>OX415242.1:10872652-15872652 GCA_948330725.1 Sherardia arvensis | reverse complement strand
ACCCAAATTGAGGGGAAAATAATTGTATTCATTATCAATAAATATGTGCAATGGGTTACAACTCTTTAATGTTCAAAATATTTGATAATGTTTAAAAACGTTTTTAACATTCAACCGTATTATGAAATTGATGACCAATCATTAGTTTCTTTCGAAATAAAAAAAAAAGTATTTACATGATTTTTTCTCCATACTTTTTAGGGAAACAATTAGATAAGGCAGCCTTATGGTAAGGCCAAAGGCCTGACAAACCCATTCTAATAACTTTTGCGGTTAAAAAATAAATAATTAAAATTCGGCGCAATAGTGAAACTACACCAAACTATAGGGACCTTTCTGCAAATAATGGAACTTATATAAAAACCCAAATCAGACTACTCGTTCCAGTAGCTGGTGTCTCCCCATGACCAAGCACCGATTCCGAGAAGGTGGAGTTCGTCATCGAGCACGACAGCGACGGCCGCACCAAGGCGATCGGTGTCAGTGTCCCCGATGGCACCGACGTCCAGGGCGGCTCTAGCGGCGGAGGCGAAGCTTTCATGCTCCGACATGGTCTAATTCGCAGGGCATCACCACAATGGTCGATGGGAGGCAAGGATTGGACGTGTCAGGGGAAGAAAATATTTGTACTTGGGGACATACAGTAAGCCCTCACATCATTCTATTTTTCATTGGTTTTGGTCCTTTTCTTTAAAAAAAATGGTGCTTTGCCAACAGACGTCCAGGGCAAGGCGGAGTAGGTCGGGCTCGCAGCGGCGGAGCTGATGGCGGCGAGCATGCGAGAGTGATGACGATGTGGTGATGACGATGATGATGCGGTGGTCATAATAATACAGTGTGAGCCACAAATCTCTGTGGCATATCTCCACCGTATGCCTCTGTCGATTATTGATTGATTCGGTTTCGTGATTTGGGGATTTAGAGTTGCACCCAATTTAGGTTTGTGATTGATGATGCTCGGTAATCAATTGATGTTATGGACTATGGTTCGATGATGAACAGCAAAGTTTTGATGATGAACGATGATGAGGTCGATGATTTGATAATAAATGACGATGATTTGATGATAAACGATGATAATTTGATTATGATGACGATGAACGATGATAATTTGATTATGATGACGATGAACGATGATGATTAACAATAATGATTTGATGATAAAAAATGAAAATTTGATGTTGAACGACGAAGATATGATGATAAAAAATGAAAATTTGATGATTTGATGTTGAACGACGAAGATATGATGATGAAAGACGATGATTTGACGATGAACGACGATGATTTGATGATGAACAACAAACATTTGATAATGAACGATAATGATTTGATGATGAACGATAAAGATTTGATGATGAACGATAAATATTTGATGATGAACAGTGAGACTTTGATGAAAAATGATGATTTGATAATGAACGTCGATGATTTGGTGATGAACGTCGATGATATGATGATGAGCAACACAAATTTGATGATGAACGATAATGATTTGATGATGGACGATGAAGATTTAATGATGAACGATGAAGATTTGATGATGAACGGTGAGAATTTGATGAAAAACGATGATTTGATGATGAACGTCGATGATTTAGTGATGAACGTCAATGATTTGATGATGAGCGATGATAATTTGATGATTTAATAATGATGATTGATGATGGTAATGATGAATAAGGAGATTAAATGTGTTATATATTCTTATTGCAAAATAGTCCCTGAGTTTTATTAACATGTTAAGTACTGGCACCGAAAAATAAATATTTATATTCCAGCCCCCAAAAGTATTTTGCTCCTGAACCTAATACCCCTTGCCTTACCATAAGGCTGCCTTGTCAGAGACTTTCTCTACTTTTTAAAGTTCAGTCTAAATATTATTAGGAATTCATGAAATTTAACTATATTTTTATAATTTTTAATACATTCATTTTTATTTTTATTCAATATAACTTATTTCTTTATTTTTCAAATTATGTTGGAGCTCCCCGATTGATAAAAACATGCATGAATCACCGTTACGAAAATAACAAACAATTTGTGAGGATGATTAAGTGCAATTTTCACTTAAGGGAACGTTATGATGCATGTTTTAAAATTAAGTTTACCGTTACAAAAATAACAAATAATTTGTGACTATCATTAAGTGCAGTTTTTATTTCAGGAAATGTTACTATGCAGGTTTAAAAATAAGTTTTAATCATTTTTAACGAAATAATTGCAGATTATAAAGAAGAAATGATGCATGAATTACCGTTACGAAAATAAGAAAGAATGTGTGAGGATGATTTAGTGTGGTTTTTATTTTTAGGGAACGTTATGATGCAGATTTTACAATTTAATTTGTACCGTTACAAAAATAATAAAAAATATGTGAGAATGATTAAGTGCAATATTTATTTCAGGAAACGTTATGGTGGAGGTTAAGTTTAATACTTTTTAATGAAATAATTGCGGGTCATAAAGAAGAAATGGTGACTAAATGCACAAATCAAATACCAATAGTCATCAATTCCTTTAAATTTGTGAAAATCCTAACTTGTAAATGAAAACTATTCAACTACAAAAACTAAGTACAACAATCACTTTAAAACAAACCAAATTACACAAAGAGCTAGCCTTTGTAAGATTTGAGAGCACTACTACATTTGGTGCACTAAATTGAGCCTATTTGAACCATAATCATGAATTTCTCGGTCTAAGAAAGTACTATTTTTCCAAGATGTTATATCTAAACTTGGTAATTGAAGTTCACGTGTCTTGCGCATCTTGATCTACTCCACATTGCAACCAATGTACTCGTTATACATAAGGCCAAGCCTGCAAACATCATATTCGAAACCAAAAGCTTCACAGAGTAATTTTCTTTCATTAAGTGTGTATAAACGTCATATTTTTCTTGCTGAAAGTGGATAAATCAAATCTAGAAAACTTCTCGCTCTTTTGGCTATCCCAGTGGAATGATTACATTGTCATCAAGAACTTGTGACTCTGAAGGGTTTGGAGCTGTTCTTCCAATTTCTTTGGTGCTACATCCTTTGGTGAGAATGATTAAGTGCAATATTTATTTTAGGAAACGTTATGGTGGAGGTTAAGTTTAATATTGTTTAATGAAATCATTGAGGGTCATAAAGAAGAAATGGTGACTAAATGCACAAATCAAATACCAATAGTCATCAATTCCTTTAAAATTGTGAAAATCCTAACTTGTAAATGAAAACTATTCAACTACAAAAACTAAGTACAACAATCCCTTTAAAACAAACCAAATTACACAAAGAACTAGCCTTTATAAGATTTGAGAGCACTACTACATTTGGTGCACTAAACTGAGCCTATTTGAACCATAATCATGAAGTACTCGGTCTAAGAAAGTACTATTTTTCCAAGATGTTATATCTAAACTCGGTAATTGAAGTTCACGTGTCTTGCGCATCTTGATCTGCTCCACATTGTAACCAATGTACTCGTTATACATAAGGCCTAGCCTGCAAACATCATATTCGAAACCAAAAGCTTCACAAAGTAATTTTCTTTCATTAAGTGTGTATAAACGTCATATTTTTCTTGCTGAAAGTGGATAAATCAAATCTAGAAAACTTCTTGCTCTTTTGGCTATCCCAGTGGAATGATTACATTGTCATCAAGAACTTGTGACTCTGAAGGGTTTGGAGTTGTTCTTCCAATTCCTTTGGTGCTACATCCTTTGGTGAGAATGATTAAGTACAATATTTATTTCAGGAAACGTTATGGTGGAGGTTAAGTTTAATACTGTTTAATGAAATAATTGAGGGTCATAAAGAAGAAATGGTGACTAAATTGTCAAATCAAATATCAATAGTCATCAATTCCTTTAAAATTGTGAAAATCCTAACTTGTAAATGAAAACTATTCAACTACAAAAACTAAGTACAACAATCCCTTTAAAACAAACCAAATTACACAAAGAACTAGCCTTTATAAGATTTGAGAGCACTACTACATTTGGTGCACTAAACTGAGCCTATTTGAACCATAATCATGAATTACTCGGTCTAAGAAAGTACTATTTTTCCAAGATGTTATATCTAAACTCGGTAATTGAAGTTCACGTGTCTTGCGCATCTTGATCTGCTCCACATTGTAACCAATGTACTCGTTATACATAAGGCCTAGCCTGCAAACATCATATTCGAAACCAAAAGCTTCACAGAGTAATTTTCTTTCATTAAGTGTGTATAAACGTCATATTTTTCTTGCTGAAAGTGGATAAATCAAATCTAGAAAACTTCTTGCTCTTTTGGCTATCCCAGTGGAATGATTACATTGTCATCAAGAACTTGTGACTCTGAAGGGTTTGGAGCCGTTCTTCCAATTCCTTTGAGCCAGAAGAGTTACTATTGAGTATAAAAAATGAGGAGAAACAGTGGCTTATACTATTGTGCAAAGAGAAAGCTTTTATCCAAACCTTTGGTAACTTGTAACTTGTCGGCATTGTAGTCTGCATTCTTCAGCTCATTCTTCTAGTCGTAATTATCGGTTTCCCAACGTATAATAAACATACACGGACAAAGAGAACGAACCTTGAGATAGAATTCCATCCCAGCTTGGCTTATACTATAGTCTGAGCGAACAGCAACTTCGGAACGCGGATCTATAAGGTATATAAAGTTACTGACTTGTTAGGGTGTTTAGCCTTGAAGGTCTGCCTGAAGTCCTCCCTGATATATTCGATTCAATTCAATTCACACATAATCAGATAGTCAATTCACCAAAATCAAACCAAAACCCAGCAGGAAATTCATTGATCAAGATATTGAGATACTTACATGGAGACGAAGAAACCGCCGTGAACTGGTCGAGATATCAAGTGCTCACAGGTCGAACTTGGAGAGGAAGCCGGAGAGATTGGGGAAGGGTTTTGGCTGAGAGAAGGTTTTCACCCATAGAGGGGAGAGGATCTGGAATAAGTCCTCCTTGATGAGGGAATCCGGGTCCGGTTCGTCGTTGAGGCGGCGGTGGTGGTGCGGCGGCATTGGGCGGCGGGTCAGGGAGGAGATGGAGTGGAGGAGGAGGAGGGTGTGGTTGCAGTCAAGGTACTCTCCAACTCCCGGCCGTGAATTGAGGGCCGCGGTGTTGGGCTTTTGCTCCTACTGGTGTTGCGTAGATAGTTGAGCGATCACGTACGTCGACCAGAGATAATTGCAGGCGAGAATCTGGTGGGGAAAAAAATCTGGTGAGATTCGAAAATTCCGAGAAGAGAAAGCTATTCAGGGAGTGATCGAATCAAAATTGCAGACGATAGTGATGAAACTGATGGAATCAATTAGGAGTTGAAGGAGGTGATAATTATATGGGAAATATTGCTCATAAATGGTAATTGTAGAGGTGATCATGAGGGGAGAGGAAGAGGTGGAATAAAATTGTAGAGTAGATTCAGAAAGAATAACAAATTTAAAAATAATTTGATTAGCCATGCTGATGTGTCAATTTGTGGTTATTTAAATTTAATTCAAAATTCTAAGAAAATTCTAATCTATCATCTTTTAAAATATAGTATAGATTGGTAATTGGAGCAGATTTAGAAAAGAAAGAAAAGAATTAAAAATAAATTGATGAATCTAGCTGATATGTCAAATTGTGGTGAAGTTTCAAAAATAATTCAAAATCGTAAGAGATTGACTCATCAACTTTGTCCATTTTGTTTTAAAGAGTAGTACAGATATTGAAGGGATCCATTCAGTCCATTATTTTCACTCATATTTATAATCAAAATCTAAACAATCCAATCACATTTAATCTAATGGTTCTCAAATTTCTTCTTTTATTTCCTTTCTTTCTGTAACTTTCCCCTAATTTATTCTTTTAATATTTATCTCCGTAATACGACAAAATTACGGCTATTCTTCTTCTTCACCACTTCTTCCGCTCCCTTCTTCTTCACCCAATCGTTTTTGATAACTGAAAACTTAAAACTCATCCTTTTAATTGATTTCACTGAGACTATATGGTGTAAAACCCCCAAATTATACATGCCATGACCAATTCACACAATATGATGCCATGGAATTCTATGTCGGTGGACTCGTGGCATGCCGGCAGGTGGTGGTTAGTGGTGAGGGATGGCTCACTCACTACTGAAAGGTTTCAGTTCATCAGCCATGGCTACCACACAAAGATCACTCTCGTTGTGTATTTTTCTTGGACTCTTGTTCGCCTGCGCTTCTGCCACGGTCTTCTTCGAGGAGTGTTTTGAAGATGGATGAGAGAGTCGGTGGGTGAAGTCCGACTGGAAGAAGGGTGAGATCACAACTGGGTACAAGGTACACCATTCCCGACCCTAAGTACAAGGGTCCATGGAAGGCCAAGAAAATAAGAACCCCAACAACAAGGAAAAGTGGAAGGATCCATTGATTGATAACCCAGAATTTAAAAACATCCCGGAGCTATAAGTTTTCCCCCAATTGAAGTATGTCGAAATTCAACTATAGCACGTGAAGTCTGGAACTCTATTTGACAATGTATTGATCACCGATAATGTTGATTGTGCCAAGAAGTTGGCTGAAGACACACGGGGAAAAGGTTGCTTTTGATGAGGCATAAAAGAAGAAATAAGAGGAGGAAACGAAGGCTGACCCAGTTGATTCTGATGCTGAGGATGATGATGATGCCGATGACACTAAATCTGATGCCGAGGCCAAAGAAGATACCAAGGAAGAGGAAACTTCTGACTCTAAGGATATAAGAACCTTAAAGATGAGTTATATATAGGGTTAAAAGCTCATGTACCCCCAAATTTATAAGAAAGTGCCAATATACCCCTGAGTAATTCAAAAGTGCTGATGTACCCCTATCATTATATTGAATAAAGAAATGTACCTCTAAAGCCCATTTTTCAATATCATTTTGAATTAAAAGACAAATTTACCCTCACTTGTTAGATTTTATTTTCTTGACCCAAATGCTCATGGGTACGAAAAAAAATAGTCAAGAAATCAATATCACTGAATTACAGAATAAATGCACAATATTATTGAAAGGGGCCATTCTAGATGCAGTCCATATTTTGCTTATTTTATAGTCCAAAAAAATACGTCTTTGATATATATGATATGATCAATAATTAAGTATATCAGACATATGCATCATATATATATATATATATATATATATATATATTACTTCTATTGCATACACTTGCAAATCAGTTATATATCATAGTTATTGTATATATGATTATATAACAAAAATACGGCCTAAATCTAGCAGGCCAGTATTGAAAAAAGTTAACATTTATATCCAAAAACTCAACAAATTGAAAACATTGGTGAAATTACCATAATCTCGCCACTTTAATCTAGTCACGCTAATTATTACTTGGTGTGGCGGTTTCGGTCCCCGGCTAACACTAACTTCTGGCACGGTGGTTTTGGCCCCATCGACTTCAAACGCGTTCATCCGATAAAGTAACGATGACTGGTGGTATGGATTTGAATTGCTTTCTTAACTGGGTGTGAATGTAAAAAGGGAAACAGGAATTAGATGATTATTCATTGATTTGGTTGGGGCATTTTCATCATAATTTTTTTCTTTTTTACCATTGAATAATAGTGAGGGTATTCTTGTCATTTTACACTTGGCAAAAGAAAATTCTGCCCAAATTACACATTTGAGGGTATAGTGGCACTTTTGAAAAATTTAGGGGTACATTAGCACTTTTTTAAATACTTGGGGGTACAACAGCACTTTTTTCTTATATATATTATGTTGTTGCATAAGTTGCGCAGGTGGATATTTCATCATCAAGATGAAAGATGGAGATTCTCTCAGGATTTTTCCTTTACAGCAAGTCCAACGGATTTGGTAAAATAGAGAATTAGGATATTTTTAGACATATTTTAGAGTTTTATAGCTCTAAAAACATGCCTAACAGTTACTCTATAATAGAGTTTTTAGTCAAATTTACCCTATTTGCCTATATTATGGCTTCCAACAGCTACTATATCCCATACTCTAAAATAGATATATGGTAAAACTGGAAGATTGAAAAGGCATATGGGCATACTTTTTCTATACTCTAAAATTTAATGTTATCATTGATTATTATCTCTTCTTTCCTTTTTTTACTCTATACTTTCTTAATCATTCATATATTTACACACATAAATATATTAAAATCATAAATTTACAAATAAAATTAATAATTTGTTTGCCAGATCTTATAAATAGAGAATTTAGTTTAATTCAATTCAGTGCAATTTGGTTTAATTCAGTTCAATAAAATATAATATGATCGAATTCAAGTAAATTTGATCATAAATAATTTGATTATTTCTGATTCTAATTTTCAATACATGAATTTCACTTCAGTTCAGTTCAATTCAGTTCAATTCAGATTGGTAAGAAATAAGTTCAGACAAACAGACCCTAATTGTGTGCTCTTGGAAGTTTCAAACAGAATTAAATATAGTTATTAATATTTATGGCAATAAATTCATGGAATGGTAAAATAGAGCAACTGTTGGATGAGGACAAAATAATTATGGAGTTTTTGGAATTTGATACTCTATTATAGAGATTGCTTTGGAGTAGCTGTTGGGCTTGCTCTAACAGTTTTGCCATATTGTTCTCTAAAATAGAAATTGGGATGAGAGAGAAGGTGTGGATCTCTATATATAGGGAACAAGTTTGGATCTCTATTCATGCCACGTTTCATGAATTTGGATAAAAATATTCTATTTATGCTAAATTCAACATCCATGATTTTAGGCATTGATTTAAAATAAAATAAAATTGATAGAAAAAATAGAAAACCAAGTAGCGGAGGAGTAGGTTTCTTGCATAAAATCACTAGACTAGCAAATTTGTTGGAATGAGGGAAAATAATTGTAGAAAATATATCATTTTATTCTCTATTTTAGGAAAAAATTTAGCAAGTCTATTGGACTTGCCCTTACATTTTGGTACTAGTAATTGCAGTTTTAGACTAATTATGTATAAACAATTGATGTGCTACATTATTTTATAACGAAAACATTTTTTATCTTAAAAAAAGTGATCAGGGTCGGGGAAGGTGGCGACCATTGGTGATGGTTGTATGCCGAGCAGTTGGTGATGGTGGTATGTCAGTGATTGGTGGTGATTAGGATTTAGCGGAGAGGGATGGTGATTGGTCGGGGAAGACGGTGGCTTGTGGTGATGGTGGGTGATGGTGGTTTAGAGATAAGGGATGGAAGAGGTTTACATGGAGAAGAAAGAAAGAAAAAATCTTGATCGGTGAAGGTGGGGTGAAGGAAAAGAGTATTAATAAGGAATGAAAATGAATATACATAATTAATTATTGATGAAATTTGGCAAAAAGAAAAAAAAATAGTAAAAAGAGAATTAAATTTTGATCATTAGATTAGTTTGGACAGAATGGTTGTGATTTTGAGTAAAAAATGAGTGAATATCAGAGAGTGAATGGAACTCCTACCATATATATATATGTGTGTGTGTGTGTGTGTGTGTGTAGACACACACATAATTATATATACCAATCAATAAAAAAATGACATTTTTCGACTTTCTCTCTCTAAGTGAATGCTCTCCCTTCTCTCTTTTTTCTCCTTCCCCGAGAATCCCAAACCCACCATAATGACTCTTTTTCCGACCGTATTGCCACTGTCTCACCGTTAACGGAGAATCACAACGGCTACCACGACGGTGCCCATGGCGGCGCCACTACTTCCCCGCCGTGGTTCCGCTGTCGGAAAATTTTTTATTCAAGCACTGACCAATAGATCTCCTCCACTTACAACCATGCTCCCCTCTAATCCAGAATTCTCACCAATTACTCAGCACGGAGGTGAAATTGCATATAGTCACTCGAGTTTAGGCCGAAACACTGGCATCTCACTAGTCACTACAAGAACGGTTTAATTGCAAAGTTTTCATGGGGCAAACCGTCCATGGATAGCCTTCATGAATGTTTTCAATCAGTCGGGTTCAAAAGGAAATACCAAATTGGGGCTATTGATTATAGGCATATTTTTATTAGATTTCAAGAGCTGGAAGACTACCAGCGATGCAGGATGAAAGCCTACTGGATCTTCGCACGGAGTTCAGATGAAGGTGCTCAAGGGACCATTGATTTCTCTCCCGAAACTGAGTCATCTATTGTACCAGTTTGGGTCACCATCCACAAGGCACCCTTTTATTTTTTCATCTCCACAATGATTCATGCAATGGGTAATCAAATTGGATCTTTCTTAAGATGGTGCTGCAACTGCAACTCTAACTAGACCCAATGTAGTGAAAATTTGTGTAGAGGTTGATGGAAGAAAAATGTTTAAGTCTACTACTAAGCTAAGAATAGAGGGTGAGAACATACTCATATATCCAGTGTAATATGAAGATTTGCCCAAATATTGCACGAACTGTTGTATGCTTGGCCACAGTGATGATAATTGTACTGTTCTCCACCCTGATCATAAGCAAAAAAATTGCTTACCAGGCTTAGTCTCCCTACCAAGGTTACCCTCCCAATCTCATCCCTAAAGAATAATCAGTTTATTAACCTAGAAGAAGATACTAATCACAACCTATGGAGGAGGATGTTCTCAAAACAAGGACATAGAAATTGATTCCAGGCTCCATTGCTACAGAAGATTACAAGAATAATATGGAGGCACAACCTTCGGGTGTGACTGCACATGACAAACAAGCTACCCTTTTGGTTCAAAACCCTAAAGTTCGGACCAAAACAAAGAAAATGAACCAGTCCCCTGTCACACAACATAAACCTACCTCTCTTAGTCCCTCTCCAAAACATCCAACCCCCACTACCATTGCTCCTTTTCTCAAATCCCCTGTTAATCCATCACCTGATCAAGTCCTCCTTCAAAATATTAGATCTCCTGCACAAAAGGCTTTATATGCATAAGATGACCTCCAAGTTGGAACTGGTAAGCATTCTAACCTATTCAAACTTTTTCCCCTAACAAAAAATCCTCGTTGTCTTATAATCCTAACAGGAACATGTTCTCTGTCTTAATGGATATAAATCTAAATGAAGATGAAGATGAAGGTCCACTGCTGAATCAATAAATGGAATCTTCTGAAGATGACAACCTACTAGATTCTAGTAAGGATAACACCCCACTTACTGATTTGAGGGAAGAAGCTGAGCCTCTTGACAACCCTATAATGGAAAAATCAAAACTGGCCAATTTCTTTACACAAATTCATAAGAAATTTACTCCGAAGAAAAGTGCAAAAAAGCAATCATTAACAATGTGTTCACTAGATCAAAAAGAACAAAACCTGATTTTTAATGTTAAACAGAACTCTAAAACATCAATGTTTAGTCTAGAACATAAGTGGGATGAGAACCTCTATTGATAGACTCACTGACATGATTAGACTTGATAGGTGATGGATGTCTATAACTCGTGCTTGATCTCAACCTGAGCTCACGAACTAATCTGCAAGACAAAACCCTGGGGTGGCCGAGGGTAGACACTCTGATGCTTAAATCAGTGACAGCTTTGAGAAGCTTATAAGCGTATGGCGTAGTGTGTGCAAGATAATGAATAGAGAGGTCTACCAAATCTTGTATTTATAGAGTTCCAATCCGTAGATCGACTGGGTTTGTAATTAGTGTACGAATATAACTCTTATGGTGATAACAATTGTATTCACATGCTTAGAGGAAGTGCATTCGTTGTACGACTTTCATAATAATGCGTTCCTTATGAGGATTTGGACCGATGGACCCGTGAGTACATCTCCCGCGTATCTTCATCCCCTGACCCTTCTCGGGCCCTGGTCCGAGTCTGAACGAAGCTCCGGAGTGTGAACCATGGACTTATCAGTAGCCCCATGGTAGATCTTCAGAATTTTAAGGTCTCCTCTCGAAGACATTGTGAAAGGACGATTTCATAACTATCTTTGTAGCTCCAGAATGTTTCAGTTTATACTCCTACCTATTATCTGGATATACCAAGAAAGATGTACGGTCTAATGAGGCTACTATGAAATATTTACTCATGGGTGGGGCAAGAATCGATCATCAGAAGAAGGATTAGGCCAAAAATTAGGATACATTTTGGGAACATCAAACTTCCATCGAAGAGAAGCTAATGAAAGGCTTTCATAAAAATTCTCGTAGAATCGAGAATGAAGTTTTCATTCTGTACATGCCAGATCATGAATTAGTAAATGCATCCAATTTCCAAAAATACCAATTGTGTCGAACTTTCCATTTTTGGAATGGAATATTTGCGGAATCTCCATGAATAGGATCAACCCTTATTTTATTCCTTTATTCCATGGTACTTGAGGGTAAGGACATTAACTCAAAGGAGATATCTCGGAGCATTGGCTTGAGGCATCCTCTCAGACTGAACGCTCGGGCTAACTCTTCTGAATATCTATCTTCAAGTTGTTTCGCATTCCATCTGGACACGTAGATGACTGAGTTCAAATCACCTTTTGATCTGAAGTGAATGACATGCGTCGCCTGTTCAATCGATGATCCAGGCGGTGCAGAACCACCCTTCCATTTGCCTGCATCGTTTCACGAGTCAATGTAATTACCCGCATAAATGTGTTTTAACTACGGGTTATATATCCCAGATAATCTCCTTTGTGTTTGTCATTTTTTCTCACTCCAATTTGCGATTACTTAATAGTTCCCAAATTGCTTCTCCTTCAATTTTTTTTTCCACCATATAGTTTTCCTCCCATTTTCCCCACGGCCATGTCTCAACCAAGTTGCAGTGCTCTCCATGGCATCAGAGATAATGTTATGCCGAAGAATGAGCCGGTGATCTAGATAGTTTAGGATCAAGCCCCTATCGCCGATGGTGTTCTGACGGGAAGTCGACAAGTCCTTGATGAGCTAAAAACCTTGTTTTTGGAATCCGACTCCGGGGTGTTTACCGAAGTGACTGTTGCTGGACCTCTGCAGTTTGTTCCTTCTCAACAAGCTGAAGGTTCGTCCCTATCAGGTGCGCCCAAATCCGGAGTCCCAAGTTGATGAACGGGTTTTCGATGCTAATGGCTCGAGTGGAGCCACCAAAGTAGTAAAAAAAAGAGCCGAGGAGTTCTTGAAGTTGTGTAGGTTGTTGTATCTTGTTGAAGCTGATCTGAGGGTTGAGGACAACTCGATCCCAACAAAGGATCTAGTGACCCAAGTAGAGGAGTAATATATACGGGAGGTTGCTGCAGTAGGGTATCAGCTTCCTTTTCCCTACTTTTTTCTCCGAATTTCTGAATCTGCATAAGCTTCATCCGTGCCAGATATACTCCAATGTGATAGTGTCTGTCATGGCTGTGATCTCTTGGTGCGCCAGGAATAAGGTAGAGCCTATTTTGGATTTATTTAAAAGTTCGGATGTATTCAATGAAGGATCAGGTTCACCTGACTCTGTCTCCTCGAGGATTGAAGCCGTTTGAATTCCCTTCCAAAAGTGGCGCCTGGTATTCTACCCATCTGACATTTTATCGGACCAAATACGAGGTGCCCAATTGGAATATTGCCCCTAAGAAAGAGGTAGAAAAGGCCTTCGAGATCCCGGCCCTTCTGGGGGGTCATCATTCAGATCCGGAAATCAAAGATAGTCTTCTTGGAGGGGAAGTGAATAGAAGGAGCTCATTCCTCTGGGTGGCAATGACCGCCTATCACGTATATGTATCTGAAGGATGTAACCAATAGATCTCCTTCTAACTGTAGCTACTTGAAGCCAGGGCATTCTTGGACTTCTCCAGATGAGGTAGGAAGCTTCGAGCTCAGTCGAGAACGAGGAAAAGCTCAAGTAGCGAAGCAGGCGACGGTCTCGATACAAGTCTCCCACGAGCCAGTCCTACAAAGGTGTGTGTATTCTTGTTTAGCTTTAGTATATGTACTTTTTAGCTTGTAGATGCTAACATGCATTCTTGTAATGGCACAGGTTAGTCCAAGAAGAAGCGGGCCAAGAATGAGGTATATCTCGAGGCCGAGATCGAGGAGGAATCTGATGAGGGTTCTTCCAGCTCTGAGCGGACCATCTAGAGGAGGGTCATTTTGAAGGAGCTCGACTACAACCTGACAAAGCCCAAGGAGGATGATGTGGCACAGGTAGCTCTTAAGCCTAATAAGACATCCCTTGATGTCCAAGGTAATCCCTTCCCCTTGTTTTTGAGTCTGCTTTGTTATTTTTCAATAATGTACCTTGCTTAAAGAATTGTGCAGCTGTTGACAAGTTTGACCAAGATAAGTGGCCAAACCATGGCTAGGCTGATGCGTCTGTACGACTCCACTTGCAGGCTGTATGCCCGATGAAAGTCTCTCGAAGGTGTGGCCGAGGAGAGGAATGCTCTCCAGGATCAAGTCAAAGCCCTTCAGGCTCAGCTACAGGCGCCGCCCGTGCCTTTTGCTGCTTCTGTGGAGGTCATCTACTTAGGGACTGAGGTGAAGCAGCTTCAAGGTGAGGTAGAGGCCATTGGGGATGACAAGTATTCTGATTTGTCTTTTCTTGGTGATTCATGTGAGGGAGAGTCCTCGTCCTCAGCTCCTACTAAGGAAGGTGAGTCTTGACCAGCTCTGACTTCTCATCGGCTGGTGCCTCACGATTTTCCTTCCTGAGCGGAGGATGGTTTACTGGAAATAAGGTTTACCAAGTTCAGCCACTCCAACTTTGTCAAGCGGAATGCAGAGGATGGTTTATTAGAAAGAAGCTTCACCAAGTTTAGCCGTTACTAGTTAGCCATAAGTAAGGCTTCACCAAGTTCAGCAAGGTGTATTTGTGTTTATATAGGGCTTCCCTTTGAATGTTATTTCCTTGTCAATTTACACTATGTTATTTTTTTGAAGAGTGTATTTTTCTTATCTATTTGAGGTTTTTCCTCGAGGTTCGACTCAAAGCGTCCTTCCGGACATCCTCTTTAGTTGATTTTAGTATAGTCCTGTTTGATGTAGTGAAATCTTTGATATGACTAGAATATTTTGAGGTTTTATCTCGAGGTACTCTCTTGGGCTTGTTTTAGAAGTATCATATTCTGATGTAGTAACACCTTTGATATGAACTCTAATTTATTGTAGGTTTTGCTTTGTATTCGAGCCTCAAATTGTTTGGCCCATAGACATTAATCAATTACTTTTTTGAAGTACTTCATCTCGAATCTAATCTTTCTTTATTTTACTCAAAGTGATTTACATTTGAATTCTTCATCCAAACAGCTTAATTTACATAAGCGTCAATGGTATACTTTTTGAAAGTACACTACTTTTGAGTAGAAATCAAAGTTATGCTTAGGATAACATTCCTCTTATAAGAAAAGGAATTTTGATTGTTTAAAATAAAGATAAAGATAGAAGCAAATAAGATACATTTTATTCAAGCCCGTGCCATAAAGTAAAATAGAGAAGTAAGCATTCGAGTTTTATAACCGGGCTTAAAATCAAGGAGTAGTCGTGCTACTTTGTGGTCGCCTCGAACCCTCAATGGGTCCTTTCTCGGGCTTCATCTTCCGTGGTACCTTCGTAGGTTCACCACGTTCCATCTTCGTGGTATGGGCTCGCCCTTCATTGTTTAGAAGAGGTAGCTTCCCCTTGGATGGGATTCTAGGACCCGATAGGGACCTTCCCAATTTGGGGCTAGCTTCCCTTCTACTTCCTTCTTGCTTTTCTCGTTCAACATCATTACTAGGTCTCCCTTAGTAAATGTTGAGAAGCAAACCCTTTAGCCGTAGTAGCGGTTGATTCTTTCTTTGACCTTGGCCTCGTGGATGGTAGTATTGGCTCGCTTTTCCTCAAGGAGATCAAGGTTGGGACGAAGGTTCTCTTTGTTAGCATTTCCATATTCGTCTTCTGGTCTAGAGGTTCAAGTAGAGGGGATCCCAATTTCTTTCAGGATGACCGCCTCGGCCCCATACACCAAACTGTAGGGAGTTTCCCCGGTTGCAGTAGATGGTGTTGTTCTGTGGGTCCCTATGACACTTAGGAGTTCATGGATCCAGTTTCCCTTTGCTCCTTGTAGGCGTTTCTTGATGACGTGTACAAGGGTGTGATTTGTGACTTCTACATGGCCATTGGCTTCAGGATGATACACTGAAGTTAGCTTTTGCTGTATGTTGTAATCCTCGTACCACTTCTTGAAGGGATTGTTGGCAAATTGTGATTCATTGTCTGTCACTATATATCTGGGGATTTCGTAGCGGCATACAATGTTTTTCCAGCAAAAGTTGATGACTGTTTTACTAGTTATGTTTGTCAAGGCTTTAGCCTTTAAGAAATAGTCGATGGTGACAATGAAGTACTTGAAGTTACCAGGGGCCGTGGGGAAAGGTCCTACGAAACCTATGCCCCATCGGACAAATTGTTATCATGTTCTCTTGTGGCACATGAATCATCTTATCGTACCTCTAGAACTGATGGCAAGCCTTGATGTATTTTCGGGAGTGTTCCAGCATAGTGGGCCAACAATAACCCATCTGTAGGAGTTTGTGAGATACGGTTCGCAGACCTTGGTGATTGCCGCAAACGCCTTCATGCGCCTCTTAGAGAAGATGCTCTGCTCAGAAGGCCGGACGCACTTGAGTAACGGTTGTAAGTATCCTGTCTTGTACAGGCTACCTTCATGTATGACATATCTCGGGGCTTTCACTCGGATCTTGTGAGCCAAGTCTTTTTCTTCAGGAAGGGTTCCCGTTTGTAGGTATTCTATGTAAGGGTTCATCTAAGTGTCCGAGATGCTTATTGTAATGATGTTGTTCTCCTCGTAGCTCTGCTTTTCTAGCGTTTCCATTAGCTGCTCTTGGGAAGAACAGATGTTAAGGTTCAAGGAGGCAAGCTTGCTCAATGCATCAGCTTTGTGGTTACCATCATGAGGGATGTGGTTCATCTTGTAGTGTTGGAATTGGCTTAGAAAAGTCCTAACTATCCCGAGGTATTTCTGGAGGCTATACTATCTGGTCTCGTAGTAACCTTTAACTTGTTGTACCATAATTTGTGAGTCACTAAAGATCTTGAGGTATTTAACTTCGAGGTCCTTTGCCAGTTTTAAACCCGTTATGAGGGCTTCATATGCAGCTTCATTGTTCGTAGCCCGGAAGTTGAAGTGGAGGAAATATGGGTGGTCTTTTCCCTCGGGGCTGCTTAATAAAATGCCAATGCCATTTCCTCCCGAGTTAAAGGATCCATCTACATATAAGCGCCATGTCTTGGTGCTTATGGGTGGCTCGGGTTGGTTGATATCCACCGGCTCAACTGATTCCATTATGAAATCCGATAGATCCTCGCCCGTGATGGCTGTCCGAGACTTGTATTGTATGTCGTGTTCTCTCAACTCGATGGCCCACTTAGTCATTCTCCCCGAGATGTCGGGTTTTGCAGTATCTGTCTGATCGGATAGTTGGTCAGGAGCACTATGATATGTGCCTGAAAGTATGGACGCAGCCACCGGGATGGATGCACCAGAGCTAATATCAGCCGCTCGAGGGAGGTATATCTTGTCTCGGGCCCTTGTTGGGCTCTACTCACATAATATTTGGGATGTTGTGAACCCTCTTTTCCTCTACCAACACAACACCAATGGCTAGTTAAGAGGCGGATATGTAAAAGTAGAGGACTTCCCCCTTGTCGGGCTTCAGCGACGTGGGCAGATGTCGAAGGTGATCTTTGAGTTCTTGGAAGGCCTCTCCACACTCATGCGACCATTCGAATTGGTTGGCTTTCTTGAGAATGTTGAAAAAGGGCAAGTGCTTCTCCGCTCCATTTTAGAGAGGAAACGGGTAAGGGTCGCGAGGGATCCCGTTAGTTTTTGCACGTTTTTGGGGGTTGCATGTTTTGCGCCAAACTTCTATCTTCTCGGGTTAACCTCGATTCCCCGATTGGATACCTTGTATCCTAAGAATTCGCCAGCCCCTACACCGATAGTACACTTAGCCGAATTTAACTTTAGGTTGGCTGTCCGCGGTGTATCAAAGGTCTCCTTCTGATCCCCTAAGGAATATGTCGTAACCACGGCTCTTCACCACCATGTCATCGACATACATTTCCATGTTGCGCCCTATTTGGGACTTGAACATTTGTCGACCAGCCGCTGTATAGTAGCTCCAACATTCTTCAATCCAAATGGCATTTTCTTATAGACAGGGGGACTTTTTTCTATAAGAAAATGCCCTGTTAGGGACTTGATATCCCGTCGGGGGAATTTTCCTTATCCTTCTCCTCCATTGGGATATGATGATATCGTCGGTGGGCGTCGAAGAAGGCTAATACTTGATATCCAGCTATCGCCTCGACCAAGCGGTCTATTGAGGGTAGAGGATAGTTGTCTTTGAGACAGCAATCATTCAAATTGGTGAAGTCGATGCACATCCTCCATTTTCCGTCAAGTATTCTGACCAACAATGGATTGGCTATCCACTCGGGATATTTTACTTCTTCAATCACATCAGCTTCGAGTAGTTTGTCCACTTCTTCTTGAATAGCTTCAACTCGATCCAGGGTAAAGATGCATTGTTTTTGCTTCACAGGATTTTGTGCTGGATCAATGCTCAGGTAGTGTTCCGCCAGCTGGACAGGTACTCCTACCAAGTCGTTGGTATCCCACGAGAAGAAGTGTCTGTGTTGGTTGATAAGATCTCGAAGTTTTGTGATGAGGATGGTGTGTGAGAAGATCAGACCAATTAGTTGGATGATTGATATGGGAGATTTGATATTGGGGATTTGATTTGATTTGATTTTGATATGTTTTATATTTTTATAATTATAAGTATTCTATTTCTGGTAGGATTAGATTTCTTTTAGTCTATATATTTTAGTTTGTTTTATGTATTCAGACAGTTTTTGATTAAATAATATTTTGAGAGTTTTTACTCTATTCCAAACTTGTCTCTTGCGAGAGAGAATGTTTGAGCCTAAACCCTAGGCATTCTAAGAATCAATAGGTTGAACCTTTTGTTACGTGTCACGCTGCATTAGCTGGTATCAGATTCCGAATTGATCCTAAGTTTTGCCGCCTACCCCGACGAGGAACCCGTAACGGATCATGGGTATGATGCTGAGAAAAGATGAAGTTGTTGCTATGCGACGACAACCCGAATTGTTTACCACGCGATTGGATGCTCTTGTAAGTCAGAGGAAACCACATGTCAAATTTAATGAGATTGTTGATGATGAGGGTGAAGATGATATCTTTGCTGCTCCGGTGTCTCACGAGCCCGTGTATGACGATGGTGATGATGAAAACTTTGCTGCTCCAGTGTTTGATGTTCCGGTGTATGACGACTATCCAGAATATGATGATTTAGAAGATGGCGATTTTGCTGCTCTACTATATGAAGTTCCAGTACATGACGTTGTCAACCTTGATGATGAAGTTAAAGATGTGATGATTGAAGGTGAAATCATTCCAGCAAGTCAAGAGGAAAATATGGGTCATGTGAAAGTTGGTGATTTGGTGAAGATTGATGAACATGCTGAAAAATTTCAAGAAACTTTTCTCTGCTCAAATTTTGAGTTTGAGAAACCACACCATGGAGGTAAAAATTCCTTATTAGTGGAAGTCCAATTAGAATATGATTTTATTATTACTAAATGTAGTGGTGGTAAAGGCACTAATGCAGAATTATCAAGTCGGCTCATTTTACAAATTATTTTTCTTCAAAAGAAGAGGGTGAAGATGAAGAACATTGATATATTTCACACTAAGATAATTCTAAAAATTCAAGGACGGATTTTCTCTTCCGAGGAGAGAATGATGAGGACGGTGTGTGAGAAGATCAGACCAATTAGTTGGATGATTGATATGGGAGATTTGATATTGGGGATTTGATTTGATTTAATTTGATTTTGATATGTTTTATATTTTTTCCTATTATAAGTATTTTATTTCTGGTAGGATTAGATTTCTTTTAGTCTATATATTTTAGTTTGTTTTATGTATTCAGACAGTTTTTGATTAAATAGTATTTTGAGAGTTTTTACTCTATTCCGAACTTGTCTCTTGCGAGAGAGAATGTTTGAGCCTAAACCCTAGGTATTCTCAGAATCAATAGGATTTAGAAGAGGATCATACCTAGGTATTCTAAGAATCAATAGGTTGAACCTTTTGTTACGTGTCACGCTGCATCACTTTGCCTTTATCTTTGGGGGTAAGAATGTGCCTACCTCGACGGTTCCGGATTCCCCGAGTTGCATCGGCTTGGACTCAAAATGTTTGACACGCTTAGCAGTTCATTTCTCGAGGCTCTCACTCTCAGCCTTTTTCATGGCCACAATAGTGCATAATCGAGCCACTTCATGGCTTCCTCTTACTGTTGCTATCCCCTGACTTGTCGGGAACTTCATGGCCAAATGGTACGGGGACCAAATGGCCTTTGCTTGACATATCCACGACCGACCAAGTATAATGTTATATGGAGCCGTGGATTCAATCACTGTAAAGGTGCAACGAAGTGTTAGACTCCGAGTACTGTCCGCCACTCGTACGGGCAAGGTGGCCTCTCCAAAGGGTGTTATGGGATCGCCTACGAAGCCTGAGATTGGGTTTGTAGGGACGAGGTCACTTTTGAATAGTTCCAGTTCTCGTAGCAACTGAGAAACATTATTTCTACTTCACTTCCCCCATCCACGAGGACCCTTCTAACAACGTGGTGGTTAATAGAAATGGTTGTCACCAAAGGATCGGAATGAGGAAATTGGTTAAGAACTGCGTCTTTTTGTGAAAAGACGATTATTCCATCCAGACGGGATATTTTATTTTCCAACTCCCAAGGAGAGGATTCTTCGGGTGATCGGTGCACGCCGTTTACGCTCCTTCTCGAAACTTGGTTGACTACTGAAGCCTGAGGTGGATCTCCCATCGGGAGGCATACCTCAGTCCTTGTCTCCGACGTTTGCCGGGGGTTGGTTGTTAGGCGCATCTCGCGTCGTTGTTGTAGAGAGGCTTAGCGCAGATGCTTCCAATTCCTATCGGAGCCAAAGGACGGACTCATATGCTTCAGGAGGGTCCTTAGCCAGATCAGTCATGAGTTCAAAGTCGGCTGGATCAAATGAACATGTGGGTCCTAGTGGGCGTGCAAGACAAAGCCCCGGGATGGCCGGGGGTAGACACTCCAATGCTTAAGTCAGTGACAACTTTGAGAAGTTTATAAGCGTACGACATAGTGTGTGTAAGATAATGAATAGAGAGGTCTACCAAACCTTTGTATTTATAGAGTTCCAATCTATAGATTGGCATGGTTTGTAATTAGAGTAAGAATACAACTCGTATGGTGATAAAAGTTGTATTCCCATAATTAGAGGAAGTGTATTTCTTATAGGACATTCAGAATATATGCGTTCCATATGATATTTGGGCCGATGTACCCGTGAGTCCATCTCCCGCGTATCTCGACCTCTGACCCTTCTCGGGCCCTGGTCCGAGTCTGAACGAAATCTCAAAGTGCGAACTATGGACTTATCAATAGAATAGAAATTTTATGTCTCATTGAACCACTACACAAAAAGCACAAGATAGATAAATACAGAAGAATTATAAATTCTTCAAACTCTGTGTATGTTGAAAGTGGTAAAATATGGCTTTTCTGGAATAACCAGGTCCATATCACTTTAAACATTTATCACCTTCAATTTCTCTCTGTCAAACTTTTCAGTCCAAAAATGAATACTTCAATGGAAGGTGTTTTCATTTATGGACTGATAACAATCCCTGGCACGAATCTTTTGTGGGAGGCAATTAAAACTAAACAGCTTGATGACTCCTTCTTAATTGGTGATTTTAATACAATAAAATCACCACATGAGTATAGAGGTCCTGCAAGTCCAAGTCGGAGATTTATGGCTAAATTCAACTAGTTCATGTTTTCTATCACACTATCTGAGATCAATATTGTAGGAAACATCTTCACCTGGTCAAACAATTGGTTAAGACAACCTACAACTCAGAAATTGGATAGAGGTTTATCCATACAAAACTGGAAAATAAAATTCCCTACATCATCCATACATATACTAAGTAAAGATACATATGATCATGCACCTATACTCTTTATTATAGGTAGTTCCATTCCATCTACTCCTAGTTCATTTAGGTTCATTAATGCATGGTTCAATAGAGAGGAATTCTTGGACATCATTTCCAATGATTGGAATCTCCCATTGAACAAATCCAGTATGCTTGGTTTCTTTATGAAACTTAAGAGCTTGAAGCTAACCATGGAGTCATGGAATAAATTATCTTTTGGATACATTGATAACAATGTTACTCAAGCTGCTGAAACGCTCAGATTGCAAGAAATAGTGTTTGACATTGATAATTCAATTCATGAATTGATCAAACTCAAACAACTGAAAGAAATACATCTTAGAACTCAAAAATAACAGAACAAATCCTGGAAACAGAAACTCAGAGTTGTTTCAAAGAGGGGGGTGATAATACAAAGTTCTTTCGTAACACTGTGAAAGAAAAGAAAATTGGTCTTAGTATTACTAAGATAAAAAACTCTCAAGGGATTTGTTGGAGAATATGACAGATATTGAGACAAAATCAGTTTCATGCTATTCTAAACTCTTGACTGAACCTCCCTAACTTATTGAATGGAGAATTTTATAGCCAATTTCTAAGCCAAATCTCCATAATCATTACTGAATCTGACAATCTAGAATTGATCAGACCAGTGGACATGGAAGAGCTCAAGGCAACTATTTTAACCATAATAATGTCTACTCTTCAAATGTTTTTACAAAAGCTTTGGAAATCATAAAATGTGATCTTCTTAATGAAATTCAAGATTTTATGGGATCTAAAGAAATCCCAGGTAGCATTGCTGCTACCTGGATTACCCTAATTCCCAAGAAAGATGTTGTCTCTTCCTTTGATGATTTTAGGCCTATAACCCTTTACAATTTTAGCTAATAACCCTTTGATGATTTTAGCTAAGTTTGCCACGTACGGTAAGATTACAATGCTACATGAGGTATTACACATGAAAAGGGATCTTTTTTCCTTTTAAATATCTTGATGTACCAAATTTTAAAGGGAGAATGCTCACTGAATATTTTGTACCACTTATACAAAGATTGGATAGTAAAACTTCCAATTGGAAAATTATTTGGTTATCTGCTAGTGGAAAAATAACTTTGATCAAATCATGTTTATTTTCCATTCGTCAACATGTTTGGCCTGTTATGAAACCCCCTATTTGTGTGATTAGAAGAATTGAAAAAAAAAATCTAAATTTTTCTGGGGTGAAATTGACCTAAGGCCAAAAAAAGTATGGTCAAAATGGTCTGATTTGTGTTATCTTGTGGAACAAAATGGCATTGGCCTTAGGTGCATTCAATCTATAGTTAATGCATGCTCTTTTAAACTGTGGTGAAAATTTCAATTGGGTGAAACATGTGGGCAAAATTCTTATGGAACCTTCCTAGATCAGGTAGAACTTCTCCCAATTGGAAATGAATTATGGAATTTTATTTTTTAGCTCATAAATTGACTAGAGTCATACATGGTCATGGTGCAAGTAACTTATGGTGCAATCTCTGATTTATGCAATCCTGTCATGACTGATAACCCTATTGATTGCTCTATACATGACTTCTGTGACAATAAATCAATTTTTTTGCCACAGCTTCAACCTTTTCTGCCTCCCTCTGTTGTTCAACTCTTACAGGGCTCTTCATGCATTATGACTAGAGAGGACAGATTTATTTGGATTGCTGATGAGACGGGACTGTTTACCTTTAAATTTGCATACAGGACTATTGCAGCTACTAGAGGTACCTCTGATACTCTATCAAAGATTTGGAATCCTAGATTGCCAAAGAAAATCAGTATAATTATGTGGAAACTGGTTAATGGATTTCTACCTTTTCCAGATGAAAAAATGTAATTCACCGTAGTTGGTGTGTCTGTATTATTATCAAATATATAGAATTACAAGAGTACAAATACAATGTATCTAGACTAGTCTAAATATGGTACATAAATATATACAAATCAATCACAATTATCCTAATGATAATTGTGATATTCTATCACCCCCTTCAAGCGAAGCGTCGGATGAGAAGCCACGCTAAGCTTGAATCGAAATAGAGTGAAGAGAGGACTAGAGAGACCTTTGTTAAAGATGTCAGCAATCTGTAAGGAAGTAGGAACATGACTAACACGAAGCCTGCCGGAAGCCACTAACTCTTGAACAAAGTGGTAGTCAATGTCAATATTCTTCGCCCGTTTGTGAGCAACGGGGTTTTGAGCAAGGAAAATAGCACTACTGTTGTCACAAAACAGAAAAGGTGAAGACTTTAAAGGAACACGAAGCTCCTTGAGAAGATTGCACAAACAAACAAGCTCAGCCGCAGTGTTGGCCATAGCACGATACTCAGATTCACAACTGGATCGGGAAACAGTTTGTTGTTTCTTAGCACTCCAAGAAACAAGATTACCACCGAGGTAAATGGCATAACCATATGTGGAACGTCGAGTTTTAACACAGCGAGCCCAATCAGCATCTGAGTACCCTAACACTGAAAGTGAGCTGGAAGACGGTCGAAAGAAAAGTCCATGATGAAGAGTACCACGAACATATCGAAGAATACGAGTGACCGCCTGATAATGATCGTCACGAGGTAACTAAAGGAACTGGCTAACAGAATTGGCTGCAAAGGCTAGATCAGGCCTGGTAATGGTCAAATACTGCAAGGCTCCAACAAGCGAACGATATAGCTTGGGATTCGAAAACTCTGGACTAGAGGAAGTGAGGAGTTGTGAACCAGGAACAAAAGGTGTAGAGATAGGTGTTGTGTCAGTCATGCCAGCACGCTGAAGAATCTCCATGGCATACTTAGCCTGCCCAAGAAACAACCCCGAGACCTGTAATCCCAAAAAGTAATGAAGAGAGCCAAGATCCGTAATAGCAAACTCATGATCAGTGCGAGCGACAAACTTCCGAATAAGAAGAGGATCATTTCCAGTGAGAATGATGTCATCCACATAGACCAAATGATACAACACTTTTGAGCCACGCATGAAGATGAACAGGGAAGTGTCAGACGAACAGCACCGAAAATCCAAACGAGCCAGATAAGAACTGAAACGCTGAAACCAGGCACGAGGAGCCTATTTAAGGCTGTAGATAGCCTTCCGGAGACAACATACATAATATGGATGATGAGGATCGGTGTATCCAGACGGCTGTTTCATGTAAATCGGGGAGTCGAGATGACCATTAAGAAAGGTATTCTTAACGTCAAGCGGATGAAGGGGCCATCCAAAGATGGTGGCAAGAGACAGAATGATCCGAATGGTGGAGTCTTTCATGACCTGGCTAAACGTGTGAGTGAAGTCAAAGCCGGGAACTTGAGAGTATTCTTGAGCAACCAAACGAGCCTTATAACGATCGATAGTGCAATCTGGTCAATGCTTGAGCCGATAAACCCATTTGGAACCAACAATATTAACTCCAGAAGGACGAGGGACAAGATCCCAAGTACGTTGCTAACGCTGTGCATGCGTTTCTTCATCCATAGCAGCCACCCAACGAGGATCCTTAAGTGCAGAAAGAAAACCCCGAGGTTCAGTTTCAGCCAAAAGGGCGGGCCGCAAGAAAACCAGTGACAACATAATTAGAGTAATCCTTGATAGTGAGACTACCTGTCTGAGAACGAGTTGTCATACAATGGCGAGGCGGTGGCGGTGGTGATGGAGAATGGGCTGGAGTTGGTTCTGGAGAAGGGTTTGGAGACGATGACGCTCCAGAATCATGCAAACGTGGTGATCTAGAGACAGGTGATGGTGGAGACGCCTCTATAGACTGATCTGGTGAAGGCTGATCAGGTGCTGTCAAATCCAGAGCATCATCGTAATCTGAGTAAAGAAATGTAGAGACATCCAAAGACTCAGGGGATGTGGAGGAGTGGCGTTCCAATGATGGAAACGAAGTCTCATCGAAGCGAGCATGGCGTGTAAGATACACTCTCTTCGTGACCAGGTCCAAGCACCGAAAACCCTTGTACTGAGAGTTGTAACCAAGAAAAATGCAAGGTGTACTGCCAGGAGCCAGCTTGTGCTGAGAGAACGGCCGAATATAGGGATACACCGGATGACGACCATAAGCCAGATAAAACGGCGAGACATTGTTCAGAACAGGCGTAGGAAGCCTATTTATGATGTAGGAAGCAGTGGCAAATGCGGTATCCCAATAAGAAGCTGGCATCTGAGAGTGATGAAGCATAGACAATCCCATTTCTGTCACATGACGATGCTTCCGTTCGGCTCTACCATTCTGTTCGGGAGTATACGGGCAGGAAATCTGATAGAAGATGCCCCTAGCTGCGAAGTGAAAGCGCAACCGTGCATTTGTAAACTCAGTGCCACCATCGGTTTGAAACAATTTAATAGTGCGAGTGAACTTATTCTCCACGAAGTTCTGAAACTGCAGGAATGTCTCAACAAAATCCGATTTTCGCTTCAGTGGATAATACCAAGTAAATCGCGAATAGTCATCGATAAAAATGGCATAATAAGAATAGCCACTGGCAGATAAGACTGGTGCAGGCCCCCACAAATCACAATGAACTAGATCAAGTATAGACTGCGCCCGCTTCGGATTGTCCACGAAAGAAAGTCTTTTTCCCTTAGCTTTTTCATACGCTGAGCAAAGAGAAGACTTGGGCGACAGCGAAATGACCTTAACAAGATTTAGTTTATTCAATAAAGAAAGGACTGAATGAGAAATATGACCCAGTCTAGCATGCCAAATATCAAAAAAAGCTGTATTTTTATTTGATTGAACGTAAGCGACAAAGGCAGCACCACTCCGTTCGAGCACATAAAGACCATGATGACATCGACCCTGGCCTAAAACTTCCTTTTTTGACCGTTTTTTAATCACAAACGAAGACTCATCAAAAGAAACCACAGCTTTAAAATCCTTTGTGAGCTTGCTAATCGAGAGCAAGTTTTTCGTAATATCGGGAGCCACCAACAGATCCGACAATAATAAATTACGAGAAAACTGATGACGACCAACATGTGTAAATGGAAATATCATGACCATTAGCAAGAGAGACAGAACGGTTACCAGTATATGGAGCAATACGATCAAGACCAGAAGATGTTGAGGTCATGTGGTTGGTAGCACCAGAATCCATATACCAACTGGAAGCCTTGTCCTTCAAAGAAGTTGAAGAATGGGAAGCATCAACAACATTCGCCGACATACGCGGACTGAAGCAAGTCCGAGCGGTATGGCCAAACTCATCGTAAAACTGACATCTTGGGTTCCATGTTTTCCGGCGAGTAGAAAGAGTCGGCTGAGGTGGTGGTTGCGGTGGCGCGTTTAACACACGCGCCGGAGAGGGTCGATTAGCTGCCGACGCGTGACTTTCACGCGCCAAAGAAGAAGTCATCTGGTTGGCGGGCGCGTGTTCAACACGCGCCAAGGTTGGCGTGTGGAGGGATGCAGGTGCGTGATACACAAGCGCCCGAGGAGCAGCCGGCTGATGATCGAGCGCGTGCAGCATACACCATGATGTGAGCGCGTGATACACACGCGCCAAAGGAGGCAGCGGACGAGGAGTTGGCGCGTGGTCCACACACGCCTGAGGTTGCGGTGGCGCGTGTTTCACACGCGCCTGAAGCCGCGGCTGTGCGTGAGTTTCACGCGCCATGCTATGTTGCTGGGCAGCTTTTCGGTTATCCATCTGGGCAGACGTTTTTTTTTCAACCACCGAATGGATCGTGGATAACGGAAACGTCAATACACCAATGGAGCAGCTGAAAAGGATGAAGTAACACCAAAATGAAATTACCACAATTAAAAGTTTAAAGAGGACAGAAGTTGATTGGGATTTATCTGTCGAAATTGAATTTTTGACGGATTTGCAGGTTATTGGATCGAATAGGCTGATACCATGAAAGAATGTAATGCACCGTAGTTGATGTGTCTTTATTATTATCAAATATATAGAATTACAAGAGTAAAAATACAATGTATCTAGACTAATCTAAATATGGTACAGAAATATATACAAATCAATCACAATTATGCTAATGATAATTTTGATATTCTATCACCAGACATCCTCATGAAAATGGGCTTTCACTTTCTATCAAAATATTTTGCATGCAATAACTCAGATTCCATTGACCATTGTTTTAATGAATGCACACTTGCTCAGTCACTAAGGAAATACTTTCACTATATGGTTGGAACTGCTCCTATGTAATTTGACAACCCCTGAGATAGAATCTCATACTATCTTACATCACATGATAAAACCAAACTCCATACATCTTTGTTTAAACTGGTACCATCTATTATGTGTTGGATGATTTGGGAAGCCATATGTTCATTTATTTTGAGGATTTGAAACCTAATGCTGAATCCTTAAAGAAGGCAGTAACTGACCTTGTGTTCCTCACTTTTAGTGCTAAATCTATCCTCTCAAATTCTATTTTTTTTATGCTGAATTATCTACCTTGGGATTCATAACATTGCATGCTAGACCACCAACAACCACTCATTAGATCTATTGCCTTGTCTCCTCCCTCTCAAGGTTTCAAAATGAATGATGATGCATCCTGGCACAACAACAACATACCTTGCATTGCAGTGGTCATAAGAGACCCTCGTGGATCTTTTATTGATGCACCTTGTTATTTTATCAGGGCTTTCTCACCTTTGGAAATTTAGTGGCTAGCTATCCAAATAGCAATTCATCTTGCTAATAGTTTCCAGACACCTTGTACCATTGAGACTAATTGTCTGGGTGCTGTTAATGCTATATCTAATTCCTTGTCAACCCCATGAAAACTGTATGATCTTGTCACTAAAATGCAAATTGGCCTTTCAACAGTTTTAGCTCATGTTTATAGACAATCTAATCTGATTGCAGATGAATTAGTTAAGCTGTCCTTTTCACTCAAATGTGACACATATTATTCCTATTATCAGTTGACAGATAAAATCAAAGGTTTGACTACCTCAATTACGGCAGCAATACAACTACCTCTATCAAGCACCTCATACAGATTTGGAGTCCACACTGATCCGCCTTTCTGGATAGATCTAAACTAAATTTTAGTCTAAAATTTAGGTGTCGCTTTGTGTTTTGTTCACAATTCATTAATAGGCTCTCTCATTTTCAGATTGACTTTGGTTCACTGATCTTTATATAAATAGACTAGTATGTAGTCTCAAGTAGCTTTAACCTCAATTTTGGAAGCATTGCTATGCTTCCGAGTTCTTATGCTCCGTCTACCGAAAGGGAATCTATGATATTTGCCTTAATAGGCTATTTTTTATGATCACTGGAACCTAATGAAAATCCCTACCACCAATCAGGTGGTTTTAATTTTTAAAGAATATTATATATAACAATCAAAAATCAATTAAATGTTCTAAAGGATTTTTAGTGATCAAAGCCCAACACAGACGGGGCAACCCGTAACAATGGCCTTATAGTATCCGGCAAAAACTTCCTAGCAAAAAGGAAGCAAACTGCATTCGCCTCTCCATTATATTTACAGTGCGCTCTCCTCCGAATCTCAGCTAAAAGCTCGCCAGTAACCTCCGCCCTCCCATATTTCCTCGGGTGGGGCCCGCCCCGCGACCAGTCGACCCGAGTGATGCTCCGATTCGAGCTCATCTCCGGGCAGACGATGTTCACCATCGTCGGCAAGTAGTGCTCGTCGGTGTAGCAAGGCGGGACACAGAGCCGCCGAAAAACGTCGTAGTATTTGTGGTCGGAGACGATAACGACGGCGAGGTCGCGGCGGAGCTCGAACCACTGGGCTCCCTTCCGCCACTGATGGATAGTGATCGCGGGCTGCATTTTCGGGTTGTACCGGCCCCGACCCGGTTTCTTTGGGTCGTCGAACGACCCGAGGAAGCTCTGGTTGGAGTTGATGAGGTAGTTATATACGGTGGCGAAGTTGAATACTGGAATGCATGAATCGGAGAGAAGTACAAATCTTTGGTTGGAAATGTCGAGAAGAGCATTTGCTACAAGTCTTCTTTCTGCGTCTATCATTGATATTCTTCCCCATGAAACTGGCTGCATGTAATGATGATGAAAATGAATAATGAACACATAGTTTGAAGAGGACATGATAATGAAAGTAGTCATGTGTATTTAGCATATATGTACTTAGCGTTTAGTTATTTGGTTATACGGCCTTGTCTGTACTATAAATATTTATGTAAATTTTAATACAAATCAGTTTGAGAAATTTCCTTCACATGATATCAGGCGTTAAGATTCTAGGATTTGAAAAAATATATATATATTGAGCTGCCGCTACAGTGTTTATTACAGTGCCACTACAGTGTTTTGCTATAATATGTTCCCCTTTTCTCCCTAATTCTTTCTTTCGCTACCCACCTTCACGCATCTTCAATATTTCGATCAGTTTAATTTCATCCTTATTCTTCAATCAAATACCAACCTTTTTTTTGTTTTTGTGGACTAATCATGGTTGATCACAAGAATTCATGTAGGTTTTCCCTCAATACCATGCTTCACCTAATTAACACGAAACTAGATGCTACGACATATCTACAATGGAAGCAGCAGGTGCAGTTTGTGTTTAAACCACAGAGTTTAATTATTTGGTCATCTTGATGGCTCAACTCCATATCCAGATTCTCCGGTGATGCTGGCATCAGTCTCCTCCTCCTCCTCTCCACCCGATGATGATGTTCACCTCAAGGTCAAAAAGGCCTATGGTATGGCCAAGGCTGCCTATGATGATTGGGTTGCTAATGATCAACGAGTTTTTAGTGTTATTTACTCGTCTCTCTCTTCCGAGGCCAAGAATGAAGTTTCTCAATGCCAGACGGCGAAGGCTATGTGGGATGCTTTTTCCTTCGCCTACCAGCATAGTACTCCGATTGCTGCTTTTAACCTCCTCCAAAAGGCTGCCTTTATTCAAAAAAATGGGTACGGTTCATGAGTTTCATCTCTCCTTAATGAAAATCACCGCACAACTGTCCGCTTGGGTGAATTTGCTAATAATTGTGAGAGGGTATTAGTTTCTTATTGCTTCGGGGTATGATTCTAAACACTTTAATGCTTCTATTTCCACACGTACCCCTTTTCCTGGTTATATAAATGTTGTTGATGAGGCGAAGGGGTATGAACCCTTTATGCTCCATGCAGACAAAACCCCGTTATAGAGTGTATAGGGTCAGGGAAATTTGAGTCCAGTTGTGTTTATGGTCGTCGAGAAACAACAGCACACCGCTGGGGGGAATATTAGGACCAACCACTGGTTGGTCCAACCGGCGTGGGGGTCCGCTATTTTGACTACACAATCATAAATACATGCATTTAAATAATAAATGGATTCTAAATTCAACGCTGCACAAATTTTATAAATAAATTTGAATTAGATAATTTTTACTTTTCTATAAAATAGATATAGTTTCAAATTATTAAATTCAGATATAATCTCCAACGGATATCACTTCATTCCGTCGTATTCACAAATAATAAACTTATATAATATAGTAAACACTAATTGAATCGAATTATAATTTAAGTACACATTAATTATATGACTTAATGGAACTAAAATTAGTCAAAACTTAATTGATCTAATTTAAACAGAACTGGATTACTTTGATCAAACAAGATTTATTGAATTGGAAATATTAAAATATTAATACTACAACTCATTAGGTCGGATAGCATCAAACTTTAAAAAATGGATTTGAACTACTAAGATTGAACAAAAAGTATTAATACTGAAAAGAGTATGACTAAATCATTTTAGATTGCATCAAATCACATTTTCAAAAAAAATAATTGACTTATCTGATCTAAATTGAACTGAATAAATCTGGATTGAACTGAAATGAAAAAATGTAGAGAGCTATAAATTGGAAATATTTATCTAAACTGAACTAAACTGAAAAAAATATAAAAATATATATATGAACTGAAAATATATATTAAATGTTTATCTTTTTTTAATACTATATTAAATGTTTATCTTAGTTGAACTGAACTGAAAAATATAAATATACTGAATTGAACTGAATAAATTAAAGAAATACGGAACTGAACTGAACTGCTTTACAGAAAAGTTCCGACAAACAGGATCTTATTTTGATCTAGATAATTGTACTGCTTAATTTTGTTGGATCCAGCCCTTTACATCGAGCTCAAATTTCAGTCCATTTTTACACATGTTTTACTGCGTCAGATTTTTTACCTATGTGTATGTACCAGAATGACATTTCACAATATTATTTTTTTTCTTTATTGGTTTAGTCCAATGACCACTTGACACGTGTCAGTGGTTGGACAAACCAACGGTTGAATATAGACTTTCCGCACCGCTGGTAGCGACCAACCGCTCAATGGTAGCGCGAAGAGAGGTTATAGAGTGTATAGGGTCAGGGAAATTTGAGTCCAGTGGTGTTTATAGTAGTCGAGAAACAACAGCACACCGCTGGTAGCGACCAACCGCTCAATGGAAGCGCGAAGAGAGGTTGCACGTGGGCCCCATGTCCGGCTAGAAACGACCGCTCTGACAGTTGTGGTAGTTGCGATACCTGGAGGTCCAGTGGTCGTTATTCTCGGTCTTTATCTGCTACGAATTAATGGTTATCAAATTCAGTGTTATACATGCCAAGGTTACGTGCATATTGTTAGTCAGTGCCCTTATACCATCCTCGTCCTATGGTTCCGGCTCCTCAATCTTATATTCAGCAGAATTATCCACCTCATGTTACCGCGATAGGTCAATGTGTTCAGGTGGTTCCGGCTTATCTTATTCAACGTATCAACCGTTTGCTCCTAAGATGATTCAGGCTCCTTAAGCTCCAGATAGCTTTATTGCACCACAGTACCATGCTCCCCAGACCACTCCTAAGTACTTGACCTATCCTATTATCCTGCATGTTGCCTCTGCTCCGAGTGTTGCTCCATCGCCTCTTACATCCGACTGGTATGTGGATTCAGGTGCAACCAATCACATGAGCTCTTCTGCCTCGAACCTATCGAGCGTCACTCCATATAATGTAATACTCTTGTCTCTGTTGGCAGTGGTGCTTTCATTCCTATTGTTGGTATTGGTGATGCTCGAATTAGTCCCTCCTTACATTTATCAGATGTATTATTTTTTCCTACCATTATTAAGAACTTGTTATCGATTAGCAAACTTACTCTGGATCTCTGTGCTACTATTGCCTTTGAAGATCAGTCCTTTGTCATTCAGCACAAAGTCACCAAGGCAATTTTGGGCGGGGACACGTTGAGGATGACCTATATATGTTGGACCGCGGTGAGGAGGCATTTCTTTTCTTTGTTAAAAACACCAATAATAGGGCATCTTTTCAGATTTGGCAGCTCGATTAAGAAATTTGTCCTCTGGAATTATTTCTCCGTTGAACAAGAATAATTTGTTATCTCTTATATCTGTGTTGTCTAAACCTGGTAAATGTGAGCCATGTGCTATGGCTAAGGAGCAGAAGTTATCTTTTATTGAGAAACCTAGACGTGCTGATCACGTTCTATATTTGATAGCTGTGATTTGTGGGGACCCTCTCAAGTTGTATTTGAAAATGGATTTTTTTATTATACCTTATTTGTGGATGATTACTCACGATTCTCTTGGTTGTATCTTATGTGCCACAAATATGATTTTGTTGATGTCTACTTTCAATGTGAGACCTTCATTGAGAATCAAGTTTCCTCTCGCATCAAGGTGTTCCAAAGTGATCGTGGAACTGAATTTATCAACCACAGATGGCGGTCACATTTTGGTACTCGTGACATCCATCAACATCATCAAGTTTCATGTCCCTATACACCTGAGCAGAATGTTCAAGCAGAACGAAAGCATCGACACATTACAAGAATGGGTCTTTTGATGCTATTGCACTCGTACCTGCCACTTTCTCATTGCGATGATGCCTTTAGTGCTGCAGTGTTCACTATTAACTGTCTGCCAACTCCAATTATTGACAATATGTCACCATTTGAAAGTACCTCACCAGACTACACAAGCATTCATCCCGTTGGATGTAGAGTTTCCCATATGTTCGACCCACTGCAGCTCACAAGCTAGCTCCTCGTAGCCTTCCATGTGTCTTCTTAGGCTACATTGCACAATACAAGGGGGTTTAGGTGCTTGGATACGATTTCGGGACGCGTCTATATGACTCTGCATGTTTGGTTTGATGAGACCTACTTTCCATTTTCGGCAGCATCTATACAGGCTCAGTTTACATCACTGGACATTCCATCATTTGTGGATCCTACTGATCCAGACCTGCAGCTACTGTTGACATTGTACCAACACAAACACCTTGTATTGTGTGTCATGAGCCCTCACCTACTCCTGACGTACATGCACCACCTGTTGTTCTGGATGAGCATGAGTTTGCTACTCCTTCTTGTTCACCCATATCATTAGGCTCTGCTTCTGAGTCTTCTGGTGGAACTTCGATATCTACTAGTGATTGTGAGGTCTAATTCAGTGACAGCTCGATTTTCCTCAGGACATGGTTCTTTGTCTCCTCCTCCTCCTAGGGCTCATCAGATGGTTACTCGTCTTCAGGATGGAACACGTGTTGCTCGCAATCTTGGACCTGATTTTGTGGCTACAGGATTGATTGTTGATCTTCTCATTCAGAAGGAACCTCGTACTTATAAAGTGGCTGTTAGAGATCTTCAATCGGTCACTGCTATGAATGAGGAGATTGATACAATTAGGCGTCAGCGGACATGGCTTCTGGTTCCTTGTCCTCCAAATGTCAATGTGGTTGGGTCCAAGTGGGCCTGTCGATTGAAATACCGGCAGGATCGATCTATTGAGCGTTATAAGACTCACTTGGTGGTTCAGGGATACTCTCAAATCCCGGGATTTGATTTTGACCTCAATTTTAGTCTAGTGATCAAGGCTGCTACTATCCGCACAATTTTTTCTATTTCCACTATGAGGAAATGGTTGCTTCACCAGTTGGATGTCAAGAATGCTTTTGTTAATGGCGTTCTTGATACTCTCGTATACATGGTTCAATCGATGTGATGCCAGGATCCTGCTCGACCGAATCATGTTTTCCTCCTGCGCAAGACTATCTATGGTATTAAGCAAGTACCCGAGGGCTTGGCTCTGTTGGCGGTTTGTCGGATCCTTCTCAGTTTGTGTTCACTCAGGGTACTATTATTCTCTACCTTCTCATCTATGATGATGATATCATTCAAACTGGAAATAACTGTGTCGCCATTAGCCGGTTCATTGCTCAGGCTGATCATGAGTTTTCGGTTAAAGATCTTGGCCATCTTAGCTATTTCCTTGGTTTGGAGGTTACCCTACCTCTACTGGTCTATTTTTGGGCCAGTCCAAGTATGTTAGGGATATTCTTCAGCATGCTGGAACGTTGGAGGCTTCTCCGATCTCTACACCATTCATTCCTTTATCCCAGCTTCATAGCAGTATCAGTAGGTCATTTCACAACCCTAAACTATATGGGTTGCTCTTTGGGGCTCTTCAGTATCTTACCATTACTCGAGCTGGTTTGTCCTTTGTAGTCAATTCAGTGAGCCGGTATCTTCAGGACCCATGGGATGATCACTTTGTTGCTGTTACTTGGATACTCCGATACGTTCGTGGCACACAGCATTGCAGACTCACATTTGCTTTTGATGGTGTTTCAGAGGTTCTTACATACTCAGATAATGACTGGACGCGTTGTTTGAAAACACGTCGTTCCACTTATGACGATGTTGTCTTTCTTGGAGGGAACTTGGTTTCGTGGAGTGCGAAGAAGCAGCCTACAATCTCTCACTCGAGCTCGGAATCTGAATATCGAGCTATTGCGAACACAGCTTCAGAGGTTGTTTGGTTGCTACATATTCTTCGGGATCTTTATTTTCACTACAAGGCCCACCGGTGCTCCTTTGTGAAAATAATAGTGCCATCTTTGTTGTTGAGAATCCTGTTGCTCACAAGAGAACCAAGCATATTGACATTGACTACCATTGTGTTGGAGTTGGGAGCTAATGGCAAGTTTCGTATTGGTCATGTCTCCACTTCGTTGCGAGTTGCTGATATTTTCACTAAGGGGCTCAATCGTGCGTTGTTTGACTTGTTCAGTTCCAAACTTCGTGTTTCGGTCGATCTGACGCTTCCCTTAGAGGGAGGGGTTTTGACAATAGAGAATTTAGATGATAATTAAACTAGTCTTTCATATTTTACAAATTTGTACCTAAGGTTTAATTATTTAGGTATAGGGCCTTGTTTGTAATTAAATATCTTTGTAAATCCTAATACAAAATCAAAATTCCTTTTACACAACCCACATGAAATCTACGTAGAAAAATAAATTATAAAAGTAAATACATTCAAGTTAACAATTGAAGGATCTTAACTATAGGTGTTTAATATACACTTTAAACAAAGAATAAGATATATAGTTCACTATAATTAAGATACTTAAAAAGTAAAATGTAGTCGTTTATTACTATTTAAACAAATTTGTTCCCTAACTTATTTGAAAATATCGAACCTTTTACGATACCAAAATACTACTTAATTTGTATATTTGTTTTGTGCTATAATATTCGTTAATGATTTGAAATCTTACAAATTTTCTCCAACTGTTCAAAAGTATAGAGTTTCATGTGCATTTTGAGTGTTGTTTGACTTGGAGGAGTTTTGTTTGACATTTTAAATGATTGTTAAACATGTATTTGTCCAGTATATTAAAAAATATATAAATTTTACAACATGTCACATATTCTTAAAATACATAGGAACTATACACTCATCATTTCCAACGATATATATCTAGGACAAATAGAAATATTAAGTTGATGTCGGTCGGCAGTGTTAATGTAGACAAAGTGCATGTCATGGACCCATTGATTACGTTCTATCAAGTAAACCCGTCATTTTCGAAATGTGATCCTCGATAGCAAAGTTTAGATAGGGGTGTTGCTATTTACACCCACCTAGTAGTGTAAATAACATTGGGATAGTAAAAAATTGTTAGGTCATAATGGTGTAGATAAAAAAGATGCTATTTGCACCCATCTTTTAGTCAATCCTTTAATATTTAAATAATTTCTATTTAAAAATATGCTTATATTAAAATCTTAAGTTATATTTCAAATTTTTTTATTATATATAAACACAAATTGTTTTAATATATAATAGAAAGGTTTTTACTTAAAGTTGATTTATGACACAATACAACACACTTATAATTATTATCAAATACTATATCACAACTTCTATAATCATTTGAATTCATAAAATATATATATCACAAAAATTAGTTTGTGTAATTCAACCAAACTCATATAAAAATATGTGAGTATTGTTTAGACATCAAGTAAAATAATATTAAATATTTTATAATTAATAACTTTATAAATTTTTATATTTACTATGCCTGATGTGTAGTATTTATTTGTGTATATTAATTTAAATATTGTTTAATATATTAGCTTCCTAGAAATGAAGGAGAAGAAATTTATTATGAAGAGCATAGATCATGTAAAATTATTATATAGATATGTAAACACCTGAAATTATATAACAAGAAAACAAATGCATTTATTTTAATAAAATGTTTACTTTAACATTTTATTAATCTGCATAAAATTTTTATTTTTGATCAAATATATTTAATCTATAAATTAAAATGTTAAGAAATAATAATGTTAAAAGGAAAAAGTTTAAGTTGACCAATAAAATAAAAATAAAAATAGTCTAACTAATTAATGTGCATGTTGATTTGAGTAAAGTGGGACAGAGTGGTGCAAATAGCAATTAGGGTGGTGTAAATAGAATCACCCTTAGTTAGGGACTAAATTTAGCATCTAACATCAAGTCACAATAACAGTAAACACGATTATCAAACAAAACAAAAACAGTGATATTATCAATTCTCAAACTGCAGGACTTCTCGATCGATATCTCTCCTTTTGTCGATCGATCTTAACGAAATTTTTATCCACTAGAATGCATGCATTAAAAACAACTCGACTAATTGTATATACAATAAATATGCCGACTGAAATGGCAACCAAAATTTACAGTCAACTAACAAAAACCTTGGAATAATTAAAGAAATTCTGGTGTATGATATTACCTTGCTAGGTATTCTTCTGCGGTAAAAGACAGAATTCCGAGGCCATGAATCTTTGTATGAAGGATGAGGATGCGCGTAAATGGAGTAGAGCTCATCATGGCCGTTGAAAAAAAGTTCCCACAACGGCGCAAGGGGCAGAGGCCCTGGAGTCAAAAACATGAAGGCCACTTTTGGGACAATATCAAACTTGCATGATGGTTTTACTAATTCTAAAACCTTTGAAGCCTTTTGCAGCAAATCTTTATCACTCATATTATGCATAAGAGTTATGCTACTGATCGTATGGTTGCAGGAATATTGAGTCGGCGGCTGAGATGAATCCGATGATGTTGTGAAGACGGCAGCCGGAGGAACCGCAGAAGGAAAAGTTAGGAAATACAACGTGCAAACAACGCCAACGGATAAACCAATAACAGAGAGAAGAGAATATAACATGTAATTTATTTGTTTTGGATTGGGAGAAAAAGGGTTTTCTTGTTTGCCCATTTTGCAAAGGGTGGAATTATTGGAAGATTAGGGATCAAAAGGAATATTATCCTGTACTTGTAGTCCTACAATACAGGTGGTACCTGCTGTATAGTACTTCCTATATATGTTCCATACTAAATTGAACATGTTTATTCGATCGTTTCAAATCATGTTATGACAGTAAATTTTAAATAGTATGTAATATTATATATTATCATATTGACACAGTCGAAATATCAGTATGGGATTCGCAAGCACCAATCTCCTAAATTTGTATCATAAGAAGTCGCAAATGCTACCTCCTTGTCCGGGTTTGCTGAAATCCTCCGAATAAGAGATAACTATATTGAAAAATATACATTACTGACAATAAAAGATGTCAAATAATGAATACAAAATCCCTATAAATATTAGAACTAATATTTACGAGAACTCCTAACGTAAAATTAAAACGGAATAGTACAGACTACTCTAATACGTAAAGAGAAAATTATAAAACTAGCTAATTAGGAATGTCGGGACGATGCAGTTCTTTGAGGAAAATAATTTGGCATTAGGCGAATAATTGCATGGATCGTAAATTCGTCCTGCAACAATCACCTCCAATTCATAAGAACTCGTCCCAGTTCTCTCTTCACCATCACTCTTGAACCTCTTAGACATCTCCTCAAAATTAAGGCTCACATGGTGTAATTCATAATCAACCAATTTGATATTACCAGGAGGTCCCTTCCAACGAACGAGATGCTTCCAACGCATCCTGGGATTCCTTGTAAAGTACTAGTTTAGGCAATATCTTACGATTTAGAATAACTCCAATACGATGCATAATCCCAGCTATACCTTAGTATATTCACGCTCATTTGGATTACGCCCTAAATTGGCATAAAACTACTTCACAGCATCGGGGTACACTGGAACATCCAGTGTAATTAACTTATCCAAATGAGACGGTTTGAAATAATCTAGCACATAGGCAAGAGATTTACCGATCTTGGTGCGAAACTTCAAAACCTTTGTCCCTGTTAAAGGCCTTCTGATCTGCTTGATGTACCTTTCCTCTGCCTCCGGGCTGAAGAAATAGCTACCCTCTTCCTCATCGCCTTTCTTGCTATGCTTATTCTTCCTCAACTTTGTGGCGTTTACACTAGCCCTTATCACCTCATCATCATCAGGAACCCTCTTCGCTACCTTTCCGTTCTTCTTTCGCTTTTCAGCCACCCTCTTAGCTGACTTTCCAGTCTTCTTCACCTCTTCCTACTTGCAATTTGTTCTTTAGACTGCTCACAATCATCCTCCCCATCACTCTGTTCCTTAGAATCTTAAACTTTTTCTATGCTCTCATCATCATCATCATCCTCACTGCTATCCTCGGAATCACTAGAATCCTCTGATTCAGACTGAACAACTGGTTGCTTTCCCTTCCCCTTACTTGCAATCGGTTTTGTTTTCATCTGCCTCTTCAATAGGGCAGCACCCAAGTCTTCATCGCTCTCATCATTGGATTCTACAGCGGATGATCGTTAGGTGGTGTCGTCGATCACAAGCTTTGAGCTTTTCCGGCTAGCTGGATGGTGCTCAACAGGTTGCTTCTGTCGACGCGGCGAAGGCGGTGCTTGTGGTTCTACCTCTCGGTCAATGTCACGCCTCCATGCGATCTGTTTGGTGCGCGCCATGAGAAGATCGGTTTGGTTTTATGATGGGTTAGGGTTTATGTCGATGGGGATTTGGGGATTTTTTGCTTAACAGAATGTTGAACAAGTTGGGTCGACCAGTTTTTTATTTATACTAATTTCTGTTTTCGAACTCAGAAACAGTAGCTAATTAAATGTCTTTCATTTTCCGAACTCGAAATCAACATTACTAACCCATTTACGAATTCTTAAACATTACATGTAGTATTTTAACCCTCTATTCCATTTCAATAGAGCAATACCCGACCACGCGCTCTAAAAAGAAAATATTAGGGTGTGTTTGGTTGGACAAGTTTTTGCAAAACTTGGACTATCCAAGTCCAGTTTTGTAATATCTTGTTTGGTTCACCAAGTTTTCGAAAATCCAGACTTGCAAAATCCTAAAAACCAATCAAAGATTTTGTTTCATACTCACAAACTCAACCCAACCAAACAAGGATTTTGCAAAACTAGACTCTCAAAATCCCAAATCCAAACTCTCAAAAACCCAAAACAAAATCCAGACACTCAAAAACATTGCGAACCAAACACACCCTTACGTTTTACCCTACTTTCGAAATCTTAAATGGTATTGAAATTGATTTCTAAGTTCGTAACCATATAATATCTTGTGTATGTCCAACCAGTGAGATCCCCAACCTACCACCCGAACAAGAAACTAATAACTTTGTAGCAACAATACCTTTTCGATTTCGAATGTAGAATAGATTAATTAACTATATGGTTTTCGAGTTCGAATCCAAGGTCGGAGAAAATTTCTTCCTGTGACTTCACTAAAAATATAATTATTTTAAAAAGATTGACTTCAGTTTATGGTCTCGAAAACCTTTGCATATGGTTCAATTTCCACCAGTGCAATCCCCGTGTTATCACCCGAAATGGTTAGATTTATGTGCATCAAAAGTAAGGTGTTTTCGAGTTCTTTTCCTCATGTGCAACCTATGCCAGAAATGGTTTGCGATTTCGAAAACATCACTATTCACTTTGTGTTTCTAGGAAGTTATTTACACCTCGAAAACGTGGTAGGGGATATATTGAATTACTTTTATAAAAATGATTGAGAAACAAAATATACGATGGCGAAAACTTAGCATAATATGTCAAATGCAGACTGTTTTCGAGTTCGAAAGAAGAACAAAATTTGAAATTCCAAGCATGCATATAAATGTCTACTAGCAGGAATGATAAGGTTATTTCGTCGTCAAGCGCCGGTATCCGCCATACATCAAGTGGCACGCCGGTTGAGACTCCATGTTAATTGGCGACGTCGCCAAACTTTGTCTCTGATCTGATCCTGTGCTTCTGCTCAACAAGTTTTCAACAACATGTCTGAAGTTGAACACCCCAGGCGAAGTGCCTGAATGCAAGGGCGAGGCCCAGAAGAAAATATCGAAGGAGAGCAAGCTCCCCGAGGACGTGGACGCTGCCGATAAAGAAGATCACGAGCACGTTCCACATCAAAACCACCACCAAGCTCTATCGTAGGGGCCGAAAACTCCAGCGTTCCGAACTCCTCCGGTCCAAATCCTGTCACGTCCGGAGCACCAATCTCTGGCCCAAATTACTGCATCCAGAGTACCACCTTCTGGATCAAATCCTGTTGTGTCCTAAGTACCGACCTCGGGCCCAAGAATTTTGATCCAGACCGACATGAATTATAGTGAGCACGTAAACAATTCAGAAGGCCTTGAGCATGAAAATAGGTTGGGGTATAGCGGGTACGATTCAATCTTCACTGAAGAGGAGAGGGCACAAAGGGATCACCAAATTCTTCACGAAAGACAACAAGAAGAGACGAGAAGAAGACGCCTGTTGACATCCCTGAGCCAACCTCTAGGACATACAGTTCCTCCCCCTCCGAGCCCTAACCCTAAACCCTAAAACCCTAAACCCTAAACCCTAAACCTATGTAAACCTTATCTTGGACTCTCGCCCGAGAGAAATCCATGAGGATGTCCGAGCATTGATGAGAGATCTACATTCTCAGTACCCTGATTTTGTTGCATCCCTGATAAATCCGAGCCAACAACTTAGACAGCCCTAGAGGCCCGAAGCACCCTATCTACACCAACGGGATCCTGCTCCATGGATAAAATGGCCTCATACCATTCAATTTCCACACCTTTTGGTTGGTCGAAACAAGACAACTTCAAATAACTACCATTCTGAATAGTTTGGCCGGGCATCTTATACAACCATTTATATGTCTCAAGGGGTCATAACCAACCCATTTAATGGCTTCCCGGCAAAAACTTTTCACCAACAAGTTTGATCTTTTCCCTTACCAGCTCTCCAGCTATATCCAGTAATCTGTGTGAGGACTTAACATCATACTTAGCCTCATTCTTGAGCTTCTTGTTCCAGTGGGGTAAGAGATACTTTGTTTGATCAAAGGTTAGCTTCACTATATCACACCCCTCGTATTTTGTAGGAAGTACAAAAGCTCGGTCTATTTCACCATCCCGGGCAGACAGAGTTACTGCATGTTTAACGATGGACACCTTATTTAGAGTCAGCAACAGAGCGAGACTGGGATCATAACCTTTATTGGCACACCAATTCACCAGAGTCATCATGATAACTATCACATTGACATGCAGCTGTCCCGGATGAACCTTGTAACACTCCAAGAAGTCACTCAACAATGGGGGAAAGGGAAAAGTCGGCCCATGCTGGAGAAACCTCCCATAAACGACACCTCGGGTCGGAGTAACCAATTCAAAGGCAGACTTATCTTCCCCAAAATACATGAGATCACTATCGCTAAGGATGGAATACCGGAAGCCCTCCACAAATACAGCGGCGTCAGCACGGACTTTTTCACTTTCTACCGACCTCTTACTGCTGCCCTCACCATGCACAGGCGGTCCACCTCTAGGCACACGTGCCACCATGGGGCTACTCCCCTCCATCTGAGCCCTTCTCGCCATGGCTAACAATCTCTTATCTTCATCAGTGGTTTTATTCTTCAACACCACAGGCCTCTTCCCACTAGCTACCTCGGCTCTACGGCGGTCACGGGAGCTATTCTCCTCAGCCTGAGCATGCGCATACTCTCTCTCACCATGATGGGGCACGGAATTCATTTCACTACTACTACTCATGCTTACAGAGAGTATGGGGGGAAACACGCAATGGAAAAAGAGAAACATACACAAGAAAATAACGGATAAAGAAGATAACACTTACTGATGATTATGGAAGCAGAAATTTGGGGCTTCAGAAATTTGATAAAGCGCTGACACGTCTCCTGAACTCAGAAAGAAGAAATTTTGAATAAGGAAGACAATGAGAATGATTTGGGAGATTTAACCCAAACTCAGACGACATTATAGTGAGTAATTACCTCGATTCTTGTTCGATGCAAGCAATTGGAGAGACGGAGGACAGACCGCCTCTACCTTCCGATGAATATACGCCACGTGTGTTTCCCATCTGGATTTCAAAAAGAGTTAATCTCAGCCGTCTATGTGTCCTGATGGAATACGAAAGAACTTGAAGATATATATTCAGAAGGGTCAGCTCGAGAGGATGTTCCTAGAATGATACCCCGAGCTTGATGACCCGAGTTATTCTCCTTCGAGTTATTGGTTTTCCCTCGAGAAGCAAGCTTCTCCTTCAACCTTCGAGATGGAGCACTCCAAATTCTGAAGATCTACCTTGGGGCTACTGATAGGTCCATGGTTCATATTCCGGGCCTCATTCAGCCTCAGACCAGGGCCCGAGAAGTGTCATGGGCTCGAGTTACGCGGAAGATGGATCCACGGGTCCATCAATCCTAATCCTTATAAGGAATGCATATATTATGAATATTCTGCAAGGAATATAAATCCTCCTAAACATGGTAAATATAACCATGACCGAAATACACTTTTTCTTTACATGGTAATACAACTACTATATCCATAAGAATTGTATTCCTACCATATTTACATATTTTGGTGATCTACGGATTGTAACCATATAAATACCCAAAGGTTTGGTACACCTTTTCTATCTCATAACTCATACAATACGCCTTACGCATCATAGCATCGGAGTTTCAATCCTCAGGACCCGAGGCCTTGTTTTGCAGATCAGCTCGTGAGCCAAGTTCGTCGTCAAGCGCCGGTGTCCGCCATACATCAATACTCCCAAAAGATGTTATAATAAATGAATAGCAGACATGTTTAACTGAAATCCTAGATGCCTCAGGCTGTGTGTAGCACTAAATAGAAGGGAATGAAAAGTCACGACCAAACCTAAAATGGTACTATGAAGAAAGACATGCTATTTCTAAACATAAGAGACACATTGGTATGACAAAATAGGATTTCATACAAGTGACCAACACAATTCAGTTAAGGATTAATTGTCATATCATCTGTCCTTAGCTAATAAGTCTCCTTGTGACTGGAAATCAAACTAAAATGTAATAAAATGAGTGAATTATAAAATTTCACCTGTTTGTAATGCTTCCATAGCGGGTGCACCTGCTTAAGCATCCTTTGCAGAGCATGAAGGATCCCTAGCTGCTATAAGCGGAATTCCATAAGTAGCCTGGAACTGGAGCAGGAAACTCTGGTGCAGGACACTGGAAGACTAAAAATTAAATTCCATTCACAAACAGAATTCCACAGTAGTCATCCAGCTTACAAAGAGATGAAATTGTAAAATAGCAGCAAAAAGAGTAAAAAGTTCTATTTACTCACTCATAAATATTCAAAACTAAACAATAATACTGAAACCTATTCAAAGATAATAATCCATGACATAACAATTACACTAACTTCTTAAATATTTCAGAAAGCTCTAACGAAACACATGAACAAAGTAGCTTTAAATAATCACATAAAACTGAAACTTTTGGTACCATTGGTAATGTCATCTCATATGCTTCACTACACAAAAAGAAGTTTCCAGGAAAGGCAGCGTCAACTCGGAAATGAACAAAGAAGTAAATCTGTAAACGATGGAAATTAGGAAAAACAAAAAGGGAACCCAAAGTTTTCCCTTTCATTCAAAATAGGCTCACTCAACCACTTAAACACAAATGAAGAGTAGTATAAGATTAAAGAACTCAACCCCTTCCATCTAACTCTAGAAATCACTAATATGACATTTATAACATCTCTATTTGCCAAATATTCAACTTATTACATATTTCAAGTGCAATTACATCTTCATATTCTTCATTAAAGTTGCAACTTCACATCTGTATTCTACAGTCGATAATCAATCAGCCTATACTAAACCTACTCAATCAACAAGCAAACTCATCATGTATTTCAAAACCAGGAAAAGTAGTTTGAATTTTTTTCATAGGAACTTTGCTGCCACTACTACAAAGACCTCCATCTAAGGCACAAGTTTAAGGCGTTTGATTGATTTTGTTACGTATCGGTCTTAGAGCTAACTTGCGAATTCGCAAGTTAGAACCGTTCACCCAATTAAAACATTTTAAAGGCGTAAATGTCATGTATAAGGCGGAACATGTATCTGCCGGAAATGAAAATAATTTACAAAGTCGCAGGTGTCTCTCAGATGGATACAAATATCAGTTCCTTTCCAGAATATAAATAAACACCCACAAGATAAACCCTTCCCCCAAAATAATTATCTCCAATTTGCAAATCGGCATCTCCACCAGCGTTGTTGAAGGCGGCACTCGCATCGGCGGTAGGGTCGGAGTTCGTCCATAAACTCCCAGGGCTCGTCGGAATCCATGAAGTTGATTTCATGGGCTATGTTTTAGACCGGGCTCATCTGGAATGATGGTAACTGGAGCGAATGTTTGTATCTACTAAGATTAATTAAGGTTTAGTATCTTTTAGATTTGTTTTTGGTAATCGTTGCAGTTGTTCTCTGTATTGTTTCACTTTTGACCGGTTTTCGATTTGAAGTTGAAACTTTTGCTTGTTCATGTTGCTGCTTAGAGTAACTAGTGGTTGATTTTGGTATGGTATTTCTCTTGTTTAGTAACCTGCTTGCAGAAAGATGGCTTCTTTTGGATTATGTTTTGTTTATGGGATTGTATTGTGTTGCAGTGTTACTGATTACATGTCATGTGTTTGGATTACATCTCTGAAAATGTATACTTCTAGGAAGAAGATTCACAAGGACAAGGATGCCGAGCCTACTGAGTTTGAAGAGTCAGTTTGTGTAGGTTGTATTTGCTTTCTCTACTCTGAAATTAATTTTGTAATGTAGCTATTGGAAATTTATGCATGATTACTAATGTATTGTTATTTTATATTTAGTTATTTACCTGATTCACAGAGCTCGGCCTGGCAAACCCTGACCCAGTTCATATCTCTTCAAGAAGCTCATGGACTTCACCCTGGGAAAGGCAGTTGGAGAAGAAGAAGATGGAGTGCCCGTAGACTGTAAACCGCTTGATAACCGTAAACTTGCTAACCACCATTTCCACTCTTCGGTGCGGTGGTACCACATGTGAGGTTTTTTCTCCTTCTCTTTCAATCACTCTTCTCAACTCTACACTGATTGAGCTGCTTCTTTAGGCTGCTCTTACCTCCATAACCTTTGTTTTTCTTCTTGAGTTTTCAATTTTACTTTTTGGGTACTAATAAAGTTGGAGATTTTTCTTCATTGCCTCCTTTTGTGTTTTTCTTGCTGTTTTTTCATATGGTTTTTTCAGCAGATTTGGGATAAATTTGTGGTCGGATCTATGGCGGGTGGAGCTGCAGCTCCTAAGGTTGACGAGCTGGCCCCACATCCACCAAAAGATCAGCTTCCGAGTGTGTCTTACGGCATTACCAGCCCTCCTCCGTGGCTTGAGTCTGCTGTTTTTATCACTGTGTGTGTTTGTGAATAAGTTTGTGGAACATGAGCTTTTTGTTCCTGTAAAGAATTTGTTGTTTTTTGTTTGAGATTCTGTGTTGTTTGTAGATTCTTTTTATCCACTTGGTATTATTCTGTTCAGGAAAATCTTGATTATTCTTGGTGTTTCACAAAATTATTTTCTGTGACATGAAATATATTGTTGTTTCTCTTGTGCGTGCCCAGTTTGTGAGGGAATCTGTGAAAATAATTGCAGCAAATAATTGCAACCGTTTTTTTGGAGTGGTAGCTGATTCGAATTTGAAATAATTTGTTCCATTTACTACCTACTTTAATATTGAATTGATGTTTGTGAATATTGGTTGAAATGGAGAAATCTGTGTTGTCCCTATCATACCCTTGAATGCACATTCTAGACGTTGTATTCTTGTGTTACAAATGAGTGAATGATTCACATGACCTATTTGTTTTTGTTTTTTGATGCAGCTGAAGCAATACTCATGGGATTTCAGCATTACCTGGTGATGCTTGGCACAACAGTGATCATTCCTACTGCTTTGGTTCCTCATACGGGAGGAGGAAATGTGAGTTTCTTTTTGGCGTATGTTTCTTTGATTTTAAAATTGTCTGGGTCCGACTATAACTGTTTGTCTTGAATCTCTTGATCATAGGAGGAGAAAGCAAAAGTTATTTAGACAGCACTCTTCTTTGCTGGTCTTAACATATTTCCACAGACAATATTTGGTAAGCTTGCATTGTTTACTGGTCGCTGCACTTTGTCAGTCATGTAGTCTTTTCTACAAAATCCCCACATTCACGTTGGCTGCAATCTAATAAAAATATTTTTTAAGGTCTCCATTTTTAGTAGTTATCGTGTTTGCTCACCTATCATTTAACCTGTCATTCATTGTTATGTGGTTGTTTATATGAGTCTTTTGAAGTGTCTGCGGTCATTATTAGTAGTGCAATGTGTTCGTGAATGGTTATTTTGATGGACTAGTCTCTCAGCACAAGTTTTTCCAGTCTGCTATGTTTGAATTTTAGTTTCTGGCTAGACCTACTTCTAATGATCATAAGTTTTTACTCATAGCTGTGTTTGGGTTAATTTCTATGTAGAGGTAATCTTGGAAACTTGAACTATGCTTTAGAACCAACAATGAACTAGCTTATTTAAGAAATGGCCAAGAAAATGGTTTTTAAAACTCTGCACTGGTGTTGTTCTTGGCAGCAGCTGTAACTTACTTAAAACATTCATAACTTGAAAACCATGAATCGTCTTCGGCCAAATTTTGCACTCTAGTAATCCTAGAACTTTGACCTACAATTTAGTAACAAGATTGGATTCATCTGGTTAAGAATCGGGCAAGAAACAAACCTTTAAACATCTAAATTTTATTCTTATACTTTGTTTTTGGTAGCAATTTGATTGCTATTTTAAAAGTTCATAACTTGATAACTGTAACTCCTTTTTGACTGATATTTGATCTACTGTAATATTTGAAATATGAACTATGATAGAGTAAAAGTGTTGCTAATTTAACTAAGAACTGAACGAGATAAAAGGTGTTTGAATGACTGTAGTACTGAGAGTTATATGGTATAAGTTTGCGAATCTGCTTCATATTTATGGGTGCTTTATGAATTGCGAGTCAGTGACTCATTTATGTGGATTTAGAGTGTTATATTGTGATTTTTTTTATGAAAGAAAACAAGATTGCATGAAGTTCTCTGTTAATTTTTTTTTCTGAATTCAAGCAATATGGTGGTTGAGAAACTTAAGCTATTATTCAGTTCGTGAGTGTATGTGTGTGTTTTACTGTGTAAAATTGCAGTTAGTATTCATTCTTACATGTAATAGCATGCTTCTAAAATGGGGGACATTGATTTAAGATGAGTTTTGTTAAGTTTTTTACATTCTGAGATATAAAGTCTCATTTCCTCATGTGTCTTTTCATGTCTCCAGGCTAATGAGATAAGGCAAAACGATGATATATAGCGAAAGCTCTCTAAGCAACAAAAATAAGCTAAAACAATGGTGGTGCTTGTATGGTACAGTGGAAAATCGATCATTCTAGCTACAATTATGCTTTATAGAGGAACTTTAAATTTTGTAAAAGTATTGAACTTTAAAGGAACATAGTTTGATCCTTTGCATTTCAATGTTATGTATTTTGTTTCGTTCACAAGAATTGTTTGATCATTTGAATGGTTAAATATAAGTGATGATGTCATGTTTACAGAGCTAATGGATCAGAGAGCTCATTTTTTATAGCAAGCAGAATGGACTTGAGACATTGCAAGTTGTCCAGCTTGCTATGATTGAATTGACTTGAGACTTCGCAAGTTGTTCCGCTTGCTAGGGTTTTTTTAACACAACGAGCTTCCTTGCGAACTCGCAAGACGCGTTTGAGGCGGAAGAAACGCCTTAAAACTTAAAACTTTTAAGGCGGAGGAGGAACCGCCTTAAAGCTATTTCAGGTTTTAAGGCAATACCAGAGAAGGCATTTGTCTTCTGTCTTGAAACGTGAAGGACCAACCGCCTTAAATGCCACAATTTTGTAGTAGTGTGCAGTGCAAGTATGAAGTGTGAGTCTACCTAAATATGATTGATTAATTAACTTAGATCGGTTTATCTGTTACTGTGTACGGGACATTATAATGTCAAATATGCACAACAATTGATAAAGCAGTTCGGTTTACAACCTAATCTGCGAGGCAGCTTCTGCCTAACTTGAAGAATTTCACAAAAAAGCCCAGTTACAGTACAAAATCCCTTTGCTACTTAACTCTATATCTGGCGCGAGTCAAGGCTGCACTTCTTCAAGCTGTCCCAAACACAAGCTCCTTCTCTGATGATCTCCCGATCGTTGTTGTCGTTGTTGTTTGTCGATCTCTGTGAATGAACCTCAAACACGGCTCTAACTTCTGCGTCGATTCTTCTTTAGCAAAAACCTCAAACTCCCAGTTTATGCTTGTACGTTGAAGCTCCTGAATCGATGCTGAATATAGCCATAAGGTCCTGTATTTATAGTGCATTGAATCCCTTGATCAGTCGGATTCATCACTCTTCTTTTCCCTGTATGAATGTGATTTCCATATTTGCTATTCTATTACATAAGGGAAAATAATGTTCTAATCTAGATCTAATTAGGAATAAACCATATTAATTTGGTTCTATTCCAAATATGTTTTAATCTTACCAAATAAAACACAAAATAGAATTTAGATTGGATTCGGCTGAATATCATCTTTCCATGTTTGCTCGATCAGCCATAATTAATCTTGGACTTCCTTGTTTGTTGTTTTTATGAATCTGCGTCTTCTTGACATTACTTCATGTCGAAGTTCCTGAAGAACTTGGCGCCTGACATGAATTCATGTCAAAGTCTTCACCGTTCATAAAAATTGCCAACTCAATAATTCTTGACTCTACAATCTCCCCCTTTGGCATTTTTGTGAACCCAACACTTCTTGACTTTTAAACATATCTTCATAGCACATCAGTGTTGTTGTAACTCCCCCTGAATCCTTGAACAGCTTGTTGATCATCAAAAGTTACAGGTTACGCAGAGGACAGTCGAATGTCCAGAACATCAGAAAAACATATTACATGGAAATGAACTAAAAAGTTTAAGAAGTCCAAGAATATCAAACTACTCACCCCCTGGGGACATTAAAATGCCAAAGCCACCTTGCTTGTCTTCATGTAGCTGGTGCAGTACTCAGCAGGTGCTTGCAATTCCCCAAAGATCACTTCTTGAGAGTAGCTATCCCAACATCAGTCCCAGTATCAACATCTTTACTGGACTGTGAATGCTCACTATGTATTTAAGCTCCCGGGCCTTCAGTTGTAGTAGCAGCAGCAGTAGCATCATCTTCAGTAAGAGCAGCTGCTCAGTCGCCTCCTTCTCCAACCTAGACACTGTAGACAGTCGAATGTCTCACCAGTCTACATCCACTCTTCTTGGTCGTAAAGACAGTCGAATGTCTGAACTACCACCTTCTCCTCATCTCGCCGTGAACATAAAGTACAGAATGGAAAAAAAACTACTGCTAATATTTTTACTTTTTTTTTAATAAAAACTATAAAATTACCTCACATCCTGCAAACACCTAAGTGTTGCCTGAGATGTTCAAATTTTTCACCATCTAGAGGCTTGGTGAAAATATCAGCATATTGTAGTTCGGTGGGGACATGAATTAATGTGATCTCCTTCTTCTCCACAAGATCTCTGATGAAGTGATGTCTAATGTCAATATGCTTGGTCTTGTTGTGTTGAACTGGATTCTTTGCAATGTCAATAGCACTTTGATTGTCACACAACACAGTGAGTGTTACATCCTTGAATCCATGGTCCTTCATCATCTGTCTCATCCAGAGCATTTGGGCACAACAGCTTCCAGCAGCAAGATATTTAGCTTCAGAAGTGGACAGTGAAATAGAGTTTTGTTTCTTACTGTACCAAGAAACCAAATTATCACCGACATAAAAAAAACCTCCTGTTGTACTTTTCCTGTCATTAGCATTGCCAGCCCAATCTGAGTCACTGAATCCAATCAACTGCGAACCTTGATCTCTAGAGTACCATACACCAATATCTGAAGTTCCACTAACATACTTGATTATTCTTTTCACAGCAGCAAGGTGAGACTTCTTTGGGTTTTCTTGAAATCGAGCACAGATGCCAACGCTTAAGCAGATATCTGGTCTACTGGCAGTTAAGTAAAGTAGACATCCAATCATGCTTCTGTATAGTTTCTGATCAACTGCTTCTCCAAACTTATCTTCTATGAGTTTTGCAGTTGCTGACATAGGTTTTCTGGAAGTACTGGAACTAGTTAAACCAAACCTTTTTACTAGATTTTGAGCATACTTCTGTTGATTAATGAATATCCCATCTTTTTCTTTCTTAACTTGTAATCCCAGAAAATAAGTAAGCTCTCCAACCATGCTCATCTCAAATTCAGATTTCATCAACTTCACAAATCCTTCTACAAGTGCTGGTGATGTAGATCCAAATACAATATCATCAACATAGATTTGAACAATAAGTTTATGTCCATCTTCTTGATACACAAACAAGGTTTTGTCCACTCCTCCTCGTTTGTAGCCCTTTTTAATCAGAAATTGTGTCAATCTTTCATACCATGCTCTTGGAGCCTGCTTCAATCCATACAGTGCTTTCTTCAGTTTATATACATGGTCTGGTAAGAATGGATCTTCAAATCCATTGGGTTGTTCTACATAAACTTCCTCCTTAACAATCCCATTTAGAAAGGTTGTCTTCACATCCATCTGGTATACTTTAAAGTTCATAACACAAGCAACAGCAAGTAGCAATCTGATAGCCTCAAGTCTTGCCACCGGTGTAAAATTTTCATCATAATCAACACCTTCTACTTGTTTATATCCTTGAGCAACTAATCTGGCCTTGTTTCGAAGAACTAGTCCATCAGCATCTGATTTATTCTTAAAAATCCACTTGGTGCCAATGACATTCGAATGTGTTGGTCTTGGGGTCAGAACCCCTACATCATTCCTTGTAAACTGTTCTAACTCTTCTTGCATGGCCATATCCAGTACTCATCCTCTAGTGCTTCTTTCACGTTCTTGGGCTCGATCATAGAGATGAAACAAGAATATCCCGCCAAGGTAGATATAAAACAAGAATAACCGGCTAACTGTCTGTAGTTAATAGGCTTAGTTTGTCGAAGTTGCATTCTATGTCTTTTGATTGGCTCCATTTCAGTTACCACAGTTTCAGGTTTATTATCATCATCAGCTGTTGTGGGTTCAGAAACAGAAGTATCAGAATTGTCAGAGTTTGGTAGTACAATATCTGATGGATCATTTTGGTCGCTGGACATTAAAATGTCTGGAGCAGGCTGTTCATTCTTATCAGTAGAAGCTAGAATTTCTTCTTCTGTCTGATCAGACTCCTCAGTATCATCCACTACAACATTGTGTGACTCCATAACAATATTATCCTTCAAGTGTAGAACTCTGTAAGCTTTGCTAGTGGTAGAATAACCAAGAAACATCCCTTCTGAACTTTTCTCTTCAAACTTTCCAAGTAGTGTTTTTTCTTGAAGAATATAACACTTGCTTCCAAACACATGAAAGTATGAAACATCAGGCTTTCTTCCTTTCCAGATCTCATAGGGTGTCTTTTCAGTCAAAGGTCTCAAGTATACTCTGTTAATAACATAACATGTAGTGTCAACTGCTTCTGCCCACCACTTTAGACCAACATTCTTTGCAGCAATTATAGTTCTAGCCATTTCTGTTAGATTCTTGTTCTTCCTCTCAGCAATTCCATTCATTTGGGGAGTATAAGGAGCTGAATACTCATGATGAATTCCCAGTGATTCACATAATTGGGAAAATTGTGTATTCTCAAATTCTCTTCCATGATCACTTCTGAGTCTAACAATCCTTGCTCCTGAAGCAGCTTTCTCTGTATGTAATCTGTTGACCAGTTTTGTAAATACATGAATAGCATCAGATTTTTCTTTGAGAAAACTCACCCAAGTATATCTTGAATAGTCAACAACACAGACAAAAATATATGTCTTTCCTCCAACACTTGAATTCACCATAGGCCCCATCAAATCCATGTGTAATAGCTCTAGGACTTGAGATGTAGTAATATCATGAACTGCCTTGTGTTTCTTCTTTGTCTCTTTTCCCAGTTGACAAGATCCACAAACTTCTCCAGATATCTCTTTTAGCTTGGGAAATCCTCTTACAGCTCCACTCTTTGATGCTTTAACCAAAGATTTGTAGTTCATATGTCCCAACTTTCTGTGCCATAGCTTCTCATTGTTCAGACTTGCACTATTGCCTTGTAGTTTCTCATCCAGAAGATAGCAATTATCAGATGACCTTGAGCTAGTAAATATCCCTCCATCATACTTGACTGTGCATTTTTCTTTATCAAAATTTACAGACATGTCATGATCACACAGCTGACCGATGCTCAATAGATTTGCTTTTAGATCTTGAACTAAGAATAAGTTTGTGAACACTAGAAATCCTTCAATCACCAGATCCCCTTTTCCAATAATCTTGCTTCTTTTTCCATCTCCAAACTTCACAGATCCAGCAAAACATGGTTTTAGATGTTGTAGTAAATCTGGTGATCCAGTCACGTGTCTTGAATAGGAACTATCAAAATACCATGCATCTTGAGATTCAGCATGATGACACACATAACTTGAGTAGCATACAATGGTAGATTTTGGTCGCCATATTTTCTTGCAAACTGATAGTGGAACACTATGAACATTATACTGTCTACTTCGTTGTACTGGCCCTGTATTCTTCTTCTGGACAGTTAAATGTCTTGCATCCCGCTTTAAGTTTTCCATATCTCGAAAAAGAACAAAACACATGTTCTTAGAGTGTCCAGTCATTTTGCAATAGCTACATCTTTTAGCTCATTTCTTCTTCTGTATTTGAGGCAGCTCATCTTTTTCCACTATTACTTTAGCTCCTTGTACTTGCTCAGAATTTGTGACAGCCTGTTTTCATATCCATTACCATGTCTAGTATGTTGCCCCATTGTCAATAACTCGTCAAGTTTGGCTCTTCCAGTATTGAGTCTATGAATTGCACTTTCTGCATTTTCTGCTCGTTCAGTTACACTAGTCAGCTTCTCCTGTAGTTCATCATTCTTCATCTTCAATTCTGCCTTATCACTACTACAAAGGGGTAGATGCAAGACACATATTTAAGGCGTTTAAGCATGGCGCGTTTTTTTACGTCTTGATTGAAAGTAGCGAGCTCGCTACCATCTCAAGCTAGCAAAAAAAAATTACATTCAAGACGGAAAGAAGCATTTAAAGGAGGAAATGGGTTTTGACGTTAAAAATACTTGACCAAGGCGGAAAAAATGTATCCGCCTTAAATTGAATTGGTTGTTGCGATCTCGTAACCTTTGTAGTAATATAAACGTGTCCGTAGCGATTTCATAGGTTAGCTCGTTAGTTGTACGTTTGTGCGTTGCGATCTCGTAAGCTTTGCTAAATCCTAATTTGAGCAGGCGAGGATGTGGGAGATGTCGTAACTGGGACGGTAGTATATTGCGTTTGATGTTACGGTATCGCTTCTGTGCATGTCAAATTTGTCATTGTTCAATGTACAGTGCATGTGAGGGTGATTGAAATGTTACGAGTTCGCTGGCTATCCAAAGGTGTTAGCGATGTGTTAGCGATATCACAAGCACATCTTAATGGTGAGGAAGATTTCAATCTTTTAGTCAAACACATGTTCTTAGAGTGTCCAGTCATTTTGCAATAGCTACATCTTTTAGCTCATTTCTTCTTCTGTATTTGAGGCAGCTCACAAATTTAGTATGCTTATTTATTTAGCGACGTATTAGCGACATCGCAAACGCATCTGTATGGGTCACAGATTTAAGCTGAACTGACCGTTCTAACTCCAAAAACAAAAACTTTAAAAGGGTCTAAACAGGTGGGTATTGAAGGGTGATCAGTTGAAGTGTTCTCGGAGGTCTCATTGTTCCCGTGTTGGTGTAGGTAAGGTTTAACTTGCGTAATGTACTGGCTTGTCTCTTGATTTTGGTTGATTTTATGCATAATTTTTGGTTGCATTTTGGTTTATCTTGGTTGTTTTGTTAATGCAGTGTGTAGTTTATGTGTTGATCATCTAAAGTCAGTGGGTTAGTAGTATTGTGTAGCTGTTTGTCTGATTTGTGAATTATGGACCGCGAACGAATAATGAAGGAGAATGCTCGATTATCGAAGGAGTACTTAGATTTGGTTGAACAGTTCTTAGATGTTGGGTTGCGACATTGTAGACAGAACAGCATAGGAGGGGTTAGATGTCCATGCAACAAGTGTAGAAACAATGCCATATTTGAAGATATTGCTGTCGTGCGTGAACATTTAATTTGTAAAGGTTTTGACAAATCCTACACAGAATGGGTTTGGCATGGGGAAGGACATTATGGAAGTGACCAGGTGGAGATGGAGGAGGGAAGCGCCGAGGAAATCCTGCAGTATAATGAACAGCTTTCAGACATGTGCGACGATTTTGTTATGGAGTTTGTTGGGAAGAAAAGTATGCTGGAGGCAATGTATGACGATAAAAAGACAAGCTTATATGTTGGGGCTAAGCATTCTAGACTGGGAGCAACATTGTTGTTAATGAACCTAAAGGCAAGGCATGGTATTTCTGATAAAGGAATGACGGAATTGCTAGAGTTGGTTAAAGAGTTACTTCCTCAGGACAACTTATGTCCTGACAGGGTTTATGCTGCGCGGAAGATATTGTGTCCTATGGGCATGGAGTTTACTAAGATTCACGCATGCCCGAATGATTGTATGTTGTATATGGGGATTGTTGATTCCTTGAGGGATGATTGCAAGGTATGCGGTGAGTCTAGATGGAAAAAGAAGGAGGGAAAGGTCGAGGTATCTGGAGAAACAGTGACAACATCGACAAAGCAAGGTCCTGCTAAGGTGATGTGGTACATGCCCTTGAAACCGAGATTGACGCGTTTGTATGTCAATCCTGTTGATGCAAAATTGTTAACATGGCATGCCGATAGGGTTCGAGAGGAAGATGATGATATTATATCTCACGCTTCTGATGGTGATCAGTGGAAGAAGATGGATGGTATGTACCCAGAATTTGCTGACGAACCTAGACACGTGCGCTTAGGACTATCTACTGACGGAATGAACCCTTTCGGGAACATGTCCAGCACCCACAGTTCATGGCCAGTGATGCTTGTTATTTATAATCTACAATCATGGTTGATGATGAACGAAAGTATGTGCTTTTGAACACTATGATCTCGGGGCCTAAGCAACCTGGCAATGACATTGATGTATATCTAGCACCTCTTGTTGAGGAGTTGGAATCCTTGTTTAAGCATGGGATTCATATTCCTGACGGAAGTTGAGGGGACGCGACATTCCAACTTAAAGCCATGTTGATGTGGAGCATCAATGATTTCCCTGCTTTGGGTAACCTTGGAGGGTGTTCTGTGAAAGGGCATTTTGCATGTCCCGTTTGTGAGAGCCATACTAGTCATTGTCAATTAAAGCACGGTGGTAAGCCTGTTTATCTAGGTCATAGACGATTTCTACCTAGAAGTCATCCGTGGAGGAGTGCAAAGAAGTGGTTTAACGGTGAGGAAGAGCATGGTTTTGCCCCAGTCCCACTATCAGGTACTGAAATATTGGAAAAGGTAGCGGGCATGGAGTTTGTGTTGGGAAAGGGAAAAGAGAAAAGCGCTCAAACTGCGATTTGGAAGAAATGTTTGATTTTTTTCAAGCTCGATTATTGGGAGCACTTGGATGTGCGCCACTGTCTAGATGTCATGCACATAGAGAAGAATGGGTTGCCAAGAGACCCCTAGGCACAGTTACGTTGTTTAGCGGGTATGACATCAATGGATACACGTTTGGTACTAAGTGGAGTGATGATAGGTCTGCAACCCAAAATAGTGGGGTATCAGTACCTGGAGAGGGTGATAATGGTTTTTTTGGTACCATTACTGATACATGGGAAGTGGACTTTGTTCATGTCCGAATCGCATTGTTTAAATGTGAATGGGTAGATCAAGGTGAAGGGGTGCGCACAGAGGATTTAGGCATGACTCTAGTTAATAGAGGAATTCTCGGGTCTAGGGATGATCCATTCATCATGGCGGCTCAAGCTCATCAGGTATTCTATGTGGAAGATCCAACTGATGCTCGATGGGAGATCGTTGTTGATGGTAAGAAAACATTCATCTATGGTGACGGCTTGTTCGACGATGACTCCACTGTTTCTACCGACACCATTCCGCCCTCGGTGTACGAAACTCTGGAGGAGGATGATGACATTGTTTGTGCATCGGTGTGCAGAATGGATCATGAGGAAGGCATGTGGATTAATCCTGCGGGGAAAACTACAAAGAGGAAGGGGAGGCAACCAAAGAAGAAGAAGACTAAAAAGAGTAAAAAACAAAAGTAGCTATTTGATAACCATTGTTTTTTAATATTATGCTGTATTTCATGGTTCATGTAGTTAAATTCAATTTTAATTAATTTTAGTACACTAAATTTTCTAATTCTATAAAAATTGTACACTGCTGTAGACGTGGCGATACCGTAACGAAACACGCTAGAAACCAATGCATGTTAACTTGTTGCGTTGCGAGTTCGTAACATTGGCGAACCGGTTACGCTTTCGCAACAAAAAGATGAAATTCGCAGATGAGCTTCTGTCTCTTTAGTCTGACAGGTTACGATCTCGCTTGATGGGAAAACATTTGTATACATTTGATTAACTTGAAACTAGCGAAATCGGTAGTAGCTCGCCAGGTGAGTAACTTGATACTGGCGAGCTCGCTAGTATAAAGCCACATACCAAAAAATTAGATTTAACTCCTTACTAAAGTGGTGTTATATTTTGAAAATTTAGCCACACTAAATAAATAATGGAAGTTTAAATAATCAAATAACATAATAAAATAGATGACATTCAAATTCAAATATTCTTTGCAATGTTGTTAGAGAAACTGATAAAAACAAATTGAAAATGAAATTGTTTGGATTTGAGTACAACTACTAGCCAACATGAACGAATGCAAATCTAATCATCATTGCTAGGAGGTGGTGTCTGTGATGGTGCTGGTGGATCCCCCTTCGCTTTTTTCCTCGCACTATCCCTTTCAATGCCACGTATCACCTTCTCCGTTGACCAATTTGCGTGATTGATTTTGGCCATCTTATCCCTGAAAAGGTTTCCACGCACACAAGTAAACGACGCCGTGTAACATGCTGCTAGGGTTTAATTCTCAGCAGTAATACTAGCGACATCGTAACTAATTAAATTCATATTATATTAATTCTCAGCAGTACTACTAGCGAACTCGCAACTAATTGTATTCATATTAACTTAGCGAGTTCGCTACTATTCCAGTCAATGTTTAAACCGTTCTATGTGTCAATCTTTGTTGTTACGAATTCGCAAGGGTAGAGAAAGTACGCTGCGAGATCGCTACAGATTCTCTAGCCAGGCTCTGTTGACTGAATACGGCTTGTTGCGATATCGTGAGGACCTCGTATCACAAAAAAAAAACTTATTAAATAATGAAATGTGCCAAAATGACAAACAAAAGGTTATTACACTCATAACAAATTTGGGCCAAAAAAGAAAGAACATAATCAAACAACAAAAAAACTAGAACATTTAGCCTAAACGAGGACCGAGGACGTGAAGCAATTCCTGATCGCAGGTGCATGCATCATATGAGATGTCCGCTGGATCAAGCCTCTCCCAGCGATCGTACCTCACTCTGCGATTGAGGGCAGCATGTTCCACGCAGCAGATCGGCCTGGGCGTGACTACTCCATCTCTGAGGAACCTGTAGTAGTGCGCCCAACCCCAAGCGTTACCCAAACCGGCTCTGACGCGTACTCGACCTTCCCGGAGGCCTTTCTTATCGGTTCTCTTCAGGGTGGTGATCACATTCATGCCTCTCTGAATGTCACCCTCGCAACATATTGCAAATATGGCCAAGACATAGGTCGAGTCTGTGTGACCTAGTGCAGAAGCGTCGGTGAGCCACTGTTGATGCCATTTTGTCGCTCTTCCGGTCGCGTACGCACGAAGAACCGAGTCGAAGTAAACACGAATCATGATTAGATTTATCATGTCATTTGGGAGGGCTTTGAATATAGACAAATCCATGGGAAGCAGAAGGCAAACAATAGGAGAAGGGAGAAGGGAATGTTGGAATGAAGGAAATTTATAGGGTTGAGGTGCTCCATTTATGAAAAATATTATAGAGTTCCTAGTAAAAAAGTAAAGGCATTTTTACCTTTTCAAGATATCCTCATGCAAACCCCAAAATAAAGTTAATTCCTTATGGAATTTGAAAGGTAATACTGAATTATTTTGAATGTTATTTCATCAAATCAAACTAAACTAAATTGAAAGTATTGAATTCGTTTGTGGGTTTGTGGGTTTAGGGTTAGGGTTTAACTATGGTAACGTGCACACTAGCGATATCGCTACCATAGAGGCTACTTAGCGATATCGCTACCATAAGTTACATAGGTAGCGAGTTCGCTAGTGAGGCGCCAACTTGGCTCTGTTGACTGAATACGACTTGTTGCGAGCTCGCTACTTTTCAGTTACACAGTTAGCGAGTTCGCTAGTGAGTCGCCAACTTGGCTCTGTTGACTGAATACGACACGTAGCGACCTCGCACGTGTCACGTAAACAGGAGCGAGGACCAAGCGATTTCGCTAGGAGCACGCACTATACCAAAAGTACTTGATTTTGCTGAACTGAAGTAACAACTCTAAAAATAATTGAACAGCATACATCTAAAAATTGTTGAAGTTATTGACCACATTCATGTAACCAAAACGGCATCTTTGGTGACGCGTACACAAGTGATCATAATCCAAAAACTAGTTAATATTCAAAAAAGTAAATGTTTAAACCAAACTAAACTACGAAATCACAAGCCTGCGACTAACATATCATGCAAGTCATCAACACACATCTTGTCGCTGCCTTCGGCCTTCTCCCCCGAACTGCCTCCATCGTTTTACTTGTCTAGCTCGTTCTGGCCTGCTGGTTGAGCTTCAGTCTCGATGCGGATGTTCTCTTCTTTGCCTTGGCCCGGTTCAACATCCTCGTCGGGTTCTGCGATCAGCCTCTCTTTCCTAATCATCTCATACCTCGCCGGCTCATCTTCTGCATCAGAGTCGCTGTCATGATGATCACCATCATCACTATCATCACTATCCGCATCTGCATCCCTTACATGATCAGCAACAAGCTTCCCATCGGATGGCTCATTCCCGCTGGCTGTAGCCAAATCTTCGCTAGGACCCGCAGTGTCTTTTTGCTTGGGAAATGTGGTGCGGAAATCAGGTACCTCCTCCTCATCGTTCCGATCGCACTCTACTACCCCGCTGGATATCAGTTCGCCGAGCCGTTCGTTGTTAGCACATGCCCTTTTCTCGGCCATTTCAATCTCATTCAATAACTGGCCCATAGACACCACAAGCCTACCACGGGCATCAAAAACAGCATCTACACAAACAAATCAAGGTTGATAAGAACCAATCATTAACAAATTAAACAACTAGAACCAACTATAGTTAATAACAAGCTAGAATCATACCTGATACTCCCATCCTACCCCCTGCCCTTCTGGCTGCCTCTTCAGCTTCTTTCTTTCTCGCGTACTTCCCATCGGCCTTCAACTCTAACCTCTTGTGCTTGAGCCACTCCTTGTCATATTTGCCGAGCGGCATGGGACGGCCTCTTGGAAAAATACCCGCTTTCCTGATCAGAGCTACAATCAAATTGCCATACGGAAGCGCGGCGTTCTTGTGTCTGGCCATCTTCATCATTTGAGTCAGAATTGTGAAGCCGGGGTTGATTGGAAGCTTCTCCATGATATAGTAGAACACCATGAGACTGCAAACTGTGGGCTCACATGCATGCCCTAGGGACGGGACCACAATACCACAGATTAGCTCAAAAACTAATCTCTGCTCCTCGGTAAGCCTGTGGATCGGGTAAAACCTAGCTGTACCCGGCCTATCAGAAGTCCTTTTAAACCACTTCTGACCCATCTCACCGGCCTTCAACGGTTGCGTGGGGCTAACAGAAGGAAACCTCTGCTCGTAATGTACCTCGTACGGACCATCCTTTTTGGTAGGTCTCAGGTCGGTACGAGACAGATAAGGACATTTCAGAACTTCATTGATGCTAAACTTATCGACCGTAAACTTAACACCCCGCACCATTGTAGTTATTTCCTCCACCCTTCCTCTAAACCTAGGTTCGCATAAAATTGGAGAACCTCTTCATGGTAAACAGGCTCAGGCAACATAAGCAATGTATCTAGATGTTGTGCCCTAAAATGGTCTAGCACGTAATCTAGTTGCAGCGAAGGCACCACACTACTATCAAACACATTATTATTTACAAGTTTCCGAGAGGAACAATGCTCATACCTAGCCATGGCGGCATCGTTGAAGAACTCAGGAGTGTCCTCCTCCTCACTGGAACTGCTGGGCCCTTCCCCACCATCATTTCTGGCAGCAGCGGCGACGGCAGGGACGACTGGAACTTCCGGCGGCGGCGGGGCGACTGGAACCTCTGCCTGAACCTCAGGATCCTCGGTCCGACGCCGTTTCTTTCCCGTCGCCGGACCACTTCCCCGTCCACTGTCTGAGCCTCTACCACCCCGTCCTCGCACCGCTCCTCTAGTCTTTGGCCGCATTTTGTCGGAGAAGTTACAAGGTCGTCGCCGGTGATAATGGCAGGAGGGTTTTCAATTTGGGGCTAATTAATTTTAGCCCGATCCCCCTTTTTTTTATTTATAGTAATAGTACTTGCGATATCGCTAGCTGATACGCTTCTATATGTTGCGAGATCGCTAGTTCACACGCATCTGTATGTTGCGAAGTCGTTAATATCTCGCTCAAGCCTGAGTATCTAGTAGCGAGACTTAAAAAGCCTCGCCAGGCAAGCGTTCGAGTAGCTAACTCGCTACAGAAGAATCTTTCTAATTAGTAGCGAGGTCGTAACCCAAAAAGCCTTTTTTTTGAACTACTAACTAGCGCTATCGCAACCCCGTCGCCAACTGGTTTTCTGGGTTATGTGGGTTTGTGGGTTTAGGGTTTAGGGTTTAACTGTGGTAACGTGTATACTAGCGATTTCGCTACTACACAAGCTAATTAGATTGTAAATAAAAAATAAAACTTTTTAATTTTTTATTAGCAATTTTGACATTCTAACATATATATATTTAATATAGATGCAGTACAATACTCTATTTGTTAAATATCCATCATGATATTCACTCAGGTAGAGTACATCTTTGTACATAAACAGTATGACATAACTCTATGTAAAACATCAATAATTCGGTTTAAAATTTTAAACGCAATATCATATTCTTAAATATGTACATTTTATATCTAAACAGTATAATACTCAATTTGGAATATATCGAGCATCACATTATGTCAAGCAGAGTACATCTTAGTACATCAGCATGCAATGTTATTAAGCGATACTCGGTAGTATGATGAGTGATGACAGTTGGTGAGTGAACGTGTGCATGATACTTTGTTTAATTCAAGAATCGTGCTTGTAATCACATAAATGAGTTGTAATAAACTAAGTATCTCTAATGAAATGCACTTGAACTGCGCATATATATATATATATGTAGTTCATGTGTGAAGCTCTACTATGCTGTTGTATCTAAAGGTAAGCGATGGATAGCGTTTTCAAGCGTACACATGATGTGTAGAGTTTCTTATTGTCTTACAATTAAAGACTAAGTTTCTTAAAACTCTTTCAAATTATGTAGTTGCAGATTAAGTGACCAAATCCCTATCCCGTTCTACATGAGCATACGACGGAACAAATGAAAATTATTCTTAAAATAGAATGATTAGTGTCTTATACCATCATTTCGTTTAAATCGTGATTTAAAAATGTATGAGTGCATTTAAAAAACAAAAACAAATCTTAAGTAGGGTTCTAGCGAGCATTCCTAGCGACGTCGCAACATCCTAGTAACATACTTTATGTCAGCTTTTCAGTTACGATGTCGCTAGAAGGATAAAGTAGAGCATAAAAGGCAATCACATGAGCACGTAATGACTTCGTAAATAGCCACGTCAGGCGTAACGAGAGAGTTCCGATTTCGCAACAAGGTAAGCTAGAATAAAGTAAACACGTTATAGAACAGAAAAACACTACACTTTTGGCATCTTATCCTCACTTCTTACGGGTTTCATCTCAAAAAGTTCAAACTTTTGCACATCTTCTCAAATCTCCTCAACTTTCTTCACATCAAATCTCCATTACCCATCTCATACATCTTCTCACATCAATTGTGTCAAAACAAAGTGGAACTAGCCACTAATTGCATGCAAAAGATTGGTAAGTTTTGCAATAAATTCTCAACCACATTTTTGCCTATAGTTTTTTCAATTAATGTCAATATTTATTTGTTCTTGTTTAATTTGGTAACATCCTTTGTTATGGGTTGGAGAGGGACAAACAAGGTAGACCATCCCCAACCAAAATAATCAATTCTACCGACACAACTTTGTCATATACCAAAGGTACGATTTTTTTCATTCTTATTTGCTAAAAATTTGATTTTCTTGTACATAGTGCCTCCATTTATCATGTTATTACTAAATATCATGTCAGAAGCATGTCCTGAACGAAAATCAAGATTTTCTTTTAAAATTCTCCATAGCTTGCTTAGCCCTAAATTTTAGGATTGTGAAATATAATGTTTTTACTACAAAGTACAACTTTGATTTATTAGTATTGTGTTAGTCATTAACAAATTTCAATATACAAAGGAAGCTTAATGGAGAGCCCTTCAAGTTCCGTTAACTCCGACTCAAGTGGGGGGGGGGGGGGAATGTTATTGGCGGTTCAAGTGAGGTTAGAAGACAACGAGAAGTGACTCGCGCATCGAAAGAAGCTCAACTCCTCACACATTGTCGCGAATTAGAGATTAGGATCGATAACAAAATACTAACACATGTCAAGTTTAATGACACTGGTGTTGCTATTTCACCCGACGATGATGCCGCGCGATGGTCGAGTTGGTGTGCTAAGACGGGTAGGATACGCACACCATTAGACACAACGGATTGGAGGCTACTAAGCATCGACATCAAAAAGGATATATGGAAGGAATGCAAGGTTAGTGTGGCACTTGTTATTTTTAATTACAATTGAAAATTGTGAGTGTGACTATTTTTATGATCACATTTGTAGCGCCCCTTTATTATCGAGGCAACATCCTATGATCAAGTGAAGAAGAAGGCTCTTCAAATCGCATCAAAAGCTCATCGAGAACACAAATATACCCTTGCCAAGGATTATATCAAACCGAAGGGCACGAGGTTTGGGGAAGATCCAAGTACGCGTTACAATCACATTGTAACCCTTACTTGGGAGGCATTCAAGAAACGATGGTTAGAAAATGACGCAAAGGTTAGTTTAATTACTACATCTTGCAATAATAGTTTCATGTGAATTAGCCAAATATTTTTGTTTCGGTTAGTGCTTTATTCCTAAAATAACATAGAATTTTTAAAAGGGTTTGGGGGATAGGAAGCGCAAAGCCAGTGCTGATAATGTTATGCCTTACACCGGGGGTAGGGCGGGGTACTTGGGTGTGGGGAAGAAGACCTCAAAAAAAAACATGAAACCGAGGTGAAAGAGCTTGTGGATGGGGGCATGGACGCGGAAGTGGCGAACAAGCTAGTCATTGCCGAAGACCCTACAACATATAGTAGACAACAATTTTTCGTCTTGGGTAGAATTAAAAAAGACGGGACTTTCTCAAATGACGAGGCAAAAAGGGTGGCTAATCGAGTGGTACGCTTTACCTACTACGCCATACCATGTTCCATTTTAGTATCTACAATCACACCATCAAACACAACAATTGATTACGATAATAACTTTTCATTTACTATACTACCTTTTTAGGACGAGGTCGAGCGTGAAGTTGAAGAAGGCTTGTTCATCCCTATCGGTAAACACGATGTGCTACGTAGGGCATTTGGGAAGGCCGAGAATCCGGGAAGAGCTAAGGGAATTGGTGGTTACGTTACTCAAATAGAGGCGTTTGGTATCAAACGTAGTAGCAAAGACCCTAAACCATCCAAACTCCAAATAGCATTGAACCAAGCCAAAAAATCCGACCAAGAGGTCAAGAAATTGAAAACAATGTTGGCCAATATATGTTCTTTTATAAAGTATCCTCTTCCATCCGATTTTTGTGACACCGATCCAATCAATGGACCCTCGTCTAGAGGTTCACATCCTTCCCCACCACAACATGAGGTTGACCAACCTATTGTTGAACCCAACAAGGAAATATGCACACCTTCGGCCCCTATCAAAGAGTAAGTTCACATACAACCATCCGATCCCAAACCAAAGGTACATTTAATTACTTGCACCTCAATCAAATGAATAATTCTACACAACTCATGATTATTGATATTCTTTAAATATACTCATCCTACATATGTCTAATTCGACCTAATTAAACATGCCTTATTTGTATATTAGAACTCCCCTTCTTGCAAGTTGTACGATGAATGTGGGATGAATTCTCAACCCCGCCACGTTGCAATGGGAAATTCATATCCTGACATGGCACTACATCATGAAGCCAAAGTACCTATTGGTTTCGTTAGGGTTTCTATACTACATGTGTTAGTCGAGGATGCGTTGGTACCGGTCGCGGATCAAGAGTGCACGACAGTGGGTAAAGGTTTGGGCCGTTTTTTTGTGTGGCCCAAATGGTTGGTCGTTGATGTGAATTCTAATTCTATCCCAATTAATAAAAACACACCTTCACCCGTCGTAGACCAGCTAGATTTTTCGGTAGCTAAGAAACCGATGTCGGTGGGAGAAGTTGGATTCATAAAATCACTCCCGGGATTCCTTCGCACGTTTTATGATCTGGTGGGCCACCATAGTCGGAATTCTGTTTACTATTTCTACTCCAATAAACAGGTGTTCAGCGAAGCGAGGGAATTAGTCGTTCCATGGGAAGACTTTGCCCTTTTCTGGCACTATAAAACCCTTCCCGAAACAATCCTTATACTACATCAAATGTAAGCTACTTGATCTCATCTCTTCTATCGTATTGCAAGTTACGAATTTTCATGTACTTATGCACTATTATACGTTCATATCCCATCTATTGTTTATTTAGGTACATGCAATGCCTTGCTCTAAATGCAAAGACTTTCATTGGGTTTTTGCACCCAATATGCTTGCAAGAAATGAATGAAAGTAATCAATCACGACTTGCTTATCTTTCTAAGATCCTTAGTGACAAGACCAAGACAATTTACATAGGCCCATATCTAGAGGGGTTAGTTTTCTTTGTTACAATTAGATATTTGCACTTCATAAACATTATAATCTTCGAGACGGGTTCTTACATTTTCATTTCTTAAAATATGTAGAGGCCATTGGAGTTTTGTAGCTATGATACCATCGTTGAAGCGAGTGTATTGGATGGACCCGCTACACTTTGGTCCATCTACAAAATTTGCAGATTTATTAGAGGTTGCTATGCATAGTGCATATGACGACACACTACTTCCCTTCAACCTTATACAGATTCAGGTGACAGTACAAATCCAATGCTCATTTATTTCCACTATGATTTCATTTCAAATAATTTGTTATACTTCTTCTCTTTCAGCACCGAAAGCAATTGTCAAATTGGGAGTGCGGTTACTATATGATGTTGTACGCAAGCGAGTGTGTAGCTGGCCTTGTTCAAGATAATTTGGAATTACATCGCGTAAGCATTCTTATAACCTACTTATTGTACCTATTACTATCTACATTGCATTCAATAGTATTAAATAAACATTTCATATTCTTAGATTATCGAGGAAAATCATGCACTGTACACCAAGAAGGAGTTGGAGGATGGTAGAGATGCATTGGCTAGACACTTGGTCCTTATTAGATCTCGGTACATCTCTAGGCCTCACATTCCCAATAAAAGCTAGTTTCTTTTTTTGTCAAATGGATGCATATACTTTTGAGTTCCATTACTTCCATTAGTTTATAAAGTGTGGCTTGATAGTGTATCATGTTCATGTTTTGTGCTTAGATACCATGCATCTTGCAATTGACAGCTTAGACAATTAAAATGAAACCCAATTTTAGTGGAAACGGGTGGAAATGGCTCAAATCCTATAATTTTGTGACACTTACGAATTCCCTGCGAGATCGTTACTTCTCTCGCCCGTAACATTAAAATAGTTGCGATCATCTTGTACTATCGCTACTTCAATCGCCCGAATTATATTTCTGAGCTTAGTTTTTGCGCACTCGCTACCCAATCGCTCGTTCTTTTCTGCCTCTCCAATCTGATCTCTGTCGAGGTCGTAACAATACACGCCAAAACCAGGCGAATGTCTAGCTTACTCGTAACGTCATTTTTTTTTCTCGCTCACCCGGTGCTAAAACATCGTCGTTTAATGGTTCTGAGCTTAGTTTTTGCGCCCTCGCTACCCAATCGCTCGTTCTACTCTGCCTCTCCAATCTGATCTCTGTCGAGCTCGTAACCATACACGCCAAAGCCAGACGAATGTCTAGCTTACTCGTAACGTCAATTTTTTTTCTCGCTCACCCAGAGCTAAAACGACTTCGTTTAACGTTAGCGATATTAGTAGCGAATTCGTTACTACACACATAAGCGATTTTCTTACGATATCGTTAAATCTCTCGAACCAACAACTTTTATTATATTTTTATAATATCATTTTCACAATTTTTATATTTTTACAATTTTTATGAAAAACAATTGTTCGGTTGCGACCTCGCTACAGTGTTACTAGCGAGTAGCTAGTAGCTGTCGTAACCTGGCTCGTTTTGTTTAACTTGGCTTGTAACGAGTTCGCTACCTATGACCGAGCGATTCGCCTCTATTTGTCGTATCCAGTCTCGTCAGCAGATAAATATATGACAAACTAGGTTCACTTATGAGATCGTAACTACTATTAGCGATCCGCACGGTGGAAGTCGTAACCAGTCTCGTACACATTCATAACAGTCTAGGCTTTTCAATGTAGCGAACTCGTTAGTATTTCATCTGGCGATCCGTAAGCTGCTGTCGTAACATAACAATCAACCATTTGTTTGGGACTAGCGTTTGCTAGTTACGGTATCGCAACGAGCCAATTCATATCATACAGACTTTCACGCTAGCGAGTTCGTAAGCTTTTAGCAAGGCATATAAGCCTACATCCAAGGCGGAAACAAACGCCTTAAACCCAAAAACATCTAAGGCGGAAGAGGAACCGCCTTAGATGATTTTTCTCATTCAAGTCACTACCAGGGAAGGCATTTGTTTTCTGCCTTAACCAATGAAGGATGAACTGCCTTAGATGGCTTGATATTCTAGTAGTGTATCTTTTGTAAGCTTTTGGTTGATCTTAACAATCTTCTCCCAAGATTTGTGCAGGTCAATTTAAGCACTCTGAACATCTTTATCAGAATTTCTATCTTCATGAACTGAATCTTCAGTATTATCAATTTGGAAATTCGAATGTCTTATTCCTGCTTCTGTTACTTCAGTAACCTTAGCTCCAAAAGCAACACAATTGCTTGTTAGGCCTTCAGCATCTTCATCTTTGTCACTCCAGTTGGAAATCATAGCCTGATCACTTATTTTGGCACTAGGACAAACATTTTGAAAATGCCCTAAACCTCCACAATTTCTGCATCTTTCATCTTTGCTTCTAGTTAAGTTTATTCTGGAATTTTGCTGCTGCTGTCTTGAAGACCTGAAGTTTCTTGCATCTTGAGTTCTGGGTTTCCAATTACTTGGTCTATCTTGAGAATTCAGGTTTGAGACTTTATTCAGATGTTGGTCTATCTGCTACGAATTAATGGTTATCAAATTCAGTGTTATACATGCCAAGGTTATGTGCATATTGTTAGTCAGTGCCCTTCTACCATCCTCGCCCTCTGGTTCCGGCTCCTCAACCTTATATTCAGCAGAATTGTCCACCTCATGTTACCGCGATAGGTCAATGTGTTCAGGTGGTTCAGGCTTATCTTGTTCAACGTATCAACCGTTTGCTCCTCGGATGATTCAGGCTCCTCAAGCTCCAGATAGCTTTATTGCACCACAGTACCATGCTCTCAGACCACTCCCAAGTACTTGACCTATCCTACTATGCTGCCTGTTGCCTCTGCTCCGAGTGTTGCTCCATCACCTCTTACATCCGACTGGTATGTGGATTCAGGTGCAACCAATCACATGAGCTCTTCTGCCTCGAACCTATCGAGCGTCACTCCTTATAATGTAATACTCTTGTCTCTGTTGGCAATGGTGCTTTCATTCCTATTGTTGGTATTGGTGATGCTCGAATTAGTCCCTCCTTACATTTATCAGATGTGTTATTTTTGCCTACCATTAATAAGAACTTGTTATCGATTAGCAAACTTACTCTGGATCTCTGTTCTACTATTGCCTTCGAAGATCAGTCCTTTGTCATTCAGCACAAAGTAACCAAGGCAATTTTGGGCGGGGACACGTTGAGGATGACCTATATATGTTGGACCGCGGTGAGGAGGCATTTCTTTCCTTTGTTAAAAAGACCAATAATAGGGCATCTTTTCAGATTTGGCAGCTCGATTAAGAAATTTGTCCTCTGGAATTATTTCTCCGTTGAACAGGAATAATTTGTTATCTGTTATATCTGTGTTGTCTAAACCTGGTATATGCACTAGTGGAAAACAGGCCAAATCAGGCACTAAATAGCGGCGGTAACGCGTAAAAAACGCCTAAACGCCATTCTACCGTATTTACGAGTTCTCAAAGCCAATAGATTGGCGTTTTGAAATTTAAAAACGGCGGAAATATGAAAGTGCCATTCGATTGAGATTTCAGAATTCTGAAATGGACCAATAGTATGTGAGTTTGTAAAATGTACTTTACCCGATTGACATTCAGAACGCTAAAATGGATCTATTAGGTTTACGTTATCTACTTCACAAAATGGTAATTCATCTGCTGGATGTCCGATGTCGTTAACGGTCATATTTGTTGAAATTAATGTCGGCGACTTTAAAAATAAATGAAATTGAAAATTGCTGCCCCCAGGATTGAGTTTACGACAGGGTGAGTCTGATAGACTAGTAATATATTCGAATTCAGAGTTCTAAAATGCGTCGGCAATTAAGTGGAAAAGAAACTATCGCATGAACGATTTCTTAAACTGAAAAGGTTGGGGATAAAATTAAGTGAATTTATAATAAAATGAATATCGAGGGACGGACATAACCGGTTCATATTAAGAATGTGATTTGTTGATAGTTTGTCTACCTATTAGCTTTACGAATTCTCAAACCCGTCGGCAATTATATACATTAAAAAAATTGGACCAAACTTATTTTGTTAATTAAATAAACAATATTCAACTTGAGAGCATCGTTTACCATTGCGAAGTAGATTTTAGGATAGTTTGTATTTTTGATGAATCTGTTTGTATTAAGATATCTCATTGTCGGTAGTAATGTGTGTACCTATTATAGATTCGAGTTCTTAAACACACATATGAGGTTTTCGAAAGATGAAATTCAATAGTTTAGTTTTCTATCCTAGGTTTCGATATCTAAATTTTGAAAGATTGGGAAGTTCATTGGATTGTTAGAAGTCGCATTCACCGAATTGAAAGCCAACCCCCAAAATAGATTAGATTTACTGGGTATTATTGCCAATAGTTTAGTCATCTATCAAGTTAGGAGTTTCTTAAACCTAATAGAAACTTATTATAAATTTTAAAATATCATAAAATATCAAATTTTGACTCTTAAACCTGAAGTTTTTGATGATTATGTTAATTTTATTATGTATAATATACTTTTCATGAAAATTTACTTAGGTATTAACAACATTAAAGGTACTTGTAGTGAGAATTTAGTATCATGAACCTGAGAAACATTATTAAGACTAAAACTTGTAACTTAAGTACATATACTTTGGAGACATATTTCCTCCATAATTGTGATCAATGCATTTCCATTTCTATATGAAGTTAAGCTTATTTGTGTGTTACTGATGCATTTTAACATAAATTCCATGAAATAGCATTGATATAAAAGCTTAGTTCAGTAAAAAATTGAAAAATGTCATAAAACATCAAATTCTTACTTTTAAACATAGATTTTTGATACTTATGTTGAATTTATTATGTATAATACACCTTTCACGTGGATTTACTTTGATATTAGCTCAATGAAAGATACTCGTAGTGACTAGTGAGAACTTCAGTATCGTGAATATATATATATATATGAGAAACACTACGAACACTATAAGTTGTTACTTGAGTATATATACTTTGAGTGATATTTCCACCATAGTTGTGATCAATTTATTTCTATCATTAAATAAAAATAAATATATTTGAGTGTTTCTGAGTTTTTCTAATATGAAGTTTTGAAATTGCATTGATATGAATGTTCAGTTCAGTAAAATTTTGAAAACGTCACAAAACATCAAATTTTGAATTTTAAATATGAAACACTTTGATGATTATGTTAATTTTATTATGTATAGTCATTTTTCATGTAAATTTACTTTGATATTAGCTCAATTGAAGATAATGTATTGAGAACTTTAATATCAAGAATTTGAGAAACACTGCCAAGTTTATAACTTGTAACTCAATCTTATGTACTTTAGAGTCATATTTTCACCATAATTGTGATCGGTTTATTTCCAAAATAAAATGAAATTAAGTATATAAGAGTGTAAGTAAGACATTTTAACATAATGTCAATGAAATGGCATTGACCTGAACTTTAAGTTTAACAAAAACTTGAAAAATGTTATAAACATCAAATTCTGACTTTTGAACCTGAATATTTTTATGATTATGTTAATATCATTATGTAATATATACTTTTCATGTAAATTTACTTTGATTTTAGTTGGAAACTTTAGAATGAAGAACTTGTCAAATACTACCAAGACTATTACTAGTTACTTAATCTTACACACTTTAGAGACTCTAACGTTTTACTTAATTATATTAATTTGAAAACAAAACTTCCTTGATTTTTTCCATGAGTAATAATACTAGCCGAAATAAAAAAATAAATTTTATTTGACTTGTTATATACACTAACTAAGTTAAGTCTAACTAATCAAAGTCAAACTTTTTAATAAACACTAAAAACTAAATTGAAATCACAAGCCTACCACTTGTTGTGCAAATGTTTCAATTATTTTATGCATGAGTGTGATATTTAAATTGTACAATTACTATCAATGTTTTTTTTACTATCAACTAATATCAATATTGAAAACACGTTAAGGAAGTCGAAATATGTTAATGTTCAAATTAAAATTTTAAAAGTGTTTAATTTGAAATTGTGTTAAAATTGAAGGGTTAATATGAAATCATTAAAATTTATAAACAGCTGAGGATATAGAATTTTTAATCTAAAATTCATGTGATTCTGTTTGAATCTGAACCGTTAAATATGAAATTATGATTTGATCTCAACCGTTGATGAGTGTGGAAATAATTATAAGAGTAAAAGAAATTCTATTCTCAAACATTATCCTCTCAATTCCCCTAAATCGAGATTTGTTCACAAATCCCGATCTATACATATCGATCCGACGACTTCGACCGTCTGCGACGGCCATTTACCCGACGATGATGGCTGATGGCGCCGACCGCCGGTGACAACAGATTGCTCTCTTGCACCCCAGAAAGTCGCGTGGTGCTGCCGAAAAGTCGCCCCGGTGGCAGCGGATTGTTCTCATGCCGCCTACCAGTGTTTTCTGATTACCCGATTGCCGGAGACGCCGTCGCCGTGACACTGACAAGCAGGCATCGCCCTCTCCCTACTCCTGCTCTGTGGGGAGTTTGAAAAAATGGGGCTGATCAGGTGTGATTTTTTTTGTTTTTTCTGTATTTACCATGAATTCCCTTATGTGCTAAAGGTCAAATTTTTGCACTGTAGTCGTAATTATGTTGTTGACAAAGGGAGTTGGGTAGTCATACCCAAATTTGAATTTGATTAAGAAACAAGTGAATGAGAAAAGGGGGTATGAAATATGGTTTAATGAATGTTATGTTCTTAGCAGACAAAGTTGAAAAACTTGGAGTATGGAAACTAATGAATCATGGCTCTTAATTTGTTAAATCTTATACCTTTACCAACCTTGTAATATAAGGTACAAGATAGGTTCTTGAATTGTCAAAATCAGTAAAGAAAGTGAGGTAATCAAATCTTAAATATGCTGCCTTTGGATTGCACAACAAGGATTTCCAGTAATCTGGACTTGGGCTTGATTTCTTGCAGCAGGGCAGGCTTGAGGAGGACGGGCTAGCGTTCAGCGATCTAAGCTTTCTAGATATCGTGACTTGGCAATCTGAGGTTCCTTAGCAGTTGTTCGCGGTGAGATGGTTTTCTCTGTGATTTTTCGTACGGGGGATACTGTAAATAGGGTAGAAGCTCCTTCACAAGGAGTGTAGGTTTCGGTTTCGGGTTCAGTTAGCTTTGTAGTAGTGAGATGAAGGGAACCGTTTGTTATCCTGCTTAACCAGTTGATGTAAGATATATAAGCCCTTTCCACTTTGTGACCCTTTTGCAGACAATCTTTGTGAAAAAAAGACAATAAAATAAGTCTGCTAATGAAAAAGAATGAATGAAATAGCCTTGTTAATACATCCATTCCTTGTGTTCACATTCTGGTTACTAAGTAGTATAGTTTGCAATGTCATTAGGTCTCTGAACTTTCTTTACCACTATCCAATTTCCAAGTTTTACATTTGTTTGATAATTAGACATACATAAATCTTTTTTACACTTGGGAACTGGCAGGGTGATGGACAAAGTGGAGTTGTGTATGTCTGAGTTCCAAGGCTAATAGCCCGATTAATGCTACGGGCTGCTGTTTTTGATCCGTTTACTATGGATTGTTTTTCATGTCATGTAAAAAAAATCTTGGTATGATCTCTTTTTCCACTTCAACTTGTTTGATTAGTTTCTGATGACTTTTGAAAGCACATAAGGTCTAGTATGGATGCAAAAAATGTTTATTTACATTCTCTATCTACTATTTTGTGTAGAAGATAGGAGGATGATTATGGATGCTATAAATTGCAGAAAGTTTTGACCTTCTTCATGACAGTGTTCGCCTTACACAACACCCGAGGTCAGTGTATATTACTTGCACCCGTTGTTGATTAGGTTATTCTATGAATCTTTTGCTTAGATTGATATCTATAAGTAATGTAAAATGTAATTTGATGTTCTTGAATATGTTGTTTTACTTGTGTAGGTTCATGAACATTACCTTGGCATGAAGTGAGATGAAATGAGGTAGTTCATCTTGAACAAATTTAGTTATATAGTTAGAATTTTCAGTTGAAGAGTGTAGGTAGATAATTATTTTTAGAAGTAGAAGTAGAAGCAGAAGTATAGAAGTAGAAGTAGAAATTTGATTGTAAATGAATATTTTTATCAATCTAATTTTCAATTTTTTTTGTTTGCAATCTAATAGCATTAATAATTCATAAATTGGTCAATGATGATCAATCTGTTGGACGAAACTATTAAGTATTAGCTGGAGTAAATTGTTATTCTCCGAATAGAATTTCGACATCTGAATTATCCTGTTCTATTAGCTTTTCAAACTCTGAATGCGATTTTTCGTCCTATTTCCGCCGGCGTCGGAAAGCTGTTCTATTACCTTTACGACTTCTGAATATGATTTTCCGTCCACTTTCCACCGGCGTCGGAAAGTTGTTCTATTGCATATACGAGCTCTGAATATGATTTTCCGTCCACTTTTCTCCGACGTCGGGAAGTTCTTCTATTATACATACGACATCGAGCATGTAATAGTTTCATTGGTTCTATTACAGTTTCGCTTTCTGGATCTACCGTTTCAGATGTCTGAAACTGAATCTTATGAAACTGGGAAACCAACATTTACTCCTTCGTAAACTGCAATCTATTCGGATTTAGAATTCGAAAATCATTCTCGGCGGTTAAAAAACGCCGAGCATCGATGCTCGGCGTTGCTAGTTACGGCGGGTATCTCCACCTTACATTGCTGAATTGCCCGCCAAGTTTGCTGTGGTTTTCCACTAGTGATGTGAGCCATGTGCTATGGCTAAGGAGCAGAAGTTATCTTTTATTGAGAAACCTAGACGTGTTGATCACGTTCTATATTTGACAGTTGTGATTTGTGGGGACCCTCTCAAGTTGTATTTGAAAATGGATTTTCTTATTATACCTTATTTGTGGATGATTACTCACGATTCTCTTGGTTGTATCTTATGTGCCGCAAATATGATTTTGTTGATGTCTACTTTCAATTTGAGACCTTCGTTGAGAATCAAGTTTCCTCTTGCATCAAGGTGTTCCAAAGTGATCGTGGAACTGAATTTATCAACCACAGATGGCGGTCACATTTTGGTACTCGTGGCATCCATCACCACCATCAAGTTTCATGTCCCTATACACCTGAGCAGAATGTTCGAGCAGAACGAAAGCATCGACACATTACAATAATGGATCTTTTGATGCTATTGCACTCGTACCTGCCACTTTCTCATTGCGATGATGCCTTTAGTGCTGAAGTGTTCACTATTAACCGTCTGCCAACTCCAATTATTGACAATATGTCACCATTTGAAAGTACCTCACCAGAATACACAAGCATTCATCCCGTTGGATGTAGAGTTTCTCATATGTTCGACCCACTGCAACTCACAAGCTAGCTCCTCATAGCCTTCCATGTGTCTTCTTAGGCTACATTGCACAATACAAGGGGGTTTAGGTGCTTGGATACGATTTCGGGACGCGTCTATATGACTCTGCATGTTTGGTTTGACGAGACCTACTTTCCATTTTCGGCAGCATCTATACAGGCTCAGTTTACATCACTGGACATTCCATCATTTGTGGATCCTACTGATCCAGACCTGCAGCTACTGTTGACATTGTACCAACACAAACACCTTGTATTGTGTGTCATGAGCCCTCACCTACTCCCGACGTACATGCACCACCTGTTGTTCTGGATGAGCATGAGTTTGCTACTCCTTCTTGTTCACCCATATCATTAGGCTCTGCTTCTGAGTCTTCTGGTGGCACTTCGGTATCTACTAGTGATTGTGAGGTCTAATTCAGTGACAGCTCGGTTTTCCTCAGGACATGGTTCTTTGTCTCCTCCTCCTAGGGCTCATCAGATGGTTACTCGTCTTCAGGATGGAACACGTGTTGCTCGCAATCTTGGACCTGATTTTGTGGCTACAGGATTGATTGTTGATCTTCCCATTCAGAAGGAACCTCGTACTTGTAAAGTGGCTGTTAGAGATTTTCAATCGGTCACTGCTATGAATGAGGAGATTAATACAATTAGGCGTCAGCAGACATGGCTTCTGGTTCCTTGTCCTCCAAATGTCAATGTGGTTGGGTCCAAGTGGGTCTGTCGACTGAAATACCGGCAGGATCGATCTATTGAGCGTGATAAGACTCACTTGGTGGTTCAGGGATACTCTCAAATCCCGGGATTTGATTTTGACCTTACTTTTAGTCTAGTGATCAAGGCTGCTACTATCAGCACAATTTTTTCTGTTTCCACTATGAGGAAATGGTTGCTTCACCAGTTGGATGTCAAGAATGCTTTTTTTAATGGTGTTCTTGATACTCTTGTATACATGGCTCAATCGATAGGATGCCAGGATCCAGCTCGACCGAATCATGTTTTCCTCCTGCGCAAGACAATCTATGGTCTTAAGCAAGTACCCAAAGTATGGTTTATCATTGCTTTTATCCGAGGGCTTGGCTCTATTGGCGGTTTGTCGCATCCTTCTCAGTTTGTGTTCACTCAGGGTACCATTATTCTCTACCTTCTCATCTATGTTGATGATATCATTCAAACTGGAAATAATAGTGTCGCCATTAGCCGATTCATTGCTCAGGCTGATCATGAGTTTTCGGTTAAAGATCTTGGCCATCTTAGCTACTTCCTTGGTTTGGAGGTTACCCTACCTCTACTGGTCTATTTTTGGGCCATGCCAAGTATGCTAGGGATACTCTTCAGCATGCTGGAACGTTGGAGGCTTCTCCGGTCTCTACACCATTCATTCCTTTATCCCAGTTTCATAGCAATACCAGTGGGTCATTTCACAACCCTAAACTAGATGGGTTGCTCTTTGGGGCTATTCAGTATCTTACCATTACTCGAGCTGGTTTTTCCTTTGCAGTCAATTCAGTGAGCCGGTATCTTCAGGACCCATGGGATGATCACTTTGTTGCTGTTACTTGGATACTCCGATACGTTCATGGCACACAGCATTGCAGACTCACATTTGTTTCCGATGGTGTTTCATAGGTTCTTACATACTCAGATAATGACTGGGCGCGTTGTTTGAAAACACGTCGTTCAACTTATGATGATGTTGTCTTTCTTGGAGGGAACTTGGTTTTGTGGAGTGCGAAAAAGCAGCCTACAATCTCTCACTCGAGCTATTGCGAACATCGAGCTATTGCGAACACAGCTTCAGAGGTTGTTTGGTTGCTACATATTCTTCGGGATCTTTATTTTCACTACAAGGCCCACCGGTGCTCCTTTGTGAAAATAATAGTGCCATCTATGTTGTTGAGAATCATGTTGCTCACAAGAGAACCAAGCATATTGACATTGACTACCATTGTGTGGGAGTTGGTAGCTAATGGCAAGTTTCGTATTGGTCATGTCTCCACTTCGTTGCGAGTTGCTGACATTTTCACTAAGGAGCTCAATCGTGCGTTGTTTGACTTGTTCAGTTCCAAACTTCGTGTTTCGGTCGATCTGACGCTTCCCTTAGGGGGAGGGGTTGTGACAATAGAGGATTTAGATGATAATTAAACTAGTCTTTCATATTTTACAAATATGTACCTAAGGTTTAATTATTTAGGTATAGGGCCTTGTTTGTAATTAAATATCTTTGTAAATCCTAATACAAAATCAAAATTCCTTTCACACAACCCACATGAAATTTACGTAGAAAAATAAATTATAAAAGTAAATATATTCAAGTTAACAATTGAAGGATCTTAATTATAGGTGTTCAATATACACTCTAAACAAAGAATAAGATATATAGTTCACTATAACTAAGATACTTAAAAAGTAAAATGTAGTCGTTTATTACTATTTAAACAAATTTGTTCCATAACTTATTTGAAAATATCGAACCTTTTAAGATACCAAAATACTACTTAATTTGTATATTTGTTTTGTGCTATAATATCCGTTAATGATTTGAAATCTTACAAATTTTCTCCAGCTGTTCAAAATTATAGAATTTCATGTGCATTTTGAGTGTTGTTTGACTTGGAGGAGTTTTTGTTTGACATTTTAAATGATTGTTAAACATGTATTTGTCCAGTATATTAAAAAATATATAAATTTTACAACATGTCACATATTCTTAAAATACATAGGAACTATACACTCATCATTTCCAACGATATATATAGGACAAATAGAAATATTAAGTTGATGTCGGTCGGCAGTGTTAATGTAGACAAAGTGCATGTCATGGACCCATTGATTACGTTCTGTCAAGTAAACCCCGTCATTTTCGAAATGTGATCCTCGATAGCAAAGTTTAGCTAGGGACTAAATTTAGCATCTAACATCAAGTCACAATAACAGTAAACACGATTATCAAACAAAACAAAAACAGTGATATTATCAATTCTCAAACTGCAGGACTTCTCGATCGATATCTCTCCTTTTGTCGGTCGATCTTAACGAAATTTTTATCCACTAGCAAGCATGCATTAAAAACAACTCGACTAATTGTATATACAATATATATGCCGACTGAAATGGCAACCAAAATTTACAGTCAACTGTAACAAAAACCTTGGAATAAAGAAATTCTGGTGTATGATATTACCTTGCTAGGTATTCTTCTGCGGTAAAAGACAGAAATCCGAGGCCATGAATCTTTGTATGAAGGATGAGGATGCGCGTAAATGGAGTAGAGCTCATCATGGCAGTTGAAAAAAAGTTCCCACAACGGCGCAAGGGGCAGAGGCCCTGGAGTCAAAAACATGAAGGCCACTTTTGGGACAATATCAAACGTGCATGATGGTTTTACTAATTCTAAAACCTTGGAAGCCTTTTGCAGCAAATCTTTATCACTCATATTATGCATAAGAGTTATGCTACTGATCGTATGGTTGCGGGAATATTGAGTCGGCGGCTGAGATGAATCCGATGATGTTGTGAAGACGGCAGCCGGAGGAACCGCAGAAGGAAAAGTTAGGAAATACAACGTGCAAACAACGCCGACGGATAAACCAATAACAAAGAGAAGAGAATATAACATGTAATTTATTTGTTTTGGATTGGGAGAAAAAGGGTTTTCTTGTTTGCCCATTTTGCAAAGGGTGGAATTATTGGAAGATTAGGGATCAAAAGGAATATCATCCTGTACTTGTAGTCCTACAATACAGGTGATACCTGCTGTATAGTACTTCCTATATATGTTCCATACTAAATTGAACACGTTTATTCGATCGTTTCAAATCATGTTATGACGGTAAATTTCAAATAGTATGTAATATTATATATTATCATATTGACGCAGTCGAAATATCAGTATTGGATTCGCAAGCACCAATCTCCTAAATTTGTATCATAAGAAGTCGCAAATGCTACCTCCTTGTCCGGGTTTGCTGAAATCCTTTGAATAAGAGATAACTATTGAAAAATATACATTACTGACAATAAAAGATGTCAAATAATGAATACAAAATTCCTATAAATATTAGAACTAATATTTACGAGAACTCCTAACGTAAAATTAAAACGGAATAGTATAGACTACTCTAATACGTAAAGAGAAAATTATAAAACTAGCTAATTCGGAATGTCGGGACGATGCAGTTCTTTGAGGAAAATAATTTGGCATTAGGCGAATAATTGCATGGATCGTAAATTCGTCCTGCAACAGTCACCTCCAATTCATAAGAACTCGTCCCAGTTCTCTCTTCACCATCACTCTTGAACCTCTTAGACATCTCATCAAAATTAAGGCTCACATGGTGCAATTCATAATCAACCAATTTGATATTACCAGGAGGTCCCTTCCAACGAACGAGATACTTCCAACGCATTCAGGGATTCCTTGTAAAGTACTAGTTTAGGTAATATCTTACGATTTAGAATAACTCCAATACGATGCATAATCACAGCTACCTTAGTATATTCACGCTCATTTGGATTACGCCCTAAATTGGCATAAAACTACCTCACAGCATCGGGGTACACTGGAGCATCCAGTGTAATTAACTTATCCAAATGAGACGGTTTGAAATAATCTAGCACATAGGCAAGAGATTTACCGATCTTGGTGCGAAACTTCAAAACCTTTGTCCCTGTTAAAGGCCTTCTGATCTGCTTGATGTACCTTTCCTCTGCCTCCGGACTAAAGAAATAGCTACCCTCTTCCTCATCGCCTTTCTTGCTATGCTTTTTCTTCCTCAACTTTGTGGCGTTTACACTAGCCCCGATCACCTCATCATCATCAGGAACCCTCTTCGCTGCCTTTCCCTTCTTCTTTCGCTCTTCAGCCACCCTCTTAATTAGCTGACTTTCCAGTCTTCTCCACCTCTTCGTCACTTGCACTTTGTTCTTTAGACTGCTCACAATCATCCTCCCCATCACTCTCTTCCTTTGAATCTTCAACTTTTTCTGTGCTCTCATCATCATCATCATCCTCACTGCTATCCTCGGAATCACTGCAATCCTCTGATTCAGACTTTACGTGGTGCCTTCGCTGCAACTAGATTACGTGCTAGACCATTTTAGGGCACATCATCTAGATACATTGCTTATGTTGCTTGAACTCGTTTACCATGAAGAGGTTCTCCAATTTTATGCTAACCTAGGTTTAGAGGAAGGGGTGGAGGAAATAACTACAATGGTGCGGGGTGTTAAGTTTACGGTCGATAAGTTTAGCATCAATGAAGTTCTGAAATGTCCTTATCTGACTCGTAACGAGCTGAGGCCTACCAAAAAGGATGGTCCGTACGAGGTACATTACGAGCAGAGGTTTCCTTCTGTTAGCCCCAAGCAACCGTTGAAGGCCGGTGAGATGGGTCAGAAGTGGTTTAAAAGGACTTCTGATAGGCCGGGTACAGCTAGGTTTTACCCGATCCACAGGCTTACCGAGGAGCAGAGATTAGTTTTTGAGCTAATCTACGGTAATGTGGTCCCGTCCCTAGGGCATGCATGTGAGCCCACAGTTTGCAGTCTCATGGTGTTCTACTATATCATGGAGAAGTTTCCAATCAACCCCGGCTTCACAATTCTGACCCAAATGATGAAGATGGCCAGACACAAGAACGCCGCGCTTCCGTATGGCAATTTGATTGTAGCTCTGATCAGGAAAGCGGGTATTTTTCCAAGAGGCCGTTCCATGCCGCTCGGCAAATACAACAAGGAGTGGCTCAAGCACAAGAGGTTAGAGTTGAAGGCCGATGGGAAGTACGCGAGAAAGAAAGAAGGTGAAGAGGCAGCCAGAAGGGCAAGGGGTAGGATGGGAGTATCAGGTATGATTCTAGCTTGTTATTAACTGTAGTTGGTTCTAGTTGTTTAATTTGTTAATGTTTGGTTCTTATCAACCTTGATTTATTTGTGTAGATGCTGTTTTTGATGCCCGTGGTAGGCTTGTGGTGTCTATAGGCCAGTTATTGAATGAGATTGAAATGGCCGAGAAAAGGGCATGTGCTAACAACGAACGGCTCGGCGAACTGATTTCCAGCGGGGTAGTGGAGTGCGATCTGAGCGATGAGGAGGAGGTACCTGATTTCCGCACCATATTTCCCAAGCAAAAAGACACCGCGGGTCCTAGCGAAGATTTGGCGACAGCCAACGGGAAGGAGTCATCCGATGGGAAGCTTGTTGCTGATCATGTAAGGGATGCAGATGCGGATAGTGATGATGGTGATGATGGTGATCATCCTGACACCGACTCTGATGCAGAAGATGAGCCGGCGAGGTATGAGATGATTAGGAAAGAGAGGCTGATCGGAGAACCCGACGATGACGTTGAACCCGGCCAAGGCAAAGAAGAGAACACCTGCATCGAGACTGAAGCTCAACCAGCTGGCCAGAATGAGCAAGACAAGCAACAAGAGGGAGAAGGCAGTTCGGGGGAGAAGGCCGAAGGCAGCGACAAGATGTGTGTTGATGACTTGCATGATATGTTAGTCGCAGGCCTCTGATATCGTAGTTTAGTTTGGTTTAAACATTTACTTTTTTGAATATTAACTAGTTTTTGGATTATGATCACTTGTGTACGCGTCACCAAAGATGCCGTTTTGGTTACATGAATGTGGTCAATAACTTCAACAATTTTTAAATGTATGTTGTTCAATTATTTTTAGAGTTGTTACTTCAGTTCAGCAAAATCAAGTACTTTTGGTATAGTGCGTGCTCCTAGGGACATCGCTTTGTCCTCGCTCTTCTTTACGTGTAACGTGCGAGATCGCTACGTGTCGTATTCAGTCAACAGAGCCAAGTTGGCGACTTTCTAGTGAACTCGCTAACTGTGTAACTGAAAAGTAACGATCTCGCAACATGTCGTATTCAGTCAACAGAGCCTGGCTAGAGATTCTGTAGCGAGCTCGTACAACAAAGATTGACAAAAGAAAAACTCAACATTGCCGTGGCATGAAGCGAGTTCGCTACATGGTGAGAACCCTTCAAAAAAGGGTTTTTGGGTTTGGGTCTATATTGGGCGTATAAGTGTTGGGCCTTAGCCTGTGTAAGTATTGGGCCTTAGCCTATGTAAGTATTGGGCCTTAGCCTTGGTGTTTCATGTTCAGTTTGCGCTGGTCGGTGACTTATCGAACCCTTGTGAAATATAAGTGTATATAAACTGAAAAATCACCTTCTAATCAGCCGATGTGGGACAAATGTTGGCGATCTTTGTTACGATCTCGCTAGCTGTGTAACTTATTGTAGCGAACTCGCTACGAGTCGTACTCATTAGACAGAGCCTAGCTTGAGATTCTCTAGCGAGTTCTTAACGACAAAGCTTGACACACCCGACAAACAATTGTAGCGCTTGGAGAGTAGCGATATCGCTACAGTATACGGACCCATCACGAAAAATCTTTGAAATTCCATCAGTAATTATTTTGGTTGGGGATGCCAACTTGGTCAATGAAAAGGTGTGAATGCCTTTACATTTTTCTTCTTTTAATACAGCAATTACTAATTTTATGCTCGGAACTCTCACATGTTTTTGACCAATGTAGAACCTCACACCTATAAAAGTCACCCCCTTCTCCCTTTAGAGCCCCATCAGAGCCTTCATTCCCATATTCCCTTCAAACTTCTCCTATTCTTTGCATTCTTATTCCCATGGCTTTGACACTTTTCAGCGCCCTCCCTGATGACGTGATTCATCTTATAATGATTCGTGTTACATTCAGACACGTTCTTCATCGGTATGTGAGCTTCCAAGCGACCGATTGGGCTTGACAGTGGCTCGCCGAGGCTTCTGCAATAGGTCACACAGAGTCGGCCTATGCCTTGGCTATATTTGCAATCTGCGAAGGTGATGCTTAGAGAGGCATGGATGTCATCACCGAGATGAAGAGAACCGACAAGAAAGGCCTCAAGGAAGTTCGGGATCGCGTCACCCTCGAATTGGCTTACGCCTGGGGCAATGCGCACTACTTGGGGTACCTCGATGTAGTAGTGCCTAGACCTAGATGTTGCCAAGAACATGCTGACCTCAATCACGGCTTCAGGTACCGGCGCTACACGAGGGTTGATCCAGCGGACATCGAATGTGATGCATGCACTTGCGAGCAGGAAGTGCTTCACGTCCTTCTAACCCCTCCGCCACTTTGGATGTTGTAGTTTCTTTCTTATTTTATTCTGTTGTTTTTTATGTAAAATTTGTTTGGATTGTAATAAATTTATGTCTGCCATTTTGGCTCATTAATTTAATCATTGAATAGCTTTTTTTGTTTTGAAACCTTGTCCCTTACATTTTACTTTTTCATCAGTAACGGTTATTTTTTAACCAAAATCGCTCGCTAAATCACTAGCGTCATCGTAAATGTTACTTTTTATGCAAAATCATTTACTGTTGCTATTTTGCATGTTCCTAGCGATATCGTCAGTGTCACGGTTATTAGTAGAATCAACACTAGCGAAATCGTCACATACTCGCTTATAGGTTACGTGGCCCTAACGATATCGCAACAGCTCGTATTCAGTCAACAGAGCCTAGCTGGCGATTCTCTAGCGATATCGCAACGAGATAAGGGCTTTTGGTAGTATATTGGGCTGTAGTAGTAGTGATAGTATAAGTATTGGGCTTTGTCTGACATGTGACATCAGTAAAAACCTTTGAAATTCCATCAGTAATTAATTTATTTTGGGGGTTTGCATGGGGTGTCCATGGAAAGGTGAGAATGCCTTTACATTTTCCTTCCATTAATACCATAATGACTGCTTTTTGTCTAGGAACTCTGACAGATTTTTGAATAATAGAGCACCTCAACCCTTTAAATATCAACCCCTTCTCCATTTAGAACCTCATTAGACCCTTCATTCCCACATTCCCTTCTGCCTTCTCATATTCCTTGCCTTCTGCTTCCAATGGATGTGTCTCTATTCAGCGCCCTACCAGATGACATGATAAATCTGGTATTGATTCGTGCTGAGTTCGACTGGGTTCTTCGTCGCTACGTGAGCGGAAGAGCGACTGAGTGGGCTCGACAGTGGCTCACCGAAGCTTCTGCAGTAGGTCACACACCGTCAACCTATGTGTTGGCTGTTTTTGCAATCTGCGAAGGTGACATTCAAAGAGACATGAATGTCATCACAACCATGAAGAGAACCGACAAACAGGGCCTCCGTCTAGCTAGGCAACGCGTCAGAAGAGGTCTGAGATACGCTTGGGGTTGGACACACTACCGCAGGTACTTCTCAGAAGCAGCAGTTAGGCCTAGGCCGATCTGCTGCATTCCGCATGTTGGCCTCAATGAGTTTGTGAGGTACGATCCCTGGCAAAAAATTTGACGTGCAAAAAAGCGATACCGTAACATCAAACGCAATATACTACCGTCCCAGTTACGACATCTCCCACATCCTCGCCTGCTAAAATTAGGGTTTAGCAAAGCTTACGAGATCGCAACGCTCAAACCTACAACTAACGAGATAACCTACGAAATCGCTACGGACACGTTTATATTACTACAAAGGTTACGAGATCGCAACAACCAATTCAATTTAAGGCGGATACATTTTTTCCGCCTTGGTCAAGCATTTTTTAACGTCAAAACCCATTTCCGTCTTTAACTGCCTCTTTCCGTCTTAAATGTAATTTTTTTTTGCTAGCTTGAAGAGGTAGCGAACTCGCTACATACCATCAAGGCGTAAAAAAATGCGCCAGGCTTAAACGCCTTAAATATGTGTCTTGCATCTACCCCTTTGTAGTAGTGATTTGCTTTCTCTACTCTGAAATTAATTTTGTAATGTAGCTATTGGAAATTTATACATGATTACTAATGTATTGTTATTTTATATTTAGTTATTTACCTGATTCACAGAGCTCGGCCTGGCAAACCCTGACCCAGTTCATATCTCTTCAAGAAGCTCATGGACTTCACCCTGGGAAAGGCAGTTGGAGAAGAAGAAGATGGAGTGCCCGTAGACTGTAAATCGCTTGATAACCGTAAACTTGCTAACCACTATTTCCACTCTTCGGTGCGGTGGTACCACATGTGAGGCTTTTTCTCCTTCTCTTTCAATCACTCTTCTCAACTCTACACTGATTGAGCTGCTTCTTTAGGCTGCTCTTACCTCCATAACCTTTGTTTTTCTTCTTGAGTTTTCAATTTTACTTTTTGGGTACTAATAAAGTTGGAGATTTTTCTTCATTGCCTCCTTTTGTGTTTTTCTTGCTGTTTTTTCATTTGGTTTTTTCAGCAGATTTGGGATAAATTTGTGGTCGGATCTATGGCGGGTGGAGCTGCAGCTCCTAAGGTTGGCGAGCTGGCCCCACGTCCACCAAAAGATCAGCTTCCGAGTGTGTCTTACGGCATTACCAGCCCTCCTCCGTGGCTTGAGTCTGCTGTTTTTATCACTATGTGTGTTTGTGAATAAGTTTGTGGAACATGAGCTTTTTGTTCCTGTAAAGAATTTGTTGTTTTTTGTTTGAGATTCTGTGTTGTTTGTAGATTCTTTTTATCCACTTGGTATTATTCTGTTCAGGAAAAGCTTGATTATTCTTGGTGTTTCACAAAATTATTTTCTGTGACATGAAATTTATTGTTGTTTCTCTTGTGCGTGCCCAGTTTGTGAGGGAATCTGTGAAAATAATTGCAGCAAATAATTGCAACCGTTTTTTTGGAGTGGTAGCTGATTCGAATTTGAAATAATTTGTTCCATTTACTACCTACTTTAATATTGAATTGATGTTTGTGAATATTGGTTGAAATGGAGAAATCTGTGTTGTCCCTATCATACCCTTGAATGCACATTCTAGACGTTTTATTCTTGTGTTACAAATGAGTGAATGATTCACATGACCTATTTGTTTTTGTTTTTTGATGCAGCTGAAGCAATACTCATGGGATTTCAGCCTTACCTGGTGATGCTTGGCACAACAGTGATCATTCCTACTGCTTTGGTTCCTCATACGGGAGGAGGAAATGTGAGTTTCTTTTTGGGGTATGTTTCTTTGATTTTAAAATTGTCTGGGTCCGACTATAACTGTTTGTCTTGAATCTCTTGATCATAGGAGGAGAAAGCAAAAGTTATTTAGACAGCACTCTTCTTTGCTGGTCTTAACATATTTGGTAAGCTTGCATTGTTTACTGGTCGCTGCACTTTGTCAGTCATGTAGTCTTTTCTACAAAATCCCCACATTCACGTTGGCTGCAATCTAATAAAAACATTTTTTTAAGGTCTCCATTTTTAGTAGTTATCGTGTTTGCTCACCTATCATTTAACCTGTCATTCATTGTTATGTGGTTGTTTATATGAGTCTTTTGAAGTGTCTGCGGTCATTATTAGTAGTGCAATGTGTTCGTAAATGGTCATTTTGATGGACTAGTCTAGGGCTGGCAATCGGGTCGGGTTGGCGGGTTGGCAGGTTCTTGTCGGCGGGTTGGCGGGTTAGAAATGCTAAACCCAAACCCAACAAAATAATATTTTGGGTCACAAAACCTTGACCCAAACCCGACCCAGTAAAAATCCAGGTTACCCAAACCCAACCCACGAAACCCATTTATTAATAATGGGACTGAATATGAGACTAAATTTTAAAATTTATGCAGCTCAAATGATCATGTCATATGGAAACTAAATCAAGAATTATAAAATTAACTCTAAATTTCATCATAAATTAGTAGGATAATTTCAATGGTTTTGGAATTAGAGGATTTGTTTGCATATATAAAGGCAATTTCAATCGTTTGCACAATTACAACTTAAATATATGGGTCAAACAGGTTACCCATTTAACCCACGGGTTTGACCTGAACCCAACCCATTTATTTTCGGGTCATTCGTGTCTAACCCAATATAGACCCATGCCGTGTTTCGTGTCAACCCAAACCCACTAAATTCGTGTTCGGTTCAGGTCGGGTTTTCGTGTCGTATTCCAAATTGCCAACCTAGACTAGTCTCTCAGCACAAGTTTTTCCAGTTTGCTATGTTTGAATTTTAGTTTCTGGCTAGACCTACTTCTAATGATCATAAGTTTTTACTCGTAGCTATGTTTGGGTTAATTTCTATGTAGAGGTAATCTTGGAAACTTGAACTATGCTTTATAACCAACAATGAACTAGTTTATTTAAGAAATGGCCAAGAAAATGGTTTTTAAAACTCTGCACTGGTGCTGTTCTTGGCAGCAGCTGTAACTTACTTTAAACATTCATAACTTAAAAACCATGAATCGTCTTCGGCCAAATTTTGCACTCTAATAATCTTAGAACTCTGACCTACAATTTAGTAACAAGATTGGATTCATCTGGTTAAGAATTGGGCAAGAAACAACACTTTAAGCATCTGAATTTTATTCTTATACTTTGTTTTTGGTAGCAATTTGATTGCTACTTTAAAAGTTCATAACTTGATAACTGTAACTCCTTTTTGACTGATATTTGATCTACTGTAATATTTGAAATATGAACTATGATAGAGTAAAAGTTTTGCTAATTTAACTAAGAACTGAACGAGATAAAAGGTGTTTGAATGACTGTAGTACTGAGAGTTATATGGTATAAGTTTGCGTATCTGCTTCATATTTATGGGTGCTTTATGAATTGCGAGTCAGTGACTCATTTATGTGGATCTAGAGTGTTATATTGTGATTTTTTTATGATAGAAAACAAGATTGCATGAAGTTCTCTGTTAATTTTATTTTCTGAATTCAAGCAATATGGTGGTTGAGAAACTGAAGTTATTATTCAGTTCGTGTGTGTATGTGTGTGTTTTGCTGTGTACAATTGCAGTTAGTATTCTTTCTTACATGTAATAGCATGCTTCTAAAATGGGGGACATTGATTTAAGATGAGTTTTGTTAAGTTTTTTACATTCTGAATATAAAGTTTCATTTCCTCATGTGTCTTTTCATGTCTCCAGGCTAATGAGATAAGGCAAAACGATGATATATAGTGAAAGCTCTCTAAGCAACAAAAATCAGCTAAAACAATGGTGGTGCTTGTATGGTATTGTGGAAAATCGATCATTCTAGCTACAATTATGCTTTATAGAGGAAATTTAAATTTTGTAAAAGTATTGAACTTTAAAGGAACATAGTTTGATCCTTTGCATTTCAATGTTATGTATTTTGTTTCGTTCACAAGAATTGTTTGATCATTTGAATGGTTAAAAATAAGAGATGATGTCATGTTTATAGAGCTCTCTGATCCATTTGGATCAGAGAGCTCATTTTTTATACAGAGCATAATGGACTTGAGACATCGCAAGCTGTCCACCTTGCTATGATAGAATTGACTTGAGACTTCGTAAGCTGTTCCGCTTGCTAGGGTTTTTTTAACACAACGAGTTTCCTTGCGAACTCGCAAGACGCGTTTAAGGCGGAAGGCCTCTTCTTTTAAGGCGGAAGAAACGCCTTAAAACTTAAAACTTTTAAGGCGGAGGAGGAACCGCGTTAAAGCTATTTCAGGTTTTAAGGCAATACCAGAGAAGGCATTTGTCTTCTGTCTTGAAACGTGAAGGACCAACCGCCTTAAATGCCACAATTTTGTAGTAGTGTGCAGTGCAAGTATGAAGTGTGAGTCTACCTAAATCTGATCGATTAATTAACTTAGATCGGTTTATCTGTTACTGTGTACGGGACATTATAATGTCAAAAATGCGGAATTTTAAATAACACAGCAATTGATAATGCAGTTCGGTTTACAACCTACTCTGCGAGGCAGCTTCTGCCCAACTTGATGAATTTCACTAGAAAGCCCAGTTACAGTACAAAATCCCTTTACTACTTAACTCTATATCTAGCGCGAGTCAAGGCTGCACTTCTTCAAGCTGTCCCAAACACACGCTCCATCTCTGATGATCTCCCGATCGTTGTTGTCGTTGTTGTTTGTCGATCTCTGTGAGTGAACCTCAGACACGGCTCTAACTTCTGTGTCGATTCTTCTTTATCAAAAACCTCAAACTCCCAGTTTATGATTATACGTTGAAGCTCCTGAATCGATGCTGAATATAACCATAAGGTCCTGTATTTATAGAGCATTGAATCTCTTGATCAGTCGGATTCATCACTCTTCTTTTCCCTGTATGAATGTGATTTCCATATTTGCTATTCTATTACATAAGGGAAAAGAATGTTCTAATCTAGATCTAATTAGGAATAAACCATATTAATTTGGTTCTATTGCAAATATGTTTTAATCTTACCGAATAAAACACAAAATAGAATCTAGATTGGATTTGGCTGAATATCATCTTTCCATGTTTGCTCGATCAGCCATAATTAATTTTGGACTTCCTTGTTTGTTGTTTTTCTGAATCTGCGTCTTCTTGACATTACTTCATGTCGAAGTTCCTGAAAAACTTGGCGCCTGACATGAATTCATGTCAAAGTCCTCACCGTTCATAAAAATTGTCAACTCAATAATTCTTGACTCTACAAAGTAAAAATCATAAATAAAACCAGACCAGCATACTAACCCTTCCACAAGTATCAAATCCTGGCGCGAATCCTGGCACGCTGATCCAGGCACGCTGTTCTAATCTAAGTACACACACAAACATTTGAAATCAAGCTTCAAGCTTCATATCAAAGGAAATGAAATGTGCTTAAACAAAGTAAAAAGACTATAAAATAAAAGTTTCTTACTTTTGCATTCTGCATTGCATTATGGATTGTCACAGTCAATAGTGCAAACCTTCTCATGTTTGCTGGTGGGTTCTTTCGAATCACATTGTTTAGGGCACTTTTCTTTCTTCAAAAAACAAGGGAAAATGGTGCTGCGAGATTGGCCTCATAATATTATATATTGTATGCTGATGCCTGCTTATAAGAATCTTCTTAAGTTATCTTTTAGTTTTAGTTTTAGCTAGTATGCACACTCGTCGTCATCGCTGCCACCGCCCAGTCGATCCTTTTCCCGCTTACCGTTAAACGGGTAAGATTGTAATCCCTAGAAACTTTCTTCTATTGATCAAATCTGGGACTGAATTCGTTTTTTCTCATATTTATTGTTCATCGGTGCTTCTCACTTACTGGAATCGAAAGTATCTTGGATTTTTCATGTGAAATCATGTTTTTCTTATATAATTTTTTGTTGGTCTGGGTTACACAGATAATTGTTGAATTTAGCAGCAACGAGTGGGATATATTTGATTTCCATGTTCTTTGTTGTTGCTTCCTATGCTATTCTCCGGCTCACAGCAGAAAGTGTGTTATAAAGAAATGCTATCTTTGTACTAATTCTTGGATTTTTGCTTGCGTTGTTAGAATTAAGATGTGGTGTTTCTGCCTACACTCAATTTGCAAAAAACAAAAAAATGACGTGTTCTGCCTAAGGAGATGTAAGATGTCTACGAACTCTGTTTGTTACTGATATTACTTCCTTGTCATCATCTAGTTTATGTATCAACTTGTCTGTATGTGATGCTATTATCTGAGTAATAATGTTGAGTGTTTAAGCAACCTCTCTACAAATCTCCATTCTTTTGTTTTTTTGGAATTGACACTACTACTAGGACATGTTGTTATACTAAATACCTAGTGTTGGTTAAAAGGTATCTGCTCATACTGACTTCATCATTTTCTCTTTGCTAGGTAACAGTTTACAAACAACTTATTCCTTCAGTCTCAGAATCTCAGCTAGCTGTTGTTGTTTCTCTGTTATTCCAAAAGATACTCAATTTATTGCTGCGATAGACCTTCTGGATTGCTCCTATCAAGAATGCTTCAACTAGTGAGCTCACTTATAGCCTTTGCTATGTGTCCAGTTTTGGTGCTGTAAAATCGCACCAGCGAGCTGCACAAGAACACGTATTTTGCTGCTCAATTTTTGTCCAAATGTGTCCCAGTTTTGGTGCTGTAAAATGCACCAGAGAGCTGCACAAGAACATGCATTTTTCTGCTCAATTTCGGTCCAAATGTCCCCATGTTTAGTGCTGTAAAATTGCATCACACAGCTGCATAAGAACATGCATTTTTCTGCTCAATTTTGGTCCGAATGTACCCATGTTTAGTTCTGTAAAATTGCATCAGAGAGCTGCACAAGAACATGCATTTTTCTGCTTAATTTTGGTCTGAATGTGCCCCGGTTTAATGCTGTAAAACTGCACCAGAGAGCTGCACAAGAACATGCATTTTTCTGCTCAATTTTGGTCCAAATGTGCTCATGTATAGTGCTGTAAAATTGCATCACATAGCTGCATAAAAACTTGCATTTTTCTGCTAAATTTTGGACAGAATTTGCCTAGGTTTAGTGCTGTAAAAATGCACCAGAAAGCTGCACAAGAAGATGCATTTTTCTGCTCAATTTTTGTCCGAATGTACCCATGTTTGGTGCTGTAAAATTGCATCAGAGAGCTGCACAAGAACATGCATTTTTCTGCTCAATTTTGGTCCGAATGTGCCTAGGTTTAGTGCTGTAAAATTGCATCAGAGAGCAGCACAAGAACATGCATTTTTCCACTCAATTTGGTCCAAATTTGTCCATGTTTTGGTGCTGTAAAATTGCACCAGAAACTTTTCTTTGTTACGCCATAAAACTGCAAAATTATGCAGCTTGACAGACCCGAATATGCAAAGCAAATGTCCAGAATATGCATATGGACATCACTAAAAACTACACCACGATATGCATCAGAATATATAAAATCACACAATAAGATGTATGAACGCGAGACTCAATTCATGAAGATATTTATCTTGAGAAATTGATAGCTTCTTGGAATGTTTGATGTGGGAAAATAAATTTATGGTTAAAACAGAGTTCTTGCGATTTATGTTTGCAGGCGGGAAAAAGTTTTCATGTATTGGCGCCCTAGGAAAAGGTTTTCGTAGGTTTGACGCTTTTTTATTTCTAAATCCAATTTTGACATCAGATTTTATTTCTAAATCAAATTACTACTAGATTGAAATGTTAATAGCTCGACGTACAGTTACAACAATTTTAATATTGTGTCATCTAATTAAAACATTTTAGTGTTGTGTCATATATTTACAACAAATTTAATATTGTGTCATTAACCACGTGGGCTAGCCCACGTGGCTCACATGACCAGAGATAAGAATCTCGCCCAGTGGAGGTCAGAGGCTCGAATCCCCTCTAGAGCATCATTTCCAAAGTATTTCCTCTGACCTCCCTGGTCAACTCTTCCAAAGTGCATACAACGAGCCGGGAGTTGCATCGACGGTGTCCAGAGTATGGGGAGCACCACAGGCCGGTGTAAGTGGAATCTTCACTCCACTCAAAGTATCAGGGTGAGAACCTCGGCAACTCAGCGTACGGGATCCGTAGAATAGAATAGAATAGATTATAGTAGAGTAGGGTTAGAATAGTTGTAGGATCCTTGTACTTGATTCTGTCGTTGTAATTAGAGGCCAATAGTGCCTCCTTCTAGTAAAGTGTCGTACGTAATTGTCATAAATTTGGGACATTTTCATTAGTGTCACATATATGTCACAAAAACTATGACACAAGAACAAAATGATGCAAGTTGTGCCACAAATTCCCAACAGATGTATCATTGTGTTGTTTAACCGTGACACTCAAGTACATTGTCGTAATTATAGTGTTATAATTCTGTGATATTAACTATTGTGTCGTATCTGTGTCGCTAGAGAAATAACACATCAAAGAAACGAATGTCGCGAATAAATGACACATTGGTTTGAGCGTAGCGAATTTACAACATTTACGCTTTTGTCACATGCATATATGTTGCAATTACCCAGCTTTGTTGTAGTGAATATCTTTTTTATATATATATAAAAATTGAGCAATATCAGTTTCTGCACTTAAGATATGAAAATTTTGATACAGAAACAGAGGGACAAATAAGCACATTTCTACAAGCCAACCTTTTCAATTACTACTTTCTTCTCTACTGGTAATATTGCTGGGTAAACTCTTCCTTTGATTCTTAAACAGATAGCTGCATATAAATCAAAATTGAATTTATAGTGTTAGACCCCAAAGAAGCCATTGAAACTCACAACCACACTATAACATTAAAAAATAAATAAACATTCCTTAACAAAGAACTGCATGAATATGGTACCTTTCGATTGCTGTTGTAGAAGAACCTAGAGGGGAAGAAGGAATTGTTTGAAATTTGTACCCTGCACAACACACACACACACATATATATATATATATAAACTATATTTGTGTATATTCTATACATATTCAAGGAGACTGAAAGTCACACTCCAGCCCTTCCTTGCCCCCTCCTCCTTCCGTCAGTGCACACCAGCCAACATTTTGGAGGACCAATGCGTAGACCAAAGGAGGTGAAATTGGTGAATCCTCGAAAATCACCCCTCAGACGACCACAATCGAATTCTTGAGCATGGAAATTCCGGACAGTCATTACTATTTGGGCACGCATCCTGGGCAGGGAAGTATCGAGAAAAAGAGGGATGCTTATTTGGAAACGTCATCATTTTGAGGAATAATGAATTAAAAATTTAAAGTCCAGACGACCATGGTACTACTTCGTCGGGGATTTCTACTTTTTTTTGATAAATTCAATTATAGGTAACAGGTGTTTATATAACTTGTAGTAACTTGTAAGTACATAAATTAATATTTTAATGACAACTCTCGATTACTAGTTTAGTTGTGATGTGATATTAAGTTAATGGGAGATGAATAGATGAATAACAATCTAGTTGTATATATCGAGAAGAGAATCTTTGCAAAAATAGAAAATGAGCCAATTTTACAGCGATTTCAAAGCATGGAAAGTCGCAGGATTGATTTGTCTCCCCTTTCTAATAGCGCTTGTTAGTATAATCGTGTTTGGGGCAATTGGCACCTTTTGTTATATATGTAATAATAAAATTCTAAACATTATATTATTAGTTTATTGACTTTTACTTCAAAAAAAATTTATATTATTTTAGATTGTTAATTTTGCATTTGTGAAAATTTTATTTAGTTATTAACCCCGCCAACATGAAATCCTATCTCCTCCCCTGTCGAGAAGAATATGACCAAACAGGAGTGATTTGGGGACATGGATACGAGAAAGTTGCATTCGGCGAATGTGATTTTCATTAATTTTAAAATTTTAAATTTTCATCCCAAAGAATTTATAATGACCAACGTGGCGGACAGTGCTGAAGTGTAAAATGGAATTTATAATGACCAACGTGGCGGACAGTGCTCAAGTGTAAAATGGAAGTGGCCTTTGGGGAAATGCGACTTTGGGGGATCGGGTAATTGGGAGTGTGGATTTTTACTTCACTCTCCATACTACGATTATTAAATCGAAACAAATAAGTAATTCTCACATGAACATTACCGTAGGGGCCAACCGTAGCAATTGCTGTAGAGTGTCCGGCATAAACTTGCGTGCAAAAAGGAAGCAAGCTGCGTTCGCCTCTCCATTGTATTCACAGTAAGATCTCCGGCGAATCCCAAGCAAAAGCTCTTCACTCACCTCTGCGCTTACATATTTAGCAGGATGGGCCCCACCTTTTGACCAGTCAACCCATGTCACGCTTCGGTTCGAGCTCAGCTCTGGGCAGACGATGTTTACCATCGTCGGCAAGTAGTGCTCGTCGCTGTAGCAGCGCGGGACACAGAGTTTCCGGAAAAGGTCGTAGTATTTCTTGTCGGAGACGATCACGACGGCCAAGTCGCGGCGGAGTTCGAACCACTGGGCCCCCTTTCGCCACTGCTCGATTTCGATTTCTGGATGCATTTCCGGGTTGTACCGGCCCCGGCCCGATTCGTTGTCCTCGTCGAACGAGCCGAGGAAGCTCCGGTGGGAGTTGATGAGGTAGCTGTAAATGGTTGTGAAGTTGAACAAGGGAATGCATGAATCGGAGACAAGTACGAATCTTTGGTTCGAGGGGTCCAGAAGAGCGTTGCCTACAAGTCTTCTCTCTGCATCGATCATGCTGATTTTCCCCCAAGAAATTGTCTGCAAATCTTGCATTAAAAGTCGAGCAGTAATTAAGTGAATAAAAACGCGTATAGATCTTTTCCTTGAAATAGTGCGTAACTTAATTAACTTCAAATTTCAAAGTCAACTTGAAACTTTAAAAGAATGAAAGGTAGTGATCACATATACAACGCTGATTTTTCTTCTTTTGAGATGTTCATATATATTCTAGTAAACTAACTTATTAATCACCGTGCCAATTACGTAAAGTGCCATACTCACCTGGATTGATGGATCAATAAAAGTCTTGTTAAGTTTTTAACATTTTCATGCCGTGTAATATACGTACCTTGCTAGGTATTCTTCTCCGGTAGAAGACAGAATGGGTAGACCATGAATCGGTGTAGGAAGGATGAGGATGAACATAAATTGAGTAGAGACCCTCGTGCCCTTTCAAAAACAGCTCCCACAGAGGTGCAAGGGGCATAGGCCCCGGCGTCAAGAACATGAACGCCACTTTTGGGACCATATTCTTGCATTCTGCTGTTGAAGCAGCTAAACCCAGCAACTCTGGATCACTCATATCGTGCATTAATGATGTGCTCAGACTATGATTATTGCAAGAATTTTGATCGGAATTCGATGATAAAGTGACCACGGCAGCCGTAAAAAACAAAGTCTGGAAATACGAATAACTGCAAACAACGCCGACAGATAAGCCAATGACAAAGAAAAGGAAACAAGAAAGGTAGTTACTAGCTGATTTTGAAGAATTGGGGATGAATAGTTTGCCCATTTTTTTCCGATACGACGGACGATCGGAACAAGGATGGAAATATCTGGAGTGTTGAGATAAAGTTGCACTCCTTGTTAAGTTTCTACAGGCGCAGTTGACCATGAGTTGTTTAAACTCACGTACCTTCACATCTATTTATTTTTGTTATCTTTTTTTTGGATTAAACCACTGAAGGAGTGGAGGGATATTTATTAGGTTTCCTAAATCTTAAAAAAGACCAAAAAGGCCCATAGTTTTTTACTGCCCTAAAATGACAGTTACAATAAGAAGAGCCTATGGCTCTTCGAGCATGAAAATGCTCCCAAAAAGGGGATAAAGAATGAAGTGGCTAAGCCACACCCTATAGTGTCTAATAAACCACCACACCAAAGATTGAAGCCTGTTAGAGAATTGCTCAGCAAAACTCAAAGCGGCACCAAAAATTGAAGTGGGGATACTAGATACACTTATCAAAAAATTTCAGCATCTTCACTCCATCACAGAGAAGAGTGAAAAGCAGGTAGTGATAACAGACTTCACAGCAAGGCAGTCCAGATCTTCTGAAAGATGTCCCCAGACTGGTGGTGTGTCCAAATCTGAAAAATATATACATATCAGTAGCATCCATTCTATTGAATTCTAAGTGAGGGTGTTCCCCATTTGTCAAGTAGTAGCTGACCTTGTATCTGCTTAGTAAGGTCTGAGTAGCCTAAGGATGAGGTGATCTGCTGGCTGTATGCAAATTTTGCAATTGCATCAGCAGCTGCATTTCCCTGCCTTCTTGTGTGGATAATATTGGTGATGTTCTTCATGGAAGAAGCAAGTTGGAACAGTTTCCAAGGAGCTGTCAGAGAATTACTGATAGCTTTCATGGCCAGTTGGCAGTCTGACTCTAGGGTATAAACAGAAGAGAGTAATCTCCCCAGTTCATCACCCTTCTGAATGGCTAGCATTTCAGCCTGCAGGGGTGACTCAGCAGATATGTATCCACAATATGCTGAAATAAAATTGCCCTCACTGTTTCTAATGACAATTCCTATCCCTGCATGGTTAGTCTGGTGCCAAGAGGCATCATTATTTACTTTAAAACCTGAAATTGGTTCTAACCATTTTACAGCAGAGATTATTGGCTGAGGGGGTCTAGTATGCAAAGGTAGGAAGCCAAGACTGCATAGGTCTCTGTCAAACTCAGATATAGCTGGGATGGGTCTGGCAGCATAGGTTGTAAAAACAAAGTCCTTTATCTGTTTTTGCATTAGAGTAAGAGTAGGAGCAATGTTTTCAAAAAGATAGCCATTTCTGACTTTCCAGAGGGTCCAAACAATGATACTAGGGATAGTAGTAAAAAGATTAGAGTGTAATTTAGTTGATCCCTGATAAGACCAATAAAAGGAAAGTCTATCCCATATAGTTGAGTAACCAGTGTCTGCAATACCAAACCATTGAAAGGAACAAGGACCACATTTGAAAATCCAGATAACACTCATTAAAATAGTGCTCTAAAGAGTCACTGTTCATGCAAAATGGACATATAGATGGCAAGTGAAAGCCCATTCTGACCAAAACATCAGGAAAAGGAAGGAATCTATTGATCAGTTTCCATAAAAATATGCTAATTTTTTTTTTGATCCTTGAGTTCCATAATTGAAACAGTGATTGAGCCACAGGCCTAGAATGAGCCACTGCATTATATGCAGATTTAAAAGTAAAATTACCAGTACTGCTAGGCATCCATATCAATCTATCATCCCTATCAAGAGTGCATTCAATGTTTGAACTTGATTAAGAATGTGAGCAGGCAAGATAGATAGTTCATTAATATACAAAGCCTTGTTATCACAGAAAAACTTTACAGTGCAGTTCATAGGTATAAGAGAGCTCTCAGGATCTATATGATCACATAAAGGGCCAGATGCAGACAAGTTAGATGACCAGAAACTGCATTTACCATTTCCAACAATAACAGTGGAGAGACTCTCAGAGACCAAGTTTACAGATTTATGTCTTTTCCATGTAGGGGAGGACTTATATGAAGGGGGAAGAGCCAAGAGGAATTGTGACCATAGACTACTACCAGACTGAAATTTCCACCATAATTTGATAGAGCAAGTCTTGATAATAGTATGAATGGATCTAATCCCGAGACCATTTTGGCTTATTGGATAGCACAACTCTGACCATTTTTTCCACACTTTTTTTGGTTTCAAATCAGTTTCTCCCCAAAAAATGTAGAGAGTGCTTTTTCTACTCTTTTAACTATAACCATAGGTGGTTTAAGGACACTCCAAATATGCTGAGGGATAGAGTAAATGCAAGAATTAATCAAAGTGAGTTTACCTCCTGTAGACAGCCAGATGTTCTTCCAGTTGGATAGTCTGTTCTCAATCCTTTGAATAAGGGGAGGAAATGGCAGATCATGGCTCTTCCAGAGAAAATTGGTACTCCAAGGTATGTGAAAGACATAGATCCCTGCTTCATTCCCAGAAGTTCCTTCACCTGTCTCAGTTTACAATTAGAAGCATGTTTCCCAAGAAAAAATTCAGATTTTTCAAAACTGATTTTTTGACCAGTTGTCTGTTCAAAATTCACCAAAAAAGCTTTAATCCTAATGAGATTAGATTTTTTGGCTGTTAGAAAAATGATGGCATCATCTCACTACTACAATCACCTTCATTTAAGGCACAAGTTTAAGGCGTTTGGGGCGGGTTCAAAATCTTCCGCCTTACTACTTACTTGCGAATTCGCAAGCCACACTCGCTAGGTTTTAAAAACACGTTTAAAGGCGGAAATGACCGTTTAAAAGGCGGTAGTCGTATGTGACGTTAAAAATGAAGAGTTAAGGCGGAAATGTCATTTCCGCCTTTAAAACCTGTTAGTTGTTGCGAGTTCGCAACAAGTAAGTTAGTCGTAATAGTTACGAACTCGCATGTAATGAACGCTTAGGGTTATTTTAGCAAGCTAGGATCTAGCGAACTCGTAGATGAGAAAGTAAATAAACTCATTTTGGTCACGAGCTCGCATGCATGCTCGCTGAGGTTGTTGCGAACTCGCCACTAATATCATGGAAAAATTTGTTTATGAAACGAGTTCGCCACCCATAAGTTAAGTGTTGACATATGTGTAGCGAACTCGCTAGTCAAATGAGTAGGTATGTGTGAATACTTGCGAGTTCGCAAGAGCGAAGACTATATAATAAAATAGCAGCTCCTAGCGGATTTGTAAACAACAGATTAGACATTTGAAAGGTTGTATGTATCATTTTTCCCTTGGCTTACCATAAGATTGATTAGGTAACCTCTTTTTTTGGAATTCCGATCGTTTGCAAGGTGGTGGGTAAGCTATTTTCCGCCTTACCATGTGGTTGTTTATTTGTTGTTGTTGTGTTCTTAAAAAGTTGTTGTTTTTGTGATGATTTTGTGATAGTTTCATGTTGATTGTAGGTTTGTGAGTGATATACCACTGTGGGCTAGCTTTTTTGTTCAACGATTTCTAAGTTGATTAGAGTTTGCGCCGTGTCGTGCATTATGGATCGTGAATCCATCATGAATAAGAATGCTCGGTTGTCGAAAGAATATCTAGATTTGGTTGAAGAATTCTTAAGAGTTGGGTTGCGACATTTTAAGCTGAGGAGCATAGGTGTTGTTAGATGTCCATGTAGGGATTGTAGGAATAACGCTATATATGAAGATATTCTTGTTGTGCGTGAACATTTAATCTGTAGAGGATTTGACAAATCGTACACTGAATGGGTATGGCATGGTGAGGGAAATTATGGGAGTGAGAACATGGAGGTGAATGAGGGAAACGAGGAGGAAATGCTAAAGTATAACGATCAATTGTCGGATATGTGCGACGATGTTGTAATGGAATTTGTGGGAAAAAAAAGTATGCTAGAGGCTATGTATGCTGATAAAGCGACAAAGTTATATGTTGGCTCAAGCCATTCAAGGTTGGGTGCAACATTGTTGTTGATGAACCTTAAGGCTAGGCATGGGATTTCAGATAAAGGAATGACTGAGTTGTTGGAGTTAGTTAGAGAGTTGCTTCCTCAGGACAACTTGTGTCCAGATCGGGTTTATACTGCTAGGAAAATCTTATGGCCCATGGGAATGGAGTTTACCAAGATCCATGCTTGCCCGAATGATTGTATGTTGTATAGAGGGGAAGATGATTCTTTGAGGGATAATTGCAAGGTGTGCGGTGAGTCAAGGTGGAAAAAAAAGGAAGGTAGAGTTGAGGTATGTGGGGAAACAGTGACAACATCGACAAAGCAAAGTCCTGCTAAGGTAATGTGGTACATGCCTCTTAGACCACGATTGGCGCGCTTGTTTGCAAATGCAAGTGATGCGAAACTATTAACATGGCATGCCGATCGAGTTCGAGAGGGAGATGATATTATTTCTCACGCTTCAGATGGTGATCAGTGGAAGAAGATGGATGCCAGGTACCCTGAGTTTGCTAATGAACCTAGACATGTGAGACTCGGACTATCCACGGATGGCATGAACCCTTTTGGTAACATGTCTAGTACCCATAGTTCATGGCCTGTTATGCTTGTTATTTATAATCTCCCTTCTTGGTTGATGATGAAGCGAAAATATGTGTTTTTAAACACTATGATCTCAGGCCCTAAGCAACCTGGCAACGACATTGATGTTTATCAAGCACCTCTTGTTGAAGAGTTATCATCTTTATTTGATATAGGTATGGTGATTCCCGATGGTAGTCGTGGGGATGCTGAGTTCAAACTTAAAGCAATGCTTATGTGGAGCATTAATGATTTTCCGGCGCTTGGAAATCTCGGAGGGTGCTCGGTGAAAGGACATTTTGCATGCCCGCTATGTGAGAGTAATACTAGTCATTGTCAGTTAAAGCATGGAGGAAAGCCTGTTTATTTGGGTCATCGACGTTTTTTGCCTGCTAGTCATCCATGGAGGCGTGCTAAGAAGTGGTTTAACGGTGAGGAAGAAAACGGTGCAGCCCCTGTCCCACTCTCGGGTTCAGAAATTTTTGGCAAGGTGTCTGGGATAGAATATGTTTTAGGCAAGGGTCATAAGAAGAGTAAACAACCTTCCATTTGGAAAAAGTGCTCTATATTCTTCAAACTTCGTTACTGGGAGCATTTGGATGTACGGCACTGTCTGGATGTGATGCATATAGAGAAGAATGTATGTGAGGCTTTGGTGGGGACGTTGTTGAATACTCCCGGGAAAAGTAAGGATGGATTGAAATCGAGGAAAGATTTAGTGAATCTTGGCATTAGGACATCCCTTGCCCCCGTGCAAGAAGAAGTAGGTAAAACGTACCTACCACCTGCTTGTTATTCATTATCATCTGAAGAGAAGGAAAGTTTTTGTGCAACTCTGAAGTCAGTGAAAGTTCCTTCTAATTACGGTTCAAACATCAGTAGTTGTGTATCGACTGCTGAATTGAAATTGGTTGGAATGAAATCGCACGATTGTCACAATTTGATGCAGGATTTAAATGTCATCGCTCTCTGTGGATGCTTGCCTACACACGTTCGGAAGGCGGTTGCAAGGCTATGCTTTTTTTTAAGCAGATATGTCGCAAGAAGGTTAGTCGGTGTAAATTGGATGAGTTGCAAACCATGGTGGTAGAAGTGTTGTGTAGGCTTGAGATGTATTTCCCCCCCTCATTTTTCGACATCATGATTCATGTGATAGTCCATCTTGTAAGGGAGGTCAAGTTGTGTGGTCCCGTGTACCTAAGATGGATGTATCCATTTGAGAGGTACATGAGTATTTTCAAACATTTTGTCAAGAATCGATATCGTCCAGATGCAAGTATTGTACAGCGGTACGTGGCCGAAGAGGTAATCAAATTCTGCACCAACTACTTACAGGATGTACCAACAATAGGGCTACCAATTGCTAGGCACGATGGGAGAGCTAATGGTGTTGGACTACGGCATAGGTCAAAGTTCAGCCCTTCCTCAGATGAGATATCTAAAGCCCATCTGTATATCCTACGCAACCATTCTGCTGTGAGTCCTTATGTCGAAGTTCACCTAGCAGAGATTATGGCCGCGCATCCCGGTTTGTTAGGACCCCGGGCTTTTGAATTACATTGTAAAGATTTCACTAGTTGGTTGAAAATTCATGTGCAAAATGGGGATGAGCATCCAAAAGTCGTCAAATGGTTGGCTAAGAGACCACTGGGCACAGTTACGTCGTTTAGTGGGTATGATATAAATGGCTACACATTTGGTACAAAGTGGAGCGATGATAGATCGGCGACACAAAATAGTGGTGTATCAGTACCCGGAGAGGGTGGTTTGCATGGGGAAAATGCTTTTTTTGGTACAATCACTGACATCTGGGAAATGGATTTTGTCCATGTAAAAATAGCACTGTTTAAATGCCAGTGGGTTGATCAAGCAGAAGGTACGCGTCTGGAGGAGTTGGGGATGATTCTAGTGAACAGAGACATGCAAGGCTCAACTGAAGATCCTTTCATAATGGCCGCACAAGCTCATCAAGTGTTTTATGTTAAAGATCCAGTAGATTGTTGCTGGGAGGTCGTGTTAGATGGAAAGAAAACGTTTGTTTATGATGATGGTTTGTTTGATGATGACTGCAACATTTCTAGTGAGAACATTCCATTGTCGATTTATGAGACATTGGAAGACGATGATGACATAGTTGCCCGAATTATATGTCGGATGGACCACGATGAAGGAATGTGGATTAACCCCGCAGGAAAAACTACTAAAAGGAAGAGGAAGAAATCAAAGAAGCATAAGAAGGCGACTATGAAGAAGAAGAATAAGAAGAAGAAGAATAAGAAGTTAGTAACTGACGAAGAAGAAGAAGATGAAGAAGAGGAGGAGGAAGAAGATGAGGAGGTCTAATAAGCGTATACAATACATTTGTAGTTTTTCTATTTTGTATGGTGTGTAAAATAAAATAAATTGATTGGATATATGGTACGTTTTGGCTAATATAAATTGTTTGGATTCACATGATTACCATAAATTGAGGTAACTGTGCAGGCGTGTTGCGACATCGCAAATTTGCACGCAGATGCAGACGAGGAAGGTTACGAACTCGCAAGGTAGCATTACACGCAGCGACATCGTGAGACGAGATTCAAATTTCGCCTGCTAAGCTCTGTCACTCTGTTCTAGCTACCTGCGAGCTCGCCAGAACCAAGCTAGGGTCTTGAGAGATCGCCAGTTTCCATCATTGAATTTTCAAAATTATAGTATTGACATGACTTTGGAAGCTTGCGATTTCGTTACCTGACTCGCTTAGATCTTGCGAATTCGTTAACTTACTCGCTTAGTGTCATTTTGCAATATTCAGCTTCACATTTCATAATTATTGGTTACAGTGGACAACAAAGTAATGTTAAAATACTGTTGAATAATTGAGGGAGATGTATAGAGTAATTTTTGAAGACAATAAATTCGATTTAAATCCAACAAAAACTTCAAAAGAAGGAAACAAATTGTAGCGCACAACGTATAAGTGAACATAGCATCCAATGTGATATACAAAAAAACAGAAATCACTAATCTATCCTTCAGTAGGTGGTGTTGGAGACGGAACAGTCTTCTTGGCCTTCTTACTCACTTGTGCCCTTTCAATTCCACGTATCACCTTTTCGGTACACCAGCATTCCTGATTAATATGCATGATTTTTTCTCTCATAAGGTCGACTGTGTCCTCTAGGCCTCTGTAGTATGCTTCCGGTTGGAGCTCTGATCAAACATTGGAAGCAAATGTTACTTACAACAAGATCTTACATACAATAGCATATTTAAAAGCTAATAAGACATAATTAGAATGCATCATGACTAAATTAGTGTACCTTCAACTTGATTCTTGACCTCTCCCTCGTCGAGCACCAAAGGCTTTTTGGTTGAATCTTCCGCCGCCTGCCAAGAACCATCCACCAGCTCACATTTACCTTTCCTCTGAAAGTATTCTATAGTGTAAAACATACACTCTTGAGCCTTTGCGGACAATTTCATCTTAGGGAAAGTGGTTGTGAGATACATGGTAATGAAGTTACCATATGGAAGCTTAGTCACAGGGCGTCGATTCTCAACTACACTTTGTCTCATATGCTCAAATATGACATAGCCCGGGTTCAACCTTAGCTCCTACATCACACAATAAAACATGACAATTGTTGTGTAGTTAAGCTCGGTTATCCACCCGCCTTTCGGCACAACTGATCTAGCTATCATTTCGTACAAGATTCTTTGGTGACAAGTCAACTTCTCAAGTTTGTATTCCCTCGGCTTACCGAGAGGACCCTTAGGCCGGCCAAAGTAATTGAAACCTAAGTTTTGTAGGTAAGCTTCGTCAAATCCACCACTTTCAGGCCACTTTTCTCTACAATAAAAACCTTCCGGGGGAGGGTTACTGTAATCCTCTTCTACAGCATACAACACGCCTAAAGCCTTGTTAAAAAACTCTTCTCCTATCTCAAAATCCTTCTTGTTTACCCTAGTAAACCAACGCCCTGTTTCCTTCTCCTCCTCAATAAGCTGATGGAAATTGGCATAAAACTGACAGGTTTCTTCCTTATGAGAGGGGTAGTTCAGTCCTAATAAATCATGCAAGTCATGATCTCTAAAGGTTTGTAGCACATTAGTCAACCCTAGTTGCTTAATCTGATCGAAATCTAACACACAGCAATCTAGCAGCGTTGCATGCTTCATATGGTCAGAATACGCATCAGAAGCAAGTAAACTTACAAACTTTTGCTTGTCATAAGCAGTTGAGGAAGCCGGTGCTTGATTGGTTGAAGACGATGTTACCTCTCTGCGACTGGAACCAAATGGATTTGGGGCTTGGTGCTTTGTTCTTGCCATGGCTGATAGGAATCACTGGGAAATTTGGGCTTGGTTAGATTTGGGGGTTTTTCCTTGATTTGAAATTGGGGATCGTGTTTGGAATAGAACTGCACAGGTTTTTTACTTTTATACTACAACATGCTTGCGATATCGCCACCCTGCTCGTCTACTGTCAAAACATTGTCGTTTTAATCTAACTTTTCAATTAAATTCTGTGGTAAATGTTTCCGAATTCGCCACTGTAATCTCAACAGCTAGCGAGCTCGCTAGTTACCCGTCAACTCAGCTCTGTTGGTTTAATATTAAACGTAGCGAGCTCGCCACTTATATCTCACACTTTAAGCGAGCTCGCTAGTTACACGTCAACTCAGCTCTGTTGGTTTAATATTAATTGTAGCGATCTCGCCACTTATATCTCAAACTTCAAGCGAGCTCGCTAGTTACACGTCAACCTAAGCTCTATTGGATGAATATTAACTGTAGCGATTTCGCCACACTTCTCATCACACTAACGAGCTCGTCAGGTAGAAGCCTGCTTATTCCATATTAGCTTCTAACCTTGCGAGCTCGTGAGTATTTAGAGCCTCTTCGTCAGCTTACTAGCGAGCTTGCAAGTGAGACTCTTGTTAGGCTCTGTTGAAGATTTCAAGTTACTTACGAGCTCGTCAGCTTCTAGACGAGAGAGTAGCGAGCTCGCAAGTGTAACTCATATTTTGCAAATTTGAATATTGCGAGTTACTTACGAAATCGTCAGGGGTTGGCGAGATTCTAGCGAATTCGCAAGTCTAACTGATGTTAGGCTCTGTTGAAGATTTCAAGTCACTAACGAGATCGTCAGCTATTGTCGCCAGTTCTGGCAAGCTCGCAACACGGTAATCTAGCTACAAAAAAAAACTTGAGCAAAATTTGATGGCATATTTCAACAAAAACAGATGCTTAACTAGGATCATCTCATTCATAATTCTTCATCAAATACTACCACAACTGTTCCGACACAAATTGTACTTAAAAAAAGGCCATAGTTTGGCCAATGTTTTATCACAAAGGAAAGTAAACTAAATCACAACCCCTTAACTAGAAGATCATGTAGTTCTTCACTAGTTATGTTCTGCGAAGCATCGGTGTTAGGTTGCGGTTTGGCAATGTCTTGAGTCCCTTCGACTTGATTGGTGGCACTTGTGCCAGCATCTTCTTGAGCTGTCGATTTCATCCCCAACGTCGCCTCCTCTGCTATTCTTGCCTCCTTCCTCTGCATCTCAGCCTTCTCCGCTGCGTCTTCGCCATCTGACAGGTCATCCTCTTCATCATCGTCATCATCACTATCATCAACCTCATCATCCTTTTCTCGGCCCTCCACCTTTTCATCAGAGCCATCTGTGGCCTTGCTTTTCCCTTTATCCTCGCTACCCCCTGGCGCGCTCACCTCATCATGCAGCTGCTGTAAAAAATCTGGGATGTCTTCAGAATCGCTCAACTCGCAGTCGATGGCTCCGCTTTCAAGAAGTCGATTGAGTGCGTCGTTGTTTGCCCGTGAACGTTGCTGCGCTACTTCAATCTCATTGGCCAGCTTGCCAATTTTGACTATCAACCGACCACGAGCTTCAAGCACTGCGTCTGCAATTAATAAAACATAGAATCAGTTATGAATGAACTAATGCAACTGTTTTTAAAACGACCGAAAATTTTTATTACCTGATACACCACCCCTAGCTCTTCTCGCTGCTGCTTCAGCTTCATTCTTCTTCCCGTACTTCCTATCCGCCTTCAATTCCAGCCTTTTATTACGCAACCAATCATTGTCGTTATAAACAATCTGCATTGGCCTACCCCTTTGGAAGATACCGGCTTTTCTGATCAAGGCAGTCACCAAACCCCCATACGGAATTGCGGCTTTCTTATGCCTTGCCATCTTCATCATGTGGCTAAGGATCGTGAAGTCGGGATTGATCTTCATCTTCTCCACGATATAGTAAAACAGCGTCAAAGAAGCAATCGATGGCTCACAGACATGGCCTAGAGTAGGCAGAACATTCCCACATATCATTTCAAAGACTAACCGATGCTCCTCGCTTAGTCTATACACTGGGTATGCCCTAGCTCTACCCGCTCTATTCGAGGTCCTTTTAAACCACTTTTGAGCCATCTCTACTACATTCAGTGGCTGTCTAGGGCTAGTGGCTGGAAAGCGCTGTTCATAGTAAACCTCGTATGGGCCATCGGGTTTGGTTGGTCTAAGATCTTCACTGCTCTTGTAGGGGCATTTCAACACACTATTTATCATGAATTTATCAACCTTAAACTTAACCCTCTAACTATGGTGGTTATTTCATCGACCCGTTCATCTAACCCTAAATTAGCATAAAATTGCAAGAATTCCTCATAGTAGATGGCATCGGGAAGCTGTAAAAGGTGATCTAGGTTTTGTTCCCTAAAATAATCTAGCACATAATCAAGCTTCAGAGCAGGCACAGTGGTACTATCAAACACCTTATTCTGAATTATAGAACGAGACTGTAAGCGGGCATACCTAGCTCTTGCTTTGTCATTGAAGAACTGTGGCTCGTCGTTGGCATTATCCACCTCCTCGCCACCCTGTCCCGGCGGATTTCCGGCGGTCACCTCTTCCTCTGGTCGGCGGGCACTTGCTCCTCCTCGGTTTTCACCTCTGGATGGCGGCTCGACCTGTTCCTTACCGTCCACTCGCTTCCTCTTGGATCCGGCACCGGCCTGGCCTCTCACACTCCCCTGCGAACGGCCTGATCCTCTGGTTTTGGGCGGCATTGCTAGATCTCCGGCGAAATCGCAGAGGGCTAGTCTAGGGTTTCTAATTTGGGGCAAAAATAATTTTGCCCGACCTTTAATTTTTTTATATACTTCACATGCTTGCGAATTCGCTAGTTTACTCGCTTGGTTGTTAAAATTAATTTCCAGTACTTGCGAACTCGCAACCCTGCTCGCTTATTTTTATATACTTCACATGCATGCGAATTCGCCAGTTTACTCGCTTGGTTGTTAAAATTAATTTCACTACTTGCGAACTCGCAACCCTGCTCGCTTGAAGTTTTCCCACATCGCCAAATCAAGAGTCAGTTCTTCAGTATATATTGCTCAAGTTTTCTGAATGGTTCGATAAGTCGCCGACCCGCGCAAACTGAACATGAAACACACACATTGATATGCAGGCGAAGTAGACCGAATCTATAATATATACAGCACTATACTACCACCTACAGCCCATCAATGACTAAGGCCCAACCCCCAAATTTTTTTGGTGGTTATACACACTAGCGAGTTCGCCACTTGCTCGCACATGGAGGGTCAGTAATTTGGGTTTAAGGTTTTTGGGTTTAAATCTAGCGAGTTCGCAAGGTACTCGCCAGTTCATTTGTGGGCTTAGGGTTTATACTACCAACCTTGACACTAACGAACTCGCAAGCACTCAGGTTCATGTATAAATTTTCTATCTCAGATCATTTTTGTTAAATGTACATATTTTATATATATTTGTAACATAAACATTTATGAAATAGTTTATCGTTTACTTTAATTTAATATAATTTTGCCCATGAAACTTGAGTTGTGGAAGTGAACAACATATATGTTTGTAAAATCATTTCATCTTATGTCACATGTGCGATTTAATAGCCAAAGTTACGTTCAAAAGTTGTCGAACTTGTTATGTTTTTACTTTAATTTTTTACTTCATTTGAACTAATCAGTCATTACTGTACATTTATTACATTCAACACTAATAGTACTTTGTTCTAAATTACATGTACGTGACGACTACTGGTTATGAACATTTACGCAGTATTTACCAACAACAATGTTAATGAGGATGATCTAATTCTTTTTTACATTACATGATTCGATGGTTACCATAATATATTCCCATTGATTATCAAGTTCATCAACCTAATTACATTAATGTTGTCACAACCAGCTAGTACCTGGCAAGCTATTTCATAACAACTTTTGAATATACGATGAACATTTGGGACTTTAGAGTACGATATGCTTTTCAATAGTCATACATATATACACTTGCAATTAATCGAATGATTACTCCATGACATAGTCGCAAGTAAATACCTTATTCCACACTTATATTCACATTAATGTTGTCACAACCAGCTAGTACCTGGCAAGCTATTTCATAACAACTTTTGAATATACGATGAACATTTGGGACTTCAGAGTACGATATGATTTTCAATAGTCATACATATATACACTTGCAAATAATAGATTGATATCTGCATGCCATAGTCGCAAGTAATTTAATACCTTATTTCACACTTATTTATAATGAAACTAATTTATTAACCTCCACTTCAATATTACGCTAAAGTCACCAACTTTATACCTTCTTACACGTGGTAATTAACTAGTGTATTATCAAACAAACTCGCAACGCCGAAATATATTTGATATACACCTTATTCCACGTTAATTACCATAACGAAACTAATTAAATAACTTCAATGTCATTTTTACGTTCAAGTCACCACTTTCATACCTTCTTAGACGTGGTAATTAACAAGTGTATTATCAAACTGAATGGCAGATGATTGAGAAAATTACATCATGCATCCACAGTTGCGAGTTCGCAAGGGTCCAAATTTATGAACTGGACTTCTTGCGATTTCGCAAGTTACAATGGTGAAGGTATTGAATGTATGAGTTTCATTACTAGCGAGCTCGCATGGTGCTCGAAACCCAAAGCGTATAACTAGCGAATTCGCAACACGGCCCGCCTCTGGTCGTCAACAGCATAATTCCAAGCCAAGAAGACCACAAACTTGGCATCTTATCACTTTTCATGGTCGAATCTTTCTTCCAAATCTCTTCTCTTTTCACATATTCTCTACTCTTTCCACATCAATCTTCCATCAAATCTACACAAACCCTTCCATAAATTCAACTACATCTCAAGTGGGTCAATCCAAAGTGTAAGCAATTTGCTAAGCTTTTCAATTACTTGTCCACTATTTGTTTCTCTACCCATATGCTTGCCATTATGATTTTGTACTTGTTGTTTTGGAATTTAGTAGCACAATTTATGTGGGTAGGAGAAGGACAAACAAGGTAGACCCATCCTCAATACTACAATCAATTCTACATCTACCTATTTGATAATTGCAAAGGTATGGTTTTTTAGTTGATTACACTTATTTTGTGAGTTTTAAGGGTCATTAGGGTTTACATATTCGTTGGAGTGTTAAAGTTATGATTCATTATTAATTAATCAACACTAGGTCCATTTAAATTGTTACATTTTATTTGTTTTAGGTACTTGTGTCTAGGTAAACAAAATTATACTTAACTTGTGTGTAAATGCATATTCATGACCATGTTTGTAGGCATTCATTAATTGGGGAATGTGGACTATATAATTGTTTTGTCATTTCCACTAACAAATTGGTCTCTAAACGTAGGAAAGGACAATGAGTGAACCAACAAACTCGACTTCTTCCAACTCATCTAGTGGTGGAGAAAATGTTGTTCGCGATTCGCGGCGACGTAAAACAAAGAAGCTTAGTCGCGCTTCAAAAGAAGAACAAATGAGGACCCATTGTCGCGAGATAGAGACACGAATCGACAATAAAATTCTAACACATGTCAAATTTAATGACATCGGTGTAGCTATTGCGCCCTACGATGATGCCCAGAGATGGTCTAGTTGGTGTGGGAAAATAGGTAGGACTCATGTGCCGCTAGACACTACGGATTGGAGGCTTCTAGACCCCGCTATTAAAAGGGGTGTGTGGAAGGAATGCAAGGTGAAGTTCACTTTTGTATTTTTTTCCATTTAGTAATACCTTATTAATAGGACTTACCATCTATACTATATCAATGTTAGCGACCCTTTGTGATTGAAGCCAAATCGTACGATCAAGTGAAGAAGAAGGCATTACAAATTGCATCAAAGTCGCATCGCGAGCATAAATATACTCTTGTCAAGGAGTACATAAACCCAAAGGGCATAAGGTTTGGTCAACATCCTAAGGATCGTTACAATCACATTGTCCCACTCACTTGGGAGATATTCAAGGCACGTTGGCTAGAAAATGATTTAAAGGTTAGTACTAACATTCAATTTGCTTAATTTATATTTTTTCCTATACACCTTTAATTGTTCCCTAAATTAGTGTATCCTTACTAACCAATAAAATTCATAAAGGGTGTGGGTGATGATAAGCGTAAAGCAGCTGCTGCTAATAATATGCCCTACACCGGTGGACGGTGTGGATATTTGGGTGTGGGGAAGAAGACATCTAAAAACAAATACGATAAACAGGTTAAGGAACTAGTAGATGGTGGCACCCCCCTAGAAGAGGCAAAAAACCAAGTCACGGCCGAAGACCCAACACAATATACTCGAGAACAGTTATTCGTGCTTGGTAGAATTAAGGCCGACGAAAAATTCTCAAGCGACGAGGCAAAGAGAATTGCCGGACGAGTGGTACGTGTTATATAAGTTTACATACTTCTCAAAACTATTAATGTTGCTAAAATTAAAATAGAACGTCATAGTGTATTTAAAATACGACAACCAATTTGTTTGATTATTATTGTGAGTAGGATGAGGTAGGGCTTGAAGTTGAACAGGGTTTATTCATCCCGGTGGGAAAACATGATGTCTTGCATAGAGCACTAGGTAAGGATGAACATCCTGGAAGAGCAAAGGGGATAGGTGGATATGCGACCCAAATTGAAGCTTTTGGGATCAAACGTAGTAGCAAAAATCCTAAACCCTCTAAACTCCAAGTAGCCTTAAGCCAAGCTAAAAAATCCGAGCAAGATGTCAAGAATTTGAAAGCCATCTTAGCCAATGTTTGTGCTTTTGTGAATTATCTTATTCCCGATGATTTGTGTCTAACAAATCAAGGTAATGGACCATCATCTAGAGGCTCCCATCCATCCCCGCCCCAAGCTGAGGTTGACCAACCAAATCCTCCACTCGACCACATCGACATATGCACGCCATTGGCTCCTAGCCAACCTCAAGTTGATATACAACTTCCGCAAGTTGATATACAACTTCCCAAACCAACCACAAAGGTTAGGTTATCACCCTAGTCTAAGCCTTACATTCAAATTAATTACGCTTAATCATCTACTTCTTTTTGAAAATACTATAATAACAAACTAATTTTTTTTCTTGAATGTAGATTTCCCATTCTTGCAAGTTGTACATTGTTAGAGGTAATAATTCTCAACCAATACACGTTGCTAATGGGAATTCCTATCCTCATATGACTTTGCATCACAAATCAAAAGTCCCTAAGGGTTTCGTAAGGGTATCCATAGTTGAGGTGTATGTAGAAGATGCCTTGTTGCCGGTGACTGAGGATGATGAATGCACAACAGTTGGTCAAGGTTTGGGATTTTTTTCGTATAGCCCGCGTGGTTGGTTGTAAATGCTAATTCAACATGCATCCCTAAGAAAACAAAGCAACCAACAGAGATTGCCGACCTTAATTTCCCAATCCCTAAGATTCCTCTCTCTAATGAGTTTGTGGGTTTCATGAAAGCTCTCCCGGGTTTTGTTCGCACACTATTTGACATGCTAGGTCATCATAGCCGTGAATCTGTGTACTATTTTGTAGCCAATTCCAAGGTTTTTGGCGAGGCAAAGGAAGTGGTTGTTCTTTGGGAAGATTTTGCCCTATTTTGGCACAAACAAACCCTTCCCGACACTATACTAATCCTATATCAAATGTAAGTGTTATTGTTTAACCTAGTGGTATTTATGTGTTACTTTATTGTGTCCGTATTTATATACCTCTTCCGATACTTTATGCTCTAAGATTGTTGTAGGTTCATGCAATACGTCTCTTTGAGCGTGACCAAGACATTCATCGGTTTTTTGCACCCGACTTGCTTGCAACAAGCCCAACAAGGTAATAATGTGAGGCTTGCTTACCTTACAAAGTTGCTAAACGACAAGAGCAAAACCATTTTCATTGGGCCATACCTAGAGGGGTATGTATTTACTAATTGTTTGATTAGTCAACTTCTCAAGTTTGTATTCCCTCGGCTTACCGAGAGGACCCTTAGGCCGGCCAAAGTAATTGAAACCTAAGTTTTGTAGGTAAGCTTCGTCAAATCCACCACTTTCAGGCCACTTTTCTCTACAATAAAAACCTTCCGGGGGAGGGTTACTGTAATCCTCTTCTACAGCATACAACACGCCTAAAGCCTTGTTAAAAAACTCTTCTCCTATCTCAAAATCCTTCTTGTTTACCCTAGTAAACCAACGCCCTGTTTCCTTCTCCTCCTCAATAAGCTGATGGAAATTGGCATAAAACTGACAGGTTTCTTCCTTATGAGAGGGGTAGTTCAGTCCTAATAAATCATGCAAGTCATGATCTCTAAAGGTTTGTAGCACATTAGTCAACCCTAGTTGCTTAATCTGATCGAAATCTAACACACAGCAATCTAGCAGCGTTGCATGCTTCATATGGTCAGAATACGCATCAGAAGCAAGTAAACTTACAAACTTTTGCTTGTCATAAGCAGTTGAGGAAGCCGGTGCTTGATTGGTTGAAGACGATGTTACCTCTCTGCGACTGGAACCAAATGGATTTGGGGCTTGGTGCTTTGTTCTTGCCATGGCTGATAGGAATCACTGGGAAATTTGGGCTTGGTTAGATTTGGGGGTTTTTCCTTGATTTGAAATTGGGGATCGTGTTTGGAATAGAACTGCACAGGTTTTTTACTTTTATACTACAACATGCTTGCGATATCGCCACCCTGCTCGTCTACTGTCAAAACATTGTCGTTTTAATCTAACTTTTCAATTAGATTCTGTGGTAACTGTTTCCGAATTCGCCACTGTAATCTCAACAGCTAGCGAGCTCGCTAGTTACCCGTCAACTCAGCTCTGTTGGTTTAATATTAAACGTAGCAAGCTCGCCACTTATATCTCACACTTTAAGCGAGCTCGCTAGTTACACGTCAACTCAGCTCTGTTGGTTTAATATTAATTGTAGCGATCTCGCCACTTATATCTCAAACTTCAAGCGAGCTCGCTAGTTACACGTCAACCTAAGCTCTATTGGATGAATATTAACTGTAGCGATTTCGCCACACTTCTCATCACACTAACGAGCTCGTCAGGTAGAAGCCTGCTTATTCCATATTAGCTTCTAACCTTGCGAGCTCGTGAGTATTTAGAGCCTCTTCGTCAGCTTACTAGCGAGCTTGCAAGTGAGACTCTTGTTAGGCTCTGTTGAAGATTTCAAGTTACTTACGAGCTCGTCAGCTTCTAGACGAGAGAGTAGCGAGCTCGCAAGTGTAACTCATATTTTGCAAATTTGAATATTGCGAGTTACTTACGAAATCGTCAGGGGTTGGCGAGATTCTAGCGAATTCGCAAGTCTAACTGATGTTAGGCTCTGTTGAAGATTTCAAGTCACTAACGAGATCGTCAGCTATTGTCGCTAGTTCTGGCAAGCTCGCAACACGGTAATCTAGCTACAAAAAAAAACTTGAGCAAAATTTGATGGCATATTTCAACAAAAACAGATGCTTAACTAGGATCATCTCATTCATAATTCTTCATCAAATACTACCACAACTGTTCCGACACAAATTGTACTTAAAAAAGGCCATAGTTTGGCCAATGTTTTATCACAAAGGAAAGTAAACTAAATCACAACCCCTTAACTAGAAGATCATGTAGTTCTTCACTAGTTATGTTCTGCGAAGCATCGGTGTTAGGTTGCGGTTTGGCAATGTCTTGAGTCCCTTCGACTTGATTGGTGGCACTTGTGCCAGCATCTTCTTGAGTTGTCGATTTCATCCCCAACGTCGCCTCCTCTGCTATTCTTGCCTCCTTCCTCTGCATCTCAGCCTTCTCCGCTGCGTCTTCGCCATCTGACAGGTCATCCTCTTCATCATCGTCATCATCACTATCATCAACCTCATCATCCTTTTCTCGGCCCTCCACCTTTCCATCAGAGCCATCTGTGGCCTTGCTTTTCCCTTTATCCTCGCTACCCCCTGGCGCGCTCACCTCATCATGCAGCTGCTGTAAAAAATCTGGGATGTCTTCAGAATCGCTCAACTCGCAGTCGATGGCTCCGCTTTCAAGAAGTCGATTGAGTGCGTCGTTGTTTGCCCGTGAACGTTGCTGCGCTACTTCAATCTCATTGGCCAGCTTGCCAATTTTGACTATCAACCGACCACGAGCTTCAAACACTGCGTCTGCAATTAATAAAACATAGAATCAGTTATGAATGAACTAATGCAACTGTTTTTAAAACGACCGAAAATTTTTATTACCTGATACACCACCCCTAGCTCTTCTCGCTGCTGCTTCAGCTTCCTTCTTCTTCCCGTACTTCCTATCCGCCTTCAATTCCAGCCTTTTATTACGCAACCAATCATTGTCGTTATAAACAATCTGCATTGGCCTACCCCTTTGGAAGATACCGGCTTTTCTGATCAAGGCAGTCACCAAACCCCCATACGGAATTGCGGCTTTCTTATGCCTTGCCATCTTCATCATGTGGCTAAGGATCGTGAAGTCGGGATTGATCTTCATCTTCTCCACGATATAGTAAAACAGCGTCAAAGAAGCAATCGATGGCTCACAGACATGGCCTAGAGTAGGCAGAACATTCCCACATATCATTTCAAAGACTAACCGATGCTCCTCGCTTAGTCTATACACTGGGTATGCCCTAGCTCTACCCGCTCTATTCGAGGTCCTTTTAAACCACTTTTGAGCCATCTCTACTACATTCAGTGGCTGTCTAGGGCTAGTGGCTGGAAAGCGCTGTTCATAGTAAACCTCGTATGGGCCATCGGGTTTGGTTGGTCTAAGATCTTCACTGCTCTTGTAGGGGCATTTCAACACACTATTTATCATGAATTTATCAACCTTAAACTTAACCCTCTAACTATGGTGGTTATTTCATCGACCCGTTCATCTAACCCTAAATTAGCATAAAATTGCAAGAATTCCTCATAGTAGATGGCATCGGGAAGCTGTAAAAGGTGATCTAGGTTTTGTTCCCTAAAATAATCTAGCACATAATCAAGCTTCAGAGCAGGCACAGTGGTACTATCAAACACCTTATTCTGAATTATAGAACGAGACTGTAAGCGGGCATACCTAGCTCTTGCTTTGTCATTGAAGAACTGTGGCTCGTCGTTGGCATTATCCACCTCCTCGCCACCCTGTCCCGGCGGATTTCCGGCGGTCACCTCTTCCTCTGGTCGGCGGGCACTTGCTCCTCCTCGGTTTTCACCTCTGGATGGCGGCTCGACCTGTTCCTCACCGTCCACTCGCTTCCTCTTGGATCCGGCACCGGCCTGGCCTCTCACACTCCCCTGCGAACGGCCTGATCCTCTGGTTTTGGGCGGCATTGCTAGATCTCCGGCGAAATCGCAGAGGGCTAGTCTAGGGTTTCTAATTTGGGGCAAAAATAATTTTGCCCGACCTTTAATTTTTTTATATACTTCACATGCTTGCGAATTCGCTAGTTTACTCGCTTAGTTGTTAAAATTAATTTCCAGTACTTGCGAACTCGCAACCCTGCTCGCTTATTTTTATATACTTCACATGCATGCGAATTCGCCAGTTTACTCGCTTGGTTGTTAAAATTAATTTCACTACTTGCGAACTCGCAACCCTGCTCGCTTGAAGTTTTCCCACATCGCCAAATCAAGAGTCAGTTCTTCAGTATATATTGCTCAAGTTTTCTGAATGGTTCGATAAGTCGCCGACCCGCGCAAACTGAACATGAAACACACACATTGATATGCAGGCGAAGTAGACCGAATCTATAATATATACAGCACTATACTACCACCTACAGCCCATCAATGACTAAGGCCCAACCCCCAAATTTTTTTGGTGGTTATACACACTAGCGAGTTCGCCACTTGCTCGCACATGGAGGGTCAGTAATTTGGGTTTAAGGTTTTTGGGTTTAAATCTAGCGAGTTCGCAAGGTACTCGCCAGTTCATTTGTGGGCTTAGGGTTTATACTACCAACCTTGACACTAACGAACTCGCAAGCACTCAGGTTCATGTATAAATTTTCTATCTCAGATCATTTTTGTTAAATGTACATATTTTATATATATTTGTAACATAAACATTTATGAAATAGTTTATCGTTTACTTTAATTTAATATAATTTTGCCCATGAAACTTGAGTTGTGGAAGTGAACAACATATATGTTTGTAAAATCATTTCATCTTATGTCACATGTGCGATTTAATAGCCAAAGTTACGTTCAAAAGTTGTCGAACTTGTTATGTTTTTACTTTAATTTTTGACTTCATTTGAACTAATCAGTCATTACTGTACATTTATTACATTCAACACTAATAGTACTTTGTTCTAAATTACATGTACGTGACGACTACTGGTTATGAACATTTACGCAGTATTTACCAACAACAATGTTAATGAGGATGATCTAATTCTTTTTTACATTACATGATTCGATGGTTACCATAATATATTCCCATTGATTATCAAGTTCATCAACCTAATTACATTAATGTTGTCACAACCAGCTAGTACCTGGCAAGCTATTTCATAACAACTTTTGAATATACGATGAACATTTGGGACTTTAGAGTACGATATGCTTTTCAATAGTCATACATATATACACTTGCAATTAATCGAATGATTACTCCATGACATAGTCGCAAGTAAATACCTTATTCCACACTTATATTCACATTAATGTTGTCACAACCAGCTAGTACCTGGCAAGCTATTTCATAACAACTTTTGAATATACGATGAACATTTGGGACTTCAGAGTACGATATGATTTTCAATAGTCATACATATATACACTTGCAAATAATAGATTGATATCTGCATGCCATAGTCGCAAGTAATTTAATACCTTATTTCACACTTATTTATAATGAAACTAATTTATTAACCTCCACTTCAATATTACGCTAAAGTCACCAACTTTATACCTTCTTACACGTGGTAATTAACTAGTGTATTATCAAACAAACTCGCAACGCCGAAATATATTTGATATACACCTTATTCCACGTTAATTACCATAACGAAACTAATTAAATAACTTCAATGTCATTTTTACGTTCAAGTCACCACTTTCATACCTTCTTAGACGTGGTAATTAACAAGTGTATTATCAAACTGAATGGCAGATGATTGAGAAAATTACATCATGCATCCACAGTTGCGAGTTCGCAAGGGTCCAAATTTATGAACTGGACTTCTTGCGATTTCGCAAGTTACAATGGTGAAGGTATTGAATGTATGAGTTTCATTACTAGCGAGCTCGCATGGTGCTCGAAACCCAAAGCGTATAACTAGCGAATTCGCAACACGGCCCGCCTCTGGTCGTCAACAGCATAATTCCAAGCCAAGAAGACCACAAACTTGGCATCTTATCACTTTTCATGGTCGAATCTTTCTTCCAAATCTCTTCTCTTTTCACATATTCTCTACTCTTTCCACATCAATCTTCCATCAAATCTACACAAACCCTTCCATAAATTCAACTACATCTCAAGTGGGTCAATCCAAAGTGTAAGCAATTTGCTAAGCTTTTCAATTACTTGTCCACTATTTGTTTCTCTACCCATATGCTTGCCATTATGATTTTGTACTTGTTGTTTTGGAATTTAGTAGCACAATTTATGTGGGTAGGAGAAGGACAAACAAGGTAGACCCATCCTCAATACTACAATCAATTCTACATCTACCTATTTGATAATTGCAAAGGTATGGTTTTTTAGTTGATTACACTTATTTTGTGAGTTTTAAGGGTCATTAGGGTTTATATATTCGTTGGAGTGTTAAAGTTATGATTCATTATTAATTAATCAACACTAGGTCCATTTAAATTGTTACATTTTATTTGTTTTAGGTACTTGTGTCTAGGTAAACAAAATTATACTTAACTTGTGTGTAAATGCATATTCATGACCATGTTTGTAGGCATTCATTAATTGGGGAATGTGGACTATATAATTGTTTTGTCATTTCCACTAACAAATTGGTCTCTAAACGTAGGAAAGGACAATGAGTGAACCAACAAACTCGACTTCTTCCAACTCATCTAGTGGTGGAGAAAATGTTGTTCGCGATTCGCGGCGACGTAAAACAAAGAAGCTTAGTCGCGCTTCAAAAGAAGAACAAATGAGGACCCATTGTCGCGAGATAGAGACACGAATCGACAATAAAATTCTAACACATGTCAAATTTAATGACATCGGTGTAGCTATTGCGCCCTACGATGATGCCCAGAGATGGTCTAGTTGGTGTGGGAAAATAGGTAGGACTCATGTGCCGCTAGACACTACGGATTGGAGGCTTCTAGACCCCGCTATTAAAAGGGGTGTGTGGAAGGAATGCAAGGTGAAGTTCACTTTTGTATTTTTTTCCATTTAGTAATACCTTATTAATAGGACTTACCATCTATACTATATCAATGTTAGCGACCCTTTGTGATTGAAGCCAAATCGTACGATCAAGTGAAGAAGAAGGCATTACAAATTGCATCAAAGTCGCATCGCGAGCATAAATATACTCTTGTCAAGGAGTACATAAACCCAAAGGGCATAAGGTTTGGTCAACATCCTAAGGATCGTTACAATCACATTGTCCCACTCACTTGGGAGATATTCAAGGCACGTTGGCTAGAAAATGATTTAAAGGTTAGTACTAACATTCAATTTGCTTAATTTATATTTTTTCCTATACACCTTTAATTGTTCCCTAAATTAGTGTATCCTTACTAACCAATAAAATTCATAAAGGGTGTGGGTGATGATAAGCGTAAAGCAGCTGCTGCTAATAATATGCCCTACACCGGTGGACGGTGTGGATATTTGGGTGTGGGGAAGAAGACATCTAAAAACAAATACGATAAACAGGTTAAGGAACTAGTAGATGGTGGCACCCCCCTAGAAGAGGCAAAAAACCAAGTCACGGCCGAAGACCCAACACAATATACTCGAGAACAGTTATTCGTGCTTGGTAGAATTAAGGCCGACGAAAAATTCTCAAGCGACGAGGCAAAGAGAATTGCCGGACGAGTGGTACGTGTTATATAAGTTTACATACTTCTCAAAACTATTAATGTTGCTAAAATTAAAATAGAACGTCATAGTGTATTTAAAATACGACAACCAATTTGTTTGATTATTATTGTGAGTAGGATGAGGTAGGGCTTGAAGTTGAACAGGGTTTATTCATCCCGGTGGGAAAACATGATGTCTTGCATAGAGCACTAGGTAAGGATGAACATCCTGGAAGAGCAAAGGGGATAGGTGGATATGCGACCCAAATTGAAGCTTTTGGGATCAAACGTAGTAGCAAAAATCCTAAACCCTCTAAACTCCAAGTAGCCTTAAGCCAAGCTAAAAAATCCGAGCAAGATGTCAAGAATTTGAAAGCCATCTTAGCCAATGTTTGTGCTTTTGTGAATTATCTTATTCCCGATGATTTGTGTCTAACAAATCAAGGTAATGGACCATCATCTAGAGGCTCCCATCCATCCCCGCCCCAAGCTGAGGTTGACCAACCAAATCCTCCACTCGACCACATCGACATATGCACGCCATTGGCTCCTAGCCAACCTCAAGTTGATATACAACTTCCGCAAGTTGATATACAACTTCCCAAACCAACCACAAAGGTTAGGTTATCACCCTAGTCTAAGCCTTACATTCAAATTAATTACGCTTAATCATCTACTTCTTTTTGAAAATACTATAATAACAAACTAATTTTTTTTCTTGAATGTAGATTTCCCATTCTTGCAAGTTGTACATTGTTAGAGGTAATAATTCTCAACCAATACACGTTGCTAATGGGAATTCCTATCCTCATATGACTTTGCATCACAAATCAAAAGTCCCTAAGGGTTTCGTAAGGGTATCCATAGTTGAGGTGTATGTAGAAGATGCCTTGTTGCCGGTGACTGAGGATGATGAATGCACAACAGTTGGTCAAGGTTTGGGATTTTTTTCGTATAGCCCGCGTGGTTGGTTGTAGATGCTAATTCAACATGCATCCCCAAGAAAACAAAGCAACCAACAGAGATTGCCGACCTTAATTTCCCAATCCCTAAGATTCCTCTCTCTAATGAGTTTGTGGGTTTCATGAAAGCTCTCCCGGGTTTTGTTCGCACACTATTTGACATGCTAGGTCATCATAGCCGTGAATCTGTGTACTATTTTGTAGCCAATTCCAAGGTTTTTGGCGAGGCAAAGGAAGTGGTTGTTCCTTGGGAAGATTTTGCCCTATTTTGGCACAAACAAACCCTTCCCGACACTATACTAATCCTATATCAAATGTAAGTGTTATTGTTTAACCTAGTGGTATTTATGTGTTACTTTATTGTGTCGTATTTATATACCTCTTCCGATACTTTATGCTCTAAGATTGTTGTAGGTTCATGCAATACGTCTCTTTGAGCGTGACCAAGACATTCATCGGTTTTTTGCACCCGACTTGCTTGCAACAAGCCCAACAAGGTAATAATGTGAGGCTTGCTTACCTTACAAAGTTGCTAAACGACAAGAGCAAAACCATTTTCATTGGGCCATACCTAGAGGGGTATGTATTTACTAATTGTTTGATTAGTAGATATTAGTTTCAACTGCACATAATCTACATAATCTATGTTATAGTCTTAGGTGCATGTTGTTTAATATATAGTTGTCATTGGAGTTTTGTTGCAATGATTCCATCATTGAAGCGTGTCTATTGGATTGATCCACTACATTTCGCTCCATCTACAAAATTCGCCGATCTATTGGAGATTGCTATGCATGCTGTGAATGACGACACACTCCTTAACTTTGAACTTATTCAAATTCAGGTTAAAATATCGACTCCTTTATTACGTATTTGCAGCTAAATACATTTACATACCATATGTTAAACTACTTCAATTTCAGCACCGCAAGCAATTGTCCAACTGGGAGTGTGGATACTACATGATGTTGTATGCCTACGAGTGCATTGAGACCCTTACAAGTGACAATTTGGAACTACATCGCGTGAGTAATCTTATAATATGAAAGTTTCTATTTATTACCTACGAATTACCTTAGTTTGTATTAATAAATGTTTCTCATTCGTAGATACTCGAGGAAAATCAATCGGCATACACTAAAAAAGAGCTAGAGTTGGGGAGAGATAGATTTGCAAAGCACTTGGTCATCGTTAGAGCTCGATTCATATCTAGACCACACGTACCACGTAAGGATGCATGTAAAACCTAAGTCGTATTTCTACATTTGTTATACATGCAAAGGATTATAATTTATGAGTTCTTTGTGTTTGTCATTTAGTGGACTACATATATCTTGCAATTGACAGGTTTACATATGCCAATTATACTATTTGTGCGGGAAATTTACCAAAAATCAAAAATTAATGTACTAGGCTTTTTCCTGGCGAGCTCGTTACCTTTCTCGTTAAGCACCAAATCACTTTTGCGAGTTACATGCGTACTCGCAAGTAGTCAAGCTCAGGTGGCGGTTTCGCCACATAGCTCGCTAGGTTGAACTCTGTCTCACCAATATTATGTCTAACGCCATCGCAACTTGACTCGTCAAGCCTAGCGAAATATACAAGCGAGCTCGCCACAAATCATCAGAAATCAAGCCCAATCACAGTTTACCAGCGTATTCGTAACTCTGTCGCTCGTTAGCCACAGCCTCTCCAGTCTCCGACCCTGCGAGCTCGCTAGTCTGCTCGTCAAGCCTGCCGAGCAAGTTAGCGAGCTCGCCAATAAACTACTAAAATTGCCTAATTTCAGATAATAGGACGTCGTCTAATCATGCCTGAGAGTACACTTACGAACTCGCTACAAAATAATAAGAGATGGCGTAGCGAGCTCGCTAGGACAGTTATAGGCGAGCCTCAAACGACTCCGCTAGTACCCTCGTTCACTATCTAACATCTTGTCCAGGCAAACTAGCGGACTCGCAAGAATTTTACTTGCGATCGCTTGTTGGGGTCGCAACTAATCAAGTGACGTCCTAAACCCTAGACCATAAACCCTGTCTAATATGTAGTGTAGCGAACTCGCTACATTTTGTTTGGCAATTCGCTGACAGCCGTCGTAACAAGTCAGACTCAACCATAATTTCAGCCTTGCGTTAAATCTGGCGAGCTCGCAACTTGGTCAGTTAGGTTTTGATTTTAGTATTTGTTGCGAGCTCTCAACACGTCATAAAGGCGGAAGTGACATACTTATAAGGCGGAAGATATGCCTTAAAATAGAAATATTTTAAGGCGGAAGAGGAACCGCCTTAAAGTTTTTTCAGGTTTTAAGGCAATACCAGAGAAGGCATTTGTCTTCTGTCTTGAAACGTGAAGGACCAACCGCCTTAAATGCTGCAAAATTGTAGTAGTGTCTGCATAGCTTAAATGGGAAATGGGAGAAGGGCCTCTGGGAATGTCAAAATATTCAATCTTTCCTATGGAGTATACATAAGCCAGGCTTCTAGTAAAACACTCTGAGAAAATGTAAAACAGATATGGGGAAAGGGGGTCACCCTGCTTTATTCCTCTTGTAGCCTTAAAAAAGCCATTTGGCTTTCCATTAATTAGCACAGAAAAATGAGCATCTCTAAGGTTTTTCATAACATTATGTACAAATTTACCATGAAAACCAAAATGCATGAGAATAGTATTTAAATAGCCCCAACTAACCCTATCAAAAGCCTTCATCAGATCTAATTTAATCATGCAATTAGGTGTTCTATTTTTTCTATCCATAAATCTAACTAACTCTTTGACATACAGAACATTATCAGAGATATCCCTGTTATGCAAAAAGGCAGATTGATTAGGGGATATGATTTTTTCCATTAGTGGTTTTAATCTCTCCATAAGAATTTTAGAAAAAATTTTATTTATACAATTAGAGAGACTAATAGGCCTAAAATCAGAGAAAGAAGAAACTACTGGTTTTTTGGGAATTAAAAGGTGATCCAGGTGGCTGCTATTCCAACTGGGATCTGGGAAGGACTCATAAAATCATGTACAGCATCTAGTAAGTCCTCTTTTATTATCTCCCAACTTTTTATGAAATTTTTTGAAGAGTATCCATCTGGACCAGGGCTACTATTTTTATTGAGATTAAAAACAGTAGCCTTGAGCTCTTCCATTGTAACTGGTTGGATAAGTGTGTTGTTATCCTCCTCAGTAATTAATTTAGGAATTTGGCTTAAAAAATGGTCATGAAACAGACCATTCAAATTACCCACTGGTTCAGATAAAAGGTCTGTAAAGAAGTGAACAGCTTCAGCTTCTATTTCAGACATATTATCTAGCCAAATTCCATCTGCTTTCTGAATCTTAGTAATACTAAGACCACTGTGTTTTTCCTTTACTGTGTTATGGAAAAACTTTGTGTTTTCATCTCCCTCTTTGAGCCACTTAAATCTGGATTTTTGTTTCCAAAATTTGTGTTGCTCTTTGAGGGATCTGAGATGAATTGCTCTTAGTTTTTTCAGCTTAATAAGCTCATCAATTGAGCCATCAGCATCGAAGAAAATTTCTTGCAATCTTAGGTCTTCAGCTGCCCTTGACACATAGAGTCAATATTGCCAAAGACAGCCTTGTTCCAGTTTTTGATGGTGGTTTTGAGCCTTAGCAGTTTGAGAAAAAATCTCAACATGCCAGATTCAGATAGGGGGAGATTCCAGTCTTCATTAATTAAAGAAAGAAATTCCTCCCTATTAAACCATGCATTAATGAACCTAAAGGACCTAGGGGATGATGGAGTGCTACTACCTATAGTAAATAACATGGGAGCATGGTCAGAGGTACCTCTATTTAGAATTTGGATAGATGAAGTTGGAAACCTCACTAACCAGTTTTGACTAGCTAGACCTCTGTCTAATTTTTCAGTAGTTGCATACATTGATCTATTATTAGACCATGTAAATAGATTACCAACAATATTTATCTCTAGCAGTGCAGAAGAGGAAATAAACTGATTAAAATCTAGCATGCTCTTATTACATGGATGTGCAGGACCTTTATATTCAGAAGATGATGTTACTGTGTTAAAATCACCAATTAAAAAAGAGTCAGTAATATCTCTATTAGCAAGAGCATTCCATAAAAACTCTCTACCTGGAACAGTTCTAAGAGCATAGATACAAATTCCTTCCATAGAAGCATTTAATCTAGAACTAAAAATATCAACAGCAAAGAATTGTAAATGGTCCTGTTTAAGGGTTATGGTCAGATTATTGTTCCACAAAAGCCAAATCTTACCACTAAGAGAATAGGTTGAATTGGCAAAATGTAACTTTCTTCTGAAAACATCACACTTATGGTTTTTGTGCATAGGTTAAATAAGACATAAAAGATCCATTTTATGTTCTTTAACTAAATCATGCAGTCTTTCAATAGAGTTTCTCATCCCTCTAATATTCCAGACAAGATATTTGATTTTTAAAGTTTTATTTAACATTAAAAAATATCTCTGGAGCTTTTTGACCTAGTAAGAACCTTATTAGGTGATGGGATTTTTGAAATCTTTTTTGGGGTGGACTTCCTATTAAATTCAGTGAAAAAAGTAGCCAGTTTAGTTGTATCACCAACAGCAGTTGAGGATGAACTTACAAGCAACTGTTGATCAGTCAAATTATTAGGAGTTAGGTCAGAAGAGGGAACCTGTGTAGAAGAAACAGCATTATCATCATCCTCAGATGATTCCGAGGAGAGATCATAATCAGAAGGGTTATCTACATCTTTCTGGACCTTGTCAAGCTCCAACAATGGCAGGAACCTGTTTCTTGATGCTCCATGTGAGAGTGGTAGCTTGTTAGGAGATAAAGAAGAATCAACTAAGTGAGAAACCTTACCAGTGCCAATCATGAGATCATCTTTGGCATATGTGGAGGGCCTAGTTGTTTTAGGACTAGGGAGGGAAAAAGGAGAGGTTAGAGGGTTAATCTGAGCAGGGGGGTCTTTTAAAATGGTAACAGAGTTCTCTGGTTGTGGGGAATTGTCAGTGGAGGAGATTTTCTGAGTAGTGGAAGGATGTGTAGGCAAAGAGATAGGGGGGTGGGAAATAGTGGAAAGAGGAAAGGCTTCAGTCACTCTTTGTTTATGTTTCTGCTTTGCCAATGTTGGAGGATTGGGGAGAGCAGCTTCCCTATCTTTGGTAGAGGGAGAAAATCCAGAAGAACCAGCAGTATCTGTAATCTGATGGATGATGACTGGAGCAGTGGTGACAGCTTGGAGAGCAGCTTCATTCATTTTCTGTTTGTCACCAGTTTGGAGAGGCCTTTCAGGGAGCTTGGTCTTTTCTGGGAGCTTGGTTTCAACATACCTTTTCTTGTCTGAATCTACAGCAGGCCTTAGTTTCTACATCTTGCGTAATTCAGGGTGGAGGAAACCACAGACAGTGTCATGATGTCCTATCATAGAGCAGTGATGACAGTAACTAGGAACATCCTCATATTCAATTGGGAATCTTTCAATGTTCCCATCTTCTATCCCTAGTTTGATGTGAGGCTGCAACTTTTCTCTAAGATCTATTTCTACACACAACTTTATGACATTAGGCCTAGTAAGAGCTAGTGTAGCAGCATCCATTTTTATAAAAGTCCCAATTTCATCACCAATGCATTTGATCATTGTATGGTTGAAATAGAAAAAGGGTACCTTTTTAATTGTCACCCAGATTGGGACAATGGAAGACTCAGCTTCTGGACTAAAATCTAGAGTCGATTTCAACACCTTCATCTGAGATCCAGCCAGATTCCAGTAGCCTTTAAGCCAGCATCTTCTGTAATCCTCGAGGTCTTCAAAACGGATCAGTATATGCCGAAAATCGATGGAGCCAATCTGGTATTTGCCGGTGAAATCCGCTGATCGGAAAGCTTCATGCAACCTGTCCATCGACGGTTTCCCTCGGGAAAATTTCCCAATCAGAGCTTTAGTATAATGACCGGCAAGAGTTTCAGCCTGCTGTCTCGTCACAATACAAGCAATTTCTCCTCTGTGTTGGTTAATGGGCGTGATTTCGGGATTATCAGGCAGTGAGGTAGCTAAAGGGGGGGGGGATCGATTGGATAAAGCCTGGGCAAAACTCTTCCTAGAGGCAAAACCACCGCGCTGAGGCGGTGGCACCGCCATGGCGCTTGGAAAAGTAAGGCCGTTATCTATCCGTTATTGCCGGAAAAGTGACACTGTGTAGAGAAAAGAGCCGTTTTTGGTGAATTTAAGGCAAACAGTGAGGAAAGTGAGGAGAGTGATCAGAGCATAACGAGGAAAGCGAGGTGGAAAAGGTATCAATGAACGGAGCTGAGCTTAATACTAAGATTATTTTTGTTATCTAATGCTACGTGAGTCACACCGTTGCGGTGTAATTTAGTTTTTAATGTTTCTTTGTAAAAAATTAAATTTTCTAAATATTTAGAACAATGTGTCCTTCTAACCAATATTTTGTAATATTCAGGTATTCTATATTATACTTCTAGTACTAATCTTTTATATAGTTTATATTATTTGATGAAATGTAATGTATTTTCAAAGTATGGTCATATCGCTGAAGAGAGTATGATCATATGAGTATAAAGCAATAGAAAACAAAAAGAACCCAAGACTCTGTTTCATTTAACCACTTAATATAGTTCAAAAGTAGTAAAAAATAAATTAGATACTTGGAAAACTTTATATTCAACGGGATAAAAAACTTGATGGCTTCCACCACTATTCTTCGTTCCTTTGCTAAACCAAATTTAGCAACATTTGTATTATATTACTGTATATTACTAAGAGAGCCCAATCACAAAATTCTACTAAATTTATATAAAAATGAAATGTTCAGGTTCACAGTAAAAATGCACTGAGCAACATTATATTATAAGATCAAAACTCAAAACAGAACGACATTTTCCATACATAGCCAGATCTTGTAAAGCTGTAAAATATAAAGAGAATAAGGCAATGATATTCACGTGTGTCATTCTTAATTTATATCATTTTTTATCTTGATAGTAACTTGTGTATGAACTCCCAACCTAATACGCAGTGTATATTTGCAACAAGTATATTCTTAGTAAGTTTTTAAAATATTTGTTATTTAGAGTTAGTATTTTATTGTATATAAATTGTAATATCCGTTGAACAGCGGCATATATAAACCAATAAAAATAGGTAAGCATTAGTGTAACGCATAAGAATAAAAATTCAAGCAGGGAGCCCATAGAAGCAAAAATAATATACATGACCTAAGCCCCAAGTGAATAATTAGACAGGAGGAAGAACCAAATGTTGAATAGAGGGTTCAAGATAAAATAGGCTCATTTGAGCACACTTGCAATAGTAGAAATTAAAGAACATCATTAGAAGAAATCTTTAATATCACAACGTTGTCGTATAACTTTTAGACCATTTCCTTAGTAAAGTTTGTCAATATAATTTATGTAGACAAATACCCATACTTTCATTTCCAAATAGATTGTGAATCAACTTCTCTATATGTCAAGACTCTACTGATGCTACCAGCTTCCAGTCCCGTCCCGGATATAATGAGAGTCTCCGGTCCGGATGAGACTTCTTCCGTGCTCCGCGCGCTCTCACCTAATAGACCTGCAAAACAACGCCCCTGAGTATCCCGAGGATAGCTACTCCGGCGTGATGATGAAAGAGAGGCCTTTGAATATGAAAGAGAATAAGGATATATTGAGAGAGTTTAGTCAGATAGAACATATCTTTCTCCACAAGTCCAAAACTGTATTTATAGGTGTGAGGTGGTGAGCATCCAACCCAAAGGCAGTGGTCCTGCCTATTTGTCTTTAACCGGGGACAGGTCATATTCATGTCCTTTATGTCCCCGGATAACGCCATTCTAGCTGACGTCATATGGACCGGACCACTCTCTGGGCCGGAGCCTGAATATGGGCCAAAACCCATATCACCACTAGCCCCCCGAGACATGGGATCCGTCCGGAGGTACATGATCCGGAGGAGGGATCCCGTGTCTCAATGTGTTTCAGAAGCTCTTCTGTCGAGCATGTCCGTGTCGATCACGTCTGTCTTTTGATGGGATCCGCCCGAAGGCATGCAATCCGTCCCGAAAGAGCATTTTCGGGTCCTTCTGCCTTGTGTGGATCTTAACCACGCGCGGCGTTTAGTCTTTCCTATGTAAAGCACGTGCTGGTAAGTGCATTTATGAAGCGTGGGGCGGCTCCATAAATGCAGTGTCGTCAATCGAGAAATTCCGCTTAATTTTTCAAAATAAATTCTGTTCTTTTTTCAAGGAAGCAATCATGTTTCCTTGGGACTCGGTCCCCTTTTGCTTGTCCTATTTCTATAAATAGGATTCCTAGTTAGTCACTTTCACCTTTCATTTTCTTGTTTTCTTCTCCTGTTTTCCACTCCCCCCTCCATATTCTCTCTCTTCTTCAAGCTTTATTTTTTTCTTCCCAGAAACCATGAATCGCGATAAGGAGAGAGAACTCGAGGTTCCTGTCAATCAGGATGTTGAGAAGGAGCAAGCGGTGAAGTCCTCAGTTGATGACGTTGATGCTGTGCCGTTAGATGGAGAAGTTAAGATCGGGGTGAACCCCGTCCCGGAGAAGGACGATTCGGAGGAGGGAGACACCATGGAGATCGATAATGTTGTGAAGGAGCTTGCCCGGACGATGGTGGTTCCGCTCTCCATCGACTCCGGACTGAAGCCGTTTGAGGGAGATCACACCACGGTGGCTGCCATTCCCCGGAGTAATTTCCTATATGGCATCACCTTTCCTCTTCCTCCTCTTTTTCTTTCCATCTTTGAGCACTTTAATGTTTCTCCGGCCCAGCTGCAGCCTAATTGAATCGCTGTTATCCGAGCGTTTCTCCTAAACTGCTACCGCTGCGAGGTGACGCCGTATTTGGAGCTATTCCGGGCCTTCTACCATTTGGAGGGCACCAAAGACGCAGGGATCTTCACTATTCAGAAGCGGATAAAGGTGAAGGATTGCTGCCGGGGCCGACGTGATAGTTATGCCAATTGGCAGAAGTGCTATTTCACGTTTGACACCGAGAAGTATCCGTGTCCGAAGTGGAACTACGGTGCCAAGAAGGAGGAGAAAAGTGAATACCATCCGGATGGGTTGGAGGCAAGCATAGCCAAACTGAGCTAGAATCAGCTCGACTTGCCCAAGTACTGGAACGGTGGGAAGTATGTCTTCCCCCTGAAGGCGTATGAGGAAGAGGTGTTCACCAAGTGTTGTTTTTACGTCAATCAGGATCCGTCCCGTAAATTATCTTTTTTTTCTCTTTTTATATTCATATGCTTATGTGTCTGATCCGTTTTGGGTTCTTGCAGAGTTTCCTCAAATTGAGCATGGTGTCAATCCGCCCTTTGGATCGGTCAAGATAAAGAGGACGGAGAAGTCTAAATCCGGTTTGGGGACCGGCATGAAACCCCGCAGGCTAATGTTGAGAAGGAGAAGAAGAGGAAGCGCGAATTGGCGAGTCTTGAGGAGGAGAAGGCCAAGAAGGAGGCTCTAAAGAAGGCGGAGGCCGCGGCTAGTAAGGAGAATCCGGCCAAGGGTGAGGTTGTTGTAGCGGCTACTAACCGAGCGGCCGCTTTGATGGTCAATGGTCCTGAGTCATCCGAGGACGAAGATGATGATGTGCGTCTCAAGAGAAGGCGTAAAATCAACGTTCCTCCGACACCCCTGAAGCCCGCCCATAGTCAACAATCTGAGGTGGGAACTCAGAAGGATGGGAGGAAACTGACTCCGAGTGGTCGTCAGGATGAGAAAGAGCAGATTCCGTCCGGACAGAAGGATGGGAAAGAGACCATTTCATAGCAGCGGTCGTCAGTCTAACCGGGTAACAGATCTTTACTCTTCTTGTTCTTCTTGTGTTTTGTACTAGCCTCTAACACTCTCTTTCCCTATTGTAGGATTTTGCTGCTTACCTACTTAGCACTCCGGGCGTCGCTGAGTCGATCAACAAGGCTTACCATGTCCAGAACACTACGATGGCTCAGCGAGTTTGCGGGCTGGAGAGGTCGAACGGAAACCTGACGCGTGAACTGGCCGCGACTGAGGAGCGGGCTACCAAGGCGGAGGCTCGGATAAAGGAGCTGGAGGCCGCTGCCTCTCCGTCCGCTCAGAAAGACTTGTGCGTTGCGTTTGTTGATAAGGTGATCCGGAGCCTTGCTTTGAGCGGGACTTGACTGACCTTTGCCTTGCTTCCAACAAGATTGCGATGAACCAAGTATATCGGAAGATGAGAGGCTGGGTTCCGGAGAGCCGCCGAGGAGAGTTCAGCGAGCACTTCTACCATCCACAGGCCGCGGAAGAGTACAACTATACTATGGATCAGTTCTATCACGGTGGCGTTGAGAAGAGGGGACCCTCCGTGCTGAAGGTGTTCGAGGGCGCCCAAAAGCCCATAGCTGCTCCGACTATCCGTTCTTATGGCTGCAGATTAGTGAACCTGACCACGGAAGTCGCTTCACCTCTGGAGTGGGAAGCCCCAGAATCTCCGATCAAGGCAAAGTACTTGGAGGTTTTGAAGATGTATTCTCCGAACCTCAAGGATTATCAGCCGGAGGACGACGAGCGCCATGCGGAGGGCGACGAGCAGCAGACCGATGGCGAGGATGAGGGCGGAGATCAAGATGATGGCCGCCACAGCGAAGAAACTGATGTAGATGACACTCCTTAGTTTTTTTTTACTTGTATCCTTTTTCCGTTTTTACTTCCATCCGACTAGGTTTAATGTCCTTTTGTTTAGTGTAGGAAGAACGGAAGTGACAAATCGGATGGGAATGGAAGCCCTCTGGATAATGTAATTTTCTTTTACCCTTTTATGAAGTGAATCTTATTTTCCTATCCTTGTGTGTAGTTCCTCTGTTTTTACTGTTGTTGTTTTTCCTTCTTATCTGTAGCCCGAGGAGATGAGGAGATGTGGAGATGTGTCCTTCTCCGGAGATGAGGAGATGTTTCCTTCTCCGGCAAGCTCCCGTTCGACGAGTCCTCCGTGCCCTAGATGCGTGGAGCTGGAGGCGGAGTTGTCTAGGAACAGACACGTGAATTGTTCAACCGTTCCGGAATGGAGCCTCTTATGTAGGAGTTTCTGAATATTCCATCCTTGGCTGCTTGTCTTAGAGAGATATCCGACGAATTCGGAACCCTGACTCAGTGCCAAGAATTCACGCGTGAACGGATCCGCGCGTCCCTTGACGCGGATGAGACGATCTCCATGTTACAAGCTGAGCATGAAGATTACAAAACCAAGCTGAAAACCGAGTTGGATCTGGTGTGGTCCGTACTTCCATTCTACTACGAGAAGTTGAAGTGGTTGGCGAGTCGGACGGATTTCCAGCGAGATTATCTAAAGCTGGAGGATGAGAATCGTGAATTGGCCGGTCGGGTAATGGTCCTGAACAATAACCTGATGACCCTGCAGTTATCGTACCATCTTACCGGGCTCCGACTCGGACTTGTATCTCAGTCCATATACCGCCATTTCCCTCGTGACGTGAGTGCGTTAATTGTTTGGATGTTCAAGTTGGGATGGAATGATCGAGAATCTCACTACCGTCCGGCGTTCGAAGAAGCTATTGAGTGGTGGAAGCGGATGCATGCTGGCAATCCTCTCCCTCTTTTACTCGTACTCATTCCGAGCCAAGCGTCAGTAGAATTTACTTTCGAGAGATATGCAGGTATCCATGTGTCTGTTGATCCGGAAGAGTCTGCTCGTCGTGTAGAACGGCTCCAGCAAGATGCTTCTATCATCCGGCCCTTCATCATCAGGGAGTTAGCCGAATTAGCGAGGCGTTGGCAGGCTCGTATCCGGGGTCGGGGTCAAGGCAGAGGGAGTCGGGGACTCTGGGGGGATCTCCAAGATGCCCGTCACGGAAACAGTCAGCACCTCAACCGTCTCCTTGATAGAACGACAAGGGGTAGGGGTACCCCACAAGTGCGCCGTCCCCAAGTTCCCGTCCGGATTCGTTCTCCGTCGCGGTAGCCTAGCAGGAACCCTTTCCGCCCATCGGGCGCCGGATCCTCCGCTAAAGGCAAAGGAAAGGCGAAAGTTACTAGGGAGGCGGTGCAATCTTCCGACTCGGATTCCGATGGGATCTTTGGATCTGATCCGGAGGTTCCAGGCCCTTCATCGGAGCTTCCAGAAATACCCCCTTTCCTTACTTGGGACAAGTGGGTATATCGAGTGGTACTAAGCCTTATGATCTCGATCCTGATACGCCGGGACAGAATCCTGCTTCGGAGCCTCAGATGGGCCCTCGAGATTCAGAGCCCCCTTCTCCGAAAAATTGCGCAATGATTCCTTCCCCGGAGCCTCCTACTCCGGAGCCCTCGTTTTCTCCTAACAACTGGGAGGGTATCATCTGGCCGAAGTAGATGTTTGTTTGTATATCAGTCCGTCCGGACTTTGTAGATTTTCATTCAGTTGTCATTCTTATGTACACTTTTATCCTTAGTGCATGTATTCTAGTCCGTCCGGACAGTTGTATATTTCATTTATTCAAATGTATCGTTTATCCAAACGTATTTCTCTTTTGAGTTTTAGCTTGTTCAAGCGCTTTATCGTGTTTTTTTGGTCAAACTATAACCGTTCTTTTTCTTCACCCCCGTTAGTTTGTTCAAACGATACAGAGAGAACTTTAATGTGCGTAAATAAAAATCGACAAGTATAAAATCTCAAGCTCTTCATTCATTAAACCAAGTGGACTCCGTCCGGACATACCCTTTGCCTCAATGGGTCGGAGTCTAGTACATGGTAAGCAAAACAAATTGGGGCCCTAGGCATAACCCTAGCCAGAGGGCCCGGAGCTACTTATCTAGTAATAACTAACAGGTAGTGTACATATTCAGGAACCCCATAAAACCTCCGAAGGTTGGTGATGTTCCACCTTCTGGGACTGGTCAGCCAGCTCGTAACTCCCACCTGGAAATGAAGCTGTGACTTGGTATGGTCCTTCCCAGTTTGGTGCCAGCTTGCCAGTAGCCTCCTGCAAGCTCTTATTGTTTCTCCGCATCACCCAATCTCCGGGAGAGAAGGACTCCTTCCGAATGCGTCTATCATGGTAGCGTTTCACCCGTTCCTTTACCTTAGCTTCATGCAGTGCTGCCTGTTCTCGCTTTTCCTCCAAAAGGTCTAAGTCTAGCAGTCTGCTCGATCCTAGGGGAGAGCTCCGTCCGGCCTGATCTTCATCCCAGGTAAGGGTTCGGAGGCTGGGGACTCCCACTTCGGCTAGTATCACAGCTTCTGCCCCATACACTAGGCTGTAGGGGGATTCTCCCGTGGCGGATCCTTCGGTTGTCCGATACGCCCAAAGGACAATTGGCAGCTCATTCACCCAGTTTCCTCGTGCCCCTTGCAGACGGGTCTTCAATCTGTTCACCACTTTCTGGTTCGTAACTTCAACTTGACCGTTAGCATGTGGATGGTAGACGGAGGTGAGTCGCTGTGTAATCCCATACTCCATGCACCAGGATCGAAACGGGTCGTTCTCGAACTGAGCTCTGTTATCCGTGACTATATACTTGGGAATTCTGTAATGGCAAATGATGTTCTTCCAACAGAACTTGACGCAAGTGTTGCCACAGATGTTTGTGAGGGGTTCCGCCTCCACCCATTTGCTGAAGTAGTCGATTGCCACTATTAAGTACTTAAATCCTCCCGGAACGGAGGGGAAGGTCTCACCAGATCAATGCCCCATCGGTCAAAAGGCCACGAGCCGGTGATCCCCACCCTTTCTTCTTGAGGCACATGGATGAGCGGAGCAGACCTCTGGCACTGTACGCAGGATCGGACATACTTTTGTGCATCCTCAAACAGGGTTGGCCAGTAGTAGCCCGTACACATTATCTTCCTCGCGATAGTCTGTGCACCCTGGTGACTGCTATTTGGTCCCTCATGCATCTCCTTTACCAACCGGTCTGCCTCGTATGAATCCACACATTTCAACCAAGGTTGAAGGTATCCCCGTCTGAGCAAGGATCCGTCCAAAACGGTGTACCGTGGTGCCTTCTACCGGATCCTCCGCGCCAAGGCCTTATCCTCCGGGAGCTTTCCGTGCTGTAGGTATTCAAACAGGGGCATCATCCATGACGCTTTTGACACTTCTACCGCTGCGACCTGCGAGACGTCGTAGCTCCGAGCGGATAAGGTCTCCATCATCAAGTTTCTCTCCGGGTCCGGCTTGATTTCCGAGGAAGCAAGCTTGCTCAAAGCGTCTGCCTTACCATTATCTTCACGAGGGATCTGCGTCACGGTTATACTACGGAACTTTGCCAGTAATGGTTTGACCGCCTCGAGGTACCTCTGTAAGCTCCGCTCCTTCGCCTCGTATTCTCCATTCACTTGCTGAACTACTGTCTGAGAATCGCTGTAGACTTCAACATCTGTGACTCCTACCTCCAACGCCAGTCGGAGTCCGGCCAAGAGCATTTCATACTCCGCCTCGTTGTTTGTTGCTCGGAAGCTGAACTAGATGGCATACCTATGCTCGGTTCCCTTTGGACAGGTGAGCAGTACCCCTGCCCCGCCACCGCTTGCATGAGATGATCCATCCACATGCAACTTCCATCTGTTAGAGGGTGGCTTCGATCCGGACGGGTCTACTGACGGCTCAGTCATCTCCACTAAGAAATCCACCATGCCTTGTCCTTTGACGGCCTTCCGGGGATGATAATTGATCTCGTGCTGTCCGAGCTCCACTGCCCATTTAATAATTATGCCCGAGGCTTCCGGTTTCCGAGGCTTCAGATCCGTGAATGCTTGATCACATGCCTCAGTCCACTCGAATGGTTTGGCTCTACGGAGTATGTTGAAGTAGGGAAGTTGTTTCTCCGCCCCCCGAGCAAGGAACCGGCTCAGAGCGGCTAGCGATCCGGTTAACTTTTGCACGTCCTTCACCCTTTTAGGAGGTGGAATCTCCATGAGTGCCGATATATTTTCCGGATTTACATCTATCCCTCGAGCTGACACCATAAAACCGAGGAACTTCCCTGCTCCGACACCGATGGTGCTCTTTCCGGACTGAGCTTGAGGTTCACCGTCCGTAGCACGTCGAACATCTCCCGGAGGTCCGCCGGGAAGGACTCATACGTCCGGCTCTTCACCACCATGTCATCCACATAAACCTCTAGGTTCCGTCTCATTTGGTTCCGGAAGAACTTATCCGGCATCCTCTGATACGTTGCCCCTGCATGTTTTAGTCCGAAAGACATTTTTTGTAATAAAAAGTACCAAAGTCAGTGATAAAATATGTTTTGGGGCGGTCGTCCTTGGCCATCGTGATCTGGTGATACCCACGGTGCGCATCAAAAAATGCCAACACTTGGTAACCAGTAATGGCCTCGACCAGCTGATCAATGGAGGGGAACGGATAGCTGTCTTTCGGGCAGCACTTGCTCAGATCTATGAAATCAATACACATTCTCCATGAGCCATAATGTTTTTTCACTAGAACTGGGTTTGCTATCCACTCCGGGTAGGATATCTCCTCAACGATTCCGGCACTCAGCAATCTTTCCACCTCCGCTCGGACTTCCTCCACGCGTTCCGGAGCCAGAGGTCGCTTCTATAGCCGTATGGGATTCAGTTCCGGAAAGACATTGAGCATGTGGACGGCAATTTCTTCCGGAACACCCGTCAAGTCTTCCGTTCCCCATGAAAACACATCATCATACTCGGCCAGCAAGCGATGCAACTCCTCCTTCACGTCATTCGGGGGTTTTTCCCCACGCTTACTACACCCTTTTGGCCTACCATCATGTCTTCAACTTCGCACGATGGGGGTTCTCCGTGAATTTCTCCCACCAGACTTGCACTGGCCTCTTCTCCGTCCATCTTGGTTAACTTCCGCTGGGCTCCTCCGGATCGAGCGTCCTTGATGGCTGTCAGCATGCAACTCCGTGCGGTCAGCTGATGTCCTCGGACTGATGCGACGCCCTTCTCCGTAGGGAACTTCATGATCAAATGGTATGGTGAGCAGATGGCTCGCGCCTGGGATAACCACGACCTTCCAATGATCATGTTATAGGGGGATACCGCATCAATAACGGTGAAATTGCATTCGACCGTTATCCGCTTCGTTGTGTCTTGGAAATCCGTCATTGTTACCATCAAAGGGATGACACCAAGTGGGTGGACAGTCCAGCCAGTGAACCCTGATAGGGGTTAATGACATGGCTTCAAGTTCTATCGTCCGATTCCGAGCTGATCAAAACATCCAGCGAACATTATCTTCACACTGCTGCCGTCATCCATGAATACTCGTTTAATCAGGACTCCTTCCACTTCTGCCATTACTACCATCGGATCGGAGTGAGGAACCCGGGGAGGCACCGGGTCCTCATCCGATAAAGTGATGGTTTCACTTGCCTTGAACCTCTTCTGCTGTATCTCGCCCGGAGGCACATGCCTGCTCTTAGCCTTGATCGCTGTCATGGAGTTGAGCCCATCTCCAATTATTCCATTGATCATCCGAGGCGGAGCCGGGGTCTGTGCTGGCGCGGCCTGTCTTGGAGCCGGATTGGTTGGGTTGGCTTGGTTTCCGTCCCTAGGGCGGTTGTTCCTCAAATTTCTCTTCCTTCCCTGTCCGGCTGTGGCGATCGGAGCCGCTGCTTGGCTTGCTTCGCCAGCTACACAATCCCTCAACTGGCTGTGCCAATCAACCTTTCAATATCCGAATGGAGTGCCCTACACCCTTTCGTGGTATGCCATGCGATTTATGAAACTCGCACCACTTGTCCGCGTTTGCTGGTGCTGGTATGCCGATGATAGGTTGCGGATCCGTAAACAGACCTCGATGGACAGCAAGGATCTCCGTACGGGTTATGGAGAGAGGGGTATAGGTAGGCCGGGCAACTGCTGCTGGAGCTTGAGCTGCTGCCGCTGGAGCAGGTAGGTGCCTGACTTGATCGTTCCGGGCCGGAGTCCGGGCAGCCGGGGTCTGGGCTCCTGTTGTCGTGATGGTCCTCTGCTCAAAGAGACCCACTGTGGTCATCCGGACCTGGTTGGCATCATGCACCGTACAATGCATCTCCACCACCAACTGGAGGTGATAATACGATGTAGGCATGTTCTTCATGAGCTCAATGTAGAAGACATTGTCCCTCAATCCATTCACAAAGTTATGGATGATGGCATTCACTTGCAAGTGTCGGTCCACCACCTTCATCGACGCGGCTATATACCGAGTGTAGAACTCCCAAGTCGTTTCCGTCTCTAGCTGCCTCATTGCCAAGACCGTGGCCAAGTTTACGAACGTGTGCTTCGTAGCCGAGTAGCGCCGTACCAAACAGATGGCAAAGTCCCAAAAATGCCGGAGGGTACTGTTTGGCAGACCTTTGAACCATGCCAAACAGTTTCCTCTTAGATACGAGGGTAACATCTTACACTGTAGCTCCTCTGGGATGTCCCATGCATACATGATACTTGAATAAGTATGGACAAACTCCTCCGGATCCCCCTCCCCATTGTAGGTTGGAGTCCGTCCTGAGCCTTGGTTTCGGATGGCCATTTGAAGTTCAACACTTCCGGAATCCAAGGTGATTGAGGTCCAACTCCATTCCGTCCGATGAGGGGGTTCAGGCGGTCTTCAATGGAGTCCGGACAAAAAGGCGTTTGAAATCCAAACCCTCCGGGAAATCCCCCTCTGGGAGGTGGCATTCCAATCATCATCTGCTGAGGTCCCTCAGGAGCACCCATCCCATAGGCCTGTTGAGCTTGCGCTCCCCAGTAAGGCGGCGCGTCTGGATTCAGGCCGGTAGTCCGCTGTTGGTTTACTTGTGTTTGGCCCAGAAATGGATCTGGTCCTTGACCCTGACCAGCTTTTCCCGCATCATTCTCTAGATCCACAAACACCCGCTATCGTTCCGGAGGAGGCATATCTAGTTCGGCTGCGGCCTGGCGAGCCGCTTTTCACGCTTGGAATTGTTGATACTCCGCCATGTTTGTCCTCAGGATACTGCCTCCGACCCTAGAGTCATGGCGCTCACGCTCCTCCGTACCGGCCCTTCGCCCAGATCGACCCTTCCCCGATCGACTCCGAGCGTCCTCTTCTTCCATGTCATACTCCTCCGGATTCCCCAGATCCTCTGTTACTTCCAAATCATCCGTGTCTCCATCTGACTCCTCACGGTCTCCGAACTGCCGCTGCTTCTCCGCCTCCCTTGCAGCCCGCAGTCGCTCCCTGTTCTCACGCTGTATCTCAGCCAGCGTCGGCTCCAGAGTTGCCTTCTTTCCTTTGGCCTTCTCCGCCGCCAAGCGCTATCGTCGACGTTCCTCAACTGCAGCCTTTTCTTCCGCTGCTGCCTCCTTGGCCCGGAGAGCTCGTTCCTTCTCAGCTGCTAACTTTTTGGCCCCAATTGCTGTGGCTGCCCTTCTGATTTTTGGCCCTCCGTCCGCTTCATCTTCAAGCGGAGGGGGGTTCTTCCTTGGTCGTCCGCGCGGCATGGATGTAACTTATGACTGGGAATATGAGGTCCCACTGGGCATCCCAACTGATGCTACCAGCTTCCAGTCCCGTCCCGGATATAATGAGAGTCTCCGGTCCGAATGAGGCTTCATCCGTGCTCCGCGCGCTCTCACCTAATAGACCTGCAAAACAACTCCTCGGAGTATCCCGAGGATAGCTACTCCGGCGTGATAATGAAAGAAGGGCCTTTGAATATAAGAGAATAAGGATATATTGAGAAAGTTTAGTCTGATAGAACATACCTTTCTCCACAAGTCAAAGCTGTATTTATAGGTGTGAGGTGGTGAACATTCAACCCAAAGGCAGTGGTCCTGCCTATTTGTCTTTACCCGGGGACAGGTCATATTCATGTCCTTTCTGTCCCCGGATAACGCCATTCAACCTGACGTCATATGGACCGGACCACTCTCTGGGCCGGAGCCTGAATATGGGCCAAAGCCCATATCACCATCTACCAACTGATCATGTATGTAAACAAGCATATACATCACACTATTCTTCATCAGCTACAATCCTACAACGCGTTTTCTAAGATATCAATATCAACGATATCCATGTAAAAACCAACCAACTGGACAAGTTGTAGTCAAAACATAACATGCTAAGTCTTCGTCACTGGGATCCGTCACAAATATTAGCCAACGCAAAAAAATTCAAAAACACATGATAAGCAGTCTCGAGAGTCCTTGGTCCTAATCTAACAAATATATAAAATTTTCAGAAGGCAAACACACGATTACATGAACATGCAATATGTGATTCTTACTTCAATCATTTTAGCACTCTTTTCCTTGCTTTAAGTTCATCTTTGAAAGCCAACGTTGTTTCAGTTCACATGCTTCTCTTGAGAGAATTAATATTTTCACTGATCTCCTTCTTTGAGTGCAGAAGTTTGAGATTTTGCTCAATAAGTGGAGATTTTGCTACTTCATGCTTGTCAAAGAGGCATTCAAGAGTTTCTATCCTTCGTACTGTCTTTCTGTATGAGCTGCTCTTTACCTGTCAAAACACCGTAAAAAATGAGTATAAAAGGACCACTTAAACATCACAGAAATAGAATTCAATAAACAAGTACCTTCATGCCATCTTCAGGCCCAGACAAGGCAATCCATCTTTAGAATATCGAGAAAAGGGATTCAAAAATCATTTTCAGAGTATTTTCTCGAGCTTCCAAGGGAAAAAGATGTTTTGGTAGATGACGAAGACCAACACTGCTCAAAAACCTATGTATATCAATGGAAAAAAAATTCATAAGTCAAAATTATACCTGTACATACGTCAAAATTGATCTAAACGCAGACGAAATTATAGCCTTCACAACACATAGTTTTACTAATGATAGAAACAAACAATAACTCCTCTTGACACTGATCTGTTTACTGGTTAACTTTAGAACGTGTTGATTCTATTTTCAATTCAAACAATGGTATACACGTAAAACCCATCCTAGGTCTAACACTGCAAGACATGAAGAAGAAATGATACACGCATAAGGATAGTGAGAGATTTCACCTGCGATATAGGAAGAGAAACTATTTCGGGTTACCCAGGATCCTTCAATGGGAAAATTGTTAGTTCTTTTCCCAACTTCATCCTTTTCAATCAAATATCTTGTAAGAGCGTCCACGGTATAAGTTGCATCCTCAGGCTTTACATTTTTATCATCTAAGGAAAATATTATAGTAAATGTACTAAAAACTCATGTACAAAAAGAGAGCGAAATTGGGATCAATGAAAAAAAAATCTCACCTTCTGAGAGACTTTCCACCCTTTAGAAATTGGTAGAGAATGAACGAAAATTATCGACCAGCTATGCGAGCTGGATGATTACAAGTATACCAGGCTGCAGATAGGATAAGCAATGCTTTTAAGGGTGGGCTATATCTCGTTCTTCAAACTCTTATACTATTGCAGCAAAGAGTAATAGTCATCCAAGCTATCTTCCTTCTCAATCACCATTGAATCTCGCTCTTCCTCAAGAGCTTTAGCTTGTTCCTGAGCGATAGACATTCGTTACTTCTAAAACTCATGTTGGATACTATCAGAAAGGGGTTGAAAACTAAATTACCTCAGTCAGCTTGATCCACTTGAAATTGATAAAAAGAGTAAGGAGCAAATATATAGGATCGCCATCTTCAGCACGCATCTGATTCAAAAGCATGTTGTAACCTAAGTGGAAAGCACCGCAACACATACAAAATAAAACCATTATAACAGTTATATTGATCAAGGATAATATCGATTGCATTGGATAATATTCCATCCATTTGAATATTGTTCAAGATCATGCTTTCACCTTTCCACAGTGATTGAGGGGATACAACACTAATCATCAAAAATTTAATGATGGTGCAGATTTCAAGTATCACAGATGTGTTTAGTAATTTTGAAGATAAAAATAGGCGATAAAAGCTAAGAACATGCAATTATCTGAGGAGATAGGTTCCTATAAAAATCATTACCTGTCCAAACTATAAGCATTGCCTTTTAGCATCAATTTAGCTGTTGAAGGTTCTAGCTTCTCATCAAACATGAGAATGCAGACAATGCCTCGGTGACCAGCACGACCACTCATGACTCATCTGAATATACTCCCATTAGTCTAAACTGAAATTTGCATAATACTTTAGTTTTTGTTTTCCAATACCAAAAAATGGTTATCAAGAAAACATTATCAGCAAGATCTCTCACTGCATCAGTATAGTACTAACCTAAGCAAAAGAGTCTTTAAATAAAGCCAGGTGCTAATAAAAATTCTTTGTCCTTAACATGACACATTTCTAAACAGGCTAGTATATAAACATCAACTGACATTGAACTATAGATTTCTTGATATAATGATACAGAAAATCTATATATTGATTATAGAGATATTTGAGAAAATGGATTGATCAAGTGCCATTTGACCAATTAATTCTATCTATTGATTTGAAAATTTGATTAGAATCCCATGTAGCATTCACGGTAAAGAGAGCACTTTTACTGAATCTATAAATAAAATCAATTAAGAGCGCAAACACAACGAAAATGCGTATAACCAAACTCTGATGAATCAAAATACATTTCTCTTTTAAAGTTTAAACTTTCTATTAAAATAAATAATTACTCGCCCAGCTCTAATTATCATAGAAGCTATTTAATGGCTGCTGGACTAAAGTTGTTAAACAGTTAGGTTTATAAAGGTTAAGAATTTATCCGATTTTCATTCAGCTATTTAAAAAACTTCACCATATGAATTATCACCATTTGGAGTAGCCAAGAGATTGCTCATCCTCACTTAATATATGGGTCTAATAAAAATACACACATGATGGATGAAATGAGCAGCCACCAAATAACGAACCATTATTACCTTTCAAATCTAGGAAGAATCCTTGAACTCTTCGATAACCTTTACTAAGTCTTTTGCTTTTTCAACCAGATCAACTTTGTTCATGCAGAGTATTCGCTTCTGGGTTGGATTAACCTGAGAACCCATTCATTCTATCAATCTCACAACTCTTGAGTCAGGCCTAAAAGAACAGAGAAATGAACATTATTGTAACCCCCTACAAAAAAGGATTTGGAAATATGACAAATCCATAAAATCCTTTGCAAAGTGAAGAGCACTTCATTATATTCATCTCAAAAGACAGGAATCTTTTTAAAAAATATAATATAAAGGGAGAAACTTAAGTATCATCCAGAGTGCTCAAAAAAGATGATGTATAATTACTTCATCATCATAGAGCTATATAGAATTTCACATAACCAGCCACCTTATACATGAAGAAGTTGAAATATTTAAAATGTCTGGTATAATATCCAGAAGTTATTATAGTTTCATACCCTAAGCTACCTGATCAGCAAAGTTTAGAGCATGAACCAAATCTCATATACAATTTACTGAACCCGTCAATAAAGAGCTCGAGTTTAACATAAGAATATGCATAACCTAATTCCGTCAAATCAAAAACAGAATTTAATATGGAAACTACCTCGTGGAGCTGATGATGCTTGATAGTTTCATCCCCAGATTTAAATCGACACAATCCACCAATCGGAAATTAAACGGATATGGGGAAGTAGTTGGTGGGGAGAATAACATGCCAAACCCAATACATAAATTAACAGAAACTGCAATGATGAGAATACAGATGTACATAAACAACCACCCCAATAAAACATCAAATGTCTTGCTACTACTAAATTTTTCAATTTTGTCAAATTCTTCTATTAATTTACTCACTACTCGTGAATTCACACACACTGACATGCTCATAAATACCACCTGCGCTTAGAAATGAAAAACCTCGTGCTTTACGTTTTCTCACACCACATACATTAACTGCATTCCTACCCGCACTTTTCCATCCCTTGCGGTGTCCTTATTTAAGGTTTACACATGCTTCTTTTCCAGTCAAAAGTGGCCAACTTTATCAATCTAATCAAATTTTCAATGAACCTGCTTTAAAAGTGAGATTCATGAAGAATACTTACCCGGAGAACTTCAAGATTTTGACTTTAGCTAGCAACATAAGCTTCAAGTTTAAGAATGAGATGTAGCTCTGTAACAGTATACATACACATATATATCATGCATCTGGGGATAAGTGTTAAAGAATTGAAGTAGTAGAAGGCTAGAAAAAGTGAAAAATGGAGGTGTTTTGAATATAAAAATGGGAGTTTTGAAAGCCACAAAATTAAAGGGGCTTGCTGTTGTTTCATGTTTGCAGATGTGCTTTACAATAGAACCAAGGATTAAACAACGCAAAAAGCTACAAACTCAGCCTTTTTTATGCTATGAATATCAAGAAAGGATATGGCTAAAGATTGGCTTTAACCCTCCTAAGCCTGCAAGATTGCATAGAGGTTATCGATCTTTATTTTTTGCAGCCTTTTTCGTTTATAAAACTGATGTAAATAGCACAATAAGAGATGAAAGGTGAAAGATGTAGAGAGTACTACTCACATCTAGCTCATTGATTCAGAGGTGTGCCAGCAAAAAGGTCTAATTATTATCAGTAAATATTTGTTTCTCAATGATAAAAATTTCCGTACAATAGAGCGCATCATTTAAATCTTTAGGTTGTGAATAAAACGACTTCGTCTCAGATCATTAAAAAAATACGAGAAGCAAACATGGCATAAGGGATTTTAAACAACAGAAACCTTTTTTTTGAGTTTCCCGGAGTTAAGACCCAGACTACCAGGGACCCTGGCCTGTTCTTTTTGGCTTCGGACTTTACCAGAAAGAAAGTGATACATTATGTCTCAACCTAAATTCCAACTAATGAAGAAAGTTGCTTTCACAGGAACCAACACACCAATGGAATGAAGAAAGCAGAAGTTCCACAGTAATTTCAGTTCATAAACTACCAGCCTCATCCATATCCTAAGCAAAAGTTACACTAATTAGTTGAACAAAATTCAAAATCATAGAGGTAGTTATTCTTGCAACCAACAAAAAAAAGGCAAAAGTTTTAAGAAAAAAATCCTAGATAGAAAGAAACTGGCTATCTAGCTACTGTCCTCAACTTATGTCATTGCTAAATAGAGAAAATTATCAATCAAGAAATTAGCCTACTGAGATGACTTAACCTATAAATCTACCATCTATTGAGAGCAACAAATTACTTATAAATCTACTATCTATTGAGAACAGCATGTCAGCATATTTCAAACTGCGACAAAATGAACCAAATTTTTATGTTTATAGAATGCACCAACTCCTTGATTCTACCTTAATCAACACCAACCGATTAAATACATTCAGGGATCATAGAAAAAAAATTAAATTGCGAGAATGTATACATACCTAATAGAATGCACCAGTTCCTGCATTCTTCAGCATATTTGCAGTGACAGAACCAGCTGAACTGTATCCTCACTTGTTATCATACGAAGTGCTTAAATCGGTAGGCACTAAAAAATCAAGCTAAAAGCCCTTTTGGTCGAAATTCTGGTTTCACCCAAAAAATAACCTGTATAGAACAAGAAAGCTTGTAGCTTGAGAAATGGGAGTAATTGGTTCACTGTTTGGAAATAAAACGGGCCTTATAAAAAAATGATAACAAATTACATAACATTCAAGTTCAAGAACAAACAAACAACAAATTTTATAATTACGACACTGTAGCTGCCAATTTATTGAATCATCATCACTTAAAAGGCCTTCCTTTATTTTCATATCTCTCAATTAAGCTTCTCTTCTTATCCCTATACTACAGTGGCATATACAGGTATTGCCCGGACAACTCACAATCTCATCTCATAACTTTAGCTTCCAATTAAGAGTAAGTTTTCAAAAAAAATGATAACAAACTACATAACTTTGAAGCTCAAAAAAAAACATACAGCAAATAAGTTAAAGAAATTGTGCTAACCTGCAAAGAATTTAACTAAGGCAATTCGTCAAACACCTTGTAAGCAAAGAAAACTCAAACAATCAGAAGCAAAATCACAAAAGCTCAGAGAAAAAGAAATTGCTTGAAAGGTGGTTTTACCTCCATAGAGCCCTACCCCATTATTTATAGGGGAACAACATCGACACTGACATCAATTGTAAGGACCCATCAATCGAAATCAAAGGTGGAGATGAAAACAATCCACCGCCCAACAAATCGACGATCCAAATTGTATACCAAGAAATGCTTCAAAAACCCGGAAATTACCCTGAAAACGACCATATTTCGAGTTTTGAAGCATGGAATTTTCGGGCAGTTCTTCTGTTATGGGCAAGGACACGGACAGGAAAACAAACAACTTGCGCACCGGACGTCGAAGAACCGAAGAATAAGACGCATCTTGAAACGCCGTCGTCTTAAAAGATTGAAATAATAAAAACCAAAATTAACCCTGCGACCATCAGGTTTCATTGGGCAGTTCTACGTTTTTTTGATGAGGGGAAGGTTATCTTAGGCTATGGCCCTCTGGTTGCCTGAATTTATTAAGTAGAGTAGTTTAGATCAATTTAATTTAATTTAATTTAGTTTAACTCAGTTCATTTCAGTTCTGAAAAAAATCTTTGATCAAATTCAGGTAATTTAGACATGCTAATTTTATTTTACAACAAATTAATTTTAACTTCAGCCCAATTCAGATCAATAAAAAATAATCTCGGGAAAATAGGCCCTTTAAAATTAATTCAACTTTTAAACATATTAGGTCCCATTTGTCTGAACTTCATTTTTTCTGAACTGAAACAAATGAAAATGTATTGAACTGGACAGAAACAAATATAGATTTACTGAACTGAACTTGATAAAATATAAATATACCGAACTTAATTCAATAAAATAAAACTATACTGAACTGAACTAAAAAATAGAAATATGTTGAACTGAATTAAAAAAATGATAAATACACTAAAATGAACTGAAATATATAAATATGTTTAACTGTACTAAGTTGAAGTGAGAACACTTTAAATATATCTATCTGAATTGAACTGAAATAAGCTTAAATATTTTTTATTGTAATATACTAAAATGAATTGAAATGGAATAAAATAAAGTTTAATGTATTGAAATAATAATAGTATGACTGAATGCAACTATACTCCATCAAATCACATTTATTCATAACTAAATTGAATTAAAGTGAAGTAACGTTTAATGTATTATTTCACGCTAAGCTATTCTCAACTCTGCAGATGAGAGGACTCACTACCCATAAATAATTTATGGATCACCAAGGTGAATCCCAACTCTGCCACGAGCACGAGGTTCCACTAGATAACAACTGAGAAAGCTTTCATTTTGACCAGCTCTGTGCGCCTTATGTCAGCCATGTCATTAACCATCCTCTCAGTTGTTGATCATTTTGCTTCCATCCCCACATAGAGAGAGCAGTATCAAAGTCCATTGATAAGTAAAAATCTAGCGCACAATTAAGTAAGGATATTCTTGTACAGATAATGATAAAAGCGTACCAATGTGGTACCCTTGGCTCTCATATACATACTCAATATTTACATGGAAAAGTCTATACTAGCCTTTACCCTAATACACCCCCTCAATCTTTACGGGGTGCAATTACGGATAGATTGGATCTATGTTTACAAAACAAGTCACTAGAAAGATCCTTAGTAAATATATCAGCAACCTGCAACTGTGTCGGAATCGAATGAACTCGGAGACCACCATGGGCAACCATTTCTTGAACAAAATGATAATCAACATCAATATGTTTGATAAGATCATGCTGAACCGGATTGGCAACAAGATATGTCGTAGAAACATTGTCACAATAGAGTGTCACCGGATGACGAAGATAGTACCCAAAGTCTGCAAGCAATTAACGAAGCCAAATAGTTTCCGTCGCAGTGTAAGCAACAACACGATATTCTGCCTCTGTAGAGGACTTCGACACAGTAGGTTATTTCTTAGAGCGCCAGGAAATCCAGTGGTGGAGCGATGAGTGTCCGGACAACCAGCCCAATCAGCATCGGAATAAGCAATCAACATCTCTGGAGAATTTGCGGCATGGAGAAAAAGACCAAACTCCATAGTGCCCTGCAAATACATGAAAATCTTCCTCACACCATGAAGGTGAGTAGTACGGGGAGAATGCATAAACTGAGAAACCATATTAACAACATAAGCAATATCTGGACGAGTCATAGTCAAATATTGCAATGCACCAACCATACTACGATATTCAGTGGGATCATCAAGAAGGTCACCATCAACGGATTACAATGTAACTCTAGAAACACTAGGGGTCCGTATAGGTTTAACTGTGTGAAGGTGAAACTTGCGCAACAAATCAGACACATATTTTTGTTGAGACAAAAATAAACCCTTAGGAGTACGAGACACCTGTAAACCCAGAAAATAATGAAGATCCCCTAAATCTTTCATATCAAACTCAGAAGACAGAATGGAGATGAATTTGTGAACCAAGTCATTACTACTACCGGTTAGGACTATATCATCCACATAGAGAAGTAAGATAAGCATGCGACCCTTATATTTAAGAACAAACATAGAAGAATCACAACTGCTACATTTAAAACCAATGGATAATAAGAAATTGCTAAATCTGGAGAACCAAGCTTGAAGAGCTTGTCGTAACCCATAAATGGACTTACGTAACCGACAGATGTGATGAGGACGAGAAGGATTAGCAAAACCTGGTGGTTGACGCATATACACTTCTTCATTCAAAAAAACATGCAAAAATGCATTTTCAACATCAAGTTAACGGACAATCCAATTAAGAGAAATAGTAAGAGTGAGAACCAATTGCACAGTAGTAGGTTTAACAACAGGACTGAAAGTTTCAAAATAATCAATACATGCCTGCTGGTGATTTCCGAAAACAACAAGTCTGGCCTTAAACCGCTCCAATGACCCAACAGAATTGTATTTAATTTTGGTAATTGATAGATGCAGTCCAACATTACTTTTGCAGTCCGTATTTGTGTTTAAAGTTCCTGATATACCCTCATTTATGAGAACCACATTTACTTTTGAATGAATACTGAGGGTATTAATGACACTTTATGAATAAATACGGACTGCATAAGTAAATGCGGGACTGCATATAATAATGCCCTTAATTTTATACACCCATTTACATCCAAGCACATTGCGATCGAAGTCGCGAGGTACCAACTCCCAAGTATTATTTTTAAGTAAGGCATTATACTCATCAAGCATAGCATGTCGCTAACGAGAATCTTTGGATGCTTGTTTGAAATTAGAAGGCTCTAATTTTACAATATCTGATTTTAAATTCATTAACCGACAAGGCTTGGAAATACTATCTTTAAGACGAGTAACCATGGGATGAGCATTTGAAACCAACGATTGTGAGGAAGAGGCAATGGAAGGCAAAATAGGAGAGGAAACACTCGGATGGATGACCGAGTGGGAAGGTAAACTAGACGGTGACGGAGAAGGACTGGAGTCAGCAGATCGAAGCTCGGGAGATGCAGATACAACCGGACTATGAACCGGGCTAGATGCGGGAAATCGATAGACAGGAGAGACTGACTCAGTATCCGGGCTAGACAATGAACTCGACCTATCCACACTTGCTGGCAACACAGGATCCATCGTAACCGGAGGTGAGCTAGGAGGTGACGCGGTAGAGGGTGAGATAGGATGTGACTCAACAGAACGTACTAGAGACATGCTAGGAGGAGACAGTGGCATTGGAGAAAGAGATGACGATAATGACAGGAATGCTGACTGAGTAGACGAACTAGATCCTGTAGACACCATATTAGGCGACCAACCCTCAGAAAGATCAAGGGGCGAGGAAAAAGGTATGCTCAACTGAGAAGAAAGTAGGCTACGATAGGGAAATTGTTTTTCATGGAAATGAACATGACGACTAACATAAACTTGACATGTGAGAGGATCAATACACCTATAACCCTTATAATCAGATGCATAACCAATGAAAACACAATGTTTTGATTTAGGTTGTAATTTGTTGATTTTAGGATCCATTAGAAGAGGAAAACAAGCACAACCAAAAACTTCAAAAAAAACCTTAAGATGGAGAACGATGAAACAATTATTCAAATGAAGACACACCACCTAAGTCCAAGCTTGGTAAACGATTAAAAGTAAAAAAAGCTTGAAACACGGCATCAACCCAGAATTGAAACAAACACAATCGTTTACCAATCGTCATGAAATTTCGAAGTACATGAAATTTTATTACTTGAAATCAAATTCTCTATAACTCTAGAAGATGTATGACCCAAACGAGCATGCCAAATATCACTAGACTCCTTAGTGGCTAGAAAAGCAGGTCCGGATGACTGAGGACTCACAAACGCTGGTTGGATTGGATAGACACCATTCTTACTAGCTCCCTCTAGAAGCACCTCCCCCGTTTCCTTGTCCTTAACCCAAACAGAAGAATCATCAAAACTCATAATACATGCATTTTCTTTACACAACTTATTGACAGAGAGAAGATTATGTTTAAGACCAGGAACATGACAAATAGAGGATAAGCTAAGTGGACGTGAGGGTGTTTGAATTTCCATATTACCAACATGTTTAATTGGGACAGTGGTACCATCGCCAAGAACAACAGAACTTGAACCATGATACGGGGTTGTAAAAGAGAGCTTACCTTCTTGGTGAGTCATGTGAGAAGCAGCCCCGAAATCCGGATACCAGATAGAGTCATTTGCTTCACCACCAACAGACAGAACAACAAAGGCTCTAGTAACACTATCTTGACAAGGAGGCACAAAATTTGGATTATATCTGTGAGGACAGAACTGTGCGACATGACCTGGAGTAAGACAGAAACAACAAATCGGGAGAGGCAGTAGAGCTAAAATTTCCATTGGATGAATTACTTCCTGCTGAGCATGCATTATTAGGAACACAGTTGGTGTAAGGCAATAATGAACATGACAAATCAGAAATATTACTCATACCATTGTTACGGTTTATGTTGTTGTTTGCAGCTCCACTGCCTCCCGTTGATCCTTCGGAGCAATTTCAATTTCCACGATTATTGTTACCACGACCTCCTCGGTTGTGATTGTTTTTGTTCTTATTCTTGCCACCCCATGAATTCTTGGATCCAGTAGATGAGAAACCAGATGACTGTAGTGCCACGAATGCATGGGAAGAAGTCTCAGCAAGATCCTTCGAATGTTTCAGACGTTGCTCATAAAGTAACAACTTGGGACGTAGATCATCGAAACTTAGCTCCAGTGGATAATGAATCAAAGTAGTAACTAAGAGCTTCTCCAACAGTGACTTTACCATTCTGTTTTTGCCACATTTTGCCCTCCAATGGTACGCTATATTTGCGTCCAAATTTTTGAGAAGGAACAATCAACTCTATATTTAGAGTATCCTGTACATCCCTCAAATCTTGTTTCCACTTCCTTTTTCCTTTTATTTTTCAGCATGTGCTCACATTTTCTGTTTTTATTCTTCCTTTGCATTCCTTTTTTTTGCTGTTTGTTTGATGTTCTTATCTTTTCCCATTTTATCTATTTAGGTTTAATTATGTTATGTTTTTGTTTCCTGCTTTACCTCTCCTTATTTTACTACCTTTTAAATTTTATATATATTTATTATATTGTTCGGTTATAATTCATGATATGAACACATATTATTTACGAGTGTAAGGCCATCTCCAATTATTTACTTTTTTGCCTTTTTCTGGATGTAATTATGTTATATATTTATTTCATAATTTTTGTAATTCCTTTTTTTTCCTTTATCATGTTTTTTATATTGTTGTTATATTATTTTGTTATACTTTATGACATGAACATATTGTTTTAAAAAATTAAATTACATTGCACTAGACTGAAAAATTAATATCTCAATTAAGTTGAAAAACGCACAATACATTTTGATAATCAAATACAACAAACATTCAATAATAAAACAAGCAGAAACAAGTTTAAAAGAACTTCAAACGCTAAATTACGTAGCTATTTAACTCCACTTCTCAATAATCATCAGGGAGATCCGAACCTGATCCGTCAATATCTGAAAACAAGTTTTCCATTCCAGAATTTGAGGCCGATCTTTTTTCCATTATTTTTCGTTGCTCTAGTTGGACATATGCAAACATTGTCGGATCTGTGATGGTGCTCAAATCTCTCTCCATTATTTTATCTTCACGAACCAAGTCGAGGTGAGCTTGGTGTCTACGTTGGAGGTCCAATTGTTCGCGCCTTTGTGTGTGATTTGACTCCATCAGACTTAATAAGCAATCTCTGATAAGTTCATGGTTCGTATTCGGGCCTCATTCATACTCGGACTAGGGCCCGAGAAGGGTCGTGGGCTCGAGATACGCGGAAGGTGGATCCACAGGTCCATTAATCCTAATCCTTATAAGGAATGCATATATTATGAATGTTCTACAAGGAATATACATCCTCTCAAAGATGGTAATACAGCCATCCTAGACATGGTAACACAATCAGGTCCGAAATACACTTCTATCATACACGGTAATACAACTACTATTCCCATAAGAGTTGTATTCATACCATAAATACACATCTTGGTGATCTACGGATTGTAGCCACATAAATATCCTAAAGGTTTGGTAGACCTCTCCATCTAATCTCATACTACATACTTTACGCCTTTAGCAAATATACTGACTTGAGCGTCGGAGTGTCTACCCCCGGGACACCCGGGGCCTTTGTTTTGCAGATCAGTTCGTGAGCAGAGTTCGTGATCAAGTGCAAGTCGTAGACATCCATCAATTTGGCATGCTCGGTGGGACTCGCATTCTAATCTTGATCTATACGACCTTCTAACTCATGACTGATCCGGCTGAAAACCTTCGTGGGGGTACACAAATCCATTTCTCGGCCCCGACAGGAGTAAGAAGTGATGTATGCCGGATACCAACACTTCGACGACGAACCAGGCTGTCGAACTGATCTTCAAGACAAAGGCCCCGGGTGTCCCGGGGATAGACATTCTGACGCTCAAGTCAGTATATTTGCTTAAGGCGTAAAGTATAAAGTATGAGATTAGATGAGAGGTCTACCAAACCTTTTAGGGTATTTATATGGCTACAATCCGTAGATCACCAAGATATGTATTTATGGTATGAATACAATTCTTATGGGAATAGAGGTTGTATTACCATGTATAATAGAAGTGTATTTTGGACATGGTCGCGTTACCATGTTTAGGATAGCTGTATTACCATCTTTGAGAAGATGTATATTCCTTGTAGAATATTCGTAATATACGCATTCCTTATAAGGATTAGGATTGATGGGACCTGTGGATCCACCTTCCGCGTATCTCGAGCCCACGACCCTTCTCGGGCCCTGGTCCGAGTATGAATGAGGTCCGAATACGAACCATGGACTTATCAGTAGCCCCAAGATAGATCTTCAGAATATAGAGTACTCTATCTCGAAGGTTGAAGGAAAGACTTTCTTCTCGAGGGAAGACCAATAACTCGAGGGAGACTAACTCGGGGTATTAATCTCGGGATGTCCTTCGGGGATTCTCTTCTCGTACTTACCCTTCTGAATATCTGGCTTTAAGTTCTTTCATATTCCATCAGATATATGAACGGCTGAGATTGGCTTTCTTCGAAATCCAAATGGTGGGTACACATGTATGGTTGGATCTAAATCTGCCTTCTTGAATTCTGAGGAGACTGACACGTGGTCTTGATTCATTGTATCTTCTGGCGGTGAGGAGAACCAACCTTCCAATTGCCTCTATCGTTTCGCGAGTCGAGGTAATTACTCCATTTAAATGCTTGCTAATTACTGGTTATATAACCAAGTAATTTTTTCCTTTCATCCTCAATCTTCATCCAAGCAATTTTAATCTTTTCCTTCTCTGCATTTTCAAGTTTCGCTAGAAATTTTCTTCAAATTTATCTTCCTCTCCTCAAATTTATCTTCTTCTCCTCATATATTCTCTTCCCCCATTCTCTATATTGCCATGTCTTCAACAAGTTCTAGTGTTCCCCCTGGCAATGTGGAGAATGTTGTTGAAAACAGAGCCCCAGCTAACCGTGACCAGAGCACCTTGTTTCTGGAAGTCGAGGCTGGCGAGCTGATGGAAGTTACCGTCGCTTCACCACTGCAGGCGGTAACTATAGTGGCAGATGACGGTGCCTCTGGGTCAGAGATGGACCCTAATACGGAGCCCCAAATTAATAAACGGGTTCCGGCCGCCGATGGTGTGAATGATGTCACCAAAGTGGTTGACGAAAGGACGCTAAGGTATCTGCGGTCCTGTAGGCTGTCATATCCTCTTGAAGCTGGCTTAAAGCTCGAGGATGGAGAAGTTCCTATCAAAGATCTGGTGAGCCCCATTAGAGGGGTACTTTATGGGAGGTTTTGACAGCAAGGGATAAGTTTTCCCTTTCCCCCTTTATTTCATGAATTTCTGCAATATCATCAACTGCATCCAAGCCAAATACATTCCAATGTGGTAGTGTTGATCATGGCGGTGATTTCCTGGTGCGCTCGGAAGAACTATGATCCAAGCCTGGATTTATTCAGGAGTCTGTATACGTTATTCTCTTTTGAGACTTACGAGTACATTACCCTGACTCCGAGGAAGAGAAAACCTATCACGTTTCCTGATAACAGTGGTGTGTGGGAGGCAGACTGTTCCACTTTCGACCGAAGCAAGTACGAGGTCCCTGATTTACATCCCCATCCAAAGGATGCTATAGCTCGTGACAGAGGTTTCATCATCCCTGATCACTTGAAGGGCATCATTGAGGAGCTCCTAAAGGAGAACATTATCCTTCAAAGAAAGGAATTTGTTCTGGGCTCACATGGTTCTGCGTGGCAGTGGCCTAGTATCACTTACTCGTACCTGTTGGATGTTCCACGGTCGAAATCTACTTCCAGCTTTTTGAAGCCTGGTCGGAATTGGGCCCTTCCTGATAAAATCCAGGAAAGAAAGAAGAAGGCCAGGAAAGGGGGTACAAGAAAGTCTCCTCGGAATCATGGTGAATCTTCTTCTAGTCGGTCTTCTTCAGGTAACTCTTCTAGTCATATACTGTTGTCATATAATATTTTTTTCTTGTGTCATACACTGAGGTTTATCTTTATATATGTACAACATCTCCTCCAAAGAAAAAGATCAAGAAATAGAAGGCTATACTCCGGGCCATAGATGAGGAAGCAGAGGAATCTGATGAGGTGCAGTACGAGGAGATGGAACCGGTGGCGGAGGAGTCCTCCGAAGATGATGAATCTGACCTTGAGTTGGTGGACTCTGAGGATGCTTCTTTAAAGAAGTTAAAGTACTATCTGAGCTGCCCAGAGGAAGAGGATGGTCAGGCTTCTCGGAGGTCTTCTAAGAAATATCCCTTCGTTTCTGAGGAATTTATTTTTCTTATCATACTGTATAGATATCTTGAATGCCAGGTTTTAATATTCGTTTTATTTCGCGGCTGATGGCGGATCTGTCCATGATAGGGCCTCGAGCTAATGATGTGATTCGTCACTTGTCTGATTCCGTGATGGAATTACATAGAAAGTGCCGGTTCTTCAAGGCTGAGAAGGTAAAAATAGAGGCTGCCCTTTAATCTGTGACTGCTAAGTCTATTGATTCTAATCCACTCGTTCAGGCTCCATTGGATGTGACTCAACTAGAAAACAGGGTGAAGCAGCTGGAGGCCGAGAATAAGGACCTGCTGTCGGCGAGAAAGTCTCAAGAGAAAGAGCTGGGGACTTATCGAGATATTGTCGAGGAACTGTCACAAAATCAACCCGATGAGAAGGATTCAGAGGAGGCTAAACGGCTTCTAAAGCTTTGGAGTGCTTTCGTTGCTTGTAGTCCTGAGTTTCAGAGCCACAGGGAAGAGTATGGGGATTTATTCCATTCCTCTGAACTGCATGGGATCTTGGATGGCATCTTGCATCTATGTCAGTCCGAGAAAGAGGTGGAGATGATGAAGGAAATATTCTCTCATCCTGATGCTGCTGATAAGCTAGCTGTCCTGACTGCAAAACGCTGGATCCCTGGGGCCGAGTTTTTGGATGCATTGGATCCCTCTGAGAAGATAGTAACTTCAGGAGATTTACTAAGGCTTATTAAAGCTAAGTATCCTGAATTACCTTCTCTTGAAGAGGTGATTTCTAGTTCTTCCATAAATAAGGTGGATTAGTCTCGGCATCTCCTCGTCAGCTTCAAAGTCTGAAACCCTTTGCACATGAACCTCGGTCTCATGATTTACTGGAAAGGAGCTTATGCCAAGCTGAGTTACTCCGGGATCAGGTCTTCGCAGTTGTCCATGATGAACACTCAGCGTACTTGATGTTATTGGGCTTCTTCCTCGAACATTTTTGCCAAGGCCTTTAATGTCACAGCGTGGAGAAAATTGACAATAGCCCATCTCTCAAGTGTCACTTCTGGTGAAGTCCTGGGAAACCCTAAAAAGTACCATATTCAGATGTAGTAACACCTTTGATATGTCCTTTTTAGGTTCGAGGTTTAACCTCTTATGTGCCCTTTTGAGGGTCTTGTTTAGAAGTATCATATTTTTTGATGCAATAACACCTTTGATATGATCTATCAGTGTTCGAGGTTTTTCCTCTATGTATGCCCTTTTGAGGGTGTTTTTTAGATTCGAGGTTTTTCCTCTATGTGTGCCCTTTTTGAGGGTCTTTTTTTAGAAGTATCATATTCTGATGTAATAACACCTTTGATATGAACTTCAACTTTTGTTTTTGAGGTTTCTCCTCTTTATGTTGAGATGATTGATTCTCGAGCACGTCTGCCCTTTTGGTCTATAGACCTCAATCAAGCCCTTGTTTGAAGTACTTTATCTCGAACCTATCTCTTTTATTCAAAACGATTGGTATTTGAATATTGGATCCAAACAACTTCTAAGTTGACCAATCATATACTTTATAAAGCATATTGTTTTGAACAGCAATCAATGTTATACCTAAGACAACAATCCTCTTTTTAGAAAAGGAATTTAAAGATTGCTTATTATAAGGACAGGTATAAAAATATCATGACTTCAATCTAAGTTTATAACTTTAAGAGTAGAAGTAAAGTAAATAGTGGGTTTGAGTTTGAATAACCGTTTGTGCTAGAGAATATTTGTCTCGGACCTTGATGAGGCTTCTCGGACGTTCTTGATAGTCTCGAACCTTTGTGAGGCTCTCCCTTGAGTTTTGGATCTTCTGTGATACTTTCGTAAGTTAATCACATTCCAACTTCGTGGTATAGGTTTCCCTTCATGATTTCCAAGAGGTAGCCTCCCCCTGGATGGGATTCTAGGACTCGATATGGACCTTCCGAGTTCGGGGCTAGCTTCCCTTCCACTTTTCTCTTGCTTTTCTCGTTTAACCTTATGACAAGGTCTCCTTTAACAAAAGTGGCCAGGCGGACTCTTCTATCATGGTAGCGCTTGAATCATTTCTTCACCTTGGCTTTGTAGATAGTAGCATTTACTCTTTTCTCCTCTAGGAGGTCAAGGTCTAGAAAAAGGTTTTCTTCGCTGGCCTTGCCATTTTCATCATCTGGCTGAGAGGTACGGACAGAGGGGACCCCAATCTTCCTGATGATGATCGCTTCAGACCCTAAGCTATAAGGAGTCTCTCCTGTTGTTGTAGCTGGTGGGGTTCTATGGGTCCAGATCATATTTGGTGATTCTTTGATGCCGCATACCAAGGCTCTGCTCGTAGCTTCTACTTGGCCGCTAGCTTTTGGATTATATACTGAGGCGAGCTGCTGGTGTATTCTATACTCCTTGTACCCTTTCTTGAAGGGATAATTAGCAAATTGTGCTCCATTATCGGTCACTATGTATCTCGGGATGCCATAGCGACCCACCATGTTTTTCCAGCAGAAGTTGATAACAGGGGCCGTAGAAAAAGGCCCTACAAGATCTATGCCCCGTCGGACAAATGGCCAGGATTTTTGGATGGTAATCATATTCTGTGGCATGTGGATCATCTTAGCAGACCTCTGGCGCTGGTGGCAAGAATCGACATATCTTTTGGCGCCTTTTAGCATCATAGGCCAAGTATAGCTCTTCTGTAGGAGCTTTCGAATAATGGTACGTGGATCTTGATAGCTATCATAGATTCTTTCATGTGTTCATCGGACCTTACATGCCAGGTGCTTGTCCTCAGGAAGAGTATCCATTTGAAGGTATTCAATGTATGAGTTCATCCCTCTGTCCGAGATGTCAGTAGCCATAATGCTATCTTCTTTGCAATTTCTCTTCGCCAGGATTTCCATTAGCGATTCTTCTCGGGGGATATGATTCAGCTCATAATGTCGGAGTTGATTTAGGAGAGATTTAACCATCTCGAGGTATCTCTGAGGATTGTACTCTCGATTTTTGAATTCACTTTTGACCTGCCGAATTGTAATCTGTGGGTCATTGAAGACTTCAAGGTTTTTGACTTCCAGGTCTTTAGCCAATTTTAATTCGGTGATGACGGCTTCACATTCTGCTTCATTGTTGGTGGCTTGGAAACCGAAATGAGAAACATAAAGATGGTCCTTTTCCTCAGGACTAGTTAGCGAAAATTTTAGAGCTTCTTGGCACATAATTGTCATCTTTCTCGGAGTAAAACACCATAGATTGCTCGAGGTCAGGTTTGGGAACCAAATCTCCTAAGATGGTGTTGGCCGAGACGTTACTAATTTTTCTGGTGTCATGTACAACCGTGATCATACAGGAATGCGCCATTTCTTGGTCTCCTTTGATTGACACTACTCCTTGTGGTGTTGAAAACTTCAGCATCAGATGATAGGGGGACAATATGGCTTTAGCTTGACACATCCAAGGTCTGCCAAGGATAATGTTGAAAGGTGTAACGGTGTTGACTACCACAAATGTGCTGTAGAGGGCCAGGCTCCTCATCCCATCTACTACTGTGATCGGGAGTGTGATTTTTCCAAGAGATGTTACGGGATTTCCAATAAACCCCGAGATCAGACCCGTAGGTTTGAGGTCTCCTTGGGTAAATCCTAATTTCTGGAAGCAATCCTGAAACATTACTTCTACTCCACTCCCGTTGTCTATGAAGACTCTTGTTACCAAAGAATCTCGTATGGTTGCTGAGATGATGAGAGGGTCAGAATGAAGCATCTGATTTGGTATGCCATCCTTGTCCGAGAATGTAATAGCTTCTTCGGAATGGAGACTCTTGTTGACCAGTTTGGTATGTGGTAAGGTCCGTATACTATCCTTCAGCTTAGTTAGGGAAATTGCTTCTTCGGTATAACCATTAATGTTGTTGATGACTCGGTTGGCTCCATTTGATGGTGGTGGGGGAGGATCCTGAGGATTGTTGTTTCCGCCACCTTTGTTGTTATTGTTGTGGGAGCCATCCTTCTTCTTCTTTTTCTTCCCCGAAGTGTTATTACTTACCATCATCCGGTACAGGTTTACTAAGAGGATTTCATCTTGATCATAGCGTCTCGTGGCGAGATTCATGTATCTGTAATAGTGTTCTATCACAGAATCTCCTTCTTGTTGTCTATCTTCAAGAATTTGTCGATCTCTTTGTGCCCTTCCTTCTGGAGAGAAGATCGAATTGGACCTACTATTTTCCCTTGGGGGAGTGTCCGAGGAAAGGTCACTTTGGAGTGGATCAGATCCCCTTGGGCTGTGTTGTATAGTTTGGTTCAAGACTTCCCTGAGATGGCTCTGCCTATCGTCCTCCTGTTGTTTTTCTGCAAAGGTTCGCCGATCCCTTTGTGTTCGTTCTTCTGGAGAGAAGATCAAATCATGACCATTATATTCCAACCTATTTTTTTTCCCGATCCAGGCCATTTGAATTATTAACGTTCGTGCTGTAACTCTCCCTGTTTTGGATGAAAACCCTTTGACCTGAATTTGGTACCTCATATCCAACATGATTTGTTTCTGGAGGTTGGGTTCTGGATGCAGCAGGATTGGAGTCAGATGCTGGAATCCTGGATGCGATGGGATTCGATATAGGAGGTGTTCTGAATATATCAGGATTTGGACCAGAGATTGGTGATGTTATCCCAGCAGGAATTGGGTTGATGGATATCGGCACGTTGGAGTTTCTGGTACCCATGGTAGAGTTTGGCACTGGTTGTAAGGCAAAGTGTGCCCGAGATCTTCTGGGTTGTCCGCGTCTTCGACTGCATCCATGTCTTTGAAGGGGCTGCTTCGCCTCTGGATTCTCCTCCAGATTTTGCCCTAACACACGGGCGCTTCGTCTGGGTTGCTCGGCATCAGACATGTTGTTGGGGAAGTTACTTCTTCAAGTGCGTTAGACCAGATCGGAAACAAGGTTCGGCGACGTCGTCAATGAGTGTGTAGGATCCCACTGGGCGTGCCAAATTGATGTATGCCGGACACCAATACTTTGACGACGAACCAGGCTGTCGAACTGATCTGCAAGAAAAAGGCCCCGGGTGTCCCAGGGATAGACACTCTGACGCTCAAGTCAGTATATTTTCTTAAGGCGTAAAGTATAAAGTATGAGATTAGATGAGAGGTCTACCAAACCTCTTAGGGTATTTATATGGCTACAATTCGTAGATCAACAAGATATGTATTTATGGTATGAATACAACTCTTATGGGAATAGATGTTGTATTACCATGTATAATAGAAGTGTATTTCGGACATGGTCGCGTTACCATGTTTAAGATAGCTGTATTACCATCTTTTTATAGATGTATATTCCTTGTAGAACGTTCATAATATACGCATTCCTTATAAGGATTAGGATTGATGAACCTGTGGATCCACCCTCCGCGTATCTCGAGCCCACGACCCTTCTCGGGCCCTGGTCCGAGTATGAATGAGGTCCGAATACGAACCATGGACTTATCAAGAAGCATCAACAACGACGAGACAAGCCACGCCAGCAACCAGGGAGTAGGAAGGAGCATCAATGGTGTGCATCGATCGGCGCAAGAAGCCTCTCCCTTGGAGTGGGAGAGCAAAAGATCTCGCTTAGACGGAACTGTTACTTTTTCATATGAAGATGCAGTTCCTAATCAAATTACCCATTCAGATCCCCTAGTAATTACAGTTGACATAAACCATAACATGATCAAAAGTGTTCTGGTGGATGGAGGAAGCGAGATAGAAGTCATGTTTCTCGGTTGTTATGAACAGCTGGGACTGGACAAAAATAATCTCATGCCCACAAGCCCTATCTCAGGATTTACTGGCAATCCTGTCACTCCTTTGGGAAAAACTATTTTACCGGTGCAAGTGAGAGATGGATTTCGGAGTATAACCCTGCGTTGCACCTTTACGATCATCGACTCCAGAGCGCCATACAACATAATCCCGGGAAGGCCCTGGATTTACCAGGCAAAGGCAATATGGTCCCCTTACCATTTGGTGATGAAGTTTCCCACCAACAAAGGGATTGCCACAGTCCGAGGTGATCACCAATTAGCTCGAATATGCAAAATTCAAGCTATCCGAGAACCAAAACAGGAGAATCTTGAACCAGCCAAGTACTCCGAGTCCGAGCCGATGCAGCTCGGAGAATCAGGAACCATTGAGGTTGGAACTCTCCTACCCCCCGAGATAAAGGCTAAACTACGAGATCTTCTCAACCAGTACATAGATGTCTTTTCTTGGGACACCAATGACTTGGTGGGAGTATCCCTTCGCCTGGCGGAGCATTACCTGAAAATCAATCCCTCGCAAAAACCCATCAAGCAGAAACGACGTATCTTCGCACTAGATCGAGTTGAAGCCATTGGTGATGAGGTAGACAAGCTACTTAAAGCTCGTATAATCGAAGAAGTGCAATACCCCAAATGGATAGCTAACCCAGTAATGGTCAAGAAACCAGACGGAAAGTGGAGAATGTGCATCGAATTCACCAACATGAACGATTGTTGTCCTAAAGATAGTTATCCCTTACCCTCGATCGACCCATTAGTTGAAGCGATTGCGGGAAACCAAGTACTAGCCTTCTTTGATGCCTTTAAAGGGTATCATCAGATCCCTATGACAGAGCAGATGAAAGAAAAAACCTCCTTTATAACCGACAGAGGAACTTTCTGCTACAAGATGATGCCTTTTGGATTGAAAAACGCCGGAGCTACTTACCAGTGACTGGTGGACAAATTATTCAAATCTCAGATAGGGCGCAACCTCGAGATTTATGTGGACGACATGGTAGTAATGAGCCGCAGCTACGATGCCTTCTTTGAAGATCTAAAGGAAACCTCCAACCTAAAGCTGAACCCCGCTAAATGTACCATAGGCGTGGGAGCGGGAAAATTCCTAGGGTATATGGTATCCAATCGAGGAATCGAAGTAAACCCCGAGAAGATAGAGGCTTTGCAAAATATGCAAACCCCAAAAACCGTTAAGGATGTGCAGAAGCTGACAGGGTCCTTTACAGCCCTTAGCCGTTTCCTATCCGAAGGAGTGGAAAAACATCTACCCTTGTTTAATATCCTTAAGAAGGCAAACCAGTTTGAGTGGTCGCATGAATGCGGAGAAGCTTTCCAAGAACTTAAAAACCATCTTCGACAGTTTCCGACACTATCAAAGCCAGATAAAGGAGAGACTCTTTACTTATATATATCCGCATCCCGGCTAGCTATCAGTGCTGTATTGGTCAAGGAAAAGAAGGGATCGCAACATCCCATATACTATGTAAGCAGGGCCTTGCAAGGGCCCGAGACCAGATATACTCCTCTCGAGCGCTTGATATTAGCCCTCATCCATGCTTCTCGGCGGTTGAGACCATACTTCCAAGCACATACAATAGTCCTTCTAACCAACTACCCAATCAGGCAAATCCTCCAGAAGCCTGACGCTTCGGGGCGGATGATGAAGTGGGCCATCGAGTGTGGAAAACATGACATACAGTACAGACCTCGGACAGCCATCAAGGGCCAAGCCTTATCTGATTTCATAATGGAGTCTGTTGAACCAGTGGAGATCGACAAACCAAACCCAGCTCCGGACTCCGGAAAATGGCAACTATATGTGGATGGATCCTCCAACTCGGGGGGAAGCGGTGCTGGAGACTTACTCACCAGCCCAGAGGGAAAGGACCATCCTTACGTTCTCCATTTTGATTTTCGAGCCACTAATAATGAAGCAGAATATGAAGCCCTAATTACGGGGCTAAAACTAGCAAAGGACCTTGAGGTCGAGGACCTCGAAATCTTCAGTGACCCACAGATCGTGGTTCGACAGGTTAAAGGCGAATACAAAACTCAAGAGTACAGTCTCCAGAAATACCTCGAGATAGTTAAGCCTCTCCTAAATCAATTCCTATATTATGAGCTGAACCATATCCCCCGAGAAGGTAACCACAAGGCTGATGCACTTAGCAAACTTGCCTCCTCGGACCTCAACATAAGATCTTCTCAAGAATTGCTAATGGAAACTCTGGCGAAGAGAAGTTACGAAGAGAGTAGCATCATGGCTGTTGACATCTCAGATACATGGATGAGCCCCTACATTGAATACCTTCAAACGGGTACCCTTCCCGAGGACAAGCACCTGGCACGGAAGATCCGAGTTAAAGCTCCAAAATATGTCATCCACGACAGCATCCTATACAAGAAAGGATATCTCCAACCTTTACTCAAGTGTGTTGGGCCTTCCGACGCTGAATACTTAGTACAAGAAGCACATGAAAGAGTCTGCGGTAGCCACTAAGGTCCACGTACCATCACCCGAAAGCTCTTACAGATGGATTATTTCTGGCCTACGATGCTACAACACGCCAAAAGATACATCAATTCTTGTCATCAGTGTCAGAGATTTGCTAAGATGATCCACGTACCACAGGAGAATATGATTACCATCCAAGAATCCTGTCCATTTGTCCGATGGGTCATAGATCTTGTCGGACCTTTTCCTACGGCCCCTGGTAACTTCAAGTACCTCATTGTGGCCATTGATTATTTCTCAAAATGGGTAGAAGCTGAAGCCTTAACCAACATAACTGGCAAGAAAGTTATCAACTTTTGCTGGAAGAATATTGTGTGTCGCTATGGCATCCCGAGATACATAGTGACTGACAATGGAGCACAGTTTGATAATGACCCCTTCAAGAAATGGTGTACAGAGTACGGCATACACCAGAAGCTCACCTCGGTATACCATCCAGAAGCTAATGGCCAAGTAGAGGTTACGAACCATACCTTGGTAAGCAGTAGAAGCGCCTCGAAGGAGCTAAAGGAAACTGGATAAAAGAACTACCAAGCGTGATCTGGACCCATAGAACCACACCAGCCACAGCAACAGGAGAGACTCCTTATACCTTAGTCTATGGGTCCGAAGCGGTCATCCCCTCTGCCCGTACTTCTCAACCAGATGATGCAGATGGCACAGCCAACGAAGAAAACCTTCGTCTAGACCTTGACCTCCTAGAGGAGAAGAGAGCAAATGCTACAATCCACGAGGCCAAGGTAAAGGAAAGAGTCAAGTGCTATCATGATAGAAGAGTCCGCTTGGCCACTTTCGTTAAAGGAGACAGTGTAATGAGGTTGAATGAAAAAAGCAAGAAATAAGTGGAAGGAAAGCTAGCCCCGAACTGGGAAGGTCCATATCGAGTCCTAGAATCCCATCCAGGGGGAAGCTACCTCTTGGAAACAATGAAGGGGGAACCTATACCACGAAGATGGAATGTGATTAACTTACAAAAGTATCACGGAAGATAAAAACTCAAGGGAGAGCCTTACAAAGGTTCGAGATTATCATGAACGTCCGAGAAGCCTCATCAAGGCCCGAGGCAAGTATGTTCTAGCACAAACGGGTACTCAAACTCAAACCCACTATTTACTTTACTTCTATTCTTAAAGTTATAAACTTAGATTGAAATCACGATATTTTTATACCTATCCTTATAACAAGCAATCTTAAATTACCTTTTCTAAAAAGAGGATTGTTGTCTTAAGTATAACATTGATTGCTATTCAAAATGATATACTTTATAAAGTATATGATTGGTCAACTTATAAGTTGTTTGGATCCAATATTCAAATACCAATCGTTTTGAATAAAAGAGATAGGTTCGAGATAAAGTACTTCAAAAAGTGCTTGATTGAGGTCTATAGACCAAAAGGGCAGACGTGCTCGAGAATCAATCATCTCAACATAATGTGAAGAAACCTCAAAAACATAAGTTGAAGTTCATATCAAAGGTGTTATTACATCAGAATATGATACTTCTAAAAAAGTCCCTCAAAAGGGCACACATAGAGGAAAAACCTCAAACACAAATAGTTCATATCAAAGGTGTTATTACATCAGAATATGATACTTCTAAACAAGACCCTCAAAAGGGCACATAAGAGGCTAAACCTCGAACATAAAAAGGACATATCAAAGGTGTTATTACATCAGAATATTGTACTTCTAAATATACCCAATAGGGTTTCCTAGGACTTCACCAGAAGTGACACTTGAGAGATGGGCTATTGTCAACTTTTCTGCACGCTGTGACATTAAAGGCCTTATCAAAGGACACTCAAGGAAGAAGCCAAACAACATTAAGCTCGCAGGGTGTTCATCATGGATAATTGAGAGAACTTAACGACTGAGGATGATGCTCTTTTCCAGTAAATCATGAGACCGAGGTTGACAAGAACATGCCAGCAAGTAAGGTAGCAAACCTATTGGGATTACTCAACTTTGCCAGTAGAAGGATTAAGCACCTCTTCAAGAGAAGGTAATCAGGGATACTTAGCTCTAATAAGCCTCAGTAAATCTCCTGATGTTACTATCTTCTCGGAGGGATCCAATGCATCCAAAAACTTGGCCCCAGGGATCCAGCGTTTAGCAGTCAGAGTAGAGAGTTTATCAGCAGCATCTGGATAAGAAAAGATTTCCTCCATCACCTTTACCTCCTTCTCGGACTGGCATAGTTGCAGAACGCCACCCAAGATCTCATGCAGCTCAGATGAATGGAATAAATCCCCATACTCTTCCCTATGGCTCTGAAACTCGGGGCTACAAGCAATGAAGGCACTCCAAAGCTTTAGGAGTCGTTTGGTCTCCTCTGGGTCCTTCTCCACAGCTTGATTTTGCGCCACCTCATCTGCAATATCCCGATAAGTCTCCAGCTCTTTATCCTGAAATTTCTTTGCCAACAGCAGGTCCTCTGTCTCGGCCTCCAGCTGTTTTACCCTGGCTTCCAATTGAGTCACCTTCAATAAAGCCTGAACAGGAGGAGTAGGTGCGGCAGACTAGGCTGTCATAGTCAAAAGGGCGACCTCCATCTCCTCCTTCTTTGCCCTGAAGGCCCGGCACTTGACATGTAACTCCATGACAGAATCAGACAAGTACCGGATCACATCATTAGCTCGGCACCCCAACGTGGACAAATCTGCCATCAATTGTAAAAGTGGAAGACATATAAAAACCTGATATCTGAGAAACCCGTATAGCATAAAGGGAAAGATAATTACCTCAGAGACGAAAGGATACTTCTTAGAAGACCTCCGAGAAGCCTGACCATCCTCTTCATTTGGGCAGTTCAGATAATACTTCAGTTTCTTCAGAGAAGTATCTTCAGATACCACCAGCTCAAGGTCAGATTCATCATCATCTGAAGACTCCCCAGCCTCCGGTTCCATCTCCTCTGCCTCCTCATCTATGGCCTGGAGATTGGCTTTCCCTTTCTTGATCTTTTTCTTTGGAGGAGAGGCTGTACACATACAGAAGAGCGTAAATATGCTAAGTAAAGGAAATATATCAGACACTACGCTGTTTTGAAACAGAAATTACCTGAAGAAGATTGACTGGAAGAAGATTCACCCTGATTTCGGGGTGACTTCCTAGAAGTCCGTTTCCTGGCCTTCTTCTCATCTCCCTGGATTTTATCAGGGAGGGTCCAATCTCGATCCTTTTTCAGGAAGCTAGATGTGGATTTGGACCGTGGAACATCTAACAGATAAGAATAGGTGATTTCAGGCCACTCGCACACCGAGCAATGAGCCCCCCGCACAAATTCTCCCTCCTAGAAGACAATCTTCTCCTTCACGAGCTTCTCAATGATGCCCTCCAAGTGAGCGGGAGTCTCAAAGACATCAAGAGGCACAACATCCTTCGGCTTTGGATTCCAATCAGGAACCTCATATTCGGTCCGATCAAAGGTCAGCCGAATGTATTTCCACCCGCCGCTATTGTCAGGAAAAGTGAAGACCTTGCCATGCCGAGGAGTGAGGGTAATATGCTCACGCTCCTTGAAACAAAACAGCTTGAACAAGCTCCTAAACAAATCCAGGCTTGGATCATAGTCCTTCCGGGAACACCAGGAGATGAAAGCCACCATTGTTACCACCACATTGGAGTGAATCTGACAAGGGTGAAGCCGATGATGCTGGAGAAACTGTGAAAACACGGGGGAAAGGGAAAACTCAAACCCTGTTGCAAGAACCTGCCATATACTACCCCTCGGGTGGGGCTCATAAGATCTTTGACCGGAGTGGTCTTGTCTTCGAGCCTCAAATCAGCCTCGATGGGGTACGATAACCTGCATGACTTAAAAAATTGCAGGGTATTTTCGTCGACCACCTTGGTGCATCATTCGTACCATCGGTGGACGGAGTCCGTTTATCAACTTAGGGCTCCGCATTAGGGTCTATCTCTGACCCAGAGGCACCATCATCTGCCATTACAGTTACTGCCTGCAGCGGCGTAGCAATGGTAACCTCCATAAGTTCCCCAAACTCAACCTCCGGGAATAGAGTACGCAAGTCACGAGCCACGGGAACATTCTCTCTATTGCCAGAGGGATTGCTAGAGTTTGCTGACGACATGGCAATACAGAGAATGGGGGGGAAAAGTTTATGAGAAGAAGACGATGAAGAAAGACAAGAGTTTAGTTGAGAATTTTTGCAGAGATGGAAAAGATTAAAATTGCTTGGATGAAGATTGATGATAAACACAAGGAAAAAATACTTGGTTATATAACTAGTAATTAGCACACATTTAAGTGGAGTAATTACCTCGACTCGCGAAACGATACAACCAATTGTAAGGTTGGTCCTCTTCACCGCCAGAAGATACAATGAATCAAGACCACGTGTCAGTTCCCTCAGAATTCAAGAAGGCAGATTCAGATCCAACCGTCCACGTGTCCTGATGGAATACGAAAGAACTTGAAGCTAGATATTCAGAAGGGTAAGCCCGAAAGAAGAATCCTCGAAGGACATCCCGAGCTTAACACCCCGAGTTAGTCTCCCTTGAGTTATTGGTCTTCCCTCGAGAAGCAAGCCTCTCCTTCGACCTTCAAGACGGAGCACTCTATATTCTGAAGATCTACCTTGGGGCTACTGATAAGTCCATGGTTCGTTCGAGCCTCATTCATACTCGGACCAGGGCCCGAGAAGGGTCGTGGGCTCGAGATACGCGGAAGGTGGATCCACAGGTCCATTAATCATAATCCTTATAAGGAATGCGTATATTATGAATGTTCTAAAAGGAATATACATCCTCTCAAAGATGGTAATACAGCCATCCTAAACATGGTAACACAATCATGTCCCAAATACACTTCTATTATACATGGTAATACAACTACTATTCCCATAAGAGTTGTATTCATACCATAAATACATATCTTGGTGATCTACGGATTGTAGCCATATAAATACCCAAAAGGTTTGGTAGACCTCTCCATCTAATCTCATACTACATACTTTACGCCTTAAGCAAATATACTGACTTGAGCGTCGGAGTGTCTACCCCCGGGACACCCGGGGCCTTTGTTTTGCAGATTAGTTTTTTATCAGAGTTCATAATCAAGTGCGGGTCGTAGACATCCATTAATATCTTTCTTGTGGATCCCTGTCAACAAAAGATGAAGACATTTCGCTATATTTTCTAGTTGCTTTTGCTTTCTTTACTCCAGGGGGGCGTGAAGATGTTGATCTTCTAGGCCAACCATCTGTATCCATAGGAACAGAGTCTGAGCCTAGATTCTCATCAGATTGAGAAGCAAACTCATTCAAATTATTATCTTTCATAACTCGCCGAGATAATGGTGCTTCATCTTGAAGTTTTGGAACGTCTTCGAGTATATCCCAAACATGGTCAAATTTAGAACCTTTTTTAAACTGAATATCGCCTCTTAACATACTTTTTGCCGCTTCCATCTATCGAGTTGTCGTAAGATGGTTAATTATTGACATAAGAAAGAAAACAAATTTAGTTAAGTTGGGATTAGAAAAACTTACAATGTCTTTTTCTGAGGCGCCGCTTGGCTTCATATTTCTAACTTGGCGAACATAGCCAATTAGCTTTCTTACTGCCTTCTCCATGAGCTGGTAACGTGAATTTAGGGATCGACCTGTCCGGAATTCACCAAACTCAGTCACCCCATCATTGTACACTTGTTGGACATGGCCCCAAAAGGTTTCACCAGATTGGTTGTTTCACAATGATTGGATCTTGAGATACTTGCAACCATGCCCGAGCCAGTAACCTATCTTCTTCAAAATTGTACTTTGTACCTTTGGAAGTGGGAGTAGGAGTGGAACTAGACATATTGAAATTTATATATGTGTTTGGATGACAGAAATCAAAATAAGAAGAAGATAAAGAAGAAGAGTGACATGAAGAATGAGATAAAAAATTTATGAATGAATGCCTTTTAAATAGATGTATATGAAAGTTGGCTTTTCGGTATATGACCCTTGGATCACAAAATAGTATATATCTCTTGGCTTTTCAAACATTGAAATAACGCCCCTTCAAACACAATATTCCAGCATGTATGTCCTCAAAATATCAGTACTTTTAATTGAAACGATTCTAATGCAAGTGAAATTGTCCTATTCCGACATAGGATGCCAAAGTTATGAACAAAATAATGTTCCCCTAACAATTTTGATAAGAGAGTCATGTGCTTTACTATCATGTGTTTAATTTGGTGACCCACAATTGTTGCATCTTTGAAACTTTGCCTTTAAAAATTGCAGAATCCTACAAGTTTTTGTCTATTGCCCATTCAATCTCCCAATAGACGTGTCTTAGAATCACACAAATGTCTTATAAAAAAAATGATATATCAATCAATTTCACATCCCCCTCACATTTCATACTTTCCCGAATTCATAATTGATATTCTCTTTCTACACATTCATTTTTCTGCATCATGAGTTTTCATTTCGGAGAATCTTCAAACCAAGCACCTTTTCCAGAATCATCTTTTGACAGCCTGATACAATTTCTTTCAATTTTTGAAGATCTTGATATGGAGGAAACCACATTGCAAGATATGCTTGATTCCAACTACAATGATACAATATAAAATCATCCTCGGAAACACGGTGGTTCAATTCCGGGCCATAAAGAGAAAAAGTGTAATCATGGACTAGCGAATAAAATATTGTTCGATGATTATTTCTCTGATAATCGTTTGTATACTAAGGATGATTTTCATCGTCGTTTTCGAATGAGTACAAACTTGTTCAAACGTATTGTTGATGCGGTTCGGACGCATGACAGATATTTTGAACAACAAATGGATGCAGCTCATCGAGAAGGCCCGTCAACTTATCAAAAGATAACAGCTGCATTTCGTATGTTGGCATATGGCACCCCCGCTGATTTACAGGATGATTATTGCAAAATTGGTGAGTCTACTGTAATTGCGTGTTTTAAGAAGTTTTGTCGGGCAATTGTTGAAATTTTTTCAGAAGAATATCTACGAACACCAAATGCCAATAATGTTGCTAGACTACTCTATGTTGTGGAAGTTTGGATTTTCTAGGCATGTTAGGAAGTTTGGATTGCATGCACTGGAAGTGGAAAAATTGCCCTTATGCTTGGGCTGGACAAATTTCAGGTCGGTGTGGTTCACCAACAATTATTCTTGAAGTTGTTGCTGATTATGATCTTTGGATATGGCATGCATATTTTGGTCTACCAGGTTCAAACAATGACATTAATGTATTGGAGTCTTCACATTTGTTTTCAAATCTTGCACAAGGTCTAACTCCTAAAGCTAAGTATGTTATTGGAGGGAAACAATACCATTGGGGCTATTATTTAGCCCAATGGTATGTATCCAAAATGGTCAACTCTTCTGCAAACAATCTACAAACCATATACTGGAAGAGAAAAGCATTTAGCAAAAATGCAGGAGTGCCTCAGGAAAGATGTAGAGCGAGCATTTGGTGTTTTGCAGTAACGCTTTCAAATTATTGCTGGTCCATGCCGATTCTGGAAAAAAGAAGTGTTGCATGATATTATCACAGCCTGCACCATGATGCACAATATGATTATAGAGGATGAACGTGATCTGTCTGGCCTTTTACAACCTCCTCTAGTTCAACCATACCTTCGGATATTGAACTAGTCACCAATGAAGTTCGATTTCAACAATTTCTTGCGCGACATAGACAAATTAGAGGCTCGGATGCTCATCATGCACTTCGCAACGCATTGATGGATCATTTGTGGGAAAAAAGGGAAGCAAGCCACTTTGATATTTTTTAGAGAATTACTTGTTTGTCGTGATTAATATTCAGTTGGAATGTTGATGTTTTACTAAAGTTTATTACATTTTTGTGTGCATTTTTAATAGTGGTATTTCAGTTTTTGGGAAATGTATGTTTCACTATTATTTGTAATGTTAAGTGTTGTATGAATATTTTTATTAAGAATAATTATGTATTAATATTATTTTATTTTAATTAAATAAATTATTGATGCAAGATTAAGAATTAATTTGATATAACTTTGCAATATAACAAAGGAATAAAAAGATAAAAATTAAGTTTTCATAAAGGATGTGAAGGAATATACTTTTAGAGGAAGATATAGAGTAAAGCATTGGAGTAAAAACACTGTATCAACTGTAAAAACCACTGTAGTAGCTGAAAGATTGTGCAAAACCATTGGAGATGGCCTAAATGAGCATAATCAGAGCCCCCCTTCAAATCAAAGAGTGTAGACTGTACCAAGTCATGATTGGGAACAGGACACTTGATAGCAGCAAGAGAATCAACTAAAATCTTAATGTCACGCAAATAGTCATCCATAGACTGAGAATCAGGTTTCCTAAGCCTAGATAATCTACCTTTCAACTCCATAGACTTAGCCAAACTAGCTTGCATAAAACGTGACTCCAAACGAACCCAATATCACGAGAAGTATGCAGTTCATGAACATCAACAAAAACATTCTGAGATACGTAGCAAATATCCAAGTCTTAACTTGCTGATCAACACTTTGATAATCAAAAAATTGTGGATATTGTATCATATTCCCATTCATATCATAAGTTAAAGGAGTGGGAAGCGACGTGGTACCATCAACCAATTCAAACAATTGATGAGACACAAGCAAACATTTCATTTGAGTCTTCCACAACAGATAGTCCTCCGTTGAATTGAGCTTAACAATCACCAAATTCGATGGGTTCGGAGAAGACAAATGAGCCATAGAAGGAACCTGCAATCCAAGTTGGATTGCTGAGGAAGGTTGGTGGAATAAATTCTATGACGGCTGGCTAATTGGAAGCACTTCTAGAGAACTTGGTAAACCTGCTTGCTGTTGTTGAAGTGTCTGTGCTATCGGAACAACTGTTGAGTAAATTCTTGGATCAAGGGTTGGGCTAGAGCGGAGAGTGTCATAGCCAGTGAATCCAATAGGATGACTCAGTTGTGGATAGGCGTGCGAGTATGCAGCAATGGGCCAAAACGGAGTAGAAGCAGACCCGACAAAACCTGGTGGAAAAGTGTTGGCGCGTGGGACCCACGCGCTCAAAGGGTAGTAGCTGGCTCGGCGCGTGCGCTTCACGCGCCAGAATATTTGTTTGCTATTTCCGCGCGTGTGGTCGACGCGCCTGCACCCGCGCGTGGAAGCCACGCGCCTGAAGATGGTGAGTCTCGTTCGCGCGTGTGATCCACGCGCCCGTGTCCGCGCATGGATCCCACGTGCCTGAGTGAATTAACTCGACCGGATCAGGCTCCACACTTGCCTGTGCAACTCCGGTGATGGCTGGGTTGGAGGAATCGTCAACAGCACCTGAGAGGCTTCCCGGTGACGCTGCAGTGGCGGGGAAGACAGATCGGGAAGGAGATGACGACTGGGCATCGAGTCGGCTCGTCGATTGATCAATTGATGACCCAATATGTGAGATCATAGTGAAGAATTGGGTTTACGAGATAGCTGACCGGGCGGTGACGAGTGCTACCGGTGGCAGACTAAGATCACCTCCGACTGATCGGGCGGCGATGGGTGCTACCGGCGGCGGACTGAGATCACCTCTAACGGAAGATGGCTGATCGGCCATGAGAATTTTTTTTTCTTGTAAAAATCAAAACCTATACTCTTGATACCATGTACAGATAATGATAAAAGCGTACCAATGTGGTAGCCCTGGCTCTCATATATATACACTCAATATTTACATGAAAAGTCTATACAAGTCTTTACCCTAATAATTCTCTACAGCCCATTACTACAATCCCTTTGATATTCATTGGCAGTGTTAAATGATTAAACACTCAAACTTGATTTGTTTCACTTCCTAGTTTGATTAAAGTTTCTGCTGCTGCATTTGATTCTCTAAGAATATGAAGAAGGAGAAAGAAGAGAATTCACCTGTTAAGTCTCGAATGTTTCTGATAATGCTCATCAGCTTTCATGAAACTTTAATTTGCTTCTGCACCATCTTCAATAACACCGGAAATCTATCTCTACTTGCACCCTTTGATGATCATGGAAGAAAGTGGCCTCAATTTCCAAAGCTAAGGTTTTTGCCTAAGCCTCAAGACTGTCTTGAGCTTGCAAAAGTTGGGCATTTGCATATAAAATTATCCCAGATGAGTCTATGAGAAACTAGGATTTTTAGGTTTAAGTCATGATTTCTAATTCACCTTTATAATGGAAATAATCAAATCCTGCACTTTTTTACTTATTAGAACCTGGTTAGGAGCAATATTATTATTATATGTGTGTGTGTGTGCCACTTTAGCACACCATACAAACCAAACAATCACCACAGGTGCAAGCTTGGAAATATTCCTATTAAGAACAAAAGTTTCATTTGTATTCCGGTAAAAACCATATGTATTCCAGAGTGATTCAAATGTGATGTGATATATCAAAGAAAGCACTAACAGCTTTTCATACCCATTCAATAAATATGCAATTATTAAAGCAGTGGTGTATGTCCTCTCAGTATGCATAACATAAACAACGATTACATTGTTGGTGGATATTTAGATCCTTCAGAACATTTGTAGTTGGCACAAATCTATTGACTAGTCTCCGGCAGAAAAAATTCATCTTATTTGGCAAGTATTCAAACCACATAAAGTTAAAAGATAGTAACTTTGATTTGTTTGGTCTAATTAGCTCATACTCTGAAGCAACAGAGAATGTTCCATTAGTATCTGGTTTCCATATCATCACATCTTTGTAATTATCAAAAAGGGAAAGTTCTTTTGAAATCAGTTCCAAGTACTGAGTTAAAAATCCATTTTTCAACATATTCACATACTATTCTTGATGTAAGAAAAATTCAGAAATAGTTAAATCAGGGAAAGGTATATCCACATTTTCATCCCATCAATCAATAAGAGCATGCTCACCAATCCACTAGAAATTCCAAAAGGATACATCTCCTCTGTGTTGTAATGCTATATATTTTCCACTTCCTTGATCTGGCGCAATGTCTTAGACCGTTTCAAATTATTAGGTAAACTCCACATAAATTCAAACCACAAATGACCCCCAATTTGTAGCTTCCGCGAGGCTTCAAAGAGAAGCTATGAATAGTCAAGTGAATATTCTTGACCCCTAAACCATTTTCTACTAGTGGATAGTATATTTTAGTCCATGCTCATCATATTCTTTTTTGTCCATATACTGGTGAACCTTCAAGAATTTGGAAAACAGAATATGTAGCTTATTAATCACACCAGTAGACTTAATGACAGTCAAAATATGTAAGAGGATCGCAGATAAGACATGTTTGATTACTATCAACCTTCCGGCTTGATTCAGCCATTTATGTTGCCAGATAGCCAATTTGGCTGCAATTTTAATATATATAATGACTTAATGTAGCAATGTTTTGTTCTCCTGAGTATAATTCGTATCTTAAATATGTAAATGGAAAAGAACCTTCACTAATCCCAGAAACTTGTTGAACCATGTCTTGATCGCTGTTGTAGAGTATTTTTTATGTAAAATGCAGATTTTTCTAAATTGATCTTTTGGCAACTTACATTTTCATAGCAGAGCAAAATATTTCTAAGATAGGTCAGACTAGCCTTAGCTTTCAGAAATACAATTGTATCATCAACAAAGTTCACATGGGTAATATTCCTGGTTAAATGTGGCAGCTTATAATAGTCAATCATTCAATTATTAAACATCAAGCCAAGGTTTATTGAAATAATTTTGTAAGTAATAAAAATAAGAAAGGTGATAAAGGATCACCTTGCTTAATTAATACCTCTGGAAGTACTAAAAATACTCATTGGTTGTCTATTCACAATAACTGAAAATTTCGATGCTGCTATGTTGCCGATAATATTCTTCACAAATAAGTTATGAAAACCCATTTTTAAAAGGAATCTTTTCAAAAGAGACCATGAAACCCTGTCAAATGCTCTGGCCGTATCTAATTTGAAAATAATATTTGACCCCCTGTTTTGTTGTTCAGAAAACTGGTTTGTTCATGCATCAAGAGGACGTTATCTGCTAGTTCCCTCCCCTGAACAAAAGCTAATTGTTCAAGGGATATAAGGATAGGTAATTATGGGCTTTAGTCTTTTTGTATTTATCTTTGTAAAAACCTTATTTATAAAGTTAGAAATACTAATTAGTCTAAACTCTGAGAAGGTATTGACTACAGGTTTCTTTGGATCAAAACAATATAGGACGCGGTAATATCTTGAGGTATTGGATATCCATTTAAGAATACATTCACAGCACTCAGTAAATCATTACTTATAATCTCCAGATAATGAGTATTGTTAGTGCCTTCTAACCATGGCCTGGTCCATCGATTTGACCGCCTAATGTTTTTACTGGACCACGATCCAGAAAATGGGCAAAGAGGCTGAAGAGACCCCAAGTTGGCCCAAATCCAAGACTATATATACATCTGTAAGCATAGTGTAAGAGGTATGTTGACAAATCCATTGTTCATAGATCTGTAACTTTCACTGCATTCTCTAACTCGAGCATTGGAGCGAGAAATGAGTAAAGACTCCATTATTTACTGGAGTTCTTCCTTTCTAAGAAAATACATGTCTATCTACTGGATCAAGAACCACACAACACATTTAGGTCGTAACAAGTATAAAACTGGCCAGTATAGCCATCTCGGTGCTAATTCCCCATCCATATTAAAAATGATCTTTTTAAGTTCAGTAAGCTCGGTCATTTTAATCAAATGAAGATTATTTTCATAGTTTTAGTTATAGGGTTGTTTTCAAATAATAGATTAGAATCTATTAGATTTGAATCATGATTATATTCAGTAGATAAATTAGAGAAGAGGTGCACAGTCTCAGCCCCTATCATTTCTAGATTAGTGTGTAATGTATTTTGAGAATCCCTAATGGTTAATATTGCTTCTTTAACATGCTTATCTTTAACCGAGGCATGAAAATGTTTTGCATTTGAGTTACCCATCTTAGTCATTTGATTCTAGATTTCTGTTTCCATAAGACTTCTTGTTTGTTCAAAGGTAAGGTTAACGCGGCCTGAATTCTATTCATTTCAGTTCTATTTACTTCTGAACTTCCATTTTGATAATTTAGTTCCTTCTGTTCAACTAGTTGTTCTGCAACTATAACCTGATCATGTATATTCCAATATTTTTCTTTTATTCCACTATTTTACCTCATGTCTATTCTTCTCAATTTGATGGAAAATTTCAACATGCCAACATCCTCACAAGGTAGATTCAAGTTTTCAGACACTACGCCTTTAAATGTATCATGTAATAGCTAGCAGTGCTGAAATCTAAATGGTTTAGGGCATGTTTGATAATTGTTATTTTCCAGTGTCATCAGGAGTGGTGCGTAATCAGATAGTGCACTAGATCTGACTCTGACTTTCCTATGTGGAAAACTGTCACGGAAAAGGTTATTGACTAACTCTCTGTCTAACCTTTTCTACACATTACCTCTAAGTCTAACCCTATACCATGTACAAAAATTCCAAACTGTTGGAAGCTCTACCAATTCATTATCACCTATAAATTATTAAAATTCAGCATGCTATTATGACTCTGTGAGAAATTGACCTAGGTATTCATTTACCTCCCTGACTACATTAAACTCCCAGCAATCATGAATGCATTATTCGTTAATGTACTTAGTTCTTGCCAGAGGGGCTCCCTATCTAACCTAGTATGCCTACCATATACAAATGTACCATACGAAACCTCAGGCAATGACAGGGGGCGGAGCTAGGAATTTTATATAAGGGGGTCGGAACTTAACAATTTGAAATACCTATTATAATAATGTAAAATATTACAATTCATTGAAATTTCAAAAAAGCAAAACATCAAAAACAACTATTAATAGATAAAATTGATGATTTTAGCATTATAATTAATATGTCACTATATTTTATCAAGTCAAAAATTCCTCTCTGAGAGCCTATTAATGAATTCAAACTATCTAAATTATAAAAAGTAAGAGGGATTAAAAAGAGAATCGAGTACCAGTTGTTGGTTTTCTTTCTTCTAAATTGAAAAAATTTTATTTGAAATATATATATATATATATATATATATATAAATATATATAACTCATTTATCTTAAATATATATATAGGTCTTAACATCTATATATGATAAAAAAACCAACTCATAATTTATTTTAAATTATAATTGTCTTATTAAATATAATAAAACTAGCTTGTTTGTTAAAAAATCAGTAAAATAATGAATATATTCCTATAGGTATTAATAAATGATTACTTTGTTTTTAAAGAAAAATATTGCTTTTTAATCAATCATTGAAGAAAAGAATGTACATTATTCCTATATTTAAGAAAATCTAAAAGAATCAAATTGTATTCATATTTGATTGTGGTTCAATAGTATCATTTTAATTATAGTCTCATTTCTCTTTTATAACTCATCATTCTATGTTTGAAATAGTAAATATTAAAGAAAATTCATGAGGAGGGCAACATGTAACAATTTAGTCTAATAAAACAAATTTATAATTTAAACTAACATATATATTAAGTAAAATTTAAAATGTTGAGAGGGGCCCGACCCCTCAGCACCCTGGTCCTCCGGCCCTGGGCAATGACACATGTTTCTGTTCATTTAAAACAAATTGGTCATGTATTTGTTTAATTGAAGCAGTAAATGACTTATCCCAAAAATTCCAAATTTTATCTCTAGAACCATAAAAGAAATGTGTGTATCCAAGATCGTAAACTATTGATCTAGCCTTAGTAGATTTTAAAAATGGTTCAGTTATAACAAAGTCTGACACTCTATGCTTCATTTTTTTTATATGCCTTGGGCTTTTCCGAGCCTTCTTACTTTTAATCCTCCTAGCATCCCAAACACAAATATTTTGACTAATCATAATTAAACTAATCATATATGTCTTATCAATAATTTTGTTGAATCCTGTTCCAGAGTTTTAATTGGTAAAGGCTCTTGTAGCTTCTGGTCCTCTAACTGGACAGGTAAAGGATGCATTACGGATTACATTACTCCAGATTCTACTCCCATCCCACAGGACTGCACTGTACAACAATTCATTGAGCAGAAAGGTACTTATCTTCAATGTTTATCAATCTTACCTTCTGATGTGCTCAGTGCTCTTTAGGCCTCCCAGTTCTATCCTGATAGAGAGGATGGACTTATATGGTTACCTAGCTCTGATGGGAATTTCAGTTTCAAAACTGCTTACAAATCTCTAAGGCCAATCAGAAATAACCATAAGTCACTTGATAAACTGTGGAATCCCAGACTACAAAAAAAGATAAGCATTTTTGTTTGGAAACTGATAAATGATTTTCTTCCTTTTCCTGATGTCTTAGTAAGAATGGGATTCCATTTGCCCGCTAAATGCCCCTTCTGTGATTCTCATGATACTCCTGAACATTGTTTCACACACTGTGTATTTGCTAAATCTATGTGGAACCATTTTCATTATATGGTTGGTATTACAGACCCCTCATTTAATTCTCTGTGGGATAGACTCTCATATTACTGGTCCTTTCAGGGTAATTCTAGACTACACACCACACTCTTTCAGATAGTGCCCAGTATTGTGTGCTGGTTCATCTGGAAAACCAGAAACTCATATATTTTTTAGAACATTGCACCTAACATTGATGTGCAAAAGAGGGCCATTAATAATTATGTGTTTCAGCTATTCTCTGTCAGACCCCTACATGTTGTATCTTCCTTTGATAGAGAGCTGGTAGCACTAGGTTTTCTGCCTTTACATACTAGACCTCCCCAAATCCCTATTCAAATTGTTGCATGGATTCCTCCCCAATCTGGCATTAAAGTCAATGTTGATGCCTCATGGCTGCTCCCTAACCGAACTGGAATTGGAGTTTTTATTAGAAGTACTCATGGTATTATGATATATGCTTTCTCTGGTTTCTGTACTGCATTAACTCCATTGCAGGGAGAACTTCTTGCCATCAAACAAGGTGTTGCCATTGCTGATGCTCTCCACACTCCATACTGCATTGAAACTGACTCCCAACTTGCTGTGAAGTACATCACCAAACCTATCCTAGCTCCTTTGCAACAATATCACCTCATCATGAATATTAGAGACACCAGCAAAGGTCCTGTATCACATGCTATGAGGCAGCCAATCAAGTGGCAGATTCTCTGGCAAAATGGGGTCACCTCTCCCAGCAAAACAACCACTTTCACAACCAGCTGCCTTAGGAAACTCAAGATCTGTATAACCTTGACCTTATTGGGGTCCCTACTATTAGAACTCCAAGTATGGATGCTACTTAAGTATAATTTATTTTTGCAGGAAAGAAGGCATCTGTGCCCTCCATTCTCAAAGCTCTCCAAATCAATTTCCAGCAACCCTGTAGAATATTGCCCTCCTTTTGTATAGATCTCCTTCCTTTCTCTTGATACCGCATTGTGTTTTGCTTAGCAATTCACTAATAGGTTTCTTGTACTAAGGTAGTTGATGATTCTTTGTAATATGCCTTAGATATAGGCCATTTTTTGGAAGCAACATCATGCTTCAAAAGAGCTTTAAGCTCTTTCTTTTTGTAACCACTCTCTGGAGTGAGTAATACTTTAGCCATTTTTTGGCCTTTTTCATGGTCTAGGGAGCCATATAAACTTCCCTCCGCTTCCAAAAGTGGTTTAATTTTAAAAAAAAAAAAACTAATTTTGATGAGTCAATATGAAATCTGGTAGTCCACGTTTTGGCACTCCGTGTATATTTTTGTTTTTTTAATATTTACTTTTTTTGTGTACCGCCCACGGGCTCAGGAATGTCTACATTTGAACCATCAATCAATTTGTTAAATTTATCACAAATGCAAATTTGTTAAAAATCTATTACGACTGTGTGAAAGGTTCGATTATAAAGTTTCCATTTTTAGCTATCATTTCAGTACATCCATTCACAACAGGACTGCCAAGCATACTTGATATTACTCTATATGTTCCAAGATTCTGAAACTTACCTTGAGGCCTGGTGCATTCCTCATCTTGTCTCACCTCTTCTTCATACTTATCATCCAAATGCTTCAGCTCATTCTCTGAATGCACCTAAGATGTACATGCATCTGCATTTAAACTCAGTGGAAAGATTAGTTTCGTTAGACACACTGTTTGTAAGTATTATCTTCAACATCAACCACTTCCACCTGAATATCATTATTTGTTCCCTATACCATATCTACTAGTGCATAAATGGAATTATGAACCTGAACTATATTGTTTATACCATTATTTTCTAAACTAGGATTGGAAACCTGCAAGGCAGAAACTCCCTGATCCTTCGTATTTTCTCCAGTGGTGTGGTAGCTCCTGCTTGTTGAGCTTTATTTCTGCACCTTTTGCTTTCCATTTTTGTCTTGTAGTACTTGCAAAACTTCCTGTCTTTCTCAAGAAGACATTCTCAACAACCTCATTAGTAAACTCAGTATGTCTATCTATTTCTTTAATATTCTAGGTAAAACTGGGGATGAGTGTTCAGGTTTATTGTCATGCATTAAGGGCCTCCAAAAATTATTACTTTTCTATTTGATGTATCTATGTTGCAAACAGTGGCTATATGCCCTAGTTTAGAGCAGTTCTGACAATAATCAAGCACTTCTTCATATTCAATATATTGCCAGAAGCCTAAATGTCTATATTGGATCCAAATTCTATCCTTTAATGGTTTTGACACATCCTTTAATGTCTAGGACTTGCGGTTGATATTGACCGAGCTCATGAACTGATCTGCAAAACAGACCCTAGGTTGGCCGGCAGTAGACACTCTGATGCTTAAGTCAGTAACAGTTTTAGGAAGCAATATGCATAAGAGTGTAGTTTATGTAAGATAGATAGATAAGCTTACCAGGCCTTTAATAATATTACACTAATCCTTAGATTAACAGGGTATGTAATTCGAGTATGATTATAATGCCTATGACAATAAAAGTTGTATTCCCATAATTAAAGAAAGTGCATTCCATGTATTCAATTCAAATTATGCATAAACCATATTTAGGTTAGGTCAGTGGATCCTAAAATCCACCTTCCATGTTATCGAGTCCGAACCTTTCAGCCCATAAACATGGTCTGATCGAAGCCCACAGGCACGAGCCATGGACTTGTCGATCTAATTAAACAAAGACCTTAGCAACATGGGGCCTAGTCTACTTATTGTGGTCTGGTTTACTTTGACAAGATGCCCAATTAAATTCCCAAGAGACAACATGACACATTCATCAAAGAGTTGATGAGAAGCCCATACATACATACCCAGATCGAAACAACCGGTGAATCAATATTTGGGATGGAATCTGGGCTCCACTTTATTTGAACAGATCCCACAGAAATACACCTTTACTGTATCCCCACACTATAACGATCAAAATAACGATGCTATCAACAAAAAACACAATACAGATAGCACTACAACATATTAAGTTATCTCTTATTATTTGTGCACACCGTACTAAACACACCAAACATATCCTTATAACGGAAAATACCCAGTGATCATCTATTTACTCTGGTGGAAGGAAATTACAGTTGGAGATATTTATCTGAATATCTCTACTGCTGACTGTCCTGATTTCCCTCAATTTAAAATGTAACATTACAACTCTACTTATGATGACTAAACTAACTATGATTTCCTACCTTAGTGCAACTAAACTCCTACACTACCGCCAACTTTCAACGTTTCCTTTTACCATGAATCACATGATCGGAGTTGCTTTTGACTCTTTAACTAATCACAGATTATTTCAAATATGATAAATATTATAACAACAAATAAAAACTAGATTAACCTTGCATTCACTCCCTTAATCTATTTGATTTTCAACCATCCCACGTACAGCTAATGCCAAGTTATATATTCATCATCTTTTAATAACTGAGAAGATGGGATATTCTCGGCTCGCAAGCTTCACGGAGGAGATAGGATTTCGTTGAAAAATCCCTTCTTTGACATAGGCTTTCTCCTTATAACTGAGGAGGAGAATGAGTGTTATATCGGACACTCCCTGAACTTCTAGACATACCTTCCTTTCTTTGTGTTTGCTCGGTGTTGTATCGGACACCTCTGAGCTTTCCACACGCCTTTCATCGCCGCCTTCCTTTCTTCGTGTGTTCTTGGTTTTGTAATGAACACCTTTGAGCTTCGTACTGCGTCAGACACCCCGAGCCTTCTTTGGTGTTGTAGTGAACACCCTGACCTGTACTGTGGTGTTGTAGCCGTGCTTGATCTACTACAAGAAAATTAAGTGCTTCCTTGTAACTCCATCAACACCGATTCGAACCACGCTCTAATACCAATTGTTTGAAACAGGTCCCATAGAAATGAACGAATTTCTATATACCCACACCGTAAAAGATTAAAATAACCATGTTATCAACAATAAACACAATATGGATTGCACTACAACATATTAGGTTATCCCTAATTATATACGCACACCATAGCAATCACACCAAACATATCTTTAAAACGGAAGATACACAGTGATCATATATTTACTCAAGTTAATGGAAATTACAGTTGGAGATATTTATCTGAATATCTCTACTACTGACTGTTCTGATTTCCCTCATTTTCCAACGTAAAATTATAACTTTATTTATAATGACTAAACTAACAATGATTTCCTACCTTCCTGCAACTAATCTCAAACACTACTGCCAACTTTCCACGTTTCCTTTTACCAAGAATAATTTGACCAGAGTTGCTTTTGACTCTCTAACTAATCACGGATTATTTCAAACACGGTAAATAGTAAAACAACAAAAACAACTAGTTTAACTCTACACACTTCATGTTCCGAATTTAGTAGAAGTCAAAATCCCAGCTTTTCTTCATCCAACACTTCTAATAGTCATCAGGAACTTGAAAATGAATAAAAAAATTTCATTTATCAACCAAGTAAATCCCAAGTTTTCCTTTAAATCATGCAGTATGAAAATCACGACACAGGTGATCTAGTTGGGGATGCGGTCTCACAAAGCTATCAATAAGAGTGAATCGCAACGGGACCTCTATCGCACTCCTCATCGGAGAATTAGATCCCTAGTTCCCCCAACCGCTCGATTCCTTTCTTTGGATTGAAGGGTGCCCTATCACCATCTGTTGTTGATAACCAGATGTTATGTGTTTGATTGTTTGTTAACAATCTGCAGTGCACATAGATGTTGAGGAGTTAAAAACTGGCTGGTTTTCGGTGTGTGGCACCGTCAATACGGTGGCGCCGGTCATGATCGATTTGGAGCATATGAAGAAAAAAATCAGATTCTTTCGCCATATTAAAAATTTCAGGACTTTGTGTATGGGTAATGGGTTTTTAATTAGTCATTATCTCGTTCTACTTTTGAATTGATTTCATATGATTGCACACTGAGCTGAACTAAATTAAAATTAAAGGTACGAAGAAGAGTAATAGTACTTTTAAATTAAGCTAAGTATGATTTGATCGGATTATATCAAACTTAATTTATCTGATTCGAATTGAACAAAATTAATTTGACCGAATAAGGTATCTTGATTTAGAAGTAAATGTATTAAAAATATTATAAACACCTACACTAGGTTGAATGACATCAATGAAATTTAAAAACTGATTTGAGATTAACTGAATTGATCTGATCTGAATGGAACTAAAATGAAGTAAAAATAAACATAATGAAAATAGTATGACTAAACTAATTTGGAGCATCAAATTACATTTTTTTTAAAAATTAACTTAACTGAACTGAAAAAAGGGTAGAGAACTTTATTTAAAAATATTGAGTACATGTACTTAACTGAAAAAATAAATATATTTATCTGAACTAAACTGAATTGAAAAAAATAAACATGTATTGAACTACACTGAAAAAATATAAATATAATAAAATGATATATAAATACATTAAACTAGCCTTGATGTAAATAACTTGAAGAAGTAGATGACACAAAAATTTACGTGAAAAATCCCAAAACGAATTTTGGGATAAAAACCATGGGCAAATTATGATTTTACTATGATCGAACTTGATGTATTTTACGAGTTATTAAGATGAAGAGATATATAAGGAAATTGGAGAATAATTAAGGATAGCTCATTCTATGCTCTCGGGATGAATTCCATGAACTACTCCTTGGGTCTATTTATAGCAAAAATTTGTGCTCCCATCCAAATGAATTTTCTTCATTTTAGCTAAATATCTCCCAACATAATTATACTATGAATAGGGATTTTAGTTGACTCACTATGTAATGAACATTCCACAAATTTGTTTGCATATTTATAACACTCCCCCTTTGAACGTTCATAAAATGCGTTCATGATGCCTTAATAGTAAACGTCAAGCACAACTCCCCCTTATCTTGATATTGCCTTATAAACTCTGCAGCCTTCGTATCCCAATGTTATGAACATGCTTTCTGAATACTAAGTGGGGAGAGACTTTGTGAAGAGATCTGCTGAGTTATCACAAGAACGAATATACTGAAGATCTATAATATTGTTCCTCTTTAGCTCTTGGGTAAATTCAAAGAAAATTGAAGGAATATGTTTTTTTTCTGTAGCTCTTGATATATCCTTCGTTCATTTGTTTAACACATGCAAAATTATCTTCATAAAGTGTGATGGACCATTATTCCTTAAGAGACCACTTGAAGCTCTGATATGATGCGTCATAGACTTTAACCATACTAATTCCCGATTTCCTTCATGTAATGCGATAACTTCAGCATGGTTTGATGATGTCGTGAAAAGTGTCTGCTTTTGAGAGCGCCAAGAATTGCGGTTCCTCCATACGTAAATACATACCCATTCTGTGACCTTCCTTTGTGTGGTTCTGATTTGAAGCCAGCATCTGCATAACCAATCAAAACTGGTTCTGTAGAGTTAGAGTAAAATAATTCCAAATCAATCGTTCCTTGAAGCTAACGAAACACATGCTTAACATCATTCCAGTGCCTTTTAGTAGGTGCTGAACTGAATCTCGCTATAAATTTACAGCAAATGTTATATCAGGCCGAGTACAATTAGCGAGATACATAAGAGCTCCAATCGCACTAAAATATGGTACTTCGAGACCAAGAATCTGTTCATTTTCTTCACATGGACGAAATTTATCCTTCTTAATATCAAGGGATCTGGCGATCATTGGGTACTCAATGGATTTGATTTATCCATATTAAATATCTTTAATATCTTTCTCGTGTAATTTGATTGACACGCAAGAATTCCACTTGGCAAATGCTCGACCTGCAAGCCGAGACAATATTTAGTTTTCCCAAGATCTTTCATCTCAAACTCCTTCTTTAAGTAAAAGATTACTTCCAGAATTTCCTTATTAGTCCCGGTGATATTTAAATCATCAACATAGACAGCAATAATCACACACCCAGATGTTGCTTTCTTAATGAAAACGCATGGACAAAGAGAGTCAAATAACATACCCCTTTCGTACCAGATATTCACTTAATCGGTTGTACCACATGCGTCCAGACTGCTTTAGTCCATACAAAAACCTTTGTAACTTAATTGAATACATTTCTCTGGGTTTTGAACTTGATGATTCTGGCATTTTGAATCCTTCAGGGATTTTCATGTAAATGTCAGTATCAAGTGATCCGTATAAATATGCAGTAACAACATCCATTAGGTGTATATTAAGTTTCTCATGAACAGTTAGACTGATTAGGTATCTGAATGTAATTCCATCCATAACAGGGGAATATGTTTATTCAAAATCAATTCCAGGCCTTTGAGAAAAACCTTGTGCAACAAGTCGAGCCTTGTATCTTACAATCTCATTTTTCTCATTTCATTTTCTTATAAAGACCCATTTATATCCAACAGGTTTCACATCTACAGGTCCGAATAATTTACGCTTATTAAGCGAGTGTAATTCAATTTCAATAGCCTCTTTCCATTCAGTCCAATCATGTCTATTCTTACATTCGGTAACTGACCGAGGTTCATGATCTCCATTATTTTCATCCATGACATCGCATGCCAAACTATAAGAGAAAGCATCATCGATGTCTACATTCCGGTCCCACCTTATACCCGTCTGGGCATAACTGATCGAGATTTCTTGATTTTCTTCGTTGTGTATTTCTGCAGGAATACTTTCTCAATTTTGCTCATGTATTTCTTCAGGAATACTGAAATAATGTGAATTTACCATGTCTGGTGTGTCTGTATTATGTAAAATATATAGAGTTATAATGATACAAGTACAATGAATCTAGACTAGTCTAATTAAGGTAAACTAATATATACAAATCAATCACAATAATATGAAGATTATTGTGATATTCTATCACCCCCCCCCCCCCAAGCGAAGCGTCGGATGAGAAGCCACGCAAAGCTTGGATCGAAACATTGTGAAGAGAGGGCAAGGCAATCCATTGGTGAAAATATCAGCAATTTGCAATGTAGAAGGGACATGACTAACACGAAGTCTACTGGAAGCCACCAACTCGCGAACAAAGTGATAGTCAATGTCGATGTGCTCGGCCCGTTTGTGAGCAATAAGATTTTGAGCCAGGAAAATGGCACTGCTGTTGTCACAAAACAATAAGGTTGAGAAGGACAAAGGAACACAAAGCTCCTTAAGCAGATTGCACAGTCAAACAAGTTCAGCCGCAGTGTTGGCCATAGCACGATACTCAGATTCGCAACTAGCCCAGGGAATAGTAGGGTGTTTCTTAGCACTCCAAGAGACAAGATTACCACCAAGGTAAATGGCATAACCATAGGTGGAACGTCGAGTTTCAACACAGTTAGCCCAATCAGCATCCGAGTACCCTATAACATGAAGGGAGCCCAAAGAGGGACGAAAGAAAAAACCACGATTAAGAGTACCACAAAAATAGAGAAGAATACATGTAACCGCTCGATAGTGATCCTCTCGAGGCGACGGAAGGAACTGGCTAACAGAGTTCACCGCATAGGAAAGGTCAGGCCTGGTGATGGTCAAGTACTGTAAAGCACCGACAAGCGAAAACGATACAACTTGGCATTTTAAACTCTGGGTTAGAGGAGCTGAGGAGTTGCGAATCGGGAACAAAGGGCGTGGAAACAGGTGTTGTGTCAGTCATGCTAGCACGCTGAAGAATGTCCGTGGCATACTTCGCTTGCCCGATAAACAACCCTGAAGAGGAGCGAGAAACCTCCAATCCCAGAAAGTAGTGAAGAGAGCCAAGGTCCTTAACAGCAAACTCATGATCAGTGCGAGCGACAAACTTCTGAATAAGAAGAGCATCATTGTGGCATTTAAGGCGGTTGGTCCTTCACGTTTCATGGCAGAAGACAAATGCCTTCTCTGGTATTGTCTTAAAACCTGAAATAGCTTTAAGGCGGTTCCTATTCCGCCTTAAATGTTTTCAGTTTTAAGGCGTTTCTTCCGCCTTAAAAGCAGAGGCCTTCCGCCTTAAACGCGTCTTGCGAGTTCGCAAGGAAGCTCGTTGTGTTAAAAAAAACCCTAGCAAGTGGAACAACTTGCGAAGTCTCAAGTCAATTCTATTATAGCAACCTGGACAGCTTGCGTCTCAAGTCCATTCTGCTCAGTAAAAAAAATGAGCTCTCCGATCCAAATGGACCAGAGAGCTCCATATACATGAATAAATATAAAAAAATATATTGTGGAGTTCTTTCTGTTGAATAATATAGAAAAATCTTTGTACAAATCTATTGCAATTTATCACACTTCTACATCAAAACAACCGAAATATCTGTACAAACCTAACATGATATTAGGCCTAAGAAAATGCAGAACCGATAAGATAGGATATTTAAGAAATGTTAGACCTACAGTAGGCTTGAATCCAACCACAGAGTTATAATCTGCAGGACAAAGAATAGAGCCATCTGTTTTAGTGCCTAAAGAAACAGCAACCATATTTGCAGCAACCGATATTGCTGATCCACTGCTTGATCCACATACATCACCCCCTCTAACGTAAGGATTCTTGTCAAACCTTGTGTAAGTACCAAGAATCCTTGAGCCTTTCCCTGTGATTGCGAAATTTCAGCACAGGTTCTTGAATCACTACTATAAAAGTATATTCAAGGATAGAATATAAAAAGGTTTTTGAAGAACCTGATCACTTGAACTTGATGCTTTTGATATGAGAGTGTAAGTCTGGCAACGATCAAACAGAAGCTCAATTTGAAGAATGATTTTAATAGAGAAGGGAACATATATGAAGGGATACTTTGTACTTACACAAGGTTTGACAAGAACATTAACAACTCCTAGACAAGCACTGAAGGTGGGTACCTGTTTCAAAGGTGTTAGCAATTAGTTAAAGAGGAATATTGAGGCACAAATTACACCGATGTGTAAGCCATTACAAATGCATAATGATGTACATTTTACGTATTGAAATCAAGCATGCAACTTTTCAATTAAAAAAAATGAAAAATCAAACACCGCGGTCTATTCTGAATGCAAGCATACCCATGGAGCCCATGCCTAGCCATAAAGCATCGCCTATGAATAATGAGCATTACAGTGAACTTAGATTCCATAAAGCATTACCGTAAAAAACATGAATAAGTTAGACAATGTGACTTACATATGCTGTAATTGAGAATAAAGCAGTGCACAAAATAATATTCTTTCCAACCAAAGGAATGATTACCGGAAGCACCACCAACTTCATTACTTACAATGAACAAAAATGAGTGAAAAAATTACTATAAAGGATTGAGGCAGTTTAGATGAGGTGCTTTATAGAAGTACCTGGGATATAATCGAGCCAATTCCCACCAAAATAAGAATCTCCGACAATTGATTCTTGTCAAAGCCAAAAGCTGCTTTTAAATAATACTACAAAATGCACACAACTTATACAAAATGCACTGCTTGATCCACATACATCTCCCCCTCTAACGTAAGGATTCTGCACATTCCATTTATTTTACACATATTAAAGTATCCTCTATTCCTCCAATCTTACCATACAAACGAGCATCCATACACATATGCAGGTATATATGAATGAGCTCACATCAGAAAAAAACGTGAATATGACATATACACCTCCATTCCACTCTCAAAAATCCCTTGTTTCATTCAAATCAATATTACATACAGAATTATATACTAGTATGCTGTTCAAATATAGGAAAAAGATCCATTTTTTATTTTTCAGTGAATTATCGATCATATGTAACACAAACAAAGGCCAAATTATCACTTCTTGAGCATCAGAGTCTCCATACAGCTCTAAGATATGCTTTGAAGATCAAGTTTTTTTCGATTATTTAGCGTACATTCATCAAAACTCATCAATTATAATCCGTTTATCAGAATTCATAAATGCATTTTCCTTGAAAATTGAACGAAGTGAATGAAAATGCAGACCTGTCCTTCAGTAGCATCGGAATGCCAAGCATGTCGGTCAACGGTGGTGCCGACGAATCCCATCCCGCCGGAACCCGGTCTGCCCGCTCACGCACCACCGGTTGACTTCGACGACTCCCCGGAGAACTAGGTTGAGGGCGTCGATTTGGCGGAGGTAAAAGTCAACGAGCTGTCAGGAAGTCAGCTTGCCGGAGGCGAAGGCTTCAATCAGGTCTTTAATGGCGGCTTCTTCAATGGTGAATCCTGAGTTTTCGCTTTCACAAACGTTGCCAGATTCACCATTGGAAGCACCTGTTCTACCTAGGAAGTAGCTAAGCAGTAGGATCTGGAGAAAAGTACAGCTTTTGAATACCAAACGTGCTCTCCCCCCGCCGACCGCCACTGCTCTCGCTCTCCCGATCGGCGCCACAGCCTTGGCCACCACTCCCCCACTCCTGCGAGCACTCCCAGGAAGCGCCGAAGGGACGACCACAGTGACTCAGTTGAGTTGAAGGAGAAGGATTAGGAGAAGAAGCGGAGAAAGGTGCGAATCCGGATGGGTTCGAGTTCGAGATGCTGAAGAAGATTAGGTTTGATTCTGGATGGGCTAATTGGGTGCGATTGGGATTTAAAGGAAAGTTCAAAGATACTCTATTAATTAACCTTGCGACATCGTAACCGGATTTTAATTAAGACACTTATTTTAAATACCGTATTTTTTATTTCTTCCACCTTGAATATTTCTTTTTCAGAAATGAAAGAAGGGTTGCGAGTTCGCAACTACTCTACAAGGCGGATAACCTACCTGCCATGCTAAACGCCTTAAAAAAGTGTCTTAAATGAAGGCTTTTCTAGTAGTGGAATGATGTCATCCACATAAACCAAAAGATACAACACCTTTGATCCACGGATGAAAACGAACAGTGAAGTGTCAGACAAACATCATTGAAAGCCTAAGTGAGTCAGATGGGAACTGAACCGCTGAAACCATGCACGAGGGGCCTGTTTGAGACCATAAATAGCCTTGTGGAGACAACGAAAGTAATTAGGATGACGGGGATCAGTGTATCCTGACGGTTGTTCCATGTAAACTGGGGAGTCGAGGTGACCATTAAGAAAATCATTCTTAACGTCGAGCTGATGAAGGGGCCAATGAAAAATGGTGGCAAGAGACAGGATAACCCGAACAGTGAAAGCTTTGACGACCGGGCTAAACGTGTGTGTGAAGTCGAAGCCAGGAAGTTGGGAGTATCTTTGAGCAACCAAGCGAGCCTTATATCGATCAACAGTCCCATCCGGCCGATGTTTGAGCCGATAAACCCATTTGGAACCAACAACATTAACTCCGGAAGGACGGGGGACAAGATCCCAAGTACGTTGTTGACGTAGTGCATGTATCTCTTCATCCATAGCAGCCACCCAACGAGGATCCTTGAGAGCAGAACGAAAACCTCGAGGCTCAGTTTCAGCCAACAGGGCCGCAAGAAAACCAGTGACAACATAATCAGAATAATTCTTGGCAATGAGACTCTCTGTCTGAGAACGAGTTGTGATGTGGTGATAATATGTGTGTATTTCTGAGGATTTTTAATGATATATTCTGTGTCATTTAGCACTTTTGAGTTGTATTTGATGTCAGATTACACATGTAGCTTGAGATGAGCAAGAGGAGCAAGAAGTGCTGTTTTGATATGATTAGAGCACTTGAAGGATGCTGATCCAGTTGATCCTTAATCCGGAATCCTTCATTTGGCAGAGTTGTGCTTCGTTTAATGATCACTAAATTGCTCGGTGAAGTTGACCTGGACTGAGGTGAAACTGATGAAAGGGGATTACTACACTCTTTTTTCCCACTGGGTTTTTAATGAGGTAGTGTCCGATCCCTTCTTTAGGGAGTTACTAGTTGCTGTCCATGAATAAAGAGAAGGCCAAATCCAGTCTGTTGGGCCAAAAAGAAGTCTTGGAGCCCAAAGAAGAAAGAGAAAGTAGAAATCCTGTTCTGAAAGGGATTCAGTTAAACTTTCGAAAGGAATATAATTTCGGCCGAGAGATGAAGAGAAAATAAAGATTGAAGAAGATTCTCCCTTTTCCCTAATTAAGTGGGATTGTATTTTCTATTTCTGGTATTTATAATAATTGTGTGATATATTCACACTAGGATTAGAACTCTTAATATTTTCCTGATATTTTTTTTACTAGAAATAAGGGGAGTATTTTTAGGATGATGAGGAGATAAATACTTCTTCTCCTCTGGTGGGATCTCATAAAAAATGAGTTTATTTCTAGCCTTCCAGATGCACCAACAAGTAAAAATTACCACATTATGAATTAAGGTAGAGTGCATCTTTATGACAGGTCTGGTAAGGTAGTAGCTTATTATGTTCCAAATTGTGTTAAAAGATGGAGTGACAATGTTAACAAAAGCATTTATACCAGACCAGACCTCAGAGGCAATATAACATTCATTGAAACAGTGGTCCAATGTCTCAGAATGGTTACAGAAACAACATTTGGACACTATATTGAAACCATAATAACAAAGGACATTATCAAATGGTAAAATGGAGTTCATTACCTTCCACATGAACACTGAGATTTTTTTTTGGCACCCTATTGTTCCAGATCCTTTCTAGAGACAAAGATGTGCCTCTTTTGGGTCTGAGCAGATTATAGGAAGCTTTAAAGGAGAAGCAGCCCTTGTTGTCAGGCATCCAAATGAGTTTGTCCTCTCTATGCATTTTTAGGGAGGATTCCTGTAGATAAGACAGAAGAGTAGTATCAATATAGTGTGAGATATGATTCAAATACTCTTGCTTGTTCTGAATAAAGGAAGCTACTGTGCAGTCTGATGAGATTAATGTATTCCGGGGGACAATAATATCACACAAAGGACCAGAGCCGGTTCAGTTGGCAGTCCAAAAAATACATGCTCCATTTCCATGTATCTAGTGTGACTCTCAGCAAAGAAATTAATTTAACAGATACGCTTGCAGCAATGTGAATTTTGGAAGGAAACTGGTAGTGAGGCCAAGAAAGTGGTCCAGGGAGCAGATGCAAGTTGGAATTTCCACCATAGTTTGACTGAAAAGGTCTTCACTATGGTGGATATATTCTTAAAGTTAAGGCCATTTTCTGAGTTAGGATAGCATAAATCATTCCATTTCTTCCATGTTTTTTTTGGCCTATTATCTATTGATCCCCAGAAAAAGACAGAAATCCTTCTTCTAATTAATTTTATGATGTGCACTGTAGATTCCATAACAGCCCATATATGTTGGGGCAGGGAATATAAGCAAGAGTTTACCAGTACCATCTTCCCACCTTGGGACATCCATCTATTTTTCCAGTTATTTAATCTTTTGTCAATCATTTCTATCACAGGCTGGAAAAATACATTTTTAATTCTACCTTTAAAGATAAGCACACCAAGATGTTTAAAGGGAAATTGCCCTTTCCTCATACATAAAATATCCCTTATTTCTCTGATTTTTTACTGTGTTGCATGCTTGCTAGTGTAAAATTCACTTTTATCATAATTTATCTTCTGCCCAGAGACAGACTCAAATACAGATAAAAATGCTTTCATCTTGATTAAATTAGATTTACTAGCAAGCATAAAGATGATAGTATCATCAGCATATGTGGTGGGATATTTTCTCAGCTGTTGTTGGCAAATTATAATATTGGAGACTTCCATTATCATAAATAAATGCCAAACTTCTAGTAAAAGTTTCAGAGAAAATATTAAAGAGAAAAGGAGAGAGGGGGTCACCTTGTTTGATACCTCTGGAAGCATTAAAAAATCCTACAGGTGCACCATTTAACAAAACAGAAAACCATGCTTGAGACAAATTTTTTATGACACATTAAATAAATTTACCATGAAATCCCAATTTAATAAGCACACTAGATAAAAATTTCCAGCAAACCCTGTCAAAAGCTATTCTTAGATCTAGTTTCAAAATACAGTTTAGGTGTCTGCCTTTTCTATCTATAAATCTAAGCATTTCCTTAACATATAACACATTGTCAGCTATGTCTCTATTTTTAAGGAAAGCAGTTTGGTGTGGGGAAATTATTTTATGCATAAAAGGCTTAAGTCTCTCCATCGGGATTTTTGAGAAAATTTTATTGACAACATTGGAGAGACTTATAGGTCTGAAATCACTGAATGATGATGGAGTATCTAATTTAGGAATTAAAATAATCCATGTACTGCCTATGCCCTTAGGAATTTCAGAACTAGAGAGGAAATCATTTGCAGCATACAATAAGTCTAAGTGAATTATATCCCATGCTTTCATATAAAAATTAGTAGTAAAACCATCAGGACCAGGGCTGCTTTGTTTATTGAGAGAAAAAACAATCTGTTTAAGCTCCTCTAATGACACTGGTTTAATCAACTCTAAATTATCTTCATAGAAATTATTTTGGGGATTTGAGCCAGAAAATGAGAATAGAATTATGTGTCTGGATCCTTGTCAGATGAGAGGAGGTTGGAGAAAAAAGACAGCCTCTTTTTCCATTTCAGACTCCTCATCAATCCACTTCCCAGCAGAGTTCATGATTTTAGTTATAGACATTCTGCTCTTTTTTTCCCTCACAGAATTATGAAAATATTTAGAGTTGTCATCTCCATCTTTAAGCCATTTAATTTTTGCTTTGTATTTGAAAAAATGCCTTTGTTCTTTGATTACCCTAGAGAGTTCAGATTTTGCTTGTCTGAGTCTGGTCAGTTCTATTTCACTCTGATCAGAATCATAGGCAATTTATTGAAGTCTAAGTGTTTCCTCAGCATTAATAACATTTTGATGAATGTTACCAAACACATCTCTGTTCCATTTTTTCAAAACTTTTTTAAGTCTGAGCAATTTTAAATAAAATTTAAGCATGCCAGACTCTTGAATATTAGCAGACTAGCTATTCTGAATAATTTGGAGGAAAGTGTCCCTTTTAAACCAGGTGTTAATGAATTTAAATGGCCTTGGCGATGACTTTAGTTTGCTACCAATACATAAAAGCATGGGACAATGATCATTGGTTTCCTTGTTCATGACTAGGATAGAAGAATCAGGGAATTTTAATTTCCATAATGGTGAGCATAAACCTCTGTCTAACCTTTGAATAGTTGGTGTTTTAGTCCTATCATTCTGCCTAAGATCAAACTGATTTTTATACCTCCCATCAGTCCATGTAAAAAGATTCCCTACTGTATTTATATGTTCTAGTGGCATGCTATCTATAAAATGAGAAAATTCTCTAATGCTCCTCAAATTGGGAGTGGATCTCCCTTTATATTCAGAAATGAGGCTATAGCATTAAAATCACCTATAAAAATTGTTTCAGGGTGGTCAATTTTTGCTAAATCAGTCCATAAGACTTCTCTTTCCTTTCTGGTTCTAAGGCCATAAACAATAACAGACTCCATCTTGGCATTTAATTTAGTACTAAAAATGGATACATGCAGAAACTGAACATTGTCCTGTAGAAGGTTAACCTGAAGACTATCATTCCACATCAACCAGATTATCTCATTTGTAGCAGCTAAGCAAGTAGTGAATTTAAGAGTAGCAGCAAAGTCAACACATTTGTCAGTCTCATGCATTGGCTCAATTAGACAGATAAGATCAAATTTGTGAATTAACTGTAACTCCTCAAGTCTTTCTATTGATGTATTCATGCCCCTAATGTTCCAAACTACGAATTTAATTTTAAAGATTTTAACAATCATTAGAAATATTTGTGGAGCCTTTTGTAGCTGAACCAAACATTATCTGGTTTAGCTATGTAAAATAAGTTCTGAGTTTAATTGCAGAGGATTGTTTGGCAAGTAGCCTGGAAGATTGTCTCACCTGAGTCTTTTTTGCCTGAGTTTGTAGTATATGAGTATCTGTGACTGTTGGAGATTCCTGTGAAGTTTCTGATTCCAGAACCACATTTTTTGTATCTGTACTTTCCTCTTCCTCAGGTTCTGCAGTCTGGTGTTGGAGGGGAAGGAATCTATTAGACCTGTTCTTCTCTTGAGAAAAAAAGGTAACTTTATCAGTAGAAACATGAGAAAAATTAGAGAGCTTGCTGCTGCTGATGCTAAGGTCATCCTTAGCATATGTGATCATTTTAGCTTTAGGCCTCCATTCTAATCTGGATTCAGTTGGCTCCTGGTTGGTAGGGGGTGGGGATCAGTTTCACTGTTTTCTTCAGCAATGGTAAGGATTGGAGGGTCATGGTATGGTTGGGTGGTTCATTTGGCAGGGGTGAGGATTGCTTCTTTAGGATTTCCTGAGCAGTAATGAGTCTTTCTTTTCTTTAGCTGAAGTTCCAGAAGATTCACCATTTGGGGATTTTTGCATGGTTAATGTAGAAGCTGTAGCAGTGTGCAGGATATTTTTGAGGATTGGGATAGGTCTATACTGAAGGTTTGGCTTGGTGGCAGGGACTGGATTTTTGGAGGCCTGAGTAGAGATTGGATTAGGTTGCTGTTTCTTTGAATGTGAGCTCCATTCTTCATTTTCTCTTGGGTGAGCCATTCTACAATCATCAAATATGTGACCTATCTTTCTGCAATGGGGGCAGTAGGCAGGAATTTGCTCATACTCAATTTCCAAGTCCACAGTACATCCAGCCACTCCCACTGTAATCTCTGTGTGTAGCTTTTTTAACAAGTCAATCTCAACACACATCTTCACAGCTGAGGGCCTTGTGAGAGCAGCAGTTGCAGAATCCATTTTAATAAAATTTCCAACTCGATTTCCTATGAATTCTATCATGGGAGTATTGTAGAAAAACACAGGAACATGTTGTATAGTGATCCAAATAGGAACAATAGAGGATTCGGTACCAGGAGTGAAATCTGTAGTCCACTTTAGCACCTTCATTGGAAAGCCCTTTAGATTCCACTGTCCCTTCAGCCAACACCTTTGGTAATCCTCCTGGTCATGGAATCTGATGAGGATGTGCCGGTAGTCGATGGATCCAACCTGAAAGCTCGAGGAGAAGCCGATCGATTTGAATGCTTCATTGAGGGTTTCCATAGATGGTTTACACCGTTTGAATTTGCCTATCAAGACATTCTAGTAGTTAGCTGCTAGTTGAGTGGCCTGTTCCGGCGAGACAATACAGGCAATTTTGCCCTTATGCTCGCCGATTGGGACTATTTCGGGGTTGGATGGGAGTTTAGCAGAGAGGGGAGAAGGTCTGGATGTCAGGGCTTGCAGAAAAGAGCGGAATGGGGGGTTGCCGCCGCGTTGCTGCGGCGGCGTTGCTGCGGCGGCGCCGCCATGGAAGTTATCGTTTTGTAACAGTTGGAGAGACGTTATCAGTGGGGAATGGACGGAAAAGTGAGGAAAAGTACATAAAATTTTGAGATAATGAATAGTAGTAGTGCTAAATTCTAGAGAGCGTTTTGGGAGCATGTGAGCGTAAACCAATTTGAGTTTTTAGAGAAAGTACATTTAACTTCTTTCCTTCATTGATTTCTTCTTCTTTGTTTAGCGTGGAAAATGGAAAGACCATGGAATTATTTGGGTAATTTATTTTGTTAATAAAATTATTCACTTAGTTATGTACTGGTGATCCTTAGGGGGGTCCCTTGTGATGCTACCAGCTTCCAGTCCCGGTCCGGATACGAGGGTGGTCTCCGGTCCGGATGAGGCTTTGTCCGTGCTCCGCGCGCTCTCACCTAAAAGACCTGCATAACAACGCCCTTGAGTATCCCGAGGATAGCTACTCCGGCGTGATGATGAAAGAGTGCATTTGAATAGGAGAGAGAATAAGGATATATTGAGAGTTTAATCTGATAGAACATACCTTTCTCCACAAGTTCAAAGCTGTATTTATAGTTGTGAGTGGTCAGCCTCTAGCCCAGAGGCAGTGGTCCTGTCCTTTTGTCCTTACCTGGGGACAGGTCATATTCATATCCCCTTTGTCCCCGGATAACGCCATTCTAGCTGAAGTTATATGGACCAGACTACTCTCTGGGCCGGAGCCTAAATATGGGCCAGAGCCCATATCACCACTAGCCCCCGAGACATGGGATCCGTCCGGAGGTCTGATCCGGAGGAGGGGTCCCGTGTCTCATCACGTCTAAGCTTGTCGTTGGGATCCGACCCGGAGGCATGCGATCTGACCCGGATCTCTGTTCCTGGGTTGTGTGTTTTGAATGCGTGTGGGCACGCGCTCGGCGCTTGGGTTTCCTGTGCGCGTGTTTGTAGGCGCATTTATGAAGCGTGCTGCGTCGTGATAAATGGGCTGTCTATTCGAGTAATTCCCTTTTATCTTTTTTCAAAATGGCAATCATGTCGCCTTGGGACTCGGTCCCCCATTTTTCTTATTTTTCTAACTTCTCTTCTATAAATACTAAACTATACCCATCACTTTCACTTTTCATTCTTCTACTCTTCTTCTCTCGTTTTTCTTCGTTTTCCTCTTTGTACTTTCTTTTCTCATCATCATCACATGGCTCACGAGAATGAAGAGAATAAGCAGGTTGCCGGCCTGACCGGTGGGGAAGTTCAGGTGGGTGTTAATCCGAGCCGGAGGTTGACGATCCCTCCGAGGGGGATGATGTGGATATCTCTCCGGCAGTAAGGGAGCTAGTTGAGGCGATGGTAGTTTCGGTCGCCATTGATGCTGGACTGAGCTCGTTCGGCGGTGATGTTACCACCGTGACAGCTATTCCTCGGAGCCACTTCCTTTATGGGATAACTTTCCCCCTTTCTCCTCTCTTTTCCTCCATCTTCCATCACTTTAGCATTTCTCCGGCCCAATTACAGCCTAACGGAGTCGCCGTGGTCCGGGCGTTCCTACTCAACTGCTATCGATGCGAGGTGACGCTGTCCTTAGATCTGTTCCGGGCCTTCTATCACTTGGAAAGTACTAAGGACGAAGGGGATAAAGGATTGTTGCAGGGGTAGGCGCGACAACTACACCAACTGGCAGAAGTGTTATTTTACGTTCAATACTAAGAAGTATCCGTGCCCCGGTTGGAACCATGATGTCGTGAAAGAAGACAAAACGATGTTCAGTCCGGAGGGATAAGAGGAAAACATCGCAAAACTGGTCGCCAATCAGATCGACTTGGATCTCTTTTAAAAAGGGAAATACGTTTTCCCTCTGAGGGCATACGAGCCAGAAGTGTTCACTAAGTGTCATTTCTATGTTAGCAGGGATCCGTCCCTTAAGTTACTTCATTTCTTTTATTCCTCCTTTTCCTTTTCCTTCTCTTTCTTGTTTTCTTATGTGTCTTATCCGTTTCGGATGTTGTCAGTATACCCTTTGGTAGAGGATGGCGTCGATCCGGCCGGACAGCCCGGACAGCTCAAGGTAACCAAGGCAGATAAACCACCAACCGGTTCGGTAACCGGCATGAAAATACCGCAAGAGAAAGCATCCGAAACGGAGAAAAAGAGGAAGCGTTCGCATGAGGATAAAGCCAAGAAGGAGAAATAAGCCGCGGCTAAGAAGGCGAAGGAAATCGCGGCCAAGAGGGCGGAAGAGGCTGTCATCAAGGCAAATACCGCCACGGATTCGGCCGGAAATAGGGCCGCTGCCCTTCAAGTTCAGGTTCTTTCTTCTTCCGAAGAGGATGGAGGGGAGTCTTCCCGCTCCCATAAGCGCATAAAGCTCAGGATACCCAAAATGCCTCGGAATCTGGATCAAAGTGAGCAGTCCCGCGTAGGTGATCATCACGGAGGGAGGAAGAGTGCTACGGACAAGCAGGTGGTCGACCCCAACGATGAAGCGCACAAAGAGACCACTCATAGCAGCAGCCGGAGCCAGACTGGCAGGGTAAGCTGTATTTCATTTTCCGATTCGGTTTTATCTGTTTCGTATTTTGTTTGAAATTTCTTATCTTTTTCTTAGGACTTTGCTGCTTATCTAATCGCCTCTCCTGGGGTCTCCGAGGCCATCAACAAGGCCTACCACGTCCAGCAAACGAGGCTTGCTCAAAAACTGAGTTCGCTCGAGAGGAGCAATGGGAACCTCCACCGCGAACTTGAGGCATCGAAGATCCAAGCGGCCGAGGCGGATGCCCAGATCAAGGAGCTGGAGAATCTGGTTTCTCCGTCCGCTCAACGAGAACCGTGTGTCGCCTTCACCGACAAAGTACTCCAGAGCCGGGCTTTCGAGGACAGCCTGACGGGACTCCTCCGTTCCTCCAATCAAATCAACGCTCACCAAGTATACCAAAGCATGAGGGGTTGGGTCCCGGAGAGTAAGAGGGATCGGTTTACCAAGTGTTACTATAAACCGAAAGCCGTTGATCAGTATAATTACAACGTGGATCAATTCTACCGAGGCAGAGTCGAGAAGATGAACCCCTCCGTGCTTGAGATGTTCGAGGGGGACCCCGAAGAGAGCCCGAAGCTGGTGTCGGTCGAGGCCATCCGTGCTTTTAACGAGGGATTGGTGGACTTGATCGTTACGGTGCCCCAGCCCGGGGAGAACACTACTCCTGAATCGCCCGTCAAAGCCAAGTATCTGGAAGTGCTGAAGATGTTTCCCTCCGCGAATGAAGATACTGATGAGGAAAATGGTGGCGGGGATAAGGATGCAAATCGAGTTGGTGGCACGGACAGCGAGGAGACAGATGTAGAATAAAATAACTCCTTAGCTTTTATTTGCAGTTGCTTTTGTTTTTGTAGTTGCTTCCGTCCCACTAGGTCTGATCTCATTCTGTTTAGTGTAGAAGGACGGTAGCGACGACTCGGATGGGGATGACAATCCTCCGGATGATGTAATCTTCTTCTCTTTATAAGACGATCCTTTTCCTACTTTCATTTCTTTTTATTTATATGTTTCCATGTCCGCAACCCAAAGGTTTGGGTCCGGTGCTCCGAACCGGAGGTGCAGGTGATTGTTATTCCCCCACTAGTTCTCATTCAACGAGCCCTCCGTGTCTTCGGTGCGTGGAGTTAGAGGCGGAGCTGTCCGGGTGGACAATGGAAGGGGGACGGACTCGTGAGCTTCTCGTCCGTTCCGGAATGGAGCCTTTGATGGAAGAATTCCAGGACGTTCCATCTTTGGCTGCTTGCCTTAGAGAAATATCTGAAGAGTTCGGTACCCTGTCTCAATGTCGAGATTTCGCTCGGGAACGGATTCGTGCAACCCTTGACGCGGATGAGACAATCTCCAAGTTACAGGCGGAACATGAAGATTACAAGTCTAAACTGAAAACCGAGCTAGATTTGGTTTGGTCCGTGCTGCCCTTTTATAGCGACAAGTTGAAGTGGCTAGCTAGCCGGACGGATTTTTAGCGAGACTACCTGAGGTTGGAGGAAGAGAATCGTGAGCTTGCCGGTCGGGTGATGGTCCTCCGAGATAATCAGATGACTCTGCAACTGTCGTACCATCTAACCGGATTGCGTCTCGGACTCGTCGCTCCGACCATATACCGCAATTTCCCTCGTGATGTCAGTGCGTTGATTGTCCGGATGTTCAAGTTGGGGTGGAACGACCGGGAGTCTCGATATCGTCCTGCCTTCGAGGAGGCGGTCGAATGGTGGAAACGGATGCATGCCGGTAGTCCTCTCCCTCCTTCGCTGACACTCATTCCTAGTCAAGTGGCGGTGGATTTTACTTTCGAGAGATATGCAGGCATCCAAGTATCCGTTGATCCGGAAGAGTCCGCTCGTCGCGTGGAGCGGCTTCGCCGAGATGTTACTATCATCCGTCCCTTTATCATTAGGGAGTTGGCCGAATTAACGAGGCAGCGTCAGGCTCGTATCCGGGGACGGGGTCTTGGCAGGGGGAGGAGGGGAATCCAAAGGGAGCTTAAAGACGCCCGTCGCGGGAATGGTCGGAACCTCAACTGCGTTCTCAATAGAATAGCAAGGGGAAGAGGTGAGCAACAAGTGGCGAGGGGAAGGGGTGCTCAGCCGGTGCGTCGTCCCCAAGTTCCCGTCCGTATTCGCTCTCCTTCGCGGTATCCGAGCCAGAACCCCTTCCGTCAGTCAAGGACCGGGCCCCCGGTCAAAGGCAAAGGAAAAGCTAAAGTCACGAGGGAGACAATGCAGTCCTCCGATTCTAACTCCGATGGGGTATTTGGATCCGATCCGGATGCAGCCGGTCCATCAAAGCTTCCGCCCATTCCTCCCTTTCCGTACCAGGGCTCGGTGGGTCGGACTAGTGGTGCCATAGTCCACGATCTTGATCACGATATTCCGGAGCGGACTCCGTCCACCGGAAATCGGGATGGAGCCCAAGATCCAAAACCTCCTTCTCCGGAGAATGGTGCCATGATACCTTCCCCGGAGCCTCCTACTCCGGAGCCCACCTCTCCTCCTATCGATTGGAACATAGATTGGTCCAAATAGATAGGTTTTATTATTCTTTGGTATCTGAGTCCATCGGACGTATCAGATTGTATAATTGTATCTGTTGTATTTATATACCGGTCCATTCGGACTTGATTTATTTCGATGCATCATTTATCCAAATGTGTTTTCTTTTCTTTTAAGACTTAGCTTATTCAAGCGCTTCTCCTTGTTGTTTGATCAAACTGTTTTGCCTTCTCGTTTTGCTCACCCCCGTCAGTTTATTCAAACGATCCGGAGGGTTTTGCTTGTTTTTGCCTTTGCTCACTCCGTCCGTTTGTTCAAACAATCCGGAGGATGTTACTCATGCGGAATTGAAAAATGGACAAGTATAAAATTCGAAAATTCTTCCTTCATTAAAATAGGTGGACTCCGGCCGGACATACCCTTTGTCCCATGGGGCCGGAGTCAAGTACATAGTAAATAAAACGGAACGGAAACCTAGGCTCAACCCTAGCCAGAGGACCCGAAACTACATACTCTTGTTGAAAAGCAAGCTAGAAAAGAAACTCTATCGGAAAGCATACCTACTCAGGCTGCTCTGTAAAACCTCCGCAGGTTGGTGATGTTCCACCTTCTGGGGACTGCACGTCCGGACTGGTATTCCAGCTCATAGCTCCCGCCCGGAAATGAAGCTGTGACTCGATATGGCCCTTCCCAGTTCGGTGCAAACTTGCCAGTAACTTCCTGCAAACTTTTATCGTTCCTCCGCATCATCCAATCTCCGGGGACGAATGACTCCTTCCTAACGCGTTTGTCGTGATAGGGCTTCATCCGTTCCTTCACCTTGGCCTCGTGTAGCGCTGCTTGTTCTCGTTTTTCCTCCAAAAGATTCAAGTCCAGCAGCCTGCTCGATCCGAGTGGAGAGCTCCGTCCGGCTTGGTCCTCATCCCAAGTAAGGGTCCGGAGGCTGGGAACTCCCACTTCAGCTGGTATGACTTCCTCCGCTCCGTATACCACACTGTATGGTGACTCGCCCGTGGCGGATCCTTCGGTTGTCCTGTATGCCCAAAGAACACTTGGCAGCTCGTTGACCCAGTTTCCTCGTGCCCCCTGAAGACGGGTCTTCAATCCGTTCACCACTGTCCGGTTCGTAACTTCTACTTGACCGTTGGCCTGCGGGTGGTAGACGGATGTGAGCCGCTACGTAATTCCGTACTCTTTACACCATGAACGAAACGGGTCATTTTCAAACTGAGCTCCGTTATCCGTGACAATATACTTGGGGATTCCGTAACGGCAGATGATGTTCTTCCAACAAAATTTGACGCAAGTGTTGCCACGGATGTTTGTGAGGGGTTCTGCTTCCACCCATTTGCTGAAGTAATCGATCGCCACTATCAGGTACTTGAATCCTCCCGGAGCGGAGGGAAAAGGTCCCACCAGATCAATGCCCCGTCTGTCAAAAGACCATGAATCGGTGATCCCGACCCTTTCCTCTTGCGCAACATGTATGAGTGGAGCAAACCTTTGGCACTGTACGCAGGAGCGGACATATTTTTGCGCATCTTCAAACAGGGTCGGCCAATAGTAACCCGTGCACATTATCTTTCTCGCTATGGTCCGAGCCCCCTGGTGACTGCCGTTCGGCCCCTCATGCATCTCCTTCACAATCCGATCTGCCTCGTCCGAGTCCACGCACCTTAACCATGGTTGGAGATATCCCCGTCTGAGCAAGGTTCCGTTCACTATGGTGTATCGCGGTGCTTTCTGTCGGATTCTTCGTGCCAATGCCTTATCCTCCTGGAGCTTTCCGTGCTGCAAATACTCAAACAAGGGCATCATCCATGATTCCTTTGAAACTTCCACTACTGCCACCTGAGGGACGTCGTAGCTCCGGGCGGACAGGGTCCCATCATCAAGTTGCTCTCCGGATCCGGCTTGATTTCAGAGGAAGCGAGTTTGCTTAAGGCGTCCGCCTTGCCGTTATCCTCGCGAGGGATCTGCGTCACGGTAATGCCACGGAACTTGGCCAATAACGGCTTAACCGCTTCGAGGTACTTCTGCAAGCTCCGTTCCTTCGCCTCATATTCTCCGTTTACTTGTTGGACGACTATCTGAGAATCACTGTATACTTCGACGTCCGTGACCCCTACCTCCAACGCCAGTCGAAGTCCGGCTAGGAGCGCCTCATACTCCGCCTCAATGTTTGTTGCACGAAAGCCGAACTGAATGGCATATCTGTATTCTGTTCCTTGTGGACAGGTGAGCAGGACTCCTGCCCCACCTCCACTTGCATGAGACGATCCGTCTACATGCAGCTTACATCTATCGGAGGGCGGTTCTGATCCGGATGGATCTTCCGAGGGTTCGGTCATTTCTACCAAGAAATCCGCCAAGACTTGTCCTTTGATGGCCTTTCGGGGTGATACTTAATCTCATGTACTCCGAGCTCCACTGCCCACTTCATCATCCGACCCGAGGCTTCTGGCTTCAACATGATCTGCCTCAACGGATGATTTGTCAGAACCGTGATCGGATGGCCTTGGAAATATGGCCGGAGGCGCAGGGAGGCATGAACCAGAGCCAATATCAGCCTCTCCAAAGCAGTGTACCTTGTCTCCGGACCTTGGAGGGCCCTGCTCACAAAGTAAACCGGAAGTTGGACCTTACCATCCTCCCGGACCAAAGCGGAGCTTATAGCATGTTCCGTCGCCGCTATGTACAGAAAGAGCTCCTCTCCGGGTAGTGGTTTGGACAGGGTTGGGAGGCTCGCTAGGTGGGCCTTGAGGTCCGTGAACGCCTGATCGCACGCCTCGGTCCACTCAAATGGTTTAGCTCTGTGGAGTATGTTGAAAAAGGGGAGCTGCTTCTCAGCCCCCCGAGCAAGAAACCGGCTCAGAGCAGCCAGCGATCCGGTTAACTTCTGCACGTCTTTCACCCCCCTCGGAGGTGGCATCTCCATGAGGGCCGATATCTTTTCCGGATTGACGTCAATTCCTCGAGTTGACACCATGAAGCCAAGGAACTTCCCTACTCCGACTCCAATGGTACTCTTTCCGGGGCAGACCTTGAGATTTGCCGTCCGGAGCACGTCGAACATCTCCCGGAGGTCTGACAGGAAAGACTCGTACGTCCGGCTTTTGACCACCATATCGTCTACATAAACCTCCAGTTTCTGCCCTATCTGGTTCCGGAAAAGCTTGTCCACCATCCTTTGGTATGTTGCACCTGCATTTTTCAGTCCGAAAGGCATTTTCCTGTAACAAAAAGTACCAAAGTCAGTGATAAAAGATGTTTTGGGACGGTCATCCTTGGCCATTGTGATCTGGTGATACCCTCGGTGCGCATCAAAGAATGCCAACACTTGGTAACCAGTAATAGCCTCGACCAGCTGATCAATGGAGGGGAGCGGATAGCTGTCTTTCGAGCAACACTTGTTTAGATCTGTGAAGTCAATACACATTCTCCATGAGCCATCGTGCTTCTTCACCAGAACTGGGTTTGCTATCCACTCCGGGTAGGATATCTCCTCCACGATTCCGGCACTTAACAATCTACCCACCTCCGCTCGGATTTCCTCCACACGTTCCGGAGCGAGGGGTCTCTTCTTTTGCCGTATAGGTTTCAGTTTTGGAAAGACGTTGAGCTTATGAACAACGATCTCTTCCGGAACGCCAGTCAAATCATCCGTCCCCCAAGAAAACATGTACATCCTCATATTCCGCCAACAGGCGTCGTAATTCTTCCTTCACATTATCCGGTATGTTCTTCCCCACGCTGACTACTTCCTTCTGACCGACCATCATTTCCTCCACTTCATAAGACGGTGCTTCTTCTCCATGGATGGCTCCCACCAATTCTGCTTTGGCTTTTTCCTTGTCCGAAGCGGACAGTCTGGACTGTCCCTCCCCGGATCGGGCATCCTTGATGGCAGTCAGCATGCAACTTCGGGTTGTTTGCTGGTGTTCCCGGACCGATGCGATACCGTTTTCAGTGGGGAACTTCATAATCAAATGGAACGGCGAGCATATTGCCCGCGCCCGCGACAACCATGGTCTTCCAATGATCATGTTGTAAGGAGAGACTGCATCAATGACGGCGAAATTACATTCCACCGTTGCCCGCTTTAACGGGTCCTGAAAATCCGTCAAAGTGATCTTCAAAGAGATGACACCGAGCGGATGGACGGTCCGTCCGGTGAACCCTGATAAGGGGGTATGACATGGTTTTAAATTTTTTCGTCCGATCCCGAGCTGATCGAATCATTCGGCAAACATGATCTCCACGCTACTCCCATTATCCACAAACACTCGCTTGATCAGTACTCCTTCGACATCGGCAATCACCACCATCGGATCAGAGTGAGGAACTTGGGGAGGCACCGGATCCTCATCTGAAAATGTAATAGTTTCACTTGGCTTGAATCTCTTCTCCTGTATTTCACCTGGGGGCACATATCTACTTTTGGCCATGATCGCTGTCATAGAGCAGAGCCCATCCCCAACTATACCGTTTATCACATTGATCATCCGAGGCTGAGCCGGGGCAGCTTGTCTCGGGGCCGGATTGGCCGGGTTAGCCTGGTTCCCCCCTCAGGGGTGATTGTTCCTCCAATTCCTCTTCCGACCCTGCCCGGCCGCGGAAGCCGGGGCTTGTGTTGGTCGTCCTTCGCCTGCTACACAGTCCCTCAACTGGCCTGCTCCATTCAACCTTTCAATGTCCGAAAGGAGTGCCCTACATCCCTCTGTGGTATGTCTGTGCGACTTGTGAAACTCACACCACTTGTCCGCATTTGCTGGTGCTGGTACGCCAACAGTAGGTTGAGGATCGGTAAATAGACCTCGGTGGACCGCGAGGATATCCGTACGGGTTTTGGAGAGTGGGGTATAGGTTAGCCGTGCAACTACCGCCGGAGCTGGAGCCGCTGCTACCGGGGCGGGCAAGCGTCTGGCCTGATCAGTCCGGGCCGGAACCCGGGCAGCAGTGGTCTGGGTCCCCGTCACTGTGAGAGACCTTTGCTCGAAAAAACCCACAGTGGTCATTCGGACTTGGTTGGCATCGTGCATAGTACAATGCATCTCCACCACCAACTGGAGGTGATAGTATGATGTAGGCATATTCTTCATGAGCTCGATGTAGAAAGTGGTGTCCCTCAGCCCGTTGACAAAGTTGTGGATGATAGCCTTCTCCTGCAAGTGTCGGTCCACCACCTTCATTGACGCGGCTATGTACCGGGTGTAAAATTCCCAAGTGGTCTCCATTTCTAGCTGCCTCATTGCCAAAACTGTGGCAAGGTTCACAAATGTATGCTTCATGGCAGAATAGCGTCAGACCAAAGCAATGGCAAAATCCCAGAAATGCAGAAGCGTACCGTTTGGCAGGCCCTTGAACCATGCCAAGCATTTACCTCTTAGATACGAAGGCAACATCTTACACTGCAACTCCTCTGGAATGTCCCTAGCGTACATGATGTTGTATGGACAAACTCTTCCGGGTCTCCTTCTCCGTTGTATGTTGGGAGTCCGTCCGGAGCCTTTGTTCTGGATGGCCATTTGAAACTCAATACTTCCGGAACCCAAGGTGACTGAGGTCCGATCCTATTTCGTCCGATGAGGCGGTTTAGACGATTTTCAATGGAATCCGGACAAAAAGGTGTCTGAAATCCGAAACCTCCGGGAAGTCCTCCTCCGGCGGGTGGCATTCCGAACATCATTTGCTGGTGACCTCCAGGTGCACCTATCTCGTAACCTTGTTGAGTTTATGCTCCCCAATAAGGTGGTGCATTTGGATTCAAGCCAGCGGTCTGCTGTTGGTATCCGCCCGGAAATAGGTTCGGATTCGGCATTCTAGGTTGCTCCGAAGGTGGCTTATCTGCTTCAACTCGCTGAGCCGCCTTCCACGCTTGGAACTGCTGGTACTCCGTTATGTTCGTTCACAGGATATTGCCCCCAAGTCTAGAATCATGGTGCCTACGCTCCTCCGTTCCGGCCTTCCGCCCTACTCGGTTCCTGGCCGATCGACTCTGAGCATCGTCTTCCTTGCTATAATCCTCCGGATCGTTCTCCTCCGGGTCGTAATCTTCCGGGTTGTAATCCTCCGCATCATCCGAGTCGGACTCCTCGGGATGACCCAACTCCGGCGTTCCTTCAATGTTGTCAGTGTCCCCTTCTGACTCCTCACGGTCCCCAAACTGGCTCTGCCTCCGTGCCTCCCGCTCGGCCCGCAGTCATTCCCTGTTCTCACGTTGTATCTCCGCCAGAGTCCGTTCCGGAATCGCTTTCTTTCCTTTAGCTTTCTCCGTTGCCAAGCGCTGCCGTCGACGCTCCTCAGCTGCGGCCCTCGCTTCTGCTGCCGCCTCCTTAGTTCGGAGAATCCGTTCCTTTTCAGCCGCTAACTTTTGGGCCCTAACGGTAGCGGCTTTTCTGGTCTTTGGTCCTCCTCCCGCTTCCTCCTCCGTCGGGAGAGGGTTCTTCCTTGGCCGTCCGTGCGGCATGGACGCAACTTATAACTGGAAATATTAGGACCCACCGGGCGTGCCAACTGATGCTACCAGCTTCCAGTCCCGATCCAGATACGAGGGTGGTCTCCGGTCCGGATGAGACTTTGTCCGTGCTCCGCGCGCTCTCACCTAAAAGACCTGCAAAACAACGCCCCGAAGTATCCCGAAGATAGCTACTCCGGCGTGATGATGAAAGAGGGGCCTTTGAATAGGAGTGAGAATAAGGATATATTGAGAGAGTTTAATCTGATAGAACATACCTTTCTCCACAAGTCCAAAACTGTATTTATAGGTGTGAGTGATCAGCCTCTAGCCCAGAGGCAGTGGTCCTGTCCTTTTGTTCTTACCCGGCGACAGGTCATATTCATGTCCCCTTTATCCCCGGATAACGCCATTCTAGCTGACGTCATATGGACCGGACTACTCTCTGGGCCGGAGCCTAAATATGGGCCAGAGCCCATATCACCACCTTGGAAGTTTTTTAAATTTTTGTTTCTCCTTATATTATTGGTTGAATGTATAAAATACTTCTAGCATCTACGAGTTAAAATCTTTGACACTACTTATTTTTTAAATTTAAAACCATCTTATTGGGGGGGTTATTTATAGGATCCCCAGTCCAGAAGGGCATAAGCCAAGTATTATACAAACCATGTTAATCTATAATGGTGGTTGTCAAAGAATAGGCTATTAACTACCTATCCCTATATCAAGTTGATCTGAATGGTCCAAAAATATAGTGGAGTCACAAGTATTTAGCGAGCACTTTAGTGATCGTCAAAATAAAGCACCACTTCGCTAACCAAGTCTATGAAGTCCAATATATATACCACAGATCTAACTAACAAAAAACCTCCCAAAGGAGACCTGCACAGCTTAGCCAAAAAGGAGCCCTGATGTAGAGTGTAAAGAATTGATCTTCTGGAAGTGGAGTGCATCTCAGCAGCTATCTCTACAGCATCAAATGTATTAATTCTGAGATGAAATTTTGTAAAGTTGCTCCTTGCTCCCTCCCTCCAACCTAGAGAGAACTAAAAAGAGAGTATTTCCAGGCCTTGTACCTGAAAATGAAGGGAAAAAACACAATAGTTCTTGTCTAGCCAATTCTCAGGTTTGGAATATGTAAGCAATCTAAAGAGATCAGCCCTCTAAATAAGAATGGAGCATCCTGTATAAGCATATCTCCAGAGAATTTGGAAGTAGAGCTGTGTTTTGCAAGACAATCTACAGCTCCATTTCCTTCTCTGAAGATATATTTTATACAATGTGACATTCTTAAACTGTTAAGATGATCACATAGGCTGAATAAATTCCAGTTGACAGAATAAGGAGAAAGTATTCCTTTAATGGCAATAGAGCTGTCAGATTCAAGGATAAAAATATCATTCAGTGTACTGCCTATTGATAGACCTAATTGAAAAAATCTTTGACACTACATTATTTCTTTTTTAATTAGTATTTTTAGGTTTGGATGATTTTTTTTTAAGTTATTTTAATTTAAACACTAATGATTTTATATTTATTATCTCTGGATCGTATATAGTTTTTTATTTATGATTTAAATTGCATTATTTTGTTAAAGTAGTTTCATGTTGTTTTAATATTGGAAAATGTTATTTTAATTAAACCATTGGATGATTTATTTGAATTATTTTTAACCCAAAAACCGCGCAATGCCCGGTATACAACATGCTAGTTGATCACCATCTCACAATTACAAACGAACTATCGTTTTCTTATTACTGATCATCAAGACCTATAGAAGTTGGGGCGATCTCCAACAATTTCTCTATAGTTCCCGGCAAGAATTTCCTAGCAAACAGGAAACAAACAGCATTTGCATTCCACATATAGGTGCAGTTAGCATGCCGCCGGATTCTGGCCAAAAGCTGGACAGTGACATCTGCTCTTCCATTACCTTTCGGATGGGCCCCACGTCTTGACCAGTCCACCCAGGTGATGCTCCGGTTCGCGATTTTCTGAGGGCTAATAATATTAATCATCGTCTGCATGTAGTGCTCGTCGGGATAACACGGAGGAAGACTGTCGCCGGAAAGCACCATAGTACTCCTGATCGGAGACGACTGCAACGGCCAGGTTGCGGCGGAGCGCTAACCACTGGGAACCTTTTCGCCATTGATGGATGGTAATTGAGGGCTGCATTTTGGGGGGGTATCTTCCCCGGCCGTATATTCCGATCTCGTCGTGAGACTCGACGAAGCTCCGTTCGGACTTGGTCAGGTAGTTGTAGACGGTGGAGAAGTTGGACACAGGAATGCATGAATCAGAGAGAAGCACGAACCATTGGTTGGAGATGTCGAGGAGAGCGTTTGCTAGAAGCCTTCTCTCTGCGTCTAGCCGTCTACCATGCTTATTCTCCCCCATGAAACCGGCTGCCAATTAACCAGACCGGAAGTATGTACATGAATACATATTGAGAATATGAGCAAGTAATTATAAGGATTGATGAATGTCTCGTTACTGTACCTAAATTATGTATAACCGTCTATGTGATGCACTTATTTAAAATATCTAAAGTTGTACAATTTCAAATTAAACTGATTGATGTAAACTAAATTCCATGTAATGCATAACCATCTATCTCAAAAGGTTACATATGACGCAAATTATACCATACACTTGGGGTATGTACCCCAGGTGCATTCTAAAATTTATGTACGTGCATTTCTATGTGTGTAAATGTGCATTATAAATCTTTTTACTTAAAATTTCTAAAAATAGTATATGTGAATTATTATTAATAGAATGTACAATTACTAAGGTAAAACACTTCATAAAAGTGGGTGTACATACACCGGTGACATGGTATAAGAATTGTACATACTAGCTAAATATCATCATGCGTTGCACGATATATTTAATTTTTTTTAATGTAAATATTATGAACAAACTTATGAAGATCGAGAATGAAGTGTGTTTAAAGAAAAATTCAATCTGTAATTACCAATGTCGGGAGCATAAGAGGAAGAGAAGGCACCGTTCTTTGCCTGATATCCTTGGTGCCAAACAGAACGCCACCAATAAGAGAGTGCCAAACCAGCAATAAGAGGAGCCAACTGAGAAAACTTGGCAAACATATATACTAATCCAGGTCCAAAAATATCTCAATACCGGTGCACAAAACCCGCAGTTCAGTCAAGCACTCCAGTTCCACGGGTAGCTATTCACGGACTCCACAAGAACAGTTCGAGCAAGGCTCTGAATGCTTGAGAAAATGCCGTTTACAATAATCACTCAAAGCCATCATCGTGTACGTCGTGGATAATATGGATTGTGTGTGATGTAATATTTTCATACTTAATTAATTATGGATAATTGCGGAATTCATGTTAATTGTGTGATGTAATATTCATGTTTTCCTTTCGTAGATGTGTTAATTAGCATGATGGACTGAAATTACCGTATAAATTAGTGTGTAAAATAGGATTATATAGGTTGAATGAGTTGTATTTGTAAAAATAGAAGTCGGAAGCTATTTAGTATGCTATAATAATATGCTATAATATATGCATACCATATATTATATATATTGAAACAGCCAACATATTATATATACGACAATGAACACCATGACAATCATATTAGATAAAAATATATTAATACTAAAACAATTACGTAGATTAAGTTCGGGTAAATAGTATTAATATGGTATACAATATTAAGTTCGGTAAAGTTCGTAGATCAAAAGAAACAAAAAAAGGAATATATAAAAATGGTAGGCGCCGGAATATGGTGATCTTGCGGTGGTTATGTGGTGATTTTAGTCAAAATTACGCCGTTTCATCATTTTAATTATTTTTATTAATTTATTTATTGATCGGAGCAATAACTAAGGACGTATTAGCGAAGAGTATTATGCTAATATCATAATACTCTTAAATTTGCAATAATGATAAATCAATAATGATAAACAAAATTTGTGATTAAGAAATTCCTTTTATGGAGTATTTTATATGACCTATATATATTATATTTAATATCCACTAAATAATAATTTATACTTGTATTCTGCTGAGTTTTGATACTCCTTTCGTTCCACTAATTATGACAGCACAGTAAATACCAGAAATTGAAAAAAATGGCTAAATATCATCTCCAAATTTCCTAACCGTATAATATTGAATTAGGTGGGGCAAAGAAGAGAGAAAGTTAGGGATTATAAAGAAATCTAGCTACAATGCGGTTTTGAGGGTGCTGCCACTATGCGACATTAAGTGGAACGGAAGGAGTATCAATAAATATGTCGTGCAATTACCAAACACTTATTGAGTCAAATTGGTCATAAATATATGCATGATGATGACATTATAAGCAAATCAACAACGCATATATGACGTACCTTGTTGGTAATGTTTCTGAAGGCGAAAGCTGAATCAGGAGGCAACGAACCATCGTAAGCAGGATGATGATGCACATAAATATTGTAATGTATGCCCTCTGAAAAACAGCTCCCATAGAGACGCAAGGGGTAAGGGCCCCGGTGTCAAGAACATGAAGGCCACTTTTGGGACAATCGTAAACTTGCACGACGGACCCATGAATCGTGACAAAATTGAGGCTCGTCTTAGCAAATCTCGGTCACTCATATTGTGCATTAGAGGTGTACTGGAAGTATTGAAACTGCACCTTCGCGGTGGAAGCAGTAACGGGGGTGGAGACTGGGTGACAACGAGGGCGGGAGGCACCCCTAAAGGGAAGGTTGTGAAGTACATTGTGAATAACACTCCAACGGATAAGCCAATTGCAAAGAGAGAAATAGAAAACATAGCTTATTGGCTTTCTTAAGGGAGAAGATGTGAGTTCTTCTTTTCCCATCCTTCAAGATTCATCTACAGTTGCCCTCAGTGAAGTGGTTGGATCTTGGAATTATATGTAGTGTTAATTAATGAGGTTAGCTAGGAAAATAACGTGAAGATCTTGACTTTTCTTCAGGGCCCACCCTAAATAGTTGGGACTTGAATCAAATATATTTTTTAAAGGATTCTAATAGAGGGTCCGATGAGATTTGAATTGCATATTACGGTGAAAATCGGTTGCAAAAAAATTTTAATACATAAGGAAAAAAAGGAATTAAAATCAATTAAAATGATGAGTTTTTTTTTAAATGTGGCCCTTATTTTGGTCCATTTTATGAAATGTAGGGGTTTAAAGAACAAATTTAAAAATGTATATATACTAAATTTGATTTTTTTAAGAAAACAGAACCCTATTTTAATCCATTTTTTGAGGGATGAACCGCATGTCTCATTTGTTTCACCTATTGGGTCGGACCTGCTTTTCTTGTAACTCCGGTGAGCTGTTTCCATATTTTGATCCACATGCTGCTCTTTTATCGAGACTTTGTTAATCGGTCCGCCTGTTGCGCAATTTTTAAAATAGTTTACAACAAATTTACTTTGCATGCTGTAATTAATTAAATATCACGATTTATATTAATTTAATTAGTATGGGATTAAAGATTTACTAATGTTTAAGAAAATGAATCAGTAATAGAAATAATTATATGTAGCAAAGAATGGTTCGTGGCATTAAAATTTTTATTTTATAAATCTCACACAACACCATAAATTAATGGGACAAAAAACTATAACGAAACACCAACCTATCTAGTTAATTTTACATATGGGTTCATTAAATTTTAAAAATATGTGGTTCAGTAGTAATAACAAAAATACAAATAATGACTATGGTAATACAAAATAGCAAAAATAAAAACCAATTGTTTCAATAAAAGAGTTAGTGATTTGGTTAAAAAACATCCCGTGGGACAGTCTACGGGGACGCGAGTATTGGTCGCATCCCCGTGAGATACAAGTAAAACAACCCCAAGGCCTAAGAAACGGTCTCAAAGGGAAAATAAAGTAACCCCCAAAACAACAAACAGTGGGGGTGATGGATGTCTATGACCCGCGGATGACCTTGGACCGAGCTCACGAACTGATACGCAAGAAAAGACCCCCGGCTGGTTGGGGGAAGACACTCCGATGCTTAAGTAAGTGACAGCCTTGAGAAGGTTATAAGCATAAAGAGTAGTGTATATAAGATAATTAGATAGGTCTACTAAACCTTCGTGTTGATAGAGTTCCAATCCGTAGATCGGCATGTTTTGTAATTCAAGTAAGAATACAACTCTTATGATAATAACAGTTGTATTCTCATAATTAGAGAAAGTATATTCCTTGTAGGCAATTCAGAATACACGCAATCCTTAGAAGGATTAGGTTGATGGAGCCGTAAGCCCATCTTCTGCGTATCTCGAGCCCCAAGTCCTCCCGGACCTCGGTCTGAGTCAGAACGAATCCTTAGAGTGCGAACCATGGACTTATCAGTAACTCAAAGATAGATGTTCATAATTTCGAGGTCTCCTATCGAGGGGATTGATCGAGGCTTTTTACTCGAGGGTAATGCCAATAATGATGCTAACTGCTTGGTGGCCCGAAGAGATCCCCTCCCAGCTCCTGCCTACCTAGTCCTGCAAGACAACGCCTCGAGGGTACCTGAGGGTAAAGCCTCCGGCATGATGATGAAAGATAGGCCTTGGAGAGAAAAGGGTATTTACTAGTAGAATGAATAGAGAATAGTTACCTGGAATAGTGCCATGAGGCACTATTTATATTGCTCCCTTCAGGTCCCCGGGTGGTCCATCCTACATGTGACTCATCACTCGGGTGTCTCCATCCCTGTGGTTTGCCCCCGATACTTCCATTGTAGCTAATGTCACTATGGGCCTGGGTCGGGTATCACCACTAACCCCCCAAAAGTCATGCCTTCCCCCGGAGCCAGATCCAGAGCTGTCGCAGGGAGGGCATGACTTTTCCCATTCCATCACCTTTTTTCTCGACTTGAATGCCTGGTGGGCCCTCTTTTTCTTTAACTGTCATTATGACTGAGTAACGGCTATATTTTTCCTATATGAATCCACTCGCACATCGCTTTCATCATTTCACTTTTCATCTTCATTACAATTTTTATGTTGCGTTTCCTTTTTTCCTAAACCCGATCATAGCTTCCAAGGTTCTCGGCCAACCCCCGCTGCCGAGATGACTTACTCGCCAGAGAGCTCATCCTGGGAGGAGCCTCTGCCTTTGGCCCCAGGCCAGCAGCCTCCCTCCACGGAGTTCCCCATCTACCGCCGGGCCCAGTCCGTCAGCCCCTCTCATGTGCAGCTAAGGCGGTCTAAAAACCAGATCACGCGTCAAGCGGATCAGGCTTGGGCCGGGTTTTTCTTTGCTAATGGATGGACGAACTGGGAGAATGATGCCCAATTCGCGGCTCCGGCTCCGGATGAGGACCCCAGACCACCCGGTGTATTCCCCGGGCCCATTTCATGTTTGGCCTGAGTCTCCCCTCTTTCCTCCCATATACTCGCAATTTCTTTAACATTACTAGGTGTCCCCTATGCAGCTCCACCCCGACATAGTGGCGGTGATGATGGGGTTCCTTATCAACTGCAGCAGGTGTGGCGTGACACCTACTTTTGATCTATGGCGTTCTTTCTACACAACGCTGGAAGCCAGCCGGAAGAAGACCCCTGGGGTGCTAATCGTTCAGCCTCGCTCCGGAGTGACCGACTTTATCCTCGGGAAGAAGTCCTCCATCCGGGCCTAGACCGATAAGGGGTACGCCAAAACAGACCCTCTTCTCTATCCCATCTCTGCCTAGAATGAAAAAGTTGTGGCCGAGTCTCGAGACCCCTTCATTCCGGAGCATGTTCGGGCCAACCATTACCTCCTCTCCTCCTCCCCATCAACTTAGACTAGTATTGGTGGCTGGGAACGTCTTACACCTCTTCTCCCGGGAGGTCTATCCAGCTCTAGTCTTTCAGAAAAGTCATTGGAGTGTATGCTGACTCCTGCAAGGTAACGCCCTCCGGCCCTCTTTAGCCTCTTCCCCTTATTGCTCTTTTGCTTCAGTCTATACTCTTAACTTTTTTTCTTCTTTTGTCTTAGCTTCGATTCTCTCTGCCAATCCGCGGTCCCCGTCCCTGAGAAGAAGAATACAAAGAAGGCCGGAGAGGAGGCAGCCGAGTCTTTCACCGCAAAAACTAAGGGCACCAACAAGCCCAAGGAGAAATCATCTCAGCCCCCGAACCTAATCCCCTTATACCTTCGTCGACCCTGGCTTTGGGAGAAGTCTAGCCGACTCCTGCCCTGCAGGAGCCCTTACCCCCGAAGGTTATGGCCTCGGGGAAGGTTAATAATCCCAACCTGGCCTCCGAGTCCCAGACGGTCCGAAACCCGGCCTACGCTGACCTTCTTACTCCGCTCCCTCCTCTGGGCCCCCATCTTCTCAAAGAACTGCGAGCCCGTGTTTGAGGGGGGCTTTTCTCCAAACACCAGCAGACACTCCGACCATTTTAGTCGGTCTCCCCTTCCGGGCACCATCACCATTCCCGCGCCATTCATTCCTCCACCACCAGCGACTTCTTCCTGGAAGCGCAAGTCCCGGGGCGCTACTAACTCGGATCCAGAGCCCCAGACTAAGCAGCGATCTTCAGCCTGCTCCCCTCGGTGCTCGGGTGCCACCACTGCTGAAGCCAAGTCTTCTCCCGAACCTCCGGCCACAGACCTAATCGAATTGATATTGTCCTTTTTCTTTCTCTTTTTTACCTTGTTACCCTTATCAATATCTAACTCTTTTTTCTTTCCATGGGGCAGGCACAACGCTTCAGTTCCATTCTCGCGGGTTTTTCCGACATGCAGTCCCTGCTTTCCTCCTCATTCATCTGTCAGGTTGGCATACTTCATGAAGAGCTCGGGCGGAGAGAAGCCTCGGGCCTCCTACACGAAAGGCTGGTCCTTGCAGAGGCAGAGGTGGCCAATCTTTAGGACTTGGCTGCATCGAATCGAAAGACCTTTGCATGTGTCGTGGTGGACAAGGTGTTGGCCAGTCAGACTCTAGACCGCCGTATGACCGTGCAAATCTTCCAGCGCCCTTCAGTGCCATGATATTACATGAAGGTTCGAGGCTGGTTTCCCCCTTCTTTCCGGGGCCATTACAAAGCGGGGTGGTTCAATCCCAATACCATAGCTCAGCACCTCCACTCAATGAATGCTCTTCAGAAGGGAGGTCTTGAGGGCTTGTCTCCCCAACTATAGGAGTACCTCGGGAGCATGAACTCACTACTGAGGAGGTCCGAGCGTGGTCAACAGACCTGGTCCGTCTGCCTAAACACCTCAAGCCCCCGCCTCCCTCTGGCGCTGACCTCCCTGAGGGTGAACATTTTCACTAAGTACTACGCCATGCCGGCCTACTACCAGGGGTTCTTCCGCCCGCAGGACTTTGAGGCCAACGCTAGCCCTCCCAAGGACCCAACTCTCAGTTTCCCATCTCCAGCTCGTTCCCAAGCTTCTTCTCATCCTTCCAGGGACAAGGGCTCCTCCGAGGACGAGTCAGGAGGCAGTAGCAGTGAGGAAGGATGCGACGACGGAGAAAAAGTTAGGTAGTTTCTTTTTCCCTTTTCATTTGTAATAGATGTCCTTAGATTTGCCTTTATTTTGAATAATAAAGGTGTTGTTTTCTTTTTTCTTTACTTTAGCCTTGCCTCATTTTTGCTTTTACTTGTCTTGTTTCCCTTCTTTCTTCACTTTTACGGTCAAGGCCTCCAGTAGGATCCTTCTACCGTTCCTACCCCTCTCTGATCGGGAGGAGGTCCAATGCACGAACCTTATGGAAATATTATCCGGGGCAGGCCTCAGACCAATGATCTCCAAGTTCTCCGACTCGGAGTCCTTGCTTGCCTTCTTCCACCAGATTCTAGAAGATTTCCCATCCCTCGCTCAGTGTCGGAAGCTTGCATGTGCCAACATTGAGAAGGTGCTAAAGTTTGACCAAGTATTGAGTGAGATGGAGGCCCGACACCATAACTTCCGCCTTCAGATTAAGAAGGAGTTGTAGGAGGTCTGGTCTGATTGTAGGAAGTATTATAACAAGTGCGTACGTATGGAAAACACTTCCAAGCTCCGTCGTCGGACAACCGGGTCTGAAAAGGATAAGGCTCACCTTCCGGAACCGGACTGTTCAGGAGAGCCTTGTTACCCTTCAACTATCTTACCATCTCCTCAATCTTCGCAGAAGGCAGGTTGCGCCTCACCTGCTTACCGATGTGCCTCGCATTGTTAACAAGACTATATCTTGGATGGAAGCAACTGGTCGGACCACTGAAGATCCCGACCAGGCCGAGGCCTACCAGGAAGCTCTGAGCTGGAAGTAGCATATACTATCTCGGACAATCCTATCTCCCAACCTATCTCTCATTCCTCCTCGCGAGGATGTGGACTTTGCTTATGAGCGGTATGATCATGCACCACAACTTTTGGATGAGGAAGCCTCCGAGCCAACTAGCCAAGATCCAGGCCGCGCCCGCTCATTTCCAAATGGTCTACCCTCCTGGTCCTAGGACTCCTACATCACGATCATCCCGGACCAGACATACGATCTCCTCCAGGGCCGGAGGTTTTGCTCCCAGAGCTCCCGCGGCTCCTCCTGACATCATAGCGCCCCTGCGCGGCGGAAGGCGAAGCAGAAGGTAGTTGTCATTAAAAAGGGCAGGGTGCCTGGAGGTGGTAGGACGTTGCGCCAAGTCCCTGTTCAGATCGGGTCTCATCGCTCTCATTCTCATGATCCCTCTGTTGTGGTCGGCGATAACTCAGGCTCAGCACAGGCCCACGCTTCAATTCACGAAGAGCCCGACCGGAGGAGTGAAGAAGCCTCACAGGTTCCGTCCTTGAACCGTCGTCCCGAGGGAGATCAGGTAGTACCAGAAGAGCACCGAGCTTTTCATCAGGAAGCTCGCGTTCCAGAGGCTGGTGAGGGAAATTGCCCAGGATTTCAAGACCGATCTCAGGTTCCAGAGCAGCGCCATCTCTGCTCTCTAGGAGGCTGTCGAGGCGTACTTGGTGGGTCCGTTTGAGGACACCAATCTGTGTGCTATGCATGCTAAGAGGGTTACCATCATGCCCAAATATATGCAGCTATCCAGGAGGATTAGGGGTGAAAGGGCTTAATTCCTATGTTGCTTTGATATTTTGTTTTTTTCTTTTTTCTTTTTAAGATCTAGTAATTAGTTCTCTATGTAGTATTTTTTTTTTAAGGCAAACCACCATTGGTGGAGGGATATTATATTAGGCATCCCCAAACCTTTTAATTGACATAAAATTAAATACAGTGATCTCCTCTATGGGAGGCAATTTGTAAGATTACAGAGAGGTTTCTAAAGATATAACTATTCTAAACCTTCTCTGTATCTGAAGCAAGAATTAAAGTCTTAGTAGCTAGATACAGTCATACTAGTTCTATACTTCGATAGTGGTACCTAAAAAATGAGATGAACCGAAAGATTCCTAAAAGACCGACACAAAAGCGTCAAACTGCTTTGACAGGTGTAATATCCCTAATTTGAAACATAAAGTCTGCACTAAATGCTCAAATCTACAAGTGTATGCACAGAGACGCCGATAGTAAATTTAAAGAAATTACTACGATTTGGATTTCTCCTCTACTGTGATTGCACAAACCGAAGCCCAAGGGGTCTTCCCGAAAGAAAGAGGGAGGCGACAAACAAATGGGCAGGGATACTCAATAATTTAGTCAAAGCAATTTTGCAAAAAGTCTAAATTCCAATCACCCATCTCTTAAAATCTAAAAACTCTAAGAAAGCATAAAAAAGAATCAACCCATAATCTTGTCCAATTTGAAAACATCGATAAAGAGATATCACCAGAATAAACCTGCGTGGCACATGGAAACTCCAGCGAAGCAGCGTTAGCATCCGTGTGGGGCAACCGGTGACGGACACACTGGTATGCCTGGCGGCACCACGTGGAGAACCGGCGGCGGCGCTTGATAGACTGGCAAAAATCAAAACGATACCTAATCGGACCAAAACCTGTCATCTCAACCTAATTGGGCCATCTCTAGTTGAAAACAATCCGAAACCTGTCCTACCCTACCCGATCCGCCCCGACCCGGCCCGACCCGAGCAAGCCCGAGCCGAAATCGTCGGATCCAGGCCAAGCCGACTCGGCAAGCCTCAAAATAGGACCTGTAAACCTGGTATGCCAGAGCCTGGGCGTGGGCTGTCGGTGAAGTCCACCGGAGTCAGCATCTACCGGATCTGTGGTCTCCATCGGCGTCGGAGACCACCCAGACGTTGAAACCGGAAATCGGAGCTCTTCGTTGATGTCGGCTCCTGGCGTCGCGTCGGTTTCCCGGCGTTGACTTTCCTATCGAGCCCGATCTGCTTACCTCAGCCCCTTCGATGTCGGATCTGGTCTCTGGCATGAAGGTTGCGATTGTGTGCGGTGGCGACCCGCCCAAAAACCGCCAAAAGAGAGGTGGTCGGAGTATCAGGAAAAGAGATGTAGTTGTTCGATTAATATGGAGTTTTGGATTGGGGTTGGGGATTAGAGTGAGGAGACGAGTATCAGGGGTGGGAGGGGTGGCCTGCCCGGTGGCGAAAACGCCGGCGACCACCCCGCCAGTTGGATCTGAAAAAAAGGGGGACTGTTTTAGGGAGGATGTGGGGAGCGTTTTTTGGGGAGCAAAGAGTTTGATGTGACAAAAAAATGTGTTCTCTATGTAGTAGTCAAGCTATGTGTCTGTCGAACCATTCTCTGGTGATTTTCCAACAACAGTTGAAAGTAATGGATGAATATTCACTTGAAAAAAAAAGTATAATGAAAATAATCACAGTAAAAAAATAAGCATTTTATTCTAAATAAAAATTTAGAATGAAACCGGGACATTTTACAAACACAATCACACAATTAAAAAAACACGCATTTTATTTTAAAAAATAAACATTTTACACTGAAATATATTCACAACTAAAAAACAAGGATTTTATTCTAAAATAAATACAATATTAAAATGAAAATATGGTTTTATACAAACACAATCACGCAATTAAAAAAAACACATTTTATTCTAAATAATAGATAATTTATACTGAAATATAATAACAGTTCAAAATAAGTATTTTATTCTAAAAAAAAGTAGAATTTTAGAATGAAACCAAGATTTATGAAACATAATCACACAGCTAAAAGGTATAAATTATACTCTAATACAAAAGAAAACATTATAGAATGAAACCATGATTTTATAGAAACACATAAAAATAGACATTTAAAAGTTGGCAAACACAAAAACGAAATAGATTAAAGTATACTATTTGTTTTAAAATGAAATCCACTCTGAGAGTGGAGGGAGAACTTTGTATTAAAACTTTCCAGACCTTTATAAAAAACCAAAAAAAATTGGAGACTATAAGTCCCTGAAGCCAAGAGAGGCTCCCAAAAAATAATTAGCCTGCAACTGAAGGTTAAACTTCTAAGCTATACAAAAATAATTTTTACCTAGTTCCCTTAGGAAGCTTGTAAGTGAATTGCAAGGCAAAACACTAAGCGGCGCCAAAAAATGGACTAGCAAGAACCAAAAAATGGAGGCTAATCTAAAAACAGTAGCTAGGTGTATATCCATGGGATTCTGTAGGGAGGAAAGATCAGCGAATTGTGCCAGCCTGGTGATGATCCATTGCTGATCAGCGCCTTCAAAAAATAACATCATCAGTAGCATCTGATTTGTGATAGTCTCAGTGATGGTGTTCCCATTTTATCCAGAATGAGCATACCTCTTATCTATTGAGGTAGATATGTGAAAAGCAGTGTTGAGTTCAATTGATCTAGTCTACTGAGCTTGTCTATAAACATGTGTTAGCTGCAGTCCTTGGGTTTGAGAAATAGAGTATGCCAAATTGAAGAGTTCCCAAGGAGATGAAAGTGGTTGCTTTATAGCTTTTATAGCCAGCAGACTGCCAGATTGTATCTGGCATGGCCTTCTAGTCATGAGTGCCTGTCTGTATCCATCCTGTATGGCAAAAAGTTCTGCCTTCAATGGAGAGCTAGAGGTGGTGCAGTATGCAGTAGCAGATATAAAATCACTATTTGAATCTCTAGTTAACACAGCAATACCAGTTCTATTTGGGGCTGACCATGAGGCATCTACATTGATAGTATAGCCAGATTGAAAGGGGGTCCACTTAACAACAACAGGTGTTGGCAGTCTTTGTGGTGGTCTAGTGTGTAGATGTACACATGCATTGATGGATAACTCCCTATCAAATTCAGAGACAATTGGAAATGGTTTGGCTGTGTATATGAGGAAAATGGAATCCCTAATATTGCCCTTGATAGAGTCAATATTAGGTGTTCTATTCTCAAAAAGGAAAGTATTTCTAACTTTCATATCCACCAGTAAATAAGTCCTCTAATTGTATAAATTAGTGAAGTCTGTAGTTTAGTGACCCCTCTAAAAGACCAATAAAAAGACAACCTATCCCAAAGTGTATTAAAATGTGTATCAGCAGTGGCAACCAGATTGTGAAAAAATGACCACAAAGTTTTTGCAAGGATGCAATCATTAAAACAGTGCTCAAGTTCATCACAGTTGTCACAGAATGGACATTTTGAAGGGAGATGGAATCCCATATTTTTGAGCACATCAGGATAAGGTAGAAAAGCATTAATCAGTTTCCAGATAAAGATGTTCATCTTTTTTTTGAATTCTGGGATTCCAAATCTTTTTGAGTGAGACTGCAGTTCCATAGTTCACAGTCCTCGGGTATAGTTGACTGTGAGCCATGCATAAAATTGCTAATTGGACCATGACCAGTCCAATTGGCTGTCCAAAAGTTACAACTTCCATTGCCAATGATAACTCTGGTAAGATCTTCTCTAGTTTGATTCAGGTCCAAGATTCTCTTCCATACTGGTGATGTTCTATAAGAGTGAGGTAAGGACCAAAGGAACTGTGCCCAGAGAGAGTTCCTGATTGCAGCTTCCACCAAAGCTTAATGGATCATGTCTTTACTATAGTGTGCATGGATCTTATTCCAAGACCATTTTCTGCCATAGGGTAACATAGTTTGTCCCATCTTCTCCATACTTTTTTGGCCTTCAGTTCAATTTCTCCCCAGAAAAAAAGGAAAGTATTTTCTCAATCTTTTTGAGCACTGCAACAGGAGGCTTCAATACACTCCAAATGTGTTGTGGTACTGAATATATACAGGAGTTGATGAGTGTGATCCTTCCTCTAGTGGAGAGCTAGATATTTTTCCAGTTGGTAACTCTGTTCTGTATCCTCTGGATGAGTGGCTGGATGTGTGATATTAGAGCCCTCCCTGTAAATATGGGGACACCCAAATAGGCGAATGGCATAGAACCTTGCTTCATTCCCATCAGCTCCTTAACCTGTCTGAATTTTGAGTTAGTAGCATGCTTGCCTAAATAGAACTCACTCTTTTCATAGTTTATTTTTTGACCAGTGGTCTATTAAAAAATAACTAGAAAAGCCTTGAGTTTAATAAAATTCTGTTTGGAGGCTTTTAGGAAAATAATGGTGTCATCTGTGTAACTCAAATGGGATATAGGTTCTGGCCATTTAGGGATGTGAAAATATACAAGCTTTCCAGTGGCAAAAGCTAAGCTTCTAGTAGAGCATTCTGAGAATATGTTAAAAAGAAAAGGGGAGAGTGGATCCCCTTATTTCATGCCTCTAGAAGCTGTAAAAAAACCATTTGGCTTACCATTTACCAGGACTGAGAAATGAGATATTTTTCATAATTGTATGCACAAATTTTCCATGAAAACCAAAATGCAAAAGGATGGTATTAAGATATGCCCAGTTAACTCTATCAAAAGCTTTCATAAGATTAAGCTTAATAATGCAGTTTGGAACTCTATTTTTCCTGTCCAAAAATCTAACTAATTCTTTAACATATATCACATTATCAGAGATGTCCTTATGTTTAAGAAATGGAGATTGATGTGGAGAAATCAGTTTATGCATTAGAGGCTTAAGTCTTTCCATCAAGAGTTTAGAAAAAAAATTGTTTATGCTATTGGAAAGACTTATTGGCCTAAAGTCACTGAAAGTAGTTATAACCTCTTTTTTTGGTACAGTCTGGGCTTGTTCCATTTCTGCTGAGAAAAAGACCAAAACCACTGAAAATTGTCAAGTGGTTCCCACCTGATAGTGGTTTCAAAGTCAATGTTGATGCTAGTTTTAAACAGGGATCTCAAAGGAACACAGGTGTGGGTATCATTATTAGAGATTCTAATGGTCTAGTACAAAAGGTTTACATGCACTGTCAGAGTACCAACTCACCTTTGCATGCTGAGCTGGTTACAATTCATATGGGCTATCTGGTAGCTACTGATATGAACTTACAAAAGTTTATCATTGAAACTGACTGTCAGTTGGCTATCAAAGGAATAAATGATCCCAGCTCAGTGGACTGGTCACTTTTTGCTACATGCTATCAGCTATATTCACTGAATATCCACACCAAGCTATACCACAATTACAGAGAAGGCAATCTTCCTGCTGATTTTTTGCATCAAGGAGCCAGTCTATGCAATTCACAGGGGAGCTAATCCAGATGGATGCTCCCAGACTGCTGAAAGGCCTTATTCAGCTTGACAGGGTTGGTGTACCATCAGTAAGAATTCTCAGACCATTACTTTAAACTGGAACATATACTACTGGTCCTTTTTTGCACCTACAGGGAAGAACAAATTCCACCTATCTCAACTGGCAGAACAAGATTATACAAGTTTCATTCATCAGGAGTTAGCAATCAGCTCTCACCAAGAAGGAAGGCCAAATTTTTACTCAGATGGATTGCTGTAATCCAGGAAGTTTTTTGTACATAAGCTATGGTTTCTGGATGGGAAGATCTCATGTATCTCAGAATTGGGTGGCTAAGTTGTGCTTCGATTTTTGTTAACTCGATCACTAAATTGCTCCCCAATTTGACTGAGACATGAGGTTTTGTAATTTTTTGACCATCCAACCATATGCTCTATCAATAGGCTGTAGTCAGAAGCCATTCTTTTGTTTTCTTTTTAAGCTCTGCAGCTTATGAGCAGTTTGCTCCCTATGTAACAAACATAATTATTCATTATTAATGGAGGTTTGGGGAGCCATAAAATACCCTCCACCAATGGTGGTTTAATTAAAAAAAAGACCTCTTTTTTTGGAATTAAAGCAATCCAGGTAGCCGATATGCCAACTGGGATCTGTGAGGATCCCATAAAATCATTCATGGCAGATAACAGACCAGTGCTTATAATTTCGCAACATTTTATGAAGAACTTAGCACAGTAGCCATCTGGACCAGGGCTACTATTTTTGTTCATGTTGAAAACAACATCTTTTAGTTCTTCAATGGTTACCTGTTTGAGGAGGAGGTGATTGTCTTCCTCAGTAATGATTTTTGGTATCTGGCTTATGAAACGGTCATGGAAATCACCATTCAAAAGACATTCTGGTTCTGTCAATAGATCAGTGAAGAAGGAAACAGCTTCATTCTCTATTTCTGGAAATGTGTCTAACCAGATACCACTTGAGTTCCTAATATTTGTGATGCTCAAGCCACTTCTTTTTTCCTTAAAAGTATTATGGAAAAATTTAGTATTGTTATCACCTTCCTTTAGCCATTTGATTCTGAACTTCTGTTTCCAGAATTTCTGTTGTTCCTTAAGGGCTCTCAGGTGTTTAGCTTTCAGTACTTTGAGTTTGATGAGCTCATTTATTGAACCATCATTATCATTAACAATATCCTGCAATCTGAGAGACTCAGCAGCATTTTTTACATTATTATCTATATTACCAAAAACCTGTGTATTCCAGTTATTAATTGCAATTTTGAGTCACTTCAGTTTTAGGAAAAATCCTAGCATACCAGTTTCAGGCATAAAAAGATTCCAATCATTATTTATTAATGGGATGAAATCTTCTCTCTTGAACCAGGCATTAATGAACCTAAATGATCTAGGTGATGATGCAATGTTGCTACCTATTGTAAACAGTAAAGGTGAATGATCAGAAGTGTCTCTGTTCAATACCTGAATTGATGAAGATGGAAACTTCATCAACCAGTCACTTGATGGAATACCTCTGTCCAGCTTCTGTATTGTGGGTATCAACCAATTATTGGACCATGTAAACTTGTTCCCAACAGTATTGATCTCCAGCATAGCTTTAGAAGAGATAAATTCATTAAAATCCATCATACTTCTATTTCTAGGTTGAGCTGGTCCTTTGTATTCATTGGATGATTTTATTGTGTTAAAATCACCTATGAGAAAGGAATCATTCAAATTTTGGATTTGTAAGTTATTCCAGAGAAATTACCTACCTGGAACAGTTCTTAAACCATAAATGAAAAATCCTAGCATTGAGCAGTTAAGTCTATGGCTAAAAATGTTGCAGGAAATAAATTGCAGATGGTCCTGGACCAAGGAGACTTGTATATTATTGCTTCACATTAACCAGATCTTACCACTACTGGAGCAGTAAAAATCTGAAAAATGTAACTCTCTTCTATACTTATCACACTTATGTTGTTTATGCAATGGCTCAATTAGACATAGAAGTTCTATTTTATGGACTTGTACCAAGTTAGCTAGCCTAGTGATTGAAGTTCTCATCCCTCTAATGTTCCAGACCAAGACTCTGATTTTTAAAATTTGTACTAATCATTAAAAACTGTTTTTTGAACTTTTTGATCTTGTGAGGACTTTTTTTGGGGATGGAATTTTTGTGAACCTTATGGGAGTGAACTTCCTCTTAACTTGAGTGAAAAAATTTGTCAGTTTAGATTTCTCAACAGAGTAAACTTGAGATTTCTCATTAGGTAACTGTTTCTCAGCCAAATTATCAGGAGGTGATCAGTGACTACCTGTGAAATGGCCTCATTGTTATCATCTTCAGTAGATTCTGAAAAGATGTCATAGTCAGAACCTTCATGTGCTTTTTCCTTATCCTCTTGATCCATCATGAGTGGCCGGAACCTATTGCCTTTATTTCCATAGGAAAAGGAGGTAACTTGATTAGTTTCAATATCATCAAACAAGTTGTAGATTCTATTTTGTTCCAATATTGATGTCATCTTGAGAATAATGGGGGGCCCTTTCCTTTTGTGTATGTGTGTTTAGGCCTGATACTGGGAGGTTAGGAATTTTATTGGGTAGTATGATGTGTGCCAGTGGTGAGCTGTTTGGTTTGTGAGGTGAGGAGGTATTACAGTTGGAGGAGGAGGAGATTGAGATTGTGGAGTTTTGTTTTGGGGAGGATGTGATAGAGAAATGTGAGGTAGTAGGTAAGTTATGTTTGAGCCTTTGTAGTATTTTTGGTTGGGAAATGTGTGTGAAAGATTGTGCTAAGATGACAGGAGAAGCAGCTTCTTTGTCCTTTGTGGTAGAGGTGAGGCCAGAAGGACTAGCAATTTGAGAATGAACTTTCTGAGGGGGTACATTATTGCTTTTGCCACAATTGTCAGTATCTGGCATATCAAGGCCATGTGTGGCATCTTCTTTACCCTTCCCAGCCTGAGCCAAAGGATCAATTTTTTCCCATTTCTTGGCATGGTCCTTGTTGTAGTGGAACCTAGGTCTGAGTGGCTGCTTCAACTCAGGATGCAGAATTCCACAGTTGTCATCAGAGTGGCCTATCATTGAGCAGTGTGAGCAGTATGAAGGAAGGTCCTCATATTCAACCAGAGCAGTATGAAGGAAGGTCCTCATATTCAACCAAAGATCTTTCTATAGGTTCATCTTCTATACCCAGCCTAATAGAGGATTGTAGCTTCTTCATTAGGTCGACCTCTACACATATCTTGACTATATTAGGCCTAGTAAGTGTAGCAGTAGCTGCATCCATCTTAATAAATTTGCCTATTTGATCACACATTGACTGTATCATTGTAGTGTTGTAGAAATAGAAAGGGACCTTACTGATATTCACCCAAACTGGCACGATGGATGATTCTGCCTCAGGTGAGAAGTCCAGTGTCCATTTGAGTACCTTCATCTGAGAACCACTGAATATCCACAGCCCCTTCATCCAGCAGCGTTGATAATCCTCAATATCCTCGAATCTAATTAAGATGTGGCGGTAGTCAATCGAGCTAATCTGGAACTTCCCTTTGAAATCAGCTAAACCGAAAGCTTCATGGAGTCTATCCATGGACGGTTTTCCCCTCGCAAATTTCCCGATCAAGGCATTAGAGTAGTGTGAGGCAAGAGTTTGGGCATGTTGTCGGGTTACAATACAGGCGATTTCCCCCATATTGAGTGATAGGTTTAATTTCTGGATTAGTCGGAAGGGAGGGAGCTAAAGGAGGGGGGTCTGTTAGATAGTATCTGGGCGAAACTTTTTCCGGCGGCTATTCCTGCACGGATAGGCGGTGGCGCCGCCTAGAGAAGACCGTTATGCAACCATTGTGTTAGGTAACGGTAATAAAACAGTAATAAAGGGAACTGTGTTTGGTTTTCCGGGCCGGGAAAAGTGATGAAAAATAGGAGAGAGAAGAGAGCGTTTTTGAGAGCGTTTTTTGATGCTTTGCTGGGATTAAAATATACTAGTATAATACCAGCGCCGATGCACAAATGTTTATTTAAATATATTTTTATTTATTAATCAAAGAGCATGTAAATTTCTTAGGATTTGAAAAATAATTATACATTTTTTACGATTTAATTACAAAATGATCATGTTACATAGATTAAATTTTTCTAATTACAAATTTAAATTTATAATAGTAGTTGTATAACATGTAAATCTACCTAAATTTCCACAATTCCCACTTTCCGTTCACTTTCCCTTACTTTCAATACTGAATTTAACTATTCATACCAATAAGGGTAACATAACGGCTGCCTCCATGACGGAGGCGCCGCAGCCCCAAGGCGGCGTCCCTAATTTCCGCTCCTTTGCACAAGCACTCGCCACCAAACCACCCCCTCTATCACCTACACTCCCTGACTATCCAGAAATCCAGCCAATCGGAGAATACAAGGGGAAGATAGCATGTATTGTATCTCAAGATCAAATAAACTTCTCGCCACTCACTACCAGAACGCATTGATTGGGAAGTTCAAGAATGGCATGCCATCGATGGGATCCCTCAATGAGGCGTTCAAATCAGTTGGCTTCTCGGGCAAAGTTCAGATGGGGTCTATTGACTATAGACACATTGTGATTCGGTTTCAGGACTTGGAAGACTACCAACGCTGCTGGCTAAAGGGCTCATGGATCCTCAGAGCTTCAAACATGAAGGTTCTAAAATGGAGCACTGATTTCAGCACTGGTTCAGAATCATCTATGGTCCCTGTCTGGGTAACTATTTCAAATGTGCCTATTTTTTTCTACAACACCTCTATGCTTCAGTTTATTGGCAATAGGATAGGCTCTTTTATTAGGATCGATGCTGCAACTGCATCACTTACTAGGCCATCTGCTGTTAAGCTTTGTACAGAGATAGACCTGCAACACAAAGATAGTCCCACATTACTGTCCCCATTGTAGAAAGCTAGGCCACAATTTTGATAGCTACAGAACTGCACATCCTGAGCTTAGATACACACAAAACCAAAGAAAAGAGGCCCCAACTTTTCCAGTTTCTAAGCTTAAGACCTCTTCCCTTACTGAGACTCAAACAAAAACAGCTCCCCCTCCAACCCCAAACTGCCAAAGCATACATACAAAGGTGGTGGATCTGGTATCTCAATAAAGAAAAAGGATACTCTCATCAAGGAGCAGGCCATGATCTATGTTAGAAAAGACCCACAGCCTATTACCAACTCTGAGCCTATTCAAACTGTAAACAAAGGGAAAGAAAAAATCCCAGTTGTCATGCTCTCTGAATGCTCTGAACCAAACTCACCTTCCACACAAAGCCACTCCATACTTTCCCCAATCAGAAGTCCTCCAGTTGATAAGCCTGAGAAAAGATTCAAACTAAAAAATTTATGTAAAGGATGACTCTGCAATCAGCCATGGTAAAGAATACTCTAACTCTAATGGAGCATTTACTACTTATCCTGTTATGTACTTCTCTCAGGAAAAAAAAAAAAGGAAGAACGGATTTTTACCACTTCAAGAATGCACAGAAGATGAAGAACATGAGGAATTTGATGACACCAGTCAAAATCCAACCAATACTGGGAGTGAAACAAATAATTCCCAGTCATCTGATCCACAACCCTCAGATCCAGTGCCAAATGATTTACAGAATACTCCAAGGCAAGAGGTAAACACAACTCAGGTGAGGAAATCAAATAGGCTTATGGCTAAACAGTTACTTGTCATTAAACTCCACACAATTGAACCAAATCATATCTAGTTCAGCTACAAAAGGCACTAAAAAACCTGTAAAATGAATAGTACAAACCTCAAGCTTAGTTTCCTAATATGGAGCATAAGAGGAATGAAAACTTCATTAGAAAGGCTAGAAGAACTCATTGCCACTCATAATTTTGATCTTGTCTGCATCATAGAACTTATGCATGATAATATCGAATGAAACTACTATAGATCTATTCTTAGATTCCATAAATGTCTTTTTTCACAAAATGAAAGGATATGGTTATTCTGGAAAGAGGATATCCAAGTGTCTTTGCTCACTGATAATTTACAATTCCTACATGTCTCAGTCCATAGCCAAAAACTTGCATCCTCTATGGAGGAAGTGTTTGTATATGGACTCAGAACAAGGAAAGGAAGAGAAGACTTATGGATTGATTTACAGAAAATGACCTATCCCGGCACAATTTTTATAGGGGACTTCAATATCATTGCCTCAATTAATGATTATAAAGGCCCCTCAACTCCAAGCTTACATAGTATCAGAGACTTCTCTAAGTTTATTGATGATATGGCATTGGAGGATATTTATATTGTGGGCAATTTATTTACCTGGACAAATGAGAGATATCAGAATCCTCTTGATCTGAGCCCCAGTGGGAGGATAAAAACTCCTACTGTGCAGAGAATTGATAGAGGCATGTGTACTGCTTCTTGGAAGAAAGAGTACATTTCCTGAGTCCTCAATCCTAGTTATGAATAAGCTCACTAGTGAACATTGTCCTCTTTATTTAAGTGTAGGTTGTACAATTAAGTCAGCCCCTACACCTTTTAGATTTATAAACACATGGTTTAAGAGAGAATCATTCTTAGATGTGATAAAATCAAACTGTTCTGTGGGGGAAAATGGCACTAGCATGATATGTTTCTACCTTAAACTTCTGAGACTCAAAAATGTTCTAAAAATATAAAATAGAGAAGTTTTTGGAAACATTAATGGTAATGTCATACAGTCTGAGAAAGCTCTTAGATTGCAAGGATTGACTTATGATTTAGACCAATCAAGGGCTGAACTTGATAAACTGAAATTGCTAAGTCTAATCTATCTAAACCCATTAAGGAAAAAAATCATTTCTGGAAATACAAGTTCAAAGTTAAATGGCTTAAAGAGGGTGATGACAATACTAGTTTTTTTCATAACTCGGTCAAGGAAAGGAAGAGCAGAATGAATATCACTAAAATAAAAAATTATCTTGATGTCTGGATTGAAGATCCTTCTGAAATTGAAGCATAAGCTGTTTTATACTATTCTGAATTGCTTGCTGTAGAGGATAATCCAAATCAGAGAAAATTTTATGCTCATTTTCGTTCTCAGATCCCAGTGCTCATTAGTTCAGAAGATAATCAAAAACTGATCCAAGATGTTACCTTTGAAGAACTAAAAGGCATTGTTTTTTCATTAAATAAACTGAGCAGTCCTGGCCCTGATGGCTTTTGTGACAATAGAAGAAGAATCTGATTAGGGTTTTATTTGTATTTATTGTATATTGCAGTTATGTCCTTAGGGTTTAGTTAGTTTATTAATTATTATTAGACCCTTGTATGTACTATAAATACTTATGTAAATCCTAATGGAAATCAGTTTTGGAAATAGTCTTTACAAATGACAATAGAAGAAGAATCTGATTAGGGTTTTATTTGTATTTATTGTATATTGCAGTTAAGTCCTTAGGGTTTAGTTAGTTTTGTTAATTTTTATTAGACCCTTGTATGTACTATAAATAGTTATGTAAATCCTAATGGAAATCAGTTTTGGAAATAGTCATTACATGGTATCCGCCTTTTATCGATCCTCTCTCTTTTTTCTCTAGGGTTTGCGCAAACCCTCTTCTCCCTCCTTCTAGCTGCCGCAGTCGGCTCTTCATCCCTCCCCTCATCAAAATCTTTGCTTTTTGTATTTATCCTGCTCTATGATGGCTTCTAATGGACGTTCTGAGAAGTTGTCCATCAATACGATGATCCATATGCTTAACACTAAGCTTGATTCTACTACGTATCTACAGTGGAAGCAACATGTTCGGTATGTTTTTCGTCTTCAAGGATTGTTTGGCCATCTTGATGGCTCCTCTCTCTGCCTTGAGCTTCCGGTGCCTTTGCCACCGTCCTCCTCCACCGTCCCTCCGGATGATGCTAAGTTGAAGGCCAAGGAGGCCTATGATGCTGCCAAGGTGGCGTATGATGCCTGGATGGATGATGATCAGGAAATTTGTGGTGTTCTGTACTCCTCGCTTACCCCAGAGGCGAAGAATGAAGCCTCCCAGTGAAACACCGCCAAGGAGATATGGGATGCTTTTGCGCAGGCCTTCAAACATGGATCTGCGGTTGCCAAGTTCAGCCTCCGCCGACAGGCTTCTTCACTCAAGAAATCGGGTACTGTTCATGAGCTACATCTTTCTTTTATGTTAATTTTTGAAAAGTTGAATGCTATGGGTGATCCGGTTGATAACCGGAAGATGTTGATTTGGTTTTTGAATGCTCTGAGACAAGAATTTAGTTCCTTTAGCGCCCCTATTGCCTCTAGAGATCCTGCTCCTTTATATCAGAATGTGGTTGATGAGGCTCAAGCCCATGAAGTGTTTTTGGCCAATTTGAATGTGTTGCGGGGTTCTACTGTCCAGACCCCTGCCCCTGTAGTGTTTTTGACAGGATCTCAGCAGAAGGACCATCCTGCCGATGCCGCGGAACCAGCAGCAGGTGGCGCATTGCCCCACGCGCCGGCAGATGGTGCGCGTAGGGGTGGCGCGTGGGCCCATGCGCCGCTGGTTCTGGCCGGTCCGGCCAACAGCGATCGACAGGTTACTCTGGAGGGTCCTCTGGGCGTGGTCGTGGTGGTCCGATTCAGTGTTATACATGTGAGGGTTATGGACATGTGTCCAAACAGTGTCCTTCGTCCGCTCCTCGTCCGGCGCCTCAGAAGTCTTAGCTCTATGTTCAGCCCTATGCTCAGCCGCAGTTTCTGCCTTTTGTAGCTCAGCCAGGTCAAATTCCGCAGACTCCTCAGGCTGATCTTGTTCAGATGCAGCCATAGGCAGCACCTCAGCAGCTAGTGCCAGAGTATGTCATGTATGCTCCTCAACAGCCCCAACAATACTTGACATATCCTCAGGGCCGTCCCTGTAATATTCGGGGCCTAGTGCAAAAATAATAATCGTGGCACTTAATTTTTCTCCAGTTCAATTTTTTTAATTTTCTTAATTTTTTATGAAAATATTCTTGATTATACTTCATTTGTATTGAAATATATACATAATATAAAAAATTTAGAACCCTCAATTCTTCTCCAATTCAATTTCTTTCTCAATTTTATTTAAATTTCTATAAATTATTTCCGATTAAACTCAAATGCATAACAAAATATATATAAATATAATAAATTTGGGGCCCCTCAAATTCGGGGGCCCGGTGCGATCGCACATGTGGCACTCCCCAAGGGACGGCCTTGCATATCCTATGCAGGGATCTACTCAGTATCAGCCCTCTCTTTCTGCCTCATCCTCCACCACTACAGATTGGTACATGGATTCTGGAAGCACGAATCACATGAGCTCCTCTGCGTCGAACTTGTCCAGCATTACACCTTATAACGGTGATACTCTTGTCTCTGTTGGTAATGGTGCAGGTATTACTGGTATTGGGGATGCTCGTGTTAGTCCTTCCTTGCATTTATCTGATGTGTTGGTTGTACCTGATATTACCAAGAACTTGTTGAGTATCAGTAAACTTACTCGTGCGCTTGGTGCTGTTATTGCCTTTGATGATCATTCTTTTATTATTCAGCACAAGGCCACCAAGGCAATTCTGGGGCGGGGAAGATGTGAGGATGGCTTCTATGTTTTGGACCGTGGTGAGGAGGCACTGCTGTCATTTATGGTGAAGAATAAAAATATAGCATAGTTTGAGATTTTGCATGCTCGTCTGGGTCATGTGTCCCCAAATGTTATTTCCCTTTTGAATAAGACTGGTTGTTTATCTCTTACTTCTGTGCTTCCTAGACCTGGTGTGTGTAAGCCTTGTGCTATGGCTAAGGGACAGAAATTATCTTTTGTTGAGAATTCTAAACGTGTTAATCACGTTCTTGATTTAATTCATTGTGATTTATGGGGACCTTCTCCGGTTTTATCTGGTAATGGCTTTGCTTATTATGTTGTGTTTGTGGATGATCAATCGCGATTTTCTTGGTTTTATCCCTTACGTCGGAAGTCGGATTTTGTCGATATATATCTACAGTTTGAGGCACTGGTTGAGAATCAATTTTCATCCCGTATAAAGTCTTTCAGAGCGATGGGGGAACTGAGTTTACCAACACCAGATTACAGACTCACTTTGGTACTCGAGGCATCCATCATCAGATGTCCTATCCTTACACGCCAGAGCAGAATGGTAGGGCTGAACGGAAGCACAGACTCATCACGGAGATGGGGCTCTCCATGCTATTTAACTCACATTTACCTCTTTCCCACTGGGATGATGCGTTCAGCACTACAGTGTTCAACATTAATCGCATGCCTACTCCTGTTCTAGGCGACGTGTCTCCTTTTGAGGTTTTATTTGGTCGTTCTCCAGAATACTCCAACTTTCATCCTTTTGGTTATAGAGTATTTCCATATGTTCGCCCTACAGCAGCTCATAAGCTGGCTCCTCGTAGTCTTCCATGTGTTTTTATAGGCTACAGTGCGCAGTACAAGGGGTTTAAGTGCTTGGACACAGCCACCGGTCGCATTTATATGACTCGCCATGCCAGATTTGATGAGACTCATTTGTCTTTCTTGAGTGCTACTTCGGAGGCTCAGTTTACTTCCCTGGATGTATCGTCATTCTTGGATCCCACTACTCCAGACTTGGATATACCCTCTGTTGGGTCTTTTCCAGTGGTGTCATCTGCTCCTTGCTTTGTGTGCCATGAGCCTCTTTGTGCCTCTGAGCCGGTGTCAACCACGGCTGCTTCGGATGGTCCTGTCACGCATCCTGTCACTATTGATGAACTTGTTACTCCTCCTCGTTCGCCTACACCATCGGTGTCATCGACTGAGTCCTCCGAGTCCTCCTGCTCATCGGGCTCATGGGATGGTCACTCATCATCAGGATGGGACACGTGTGGCTCGTGATCTGGGCCCAGACTTTGTGGTCACTGGACTAGTTGTTGAGCTGATTGCTCAGAAGGAACCTCGCACTTATTGGACTGCTGCTAAGGACTCACGATGGGTGGCTGCCATGGATGAGGAAATTGCTGCACTTCGCCATCAAAACACGTGGGACCTGGTAACGTGTCCTCCACAGGTCAATATTGTTGGCTTCCATAACTCAAATGAACTAAATTGAACTACACATAACTCAAATGAACTGGATTCCAATATGAACTTAAAATCATTAAATTATATTTTTCGTTGAACTGAATTGAAATAAATTATACTTTCTCTAAACTAGATTGAATTGTGTTGAACTATTAACATTTAATTTGTGTAATTATTTTTTTAAAAAGTACAACGCACTTAACTGAAAAGTACTGAACTGAACTGAACTGAAAAATACTGAACTGAAAAATACTGAACTGAACTGAACTGAAAAATATTCAGATAAGTTGTACTAAACAGGCCCTGAGAGCATCTTCAACGGTAAGTTACAATACATTGTAGCTTACTTAATTCAAGCTAATTAGCTAGCAAACTACAAGTATCTCCAATGGTTATTAATATTATAAATTAGCTTGTATGATCCCACATAATTCTAATATACATCTAAATATATTGAATTATTAATGTGGGACCTACTAAGAGCATCTCCAACGGTGTTGTTATGGACTTGCTTGGTAAATTTTCAAAAATGACAGCAGTACTGCTTATCATTATTTTTGTAGTACTGCTTGGAGGAAGCTATTACTTGCGGGAGCAGGCCTGCTTGAGATCTACGCATTGAATGCCATTAAATATTTCATTACACAAAAAGTGGATTTCACATGGGATCGGATCCTCTACGCAACATTTCCTACGCAAATCGTGCACAAAATCATAAATAAAGTAGTTTTTTTATATGGCATAGGTATGTTATGCGTTTAATTACATCTTACTGATAAATGAGGTTCTCCAAATAACTTTCTGACAATTTTGTTTTTACTTATGACAATTATTTTTGTTTAATTTTTTTATTATCAAGACATTGGTTATTCATTGAGTATTTACTAAATTTTATCACTTAATTTTTTCCATTTTTATAAAATAACATGTTATAATATAATTATTACCATAAAAGAATGTGATTCATTTTTAAAATGAGATTTTTGTTCATATTAAAGATACTTGGGCTCAATCAAGCTACATGTGTTTTGTAGCTTACTATTAAAGGAACAAGTAGCTTTTCAAGCCACTAGCTTGAAAAGATGACATGGCACCTCAAGCTACAATAGGTTCTAGCTTACCATTGAAGATGCTCTAAATGGGACTCAAGCCTGTTGCTTGCCAAGGCTAGTTGCTTGTGTAGCTAGTGCTTGTAAAGGGTAAAACAATGGTAAGCTAGTGTTAAATATTTTATTAAAATTGCCAAACAAGTCCAAAAATGCAACCATTGGAGATGCTCTAATTAGCTTTGTAAATTATTATTTTTGCAACCATTTAGATGATTTAAACGTTATTGAGTAACAACTCTTATCGATTTGTTGCAATTATCATTTTATCCATATTTGCATATCTCATCTAAATTTATTATGATATTACATCATTATATACTAAACTCAAATATTATATTTTTTGAATAAAAGTATAACTTATTTACATGTTATACTTTTTTTTTTTGCAAAACCACCATTGGTGGGGGAATTTATATTAGGCATCCCAAACCCTTAGAAAGACAAAAAGAAAGTAAATTTTACATACCATAACCTTTTTTCAAAAGATGGTTTTGAGCTTTAGCTCCAAAAGCATATCAATGCTTTTGCAAAAGAATAAAAACATAAGAGGACTATACAAAAGAATAAGTAGGGATGATTTTAGTTCCCAAAGCCTATAAGAGAATTGCATTGCAAAACTCTAAGCGGCACCAGGAAAAAATCATCAACCTAGAATTAGATAAGATATTATGTAGTCTGTCTGGTAGCTTTTGATGATGAAGAGTGTGTTCCTTGAAGAGCTGTGGTCCATACAGAGCTGAGGGTGTGCTGATGCATAATCCAGATATCAGCACTGATGAGGCCTGCAGTAAGCTGAATCTCCATGTTGCCTTTCCTTCACCTAAAAATACAGAGTGGAAGAAAAATAAGTAGCATCCATACTAGGGGGTGAATTCTAAGGGTAGGTGTGCGAGCTTTATAAAGAATGTATACGCCTCCGATTGTAGCAGGAAGAGAATGGATGTCAAATTTCCAGCCATTTTCTATGTTATAGCATGTCTGGCCAGTTAATCAGCAACTAAATTTCCCTCTCTAAAAGAGTGGATTATTTCAGTGTCTGATTTGGCCCTGTTAATTTCATTAACCAATGAGAAAAGGGACCATGGTGCTAGCTCAAGTTTGTGTATCATTTTAATAGCCTGTGAGCAGTCTGATTCTATTATGCATGGTGATCCCTGTATAGTATTAGCCAGACCAAAATCAATGGCAAGAATTTCAGCATGCAAAGGGGAGTGAGCATGAGTATACAAGGTTTTTGCACAAATAAGTTTTCCATCCCGATCTCTAATAATAAGTCTTATTCATGTTTCTTCATGTAATGATGTCCAAGATGCGTCAATATTAACTTTGTAACCTACAGGAGGTGGAGACCATTGAACCTTGACTATGGTAGGCCTAGGTTATTTTCTTGCAAAGTGGGAAGTATCCATTTGATGCTAAATCAATATCATGTTGGTTGTGAATAAAAATTGGTTTTGTTGCGCATGAGTCATAGATCATTGATTTAATTTCAAGCAGTATTCCATTCACAGATGGGGTGACAGGCTCAAATAGGAATATATTCCTAGTTTACCATAGAGACCAACATGCAAAAAGAGAGATGTTATGGATAAGCATAGATTGCACAGAAGTGATCCCAGGTCTAGCGAGGTAATAACTGATTCTACCCCATATTGTATCAAAGTTAGGAGTTATAATTCCTATAAAAGAATTGACCCCAGACCAAATTTTCTTTGCCAGTAGTGAGTTCCACATGAAAAATGAGATTTTTTTGGCACTCTAGGGAACCAAATTTTTTTAAGTGATACAGATGTACCTCTTTTTGGCCTTAGTGTTCGGTAGGATGATTTGAAGGTAAAAACTCCTTTTAGTTCAGGCTTCCATATTAATATGTCTTCCCTGTGTTCAGCCAGCTTAACTTCCTGCAAATATAAAAGGAAATCAGTTTGGATGTGAGGGGCAATTGTTGGCAAAAAAGTGTTTTTCTTTTGTATGAACCATGCCGCAGAACAATCTAGTGGAATTTCAAACTCATCAGGGTTCAATATATCAATGATAGGCCCTTTGTTAGTCCAATTTGAGTCCCAAAATCTGCAATCTCCTTTACCAGTTATGACATTGGAATTTCTTTCACAAAAGTTTGTGACTTCACATATTCTTTTCCAAATTTGTGAATTTTGTGATGATTTAAGTAGAGAAGCAAGAAATGAGGTCCAATGGACTATAGCTATCTGGTATTTCCACCAAAGTTTAACAGTGAAACTTGTTACAATGGTTGATAAGTTTCTGAACCCAAGACCATTTTCAGATATAGGGTAACAAATATCATTCCATTATCTCCAAGTTTTTTTTGGCCTATCATCTACAGTGCCCCAGAATAAGATTGATAGTTTCCTCCTAATTTGTTTAATAACATGTACAGTAGGCTTCATGATAGCCCAGTAGTGCTGAGGCATGGAATAAAGACATGCATTAATGAGAATAATCCTAGCTCCAGTTGACAACCATCTATTTATTCAGTATTGAACTTTTCTGTCAATCATTTCAAGGACAGGTTGGAAATAGATGTTTTTTACTCTACCAAAAAAGATAGGCACTCCTAAATATTTGAATGGCATAGTACCATTTCTCATACCTAGGATGGAAGCAATCTGATTGACTTTTCTGGGAGTAGCATGCTTACTAACATAATAGTCACTTTTGTCAATGTTTATTTTTTGGCCAGACACATTTTCAAACATAGCAAGAAATGATTTCATTTTTCAGATTAGGTTTACTTGCTTGCATAAAAATGACTGTGTCATCAGCATATGTTAAATGAGAAATGGGAGTAGCATGCATGGGCAAATTATACTACTGTAATCTGCCAATTTGAAATATATAAGCCAAACTCCTTGTATATGCCTCAGAAAAAATATTTAAAAAGAAAATGGGAGAGAGGGTCACCTTGTTTGATACCTCTTGTAGCTTGGAAAAATCCTACTGGACTACCATTAACTAATACAGAGAACCATGCTTGAGAGAGGTTTTTTTATGATGCAATAAATGAATTGACCATGAAATCCAAATTTAATTAGTATACTAGTAAGGAATTTCCAACAGATTCTATCAAAGGCCTTTCTCAAATCCAAATTTATAATACAGTTAGGGTTCCTGCCTTTTTTATCAATGAACCTAATCAATTTTTCTAGGTATAACACATTGTCAGAAATATCTCTATGCTTAAGGAATGCAGTTTGATGATATGAAATGAGTTTATGCATATGAGGCTTTATTCCCTCCATCAAAATTTTTGAAAAAATCTTATTTGCAACATTTGAGAGACTAATTGGTCTAAAATCACTAAATGTAGATGGAGTATAAACCTTAGGTATTATGGCTATCCATGTACTGGCAATTCCTTTAGGAATGTCATTACTGCTCATAAAGTCATTGGCTGCATTCAGTAAATCTATGTGAATAATGTCCCAACATTTAGGGTCTGTTTGATAACCGAATTAAGTGGCTAACTTAATGAATAAATACTTAATTAAAATTTGAGCTGTTTGATAATGGTAAAATTGACATCTTTATGAAAAAGTGGGTCTTAATTGTCAAGTACAAATGGACTCTCCCAAATAAGTGATTTGGTTTTCACTTATCACTTAATGCATGAAATGTTTACTATTTTTAGAATATTTAGTTTACTTCTCTCATTCAGACTTCAGATTCAGACATATAAATATACTGTTTTTTTGTTTTTCAGTATTCAACACTTATTCATTCAGACTTCAGATTTCAGACTTCAGTTTTATCAAACGGAACCTTAATGTAAAAATTGGCAGTAAAGCTGTAAAGACTATTTCAAAAACTGATTTCCATTAGGATTTACATATGTATTTATAGTACATACAAGGGTCTAATAATATTTAACAAAACTAACTAAACCCCAAGGACATAACTGCAATATACAATAAATACAATAAATACAAATAAAAGCCTAATCGGATTCTTCTTCTATTGTCACACCCCCTCAAGCGAAGCGTCGGATTGATGGAGACGCGAAGCTTGGACCGGAAAAAATCAAACAAGGCATGATTGAGACCTTTGGTAAAAATATCTGTGACCTGCAGAGATGTAGATACATGACCAACACGAAACTTGCCTCCAACTACCAGCTCCCGTACGAAATGATAGTCAATATCAATATGCTTAGCCTTCTTATGTGCAACAGGATTCTTCGCCAAAAAGATAGCACTATTATTGTCACAGAGAAGTAAGGGAGAACCCTGCAGAGGGAAGCGCAGATCACGAAGAAGATGCATAAGCCAGACAACCTCTGAAGCTGTATTAGCCAGAGCACGATACTCCGACTCCGTACTCGATCGAGAGAAAGTGGGTTGCTTCTTCGCACTCCAAGCAACTAGATTTCCACCCAGAAAAACAGCATACCCATATGTAGAACGCCGAGTCTCCAAGCACCGAGCCCAGTCCGCATCCGAGTAGGCAAGTACCTTTGAAACACCATCAGCAGAAAATGTCAAACCACAATGCTGCGTACCATGAACATAACGAAGGATCCGAGTCACTGCCGAGAAGTGATCATCACGAGGATCCTGTAGTAACTGACTCACTGAGTTAACCGCAAACGACAAATCTGGACGAGTGATGGTCAGATACTGACGAGCTCCAACAAGTGAACGGTACAACTTGGGATTATGAAAAGGGCCACTCGTGCTGCTATGAAGCTGAGACAAAGGTAGAAACTGGGTAGAAACAGGTGTGGCATCCATCATCCCAGCTCGCTGAAGTATGTCCCTGGCATACTTGGCTTGCCCCAGAGTTAAGCCAGTGGAGGTGGGAGTCACTTCCAGACCAAGAAAATAGCTAAGAGAGCCAAGATCCTTGACCGAAAATTCACGATCAGCTTGGGTAATGAATTGGCGAATGGTTGTACTGCTGTTCCCTGTGAGGATGATATCATCAACGTAGACAAGCAGGTAGAGAATAACATCGTCACGAGTGAACACAAATAGAGACGGATCCGAGAGACTACCAACAGAGCCAAGATCCCGAACCAACGCACTGAATCGATCAAACCACGCCCGGGGAGCCTGTTTCAGTCCATAGATAGCCTTCCGAAGGAGACACACATGATGAGGACGAGTTGGATCCTGGTAACCTGCTGGATGTGCCATATAAACTGGAGTATCAAGAATGCCACTGAGAAAAGAATTCTTGACATCCAACTAATGAAGTGGCCATTTCCTCATGGTAGCAATGGCAAGAACAGTGCGAACAGTGCTAGCCTTGATCACCGGACTAAAGGTGTGATCAAAATCAGATCCCGGAATCTGAGAAAATCCCTGAGCCACCAGTTGAGCCTTATAGCGATCAATGGATCCATCCTGTCGATACTTGAGGCGATAGACACATTTGAACTCGGTTCATTTCAGTTAAGTGTAGTCAAATTCAATTCATTCGGTTCAATTAAGTTCAGTTCAGTTTAGTGTTGTTTAATTCAGTTCTATTTGCTATTCTTGATAAAATACAACCTCATTTAGTTATATCAATGCATTAATAGTTTTCTTCAATTCAGTTCAATGAACATATAATTTAATGATTATAAGTTCATATTGAAAATTCAGTTCATTTCAGTTAAGTGTAGTTCAATTCAGTTGATTTTAGTTAAGTATGGTTCAACTCAGTTCATTTCAGTTAAGTGGGTAGTCAAATTCAGTTCACTCAGTTCAATTAAGTTCAGTGTAGTTCAATTCATTTCTGTTTTATATTCTTGATAAAATACAACATCATTTAGTTATATCAATGCATTGATCATTTTCTTCACTTAAGTTCATTGAAAATATAATTTATTGATTTTAAGTTCATATTGAAAATCCAGTTCATTTCAGTTAAGTGCAGTACAATTCAGTTCATTTTAGTTAAGTGTGGTTCAACTCAATTCATTTCAGTTAAGTGTAGTCAAATTCATTTCAATTTAGTTCAGTGTAGTTCATTTCAGTTCTGTGTTATATTCTTGATAAATACAATCTCATGTAGTTATATCAATGCATTGATCGTTTTATTCAGTTCAGTTCAATTAAGTTTAGTTCAGTATGATTAAGTTCAATTAAGTTGTATTGGATTGGTCCAATTAAGTTAAGTTCAGTATGATTCAGTTCAATTCAGTTTAAGTCAGTTTAGAATTGATAAAATGTGATTTGATAAACATTTTCTAATTAAATTGTATCAATGCATACTTTTGTAAGTTAAACTTAATTAAGTTTGGTGCTAATAAAATTTGACTTGATAAGATATAGCACAATTTGGCTATATCAATTCAGTTCAATAAAGTTCAGTTCAGTATACTTCAGTTCAATAAAGTTCAGTTCAGTATATTTCAGTTCAATTACGTTTAACTTCTAGGATAATGATGAAATATAAATTTGATGAAATTTAGCTAATGTCCATGTAGTGATTTGTTTGTTCAATTCAGTTCAATTCAATATACTTCAATGGCTTGTTTTTTAATAAGAATTTTGAATATACGTATATGTTATATAAAAGAATCAAATGTATTTTTCAGTTCAGTTCATTTCAGTATTTTTTCAGTTCAGTTCAATATTTTTCAGTTCAGTTCAGTTCAGTTCAGTATTTTTCAGTTCAGTATTTTTCAATTCAGTTCAGATTAGGTCAATTCAGTTCAGATGTATTAAACAGGCCCTTAGTAGGCAATCTTAAGGTTCCAATCATATATCTTCGTGATGAACATCCATCCATAATAGCAATCAATTGTGGTTAGTCAACCAAGAAACGTTCCTATTTCAGATTAAAAAAGGAGTGTCATTCTATCACATCCTCCGTAAAAAACATTATAAAACCAAATAAGACATGTTATTATATATGGGAGGGGTTCCATTCACTCTCTTATTTTTACACATGATTTTACTCTAAATTATGACCCTTCCCTCTCATCTAATCTAACGGCCTTAATTAATTACCTTTTCTAATTTTATTTGGCGAAGACACGGTAAAAGTCTCCGATCCGGAACTGAAACCGAACTGCAATTTTTATGTTGAAATCCCTTTTCTTTCATGGCGATACCTGCGAAAAAACAGAGTAGAGTAGCCCAAAAATCAGCAAAAAAACAGCGTAGAGTAGCCCAAAAATCATCGAAAAATATACCTGGCAAAATCAAGGATGTTAAGAGCAAGAGTAGCCCGAAAACTGATGTTCGCAGTGAGTGACGGAAAAACAGCGCCCAAAACTCCGATCCCGAAAGCTTCGACGACAGAGACAGCATATGCCCAAACCGAATCGGTGACTTATCAGCTTATCAGCTTATCGGCAGCCACCGCCATAGCCCAGATACCCAGCCGATCCGACAACTTCTCAAGCTATCCAAACGCCGCCTTCTTGTCCCACCACCCACTCCCACCTCCTCCTCTCAAGCCATTCAAGCAGATGAGGATCAATCACATTAAAAGTTGCTGATTAATAATGGTCCATGGAGTAAATGGGAAGGGGAAGAGCTGCGAAAGAAAAACTTCAGAAAGCACGCGTTTTAGAAAAAAATAAAAATAATTAATTAATGTTAGGCTGAGGTGTCAATTTGTGGTGAGCTAAAAAAATAATTCAAAAAACTGAGAAAATTCTAATTCATTCTCTTTTAAAGTATAGTATAGATTAGAAAAAGTGACTTAATTAAGACCATTAGAATAGACTAACATGATGGACCGCGCGTTGTGCGGTGTATTTGAAGCAGTTTGAATAATTTAAAGTGTAATATTCTGTTCGAACCAATATTGCATAATTTTTTCAAATGATCAAAACCATTTTTACCAATTAATATCTTTAAGTGTTGATATTGTACAAATAAAAATTGGAATGAATCCAACAAGATATGATGTGATTAAACGTTGAAAATAATTGTTTCCTTTAGTAAATGTTTTTATAGATATTAAATTTGTGTACAATGGTAAAATGGTTGCATTTTAAATTTTATTTATTTCCAAAAAAGTGATAACAAAACATCATTAGTTGATTAAGGCCCTGTTTGCTAGAGTTTATATTTTACTGAACTTAACTAAAAAAAAGTAAAAGAACACTGATCTAAATTGAACTGTTTTACAGAAATATTCTGGCTAACGGGTCCTAAGGCATAAGGCATGTTCTTCTCTTATCTAACACGTATCATTTTAGTTTAGTTCCATGTTAATGAAATATTATTTAATAAATTCAGTTTAATTAAACCACACTATATTACTTTGAATACAATTAGTTGTAATTCATTTTTGTATATTTCTATTACGTTCAATTATGTGAAAAAAGGAAAGAACATGCCCTAAATAGCATATAAAATTTACAATCAATTTATCAATATGAGATATGTTACCAAATCAGTTACAAAGTTTTAAGGTGAGGAAAGGTTTTATTTATTTAAATATGTATGTACAGTTAAATAATTACAAATCTGATTGTTATGATCAGAAATGTAGGCTAATTTTTACATGATGTACTTGATTTAGTATATTAATTTATTTTAATTACAAATAATATCAAAAATACATCTTCATTAGAAATATATTTTATATTATTAGTTGTATTACATAATGTGGGAAATTATGAATGTTCAAATTTAAATTTGTTGTTTTGGTATGTATTATCATAATCTATCATTTTAGTTTCGCATTTACGAAGTGATACTTAGTTATCGAATAAATATTTCAATTGCACCTATTTAAAAATATATAAACACTTTGTTTATGCTCTTTTTAAAAATAAAGGAATCACCAAAAATCATCTACATAGATGAATATTTTGGCGGTTTATATAGAATGAATAGATTTTATTCCACAATTATAGAATGAATATAATTTATACCACAATTAACAACCACCGTATATCAATTTCTGTTAATTTGATAGCCATTATTTTAGAATGTAAAATTTTCAATTCACTAAAATACCCTATTGCTTAAAATTAGATAGATTTCCAGTAAATATGTTTCTTATTCAATTTTGAAAAGATCCAGTATTCTTTTGTGACGGTTAACAAAGAAATTAGTTAAATGTAATATTATCATATTTTACAAAGACCATATATTACTAATCAAATCTCCTCTTACATTGAATTTAAATTTTGGTGATAAAATTTTTATTATAAATTAAATTGAGATCAATGAAAAATTAAAATCTGAGCAGATAAATATTTTGTACTGAAGCAATGTACTGGTTACAGAGAAAAGGATAAGAAAAGGAAGTAACTTAAACCAATATACAAGGGAAGTAATTTAAACCAAAATAACTTAAACTTTTATTTACAAAGCAATGTTTATAAATATTCTTCTGTAAATAAGATATATAGAACGTGTGTGCGATATTCTTTTAACATAATAATATTGAGTGAATAAATATATATTTTTCTGAAATGATAAAATAAATTTCCAAAACACCTATTTTTCACATATATTAATTATTATAGTTTATATGATGGTAATTATCAACTAATGAACGTATGAAGTTAAAAAGACAAGGAGAGATATGGTTTCCATTAATAATGTCACCAAAAATACCGAAATCTTACAGATATCACCATCCTCTGATAAGAAATTTTTTACAATCCTTACTAACAATTAAAAGATACTATATATTATCAAATAAATAAAGATAATATTTGTGTGTGTAATTGATGTTAATATAGAAGGCGGAAACCAATTTAAAGAATGAAATTTAAAGAAACTAAAAAGGAATATATAAAAATGGTAGGCGTCGGAATATGGTGAACTTGCGGTGGTTATGTGGTGGTTTTAGTCAAAACTACGTAGTTTAATCCTTTTTAATGTATTTATTAATTTATTTATTGACCGGAGCAATAACTCTTCTAGTTCCCTTTAGGATGAAGAGAAGGGTCGTGATTTAGAGTAAAACTAGGCTAACCGAACTGCGCGTTGCGCGGTTTTTATGATGTACTTTTAAATGAGCATGTCAATACAAAGTAACTATTCGCTACAAATAGTATTGTAAATAATAAATAATATAAAGTGTATTATAGAAATGCTGGAAAAATTTATAATTGAAAAGAACTAAATTACAATAATTAAGGTAAAGCGTTGCCTTCACTTCAGCTATTTTTGACTTCAATGTCTTCTTATATTTGAGTACTTGTAGTGTCTGTGTGTTTCTTTGTCCGTAGTTGTTTACTCTTACTCGCACTGAATCTTCGGGATCAAATTTGTGGCCTTGTACATAAATGGCTGTAACCTGAGAAACAGTTAGAAGATTGTACCTTCTCTAGTCAATGTAAGTTAATAATGTAAAGTTGGATAGTTTATTTTTTCTGAGGTTTTAAAAATTATGCAGACAAAACAAATTATCTATAACTAAATGAGAGGAAATGTGTATTTCTGAAAAGCACACATGAACTATCTCGAGGATTTTGGATTCAATTATGACTCACGTACAGATAGATTCTTTTCCGAAGGGTTTCCTTTACCACTACCTAATGATGGTGGCCGGCCTCTCCCACATGGTGTAGATAGTTTTTGTGTAAACTTTTGACGTAGTTGTGGGTATAACGTCTCTAACTTGAAATTTGGTTGTAATTGTTTTGTCCAACACTTCGCCTAAAACATCACTATAACATTCACTTCAAAGTTCAAAGTTGATATTGATTAAATAAAACATACCGTTATTTCTTGGTTCGATTTGGGATCATTAAAAAGTGTAGAGGATGTTTTCTTCATTGAAACACATTGGTCTTTCAATAGTGGTAGACCTTCAATAATTAAGATATAAATTTAATAAACAAACAGTAATAAACATTATTATACCATAGAAAAAACAAAAAAGAGATCGTAAATTCAACTAATTTATAATTGGTATAATTATATATTTGTATAAATTTAATACTTATATTTGTAGTTAGTTTTTCTTGATTTTGCGTAGTGTCAAAAGATGAAATTTTTATTCTTGCACAACTATACTTATATTAAAACACCACGAACACCAAAAACTGTGTGGGGTAACTTAAATTCAGCGACAAAGGAATTAATTAAAAGTATGAATTTTTATACATATATTGAAAGTATAAATTTTCTTAGAGCATCTCCAACGGTGGTGTTTTGGACTTGCCTGACAAATTTTCAAAAATTATAGCAGTACTGCTTACCATTGTTTTTGCGTTGACGTATACTGCTTGGAATAAGCTGTAGCTTGCTAGAGCAGGTCTGCTTGCGCATAATGCATTAATTGTATTATAAAGGTTAAATCCAATAACTAAATGTTTCACTTGCAACCATGTGTATTTTACGCACACAATTTGTGACATAGACGTATAGTTCACTGTAAATCTAAATACAATTTTTTGCAACAACATCATTTACAAACGTCTGTTTAAATAAAATAATAATAACTATAGTATTATTTAAATTAATATGAATCATACAATACAATCTTTTGATAAAATTTTTATATAATTTAATATTATTAAAATTATATGTTTTAAAATATATAGTTAAATATTTCTTTAGTAATTACATGGATATTACAATAATATCTTTTAAATGAGAAATATTTATGTAACTATATTATGAAATGAGAAATATAATAATATAAAATACATTAGAGTTCAATAGATATTGGTATGATTGATAAGGAGTACAATTCCAATTTCTGATGTAGTTGTATAAGTTTTAATACTCAAAAAAGTAAAATGCAAAAAACGTGGGATCCATCAAGCTCAACTCATGACTAGCTTACCATTAGAAGAGTATGTAGCTTGCAAGGCACCAGCTTAAAAAAATGACGTGGCAAGTCAAGCAACATCATCATTTAGTTTACCACTGAAAATGCTCTTAGTTTGTTAAATGTAGATTTAAGTGATTATTACCATATACTGTCATATATGATATAACCCTTATATTGCCATATATGTATAAATGTTTTACCACGCATTGATGCTAGCGTAGTTGGATCGCACATTGTGCAGTGTGTTCAAAATACTTTTAAATGATATATTAATTGAACCATAACTCCTAGTTAATCTCAGAAAGATCGACCGAATATCGTTGTGCTATATATCTTGTAGCAAATTTGAATTTGAGTAAATTGTACTGAAAATATTATAATAATATATAAAAAACATGCCTTCATATTCAAAAAGTTTGCATTAAAAGTAATATTGAATACATTTGATACACAAATTTTACACCTAACACCTCAAACATATAGCAATAGGGCAACATCATTAAAGCTATAAAACAACTAACTATTTCCTTTTAAAATGTTTTAAATTAATTTTGAACTTATATTTAAAATATAATAGTGTATTAGAATGAAAGTAGTTGGGTTGATATGAATAGAAATAAAATATAATAAAATCATTTCATATATTTATGATGAAATGAAAAAGTATAAGTATAGTAAATAAATAAAATTTAAATTGTTTCATGTTGAATAAGTAAATGATCCTCAAAAGAAATATTTTACAAAAACGTATGAATTACTATTTTCTTACCATTATATTATCTAATGTTACCGTTTCAAAAAAGAAGATGATTTTGTCCATTTATATTACACGGCTTAGTTTGAGGATATATATACGACGTGATATAATCGACAATTAAGAATAAATGATAATTAATTGTAATATTTTCTTCAATTTATATAACAATCAAATTTTTATGCTTTAGTTTTTATGATTAGTAATATTCAAATAATTATGGTAAAATAGTAAATTAAATATTTCATAAAAATTGTCATTGTATTTAGTGTAATATTATCTAAAGTATATAATACCTATTTTAAATTTAAATGTGTATGTTTATTTTTTCTCCTCCTTTTGAATTTTGATGATGATCTAGTGACCATGGAAGAAATTCCTACATCAATTTGTTTTGATTATTCTGCTTTTGTTATTTTTAAACATAAACTCAATATAATGCATGAAGATGACAAATATTGATCTGTGCAGTTTTCGAGGCTTTCGAGCATCTCGGCAGGGGTAAGGGACAGAATGAGGTACTCGGATACATTGTTTATATGCATGCAGCTACAGTTAAATGAATGAACTCTTAGTTTTTTATAATCATTCTTTTTAAAAATAAAAAAAATTAATATAAATTACACCAATCCATCCCTAACTTTAAACAATATTACTTAATTAAGTTTAGTACACAAATATTATATTTCTAGCTAACATCCTAATCAAAGATTTGATTTGATATAGTTCTTGATTCAAGCCAGAAAAAAAAACAATAAATAATTTTATGCGGCATACCTATTCAAAAACTCTTCCGCCAAACATGATCTGAATATCAATTCGTTTATAAAGGAAAAGAGAATCAAATAAATGTATAAAGAAAAAAACCTTGATCCAAGAAAGTGGTGTGTAAGTGAAATAGCTACAAACTCATAAATTTGGCAATGCAGAGAAATTAAACTTACCGGTGAAGCCAAGAAATTAAAGCAAACGCTTCCAACGTTATCATTGATTCTTATTTTTCTTTCATTTTTTTATCTTTGATCATTCACATCTTCACACACATAAAAATATTAAAAACATATACTTGCAAGTAAAATTTATCGTGTACTCCTGAGAGTCTCAAATAGAATTAAGTATATCTCCTATTAGGAATGGGATCTTCTATTCAAACTATGGTACGCAATCCGTGCGCAACATACCAAACGACGTCGTCAGGTATGCATATAGTTTGAAGTAAATTATTTCCTCACTCGACATCCATACGCGCTTGTTCTTCGATCGATATACGCGCGGATTAATTACTAATTACTCTCTTTTTGCTCTATCTCTTTTGGCTCAGCACAACCGTTCATATTTCTGTTTTTGTGTTTTTGGCACTGCACGATAAAATAACTATGTTTGATATATTTACTGAAGTTATGTATGGAAGAAAACCGAACACCATGTCACTAATATACAGCAATGGCGAAAGGATTTAGAATTTATAGCTAACCATACTACAAAAGTCAATCAGAATAATTTAGATGCAAAAGATTTAAAATTCTGTAGTTTTATTAATTTTTCAAAATTAGTATAAATATTATAAGTTAGTATCTAAATTACCTTTTCTTTAATAATAATTATTATTTTAATTTCATCAATTATATTATATACAAAATGTAGAATTCACTTTCATTTTCAAAGACTCTATTAAAATAATTAAATTTATTTTATCATTATTAAAGTAATAAATTTTAGTTAGAAACGATATTTACTCGTATTTAATATATCTTAAATAAAAATATTATAAATATATATACTCCTAAATCATATTAAAATATATAAATAGTAAAATTAAAATTGAATTCTAAATATTAAAATTACTAAGTGCGCGTATGGATGTCAAGCGAGAAAATAATTTACTTCAAAATATACGTATACCTGAGTGCGCCATTTGTTATGTCGTGCACCATAGTTTGCGTAGAGGATCTCATCCCCTATTATTATTTATGGCAATAAATTAACTGAATGGTAAAATAGAGCAACTGTTGGATGGGGGTAAAATAATTATGTAGAGATAGTTTTAGAGCAGGTGTTGGATTGGACTTGCTCTAAAGTATTACTAATATATCATTAATTAATTATCGTTATTTTTATTTGATTTTAAACCCTAATTATGCCTAACTAGGCTAACCGGACCGCGCGTTGCGCGGTTTTATAATGTAATTTTAAAATAACGATGATGAGTATGTCAGTACAAAGTAAATATCTGATGCAAATAGTATTGTAAAATAATAAATTATGTAAAATGAATAATTGTTTGTATTATAAAAATCTCAAAAAATAAAATAATTGAAAAGAACTAAATTATAATGTTGCGTTCGGTTACCTATTTTGACTTCTTGTTTACATCAGAGTCGACTTCAATGTATTCTTGTATTTGAGTATACGCGGTCTTTGTATTTTTGTTCATTCGTAGTTGTATTATTGGAACGTCGTCTTCATCATGCTAAGATAAGTGTGCCATTATATTCACATCTTGCAAATAACCACTATCTAGTATGGATTTCTCCATGTTTTTTTGGTTTTTGAGTTTGGAGGAACACAATATACTTTATACTTTCAACATTATTCTTTCTTTCTTCCAGGAAATCTTGTTCTTACAAAAGAAAATAGTATAAGGATATATGAAAATAAAGTAAGGATATTTATATGTAAATTGGTGTATCATCCATTACTTCCTGCAAATTTAAACCTAGTATATTTTCAATCCGTGTACCCAAAAAGGTAATTTGTATTGTTTCATTATCGTCTGTTAACCTTGTGGAGCATGCACCTAATATTTAGGAAATCATTATGAATTCAAGAAAAATAATTTTTTAAATAATGTAGGAAACACACAAACATATATACACTCACACACATAATCATCTAAAAAACAACAACAGATTATTCACATGTAATGTTTTTCTTTTATTATTCATTGAAGTGTTTTTGGATTTGTATTTGATATTATACATTGTGGATTTTTGTTTACAGATTTTGTAAGTAGAACTTTTTATACATAATTGATCTCAAAATTTCTAAAAACCATCCCTATCTTTACATTTTCCTAGGTCCTTCCCTAGTAATATACAAACAAAATCTAATATAAAACCTCGAGCTATTTTGTAATCTTAGCCCTTAGGTGAGACCGTGAGAGCGACTTACCAAAACCTCATGCGATTCTATGTATTATTAATTATTAACATTGTGAGGCAATGTTTTATTTAATATTTATCTTTATGAAGAAAAATCATAGAATAACAATACGTACAGCTCTAAATTCTAAACCCCTATAACTCTTCAACCAGGATCTATTCAGCATTCCTCTAATAACATGCTCTATTAGCATCATTTTTCATATTATCCTCTGCAAGTATACAAAATAACAATTCAACATAAGTTTTCATTGTTACTAATATCATGCTCTTTTCGTCTCATTCACACTGATAATGTAAACAAAAATAAGCATAATGAAGTAATGTAGGACTAAACTAACCTAAATCAAGTGTGGCGTAGAAACCAGAAACTGCATACTTGGAACTTGGTTGCAGATCTCTAAATCGTTTGTGATTTTTGCGTTTGCTTGGCCTATCTGAATGTTTCAAAACAAAAAGCACATCAATTTGCTAAATTAAATCAAAAAAACAAAACATAAAATAACTTCCAATTATCATTCAATTTTTTTTCACCACCTTATATCTCCCTTTTCTAATGTTTAATTTAATGGATGACTTCAACACTGTGAAATTGTGGAGTTCTGTATCCATTTTAACTAACAATTATCTTAAAGGCACTCTATTTTTTTTGAATCAACATTTTGAATGGATGTTATCTAAATGCAATGTATAAACTCCATAGGTTTGTAGCTATGAAAGGGTGGTTTACTTTGTAAATTTAAACCGGCACCTTTAGAGCTTAAAGGGTTGGATTTCATTCGTACTATTACATGTTGTATTCATTTATTTCAAGTTATATTATTTGTGTTGTTTGCATATATATTACATGTTTGTAGATTTATATTATTTTTCATATTTGCATATTATATGAAGAAATTACAAAGTTATTAAATTACTTTAATTAAGATTATAAGATTTATTCCTTTAGTTTATTAATGCTTAACATTTCCATAAACATAAATATTTAATTCTATAACTTTCCAATTATGTTAGTTTATTTCTAGCTGAATTGAACTGTATTGAAATAAAATAAAGTAAAATTAATTAATATAGTAATTGTTTCACTTAATTAAGTTAATAATTGTGTGACAATCCAACTTTCATATTTTCTAGTCCTGGTTTCTTGAAAATCACAAATTTGAAAGTTTGGTTATAATTATGCATTGTTAAAGGATTTAAAGGTATGGATTTAATTTTAACCTTTAGAGATACTTCAAAACCCTAGTCCTGCAACTCTTGGCGACCACAAAATTTGAATTCATAAAAGTCACAAACTTGATTGCAAATTGTTTGTCATGATATGGCAAAAAATAAAACTATATGCATAGTAATCTCTGGAATGGCAAAATATATATAGCTCTACTCCATAATCATCATATTTCCACTACCACTAACGCAATCTAGAATAAAATATTAATAATTAAAAGCTCCAATTTATAGACTTTAGAAATTCAATCACTGCATGTTTTAAACTAAGCATCATAATTTTATACAGCAATGAAAAACTAATCTTAGAATGTTGTAATTTATATGTATAAAAAAGTAGTAATCTTCATTATAAAAGCTTGAACTGTTGACGTGGTATACATGTCAAACATATTTCAATGTAAATCCTCACAAACAATTAATGATTTCTAACACCTTCTTCTTATTTCTTCTCCAAGAAAAGCCTCCAACAAACGGAAACATGCCACTTAGACTGAAGACACCTGCATGCAACATATTAGCAAAATAAAATAAAACAGAATCAATGATTTTGCACGTAAAATCAAAAAGGAAATCCAAGAAAGGAAAAACTTAGGGAAGAAGAAAAATTCAGATTCATGAGTGTTAGGTACATCACTTTCAATCTGAAAGATAGTCGTGCTTTCATATCATCAGCAACAACATCAATAAACTCTTCAGTATTAAGGTACTTATCTGTGAAAATAGATCTTGTCATATTTTCAGGATCTTTGCTTTACTTGGCCATTCTGAATGCTTCAAAACAAAAATCAAAAAATAAAAACCTAACATAAATATACAAAAACAAAATCAAAACCAAAATTTGTTCAATCGAATATATAAACTAAATCACATGAAGAACAAAAAATACATGTTGGTCACAGGCAGAAGGGTATATATTGGGGTTCTTGTATATATAAAATATAAGTTATGGTGTATAAAAATGAGTTAATGAAATAACTTCTTAACGAAAATAACATTTATTTATAAATTTGAATGCGTTTTTCGATTCATTTTTTATTTATTTTAAGAAACGTATTTGTATACGAATTGCGTTTGGCCGTGATTACATACATAAAATATATATATATATATATATATATATATATATAAGGAATGATTAATATAATGCATGGTTAAAGGATTTAAAGTAATGACGAATGAGGGGTGAATGATTAATATATATAAGGGTTAAGTAATAAGGGTAATATATATATATATATATGCAAGGAATAGTATAAATTAAGTTCAAAAACTTCTGTAAATATATTGTGTGATTAACATATAAAGAATGAGTTCAGTTCATATAAATAAGGAAAGAGAATCGTTTCCGAATTAATTCCGGCGGAGTTAGGTTTGGTAAGTCTAGCTATAATCAAGCAATGATTTCGGTTTAATTAAAGAATCAAGGTGGTGGCGATATGCGTTGTTGATAATACAGGGCGGCGTCGTTAATTAAACGCACAACGGATGTCGTTTCATTTGTTATTATTAACATTTCGGCGGCGGTGATTTTTTTAATATTTATATTTATAACGCCAATTTCTACTTTTTAATAATAAATATATACCTAATAAAAGGATAAAAAATTGGTTAAGTTTTGTTTTATATAGGTGATACATAAAAACATATTTTGAATAGAAATGTATGTTTAAACGTTGGTCTTCTCGAAATTAAAAGGTAAAGGTGTAATCTTTTACAATGTGTAACGAATTAATTGAATTCAAACGAAATTTAAATAAATATAATATATATATATAAAACTCAGATAATATCAAAGGATACGAAATTATAATGAATGTGTCTAATAAACTAAAAATAAAAGGAAGCAACATAAGAAAAGGAACAAAAGACATATTTATGATGTTTTTTTATGTTGCTTCCTTTTCTGGAATTATCAGTGCCAATAGGGTACGTCAACCAAAAGAAAAAAAGAAAAAAGAAAAAGAAAAAAGAGGAAAGAAAAAAGGAAGCGACATAAAAAACAAAAGACATATATGGAATTATCGGTGCCAATAGGGTACGTCAATATACATGGAATTATCAAACGGCGGTGGTGGTGACATTAACACAATGGCGGCAACGGTGTGAAACGAACAATTATGTGTCATTTTATGTATTGTAATTAGAATTCCGGTGGCGGTGTTCTTTTTATATTTATATTTATACCGCCACTTTCTACTTTTTAATATATACCTAGTAAAAGATAAATACTGTCGTGTAAACTTTTTCGGGTACAAAATAAACTTACGGAAGGGGGAGAAGATTTTTTCAAAAATTGATCACAAAATAACCTCTCGCCTGCCCGGTGGATGGTACAATGTTTCCACCGGAATGGAGAGCTTTGTGCTGGGGGCAGAACTGGCGGAGTCTTTTTCCGGCAAGAAGGAGCCAGAGGAGAAGCTTACAGGAACTAAATTAAAAGATCGTGAATTGGTGGATGCGACTAATTCTCACGGTATCGTGAATCGTGATTTGGTTCAAGTTATGAGTTTGATGAGCATGTTGAGAAGATGTTTTAATGGGCACATATGGTGAAAAGGATCGGGCTTGAGTTGCATCTCCATTCAAATATGTTTAATGGTCAGATACCATGTAATTTCTTTAATCCTAGTATCATATAATCTGTGGCGGAACCCTAAACCCTAAATTCTAAACCAGGCCTATATCTAGACGTGGAGGTTGCCATTCATTAAAATTTCGCCGCACTACTGCCTGAACTACAGTAATTAACCCTTCATCTCTAAAATTTGGGGGTTGCCGCCGCCACCTCCGGCAACCCAGATCCGCACATGATGTAATTCAATTCGCTTTGTTGCAAGAAATTTTGTCCTTTGTTTCTGGGTCTGAATAAATTGCTTGTTTATTGTTTGTTATATAACTGCCCAACAACAATGGACTGTTCAATCAGATCCATGCCCTTCATCTTAAGGCCTCTCAGAGATACGATTTGCGGATTAATTAATGTTTACTGAAAATAATTATTAATTTTTTAAGTGTTTAAAATTAAATAAACAAAAATAGCATTAATTAAAAATATTTTAGTAAATATTTGAAAATTGGGATCTACAAATAGGACTCCATATGGCAAATAGCATTAATTAAGGTTATCCTTGCTAATGAGAGTAAATATAATCTTTTTTCCATGATCAAGTAATTCAATGTCAAATATCAGGAATAAACTTATCAAAATTACTATAAAGTTAATATATATGTCTGATTGTTGGGGATCGCTTGAATTAATACCATGTTAAATTTTATATATATATATATATATGTGTGTCAAAGTATTCTTAAATTCTTAAATCTCCTAACAATTAAAGCTTAATTGTATAAGAAAATATTTGATTTTATGCTCTTACTAAATAAAGCAATCACCTATTTTTCTACGCAATCGGTTAAAAAGTAATCACTAAGATAAACTTAAAATTAATAATGTTTCGTATTTAAACATTAGAAATTTTAGAAATTGGTAAAGAAGAATAAAAGACTGATGTTTAAAGTGATTTCAAATATTTGATGTCCTAAATCTTGCGAATTTTGCTAAACAAAAGGGACTCATACATACATGTATTCAATCAGGTCGTATGTAACGGTTGTCGAGCTCTGATCAAATAATATTTGCGCGAAGATAATACGGGTCGTTCTCATCGTCTTATCGTTTTAAACTCCGACGAAATATCTCAAGTTCAGAGTATATCACCAAATAACTATAATTAAATGAGAAAAATTTAAAAAAACTATAAGCATGTACGGCTGAATCTGATTGATGTTGTCACACGAATTGCTCAAGGTTGTAAGCTTAACTGTTGTTGAAGGAATGGGAGAAGTGGTCTTCTTAGCAAGATCAACTGCTCTAGTTCAGCTGTTGGAGGAAGGCAATAAGGGAGGAGTGCCGCAATCATTTTTACTCTGGCTTTTCATAAATATTGAACCCTATCCACTAGATTTTTTTATTGAATAATTGTCCTTTCCCGTACCAATTGGAGTACGAGAGGCCCACCCCCAAGAGCGAATAGTCTTTTTTTTCGCGGGTATCGCCACGCCTCTAAAAAAAGGAGGCAATAATAGAGCTAATCCATCAGAGAGATTTTAAAGCCATATTGAAATAAAAGTAACAAATATATATAATAATCTTAAAATTTCATGTACAATGTGAGGCAATTACCTTCAAAACACAACTCAGTAAAAGGCATATACGTACATCAAGAAGAAATTACGGCTCACGATTCTTCTCCTCAAGAGATTAGGAGACACATGTGTTTAGAACCCTTGAAATCCTGCAAAGCTTTTAGATGTCTCCGATATCTTTCAGTCCATTGGGCCCGGGTCACAATTGATCAACGGTTAAATATCCCAGCAGACACTCAGATAAACCCTACCTCTTATAAGTATATTTTTAACAAAACAAAATCCAACCTACTTTTAATTTTTCGGGACATAATACATATACATATGGAACTTGTTTTTGGCACTGAATATATTATTATGGCAAGATTTCACATTTTAGCAACCTCCATATTTAAGTAACATCATATGTAGTAACATTTAAGCAAAGTTAGGGTTTAATTTTGTTTAATTAGATTAGTTTACTTAAATTAAAAACGTATAATCTTTGATTTATTTCAAAATTCCTTGTTTATAGACTATTACATAGTAAAGTACAGTGGCATGTATCAATTATTCCTAAAATAAAATCAAAAATATACCAAAAACAATTTGGTTTGGAAATTTTGAAATTTGGTTTGAAAAAATATACCGGACTTTAGATTTAACTTGATTGCAAATTCTAATACGATTAGTATGGTAATAGTAATCTGACATGGTAAGTCCAGCGGAGTTTGTTTGTAAATGCGGAAGTATTTCGTTTATGTTAAAAACCCGCGGCAGAAGTAGGGGTGTAAATGAGTTGAGTCGAGACCGAACAAGGGTATGCTCAAACTCGACTCGTTAAATATTTTTCGAACTCGAGCTCGAGATCGAGCTCTTTTCAACATAAAAAATTATACTCATGACTCGACTCATTAACTTTTTGTGAGCTCGAGTCTGACTCGCGAGCTTAACGAAATTCGAGTTCGAATTCGAGCCAAGTGAGCTCGTTTAACTCAAAAAGCTCATTTTACTGGAATTCGCAAATGGAAGAAGAGGAAGAGTTAGAGTTGGATTTGGATTTGGGATAAAACTGAAAGTTTTGCGTGTATATATGAATATATGATCCTGTTTTTTAAAAGAGGTCTTGTTAAGATTACCCAAATTAAAGATTTCCCCACAAATTTAAGATGTCCCGTCCTCAATCAACAACATATCACTTGTTGGAATTATGTCCTTTAATCAATGTGCACTTTCCTAATATAGTTGGAGGTTACGTTAATTACGGAGATAATTAATTCAGTCATTTAAGTGATTAGAATGTTTAGCTGGAAACCGCTTCTATCAGCTAGTAGCAGCTTATTATGACTGAACCTGTAGGGTCACACACAAGGCATGAAATTGGGAAAAACTAATTATCAATTAGACTTAGAGTCTAATTATAATTATATGAGATAAGTCATGGAATCCAATCAGATTAGGATTATCTTATCCAGTAGGATAGAGATTATCTAATCCTGTCAGATAGAGATTATCTAATCCAACTGGATTGGGATTATCTAATCCAACAGGATTGGGATTACATGGACTAATTCAGGTTGGAAACTAATTTAGTTTAACCAGTATAAATAGATGGTACTGGGTTAAACAGAATATATAATTTATTCTAGAGTTCATGTGTTGAACAAGCAGAATAAATAAACTCTGAAATTCTCATAAAACAACCTCATCGTAAATCGGAAGAAGGAAGGCGGTCACCGGTCCTGCTTGCTGATCCGTTCTAAGCTGACAACGGTGTAGGCGTTCTGATCGTGCTGTGTGGATACTTATAGAGGAATCACACTTGAGGTTCTTGTCTCCGGAGTGGATTGCACCTGAAGGAAGAACACGGTCGAAGAAAGTCCTTTGCTCCGCACAGATTTATTCTGTTCTACAAGGTAATTCTAAACACTCACTCAGATTCATATTAATGACATGCATGTAATCTTTGGTTTGGTAATTGATATTCCGCTAAATTAGATTTAATCAATTCCATCAGTGGTATCATGAGCTACTTGCATGTATTAATTTGATCTATGATTATGTGAATTAGATTTGCATGATAGGGGTGTTTATGTTATGTTCATAATTTTAAATCAAATAAATTATTGGATGATTTTATTTGGTTTATTCCACTCAAAATTTTTTCAGTTTTATTATGAATATTAGTGGACAGATTTAGGGTTTAGAAACTCTAATTTGTTGGGCCAATTTTAGGCATTGGGCTAGGCCCATCCCTAATTTTGATTTTAATAATCTGGTTGGACCAGATTTTCCCAACATGCTTCAAATCTGTCTGGGCCGAGCCGACTGGGCCGAGCCGAACTGGGCCGGGCCGAACTGGGCCGGGCCGAACTGTGCCGGGCCAAACTGGGCCGGGCCTACTGTTCAATTTTTTTAAAAAAAAAAATTAAAATAATTCTGAAATTGAGTGGGAGTAATTTTGACTTTGGAAGTGCAAAATTAAAATTTATGAATATGAATTTTAATTAAGGTTGATGATTTTAGAAATTCATTAACTTAATTAAATGCTTTGATTATGCATATGTATGTTAAAATTGTAGCATGTATTACGTGAATTATATGTTAAATGCATGTGAATGGTTCATGTATGGGAATGATTATGCGATTGTTCACTAATAATCATACCAACATGATGAACCATATATAGTCCCAAAGGAATAATGAGGTATATTGTCTTTCCGAAACAAGTAACACCCATTAAGACTTCGATCAAAAGTGATAGATTTTGCTAAAGCGATGGTGTCACTTTTAATCTTGGGACATATGCGGGTAGACCTAGACTAAGGGGTCTACATGTTAGTTTTGGTTTGCTCATCAATATCGGCAGAGGAGTCCTCGGATGTTGAGACAAAAGGTGATAGTGTGTGCATTGGATGTGTACTCTATCAACCAAGAGTAGTATTGGATACTATTAGCAATGGGATTGCTTACCTAAAATCAACGGATTTAAGACAAACCAAAGTATGCTTAAGTTCTTATGATTTTGAGGGTCTTGGTAACATTTTATTCATGGGACAAAATTTGGAAAAAAATAAAATGTGTAAATAACTTGTATGCTTGCTTGTATGCTTCTTGCTTGTTATTTATTTAAATGGTTTATTTATTGCATTTTGTTTCATTGTAGTAATCATGGCTGGTAATAATAACAACAACTCGTTCAATCTGCGGTCAATCCTTGAGAAGGATAAATTGACCGGCAGTAACTTTCTTGATTGGCAAAGGAACTTGAGGATAGTCCTTATGCAAGAAAGAAAGGAGCATGTGATTGATGAACCAATCCCTGTACTCGCGGAAGGTGCAAACAATGAAGCGAGGGATGCACGAACCCGGTGGGTTAACAATGCGACTGATGTCAAGTGCCTTATGTTGGCAAGCATGAATTCTGATTTGCAAAAGCAGTTTTTGAATTCGGATGCTTACACTATCAATTTGGCGCTTAGGAATATGTTTCAAGAGCAGGCTAGAATTGATAGGTTTGAAACCAACAAGGCTATTCTCGATTGTAAGCTTGAGAAAGGGAAACCAGTGGGAGCTCATGTTTTGAAAATGATTGGATTATTTGATAACATGGAGCGACTTGGTTTTCCCTATAGCCGCGAGTTGGCGACTGACATCATTCTCCATTCACTTCATGATGGCTTTAATGCTTTCAAGTTGAATTTTAATATGAATGGGATGGAGAAGAGTTTGACTGAGCTGCATGGGATGCTTAAAACGGCTGAGTCAAATGTCGGAAATGAGAACAAGACAGATGTTCTCATGGTGCAAAAGGGAAATGGTTTCAAAAAGACATGGAAGAGAAATCAAGTTGCAAAGGGAAAGGGAAAGGTCAAAGACAAGCCAGTTGTCAATGCACCTAAAACGCAACCCCAAGCTAAGAAGCGCAAGGTTGGCAACCCTAATGAGTCCCAATGCTTCTACTGCAATGAGACTGGTCATTGGAAAAAAGACTGCCCCAAGTTCTTAGAGGACACGAAAAAGGGAAAGGTCGCCGACATTGCAGGTATTTTCGTTATTGACTGTCATTTTGTTGACTCTACTTCTTGGGTATTGGATACCGGTTGTGGTTCTCACATTTGTACGAATGTGCAGGGACTAAGAGAAAGTAGGAGATTGGCAAAAGGAGAAGTGGATCTACGTGTGGGAAATGGAGCAAGAGTTGCTGCATTAGCCGTAGGAATCTATAGTTTATCATTGCCTTCAGGGCTTACTTTGGATTTAAATAATTGTTATTTTGTTCCAAGTGTAACAAAAAACATTATCTCTATTTCTATGTTGGACATGGAAGGTTTTCAGTTTATTATAAAGGACAATGGTTGTTCCATTTATTTTAATGAGATATGTTATGGCTCAGCTAAATTAGACAATGGTCTTTATTTGCTTAATTATGATAAACATGTCTTTAACGTGAATACGATTAAAAGGGCTAGAACAAATGATTCAAATCCAACATACCTCTGGCATTGTCGATTAGGCCACATCAACACGAAACGCATACAGAAACTCCAACAAGAGGGTATACTGAAATCTTTTGACTTGGAGTCAATTGATAATTGTGAATCATGTTTGATGGGGAAAATGACAAAAACACCATTTAATGGAATGGGTGCTAGAGCAAATGAGCTATTGGAACTAATCCATACAGATGTGTGTGGACCAATGAGTTTTGATGCAAGAGGTGGATACAGCTACTTCATAACCTTCACGGATGACTTGAGTAGATATGGATATGTCTATCTAATGAAACACAACCTTTGAGAAATTTAAGGAATTTCAAAATGAAGTAGAGAATCAACTTGGCAAGAAAATTAAAGCACTACGATCGGATCGAGGTGGCGAATATTTAAGCCAGGAATTTGTTGATCATCTGAAAAGTTGTGGAATTCTTTCACAATTAACTCCTCCAGGAACACCGCAGTGGAATGGTGTGTCTGAAAGGAGAAATAGAACCTTATTAGATATGGTTCGTTCAATGATGAGTCAAGCCGATCTTCCAATATCTTTTTGGGGATATGCTCTTCTTACAGCAGCCTTCACACTGAACCGGGCACCGTCAAAAGCTGTGGAAAAGACACCATATGAGATATGGACAGGAAAGGTTCCTCATTTGTCTTTTCTTAAGATTTGGGGTTGCGAAGCATATGTCAAAAGGTTGTTGACCGACAAGCTTGCACCCAGGTCTGACAAATGTCTTTTTGTGGGATATCCAAAAGAGACAAAGGGGTATTACTTCTACAACCGATCTGAGAACAAAATTTTTGTTGCTCGAGAAGGTGTCTTTTTGGAAATGATTCATCTTTCCAAAATGACAAGTGGGAGGAAAATAGCCCTCGATGAGGTTCGAGGCGAGCAACAATCAGAGACGGGGACATCTACCCATTCAGAAACTCCTGTTTCAGATGAAGTGGTTACGATGAATCCTGAATTTGTCGTAGAGACAACTGATGAGGCTCAACCCCTACGTAGGTCTCAAAGGCACAGAACTCTACCAAGAAGGTACGCTGATGTACTTATTATGACTGGGAACTGTGAAATCATGCTTTTAGAAAGCGATGAACCTAATACCTACGGTCAAGCTTTGATTAGCCCTGACTCCGAAAAATGGCTCGATGCCATGAAATCCGAAATGGACTCCATGTATACAAATCAAGTTTGGAACTTGGTTGATTTACCAGATGGGGTAAAACCCATTGGTAATAAGTGGATCTTTAAGAAAAAGATTGATAAAGACGGAAATGTTTCTATTTTTAAAGCTAGACTGGTGGCTAAAGGTTATAGACAAATCCATGGGGTGGATTATGATGAAACCTTTTCTCCAGTTGCAATGCTTAAGTCTATTCGGATTCTCCTAGCAATTGCTGCATATTATGATTATGAGATTTGGCAAATGGATGTCAAAACCGCCTTCCTTAATGGATTTTTGGAAGAGGATGTGTACATGACACAACCTGAGGGTTTTATTGACAAACATAATGCTGGGAAAGTATGCAAACTTCAGCGATCTATTTATGGCTTGAAGCAAGCATCTAGGAGTTGGAATCTACGTTTTGATGAAGCAATTAAGGAATTTGGCTTTCAGAGAAATGTAGAGGAATCTTGTGTATACAAGAAGGTCAGTGGGAGCAAGATAGTATTTCTAGTCCTTTATGTCGATGACATTTTGCTTATGGGAAATGACATTCCTATGCTTAAGTCTGTAAAGGCTTGGGTTGGAAAGTGTTTCGCAATCAAGGACTTAGGAGAAGCAGAGTACATATTGGGCATCAAGATCTATAGAGATAGATCTAAGAGGATGATTGGACTTAGTCAAAACACTTATATTGATAAGGTGCTTGAGAGGTTCAGTATGGAAAACTCTAAAAGAGGTTTTCTTCCCATAACACATGGCACCATTCTTTGTCAAGATCAGTGTCCGAAAACACCTGATGAGAAAGAAAGAATGAGTAGGATACCCTATGCTTCAGCTATAGGATCTATCATGTATGCTATGACATGTACTCGCCCAGATATCTCATTTGCTTTAAGTCTAACAAGTAGATATCAATCAAATCCGGGTGAGGCGCACTGGTGTGCGGCCAAGAATATTCTAAAGTATCTGAAGAGAACTAAAGATGTATCCCTGGTTTTTGGTGGGCAAGACGAGTTGGTTGTTGATGGGTTTACCGATGCAAGCTTCCAGACCGATAGAGATGAATCTCAGTCTCAATCGGGTTATGTCTTCTGCCTTAACGGAGGAGCAATTAGTTGGAAAAGTGCCAAGCAAAGTACTGTTGCTGATTCTACATGTGAATCTGAGTACATCGCTGCTTCTGAGGCTGGAAAAGAAGCTGTTTGGATTAGGAAGTTCATTGCTGAACTTGGTGTAGTTCCTAGCATAGCCAATCCGATGACTCTGTATTGTGACAATAACGGAGCCATCTATCATGCTAAAGAACCAAGGGAACACCACCGAACCAAACATGTACTCAGGAAATTTCACATTATTCGAGAGTTTATCGAAAGAGGTGAAATTACGATATGCAAGGTGGGAATGGATGACAATGTTGCTGATCCGTTAACTAAACCTCTTACGCAGACTAAGCACGAGGCGCATATATCTGCAATGGGAATCAAACAATTTAGATAACTGTTGTGATTTCTGTAATGTTTATTTATGATTGTTTTTTCATATATTAACATTGAAGTTTAAACCATTTATATTATATATGAATTTTATTTTCATACTCATTTAATTTTGGTTTAGTGTTAAATGAAAGTCCAAAACAATTTACATTTCCAAATAGGTTATCAAGATAAAGTCTTGGATAAAGAAACCCTATTTAGTGAACTGGAATGTAAAATTGTTTGAGTCCCTAGTCCAGGTCATTGAGAGTGGATGCTAATGACTAAAGAAGACTAGTTTGCAAGGTGATTCATAGCCCTGTTTCTTGGGCTCAAGGACATGAGATGTCTGAATCAATTGCATGGATGCAAGTTGGGAACTTGTATTGGACAGACCCACCATGAGAATACTTTAAGATATATGAAATGTTATAAGTATTTCTCATTGACTATGGGAACATACTCCTCAGACCTGAGTAATTCATTGTTTACTTATTTGTGGATTGGACATTTTAATTTCTGTCAAACGCCTTGCCGTAAAAGGGAGTTATAAAGACAGTTATTGGATTGCCATGAATCAAGTAGAGAAAACTTGAATGTACAAGATTGGGATTGTCCTCTCATTAACATGAGATTGTTGTCTTATAGGCCTCTCGGAGAGTTGAGACTGTAAAACGCATGGCCATGCTCAGATGGATTAGAGATTAATCATCTGTCTTTAACAGTTCACTCTGGAATTCGAGAAATGCATTTGAACTTGATAAGGATAACATGTTATCTTACCTTATGTTCGAATGAAGACATTAAGTGACAAGGGAATATGAGTGCACACTTGTCTAAAAGGACAAGTGGGAGATTGTTGGAATTATGTCCTTTAATCAATGTGCATTTTCCTAATATAGTTGGAGGTTACGTTAATTACGGAGATAATTAATTCAGTCATTTAAGTGATTAGAATGTTTAGCTGGAAACCGCTTCTATCAGCTAGTAGCAGCTTATTATGACTGAACCTGTAGGGTCACACACAAGGCATGAAATTGGGAAAAACTAATTATCAATTAGACTTAGAGTCTAATTATAATTATATGAGATAAGTCATGGAATCCAATCAGATTAGGATTATCTTATCCAGTAGGATAGAGATTATCTAATCCAGTAAGATAGAGATTATCTAATCCAACTGGATTGGGATTATCTAATCCAACAGGATTGGGATTACATGGACTAATTCAGGTTGGAAACTAATTCAGTTTAACCAGTATAAATAGATGGTACTGGGTTAAACAGAATATATAATTTATTCTAGAGTTCATGTGTTGAACAAGCAGAATAAATAAACTCTGAAATTCTCATAAAACAACCTCATCGTAAATCGGAAGAAGGAAGGCGGTCACCGGTCCTGCTTGCTGATCCGTTCTAAGCTGACAACGGTGTAGGCGTTCTGATCGTGCTGTGTGGATACTTATAGAGGAATCACACTTGAGGTTCTTGTCTCCGGAGTGGATTGCACCTGAAGGAAGAACACGGTCGAAGAAAGTCCTTTGCTCCGCACAGATTTATTCTGTTCTACAAGGTAATTCTAAACACTCACTCAGATTCATATTAATGACATGCATGTGATCTTTGGTTTGGTAATTGATATTCCGCTAAATTAGATTTAATCAATTCCATCATCACTATACTGAGATAAGACTCTTTCTGATGATATTTTAAAGAAATATGAGCTCAATCAACAACAAATTGTTCATGATATGATATTAAGAGTTCAAAAATAGCATGATTATGTTAATAAACTGCCATTTCCACATTACATTACATCAAAATTGCATGCTGATCTGTATTTATTAATGTCGAGAAAGATTAGTTATTACGAACGTTAAAATTATTTAAGTTCACATCGACTGAAATAAACAATTCAATCAGTACCGAGAACAAAATGTTCCTTCATCGGATCCCCGCACTCCGACAAGCTCCTTCCCCTTCCCACAACAACAGAACGAATCCCAAGAAAGCTCCGATTCATAAAAATGGTGTCGCCATCTGGAAAACAATGGCGTTCTGAGCATAGACATCTATGAATAAAAACTTCAACAATATAGCCCAAAACAACAGTCAACAGAAGCCTATGAAGTACTCTATAATTTACAGAAAAGCGGGAACTAAAATACAAACTTTGAAAAGGTTCACCATAAAATTCAAAAATTTTCACAAAATCCTTCTCCGATGTAAAGCTTAGAATATTATTGCAGACCTTGCCAATGCCAGATGGTTTCAAGTGGCTTAAACCCGGCTTATATCGGCCTGAGAGTTTATCCACGGGTCAGACTCTGATCCTTGCCCGATTGAATGAGATCCGACCCATTTAGTAACCGCGCGCCCAGCAGGTGAGGATGAGGTGCTCCGGTGCCAGCCTGTATTCAACAGAGATGACGACGACATACGCCGCCGCAGTCACGGCGGCGAGGTGGTTTGTGTACATGGCGCCGAAGGCGGACTCGATGGTGAGGTTCTCCTCGGGTTTAGGTGACATTATAGAAACGCAGTCCCGCGTCTAAGAAACACATAAAAATAGACATTTAGGGTTTGGTTCGCAAGGTGTTTGAGAGTCTGGATTTTGTTTTGGGTGTTTGGTTCGCAAGGTTTTTGAGAGTCTGAATTTTGTTTTGAGTTTTTGAGAGTTTGGGTTTTTGTTTGGGATTTTGAAAGTCTAGTTTTGCAAAATTCTTGTTTGAATGGGTTGAGTTTGTGAGTATGGAACAAAATTTTTGATTGATTTTTAGAATTTTGCAAGTCTGGATTTTGGAAAACTTGGTGAACCAAACAAGATTTTACAAAACTGGACTTGGATAGTCCAAATTTTGCAAAAACTTGTCCAACCAAACACACTCTTAAAAGTTGGCAAACTAAAAAACGAAATAGAATAAAGTTATTTAATGGCCCCTAAACATCTGAAAATGCAATTTCATAGCCCCTAAACTATAAAAACATGGTATATTAATCCCGTTAAATTGTTAAAACTTCTATCAGGGACATTTGAGTAAAATTCACATGTCATAAATTTAAAAAGTAAAATAAAAAAATCAGAATATGACGTCATCCCCGCATCACCGCCATATTACCGATGTGATTCAGTCACTGCTCCGGCCCTCGTAATCAACTGCCGCTGCTCCTGTGCCTTGCCCCTAACATTCTCTCTTCCCGACACCTCACCATCACCGCAAACAAGCTATATAATCCAAATCGATTCATGGACTGATCAAATCACCTCCAGGTTGCTAGAAATTAGGGCTGGCAATTTGGAACACGACACGAAAACCCGACCTGAACCTAACACGAATTTAATGGGTTTGGGTTGACACGAAACACGGCTTGGGTCTATATTGGGTTAGACACGAATGACCCGAAAATAAATGGGTTAGGTTCAGGTCAAACACGTGGGTTAAATGGGTAACAAATGGTTGAAGTTGCCTTTATAAATGCAAACAAATCCTCTAATTCCAAAACCATTGAGATTATCCTACTAATTTATGATGAAATTTAGAGTTAATTTTATAATCTTGATTTAGTTTCCATATGACATGATCATTTGAGGTGCAAAAATTTTAAAATTTAGTCTCATATTCAATCCCGTTATTAATAAATGAGTTTCGTGGGTTGGGTAACCCGGATTTTTACTGGGTCGGGTTTGGGTCAAAGTTTTGTGACCCGAAATATTATTGGGTTGGGTTTGGATTTAGCATTTCCAACCCGCCAACCCGCTGACACGAACCCGCCAACTCGACCCGATTGCCAGCCCTACTAGAAATCCTAAAGAACAAGATCACTCGAGTTCAGGACCGGCCCAATGGTGAGGCCAATGAGGCCTGTGCCTCAGACCCGAAAATTCAACTATTTTTTAAGTCTAAATTTTTTAAAAATTACGACTGATTATTTTTTTATTAGGTATATATTAAAAAGCAGAAAGTGGCGGCATATATATAAATATGAGAAAAACCACCACCGCCGGAATTGTAATGATACAAATGAATCGACAATGAATGCCGCGTTTCTAGCCGTGGTATGTATAGTATGATTTCCTGCTATTCAACCATGAAGCCTATAATAGCATGTACAGATTTTTTTTCTTTTTCTTTTTTTTTTCTTTTATTTTAAGAAGCATGCACAAAACCCAGATATCAAAATCATAGAAAAAAGTTTTTCTCTCTTTCTCTAGAAGCGGAAAAAAAGGGAGCAGGGGTAACAGGCAACCCTAAAGCTTGGCGTCATCAAGGTCGGACGGATCCTTCTGATTAGGGTATCACAGGTTGGTAACTAGTCAGTTTTAGGATGGTTGGGAAACTACCCATAAGTTTTTTAGTTCTAATCTAAGGTAAAGCAGACAAATCTGGTGTTGGGGGGGTTCTAATTTTGGAATTAGGGGAATTAGGCCCGGTTCTTGGATAATCAATACACCTGGAAGGCTTAGCCCAAATCACGTGTGGATTACAAAGCCCACATATTAGATCTCAAAGGCTAGGTTTGTATGAGAGCAGAAGTTAGGCACGGTTCCTAAAAGGAATATTTTCAAACACAAAAAGACAAGTTTGGCAAATTAGGAAAGGAGGTTGCGTACTCTGGTGGGTTTGTCTAGATCAGTGAGATAAATGATGGTGTTTGCAGACTAAAAGTGCAGTCTGTGCATCTTATCTTTTTACTGGTTTTCATTCCAAAAACCTTTTCTCATCCATAGTCATCAAAACCTTCTTTTTCTTCATACTCCTACCACCAACAACAATGGAAGGGAGAATCTCGGACACAAACTCCTACACGGAGTACACAGCAGAAGGCTTGCAATTCTCGGAGGAGTTCAGGGATACAAATTTATCGGCAACGGCGCTTTCCAACATATTTCAGCCGTCAAGGAGAGGATGGGAGCTGGAGATGCATCAGTCAGACTTCGAAGAAGTGGTTGATACGGAGCAAAATTGTGTGTTTGCATGCTGGCTGGATGATAGACATTTCTCTCTCCATCGCTTGGAGGAATATTTTCAGAACTACTGGGTAGGGTTTCAAGCTCAGGTACTGCATCATTATCAAAAGTTTTTTGTCATCAAGCTAGGGACAAGACAACAAATGTTAGCAGTACTGCAAAATACACCCTACTCCATAGATGGTGGAATGTTAGCGGTTAGAAGATGGGGTGCAGAAATAGTGATTAACAGGGTGGTGGTGAAGAAGACGATGCTTGCAGTTAGGTTTCATAATCTCCCTGCTGAATGTTTTGCCCCAAAAGCAGCTAAGAAGATAGTGGATTGGGTAGGAGACCGAGTGGATGCAGAACTATACACTGTACCTGCAGTAAATGTCAGGTATATGAGAGCTAGGATATGGATTGATCCAAATAATCCGTTGATTCCTGGGTTCTATATACGTATGCCCAGTGGTAGACGTTTCTGGATTCAGTGTAGGTATGAAAGGATTCATAAGTTTTGCAGGAGATGTGGGAGAATAGGTCACACCATGAACAGATGCCCAATCACAGATAATCACAACCTGGTGCAGTTTCTGGACAGAAAGATTAAGGAACATAATGCTTCTAGGGGAACAAGGCTGGTTTATGATCAGTCTAAAGTAATGTTTCCTTCATGCATGAGAGCACAGGGTCACAGGCCACAGAAGAGAACAACAAGGTTTCCAGATGGATTCATGGACTTTCAGCATGATTTCTTCATAGAGGTTCCAGAAGAACAGATAATGGATGGTTTCCTCTTCTCAATGGGAAATGATAGCAACCTGTTTGCAGAGGAATTTCCACAAGAACATGATGATGAAAATCACCACACTGGTTTTCAACAGGAGCATTTTGATGAGTTTTTTGGCCAACCTCCACCTCCAAATCAACAGCAAGGGGGAGGAGCTGAAGAACATATGCCAGATGCACATGACAGTGAGGATGACAATCCACACCCATCTGGTCTTCCAAATGGTTTTTTATCTACAACCATCATAGAGGGAGAGCTCAATATGATGCAAGAAGATTTGGATATGGAATACAGGGTGGACAAGAGATCTTGGGAGGGCATGACTGAAAAGCCACCACATGAAACAGAAGTACAGGCTGAGGAAGGAAAGGTTTACATAGACACTGAACTCAATCAACAGAGACCTGGGAAGCAGAGATGCAAGGAAAGAAAGGAGGAAAGCTGTGGAATACAACCTTCTGAGGGAAGCCCTCCAACTGTGGTAGAACTAAGGCATGATAAGGACCACCAGTCATTGCAGCAGACATTGCAGCAACAGGGTAATTCTGAAAAACTCACATCTGTTAACTCTATAATTGAGACACCTGTTTATGTGCTCAAGTGTCCACCTATAGAATTTTATTCCACTTCTTTAGACATGCCACATCCTCAGTTCATGGAAAATTGGAAGCATAGTAAAAATATAAATCTAGCTGAGGGTGATATAGAACAGCTCCACAACAGCAAATCAAGTAAAAGACAGGAAGGTCTAGCTGATAATGAAAGTAGGATGGGAGTAAACAGTAGTGGAAAGAAGAGATGTATAGAAAAGGATATAGATCCTTCTTTGGTTCAACATGTTTTGCCAACTCAAATTGGATGCTTGGATGATGCTCAGTCTGGGAAAAGGATTTCTGCAAACACTTCTGGCAGCAGCAGAAATGGAAAGCTACTACAGTCACTTAGGCCAAAGCACTCAGGTGGAGTAAACAAACCAAAACACAGCCATTTTCAGAAGAAAAGAAATTACATACTTGGAGAGGAGGCACACACTACAGAAGAGCAACAACATGTGAGTCAGCTGGCAGAAAATCTAGCAGTCTCAGAGCTTCCACAACTGCTGCAAGAAGTGGAGGACCAAAGTTGGCCACATCCTCAACAACTGGATGCAGGTCTGGAGGGCAATAAAGAGGAGGAAGCCGTAGTCTCTCAGATGCATGATCTCAGGCCATTCAAGAAGAGAAAGCATTGGGAACAACAGGAGTGGATACAACAGGAAAGTAAAGAGGAACTTGAGAAGCAGAATTGGAATACCCTCTTGGTCTTCACAGGAGATAAGACACAGTTGGAGCTGAAGAAGAGGAGAGTGCAAGATGTGGTGCTACAATGCTCAATCTTACCAGTCTCTACTCATTTGAAGGTGGCAAACATGGGTTTTCAGGCGGTTGTCCCAAAACAACCGCAAAACCTTTTATGAAGACAATCACTTGGAACAGTAGAGGCATGAAGAATGCCTCTAGGAGGCAGATGCTGGCGCGTCTGCTAAGAGAACAGAAGCCTGATATTCTCTTTCTGATGGAAACAAAAATTCAGGAAGAGGAAGTTAGGAGGTGGCAACAATGTACATATTTTTCTTCGGTTTTTGTTGTAAACCCAGTAGGTCTTGCTGGGGGTTTATCACTCTTTTGGAATTCTGCTGTTCAGGTTGATGTAATAGCTAGTAGTACCAACTTTGTTTTCACCAGATGTACCACTAGTGTAGGTGAACAATGGTCTCAACTGTTTTTGTATGGACAGCCTGATAATGGCCTAAGAATGCAAGTTTGGGAGAGCATTGTTTTGCTTCCCAATATTTTGGATTACCCTTTAGTGCTTATAGGGGACTGCAACCAGGTACTAAGTCAGGCTGATAAGATTGGAGGCCTTCCTTTTGTCCAAGATCATGCATGTACAGGCTTCAAAAACCTTCTTGAAACACTCAATTTAAAGGAGGTTTCCAATATAGGACAATGGTTTACTTGGACAAACAACAGAAAGGAGGAAGACTGTATTTTCCAGAGACTGGACAGGGCATTTGTAAATGAAAAAGCAAAACAGTTATACCCTCTTATTCATACAAGAACTCTTCCTTTAGTTAGGTCAGATCACAGCCCAATCATTTTGGAATTTACTCCAACTTTAATGCCTAAAGTACACCATAAAAGATACGAGGCATTTTGGGCAAACAGTGAGGCAGCAAATCAGATTGTCAAAACAACAATGCAGCATTTTGAAACACAGACAAACCAGATCAGTCAAGCTCAAAGATTGTCATATACTTTGAAATACGGTTTGGATCAGCTGTGTGAATGGAGCAGATATGCATATGGCAGTCTGGATAGGAAGATCAAAACAGTCACACAACAGTTGCAGATATTGCAGAGCAATCCACAAACTCTGAGTACTCAACAATTAGAGCAGAAAGTCAGGTCAGATTTGAATGATCTCATGGATAAACAATCTGACTATTGGCAACAGAGAGCAAGAAGCAACTGGGGAAGAATGGGTGATAAAAACACTGCTTTTTATCATAGGTGGGCTACAATAAATAAATGCAGAAATGAGATTACAAGCATTATGTCCACAGAAGGAGAAGTGTTAACAGATGAGGCTGACATTCAGGCAATATTTCAGATATCATATACAGACTTGTTTTGCAGGTCAGTGTCACATGACACACAAGTTGGTAGCTCTATCACTATGGAGGATTGCATGAAACATACAAATACAAGTCTCAGATGGCAGGATTTACAGAAACTTGATGCTCCCTTTGAACCAGCTGAGGTTCTTCAGGCTTTACAAACCATGAAACCATGGAAGGCTCCAGGCCCTGATGGCCTGCCAGCTGGTTTTTTTAAGACACATTGGGAGGCTGTGGGTCCAAAAACTGAGTCAGCAATAATGGAGATTCTACAAGGGATGGTTATACCTCAGGATTGGAATGAAACAAACATAGTTCTTATTCCAAAAAGAGCAGGAGCTAAAGAGGTTGCTGATTACAGGCCAATTTCTTTATGCAATGTCAGGTATAAATTATTGGCAAAGATTCTTGCAAAGAGGATGGCTCCAATCATGAAATCCCTTATAATAGGAAATCAGTCTGGATTCATTAAGGACAGACAGATAGGGGAGAATGTTCTGATGGCACATGAAATGATGGAGAAACTTAGAAAGCACAAGAAAGGGAAGGTTGGACTGGTTGCTGTGAAGATAGACATGAGTAAAGCATATGACAGAGTTTCTTGGGAATTTCTGGAGCAAGCACTCAGGTTTTTTAAATTCTCAGAACCCTGGATATCCCTCATATTACAGTGTGTCAAAACTGTAAGATATTCTTTGAATATAAATGGAAGAAATATGTCTTTTTTCACACCAGTCAGAGGATTGAGACAGGGATGTCCCTTATCACCATACCTTTTCATCATCTGTCAGCAGTTTTTGTCTGGATTATTGGAATCAGCACAAGGCATTCCACAGAAACAGGTTTTGGGATACTCATGTGGACAGGGAGTTCCAAATATAACTCACTTCATGTATGCAGATGACTGCATTATATTTCTCAAATGCCAGAATGACAGGTACACTCACTTGGCAAGGATACTTGATCATTTTTCCAGGTTTTCAGGTCAGAAAATAAACTTCAACAAGTCATCTTTGCAAGTCAGCCCTAATGTAAGCCATGAGGAGGAAAGTCTGTTGAGAAATGTTTTGAACATACATGGACAAGGCATAGGCTTCAAATACTTAGGAGTTAACCTCAACTTGGCATCTGGGAAAAAAAGAGTGTTTGGAGAGATGATAACTAGGGTGAGAGGGAAATATGACACATGGAAAGCAAAGTTCCTAACTCTTGCTGGAAGGATAACCCTAGCAAAGCACACCATTTCAGCACTCTCTACCTATCCAATGGGCATTTTTAAGGTACCACTTTCAGTATTGAATAAAATTGATAAGATAACTGCAAAGTTCATCTGGTCTGGAGAACTGGAGAAGAAATGTATACATTGGATGTCATGGGAACAAATGTGCAGAACGAAGGCACAGGGTGGACTTGGCTTGAGGAAGTCAAAGGATATGAATAAGTCTCTTCTAGCAAAACATGCTTGGAGGATTTTATCAGAACCAAACTGTCTTTTCTCACAGCTTTTCAAGAGTAAATATTGCAGAAATAAGTCACTTACAGAGGTTAGGGCAAGAGGTCAGGACTCCTGGGGTTGGAAGTCAATTATGTGGGGAATGGAATTGATCAAACCAGATCTCAAATTCAATATAGGAAGTGGGGAGAGCATACGGGTTACTGATGAATGGATACCAGGGATTCAGAATCCGATAGCCCAACACACTCACATATCACAGCATACTGGTTTAAAAGTCAGTCACCTGATTACAAATGAAAAGGAATGGAGAATCCCACTGCTGAGATCTTTGTTTCCACCAGCAGCTGTGTCACAGATACTTAAAATACATATTCCCCAGGAAATAAATCAACAGGATCACATTACATGGAATGGGTCTCAGAATGGCAAGTATAAGGTAAAACAGGGATATAGGAAGATGCAATCTCATCTGCAGCATCATGTGCTTATCTCAAACATCAAATGGAGCAAATTCTGGGGCCTAAATCTCCCTCTCAAGATTATTACTTTAGTATGGAGGGCATTACAAGATAGACTTCCTACTGCATTAGGTTTGTGGTTGAGGAATTCTATTGATTCACCAATGTGTAAAAGATGTGGTTTGATGCAGGAGGATATCACACATCTTATGGTAGGTTGTGACAGAGCAAGAAGGGTGTGGAGAGCATCAAGACTGGGTTTTGACTTTCATACAAATAATGTCCCAGATTTCAGAATCTGGTTCTGGAATTGGTTTCAAACAGCTCCACATCAAGAGGATATTTTACTAAGCATCTGTCTTGTATGGAACATCTGGAAGGACAGGAACAATTTCATTTTTGAAGAAAGAGTTCAGGATCCACATCAGGTAGTAGCCATGGCAGTTGAGGACATGAGAGGAATAACTTCTTTGGCAGATATAGAGGATCTTCAGGTACCACAACAGCAGCAACAGTATGATCAGGTGATGCAGGAGGTCCAACAATGGCCACATCATCTGATTTACTGGGAGATTACATTTGATGGGGCATTTAAAAAGGAAACAGGTTCAGCTGCTGCTGCATGGACAAGTGTGCTTAAAAACACCCAGGAACCTTTTATCTTAAAGGATGAGCAAAAGTTTTTAGCTTTCTCCCCGCTACATGCGGAGCTTTATGCAGCATGGAAAGCATTGTCACAGATTCCTCCAATACGCACTCAGGGATTGCACATCAAATCAGATTCACTGCTATTAGTAAGGCTTCTCAGAAATGATGAGGAAGTGGCACCATGGGAGGTTCAGAATCTGGTGCAAGATATCAGACTGCTTTTAAAACATTTTGTTTCAGTAAGTGTTGTAAAGGTTGCTAGATCTGTAGTTGCAGAAGAGCACCTCCGTGCTACTTCTCTGAATAATTCCCTTTCTGTATCGTTTTCTTATTCATGAATATATAAATATATATCTTTTATCAAAAAAAAAAAGAAGCATGCACGGATCCGTAATTATTTGATATCAACTTTTCATTATTATTAATTATTCCTAAAATAAACCATTGTCATATATATATAAATGGTATTATTGTTATGTTTTATTCGTTTATTTATGTCAATTAAGTTACCAAATCAAAAATCAAATTATTTCTTATATTAATAAACTTCACTTTATATATTTATTCATCGGAAAATATTTCTTATATATTAATAATTAATTAATTAATTTCATATTATATATCGTTCAATATATTATTATTTTAATTACGTCTCCGCTGAAATATTTTTGAAATAAACCTCTTAAAATTAACTTACCAAATCAAATTATTCATTTTATATTAAAAAACCCCACCTTTTAAATTTTTCGTTTAATGATGCTGCATTGAATTAATTTGGAAACCAAATCAAATCATTCCTTATATATAAATACACTCCACCTTATATATAAATACAAGATTTAGGGTTGTCGGATCATGAATTTCGGCTTTTCATCGAGTCGTTGACGGTGACGGCGTATTTTTGGATTGGCATGCAGGCATCGGTTCTAGCGAGTGAGATGAAACCGTACGACTGCATCTCAAGATTGAATAGTGAGCGAATTAGACCTTACAAACTTTAATGTTTTATTATTTAGTTATGTTAAAAAACCCTACGTCAATAATAAAGATATTCACTACTGATTTCTCTGATAATAGAATAAGGCGGCTTGCTCTGACCAAGACTCCACTTTTTGCTCCGTTCGTGAAGCGCGTGAATTTCCTTGAATGGTATGTTTTGCTCCCATTTTTATTTTTCTTGGTCATAATATTCTTTTGTTTTGCTTCCTGCCATCAATTGGTGAGTGTGACTGAACTTCATTCCCTAATAAAGGTCACGTATTTTTGTTTATGTTATGATTTTGCAAGAGTGAAATTCTGCAGTGATCTCAGTACTTTTGATGCTAGAAACAACAGTTGCACCAATGTTTGATTTGCAAGTCATTTACTTCGGCATTATATCCATCATGCGAACTACTCTATTATAAGATTCCCCTAATTGTTGAGATTGATGTTAACTACGAAGATCGAAATCAGAGAAACTCGATCATCAATTTTGTTTGAGTTTAAGCATTTTTAAGTCGTTGTATTTATGCTTTTAGTACATTTTGATCGATGTCAGCACATTGGGTGTAGAATATAAGTCACAGATGAATTCTTTATATATCGGTGTTCTTAGGAATGAATTAGGTTGGATGTTTATATTATTGTATTTATGTATTTATGTATTAAGATTTAAATTTCTTTTTCAGAAAATGGATTTAATTTGTTACGTGTATGTTGAATTAACTTTGCAGGTTGTGGTCTGCCACAACTGATGTTTAGTATTATTTTTGATAATTGCAAGTTTAAAATCTAATAGTTCATGTGGCAAATCATCGTTTAAGTGCACAAAAATTACATAAATATGTGGCTTCAAATTCCTTAGAGATTCATTTTACATGAGAGTATATTTAATTTTTTTTCCAAATTATACTTTTATTTTTTCTTAAGTTCAAGTTAATTTTACTAAAGATGCCCGTTTACAAAAAAAAAAACAAAATAACTTTCATTTTAACTTTTAAAACATAATAAATAGTTAGGGGATAGTTGTAATTTATTGATTTTGCGTAATTTAATACAAGGATCTGGAGAAAAACATGCTAGATTTGATGTTCGGAAGTGAATATGAAGAGCCGAGAACAAGAAGATTAAACCATCTAACTTGAAGATTTTAGACTTTCTTTTTTTTATTTCTTATTTTGCATGATTTAATCTTTTCATTAGATTGATTTATTTACTTTTACATACAATAAAATTAAATTAGTTTATTAGACATGTGCTCTATAATTTCGTATAATTTGATATTATCTGAAACATATATATTTAAATTTCTTTAGGATTCAATTAATTCTATTCAAACATTGTATGTAGTATTTACACCGTTATCATTTAATTTATAGAAGACCAAATGTACATTTCTTTTCAAAACATGCTTTATATCACCAATATAAATAAACTTAACTAGAGCTAAATCAGTTTATTATAAAAAATGATAAAATTTATAATAAAAAGGTATTTTTAATTTAAAGCCATAAACATTTATCAATTAAGTTATACTAAGTACCTAAAATTTTCATATTTCAAAAGTACTTAAAACAAACGTTCAATTGATAAACTTTATCGTTTCAAAATTGTATATTATACAAAAACCGTGCAACGCGCGGACAGGTTAGCCTAGTATATTTAAAAAATCAGTATTTTGGGCTTATTTTTAATTAAAATACAAGACTTATTTGGGCTCATTTTAAAACAAAAACAATCTTTCAAAGCCTTTTTTATATTAAACGAATTTAATATTTAAAAATATTAAAAAGGAAAAAAAGGGTTCTTCACCCACGCAGAAGGCTTCATCTTTCGAACTCTGGATGGAGACCATTTTTATTCTTTACTTTTCGATCATCTTTATGTAAATCGTGCTCAAATTATCTTTATTCTTCTATTAAGATAAGCACCCAAAATCTCAATTTCAATATATCTAATATATATATAAGATCAATTATGAGATGGGCAAACATATTTTACTTTTGCGCAATTGTGCTAATGTGTTTTTTGTAAATCTTGATTTGATTGAATAATTTTAATTGGTAAGAACTTGAGTATAAATATTATATATGTAAAAGGTTGTGTATGTGTCATGTTTGTGCGGTGTACATGTGTGATTTGATGTGCAAAATTTGTGTTTTGATTACGTTAATATACTATGCATTAGTATACATGATGTCTTGTTTTAGAGACTAAAGAATAAAAATGATAAGAGATATGTCATATGTGTTATTAGACAATTTTTGAATGTTTATGCTATATTTGTTTGTCGGGTTTGATATATTGAGTGAATTAGCTACATTCTCTATTGAACATGAATTAGTTACAGAATTTGATTATAAAAATTTGATTAGTGAATTTACTTCTAAGAAAACAAGTAGTGTTGAACTACTTAATTAAAATATTGTACTACATTTTAAAATATTGTATTTTTTAAAAATAGTGATAAAATTAGTTATATTTTTTAAAATCGGGGGCCTTATTTTGTTATATCACCTCAAGCCCTAAAATACTTAGGGTCGACACTGCTCGAGTTATTATCGAAATCTCATCACGATCAATGACGGCAAGATGTGGTGTGGATCCACGGCGACGAAGGTAAAGTGCGGACTATCAGGGCAATGCCCCAGAAGGATCATGAAAGGATGTCTTATTCCCCCGCAAGCTCGACACAACCCCTAGGCCCCAATCTCAGCTTCGCATCTTCTCAATTCGCTCACCGCGCTCTTCGATCCCCGAAACAACGACGTTTCCAACCAATACAGCTCATTGGTCTACCCGAATTCGAAAACGGTGGTTATTGATGATCGGATGTTTTGGAGGAAAAATTATGCCGAAAAGCGAGGAAGGATTGGCATATTTAACAACGAATACTGACTTGAATACATAAATCACAAATATCAAACATATAATTGAAATTCATCTCGACCTTTTTGGTGGTGGAATTGGTCGATCATAAAATTTTGAAAAAGAACAGGCCGGCTTGTGAAGAAGAAGTGGAGGTAAATTACAAAATAGTCCCCAAAATATCATCTATTTTAACATAAATCGTTAAGGGTCATAGAGTTGCATTTATTATTTTAAGGGCCAGAAACTTTGCACTTTCTATTAGGGGGTTATAAAGAATAATTTTAGAACCTTTGGGACCATAAAATAAGGAAATAATAAGGAAAGGCAGGGCTGACAAAAATACGGCTTACGAAGGACGGGTCATCAAAAACAAGTTGCAGAGTCCATTGATTCACCGGAGAAAGAAAAGCATGGAAGAAGACGACGATCGGAGAGAAGCGGCCATAGCGGCGTCGGCATGTCTGCAGCCCAATTTCGTTCCTAAAACCTCCAAGATCACCTCCGATCATCTCCAAAAGCTCCAGGTCTCCCTAATTCCCACTAAAATCGTTCTATCTTATAATTTCACTCTTTTTCATCTTTACTTTTCCTTTACAGGAGCTGCACGAGAGGCGGTTACAGATCAAATCGAAATCAAAAATTGATAAGAAAATCAAGGGTACGTCTTGCCTTTTGTTTGCTTGATGAATGCCATCTGTTTCGTTTATGTACGGTGTGGATGGAAATTTTAAGGTAAAGGCAATTCCCCAAAAAAGGAGGTCGGTCTCAAAGTAGCAGAGAAGTTGAGGTTTGATGAATCATCTTCTGCAACTCAGAAGAAGCCAAAGAAGTTACACTGGGGGTATATCATTATTTCCCTCTTCTTCTTCTTTTTTGCAATCTTGAATGCTCCATTGTTAATATAATCTTGTTCTAATTCAGGCTTGATACCAAGGAGAAATGGGAGATGAAGGCCAACATGTAGAAGAAAGAGGAAGATAATGTCAGCTTGGAGCTCTCAGAGATTGTGTGCACTTGCTGGTATCATGTTAGTTTGATTTCAGTTGCAAAATATTGTTATCAACTTAACAATTATTTCATAGGCACAATCGGAGGTTCAATGCTTTGCAGCATTATATACAGCTCGTTATTTTCAGTATCATTATAGCTACATCTCAACACAAAATTCCCTTGCATACAAAATCCGCTCAAACAAAGTCGACTGGTGTTTTTTCACGCTAATTACTAATCAAGCTGAGGGAGTGAGAGCTCGCTCGATTTCCTCGAGTGATCGGCCCTTGGTTTCCACGATGTTTCCACCTATGTACATCACTGCCAGAATGCATGTCAATGCAAATCCGAGGTACACTGTCCCAATTCCATATTTGGTAACGACGCTCAAGAAGTACAGCCCAATGAAAAAGTTGGAGATCTAGCCAAAGATAAGAAAAGGTTTATTCAAAAGCCATGATTGAAATCAACACCTAGAAACCATTCTATTTGTTGTCTTACCCAATGCATGCCCAATGCCAGGGCAACTGCTTTTGCTCTAATACGAGAGGCATATATTTCTGGAAGGATAAGTGCGGGCACAGGACCAGCACCGAGTGAAAAGGATAGGACATAACTGCATCGCAAATAAAAACATGAGAATTGCATTGCCCATTCAACCAAAACATTTAGTTGTAACCTAAGAACATTAAACTTACAGAACTGTGCCGATTACAGCAAGCATGCCTGAATATGGAGCCATGGCACTCCATGAAAAGGTTAGCCCAAGCAACAACATGGATGCAGCCTTAACAACAACCAAGGGCCAAAAATTTAAACATCATTCTAGACAAAATTGTACGCATTTGAAAAAGTATCAACCAACAAAGGTGAAAATGCAGACAGTTGAAAGTCATCAAGCTCAACGTGTTCTGTGCTCCAACTTGATGAGAAGGCAAAATGCATAAATTCTTTAATTATGTACATACCATTCCAGAAAAGCTTATGAGCAGAAGACTTTTCCTTCCTTGCTTGTCCATCAATGAGGATGCAATGGTTGTTCCTACGAATTGTTCAGCCAGTCAGACCAGACGAGACAAATCACAATTCTTATATCCATGAGAGCTCACAATCATTAAACTTACCAAAAACATTAGCAGCCCCAACAAGAGCACTAGCTGCAACATCGGATTTAATTCCAGCACTGCGAAAAACAGCAGTTGAATAGTACACAACGGCATTTATCCCAGCAAACTGCTGGAACAAGAACAAAGCAGCCCCAACACTGACAACTGCAGAAAAAGAGAGAATTTTTCGTTTTAGGATAGCTTTGAAAGGAGGAAAACAGCCTAGCCAAAAGAATTACAAGTCAGGTCTCACTTAAACACAAGTTTCCTTGATCAGATGGTAGCATGCGTTGAAATCCCCAAAAATATTTAGGTAGTGTACTAATCATGTCCGAGGGTACTTGCCAAGTATTTTTGGCAAGGATGGTTCAGCATATCAGCAGAGTTCAAGGTACATCATAAAACATACCCTCAATCAAAGATTATTCTTGATACCCAACAATTGGCTTCAGCATAAAAATATATACCTTTTCGATATCGAGAACTGAAAAGATCAAACCAATTAGCTTCTGGTTCTGTGGAACCTCGGGCAGAGGCCCTTAGGTCCTCCATAACCTCAACAACTCTTTCCTTTCCAAAAAGCCTTCTTATCGAAACTTCAGCCTCAGCTATCTTCCCTTGCTGCAATAGAAATGTTCCAGAGCAATAGTGAATTAGTGATGAATGAGAAAAGGCACAACGAAACTTGAAAATCAAACTGCTGGCAAATATGCTCCAAAAGTTGAAGATTAGAACCTGGAAAAGCCACCTAGGGCTTTCTGGGGAAAATGACATTCCCAATGCCAACAGCAAGGATGGAATCAAGGCAAGGCCAAACATTGATCGCCACCTTGAAACAAAAGATATTACAACAATAACTCAATGGAGCTGCGAATATGGTAAAGCTTTTGTTTTTAGTATAATGTCCAAGAAAATTACCATCCGGGATTTCCGGCTAAGGGCAAACCAGCTACCAATGCTGCAAGGATTCCAATACAAATAAAGAGCTGGTTAACAGTTCCAAGTGTTCCTCGAATTTCAGTTGGTGATATCTGAATAAGAACAACGCGTCAAGTGAACTGTCTGTCAGAAAGTAAGAACAAATTAGAGCACTGAATATTTCTTAACCTCAGATATGTACAGTGGTACAATGGCAGATGAGATGCCGATTCCAATCCCAGTAAGAAAACGACCAACTATCATTGTCTGCACATTCTTGGCTGTCATGCTGAAACTTGAACTCGTAAGAACGTTTTTCCCACTTAGATACATCAAGTGCCAAAAGCAAATAAGAAAAAGTTAGGGAACAAACCAAAGAAATGCTCCAATGGCTAGTGGAATTGCATCCAATATAAAAGCCTTTGTTCGACCAAACTGGTCAGCCAAAGTTCCCCCAGTAAATGAACCAATTGTAGCTCCAGCAAGAACAGTACTCACAACCCATCCTAACAAAAAGAGATTACAGCTTGTAAAAGGATACCATGAACACAACATATATGACTAACAAATGATAAAAACATATGATGTAACAAGCAGTCACCTTGCACAACAGTGTTCTCCACAATCCCAAGATCCGTGGCAAGGTAGTCTAGTGCACCATTCACCACCCTAAACCACACAGTCGAAAATCATGGCAAGAAATTGAAAGAAAAATCAGAAAGTGTAGTTCTTGTTGTTCATATTTAACCATACCCGAGATGGTATCCAAACAGAAAGGCTGCCAAGCAAGCAACCGCCACATAGGGCAATACTGATCCAGATGATTTTGTATGAATCTTTGCAGGCCTGACATCCTCAATATCTTCTGCATTTCATTTCAAAACAAATGACTAGCTTAAAGTCCGTATTAAATTCAGCCAAACAATCCTCTAAGAGCCAGCCAGGATGAACAGCAAAAGCAAAATGTAGAATTGCAAATTCACAAGCACAGCAAAGGCATCTGTGGGGTCAATTATAAGGACCCAATCGCTTCATCGCACATACTAATAATCTAAGTAATTGAGATCGAAATGTAGTGAATCAGAAGGACCTGCAGAGGCCTGTGATTTGATGACTCGGGACTTGGGGCCCATGCCGAGCTCGATTCCAGCGGGAACTGATTCGTACCGGAATCCGAAACAGCTGCTTCTATCCGACGACATGCAGAGATTCCTTTTCCCGGAGACGGCAGGCTGATATGCTCCAATCCTATTCCGGCGGCCGAAATCCCTTCGCTTCTCCGCACCAAAACCCAATCCCACTGCTACTCCACTCCCTTTCGCGGCAACACACATGGATGCTTGCATTTTCAGCAGCCTATAAAATACACAAACCCGGGAATAAGTCAACACAAAAGCAGGCTACGAAAATTGAAAAGTAAAAGCACCATCCCCCTACGCATCTAATAGCGATGCTGCATTGCAGAAAGCGTGAAGAGCGTCTGGGAATTAGTACCTGAAATTGAATTCCGAGGTTTTCTGAGTTGAGTGGCGCGGAGCGTTGGAGAAGATGACTATGAAGCTTCGGTGAATCCGAAGAGAATTGAAACTGGGAATTAATTATTAAAATAATTAATGTATAGATATACATATCATCAGTATATATGGCTCTGTTTCTTTCCAGTTCCGTAGTTACCATCGATGTTTAGGATCGGTATGAATTCCCTAGTAAGCTCTAGAGTAAGCTGATAGCTTGATAATTATCACAACTCGTGTCTTAAGACCTTCCTAAAAAAGAAAAAAAACATGGTGTCTAAGTGCAAGTCCAACAGTATTTACAAAATAGAGATAATGCCTATATTAAGTATATTTTAACATTTTTGTTGCTCCAACCGTATTGGTAAACTCATTTGTTAAATAGAAAAGTGAGGAGAGTATTTTGATCGCTATATATAGAGAAAGGGAGAGTATGGAGAACTAAATTCTAGGAAATTTGAACAAAGATTGTGTATTTTTACCATGTTTAAGTGAGCAAATCTATTTTTAGTGAATTATAGTTAAGAAATTTTATAAAAAATAAATAATTTTAGTAAATTTTATTGGGAAAAGTTATTTTGGGCAAATTGAAGTTATTGAGTATTCGAGAGTGTAATTAAAAATAAATGTAAAATATAAAAATTTAGCTAAAAGATGTCTAAAATAGAAAATCTGTTGGAACCAAAAGGAAAATTATATAGAGAATGTGACTTTATTTTCTCTATTTTAGAAAAATGTTTAGCAATCATGTTGGACTTGCCGTAAGACCTTAAAATAGGGAGTATCATATTATTTAAGAAGAAATTATTAATTTAGGCACAGTTGAACAAATTAAAAATACTAATCTATGGATTTAATTATTGATTTTATACTTAATTTCAAATAAGAACCGGAGCAGTACTGTAAATGGGTAATATAGTGGATTTTGGATGAGATTTGTGCAGCATTGGGGATAGGAGGTGGAGACAGCCGCACGTGACGCGTGTGACGGCAGTATATCCAATTAAGAATTACACGAAACTTTTACCGCCTGCGAAATCCGAATAACAATTAGGTAAGGCTGCCTTACCATAAAACTAAGGCAGCTTTCAAAATAGGAAACGGGATTCATAATAAGTTTTCTACAAAATAGGGTTTTATTTTTGCAATAAAATAGGGGACGGGGTTCATAAAATTTTTCTAAAAAACAGGGACCCTTTTTTGCAATAAAATAACATGTTTATATACCCCTTATTCACATTCTCTCTCTTCATTCTTTCTGCGTTCTTCTCTCTGGTGGCGACTGCGATTAGAGTTTTTGAATTGGCGACTGCGGATTCGGCGAAATACAGGTAATCGAACTTGATTTCGGTTGGCGATTTACCCGATCTGTACTCGTATATGATTAATTGATCTGGTTTCTGTGTTTGTTCATCAGAACGGCGACTGATTTAGGGTTTTGAATCGACGACTGCGGATCCGGCGAAATACAGGTATTTGCACTTGATTTTGATTGACGATTTACCCGATCTGTACTCGTATATGATTGATTGATCTAGTTTCTGTGTTTGTTCATCAGAATGGTGAAAAAGCGAAGGATGACGAAAGATAAGACCGAAACCGGCGGCGGATCTGTCAACGGTGAGGCCGAAGCTCCGAACAAATCTCCGGCCAAAGATCCGACTAAAGCTCCGGTCGAAATTGCTGGCGGATCGGCCAACGCTGAGACCGAACCTCCTCCTGAACCTCCTGCCAAAGGTCCGACCAAAGGTCCGGCTAAAGGTTCATTGTAAATCCAAAATTATGATGCATGTCTAGTTTTTGATGATGCATGTTTAGCTCTTTGATGATCTGGTCCTATCTGTTGATGTATAGTGTTTTTTTGAGCTGATATTATTTGATCTTTGATTATCTTATCCTATTGGTTGATGTGCAGGTCCGACCAAAGCTCCTCGACGATCGGCCAACGCTGAGACCGAACCTCCTACTGAACCTCCTGCCAAAGGTCCGACCAAAGGTCCGGCTAAAGGTTCATTGTAAATCCAAAATTATGATGCATGTCTAGTTTTTGATGATCTGGTCCTATTTGTCGATTTTTGATAATTTTTTTGATGATGCATGTTTAGCTCTTTGATGATCTGGTCCTATCTGTTGATGTATAGTGTTTTTTTGAGCTGATATTATTTGATCTTTGATTATCTTATCCTATTGGTTGATGTGCAGGTCCGACCAAAGGTCTGACCAAAGCTCCTGCCGAAACTGCTGGACGATTGGCCAATGCTGAGACCAAAGCTCCTACAAAATCTCCTTCCAAAGGTCCGGCCAAAGGTCTGACTAAAGCTTCGGCCAAAGGTTTATAATGTTTATTTGTTGATTATTAATAATTATTTGTTGTTTTGATGATGCATGTCTAGTTCTTTGATGATCTGGTCTTATCTTTGATGTACATTTTTGTTGTTTATTTGTTGATTTTTAATAATTATTTGTTGTTTTGATGATGCATGTCTAGTTTTTTGATGATCTGGTCTTATCTGTTGATGTACAGTTTTGTTGTTTATTTGTCGTTTTTTGATAATTATTTGTTGTTTTGATGATGCATGTCTCTTGATGATCTGGTTCTATCTATTTGATGTACAGTTTTATTTTGTTGATGTATGTGTTGATGTGCAGTTCTTTTCACAGTTGAGTTTTTGATGTCTAGTTATTGATGTCCAGTTCTACTTTTTGTTTGCGTTTTGATGATATTTTTTTTTGTTTTTATTTTTGGAGGTGATGGTGATGGGAGTCCTGTTCTTCGGCATTCAAAGAGGCTGCATGGTAGATCAGCTGATGAAGTGAATTTAGGTTTGTATTGTTTCTGAATTTTATGTATATGCTAGATTATTTATGTATATCCATTGAGTGTTATTTTATTTTTGACAGCAGATCAAAATAAAAAACCAAGGCGGAACCCTAACAAGAAAAAACCTCCTCTCAGTAATCTTGATGATCTTGCTATTCATAATTTCCAAATTAACACGCCGGAAGGTACAGTTGTTTCAGAGTGTTTTTTCTGCACTATTTTTAAGCGTTGTTTCTAATAATCTGAAAACTTTATTTTGATAGATATCTTCTGTACTGCTCCAACTCAGCCTGCTCCAACTCAGCCAATAGAGAAAGTAGGCGCTGATGGTAAAACTGATACTGATAGTGATAATGATTTTGATGTTGAAAAGAATAAGGAAGATGGAACTGGAAATCCGGATGCCCTTAATGCAATACCTATACGGACTGTTAAAGTTACTCACAAGGCTAGCAACAAGGAGCATGACAAGGAGAAGGTGCAGAGCGACAACAGAGCTGGTGAGGAGAATTTGGTGACTAACAACGAAGATGATCTGAATCCTAGAAAAGAGCCGGTGGAGAGCGAGAAGACAATTGTTGAAGAGAAGAAGTTGAAAAAGCCTGTTAGAAAGAGGTTAACAAAGCAGGTTGTAACCACCAGGTAAAATATGTTTTTATGAACTGTACACTTTACTTGATGATTATGTGTCACTTTGCTTTAATTTTTTGCTAAAACAAGTTGATGATGAATAATATTGATCATCTATTCGTTTTTTAGTTGATGATGTGCATTTCATGATTTTTTGTCACTTTAGGTTTTAAGTGTATAGGGTTTAATTATGTTTTTTTTGTGGAACTGAGTTGATGACATGCTTGACGATTTGTACATTTTGTTTATTTTTATGAAGATACAGTTGATGATTTCAATTGCTTGATTTTTTTTGTAGTTTGTTTGTTGGATGAATGTTCATTTTGAGTTGATGATGTCCAATTCTGAATGACTGTTTTTGTTTTTCTTAACAGCGTTGATCCTGATAAAGGATTTTCTACTAAATGCAACCCTGGAAAGGTAATAATAACTATGCCTTTACTGTACAGCCTACTGTTTTGATAAACATTATTCTCTCCCTGATAGTTTTTTTTTGATGATCAAGGTCTAGTTGTTGAAGTCCAGTGCTATATTAGTTGATGATTTAGGTCTAGTTGTTGATGTCTAGCCCTATATTAGTTGAGTTTAATCTCCAGTATGATCTGTTCTGAGTTGTTGATGATCTATGTCTACTTGTTGATGTTCGGTGCAATTTTTTCATGTCTAGTGCTATTTTTGTGTTTTTGATCCATCTTCTGTTTGATATCAGGTATTCAAGCTGGTTAGTAGCTTGACTGATGCACAGAGACTAGCTGTGGAGGAGATCGGTTTTGGAGGGATTTTGAAGCTTCGCTTTGATGTTTTGCCAGTGTCCCTTACTCACGAGCTGGTGAAGAAGTTCATCCCTCAGACTCGAGTCCAGTGTGTTGGCTCCTACAAGTATTGGATCCGTAAAGACGACATCTATGATGTGTTTGGGTTGCCGATTAATGGCTTGTCAGTCCAGAGCTTCATCGTATCTTCTTATGGTCTAGAGTGTGACTTGGATCTAAGAGAGAAATGGAAGAAGGAGTACGACTGTCAGGAAGCTGTGGAGATTCCATGTACGGCTGTGATGAAGAGTTTGAGTAGTGACAGTGGCGCTCTTTTCAGGCAGCAGTTTGTCATGTATGTTATGTCGAATTTCTTTACTCCCACTGCACGCTCCCAGGTGGATTTCAAGCTTATTAGTATTCTGGAAGATGTTGACAAGATCAAGGAGTTTGATTGGTGCGAGTACATACTGTTCAAGCTTTCTGAAGCCGTTGCTAGCTACAAGTCCATAAGTTTTACTTGTGTCAATGCCTGTGTTGTGGTGCTGCTGATGTGCTTTTTGCACAGGTAATTAAGCTAGCCTAAATTTCTTGATGATTTATCTGTTGTTGTTGATTATCTAGTCCTATTTGTTGATGTCCAGTGCTATTATTTGTGTTTTGATGAACATCATGTTTTTTTTGATGATATAGGTCAAGTTGTTGATGTCTGTTGCTATATGTGTTGAGTTTTTGATGATCCAGTGCTATTTTTTGTGTTTTACTTGTTTATGAATTACTTGTTTTTGATGATCTATGTCAAGTTGTTGATGTCCATCGCTATATAGTTGAGTTTTGATGCTCCAGTCCTGAAGTTCATATTTTCTTCAGTTCTGAGTTGAGTTGATTGATGATGTTTGTCTACATGCTGATATCCGTTCGTAAATGTGTTGATGATCCAATCACATGTATTGATGTCCAGTGCTATTTTTGTGTTTTTGATGATCTAGGTCTACTTGTTGATGTCCAGTGTTATATACTTGAGTTTTGATGATATTCTTCTGTTTTGATTGCAGGTTCCCTGCAAGAGGTGAGGATGTTCCACGTTCCCTCCCTTCGATTCGAAACTGGGATACAGAGCTGTTGGTCGAGACTTGTGAAGCTATCATTGGTGGTGGGATCGAAAACTGCATCATGGAAAACAAGGGTTTTCCTCTGACTCGCTCTGGACTTCTCGGTGGTGCATATGGCAGATCTTCCTCAGACAGGGTGCTCTTCTTTGAAATACCTGAAGATCTGCCATCAGATTATCAGATTTTTTCAATGGAGGATAATGTGAGTATTTTTCAGTTTTTTCCCCAACATCCTATGACTTTGATTATCTGACTTTAATATTTGATGTTGTGTTTGATCTTCCTTTGCAGGTTATAAGCAGGCATAGTGCTATACTGCGCAGGAATGTCGATGTTGTTGTTCGGGCCCACCTCCGAGCGGTTTACAGTTCTGAGCGGTCTGCAACTCCTCCTAAAACCACTACTGCTAAAGGTGCCAGTGATACTCCTCCTGCTTCTGGGCCTGCAACTTCGCCAATTGCAGTTACGTCTTCTCTTGCCTTTGATGATTCGTTCTTCAATGACGATTTGATCCAAGAGATTGATGAAATAGTTTGAAAGGCAACGAGGAAGTCCATTTCAACTATCGGTGCTGTTCCAAGTTTTGATCTTGGCCTTGATTTGGATCCATTATCTCAACCAACAGAAGAAGACCCTTCGAAGAAGAATGATAAGAAGTAGTGCAACAAATAGATGAATTGTTGTTAGTAGTATGTGACTGGATATTTGTAGTATTTGACTGGATTTTTTTTGAAGTGCTTCAGACTCTGTAGATGTGTTAAGTTGTTTTTGGTCCCTGATTTGATGTTTCAGGGTTTACGATGGATGTTTGAAGCACTTGCATGTTTAGGCCTTTTTGGATTGATGTTCTAGGGATTTAACTGGATGTTTAGGTGTTTTGGCCCTGAATTGATTTTTTTAATGGGTTTAATGGATGTTTGAATTACTTGCAGATTCATTTACATGTTTTGTGCTTTTAAATTAATTTTTCTGAGATCTTTCTAACTAAAAATTGTTCAAGTTCAACTTTTGAATTGAAAACATCAGCATAATTCAATTGATCAACACAAAATAACTGATCATCAGCATAAAATCACTGATCATCAACACAAACACACTGATCATCAGCACTGAACAAGTTATCATCACCAGAAAATAACTGATCATCACCAGAAATTGACTGATCATCTACACAAAATAATTGATCATCAACACAAAATCACTGATCATCAACACAAAACAAGTTAGAACAAGTGCCAGAATAAGTGACAGATCATCAAGTCAGAACAAGTACCAGAACTTTATTACAATAATTCATCAAAATGCAACTAACAAAAAAGTCAGAACAAGTGTGGGTTTGGTGCTTGGGATCCAAACTCATTTGCAGCTCCTTTTCTCTCGATTCCAGATTTCGCTCTTTTACTTTTACCCTTGGTAATTGCCTTGTCTGGATTTAGCACAGTTGGTGGTGGTGAGCTTTCAATTGAATGTGCAGCATCCTCCATCGTCGGCAACATAGCATTTATTGTTTTTGAAACATTGTCAAATGCTTCTTCCATAATATTTCTTGCTTCCATGCTCGCCTCGGACTTTGTGACTAAAGAATAATACTGCCTTCCCATGTGCATGCGCCATGGCAGTTTGTCCCTAAACAGCATTTCCTGTAAATAAAAAACAAAACAGGTTCAATTTTGACAAACCGTTAACCATCATCAACCAAGTTTCACAGACAATCAACAGGAATGAGCTGATCATCAAACATAAACTGACTGATCATCATCAACCAATTTTCGTAGATAACAAAACAAGAATGGACTAATCATCTACCAATTTTCACATATAATCAACAAAACTGACATATCATCATCAACCAATTTTCACAGATAATCACCAGAAATGGACTGATCATCATCAACCAAATTTCACAGATAATCAACAGAAATGGACTGATCATCATCAACTTACCTCAGAAGCGTTGCCCTCATTTATTTCCATTTTGGCCCATAGTTTCAGCTTTGCTACTTCTGTCCATCTTGTCTTGATGTACTCATCTGGGGTCTTTGTTTCATTCATCAAGTGCATTACACGGATAGCATGGCCACAAAGGAAGCCTACTTCTTCGAAGTGGTTACAAGAGCAAACCACCTATGCTTGATGATCTGTTGTCTTCGTGTACATTACCGTGTAATCTGTTGCACCTTTGTCGTGCTCCACTCTGTAGAAAACTGAACTTGAGGTTGGGTCAAAATGCTGGAGATGTGCCTTTGTTGCCATGCCCTGATCCCATTGCAGCTTGAAGTCTTTGAATATTTTATGCGTGTATATTGTTGCAGTATGCTTCAGTAGACCGGGCCCATCTTGTTCTTCCTTTTGCATTGCTTTGATGCAGTAGAACTCTTTGCTGATTTCTTTGCTTCTCCAGGCCCTTAATGTAGCATTGAAGACGGCATAAAACCTAACTAGGTTAGTCGTCTTCGTTGTATTCCAACCAAGTGCTGCATTCGTGCTCTCGCTGCGCTGTGAAGACAGCGTCCTCGCAGAGAAGTAGTCCTTGCTGTATGTTGTAGACCACTTCTCCTTGAGTGAGTAGATTCTCTTGAACCACGGATGGTCTGTCAATCCATACTTCTCTAGCATTTCTGCCCATTCCCCCTCAAAATCCTCTTCATCCGTGCAGAACATCAAGCACTTGTCAAAAGCCTTGCGAAAATCTGAGTCACTTCTCATGTTGCCATAATGGCTCATGGCATTCTGCTTCAGATGCCATATGCAAAGTTTATGCCTTGAGTTTGGGAACACCTGATCATTAAGACAAAATGAATGATCATCAACACAAAACAAGTTACCATCACCAGAAAATAATTGATCATCACCAGAAAATGAATGATCATCAAAACAAAAGCACTGATCATCAACAATAAAAAAGTTATCATCAACAGAAAGTAATTGATCATCACCAGAAAATGACTGATCATCAACACAGAAGCACTGATCATCAAAACTAGACAAGTTATCATCACCAGAAAGTAACTGCCCATCTACACAGAAGCACTGATCATCAACACAGAATCACTGATCATCAACACAGAATCACTAATCATCATACCTTATCTATAGCTTTTGCCATAGCTGCATCTTGATCTGTGAAGATACTAATTGGATCTTTTTGTTCCATCGATTCTTTGAATGTCGACAATAACCATGTAAACGTCTCTGTCGTTTCGTTAGAGATGAAGGCACAAGCGAACATAATGTTCAGCCTGTGATTGTTCAGTCCGACAAATGGAGCACAAATAAATCCATACTTGTTTGTTCGGTACGTTGTGTCGAACACCAGCACATATCCATAAATCTTGAAATCTTCAAGCATCATCGAATCCCTCCAATAAACAACCATCAACTTGCCATCTTTATCCAGCGGCACTCTATAAAAAAACCCTTCTTCAGTTTTCTCCCGTTCTCTGAGCATTTCTACCAACTTTTGAGCATCTCCAATGTCCACTTCCCTATTTCTATACCTGTTTGCAAAATAAATTTAACATCAATAAATATCAATAGATCATCAAGTATTGCTCAGTACATACAGAAATATCAACTACAGTCAACAGATCATCAAGCATTTCTTAGTGTGGACAGAACATCAATGAAAAACAATAGATCATCAATGTACGTGTTCACAAAGTTCAAGTGGTCACCCATAAGGTGGCCAACAACGTCTTCCCGTCCGGCATCATTTAACAAGTATCTATACCCATCTGCTGGTTTCAGTCCCGATTTTTCCATTTGAATGATTTGTGACGCCACATCAGGATCGATTTTTCGCTCATTTAGTTGCAAATACTGCCACTCCGGCCTGTTTAGTTGATGATTGTGCTCTGTCCTGTGCTCATGCACTCTTACAACCCGTCTTGATCCAGCTTTATCCACAATCTTGCTCTACACTGTATTCTTGTCACTGGGCATTCTTTTCTTTTCATGTTCGACTTTGGAGGAATAGGCGGAGTCTCCCTTTCTTCCTTCTTTCCTTCACATGAGCATGTGAAGATCTTCTCCTTCAGGACTTTATCTTTCACCCGTGTCGTGAAGCTTCGCACATTAAAACCAGTAACATTTGCATGACGAACGTACACTGCTCGCAATTCCTCTATAGTTTTAGTTTTGACACCAGTTAAGCTTTCGTACACGTTGATTTCTTGTATTTCGTCTTTCTCACCTGTTGGTCAACAGAAACGACAGATCATCAATTAAAAGTTACAGATAATCACACCAATTAAAAATAACAGATGCTTATCATCAAGCACTTCACCACTTCAACTTATTTCTAACATAAATCAATTAAAAGAGGAAGATCATCAAGTACTTTACATCCTGGTTATCATCTTATCTGAACCAACAACAAAGATCAGGTTTTCTGACTTTGAACACAAATCATTCCAAAATTACACAACATCAATCCATATACACTGATCATCAATTATTTCTTGATTTCATCAGCAATCCATTCTAAACAGATATTTCATCAACTACTGCACATCTGTTAAGAAGCTAGCAATTATCAACTCATTATACACACAACATCAATCCAGATACGCTGATCATCAACTACCAATTTATTTGAACCGAAAGTGAACTAAAACAGATAATTCATCATTCACTGCACATCATCTTCTTAGTCTAACCATAAAAGCTAAAAGAAGCACAAGATCGTCGTTGTTTTACCTTTCACCCTCATCAAATGGGTGCTCTTGACTTGTGATTCGGCCGAAATATCAACTGATGCTTCTGGCTGTTCCATTGAACTCTCAGGATTCTCTTTCGATGCTTCGTTGATGATTTGCAGATCCGGAATTGACTCCGGCGTGAGTTTTGATGAATTCCAGTTGATGAACTCGCTTTGTTCTTCGTGGACGATTAGATTAGTCTAACTCGAATCCGGCGTATCCATATCTTCCATGATGCCTGATGAATTCAATTTGATGATATTGTTGTGAATCTGGTGATGAATTTGGGTATCAATCGAGCTCTGGTGAATTGGGGGAACTGTGGTTTGATGAATTGGGGATAATTGGGTGTAATTGGGGAAAGTTGTATGATATTTGCACATTAGTCCCTAATATTTCTTGGATCTTTCACAATGGCGCCGAATCCATAATATTAATAATTCTGGCCCAAAACTAGTAGAAAGGGGGTATATATAGTCCATTGCCTTATGGTAAGGCTGCCTTACCAGAGAGTTTCTCTCCAACAATTTTTTTGTGTTTCAATTATCTGCAAAAAGCTACATTCTTAAGGTGGGCGTGGATTGGAGGATTTAGAAGAGTTGGATATGGTTTTAAGATTTTGAGAAACCTGGACTTGAAATCTGAATTTTGAATTTTTGAGATTTCAAATCTTTGTTTGGTATAAATTTGGATTTAGAATTGAATTATTTAAATAAAAAGGAAAATGAATATTGAATGAATTAATATAGTTGACTTTTTATTTTGTGATATATATCAAAATTGAATAAATTAATGTAGTTGACTTTTTATAATTTGATATATATTAATATTTAATGAATTAATGTGTTGAATTTTTATATTTTGCTATATATGAATATTATTAAATGCATTAATTTAGTTGACTTTTTAAATTTTGATATATTTGTTTTTGTAATACGCATGACATACGTTACTTTTTATAATTTGATACATATTAATATTTGAGGTAGTCTTATGAGAGACCGTCAATATTATAGACCGGGGACTAAATAGTAAAAGTATGATTGAATAAAAATAAGGAGGTCCTTAATTGCAATTTAGAAATTTACTATTCACGCATGCACTATTCACGACCACTGCTATTCACGCGCGCACTATTCACGGCCCACTGCTATTCACGTGTGCACTATTCACGGCCCACTACTATTCACGTGTATACTATTCACGGCCCGGTACTATTCACGGTCAATACTATTCATTTCACAATACTATTTTAATACATTTTAGATTAAAATACCGAGGTTTTTAATTAAAACCATGATGTTTGATTTTTTCAAAATGATGTACATTAAAACACAGAGCTTGTTAGTTAAAAGTGTAATGTTTGATTCGTTGTACATAAAAAAAATGAGGTTTTGATTAAAACTATAGGCCAGTGTTAGGTGCAGGGACAATTTAATTTTGCAGGTCTGAAAAAGACAAAATTACCCTCATTTTTACACTATTACCTAGACCTACATCAGCAAACCAGGGGTATTTCAAGTCAATATCAGACCTGCAAAATCAAATGTCCCTGCACCTAAAATCCACGAAACTATAATGTTTGATTTTTTAAAAAATGATGTACATTAAAATACGGAGATTGTTAATTAAAAGTAATATGTTTAATTTTTAATAGATTGTAGATAAAAACACGGAGGTTGTTAATTAAATGTATAATGTTTAATTTTTAATATGTCATACATTAAAGCATGGAGGTTTTTTATTAAAATTAAGATATTTAATTTTTAATAGATTGTAGTTAAAATAGGGATGTTTTTAATTTAAAGTATAATGTTTGTTTTATGATAGGTTGTAAATTAAAATATGGAGGTTTTTAATTAAAAATATAATATTTTATTTTTAATTGGTTGTAGATTAAAATACATAAGTTTTTAATTTAAATTAGAATGTTTGAATTTTAAATATGGAAGTTTCAGTACAAAAGGGAATGAATTTAAGGTTAAAATATGAGGTTTTATTTATTGTAACTATATATAGATATTACTTGCATGGAAAATCACAAAAGCTGGATCGGTGGAGTGGTAGAGTTGATTCACCTTTCATGAGGTCTTGGGATCGAGTTCTGTGTGTAATATTTTTGCAAAAAAATGGAAAAACTGGACAAGCAAGTGGTGGGTCCCACCAGTACACGCGCGCGCGTGAAATTGAAAGGGAGAAGCAAGTTTTTAAGTATTGCAATTAAACCCCTCCGTGTTTTGCAAATAAGGGTCTTAATATTGTTTTACTTAAAAATAGCCTAGTCGAAATTATAGACGGTCTTTTTCGAGACTTTCCCTTAATCTTTAATGCATTAATTTAATTGACTTTTTATATTTTGCTATATATCAATATCGAATGCATTAATTTAGTTGAATTTTTGTATTGTGCTATATTTGTTTTTGTAATATGCATGACATACGTTACTTTTGATACATATTAAAATTTAATGCATCAATGTAGTTGACTTTTTATATTTTGCTACATATCAATATTGAATGCATTAATTTAGTTGACTTTAATCAAAATAATATTTAATAATTTTGAAAAATCTGGACTGAAATCCGGAACTGAGATCCGGATTTCAAATCCACCCATGCCACACAAGGATTTGACTATTTTTGAATTTCAAATCCCAAAATCCAAATCCTAAATCCATCCACACACGGCCTTAACGTCGTTGTAATGAAAATTATCTGCAAACAGCATTTGGTACTATATGTTCTTAACGTTTTTGTAATTAAAATTTACCATCAAATTATTATCTTTAGCTTCGAAAATGGGAGGAGTTTTATCAGACTTTTTCATACCTTTGATCACTGGATAAATACAATTTTTGAAATGTAAAACAGTAGAAATGATTGTTGGTCGTGTAATAGTACTTCAACAATAAAACACAAAAGGATGTATACCGTAATTTAGGACTTAAAAGTTCAATCAAATTTTAACTCCTTCATCAAGTGTCGATAAAATTTGTCTCCCACATACTTGTTTAGAAGTAAAACATGGTTTATAAAATAAAATATCATAAATTGATTCGGGTGCTCATCAATTGACTCGTGAGTTCCATCATGTTTAATTGTCTCTGCCAGGGGAAACTTGTTGGGATAGAAAATTCAAAAGGCCTCTCTCTCTAGGATGTTTGCTCTGCCTTCTCTCTTGAATTGAGCCACACGCGCCACCCACTAATGGAAATTAAAGCCTCTTTTCTTACCGTTACTCACTGAGTCTGCCAATAACGTCTAGATTAACGGCTCCCCAATGGGAGAACCACCTCCATTTTCCGGCGAAGCAGACGCCGGAAAATCCTTTATTCAAGCTTTAACCTCAAGACCACATCCTCTGTCATCCACCCTTCCTTCCAACCCTGAAATACGCCCAATCACATCATTCAATGGCAAACCTTCCTGTATGTACCCCACTGAAACAATCCCAACCTTGGCCGGTCACTACCAGAATGCACTAATCGATAAATTTCAGAGAGCCAAGCCTCCGATGCCGATGATCCAGACTGTTGTACAAGCTATGGGCTTCAACCAAAGATTCCAGCTGGGATCTCTAGACTATAAACATGTTCTTATCCGCTTCCAGAGTAAGGAAGACTATCAGAAATTCTGGCTCAGATAATCATGGATGGTTGCTGGATCCAATATGAAAGTGCTGAAATGGTCGGCGGATTTCTCACTGGAGCACGAATCACCGGTTGTTCCTGTATGGGTCACGGTAAGGGACGCTCATCTTTATTATTGGAATACTACTATGATTGCAGATCTTGGAAATCAGATTGGTAAATTTATTAAACATGATACTGCAACTAACCTCATCTCCAGACCATCAGCCCTAAAACTGTGTGTTGAATTAGATGTTACCAAGGAATTATTGCCATCTATTCAGATAGGGCACCCTCAGAACTATAGGGATTGTGAAATAGTGTATGAAAACGTGCCTATGTATTGCTTACATTGTAAGAAATTGGGGCACAATGACAACAACTGTAGAGCTCAGCATCCTGAACTGAGAAAGTGGCCACAAAAGAAAGAAGAGGCTCTCAGGCACAGGACAATAAGGCTCAGCAACAACACCAGCAGAATCAGCCATCATCATCAGGCTTGTCCAGAAAAGAAAAAGAACAAGGGGCTGCTCATCAACAATGGATTAAGGTGCCACATAAAAGGAGAGAGGAAGTGGAGAATACACAACAGATAGTGCCATACAAGTCTCTACAGCAAGTTCAGACATTCAAGCTCTCCAAATTCTCAGTGCCAAAGAAAGCATATCCTATATCCTTTTCTCTAGATGATATAGATGTAGCTCACAGAAAGCATGAGAACAAAATAAAACATGATGCTAGAGTTAAAATGTTTAATAGAGAGAAACAACTTCAGATTGTACCTTACCACAAGGTCCAGACAAAAAATTATTTCTCCATATTGCAGGAAGAAGAGGATCCTCAAACTGATGGTGATCCACAGACTGGGGATTTTACAGGACTGACCATAGAGGAGATAATAGAAGCAGAGCCAACACAGCCTGATCCACCTCAACCCCCAAATACAAGTCCAGACTGGAGGAAAAGGTATTCAAAAAAGGTAGTTCTTCTGAATCCATCAGTAGGAATCTAAGACCTAAATCAAGAATTAAATATAACTGTTAAATGATTAGTCATAAATTAATAGGTAACTTATTATTTGGAACATCAGAGGATATGGTACCTCTATAGACAGGCTTAAAACTTTGCTCACTGTGCATCATGTACCTATACTTTGCATAATAGAGCCAATGCATGATAATAATCAAATAAAAAATCTACAATTTGAAATTGGTTTTCAAAACTGTATTGCAGCTACTGAGGCCAAAATATGGCTATTTTACAAAAATAATTTCTCAATTTGTTAGGGTCGGGCATCTCACCATCCCGCATGGTTCATCCCGACCCCTCATCCTGCATGACGATCGGGCCAGACCCGACAGCAGATGGCAGTTTTACCTAACCTGGCAGAGGAATCTTCCCAGACCGCCTAACGGCGAGGTCTGATCAGACCAGGTCAGCTGTCAGCATCATATATATATCTCTTTCTCCCAAGAGAGAGATAAGTTAACTAAACACAACCAATCACATCCCAACTCTCCGATCAGTCTACTGACTTTAGCATCGGAGCGGGAACGGCAATAAGCCGCCCCGCCCTGATTGAGAGTTCCTTGATTCTTAGCAGGTACTCCTTATACCTTGCCGCTGGGATGGAAGTCGTGAGTGGCGCGTTGGTTAGGGAAGTGAACAAGATCCAGCGTCCGGTCTATTATGTCAGCCGAACGCTGCAGGGGGCCGAGTTGAGATATAGCGCTCAGGAGAAGCTGGCCATGGCATTGGTCCATGCGGCGAGACGCCTCAGGTCATATTTTCAAGCACACCCCATCGTGGTTCTCACAAACGAGCCGCTCAAAGCAATTTTGACCAGGCCGGAGATGTCAGGAAGGTTGGCCAAGTGGGCAATAGAGCTAGGCGAGCATGCCATTGAGTTCGCCCCAAGGAAAGCCATCAAAGGGCAAGTGATGGCTGATTTCCTGGCAGAATTGCCATCCGGGATCAAGGAGAAGGATGAAGTAACCATCGACGCACCAAGCGAGCCAGCCGACAAAAAGCAACGACGCGTTGACAGGACAGGATGGTGGAAGCTGCACGTGGATGGCGCATCCGGCGTGGAAGGATCAGGAGCAGGTCTGATCGTGACCGACCCCGATGGCATGGAGACGACGTATGCGTTGAGATTCCAGTTTCCAGCCACGAACAATGAAGCCGAATATGAAGCATTAATTGTAGGCATGGAGTTAGCAAAGGCGTTGGGCGCGACCAAGTTGGATGCATACGGCGACTCGGCTTTGGTTGCAAACCAGTTCAATGGGTCATACGCAGCCAAGGAGCCATCAATGCAAAAATACCTGGCCAAGGTAAAGAGTCTAGCCACGCAGTTCGAAGGATTTGAGGTGACCCGAGTCCCCAGATCCGAGAATACAAGGGCAGATGCCCTCAGCAAGCTGGCCTCCACGGCAAGTAGCCATCTGTCCAAAGGAGTTCTAGTGGAAACACTGCCGACAAGATCAACTGATGGCATGACGGTTGCTGCTATTGAGGCTGAGCCGCCATGTTGGTTGACACCAATGCGGGACTACTTGCTCAGTGGAGCGTTACCACCTGATCAAAAGGAGGCGAAAGCCCTAGAGAGGAAGGCGCTGAATTTTGCGCTCAGGAACGGGGTGGTATACAAGAGAGGATATTTGAAGCCGTGGTTGCGATGTTTAACACCCAGACAAGCAGAAAGAATCCTGAAGGAGCTCCACGAAGGAAGCGGCGGCAGCCATCAGGGGGCCCGGACACTGGCGCTGAGGGCATCCCGAGCAGGTTATTACTGGCCCAATATGAGGGTCGACGCCGACCATGTGGTTAAAACTTGTCATCAGTGCCAGATACATGATCGGGTGTCATCTCAACCCGGCCAGCCCATGAAGAGCATCACAGGCCCATGGCCGTTTGTAAAATGAGGCATCGACATTGTCGGTCCTTTCCCCCAAGCGACCGGCAAGAGAAGATTCTTGGTGGTGGCCGTTGACTACTTCACCAAGTGGGTTGAGGTGGAGGCATTGGCAACCATCACAGGCAAGAGGATGACAAGTTTCGTGTGGAGGAACATTGTCTGCAGATTCGGCCTGCCCAAGACAATCATCAGCGACAACGGACGCCAGTTTGAAGGAGGAGTCTTCAGAGACTGGTGTAACCAGATGGGCATCCAGCAGAGCTTCACATCAGTAGCCCATCCGCAGGCCAACGGTCTCACCGAGCGAACCAATGGAACGATTGTGCAAGGGTTAAAGAGAAGGTTGGACGGCGCGAAAGGGAACTGGGTAGATGAGCTCCCATCGGTGTTGTGGGCATACAGGACAACGCCCTGAACGGCCACAGGTGAATCACCTTACTTTCTGTGTTTCGGCAGTGAGGCCATCATCCCGCCTGAGCTCATTATCCCGTCAACGCGATCCGCCATCCCGGATGCCGAAAAGGACAATAACCAGCGTTTGAGAGAGAGCCTGGAGGACTTGGAGAGAGCCAGAGAGCAGGCCACAATCAAGGAGGCGGCCTACAAGTCATATGTGGAACAATGCTATAATGCCAGAGTCCGCGTAAGAAATCTTAAGCAAGGCGAATTGGCCCTCCGAAAGAATGAAGCCAGCCGAGTTGAAGGCTTGAAGAAGTTAGATGTCATGTGGGAAGGACCATACGTGGTCGCAGAAGTGCTGAGGAACGGCGCATACAGGCTGCAGACCATGGCAAGCGAAGCGGTACCAAGGACGTGGAACATGGAGAACCTCCGCCGTTATTATGGCTGAGCAGCATCAGACCCATGAGAAAGGTACCAATTAGTTTGTATATAATGGGGAAATGCTTTTGGAGAACGGATTCCTAATCGGATCGTGACTTTTTCCCTCATGAGGGATGCGATCTTGAGGAAATCCAGTTCTCCCGCGCAAAATTGTATCTTTTGTACTCCCCCTTTTGTTTTTAATGAATTCCAAGTGTCAAGTTCAAGAACACATCATCTCTTTTTCTGTTTCATTTATGCCCCTTTTTCGAAAGTCGAATGACATGATCGGAATCGGTGATAATGGACATTAAGAGAGGCAGTTCAGGCCATCGCTCCGGTTACCCGGACAAAGCATTAGAACACTCGACACATCCCTCACTTAGGTTGTGAAGCATGAAGGGCGCATCTTTGCCTAGCATCTCAGACATATGTCTGGAATGGCAAAGATGCGTTCAAGTGTACTTACACCAATGGGCAAGTCGGATGACACGATCACGATCGTGACCGCCAGACCGAGACTGAGGCTTAGCCGCCCTTTTTTGAGTACTGAACATAAGCGTGGTTTTTTGTTCAAATGCGGACGGGCAAATAGAACAAACCATATCCTCTCCAAACTCGGATAGCTACCGGTTTGGAGAAAAGGTGGGATCTTTTCTTTAAGAAAAACCCATGTCGGACACGGACCGATTAACAAGGATCATAGCTTAGCAGCTTTGGCTTTGAAGAAAAAAACCAAGGAAAGGTCTAGGCCCATATACCTTGGTGGCTTGGTCAGGGTTTAGCGACCTCCAAGTTGACAAGAAATTCAAGCCACATCGTGGTTCGCCCCGGTTAGTTCATCCTGCTGACTCATCCCTCTTCATACAGAAGGATGATGAGTCGCCACCATGAACAGGGGTGAGCAGAATGGCAAGGTATCAACCAAACATTAAGGCAATAGCCAGTAATGCAAATGCACAAACAAGAGTTTCATCAAGTAGCAAACAGCCAAACCGCTAAGGCAATAATATATGCTGTCAAAGCAAGAATTCAATAACAATGTAAAGCAAATGTAACCCTTATGGGTCATTACAAACCAAAAGGAAATTATTCAAAGGAGTTTAGGAGAAATCCAACAGAAAGAAAGGAAAGGAAAGAAGCAGAACTAATGGTTCTGGGCAGAAACTTGGACATCGTTCCCAGCGTCCTCCAAATCCTTCACCAGCCCTTCCTCAGCAACAACTTCACCGTCGACCATAACAGGCGGAACGGCAACATCTGGCTCCCATGCGGCAAGCTCGGCCGGAGTCATCTCACCGGTCAGTGTGGAAAAGTACTCAGGGAAGCCATAGCCAACGAAAGCATCTGTGAGATCAGAAAGAGCGGTGGCATAGGCAGCAGAGTCTTCATACACGTTATCCAGCGCATAAGCCCGTCGAAGGAAAGCAGAAGTGCGCGCGACGGCGCGTTCTGATCGAGCTACCTTGGCAAACACTTCACGCACGCCGGCGGTCAGCACAGACTGATAGTCAAGGGCGAGGCTGGTTTTCTCCTCCAGTGCCTTCTTCAGTTGACTTTCGGACTCGGCAAAGCGAGCTTGAAGAGCGGCCAGTTCGCCAGATACCTTCTCCGCCTGATCAGCTCTCACAACAGCTTCATCTAGACGTTTTTGCAGCTCAGTGACAGATATCTGGGCATCTAGTAGGGCAGCGTCGCTGGTCTCCTTGGCTATTTTCAGTTCCTCACCTTCCGAGATGGCAGACGCCAATTGAGCGTTGACAGCGTCCAGTTGTTTCTTCAGCGCCTGCTCGGTTTCCATCCAGTCATCAGGTGACCACTCAGCATCAGCATCTGCTTTGGCCTTGGCCTCATCTTGAAGCTTGACTATCTCGGCATCGGCGATGGCCAGCTGCCTCTTCACGTCTCTGAGCTCGATGAGGGTGGCGTGATGCACCTTCTGGTCAGCCTCATGTGCCAAGCACAAGGTGCTGAAGTCAGAGATGACGGCGAGGGACGAGCAAGCACCCTAACAATACAACAGTTAGGAGGACAGAGTTGGGAGAGGAAGTTAAGCATGAAAGGAGAGAGAGGGAGATGAGACTTACATCGAAAACGGACGAAATCAGATTGTCTGTGGCAGTCCTGACCCCATGAAGGTTTAGCGCCGGATTCTTCACCCAAGCCCTGAAATGGTCAAGGGGCATCACCTCCTTGAGATATTCCAAACGACCGGCGGGCGAGTTGAGGAAGACGGTGGAGGAGTTGGTTTTACCCTTGTCAGTTTGAAAGCCACCAGCATGCGGAGGGGCCCTCCCACCATGCTGCGGACCAGTCGGCTCAGTGCTGCTCTTCAGCTTCTCGGGCACTTGGGGTCGGGACGAGGCATTCTCGCGACCGCCGACCCCCATCTGGAACAGCTGGTCGGGCTTCAGCAAACCCCTTGACGACCCCGTATCCTGATAGGGAAGCGAGGAACCTTCAGCATGGCCGTCCTGCCCGGTTTGAAAGGATTGACCATGCGACTGAGTGGACTGGTTTGGGCCAGTACTGTCCTCCAACCTCCTACGTTGCGAGGGACGGTTGAACTTTGTCACATCAATGGTTGGACGGCGGCGAGTCATATCTGTTGTAAACATACGACATGAAGAAAATACAGTTGAGGCAAGAGCAAAAGTTCATGATAATGCTCAAGAAGGTGAAAGAGAGGGCCAAGTGGGATCCGACATACCTTTATCAGGGCGACCAATCGGAGCGAGTGCCAGAGCAGCAGGAGGGCTGAAGAGATCAACACTTGGGGGGCCGTTGCTCTCGTCCTGGATGGGCTTACCATCATCTGGGATGACAACAGGCTCATCCTGGATGGCAGGAAGCACGCGACGGTGAGGCAGGCCGGAATCCCGCAACCTTTCATCCAACTTCAAGACATCCCACCTCTCCGGTCTCTCCTTCAGAGCCCTGATGGAGGCAGCCAAGCGATTCTGGGATACGCCATCTGGAGCGCGGCCCCGCGTATCAAGATCACCAACAGATTGCCTTGGGCGAGAGGCGGCAGGCCCATACACGACATCTTCATCGACAAACATGAACTTTACCTTCCATTGGTCGTTTTGGGCATGCCAGTCAAGATGTGCAGGTCGGCTTTGGGGCGAACCTTGATGTGGCCCCAACCGTCCTCATCACCACCACCGCCGGTGTAGAAGAACACCCGGAACAGGGTAACGGAGGGAAAGACTAAGTAATAATGGCAGTTAAAGTAATAATGGCAGTTGCAAAAGTTGCACAGTTACAAAGACTAAGTTTACACGCATCCCTTCGAAAAAATGACGACACGTGGCAGACATGCAGTTATATCTAACGGCTCACTGTCGCGCGGATCCCAGAAACCCAGATACAGTCCATCACGCGAACCGTTGCTCCGCGCTCGGACTTGGGGGGACTTGTTAGGGTCGGGCATCTCACCATCCCACATGGTTCATCCCGACCCCTCATCCTGCATGACGATCGGGCCAGACCCGACAGCAGATGGCAGCTTTACCTAACATGGCAGAGGAATCTTCCCAGACCGCCTAACGGCGAGGTCTGATCAGACCAGGTCAGCTGTCAGCACCATATATATATCTCTTTCTCCCAAGAGAGAGGTAAGTTAACTAAACACAACCAATCACATCCCAACTCCCCGATCAGTCTACTGACTTTAGCATCGGAGCGGGAACGGCAATAAGCCGCCCCGCCCTGATTGAGAGTTCCTTGATTCTTAGCAGGTACTCCTCATCGTGCCATCGCGACGGATCATCAAGGACGCACATTGCGACTGTAACACAATTGATGTGATTTCACACACTGACCAATTCATCCAAGTTTCTATCATGGAAAATGCATCTTTAGAAAAATGGAATAGTGTATTTGTATATGCTCAGGTCACCAGAACACCAAGAAGACAGCTCTGGAAAGATCTCATCAGTCTACAGCCAGCTCCAACTCTGTATGCAGGAGACTTTAATACAGTGGCACATGTTCATGAGCATAGGGGTCAACACTCTCCAACCTTTGGTAGTATGAGAGAATTCAGGGAATGGATGAATGAGCAGAGGGTAGTGGAGATCCCTACAGTTGGAAATATGTACACTTGGACAAATAATAGAATGAGGAAGGAAAGACTACTTCAGAGACTGGATAGAGGTATCTGTACAGCTGAATGGATCAACCAGTACCCCCATACTTCAATCCATGTCCTAAACAGGGCCACATCAGATCACAAGCCCCTCCTAATCTCTATCCAAGATGCAACAGAAATAACCCCAAAGCCCTTTAGATTCCAGGAAATGTGGCTTCATAGGTCAGAATTCATGGAAATGGTGAAGGAGAACTGGGATCAACCATCTGAGTATACAGGAATGAGTAATATGGTGTTCAAATTGAAAAGAGCAAAAAACAGGCTGAAGCAGTGGAATAAAGAATCATTTGGGGATGTCCACCAAAACCTATTGGATGCAGAAAATAAAGTGGCAATGTTGGAGGAGGCTTATCAAGCTAGTAATTCAGAAACTGACCTCATTTCCCTGAATAGAGAAAAAGCACAGCTGCTAAGAGCTCAGAAAGAAACAACCTCATTTTGGAAACAGAAAGCAAACATCAGATGGCTGAAGGATGGGGATGCAAACAAAAGCTATTTCCATCACACAGTGAAAGAAAAAAAAGGCTAGATCCAGAATTTCAAAAATCAAGAACTCTAATGGAGCATGGATAACTGATCTTGAGCAGATAAAGGAGGAAGGTATTTCTTTCTTCAAACAACTTCTAAATGGAAACACTGATGATGAGGATGGTCAATACATGCAGCACTTTATGGAGATAATCTCATTAGTGATCACTGCAGAAGATAATGAGAAATTGCTATCAGAAGTTGTTATGGAAGAACTAAAAGGAGCATTTTTTTATTTGAGTAAGGAAGCATCTCCTAGGGCTGATGGCTTCTCTGGACACTTCTTTACAAGATGTTGGGAAATTATTAATTGGGACCTACTGGATTCAGTATCAGATGTCATGACTGGAAAACTTCTACCTAAAGCCATTTCAAGCACCTGGCTGGCCCTCATCCCAAAAAAGGTCAACCCCTCTACCTTTGCAGACTACAGACCAATCAGCCTCTCTAATTTTTTAAATAAGATTTACTCTAAAATTCTTATGGAGAGGCTGAAACCCCTCATGAGTAAACTTATATCCATCCAACAATCTGGCTTCATGGAGGGCAGAGATATATCTGACAATGTATTACAAATGATGGAGATGACTAAAATGCTCAGGAAAAATCCAAGGTATCAGAATATTGTGGTTAAACTTGATATGCAGAAGGCTTTTGATAGGGTATCATGGGCTTTTCTAAACTCAATCATGCTGAATTTTGGCTTTCATGGAAAATTTGTGAAGCTAATATTGCAGAATATCTCACAAACTTGGTTTTCAGTACTAATCAATGGAGTCAGTTGTGGATTTTTCAACTCAACCAGAGGTATCAAACAGGGGGACCCAATTTTCCTTTTGCTGTACAATATCATTTCTGAGGGATTTAGCAGGGGCATTCAAAAAGTATTCAGTATTAATTATTTGGAGAACTTTATAATGCCTAGGGGAGTACAACCTCTATCCCATTTAATGTATGCTGATGACACTGTGGTGTTTGTATCTGCAAAAAAGGAATATAAAGAGACTCAAGTCATTTCTGGGGGCATATGAAGGAGTTTCTGGTCAAAAGGTGAACTTTGAAAAGTTTGACATATTTGCACATCCCAAGGCCACTGTTGCTAAGCTAAGAATGATCAAAAGAACACTTGGAATGAAAATAGGAAAGATTCCTTTCATATACCTTGGAGTTCCTATTTTTCATGGGATGAATAAGGTGATCTACTATCAAGGATTGTTGGAGAAAATGGAAAAGGTGGTGTTTAACTGGAAAAATCACTGGCTTACTGGAGCAGGAAGACTCACACTTATTAGTTCAGTGTTATTAGCAATACCAACTCACATTCTTGCTGTGCTGAAACCTCCACAGCAAGTGGTCAAGAAAATGGAAACAATAGCATCTAAATTTTTCTGGGGACAATCTGATCAGGGGCAGAGAAAGAGTTGGAGAAGGTGGAATAAGATGGCATTGCCAACAGAAGAGGATGGATTGGGTTTCAGAAGCATCAGAGCAACAATTAAGGTTTTCTCCTGTAAGATATGGTGGAAACTGCAACAGAATAAGACACTGTGGGCCAAGCACATGTGGTCATTGCCAGAAACTTATAAGCAATCTCAAGCATGGAGAAGGGTCTGTGAAATCACTCAATTTGCAAATGCTCAGACTAGAATTCTATATGGGAAAGGAGGGAGTTCTTTTGGGGATGGAAACTAGTTAGGCAATGGAGCACTGTTCTATCAGTGGCCTGAGCATATACAAATTCCATTCCCTCATATTACTGTGCATGAATTTTTAACTAACAAACAGGCTTATATCAAACAATTGGAGCCTCATCTGGCTACCAGTACAATATTTTTATTGCAGGAAGCAGAAAAGCAATTTACTCATGAAGATAGGCTTATATGGAAGCCAGGGATGGATGGAAACTTTACAATAAAGTCAGCATATCACTAGTTAAGAGATAAACAGGCACAACATCCACTGATGAAAAAGGTATGGTCAAAATATATACCCAAAAAAATCTCCATTTTAATATGGAGAATCAAAAATAGCTTTTACCTTTTGATGACATTTTGGAAAAAATTGGCTTTCACTTTGCTTCAAAATGTCTGTTTTGCTGTAGTCTTGATTCTATGGAGCATTTTTTCAATCTGTGTCCTGCTACATTAGATATATGGAATTCCATGCATGCAATACTTGCTTTAACAGTTCCCACTTTCCATACAACTAGACACAGATTGAATTTCTACTTTAACCATAATGGATTTTCAAAAATTCACTCAACTGTAATAAGAACAGTTGTATCAGTAGAATTATGGTTCCTGTGGAATAAAAGAAACTCACAACTGTATGAGGAAAAAGCATTGGGAAACCAATTTATGTGAGTCTGTGGTAAGAATGACAAACAATATTTTTTCAGCCCAACCACTTACTGGCAACATAGAGAGAAATAACTTTTTGATGACAATAGGTTTTGTTCCTTTTATTAGAAGAAAAAGGCCCAAACTTATTAAGCTCATCAAGTGGTTTCCCCCTGATTATGGATATAAAATAAATGTAGATGCTGCTTATAGCAATAATCAGGCTGGAATAGGGCTACTAATAAGGGACAGCACATGCAAAGTTATTTTAATGAGATACAACCCAATTACATGCCTATCTGCTATACATGCTGAAATTATAGCTATCAGCAAAGGAGCAAAGGGTACCAGTTAGCTATGGAAAAGCAATTGCATGCATATACTGTGGAAACTGATTGTTTGCAGGCAATTAAAGGCATCAGATCACCATACAAAATTAATTGGGAGATATACTCCCACTGCACTCAAATTCAAAGGTGGCACAGTGAGCATCAAATAGCACACATTCATAGGGAAGGAAACATGCCAGCTGATTTCTTGGCAAAACTTGGACTTAACTCACAGATCACCCAGAAAATCACATGGTCTGAGGCACCATCAGAACTGAAAGGATTACTTGCAATGGACAGACTAGGTATACCCTCCATCAGAACTCAAGAAAATAATTTGCAATTATGAGAAAGATACTGCTGTCTTCTTCTCTTATGACAGGTACACCCAGGGTGAACAAGGAATAATGCTACACTCAAAGCTGACTTTTATGGACATCCAGAAGGCACAACCTCAGACTTAAGAGGAGTACACTACTGTACAAATTTTGAAATATCTAGATAGAATTTTTTTGGCAATCTAGACTGGCAATATGGATAACCATTCTTGAATTCAAATTTTGGGTGGAAAAAATTGTGCTTTGACCTTTGCTGGCTCAATAACTAATCTGATCCTCAGATTTTTGAATCAAGAATGGCACTTTTGTCTTCCATATTGTTAGTATCTTGGAATAGCCACACTAGGTTATTCTTTTTGACAAAGCCTCTAAGGCTTAGAAGAGCAGCTTCTCTATTTTTGTAAAAACTAATGGCCAATATGGTATTCTACTGGTTTGGGGTCCCAATTAATTCCCCCCACCAATGGTGGTTTAACCTAAAAAAAAATGTTTAATTGTTTCTGAGACAGACGTGTTATACATCCTCCAATTAGTAACATCATTGTTGACTACATTGACCTCTATCCTTAAGTGAGTATGAACATGCAAACAACAACACTAATTGACTTACTCTCCATAAAAATGTACTAATGTTTGATGAGTTTTTTTATGAACATATTATTAAGGGAATTGATAGATGCAGTCCAACATTACTTCATGAATAAATACGGACTAAATACTAAATGTATAAGTAAATACTGGACTGCATATAACAATGTCATATATTAATAACTAAATAAAAGGTTATTACATGTGGTACGCCCTAAATGATAATTCATATCGTGCACATCCTGAAAGAGAGCCTGATTGACTTTAAATACCGCAAATTCAACAAAGGAATTCATCTAATCTTCGAAACTGAACCCATTATTTCCTATGGGGAACTTTCTGAGTTGACAAGAGAATAGAATAGAATAGAGGAGTCAGTTATGATGTTCACCCGTCTAATCTTCCATTCTCCGTGCGGCCTAAAGAGCTCCCCAACTCGCTCCCGCCTCCGCCTACAGTTGTGTTAGAAGAAATATGGCCCTCTGGTATCCTGTAAACTACCCATGAGTTTTTCCTTTCTTCCAAGCACCAGAGCCCAATGAGAAGGCTAATCTAAACAAATCATCAACGGAGATCATTAGAAAAAGGTCTAAATTAAACATGTTCAAATCGAGTTTCATTAAACTAAATTGATAGGCTCAACAAATACTTGAGTAGTAAAACATAAATGAATGAAAAATCCAAATTGTTTTTGTTATAAGTGATATATGGATTTTGTTGTAGTAAATGTGCTTCTTAGTTGAATTTATTTTCAGTCTAAGGGCCTGTTTTATACACCTGAACTGAAAAATACTGTACTGAACTATAAAATACTGAACTGAACTGAATTAAAATTCATTAATTTTTTAAAAAATATGTTTATATTCAAATATTTTGATTACAAAACCCCATTGAAGTATATTGAACTGAACTTTACTGAACAAAACTAAATTAAAGAAACAAATTACTGCATTGATATAACTAAATTAGTTATATTTTATCAATTCAACTTCATCAGAACCAACTTAATTAAATGATCCTAGATTTTCAAAAACAAACTTGGGAAATTTTGGATTAAGGGCAGTATAACTTTCAAAATTTAGAAGTGGGGTGCAACTAGAGTTGGTCTCTGGAGTGACCGTCTATATTATAGCATAATATAGACCAAGGACTAAATTACAATATGGAAGGAAGGAGGTCCTTATTTGCAAAATTTGGGAAAAGTACTTTTCACGCGCACTATTCACGCACTATTCACGCGCACTGTTCATGGCACTGTTCACGCAAAGAATATGTACACAAATCAGTTAATATAATTTCTAGATTTTAAACACTTGTAAACACAAAAGAATTCTGGTTAGAAAGACAAGTTTCCATATTATAAACATCAGATTTTAGGTACATAAAAACTAGGGTGTTTAGGTTAAATAATGTTGTGTCAAGTATAGTCAAGTTTCACCAAAGTTTTCAGCCTAAAAATTCACAATCATCACAGTTTTCAACTTAAACAATCAGGTTTCACAAAAATCACAGTTTTCACAATAAATAATCAAGTTTCGCAAACACCAAAGTTTTCAACCTAAACAATCGAGTTTTCACAATAAAAACAGTTTTCAACTAAACAATCAAGTTTTACAAACACCACAGTTTTCAGCCTAAAAAATATAGTTTCTACAATCACTGTAGTTTTCAACCTTAATAACCAAGTTGTCACAATCACAGTTTTCACATTAAAAAATCAAAGTTTTACAAACACCACAGTTTTCACAATAAATAATCAAGTTTCAACACAAATCAAGAAGCCTACTTTTCAAGTTAAACACATAAAATTTCATATGCAGACAAAAACCCCATTAAGCAGTCTAGTTTTCAAGCTAAACACATAACTTTCATAACAAGACAGAATCCACATTAAAAAGTCCAGTTTCCAAGATAAACACATAAAATTTTAAAAGCAGAAACACATCACATTAAACAGTCTAGTTTTCATAGTAAAACACATAAATTTCATTGAAGACATTTGCAGAACAGTCATAAAATACAAAAAAACAACAAAAAAGGACTATCACCTCGCTTATTAACCACTTCCTTTGGATTTTGACATATTCATTGTTTTCAGATCTGCAGAATACAAAGCAGTACATGAAAAACAGCACAAAACAACAGAATCATGAAACATTAAGCTAAAAATAGTTGGATTAATACCTGAATCTCTGATTTTGGCACGACGGCGTGAAGGAGGAGGAGGTGAGTTCCGGTTCGGAGACGGTGAAGAAGGAGCTGAAGAAGCAGAGGAGTTTCCGGGGAGTTCGGAGACGGCCGTGGGGGAAGTACGCCGCCGAGATTCGGGATTCGACCGGGAATGGAATCCGGGTCTGACTGGGGACGTTCGACACGGCGGAGGAGGCGGCACTGGCTTACGACCAGGCGACATTCTCGATGAGGGGAGCCATGCCAATTGGATTGTGCAGATTGGGAACGATGATTGAAAGAGGGTTTGGGGATGGGAAATCGGGAACGGCGAATGATTTCAGAAGGTTTTGTAAAATAAAAAAAATAGAAATAAGGTATATATATTTATGGAGGAGGGTCTGTGATGCAATTTCCCTATATTGCTAAAAAGGACCCGCGTAAAAACTATTTGCTAAAGAGGAGCCGCTTCCTATTTTAATTGCAGAAATAGGTCGTCTATATTATTGCTATAATATAGACGGTCTATTCCAAAACTAATATATATTGCTTAATCTCTAAAAAAAGCAGTAATTAATTACTAAATATTATTAATGTTTTTGTAATAATAAAATGATACTATTACCCTCATGCTCTAATGTGATTAATTACTAGGTAGTATATGTAAAAACAATATCTCCTTTTCCATACTACTCCTCAGGCGGTGCTCCATAACCACCGCCGAAAGAATCAATGTCACCGTCAAAACTATAATTATTTAAAGTATCCCTCCTCTGCAAATCTCAAAACTTCACTCTTAAGACTTCCCTTTATTAAATGACTTCAGTTGAAGATTATATGGAACAATGCAAGAGCACGATTCGAGTTCCAGAACAATCATTGGTGCGGCTCGACGTCGTTGAAGTGAAACGACGCTCAAAAATGGTTCGGAAACCACCTCTTGATTGGAGCCAAGAAGAGTCAGACGAAGTCGAGAAACTTGAACGCTGCCTCCACGACGCTGATTCCAGGGTACACACTGCCGATATCAAGCCATTGCCGGAATATCTCACCAAGCTCTAATCCTTTATTTGATTCCTTATTCAAAATAATACTTTACTCGATTCCTTATTCAAAGAGAATGATTACAATGATATCTCGCCGTAGGGATTGATTCCTCGCCGGAGTTGGAGACTTTGTGTGACAATACAAGAAGAATTGGAGGACTGATTTATTAATTATGTATGTACTTTGTATATTGCACTTATGTGCCTAGGGTTTAGCTAGCTTCAGTATTTAGCTTTAGGCCCTTGTATGTAACTATATATAGGCATGCTTCTGCCTTATTCTAATCAAGCAATCAGATACAGTTTACATGGTATCAGTCGCCTGACGATCCTCTTTCCTTAAACCCTAGGGTTCTTAAACCCTATCCCCCTCTTCTCCTTCTTTGGCCGCCGCCGCCTTTACTTCTCTCCCACACGCACAAATTTTTTTTTCTGCCCTCCCCTCTCAGTTAAAAAATTTTCTGCCCTCTTTTTTGTTACTCACACGACGATGGCTGCTACCAGGGATGATTCTCTTACGATCAACACGATGGTTCATCTTCTCAATACCAAGTTGGAAGCTTCGACATACCTGCGGTGGAAGAAGCAGGTAGAGTATGTGTTCATGCCTCAAGAATTATTTGGCCATCTGGATGGCTCTACTTCTCGCCCTCCCGTTCCCGTGCCGCCAACGGCCGCCTCTTCCTCCTCCTCACCACCGGACTCTGCTGTTCTTCAGAAGGAGCAGGCCGCCTACGACACTGCCCTTGCTGCCTACAAATCCTGGATCGTGGATGATCAGAGACTTTGTAGTGTGCTCCTCTCCTCATGCACTGCTGATGCATTGAATGAGATCACCGGGTGTACCACCGCTAAGGAGATGTGGGACACTTTTGCCAGCACCTATCAACACAGCACCTCGATTAGCGTTTTCAGCCTCCGACAGCAGGCTAATCTCTTTCGTATGACTAGTACGATTCATGATCTTCATCTGTCTCTGGTTAAAATTTTTGATCAGTTGAGTATTATGGGCCAACCTGCGGATAACCGCGACAAGCTTATGTGGTTTCTCACTGCCCTTGGTCAAGCTTATTCTAATTTTAGTGCACCTGTTGCTGTTCTTGATCCCTTGCCCTTGTATATAACTGTTGTGGATCAAGCCAAGGGCTATGAGGCTTTTTTGGCAAATTTGGAGAAAACGAATGTGCAGGTACAGGCTCCGGTGGGACCGGTAGCCTTTGCTGCGACCGCCCAGGAGACTGCCCAGGCCGCCCAGCATCCAGATGGTGGCGCGTGGGCTCACGCGCCTGGACAGGCGGCGCGTGGCGGCGGCGCGTGGGGCCCACGCGCGGCCGGCGGTGGCCGGTTCGGCGGTCGCCGTGGCGGTCGTCGTCCCTGGGCAGCTCCTGGAGGTCCTGGTGTGTCCAGATCTGGTGTTTTGGGTGCTCAGGTTCAGTGTTACACGTGTGGAGGCTTCGGGCACATCTCTAGGTTTTGTGGAAACTCTACGCAGAGTTATGTGACTCAATCACCACAGCCTTATGGCCAGCATCAGTACCAGACTTATGTTCCTCAGCCGGCACAGCCTCCATCGGCTCCTCAGGCCCTTGTTGCTCAGACTTTTGCTGCTCCTGTTGCTCCTGCGGCAGTGGCTCCTCAGCCACCTGTGTATGCACCGCAGTACGTTCCCTACCAGGCTCCTCAGACTCAGCCCGCTACCGCTCCTACAGCTTCAGACTAGTATCTTGATTCAGGGGCTACCAACCATATGAGTGCCACCCCTTCGAACTTGACTGCTCTGACTCCATATAATGGTAATATCTCTGCATCTGTTGGTAATGGTGCTTCTCTTCCTATTACTGCTGTTGGTGTTGCTAGAGTTAGCCCTTCTATGCATATATCTGATGTCTTGGTTGTGCCTGCTATTACTAAAAACCTGTTGTCAATTAGTAAGCTTACCAAGGAGTTATGTGCTGTTATTTCTTTCGATGACAAGTCTTTTACTATTCAGCACAAGCTCAGCAGGGCAATCCTGGGGCAGGGACAAAGTGAGCATGGGCTGTATGTGCTGGACCGTGGTGAGACAGCACTTCTTTCAGTGGTGAAGAAGAACAATAATAGAGCATCTTTTGAAGTGTGGCATGCTCGATTAGGACATGTGTCCTATGCTACTCTTTCTTTGTTGAACAAACATGGATTTTTGTCTTTTACTTCTGTACTTCCAAAACCTGGTATTTGTGAACCGTGTGCTATGGCTAAAGGCCACAAACTGTCTTTTGTTGAGAACCCCAGACGGGCTAAGAATGTTTTGGATTTGATTCATTGTGATTTGTGGGGGCCATCTCCGGTTGTTTCGGGAAATGGTTTCTCCTATTATGCTTTGTTTGTGGATGATTATTCGCGTTTTTCGTGGTTCTATCCTCTTCGTCGCAAATCAGATTTCGTCGATGTCTACTTCCAGTTTGAAGCATTCGTAGAGAACCAATTCTCATATCGCATCAAAGTTTTCCAGAGTGATGGAGGGACTGAATTCATCAACAACAGGTTGCAGTCTCACTTTGGAACTCGTGGCATTCATCATCAAGTCTCATGCCCATATACACCTGAGCAAAATGGTAGAGCAGAACGCAAGCACAGACACATCACGGAGATGGGCCTCTTCATGTTGTTTCACTCACACCTACCACTGTCTCACTGGGATGATGCATTTAGTGCTGCTGTCTTCACTATCAATCGGTTGCCAACACCAGTGATTGATAACAAGTCTCCTTTTGAAGCACTTTTTGGACGTTCGCCAGACTACTCGAACTTTCATCCTTTTGGTTGCCGTGTGTTTCCCTATGTTCGGCCTACATCTGAACATAAATTAGCCCCTCGCAGTCTGCCATGTATCTTTTTGGGCTACAGTGCACACTACAAAGGATTTAAGTGCTTGGATCCTGCCTCTGGTCGTATTTATATGTCTCGTCACGCTCGCTTCAATGAGGGTCACTTTCCATTCTCGAGAGCATCCACAGAGGCTCATTTCTCCTCTTTGGATGTCTCTTCCTTTGTTGACCCCACTGATCCTGATGTAGAGACATATTCTGTCGAGACCCTTCCACCACAGCAGCCTTGTACGGCATGTCATGAGCCTTCTTCAACTACATCAGCAGCAATCGCCGATGAACCTGAACCAGCCACTCCAGATCCTTCTCCAGTATTCTCGAGTTCTTCCGATTCACCTGGTGATTCAGTCTCGTCTGGAAGTGTTACTTTGACTCCTCCTACTTCCACAGCTCTACGGGTTCCAGCAGCCCCACCTGCTCCTAGAGCTCACTCGATGGTCACTCGTCATCAGGATGGAACAAGAGTAGCTCGCAGTCTTGGACCTGATTTTGTGGCCACGGGTTTAGTTGCTGAGTTACTGGTACCGAAGGAACCGAGAAACTTTAAGGCTGCAGTCAAGGACTCCCGATGGGTTACTACTATGGATGAGGAGATTGATGCACTTCAGCGGCAACAGACATGACAGTTGGTGCCTTGCCCTCCACATGTTAATGTGGTTGGTTCCAAGTGGGTTTATCGATTGAAGTACAAACATGATGGCTCTATTGAGAGGTACAAAGCACGTCTGGTAGCTCAAGGGTTCTCACAGGTTCCAGGGTTTGATTTTGATCATACCTTCAGTCCAATTATCAAGGCTGCCACTGTCCGCACAGTGATTGCTATTGCTACTATGAGGAAATGGCCGCTTCATCAGCTCGATGTAAAGAATGCTTTTCTGAATGGTGTTCTTGACGGTCCAGTTTACATGGCGCAACCGGCTGGATATCAGGATCCTGCACGTCCTAATCATGTATGTCTTTTGAAGAAGGCCATCTATGGTCTTAAGCAAGCTCCTAGGGCATGGTTTGATCGCTTCAGTGCCTTTGTTAAGGGTCTTGGCTTTGTCGGCAGTCTATTGGATCCATCTCTGTTCGTGTTTACCCGTGGCTCAGTCATCCTTTACCTTCTCATCTATGTCGATGATATCATTCTTACCGGGAATGATAAGGTTGCTATTCAGAGTTTCATAGCTCAGGCTGATCGGGAATTCTCTGTCAAGGATCTCGGATACCTCAACTACTTCCTTGGTTTGGAGGTTACACCTACCTCTACCGGGTTGTTCTTGGGTCAAGCTAAGTATGCTGGGGATATTCTTCAGAGAGCTGGGATGTTGGATGCTACGCCTGTTTCTACACCGTTTCTTCCATTATCTCAGTTACACAGCAGTACCAGTGGACCATTTCACAATCCGAAGTTGTATCGTTCTTTTGTAGGTGCACTTCAGTATCTCACCATCACTCGTCCTGACCTATCCTTTGCTGTCAACTCTGTGAGTCAATATCTTCAGGATCCACGGGATGATCATTTTGCTGCAGTTACTCGTATTCTCAGATATGTTCGAGGCACGCAACATTGTGGATTGACCTTCACTGCTGATGGTGTTTCGGAGATACTAGCCTACTCTGATGCTGATTGGGCGCGCTGCTTGGAGACACGTCGCTCTACTTATGGATATGCAGTTTTCCTTGGTGGCAACTTGGTCTCATGGAGTGCGAAGAAGCAACCTACAGTCTCTCGGTCAAGCTCTGAATCGGAGTACAGAGCTCTTGCTAACACTGCTTCGGAGGTAGTATGGCTGTTACATATTCTTCGGGATCTGCGCTTCCCACTTCAGGGATCTCCGGTGCTTCTTTGTGACAATAACAGTGCCATCTTTCTTGCGGAGAATCCAGTTGCTCACAAGAGGCTAGCACATCGACATCGACTATCACTTTGTGAGAGAGCTAGTTAGTGCTGGCAAACTACGAGTTGGTCATGTTTTGACATCCTTACAAGTTGCGGATATCTTCACCAAGGGGCTCAATCGTGCGTTGTTTGACTTCTTTCGGTCCAAGCTTCACGTCTCAGTCAATCCGACGCTTCACTTGAAGGGGGGTGTGACAATACAAGAAGAATTGGATGACTGATTTATTAATTATGTATGTACTTTGTATATTGCACTTATGTGGCTAGGGTTTAGCTAGCTTCAGTATTTAGCTTTTAGGCCCTTGTATGTAACTATATATAGGCATGCTTCTGCCTTATTCTAATCAAGCAATCAGATGCAGTTTACACTTTGGATCTAAAAAAACACGTTCACGAACTTCTCCGAAACTGGTTAAGACCGATTCGTTTAAGGCTAAACCAGCTTTGATTTCGATCCTCGGAAAACATTGCGAGCGCCAGCGGGTGCTCCGCCTGAAATTTGCTGAGTAATTTAAGTCTGATGTTAAAAGGCACAAGGGTATGAGAGTCAATTACATATTAGGAAAACATTAACATTTTTTAATACTTAATTACTGCCTTTATAGAGATTAATCAATGGTTGCACCCCACTTCTAAATTTTGAAAGTTATACTGCCCTTAATCCAAATTTTCCCAAACTTAATTGAGTTAAGGTATACAGAACTGGACTTTATTGAATAGAACCGATAAAAAATTCAATATATTGATATAATCAAATTATACTACATTTAATCAAATAATATTATATCAACACCAAACTTAATAAATTGAATCTAACTTGATAAACTAAAACCATGTTTCATCAAACCATATCAAACCTATTATTAATCTCTTAAAATCAAGAGTTTACAAACGCTTTCTCTCTCATCACAAATGCTCTCATCCCTCTCTAAATTTTTCCCCCAACTTTCTTCCCGTTTTACTATTACTGACCGTTATTAGTAATTAACGGTTACAATAACGGTAAAATTTCGCCGGAACCGCCGCTGAACCGCGGCGGAGCCACCCAAAACTTAAGCTTTTTACAAGCCCTGACCGCCAAACCGTCTCCGCTCTCCACCACTCTTCCTTCCAACCCCTCAATTAGTCCAATTCCTGAATACAAAGGAAAAATAGCCTGCATCTTGTCGTCGGAACAGGTCGCCGAACTCTCAGAGCATTACAGTAATGCTCTTATCGGGAAGTTTCCCAGAGCCAAACGCTCCATGGACTTTCTTAATGAAGCCTTCAAGTCGATCGGGTTCAAGGGACGATTCCAGCTTGGATCCATCGACTACAAGCATGTTTTGATCCGGCTCGATGATCCTGAGGATTTCCAGCGGTGTTGGATGAAATCCGTCTGGTCTTTCAAGGGCTCCCTCATGAAGGTATTCAAATGGAATCCCAATTTCTCTACTGATACTGAAACCTCTATTATGCCTATCTGGATCACCATTCATAATATCCCAATTTTTTGGTATAATTCAGCTATGTTAGAGGCAATAGGCAATAAGATTGGTAGGTTCATCAAGATGGATTCGGCCACAACCACACTTACCAGACCTTCGGCTGTCAAATTGTGTGTGGAGATTGATCTCCTAGCTAAGTTACACAATTCTGTCACTTTGACTGTTAACCTTGACGGAGAGGTTGCAGATTTCCCCATTGAATACGAGCAATTGCCCCTCTATTGCAAACACTGCAAGAAACTTGGCCATGAAATGCATGAATGCAGGTCACTACACCCTGAAATGAGGCCACTCACAATGAGGAATAACAGCACCTTCCCCTCTGCTCCTAGACAACCTAAACCTTCCACAACTCAGATGGCTGACAGACCACTTAGGCCAGCCATGATATATGTCCAAAAACCAACCCCCAAACCAGCTGTTGACCCTATCTCACTAGTTCCTTCCACCCTCACTACAGACTCAACACATCCTACTTCTGTGAAAGGAAAGGAAAAGCTCACTGAAGATCCCACTGAAGACCTCTCCATTCAGCCTACTATCAGTCTTACCAATGAGGGTGCTGTCCCTACAGTCCTACCACCTATGCCAGAGACATACCAGATCCAATCAGACTCTGATAGAGAAGAGTCAACCAATGACAGAGAAGATCCTAACAATGATTGCATCATCATTCCCAGTCTGCCTTTGGCTACAGAGATAGCTCTTAGTGAGGTCTCAAACAAACAAAATGAAGCTTCTACCTCTTCTGTCCCACCTTCTTTGAACCACTCTCCACATGCTGATTGAGTATGGCTCACTCCCAGGAGGCCTAGATCTTATGCTTCAGATGACATAAAACTTCTATCAGGTAATGCTCTCCCCCTTGATCAGAACAATCTTACTGCTCACAGATTTTCCTTTTATTCTCAACCAAGAAAGCAGGGAAACAGATTCCTTCCTCTAATTTTGGAAGAAGCTCTACAAGAAGACTTGGATGATGGTGATGCTTTGAACCCTCAACTAGTCCCCTCTCAGGTTTCTGTCTCCTCTCAGGTTTCTGTCTCCTCTCAGGTATCTCCCCAATCCTATGCACATGCAGTAATATCTAGTCCAACAAATGCTATCTCTGTGCCAACTTGTGTTATTTCTGAAGAGAATAAGATCCCTTCCTATTTTAATCAGATTAATAAAGTGGTCACCAGAACCGCTACTAAGAGTATCAAAACCCGTAAATGATTAGTACAACCATAGGTCTAAATATAATGGTCTGGAACATTGGAGGTATAGAAACTTCTATGATTAGACTAGCAAGATTAATTCATAACCACAAACTGGACATTTTATGCATTATTGATCCACAACATGATAATTCTGAGTGTGATGCATATAAACTTAGAGTTCAATTCCAGCACTGTATGTTCTCTCTAAACTGTAAAATTTGGATTATGTGGAATGGCCAGGTTGACATTGCCTTAATTTTAGACCATGCTCAGTTTATTCAAGTACAGGTGTCCATTCATACACTTAATCAAATCTCTGATTTAGTTTTTGTGTATGCTTCGACATCCAGGAACGAAAGACTAAACTTATGGTCCTCTCTTAAGTCTTTGAACATATCTGATGCTATTTATATTGGTGACTTTAATGCCATGGCCTCTATCACAAAGTACAAAGGGCATTCCTCTACTAGTCTTAGGAGCATTAGAGAGTTTAGTACATTTATTGACTCCTTAGCCCTAATCACACCTCACACAATGGGCAACCACTTCACTTGGTCAAATGGTAGAGTGAGGGATCATGGAAAATTCCTGATTGTGGAGAAATTGGATAGAGGCCTCTGTACTCTTCCTTGTTTACACAAATTCCCTCAGTCATCTATCCATGTCCTAAACAAGGATACTTCTGATCACTGCCCCCTCCTACTTAGAATAGGTAGCCAGATTCCCTCAGCGCCAAAGCCTTTCAGGTTCATAAACACCTGGTTTAAAAGGGAGGATTTCATGGAGCTGAAAAATCTTCACTGGAATTCTCCCTCACAAGGTAGAGGTATGCTAAAATATTTTCTCAAACTAAACAGTCTGAAACCCATTCTCAAAAAATGGAATAAGGATGTGTTTGGTAATATTGATGAAAATATAAAAATAGCTGAGGAAAATTTAAGGATCCAGGAAATAAATTTTGAGTCTGATAGCTCTTCTGTGGAACTTATCAAGCTTAAAAAAGCAAAAGCTCTTCTTACTAAATCTCTGAAAGAGCAATATCATTTCTGGAAACATAAAACTAAGGTTAAATGGCTAAAATAAGGTGATGAAAATACAAAATTTTTTCATAACTCCGTTATGGAGAAAAGGAGTAGATTGCATATCACCAAAATAAAAAGTTCTGATGGTACTTGGCTGACTGAGGCAAATCAAATTGAGAATGAGGCTATAACCTTTTATCAGGATTTGCTCTTTGATTCACCTCATCCTGACCAAGATCTTTTTAGTTCTCATTTCTTGTCTAAAATACCATCAATTATTTCTGGACCTGAGAATGATGAACTTTGCAAGCCAGTAACCTTACAAGAATTAGAGCAGATAGTCCTTACACTTAATAAAATGAGTAGTCCAGGGCCAGATGGTTATACTGCTCTATTTTTTATTAAGGCTTGGAAAATTATCTGCCAAGATTTACTTGAGGCATCAAATGATTTATTATCCCTGTCTCATCTCCATAGAGGAATTTCAAGTACTTGGATTACTATTATTCCAAAGAAAGAAGTTCCAGTGACTTTTGGGGACTACATACCAATTAGCCTTTCAAATGTTACAAATAAGATTTTTTCAAAAATTCTTATGGAAAGGTTAAAACCATTGATGCCTAAATTGATTTCTTCTAACCAAACAGCATTTCTAAAAAATAGATATATATCTGACAATGTCATTTATCTAAAAAAAATGTTTAGGTTTCTGAATAATCAAGCTAGGGATCCTAACTGTATCATTAAGCTAGACTTAATGAAAGCTTTTGATAGGGTAAGCTGGAAATTCTTAAAACAAATCCACCTAAAGTTTGGCTTTAGAGACAGTTTTGTTCAAATCATTATTAAAAATTTGTCTGATGCTTGGTTCTCTGTCCTAATAAATGGTAAACCAGTTGGATTTTTTCCTGCTAGTAGAGGCATTAAACAGGGTGATCCCCTCTCACCATTTCTTTTCAACATTTTTTCTGAAGCCTTTACTAGGAGCCTATCTTTTGTCTTTCAGTCTGGAGCTATGAAATATTTCACCCTTCCTAGAAATGCACTAAATACTTCCCACTTGAGTTATGCTGATGACACTGTGAATTTTCTCACAGCATCTAGGAAAAATCTTATAAGACTGAAAGCCTTTTTGGAAAAATTTGAGGAAACCACTGGTCAAAAAATAAATTATGATAAGAGTGATTTCTACCTTAGCTCCAAAGCCACAGAGAACAAGCTTAGACAAGTTAAGCAAATAATGTGTATGAAACAAGGTAAACTGCCTTTTAAATACTTAGGAGTACAAATTTTTAGTGGTAGAACTCTGAATATCCATTTCCAGACTGTGTTGGAAATGATAGATAGGAGGATACTTAACTGGAAAAACAAATGGCTTTCAACAGGAGGAAAAATAACTTTAATTCAATCATGCCTCCTGTCTATGTCTCAGCACATTTGGGCTGTTATGGAGCCAACTAAATGGATCATTAAAAAGATTGAAAGGAGACTTGCAATTTTTTTCTGGGGCTATTCTGATACAGGTCCAAAGAAATCCTGGAGGAAGTGGAACTCCATCTGCAAACCTGTGATGGAGAATGGTTTGGGGATCAGATCACTCTCTGCTACTATAAAAGCCTTTGCATGCAAGCTTTGATGGAAGTACCAGCTAGGCACTGCTCCTTGGACTCAATTGTTGGCATCAATCCCCCCTTCCCGCAGAAACTCCACTAATTGGAAGAGGATATGTAAAATTACTCCATTTGCTGAAAAGCACTCCAGAGTCATTCATGGAGATGGCCAATGCAGCTTCTGGTTTTCGAATTGGACTGATAAAGGTCCTTTGTCTGATTTCTATGAGCCAACTTCTGCCTCACACCTTGCACTCACTGTGGGGGATTTTGTACAAAAGAAAGCTCTGATTCTGCCTTTGCTTCAATTGGTTTTCCCTCCAGCTGTGATGGATTTCATCTCAGAAGCTTCAATCTACCCCAGAGATGATAAACTGGTGTGGAAGCCTGACAAAAAAGGGATGTTTTCAGTGAAATCTGCTTATGCCATGATTACAGGATCATCAGGTAACACCCTTGTATTATCAAAAATTTGGACCCCTTTTTTTCAGAAAAAACTATTTGTGTTTATGTGGCGTTTAATGAACTGCCTAGCCCCTTTTGATGATGTTCTTAAACAGTTTGGCTTCCAGAATGTGTCTAAATGCTGCTTCTGCTATAACTGTGACTCCTTGCATCATTTTTATAATGAATGCTATGTAGCTAAGTCTCTCTGGTCATATATGCATTCCCTATGTGGCTCTCTAAATTTCACTAGCTCCAATTTATGGGACAGGCTGTCCACTAATTGGTCTTTCACAGGGCTGTCTAGACTACATTCAAGGCTAAATCACAGTGCTCCTATTTTAGTCTATTGGATTCTTTGGAATGCTAGAAATAGAAAACTATATGATAACATCCCACCTGACATTGATGCTATGAAAAAAGAGTTGCTTAATGGCATTTACCTTTCCTTTATTAAGAAGCCAATCTACTTGTGCAACTTAGTTGATAGGGAACTCTCAGAACAATGCTGTATTCCTCCTCCTATACATCCCTCCAAAGCCAAATATAATGCCTATTTCTTGGCTCAAACCTAGATCAGGTTTTAAAGCCAATACTGATGCTGCTTGGAAGAATAACTGGGCAGGGATCTCCTATATGTTTAGGAATAAATTGTGGGGAGATGGTCAATGCTCAGACCTTTTTTATTCAATCTCCATCTCCTCTCCACTCTGAACTATGTGCTATTCAATATGCTATACATGCTGCATCCTCTTTGCCTGGCCCTATATATACTGAGTCTGACTGCAAGCAAGCCATTACTATGATTATGAATCCATCTACTTGGCATTGGTCTTTGTATAAATTATTATATGACATTCATACAGCCATTCATGATTATTCTCTGATTCATGTTATGAGGGAAGGGAATCAGGTGGCTGACTCCCTTGCCAAATGGTCCTTAAAAGCTAAATCTGCTCAATCTTTGTCATGGGATTCTCTATCTGCTGAAGTTAGGGGTCTTATCATACTTGATGCTGCTGAGTTTCCCTCTATTAGGGTCTCTCAAACTTGATCCTGATACTGCTAATAGATTTTCTTTTCTTTTGCAGATAAAAGACTCATCATAGCTCAACAATCAGTAGCTCCTTGCTCTCTCCTTGCTCTCTCCTGTCCACCTCTTCTTCTCATTGGGAGTTTACAGCAAGGCACAGATCAAAAACATCATTACCTGGCCTTTCATCAGTTCTGAAGGAAATGCTTTGCCAGCCTTTTTGCCTCAACATTGACACCAACAATGTCTGGATGTCAGTAGTTTTTATTTCCCATCCTTTAAGAACCTAAGCTAATGCCGCATTGTGTTTTGTTTAACAATTCACTAATAGGCTTTAGTTTCATGAATCTTATTAGGATCATAGTCTTTTTCTTTATTCTTTTGAGAGGCATTTTCATGCCTCTAGGAACTTAGTGTTCCTCTAGTCAATATAGGAGATGTAATCTTATTATCATCTTTGGCTTTTGGTTAGGGGAGCCAAATATATTTCCCCCACCTTTCATAGGTGATTTTTTTTTTTAAAAAAAAATCATATCAAACCATATTTCATCAACTTTATCAAACCATATTTCATCTCCACTACTATGTATGACATACTTAGGCTCTGTCAAGTTCAACTTATATTTTGCACCTTACAGTTAAGTTAAGCTAATTTCATCATTTTTCAGCAAACTGCAGCACGCTACGGCTACCTGCAGCTGGTTTCAGCTAATTGCAGCGTGTTTCAACTAATTTCAGCTCGCTTAAAAAAATCAATAATTTTTTTGAAATAAAGTTTTTTTATGAAATGTCAATTATATATTTTTGTTTTGATTTATCAAATAAAGTTATTTTAATATGTTTAGTTTAGTACTCAAGAATAAATCAACTTAATTTATACTTGAAAGTAACAGTTTGAGCAAATATTCCCAAAATGCATATTGTTTGCATCCAATACTAATCGCTATCATCAGATCGTTCAAATTCACTAGTATCACCACCTACCAAATTCCAAATCTGTTCAGCTATACCTTCATACACTTCTGCCATAACACTTTTTCAACCGTCCAAATGCACCTGCGATTTTACATTCTCAATGAAGAATATCATTTGTTAAAATGCTCCACCTTACCTCTAGGTGGTGATGTATGTCTGGAACCTGCACTTGATCATGAACTCGGCTCACGAACTGATCCGCAAGACAAGGCCCCGGGTGTCCCAGTGGTAGACACTCCGACGCTCAAAATAGTATGTGTGTAAGGCGTATTGTATGTAAGATCATAGATAGAGAGGTTTACCAGACCTTCAGTATTTATAGAGCTACCATCCGTAGATTGGTAAGAGATGTAATTATGGTATGAATACAACTCTTATGGAGATAATAGTTGTATTACCATGTATAGTAAAGTGTATTTCGGTCATGGTTGTATTATCATGTTTAAAGGAAGTCTATTCCTTGTAGAACATTCAGAATATACGCATTCCTTATAAGGATTTAGATTGGTGGACCCGTAGATCCATCTTCCGCGTAACTCGAGCCCACGACCCTTCTCGGGCCTTGGTCCGAGACTGAATGAGGTCCAAAATACGAACCATGGATTTAGATTGGCTGGATGAGAGGCTTGCTTCTCGAGGGAGAGTAACTCGGGGTATTAAGCTCGGACTAATCTCTCGGGCTGACCCTTCTGAATATCTATCTTCAAGTTGTTTCGTATTCCATCAGGACACGTGGACGGTAGAAATTGAATCCACCCTTGTAATTTTGAGGGGGCTGACACGTGGCGTCTACTCATTGTATCTTCTGGCGGTGATAAATACCAACCTTCCAATTGCCTGCATCGTTTCGTGAGTCGAGATAATTACTCGCTTAAATACGTTTTAATTACTGGTTATATATCCCAAGTTATTTTCATTTGTGTTCATCATCATTCCTCATTCTGACTTGTGTTTTCAATCTTGAGAAAAATTCTTCTTCTTCTCCAAAGTTCTTTTTCTTCTTCATATAATTCCTTCCCCCCATTCTCTATATTGCCATGTCGTTATCAAACTCCAGCGTTCCCCCAGGAAATAAAGAGAATGTTGAAGATGGAGCCCCATCCACTAGTGACCTAGAAACTATGTTCCTGGAAGCTGATTCTGGGGAGTTGATGGAAGTTACCATCGCCACTCCTGTACAAGTCGTAACGGCGGTGCCTGATGAAGGTGCCTCTTGGTCGGGTGTGGACCTGGATATGGAGCCCATAGTTGATAAACGGGCTCCACAGTGCCAGTCCTAACTATTTTAGGTCCTGAGGCGATTTTTAAATTTTTTTTTTCTCAATATTCAAATATATAATTAAATCCGACAAATAAAAAAAGACACTTATATTTATTATTTGGCAGAATTATATTCTATCAAACAAAATTGACGATAAATGAATAAATATGTCCGACAAAGGGAGGGATTGACAGTCGAATAAAGGAAAGTTCCATTAGGATGAATTGAAAACTCTTTTCTTTCCCTTAAAATTTATTTTAACAATTAAATTCGTTTTTAAAAACAAAAGGGCTTTGGAAGGCTATTTTAGTTTTAAAATGGGCCCAAAAAACATAGATTATAAATCAAATAGGCCCAAAATACTGAGTTTTTAATATATAATTAGTTATCAGTTTTTAAAAATTTGGGCCTATAAAATTAATATAAATTTTGAGCCCGAGGCAAGGGCCACATTGACCTCACTATTGGGCCAGCCCTGGGGCTCCAATTGCTAGTGATGCTAATGGCGTCACTAAGGTGGTTGACGAAAAGATGGTGCAATTTTTGAAGTCATGCAGGTTGTCGTACCCCATTGAGGCTGATCTGAGGCTCGAGGATGAGTCCGTACCGGTCCAGGATCTGGTGAGCCCCACTCGAGGGGTAATATATGGGAGGTTCTTGCAGTAGGGAATACGTTTCCCTTTTCCCCTTTCTTCGGAAGTTTTTGCAGCATCATTAGCTGCATCCTTGCCATATCCACTTCAACATGGTGGTGTCCATCATGGCGTTAACATCCCGGTGTGCTCGGAAAGGACATGAGCCGAGCCTGTACAAGCTATTCTATTCGGAGAAGTACAAGCATATCACCCTCACGCCTCGGGGGGCCAAGCCCTTTATGTTTCCTGATAATAGCGGTAAATGGTATGATGACCGTCTGAATTTTGATCGGACCAAGTATGAGGTTCCGGACTGGAAATCCAAGCCGAAGGATGCCATGGTCCTTGATAGGGTCTTCAAGATTCCAAATCACCTGGAGGGCATCGTCAAGAAGTTCTTGGAGGAGAAGATCGTTTTCCAAGAGGGGAAATTTGTGCGGGGAGGCCATGGCTTCATGTGGGAGTGGCCTTCTATCACCTACTCCTATTTGCAGAAGGTTACTCGATCAAAGTCCACCACCGGCTTCTTGAAGTCAGGGCGGGTTTGGACCCTCCCTGATAAAATCCAGACGGAGAGGGAGAAGGATAAGACTAAGAAGCGGGGTGCACGAAAGTCTCCTAGGGGTCGAGGTGAATTCACTTCGAGCCAGTCTCTTTCAGGTACATTCTTGAGTGTCATATTGTAATATGTTGGATATTTTCTGGATCCTGATGATTTTTGTCATATAAAAACAGGGTCTCCTTCGAGAAAGAAGGCCAGGAAGGGAAGGCCATCCTCGAGGCGGTGGAAGAAGGTGCAGAGGAGTCTGAGGAGGAGGATTCCAAGGAGGCGGAGTCCGAGGCTGGGGGGTCTTTGGATGACTCCGAGTTCGAACAGGTGACTCCTGATGATAGACCTTTGAAGGAGCTATGGTGTTACCTAGGTCGACCTGGAGAAGAGGGAGTAAAGGCGCCTCAGGAGTCATTTAGGAAGTACCCTTTTGCTTCCAAGGTAGTAATCTTCAGCTCTTGTAGTGTGATTTCTTGGTATCTCAGGTGTCAAACTCTTATATAAGTTTTTGTTTGCAGTTGCTGACAGGTCTGTCCAAGATATGAGGTCGGGCTACTGCCAAGATCAAGTGCCGGTATCGCTCCGTTCGTGAGCTGCATGCCAGGTGTCAGGCTCTTGAGGCCACGGGCGAGGAGAATGATGGTCGGATTAGGGCCTTGGAGGCTCAGCTGGCGACGCCTCCTTCGCCTATCTCTGCACCGGTGGAGGTGACTCAGCTGGAGGACAGGGTGAAGCAGTTTGAGGGTGAGATGAAGATCCTGACGCAAGAGAGGGATTTTCAGAAGACCGAGCTGGAGGTTTCAAGGACACAATGGATGAGTTGACTCGGAAGCGGTCCTCAGAGAGAGATCCCAAGAAATAACGACTACTTAATTAAGCTTTGGGGAATATTCATCACTTGCGGCACCGATTTGAAGAGTCACAGGGAGAATTATGGGATATTAATCCTTAACTCCGAGCTGCATAGGAGCATGAAGGCAGTTCTGAGGTTGTGTCAGCCCGAAGGAGAAATGGAGTTAATGACTACCTTCTTTTCTCACCACGATACTTCTGATAAGCTGGCAGCCTTGACCGCTAGTCGCTGGATTTCTGGGGCCTAGTTTTTGGATGCATTAGGTCACTTTGAGGAGATAATGACATCAGGGGATTTATTAAGGCTTATTGAAGCCAAATGTCCCGACTTGTCTTTCCTTGGTGACGTCCTTTCTAGTCCTTCCTCTAGCAAGGCAGATTAGCCTCAGTAGGTTTACTATCTTACTTGATGGCATCTCCTCAGTAGCCTTCTGGTTCTTCGGACATGGATGGTGGCTGAATATCATGCCTCTATACAATTGTAATAGCGGATGGGGTCTAGATCCACTCCCTTGAACATGGACTTAGGATTTATACCTTGGTCTCATGGTTTACTGGAAAGGAGCCCTGCCTCTATTCCATTGTTATAGAGGATAGGTTCGAACACGTCAAAGGGGGCATGCTTAGGCACGGACGGAATGGCCAATGCCCTTGACAAAGCTGAGGTACTCTGGGATAAGTTCTTCGCAATTGTCCATGATGAAGACTCGACGAACGTCCAACTTGGTGTTGTTCAGCTTCTTCCTCGGGCTTGATTTTCCATAGCACTTAGCACCAAGTTTATGAGGTCTTGCCTCTTATAAGGTCTTAAATGTCATAGCGTGCAGAAAAGTTTACAATAACCCATTTCTCAATATTGCAAGGGTCATACTTGGTGAAGTCCCTGATAAACCTGTTTAGAAGTATCACATTCTGATGTAGTGACACCTTTTATATGACCTTTATGTTGAATTCGAGGTTTTTCCTCTATGTATCCACTTGGGATTTGTTTAGAAGTATCATATTCTGATGTAATGACACCTTTTATATGAATTTCAACTTCTGTTCGAGGTTTTTCCTTTTTGTATTTCGAGATGATTGATATTCAAGCATGTCTGCCTGTTTTATTAGTTCGTAGACTTCAATTAAATACTCTTTTCAAATATTCATCTCGAGTTCATCCCCTTTATTTTACTCAAAACAATTGATCTTTGAATTCTTCATTCAAACAGCTTATTTTAGATAAAGCATGCCAATCATATACTTATTGAAGCATACTGTTTTGAGTGGCAACCAAAGTCATGCTTAGGATAACATTCCCCTTATTAGAAAAGGAATTTGTGATTGCCAAATAAAGATAGAGGTATTTGTAAATAAGATAAGTTCAATTTAAGCTCGTGGCTTTATATACGAAGTAAAGGAAGTAATAGTTCGAGTTTTGTACCCGTAATGTTAGAGCATTGTTGTCTCGGACCTTCGTGAGGTTCTTTCTCAAGCTTCATCTTCCGTGATACTTTCGTAAGTTAATCACGTTCCATCTTCGTGGTATGGGCTTGCCCTTCATGGTTTCCAGGAGGTAGCTTCCCCCTGGATGGGATTCTAGGACTCGATATGGACCTTCCCAATTCGGGGCTAGCTTCCCTTCAACCTCTTTCTTGATTTTTTCGTTTAACCTCATGACGAGGTCTCCTTTAACGAATATAACCAAGAAAATTTTTCTATCGTGGTAGCGTTTGACTCTCTCTCTCTTTTACCTTAGCCTCATGGATGGTGGCATTGGCTCTTTTTTCTTCGAGGAGGTCGAGGTCGAGATGAAGGTTTCCTTTATTGGCAGTGCCATCTTCATTTTCTTCCTGTGAGGTATGAGTGGAGGGGACTCCAATTTCCATGGGGATAACCGCCTCGGACCCATATACTAAGCTATAGGGAGTTTCCCCGATTGCCGTAGCTGGTGTCGTTCTATGGGCCCAGATCACACTCGAAGTTCTCGGATCCAGTTTCCTTTAACTCCTTCTAGGAACTTTTTGATGCCGTTTACCTGGCCGTTGGCTTCCGGATGGTACACCGAGGTGAGCTTTTGATGTTTGTCGTTGTCCTCACACCATTTCTTGAAGGGGTTATTAGCAAATTGTGAGCCGTTGTCGGTCACTATGTATCTTGGGATGCCGTAGCGACACACAATATTTTTCCAACAGATATTTATAATTGTTTTGCCGGTTATGTTCGTCAAGGCTTTAGCTTTCACCCACTTCGAGAAATAGGCAATGGCCACAATGAGGTACTTGAAGTTTCTGGGGGCCGTGGGGAAGGGTCCGACAAGGTCAATGCCCCATCGGACGAATGGCAAAGATTCTTGGATTGTAATCATGTTTTCTTGGGGTACATGAATCATCTTGGCAAATCTTTGACACTGGTGGAAGGTGCTAGTATATTTCCGGGAATCTTCTAGCATGGTAGACTAGTAATAACCCATTTGTAGGAGTTTGCGGGTAACGGTGCGTGGCCCTTGATGACTGCCACAAACGCCTTCTTGTGCTTCCTGTACCAAGTGCTCTGCATCGGAGGGCCCGACACATTTGATTAAGGGTTGAAGGTATTCTTTCTTGTATAAGCTGCCTTCATGTATGACATATTTAGGGGCCTTAATTCGGACCTTGCGCGCCAATACCTTTTCCTCTGGGATAGTTCCCGTTTGTAGGTATTCGATGTAGGGGCTCATCCAAGTGTTCGAGGTGCCTATAGTCATGAAGGATCTGTCTGATCATATAGTTGGTTAGAAGCACTATTGTATGTGCTTGAAAGTATGCCCGCAGCCGTCCAGAGGCATGAACGAGAGCCAATATTAGGCGTTCGAGAGGGGTGTATCTGGTCTCGGGCCCTTGTAAGGCTCTGCTAACATAGTATATGGGGCATTGTGATCCTTCTTTTTCTTTAACCAATACATCGCTGATGGCTAGTTTGGAGGCGGATATGTATAAGTAGAGGGTTTCCCCCCTGTCTGGTTTTGAAAGCGTCGGCAGATGTTGGAGGTGATCCTTGAGTTCTTGGAAAGCTTCTCCGCACTCACGTGACTACTCAAATTGGTTGGCCTTGTTGAGGATGTTGAAGAAGGGCTGTTTTCAGCTCCTTTGGAGAGAAATCGGCTAAGGGCTGCGAGGGATCCCATTAGCTTTTGCACGTCCTTGATGGTCTTCGGAAGTTGCATATTTTGTAGGGCTTCTATCTTCTCGAGGTTAACTTCAATTACCTGATTGGATACCATGTATTCTAAGAATTTGCCTGCCCCGACACCAATGGTACATTTAGCAGGGTTCAGCTTTAGGTTAGATGCCCGCAACGTATCAAAGGTTTCCTTCAAGTCTTCAAAGAAGGCGTCGTAACTGCAGCTCTTTACCACCATGTCATCGACATAGATCTCTAGGTTGCGTCCTATTTGAGATTTGAACAAGTTGTCCACCAGTCGCTGGTAAGTAGCCCCAGTGTTCTTTAATCCAAAGGGCATCATTTTGTAGCAAAACGTTCCTCTGTCAGTTATGAAGGAGGTCTTCTCCTTATCCTGCTCTGCCATGGGAATTTGGTGATATCCCTTAAAGACGTTGAAGAAAGCTAGCACCTGATATCCACGATTGCTTCAACCAAGTGATTGATCGAGGGGAAAGGGTAGCTATCTTTGGGACAACAATCGTTTAGGTTGGTGAAGTCGATGCACATTCTACACTTCCCATCTGGTTTTTTGACCATTACCGGGTTAGCTATCCATTCGGGGTACTGTACTTCCTCGACAATGCGGGCTTTGAGTAGATTGTCTACTTCTTCTCTGATTGCCTCAACTCGATCTAGCGCGAAGATGCGTCATTTCTGCTTTATAGGCTTCTGCGCGTGATTGATACTTAGATAATGTTTTGCCAAGTGAGCAGATAATCCTACAAAATCATTGGTATCCCAAGAGAAGACATCTATATATTGGTTGAGGAGATCTCAGAGTTTGGCATTTATCTCGGGGGGTAGGAGAGTTCCTACCTCGACTCGGACTCGGAATTGCATCGGCTCGGACTCAGAATACTTGGCGGGTTCAGGATCTTCCTTCTCTGGTTCTCTAATAGCTTGAATGGTACAAATCCTGGCGAATTGTTTGTCACCTCAGACCGTGGCTATTCCTTGATTTGTGGGGAATTTCATTGCCAGATTGTAGGGGGACCAGATGACTTTTGCTTGGCACATCCATGGCCGTCCGAGGATGATACTATGCGGTGCCCTGGAGTCAATTATCGCAAAGGTACAGCGGAGGGTGATACTCCGAGGACCGTTTTCAACTCGCACCGGCAAGGTAATCTCTCCAGAAGGGGTAACAGGATCGCCCGTGAATCCTGAGATTGGGTTTGTAGGTACGAGATTGTCTTGCTTAATCCCAGCTACTCGTAATAGCTAGAAACATAATCTCCACCTCACTTCCCCCGTCTACCAGAATTCTCTTAATCAAGTTGTGATTTATGGTGACCGTAATCACCAGAGGATCTGAATGGGGAAACTGGTTAGGAACTGCATCATGAAAAGGCCACAGTTCTATCTAGGTGAGATCTTTTGCTCTCCCATTTCCAAGGAGAGGTTTCTTCGGGCGACTGATGTATACCGTTGATGCTCCTTCCTGCTCCCTGGTTGGCGGTGCCGCTCGTCTCGTCGTAGTCATGGAGGTGGTTGACGTTGGTGCTTCCTATTCCTGTCGGGGCTGTGATAGGTCGTTTTTAACTATCAAATAACATGCTAACATTTAGGTTATAATTAAGTACAGAGGAAGCAAGGTCGATCTCTCGAGGAACAATGTAATTATTCTCTTCTTTCTACTGATCAAGTTTGGTTAGAATCCACCTCTTTTGTTGAGAGATTTGTTTATTTATAACTAAGAACTAAATTAACTAAACTATTCATGAAAATAACGACAAATTAAACACAAATATCAAGAAAATGCAAATGAAAATGCAAGAAACACAAATATCAACTAGAGAGTAGAATCCGGTAACAGATAAATCCACATTAACATATGATTTGATTGATCACGAGCTCAGAAATAAATTGAATATGCATGAATCAACCAGTTATAAACCTTCGACAATAGCACACCCGTTCCAATTTCTTCTTACTTTATCGGTAATCAGCAAGAATAGCTAAACTGACTACTTCTCTAATCAAGATACAACCTATCCGGAATAGCCTACCTTGATTTAATACCTCAACAACATTAAGCACCAAAGAAACCCGATTCAGACAATTTATAATCAGAATAGCTGTCACAAATTATCTACCCCTTACTCCCAACTATTGGCGTATAGTTTCGCCACTAATTGAATCTACCCCCTAAATACAGATAAATAGAGGAACTCAATTGGCACTATTCCAAATCACAAAAGATTGCGCAGGTCTCAAGCAATTCAAAATTAAACGTTAAACTCAGGGATTAAGAAGGAACTCATGCAATTCAATTATAAGCACATTTAGGCCTCACGATAAATTATAGTTCATGCTTCATCACCCTAACCAGACAAGAAATTTAACTACTCATGCTATGAATAAACACACAAATAATATAATAAATCATAATTAAATAACAAAGAGATGAAGAAGAAAAAGTTTATTGGTTATGACGACGAGGAAAATCCAAGTGGTGGCTCCAGTACAAAAGAATTGTTTGTGCTCAAAACCCTAACTTTCTCTCACGTACGGCCGTGTAGCTCTAGGTCTCAGATGATTAGCCCTCAAAAGTCCAGCCGTGAGTTTAATATATAATCAATGAGAGAGTCTTGGGTAGGACGGTCCCATCATAAGCTTATTAAAGGACCGTCCTTTATTTCATATTTTTATGAGGTATATTTATGTGTTTGTATTATTACACTCTTAGTACGACACTTTTGATTATTTTTTTTCAAAAGAATATTTATTCAAATGTTGTAAATACGAATATACATTTTGTTCAAGTGTTTCTTTCATTAGTTTATATTTGTAGCATTTTTTTCATTTACTAATTTTTTTTAACCTATTCAAGTATATATTGTAAATGAATTAATTGAGTTAGAACGACAAACAAAAGTTACAAACATGCAAATTAATCTAATATACAGATTAGAAATCGTACGTCCTACCATAAAGGTTATGGTCTCACAATAAAGGACGGTCTCACCCAAGACTTTGTATTAATGAAAAAGGTAAAAACCCTAATCCCAGATATAAAAGAAAATCCAACCTTTTATTTCACATTCACACATTCACCGTGCCTGCTACTGTCAAAGGTCTTGTTATGCTTGATATAGCAGAAATGCCAGTGATTAGAATCTCTGGATCGGACAACTGATACTGCTAATGAGATTTCTACTCCCTCACAGGTACAGAAGATCAGCAGCACAACACACACTCTCTGCTACATGACCTAAACTACTCAAGTCATTTCAAGCTGGTCCTCACTTCAGCAAAATATCAGCAACCAGTGATGCAAGCAAAAATGTTTCTTAACTCATCACCTCACTACTGCAATTTAGTATAGTTTTGTACATGTCTAAGCTTCTTTACTCTTTAGGTCGCATTGTGTTTTGTTTAACAATTCACTAATAGACTTGAAGGGTTAAAAGTTGCTAGGCTATTCTTGGTAGATTAGTAAATTTTGAGAAGCATAATTATGCTTCTGGGGACTTCTGTCCCCTGTGCCTCTGTATAAACTTGCTATTTAGGCACTTTTTGGTCTGGGAAGCCAATATATCTCCCCCATCCCATGATGGTTTAAATTTAAAAACAAATAGAAAAAAATCCACACATTCACCGTGCATTTTTTTTTATTGAATTATAATTTTTTTTTGCATTTTTTTTAGGGGAGCTGGTGGAGCAGGGTCAGCTCCGCGACTTTGTGGCAGGGGAGGCACATCTGGTGGCGGGCCCGGTCGGGCAAGGAAGGAAGCGGAACTGGAGGAACAACCGAGGCCGAGGCGGTAACCAACCGGCGGAAGCAAACCCTGCCCCTAATCCCGCCCCACAAGCCTAGAGACCTGGCGCTCCGGGAACCGGGGCACCTCGGACGATCAATGTAATTAATGGAGTAGTGGGAGACGGGTCTCAGACACTTTTGGCAATTAAGGCAAAGAGCAGATATGTTCCTCCGGGAGAGATCTAGAGGAAGAGGTTTACACACAGCGAAACAATTACGTTCTCAGACGAAGACGCGGTTCCGGCTCAAGTACCACACTCCGATCCCATGGTGGTCTTAGCAGAAGTAGGAGTTGTGATAAAACGAGTCTTCGTGGACGATGAGAGTAGTGTGGAGATCATGTTTGCTGATTGCTTCGACCAGCTACACATTGGCCGGCAGAACTTGAAGCCGTGCTTGTCCCCATTATCTGGTTTCACGGGCCGGACAGTCCATCCCCTTGGTATCATACCACTCCGGGTAACTCTTGTTGATCACCTGGATATAAACAAGAGGTGTACGGTTTTGTGAAACTTTGCGGTGATAAATGCGTCCTCCCCGTACAACATGATAATAGGCCGCTCTTGGTTGACCCAGGCACGGGTAATATGCTCACCTTACCACTTAACCATGAAATTTCCAACAGATCAGGGAATTACTTCAGTTATTGGTAACCAAATGACAGCCCGCAGTTGCATGCTAACTGCAATAAAGGACACCAAGGCTGGGGGAGCAGAGAGAGTGCACGCTTTAGAACCCGGGGAAGGCTCCGGGGGAAAGGACACGGTGGGAGCGGTTCATGGTGACCCGGCGTCTTTTGAAGTAGAAGACATGGAGGTAGGTTCCCGGGTAAAGGTGAGTGTAGGGAAGCATCTCTTGGGGAACGTGAAGGAGGAGCTCCGGGTGTTGCTCAAGGAGTATGAGGATGTATTCTCGTGAGGGACGGAAGATTTGACGGGGATACCGGAGGAATTTGCGATACACCGGCTGAATGTCTACCCGGATTTGAAACCTATCAGGCAAAAGAAGAGAGCCTTGGCAGCAGATCGGGTGGAGTTCGTCCTGTCAGAAGTAAAAAGGATGTTGGACGCTGGCATGGTGGAAGAAATCACCTACCCAGGATGGATTCCCAACCCACTCCTGGTGAAGAAACACGACGGATCTTGGAGGATGTGCATAGACTTCACAGATTTGAACAAGTGTTGCCCCAAGGATAGCTACCGTTGCTGTCCATCGACCAGCTGGTGGAAGCAATAACGGGATATCAACTCCTGGCTTTTTTTGACACACACCGGGGACACCACCAGATTGTCATGACCCCGGAGGACCGGCTGAAAACTTCTTTTATTACTGACTTTGGTACTTTTTGTTACAGGAAAATGCCATTTTGACTTAAAAATGCAGGAGCCGCATACCAGCGCATGGTAGACCGGGTGTTCAAGGACCAGCTCGGGAGAAACATGGAGGTTTATGTGGACGACATGGTGATCAAGAGCAGAACACATGATTCTTTCCTAGAGGATCTCCGGGAGCTGTTCACTGTCCTAAGGAAAGTCAACTTGAAGCTGAGCCCGGAGAAGAGTACCACTGGAGTAGTAGCTAGCAAGTTTTTGAGGTTCATGGTGTTAAACCGGGGAATTGATGTAAACCCGGAGACGGTTGATGCAATCCTTAGTATGCCTTCCCAAAGGATGTGCAACATTTAACAGGGTCTTTGGCGGCCCTGAGCAGGTTTCTGGCACGGGGGGCGGAGAAGTAGCTACCTTTCTTCAACATCCTGAGGCGGGCGAAAAAGTTTGAATGGACCACGGAGTGTGAGCGAGCGTTCCAGGAGTTAAAGAAGCATCTGGGAAATCTCCCTACCCTATCTAAGCCGATTCCCGGGAGGAGCTGTTCTTGTACCTCGCGGAAACTGAGCATGCAATAAGTGCCTCCCTAGTCCGGGGTTCCAGGAGGGCACAAACCCTGGTATACTTTGTGATCCGGGCTTTTCAGGGACCAGAGCAGCGTTATTCCTCATTAGAACGGTTACTCTTGGCCCTGGTACACGCATCCCGGAGGCTTCGCCCGTACTTTCAAGGGCATCCTATTACAGTCCTGACAAATCAACCACTTCGTCAAGTTATGCTTAAACCAGAGGCATCGGGCCGTATGATGAAGTGGGTGATTGAGTTGGAGGAGCACGAGATCACTTACCAAGCTAGGAAGTCCATCAAAGGTGAAGCCTTAGCTGACTTCTTAGTGGAGATGGCGGACAATGCAGAGAAGGACCCGGTGACAGATCAGCCGGGGTGGAAGCTACATGTGGATGGCTCTTCCCATGCCGGGGTAAGTAGAGCCGGAGTTGTGCTAGTCAGCCCCGGGGGAAGGAGTATCGGTATGCTCTACAGTTTGACTTCAAGACCACCAACAATGAAGCTGAGTATGAAGCCCTCCTAGCCGGGTTACGCTTGGCCTGGGAGGTGGGAGCGAAAGTTGTAAATGCCTACAGTGACTCGGCCATTGTGGTGCAGCAAGTAAATGGGGAGTATGAAGCTAAGGAGAGAAGTTTACAACGGTACTTGGAATCGGTAAAAACGACAATCCAGGGTTTCCTCCGGGTTTCACTTACACAGATTCCCTGGGAGGAGAATTGCAAGGCAGATGCGCTAATTAAGCTAGTTTCGTCAGAGTTTAAGCCGGACCAAGATCGGAACTTGTTCATGGAGATGGTGACTGCCCGAGGTTACGACCAGGCCGGGCAAGTCGCAACGGTACGGGAGTCGGAGTCTTGGATCACGCCAATCCTCGAGAATCTGGAGAAGGGAACATTGCCGGAGGATAAAATTAAAGCCCGGAAGATCCTGGTCAAAGCTCCCCGATATACTGTCCTTGATGGGGAGTTGATACGAAGAGGATACCTCCAACCGTGGCTCAAGTGTGTGGATGGTGAGGAGGCCCGACATCTGTTGAAATAAGTGCACGAGGGCCCCAATGGAAGCCATCAGGGAGCCCGGACTGTAGCCCATAAAATCATGTGTACAGGGTATTATTGGCCCACGCTATTTGAAGATGCCCAAAAAGCCATTCGTTCCTGTGGACAGTGCCAGAAATTTGTACCCATGATTCATGTCCCCCAGGGGGAAATGATTGGGATATCCGGGACCTGGCCCTTCATCTGATGGGGTCTTGACCTGGTAGGCCCTTTCCCAACGGCGCCTGGAGGTTTCAAGTATCTGATAGTGGCAGTGGATTATTTTAGCAAATGGGTCGAGGCTGCCCCGCTGACTAATATCAGGGGAAGTACTTGTGTGAAATTTTGTTGGAAGAATATTATCTATCACTACGGGATACCCCGATATATAGTAACAGATAACGGGGCGCAGTTCGAGAATGATCCTTTCAAATCCTGGTGCAAGGAGTACCAGAAGCTAACCTCGGTTTACCACCCTCAAGATAACGGGCATGTCAAGGTCACTAATAGGACTCTTGTTAATGGGATCAAGACGCATCTCCAGGGTGCAAGGGGAAACTGGGTTGACGAACTTCCAAGTGTCCTTTGGTCGTGTAGAACGACGGAGAGATTTCTCTTCAATTTGTTTTACGGGACAGAGGCGGTGATCCCGGTTGAAATTGGAGTGCCCAACTTCCGTACGATGTTCCCGGATGACCAAGCAAATCAGAGTGACCGGCTGTTGGACTTGGAATTGCTGGAGGAAAAACGGGAGAAAGCAGCGCTGCATGAGGCCCGGGTGAAGCAACGGGTCAAGAAATACCATGATAGGCGGGGACGCAAAGAACAGTTTGTCCCGGGACAATGGGTCATGCGCCGGAATGACAAGAGCCAGCAAGTGGCCAGTGACAAGTTGGCCCCTAACTGGGAATGATCTTACCAGGTGACGGCAGCTCATCCCGGAGGAAGTTACGAACTACAGGACAAGGCCGGGAAGAAGGTCCCGCGGTATTGGAACATTGCAAATTTACGTAGGTATTATGACTAGTTTTATGTACTTACCCCTTTGGCAAGGGATATGCCTAGGAAGGTAGTATGGGAGCGGCATGGACACCTTTGGCCTGGATTGAGCCGAGGTCTGCCCATGGCCCGCGATTGCATTTTATTATTATATTGAAGAAGTTACTTGGCAATTTTTTTCTCTTTCATATCAGCTAAACTGGGCATGCTTGAACAAGCGCCCGGGGGGCTAGCGCCAAAATGTTAAACGGGTACGCTTGAACAAGCACCCGGGAAATAGCTGGGAAATATAATCGGGCACGCTTGAACAAGCACCCGGCAAACAGCTGGGAAATATAACCGAGCACGCTTAAACAAGCACCCGGGGGACCAGTGCGGGAACTAAGAACAGAAAAAAGGGTTTGAGGTGCTTGAACAAGTGCCCGGAGAAAAACATATAGATGTATACAACATTAATTTACAACATATAAACGTGGAAAGTTACAACAATAACTCCACACAACTCATGCTTGACTAAAAATAACACACATAATCTAGCCCTAATTATCAGCTCCAGGAGAACAGGGCCAATCGGTTTCCCAACTAGTAGGGGATGAAACACGTGCGTCTTGAGAAGGGGGATCACCACCCTGGTTAGGAACTCTCGGGGAATCCAACTCATCCACCGGGGGAACGCCAGAAGGTCCGGCTACGTCATAAGGCTCGAAGTCGTCATCCGAGGACGAGACATCGGGTGATGATTCTCTCCGGGGGGCTCCAATGAAGATGGGTCCTTAAGCGCGGGGATACTTTTTCTTCTTGGCAACAACTTTGCGCTTTCCCTTGCTCTTTTCTCGAACCAGACGCCTTTGCTCCTTTTTGGCATCCTCAGAGGCAATAAAGGCTCGGATTCTTTCGGCATCGACCCGGAGTCGAGATACCCTTCGAGCGGATTCTTCCGGGTCGACCGACACACGGAACCCGAGATATCTTTCAACAGTAAAATCTATGGAAACCCGGCTGGGAATGTGGACCAGGGTTGGAGGCAGATAGCGGCCCTCTCTCTGACGCTGCCACCACGCGGCAGTTTCCTCAAAAGAGGGACAATACCGGGACTCGGGGTCGTTCCAACCCTGACTTCGCTGGGAAATTTGGTATACAGTGGGGGTGAAACCCTCCCAAGCCGCAAGCCGGTCAAATGATGGGTGAGATGAATTGTAACCAAGTTCTCGCGAAGAATTAAGTTCCGGGCTGCCAGCTCCCGGTTCTCCTTTTCTAACTTCAAATTTCTCTGGAGTGGATCACCCCTTTTCTCCAGCCACTTAAGTTTTTCGCAATAAAATGGAAGTTCAGACCAAACAAAATCAAACTCATCCTTAAGCCGGGATTTAAAAGCATTGTGCTCAGCTTGTAGCATGGAGATGGTTGCATCCGCATCAAGGACGACGTTTACCCGATCTTGAGCCAAGGATTGACACCAGGAAAGTGAGCCGAACTGGTGTTATATTTTCCGGAGCTTTGTCACAAGCGAAATTACATCCGGGAATTCGTCTATCACAGACCCAATCCCCGATTGAATTAAGAGGTAACGGGTCTGAATCCCATCCAACTTCCAACAACTTAGTTGTTCCTCTAATTCCACGCACCGGGGACATGATGATTCGCTTCCCCGATCGGAATCCTGGGGAGGCGGTCGTGACCCGGATGGAATCATACCGGGAAGATTATCACGGGGCTTCACAAACAAAAAAATATTTGAAGTCAAAACGAATAAGCATATATAAACAGACACTCGCAACTTGGAAAATGAAAAGGATAATTGTAAATGTTGAGATTAAAATCCGAAGCTAAAACAAAAAGCGCATGGACCCTTACATCATTAGAGATCGCTCTCATCCCCGGATATTTTTCTTCCTCCCTGAGTACAAAAGAGAACTATTTAGAGGAGGAGACCGAGGAGAGCATAGGTTAAAAAAAAACATCAAAATTACAAAGATAGAGTATCTAGACTATACTTCTAGATCCGTATCTTTTTCATCAGTCCCGGGCGATTGTTCCTCTTCCCGAGCTTCTTCGCTATCCGGGGAATCCTGGGCTCCTTCATTCTCCGGGGGTGCTTGATCTGCATAATGGTTTGGAGACTTAACCTCCTCATCATCAGAATCCCCGCCAGCCTCTTCTGCTGATGCCACCGGGGTCTCGATATCACCAAGGGTGGTGAGGTCATCCGAGCCGGGGTCTACCCTATCATGGGGTAGCTTAGCGGCATTCTCAGCACAAGAAGCAATATCCCCGGGCTCGACACTTTTGGCGCCTTCAAAAATGGAAGCCACCCCGGGTAAAATCCCCGCAACTCCCTCATTCATGAACTGGTCCACAACATAGTTGAATCGCCCCTCAACATTAGGGCGATACCAGGTATCCCGGAACTCGGCCCTCTTCTGCCGCGGGAGATACTCTCAGACTGATTTATAGGATGAGTGCAGGATGCCTTCATTGGAGACATCCCAGAGGGCCAACAACTTGTCTTCAAAGGAACGGCTTGTGAATACCCGTTCAGTGAAAGCCAGACGCAAAGCCACTTGAGCGGGAGCCAGACCCCGTTCCCCAGAAATCTGCATCTCTTTCTTAACTTTGGACAGTTCCTTATGGGCTGCGGCCAGATCCTTGTAGAGAGTAGCATTCTGCGATCTCAACTTCTCTATCTCTTGGGAAAGCCCAGCGAATCTGGAGTCACAAGCTTCGTTGATCAACTCCCGCACCCCGGGGAAGCTGAACATATGGGAAGCATAATCCTGAACCAGAGGAAAGACACTAAAATTAAACGAACACAACAGCAAAGAATCCAGACATATATTAAATATTACATACCAGGGAGCTATCTAACAGAACGGTATGAGAAGAGGACCCGTCCTTATTCTCATTAATGGGCCCCAGTTTACTCTCAGGAATAGACTTGTCCAGCTGTTCCCTTCTTGGATTACAAGAGGAGTCATGAGAGTGGGCCTCAGTTTTCTTCTTCTTGTTCGGATTACCCCCGGACGAAGGAACGGGGAAGGCCAGAGAACGCCGGTTGCTGGACGCGGGGACTTCTGCTAGATGTCTGGTTACCTTCCCGGTATCAGGGGACCATGGAGCTTCATGCTAGACCCCTCCTCCTCCGCTTTCCTCTTATTTAGCTCCGGAACATCCTTGTCAGCCCCTGGCCTGAGCTTCCTCTGTTTCTCAGAGGGAACTTTCCCCGACCCCTCACCGGACTTCACCCCGGGTGGGACTATCGCTGGTTTGGGGGATATAGCTGGTACACAATAACAGAATCAGAAACTATTTTAGAAATGTATATAAGGCAGAAATAAAAAAGACGACTTACATAGGCTTCGTTTCGAATACAAACGGCGGCAGGTAAACACTTCTGGGGGATACACCTCTCGGGGGAAATCATAACCTCCCGCCATTTGGTAGTCCTTCAGGATTACGAAGAATTCCGCCACCCGGTTATAATTCTCAGCTACCGGGCGGAACTGGGCTAGTGGAAGAGCACCCTTCATTTCTGCAACCCTTTGTCGATTTCACTTCGGGACAGGATATTTCTTGGCATCAAAGGAAAAATAATCTTTCATCCAATCATTTTTCTTGACGGAATCAATCCTCTCAGAGCAAATATTCTTCGTCTTAGTGCGGTGTTGAACGTTAAAAACACCGGGAACAGAGGTGCCGGACAGGTAGTATAACCTGTGAAACAAGGCAACGCTCCCGGTCACGCCACCTTGATGACAAGAGTAGAGGAAAGCAAGCATCATACTAACAACATTAGGATGCACCTGGGCCGGGAAGATTTTGTAGTAATCCAGGAACTCGGTGAATAACGGGGGTAGGGGAAAAGTGAGCCCGTGAAGAAACAGACGCCTAGGCACACAAGCTTGGGACTCCATATCGCCATCGAATGGCTCGAGCCCCGCATCATAGGATAGCGGGACATACATCCTCTTAACCAATTCCCGGACATCCCCATGCACCGGGGTCTCACCAGGATCCTTGGGGTCGGGTGGAATTGGAGCTCCATAGACGACGGTGATTTTGGATGTCATTAACCCTTTTCCACCTGTTGGACGGGGAGGTAAATCTTCTATGTCTAGTGAGTGATCGTCTTCAGCACCGGGAGCGGTCTGACTCATATCCAACAGCTAGAGAAAAGTATTGAGGAATGAAAACAAAAGAAAGAAAGTGACAACACTTTACGAGTTGGTGGAAAAAGAATGAGCTCTCTTCGGGTATTTATAGAGGGGGCAGAAGGAAGAATTTCTAGGAGTTCGGAAAAGTAGGCTCATCCTTCGAGAATGCAATAATGAGCATTAAAGAAAGTACAGGATGCGAGGAGGTATTTGTGCGTCGGGCTCGTATTAAGCGCGTGAAAGCATTCAAAAATTGGGCCATCCGCCCTAGATTTTTCAACACATTAGAGACCCAGCCTCCCGGTCACTGACCCGGGTACTACAGCCCGGTAGTCAGGGTCTCGGGGGGCTAGTGGTGATATGGGCCTCAGCCCATATGAGGCTACGTGAAGCAGGCTAGCAGGAGGGTATAAAGAGCCCAGCCCACAAGTGGTCCTATCATGACATCAGCTATAATGGACACACCCGGGGACAAGAAGGACAGATAATGACTTCGCACCCCCGAGTACACAACAAAGGGAGGACCACTCGGCTGGGACTTGTTGTGCTCTTCCATTATAAATAGAGGGATGATCAACACTGAAAAGTTATGTTCTATCAGACTTAGATACTCTATGTATTTATTCATATTCTCTCTCCTCTGTATAAAGCCCAATCTTCATCATCACGCCGGAGCGTCTACCCTCGGGAGACCCCGGGGGCTTTGTTTTGCAGGATTTAGGTGAGAGATCCTTCGCGGGCTTGGATTCCAGCTCAACCCAAATCAAGTCTATACCGGAGCTGGTACCTCGGAGCAGACTGGTAGCATCAAAGAAGAAAAATTTTATTGATTTTGACGAAGAGAAAAATCCAAGTTGTGGCTCCAGTGCAAAAGAATTATTTGTGCTCAAAACCCTAACTTTCTCTCACGTACGATCGTGTAGCTCTAGGTCTAGGATGATTAGACCTCAAAATTCCAGCCGTGAGTTTCATATATAATGAAAAAGGTAAAAACCCTAATCCTAGATATGAAAGGAAAATCTAACCTTTCAATGCACATTCACCGTGCACTTTTTTTTATTGAATTATAATATTCTACACTAATTAATTATTATAATTGCCACCACTAATTAAGGCCAAATTAAGTAGACTCTCTTGCACAATTCAGTCCACCTTCTAGCACCGATCTTTCACAATACACATAGCTGATTAGTGATAGTCATGTCGAAGCACAACTTAGCCGCTCGTAGAAAAAGACCAGTAATAGAAATTGCCTTATTCTCGTCGCTTTAATCTTCTTCCCGGAATAATGGAATTGTAACGATCCACTATCCGTTGGAGCACACTACCTCATTAAAAAACCTTTCGGAAAAGAGTATAGTGTCTAACTCCCCACCATGGCTCCAAACACTTGATTTCGTTTCTTTTTCAGCACTTCTCTATTTGATTGTTTCACACCAATTCTTCAATTAAACCTGCACCAAAACAAACCTTCGTGCACATCAAATAGCAAAAGAGACTTATAAATCACATAAATTAAGTGTATAAATTATAACCAATCAGGCTGGAAAACGGATTCGTGTGCTCCCACGAAGCTTTTCAGCCCGACCAGCCATGAGTCTGAAGGTCGTTTTAGATCAAGATCAACACACGGGTCCCACTAGGCGTGCCAAATTGATGGATGTCTGGAACCTGCACTTGGTCACGAACCTAACTTACGAACTAATCTGCAAAACAAAGCCTCGGGTGTCCCGAGGGTAGACACTCCGACACTCAAGTTAGTATGTGCGTAAGGCGTATTGTGTGTAAGATAATAGATAGAGAAGGTCTACCAAATATTTGGTATTTATACGGTTACAATCCGTAGATCACCAAGATATGTAATTATGGTATGAATGCAACTCTTATGGAGATAATGGTTGTATTACCATGTATAGAAGAAGTATATTTCGGTCATGGATGTATTTCCACTACTACAAAGGGGGTGGATTCAAGGCACATATTTAAGGCGTTTGATGGGGGCGCGTTATTTTCCACCTTGCTACATAGTTGCGAGTTCACAAGCCTCGCTAGCAAGGGAAAAAATATATATTTAAGACGTAAATCACAGATTAAAGGCGGAAGTGGGTTGTGTCGTAAATAAATATGACATTAAGGCGGAAAAAGATCTTCCGCCTTAAAGGTAATAGGTCGTCACGACATCGCCACCAATACAGAAAGACAAATGATACTGTAGCGATGTCCGAACGAAGAGTCGCCAGTAAAATGATTCAATACTTTGTTTATTGCGATATCGTTACTTATGTGACTCATAATTTAGGTAGGCTTGTAGATGTTTGCCTGTCACAACTGGGTCGGAAGTGGATGACCGAGAAGGTAGCGTTATCGTGACTTGACACGCCAGTTTAGAACTACAGTGCAAGTTTGTGTGCTTGAGTTGTAGCGAACTAGCAAGTTACACTGAAGAGTCAGCGGAATAGTGGCTATATTTGAAGGCATCCACTTGCAGTCGCAGGTTTTTTAAGGATTGGCCTTTCAAACTAAAAAAAACAGATTCTAACAAGTACTTTTGAGGTGGGTATTTTCGGATTCACAAATGGATGATTAATTCATATTGGTTGGAGGTATGACTGTTGCCTTCTTGGATTAGGTACGTAATACCCTCGTAAATGTTGGTTTTTGTCTTGATTTTGGTTGGTTTTATGTAATAATTTCATTGTCATTTGGTTGATTTTGTTCTTTGTGTTATTTCAGTATGTAGTTTATGATAGGAAGTCAGTGGGTTAGTATAATTGTTGAAGGTTCTACGCAGTTGAGTAGCTTTTTGAAGGATTTGTGAATTATGGACCGCGAAAGAATAATGAAAGAGAATGCTCGATTGTCGAAGGAGTATTTAGATTTGGTCGAAAATTTCTTAGATGTTGGGTTGCGACATTCTACGCAGAATAGCATAGGAGGGGTTAGATGTACATGCAACAAGTGTAGAAACAACGCCATATTTGAAGATATTGTTGTAGTGCGTGAACATTTAATTTGTATAGGTTTTGACAAATCCTACACAGAATGGGTTTGGCATGGGGAAGGCCATTATGGAAGTGACCAGGTTGAGATGGAGGAGGGTAGCACCGAGGAAATCCTGCAGTATAATGAACAGCTTTCAGACATGTGCGACGATGTTGTAATGGAGTTTGTTGGGAAGAAAAGTATGCTGGAGGCAATGTATGACGATAAACAGACAAGCTTATATGTTGGGGCTAGGCATTCTAGACTGGGCGCAACATTGTTGTTAATGAACCTAAAGGCAAGGAATGTATTTCAGATAAAGGAATGACGGAATTGCTAGAGTTGGTTAAGGAGTTACTTCCTCAGGACAACTTATGTCCTGAAAGGGTATATACTGTGCGCAAGATATTGTGTCCTATGGGCATGGAGTTTACTAAGATTCATGCATGCCCCAATGATTGTATGTTGTATAGGGGGAGTGTTGATTCTTTGAGGGATGATTGCAAGGTATACAGTGAGTCTAGATGGAAAAAGAAGGAGGGAAAGGTCGAGTTATATGGAGAAATAATGACAACATCGACAAAGCAAGGTCCTGCTAAGGTGATGTGGTACACGCCCTTGAAACCGAGATTGACGCGTTTGTATGCCAATCCAGTTGATGCAAAATTGTTAACATGGCATGCCGATAGGGTTCGAGAGGAAGATGATGATATTATATCTCACGCTTCTGATGGTGATCAGTGGAAGAAGATGGATGCTATGTACCCAGAATTTGCTGACGAACCTAGACACTTGCGCTTAGAATTTGATGGATGCTATCTACTGACGGAATGAACCCTTTCGAGAACATGTCCAGCACCCACAGTTCATGGCCAGCGATGCTTGTTATTTATAATCTACCTTCATGGTTGATGATGAAACGAAAGTATGCGCTTTTAAACACTATGATCTCGGGGCCTAAGCAGCCTGGTAATGACATTGATGTATATCTAGCGCCTCTTGTTGAGGAGTTGGAATCCTTATTTAAGCATGAGATTCATATTCCTGACGGAAGTCGAGGGGACGCGAAATTCAAGCTTAAAGCCATGTTGATGTGGAGCATCAATGATTTCCCTGCATTGGGTAACCTTGAAGGGTGTTCTGTGAAAGGTCATTTTGCATGTCCAGTATGTGAGAGCAGTACCAGCCATTGTCAATTAAAGCACGGTGGTAAGCCTGTGTATCTAGGTCATAGACGATTTCTTCCTAGGAGTCATCCGTGGAGGAGTGCTAAGAAGTGGTTTAACGGTCAGGAAGAGCATGGCGTTGCCCTCGTCCCATTATCAGGTTCTGAAATATTTGCAAAAGTATCGGGCATGGATAACGTGCTGGGAAAGGGAAAAAATAAAAGCACACAAACTACGATTTGGAAGAAATGTTCGATATTTTTCAAACTTGGTTATTGGGAGCACTTGGATGTGCGCCACTGTCTAGATGTCATGCATATAGAGAAGAATGTATGTGAAGCTTTGGTTGGGACGCTCTTGAATACACCAGGGAAGAGTAAGGATGGATTGAAAACTAGAAAGGATCTAGTTAATCTTGGCATAAGGACGTCACTTGCTCCCGTGCAAGAAGAAGTAGGCACGACATACTTACCACCTGCTTGTTATTCCTTGTCATCTGAGAAGAAGGAGAGTTTTTGTAAGACTTTGAAATCAGTGAAGGTGTCTTCTAAATATGGTTCTAATATTAGTAGTTGTGTATCTACTGCTGAGCTGAAATTGGTGGGAATGAAGTCGCACGATTACCACAATCTGATGTAGGATTTGAACGTAATTGCTCTGAGAGGTTGCTTGCCTTCTCCCGTTGGAGACGCGGTTGCAAGGCTCTGTTATTTTTTTAAACAGATATGTCGCAAGAAAGTGAGTCGGCGTAAGTTGGATGAATTGCAGGATATGGTAATTGAAGTATTGTGTAGGCTATTTGATTATCATTGGTTTTGTAATACTGTGTTTCTATCAAATGTTTGTTTTAATTCATTGTAATTATAATTAAAGTTCATTTGTGATTGAATTTAGGATAATAATTCATGTAATTCACGTAATTCAAACAAAAAAGAACCCTGCTTTAGCATTAGCGAAATCGTAACACCTGTCGCTCAATACCAATGTAACTGAAATTGCTCAATAGCGAAATCGTAACTGGAGTGTGTTTGTTACGAACTCGCTACAACCAGCTTCAAATCGCAGATTAGTTTCTGTCTCTCCATACTGATTGGTTACGATATCGCTAGGTCCCTTTTTTATTGATTTTATTTGCTAACTTGACTGTTGCGACATCGCAAGTTAGTCGTCAATTCAGAAGAATTTAAATTTAACTCATTTGTAAAGATTATTAATATTAAACAAAGCACAATATTATTACTAATATAAGTACATATATTAAAATAGAAATGTTATTCAACATATATAACAGAAAAGATTATTCGATACTAATTTGTTGGAGACAAAAATTTATAAAAAAACCCTACATTCGAGAATTTAGTACAAGTACTAGCCAACATAGAATGCTAATCTAATCATCCTTGCTAGGAGGTGGGGTCTGTTTTGGAGCTTGTCGATCGACCTTTGTCTTTTTCTTGGCATTCGCCCTCTCAATTCCACGTATCACCTTCTCCGTTAACCAGCAATTTTGATTTATTTTGGCCACACGCTGCCTTATAAGGTCGACAATGTCTTCTAGCCCCTTGTAGTACGCCATCGAGGGTACATCTGTTCATAGAAGCAAATCAAATTGAAGAATTATGTACTAAATAACATGTGATAAACCAATGAACAAGAAATGTAGTGAGGCGTACCTTCGACAGTTTCTATTACTTCTTCTGGATCAAATTCAAGTGGTTTTTTGGATCCTGTCCCTGTTTTCTCCCACTTGCCGTCAACCAACTCACATTTCCCTTTCCTCTCAAAGTAGGACATTGTGTAGAAGCAACACTCTACCGCATTAGGAGACAGTTTCATCTTTGGGTGCTCGTTGGTCAAAAATCTGGTAATGAAATTACCATATGGTAGCTTCTTCATTGTTCTACCATTTTCGACAACACTGCGTCGCATGTGCTCGAATATCACATGCCCCAGGTTCAACCTTATCCCCTCCACTACGCAGTAAAACATGCTTACCGTTGTGTAGTTCATCTCGGTGATCCATCCTCCCTTTGGAACCATAGACCTAGCAACCATCTCATATATTATCCTATCCTCACAACTAAGCTTATCAATCTTATAATCCCTAGGCTTCCCTAAATTGTCCTTTTGCCTACCAAAATACTTCTCCTCAAATTCTGCCACTTGCTCCAGGTCGAGAATGGCATTGTCGGGCCATTGTTCTCTACAATAAAAACCAGGGGTAGGAGGATCGCTGAAATCTTCCTCTACAGCATAAGACACATTTAATACCTTGTTAAACATTTTCTCCCCAAAGTCCTTCTTATTTACCCTAGTAAACCACCTACCCGTTTTCTTTTCTTCCTCGATAAGTTGGTGGAAATTAGCATAAAACTGGCACGTTTCATCTTTATGTGCCGCGTAATTCAAACCTAACAGCTCACCCATGTCGTGGCTTTGAAACATTTCCATCACTTTTTCTAACCCTAAGTCTTTAATTTGATTGAAATCTACCACATAACATTCTAGCAAGTCACTATGCTCCATGAAATTATAATAGGCTTCGGAAGCATCAAAACTTACGAATTTGGCCTTGTCAAATTTGGTAGAGCTTGAACCAGCAGCCTGAGTCGCGGTTGCCGGTGCCTGAGATGAACCCGTCTGTGCCGGTGGTCGCCGAGCAGGTACAAACAGATTGTGTACAAGCTGCTTAGTCCTAGCCATTGTTGTTGGGAGATTTGAGCGTGACGGTTTTTGTGTTTGAGTTGGATTCAATTGATTTTCTCGCGTTTTGATTTCTGAAGATCTCCAATTTTTTTATTTATATAACAGACAGTAGCGATTCCGTAACTTCCTAGCTTGGGGTATAACAATATAGCATACGATAACGCAACTCACTTGTTAGAGTATAAAACGACAGCGTATCAATTCAAAAAATCCCCAATTTTTGTAACTATATACCAGAAAGTAGCGAAATCGTAACTGCATAGCTGGGGGTAAGATTATGTATTTGCGAGTTCGTAACCCTCTCGTTACTGTGTAAAACGACAGCGTATCATCAGTAACAAGGACAGGATTAACTCAACTAGGTTACGAACTCGCTACTTAATTGCTTCCTAGTCACGAGATCGCTAGTTGTCTCTCGTGCTAGGCTCTGTTATACGGGTCTTAGCGAGCTCGCAAGAGACCCGGAAAGGGTAGACGATTTGGTAACAATATCGCAAGTAAATCGCGTGCTAGGCTCTGTTGAAGTTTTACGGGTCTTAGCGAGCTCGCAAGACGCACGGAAGGTTAGGCGATCGTGTAACAATCTCGCGAGACTCATTTCAGTTTAATTTTGGTAGTAGGCGAGTTACCTGCGTTGTCGCTAGAACCTAGTTCACACTCGCAAAATGTACATTCTCACAATTACAACCTTGTTCCCAGTTAACATGTTTACATGAAATGCTCCAAGTCTGAATTATGACCTTTGCATCACCATAAAAAAACTAAAAAGTCTATTAAACTTGAATGCAAATAGAAATATCTTAACAAACAAAACATGTTGAATCATCCCTATTAAGTCTAGTACATAACAGGCCTGCCACAAAAAGGGCGTGCAAATCATCGGTCGTATTATCTTCTACGCCATCTAGCTTATCCACTGGAGCGTCTTCAACACCCTTCTCCTGGTCATCTTGTGGCTTGCCTTGGTCATTTTCTTCCTTGTCTTGGCCAATTGGAGTCATATCATCTTGTGTTTGTTGGCATGTCTTCTCAGCATGGACTTCACTTGATTCCTCGGTGAACTCGGGTTCACCAATTAATCTCTCTTTCCTCTTCATCTCATACTTTTCCGCATCGTCTTCCCCATCAGACCCGTCACTATCCACATCGGCTTCTCCATCACTATCGTCTTCATCTTCGTCAGTACCAATTTCAGGTTCCCCCTGTGCAGGCAACAGGTCCTTGGCGCTCTCTTTCGGCTGTTGCACACTTGGCCCGGCAGAGTCGGTGTTCTTGGGGAATGTAGTTAGAAAATCCGGTACCTCCTCGTCATCGCACAACTCGCAGTCTATCAACCCACTTGCCACCAGCTTGTTGAGATACTCGTTGTTTGCATTGGACCTCTTCTCGGCCATTTCAATCTCATCCACCAATTGACCCAGAGACACTACTAGCCGACCACGGGCATCAAATACAGCATCTACAATACATACAAAACTTGCGAAGTGAGCATTATAATACCTGTGAGCACTATCAACTCCCTTATACAAAAACAAAAAAATATGTAAAGATGTGAGCATTATCATACCTGATACACCACCACGTGCCCTTCTAGCAGCCTCTTCAGCTTCTTTCTTTTTCCCGTACTTACCATCAGCCTTCATCTCCAATCTCTTGTGTTTTAGCCAGTCCTTGTCGTACTTGCCAAGCGGCATCGGACGGCCTCTTGGGAAAATTCCCGCTTTCCTGATCAAGGATGTAATCAAACCGCCGTATGGAAGCGCCGCGGTCTTGTGCCTCGCCATCTTCATCACCTGCGTCAGAAGAGTGTAGCCGGGGTTGATTGGAATCTTCTCCATGATGTGGTAGAACACCATGAGGCTGCAAACTGTTGGCTCGCAGGCATGACCAAGGGATGGCAGCATATTCCCGCTGATTAGTTCAAACACTAATCGCTGCTCCTCGGTTAGCCTGTGGATCGGGAATCTCCTAACTGTACCAGACCTATTTGATTTTCTCCCAAACCACTTCATACCCATCTCACCCGCATTGAACGGCTGTTTGGGGCTAACAGCTGGAAAGCGTTGTTCATAATGAACCTCGTACGGCCCATCTTTCTTGGTAGGCCTGAGATTGTCACGACTCTTGTAGGGACATTTGAGCACACTGTTTATCATAAACTTATCTACTTTAAACTTCACTCCTCTCACAATAGTAGTGATATCATCCGAACCCTCCTCTAACCCTAGGTTTGCATAAAACTGTAAGAGCTCCTCTAGGTAAATGGGCTCGGGGAGTTGTAGTAAATTGTTTAGATGCTGTTCCCTAAAGTGGTCTAGCACATAATCGATTTGCAAAGTTGGCACAACACAACTGTCAAACACATTGTTATTAACTATTTTCCGAGAAGAACAGCGAGCATACCTAGCTCAGGCGGCGTCATTGAAGAATTCTGGAGTATCTGCCTCTTCAGTGGCAGTGGCATTGTTGGCAGCGCCATCAACATCAGCTCCGGCATCTCCGGCGGGTGGCTGAACAGGAACTTCTTGTGCCGCCGGCGGGTGAACCTCCTCATTCTCGTACTCAGTCCGGCGGCGCTTGTTTCCGGCTGCTCCCCGTCCCCTACCACTACTAGAAACCGACCAGCCTCTTCCACTGCCAGAACCCCTGGTTTTTGGTGGCATAATGTCGGCTAGATTGCTGGGATTGTCGCCGGATTTGTATGTGTCGTCTGGTTTCTCTCGGTTTCAATTTGGGGCTAATTAATTTTAGCCTCGATCCCTAATTTTTTTTATATACTCAGTTGTGTAGCGAAATCGCTACCTCACACGTTAGTAGCTACCTAAACCTACTACCGACATCGTAAGTAAGTCTCTCATACCTACAGTTTCAGTTACGAGATCTTTAATATCCCCGCCTGTCAAGCGTGTCTTTAGCGATGTCGCTACAAGCTCTATTCATAATTTTATCAAATTTAATTAAACCTGTAACGAAATCGCTAGTAGCCAAAAACCCTTTTTTTATATACTTATTGACTAGCGATATCGCAACAAGAATTTTGGGGTTTCATGGGTTTGTGGGTCTGTGTGGGTTTAGGGTTTAACTATGTTAACTTGTAAAGTAGCGATTTCGCAAGTAAACAAGCTAGTTTGAAGATAACTAAAAAAATATTTTTTTTTTGAAGCACTTTAAATGTCTGAAATATATATATTTTTAAAAGAGAGAGTATAATACAAATTTTTGGAAAATATTGGTCATGAGATTACCTCAAGTAGAGTACGTCTTTGTACATCAGCATGGAAATGTACATAAGCAACATAACATAACTCCATGTAAAACCAAGATAATTCAGTTTCAATTTTGTTAAGAACAATCATATTCTAAAATATTTTCATTTTTTATATAGACAGTATAATACTAAATTTGGAAGATATCGATCATAATATTATGTCTATCAGAGCACATGTTAGTACATCAACATGCAATGTTATGAAGCGATAATCATTAGTATGATGTGTGATCACAATTGGTGAGTGTATGTGTGCATGATACTTTGTTTACTTCATGAATTGTACTTGTAATCACAGACATGAGTTACAGTAAACCAAGTTTCTCTAATCAAAAGCAAGTGAACTGCGCATATATGTAGTTCATGTGTCAACAACAACTCTGTTGTTGTCTTTAAAGGTAATCGCCGTACATCGTTTACAAGCGTACACTTGATTTGTAGAGTTTCTTAATGTCTTACAATTACAGATTTAGATTCTGAAACGCTTTATATAGTGTAAGTGCACATTAAGTCAACCAATCCCTACACTGTTATACATCAGCTTATAACGGAACAAATAAAAATAATTTTTACAATAGAAGAATTTGAGTTTTATTCCATAATATCATATTGCTTATATCGTGATCCAAGCATGTATGAGTGCGTTGTAAAAAAAGTCAGATTATGTTATGTAGCTCTGGCGATCAGAGGTAGCGAAGTCGCAACTACCAAGTCACAAAAATTTTTGTGGCTTTTCAGTTACGATGTCGCTAGAAAGATAAAGTATACCATAAAAAAGTTATCACATGAGCATGTCACGAAATCGTAACAACCCTAGTCAGCTGTAACGAGAGAGTTCCGAGTTCGCAACAAGGTAAGCTACAATAAAATGAACATGTTAAAGAACAAAAAAACACAACACTTTTGGCATCTTTTCCATCACATCTTACGGGTTTCATCTCAAAAAATCAAACTTTTACACATCTTCTCAAATCTCCTCACCTTTTTTCACATCAAATCTCCATATTCCATCCCATACATGTTCAAAACATCAATTGTGTCAAAGCAAAGTGGAACTAGCCACTAATTGAATACAAAAGACTGGTAAGTTTTGCAATGAATTCCCAACCACATTTTTCTCTATATTCTTGCAATTAATGTCAATCTTTAGTTTTGCTTCTTCAATTTGGTAACATCCTTTGTTGTGGGTAGGAGAGAGACAAACAAGGTAGACCATCCCCAACCAACATAATCAATTCTCCCGACACAACTTTATCATATACCCAAGGTACGATTTTTTTCATTCTTATTTGCTAAAAATTTGATTTTCTTGTACATAGTGCCTCCATTAATCATATTATTACTAAATATCATGTCAGAAGCATGTCCCGAACGAAAATCAAGATTTTATTTTAATGTTGTCACTTGCAAGTTTAGCCCTAAATTTTAGGATTATATTTCATAAGGTATTACTTAGAAGTACAACTTTGACTTATTAGCGTTGTCTTAGGCATTAACTAATTATACTACGCAAGGGAAAGCTTAATGGATAGCCCAACAAGTTATGGTAATTCCGACTCAAGTGGGGGGGAAAATGTTGTTGGCGGTTCAAGTGAGGTTAAAAGACAACGAGAATTGGGTCGTGCATCGAAAAAAGCTCAACTCCTCACACATTGTCGAGAATTAGAGATTAGGATCGATAACAAAATACTAACACATGTCAAGTTTAATGACATTGGTGTTGCTATTTGGCCCGACGATGATGCCGCGCGATGGTCGAGTTGGTGTGCTAAGACGGATAGGATACGCACACCATTAGACACAAAGGATTGGAGTCTACTAAGCATCGACATAAAGAAGGATATATGGAAGGATTGCAAGGTTAGTGTGGCACTTGTTATTTTTAATTACAATTGAAAATTGTGAATGTGACTAAGTTTTGATCACATTTGTAGCGCCCCTTTATTATCGAGGCAACATCTTATGATCAAGTGAAGAAGAAGGCTCTTCAAATCGCATCAAAGGCTCATCGAGAACACAAATACACCCTTGCCAAGGATTATATCAAACCAAAGGGCACGAGGTTCGGGCAAGATCCAAGTACGCGTTACAATCATATTGTACCCCTTACTTGGGAGGCATTCAAGAAGCGATGGTTAGAAAATATCGCAAAGGTTAGTTTACTTACTAGATCTTGCAATAATAGTTTCATGCCAATTAGCAAAATATTTTTGTTTCCATTAGTGCTTTATTCCTAAAATAACATAGACCTTTTAAAAGGGTTTGGGGGATAAGAAGCGCAAAGCCACTGTTGATAATGTTATGCCTTACACCGGGGGTAGGGCGGGGTACTTGAGTGTGGGGAGGAAGACCTCAAAAAAAAGGGAAACTGAGGTAAAAGAGCTTGTGGATGGGGGCATGGACGTGGAAGAGGCGAACAAGCTAGTCATTGTCGAAGACCCTACAACATATAGTAGACAGCAATTATTCATCTTTGGTAGAATTAAAAAAGACGGGACTTTCTCAAGTGATGAGGCAAAAAGGGTGGCTAATCGAGTGGTACGCTTTACCTACTACGCCATACCATGTTCCATTTTTGTACTACAATCAAACAATCAAACACAACAATTGATGACGATAATAAATTTTATTTTACAATACTACCTTTTTAGGACGAGGTCGAACGTGAAGTTGAAGAAGGCTTGTTCATCTCAGTCGGTAAACACGATGTGCTACGTAGGGCACTTGGGAAGGCCGAGCATCCGGGAAGAGCTAAGGGAATTGGTGGTTATGTTACTCAAATAGAGGCGTTTGGTATAAACGTAATAGTAAAGACCCTAAACCATCCAAACTCCAAATAGCATTGAACCAAGCCAAAAAATCCGACCAAGAGGTCAAGAAATTGAAAACAATGTTGGCCAATATATGTTCTTTTAGAAAGTATCCTCTTCCATCTTAATTTTGTGACACCGATCCAATCAATGGACCTTCGTCTAGAGGTTCACATCCTTCCCCACCACAACATGAGGTTGACCAACCTATTTTTGACCAACCTACTTTTGACCAACCTATTGTTGAAACCAACAAGGAAATATGCACACCTTCGGCCCCTATCAAAGAGCAAGTTCACATACAACCATCCGATCCCAAACCAAAGGTACGTTAAATTCTTGCACCTCAATCAAATGAATAATTCTACACAACTCATGATTATTGATATTTTTTAAATATATTCTTCCTACATATGTCTAATTAGACCTAATTAAACATGCCTTATTTGTATATTAGAACTCCCCTTCTTGCAAGTTGTACGCTGAATGTGGGATAAATTCTCAACCCCGCCACGTTGCAATGGGAAATTCATATCCTGAAATGGCACTACATCATGAAGCCAAAGTCTCTACTGGTTTCGTTAGGGTTTCTATACTACATGTGTTAGTCGAGGATGCGTTGGTACCGGTCGCGGATCAAGAGTTCACGACAGTGGGTAAAGGTTTGGGCCGTTTTTTTGTGTGGCCCAAATGGTTGGTCGTTGATGTGAATTATAATTCTATCCCAATTAATAGAAACACACCTTCACCCGTCGTAGACCCGCTAGATTTTCCGGTAGGTAAGAAACCGATGTCGGTGGGAGAAGTTGGATTCATAAAATCACTCCCGGGATTCCTTCGCACATTTTATGATCTGGTGGGCCACTATAGTCGGGATTTTGTTTACTATTTCTACTCCAATAAACAGGTGTTCAGCGAAGCGAGGGAATTAGTCGTTCCATGGGAAGACTTTGCCCTTTTCTGGCACTATAAAACCCTTCCCGAAACAATCCTTATACTACATCAAATGTAAGCTAATTGATCTCATCTCTTCTATCGTATTGCAAGTTATGAATTTTCATGTACTTGTACACTATTATACGTTCATATCCCATCTATTGTTTATTTAGGTACATGCAATGCCTTGCTCTAAACGCAAAGACTTTCATTGGGTTTTTGCACCCAATATGCTTGCAAGAAATGAATGAAAGTAATCAATCACGACTTGCTTATCTCTCTAAGATCCTTAGTGACAAGACCAAGACAATTTACATAGGCCCATATCTAGAGGGGTTAGTTTTCTTTGTTACAATTGGATATTTGCACTTCGTAAACATTCTAATCTTCGAGACGGGTTCTTACATTTTCATTTCTTAATATATGTAGTGGCCATTGGAGTTTTGTAGCTATGATACCATCGTTGAAGCGAGTGTATTGGATGGACCCGCTACACTTTGGTCCATCTACAAAATTTGCAGATTTATTAGAGGTTGCTATGCATAGTGCACATGACGACACACTACTTCCCTTCAACCTTATACAGATTTAGGTGACATTACAAATCCAATGCTCATTTATTTCCACTATGATTTCATTTCAAATCATTTGTTACACTTCTTCACTTTCAGCACCGAAAGCAATTGTCAAATTGGGAGTGCGGTTACTATATGATGTTGTACCCAAGCGAGTGTGTAGCTGGCCTTGTTCAAGATAATTTGCAATTACATCGCGTAAGCATTCTTATAACCTACTTATTGTACCTATTACTATCTACGTTGCATTTAATAGTATTAAAAAAACATTTCATATTCTTAGATTATCGAGGAAAATCATGCACCATACACCAAGAAGGAGTTGGAGGATGGTAGAGATGCATTGGCTAGACACTTGGTCCTTATTAGATCTCGGTACATCTCTAGGCCTCACATTCCCAATAAAAGCTAGTTTCTTTTTTTGACAAATGGATGCATATACTTTTGAGTTCCATTACTTCCATTAGTTTATAAAGTGTGGCTTGATAGTGTTTCATGTTCATGTTTTGTGCTTACATACCATGCATCTTGCAATTGACAGCTTAGACAATTAAAATGAAACCCAATTTTAGTGGAAATGGGTGGAAATGGCTCAAATCCTATAATTTTGTGACACTTACAAATTCGCTACGATATCGTTACTTCTCTCGCCAGTTACATTAAAATTGTTGCGACCATCTTGTACTGTCGCTACATCACTCGCCGGGATTAAATTTCTGAGCTTAGTTTTTGCGCCATCGCTACCCAATTGCTCGTTCTTCTCTGCCTCCCCAATCTGATCTTTGTCGAGCTCGTAACTATTCACGCTAACACCAGGAAAATATCTAGCTTAGTCGTAACGTCATCTGTTTTTCTCGCTCACCCAATGCTCAAACGACGTCGTTTAAATGAAGCGATATCAGTAGCGAGTCCGTAACTATGCACATAAGCGATTTTCTTACGACATCGTTATCTCTCTCGAACCAAAAATTTTAATTATATTTTTATAATTTAATTTTTACAAATTTTATATTTTTACAATTTTTATTATATACAATTTTCTTGCTGCGATGTCGCTACAGTATTACTAGCGAGTAGCACGTTGCTGTCGTAACCTGGCTCGTGTTGTTTAACCCTTAATGTTTACTTAGCCTTGTAACGATTTCGCTACTTTAGACCCAGCGAATCGCCTCTGTTTCTCGTAACTAGTCTCGTCAGCAGACGAATATATGACAAGCTAGGCTACCTTACGGAGTCGTAACTACTGTTAGCGATCCGCAAGGTTAAAGTCGCAACCAATCTCGCACACATTCATAACAGTCTAGGCTTTCCAGTGTTGCGATATCATTAGTATTTCGTCTGGCGATCCGTAAGCTTCTGTCGTAACAAAACAATCAACCATTTGTTCAGTATTAGTGTTGGCTAGTTACGAACTCGCAAAGAGTCAATTCATATCATCCAGACGTGCATGCTAGCGAGTTCGTAAGTACTGAGCAAGGCGGATAAGTCTTCATCTAAGGCGGAAACAAACGCCTTAAATCCAAAAACATCTAAGCGAAAGAGGAACCGCCTTAAATGATTTTTCTCATTTAAGTCACTACCAGGGAAGGCATTTGTTTTCTGCCTTAACACATGAAGGATGAACTGCCTTAGATGGCTTGATATTCCAGTAGTGTACCATGTTTAGGATGAAGTGTATTCCTTGTAGAACATTCATAAAATACGCATTTTCTTATAAGGATTTGGATTAATGGACCCGTGGATCCATACCCGCGTATCTCGAGCCCACGACCCTTCTCAAGCCTGTGTCCGACACTGAATGATGTCCAGAATACAAACCATGGACTTATCGTACATGTTAAGTTTTAATAATTTTAATGAAATAATTGTAGCTGACCGGACCGGGGCGCGGCCCAGACCGGAGTCTAGACATGGGCCAAAGCCCATATCTCCACTAGCCCCCCGAGACATGGGATCAGTCCGGAGGTGCCTAATCTGGAGGACGAGTCCCGTGTCTCATTTTATGGCGGCCGCTCTTCTGTCGAGCGCGCCCCTGCTGATCACGTCTTTTTGTCCTTTGTGAGGATCCGTTCGGAGGTGGTATATCCGACCCGGAGGCGGGCTCTGTGTGTTTCTTCTGCGAGGTCTGTCGGCCGCGCGTGTCGGAACACGCGTTTGGCATTCAGCCTTCCTCCACGCGGGGCGCGTGTTTGCAAACATATTTATGAGGCGTGACAGCCACATAAATGCGGTGTGTTAAATCGATAAATTCTATTCCTTTTTCAAGAAAGCAATCATGTAGCCTTGGGATTAGATTTCATCAGGCCATAGAATTTCTATAAATAGGAGTCACAATCAATCACTTTCAAATTTTTCATTCTCTTGTTTTCTTCTCCCATTATTTACTCTTTCCTCCTTCATATTCTCTCTCATCTTCACACTTACCCATCCCCAACAACTATGGTTGCCCATGACGATGAGAAAGATCTTGAGGTCCCTGTCAATCAAGATTTCAACAATGAGCACTAGGAAGAATCATCCGATGATGAAGGGCGATTCCGACCAGCTGGAGGCAAAGGTGAAGGTAGGAGTGAACCCTGTTCCGGAAGCGGATGACCCAGTCAAGAGGGATTCCGTAAATATCAACCCCGCCGTGAAAGATCTGGTCTGGAGGATGGTGGTACCTGTCTCCGTCGACTCCGGGCTGAGTTTATTCACGGGAGACCCTACTACTGTGGCTGTTATCCCACGGAGCCACTTTCTATATGGCCTAACTTTCCCTCTTCCCCCCCCCCTTTTTCTAGCTATTTTTAAGCATTTCAAAATATCTCCGGCCTAGCTGCAGTCGTAAAGTTCTCGTCTTCGGGCAAATCAGATCCGGAGACTGGAGCAGGAGGAAGGGGGCCAGGAAGTCGAACCACATCAGTCGACCATCTTCGGACATCCTCAGTCGACATCTGCTTCTCCCGTAGAGTATCCCACAGCTTGGGAGAGAGGCCCTTCATACCACCTTTCTGGAGGGTATTCACCAGATGCAGTTGCTGGTCCTCGGCGTTCGGGTTGTACCATTGCTTTTTGAACGAAGCCCGGATTGAAGGAGGGAACCAGCCCCGGACCTGCAAGTAAGTATTGTGGCACTGGTGGGCGTTGGCGGCCATTTTCAACTCAGTCAGACGGAGTGACAGGGTTTGGCTCGCTAGGACCTTGTCGACGACAGCTTCGGTGAATTCCAGACGATCCTGATAACTCGCCGCCCGAGCAGCCTCCAGTTCTTCTCCAGGGCGCTCACCCTGGCTTGAAGTTGAGCTGAGACTTCCCTCTCGGCCCGAAGCTCATTCTCCTTCTCGGACCTGAGCTCCTCTTCTTTACCCTCAAAGTGACGCCCGAGGAAGGAAGAGAGGGCGGCTTGGAAGGGAGGGGAGTTAGCAAACTCAGAACTGAGAAGTTGAACCTATAGGAAAGATGGTTTAAAAAAAAAAGGAGAAGAGAGGGAGTACAGGAAAGGGAAAATACCTGAGGGTTGGCAGAAGAAACAGGATGGGTATTGGTGCGAGAGGACGATGGAGTCGGAGAGTTACCTGTCCGATGTTTCTTCCCGTCATGTTCGGAACTTTCCCCCTTACGCTTGCCCGGAATGAAAGGGGGAGGGGGAGGGATCTCAGGGGCAGAAATGGTGGTGTACCTTGACACCGGGGATCTACTGTCCCTGGTCGGGGGCCACAGAGGCAACCCTGGCCAAGGGGCGGCCCGGGAGTAAGCACGGGAGTAGCAGAGGGCTCGGGCGGAGCAAAAGCAGTGTTGGTTTCAACGGGATTCCGAATGGACTCCTGCCGGAGCTCCGTTTCGGCCGCATGCCCCTCCCGATCCTTCTGACCGACCTCAAGCTCGGACGTGACATCGACAATTGTAATAGGACCAAGGTTGAGGGGCCCCGAGCCGAGAGGAGGATTCTGAACGGTCTCCTTTGTCTTTTCCTTATCCTGTTGGCGCCCCTGCTGCGAGTCCGGACTAACCTGCCGGTTCTGAACGGTCTCCTTAGTCTGGTTCTTATCCTCGTCTGGCTGACCCCCCCGCTGCGGGGTAGCTTCGACCAGAGGATTCTGCTGCACCTGCCTTTGCGGGCCACCCTTTTTCCTCTTTTCCACTTTGGCCGCCTCAGGCTCGACCCCAGTCCCTGCTGTGACCACTTTCCGGCTCTTCTTTTTGGGGAGTGGCACCTCGGGGTTGTTTTCCACAGTAGGAGCTGAAAGGAGGAAGATAGTCAGCCAGAGTTTGAATTAATAAAAAGCAAAAAGAGGGTAGAAATCAAGGGGTCTACCTATAACAGGCTAGGTAACGACCCAACGGCTGTCCCGGAAAGCACCGACCGGATATATAGCGCGGGGGAAGAGGTAAAGCGAATTGTCGGCAAGCCAATACTGGTCCAGGTTAAGAGTGTCGGAGGCCAGGGCTGTATGATGCGCAAGTTGCGTGTCAGGAAGGAAGGCTTCCCGGGCGTCGAGCACGACACTGTTGTTCCAGCCGGGGACCTTGTAGAGTTCGGGGTTAACCTTCACATACCCCTTTAATTGCCAGTTCTTCACCGAGTCCTTTTTGCCGAGAATGAAGTCCTGAACCCCGGGCCGCGCTTGAACAGTGTAGATCATCTCCTTACCCGGGCACTTGATCAGCATATAGAAGGATCTCCATAGGTTCAACGAAGGGTCAATCTTACATCGGAGGCTCCTGACCAGAAAACCCATCATCACGGCAACCACGTTCGGATGCATCTGACACGGCGAGATCTTGTGGAACTCCAAGAACCGGGAGTATAGCGGGGGGAAGGGAAGACTTAACCCCCACATGAAGTGGATACGGGGGATGCATCGGACAGACTTCACGTACTCCTCGGCTGAAACAGAGGCCATTTGAGCGTTCAAAGGCACGGGAACCCCCATGCCGCTGAGACATTTGGCGGTCCAGACGTCGGCTTGAAAAGAGTGAGCCCGGGCGGTGTCAATCTCTCTTTGGGCCCGGTTCTTGGAACGCTTGAACGTTGGGGCGGAAGGAGTCACGTTGCAACAGAGATGAATCGGCTTATACGACGCCGACGAGCCAACAGAGGTTGAGGCAGAAGGAACAGTACTCTGAAGAGAGTAGGTAACAGCGGCATCGGGCTGAGCATCGTTCGAAGCCATGGCGGAGGAAAGGAGAGAGAATATGAAGAATTGAAGAGAGGGAATGGCAGTAGAACTTTGAAAAATTGAAAGCGATTGGAAGGAAGGCTTATTTATAGAGGACAAGAAAAGGAAGGCGAAAAGGCGACAATTAAATGGGCTTGGGAAGCGAGAAAGCAATGATGGCAACCATTAATTGCCCTCAAAAAGGGCGCGCCCGTCTCATCATTGTCAGGCCGGGAGCGAATACAGAAAGCCAATCCTCCCGCCCTCGGATCGGAAGAGTTCACACCCTCGGACGGAAGAATCGGCTTCCGGGGGGCTAGTGGTGATACCGGGCCCAAGCCCAAATGCTCCTTGGCAGTATGGGCTTGGCCCGTTACAAGGTAAGGCTAGTTTGGCAGTATCTGAATTCGTACAACTCGGACAGTGACACACGCTAGAGGACACTCGGAACATGGACCACATGGAAAGCATGGGTTACTGTATAAATAGTGCTCCTCAGCACTATTCCAAGTAAGTATCTTCTCACTATTCAAGTGATTACCCCTTTTCTCTCCCGAGATCCATCTTTCATTATCACGCCGGAGGGTCTACCCTCGGGTACCTCTTGGGGCTCTGTCTTGCAGGGTTAGGTGTTGGATCAGGGACCAGGGGACCATCCGGACTGACCAGGCAGGCAGCATCAAGCATCACGAACAGGCTTTGCATCTTGTTCCATCCGAATATGATGTGTACATACATCAGGGCTGATTCCAGTAATGTCCGCCAAAGTCCATCCGATTGCCTTTTTGTACTTCTTCAGCAATGCAACCAATTTCTCCTCTTGGGACTCCTCCAACTTGGTACTAACAATCATTGGCAGAGTTTCAGAGTCTCCCAGGTACACATACTTCAGGTTTGGTGGCAGAACCTTGAGCTCCAAGATTGGTGGTGAGATATCGGATGGCAGTGGTTTATCGGCAAGGCTCTGTTTGGGAAAATCGACGGTGTTTCCAGTGCTAAACACCTCTTCTTGAGAGTACATGGAGTAAAGCAGTTCACGTATCTCTTTGTCACTCTTTCCTTGCACCATCAGCTTTGTAACACCTGTAGGTGATGGAATTTCCATCCGTTCCTGCAAGAATTCGGTCTCAAGAAAATCTTGGACTAAGGGGTCAATGATATCAATGGCATACACATTTTCAGCATCAATTGGTTTTTTCATTGCATCTTCAATACTGAAAGTATATTTTTCACCATAGTAATCAAGACAAATTGTTCCATCCCCTACATTAATGATGGTATTAGCCGTCCTTGAGAAAGGTCGACCTAACAATACACCAGAATTATTTTTACCACCATCATGATTCATCTTCACCACATAGAAATCAGCAGGATACACAAACTCATTGACCTTAACAAGGACATTTTCCAAAATACCCTCTGGATACACACAAGACCTATCTGCTAATTGAATCACAACTCTAGTGTCTACCATTTCAGCTCCATTTCATTTCTTATAAACAGATAATGGAATTACATTAATTGAAGCTCCTAGATCACACATAGCAGAATCAATCTTGGCATCTCCAATGTAACATGGTAAAGAGAACATACCAGGGTCTTTACATTTTTGAGGCAATTCCCTTTGAATTATTGCTGAAACCGACTCACTCATAATCACCTTGCTTGAGTCCTTTGGTTTCCCTGCAATAAAATCTTTCAAAAACTTGCTAACAGGAGGAAGCCTTATTGCCTGCAACAGAGGAAGGTTAATATCCATTTTCCCAAAAATAGACAGAAAATCAATGGACTCTTTCTCTTTGCTAATCTACGGGAAAAAGAGGAAGGATTTTCACTGGAGGATCATTCAAAACCTTCTTCGGAGTTTCCTCCTTGGTTGGTTCAGAACTACCTCCTACCTGAATTTCAGCTTCTGTCGCCAGCCTCGATTTGTGCAAATGAGGGCCTGCAGTAGAACTTTCGGGCTGTTTCTTCTCAGCTTTGATTGCAGCCTTCTCAGGGAGTGAATCCACCTCTCTTCCACTTCTGAGAGTGATGTGATTTGATTTTTCCCTATGGTTAACTTGCACTTGAGAGGGAAGGCCTGGTTGTTGCATTCTAAGCTCGTTCATGGAGTTCAACAATTGTGAAATTTGTCGTGTGTGCTTCTCCAAGGTAGCCTCAGCCTTCTTTGAGCTATCTTTCTAGTCTCGAAGCATGCTCATCATCATATCAAGCTTCTCATCTGTGGAGTTCTTTTGAGGAGGGGGGTGGTTTTGAGTATAAGCTTGAGGGGCTCTTTGATTCGGTGGAACATAAGCTTGTTGACCTTGATTTCCTTGATCTCTCCATCGAAAATTTGGATGGTCCCTCCAACCTGGATTGTATGTAGCAGAGTAGGGGTCTCTCTTGGGCTGCCTATCGTTCCAATTCCCTATAGAATTTTCTTGAACAAGTTGCTCATCCAAGGCAAAGTTACATTGCAAAGTGGTATGGCTATAAGTTCCACATGTATCACAAGGACTATCATGAGGGCCAGAGGTGGAAGCGCTGCTTGCAGAAGAGACCTTATCCACCACCCTTGACAGAACTTTTTCCATCCTATCCATCCTTTTGTTGAACTTATCCTCACTCGAATAGCTTGTATCTGCAACTTTCTTCAAAATCCTCACATCCACTATCATATTCCTTCTTGGAGTCGATCATCTTCTTGAAAATTTCTCTAGCTTCATTCACTCGAAGATGAGAAAATCCACCATTACTCACTGAATTCATCAAGTCCTTATTTGCGGAGGTGAGCCCTTGGTAGAAATATTGCAGCAATTGTCCCTCCGAGAAGCGATGATTAGGACAACTATCCACCAATCTTCTGAACTTAAGCCAAAATGCACTCAACGGCTCATCATACTCCTGATAGATGCTTGAGATTTCTTTCTTTAACGCTTCAGTCCGTGTGGAGGGGAAGTAGTACTCCAAAAACTGCTTCTTAAGATCATTCCATGTAGTAATGGAATTTGGTGGCAAGCTAGAAAGCCACTGATTTGCTGCCCCCGTCAAGCTGAATGGAAATGCAACTAGCTTAAACTGCTCCTCTGTGACATTAGCAGGCCTCTTTTGTACCTTACAAATCTTTATGAACTCATTCAAAAAATTGTAGGGATCCTCGGTGCTCCTTCCATGAAATTTCGGAAGAACATTCAAAAGGCCAAACTTAATCTCAATGGGGTTCGCCGTTTGTGCCAATTGGATAGCAGTAGGGGGATCCTCTTCACTGTGACCAGTGAGCTCCCAAATGTTGGGATTATCAGCATTAGCATCAGGTTCCACCATTAGGGAGTTATCGGACTCAGCTTCAAATTCTGCCTCTGGAACAACCTCGGTTTGCGAAAACTGAGGCTCTACGGCAGATTTCAACCTTCGTAATTTAGCAAGCTTCCGATTCCTCTTAGCAGTCTTCTCAATTTGGTGAGCGTCGTTTAACTCACACAAATAATCCTGCAACACGCTAAGAATATATAATAAACTAGCACAATCGTAAGCATGGTCGAATCCCACAGAGAACGGAGTAATCAAATTCAATCTCCTAAAGATCGAACTTGGTGTAGTCACCACACTTTATATTTTTTTGAAGATTGATTTTCTAACAACTAAGAAACAAATAAACTATACTAAATACTAAAATACAATCAAATAAAAGAAACTAAATTTACTACTAAATTAATATAGAAAACAATCACACGAAAGACATTTGGCTTCGAATAATTCCTCACTAGATACTATGATCGATCATTGATTCAGTAATAAATTAACACCCATGAATCTATCAGTTATAGGACAACAAGTATTTGCTAAACCATCCCAATCCCTCCCTTACATTCTCGATAGCAGGCAAGTATTTGCTGAACCCACTATTTCTCTTATTAAGATGTACCCAGAAAGTATTCGTTAAACTAGATACACATCTCAATAGCATGAAGCACTAAAAGGACCCAATATAAACAATCACCCAAGTATTCGCAAGTAGTGTCTTGTTCACTTAATTGTTCCACATCCCTGTTATTATATAGTCTGTATCAGTTATCTATTGTATAGACATGAACTTTGCTACTTTAATTAGCTTTAACCTAATTCAAGTTGATCAGACTCAAAACATCAGATATAAATTAATACAAGAACAATCAAGAATTCATGGATATCATTATAAATACAATTAGATCTCACAAATCATAAAACTAGAAATTCATTATTCTACGCCGAACAAACAATTAGCTAAACATAATAATAAAATAATAAAGAAAAGAAATCAAACCGGATTCCATTAGCAGATGAACGAAACTTCAGAATAATTCAGGCCGTGGCCGCCGGTTCCAAAAAAAACAGAGAGAAAACCCTAATCTAATTTATTTAATAACTAAACCCTAATACCCCCCCTAATGTCTCACGGCTGAATATATATATTGGCCAACAAAACCAAGTCCAAATCCAAAACCCTGAAACACACGCACACAAATATTCTACCCGGCCCACGGGCTTTATTTAATACTTATATAATTAATAATAATAATAATACTAATATAATATAATTAGCAATAATTCAGCCCAATTAAATTGAGCTGAAATTCTTTGATGTCTTCCCTTTAATTCTTCAATATTGCCATCTTATTATTGCTCCTCTTTGAGTATATTGGATCGCTACCTCGTTAAAAACCCGGCGGGAAAAAAGAGTATAACGAATCCACTTCTTTTAGACTCCAAAACCTCCTTCAGTCTCACCTCAGTCCGGGTCGACTTCACCGAGTAATTTAGTGATCGTTACACGAAACACAAATCTGCCAAATGAAGAATTCCGGAATAAGGGTCAACTGGATTAACATCCCTTTCAGCTTCCAAATTGCTCCAAAAATCGTCAAAACCGCATCCTTTGTGCATTTAGCTCCAATCTCTTCCATCAATCAAATCTGCATAGAAAACACACCTAAAGTGCACATTAATCTCGTAAAAGCACATTATAAAACTCTGAATAAACAACATATAGTCATCACATCAATATTATAAATATCTTAACATTACATTAATTTAATAATTTATAATACATTAAATTATTGACTAATTTAAATAAATGATCTTATAGGTTATAATTAACGACAATTTAGCATAATTTATATAAACTATAATATTTATTTATTCTAACAAAATCAAAAAAGTTTATAAAAGTTTGATTATTTTATATGTTAGATTTTATTATGTTACATTGAGTTCAATAAAAGAATTTGCAAAAAAATAGAATTGGCAAAGTCTTCACTTACTACAAAAACTGGACTTAAATTAGTAAATCCTGGTTTTGAAAGTCTTGCTCTAACCAAATAAAAATTATCAAGAACTTTTAAGACTTGATATCTCAAAATTCACGAGAACCCAACATAACCGTATATATTTTACTTTTTCAGTTCGTAAATTAATTAAAAAATAACTAATGTATAATTGATTTTTGGATTTATTATTTAGTCATTACTGAATAATAAGGTAATTTATTGGCACTCCAAGCCAAAAATATCTAAAAGCATGAAGTTTATAGCAAGTTTGTACAAAATAAACATTACAATGCTCGTACTCATAAGCAACAACTTCCAAAATAAATAAAAAAAGAATTATCATGGAATGTATGACATTCTTATAGCAACTCAAAAACAAGGAGCAATATAGTGATCGAGTCAACAAAAATCGAACCACAATAAAAATAATTACATTGTGTATCTCTACTAAAATTGAAATGTTTTTTTAAATTTAGTCACATATTATATTTTATTTTATTTACCATATTTATGTAACATGTGTGACATTCCAGTGAAAGTCAAAATTATAGTGTAACATGTGTCATGATATTTAACATTCACAAAAGTCAATATTATAATGAGTGATAAAAGCAATTCTAATTAGGCACTGGGTGTAAAATCAAAACTAATCAGTGCTAATGTGATTAATGGGCTGTCATGCTATTCGTATTGATTAACCATTAGTAGTCGGATAATTAGTGTTTAAAACAAAAACTTCTTGAATTGTCAAACTAATCAGTGATAACACTTCATCTCCGTTGTCACTATTAAGTTGGAAGTTTATTTTCATTGAATAATTTCACTAATACATTCAGAACATACTCGTATCGGTTAAACATTCGTAATCATGCGTTGTACGGATTACCAAACTAATTAGTCACAAGCATTGATCTCTACTTATAGATCATTGATACTCAAGCACTAAGTAGTGCTAACCATTGATCCACATTGATATCAATCTCCTTAACATCTAATTGTCAATATTAGTTTCACCAATCAGCGTAGAATCTCATCTTATCGATAAAGCATTCGTACTAAGGCATTGATTGGATTACTAAACTATCGTGATAAACATGGGTATCCACTATCACTGACCATCTAATTGTCACTCGGTAGTTCCACTAATCAGTGTAAAATCTAATACTATTGACAAAGCATTTGTAGTCGGGTATTGATTGGATTTCCAAACTAATGATGATAAACCTTGGATTCCTAGACACTTTCTACTCTGAACAGACTGACCTCCCACTAGAATAATGCTCTTCCTTCTCTCTTAGTTTGAAGCACACGCACCTCCTAAAATTCAGCATCTTTCCCCACGCGCCCCCTTTTTTTCATGTCAGTTACTGATAACGGTTAGATTCTCACCAATAACGACTAGATAACGGCCTTTCCATGGTGGATCCGCCGCCCAATATGGGTGGCAGACTGGCCGGAAAAACATTTATGCAGGCTCTCACACACAAACAATCCCCACTATATGAATCCCTCCCGAACAACCCAGAAATCAAGCCCTCAATCACCAAACTTAACAGCCGACCGGCATGCCTTTACGATCCCGACTCTGTCAAGGTCTTGGCGGCCCACTACAGCAACACACTAGTCGGCAAGTTTGCAAGAGGTAAACCACAGATGGAGAGTATCCAGGCTGCTTTCAAGCTAATCGGATTCAGATCGGACTTTCAGGTTGCCCTCTTGGATTATCGTCATATCCTGATTCGATTCAAGGATCAAGCAGATTACCAGAAAATGTGGCTGCAACCATACTGGACAGTCGCCAGAGCAAATATGAAGGTTCTTAAATGGACGGAGGATTTCTCCACCGACCACGAGTCATCCTTTGTGCCAGTGTGGGTGTCTGTCAAAGAGGTACCAATTTACTATCATAATCAATCAATGATACAAGATGTTGCAGCTCAGATCGGGAATTTTATCAAAATGGATGCTGCTACAAGTGCTATCACTAGGCCATCTGTTATTAAGATGTGTATAGAGGTTGACCTTAGGGAGGAAAGAATCAGTTCAATACCAATTGGTAGAACAGATAATTATAAGGAATGTCCAATAGAATATAATCAACTCCCACTGTACTGCAAGTCTTGCAAAAAGATAGGCCATGATGAGGCTGCTTGTATTCACCTACACCCTGAGTTAAAGAGGGCATGGAAAAGGAAGGATTCACAGCAATAGCAAAATGTGGAACAAGGCTCCTCTGGACTCTCAGCTGCTGAAAAGGATGAGGGGGCTATGCAGCAGAAAGAAGCTGGTTCCATGGTGATTTACAATCAAGGAAAAACTGTCAACCATAGGCTGAAGGAAGATGGCCAAAGCTCAACACTTATGTTCATATCAACAAGCATCAGACAGCCAAGAGGCTCTCCATCAGTATCCTTAATATCATTTGATGATATGCACATTAATAAACTGAAGAAGGACCTAAAATCACACAAAAGCCCATCATGCACCATTGTACCTTACACATCACAATTGAAAAATTTCCAATCCATTTTAAGTTTTGCGGGAATCTTTGGATGTAAATGAAGGAGAGGAAAATTCACCAGAGGAGGAGGAAGATGGTGAACTCATCCCCCATGAATCCAACAACAAAGAGTCACAGAGGCAAGAAACCAGTGGAAAAGACAAGCTAAACCAGACACACAGCATGTCAGGTAAAACAGGTAACTATGAGCCTGAAATGCTTGTCATACATCAAACTGCCCCTTTTCTGGATTCCATGTTGTTGACTGATGCCAGTTCTAATATGCATGATAGCTCAAACTCTTTGATAGAGCATAATAAATCCATAAAAGGGGTTAACACACACACACAAGCTCCACTTGCTATGAAAAAAAAGGCCTCAGATAGTGCTAATAGGTCCTTGAGACCTAAACAAAAAATAAAGTACCCTGTTTAATGATTAGACACACCATCATTGGAAATATGTTGGTATGAAATATTAGAGGCTTTGGATCCTCAATAAATAGATTAAAATCTCTAATTGCAATTCATAAGATAGCTATACTGTGTATATTGGAACCCATGCATGATAACTCCATTTGTGATACATGAGTTACACTTTGATCACTCCTACCCTGATGTACATGCAAAAATCTGGCTTTTCTGGCAGTCAAACTTTTCAATAAATATTATCTCTGAAACTGATCAACTGCTAAATGTCAACATTTTTGATAATATTACTAACGTACCCGGGAATGCTGTCTTTGTATATGCTAAGGTATTTAGAAATCTGAGAGAAACACTATGGAGTGATCTTCTCTCCTTGCCATCATCCCCCACAATATATGTGGGTGATTTTAATACTGTTTCATCAGTATCAGAGCGTAGAGGTAAACACAGGCCCCCACTTAGAAGCATTAGGGATTTTAGCAATTTTATAGCCTCTCTAGCCTTACAGGAACTACCAATTTTATAGCCTTACAGGAACTACCAATTTTATAGCAATTTTAGCAATTTTATAGCCTCTCTAGCCTTACAGTACACTTGGTTTAATAAGAGAGCTAAGGATGCTTTACTCTTGCAAAAACTAGATAAAGCCCTAGTTAATCTTGCCTGGCTAAACCTCTTCCCACACAGCTCCACTCATGTCCTCAACAGAGCCACATCAAACCATAATCCCATCCTTGTATCTATACAGGATGCTACTGAGCAGTGCCCTAGACCTTTCAGATTTCAAACAATGTGGCTGAAAAGACCAGGCTTCATGGAACTGGTACAGAACAATTGGAATCAATCCTCCAACTTTAGTGGTATGCAAAATATGGTACACAAGCTGAAGAGGTTGAAGATGGCTCTCAAAACTTGGAACAGAGATAGCTTTGGCAATGTGCATCAAAACCTGGTGGATGCAGAGACACAGGTTGCACAATTAGAGCTGAACTATCAGAATTCAGGGTCAGAGGCTGATTTGATTACCCTTAACAAGGCTCAGGCCTTGCTCATCAGAGCCACTTCAGAACATGTCACTTTTTGGAAGCAGAAATCCAAAAATAGGTGGCTTCAGGAGGGAGATGCAAGTACTAGCTACTTTCATAATTCTGTCAAGGAAAGGATAGGTAGAGCTAGGATTAGTAAAATAAAGGATAGATCCAACCAGTGGATTACTGATCCTGGACAGATAAAGGAGGAGGGAGCACACTTTTTTGAACAACTGCTCAATGAAGAGTACTCAGAAAACTCTGGCCAATACCTCATGCATTTCCTATCAGTAATACCAAAGTTGGTAACAGAGTCAGAGAATGACCAACTGATGAGGAAAACGGAATACAAAGAACTGCAAGCAGTAGTTTTCAATCTAAGTCAAGACAGTGCCCCAGGCTCAGATGGCTTTTCTGGTGCTTTTTATACTCACTGCTGGGAAATAATCAAAGAGGACCTTCTTCATTCAGTAATTGAATTTTTAGAAGGTACAATGATTCCAAGGGCAGTTGCTAGTACATGGCTCACCCTAATACCAAAAAAAACCAATCCAGCAACATTTGCAGACTTTAGACCCATAAGTTTATCAAATTTTCTAAACAAAGTTTTCTCCAAATTGATAGCTGACAGATTGCTACCTCTTATGCCTAAATTAATTTCACCTGAGCAATCAGCCTTTTTAAAGGGCAGAGACATATCTGACAATGTCATTCAAATGCATGAGATGGCTAGACTGCTGGGTAGAAAAAGCAGGAACCAAAATCTAATGGTTAAATTAGATATGCAAAAGGCATTTGATAGAGTATCATGGAGTTTTCTAAACTCTGTATTACTTCAGTTTGGTTTCCATGGCTCACTGGTCAAGATCATAGTTCAGAACATAAGTGTTGCCTGGTTTTCTGTACTAATTAATGGGACTACTGCTGGTTTTTTCCACTCTTCAAGAGGGATCAAGAAAGGTGATCCACTCTCCCCTTACCTGTATAATCTCACAACTGAGGCCTTTTCAAGAGGGTTAAGGAAGTTAGTTGAGATTCAATACTTAGAACCTTTCAGCATGCCTAGGGGTGTCTCTTGTATCACACATCTTATGTATGCAGATGATACAGCCATATTTAGTACATCAAAAAAAAGGAATCTCAGAAGGCTGAAAGCATTTCTAGAAGCATATGAGATTACATCAGGTCAGAAGGTCAACTATACAAAATCTGATTTTTTCAGCTCTTCATGCTCAACCCCCAGAAGAATATCTATCACAAAGAAAATACTTGGCATGATGCAAGGCCAGATGCCTTTCAAGTATTTAGGGGTTCCCATTTTTAGGGGTAGAAACAAGAGCATTTACTACCAGCCAGTCCTAGAAAGAATGGAAAGGACAACACAAAACTGGAAGAACCAGTGGTTGTCAAATGCTGGGAAGATTATACTCATTAAGCATGTCTTGTTAGCAATCCCAATACATATTTTTGCCATTCTGAAACCACCCAAGGAGGTGATAAGGAAAATGGAGAAAATCGCAACCAGGTTTTTTTGGGGTGAATCTGAAACAGGCAAGAAGAAAATTTGGAGGAAGTGGTCCAGATTAGCCACCCCAACAGTAGAAAATGGTCTAGGTCTGAGGGATTTAACTGCATTCATAGATTCTTTTTCATGTAAATTATGATGGAAATTGCAGGTGAATAAAACAATCTGGACAAACTTCATGTGGACACTCCCAGCAACATACAAGTCATCCCAGACATGGAAGAGGATCTGCAGCATCACCAGAATATGCAATGACAACTCCTTTGTTTGCTTTGGGAAGGGACACATTCCATTTTGGGATGCAAACTGGACAGGGAATGGTGCCCTAATTTATGAATGGCCTGAAAATATCTCAGTCCCATTCCCTGAAATTTCACTCTCCACTTTTTTAGCCAACAAAATTGTTTACATGACTCAGATTGAGCCCCATCTGGCTACAAGTACTCTGCTTGTTTTGCAGGAAGCAACCATGGATCACTCACATGATGACAGACTAATCTGGAGGCCTTCAACTAATGGCAATTTTACTGTGCAATCAGCATATCAGTGCCTCAGGAGCAGGGACCAAAAATCTCAGATTTTGTCTGAACTATGGCTTAAACCAATCCCAAGTAAGATATCAGTACTGGTATGGAGAATAAGGAATAGATTACTTCCTTTTGATGATATCTTGATTAAATGTGGTTTTAATTTTGCATCAAAATGCCCATTGTGTTGCCATGAGTATAGCCTTGAACATTATTTTAATGCATGCCCTAACAATATGGCTGTCTGGAATGATATACATAAGATTCTTGCAATTAGGACCCCACATTTCAGAAACTTAAACTCTAGAGTGATGTTTTACATGTCATGTAAGGGTTTTTCTAAAATCCACACTAAAGTTATTAGAGTGACCACCATGGTTACTCTCTGGACTTCATGGAGGAGAAGAAACTCTCTTCTATATGATGATAAAAATATCTCATGCATTAGTGTGGTGTCTGACATTACCAAGTATACTTGTAGTATTTTTACTGTCAATCCTTTATCTGGTAATATGGAGAGGAATATGTTTATAATTGAAAATGGCCTCATTCCTTTTATTAAGAGAAGGAGACCTAGACTAATCAAACTGGTAAAGTGGAAATGAGATATATCACATGTGCTTCATCACTTTAGGCTGAAGTAATTGCCATACAAATGGGAATGAAATTAGGTCTGCAACTGAAGTTAAGTAACTTCTGTGTTGAGTCTGACTTCCTCTTGGCTGTCAGAGGTGTCCTAGATCCAGGTCACATTGACTGGAAACTGTACTCCATTTGCCATGAGATCAATCTTCATATTGCTAAATACTCAGTATTTCATACTTTGAGGGAAGGTAATATGGTGGCTGATTTTTTAGCCAAACTGAGCTCAGAAACTCAGTCTTCAACTATACTTGATATGCAACAACTTCCCTCAAAACTGAAAGGCATGCTCCTACTTGACAGACTTGAAATGCCAAGTATCAGATTCTCTCTGTGAAAAGACACACTGCTGCTATTTTACTTCTTTTTCAGGTGTATGGGAGCACATAACAAGGAGCAAGGAACTTCAAACTTCTGACTGCAGAATCATGTGGAAGCACAATCACTGGAGGCTCTTCACCAGTCCAAATCGAACTCAAAGCAACAGCACTGCTGGTTTTTTGTAAATATGGCATAATCATGGTCTGTTTTAGGAATTGGGGTGGCAGAATTGTGCTTCTCTCTTAGTTGAGCAGATCACTAAAATGCTCCCTCTCTCATCCTGACACAGAGTATTCTATGCTACCAAGATATATGCCTCAATAGAATAGGCAATCAATTAGATTAGCCATTCATTATTTTTGCTGAAGCTTTTGGCTTCAGGAGCACTTGTCAGCTCTTTTTGTAATGACTCTGGCTTTGGCCCAAAGCTGAATTGGAGCTTTTCAAAGGTTTGGGGTGCCAATAAATACCCCCCACCATTGGTGGTTTTAAAATTAAAAAAAAAATGATAAACATTGGTATCCACTACTACTAAACATCTAATTATCATTGAGTAGTTCCACTCATCAGCGTAGAATCTAATCCTATCAATAAATCATTCGTAGTTTGATTAAATTACCAACCTAATCGTGACAACACAAGGTATCCACTACCGCTAAACATCTGATTGTCATCAACGAGTTCCACTAACAAACGTAGAATCTAATCCTATTGATAAAGCATTCATAGTCGGGCATTGATTGATTTACCAGACTAAACGTGATAAACATTGGTATCAACTGCTACTAAACATCTAATTGTCATTAAGTAGTAACAATCATCCATGCATAGCCTATTCGTATTGACAATTGAGTAAACATTCATATTCAAGTAATTAATGAATCACCAAACTAATTAAACTCCCAACATCCTTTCTCAAAGGGCTTCCTAACCCCACTTAGCCCAATGTTGGGTCCATTGAATGACCCTTTCGGCCCAAGAATGGAGTTATACTTAGCCTAGGTTATTACACTTGGACCAAGATGAGTTCCAAAGTATTAAGTCTAACACAACCCAACAACTCGATTGCTAGATAAACTATTAAAAACATAAACAAACTAATTTAGAGAGATACGTATTATAATAATATCTTTAAATCATAGTTTAACATAGAAACCAAAGTAATAATTAGTGCAAATTATTAAATCTGAAAAAGTTCATCGAAATACAGGTAATACTTTACTAACTCTGAGTTTAAATTTACGTAAACTATGATGAAGACCTTAAGTATTGCACATGGGATGAAAAGGATTGAGGCCTTGTTTGCCTGAACTTATTTGTAAACCAATTTCATTCAGTTCAATTCAATTCAATCCAGTTCAGTTCAGTTCATCATGATGAAAAATTAATTTGATCAAGTTAAAGTTAAATTAGACATACTGATTCTATTTTCCAATACATTATTTTTCACTTCAATTCAGTTAAGTTCATTTTTCAGCTCATTTCAGTTCAATTCAGTTCATCGATAACTAAGCTCAGGCAAACAGATCCCTGAATGACTCAAAATACACTATTCAAACCCAATAATTCTAAAACATGCATATAATCAATAATAATTATAATAAATTAAAGGTCCTCTCGTAAACCTGGGATATTTAGTAGTATGTCCGATTATAATTATATATTCTTAAAAAGTAATATTATAACATTGGTAGGGATGATCATGGTCGAGTCTGGGCAGGGTCTAGCTAGATCCATACCTGACCCATGAAAATATAGTTGGGACCCGAACCCGACCCATACCCAATGGGTTGAGAAAATTGAGACCCAAACCCATACCCGATGGATCTACTAGGTCACATGATCTTAAATGAGTCCTTAATAAATTTATGTTTTCGCAAATAAATGTAATATTATAGTAGAAATTATGGAATGAAAGTCAAATGTTTCATCACCGATCCTTAATAAACATCAATACGAAATAAAAGTTTTCGTTTAAACTGATAAATAGTCTAAGGAAATACATACTACCTCTGTCTCACCCAAATCAGTGGTGATACCAGGCCCATGCTCAGATACACGAATGACAATATGAACCAGACCCATGATAAGGTAAGCTAATGTGGCGGCACCCGGAGGAGGACCACCCGGATAGAGATAGATACATAGTGAGTCACACCAAAGATGGACCACTCGGTGACGCGGGCTACAGTATAAATAGGGCTACCTAGCACTATTCCAAGTAATTATCTATTCATTACTCACTCTAGTGAATAACCCTTTTCTCTCTCAAGATCCGTTTTTCATCATCACACCAGAGGGTCTACCCTCGGGTACCCCCGAGGCTCTGTCTTGCAGGGTCAGGATACTTGAGAAGAGGAAGGGGACTTTTTGGACCGACCAGGCAGGCAGCATCAATCAGCACAGTTGACTTTTCACTCTATCCAACACACATCTTTGACCAACCGTATTTTTATTTACTTATCTTATCGAAAAATCAAAATTTGATATTTGAATACTTTATGTTGCAATTAATCTAACGATACCAAATATGATAATATTCATTGATAGTCCATGGTTCGTATTCTGGACCTCATTCAGTCTCGGATCAGGGCCCGAGAATTGTCATGGGCTCGAGATACGCGGACGATGGATCCACAGATCCATCAATCCCAATCCTTATGAGGAATGCGTATATTCTGAATGTTCTACAAGGAATACACTTCTCTGAAAAATGGTAATACAATAACTATTCCCATAAGAGTTGCATTCATACCATAATTACATATTTTGGTGATCTACGAATTGTAGCCATATAAATACCAAAGGTTTGGTACAGCTTTTTCAATCTATTATCTTACATACAATACGCCCTACGCACATACTAACTTGAGCGTCGGAGTCTACCCTCGAGACACCCAAGACTTTGTCTTGTAGATCAGTTCATGAGCTGAGTTCGTGATCAAGTGCGGGTTCAAAACTTCCATCAATTTGGCACGCTCTACGTACAATATGCCCTACACCCAATGGGACCCGCTTGACGATCCCACGGCCCCTGGAAATTTCAAGTACCTCATTGTGGCCATTAATTATTTCTCGTAGTGGTTAGAAGTTGAAGCCTTGATAAACATAACCGGGAAAACAATCATAAATTTCTACTGGAAAGACATTGTGTGCCGCCACGACATCCTGAGATATATAGTGTCCGACAATGGCTCACAATTTATGGCTCACAATGGTGTGAGGAATACGGCATACATCTAAAGCTCACCTCGGTGTATCATCCTGAAGCCAACGGCCAAGTAGAAGTTACAAAATGAACCCTGGTCAATGGCATCAAGAACCGCCTAAAAGGAGCTAAAAGAAACTGGATCCGAGAACTCTCGAGTGTGATCTGGGCCCATAACGACACAAGCTACGGCAACTGGAGAAACTCCTTACAACTTAGTCTATGGGTCCGAGGCGGTCATCCCCGTGGAAATTGGAGTCCCCTCTGCCCGCACCTCTCAATAAGAAGATGAAGATGGCACTGCCAATGAAGAAAACCTTCGTCTCGACCTCGATCTCCTGGAAGAAAAAAGAGCCAATGCTACCATCCACGAGGCCAAAGTGAAAGAAAGGGTCAAGCGCCATCACGACAGAAGGGTTCGCTTGGCCACCTTCGTCAAAGGAGACTTTGTCATGAGGCTAAACGAAAAGAGTAAGAAAGAAGTGGAAGGGGAGCTACCCCGAACTGGGAAGGTCCATATCGAGTCCTAGAATCCCATCCAGGGGGAAGCTACCTCCTAGAAACCATGAAGGACCACGAAGATGGAATGTGGTTAACTTACGAAATTATCACAGAAGATAAAGTTCAAGAAAGAACCTCACAAAGGTCCGAGACAACTATGCTCTAGCATAAACGGGTACTAAACTCGAACCACTACTTCTTTTTGTTCTTAAAGTCATGAACATAATTTGAACTTATGTTATTTACAATTACGTCTTATCTTTATTTCGGGGCAATCACAAATTCCTTTTCTAACAAAGGGAATGTTATCCTAAGTATGACGCTGATTGCTTCTCAAAACGATATGATTTAAAAAAGTATATGATTGGCCAGTTTATCTAAAATAAGCTATTTTGAACTCAAAATTCAACTCCCAATCATTTTGAATAAAAAAGATAGGCTCAAGATAAAATACTTTAAGAAGTATTTGATTGAAGTCTACGGACTAAATAGGCAGACATGCTTGAATATCAATCATCTCGAAATACAAAGAGGAAAAACCTCGAACCCAAAACTCATATCAAAAGTGTCATTACATCAGAATATGATATTTCTAAAAAATCCCAAGTGGATACAAAGAGGAAAAACCTCGAACCCAAAAGGTCATATCAAAGGTGTCATTACATCAAAATATGATACTTCTAAGAATCCCCAATGGGATACATAGAGGAAAACCTCGAAATTTGATACAAAGGTCATGTAAAAGATGTTACTACATCTAAATATGATACTTCTAAATATACCCGATAGGGTTATCAAGGACTTTACCAAATGTGACACTTGAGAGATGGGCTATTGTCAACTTCTCTGCAAGCTGTGACATTAAAGGTCTTGTCAGGGGAAAGACCTCATGAACTTGGTGCTAATGACCCTGGTCAAATAAGCCTGAGGAAGAAGCCAAACAACATCAATTTGAATGCTCGCAGAGTCTTCATCATGGACAACTGTGAAGACCTGATCCCAGAGTATCTCAGCTTCGTCAAGGGTATTAGCCGCCAGAACCTATCCTCTATAACAGTAGAATAGAGGCAGGAGCTCCTTTCCAGTAAACCATGAGACCGAGGCACAAATCCTAAGTCCATTTTCAAAGGAGTGAAGCTAAAACCTAAAGCTGATGAGGAGATGCCAACAAACCTGTCGAGGCTAGTCTCCCTTACTAGTGGAAGAGCTGGAGAGCACCTCACCAAGGAAGGATAACTCAGAACATTTGGCTTCAATAAGCTTTAATAAATCTCCTGATGTCATTATCTCATTGGAGGGACCTAATGCATCCAAAAACTCGGCCCCATGAATCCAGCGGCTAGCGGTCAAAGCTGCGAGCTTATCAGAAGCATCCAGATGAGAAAAGAAGGTAGTCATTAACTCTCTTTCCCCATCAGACCTACATAACACCAGGACCTTATCCAAGCTCTTGTGCAGCTCGGAGTCTAGGAATAAATCCCCATACTCCTCCCTGTGACTCTTCAGCGCGGGGCCGCAAGCAATAAATGCACTCCGAAGATTAAGAAGTCGCAGATGTTCCTTGGGATCTCCCTTCGAGGACTGCTTCTGAGAAAACTCATCCACTATGCTCCGGAGAACATCCAGCTTGTCCTCTTGAAGCTCCTTCTCTTGTGTCAGGATCTTATTCTTGTCCTCAAGCTGTTTTACCCTATCTTCTAGCTGAGTCACATTTACTGGAGCCGGAACAGAGAAATCTCCCATAAATTACCCCTCGAGTGGGGCTCACCAGATCTTGGACCGGAGTCATCTCATCCTCGAGCCTTAAATCAGCCTTGACGGGGTATGACAACCTGCATGATTTCAGAAATCGCGGGGTCTTTTTGTCGGCCACCTTGGTGATGCCACTCGCAACACCAGCAACTGGAGGCCGTTTATCAACTTAGGGCTCCATATTCGGGTCTGAACCCGACCCAGACGCACCTTCATCGACCACCGTAGTTACAGCCTGCAGCGGCGTAGCGATAGTTACCTCCACCAATTCCCCAGAATCCACCTCCAGGAACAGAGTGCTTAAGTCACGGATGGTCGGGGCTCCTTCTTCATCATCTATCACCGCAGTCTCTTCAACGTTTGGAACAACATTCTTTGTATTGCCAGGGGGAACGCTGGAGTTTGATGAGAACATGGCAATATAGAAGATTGAGGGGGGGAGGAGAGAGTGTGTGAAGAAGACAAATTTTTTGAAGAACTTTGAAGAGAAAAGTTTTACTGAGATTGAAAACACGAAACTACTTGGGTGAAAATTGGTGATAAACACAAGGAAAAGTTACTTGGTTATATAACTAGTAATTAAAACACATTCAAGTGAAGTAATTACCTCGACTCGCGAAACGATGCTGGCAATTGGAAGGTTGGTCTTTCTCACCGCCAGAAGATACAATGAGTAGACGCCACATGTCAAGATCAAAAGGATGGATTCAAACCAGGCCATCCACGTGTCTTGATGGAATACGAAACAATTTGAAGTTAGATATTCAGAAGGGTTAGCCCGAGAGAACAGTCCTAAGTGGATGCCCCCGAGCTTAATACCCCGATATACTTTCCCTCGAGTTATTGGCCTTACCAAGAGAAGCAAGCCTCTCATCCAGCCTTCGAGATAGAAGTCCACAAAATTCTGAAAATCTATTTTGGGGCTACTGATAAGTCAATGGTTCGTATTCTAGACCTCATTCAGTCTCGGACTACGGCCCAAAAAGGGTCATGGGCTCGAGATACACGGATGGATCCACAGATCTATCAATCCCAATCCTCATAAGGAATGAGTATATTCTGAATGTTCTACAAGGAATACACTTCCTCCTAAACATGGTAATACAACTACTATTCCCATCAGAATTGTATTCATACCATAATTACATATCCTAGTGATCTACGGATTGTAGCCATATAAATACCAAAGGTTTGGTACACCTTTTTCTATCGATTATCTTACATACAATACGCCCTACGCACATACTAACTTGAGCGTCGAAATGTCTACACTCGGGACACCCGAGGCTTTGTCTTGCAGATCAGTTCGTGAGCTGAGTTCGTGATCAAGTGCGGGTTCCAGACATCTATCATTCATGATTATATATCTATTTAAATAGGCGGTCAAAGTTGAAAAGAAAATAGTGTCAAAAAGTCAGAGTGCACATTAGGTTGAGACGGAGGGAGTATTTCATTTTCAATCCATGATGCATCTCCAAGAAAAGCACAATTTATTTGGAAAAAAACTAGAAACATTATTCATACACGTACCCATATAGTTAAATGAAAACACATACCCGACCTATACCTATTGGGTCCAAAAAATTGAACCCATACCTGACCTGACCCAATGGGTCTGGATTGGGTCCTGGACTCATGATCATCCCTAAATGTTGGGAGTGCAAAAACAGTCCTATAATTATCCGTTAACTGGCATTGACAGTGAATTTTCGATATTATTAATTTACTACTAATAAAATACTAAAATACTTTAATAATACTGTTAAAATTCATTAATGATTTCAGTTAAGGACAATAATGAGTTCCTGCGTATAAAAATGCATATGTACCCAAGAAATCAGTTTAATAAGTATATTTCATATTAATATGCTTCACTTATTATATGTCATTATAATTTTACATCATAATACTTCAGAATTTAGATATGTATCGGTAAATTTAGCTATTAATATTGATATAAAGTCAAGTAACGCGCACCTTTTATTAATAAAACTCAATTTGAAGAATGGTCAATTACTAATTTCGATTAGGTACTTAGAGCCTGAACATTAGTGCTTCTTACTAAAGACTTGCTTATTACCTAAAGTGTTGTCGCCTATTCTTACGTGTGGGAGTACTAGCCAATCAGTCTTCATAGATCTCATTTTACTTTTTATTTAAGTTACATATTAAATCAAAGAAGTGCTTGTTAAGCAATATACCATTATTCTTAGTTGATTTTTACTTAATTTGATCAAATTTGATGTTATGAGTCATAACCCTTAAAAAAATGCTCTTCATGTCTACTGCCATTATATTCCTACGAAACTATTCAAATAATCTGGAGAGAGCAGTCCTTACTAGTTCATATTTGATTAATTAAAGACAGTTTAGTTATTAGTGTAAACTAGCCATATGGACCGCGCGTTGCGCAGTAAGTCTAAAACACTTTTTGATTAGTTTATTATTTAGGTAAAATTGTAGCTTGATGTTATTAAAACAAAATTCATACTAAAATAATAAATTTGAATAATAAATAGTCAAGTTAAACCTTCTTAAGTGAATTAAAATTTTGCAATTTAATAAGGGTATATTACCAAAAATATTTTATACAAGACCGATATATTGAATAAATTTTTTTTACATAATCTAGCTAATGTAATATTTAGTATAAGTTTGAAACTTGTAAGTTAAATCATTACATTTTAATTGAATGGATGGAGAAGAAAAGTTGGACCTTTAAAAGAGTTATTCTTTTAAATAAAAATATTTTGTAAAGGTAAATAAAAAACAATGATTACATATATTCATTATCTTTTTGTGTCGATAGTCTTTTAATAAAAGAATGAATTTATCAAAATAACTTACATTTACGGGTAATAATGAGATTTTCATTTTTTGAAAAACAATAAGACGTTGACCATGTTTGACTGAGTTTAGTAGAATAGTTCAGTTTAGTTAATTCAATTCATTTCAGTTTAATAAAAAATAATTTGATCGGATTCAGGTAAATTTAGACATGCCAATACATTAATTTACATTAGTTCAATTTAGTTTATTTCAGTTCATTTCAATTTAATAAAAAATCAGTTCAAGTAAACAGCCCTGTCAAGTTCAGATTATTGGAAAATAATCTCAGTTAAATTAATCTCAGTTCAGTTCAGTTAATTTAATGTCAGTTTAGTTAAATTAAATTTAGTTCAGTTAAATTAATCTCAATTCAACTATACAAATCTCAGTGCAATTAAATTAATCTCAGTTCAGTAAAATTAATCTCAGTTCAACTGGAATAAACTTAGATTTGATTCAATAAAATATTTATTTTAACTTTATTTCATTTGGATACAAAACATAATGATTTAGGTCATGTTTGCAGGAGTTTATAAGAACAATTAAGTCCAATTCAGTTCAATTCTATTTATCCTAGTTTAATTCAATTCAGTTCAGTTTACTTCATTTCAGTTCAGTTTAATCAAAATATAAATAAATAAAATGCGGGTAAATTACATACTGATTTTATTTTTCAAAACATTAATTTTCACTTCAGTTCAATTTAGTTCAATTCATTTTAGTTCAATTCAGTTCAGTTTAGTTTAATTCAATTTAGTTCAGTTTACTTCAGTTCAATCAAAATATGATTTGATAAAATTCAAGTAAATTTAGACATACTCATTCTATTTTTCAATACATTAATTTTCAGTTCAGTTCAATTCAATTCAGTTCAATCGGTTTAGCTCAATTCAGTTCAGTTTAGTAAAAACATAATTTGATTAAATCCAGGTGAATTTAGACATAGCAATTCTATTTTTCAATAAATTAATTTCCACTTCAGTTCAATTCAATTTAGTTCATTTCGGTTCAGTTCAGCTCTGGCAAACCGCCCCTTAGGGCCTATTCTGTGGACCTTATCAGTAGTTTAGTTCAATTCAATTCAGTTAAGTTCAATTCAGTGAAAATATATTTTGAACAAATTCAAGTAAAATTAGACATATTGATTCTATTATTAATACATTAATTTTCACTTTAGTCAAATTCAGTTCAACAAGAAATAAACTCGGGCAAATAGGCCTTTATTTCATACATAATATTCTCTTTCAAGTTAAATTAATCTCAGTTCAGTTAAATTAATTTTAGTTTAATCAGAATAATCTCAGTTAAGTTAAATTAATCTCAGTTCAGTTAAATTAGTTCCAATTAAACTAAAAAATATCAGTTCAATTAAATTAATTTTAATTAAATTAATTTCAACCTAACTTAACGGGGCTTTGCCTTTGAATTAACGTGCGCATTTAGAAAAGAATAAAATAAACAATAAAAGGAAAATAAATTGCAAAAAAGGAAAGAATATCTTGAAAACACTCTTTTGAAGTAGCAGTCATGCTAACTTCCCACTCTTCCACAAATTGCTTGATTTATACTGTCGCTAATAAAATGATTGGCAATTTGGCTTTTATACTTGGTTACGAAAATGGGATTCATATATCTGCATCCTAAATATATATATTGATTGATTGAGTAATTAATCACTTACAGAATCACTTACATAATCTTTGAGTAATTAACCATAATTATTTCTATAACAAGAAATTATGTTAAAAATTAAAATATATATCCTTCCATCAGAACTCATAAGTTATGATAGGTGGCTAGTAGTATTAACTCTCGTAAAGATGCTTGTCTGTGAAATAGAAAAGACTATGCATCAAAAATTCAAAATGTGTATTTTTAATGATTGTCATCTAATTATTAGAGCAAATAATACTTTTTAACATTACATAATTATCTTTTGTATATCAATTAGAATCAAATCAAATCAAACAAATCACATAGAAAGAACAAATTAAAATCTGAATTTCACACATCGAATCCTTTTATCATTCTCGCCGGCGAAAATCTAAAAATGGTTCTAAAAAAGGGACGCGATTTCTTACCGTTTTCTAGCCGCCCCAACCACCTTCACGGCTGGGTCTGTAAATCTCTTTGATTATCACATTCAAGCAATAAATCACCTCAAACAACTACAATTTATCACATTCAACTACACAAAGGATCATATATCCACATGTAATATTGAACCAACAATATTCATATTTGAATGAGTTAATTCATGAATCATGATGAATTTCCAATGTTTAAATTAAATAGTATACTATTGGTTGGCTTGCCTGAAAAAAAAATCCTCCAATTGACCTCTTCTCTTTCCGACTGATATTGGGATTTTGGAGAATATGGTAGTGAAGGGATCGATATGCCGTCGCCAAAATCATACCATGGTCTTCGAAACCATCGGCATCCAAGAGGATAGAATTTCTAGTGGCCGCCACTGTTATGGACATTCTGTTAGATTTATTTTTTTATTTTTTTTTGTTAACAGACATTCTGTTAGATTAAGGTCACCTCATCCTTGAAAGGTCTTAAGAGGAAGGAAGATTGCTGATGGCTATGAAAAACAATCCGGTTCCGAATTTAATGCCGTGTTATGAATTTAATGCCGAAGGTGTTTTACATATTGTATGTGACATACGGTTATATTTTGTGGAGAGATTATATACTGCAGAGAGGGGAAGACTAAAAGTTTACAATCACCTTATTTTGATATGAAATTATAATATATTAAAACTATATTTATGTTATATTGGAGCAAACTAAATATATTATACCGTGTCAGTTGTGTAAAATAAAAGGTAAAAAAAGCTAATAGATTGTTTATATATTACGATAACAATATTGAAAAAATAAAGACCGATTTTATAATATTAATACCATAATCATATTATATTGTATTCCATACCAAACACATTTCCAATATTAAAGAAATCAAAAAGGAATATATGAATAATAGCAAATTTACAGAAACCAAAAAGGAATATATAAGAATGATAGGCGCCGGAATATGGTGAACTTGCGGCGGTTATGTGGCGGTTTTAGGCAAAAACTACGTAGTTTCATGCTTTTTAATTCTTTTAATTAATCTATTTATTGATCGGAGCAATAACTCTTCTAGTTTCCTTTAGGATTAAAACCAAGCATATAAAGACAGTTTGTAAAAGGATTTGTCTTATTAATGATTTTGCTGAAACATGTACCAGAGTTTTAATTGGTAAAGGCTCTTGTAGCTTTGGTCTTCTATCTGGACAGGTAAAGGACGCATCACTGATTTACATTGCTCCAGAATCTACCTCCATTCCCCAAGATTGTACGGTACATGATTTCATTGATCAGAAAGGTACCTATCTCCAATTCTTATCTTTTTTACCTTCTGATTTGCTGAGTGTTTAAAGGACTCTCGGTACTATCCTGATAGAGAAGATAGACTCATATGGCTGCCTAGCTCAGATGGTAATTTCAGTTTTAAAACAACATACAAAGCTCTGAGGCCAATCAGAGATAACCATTAATCACTAGACAAACTGTGGAATCCAAGATTGCAAAAAAAGATAAGAATTTTTATGCGGAAACTTATCAATGATTTTCTTCCATTTCCTGATGTCTTGGTCAGAATGGGATTTCATTTGCCTTCTAAATGCCCTTTCTATGATTATCTTGATACTTTAGAACAGTGCTTCACACACTGTGCTTTTGCTAAATCTATGTGGAATCATTTTCATTATATAGTTGGCATTTTAGATCCCTCATTCAGTTCTCTGTGGGATAGACTTTCATACTACTGGTCTTATCATGGTAGATCTAACCTACACACCACTCTATTTTACATAGTTCCTAGTATTGTGTGCTGGTTCATTTGGAAGGCTAGGAACTCATATATATTTGAGAATATTTCTCCAAACATTGATGTGCAAAAGATGCCTATGAATAACTATGTGTTTCAGATTTTCTCTATCAGACCATTACATGCCATATCATTATTTGATAGAGAATTAGTAGCACTTGGTTTTCTGCCTCTGCACACCAGACCTCCCCAAATCCCCATTCATATTGTGTCCTGGCACCCTACTATTTTGGGTATTAAGGTCAATGTAGATGCTTCATGGCTACCCCCTAATAAAACAGGGATTGGAGTTTCTATTAGAGATGTACATGGTACTATGTTGTCTGCCTTCTCTTGTTTCTGTGCTGCTATGACTCCTTTGTAGGGAGAACTCTTATCCATCAAACAGGGTGTTGCTATTGCCAATAATCTACATTTCATATTGTATTGAAACTGACTCCCAGCTGTCAGTAAAATACATGATCAGCCCTGCTCTAGCCCCTTGGCAGCAATACAATCTGATCCTTAGCACAAAAGAGATCATCACAAGCCCTGCAATACATGTTATGAGGCAGGCTAATCAAGTGGCAGACTCTCTTGCAAAATGGGGACAACTCTCCCAACAAAATAGCCACTTCGCTCATCATCAGCTACCTAATGAAATACAAGGTTTGTATATCCTTGACAGACCTGGGGTCCCTTCTATTAGATCTGCAAGAACGGATGCTACTTAATTATAATTTGAATGCAGGAAAGAAGGCATCTGAGCCCTCCAAGTCCAAAGCTCTCATCTCCAGATCCAGCTATAACAATGTTGCAGATTATAACCTCACTTTTGTACATATCTCCTTCTACTTCTTGATACCGCATTGTGTTTTGCATAGCAATTCACTAATAGGCTTCTTGATCTTAGTTGGAGATCATTCTTTTGTAAAGTGCCTTAGTTTTAGGCTATTTTTTGGAAGCATCATCATGCTTCAAGAGCTATCAAGCTCTTCATTTTGTAACCACTCTCATGAGTGGAAAATACTTTAGTCAATTTTGGCCTTTTTACGGTTTAGGGAGCCAATAAATGTCCCTCCACTTCTCCAAGTGGTTTAAAAAAAATTTATAAAAAAAAACAAGCATATAATCGAAAGTAACACAATCATATCTATAGTTTACTAGCCACATTAAAAACATGATCTACCTATCGTCCTTACTGTAGAAATTCAATCTTTCAAATAACCGTATGACCAGTCTATATACAGTGGATAAACACAAAGCATTTTAATTTCAGGCCTTCTATACGTCCGTATTTTTTTTAAAATAATCATATATACAATGATTTTAATATATAACTGATTTGCAAGTGTATGCAATAGAAATAGTATATATGATGCATATGTCTAATATACATAATTATTGACCATATTATATATATCGAAAACGTATTTTATTTTGGACTGCAAAATAAGCAAAATACGGACTGCATCTACCATGCCCCTTTAATTTTGATTGACTATCCCATAGTACCAATGTATGAATGTCATGAACTACATGATTAACTACAAGAACTTACCAAATTAGATCGAAATTGATGAATAATTGAATACGAAATACTTGGTTGTGGTGTAGTACAAAAGTAAAATCATTGAGAAAAAATTATATATTAATTTCAACTATGAAATAGTAATAAAAACAACTGTAAGATAATTTTTAAATTTATTAGATTGTACAACTATAATAAATGGATAAAATATTAATTATAAAAAAATTGATTGACTAATTTTCATGTCTGACTAAAATGATTAATTAAAATACATAATTCAAGTAAGCTGAGAGTAAAAAAAACTGCACGTACTTTTATTTTTGACTAGGGAGGTAAATATTTCTGTACCCTCGTTCTATTATATTTACACCATATCAACACATTTTTACAACTTTAATATTGTTTACAATTCCTAAATAACAACAACCTTAGGATTATGTACACATAATAAATACCAAAATTACGAAACTAGGTCGAAAAATAACATGATCAAAAATAACAAAACAAAAATTATAGTATGTTTCAGACCTATCATAACCAGTAACCATTAGCCTAGATTCCCTCCTCCCCCTACTGTCAAAAAGGATGATCCCCCAACCAATCAAAAGCAACAACATGTAAACAATGGAAAGGGCCAAATAACTAGTTCATCAAGACCTCAGCAAGGTGGAGCTCCTCCAATATACACCTATGTCCAGAAATATGATGGTTTGAACCTCCTGAAAAAATATAAACAAGTTACATCCCCTCCTGTCATCAATGTGGAAGATGAGGTTCATCTGCCAGACTCACAGAAGCTCCCTCTAAAATCCAAAACTCCAATCTGCTCTGAAGTTAATCCAGTCAACCAGATGATTGAGATTAGTGAGGACTCTCTCTCCCAGTACCCTATAACAGATACTCCTACAAAGCTCCTGCTCAGTCCAATTAAGACTATGGATTGCCACTCTCCAAAGAGAAGGACAAACTTTGCCTCTGATGACATTAAGATACATTCAGGTAAGTTTCCTGTATCCCTGACAGTTCTTTTAATACTGACAGTTTCACTTTTTACTCCCAACCAAGAAACACAGGTAACAGATTCCTCCCGCTGATAGAAGAAATAAATGAGGATCTTTTACTACTGGAAACTCCCACTGAAGAAAAGGACATTCCAACCTCTGAGACCCCAGTTCAAATGATAAATTTACAAGAGGTCCACTCACAAGCTACAAATTATTTGGATATCCCCCTCCCAGGTTAGTAGTGCATCTATCACTTCCACACAAATGGCAACTGTTGTTAATGACTCTATAGTCTCTGAAAAAAGTAATACATTATTTACTCAGATAAATAAAGTTATTACTAGAACAACAACTAAGAGCATCAAATCTCGTAAAAAGTTATTAATAAGACCTTACGAATCAATGTGCTAGTATGGAATATAAGAGGAATGGAAACATCTATGTTGAGAACCGAAAAATTGACCAGGATCCATAAGTTGGATATGGTCTGTTTTATAGAACCTCAGCACCATTTTTCTGAATGTCTAACTTACTGCAAAAAGCTCAATTTTAAGCACTTCTTATACTCATCTTTCTGTAATATAGGATCATGTGGAACGCTCAGCTATATGTATTTTTAACATCTGATAATAATCAATTCATCTCAGTACAGGTCACAAGTCATATACTCAATGAGGTCACTGATTTTATTGTAGTATATGGTTTGAGATCAAGGAAAGGAAGGACAGAATTATGGTTAGATCTTAAAACTATAAATCTACCTGAAACTGTTTATATAGGAGATTTTAACGCTATGATTTCAATTATTAGGAGACATTCTTCCCCTCCTCTAGGTAGCATGCTAGATTTTAATCATTTCATAGATGACATGGCTCTACAGAATGTTAATACAGTAGGAAACTTTTTTACTTGGTCAAATGGTAGATTAAGGAACGGTGGGGAAAAACTGACATTGGAAAGATTAGATAGGGCTCTATGTAGTCTCCAATGGCAAGCTAAATTTCCACAATCCTCAGTTTAGGTTTTAAATAGGTTATCCTCAGACCATAGCCCTTTATTACTTAGAATAGCTAGTAACATACCCTCAGTCCCAAGACTCTTCCGATTTATCAATACATGATTTCATGGACCTCATTAGGTCTCATTGGAACAAGCCACAGGAAGGGCAGGGCATGCTTAAACTTTTCTTAAAATTAAATCACCTCAAAAAACATTTGAAAATATGGAATACAGAGGTATTTAATAATGTAGGGGAAAATGTTACAAAAGGCTGAGGAACATCTCAGAATTCAGGAATTAGCTTTTGAATCTAAGAGCTCAACTGATGAGTTAATTAAATTCAATAAGGCAAAGGCTTTTTCACAGAAAGCACTAAAAGAGGAACAAAATTTCTGGAAACATAAAGATAAAGTTAAATGGCAGAGGGTGATGAAAATACTAAATTTTTCTAAAATGTTACAAAAGGCTGAGGAACATCTCAGAATCCAGGAATTAGCTTTTGAATCTAATGGCTCAACTGATGAGTTAATTAAATTCAATAAGGCAAAGACTCTTTTACAGAAAGCACTAAAAGAGGAACAAAATTTCTGGAAACATAAAGTTAAAGTTAAATGGGTAAAAGAGGGTGATGAAAATACTAAATTTTTCCATCAATCATATTTGGAAAAAAGAGGTAGACTTCAAATCACAAAAATATAAACATAAAAAGCTCCGCAGGTTCTTGGCTGACAGAAAAAAGTGATATTGAGAATGAAGCTATTTCTTTCTATCATGAATTACTCACTGATCAACCACACCCTGACCAGGAGGTTTTTTCCTCTCATTTTCTGTCAAAAATCCCCACTGTAATCACTACTGAGGACAATGACAGCCTAATAAAGCCAGTAACTTTGACAGAACTAAAGCAAATTGTTTGTGGCATTAATAAATCAAGCACTCCAAGGCATGATGGCTATACTGCAAAAATTTTCATCAAAGCTTGGGACATAATTTGCATAGATTTACTTGAGGCATCAAATGATTTTCTAGCTAGGTCTAATATACACAGGGGTATATCTAGTATTTGGATTACAATAATCCCTAAAAAAGAGACTCCAATCACATTTAGTGATTACAGGCCTATAAGTGTTTCCAATGTTACTAATAAGATTTTTTCTAAACTACTAATGGAATGACTTAAGCCATTGATGCCTAAATTGATTTCCCCACAATAGACAACATTTTTAAAAAATAGGGACATATCTGATAATGTCATCTATCTTAAAGAAATGCCGCAATTTTTTAAATAGAAATGATAGGGACCCTAACTGTATTCTAAAACTTGATCTAATGAAATCTTTTGATAGGGTCAGCAGGACTTTCTTAAAAATAATACTCCAAAAATTGGGATTTCACTGTAACTTTATTCAGTGCATTATGAAGAATCTGTCAGATACTTGGTTTTCTATCCTTATTAATGGATCCCCTGTAGGATATTTCAAAGCTTCCAGAGGCATAAAACAGAGAGATCCCCTCTCCCCATTTCTCTTCAACTTTTTTTCATAAGATTTTTCCAGAAGCCTTGCCTTCGTTTTTGAATCTGGAAAATTAGAATATTACTCCTTACCCAGAAACTCAATTCCTACATCCTATTTGAGCTATGCTGATGAAACTGTCATATTTCTAAAAGCCTCCAGACTCAATCTTATCAAAATGAAATCCTTTCTAGTGAAATTTGAGGAGACTTCAGGTCAAAAAAATGAACTTTGAAAAAAGTGAGTTTTTTGTTAGGAAAAATGTTTCTGTGACCAAGGTAAGACAGATTAAATCTATAATGTGCATGAAACTTGGTAGCTTACCTTTTAAATACCTTGGAGTACAGATCTATACAGGTAGGACTCTAAATATCCATTTCCAGTCTATACTGGAAATGATTGAATGTAGAGTCAGAAATTGGAAAAATGTGTGGTTATCTCATGGTGGCAGATTGACCTTGATTCAATCTTGCCTTTACTCTCTACCACAACACATATAGGCTGTTATTTCTCCCCACTAAACAAATTATAAAAAATAATAGAAAGGAAACTTTTTATATTTTTCTGGGGAGCTACAGACTCTGAACCAAAAAAAACATGGAGGAAGTGGGATTTTTTATGTAATCCCACTTCACAAAATGGACTAGGTTTCAGGTCACTGTCCACCATAATTCAGGCATTCTCCTGTAAATTATGGTGGAAGTACCAAATGGGAATAGCCCCTTGGACTGCTTTTTTGGCTTCCCTACCTGATACAGCAAAAAGTAAATCAAAAATTTGGAAAAGGATCTGCACTGTAAACTTATTTGCTGAGTTCTATTCCAAAGTGATACATGGCAGGGGTGAGTGTAACATGTGGACTTCCAACTGGACAGATTGTGGTCCACTGGAAGACATTTATGTACCTAGCAGTGACAACATTTCCAGCCTTAAAGTAGCTCAGTTTGTTAACAACAAAACACAGTTACTCCCATGGCTATCCAATATCCCCCCCCCCCCCCCAATGTCATAGAGATTCTTCAGTCTGCTACCATATTTCCACATAGACCAGATGCACTAATATGGAATCCTGATCTCCTAGGTAGATTCACTTTAAAAACTGCTTATGAGATGCTCAAAGTACAAAAACAGGCTTTTTCAGTTATGTCAAAAATCTGGGCTCCTGAACTTCAAAAGAAAGTCTCCATTTTCATGTGGGGACTTTTAAATGCTTTATTGCCATTTGATGACATTCTCTCACTTTGGTTTTCACCTTCCTTCAAAGTGTTGTTTCTGCCTGAATCCTTACTCTTTACACCATTTCTTCTCTGAGTGTCCTGTTGCTTCAACTCTATGGGAATACATGCATCAAATTTGTTTCTCTGAATTTTCAGGTGTGATAGCTCGTGGGACAGACTTGCTACCTGCTGGGCTTTCACTGGCCTCTCTAAGGCTCATACTAAAATCAATCATGTGGCACCTGCTCTAGTGTGTTGGATTCTATGAAAAGCCAGGAAAAATGGCTTTTTGAAGAAATTCTTCCATCAACAGCTGCAATTGAAAGAGAACTCAAGGATTCTTTATTTCTACCCTTCATCAAAAAACCAATGAAACTGACAAGAGAAGTGGACAAGGAACTTGCAGAATTTGGTGTCACTCCTCTGCCATACATCCCTCCCAAACCAAACTTCATCCCTGTTATATGGAGAAGACCATCTATAGGTTGAAAAGTGAATGTTGATGCAGCATGGTGAAATGGCAGGACATGTATTGGAATTATAATCAAAGATCAACATGCAACTCTGATTGGTGCAAGAACTTACTATACCTCCTCTACCTCCCCTTTCAAGCTGAGATTTTTGCAATAGAACAGGGAATCAAAGCTGCAACATCCATGAACATCTCCCTCTTTTGTGTGGAATCTGACTGTCTCCAGACCATCCAAATGATTCTCAACCCTGAAGCTAGACAATGGAGATTGTTGCACCTACTGGATTAAGTTCACTCCATGCTTGGTAACTCTAGCATCTCATACACTTTGTGGGAAGGAAATTAGTCTGCAGACTCTCTGGCAAAGAATGCAATCACTACTATGGATGAAAAAACCTACTCATGGAGTACACTGCCCTCCAAAGTTAAGGAACTCCTTACTCTTGATGCTATACAGGTTCCTTCACTTAGATCCTCTTCTTCTGGTGATATTGATCATCAGTACTCCCAGCCTTTTCTCTGATTAGTTTGTTAAACATTACCTAGGCATTTTTGTTCCCCTTTCCATCTCCCTAATTACTTGCAACTGTTATGGCGGCTGACTTGTCTTTATTTTGAACGTTGGCTAATAAGCTTCTGTAACTAGATTGTAAGTTCAAATTAGGGGCATGAGGATGACACTTTTTCTATCATCTAGAGGTAGATTTTTTGATAGCCAAATCCTTATGGCTACGAGTATATTTGTAACAAACTGAGCTTTGTTGCTCTCTTTATTTATTTTGCTTTTATTTTTGGCTTGGGGTGCCTATAAATTCCCCCACCTACATAGGTGGCATTAAAAAAATGTTTAGTGAAAATTTTCCAAATTAATAAAACTTTGACAAAGAATATAAAAATATTCGTACAATTAATACATTACGAAAAATTTTATATTTTTATAAAACTTTGACACTCGAGTAAATAAATATTACCTGAGGTGGATATTGGGAAACGGAGAAGAGTGGATGAGAATCTGTGAGTACACGAGGAATATTTTGATAAAAGAATAAAGTATTACTGTATAATCAGATGATGTATTGATCTGAGAGACCTAAACTTATAGGCTAATAAAAGTTTAGACTTGGTAAGTCACAGCTATACACAATAAGCTACAACTATACAAAATATTACAAAATATTACAAAATATTACAAAATATCCTAATACTCCTCCTCAAGTTGGAGCATGAAGATCCACAATGCCCAACTTGCCAAGTAAATATTGAAACTGATGCTTGCCAAGTGCTTTAGTGAACATGTCTGCTGGTTGATCCAAAGTACCAATATGATACATTGCCACAGCACCTGACTGAACAAGATCTCGAACAAAATGACAATCTACTTCGATATGCTTTGTCCTCTCGTGAAAAACCGGAGATGATGAAGCAGCAGGAGTAGGTGACTGCGAAGAATCATTTGCAACTGAAGGTTCAGATCGAAGCGCCACGGCTGGAACTGAAGGCTGAACAATCGGCAAATCATCATATATGGCAGGAGACGAGTATGTAGGTGCAACATCGGTCGAAGGTGAAGGAATCGGATCAGCAAACGGAAAATTGTCTTCATAAAACACAACATCTCTACTATCAAAGAATGTGTGTGTTTCCAAGTCATAAAGGTGGTATCCTTTCTTCCCAATAGCATAACCAAGAAAGACACAACGACGACTTCTTGATGCAAACTTATCTCGAATATATTTCTTTACATTATCTCGGAATTTGAACTCCAGCTCCATGTCTCAATTGGCCTAACCAGCAAAGAAGGACTAGCCTAGAAACTAGAGATAAAATAACTAGAGATAAAATATCAGACGAATGCAAAGGTAGGATACTTCATATAACTAGAAAGAGAATTACATACCTTTATTAAAAGTCCAATTAACTATGATATAAGTGCTCAAGGATACAAGATAGATCCAAATGAAGTAGAGAAGCGGCTAGATCAGTAAGGTTTAAGCATGGTGTTGTAATTATTTAGAAGATTCCCACAAACTGCTTGTGTTTTAATCATTGAGTATTCACACAACCCCTGCACCTTATTAGCATTTCAATGAATTAATCACACAACCACATAGATACAATTAAATAGTCAGATCTTAATTCAAAATTGAATCATCCAGGAAACAAACTAAATAATCAGCAAACCATCAGAAAGGATAACACATGAACAGTCCGACTCAAGCTTAATCAACTGACAAAATACTGGAACACGAAAACAGAAAAAATGATTACAGGTTATTTTAAAACTCTTAGCCTATGACTCTATTCAATAGATGATACAACTGGTACGAAAGCACTCAGTTCGACTTATATGAACTCTGCACAAGTTAAGAACGGGCATCAACAGGATTAATGCATAGCAAATCCAATATCAAATTCGAAAACAATTATTCCAGAGCATTAACATTATTACTTGTCGCCGGAGTCGAGTTTTTTCAAGCTGGCGAGAATGATGAGGAATGAGAAGTGACTATTTTTAGATTATTCATATAATCTAAAAATGGTAACCATGGTTTTTGAAAGTTTATTTTAAGTATGTTTTATTTATTTCCTTTTAGATTTAGGACATTATTATTATAGGAAAATAGAGGAAATCTTAATCCTCTTTAGATTTACTTTTCTTAGGTAATATATAATGTAATCTCCTATGGAGAATTATTCAGACAATTGATATATAAAATTCTTTGGGACAAAAATCATAAATCTTCAAGTGCGAGCGACTCAAACTTACCCGACAGATGCGACGTTTGACGGACCCTGAAGCGTGACGTGGAAGGACAATATCGTTACTTTATAAGTTTCCAGGCGATTATACATCTTTTCTACATCCATCAACTACCACTTAACCAGTTATTCACCATGTTCGAACCCTAGGATCCGTCACGTAAAGCCCGCGCTATCCGTCCTGCATCATTTTGGTATCAAGAGCTCGGTCGAAGATGGTGAACCAACATAAGTGGCTACGCATTCATGAACCTCCAGATGGTAGATTTAGCCCTCGAACATTTGAAGACATTGCGAATTTTGAACAAGGAAGCATGACAGTCAAAGAATATATGAACAAATTTAAGGAATTGAAGGTACATTGCAGAGTTCATGAGGGCGAAGAGATGGCTTTGCCTAGATTCAAGTCAGGCCTTAAGCTAGAGATCTGAAGTTGTATGATACCTCACCCAGTTGGTACTGTCACTGAAGCCTTTCAACTAGCTCTTCAATTTGAGAAGAATCTGCAATTTAGTTCTTTCACTAAGGTGAACACTACACGAGAAAGGATTGCAAAGAGGTTTACGCTTCCAGAGAGGCATACTAAAAATGCAATTATTGAGTCCCAAGTCGAATCACCAAGTGTTGAAGAACGAAAGAATGGAGATAAGTCTTTGTTGAATCTGAGAGAACAGATCTTTAACGACCCGAAAACGGTTTTTCAGACTACTGTGAGTTGTGGGAGGGAGTACCGGAAACTCACCATTGACGGAAGAAGTAGTATAAATGTGATTCCGGAAACTACAATTGAGAGGTTTGAACTGCTGACTAAATCACATCCTGAACCATACAAATTTGCTTGGATGAACAACACAATTATTTCGGTAAACAGAAGATGTTTAGTACACTTGAAGAAGGGTAGATATTCAGATTCTGTTTGGTTTGATGTTGTGCCTACCAGGATTACTCATATTCTTTTAGGTCGTCCTTGGATAAATGATCGGAATGTTTCACATAATGGTCATACCAATACTTACTCTTTTAACTTCAACAATGAGCACTTATCTTAAAGTCTTTGAGTCCAGAAGGTTTGCAGAAATTCATAAAACCAACAAGCGCTAAGGTAATGACTGAGAAGGTTGAATCAAGCGAGGAAGATTCAAAGTGCATTCAAACTTTATAGAATGTACATGTTACAGAAGATGCTGAAGAGAAAACAAAGTGCGACCACATCTTTGAGCATTTTAAAAAAGTTGAAGATGTTGAAGAGGAAAAGCAATGCAGACCAATGTTTGAGAAGAAACCCGATGAAGAGACTTTCAAGAGGGAAGAAACGGTTGCAGAAGAGAGAAATGTTGAAATATCAGCTACCAATTCAGAAGAGACAAAGTGGGAGAGAAAAATTAAGTTTACTAATTCTGCACTTTTGTCTTTTGGAGGAGTTAAGTTTACTAAAAACTCAAGTGAAGTATTTTCCCAAGTTACCTAAGTTAGTTTCTGCAGTATCACATGGTGGAAGAAAGGATGTGCTACGTCTCAGAAAAATTCCGAAATTAGTATATAGCCAGAAATATCTTGTTCGTTGGAAGTATCTCGTTTGATGGAAGGGACATCCACGCGAAGAATGTTCAAGGTATACAGATTTGGAGCCTTCTAAGATGACCTATGATTTTAACTCGCCGGAGTCGAATTTTTTCAAGCTGGCGAGAATGATGAGGAATGAGAAGTGATTGTTTTTAGATTATTCATATAATCTAAAAATGGTAACCATGGTTCTTGAAGGTTTATTTTAAGTATGTTTTATTTATTTCCTTTTAGATTTAGGACATTATTATTATAGGAAAATAGAGGAAATCTTAATCCTCTTTAGATTTACTTTTGTTAGGTAATATATAATGTAATCTCCTATGGAGAATTATTCAGACAATTGATATATAAAATTCTTTGCGACAAAAATCGTAAATCTTCAAGTGCAAGCGACTCAAACTTACCCGATAGATGCAAATGTGACGGACCCTGAAGCGTGACGTGGAAGGACAATATCGTTACTTTATAAGTTTCCAGGCGATTATACATCTTTTCTACATCCATCAACTACCACTTAACCAGTTATTTACCACGTTCGAACCCTAGGATCCGTTACGTAAAACCCGCACTATCCGTCGTGCATCACTCTACACAATCTGTTTAAAGAATCACCAATTAACATAAGCACAACTAAAGTCACCCATAACTGTAATCAAATGATTATAATTAGGCATAGATAGTTCATGATGGAATAATAAGAAACTAATATCACATACAAATCTTGTTGTATTTGCCAACACCGCTGAAGATCGCATCTTGAGCATCCAGCGAGAAGTGGGAACATTCAGTTGACGGGACAGTAGAGGACCATGAATCCTATTTGTGTGCTTTCAACCCAAACTTGAAACCCTACATCCTATTTGCATCATTGACATATACATACCGGACTCTGTAGATTCTACCGGCACAACCGTCCAATCTTTATTTGATTGGCTCACCAGTCACCCTTTGTTCTTTCTTCAATCCTGCTCATAATCACCTATTTACTGATGATGTCATCCGCCACAGAAGCGATAATTAAACTAATTATTCAGACCCGGTACGTAGAATCGGGAAAGCTCTGGAGCTTAATACCTGCGTTCTCGAAGATAATGCTCTCAAGGCCATTTCAGTATCTGCTGCCTCTCCCTCTCATATCAAACTCTTTTTATTTTGAAATTCACCTGAAATAGGGGGCAAATGCCACCTATGGTGTGATGATGACCGATCACTTTGAAAAGCATTGAAAGAGTTCTATTGCATTTTGCCGATTCGAATAAGAAAAAATAGGAATAATACAAAAAATTGGGCCTACGAGCTACGGCCATTCCATTTTTTAGCATCACTTTCATTCAAGCCCTGTAACGAAGGGCTGAAATCATGGAATTAAATTCTATACAATTGAGATGAACACCTTGGGTATTGCATGGGCTGAATATTACACAAACACTTCGTTCAAACCCAATGATTGCAAAACGTGCATCACATAAATCAGACATAATATGAATTTGTTTAGTAACATTATTAATATATATTAAAAGACTAATATGTCACACTTAGAATTTATTATTATACTTAAATAATATTACAGAAGCATTAAGACACGTATCAGTCAATTTAGAATTCAGCTAATAGGGCCCGACTACCTATATGCAATATAGGTGATATTCTCTTAATTTACCTTTGTATGAACACTAATAATCACATTGAGACAGTACATATAATTATTATAATTATTGGTATAATAATTATTATTAGAGTTATTCACATCATCTTAAATTTATGTAATTATTAGTCAACAAGCACTTAACTTTGTACAAATACTAATTGTCAGATTGAATTTACTCAATCAGCTTTTGAAATTAAAGTTAAGATGAAACATAAAACTTACAACCAAAATAATAAATTAATGATCCAAATAAAAGATGACAACTTTTAAAATATGAACATAATAACAATTGAGCTAAAATTGTAATATGAATATATTAATTCAAAAATGATATATATTTTACAAAAATAAGGTGTTGGAAAAGAAGAGGAAAAAGAAAACATAAAATCAACTGCATGTTGTTGGTGAGGGAAATGGATACTGGGTGGGTTGTTGATGTAAAATGCATACTGCTTCACCACTTATTACATTTCTATGCATTTCTATGTCTAGTACAGCTCCATCAAAACAAATATAAATCCTAATATTTTAATTTAGGCTCTCAGTTACCAAGGGATGTTGCTACAAACTGCATAGCCATATGCCTTGCATCATCTTCTATTAGACTATATTTAGATTGATCATTATTGGTTACCATTAATAGTATATGAGTTGTAGTATATTTTGTTTTAGTCATAGAATATTTGATTTGTCTTTATTATGGGAATTCCTTTTGTATTACTATTAGGACATTCCTTTTGTATTACTATTAGGACATCCTTGTATATAAATAGGAGTCTTGAGTTAATGAAAAATCAACCTTTGCAGTAATCTTTTCTCTGCAATATTTATATGGTATCAGCTTAACACGCGGTCCTTACCGATGGCCTCATCTACGTCTTCCGCTTCATCGATATCATCTGCGTCTTCAGTTTCAGCGCACAATCTCCTCATGGCTGTTGGCGGAACCACCACCACCCTCCAGCTTCCCACTCTTTCCATTCGCCTAGACCACAGTAATTACTCTCTGTGGAAAGGTACTGTGCGCTCGGCTCTTGAAGCCTTCGAGCTTGATGATCACCTTCTCTCCGACCAGACTCCGGCCAAAACCATTACACCGACTGGAGACTCGGAGTCAACCACGCCGACCCCTAATCCGGCGTACAAACCTTGGAAATGAAACGACAATTTCGTTCTCCTTTGGCTGCGTACCACTCTCACCATTCCGATACTTGGACATGTTGCTCGTGCCACCTCTGCCGCTGATGTCTGGACCATGCTTTCCCAGATGTTTCAGTCTCAGACGCGAGCACGCCAGAATCACCTCAAACAGCAGCTGCAGTCTCTCCCCAAAGGCTCCATGTCCATCATGGAGTATGTCGAGAAGAAACGGGGCATCTCTGATTCACTGGCGGAATGCCTCTCAGCCGTCTCTGATGATGACTTTGTATCATACGTCCTCTTCAGCCTGGGTGCTGAGTACGCCGCTTTCAAGACGGTGACCAGCATGCGTGATTCAGTCACCTCCAATGAACTCCTCGACTTCTTCTCCAAGAGGAACAACGAATTCTAGATTCGTGTGCTTCCGTGGCTCCCTCGGCGCTCGTTGCTCACCGCCGTGCCTCTACTGTCTCTGCTCAGCCGTCAGAAGGGGCAGCCGCCGAAAGTAATCCACCTCGCACTGTCTGTCAAATCTGCGACAAGCCCTATCACTCTGCTAAGAACTGCCACAACCGCTTCAACGATGTGGACTATCCACCTACAAATCGCCGATCAGCGGGACGTCAGAAGCAGCGCAATCCAGCTCGCAAGCAGGCTCATGTGGCATACACCAGTCCATCGGCTCTCACTGATCCTTGGGTGATGGATTCTGGAGCCTCTCACCATGTTACAGCGGACCCCGATGCTCTCAATCTTCAATCTCCCTACACTGGCACTGACAACTTGGTTGTTGGCAATGGTAAGTCCCTTCCCATTACTCATATCGGTACTCATAATCTTTCTTCGTTGCATGTTGCCAATAAACCTCTTTCTCTTAATGAAGTTTTAGTTGTACCCAAGGTTTCAAAAAATCTCATCAGTGTTTCAAAATTATGTAGAGATAATAATGTATTTGTTGAATTAACTGCGGATCATTGTTTTGTTAAGGATCCTCAGGGTCAAAAACTTCTCAAGGGAATCGTTGAGAATGGTCTGTATTGTCTGAATTCCCCATCATCTCCCAGCCCTAGAGTTTTTGTTGGTGAACGTGCTTCTGTTGCTTGTTGGCACCATCAGTTTGCTCATCCTCACGAGTCTGTTCTGCGTCGTCAGCTGTCTGCTTTTAATCTACCAGTTTCCGCGAATAAAACTTTACCTCTTTGTAGTGCTTGTCAATTAGGCAAGAGTCATAGATTGCATTTACCTTCTTCTCATGTGTCATCAAGTGAACCTTTTGATTTAATATATTCAGATGTTTGGGGTCCTGCGTATGTTCCTTCGTTAAATGGTAATCGCTACTTTGTTTTATTCATTGATGATTGCACTAAATTTGTGTGGATTTATTTTCTCCAAACTAAATCTCAGGTTTTCTCTACCTTTCAACTTTTCAAAATTATGGTCGAAACTCAGTTTTCTGCAAAAATTAAGGCTTTTCAATCTGACTGGGGTGGTGAGTATCGTAATGTATCAACTTTTCTTCAAACTCAAGGAATTTTACATCGAATTTCTTCCCCTCACACACCTGAACAAAATGGTGCTTCTGAAAGGAGGAACCGTATTGTTGTGGAAAAGGGTTTGGCACTGTTAGCTCATTCCCATCTTCCTATAGAATTTTGGGAACAAGCTTTTCACACTGCCATCTACTTGAATAACAGAACCATCACTCCTATTCTAGATTATAAATCTCCCTATTCTTGCTGTTACAAACGGGAACCTGATTATCAATTTTAAAATCTTTTGGGTGTTTATGTTTTCCCTACTTGAGGCCATATAATAATAGCAAACTTGAGTTTCGTTCCGTTGCTTGCATTTTTTTGGGCTATAGTGCTAAACACAAAGGTTATCTTTGTTTTCATGCTCCGTCTTCTAAGACCTATATAGCTCGCCATGTTGTGTTTGATGAATCCCAATTCCCATATACTGATCACATAGCCCAATCCCCATCCTCAGTTTCTTCAAACTATGACCTTTCTCTGTTGGATTCTGTCCAGTCTCAGTTTTACTCCCAGTCCCCTCAACCACCTATTGGGCACGGCCCTGTCTCCTCACCAGATGTCGCTGGGCCCCGCCTGGTCTCCTCACCAGCTGTCACTGGGCCCCGCCTTGTCTCCTCACCTGCGGTCACTGGGCCACGCCTTACCTCCATCTCCTCGGCTCGATTGCCTGCTGGAGTTCCGTCGGCTGGAGAATCGTCGGCCGAAGTTCCGTCTGTCGAAGTTCCGCCCGCCGGAGATATGTCCGCCGAAGATCTGTCCGCCGGAGATCCGTCGACTGTAGCCTCGCCCGCCGGATAACCGTCAGCTGTAGCCTCGCCCGCCGGAGACCCGTCGGCTGTAGCCTCTTCCGCCAAACGTCCGTCGCCATCGAAGTCCTTGCTCGACGGAGGTTCGTTGCCGCCAGAGTCCTCGTTCGCCGGAGGCTCGTCGTCATCGGAGTCCTCGTCCGCCGGAGGTCCCTCGCCTGCAGGCTTCCTGATCGCCGATTCTGCTGCGTCCTCGGCCGGGTCACATTCAAAGCAGCAAACCCATTCTTCACTCTTCTTTGACCAGTCAACATCCTTGGACCAGTCAACAACCTTTGACCAGTCAACTTCTGAGTCATCTTCCTCTTTGGCCATTATTCCTTCCCCACGTGTCCCTTCTTACTTCAGACAATCAGACAATTCTCAACATCCCATGACCACTCGTGCAGCCACCAATTCTCTTAAACCTAAAGCTCTAATTGTCACCAAATATCCTGTTAATCGTGACTCTACTCACCCTGAACCGAAAACCTTTAAACAAGCTGTCAAACATCCTCATTGGCAACAGGCAATGCAGTTAGAGTATGATGCTTTAATGACTAATGGGACTTGGGACTTAGTTCCAAAGCCCTATACTTCTAATGTTGTTGGTTGTAAGTGGATTTTCAGGGTTAAAACGAAGGCTGATGGCACTGTGGAACGTTACAAAGCACGGTTGGTGGCTAAGGGATTCAACCAAGAGGAAGGTGTAGACTACTTTGATATATTTAGTCCTGTTATCAAACCTACTACTATTCGTCTTGTACTCAGTATTGCTGTCACTCGGCGCTGGACTCTTCGTCAGGTGGACATCAACAATGCTTTTCTGAATGGAGATCTTTCCGAGACTGTGTTCATGCAACAACCGCCAGGGTTTGTTTCTTCTTCACATCCGAACTATGTGTGCAGGTTGAAGAAGTCTCTGTATGGTCTCAAACAGGCTCCCCGAGTTTTGTTTCAGAAGCTCAGTCATGCTCTGCTCCAACACGGTTTCAAGCAGTGTGTTTCAGATACTTCCCTCTACATCAAGTCTAATGATGGTCATGTCATTTATGTGTTGGTTTATGTTGATGACCTGATTATCACCGGTTCTCATTCCAAGTTCATTGATGAGTTCGTTCTCTACCTGAACTCAGTTTTCTCTCTGAAGGATCTTGGTCGTCTTAATTTTTTTCTTGGCATTGAAGTGCACCATCTTTCCTCAGGCTTACTTCTGTCTCAAAGGAAGTACATTTTGGATCTCTTGGATCGTAGCAACATGACTGGTGCTAAGCCAATTTCTTCTCCAGCTACTCCTGGCTCGCGGCTCCAGACTTCAGGTGATCCTTATCCAGATCAGCATCTTTATCGGAGCATTGTTGGAGCTCTTCAGCATGCTACCATCACTCGCCCTGAAATCTCTTATGCTGTGAACCGTGTCTGTCAGTTCATGCACAAACCAACAACTGAACACTGGCTTGCTGTCAAACGCATTCTTCGCTATCTCAAAGGCACTATCAATGCTGGACTTTATTTCCGCCCGGCTTCGGATTCTCGCCTTGTTTGCTATACTGATGCTGGATGGATTTCAGATCCTGATGATTGTCGTTCTCAGCATGGGTTTTGCTTGTATTACGGTGGCAACTTGGTGAGTTGGGCATCTAAGAAACAAGGTACTGTTGCTCGCTCCAGTACTGAAGCCGAATATCGTGCCATTGCGTTTGCTGCTGCTGAATTAATCTGGTTGCAACAGCTTCTCAAGGAAATGAACATTGCTCTTTCTGGCCCTCCGACAGTTCTTTGTGATAATCTAAGTGCAACTTTTCTCACAACTAATCCTGTTCTTCATCACCGTTCGAAGCACATCAAACTAGATTATCACTTTGTTCGTGAACAAGTCTGTGACGGTTCCCTTGTGGTTCGACATGTTAGCTCAGTTGATCAAGTTGCTGATGTTTTTACTAAAGCCGTTGGGACGTCTAGATTCAAAGACTTGCGTTCCAACCTTCTTGTTCGTGCCCGGACATGAGCTTGCAGGAGGGTATTAGAGAATATTTAGATTGATCATTATTGGTTACTATTAATTGTATATGAGTTGTAGTATATTTTGTTTTAGTCATAGAATATTTGATTTCCCTGTATTATGGGAATTCCTTTTGTATTACTATTAGGACATTCCTTTTGTATTACTATTAGGACATCCTTGTATATAAATAGGAGTCTTGAGTTAATGAAAAATCAACCTTTGCAGTAATCTTTTCTCTGCAATATTTATATCTTCACAACTCCTTTCTTTTTTATGCAGCATTCGGAAAGTCCTACACTTTCTCATATTCTCGTATGATGCAGCAACTCTGGAAACATATTTTATTCTCTTTTTCTGCCACAGAGAAAACTCATAAGACATCATAGGTCTCAAACAATCAAAACTAGCTTTTACCACGATAAGAATTCAGTTGTAGCACAGATAACCACAACTACATTCTCGTCCATTTCATTCTTAAGCTTGACAGACATGTCCGTAGACTTCGAACCAGCTAACATGAGAATATGAGATTCTAAAACTCACTATTAAGGATAATACTTTTGCTATTTTTACTGCCAGCCTATACCCACTCTTTCCCCTTTTGATACTGAAATGTCACAGTTAGGTTTTTTACCCCCTCACTCAAGACCCCCCAAGCCTATTATAATCCCTGTTAATTGGTCACCCCTTGTGGTAGGTTTTAAAGTAAATGTGGATGCCTCCTGGCACCACAACAAAATGGTTGGTTTAGGGATTGTTGTTAGGAACTCACTGGGCAGGGTCACAGCCACCTATGGTGGATTTGTGCCACTCAGTCTCCACTTGAAGCAGAAATAAAAGACATACAATTGGCTATTGGTTTTGTTTCATATAATCAGGATCCAGTTTGCTTTGATTTTGATTGCTCCTTAGCAATTCAGGCCATAACTGATCCATACAGAGCCAACTGGAGAGTTTTTACTCTTGCTTCCAATATTAAATATCAACTAAATGCTCCTCTCAGTCACTGTTCAGACAGGCTAATATGGTAGCAGACTACATTGCAAAGCAGAGCTTCACAGAAGAGTGCAATGGCATTTTCCCAATATCAGCTACACTCAGAGGACTCAGCTCACTGGATAAACAAGGCACCCCTGCAATTAGGATTACACTGCCATGATCAAGTTCAACATCAGGTTGGAGGTTGATAATTTTGGTACCCCTCATATGCTTAACCCTAGTACTTGGTGGCTGCTTTGTGTTTCGCCTTTGCGATTCGCTAATAGGCATGCCAAACTAGGACTAGCATCTTCTCAAATATGTAAAGTTAGGGCATTATTTAATTCTTTTGAGAGTACTAGAGTACTCTATGAGCTTAGGAGCTCTCTTAGTGCCATCCTATTTTGGAGATGTAAAACTTTGCCAATTATTGGCTTTTTTATAGGTCCGGGAGCCTAATAAAGTCTCATTCACCCCTCGGGTGAATCTTTAACCTTAAAAACAAGTCTAATTATTCATAATATATTACAAAGACAATAATATTGTAATTCGTGATTTGTTATTTTTTAAAACATATATTTTTACCATTTGTATTGTAGAGTAAGTAATTTCAAATATGAAATATTATTGTAATATGCATTTTAAGTTAATTATTTATTTGTTCATCATTATTTGGACTTATTGAATATATGGTTAAAAAATAAAAGACAATAGAATAAATGTATAGTAATAAATGTCAATAAATTATAGAGAATGAAAAATGGAGAAACTGTTGGAGTTGATATAAAAAAAATATGGAAAATATGGGATTTGTTTCCCTATTATAGAGAATGTGAATGGAGAAACTGTTGGACATGCTCTGAGGCCCACCTTCGATTTCAACCGATTCATTCAAATGCCAGACATTCCATCGGCCAATTAAAGCCCTCCACGTCATAGCAGGGTGTTACCCCGTCGGGGTATTAAATCTTGGTGTTTGCTATATGCAGGTCCTGTTTGCTTTTGCGGGTCCAAAGAAAGTGGGAAAATACCATAATTACCCTTCATTCGTTTATTAATTTTTACAAATATATTTCTAAAACCCTAACTTTGAATGCATAAACCCGTCTATGTAATGATTAGGGGTGATAACGAGCCGATCCGATCACGATCATCACTATGTTCATGATCGGATCGTTTAAAATTTAAAGTGATCACGATCGATCGCGATCAAAGCGATCAAAATAATTCATGATCGTGATCGACTCGTTTAGGAATCAGAATGATCGTGATCGGCTCGTTATAGATAACCGATCAAATGATCAATGATCGATAACGATCGATCGCGATCGATCGTGATTGATCATTTGATCAACTTAAAAGTTCATTTAAAAAAATCAAAAATACATAAATTACCAAATTAATAAAAATACACAACAAACCATAAACATACATAATAAAATTAAAATATTTCCCCATTATTATTAATATATATAATTATATTACCTATCGATCTCGATCACCTTATCGATCAATCATCTTATCGATCTGTTCGCGATCATGATCGATCTTTTATGTTCATGATCGTTGATCGTTCATTTAATAAACAATCATAAAATTTTGACCATGATCGGTTCATTTATTAAATGAACGATCTCGATCCGATGTTTAACCGATCCGATGTCGATCTTTTTAACGAATGCTCGTGATCGTTCTCACCCTAGTAATGATTGAACACGTGTCCAAATTATAAATTTCTTTTCGTGAATTATAGTAAAAAATTAAGAGGGACATTATTGTCATTTCTGATTTAATTTGGACCTGCAAAAGTAAAGTGGACCTGCATTTAGAACCACCCTAAATCTTTTTCCGAAAAATCTCTGGTCGAGCCTGCAAAAACCATTGGCGTGCTTTGAATTCTTTTGGCCGGATAATATCACTGCAGGGTCAGTCCTCTCTGCTGTATCCTCTTCTCAGTGTTTGGTCTTTGGATGATTCCACATCTCACAGTTCTGTGCAGGTCAATGTTTTATGCCATTTCTGCGCCCACCATACCTTATCCCTGCTTCAATCAGCGCCGTTTATCAGCTCCTCCCAAGACCCTTCGCGTCTCAGCCTCATCGCCATCGCCACCGCCACAACCCAATGGGGACAAGGTGGAGTTCACCCCTTGGCTGATAGCCGGTTTGGGAAACCCCGGAAACAGATACCACGGCACTCGCCACAATGTATGAAAACGTACCTTATCTTCTTTGCTTGTCTATTTGTGTGTTTACGTTTTGGTTATGGTTAGGTTGGTTTCGAAATGATAGATAAGATATCGCAAGCTGAGGGCATTGCCATGAACACCATACAAACCAAGGCATTGGTTGGAATAGGTGATGACAATGCTCTTCTTAGGTGCCTAACATTGTTGTGTTCTCAAGTTGATGCACATTATAAAACTGTTCTTGTTATTTGACACAGGTTCGATCGATGAAGTTCCGGTTTTGCTAGTTAAGCCTCAGGCATACATGAACTACAGCGGGGAATCCGTAAGTTTTCATTTACCTTCAAACTTGATATTTTTAGACTGGTGTCTGCATTTCATGTGGAAGTCTGTCTTCGTTCATGGTCAATGATATATTTGGTCAATGTATAAAAAGTGTGAATCGGGAGTATTAGTTGATATTGTAGCAAATGACTGTCTTTCTGTAGAACTATTGATAAGTCTGTTATGATGCCAATATCTGAGTCGTTGCAACTTTTAAAGCTTAAATATACACTATCTGTCCGCGTGAAGTGTAATGGATGGCATTCGTGATAACTATATCTTTCTTACTCTAATTTTCACTCTTTTAATTGGTTCTTGCTTGTTACATATTGACATATTTATCACAACTAAGATTGTTTTTGCTTTCAGTTGAATACCCCACTTTTAGTCATTGCACTTTACTCGTATTTTCAACTATGCTGATGATGTCTATTCTTCTACTATGATGTTAACAGGTTGGACCCCTGGCTGCGTATTACAAAGTACCTCTGCGCCATGTTTTGCTGGTAAGTGTTTTTTTATCATTGAGAACAATAAATTTTGGTCAACAATCGTGAGTTCCCTTTGTAATGTATGTAGGTTTTTCCTGTGCACAATGTATATCTCTATTTCTAATCTGTTTCAGTTATATGATGAGATGAGCTTACCAAATGGTATTTTGCGGCTTCAGCCCAAGGGAGGTCATGGTTATAACAAAGGGTAGGTACAAATTATGCATACAGTTTAAATCTTACTGGATTTGTATGAATGGAAACTATGTCCTTGTTGACCCATCTGTTCTAGCCATCTCAGAAAACTATTACTACCAGCATGATTTTTTCAACTTAGCTCCCATTTTACAGCAAATTTTGGAGAGAGAAAAAAAAACTCATTTTTAGTATCTTATAATAGTGTGAAGAGTGTGATCGAGCATCTAGATGGTCGCCGTGAATTTCCACGTTTGTGCATAGGTAAGTATTTGAAAATTTCCCCAAGTGTTAGATAAAGCATAGTATTCTTTAATCTAAACATTGTGGTTGGACTTGCATAACAGGTATAGGTAACCCCCCTGGTACGATGGACATGAAGGCTTTTCTTCTACAGAAATTCAGTGTTGTAGAGCGAAAACAGGTAAATGACCTTCTCTTAGTCGAGGAAATGCAGTAACTTTCCCATTTCTAAGAATGGCTCTGGCTGTTATATAGCATATTTTTTAGGGGCAAAGACACCAGCTTCGATTAGAAACAAACATTTGTTTGGGAGAAGAGTTGTTGTGAGTTTGCCCCGATCAATGATTTGTTTTTACTATCTGCAGATAGATGCTGCGCTGGAACAGGGTGTAGAAGCGGTGAGAGCGCTGGTGATAGGAGGATTCAACAGCAGAATAACAAGATTCAATCTTGGACAGAAATACAAGTATCACAAGGTTTAGCACTTAGAAGAACCTGCAAGGAACAGAGGCATCTTCTAGCACAAGTGGTCTTCTGGTACTCTAGCATTGTATTGTGTGCCTGCTTTCTTGTCACATTGTATTGTATTATTCGGTAATGGAATTCTTGAAGATGAATTTATAAGTAAGTATAAATGAAGCTTTTACGAAATAAATAAAATAGCAATCATAGGAATATACATTTTCAACCTATGTTTTGGATTAAGTTAAAAATAAAAGAAATCCTCCGAAAATGAAAGGAAACAATAAATAAACGGATCATGTGGGTGCATTCTTTCTTTCTCTACCATTTTTTTCTCTCGTTTCTCTCTAAAAGAAACAACCTGAAAAACATTAACTCCACCGCAATGACTCTATTTCTGACCGTTCTGACACCTTACCCACCATCAACGGGCGCAAACACGGTGGCATTGATTGCCACGCCACCGTTTCCCCGCGGTGGCAACGCTCCGAATCCCCCTAAATCTTTCCTAAATCTTTCATGCATGCACTAACAGACCGTCCTCCACTACTAGCCACTGTCTTCCCATCCAATCCAGAAATCATGCCAATCGCGCAATATTGAGGGGAAATCGCCTGCATAGTCACACGCCAGCAAGCAGAGATATTGGGATCTCAATACAGCAATGCCGAAGTTTGCAAGAGGCAAGCCCTCGATAATCCAATTACAAAAAGCCTTCAAATCGGCAGGGTTCAAAGAGAAAATTCAGATCGGGTCAATTGACCACCGTTACATTCTGATCCGATTCGAGGAAGATGAGGATTATCAGAGGTGCTGGATCAAGAGTTTCTGGAACTTTGTTGGAGCCCAAATGAAGGTCTTTAAGTGGAAAATTGAATTTTCGCCAGAGGCAGAATCATCAATAGTTCCTGTTTGGATAACAATACCAAAGGTACCGTTTTTTTCCACGATGCAACAGTGATAGAGTCAATTGGCAACCAGATAGGTACTTTTATTAAAATGGATGGAGCAACCTCATCTTTTACTAAGCCATCTACTTTAAAAATCTATGTTGAAATTGATCGGCGCAAGAAAATTCAGACATCCATTAGGCTTGGAATTGATGAAGAGAATATACAGAGATATGTTGTGGTTTATGATGAAATACCTAAGTATTGTAACCACTATATTATGCTGGGACATGATGATGACAACTTCCATAGGATACACCCACAGTTAAGGCAGCTAATTAGGCCAAACCAGTAGAAATCTCAAATAGTCACAACTATTCTGAAAAATAATTGCTTGGGAAAGGGTCCTACTGAATGCAACATTAGTAATTCCTAGCCAACAACAGGTTTAACCCCTAATACTAAAGATAGGGAGGCTTTGCAAGCCGTTGTTCTTATTTCTGACGATGAGCCAAAAGCTAAGCCTACAAGGAGGAGGAAATCACCTCAGCATCACTTGAACAAGGATATGGAAACTGAGGGGGTCCATAAGCTAGTGGATACAATAGAGGACAATAACTCACAAGACTAGCAGCTGAGCACTGATGTCACCAAGGTCCTCCACAATTCTGTCAAGCCATCTGAAATGGTCCCAATGCTAGTGGATACAAATATGGACAATATTTCAAGAGACCACCAACTGGAAGTGTTCTCTAATGACATCAACATGGGGATATCATCTCCTAAAATATTTTCTAAAGATGGCATGGAGATAGGTACATGTAAGATCAATTCTGATATTTATTGTTCACCTAACAAAGCTTCTCTCTCCCAAGGTTTTACAGGTAATAGGTTTTTACCACTCTTGGCTCATGATGAAGAGGGGAAACATGATGACTCGGACCTAAAACTGGTCTCAGAATCTTCTCAGGATGATAACATCGTAGAAGACTCTACACAGGTAGCATCTCAGACTATCAGCACACAACTTACTAATAATTTGACAGCAGAAATTAGTCATATAGGCAGTCCTACTTCACAGAGAAATCCAAGATATCTAATTTCTTCTCCCAAATTAATAAGAAGTTCACACCAAAAAAGGCACAAACCATCCCTTCCGAATATTGTTTTCACAAGATAAAAGATCTCTAAACACTATTCTCAATGAATGATACAATTAGGATTAAGACTCTTGTTTGGAATATTAGGGGAATGAGAACATCAATGGAGAGACTCTTAGACCTAGTTTCAGTTCACAAAATTGAGCTATTATGCATTATTGAACCGATGCATAAGCCTCAAAAATGTGAAAAATGTAGGAGACAACTTCATTTTACAAATCATATGTGTGCTCAGAGTGGGAAGATCTGGTTCATGTGGAATGAGACAGTCCAACTAACTCTTATATATGACCATCTCTAGTTCTCGTCTGTAAAAATGCTCATTTGCAGATTAAATACTTCAATTGAAGGAATATTTATATATGCACTGAGAACAATACCAGGTAAGGCCTATATATAGGATGCATTGTCAAACTGGAACTTGGATGACGCCTTTTTAATTGGTGACTTTAATACAATAAAGTCAATCAATGAATATAAAGGGCCATCTCAGCCAAGTCCTAAGAGCATGGCCGATTTTAACCAGTTCATTTCCTCTAATGCACTGATTGAAATTAATATAATAGGTAACACATATTCACGGTCAAACAATAGGATTCACTCCCCTACAACTGAACAGTTCGATGAGGGTTTAAGCTCCCAAGGCTGGTTAGTGAAATTCCCAACTTCCTCTATCTAGATCCTAAATAGGGATACATATGATCATGCACCTCTATTGTTTACTATGGGTAGTTCAGTGCCATCATCACCTAGATCATTTCGTTTTATCAATACATCATTCAACATTGAAGATTTCCTATCAATGATCAGTATTGACTGGAATTTTCCCATGAGCCAGTAAGGAATGATAAGGTTTTCTCTGAAACTATGCAAACTTAAAATTACCATTAAAAGCCGAAATAAGCTATTTTTTTGTAATATTGAGTCAAATGTAGTTCAGGCTCCTGAGACTCTAAGATTGCCACAAATCATTTTTGATAATGACAGTTCAATCAATGAACTACTCAAACTCAAAAAATGTAAAGCTCTGCATCTTAGAGCACTCAAAGAACAGCAGAAATTCGGAAAATAGAAATTCATGATTACATGGCCAAAAGATGGTGATGAGAACACTAAATTCTTCCACTATTCAGTGAGGGAGAAAAGGAGTGGTATGAGTATCACAAAAATAAAGAAATCTAATGGTGACTGGCTTGAAAACATCAATGATATTGAAAATGAGGTTGTGCAATATTATCTAGATTTACTGTCTGAACCTCCAAATTATAGGAAGGGTGAGTTCTAGCACAATTTCCTTAGCCAGATACCTAAAATAATTACCGAGTCTGAAAATGATGATCTCATTAGACCAGTGCATATGGAAGAATTGAGGCTTGATGTCTTTAGCTTAAACAAGAACAATAGCTCTGGGCCTGGTGGCAATTTTTATAAAAAATTTCACTAAATCCTAGGATATTATTAAGGATGATCTCTTGAATGCAGTTATTGATTTCATGAGTGATTCTAAAATTTGTTAATGATTTCATGAGTGATTCTAAAATTTCTGTTGGTATTACAGCCACATGGATTACACTTATCCCAAAAAAGGATGTGGTGTTTTCATTTGATGATTTTAGGCCAATAACCCTCTCTAACTTCATTAACAAGATCTTTTCTAAGTTGTTAATGGAGAGATTTAAACCACTCATGCCTAAAATAATCTCTCCAAAGCAATATGCTTTTCTGAAAGGCATGAACATTTCAGATAATGTCATCCAGCTAAAAGAACTAACCAGATTCATATATAGGATGTTTAGAAATTCCAATTGCTTGCTCAAATTAGATTTAAAAAAGGCCTTTGATAGAGTCAACTTGGATTTTCTTAACAGTATTCTTTTGAAATTTGGTTTGCATGGTAAATTTGTCTACTCTATCATGAAAAACTTGAGTCAGGCATATTTTTCATTTTTTAAAATTAATGGTAACACTAGTGGACATGCATAGGATGCAAGGCGGTTGCATCATACCAAGCAAGGCGTTTTGGTTGTGCCTTAAAAGTGACTTTTTCTCGGCGGTTTTGAAAACGCCGTGAACCAGGCGAATTAGTCTTACGAACTCGCCACCAGGTGCCGCCTGGTTTCGGTGATATTATGTTGGACGGTATCGCCAGCATCATTTCTCCTGCAGAGGAGATATCGCTCATTTCAGTCGCCTATGAAGGGGTTACGAAACCGCCACTTCATTCGCTTGAATTTTGGTAAATTATTGAATGGGGGGAATTTTTAAAAACTGTAATGGTTACGATATCGCCTAAAAAAAGCCTGTTGGCGTATCAGGAAGGCGAACTCGCCTGCTGAAACAGGCAAAGTTCTGTGCGATCTCGCCTCCTTAAACGATCGTGCCAACAGAGACTCACTAGCGAGTGGCGTGGCGAAATCGCTTCTGTAGGCGAATGTGGAGGCAACACCGTGTTTGTGTCCGGTTGTAGATTGTGGAGCGTGAAAAATGTGGTGTGGCGAAAACACTTCTTTATTCGCCTGTAAGCGAATCTCTTGTTGCGATATCGTCTACAAGCACTGCAAAATCGGCTAATATTTGAAAAATGTGACCCGTTTCTTTCGAAACATGAATTGGTATTCTGATACAACAAAAACCGGCCAATATCCAATTACCACCCTATACTAAAAAGGCACAACCTCATATTTTAAGTGCACACAAGTGCAGTACCAATGTCAATTCCTAATTAAAAAAAAACTAAATGCAATGGACCAACACCTTGTCACGTGGTATGTAGCTTCCGGAATTGTGGCCTTGCAATGGTAAAAGCACGATCGTGGACTATAAGGCGTGCCAATCGGTCTCTTCCATTGTCAAGGTCTTCCAAGGAGAAAGGCGTGGTATCATCCACGAATACGCATGAAACAAATGTGCGTTAGGAAGTTGTCACGAAGAGTAATAGAATTAGATTGTAGAAGGTTACCTTTAGGTTACCTTTAGAAGATCCTGCAAGTTGTTTTGAAGACCATCTACCACCATCAAACCAAACAGCATCGTGTAATAGCCACATTCCCAGTCCGAGGATTGCTTCCTAGACTACAATATATATATATATTCCATGGTTATAGTAATGGTGTAGGCTAAAACAATTGAATTGAAATGAAGTGATAGCATAAGCATAACAAGTTACCCTAATGAAATGCATTGTCAAGGAGATCGGCGAATGTCCGGGATGTAGGGCGGTGGAGGGGGTCTATCCAATATACTTGCTTCAAATCACGTATTATTGCAACAAAGCTCCAATGATCACCACAAATGACATGAAATAATCCACATGGTCATATTAGTTTGGAGAAACATACAATCTAGAAAAGCTAAAAGAATAGAGAAAATTGCAAGGTTTACCTCTCGAGATATGGTCGAATGAATATTTTATTGGATTTTTAAGAGCAAGTGTTAGCCAATCCTAGTTTGTGTAAACATATGAGATCGTAGAGGTGGACTAACACAACATTTGCCAAACTAATTCTTGCTTGTGGATTCACCACTACATCATTCTTGCTTGCACATAAAAAACACACACAATAGTTATTTGTGGGGCCTAACAAGTAATAAACTTTACTTTACCATGTCCTTCATGTAATAAATGTCAAAAAAAAAAGGAAACTAAATGCCCATTCAACATAGACATGAAATTTTAGACACATACCTTACTTGAAGAAGCTCTTAGCTTGTAGTTGATTTCTACTTCACAAAGTTGCAAGCTTTGTTGTTTTTACCCAAATTTTAATGAAGGTTGATCTAGATTGATGGGTTTTTAGGTTTCTAGGGTAACTTCATTGCAAGAGAACAAGGTTTGAGCTTTGAGAATGAGATTGAGAATGAGATTGAGAATGAGATTGTGCTTAGGATGGAAGTGATTTTCGGATTGGAATGGTATGAGAATGGATTTGGATTGAATGGATTTGTGCTTGAGGTTGAAGAGGGGATAAGGTGAGAGAGAATGGAGAGGTAGATGGATAGGAATGGTGAAAATGAGGTTGATAGTAGGAAAATCCGGGTAAAATGATATATAGCATGGTTTAGGTGGACAAACCATGCCTGAATAGTACTTTTGGTCGGTTACTGTTTTACTTATTTGCGAATTCGCCTATACTATCGCTTACTAGCGAGTACTGGTGGCGATATCGTTTCTTCTTTGTTCAGTCTTCCATATGTAATGCGTTTGTAAAAATAAAATGTTTAATTAAACATGTTACAGTATGTGTATTTTAGAAAGAATTTGTCGTAAATCTACAAGTACTAATGTGTTGGAATATTTCAAATCCGTTCATGCCCTAATATATATATCAGCTTCGGAGGGCACATATGTCATTGTACTACGGGTGTGAACAGCAACACTCTTTAAAACAATCTCGAAATGATCGATGTGTGGAAAGAATTAAAACTTTTCTAATTTCCAGAATTATTTACCCATTTCATACAAAATCTTTTCCAATTCCAGAGAAACTCATTACATGATGCAAGTAGACTGAAGACCAATTGATGTTGATGGAATATGATTTCAACCATGGAATTGTAAGTTAATTAGTTCATCCAATTATTATCTTTTTTTTATATAGTTTCAATTCATATATCCTCACTAAACTTATATATATATATATATATATTTGTTTGGTTTAGCGAATTCCCCATAGTTTTTCAAATGACCTGGCAGGGAGTAAATCTCCTTATTCACTCATCACTGGAGATAAAGGAAGGTCATCAAATCGTATATGGAAAGCAAAGATTGTTGAGAGAGGCCATTACTACTACATCTGCAACAAATCATGGTCACTATCTGTTGAAATGGTTAAGAAAGTTCCGCGTATTATGAGATTATTTTTTGTAATTGATAACAAAAATTCATATAAAAAACGCTAGTTACTGATCATTATTGGGAAACTATGTTCTTGTCGGGTTGTCATCTGCAGAACAACACATTACAGGAATACACCATGACTCGTGTACCATCGGTTATCTTAAAGTACACATGGATGTTTTCAAAATTTGTATATTAGTGCCGGATGAGTCGAGGAACTAATACTACGGTGTTGGCTTGTCAAACATTTGGATCTAGTAGTGTGTAATTGTTCACCGGCAATGACAAGCTTAAAAATATGTGCTACGATTAGTTGTGCTGATTCGGTCGGAATCGTATCAAGAATTTCGGATCAGATCAGTTTTCGTGTAAATTCAACGCTAAACCTGTTACAATTATGAATAGAGTATAATATGATTGATCAATCCATTTTAGAATGGGTATGGTACATATATAGGGTTTATGGGTGTGGGTATGCATGTGTGGGTTTAGGGTTTAGGGTGAAGGGTTTAGGGTTTAGGTTTAAGGGTGCATCCAAGCGATATCGCTACTAGTTTCGCCTAGAGGCGTAAATAGAGGCGAACTCGCCCATTGGAAACAATTACTGGCGTGAGTTTTGTCGAGTTCGTAAATTGGTAAATTAATAAAAAAATACTTAAACTATATTCGCGTTTTGGGGACATCAGAATCGCCAAAACTTCCACGACTCTGAAACTTCCATCGCCGCCGATCAATTTCAGAGCCACCATGGGCCGGAGCAAGCAAGCCTGAAAAAGCCTCACCCCACCCGCTCTAAAGCGTTAGAGGATCGCCCCGACCACAGGCGCCGGCCCAAACCACGAGGAGGAGGAGGAAGAGCTCACCCTCGAGCAGATCAGTCGCCGGGGGAGAAGGGATGCGCAAACCGCCGGAGCTCCGACCGGTAAAAGGGGTAGAGACACTTCCCACGCTGCTGGGAGTTCACCACAGCCACCAGCCGGTGCCGCCACCACTGAATAGTCTCGGCCAACTTCCACCACCGCTGCCCAGCCTGGTCCCGCCACCGCTGGTGCATCCCAATCTGATGCGAACATCGGGGGAAACACTAACGAGGAAGAAGAGCGGTCCCTTTTTATCAGCCCGAAAGCGTAGACGAGGTACCAGAGATATTCTCGTCGTACTATTTTAAATGTTAAGGTCTTTGACCCGTTTCAAATAACTAGCTTGGGTCTTGATAATATATTTGAGTATTTTAGAGCCACTCATCTAGATGGGATGTTGACTTTGAGTGAGCCGGTGCATAGGGAATAATGTCTTCAATTTTATGCTAATCTTAAGTTTGAGAAGGATGCCGAAGAGGCGACTACGATGGTTAGGGGTGTGACATTTAAGGTAGATAAGTTCTTGGTTAATGAGGTTATAGGATGCCCTTATTTGTCTAGTAATCAACTTAGGCCGTTGGATCCAAATGGCCCTTATTAGATTTACCACACCCAAAATTTCCCAACCTCGTTGAATGAGAGCGTCCTAGACCCCGTGGCCGAGCGTAGGAAGTTCTTTAAGACGCGTAGTAAGGTGGCTGGTACGGCGAAGAAGTATAAGATTGCGAGCCTTACTCAAGAGGAGCGGTTGGTGTTCGAGCTTGTGTGCTTTAATATCATGCCCTCGGGTGGTCATCCATGTGAGCCAACAATTGCCAACTTGATGATTTTCTACAACCTAATGGAGAAGGTGAAGATCAATCCCAGGTACACCGTCATAAAGCACATGCTGAAGCGTGCGAAGGACAAGGCCAATCACACGATCCCTTACGGGCAGCTCATAACCGCTATGATGAAGAAGAAGGGTGTGCGACCTGTGAGCATGGCCGATCCAGTGAAATACTACGACGCGACTTGGCTACGCAACAAGGGGTTGCAAATCATTGCGGAGGGGGTGGTGACGAAAAAGGCCATGGGTGCTTCGAGTTCTCGAACCCAAGCTGAATTGAGTGAAGGTAACTAATTGTTATACAGTAAGTCTTTTCATGATATGATAAATGTTTGCAGCAATTTAGTTTACTAATTGTTTTGTTCCCGTTTGCAGCTCGCGATCTCGCTTGGCGTGAACGGTTGGTCCTCTATGTTGGACAGCTTACAAGTAAGATAGAAGAAGTGAAGCTGGAGCAAGCAAAAGACAGGGAGGAGGTACTGGAATTTGGTACAATGCTGAATTTGAATCTGGATCTGAGCGATGATGAAGAAAAGCCAGATTTCTCAGTTCAACGCTTGCCTCTCATCACCGACATTGCTGATTACATTCCTGAAGATCGAGCGAGACTTGAAAGCGAGGCAGAAGATGAAGAACCCACTGATGGCGAGAGAGGAGCAGCTTCAGAGCCCGATGAAGAGCAACCTGAGAATCATATCATGGATGAAGAACCACAGCGAGATGAAGACATTGTCAATGGAGACGACGATGTATTTGAACTAGTTTGCCGAATAGAAGAAATCCAAGGATCTTCAGTCGCGGAGTCGTCTGAAGAAGATGATGACGATGAAGATATTGAGAAGACTGCAAGCGAAGATAGTGAAGATGATGACGACGAAGAATGGTCGCTTCAATTTATCTGATTGTGTAGTCTAGCTTTCTTTTGTTTCAACACTAAACAATGATTCATGAATGGTTTTATTTGGTATTGAATTGATGTAGTATGGTATTTTAATAATAAAATTCAACTTCATTTATTTCTTCAATGTTAACCACACACAAAAGCACCTAGATTTACATGTAAACAAAGTGTATTCAAAGAGTAGGCGATAAAGAAGACGATTTCGCTACATGAAAAGATGAGAGGCGAACTAGAGAGGCGAATTCGTAAGTATACACGTCTACAAACTTATCATATAAGTGATACCTTGCTCGCCACAGGCGACAGAGTCTACTAGGCGACTGCATAGGCAAAATCGTAAATATAAATGTCCATAAACTTATCTAAAAGCGAACTCTTTGTCTGGCTCGCCATAGGCGGCAGAGTCTACTAGGCGACTGCATAGGCGAAATCATAAATATAAACGTCTATAAACTTATCTAAAAGCGAACTCTTTGTCTGGCTCGCCACAGGCGACAGAGTCTACCAGGCGACCGTGGAGGCGAACTCATAACATGTAGGGGAATGAGCTTACGGTGTCGCTCACCAGGTTGATTATTTTGTTAAAATGCACAAGTATAGAACACAAAATAACGACGCCGTTTCATACATAAACGAATTAAGAGGCGATATCGCTTCTAAGTATCAAGTAGGGTTTAGCATTCTTGTAATAAAAACAAACTGGAGCGAGTTCGCTCATATATTCACCTTTATTTATCATGAAAATATGTCAAAGTTAACAACATATTTAATCCTTCTTTTTTGCCATATTGTCCAAATACACGGTGTTAAAAAGTCATCTATTTTGGCGACGACTAGTCGTCCTGGCGCTCTACAGGTTCCGCCATGAAGGTTGACTCGACGGAAAGTTGATTTGGCTCGAACTGCGGAAGACTAAGCGTCCATAACCCGCCGAATGGACTTCATATTCCGCCAGCAATTGACGCCAAATTCCGCCTAACTTAAACCCAGGTACTTATAGAAAATTAAAAAAATGTTTTTTAATAAAATAAGAATTCAATAAAAATCTGATTAGGCAACTACCGCACTGGACCGGGATTTATAACCCAGCAGGATAGAAAAGAATTTTTTCAAATGAAGTTGTGAATATTCGTTATATGAAACTCATGTTTTGAAGTTCTTTGTAATTGTACAGTTCTTCATAATAAGTTCTACAAAATAGAAATGATCAAAAGATTAAAATTAGTGTCATTATTACCAAAATAAAAAGGGATATAGTAGTACATACAAGCGAATTCGCCTTCTCCCCACGCCTGCAGGTACTTATAGAAAAATTAAACCCAGGTACTCATAACTTAAACCCAGGTACTTATAGAAAATTAAAAAATGTTTTTTAATAAAATAAGAATTCAATAAAAATCTGATTAGGCAACTACCGCACTGGACCGGGATTTATAACTCAGGAGGATAGAAAAGAATTTTTTCAAATGAAGTTGTGAATATTTGTTATATGAAACTCATGTTTTGAAGTTCTTTGTTATTGTGCAGTCCTTCATAATAATTTCTACAAAATAGAAATGATCAAAAGATTAAAATTAGTGTCATTATTACCAAAATAAAAAGGGATATAGTAGTACATACAAGCGAATTCGCCTTCTCCCCATGCCTGCAGGCGTCGTAAGAGGCGAACTCTCCTCCTGACACTGTCCTTATTCCCACATCAGTGGATTGAAGGCCAATTGATCAGTATATATGTGTTGGCAAAATAGAATAGTTCGATAAGTCGCCGACCCGCGCAAACTGCCCATGAAACACCACTCTAATGAACTATACACACACAATACTTACATGGCCCATAATCTAGCCCATATCATAGTTCTTAGGCCCAAAGGCCAACCTTTTTTTATATACAAGCGAATTCGCCTGAAATATCGCCTATAAGCGATGGAGTTGGCGAACTCGTAAACAGCAGGGCCTATAAATAGTCAACTGAAACCAGACGCGTTCAAAATCAGATCCCCAAATTTGTAACCCTCACATTCATCAGAATTCTCCCCGAACTCCGATCCGCCCCCGCCCACCCTTCAATTCCACCGGCAAATCAGCGCTCCCACGGCCCAATCTCCCCCAATTTGTAAGTTCTACTCATCCTCAACTCTTTTCAATCATTATTTCAGTTTATTTTATACATTCGTTCTGTACAAGCTTAGCTTTCAATTTAGGTGTGATGTTGAATGTGTTTTTTTATGGGTTCAATCATAGATTAAGGTTGGGTTTTGTTTGTTAGGTTTTTTAGGCAATCTCAAACATGCCTTCGAGGGGTAAGGGTAAAAAGGCCGCCGCCGAATCGACCGAGCCTATCAAGTACGATAAGGCCAAGTTTGTTAGTGAACAAGCTTATCTAAAGTACTGTAGTTTTACGGAAGTCGAGGCTGTCTTGAACGAGTTGATGGTGGTTGATGAGAGTCAAGTGGAAGACATAGGTTTGAAAGAGGTTTGGGAAATTCTTGAATATCAAGAAGCTTACAAGTTGATGAAGGTGAAAGAGTCGGGCTATCTGGAGTAGACTATGCAGTTCTACGCTAATTTCCGACAGTCTTGTGCCGTGTGGAAGACCAAGGTGGACAAGAAGGAGTACGAACTAAGTCCCAAACTGTTCAATGATGCCCTCGGTGTTGTGTTCGAGGACGAGGATAAACCTGTGGATCTATACGCAAGGGGAGAATGGCCTAGTGAGTTGCTCGTTTCCCACGAGAAGCTGAAGGAATATGGCAAGACACACTTTGGTCGAGATCAGCCAGAACTTGGAACGCCGAAGGAGTACAAGCTATCCATGCTCACCCCTGAGAGGAGGATATTGTATGAGATGGTTGCTACAAATCTTGTGCCTAAAGGTGGGTGGTTGGCCGAACCAAACTACACGACTTTGATCGAGTACTACATGGTGGCGGAGGAAGTCATGCTTAACATTGGATTTACCCTTTTCCAACACATGAGGAAGAGCGTGGTAGAAAACAACATGGCTGTGAAGAAATTTCCCTATGAAAACTTCATAACTAAATTCCTCCGCATAAACCATCCAAGGCTGAAGTTCTCCGGCACCGGGAAGCCGTGTGAGTACTACACGAAGGAGTACTACCAGAAGAAGAAGTGGGAGTTGGTTGGGGGGACTTGGAAAGAGAAGGTGGAGAAGGACGTGCCGGCGGAGCCAGAACCAAATGGAGGTAAATTGTTTTTTTGTTCATCTATTTTGTACTTGTGATGTTAGTACAATTTAGAACAAAACTTGACATTTTCAATGTCTATCATTTACTAGCACCAAGAGAAGCCTATTACCAAGGGCTTGAGGTACTCTATGTTCTCGGTGATGACCGAGATTGCTAACGTCCAAGAGCATGGGTGGGAGACTCGCCGCATTCTTCGGAGTTTCTGTAAAGACTATCTCCGCCAGCATTCACACCAAGCCACACTAGAGGACCAGGATGGTGCAGCCAATGACAACTCTACATAGCTAGAAGTGTTGAATTATGCTAGGATTTTATTTCAACTCTAATACTACATTTTTACAAATTCGAATCTTTACCTACTTGTGACAATCTTATTATTAGTTTGAATGCTTTTCTTCTTTGAATCAAATTGTGTTGTTGATCGTATGAGAGTATATGGTTCATGTGTAAAAACAAAAAAGAGAACAGAATTAGTTTTGTAGTTTATAGTTTAGCTTGTCCTGGTAGCGAACTCGGAAACAATGCCTCCTGCAAGCGTTCAAGGAAGCGATTTCGCCTCTTCACTCGACTGGATGGACAGAGAGCAACAGGCGTGCCACTAAGCAAACTCGCTAAAAAGAGGCGAATATAGTCACGATTTCGCCAGGAAGTAATCTAACTCTTTTGATAGAAATATGATACCGGCGAGTTAGCATGTGATTTCGCCTCCTGAGCCGCCTGTAGACGTACTCTTAGGCGATATCACTAGCCATATCTCGCCTACAGGCGTTCATATCTGGCGGACTCGCTAGCAGAAAACCAGCCAAGAACTACTGGCGAACATCTTTTCCAACCTCTACTGGATCTTACCGGCGATTTCACTTCTCTCCTCGCTCATTAGCGATTCTGGTTACGAATTCGGCTGCCGTTCAACATTTTAAGGCAGTTTCAAAAACGCCTTCTATTCAACTGTAAAACGCCTTTTTTATTTTTCTGCCCTAGGCGAGCGGACAGAGGTGAACTCGCAAGCTCAGTACTCGGCGGTTCCGTGAAAATTTGGCCAAAACGCCTTAAATATGGTGCCGAGAAAGGTATGCTTGTGCACTAGTGTAAACCTAATGGATTTTTCAAGTCCACTAGGGGTATCAAAAAGGGTGATCCACTTTCACCATTTATGTTCAATATTTTTTAAAAGCCTTCTCAAGAAGCGTGTCATATGTTTTTGCAGTAGGTAAAGTTGAATATTTTCAAATACATGTAGGTCCAAATCCAATTTCTCACCTAAGTTATGCAGATGATATTATTATCTTTCTTGAGCCTCAAAGAACAGTCTCTCAGTCATTAAAGATTTTTTGGTCATATTTGAGCAAACAACTGGTCAAAAAATCAGTTTTGAAAAGAGGAAGTTTTATCGGAGTAGTCATGCTAGAACTGTTATGGTTAACAAGGTTAAAGAAATTCTGGGTATGAGACAGGGATCATTTCCCTTCACTTATTTAGGAGTTCCCATCTTCAGTGGTAGAACATTGGTTTGATATTTTCAACCTCTTATTCAGAGAATTGAATATAGACTCACCAGCTGGAAAAATATGTGATTGTAGACTGGAGGCAAAATCACCTATTCTTCAGTTGACAACCACCTATTCTTCTAGTTGACAACCACCCATTTTCTCACTTATAAAGGGATGCATTTTCTCAATTCCTCAACACATCTGGAGTGTGATGAAACCTCCAATCAATGTGATCAAGAAGATTGAGAAATTGTTGTCTTTGTTCTTTTGGAGAGAAAATGAACTCAAAGGAAAGAAAGTGTGGAGGAAATGGGGTGACTTATGCTTTATTATTTAGGAAAATGGTCTGGGATTGAGTACCGTCCACACAATAGTTAAAACTTGTTCTATCAGATTGTGGTGGAAATTCAAAGAAGGGGAACATTATTGTCACAATTTTTATGGGCATTACCACAGTCCTACAAAAATTCCCCTAACTGGAAAAGGATCACCAGAATCTCTTCAAGGGATGAAAGATTGACTAGAGTAATCCATGGAAATGGAGTTTGCAATTTTTGGAGTGCAAATTGGATAGGACGTGGCTCCTTATCCAGTTTGTATGATCCAGAGCTTACACATATAACAAGAGATACCACTGTGCAAGAATTTATAGAAGCAAAGACTCAGCTCATTCCCCTACTAATGCCTATTTTTTCGGATGAGATACTGAGTTTTTTTACAGGATGCAAATCGGATGAAACATAGGCAAGACATGTTGATTTAGGAACCCATCACAAATGGAAATTTTAGCTTTAAGACTGCATACCAAGCTTTGAACCAGTCAAGAGATAACTTTATTTCTCTATCAAAACTTTAGAATCCTAGAGTTCAAAATAAAGTTAGCATGTCTAAATGGAAGCTGGTAAATGCATTCTTGCCATTCCCAGAGGTGTTGATGAAATGAGATTTTGTTTACCTTCCAAATGTCCCTATTAGTAATATTGACCTAATTGAACACTGCTTTAATGATTGTTACCTAGCTAGAGCACTATGGTTAAACTTCCATTTTCTAGTTGGCTCTGCAGATATGCATTTTGGTAGTTTATGGGATAGATGATCTTATTTTTGGTCCTATACTTGCACATCTAAGCTACAATCATCCATGTACATTGTTGTGCCAAATCTTATATGATGGACATTACGGAGGGCTAGAAATGCAATGATATATGATATTATCAACACCACTCTTGAGACATTAATCAGATCAGTAAAGGACGTGTGTTTTATACTTATTCTGCTAGACCTATCCCATCTATGAATGCAAATGATAGAGAAATCGTTGAGCTTGGTTATTTACCCCTTCATGCTAGACCACCTCATATTATTACCCATGCCATTAGTGGATGCCTTTTGGCAACACTCACATATGGCAGGATTAAGAATCATCATTAGAAACTATCATCATTAGTACTCACTATATTAGAGCAGACTCCTCATTGGAGGTAGAGCTTCTAGCCATCCAACAGGGAGTTCATCTTGCTAATGTTTTGAATGGCCAGTGTTTAATTGAAAGTGACTGCCTTGTGGCAATTTCATCAATTAAAAACCCTGGTGTAAATCCATGGCATGTTTTTAATCTAGCATCCTTTATTCTACCTGCAGTCAATACTACCATTACGCATGTTTTTAGGGAGGCAATCTGGAAGCAGAAGCAAATGCCAAATTAGTCTACTCTAAAAAGATGAACAAAGTCTTACATTTACACAACTGGCAACAAAAATTAGGGGCATTATTAGCCTTGATGCAGCATGTACCCCTTCGCTGAGAATCATTGCTACGCATTATTTTTTTCCATATATAACAGGTACATGAGTGCCACTCAAAGAGAACGAACCACATCAGAGGAAGCAATACTCATTGAGGTCCCGCATTGTATAGACAAGCTCATTTTCGGAGGACTGATTTAAGTTTGTTGGTGCCGCATTGTGTTTCGCCTTGGTGATTCGCTAATATGTTTCAACCAATTAACACACCACCTCTCATAGATGGTAGAAAATGTAGATGTACATTATACAGTACATAAACTCTTTTGAAGTATGATCATATTTGTTGCATTTGTTCCACATTTGCCCAGATTTGAGATTGTATTTTAATCATTTACATGGATTTTGATGGTTTAGAGAACCTTATATAATCTCCACCACCTCATAGATGGTTTTTAATTGAAAAAAGATAATCCTCAACTTAGGCGATTTTTTGCCATTTGTGAAACTTTCAAAATGGCCGTCCAAGCCATTCTGCTACATATAGAAGCAACAAAATCTTTTCCAGCATAAGGTGTCGTGAACATATGCGGGCCAAACAGAGTCTTTTCTTTTTTCTTTTAATGAAAATCTTGTTTTTCTTTTCAATTTAATGAGAAGCTTGTATGTTATTTTAAGTTGCTCAATCAAAATCTCTGACTATAAATCCAAGCATCAAGAACATCCTTTGTGACACACATTTCAGCCATTACAGTGACACTAACGGATATAAACGGCTAACTGGATGGTGGATCCGCCACCACACCACGGCGGCGACGCCGTGGGGAGGTCGTATTCACAAGTTCTGGCCCCAAAAAGCCAACCCCTCTTTCACTCACTTCCTACAAACCCTGAAATTAAGCCTATAGCCACCAGATTCGAAGGCAAACTAGCCTGTATCTACTCAGAAGAGGTAGTCCAAACCTTCTCCGCTCACTACCAGAATGCCCTTATTGGGAAGTTTACCAATGCTAAACCAACGATGGAGACTATCAACGGGGCTTTCCAGTTGATGGGCTTCGCCGGAAAGTATCAGATCGGGTCACTGGACCACAGGCACATTCTGATACGGCTCGAATCAAAGGACGACTACCAGAGGATTTGGATGAGGTCAATTTGTCAGATAAACGGTAGCGCCACGCGATTTCTCAAATGGACCCCTGACTTCTCTACCAAAAAGGAGTATTCCATTGTACCAGTTTGGGCCACCATCCTCAACCCTCCGGTCCAGTTCTACAATCTCTCTGCAATTGAAGATCTGGGCAATCAAATCGGGGCTTACCTCAAAATGGATCTGGCAACAAGCACCCTATCTAGGCCGTCGGCGATCAAGGTATGTATTGAGATTGACCTCCTACAAGAATTGCAATCCTCAATTGTGATTGGAACGGCTAGCAAAAATGTAGAGTGTGTGATTGAATATGATGACATCCCACATTTCTGCACACACTGTCATAAGATTGGGCATGTGGAGCTGGACTGTATGATCCTTCATCCAGAGTTGAGAAAGAAAGGGATGCAGTATCAAGCTCCTGCACACAGAAGGCCTAGAAATAAAAAGTTTGAGCAGCATTGAAGGAAGGTTTCACCCAGTGGAGGAGCCTCATCTGGTCTCACCCCTTCCCAGAAGCAGATGGACACTCAAAATCAGAAGGCTTCACTCCCTGCAGCACCAAACCATGCCATCTCAGGAAAGGCATCCTCTGTGGAGCCCATTCAGTATCCTTCTGCAACAATAGAAAGCCAGTCTGCACTAACCTCAGTTGACAGTCCTACTTTGATTTCAACTGAGGTGACTGAGCCAATAAACTTATTTAAGGGCTTAACTAAACCTGCTCATGTGCCATTTTACTCATTTGATGATCTCCAAATCAGCAACCTAAAGGAATGGAAACTTAAGCAAAGATTGATGCAAAATCAATTAATTGTTCCTTACCAACCAATCCAGACATCTAATTCATTTCAGGTACTTCAGGAGCACCAAGATGACTGTTCAGAATATGAAGAGGCTCAGAGTGAACCTGACTGGAGGTCTAATGATCAGGAACTAGAAGAATCTCCAGGTACACCTCTCAGCATTTCCCCACTTAGCATTATTGAAAATGTCATGTCTGGTGATAAACCAGAAGTTAGTGGTAGGAGAAAAAAACGCACATTTACAGGGGGTATCACACTTGACAAGTGGTTGAGAACCTCACTAAAAACTAAAAAAAACCCTAATGATTTATAAAGTCATTGGAAACATTTTAGTCTGGAATGTTAGAGGTTATTCAAAAACTATGGATAGACTCAAAACCCTCATCATCACACATAAAATTGATATTGTTTGTTTGATTGAGCCCTGGCATGATAAATCTGATATTGTCAACTTACAATTTCAACTAAACTTTCAAAATGCTATATGTGTTTCACATGCTAAGATTTGGCTTCTATGGAATTCAAATCTTAATGTAAATATCACATCTCAGTCTGATCAATATGTTTTAACTTCAGACTCTGATTGCATCTCTAATGTTTCATGGAACTGTGTCTTTATCTATTCTAAAACTACAAAAATTCTTAGAAGAGACTTATGGGCTGACCTACAGGCCTTAGCTAAATCCTCTACAGTGTATATAGGTGATTTTAACACTGTCACTTCAGTATCTGAGAAAAGAGGGAACAAGAAACCTCCTGTGGGTAGTATTAGGGAGTTTAATTCCTTTATCAATAACTTAGGATTGATGGAAATTCCAACAGTTGGAAATCACTTTACTTGGACTAACAACAGGAGGAAGGAAGATCTGCTGCTTCAAAGACTAGATAGAGGCCTCTGTGATGCAGACTGGCATGAACTATTCCCCCATAGCTCCATCCAAACACCTAGCAGATTAGGTTCAGATCACAACCCTCTAGTTCTATCCATCCAAAGCTGTGAAATACAAGTGCCAAAACCTTTTAGGTTTCAGCAAATGTGGACTCAGAGGGATGATTTTATGTCACTGGTTCAGGAGAGCTGGGAGATCCAGTGTGAGGAGAGGGGTATGTCTAGAATGGTCTCTAAACTCAAAAGATTGAAATTTGTCCTGAGACAATGGAACAGAGAGAAGTTTGGAGATGTACATAAAAATCTCAAGGAGGCTGAGCATAAGGTGGCTCAGCTGGAGATTGCCTATCAGAACACAGGAGAAGATAGGGATCTGATAGAGCTAAACTTGCCCAGGGCACTCCTCACTAGACCTCAAAAGGAGCAAACTGCTTTCTGGAAACAGAAAGCAAAATTGAGATGGCTTAAGGATGGAGATGCCAATACCAAATACTTCCACCACTCAGTTAAGGAAAGAACATGCAGAAATCAGATAAATAAGATCAAAGATAGCCAAGGTGTTTGGATCTCTGAACCAGACAAGATTCAGGAGGAAGGTGTTAACTTCTTTCAGAATCTGCTATACTCAAAGGAATCTGACATTACTGGCCAGTACTTGGACCATTTCAATAAATTCATACCTAGGCTGGTTACAGAAGAAGACAATGACTCTCTACTCAGACCCCTAGAGCTTGAAGAGCTCAGATTTGCAGTGTTTGACCTAAACAAGGAGGCTGCACCAGGTGCAGATGGCTATTCTGGTGTGTTTTTCACTCACTGCTGGGACATTATTCAATGTGACTTAATGGAAGCTGCTCAGGAATTCCTTCAAGGGAATCCACAGCCAAGAGCCATCACAAGCACATGGTTGGCTCTCATCCCTATAGTCCCTACCCCTAGTCATTTCAGACAGTTTAGACCAATCAGCCTATCTAATTTCCTCAACAAGGTCTTCTCCAAGATTATCATGGAGAGGATTAAACCCCTGATGCCTAGACTCTTATCTCTGGAGCAAACAACTTTTCAAAGTGGTAGGGACATAGTGGATATCACTGTCCAGATGCAGGAAATGATTAGGCTGTTGAACAGAAAACCTCAGCATCATAATGTAATTGTCAAGTTTGACATGGAAAAGGCATTTGATAGGGTATCCTGGTCATTCCTTAACACTGTATTGCTGGAATTTGGTTTCCATGGCAAAGCTGTTAAGTTGATTAATCAGAATATATCATCTGCCTGGTTCTCAGTGCTAATAAATGGAATTGCCACTGGTTTTTTCAGATCTAATAGGGGGCTTAAGCAAGGTGACCCCTTGTCTCCATTTCTGTATAACTTGGTTACAGAAGCTTTTTCCAGAAGCATTAAACAATTGATGGAAGTTCAGTTCCTTCAGGGCTTTAGAATGCCAAGAGGTGTGAGCCAGGTCTCACACCTCATGTATGCAGATGACACTGCCATCTTTCTACATGCTGGGAAGAAGAATCTTAAAAGAACTGTTAGATTTCTCAAAGCCTATGAGGCAGTTTCTGGGCAGAAAGTGAACTTCAATAAGTCAGAGTACTATGTTCACTCCCAGGCCAGCACAACTTTTAAAAGAAAGATCAGGGCAGTAACTGGTATGAAAAATGGCTCATTTCCCTTTAAATATCTGGGAGTGCCAGTGTTCACTGGAAGGAACAAAATAGTCTATTACCAGCCAATGCTGGAGAGGATGGACAAACTCATAAACAACTGGAAGAACAGGTGGTTATCAATGGCTGGGAAGATAGTATTGATCAATCATGTTCTCCTGGCAATTCCAACCCTAATCCTATCAGTACTGGAACCACCAAAGGCTGTGCTCAGGAGAATTGAGACCATGGCAGCAAAATTCTTTTGGGGAGAATCTGACTTTGGTCAGAGGAGAATTTGGAGAAGCTGGACTAAGATGGCCTTGCCTACCAATGAGAATGGGGTGGGTTTCAGGGATATAAGAGCCATTGTAAAGGCCTTTTCCTGCAAATTGTGGTGGAAATTGCAGAAGAATAATACCATATGGTCTGCTTTTTTGTGGTCTCTTCCAAAAACATATCAAACCTCCCATACCTGGAATAGGATATGTTCAATCACTGAACTAGCTAACAGCAACTCTCAGGTCATTATAGGCAAAGGAAGCTCTCCTTTTTGGAATGCTAACTGGACAGGACTGGGGCCTTTATTTTATATGATTGATCCTTCTACTGAAATTCCTTTCCCTAACATATCTGTTTCTGAATTTTGTGAAAATAAAACTCAGTTTCTAACCCTCTTGGAGCCCCTATTAGCTACCAGTATCTTGGAATTTTTGCAGGGTTTCACTTTACAATACACTCATGAAGATACACTCGTATGGAAGCCTTCAAAGTCTGGCCAGTTCACAGTCAAAGCTGCTTACATGGCATTCAGGAGATCCAACTCCCAAGATCCAGTCATCCACAAGGTATGGAAAAAAACTCCACCAAAGATATCTGTTTTTATATGGAGACTGTACAATTGCCTTCTGCCTTTTGATGATGTCTTGAGCAAAATGGGCTTTAACCTCCCTTCAAAATGTGTCCACTGTGATCACTCAGACTCACTGGACCATTTTTTTTAATCAGTGCCCTTTCAATGTACATCTTCTAGATTTCTTGCACCATAAGCTCAACATTCCTGTTCCTACCTTTCAGTCAGCAAAGCATAGAATCTCCTTTTATCTAGAGTACAAGGGAAGGTCCAAAACCCACACAAAAGTGCTTTCAGTTACCTTATGTACCATGTTATGGAATATGTGGCTCTGTAGAAACAGGATACTTTTTGACAATACAATCACAGATGGGGCAGCTCTTGTTCAGAACTGCTTAAAACAAACCTTCCTATATTTTTCAGCTTTTCCACCAGTTGGTTCAACTGAAAAGCATAGAGACCTACTTAACATTGGCCTAATTCCCTATCTGAAAAGAAAGAGACCTAAGCTAGTGAAAGTAGTCAGTTGGTTGCCCCCTACAGCTGGCCTCAAAATTAACACTGATGCTTCTTTTGCTAATGGCCTTGTTGGATTAGGTGTAGTTGTGAGGGATGAAAATAATGTGGTTCTATCTATGCACTTGAAATGTGTACATGCATCATCCCCTTTACATGCTGAACTTATTGCTATCCGATTTGGATACTCAGTAGGAACTTCCCTGTCAAGGCCTTTTGAGTTGGAATCTGACTGCCTTAATGCAGTCAGAGGGATTCAAAACCCCTTCCAGTCTCAATGGGAACTTCTGAGTCTCTTCCTTGAGCTGAATGCCTTAGGTATTCACTCATGCATCCACCATGTTTTTAGGGAGTGTAACTTTGTTGCAGACTTTCTATCAAAAAGAGCCCTCTCTCTCTATTACTCTGGCATATTTATGTTAACTGATGCTCCTCCAGTTCTTGTGGGACTCCTTGCTACTAATGCATTGAGAATCCCAAATTTGAGGAACATTTGAATTGCTTACTGCTTCCTATATTTTCTGTCAGGTGCAGAAGACCCATAGCTTATGCTATGGAGGTACCTGCTCATGCTCAGCAGCAAGATTGGATAATCTCCAGGCCTCTTCCTTGTGAAACATCAACAGAGGATGTATTATGCTACTATTTCATAACTATGTAATCTTAAATGCAATTGACATTTCTTTTGTAAGTGATGCCTGATACAAAGTCTTGACCATCTAACTCCAATTGGCTAAAATGTGTTTCGTTTAACGATTCGTTAAATTGCTCGTTGGTTTTTTGAGTGGTCAAGACTTTCTTTTTGGTATCAAGCATCATAACCTAGCTATTTCCTTTCATGCTTTTCCAAACCAAGCTGTAAAACAACGATGACCTTTTCGGTCCATTCCCGGTGTGGTGAGCCCAATAAAATCACTCCACCATGGTGTGGCTTAATAAAAAAAAAATTTATTTTAAGTTGCTCGAAATATACCAGCATGGATTAATAAAAGGATTTTTGGGCCACCTGTGAAATGTTTTAACATCAATATTCAATCAATATTCGACTTTCCATACTTCATGGGTGCAACATCAACAAATTCGCATCCTAAGATTTATGACCATATTATGATAACTGTTTATATTGTATAATCGATGGATGATTGAGTCACATTATTGGGAAATTTTTTATTAAGAATGTGGAAAAATTCAAAATTATCATAAAAGGCGTAACTATTTACAGTTAAATCTCGATAAATGAATACTCTTGGGACCATCATAAAAATATTCATTTATCGAGATTATTCATTAATCGATAAATGAATAACATATTCATTTAGGCAGTAGTATTAAATGAATTGTATGTATGTGTACTAAGTCCAAAAATATACACATGTGCATTGTATTTAAAACTACTAATAAGTCTAATAAGATACATAATATGCATTGTATGGAATATTTAGAGTTTACAACACGAGCAGAATATTCCCGAAATTTTGTTTGCTCTAGGAAAAATCAAAAATGAGATGAATTTTGGCTGGAAAAAAGAGTAAAAAACTATAGACATCATTTTTTTTTTTTTGTAAGGGAATAATTTATTTTATGAAAATTATTGATTAGAATCTTCTAATACATATATATCTTATGAAATGTGGTGATTATTCATTTATATATACATAGGGTCTTTAAGGATTTTAAAATAATTATTCATTAATTCATTTATCGAGATTATTCATTTAGCCACTTAGACCAAGGCGGGACCGCGAAAAATTATTCATTTAGCGAGATTATTCATTTATCGAATATTCATTTATCGAGGTTTAACTGTAACATTTATTATGAATGACATTCTGATTGTTTTAATAATTATTTATTTGCAAAATGACATCTATAACCTTTATTTCTTAACTACCATTTTTTAATTTAGTTTTTATATTTCATTTTATTAGGACTTTAATCTAATTTTAACACACATCTTATTTGGTGATGACTGAACTAAAAAAAATATATTAAACTAAACTGGTGCAAAATCAATGGATAGTATAGTATGACTAAATTAAGATGAATTTTAGCATATCATATACATTTGAACTGGATTTTTTAACAAACCAAACTTAACTGATCATAATTGAACGAAAATGTAATGAATCAAAGTAAAAATATAGAAGCATTGACCTAATTAAAAAGAATTTTATCAAATCATTACTAAATTGATTTGAAATAAATTAAATAAAACTAACCTGATTAAACTTCGTATAAGTTGGGAGAACGGACCCTTAATTTAAAGTTTCGAAGTTTTAAACTTATTTAATATACTTTTTTAAAATAAAGGTTTTAAATATCATTTTCCAAATAAAAAATCGTTAAAATAATTAAAATGTCCTTCATAATAAATATTAAATAACTACACCATTTATGATAATTTTGAATTTTCTCACGCTAACAACAAAAATTTTCCCTAAATTATTCACTAAATCATTCTCATACCTACAATCATTCTCATATATATTCATTTAGTGTAACACCTTTTCTGTAAAATACAACCTCATTTGACCTTTGATAGATTTGGAATGCCGAATAAATCTCTCCCGTCATCAGTGGTTTTAAATATTTTAAAAGAGTGGGTTAAATTATATATATAATATACATTGACTTATCATCAACCTAATTTGAACTCTTTAATAACTTTTATAGTTATATATTTTTCTAGGAGTTTTTTGCCTAAGTAATACACTTTGTCAAACTAATTCCCAAACTAACACACTTTTAATAATAATTCTCAAAACAATACACTTTTTGCCAGGTAAGATGCCATGTAATTTTATATTTTCCATGTGTATATTCTAACATCCTTTTATTCTTTCTATTTCTCAAATACTTTACGCCGTTGCTTTTATTCATTCGGACCCGGGTCCGACGACGACCGGGAGCGTCTATAATTACTGAGCGAACATGACGACGACCATACTTACCGACGACCATGCGACTCTCCACTTACAGGCGAATCTCTATCTACGATACAAGGGGTGGCTTGATTTCTGAGCTGAGAAAAATGGTATCGGCCGGTTTCTGGAGAACCTATCCATTGTTTAGGCGCCTACATGCTTGAAGGGCTTGTCGCCAAATTAGCTGCTTCAGGAAGCTCCATATGCACATTATTAAGTTGCAAAGAGCTATTGGGAAACTTGTAACGCTTTGCTGCCGGCAAGGTGACTTTGATATGAGAAACATAATCTGCTGACCGGCTCCCGGTAAGGCTACAGGTGGTTAAATTCCGATGAGCTGACCTCGTATAACTCGTTAATATTTCATCGTCGTTCCACTTTTTCTTAATGACATCGAAGTAGAAAATGTGAGGAGTTTCGAAGGGGTCATTGGACGGAATTCTGGTGTTGAATGGCTTGCGGTAGCTGGGCTGCCACCATCTGATCGTTTCAAAGGGTTTGATGAGTTCGCTCCGGGGAATTATTTTCTCGTAGATGTGAGCAGAGTATCCAGATCGTCGACAAGGACCAGTTTCTGTCCCTGTCGTAGCAGATTGTCTACTGAAACAGCTGTTTAAATCAAAGGTGTTCTGCATGATGATGGAGGATTGTCTTCTGCGCCTGCTTCTCACCAAAGGTACACACAAGGCCTGGTGATTATAAGCATTGAGATAAATTGCATTGTTCTGTTTAAATCTCAGCAAACCTGTGGAATTGCATTTTATCTCATTTGATTGTTTATGAGCACATAAATATAGAATTTGATTATAGATGGCTTGTTTGTTTCTTTGTTTAGTGAAGCTCGGCGTGCAGTAATGGATCAAAACCTGAAGAAGCTAGGAGTTGAAGACTACACAAGGATAATGTGCAAAAGATGCAGCAGTGGCAAGCTCTCGAGGTAAAGACCGGAAACTAGATAGGCATTGGTCTAGCAGTTTCAATCGTGTGAAATTCCAGAATAGGAGAGATGATGGTAATGTGCAGAATCAGATTCAAGAAATTAATGTGGAGCTTCGGAATAAGACTGCCAAGATGGCGATCAGGACTGGATTGTGTTCTGCCAGAATTGGTAAACCTTCTGATAAAAATTACGGGTCATAGGCAACATATTTTTGTGGTTTTATATCTCACACAAGACATTAGGCTCATTCATAGATCTATCTTTTTACAAAGTTCATAATGTTGGCATGTTCGCTATCACAAAAGTAGATTGCCAATCCATTTAGGGGAGTGCTTTCTGTATCTTGGAGCGTTTCTTCAAGACAAATATGTTTCTGCCGTTAAATTGCTAAGATTATGGATTGCGGAAGAAAAATGAAGCAGGAATGAGTTTAGAAGATAAAGGTGAAGATCATCTGATGGATCTAATTGATGATTTCCAGGAAAAGATCCAATGAACAGTGAGATGGTGTAGTATTCACAATCTGCTCCGCGATTTCTGCCTACTAAAAGCAAAAGCATCTAACTTTTTTCAACTGATAACTAACCAGGATGCGTCCTTTGTTGGAGTGGACTATTGACAGGAGCTTTATGATCAATGTACTTGAAATTTTGTATCATATGAGTGCGTGTGCATTCGAAAAGAAAGCATCTAGTCCATGGCTTCCGCAGATGGAGACTTGTAACAGTGGAATGCATTAACATTAGCAATGGCTGGCTTCCCTCCTGACATTGAAATCTGCCTCATTTTTGGCAACATCTGCTATTTGGTGCCTGGTGAAGTTAAGGCATCTTCATGTGAGGCTTGGAAAATATCATAAAGAGGTGCATATTTTGTAAAACCAGGAACACTAACCAGTTTCCAGATATATGCTCTCTCGCTCGTTTAGAATCTCTCAGAATTATATACCCGAGGGAGTTTGAAGAAGTTGACACTACCAAATTTCGCTCTGCCATGGAATAAAATAGACCAATTCTCGAGGTCCCGAAACTTGTTAGTAGAGCTTATGAGTTCCCAGTACTCGAGTCTTTTGATGTTGGACACTTTGAATATTGCTCAGTGGTAAAGAATTGCAAGGAGCTGGAGGAAGTTCCATGGTGTCTTTGAGAGGTACAGGAGAATATAAAAAATTAAAATTATACAGATGGAAAATATATAATTATGTGGCATCTTACATGGCAAAAAGTGTATTGTTTTGGGAATTATTATTGAAAGTGTGTTAGTTTTGGGAATTAGTTTGAGAAAGTGTATTATTTAGGTAAAAAACTCTTTTTCTAGCTAATAAAAAATAGACAAACTCATTATAATGATGTAATAAACTAGAAAACATCATGATTATGTACTTTGTTGAGATTTGATAGTAATTATCTTTTTTAGGAATTAGAAATTTAGAAGACCCTGAGAAACAATTAGATAAGGCAGCCTTATAGTAAGGCAAAGGGACCTTATATTGTTCATACAAAAGTTTTGGGGTCAAATCATAATTATTATATTTTAGTTATTTTCAAATCAATTAATTATATGAACTAAAAATCATCTCCTTCATCATCAAATCATTATCGTTCATCATCAAATCATAGACATTCATTACCAGATCATCAACGTTCATCATCAGATCATCGTTGTTCATCAAATTATCACCGTTAATCATCAAATCATCATCGTTCATCATCAAATCATCGTCGTTCATCATCAAATCTTCGTTGTTCATCATCAAATGATCAAATCATCAGTCATTTATCATCAAATCATCGTCCTCATCATCACTAATTATAAAATTATCATCAATAAAAAATCATCAATCATCAAAACAATGTGACTGACATGAATCATCAATCAAAACTCACCAATCATCAAAAATTAATAATCAATCATCAATATCAAATTATCAATCGATCATCAGATCCACGGTCATCATGAATCATGTCATAAACATCATCAATCATAAATATCAAATCATCAACTAAATTGTACACATAATCAAATCGTCAAACCGTGAAATTGAATCAATATATATATATATATATATATGTATATATACGAGGATGACGAAAACGAGGTCTATTTTATGATCTAAGCCACGATTCTACGAGAATCTAGTTTCCCGATTTGACGGTTTGATTATGTGTATATTTTAGTTGATGATTTGATGTTTATGATTGATGATTATTTATTGATGATTCTACGAGAATCTAGTTTCCCGATTTGATAATTTTCGATCATTTGTGTATTTTAGTTGATGATTTTATGTTTATGATTGATGATTATTTTTCGATGACAGAAAGGAGTTGACGATCGGATTGACGACGAGGATGAGTAATGTTGGTGACCGAGTATATATAAATATATATATATATAAATATATATACGAGGATGACGAAAACGAGGTCTATTTTATGATCCGAGCCACGATTCTACGAGAACCTAGTTTCCCGATTTGACGGTTTGATTATGTGTATATTTTAGTTGATGATTTGATGTTTATGATTGATGATTATTTATTGATGATTCTACGTGAATCTAGTTTCCCGATTTGACAATTTTCGATCATTTGTGTATTTTAGTTGATGATTTTATGTTTATGATTGATGATTATTTTTCGATGACAGAAAGGAGTTGACGATCGGATTGACGACGAGGATGAGTAATGTTGGTGACCGAGTATATATATATATATATATATACGAGGATGACGAAAACGAGGTCTATTTTATGATCCGAGCCACGATTCTACGAGAATCTAGTTTCCCGATTTGACGGTTTGATTATGTATATATTTTAGTTGATGATTTGATGTTTATGATTGATGATTCTACGAGAATCTAGTTTCCCGATTTGACAATTTTCGATCATTTGTGTATTTTAGTTGATGATTTTATGTTTATGATTGATGATTATTTTTCGATGATAGAAAGGAGTTGACGATCGGATTGATGATTGATAATGAACAACGATGATTTGACGATAAACGACGAAGATTTGACGATGAATGACAAACATTTGATGATTTGATGATGAACAACGATGATTTGATGATGAACAATAATAATTTAATGATGAACAATAATAGTTTGATGATTGATGATTTAATATTGATGATTGATGATGGTAATGGTTAATAGGGAGATTAAATGTGGAATATATTCTTATTTCAAAATGGTCTGTGAGTTTTATTAATATTTCTTGTAGGGCCACCGAAAAATTAATATTTATATTCCAGCCCCAAAAGTATTTTGCCCCTTAACCTTATACTCCTTGCCTTACCATAAGGCTGCCTTATCAGAGAGTATCTCGTGGCATTGACAATAAAGATTTTCTAGGAATAGAATAAAAAGGCAATCAAATTTTGGTATACTACTCTCACGTCTCCAAAATAATTATCATAGTACAACTATGCACTTCTATACCATTTTAAAGCTCTTTATTTGGTTGATTCTTTTAAATGCCAGCCAGGTACTAAACTGGCGAAAAAAGTCTCATCCTAATTATTTTTCCCACCGTAAATAAAAATAAATCTTCCTCCTTTATTAATAGAAAATGCCCTTATTGTGAAGTATATTTCATAGGATATATCACTGAGTTTGATCCATTCAAAGTAAACAAAACAAATGCATTAGCATATTTTAACAAATTTTCATCTGTAGATGCCCTTGAACCACAGTAATCTATACTATATTTTAAAAGAGAAAGAATTAAAATTTTCTAAAAATTTTGAATTATTTTTAGGATTAACTAGCGCGGTTTGTTATAAGTATTTTAATTATATTTATAATTAGGGAAAAATTAGAGTTTTTCTGTTGATATTTTAATAATAAAAGATTATTTTAATATTATATTCAAAAGTACGGATGAATAGAGTAAATTTAAATGAAATAATAAGTATCAGACTACATTTATATTAATAAAAATTCTCAAAAGAGACCGTCCAAATTATAGACAGTACTGAAGAAAAAGAAAAACAATGTGCGGGTGCTTGGTTGAAAAGACACTTTATACACGGGGGTCTATTTGCAATTTCGTGAAACATGAATGATATAAATAAGAAATTTTATTTCTCTCTCCCCACTTTCTTCTCTCTCCCCACTTTTCTTTCTCTCCAGAATCGCTCCCAAATCCTCTTCCCCCAAATCCAAAACCTAATTTCTTCCATCTGTTGCGTTTTTCCGATTCAAATATCAATTCGAGCGTGCGGAATATCAAGTAAGCTTCCTGATCTCTTTGCTTTCGTATTCATCATCGATTTGTTCGCGGATTTGTTTTTTTGTTATTGTTGTTCTGCGTTGTAGATCGGAGCATAATGGTGATGTCCAGAAGTTTGGGGAGGTTTGGTGTGTGAAAATTGGATAGTGTGTTTAAATGTTCGTATTCATGTTTGGGACTATAATGTGGATCTTATGTGTTAAAATCCCAATGTTTAGGTCCGTTTAAGGCATGAATGGCCAATTGTGAGGTTTGGTGTGTGAAAATTGGTTAGGGTAGTATGTTTAGATGTTCGTGTTCATGTTTGGGACTATAATGTTGATCATGGCTAGATGTGAGGTTTGGTGTGTGAAAATTAGCTAGTGTAGCATTTTTAGATGTTCGTGTTCATGTTTCTGCCTATAATGTGGATCTTATGTATTAAAATCCCAATGTTCTGGGCTGTTTGAGGCATGAATGGCCATATGTGAGTTAAAATCCAATTTTCTGGTTTGTAAATAGTTCTGAGTCGTGAATAGTGCGTGCGTGAACAGTATCGGGCATGAATAGTGCGCGTGTGAATAGTACCGGGTTATGAATAGTATGCGTGAATAGTAATTTTCAAAAATTGCAATTAAGGACCTCCTTGTTTTATTTAACTATACTTTTACTATTTAGTCCCCGGTCTATAATATAGACGGTCTCTCACAAGACTACCTCTTATATTAGACATGTTACTAAATTATGTGAATTTTCTAAAATACATTTATTTCAAGTATACCCAACTATGTTTAGGGAAAACATATTACATTTAAATAAAAACAAACAAAAACAAGTAGTTTGCGGTGATTTTATGGTGGTTGTAGGGTGGTTTTAAAACCAAATGTCGGTGTGGTTGTAGGGCGGTCTTAAATCCAAACGATGTCGTTACATGGTCATTATTAATAGATATTGAGCGGGAGAATAAACTCTTCTAGTTCCTTGTATGATAATTTATAAAGTTTAAATGTAAGAAAATATTTAATGTATTTAATTTAAAATGTTATACGATTTCTTTTAGTTGTATATACCGTTCAATATTTAAAAAATATTGTCATTGATGAATAAAGTTAGTTTGATTATGTATACATGATTTAAATTTAATTAAAGTAGACTATATGTTGGTAAAATCATTACTTATTTTAAAGAACTCGAATTATGAATAATGAAGGACGTTGTTGAGCTTGTTTAACGAATTAAAATAGGCCAGTGACATGTTTTTTTTTGCAGTAAAAAATGGGATTTGCAATTTAAAAGGTATCGATGATCTCACTATCAGGAATTTAAATAGGAAAAGCTAGAAAGAATTAGCCATCATAATCAATGGCTTGATCATTCTGATCATCAAAGTATTAAAAACCAACCTAGAACAAAAATGGATATATAATAAAAAAGTCACACCAGGGATAATTATCATCTGATGATATACTCAAAAGAAAGGAAGCATCTTTCATCTTTCATCTGCATCTTTTATCTGCAACTCACCTATACATGCAGCATATGCATCCTGCAAACCATGAAAAATTAGAAATCTACTACTGAACACTAATTTAAGATTGCATCAAATCAATGTAAAATACCCAATTACTCGTTAGAGTTCTGAGTCATAAAATGGTAGAACATAAAAACAGAAAGTATAGCACGAAACAAATTAAGGGAAGAGGGAAGCAAATTGAGAACTGATTGATAAAAAATGCACGAACGAAAATTCAGATATAATAAATTATACTAATTTCGTAAAGAGAAATAAAAACATATATGTAGAAGGAGAACATCAATCTCGAGCAACTCTCATGTTTCTGTAGGAAAGAACAATGCCACAAGCCTGCAAGGGTATCAAATCGATCACGAAATATAATCAAATGACAATGAAACATCAAATATAATACATAAGTGTTTCTACTTGGTTAATTGAAGCCGCCTAATTGCTTTGTGTCTTTTTCCTCATCAAGTCTTTGGAATTCCCACTATATACCATGAGAACTCAATACATTGGCTGGGATTATGATCCGGTAATAGAAACCATCATCCTCCAATAGTTCTGCACGAAATTCTATGTAACAAACATTCATACTATCGATCCAGAACATCGTCAGACCTGGAGATCATAAAAAGGTTAAAACCTCAAAAATCATATATATGGCGTGGTAAAAAAAAATCATGGAGCACGTTATGCACCGTCTCCATTGACGGGTTTCTTCATCTAACCTGTAACGTCTCAAACCCTAATCAGTGTTTTTATTTCGAAGAATGGAAAATTGAAAGGTTATATAATCAGTCTTATAATCCATATCAAAGTAAAATATATTAATATCATACTATATTATGGTGAAGCATTAATAAAAGGAAAATAAATTATACATATTCCATATATATACAAATAAAAAATATTATAGAAAATATTAAGTGGAAAAGAAAATGTGCATAACAATATTTTATAAGCAAAGAAGGAATACATATATATATATAAGATGCTAGTCATGCTAGCCTGAGGGAAAAAAAAAGGCAAGTTCCAGCATGTAAAATGCATGTTAGAGTTTGTGCTGCGAAAAATATAATTAATTGAAAAAATCAATAATGCAGCGCAAATAATTGGCACACATACAATCGTTTGAGTTGTTAGCTAGGTTTATATAAATGGTATGTTGCTGCACACATAATAAAGGAAATAAGACTTTCCATATAGCGGTAAATATTATAAAGAAAAACCGGCAGGGTTGTGGTGGTTTAACGGCGGTGTTATGGTGTTATTTCATCAAAACTACGTAGTTTAATATTTTTATTAATTTATATTTACCGGAGCAATAATTCTTCTAGTTCCCTTTAGGATGAGGAATTGACACATCAGCATCTTATTTTCCCTTTTATAAATATTATTATTTACTTTTAGTTAGACTAATAATCCTACCTTTAACTTCCACTTAATGATCATGCATTAATTTTTTTAAAATGTTTATTTATAAAGAAGAAATGGTTGAAAGAATTAAAATTGGCTTAATTCACCATATTAAACATCTATTTAAATAGTCATTATCTATGTAGTATAGTATAATACTCTTCAAAACAAAAGAAAATTTGATGATGTATCTTTTTACAATTTTTTGAATCTATAGTACTTTTTTTTTGAAAATTTGAATCTATACTACTCTTTAAAGTAAGATGATAAAAGCTGACGTGTCATTTTCTAAGTATTAGAGTATTTTTTACAATCAACTACAATATGACATGTGTCAACTCTTTTTGAATTTTTTTTAAACTTTTTATTCCACTCCTTCTTAAAATTTCTCCACTGATAACGTAAAAAGCTGATACATTATTTTTTTAATAAACTGCTCCATAACAAATATGCTCTAATTACTCCAATTACTCCTTAATAAATCTTCTCTAAATCGTTTTCTACTCCTCTTTCCCAAAATTTCTCCAGAATAAAGTGAAACATCTAAATATTAAATTTCATATACTCCAATTACTCCTTAATAAAGCTGCTACATTTATGGACTCATATGTTTTCACAGCAAACCTTTCCAAATTCTCTACACCTTTTTCATTAGTCCTCTCTCTATAAAAGATGTTCTCTAAATTCCGGTAAAACATCCCTCAGGTATGTATGTCTTGCTTAAATTAGTGTGTTTGTTGTTTAGTATGTGAATGAGTTACAAAATATCTCAAAATACTGAGAAGATCTTTTTCTTCAAAATGTGATCCAGATGTTTCTGCATGAATGCAAAGGTGTATCAATATTATTGATAAGAAAATATCTTCAAAATGAGGACGGAGTCTCCTTATTATTTCTGAGTTTTTATCATTTACTTTGCATGTTTAGTTGTTCCTTTTTCTCTTTTTCATTGTAATGATTTGTTCCATATTAGCTCTTGGTTTTTCTGTTTACAGTAGTTGTGGTTTTTTAAAGTTACGAACGAAATTTTGTTATGTTTAAAATTAGTTAACAGCTTAAAAGATATGTTACATTTTTCTGGAATTCTTTTACCTTTTTGCTTCTCAGTTTTCATATGTTTCCAATTTATGTTCTACGACACAGCTTTTCTGCCAAATTAATCAACATTCTGTTACTAAGCATCAATTATTACAGATATTTTAACAAGTCATTTCAATTCAAGTTGATTAAGCTTGCCTCAATTTATTTTTCAATTAAAAAAAGTTAACTGATTTTTCTTTCATTTCACCATAAATCACCATAATTGTCTCTTTATTATATTTACTACGACAAATCACATAATTAATCATATTCATCACCATAAATAGCTATAATTGTCTTTCATCCATTAAAATGTATTAATTATCAATTTTGTTTGTATTAACATTCTCATATTGTGAACATTTTGAACATTTAGACCTATATCGGAAGAATTAAATTAATTTTATATAATGACATGGTAGGTAATATATTTGGTATATTGGAGATATATCATTAGTGAGGAATTAAAATGTCATGCACATTTGTATGTTATTTTTCATGAATTAAATTATTATTATTAATTAATATATGCATATGATATTTTAAAATAAATATTCGTGCATCGGCACGAGCATTATACTAGTGTAAGTTGGTAGAGTAAGGAAGGTAATTTTTTTAAAAAATTTCATCTATTTTATACTTATGCTGATGATACTGTGATTTTCATGCAAGCTAGCACTGTTGATTTAACTAAAAGGAAAGCTTTTCTTGTGATTTTTGAAACTGTGTCTGGACAGAAGATTAACTATGATAAAAGTGATTTTTATATTAGTAAACATGCAACTCCTAGAAAATTATGGAAATCACTACTATTCTGGGAATGAAAAAAGGTTTTTCCCATTTAAGTATCTAAGAGTTCCTATTTTTTCAGGTAGAACAAAAAATGTGTACTTTCATCCTCTCTTAGAAAGGCCCCGTTTGGAAACTAGCGTTTAGCTGTTAGCTGTTAGCGGATTGTACTAGCTGTTAACTGTTAGCAGATTGTATTAGCTGTTTTGACTAACTGTTTGTAAAATGAGTGTTTGGTAAAATAAAAATAGCGGATAGCTGTTCGTTATGCTAAATGACAAAAATGGACACAAATAAATAAAATGTATCATTAGTTTTATAAATTTAGTGAGATCTTATTTTGAAGTATGGAAAATATTTTTAATACTTATATTTTATATTTATTAGAGATAATTAAAATTTATTGATCTAGAAAATAAAAAATAATTAAATTTATTATAAGTTTTTTTAAGTTTGATTAGTGTGTGATCTATTATTTAAAAAAAAGTATGGAAAAACTTGTCTAATAATTGTTGTATTTTTATTTATTTTGAGGTTTTTTTGATTAACATATATAAGAATTTTATATGTTTTTAGTTAACATTCTTACAAGGACAAAATAAAAACTTGCAATTTTTAAAAGGATAATAAGGAATAAAAATATAGTGTTCAGTTATTGGAAAAATATTTGAAAGAGTTCGTACGCATGAAACTTGAGAGTAAATGATAAAAAGAAAAATTGTAATATTAATTATTGAGTTAAGTTGGAAACACAACTTTTTCAAGCGTTTTCAAATTGAGAGGTTTGGATCAAACAACTAGATGATTCATTATCTCACCAAAAACCATAAATAGCTGTTTAACCAGTCAAAAATCTATTTTTAGCAAAAAAACCAAAACTCTCCTTCAAACCTCTTGTAACCTCTTGCTGCCAAACGGAGCTAAATGATAGATAGGAGGGTAAACAATTGGAAAAATAAGTGGCTATCCACTGGTGCCAAATTGATTCTTATAAATTCATGTTTATACTCCTTGCCACAACATTACTGGGCTGTTCTGAAACCAACTGTGCAAATCATTAAACAAATTAGAAGGAAAGTTTCCATATTTTTTTGGGGGTACTGTTCATGACAGACCCAAAAAGACTTGGAGAAATTGGAATCATCTTTGTTAACCTATCTCTGAGAATGGTGTAGAATTTAGAAATTTACACACTATTATTAGGGCATTCTCAATTAGCTTTGGTAAAAATTTCAAATCTCCCATGCTCCATGGACCACTTTCCTTGCATCTTTACCTAAGTCTTCACAAATTTGGAAAAGAATCTGTGATGTCACACCTTTCTGCGAACTGAACTCTAGAGTAATCCATGGGATGGGACTGTGTAATTTTTGGTACTCCAACTGGACTGGGAGTGGGATGCTACTTGATAGGTTGAATCATGAAAATATTGACATTCCACTGGACTGCACAGTAGCTACATTTATACAGAACAAGAACTCCTACCTTTCCGTATTAATTACACACACTGATCCTAGTCTCATATCTACTTTGCAGGAGGCAACTATCACTCATCAGAGACATGACAAGCTTATATGGAAGCCAGAAGAGACTGGGAGCTTTTCTTTTAAATCTGCCTATAACCAACTCGGACTTAGAAGTGGTAACTCTGTATCTCTATCAAAACTATGGAATGCTAGAGTCCTTATAAAGATCTCAGTATTTATGTGGAAAACTTTAAACTCTCTCTTTCCTTTTGATAATATTTTAACCTACTATGAGTTCTATATTGTTTCAAAATGCTGCTTTTGCAACCAAACTGATGAGCTTGATCATTTCTTTAATAATTGCACTGTATCAGCTTACATATGGACAGAAGTAAACAGTTTTGTGGGCATTCATACTCCAATTTTCACTTCAATATGGTCAAGAGTCGCTAACTATCTGTCCAGGCCTGGTTTATCTGCAATTCATACTTTAATGATAAAAATTATACTTCTATTTTCATGTTGGTTTTATGGAAGGCTAAGAATAAATATATTTATGAGAATATTTTACCTAACAACTCTAGAATACCACATGAGATAAAAAGTATGATTTTTGACTCTTTTGCAGCAAAGCCATTCTACATTTACAGGCCCTGTGATATTGATCTGGCTTCCAATGGATTTCCCTGTACGGTTGAAACCTCCTAAGCCTAACATAGTAAAGATAGCATGGTCATGTCCCTCATTAGATTTCAAAATCAACATTGATGCTTCCTGGAAACCTGCTGATTAGGGACAGTACAGGGACTTTTGTCACTTCTAAATGCCTATATACCCATGCTATGTCTCCCTTGCATGCTAAATGGCTAGCTATTGGTTTTGGCCTTATGCATGGTAGACAGTTAGGAACTGAATTTATGATGGAGTCAGACTGCAAAAATGCTATAAAATGTATCAAAAATACAGACCTGACTCCATGGAAGTTGTTTGCTTTGGTTGATGAACTACATAAGGAATTCTTAAACACATCTCTGTGCCATACTTTTAGAGAAGCAAACTCAGTTGCTGACTCTCTTGCTAAATATGCAGTTCATATAAAATCCTCTCATAATTTTATCTCTGTGTTTCAGCTACCTTCCAAAACTAGGGGATTATATTTGCTTGATAATTAAGGTACCCCTACCATTAGAGTACACCCCCCTAGACAGATAATACACCGACTTGCTATTTTTTCTCAACAGGAGAACCTGTAGCATCTTAAGGATGCATCACAACAGATGGCTCTTTAAGCTGGAATGACAAGATCTAGTCAATCTCAAGCTTAACACTACTCAGGGTTTACACAGAACCCGCTCATGGCGATATCATTCCAAACATATCCTGATTGCTGCTCTCTTAGACTATTTTTCCTTAGCATGTATTGTAAGATCTTGAAACCGCATTGAGTTTTGCCTCACAATTTTTCTAATAGGTCTTGAATTTTTTCAATAACATGTCTAATTTTGGCCTATCTTATATAGATCTCTTAGTTTAGTCTAGTTTTAGTTTTCTTTTGCAAAGCATCGCTGTGCTTTTGGAACATTGTCCCTCACAAACTTGGTTTGGTTACTATGGCCTTGATTGTATTGTCATTCATTATATAAGTTTGGGAAGTCGAATAAAAATTCCTCACTCCTGAGTAATTTAACATTGAAAAAAAGTGATTTAAATTTTTTACCATCCTTTCTTAAAAATGAATACACGTTAATATTGTTTCATAATAATACTGATTGAATTGGTACTCAATTACTCTAAGATTCAAATAGTCCTGATGAAAATATCATGATTATGAAAGGTTAACCAGTAATATATCCATAATAGTAATCAACTAGTTACTTCTTGGCTGCATTATTGTATTAATTATGACAATATATTTGACGTATTGGAGTCAGAGCTTATCGATCCAATCTTCTAACCGATTATATTTTTCGGATATGCTAATTACATGACGGGTTTATTCTTATACAACCTACATATCAATTTGGAAAGTGGACAAATAATTTCAAAGGTGCATAAATATTATCGTAAATTCAGCTCTAGATAGTAAAGCTGTCCTGTAATTAGCAAACCCCTTCTTTTTTCTTTATTTTAGTTAACTTTTTAATTTAGTTCAGATTGATTTTGAAATTATTTGTAACACTATTACTAAGTTTTAACTTTAATTTAATTTCAAATAATCCATTTTAAATTGTTTCTATCTAATTAAGCAAGTAAGAGGAAAACAAATTCTTAAATTCGGTTATGTTCTCTTGAAATATTTTTATACTCAGCTCAGTTTAATTAAATATATTTCAATTCATACTAATTTATTTAATTTTTTCGTTTCATTTCATTTTAGAAAATATATTTAGAAATTGTTTCAGTTTACCAAAAAATAAGGTCAAGTTAAAGAATGGTCTTCCTCTTGATATAAATTTAACGACATATACAACTCATATACCATCAACAACAATCAATAACAAATCAGTCAAAAATATTCTCTAATACTCTTATATAAATTTAATAACGAAAGTGGCATAAGTAAAAAGTCATTGTTATATGCGGCTTGATATTTCCTGCATTTTGGCCTCGAAGAATTGCCGTTTCCCCCAAAAACTGTCTGGTTGGCCTTCCTGGATTTAAATAAATCACTCCGACCCCACCCAAATATTAACGTTGGAAAGCAGAGAGAAGAAAAATCAGTCGACCTTTTTTTTCTTTCAATTAGACCGTTGCGACTCCTTCAATCTTCAACCATCAATAACACGCGCACGCACACACACAACAATGGCAGCAGAGACAATCGACCCTCTGCAGAACCACCGGCGCTTCTCTCTAACCCTTGATCCCGCCTCATTAATCCTCTCCCAGTTCTCCGGCTACCAGCCACAGTTGCTGCAACTAGAGCCCCAGAGCTTTTACATGGAGCGCGGACCACGCTACGAAGCCTACGCCGCCCTCAGGGAATCCAGTCTCCGGATGAAGCGGATAAAGCAATCAATCCCAGAAGATTACGAGGAAGATGATGAATTCACGTTGATTCCCCCGAAAAAGCAGGTTAAATTTCACGCTCGGCGGTCGCCCTCAATTCTGGCCCAATCGGTGCCGGACTTTTCATCGGCGATAAGGAAGGAGAATCGGAAGCCTCCGCCAGCGCCGCCTGGGGAGAAGTCGCTGACACCGCCGCCGCCGGCGAAATCGAGAATGGCAATGGGGAAATTAAGCGGCTCCGGGAGTAAATCGGTGAATTCCGGCGAAAAGAGGGGTGTCGCCGGCGGGATGATGATGGGCAGGAAAAGCTGTGCGAGTCTTGAGGGTTTGAGGGGTTTGGCCTGTGATGCGAGGAGTTCTATCAACGCAGAAAGCAGAGGATCTTCGAGAAATGGGAGAGGGATTGACAAAACTATTTTGGGTTACAGCAGACAGTACTGAGATGATCGTTGGTGTGACAGTTCTGGGGTTTGTTTTATGTTTTTTGGCCATTCTTTTGTTGAGGTTTTCCGTTTTGATTTTCATATTACTTGTATAGAAGATTTGATTTTGATGATGATGATTGTAACATCTTGTGTTTTGGGAGTTTTATGATACATTACTTACTCAGATAGAGTCTTTCAAGTTGCCAATTACATTGTCATGTTATATTTGGTACAGCTTTGATGTGTTATCCTGAAAATGAAGCAAATATGTGAAACTGCTGCCATTTCTTTTCATGGTTCCGACGAATTCCCAGCTAGGGAGAGTCAGCAATAACAAAAGGAAAACCAAACTCTACCTAGCAATAGCTTATAAAGTTACAGTACATTTTCTGTGAAGAATTCGAGCACAGCATCTGAAACCAGGGTTTGGAGTATCTGCTGATCGATTTCGGCACCTGTTTCAAATTCTTCAAGCTCAAAATCGGTCCATTTCCCCAAAGAATGGCTCATTTCATGCTCTATTAGTTCATCGGGGAACAGCCCGGCTAATGCAGACCACCTCCCAACCTCCTCGACAATTTCACAAATGAGCATTTCAGTTTTCATGCGCTGAGGCAGTCTTGTCCAGGCGTTGAATCCAGAGTTTGAGTATCGGTTGAATCTTGACTCAAGGTATTCTATGAAGCAGTCAAAAACTAAATTCTTGACCTGGCTCTCGCTCAAAGCACAAACAGCTATGAAGTTTCTGCACATTACAGTGGCTAGCATATCCAGTTGATTGAGGACAAAATTGCTCATTGAGAAGCCTCTGCCAAATATCAGCTCCGCGTTCAAGATGACTTCATGGGCGTGGTTCAGCTTGCTCCCTTTCAAGTACACATTACTGAGGTTCAATATTTTGAAAACTTCAGACACGGTGTCGAGGAGGTTATGTACTGAAACCCTGTAAAACTCAGAAAGATCTACTTCAGCCTCCAATATGCTGACTTCTTCATGAGTGCATCCTGGAATTATGAGCACGTTTATGAGCGAGTGAAATGATTAAAAGACTATATAAAATACTTTGCAAAAGAGAAGATTGTTCAAGTCCTCACTTGAGCTATCATCAAGACTGCTGGAACAGCAGCTTTCATTCGAGAAACAAGCTTCGAGAACAGATCCTGGACTGAGGTATTCAGAAGTCGGTATATTAGCCGGCATACAATGATTTGATTTCCGTTGCACCTGAGAAATATATACATTTGCTAAAGATGAGACAAGTAAGACAAAACTAGTTTGATAAAAGATGAGACTAACAAAAATGATATGAACTTAGCTATATTAGCATATATTGGACATAACTATATAACAGACGATTTAGGCCACTTCCACTCCTCCCAGACAATAAGAAGAAAAATCTCTACTTAAGGGATATTGGTGGAGTTAACAGAGATAAATCATCTTCCAAACATACAATTCTACACTAGTTACTGCAGAAAAACCATGCATAACCCACAGTAAATTATAAGAACTGTATGGAAGCCGGCATTTCAGGTCCAAAGCATAAATTCATTTGTACAGGTTTAGTTTTGTTAGTGACATACCTGGAGAATCATGGAGGCGTTTCTCTTAGATTGCTGACCATCGGTAGCAGAATAGCTTTCCACTTTAGTCTCACAGCGAGGGAGATCATCATTTTGATTAGGTCTCTCGCTTGTCAAGGCAGATATCAGTTCCTGGAGAATCATAGCAGTGGTTTTCTTCGGTAAAGTCTCCCCTAATGCACAATCATCATCATCCTCCTGGCTAGTCAGTTCCTTCAGCTTTTGTTCAAGAAGTGCGCCTAAACTATCTCCAGTCAAAGGCATATTCTTCCTAGAAATTGCTTCAATTTCATGAGCTGGTCTGGTCTTGCAAGTAACTTGACCCTTTCTTACCTCCACCTCGGGCTGAATTCCAGCCTTACGCTTCATTTGAGATTTAAATGTAAAAGGGGCAACACCAGCATTACTGCTGTTGCTGCTATCGCTGTTCATACTTTCTTTCACAGAAGCTGCATCTAATCTACTGTTAGCAAGTTTTGCTGAAGAGCTAGGAGAGCAAGAAGAACCTTCATTTTGCTTAGAGCTATTCATCGGTCTTTTCTTCCGCCTGTCTTCGACACCTTTATTTCTCGTGTCAAGCCAGTAGCTGTCTCCCTTGACAGGCATCCTCGGGCGGGAATTATCACTAAAAGTTTGCTTTTTCAGCACAACAAAAGCTTTAGTCTCATCAGTGGCAGTTGAAGCTGATGATCCTACTCTGGAGCTGGAAAGCTTACTTGTTCTTGACCTAGAAGGTAACCTCTCCCTACCATGGGGTGTTTGATTCTGCCCGGGAACTCTGTGCCTTAAACTTCCAGACGGGGAATCCTTTTGAAACTTGAACTGCTGACTCTGGTTATCTCTGTTAAGAAACTTCTTCTCAGGCAAAAATTCAGTACAAGGCTGTGTAGCTCCCATTTTAAAAACAGCACGCGATTGGGGGACTTGGTTATCTGCTAACATGAGAAGCCTTGGGTTAGACCTTTCAGATGCTTGCCCAGAAGGGTGCACAATTTGTGATACGGTAGCTTTTTCTTCTGATGCATCAAGCGACTGACCACAGCTTCTGCAAGATGAAAACTGCTCATTTGGAGCCATGGAAGAGCTCTGAAAATACACTGGCCTTAATTCTTTTGCTTCCTCAGCTTTTGGAGGAGAAGGATGATACTCAAGGGAGCACTTTGGCCTATTTCTCTGCAGTCCAGGCTCAAGAATTCGAGTAGCAGCACCAATCAATCGAGATGCATTCCTCCCAGAAACATTCCGGGGACTTTTTAATGGAGCAACCAGTTTTTGATTGTGTTTCCTTGACTTCGCCAAAACATTCTTAAGCTGCATTGCCTCGCTACCAAAACTAGTAACCGCCTTTCTCTCGCTCTCTCCAGTTTTCTGAAGCTTTTGAGGCCTGATCTCTTGTTTAGTAGTTTCCATTTTCTCTGCACTCGAACTTTTATCACAATCCAAATCCTTTTCTTTCTTCTCCGTTCTTTTCCTTGCAGTTGGCATTGATTCCAACCCCATAAGTCTAGCAACCAATCCAGGCGTTCGCGTATTATTACTTTGTTCAGAATCATTGTTACTCTTCTTCACAAGAGGAAAACCTCCACTATTTTCATCAGCAATCTATGAAACAAAAAGTGCCTAATAATCAAGAAACAGCATGGATGCATCCTAAATAAACAAGAAACTAGAGCAATAGTTTGGCTCATTACCAGGCGAAGCTTAGGCTGCTTCTCATCTCCACCAAACTTAGTAGAAAGCTTCCTTAGACGAACTATTAAACAAATCAAGAAAAGTAGACATGATAAACAAAACCATCTAAAACTAGAACAAGCAATAATAAGATTAACAAAAGTAGATCAAAAGACTAACCTGGAGGAAGCAGTTTCTTGGAGAAGAGCTTCTTCTTTGCAAGCTTTCTGTTCCAATCAAACAGCTGGAACAAAATACCCACACATCCACCAGGCCTCTGACCTTTCTTCTCCACAAGGGCCAAAGACGACGCCGTTTGCCCAGAAACCTCGCTCATTTCCCCAGGAAGAAAAAAAACCAGTCTTTCAAACCACAAATCCAAAACCCTCCTCCCAAAATTCAAACTTTAAGTCTAAGAAAAGTACTGAGCCCACCATTTGCATCTGCATATGCTCATCACTGAAACCTCTGACTGCTTATATCATCATCATATTCCCCCACACAGCTCATAGCCAAATAAAACACCAAAATGATGACCACCAATTTTTTTCCTTTTACTGATTATATTTGAAGATATAAAAGAAAAACAGGAATCTATGTACTGTTAAAGATCACATTATTTTCCGCAAAATGATGGGGGAGAGCCTAGAAAGTGCCCCACAAGAATTACCCGATATACAAAAGAATCTAAAACAAGCAGAGTAAAAACAATGAAGGTGCAGAAGCTTTATCAAGAAACAGTATCATGCATCATTCATCACAAAAGAACAGAAAATTCCACCATCTCTCAAACACTAGAACTCAACACTCGACCGTATACAGCCCATTGAACTCATAAAGACTGCTTCTTTTCACTAACATAAAGAACGCAGATTCCGCAAGGGTTCCTGCTTTACAGTTCACGGGGATTGAGAAAGATGGTAGAAGGAAAGAGAGGGGTGGTGAAAAGGCTGTACCGCGAAAACGGCTGGTCTGCAAATGTCACTGTGAATAGGGAGTGATGAGACAGAAGAAGAACAGGTGACAGGGCGCAGGATAAGAGGAAAATGGGACAAGGAAGTGACTCCCACGCGTTCTCATGGATTAGTCAACATTGCTTTGATTTTTTTTCATCAAAAATATTCTATCTGAGTACAAACAAGAAATTTATTTTATAATTTTAAACGAGATTAGAGACAAACTTTTAGCGCCCAACTTGAGGCTAATATTTCTTTTACCTATGTCTTTGACTCTGTGCTTGAGTTTAGAACGGAATAAGTTCTGTTTATTGATGATAGTCAAACTTGAGTTTAAAGATTCATTAAAGTAATTAGGAAGTTAATTTAAACACGGAGAGAGATTATTAACCAAATTTCATAATCAATATAAAATACTTTTAACCGAATAAATTGCAGTGTAGAATTGATGGTGCGTCCGAATACTATTGTAAATGTTAGTGAATAATTTTTCAGATCTCATATAGATGTAAATATAAATAGCCATTATTTCCATCAAGCAAGCCATAAAATATTTGTATATCTGATGATTGGATGAAACTGAGCAATCAAATTGAAGAACTATTGGATGATTATTTGATATGATTAGATTAATAGTAACTTATTATCTCAGGAAAACAAAAGCATGCTGGATAAAAGAATTTACGAAAAATAAGTTTGGAGTACCATTTACGTAATACAAAAATTTTGGGTGAGATCGTTTCATCATAAATTTATAATAAGATCAATAAGTTTTTATATGTTTACAGTAATAGTTTGCGTCTTTGTAACATTTGTTGGTCGTTCTAACACAACTAATTCACCGATAATATTTAAATAAATCAAAAAACTTAACAAATAGAGGAATGTAAACCCTAAATCACTAATCATGAAAAATATTTTTAAAACTCTTTGATGAGGTCCTTTGTATAGACATTGTTTTGTTAAATTGAGTGAAAAAACTTTTCAGTCTAACTTTCTGAGATGATGGTTTGATAAGTTTATCAGAGGATACGTGCTTAGGGGGACTAGATTCTGAATTAGTCACATAGATATGTTCATCCTCCTCCTGCATTTTGTTTGCCAATGGAACAAACCTATTCATGTTTCTGTCTTGAGAAAGGAAAAACAGCTTGTTAGCGGTAAAGGAAGGTGGAGAAATATCATTCAAACCTGATGGAACACAAGTGTCATTCTTTGCATCTGGATCTGAATATAGCTTTATGTGAGACCAGTGAGAAAGACACATCATCTAATGGCTTGACCTGAGGTTGGTGAGCATCAAGAGAGGCCTTCTTTTTCCTATATACCCCAGCTGTTAAGAGTAGAGTGTCCGGAAGAGCTGAAATAGTGATAGTAGGGAGGGCAGTGACAGGTACTTGTGACTGAGGAGCATTGGAGTGGATCAGTGAGGTAGGAGCAGTAGATATAAAATCATGTGCTTCTTGAAAAGGTTCATCTGAGCTGATTCAGAGATGGTCATAGGCCTCAGGATTATTGCTCACATTAGTAGCAGTAATGTGAGCTTTCTGCTGGATAGGAATGCTTGTTGGTTCAGTAATGAAGTGGACTTGTTTAGGCTGTCATTTTTTCTTCTTGGTTATCTTAGGCTTTTGAGTGTTGGGGCCGGTGTAGGGACATGTTTGGTGTTGGGTACAGGGCTGGGATTAACAGCAACAGTAGGCTTATGGTTAGAGCTGGATGGCCTATCAGTTTGAGCTGTGGTTTGAGAGGGAGTGGCTTTGGTAGCAGCAGGAGGGGGAGTATGTAAAGTAGGAGGTAGTATAGGCTTGTCAGAATCATGCACCAATTCTCTACACACATTGGAATCATGCCCCACCTTTCTACACTGTCTACAATATCTGGGAAAATTATCATAATCTAGCTTTACTTTAGGACAGTGCAAGGTTGAACCAAGCCTAATTTCAGTTGGAATAGGCTGCATCAAATCAATTGTTACGGCCACGAACACGGACTTCTCTCAAGATAAGGTCGTCGACAGCTAACCTGCGAGTAGCCAAGTAAAGGCAAGGTCAGCGCGGGGAGGGCGACAGCCGTTCTCGCTCCGATGCCAAAGTTAGCTTTCTGGCAGTGCTTGAGATCTACGTCTACAGTGGTGTTTGTGAACTTACCTTCTGTCTTCCCCCTCTGCTTCCTCTTATACCCTCGGTCAAGGTTCTTCTCCGTAGGGTTTAAGGCTGGTCCGTGGGCTTGTGTTGGGCCCGATTCCTCTTGCCTTTATTCCCCTTTGCCCTTGACACTGACGGGCCTGCTGGACTGCCGCTTGACCCGTCGTTTGGGCCGTTGACCGGATTATTAGGCCCACGATCCTCACAAGTCCCCCCAAGTGCGAGGGCGTGTTTGCCAAACGCGGGCGAAGGACTAAAAATGGGATGGGCCTGACCTTTGATCTCCCCTTCGAACCGCTTCAAACTCCCTCTTTAATGCATGTCCAACGCGTGTTTGCCATCCCCGTTTCTCAATGGTGCGTGGGCCCGCCTCAATCACGGTTTCCCACTCAGTCTTAAATTCGCTGCCTCCCCCTTTTATTTGAAAAAATCTCTTCTCATTCTCTTCCATTCATCATTCTAGAGTTTTCCCGTCGCAGCATCTCTCCATCTTCATTCAGGTATTCCTCTTTTTCATCATCTCTTTTATTCCGGCGACCTTCCTCGGCCCTCCGGTTCCTGCCCTTCCAATTGCTGATTCTCGCATGGGTCCCGGCCTGGGAAGCACTACCACGACCAGTGACGTCGAGGGTTTTAGGGAAAAATGCCGCAACACGGTGGGGCTCGGATTTTCGGATTTGGAGGCTCAGATCCGCCTTCCCTCGGCTGGGCAACTGGTGGCGGAGGCCCCCAAGGGCTTCACTGCCATCTACTGCGAGTACCTCTTCGCTAGTGGCCTCTGTTTTTCGTTGACCGGCTTTTTCAAGGAAGCTCTGGCCTTTTTCGGCCTTGATTTGCGCTACCTGCAGCCCAACTCCGTCAAGGTCTTGATCGGTTTTCAGATCGTGTGCTCTCAGCAGCAGGTCATCCCGTCGCTTCCTCTACTGCGCACATTCACTTACCCCTGCGTCGACAAGGGCTATTGCCACCTCAAATTCCGACCATCCATCGGCAAGTCCTTGCTCCAGAAGAGGCCCAAGAAGTCCGGGTGGGGGTCGAAATTCGTGTATATGGCCGACGAACTGGTGTGGGGTCCCCGCGCTGGTCGGGTCAAGTACCCGATTGGCGACCCGGCAACCCGCTGGCTCAGGCCTAGCGACGGCGAGGCGGCCGTGCTGGACCCAGAGGTACGTAAACTGAAGAGGGGGACTATGCCGTGGACGGCGGTTAATTCAGACAAACTCCTTAGCGAGTGCGGCCTTCCTTACTGCCGGTTCGACATTCCCGTTCACCTGGCCACGTCTTCCGAGGGCCCGGAAGGTCGTCTAGTGTTTAAGTTCTTTTCTGTTTTATCCCTCTTTTCCCACTTTATGATGCTGTTCTGCTAATTTTTCTTGCCATCACCAATAGGTTCTGAGGATACTGACAGCGAGGGAGACTTTCAGCCGGACATCCAAGCCGACCTCCAAACTACCGAAGCACTCATGTAGTCTGATCGTCGTCGTTCTCGACGTCGCCAAGCCCGTTCTTCAACGCCCCAGCATACCGACAGCCTCGCCCAGCCCACGGAGTCCTATCTCAACCTCTCCCTGCCTTCTCCTCACCTTTCCCCCCGTGTCATCGATCTGGATAACGATGACTCGGGTGGTCAGGGGAGGACTCTCAAGAGGCCGGTGGGCGAGCCGACCGACGACAGTGCCGCTGATGCGTCCTCCCTGCCGCATGCCGACGACCAGCACAGGAGGAAACTTCTCAAAGCAGGGTCATCAGGCACCAGCATGCCGCCCCGTTCTGCAGGGCCTGCGCTGACTACTCCGAAAGGTCGTGCCGACTTCCTGGCGACTGCCCTCCCGAAGAGCCATCTTGAGGCGTGGCGCGCTAACACCATGGTCAACTTCCACAACTCAGCGAGTCTCGTGGATCGGTATGACTCTATCAGGTTAGAGGTACGTCGCCCCCTCTCACCTCTCCTTCTTTGTTTCACCTTTTATGTGTGTTTAAGAGTTGGTCTGTTTGGTATCTGTAGGTAGCTTGTCTGTCTGCTTCCCTCGAGGTGAGTTGGGCCGTCTGAACCTCGACACGGCTCATTCTCGGCGCGAACTGGTGTCTTGCCAAGCAGCTCTCCAGGCCGCTCGCAACTTGAACCATAAGTAGGAGCAAATGATCAATGAGCTGAACGAGACCGTCGCCGCCGCCGTTCCAGCCACCCTCCAAGCTAAGGTCGATGACTTGACTGCGGCTCTAGCTGCTCTTCAAGTCGAGAACGGGACTGTCGTCGCTGAACGAGATCTGGCCAACACAAAGCTGAAAGAGGCCCAAGTCCAGCTGGAGTTGTTCGGGGAGACGCGCCTCAAGCTGCAGAAAGCCGAGGAGGCCCTCGCCGGTTACGACGCTCGGGTCGCCGTCGCCGACGCCAAGTACAAGTGGGTTGTTGAGGTTGGTCTTCCTGACCTCTTTCGCCGACGCCAAGCCCGTCGTCGCTTCCATCGAGCCATCTACAGGTCCTTTGACTTGGACGAGTTGTACGCAGACGAAGCTCCTCGTTTCAACCGCTCCTTGGACGAGTTGTTCTCCGTCTTCAGTAAGTATATATCCCTTCACGGAATGTTTTTCTGAACTGTCTGCAAACATGGGTCCCGAGACGCTCGTGAGGTGGGCTCTTCCGGCCAGGCCTGAACCGTAGCTGCTTTCTGCCGCCTCGACGACCCATCCGTCCGACCAGAGTCCGGCCGACGAGGGGGCCAAGGCTGTTGAGCCGGGCGCGCCTGATAGTCTGCTTGAAGACCTGGGAGAAGCTGGGCTGTTGAAGGGCGATCCTGTGACCGAGCCGTCGGCTGAGCACGTTGGCGAGAAAGTGGATGGAAACTAGAGAACTGCTCAAGACTGCCCTGCATGGCGTAGTTTGTCTTTTTGCGCCGCTTGTGGCCTTTTAATTTCTTTTCGTACTCCTGACAATTTCCTTTCCTTTCTTTCCATACTCTTGACAATTTCCTTTCTTACTTTACAGGATTTTCGCACCCTTTTTGCTGCTGTCTTCAGAGTGATTTTTCCCGCTCTGGAGTTTTTCCCGCTTCAGAGTGATTTTTCCCGCTCTGGAGTTTAGGCTCTGCAACTCGTGGATCTGGTTGGCCATGCGGTCTTGGGAGTTGACGATGCGCTGGAGCAGATCCATGCTCTCCTTCATTTCCCCCAGACCGGGGTTCGACGTTGACTCCGGTCCCACCACTTGGCTCGACAGCCGGCGAGTGGCAGGATGCTTGACCGAGTATCGGTCGAGTTTTTCATCTTTGTCGTCCTCGCGCCCCGTCGGATCGGTCAGGGGCGGAATCTGACTGCTGGTTTCTCCACTCATCGATTGAGTGCGTGAGCTGTAGGAATAACAAGGTTCCCCAAAGACGGCGCCAATGTTATGGCCACGAACACGGACTTCTCTCTGGATAAGGCCGTCGACATCTAACATGCGAGTAGACAAGTAAAGGCAAGGTCAGCGCGGGGGGCGACAGCCGTTCCCGCTCCGATGCCAAAATTAGCTTTCTGGCAGTGCTTGAGATCTACGTCTACAGTGGTGTTTGTGAACTTACCTTTCGTCTTTCCCCCCTGCTTCCTCTTATACCCTCGATCAAGGTTCTTCTCCGTAGGGTTTAAGGCTGGTCTGTGGGCTTGTGTTGGGCCCGATTCCTCTTGCCTTTATTCCCCTTTGCCATTGACATTGACGGGCCTGCTGGACTGCCGCTTGACCTTTCGTTTGGGCCGTTGACCAGATCATCAGGCCCACGATCCTCACATCAATCTCTACGCACATCTTAATGGTTGATAGCCTAGTAATCAATTGAGTCGCATAATCAACTTTGATGAAAGTCCCAATGTGATTACCTAATTGTTCTAGAACTGAATCATTGTAATATTATACTGGTGGCTTAAAGAGAGTGACCAATACAAGAACAATTGAGGATTCCGTTTCTGTAGAGAAATCAGGAGTCCAGCGCAGCACCCGCATTGGAAATCCTTCGAGCGACCAAGTCCCTTTCATCCAGCAACGCTGGAAGTCAGCTTTATCTGCAAACCTGATGAGAATGTGCATGTGGTCTATCGCCCCTAACTGGTAGCTGCCGGAGAAATCCGGCGCTTTGAAGGCGGATATAATAACGGGCATGGATGGGCGTCCCTTGCTAAACTTCCCAATAAGAGCGTTGCAGTAAGGATGGGAGAGAACCTCTATTTGCTCCGGTGTGAAGATGCAGGCGAGGTCGCCCTTGTAATCACAGGTAGCAATAATCTCCGGATTTGTTGGCAGATGGTGAACGTCGTTTCACTCACACAAATAATTCCTGCAATACACTAAACCTAGCACAGTGGTATGTAGGGTCGAATCCACAGAGAACGGTATGAAACTATTGATTAATCTACTAATTAAGTTTGGTTTAGCAACCACGCCTTAAATTGAGAGTTGTTTAATTATAACTACTGAAAAGAAAGCAATTAAATACACAAACAATGTAATACCAAGAAGGGAAAATATATATGATGGAAAAGGTCGGCTGAGACTAACTTGTTGGTTCATTCATTGATCATTGGCTAAAGATGAGTTATTTCTGCAAATCAATTAGTTATATAGTGATAAATCCATGGTTCGTATTTGGACCTCGTTCATACTCGGACCAGGGCCCGAGAAGGGTCGTGGGCTCAAGATACGCGGAGGATGGGTCCACGGGTCCATCAATCCTAATCCTTATAAGGAATGCGTATATTATGAATGTTCTACAAGGAATATACATCTTCTCAAAGATGGTAATTCAGTTATCCTAAACATGGTAATACAACCATGTCCGAAACATACTTCTATTATACATGGTAATACAACCTCTATTCCCATAAGAGTTGTATTCATACCATAAATACATATGTTGGTGATCTACGGATTGTAGCCATATAAATACCCTAAGAGGTTTGGTAGACCTCTCATCTAATCTCATACTTTATACTTTACGCCTTAAGCAAATATACTGACTTGAGCGTCGGAGTGTCTATCCCCGGGCACCTGGGGCCTTTATCTTGCAGATCAGTTCGAGGGCCTGGTTCGTCGTCGAAGTGTTGGTGTCCGGCATACATCAATTTGGCATGCTCGGTTGGACCTCTCACACTCATTGACGACGTCGCCGAACCTTATTTCCGATCTGGTCTAGCGCACTTGAAAAAGCAACTTCCCCGACAACATGTCTGACGCTGAGCAACCCAGACGAAGCGCCCGTGTGCTAGGGCAAAATCCGGAGGAGAATCCAGAAGCGGAGCAACCCCCTCAAGGATATGGACGCGGTCGAGGACGCGGACAACTCAGAAGATCTCGGGCATACTTTGCCTCAGAGCCATCACCAAACCCTAACATGGGTACCGGAAACTCCAACGTTCCGATATCCATCAACCCAAATCCTGCTGGGATAACACCACCAATCTCTGGTCCAAATTCTGGTATATTCAGAGCACCTCCTGGATCAAATCCCATCGTATCCAGGATACCAGCATCCGGCTCCAATCCTACTGCATCCAAAACCCACCTCCTGAAACAAACCCTGTTGAATATGAAGTACCAAACTCAGGTCAAAGGATTTTCATCCAAAACAAGGAGAGATACAGCACGAACGTTAACAGTTCAGATGGCCTGGATCGGGAAAATAGGTTGGGATATAATAGTCCTGATTTGATCTTCTCTCCAGAAGAATGAACACAAAGGGATCAGCAAATCTTTGCAGAAGGACAGCAGGAGGACGTTAGGCAGAGCCATCTCAGGGAAGCCATAAACCAAACCATACAACACAGCCCGTGGGGCTCTGATCCACTCCAAATTGACCTTTCCTCAAACACTCCCCCGAGGGAAAATAGTAGGTCCAACTCGATCTTCTCTCCGAAAGGAATGGCACGAAGAGATCGACAAATTCTTGAAGATAGACAACAAGAAGGAGAATCTGTGATAGAACACTATTACGCATACATGAACCTCGCCACGAGACGCTATGATCAAGATGAAATCCTCTTAGTAAACCTGTACCGGACGATGGTAGGTAATAACATTCCGAGGAAGAAAAATAAGAAGAAGAAGGATAGCTCCCACAACAATAACAACCAAGGTGGCGGAAACAACAATTCTCAAGATCCTCCCCCACCACCATCAAATGGAGCCAACCGAGTCATCAACATCATTATTGGCTATACCGGAGGAGCAATTTCCCTAACTAAGCTAAATGATAGTGTATGGACCCTACCACATACTAAGCTGGTCAACAAGAATCTCCATTCCGAAGAAGCTATTATTTTCTCAGATAAGGATGGCGTACCAAATCAGATGCTTCATTCTGATCCTCTCATCATCTCGGCAACCATACAAGATTCTTTGGTAAAAGGAGTCTTCATAGACAGCGGGAGTGGGGTGGAAATAATGTTTCAGGACTGCTTCCAGAAGTTAGGATTTACTAAAGATAACCTTAAACCTACGGGTCCGATCTCGGGGTTCACAGGAAATTCAATAATACCTTTCGGGGAAATCACACTCCCCATCACAGTAGCAGAAGGAGCCAAGAGCCTAACCTTATACTGCACATTTGTGGTAGTAGACACCATCACACCCTTTAACATTATCCTTGGAAGATTTTGGATAGGCCAAGCTAAAGCCGTATGGTCTCCTTACCATCTGATGATGAAGTTCCCAACACCACAAGGAGTAGTTTCAATCAAAGGAGACCAAGGAGTGGCGCGTTCTGGCATAATCACGGCCACCCGTGACCCCAGAAAAGAAGATGACGGTTATATGTCAAAGCATCCCCCAACTCGGGGGAAAGCGGTACTAAAAGTTGTACTAACCAACCCCGAGAAAAAGGACCATCTTTGGGTTTATCACTTCAATCTCCAAGTCACCAGTAATGAAGTCGAGTATGAAACTCTCAGTACAATCGAGAGTAAAGGCGAATACGAAAATCGAGAGTACAATCTCCAGAAATACCTCACTATAGTTAAGCCTCTCCTGAATCAATTCCAACATTATGAGTTGAATCTTATCCCCCGAGAAGGTAAACACAAGGCTGATGCACTTAGCAAGCTTTCCTCCTCGGACCTCAACATAAGATCTTCTCAAGAATTGCTAATGGAAACCCCAGCGGAGAGAAGTTACGAGAAGAGCAGCATCATGGCTAATGACATCTTATACACATGGAGGAACCCCAACATCGAATACCTCCAAACGGGTACCCTTCTCAAGGATAAGCACCTGGCATGGAAGGTCCGAGGAACACATGAAGAAGTCTACGGTAGCTATCAAGATCCACATACCATTATTCAAAAGCTCCTACAAAAGAGTTATTTTTGGCCTATGATGCTACAAGGCACCAAAAGATATATCGATTCTTGCCACCAGCGCCAGAGGTCTGCTAAGATGATCCACATGCCACAGAATATGATTACCATCCAAAAATCATGCCCATTTGTCCGACGGGGCATAGATCTTGTAGGGCCTTTCCCTACGGCCCTTGTTATCAACTTCTGCCGGAAAAACATGGTGGGTCGCTATGGCATCCCGAGATACATAGTGACCGATAATGGAGCACAATTTTCTAATGATCCCTTCAAGAAAGGGTACAAGGAGTATGGAATGCACCAGCAGCTCGCCTCAATATATAATCCAAAAGCTAGCAGCCAAGCAGAAGCTATGAATAGAGCCTTGGTATGCGGCATTAAAAAGCGCCTCGAAGGAGCTAAAGGAAACTGGATCAAAGAAACACCAAATATGATCTGGACCCATAGAACCACAACAGCTACAACAACAGGAGAGACTCCTTATAGCTTAGACTATGGGTTCAAAGCGATCATCTCCAGGAAGATTAGGGTCCCCTCTGTCCGTACCTCTCAGCCAGATGATGAAAATGGAAAGGCCAATGAAGAAAACCTTTGTCTCAACCTTGACCTCCTAGAGGAGAAGAGAGTAAATGCTACTGTCTACAAATCCAAGGTGAAGAAAAGATTCAAGCGCTACAATGATAGAAGAGTCCGCTTGGCCACTTTTGTTAAAGGAGACCTTGTCATAAGGTTAAACGAGAAAAGCAAAAGAAAAGTGGAAGGGAAGCTAGCCCCGAACTGGGAAGGTCCATATCGAGTCCTAGAATCCTATCCAGGGGGAGGGGTACAACACGAGGACTTCCCAGGGGGTCACCCATCCTAGTACTACTCTCGCCCAAGCACGCTTAACTTCGGAGTTCTGATGGAATCCGGTGCGTTAGTGCTGGTATGATCGTACCCATAGAGGGCCCTCGAATCTAAAAAACACCCTCAAAAGGGCATACATAGAGGAAAAACCTCGAATCTAAAAAAGACCTTCAAAAGGGCATACATAGAGGAAAAATCTCGAACACAAATAGTTCATATCAAAGGTGTTATTACATCAGAATATGATACTTTTAAACAAGATCCTCAAAAGGGCACATAAGAGGCTAAACCTCGAACCTAAAAAGGACGTATCAAAAGTGTTATTACATCAGAATATGGTACTTTTAAATATACCCAATAGGGTTTCCTAGGACTTCACTAGAAGTGACACTAGAGAGATGGGCTATTGTCAACTTTTCTACACGCTGTGACATTAAAGGCCTTGGCAAAAAATGTCCGAGGAAGAAGCCCAATAACATCAAGTACGCAGAGTGTTCATCATGGACAACTGTGAAGACCTGATCCGGGAGTATCTCAGCTTGGCATAAGCTCCTTTCCAGTAAATCATGAGACCGAGGTTCATGTGCAAAGGATTTCAGACTTTGAAGCTGACGAAGAGATGCCGAGACTAATCCACCTTATTTATTGAAGAACTAGAAATCACCTCTTCAAGAGAAGGTAATTCAGGATACTTAGCTTTAATAAGCCTTAGTAAATCTCCTGAAGTTACTATCTTCTCGGAGGGATCCAATGCATCCAAAAACTTGGCCCCAGGGATCCATCGTTTTGCAGTCAGAGCAGCGAGCTTATCAGCAGCATCAGGATGAGAGAAGATTTCCTTCATCATCTCCACCTCTTTCTCGGACTGACATAGATGCAAGACGCCATCCAAGATCCCATGCAGTTCAGAGGAATGGAATAAATCCCCATACTCCTCTCTGTGGCTCTGAAACTCAGGATTACAAGCAAGGAAATCACTCCACAGTTTTAGAAGCCGTTTAGCCTCCTCTGAATCCTTCTCCTCGGGTTGATTTTGCGACAGCTTCTCGACAATATCTCGATAAGTCCCCAGCTGCTTCACCCTGGTTTCTAGTTGAGTCACACCCAACGGAGCCTGAACGGGTGGATTAGAATCAACAGACTTAGCAGTCACAGATGAAAGGGCAGCCTCCATTTTTACCTTCTCAGCCTTGTAGAAGTGGCACTTTCTATGTAATTCCATCACGGAATCAGACAAGTGACGAATCACATCATTAGCTCGAGGTCCACAGATCCGCCATCAGCTGCGAAATAAAAGGAATATTAAAACCTGGCATTCAAGATATCTATAGAGTATGATAAGAAAAACAAATACCTCAGAAACGAAGGGATATTTCTTAGAAGACCTCCGAGAAGTCTGACCATCCTCTTCCTCTGGGCAGCTCAGATAGTACTTTAACTTCTTCAAAGAAGCATCCTCAGAGTCCACCAACTCAAGGTCAAATTCATCATCTTCGGAGGACTCCTCCGCCACCGGTTTTATCTCCTCGGACTGCACTTCCTCGGATCCCTCTGCTTCCTCATCTATGGCTCGGAGCATAGCCTTCCCTTTCTTGATCTTTTTCTTTGGAGGAGATGCTGTACATATATAAAGATAAACCTCAGTATATGACACAAGAAAAACATATTATATGACAACAGTATATGACTAGAAGAGTTACCTGAAGAAGACCGACTAGAAGAAGATTCACCATGATTCCGAGGAGACTTTCTCGGACCTCCTTTCCTGGCCTTCTTTTTTCTTTCTTGGATTTTATCAAGGAGGGACCAATTCCGATCAGGCTTCAAAAAGCTGGAAGTAGATTTCGACCGAGGAACATCCAACAGGTACGAGTAAGTGATACTAGGCTACTGCCACGCAGAGCCATGTGAGCCCAGAACAAAATCCTTTCTCTGAAGGGTAATGTCCTCCTTTAGGAGCTCCTCAACAATGCCCTTCAAGTGATCAGGGATGATGAAACCTCTGTCACGAGCTATAGCATCCTTCGGATGGGGATGCAAATCAGGGACCTCGTACTTGCTCCGGTCAAAAGTAAAACAATCTACCTCCCACACACCACTGTTATCAGGAAACGTGATGGGTTTTCTCTTCCTCAAAGTCAGGGTAATGTACTCGTAAGTCTCAAAAGAGAATAACGTATACAGACTCCTGAATAAATCCAGGCTTGGATTGTAGTTCTTCCGAGCGCACCAGGAAATCACTGCCATGATCAACACTACCCCATTGGAATGTATTTGGCTGGGATGCAGTTGATGATGTTGCAGGAATTCATGAAATAAAGGGGGAAAGGGAAAACTTATCCCTTGCTGTCAAAACCTCCCATAAAGCACCCCTCTTGTGGGGTTCACCAGATCTTTGATAGGAACTTCTCCATCCTCGAGTTTCAAGACAGCTTCAAGAGGATATGATAGCCTGCAGGACCGCAGATACCTTAGCGTCCTTTCATCAACCACTTTGGTGACATCATTCACACCATCAGAGGCCGGAACCCGTTTGTCAACTTGGGGCTCCGCATTAGGGTCCATCTCTGACCCAGAGGTACCGTCATCTGTCACTACAGTTATCGCCTGCAGCGGTGAAGCGACGGTAACTTCCATCAGCTCCCCAGCCTCGATTTACAGAAACAAGAGGCTCAAGTCACGGTCAGCTGGGGCTCTGTTTTCAACTACATTTTCCACATTTCCAGGGGGAACGCTGGAACTTGTTGAAGTCATGGAAATATAGAGAATGGGGGGAAGAGAATGAGAATATATGAGGAAAAGGAGACAAATTTGAAGGAAATTTCTTTGGAAACTTAAAATGCAGAGAAGGAAAAAATTGCTTGGATGAAGATTGAGGATGAAAGGAAAAAATTACCTGGTTATATAACCAGTAATTAGCAAGAATTTAAGTGGAGTAATTACCTCGACTCGCGAAACGATACATGCAATTGGAAGGTTGGTCCTCCTCACCGCCAGAAGATACAATGAATCAAGACCACGTGTCAATCCCCCAGAATTCAAGAAGGCAGATTCAGATCCAACCGTCCACGTGTCCCGATGGAATACGAAAGAACTTGAAGCTAGATATTCAGAAGGGTAAGCCCGAAAGGACAGTAGGAAGATACTCCGAGCTTAACACCCCGAGTTATACTCCCTTGAGTTATTGGTTTTCCCTCGAGAAGCAAGCCTCTCCTTCAACCTTCGAGATGGAATACTTTATATTCTGAAGATCTACCTTGGGGCTACTGATAAGTCCATGGTTCGTATTCGGACCTCGTTCATACTCGGACCAGGGCCCGAGAAGGGTCGTGGGCTCGAGATATGCGGATGATGGGTCCACGGGTCCATCAATCCTAATTCTTATAAGGAATGCGTATATTGTGAATATTCTACAAGGAATATACATCTTCTCAAAGATGGTAATTCAGTTATCCTAAACATGGTGATACAACCATGTCCGAAATATACTTCTATTATACATGGTAATACAACCTCTATTCCCATAAGAGTTGTATTCATACCATAAATACATATCTTGGTTATCTACAGATTGTAGCCATATAAATACCCTAAGAGGTTTGGTAGACCTCTCATCTAATCTCATACTTTATACTTTACGCCTTAATCAAATATACTGACTTGAGCGTCGGAGTGTCTATCCCCGGGACACCCGGGGCCTTTGTCTTGCAGATCATTTCGAGGGCCTGGTTCGTCGTCGAAGTGTTGGTTTCCGGCATACATCATATAGAGGCAAGTATTCGCTAAACCCCTAAAATCCCCTCTTATTACCCATTAGCAAGCAAGTATTTGCTGAACTTGCTAAATTATAATATCAAAGCAAAGAGGACCCAATTCACATAACCATTCAAGTATTCGCAAACAATGGTTATCTACTTTGTTGATTACTCCCTTGTTATTACAGTCTGTATCAATTGTCTGTTTTTCACAAGGAAATTGCTACTCAAATTAGCCCTAGCTTAGCATGAATCAAGGTGATCAAACTTAACCCATAAAGTATAGATTCATACAATAATCAACAGAGAATTCACAGACTATAACTATAAGCCCATTAATCCTCACAAATTCATGAACCGACTTCGTTAAACCAAGCCGAACAAATAACTTAGCTACTCATGATATAATCAAAACAACAAGAAATGTAGGACATAACCACAATTTTACTATGGGAAATTATCTGGCCGAGAATACAAGAGAGAGAATATATGTCTATGGAATTGGAAGGTTGGTGTTTGTACTCTCCTACAGAAGGGACTTCCCCTTTTATACTAAGAAGTAGCTTTCCGTTTCCCTTCACATGCACACTTGCACGTTACTTTTCTTTCAATCCATTCAAGAATAGTGAAACATCCTTTAGTTAATAAGGATTAAAGATGAACATAATAAACACATCCTAATTAGTAAGGATAAGAGAAACTTCATCTTCGTAAGTTTCAACTTTCGCAAGTTTCAACTTTGCAAAATTCAACTTCCAAATCAGTCGACTTTAGATTTCTTTCTCATTCAATTCAGTTTGTCTTTCTCCTGCTTCTTTTGGCTCAGCAATAATTCAGCCCAATACTGCCTCATTAAAAAACCCTGTGTGGAGTGGGAAAAAGAGTGCAGTAATTATTCTTCCATGTAAATTTATTCATCAGTTTCACCTCAGTCCGGGTCATCTTCACCGAACAATTTAGTGATCGTTACATGAAGTACAACTCTGTCAAGTGAAGGAATTCCAGAATAAGGATCAACTAGAGTAGTATCCTCTTTAAACTCCAAAACAGCTCCAAATTGCTCTAAAAACATATCCAATTGCAATTCATTATTTTTTTATTGTCATCTCCCAATATATATGTAAAATCTGCAATAAACAGCACCAAAAGTGACTAAATTGATATTAATTAGCTCAAAAATATTCTTTTATAATCAATATGATATCAACACATCAAATATCCTCACACTTGAGTCATGCTTGCCCTCAAGTATGATTAGAACCTTAAGTACAAATATCAAGTTCTCATCCCCCTTAGACTGACTTTGACTCAACAGAAAGCAAAAGAAAAACAAACTAATCAAACTATGACAACTAAGACTCTATTACCCGGACTTTGGTCAAAAGTTTCAGCATTTTTAGTTTTCACTTCCTCAACTAATCAACAAATTTCCCAAGCATGATATCAAGTTTCCTTTCATAAACAAAGTTAGTATCATCCCCCCTTGAACCCTCAATTCAATCCCCCTAGAAATATATAGGTTCACAGAACCATTTTTCCCAATAAATAACGAGCCACACAAAATGAAACATAGAATATCAAACATGAGCAGGTATTTCAAATCCGAGAGCATACATGTTGTGTCAAAGAAATGGTAATAGACAAATGTTTGGGTTTATTTATTTATTTAAGTGGGTAAAAAAAGAAAATGTTAAGGCTCAGGGGGTTCACTAAGGGATATAATTAGGTAAGCTTTATACGATGTGTGGTTAAACCTAATTTTGCCTTTCATCATTTTAACATGAATCAATTTTATACCGCCACTCTCTCAGGAAACAAAATTGATGTAGAGACTGCTCTACTCTGGCCCTGACCTCACTTTATACTAGGCTTTGTTCATTACAAGTCTTGTTCGTCATCCCAATATCATTTACAACATACCCTAAACCCACATACCCATACATACCCTAAACCCACAGAAGTGTATGGTTCTGGGTATACATCGGTGTACTCTTACATCGACTTATTAGCTTTTCGAAACAAATACACTTCAAGTCGGCTTGTCTGGTCAAAGTTAAGGCCGATTTCAGGGGTTTATCATTTTAAACTCTTTAGGGGATATCAAGAAACAAATGCTACTAATTAGATTCTCTCAAAATGCAAGGTTCATCCATTTCAAAGCCAATTCCGTTACTTACTAATTGCTATCATGCTGAAATTTTGACCGACTCGATTCAAAAACAAAATCTTTTTGGTTTTTTTTTTATATTTTTATATATTTATTTATTTATTCAGAATTTCAGACTCAAAATCACAAAGCACACAAACAAGCATATTAACACTTAAATCTCCTCACACTTAAACCTTGCTTGCCCTCAAGCAAGTTCAGCTCAAAGCGAGGAGGACCCCTATGAAAATTTAATTAAAAAAAGTGATAAAAGGGTGGGAAAACTCATTGTGAGGGCTGCTCGGCCGAGCTGCATTTCTGTTTGTGAGGATCTCTCTGTTCTACCAAATAGAGAATGTACAGGTCCGCCGCTTCTTCCAAGTGCGTGTTATTTCAATACGATGACCTGTAATATGAAGAATCAAATTATTAGAAAATGAAAACAATATGAAGCAATAATTTGTTTTTTTCTTTTGTTAATTTTTTACTTTTTTTTTGATTTTTTAATTTTATTTTTATTTTTCTTACATAGTAAATATAAAAATAAAGGGAAAGAAAATTGGGTTGCCTCCCAATAAGCGCTTTAATTTATAGTCTTTGGCTAGACTTTCCGCTGTGATCACTGGAGGCCTTGAGGAAATTGTTTTCCTCTATCTTTATACCAAGTGATGATATCAGGAACATCCACCCGATCATCTTCAAACCCAACTTCTTCTCCTCACTCTTGCATGATGGAATCTCTCCCACTACTACAACCTGATCTGCACCATAAGATGGCTGAAGACGATGGCTGAAGACGATGGCTGTAACGAAGCAATGCTTGCTCAAAATATGTGCTTTTGATCTCAGCAGCACCATTTGGCCAAACTGAGACCACCACGCATGAATCAGTCCATTTTGACTTGAACCTTTCAGTCCACTTTGGTTGAAATAGCAGTACTTTTGTACCTTCTCTGAACTTGAAACTCAGGTTCTTGACATGCCACTTTTTCAATTGTTCCTTGTACCTCAGAGCTTGATCAAAATCTTCCAAGTAAAATTCTTCCAATTCTTGAAGTTGTAACTTCACTTCATCCTCACACTTGTCAGCTTCTATAACCATATTTCATCCATCAGCTTGTAAGGTAAGTGATAAAATTCCCAATGCACAACTCCAAGAGAAGAATAGCCAAGTACCTCTGCAATAGCCTTGTACAACATCAAATAAGCACAATCCAACCTCTTATCCCACCCCTTCCTCGAAAGGTTCGCGATACTTTGATACCACAAATGATGAAGCTTTGGGGTTTTAGGCAAGATGAAATTGCATTTAGGCTGAGGGAGTGTTATATCAACCTGGCCATTGCCGAACACTTTCATTGGCGGCTCTATATTGGAGAGTTTCACTATGGACTTAAAATAGAGTGCGTCTTCTTTGATTTCATCTTTGTTTGTCTCCACTCCATCAAAGCCATCGAGATCTTTTTCTTCATCCAACTCCATGTAGTCTTGACCCGAATCAGCCTATATGTGCTCTAGGGCAACCAAATCAGTCTCATCATTCTCATCATCTTCAGAAAAATAATAAAATTCAAGAGTATAGTCCAACTCCGTATAGATTGGTGGCGATGGTTCAGGAATAGGGCTCTGTTTGGCAAAACGGAGTCTGTCTGCATCACGTTCCAAGTTCTGCTCATCCAGTACAATGTCATGTTCCACCAGATAGACTCTCTCAGGTCTACTGCTACTATGATGGGCTGATGATCCCAACCTATCTTCATAAATTTCGATCTCCTCAACAGGGGCATAAAACTGAGACATTTGTTGATCAAACAATTCATTGTGTTCCTCTTGCCATTGAGCACCTTCTTGACTCCTCTCGTTCATACTTTGCAGTAAAGCAAGTATCACATCCAACTTCTCATGCATTGATTTCTCATCTTGCCTTTGTTGATGTTGAGAATGTTGGTAAGAATCTGCCTCCTGCAAATCATGATCATATGATGCTCCTCCATAATCCCCACAACTTTCATAATATCCATAACCTCCATTGAAATTTGTATCTCCCCACAATGTATTACTTGGTGGAGTGGTGAATTGAGGAACTACATTGCACTCATATCTCCAATGACCATAGTACTGACATATATCACAAAATCTGTAAGAGGGACTAGGACAATAATAATCCCAGTAGCTAGACATCATACTCCAAATGAGATATCTCCATTCTTCAATACCAAACTACCCCAACAACTTCGATTCAAGAGAAGAAAAGTGGTTCTGCTCCCACACCCTGTTTAGCCAAATCAAGGGTTTGTAGTAGATTTCAACAAGACAGTCCCTTTAACCTCTGAATCAAATATCTTCACTGACAGCTCAGACTTGTTCTATACGAATCACTGAAACAAAACACACAAGATCAGTAGGTAAAATAATAGAAATCAACAACTGTTCCCCGGCAGCGGCGCCAATTTGGTGAACGTCGTTTCACTCACACAAATAATTCCTGCAATACACTAAACCTAGCACAGTGGTATGTAGGGTCGAATCCACAGAGAACGGTGTGAAACTATTGATTAATCTACAAATTAAGTTTGGTTTAGCAACCACGCCTTAAATTGAGAGTTGTTTAATTATAACTACTGAAAAGAAAGCAATTAAATACACAAACAATGTAATACCAAGAAGAGAAAATATATATGATGGAAGAGGTCGGCTTAGACTAACTTGTTGGTTCATTCATTGATCATTGGCTAAAGATGAGTTATTTCTGCAAATCAATTAGTTATATAGAGGCAATTATTCGCTAAACCCCTAAAATCCTCTCTTATTACCCATTAGCAAGCAAGTATTCGCTGAACTTGCTAAATTATAATATCAAAGCAAAGAGGACCCAATTCACATAACCATTCAAGTATTCGCAAACAATGGTTATCTACTTTGTTGATACTCCCTTGTTATTACAGTCAGTATCAATTATCTGTTTGTCAAAAGGAAATTGCTACTCAAATTAGCCCTAGCTTAACATGAATCAAGGTGATCAAACTTAACCCATAAAGCATAGATTCATACAATAATCAACAGAGAATTCACAGAATATAACTATAAGCCCATTAATCCTCACAAATTCATGACCCGACTTCGTTAATCCAAGCCGAACAAATAACTTAGCTACTCATGATATAATCAAAACAACAAGAAATGTAGGACATAACCACAATTTTATTATGGGAAATTATCTGGCCGAGAATACAAGAGAGATAATATATGTCTATGGAATTGGAAGCTTGGTGTTTGTACTCTCCTACATAAGGGACTACCCTTTTTATACTAAGAAGTAGCTTTCCGTTTCACTTCACATGCACACTTGCACGTTACTTTTCTTTCAATCCATTCAAGAATAGTGAAACATCCTTTAGTTAATAAGGATTAAAGATGAACATAATAAACACATCCTAATTAGTAAGGATAAGAGAAACTTCATCTTCGTAAGTTTCAACTTTCGCAAGTTTCAACTTTGCAAAATTCAACTTCCAAATCAGTCGACTTTAGATTTCTTTCTCATTCAATTCAGTTTGTCTTTCTCCTGCTTCTTTTGGCTCAGCAATAATTCAGCCCAATACTGCCTCATTAAAAAACCCTGTGTGGAGTGGGAAAAAGAGTGCATTAATTATTCTTCCATGTAAAATTATTCATCAGTTTCACCTCAGTCTGGGTCATCTTCACCGAACAATTTAGTGATCGTTACACGAATCACAACTCTGTCTAGTGAAGGAATTCCAGAATAAGGATCAACTAGAGTAGTATCCTCTATAAGCTCCAAACCAGCTTCAAATTGCTCTAAAAACATATCCAATTGCAATTCATTGTTTTTTATTGTCATCTCCCTGTATATATGTAAAATCTGCAATTAACAGCACCAAAAGTGTCTAACTTGATATTAATTAGCTCAAAAATGTTCTTTTATAATCATTATAATATCAACACATCAGTTGATCAGAGAATAAAGGTGGGGATTTTTTATTGGAGTGCAGAAAGGAAGGATTTTTTACCGTTAATCGGCGTCGGCCCCGCCATTACGGCGGAGCAAGGGCGGCGAAATAGCCGTTCAGGGTGGCGTTAAGTGAATTAGATCCGTTGAAATGGTAAGAAAGGCCGGGAAACGATGCAAAGTGGAATGAAAGTTAGAGAGAAGGAGGAGCACTTATTTTTAGAGAGAGAATCACAAGATTAAGGATTGGTTCCTAATTTTAGTTAATTCGGATAGAGCTTGATAATTACATAATCCTATTCAGTTTTATTCACTTTTTTCTTTTCTAATTTTCCGTTTATTACAAAATATGTACATGCCATATTTTTTACAAAGTATCGTCATATTATATAATAAGTACCATATTATTCTACCTCTCATTTAAGTTATGATATTATTTGACTACTTTTTTTTGTAATAGAGTATATCAATTATTTTGATTCAGTAATCAAATTTATCTATAGATAGATATATTTAAAATAGAATGATCCTTACGTGTTTTTTTATAAGATTTTTAGAATTTTAATTAAAAATTATCTTTTCAGAAATTGTGTTCTTGGTTTATTTTGAGTTGCAAAATGTAGTACATTTATATGTTTGCTTTTTATGGGTTGTCATCAATTTTAAAATAAACACAATATTCATTTAAATATAATGGAACTATCATATTATAAATTTATATATTATATTTTAACATAAAAAGTTTAATCTATATAACAAATATTCTATAAATAAATCATCAAAATTTTAATCAATTTTTAAATTCAGTGAAATTCATAAATATTGATGAATAAAGTATTATTTTTATATTAAATTTTAATAATTTTTAAATATATACGTGCATCGGAACGGGGATTATACTAGTTTATACACTAGTGGACTGGGGGCCTTTAACGGCGGTTCCCCAAGAACGCCGTTTATTTTTGAGGTTCCGATATCGGAACCATAGTGGAGTGGTGCGGGAAAATGATTAGCGGCGTTTGCCACATAAACGCCGCTTGGTTAACGGCGGATAATAGGAAACGGCGCATACGAAACGGCGGTTAGCCATGAACACCGTTAATATTATCTGTTCCGATGACGGAAGTCTGGAAATTCATTAGCCTTAGTCACCAAGTCCCACCAGTTTCATGAGAATGTTAATATATGTGTAAAGGAACACCGACATGATGACCTTCTAGTTAAGGAACATGACTGAAAATATATTAGAAATTTATTATAAATTTTAAAATATCATAAAATATCAAATTTTGACTCTTAAACCTGAAGTTTTTGATGATTATGTTAATTTTAGGGGCATGCTATACGCAGTCCGTATTTTGCTTATTTTGCAGTCCAAAATAAAAATACGTCTTCGATATATATGATATGGTCAATAATTATGTATATCAGACATATGCATCATATATACTACTTCTATTGCATACACTTGCAATTCAGTTATATATCAGAATCATTGTATATATGATTATTTAAAAAAAAATACGGACTGCAAATAAGCAAAATACGGACTGCGTATAGAAGGCCTGTAATTTTATTATATATAATATACTTTTCTTGAAAATTTACTTTGGTATTAACAAAATTAAAGGTACTTGTAGTGAGAATTTAGTATCATGAACCTGAGAAATCTTAATAAGACTAAAACTTGTTACTTAAGTACATATACGTTGGAGACATATTTCCTCCACCATTATGATCAATTTATTTCCATTTCTAAATTAAGTTAAGCTTATTTGAGTGTTACTGATACATTTTAACATAAATTCCATGAAATAGCATTGATATAAACGCTTATTTCAGCAAAAATTTGAAAAATGTCATAAAACATCAAATTCTGACTTTTAAACATGGATTTTTGATACTTATGCTGACTTTATTATGCATAATACACCTTTCATGTGGATTTACCACTAGTAGAAGACGTTTAATTGTCGGCACCAATTAATGGCGGAGCCGCCCAAAAAAGAGCAAAACGTCAATCTATTGGATTTACGACATCGTAAATCCAATAGGTACAGCGATATATTCTATTTTCGACATCGTAAATCCAATAGAATGGCGGTTAGAATACGAAACACGGCGGAAATATGAAAGCGCCAAAAAATTGATTATTTTCGCATTCTAAAACAGCCAATAGATTGTCATGTAATTTTTTTTTAATTCTAGAAGGGTAATCAGATGACATTAAGAACTCTAAAACCAATCTATTACGAATACGAGTGTGTTTTATGATATATGGAAAAGAAACTATTGCATGAACGATTTCTTAAACTGAAAAGGTTAGAGTTATAAAATTAAGTGAATTTATAATTAAATGAATGCCACGGGACGGACATAACCGGTTCATATTAAGAAAGTGGTTTGTTGATAGTTTGTCTACCTATTAGGTTTACGAATTCTCAAACATGTCGCAATTAGTTCAGTAAAAACTTGAAAAATGTCATTAAATATCAAATTCTGAATTTTAAACCGGGATTTTGATACTTATGTTAAATTTATTATGTATAATACACCTTTCACGTAAACTTACTTTGGTATTAGCTGGTACTTGTAGTGAGAACTTCAGTATCAAGAATCTAAGAAACACTACTAAGACTACATAACTTGTTACTTGAATATATATACTTTGGAGTAATATTTCCACCATAATTGTGATAAACTTATTACTATTACTAAATGAAATTAAGTATGAGTGATTCTAAGACGTTCTGATATAAAGTTTTGAAATTGCATCGATATGAATGTTCAGTTCAGTAAAACAAAGTTATAAAACATCAAATTCTGACTTTTAAACCTAGGTTTTTTGATGATCATGTTATTATGTATAATACACTTTTCATGTAAATTTACTTTAGTATTATTTCAGTGGAAGGACGTGTAGTGAAAAATACTACTAAGACTGTAACTTCATACTTAATTACACATGTACCTTGGAAACTATAACTTGGTATTTAATTATATATACTTTGGAGATTAAACTTCATTGAATTATATTTCGATGAATAATAATAACTAATTTAAATCAATAAGTAAATTTTAATTCACTCTTTTTGTACACTAGCTAAGTTGAGTTCAACTAATTAAAGTCAAATTTATTAAAGAACACTAAAAACTAAATTGGAATCAAAAGCCAACTGTTGTGCCACTTGTTATCGAATTATACAATTAATATCCTCTTTAACTATGTATATATAAAATTGGAGAGAGTTGTGACGTAAATATAAATATAAAATTCCAATTACGTTAGAATATATATAAGTTAGAATATATATAAGGAATGATTGTCTATTATTATTGTCTTTATTAGAGATAATTAATTTGGAGGCTATATAAGGTGAGGTTGATTTATATGGAAATATTGGGATATCAACACATAATAAACTACGTTAATAAATATTTTATTATTTGTTGATATCCCAATATTTTCCATATAAATCAACTTAACTTTATCTTAGCTCCAAATTATTTATTTTCTAATAAAAGACAATAATAATAGATAATCACTCCATATATATTCCAACGTAATTGGAGTTTTATATGGAAGACTAGATCAATTTAATAAATTTGGCCTTATCTAGCTCTCACTCCTTATATATTTCAACCAATATAATATTTGGAAACACTAATTTTTAAAATATCAATTAATATTAATATTGAAAACTAATAATTTATGTTTAAATTGAATTTTAAAAATTATTCCTCATTAAATTCAGTTAAGTTAATATGAAATTATTAAAATTTGCATGTTGCCAAAAAACAACATTAAAAACCTGTTGAAATTGAATTATTAATTTAAAATTATTTTGATTTCATTTGAATCTGAACCGTTAAACAGAATTTTTTGATTTGATCTCAACCGCTTATATGTGTGGCTATAAAACAATAAGAAATCCTATTCTGAAACATTATCGTCTGGCCAACTCCCTAAACCGAGATCTGCTCCCAAATCCCAATCAACCCTGGAAGTCCGACGACAACGTCGAATATACAGGCTGCGTCGAGCACGGTGGTAGAGGATGGGTCTCGTGCTGCCCAGAAAGTCGCGCAAGATTCCGATGTTGTGGTCATGGAAGCTCGCAGCCAAGTCGGTGGCAATGGAAACTCCTCCGACCGACGATTTCACCCGCGGGATCTTGTAGGTTCTGCTTCCCCGGCTCCGAAGAGCGGATGCTGCCGGATTCTGATGTTCTGGCGACGAAGAGCGGTGGCTGGATTCCGGCGATGAAGAGGGGTGGCTGGATTCGGTGGCTGGATTCCGGAGACGACAACATGCTGGATACCGGCAATGACGACGTGCTGGATTCCGGCGCCAAGGCTCCCATCCCTCCTCATTCAGTCCTTCCTACGCTGAACTCGAATCGAGCCCGGCCCCAACCTCCAGGAGGTACGAAATCGATATTGAATAAGCAGAGTTTATGAATAATATTCTAAATTCTGAGTTTCAGTTCGTGTAATTGATTTTTTGGGGATTGTATGTGTTAATTAGGGCTCCACGGGTCGTTTAACTTGCTGTGTTTTGTTGCTCGACACATGGTTTATGCCCTTTTCCTGTGAGTCTTAATCTTTCCTTTGCATGAAAAGGTCATCAAATTGAAGTCATGCTTGTTTGTTGATGTTGTTGTTGTTGTGTGCCATGATATTAATCATTGTACTTAATGGGAGCTTTTGTTAGTCAACCTTCATACTTACTGCCACTCATACATGTGTATTATGTGCAGGATTTCGAGGCACCGATGATGGATCATACATCTGCTTATTATCCTCGGAAACTTTCCATGGGGATGATTTTGCAGGTACTAGAATACTCGTCTTGCCTGCTATATACATTGTTCTGTCAGCAGAGACCGCACCAAGAGCTTTTGCTCATACGCACTGCTCAATTTCATGTTCTCTTCCTCTGTTGCTAACTAGTTTTTTACATATCAATTAAAGGCTGATGAATGTTTTTGAAATGATTCATTCTTCAAACACACATATCAATTTAGTGTGTGTTTTTGATAAGCTGAAATTTATCAAATGTATGAGTATTATTGATGATATGTTTTTCTATTTTGCTGACTCTTTTTAACTTATTTTTTGTAAATTAGATGGGTAAGAGTTTTTGTTAACTAGATGGATTGGGTTTTGAGGTTGCAAGTTGGGCACAAGTACTGCCTGTTGGCCAGCTTTCGTCTGAGGCTGAATGGAACCACTATGATACCACAAGGTTAGCATGCTTACTTCTCTTATGGGGCACTTAGTATTACTTTTCATTTTCTGATTTTGCTCTTCTCGGCTGGGGAGGGATGTTTTTGGATTAAGGCACTTTGGTAAATGTTGTATGAATGAAGTTCTGATATAGTACTTAAGTATTATTGTGAGATCTTGTGTTGCTAAACTATAAAGTGTTTGCCCTATTCTTTGGGATAGTTTGTATTTTACTTAATTCTCTTACAGTAACAACTGAGATTAGTTGTAGAATTGCATCATATATCCCTTTTGAGGTTTGATTGATGTGAGATGTGAGATGTGAGTCTGATAATCTCTAGAGCTAATTTGGTGGTGCTGCAGGAGTTGGAGAAGAAGAGAAAGGAGAGAGCTCAGGTAGTATATGAGAGGAAGAAGCAGATAACGAAACAAGCGATGAATCTAGGAGCTTCCTTCACATTCCTACTCAAGTTCAAGAATGGTTACGTTCTTATTCAAGTATTAAAGTACAATCATGGTTGGATTATAATTAGTGTATTGTAGCATGCTAGTTGGATTAGAATTAGTGCAGAATGGTTTATGAGTTAGTTGTAGAATGATATGTAAATTAGTGTAATAATGTTGTAATGACAATTTGGATCTTTAATATAATTTATAAATTTATAAATTTTGAATTTTTTATTTTTGATTTTAATTTTTATTAATTTCAGCACCAGATTTGGGGAAATCAAAATTCCATTTCGTTATCAAAATTTTCTGTTCCGTTATCGCAAGTATGTACAAAAAAAACTCATTTGTTCCAGTTTCCGGTTGCGTAACCAACATGGCTTTCACAACCGGAACGAACTCATCAGCAGCTCATCGTTACATGTGTTCCGAATACGGAACAGGTATGCGACGTTTATAAAAAAAACACAGATACGACGGTCTGAACCGCCGCTACCTGTGTTTCTAGTCAACGGCGGTTAAGACCGCCGTTTCCTTCAGACCCACCACCCACGGCGCAGCCACTCACGGCGGGCAGAACCGCCGGCGTAGGGGAGGGCGGAACGCCGCCGTTGCCATGCCCGTCCAGTATGAGATCTGAAAAATTTATTCACTAAGCTTTACATTAATATTCGGACACAACCATCAACTCTACACTGCAGATTTTGAAATTTACTTAAATATCCTTAATTAAGGATAAACTCTTCATTTACTTCTGGATCCATTTAATTTAGTCAAATCTCTATTATACAGAAACCTTTTTTATATATACTCTTTGAAGGGGATAGGATCCTCTACGCCTTATTTTCTACGCAAACTTTTGCGCAAAATTATAAACGATGTAGTTTTTGACCTTTACGTTACGCTTTGATAATATAGTATGTAGCTAAATATTTTAGCTAAAAAAATCACATGTATTTTAACACCGTGTATTTTTGACCAATTAAATTTAAATTTTAGTTCAAATTATTATCTAGAAACTTATCAATAAAATTAATAATAATCAAACCCATTTATTTTAAATATATTATTTGTATTTTTTAAAATAAATTAGATTAAAATGTATATGTTGATTAAAAATAATTTTATTTAATAAAATATTTTAATGTAATAAATAACTTGAGTTCGACTATAAAATTAATCTACATGTTTATGTTTTAAATAATAATAATAAATTTCGTATTAAAATAAGTAAATTCTACTCGAGATCTGTTTCATGGATTTATTTATGAAACATCTTGTTCGAACGGAAAATCCTATAAAAACTTTGAAACAAGATATCAAATTCAGTTGTTATAAAAAAATTGAATTACAATCGAATGTTGCACAACTTAGTTCTTTTAAAAAAAAATTACGGTAAAAAAATAGAATTTATAAAGTAATTCATGCATTTAAAAGAAATTAAACTACGTCGTTTATGATGTTGCGCACGGTTTGCGCAGGAGATGTTGCGTAGAGGATCACATCCCTCTTTCAAGCTCTCTTCTCTGTACATTATCTCCAGCCACAGAAATCATCATCATCAATTCCGTTACATTAAATCAGGCCACCCAAATATTATCTCCAGACACCGAACCTTTTTTCATCATTTCCTTTATATTATCTCTAGCCGTGAAACAACTAAGCTATGTTTTCTAAAAAAATTGTACAAGTGGGTGGTGGATCTCTGACCGTGACGCGCTGCCGGCATGTCGAGCATCTGTTCGTCTGCGCTGCTTGGAGTGGCGATCTTCTAATCCCCACCTCTGCGCACTTCGATCGCAAATGATGTTCTACTATGGGTTTTTTGTTTCGATCCAGATCAACACTAACTGAATTTTCTGTTCTACTTTCTTGTAGTTCCGATCAATTATAATAATTGAATTTATGCTAGAAATTAGCGAATTTGACAACAATTACAAACATGCCTATATATTCCCAGAATGTATCTCGATTTAATCTACTACTAATTGCTATCAATTTTTGTTATGCGTAGGATTTTTTTCTATATTCTTTTCCTAATTTAAATGTCATCATTTTTCCCTATTTTACAAACAAAATAATTATTGCGAAACCTTTATTTTTTATCAAAATTTTCATACGTGAGAGTTGTTTTTTTTTGCTTGTATATTCTTTTTCCCTAATTTAAATTCCACTATTTTCCCCTATTTAACAAATGGTTTTTCTAATTGAGTGTTAACCGTTAAGAAATATTGATTTCATAGTATAATGTGTAGTAATAAATTCTCACTTCTCAAATTTAGTAGTAACTATGTACGACCATAATTACACTAAAAAATCTTGCATTACAAAATTATTACAAAATCTTTATTATTTGATTAAATTTGAAATTGAATGTTTGAACTCAAATTAATAATAACATTTTTTAGCTAATTTCAGCTAATTTTAGCTAAATTCAGATAATTTCAGCTGATTTCAACTAATTTCACCTGATTTCAGCTAACTTCAGTTAAGTTGATTTCAATCCAGCTGAACTTGACATGACCTATCTTTGATGAAATAAAATCAAAGCAATGCTGACTAATCCTTGAGAACGCGTGGTTTTATGCTCTACATAGAAGTCACTTTTGTTAAATTTGGCCACCTGCCCTGAAGCTTTCTAGTAGTGCTATAGAAACAAAACTAGGTTTTCAAGTGATTCTTGTTATCCGCATAAGATAAATGAGTGACTTGGACTGTGTTTGTAAGCATTGTAAATATATCTATGTAATCATGGATTGAAAAATGCTTCTTAAACCTCTTTGAGTAGTTCTGTAATAAAGTTGAGTACAATTGGATAAAGGGGGTCTCTCTGTTTTATACCCCTGGATGCTTTAAGAAATCATAGGGAGAACCATTTATTAGTACAGAGAACAATGCAGCAGATATATTCCTGAGAATTAGAAACACTTGTGACCATGAAATCCATATTGCATCAAAAGAGAATTAAGCATTGACCAAATACCTTGTAAATTTTTTTGATATATCAAGTTTCATGATTGCATTAATTAAGACACTGATCAAGTCTATCTAGCAATCTGACTAACTCTTGCATTACTAAAATGTTATCAGATATTTCCCTTCATTCAATGAACGATGATTGTTCTTTTGAAATGCATCTACATATATTGCAATACTAAAATGTTATCAGATATTTCCCTTCATTCAATGAAAGATGATTGTTCTTTTGAAATGCATCTACATATAAGTGGTTTCAACCATTCTGACATAATCTTAGACGATATTTTATTAGAGAAATTTGAAAAGTTTATAAGTCTATACTCTTTAAAAGGAAGTAGAAGTTTCAACCTTGAGAATGAGTGTGATCAGTGTGCTGGTGATTGCTCTAAATATGAGAACACCACATTGATATTATCTAACTGCCTGTAATAGGTTTAAACTGATCATCCCATGTAGTTCTATAGAAATTATCACTGAATCCATCTGGACCAGGAGTATTATTTTGTCCCAAATGAAAGACTACTAGTTTAAGTTCTTCCACCTCCACTAATTTGAGCAAATCACATTTTTCCTCCTCAAAAATAATACGTGGAATGTATGTGAGAAAATGTAACAAATTCTTTCCCGAGGGTCAAAATTATCATCTGTGAGCAATTGCTAGAAAAGATTAACCCCATCTTGTCCTATTTGTTCCTGATCAGTAAGACAAATATTATTATCTACATATATTTTATTAATACCAAACCTATCATGTTTTAATTTCACAATGTTGTGAAAAAATGTAGTGTTCAAATCCCCATTTTTAAACCAGCTATGCCAAAAATTTTGTTGCCAGAAAGTACTTTCTACCTGAAGAGCTCTAATGAGGTTAGCAATGGCCTTATAGAGAATTAGAAAAATCGTAAGCACTAGTACAAAAATCATATTGTTTTTCATATTCAACAATCTCTATTTCGATTTTTTTGATTTTCTTAAAAATGTTCCCAGACTGTACCTTATATCATACTTTAAGGTGGTTTTTAAGTCTTGATAATTTGAATGCAAATTTAAACATTCCTTGATGCTCCAAAGGGAGATCCCACTTTTGTTTAACTATATAAATGAAATCAAGACTCTTAGTCCACATATTTTGAAATTTAAAGAATTTTGGGTAGGTTTTTGTCTTGTTATGGAAATCTAGTAAAAGATGATTATGGTCAGAGGAGCATTTGCCAAGAAATTGGATCGATGAGTTAGGGAATGCAGTGAACCATTTACTATTCCCACAGATCTATCCAATCCATTTGCCACCTTCTGAGTTAATCTCATTTCATCTGTTCATGTATTAAAATTTCAACAGTTTGTATAATCAGAAGGTCATTAGATTTTAGAAAAACATTGAAACCATTGATACTATTAACCTCTGGAATAGAATGACCTCTATACTCATTTATTGATCTAACTACATTGAAATCACTAGTGAGCATAACATTTTGTGTACATGTCAACAGATGGAAATTAATAGATGCAAACATATAAGATCTCTCAGTTCTATCATGGTATTTGTAGATGACAAACAACGTAAATGGAACCACATTAGAAACATTTGTGACAGATAAATGAGTGAACTGATCATGGACTTGGACAACTTATGCAGTAAAACCAATTTTAAACATTATCCGTGTTCTAGAATCAGTAGATGAGTATGCAGTCTGGAAATAATGTGATAATCTCTCAATCTTCTGCTTAGTTTCTATCACTACCAGAATTGAAACATGATTACTTTCAATGATTTCATTCAGTTTCATTAGACAACCATGAATCCCTCTAGCATTCCATGTAAGTAATTTAACACTCATTAAAACCATTCTTAGAAGTGCTTGAACGAGTATTTATCTTGTTTGGTGCAAGCTTATAGGTTACAAGATTAGAGTTCTTTAAATAGTTTCTAAGGCTGTCATGATATGCAACATCATGATCAATGACTTCGTGACTATCATTTAAAACAGGAAACAAAGAGTGAGAAGATCCCAAAAGCTAATGATTGGTTTTAAATTGGGGTCAAATCTATAACCGCTTAAGCAGGAGCATGACTGGAGGATTCTTGGTTTAATGTTCAAAGTGGAACTCTCGGCAATTTTTGGATAGCTTAGTTTATTTTCATCCTATGGTCCTCTTACACTATTGGTGGGCCACTCTATGTTTTGCCATGCAATTGACTAATAGACTTCTTCATAGGACTAAGATAATGACCACATTCTTTTGTATAGCTCAAAAGGCTTTAGCTTCACGTTTAGGCTATTTTTTGGGAGTATTATCATGCTTCTAGGGCTTAGTGTTCTTTCCTTCCCATCTTTTGGTGATTGCAACATTTTGCCAATTTAATTGGTCTTTTAAAGGGTTTAGGGAGTCCAATAAAATTACTCCCCACTTCTAGTGGTTTAATTTAAAAACATTTAAGAAAAAAAGATATTTTTAATTGTCTATTTAACAAAAAAATCACTAAATATTATATGTCTATTAGTATATAGTTAGTTCAAGTGTTGCGGTCATTAGTTCAATTTTGTTTTACATTCCTCTATTTGTTAAGTTTTTTGGTTTATTTAAATATTATCGGTAAATTAGTTGTGTTGGAACATCCAGGGTATGGAAACAGTCTTGGATAGACTAACAAAACTCATTTTAGATAATCATGTCGAATGGTTGTGCATCATTGAACCACGGCATGACAATTCAAAATGCATCTATAACTGCAACTTGTTGCATTTCAACTCCTTTTTATATTTTGCTAATGGAAAAATTTGGCTGTTCCGGAAACACAACATTTCACTGACATTAATCTTAGATAATGTTCAATTTCCGAGTGTTTCCATTTGCAAACATACTATATACATTTCTTTTAATATAGTGTTCATTTATGTAGCTAGAACCAATTCTGAAAGGAAAGGCTTGTTGTCTGATCTGTTAGCCATCCCAAGAACTGATAAATTATTTGTTGGTGATTTTAACTCTATGCTGTCTATAACTGAATACAAGGGTCCCTCTACACCTATAATTGGTGGTATGAGGGATTTTCAGAAATTTATAGACAAGTTAGGGTTACTTCACATCAATACAGTGGGAAATGAGTTTACCTGGACTAAAAAAAGATTGAGGCCTACACTAGAAAGGCTAGATAGAACATTGTTCCCTAATTCTTCAATCTTGGTCCTAAATAGAGAAAACTCTAACCACAATCCTCTCCTTCTTAAAATTAATACGCAAATCCAGTCATGCCCTAAATCTTTCAGATTTATCAATGCTAGGTACAAAAGGACAGAATTCCAAGATTTTATCCAGTCAAACTGGTCACTCCCTCTATATGACACTGGACTTTTAAGATTTTTCTTAAAACTCCAGAGGTTAAAGAAGGGTTTAAAGATCTGGAATAAGGAAGTCTTTGGAAATGTACACAAGAATGTGGAATCTGCTGAGGAAACTCTCAGGTTGCAGGAAATAGTTTTTGATCACAATCAATGGGACTCAGAACTTGTTCAACCAGTAGACAAGGATGAACTAAAGGCTGTTGTGCTCTCTCTAAATAAGTACAGTACCCTGACCCTGATGGCTTTTCATCCTTTATCTACATTAAGTCACGGGATCTCATAAGTGATGACTTACTAGAGGCATTAAATGATTTCATAAGGGGCAATGATATCCCTAGGGGAATTGCAGCAACTTGAATTTTTGTGATCCCTAAGAAGGATACACTACTGTCTTTGGATGAATTTAGACCAATCAGCCTCTCAAATGTCATAAATAAGATTTGTTCAAAAATATTAATGTACAGAATGAAGCCTCTCATGGATAGTCTAATCTCACCTCACCAGCCATGATTATTTCAAGGTAGAGACATATCTGATAATGTTCTCTACCTAAAAGAAATGATGACACACTTACACAGAAAAGTTAGACATCCTAACTGTATCATCAAATTGGATTTAAGAAAGGCATTTGATAGGGTCAGTTGGCCATTTTGAGAAAAATTATGGAAAAAAATGGATTCCATCAGAATCTCATTAGTTGCATTATGAAAAATTTATCTCAGGCTTGGTTCTCCATTTTAATCAATGGCAAGCCTGTGGGATTTTTTAATGCAGCTCGAGGAATCAATTAGGGAGATCTGTCCCACTTTTTGTTCAATATTTTTTTTCAGAATCATTTTAAGGAGTTTAGCATACATATTTTCTAATGGAAAATTATCATACTATAATCTTCCAAGAAATGCTATTCCTATTTCTCATCTATCTTATGCTGATGATACAGTTCTTTTCCTAACAGCAGATAGATCATCCTTGATCAATCTGAGAGCTTTTTTGGCTACTTTTGAGGATGTCACTGGTAAAAAAAATTAACTATGAGAAAAGTGACTTTTTCTTAAGTAAACATGCCACCTTAGCAAGGAAAAATCTCATACTTGATGTTCTTGGTATAAAAGAGGGTTGTTTTCTCTTCAAATACTTAGGATGTCCTATCTTTGAAGGGAAAATTAAGAACTATCACGTTTGGCCATTCATTGAACAAATAAGCAAGAAACTTAGCTTCTGGAGGCATAAATGACTATCATTTGGTGGTAAAATCACCTTGATACAGTCAGTTCTTTATGCCATCCCACAACATATTTTCACAGTAATGGTGCCTACAGTCCATACCATAAAAACTTTAGAAAAAATGTTCTCTATTTTTTTACGGGGTGCTACGATGGTCAAGGACAACAAACACTGGAAAAAATGGTCTAAACTATGTTTCCCTGTGGATCAAAATGGTTTAGGGTTCAGATCTTTACCCCACATTGTTCAGACTTGTTCACTAAAATTATGGTGGAAATTCCAATTTGGTAAAGCTCTTTTGGACTTATTTCATACATTTCTCTCTATCCCAGCCAGAAAATCCCAAACCTGGTAAAGAACTTGCCAAGTTTACTGTATTGGTGAACACTTTTCTGTGGTTTTACATGGTAAAGGGGATTGCAATTTTTGGTCATCATATTGGACATCTTTTGGTCCTTTGATGAATCACTTCACTCCTGAACTTACAGCTATCCCTTTAACCTGTTCAGTAGCTCAATTTGTGTCCCTAAAATCCTCTTATCTTCCTCAGCTCATAAATGCTTTACCATCAGAGCTATTTATCTTTTTGGAAAATTCTCAGATTCTAGACCATAGAGATGATAGATTGATTTGGAAATCAGAAAACAAAGGTTTTTTTTACCTTTAAGTCAGCCTACATGACTATAATTGATCACAGACATTCATCTCCTTCTCTTGGAAGACTGGAAAATAAATGTGCCAATTTTTTTTATTCTTTGTTTGGAGATTGCTTAATTGTTTGCTACCTTTTGATGAGTTTTTAAACCATTTAGGTTTTCAACTTGCTTTCAAATTCCTGCACTGTGAGTCTGCAAATTCTATAGACCATTTTTTCAATAGTTGCAGCTTTGCTAAACATATTTGATCTTCTGTTCTGTCTGCCATAGGAGTTGCTGGCATTCTTTTTAGTTCTATCTGGGACAGACTCTCTTTTTATTTAACACATACTGGATTAACTAGCTTTCAAGCCAAAATAATCAGAATGTTGTGTTGCATAATATGTTGGGGTTTGTGGAAAGCTAGAAATAGACTCCTTTTTGACAGTGTTCCTATGAATGCTTCATACACCATCTCTGAGATTAAGAAAACACCGTATCATTCCCTTGCTGCCAAGCCTAATGCTATTTCCCATCAGATTGACCTGGAAATATCCTCAACTGTCTTTATACCATATGCCTTAAAACTACCTAAACCCATCTTTAGGCTGGTTTACTTGCACAAACCTGAAATGGGATATAAACTGAATGTTGATGCTGCATGGTTCCCAGGTGGCTGTGGTCTAGGTCTTATATTAAGAAACTCTGATGGTTCAGTACTGAGTGCTACAAGCATTTTTACAGATGCTTTTTCTGCCCTAGAATCTAAAATAAAGGCAATAAGGAATGTTGTTGATTATGGTTTTTGATATGGTCATCATTCCTTCATCATAGAATCAGACTCATTAAATGCTATTTCTATGGTTGTTAACCCTATCACAGCTCACTGGAAGCTCTTCTCACTCTGTAATGAAATCAACAGAAAGATCTCAGTCAGGCTACAACATACACTCAGGCAGGGTCATCTTGCTGCAGATGCATTGGCAAAACTGGCTCTTTCATCCAGAGCTTGCTCACTGTTCTCCTGGGATAGTCTTCCTCCAGATATCAAGGCGATTATACTGCTGGACAGGTTACAAATGCCTTCCATTAGAAGCTAACTGCTGATGCATATTTGTTCGGCTGCTGTTTTGTTGACACATTGCTTGGTTTACTTGTTAGGGTTTAGACTAGGCATTCTTTTGTAAAGAGATATAGCTTTTAGCTTAATCTAATTTGTATTCAGTTTCAAACTATGCCCATTCAAGGCTTTCTTACTTAGGTTTGGGGAGTCTAATAAACTACCCTCCACCTTAGGGTGGTTTTACCTTAAAAAAAATTATGTAATTATATTATACTAATTATGCAATGTATTTATTTGAGAAACATACCATATATTCCATAAATGATATAGAACTACCACTATAAATTTAAACTTAAATGATACATTTTTATGTTAAAACATTTTTCATTTGAAAGTAAACATATACTAAAACATCTTATAATGCGAAAATTCAAGAAATTTCATATAAAAATTTAAAAAATTTAAGTAACAAATTATACAGTTCAAATTAAATAGTACATTGTATAAGCTAAAACGTATTAAGACATTCATGTAAATTCAGGAAAGTTGGGAGTTCAAGAGATTTTCTCCATTATTGTCTAATTCATATATTCCATATTATTGTTTGATGTACGTGGAGTTCCTTCACGGGCTCACTTTCCCCCTGCCGCCGCTATTTACTAAGTTTCTGAAGTACTACAACATCTTCCCCACCCAGGTGCATCCCAACTCCATCAGCGTGATGCTGGCCTTTCTTTATTCCTCCCACATGGGTGGGGCTACGGGCACCATCAGCCTGTTCCGAAGTTTCTATTATATGTGCAACACCAAGGTTCCCGGGGTGTTCAACGTCCATCGCCGTAACGGGGCGAAGATGATCTGCTCTGGCCGACTTGACTCCGTTAAGACCATAGATTGGATGAGGAACTACTTCTCTTTTGACGTCGAGAAGTATCCTTTCCCCGGGTCGCCGAGATTAAAGGTGCCCTTCCGCCGGCCCAATTCCGCCTGGTGGCAGACAGTTATCACAAGGTGGCGGGTTCTTTTTGAGTCTGGGAGATTACCAGAGGCATGGAGGTTATGATTTCCCCCTCGAGGCATATCCCCGAGGTCTTCACCTGCCGGCGGCTGTACTCCAAGTGAAGCCTTTATAAGTCATCCTTTATGTTTATTCTGTTGCACTTTTATGTCTTGTTCTAATGTGCTTTTGTATACCATCCATATCCCCCGCACCAGCGATAATCCCAGGTAGGGCGAAGTCCGGTGAGGGGTCGGCGAAGGTTGTCACCGAGAAGAAGGATAAGGCCGGGGCCGATCAGCATGCCTTGGAATCGACCAGAGGGGGATGCGTCCAGCTTGAGGGTGCATGGTACCCCGGACTCCAGGAAAAAGATACCCGGGCAAGAAAAACAGGCTCCTACTGCCAGCAACCACCGCAGTTTGGCATTCCTGGTTCCCTCTTCCGGGGGTAACACTGTTAAGAAAAAGAAGCTGGAATCACGCTCCCTCAACTCTCCACGGAATCCGAAGCAGGACCAGTTGGATAAATCCGCCGCAAAGAGTCGCTTGGGTCCTATCCCTGAGTCGAAAGACGGGTCCTCTTCCCGTACTGTTTTGTTGGATAATTCTCTAATATGTATAGGTTCGTATCGTTATTGCTTAACTCTTTCTTCCGATCTATTTCCTTAATATTTTCATGTCATAGGATAATGCTTCCCACCTGCTTAGCTACCCGCGGATGCGAGAGTTGATCAATGAGGCCTGTGACTCCAGGGTGGCTGAGCTCGCCCAAGACATGGATAAGCTGAGATCCCAGAATGCGACTCTGTACAAGGATCTGGCTTCTGCCCATTAGGAGCTCGCCCAAGTCAAGAAGGAGATAGTGATCGCGAGTGAAGGGGGGCTTGGCTCCCGCGCAGAAGGCTTTGTGCTTAGCTTTCACCGATCGGGTGTTCAGGAGCCGTTCTTTTGAAGAAAAACTCCTAACTCTTTGCGAGTCCTCAAACGAAACCATCCTTCACTCGGCCTACAAGTCGGTCCGGGAGTATCTTTCCCAGAAGAAAAGGGCAGAGTTCCGGGACGCCTGGTACCGTCCCAAGACGGAGGGACGATTCATGAAGGACGGTGTTGCTGGGATCTCTCACGGGGTCTTTTTGCGTTCGAAGGTGCACAGAGTGTTGCACCCGCGGATATCACCTCTTTTGCTGAAGATGCAACTGATCTTTCTAAGGAGAGGGTCCATCCTGGTCCGGACGACACCGCTGTCCTGGGGACCATCGAGACCCCCGTGGTGTCGGCAGAAGAAACTGCCAGGGAATCTGATGAGGAGGAGCTTGAGTCCCCGAATCGCGATGATGTCAGGAGTCCCCAGCTTGGGCTGAGGCCAAGAGTCCCCCGCTCAGGATTAAGCTCAAGGATCCCCGGTCAAGGAAGCAGGGGAGCAATCTCTCGGGACTGATGGGACCGAGACAAATCCCGATATAGAGTCTTAGATGCATCTTTGTTAGTTTTCTTTTGTAATGGATTATCCCCGGGCTCTCCCTCTAAATCGTGCTCCTTTGTCTTTAGGATGGGATGAAGAGCTTTGGGGATGAGAGCGATAATTCAAACGATGTAAGGGCCTACGCCTTTTTGTTTTTTTCTCTTATCCTCAATGGTCACTCTCCCGTTTAAGTCATCATTTTTATTTTCTAAGTTATAGATATGTGTATGTGTATCCCTCACCTTGATTATTTCTATCTTTTCAAAGCCTCGGGATAATCCTCTTGGTCATATTCCTGATGGCTCGGGGCCGGCTCCCCCGGGATTCGACCGGGAAAGCGGGTCTTCCTGATGCATGGAATTGGAGGAGCAATTGAGTCGTTGGCAATTAGATGGAATCCATACCCGATATCGATTGGTCCACTCGGGGATCGGGTCTGTGATAGACGAGTTTCCGGACGTGACTTCGCTCGTCACTAAGCTTCGGAAAATTTCCAACCAGCTTGGTTCACTTTCCCGGTGCTAGTCTTTAGCTCGGGATTGGGTGAACTCTGAGTTAGACGCGGATGCTACTCTGGTCATGCTGCAACCTGAACACGAAGACTTCAAGTTCCGGCTCAGGTTGAGTTCGACCTGGTCGGGTCTGAGCTTCTTTTTTATTTGCGACAAGGTTAAGTGGTTGGAGAGAAGGGGTGACCCGCTTCAGAGGAATCTTAAGTTAGAAAACGAGAACCGTGAGCTTGCAGCCTGAAACTTGACTCTTCACGAAAATCTGACCATTCTTCAACTTACCTATCACCTGACCGGCTTACGGCTTGGGAGGGTCTCTCCCCCGATGTATACCAACTTCTCCCGCGAGGTGGGGTCGTTACTTGTGCGCATGTTTCAAATGGGCTGGAACGACCGTGAGTCCTAGTATCGTCCCGCCTTCTGCCGCATGGTGGTATCGTCTGAGGGATGGCCGTTATTTTCCCCCATCTTTATCCTTATTCCCAGCCCATATACAGTCAAAAGGTATCACGGGTATCGAGTTTCAGTTGATCCGGAGGAATCTGCTCGGAGGGTTACCCGCCTCCGGGCCGATGCCGCGCAGATCCGAGCCTTCATTGCCTCGGAGGATGCTAAGAAAAAGCAAAGATGCCTAGCCCGTGAGAAAAATAAGGGGAAGCGTAAAGCTGTGGCCACGAAGAAGACCCCTCGTTTCTAGAGTCCCATCATCATTGGGGCTCCCCGGAGGGAGGCATCACCCGATGTCTCGTCCTCGGATCAGGAAGTTGAGTCAATGGCTTACGATGAGGATGGCCCCTCTGGTGTACTCTCTAAAGCTCCAGCGGTGATGGCTTCGGGAGATGCGCTAGACCACCCCGGCCCTTCCAACCCGGAGGGAACGTCCCCTTCTCAAGGCATGAAGATTCCATCTCCTGATAGCTGGGACACCGACTGGCCCCGCTCGCCTGCTGCCGGTAGTTAGGGTGCAATTATGTGCATGTTTATGTTACCAAAGTGTTGTAATTTTAATGTAATGTTTTAACACGTTTATTCACTCGTTTGAATTCCTCATTTATTCCATCGGGCGCTTGTTCAAGCACATAAATTTTAATCTTATTATTTCTTGTATCTCGCGTTAGCCCCCCGGGTGCTTGTTCAAGCACGCCGGGTTTTTACTTGACGTAAGCCCCCCGGGAGCTTGTTCAAGCACACCAGGTCTTCATTTCGGTGTTAGCCCCCCCCCCCCCCCCCCCCGGGTGCTTGTTCAAGCACACCAGGTTTGCTCTTTCCCGTATGCCTCCCGCGTGCTTGTTCAAGCACACCGGGATTTCTCTTTCCCGTATGCTTCTCGGGTGCTTGTTCAATTGCACCAAGATTGAGTTTTAGATAAAATAACTCAATAAATGATATTCGGCCAACTTAGTGCATAAATAAAGTGAAAAAATGCGGGACATGAGTAAACTAGGCTCAACCCTGACCAGAGGTTCCCATGCCGCAGCTATACTACCTTTCTAGGCATATCCCTTGCCAGAGGGGTGAGTACATAATCACTAACTGTAATACCTACACAAGTTTGCAATACTCCAGCGCCACTGAATCTTCTTCCCGCCCTAGTCCTGTAGATTGTAGCTCCCTCCCGGGTGTGCTGCTATCACCCTGTCGGGCCCCTCACAGTTGGGGGCTAACTTTCCACTTGCCTCTTGCTGGCTCTTGTCATTCCTGCGCATAGCCCACTCTCCCGGGATGAATTCCTCCTTGCGCACCCGGCGGTCATAGTGCTTCTTGACTCTTTCCTTCACCCTGGCCTCGTGGATCGCTGTTTTCTCCCTTTTTTCTCCGAGTAGTTCAAGGTCCAGCAGCCGGTTGTCGTGGTTTGCATACTAATCCGTGGAGGCCGTGCGAAAACTTGGGACCCCAACCTCGGCCGAGATTACTATTTCTGCCCCGTAGACCACTGTAGGGCGAATCTCCCGTAGCGGAGCTTTCAGTAGTTCTGAATGCCCACAGGATGCTTGGGAGCTCATCGACCCAGTTTCTCCTGTGAATTCAGTCCACCCTGGAACACTTGCTGACCCGGGAACATCTGCTGACCCGGGAATATCTGCTGACCCGGGGGAATCTACTGTCCCCCGGGATTAGTGGGGCCCCCTCAACCTTTTCCTCTGTTATATGGATTCTTCTCCAGATCCACCACTTCCACGATTTTGGTAGCTGCCAGCTTGGGCCGCCTTCCACGCCCGAAACTCCCCAAATTCCTCGGCATTGATGTGGATTGTGTCCGGGCCCGCGTCCTTTTGCTTATCCTTCCCTGGAATTTTATCCTCAGAACCTGTATATTCTTCTTCCTCAGACCCATCCACGTCACTAAATTTCTCCTGATCTTGTCTCTTTTTTTCTCGCCGGGCGCTTTCACTCTGATCCCTTTGCATCTCCCTGAGGCCGCGTACCAGAACCACTTTCTTTCCTCTCCGTTTCTCCGCTGCCGCTCGCGCCTTCTTCGCAGCCAAACAGGCAGTCTCCTTGTGCGCCCGCTCCTTCTCCTCGATTGCCATGCGCTCTGCCATGGCGGCGGCAATCCTTTTTGTCTTAGGACCACTTTCCGCTTGATTGGTCTCCGGGGGTGGTTTTCCCCGGTCTTCCTTGGTCTACCGCGTAGCATAGCGAAGTACAAGATATACTATCCCACTGAGCGTGCCAACTGATTCTACCAGTCTGCTTCTGGATACCAGCTCCAGGACAGGCTTGATCCGGGGTGAGCTGGAATCCTTGCCCACAGTCGTTCTCTCACCTAGGTCCTGCAATACAAAGCCTTCGGGGTCTCCCGAGGGTAGACGCTCCGGCGTGATGATGAAGATTGGGCTCTTTATAGGGAGAGAGAATATGAATGAATATAAAGAGTATCTAAGTCTGATTGAACATACATTTTAACTGTTGGGATTCTCCTCTATTTATAATGGTGGCAGGAGTGGAGGATTCAGCTTAGTGTTCCTCCTTTTTTCATGTACCTGCGGGTGGAAGGGTCATTATCACGCCCTCCCTGTCCCCCGGTAGTTCCAATATAGCTGACGTCACAGCAGGACCACTCGTCGGCTGTGCCTCCATCCTTACTTACCAATCTAGCATTTGGGCCTTGACCCATATCACCAATACAATGCTTTTTAAAAAGTTTAAAATTATTTCAGTTTAGTTGAATTCAGTTAATTCATTACATTTATATTTTTCAGTTCAATTTAGTTCAGTTGAATATATTTATGTTTTTTAAGTTCAACAGCAAAAAAACCTCCATCAATAATATTTATATTTAATAACTGGAGAATATTTTCATGGTTACCTGTAATAATAATATTTTTGTGTTTGAGAAAATTAATTAAAAAATGTTACAGTTTTAAAAAATAAACCTTTTTATTAATAATTAATTAAACTTTGCAGCATAATTAATAAAGATAATTATTTCAAAATATAATTCTCAACTGAAGATTTGGAGGGGTTCAATGGACCAAGACAGTAGTGAAACACCAAGGCGACACTCGAAATTCAAACTACACGCAGCTGAGAGGTTAGCGCGTATATACAGACTTCAGCTTTTCGTTTCCTCTCTCCACTCTACAGTAATAAAAACTAGATCTGAAAATCGGCTGGGTGGCTGGTGGAGATCCGCCACCGAGCCGGTCACCGCACCCACGCTTGACCTTAGTTAATCGTTTCTACACCGCCCTTTCTCTCCCTTACCGGAGTTGTAGATCCCTCCGAATAGCTACAGTACTGTCTCCGCCTGACCAATTCCGGCCATTCGTATAGTTCCAAAATCAAGCCCACTTCTATTTGAGGGCAACCCATTAGACGAATCGCCCCCACCTGCCGTTGATTTGCAGTGCACGGCGATCCTCGACCGGGAAGAAGCTCGGTCGATCAGTTTGAACACGTACAATAGCCGGAAAGACAATGAGGTCCATGATGAGAGTCGATCTGGAAGGCTCACGTGCAAGCTTCCAGGCAAGCGCCGGTGAACATGCGCTACCGTGTATTTCCTACAGGTCCTCTTGTTTTGCCGAAGCGCATACTCCATTCTTTTTTATTTGCTTTTTGATTTAGTTTTTTTCTTTTAGATTTTTTGGATTTGTGGGATATGATTTAAATGGAACTTTTGCAAAACTATATAGACTGATTGAATGAGTATCTAGGCCTATTTTTTTTCCTTTTAACTGGATTAGCTGGATATTGGAAAATGCTTTGGGCTTCCGGTCTATTCTCTAAACAAAATGGAGGAGAAATTTAAGTTGTAGTTGTTTTGACAACTAACTATCAGTGATTTTGTGTATAGATCAAGGATTAGACTTGCAGTCTTCGGTTGATTTTTACTGATTCGAGTTATGGATACTACACTAGTCAAATAGTTTAATACTTTTGAGTATTGTTCCTAAGATTTCTCAGATCATCCCACTTTTTAGGAATTAATTTTCATTTCTATGCTAATTTTCTCGGTTACTAGTTTGCACGCATTACATGCGAGTTTGCGATGGAGATTAATCTGTATCTCTATACGGGTTTTATTTATTAGAGAGGCATTATCATTGGAGACTTAATTTGTATCTCTACACAGGTTTTATCATTTAGGGCTATTATAGTTTCAATTCTTTTGAAGCCCAATACTAGTAAAGGTAATTACCTAAAGTAATTATAGAATTATAATACACACATATTAGGATCAGTATAGTTTGAGTGCTTACTGTAAACTATTAAATACTATTGACTTAGTTTTAAACATAAAATACTATTCACCTAGCGTTATAAACATCTTTAGGAATATAGTGAACGATGGTTATTATTAGAATAATCGTGTTAGTGTTGTAATTAATTAAAGGATTTGTTTTAAGTCCAAATAAAATAAGTTAAATGAATGTAGACGATAGGAAGGATAGAGAAATAAAGTGATAAATATACGTGGTGAAAGAATACGAAAGCTGGTGGATACGTGGGTTACATACGTGTTGACAGCACACCAGTATCGTAAGTTTACCATTAAACAAGTGTACTCCTATAATGAACCTGAACTATCCAACCTCTGTTCCAAATCTCCAAACACTCCTAACACAACTTCAAAACATCGCCTAAAATTCCAAATTCTTTGCACGCAGATTCTCCCTAATAAGAGAATATTGTAATTGGTAGGATATATCTATTTAAACTAGGAATCCCTGTTCCGTATGAGAGCAAGGATATATTCCAATAGTGCACAGACCCAGGAACATAATCCGATTCATACAATATAAGGTATGATCGATGAATTTTACTTGAAATAAGCTTTCGGGGATAACAAGTCTTTTGATAGAGAACATGTGTATGAATTGAATGATTATATGTTATATATATATATATATATATATATATATATGACATTTGATAGAACCCGAGCGTAGAGAACAGGGTGTACGAGTGGAAGGTGGTATTTTTTTTATATATGTAAATGTATGTATATAGACTCATTGGTGTATTTTGAGTGGTTTAAATGAGTAATTTCATAGGTAAATGCTAAGAGGAGTTGGCTATTTTTGTTTTACTTAAATTCTTATTTACAAAAGGTTAATAGTATCTAAACAACACCTACTTACCATAACATGTCTAGTAAATTCAAAATAATAAATTAAATGATGCCTATTTTATTAGAAAATTATCAAACCTTTGAGGTATCAATTATAATTAAGAGGGTATTACCAAGGGTTAACTGGGTTTGGGACTAATAACATGACTACCTTACATCAAGAAATAAGAGCAAAAGTTAATAGTAACCGGTTTAAGGAAAATTCTAATAATCTCAATAATTTAATTAACATAATGGATGCACTTAAAGAACCAGAATCAATCCCAGAGTACTTTGACCCAAACTAAAGATGAGTGTTTCATCGCCTTTGCATGAACAACGAGTAAAATAATCATTAGTATGTTTTGTTAGGTAGGAACAACATGCTTGTGGGCTATTTGTACATATTTCCATGCATATCATATAAGATGTATTTTCTAGTTTCTGCAAGTGTGAAAAGGATGGGTGTACTTTATAGCCCCGATCTTAATGTGAACTACTGTTGTGCTTGACCGGCTTGTACTTCATCTTGTCGTGAACTTAAATTTCTTACTCATTACTATCTGAACTGTACTTGTACATGAAACTTGAAATTCGGGGCCCCGGCGTGGTTGTAGACCGATTGTAGTCAACGGGGAAGGCAAAGGCCGGACCGGGTGGCTAGATCGGCTGCACGCGGCGAACGCTACTGAGCACTGAACACTACTGAACACCACAGACTACTGAATACTGAGTATTGGACACTGAACACTTGGGTTTATACTAGATCGATAGTTATAGTACCCCTAAGGGGCTTGACTACGGCAGTATAAACTACCTATATACTTTTACTGTGTGCTAAGACTTGCATGCTATTTGTTTTAGGTGATCAGTAAAATCACTCGGTACTTAATTGCGGTGAACCTCACTAAGCAAGGAACTTACCCTAGTTTAAATGAAACTTACAGGTACCACATGCAAAGGGGTAGTCTTTGTCTTGAAGCCTTTACTTCATTTGAGTCTTGAGCTTGCCAATAAATCGTGTGTTCAAATTTAGAACTTTGTTAACAACTTAAGGTTGTATATTTTTCCATAATAATCTACACATCAACTGTGTAATGTAATAGTATCTTAAACTTTTAACTAAATGCTATTTTTTCTTCCGCACTATACTCGCTTGTTCTACATCTCAATTCTTTCTTAAATTGGACTTTTGGTAACATATCCACTTCGACATTGATTTGACTGATTAAGCAAGTCTTTGTGGGAGGGGGTATTACAGTTCTTCTCTGAAATTTGTTTACTCGTGCATTGTAATAGTATCAGGATCACTTGTAATGTCTATCTGATCAATAATTAGGGTTTGGAGAGCCTAATAAAATTCTCCCTGTTTTTGACAGTTTAAATTAAAAAAAAGGCGACACTTGAGAGATTGGATAACAAGCTACCTTCATGGCCTCTCCCTCCTAAAAAAATAGAGTTAATATCGTGTGACTTACTGAGCCACATATCAGATATTAAACTAATAAGAACATATACTACACTTGATCTTAACAAAAAGGTCGAGAAAAATATAAGCTTAAACAATGGACATGATGTGCTTTTACACCTCTCATTCTTTCCTTCCTTACACACAGATTTTGATGTGGGACTAAAACCTAATACCCAATTTCCTATATTCTAAATAAAAAAAGGAAAAAAAAAGTAGACTACAAAATAATTATATTTAATCAATTAGTAAAACTAGAAAAAATTAAGACAGGAGAAGATGACATATCATTTTCTGGTAAAGCGAAAAAAAATTCTAAAACTTTAAGAAAAATACACATAAGCAAGTTTGATTCTGTTTAAAATATATTTATAGATAGCCATTATTTCCATCAAGCAAGCCTTAAAATATTTATATATCTGATGATTGTATGTTTATTTGATCTGATTTTATTAATGGTAACTTATTATCTCAGCAAACAAAGACACGCTGAATAAAAAAATTTAAGAAAAATAAGTTTGGAGTACCATTTATTTAATACAAAAGTTATGGTGAGATCGTATCATCATAAATTGATAGTAAGATTAATAAGTTTTCATATTTTTATAGTGATAATTCACATCTTTGTAATTTTTATTTTTCGTTCTAACGTACCTAATTCACCGATATTATTTAAATAAATTAAAAAATTTAGTAAATACTGAAATGCACAATAAAATTAAACTAATGACTGCAACACTTGAACTAACTATATACTGTATAACATATAACACTTAAAAATATTATATAATATTTAATTGATTTTTTTTGTTAAAAATTAAGAGATAATAAGATAAATATATAAACATAACTTATAAAAATGTGACACAAAAAAATGATTATATCATAAGTTTATGGTGAAAGAGTGAGAAATTTCGATTATCCTGGACGAACGAACTTGACGCGCCGCCGCTCACCAATCCATCACCGCCGATCAATCGAACAGTCAGACACCCGCGGCCGAGGATTCACCGACGCCAGGTCTCCATGGCTCTCTGATCAGCTCGGATGCCAGATTGATTTGGTGGCGCTTCAAGATCAACTATTCGATATTGAAAATCAGAACGTTGGGCAACTTTTCGGCCAAGGACCTAATCGGGGAGTCGCGGCTCGGATTGGTGTCCAGGTGGGCGAGTTTTTCCGGCAAGATGAAGGCCCGGACCAAGGACGCGGCGTCACGCAGTTGTTTCCGGCAAGGCTCGGGTCCCTCCTGAGGCAAAGATGAAGGCTAGAGTCTGAAAAGGCGATCACTTTCTCACTTCTCACCGGCGCCGCTTCCATGGCGGAGGCCCCTCCTGTGACCTATGCACAGGCGGTGGCTGGTAAATTGAACACTCATAGGAACCCTAAGACAATCGGAGCTCTCTTCAATCCAGAACCCAGACTTGATCACTTGGGAGAGCCCGGATCGCACTTCTCTGATGAGGAGTGAGATCGGCTCGAAGAGCCCCTATAATATACTCTTTTGGGCAAGTTTTCTAGGGTTCGCCCGAGACTGGATAAACTTCGGCGAGATTTCATGACGGCTGGGTTCAAGGGACAGTTTGAGATCTATTTACTTGATAATCTCCAGGTTTTAATTCATTTTGATACTGCAGATGATTACTATAGATGCTGGATGCACAAGATTTGAAATTTTGAGGCATATTCCATCAGAATCACGAAGTGGAGTCCATTCTTTTATCCAAACGCAGATTCGCTAATAGTTCCGGTATGGATATCTCTCTATGGCCTTAAAGGGCAGCAGATCCTCTGTAACACCCCATTGTGCCACTCCCTGTACCACCACTAATTTATTGACATGTGGCAAAGAAAAGTCTCCTTTTTTTTAACAAAGAAAAGTCTCCTTTTTTTTAACAAAGAAAAGTCTCCCTAACTTAACTTTTCATTCCTATTAACTCTTACATCTAATTTAATTAGAAATTCAGTAATAAACAAAGAACACGGGTTATCTTCTTCCCCAATAACAAACAATGATACAGGTACAGGGTTTACCTTCATATCCAGCGGCTTTGATTCTCTTCTAATAGAAACTGAATCACTTCACTGCCAGTAGTTCTTCTGCGCTTCCGAATCTCTTCGGCCGAGAGGAGATGGAAGAAGAACACCTTTATTCATCAGGTAAAACTTAAAACTCTTACTTTTTACCCATGATTCGTGTCAAAACAATATGTGTTCCTCATCGTCTGCTAAATTAATTACATGGGTTTGATTGTTTGAACAATATTAGGCTTATAATACATATGCTCTTGTCATTGTTTATGTTTTGCGTAGCTGGTTTATTGCAAGAGCTTAGTTTGTTTGTTTATAATGTTACCATTGGTTCATATGCATTTTACTGGAGTGAATCATGAAATTTGAATAAATAATTTGTGACCTTTGTCTATTATGTATCGTTGTTTAGAACAAAATGACAGTTCTTCTTTGTTTGGGATGGAAAGTCGTAGAAAGTTACGATTCGAAAATGCTGATGGATTGGTTGAGACCATTGTAGATGCTGATGGATTAGATATAGTTGAGGATGGTTCAAGTGTGATTCTGAAAAGTACTATTCCAGAAAATGGCATGGAATTTTATAATGAAGATGCAGCTTATGAGTTCTATAAAAGATATGCTAAATCGATGGGGTTCGGTACTAGGATTAGCTCTTCACACAAAGATAAGTTAACCGGCATTGTTTTGGATAGAGTATTTTGTTGCTCACGACAAGGGAAAAGACTTAAAGATAAACGTGATGCACTAACCAAGTCTCATCGTGCAGTAACAAGGTGTGAGTGTAAGGCTAAAATGAAGATAAGCTGCAGGGAAAATGGAAAATATCGTGTGGTTAAATTTGATGTTGAGCATAACCATGAGTTAGCCACGCCAAGTAACGCATTTTTGTTCAAAAGTTTCCGGAATATTAGTTCTGATCAGAAAGCTGAAATAGATACTGGAAAAAGTGTTAGAGTGGCATCAAAGCAAATACTGGATGTCATGGTTAAAAAATTTGGGGGTCGGGAAAAGTTAGGTTTTATGCGTGATGATCTAAAAAATTATCTGCGGTCCAAAAGAACAGTTGCAATGAAGCTGAGAGACACTGGAGGTGTTCTGGAATTTCTACAAAATAGTCAGCTCCAAGATCCTAATTTTTTGTATGCTATTCAAGTTGATGAAGATGAACTGATCACTAACATATTCTGGACAGATGCAAGAATGAGATATGATTATGCTAGATTTGGTGATGTGGTTTGTTTAGATACAACCTACAGGAAACATAAAGATGGTAGACCTATTGCTCTGTTTGTTGGTGTTAATCACCATAAACAAACTGTGGTTTTTGGAGCTGCATTGTTGTATGATGAAACGGAGCAAACTTTTGAATGGTTGTTCGATACATTTTCTAAATTCACGAACGGGAAAAAGCCAAGAACAATTCTCGGAGATGGAAGAATGGCTACTGCAATAGCTTCTCAATGGCCTATGCCTCATACATATCATCGTTTATACATATGGCATATTTTCCAAAATGCAGCAAGTCATTTGTGTGATGTGTTTGCTAATTTTAAAGATTTTTCTCATGATTTTAGCAGATGTATATATGATTTTGACGAAGAGGATGATTTTATTTATGAGTGGAATCAAATGTTGGATAAATATAGTCTGAGAGGTGACCCATGGCTGGAAAAGATGTACGCTATAAAGGAAAAGTGGGCTTTGGTTTACGGAAGAGAAACATTTTGTGCTGATATGACTACTACACAGAGGAGTGAGTCAATGAACAGTGTATTGAAAAGGTATGTCAGTTACAAGAATGATTTATTAGAGTTTTTCGAGCACTTTCAGAGATTGCTAAATGATCGTCGCAACGACGAGAATGATGTTGATTTCAAATGTAGCCAAAGTACCCCATCCATAACATTTCTAGTAGAGATTCTGAAGCATGCCGCATGTGTTTATACATTTGAGGTTTTCGAAAAATTTAAGGATGAGTTATGCAAGGGCATTGACTGCAAGATGGAACCTGTGAGAAAAGAAGGAACACAAGTTACTTACAAAATTCAGCATTGGAGGCATCAGCATTTCGTGACATATAATTCGTCCAACAATTTCTTTCGTTGTAGCTGTAAGAAATTTGAATTTGCTGGAATTTTGTGTGCACATGTTCTAAAAGTGTTTACCACACTTAGTATAAGAAGAATACCTAATGAGTATGTTTTGAAAAGATGGACGAAAGATGCTAAAAGGGGAGTTATTGGAGTTGAGGCAGAAAGGTGTGGTAGTGTTTATGAAAAAGAAAAAATAGGTGTGCGCTACAAGGAGCTGTCTAATTTATATATATACAGTTGGTGAAAGCAGCTGAATCTGAAGATGCATATGTAATGGCCAGGGATGAGTTTTATAAATTGTCGGAAAAAATAGATTCCATGGTTATAAGCCGTAAAAAAGCAGAAAATTCTGAAGTTGAAGATGTTAGAAACGATGAAGACGTTCCCAAACAAGGAGTTGAAGATGTTAGAACCGATGGAGACGTTCCTAAACAAGGAGTTCAAGATGTTAGAATCGGTGAAGACGTTCCCAAACAAGGTAAAATCAAAGGTGTGAAAGTAAAGCAGAAGGTTACTTATAAAAGTAGCAAGAGACCAATGAATGCTTTAGAAAGAGCTACAAATAAAAGAAAGTACAAAAAAAAAAGAGAAATCTTCTAAAAAGGTACGTGATTCTATCATGTGTATTTGAAAATCAATTTATGATAGTTTCTATAAATTTATATTTACTGGGATAATGCAGAGTGTGGTGAACAATGGTGGTTCTTCAAATACAATCACAGTTTCTGTTCCGAACTTTCACTCACAATCAACCCAGGTGCATATAAAACTTTGGTGCATTTTTTAATTTGTTTAGTTTTTATGTAGTTAAAGTTTTACTATTGTTGTTCTATGAATTTCAGTTTCCGGGTCAATTTCCAGTTCATTATGATGCTATAAGACAAGCGAGTATTGGAACAGCGGGAAATATGGTGTGTAATTTAGTTCTTCTATTTCCATCATGCTCTTTGAATAATATATGTTATTTATAGAATTTTTTGAATGTTTAGGTTTCTGATCAAGTCATAAACCCATTGCATCCTATGAGAATCGGTGAATTCTATCGAAATGAGGGAGAAATTACTAGTTTTACTCAGGTATTTACTATCTTTTGATCGGGCCCTTAATCACTATACATATATATATAGTGATTATTGATGTGCTTATTTGTTACTGTTTGTTTGCACTTCATGTAAATCACATTTCATGATTTATTATTGATAAGAACATCTTGGAATAGAAGTTAGTTAGTTCTGTATTTTCCCCCATAACTTAACATGTATAGTTGTATCAGTTTTGCATGCAGAACTATCCTTCATATTACTATCCAACTTTAGAAGATCAAACTTCCGCAGATAGAGAAAGAAGTTCATGGAGAAGATTTTGAGGAATGAGCGTGGCCTTAGCTAGAGCATGTTCTAATGCAGTAGGTTAGGAGATGTGTTTGTGATACGAACTTAACACTTTTTGTAATAAAGATTGAATACAATGGTTACGCAAGAAAATTATGTAGTTCGATGACACTTTTAAGTACATGTAATCTTTGATATGAAATCTGATTTCCATCGTTAGTTTGGTTTAAAAGATGTGTTGATAATGAATGCTTATGTAAGTAATATATTGACGATGAGTTCTTGATTTGGTCTATCATCGATGTCGGGATAGAGCAAATGCAGAGTTGGTTTGAATGCCATTGATCCTTTGGCTTGGTTTTGGAATGCCGAAATATGTGCAAAATAATTACAGGAAAAAAATGAGTTTTGGATCTTTGATTGAAAGCCACCAAGAAGGTGTTTCTGTATAAAGGAATAATGGCTACGTGTTGGAGGATGTTAAAAAGTCAACTGCTACATTTAAATAATTTTAAGCATCCAAAATACCAATAACCCTGGTGAAGTGTGAGGTAGGGGTGAGACTTTTCTTTGCCACATGTCCATAAATTAGTGGTGGTACAGAGAGTGGCACAATGGGGTGGTACAGAGGATCCACTGCCCCTTAAAAGACATTTTTTTTGATGAACACACATTGTTATCTATTGGGAATTTGATAGGTACTCCAGTAAAGGTTGATCAAGCTACCTTAAACAAAACTAGGCCTCATGTAGCCAAGATATGTGTGGAATTGGATATAACTAAGCCCCTAATTGAGGGAATATGGCTCAGTTTTAGAAATATGGGATATTAGCAAAGAGTTGAATATGAAAGTTTGCCTTTTTATTGTACGATCTATTCAAAAATAGGTCATCCTAATACTTCCTGCAAAAGTGAGCCTAGACCTAAGCATATAGTCACATGGAGCATGTTCCAACCACAGCTCCAACAACTGAGAATTTTTCGCTCTGCCCTCTCTCCTCGTTTGAGAGTCACGCGCCCCCAACTTCAACGTTTTCTGTGCCCATTTACTCCCCTTTCTATCCGTTGCCAGTGTAGATTCCCCTGATAACGGTCGCATAACGGCCTTTTCATGGCGGAGCTGCCGCAGCCACACGGCGGCGACACCGCCGGAAAAAGTTTTAGCCAGATTCTTACATCACAAATTCCCCCCCTTTCCAATACTCTCCCATCCAATCCAGAGATCAGACCTATAACCAACTTCAACGGCAAGAAGTCATGCATGTACGACCAGAAATCTGTCCAAGTTCTGGCTAGCCACTACAACAATGCCCTCATCGGAAAGTTCCAGAGATCGAAACCGATGATGGCCAACATTCAGGCAGCTCTGCAGGCCATGGGTTTCGCCGGAAGATTCCAGCTGGGATCACTCGATTACAAGCATGTGTTAATCCGATTTCAGGAGCATTCCAACTACCAGAAATGTTGGCTGAAATCCTTCTGGACGGTGGCCGGCGCAGCCATGAAGATCCTGAAATGGACACCTGATTTCTCGCCGGAGCACGAGTCACCGGTCGTTCCGGTCTGGGTGTTGGTAAGAGACATCCCCCTCTATTATCATAATAATACTATGTTAGAGGATGTAGGGAACCAGATCGGAAAATTCATAAAGGTGGACTCAGCCACACAGCAAATCACCAGACCCTCCACCCTCAAACTTTGTATTGAAGTTGACCTCACCTCAGATCTTCCTAGTTCAATCCAACTTGGTTGTCCAGAAGATTACAAAGACTGCAAGATTGAGTATCTTAACCTCCCTCACTACTGCAAGCATTGTAGTAAATTAGGACACTCTGATAGCATATGTAGGATGCAACATCCAGAGTTGAGAAAAGCCTGGGCACAAAGATGGAGGGAGCAGACCAAGACACCCTCTCAGCAAGCAGGTTCCTCTGGTCTCTCAACTGGCCTTAAGAACAAAGAAGCTCAACACCAGCAAAAGAAGCAGCAAAATGCAGAAGTGCCAAGCTCTTGCTCAATCATAGTGCCATACCACCCCTCAACCATTCCCAACAAAAGACAGCATCAAAGGAGTCAGGAAAAAACCTGTATCCTTTTATTCACTTGATGAGTTAGATGCTGATGGTTTCAAAAAAATTCTTAAACACAAACAGCACTCACACAAGCACATTCTGAATATGAATATGATTAGTGCAAATATTGTATCTTCCCATCCCCTTGCTATGGTCCCTTACCAACCAATGGTGTTGTCAAACTCTTTTTCAATGCTTCTGCAGGAACAAGAAAGTGATGATATCCAATTGAATCACACATATGAGGTGTCTCACAAAGAGCCACATCTGAACCACACAACTGAGGAGTGCCACACAGAGACTCAACTGGAACCCGACAATGAAGATGTGATGTTGCAGGAACCTCTGGATTATGATAATCACATCACTTCTCATCAGAAAATTGGCAATTTGCCCTCAGGTATCTCTTCAGCAGCCTCAGGTAGGGCTGCTGACTCTCTTACCAGTTCTCAAAAAACCAAAAATAATGAGCTTTCTGTCAGTAGATTGCTCAGACCAAAGTCAAAAATTAACTATTTTAAAAATGGTTAGTTACCACTAATTTCTAATATGTTGGTTTGGAATGTAAGAGGTTATGGAACTTCCATTGACAGGCTTAGATTCCTAACTAATATTCATAAAATCTCTATTCTATGTATCATTGAACCAATGCATGATAATTAAGATATCACTAATTTGCAAATGGAACTAGGTTTTGCTAATAGTATAGCAGCTGATGTGGCCAAAATATGGATTTTCTATACTGATAAGTTCACCATTGACACTCTATCTCAGTCTGACCAGTACATTCAGGTCATGATCACTGATAGAATTACACTAGTAAACTGGACCTCAGTTTTTGTATATGCTCATACCCCTAGAATACCTAGACAGTCATTATGGTCTGATTTGAATAATCTCCCACTGACTCCTACAATTTTTGCAGGGGACTTCAACACTGTTGCCTCAGTACATGAGAGGAGGGGTAAAAACAGACCACCAGTGTGCAGTATCAGAGAATTCAGAGAGTTCATTAATGGGAAAGAATTGCAAGATATTCCAACAGTTGGTAGTATCTTCACCTGGACTAACAACATGGTCAAAGAAGATAGGCTACTTCAAAAATTAGACAGAACCTTGGCCAATTTGGACTGGATTAGTAAATTCCCTCATACCTCAGTGCATGTGCTGAACAGGACAACTTCTGATCACAACCCTCTACTGATATCAATCCAAGATTCAGTGGAACACACCCCCAAACCCTTCAGATTCCAAGAAATGTGGATAGGAAGACATGACTTCTCAGAGATGGTTAGACAGAATTGGGAGGAGCCTACACACTTCAGTGGGCTGTACAACATGGTTTTCAAACTCAAGAGACTGAAATCCAGACTGAGACAATGGAACAGAGATTCTTTTGGAGATGTCCATCAGAATGTAATCAATGCTGAAAACAAGGTTGCTGCTCTAGAGGAAATTTATCAGCAGTCTGGACATGAGGATGACCTGGTAAGCCTGAACAGGGAGAGAGCAATCTTAATTAGATAAGAAAAAGAGGTTTCAACTTTTTGGAGACAAAAGGCTAAAGTCAAGTGGTTAAGTGAGGGTGATGCAAATTCCAGTTATTTCCACAATACTATGAAAGAGAAAAGATGCAAGGCAATGATCACAAAGATTAAGGATGGCACAGGAACTTGGCTATCTGAACCTGAGGCAATCAGACAGGAGGATTCCAGATTTTTTGAAGAACTTTTAAATGAAAAAGTTGAGGAATCAGACCTCACTGGGCAATATCTTCAGCACTTCATGAAGGTTATCCCTACAATCATATCAGAAAATGATAACCAAGCCCTACTGAAAGTCATTGACATGGAGGAACTAAAGGCAGCAACCTTTGGCCTTAATAGAGAGGGCACTCCTGGCTCAGATGGATTCTCTGGGCATTTCCATACTTCATGCTGGGAGATTATTAAAGATGATCTTCTATCCTCAGCCTCTGAGTTCCTTTCTGGGAAAGAGTTACCTAGGGCCATTTCTAGTACCTGGTTAGTATTGATTCCAAAAAAACCCAATCCAGCAAATTTTGGAGAATTTAGGCCAATTACCTTGTCTAATTACCTGAATAAAATATTCTCCAAGGTGCTGATGGACAGAATGAAGCCTTTGATGAATGGTATCATTTCAGAGGAGCAGTCTGGTTTCTTGCAGGGTAGAGACATAACAGACAATATATTACAAATGATGGAAATGATCAAGTTACTGAATGTAGGCAGTTGCTCAGAAAATCTCATTGTAATGCTTGATATGCAGAAGACTTTTGATAGGGTTTCCTGGTCCTTTCTCAACTCAGTGATGCTCAAGTTTGGCTTTCATGGCTCATTTGTCAAGATTGTTCTTCAAAATATAGAGTCTGCCTAGTTCTCTGTATTAATAAATGGCACTGCAACTGGCTTCTTCCCCTCAACAAGAGGGATCAAACAGGGGGATCCCCTCTCCCCATTCCTCTAAAATATCATAACTGAGGCATTCTCAAGAGGCATCAAAGAGTTAGTGAGGATCCAGTACCTTGAAAGTTTTAAAATGCCAAGAAATGTCAGCACCATCTCCCACCTCATGTATGCAGATGACACTGCCATCTTTGTCAATGGAAAGAAAAAGAATCTGAGAAGACTAAGATCATTCCTTCAGGCTTATGAGTTTTGTTTCTGGCCAAAAAATAAATTACTCTAAGTCTGAGTTCTTTATTAAACACAGTACTGTAACTGATAGAACAAGGGTCACAAGGAGAATCCTTGGAATGAGATTGGGAAAAATGCCTTTTTCATACCTTGGAGTGCCAGTTTTCAGAGGAAGGAACCTAGTCAGTCATTATTTGCCACTTCTGGAGAGAATGGAGAGACCTACAGTCAACTGGAAAAATCATTGGCTCTCCACTGCTGGCAGGCTGGTGCTTATTAACTATGTGATGTTGGCAATCCCTACACACACCCTCTCAGTCCTTAAACCTCCAATCCAGGTGGTTAAAATAATGGAAAGGATTTGTTCTAAATTTTTCTGGGGAGAATCTGAACATGGTCAGTGGAGAAGCTGGAAGAAATGGTCTGGTCTGTGCTTACCCACAACAGAAAATGACATTGGAGTCAGAGATATCAGGACATTTATTACTGCATTCTCTTGCAAGCTCTGGTGGAAGATGCAACAAAATTCTGCCATCTGGACAAGACATATTTGGTCCCTGCCACAGACATACGAATCTTCCTTGACTTGGAAAAGAATCTGCTCTGTGACTGAACTTGCAAACTCTCAATCTCAGGTACTAATTGGTAATGGCAGTAGCCCATTCTGGGATGCCAACTGGTTGGGAACTGGTGCCCTGTACTATAATTGGCCACAACATATAGACATCCCATTCCCACAGATCACTGTTGCTGAGTTCTGTAGTAGGAAGCCTTATTATTCTAACCTACTGGAGCCACACTTGGCTACCAACTTATTTCAACTTTTGCAGGCTGCTGAGCTAAAATTCAACCATCCAGATAGATTAATCTGGAAGCCTGGAGCCAATGGAAAGTTCTCAATCAGTTCTGCTTATCAAGCATTCAGAGAAAGAAGTCCCCAAAATGCTGAACTAATCTCCAAAACATGGGATATAAGCCTTCCTAAAAAGGTATCAATTTTCATTTGGAGACTCAGAAATAACTTGTTACCTTTTCCTGAAGTCCTGGTCAAATTTGGTTTTCATCTTCCATCTAAGTGCCTTTTTTGTAGTCATCATGACACTATAGAGCATTACTTTAATAGTTGTCTGATAAATGGACAAATATGGGCACAGATGCACTCTTTGCTGCTTATCCACCCCCCCACTTTTTTGAACTTTAGAGCTAGAATCAATTTCTACTTGTCAGTTCAGGGATTTTCAAAAATACACACTCAGGTCATTAGAATAACTGCTCTTGTGATCTTTTATCATCTATGGCTTAGGAGAAATAAAGCTCTGTATGATAACTGTCTTTTATCTACATCTGAAATGTGCAGCTTAATAGTTAAATATGTCTCTCTTATCTTCACTGCACACCCACTGGTTGGGAACTCTGACAGGAACCATTTCTTGATTAGTTCAAAATTGATCCCTTTTATTAAACATAAAAGACCAAAATTGATCAAAATTATCAAGTGGTTTCCTCCAGATAGGGGCATTAAAGTCAATGTAGATGCTGCATTTAAAAATGGTCTCTGTGGGATAGGCATTATTGTCAGAAATGTGTTAGGAAACACTATATCTATGAGGATGAAATACTGCACAGCTCAGTCACCTTTGCATGCTGAGATCTTGGCCATCCAAGAGGGAATCACAGAAGCACTTCATAGGAACTCCAACAATTTTTATATTAAATCAGACTGCTCCAAAGCTGTCACAGGTATCTCTCATCCAATGGAAATTGATTGGCCATTTTTTTCCATTTGCTATAAGTTGCAAACACATGCACACAATATCTCACACATATTCAGAGAGTGTAATCAACCAGCAGATTTTTTGGCCAAAAGGTCTCTGACACTTTGCCTATCTGTATCTATATCATTTCCTCATGCTCCTGACATTCTGAAAGGTCTACTGAGATTAGACAGACTAGGCATTGCCTCTGTCAGATCTTAAGTTAACAGATGCTACTAAATGTGTGTGTTAATTGTGTAGTTAAAGAGGACTGCCTTCATCAACATGTGAACCTGCTCAGAGACAACTCAGTCACTCATAGACTGGAATATAGCAACTCAAAATTCCTGATCAGCATGGTCTTGGAGTTAATTGTTTGATGTAAATATCACCTTGCAGATGGAAAACATTCTAAATTTCATTCCTTCGGGTGGCTAAGTTGTGCTTCGGTCTTTGCTGATTCGATCACTAAGTTGCTCTCCGTTCGTGTGATGAATTTAAAATGTATCTATATCCATCTGCTTGGCCCTTAGAATAGGCATTCATTTTGGCCATTCTTTTCTCAGCTTTTGGAAGCTATCTGCTTCACTGGCTTAGCCTATATGGCTTCAATGTAACAAACATTTTATTATAGGTTTGGGGTTCCTAATAAAATGCCCTACACCAATGGTGGTTTAATTTTTTTAAAACAAATATAGTCACATGGAGACCAACACTGATTGATAATGCACTAAATACTCAGATAGATCAAAATGCATCATCTTCTGGTTTAAGCAATAAGGAGAAGAATGTCATACCAATTGATGTTATTGCTAATAAGCCTTCTGAGAAAATCTCCTTGGAAAAGAGAGGTGCTTATGATGCAGGTGCAAGTACATGAGTCAAACAAATCTGGAAGGAGAAAGCTGCTAAACAGGATCAGCATACTCCCATAAAAATCTCTACTCCACAGACAGTTATAGCTAAACGGGAGAAAGAAAAGGGAGTTATGCCACATCATGAATCAACACTGGTGGTTACTACTCAATGTTTTAATAATTCTCAGTCCAATAATGTAATGAACTCTCAGGTCATTACAATCACAGACCTAGAAATTGAACCTGGAACTACATATATTGTGAAAGAAACCATTGGGAAACCTACCAGGGTTCCTGATACGACTAACCTTGTTATTGAGCATGTTTCAGATTTACGAGCTGAGGGAGGACATAATAAGGACCTGGAACTAGAAGAACAAGGAAGGAAAGACACATGATTGCAGTCATCTAATACTGAGGATGGACACACTAAAGACCCCGAGCTGAGCAAAGAAGAACAAAGGAAAGATCCACAAAAGGCTACACAAGAGCAGGTAAGTCAAGTAATGCACTCAACTTTATCTTCTGTGGAGAAAGATATGATTGAAAATTTATCCCCTTTGCCTAAATTACAATGGTCACAGGATAAATTACAATGGTTACAATTGATCAAGGAAAATTTGATAGGCTTTTATCTGATCAAATAGATACAAGTACTCAATTAATTTCTACAAGAAAGAAAAGGGGAAAAATAAAGATTATACTAGTTCCCAGAAAACAGTGCTCACTAGATCTCAGATTGATCCTAAATCCCTAGTCTAATAATGATTTATTTTTTGTATGACAGAGGGATTAGGAACAAAAATACTCAAGCTAGGGTGCTAAGTATCAAAAGGGAACATAGAATGGAGCTTTTTGTGATTATTGAACCATTTTTGAAAAGTAATAGAATTTCTTCAATTGCTTTTGAACTAGGTTATAGTCTAATTTACTCAGATCCAAGAGATATAATGTGGATATTTTGGAATGATGTTTTTTCAGTCAATATTATATATGTTCATGATCAATGCATAAAAACTGAAATTAAACATCAAACTTTATCTACTGTATGGAATACTTGCTTTATATTTGGTGGCAAGGAGGGATTTATGGATAGAATTGACTAACTACAGAGATATACCAACCATATACATAGGAGATTTTAATGTCATGAGATTTTCCAGTGAGTATGTAGGACAGTCTGCACCTAATCTAGATGCTATGATGGAATTTAATAAGTTCATAGAAGATAATGCATTGACTGAGGTTCCATCTACTAGGAATATGTTCACTTGGGCTGGGAATAGGAGAACTAGGACAGGTGGTACACGTACAGTGTGGGAAAGGCTGGACAGATGAGTGATTACTAGTACATTTCAAACTCTCTTCCCTGATTCTAGTATTAGAGTAAAGTCAATAGTAGGCTCAGATCATGCACCTTTATTGGTTAAGTTGGAGAATCGGGGTATGAGCACTAACATTAGGTCATTCAAATTCCAGCACTATTGGTTCACTCACAAGGATTGTATGGAGATAGTACAGGAAAGCTGGGCAGAAGGGACATGGATTTATGGTATGCTTAACTTCTCACTTAAGCTCAGAAGGTTAAAGATGAAACTGCAAGAATGGAATAAGTGTGTGTTTGGAAATGTGCATGATGCAGTCAAATTAGCGGAAGAGAAGGCATTACAGAAGGAGGTAGCATATCAGGCAAGTGATACTGGTCAGAACAGAGCAGAGCTACATTTAGCACAAGCAGAGTTAACACACGCATTGATTAGGGAAGAGACCTTTTGGAAGCAGAAAGCAAGAGTTAGGTGGCTGGCAGAAGGAGACTCTAACACAAAAAAATTTCATGCAACAGTTAAAGCCAAATATGCTAGGCAAAGGATTGCTATGATAAAGAATTCTTCAGAGGAATGGATTAAAAATCAAGATGAGATAGGGAATGAAGCTGTAAATTTTTATTCATCTCTATTAACTAATGATTCTTTGATTTCTGATGATTGTATTTCAGAGGAACTGCTTGCAAATATCCCACAGATTGTGACTGAGGAGCAAAACAACGGCTTGAAAAGGATGATCACAGAGGATGAACTGAAAAGAATAATAACGGAAATGGATGGTGACTCTGCTCCGGGACCAGATGGCTTTACAGGTAAATTCTTTAAACAATGTTGGGAGATAATAAAAGGTTATTTACTAAATGATGTGAATGAATTTTTACTGGGAGTCCCTATCCCTAGAGCTATAACTGCAACATTCATCACTTTAATTCCAAAAAGACATGTAAATTCATATTTTTTCAGACTATAGACCAATATCACTCCCTAATTTTTTAAATAAAATATTTTCAAGAGTAACAACGGGCAGGCTAAAGCCCATAATGTCTATGTTAATTTCCTAAGAACAATATGCTTTTGTAAAGGGTAGGGAATTGGCTGACAATGTTTTGCTGATGCATGAACTCACTGATTATTTGAACAATAAAATTGGCGGTTTCAATGTATTTTTCAAACTGGATATGATGAAAGCATTTGATAGGGTATCATGGGTATTCTTGAAAAACTCTTGCTAAAGATAGGCTTTCACACATAGTTAGTCACAATTATAATGGGCAATATCAAAGCAGCCACATTTTCAATTTTAGTGAATGGAAAGCCTTTTGGATTTTTTCAGGCCTCAAGAGGGATAAAACAGGGAGACCCCTTATCTCCATTTCTGTTTGTTCTGCTGACTGAGGCCTTTACAAGGACAATTGGCTCTCTGTTTTCTAACTCTAAAATTGATTTCTATGGTCCGCCACATTCAGCTACAAGGATCACAAATTTGAGTTTTGCAGATGATACAGTAGTGTTCTTAAAAGCTAATAAGCACAGTCTCCAGAATTTAATGATTTTTCTTAACAAGTATGAGACAGCAACAAGTCAGAAAATAAATATAGACAAATCAGCTTATTTTCTCTCAAGCTCTGCACCAGCCTCTTACCACATATTAATATTGGAAGAAACAGGTATTCGATAAGGTACTTTTCCATTTAAGTATTTGGGATGTCCTATATTTATTGGTAAGAAGAAACATACTTATTTCCAGCCTTTATTTGATACTATAGTTGCAAAACTAATCACTTGGCAAAATAAATGGCTAAATCAAATAGGAAGACTTATACTTGCAAGACATGTTTTATCTTCTATTCCACTTCACATATTCACAGTGATAAAACCTACTAAGGGAGTGATAGATAGATTGCATGTCATACTTGCTAAATTCTTTTGGGGAAGCTCTGATTATGGACAGACTAAAATTTGGAAATCTTGGGATAATCTTAGCTATCCATATCTAGAAAATGGACTTAATGTTAAGAACCTACATACTCTGGTTAATATTGTTTCTCACTTAAAATATGGTGGAAATTACAAAAAGGAACTAGTTTGTGGTCTACCTTTATGTGGTCTTTACCAGATTCAAATAAGAATTCGAAAACATGGAGAAGGTTTATTGAAATGGATGCAATTGCTAGAGAAAAGTCTCTGATTTAGGTGGGGTCAGGTAACATTTCTTTTTGGAATAGCAACTGGCTTGACATGGGATGTTTAACTGGTTTATGGGATATTGATCATGAGCTACTGTACCCGGACTTAAGAATCAGTGAATTCTTTTATAATCAGCATCTTTATGTGACTGAGTTGAGTCATGGATTACCTGATCATGTTTGTGAGTCACTTTCAAAAGATTTCCCAATATTTGATGAATATGAAGATGTCATGATTTGGAAATCGGAGACTAATGGGAATTTTACAATTTCATCAGCTTATGAGCTATCAGAAAAGAAAAAGAGCCTTGTCAGATCTTACAATTATCCGTGGATGAAATATGTGCCAAAAAAAAGTTTATGTCTTTAACTGGAGGTTACTAAACAGAATAATACCATTAGGAAAGATATTGCAGGAGCATTCATCATACTTATTATTTGTATGTAGTTTCTGTGGTCAAACTGCTGAGGAGATACATATGTGTTCCACCACAATTGTGCTTTAATCAATTCTCTCTGGTCATATTTGCATAATATGTTAGATCTGACACCTGAGAACTTCAATAACTCATGGGACAGGATGTTTTATTACTGGAATTTGAAGGTCAAAAATAAATTACAAAGAACACTAGTGAGAATATTGCCAGTTATTGTAAATTGGACAATATTGTGTTCAAGGAATTTATATATACATGAGAACATCAAACCAAGGTTACACGTTATGTTAAAACATGTGACTAATGATTTGCAAAGTATTCTGAAAGTACACAGGTTGCATTGGAGTCAGACTGAAGCAGGGGGCATTACTTCCCCAATTGCTACAACTAGCTCCATTTTCCCCCAATCAAGCAAAAAGGTGTACAAATTGTGATATGGAGATCACCACAGAAATTCAAGCTAAACACAGATGGATCTTCATTAGGGAATCCTGGTTATGCTGGTGCAGGAGTAGTGATAGGAGATGCAACAGGGCAGGTAACAGCAGCTGAAGCAATTTTCTTACATAGGAGGACAAGCTTAGAAGCAGAAGCACTAGCATTAGCAGAGGGACTGGGATTAGCTTATTCAGAAGGAATTGAAGAATTGGAGGTAGAGGTAGATTCCCTCATACTGCTCAAAATGATCAGGAGAGAATACAGAATACCCTGGAAGCTGCAACCTATCATGAGATCTATATGGCACATGAAAAGTGAGTTCCTCATTCCTTTATCTTTTTGTCATATCTTTAGAGAGGCAAACTCAGTTGCAGATTCTTTGGCAAGAATAGCAAGCTCAGAAAGGAAAAATTCCAATTTTAATCACCTGAACCTTCCTAGGGAAATCAAAGGAAATGTTATATTAGACATGAGAGGAGTTCCTTATATTAGAATCTAATATGAAAATGTTCAGATTACTGCTGATGTTTGCTCCTATTGACAGGCGCAAGGCCAAATGGAAAGAGAGACTGGAAATGAAATGCTGGAGCACAAGAAAGACAATAACAGAGAGCTACACTGGAATTTATGGAGCCAGACTGAAGTTTAAAGTTGCTCTAAGGACAAATTTGATACAAACATTCAATTATCTAGTGAAAACTCGTGCCCTTCGACATATTTGGGCTTTACTTTGGAAATCTCTAACATGCTTGCGGGTATTGCCATGGATAGAGTTGAGTTTCGCTTTGGTTATCTCTAAAATGCTTGTGGGAATTGACATGGAGGTACACTAGAAAAATGATTGTGGCGATCCCTACGTCTCTCTGCTAACTTGCTGTCTAGAACTCTAGATGTAGAAGTTTTGGACCTAGAGCGCATTTTTGAACATGTCACCTTCAAAGACCAAACCGAGAGACCGGAGTGTGAGTTGCACTCGGGTCGATAAAGTGGCACGTCAATGGTTTCTAGTTTTCCAAGTTGTAAGGATTGTATAGTCGCAGATGACGAGAGTGTGGAAGATTTTACTATAAAAGGTTGAAACTTTCGGATCGAAACTTTGTTCTTGAAACTGGTTTTAATGCTGCTGCATTGTTTTTGTATTTTACTGTTATAAAACCCGCATGGTAGTTCCCAAGGATTACACATTTCCATGAAATGTAGAAATTCACCCAATTTCGTAAGTTCTCGGTCTGTTTTCAAAATAGAAAAAGTATATTTTCACTTTTACACTATTCATCATCGTATTTTGACCAAATATTTTAGTAGATGTATAATTATCAATAAAGTCGTGTTTCTCTGCTACTTTTTTTATTTTGAGGAAGTTAGAACTTATTTCTCGTTGAACTAAATTGAAAAAAATAAAAAAAATACAAAACTAAACTGAAAAAACTAAAAAAATACTGAACTGAACTGAATTTTTTTTAATACTGAACTGAACTAAAACAAAAAAAAATAGGGAAAATTCCCGTAAAGGGCGTAATAAGAGTTGAAATTCCTACTTAAGGCGTAAAACTTTTGATATTCCTATTTAGGGCATTGAATTAGTTTTAAGACAGTTTTACCCTTTATTTTATTATTTTCAGTTTACTTAATTTTTTTTTAATATCCTAAATTCTTGAACTACCTTCTCGTAGCACCATGCTCCCCCTCAACCTGTAAAACGCCTTCTTAATTACTCCTCATTGATGTGAAGAAAGTAGGGAAGAAACAGATGCTCCCAAACATGAGGCAGAAGATGCGTTCTTGCAACAAAAGGCGACTCACAGAATACCTGAAGGAGGTGCCTAGCTGATGTCTCATCACTTGCATATATCTTGTAAATACTGAGAGATACTGATACGCACAAGTAGCAGCCTGGGATCCTTCCGCCCAAGCACAAGTCATTATAGTACTGAATAGCCAAATGCAGTGCTGTAATGACTTAGTGTTGAGTTTTTCTCCATTCTCTTCTACCAATCTCTCTACAGTTTGAATCCCTAGGACCATATTATCCACGTGGGCGGCACCAGTAAAACACGCTAAGCATTTCTCCCTCGTGGAAATGCGAAATTTCCTGTCCCTCAAATACTGCCTGACATAGCCACCGAGTATTGAAATGACAACCCTGGCAACATCATCATCAATTGCAAGCTCGGAGCGGGGTACCGATCTTCCAGAATTAGAAGCTCCCCTTGTTGTTGAAGATGACAGAACGGAGGCGCTCTGTGAGTAGGCCTTGTTGTGCTTTGAAACATCGAAGCTTTTCCTGCGTTCATGGCAGATTTAAATAGGCAAGATGATGGACTCATTCTGAGCTCTGAACTTGACTTTCTTCTGATGCCTTGCAATGCCTTTCTGTGCCTCTCGAACCCTTCTTCAACTAGAACAATAATGCCTTGCAATGCCTTTCATGTGCCTCGTGTTTGGGAGCATCTGTTTCTTCCTCACCATCTTCAGATCAATGAGGAGTAATTATGAAGGCGTTTTAACTGAGGGGAGCATGGTGCTAAAGGTAATTCTAGAATTTAGGATATAAAAGAATTAAGTAAATTGAAAATAATAAAATAAAGGATAAAACTGTCTTAAAACTAATTCAATGCTCTAAATAGGAATATCAAAAGTTTTACGCCCTAAGGAGGAATTTCAACTCTTATTACGCCCTTTACGGGAATTTTCCCAAAAATGTAATGTATTGACATAATAACTTAATGCAACTATATTTTATCAAATCACATTTACTTATAACTAAATTGAATTAGAGTAAACTGACGAAACTGGCTGATAACAGTCTACTTTCATGAAAAATAGGGATATTGCTGATAACATCATTTATTTAAAAGAGTTGGTGAGATTTTTGGATAAGAAATGTAGAAACCCTAACTGTATTATCAAACTTGATCTGAAAAAAGCATTTGACATGGTCAACTGGGGCTTTCTAAATAGCATTTTGTTACAATTTGGCATACATGGAAAATTTGTGCACTGCATTATGAAGAATTTAAAAAATGCACATTTTTCAGTTTTAATCAATGGAAGGCCAAATGGTTTTTTCAAACCAACAAGGGGCATCAAACAGGGTGACCCCTTGTCCCCTTTTCTTTTTTAATATTTTTTCTAAGGCATTCACAAGAGGTTTAGCATTCATGTTTTCAACTGGTTTACTCCAATACTATGCTCTTCCTTCAGGTCCTGAACCTATCTCACACCTCAGCTACGCAGATGATACCATCATCTTCTTGAAATCATCCAAATCCAACTTAGTCAAATTAAAATATTTCCTTGTGGCTTTTGAACAAACCACAGGACAGAAAATTAATTCTGACAAAAGCGATGTCTTCCTAGGTAAAAATGCCTCTCCAGGTAAAGTTAAAATGGTTCAGGAAGTTTTGATGATGAAAAAAAGTTCTTCCCCCTTTAATTACCTTGGGGTACCAGTCTTTAGAGGCAGGGTGCTCACTGAATATTTTTTGCCTATTATCAGAGAATAGATAATAAGACCTCTAACTGGAAAAATATCTGGCTTTCACCTGGGGAAAAATTACCTTGATTAAATCTTGTCTATTCTCTATACCCCAGCATATATGGTCTGTTATGAAGCCCCCTATATGTGTCATCAGAAGAATTGAAAAAATTCTATCTAGATTTTTTTGGGGTCAGGCTGATCTGAAACCTAAGAAGGTGTGGAAAAAGTGGTCTGACTTGTGCTTTCCCATAGAACAAAATGGTTTAGGTCTCAGGTCAATCCAGTCAATTGTTAATGCTTGTTCTTTTAAACTGTGGTGGAAATTCCAATTAGGGGAATGTTTATGGGCTAAATTTCTTCTGAATCTTCCTAGATCTTATAGAACCTCCCCTAATTGGAAAAGAATCAAAGAGGTAGATAATGTTGCTCAGAAACTTACCAGAGTCATACATGGTGAAGGTAACAGTAGCTTCTGGGAGTCTAATTGGACCACTTTTGGTGCCATAGCTGATATATGCAACCCCTCTATTATTGACATTCCTGATGACTGTTCTATCACTCAGTTCTGTGATAATAAAGCTCTATATTTGTCACAGTTAGCTCCACTCTTGCCTCCTTCTCCGTACCTTTTTCTACAGGCTGCTACTTGCTTGCAAGGTAGGAAAGACAAATTGATCTGGATTCCAGATGAGAAAGGAGCTTTCACTTTCAAAACTGCATATAAAATATGTGCTCAGGTCAGAGGCTCATCAGAAACATTGGCACATATCTGGAATCCCAGACTACAAAAAAAGGTCAGTGTCTTTATGTGGAGAATGATCAATGGTTTTCTACCCTTTCCTGATATATTAATGAAAATGGGGTTCCATCTTCCCTCAAAATGTTATGCATGTAACAATATGGACTCAGTTGAACATTGTTTTAATGACTATTACATTGCCAAAACACTATGGAGCCACTTTCACTATATGGTAGGCACTGCACCTTTGGCTTTTGACACCATCTGGGATAGAATTTCTTTTCATCTATCCACTCAAGGGAAAACTAAACTCCATACAGCTCTTTTTAACCTTATACCATCAATGATCTGCTGGGTGATTTGGAAAGCCAGATGCTCTTTCATTTTTGAGGACATCAAACCAAATTCTGAATCTCTAATAAAGTCCTTATCTGACCTGGTCTTTCTCACTTTTGCTGCCAAACCAATCACTACACTCTCAGCCTTTGACATTGATCTATCTTCTCTGGGCTTCCTACCACCCCATACTAGGCCCCCTCAGCCAAACATTATACCAGTTCTTTGGAAACCACCAGCACATGGCATAAAACTGAATACAGATGCAGCTTGGCATCATAATAATACTGCTGGAATTTCTATTGTCTTGAGAAACTCAACTGGTGATTTTATTCATGCCTATTGCTATTACATCAGTGCTTTCTCTCCCTTAGAGGCTGAAATTTTGGCAGTAAAAGTAGCTATTTCTTTGGCTGCTCATCTTCACTGTCAGACTGTAATTGAATCTGATTGCAAACTTGCAATTCAGGCAATTCTCCACCCTGATTCTGCTCCTTGGAAACTATTTGACCTAGTTTCCAGGATCAAACTTAGCCCAAATACAGTCTTACTACACACATTTAGACAGGCAAATCTGGTTGCAGATGCTTTGGCTAAAATGACATATCAGGAAGCATGTGATTCTGATTATTCCTTTTCTCAACTCTCTTCTAGAGTAAAAGGTCTGATATTGTTGGATAAACAGGGAACACCTTCTCTCAGAACATCTTTTTAATTGCAGGTGCTACTAACTTGTGTGTTTCTTGTCTCAGGCAAGCAGCCACAGCTTATCAGTGCCTTCATCTACTACACCAGGCTTCTCTCTGATGTCACAACTCAAACCTGTACTGAAATTAGTGATCTTATGTCTGTTTATGACTATGAAACAATCCAGTCCTAACAAGGGGTGCCGACTTGTGTTTTGTTGTACAATTCACTAATAGACTTTCCTAGTTAATGATTGGTTTTTGGTTTCATTAGTCCCAGTAGCAAATAGGCTATTTACTTAGTCTCTTCTAGATTACCATTTTTTGGAAGCATATGCTATGCTTCGGGGCTATACAACCCCATATCCTCATGCTGGACACGTATGACACAATTGCTAATGTCACCGAGTTATGACATTATAATTACGATAATGTATTTGAGTGTCACAATTAAACAACACAATGATACATCTATTGGGAATTTGTGGCACAACTTGCATCATTTGGTTCTTGTGTCATACTTTTTGTAACGAATATGCGACACTAATGAAAATGTCAAAAATTTATGACAATTACGCACGGCACTTTACTGAAATGTCTTAAATAGATGACACACTATTAAATTTGTTGTAACTTTATGACAATTACGCCGAGTTATAAACATTTCTTGATATTTAGTATTTTTCCGCAGTTGAATAATTTTATGCATTATCATCTGAAATTTTATAAGTCAAATTTATTAATCTATTGTATATGAATCTATTATCATTTGTGCGTGTGAGTGTGTCTGTGTGTGTGTGTGTGTGATAGACTCCATTAAAATCGAGTATTTAGGGATATGTGATGAGATTTACGTATCACGGATATGTGATGAGATTTTATGTATCACATGTTTGTTCACCCAAACATATACATCTAAATATTTTTCAATCAAGTTCACTTTAGTTCTTTTTTTTTTTGTTTAGCCATTCTATTATGTAATTTATTATATAGTCAGGGTTTTCTTAATTTAGTCATACTATTGTTATTTTTAATCAAAGGTTCTAATTTTACTACAGTTCCACAAAAATTAGTTGGGGGATATTAGGAATTTTGGATTTGTATTTGATAGCTAACACGTGTGTGTATATATATATATATATATATATATATATATATATATATATATATTCTAATTGAGAATGTAGTAGAATTTAATTAATATACACTTTCAATTTAAATTATGATTTATATAAAAAATTTGTCATTCATTTTTACGCTATACTTACTTTCAAATGCATACTATTTAAAGAAAGTAAATACTTAATCATAAAATGTATTACGAAAGTTATATTGAATATATCAGAATTCATTAACTGAAAAATAAGAATTTGAACGAGTTAGATGACATATTTTTAATTTTTCTTCTTCATAATTTTCGTAATCATAATTGTATTATAGTTATAGTCTGATATGACAAGGTATTTGATGCTACCAGTCTGCTCCTGGATACCAGTTCCGATACAGGTTATCCGGGAAGAGCTGGAATCCTAACCCGCGGTGGATCTCTCACCTGGAACCTGCAAAACAAAGCCCACGGGGTCACCCGAGGGTAGACGCTCCGGCGTGATGATGAAGATTGGGTTTTATGCAAAGGAGAGAGAGAATATGAATAAATACATAGTATTTAAGTCGGATAGAACATACCTTTTACTGTTGGTCACTCATCTATTTATAATGGCAGTGAGAAGAGAGGGTCTTAGCTAAGTGGTCCTCCTCTTGTCGCACACTCGGGGGTGAAGAGTCATTTTCATGTCCTTCTTGTACCCGGGTGCGTCCAAGATAGCTGATGTCATGGCAGGACCACCGGTGGGCTGGGCTCTCTCTTCTCCTCTGCCAATGTGCTTCTCGGGCCTATGTATGGGCTGAGGCACATTGGAAGAGGAGAAGAGAGAGTCCAGCCCACCGGTGGTGCTGCCATGACATCAGCTATCTTGGACGCACCCGGGTACAAGAAGGACATGAAAATGACTCTTCACCCCTAGTGTGCGACAAGAGGAGAACCACTTAGCTAAGACCCTCTCTGCTCACTGCCATTATAAATAGAGGAGTGACCAACAGTAAAAGGTATGTTCTATCAGGCTTAAATACTCTATGTATTTATTCATATTCTCTCTCCTCTGCATAAAACCCAATCTTCATCATCACGCCGGAGCGTCTACCCTCGGGTGACCCCTGGGCTTTGTTTTGCAGGTTCCAGGTGAGAGATCCACCGCCGGCTAGGATTCAAGTTCTCCCCGCATAGTCTGTACTGGAGCTGGTATCAAGGAGCAGATTGGTAGCATCAGTTGGCACGCCCAGTGGGATGTCTATTTTGTTTCGTTATGCCACGTGGTAGGCCTAGAAAGATCGGGGAAGAGCCCCCCAGAAACCAACCAAGCAGAGGGCGGCCCCAAGACAAAAAGGGCCGCAGCTGCTATGGCGGCACGCAAGGCTGCCGAGGAGAAGGAACGGGCGCGCAAGGAGACTGCCCGTTTGGCTGCGGAGAAGCGTAGAGGAAAGAAGATAGTGCCGGAGCGCACCCTCAGAGAAATGCAAAAAGAGCAGAGGGAAAAGGCCCGGCAAGAGAATGAGAGGCAGAATCAGGAAACTTTTGGAGATGGCGAGGGATCTGAGCCGGAGTATTCGGAGTCCGGGGACGAAACCCCGGGGGAAGTTGAGCAGGGAGGGCCAGAAACCATCCATACCGATGCTGCGGAATTTGGGGAATTTTGAGCATGGAAGGCGGCCCAAGCGGCTGCTCATACCAAGGCATCTGAGGTGGTGGACTTGGAAAAAGACGTGAGAGACAAAGCAGGGGAAGGTGGGGGTCATCAGATGCCCCCGGGCCAGCAGACATACCCGGGTCCGGAAACATTCCCGGGCCAACAGGCATTCCAAGGTGGCTTGAACCCGCATGCCCAACCGTATTATGGCGGCCAATAGACGGTTGCGTACCCTGCCGGATATAATACCCCGTTCAACAATGGTTCGATTGAAGAGCGTTTGAGTAGACTGATTGGAAGGCGGGGGATGCGCCCCCATTCCCCGTGGGTTCCGGAGGTTCTGAACTATAAGTGGCCGGTTGGCACTAAGACCGTGTAGAAATGATAATGGGTGAGCTAAGATGTCCTTGCATAGATTGCCTTAACAACACGATTTATGAGGATGTAGACGTAGTGCGCGAACAATTTCTTTGTAGAGGTTTTAATCCTACCTATACAACATGGGTTTGGCATGGAGAAGGTGCAAGAAGGTGCAAGTCATGATGATGCGGGGTTTGATGTTAGGCTGAGAAATGCTCTCGAGGTAGGATCCAGAGGGGGGGAACATAAAGCACCCCCCAATTATACAGCTCCTGAAGTTGCATGGCATAAGCGACACACTACTCTTTACAAGACGCCAGCTCTTCTTCAACACAAGACAACCTATGGGTGACTTAAAACCCTTGGTCCTTGAGCTGACTCGTTTTCACACCATTCTCTTCATTCTAGAGGTTGGCTTTCTTATAATTAGCAACAAATTTCTTAAATTTCCGAGAAAGGGCCTTGTAAGCCTTTTCGATCCTTCCCATATCGAATTGAAGATCTTTATATTTGAAGGCCTCTTGTAAGAAATCCTGAATTGTAGGAAAATGCTTATATGGCCGTTACACTGAGAGAACTCCTCCTCAAGATGACTTCCTGCATAATCAGGTCCCAGAGTATCATATCTATGTTAAAGTTCCTCTAACTCGAACTTAAGATGATTTCTCCTTTCCTAGTACATCTGCTTCTGAGCAAGATGCTCATTTATGTACATCCTTAAATGATGAATGGCCTCTGAAAAGGTTTCATTCTCCTCAGCAAGGCAACCACACTCTTGGGAGTAATAATCCCTACTGTACCTCAACGTGCTACACTTCACCGTGACGACACGATGCTGATACTACCAGTATATAGATTTTCCTCCCACCAAATCTGCTTAATTCGTTAGCTCTTGAAAGCTGCGACTGACCTCTTTACCACAAAGATAAAGTTTAAGAGTAAAAGGATTGATGGCAGAGGGATAAATACGAGCTAGAGTAGTACAATGAAAATAGTGAAAAAACTGTCAATCATGATTGATGAAATATCCAGATTACAAGAAGAAGCCTAAATGGCAAAAAACACTAAGAATATCCTACGAGTTATACCTCTACGGAATTACTTGATCAGCCAGGAATGAGTCATAGTCTCCTGATCCTGATGTCTTTTTCAGCGCTGGGGTCTCCTCTTCTCGCTCCTTGTTTATCTCGGAGACAGGGGGTACTCGCTTTCCTTCCTGATCTGAGAGTGGAAGATCGAGAGGCTCCTCAAGATAGGATAACTCGGGATACATGGCAGGGATCACCCTCTTAAGGTCCTCCAGACTCACCATTTTGGCGGTGGATTCCTTCCTACCCAACAACTCAACTTTGAACGCCCCACGCTGGTGGAATCTGGCCTTCAGTTCAGCCAGCTCTTGCGCTTCAAAAAGATGACAGAAATCTCGAGCCAGAGTGACTTTCTCGTCCTCATCCTCGCACAACCCCGAAATAGTCTTTCACAACTAATGAAGTTTAGAATGGTGGTACAAACAACCATTAGTATCCCTAAGATTGACCATCTCGGGCCACTTAGCACATAATTCTGTCCATAGTGTGAGCAAGTTTTGCCGCTTCTCTGGATTGCCATACAGTTCTCTCTCATGCTTAAGCTTTGCTATCTCCTGGCTCATCTCCATAATTGTCACCTTCTCGGACCTTAACCCGGCCTCAGCAGCATTCTGGCCTCGCACAGCGGCCTTCAACTCACCCTTTAGCCGCTCAACCTCCGTCTCCATGTGGCTAATTGCTAAAGGTGACTCCTTGGGCTTCTCAGCACACCTGGGCCTTCAGTTTCTCATTCTCCACAAGGAGGGAATCTCTGTTGGCCGCCACCTGTTCAAGAACCCGACAGCGAGGCATGTAACTCGGAGGTAAAATCGTAGAGAAGGATAAGCTGAGATGCTCCCGTTATGGCGGATCCAGTCAAGTCTGCCAACACCTGCATAATATTTACCCCTAATTAGGAAGATTGAAAACATAACTGAATATTATGGGTGTTATGGGATAGTTTATCATACAAAAAAGATATCAACCTCGGCGATCTCGGACACTTCTCAAACTCATCGGCCCCCTGAACATCAAGTTTGTGCCTTGGGGCTGTGCCATATAGCTCCCCAGCTCATTTAAGGGTCCGAGATTGACCCTTACTTTCTTCAGCTCTGTCAAGTTTTCACCGGCGGGTGTGAAAGATCCTTCTCCAGTGGTTTTCTGAAGCTGTCGGCAAGCCTCCTCTTCTCGTCGCCTCTTTTCTAATTACGTAAACAGTCCTAGCACCAGTATACTAGTCATCATCTTGGTTAGGACTAAACACTACACCATGAAGGAAGAGTTATAATCTCACAGGAGACGAAAAGACTAAATATAACACAAGTACAATATATTGAAACATATTAGAGGGGCTACCCCTCCATGGAGGCATTCTCCTCATTAGTTAAAGGCAGAGGTATCTCCCCCTTTCTCGGGGCCCTAAATAAAGGGACCTCCATTTCCTCATCCTTCTCAAAAGAGTCACACACTACCGACTGAATAGGAGGGATGGAATCTCTAGGTCCTCGTCTCAGCCTCTTAAAGAATTTTTGAGCATCTGTTATAAGTGTAATTCCTTTTCCCTTTGAGGTCGCCAAGGACTCCTTGGAGAACAAGGTGTCCTCACGATTATACTTCCACTTCTCCGTAACTTTCATAGCATGAGCAGCCTTCCAAGCGACTTCGAGACCTCCCTGTTGAGTAAAATAACCTCATACTATGATACAACATAACCATCCTCAGGCTGATCGTAGTGCTCGGTCTTCAGATAGCTACAGTTCTCGAGGGTTATGTCGAGGACTTTCTCCAACCATCTAAAGTTCTCAATAGGCCATACCCAACCTGACTGGTGATTTTCGGGAACCCATCCGTGATCCTGGAGTTCAATACCTTCGTTGATCAAGGTAGACACCACATGGTTTAAATGATATGGATCTCAAACTCGTGCTTACTCTCATTCCGCACATGCGGGTTCCAATTAGGCACTATATATTTTGTCTTGTGAAGGTCAGTGGAACCTTGTGCCACTTCCCGCTATTACGAGGAAACTCTATAGGCTTCCTCTCTCGAGGGGTGACTGTCACAAAACCCTTGGTATAGGCCATCTTTTACAAACTGCGAAACATGTCGAAACTTGGCTCCATACCCTCTTGAACACACCAAGTGATTAGGGCTATGATAATCAGAACTACATTCGAATGCACCTACATTGGATGAATATGATACTGGTTTAAAAATTTCGAAAACAAAGGAGGGAAAGGGAAGGTGAGGCCTTTCTCTATGAGTCTCTCATATATCACCCCCATACTCGGTGTAACAAAATCCCGAGTCGCCACCGCGCCATCGGCGTACATTAAGTCATAATACGGGGAAAGTAAGAACCTGCAACCTTCTACATATTTTCGGGCCTTATCTCGGGCCTCTTGATCCTTCACCGAGACATTTCTCGACCCCTCTTTGGCAGTAGAAACGCATTTCTTCGGTTGGGCCTTCATACCATGGAGGACCTGGTAGAGATCTAGCATCCTTCATCACATGGGGTTGTAGTGAAGAAAGAAGCAAGTCTATCCTTTTACCTCTCCCCTTGTGGGTTGAAACCTCTACAGGCGTTTCCCGTCGGTAATATTAGCTCGATGGTGATCATCCTCTCTGTTATCCTGTTTGGGGCTGGATGACGCTTCATTCTCTGAACTTGAGGCAGACATGATAGCAGAGAAGGATAAGGGACGTAGAGGAAGGGATAGAAAAAAAACAAGAATAGAACAATCAGATGCGGTGAGTAAATGGAGAAGAGATTCGAATAACTTACTGATTGAGCAAATGAAGATTTTGGGGCTTCTGAAGGAAACAACTGAAAAGGCGCGTCGTCTGCAAACTTGGAAAGAAGAAATATGAAAGTGAGAAAGAAAATGAGATATTTGGGGGATATAACCCAAACTTAAACAACATTTAAGCGGGTAATTACGTTAATACGTGTATCGATGCAAGAAAGTGGAGAGGTTGGGACAAACCGCCCTCATCACCGAATAAATAAGCAACACGTGTATCCATCTTTCATATTGAACAAGAAATTAAACTCGACTGTCCACATGTCCAGATGTAATGCGAAACAACTTAAAGCTAGATATTCAGAAGAGTTAGCCGAAGCGATTAATGTGATAGGAAGCCAATCTACGGATTGAATGGTACAATGTTACGATAATTATGATTTCAAAGCGGGTAATTATGATTTCAAAGGTTTGGTAAAACTTAAAGCGGGTAATTATGATTTCAAAGGTTTGGTAAAACTCCCTGATCTATCTCATATACACTACGCTTATGCGTATTGATTCTCAAGGATGTTTACTGACTGCATCAGAGTGTTTACCCCCGGTCATTCCGGGGTCTGTTTTGCAGATCAGTTCGATGAGTTTGGTTCGAGATCATCCGCGGGTCCGAGACATCCATCATCCTTTAATTTCATTTGTCATTGACTTTAACCATTTTGGTTGCACATCTAACTTGAAACACTTTTGGACCATTGTAATTTATATCGCAGCAGTGATTGGAGTTTTGTAACCATTATCCCATCCCTAAAGTGTGCTTATTGGATTGATCCACTCCATCTACCTCCATCAAGAGATTTTAGCGATCTATTAGATGCTGTTATAATTAATGTGGATGACAACCCTCTGATCTCATTTGAACTGCATCTAGTAGAGGTAATCCAATTCTATAACTTACTAAATGTGAATTTTCCTTTTTCTAGCTTAGCCCAAGTGTTAATTATTCCCACATCATATCAGTTCTAACGCTATTGTTCAAATTGGGAGTGTGGTTATCATATGATCATGTTCACACACAAATGCATTGAAGCTGTTCAGTTTGATAATCTAACTCTTGATAGGGTAAGTCCTTTGATCCATTTCTATCCCAAATTACAATGTCTGTTTCTACTTTGGATACAACCTAATGCACATGTTGTATGCTTAGTTGTTTGTTGATGAGATGATGCCATACACCATCACTAAGCTAAATGAAGGAAGGAATAAGTTCGTTGGTCACTTGGTTCATCACCGTTTCCTAAACATTGCAAGGCCCTCGTAGGTGTTTTTTTATGTAGGGTGCAATCAAATTGGATTCTACATCATTTTATACACTCTCGTAGACATGTTAAGTGATATTGGTATTTTAGTTTTTTTAGTGCATTTCAATTTAGTGTTGATTGTGGTAATTGACAGGTTGTATTGAAACGGCTTCCGATTGGAGTATCGTAAAGAAACTGCCCACATAATTCAAATTCATAATGTGCAATATGGATCCGAAATCCACTTTCAAATTCGTAACGTCGTACGCTAGAATAATCAAAAGAAATGAAACCTCAAGCGATCGCTACCACTTTCGCTTCAAAACATAAAATATTTTCGATATGGTAAGCAACTAAGTTCTACCTTTCTGATATCGCTTCTTCAGTTGTAGAGTAGCTCTGGATGTCTAACGAAAACGTAAACAATGTCGCTTAGGTACCGAACGAAATTCATACCGAGTTTGTAACCGTGAAAATTCAAAACTCCTGCCATTGGTGTTTTGAATGGATGCTAATACGATATCAGAAGTGGAACTATCATATATATTTAACGGTTATTCTTCCGATATCAGTACTTAGCTAAACACTAAACCTTCTTCACTGTTCAGTGCTTCAGGTATCGTAACGTGGTTCATACACGTTGCTAGTACGATATTGCGACGCAGCTAAACCATGTTGGGTGTTCAGTGCTTCTGATATCATAATGTTGTTCATATACGTAGAATGTACGACATCACTACAAAGTTAAACCATGTTCAGTGTTCAGTGCTTTCGATATCGTAAAGTTGTTCATATACGTAGCAAGTACAATATCACTAACACAAAAATTCAAACTTGTGTACATCTATCAGTACCAATAACGCAACTTGTAAAACATACGACATGGCCAACAAACTAATTCAAACAAATTGTTGTCTATTACTTCCGAACTCGTTACCTATACAACAAACGAAAACATAGCAATATTGCATTAAAAGTCAACTGAAAGAGACATGAAACTATCACTTGTGAATTTGTAACATCTAAATCAAACTACAGTTGAACTGTCAGTTACAATACGATATCGTAACTTGCAAAAATAAGGCTTATCAGGGAACGTTGTAAACCGGAACTTGGTTTACGGCACATCTATTTTTTACGGCGTTCATCTTCTGCCATCTACAAGGCGGGCGGACCGCCGTAAACCCTGTCCGCCTCCACTAATGTAAAACAATGAAAATTGGACGGATAGAGTAGGTGTTTTTAATGAATGATGAAAAAATGAAAACAAATTTGGATTAAAAATGATTGAGATATAATTATATGTATGCTAAAAATTTGAACTCTTGAATTAAGAAAATGAACAAATTTAGTCAATATGATAATAAAATTATTGATTTTATTATGACAAATTATCAAGGATCATGATGTGGTGGATCAAACAAGAATTTAATGAATAAAATTCGCTGACATAAAAAAGAGAGCGTCCTTCTTTAAATTTTGTAATAACTAGTATAATGTCCCGTGCCGATGCACGAATATTTATTTAACAGTAACATCATATAAATATATTGATTTAGTAAAAATATATTTTTATTCATCAATAACAATGTATGAAAAATGCAAGCGAAATGTTATATAAAAATTGCGTGTATATATTTTATTTAATAACAATCAAACTAAAAATTAGATAATATAATATCACTTTAAGTGTTTCTAGAGCAAATTCGCATTATTCATTGTGCAATAATTTATTTGCTTCCTAGATCACTTCATCACTGTGGTAAGAATATCCAAAGCAGGCGGGCAGGCTCAAGGAAAACTTCCTACCACTCTTATAAAATTCTCTGATGAAACTTGATCATCATTCCCACATGCAGAGTTTGTGGTTAACGCCTGTAATAATAATAAATAAAATACTCTCAGTCCATCCAAGCAAATTCAGACAGAAGAATCCCATCAGATCAAGAACCAAGCATCATCTTGCAGCTAGGCAGCATCTGCATCACTTAAGAGGGAAGCTTGGTTTTCAGCAAACAATTCCAGCAGCCGGATATCCACATCAAGAACCATAATAGCATTGACATTCAATGTTTTCACAGAATCCCCAGCTAGCATGTTAAACAATCACCTCAGGCATGGGAGTAAGAACATCTTGCAGAAACCTCTTGAGAACAGGAACATGTAATATTTGTTGAGCTGTTGAAACCAAAGTTTCTAAAAAGATTATGACCTCATTAACATACTCATTACCTCCTGCTTCAGAGTCATAAAACCATCAACCTTCTACTTCAGCAAACCAGACAATGTCTCCTCAGCACAACCTCGAGCTTTGATCAATGGAAACAGCTGCCTACCCCTCTCAGCCATCCTCAATGGAATCCCAGAAAGATGAGCAGCGAAACGAAAGCAAAAATCACATGCTCTCTCGAACATGGCCATGTTTGCAGCCAGCATCAATTGAGTATCCCCATTAACGCTCATCTGCATCGTAACCCCTTTTTAATGTAGATGTTAGAAAATGCTCTCATTTGTGAGAAAATAGCTTTGACAAAATGACAAATTAAATTATAATTCAACCTTCGTTTTATTCTAAACAAACTATTGGCATATACAAATGGCATCTACATACACAGATGAAAATCTAAAAATTCAGCTGGAGTATTGGAAATCAAAGAAGTAGTCATGAGTACCTTTATATCACGCTGCAGAAGCCCAGAGATGGTCTAAAGTTTCTCCACTTTTTCTAACTCTTTGACTGCTGCATTTGCTGCCAAGATTGTATATTTATGAGTCGCGCATAATCCACATAATCCAGCCACCTTAGTCGCGCATCATATTATGTACATAAATCTCAGCTTGTGAAAATGCAGTTGAGCAAGTTTTATCACAATGTTATAGATTTGTAGTTACCTTCTAGCAAATATAATGAGGCCAATTCCTACAAGTGAAAAAGCTACATGGCCACTCAACCTACAATTTCATAAGAAATAAGAATGATGAATGATTTCACAAACAAAAGATGAGAGATAGTGTAGAAGAACAACCAATATTTTTGTAATCAAATGAACAACAACGAAAATTAGACAAAGATAAAAGAACAAAAGTGTGATTAAATTTAAAGAAGCCTAAAAAAACTGACCTTGAGAACATAAGGAAGAACTGAGTTGAATGTGAAGCCTGACACTGCATAACCAACGTAAGCCAGAGCATCTGAAAGCCAAAATCCAAATTTACAGTTTCATAGATAGTTTGAATTCAAAATGAAAGCAAATTAGCAAGAGTGTCACCAAGGAGAGGATTTACAGTTGAACCACCAGTTGAACAAAGCACTGAACCACCTAAAATTTCATATTCAAGAAACTGATTAAGCACTGCAAATTTGTGAGAGAAAGGTGGAGATGCTCGAAAAGAAGAATATAAAATTATTCCCTAAACCTTCAGCCTGACCATACACACAACGCCGATCGAAAAAATCAAAATCCAAACACAATCCATCCTCTCCATACATAAACAACAGCAACAAAAAACAAAAATCCTGAAATACAGCAACAAAGCAGGAAACGAGAAAGATAAATGAGAGCTCGAACCTTCAGTTTTATGCAGCCGCATCCTGCACTCGATCTGATCCACTCCGGGGGTTAGTCCAACTCTGATATAGTGTATAAGAACAGCCAAAATTTTTGTAATCAAATGAACAACAACAAAAATTAGACAAAGATAAAAGAACAAAAGTGTGATTAAATTTAAAGAAGCCGAAAAAAACTGACCTTGAGAACTTAAGGAAGAACTGAGTAGAATGTGAAGCCTGACACTGCATAACCAACGTAAACCAGAGCATCTGAAAGCCAAAATCCAAATTTACAGTTTCATAGATAGTTTGTATTCAAAATGAAAGCAAATTAGCAAGAGTGTCACCAAGAAGAGGATTTACAGTTGAACCACCAGAAATTTCAGTTGAACCAAGCACTGAACCACCTGAAATTTCATATTCAAGAAACTGATTAAGCACTGCAATTTTGTGAGAGAAAGGTGGAGAGGCTCGAAAAGAAGAATATAAAATTATTCCCTAAACCTTCAACCTGACCATACACACAACACCAATCGAAAAAATCAAAATCCAAACACAATCCATCCTCTCCATCAGAAACAACAGCAACAAAAAACAAAAATCCTGAAATAACAGCAACAAAGCAGGAAAATGGGAAAGATAAATGAGAGCTCGAACCTTCAGTTTTATGCAGTTTTATGCAGTTTTATGCAACCGCATCCTGCACCCGATCTGATCCACTCTGGGGTTTAGTCCTGCCCGGGCTCAAGAGCAAGGGTTTCCGAATCATGGTTACCGGTTTCGTCTGTAGGCTGAGCCACCGCGAGGAAGGGCGGTTTTCATTCTCTCCGGTGAGGTCGCCCATGCTTATCGCTGGAGCTCCCCGGAATATTTCCCAGATCGGCGGTTTTGGAGCTGGAGATATTGGCGGCGATGTCGAGGACGCCGTGGAACCGCCCCGAAGGTTGCCGGATTCCGATCGCGAGAAAAACCTCTTTGCTGAAAACATAACTCGAGCCCTCCGAGAGTAACTGGGACAGAACCCCTAGCAATTCCTGTCCCTCCGTCTATCCCACCGAACCGCTCCGTTTACCCAGAGATCTCCACCCACCCCCACCTCCTCCTCTCAATCCATTGGAGCCGATGAGGATCAATGAGAGTTGCTGATTTTTATCCAAAAGGGATAGAAATAATGGTCCATGGAGTAAATGGGAAGGGGAAGAGATGCGAAAGAAAAACTTCAGAAAGGACGCGATTTAGAAAAAGAATAAAATTAATTAATTAAAGTTATGCTGAGGTATCAATTTATAATCTATCTATACTATTAAAACAGCAACTTCTTGAAAAGTCAAATCCCCTACTTTTACACCACATCAGCTTTCAAAGCCTCTCTATTTATGCGCCACATCATCTTTTAGAGTTTCCTAAAAAATGATACGTATTTTCTTTTTTCTTTTTTCATTCTTTACTGCAATCTTTTGCTATTCTTCTTTTATTACCTATTTTAATTTTACTACTCCTTCATTAATATGGCTGCCTTAGAATAACTAAAATGTAAATTTTAATTTAAAAAGGTGACTTTTCTCCTTCTCCAAACGATACTTCCACAATACGGTTAATACTTTTCTGCAAGAAGATCAAAGGTACCTTCAAAATCCGGCCTTTTTAGCACCGCCGAGAAAATCAATCCTCTTTCTCCGGTTCCAGATTCGATGGTTGGATCGGCAGCATCCCAGCCTGCGTCGGCCGAGGACGAGGGCGAGGTTTAGAGGTGAGGTTTAGAGTCATCCCTCCCCGTGGCTCCCGGAAAACCTCCCGGCGGACCCAATAGTAATGTTTCGGCTGCAGGGAGTGCCGGAAGGGGAAAGCTCCCCGATCCATCTGCACCGCCACCGCCACCCCCTCCCGTTAACCGCCACATCAAGTAAGCCTATATCTAGAGATGTTTTGCTATTTAGTATGTGTTTGCCATTGCTTTAGCTGATGATGGCTGCAATTAATACATGTTTTCGTCTCTGTAGCTTTCAATTTCTGATCCTGAATTTGAGAATGATTCCGATTTTGAGATCATGCACTTCCGTTCAGAGGTTCTCTCAATTTTGTTGCTTATCAATTGTAAATTAGCGATATTTTTATGTTTGGTTTAATTTATTATTTGGTGTCAACAAGGTGTTTGATAAAATTCCTCATCCAATTTCTAACTAGAGAACTCCATTTCAGGTTGGCTAAGTTTCAACATCCATGATCTCAACCCTTCACAGTTCAGAATATGACGGGTAAAGCTAGAAATTGACTTTTCTATTTGGCTTAGAATAATTAATAATCAGCTCCCAATGGTTTGTGCTATTTGTCAGCTCTGTCTTGTGCTCTTTGTCCAGGGACTGATTCACCTTAGGATGCTGCGTTGATGCTAGAACCAAATCAAATCTCTTTACGTTTCATTTCTCGCTTGGATGTAGAATATCAGGTTTGAGTTAGACTTAGAGAAGCCAAAAGTGTCATTGTTTTCAGGATTTAAAGCATATTTCTATGATATTTTAGTTGCATATTTCTGAAGAGTTACTCTCACATTTCATGATGATTCTGGGTGCTGCAATCATTTAAAAAAAAATCTCTTTCCAACTTCTTTTTTCACAGTGTAATTTCCTCAAACTTCTGCTGAAATTTTCTTTAAAAAATTAAGATGAATCATGTTCTGCCTATGGTCTTTAATTATTAATTTTTGTTTTGTTTTATTTGTCCTTTGACTATTCTTGCTTTTGCTTGGAAATAAGTTGACCATTCTGTTTTTTATCGGTGTACATTAGATGAAGAGAACATGAAATAGGCAAATAGCTACAGAAGGCAAGTTATGTAGGAGCTGGAAAAGCTTTAGAGATGTATGCTCTTTATTTTTTTATTCTGAATTTCGAATCATTAATTTGCAAGTTATATAGTTTTGTTGAAACCTGATAACAGTTTACTTCTTTAATGCACTAAAATTTAACCAGAATGAGTTGGTCTGAAAATTTGGTGGCAAGGGTTTAATAGAACTGTACAATATCTTTGCTCTTGGTAAAAACGTCGAGGTCTGAATGTCTTCGTAGTAATTGATGCTGATGTATTGAAACCTCAAAGTCTGGAAAAAATAGAAAGGAAATGGCGGAAGCGAATGACCGGGTTTGTTTAGTTTAATTGTGTTTTTTGCAGCTGAAGTAGAAACTGCTTGGTTAGATGCTGTTTTTGCTGCTAAAGTAGAGCTTGATTAGGAACTGCTTGAATATTGTATTGCTCTCACTTATTTAGATAACCAAAATAATTATATATTCTTGATCAAAGTGATTCCTGGTGAATGGTGATTGTGTTGTTGTTCTAGATTTTAAGTTGGGTGATGTTCCTGCCCTGAAAAATTAAATTCTGTAGCACAAATCATTGATCTCACCTTTACATTTTCACTCAAGGTAATTTATTACAGTTTATTACTCATTCACGTAGGAGTAGGTATTTTGGAGATGTTTTCTGATGATTTTAAATAAAACCTTTGGTGTTTGAATTGTTTTTTGATGTTGGTGGTTGCTTATTGTAAATGTACTGTTAGTTGATTATGGCTTGCTGTGCTTTGTTGTTTGGCGTATGTAAAATTGTTGTAGTGAAGTTTTGCTCGGGCAAAACAATTACTGGCTGTCGCCTTTGATAGTGTTTTTAGCATCTTGCAGATAAATTTTACAGTGCAAGGAAGTATCCTTTCACTAGAAATTCAAGTATACATACTAAAATGAGCATGTACATATTTGTACCTTAGTTTGCAGAAGAAGTTCCAGCTATGGGTTGTGCTTTAGTATGTGATCTCTGGCATGTTTAGTTGATACTACTTTCCTTTTTTATTTTTAGAACTTTGGCAGCAGATGACCTCTTGCTTTGTATCGTATGAGAAGGTTACAGTTCCAGACGGTATCACTAATGTGAAGTCTTTCTAAAAGTTGGGAGTGGCATAGTTGGTAGTGCAAACGCTCCTGCTCTCGATATTCCTTAACAATGTCCTTTGTCCCTAGCCTGCCTTTCCCGGACACAAGAAATTACAATCATAGAAGCAGAGCAGCATCTGTCCATACGAAGGATCTAAGAATATATATGTAATATAATACTTGGTATATAATCACCCTAACAATACATCATATATTTATTTATATATTCTTGCTCCAAAACCACAACAAATGCATGTGCTACTCCATAAACCATAACCAAAAGCACAAAACTAAAGCTCCAATGGGGTCACTTATGATATGAAAGCTAATGTTACCTGTTTTTGCCTCTCCGACAGCTTGGCCCTGAAAATTATCCCTTCTTCTTCCTCGAGCCATTCATAAGCAATCACAAAACTAGTTACAAGTCGTGATTTACACCCCACCATCTTACGCTCTGATGGGCGAGAAATATCTCGCCTTTTGGAGTCGATGATCACTAAATAAAACTAAAATAAAAGTGGAAAACTACGAATCACTGCTTTCTCTTGGTCTTATCCTTGCTTGGAGAGAAAATGGACCCTAAACCGAACATGCTGGCTGAAGGGACATTGATGAGGGGAGTGACCTTCACCCCATTGCTATAAGCTCCGTAGCTTTTCTTCAGTGGCGGTTTCTGATAATTCCCTGACTGGGACTGTTTGGTTGATGATGTCGTGAACGAAGATTTCGAAGAAGAAGACGAACTCTGCTGCTTGTTATGGCTGAACCCAGTTTCCTTACCCGCTGACGAAGATCGCGACCCGGTTGAGTTGCTCCGTGACATAAGCGGCAGGGGGCATAGATTCAAGCTGCTTCCATAGCCACTCCCACAGTTTAAACTGTAGCTACGCTTGAACTTCCAGAATGATCTGTCTTTGCTTCCCTTTTCATCCGATACCCCTGTTTTCTCGCCCGGGTTCGAATCATTTTTCGTCTTCTTGATCGTTTCAACTGAAGATGAAGATGATGAATTCTTTGTTGAAGCTGTGGAACTCGAACTTGAACTCGAACTCGAACCCAATTGTCGCTTAATTTCGATGGGGAGAATTTTGCCCTCGGAGAAGAGTTCGTCGGCAGGGGATGATTCGCTGAAGCTCTCGCGAAAAACGCAGAAATCGAAATCGATGCTCGAAGACGGCGAGGTTGATCGGATGTACTGCTCGATGGCCACGCCGCCGTCACCGGAGTGTGTAGTTATAAAATCGTGGGAGAAGGAGATCCTAGGACTCATCCCCATGCTTGAGGAGCTATCGGAACAGAGTTCTACAGCCATGATTCTTAAGTGCTCGAAGAAGCATTCACATCAAACAGCTGGAAAATTTAAAATTCCCAACTGCAAAGTGCACGGAGGGTTTCGATCTTTATTGCTGTGTGAAAGTACGAAAACCAAGGTTCTTGGGGGAGTTTTCAGAGAGAAGAATGGTTAAGTAAGATTCAATGAATGGAAAAAAAGGGCTTACTTTCTGTAGGGTAGGTGCCCTAGCAAAACTGACCGAAACTTTTTGTGCGACGTGCAGAGTGGGAGAGCATGAAATTGAACAAGGCAATGCGATTGTTAAGACTTTGTTGCAGAGGGTTGTGGGGTTTTGTTGTTTATCGGACTTGTACGATAGGACGGTTTTCTATATTTAAAATATTGTTACTCTGATTACATCTTAAGGTTTATGGATAATGGATGATTAATATTGCGTTTCTAGTTTTGAATTTATTGACTATAATTAAGCATGTTCATCTCTGACTCTGTCAAATTCACCTTAAATTCTGCACATTTTAGTTAATCTAAGCAGACTTTAGCGGACTTCAGCAGACTTCAGCGGATTTCAGCGGATTTCAGTGGATTTCAACAGACTTCAGTGGGTTTCAGGTTTCAGCTGGATTCAGCGGATTTCAGCAGGGTTCAGCTGATTTCACCTAACTTCAAAAAAAAAATTTCATGTTTTCATTAAATTGTTTTTAATTAATAAAACTTCCTACAATTCAAAAATGTCAATGAAATACTTTTGGGTGTAAATGAGTTGAGTCGTTCGTGAGAAAATCTCGAGAAACTCGGTCAAAACTCGATCTCGAGCTCCGGTTGACCAATCTCGATCTCGGGTTCGAACTCGTTCGAATATGTAACGAGTTGAGTCTGAGCTTTTAAATTTTATTTCAATAAGGTCGACGAGTTTATTTAGCAAATACATATAATTAAATATATAGTTAATATATAGGTTTCTTTGGAAATAATTATGAATAAAAAGTTAAATAAAGTATTAGGGCATGTGTGACTGTAATACAGCTTGTGTATAAACTGTATACACGCTAACCATTAAATAAATTAATACATTTCATGTGTTTTTGGATTTTTTATTGTTGCATTTTATTTTATTAACAGGATTATTTAGCTATATTATTTAAATTGATTTGAAATCGAGCCTTTTGAGTTAAACGAGCTCACTTGGCTCGAATACGAAATGAATTTCGTTAACCTCGCGAGTCGGACTAATTTAATGAGTCGAGTCATGAGCACGATTTTTTATGTTCGAAAGACCTCGATCTCGAGCTCGAGCTCGAAAAATATTTAACGAGTCGAGTTTGAGCATACCCCTGTTCGGTCTCGACTCGACTCATTTACACCCCTAATTTTGTTTTGATTTATCAAATGAATTTACTTGTGAACAAATATTTTTCAATATATATTTTGTTTTAATTTATCAAATAAAGTTACTTTTAATAGTTCTAATTTATACTCGAAATTAACAATTCAACAATAAGGGCATGTTTAGTACAACTTATCTGAATTTTCAGTTTAGTTCAGTATCTTTCAGTTCAGTTCAATTCAGTTCAGTTCAGTTCAATATTTTCAGTTCAGTTCAGTTCAATATTTTCAGTTCAGTTCAGTACATTATACTTTAATTAAAATTTAAATAAAATATATGTTAATGATTCAGTCCACTTTAATCCAATTCAGAGAAATTGTAATTTATTTCAATTCAATTCCCTGAAAATTTAATTTGACGATTGTAAGTTTATATTGAAAATTCAGTTCATTTTAGTTAAGTGTAGTTCAATTCAGTTAAGTGTAGTTCAATTCAGTTCTATTTTTTGTTCTTGAATTTCTGTTTCTCTACCATTAGATAGAGATTTTCATTTGATTTGATTAACATTAATTTATCATTGTTTCACCCTTCACAAACACTAGTTTTCACAACAACTAGTTCCACAAGTTACTATTTTGAGTCTAATTTAGTACATCCCACATCAATAATTCAATGTATTTGGATGTGAATTATAAATACGTGCGGTCATACAAACTTATTTATAATATTACTAGCAATGAAGATACTTGTAACTTGCAAGTTAATTAACTTGAATTAATGTAAGATACAATGTATTAGGACTGTCTAATTTTATTCCTAATTTAAATTGGGTAGAGTGATATTTTATTTATACAAACAATAAGGGTCTGTTTAATACGGTTGAACTGAACTGGACTGAAAAAGATTGAACTGAAATGAAAAATACTGAACTAAACTAAACTGAACTGAAAAATACTGAACTGAACTGAGAAATACATTTGGTTCTTTTATATCATATATGTATATTCAAAATTCTTACTAAAAAACAAGACATTGAAGTATATTGAATTGAACTTAAATGAACAAAACTGAATTGAAGAAACAAATCACTACATCGACATTAACTAAATTCATCAAATTTATATTTCATCATTATCCTAGAAGTTAAACATGATTGAACTGAAATATACTGAACTGAACTTTATTGAACTGAAGTATACTGAACTGAACTTTATTGAACTGAATTGATATAGCCAAATTGTGCTATATTTTATCAAGTCAAATTTTATTAGCACCAAACTCAATTAAGTTGAACTTACAAAAGTATGCATTGATATGCTTATAAAAATCATATTTCATCAATTCTAAACGGATTTGAACTGAACTGAACTGAATCATACTCAAATAAACTTAATTGGACCAATCCAATTAAACTTAATTGAACTGAATCATACTGAGTTAAACTTAATTGAACTGAACTGAAGAAAACGATCAATACATTGATATAACTAAATGAGGTTGTATTTTATCAAGAATATAAAACAAAACTGAATTGAACTACACTGAACTGAATTGAACAAAGTGAACTGAATTACTACACTTAACTGAAATGAACCGAGTTGAACCACACTTAACTAAAATGAACTGAATTGAGCTACACTTAACTAAAATGAACTGAATTGAACTACACTTAACTGAAATGAACTGGATTTTTCAATATGAACTTAAAATCATTAAATTATATTTTCATTGAACTGAATTGAAGAAAACTATCAATGCATTAATATAAGTAAATGAGGTTGTATTTTATCAAGAATAGAAAATAGAACTGAATTGAACTACACTAAACTGAATTGAACTGAATTGAACTGAATTGAACTGAATTGAATTAAATTGAACCGACTGAACTGAATTTGACTACATTTAACTGAAATGAACCGAGTTGAACCACACTTAACTAAAATGAACTGAATTGAACTACACATAACTTAAATGAATTGGATATTCAATATGAATTCAAAATCATTAAATTATTTTTTGTTGAACTGAATTGAAATAAATTATATTTTCTCTAAACTAGATTGAATTGTGTTGAATTATTAACATTTAATTTGTTTATTTTTTTTAAAAAAAGTACAATGCACTTAACTGAAAAGTACCGAACTGAACTGAAAAATACTGAACTGATTTGAACATAACTGAAAAATATTCAGATAAGGTGTACTAAACAGGCCCTAAGTGTATGAGGTAGACTTATTCCAAAGGCACGGTGTATCATCAACAAATATCTCATGATAAACTGGTATTTATGATGATGACAATCAACAAAAATTAAAAAGATTCTGTCGATGATGGTGATAATTTTGTCGATGATAATTTATAATCTAATCTTATTACAAGGTTACGTCATAAAATCACAAGAGAATTTTGGTTTTATTTATGTTTTAGCAATTTTTCCTCACCATCATTTTCTAAAATATTAGTTCCTGTTCTCTACCCATCTTATTTTTACATAATTGAACTAGAGGAGAAATATGTATCGAAAATAATAATTGTATTTCAAAATTAAGCTGAATTTCATTAAGTCATAATTTATCAAAACCAAATTCAAATCATATAAGTAGTGGACATTAAATTCATTGTTTTAGTTATTAATACTAATAACTAAGGTAACAAATGCTAAAGTCACGTGTCACTTTCACCTTAACTAATTTCCTGCCTAAGACAGATACTAATTATAGAACATGAGTGGTAGCAATTAAATTAGATATGAGTAAAGCATATCATAGTATATCATGCCCATTCTTGTTTAGTGCTCTGACACATATTGGATTTCCCCAAACATGGACTAAACTGATTCATCAATGTGTTACTACTTTGTCCATGACAATGAGAGTGAATGATAGAAATTCTGACTTCTTCAATCCAGTCAAGGAATTGAGGCAAGGATATCTTCTATCCCCATTGCTATTTTTTATTAGCCAAAAATATCTATATGTTATCATTCAGCCTACTTTGTCATCACAGAAACTATGTGGATATAGTCCTGGCAAAGGAGTTCAAAGGGTTACTCATTTGATGTATGTTGATGATTGTTTTCTATTTGTGGAATGCAAGGAGGAGGTCATTCAGAAGTTAACAAGGGATATGGATCATTTTGCTAGATATTCATGTCGAAGAATAAATTTTGAGAAGTCTGGTATAATGGTAAGTTCTAATACAGATCAACCTATGGAAAGCTGTATCAGGAACATTTTAAACAACTATACAATCAGTGCCATCCCTAATTATTTTAGGGTCTGAGGCGATTTAACAAAAAGGGTCTCCAATATTTAAAAAAACATAACATAAGCATAAACATTCAAAAATTGTCTAATAGTACATATCTCCTATCATCTTTATTCTTTAATCTCTAAAACAAAATATCGTGTATACTAATACATAATGTATGTATTAAAGTACTAAAACATAAATTTTGCACATCAACTCACACGCGTACACCAGACACATAACCTTTTACATATATAATATTTATGCCCAAGTTCAATACTAATTAAAAATATTTAATCAAATCAAGATTAATAAAAAATATATTAGCACAATTACACAAAAGTAAAAAATGTTTGTCACCTCATAATCAATCTTATATATATTTAAATATATTGAAATTGAGATTTTGAATGTTTACTTCAATGAAAGAATAAAAGATAATTTAAGCACGGTTTACCTAAAGATGATTGAAAATCAAAAGATTAAAATGATCTCCGGGCCAGACTCGAAAAGATGAAGATAGTCCCAAGGGAGACTGCGTGCGTCTGCCTTCTGCATGCGTGAGGTGATTGAAACCAAAAATTTCCCCTATTAATTTATTTTAAATATTAAATTCGTTTTCTATATAAGGCTTTTGAAAGTCTGTTTTTTTTAAATGGGCCCAAATAACTGAAATAAGACTTGGATTTTTAATTAAAAACAAGCCAAAATACTGATGTTTTTTTATATATAATTAGTGATATTTTTTAAAAAAATTGGCCTAAAAAATTGGTTGAATTTTCGGGCCTTAAGCAAGAGCAACATTGGTCTCACTAATGGGGCGCCTGATCAGGCGTATTTTATGCATCTAATTATATGATTTTGTATATCTCTTTTGCCATTTGATGTGCACGAAGGTGTTTTTGGTGCAGGAATTATAAGAAAAATGGTGGAATACAATCAAATGGAGAAGTGCTGAAAAAGATGCAAAATCAAGAACTTGAAGCCATGGAGAGGAGCTAGACACTACACTCTTTTTTCCGAAAGGTTTTTTTAATGAGGTAGTGTGCTCCAACGGATAATGGATCGTCAATTCCATTATTCCGGGAAGAAGAAGACGCCTGCGAGTTGAAGATGTAATTCTATTACTGGTTTTTTCTACGGGCGGCTAAGTTGTGCTTCGACATGTCGATCACTAATCAGCTATACGTTCTTGAAGAAATCAGTATTGGGCTAAATTGTTGCAGTCACGGTCTTAATAAATTGGGCTTAACTGGGCTACATGGAGAAGACAGTGAAGATTTATTTGAAGGCCCAATTATATTATAATATATTAATTTATTAGTCCAATTCCTTGTAATATTCGGATTAGGGTTTTGTTTACCCTAAAACCTATATATACTTAGACATTATATTATTTTGGGGGTTCCGGAGTTTGGAGGCCATCCGTAGGCTTTGGAGCCGGCCAACACATACGTTTTTAATCATTGATCAAGACTAAGTTTTCTTTTACTTTTCTTTATAATTAGTTTCATGTTTAATTATTTGTTTGTGTTTAATATGTTTAGTAGCTAGGTTTGTTCCGGTAAGGGTTTTGAAGCATTAACTATGATTCATATGTGAGGCCTAAATGTGCTTGATAATTATGTTGTGTGGATTCCTTGTTATTCTCTGTGTATCCTGTTTATTTCTGAATTGCTTGAGATCTGATCAGTCTTCTGTTATTTGGAATAGTGCCAATTGAGTTCCTCTATTTATCTGTATCTAGGGGGTAGATTCAATTAGTGGCAAAACTATACGCCAATAGTTGGGAATACAGGGTAGATAATTTGTGACAGTTGTTCTGATTATAAATTATCTGAATCGGGTTTCTTTGGTGCTTAATGCTGTTGAGGTATTAAATCTAGGTAGGCTATTCTGGCTAGGTTGTATCTTGATTAGAGAAATACTCAGTTTAGCTATTCTTGCCGGCTATCGACAAAGTAAGAAGAAATTGGATTGGGTGTGCTATTCTCGAAGGTCTATAACTGATTGGTTTATACAACTTAATAAATTACTGAGCCAGTGATCGAATGAATTGTTAATGTGGATTTACCCGTAACCGGATTGCATTGTTTGAGTGTCTTCGTGTTCTTTGCATCGTTTATTTTAATTGTTATTTGCATTCTTAGTTTAGTGTAATTTAGTTCTTAGATAGTTAAAACAAACTCTTTCAAATATAAAGGTGGTTTCTAACCAAAAGCTGCATCTTTAGAATTAAGAATCTTACTACACTGTTCCTCGTGGGATCGACCCTGCTTACTCTATACTTGAATATAAACCTAATTGTTTGCAGGTTTATTTGGTAGAAAAACGACCTATCAAATTGGCGCCGCTGCATACAATGGGAACTGGGAGCAAGTATTTGAGAATGATCATAGATTTCACACTTGGAAAATGTGAAATCTATAGATGATCAGGAAGATGAGGACTAAATTGAATCATGAAAAAATAAGTTCCTTAGTTTAGCATGTTTGATAACTTTTGCTAAACATGTATTTTTCACATTGCCAATTTATCTAATGGGAATTTTTAAGATTCCTAAAACTATTTTGGATGAAATAGATAGAATTACTACAAGGTTCATTTGAAAAGGGAATTTGGAAGGGAAGGATTACATTGGAAATCTTGGAAGATGTATTTACCAACATGGAGATGAGGGCTTGGATTGAGATAAGCTTTTCAAATGAATCAGTCACTGGTTGCAAAACATGCATGGAACCTGTCACAGAAGAAAAAAGTCCTTAATGGTCCCAGTTTTTCAACAGAAATATTGTAGAAAATTCAATTTCATTGAATCTGATTAATGGGGCTTGAAAACAATGTTGTGGGGAAGAGATTTTTGAAAAAAAAGTAGAAATGGAAAGTGAGAAGTGGAAGAGATATCAAATTGGAAGATGAATGGATACATGATCAACAACAGAAATTTTCAAGGCCATCTATAGATTTGACACAATGGAATTTGATAGTTGCATATGTCATACCACAACGGAAGCAGTGGAATGGTCCATCACTCAAATCTTTATTTCCGGAATTACATGTTCAAGCTATATTGAGGATGCATATTCCCCAAAATGCTCAGGTTAGAGATAAGATTATATGGCCATACAATGCAAATGGTTCGTATTCTACATAAATAGAGTACATATGTGAAGATATAGACATAGGTGTATCTGAGTCATCAACTACAATTTCACCAAAATGTAAGCAGATCTAGAAGATAAAATCTCCAATGAGAGTTCTGATTTGCATATGGAGAGCTATTACGAACTCTTTACCTACTACAGATAATGTAAATAGAATGGCGATAAAGGAATCAAATGTTTGTGAGACATGCTCTCATCCTTATAAGAGGACACATAACACTCGTTTCAATATTTCGAGCAGTCAAACAAGGTGTGGAGAGCCTCAGTGTTGGGTTTGGATTTTTATTTAGGAGTAGAAACAACTTTTTCTAACTGGTTTTGACAATGGTTGCAACTAGGGATGATCATGGGGCGGGTCTGGGTCTAATTTAGCTATATCCGGCCCCGATCGTAAAATAAATGTCGGATCCAAATCCGACCCATATCCGCAGGGTCTAAAATTCCAAAATCCGTATCCATATCCGCAGGGTCTTACGGGTCTAAGGGTCTTAAACGGGTCATAAATGGGTCTAATAAGAAATCGACAAATTCTTTAAATAGATGTTTGAGATTTTCAAATTGAATACAAATATGCCCAAATATGTTTATTTTTATTACCATAAGCACAAATGTTAGCATATATATGAATTATCAATCCACAATACACAACAAAATGCATCAATTTATAAAGATCGAAATTGTAATTTAGTACAAGAATGTAGTAGGTACAACGAAAAACGATATCTTCTATGGTGTAAGAGGTTAACTGGCCAAAACGCAGAAGAGTAGAGCGCACGGAAATATGGAACTAGAAATTGTGCGATAATGTGTTTCAGAATAGGGTTTGAGAATAAATAAAAGGTTTTTACCTTTTTCTATATTGTATCGATTTCGGGAATTTGGAATAATAATAATTATTATTAGAGAAAAAGATGAATTAGTATTAGAAACTAAATATTATATTTATCACATAGTAATAATATATAATAATAGGTTAATGGGTCTGGATATGGATATGGATCAGGGTCTGGTTCTTAATACCTTATATCTGTATCCAAACCCGTTTATTAAAACCTAGATCCAGACCCGATCCATATCTGATAGATCTAATAAAATTGGATCCAAACCCGACACGCAGGGTCTAAATCCGCAAGATTTGGGGCGGGTCCGAGACCCGTGATCATCCCTAGTTGCAACTAGTACCAGATATGGACATCATTTTTGTGACTACTACTATTTTATGGAAAAACTAGAAGTCTAGAAATGACCAAATTTTCAGAAATAAGAGGGATGCGATGGGGGCTATTCTTCAGCACAGCCAGGCCCGACCTAATAGGGAAACAAGTTACTACCTTGCTTGAGGCCCCAAATTGGGCCAAAAGAATATGGCTCCATTTTTAGTAGTGTTAGTATATAGGTATATGTAAAAGTTAATTAAATTAAATTGAAAATTAAATGTTAATTCCGTGTGAGCCCGTGGTTAAAATAACAAACTCATAATTAACTCTTCTTCTTCTATATTTAGAATAATCTTCTATATTTCCATGTAAAATTAAATTTTAAAATTTTAATAAAAAAGAGTTTAATAATTAAGAGTCTTTCTATCTTTTTCTATCTCTTTTCTTTTTCTTCTCCTCCGACCGCTCCATCCACCAAGTCCAAAACTGAGTTTGGTGTCTTTCAATCTCTCTTGCTAATTTGGATAGTTTCATATCTAAATCTAAGGTTTCAAATTCAAATCAAAATCGTTTATATATTGTCATAAAAGTGATTGTAAGCAATTTTGAATTAAATAATCATAGGTTGAGTGGACTAGATACACTTTCCATTGAAAGTGAATTAGTTAAAAATCTTGATTCTAAAAATTGGATTAGTAAATTTGCTTCCGTAGAAGCAAGTAGATTGAATTAAATAATTGAATTATTTTATCTTATTTTGATATTTAGCATTTTTTTTAACTTCGTAAAATTTACTATGTATTAAATTTATTGGGCCCTCTTTTTTACTTGTTCGCTTGGGGCCTCAAAAAACCCAGGAGCGGCACTGAGCACAGCTATATTGAAGCCAATATTGCCCAACATAAGCTGCAAGACATTGAAGATGTGCGGGAATTACAAAATGCAAATGTTGTAGTGCAGCAGAGTCAACTTTGCATCAGTTTCGTGTTCTGGATGTAGTGCTTACTATGGATGGTGCTTTTTGTTTAGAGTCATTCCAAGCATGGTGCAGCGACATGGTCCCTAATTAATCCCACTGGAAATACAAGTATATGTACGGATGCAATACATTTTCCTTCCTCATCTCCATTACATGCAGAAGCAATGACATGTATGCATGATCTAGGGGCATCACTTAAAAGACAGATATCAAGGTCGTAGATTCCCAAGTTCCCCGTGATCTTATCATGGTGGGACAAAGATATTCTCCATGGGAATTGAGTAACCTCATACTAGACGTCAAGACTGTCAACGTTAGTTTTCTCTATTTTGATTGTATTAAGGTTTCAAGAGATGTAGTGCAGTCGGATCATCAGGCTGCAATATGTTAAATAGGTCTAAATAATAAGAATGATGCATGTAGAACCAAACAAATCGTAAAATGTCATAACTAAAATAGCAAAAGAATAAATTATGATATGATTGAGGGAAAATATTCCCAAATAAATATAATAAAATTAAAATTACAAAAATAACTCACTAACACAATTAAATACACCACGAAAAATTATATTCTCATTAGACAAATTAATAATTAGACAATGAGCCTTATGATAAGGAATGTCTCGTTCTATATTACAAAATGAGCCTAATTACTAATTTGTGTTCGAAACATAAAGGATTAGTAATTTATCTTACCATAAGACTGTCTTAGACAGTGTTTTTTTTCCTATTAGGGAATGAGTAAGGGACTAATACTTATTTCGGGGGGGTTTTTCTCTCTACGAGAGCTTTTTCTCACAAAAATCATGATATCTGATCGGGAAGATCAAATTATGTTCAAAAACAGAAGGGATTTTCAATCGGGTTACGGAAATTGCTTTCTGGGTTTTTTGTTTGATGACAGGAACTTCAGTTTGCAGAAGATGCAGAAATCGGTGGAGAAACAATGGGGAAATCAGGTGTCGGTGATCTCGAGAGCGGGGCATTTCTTCATCTTTCAGGCAAGTAATAGGGAGGAGATGCTTAATACATTAGCTAAAGGCCATTATTCTATAGATGGGGCTTTACTCATTCTCAGACAGTGGTCATTGGGGCTGAGTCTTCAAAGCATCAAAATATCAAAGATTCTTGTTAAAGTCAAGCTAAGGGGTCTGCCTTTTGAGTGTTTTAACTCGTCTGATGCAATAAGGGCAGTAGAGCATATTGGAGAGGTGCAGGAAGTCAAGGTAAGTCCAAAAGATTTAAGAAACTCAGACTATTTGAAGGCTAAAGTATGGATTTGGGCGAGTGAACCTCTCGTTAAAGGGTTTTATTTCAAATGTCCTGACAATACATCAATTTGGATAAAATGCTCTTATGAAAATGTATTCAAAGTGTGAGATATGTGGGCGTGTGGGGCACCCATCGGCAAGATGTGATTTGGATAGGAAAAAACATTTGGAACGTTGCTTAGCTCGTAAGATGCTGGAAAAATCTGGGATAAGAGCAGAGGATGAAAGCACAAACTACTGTGGGTTTCGTGTTATTCAATGCTTAAATCCGTGTAATGTGTCAATGGAGGTAGATAATGTAGGACAAGTATATCCAAAAGTTGACAAGAGCTTACAATATAAGAAAGATTTATCTCCAATGGAATGTGATGCTCCTGGAGATGAACACAAAGAGGATGAAACAAGAGTGCAGCAAATGGAATGGAAAACAGAACAAAGGGAGAGCAAGAAGATGTAATGAGTCAGGCTAATCAAGTACATTTAGTGTCAGAAGAAGTTCAAGCTATGAGTGGAATTGTAGAGCCGCAACTGTTGGGAAAAACCACACATCAATTTAAGCAAGAGTTAAATGCAGATGATGAACACTTGATAAGGTTGCAAGATGGACAGACTGAACATGGGAAAAAGGATAATGTTTGGCTGGAAAAGACGGGGCCAGTTGATCTGGTTGAGGAAATACAACACATTGATGGACAACTGCAGGAACATGCAATCTTATCCATGGAAACTCAATACTTGCTCATGCGCAAAGAAGAAATTCTACATCTTCAACGCAGTAGAGTCTCTAAAGCTGCAAGGAAAAGGTCATGCTATGAACAAGAAGAGCTGGTTTCAATTGCTAAGAGGCAGAAAATGGATGTTAAATTTGTCCTCGAAAAGCATACATTTTCTAGTGGAAGGTCTGTTACCACAAAGCCTACCACTAAGCATATCACAAAATGGAGTGTGCAGCGGAACCTGATGCAAAGTAAGAAGAGGCCATGGACTTATCAGGGGGAAGGAACTGAAGCAAGCCTTCGGTTTGGTTTGTCACCTCATAAACGCAGAAAGGTCATCTCTAATTATAACTTGGGACTGGTGGAGCAACAAAATCATAATAATGGGGGTAGCTATGAGCACAAGTCAATGGAGATGATGACTGGAAAAGGCAAAGAGTCTCACAACGTCACCATCTCAGATTAAGATGAAGTTGAGGCAGGCAATGGAGTTATATTTGTAAGTGGGAATGGTATTTCAGAGAGTGCAGAAGAGAATCTCGGGTACATACGAGCTCGATTGGAGGAGCAGGAAGATAACAGCAGCAGTGGGGAGTCGGGGACTCTCGGGAGGTCATTGCTGTCTAAACAAGAGCAAGGTTTTGCGGTGGTTGAACCAAATCAACCACCCGAGAAGCCATGATGTACCTTGTGTTGAATTGTAAAGGCTGCAATAGCACCTCTACAATGCAGATGGTCGACCAGTTGGTGCGACAATACAAACCTGAAGTACTTTGCCTTTTGGAGACTAAAGCAACTGCTATTTCCTTTGAGCGGTGGCAAGAGAACTCTTATTTCAGGAACTCTAGGATTGTCGAGTCGACTGGAAGATCTGGGGGCATAGCATTATTTTGGAGTAGTAGTCTGGATTTACAAGTAGTTGAAGCAGTTAGCAATTGCATCTTTTGTACAGTATCCTGTGCCACTAATAAGAAGTGGTGTATAGGCTTTATCTATGGGCCGCCTTCTGCGTCAGAGAGGCCACCTTTTTGGAATTTTGTTGCTGGCTTGCGTTACTTCACTGAGCTTCCTACGGTCCTTGTGGGGGACTATAATCAAGTACTATCTCAAGATGATAAAAGAGGTGGGTTGCCTGTTTCTCAACAATCTACGATGGAGCTGCATAATCTCATCCAGATGCATGGTTTGTCAGAAGTCAGAAGTGAAGGTTTGTGGTACACATGGACTAATAATAGAGATCCTCCAAATACCATAGTCGAAAGATTAGACAGGGCTTTTGCTAACGGAGCTTGGAATTCGTTGTGGCCAGCTGCTAAGGTGAGAAATCTGTCTTTTACAGAATCTGATCACAGCCCAATTCTCTTGTGTCTAGTTCCAGGGGTTAAGCGGCGTAGACAGGGAGTGAGATTTGAAGCCTTGTGGGCACGTATGGAGCCTCCAGAACAAATTCTCAGAAGAGTGTGGGAACTGTATACTCCGGATGCAGAATTGGAGGCTCGATCAGACAGGTTATCAAGTAAGCTACAAACAGTGTTGATTCATCTAACGAACTGGCATAGGCAGACTTTCGGCAATATGGAAAAACAACTCCATCAACTTAACAAGAAGTTAGAGGCTCTACAACAAGGTCAAGGGGCTTTCATCCACAGCAGAAAGATCAAGCTACTAACCTTGTAGATCAAGGATTTGGAACAACGACAATCAGAGTACTGGCAGCAGCGGGCGAAGGTTAATTGGATGAAGTTTGGGGAAAAGAACACTAGGTTTTTTCATAAGTGGGCGACTAGAAGGAAAGAAAACAACATGGTACAAGGAATCATGTCACAGGAAGGTCGGTGGACTACGGAGGAAACACAAATTTTGGGGATTTTGGAGGAACATATTAAGCAGGTCTTTGTAACCCCAGAATGGTATCCACCGGCTACACAAGATGAGATTCCTGAAGAGGACTTCATGCGCGCTAATAGTAAAATACTCAATCAAGCTCAGGTGGAGAGGTTATCACACGACTTCACTACTAGGGAAGTTTGGGAAGCAGTCAAGGATATGAAGCCATGGGGAGCTCCGGGAGAGGATGGCATTCCGGCTGGCTTTTACAAGAGATACTGGAAGTTTGTGGGCGCTGAGGTAACGCACTCTGTTCTGAATATCCTGAATGGAGGTACATTCCCTATGCATTGGAATCGGACTCAGATTGTCTTGATACCGAAGAAGAGAATGCCCAAACTGCCTAGTGATTTTAGACCTATATCCCTCTGCAATGTGAAATATAAGATCATAGCCAAAGCCATATCTAAGAGGCTGAAACAACACATGGACTCTTTAATAGCAGAGAATCAGAATGGCTTTGTACCAGGCAGAAGCATTGCGGAAAATGTGTTGTTAGCTCATGAAGTAGTGGAGTATATGAGGAAATATAAGACAACAAAGGTGGGTTTGGCAGCAATAAAGCTTGACATGAGTAAGGCGTATGATAGAGTGTCGTGGCAATTCCTGGAGAAAGCCCTCAGATTTATGGGTTTTCAATCGAGATTGATAGACGTGATAATGATGTGTGTACAGATGGTGACCTACCAAGTCTCTGTGAATGGGATGTATAGTCAGTTCTTCGTCCCAAACAAGGGCCTCAGACAAGGATGTCCTCTGTCGCCGTATCTGTTTATCATCACACAACAGTACATGTCTGCATGGTTGGAGAAGAGAGTACTCAGCAATGTCACATTAGGGATACAGGTGTCTAGGGGTGGACAAAAAATAACGCATCTTATGTATGCGGATGACTGCATTTTGTTCACCAGGTGCACCGAGAAAGCTATTATGGACTTTGCCAAGACCGTGGACCTCTATGCAAGATTCTCCGGTGAAAGACTTAATTTTGAGAAGTGTGCAATACAATTCAGCCCCAACACTCCTGAAAGCATACAATCATTTATGAGGTACACCTTGAATATACATGGGCAAGGTCTTGGTGGGAATTATCTGGGGAATACAATTCTGTTTGAGGCTAAGCAATCAGAAATTTTCAAACGCTTAGTGATGAAGTTTAAGGTAAAATATGACTCTTGGAAGGCTAAACTTTTGAATCTCCCTGGACGGGTCACAATGGCGAAACATGTTTTGGGATCCTTAGCAATATAGGTTCTGAAGAAGATTGATAGCATGACAGCCCAATTTTTATGGGGAGGAGACATGGAGGGCCGGAAATTGCACTGGAAATCCTGGAAGCGGGGTCTGTGAATCGAAGTTGAATGGTGGCCTAGGTTTGAGATCGTCTCGGGGTATGAATAAAGCACTCTTGGCTAAGCATGCATGGGGTATAATATCAGACAGGAACTCTTTGCTTCACAGAGTATACCGAGCAAAATATCTCAGGCATGAGGATATTTTAGAGGTAAAACCAAAGGCCGGAGATTCGTGGGGATGGCGCTCAGTGCTATGGGCCAGAGACTTGGTGGCTACGAACCTTACATGGAGAGTGACGAATGGGAAGAAAATATGGGTGTCTGATCAGTGGATTCCAACAGCTCACAACCCAGTTCAAAGTTCATCGGTGGTGTCTACGCACACAAATCTCAAAGTAGAACACTTGATCGACCAAGCTCATGGGACCTGGAGGCTTCCTTTATTGCGGAGTATTTTTCCAGCAGATATGATGCCACATATTCAAGCCATTCATCCAGTAGTGTTTGAATCTGATAAACCTTTCTGGAAATGGACTAAAGATGGTCAATATACTGCTAAAACAGGTTATCATGTGGCCATGGATACAATGCAGATGGGAAATTCAGGAGGGCCTCAACTAAGTGAACAAGCCAGAAAGTTTTGGAGGATGATATGGAGCTTAAACTTGCCTCAGAAGCTTCTAATCTTCATATGGAGAGCACTGACAGGATGTCTTCCAACTGCGACTAATCGAGTGAAACGCAAGCTGGATCAACATGCAACTTGCTTAAGATGTGGTGCATGTGAAGAAGATGAATTCCACCTGTTTTTGACATGCTCAGAGTCGAGACAAGTCTGGATATTATCGGGACTGCCGATTAACATACCTACCCTGCCGCCAGGTGGCTTCTCACAGTGGTTCTTCACAATATTTACAGAGAATGCACAGGAGGAGCTTCTCATTCATCTAATTTATGTGATGTGGGAGATTTGGAAGCAGCGGAACAAGAATGTCTTTGATAATATCATAATCAGAACCGAGTTGTGCTTAGAACAAGCAAAGAACGGATTTCTGATGCATTCACATCAAAATCATCGAAGTCCAGTTGATGACCAGATGGGAGAGTCCTTTCCAGAAGAAGAAACAAGACAAGAAATCTCCTTGGACTTGATAAAAAAGGGGGATGTTGAAGAAACTGTCAAAGAGGCATGTGTTATCAGTTTTGACGGCTCTTTTCGGAAATCCATGTTGCTTGGCACGGGAGGGTGGAGGATTTGGAAACCAGGCTGGCATTTTGATAATTCTATTACTGGTTCAGATTTCTTCACCGTTGTTACACAACTACCGGCGGAAGCAGAGACCTGTTGGAGAGCACTCAAAGCAGCAACCAGAATGGGAATACTGAGGGCATCTCTAGTATCAGACTCAGCGATCCTGGTCTCTTCAATCAAAAACCCAAGCATCTCTCCAATGGAGATAAAAGGGGTTGTATCTAATATTAGGTGTCTGTTAGACTCTTTCATAGAGTTTTCAGTTATCAAGGTCAAACATGCTTTCTTAGATAAGGAGCACAATATGGCCTCTAGCGTGGGTAGGAATATTTGTAATTCTATAACTCGTTTGCTTTAATTTATATATATAAGTTTTTCCTCAAAAAAAAAAACTTATTTCTTTTTAATTAGTAAATTTATTTAAAAAGTAATACTGATTTATTTTTGATAAATTTAAAACTAATTTGATTGATTAAAAATGTATAGAGTAATACTCTCAAATTAGTACTAGCTAAATATCATCGTGCGTTGCACGATATATTTAATCTTTTTTAATGTAAATATTATGAACAAACTTATAAAGATCGAGGATGAAGTGTGTTTAAAGAAAAATTCAATATGCAATTACCAATGTCAGGAGCTTAAGAGGAAGAGAAGGCACCGTTCTTTGCTTGATATCTTTGGTGCCAAATAGAATTCCACCAATAATAGAGTGTCAAACCAGCAATAAGAGTCAACTGAGAAAGTTTGGCAAACAGAATAATCCAGTGGTTGGCAAGATGAATGTCGGTCAATATCTCAATACTGGTGCACAGAACCTGCAGGCTGCAGCTCAGTCCAAGCACTCCAGTTCCACGGGTAGCTATTCACCGACTCCACAAGAACAGTTCGAGCAAGGCTCTGAATTCTTGAGAAAATATCATGTACAATAATCACTCAAAGCCATCATTGTGTACATCGTGGATAATATGGATCGTGTGTGATGTAATATATTCATACTTAATTAATTATGGATAATTGCGGCATTCATGTTAATTGTGTGATGTAATATTCATATTTTCCATTCGTAGACGTGTTAATTAGCATGATGAACTGAAATTACCCTGTAAATTAGTGTGTAAAATAGGATCTTATAGGTGGAATGAGTTGTATTTGTAAAAATAGAAGTCGGGAGCTATTTAGTATGCTATTAAAATATGTTATAATATATGCATACCATATATTATATATATTGAAACAGCCAACTGCATATTATATATATACGATAATGAACACCATGACAATCATATTAGAAGAAATATATTAATTCTAAAACAATTACGTAGATTAAATTCGAGTAAATAGTATTAATATTGTATATAATATTAACTTCGGTAAAATCTGTAGATTAAAATAAACATAAAAAGAAATATATAAAAATGGTAGGCACCGGAATATGGTGAACTTGCGGTGGTTATATGGCGGTTTTAGTCAAAACTACGTAGTTTCATCATTTTAAATTCTTTTTATTAATTTATTTATTGACCGGAGCAATAACTCTTCTAGTTTCATTTACGATGAAGTCATGTTCTATAAACAAAACATGTCTTTCAAGTTTTCAGAGTACAATATACTATCGGCAAGACTTACTAAAAACCTTAAAAGATATAGCAAAAATAGCAAAAACCATAAAAGATGTATTAAAATTCTTAATATATACATTTGGAAATTGATATTTTTTATTGTTTTAGAAAGTTTATAATGATAGAGAATTGAATACTATATTTAAGGAACATATACCAAAAGTTAATCTAATTGAATGACCAAAATTACATAATTAACCAAATAAATTGAAATCAATTGAAAATCAGGAAATAATTACGAAAACAGGTCTACAATAATAAGAATGATACATATAGAATCAAACAAAATTATAAAATAACGCAACTATAAATAGTAAAAGAATAAAATTATGAAATAATTGAGAGACAGACTCCAAATAACTACGATTAAAATTAAATATCCCCAAGTCTTTTAAATTCCAAAACTGCTGGATATCTCATGATAATTTTTTAGATGTGGTAAAGAGTAATTGGAGAGAGGATACAAGATTATATGGAATGATGAACTTTTCTGTTAAGCTTAGAAGGCTTAAAAATAGACTCTGAATTTGGAACAGAGAGATTTTTGGAAACATCCAAGATAATGTGAAAATTGCTGAGGATAAGGTCATACAGAAAGAACTGAATCATCAAATAGTTAATTCAGGAACCAGTAGAACTGAATTACACCAAGCCCAGGCTGAATTAACCATTGCACTATTAAGAGAAGAGACCTTTTGGAAACAAAAGTCTAGATTAAAATGGTTAGTTGAGGGAGATTTAAATACAAAATTTTTTCATTCTACTGTTAAGGCCAAACATGCTAAACAGAAAATAGCTCTGATTAAAAATTCAAATGATGAATGGATTACTAATCCAGAAACTATTGGATCAGAAGCTGTTTATTTTTACCAAGGCCTTTTGACTAATGACATTTTAAGTGCTGATGAGAATATTACAGAGGAGCTACTGCAGCACATACCAGAAATGATAACTGAGGAGATGAATAAGGACATAATGAAGCAGGTGGATACACAGGAGCTCAAAAAAATAGTGTTCTCTATGGATGGAAATTCAGCTCCAGGCCTGATGGATTTTCAGGTATTTTCTATAAACACTGTTGGGATATAATTGAAAGTGACCTAATTAATGCAGTAAATGAGTTCTTGATAGGTGCACCCATCCCTAGAGCTATAACTGCTACTTTCATTACACTTATACCAAAAAGACAAGTCAACACCACATTTTCTGATTTTCGACCTATCAGTCTGTGTAACTTCCTCAACAAAATATTTTCTAGAGTCTATACTGATAGAATGAAGCCCATAATGCCATTATTGATCTCCCCTGAACAATCTGCATTTGTACAGGGAAGAGAATTGGCTGATAATATACTCCTCATGCATGAATCAACTGATTATCTACATAATAAAACAGGGGGATTTAATATATTCTTGAAACTTGACATGTTGAAAGCATTTGATAGAGTCTCATGGAGTTTTTTAACTAAATTACTTCTAAAACTGGGCTTCAACACACACTTAGTATCAAATATTACGGGCAACATAAAAGCAGCAACATTCTCAGTTTTAGTTAATGGAAAACCCTATGGTATTTTTAAGGCATCTAGAGGGATAAAACAGGGAGACCCATTGTCTCCATATCTGTTTATTATCTTAACAGAAGTTTTTACAAGATCACTGGGGTTTCTGTTTCAATGTGCTAAAATTGATTACTATAAACTGCCACATTTAGCTAAGAAAATAACAAGTTTGAGCTTTGTTGATGATACCATGGTTTTCCTGAAAGCTAATAAGCACAGTCTAGAAAACCTAATGGAGTTCTTAAATAAATATGAAAAAGTGTCTGGACAGAAGATAAATATTGAAAAATCCTCATATTTTATATCCAATAAAGCTTCACAGGCCTATCATAGAATTGTTTCTGATACTACTGGCATACCTATAGGTGTTTTTCCTTTTAAATACCTAGGGTGTCCAATTTATACAGGAAGAAAGAAACACTCCTATTTTAAGCCAATTTTTGACACTATTTTATCTAAATTATTTTCTTGGCGAAATAAATGGTTAAATCAAGCTGGGAGACTTATATTAGCAAAACATGTTCTGTCTGCTATTCCATTGCATGTGCTTACTGTTATAAAACCAACCAATGGGGTTTTGGATAGGCTACATGTATTATTTGCAAAAACATTTTGGGGAAGTTCTGAGCATGGTCAAAATAAAATGTGGAGGTCATGGATAAATATGTGTTACCCAGTATTAGAAAATGGACTTGTTCTTAGGAATTTGCATGTTCTAGTTGATGCTTTCTCACTGAAAATCTGGTGGAAACTGCAGAAAGGAGGATCTTTATGGTCTTCCTTTATGTGGTCTCTACCAGAGAGTAAAATGAAATCTAAAACATGGCAAAGATACAAACAGATTGATGAGATTGCACAGGAAAATACTATCATTCAGATTGGTGCAGGTGATATATCTTTTTGGGAAGCCAACTGGCTACAGGTTGGTAGGCTTATAACATTCTGGAATGATAATCTTGAACTTGTTCATCCAGAATTGACTGTAAAAGAATTTTTCTTCAGTTAACAACAATTGATTACTGATATGGTATATAGTTTCCCCCAACACATTATTGACCTTTTAGCAAAGGATTTTGTTATATATGAAGATTATAAGGACAAAATAATTTGGAAACTTGAAACTAATGGTGAATTCACTATTTCTTCTGCATATGAACTACTCAGACCAAAAAGATTGATTATCAATTCTTACAAATATATGTGGTGGAAGTATGTGCCTAAAAAAATATTAGATTTCAACTGGAAATTACTCAATAGATTGCTGCCAATTTCTGACATATTACAGGAGCAACATATATGTGTTATATCTATGTGTTGTTTTTGTAAAAATGAATCTGATGAATTAGACCATGTGTTTCATGACTGCCCTATTATACAAGGTTTATGGATACACTTTCATAACATGCTAGACCTAGTTCCAGAAAATTTCAATAATCTATGGGATAGGTGCCTGTATTACTGGACCATAAACATGAAATATGAGCTTCACAGGGTAATTGTTAGGTCTTTGCCTTTTGTTATTAACTGGGTGATATGGTGCAGTAGAACAGCATATTATTTTGACAATATAGTCCCAAGTGCACAGAAAATGAAACAGAAGGCTCTTTATCTGTTACAAAGTATCATCAGAATCAACAAGCTGAGATGGGTCAGATCAGAAGCAAGAAATTTACATTATGAACTACTCCAGCTAGCACCAGTGGCTCCTATGGTGTGTAAACAGTTACAGTTAGCGAAATGGAGGCTCCCTTCAGCTCATTACAAACTGAATACTGATGGATCATCACTAGGGAACCCTAGTCATGCTGGAGCTGGAATGGTGATCAGATCAGTGACAGGGCAAGTAATCAAAGCACAATCAATTTATTTGCAACACAGATCCAGCCTAGAAGCAGAAAACCTGGCCCTACTAGAAGGGATTCAGATGGCATATCTTGAAGGAATGGAACACTTACAGGTGGAGGTTGACTCTCTGATATTACTGAAGATTATCAGAAGAGAGTTCAGAATTCCATGGAGAATTGAACCTTATATTAGAGCCATATTTTCCTTAACAAGTGAGTTCTCTTCTTTATCTTTATCACACATATACAGAGAAGCTAATTCAGTTGCAGATGCATTAGCAAATTTAGCAAGTAAAGAGAGAATGAATTCAGTTTTTTCAAATGAAAATTTACCAAATAATATTAAGGGTCTAGTCAATTTGGATAGTAGAGAGGTGCCTTACATAAGAGTATGATTTCACTATCTACTGATATTTTCTTTGTGCTTATTGTAGGCGCCAGGCCTGACCATGACAAGCTGAAAGATCCAACAAAGAAGGCCGAGAGAAAATAGATCATAAGCAGCTGTACCAAAAAGACTGTTATGAAACAGAATAGCTGTTAACACTTAACATGCTTATTGTATGATTATACAGGCTCAATAGCATAGATAAATAAATTATTGATCCCCGTGCTTGTCGGCAAATTTGGACTTCACATAGCGATCCCTAACATGCTTGCAAGTAGTGAGTCCTCCCATCGGCAGAATTGAGCTTCGCATAGCGATCTCTAACTTGCTTGTGGGAGTAGACATGGAAATAGATAATTTATTTCACATATCTCATTTGATACATTAATTTGTAACAATGTTGTTTCAGACTTTTCCCTACGGGGTTTTTTATGGGCTTGGTGAACCTAATAAACTTCACCCAAAAAAAAATTTAAATTATAAATTTAATTACAAATTAAATTTTAATTAAATTCTAATTACATACACTATGAAATATTGTATTCTTATTAGAGTGTGATGAGAAGAAAAAAGGGATTAATAATTTTGTCCTTTTCCCCAAACACTGTATGTATATAATTAAAATATACGTTCACTAATTCTTTGCCTACTTTTTCTACTATATTAGTAAAAATAATTTTGCCTTGCTAAAATTTTACTGATATCTTGAATTTGGGAATAGACCCGTTCAATTTAATTTAGTCCCATAAATAAATTTAATCATACTAATATTTTAAATTTATTAATTTTCAATTAAATTTACTTTGGAAAATAATAAGTTTCAGATAGCGCCGGACCTTAATTAAATGTAAGCGAGGATATTTTTCTAAAATATGAAAACAATGTACTGTCAATAATAATTATAATATCCTAGAGTGAACCTAAAATTTGAGAAGATATTTGGGACTAATTTGGCCACAATCGTACAATCCAAACTACTATTCGTACAATACTGATTAAAGATGTTTAGTTGTTAACCTTTTACACCTAAAAGGTTCTTTATAGATTGTGAATAATCTTTGGATGACTCGTTCACCTTGTGAAAAGCGAGAGCGACCAGCAAGAAAAACAGATCAGCGAGGCCCTAATTCGGTTTGATTACTTGCGTTTAATGTTAGCAGAATAGTTGGTTTAGTTGAGATTTCGTGACTTGACAGTTGAGAGTCAGGTCTAAACACATTTCACCTGTACTCCCTCCGTCCCAACTAAAGTGTCCGCGGGGACGGAGACTCAATTTTAAAAAAATGATGTGAATGTAGGACACATGCCTAAAAGAATGATAAAATATTATTTTAATCCCATAAGTATGTGATTCAAAAAATGTATAGAGAATCATTAAGGGTAAAATGGACAATACACTTTTTTTTTTTTTTGTCAAATGAGTAAATATTAAAAGTAATACTCTTTGATTGGTATATTCAAAAATAGAAAATAAGACACTTTGATTGGTACAAAGAGAGTAGCAAATACTTAATTAGCATTCAAGAGTTTAATTTCGCGTGTGTCGTGTTCCAATCCCCGGGAGCCAATTGTTTGGAGCTTCTGCCAGGAACGCATCAGAATGAGTCTTGTAGCAGCTTCCATAAAAAAAAAAAAAAAGTCTTTGTAGCAACTCCCATTGTTTTATGTAGGGGTGATTTTGGTTCAGTTTATTGGGAATAAGGAAAGAGATAAAAGAAAAATAAATACATATAGAGTTATATAGTTATATTAGGAATATACTTTGTACGCATTTATTCTTGTTTTATCTCTTTCCTTATTACCAGTACCCTCCCTCATACAAAGTATATTCCTAATATAACTATATAACTCTATATATCTTTATTCTTCTTTTATCTCTTTCCTTATTCCCAATAAAAGGGAGGGTATTGGGAATAAGGAAAGAGATAAAAGAAGGATAAATGTATACAAAGTATATTCCTAATATAACTATATACTCCCTCCGTTCGACTATGTTTGTCTTATCGCACTATTCACTGTAGCATGTTTGACTATCAATTTATAGTATTACATCAATACAAATATAGTCACGTGATATGGTTTTGGATTCTCCATAACATGCATATTTAAAATATAAAATTTTTACCATCATCTAATGCATGTAACTAAAATTATCAACGGTCAAACAAAATGTCAAAACGGTCAACTAAGACAATCTTAGCCGAACGGAGGGAGTAACTCTATATATATTTATTCTTCTTTTATCTCTTTCCTTATTTCCAATACGGTTAATTAAACCCAACTTTATTGTATAACAATTTTCAGTTTTTTTTATGAACCAAATTTTCATCAAAATATCACTCCAAAACTTACAAATAATGGCCTTCTCTCCCGGTCAAACAAAATCAAATGTAGGGACTAACTAGACGTATAATACTAGTAAGCAAAAACTAGAAAAACTATCTCCCTTTGCACTCAGCTATGATTTGGGTATTCAGGGTAGTGACTGGCAAAGTTAAATGCTGGAAAATTCTTATGTTCCTTTCAATCCATGTCTCATAAAGAGCAGTGATGTGCATTCTCAATTTGCTCCATTTCCTCCTACAGTTGCATCAAGTACTTCTTTAGCATCCTCAAGTTCTGGACAGTTGTCAGACTAAGAGATTGCAACAAGGTAGTCATGAACTCACAAGAGCAGAACAGATGAGCTGCAGTTTCAGCTAATTTATGTCATAAGCAACAAGGAGGTTGTGGTCCTAACACCTTGAAGCTTTGTAATCTGTCCATTGTAGCCAATCTTGAGTGCAGCAACATCCACACAAAGTATCAATGTTTAGGCAGAATAGTAGTGTGCCAGACCAGCTTAGCTAGGTGATCCTTTTCACTGCCTCCCCTTTTCAAATTATACACAGCTCCGATGCTCAATTTTCCAGCTTTAGATAGGTATTCTGACCCTCTTGGTAGCATTAGATCTTTTTCCCGCATTAGTGATTTCCAGCCCCAACTATGCCCCACTATAGCCTTGCATTATATCAAAGGCCTGCCTCTTACATGGTAGGCATTCATCCATTTCACCCACATCACATCTTTTTAGTACGAATATCCCACAGTAACTTATATTTTGAAGCTGAGTTCCACATAGAAGGGTCCCTGATCCCCCATCCTCCAGATTTCAGCAAGATACACATAGAGTCCCAACCAACTGGTGTGAAGCTTCTCTCTCCCTGTTATCTGTCCCAAATGTAGTTCCTGCACGGAGAGACAATTTTCCGCATTAAGTTTTCAGGTAACTTGAAGACCGTCCTTATGGAAATGGGCCATAAGAATGTCGATGTAGAGGGCGAGAGGGGAGGATATGCTGATCCTGTGAGGAAGAGGCAATTGCTCCGAGTGATGTCTGAGTTTAGCGCTAATAGTCCCGAGATGAGGGAGCTTAGGGACACTCGTTGCTAACTTTTTCACCACTCTCAGCTCCAAAAGATGTGGGGGTGATGAGGCCTAAATATACTCTTGTTTTATGACATTTGAGATCTAATTTGGGTAGCATTTAGTGAAAAGTGAGGAGTTTTAATGCTAAACTTGTCAAATTTACATTTTGAAGAACAAGTGATGCACTAATGTTTTGAAACTTGATTTTGGAAATGTTCGCAAAAGAATTAGAGCACATGGGTCATACCATTGGATTCCTCTCATCAAGAGTTTCAAAATGGACTACTAGAAGATGCAAATCGGATCAACGGTTAAAGTGCACGGTCCTTCACAAAGTGCGCCAAGCGCTGCACGCCCCGTGCACTACATTCTATAAATACCCCCTTATCTCCACCAAGAGGAAAACGGCCACAACCATGTAGAGCTCCATTTTCGTCATCTTTCTTTCGTTTTTCTTCCATTTCTTTCCATTAGATTAGTAGTTTGATTCCACATATTGTAGTATAGTTTAGTTTGATCCTTGGGAGCATTTGAATTCACTTCCCTTTAGAATGAATGCTCTGCCTTCTCTCTAGGATTGAACCACACGCGCCACCCACTTATGAACATTAACGTTTCTTTTCTTACCGTTACGCACTGATTCTGCCAATAACGACTAGCTTAACGGCTCTCCAATGGGGGAACCACCCCCATTTTCCGGCGAAACAGACGCCGGAAAATCCTTCATTTAAGCCCTAACCTCTAGACCACCGCCCCTGTCACCCACCCTCCCTTCCAACCCTGAAATACGCCCAATCACATTCTTTAATGGAAAATCTGCTTGTATGTATCCTACTGAATCAATCCCAACATTGGCCGAACACTACCGAAATGCTCTAATCGGCAAGTTTCAGAGAGCAAAGCCTCCGATGCCGATGATCCAGACGGCGGTACAAGCTATGGGTTTCAACCACAGCTTCCAGTTGGGATCTCTAGACTACAAACATGTACTAATCCGCTTCCAGAGCAAAGAAGATTACCAGAAATTCTTGCTCAGGTAGTCCTGGATGGTAGCTGGATCCAATATGAAAGTTTTGAAATGGTCGCCGGACTTCTCGCCGGAGCACACCGGTGGTTCGATCTGGGTTACGGTAATGGATGTCCCTCTCTATTATTGGAATACCTCTATGATTGCAGATCTAGGAAATCAGATTGGTAAATTTATTAAGCATGATACTGCAACTAATCTCATCTCCAGACCATCAGCCCTAAAAATGTGTGTTGAATTAGTTGTTACCAAAGAATTATTGCCATCTATTCAGATATGACATCCTCAGAATTATAGAGATTGTGAAATAGTGTATGAAAATGTGCCTATGTATTGCTTACATTGTAAGAAATTGGGGCACAATGATAACAATTGTGGAGCACAACATCCTGAACTGAGAAAGTGGCCACAAAAGGAGAGAAGAAGCTCTCAGACACATGACAACAAGGCTCAGCAGCAACAACAGCAGCATCAGCCATCATCATCAGGACTATCCAGAAAAAAAAAGGAGCAAGGTGCAGCTCAGCATCAACAGTGGGTTAAAGTGCCACACAAAATGAGAGAGGAAGTAGATCAACAACAGATGGTGGCATACAAGCCTCCACAACAAGATCAGACTTTCAAGCTCTCTCACTTCTATGTGACAAAGCCATACTCTATATCCTTTTCATTAGATGATATTGATGTAGTTCACAGAAAACATGAGAACAAAATTAAACATGATGCTAGAGCTAAAATGTATAATAGGGAGAAACAGCTTGAACTTGTACCTTACCACAGGGTACAGACAACAAACTACATCTCTATATTGCAGGAAGAGGAGGAGCTTTAAAATGATGGGATACACAGACAAAGAAAATTACAGGATTGACTATTGAGGAGATAATAGAGACAGGACCACCTCAGCCTGATCCACCTCAACCCTCAACTGGAAAGCTCAGACATGATGAAAAGGTAATCAAATAGGGAAGTTCTTCTGAATCCATCAGTAGGAAACTAAGACCCAAACCAAAAGTTAAATACACCTGTTAAATGATTAGTCATAAATTAATAGGTAACTTATTAGTATGGAACATAAGAGGATATGGTACCTCTATGGATAGGCTCAAAACTTTGCCCACTGCGCACCATGTTTCTATACTTTGCGTAATAGAGCCCATGCATGATAATAGTCAAATAAAAAATCTACAATTTGAAATTGGTTTTCAAAATTGTATTGCAGCTAATGAGGCAAAAATATGGCTGTTTTATAAAAATAAATTCTTAATTGATGTGGTTTCACAGACTGATCAATTCATTCAAGTTAATATCACTGAAAAAGCTTCTTTAGAAAAATGGAATAGTGTATTTGTATATGCTCAGGTCACCAGAACACCAAGAAGACAGCTTTGGAAGGATCTCATCAGTCTACAGCCAACACCAACTCTATATGCTGGAGATTTTAATACAGTGGCACATGTTCATGAGCACAGAGGATAACACTCCCCACCTTTTGGTAGTATGAGAGATTTCGGGGAATGGATGAATGAGCAGAAGGTAGTGGAGATTCCTACAGTTGGAAATATACACACATGGACAAACAATAGAATGAGGGAGGAAAGACTACTTCAGAGGTTGGATAGAGGTATCTGCACAGCTGAGTGGATCAACCAGTACCCTCACACTTCAATCCAAGTCCTAAATAGGTCCACATCAGATCACAACCCCCTCTTAATCTCTATTCAAGATGCAACAGAAATAACTCCAATGCCTTTCAGATTCCAGGAAATGTGGCTTCATAGGGCAGAATTCATGGAAATGGTGAAAGAGAACTGGGACCAGCCATTTAAGTATACAGGAATGAGTAATATGGTGTTTAAATTGAAGAGAGAAAAAAGCAGGCTGAAACAATGGAAGAAGGAGTCTTTTGGTGATGTCCATCAAAACTTATTGGATGCAGAAAATAAAGTGGCTACTCTGGAGGAGGCATACCAAGCTAGTAACTCAGAGGGTGACCTAATTTCTCTGAACAGAGAAAAAGCAATGCTGTTAAGGGCTCAGAAAGAAACAACCTCATTTTGGAAGCAGAAAACAAATATTAGATGGCTGAAGGATGAGGATGCAAACACAAGTTATTTCCACCATACAGTGCAAGAAAAAAGAGCTAGGTCTAGAATATCCAAAATCAAGAACTCCAATGGAGTATGGATAACTGATCCTGAGCAGATCAAGGAGGAAGGTATTTCTTTCTTCAAACAGTTACTAAATGGCAACACAGATGATGAAGATGGTCAATATATGTAGCACTTCATGGAGGTAATTGCTTCAGTGATAACTGCAGAAGATAATGAAGCATTACTATCAGAGGTTGGTTTGGAGGAACTAAAAGGAGCAGTTTTTGATTTGAGCAAGGAAGCATCACATGGTGCTGATGGCTTCTCTAGACATTTCTTTACTAGCTGTTGGGAAATCATCAAAACAGACTTACTGGATTTAATATCAGATTTCATGACTGGAAATCTCTCGCCTAAAGCCATCTCTAGCACATGGCTTGCTCTCATCCCAAAAAAGGTCAACCCCTCTACCTTTGCTGACTACAGACCAATCAGCCTCTCCAATTTTATAAATAATATTTACTCTAAAATTCTTATGGAGAGGCTGAAGCCTCTTATGAGTAAACTGATATCCATTCAACAATCTGACTTCATGGAGGGCAGAGATATATCTGACAATGTGTTGCAAATGATGGAGATGACTAATCTGCTCAGGAAAAATCCAAGGTATCAGAATATAGTGGTCAAGTTGGACATGCAGAAGGCTTTTGACAGGGTATCATGGGCATTCCTAAACTCAGTCATGTTGAATTTTGGCTTTCATGGAAAATTTGTGAAGCTAATATTGCAGAATATCTCTCAGGCTTGGTTTTCAGTACTAATCAATGGGGTCAGCAGTGGATTTTTCAACTCAACCAGAGGCATCAAGAAGGGGGACCCAATTTCTACTTTACTGTACGATATCATATCTGAAGGATTCACCAAAGGAATTCAAAGACTGTTTAGTATTAATTATTTGGAGAATTTTATAATGCCAAGGGGAGTACAACCTCTATCCCACCTGATGTATGCTGATGACACTGCAGTTTTTGTATCTGCAAGGAAAAGAAACCTAAAGAGACTCAAGGCATTTATGGGGGCATATGAAGGAGTTTCTGGTCAAAAGGTAAATTTTGAAAAGTCTGAGATATTTGCACACCCTAAGGCTACTGTTGCTAAGCTGAGAATGATCAAAAGAACACTTGGAATGAAAATAGGACATATTCGTTTCATATACCTTGGAGTTCCTATTTTTCATGAGAGAAATAAGGTGATTTACTATCAAGGGTTGTTGGAGAGAATGGAAAAAGTGGTGCTTAACTGGAAAAATCACTGACTTACGGGAGCAGGGAGACTCACACTTATCAATTCAGTACTTTTAGCAATCCCAACCCACATTCTTGCTGTGTTGAAACCCCCACAGCAAGTGGTCAAAAAAAATGGAGAGTATAGCCTCAAAGTTCTTCTGGGGACAATCTGATCAGGGGCAGAGAACGAGCTGGCAAAGGTGGAATAAAAGCATTGCCAACAGCAGAGGATGGTCTGGGATTCAGAAGCATCAGAGCAACAATAAAATCTTTTTCTTGTAAGATATGGTGGAAACTACAACAAAACAAGACTCTGTGGGCCAAGGGCCAAGCATATGTGGTCACTTGCAGAAACATACAAGCTATCTCAAGCATGGAAAAGAATTAGTGATATCACTCCATTTGCAATTGCTCAGACAAGAATCCTCTATGGTAAAGGAGGTAGCTCATTTTGGGATGGAAACTGGGTGGGTAATGGAGCATTATACTATCAGTGGCCGGAGCATATACAAATTCCATTCCCTCATATTACTGTGCATGACTTTTTCACTAATAAACAGTTTTATCTTACCCAATTGGAGCCTCATCTGGCTACCAGGACCATATTGTTATTGCATGAAGCAGAAGAGCAATTCACACATGAGGATAGGCTTATATGGAAGCCAGGGATGGATGGCAATTTTACAATAAAGTCAGCATATCACCAGTTAAGGGATAAACAGCCACAACATCCATTGATGAAAAAGGTATGGTCAAAATATATTCCAAAATAAATCTCCATTTTAATCTGGAGAATAAAAAATAGACTCTTACCTTTTGATGACATTTTTGAAAAATTTGGATTTCACATTGTTTCAAAATGCCTTTTTTGTTGCAACCTGGATTCTATGGAGCATTATTTCAATCTAAGTCCTGCTAATTTAGAAATATGGCATTCCATACACACAATGCTTGCTATACAAGTCCCCACATTCCATACAATTAGACACAGATTGAAATTCTACTTTCACCATAATGGATTTTCAAAAATACATTCAACTGTTATTAGAACAGTTGTATCAGTAGCATTATGGTTTCTGTGGAAAAAAAAGAACTCACAACTGTATGATAATCATGCAATGGGGAAACAATTTATATGTGAGTCTGTTGTGAGAATGTCCAGGAATATCATTTCAGCCCAACCACTGACTGGGAACACAGATAGAAATAACTTTTTGATCACAAATGGAATGGTTCCTTTTATTAGGAGGAAAAGGCCCAAACTTATAAAGATCATCAAGTGGTTTCCTCCTGATTATGGCTATAAAATAAATGTTGATGCTGCTTATAACAATAATCAGGCTGGAATAGGGCTTTTAGTAAGGGACAGCACATGAAAAGTAATTCTAATGAGATCCTCTCCAGTCTCATGTATTTCTTCTATACATAATGAAATAATAGCTATTACAAAAGGGTATCAGTTAGCTATGGAAATGCAATTACATGCATATATTGTGGAAACTGACTGTTTGCAGGCACTCAAAGGCATCAGATCACCTGATAAAATTAACTGGGAGATATACTCCTACAGCACTCAAATACAAGGGTGGCACAATGAACATCAAAAAGCACACATCCACAGGGAAGGGAACATGCCAGCTGATTTCTTGGCAAAGCTTGGACTTAATACACATATCACCCAGCAAATCACATGGTTTGAGGCCTCATCAGAGCTTAAAGGACTAGTTGCAATGGACAGACTAGGTATACCCTCCATTAGAACTCAACAAAATAATTTGTAAGCATAAGAAAGGTACTGCTGTCTATTTCTCTTATGACAGGTACATCCATGATGAGCAAGGGCAACTGCAGCAATCAAAATCAGTCTTCTTGGAAAATTCAAAATGAAGGCACAATCTCAGAAACTCATGGGGAGTTTACTTCTGTAAATTTTGTATTAACTAGATAGCAATTTTTTGGCAATCTAGACTAGCAATATGGATAACCATTCTTGATATCAATTTCTGGGTGGCAAATTTGTGCTTTGACCTTTGCTGGCTCAATCACTAACCTGCTCCTCAGATTTTATTGGTTCAAGAATGGTACTTTTTTTTCCATACTGTTAGCATCTTAGAATAGCCACACTAGGTTATTCATTTTGACAGAGATTTTCAAGCTTTGAAGAGCAGATGCTCTATTTTTTGTAAAACTTATAAGCCTATAAGGTTTTTTTTTGGTTTGGGGTGCCAATTAATTCCCCCCACCAATGGTGGTTTAACTTAAAAAAAAAGAATTCACTTCCCTTGAAACTTTGAGGACCTTGTATGCTTAAAACTTTGGATTTTGATGATCATTTGATGAACTTGAATTCTTGTGCATGAATGTTGTTCAATCTTGTTTAATTTGTTATGGGCTTTGTATTTTATATCAATTCCATAGTCATTAATTAGGTTAGTTTGGTTAGAGTAATTTAGTGTGATGATGAGGGTGACTTAGTATAATGGTAGTGTAATTTCTAGTTATTAGATTAATGACTATGGAAGGGGTTGAGTGATGACAAGTTTTTCCCCTTGTTGTGTGATTGTAGTTAAGGAATGCCATGATAAATATGAGTTGCTAGAAGTGGAAATCTTATGAACTTGCATGATTAATCAATTATGTGTTTAGGTAAAAATTGAATGTTATCATTGGTCCCCCTAATATGTGATTGTATACTTGAGTTGAAGATTCCTTTTTAACGTATGATTGTTATCAGCGAATAGCTAGTTGAAGATTCCTTTTTAACGTATGATTGTTAACATTATCGTTTACTCCAATATCATTAAGTAGCAAAGTAGGAGTCGAGACATATATGCTTTCATCGTCTTGGTTCTTGCTAGTTATCAAATATCTTATTTGTATGCTCTCGCTATCGCGGGTATGTGAGTAAGTTTGTCGCTCTCTAATCTTAAATACCATTGTTGAGTTATCTATGATGTTATCATCTAGGTAAATCAACAATAAGAGCTTTTGAGTGGTGTTATCATCCTCTCTAGCTACATTCGAGTGAATATGATGCTTTCATCCGTGACAAATGGTCTAAACTACCTTTTAATTGCATTTGCTCGGTGATAAGTCGATAGTTGGAAATTGAAGTCATTTGCCTCCCAAGTCCTCATAATCTTAGAGTTTTCCCCTTTAGTTGATGATAGTTTAACTTGCTTTCGTAGTGTAATCAAAACCAATCTCAAAACCCCCTTGTTTACATTGCTTTCTGTATAATATATATGTATGCTTATTATCTACTTTTAAACACTCCAACAAGTCCCTTCTCCTTGTGGTTCGACCTCTACTTCCCACTATCTACTCTCTAGTAGTTAGAAGTTGTAGGTGATTTTTAAATAGTATTCTAATCTCGCGGAGTCCCGTTTAACGACGTGGGAAATTGCTTGTTAAAATTGGCGCCGTTGCCGGGGAGAAGGCGTATTTTGTTTTTGTGTTTCATCGTAGATTATATTTCTATTTGTAGTTTTTCAAAAAAAAACTTTCTATTTTCTTGAAGTGTGTATTGCTTGAGTACTTTTGTGGAAGACACCGCTTGTAGTGTGTACCGATCTAGAACTCTTGCTTTGCAAATTTCAAAACTTTTACTAATATTTTTACTCTAAGTAGAAAATATTTTGAAGAATTTCTCGCCTTAAACAATCAAAGGATGAGAAATATTATGGCAAGCTCGAGTGATACTTACAACTCAAATAATTTTTCTGAGCCTTGCAATGTTGATTCGAGAGATGAGCACTATAATAATGAAAGGTCTTTTGGTTCTTCATACCAAAGTGACTATCATGATAAGTGCTATAATGAGGAGAGAGTTGGTTTTCAAGGTAAAGAAAGATATAATTCATACTACAATTCCTATGAGCCGCAAGGGAGTGGTCATTTGAATTATGAATATCTTGATGAAAACCAACACTATGAGTACCAAGACATGCTCCCACCTTGTTGGGATGTACCTAAAGAGCAGGATTCGATTGATGATGAAAGAAATCATCGTTTTGAAAATCTTGAGAGGCGAGAGCATGAAAGGGCCGTAGAGGTAAAGCTCTTGGTAGCTCAATATTTAGAGGAAGAGTCATCCCAAAAGGAACTTAATTCAAATTTTTCGGTGAGTGATTCCACTGTTATATTATGATAAAGAAGTTCAATGGAATGAGGAGTTAGGTGTTGAGTCAAGTGAATTAGAGAGGCTGGTGACCGATATTCTTGAATTTTTACCATCACCATTGTCATCCTCACCTCTACATACTCCACAAATTCCCCAACTTCCCAAACCAATAGAGGAGTCAAGTAGGTTGTTTGGAGAAGTACCATTCAACATAGAACCTATTCCAAGTACTTTGGTGAGTGAAGTCACCTCTTTGTATGAGGGAGAATTTCAATGGGATTAGGAGTTGGTTGTTGAGTCTAGTGAAGTACAAAGGGAGGTGATCGCTCTTGAACATCCATTATCATTATTTTCACCACCTCCACCTATACTACCAATTCCACCACTTCCATCAATTTTGGAGGAGAGTAGAAAGCCATATACATTCATACTTCCATTTATCACTACCCCTCCAAGACCTCAACCATACAATCCTCCTCTTAAACCTCTTTCCTTTACCTTCCTTGTGAGGGTGAGAGATTTTAATTTTTTGTTATTTGAATAACATTAGGGTCGTGATGACGACCTTAAAGACACTCCCTCCGTCTCAGCCTAATGTGCACTCTGACTTTTTGACACTATTTGCTTTTCAACTTTGACCGCTTATTTAAATAGATATATAATCATGAATATTATCATATTGGGTATCGTTAGATTAATTACAACATAAAGTATTCAAATATCAAATTTTTATTTTTCGATAATATAAGTAAATAAAGATAAGGTTGGTCAAAGATGTGTCTTGGATAGTGTGAAAAGTCAACTGTGCTGCTTTGGTTGAGACAGAGGTAGTACGTAATTTCTCTTGAGGCACCCAATTGCAACATTGGGATGAACCTCCCATGTCGTGTCGACGGCGTTAAATAAATCGATTTTGATCGTAACTCCACGATTTTCTTTTTCTTTTTCTCCTCTTTTATGTGCTTATAAAAAAAGATGCTTATTTTTAGTTTATTTGATTTTTCGTTTGTTTATAAAATTTTACACTTTGGTAGTGTTTTGATGCAGGAAATTTGGACGCATAGGGGCATGGAATTTTTATCAAAAAAAAAAAAAACCGCACGGGCCTTTGTAAATCAGAAATTTTTCGCCCCTAGTGACGCACAGCCCATGCGGAGTTTACTGGCAGGTGATTTCATGTTATAATTGCACGGGCCTTCAGGGGGTGCCCTTAATTACTAGTGCATGGCCTGTGCACTTTTGACTTGACCAGTTGACTTTGACCAAAAAAAACACAAAAACATTAAAAAAAATGAAGAAGCCCATCTCCCTCATCATAAACATTACTCCGCTTCACCATCTCCATCCCCACAACTACACCAAAACGTCACCGCCACCACCCAGCCACAACCTTCCATCACCTTTTCCGGCCACCTCCACCCCAGAACCACCACCACTGAGGCCATCACATCACCGGCCACTCTATGCTGACTACCACCAACTCCGCCCATTCACCACCACCGTCCCCCCATCTTCACCAGCCATCTCCTCGCCATCTCCCCGCCATCTCACCGCCGCTGAACCGCCGCCACCACCATCCTTGAGCCATCTCCGATCGGCCCCACGGCTGCTCCATCAATCTCCACCTTTTGACTTGACCAGTTGAGTACTTTGACCCAAAAAAAACACAAAAACATAAAAAAAAGCCCATCTCCCTCATCACAAACATTCCTCGGCTACACCATCTCCATCACCACAACTACACCAAAACCTCACCGCCACCACCCAGCCACCACCTTCCACCACCTTTTCCGGCCACCTCCACCTCAGAACCACCACCTTTGAGGCCATCACATCATCGGCCACTCTATGCTGACTACCACCACCTCCACCTATTCACCACCACCATCCCCACATCTTCACCAACCATCTCCCCACCGTCTCACCGCCGCTGAACCGCCGCCACCACCATCCCCGAGCCATCTCCGATCGGCCCCACGGCTTCTACATCAATCTCCACCTTTTGACTTGACCAGTTGACTTTGACAAAAAAACACAAAAACATTAAAAAAAAGAAGCCCATCTCCTTCATCACAAACATTCCTCCGCTACACCATCTTCATCACCACAAATACACCAAAACCTCACCGCCACCACCCAGCCACCACCTTCCCCCACCTTTTCCGGTCCCCTCCACCCCATTACCACCACCTATGAGGCCATTACATCACCAGCCACTCTATGCTGACTACCACCACCTCCGACCATTCACCACCACCATCCCCACATCTTCACCAGCCGTCTCCCCGCCGTCTCACCGCCGTTGAACCGCCGCCACCACCATCCCCGAGCCATCTCCGATCGGCCCCACGGCTGCTCCATCAATCTCCACCTCTGCAGCTCCGTTGATCGATCCCCGCCGGCCACTGCTCACCGGAATCGCCGGGTCTGAACCTCTCTATCGACCGCCGCTTTCTGCTCCCGACCGGGCAGTGACGCCGACGTCAAGCCCCAGTGCCGACATCATCCCGCTGAACCCATCACCGCCATCTCGCCGCCGGACTGCTCAGATGCCGCCCCGCTTAGACCTCACAGTCGTGTCTGAACTTGAGCCCGAGTCCCGCCGCCAGCCACCATCCCCATCTCCGGCCACCAACCACCGACCGGTACCACCACCCATCTCCACCTCACCGAACTCCTCACCACCACCATCCTCGTCGACTCCATCGCCACCTCTGCCCCGACACAACTCCATCTCCATCTCCGCACCGACGCGACTCCATCTCCATCTCCGCCCGAGCGACTCATCTCCACCGCCCAACACACTTCCATCGCCACTCCAAATTCACCTCACCACCAATCTGCTCTAAATCATTTACTGCACCAGCAGAGCCCGTCGGAGCTGCGAATCTCAAACTCCACCGCCACCATCCACTAGCTATCCCCACCGTGTCTCCAACGCAGCCATCTATTTTTCGGCAGATCAGTTCCCGATTCATCCCCGCCACCAAACCACCTCTTTTCGTCGGCCACTTCCAACAACACCACATCGTTGATCAGTCCTTGGAACTATTCTGCATCTCCTCCAATTCCTCACAGTTCAGTGGGTAATGTCATGCTATAACTCTTCATGTTTTCCGAGGTTTTGTTTATGCGCTGTGATGTACTATGTGAGGCTGTGTTATGATGGTGTGCTTTAATGTTGGAATATGCTTAGCATCGGCTTGCCGCCACTATATTCTCTTGCTTGTATTGAAGTTGTATGCTGAGTTTGTTCCTACTCCCTTCCCTAGGATTATTATTGTTCAAACATTGAGGAAAATGTTTACTTTAATTGTGGGGGAGGGTTTAGTATCCATGTTTTTCTTTGCTCTATTGTATAAATGTGTGCTTCTTTTGAAGAATTTGTTTTGAAAAGAAAAAGAGTTAAAAGCCCGGATAGGTAAAACATTAAAAAGGCCTAGGCAAAAGTGAGAGGCTTGTGCGGAAAAATGAGAGGCTAGGTATAACCTAGGCAAACGGAGAGTGTACGAAAAATGAGAGGCTAGGTATAACTTAGGCAAAAGGAGAGTGTGCGAAATATGAGAGGCTAGGTTACAACCTAGGCAAAAGGAGAGTAATAAAAAAAAAGAGTGGTTATGTGAAAATCGAAAAGCGCATAGGCAAAAGGAGAGGTAAACTCACTCATGTTTCGGTGGTCTCATTTTGATGTACTTTTGTGTTATATTTTGTGATCTCTTTGGGGTAGGGTTGTGCCATAGAAATTATTGTGTATTGTACTTGTAATTTTGGCACACTCTTTATTTTATGATGATATTGGGGGTTGGGTAGAACTTTCATTAGGATTAGAATATGAGACATGATTCTTGTGTTTTCATCTTAAGGAAATTTTGTATTTTGTCAAGGTCTCAAATGTCTTGTTGTGAAATTTATAGGAGTATGCACTTAGACTTTAATCATTCTTTCTCGAGGACGAGAAAGGTTTAAGTGTGGGGGTATGTGATGAGGCCTAAATGTACTCTTGTTTTATGACATTTGAGATCTAATTGGGGTAGCATTTGGTGCAAAGTGAGGAGCTTTAAAGTTAAACTTATCAAAGTTACATTTTGAAGAATAAGTGATGCACCGATGTTTTGAAACTTGATTTTGGAAATGTTCGATAAGAAATTAGAGCATATGGGTCATACCATTGGATTCCTCTCATCACGATCTTCAAAATGAACTACAAGAAGATGCAAATTGGTTCTACGGTTAAAGTGCACGACCCTTCACAAAGTGCGCCAAGTGCTGCACGGCCCGTGCACTACATTCTATAAATACCCCCTTATCTCCTCCAAGAGGAAAACGGCCACATCCATGTAGAGCTCTATTTTCTTCATCTTTCTTTCCCCTTTCTTCCATTTCTTTCCATTAGATTAGTAATTTGATTCCATGTATTGTAGTATAGCTTAGTTTGATCCTTGGGAGCATTTGAATTCACTTCCCTTGAAACTTTGAGGGCCTTGTATGCTTAAACTTTGGATTTGGATTATCATTTGATGAATTTGAATTCTTGTGCATGAATTTTGTTCAATCTTGCTTAATTTATTATGGGCTTTGTGTTTTATATCAATTGCATGCTCCATATTCATTAATTAGGTTAGCTTGGTTAGAGTAATTTAGTGTGGTGATGATGGTGATTAGCATAATGGAAGTGTAATCTCTAGTTATTAGATTAATGACTATGGAAGGGGTTGATAAGTCCATGGTTCGTATTCTGACCTCGTTCATACTCGGACCAGGGCCCGAGAAGGGTCATGGACTCGAGATACGCGGAGGATGGGTCCACGGGTCCATCAATCCTAAACCTTATAAGGAATGCGTATATTATGAATGATCTACAAGGAATATACATCTTCTCAAAGATGGTAATTTAGCTATCCTAAACATGGTAATACAACCTTGTAAGAAATAAACTTCTATTATACATGGTAATACAACCTCTATTCCCATAAGAGTTGTATTCATACCATAAATACATATCTTGGTGATCTACGGATTGTAGCCATATAAATACCCTAAGAGGTTTGGTAGACCTCTCATCTAATCTCATACTTTATACTTTACGCCTTAAGCAAATATACTGACTTGAGCGTCAGTGTGTCTATCCCCGGGACACCCGGGGCCTTTGTCTTGCAGATCAGTTCGAGAGCCTGGTTCGTCGTCGAAGTGTTGGTGTCCGGCATACATCAATTTGGCACGTCCGGTAGGACATCTCACACCCATTGACGCTGTCGCCGAACCTTGTTTCCGATCTGATCTAACACACCCGAAGAAGCAAGTTCTCCAACAACATGTCTGAAGCCGAGCAACCCAGACGAAGCGCCTGTGTGCTAGGGCAAAATCCGGAGGAGAATCCAGGAGCAGAACAACCCCTCAAGGATGAGGACGAGGACGAGGAGGCGGTCAACCCGCAGGATCTCGCGCACGCTCCACCTCTGAACCACCGTTAGACTCTACCGTGGGGGCAGGAAACTCCAACGTTCCAAGCTCCTTCGGTCCGAATCCTGTCGTATCCGGAACACCCCTTTCTGGTCCAAATCCTGTTGTGTCAGGAGTTCCACCTTCTGGATCAGATCCTGTTGCGTTAGGAGTACTACCTTCTGGATCGAATCCTGTTGGATCTGAAGCACCGAACTCGGGACCAAGAATTTCAATCCAGACTGACATGAACTACAACGAACACGTCAACAATCAAGACGGCCTTGACCCAGAGAATGAGCTTGGATATGACGGACCTGATTCGATCTTTACTTCAGAAGAACAAGCACTAAGGGATCAACAAATCCTCACGGAAAAACAACAGGAGGAGGAAAGACAAAGACGTCTTAGGGAAACCTTGAGCCGGACTGTAGGACATAACCCTCCAGGTTCCGGGCCGACTTATATCAACCTCGACCCTCCGAGAACGATCCCTGAAGATGTCCAAACGCTGATGAGGAACTTACAGGCCCAATATCCTGATTTTGTCGCATCTTTGATAAACCTCAATATATGACACAAGAAAAACATATTATATAACAACAATATATGACTAGAAGAGTTACCTGAAGAAGACCGACTAGAAGAATATATGACTATTATTCACCATGATTCTGAGGAGACTTTCTCGGACCCCTTTTCCTGGCCTTCTTCTTCCTTTCCTGGATTTTATCAGGGAGGGCCCAATTCCGATCAGGCTTCAAAAAGCTGGAGGTATATTTCGACCGAGGAACATCCAACAGGTACGAGTAAGTGATACTAGGCCACTGCCACGCAGAGCCATGTGAGCCCAGAACAGAATCCTTTCTTTGAAGGGTAATGGCCTCCTTTAGGAGCTCCTCAATGATGCCCTTCAAGTGATCAGGGATGATGAAACCTCTATCAGGAGCTATAGCATCCTTCGGATGGGGATGCAAATCAGGGACCTCGTATTAGCTCCGGTCGAAAGTGAAACAGTCTGCCTCCCACACACCACTGTTATCAGGAAACGTGATGGGTTTTCTCTTCCTCGGAGTAAGGGTAATATACTCGTATGTCTCAAAAGAGAATAACGTATACAGACTCCTGAATAAATCCAGGCTTGGATCGTAGTTCTTCCGAGCGCACCAGGACATCACCGCCATGATCAACACTACCACATTGGAATGTATTTGGCTTGGATGCAGTTGATGATGTTGCAAGAATTCATGAAATAAAGGGGGAAAGGGAAAACTTATCCCTTGCTGTAAAAACCTCCCATAAAGTACCCCTCTAGTGGGGTTCACTAGATCTTTGATAGGAACTTCTCCATCCTCGAGCTTCAAGCCAGCTTCAAGAGGATATGACAGCCTGCAGGACCGCATATACCTTAGCGTCCTTTCATCAACCACTTTGGTGACATCATTCACACCATCAGAGGCCGGAACCCGTTTATCAACTCGGGGCTCCGCATTAGGGTCCATCTCTGACCCAGAAGCACCGTCATCTGCCACTACAGTTACCGCCTGCAGCGGTGAAGCGACGGTAACTTCCATCAGCTCCCCAGCCTCGACTTCAAGAAACAAGGTGCTCAAGTCACGGTCGGCTGGGGCTCTGTATTCAAAAACATTCTCCACATTGCCAGGGGGAACGCTGGAACTTGTTGAAGTCATGGCAATATAGAGAATGGGGGGAAGATAATATACGAGGAAAATGAGACAAATTTGAAGGAAACTTCTTTGGAAACTTGAAATGCAGAGAAGGAAAAAATTGCTTGGATGAAGATTGAGGATGAAAGGAAAAAATTACTTGGTTATATAACCAGTAATTAGTAAGCATTTAAGTGGAGTAATTACCTTGACTCGCGAAACGATACAGGCAATTGGAAGGTTGGTCCTCCTCACAGCCAGAAGATACAATGAACCAAGACCACGTGTCAATCTCCTCAGAATTCAAGAAGCCAGATTCAGATCCAACCATACACGTGTATCCACCATGTGTATTTCAAAAGAAGTTAATCTCAGCCGATCATATATTTGATAGAACACGGAAGAACTTGAAGCTAGATATTCAGAAGGGAGCCCGAGAAAAGAGTCCCCAAAGGACACCTCGAGCTTAACACCCCGAGTTAGTCTCCTCGAGTTATTGGTCTTCCCTCGAGAAACAAGCCTCTCCTTCAACCTTCGAGATGGAGCACTTTATATTCTGAAGATCTACCTTGGGGCTACTGATAAGTCCATCGTTCGTATTCAGACCTCGTTCATACTCGGATCAGGGCCCGAGAAGGGTCATGGGCTCGAGATACGCGGAGGATGGGTCCACGGGTCCATCAATCCTAATCCTTATAAGGAATTCTCATATTATGAATGTTCTACAAGGAATATACATCTTCTCAAAGATGGTAATTCAGCTATCCTAAACATGGTAATACAACTGTACAGATAATGATTAAAGCGTAACAATGTCGTAGCCCTGGCTCTCATATATATACTCAATATTTACATGGAAAAGTCTATACTAGCCTTTACCCTAATACACCCCCTCAATCTTTACGGGGTGCAATTACGGATAGATTGGATCTATGTTTACAAAACAAATCACTAGAAAGACCCTTAGTAAATATATCAGCAACCTGCAACTGTGTCGGAATCGAATGAACTCGGAGACCACCATGGGCAACCATTTCTCGAACAAAATGATAATCAACATCAATATGTTTGCTACGATCATGCTGAACCGGATTGGCCACAAGATATGTCGCAGAAACATTGTCACAATAGAGAGTGACCGGATGACGAAGATAATACCCAAAATCTGCAAGCAATTGACGAAGCCAAATAGTCTCCGTCGCAGTGTAAGCAACAGCACGATATTCTGCCTTCATAGAGGACTTCGACACAGTAGGTTGTTTCTTCGAGCGCCAGGAAATCAAATTCTTCCCCAGGAACACAGCATAGCCAGTGGTGGAGCGACGAGTGTCAGGACAACCAGCCCAATCAGCATCGGAATAAGCAATCACCATCTCCGGAGAATTTGCGGCATGGAGAAAAAGACCAAACTCCATAGTGCCCTGCAAATACCTGAAAATCCTCTTCACAGCATGAAGGTGAGTAGTACGGGGAGCATGCATAAATTGAGAAACCATATTAACAGCATAAGCAATATCTGGACGAGTCATAGTTAAATATTTCAATGCACCAACCATACTACGATATTCAGTGGGATCAGCAAGAAGGTCACCATCAACAGATGACAATGTAACTCTAGAAACACTAGGGGTCCGTACAGGTTTAACTATGTGAAGATGAAACTTGCGCAACAAATCAGACACATATTTTTGCTGAGACAAAAATAAACCCTTAGGAGTACGAGACACCTGTAAACCTAGAAAATAATGAAGATCCCCTAAATCCTTCATATCAAACTCAGAAGACAGAACAGAGATGAATTTGTGAACCAAGTCATTACTACTACCGGTTAGAACTATATCATCCATATAGAGAAGTAAGATAAGCATGTGACCTTTAAATTTAAGAACAAACATAGAAGAATCACAATCGCTACATTTAAAACCAATGGATAATATGAAATTGCTAAATCTGGAGAACCAAGCTCGAGGAGCTTGTCGTAACCCATAAATGGACTTACGTAACCGACAGATGTGATGAGGACGAGAAGGATCAGCAAAACCTGGAGGTTGACGCATAAAAACTTCTTCATTCAAAAAACCATGCAAAAATGAATTTTTAACATCAAGTTGACGGACAGTCCAATTAAGAGAAATAGCAAGAGTGAGAACCAATCGCACAGTAGTAGGCTTAACAACAGGACTGAAAGTTTCAAAATAATCAATACCTGCCTGCTGGTGATTTCCGAAAACAACAAGTCTGGCCTTAAACCGCTCCAATGACCCATTAGAATTGTATTTAATTTTATACACCCATTTACATCCAAGCACATTGCGATTGAAGTCGCGAGGTACCAACTCCCAAGTATTATTTTTAAGTAATGCATTATACTCATCAAGCATAGCCTGTCGCCAACGAGAATCTTTGGACGTTTGTTTGAAATTAGAAGGCTCTAATTCTACAATATCTGATTTTAAATTCATTAACCGACGAGGTTTGGAAATACCAGCTTTAAGACGAGTAAAACCATGGGATGAGCATTGGAAACCAACGACTGTGAGGAAGGGGCAATGGAAGGCAAAATAGGAGAGGAAACACTCGGATGGATGACCGACTGGGAAGGTACACTAGACGGTGATGGAGAAGAACTAGAGTCAGCAGATCGAAGCTCAGGAGACGCAGATACAACCGGACTATGAACCGGGCTAGACGCAGGAGATCGATAGACAGGAGAGACTGACTCAGTAACCGGGCTAGACAATGAACTCGACCTATCCACACATTTAGGCAACATAGGATCCATCGTAACTGGAGGTGAGCTAGGAGACAACGCGGAAGAGGGCGAGATAGGATGTGACTCAACAGAACGTACTAGAGACGTGATAGGAGGAGGAGACACTGGAGAAGGAGATGACGATAATAACGGGAATGTTGACTGAGTAGACGAACTAGATCCCGTAGACACCACAGTAGGCGACCAACCCTCAGAAAGATCAAGAGGTGAGGAAAAAGGTAAGCTCGACTGAGAAAAAAGGAGACTACGATAGGGAAATTGTTTTTCTTGGAAAAGAACATGACGACTAACATAAACTCGACCAGTGAGAGGATCAAGACACCTATAACCCTTATAATCAGATGCATAACCAATGAAAACACAATGTTTTGATTTAGGTTGTAATTTGTTGATTTTAGGATCCATTAGAAGAGGAAAACAAGCACAACCAAAGACTTTAAAAAATTCATAAGATGGAGAACGATGAAACAATTTTTCAAATGGAGACACGCCACCTATGGTCAAGCTTGGTAAACGATTAACAGTAAAAACAGCTTGAAACACGGCATCAACCCAGAATTGAGCAGGAAGATCTGACTGAACAAGCATTGTGCGTGCCATTTCAATGAGAAGGCGGTGTTTGCATTCAGCAACTCCATTCTGAGCTTGTGTGCCGGGATATGATTTACGAAAAATTATTCCACATTCAGTAAAAAGTTGGAGAAGAGAAGAATTATCAAATTCACGACCTCCATCACTTTGGAAAATCTTAATTTTGCAATTAAACAGATTCTCAACCATCTTTTGAAATTTTTGAAATTGTGAGTAAACCTCGGATTTTCTACGTAAAGGATAAACCCATGAAAAACGTGAGAAATCATCAACAAACACAACGTAATATCGAAAAGACTGATTTGATAATACAGGAGATTGCCAAACATCACTATGAATCATATATAAGGGATTAGACCTGGCAAAACGGGTCTATCGGTCGGGTTTGGGTGACACCCAACGGGTTCGGGTATAGTTCGGGTATATGGCTTTTATTCGGGTTTGGGTCTTGATCGGGTTTTTTCGGGTTCGGGTCCCATCGGGTCTTTTGAAAAATTATTGGTTTCGGTTCGGGTTTGGATTTCATTGTTTCGGTTTTGGGTCTCGTCAGTTGTTTTGAAAAAAATATCGGGTTTGATTCGGATTTGTATTTTTCCTTTCGGGTTTGGATTAGATTTGGTTTTAGTTTGTTCAATTTCAGATACAATTCGGATACAATCTCTTTTGAGTCGAGTTTGATTCAGATATACTCGGTCAAGATCACGTTAAAACACATTTAATTAAAATTTATTTTATTTTGAACTATAAACTTATAATGACCATAAAAAAAATTATTCATCTTAAACATTTGATAAATGTATATTATATAGTAGAATTTAGTTTGTGCCCAAAAGTTTTTTTATCTAATGTTTCAAGATATATAATGAGAACTTATATCCACAGAGACTAATAAGTAATAACATATAACATTGTAATAAGCATATCATTAAAATAAATTTATTAATTTAAATATATAATAGTTATTAGGTCAATTATAGTTTTAGTATTTTTTTAACTCTTAAGTTATCTTTATAGGTAATGTTGTTACTATATATGTATTTGCAAGTTTATCTTACACAACCAAGATTAGTTGACTTTTAATTCGTGTCAAATTTAGTTACTTTTAATCAATAGAGAGATTTAGAGTTGAATTAAATTATATAAAATGATATGACAAAAAAAGTAAACATTATTTTATTAATCAAACTGAATTGAAACTTGATTAAATTGAAATAATGAATAAGCCATTATTTTTCTCTTCAACCTATTTGTAGACCATTTCAATTCAATATAGTTTAGTTCACTTCAGTTTATTTGGTGAATGGTAGCTAGTAGCTACACTAATTATTAATTAGTATAAAAAACTATATTAGTAGAATAGTAATAAAAAGTTAAGAATTAAATATAATAATAATATTTGGGTATCGTTTGATTTAAGTCCAAATTATTGGGCAAAGATCAATTTAGGTACCTTTTGGATCGGGTGTTATTCAGGTTTGGGTATTTTTCAGGTTTGGGTTCAGACCAAGTTCGGGTGTTTTTGGATTTTGGGTGTTTTTCGGGTTCGGGTTCGGGTCTGATTCGGGTTTGGTATCTGTTCGGGTACGGGTTCTATCGGGTCTGAAATTTTTAGTTCGGGTTTGGGTGTATCGGGTGTAATTCAGGTTCGGGTCATCAAACAGGTATCACTATTCGGGTCTTATTTCGGGTTCGGGTTCGGTATAATCGGTCGGGTTTTCGGGTTCGGTAATATTTTGCCAGCTCTATAAGGGATATGGAGCAGAATGTTGAACTGGTTCAAAAGGTAAACGATGAATTTTTCCCAATTTGCAACAAACACAATCGTCATGAAATTTCGAAGTTCATGAAATTTTATTACTTGAAATCAAATTCCCTATAACTCTAGAAGATGTATGACCCAAACGAGCATGCCAAATATCACCAGACTCCTTAGTGGCTAGAAAAGCAGGTACGGTTGACTGAGGACTCACAAACGCTGGTTGGATTGGATAGACACCATTCTTACTGGCCCCCTCTAGAAGCACCTCCCCCGTTTCCTTGTCCTTAACCCAAACAGAAGAATCATCAAAACTCATAATACATGCATTTTCTTTACACAACTTATTGACAGAGAGGAGATTATGTTTAAGACCGGGGACATGACAAACAGAGGATAACCTAAGTGGGCGTGAGGGTGTTTGAATTTCCATTTTACCAACATGTTTAATTGGGAGAGTGGTACCATCGCCAACAACAACAGAACTTGAACCATGATAAGGGGCTGTAAAAGAGAGTTTACCTTCTTGATGAGTCATGTGCGAAGCAGCCCCGGAATCCGGATACCAGACAGAGTCATTTGCTTCACCACCAACAGACAGAGCAGCGAAGGCTCTAGTAACACTATCTTGACCAGGGGGCACAAAATTTGGATTATATCTGTGAGGACAGAACTGTGCGACATGACCTGGAGTAAGACAGAAACAGCAAGAATCGGGAGAGGGAGTAGAGCTAAAATTGCAATTGGATGAATTACTTCCTGCTGAGCACGCATTATTAGTAACACAGTTGGTGAAAGGCAATAATGAACATGACAAATCAGAAATATTACTCATACCATTGTTACGATTTCTGCTGTTATTTGCAGCTCCACTGCCTACCGTTGATCCTTCTGAGCGATTTGAATTTCCACGATTATTGTTACCACGACCTCCTCTGTTGCGATTGTTTTTGTTCTTATTCTTGCCACCCCCTGAATTCTTGGATCCAGTAGATGAGGAACCAGATGACTGTAGGGCCACGAATGCCTGGGAAGACGTCTCAGCAAGATCCTTCGAATGTTTCAGACGTTGCTCATGTAGTAACAACTTGGGGCGTAGATCATCGAAACTCAGCTCCAGTGGATAATGAATCAAAGTTGTGACCAAATGAGCATAATCAGGGTCTCCTTCCACACCAAAGAGTGTAGACTGAACCAAGTCATGATTGGAGACAGGACACTTGATAGCAGCAAGAGAATCCGCTAACATCTTAACATCACGCAAATATTCATCCATAGATTGAGAATCAGCCTTTCGTAGCCTAGTTAGTCTACCCTTCAACTCCATAGATTTATCCATACTAGCTTGCATAAAACGTGACTGTAAACGAACCCAAATATCACGAGAAGTATGCAGCTCATGAACATCAACAAACACATTCCGAGATATCGTAGCAAATATCCAAGTTTTAACTTGTTGATCAACACGTAAGTATTCAGAATATTGTGAATTTTGAATCATACCCCCATTGGCATCATAAATAAAAGGAGTGGGGAGAGACATAGTACCATCAACAAAGCCGAGTAGCTGATTTGCTACCAAAAGACAAGTAATCTGAGTCTTCCAAAGCAAGTAATCTTCTGGAGATGACAGTTGAATCGTGACTAAATTGGAAGGATTTGGAGCAGACAAATGCGGAAGGGAGAAACCTTGTTGTCCAGTAGAAGATCCCAAAAAACCTTGATTGTTCATTGTAGTGGTCTGGAATTGTTGATACGGACTAGTTACAAACTGATTCTGCTGAACCGGAGGTGCTGCTAATGGATGCTGTTGAAACGGAGGTGATATAATGGACTGATGTGGCTGAAACGGAGCGACATAGGGGTTCTGGTGAACAGTAGCAACTTCTGGGCGTGTACCCCACGCAGCAGGGAAGGAGGACGAGTCAGAAAGAGAGGCGCGTGGGACCCACGCGCCTGACACGTGGCCTGCTTCAGGGGCGCGTGTAATCCACGCGCCAGACAAGGGGACAGTGGTTGGGGCGTGGGCGCGTGAGATCCACGCGCCCGACAGGCCGACATCATTTGGGGCGCGTGAGATCCACGCGCCCGACAAACTTGTCCCTTCTGGGGCGCGTGAGATCCACGCGCCTGACGCGTGGGCCGCGTCTGTGGCGCGTGGGATCCACGCGCCGTCTGATCTGGAAGCTCCCTGCGCGATTCCTGCGTTTAGATGCTGCGATTCCGGCGTGAAGACTCCGCTTGAAGGCTGGACGGCTGAGAATTCGCCGCTAGGAGGCTGGACGGCCAGCGTGAAGGCGCCGCTTGGAGGCTGGACAGCCGAGGTTGCACCGCTTGGAGGCTGGATAGCCGAGAATCCTGGCGATGCTGGCGGCGTAGAAACGGCCGATCAAGCCGGGGTAAACATCGGTGACACCGATTGAAGCAACGACGATGAATCGGTCAGAGCCGATTGAATTGGAGACGTCGCAGCGGCAGCGGAAGTTGATCGGGTGTCACTGGGCACTGCTTCAGCCTGATGAAGAGAACCATCGACAGGCTGATTGAACGGCGGCAGGCCTGATTCATCTCTCGACGGGATGTTTTCCATCGGAGAAGAAAAGAGAATAAAAAGTTGGTTTTTTTTTTCTTCGAAACCTAAGCTCTTGATACCATGTACAGATAATGATAAAAGCGTACCAATGTGGTAGCCCTGACTCTCATATATATACTCAATATTTACATGGAAAAGTCTATACTAGCCTTTACCCTAATAACAACCATGTCAGAAATACACTTCTATTATACATGGTAATACAACCTCTATTCCCATAAGAGTTGTATTCATACCATAAATACATATCTTGGTGATCTACGGATTGTAGCCATATAAATACCCTAAGAGGTTTGGTAGACCTCTCATCTAATCTCATACTTTATACTTTACGCCTTAAGCAAATATACTGACTTGAGTGTCGGAGTGTCTATCCCCAGGACACCCGGGGCCTTTGTCTTGCAGATCAGTTCGAGAGCCTGGTTCGTCGTCGAAGTGTTGGTGTCCGGCATACATCAGGAGTTGAGTGATGACAAGTTTTTCTCCTTGTTGTGTGATTGTAGTTAAGGAATTCCATGATAAATATGAGTTGTTAAAAGGGGAAATCTTATGAACTAGTATGATTAATCAATTATGTGTTTAGGTAAAGATTGAATGTTATCATTGGTCCCCCTAATATGTGATTGTATACTTGAGTTGAAGATTCCTTTTTAACGTGTGATTGTTATCAATGAATAGCTAGATTTGTGGGTGAACGTTATCGTTTACTCCAATATCATTAAGTAGTAAAATAGGAGTCGAGACATATATGCTATCACCGTCTTGGTTCTTTCTAGTTATCAAATGTCTTATTTGTATGCTCTCGTATCGCGGGTGTGTGAGTAAGTTTGTCGCTCTCTAATCTTAAATACCATTGTTGAGCTATCTATGATGTTATCATCTAGGTGAATCAACAATGAGAGCTTTTGAGTGGTGTATCATCCTCTCTAGCTACATTCGAGAGAATATGATGCTTTCATCCTTGAGAAATGGTCTAAACTTTCTTGTAATTGCATTTGCTCGGTGATAATTCAATAGAGTTTTCCCCTTTAGTTGATGATAGTATAATTTGCTTTCATTGTGTAATCAAAACCAATCTCAAAACTCGCCCTTTTTTACATTGCTTTCTATGTAATATATATGTATGCTTATTATCTACTTTAAAACACTCTTACAAGTCCCTTGTTCTTGTGGTTCGACCCCTACTTCCCACTATCTACTGTCTAATAGTTAGAGGTTGTAGGTGATTTATACATAGTATTTTGATCTCGCGGAGTCCCATTTAACGACGTGGGAAATCGCTTTTCAGGGGGCATCTTCGGGTATTCCATACAAATGAGGATGATAAGAGGGAGCTGGCTTCAATCTATTACTTTCCTACTGCCGCTCACGAGCTGAAAGAGTTGGATGAAGGGCTCCTTCGAGAAGGAGGCTTCCAATTGGGCTTATTGAAGAGCCTGGAAACGATAAACAAGGCGGTGGAATTGGAGGATCTCAGGGAGATGATTGCGAATCTATACTCCGAGTTATCATTTATGGGGAAGACGCCTGTAGTGGACGTGTCACTAGAGAACCAGATCCAAGATCAGCCTCTCAACAACGTAACCTCTAGAGCCTTAACTCTTTAGGACAAATTCATTGTTTTCTTGCCTTTCATTCTTTGTAATTCCAGACAACATATTTCTTTAATGTATTGACTTCTTCGTTTTTCCTTATTTCCAGTGTAGTACTTTGTCTTATGTCTGCTGGCAGTATAGGTACAAGGCTCTTTCTCTAAGGTATGATGATCTAGAGAAGGAGAAAGAGGACTTGAAAGAGTTCTTGAGCGTGATCCGCGAAGATAGAGCTTCTCTTATCCAGCAGCTTCAGCAGTATATGAAGAGGACCGAGTTTAGGAGTAAGCTGGATGAACTCCAAAAAGAAGTATGATAAGTAGAAGGCAGACCATAGGGAGGTGCATCAACATTTCCCTTCAATAGGAGATTTCTTGAGAGAAGCCTTGAAGAGTAGAGATCTTCAAGTTTCCAATGGGAAAGTTGCAAGAAGCCAACCGGGACCTTTCTTAGGAGTTAAAAAAGGCCGTAGAAAACTGGAAAGAAATCAGTGTTGAGAGCCATAATAAGGACGCCATGATAATAAATCTCCATGATCAAAGTATTTGGACTACTCATAAGCTAACCGTTGCTTCTGATGAGCTTGAGCGGTGTAAGGAGGAAGTGGTTGCTTATGAGGCCCAATTTCAAGAGTTGAATGCTCGGGGAGTATTTTCTATACCCCTTGTAGCTACTTCTTCTTCAATGTTGTTGCCGAGAGGGGAGAGAGGGGAGTCTTCCTCAGCCCCGAGCTCGAGGCAAGTAATGGGGTATGATGCCAGATGCTACGGGCCTCGAGAAGTTCCAGATCCCGTCCCAAGGTCCTTGCCTAGAGAAGGGAGAGGGGAGACTCTCCTACCTTCGAATCTAGGAAAAGTAATAGAATATAACACTCGAGGTCGTGGCCTCCGAGGTGTTCGAGGACGTACCTTGTTACGGCCACGAATATGGACTTCTGTTCCGACTGGATCCTCGCCAGATAACCTAGAAATGTACAGATACAGGCTAAGTCAGCGCGGGGATGGCGAGTGCCGTTCCCGCTCCGATGCCAAAGTCAGTTACTGATGACAATGTTTTTGATCTAATCTGAACAGTAGTTTTGTGTGCTTACCTTCTTTCCTCCTCTTTCCTTTCTTCTTATACTGGCCAAAAATGGCCTCTTCATGTCGGCAGCTTCAATTGGACGCTGATGGGCTTATTGGGCCAAGCCCCATTTCATGGGTCATCTGTTGGGTCATCATGCCCATAATCCTCACAAGTACCCCCAAGTGCGAGGTGACGTCGCGAGACGTGGGCGATGAACTGATGATGAACATGGAATGGGCCTAACCTTAGCCATTCTGCGTGCCCAGTTCTCATTTATTGCATGCTCAACGCGTGTCTCCCCATTCCAATTTCCGAAGTTGCGTGGGTCCCTTTCCGCTGCGGTTTCCCACAAATCCTTCTAACTCTCCGCTGTGCCTCTTTATTCAAAAACCCCATTTTCATTTCAAATCCCTCTTATTCCAGATCTGCACGCTGCCATGCCATTCTGCCTCTAACAGGTATTGCTCCACCTCCTTCTTTTTTCTTTTCCGGCGACCTTCCTTAATTCCTCAGTGTCGCCCCACTTTGATGGCTGATTGCCGCATGGGCCTCGGCTTGGGGAGCAACACCACCTCCGGCGATGTAGAGGGTTTCAGAGAAAAATGCAGGAATACGGTGGGTCTGGAGTTCTCTGATTTAGAGAAACAGATCATTCTTCCGGGGGCCGGCAAACTCGTGGCGAACGCGCCGGCAGGCTTCACCGCCGTTTACTGTGAGTACTTGTTCGCCTGCGGCCTCTGGCTCCCATTGACCAGTTTCTTCCAAAGAGCTTTGGCTTTTTTTGGCCTCGATTTCCGCTACCTTCAACCCAACTCTGTTCGGGCTATGACGGGTTTCCAGGTGGTCAGCTCGCAGCAGAACGTGACCCCATCGACCCTCCTGCTTCGGGTCTTCACGTATCCCTGTGTCGACAAAGGCTATTGCCACATCAAATTTCGGCTAGCCGCTGGAAAACCCTTGGTGCAGAGGTTGCCCAAGAGGGGCGGATGGGGGTCAAAATTTGTGTATGTTGCCGATGAGCTTGTCTGGGGCCCTCCTGCCGGTCGAGTGAACTATCCCATCGGAGATCCGATGACGCGCGGCCTCCGGCGAGTTAGCCATTATGGACGCGGACATTCGCCGGCTGAAGCGGGGGGAATACACTGGACCGCGGTAAACTCCGACCGACTGTTGGGAGAGTGTAGACTTCCCCGCTGCAGATTTGATACCCCTGTTCGGCCTGTCGTGTCCGCCACCGAGGATCTGGAAGGTCGTCCAGCGCTTCTGCTTTTTTTCCCTTTCATTCCATCTGGTGACACCATTCTACTAACCTTTTTTCTTTCTTCTAACTGTCCTTGCAGATTCCAGAACTACTGAAGGCGGATCCACCGATCAGATCAACGTCGAACCCGACCTTCAGGCAGACCGGTCATCCATGGAGAACAATCACCGTCGCTCTCACCGTCGCCAAGCTTACTCATCATCCTCTTAGCTTACAGGAGGCCTTGGCCGTAGCTCCCGCCAGTCTGACTCCCAGTTCAACTCTACCATTCCTCAGAACGTCTCCTCCTCCCGCTACATCGACCTGGAGATCGGAGATGCAGTCGACCAAGCGAACCCCCACAAGAGGCCTGCTGGTGAGTCGACGGTTGAGAAAGCCGGTGAGGGGTCATCCGTGCCAAGCGCTAACGTTCTGCACCGGGACAAGGTTCAGAAACTCCCTTCAATGTCGGCCACCCTCAACGTGCCTCCAAGGCCCTCGGTCGGGCCGATCTGGCTACTCCAAAGGGGCGTGCAGACTATCTTGCTTCCATGCTTCCTAGGGGGCACCTCGAGGCGTGGCGGTCGAACACTCTGGCGAATTTATAAAACTCCGTCAGCCTCACTGACCGCTGCGACTTTGTCAGCCTAGAGGTATGCTTTACTCGCTTTTTCTCATCGCCTTCCCTTCGGCATGTCCCGCCCTCCTTTTGTGCTTTAATTGTTAGATTCTGGTCATGTACGTGCTCAGGTGGCTTGCCTGTCCGCTTCTTTGCGGGGTGAATTGGGTTGCCACAATCTGGAATCGTCTCGTTCTCGGGACGAGCTTGTCGCCTGTCGCGCGGCTCTTCAGGCTGCCCGTAACCTCAATCAGAAACAGGAGACAATGATTGGCGAGCTCAACGGGACTGTCGCAGCTACTGACTCGGTCACTCTCCAAGCGAAAGTAGAGGAGCTCAGCACGACCGTTGCCAGTCTATAGCTCGAGAAGCAGGCGGCGATTGTTGAGCGGGACTCCGCTACTGAGAAACTGAACAAGGCTAAGGACCAACTGGCCATACTGGACTCGACACGTTCCAAGCTGAAGGAGGCCGAAGGCGCTCTCGCCGGCACTAATCAGAGGGTGGCTATTGCAGAGGCCAAGTATAAATGGGCACTCAAAGTCGGGCTTCCCGACATCTTTCTCAAGGTTGCCGCCAGTGACAATGCTCGCCGCCACTTCCGTCGTGCGGTCTATCGCTCGTTGGACTTGGATGAGATGTACATCAACGATGCCGCCACGTTCCAGCGCGCTCTAGATGAGCTGTTCTCCGTCTTCGGTAAGTACCCTTTTCAAGAGTACTTTTCTGAGCTGTTGGGGGACATGTCACCAGAAGCAATCCTGAAGTGGACTCCTCCTGCTCAAGCTAAGCTCCCTCCTTCTTCTGCTGCATCTACCACTCACCCATCTGAGCAGCCTCTCACCGAGGAGAAGCCCAAAGTTATTGTCGACGATGTGCATGCAAACTTGCTGAAGGATCTCCTGGAGGCTGGTGTGGTGGCGCATGAGGCCGTGATCGAGAAGGTTGATGAAACTGCCGTCGAGGATATGGACAATAAATGAAGTCACGTTTGGAGCCATGCCCTGCACGGCGTTATGTATTTTTGTGCGGCTTGTGACTTTTGTTTTGGTTTCTGGTTCAGACTATCACTTTTATTTTCGTGACTTGATATCACGCCCTGCATGGCTGTGCTGACTTTTGCGCCGCTTGTGGCGTTGTTTTATTTGTTACCCGTATGAGCAACAACTTTTTACCTTCTTTTTACCTTCTGTTTCCCGTATGAGCGGCACCGTTTTGATGAACATATGTTTTGTCCTTCTTTTCCTTTTAATAAGTTTCCTACTTGCCAATTGAGCCACGTTTCCCGCCCGGGAGAGGGTGAGTCGGATGATCGGTCGACCGTTCAAACGGCCATTTGACTGCTCTTTTAAGACGACGTTCACCTGGCTGTTCGTTCGAACGTCCGTCCACCCGTCGGCGTGGCGCTTAATGGACTTTTCTGAGAGGCATCATTCTGACGCGACCAAAACGACTGTGCCCGCATTTGTTCGGGGGTCAGCGAGCTTAGTTTCATCCACGTGTGATTATAACGAGGGCGTGTTCATCCACGCCGTCTCGGGTTGGAGCGACTGAAGTGGCTGTGCCCTCATAACTTGTGAGGGCAGCGAGCTCGATTTTGTCACCACGCATACTTGGGCACGATGATCGGCCGGACATCTGGAGCGACTGAAGTGGCTGTGCCCTCGCAACCGAGAGGGCAACGAGCTCCATTTTGTCATCATGCAGACACGGACTCGTCGATCGGCCGGACATCAGGAGCGACTGAAATGGCTGTGCCCTCGTATTTGAGAGGGCAACAAGCTCGATTTTATCATCATGTAGACACAGACTCGTCAATCGGCCGGACGTCAGTCCCGATATCGGGGGTACCATTCACCGAAACGTCGGGCCTTTTGCCAAGCCGTAATCAGACAAGTACAAGTACCGCTAAACCTACTTATATAATTTTCCACAAAAGAGAAACTCGAATCCCCTCATGATCATTTCCCCGTTGGGTAACAGGGCAAAAGGGGTGATCGCGTCGGGAATTCGCCCAAAAGTGTGCCCGCAGGCTAAGGCTACCATACCTACATACATTACCTAGCCGGATGCTCGATCACCCATAGAACTTCCTCAGCTTGTTCATGTTCCAGGTCCTGGGGATGGGCTCGCCCACCATAGTGTGCAGCCTATAAGCCCCGTTGACCAGTACTTCGGCGATCTGGTACGGACCTTCCCAGGTGACGTCGAGCTTTTTCGTCCCCTAGGCGCGACTGGCCTCATTTTTCCGGAGGGCTAACTCTCCTACCTTCAGCGAGCGGCTCCTGAGTCGGTCGTTGTATCGATGTTCGATATACGATTTGTAAGTCACCTCCGTCAGTGCCGCCTTCTCTCTCCTGCTCTCGAGCTCTTCCAGTCCCTCATGGATTTCCTCTTTATTGGCCAATTCAGGAAATGGTTCGGCCACCTTGGGCGATTGTATGATCATTTATGGAGGAATGATTGCCTCGCTCCCATAACACAAAAAGAAAAGAGATTCCCCCGTGGCCGTCCTAGGCGTCGTTCTATACGCCCATAGGACCAACGGGAGCTCTTCCACCCAGTTCCCTTTCGCCTGATCGAGTCTCCGCTTGAGGCCATGGACGATCATCCTATTGGTGCGTTCCGTCAGGCCATTGGCTTTGGGGTGCTCGATGGAGGTGACTCTCTGCCCAATTCCCTGCTGGGTACACCACGACTTGAAAGGCTCCCCCTCAAACTGCTTCCCGTTGTTGCTCACGATGGTCTGTGGCAGGCCAAACCGACACACAATGTTCCTCCATACGAAGTTCGTCATCCGCTTCCCAGTAATAGCGGCGACTGCCTGAGCTTCTGCCCACTTGGTGAAATAGTCCACTGCGACTATGAGGAAACGTCTCTTCCATGTTGCCATCGGGAATGGTCCCACTATGTCAATTCCCCATTTGGCGAAAGGCCACGGGCCCGATATTTTCTTCATGGGCTCGCCCGGGGCGTGCAACACCTTGTCGTGGGCCTGGAATTTAATACATTTTTTTACCAACTCGTCAGCATCACTCCTCACGTTGGGCCAATAGAATCCGGCTCGTGATGCCCTAAGTGCCAGCGTAAGAGCCCCCTGGTGGCTCCCGCAGGTTCCCTCATGCAATTCCGCCAACAGTCGACCCGCCTGTCGGGGCGACACGCACTTCATCCACGGCTGAAGATGCCCTCTTTTGTATAGCTGCCCGTCTTTCAATGCGAACTCCAACGCTCTCCTCTCAAGCTGCCTTGCCTTGCCGGCGTCATCAGGAGTCTTCCCACTGAACAAATACTCCTTGATAGGGGTCATCCAACAAGGAGGCTCACTCAGTATGGCCATCAACTCCAGTCCCTCCGTCGACCTGGTCGCCAACGTCTCCACCAGCACCCGTTTGGTCAAGTGACTGCTCACCGTCGACACCAACTTGCTCAGAGCGTTGGATCGTGTGTTTTCTGAACGGGGAACCCAGGTGACGTCGAAGTCCTCGAACTACGTAGCCAACGCCCTGACCTTGGCTAAGTATTTTTGCATGGACGGCTCTTTGGCCTGGTACATTCTGCTGAATTGGTTTGCCACTAACGCCGAATCTCCAAAAGCATCCAGTTAGTTCGCCCCCAACTTCTTGGCGATCTCCATCCCCGCTATCAACGCCTCGTACTCGGCTTCATTATTCATTGCCGGAAACTCGAAACGCAGTGCGTAAGTGGTCTCATGTCCGTTGCGGTCAGTGACAATCAAACCCGCGCCGGAGCCCTCGACTCCTGACGCTCATGCAATTTTCCACCACCCCGATCGATCCTCTCGACGTCGTTTCCGACATTCAGCTCCTTGTCGAAATTCAAATGCGCCGGTGGTTGACTTGAATGTCGGTGCGTCTACCGTGGATGGGACCTCTGTCAGGAAGTCCGCCATTATTTGACCCTTCACGGCCTTTCGTGAGGCGTACTGGATTGCATGTTCCCCAACCTCGACCGCCCAATTTGCCAGTCGTCCTGACGATTCTGGTTTGGCTCGGATGGCCTTCAGAGGCTCGTTCATCAGGACCACCACTGGATGCGCCTGGAAGTACGACCTCAGCCGTCGTGCCGAATGGATGAGGGCCAAAGCTAGCTTCTCCTGGTCTGTGTACCTGACTTCCACTCCTTTGAGGGTTCTGCTCACGTAATACACCTGGGGCTGTACCTTGCCTTCTTCTCTAACCAGCGTGCCGTTGACGACCTCCGCTTCGGCGGCCAAGTATAAGTAAAGGGTCTCTCCGCTCACCGGGGGCGACAGCGTGGGCAGCACATTCAGATGCTCCTTCAGCTCCAAGAATGCTTCGTTCTCCGGGGGTCCCCATTGCACAGCTCTGCTTGGGCCGACACAATTCTTGAGAGTCCTTGGGAAAGGCAATGACCTTTCCGCTGCCCTTGATAGGAAAAGGCTCATCGCAGCCAGCTTGCCGTTGAGACTCTGGATGTCCTTCACCGTTCTCGGGACAGGCATGTCCACCACCGCTTGCACCTTCTTGGGGTTAGCTCTCTGGCCTTGGTTGGATACCATGTGACCCAGGAACTAGCCGGAAGCAACAGCGAACGGGCATTTGTTAGGATTCAGCTTCATCCCAATCTCCTTCAATCTGCCGAGCGTTTCATCCATGTCTCCGATCAGGCTGTCAAAGCTTTGACTCTTGATGACCATGTCATCGACGTAGATCTCGATGTTTCTGCCGATCTGGTCTTGGAAGACGCGATCCACCACCCTCTGATAGGTGGCACCCGCGTTCTGCAAGCCGAAAGGCATCATTTTGTATGCAAACGCCCCTCTTTCTGTGATGAAAGCTGTGTTGTTCACGTCTTCCGGCTACATAGGGATCTGGTGGTATCCTTTGTACGCGTCCAAGAAACACTTGATCGGAAACCCTCCTAGCGCATCGACCTTCTGATCAATGACCGGGGTCGGGTTACAGTCCTTCGGGCATACCTTGTTGAGGGCCTTGTAGTCGACGCACATCCTCCAGCTGTCATCTACCTTTTTGACGAGGACGGGGTTGGTGAGCCAGACAGGATATGGAACCTCGACAAGGATCCCTGCATTAAGCAATTCGTTGACTTCCTTGTTCACCGCGTCATTCCTTTCGCGGCAGAGAGGCCTTCATTTCTGGACGACCGACTTATGGGCTGGGTTGACGTTCAACGCGTGCACGCCAAGCTCCGGGGAGATCCGTTCATGTCGGATGGCTTTCTTGCGAACACGCTCCCGTGTTTCTCCAACACCTTGATCATCGCTCGCTTCGATGCTTCGGGGACATTGCTCCCTATCTGTACCGGCATTGTGGGGTCCCCGTACAAACAAACTATTTCCACTTCGCTTCCCAGTTCGACAATAGCCAACATTCCCCACGGATTGACCATCTGAACCCGTTGCGGCGACGATCGAGCCGATGGTTCGGCCGACGGTGAGCCCGACGGCCCCGTTGAGTGATTCCGTTTTCTCAGAGCGATCCGATGGCATTCCCGTGCCTTCTGTTAGTCACCCTATACCGTCGCTACACCTGCGGGATGGGTAAGATCCCCTAATCCGCTACCGCCATGAATATCTGCTTCGCCGTCCTGGTCAGGGGCGTGAATAGTTTCTCCTTTGCCGGTTCTTCTCGACTGCCCAACCTGTCCTTCACCGATCCCCTCTACTTGTGCTCCTTCTTCGGATCGCTCCCGGAAGTGTTGCTAGTCGCCTTATCCCCCATATGATACTCCTCGACCTTGATGTGAAGTTCATAAAGGGTAAAGACGGGTTTCTTCGACAAACGGTACCTCAAGAGGACATGGGATAGGCCCTGGACGAAAATCTCCACTAAACACTTCTCATCAAGCCTGTCTTCTACCTTGTTACATTCGGTGACGAACCGCTCGTAATAGTCCATCAATGACTCGCCCGAACGTTGCAGAATCCTGAGCACATCCTGCTTTGTGAGCGCGAACTTCTTCTTCTGCATGAATCGGGTCAAGAACAGGTCTTCAAGCTTGGCAAACGTGGAGATGCTCTCATTCTCGAGGTTCGCGAACCAGAGCCTCGCCGCCTCCTTGAGCGTTATGGCGAAAGGCCGGCACCATATCGGCTCTGGGGTGCTGTATGTCGACATCGACATCGTGAAGGTGTGGATGTGGTCGGCCGGGTCGGTTGAGCCATCATATGACCCTAGATTGGGCTCCGCACCTTTGAATCGGCCACGAACTCCATCACTAATCACTTAAACGGGCTACCTTGCCGCCTTTCCCTTTCCGGCGGGGCCCGGTTCACGGCAAGGCGCCGGTGTACTGGGACGCGCAGTGGGATTTTTGGCTTGTGGACGTATGTCACCGGCCAGACCTTTTCAGGTTCCTCCTGTCCTTCGATGTCCTCATCTGATGTGACGTCCTGCACAACCGGGATGGGGTCTTTCTCCGTCGCCTGCTTCTGCACCCCTGAAGGCTCTGACAACTTCTGTTTCCCCGGGTCAGCACCCTGAAAAAGGCGCTTCGGGGTGATCTTCCTTGATCTCGTGCTTACGCTCTGAAGCTCACGGATCTGATTGGCCATGCGGTCCTGGGAGTTGACATTGCGCTGGAGTAGATCAATGCTCTCCCTCGACTCCCCAAGGCCTAGGGTTTGTGTCGACTCTGGCCCTACCACTTGGCTAGACAGCCGGCGAATGGCAGGGTACCTGACCGAATGTTGATCAGGCTCTTCATCCTCGTCCTCTTCCCACCCTATCTGCTCCATCCGGGGCGGGATTAGGTCGCTAGTTTCTCCACTCATCGGTCGAGTGCGTGAATTATAGGAATTAGATTGATCCCCACAGATGGCGCCAATATTACTGCCACGAATATGGACTTCTGCTCCGACTGGATCCTCGACGGATGACCTGGAAATGTACAGATACAGACTAAGTCAGCGCGGGGATGGCGAGTGCCATTCCCGCTCCGATGCCAAAGTCAGCTACTGATGGCAATATTTTAGATCTAATCTGAACAGTAGTTTCGTGTGCTTACCTTCTTTCCTCCTTTTTCCATTCTTCTTATACAGGCCAAAAAGGGCCTCTCCATGTCGGCAGCTTCAATTGGACGCTGATGGGCTTATTGGGCCAAGCCCCATCTCATGGGTCATCAGGCCCATAATCCTCACATACCTCTTCTTCCCCCCAAGCCCGAGGGCGTGCCTCAACCTTCAGGGACCTTTTTGATACATAAGAAGTATTTTGATGTATTGACATCTTGTAAGGTGATGTATTAACACCTTTTCAGCTTTTCTTTTTGAAGACTTTTTTGTATTATCCTCAAGAATATTTATTTTCAAACTATTAAAGTCCAAATTTACTTATTTTAGATACGCATCAATCATATACTTTGTCAAGTACACCATCTCAGAATGTGCTCAAGAAGATTGATATTCAGACTTTTAGAGTCCGAGGATCCCATATTAGATAGTCATCAATCATATACTTATTAGAAGTATATTATCTTTAGTTATTTTATTTTTGCCTAATGTGATTGTCGCTCGAACACGTTGTCAGAGTAGCCTATATTAGATAAGCATCAATCATACACTTATTAGAAACATATTGGCTTAGGTAGAAATCGTGCTTATGCTTTGTAAGGAATAATAGCTCTTTTGTTAGAGGAATGGCGACTGCTCAAAAATAACATAAGATTGTTGTAGAATAAGAAAATTATTCTTCGAGCTCATGGCTCGGTAAAAATTTAAAACATTAAACACCCTTGAGTTTAAAGCTCAGGTATAAAAAAGAAAGAAAGAAGCTTAGCCCTTAGGCTTTATTGAAATAGCTTCTCCTTGTATAGAGAAGGTTTACTTGGTTTTCAAGCTCCATGGTACCTACGGAGGTATGGCACCATCATCACTATGTGTAGATGCTTTCCTTCGCGGCTTTGCAAGAGGCAGAATCCCAATTGAAGGAGTCTGAAGACTTGATAAGGACTCTTAGGCTTCGTCTCTAGTGCTCCTTCCAAATGCGCTGTGCACCACGGGCCTACTGGCATTACTAGATCTCCCTCTTTGAAGGTCCACTAGCATTTTCGCCCAAGGCGCGTCATCTTGTCAATCGCCTCGGGGTCGAAGTAGAAGACCGGGGATTGCTCGAGCTGTGGATCTTGGTGTAGAATTACTAGGCTTGTATTGATGCCTGAGACGTTGTTGCCTCTTCTGGCGTCTCTGATTGCTGTAATCATACCAGAACGTGCCACCCATTGGTCTCCCCTTATGGACGCAACCCCCTGGGTAGTAGGGATTTTTAAAACGAAGTGGTCGGGAGACCAAACGGCCTTAGCTTGGCACATCCATGGTCTGCCAAGGATGGCGTTAAATGGTGTAATCGTTTTGATCACCACAAAGGTGAAGTAGAGTGCTTCGGGGTCCATCCGTCACTTGAATTGGGAGGGTGATCTCACCGAGGGGAATCACTGGGTTTCCAATGAAGCCCGAGATCGGACCCGTGGGTTTGAGGTCGTCTTTTGTGAAACCCAACTTCTTGAAGCAGTCATAAAACATGACTTAAACTCCGTTGTCGTCGTCCACGAAGACTCTTCTGACCAAAAAATTATAGATGGTGGCCCAGATTATAAGGGGATCAAAATGAGGTACCTGATTGGGCGTCCTCGTCAGAAAATGTAATGGTCTCATTCGGGCGAAGCCTCTTATTGAACGGTTCAGTGGGGAATGGGCCGGTCACTGGCTTTGAGCTTACTTAGAGAGGTTTCTTCACCTGTGCAACCGTTGATGCCGTTAATGACTCGGTTTGCTCCGTTTGGCAGTGGTGGAGGAGGATCCCGGGGGTTGTATCCCCCATTTCCTTGGGTCTGGTCGTTGTGTCTCGAGCCATCCATTCTCTTTTGCCAGGCTTTCCCCCATTCTTTCTCGGGGCTCTCTGATTGGCCACAACTATTGGAGAAGCTAAGGGTTTTATTCTCAGATGATCCCTTGTCGGATCAGCTTTTCGATTTCATTCTTTAGCTGGAAGCATTCCTCCGTGTCATGCCCTCGATCCCTATTGAACTGGCAATATTTCTGTGATCTCTGACGGTACGCAGACTCCTTCATTGTGGGTGGATCTTTGAGGAGATTCCTATGAATAGATAATATCTCGGCCTGGGACTGGGTGAGGGGAGTATAAGACTCAAAGCTAGGATTGGAAAGGATTTTAGTTTTTTCTGTTTTGGGAACCTGTAGCACAGGTTATTTTCCTTTGCTGTCCACTTGCACGTCACGATCATGCTTCCCCGTCACCGTATTTTCACAACAGACGTACTTCTCCATGATGGCTTGGAGATGTTGTACGGTTGTCGGGTTTTTGGAGGCTAGTTTCTTCTTAAGCCCGTCGTCTTCAATGTTCATTCGGAACATATGTATGACGAGGGAGTCCATCCGATCGTAACACTCCATGGCTAGATCCATATATCTATTGTAGTTCTCTTCCACGGTTTCTCCTTCCTTGCGTGGGATGCAGCCCAAGTCACACATGGATCGGGTGAACTTCTTCTTTTGAAAGAATGTTAGAAGGAAAAACCTGGTGAAATCTCTGTACAAGAACAGACTTTCGGGAGTAGTTTGGTTGAACAAATTTTGCGCCTTCCCCCTCAGATTGTTTGGAAATATCTTGAAAATTTCCAGTTCGTGGAAATTCCTGGTCAACATAGTCTTGCTAAAGACAGAGAGGAATTCTCGAGGGTCACTAGTTCCATCATATATCGAAAGGTAGTCGGGTACCTTCTTCGAGTTATCAAAGGGGAGATTCGTAATGTGGTGCGAGAGGGGAGAGCGAACAGCTTGTCCCTGTGGCGCGATGAGATGGTCCAACTCCCTGTTAATCTCGTCTTGGCCCCTTGTCTGGTTTGCCATCGGATTTTCCACGTGCTGGTATGCATTGGGATCCTGTTGCCAATTGACTTGGTTGCGCTCCCATTATTGCTGGTTGATCAGCTCTTTGCTGCGTTGAAGGTGCAGCCTTTGGCGCGCCCTCATACGTCATTCATCATGGCCATTAGCCATGTAGGCTGGAATGACAGTTGTTGTTACTGTGTGTTAAGTGATGGCAGATTCTGTGACAGGGATAGTCCGTCCATAAACTGCTGTTCTGGAGAGGGATTTGGAAACGGTGTGTTTTCTATCCCCGGCGGTATGTTGAAGATCGACATTTAGGCTGACGCTTCATGCGTTGAAGTAAGAAGGTGTCGAGTGGGGTCAGCTTGTAGATTAGCAACTATTTGAGGATAGTGGGCTTGGAGGGTTTGCAACAGAAGTTGGATGTTCAGAGCAATATCTGTCATCGGGGGAATCGAACTCAAACCCGTATGAGGAAGGGTCGAGCTCGGACCTGTTAGGGGCAGGGGCGGAGGCAGTTTGGTGCATGGAGTAACAAGTGTTACCACATGGTAAAAAAAGTTTATCTATTATGAGTATGTATATTACCCCATATAAAAATATAATTATTCTATTAAAAGAAAAATATCAATTTAATCAAAATAAAATACAAGTCACAAAATAAAAAAAATATTACCCTTCTATTAATAGAAAAGAAGACTTACTTACTTTAATAAAAACACATTAATACTAATAACTAATACTAAGGCACGCAAAAATAAAAATAAAAACCAAAATACAAACTAATTACCCAGAAACAAAAAAAAAGGGCACACAGCCTTTTACCAGTAGAAAAGAAAAAGTATTTTTCAAATCTAAATCAAACAAACGTCGGCTCTGCAACAAATTAATACTCTACTTCTCTATATGGTCTAGAAAATCTGCAACCTCCACTGATTTTTATAAGTATATTAAGTATAAATCAAGTTTAGGGTTGAATTAGGGATTTAGGATTTTAATTCTAAAAAAGTTTCATGAATTTCGTGATTTCTAAAAGAGTTTCATGAATTCTAAAAGAGATTATGAAGCCTCGTCAACAGTATGTTTCGAAAAAGCATTGTAAGAAGACATTATTTAGTTTAAAAAATTATTGTAGAGTTTATGTCTAACATTGTTAACCCATAAATAAATTTTTGGATTCGCCTCCAGTTGAGGGAGGTCGAGATGTTGTGAGTCTCGATGGAGGAGGCTGTGACACAGAGGGGCCTGTAGCTTGACGTCTCATCGCCAGTTATTGGTCGAGCTGTCGAGCAAGGTTTGCATCATCCCTCATTCTCCTCTTATCGGGTGTAAGGATCGAGAACTCGTCATGGGCTTCAAACTTTTCTTTGGAAAGGTGTCCATCTTGGCACTCACTATATTCGCGGTCGGTCAGGATTAGAGTTCGCGGTCCGGGTCTGCTTGCAGATGGACCAGGGCCCAAGATGACTTATGATGTAGTGGGGCCAGCATATCCCGTACCTGTGGGTGCTGTGCTGGTGGCACCTAGAATGTTGAAGTTTCCAGTGCCGGTGGGGAGGCTTGCTGCGGCTCAAAGGTGGAACGCAATGGTGGCCTTCCTCTTCCTCGTCCTCGTCCACGTCCACGGGGACCTTATCCTGCACCGGAGTCCTCTTCTACTCCATGGTCCTTCCTTGAAGGTGACTGCTCCAGCGAAGGTCGTTATTGTCTGACATGACGTCATGTCTCCGGGAAGGCTGTCAAGACAATCAGATCTGAGCGAAAGGTCAATTTGATCAAGATGAACACACAGGTCCCACCAGACGTGCAAAATTGATTGATATCTAGAACCCGCGCTTGATCACGAACCCATCTCACGAACTGATTTGCAAGACAAAGCCCTAGGGTGGCCCGGGGGTAGACACTCCGATGCTTAAGTTAGTGACAACTTAGAGAAGCTTATAAGCGTAAAGCGTAGTGTATGTAAAATAATCCATAGAGAGGTCTACCAAACCTTTGTATTTATAGGCCTTCAATCCGTAGTTTGGTAGGATATGTAATTATGGTAAGAATACAACTCTTATGGAGATAATAGTTGTATTCCTATATTTAGAGAAAGTGTATTCCTTGTAGGACATTCAGAATATACATGCTTCTTATAAGAATTTGGGCCGATGGACTCGTGAGTCCATCTGCCGCGTATCTCGAGCCCCTGACCCCTCTCGGGCCCTGGTTCGAGACTGAACGAAACCCCAGAGTGCGAACCATGGACTTATTACTGGGTTTCCAAGAGATGTACAATCCGTGTTTAATTTATAACTTCCTAAAGGTAATCTCCAGTTCACTATCTTCGAATGCTTTGATTTTTTTGCATAATAGGTGCTTATGCCACCAACTCTGAGTAGAGATGTGTAGTCTCAGGATATTTCCAAGCTAACCTGTGAACATTCAATGAACTTTACAACGGGTTAAGAACATGTTTCCTCATAATGTGCATCCTTGGTCTTATGTTATCATAAATGATAGCATTTCTACTACACCAAATAACCCATGTCATGAATAAGGGTATTCTAACAAGTGTTCTGTGTAGTTCATGTTTGACAGGCAGATTCTAGTAGTAATAATATATATTCCATAGATTAGTGAATAGTTCAGGTGTCAGGTCAAGGAGATTGTGAAAGTAGTTCCACAAATTAGTTATGACTGGGCAATTATTAAAGACATGATGGAGATCATCTAACTCATTCATAAAAAAAATCAAAAAATTGATGTAAATACACTCTATTTTCGTGTAGAATATCGGCCATTGGAATGTTCGATAGTTTCCTGTTAAAAGCTGATAGTTTTTTTGTCGCATATTTGATCCACAAAAACTTGTAAGAATTCACAAGTAATATTTTTTCCCTTAGTAACTCAAAGGCAGATGATAAACTGAACAAACCATTGGGCTCCAATTTCCATACCATTTCATCATCATATATCTCATATAATGGGAAATATTTCATTAATAGAAGTTGTATATGCTGGGGAAAGCCACACATTCAGTTCAGTTGCTAATTGATGTTGGTTATAGAAACAATGTTTCACAATCAAATATGGGTAAAAATGTCAATATTTTCATCCCAGAAAATGATTAGGGGACCGATATCAAGCTAATTAGCATCCCAAAATGATATGCTACCTTTCCCTGCTGGTATGACAGTGTTCTCCTGAGCAATGTCATCAATTTCTCTATATCTCTTACAGGTCTTCGAATTCCTTTTGCTATTTGGTAAACACCAAAGAAAAGTAGACCACAAGCTACCTCCTTTTTGGAGTTTCCACCAAATTTTAATAGAGAAAGCTTTTACTATAGTAGGGAGATTCTTAATTGCTAGTCCATTTTCATAAATGGGTAGCTCAGATTCTCCCATGATCTCCATACCTTGTTTTACCCAAAATTAAATGTTCCCAAGAAAAATTAGCAAAGATTGTATGCAGTTTGTCAAGTACTCCATTTGTAGGCTTTATAACTACGAGTATATGCAAAGGAATTGCAAAAAGTACATGTCTTGCCAGAACTAATCTTATTGCTTGATTTAACCATTTATTTTGCCAAGTGATTAGTTTAGAAATAATATTATCAAAGAGTGATTGAAAGTAACAGTATTTTTTCCTTCCTATAAAGATGGGGCATCCTAAATATTTGATGGAAAAAACACCTTTTGTCATTCCTGTAGTCTCAATTACCGATCTATGATAAGATAGAGGAGCAGAATAAGAGAGATAATAAGCTGACTTTTTTGTATTAATTTTCTGTAATGTTATCTTTTCATATTTCTTAAGGAAATCCATTAGATTTTCTAGGATGTGTTTATTTTCCTTAAGAAACAATATTGTGGCCCCGTTTGAGAACTAGTGGTTAACTGTTACCTGTTAGCGGATTGTACAAGCTGTTAGTTGTTAGCGGTTTTGACCAGCTGTTTTACTTCCCGTTTTTAGATGAGTGTGTGGTAAAAAACAAATAGCGGATCATTGTTTGTTATGTTTTTAGTTTTGTTAGGGTGTGATCTATTCTTTTAAATTATGGAAAAATGTGTCTAATAAATACTGTCTTTTTATTTATTTTGAGGTATTTTTCATTAACATATATATAAGATTTTTATATGTTTATAGGTAATGTGCTTAAAAGGATAAAATAAAAACTTTCAATTTTTAAAAAGATAATATGGAATAAAAATATTGCGTTCAGTTACTTTGAAAAAAAGTTTGAAAGGATTCGTACGCATGAAAGTTGAAAGTAAAGGATGAAAAATAAAATTGTTATATTAACTGTTGAGTTAAGTTGGAAACACAGTTTTTTCAAGCGTTTTGAAATTGAAAGTTTTGGATCAAACAGCTAGATGATATTTTTTCTCACCAAACACCATAAGTACCTGTTTGACTAGTCAAAAATCTATTTTTAGCAAAAAACCAAAACTCTCCTTCAAAACTCTCCAAACCTCTTGCTACCAAATGGGGCCCATGTCATCAGCAAAGCTTAAATTGCTGATTTTTCTAGCTATATGTGCCAGGTTATAATGATCTACTTTAGCATTATTGAAAAGAAAGCATAAGGTTCTGGTAAATGTCACAGTAAGAATTATAAACAAGAATGGAGATAAATGATCTCCCTGCTCTAATCCGCTTGAAAGCTATAAATAAATCATATGATTTTCCATTTACTAAAATAGAAAATGTTGCTGCTTTAATATTGCCCATTATAATATCAATAATTTGAGTATGAAAATCAAATTTGTGCAATAATTTTTCCGGGAAAACCCATGACACTATATCAAATGCTTTCATCATATCCAATTTTAAAAAAAATGTTAAAACCACCTGATTTGTTATGCAAATACTCAGTTAATTCGTGAATCAAGAGTACATTATTAGCCAACTCTCTTCAGTGGAGATGCTAACTGAACAAATGCTAACTGTTCAGTGGAGATTATTGTTGGTATTATGAGTTTAAGTCTCTCTGTATAAACTTCTGTTGATAAAATTTGGGAGACTTATTGGCATATAGTCTGAAAAGGTAGTATTAACATCTCTTTTTGGAATTAAGGTTATAAAGATGAGATTATAGCTCTTTGAATTGGTATTCCAAGCAAAAACTCATTCACTGTAGTTAAGAGATATGCCTTTATAATATCCCATCAATGTTTGTAAAGTTTATCTGTGTACCCATCAGGGCCAGGTGCAGAATCAACATCCATTGCAAACACTATCCCTTTCAGCTCCTTAGTGTTGATCTGCTTCATCAGTGTTATATTTGTATTCGTATTTATCATTTCTAGCACATGCTGAAGAAACTCATTAATAAGAGTATCATTCACTGTTAATGTATCATCAGATAACATATTTTTACAGTAATGAAATGTTTCTCCCCCAATTTCATCTAGATTAGTAATCCATTCATCAGAGTAATGGATGTCTGCAACCCGCGCTTGATCACAAACTCGACTAACGAACTGATCTGCAAGACAAAGCCCCGGGTATCCCGGGGGTAGACACTCCGACGCTCAAGTTATTAAGTGCATAAGGCGTATTGTATGTAAGATCATAGATAAAGAGGTTTACCAAACCTTTAGTATTTATAGAGATACCATCCGTAGATTGGTAAGATATGTAACTATGGTATGAATACAACTCTTATAGAGATAACAGTTGTATTACCATGTATAAAAAAGTGTATTCCTTGTAGGACATTCAGAATATACGCATTCCTTATAATTTGTTTTTTTAATTAAACTGAATTATTCATTAGCACTCATGGAATCCAACATTTATTAAGTATGATACAAAAGCTATCATACTAGTTGTTGATAGTTTACTGTGGTGCGCAATAAGTAGTAGCTTCCAACCGTATTAGAGCAACAATGGGTTGCTGCTCCGTAATAGCCGTTGCATTTGAAAATAGGGGAGCGCTGCAACACGAAGTTGCCTATAGTGATAGAGCATCCACTAACTGCTGCTCTGGGCTAATCACCCAAAAACCAACTTCCAGTAACCGCAGCAATGCACTGCTGCTATTCATAAACTTTCAGAAAATTAAAAAGCTGAGAAAAAAAAATTTCTGGAAGATTAATCATACTTTTCATTCAAAACAGAAACTAGAAACATCGTTTTCATACAAAAAAGATCAATCCAAGAAACAACAAAAGCCAATATCTCAGAAACTAAAGATCCAACTAATTCATAAGCATTACAATGAACAAAAGGCTGGTCTAAACCGTTGAGGCATGCTGTTCTTCAGGTAAATTTGGAGCAGTTGCAATGAATACATCATTCTCCTCGCGGACTGGATTCGGTCCTACAGCAAGCACATTTTCAGGGAATGCATGTGTGAGTAATTTTGCTGTGTGTTCACTCATTAGCCTAAAGTACTGAATTTCTTTCTCCATCTTGTCGACCCGATGAGCTAAGTCTGAATCAGTTGATGTTGTTCCTTGACCCGCTGGCCTCCTGTGGAAATGCTGCACCCTAATAATTGCCATGGGTGGCTTCCATTGGTTGTCCACCCTATCCTTACAACCTGCCTTGTGACATAAACCAGTAAAAGGAGAATGGAACCTCAAGCAACCGCCCAAGGCTGTCATGGCGTTGTAAATAAGTTGTCCAACATTTATAGCAATGTTATTATTCAACACTTACAGTATCCTAATACGTTCCCAGTTGACCTCCGAGTTGACAGTCACCGGGCTAATACGTGAAGCGACAAAACTATACCACATATTCATATCCACAGTCAAGTGCTTCTTCTCGATACTACCCCATTTTTCATGTGGAAATATATCATCCATTGAGATCTCATGTCTAGTTATATCTCTAACTACATGTTTCCACTTCCCAACTAATTTCCCTGTTTCTCCATCGACCGTAGTATGACTCTCTAGCTCATCATATTCTCCATACATTCTAGCATCAGTGTTCAAATGAAAGTAGGCATTTATTAATTTTGGAGAAATGCTTACTTACTTTCCCCGGCAGAGGACAGGTCCCTTTTCCCTTATACACCCAAGGTTTGCGAAGAACTCATTGGCCATGGTGATTTTTGCATCTTGGGGTGACTCACAGAAAGCCTCCCACCTTTGGTTTCGTATGTATTCGTGGAAAGGCGGCTCATTTACGATTCCCCTCTCTTTTAATACCGTCTTCCGTTGGAGAACCCTATAGCGACTCCTGGCTTCGTTCGATATGGAAATCGAGGGAGTCAGTGTTTATGGTTCCAGCATTGGGACTGGTGGCTATGGCTCCAGCCGTTGGTGTCGACTTGGTGGCAGCTTTGCCAGCTTTGGCTGAGGATGCAGGCACCTTTGTTTTCTTCGATGTTTTCTGTTTTTTAGGAGGACCCATCCTGTTCAAAAACTATGTGTGAGTAACATCCATACAAGCCTCAAAGCAATAAACAGAAATCACATTGCTTACATCACTTTTATTCCATCAGATTCATCCATCAAATTGTTTCCATCCACTATAACTATGATCTATAACTATGAGTCAGCAACAAAATATATATAGCTAGGGTTTCTATCCACTATTACTATGAATCAGCAACACAAAATCCATTGCTAAGGTTTCCATCCACAATAACTATGAATCAGTAGCCCATGAACCAATATGAATGTATTATATCCAAGAACACATAATACACAAACCCCAGCTATCAAAAATAAAAGAAAACATATAATTGACAAACCCTAGAGTGGATTACCTGCGTAGTTTAATCGCGTAACCCGCTTCACCTTCAGTACAGTTTGGCTATGGGTAAATCAACTTCAGTACAACTTGATTTCATATCACGGCTATGGTGGTTTGATTTCACCTTCAGTACGGTTTGGTGGTTTGGGGATTTCAGTCGGGTAAAATTTAGGGAGAAATAATTTGGGGATGAGATTGGGTGCCTGATTTGGGGAGACTATAACTGCTTTGTTGTGGACCTTGTGGTCTAATTAGGAATGGACTGATATATTGTTTGGTATGGGCTGAAAACATAAGCCCATTGGACTGATGCAATCTTGTTAACCTTATACGCGTGTCACATAGAGGATTTGACACGCCGCAGGGGTAAAATAGTCAAATTTATATGTAAACCCTAATTATGCTAGCTATTAGTATCAAAAATTAATTTTGATTACAATATATTGATTTCCACAATGTTCCTCATGCAATTCATCAAGAATTATTTATTTCCGGTAGATTAATTAGGTATATTGATACTTAGAGATACATTCACTACAAGTTCTATTGATACTTATACTTACTTCCATGAACTTAGCTGTGATATTTCTTGGAAACTCATGACTAAAATTTCAAAATTCATATAATATACGTTAAATATGTACTCCACAATACGTGGCACTCGTGCATTGTGATTGACGTGAGCGGTAACTAGAAATGCATTAGTTATGATAGCAGTCAGTGTAAAACCTTCGCAGTGACCTCATTGTGTTACTAATTGCCTATTATTTAAGGACATTTCATATGAAATGACCACATTCATAATGATCTACATTGAACACGCGCGATCTAATCCCGAAACGATTGTTACCGTCCAGGTACAAAACGTTTGGGGCATATTCATAAATTAGTAACATTTCAACTTCACTCATCACAAGCACTTTTTAATTTTGCTTGAAGTGTATATTATGTATTAATATCTATTTCAACTACAATGTATGAAAACAAATTGTCATTTTTTTTAAAAAAAGAATTAAAAAAAATTAATGGCCGAACACCATAATACTTGCAAAATGTTATGGTTTAATTGTGAAATTCTGAAACTGCAAATATAGGCCCACATTTTTCAGTGGCTGGAATAATCTGTGGGCGCGAAGTTTTAAGTTTTCACATTGCAGCGCTAATTGACATAGCGCTGCCCTAAATTTGGGTCAAATACTGGGTTGACTACTAGGCGCGCAAAAAAGCAGCAGCTGACTGCTGCGCTAATACACTAAAACGCACCGTTTTGTTCCAAACTTTTTTTATTCAATTTGCTCATTTTATATTTCTCTTTTTTTAATTCATTTAATTACCCATGTATAAATAATGCAGCCCCAACCCAGATTTGTTTCTATCTCACCACATTAAACCCCGACCCATAGTTTGTCTGAACCAATTTTTCCCCAAACCCAGAAAACCCTCGTCTCCAAATCGGAGATTTTCTGGCCAAAATACTCAACCCACTGCGACCCATCCCACTGTGACCCACGACAGTGCGTCCGGCCGACAGTTAGTGCCTCATTACACCGGTTGAACAGGTAAAACCCTAGATCTAAAATTTATCAAAAGTATATTTCTTGATTTGCATGTGCATGATTTAGCCAATATTTGTTTGTAGTTAAGCTGTAATCCTAGCTGTCATCTTCATGCACTAAACCCTAATTGCTTAAAAAAACCAATAACAACTCAGATCTGTACTTGATTTGCTAAGGTTTCTCTATGTTTTTGCCTTTTAATGTTGCCCCTTTAGTGCAATGCTTGCAAAATCACTACTTTATGTTTGATTTGCCCTGTGTCACTTAATATGTTGTCACAGTCTGTGGGGATTAGTGTTTTTCCTCTGTTAAATTGTTCATGTTGACCGTGTTGTAATACTTCATTGATGCATGTCTTGTTCATGCCTGTCAACAGAAAGTTCGCATCAGAATGGAACCAACTAACCATGGTGCTGAAGGGTCTGATTCCGAAAACTCTGGTGCTGAAAGCAAGACAGAGAGTTCGAGGAAGCAGAAGAAGCCAGGCACACCGATATCTATCGAGAAGATGATAGGAATAGCTGACCCGTGTGACCCTCACCCGGGAGACATCGACCAGCCAGAAGCACACAACTTCAAGAGGGAGACTTTAGGGAGGCCAGGGAGGGAGAGAACTTCGACAAGTTCGAAATTGCATCTTCATTCCGAAAACGCGGCTCAGCCACCTGCAAATCAGTTCTTCTTGCAAAGCACAGTAAACCACTACCGATATGGTTCGACCGCTTCCTTTGCCCTCGAGTCATGGTTGGGAAGGGGTGCGTGTACGTGACATATGCTTTCAGGAGAAGAATCAAGTTTGGCACTTGAAAGAAGTGGCTAGAAGTTCCACAGTCTGTGAAAGATGAAGCTTGGGAGGATATAATGGTAAGAGTTATATTATTTATTTTGCCTGTTACTAAGGAGTTTTACATATGAATGTGCTACATATTCAATGATACACTCTAATTCTTTTTCTCTGCTTGTTTAGGAGAGTTAGGACTTCAGAACCGTACTTAATGAGGAAGAACAGGCCAAGCTGAAGAAGTAATGGATGGCCTATGCAGCTTGCAGGATGCGTTGTTGGAGGACCAAGGTGTGGAATAAGTACGTGGCCAAGGTTGATCCTAAAAAGCCACCTGGTAATCCATGCATCTTGTACAGGTGGATGGATCCTATAAAGAGTGGGAGCTGTTTGTGGAATACAGGTTGACCGACCCCGATTTCATAGTAAGATGCACTACAACTCAGCACTTTATTCATGTTACAGGTCATTGCAGGACTGCCTTGTTAAAAAACACTAACAACTACTTTTTTTGCTGAACAGAAAATGAGTGCAAAGAATTTTGCAAATGGATTGCTGAAGAGGTTCATCCACCACTGTGGGAGCGGAGGGTACAGAAAAGTGTACATAGAGAAGGCTAAGGAGATGCGGAGGGAAGCAATTAAGGAGAAGATGGCAGCAGGGATGAGTCAAGAAGAAGCCGAGGAGGCTGTGAGGCTCATGGTTTTTATTATCGACCGCTCCATTGTGTTCCTGGAGGCAAACAAAAGAGATGGTCGGTATTCTAAGCACTTCGTAAGAGATGCTGCTAAAGAGATAGTAAGTCCCACTCTCTCATTCATTTTATATGTAAATATTCATGTTATATGTAAATAACATGCAAAATTCAAACTTTATAAACCTTTTAATTTAAATGCAGTTGAGGCTCAACCGAGAGAAGGAACAGGGTAGACTGATTATCGAAGGCAGGGATGACATCCTGTATTTGGCTACGAAAATCAGGGACGCTCCAGGACGACATCTTTCCTTCCCAACCACAGTAAATCTGGATTTTGCCCATCCTGGGCTAACCAAAGATGGGCGGAAGAGGAAGAGAGCTCCGAAGAAGAAGAAGGACAAGTCTGAGGCTGAGGCGAAACAAATAGTTGATGCGCTGCGCGAGTACACTGACCTTATCACTGAAAAGCTTGGCGTTTATTTGACGGCAGACATCACCCCAGAGAATTTCATCAAGGCACAAATGGAGAAGAAGATACAAGCTGCTAAGGACCTGGTTTCTGAGGTATCCAAACCAGCGGCAAGTGCAACATCTGAATCGGTCGGCGAGGTAAAATCAGTTCCCCTAGTTTCGACCTTTACATTGGCTTCTTATTATATACAATTCCAGTCATTGAATTCTTTACATCGTTCATGTTTTTTCATGTTAGACAAAAATTCGCAGCCCATCCGCCTCTGTTCACCTAGGAACCAGGCCAAAATCTACCACTTTCGAAACACACAGTGAAAGTCTGAACACAGAGGTTCATCTGCTTTCATTTTTTCTCACACTAACACCAAAAAATTAATTTTACACAAGAATTGCTGACATTGATCAATCCTTATTTGCAGCTGCGGTCACCAGAAACCTTGCTACTTGCAAGTTCGAACTGCGACTGGGAGGGTAGTAAGGGTTGCGGCTGGAGTTGTACTACCATTCCTGGGTGACCTTGGCTGTGAGACCGTGCAAGTCAAAGCTCAAATCTTTCGACCTGACGAGGACCAGCCTATTCAAAACCAATATTTTTCAATAGTTGGATCTGCTGCAGGTGGGATGCCGGTCTTGTGGCAAGACGAACTCATTGACTATACCATGGCAGACACAGTTTAGGTAATTCTTCTCACACATGTTGTCATTTTTCTGTTTATGTCCATTTTTATAATTTGTAATGCTAACCCGTTACATTTTAGGAACCTCCTCGAAAGCTTGAAGCAGTCAATGGGTCAAATTCACCATCCCCCTGTCCAGCTGTTTCAGATGATGTCAAAATTCTGGGTGCTGTCAATGAGGAACCTAGCCAGTAGGAGGTACCAAAAGCTCCTACCCAACTCGATGACAACATGGAGTTGGACGAAGACGAAAAACCTCCCAGTGGAGCTGATACATGCAACAACCCTTCCCCACCACCAGCATCTCCACTGCCTGTCAAAATAGAGGCAGACGAGGACAAGGAAACAGCCAAACCAGCGGAACAGGTACCAACTTTTCTTGTGACATGGATAAATCATCTTTCCTGCACACCAGTACCTTTTTTACTACTTTTTCAGTACATAGATGAAAGTAATGTTTTTATTTTACTAATGGTCATGCCTTCATTTTGATTTCGTAGGTTTTTGCGCATCACGTGAGGGACCCCAAAGTCAGGCACAGTCTCACTAAAGCCCTGACTGATTTGGCAGCCAATCCAAACGCGAAGGAATGGTACATCATGTTATTGGAGGTTGATGTTTTTGGCCCAGATTTCAACCATATGCATATGCCCGTCCAATCTGCTACCACTTGGATAAAAAATATGAGCAGGTTTAAGAAGGAGTGGATCAGTGGATGGCAAGTTGATATGTGGGCAAGGTATGCAATTTTTCCTCCCTTCAATGTGTTATTTGAAGTGTACCTAACAACTAATTATTTTAAGTATTGAATTGCATGTTTTAATTTCAGACAGCTATAAGTTGAACTGTCTGAAAAAGATCACAGCGGGGTTCAGATGATCTCTTGTTTTTCTGGCAGAACAGGGTCCTTGAATGATGCAGGTTCGAAGAAGAAATACTCGCCACACTAAAGAAGACCATGGAATCAAGACTAGCAAAAATCTATGCCATGCCCTTGTGTAGAGAGTAAGTACCCTTCCATATTCCAATATAGTCGTATATTTTTCAACCTTCAACCACGAACATTCAGTAAAATCATACTTTCTTACTGTCATATTCATCTACATTTTTTAGAAGACACTGGACCTTGTTCTTGGTTGTTCCTGAAGAATGCACTGTCTACAGCTTGGATCCTTTGGGCCATGAAACTACAGAAGATAATAAGCCATTCCTCTATGATCTGTGTATAAGGTACGTTTATTTCCATAAACTTCATACACAAACGTCACACAATTAAGATTCTTGTATTTTTCTTGTTGGTGGAATGTTAGTGTGGGACCTATGTATGAGGATGAAGTGCGCTCGAAGCATGGATATGAGTCTCCGGGAAAAGGCTGGAGACTTGTTAATTTAGTGGTGAGTTGTTACCCTTCACTTTCTTGCATAATTTATTCACAACTTTTTCCCACTTGTGACACGCTCATTTTTCCTTGTATTGATTTATCACAGCATAAAATCCAGTCTTCAACCTGGGAATGCGGGTACTATACAATGCTGTTTATGGAGAAGATTGTGCTTCTAACTTCTAGTGTGAATGTCAACAAGGTACCAATATTTCATTCTATGCATACTTTCTTTACCATTTCCGTTTATATTTGTATGGCCAGTGTAGATACATACTATTTTGCACTCGCTCATACATGTTAGTCACAAATCTGAACCGATTCACATTTTTTTGGTCTAGGTATTCCCATTTGACCCCACTCCTTACCCAAAACAAGTATTGGAGGGCCTCATCGATTCCAACTGCCTCTTCATGATGGATCATGTTGTTCCAATTTGTGAGTCTCAGAACCCCATCACAAGGAGATTGTGCAGACGTGGTTAGATGAACTCCCTTTCTCAGGTCTTGTTGAACTAGTTGTTACGATGCACATTTTATCACCTCTTTTCATGGATACTATATCTTTCGTGTTCTTATTCTATGACTTTAGGACATCTTCTGTATTTTGGCCAAGTTTTGGCATAAATTACTCGTGATCTTGCGTTAATACATTTTGAATGATAAGTATGTCGTGCGCGATTCATTACATGTACCTGTTGACTTTCATGCATTATCAGCTTTCTTGCCTACTGGCCTTTTGAAAGAAACCGCAAATAGTGCGGTAGCGGTGCAATTTCCAGCGCGTTTTTTTTTCCGCCGACAATTTTTATTTCACCGATACCGCCCATTATATCGCTTAAATGAAATGACAAACCTTATCAACGCTTTCACTAATATTGGCGGGAACTAAAAATTCAAATGAGCAATTACGGGAGAAATTCAAATTTCAAATTACCCCCCAGAAGATGGATATCAACGTTGTTTTATAACCGCTGCAAACCATGTTGACCACCAGTCAACCGTCAAACAGGCCTGGTCAACAGCTAACCCACCATCTCAAACGGGCCTATTCAACCGTAAACCCATCATCTGGGCTTTTAGAATATACAAAACGCATGTTGGGCCTAATGGGTATCAGTGGCCCAAATGCTACACAACAAGTGGAATGTCCAGTCAGAAAGCCTTACGTGTTCAAGCGGGTCCCTTCATTGGTGTTTCAGCGCCTCTTATCATAGGCTTTCACCGCCCACTTAGAGGGCGCTACCTTATCATAAGAAAGCGCTGAAAATATGCATAAAATCGTTGAAATGGGGGGCCCAACTTTCTGATAGTGATTCTTCTCTGCTCAGCCATGGGTGGAACGAAAACCAAAAGGTGAAAACTCAAAGGGGTCCCTAATCCATGATAATGAAGGATAGTGGGATGAAGCATATGTTGTGTTTAGAAATGGTGGTGTTGTATATATCAACAAGTTTCCTTTTATATTTCTGCTTTTGATCTTGTCTTTCCTTTCCTTTCCAACTTGCCACGTGAAGCTAAAAATATACCATCCATATATGAATAAAAAGGGAGTAGGCGAAAAGATAACCTCCAGACTCGCAAACATCACTTCTTCATCTCTTCAATTATAGGTTAGTGTCCCTTTGGTGCCCCGCTCCCGCATTTCTGTTCTCATCACGGCCACCCCACCAACACACTTAACCTAACTCTTCATTTTGAGAAATGTGTTGATCTATTTGATTTTTTTGTCAAGTGCAAATGTACTCCTGAATTGTCAGAAAATGTTCAGCTAATCCCACATTTAATTACAGTGGTGATACATGCAGGTCCATGTTTACTAATGCAGGTCCAAAATATTATATTTTGAATGCACTAGCACAATTCAGGGCCACATATTGTGTTTTTCAGACTTGCATTCGTAAATATGGATTTGCATGTATAATTTCAACGAGTATTGTTCTGATCTTGGGATTGGGATTCCACCATTGAACTTGATCTATTTTTCATATTTGTTATATTTTGATGCCCATAAGAATCTAAGATTTGTGATCCGGAAGGTGATGAACTATTATTATGTTATTTTATAAGTTTCTTTTGCCATTTGAAGTGCATGGAAGGTGTGCTTTTGTGCAGATTTTATAAGGAAAATAATTTAAAATAATCAAATGGAAGATTGCTGGAGCATATGCTAAAATACGAAATAGATGACTTCTGGGGCTATTGGAGATGAGCTATACACTATACTTTTTTTCCAAGAGATTTTTAATGAGATAGTATGTTCCAACGGGTAATGAATCGTTAATATTCATCACCGGCGCTGAAGAGAAGAAGCTCAAAGAAGAGACGAAATAAAGTAATATGCATAATACAGGTTTTTTCTACGGGCGGCTAAGTTGTGCTTCGCGGGTCGATCACTAATCAGCTATGCGTTTTGAAGGAAATCAACTTTAAACTTAAAATATTGCATGTATTGCTTGTATTAAATAAAGACAATAAGCTCGAAAGAATATGATGAGGAAATTGGACTTAATTGGATTATGTGAAGAAGATATTGAAGACTTATATTCAAAACCAAATTTAGTTATTACTAGTTTAAATGCCCGCCGTGCTAAGCACGGCAACATTCCAATTTTATTTTAAAATTTTAAAATTTTAATGTTTTACAAACTATGTTTAGTTGAGAATAAGTGGAAAGCTATTCTGACTGCTAACTGTAACTTGAAACCATACATTCAAATGGTCTCATAAAGGTTTAAAGAAAATGAGTATACGGAGAATTCTAAATTTGAAGAAAAAAATAGAACTTCAAAAGTTACAAGCCATGATAAAATGATTGAAATTAAAAATTCTCATTTTCTTACAGCATGAAAACTTTTTCCCTATATAAAACTCATCTAGTTAGCTACCTACAAACATGGTAGTATTCTTTATAAGCTTGCAGCCTTTGCTTCAAATTTGTGCTTCCTGTAGAAGTTGTCTTTTATTTCACAGTTTTCTCTTGACACATCATTCACCATTTCACTGATAATTTCAAGCTTCTGTCAGACTTCTGCTGCGTACTGATCATTTCCATATGTCCAGATTGATAACTATCTGAACCGATATGAAAATAAAATACTTAATTACTGTTAAACACTGGACCTTTAATTTAAAACTCAAAAGCCAAAATCAAAAATAATTATTAGATAGCGAAATCCATATGCTATTCAAGTGAAAAATAAAGCTTAGCTGAATACTATCTATTGAAATTAGTGGTAACTGCGTCGCACAAAACTATACAAAATTGACACGATCTGCCACATATATAATGACATTGTAACAATACCGTAGTTCAAGTCTAAGTCATAATAAAGAAAATGCAAAATATATACTCTTAGCAAAGCATTTGAGTATTTAAATCAGAAACCATCAACAAAATTTGGATTCAAATCCTTGGCAAATGAAATCATAAGCAGCAAATTCATAAACAAACATCATTGATCACGATACCTTTGGATTTGTGTTGTGATATTTTTTGAACAATTGCATGCCTCATGTTGCTCAAAATCTCAATATTTTCATAAGCAGACTAACCTTTCGTTCCCACTTTGACATATTTTCAATGTCAATACCTTGTTGGAAATCAAGCAGATGTTACACCTTAACATCTTCAATGTTACAGGGCTTGAGGATTCAACATATAAGACCATTAAACAGAGCATCGTTTTTTGAGGCACATTTTGAACCAAAAAAAAACTAACTCTTAAAGCAAGACCTATTTTTTTCGCCTTTAATAAGTATATCAGGCTAGCATAATCAAGAAAACATGAAAAAAATGTGAAACTTTGATTAATAACGCATGTACCTGAGCTCCAGCAAGCTTGTTATCCCAGCTAAACCATGTAGGGTTCCCGAAGTTACCGAATTCTTCACCATTATCCCTGGTGACATATTCAAGAGTAAAGATTTATCCTTTGTAGCATGGTACAGCAAGCTCGCAGCCCAGAGGAGCTCATCGCCATATCATGTCGAGTTGTAATATGTCTGAACCTCAGGAATGCTCTCGCTGTAAGAACCTCTATGTTTTCAGCAAAAGTGAAGAGCTGTTTCGCATGCTTCAGAAGCAGGCCTGAATACGTTGAGTCTGAGGTTTTGAGGGACCAGTGATGCAGATGCTAGAGCTGCTGGATTTTCAGCTGCAACCTCAGTCCCAGGTGCAGAAACAAAACCTGGATCAACGGTCTGGGCTGTCATGTCCTCTAGCCGATCCCAACATTTATGGTCTACATCAGGATCACCAACCTAAACAAGCATCAAATGATCAGAACCTAGTATTATTACAGATATTGATAAATTAACGACACCCTGTTATCTTGACCTTATCAGTAGATCAATTCAGTGGCCTTAAATGTGATGCAAATTATCTGAATGTACAAAACATTGTCTTCTGGATGGGCATTGACAAGGAAGTCAGTGATCCATTTAAGCGAGTCATGTGCTGGCTTGAGTTGATTTACTGCTTACATCTAATCGCCATATTCGAGAATGGCCCATATGACAGGACTGTAGCGGTGAAGGCCATTGGGAACCCGAACTTCATGTGATCCCCAGCATCATACATTCCTTTTGATAGGTCTAGCTTGGCTGGATCTCCATCTTTAAGAGCTGAGTCTCCTCTCCAGGATATCTTGTTATCCACCAGCTTCCCAGCTGCAAATCCACAGCAAAAATAAGACTCATAACAAAGATCAAGCAGTAAAGATATCATTAGAACTTCTAAAAATAAATGTAAAGACGAATGATAAAACAAATTTTCTAATCAATTGTTTCCTAAGGAATAATGTGAAGCAATAGCTCAACAGAATCGACAGAAATAAGTCGACTTAATTGGATTATGTGAAGAAGATATTGAAGACTTATATTCAAAACCCAATTTAGTTATTATAATAGTTATTTAGGGCCTGTTTGCCAAAAAGTTTCCGTAAAGTAGTTCATTTCAGTTCAATATTTTTTTATTTTTTCAGTTCAGTTAGGCATTTTTAAATATTTTTCAGTTCAGTTCAGTATTTTTAAATATTTTTCAGTACAGTTCAGTATTTTTTTATTTTATTCAGTTCAGTATATTTATTTTTTCAGTTCAGTTCAATTTTTTTTTTTTCAGTTTAATTCAGTTCGAATAATTTATTTTTTAATTTTTCAGTTCAGGTTAGTTCTATTCAGATAAATATTTTACATTTTTTTAGATCAGTAAATTTCTTCTATATTTTTTATTATAGATTTCTATAGTTTTTACAGTTCAGTTCAGTTTATATTCAGTATAATTTGATGCAGTTCAATTCAGTCCATTTAATTTGATTATGAACAAATGTGATTTGATGAATTTCAGTTTCATTCAGTCGTATTATTACTATGTTCAATACATTCAATTATATTCAGTTCAATTAATGTTTACTAGATGAATACAAGTTCATTGTTTATGACAAAATAGAGCAATCTTTGTACGCTAGTTGTTCTATCAAATTCTGAATATTTTTTGAACATGTTCAGTTGAATTTTATTAAAATTAAAATAAAGTCTATTTCAATCATGTACAAGTGTATATTGATCAATTTCAGTTTAATTTAGTCACGCTGTTATTGTCTTGAATACATTAAACTTTACTTCATTTTAATTCAATTTAGTTATAAGTAAATGTGATTTGATAAAATTAGTTGCATTAAGTCATTATTTCAATACATTACACTTTATTATGTTCAATTTCTAATAAATGTACAATTCGGCTCATTTTATTTGTCAACAATGAATTTTTTTACTATATTAAATTATTTTTTCAATTCAGTTCAATTTTTTGCAATTCAGTTAAGTTCAATGTAATTATATCTTTTCAGTTCAATTTAACATATTCTAGTTCAGTTCATTTTATTTATATTTTTTCAGTTCAGTTCAGTATTTTATATTTTCAGTTTAGTTCAATATATTTATATTTTTTTAAGTTCAGTTCAGTATTTTTAAATATATTTCAGTTCAGTTCAGTATTTTTTTATTTTTTTCAGTTCATTTCAGTTAAGTTCAGCATGAAATAAACTCTAGCAAATAGGGGCTTAGTCTAATAAATTTTATCCTTATAACATTTAGATTAGGTTTTATTATGTAATAAGGTAAGTAAATACCAAGTCAAGGCCTAATTAGGGCGTGGTCAACCGTAGGGTTTTGTTTAGGGTGTGGCCACCGTTCTTGGATTATACTTTTGCATGCAATTGACATTCACGTGTTCATTAATTAGTGTAGTTTGTTTTATATTATTCATGTCTTTATTTAATTGTTTATGTATTTTCATGTTTAGTAGATAGTTTAGTTTTTGGCGAGAATAATGAAGCTCTAGTCATGAGAATTCGGTGAGATCTGATTGTGTTTAAATTGATTGCTGTGAAATTTGGTTGTTCTCTGTGCATACTCTTATATCTGCCAATTAGTACCACCAATCCGTAATTGTTGGAAAAGGTTAATTAGTGGTAAAGTTATCGCTTAGATAGTGAGGATAAACCGGTAGACAAGTTATTACTTGGGTTCTTGGTTAATGTCTCTGAACTGGGTTCCTTCAAATTTTCATGCTACCAAAACAACTTAGAACTGGCGTTTACCAACTAGGTTTGATTTGATAAGAGAAGTAGTTAATTTAAGCATCTCTTGCTAGCTAACGATAAAGTAAGCGGGAATTGGGATATTTCCGCTGCATATAACTGGTTGGTTCATGGTTGTTAATTATATCTTTGCATCAATAATCGAATATATGACTATTGTGGATTTATTTGAGTCGTGTTGCATAATTAATTGATACACTTGCATTTAGTTTAGTTAATCATTTTGTCTCTATTTTCATAGTGTTAATGTATATAACTCTCAAGTTTAGTTGATGCTGCATATAAACATAACCAGGCAGGGATATGGGTTAGCAGAGGGAAAGTTATTTTAATGAGATATATGTCATGTACCTGCTCATCACCTATACATGCAGAAATGATTGCTATCTTACCGGGCTATCAGATAGCTAGGGACCTTGGTTTGCAAACCTACACTGCTATCAGAATTCAAGCTATCGACAATTAGTTTCCAGAACATACACTGCTGGTTTTCCTCTACATTACAAGTACATCCATGGAGATAGGAAGGACTGCAGCAGGGCTTACTTGCACTACAAAGGACTGCACTCATAACTCATATGATGAAGGATCACATCAAAGCTTCTCTTGGAGAAGTTCCTATTTATATATAATTTTTTGATCACTAGATTAGCCAATTTTTGGCAATCTAGTCTAGTACTATGGATAATCGTTCTTGATTCCAGTCTTTGGGTGGCAGATTTGTGCTTCAACCTTTGCTGGATTGATCACTAACATGCTCCCTAAAATTCTATGGCTCAAGAATGATACACTATTTCCATAGTATTAGAAGTCTGGAATAGCCACAGTAGGTTATTCTTTTTGAAAGCTTCATGCTTTAGAGCAAATGCTCAGAACTGTAAAAAATCTCTGCCAGAAATGGTTTTTGGTTTGGGGTGCCAATTAATTCCCCCCACCAATGGTGGTTTAACTTAAAAAAATAAATCTCAAGTAAAAAGTCGGTAACCATTAACCAAATCTGATCTTTAGGGAAGTTAAGTTAATAATCTGCTCCTTGTGGGATTCGACCCTGCTTACTTGTTATACTAATCTATATTCTAAGCATTGTAGGAATATTTTAGAGGTAAACGACAACCACAAAATTGGCGTCGTTGCCGGGGAGCAGTTTTTATATATTTGTTTCTTATCATATTGATCTCGGTTACTTTTGTTTGTGATTGGCAGATTTTAAAGAGGTACCATGTCGGGCTATTGGGATTACTAGGCACCTAGAGAGCCGTGTGATATTTTCCATAACTATGGTCTTTGGAACAATGAGTGCAATTACTCTCCACAGTATTTCCCTACACCTTACAAGTTATAGTGTGAAGAGCCAAGTTTTAATCATTATTATGAGGATGATCGAGGAGCATCGTTTGACCGTCCTTCGCTAGAACATTAGCTCAATTAACTAAAAAAAGTTTGAGTTCTCACCGTCCTTCGCTAGAAGAACAGCTCAATCAACTAAATCAGATTTTCAATTCACATAAAGAGACGATGGGTGAGTTGATTAGTGGACTCAAAAACATTGCTGAAGAGATGAAGCAAAGTGGAGAGAAAAACAACGACTGAGCATGTGTTTCTAGTGTTCTATGTCATTTTCCATTAAACTCTCCTAAACCCTAATCAGGGTCATCCCCGGAATTACGCCCGGTTGAGAGAAATTTCACACTTTAAATCATCTTAGCTTCGAATCGTAAACAACATCATGTTTTTTTCTTTCGATATTTGAAACTTTGAAATCAAAATCCATACCATTCGAAATCAGCATGCAGTAATGCTCTTCATAGACCAACATTTCGATTTCAAACTTTTCAAGCAACATACATTCAAATTCAGTCGACCCGAAGACACTTCTTTCGATCTCTAAACTTGAAGGAGTAAATAATCTTTGATTCTTAAATATGAACTTTGCCATCAACTTTTTCAATTTCGTCAGTTGACCGTGTCAACTGTTTTCGAAAACGAAAAAATTTTTGGTTTCTATTCATAAGTTTTTGGTTGATTCTAGGATATTGACGCCATAGATACACCTTTCGAATAAAAAACCTCTCTCCAAATGTTTTTGAGTTCGTGCAAAACTGGAACACCGTGCAAAACTGGGACACCAATGCACGGTTGTTCCAATAACAGCGGTTGGAACCGCTGTGACCCCTACGATTTACCATCGTTGGCGGTATTAACCTCCAGTATGATTCAGCCCCCAACATACTTTCTATCATTAGATTCTTGTTAATCACTTTTTTTAATTTGCTTCCTTAGTTGTTACATGATTAAGTGGTTCACTCTCTGATGAGCCCTAAATATACTCTTTTTTTATGACATTTGAGATCTAATTTGGGTAGCATTTGGTGCAAAGTAAGGAGCCTTAAAGCTAAAATTTTCAAAGTTACATTTTGAAGAACAAGTGATCCACTAATATTTTGGAGCTCGGTTTTGGAAATGTTTGCAAAGGAATTAGAGCACATGTGTCATACCATTAGATTCCTCTCATCAAGAGTTTCGAAATGGTTTACTAGAAGATTCAAATCGGATCAACAGTTAAAGTGCATGGCCTTTCACAAAAGTGCGCCAAGTGCTACGCGGCCCGTGCACTACATTCTATATATACCATTCATCTCTTACCCATGAGAACTATGTAGATCCCCAATTTCTTCATCTTTCTTTCCCATTTCTTCCATTTATTTCCATTAATTTAGTAGTTTGATTTCATGTATTGTAGTGTAGCTTAGTTTGATCTTTGGGAGCATTTGAATTCACTTCCCTTGAAACTTTGAGGGCCCTTAACTTGTTGAGTTATCTATTGTTGAGTTATCTATGATGTTATCATCTAGGTGAATCAACAATCAGAGCTTTTGAGTGGTGTATCATCCTCTCTAGCTACATTCGAGAGAATAGGATACTTTCGTCCTTGAAAAATGTTCAAAACTCCCTTGTAAATTCATTTGCTCGGTGATAAGTTGATAGCTGGAAATTGAAGTCATTTACCTCCCGAGGCCTCATAATCCTAGTATCATCCCCTTAGCTTAGCTAATGATAGTTTAGTTTACTGTCGTAGTGTAATCAAAACCAATCTAAAATCCCCCCCCCCCATTTTTACATCACTTTTTATATAATATAAATATGCTTATTATCTACTTTAAAACACTCTTACAAGTCCCTTCTCCTTGTGGTTCGACCCCTACTTTCGACTATCTACTCTGTAGTAGTTAGTAGTCGTAGGTAATTTATAAATAGTATTTTGATCTCGCGGAGTCTCATTTAACGATGTGGGAAATCGTTTGTCACTCACACAAATCAAGATCCCCCTTGTTCACCTAGTAAGCGAATAGATTAGAACACAATCCCCCTTAACTTGGGTTCAACCCTTTACTTACCACTTTACTATCTTGTAGTATAAGTACGAGTAGAGGTTTATAAATTGTATTTTGGCATTAGTTTGACTCATTTTAACGATGTGGGGAAAGACATTTCACTAATACACTGAGCTAGTAGCCAACAGCTAATAGATAACTTCCAAACACCCCAATATGAATCTTTTGGGGAAATTAATTCCACTCTGCAGCTCAAGATAATGACAAAGAATAAGCAAAACATAAAGATTAACGTGATTCACCCATTTGGCTACATTCATAAATGAAAACATATATGTTTAGTTTTTAGAGGTGGTGAAATCACACAAATATTACATACACTAATAAAAGAATATTTGTACTAATCTCTAGGGGTACAAAATTAGAAATGACTTTACCTAATTTATCTTATACACTTCTAGGATGAAATGTCGACTTCTTACTAATTACATATTAAAATTCAGTCAAACTGTAACAATCTCCCCTTGAATTGAATCTCCTCAAAAAATTTGCAAACAAATAATGCTTGTGCCAGAGTATGTGATTTCTTTTGGCGTATAAGATGTACAATGGATGTGCCAGATTTACCAAAAACACATATTCATATACACTGAAAAGAAGTGTAAAGTGGCACGGACAATGTACCAAAGTAACCAGAACCACCAACAGAATAAGGTTTTGTTTGATCGATAATATCTTCCTAATCAGGTCACAAACTGAGAATCCAATCGTTCTAAGAGCCACGAACATGTTGAGTAAGTTTCATAAAAAATGACTAGTTATACTTTTTGGTCAGACCTCCAAATTAGAATGCTCTGATAAACGAGAATATTTCAAATTCCTCCAGAACCCTCATTTTGAAAACCTACATGGCCTCTTACTAGAAATTTGGACCGCATAAATTTAATATGACAGGTCAGGAAGGAATTTCAAATTTAGTGAGCATGTCCAATACTATTAACCGACATGTTCTCAGTTAGTCAGATTCTTATTAGATGAGAGTAGCGTTCATTACATGACCACTATGCTTAATTTCCTTTTTCTTATTTTAGGTTAGGAATATATATGCCACCACAGTCTTTACTCTTTGCTTTCGGTCTCGATCGAAATAGCTTACTTTAGCATAATAATGTAAGCATGCTAGCATCCTATTGGTTGAGGACGAATGATGCTCTCATCCTTTGGATGGTTTTGGCTTACATGAGAACTTCCTAGGGGTCACCCATACTGATACTACCCTCACCCAAGCACAAATAATTTCGTAGTTTTAATAGGAACCAATGCATCAGTCTTTTTTTTTTTAATTTAACCACTGATAGTGGAGGAATGCTTATTGGGTATCCCACACCCTTGGCCTTAAATGGCATAATGTTTGTTACAAGCCTATTATAGGCAAACGTTACAAGGACAAAAGCCCCAAAAGCACTATGGTGCTTCCAAAAGAATAGGTTAAAACCTATACAAAAGAGAATGACTATCAAATGCCCTTACCTTATTGAAACCTAAGAGAGAATATCCAAGGCAAAACTCAAAGCGGTACCAAAATGGAAAAAGCATTTAGAGTCTAACTAATTAAAATAGCTACATAGTAGGTCATAAGGAACCACTGAATGGCAGAAATTGAGCCAGCTGAAGACAGGCCAGAGCAGATGTGATGATCACAGTGAGGTGGAAAAAACTGTTTAAGTAGATCAGGGCCTGATAGATGGTAAACCTACCTTATCCTTCAGAGAGATTGCTCTACATTCAGGGGGTAGTGTATCCCAGGTAAAAACCTCATCCTTTTTACTGGAAAGGGATATCTTAGATAGAGCATCAGCCAATTGGTTGGCCTGTCTGAGAGCATGATGTATTGGGACTTGGATGAGTTGTCTGGCAGTGTCACACAGATGGAAGATCTTCCAGTGTGCAGTAACTGGATTCAGGATCATGGAGATTCCTTTGAGAGAGTCTAATTCAATATGGAAGCTATGATGGCCATAGAAAGCTCCATAATGGTAACCATGAATGATAGCCTTGATTTCTGCTTCCAGAGGGGGGGAGGCTGTTGAAAAAATTGTTGCAGCTAAGATGAAGTCTCCATGTGTGTCCCTGATGATCATACCAATAGCACAGTGTGGATGCTTAAAAGCAGCATCCACATTAATTTTGAGACCATTACAGGGTTTGGACCATGTTACCAATCTAGGTCTGGGTTGGGGGGAAAAGGATTTGTATGGGAGGTTGGCTTGTGTAGCCAGCTATATGTCTCCCTGGTGTTTTATGTTGATAGGATTGGTTGTCAGAATCAGAACAAGTAGATGCCTGATCTCTGAGATGATGAGTGTTCTGCAAGGTTTCTTTTCCACAAAGAGATATTTATTTCTAGATTTCCATAAAGACCAAACTATTATACAACATAAAAGCCTAATAAGTTTAGCTTGAAATCTAGACAAGACAATATATGTCATATAATATGATAATCTATCATATACTGACTGGAAAACAATATCCCTAACTCCAACAAGTACCAGCATATGTTTCCAAATGGATGAGGCTAAGGGACACAGGTTGAAGAAATGATCAATGTTATCAGAGTTATTGCAGAGAGGGCATGTGGAAGCTAGGATGATACCATAGTGTATAATCACCTCATCAAAAGGAAGCAAAGAATTAAATAATCTCCAGACAAAGACAATAATCTTCTTTGGTACCTTGATTTTCCATATTTTGCTGAGAGTGGCTGAGAGTGGCTTATGTTCATGGAGGATCCTGTAAGCAGTTTTGAAGGTGAACATCCCTGTATCACTAGGCTTCCATATCAACTTATCCTCTCTGTGATCATAAGTGACTGAGGAGTGTAGCAATGAGAGGACAGTGGGGTGAAGGGCACCAATTAGAGAAGACATGTAAATGGCCTTGTTCTGGATGAATTCAGAGACAGTTGTGGTTGCTGGAATTGAGGTGAGCTCCTGTGGGAAAAGATCTATCAGAGGACCTTTTCCAGTCCAGTTGGCAGTCCAGAAATTACTGGTTCCTTTACCATGAATAACCTGTGAGTTGTGTTCACCAACGGGGTTAACTTGGCCGATCCTTTTCCATGTTTGGGAATTTCTAGAGGATGGAGGTAAAGAATGTATGAAGGTGGTCCAAAGGGCAAAGCTTGTCTGATATTTCCACCATAGTTTTAAGGAGCATGTCTGGACTATGTGTGGGATTGATCTGAAACCTAGACCATTTTGCTGTACAGGATAGCAAAGCTTGGGCCATTTTCTCCATTTCCTATTGGCTTTGACTGGGGTGGATCCCCATAAAAAGGAAGCAAAGGTCTTTTCTAGGGTTTCAGTGACATGTACAGTTGGGGCCATGATAGTGAAGATGTGTTGGGGGATTGAGTATAAAACTGACTGTATTTGTATGATCTTCCCACCAGTAGTAAGCTATTTTTGTTTCCAAAAACTGAGCCTCTTACTAATCTGTTCTATGAGAGGGTTAAAGTGTGAGTTCAGTAACTTCCCTTCAAAAATTGGAACTCCCAAATATTTGAAGGGGAACTTTCCTTCTGTCATAGCCAGATGTTGTGAAATCAGATTTCTTTTAGCCACAGTAGCATGTTTATTCAAGAAAAAATCACTCTTGTCTTAATTTATTCTCTGACCAGTGACTTTTTTAAAAGTAGCTAAGAAGGCTTTAATATTGATCACAGTGCTCTTATTAACTGAGATGAACATAATGTTATCATCAGCATAAGAGAGGTGGGATACTGGGGCTACATTTCTAGGTAAGTTGAAATATGACGGCTTCCCAGTACTGAAAATGTAGGCAATATTTCTGGAAAAGGATTCAGTGAAGATATTAAACAAAAGGGGGGACAAAGGGTCTCCCTGTTTGATACCTCTACTGGCCTTAAAGAATCCAACTGGTTTACCATTTATCAACACTGAAAACCAAGCCTGAGCAAGGTTATTCATAATGCATGTGATGATCTGATTATGGAAACCAAATTGTTTCAGTATTTCTTCCAAGAAGTGCCAACTGACCCTGTCAAAAGCCTTCCTTAAGTCTAATTTGATAATGCAATTAGGATCTCTGGCTTTTCTATTGAGATGTCTAACCAGATCTTTTAGGTAGAGAATATTGTCAGAAATATCTCTACCTTTCAAGAAGGCTGTCTGGTTATCTAAAATTATTTCTGTCATGAAAGGACTGAGTCTGTGCATTATAACCTTTGAACATATCTTGTTGATGACATTAGATAGGCTTATGGGCCTATAGTCATCAAAAGACAGAGGTGTATCTTTTTTTGGTATCAGTGTTATCCAAGTTGCAGCAAAGCCTCTTGGAATGGTTGCACCACTCAGAAATTCATTGACAGCCTCCATCAAATCAGAAGATATGATATACCAGGATTTAATGTAAAAACAAGCTGAGAAACCATCAGGTCCTGGTGTACTATTTTCATTAAAAGATAGTACCACAGATTTTAGTTCATCCAGATCAACTTCTTTAATTAAAGAAATGTCCTGTTCTAATGTGATGCATGATGGAATTTGGGAAAGGAAATGTGAATCAAAGTGATGATCACTTTCAATCTGCTCAGTGGAAAGTAAAGAATGATAGTAATTAACAGCCTCAGTCTCAATCTCAGCTACATCTTCTAACCACATCCCAGCAGAGTTCCTAATTTTGGAAATATGCAGTTTGGATCTTTTTTGTCTAAGTGAGGTATGAAAGAACTTAGAGTTCATATCACCCTCTTTGATCCATTTTAACTGAGTTTTAGATTTTCAAAAGTGCTTTTGTTCTTTCAGTGCCTTAGTCAGTTCAGCCTTCCTGAGATTAAGTTGTATCAGTTCAGAGTCACATTGATTGTGATCAAAACTAATTTCTTGTAATCTTAAGGCTTCTTCTGCTAGTTCAACATTCCTATGTACATTCCCAAAAACTTCATTATTACAGATTTTGAGAGCCCTTTTTAATCTCTGAAGCTTCTGGAAGAACTTAATCATTCCAGTTTCATTGATAGGCTCATTCCAATTTGATTCAATCAAATTCTGTAATTCTGTTCTTTTGTACCAGGTGTTAATGAATCTAAAAGATTTAGGTACTGAGATAATTTGTGTGTCTATTGAAAGCAGTAAAGGGGAGTGGTCAGAATTCAACCTATTTAGGACCAAGACTGAAGAGTTAGGGTAGAGTGCATTCCAAGAATGGGTACACAATCCCCTATGTAGTCTTTCTATAGTAGGTCTGAGCCTTCTATTTGTCTAGGTAAATTCATTTCCCACTGTGTGTATATGAATCAAAGCAAGCTTGTCAATAAATTTCTGAAAATCCCTCATACTTCCCATTTTGGGTGTAGATGGACCTTTATAATCAGATAATGAAAGCATTGCATTGAAATCACTTATATAGAATGTATCAGACAAGGGCAAGGCTAATAGATCAGACCACAAAGCCTTTCTGTCCTTTCTGTTTCTTGCACCATACACAAAAACACCAGTCATTTGAATATTGATACTAGGTTTCTGTATCTATGCATATAAGAACTGCTCATTATCTTGTAAGACATTAACAGTTAAATGGTTGTTCCATAAAAGCCAGATTTTAGCATTTGCAGAAAAGGCACAGTTTGTAAAATGAAGCATGTTCATATAATGCTGAATTTCTGAATTATCATGCCAGGGTTCAATCAAACATAATAATTCAATGTGTAGATCAGATATGAGTGTGATTAGTCTATCCAGTGCTGTTTTCAACCCTTGAATATTCCAAACTAGACTATATATTTTAAAAAATTTTACAATCATTAAAAACATATTATTTAAAGATTTTTGGATGAGCTGGTAGAAAAGCCCATTTTATTAAACTGAGTGAAGAAGGATTTCAGTTTTACCTTCTGAGCTGATGCCAATTTAGGTAGTTTGGCTTCATTTCCTGTTGTGTTTTCTTGAGGGTCATCATCAGACTCAGAGTCTGAGATGAGAGTTTGTAGCTCCTCTTTATCTTTTTCCAGTGGTGAGAATTTGTTCCTATTTCTAGATTGAGATAAGAAGAGCAGACTGTTAGATTTAAATAAAGGATGAGGGATGCCTTGCAAACCTGATGGGATGGAAATATCATCCTTTGCAAATGATTTCCTGAAGTTTGGTTTATGAGACACCAAAGTGAAAGGATCTTCCTTCTGAGGGTCAGTTTTTGCTTTTTTATAGTTGGGGGGGAGGGTTGCTTTTCTGAGAGTGGTTTGGGAATTGTAGGAGGTAGATGGATTGTCTGAAGTGGAGGATGATTTACATGAATGTTGGAGAGTGGGAATAAGTGGAGTGGAAGTTGGGAGGGAGGTGGCAGTCAAATATGTAGATGGGGAGACCAGAGGTGTGTTTGACTGAGTGTGTTGGACAGAAGGGATGACAGGTGACTTAGGGGTAGCTGAGATGAGGATCTGAGAGGGCATCTCAGTGATAGGCTCAGGGGTGGTGATGATGTTAGCTATTTGGTTATGTCTGATGGTTGCCTTGACAGTGGTTATAGTCTTCCTTTTCCTGATTTTGTTCCTCTTCACCCTATGTAACTTCTTCTTTCCAAAGAAGAGGTTGTCAATTGGTATGAGTGGAGAAGGTATCTGCGAGGCTTGTGTCTGAGTGTCAAGAGGTGCAGGGTTCTGTGTGTTGATGTTGGGGTTGTTTTGGGGGATGGCCTGAGTGGAGGGCTTATTTCTATAGTTGAGTTCAGGGTGGAGCAATCTACATATAGCAGAATCATGGCTAACCTTTTTACAGTGGGAGCAATATCTAGGAAGGCTTTCATATTCTAGTTTAACTTTAGGACAAGAGGCTGTGGAACCTAGTCTAATCTCAGTAGCTATAGGCTGCTATAGATCAAGTTCAACACATAGTTTAATGGTTGAGGGTCTAGTAATTAACTGTGTGGCAGCATCAACTTTGATAAAGGTTCCTATTGTGTTCCCCAGCTGTTCTAAGACTGAAACATTGTAGTAGTAAACAGGGGGATTATAGAGAGTTACCCACACTGGAACTGTAGGTGATTCTGTGTGTACTGAGAACTCAGGAGTCCAGCGCAACACTCTCATGGGATAACCTTCAATGGTCCAGTTGGATTTCATCCATCAGCGCTGGAAGTCCTCTTTGCAGGCGAATCTGATAAGAACATGGCGGTAATCGATGGCTCCTAATTGGTAACTTCTGGCGAAATCTGCAGTTTTGAAGGCTGATTCAATAGCTAGCATAGAGGGCCTCCCCTTGCTGAATTTGCCAATGAGCGCATTGTGGTATGGCGACTGAGGATCTCAATTTGCTCCGGTGTAAAGATGCAGGCAAGTTCCCCTTTGTACTCCGATATAGCTTTGATCTCCGGATTGGAAGGGAGTGTTGCGGAGAGAGGGGGCTTTGGATTTTAGGGTGGTGAGGAACGATTTCTGACCGTTAATAATCGGAGACTCCGCCATTACGGCGGAGCGGTGGTGGCTAACGGTCATTTCAGAGAGCTCTGACAGTGTCAGAAGCCTCCTAACGGTAAGTAAACGGCCGGAAAAGATCAGAAGTTGTAATAATGTTTAGAGAGAAGGCGGAGAGAAAGTTTTAGAGAGAGAAAACCCCCGAATTTCGGCGGTCAGTCTGAACCAATGCATAAGTCAAGTTTAGTTTTGTTCAGTTTATCCAAAAATAATTTGATTTAATTTAGTTCTATTGAGTATGATCCATTTTAATTTCATTCATTTTAGTAAATTTTAATTCACCTAAGTTTGATTTAATTCAATTTTGGTTGGTTCACTTAAAAATGACTAGTGTGCTTTAATTTAGTTTAATTTAATCATGTTCAATTAAATTTAGTCTAATTCAGTTCTTCTCGGCTCACTTTTGTAAAGACCCGCTTTATAATAATTAATATTACAAAATGTAGTGAGTTGTCTCAGCCAATAACCAATGTCTTTGAGAAATGTATATCTTTGTTTTATCTACACTGTGTAATTAATGGTGGGTCAACATAAAAATATTAATCTTAATTATACTTATTATAAATAAATAAGGGTATCTCATAGGTTTGGGTATAGTTAAGTTTAGGAGAAAACATTAATGCAAAATATAATTAGTTGTTGTGGGTGGTGGTGATACTCTGTTATTTTGTTGTTCCGTTCTACTGTCGTTGCTATTTTGATCTCATGTGGATTTAGTAGATTCTGAAATCAACATTTAATCATATTACGTTTATCCTGAATTAATATCGACTAGGGGTATTCAAAAACCGGGTATCCGTGTTTTCGGGTACCCGTACTTCCGGGTACCCGTACTTTCGGGTACCCATACATGCGGGTAGTTGAATGTTCGGCCCGTGACCCGTCCCGGTATTAACGGGTACCCGTACAACCGGGTACCCCAATTATGCGGGCCGGGTAAACGGGTACCCTATTTATTTTTTTACTTATTAATTATAATTTAAAAGTGTTACAATATGCTTATATTGTTTAACTATGAATATACTTTATTAATTGTAAAGGCCAAAGAGGCCAAGACTAACTAATATCAATTAACATGATAATAAAAATGATATTATAAAATAATAATCAATTATACGTACCAAAATATTATATAATATTCAAACTCAACCGCTAAAATATATAGTGGAAAAATAAATTCACCCAAAAACAAAACAAACATTTTGAAGGAGTCACGGTCGAAGATTAAAAGGTGAAGAGGTAGGCTGGAAAGGGGAAAGGGAGACCTAAGAGTTTGAGTATGATTAGAATATTAATTAAGAAAATGTTAACATTTAAAGGTAAGATTACAATCATAATCATCCTAAAACAAGATTATAATCATAATTATAATTAATTAAATTAATACATACTATATCGGGTAACCGGGTACCTGGAAAATGCTATATATGTGACCCGGACCCTGACCCGGTAATTTATAAAATTTACGGGCCGGGTACCCGTCCCGGAATGCTAAGAAAATACCCGGTTATTTTTTGTCGGGTCGACGGGTTCACGGGCCGGGTAGTTCGGGCCGGGATTTTTTGAACACCCCTACTGACGACTATGGTTTGAGAGGCTAAATCTGGTATGTCGGGATTGATTAGAAGTGTGTTATGAATCCTTGTGTGTTATGATGCATGATGTATATAATTGGTAGATATGCCTTGGTTATGTCTCTAGTGTTGCTTTTCCTTTGCTTTTTATTCTTTAAGACTAATGACCTCGATAAGAATTTAATATATGCATCTTAATAGGGGATGTTGAACTTAAAAAGACTGGAAGAATTTGTTCTTGGCATATTTGCATGAGTTCCGAAATTGTAATAATAAGATTAGCATATAAAGGGTGTTCAATCTGTGTTAGGCATATAGAGGAGTTTGCGGATTAGTTTTCATGTGGAATGCTTATGTGAGTTGCTACTTTAGATTAGCTTAGGTGGGTGTATGATGTCACTAAATTTGTGCGTTATTTGGGTATTAAGGAATATTGTAGTTTTTGACTGAAGAATGTAACTATTCTTTCAAGTAAAAACATGTTTATTGATGGATGTCTGGAACCCGCGCATGATCTCGAATCGAGCTCACGAACTGATCTGCAAAACAGATCCCGGGATGGCCGAGGTAGACGCTCCGATGCTTAAGTCAGTAGACAGTCTTGAGAAGTTATAAGCATAAAAGTGTAGTGTGTATTAGATAGCTAGAGAGGTGTACCAAACCTTTGTATTTATCTGTGTATTAGATTGTAAGGGTTTGTAATTCAAGTAATAATACAGTATTATGATAATAACAGTAGTATTCCCATAATCAGAGGAATGTATTCCTTGTAGGAAATTCAGAATATACACAATCCATATTTGGATTAGGTCGATGGACCCGTAAGCCCATCTCCAATGTATCTCGAGCCCGGATCCTTTCGGACCTCGGTCTGAGTCCGAACGAAGTCTAAGAATGCGAATCATAGACTTATCAGTATTTCCAAGGTAGTTCTTCAGAATTTCGAGGACTCCTCTCAAGGGAATTATGCAAGGCTTTTTACTCGAGGGTAAAGCCAAGGACTCGAGGGATGTGTCTCGGAGCGGTAACTCGGGGCATTCTCTCGGATTGACCGTTCGGTTTACTCTCTTGAATATCTATTTTCAAGTTGTTTCGCATTCCATCTCGACACGTGGATGGCTGAATTTAATCCCTTTTCCAATTTGAAACCTGAATACTCGTGTCACCTATTTATTCGGTGATGATGGCGATTTGTTCCCCGCCTCTCCACTTTCTTGCATCGATACACGGATCAAGGTAATTACCCGCTTAAATCCTGTTTAATTTTGGATTATATCCCCCAAATATTTTCTTGTCTTTCTCACTTTCAACTTCCCATCAATTTTTGCAGACGACGCTCTCTCAACTAGTATTTTTCAGAAGTCCCAAATCCATCTTCTGCTTTAATCAGTAAGTATCGAATTTTTTCTCCGATTATTGTCAGTGTTTTTTTGCTCTGCTTTTCCTATATTTTCCCACCATCCTCTCTGTGATCATGTCGAGTACCAGCTCCGATTACGAAGCGGCATCCAACCCCTTGCATGATGATAGATTGGATTACAATGCTGCGACTTAGGAGATTAGCTCCGATGAACGTCGCCGGGAAAATATTGACCATGGGAAACATCCTATTGAGATATCAGCACATAAGGAATGAGGAAAACCTATGGGTTTATTATTAGCATCACTATGGCCCCATATAAAGAGATATGCAACATCCTCGCCGCGTCCTCCTAAAACGGTGTATCCGTCGCAGAGCATAGAGGGCTCCATCAAGGTTTTGGCGAAGGATCAAAAGGCTCGAGATAAGGCTCGAGAATTCGTCGCGGACTGCCTATATTCTTTTCCGCCCGACTGTGATCTTATGTATGTTGATGATGCCATAGTGACCAGGGATTTTATTAGTCCGAATAGGGTAGTAATGTACAGAAGGTTTATAAAGCATGGTCTGACCTTCCCTTTTCCCCCTTTATTCAAGAGGTTTTTAAACCATTACCAGGTCCACCCAGGGCAAGTACACTCGAATGTGGTGGTGGTGATCATGGCCTTAATCACCTGGTATGCCCAAGAGGATATAGAGTCGAGCTTTGAGTTGTTCCAAAGCTTATACAAGATGGCGTTCACTCGGGGGTCGGTGACTGTGACACCCGAGATAAGAAACCCTTTGATTTCCCTAGAAATAGGGATGATTGGAGTAGGGTTCGGTTGACGTTTAATTGGACCAAATATTGGGTGCCTCAGTGGAACTCGAACGTTAAGAACGTGACCAAGAATGAATTCGAGGTTCCCTTCCATTTGGTCGGTATAGTGTCGAAACTCTTCGAGGGAGAATCAATCTTCAAGAGGGAAAATGGGTTCTGGGGAGCCACCATTCAGGCTGGATATGGCCCATTGAAACCTTCAGGTGGTTAGAGGAAGTCCCCGATCGAACCCCCGAATTGCAGATACTTGAAGGCAGGGTATTTCGATCAGCCCAAAGACGGGTATGCTATTGCATGGCATGAAGTGACATTGTTTGACAGGGAGGATCCCGAAGCTGCTCTTAGGGCCGATCAAGCCTTGAAGGCCGCAGAGAAGAGGGAATCTCATTGCAAGGACCTCTTATTCTCCAAGGGGTCCTTGGAAGCCTCGAAGGGAAAGGGTCATGCGCTATGGCAGCCCAAAAGTCCTTTAAGAGGTTGAAGCGAGGTCCTAGAAAACCCATCCCTGTTGTCAAACCAATAATGTGGGATCTATCTGAGGAGGATGAACTAGAGGTTTCTCTAGTTGAGGCTTCGAGGGGGTGGAAAGAGATACCCATATCTTCAACTCACGAGGAAGATGTCTTTGTAGAGGGTAGATCTTCTCATATATGTATATGTATTTCACTTTGCATTTTTTTCTTCATGATTGTCCTTAATATCATAATTTTTTATCTTGTAGTGTCTTCTCCCATCCCAAATGATAAGGGCGTGGCCCGAAGTATCTTTGAGGCAGCTGCGAAGCACCTAGAAAGAAAAAGCAGCTAGAAGAGGTTGAGGCCCTAAATAAGGCTCAGGAGGTCAAATAGGGGATTGTGTCTGTCAATCTCGAAAAGCAACAGCATTTGCTTGCCTTGTGGTCCGAGTTCTATGCCAATAGCCCCGAGATGGTTGAGCTGAGGAACAGTATTGGCCTTCTATACCATCGTGCTAAACTTCACGAGCTGTGGGGCCCTGTCTCATAGATTTGCAAGAACGACACTGACAGGGATGCCATGGTTCAAGTTTTTAACAGACTAAAATTGCTCAAGAGCCGGAGGAGCTGAAAACCAAGCTTCGTCAGCATGGAGGTTTTCAGGTTGAGCTGCTAAATAGCGTGGAGTTGGTGGGCAGAATGGTGAGTTTGGAGGATCTCCGGAGGATTATCTCCACCCTGTACCCCGAGCTATCCTTTCTCGGGGAGCCTTTATAGACGGTCGAGCCGCCAATAAGGCCAAAGTCATCAGAACTAGGCGACCAGAATCTGCCTCCCAATTATGCAATTCCCTAGAGCCTTAACTTGTAGGGAATTCCTATAGTTTTAAGCCATTTCAGGCTTTTCTTTGTAATTCGAAATATTACTAACTCTTCAATACATAGACAGCCATTTTTACTACTTTCAGTGCACCACTTTGGCCTGTATTTATCCTTTGGCTATCATTCCCTTCTCCCTCAAGCTTTATCTTTGTTATAAAAAGGCCAGCAATAGCTTCCAGGAGCTGACTAATAAGGTAGAGTAGTGGGAGGAGGACTCTATTTGCTGGCAGCATAGGTATAATGCCCTCAAAATGGAGTGTGATGAACTGAGAGATAATAGGGATTATCATTCTCGAGAGTGAGCTCGCCTTACTGATGAGAATAATTTCTTAGGTGAGGCTATCCATGAACTTAGAATGTATTGGAAGTTGCACTGTCGGTAGTTTGAAATGTATAAGGAAAGGAGGAACCAACTCAAGACCCATCTAGAAGAACTTCCGCATAGGCATGATACTTTGAAAGCTGATTATGATCGGGGTCGTCCCGAGGTTGAGTTTTCCCAATGCGATGAGGCATATAGGCATTTTCCTACAATCTAGGATTTTTTACAGGAAGCCTTGAAATCCAAATATCTCAGGTCCGAGAATGGAAAATTGAGAGATGATCATAAGGCCCTTTATCGGCAGCTTGAGAAGGCAACTTCCGATTATGAAGAATCTAATCTCCAGAACCGGGAGAGTGGTTTGAAGATGAATCAGCTGAGGCCTGAGGGGTCAGGGATTTCAAACTACCCATACCCATAGCTAGCATTTTATAGGGAGCAGTGTGCTGCTTGTGCTTATGCCCCGCAACTTCAAGGATTGCAGGATAAGGGGATGTTTTTCCCCCTCCTTCCAGATTCTACCTCGAGGACGTTGCTCGAGGAACAAAGAGGTGGGTCCTCTTCTGCTCCGAGCTCAAGGAAAATAATTGATTCCAACTCTCTAGGTTATAACCACCGAGGCATTTGAGGTCGTACCTCTTCTTCTTCCCCCCCCAAAGTCGAGGACGAGTATCGACATTCTCGGACCTCATTAGGCCGGGTATTGTTTTGATGTAATATCATCTTGTATTATGGTGTAGTGGCACCTTTTAGTCTTTTGCAGACCTTTATTCATTATCCTCGAGATGATTGATATTCAAAGTTTTGTAGTCTGAATTACTTAAGCTTCAATCGTACACTTTGTCAAGTATACTATCTTGGGATCTTTGTTAATGCTTGAGAGGATTGATATCTTAAATTTTGTAGTCCGAATAGATAATTTTATATAAGCATCAATCATATAAGTTTTCAAGTACATTATCTCGAGTAGTTGTATTTTTGCCCAATACGATGATATTCGGACGTGTCGTCCGAGTAACTTATTTTGGATAAGCATCAATCATATACTTTTTCAAGCATATTTTATTGCTTAGAAATCATATTTTTACTTTCTCAAGCATAATATCTATTTAGTTAGAGTAATAGCGACTGCTCAAAAATGAAAAAACAATGTTGTAGAATAAGAAAATGATTCTTCGAGCTTGTGGCTCAGTAAAATGAAAATATAGTATGTCCTCAAGTCTAGTACTTGGGTGAAAATAAACTTAGTCGTGGGGCTTTATTAAAGTAGTCTTTCCTATGAAAAAAGAACAGACTTGGTTATTTTAAGCTCCAAGATACTTGCGAAGGTAGATCACCATTACCATCGTAGGTAGATTGTCGCATCTACGAGTCTTTAGGAGGAAGAATCCCCCTGGGAGGGATCTTGAGATATGATGAGGTCCTTGGGCTTCGACTCTAGGCTTCCTTTCAATTTCTCTTGACTCTTCGAGTTTTTATTTTTAAGGTTAAGCCACCAAAAGGTGGGGGGAATTTATTAGGCACCCCAAACCAAAACTTAAAAATAAAATAAAATATTACAAGAAGCCATAGGCTCAGAAGTTTGAGAGCAGTGAACTATCTATGAGCCATCACAGCCTAGGTGTTGTTGGCTACCAAAATGGTGAGAGTGGATACTCTCAGTTCAAGCTTCCAGAAACAGGGATAGAAATAGGTTGCATTTTAGAGAATCGTTAAACGAAACACAGATTTGCCGCCTATATTTCCAGGTTTCAAAAATGAGAACTTCACAAAAAGGGGGTGATGAGTATATGGACATACATACATGAAGAGAGCCTTATGTTCAGATAAGCAGTGGGGGATCAGTAACTTCAGATTGCAGCATATGTAAGTCTGATGGAGGGAATGAGTAGATTATACATATATAGTGCACCCTTGACTGGAGAGGGCAGGTTGTACCAAACAAAAGAGCAACCAGTTTTGATAGCCAGAGAGTGTTTTGCCAGAGAGTCTGCTGCCTGATTCCCCTCTCTCAGAGTGTGCATGAGCACTCTGTGTCCCAGTAGGCCATGTAACTTATCTGCAAGACAGAGAAGAGACCAGTGTCTCTTCATGGGGTCAGAAATCATATGTATGGCAGATAGATAGTCTGATTCAATTGAGAATGGTTCAGATCCTAGGGCCAGGCCCAACTGAATTCCACCATCTATGGCTAGGAGTTCAGCATGAAGAGGTGAGTGAGAGGCAACACAGAAACCACAAGCATCTATCAATAGGCCAGAAGAGTTCCTTATAATCACCCCTATTTCAGCCATATTTGAAAACCATGCAGCATCTACATTGATTTTCACACCTGTGAGGGGTTTAGACCATATAACAGTAATGATGACAGGTTTTGGAGGTTTTGTAAAAAGGGGTAAGGTGCCATCTGAGACTAGTTCAAGGTCAACAGACCTTGATACATAGTGTGGAAATGCAAGGAAGGTATTGTATATGGCTTCTCTCATTTCCTTAACAATCAGATGTGGGACAGGGTCAATATTATCAAATATTTTCCTATTCCTCAGTTTCCATAGAGACCAACAAACAAAGATGGGGGCAATATGAGATAGTTTTGTATGTATCTTTGACAGCCCTCTAAAGGACCGGTTGGTTGCTAGCCTATCCCACAGTGTTGGAGAATGAAAAAATTCAGATCCACAAATGAGATGCATCTGTTCCCAGACAAAAATGGCAATCTTGCAGTCATTAAAAAAATGCTGCAGAGAGTCAGTGTGGTTGCAAAACATGCATTTTGAGGGCAAATTGAAGCCAAATTTTCTGAGTACATCATCAAAAGGTAGTAGAGCATTTAGGAGTTTCCACATAAAGATTGAGATTTTTTTCTGAATGTGGGGATCCCAGATTTTTCTGAATGGCAATCTTGACTCTTCGAGTATATTGGCATCACTAGGTCCCCTTCTTTAAAATTGTGTGGGCGCCTTCTTGATAGCTGCATTATCCATGCCATTTCTACAACATCAGAATGGGGAACATGAGTTTCCAGAGTTCGAGACTCGTGATAGGAGATTTTTGGGTCCCTGTTTATAAAGGAAATGTTATAACCTCGCCTGGCCTCTCTGATTGTTTTGATCATGCACGATCGTGTCATCCCCTGATCTCCTCATACAACTGCTACTCCTTGGCTTGTAGATAATTTCAAAACGAGATGATAAGGAGACCAGACAGCCTTAGGTCAGCACATCCAAGGTCTGCAAAGTATGATGTTGAAGGGAGTGACCGAGTCGACCACCACAAAGGTGAAATGGAGAGTAAAGCTTCGAGGTCTATTTGCCACTTGGATGGGCAATGTTATCTCGTCTAAAGGGACCACTGGATTTCCTGTAAAGCCAGAGATCGGACCCGTTGGCTTGAGGTCGTTTTTGCTAAGTCCCAGCTTCTCGAAGCAGTCATAGAACGTGACCTCGACTCCACTTCCATTATCAATAAAGGTTCTTTTGACCAGAGTGTTGTCGATGACCGTCGAGATCACGAGAGGATCGGAATGGGGGACCTGATTCGGGACTGCATCCTCATCAGAAAGGTGATCGTCTCCTCCGGGCGAAGCCTCTTGTTGTGTGGTTCAGTGTTGGGAATGGCCCTAACACTAGCCTTCAATTAAGTGAGGGAAGATTCTTCGCCGGTAATGCCGTGTACGCCATTGTGAGTGGGGTGACCCATCTAGGAATTGTTGACTCTATGATATGCCGTTCCCTAGGAGTGTGGAGGGCGGTCCGGAAGTGGCACACTACCCAACCATACGTGAGAGGTAAATGCCTGATGCATCCCTGAGTTGGTACCGCCAGGATTTATTCCCCGATTTGTTCCCATAATAGAATAGGTTCCTCGTAGATGTGCTGTGACCGAAGGATCATAAGTGGGTAGGTTTGGGATGCTCATCCGAGCTGATGGCTCATGTGTTGGCACACGAGATCTAGGTAAAGGGTCAGCCTATAAGTTCACCAACAACTCTGGGAAATGATTTTGGTGGGCCTGCATCAAACTTAACGTTGTTTGAGCGATTACGGCTATTGGTGGGCCTGGAGCGTCCATCGCTAGTGGTTCAATAGAACTCGGGCCCGTTGAAAGGGGTTGAGTTGAAACTTGACCCGTTGAGAGGGGTTGAGATGGGTGTTGGCCTGTCATTAGGGGTCGAGAAGGAGCTTGCGTTCTTGCGCCTAGCGGTGTAGGGTTTCCATTCCCCTCTAACTGTCTCCTTCTCTCTAGGTCTCTGGCGAGCTCTCGTACATCGGCTTCATCGGCCCTCATTCTGTCTTCCGCATTGAGGGGAGGTTGATCGCCTAACAATTCTTCTTCATCCACTTCCCCGGGTTCAGTGAAAGTACCATCTCGTAGATCGATTTCTCCGAAGTAACTGAAATCGGTCTAGAGTGGAATCTGCGACTCAGGACCGCTGACGGGAGGACCGGTTCGAGATGGGTCGGGCTCCGAGATAAGGATCCTTGACGTAACAGGGCTTGAGGGTCTCGAAATGGTAGGTCCCGATGCAGTGATTCTTGGGAAAACGACATTCCCAGGGTTTATGGTGGAAGTTCGAGGAGGCTTGGATGTAGCACGCGGTCTTCTTCGGCCTCGGGGGATTAGGCCCGCACCAGTGCCCTGATGTATGCCGGACACCAACACTTCGACGACGAACCAGGCTCTCAAACTGATCTGCAAGACAAAGGCCCCGGGTGTCCCGGGGATAGACACTCCGACGCTCAAGTCAGTATATTTGCTTAAGGCGTAAAGTATAAAGTATGAGATTAGATGGAGAGGTCTACCAAACCTTTAGGGTATTTATATGGCTACAATCCATAGATCACCAAGATATGTATTTATGGTATGAATACAACTCTTATAGGAATAGTAGTTGTATTACAATGTATAATAGAAGTATATTTCGGACATGGTTGTGTTACCATGTTTAGGATGGCTATATTACCATCTTTAAGAAGATGTATATTCCTTGTAGAACATTCATAATACACGCATTCCTTATAAGCATTAGGATTGATGGACCTGTGGATCCAACCTCCACATATCTCGAGCCCACGACCCTTCTCGGGCCCTGGTCCGAGTATGAATGAGGCCCGAATACGAACCATGGACGTGCCGACCAGCGAACGAACTTAGTTAAGTGTCACCTCGACGCCCCACAGAACTTGCCGCCGGGCTTACTGATGGGCTCACCTGTCCATGTCATCGTCGGATCGGCTGATGCGGCTAAGCCCCCAGGTGGTTTGAGGGCAGCGAGTTCAATTATGCCGAACAGCGGACGAAAATAGTTAAGTGTCGCCTCGACGCCCCACGGAACTTGCCGTCGGGCTTACCGTCGGGCTTACCATCGGGCTCACCTATCCATGTCATCGTCGGATCGGCTGATGCGGCTGAGCCCCCAGGTGGTTTGAGGGCAGCGAGCTCAATTATGCCGAACAGTGGACGAAATTAGTTAAGTGTCGCCTCGACAACCCGCGGAGCTCGCCGTCGGGTTCATCGTCGGGCTCACCTGTCCATTTGGACATCGAGGCGACTGAGGCGGCTGAGCCCCCAGGTGGTTCTTGGGGGCAACGAGCTCAGTTGTGTCGGCCAGCGAACGAAATTAGTTAAGTGTCGCCTCGACAACCCGTGGAGCTCGCCGTCGGGTTCATCGTCGGGCTCACCTGTCCATTTGGACGTCGAGGCGACTGATACGGCTGAGCCCCCAGGTGGTTCTTGGGGGTAACGAGCTCAGTTATGTCGCCTGACGTGTGCGCAGATAACATTCATACCGCTAAGCCTGCTTTATATTACTTGCCACAAAAGAACAAAGCGAGTCCCCTGGCGATCATTCCCCCGCCGAGCAAGTGAATGGGGGCAAGATGATCGCGTCGGGAACCCGACCAAAAGTGTTTTCCTCGCCCACAGGTTAAGGCTTACTGTCTATATATACATAAATATCCAGGCTGATACCTGGTCATCCGTAGAACCTTCGGAGATTGCTCATGTTCCAGGTGCGGGGAACAGGTTCCCCCGCCATGGTGTGGAGCTTGTAAACTCCATCGCCTAGCACCTCTGCTACCTGGTATGGGCCCTCCCATGTGACGTCCAGCTTCTTCGTTCCTTCGGCCTGGCTGGCTTCGTTCTTCCGGAGAGCGAGTTCGCCCACCTTCAATGAGCGGTCCCGGACACGGCTATTGTACCGCTGCTCGACGTAAGATTTGTACGCCGCCTCTGTCAACGCTGCCTTCTCCCTCCGGTGCTCGAGCTCGTCCAGGCCGGCTCGGATTTCTTCCTCGTTCTCCGGTTCGGCCAACGGCTCGGCGAGCCTCGGCGACGGCACGATCACTTCAGGAAGAATGATCGCCTCGCTTCCATAACACAAGAGGTATGGCGATTCCCCCGTGGCCGTCCGGGGCGTGGTCCTGTATGCCCACAATACCGACGGAAGCTCTTCGACCCAACTCCCTTTGTCTTGATCCAGCCGCCGCTTCAGTCCCTGGACGATTATCCCATTGGTGCGTTCCGTCAAACTGTTCGCTTGGGGGTGTGCCACCGAGTGAACCTTTGCTCGATCCCCAGCTGGGTGCACCACGACTTGAACGGCTCTCTCTCAAACTGCTTTCCATTGTCGCTCACGATGGTTCGGGGCAGTCCGAATCGGCATACGACGTTCCTCCACACAAAGTTCGTCATTCGCTTGTCGGTAATGCTCGCCACAGCCTGGGCTTCCGCCCATTGTGTGAAGTAGTCCACCGCCACAACGAGAAAACGTCTCTTTCCTTGACCATTGACTGCTTCACCTCCTCGGGAACGTTCACTCCGACCTGTATGGGCATCGCTTGGTCCCCATGTAGGTATACGGTTTCTACCTCACTCCCCAGCTCTTCAATGATAGTTCTTTCCTTCGGGCAGACCATTTGCACCCTTCGAGCCGACGTTCAACTGGACGTCTCGCCCGACGGCTGTCCGGACGACTCCTCGGGGTTCTTCCTCTTTCTGAGAGCCACCCGGTGGCATTCCCTCGCCTTCTGCTGAACGCCCCGCACCGTTTCTATTCCTTCCCTCGTGGGAAATTTCAATAAGAGATGGAGGGTGGATACGATCCCCTTCAAGGCTGCTAGTGCCAGCCTGCCGAGTATCAAGTTGTATGGGCTGTGCGCCTTGATTACAATGAACTCAAGGTCCACAATTTTCCGGCGGGGGGTCATCCCGACCGCCACCGGTAGGGTGATGATTCCCTCTGGCCAGACAGTCCGGTCCGCAAAGTCTACCAACGGCGTGGCCGTCGGGACCAATCCCTTGCGCGTGTTCTCGTCCAACTTCTCGAAACAATGCCAATACATGATCTCCACCAAACTACCACTGTCGACGTAGGCGCAGTGTACCAACTTGTCCATGATTTGCACTGTGATGACCACGGCATCGCCCCCAGCGGGTCGGTCTGGGACAGGATCCTCGGAACTGAAGGTGATCACTTCTTCCGGCGTCAGCCTCCTTGACATTGGTGTCGGTTCAGGCGTCTTGCGGCAGCGCGCCTTCCTCTGAGACTCTGTTGCTCCCCCCGCGTTCCCTCCGATGATCGCGAGTATCGTGCCGTTAGGAGCGGTTGGCTCTTCATCCTGCGAGGAGGTGTCTTCATACCTTCGCCTCTTTCCCGACTCTTCCTTCTTCTCGGCCCGGGCAACTTCCTTGGACCTGGGTCCTGTCGACCGATCACGCGACCATTCACCTCCGCGTTCGCTCCCTCGTTCAGTTCGACGTTCACCTGATCGGGACGAGTATTCTTCCCTGTTGTACTCCCGCGCCTCCTTGGCATACTTCTTGAGATGTCCCAGCTTGAGACAGGCTTCAATGGCTCTTTTGAGGTGTATGCATTCGTTGGTATCGTGGCTGTGATCCTCATGGTAATCGCAATAAAGGCTCATGTCCCTCTTGGAGGGCGGCAACTTCATCTTGCGGGGGACCGGAAGAACCCCCTGATCTGCCACGGCCATGAAAATTTGCTTTGGGGTCCTGGTCAAAGGCGTGAAGGATCTGTCCTTCGATGATTCTTCTCTGCTACCCAACCGGTCCTTCACTGACCCTCTCAGCTTGTCCTTCCTCGACTCCCCTCCAGAGGTTACATCTTTGGTGGCCTTGTCGCCTCTGTGATACTCCTCGACTTTGATGTGGAGCTCGTACAACGTGAAAACAGGCTTCTTCGACAACCGAACCTTCAGGAGGGTGTGGGTTAACCCTTGCACGAAATCTCGACCAGCCATTTCTCGTCCAACCTATCTTCCACTTTGTTACACTCGGTGATGAAACGCTCATAGTAGTCCATGAGCGATTCGCCCGACCGTTGCCTGATCTGCAGCACATCCTGTGTGGTGAGGGCGAACTTCTTCTTCTGCATAAACCGCGTCAGGAAAAGATCCTCCAGCTTTGCGAAGGTAGAAATGCTGTCGTTTTCCAGATTGGCAAACCACAGCCTCGCCGCCTCCTTGAGGGTTGTGGCGAACGCCCGGCACTAGATTGGCTCGGGAGTGCTATATGTCGACATGGATGTCGTGAAGGTGTGGATATGGTCGGCCGGGTCCGTCGAACCATTGTATGACCCCAAGTTTGGGGGGGATACGGATCTTCGAGTCGGCTACGAACTCCATCACGACCGGGTGAATGGGCTTCCTCGGAGCTTCTCTCCCTCCGGCGGGGTCCAGTTAGCGGCGAGGCGCCGGTGAACAGGAACTCCCGGTGGGACTTTCGGCTTGTGAATGTACGAGGTCGCCCATACCTGCTCTGGATCTTCATCTCCCCCTAAGTCCTCATCATCATGGGTGACCGGGATGGAATTTGTCTCCACGCCCTGCGCATGCGGTTCTGACCCGTCGGGCACCTTCTGCTTCATCGCGCTGACACCCTGGAACAGGCGCTTTGGGGTGATCTTTCCCGCTCTGGCGCTTAGACTCTGCAACTCATGGATCTGGTTGGCCATGCGCTCTTGGGAGTTGATGATGCGCTGGAGCAGATCCATGCTCTCCTTCATTTCCCCCAGGCCGAAGTTCGACGTTGACTCCGGTCCCATCACTTGGCTCGACAGCCGGCGAGTGGCAGGATGCTTGACCGAGTATTGGTCGAGTTCTTCATCTTCGTCGTCCTCGCGCCCCGTCGGATCGGTCAGGGGCGGGATCTGACTGCTGGTTTCTCCACTCATCGATGAGTGCGTGAGCTGTAAGAATAACAAGGATCCCCACAGACGGCGCCAATGTTACGGCCACAAATATGAACGTCTCCTTGAACGGAGCTGTCAACGGACTACCTGCACGAGAAAAGGGAATAGCTTGGTCAGCGCGGGGAGGGCGATAGCCGTTCCCGCTCCGATGCCAAAGTCAGTCGTTTGACAGTATTTGTGATCTCTCTTTTCAATAGTTTTTGTGAGCTTACCTTCTTTTCTCCTCTCCTCCTTCCTTTTATATCTCATGCCAAGGTTTTAGAGCTAGGGTTTTAGGCATGCTGATGGGCCTTTGATGACCATGACATTTGCCCATGCATGCCCTCCATTCCCTTAGCGCCATTGGGCCTCTTGGGCCTGACCTTGACCGAGCCATTCGGTCCGTTGACTTGGCCCACGATCCTCACACAATGTCTTAAAAAATACTGAGAGAAATTCTCTAGGATCGCTAGTGCCATCGTATGTGGGTAAGTGCTCTGGGACCTTCTTGTGGTTATCGAAGGGGAGGTTCACAATATGCCGCGAGAAGGAAGAACGAGCAGCTTGTCCTCTGGGTCCGAGGATACGTGTGATTTCTTGGTCAACTTCGTATTTACCTCGGGTAGGGTAGGCTCCATCTTAGGTGTAAGGCCGATCGGCGCTATTTTGCCATTCACTTTGAGTTCGCTCCCTCTTCTCGCGTCTGAGTTCTTCTTTGATGTTGATGATACGCATCCTTCACACTTCCTCCCTACTTAATCCTGTGCCTTCACCCTGGTAATTAGATGTATTAGGAGGTGGTGGCAGACTGCTTTGAGCATTATAAAGTGGTAGATCCTTAGATAAGTCATTGAGGAGTCTCCGCTATTGAGTAGAATCAGCAGGTGGTGTAGTTTGAGCTTCTGAGACCGATACTCGGTTGGGGTCTTCATGCATCTGTGCACTGAGTTGTTGACTTGAGTTTATCAAAGATGCGACAAAATCAGGATATTGGGCATGTAAGTCCCTCATCAGCGTTCGGGCATCTTCAGGGATCGTTCTCGGAGCGATGTCCGAGTCAAGGTTGATATAAGATGGCCCGGATCCTGGCGGGTTATTTCGTACAGTCTGGCTTAAGGTTTCCCTAAGACGTCTTTGTCTTTCCTCCTCCTGCTGTTTTTCTGTGAGGATTTGTCGATCTCTTTGTGCTTGTTCTTCTGCAGTAAAGATCGAATCAGGTCCGTTATATCCAAACCCATTCTCTTGGTCAAGGCCTTCTGAGTTGTTGACACGTTGGCTGTAGTTCATGTCCGTCTGGATCGAGACTCTTGGTCCTGAGTTTGGTACTTCAGATCCAACAAGATTCGATCCAGAAGGTGACATTCCGGATGCAGTAGGATTCGGACCGGATGAGGGTGTTCCTGACACGACAGGCTTTGGAACGGAGGAGGGTGTTCCTGATACGACAAGGTTTGGACCAAAAGAGTTTGGAACGTTGGAGTTTCCTGCCCCCACGGTAGAGCCTGACGACGGTTCAGAAGTGGAGCGCGTACGAGATCCTCTAGGTCGACCGCGTCCTCGTCCTTGGGGGGTTGCTCTGCTTCTGGATTCTCCTCCGGATTTTGCCCTAGCACACGGGCTCTTCGTCTGGGTTTCTCAGCGTCAGACATGTTGTCCGGGAAGTTTCTTCTTCAAATGCGCTAGACCAGATCGGAAACAAGGTTCGGCGACGTCGTCAATGAGTGTGAGATGTCCCACCGGGCGTGCCAAATTGATGTATGCCGGACACCAACACTTCGACGACGAACTAGGCTCACGAACTGATCTGCAAAACAAAGGCCCCTGGTGTCCCGGGGATAGACACTCCGACGCTCAAGTCAGTATATTTGCTTAAGGCGTAAAGTATGAGATTAGATGGAGAGGTCTACCAAACCTTTTGGGTATTTATATGGCTAGAATCCGTAGACCACCAAGATATGTATTTATGTTATGAGTACAACTCTTATGGGAATAGTAGTTGTATTACCATGTATAATAGAGGTATATTTCGGACATGGTTGTATTACCATGTTTAGGATAGCTGTATTACCATCTTTGAGAAGATGTATATTCCTTGTAGAACATTCATAATATACGCATTCCTTATAAGGATTAAGATTGATGGACCCGTGGATCCATCCTCCGCGTATCTCGAGCCCACGACCCTTCTTGGGCCCTAGTCCGAGTATGAATGAGGCCCGAATACAAACCATGGACTTATCATGATGAACACCCTCTGCACTTGGATGAAAAGATTAAAGTGAGGACGATAAAAAATATTTGGGAGATATAACCTAAAATTAAACAGAAATTAAGCGGGTAATTACCTTGACTCGTGTTTCGATGCAAGCAAGTGAGAGATGGGGGAACAAACCGCCAGCGCCACCGAATAAATACACGACACGTGTATTCTGCTTTTGGATTAGAAAGGGAATTAAACTCAGCCGTCCAAGTGTCCTGATGGAATGCGAAACAACTAGAAGATAGATATTCAGATGAGTCAGCCCGGGTGGTCAATCCGAGAGGATGCCCCATGCCAATGCTCCGAGATATCTCCCTCGAGTTAGCAGCCTTACCCTTGAGTAACAAGTCTCTCACCATGCCATCGAGAGGAGACCTCGAAAATATGAACCTATACCTTGGGGCTACTGATAAGTCCATGATTCGCACTCCAGGGCTTCGTTCAGACTCGGACCAGAGCCCGAAAAGGGTCAGGAGCTCGAGATATGATGGAGATGGACTTACTGGTCACAGGCCAAATCCTTATAAGGAACGCGTATATTCTGAATGTACTGCAAGGAATACACATCCTCTAATAACGGGAATACAACTGTATCACCATAAGAGTATTATTCTTACTCTAATTACATATCTTGCTGATCTACGGATTGAAACTCTATAAATACAAAGGTTTGGTAGGCCTCTCTAGTCATTATCTTACAAACACTACGCCTTACGCTTATAAGCTTCTCAAAGCTATTACTGACTTAAGCATCGGAGTGTCTATCTTTGGGCCACCCCATGGCTTTGTCTTGCAGATCGGTTCATGAGTTGAGTTCGTGTGCCTTTTTGGTTTATATTTGTTTGGTTCTGGAATATTACCGATGTAGTATCGAAAGATCACATTTGAATAATTTACCGACTTTGAACTTGTTCTTGAATCCTGGTGCAAATTAGGCATGCGCTCGATTAAACTTTGTTGTAATGTATGGAGAGACTGTTTAATTAGGGCCAACTTTGGTCCAATTTTATTCAACCAAGTTCAAATATCTCCAATTCAAATCGGCTCAATAAAATTTATTTAGTAATAGTCATTATTGTCATTTTTGAATAAATGTATTTGTAGGTTTTATAAAATAATAATTTACCGTATCTTAAATTTTTGTTAATTTTACAATGCACTAATTTTTATTAAAAAAATTTGAAGGTAAAATAATTTTATGAATTTTAAAAAAATCATTGTTTCACTAATCTTGATTATAAACTTCACATATTCATTTAGTTAAAATAAATGACATCCTTCAAAATTTTGTTTATTAGTTAAGGTGTGACATTTTTAATAGTAATTATTTATATATATTAAAGTGCAAAATTTGGCCCCTAAAAGTTCAAAATATATAGTTTGTAACCCCTAAAAATAAAGTGCATAGTTTATGGCCCCTGAAAAAATAATTTGTATGGTTTGTAGCCTCAAAACCATGTTTATCGTTACATGGATGTTAAACACCCAAGTTATAGGGATAAAATAGTCCTTTTCACGTCATTAACTTCTTCTCCACCATAATTTAAATCATAATTTAAGTTGGAAATTATGATTTAGGGTAAATCATCAATTATTCTAAATCCCTTATTTAGGTTGGAAATTATGATTTAGATTAAGGGAAAATTTTGATTAAGAGGCGGTATACGTTTCATAATTTGAAAGTGGAGTGTAACTATTACATAATTATTAAAAAGGACGGTAATTTATTAGCATATATTCATGTAATTTAATTTTTGTATTAAAGACATGTATACCCTTGTTTTTAAAGTCTAAATATATTATAGATTTAGTTCAATTTTGAGAACTCTAGATTTGATTAAAATTTAATTCAGTCTTGGCTAATATTTTTAGGCCAATGTTAGGTGCAGGGACAATTTGATTTTGCAGGTCTGAAAAAGACAAAATTACCCTCATTTTTACACGATTACCTAGACCTGCATCAGCAAACCAGGGGTATTTCAAGTCAATATCAGACCTGCAAAATCAAAATGTCCCTGCACCTAAAATCCACGTATTTTAAATATTTGTTCAATTCAATTTAGTTCACCCTAATCCAATTCAGTTTAATGTTGTTAAATTCCATGAAATTCATTTAATTAAAATGTTGGTTAACTTCAATTAAATTTAGTGTTTCATCCCTATTTTAATAATTCAGTTCTTTTTTTTAATCAAAACCACTATGTAATGGGGGATATTTTATTCGGCATCCCAAACCTCAAAAAACCAATACAAGCCATGACACACCAAATTCCCCGAGAACAGGCATAAACTCCCAAAGTATTGGTAATGCTTTGCAAAAAAGAATAGGCATATAGGCCCTATACAAAAAGAATATAGAGTATGTAAGTTATAGGACCTATTAGAGAATTGTTAGGTAAAACTCAAGGCGATCCCAATAACAACATATTCTACTGAGCTAAGGTCTGACTATATTGCTACCCCTAAAAGAATAATAGCTGATTAAAGTACATGGGAGTGAGAGCAGCATGTCCATGGTTTCAGTCAAAAAACCAGTGCCAAAGTTTCTGTTGTCTACTAACTGTGAGCTGGGTATGGCTTTTCACTATGATGAACCAAACAGTTGAGAGATGGAGCGGTTAGTACAGTTGCCTTGAGAGCTGCTGCTTTTCTGTAGGTGTACCTGAGAAAACAGCAAGGTAAAAATGAGCATAGCAGCCATGCTAGGGAGGATGTAGTCTGAGTGTAGGTACACCAGCTTTATCTAATAAGTATAGACCTTTTGAATGGGAAGGCATGTGTGAGAGATTTAAAATATTTAAAGATTCTTTACTCTTGACACAATTCTTTGCCAAGGAATCTGCTACTTTATTTCCTTCCCTAGGAATATGTTGGATATGCAATTATTTTGCAGCCATGAATATCAAAAACCAAGTTATAAAGTGTCCAAGGAGTCATATTAGGGTTTTTAATGATTTTATGGCCTGCAAACAGTCAGATTCTATAATTGATGGACAATGTAGGGAGGGTGCAATTGACAGAGCTAGACCTATAGCCAGTAACTGTGAGTGCAAAGGGGACTGAGAGTGTGTAAAAACAGTAGTAGCTCCTATAAAATTGCCAGAAGAATCTCTAGAAATCAAGCCAAGTCCTGTTTCCTGACCTATGGTTTTCCAAGAGGCATCTACATTAATCTTAAATCCAGTTAAGGGCTTAGACCATGTGTTTTTTTTCTATGTTTAGTTTTGGGGGTTTCAACCACAGGGGGGGAATATCCATTTGATGGCAGTTCAATATCTATGCTCAGGTGAATGTAGAAAGGGAAGGTAGCAAAGGAGTCATAGACCATTGTCTTAATCTCCTGAAAGATATTTGTTGGTACTGGGGAAATTGAGTCAAAGATGTATCTATTTTTTCTTTCCATAAGCACCAACAAGTAAAAAGAGAGATGTTTTGGATTAGGATTGTATGTATGGCAGTTAAACCAGGCCTAGACAGGTAATGTGACAATCTGCTCCAGATGGATGCAAAATTGGGAGTTTGGATTCCTATAAATCCATTGACCAGACTCCAAATAGTTGATGCCAAATGGCAGTTGTTAAAAAAATGGTCTAGGGAGTCATAATTGTCACAGACACAGCATTTAGAAACAATATGAAAGCCATAGTATGTCATCACATTGTCAAAAGGCAGTAGGGAATTCATCACTTTCCACATAAAAACTGAAACCTTTTTTGGAATTCTCTTATTCCATATTTTTGATAGTGAGAGAGATGTACCTTTAAAGGGCATGAGTTTTTCATAGACTGATTTGAAAGTGAATTGGCCTGTAACACTTGGTTTCCAAATGAGCTTATCTTCCCTATGTTCTGTAATTTCAGCTTCCTGCAAAAAAAAAGAAGCAAGGTAGCATCAATCTTGGGAGAGACAGATTGAAGGTAGACATATTTGTTCTGAATAAACTCAGCCACTGAGCAGATAGGTGGAATAATATGATCCTCATAGTTTAGTAAGTCATGTAGAGGACCTCTATCTGTCCAATTGGAGGTCCAGAAACTGCACAAACCCTCTCCATGAATGACTTTTTTATTCTGCTCAGCAAATTCATTGACTTGACATATCCTTTTCCAGCATTGGGAGGACTTTGAAGATTGAGGCAGTGAAGATAAAAACATGGTCCATGGTGCCTGTGCAATCTGGTATTTCCACCATATTTTCACAGAGAAAGATCTGATAATAGTAGAAATGTTTCTAAAAGCCAGACCATTTTCAGATATAGGATGGCACAAATCATTCCAATTTCTCCATGTTTTTTTAGGTTTATCATCAATTGAGCCCCAGAAAAAAATGGATAGTTTCCTTTTGATCTGTTTAATAGTATGAGCAGTAGGTATCATAACAGACCAGTAGTGCTGAGGCAGAGAATATAAGCATGAATTCATCAGAACAATTTTAGCCCCAGTAGATAGTCATTTATTTTTCCAGTTATTGACTCTTTTATCAATTATTTCTAGAAGAGGCTGGAAATAGATGGTTTTTGTTCTACCTACAAAATTGGAACTCCTAGGTATTTGAAAGGAAAAGTTCTTTTTTTCATGCAAAGAATATTTCTGTTATCAATAATCTATGAAGCAGAAGCATGCTTACTAACATAAAAATCACTTTTGTCGTAGTTGATTTTTTGACCAGAGACAGTTTCGAATATTGCAAGAAAAGCTTTCATTCTGGTCAAGTTAGATTTACTAGCTTGCATGAAAATTACTGTATCATCAGCATATGAAAGATGGGAAATGTGATGAGCAGAAGCAGGAAGATTAAAATATTGTAATTTCCCAATCTCAAATACATATTCTAAGCTCCTTGTAAATGATTCGGAAAAAATATTAAAGAGAAAGGGGGAGAGTGGATCACCTTGTTTTATTCCCCTTGAAGCTTGAAAAAATCCAACTGGGCTGTCATTTACCAGGACTGAGAACCATACTTGCCTGAGGTTTTTGATGATGGAGTAGATAAACTGCCCATGAAATCCAAATTTCAACAGTATGCTGGTCAGGAAAGTCCAACAAACCCTGTCAAAGGCTTTCCTGAGATCTAGTTTGAGAACACAGTTAGGTTTTCTAGATTTTCTATCAATAAATCACATCATCTCTTTCAAATAGAGTACATTGTCAGCAATATCTCTATTTTTTAGGAAGGCAGTCTGATGGGGTGAGATGATTTTTGGCATTAGAGGTTTTATCCTTTCCATCAAAACCTTAGAGAAAATTTTGTTGGCAACATTTGAGAGTGTGATAGGCCTGAAATCACTAAAGGAGGATGGGGTGTCTACTTTAGGAATAATGGCTATCCAGGTGCTTGAGATTCCTTTTGGAATATCTGAGTTGGAGAGGTAATCATTTGTAGCACTAAGTAGATCTATATTTATAATGTCCCAGGCCTTGATATAGAATTTAGAAGTGAAACCATCAGGGCCTGGACTACTCTCCTTATTCAACGAAAAAACAATGTTTTTCAGTTCATCCATGGATACAGTTTTCAGTAACTGAGAGTTATCATTTGCAGAGATTAAGCATGGGACCTGAGACAGAAAGTGGGAGAAAAAGGTGGTCTGATCTGGATTATTTTTTACAGTGAGAAGTCAGTGTAGTATTCAACTGCCTCCTTCTCAATTTCTACAGAATCATCTATCCATTAACCAAGACTGCTTTGAATTTTAGTAATTCCCATTCTGCTCTTCCTCTCCTTAACACAGTTATGAAAAAATTTTGTACTGTTATCTCCTTCTTTCAGCCAGTTTACTTTTGATTTAAATTTCCAAGAGCTTCTTTGTTCTTTTATGGCTCTAGTAAAGAGATCTTTAGCCTATTTGAGCCTAACCAATTGTATTTCAGATTGATCAGAGTCATAGACTATTTCCTGTAGTCTAAGTGCCTCCTCAGCATTAGTGACATTGGAGTGAAAATTGCCGAAAACTTCTCTATTCTAAATTTTCAAACATTTTTTCAATCTCAGAAGTTTAAGGTAAAATCCAAACATCCGTGTTTCATTAATGTGAGTGGACCAATTATCTCTGATAAGCTGTATAAAAGATTCCCTTTTAAACCAAGTGTTCAGAAATCTAAAAGGTCTAGGAGAGGATTTACAAGAGCTTCCTATGCTTAGTAATAAAGGGCAGTGGTCACTAGATAATTTATTTAATACTAGAATAGATGAATCAGGAAAGTTAGCATTCCACTGAGTTCTACAAAGACCCCTTATCTAGTCTCTGAAGAGTGGGTGTTTTAATCCTTCCACTACTGGTCAAACTGTTCAGAGAAGTATCATGTTGGTGCCTACCATTAGACCAAGTAAAAGGATTTCCTACAGTATTAATATGTTGCAAAGGCATAGTATCAATAAATTCAGAAAATTCTCTAATGTTACGCAGGTTAGGGGTGGACTGTCCCTTATACTCTGATATCGACGCTATAGCATTGAAATCACCAATAAAAATGGTTTCAGGATGATTTATTTTTTGTAGGTCAGTCCATAAATCCTCTCTACCTTTTCTAGTTCTCAGACCATGGACAAAAAATGCATCCATAGAAGATTTTAGTTTTTGCCTATGGACTAAGACATGAAGAAACTGTAGGAGATCTAATTTGTATGTGATCTGTAAATCATTATTCCAAAAAATCCAGATCCTTTCATTCAAAGTAGTCATGCAATTAGTATATCTCAGTTTTACCATATATGAATTACATTCAAAGTTGGCATGCATAGGTTCAATGAGACAAATAAGTTCAAAGTAGTGTTCCAAAATAAGTTCCTTTAATCTTTCCATAGAAGTTTCCATCCCCCTAAGATTCCAAACGAGGAATTTAATTTTGGAGGTTGTACTAATCATTTAAAAAGATTAGAAAGGCTTTTAGTTCCAGAACCAGTCATGATCTGATTAAGTTGTGTGAAGTATGTTTGCAGCTTTATAGCTGGGGTATTTTTTGCAATGAGTCTAGAGGATTTCCTCACCTGAGTTGTATTTACTTGATCAGTAGAGGTTGATGCAGGTGTAGGTCCATTTTCTGGAGCTTTAGATTGTTGTGGAGAGGAATCTGTGGCAAGCATGGAGAAGGATGACCTAGCTGATGGCTCCTGACTTGGCATGCCTTGATTTTCATTTATGGCCTCAAAGTGTTGAGTTTCAGGGACTGATTCTTCTTCATCATCTTCCTCCATGTCTTGGAGAGGGATAAATCTATTTTTCCTATTTTTATCTTGGGAGTGGAAAAGAGAAACATTGTTAGTCATAACTGGGGATTGGTGGTTCAGAATTTACCTGGCTTGATGAAAACATCATCTTTGGCATAATGAGATAGCATGTGGTTAATCCATTTGTTGTCATCTGTCTGTGTCTGGGGAGGTTTAGGAGAGGGGGGGGGAGCTATCAGAGATGGTTATCGGGGCATCTATGGGAGTATAAATTTCATCAACCATTGCAGGTTCAAGCATAACATTTTCCCTTTATCTGTGTTTGTCTGAGCTTGGTGAGGTTTAGGCCTATAAATCAGAGTTTGGGTTGCTAGGGCCTTTTGTTTTTCTTTTGCATTGACTCCTGATGTAGCACCTTTCTGAGACTTGGTTTGGGGTGTGTGACAGGATCAGCAATCCTGTCTTGGTACTGGGATATTTGTGGAGTCCTAACTGGTCTGTCTGGCATGAGTATAATTTCGCAGTTCAGGATTAGCAGAGGCACATTGGTCCAAAAAATGACCAATTTTTTTACAATGAGGGCAGTAGGGGGGAATGAACTCATACTCTATGTCTAACTCAGTAGTGTCTAACCACTATCTCATAATGAATATTTTGCATGAGGTCTGTTTCAACACACATCTTAACTGCGGATGGCCTAGTTAGAGAAGCAGTGGCAGCATCTAATTCAATGAATTTTCCAATCCTATTCCCTATGAATTTTAGCATGGTATTATTGTTGAAAGAAAATAGGGATGTGGGGGAATTGTTACCCAGATAGGAACGATGGATGATTCAGAGCCCGGGATGAAATCAGTTGTCCATTTGAGGACCTTCATAGCTGCACCTTTCAACATCCATAATCCTTTAAGCCAGCAGCGTTGGTAATCATCTTGAGCTTGAAAACGGATTAAAATGTGCCTGTGGTCGATGGAGCCAATTTGGTAGCTTAATGAGAAGCCAATGGATTTAAAAGCTTCATTTAGAGCAGTCATGGATGGCATTCCATTGTCGAACTTCCCAATCAGAGCGTTGTGATAGTGGGATGCAAGATCGGTAGCCTGTTCCGACGAAACTATGCAGGCTATTTTGCCTTTAAACTCTCCGATCGGAGTGATATCAGGGTTATTTGGGAGGGTGGGAGCAAGAGGGTGAGCTTTTGCGGTGAGGGCTTGGGCGAAAGAGCGAGGATGGTGATTTCCGCTGAGGTGGAGCGGCGGCTCCGCCATGGTTGTAACGGTTCTATTACCGTTTTATTACTATATTGTAAACGTTATAGGCACGGAATAGTGAAAAAATATTAATTTAATTGGGTAACTTGTCGGAAAATTAGAGAGAAGGCAGAGAGTGGATTCTAGAGATAGAAGGCATGAAATTCAGTATCATTTGATAAGTGAATAATTTAGTTCAGTTTTATTAAGTTTACAAAATTTTGATCATTTTCACTTACATATTTTTTAATTATTTAATAGCTACACCCCACTTTTAAATTATGAAACTAATACCGCTCTTAATCAAAATTTTCCCTAGATTAAATTATGGTGGAGAAGAAGTGGATGACGTGAAAATGACTATTTTAACCTTATAACTTGGGTGTTTAACATCCATGTAAACCATAAACATGGTATTGAGGCCACAAACCATAAAAATTATATTTTAAGGGGTCATAAATCATGCACTTTCTTTTTAGGGGCCACAAACTATATATTTTGAACTTTTAGGGGACATATTTTACACTTTAATCTATTTATATATATTTGGGAGGGATTCAATCCACTCACTTATTTTTAGGCCCTGTCCAGTTCAACTTATTGCAGCACATTTCAGCACATCACAGCACATCACTTATCAGCACAACAATGTTCAGCTCAGCACATTTAAGCTCCAATGGACACTATTTTTTATGTTTTGTAAAATTAATATTAATTAAGTAAAATTGTTATTTCTTGAGTAATTAACATTATATGTTTTTTCTTCAGCTCAAATGAACATTATTGAACACTTTCAACACTCTTCAGCACAATATCAGCACAGCACAGCATTGATCGAAATAGTACAGCACTGATCAGCACAGCACAACACTCATCAGCACAGCACAACACTAATCAACACAGCACAGCACTCATTAGCACAGCACACAGCACTCATCAGCTCAGCACAGCACCAAATAAGTTGAACTGGACAGGGCTTTACTCAAGTTTTTACTCATTATCCTAGCCTGTAATCAAGTTCTAATCTAATTGTTAGAAATTAATAAGATTTTTTTACTATTTTAAGCACTTTATTATTTATTGTTTCCATTTTTCTCCCTTTTGCCAAATTTAACTTTCTTCCCCAAATCTTCTGCTACAAACCTACAAGTTCTTAAAATAGTAAAATATCTTATTATTTTCTAACCATTAGATTAGAATTTGATTTAAAGCTTGGATAATGAGTAAAAATAAGCGAGTGGATTGAACAACTCCCTTTATATGTGTGTGTGGATATGTTTAGTTAGTTTTCTTATTTTCACTCTGGGTTTGTACTCTAGATAATAACTACTGGATTCAATTCTCAACCCACCTCATTTATTAGTGGATAACTAATCTAATATGATCTTGAGTATCGAGCATGAGTGAAAATAAGGAAGTTTACATTTTAATTAAATTTCATTGCATGTTTGTTGTGAGTTAAATGATGTATTTCCTTTTCTATGTCACCTTCAAAAATATGAGACTTTTACGAAAATAAATGGGCCGAGGGCCAGGTGCTAGCCTAATTCAATTTCGAAACTATGTAGATCAAAACCAAATTTACTTCCACTGCCGAATGATCCCTCTTTACCTTTCCCCTGGATTTCCATTCTTACCTAATTCATTTTTTAATGGGAGGAGGTATTGACGTTGTTAAGGTTAACTTTAAACTAGGACGACACGAATTCTAATTAAGGTGGGAAATGAAAAGACTATGGACTATGCTTTGATATCTAATGGCGAGCCTTCAATTTTAGAAGGGTTCTCAGACGCAAGTTGGATCTCGAATAAAGACTACTCGTCTACAAGTGGTTGGGTGTTTCTTCTTGGAGGAGGTGTTATTTCATGGGCATCTAAGAAGCAAATACGCATTACCCACTCAACAATGTCTGCAGAATTTATAGCAATGGATTCGGCTTGTAGAGAAGCGGCGTGGATTAGAAATTTACTGAATGAAGTGGAGTTGTGGCTGCAGCCAATATCACCTATCGCATTACATTGTGATATTACTTCAAGTATTTCAAACGCATATAGCCAAGACTATAATGGCAAATGTCGACACATAGGTGTCAGACATAGTTATGTTCGAGAAATGATACGGAATAGAGTTGTTACCATTGGTTTTGTACGCTCAAATGTGAACTTGGCGGATCCGTTCACTAAAGCTTTTCCAAGAGAGTTGGTGTACAAAGCTTCAAGAGATATGGGTCTCAAGCCCTTATTAAATAACAAGTGAAGAAAACTCAATTCAATGTCTTGTATAACGCAAGATCTTGAAAATTCAAATGAGGATCCAACTTTACTTAAAATTTGTTACACTATAAATCCTTAATCCCTAGGTGAGAGCATGTTTTTTCTTCAATAATAGTAGGTTGATTAGTTTCTTAATAAATCTTTGATAAAGTTGCTCATGTTGCAGGAGCATGAATTTAAAGATTTACCTATATGAGTAAGAGGTTTGGCCGCTTCATCTAGTCCGGGATTGACGTAGATTGCTCATTATTAATGGATATGGACTCAAGGCCTTTAAAGGAGTCAAGATACAATATAGTTTGTTTTAGTCTTGTGTGTGTAGCATCTTCAGTGTCTCGTAGTGGTTGTATGTTCAATGCCTGGTCAATCATTTCAATCCGAGATATTGTAAAGTATGTAATACTAATTAGAAGTTCAATCTTCGTGATATTTTCATTATGCATAAGTCTTGTTTGTTTTGTCTTTGTTGCAAGGTTAAAAAATTTAGAAAATTTATAATATAAATGGGAGGAGGATTGTTGGAACATTTATAGTATTATGTATTCGTGATATATATGGAGTATGGATACATGGGAGTTGTGGAGTTTAAGTGTATATTACTTGAGGATAAAATTAAAAATAATACGAAAAGTTACTTCCATTTGTATATCATTCATTGTAGAAGTTTGATTAAGTTACTGCATGCTGAAAATGATTGTATCTTCCATACTAATGTGTAGAGTTGGGACTTTATGAATTGTATGAAAAATTGTATCCTTACAAATAATTGTCTATATAAAGCGTGATCTGTCATATATACATGATACTTGCCTTGGAAGAGATTTTCGGCAGAATCTTTTCTTGTCCCTTGATATAAAAAAAATATACACACACTTGTGTGATTGTTTCTTGTATACCAACCAAGTTTCAATTGTTCTTCTTTGTATCTCAAAAGAGTACATCAAATACGTGCTTGGAATATATTATCCGGTTCCCACATAACTGTACATATGTACGGTTATAACATACTACCCAATATTTATAACACCATATACGATTCTCATGTGGTCTAATTGTTCGTCTTGTACATGTCACTACCTATAATACTATTTTTAATGGAAAGGTTTCTATTAATTCCAAACAAAAGTAAACTTACAAGTTTAAACCCTCACTCCTTGCCCTAAAGCCGTCACTATTTTAACTAGCTCTATTTGAAAAAAGGTAAAATTAGTTAATGTTGCCACCAAAATTTCAGCCCTCGTGCTATCCCACTATTATGGCTACATCATGTGACTCCATGTTAGAGAGATAGTATCGGATGAGCTAAGCGGAAAAAGTCTGATAGACAGCATCCCTTTTAGGGATTCAAAAACCTTACAAAACGGTACCATATTAATCCATCATCTGCAGTGAACTATAGCCATGAAATCAGATTTCTTGAGCCAGTCTCTGCACTACCTCAATAAGCATAATTTTCCCTTGGAAAACTCTCATATTCCTTTCCAGCCAAATCTGGTAGAAATAGCTAACCATGAGAGAGAAATTTTTTCCTGTGCTTCTGGCGCTTGGCTTGCCTCATCATTTTTTTACATACTCTGAAGTCCCCCTACCCCCCCCCCCCCCCCAATCTTAAAGAGATTCCTTCCTGCAGTTCCTTGGCATATGAACAATTCAGGAATAGGTGTTGCACAGTTTCAGGCTCAGAATTGTCACACATATAGCAACTGTTTTGCAAATGCTTTAGCATCCCCAAACTTTGTAGTATTGTTATTGCAGATTCTACCTTTTAGAAGCATCCACAGAAAGAAGCTATGCCTAGGCAGTAGGGCTGTTCATAACCGGGTACGCGCACTTTCGGGTACCCGCACATCCGGGTACCCGCACCTTCGGGTAGTGAAATATGTGACCCGTACCCTGACCCGGAAATGCGGGTACCCGCACTTTCGGGTACCCGAAAAGTTCAGGCCGGGTATCGGGTACCCTTTAACTCTTTTATACTAAATTATTATATTTATGTTTTGCACATATGTAAGCATAAATGAAACCTGAAAATTCAACTACTACATTAAATTAAGTCATAAAATTTTTATAAATACAAGAAATAGTGTATTTTCATTAAAAATGCCAAAATGATGCAAATATAAGCCAAAATTATTCATTACATATATTTCCTATGTAAGATGTACATAAAAAAATGTATTATCGAAAATATGTAGAGTACTAAATAAGAAAATATACATTTACATTTTCTTCACAAGTACTCAACATAACAAATATATTTTTTATCATCTTATTATTACTAATAATAATATTTAATCGGGTATTTCGGGTACCCGGAAATTCAATTTTTGTGACCCAGACCCGAACCCTATTATTAACATAATTATCGGGCCGGGTACCCGGCCCGCTTATACTTCTAATTACCCGGACATTAACATTCAGGTATTTCGGGTATCGGGCCGGGTAGCTCGGGTCGGGTATTTTTGAACACCCCTACTAGGCAGCAGCCTTGTATCCCATAAATAGCTTGCATGAGCACTCTTGTCCTCCACCCCTTTAAGGAGGTCATATGCATGTATGATGCTAAATTTTCCCCCTTTACCAACACATCTGTCCAGATTTGAGCCTATTATGTCCCTTAGCTGAACCAACACCTTCCGGTATCTGGTTAACCAAGGCTGGTCAAGTTTAGGCATGTAATCAGTAAAGCTTTTCCCTCTCAAATAGTATGCATGAATCCATTTTATCCATAAGACATCCTTACTCTTGCAGACATCCCACACCAAGGAGAATAGTGAAGCTTGATTCCAAATAGAATTATCCTTAACCCCCATTCCTCCAAACTCCTTAGATACACACAGAGTTTCCCATGAGATTGGGATTAGCTTCCTCTCATGTTCTTCCCTTCCCTAAAGGAAATATCTGTAGAGTTTCCTGATCTCCTGATTTATACTTTCAGGCATTTTAAATGCACTAGACCAGTAAGAGGATAGGCTTAACAAAATTCAGTTTATCAGATATAGCTTACCTGAGTGAGCCATTGTCTGATGTCCCAAACTTTTCATTCTGCTCATGACCTTATCCACCACCTACTGGCATTCCACCCTACTCCAGCTTACTGGCATTCCACCCTACTCCAGCTTACTATGGATATTGGAAGCCTCAAGTATTTCATAGGGAATTTCCCTTGATCCATCTGCAACTCCTCATCCAATTGCCTCTATTCCCCTTCAGGAAGTCTTGAGAAAAAGACTTTGGATTTCCTTTCATTGGTTGCCAATCCTGTTGTCCTCTAGAAGATGCTCAAAACACATTTCACACCAGCCATGGATTTGGATGAGGCCTTGCAGAAAACCAGTAAGTCATCAGCAAAAAGTAGACTATGTATGCCTACTTTCTTACACCTCTGATGATACTCAATGTGGTTCTCTCTGAATGCTAGGTTGAATTTTCTGGTTAGGTACTCCATACTGATCACAAACAGCAGGGGGAGAGAGGGTCTCCCTGCTTGACCCCCTTGTTGATCCAATGAACAAACAATAAGAGGATCCTTTCATGCATCTCCAGATCCAATGAATAAACTTTTCAGGCAGCTTCAATTTCCCCAGCCAGTTAAATAGAAAATCCCATTCTAAGCTATCAAAAGCTTTCTGGATATCCACTTGGATGAGGCAGCTTGGAATCATCCAGTTCATATTGTACTTGATGATCAACTCTTGAGTTAGTAAAACATTAGGCATGATTCTCCTTCCTTTAACAAATGCACCATGGTTATGACTGATGAGATGTGGCAGTACCTCACCTAATCTCCAGCACATTAGTTTAGTGACTATCTTATAGAGCACTGAACAACATGATATAGGTCTGTATTCAGTGGTCCTATGGGAATTTTGCACTTTAGGGATAAGTGCAATGACTGCTTTTGAAAACTGGGCAGGCACAGGATCTCCCTTGAAGAAACCTTGAACAGCACTAGTCACATCCCCACCTACTACATTCCATGCGGTTTTGAAGAAATGGCTTGTATACCCATCAAAACATGGGGTTTTTGTGGACTTTATCTTCTTCAATGCTTTATAAACCTCATCTGCAGTAACTGGTCTAGTGAGAGCCATTCGTTGGTCTATTGAAAGCACATTCCACTCCTGCACAACCTTTTCATCAATTCTCAGTTGAGGGGGGTGGGATTCCCCCAACTGGCTTCTGTAAAATTTCAGAAAAGTCTCCTCTATCTTGTCTGTCTTCCACCAATACCTCTTTATCATACAGACTCTGTATGTGGTTGTTGTACTGCCTGTTCTTCATAGCCTGATGAAATTGCCTTGTTGGTTTGTCCCCATTCTTCAACCAGTCCAGCTTTGTTCTCTGCCTCAAGAACTGAAATTCAACTTCTTCAAGTCTGCTTGCCTCCTTCCTTATCTCATGTTCCTCATTCTGCTGTGCCTCTGCATTTGTAATGTCCAGCATGAGCTGTGCATAGGCTCCTTCCCATCTCTGCTCTGCCAACTGCGATTGTTGTTGGATGTTTGCATACTCTTTTTTGTTCAACTTCTGTAGAGCTATCTCCAAAAAAGACAGTTTCTGATACAGTTCCACCATTTTCTCCCCTTTGTCTTGTTTCCAAGCTGCCTCCACAATCCCCAAAAACTGGGAAGAATCTGTCCACATATTAAAAAACTTGAAGGGTTTCTTAATCTGCTTCTGTGAATTCCTAAACTGTACCAGTAGTGGGAAATGGTCTGAGTCCACTAGTGCTAGCACTTCACAACTAGTATCCAATAGGTTCTTCACCCACATCACTACAAGAAAAAACAGCTATAGCAACCACAAATATGGTAGTAATAGGTGCCTTTTCCGTCGTAAATGGTCATTTACGACCGACCATGCAGGGGTTGGTATAGCTTCCCTCGTAAAAGGGGTATCCGGTTGTAGATAATGCTTTGCAACCGTTTTTTCCACTGCTGCTATTAAACGAGAGCTGATACATCACCCCCGGAGGGTGTCACCCTCCATCCACGTGGCAAGGCTCAATTGGTTGCTTTGATGAATTTAATTTACATTTATTTTAATTTTTCGCCAATCAGGACCCATGTGGGGTCCAATAATTTTTGTTCAAAGTTTTGACCGCACCGTGTAATCTTTTCTAATGTCGTTCAATGTGAGATTATCCAACACGACTAATACAACACAAGCAGCAGTTTTCACCGACATTATTTCCCGACCGGCGATCGACCGACAATTCAGATCCCCAAACCGTCTCAATTTATAGCCGTGAATTTGCCAGCACACACCATGATTGTGGTCGTGGATTAGTCTGGAGCTGCAATTCAGGATCCGTCGGCGCTCACTTGGTGGTTGCCCTTGCTCGCTACGCACTGGTTATTCTCCGGCCACTCCTTGCGTATGGGTAAGATAATTAAAGCTTTATTTGAATCTACCCATGCTATAAAAGATAATCTACCCATCATAGTTGACTGATAATCTACCCGGTGGCTAGCCCATAAAAGTTTGCCGATTGGGATCCCGTTGAAACTTTTATCGGAGTTGAAAGAAGGCAATTAGGAAGAGGTAATTTGTTTCTTGCTTGTTTTTGTATGATTTATGAAAATTGGAATTCAGTTTAAGCATCTTGTATTCCTCTACCATGATGTGATTGTTGTGTCAAGATGAGCTAGAGTGTTTATCGAAAATATGGACATAAAAACTGTAAATTTGCCTAAGTGATAGTTGCCTGTGTAGGTCGAATATTCAGTTCATGGATGTTGAACCCAACTTGGGCCACCTTCACATATGAATTGAATCCACTGCAAGAAACAACTGCATGTATGTGATAGAAATTTATACGATTAACCAAGTGCAAGACAGTGTGTTTAGTTTAATTTATCTGGTATAAATTCTAAATGGAAATGGTTGGTTTACCTAAATGTATGCCTCCTTCAACTGTAAGCAGAGTACATTACCAGTGTCTACTCTTTCGTATTCACCGTTGCAGCTCCCGCTTCAAGGAATGAATTATATGTAAAAAGTTCCAAGCATTCCCTGAACATTGTCCATAAAATGTATCAGCTTTGTACCTCATCTCTTGAGGGGCTTTTCCTCCATTGGAGAAACTCATCAGTCAAGCTGAGTAGATTAAATTTTCAGTCTGAGTTGTGACATATGAGATGTATGTACTTGTGTAAATGTGTAGTCTGTTTGTTTGTGCTTGTCTGGGCGAATCAAAATCGAAACTTGTTCCTAGACATTGTATTATCTTACTTGAGTATTGAATACATGTATTATCTTATTTGATGTAATGTAAAATACATGGTTTTTATTTTCAGGGTATTAGATGAACAGAAATTCTGCTAATGAAGGGGCTTTTTAGAGGAGCCAGCTCCTAACTGTTTAGAGGTTCTTTTTAACGGTAAAAAAATTTCTCTTTGCTGTACTGAAATTTTACTTGGTGTTCAAAACTAAAAACCAACTTCAAAGCTACTACCTGGCCTAAACTGAAATATGGTTATGATTTGATCGGATGCAGGTGATGGATTCAAATGTGCAGTATGCAGAGACTGATGGGGATGGGAGCTTTGTAGAGATAATAAATGGTATCCATCGTCGATATGTCAGAAACATAAATGCTGATGGGGTTGAAGTCGTTGAAATTGAAGATATTGGTGATGATGAATCTGACGCTCCCGACACTGTTGATAAATCACCGGTGGAGGATGTGGATTTGCTTCATTGTAATAGGACTGCCACAGGTAATGATGATGATAATAATGTTTGTGTAGTGGAGGAAGTGAACGAAGAAGGGGAAATGGTACTTAGGTATCTCCCGGACCAGGATGGGGAAGAGAATGAAGAGAATGAAGGGAATGAAGTGATACCGCCACCATTACTAAGACCAGTGATTTTTCAGAGGTTCAGCTCCGGCGGGGATTTCTTAGAGCAAATGAACATCTACGCTTACTCATCGGGCTTCACAATTACTATTAAGGAGCCAGTAAAGGACCAGAAAGATAAGCTCCTGAATGGGCCTGCTCAGGATGTGGATGACTTGTTTACTTTTGACCTTGTCAGAAAGTACAAGAATCACCGCAAGCTAAGACTACAATGCGGCAAGGCAGGTGCCCCCAAATCCAAGAGTTCTGATCCAAACAAAAGTACGACTTCCCGAAAGACCATGTGTCCGTGGAAGGTAAACGCTTGTAGGTCGCCTAGTAGTGGAAATAGCTGGAAGATCACGATGTTGAACGATGTGCACAACCACGCATTGGACCCAAAACTCAGTAGGCTGTTGTGTAAGTACCGAAGGATGTCAGTGGGAGATCAGACCAAAGCACTGGAACTGCACCGAGGCGGCATTGGGATTTGTAAGATTTATGGTCTATTTGTCAGTAGGTATGATGGGATTGACAAAGTACCGTTCTTGGAGCGGGACCTGAGGAACTTTCTCAACTTTTCTGCTGGTGAAAGATTGAAGGGAAGTGATTTTGTTAAAATGGAGACATACTTCAAGAAGATGAGCCTAGAGTCTCCTGGTTTTTTTTACGAATTTGAGACTGACGATCAAAACCAGTTGAAGAGTGTGTTTTGGGCAGACGCTAGATGCCGTGCAGCTTTCAAGGTTGTTGGCGACACCGTTTCATTTGACACAACATTTTTGTGTAACCGGTATAAGTACCTGTTTGCACCATTTTCTGGAGCGGATCATAATGGAAACACCATTTTGTTAGGATGTGCATTGCTGTCGACAGAGCATGAAACCAGCTTTGCGTGGCTATTCCGAACCTTTAAAAAATGCATGGGGAAGCAACCAGATAACATTATCACAGACCAAGATATTAAAATTGGTAAGTCAATCTATTTCTCATATTTTTCGAGTTAGGATTTTAAATTCTTCCCGTATCAACTGATTGCTGGTAATAGTATTGACTGGTAAAATATCGTTATTAGCTTTGTAGCCGAATTGTTGAAAAGTGACAGGTTTAAAAAAGATGGGAGAAGCTAAACGAACAGTACATAATCTTATATCTATTTATGAAGGAAGCAAAATTCAATATCATAGTTGTGTGCGTTGTGTGCCTGATGTCGGCTTGTGATCACTGATTTATATGTCGGTGAAGCATGTTTGAGTCACAGCTAGTGTGTGTTGCAATTGTCATGGTTGTATGTACATGTGAATGCCTAATTTAATTAGTGATCCTTAGAAAATGATATGAAAAAAAATGGGATTGGTTGCTAAATGTATAAAAATTATAGAACAAATAATCATCATGAAGCAATCTTTTAATCTTTTGTCTATAAGTTTTGATTTACATAGTCAGGTGGGACTCATTAAATTTTAAGTGTAATGCAGGTGTTGATAAACAGAACAGCTTGTAATCGTAAAATAATTTCATGTTAGATCTTATGAATGTGCCACATGAATATATTTAATGTAATAATAATGATGGATGTTAGAATAGTGTTGCAACAGAGTCTTGCTCAATGCGGAAAACATTTTGTGGAAAAACACATGCAGTTGTGATACACTAGTATTTTAAACAGAATGTAATTATCGAATGAATGGATTACTTTATCTCCCAGAAATTATATTTAGTTGGTTCATAAAGGACTAGATCAATATAGAAGGGGTTATGAAATATATATTAATTAAAAAATATATTTTAGGTGTATGAAATAGAATTTCGTTGGTGGAATTTCTAACTCTAATCCAGATTATTTGCATAAAAATATAAATAATAGTGAGAAAGCGTTTCTTTTAATGTACTTTTGAGCTCTGAGGTAATACCACTGTAGACATTCATTGGGAATGGTCTGGCAGGTTAAACAGTGAAATCTGAATTCGATGTAGAACAAAGTAATTGTAGACATGATGTCACCACTTTGTTTTGTATTGATCCTCACAATTTACCGTTATATTGTGTCTACTTGTTGCTTAATCGTAGGTAATGCGATAAAGTCAGAATTTCCAGGAAGTAGACACAGATGGTGTTTATGGCATATCAAGCAGAATGCTAGGAAGCACCTCGGAATGCTGCCTCGGTGGGGGGAAATGTCTGATAAACTGCAGGAGATTTTGCATGATTCATTTTCTGTGGAGGAGTTTGAGTGTGAATGGCAAGCCTGGGTAAACGAGTTTGGAGTTGCTAGCAACGGCTGGGTTCAGAGGGCGTATGCCGACAGGGAAAGGTGGGTGCCCGTTTACTTCAAATCCATATTTTGGGCTGGCATGTCTAGTACGCAGAGGAGCGAAGGGATGAACAGGTATCTGAAATTGTTCGTTAATGTTAACACAAGTCTTGGAAAGTTTGTGGAAGAGTATGGCAAGGCTGTCAGTAAAAGAGTGTTTGAGGAGGTACGGTGTTCGAAGATTGGAAAGGATCGGTCTTCGCGTAAGACTAGCAATCACCCATTTGAAGATGCCTTTGAGAAAATGTATTCTTGGAACCAGTTCTTGAAAATGCAGGAGCAGATGACAGATATGAGACACAACGCAGCCACCGTTGAGAAAGTGACAGATGATACCATTGTTGAGTATAAAGTTGTGGTTAAAACTTTCAGGGAGGGGTGGACAAAGCGCAAGTATTTCAGGGTGGTTTTTGATTGTATTAGCGTTGATTTAAAGTGTGAGTGCCAGTTGTTCGAGTTCACGGGTATTATATGTTGTCACATGCTGCGTGTGTTTTGGGAAGAGGACATCTGCACTGTTCCCGAGGCCTACATTTGCGAGCGGTGGAGGAAGGATGTTGTGCGAGAGTATGAAAGTATGTCCTATCCTATGGATTCAATAAGACCTCCTGTTAGCGCTGAAGTGAAACGGTACAATGAAATTCAGAAGGTTTCCGAGAGCATTTCTGCAATTGTGATGTATGATGAGGTAAGACACCGCGAGACGCTGGAGAAACTAAATGTCATTCATTCAGAATTGAAACAAAGCATGGCTAATGTAGAGGGCGAAGCATCCTTTGGGGTAGGTAGTGTTGGATCTAGGTATAGGGCAGCAGCGAAAGCAAGGGAAGCTAAGGATCCCGATAAGGAGCTGCCGGTGGATCTTGAACCTTCACTCCCGCCGGTGAAGGATCCTGTTGACAAGCGAGGGATGGGCCGCGGTGCTGCGAAGAGGAAATTGTCTTTTGCAGAGAAGAATAAAGGAAAATGGCGCAACCGGAAGAGGGGAGCCGGTAAAGAAACAAACGGGAGTACTACTAACACGCCTGTGAAACAAGTGGAGGTAATGTACATGGACAATGTCATTAGTTGATTAGGTATTGCACTCTGTTCATCTGATCATTTGTTTTTTTTGCAGACTGTGTTTTGCCGGCGGTGGCAGCCTAGCGCAGCTGTGGCCGGATGGAAGCCGGGTGTGACAGTTACCGGTACCGGAAAAATTCCAGTTGCAGCTAATCCCTTCACCCAATCCTGAATTGTTGCACCAGTGTATCTCATGTAATAAAATTTGTTGATGGATTGATAGACCATCCCCTGATTAGTATTTGATGCCTGATTTATTTTATCTAGCTTATTGTGGATTAAATTAAATTGTGAAAGTCTCACACTGAGCCCAATCTTGTTTTTGTTTCAGCCCAAAGTTATATTGGGCTGAATATTGATGTAGTGTTGGGGATGCAGATTCACCGCATGTTTGCTTTTTTGCTGAATTGTTAGCTTGTGTTATGCTATTCATGATGATAAAAAACCAATGTCCAAATTCATAGCTTTCTTAATTTACGAGCATTAGGCCAATTTAATAGATATAGTATCCGGCTATCGGTGCCAATCATTGGTATCCATTTATTTTGGATCAAATTCAGCAGTTAATTTCAGGTATCGGTTGATCTGAGTTTTTGCAAGCCTTAAACATTACTTTTGCTGTGTTCCTAGTTTGCTATCTCAGAGAAATTAGAGCTGACAGTACTGATTACATTTCAGCTCCATTGAATATAACAGGAATATGAACGGGCGAATAATGCGAATAAAAATATGTTATACAGATAGACAGCTTCCAAACACTGTCAATCAAACGGTGAAGTAAATCATCATGTGATAAAGACTGGAAATGATGAAGATGAAACAAAACATAGCAGGAATTCATGGGAGTAGTGCTGCAGGTCTTTATCGACAAAAGATCTGTTCAGATCAAATCATCGGTGTCCATTGGAGCTGGCTTCTGTATCATTTCACTTCCTCACTTGGGAAGATCAGATTGTTGCATTTCAGTTCCACCAATCTGTTTGCTGATTCAATGACTTGCACCCGCTGCAAGTTTATGGCCGTAGAAGCAATGCAGGCGCAGAAGTAAACACGCTTCCTCACACGAATGTGTTCCTGAAACAGATGATTTTTTTTTATTAAAGTTACATAAGCATTTTGAGGCAGGAGTATGCTGAATTGTTAGTCATTAGATGTAGAAATATTGAAACCACAATTGAGGTACCTCACTCAGGCAGAGTGCGGGAGACGAGAATGGGGAAGCCGGACTGTAACACTCCATCATATGCATCACCGTTACACCACTGTCTTCATCGTGAATTGAGCGGCTCCAGGGAGGGTAACTGAGCTGCATGCCAAACCTGGTGAGCTGATGTTTTCTATCGTCCCCAAGTGCATCCAGAACTTTCCACAAGCACACCAACTACGAATGAAGTTGTTGAATCAAAACATTCATATCATATTCACTGTAAGAAATAAATCAACGCGGCAAATAATGTCTACGTATGCTTACCAGCTTTGATTCCATGATTTCCCATGCAGAACGGGAGGCCCTATACACCGTGTCGATGCAAACTATTTTCTGATTGATGAAGTCTACGATCATGACGGTGTAATGAGTGCCTATCAAAACTGGAATGAAAATCTAGGGAACAAACAACAACGTTGAAATTAGTCATTATGAAACTCACAATAACATTGTAGACAGATGAAATGATTGTATTTGCAAAGATTGACCATTTCAGGCTTCCGAATTTGGTGTCTATTGTTGCCCGCTGCAATCCATGAGAACCAGTGGTCAATCTGATCATCCTCAGATTGATTGCTATCCTGTTCAGAGAGTCAAATACGGTTAAGTGGTTAACATTTTTAAAATTCAACAATGGAGATGTAAACTTTTGACACAGTTCAAACATAGTAAGGTGGTTCATCGCAGCTACCGACATGTACGAATCATTTGAAATACAACACTTATACCCCACATGTAATAGTTGTTATTATTGTAGGAAGCAAGTTGTAGATGGCAATCTGTGAGGACTAACCTTAACAACAACGTCAAGATACAGCTTTTCCGCTGTCCCAAGTGTGCTCGATGTCTCCATCAGGGTCCTTGCCCATGCGTTAACCACAGACGGAGCAATCGCAAGACCGATATCTAGGGTGTGCATATCTTTTCTCAATACAGATAAACCTTGAACATCCTCATATATGAACTCACTGAAATGCAACAAAGTCAGATGATCAAATTCATACTCATTTAGTGTTCCTGGAATAGTTTTAAAATTTAATAATCACAAATGAAAAATATGTGCACTGACCTGTCAGCCAAGTTAGAGTGCTTCGAAATGCAGTAATCAGCTACGTCAGCGTAAGATCGAGGGAGACACTGAGTGCTGCAGTTGTACCTACACAATAATTTACTTAGATATAGACCCTTGTAATTCTTGCCAACCAGATTCAGGAGGGTTTCACGAGCTGCATTGTGTCCGCTGACGCTACTGTTGCCTGCGATTTCGTTACCGCCATCTAAAACAGAGGTGACAGCTTGCCTGACGGAGATCAGTTTATTTATCACCTCAGTTAATCCATTTGTTAAGGAGAATGGCGGCCCTAGACGATCAAACGACACATGAGTGTTTATTGATCTCAGCTTCTGTCCGGTCATGCGTAGGAGATGAGAACTCAACACCACTTGCAGATCACGGGCAAGGAGGATCACTGCCCTCTCGTCGTCCTATACCCAAATCAGAGCAGCCACAAACAAATGTTGAGCAGCCACAAACAAATCATTGAACATGGTTTGAATAATAACGTTTATAAAGTGTATGAGTATCACTGGAAGTGTTTTTCTGTATAGGAACACTGGTTCTTAATGTACTCAAATAAATGTTTTCTTAAACAGCAGCTTCAAAATTTAATTTCAACGGTTTTGCAAGAGAAACCGTTGGAGCATAAATTAGGGTGACACTATACTATCAACAATTCAATGTAAATGTAATTGTATTCCATGAAAATGATCAAGATCAACCAGAACATTTGAAGCCAAACTTACACAATCGAAGATATTCTCCAATTCCCGCTCGCCCTGGTATGGTCGCTCCAACGGAAACCATATGACATCATCTTCGTCGTTATTAGAGTCCTGTACCATTTTGGATGTCCTTGTTGGGGTTGCTTTCCCTCCCCTACCTGACATCAATTATAGGGTACGAGGATTCAATTAAATCTGTGACATTAAACATCTATATTCAACCAAAAATTGAACCAGCACGACACTACCCCAACAACCCAAAGCCAGCAACCACACAGACAGAGAAATACCCATCCATCTAATGACGTTAAAAAAACTGTAAAATGCCAAGGTTACACAATCAACATTAATTTTAGTACATACACTGAAACAACAATAGATGAATCATCACCTATGACCGAATCAACATTTATGTTAGTAAATACACTGAAACAACAACAGAGGAATCATCACCTGTGACCGAATCTTCAATTACTTCAGTGGGAGCTTCTGTAGCCTCACTGGTTGCAGAGTCGAGAAGACTGTCAGGCCAATCGGGTACTCCTTCCTCGTCGCTGTTCTCACAGCTGAAGCGGTGGACGTGACCAGCGCTGGTGGAGTAGCTCTGATATCCACTCATTCCACTGCTCGGCATCTTCGGCGTGTTTTGCTTCTGGTTTCTCTGGAGTAACTGTAACTAGGAGGACAAAGGCTTGAACAGGTGAAATAGGGACTTTGACTTTTCCCAGAAAGAAGAAATGGTTTAAAAGGTTGAAAAGGAGTGGTTAAATTCCAAACTCATCCAAACCGTAGATATGAGATTTTTAATCCGAACTCTTCCTACTACTAGGTGGTGCCATATTGCAGAATATAGCCCAAAATATCAACCATATTGTAGTTTACACCCCATATTCCCACCAAGTGGGGGTGTGTGTTTTATTTATATTATTTGAATATCATGTGTTGTATTGACTTGAAATTGACATACACTAAATCTACTCATCACCATCCCGAAAAGATACATTTGTAGAAATTTAATGTGTAAGATTATATAAACTTGAAATTTGGGGTGACAAACATACCAACTCCAAAAGTAGTTACATTTAATAAATATGTGTGTAGTACTTCAATCCTTAATAAAACAACCAAAAATGCAACATTGATATTTTTATCTCAAGTTCCAACAAAATTTATTTTAAGCTACTCTAATTATATTATGTTGTGTATTTCACAAATATTGAGTTGTTCGACTATATAATAACTAAATAAACAATAAAAAATCATTTTGGTTTCCTAGGTCAATGTTTGAAACACATGAAAATCTCAAGTGCATGGAGCCGCCATATTAAGACTACTCTGACCAAAAGATATGCTCATAGGGATTAAATTGAACGAAATGTTAAGAAGAAAATCAAGATTTAGGGTTTCAAAGCAAGAAACCAGTACCCTTCATATGAGGGGATGCAAGTGATTATATCTGTTAACATCCGATATATGTGTGTCATGAAATTAAGATAGAAAGTGGTTAACGAGTCGAGTTTGAGTAAAGTCAAAGACGACTTGAAAAAGTCGTGATTAACTCGTCGGGTATAAGCAGTTATAGTTTCATAATATCACAAGTTTAACCTATCAAAACTCCATCATCTAATGTAGTCAATGTTCATTTACTACTCAATATTTGTAACTACGTAATTACTCGCATTGGCATGTACATAATTATTTCAACAAGTTTATGTAAAAGCACAAATTTCCGAAGTAGAAATTTTCACAGACCATTCGGGTTAAAATAGGACATCGTAGTATTAAAAATTATTCAATACGTTTACTACAGAATATTGTTAGATGTAACACAGTAAATAAATTATGTAAAATAATATAAACTATGTCATGAATTTAAAATAATATAAACAGATATTATGTATTAATTTTATTGACTAATTTATATGAAAATATTAATTTGTTGAATAATTAGTTTAGTTTCTTTTTAAAATGGAAAATGAAAAAAAAAACGTTTTCCAAATTTTAGTGAAAACTACTACTTTGTGAAAAATTAAGGTAAAACAATTAGACAACTTTTTGTTAAAAGGGAAAAGACGATTTGGTTCGAACTCGCGAGTTGAGTCGATTCTTGATAAATAATACCATGTACGAGTTGAGTATAGTATTATTAAACTCACTAGTTCTCGAGTCGAGCCAAACATAGTAAATATAGTACTCGAGTCGCGTCGAGTTACGCACTACATACGATCAAGTCGTTCGATTAGCATCCCTATGCATGACATAACATACTCCCTAGGCTGGAAACAAACAAGAAATTGTTCGCAACCCAATCACATTTAGTAGTAATGTTCCGAATTCTATTGAACGAACATATTTTAATCATTGCATTATGGGTTACATACATTTATTAAAAAATCCAAAAACTAGATGAATATATAATATAATTTATGGGATATTAATTCATTCTGCACTAGATTATCCTATTCGAGATTACACCTGAATTATCTGAAACTGACAGGGCCATAATTGTGATCATACTCTTCATCCATCAAACCGACAAACGTATAATTACAATTCTAGGGTAATCTTAATAAAGGGCACATTCATATGGGGAATTTGATCATATGGCACACATTTTTTATGGATTGCATACTCCAGTTACACATAATGTCGGTTGTTTTATGAATTTATAAGGGCGAGGGGTTATGTAACAAATTGTATCAAATAGTGGGCAATTTGTACTGGCTATCTTCTCCGTTTTTTCCACTTTTCCAGTTCACAAATACAAAGGCCAGTGCAGACGGGGTTTGGTTCAAACTCAGAGCAGCAAATGACCACTCACTGACTTCCACTAGTCATAGGTATGAAAGAAGCTACTATTCTGACATCAACACCTGTCAGAGCCTTTGTGTCTCGAGGGTGGTAGCGTATCACTTAAAATCTGGGGATCTGACACAGAGTAGTCGTTGTCCACCAGAAACAAGGTTGTGGCGTTAATGAGAGAATAGTAGGTTTGCAAGATTGTCAGAAGTTTGCATGGGGAATTGTTGAGGCATGGGCCAAAGCTACCAATGCGTAGTCAGGGAATCTCATTGTTGGAACCGAACGAAGTTGAGTTGTCGTAACTGGAAATGAGTTAACTGGAATTGAGGTAAGTGGATGGTGCAACAAGAGAACTACACACACCAACATTAATTATATCCTACATAATACTTATTTAAAGTACTGATTAAGGTGCATAACCACTATATTACAACTAGAAATACAGGCGTAATGTAATTATTGGTTAATACTTACAAGTACTGGCCTTTTTGTAAAGAACGTCGAAAACATATGCGTGTCTCCAAATCACACCCTGTACTTTTCTTACTAAAGGGCCATATTACGTATAAATACATAACATATTTATCTTGAGGGTAAAACTAGTGAAATATGTACAACTGATTATAATAAACTAAATCAACAAAAAATTTAAGTGAAAGGAACTATGATCCGAATTGTTCACGGTAAAGCCACCGGGAAAGTTACCGGAAAATGGTCAACCAAAAAATTGATCATACAATTAATCAACATATGATCGTTCCGGTGGCTTTTCAGGAGCGCAGAATTCGAGATTGTTCCGGTGACATTTCCGGAGACTTTACTGGCAACTGGCAAGCCGGATCCGATATTCTTTCCTTTCAACAAAAAGTCCAACACACCATTTCAAACTTCACGGGAAAGGATGACGAGAACTCAAAAAAAACTAACCACCTTCATTATAAATAAATATGGTCAAAATTAAGAATAATTATGTTAACAATATAATAATTAGCATTATAAGGTAAATGTATTTGTTTTTATATAAATACATGGCGTTTGTAGAAATAATACAGGGCGTGAGTTCGCAATTCACAAAAATGTTTAGAAATTATACAATCATGTACAGAAATCCGCTCTTCATGTTAATCTAGTTTCGTTGACAAGATTAGAGTTAATCTTGTCTCAATTACAACATTTTAGAAATGGATATTAGACAATCTACTTTTCTCCGTTATGGATTCATATTTTATAGTATTCTCTTCACGTTTTATTCAACACATGCTTGCGAGTAATTGCATCCCGACACCCAATTGTAGTCGATACATTTACACTAACAGAGGGTGGCAATTGATAAGGTAAATATGTATGGATTTTTGTAGATACACAGGAACCTTGTAAGATTAAAACAAGGTTTGATTTCCTCTTCCCAATGGACTATGTGCAGAAGATGAGCCTGGAACTCAATATTGTGTGATAAAATTTAGTTCCGGTTATGGGTGCCAGTTCCATTTTCACAGAAAGAGTGTGGAAACATTGTTACTGTTTATTATGTACATGGTTAAAAAAATTAATCAATTATTTGTTGGGTTGCATTTAACACCCAATCTGAGGCGTAACTCCGCCTCTCACAATGACATTGGTTTTGTTTCACTTACCATCCACCCTCTAACAGCTATAAGTATAGTTTGTGATTGCAACGCGTAGTAATAATGATTAAAATGTACGCGGAGAAGAATTATTACTTCCATTTCTTTATGTTGTTATTATTACCTATTTGTAACACTACCATGTCAATGACAAATGAAGCCAAAAAAAAAGGGCCGCCTCACAATGCCCCTTCAACAATGATAGTAACATTATCAAAGTATATATTTAATTTAAATATTAATGTTGTTATATAATACTAAATTGACAATTGTTGGAATTAACTTGTAATTGAAGTCGGCTTAAGAAGTTGATAAGATGCTAGTAATAAAATTACATACATGAATATAAAATTGATTCATCGACTGCACTTGTAGTTCATATTGGGTTCATAAAATTTCAGAAATGATACGCTTTTGTGGAGGGAAAAAGATGGCGGGAAATTTTGGAGGGAGTTTTTCAGCTATAAAGTGAGAGTCCAACCCTTCATTGTGGTTTAGGTCAACATTATCATATCAGCACAGACTTAAATCCAGAAAATGGTTTGCACCAGGTCTTCGAGCCAAGCTTTGTTCCAGCTCTTGGATTCCCCACGAAAAAAACAACTACTCTTCTCACTGGTTAAGAAACAGAAAATAAACCCCAAGCCATCACTTAACACAATTCCAGCCAGTTTCCGATCGGTCAAGCGTGTGTCCACGGCTGCATCTCCAGCCAAGCCTCGCCTCCCTGCAAGGAATGTTCATGCTAATCACCCTCCCCCTGCATCAGCCCCTATTTCAGCCACGGCCGCTAATGCAGTACCAGATCTACCTCCTGTAGATGTTCTGGTGGATGTTGATGCCCCTGAGGCGATCCATGAAGCAGCAGATGAAGAAGTCCCCGGTGTCGCCGCTGCCGCTGAAGAGGACTTCATCCCTCCACCACCAAATCCACCTGCACCTCTCAATTTTGTTCCATCAGGGCAGCATCTGCGTGATCTCCTTCAGATGAGATGGCTTGCCCGACAGGCCGTGGAAAAATTGGGTGAGGCGGCAGTCAATGACTTAGTTGCAGCGGTCAAATATCCAATCCCAACGGTTAAACGTGTTTTCATGGAGGAACTTCACAGCAAATGGATTGCAGATGGTGAGTTTGGTAAATTCGAGGTTAGAGCAGATGGTACTTTCATCCGAGCCGTCGGATTCGTCGACGACTCCATTATCAGAACAGAAGAGCTGAACCAGATGCTTTGGGTTCCTACTTACCCGAATCTTGAGAATGTGCTTCGGGTTGAAGACTTTACCGAGGAGTAGGGGTCTGTTTGTGTTTCCATTTTGACCCCCGTTTGGGTTTTTGTATGATCAATGCCATACAACATCAGTAGCCACACCAAACGGGGATGTATTCATGGCAATTACAATTATTATCTATGTATTTTTGAAGATGGAAAATCATTCACCTAGATTTGTAAAATCAGGTTCTTGAAATGAATCTGGTTTCATTATTTCACAAGCACTGGCTATCATGTGAATTGTCTATGCTATGTTGGTTATTATTCCAACACGTACCCTACATGAGAGTGTTTTACTAAGTTGTATGCGTTTTGATTCCCGGCACCGGAGTTGTTAAACAATGTCTCCTTATATTTATTGAGGAAAAATTACTAACTGTGTTAGTAATTTCATTGTACATTGTTTGTACACAACCGAAGCTTTTGTTGGACAATGTAAACACAATGTTATCAAATCAACACATGTGGCTGTGACCTAATCCCTGGCGTGCACAGTGTCATCGAGTAACTTAAACAGGCTTACTTACTTTCTCCAACGTAAAGGAGGGCATGGCTTTCTTGGTTGTTGTTAAATCACACCATTTGGTCTGCTCAATAATGGCTTCTTAATTTTAATTACATTATTCGTTTTGCAATTTGCATAATTTAACATATTTTCGGTAGTGTTGTCGATTGTGCAAAAACGTGTATACATAATTAACAATCTACAACAATAATTATAGTTTATATTTATTATGGTTTCTCAACACTTTTCAGAAGAAATTATTTTTTGGAGCATATTAGTGGTATTTCAAATTTATTATTGAAATTAGGTGCCACCGGAACAAGTCATTAGCTAGTTTTGTATATGGGTGGTTGTTACAGGTGTTAATTATGGTCGGCAAATCGCAAGTAATTCGGGAAAAACTAGAGCATAACTCTTGCCAAAGTCGATTCCATTTTGCTCAAACCGCGATCTTCTTGGCTGTAGAGGTTAACGATTCGAGTTTCAGCAAAGCTTAACTCGACTCCAACAACGTCCAGGCAGCTTGAATTGTTCAATCGATTATGTATATTCAATGTTCAATTTAACAATCAATATTTAACTAACTATTTCTACTGTTGAACCTAAATATATGACTTAATAACATGTATGTGGATAATAAAGTCACTTACACACAATTACAATTTTATTAAGTACAAACATGTTTAGACTGGTTTCGAGTAGAGTAAAGTACTACTCGCGATCTAATCGTGTAAGTGAAAAAAATTAATAATAATTATAGTAATAATTTACATTATTTAAGCGTATAAGGTAAATGTATCTATTTCTGTATAAATACATTAAGCATAAATAATAAACATTCCAGCATTTGATCTTATTTTTAAAAAAAAAAAACTTCGACAGCAACACTAAGCATATAATAAAACCAAGGTAGATTGATTGGGTGATAAATAAAACAGCTTTTAAAAGATAAATGATCCGGTCATTATGAGTGGTGTAACACAGTAGGTCACTAGTAAGTCACCGATTAGCATTACTAGACATAACAACAACAACAACGGCGCACACACACTTCAAAACAACTAAGTAGGGGGAGATACAATGTTCTGATCATCCTCAAGGAGAGTTGTAGCCACCGTCGATGCTGTGGCCATTGCAGCTTTTTCCTCCAACGTCCATATCAGCATAACTCCATCAAGTTCATCGGCCAAGAGCCCGAGTGGAGGATCTCCGACAATGGTTTGCTTCAACAAGTTCCCTGCGCCTTGACGAATAAGTCGACGGAAACACTCCCTTAATTCCATCTTCATCCTCTGGTGTGTGTTTGTCATGCCTTGGTACAGGTAGCTCATACCAGCAGGAGTCATCTCAACGTCCGATAAACCTAGAAGGGGGGGAGTTGGTGCGACGGGCGGGGGTGCTTCGACTTCATCGGTGATTTTTTTCCTGCTTTTACGGGGAGGCATTGCAAGACACTGAATGAACTCTGAAAAGTTTGATACAAAGTAAACACACCTCTAAATTATATAGACCAGGGACCCGCTGCAGCAATAGTTAAGGACTACGGATGTCAACACACACACGCCGCTGGTATATATTATCATAATTCAAATAAACATTCACATAAGTCAGAAGTGTGTTAGAGGTAAGGTTGTGAGGCCCCATCTCACGCGTCACTAGTTCAAACCCTGCCTGCATCACTATATTTTTTTAAAAAGTCGATTTATTGGGTTCCAAACAAAAGTACCTAAAAAAGCAGATCAACATGTCTTTTTAGTTAATGTATGAAGATAGTTTGATGAGAATTGAACATATTTTTTCCGTAAACTATGGTTACATGTATAAGACCACGTCCGTCTTCTAAAATACTCATTTTTCTTTCCTTTGTAGTTGTCAATTGCTTGATCCGATGGTAAAATAAACTTGTGAAGTTTGTGTAGCCATTGTTTAAAATTTCGCAATGGTGTTCAACGCAACACTTTATATAATAACATTGATGACCTACTATTTATATGAATTATACAATATACGTATGTAAAATGATGTGTGGAGTAATTCACATCTGCTTGTAAACATCATATTGTACACCCATTTGTTGTACCAATAGTACTCGATACTCACACAGTTTACGATCGATAAATACAACAACTTTTAATGTATGTATATCTTGTATCTCTTATAACGTTGAACAAATTTAAATAGTCAAACCTTGCTTAGGGCAGATATCAAAGAGATCCTCAATGTCTATGCAAAAACTTCAAATGCAACAAATATTGGGTTTCAGTTTTTATTGCGACTACTACAACAATAAGATCTCCTACTTTTGTCTCCCATGTATCTTGCATTTTTTATCAGTGAGTATAAACATTTTCCCCTAGTCTTGGTAGAATAAACGTTGTGATATGTACTTGTATACAGTTCAAACATTGATATTTTTAATTTCATAAATATTTTCATAATCATAATTATATAATTGTTTGATAATAAAATTGTTCAGGGAAGAACATAGTTTACCATTTTTCCGTTTCTCTATCAATACTATTACACATTTCCCTAATCAAATGACCATGTTTGATTTCCCATAACGTGCAGTTTATGTTGGCTTAATCTGAATCCAGTATGCAGAGAATAACCCAACATTTTTGAGTTTTCATTCACTTCACCCGATTTGAACAAGTTCAGTGTATTATCACAAATGTACACTTTTTGGGTTAAATGTGTCCTAAAAACAGAGAACCCCTTGATAATTACACTATAAGTGAAAAACAAAGTCACACAACCGGAGGCAGAATAAGATGTCCACAGTATAGTTTTCAATACACAATTGCCAGTAGACGTGACGGGACCTTGTTCAAAAAACTCATACTACGGACAGAGGGATATTTACACAAAATGATCACACCAGTGTTTAGTCATCAGACTGTAGACACAGCCGGCTTACACTAATCTCAAATCTTCTTAAACAATGCAGAGGTACCCTAAAAAATTTCTTCAAAAAGTTTCATTACCAATTATCCTTTTTTACAAATTGGATAGATCCAACAATTATCCTTCAATTAGATCAACAACTTTGTCCCGTACCTCCAGGCGGATGGTTTGCACCGCCCGGGAATAATTCAATAATGGAGCGGAGCGGGGTGGTAGGAAAGCTTGCACTTCCATACAAAACACTAGAAATCTAAACAGATTGAAACTTAAATCAAATGATAACTAAAGTGTTTGGTTGTCAGACTTTTGTCATCACTCTTGTTCTCACTCAACTACAACCCATTTAAACGAGAGCTGATACTCCATGATTTTCAACCTCCTGACATTTGTTGTCTGATGAGTCTGACCTACCTGTTCCTGTTGAACCTGTTGCTTGCCTTCATTACTTCACAAACCAAACAGTAATCATTTATTTTTGGAAAATGGCAACGGGTACTTCACTTATTGTTGTGTATGCTTATCACCCACCTGACAACAATCAGGTACATTTTCTTTTCCAATTTCAATTGAATTCAAAATAAATAGGCCGGGGAATGTGAACTAGTCCATGGAAGAATCGCTCATCAGTTCATTGTTTAGAAAAATTAATATTAGTTACCACCATACCAAATTACAAAAGGTATATTATTTGTTTATGTTTTTTCTCGTATCTTAATATAATTAGGGTCATTGTTATATGCAGTCCAGTACTTACATACGCAGTCCGTATTTATTGATGTAGTAAAACGATTTAGAGCATACTTTATTTCTGAAACAAATCACAGTGAACTGACTATAATGTAACAATTCAGAGCATACTATATTTCATTGACGGCCCTAGTTACCCATATAAAATAAAATAAACCTCGGAATTCAAATGCGATCCAGGTAATCACAGTATGTCGAGATTTTGCAAAGTTGATCTTCCAAAGTATGTCGAGATCTGGAATACTCTTGTATAGTATGAACATTATGTTATGGTGCTCTGCAGTAGTTAATATTTTAAAAAATTGTACATGCAAATACATCTCGACAAATTCGGTTTTTGTAATAGTTATTGTGTTGGTAGGTGAACTAATGATTTCTTCAAAATACATAATAACATTATTTTGACAATAGATATTAATATATTAATTAACACAATATTAATAATGATTTTATGTTTTCATCTTCCATTTTCGATGAAGACCAGTTCAGCATTATTGTGGAATACAGATGGGTGTTAATGTTTGCATGGTAGTTATAATCACATTTAATATTCCTCTATTACTAAAAAAAAGTAATTTGAACATGAATGATATAATAATAGTCTAAACTTTAAAAAAAAGGGTGTGAACAGTTGGGTCGATTAGGGGACACAAAACGCAAAAGATTTCCACAAAATTGTTGATCTTGGAGCTTAGTCAACAAATTCGAAATCCTAAAACCCCAACAATTATGATGACAAGATATATACGAAATTTTCTACATATTCTATATTCATGCCTCCTCCATAACCCTAGCGTTACGGCACTATAATTACTCATTCACCCTCCATGTGCCATTGACGGTCATCACTGGTCCACACATTTTCGCTTTTGCCCAGAGCAAAATCATCCCTGAAATCAGGAGACTCTTATGTGCACCGACCAGGCATGGAAACAGCTGTCGATCGAGAGGCGAATCGAAGGAGAACACTGGATGAGAAACTCAGAAACATGAGGGGGGAGCTCCAGAAAGGTTTGTTGTGTAACGCTTATCATTCTATTCATATTTCCATGAAGCTGAGCGACGTTGTACGTTTGTGTGCCATGTGAAACACAGATCTGGCCGACATTGAATATCAACTGAATGTCAACCAAAATCGTTGGATGGAAGCATTTCGGGTTCTTGAGGCACTGAATAAAAATGACCTGACTACCAAGGAACAATTCCACAACATGTATACGGCGATCAAGGTAACTCATTATTTATGCATGTTGCGAACTAGAAACGTTTTCGGATATTCTTTCCAAAAAAATTAATCTGGCTTGCAGGAAAAACTTGATGAGATCAAGGCAGGAATACTTGGTGCTATGGATGCGTTGGAGGTGGATGTTCGTAGGTGCCACGACGCTTTTGAAGATCGATTTGGGGAAGGCGACGACCGTTCTGAAAATGAAATTGTCATGGATCTCAGCCTCAACCTAGGACAGTACTATGAGTTGCCTGACCTGAACTGAATACTTTACCCTTTCCTTGGAATAATCTGATTTCTACTTTATAATTTGATTTTAGACTTTTTTAACATTCGAAAAAGTCCGAGATTTAACATTGTCTAAGTAAGATTAAAATTGACTAATCCAGTGTTCATATAGCCCAAAGGGAAGCCTCTATGCCACAATATTTTACAAATGAAGTGATTCAACCTTATATTTCAATCAGCTAAACTTACAGGCTAATTCGTACATTGCATATGTGTTTTTTTATTTGTAACAATATATGGGTTTTGAACTTTATTATGCACAAATAGCCGCTGGTATACATGACACCAACTAGTGGTAACTAGTACATGTACATTGTACAAGTTGTCAATCTAGAAAGTGAGATGATTCATCATTGCTTATAGTAAATGAATTCAGGTCTAATCAGCAACTACTTTGCAGACAATACACCATCACTGTTGACAAGTCCTTCCAAACGCCTTACACACTCAAAAGATTCGTGGCCTCCCCCGATTTTCAGTTGGGTCCCGTGCTGGCAACTACGGGTTTAGGGAATCAAATTTCTGACATCAAATTCGTAGGGTTCCATCCTACTATCTTTCTTAATTCTAAAACCGTGTTCAAGCATCCTTGTTTCTTGCAGAATAGCGGGTAGATATGTTTTCATGGTAACGGATAGAACTTCTATATAAGAACATTTCATCCTATATACTACCATTTTAGTTTTATAAAAAGTACTCAATTCCTGGTTGTTTTAAATCTCATAAAATGGATGAAAAAATAACAACATATACATTGTGTGTGCAATGTTTATGCGATATTGTAATGATTACTTTTATAATGCGAAAGTGGTTTAAATTGTAGGAGCTACAAAATGTACGTGTAGGTGCTACGAAATGTTTCTATATGTGCTTCAACTATAATGTGAATGTGATTTAAATTGTAGTGATATGAATTTGAATTGTAGGTGCTATGAAATGTACTTATAAGTGCTTCAACGTATAATACGAAAGCGTTTTAAATTGTCGATTCTTAAAATATTATAATTATTACATGTAATTTAAATATCCAAAATGCACACAAAATTATTAAATTTAGAGTTTTAAGAATTCAATCATTATTATAATATTCCTGATATTTGTTTGTGACTCCACTCGCACTATTTAATATTTCTAGATACTTGGGTGATTAGATGGCGTGTCCTACACTAAGTAAATAAACTGAGAACTAGAATTACTAATGCATCTGAAAGAATAATGATTTTATATATAAATAAAGGATAAATGACTTGGATTTTTTAATTTTAGGACTGATAAAATAATAAATTTACCTCTATCGGAATTGGCAGCTGCAATGAATTCCAGTCACTGGTGTACGGACATGTGTTCGGCCTCATCATTTTGACACAACATTTCTAGCAGCTGGTGCTACTTCCCTACTTGCTTCTATCACTCCAAAACCACCAAAATCCCATATTTTTTATAGTAATCTACACCGGGAAGCGCATACTTCTGTATTTGCTATTGTTTCTGAACAACCTTCTGACAACAAACTGTCAACTTTGGGCTGGCGATTTTCTATTTTATCCCTACCAACTGGCCGTTGAATTTATAACTCTGTATATTTAATCTAATCGGTTATACTAGGAGGGAGTATGGGTTTTTGCGTGGGTATTGCTATTATGGGGTTTTGGTGTGGGTCTGAATAGTGGTCAGGGTTGCTATCATTTTAGGGTTATTGATTTTATTTGTTTGCTCTTAGGGTCGGAAACATAAACATAAGTAACCTTCCACAATAATTAGTCCAAACATACACATAAGTAACCCCCGTCTCAATCATGGAAAGCTCTCGATTACAATATTTCATTTGTATGGTTCTGGATTATTATTTACAAAACGCAACCTATAATTAAATATGAGACGTGTTTATTAAATGCGTTTGGAATAAAAATTAACATTTTTCGGGATATATTGCATTAGATATTAGCACATAATGTAATATAATACCTGAAAAGCGCTAGTGTAATAAGCACTAGTATACTGCATACATGAAACACCAAACCATTTATATATTAGTATACTACTCCTTATTATACTTGGAACTGTGTGTTGTGAGGTACATGTGTGATTTGGATCTTTTCATTATGCACTTTGTTCAACCACATTGATTTACAGTGAATCTAGCAAAATACATATGTAGCAATCCCTTACATGGTGTAGAGATACATATTTTGGAGTCTCTGGACTTATGATCTGTGAACATTATGTCATTATATAATTTGGATAAGTATGATTCAGCTTGTTTTTATTTTGTCATCTCTAAACCTCTTTTGTATTTTTGATCTATGCAAGCTTGTCATCATCTATAAAATTGATTAGGTAAAGTTATTTGGAACCGCTGACTTACTTTATCAAAATGTAGACTGGATTTTAACATTAATTGGCCCTGCTCGATTTCAAAATTACATATTTGAAAATATAATGTGATACTATCGTTTTCAGGAGACTTATAACGCTATTTTAATATGTCACTGTTACTTCTAAACTGATATTCAATCCACTAATCTTATAATGTCAATGTTAATCCGCTCACCCTGTCATTATATCACTAGGCTAAATGTCAGTAATACATTCAGCATCCAACCCACATTCATGTCGATGAGTCCTCCAATTAATTCGACAATGCATGTGTGTGCGTTTATTTAGTACAGAACAATTTTATTTTGACCACAGAGCCAATAGCGTAAACGTTACACCCACTTGATTCAACGATTACATGCACAATTGTAATGGGTTATAGCCTGATATTCAAAGGTTGATTCATTGGTTATAGTAGTAAATGATGTTAGGGCTCATCAATTGTGGCTATGAACTGAGAACGAAGCTCATCAATCTTTCTTTAATTCGTTGTGGAACTAGAAAGGTTTGCTGATGGAATAAGAATGTTGGGGATGCTTTAATCTGAATTCCGTCAAATGTAATTTCATCAGATCAAACTATAATAAATTTAGATAATTGAAAAATTAGGTTTTTTTTTAATTTTTAAACATATCGAAAAAAATAGCATGTGATAAATAAAAATCTCGAGTTGATAAGTTGCATCTCTACGATTTATAATTATTTGAATTTCAACAACACTAATGTTGATAGTAAAAACTGTTAGAGTTCCTAGTAAGAACTTAAAGGCATTCTCACATTTTCAAGATAACCACATGCACACCCCAAAAAAAATTAATTCCTTATGGAACTTGAAAGGTTTGCTGATGGAATAAGAATGTTGGGGATGCTTTAATCTGAATTCCGTCAAATGTAATTTCATCAGATCAAACTATAATAAATTTAGATTATTGAAAAATTAAGTTTTTTTTTTTTTTAACATTTCGAAAAAAATTGCATGTGATAAATAAAAATCTCGAGTTTATAAGTTGCATCTCTACAATTTATAATTATTTAAATTTCAACAACACTAATGTTGACAATGAATCATCCAGAAACAATGAATAAACATTAATCCAAACATTATCCAGAAACAATGAATCATCCAGAAACAATGAATAAAGATTAATCCAAACATTATATATAGGCATCTCATTTCCCCTGCTCATGTCATTACCATCAGTCTCACCAACGTTAGTAAAGAAATCCTTCAAATTATTTCAGCATCTTTTTTTCATATGGATTCTTCCAGCTTTTTTCCTTCAGACATGGCCTTCGAGATACTAACCAGAACCCCTTCTTTAGCCACGTTGGATGCTTGCAACCTGATTTGTGCAGATTGGAACGAGCTCATACATAGCCCAGTTTTCATGTCTGATTATTACAAGAACACCAAGAATCTGTACGGATTCATTCTGGAGGGAAGTTCGAGGAACGGACAGGAATTTGTTTCAGTTGAGGATACTGATCTTCAGATCGAGAAACTTGGAAGGTACATGCTGAGGAACAATGGGAGGATGTTCTCATCATATGATTACGATCTGAAGATCTTAGCTTCGTCGAAACAAGGTATTCTGTTTGATGTCGGTGTTAATAACAACTACCAGGAGCGGATGGTTTACGTTGGTAAACCTAATCTTGGGTATTGGATTTCTTTGAGCAGTAACCCTGATTTCTGCAAATATGAAATGGTCACGGCGGCCGTGGTTGTGCTGAGATCTAATCCGATCAGGTACAAACTTATCCGTATTTCTAAGGAAAAGAGAATTGCTTATCGAGTGGAAAATATGTTTCACTGTGAGATTTTCGATTCGAAGAATTGGAAATGGAAGACGCTCGCAAGCATAGAGGTGAATTTGGATGTTACTGCAGGTCAACCGGTGACAATAGGTAACCTAGTACACTGGCTAACAAATGATGGCCAAGTGCTAGCTTTCAACGTTGAAGATGAGACCTGTTACCGGTTTCCTCAACCGGAAATTGGATTGTACGATGATTGGAGAACTCTGGTTGAGTTTGAAGGGAAGGTTGGAGTGATGTATTCCGACAGGGATGAAGGCACTACGCAAGTGTGGGCTCGGATCCATGGCACGTGGAGAATAGTGATGTGGTTCGAACTGGAGCCCTCGCTCAGACAAGAAGAGGCCAGACCAGTTGGGGTCTATAATCGAGACATTGTTGTCTTAAGCACGCACGAAAAGGTCGTCTTCTACAACGTGCGTGATTCAAGAGTTCTCAGATCCTTGAACACTGGAACTCATGGAAATTCTCAGAAGATCTTCCAATTTAGGTCGGATTTCGAGCAAGTCAATCTTTTCCGGAGTGAACAAAAAGTCTTCCCAGACTCACAGCACTCATGGCAATGCTTAGAAGATGTTTGATGCAGTACATCGGACGCACGCACACATTTTGTTTTGTAATTAATTCATGATTTGTTTTTATTTTTAATTTTTTTGGATTTTTGAATTTGATGTTGCTGCTTCTGTGCTGCAGCAGGAGGAGATATTTATAGTTATTAAATTGAGAAAAAATACCTGATGTTTGTTCTTTCTTTTGAGTGTTAGAATTTGAGAGTTAAAAGGTGAGTGAATGGATCCCCTCCCCTATTTTTAATAGATGTATTTGTATATATGTTTAATTTTATTTATAATGATCCCCATATTATATTGTAAACAGAACACGTAGAGAATGGTAAATTTTTTTTGGCTTTTGCCTGGTATTTAAGAAAATCATTTTGTTGTCACTCTTACAACGTAACGAAAACAATAAAAAAATAATTACATCCATGTTCAACATTAAAAAATCAAATCATATTTTTCATGTAACCTATAACATGCTCAACGTCAATTAAACTCCGCCATTTTTATAAAGATCATTTACATACACCTTCTCATTAACATTCCAATTTGTTGTGAATGTGTTCATAGCAAGAGTGGGTGTACGGTGGACAGCTAATTAGGGCAAAATTAGGTGATTGACGCCAAATAGCTTTTTTTATCAACATTAATCTAGTCGAAAGTTAAATAATTTTAAAATGTAGAGATAAAGTTTATCAACTCGGATTATTATTTAGCACATGCTCTTTTTTCCCTAAAATTTAAAAAATAATTTAAAAAATATCAAAACTTTCAATTTAGTTTATTTTGATTTGTTGAAATAAAATTCAAAAATATTCAGTAAAATATTAAAATCAACAAGGAAAACAATTTTTTTTGGGGATGAGGTGATCTTGAAAAGGTGAGAATGCCTTAAAGTTGTTATAGTTTGAATTTGTTTGATCAACATTTGACGAAATTCCGAATTTTGAATCCACAACATCTGATAAACATCAGTAAACCTTTCAAATTCCACAAGTAATTTAATTTTTTTTGGGGATTGCATGAGCTGATCTTGAAAATGTGAGAATGCCTTTAAGTTTTGACTAGGAACTCTAAAAGTTTTTACCCTTTCAGCATAGTAAAAAGGTGAGAATGCCTTTTTACTATGGAAAGGTGAGAATGCCTTTAAGCTTTTACTATGTTTGAGTCTCCTTATGAGAATTTGTTTGTATAACTAATTGTTAAAAATAACTTACAGTATAACATTTGGAATATAAGTCATATAAGATTTAACTATACTGAACCAAAAATTTAACCTGTAAACAAATAAAACAACTCGAATAAAATAACCTCGATTCCATTTTCATTAAATAAATAATAAGTATTTATATTTTTCATACTCCAACGCAAACGACAAATAATGAAAAAATAATTTCGTTTCCTTCTAATAAAGTAAACATTGCCCTAATATATTGGCTAAGTTGGTAATTACACGAATAGAAAACAACGGAATTGTAAACTACGTAGGTGCGGGTTGGTAACATAAATCCTACAAACAGAAGAGAAATTTAATTCAGTTGGTAAGATAAATCCTACAAACAAAAGAGAAATTTAATTCAGTTGGTAAGATAAATCCTACAAACTCAGAAATTTTACAAAAGTTAAACCTATCAACATTAGTTCATTTGAAATTTAATTGTCAATTTTAAATTGTAGATATGAAATTTATCAACTCAAGATTTTTATCTTCCACGTGCTCTTTTTTTCAAGATGTTCAAAAAAAAAAATTTGTTTCGTTACTTTATTATGGTTTGATTTGTTTGATCAACATTTGACTGAATTCAGCATCTGATAAACATCAGAAAACCTTTCAAATTCCACAAGTAATTTAATTTTTTTTGGGGATTGCATGAGCTGATCTTGAAAATGTGAGAATGCCTTTAAGTTTTGACTAGGAACTCTAAAAGTTTTTACCCTTTCAGCATAGTAAAAAGGTGAGAATGCCTTTTTACTAAGGAAAGGTGAGAATGCATTTAAGTTTTTACTATGGAACTTGAAAAGTTAAACCTATCAACATTAGTTCAGTTGAAATTTAATTAATTTTAGATAAAAGATATGAAATTTATCAACTCAAGATTTTTATCTTCCACATGCTCTTTTTTTCAAGATGTTCAAAAAAAAAAATTTGTTTCGTTACTTTATTATGGTTTGATTTGTTTGATCAACATTTGACTGAATTCAGCATCTGATAAACATCAGTAAACCTTTCAAATTCCACAAGTAATTTAATTTTTTTGGGGGATTGCAGGAGCTGATCTTGAAAATGTGAGAATGACTTTAAGTTTTGACTAGGAACTCTAAAAGTTTTTACCTAAATGGAGCACCTCAACCCTATAAATATCAACCCCTCCTCCCTATAGAACCTCATTATAGACATCATTCTGACATTCCCTTCTCCATTCTCATATTGTTTGCCTTCTGATTCCCATGGATGTTTCTATCTTCAACGCCCTCCCGGATGACATGAATAATCTAATCAGGATTCGAGCAGAGTTCAACTGGGTTCTTCGTCGCTACGTTAGCGGAAGAGCGACCGAGTGGGCTCGACAGTGGCTCACCGAAGCTTCTGCAATAGGTCACACACCGTCGACCTATGTGTTGGCTGTTTTTGCAATCTGCGAAGGTGACATTCAAAGAGGCATGAATGTCATCACAACCATGAAGAGAACCGACAAACAGGCCTCCGTCTAGCTAGGCAACGCGTCAGAAGAGGTCTGATTTACGCTTGGGGTTGGACACACTACCAAAGGTACTTCTCAGAAGCAGCAGTTAGCCCTAGGCCGATCTGCTGCATTCCGCATGCTGGCCTCAATGACTTTGTTAGGTACGATCCCTGGCTGCCCATTGATCCGGCGGACATCGATTGTGATGCATGCACATGCGATCAGGAATTGCTTTACGTACTCGGTCCTCGCTGAATCTAAATCTTATAGTTTATTTGTTGTTTGAATATCTTCTTTTTTTTGTTGTTCTTGCTTTGTTTGAATGTTATAGTGTAATAATCTTTTGTAAGCCATTTTGGAACAATTTATTATTTTATGGTCTTTTTTATTTTTCTATACCTTGTCCCTTACATTTTCTGTAAGTTTATTAATTTTTATTAATTAGCTTTTATGAACCTCGCATATTAGTACCATATCAGTTTACACTAGTACCATACTAGTACCAATTTTTCCTCCAATACTATTTACGAAATCGGAAATATAAAATTAAACTTCATCCGGCTAATTTCGGAAGCCGTCAATCAGTCTTTTATTATCTACATTAATCTAGTCGAAAATTAAATAATTTTAAAATTTAGGGATAAAGTTTATCAACTCAGGATGGTGTTACTTTGAAATAATATCTGGAGATCTAGTTTCAATTTAGTTTCAATTTAGGTTCGTTTAATTTGATGAAATAAAATACAAAAAAATTCAGAAAAACCTTTCACATTCTTAACTCACGGCCAGTGATTCATCTTTACGATTTCGGAAAGGACATCACAAATCAAAACCTATGAGGATGAGGCTAGACATTTCCGAAATAGGAAATGTTTATGTCCGGATGAGGCTAGACATTTACGAAGTCGGAAGAGGGTAGCACAGCTCAGTTCACCCGCCGTTATTGCCAATCAACTAATGTATACCAAACACATTTTATACAATCAGCTAATCAATCCATCTAATGCAATAATCTAGTCAACACAGCTAATGGGACCACCTAACAGCAATCGGCTGTCAACTACTCACTAAAGTTCTAGGGCTGTAAACGAGCCGAGCATAACGCGAACAAGGAATGTTCGATCTCGAACACTAACACAAAAATGTCGTTACAGATGGAGCTCGAACGACTCTTTCGTGTTATTGATGGAGCTCGAACTCGAACGAACTAGATAATTACGTCTACAGCTCGACTTGATCGCATATTATTTAGTTCTAGCTCGGCTCGTAAGCTCGATCAAGTTCGAAGTCGAGCATGAGCTCATAATTAATAAATATTTCATTTTTAGTTAATATAAGGAAAAACATGATATGAAACGTATTGTCATTTTTGGACTAAAGCAGGTCGGGGACAATATCGAGCACCCTTTGAGGTGGTCGTGTGCGAACTCGTATATATACAAACAAGTTCGATCTCGATGAACTCTAACACGAGTTCACGTTTTGACAAAGAAGTTCACGACATGTTAGAGAACACCGAGACTCGTTTACGGCCCTAACCCAAACCATCCGATCCAAACCGTAGCATCACTATTTCATTCAATAAAGGAGGTTTTGGAGGGTGGGCTTACCTTTCTGAATCGGCCCGTTTCAATTTTCTGTCTAAGCCCATACGGAGTTTGCAATGTCGAACTGAAACGTTTCAGTTACCCCATTTTTGATATATTACAAAACTCAGTTACAAATTTTTCTACCATTTACTGAGCTGCCGACCATGACAGTCCAATAGGATTGCATGCAGGGAGAAGTTTGTCGGTTCCATCTTCAAAACTGTAGACACTAAATTAATACTGAATTCATTTCAATTTACAATCCCCACAAACCTTCCCCTTCAACTTCTCATTCATCCTTCACTCATCCATCATCCACCACCAACTTCACCGTCGCCCACCATCCACCATCCACCACCAACTTCACCGTCGCCCACCATCCACCATTCACCACCAACTTCACCGTCGCCCACCATCCACCACCAACTATGACCGGAGAATCTTCTCCCCGAGATAAACCATACCTCCGTTCGCAGGCAAAAAGAAAAGCAGAGGTTGCAGCACAACCAGTGGAGCCGAAAAAGAAGAAGCGCAGACGGATGGTGATGTCATCATCTGACGAGGAGGTACATGCAGAAGAGCCTGCCGGCAAATCTGGCGAGGGAAACGGTGATTCGGCGGAAGAGGACTGCCAAATCATTGACCCAGACGGAAAGGTTGCTCCGAAAGGAGCACGGAAGGGTTCATCGTCGGGAGGCGGCCGGAGATCCGCCGCAGATAAGGGAAAGGGTACATTTCTTTTCTTGTTCTATTTTTCAAATATAAAAAAAGCCTAATTAGGATTTTACAGTTTTAACAAATCCATTAATTGTTTTTCCCTGGACCTGTATGAGTTGATTTTTCTACAGAGCTATGAATTAATTTTACAACCCCATGAATTGATTTTACAGTGCTACGAATTCTAAAACATCTTAGTTACATTGCTATGTGCTAGTGAAGAATATAGTTCTGATGTCAAAATTAGACAGCCTATGTATGGGAATGAGAGTGGTAATACAATGAAAAATTAAAATCAAAAGATGGACATAATGTTAAAAGGGGGAATTTATTAAATACTTTGGACATTCAACCCCATTAAACAATTTGGTTGATCTGCAAATAATTACTTCAATCTAGTCTATAAAAACAGACAAGCCAATGTATAATAATTTATCATGTTCTTATTGCCACCTATTAAAAATGATAAATATTAGGCTAAACCATAATTAAACTGGGAATCCAGTATGTTTATACACAACCACCTTATTTGTATGTTTATATCAGGGTAATAATTTACAGTCATGTCCCCTTGTGAAACCCCCATTCATTTGAACTGTGAAAAAACCTGATTGTAGTAAAATTTAGCCATTCTTGCCTCGCTATAAAACCATGTTTTGGGATACACAGTCTGATTTCAATAATGCCATGCCCCCTTTTCCAATCAAAATGTATCATACAGGGTACAAATGCTTTCTAATTTGTTACAATTTATAACAAAAAGTATGGCATGACTTCACCTTAATCCAATCTGACATATAAATCTCGTTGGTATGAGCAGCCAATCTAGTTGTTATCGGTAGACAACCTTTTTCTTTGCTGAATGCTCATTTGTATTATTCTTTGCCGCATGCAGTGAAGCAGGAAGCTGAACCTCCACGCAATGTCATGCTCATTGCTTCAAAACCTGGCAAGCTGTTTTCGCTATGCTGTGAACTGTCGCCTGAACAGCGCTTCAGCATCATAGAGGCCGGTTTTGGAGGACTTCTGGAGGTCCAGGTCCAGCACGTCCCATCTGACATGACTGACTGGCTGATCAGTGCTTTCAATCCAGAAACAAGGGAGGTAACTCACAATGGGAGTGTGCTGTTCACTCTAACCCCTGCAGAGGTGTGCGACGCTTTCCTCCTACCCTGGCGCCCTTCCAATCCAGTCGCAACCACAATTACTCCGGAATACAATGCCCTGAGAAAGCGATGGGAGGTTGAGTACGGTTTCAAAGCGACGCGACAAAACTTCACCACTGGAATAAACAGGCTTGAGCAGATAATGAAGGAGCTAGACGCAGGCGAACCAGACTTCATTCGCATGTTCTTGGTGTATGCGATGTCGGTGTTTCTGGATCCAGTCTGCAGCAACCGAGCCGACTTCCGCCCGTTGATGTGTGCGGTGGATGTTGAGATGATAAAGACATTTGATTGGTGCGGCTATGTCCTGGATAGATTCTGTGAGGCAGCTGCAAGGTACAAAGGAGGTGCTGATCAGAAGACATTCTCAGGCTGCTTGCTGCTGCTGGTGGTGACATACTTCCACAGGATGGGTGGGGAGGGGGTGTCAGTTCCAGCTGCCGCAGCCCCTCTTGTAATGAACTGGAGAACGTGGGGTCTGCAGCGGAGGATGTCACAGGAACTGGCAAGAGGCTATGGTAGCGGCACACCTGACAACATCAACTATCCTATACACACGAGACCACATGACATGCCGGCGGCTGAACCCCAATCCAGCATCTCCTTCACTGTCCCAGCTGATTATCACACTGACCTGCAACTCATTAATTTGCTACCAAACGTAAGCACATCGTCACTCCTCCTAATAGAATTGTGATGAATTTTTCAGTGCTTAGTTACGCTGTGAAGTTACCATGCTCACCTGTGTGACCTTTTTCATAATCTACACTTTTTCAACTTTTTCTAACCTAAACCATTTACTGTCTCCAACCTGAATGAAATAGTTTTACACTCTAGGCCAGTAACATTTTATTTGAATATGTGTCTACTGAATTTAACTTGTATGTTCCTTGTTCTTGAAGGAGTTCCAAAGAAATGTTGCGACATTGGCTAGGAATGTCAACATTGTCGTCGGTCCTGCTTTGTCCAGCTTGGAACGGATGGATGATATCAGTTTGACGGAGAGCTACCCAAGATGCATTGAGGGCTTCATGCCTTCAGTGATGGATAAGGGTAAGCGCGCAATCCGGCTACTGACTAAATGTGTGGGACTCCTAGAACTCCAACTGCATAAAAGCCAGCACCCCAGCTCATCCGATTCCGAGGACACATTTTCTGGAACAAACATTGAGCCGCCATCAGCACAGAACACTGCAACCGACACCCCGACTCATGCACATGCTAAATCTAAATCTAGCATCGGGGTGTCATCAGCAGAGAAGCCTTCAACCATCACCCCGACTCAGGAACATGATATATCTAAATCTAGCGTCGGGGACATGGATACTGCTGATGCTGGGAATGTAACCGTTGAGGAGACAGATCAGTCGGAGCTTCAGGTGTCAGAAACTGATGATCACCCACTCCTCAGCATTGAAGAGCACCCTGGAGTCGTCGCGGACAAGGTAGAGTTTTAAAGTAATTTATAACTACGCACAGTATTACTATTACACTTTGTCAGTTGACTGTACAACATTATGGTATTCAGGTGGATGGTCCTCGGTATTTTATCGATGAACAGCTCTACGCGGCGCTTAAGGCCCCACCACAGGCATTTGTCGGGCCCTTGCCACGGGAACATGACATGATTACCATCAATTCGGATGAGGTATGTAACTCAGAACATCCTTTGTGTTCAAAAAATCAGTCTACTAGGCTAACACTTCTAATACTTGGCTCAGATTAGGAAAATTTTGAAGTCCTTGCTTCCGTATGATCCAGTCAGCGAGACTCAAGAAGTTCCTCAACCTGAGCCTGCTGCTGAAGCTGAGCCTGCTTCTTCCTACCAAGATAATCATGTTGAAATGGAATCAGATGACGAATTAAGATCTGTTTTTGCTGAAATTGATGCTACCGTCTTGTCTGATGAATCCGATTGTGAGGAGCGTGTCAGAGAGAGGGCGCAACGAAGAGCTGCTTATCTTGCCGCGCGTGGGAAGAATGTGCCAGCAACCAAGGTACACCCTAATTATGTTGTGACATTTTCATATAATCATTTATTATTTTCATCACATAAAAGGTTACTACTGAACAATTACCCTACTGCAGGTTGAATCTACTCCCATTGAACGAGCCTGTATTGTGGTCCCCATCACAGGAGTTGAAGAGAGGTTGACTCCTGTGATGTTGTTTTTTCCAGTACAATTGGGGGTAGGGGTTGAGTCCTGAACCTAACTTTTTTCAATCAGTTCCTGATCTTCTTACTTAACAGTTCCATTAATTCTTACTAATTTCCCATCTCCAGGTCCCTTCAATGTTTAATCCTGCATCGGCTATGGGTGTGAATGACAAACGTACAACTGCAAACAACAAGGTTCGATCCATCCTCCATACAAATGAATTTGCAAACTATCATTACTTAATTATAATGCATGTAATCTTCATTGCTAAATTAATCAACAGTTATTCTTTCGGTACTGCCTGGGTTTTAAAACCTCTAACTCAGTTGTGTATCAATAGGAGGTTGAGCCAACCCGCAATACAAGGACCCCGGAGTGCATGGAACTAGATGTGATGACTAGTCAGGCTGTGCTGGCTGCAGAGGAGCAAAATATGGAGGTAAATTTCATTTCATCAATTACCACCATTCATTTTTCCAAGACATTCTACGCATCATCTGAATCCGGGATCTTTCGATACACACTTGCATTAGATGTTCTACTCTCTCATTCAACACCATATTATTATGATGGTGTTCTGATAGCACCCTGCTCTCTCATACCAAACTATTTAGTAGTAATTTAGTTCACCGCATCCAAAAACATTAAAACATGTACATTCTAGGGATTCAATTTGATTGGATAAATGTAAAGATACATTACCTCTGTAATTCTGAGATTTATCCCTTACATTAGGACTTTATCTGAAAAGTAATTACCACGTGACCCTAACTTGCCTATTTCATCCTACTTAACTTTGAATTGAATGTTAAAAAGGGACTCAAATCTCTGTTCTTACAGTTTAGGGAAAACTACTTGTTTATTACTTCATTGTTACATCTATTCATGAACAAGTCAGGGATACGTAAGCAAAGACTTGAAATGATGGTACAACTTACAGTCATTGTTTATCTTTGATTCAGATTGATTCTGTACAGAAAATGACTGAGCCACATCAAGATCAAGAAGGCAGTGCCAAAGTGGATGAATACATAGTTGACCTTGTGAATGATGAGGAGTTATCTCCAACCTCGGCTCCATGGTACATCACCTGTCCATTTTGAGCTAAGGTGTTAATGAAAATTGGAATTTCATTATCATGAAGACATTAGTTTTATCCTATTAACTTCCTTCTGCAAACTAAAACATTAGTTTACCCGTTGTCATCAAACTTCATTTTGCTTTTGGAATCTCCATACATTATGCAACTATTACATTGATTTACCCAGCTACATTACTGCATCAGCAGAGAACAAACTGTTTTTTACTATAACTGCTCAAAGAATGTCATTCTTATACTATCCGATTTAGTTCATCAAACGCTATTGCATCTACTATAACCATACACAGTATATATGATTCTTTGCGCTCATTTCGCAAAACATTATTTACAGAATACATATTCCCAGTTAACGGAATTACACGCCTTACAATCATATCCTAGAAATCGGGATTGTTCTATCAAACAAAAAATTAACAACCCATAACAACAGTTTTGACATTCGACAATTCAACTATAACAACAGTAACGGGCTGCTCTTCAGTCCGACAACGAAACCAACATATAACTGCTGAAGACGATTGCTTTGTCTGATCTCCAGCAATTTTCTGGAATGCCATTTTTCATCGTCTTTTTGAATTACCTTCATCATTTAGAATGGCATTTTTCTTTCTTCTGGAAGAAATTTTCTTCTCTCTGTTGAGTAGGAGGAAACTCTATTCCAATGCCTTCGATTTTTCACGCATGCCCTCCAGTTCAAGCTTGAGTGAAAAATCAAGAATGAAAAATCAAAGGCATTGGAAGATAGTTGCCTCCAGTTCAAGCTTTGTACTGGAAGAATGGCTCTCAAAAACCGCATAATTTGCCGGGACATTCTGCATATTTCCTATCAAATCCTGCAATTGATAAAGAAGAGCATCTTTTTCAATAAACAAGAACCGATTTCTTTCCCTTTAAATATTGGCACATCACTTCCATTTCCCTGACGCTCCATGGCGCGATGCTGTTATACATTCAACAATTAGCTCACACAAAGAGTTCTGCACAATATTTTTGCCCGGCCATATAGTGAAATCAGAATTAAACTACACACATTTTTTACCATTTCAACTTTCTTACAACATCGTTTTGAACATGTATTCAAAATAATCATTAATTTGGCGTCTTAAAAACTTGAAGGGGACCATCCGTTGGCCTTCATACCCACAGAAGAACGGCAGAAATTCAACAACCACACAGGATTAACATTCAATAATAATTATCAAACAAAGTAGCTACAAATATTGATTAATCTGACTATCACCATACAAGCAAGAACAAAATCAAAATGTAACCCAAGAAAACGCACCCTTCCATCAGTGGCATTCAAAGCCTTCTGAGTATCAACGTCACAAATCTAAACACTATCGGCCAATGGCTACCTACAATGGTCACAGGGTCAATTCATTCAAAAGCCTAAATACAACAAAAATCCCCAAATCAACAAACAACACTCAGTCAGATACAACCATCATATTCTGTGTATGTCAGATGATTTCGGATTCCTGGAGTGTAATTGCAGGACCTCATTTGGAGTATAAATAAAAAGGAGGAGGCCTTGGTTAAATATAATGCAGACTCAATGCAAATACTATTCCAGCCATTCTCAATTGTTAAATATAATGTCAATTTTATAGCTCGACAATTACAGCGTGCAGAAACGTTGATCATTTTAAAATATGCATCGATCATATATATAACTGGATTCATTCGTAAAAAGAATGCCTATTTCTCCTGAGGTAGTATCATGATGAAAAGAATCATTCTGATCTTTGCACAGGAAACACAATTAAAATTTCAAAAGTAATTTTTCAGAACAATTTGATGAACAACATTTTACTTCAATAAAATGAGATATACATTTCACTTCTTTCGCCAAAAGAATAAAATTAGCAATCACATCACATAAAAAAACAACCACATGTTACGAATATCATGTTCAGTTGGAAATCTAGACGATTGTGAAAGAACTCACATCATTAAACAATTCCTCCCTCTATTGGAGAACTGTCCTTTCTTTCAAGTAATTTTTTGCGATTTCTTTTACTGGTAAATTCATATATGTTTTAATATTATTTGCATGTGACTGAGGGAAAACAGTTACAGAAATGATATGCACCCCTGGCTGGAAAAAAACAAGGAGATTTAAATTTAGGAAACCATTTTATATCATGCTAATGATAGCAACTAGGATGAAACAGACAATGCACAGGTGCACAGGCATAATGAAAAGATTAGTAACAGACAACGCAGAAGATAATAGCGGCAATGATTTTCATTAAACATTCAGATATCCCTTTCCACGACCTATTTCATTACCTGTAACACATTTCACCAACGGTTAGCTAGAAGAATCCTTCCACACTCGCTTTCAAAGTACACCTTAGATCACCATCTGTGAACGTACCAAGCAAGTGGTCACAACTGTCCACAACAAGCAGGCAGCCACATCCTTTGCTGGTCAGCTCCACCAGTTGATCCATGATCAAGCCTACTTCTTTGCAAGCAGGAGGGTCTCCATTCCACTTCATATTGTCCTTCACCTTTAAACAAAAGCCACCATCCACATTACATGAAAAGGCTATATGCAATTGATCCTAACTATATTGACATACCAAACATTTCTAAATCACAGCTGCTTAACAGATTTATCGACAGAAACATAAGAAATACTTAAATTTTACAACATTAATACCTTAAAGATCAAGGTCTTCCCAATCCTTCCAGCAGCATCATTAGCAGCATACATCTCCTGGCTAAAATTCTAGGCGCCCACCTCAGAATTGGCCGCGGTGTCCCCAAAAACAAAACCCAGTCGGACAATGGCTAGTTACAATGGTCACAGGGTCAATCACAAGCCTAGCTACAAAACAAATCCGCGCTTCAAATAACATCACTCAATCATAAACACCCATCAAAACCATGAACAACAACTACTTTACATTCAGTGACAACACTAACCGGCGTAGAGTACTTCAACCCCGCCTCTTTCGGAGTCCCACATAAACTCCATGGTCGCCTTCAATATTCAACTATTCTACCGGGAGGATTTTCCGACGGGTCAATTAACGACCGACACTTTCATAAAATGAAAAATACGACACCGTCGCCTTAATGACTTTCTTCCCAGCTAAACATTTACCTGATAGCACTTAACTCTTTTACCCTACACGGTTACATTTGAAAAAAATGACCCACGATCGGGCCCATCACATAGTGGGACCGCCAGGGAGGGCGCAACCCTTGGAGGGTGCCGTCACATAGTGGGACCGCCAGGGAGGGCGCAACCCTTGGAGGGTGCCGTAGACATTCTGCTATTAAACTTTGCTATTAAACTTTACAATGGGACACGTGGTCGGCTGCAAACTTATATTTACAACGAAATTTGCCGTTGCTAAATTTTTGAATCATGTCCAAATTTATTATTACTGATATACTAATTTCCACCAATAAATTAATCAGGATAATAATTAAAAAGGCTGGAATTATTAAAAAATTAATAAACCAAAACAATATCATTAATTGATAAAAATATGAAATATCCATAATATTCAATACATTAACTTAGAAAAACCTACAACCCAAAAATTTAGACTAGTGCTCTTCTTGATTCTTCTCCCTTTTCATTTGCTTAACTAAATGCTCAAAATCTTCTACTTCACCTGCATCACCAAATAGTATCACTTCAGATTATTATTGACCAAGTGATGGTAGGTCAAAATTTAAACAACACAAGACTAATAATATATACAACCTATTAAAAAACACCACTATAGTAGTATTGCAATGTTTACTGTTGTTTTCGTACACTATGTAAGAAATAATTATCATTCTCTTGAGAAATAGCCAAATTGTTGAGGAACATTACTATATTATAGCTATCAAATTAACCTTCAAGAATTCACATCTAACCAAAACTCTCCAGAAAGAATAACAAGCAGAATTGCTAGTGAGGTAAAGCTTCTCATATCCAGTGCAATGTGAACAAAATTATACTCATTCAGGACATAACAGAACATCAAGTGCAAATTCGATGACTCCCTACACATGCAATAGTTTAACACATACAATGTTAAAATAATAAAGCATCACCTGCTCAATGAATTTCATTGACGCCGAGAAATCTGCAATATCATAAAGTCGCCTTACTTTACCTGCAGTTTTTGAGGATATAATGTTAGTCATATGCAACTATCTATCTATGTCTAATTGTAAACCTAATGTAAGTAGATAGTACAGATAGGACACTTACTTCTAGTCATAGCTGGATCCCTTCCATCTTTAAGCAATATCTTTGCCGCATCATCAAGGAAATCATTTCCATCTACAATAAAATGCAAATCAAATCAGCAAACGGCAAATGCTGCTAAGATACATGAGTTATCAAACGTGCATAATCTGACCAGAGAGTTAAATTCTCAACTTACATACAAAGAAAAAGCTTGACAAAATTTTGAGTAAGCAAAGCTAAAGATTTCTCCTTTCTGTTGTCAGCTGAAGAGCAGAATAAAACATCAAAAATTCCATTATTTTTGCACAACAGTGAAGCCAAATAATCCAACAAACAAAGCTGTGCAAACAGGTGTACCAAGAAGTAAAAAAGACTAGCAATTACCCAGTTTGGAGGAGCCTGGCAGCTTTGAACCCGGAGCAGAATGACTTTTTTTCTGACTTGAAGTGTGAAGGTTCAAGCACAAGTCATCCTCGTCATCTATGTCTATGCGAAACACAAACAAACCCACCAATTTACTTCCGAACACAACCAACGATTAGAACAGTAAGCAAAAGAAGTTCAATTAGACATTTACGTACTTCTATGGAATAAGTTCCGTCATTCCCATTCTCATTCTTGAACAAATCCCTCTTCCTAGTGCATCACAACAACAATCAAGAACCATGCTTTTTTATAAACTCAAATTTTTATAGTACCTTTAGAAATGCCAAAGCAACATGAGGATGAGCCCTCCAACAACAGGGGATGGTGACACGTCTTTGGGTGGTTTCATCAGCAGGTATGGTGTCCAGAAGGAGCAGCTCTCGTCGGAACACAGGAAGTTCCCACCTTTCTCCGGCAACGGCCAAAGGAAAGTTTCTCTTAGCATGATGCAATCTGTGGGGAGTCACATTCAAATATTCAAACCCCGGCTCCACAGCTAAGTTTCTGATTTCCAATGACAAAGTAAACATTCATACTCCAAGCCCCGTCACAAAAGCTCACTACTTGCTGATAAAACTGACAATCACAAAGTTGACTACATTGTTATGAAGCTGAAAAGCATCGCAATTCATGAACCAATAGTAGAAGTGTAATCAAACCCCTTGATCTGTTTAAGCTGTAAAGATGCTCAAGCAACAGATTAAGCCAGCCTGTGGAAATCGTGCTTACCAATGTTGGGCGGAGCAGGGAATAAGAAACGCTGTCGGGGGCCGTCGGAGCAGGGAATACGAAATCTATCTGAGCAGGGTATATTCCGGCACTGAAATCCGTCGGAGCAGGAAATACGAAACGCAGGGCGGATTGCCCAGAGGCCAAAACCCAGACGCAACGGCGCTCTTGGAGACGACGACGGCGGCCCACTGGATCTGCTCATATATGTCGTGCTCTGGCGGAATTCTTGACTGCAGAGAAAGATAACCGCCGCCCCCCGCCCACCGGATAATCGCTCATCGATGTCGTGCTCTGCAAACCACCAAATAATCGCCGCTTCTCTACCGCCGCTGCGGAGAAAGAAGAGGTGGAGGGGCGCGAGAGCAGGGAAATCTGAAGAAGAGGACCGGGAGGATAAGGTTTTCAACTCAGCCGAAATATCCCAAAGGGTTTCTTTTATATCTCCAGTGAATTTTTAACGGTTAAGATCAGTGATAGATATCAATCGATGGTTCAGATAATTCAAAGCATTTATGTTAATTATTATTTCAATATTAATTTAGTATTATTTCACACAAATACAATAACATCAATTTCTTATTTAAAATATTTACTTGTACTTTTACGAAAAACACATATGTGAAGAAGTAACTTATGCATATTAAAAAATTAATTATTATTACTATTATTATATTATATTACTAAATACAATTTTAATGCTAAATAGATTCAATTATTCAAACCTTTCATAATTTAATTATGTATACATCTAAAGGATATGAATAACTAAATTACAAATTATAAGTATTTAATCTAGTTAAATTTGACATTGGATTGGTCAAATTCAATTTAATTATTTTATATCAAAAATTTAAATAAGAGTTAATTTTAATTCAGTAAGTGTCTTATAAACTCGGAATAGTTAAACTTGATTACTTTACTGTCTTATTAACACGCAATAGTTAAAGTTGATTGGGTTACTAGTGTAGATAAAAAAAAGTCAACCTAATGTGAATTCATTCATCAACTTCATTTATTTTTATTACTTTTAATCAAGTTCAATTCAGCAGCTTGCTGTCTCATATAATAAGCACTTTCTAACACATTTCAGTTCAATCCATTGACTTTAAGTTCAGTTGAAGACTTGAAGTGGATATAGCATAAGGCTTGATTTCTATTTAGATAATTCAGTCATTGGTGTTTATTGAAAATTAAGTAGGAGTTGATAATGTTTGACTTTGATTTATATGAAGTCCGGTTTATAGAAAGCAAGTAAAAGTTGACAATTGATTAGATAAAGTTAGCAGAATTATAAGTATAATAAAACGTCATGTAATAGATGTCAAGTAAAATACTTGATTAGTATGTATCTATATGAAGTTTAAGATTATATAAAACAAGTAAGATTTTGAACTAGACTCTTAAAATAATAAAACAAATCTCAATTGTAAGTGTTTATACCAAGTCAATAGTAGTTGACCCTATATTAATTACAATGAATATCAATCGTTGGAGTTTATATAAAAAGAGGGAGTTATGATTGTTTATTGAATATGTAAAAATAATATAATTTCAATACAAAATCATTTAAATTATTTTTATTTTATAACAGGAGTAAAGAGTTTTGATCAGTTAAATAAATTAAGTTAACGTCATCATAAAGTCAAATATAAATAATTTTAATAATTACTTAAAATGAATTTTTACTCTTAAGAATAATAAGTTCCTAGATAATATATTTAAAAGAGGAAACGTTATCAAGTAATTTCGATGGATCAGTTGGTTATGTTTGAGAAAGTCTCATGAAAGTCCAACTTTCCTGACTTTTCATAAGAGTTTTTATACGTTTTGACTTATACATAGTACTTTTTAATTTGAACTGTAAAATTTGTTATTTGAATATTATTAATGTTTTAATGTAAATTCATGAATTTTTGCATTAAAACATGTTTTACTATATGTTCCCTTTGATACTATCAATGTTTTAACACAAAATAGTATCACTTGATCTTAAATATATAGTGGTAGTTCCATGACACTTAGGAAAGTCGGACTTTTTAGAGACTTTGCATATGTTATTTCAATTACCCTGAGTGACATCCAAGATTCAAATCCTGTGTTTTGTATTTTTTCGTCATCATTAATTATCTCATTTGTTAGAAGTATTAGTGGTGGGCCAAGCTTCTTGAATATTGAAACGAAGGCCCAACTTCTGAATAGCAAGGTGGGAAGATGTGAATTTTATGGGGGAGAAAGACAAATTTTGTGGGTAAAGAAGGCGGGAAGATGTGAATTTATTAAGGGAAGAGGCACACGTGGGGCCAATCCTATCATTTACAACCGGCTGCACCATTATTGTAAGTATCTGCAACAGTATTTTGGCCCGTTGTATATATTTGGTTGCTATAGCTTGTTTTTCTTGTAGTGCATCTCTTTGATTAGAGCCCCGTCCAGCCTACTAAATATTCTTCCAGTAGTCCTTCTATTACACCATGTAAACTTAGGGCCCCTGATCTTCATCTCAAACAATTGATTGTGATCCATCATCTCCTCAAAGTCCTAAAAATTCTGATGCTTGCACCTCAGCCCCACCTTCTTTATCTCCAAACCTGAGGGGGCAGTTAAAATCTCCTAACATCAACCATGGAAGGTCCTGGTGATTCATGAGCTTCAAGTTTTCCCACAGTCTTTCTCTCTCCACGTCATAATTAGATGCATATACCATAGTTATATAACACCATGTCTTGCTTGATTTCAGCAGACAGTGAAAGTCAATCCACTGATCTCCTTCCCCCAAAACTGTTACCTCAAAGAGATCCTCTCTCCAAGCTATCCAGATTCTCCCCACACCAGTCACTGCACTGTTAGTAGCCAGCTTCCAATCCAACCTTTTTTTTCCAGATTTTTCCTTCAGTTTCCCTCTTGACCTTTGTTTCCAGTAGTCCAATTAGGCCCACCTTATTCTTGAAACACAGATTCTTGCAATGTCACTGTCTCTTTTCCTGGTTTAGTCCCCTCACATTCCAGGCTATTAGGTCTGTATTCATTATGGTGGTTTAGGGAGAAGGTGGAAATTCCTAGAACCACCACTAGTCTGCAGCATGTTGGTGACAAGCATCATCTCCACACTGCCTTCTGTTCCTAGAATTTGCTTCCCTTCCCTCTGTGGAATCATCCCATTACTAGGCACTGCTTCCTTATTCTTACTCCCACTTCTCCGATTCACAGTCTGAAACTCAGACTCCTTCTCTTTGGGAGGAGCATCTGGTTTCTTAGGGACTTTGACTGGAACGTACCTCTTTTGAGGGATTGGATGTTGAGGCCTTGCAGCAGTATCAACCTTTTCACACTCCCCCTTCTCATGACCAAACATCTTGCATTCCAAACACTTAACTGGTTTCCACTCATAGTGAACTGGCTAGTGTCTCACCACATCTTTCTCATCAATGTAAGCCACAGACTGAGGCAGCGCCTCACAGTTTCTAGCCTCAATCTGGATTCTTGCATAGTTTAGCCTTTCTTTTCTAGTGTAGGACTATCCACCCTCAGTGGTTTTCCTAGAGGGCTCACAATTATGCTGAGGATTGCTGGCTTCCAGTATACCGTAGGCAATTTTGGGAGCTGTATCCACACTGGGAAACTATCATGCTCATCAAAATCCAAGTCCTGACTCCACTCTTTGATCAGGATTGGATTTCCATTGTATTGAATGGTTCCCCTCTCCATGACCACATCTTTCTGAGATTTAAGCTTAAACCTCACCATAAACAACCCTGCTCTCACCTCCCAGACCCTATCAACCCGATCCTTCCAATAATTCTTAACAAATTTCTCCATCACAGTGATGGGAGGGAAATTGCCCACATTCCTGCACACAATTGTATTTTCCCACCACTCAACACTTTCCAGTACTTCATCCATAGGTATCTTCCCCATTACAATACCCCCTGCCTCTACAGGATCATAAAAATGCACTTCTTCTTGAAGAAAAAGGCCAGTCCACGCACCTGATTTTTCCACTGCTGGTTGGGGGTTTTCTGGTTCTGATTCTGAGCTCTCAGAAACCTTCAACTCCTCTCCATCCAAAACCTTCAGCTCCTCTCCATCCGAGACCTCCCCATGTTCCTTCACCTTGGGAGTCCGAACCTCGTTTTCCTCTTCCTCAGATCTAGAGTTTGCGCCTTCTTCTTTTGGCCCGGCCGCATCACCACCTTGCTCGTTGTTGCCGTGACCTACCCAGTACAAACATCTTTCAGCCCTGCCAATTCCATATCACTGTTGATCAGATCATCCACCCCACTCTTCTGTACATCCTCCTTGGCTTGCTCTAACAGTTGTTTTGATCCCATCTCAAGGCTCATATTCCCTCCCTTCTTCTTCTTCTTCTGGGAGCCCATAGCAGATCGGGGACGATCACCGATCCAAAATCATGGAGTCCGGCAAGGAAAAAGCATCGCACATAGTAAAGGTGTAATCGCACCTACAACCGCGTTCCTAAGCGCGTGAAAAACAAAGCCCCCCGTTAGTATACCTATAATAATATCGATGATTGAAGTAATATCTAATGATAAGATCGGATAGTAGAGGTCATATTAACAAAATTAAACAATAACGTTTTAATAGTTTAACTAATTAACTCAGAGAAGATCTCCTGAATTTTCAACTTTTCTAACTTTCCATGAAAGTTTTTATACGTTTTATTTTATAGAGTGTACCTTTTAATTTGAACTGTATATTTTGTTACTTACAATTTTTTAATATTTACATAAAATTTCTTGAATTTTCGCATTAAAACATGTTTTACTATATATTAACTTTAAAATGATCAATGTTTTAATACAAAATTGTATCACTTGAATTTAAATATATAATGATAGTTCCATGTATTTAGGAAAGTTTGACTTTCAAGAGAATTAACCATTAACCCAAGGATTATGTCGATTATTGTAATCTTAAATCTTCCATTTTATTTAGAGAGGAAAGTGTACGTATAACCGGTGGTTTGTCCAACCACCGGTATGTACATGTAAATCTATTTACAATTTAATCTAAATTGGCTATTAAATTATTTATGTAAAGACCAAGTAAAATTTACACATGATAATTATCAACAGTAATTTACACAATTAAAATTTTTATTTTTGACTGAAAAATTTGGGCATTTTAAAAGTTCCTAATCCAACAATTAATTAGACTTATCAATTTTTTTATCCGTTATCTGCAGGTAAAACGGGATTTATTTTTTATTCATATGATGAATACGGGTAAAATATGGATACGGGTAAAACGGATATGTGCATAAATGAGTAATTTAAAAAGACTGGTTAAAACGGGTTGGGTCAATGGACTCATATGGGTAAAAGTGCACGGGTCTAACCCGCAGATTAAACAATTTTTATATATCTTTTACCCGTTTCCAGCGTCACCATCTTCGGCCATGTTTGCTAGAGTTTATTTCTCGCTTAACTGAACTAGAAAAATAAAAAAATACTGAACTGAACTAAAAAAATACAAATATATTAACTGAACTGAAATAATATAAATATACTGAACTGAACTGAAAAAATATAAATATGTTAGATTGAACTGAAAAATATAAATATACTGAATTGAAAAAAATTTTATCTGAACTGAATTGAAAAAAATTAGATATAGTAAAAATATTTATTATTAACAAATAAAATGAGCTAAAAAAATATTGAGACTGAAAATACTGAGATGGAGTTTTTTAAGTGAGTATAGTATTATTACATGATAAATATTAAATTATTAAAAGATGTGGTTGGACTAACCGCTGGTTACACGTAGCGGCTCCCTATTCAGAGTAAATAAATATGAAATAGGATATTGTGAAATGATAAATTATATTTGACCTTCCACATTATAAAATTGCTTTGACAAAATTAGACCAATTCTCGCCCCATTGGCTCATTCTCAAAATTAGAGGCGTATGAATGAATATTCCAAAGACTTTTCTGAGAAAAATACAAAAACGCCACCTAACTCAACGCCATTGGCCAGTTCAACCTACCAGCCCAGTTGGATTCACCTTTAAGGTATAATTTAGAGAAGATTAATCATCATTAATGCAAAAGATAATCCACTTTCATATACTACCAGCGGTTTTCTTTAACCTTTGAACATCAAACCAATCGGCATTCAAAGTTCAAAAAAACCCGAATAAGCCTCTGTCGCTCTGCACTTTAAATTCTACTTTTGAGCAGAGATGAATCCGAATTGGGAGCTCAAGAATTGCTGCAATAATGACCAGACGGCGTTTCTCGTCACCATTGGCATCTTCACCGTCGTCATTCTTCTTGTAAGTCCAATTCTGTTCCTCCTTTTAGTATTTTCAAACCTTTCTAGTTAAGTTTACTTACTTTATGCCTTTCACTTCCAATGGTTTGTGATCAAAGTTCCAATCTTGAAGAAGATCCGCGTAAAGGGCTGTGTGTATGTGTTTGTATGTGTGGATTTTCGAATTAGTAGTGTTTTTCTTGGGGTTTTCCCTCTCATTTGGTTCTCCTCGATTTACTTGTATTGTTTTGTTTCTTTAGCTATTGAATTTTCAGAAAAATGAAATCTTTCAGAGTTGGATTAGATGGATTAGCCTTATGGACAAAGTAAATGCTACTAAACTTAATGCTCATGGTTTAACACCAAATCGGCTTTGTTTGATCCTTGGTACCTATCCTATGTGTCATGGCAAAGCTATCCTTGCATTTTCTTTTATGTGGAAATGATCAACTTCTGAAGCTCTTTTCTATGAACAGTTGTGGAGGACCTTTCTGCTGACGCCCTTTAAGCTTATTACCGTCTTTCTTCACGAAGCTAGCCATGCAATCGCGTGTAAGCTCACATGTGGCCAGGTAGACAGATTCTTTACTGTGAAATCGATGACTTGCCCATCATGTTTTCTATGTTATTTAGCTTATGTTGTTTGCTGAGGATTTTTTTTTTTCATCTGTTCTTATGTGTAGGTTGAGGGCATGCAAGTGCACGCTAATGAGGGTGGAGTGACGCTCACACGTGGTGGAATTTATTGGATCATTTTGCCAGCAGGATGTACGGATCTTTTCTTTTCCAAGTGTTCATTTTAATGAGCTCAAATGGCATTTCCATCATATGATTTAACCTATTCGAAACTTAAGCTTATGTTTTGTGCTGACAGATCTTGGTTCATCATTTTGGGGAATGGTTCTTATACTTGCTTCTACAAACCTGCTCACTGCTAAAATAGCTGCTGGATGTTTTATTGCTGCTTTGGTAGTGGTGCTTTTCATTGCTAAAAATGTAAGACATGGAGATTTTGCTGCAGTCTAAATATTTTCTCTAGAATAAGAGCTAATTTCAAAATATGTTTGATTCTCTGGAGTTAATATATTTCTTTTTCTTGCAATGATGTGAGCAGTGGACACTCCGTGGACTTTGCGTAGGTGAGATCTTCCACAACCTGACATTTCAGATTCTAAATATGCATACCTATTGAAACCCCATCGTGAATTGTCTATTAAAGGCTAAGCCTTGCAGGATTTATAATTTTCATTGCTGTGGTGTGGGTTCTGCAAGAATTTACTGAAGCTAAAGGCCTTCGTTATGTCATTCTCTTCATTGGTACGGCTTCATGATTCATCCTCTTTAATTTTTCTCCTAAAATGGCTAAAAGTACAACCTTGCTCTTACGTGTTACTTTGATTGCGTAATTACTTCATCTCATCATCACATAACACGTGATTAATTGCAGGTGTCATGAACAGTTTATTCTCAGTATGGGGTACGTACTATTCCAACTCCTCATTTATAAATTAGCAACTAGGTATTTCATTTCTAACTTATAGTACCACATGATGCAGACATATACGATGATTTGATATCTAGGAGGGTCAATACTAGTGATGCTGAAAAGTTTGCAGAAATTTGTCCCTGCTTTTGCAATGGTGTAGGATGGGGCGTTATATGGTAAGTCTTCATTGTTTTAGCTCCCTACGTACATAAGTTCATTAAGTTTCGTGATTAATAAGTTACTATCTCCGTGGAATGTTTTTGAAGGGGAATGATATCTTTCATATTTCTCTGTGGAGCCATGTATCTTGGATTAGTCATTTTATCTTGAGGTACCTTTACTTTGAATTTATAATACTCTCTGCATTGTTCTTGCTTATGCAAACCTATAATGTGGTTATTTCTCCTTCGTATTTCAAGATTTTCAACAGTTAAATGGTTTCAGGTTACTTAATCTGGCTTGATAGGACACTGCTGAATCAACTTCGGAAATCTGTGTTCTCGTGATTCTGTGGTCGATTTCTTACATGATTCATAGCTTTGTCAAAGATAGGTATAGGTGAATTGTTTGTAACCTCATTCTTTAGATCCTGCTCCACATGGACAAGTTCTTTTAGCTCTTGGGATTCATCCTAGTTATAGACATTAGTGAGGCTCATTGAAGTTTACTATTGAACTCAGATCTGTACTTAGTTTCAGATCAGTTATACCATTCTGTTTTTAAAAGATCTGCTGTGCTACGCAGTGATGTGATAATGACAGGTAAAGGAAATGAGTTAAAAACATTCTCCCTCTTTTCTACGAAAATGACACAAAAGTGTTATGCAGTACTCTAACAGAATAGTTAGAAGGAGCCATGTGTTTTGACATATATTATCCAGACCCTCATATCTGATACGGGATAAAAGTTTTATATAAATTTTGTATCTACTTAAATATATTTTGCATATTAATTTTTCGACGCAAATCGTCCATATTTGGACACAGAATGTTGTGCCGTCTCGGCCACCATACGCAATGCAAGGGCTATTTAGTCGCCTGAGCAACATGGTTGTTATTCAATTTAGAAACTGAATTTAACAAAAAATTATCTCTTGAACACATTCTTTATAAGAAGATGCTGCCACACTAAATATAAATAAATTATGATTACCTAAAATTATGAAGCATTAACTTGTGTCCAGTGGTGAAAATAGACCGGCATTCATGGGGTTGCTGAATAGTTATGTTTCGACGTATCGATTGTACGGAGGTTGCTCTTAGTTACAATTCCACCGTACTACCGCCTGAGCTACAGTTAATTTATCTTTCAACTCTAAAATTTGAGGGTTGCCGCCGGCAACCTCCTGGTTCCGCCTTTGCTTGTGTCATACCAAAAATCATTGACATGAATGTGAAACATTATGATGAAACCCTTGAATGCTCTATAGACTATACGCACGCCATATCCAGTTCAACTTATTTGGTGATGTGATGTGTTGATCGCTGTGCTGATGAGTGTTTTACTGTGCTGACTAGTGTTGTGTTGTACTGATCTTGTGTTGAACAGTGCTGGAAGTGTTGAATAGTGTTCATTTGAGCTGAAGAAAAAAACATAATGTTTATCACTCAAGAAATAACAATTTTACTTAACTAGGCTAACCGGACCGTGCGTTGCGCGGTTTTTATGATGTAATTTTAAAATAAATAATATTGAGTTTGTCAATACAAAGTAAATATCTGATGCAAATAGTATTGTGAATAATAAATTATGTAAATTGAATAATTTTTTGTATCATAGAAATCACAAAAAATAAAAGAATTGAAAAGAACTAAATTACAATAATTAAGGTAAAGTGTTGCCTTCGATTCCCTAATTTTGACTTGTTTACATCAGAGTCGACTTCAGTGTATCCTTGTATATGAGTATCCGCGGTCTTTGTATTTTTGTTTGTTCGTAGTTTTATTATTGGAACGTCGTCTTATTCATGCTAAGGTAAGTGTGCCATTATTCATGCTAAGGTAAGTGTGCCATTATATACACATCTTACAAATAAACCACTAAATATCTAGTATGGATAATTAATTGCACGTGAAATCAATCTAGAAATTCAAGAAAGGGAAAACTTAGGGAAGAACAAAAATTCAGACTCATAGAAGAACAACGCTTTTGTTCTCTACTAAACATGTGATGATAGATCTCACATCTATTTCCTCTAAATAGGTAAGTATATGAAACCCAAAATAGAAGAAAAGTTACTTACTTGAATGCCATAATCATGTTATAGTGTGGTGTATTTGACTGACCTTTTAAGCTCAGTTCTCATGCCATTAGCCATGCCTTTAAGATCACCTAATATGTTGCTCATATCGGAAGTGTGTCATCTTGCTTCGCCTTTTCCAACTTTAAACAGATTAAGAAAAACCATAGAATAACAGTACACTCAGTTCTAAACCCTAAATTCCTATAACTCTTCAACTATAACTCTTCAACCAGGATCTATTCAGTGTTTTTCTAACTGCATGCTCTATTAGCATCATTTTTCACATATTCTCTGCAGGTATACAAAACAAAAATCCAACATACATTTTCAGTTTTGGTTCAAGACACTCGGACATAAATAATTGGGTTAAAAACTCATGTACCCCCAAGTTTATAAGAAAGTGCCAATGTACCCCCGAGTAATTTAAAAGTGCTGATGTACCCCTATTATTATATTGAATAAAGAAGTGTACCTCTAAAGCCCATTTTCAACACCATTTTAAATTAAAAGACAAATTTACCCTCACTTGTTGGATTTATTTTCCCTTGACCCAAATGCTCATGGGCACGATAAAAAATTCAAGAAATTAATACCACTGAATTACAAAATAAATGCACAATATTATTGAAAGGGGCAATTCTAGACGCAGTCCATATTTTTCTTATTTTATAGTCCAAAAAAATACGTCTTTGATATATATGATATGATGAATAATTAAAAATGTCAGACACATGCATCATATATATATATATATATATTACTTCTATTGCATACACTTGCAAATCAGTTATATATCATAATTATTGTATATATGATTATATAACAAAAATACGGACTGCAAATAAGCAAAAATCGGACTAAATCTAGCAGGCCAGTATTAAAAAAAATTATCATTTTTATCCAAAAATTCAACAAACTGACAACATTGGTGAAATTACCATAATCTCGCCACCTTGAGTTAGTCACGCTAATTATTACTGAGTGTGGCGGTTTCGGTCCCCCGGCTCACACTAATTTCTGGTTACAGTGGTTTTGGTCCCCTCGACTTCAAACGCTTTCATCCGATAAAGTAACGGTGACTGGTGGTAAGGATTTGGATTGCCTTTCTTAACTGGGTTGAATGTAAAAAGGGAAGCGAGAATTAGATAAATAATTAGGTAGGGGAGGATTATTCATTGATTTGGTTGGGGCATATACGTCATAAATTTTTTCTTTTTTACCATTAAATAATAGTGAGGGTATTCTTGTCATTTTACATTTGGCAAAAGAAAAATCTGCCCAAATTATACATTTGAGGGTATATTGGCACTTTTGAAAAACTTAGGGGTACATTAGCACTTTTTTGAATACTTGGGGGTACAACAGCACTTTTTTCTAAATAATTTTATACTAATTTTATGCTCTCGTCGTCTCAATAATACTGATAATGTAAGCAAAACTAAACACAATGAAGTCATGCTAAACTAACCTAAATCAAGTGTGACGTAGAAACCAGAAACTGCATACTTGGAACTTGGTTGCAGATTTCTAAATCGAGTGCAATCTTTGCTTTTCCTGGGCCATCCGGATGCTTCAAAACAAAAGAAAAAAACACATCAATTTGCTGAATCAAATAGAAAAAGCAAAACATAAAAATACCAAATAATCAAAATCAAAATTTGCTTAGTCGAATGATTCATTCCCTCCTATATAAACTAAATCACATTACGAACAAAAAATACACGTTGGTCACGGTCAAAAGAATATATATTAGATCTCTAGTGTGTTTTCCGTATATATAAGGCTCTATGTAATCACAATCAATATAAGTTAAGGTGTATATAAATAAGTTAACGAAATAATTTCGTAACGATAATCATAATCAATATAAGTTATAGTGTACATAAATAAGTTAACGAAATAACTTTTTCACGAAAATAACATGTATTTGCCAATTTGTGTTTTTATTGTTATTAAGGAATTGATTAATTAATTTTTCAAAAAAAAGGAATTGATTAATTAATTATGCAGTTGTATGTATACCGTTGAAAAAACATATATATGTATTTGATCTCGTCGGTGATTATATGCATAGTATATATTATTTTAGGAATGAGTTATATAAGGGATTAGGATATTTATATGTGGTGATCCGTTCATATATATTAAGGAATGTAATTATTTCCAAATTAATTTTGACGGTGGCGACGGTGTACCTAATTAAACACAAAATCTATTGTCGTTTTATGTATAATTTTTAACATTCCGGTGGCGGTCTTTTTTATTTAATATTTACGCCGCCACTTTCTACTTTTATATATATACATAGTAAAAGATTAATACTATTTTTACAAAACATAAAAATAGTGTTCATTAGAGCTTAGATGTGATGAGCTGAACAGTGTTGTGTTGATGAGTGATGTGCAGTGCTAATCAGTGCTGATGAGTGTTGTGATGTGCTGACTAGTGTTGTGTTGTGCTATACTGAAATGTGCTGCATAAGTTGAACTGGACATGGTCATAATGTGTTGAAATGAAAACTAAAAAATGCCAACTCAATAAATGATGTAAATGTTTTAAAAGTTGAAACACGGATGCATCATATATCAAAACTTGAAGGATGTAAATGCAAAATTCTGTCGATGATGGAAGAAAAACGCGAGAGCCCGGGCTCGCGGTAGTGTTGAGCTCAGCCCAAATCTTAACTCGGCGATTCGCTTCTCGGCGGCAACATTGACCGGAAAGATGATGTCACCGAAGCCGAATTTTGAAGATCGCGGAACATTTTCCCCATCACCTAACATGAGGTAATATTTTGTGTATTAGCTGAACAAAGATGCATACTATTCGTCTCTATTTCGAACTGTGCTTTAAATTAGTAGGTTGAGGTTTAATTAGTTGATTGGGATTAATCCGTTTAGCTGAATTATTGAGCTGCTGTGCACTTTGATTTCGTTGAGTTATACCTTTCAATTGTTGCTGGAAAGAAAAATAAAGAAAGTGGTGAGCTAGTGCTTTTGTTTTTATTTTTAAATAGTTTGGATAGTTTGGTTTGCTGATATAGATTGTTTGGAATGGAAATGCAGGCAGACACCGTTGCAGATTATCCATCTTCTTGGGAACTTTATGAGGATATGGTCGATTTATTCCATGTATAACTACTTGGTGCATACAGGGGCTCCAGTTGTGCTTTTCCTCTTTACCTGTCTCGTTCCAGCATCTATCATATTTTTGATGATGCAAAAGCCTTGGAAGGGCAGGCCACTCTCAAATGCCCAGGTATTTAATAAGCACGCTGTTTTCGGTAGTTTAGGGATTTTGTTCTTGTTGTTGTTGTTGCAGAAATAACCGTATTGTATGTATATGTGCAGGTTGTTCCTTCCATTATAAATGGGGGTATAACTGCTTTGTATTTCATACTGTGGGGAAAGGGCCTTCAATCCTGTGGTCCTCTTCGGTATGCTCTCCTGCTGCGATGAATTCACCTGTCTGTTATTGTTAATACCTGTTGCAGACTTGAAATTTTTGTTGCTTGCATCATCAGAATTTATCTTCTCTTGAAACTTGATGCTATCACCATCAAATATCATGTAGATTACGAAGCTAGTTGATGCTTTACTAACATGCATATGTGATTGTTTAGTAACTCTGCTTCAAATAAGTTTATGGAAATGAGAACATAAAGCATGTAGACATGTTTTGGGAATGAACATGGCTTCATTTTGATGTCCCTTTTGAGTAGTTCTTAGTGAAGATATGACCTCCTATGTCTGAGATCCACTTAGTTAGGGATTTTATTTTACTGATGCATTGTACTAAAGAATTTTATTTTTTTGCCATCCTGATGTCAATATTGTTACATACTTAGGATCATATTAGCAGAGTACTCTGGTGCTGTTCTTGGAGTTTTATCTGGAGTGCTTTATGGAAGGAGAGGTCACATGTGGAAAAAGGTAATTTCAGCTAATTATAGTCACTTGTGCTGTTGTTATGGATTTGTGCTAATAAAATGAGTAATGTAGACATGTGAAGGTGCAATTTTATAGTTTCCTGGTTTTAAATTAAGTACTTAGTCTATTATTTCTAATTAATCGATTTTGTGTGATTGAAGTCCTGATTGAGAGTCTTTGGAATACGTTGAAAATTCACATGCATTCTTTTGCATGAGAGATGCTAAAACGTACACTGGTTGTATCATGACTTGATGGCTCGGTGTTTTTAGTTACTTCTCAAGTAGTCATTTGGTCTAGGAATTTAAACTTTTTCTTACTTGTGATGATCAATTAGGAGATGATCTTCTCGTATCTTCTTAATAATTAGATTTCCCCCCTCTGTACCAGGTGGGTGGGCTTATTGGAATGATGGCTTCATTCTATTTCTTGTCTCAAGGATGGTCAACAGCCTCATACTCTCCATTTAATATCCTTTTTTAAAGTTTAAACATTACATATATTTGACTGTTCAATCAAAAGTCTTGTACATCTAGTATCTACTAGCTGATATCTCATGTGTTATAAACTTAACTATAAGATACCTTTGAGTGAGAAACCTGATTCTGAGGTTAGGACTGAGCAAGTTTTAGGAATCAAGGAAATGATTTTTCCCATTGTTGCTGGAATACTATCAGCACTGAGGAGGGTTATTGCCAGGCGAGTCTCGCTCAAGGTACCAGATGCCTATGAAAGTTATAATTAACAGATCTCTTGAGTCTTGACCATAGGCAATTCTCCAAACTCACCTGTTGGTTTGTTTATAATTTCAGAATCAACTCAAGAGGCGACTTAATGCGATTACAATCACTTCTGCAACTTGCTTTATCTTCCCTGTGGCTATGTGGGACGTGATAATTGTGAGTTTAGCTTTGTTGTCTATTGCTGTTAAATTTAAAATATGGCTAGGATTTCATCTAGAAAGTGATTATATTTTCCTTTTGTCTGCCTCTTATAACAGGGATCAAAAAGTGTAGATCTGCCATTTTCTGGATGGGCTTTTTCAAGCTTCATCTTGTTTGGAATTATTTTGATATTTTATGTTGACAGTATTGTAGAGGAAAGGTACCACTTTCTGATCTTTTTCTTTGGTCATGCAATTCCAGCTGTTTATATATATGCGTGCAACCATGTTAAAAATTATACAAATTGTAGTGTAAGGCTGAATGTCTAATGTTTAGTTGCATAACATGTCAGCCACATTATTTTTTGCAACTTCTGTTTCAAGTATAATTAAACTTCCAATGGTATTAGAATTAATACATTATCAAAAAAATAATAATAACACACTAAACATCTAATATACATTGTTCTGACTAGTTGACTTATCTGTATTAAGTCTTAAGTATTTGGATTGGTGCCCAGCTTTATCATAGTCAAGCATGAGGGTGCTTGGATGAAAGCTGTATGCGGTATATTTCTTACTGTTTCAGAATTGAAGGACAGTGAGAGAATTGATCTATCTTTTATGTTTTACTTATATTTTGCCTCTGCAGTTGAGTAACATTGAGCGCTCTATTGTTATATCTGTTCATTTGTACTCGTCATCTTCTAAAACATGAAACATAGATCGTAATATTTTATTGCAACTTCCTATACATTGTAGGTTGCATATGGTGTTCTCTTCTCCAAGGCATTTAATGGTTGCTGGAGCATGCATTGTCGTACTGGAAATTGTGTACAAAATGGACTTCTCGCTCGTGGGCTTTCTTATATGCGCTACGATTTTAGGCTTTGGTATGTCTGTTAAAATGTTATCTTCCTTTTCTGATAGTTATGTAATTTACCCATTACCTAACTAACCCAAGTATAATACGTCATGACTATAACATTTGTGGATTTTGAAAGAATTATATGCTTTTCCAATGAATTAAGATGCTTTAGACCTAACCATAAGAGCGAAAAAAGAGAGAGAGGAATAGCAAGGATGATATAGTGTGCAGTGATGTCTGATTTTTAAATTGGCTGGCAATGGAGAAGGATGAAAATCGCAGAATTGCAGACTTGTGGCATTTGACATGCCAGCTGATCTACTGGGAAAGCAAAAATGATTGTGTTGCTAGTCTTTATAGATACTTGTTACTTTATTCTGGGAATATCTAATGACGAGTATAACTTGCCATGTTCTAGAATAAAACTTAGTAATTATCTGTCTGGTAATGGTGCAACTCATACATGTGTTATCGTTTATCTAACTGGTTATGTGAGGGAGACTTAACGAGAATACATGTTAATTTAGTTGAACCTTTTATGTTTCCATCAGATGTCACTTTTTGAGATGCATAAGGCTCTGACAATCTAATTAAATTATGTTCTCTACCTTTAACTTACAGCTTTGTAATTTTTGCTAGGAATACACGAAGCAACTTCTTTGGACAGAACCCGTAAAGATTCTGCAGCTAAATCAGATCAATCAAATGGGTTTCTTGATGATCCTATGGAAATGTCTCCTCTTCCTACATGAGATATGTGACTAGGCACTGATGAGGTTATGCTTCTGATACTTAATACTGAGGAAACCAAAAGGAGGTAAATATAACAGTCATGCCACAATGAACACCGTGAGCAGAAGGGTTCCCATTTTATAGAGGAACTTCAGCATATGATCGTTTTAAGAGGAAGCAGTGTCTGTTGCAGAAAGATTCTATTCTCTTTTCCTGAACATGATTGAATTGATGGATAGATGAAATGGAATCCCGATCAGTAGTAAGAAGAACAACTCAAGTTTTAGAGACCTTTTAATTGTTGCTTCTACCAAGATGATTGAACAGGGAAAACCATTCATTAATTCATTTATTTATTTGCTAATTAGTCGCCCTAGAAATTTCTGGTGCCTACTTCATGCCACTTCAAAATAGGGGTTCATAGCTGAAAATAGTTCATAAACTTGAATTGAATCGTAGTATTTTCCAGCATAACTTGCAACAGTTGAAACTGAAACCATACATTTTATAACAGTATTGCAGATACCATTAACCTTTACTGAAATGAAATTCCCAATTTTGATTCTTGAAAGCTACAAACGATTCACCACATGATAAAGCCTCTGAACATCAACAAAACAAGACTCTGAAACGTCCTACAGCAACATTGTATTTTGCAAGATTACAGGGTTTGCAGTGCCAAGTTTCCCAGCATCCTAACCAAAGGAGCAGGGCACTTGGTAACAATATCCAACCTGGAAGGATTAGAGGCATGCCCAAAGAGAGACAGGCAAAGCTTAGCAAGCTCAGGAAGAGACAACCTCGACGACAAGAAGCCTTGCCAGTAGTGAGGCTCCAGATCAAAGAATGCATCGAAAAACCTCCTCGTCCCACCTAGATCGAGCTTCAGCAGCGTCTCCATACCGAACGAGTAGAACTCCCTGGTCTGCCTCCTCTCTGCTGGCCACAGCCCCTCCCACGTTCTGTGGTACAACGGAGTGCCCCGGATCATTCTGTTTGATCCGAGGCACTCCACTATCACATCCGCTAAGACCGAGGTCAATGCCATCGTCCGGGCCACCATGTAGCCGGTAGAGGGATGCACTATGCCGGAGTTTCCTCCAATCGCCATTACCCCCTGGGGCATCTTAGGCAGCGGCCCCCCCATTGGGATCAAGCACTTCTCCGTCTCTAAAACGCTCTTTACCTTGATCCCTAGATGCCTCAGCCTCGCCACCATTCTTTGCTTGATCTCCGCGTATGATAGAACCGGCCGGCTGACCAGAGAGGTCTCCTCAAGAAACACCAAGTTAGAGGAAAATGGCATTGCATAGAGAAAAGTAGGGGTTTTTGAATTGTTGCGGCGCAAATAAGGTTCATTTCCCAAATGTGAATCTCTCCAATCCATGAGAACCATCTTGTCCAAATCGAAGGGATGAGCATCGACTTGAGCGAGAATTCCATGAGCAATCTGATAACCTTGGCTTTTTCTCGGCTGATCATACTCAATGAACGGGCTGGTGAATCCACTCGCGTCGACGACCAGGCTCGCCTTCAGCTCCACTCCATCGCTGCAAACTACAGAGGACTCGAACTCGGAATGCTCCATCTTCCAAACCTTAGCTTTGTGAAACTTGACTGAATTCGAAACGCAGCCGCTTAACAGCTTCTTCTTGAGGTGGTTACGACATACTCTACCGTACGGGCGGTCCAAGTACTTGGTGTTGTGATCGTTGATGTGAATCGAAGCCATTGGCCAAACCTTGTCGAAACAATCTTCTAAGCCCAGGGCTTCGAATTCATCGACCCAAACCCCGTAGTTATTCGGCCACGCAGAGAGCGGGGAAGGGTCAACGCAGCACACCTGAATGTTCCCTTTCCCGGAAACCTGCTCGGCCAGTCGTAAACCGGCTGGTCCGGCGCCGATGATGATAAGATCGAAGCGGCGGCTCCGATGATCGGAAGGGTTAACGTACGACACATCGTACTCAATTGCCTCAGGTTTCATTGTTGGTTCGAAATCGAGAAACGATCCAAACTTGGTGCTCTGCATCATCGTCCTGGTTTTTGTTTCTGTCTTGGGAACAGAAAATGGCGATGAAGGGGTGAGTGATGAGTGGTGTTTTCGAGGCCGGCATGCGAGAAACGGAGATGGCCGGAGAAGAAGAGAATCCATTTATTTTGTTTGAGTTTGGGAGAATGGAAATGTTGTTGTTGCTGTTGTTGATGATGATGACTGAGGAGCGGCTTTGTTTATTAAGGAGGGTTTTAGAATCAAATGGATTTGGGAAGAAAGTGATGCCATTTTGGAAGGTGACTGTCATTTTCTATTCCTTCTAAATTTGGCTTGCAAAACGTGGCCATGTTTCCATATCAAAGACAATAAAGAGAGTACACCCACGAGAAGTGGTTGGAACATAAGGTTCATTGTGAATTTGTGATAGGTCCAAGATTCGAATCTCAGCAGTGACAATATTGGGATTTCTTACTCGCAAAATGTATTGTGCGCACTAAAACAAAAGTCGCTCAATGAGTTTTGGCTCTGAATTACCGTCATTTACCTCTCTACCAAACCCTGTGATGTCGGGCGGATAGGACGCTCAGGACGAGCGAATCGCCTATTTTTTGTGATAGACAATAAAGAGAGCTCTAAATTACCGTGATTTACCTCTCCACCTAGGTATGTGGTGTTGAGCGGGTGGGCGTTCAAGACGAGCGAATAACCTTTTATTTTTTTAGACAATAAGAGAGCGCTTTGAATAAATTTGAACCAAATCAATTATTGTGTTCTTATCACTTTCTCCATCCTAACAAGAATACCATTTTTGCTAATGTGTTTAATTATAAATTAATTAGTAGTTAGTTTTATAATTTTAATTTTTTTATTTATAATTTTTGCCTAATCATATCATAATTTTATTCTTTTATTATTTTTAGTTATGTTATTTTAAGATTTTGCTTAGCTTTACATTTATCATTCTTATTATTTTAGACCCATTTTCGTAATTATTTCTTGATTTGATGGTCCATTTAATGAGTTGGTCTCTGGAGTGACCGTCTATCTTATAGCATAATATAGACCAGGGACTAAATTACAATATAGAAGGAAAGATGTCTTTATATGCAAAATTTGGGAAAAATACTATTCACGGCACTGTTCACTCGCACTATTCACGGCACTGTTCACGCGCACTATTCACGGCACTGTTCACGCAAAGAATATGTAATCAAATCAGTTAATATAATTTCTGTATTTTAAACATTTGTAAACACAAAAGAATTCAGGTTAGAAAGACAAGTTTCCATATTATAAACATCAGATTTTAGGTACATAAAAACTAGGGTGTTTAGGTTAAATAATGTCGTGTTAAGTATAGTCAAGTTTCACCAAAGTATTCAGTCTAAAAATTCATTTTTTCACAATCATCGCAGTTTTCAATTTAAACAATCAAGTTTCACAAAAACCACGGTTTTCAGCCTAAAAAATCAAGTTTCTACAATCACTCTAGTTTTCAGCCTAAATAATTAAGTTTTCACAATCTTCACAGTGTTCACAATATATAATCAAGTTTCGCAAACACCAAAGTTTTCAACCTAAACAATCAAGTTTTCACAATAAAAACAGTTTTCAACCTAAACAATCAAGTTTTACAACCACCACAGTTTTCACATTAAAAAATCAAGTTTTACAAACACCACAGTTTTCACAATAAATAATCAAGTTTCAACACAAATCAAGAAGTATAGTTTTCAAGTTAAACACACAAAATTTCATATGCAGACAGAAACCACATTAAACCGTCTAGTTTTCAAGCTAAAAATATAAAATTTCATAACAAAACAGAATCCACAAAAAAGCAAGCTAGCTAAACACCGAACAACTGCATCAACAGCACATATATTTGCATCAAACAACACAACACATAAAATAACTGCACACACATATATATAAGCACCCCAACACAGCACATATAGATGCCCCACGGCAATTGCATAATTAGAAACCACACAACACATCTATTTTGCATCAAACAACTGCACATACATATATAAGCAACCAACAGCACACATAGAGATCACAGCAGCAGATCAACAGGTAAAACAGCAGATCCTAACATAATCACAGCAATCTGAGCATAAAAATATCACAACAATCGAAATCACAGCAATCAGAGCATACATAGACATCACAGAACAGATCAACAGCGAAACACCAGATCCTAACATTATCAGAGCAATTAGAGCATAAATCGGAATACAAATCATCACAAAAATCGAAACCACAGCAAACCAGACACGAGAAGTTACCAGGAGCCGGAGCCGATCAGAATACGAGTTGAGCGCCGACCGGAAGACGAGTTAAAACGATCGGAAAACGCCGAGTTGAAGCGCCGATCAGAGCTCCTGATCGAGCTTGTGCAGGTAGATGTTTCCTGGTAGGGCCGATAGTAATACACGGCGTGGGATGGAGTAAGGGCAATTCCTTTCTCGGCTTCTTTTGACATCTCAGCAGCTCTGGAAAAACGCGTTTCAGAATTTGGGGGAAAAGGGCATGGTCACGTGTATATATATTTATTAGGTTTCGGAAATTGCATATGAAGGACCTGCCCAAAAGTAATTTGCAGGATGGAGGCTGCTTCCTATTTTAATTACATAAATAGGCTGTCTATATTATAGCAATAATATAGACGGTCTATTACAAGACTAATATCCATTTAATTGAATTAATTTTAATATATGTTCATTAAATATCGTATTCAACTATCTATCATTATACAATTTTCTAAAAAGTGTAAAAAAAATTCAAACACGTATTAAGATCTAACAGGATTTATTTTTGAAAGTTCCTTTCTAAATTAAAAACTTTCGACAAACCACTATTTTGCAACTATTACCAAAAAAAAAAAGAAAGAGTTAACAATTGATTAAGAATGTATTAAGACATTATACATGAACAATAAATCATTTTATTATATTCCGTGCATAAGACTATATTATTTCTGATTTCATTATCAAAAAATTAATTTCCAAACATATATTAAATATTTTAACATATCTTTTAAATATATTAGGATTTGTATGAATGACCAAGCCCAATCAACTAATTTCAGCAAAAATCACATAAAATGTATTTTAATCTTTTTGTGGTTCAGTTCAGTATATTTTAATTTAACTTTGAGAATATTTATCCCTTACTCATCACACCCTAATAAGAATTCTTGGTTTCGTAGTATACTTAATTCAGATTTAATTAGAATTTAATTTGTGGGTAATTTTGTAATTTTAGTTTTAATTATTTTTATTTGGAATTTTTCTCCCAATCATATTCCATAATTTTATTATTCTACTATTTTTAGTTATGTTAATTTACTATTTTGTTTGATTCTATATGTATCATTAAGATTCATTTAGACATGTTTTCGTTATTATTTCCTGATTTTCAATTGATTTCAATTGAATTGGTTAATTATGTTATTTTGGTCCATTCAATTCAATTAAATTTGGTATACTTAGGGCATGTTTAGTACAACTTATCTGAATATTTTTCAGTTCAGTTCAGTTCAGTATTTTTCAGTTCAGTGCATTGTACTTTTTTAAAAAATAAACAAATTAAATGTTAATAATTCAACACAATTCAATCCAGTTCAGTTCAGTTAAGTGTAGTTCAATTCAGTTCATTTTAGTTAAGTATGGTTCAACTCGGTTCATTTCAGTTAAGTGTAGTCCAATTCAGTTCACTCAGTTCAATTCAGTTCAGTGTACTTCAATTAAGTTATGTTTTATATTCTTGATAAAATACAACCTCATTTAATTAGTTATATCAATGCATTGATCGTTTTCTTCAATTCAGTTCAATTAAGTTTAGCTTAGTATGATTTAGTTCAATTAAGTTTAATTGGATTGGTTCAATTAAGTTTAGTTCAGTATGATTCAGTTCAAGTCAGTTTAGAATTGATGAAATATTATTTGATAAACATTTTCTAATTAAATTGTATCAATGCATACTTTTGTGAGTTCAACTTAATTAAGTTTGGTACTAATGAAATTTGACTTGATATATAGCACAATTTGGCTATATCAATTCAGTTCAATAAAGTTTAGTTCAGTATACTTCAGTTCAATAAAGTTCAGTTCAGTATATTTCAGTTCAATTATGTTTAACTTCTAGGATAATGGTGAAATTTAGCTAATGTCGATGTAGTGATTTGTTTCTTCAATTCACTTTTGTTTAATTAAGTTCAATTCAATACACTTCAATGGCTTGTTTTTTAATAAGAATTTTGAATATATATATATATATATATATATATATATATATGTTGTATAAAAGAATCAAATGTATTTTTTAGTTCAGTTCAGTATTTTTCAGTTCAGTTCAGTATTTTTCAGTTTAGTTCAGGCGTATTAAACAGGCCCTTACTATTCAACATATTCATGAAAAATTATAAATGGTATTGAATGTGTGTTATACATGGTTAAAATATATTGAAGAAAATTACATGTAATAACTATATATATTCATAGATAGTTACCCACACTGATATTCATATATGGCAAAGTCTCTAGAAAGTCCGACTTTCCTAAGTGTTATGGGACTACCACTATATATTTAAGGTCAAGTGATACTATTTTGTGTTAAAACATTGATAGTATCAAAGTGAACATATAGTAAAACATGTTTTGATGCAAAAATTCATGATTTACATTAAAACATTAATAAAATTCAAATAACAAATTTTACAGTTCAAATTAAAAGGTACATTGTATAAGTTAAAACGTATAAAAACTCTTATGAAAAGTTAGGAAAGTTGGACTTTCAGGATATTTTCTCTTCATATATATTCATAGAAAATCATGTAAGATCTTTATTCGACAATAGATAAGTTAAAAATAAAATTTAGTACCGCGTATAATTAACCTTATCTTAAACTTAGCAGTATACATGTACTAAATAATAGCATGTACTACATGTACTTAAACTATGCTATTATATAATACATGCTATCATAAATTCAGGTAATTGACGTTCATTGATTTTAAATTTATATAGTTAATTCTATTATTGAATATCAGTCAAGAAAGGCTTGAAAGCTTACCTTCTTATTAGAGAAAGGTTTGGAGTTTTCGTTTAATAGACTAAATCATTACTAATAAATAAATAGAGGTAGAAAATCAAAAATATAAAGTCACGTGTTTATCCCTTGCTCACGATTTGTTTTCTAAAACAACCTCATTATTGAAACTAATACCAAAATAATACCCTCTTGAAACTAATTCCACAATTAATGTATTGGAAACCGTTACAATGTGACTAGCTTAACCAAATTTCATAAATTCATATTTTATCTAACTGAATTGATCTAAACTAAAATGCAATAAATTAAACTAAATTTCAAGAACAAACTTAAATGTTTGACAGATCTCAATACCATCATATAAAGAATCGAGTGGAAGGGTAAATAAATTGATTAAGTCTCGAAGGACCCTTAAATGTTTGTCAACACTATTGATCATAAAAGTATACTAGCTCTGCAACCTGATATTAAAGCAAAAGAATTGATTTTCGGACAGATATCTGTAATATGAATTCGGATGAATATGTCTAAATTGGAACGGATCGAACTCAGAGCTCCAATTGAGAAAAAAATCATCGATTTTGCCCTTATGAAAAGGGTGTGCGCTGTTAGATGAATTTGTTTTTCTTTTCATGCTCTATTTCATCCATTTTAGTTATAAACTTATTTATTTTTGTTGAATCTTGTTTTGCTTAATATTCTTCACGTTATGCTCTATTTAGCCAAGATTATATAATTAACTACGCATTAACTACGCCGTGCGCACGGCGCAACCAACCTAGTTTAATGAAATAGTGTTTCATTTGATTAGATTATTCATTTTAATACATTACGTTCTATTTACATTTAGTATTTTAATATAATTGAGGAGAGCATGCCTAAAGTTTTGTTCTTCTGAGCTGAATTGAATTGATCAAAACTGACTGAAGTGGAAATTGTGTGTGTATCTCAGAGTGTAAATGAGTCGAGTCAAAATCGAACGAGTGTGTGCTCAAACTCGACTAATTAACTATTTTGCGAGCTCGAATTCGAATTCGAGCACTTTCAAACTGAAAAAATTGAGGTCAAACTCAACTCGTTAATTTTTTTTATGAGTTCGACACCGACTCACGAGATCAATAGATACGAGCTCCAACTCGAATCAGGGGAGCTCGTAAACTAAAAAAGTTCCTTTTCAACCAACTAAACTTAATTAACTTAATAAATTTTAATAAAATATAGTAACCCCAATCTAAAATATACCAAAACACATAAATATAAAGGATTATAAAACTCAATTGAGTTTTAGTTAGGTCTAAAATGTGTTAATTCCTAAAAATCCCTAATATTAATAATATTTAGCTATACTTATGAGTCTATCGAAATAAAATTTATAAGATTGAACTCGACTGGTTACATATTCGAACGAGTTCGAGTTTGGTCAACCCGAACTCGAATTCGAGTTTTTCGAAATTTACCACAAACGGTTCAACTCATTTACACAATGCACTAAACAAGAGGTTATATTTCTTAGTGACATTTTGAACAGAAATTGTAAATATGCATTTGTGTCAAAGTCTCAACTAAAAGGATCAAATAGTCTTTTCATAACGAATTCAAATCTCCTCGACCGTCTTCCACCACAAACCAGTAGAGTTTAGGGTTCCAAATTCAATCCAAGTGTACTCATTTATATTGGGTTCTTTCTGTTTTTAGCACATTGAGTATTACTCTGCTGCAAGTGATGGAGAGCATAGGGTTTCGATTCCGTTCATCTGAATATCTTCGTTTTCCTGTTTTGGTGTTAGTTGATGTTGATTCTTACTAGGGAAGAAAATGTTAGGGTTTCAAATTTGAATACATTTGAATTCCCATCCATGTCTTATTATTATGATTATAACTAGATCTTTGTTGATTCTACAGTTTGTGTTGGAACTAGCGATGAAATGTTTAGGCTCCCGATTTATTTAAAAATTCTAGTTCAACTGAAGTTATTTCCGTTTCAATGTTGAATTTGATTGTGAAGCCTATCAAGGTGCATCCGACAGAGGTGGACTATTCAGCAATTGTCAATATTCCGGTGATTCGAGACAAGTATCTCAAGTTATTTCCTCCACAGTTTCAACAAGATTTTGGCATGTTTTGGAAATTCAATTGCTACCCTTGGAATCGTCTGGCCGATAAACAGAAATTGTCACATTTCTTACTGGAGTTAGTCCTGTTACTGGATTCCGCGATGGTAGAATATTCAGATGATGCAAATGTTTTGATCTTGTATTATCCTGTTTGTCCTGGTCCGGTGGTGACCTAGTTATGAATAATGGGGATCGAGTTATTCTTACGTCTTGGTTTGCTGTTTTAACGTGCCTGCCCTAGCATACATTGGATTTCAGTCCCTCATGAATCTCTCTAATGACTTGTATGAGATGCCAATAGTTGCAAGGATGAATGGCGCGATTTTCAATCACTTCTCTTCTGGCTTCCCCTCTTCGTGTCTTGCATTACCATTTCAAGACTCAAAACGGCGTCACTATATATGCAAGCTACGCCTTGATCATGAAAGTCTTGTCCTGAAATCCTCAAGTTCTATGGGGCTGAAGCTTTTCCCTTTACAGAAGATATTATGGACAAAATCAATGCAGTGAGTCTTCCCCTGCTATTTTTTACAAGTTCAATACAAGTGGTGGTCCTCGAGAGTGGCAGTCTCATTCCTGACCTTGTAAAGGTGTATCAGCAGTGCAGGGAAAATCATCAGGACCTTGAAACATTCCAGGAGGAGATGGATGGTTTGTTGCACAAGCACAATATATGTAGCTGGTGGTGTTTGCCCTTTGACAACTCTGTGAGCCAGCGTTAATGTCGTGGGAACCCCTTGTTAAGCTCATTACTGACGGGAATGATGGTATGCATGTGGAAGATCTCAGAAGCAGGAAGATTATGCTGTTCTGGAATGTGAAAAGTTAGTATCCAGTTACCATGACACCAAGGCTATAGCTCCTGGTTTTGAAATGGTCTTTATTCATGTCCCTCTATGGAACTAACTCTACATCCTTGGAATATATGAGGAAGGAGGATTGTTTGGATTTGGAGAAGATGGACGAGTTTGTTCACATACACCACTTCACTTTGGCAAACTTTCTGGATGAGATTTTTTCCAATAGGATATGCATCTTGTCTACCGTCGGCTGTTGAGCGGGCGCTCGATTAGCCTGGAGTAAAGCAGTGCAGATACGATTGTATTTCAAGTCGTTTGAGCTAAGGCACTGATGTTCCTAGTCTCGAGATGTTTTAGTATTCATGTTCTATTTACTTCATTTTAACTTTTCAAGGGATTTGTGATATTCGTCGTCTTATATTTATTTTGTCAAGCATAAAGTCCATTAGAACTAGTATTGTGTTTACTGGGAGTCCTCTTTTCGGACTCAACAACTACAAATGGGATGATGATCTTTTCCCGCCCCATTAACTTATATGGGACTGGTAAAAAGACCGAGTAGGAAACAGGCAACTTTGGAACAGTCAAATTGAATGTATAAAATCCCCTGACCAATAAACTGCAACACCAAGTGCCTACCCAACTACAATCGCACATCTTATGGAGTGGATGAAGGTCAATTGGAGTGGAATAAATAGTCAAATGTCCAAATCATCGTCAGGATCTTCATCAGAATCTGGCATCTCATCATCAGAGTCCCGAAAATATGTTATCTCACCCTTCACACAACTCTCAGCCGGCTTCTGTTTCTCAATAAAATCTCTCTTCTCGGAATCGCTCTCACTGAGAGATTTCCGACCATCATAGATTTCAATGGGTTTGCCAGTTCCTGAAGAGGTGCAGAAACAAATGACATTGATCCTTACTATACACAAAGCACCATCATAAGGAGATAACCAGAACAGATCCTTACCCTGGTGTTCAAATGGAAGAACCACCTTTGCTCTGTCATCTCTTTCCTTTTCTGACAGCTGTAAATTAAATTGCACCTAAAAAAAGGAAAAGCAAGTGAAATCAAAATTAAGTGAGGTTGACTTTTATGTGACTTTACAATTACCTTCAACTAGATGGCAAGGTACACAGTTCACCGGCAACATATTCCATTTTGAAAAGAAAAAGAAAAAAAAAAGAGAGGTCAAGTTACCTTAGGCACAAGGCTTTGAGATACTTCATCATCTCCAGAAACAGGTACGAATTTGATGCCTTCCTGCTCAACGTGAACTTCTTCAAACTAACAAATTCACATAGAAGCATCAGAGGATATATCAAAGAACAATAATCCCCACTTCCCGAGGACTAAGAAGAGAGGACTAAGAAGCTACCATTATTCGGATGCGGCCATTCCTGCGCTTGAAGCGTGCACATAACTTTCCCCTCGAAAAATTATGCTCCAACAACGGAAGGTTACCGATATTTGTTCCCTGGTTGTTTGTTGCTATGCTTATTGGCTCTAAATTGACAACTATGGAGGACATGTACTCTAGGGCTGAAACAGTCTTCAGTTCATGAAGGTCTGAATGTATGGACCATAATGCACAAGAAACCTGGTCTGCCAAGAATTTGTAGACGTTAGTAACTTAACTACAAGTTACATGCTGCATCGAGGAAAAGTGAAAAGGAAACCATATCTAAGAAACTAAAGTCTAAAAGCATCCACCTGATAGAATAATTTCTCAATTCAGTTAAAAGGAAATTTGATTCACGAGAAGGGTCTTCAATATTTTCAACTGCAGTATGGAAGATAGATATAAGAGAGCCAGTAAGTACTCACCATGAGAACGAAGGTTGCTTAACAAAGAAGCAGCAGTTGAAGAAGTGGAAGCATGTCTTAAAATCTCACTAACCTGAGAATAAAGGAAATAAATCAAATCGCACACGTGATGATACACGCAGGCAACTCAAATGTCATACCATCTAATATTTTCACACATTTCAAATGACAAATGAGTAGGCTTATTTCAGTTAAACAAAATGATCAAAATTAAAAATTTAAGCAAAAATTATGCATTTCTACTATCCATTCAACACCCCCAGTTAAGCCAGTGAAGAAATTGCATGATTAACATGAAAAGGGTATTTTGAAATAACATATACCCTGCATGTCTACACTAGCTCTTACTAAATTCAAAAGCAAAACAAAATTCACAGTTTTACAGGTGTAATGTGAAGGAAGCTACTGTTCAAGGTCATTTAAAGCATCAGGAAAAAGAATAAATAAAACAGAAAACATAGTCAACCATAATAACATTCATACAAAAGACAACATTTAACAGTAGCCAGAAGAAAACACCATCTTCTACATACGAGTAAAGGAACGCAAATGAATGAGAAGCTTCTCATGTCAAATTCAAACTCAAGAATTTAAGCAGCGGACATTTTACAAATAAAATCAGAATACTATTTTTCCTGAAATTCTAGTGATGCATTACAATTCATGACTGGTTCTATAGGAAGCTTCCTCTCAAAGAGACAGAAATCCTAACCACTTAATTTGAATTTACAATTCATGTAAAAGACAAAGTGTGAATTCAATTTTGACACTATATAATTCAAGAGTTTACAATCCATGCTCTTTCTTGATCATCAAGTGTGACGAATCTGTACAGGTCAATACAAACAAGAAAGTGCACAAGATGCTTACCGAGTCTATAGCAACTGCAAACCTCCCCTTTCTTTCTTTAACAATATCTGAAAACCAAGCCACCATAAGACAGTAACTCCACCATGTTACATTACACAATGAAAGTCATAGTAGCAATATACCTTTCCCCAATTCAATTATAGAAAAAAATACATGATCCAAGTCCTTCACATTCTTGCACAGGCTGGTGGTCACTGCAATTTCTACTGAATGGTTATCGATAATTCCAATTTCTGCGAGTTGCGATTTCCAACCCAGAGGATCCGTGTGACAATCTAAAATCCTCACCCTGCATGGTACATTTAACATTCCATTGAAGGTTAAATAAACAAACTTTCATCCCAGTACACCATTATCTAAACAGCCCGGATTCATCATAGAATAGTACCATGAGTTGAGCAAAGAGGGGGATAACAGCTGGACATAGAACTGCGGACTCCGAGCAAAAGCAACCAGCACAATACCTCTGCATATATGAGCAGTAATTAGCAAAAAAAAAACCCAGAATTTCTTGAAAGAAAAGAAAGAAGAATTAGGAATTGGGACTTACTGAGCCTGGGATTTAGAAGCTTTGATAGTTTGAGTGAGTTGGATAAGGGTATGGTTGAAAACGAGGGGAGCGAGTGGGACGTGGATGGAGTCCTTGATAGTGAGAGCGGGGGCTTGTTCGCCTTCTACAGCTCCGTCACGGAGAGCTCTCACAATGGCTTCAGCCGCCATAGCTCTTTCAGTCTGCCGCCTCCGTGGATTTACTCTTTCTTTCTCTTTACTGCTCCCCAAGTGTCAAACGTTAAATAGTTTCGTATCGTCCAAAAAAATTAATATCACACACTTACATTAAATTTCGATAAATGAATATTCGATAAATGAATAATCTCGCTAAATGAATAATTTTTTCCGGTCCCGATTTGGGCTAAGGGGCTAAATGAATAATCTCGTTAAATGCATTAATGAATTATTATTTTTAAATCCTTAAAGGCCCTATGTAAATATAAATGAATAATCACCAGATTTCATAAGATATATATATATATATATATTAAAAATATTTTTTTCAATCAATAATGTTCATATAATAAATTATTCTCTTACAAAAAAGGTGTTTATAGTTTTTTGCTCTTTTTCCCACCAAAATTAATCCCATACTTGATTTTTCTTAGCGCAAATAAAATTTCGGGAGTGTCATATGCATACATTTCATGTAATATTAATATAATTTCTTCAATACTGTTTAAATGAATAATATATTCATTTATCGATAAATGAATAACCTCGCTAAATGAATATTTTTATGATGGTCCCAAGAGTATTCATTTATCGAGGTTTAACTGTATGTCTTGAAAGACCATATTTCCTAATATTATGAAATTACCATTATATATTTAAACTTAAATGATTATTTTTTGTGTTAGACTATCGATCGTGTTAAAGTAAATATATAGTTAAACATGTTAGTGTAAAATTTCATATAAAATTAAAACAATTAAGTAACAAAATCTACCGTTCAAACTAAAAGGTACACTGTATAATGAAAGTCAAAAGTATAATGAAAGTCAAAAAAGTTGGAGTTCAGGAAATCTTCTCATATTTGTGCCCTCTTAATAAAAAGTACAGTGTTTATTGCCCAAAAAATAATAATTTGCATGTTTTATGATCTTTATTCAAGACTACAGTTTATTTTGGGTGGTTCTATATGCAGTTCTGCAGGTTCAAATTAAATCTGAAGTAACAATGATATCCCTCTTAAATATGTATTATAATTCACGAAAAAATAATTTATAAATTGGACACGTGTTCAATCATTAGATAGACGAGTTTATGTATTCAAAGTTAGAGTTTTAGAAATATATTCATAAAAATTAATAAACAAATGAAGGATAATTATGGTATTTTCCCACTTCCATTGGACCCGCAGAACTAAACTGGACTTGCATATAACAAACACCTTTATTTTTTGTACCTAACATTTATCAAAACATTAATTTTTGTCATTTGCTCACGCGGACAGGCTTTCAACGCACTTTCTGTTTCTCTCTCTAGGGATTCTCTCCCCCTTCTCTCTACATTGATTTCCCCTTTTCGCAATTTCCGATCATTTCTACCCGTTGTAACGGTAACTGACACACTCAGTCCACCGTGAACGACTAATTTGCCACCGCCGCTCCGCCTTAATGGCGGAGCCACCGCCCCACAATGGGCAAAAAACCTTTCTCTCCGCCCTAAAATCCAAATCCCCTCCCCTCTCTGCGGCCTTACCGAACAACCCGGAAATTCAGGCCACGTCGGAGTATAAGGGTGAGCTAGCGTGTATCTTTACGGCGGAGCAAATCGAAATACTCAGCCGGCCGTACCGCAATGCCCTCATTGGGAAGTTTAGTAAAGGTCGCCCGACCATGCCGGCGAGTGAAGGTGCTTTCAAAGCGGCTGATTTCACCGGCAGCTACCAGCTCGGAGCAATCGAGCATAGGCACATCCTTATCCGCTTCTCAAACAAGGAGGACTTCCAGAGATGCTGGATGAAATCAAACTGGAGTATTGAACGATTTCCAATGCGGGTTCTCAGGTGGACGCCGGAGTTCTCCACAGAGTCTGAATCCTCGATCGTCCCGGTGTGGGTAACATTATACAAACCTCCCGTTTACTACTATAATGAATCAGTACCAGAGCAGTTAGGAAATCGTATTGGTACATTTATCAAAGTTGATTCTGCAACACAACTCATTACCTGTCCCTCTGCTATCAAATTATGTGTGGAACTTGATCTTCAGCAACCTATCCCTGTAGAGATAAGGTTGGGTTCAACTGAAAACTGTGCCAAGACCAAGCTAGAGTATGAGAACCTACCCAAATATTGTACTCATTGTAGGAAAGTGGGGCATGATGAAGCCATATGTAGAGACCTCCATCCTGATCTCAACCAAAGGAGATATGCTGCACAACCATCAAATGCTCCTAAAGTCCCTGCCTTAGCCAAAATACCACTGATCACAAATGCCTCAATCCCAGTCCCAGTTAAGATTACCCTACCTGAGTCCCAAAATGCCACCCTGAACACACTGATAAACACCACTAATGCCTCTCCTGCTCAGAAAGATAAACAGGCATCCGAAACTCAGGTCATTACCTTTGGAGTTAGGAAACTTCATAGGGTGGTAAAGAAGAAGAGAAGAGCTAAAAAGAAAAAGAGCAAGACCACCCCTACTACTATGGCTCTCAAAACTGTTCCCCATCCCTCCCCAACACAAATTTTCATTGCCACTACTAATGCAGCTACAAGCCCCTCTCTATACAATGTTGTACAGAATAAAGGCCAAGCTGCCCCTCTTATAGATCCTACACCAGCCAGTCATGTTCCCTCTCACTCCACCTCCCATTCAATAACTCCTTACTTCTCCCCCATTGCCATATCCTCCTCTACCTCCCCTAAAATGCCAAACCCCTCCCTTTCACAGCCTTCCTCCTCCACCTCCTCCAAACCAGCTATGAGAAGGGCAACACTGGCTACCAAACAACCACCAATCCCAGCTGAAAACCCCTTCACCCTGGTCACTGCTAAGCCAAGGCTCAGAAAATCCTATGCTAAAGATGATTCTGCTGTTCCATCTGGCCTTCAGGACATCTCTCCACCCCATTTCAAAGCTAATAGTCTACTTTTCTTGTCTCAGGACAGAAACAGGAATAGTTTTGCTCCCTTACAAGAAGCAACCAATGAAGAGGAAGATCTGTACATCTCAAATTCAGACTCTGAAAGCAACAATGTGGACCACCAGGTCAGTAGTTCTAAATTACCCAAGATAGGATCAACTCAAAAAGCTAAATTGAAAACTTTCTTTACTCAGTTTAACAGAACTCTTTCTTTCTCAAAGTCCTTTCAAAAACCTTCTAAACACAGTCTTTAATGATTGATCACAACCATAAGATTAACTGTTTAGTTTGGAACATTCAAGGTATGGAAACAACCCTTGATAGATTACCCTTACTGGTTTTTGATAACAACATTGAATTATTATGCTTAATTGAACCTTTGCATCCTAATTCCAAATGCATCCACTATATGCAATTACTTCATTTTTCAAACTGCATGTTTTCTGATTCAGGGAAAGTTTGGCTTTTCTGGAAAGACTCTTTCAACATTTCTCTTCTAAAAGACAACCCCCAATTTCTGCATGTGTTAATCACAAAACCTAACATAAATATCTCCATGACTAGAGTCTTTGTGTATGGCTCTAGATCCAGAAAAGGCAGAAAGGCAATGTGGAGTGATCTCATTGCCTTGCCAGCTTCTGATACATTTTATATTGGTGATTTTAATGCCATGATGTCAATTTTCTGATTACAGTGGTCCCTCTACTCCTACTTTGGCCAGTATGGGGGATTTTCAGAAACTAATTGATAAAATGGCATTAGTTCACATTCACACAGTGGGAAATGATTTCACATGGACCAACAAAAGACTGAAGCCTACTTTAGAAAGGCTAGATAGAGGACTGTGTAACCAATCTTGGTTTTCACACTTCCCTAATTCACCAGTCTTGGTCCTCAATAGGGAGAATTCTGACCACTCACCCTTATTTTTTAGGATAGACACACAAGTCAAAACTGTCCCAAAATCTTTCAGATTCATTGCAACTTGGTACAAGAGAACTGAATTTCAGAATTTCATTAAGTCCAACTGGGACATCCCTCTAGCAGAAACTGGTATGCTTAAGTTTTTTCTTAAGCTCCAGAGATTAAAAAGGGAATTGAAAATCTGGAATAGGGAGGTTTTTGGTAATGTACATAGGAATGTAGAAGTTGCTGAAGAAGCTGTTAGAGTTCAAGAAATTATTTATGATCATAATCAATGTGATCATGAATTAATCTCATTAAAACTCAAAAGGGATGACCTAAAAAAAGCTATAAAGGAACAAAGCATTTTTGGAAATATAAAACTCAGCTGAAATGGTTCAAAGAGGGAGATATCAACTCCAAATTTTTTCACAACTCTTTGAAGGAAAAAAGATCAAAGCTGAGAATTTCCAAGATAAAGAGTAGTGAAGGGATCTGGTTGGAGGAGATGGATGAAATAGAATCGGAAGCCATAAATTATTACTCCTCTCTTCTGACCAGTGAGCACAAGGACTCTGATGATCAATATGCTTCACATTTCCTTTCACAAGTTCCAAAACTTAAAACAGCAACTCAAAATTCTAAGTTGTTGCAACCAGTAACCATTGAGGAACTCAAAAAAGTAGTTTTTTCTCTAAACAAGTCTAGCACTTCAGGGCCTAATGGCTTCAGTGCTTGCTTTTACATTAAATCTTGGGAAACTATTTCCCTAGATTTAGTGGAGGCAGTAAATGATTTCATGAGTGGATCAGACATCCCCAGGGGGATAACTGCAACCTGGATCACTATAATTCCAAAAAAGGACACTCCCATTTCTTTTGATGATTACAGGCCAATCAGCCTATCCAATGTAATCAACAAAATATGTTCAAAAGTGATCATGTACAGGTTAAGCCTACTTATGAATGATATTATCTCTCCCAACCAAACTGCTTTTATAAAAGGTAGAGACATTTCTGATAATGTTCTCTACCTAAAAGAGCTGGTTAGGCACCTTAATAGAAAAGCTAGAGAGCCTAATTGTATCATCAAATTAGACTTGAGGAAAGCTTTTGATAGGATTCACTGGTCCTTAAAAATATTCTGATCGAATTTGGGTTCCATGAACATTTGGTCACAATGATTATGAAAAACCTATCTCAGGCTTGGTATTCTGTTATGATAAATGGCAAGCCAGTTGGTTTTTTCAACTCTACAAGGGGTATTAAACAAGGGGATCCTCTTTCCCCCTTTTTGTTTAACATATTCACCGAGTCTTTCTCAAGGAGTCTAACCTACATTTTTGCTAATGGGAAACTGGCTAATTTTAATTTACCAAGAATTTCATTACAAGTCTCCCATCTCTCTTATGCTGATGACACTGTGTTGTTCATTTCAGTAAACAAGAGTACTCTGATCAACCTCAAAGCTTTTTTAACAACTTTTGAAGTTGTCACTGGTCAAAGAATTAACTATGACAAAAGTGACTTCTTCCTAAGTAAACATGCTACACTAGCTAAGAGAAACCAGATCAAACAATTTTTAGGGATGAAAGAGGGCACTTTTCCTTTTAAATATTTGGGCTGCCAAATTTTCCAAGGAAAAATTCTTAACTGCTATTTCAATCCCTTGCTGCAACAGATCAGCAAAAAACTGAGCTTTTGGAGACATAAATGGTGGAGTACTGGTGGTAAAATCACCCTTATTCAATCTGTGTTATATGCTATTCCACAGCATGTTTTCACAGTCATAGCTCTCACATTACACATTGTGGAATCCATAGAAAGATTGTTCTCAATTTTTTTATGGGGATCCAATGCAGTCAGAGCAAAAAAAACTTGGAGAAAATGGTCCAAATTGTGCTTCCCAGTGGCACAAAATGGCCTTGGTTTTAGATCAATCCCACACATTGTCCAAACCTGCTCAATCAAACTCTGGTGGAAGTTTCAACATGGTTCTGCCATGTGGACTCACTTCATACAATCCCTCCCTCCCACTTCCAGAAACTCACAAACTTGGCTTATAATCTGTCAAGTAAACCATATAGGGGAACATAACTCTTTTGTTATCCATGGGAAATGCCTATGTAATTTTTGGTCTGCAAATTGGAGTAAACATGGCCCTCTACTTGACATCTTTCCACCAGACCTTACTTCCATCCCCATTTCCTGTACTGTATCCCAGTTTGTGCTCTTAAAAGATCAATACCTTCCAGAACTGCAAGGGGCCCTTCCTGAACCTTTACTCTCTTTTCTCCAAAATGCTGTACTTTTTTTTATCACAGGGAAGATAGGTTAATCTGGAAGCCCACAAATACAGGATGTTTTACCTTCAAGTCTGCCTATCTGACTATCCATGATCACAGGCCTTCTTCTCATTCCCTTATCAAACTGTGGAATATTAGGATCCCCAAGAAAATTACTTTCTTTGTGTGGAGATTATTTAATTCCCTTTTGCCTTTTGATGAGGTCCTCATTCATTATGGTTTTCAGATAGTGTCAAAATGCCCCTTCTGTCAGGCCTCAGATTCAATAGACCATTTTTTCAACCACTGTCCTTTGTCAACTCATATATGGTCTGAAATGATGTCCTCAATTGGCATCAAAGATATAGCCTTTAGAGAAATCTGGGACAAACTGTCCTATTATATAACATATACAGGCCTATCAAGCTTCCATGCTAAGTTGATTAGAATGTTATGTTGTATAATAGTGTGGTGTTTATGGAAAGCAAGAAGCAGATTTTTATTTGAGGAAACTAGGCCTTGTTCTTCGCTTATCCTCTCTGACATCAAACATATTTTGCACATGTCTTTGGCTGCAAACACTGTTTTCATTTCTCAGGAACATGATCTTCAACTGGCTGCTGCTGCACACATCCCTCATACTCAGAGGCCTCTCAGGCCTAGGCTGAGAATAGTTAAATGGAGCAGGCCTGAAATGAGATTTAAACTAAATGTTGATGCAGCTTTCTCTGGCTCAAATTGTGCTTTTGGCTTCATTTTAAGAGACTCTTCTGGTAATTTTATAGCCGCAGGTCACTGCTTCTCATCCGCTGCATCCTCCCTGGAAGCAGAAATTAAGGCTATTGTGGCTGGATATCAGTTTGGTTGTTTCTATGGGCATGATTCCTTCTGCATTGAGTCTGACTCACCGGTAGGCATCTCCATGATCAAAAATCCTATCACAGCCCACTGGAAATTATATTCTCTCTGTGATCAGGCTCATCTTCTCATCAAGTCTCCACTTCAGCATACACTCAGACGGGGAAACCTAGTGGCAGACTCTCTGGCCAAACTAGGTATGTCTTTGAGGAAATCTGCAACTTATTCCTGGGATTTTTTGCCACCTGACATCAGAGCTCTTCTGCTCCTTGACCAAATGGAATTGCCATCAGTAAGAGTATGATTCATTTCTGCTCTTCACTTGCACTAGAATCTGCTGATCTACCATCAATCCAGACTGGAGTTCCTGTTTCTGTTGCTGCTCTTGTAGCTGTCTCTCAGGCCTTCACTAGGTTGCTCAAATTTTATAAATAGGCTGCTGCCCCCTTTTGTCTATATTTTCTATCCCTCTTGGTGCCGCCCAGAGTTCTGTTCTTACAATTCTCTAATAGGCTTTGATTGGGATTGGAAATCTAGGTTTCTATTCTTTTGTATAGAGATGCCTCTCTATTCTTTTGAAAGCACAATAGTGCTTTTGGGACTTTTGTCCTTGTAAAATAACTCAAAATTTCTGGCCATTTAAGGTCCTTCAGGCTTGGGAAGCCTTATAAAACTTTCCCCCACTCCTTGAGTGGTTTAATCTTTTAAAAAAAAACATTAATTTTTGTACCTAACATTCAAAGTGTTCAGAATGTTTACCTAACATTCCAATATTGTTTAGGGTTTGTACTTAACATTCAAAGTGTTCAAAATGTGTACCTAACATTCTAATATTGCTCAATTTTTGTACCTCGCGTTAATTTAAAGATGAAATTATTGTTTTTATTGAATTATCAAGGACATTTTGGTAATTTCACTAAAATAAAATTAAAACTTTTGAAAATTTCAGTTTGAAATTAAAATTCAGCAATTAACATTTTTAATTATATATAAATTTTAGCTATATAAAATTATTTTAAACAGGATATTTAAAAATAAAAAATTATTTTAACTAAAGTTAGGTGGAATATTATCAATATACCCTTAGTAAAACAGTAAAACGAACAACTTCAACTTTAAATTAATGTGATGTACAAAAATTGAGCAATATTGGAATGTTAGATACATATTTTGTACACTTTGAATGTTACATACAAAAATTGAGCAATATTGGAATGTTAGATACACATTTTGAACACTTTGAATATTACATACAAAAATTGAACAATATTAGAATGTTAACTACAAAAATTAACGTTTTGACCAATGTTAGGTACAAAAAATAAATTTTAGTCTTTATTCAACGTACTTTGTAACCCCTCCGTTGTTCTCTCAGTTGACATAAAGTTTAGGGGTCAAATCGTAATTTTATCTCCTTTTTTCTTCTCCGGCAATTCTATGCTCCTCCGCTGCGACAACTCTTCCCATCTGTAAATCCAAACCCCTCCACCAAAATCTTCAAATCCAAATCGAACCTTCTCTCTCTCTCTCTCTCTCTCTCTCTCCTATCAAACCCGTATGAAGTAGGTGGGGCGAATTTCTTCACCGTGCCCCAATCCTCGATCTCCATCGTCCTCAAATTCATCGAAAATTAATCAACGTAACTACCATCCGAATATTGACGACAATGAACTCCACCTCGCCCACAAACAAAAATAAATGCAGCAAATTAATTATGAAAGTTCACTTATAGCCCCCATATAGCCATGACTTCCTACCTCTACAAATTCAGCAAGCCCTGGAAACAACAACTGGAGACAAATTAACCGATGATGGCCGCTATAGCTCTTCTGTTAAAGGGTAAAACTCAATACTGAGGTGGCTGTATTAGATTAGACAATATAGAGTTACAACAGTGTACAAACGGAAAGTATACAACCCTTAATTAAACCCTAGGTTGAAGGCCTATTCGTCTAACCCAATGCTATTCTATAACACCCCCCTCAAGTTTAGTGTTGGGTTAACTGAGAAGCAAAGTTTGGATCTAAAGAAACTTAAATAAGGGTTTTGAAAGACCCTTGTGAAAATATTTGCCAATTGCAATCACTAGTGGAATAAGGGACAGAACACGGCGGTTCCATCCCAATTGGACGACGGTTTTGACCGCCGTCCTTGGTGGCGCCGTGCAATTGGCGCCACCGTTACTCGGCGGTTTCAACTGCCGAGTAACGTTTACGAGTTCGGAAACCTACCCGGATGGGTACATTTCCGGACTCGTAAACACCCGTTGCTAGCAGGAAGCTGGGTGCTGGCTATGCCGGCCGTTACGTGTCTGGACGGTTACCCGGAGGATCATATTTACGTAGCCGGACGGGTAGCCGGGAAAGATTCCGGCACGGGCAATAATCCGTCTGCCGTGAAACGGTGGCCGGCAGTTGGTAGTTCCAGCTACATTTACGAAACCGGAAATCTAGCCGGGTAAATAAATTACTAAACCGGATGCCAACCAGGGAAACTTTCGAGAAAATGGGTGAAAAAAGGGTATTTTCTTCCGGGAATGTTTCCGGCACCGGAAGTCTAGCCGGAAGAAATTTGTACTGTCCGGGTAACATTAAGAACTCGGAAAACAGTCCCGGATGATTTATTTAAAAATATAAATTTTATTTATTTCGGCTTTTGAATACAAAATAGAATGTATTTAAATGGTGCTAGTGAAGAATTATATGTTTCAAATGTTTTTGATGTATTAAGAATGAATGTATAATTGAATACATCCCTTGAAGGCGCTAAATACAACAAAAATTGCTAATAACACAAAAACATGTGTCAATTTATAGCTAGAGCGGATTCATGCGAAGTTAAGACAAATGTTGCAAGACTAGTCCTCGGTAGATTCAGTTGTTCAGGTGTGTAGGGGCTTGTATCCTCTTCGAAAATCTGTGTATTAGCAAACACAATTCAATATATGACGCAAACATATGAATATGTATAAGGTAGATGCCCTTATAGATTTGAAACTTACAGGCTCAAGGTCGTTGACCAATTGGTCAAGTTCCGCTACCAATTTGAGTTCATACAACATAACGTAGAAACCGCATTCCCAATCGCTACTTTGTCTCTTGTAATTTAACACAAAAGGTAGATCACATTGTTAAATACAATCGATGTCGATATATAATACTAGTGTGATTACTGAGGGAGAAACGTGTAGAGTACCTTAATCTCAGTCATTACAAACGCCCTCCTAGAGGGATTGACATGATTCAAAGCTTGTCTAAGGAGGTGTTCAAAAGACGGGATTGGCGGACGATGGAGAGGATCTATCCAATAAACTTCTTTGGTTTTTTTGTGGATCACAACCAATCTCCAATGTTTACTAACAAAAAAAGGCATATCCATTCGTCAATAATGACAATATAAAAGTTAACCCAAGATAAGAATTAGGTAATATGAATTACTTACCCGAAAATGAGCGGTGCTAGGAACAATGTTTTGTCCTTCACACCGAGAGCCTCTTTCATGTAACTTAAACGCTCTGCATCATTATGACCGAATTCTTGGATCCGCTCAGGGCATAGGAAGCCTATCCATGGCTTTAACCGTTTTTGAACGAGTTGATATAACGAACTTAAGAATAAAAAAGATGAATGGTTAAAACAACGGGGAGAACGGCAGTTGAAAACACACAAGTTAATATAGTCTCGACATTTAAATGACTTACAGTTGGAATAAAAACATTAGGGGCTCGGTTGCCTTGTCACCCTTCCATAGATCCTCAAAATTACCCCAACACATTACAATTTGTCTTCCAATACCACCAAATACTTCCCTTGGAGCCGGGAATTCGTAGTCTCCAAATTTGCAATGTGTAGACAACTTATCATACAACACCTTCATAGCCGGTGTCATAGATTTAACTACAACATCTTTTAGGGCGGTCAAAGGTTGGGGAATTTGTTTTGAAATTTTTGGATCAACCTTGCGCGCAACGCCCATAATTGGGTTGTATAGGCTAGCGGGTTGAGTCTCTCCTAAAATCTCGACAACAATTAGCCTACGAGACCAAAGTAAAAACATACCTTCCGCCGGTCCCACAACCTTACACGGGCCTTTGGGTATGGGAATTCAAGCAGTTAAAACCAAAGTTTTTTTTCAATAGAACCTCCCCCAAACCTATTGAAATTTATCGTCGCCATGCATCTTCACCGACTCATTGAAAATTCCGTTTGCAACATGCATAGTAGGCTTCCTCACTCCACCATCGATATATAATTTGCATGGATATGTGACCTCGACTTTGACCTAATTAAAATAGGGGATTCCATTTTTAAAGTATCGTCATAAACATGCTAAGACTATTAAGAGAACGAATCGAGAATTTGAATAAGAATGCGATCGAAAAGTGAGTTAGTGTATTTACCTTTTTTGGTCGGCTTAAGTTATCATCACATATGTTTGGTTGTGGCGATGGTGGATTGCCTTGCACCTCAAAAACATCGGGTGAGTGACGTGAACCACATGAAGGAGGCTCCCAATCGACGCTTAGATCATTCAAATTTGGTGGGAGAATTGCGCCCGTTTGCTTGACTATTATTTGGAGAGCTATGTCCCTTTTCATCATATTCTTCACGGCCTCATCAAGCTCTTTCTTGGTATCCCCGAGCTCTTTTTTTGTATCCCCAAGTTCCTCTTGCAACTTGTTGTACTTGGTATGTCTTGGTGGTTTAAAAGGTTTCGATTTGCCGATGAGATCTCTTTTCACTACATGTGATGCATATCCACGAACTCTACCGGGGTGTTCCTTCCATTCCGTCGCCTTATAACGGATGTCCTCTGCTTGTGTGGGAACAAATTCTCCCGAAACAATTTTCGCTTTGACATCATCCTATCATTTAATACAAATAAAAACATGAAGTAGAAAGAAAAATAGATAGGAATAAGAATTGTAATAATATTAGCTCAAAATATTCAAAGAAACAACTTAAAATATCTTTTATCAACTTCTTGTTTCCCTCGTGTGTGTAGTCGCCTTTGCTATCTTGTCGACCAATCAAGAAGCTAGTGAGTTTATCAAACTCTTTAGGATTAACCACCTCGGTGCTCTCCCGTGCTTCCTCTTCCGTCATCCCACTCTCCACTTTCTCTTGCACCCCATCTTCTTGCAATTTGTTTGCATGTTTGATTAGTGTGATAGTATATCCCGCCCTACTCATTGTATGAGGTGTTGTATTAGCCTTTGCATTTTCACTATTCCTCAACCTTAAACCCTAACACATAAATGAATTTAAGTAATGTGAACGAAGGAGTAATACTAGAATGGTAGAAATTAATCTTACTAGTCGGTCATTCTCCAAGGTACGTGCTTTGAATATTGCCCAACTTTCTTGTAGAATATCGGTGTAGGCCAACCAAGGGTCCTCATCCTTAAAATCTCCATAAATGTAATGTTTAGACAACATTGCTTTATGATCTCGTGCCGCCTTACTCAAGTAAAACATAGTTGTGTCAAAAAGTTTCTCCATATTTGGGGTAACAATTTTGAATGGTACCTACATACAATTGATAAGAAAAGTTGGATAATATGTCATTCATGTGTACAAAAATGAAATTATCTTAAATTAAGGTAGAGACTTACCAAACATTCCTCCCATAATTTAGTCTTTTCCTTGTCGGGGACCTCATGCCAAGATTCATACTTTATATCCACACAAGTTCGACCAATTTTTCCAACCCAACTCTTCCACAAATAATACTCTTCCGATATTGGTTCCCCATCATCGTTGAACGTCATGTCCGTCAAAATATTCCTCTTCATCCTTTTTTGTAAGACGGCACAATATGTCCTAGGACGCCTCACCCTTGTTTTTTTAACACCTCCCGCGGTGTTAGTGGTTCTAGGGCTTTTGGGAATTCCTACCTTCTTCTTAGGTGGTGCCATAACTCCTCTACAAATAATATATAGCATATATTAAGTAACCTCACTATCCACTAAGAATAAGTATATGCTAAATTAATGGTTTAGTAGTCATTTTTAGTTTTTAATTAAATGACCATCATAAAACCCCTAGGGTTTAGGATCCTATTAAACTAATAGGAATTGCCTATCACATGCTTAACCCCTAATTGTTTGTGATTAAATTAGTGCCTATATATGACATACTTAACCCTAGATTTGTAGTAACATAAATAAACATCATCATGACTAATCAAGAATATAGCCCATAATCCCAATTGATTAATCAAGAATGTAGCCCATAAAACAAAGCTACTTTTGTAGTAATAATTAAGCAAAGCCCATGAACACATAACAAAAATTAACCAATAAAAAATATTGGTTAAGCAAATGAAGCAAAGTTTCAAGAAATACCTTTTCAAGTAGTACAAAAACCCCAATAGTATGGACAAAAAAGCTCCTTTTTTGTACTAGAAATCAAGAAATGGGGTCAATGTGATAAATGGTGTCCTTGGTGGTTGGAGAAGAAGAATTTGGAAGTGGAAGAGAGTAAATGGGTGGGAGAAAAGTGATATTTTCGTTTGTATGTGGAATGAATGGTGTAAAGTCAAGCATTATTTGAGTTGGCAATTTTTATGAACGGTGAAGACTTTGACATGAATTCATGTCAGGCGCCAAGTTCTTCAGGAACTTCGACATGAAGTAATGTCAAGAAGATGCAGATTCAGAAAAACAACAAACAAGGAAGTCCAAGATTAATTATGGCTGATCGAGCAAATCTGGAAAGATGATATTCAGCCGAATCCAATCTAGATTCTATTTTGTGTTTTATTTGGTTAGATCAAAACATATTTGGAATAGAACCAAATTAATATGGTTTATTCCTAATTAGATCAAGATTAGAACATTCTTTTTCCTTATGTAATAGAATAGCAAATATGGAAATCACAATCATACAGGGAAAAGAAGAGTGATGGATCTGATTGATCAAGGGATTCAGTGCTCTATAAATACAGAGCCCTATGGCTATATTCAGCATCGATTCAGGAGCTTCAACGTATAAGCATAAACTCAGAGTTTGAGGTTTTTGCTATAGAAGAATCGACGCAGAAGTTAGAGCCGTGTTTGAGGTTCACTCACATAGATCGACAAACGACAACGACAACAACGATCGGGAGATCAACAGAAAAGGAGCTTGTGTTTGGTACAGCTTGAAGAAGTGCAGCCTTGACTCGCACTACTTATAGAGTTAAGTAGCAAAGGGATTTTGTACTGTAACTGGGCTTTCTAGTGAAATTCTTCAAGTTGGGCAGAGTTGCCTTGCAGAGTAAGTTGTTATACCGAACTGCGTTATCAATTGCTGTGTTATTTACAATTCCACATCCTTAGACATTATAAGACTTTCTGACGACAAGACATTATAAAGTCCCATACATTGTAACTGATAAACTGATCTAAATTGATAAATCGATCGAATTTAGGTAGACTCACACTTCAATTGGTATCAGAGCAGGTGCTTAAACAGCCCTTGACTGCAAGGAGAGCAGATCCGGACAGAGTTCTACCTATGGCAACCAGAGAAGGAGGTTCAATAACTAAGCCACCCTTGCTTGGAGGAGAGGATAATGAATCTATTAGAACATTACAAGCTTATGAGATTGAATATCATCGTAATTGTAAGGAAAAGATCAAGAAGAACTTGGCTTTCAGAACCATTGCAACTAGGGAAGTTGAATGTCCAAGTGATGATGAATGTAGTGAAGAAATAGCTGTATTGTCCAGAAAATTCTCCAAGATCCTGAATATAATCACCAACAAGAACTCTCAAGACACATTTCCAAGGAACGAGCAGCAATCACAAACTTCCAGATCTGAAAATATAGAGGACAATATGAAGTGCAGAAATTGTGAAAGATTAGGACATTTTCACAATATTTGTCCAGGTGCTGAAAGTAGTGACAAGGATATGATTTCTAGCTGGAGTGATGATGAGGATGCTGAAGATCTATCTAGCAACTATGTGGGATTTGGAGCTAGAGTTACTAAAATTTCAGAGGTAAAAGATGAACATGCGAGTGTGGAACCCAAGACTGAAGATTCCAATAATACAGATTTGTTTGTCCAATCTGATACTGAGGGCTCCAGTGATTTTGAATATTCATATGATGAAGAGAGGCTGACTACTGAAGAAATTAGTTATGAAACTATGGAAAGGTTTAGGAAAATCAACAGGATCTTGACAAGGGAAAAGGAACGGCTAGTTGAACAATCTACTAAAAAGATTTCAGAACTGACAAGAGATAATGAGGACTTAAAAGAAAATCTGCTCAGTGATAGTCAGTTGTATGATAGCAACATGGTAGTGGATTTCGATAAGCAAGAATGCTCTTTAAGGCATAATGATGGAGTTTTAACTGGATCAAAAACCTCTAATAATTGTTATGTACTGGACGTTAATGTAATATGTATGAATATAAGTATTAGGGTAAAGGCTAGTATAGACTTTTCCATGTAAATATGGAGTATATATATGAGAGCCAGGGCTACCACATTGGTACGCTTTTATCATTATCTGTACATGGTATCAAGAGCTTAGGTTTCGAAAAAAAAAACCAATTTTTTATTCTCTTTGCTTCTCCGATGGAAAACATCCCGTCGAGAGATGAATCAGGCTTGCCGCCGTTCAATCAGCCTGTCGATGGTTCTCTTCATCAGGCTGAAGCAGTGCCCAGGACACCCGATTAACTTCCGCTGCCGCTGCGACGTCTCCAATTGAATCGGCTCTGACCGATTCATCGTCGTTGCTTCAACCGGTGTCACCGATGTTTACCCCGGCTCGATCGGCCGTTTCTGCGCTGCCAGCATCGCCAGGATTCTCGGCTGTCCAGCCTCCAAGCGGTGCAACCTCGGCTGTCCAACCTCCAAGCGGCGCCTTCACGCTGGCCGTCCAGCCTCCTAGAGGCGAATTCTCAGCCGTCCAGCCTTCAAGCGGAGTCTTCACGCCGGAATCGCAGCATCTAAACGCAGGAATCGCGTAGGGAGCATCCCAACCAGATGGCGCGTGGATCCCACGCGCCACAGACGCGGCCCACGCGTCAGGCGCGTGGATCTCACGCGCCCCAGAAGGTGCAAGTTTGTCGGGCGCGTGGATCTCACGCGCCCACCTCCCAGCCATGGTCAACGGTTCTGGCGCATGGACCCCACGCGTCCATGGAGCAGGCCACGCGTCAGACACGTGGGTCCCACGCGCCTTTGTTCCTGTAGCGCCCTCCTTCCCTACCGCACGACCCGAAGTTGCTACTGTTCACCAGAACCCCTATGTTGCTTCGTTTCAGCCACATCAGTCCATTACATCTCCTCCGTTTCAACAACATCCATTAGCAGCAACTCCAGTTCAGCGGAATCAGTTTGTAACTAGTTCGTATCAACAATTCCAGACCACTACCATGAACAATCAAGGTTTTTTGGGATCTTCTACTGGACAGCAAGGTTTCTCCCTTCCGCATTTGTCTGCTCCAAATCCTTCCAATTTAGTCACGATTCAACTGTCATCTCCAGAAGATTACTTGCTTTGGAAGACTCAGATTACCTGTCTTTTGGTAGCACATCAGCTACTCGGCTTTGTTGATGGTACTATGACTCTCCCCACTCCTTTTATTTATGATGCCAATGGGGGTATGATTCAAAATTCACAATATTCTGAATACTTACGTGTTGATCAACAAGTTAAAACTTGGATATTTGCTTTGATATCTCGGAATGTGTTTGTTGATGTTCATGAGATGCATCCTTCTCGTGATATTTGGGTTCGTTTACAGTCACGTTTTATGCAAGCTAGTATGGCTAAATCTATGGAGTTGAAGGGTAGACTAACTAGGCTACGAAAGGCTGATTCTCAATCTATGGATGAATATATGCGTGATGTTAAGATGTTGCGGCTGAGAATCTGTTTAATTGCAAAATGAAGATTTTCCAAAGTGATGGAGGTCGTGAATTTGATAATTCTTCTCTTCTCCAACATTTTACTGAATGTGGAATAATTTTTCGTAAATCATGTCCCGGCACACAAGCTCAGAATGGAGTTGCTGAACGCAAACACCGCCATCTCATCGAAATGGCACGCATAATGCTTGTTCAGTCAGATCTTCCTGCTCAATTCTGGGTTGATGCCGTGTTTCAAGCTGTTTTTACTGTTAATCGTTTACCAAGCTTGAACTTAGGTGGTGTGTCTCCATTTGAAAAATTGTTTCATCGTTCTCCATCTTATGATTTTTTTAAAGTCTTTGGTTGTGCTTGTTTTCCTCTTCTAATGGATCCTAAAATCAACAAATTACAACCTAAATCAAAACATTGTGTTTTCATTGGTTATGCATCTGATTATAAGGGTTATAGGTGTCTTGATCCTCTCATGGTCGAGTTTATGTTAGTCGTCATGTTCTTTTCCATGAAAAACAATTTCCCTATCGTAGTCTCATTCCTTCTCAGTCGAGCTTACATTTTTCCTCACCGCTTGATCTTTCTGAGGGTTGGTCGCCTACTGTGGTGTCTACGGGATCTAGTTCGTCTACCCAGTCAACATTCCCGTCGTTATCATCATCTCCTTCTCCAGTGTCTCCTCCTCCTATCATGTCTCTAGTACGTTCTATTGAGTCACATCCTATCTCGCCCTCTTCCGCGTTGCCTCCTAACTCACCTCCAGTTACGATGAATCCTGTGTTGCCAGAAATTATGGATAGGTCGAGTTCATTGTCTAGCCCGGTTACTGAGTCAGCCTCTCCTGTCTATCGATCTCCCGCGTTTAGCCGGTTCATAGTCCGGTTGTATCTGCGTCTCCTGAGCTTTGATCTGCTGACTCTAGTTCCTCTCCGTCACCGTCTAGTGTACCTTCCCAGTCGGTCATTCATCCGAGTGTTTCCTCTCCTATTTTGCCTTCCATTGCCTCTTCCTCACAGTCGTTGGTTTCCAATGCTCATCCCATGGTTACTCGTCTTAAAGCTGGTATTTCCAAGCCTCGTCGGTTAATGAATTTAAAATCAGATATTGTAGAATTAGAGCCTTCTAATTTCAAACAAGCGTCCAAAGATTCTCGTTGGCGACATGCTATGCTTGATGAGTATAATGCATTACTTAAAAATAATACTTGGGAGTTGGTACCTCGCGACTTCAATCGCATGTGCTTGGATGTAAATGGGTGTATAAAATTAAATACAATTCTGATGGGTCATTGGAGCGATTTAAGGCCATACTTGTTGTTTTCGGAAATCACCAGCAGGCAGGTATTGATTATTTTGAAACTTTCAGTCCTGTTGTTAAGCCTACTACTGTGCGATTGGTTCTCACTCTTGCTATTTCTCTTAATTGGACTGCCCGTCAACTTGATGTTAAAAATGCATTTTTGCATGGTTTTTTGAATGAAGAAGTTTTTATGCGTCAACCTCCAGGTTTTGCTGATCCTTCTCGTCCTCATCACATATGTCGGTTATGTAAGTCCATTTGTGGGTTACGACAAGCTCCTCGAGCTTGGTTCTCCAGATTTAGCAATTTCTTATTATCCATTGGTTTTAAATGTAGCAGTTGTGATTCTTCTATGTTTGTTCTTAAATTTAAAGGTCACATGCTTATCTTACTTCTCTATGTGGATGATATAGTCCTAACCGGTAGTAGTAATGACTTGGTTCACAAATTCATCTCTGTTCTGTCTTCTGAGTTTGATATGAAGGATTTAGGGGATCTTCATTATTTTCTAGGTTTACAGGTGTCTCGTACTCTTAAGGGTTTATTTTTGTCTCAGCAAAAATATGTGTCTGATTTGTTGCGCAAGTTTCATCTTCACACAGTTAAACCTGTACGGACCCCTAGTGTTTCTAGAGTTACATTGTCATCTGTTGATGGTGACCTTCTTGCTGATCGCACTGAATATCGTAGTATGGTTGGTGCATTGCAATATTTAACTATGACTCGTCCAGATATTGCTTATGCGTTAAATATGGTTTCTCAGTTTATGCATGCTCCCTGTACTACTCACCTTCATGCTATGAAGAGGATTTTCAGGTATTTGCAGGACACTATGGAGTTTGGTCTTTTTCTCCATGCCGCAAATTCTCCGGAGATGGTGATTGCTTATTCCGATGCTGATTGGGCTGGTTGTCCGGACACTCGTCGCTCCACCACAGGCTATGCTGTGTTCCTGGGGAAGAATTTGATTTCCTGGCGCTCAAAGAAACAACCAACTGTGTCGAAGTCCTCTACGGAGGCAGAATATCGTGCTGTTGCTTACACTGCGGCGGAGACTATTTGGCTTCGTCAATTGCTTGTAGATTTTGAGTATTATCTTCGTCATCCAGTCACTCTCTATTGTGACAATGTTTCTGCGACATATCTTGTGGCCAATCCGGTTCAGCATGATCGTAGCAAACATATTGATGTTGATTATCATTTTGTTCGAGAAATGGTTGCCCATGGTGGTCTCCGAGTTCATTCGATTCCGACACAGTTGCAGGTTGCTTATATATTTACTAAGGGTCTTTCTAGTGATTTGTTTTGTAAACATAGATCCAATCTATCCGTAATTGCACCCCGTAAAGATTGAGGGGGTGTATTAGGGTAAAGGCTAGTATAGACTTTTCCATGTAAATATTGAGTATATATATGAGAGCCAGGGCTACCACATTGGTACACTTTTATCATTATCTGTACAATAAGTATAGACTCTGAGAATTCTGATCAGAAGGAGGATGGTGGACTTAATGGTGAAGGGAATGAACCGAATGCTCCAGACATTTTAATGTCCACTGATCAACATGATGCATCTGACAGTATGTACGATTCAGATGATCTATGGTTACACAAATAGGTCAATCAGAGACTGTGCATAAACTATCTGTAGAAGAAGTTGAGACTCAAAGGAAGCATCGGATGCAACTTCGACCAACAAATCCTATAAACTACAAGGAATTGACAGGATTGCCAGGATTTGTTACTACATTAGCAGGATATTTATGTTATACCTCTATGATTGAGTCCAATGATGTGCGCGAATTTTTAAAGAATGAATACTTGATAGCTTATGTGCAAGCCGAGTTGGAACAGTCTATCAAGAATGATGTTTTGACTCTTGGTCCAAGCCATACACATTCGAATTTCCCTGTAACCAGATGGATGTCTAAAAGTAACTAAGTAGCTGATGAACTGGTTATGACGACTGTATTATATGAGTTGAAGGTAGTTCTATGGAAACGTTTGACGTATTTTATGATCTATCCATGCAACAAACGAGGGGGAGTCTTGTGTATGCTTCAACAACATAGTCTTGCTTTGATGATTACAAGCAATGACTCAGATAGAAGGACATCCACCGGAGGAAGCTGTTATGCTCAAATGATATGTATGAGGGCCATTAACATTGCAAAGAATTCAGTTCAGCACACAAGGACTAAGCACTTGATAAGGGATCTTGTGGAGAAGAAGGAGATCACCTTGATTCATTAGAACAACATTACTTCAGAACAGCCCGAAACTCTTTATGGTGAAAAGATTGAAGAGCTCATGTAACACTTAGGTGTTGGCTAACTGTATGGTATTTTTTCTATGTATGTAGAATTAGTGTAGATTTACAGCTTTTATGTAAATATTTTCTAGAAAAACAAAAGAAAAAATACAAAAATATTAGTTAGTATAGTTAGCAGTAGTTATTTTGTTACTATACTACCAAGAAGAGCTGAGCTGAATAGTTGAAGGGAGTATAGACATTCGACTGTGTATATGATCAAGCTGGAGAACTAAAGGATAGACAGACATTCTACTGTCTAAAAGAGCTAAGTTGAAGAGTTGAAGGGAGTATAGACATTCAACTGTCTATATGATCAAGCTGAAGAACTGAAGGATGGATAGAGATTCTACTGTCTATGTAATGCGTGCTGGAAGATGAAGGTTTTTGGGCTTGGGCCAAGCAAGGCCAAAAGTGACGGTTATCTGACTGTTAGACGAGCCGTAAATGGCATCTTGGGAATGGTTACCTTTTTCGGCAACAAAAAAAAGGAATTCTAATGTGAAGAAACAACTACCCCAATCCATTCCAAGAACATATTTCATTCTCCATCAAATCCCCTATATCCAAAATTTCTGATCAATCAAATCACAGTTTTACTTGTGATTTGGGATTAACTGATTGTGAGCAGCATCAATCTAGCACTGCAATCATGAGGGTGAAGAAGACCTTGAGAAATGCAACTCCACCAGAGGCGTATAGAATGATGCTTCAAGCTGCAGCAGGGGAACACATACCAGATTCCAGAGACATTGAAGATCAAGCCATGCATGTAGAGAATCCAGTTCCAGAAGCCCCAATTTCTCAAGTTTCTGATGAGGGTTTGCAAAACACCAATGTGGAGATTCCAGCCACACAAATTGGTGCCTCTGATCAAGAAGAAGAATTTGTGGATGCTGAATTTGAGAAGCAGGAGAATGATGCTGAGAAGAAAAATGATGTTGAGACTACGATGGAGAAGAATGATGATACTCAGGTCATGGGAGAACAACCTGTTAGAGATGCAGAGAAGGAGAAGAATGAGGGCATCTCATCAAACTTAAATCTTGTGGGTTTGATGGAGAGATTGAGGCCAACTGAACCTGTGATTGAAGAGGTTGTCAGGATGAATGAGCCATTGGATGTGCTTGCTGACATTGCTGCTATGGCCGAGAATCTAAGCCCTGTTACATCGGGCGAGCTAAGATCATTTGAAGAAAGGGTTGATGAACATGCCGATCCTGACATTCTACTGTATGAGAATCAACCTGAAGCTGTACAAGTGAATCAAGACACTCTGATGTCTTCTGGCTCAAGGATGAATGATGGGGAAGAGAAAGTAGTTACCCCCAAGAAGATGAAGAATAAAGTGATGGACAAGAAGAGTCATATTCTACTGTTGCTATGAAGATAGGAAGCAACATCTTCACCTCTGCAGCAAGGCACAATGCTCAACAAGAAGTGGAGCCACCAACTGCTCCAACTAATCCCACTGGTGAACTGGATCACAGTTCCAGTGATGATGTGCCACTCTACCAACTCTTAAAATCCAAGAAGAGAAAGAGGAGAGCTTCCAAGAAGCCTGAAGCTGATGCATCAAAGGAAACTGTTACTACTGACAGCAACATTCAAATGTCCAGTGCTCCAGAAGTTCAAGAAAATGGAGCTGCAACTTCAGAGGATGGGGAAGGTGGAGAAACATCTCAAGCTGCATCAAAGAGGAGAAAAGCTACTGCAGCAAGGAGGAAGAAGCCAGCCAAGCCAATCAGAGGGAAAAGGATTTGGCCAGAAGTTGAATTTGAGGAACAAAGCTTCATCAGTACAGGTTTTTCTGATTTCCTCAATTACTTAGGCTGTGCTAGTACTGTGAGAGGATATACTGCATACAATGAGAACCTAGTATATGAATCTTATGAGGCTATGCATGCTGGGATAGATGAGCCAGAATCCCAATATTATCATAGAAATTAGTTGAGAGGACAAACCCTAGAATTCTCTCCCAGAAGAATTAGGAAAATACTAGGCTTGCCTGTTAAAGATAGTGATGCTGCCTACCCTATGGACTTAGCATTTTCCGTCAATGATGCTGCTGCTGAGATCACAAACCAAGGAGTGATGGAGTGGAATGCTAAGTATGTGCCAGCTTCAATGCTAACTCTGAGATATTTCTGTTCAAGATGGGGATACATATTTGGATGCCTACATCAGACATCTCAGAGGTCACAAAGGATCTTGAGCACTTTCTGTATGCACTGGGGACCAGAGCTGACATCAACCTAGGAGCTGTAATGTTTCAGCACATTGCTAAGTGTGTCAACTGTGTCAGGAATGAGAGGTTGATCAACCCAGGCCTCATTACAAGATTATTCTCTGAGCTTGCATTTGACACTGACAAGATTGTAACCATCAAGAAGTACAAACCTACCTAGAAGGTGACAAATAGGGGGAGAATAATTGATTTGCCATACATTCCACCAGTAGATGAAGCTGATCAGACTGAGATGCAAAGGAATGAGGCAAGATTAGAGTTTCTGAACTCTAGATATGAATTGTTAGCAGCACAGATGGATGAGATTAACTTTGAGATGTAGATGATTGAGCAAGAAAGGGGTCCTCTGGCAGAAACCCTTGCTAATGCTGCTTCTTCTGCTGAAGAACAGAATGCTTCAGCTGAGAAGGAGAGATCACAATCCAGTGAAGATGAAGATGAGGACTCTTCTGCTGAGAAGGAGTCAAGCTCTATAGGATCCAGTTCTACATCAAGTGAAGAAGGAGCTGATAGATCAAGTGAAATCACTGAGACTGATGAAGAGATTACTACTCTCAAGAAGTGATATTTTGGGAATTACAAGCACCTGCTGCTGCACCAGCTACATGAAGACAAGCAAGGTGGCTTTGGCATTTTCATGTCCCCAGGGGGAGAGTAGTTTGATATTCTTGGACTTCTTAAACTTTTTAGTTTATTTCCATGTAATATGTTTTTCTGATGTTCTGGACATTCGACTGTCCTCCGCGTGACCTGTAACTTTTGATGATCTACAAGCTGTTCAAGTATTCAGGGGGAGTTACAACAACACTGATGTGCTATGAAGATATGTTTAAAAGTCAAGAAGTGTTGGGTTCACAAAAATGCCAAAGGGGGAGATTGTAAAGTCAAGCATTATTTGAGTTGGCAATTTTTATGAACGGTGATCATGTCAGGCGCCAAGTTCTTCAGGAACTTCGACATGAAGTAATGTCAAGAAGACGCAGATTCTAAAAACAACAAACAAGGAAGTCCAAGATTAATTATGGCTGATCGAGGCGTATAGAATGATATCCAATCTAGATTCTATTTTTTGTTTTATTTGGTTAGATTAAAACATATTTGTAATAGAACCAAATTAATATGGTTTATTCCTAGTTAGATCTAAATTAGAACATTCTTTTTCCTTATGTAATAGAATAGCAAATATGGAAATCACAATCATACAGGGAAAAGAAGAGTGATGGATCCGATTGATCAAGGGATCTAGTGCTTTATAAATAAAGAGCCTATGGCTATATTCAGCATCGATTCATGAGCTTCAATGTGTAAGCATAAACTGGGAGTTTGAGGTTTTTGCTACAGAAGAATCGATGCAGAAGTTAGAGTCGTGTTTGAGGTTCACTCACGTAGATCGACAAACGACAACGACAACAACGATCGGGAGATCAACAGAAAATGAGCTTGTGTTTGGGACAGCTTGAAGAAGTGCAGCCTTGACTCGCACTAGTTATAGAGTTAAGTAGCAAAGGGATTTTGTACTGTAACTGGGCTTTCTAGTGAAATTCTTCAAGTTGGGCAGAGCTGCCTCGCAGAGTAGGTTGTTATACCGAACTGCATTATCAATTGCTGTGTTATTTACAATTCCGCATCCTTAGACATTATAAGACTTTCTGACGACAAGACATTATAATGTCCCATACACAGTAACTGATAAACTGATCTAAATTTATAAATCGATCGAATTTAGGTAGACTCACACTTCAAATGGGTAGATGATTAGATAAGAAAATAGTCTAAGTGTTACTTATTCTGATTTTGTATAGAGTCTGAGTACGTTTCCGATCTGAAATTCAAGCCGGACAGTACAAAAACAAATTAATCCCATCCGGATTTGTTTCTGAACTCGGAAAATCAGGGCGGAAGTTTTTATTTTAAAAGGGGTAGACGGGTGTTTTACCCAAACCCACAAACCCTCCCCAAAATTCAACCCCAAATCAGTCCGCCCCAAACCCCCACTCCACCAATTTTTTCATCCAATCTCCAACCATAGCTAGGAGTAAAAATACCTCCACAAGTAGGCAAGTCGAGGAAATCGAATAGGCACAAGAGGTAGAGTACCTCGAGTCCGAGGAGGAAGAGTCACCTCCAAGAGCCGAAGATCACGTGGGTGGGAGGCGATTAAGCAAGGCCATATCGAGAAAGACAAAGCGGCAAAGAGGGCATGATAGACCCCCCGAACCAACGGCAAGTAGGAATTTCTTCAATAGGAGGGCGGAGGCCAACTATGTCGAATGGTGTGGGAGGAGAACTCACACTACCAAGGTGATTTGCCCTAGCTCTATTGAACCTTTGCATTTAGGGTATTTGATTGCTAATTTTGAGCCTAGTTATTTGGATAAATTGTTGATGCTTGAATCCCCATGTCATCAAGATGAGGTTGTTCAATTTTATGCAAATTTAGGAGAGTATGAGTCTAATAGCATGTGCACTAAGGTGAATGGTAAAGTGATTCAAGTCACTAAGTATCATATAAATGAGGTCCTAGGCTGCCCATGGGTTGATGATTCATCCTTGCGCCCTAATCACCCCGATGACCCTTATGAGATTTATAATTTCAACAAATTTTCTAGCGAAATTGGGCCAAACCAACCCTTAGACCTTCAAGTCATGGGACGTAAGTACTTCAAAACAACTTGTCGGGGTGCGGGTAGTTGTCCGGGTGATTTTAATGTTGAAGAGCTTACAGTTGAGCAGAGGATTGTATTTGACTAGATTTGTCTGAATGTGTATCCATCGGGGGGTCATAGTTGTGAACCAACTTGTGGACGTGTTCTGATGTTCTATTACTTGATGGAAGGGTTGAAAATAAATCCGGGTCACTCCATAGTTGAATACATGTTTAAGGTGGGGAGTGGGTCGAAGCAATGTTTTCCATATGCCGGACTTGTCACTGAGCTAATTAAGAATCAAGGTGGAGGTCTTGTTGATCGTGCTCAGCCTTTAGAGTACTATGATGGTGATTGGTTTGACCATAAGGGTTTTGCACTAGATAAAGAAAGTCATAGGTACATCATTAAGGTCTTACCTCCGGGTGCAGCCAGAAGAGTGGCTAGGAGAAAGAAACTAGAAGCTAGAGCTTCAACTTCGTCGGGGACAAGTAAGTGAATATCTATTTTGCCTTTGTTGTTTAAATGTGGGTCAAAATGTGTTTGTTTTCGAAACCTAATCATTTGTTTGTTTCGTAGGTGAGGAGGGCCGGTGGATGCGTAAGCTCTCGAAGATGTGGGAATGCTTCACCGGACAGGTCGACAAGGCTAAAGAAGAAGTAGCAATGCTCCGTGCCGAACAAAGGGCTTATATTGACCGGAAGGGACTTAAGATCCAACTTAGCCCTGAATTGAATGAGCCGGATTTTGGTCGACTGCCATCCTCAAGTGAAGAAGATGTGGCCGGGGGACCATGATGAGGAATGAGAAGTGACTATTTTTAGATTATTCATATAATCTAAAAATGGTAACCATGGTTCTAGAACGTGTAGCGTGGGTTGTTAAACGGATCCTAGGGTTGCAAACGCGGTGAAGAACTAACGTAAAGAAACGTTGGAACTTGTAAATTAGATGCAAAACCGTCGCGTCACACTTCGGGGTCCGTCAAACGCCGCGCTTGTCGGGTAAGTTTGAGTCGCTCAAACTTGAAGAATTACGATTGATTGCAAAAAGAGTTTATTATTAATTGTGTCTTTCTCTTCCCCATTGTTCGACCTGCTCTTGATACCAAAATGATGCAGGACGAATAGCGCGGGTTTTACGTAACGGATCTTAGGGTTCGAACGTGGTGAATAACTGGTTAAGTGGTAGTTGATGGATGTAGAAAAGATGTATAACCGCCTGGAAACTTATAAAAGTAACGATATTGTCCTTCCACGTCTGAATAATTCTCCATAGGAGATTACAATATATATTACCTAAGAAAAGTAAATCTAAAGAGGATTAAGATTTCCTCTATTTTCCTATAATAATGTCCTAAATCTAAAAGGAAATAAATAAAAAAATACTTAAAATAAACCTTCTAGAACCATGGTTACCATTTTTAGATGATATGAATAATCTAAAAATAGTCACTTCTCATTCCTCATCATTCTCGCCAGCTTGAAAAACTCGACTCCCGGCGAGTTAAAATCATAAGTCATCTCAGAAGGCTCCATATCTGTATACTTTGAACATTTTTCACGTGGATGTCCCTTCCATCGAACGAGATACTTCCAACGAACAAGATATTTCTGGCCATGTACTAATTTTGGAATTTTTCTAATACGTAACACATCCCTACTTCCACCATGCGATACTGCAGAAACTACCTTAGGCAATTTTGGAAAATGTTTCACTTGAGTTTTGGTAATCTTCTTAACTTCTCCAAAAGACCTAAATGCAGATATAATGAGCTTGTATTTCCTTTGCTTCAAGAAATTTGGCTTATGAACCTTTCTGATAGATCGCACACATGATATTTCCTGACTAAGAAAAATTTGAACTTCTGGAACTGAATTAGTAGCTGATATTTCAACATTTGTCTCTTCTGCCACAATTTCTTCACTCTTGAAAACCTCTTTGTCAGGTGTCTTCTCAAATATTGTCCTGCACTTCCCATCCTCTTCAACCACTTTAACTTGTTCAAGGGTTTGACTATACTTCTTATCCTCTTCGACATGCTCTGTAACATTTACATTCTCTAAAGTTTGATTGCACTTTGTATCTTCCTCGCTTGCTTCAACCTTCTCAGTCATTACCTTAGTGCTTGTTGGTTTTACGAATTTCTGCAAACCTTCCAGACTCAAAGACTTTAAAATAATGTGCTCATTGTTTAGGTTAAAAGAGTATGTGTTGGCATGACCATCATGTGAAACATTCCGATCATATATCCAAGGATGACCTAAGAGAATATGAGTAACCCTCGTAGGCACAACATCACACCAAACTGAATCTGAATATCTACCATTCTTCAAGTGTACCAAACATCTCTTGTTTACCAGAATAGAAGTATTATCCATCCAATCAATTTTGTATGGTTCAAGATGTGGTTCAGTTGATAGTTCAAGTCTCTCAATTGTAGTTTCTGAAACCATATTAGTACTACTACTTTCATCAATGGTGAGTTTTCGGTATTCCCTCCCACAATTCACCGTAGTCTGGAAAATTGTTGACAGGCCATTAAAGATCCTTTTGCTAAGATTCAACAAAGACTCATCTTCTTTCTCTCATTCATCAACACTTGGTGATTCAACTTGGGACTCAGTAATTGCAGTTTTATTGAAACTCTTCAGCAGTGTGAACCTCTTTGAAATTCCTTCCCGTGTAGTGTTCACCTTGTTGAAAGAATGAAGCCGCAGACTCTTCTCAAATTGAAGAGCTAGTTGAAAGGCTTTAGTGACAGTACCAACTGGGTGAGGTATTATACAATTGCAGATCTCTGGCTTTAGGCCTGACTTGAATCTAGCCAAAGCCATCTCTTCGCCCTCATGAACTCTGCAATGAACCTTCAATTCTTCAAACTTGTTCTTATATTCTACGACTGTCATGCTTCCTTGTTCAAAACTCGCTATGTCTTCAAATATTCGAGGGACAAATCTACCATCCGGGGGGTTCATGAACATGTGGCCACTTCGAGTTCATCATGCTCGACCTCGCTCTTGATACCAAAATGATGCAGGACGGATAGCGCGGGTTTGATTTAACAAATCTTAGGGTTCGAACGTGGTGAATAACTAGTTAAGTGGTAGTTGATGGATGTAGAAAAAAGATGTATAATCGCCTGGAAACTTATAAAGTCACGATATTGTCCTTCCACGTCACGCTTCAGGGTCCGTCAAACATCGCATCTGTCGGGTAAGTTTGAGTCGCTCGCACTTGAAGATTTACGATTTTTGTCGCAAAGAATTTTTGTAAATCAATTGTCTGAATAATTATCCATAAGAGATTACAATATATATTACCTTAGAAAAGTAAATCTAAAGAGGATTAAGATTTTCTCTATTTTCCTATAATAATAATATCCTAAATCTAAAAGGAAATAAATAAAACATACTTAAAATAAACCTTCTAGAACCATGGGGTGGAAGAGAATGCACCAGCCCTCTCCTACGGGAGCCTAATGACTAAGTTGCTCTTGAAATTGGACCCAAATTTCCGATTTCAAGATGATCCCACCCCTTGGAAGCCATACGACTACCACTACTTTGAAAACTATAGGCCGAAATGGACTTTGGTCGATGGAAAATGGATTGTGATGCCTCCACAAGAAAAGACTAAGCGGGCTAGGACATCAAGAAGTAAGTCATCTTCACCTCTTTATTCACAATTTATGCTACTTTTTATCATAGTTTTATTCACATATGAATTTTCATTTTATAGGTGGGGAGGTGCCTGATGGAGAGCCTTCACCGCATGTTTCCAAGATGAAAGATATGTACGCTAGCATGAAATCTAAGGTGCTCACATTGATTGGCGTTAGGAAAGACGCTTATGAGGCAAGGAAGGAGTTGAGAGCCCTCAAGCGTGCAGAAGGATGGACCACAGGTGGGGATGCCTCGCCGGGACATGGTAATGATGAAGAAGAGCATAATGGTGGCGGCGATCATGACAATGACTATGACTTGGGGCCTTGATTTAGTGCAATTTGTTTTAAATTTGTAGTTAAGTATGGATTTTCCGTATCGACTAATATTACATTTTAGATTTATTTGATTAACATTTGAATGCTACAGAATGGATTGTATGTGTGCATTTACAATTATTTGCAGTGTCAATTTTACGTAACTACTTATTAGTGAGTGTGCGCACGTCTTCGCCTAAAAAAAAACTTCCGGCTTACGTTTCCGATTTCGTAACTCTTACCCGGATAAGGCAAATATACTTTACTTATCCGGATGCCTGTCCGGGCACCACTTTTCTGATTTCGGAAATCTATCCGGATAAGGAAAATCTACTTTACTAAGCTGGATGACAATCAGGGAACCCTTCGGGAAGTTGAATAAAAAGCCTTGCAATAAACAAAATACTTCCGGGTTCTTGTTTACGACGTCGGGAACTTAGCCGGATAAGGTTGGAAAATCTTTCCGTGTCCGGATTGTTAGCCGGAACTAGGCATACTAAAAATTTGCACTATCCGGGAATTGTTTCAGATACCGGAAAACTACCCGGATAGCTTAAAATTGAGTTCGTCAACTTACTTTTATTTTTCCCAAAATCATTTTCAATATCCTTTATTTTCTTGAATACCTCCTCGCCACTGATAGGAGAGGGGTGGTGCATTCTCTTCCTTCCCATTAAACCAGTCCTTAGCCTTACGAAACTCGTGACCGTATGGTAAGAAACGACGATGTCCTTGATAAACAGTTTTTCTCCCGTGTTATAATTGAGAGAAACTAGTATTCTCCTCACAAACAGGACAATCTAGATGACCTTTCACTGAATAACCAGCTAGATTACCAAGTGCAGGGAAATCGTTCACGGTGCAGAACAACATTCCTTTCAACTTAAACCATTCCTGACGATATTCATCCAACTTCCAATTCTCTTCGAACCACAGTTTCTGAAGGTCGTCAACTAAAGGTTCTAGGAGCACATCAATGTCATTACCAGGCTGCTTTGGCCCTGCTATCATCAACGATAACATCACACATTTCCTCTTTATAGGTCAACCACGATGGTAGATTGTAAATAACAACCATCACAGGCCAAGAATTGTGTGTACTACTCAAATCTCCATACGAATCCATACCATCAGTGGATAAACCCAACCTTGCATTCCGAGCTTCCTTCCCAAAATCAGGATAGAATTCATCAATTTTCTTCCACTGATCACCATCTGAACAATGTGCAATCACATCATCATCTTTAACCTTCTCTCTATCTGTGTGTCATGTCAAGTTCTTAGCTTCTTCTTTATTAGCAAACAACCTTTGAAGTCTAGGTATAATAGGGAGATACCACATGACCTTCGCGGGAACACGTTTGTTGGTTTCCTTAACAACATCTCCTCCCACATCCACTTTTTGTTTCACAGCTTTGTATCGTAACTCGTCACAAACGCTACAATTTTCCAATTTCACATCATCTTCCCCTCTAAACAACATACAATCATTAGGACAAACATGAATTTTCTCAAGTTCCATACCCATTGGACATAGTATCCTCTTTGCAGCATATGCCCTATCAGGCAATAAATTTTCAGTGGGAAGCAGCTGTCTAATCAACTCGAGCGCATCTGTTATTACCTTATCTGAAAGCCCATGCTTGGCTTTTAAATTAATCAACAACAAGGTCACGCTTAGAATAGTGTGGATTGACCCCTCATACAAAGGGGTCTGCTTATAATACATCGCTTCAAGCGCCTCAGGTTTTCCAAAAAAATGCATGGCAACATCATCTACCAAGTCATCCAATTTATCGTCATAGTTACCAACCATTTCGTTTTCTCGTACAACCTCCATTGGTTCATTAACAACAACAGTGCTACGTTCTTCCCCATGCCATACCCACGTGGTATAGGAATTTTGGAAACCCCTAACAATCAAATGTTCACGCAAACCTTGAACTCCTAAATATACATCGTTAGTGCAATCCTTACAAGGGCACCGCATGGCCGACTGATTTTCTACTCTTGCATTATCAGAAGCATCATCAATGAAGTATTCAACCAATCCCATATACTTTGGTGAGGTCCGAGGATTCTCCCTAATAATACGACTTTCATTCCATAACGCGTGTGTATCTATTTTCATAAATTTTAGTGCATATTAATGAATTAATTCATCTACATCGTACTAGTTGACAACATATCACATAAACTATGATTTCATAAACACAAATGACTAGGAATCAATAGCCAAGTTCAATATTTTTTAATGAAATTAGGGACACACATATATATTCATGCTTGAAATTACAAAGATCCGCCCATCGATACTAAATTTAGCGGGAGATTACCTCATCGCGGCCTAGGATTCAGCGAGCCCAAAGATTGGGATATTCTCTGCTTTCTTCAACCCAAAACAAAGATAGAATAGTCTAGATAGAATAAATAGGATCCGTTTCTCATTTTATACCACTCTGTTTTAGCTCATCCGGGGATGTTTCCGAATTCTGAAATCTGTCCCGCAAATATTTACCTTATCCGGACATGTTTCCGATTTCGGAAACTTACCCGGACGACTGCTTTGACTTGACTCCACTGACATCAGAAAATTGCCCTGTCGACTTGACCGTCAAAGTCAAGCCGGTCAACGGGTAAACTTCCGGCTAGACATTTCTGGTGTCGGAAACTCAGCCTGGTCGGCGGTTAAACGCAACTGCCGAGCAAAAAATACATTTACACGGCCGTTGCATCACAACCGCCGTGTAAAAAGCCATCCGGCTTGAGAACTCATGTTTCTGAACTCGGAAACCTAGAAGGACGGCGGTTTCCTTATTTTCCCGCAGAACCGCCGTCTTTCGGCGCCGTTTTCTGGCCATATTCCACTAGTGAATGAAGTAGGAAAATGACTAACACGGATCTTAGATAAAGCACCTAACAAAGTGATAGTCGATGTCGATGTGCTTAGCCCATTTACGAGCCACTAGATTTTCAGCTAGAAATGTAGTGATGTTGTTGTCACATAACAACGATGCTGAACCCTGAAAAGGAAACTGTAAGTCTCGAAGAAGATGACCGATTCAGTTAACCCCGACAATTGTATTGGCTAGAGCACGGTACTCAGACTCTGAACTTGAGCAAGATAATGTGGGCTGTTTCTTGGCACTCCAAGATACCAAGTTCCTGCCTAGAAACATTGTATAGCCGTTAGTCGATCGCCGAATCTCCAGACAGTGGGCCCAATCAGCATCTGGGTAAGCACGAACATCGACACAAACTACTAAAGAACCTTGCAAGCAAAATGTGAGACCATGACGAGGTGTGCTAGCCACATAACGAAGAATCCGAGTGGCAACAACAAAATGATCTTCTCGCGGATGCTAGAGATACTGACTGACAGAATTGACCGCAAAAGACATATCAGGTCTAGTGAGATGCTGAAGTGCACCTAAAAGAGAACGATACAATGTCGGATTTCCTAACAGAACACTGGTACTGGAGTAAAGTTGAGACTGTGGAACAAATGGAGTGGTCACTGGTGAAGCGTCAATCATACCTGCACAACTAAGAATGTCTCGATCATTCTTAGCCTGACCCAAAAATATCTCTGTCGTAGTACGAGTCACCTCAAGACCGAGGAAGTAGTTCAAAAACCCCAAATCCTTTACTGAAAACTCCAAATCAGTTCTAGAGATAAATCGTCGAATGGAACCAGCATCATTTCCTGTCAAGATGATGCTATCTAATAAAATAGAAGATATAGTAACGTAGCACCACGAGAAAATACAAAAAGTGAAGTATACGAGTTGTTGCAATGAAAATCGAGTTGCCGCAGATAATAACTAATACAATCAAACCACGCTCTAGGAGCATGCTTAAGGCCATAAATGGCCTTCTTAAGGCGACAAACATAGTCAGGATAAACCGAATCTCTATAACACATTGGTTGAGTCATGAATATTGGAGCATCAAGAACACTGTTAAAGAATGCATTTTTGACATCTAGCTGGTGAAAAGGCCAATGTTTAAGTGTGGCAATGGAAAGAACGGTGCGGAAAGTGGCAGTTTTGATCACCGGACTGAAAGTATAATCAAAATCAAAACCAAGGATATGAGAGTATCCTTTACAACCGTACGAGCCTTATACTGCTCAATGCTTCCATCGGGTCTGTATTTGAGCCGTATAACCCACTTGGATCCAACGATGTTGGCATTCAAAGGACGAGGGACTAAGTCCCAAGTCTGATAATGACGTAGCGCACCAATTTCATCATTCATGCCTTAGACCCATTTTGGATCTTTGAGAGCGGTACGATAATCTTGAGGCTCAGAATGCTTCATAACTTGAGCAACAAGTCCCGTGGGAAAAAAATTGGGGCGAGTCTTTAAACACCGCCTACCATCCTGGTTCCTGGTCACCATCTAATGAGTACGATGAGAAAGAGAATTTGTACTATTGGACGAGCCAGATTAGGTAATAGAACTCGGAGAATACGGTGTTGTAGTTGCTGGTCAAGATAAAATAGTTGAGTGTCGGAGGGACTGTTTTGGAATATCTGGGGTTGCATATAGTGGAGCAGTAGGGGCTGATGGAGTTGACTGATTTGGACAGACTGAGCATGGGGTTGATCCTGCACACAAACTCGAACGCCAACCTCTCCTCTTAAGTAAAGCTCGCAATCATGTACTTCTTCGGAGTGCCTGAAACCTTACTACGCGTCTTAAAGTACTTCCTATGCATGACCACGTGTTCTGAGACGCCCTCATTCAACGAGGTAGGGAATGTTTGGGTGTGGTATATCTCAAAAGGCCCATTTGGATCCACTGGCCTCAATTTATCACTAAACACATAAGGGCATCCTATCACCTCATTAATCAAGAATTTATCTATTTTAAATGTCACACCCCTAACCATTGTATTCGTCTCTTCGGCCCTCTTCTCAAACTTAATATTGGCATAAAATTGAAGACACTCATCCCTATGCACCAGCTCACTCAAAGTTAGCATCCCATCTAGGTGAGTGGCTTTAAAATACTCGACAATATTATCACAATTTAAACTACGTATCCTAGCCTCATCAAACCCCTAACATTCAAAATGAGAAAACGACACTCTTGGTGCCCAATTTATGATGAAATGTCAACTTTAGTTCCCACTTTTTGAAATGTTTCAGAAATGGTTCCCAAATTTTGATGAATTGTTCTAAATTGGTTCCCAAATTGGTTGATGACTGGCCATCGACGGTTTCTCTCCCACCACTGCCTCTTCTGCACAGTCATCCTTTGTTCAATCCGGCCACCCGCCACCCCAAATGACGGCAAAGACGCAACAATTGTACATAGTGGAGGTGGTGAAGTCGGTGATGGGCTGAGCTGGCGGAGTGAGGCTCAGGCCGAGAATGATCGACTGTCAACACCACCACACTAGCCGAGATCGATCTCCGATGGGCACCACTATTGAGTCATCATCGTCGGTCCGACACCGACACTTGCACTTCCACCATCCATTACCACCACCATTTTTCTGGTGGAAGTTTAGTGTATCAGAATCTGGATGGGTATTAAGGGGATGACTGTCGGAACGATCGAAGTGGTCATGAGCTCTCGTGTCGGGTCATGGGCTGACCAGCGGAGAAGATCTGATGCTGGTGGGTAACAGGTGAAGAGAGGAAGGTTGTCGTTGGTGGGAGTGGGACAGTTTTATGGCAGTGAATATTTGGCGGTGGTGATGACTGTGTAGAGCAGGCAGTTGTAGGGGAGAAATTGTCGCTGACCAATCATCAACTGGTTTGGGAACCTATTCGGAACATTTCATCAAAATTTGGGAACCATTTAAAAAAGTAGGAACCAAAGTTAACATTTCCTCAAAAACTAGGTACCAAAACTGTCATTTTCTCCATTCAAAATAGTACGACGGGAATATCGCTCATACATCTCCTCCGCTTCCTGGCCGATGAAATGGGACCACTCCTCTTCCACATCATCATTTCCAGTGTCATTGGCGGCATCCTGGGATGTACTGGCGGCGGTGGGCCAAGCCTGGGCAGAAGTGGTGGCGCTTGGTCGAGCCTGTTAAGATGTGGCACCTTGGGGCGGTGGCTGTGATGAACTCCCAGCGCCCTGGGAAGCATTTCTGGCCTGTTGACTGGCCGGACCTCCGGCGGATTGAGCCTCCCTTCTCCGGCGATGAAGTTGCTGATTAAGGGTCTCTTCTTCTTCTTCCTCGTTCGTCGGATTGGAGCCTACGCTGGGGGCCGTCCTCTGACGCTTGGGAGCGCGTGGGGTGAGGGTTTTTCCGGCTTGTTTGCTCCGACCCATGGTGGCGCTGCAATTTGTCGATCGGTGTTTGAGGAGTTAGGGTTTTACAGATTGGAAGTTTTGGGGATTCTGATCTCCCCGTCCCAAATAATGTTTAAGTATTTTTTTGTCCACACACCTATTTAGGAATACGCCAGATACACACGCCTACAGGCGAACGTGGTTACGAATTCTCAAGCAAGTACGTTCCTAAGTTGTTCCTGGCAGCGAGTTCGCTTAGCTTACTCCTACAAGCTGTTCTGCTAGCGAGTTGGTATTAGGGGGGATGGACGAGGCGGAGGCTTGGTACGTCATAGTCTCAAAGGATGCCGAAAATTTCACTAGAGAACGACTCTTCGTGTTGGGTCGAATTAGGGAAGAGAATGGTAAATTCACAACGGTTGAGGCCGAAAAATGTGCAAAGAGGGTGGTTAGTATTTCTTACTTAGCAAAATACTTATTGTAGCCAATTATATTTATACTTGCAATCCACCTTTTAATCAAATTTCCCCTTGATCCTATAAACAACTTTTGATAATGAGAACTTCTAGGGCGCCAAAAAGAAGAGGGTACATTTATCCCTTGTGGGAAGAATGATGTCTTGAGTGCGGATTTTGCTCTTGAAAAAAAAAGGAACACACGGGAAGAACATTAGGTGTTGGAGGTTACGTAACACAAGTTGAGATTTTTGGGATTATGCGAAGTTGCATTCCTTAACGGTGTTCCTGATGCTCCAATATTCATGGCTCAACCAGTGCGTTATAGAGATTCGGTTCATCCTGACTATGTTTGTCGCCTTAAGAAGGCCATTTATGGCCTTAAGCAGGCTCCTAGAGCGTGGTTTGATCGTATTAGTTCTTATCTACGGCAACTCAATTTTTGGTGCAACAACTCGTATACTCCACTTTTGTCTTTTCTCGTGGTGCTACATTACTATATCTTCTATTTTATTAAGATAATATCATCTTTACAGGAAATGATGCTGGTTCCATTCGACGATTTAACTCTAGAACTGATTTGGAGTTTTCAGTAAAGGATTTGGGGTTTTTGAACTACTTCCTCGGTCTTGAGGTGACTCGTACTACGACAGGGATATTTTTGGGCCAGGCTAAGTATGATCGAGACATTCTTAGCTGTGCATGAATATCAGGCCCTCGGGTGGTCATCCATGTGAGCCAACAATTGCCAATTGATTATTTTCTACCACCTAATGGAGCGTGTGAAAATCAATCTCGGGTACACCATCATCAAGCACATGTTGAAGTGTGTGAAGGACAAGGCCGATGAGATGATCCCTTATGGCTAACTCATAACCACTATGATGAAGAAGAAGGGTGTCAGACCTGTTAGCCGGGGCGAGCCAATGAAATTCTACGACGCGGCTTGGCTATATCACTAGGGCTTGCAAATCAGTGCGGAGGGGGTGGTGACAAAGAAGGACATTAGTGCTTCGAGTTCTCACAGCCGTTCTGAATTGAGTGATGGTATATTTGTTACATAATCACATTTGCATTTTATTTAAAATGTTTGGACCATATTAGTTTACTAATTGTTTTGATCCCTTTTGCAGCTCGCGATCTCGCTTGGCGTGAAAGATTGGTTGTATATGTGGGACAACTTGCAACTGAGCTAGAAGAGGTAAAGATGGACGTTGCAAAAGAGAGGGAGGAAATACTGGCATTTGGAAAAATGCTAAATTTGGACCCAGATTTGAGCAACGAGGAAGGCATGCCGGATTTCTCCATTCAACCATTGCCTCCTATGATCGATGATCCTAAAGAGCCAGCGAGACATGAAGACGAGAAAGAAGGTGAAGACCACGCTCATGATGAGGAAGAAGAAGATGGCGAGCCCGCTCAGGAAGACCGTGCAAATCAAATGATGAATACTGCGGAGGAAGTCATTCTTGAAGACAGTGATGAGGAGGAAGACGATGTCTTCAAAGTGGTCTGTCGAGTGAGAACAGCCAATCATTGGAACACGGGGACTCGTCTGAAGAAGACAATGAAGAAGTGGAAAATGAGGCGGAAAATTTGTCCACAACTGATGTAAGCGAGGAGGAAGATGATGACGAGGAAGAATGATCGCTTTAAGTTGTTAGCATTTGTTTTGTAATCACGACTCAAATTTAAACATGTTTAGCCTTATTTAGTGTTGAATTTCCTAAATTTTACATACTTTGATTTCAGTTTTGACAATATACACATACTCTAAGATCATATTAAAAGTAGAAGACTATGCATGTTAAATAATAATACAAGATGAGGCGAGCCTGAAAGCGATATCGTTACTGAAACTAGTGCATGGCGAATAAAGGATACGATGTCGTAACCTTTGCCGTCTACGAAACTATCATGCTAGAGAACTCGCATCCTAGCTTGCCACACGAGACAGAGTATATCATGCGGTTTAGCAGGCGAGTTCGCCACGAATTGGCGAACACACTTACGGATTCGCCTGTGTGATTGAGGATTTACAAAAAAAAACACAAGTACAGAACTAATAACAACGACGTCGTTTATGTCATAAATGAAAATAGAAGCGATATCGCTTCTAAGTATGAACTAGGGTTTAGGGTTTAGCTTTTAGAGTTACACAAAGAAGCGATATCGCTTAGTGTCTCGCCTCTAGTCGTTACTGTGAGAGATGTGCTTCCAAGTGGGTCATTAATCCCATATCGGTGGATTGCAAGCAAAATGTTCATTATATATCTGGATGCAAAATATAAGGGTTCGATAAGTCGCCGACCCGCGCAAATTACCCATGAAACACAATCTGCAAGCACTGTACATACACATTACATACATAATTCAGACTTGGATCTATATGATATCAATGAATAAGTACTGCCAGTATCCTAGGCCCAAAGGCCCACCCTTTTTTAACAAGCAGGCAAAGTCGTAACTTCATTTGCCTGTAAGCAATCATCATTCTAAATTAACCTTCTTTTTAGCCATTAATATAACATGATTTACTTTATAATCACTAAAATAAAAGTCCAAATACACATACTCTTTCACTTAGTTAAAATTATGTTATAAGCCTAGTAAATAAATGCTAATTAAGACTTTAAAAAATTCATAATACGTAAAATACATACTCACATAACATATTTTAATGTATTCGGTAAGGAAATTTCTAATTCTACATTTCTGGCTGAACATATACACAATGAAAGTAAGGCGTAGGCAATTATCTAGCTAGTTCAATACAGAGACGCTCTTTTTATATTTACTAGATTAGATATGTGAACTACTTATATTTGTTAGTACAGTGTCATGATAGTATAAAACTCTCAAAAATTAAACCTACCAAGTGAGTCACGATTTTTTGGAGTCGACTTGAGCTTCATCAACCTTTCCACGCGAGTTGCTCTATAGTCGATGCTGGAACAAAGTCATGATATAACTGAGTTGTTCTCGAATTACTCGCGAATAACCGATCTCAGTTATCACCCTTGGTGAAGATATTTTAAGAAATATATACATAACCCTAAATCACAACCATTTTTACCACATTGACCAAAAAAATAGGATCTATGGTTTTTTCAAACTTTGTCATAATTGCATTTGGTAGCGAGTTTGTTTCTTGTTTCGCCTGTAGGCGTAACAGTAAGCGAATTCGCTACCAAGTGGTGTCATTATTCCCACATCGCTGGATTGAAAGCCAAATAATCAGTATATACATTCTAGCAAAACAGAAAGGTTCGATAAGTCGCTGACTCGGGCAAACTGCCCATGAAACACCAAAAGTATGCACTATACATACACGTCATACCATACAATGTACTAACTAGGCCCATATCAGACTGACGAGTGAGTACTTAGCCCAAAGGCCCACCTTTGTTTTTTAATCCAAGCGAACTCGTAACTGAAATCGCCTGTACGGCTGTACCTGACTTGAAAGTGAATTCGCTTTTAAATTTCATCTGTAAATGATTTACAGGGCGAACTCGTAAACATGTTCCTATAAATAGTCAACTTCTGTGTCCAGACGCGTTCAAAACCAGATCCCCAAATTCAGATCCCTAATTTCAAAAGATTCGTCTTCCCGTGTGATCCATCGACTCCCTCCGTCCATTCCACCAGGAATTCAGCTCCATCACCTCCCAGGCTCACCCGATTTGTAAGTTCTACTCATCACCCTTCTTATTCAACATTAATTTTGTTTCATATTCATGGGTAGATTCATGGTTTGTTCGTAGGTGTGTTAGTTGTGTTCAATTTCTTGTTTGTTGGGTTGAATCATAGAATTCATGTTAGGTTTTATTGTTAGGTACTTTAGGTAATTTTAAACATGCCTCCGAAAGGTAAAAAGGCTGCTAAGCAATCGACCAAGCCTATTAAGTGCATAAGAGTAAGTTTGTGAGTGAACAAGCTTATCTTAAGTACAGTGGTTTTGCTGATAACAAGGCTGAGTTGAACACGTTATTAGTGTTGGATGAGAGTAAGGTTGGAGCGATAGGGTTGCAACAGGTTTGAGACCTTCTCGAATATCAATATACACAAGTTGATGACGGTGAATGCGCCGGGTTATCTGGAGGAGACTATGCAGTTCTATGCTAACTTCCGAAAGTGCGGTGATGTATGGAAGACCAAGGTTAACAAGAAGGAGTTCAATGTAAGTCCCGAACTATTCAATGCATCCCTCGGTATTGAGTTTGAGACGAGGATGAACCTGTGGAACTTTATGCTAGGGGAGACTGGCCTAGTGAGTTGGTCTGCTCACACCAAAAGCTGAAGGAATATGGGTTGACATACTTTGGTCGAGATGAAGATGATCTTGAAACGCCGAAGGATTACAAGCTATAAAAGCTTACCCCAGAGAGGCAGATATTGTATGAGATGGTAGCTACAAATGTTGTGCTAAAGGTGGGTACATGGCCGAACCAAACTACACGACTTTGGTCGAGTACTACATGGTGGCCGAGCAAGTCATGCTTAACTTCGGTCATTCCATTTTCCAACACATGAAGAAGAGTGTGGTTGAAAACAATATGGTTGTCAAGAAGTTTCCGTACGCGAACTTCATAACAATGTTTCTCCACCGCAAGCATCCAAATATGAAGTTCTCCAACATTGGGAAGCCGTGTGAGTACTACACCAAGGAGTACTACGAGAAGAATATGTGGGAATCGGTTGGGTCGACTTGGCAAGTCGTGGGAGAGAAGGACGTGGAGGCGGAACCAGCACATAAGGCTGGCAATTTGGAACACAACAAGAAAACCCGACCTGAACCGAACACGAATTTAATGGGTTTGGGTTGACACGAAACACGACATGGGTCTATATTGGGTTAGACACGAGTCACCCGAAAATAAATGAGTTAGGTTCAGGTCAAACCCGTGGGTCAAATGGGTAACCTGTTTGACCCATATATCTAAGGTGTAATCATGCAAATGATTGAAATTGCCTTTATAAATGCAAACAAATCCTCTAATGCCAAATCATATAGATTATCCTACTAATTTATGATGAAATCGAGAGTTGATTTTGTAATTCTTGATTTAGTTTCCATGTGACATGATCATTTGAGCAGCATAAATTTTAAAATTTAGTCTCATATTTAGTCCCATTATTAATAAATGGGTTTCGCAGGTTGGGTTTGGGTAACCCGGATTTTTACTGGGTCGGGTTTGGGTCAAGGTTTTGTGACCCGAATATTATTGGGTTGGGTTTGGGTTTAGTATTTTCAACCCGCCAACCCGCCGACACGAACCCGCCAACCCGCCAACCCGACCCGATTGCCAGCCCTAACAGCACATAATGGAGGTAAATTGTTTTTACTTTTTTTGATTCTTTGTGTTTATACTTTAAATTCAAGCAAAACTTGACACTTTCTATGTCTATCATTTGCCAGCAAGTAGAGAAGTCTATTACAAGGGGCTTGAGGAGTCTATGTTCGCGATGAGGAACGAATTTGCAAAGGTCCGCAAGTCAAGCTGGGAGAACCGCCACATTCTCCAGAGTTTTTGTAAGGACTATGCCCGTGGAAATCCACATCCAGCCACTCCAGAGGACGAGGATGATGCAGCCAATGACAGCTCTACCTAGACTTGTAGAAATAGTCTAGAACCATTTCATTTGTAATGCTACAATTTTATAAAATAGAATGTTAAGCCACTTGACAATCTGATTATAATTTCATTATAGTATTGTTTTTGGATCAAATTCTGTTACCTTTTCAAATGGAGTACATGGTTCATGTTTAAAAACAAATTAGGGAGAGGAAGACGTGTTTATGTTTATAGTATAGCTCTTCTTGTTAGCGAAATCGCCCACGGACTCGCCTGGATGGACAGAGAGTAACAGCTGGACCAATAAGCGAACTCACAACTCATAGGCAAAAATGTTTACGAAATTGCCAGCCAGTAATTTACAACAGTTGGAGCAATATTACACAGAACGACGTAGTTTCAGTAACAGGCGATTGAGGAAGCGAACTAGCCTGTTTATTCACCTGGATGGACAGAGAGTAACAACCGGACCAATAAGTGAACTCGCAACCCCTAGGCGAATATTGTTACGAAATTGCCAGCCAGTTATTACCAACAGTTGGAGCAATATTACTATTAGAAACCCAGACCGTGATCCACATCGTGTCTGTAAACTAGGAGGTGGACATGCACATAGGCCCAATAGGTCCAACACATAAGCCCAGTGAGGTTCCATCATAAAATCAATTGACTTTGTGTGGAGTAGCCAACCAAACTTATATACTGAACAATCACCCACTTCGTTTCCGATGTGCGATTTACTCTAACGCCACCCCTCAAGTGCAAGATCCACCCGCTTTCGATTTTTGATGTAGGATTTACGGTAACAACCTTGCACTTGGATTGTAGGCCCAGGCCACGAACCTAGGTCTCTGATACCATATTATAAACCCATACTGTGATCCACACCGTGTCTGTAAACTGGGAGGTGGACAGGCACATAAGCCCAATAGGTCCAGCACATAAGCCCAGTGAGGTTCCATCATAAAATCAATTGAATATGTGTGGAGTAGCCCATCCATCACAGAATGACGTAGTTTCAGTAACAGGCGAGTGAGGAAACGAAATCGCTTGATTAAATTCTTCTTAGCAAATTTTAGAAGCGATGTCGTATCTAGGTTCGCCTGTGTTATGGTTTCAAATATAACAATACAAACATGACTACTAAATCCATCCTTAAAAAATGCAGACGTTAATATCTAATAATTGATTGTTATCATCTTAACATCATACATTTTTGGGTTGATTCCTCTTCCACTTCGTTGGCTTCCCGGCATCGGTGATCCAAATGCCCTCCGTGTGATCGTTCCGCACAACAAACCTTTTCAAACTGCCTCATCTTCAGATATCTGTACCAAACTCGTAATCCTCGTCCTGGCCGTTGTGAAGAAGCGCCTGCTTACCATTCACCATAATCTCCCACCTGTTTTCTTGTGGATCCTTCACATAAAACACTTGGTGCGCTTGTGACGCCATGATAAATGAATCACCTTCAGAGCCAAGAATACTGCGATTCACCAGGGTTGTGCCGTAATCCTCTTTTCGCACCCCGCCACGTTCCTTCACCCATTCACACTTGAACACTGGAATTCTGGCACTAATAAAGTCAATCTCCCATATGTCGGTGATGGTCCCGTAGTGTACATCACATCCATGAACGCTGGCTTCACCCGGTACTACCACACCGCTGTTCTGGTTAGTCGACTTCTCATCCGACCATTTAGTACCAAAAGTGTAACCGTTCATGTCGTACCCGCCAAACGAGGAAACAGTTCCTAGCGGCCTTCTGCATAAAAACTTGACAATATCAGGATGGTCCCCTGCCAGAACATAAGCTTGCAGCCACCTAACGAAATAGGCACAATGCTTTTCTAGGATCCTAGAGTCACCGACAGGCCATCCATTTGAGACTCTAATCTCATGAACATAAGGGGTCACCGACGCGTGGTTCCTGAGGATATACAAATGAACTGCATCTATGTCTGCCGCGGTAGGATTGAACAGACTATGATGCTTAAGCCTGTGCCCTTCCAATCTCCCATCGTGCCTTGCATTTGGTATCCCCACTATGGAAACATCTTTCATATAGTTAGTACAGTACTCAATAACCTCTTCTGCAACATACCATTGAACTATACTAGCATCAGGCCTATATCTGTTCTTCACCAAATGCTTAAAAATTGCCATGTACCGCTCAATTGTTACATCCATCTCAAGTAAATGGGGCCACAGAGTTTTACCTCCCTCACCAAATGGATAATCACGTGGATTATGATGTCGACAAATGCAGGGGGAAAGAACATACTACTGGGAATGTCGCCGGAGATGTCGCTGGTGCACGGCGGTCCGGCTCTTTCGCCACTCGCAAAACTAATCGAACTTGAAAACCAGTCAGGTAATGCTCTCAAAAATTTAATCGGCGTAAATTCAAGATACGCTGTTGGAATATGTTTAAGAATTCGAATGTTGTGAGAAGTAGAAATGAATTGAAGAATTTGATGTGGCCGGGTGCGGACATATCTTTAAGAGTAGAAAAGATGTACAGATCATAGTATTCGATTTCGTGAGGGTGTGATGATTAAACCTACGAATAGAAACATGAGTGTCTCATAATGGTACACTATTCATATTGAATGGTTCCATGCATTACGAATTCGAAAGGAATGTAAATAACGTTGGTACTTGAAAATGATAGGAACAGAAGTTGGTGACGTCGGTGAAATAGTATTTGAAAACACATTTAAGAAGGCGTAAGTTTGTGACAAGCAACGTTACGATAGTGAAGGTTATATATGTTTAGGTTTTACTAAAAGTAAACCAACCCACGTAAGGAATGTACGATAGCATGTATTATTTCTCGATTGGATCGAGTTCATGCAGTGATCTCACATTTCTCTTTGTCGTAAAGGGATACTAGAACACAGGCGAAATTCATTACAAATGACATAGCTAGGTACCAAAAATATTGATGAACAATCATGTAGTTCGGAAGAACCGGATTAATATCAGATCACACGTTAAGGCAACCAATATTCATATATACATATATATACTAGAGAACATAAGTACGACCAAGAAGTCGCAAGTTCAAAATTTGATACATTAACCTACCTGAGTATATAGAGCGAATTATAACAAAAGCTAATTAATGGTTGACTGTACAATATAAAGGCGAATATTTCCATCTAATATAAAAACCATTTATCGTAGCCCTAAACCAAACTTACCCAACATTTTTAGATATCGAACTTGTAAACGGCTTCTAAGCCGATTTCTCATGCTATAAATGCTTTTCATAGATACCAAAATGAATTCGAGTAATTAAAATTCTCTCGAAATTTACTCGAGTGTATTAAATATTGCGACCCACGTGGGTGAGTTTAGGGTTCAGAGTTTTGAGGTGAATATGTAATGTGTGTGGTTTGCGAATTCGAATAAACATGAATGAGTCATCATCAGTCTCGAAATCGTAAATTGTATAAAGTAAAAATATTTAAGATGTCGAAAAAATGTGGCGTCAAATTTAAAAGTTTAGAAGTCAAAATGTCACGTATTCCTCTTACTTTTAAATTTCGTAAACATGACTAATTAATTTATATTAATATTTATTGAGCTTTTTATGCTTAGTGGTGCATCGTTCTGAAATAAAATAGAATATGAATGAAATTAAATATAATGAAATGATAATATACATGTTTGTACTATAGTATTACAACATATACATATAGTAATTTCAATAAACGAAGAAGTTTTTTTATCGATTGGATCAAATTCATGCAGTTTAGTCGCAATTCTCTTTGCAGTAAAGGGAGACTAGAAAACGGGTGAAATTCATTACAAATGACATAGCTAGGTACCAAAAATATTGATGAACAATCAATCATGCAGGTCGGCGGAACCGGAATCATATCAGATCACACGTTAAGGCAACCAATATGCATACACACATGAACAATTAGTATATATTTATACATAAGTACGACCAAGAAGTTGCAAGTTTAAAATTTGATACATTAATTAACTACATGAGTATGTAGAGCGAATTATAACAAAAACTAATTAATGCTTGACTATAAAATATAACGTCGAATATTTCTCTTTAATATAAAAACCATTTATCGTAGCCCTAAACCAAAATTATCCAACAGTTTTAGATATCGAACTTGTAAACGGCTTCTAAGCCAATTTATCATGCTACACATGTTTTTCATTGTTACCAAAATGAATTCGAGTGATTAAAATTCTCTCGATATTTACTCAAGTGTTTTAAATATTGCGACCCAAAGGGGTGGGTTTAGGGTTTAGGGTTTTGAGGTGAATTTGTAATGTGTGTGGTTTGCGAATTCGTATAAACATGAGTAAGTCATCATCAGTCTCGAAATCGTAATTGTATAAAGTAAAAAAATATAAGAAGTCGCAAACTTTCATCATACTAAGTTTAAACTGTTTTCGAGTTCTAAAACTGGTCTTCACATATGTTTTCTATAAGGATTATTATCTGATTTTTACCTTCATTCACAAATCAAACAAAGGGATACCCGACTACCTAATCGGGGACGTAACATTTTTAGTAAACCAGTTACGAAATCAAAAACTGATTAATCATTCCTTCTTGCGAATGAGAAACCTATTTGATAGAAACTTCTCCCGGCCAGTACAATACTCTAAAATGTACCCTGAGTCGTGTCAAATTCATCTGAAGAGGATGTCAGAATGTTCGATTTTGAAAACAAGTTAGAAAGTCCACCCTATTTTAATATCAAATTCTTAAACTCTAGACAAATAGGACGTTCTCTTGGCGGTATTTCATCCTTCGAAAGTATGATTGAGAAAAAAAATCATACTTTAATAAGAAATAGTAATGACTTGTAAGTTCGATTTCTTAAACCCTCTTATTTTCATTTTTCCTTACGTTTTTGACTTCGTAAATAATCAGCCGGTCAAACTTCAGCTTCCTATTTATATTGAAGTGGGATACACAACACTTATTTCTCTCATTTGTTTCACTAATCTACCACATCTACTTTATGATATACCCCCATTTTCTCTTCCAAATCTCTAGATCTACTACTTAATCATCCTTAGAATCATAATCTATACCTCTTTTCTTGATCATCTACCATATCACTTGATTGGGTGAGGTTTTAATTGTTGTTGTGTTTTCATGAATGATGTGATTTGTTTATGTAGAAGTTTCAATGCGGGTATCACACAAAAACTTAGTATGTCTCTCTTGCATTTGTTGATTATTTATGGAATGAATGTGATTTTTAATGTAGTTATTCTAAATCAAATGTTCTTTAGTTTTATAAATGTGAACTTGCATTTTAATTTTACATTAAAGTTCTAGACTCCCCCCATTTACCTCGCTTGGAGGCATGTTTGCGTGATTAATATTGTTAGGATTATCAAACTTTTGAAATGATGAAATAGAAATTTTTTATACTTTGAGAAACTATAAGTTGAAACCCTAAACCCTAAACCTAGAATTAAATACATACACACATCTTTCTAACCCTAGGCATGATTATGGTTGAGCATTTATGGTGCCTTTTCTTCACCTAATTTTTAACCTTATGTTTAATCTACCCATGTATAAACCTATGTTAGGGAAGAGCATCAATATGATTTCATATTTAGTTGGTATCACATTGCCTTACATTAATTCTAACGTCTATCTCATGTCTAAGGTACCACATTTGAGGACATGTGGAGGTTTGACATGCTAACGGAGACACTAATGTCCTTATTTCAATGGTATGTTTTATTTGTATGTATGGTTTATAGTGGTTTCACAATTGTATAAATTACCAAACCTTTCATTTTATTTATCGATTGTTTTCATTTTTGGATGAAGCTTCTTCCATAGTGTAGCACAAAATTGTGGTAGGCCATGGATTGGTTTTCTATGCCCCGAGCATAATCAAGAGATTGTGTATTCTCGTGGAGAATGCCTAGCCTACTTGAAGGTTGGACTAAGCGATCCTAGAAAAGTACTCTTTTTGTTGCTCCACAAGTAAGGGCTACATTAATAGTTGTAAAATGGTCTTATATACATTGCTTGGATATATGTTTATTTTTTCTAACAATTGTTTTTGAATTAGGGGTCATTGGCGTTTGGTTGCAATCAATTAGACAACTAAATTAGTGTATTGGATTGACTCTCTGCACCTACTACCAATCACTTCTTTTGTTAAGATTGTCAAACAAGCGTTGGAGTTTGTTAATCCAAACGGTCAATCAGCCTTTGGTGTGCATCAAATCAAGATATGCCAAACTAGACACAAGTAATGTATGTGCCGTTGATGCAGAATGCCCATGCCTAAAAATACTAATCACTACTTCTTTATGTTTATTGTATAGTATAAGAAGCAAAATATTTGTTGGGAATGCGGTTATTTCACGATGGCGACGACACTTCAAGTTGTCTTTTCCGCTAAGTTGAACTATAACCTTGAATCGGTGAGTATTTACTAGGATTGTACTCCCCTTTAATTTTGTATTTGTTTTTCCTAGCATGTTAGTGAACGTGATATGTTATCTTTATTTTGTTTAACTAACTTTTTAAGAATGACTCAACTCCTTACACACTTGATGACATGAAGACCGTTGTTAATAACTTTGCGGGGTATGTGCTACATGTTTGTGGGTCAAGACTCTCAAAACCTCTCATGTAAGGATTTCACGTGTAACGATGTTCATACGGTGATTTTTGTGTAACTTTGAATATTGTTACCTATTGGCAGGGATCATACCCTAGACATGTTACCTCTTTTGCTACACCTTGGTTCTATTTTTCATCATTCTAAGGATGTTAACTCACATTTTGGAGTTTGGATATCGCCATATTGGCTTTTCTAGTATGCGAAATGATATGAACGTAAATTGGTGACCATATTTTGCAGATTCTTGTTTTTCGTTATTGAAATGCACTAAATTAGTAAACATGCCTACAAAGAATCCAAATTTCGAATTCTAAAACTTGTAAACAAGATTACCCTATGTAACGCCCTATCATGCAATTATTTAGTCACAAACCGTAACCGATTTAAGAATAGTAAACTTAAGCAGTGAGATCCCCTACATTTCACCTGAAAAGAACCCAAATTTTGATTTCATAGATAAATAAGTTCATAGTCTTTGATTTCTTAAATACGAGCATTTCACCAACCACATCCGACATTGAAACATAAAGGTGACCATGTTTTACGATTTCTAAACTATATCTCTTTCTACTCGTAAGTTTTGGGTCGTTTCGGGGCTCAATCCTACACATAAAAAAAGTTTCGAATCGTAAACATGACGCCAAGAGTTTTCGAATTCGAAAACAATGCATGGCGGCGCCTTCCGGCGCCTTCCTGCACGTTCATCCTCCACCAGTGATATCTCCATCCTACACAGAACTTCCCCCATCATTTTATGCAACTCATCCATCTTCTGTCTGTTCACTTTCTTACGACATATGCACTTAAAAAAGTAACATGGCTTCGATATTTCCTTCCTCACGTGCCGTGGCAATGATCCTCATAAAGAAATTACATTTAGCTCTTGCATAAGATTATGACAGTTGTGCGACTTCATTCTCGCTAGCTTCAATTATTTCGTATTCACATAGCTATGAATGTTCGAAGAGTAACGTGTTAGAACCTTAACAGACTTCAAAGTATTACAGCAACGCTTCTTCTCTTCCGTTGACATGGTGTAACAAGCAGGAGGTAAGATTTACCTTCTTCCTCTATAGGGGCAAGAGATGATCGAATTCCGAGCTGTACAAGATCTTTTCGCGCTTTAAGGTCATCCTTTGTCTTTCTAGGGGTATTCATCAGCGTACCTTCAAGTGCTTCACATACGTTCTTCTCAATATGCATCATATCGAGATAGTGACGTACGTCCAAATGCTCCCAGTAAGATAGTTTGAAGAAGATCGAACACTTCTTCCAACTGCTATTCGATGCCTTCCTCTTCTTTCCCTTACAAAATTCGTGATCCATCCCAGTAACCTTTGCTAGAACTCTTGACCTAGTTAAAAAGATTGGGGCGGAATCATGTTATTCTCTCTCATTGAACCAATTCTTGGCTCGCCTCTAAGGATGGCTCGTTGGAAGAAATCTTCTGTGCCGAGATACACTGGCTTTTTGCTCTCACATATGGGACATGCAAAGTGACCTTTCACTGAATAACCGCCCAGGTTACCTAATGCTGGAATTCATTGATACCCCACAACAACATTACTTTCAATTTAAACTTCTCATCACCTCGACAACCATCAGGTATCACGACACCGACATCGAATAACTTCTACAAATCTTCGATCAAAGGTGCTAGATACACATCAATATCGTTACCCGGTTGCTTGGGACCAGATATCATCATGGACAATGACACATACTTACGTTTCATCATCAACCAGGATGGCAGATTGTAAATCACAATCATAACTGGCCAAGAACTGTTGGTACTAGACATGTTACCAAAGGGGTTCATGCCATCAGTGGATAAGCCTAACCTCATATGTCTAGGCTCTTTAGCAAATTCAGGGTACAACTCATCCATTTCTTCCACTGATCTCCATCTGAGACATGTGAAATAATATCATCCTCGTCCCTAACCCTATCCACATGCCATGTTAGCAACTTTGCATTCTCAGGATTTGCAAACAACCTCTTCAGCTGATGAACCAATTGAAGGTAATGGATGAGCTGACCAATGACCTACTTTAGCCGGTGTTTTACATCTAGACGGTGTCACACTCTTGCCACATACCTCTACGGTCCCCACCTTTGAGTTGTACCGGGGCTCATTGCATACTCGACACGTATCCATGTCCTTGTCATCTCCCTTGTACAACATACAATCGTTAGAGCATGCATGAATCTTCTGTATCTCTATTCCCATAGGACATAATATCTTATTTGCAGCATATACTCGATTAGGGCACAAGTTGTCAGTGGGTAGAAACTCTTTCACCAACTCTAACAATTCAGTCATCCCCTTGTTAGATATTCCATGTCGCTCCTTTAATTCATCAACAACAACGTAGAACCAAGAATGGAATGTTTACAACCCTTGTACAATGGTGTCTCTTTATCATTAAACATCGCCGCTAACATGCTTGGCTTTCCTACACAATCCATAGCCACGTCTTTTGATAGGGTATGGGCCATAAAGCCCATACGAGGTCAAGTAGTTCACACAAGATGAGGACCCCCGCCTTGCTTGACAGCTCACACAAAGTACGCACACGTGAGACCCCGTGCTCAACACGTGCAGAACGCATGGAGGAGCACAACAGAATTCATGGAGACGCTCACACTGGATGAGGCGCCCAACAGATATAAAAGAAGGAGAGCTTCCTCTCTCTTTCCTCAGATTCTCTCGACCTGTTACATAAATTTCCTCTCTCTAAAACACCCCAAATCTTACTTGGGCGTCGGAGCGGGCGACGGCCGAACGCTGCCCGCCTGAGCTCATGTTGCTCATTGTGCAGGTACAGGGAGAAGGTCATCACCTTGCTGGAAGTCCAATCTACACCGGAAATCAAGAACCATACATTGGCGCCGTCTGTGGGGAGCGCTGATCTATCTCGCTCACACAGCTTGATTCACTGATTGAAATTCGATGGAGCAGACCCCAGTTGCAGAGGGGACTATCCTTGATGTCACGCCGCCGGCAAACCCACCCGTGCGGCACACCAACCAAGAGCCCATGACTCCGGAGATGTTTCAGGTCATGATGGCTCCGTTCTTAGCATCCCAGGAGAAGGTGATGTCAAAACTGAAGTCCTTGCAAGAGAAGGAAGAAGCCCGACAGCTCGGTCAGAAGATCGCACCGAAAAAGTTGAATTTCGATGGCGAGGAGCAAGAACTGGCGTCACACCTCCCGGCAAAGAAACAGACCCAGAAGAAAGGTAGCAACAACGATGCAGCCAGATCGAATGGGCGCGGATCCTGCCAGCACGGAGGGAGAGGCCATGATCCAGATATCAACGACTGGAAATCAGGGTATGTTTACTCCAACGCCGGAGAAGTTCACCTGGTGGACAAGAGGCGTGGGGAGTATGAAGATCACCTTCCGGAGATCAAGAAAGGGTCACCGTGGGTGAAGAAGATCCGGCTTGCTGTGGCCGATCCCAAAACCTGGGCACGTACAGCGGTGCTGTCGATCCTGAGGACCACATGCACACGTTCATCACAAACATGTCGACGTACGCCATCCCGCAGGCGATCTGGTGCAAGGCGTTTTCTACCACCCTAATCGAGTTACGGGAGATATGGGAAAAGTGAATCAATAAAATAATAAAAATATTTACTATTAGTAAATATAGTAAATAATTAGTAAAAATAATAAATACTAAAAAAAATAGTAAGAGATGTTATTTTTCTGACTTTTTATTTCATCAAATTTAAAATATCTGCAAAATGGTTTGTCTTAATTGGTACCTTTAAATTTGTATTATTTATTATTCAAGTCTATATTTATTTCTATTTATAGAATCAGAATCAGATGTGTTATATAAATTGAATTCACTTGAGCAGCAAGTTTGTGGTTCAAAGCTCTGCCAGATGGCATCATCGCCAGCTTCAAGATGTTGGAGGAGAAGTTCTTGCGCAGGTTCATGTAGAGGAAGCGGTTCACGAAGGAGTGCACCGACATCATGTCGATCCGTCAGAAGAGAGGAGAAAGCTTGTTTGAGTATTGGGAGCGAGCCTCGAGTCTGGCCAACCAGGTGAAGAACCTCACTGAGAAGCTGATGATTGATTCTTTTGTGAAGGGGTTGATTCACAAGGAGATGAAGCAGGAGTGCTATCTCCGCAAGGTGAAAACCCTGGAGGAATTGATGGAACGTATTGAAAGTTTTCACGTGTGGACGAGATGAACTTGGAAGGGGATGATGGCGGTTATGTTGCACGTAGCAAGAACAAGAAGAACACCGGTTCTAACACGCAACCGTCAAAGAAGGGTGGAGGTGAGAAGTTCAACAAGTTGAAGGATACCTCCTTCACCCCGTTGACACAATCACCACGTGAGATCCTCAGTCTGGTAGCTGGCAAGAACCTGCTGGATGCTCCAAGCAGGATGAAGAAGCCAACCAACATGAGGAATAAGGCATACTACTGTGAGTATCACAATGACCACGGACATGACACCAACGATTGCTACCACTTGCGTGCTGCAATTGAGAAGTGTGTGAGATCCGGTCAACTCGCCCACCTTGCCAAGGAGACCAGAGCCCACAACAAGGCGACCTGGTCGACCGAAGAATCCGGACGGACGGATTTTCGAAGAGATACAAGTGGAAGAGCTCGGACTCCAGAACCCTCTCGTCCCAGCTTCAAAGGGAAGGAGGTAGCGCGAGTAGGGAGGTATTCAGAGGATGAGGATGAGCACTACGAGAAGCGACATCGTACAGACCGAGAAGACACCCCGGACGATAGTAGAAGGAAGTCAGTCATTACCAACATTTACACCATCATAGGTGGAAGTGCAGGTGGCAAGACAGAATCCCAGAGGAAGGCTCGGTGTAGGAAGGTACCAGAACCAACACCAAAGGAGAGGAAGTTGGTGGAAGATGAAGTCATCACGTTCAGCTCAAAGGACCCAATCCTAGATCGTCCTGCTGGAGGAGATGCGGTGGTAATCCAAATCCAGATTGCAGACAAGCTCATTCACAGGGTGTATGTGGATGGGGGCAGCTCAGCCGAGGTGATGTACTGGCACTGTTTCATGCACTTGGACGAGGACATGAAGAAGAAGCTGAAGTTGACTGCCACCCCTCTCGTGGACTTTGCAGACAGGGAGGTGTGGCCGGAAGGTACGATTTACATTCCCATAACTGTTGGTGAACACCCATATAGCAAAACCATCGAGGTGGAGTTCATTGTGGTGAAAGCCAACAGTCCCTACAACATGATACTTGTGCGTCCTGCACTAACGCTCATGAAGGGGATAGTGTCGCACCTGTTACTCAAGTTTCCAACCAAGGCGGGCATCGCTACGGTTAAAGGAGTCCAACAGAAAGCAAGGGAGTGTCACGCATTGCTCTTAGCAACAAGAAGAGGAATGTGGATGGCACGGGTGAAGAAGCAGGTCCAGGTTACCGCCGACGTGCTGTGGCCATGGTGACAACCGCAGCACTTCGCGAGAAAGAAGACCCGGTAGGTGAGACTGCACCTGTCGAACTGGGGCGCAAGGGGAACCAGGTCGTACAGGTTGGAGTATCTCTACCGGAAGATGTGAAAGAGAGATTAGTCGCAGTGCTAAAGTATTATGCAGACGTGTTCGCATGGGAGTCCAGCGACATGACAGGGGTGTCGGAGGAGACTGGGTGCCACACCCTTAAGATCTCACCGGACTACAAGCCTGTCGTCCAGAAGAAGCGAGCACTCTGCAAGGATAGGAACGAGGCAGTCAACAAGGAAGTGGATGAGTTGATCAAGTCGGGTATCCTGGTCGAGGTGAAGTATCCCACCTGGCTAGCGAACCCCGTCTTGGTAAAGAAACCAAACAGATCATGGAGGATGTGCATTGACTACACCAGTCTCAATAAGGCCTGTCCTAAAGATTGTTACCCGCTGCCAATGATTGATCAAAAGGTGGATGCATTGGCAGGGTACAAGGTGAAATGTTTCCTTGACGCGTATAAAGGTTATCACCAAATCCCCATGAAGAAGGAGGATGTGGAGAAGACAGCTTTTATTACGGAGAGAGGAGCATTTGGGTACCGGATGATGCCGTTCGGACTCAGGAATGCTGGAGCAACATACCAACGTGTTGTCGACAAAATCTTCAAGGAGCAGATAGGGCGCAACTTGGAGGTCTACGTCGACGACATGGTGATCAAGAGCAAGGACTTCAACACGCTGACCGAAGATGTGAAGGAAACCCTGGAACGCTTTCGAAGCACAGGTCTAAAACTCAACCCTCTCAAGTGCCAGTTTGGGGTTCAAGAAGGCCGATTCTTGGGCCACATGGTTTTAAAAGAAGGGGTTCGAGCAAATCCAGACAAGGTCAAGGTAGTGTTGGACATGAAACCACCAAGGACAGTGAAGGAAGTGCAAAGTCTGAATGACAAGTTGGCGGCGCGGAACCGTTTCCTGTCAAGAGCGGCTGAACGTGCACTCCCTTTCTTCAAGGCATTGAAGAACAGTGTCAACAAGAAGGGAGATGTCAGCTGGGGACCTGAACAAGATGAAGCTTTCAACGATTTGAAGAAGCACCTGCATAGCTTGCCCTTGTTGACTTCACCTCAACAGGGTGAAATCCTATACCTGTACGTGTCGGCTGGCGTGGAAACCGTCAGTGCAGCCCTTGTACGAGAAGAAAACAAGGTACAGAAACCTATATACTTTGTAAGTAGAGTTTTGCAGGGAGCAGAAACAAGGTACACGGGAGAAGAGAAGCTGGCCCTGGCTGTAGTACATGCAACTCGACGGAAAGACACAACTTCAAGGCGCATCCCGTGGTGGTACTGACAAATCACCCCATGAAGGCCATTCTCACCAGACCAGAAGCTTCAGGCCGGTTGGCTAAATGGGCGGTAGAACTTGGCGAGCACTCCATCGAATACTCACCAAGAAAGACCGTCAAGGGTCAAGTTGTTGCTGATTTCCTAGCAGAAATGCCACCAGAAGTGAAGAAAACAACACCCTCACCTGAAACCAGTGCAGCTGGAGAAAATAGAAAACGTTCTCCAAGTGAGGGATTCGACATCGTCAACGTGCCAAGATAAAAAAACACCAGAGCTAACGCCTTGAGAAAGTTAGCGTCCTCTACACGGGAACACTTGAACAAGGCAGTGATGGTGGAAACCCTCACACACAGGTCAACTGACAACAAGACGGTCGGAGCTGTCGATGTTGTAAAAGGAACAAGCTGGATGAAACCAATGATGGATTTCCTTGCAAACAGAGTGGTCCCTGAATGCAGCAAGGAAGCCAGAAAGCTGAAACTCAACGCTCCTAACTATGCCCTGAAAGATGGAGTTCTGTACAGACGGGGTTTCTTAGAACCCTGGTTGAAATGCCTCACCCAGTCATAAGCAATGCGAGTGGTTCGAGAGGTGCATGCAGGATGTTGTGGAAGCCACCAAGGTGACAAAGCACTCGCATTACGGATCACCAGAGCAGGTTACTATTGGCCTCGCATGAAGGAAGATATCAACCAGATGACCAAGAGCTGCAAGAAATGTCAAACACATGCAAATGTACCAAGGCTGCAGAGTAAGAAGCTGACGCCCATACAGTCTCCGTGGCCCTTTGCAATGTGGGGAATTGACATTGTCGGCCCCTTTCCAGCTGCAACAGGAAGACGCCGATTCCTAGTGGTAGCAGTCGACTATTTTACCAAGTAGGTTGAGGCCGAAGCTTTGGCAACCATAACAGGGCGGATGATGACAAGCTTTGTGTGGAAGAATGTGGTATGCCGCTTCGGAATCCCACAAGTATTGGTCAGTGATAATGGCACTCAGTTTGAAGGAGAAGTGTTCAAGGATTGGTGCAACAACTTAGGCATCAAGCAGAAGTTCACATCAGTAGCTCACCCACAAGTCAATGGGCTGGTGGAAGTCACAAATCGAACCATCGTGCAAGGACTCAAGAAGAAATTCGAGCAACGCAAGGGAGCATGGACAGAGGAGCTGCACAGCGTGTTGTGGTCTTACAGGGTGACTCCCAGAACTAGCACAGGAGAGTCTCCCTACAGATTGTGCTTTGGCACTGAAGTCATTATACCACCTGAGATACCTGTACCTACCATGCGAGTAGAAGATCCTCTTCCAACTGCAAAAAACGATGAAGGTTTGAGGCAAAACCTGGAGGAGTTAGAATACGAGCGGGAGAAAGCGTCGTTCAAAGAGGCAACCTACAAGTCCAGGATGGAACAAAGATACAACAACAAGTTGCGACCTCGCAGTCTGAAGGTTGGCGACCTGTCCTTGAGAAAGAACGAAGCATCAAGAGTGGAAGGACAATTCAAGTTGGATGCCAACTGGGAAGGTCCCTACCGTGTTGTTGCGGTACTGGGAAAAGGGGCGTATAAGCTGGAGCACTTGGATGGGAAACCAGTTCCAAGAACTTGGCATATGAACAACCTCCGCAAGTATTACATGTAAGGCGCAACATGGATCTCGTCTCCTCGCCTTACTTGTGATCTTCCCTTTGTTTTATTCTTTTTCTTTTTGATGCAGTGGAGGATCCCAACAGAGGTCAGGCAACTCATTAGAGTTTGAAAGATGGTCTTGAGGGAAGCCTAATGAAATGAAAAGGCCCCCAACAGAGGTCAGGCAGCTTGATGGAGCTTGCAAGATGATCTTGAGGGTGGCATTTGTACTTCCAGAACTTACAAGATGAATGCAATGAGAAGTGTTTTTAAGTATATCTCACCAAGACATGAACCAGTTATCTGGTAGATGTCTCTTTTCTCGTTTTCTTTCTTTATGCACTAACACAAACCAGTCAACTGGTAGAAGTCATCCTACTTATTTTTCTTTTATAAAAATGCAGCGACAACAAGAGAAAGTATTGCTCGAAAGTCTAAAAAGAGACAAGAAAATTGAGTTCGAAGACAAAGAACCCAAAATAAGTGCAAACAGTTTCAGAAAAGAAACTTGCATCTAAAAGGGCCTATGATGCATTAGCCATAAAAAGACAAGTTGAAAACTAAATTCAACTTGTCACATGGTACAAAGGGTTACATGATGGAGACGTTCATCATGCCAATAAACTGGCACCAAATAAAGCTTATTAAAAGCGAAAAAAAAACAAGCAAGTAACAAATGCTTATGCTGATTAAAAATATCCCAGAAATACGAAGTCAAATATTCAAAGGGAAATGAAAGATGGCACAAGCGCCATAAGAAAAGAGCATACAAGCTCATCAGCAAGTCCAGAAAAACAAAAGAAAAGTCAAACGCCTTCACCATTTTTCTTCTACTTGTTATCAGGGGCAGAGGGAGTTGGCTGGTCTGGCTGCCACTTCATCAGATCCTCCAAGACCAAGTCAGGACCAAGGGTGGAGAAGTTTTCCTGGAAGTCATACTACTGGAAGGGAGCATGCACACGACCAAGTTGAACCTTCATCTCAGCATCATCTAGCACATTGGCCATGATGTGGTCAGCTTCAGTTAGGGCCTCATCCAGAAGGCGCCTGGCCACCGGGCTCTGATCCACACTCGCCCTAATCTTGCTGAAACCCTGATCCCGGAGCCAAACTCTTGTCTTGAGATGCTCCCCAATAACAGAATCACGCTGGTCCAGCTGATTACGCAGAGAAGCACTCACCCCACGCTCTAACTCCAAATCTGCACCCAAAGATTTGATCTTGGCCGCCAGATCCTGGTTGGCCGTCATTGCCATGTTCAGCTTCTCGTTCGTTTCTTTATTCTTATCAGCAAGCCGAACCACCTCCCCATTCAGACCCAGCTTGGTCTCGAGCAGTTTCTCCTTATCAGATTGAATTCGGGAAAGAGCCAGATCCTTCTCCCTGGCCAGCTCGCGAATCCTAGCAATGTTGGCATCAGCCTTGTCAAACATCTCTATCGCCTTGCCAAGGTCACCCCCAAGATCCCTCTCCCAGGCTTAAACAGCAACAGCAGCACACAGACCCTGGGTAGTAAGGAAAGGAAAAGTAAAAACAAGGACACAGAGAGAACAAAAACAAAGTAAAACTAAAGAAGCCAAGGGATACCTCCATAGCCGTAGCAGCCATCCTATCTCCTATGCTGCTCATTCCCGACAGGTTGATGAGTGGGTTGACGCGCCAAGATTGCATATGGCTATCAGGGATGGATTGCAGCAGGAGTTGACGGAGGGAAGCTGTAGGACAGACCTGTGTCTCAGGGGCAGGATCCAAAGTTTTCTCTCCCGACACATGCCCAAGTCCTCCCAGCAAAGAAACTATACATTCCTCAAGATGAGGATCCTTAGCAGGGTGACGCAGCTCACCTTGATCCACCTTTGTCACGTCTTCCGACTTGGTTGCTTCCAGCATGTCCTACACCTTGGGCTCCTCCAGTACGTCCTCTACCCTACTACGAGCCTGCTTACCACCAGCATCTGATGAAGATGAGGGCCTTTTCTTGGAGTGAGATGGTATATCGCTAGTCAAATCAATCACTCCAACAGGCAACCCCTCTCCTGCTCCTCTGCCAAGGCCACGACTCAGACGAGACGGCCGGCGTCTAGGTCCCGTAGAGACAAGAAGTTCAACTTGAGTATAAGAAACTACATGACAAAAAGAAAAGAGCAAAATAAAAGACTGGTGGCCGTATATTAACATAAACAACACAAAGACAAGATGCTTACACACGATGAGAGGCTCCACCACTGTTTCGCAAGACATGGGCAGGAAAGACATCCCAGACCCCTGCAGGAGGGCATCATAACAGAGATAGTAAGCAGGAGTAGGATTCTTACTCAACAAGTCGACAGGAGCACGCAAAGGGATCATCTCCCCCTCATTAGGAGACTTCGTGCGGCTACGGACAGGGCCTGGCAGAAAGACGCCCGGATTCTCCCCAAAAATCAAGGATTTCTTCACAAAGGCGAACTTGCGAGTCCAATCAACTCGGGTCGGCAACTCGGTTATCACCTTGGAGCCCTCCCAATTCTTTAGAAAGAACCAACTCGGTTGCTCCCTGCATGGGTGGTAAAAGGCACGAAACAGTTGGTGGGTCGGCTCAACCTTGTGGACCCTGCACAAAACCTCAAAACCCACCAAGATGTAGACAGAGTTTGGGGTCAGGAGGGAAAAGTTCAAATCGTAAAACCCTAAGACCGACTGGAAAAAGGGGGGAAAGCGGAAATCGCAGGCCGCAATGGTCGAAACACTCCAAGTACAGCACGCAGAACCCATCTTTGACTTGATTAGCCGACACATCAGCCGCCAGCAAGACGAAACAGTCAACAAGATCCACCTCAACGGGATCTGCATCCTCAGGCAGAAGAGCATTGGCCTGCAAAGAAGCCACAGATTCACAATGACGGCGAAGAAGTGACAACTCCGTCTCAGTAGTAGTGCAGAAGAGGGTTTCAATAGCACTCTTCATCATGGGAGAGAAAGGGAGAAAAGAAGAAGATTTTGCAGAGAAAACAGAAGTGAGAAAAAAAAGAAATTAAAAGCTGAAAAGGGCAGCTTAAATAGGTCGAAAAGAAGCGTGCTTTTTCACTATGAAAAGACGTGTCACATCAATGACGAATTGATGGGAAAACAGACTAATAAATGATGCCTTTTCTAGGGAAAAGACATGTCTTTTCTTCAAGACACGCCAAGCGACACAACCATTCAAGAAAAATGAACCGCCAAAAAGAAAGCAAAGGAAATCGCCATCAAGATGAAGCACATCTACATGTCTTTCTACTCCAACATGTTCAGGAGCTTCATCACGAGTTCCACAAGGCCATAGCTGCTTACCACATCATACCGACGCCTACAAAGACGCAGCAAATAGTCCTGCGCCATGAGAACCATGGACAGTACTAGGGGGACTTGATAGGTCATGGGCCATAAAGCCCATACGAGGTCAAGTAGTTCACACAAGATGAGGACCCCCGCCTTGATTGACAGCTCACACAAAGTACGCACACGTGAGACCCCGTGCTCAACACGTGCAGAACACATGGAGGAACACAACAGAATCAATGGAGACGCTCACACCGGATGAGGCTCCCAACAGGTATAAAGGAAGGAGAGCTTCCTCTCTCTTTCCTCAAATTCTCTGAACCTGTCACTCAGATTTCCTCTCTCTAAAACACCTCAAATCTTACTTGGGCGTTGGAGCGGGCGACGGCCGAACGCCGCCCGCTTGAGCTCACTTTGCTCATTGTGCAGGTTTGAGAAGAAGGTCATCACCTTGCTGGAAGTTCAATCCACATCAGAAATCCAGAACCTTATCATCTTCCACCATTTCATCAAGACAACCGTCATAATTCGTCTGCGTCAAACCTAACATCAAACTCCGCATCGTTATGACTTGCACCTTCTCCATGCCAAACCCATTTAGTATATGTAGGATCAAAACCTCCAAATGTTCTCGCACTACCATTACATCCTCATAAATCATGTTGTTAAGGCAATCTTTGCTAGAACATCTTAGCCAGCCCATTTTCTTTTCTACACAATCCCTCCAACCAAAATCAATAAATTCTTTGATCAACTCCGTATAACCTTTTGACAAACGCTTATTCTCCAACATGATTTCACTACGATCCATGCTTACCACGATACTATCAACAACGTTTTTGCTACAATCACTCAAAAATTCTCCAAATTTATCACCCTAACAAACTCTACAAAACCATACAAACAAGCACGCACACATGTCAGAAACAAGTTTTCCCATTCCAAAACCAATCAATAACAATTCACAAGCACATACCTTTGCAATGATGGGCAAAATCAAGACCTGAAAATGTGAGCAAATCTGGAGAAAAAACAGAAGGAGAGTCCTTTTATCTTGTTCTTTTATTTTTCTTCCCGCAAAAATTCTGCTTTAATATGCCCAGGCACAACATGGTTACGAACTTGCTACCCCTTCGCCAGTACAGACGAAAGTTATCCGAAATCGTAACTAGAGCCGCCTGCAGACTTAGACACAGGTGAACTCGCTAGCCAAATTTCACCTGCCTGCGTTCACACCAGACGAACTCGCTAACAGACAAGTTCCCAACAAATATTGGCGAACATTCCAACCTCTGCCGGGTGCTGTAGGCGATATCGTTTCCTGGATCGCCCTTGAGCGAAGTTGGATCCGATTTCGCATGTAGTTCACATTTTTAAGGCACTTTCCAAAACGCCGTCTTTTGAATTTGAAACGCCTTGTTTATTTTTTTGCACTAGGCGAACGAACGGTTACGAACTCGTAACCATACTACTCGGCGGTTCCGAGCAAATTTGGCCCAAACGCCTTGAATGTGGTGCCTAGAAGGCTATGCGTGTGCACTAGTGTCAGTCTTGAACCCAATATCTATTAGGGTAGGTTTTAGATAAGATTTCTCGCTTTCTCTTTGTACCCTTATACTGCATATATTATTGTGAATATGACACACATCTTTCTTTACTGAGTTTTATCCCTCCAACAATTTCAATCCTAAAATAAAGAACAGTTTAGAGAAATTGTTGGACTTGTCCTAACTCCATTCCATTTACCATACTATTATTATATACTTTTTTAATATTATATTCAGGCCAAACAAGTTGAGTAAAAGATAAAATGTAAATAACATTTAATGATATTTTATCTAAACATCATTAATTAATCAAGTAACATTTGTAACCTTGATGTTTATTTTGAAGCCGATGAATGTCCACGATTCAATTCAGGAGTACAAAGAGATCCACGTCTTCCATTTCAATTCCAACAAATATCACACAAAAAGAATCCGAATAATCATATATTCTCTCAGTCCGTGTCAAAAATTTCTTAATTTAGTTGAATTTAACTCGAATTTCGTAGAAGAGGGTATTTTATATATTGTGTTTTAATTTTTAAAGGATAAAATATCAATATCACTTATATTTATTATAATTATATATAGAAATTTATTGAAAGTGAATATATCATCTTATAATTATTTTAAAAGAAAAAAAAGAATAAAAATAAAATTTTAGTTGAAACGGAGGGGAACGTAAGAGTGTGTTTGGTTGGGCAAGTTTTTGCAAAACTTGGACTATCTAAATTCAATTTTGTAAAATCTTGTTTGGTTTATCAAGTTTCCCAAAATCCAGACTTGCAAAATCCTAAAACCAATCAAAGATTTTGTTTCATATTCACAAAATCCAACCCAATCAAATAAGGATTTTGCAAAACCAGACTCTCAAAATCCCAAATAAAAACCCAAACTTCCAAAAACCAAAAACAAAAACCAGAGTTTCAAAAATCTGACGAACCAAACACACCCTAAGAAATTTTGATGGGATGTTGGGAGTAGGTTCTTCACAATAAGGCCATTTTAGGTCTCATAAATACCAACTTGCCAACGCTCTACATCCTAAAAGTCTAAAACCACACGCGAACCTCTGCTCATGTTTCTAATATTAGCAATAATTGTTCGTCTTTATCTAATTCTTCACCAGAATGCCGTCATTTGCATCATCTCCCACACCTCGAGAAATGTCCCACGACGCGTTTGATCTTATCTCCAAAAACTTTTATACTAATTTTTTTTATATATTTATCAGAATCAGATCGTATCAAATTTGAAGTTTAAGAATAACAAAAGTCAAATTATTTGGTAGAATTTACATATATTTGGTTGGTCAAATTTTTGCAAAACTTGAATTATCCAAATCTAATTTTATAAAATCTTGTTTGGTTCACTAAGTTTCCCAAAATCTAGACTTGTAAAATTCTAAAAACCAATCAAAAATTTTGTTTCATACTCACAAAATCCAACCCAACCAAACAAAGATTTTGCAAAACCAAACTCTCAAAATCCCAAACAAAAATCCAAACTCTCAAAATTTCAAAATAAAATTGTTACTCTCAAAAAATTTGCGAACCAAACCCACCCTAGGTTTACTGACATACACATGCCCCTATTTTGCAATTGCAAAAAGTCCTTGTGGCATAAATAAAGGGTGTGTTTGGTTCGCAAGATTTTTGAGAGTGTGGATTTTGTTTTTAGTTTTTGAGAGTTTGGGTTTTTGTTTGGGATGAGTCTGGTTTTGCAAAATCCTTGTTTGGTTGGGTTGAGTTTGTGAGTATAGAACAAAATGTTTGATTGATTTTTAGGATTTTGTAAGTCTGGATTTTGGAAAACTTGGTGAACCAAACAAGATTTTACAAAACTAGACTTGAATAGTCCAAATTTTGCAAAAACTTGTCCAACCAAACACACCAAATGTTCCTTGGAGGAAGCGTAAACGGAAGATACACGCTTGTACATATTATTAATTGTTTTTTTGAAAATAGTACATACTATTAATTAATTAAGTAGGAGTTTGGTATTGGGAAGTGGGTCAACAGATGAGGCAGTGTGGGCCCCTTGGCAATAACCTAGAGAATCGCATCATTCTGCCTGCCCTCGCCTCGGTCTATGGGCCCATATTTCGTGCCTGCACATGATCCTTCGCTTCTTACACAAACCCAGAATCCGCTGCAACCAAAATTGGAAAATCCGACGACACGTCGACATCCCCAAGCCGGGACCCACACCCCCTAGCCCCTTCTCCCGTCTTCCCGTCCCCGGTGGGATTTGGAAGCACCCTCAATTTTAACGGGAGCTTAACGCCGTTAGACTTTGTCGTTTCCTTTCAGGAAACCGTTGGCTTCTAAAAACCTCCATATAACTCCCGCTTTAAATCCCTTCCCATGGAAACTCGCTCTCGACTCTCTTTTCCAAGTGGGATACTCTTCTTCTTGCGCTTTCTCTCCCTAAGGTTTTGACCATTGCGATGGCGGCAACCCACGGCGGTGATGATGCGGCGGCGCCGAGGAAGTTGGTCAAGTTGAGGTGCTCGGTGATGACGTATGATTGGGGGCGCATTGGCCCGGAATCCACCGTGGCTCGCCTCTTCGAGAGGAACAACGGGGTCGAGGTCGAGGATGGGATGACGTATGCTGAATTCTGGATGGGGACTCACGATTCCGGCCCATCCTACGTGGCGGCGGAGTCTTCACCGGAGAACGGCGGCGCTGGCCGGGAGTTGCTGAGCCTGAAGGACTGGATTATGCAAAGCCCCAATATACGGTCCTTGCTTGGGGATAAGGTGTTTGAAGAATGGGGCCCCAATCTCCCCTTCCTATTCAAGGTCAGCTCAAACTTCAATTTCAATTTTTGATTCTTTCTGTGTTTTTCTAATCATGACTATGTATATAGATATATTTGTAGTTATCATGCAATCATTGAAATTGATTGTCTAAGATTGGAAAGCTAATATATTCCTCAATATGGGGGTTTCCTATTGAACTGTAAATCAGGTGCTGTCAGTTAGGAAGGCACTGTCAATCCAAGCTCATCCAGACAAGGAGCTGGCCAAGAGTTTGCACGAGACGCAGCCGAAGCTTTACAAGGATGCTAATCACAAGCCGGAGATGGCTTTAGCTCTGACTCAATTCGAGGCCTTGTGTGGATTCATCAGTCCTGAGGTATGGCATATTACATCGAGGATTGATTGATGATGTGTGTTTCTGAATCTGAAAGGTTTGTAAATTATTAGGAGTTGAAGGAGGTTTTTCACAATGTTCCTGAGATTGCCGAGGTGGTGGGCAGACCTGGCAGACCTGTGATCGACAAATTGCTACAGATGGAGGAGGCGGAGGGATCGAAAGAAGTTCTAGAGTTGATATTTACTGCACTCATGTCAGCCAGTGCAGATGTCGTTAAGCAAGCCTTATCTAGACTGATAAGTCGCCTAACCTTGAAGAAGGAGGTAATCTTTATGCCCATTGTGGAACTTTGATTGCTCTTGTGTTCTTGGTATAAGTATGCTGCTACCAGTTTGCAATTTCAGAATCAGATCCTAATTATACTATCCAGTTTCTGCTCAATTAATTTGTCAAGTTTGTATAATCACTGGAATCTTGATAGTACTGCAGTTAACGCCTTTACTCTGAGATATTGCCAATTGTTTATTGGGTGGTTGTGTTTTGACTGGGTGAAATTTTAGAGATATTTAAATGCTGTATGAGAGAAGCAAATATACCAATTTGTCTGAACTGTTTTTCCTCTCTTCTCCTATCCAGGCAAGGGAGCTGACAGAGAAGGAACAGCTGGTTCTTCGACTCGAAAAACAATATCCTGGTGATATTGGTGTCCTGGCAGCATTCCTGTTCAACTACATCAAGCTGAACCCTGGTCAAGCTCTGTACTTGGGTGCAAACGAGCCTCATGCTTACATCTACGGTGAGTGTGTAGAGTGCATGGCAACTTCCGACAATGTGGTTCGTGCAGGCCTTACTCCCAAAGCCCGAGATGTCCCAACTCTTTGCTCAATGCTCACATACAAACAGGTTAATAAATTAACAATGTCTCCTTTCTTGATTTGTGTTTAAGCTTCTTCAGGTTAATTCTTAAATGCAAATTATGGTTTTTCTGTTGCAGGGCCTACCAGAAATCCTTGAAGGCGTTGCTGTGAACGAGTATGTGTACAGATATCTCCCTCCATTTGATGAATTTGAGGTTGACCATTGCATCCTTCCCCGTGGAAAAGAGGTTGTTTTTCCTGCCATGCCAGGGCCATCCATTTACCTAGTCATGGCTGGAGATGGAGGGATCTCTTCAGCCTCTTCTGAAGAGATGATTGTTGAGGGTGATGTACTGTTTACGCCTGCAAACACTGAGATACATATAGCAGCAGCTTCATCTGGCTTGAATTTGTACAGAGCGGGAGTGAATAGTAGGTTCTTGTAAGAAAGAAGGTTGGACCTAATAAGACAGCATGTGTTCATGCTTGCTCTTCTTATAGAATTAATGTGTTGTAACTTGTATGTGCAAGGAGCAGAAGGACTGGCAGAGCCAAATAATATTATTACATCTATATAATATATTGGTAGTAGTTAGTTAGAATTGTCAAATGTTCAGTCTTCCCCCATTTTTACTGTTTTCATTGGCAGGCCTGTCATACTATTTTCATTTTTAAATGGCACAAATCACTCTGATTAGCTGTAAATTTTAGCTGAAGTTAGAGCATTTAAGAGGACAATTCTTAAAAAAACTCATAGTTTTTTCGCCCTATTGCTACACGACAAAAGATTTGGGCGAGGTGGATAATTGGTGGGTCTCATGATGAATATAATAAAAATGGCATGTGACTCTCTCTCTCCCTCTTTCTTCTCCTCGCAAAACAAGTCTATCATATTTTCTGATTATCTTTCTTGAATCAATTCCGATCATCAATGGCGAAACGTTCTTTTCCTTAGGAAAAAATCAGAAAAAATCATTTTTCGAATAAAGAAAGACGCGCGATCCCTACGTATCAAGGTACTTGCTGTAATGCATATTTTAATTTTTTGCTTGAGTCGAAAAACGCCAGAATGCCCAATATGTTGTGTAATAGGAGTGTATTAGTAGTAGAATGAAGTGTAGCGAGGATTCCGACGGTGATAGTTGATAACGAGAGATAGGAAGGAGAGTGTCACTGTTTGTGAAGCATGGTGTCCCATTTACAATATGAGAGTATCACGACTTATAAAATACTGTTGTTGAGATCCTGAAAAGTTTTGAAACAAAATTGAGTTAAATTTAGTAAGTAAGTTAGTTAGCAGCGTTGGTTTCGCTTGAGAACTATCCCAAGCGAAATAAAAACAGAATTATCACAGAGAACTGTCATCGAGAATCAAACACATAAGCATGCACTTTATTTTCCTCTCATGATGTTCATTAGGGATGGCAATGGGGCGGGTTTATGTGGAGACCCGCCCCAGATTCGCTCCATTTAGGTGGACATGGATCACTATATTCATAAGATGGGGCGGGTATGGATATGATTTTTAAATCCATGATGGGTATGGGGCGGGTATGGATATTTTTTTAAAACCCGCCCCATACCCACCCGCCCCACCCGCTCCATACCCGTATAATATTCACTATAATATAATAATATATAACATATTATTATTTTATTATTTTATTATTTATTTTTATATAAAATAAAACTATCAAAAAAGAAAGTTAAAAGACATTATATTTTTGCAATGACCTATGGAACCATAACATATATTTCTGAGTTTATTCTGTAAGTGATGGGATGGATTGTAGTGTGCTAGAAGAAGACAAACATTCTAATTATTACTCTCGATATTTCTGTATTTACAGATGCAAGAAAGAGAAGATTTTGGTTATTTTAATAATTGGAAACCGGAGTCTGGAGGAGACGGTTGCCTTCAAACTAGATGAGCTGCTGAAAAGTTCATGTCAAAAACTAGACTCTTTTGAGTTTTGAACCATATTATTACGTATTTGAAACTTAAGAGAATTTTATAAGTACGAGTGTTAAATATTTCGTGATTTCTTTATTAAATATATGATATTTTAATATGTCGTATTTTTTATTTTATAATTATGAAGTATATATTGATATATTTTAAACGAACAAATGGATATCCAGATGGGGATGGATATCCAGGTGGATGTCCAGGTGGACATGGATATCCAGGTGGGGATGGATATCCAGGTGGATGGGCATGGATCTCAAAATGAGATCCATCATGGATCGGTGGGTGGGGATGGATACTAAAATATGGGTATGGGCATGGATATACTGGTATCCATGCCCATTTGCCCCAGTGAACATCCCTAATGTTCATATCATTCAATGTTTTTCTTATAAAGATTGTATGATTATCATGGTCACCCTATATACTAAACACTAAACTGTATCACTATTAACTGAAACATTGTACGATTTCATAACATTCATACATGATTATTCATTTAAAATTTCTCCTATATCATTAATCTCATTATATTTCTCAAATGATTCGTTGTATAATTCAATATCGTTTTTATTCTACCGTTTATGGTGGGGGTATTCTATTACATGATAGAGGGTATCCACTAATTTACATGTTCTGGTGGGGGTATTCTATATTTCTATTCCATGATAGAGCATATCCAATAATGTACATTTTCTGGTATGGGTATTCTATTCCATAATAGCGGGTACTCCTTCAAATAACTTCATTTGTTGGGCTATTATCAGATGGTAGTGGTTGACCTGAACTCCGAACCTCAGATTGACGTTGATACAGATGAAGATTATGTTATAGAATCATCGGATGATAAAGAATTGCACGATTTTGATGCTCGTGTTTTAAACGCGGGATGTGGTGAAGGTGTTTTAGAAGGAGATGTTGATTCAAATTGTGAGTCATTGGACGGTGATGATCTGGAGCACCTAGCTGGTTGACTGGAAATCTTGCTCGTGAGCAACTGGATGAAGAAGCTGCCCGTGAACTAGAATTCTCGAGTGCCGCTCCCATTCCTACCAGAGGACAAGTGTTCCAATCATCAACGGAATTTCAGGCTTTCATGGATAGGTTTACATTCGCAAATGGGTTCGTTATAAGATGCAGCCATGACAGCCCTTCCAAATTCTTGGAACATTCTCCCATCGAAAAGCGTGGACCAGTTGATTATCAACGCTGTAGAGTGTATTGCAATCGAAGTGGGAAGCCAAAGGAAGGCGCTAGGATTCGGGTGTGTGGCTGCCCGATGGAAGCCACCACATACAAACAGAGAAGCGATGGTTCTTGGAAGGTGACATTAGTGCAACTTAAGCACAATCATGTGATTGACCCATCCGCGGTGAGATTTCTCAGCAAGTATCGTGGTATTACGGAGACGGAAGAGACCGATATTATGGCGCAGTATCGTGCTGGAATCAAGCCGGCGCAAATCTACCGTGTGTTTTTCCATAAGCACGGTGACATCAAGAACGTTCCATTTTCAGAGAAGGACATGCGGAATCTCTTGAACCAGAACGCTAGGCTAGATGGGGATTTTCGTGCAATGCAGTCATTGTTTGCAAGTATGAGGGAGAAGTTTCCCATGTTTTTTTTTGATTATGACCTAGACGCAAATGGCAGGGTGAGGAACATATTTTGGGCAGACGCATGAGCTATCAAGGCGTTTAGAGAGTTTGGAAGGTGCATTTCAGTCGACACAACGTACTTGTCGAACATGTATAAGATGCCGTTTGCACCTTTCATAAGCGTCGACCCCCACGGTCAATCAGTGCTGTTTGGGTGTGCACTTATAGGAAGAGACAGCGTCAGGAACTTCACATGGGTATTCAAAGCGTTCCTCCGATGCATGCAGAAGGCTCCTGAGTGCATACTCGGCGGCCAGTGTATAAAAATTAGTTTTTGTCTTTCAGAATTTATACTTTCCACATTATTTTCCAAGCCGATTATTTGATCACCCGTTGGTTTAGATAAAGATGCATCAATATCACAGCCTACTATTTGATCCTCCCTATGTTACATATGTACTCCTTCATGTAGATACCCAGGAGTTTGAACGAACATACCCTTAACTTGTAAAGCCGCATAAAGATTTCTTGTATGTGAATTTACTTTCAGAAATGCACGTTAGTGTGCTGGTCTGATATAAGATGCATGTTCAAGGATTGTACCGTTATTTTTTGGCCCTCATGCATGACCACACCATCCACCTTATTTCAGAAATAGTGGTGCAGAAGGTGTTTCCATCAGCACGACACAGGTGGTGTTTGTGCCACGTGCTGCGGAATATCAGAAAACGCTTTGGAAGTATGGCCGAATGGGCTGCGATCGCTACCTTCCTAAGAAGGATACTTCATGAGTCCCTTTCCATCGAGGAGTTCGAGCAAGAATGACATGCCTGGGCCGAGAGATAGGGAATTTCTGAGAGACCGTGGTTGAAGAAAAAGTTCGAGGAGAGAAAAAAGTGGGTTCCCGTTTACTTCAAGCACGAGTTCTGGGAAGGAATGTCCAGCACACAAAGAAGCGAGGGAATGAACAACTTTTTCAGGGGTTTCGTCGATGTCAATACAACTCTCCAGGTTTTCGTACAGCAGTACGCGCTAGCTCTTGCAAAGAGAATGGAGGATTAGGAAAGGGCGTTTAAAGCCTCCATCAATAGGCCGCTGCCTTTTTTGACAGCGTTCGTGTTCGAGGATGTGTTCCAATCTTTTTACACGAATGCAAAGTTTGCCGAGTTTCAGATACAGGTGTCGGACATGATGTACTGCAACGCAACAGAAAAGGACAAGAGTTGGCGGGGAGTTGTGTACGAGGTGAGGACGACTAAAGTTTGAATGGGGAGGACGAGAAGGAGATCGTTTATGGTGAGCTTGCAGCGCGAACCTAGTGTTGTGTTGAGATGCAAATGCAAAAAAATTGAGTTTCGAGGAATCATGTGTTGCCACATGCTTCAGGTCTTCAAAGTGGAGGAATTAACAAGCGTTCCACCAGAATACATCGTTGGTCATTGGAGGAAGGACATTTGCAGAGTGTATGTAAAGTAGACGGGTGGTTATGAAGATCTTCTCAAGTCCATTCCAGCTCCAAAAAGGCGTTACGATGAGATGGATCTGATGTTTCAAAAAGTTGCGCCGCGTGCTATGATGAAGGAAGAAGCCTAAGAGCAGGTGATGAAAATGATGCGTAATCTTGAGTTGGAGTTGAAGCCCACTCATGATCTGCCACCGGGCCTTACTATAGACGATGGAGGAAACATTGTAAAGTTGTTGGGATCGCGTAATAAATCGTTGGCGCCTACTCCAGCAGATAAGAAAGCGGACGCCGTAGATAAGAAAGTTGCACTAGTTGAAATTGGCAGAAGCGAAGCGCAGAAGCACGGCGGGGGGAAGAAAACTTATTTTTCCCGCCGTGCTTCTGGTTTCCGATTTCTTAAACTAGCCGAAACCGGAGGTCAAAATCAGGTCAGCCGCTGCTAGACGTGAAGGACGGCGGGAAGCAAAAACCCACCGTGCATGATAACAAACGACGTTGGGAATGCACGGCGGGAACAATTTCCTACCGTGCTGGCCAACATTTCCGAGTTCGGAAACGGTCCTGAACTTTGGCCATGGCACTTGCAAAGCACGTGCCAGTATTTCTGGAGTTAAATGCATGAGACCGGTTTGATTCCGAAATCGTAAATAGACCTGAGATTGTACTCAGAATTAGTGGCATTATTTACGATATCAGATACTATCCGCATAAAGTGGAAGGCTTGTTTACGAAATCGGAAATAGGCCGGTTTGATGTCGTTTAAAGTCTGGTCTCTGCATTTTTTATGTAGGGAGATAGTTTAGAAAATTTTGAAAAAGGGGAAATTCTTGTTTGTGTGCATTGATTGAATTTTGCATCGATAAAGTATGTCATCTCATCTTTAAATCTTCCATTGTCAAATTGTGGAATCGATGTTCTCGATTGTTTTGTTAAGAATGACATGTGGAGTTTACATTGACATGCATGTCTTTGATGTATGAGAGAAGTTGAAAATGTTGTAATTCAATGAATGGGTTTTATTAATTAGTGATTGATATGGTTGATTAAGTTTGTATTTTATTTTTCAATTTTAGGACTTTGTTTGTAGATTTGGCACGTTGCAATGGAACGGTTTAGAATTATACAAGAGAATATTAGGACATCGCGTGAATATTTGAATCTCGTGACAGAGTTTGTGAATGCTGCCAGTGAGTATGCAAGAGTACAGAATGAGTCGCTAATTCGATGCCCTTGTAGAGATTGTAAGAATGATGTGCGTTTGAGTGTGCATGATTTAAAGTCACACTTGATTGTGAGAGTATTTTCAAGAGCGTATACTAGGTGGACATTACATGGCGAGGCTCGTACTGTCGTCACAGAAAATCAAGTTTTGATTGAAGAGGAGAGTGTTAATGGTGATATGGATCGTGATTTTGAATATGATGATTTGGCGGAAGATGTGGCCATGCATTTCAAAGGTAGACCTGAGGTGGTGGAGGCGGTGTATGAAGATAAAAAGACTCTGCTGTATGAGGGAGCTAGGCACACTGTTCTCAGTTCTGCGCTGATGATGATGAATTTGAAAGTGAAACATGGTTTGACGGAGAAAGGAATGACGGAATTGTTGGAATTGTTCAAGGAGTTGCTTCCTAAAGATAATTTGTTGCCAAAAAGTTCCTATTGCCGCGAAGAAAATTATTTGTCCAATGGGATTGGAATTGGAAAAAATTCACGCATGCCCTAATGATTGTATGTTATACAGGGGCGAAGATGCTGAAAGGATACATGTCGCGTTTGCAACAAGTCTAGGTACACAAAACGGTCCAGGTCAATAGGTGTTTGTGCAGAGACGGCGCCTAGAACAAAGTAAAGGAGTCCTGCTAAAGTTGTGTGGTACCTCTCCATCATACCTAGGTTGAGGCGTTTATTCGCTAATAAGGAAGATGCAAAAAATTTAACTTGGCATGCAGATGGGAATCGGCCCGATGACGATGTGATTTGCCATACCTCTGATGGTGATCAGTGGAAGCATATTGATGAGTTGTACCCTGAATTTGGTAATGAGCTACGTAACTTGCGGTTAGGTTTGTCGACTGATGGTATGAATCCCTTTGCAGATCTAAGCAGCACCCACAGTTCTTGGCCCGTGATGGTTGTGATTTACAATTTACCACCTTGGTTGACTATGAAGCGTAAGTACGTTCTGCTATCACTTATGATCTCAGGTCCAAAACAACCAGGTAACGACATTGACGTTTATCTTGCTCACCTAATTGAAGATCTTAGGAAATTGTGGTATTTTGTGAACTGGACTTATGATGGATACCGGGAAGAGTGTTTTGACATGAGAGCGATGCTATTTTGTACCATTAATGATTTCCCTGCATTAGGTAATATGGAAGGTTACTCTGTTAAAGGGCATTTTGCTTGCCCGGTTTGTGAGATGGACACTAGTCACGTTCAACTTAAGCACGGGAGGAAAATAGTTTATTTAGGATACATGAGATTTCTAAATCACGAGCATGCCCTCCGTAAGTGTAAGAAGTGGTTTGATGGAGCAGTTGATGAGAGGGATGCACCGACGCCTGTGTCTGGTGAGAGTGTGTATGAATCTGTGAAGGATATTCCCAATGATTTTGGAAAGAATAGGAAGAAACCAGTAGTGAATGGTGTATGGAAAAAATCTTCAATCTTTTTCGAGTTGCCTTACTGAAAAGACTTGAAGGTTAGACATTGTTTGGATGTTATGCACACAGAAAAGAATGTTTGCGAGAGTCTGATTGGCACATTACTAGACATCCCGGGGAAGAGTAAGGATGGTTTGAAAGCTAGAATGGATTTGGAGGCAATGGGTGTTAAACCGGGTTTGGTCCCCGTGAAGGAAAATGGCAAGACATATTTGCCGTCGGCCTCTTACACCATGTCTGATTCAGAGAAGAAGAAATTTTGTCAATGTCTGAAGGACATTAAAGTACCTAGTACCTACTCGTCCAACATTAGTCGGTGTATGAATGTTGATGAGGCGAAACTCGCGGGACTCAAATCACACGACTACCATGTTTTGATGCAAGAATTGAATTCCATTACTCCGCGCATGTCCCTACCTCCACATGTAAGACGCTACATAAGCCGCTTGTGCATGTTCTTCAAGTCCATCTGCAGAAAGAATATTAGCCGAGCGAGACTAGATAAACTACAAGAAATGGTTGTCGAAGTTTTGTGTCGGATGGAGATGTTCTTCCCGCCCTCATTTTTCGATAAAATGGTGCATCTTATAGTTCATCTCGTGCGTGAGATCAAGTGTTGTGGTCCTATGTTTTTGAGATGGATGTACCCTTTCGAACGCTACATGAAGATTTTCAAGCATTTTGTGAAGAACAGATACAGGCTCGATGCCATTATAGTTCAGCGTTATGTAACTGAAGAGTCAATAGAATTCTGCACCGCGTTCCTCGATGATGTTGAGACTGTTGGTGTCCCGAAGAACAGGCATGCATACAGGATTGAAGGCTATGCATTTGGTAGTGGAAAATATGTCACGCCCACTACTGCTGAGTTGAAGGTTGCACATCTATATGTGCTTCGTAACCATAAGGCTGTGGTTCCCTATGTTGGCCTTCACATGGATGAAATAAGGAGATTGATGCCGCTTCTAGAACCTGAATATGTCCATGAAGAGCACACGAGTACATTTGCTGAGTGGCTCAGGAAGAAAAGTGAAAGTCGGAGATCATTCTAAGAAAGTTAAGTGGTTGTCTAGATTACCGATGGGTGCGGTTTTGTCATACAAGGGCTACGATGTGAATGGCTACACATTTAGTACGAAGACATTTGATGCGCAGCCTATATAGCAGAACAGTGGTGTTTCTTTGATTGCTGATGAGTTAAAGCAGGGCGTGTTTGAAGACAACCGGTTCTATGGAACAATCACAGACATATGGGAGTTGAACTATGTGAGACTGAAGGTAGTTGTATTCAAGTGTGACTGGATTGACCCAGACACGGGATTTGTTCCTCATCCATTAGGCCTAACCATTGTTGACCGGAGGAAAGTTAGTTACAAGTGGGATCCATTCATTCTAGCTACACAGGCCGACCAAGTGTTCTACGTGAAGGAACCTGCTTCTGTTAACCAAGAGATTGTATTGAATGGGAAGAGAGCATTTATTGGTGGAGAGAGTCAAGAAGAATGCTTGAACGATGTGGATACCTTTAAGATAGCCTTTGATGGTGAAGACAATATAAACTTACATGAAACTGCAGCAAATCTCCGCCGTTACCAGTGCAGGTTGGATCATGAAGAAGGACAGTGGTTTGATGAGCAGGGGATACCAAAGAAAAAACAACCACCTAAGGCAAAGGGATCGAAGAGAAAAAAGATGCGCGTTTCGTAAATGTAAAACACATCGCTCTAGAGCATTTAATGTATATTATGTCTAATATTGTAATAGAATTTGTGTTCTTATGTTATTTATCCTTCTAGGGGTACTCCTTATGTAATTAGAATTGTGAAAACCCAATAAATTGGCGAGTATCACTTAAGTGACACATTTTCCGTACTCTTTCTGAAATCGTAAAACACTAAACCGGCCACTTTACGCTATCGGAAATGGTTTTGTAATCTAATAAATAAATCATATTATTTAGGTAGCTCCAGTGGATTACCCCGGATGCCCTTTCGGCTCGTAAACTTTTCTTCTTCCGGATGATTTCCGAAATCGTAAAGGCCTCTTCTTTTTATGGAAAAAAATCCATGTTTTCCCGGCTCATTTCCGAAATCGGAAGTGCTAGACCAGAATTTAATTTGTGCCTTTTTTAAATCTAGTGGATTACCCGGATGGGCTTCCGGCTCGTGAAGGTTTAAAAGTCGGGTAATTTCCGAAATCGGAAATGGATAGCAATCATGGTTCCGTACTGATTCCGACTTCGGAAACCAATCATTGACTCTTAAAAAAAAGTTGAAAACCATGATTTTGTCTCTATAAGTGAAATACATTACGAATGAAATAACAAGTGAAAACAAGGGATGTATTTAAATGAAAGCCATAATATTGTATTATCGAATGTCAAATGAAATGATGTTTGATGCTAGGAACATTCCAACTACTTAGAAGGTGATTGCTTCATCACATCATTGTCATCTTTGTCTTCATCAGCCGGATCTTGGTGCCCTTGTGCCTCATCTGCCTCGGCACCAGTAACCGGCCTCAATTGTGAGCCGCCCCCTTCGCCACCCCCCGTTTCCCGCATCATTGCCTCACGCTCGGCTCTATCAATAGCGCGCTCCCGCTTTTCAGCCAACCGCGCTTCCTTGCTCACGTACAAGAAATCAGGGATTTTTGACTTCATTCTCTTGTAAAATTGTTTCCACCCCACATTCTCGTCTATTTCTGCCATAAAAATATTAAAGAATATTAATAATTAAGTAAAAACTAACAACAAATTCAGAAAAACAAATAAATATCGGAGAATATTACCTTGCTTCTCAACATTTTGCATCGTCTTGTTTTTTGTTTTGGGTGGCTTGTTCATCCAAACTCCATCAAATACCACCATCCCTCTACTGTCAAAATAATCTAGGTCTAACTTCTCCGACCTAATACCCGACGGAGAACTAAATGGGAAAGGTTTCTGGTACGACAACATAGAGCTTCCGGCCAGAAAAAAAGTAATAAAACTACCATAGGGTAGATTATCCCGTGGCTATTTCCCCTTCACCGCCATTTTCATATGCTCCAAGATGGTGAATCCAGGGTTTGTCAATTTGTTCTTTGCAAGATAGAAGAACTCCATGGCAGTGGTGGTGTTTGGCTCTGTGGAATAACCTGCACTTGGCAGTATGGACTTGTGCACGATCTCATACAAAACACGGTCCTCTAAAGCCATGAACTTTGTATTGAACTTGTTGGCTGCAGCTCCAGGGTTGGAGTTGTGGCGCCCAAAGTACTTCTCAGCTAAAGATACTTTATTCAGGCCGTGCATCTGATCGGGGTGATCTGGCATATGGCCCTTGTAATGGACATTGTAAGGGCCATCTTCTTTCTGAGGGTAGCATTCTTCAAGTATCTTATAAGGACAGCCTAAAACCCGGTTTATCAAATTCCAACTAACCTCCATTTTCATACCATTCACCCCCGTCGTGCAACTACCATCCTCCAACTCACTACTAGAATATCAAGCCATTTAAGGCAGTTCATCCTTCATGTGTTAAGGCAGAAAACAAATGCCTTTCCTGGTTGTGACTTGAATGAGAAAAATCATCTAAGGCGGTTCCTCTTCCGCCTTAGATGTTTTTGGGTTTAAGGCGTTTGTTTCCGCCTTGGATGAAGGCTTATACGCCTTGCTAAAGGCTTACGAACTCGCTAGCGTGAAAGTCTGTATGATATGAATTGGCTCGTTGCGATACCGTAACTAGCAAACGCTAGTCCCAAACAAATGGTTGATTGTTATGTTACGACAGAAGCTTACGGATCGCCAGATGAAATACTAACGAGTTCGCTACATTGAAAAGCCTAGACTGTTATGAATGTGTACGAGACTGGTTACGACTTCTACCGTGCGGATCACTAATAGTAGTTACGATCTCGTAAGAGAACCTAGTTTGTCATATATTTATCTAGTGACGAGACTGGTTACGACAAATAGAGGCGAATCGCTTGGTCATAAGTAGCGAACTCGTTACAAGCCAAATTAAACATTTCTGGTTAATCAAAACGAGCCAGGTTACGACAGCCACTAGCTACTCGCTAGTAACACCGTAGCGAGGTCGCAACCGAACAATTGTATTTCATAAAAATTGTAAAAATATAAAAAATGTAAAAATGATATTATAAAAATATAATAAAAGTTGTTGGTCCGAGAGAGTTAACGATATCGTAAGAAAATCGCTTATGTGTATAGTAACGAATTCGCTACTGATCTCACTAATATTAAACGACGTCATTTTAGCACTGGGTGAGCGAGAAAAAAAATGACGTTACGAGTAAGCTAGACATTCGCCTGTCTTTGGCGTGTATGGTTACGAGCTCGACAGAGATCAGATTGGAGAGGCAGAGAAGAACGAGCGATTGGGTAGCGAGGGCGCAAAAACTAAGCTCAGAAATATAATTCGGGCGAGAGAAGTAGTGATAGTACAAGATGATCGCAACTATTTTAATGTTACGGGCGAGAGAAGTAACGATCTCGCAGGGAATTCGTAAGTCTCACAAAATTATAGGATTTGAGCCATTTCCACCCATTTCCACTAAAATTGGGTTTCATTTTAATTGTCTAAGCTGTGAATTGCAAGATGCATGGTATCTAAGCACAAAACATGAACATTAAACACTATCAAGCCACACTTTATAAACTAATGGAAGTAATGGAACAGAGTATATGCATCTATTTGACAAAGAAAGAAACTAGCTTTTATTTGGAATGTGAGGCCTATAGATGTACCGAGATCTAATAAGGACCAAGTGTCTAGCCAATGCATCTCTACCATCCTCCAATTCCTTCTTGGTGTACGGTGCATGATTTTCCTCGATAATCTAAGAATATGAAATGTTTTTTTAATACTATTAAATGCAACATAGATAGTAATAGGTACAATAAGTAGGTTATAAGAATGCTTACGCGATGTAATTCCAAATTATCTTGAACAAGGCCAGCGAGGCACTCGCTTGCGTACAACATCATATAGTAACCGCACTCCCAATTTGACAATTGCTTTCGGTGCTGAAAGTGAAGAAGTATAACAAATGATTTGAAATGAAATCATAGTGGAAATAAATGAGCATTGGATTTGTAATGTCACCTGAATCTGTATAAGGTTGAAGGGAAGTAGTGTGTCGTCATGTGCACTATGCATAGCAACCTCTAATAAATCTGCAAATTTTGTAGATGGACCAAAGTGTAGCGGGTCCATCCAATACACTCGCTTCAGCGATGGTATCATAGCTACAAAACTCCAATGGCCGCTACATATTTTATGAAATGAAAATGTAAGAACCGGCTCGAAGATTAGAATGTTTACGAAGTGCAAATATCCTATTGTAACAAAGAAAACTAACCCTCTAGATACGGGCCTATGTAAATTGTCTTGGTCTTGTCACTAAGGATGTTAGAGAGATAAGCAAGTCGTGATTGATTACTTTCACTCATTTCTTGCAAGCATATTAGGTGCAAAAACCCAATGAAAGTCTTTACGTTTAGAGCAAGGCATTGCATGTACCTAATAATAGTGCACAAGTACATGAAAATTCGTAACTTGCAATACGATAGAAGAAATGAGATCAAGTAGCTTACATTTGATGTAGTATAAGGATTGTTTCGGGAAGGGTTTTATAGTGCCAGAAAAGGGCAAAGTCTTCCCATGGAATGACTAATTCCCTCGCTTCGCCGAGCACCTGTTTATTGGAGTAGAAATAGTAAACAGAATCCCGACTATGGTGGCCCACCAGATCATAAAACGTGCGAAGGAATCCCGGGAGTGTTTTTATGAATCCAACTTCTCCCACCGACATCAGTTTCTTAGCTACCGGAAAATGTAGCGGGTCTACGACGGGTGAAGGTGTGTTTCATTTAATTGGGATAGAATTAGAATTCACATCAACGACCAACCATTTGGGCCACACAAAAAAACGGCCCAAACCTTTACCCACTGTCGTGCACTCTTGATCCGCGACCGGTACCAACGCATCCTCGACTAACACATGTAGTATAGAAACCCTAACGAAACCAATAGGGACTTTGGCTTCATGATGTAGTGCCATGTCAGGATATAAATTTCCCATTGCAACGTGGCGGGGTTGAGAATTCATCCCACATTCAGCGTACAACTTGCAAGAAGAGGAGTTCTAATATACAAATAAGGCATGTTTAATTAGGTCGAATTAGACATATGAAGGAAGGGTATATTTAAAAAATATCAATAATCACGAGTTGTGTAGAATTATTCATTTGATTGAGGTGCAAGTAATTAAACGTACCTTTGGTTTGAGATCCGATGGTTGTATGTGAACTTGCTCTTTGATAGGGGCCGAAGGTATGCATATTTCCTTGTTGGGTTCAACAATATATTCGTCAAAAATAGGTTGGTCAAAAATAGGTTGGTCAACCTCATGTTGTGGTGGGGAAGGATGTGAACCTCTAGACGAGGGTCCATTGATTGGATCGGTGTCACAAAAATCGGATGCAAGAGGATACTTTATATAAGAACATATATTGGCCAACATTGTTTTCAATTTCTTGACCTCTTGGTCGGATTTTTTGGCTTGGTTCAATGCTATTTGGAGTTTGGATGGTTTAGGGTCTTTCCTACTACGTTTGATACTAAACGCCTCTATTTGAGTAACATAACCACCAATTCCCTTAGCTCTTCCCAGATGCTCGGCCTTCCTAAGTGCCCTACGCAGCACATCGTGTTTACCGACAGGGATGAACAAGCCTTCTTCAACTTCACGCTCGACCTCATCCTAAAAAGGTAGTATAGTAAATGAAAAGTTATTATCGTCATCAATTGTTGTGTTTGATGGTGTGATTGTAGATACTAAAATGGAACATGGTATGGCGTAGTAGGTAAAGCGTACCACTCGATTAGCCACCCTTTTTGCCTCATCACTTGAGAAAGTCCCGTCTTTTTTAATTCTACCCAAGACGAATAATTGTTGTCTATTATATGTTGTAGGGTCTTCGGCAATGACTAGCTTCTTCGCCTCTTCCGCGTCCATGCCCCCATCCACAAGCTCTTTCACCTCGGTTTCATGTTTGTTTTTTGAGGTATTCTTCCCCACACCCAAGTACCCCACCCTACCCCCGGTGTAAGGCATAACATTATCAGCAGTGACTTTGCGCTTCCTATCCCCCCAAACCCTTTTAAAAGTTCTATGTTTTTTTAGGAATAAAGCACTAACCGAAACAAAAATATTTGGCTAATTCGCATGACACTATTATTTCAAGATTTAGTAAGTAAACTAACCTTTGCGTCATTTTCTAACCATCGTTTCTTGAATGCCTCCCAAGTAAGGGTTACAATGTGATTGTAACGCGTACTTGGATCTTGCCCATACCTCGTGCCCTTCGGTTTGATATAATCCTTGGCAAGGGTATATTTGTGTTCTCGATGAGCTTTTGATGCGATTTGAAGAGCCTTCTTCTTCACTTGATCATAGGATGTTGCCTCGATAATAAAGGGGAGCTACAAATGTGATCACAAAAATAGTCACACTCACAATTTTCAATTGAAATTAAAAATAACAAGTACCACACTAACCTTACATTCCTTCCATATATCCTTTTTGATGTCGATGCTTAGTAGCCTCCAATCCGTTGTGTCTAATGGTGTGCGTATCCTACCCGTCTTAGCACACCAACTCGACCATCGCGCGGCATCATCGTCGGGTGAAATAGCAACACTAATGTCATTAAACTTGACATGTGTTAGTATTTTGTTATCGATCCTAATCTCTAATTCGCGACAATGTGTGAGGAGTTGAGCTTCTTTCGATGCGCGAGTCACTTCTCGTTGTCTTCTAACCTCACTTGAACCGCCAACAACTTCCCCCCCCCCCCCCCACTTGAGTCGGAGTTAACGGAACTTGAAGGGCTCTCCATTAAGCTTTCCTTTGTATATTGAAATTAGTTAATGACTAACACAATACTAATAAATCAAATTTGTAATTTGTAGTAAAAACATATAATCCTAAAATTTAGGGCTAAGCAAGCTATGGAGAATTTTAAAAGAAAATCTTGATTTTCGTTCAGGACATGCTTCTGATATGATATTTAGTAATAACATGATAAATGGAGGCACTATGTACAAGAAAATCAAATTTTTAGCAAATAAGAATGAAAAAAATCGTACCTTTGGTATATGACAAAGTTGTGTCGGTAGAATTGATTATTTTGGTTGGGGATGGTCTACCTCGTTTGTCCCTCTCCTACCCATAACAAAGGATGTTACCAAATTGAACAAGAACAAATAAAGATTGACATTAATTGCAAAAACTATAGGCAAAAATGTGGTTGAGAATTTATTGCAAAACTTACCAATCTTTTGCATGCAATTAGTGGCTAGTTCCACTTTGTTTTGACACAATTGATGTGTCCAACATGTATGGGATGGGTAATGGAGATTTGATGTGAAGAAAGTTGAGGAGATTTGAGAAGATGTGCAAAAGTTTGAACTTTTGGGGATGAAACCCGTAAGAAGTGATGGATAAGATGCCAAAAGTGTAGTGTTTTTCTGTTCTATAACGTGTTTACTTTATTCTAGCTTACCTTGTTGCGAAATCGGAACTCTCTCGTTACACCTGACGTGGCTATTTACGAAGTCGTTACGTGCTCATGTGATTGCCTTTTATGGTCTACTTTATCCTTCTAGCGACATCGTAACTGAAACGCTGACATAAAGTATGTTACTAGGATGTTGCGATTTCGCTACGAATGCTCGCTAGAACCCTACTTAAGATTTTTTTAAAATGCACTCATACATTTTTAAATCACGATTTAAACGATTTAAACGAAATGATGGTATAAGACACTAATCATTCTATTTTAAGAATAATTTTCATTTGTTCCGTCGTATGCTCATGTATAACGGGATAGGGATTTGGTCACTTAATCTGCAATTACATAATTTGAAAGATTTTTAAGAAACTTAGTCTTTAATTGTAAGACAATAAGAAACTCTATACATCATGTGTACGCTTGAAAACGCTATCCATCGCTTACCTTTAGAGACAACAGCATAGTAGAGCTTCACACATGAACTACATATATATATATATAAATATAACAGTTATATATATTATATATATATATATATATATGCGCAGTTCACGTGCATTTCATTAGAGATACTTAGTTTATTACAACTCATTTATGTGATTACAAGCACAATTGTTGAATTAAACAAAGTATCATGCACACGTTCACTCACCAACTGTCATCACTCATCATACTACCGAGTATCGCTTAATAACTTTGCATGCTGATGTACTAAGATGTACTCTGCTTGACATAATGTGATGTTCGATATTTTCCAAATTGAGTATTATACTGTTTATATAAAAAATGTACATATTTAAGAATATGATAGTGCGTTTAAAAATTTAAACCGAATTATTGATGTTTTACATAGAGTTATGTCATACTGCTTGTGTACAAAGATGTATTCTACCTGAGTTAATATCATGATGGATATTTAACAAATAGAGTATTATACTGCATCTATATAAAATATACATATGTTAGAATGTGAAAATTTCTAATAAAAATTTTAAAAATTTTACTTTTTAGTTACAATCTAATTAGCTTGTGTAGTAGCGAAATCGCTAGTATACACGTTATCACAATTAAACCCTAAACCCTAAACCCACAAACCCGCAAACCCACAAACCCACATAACCCAGATAACCAGTATGAAGGAGTTGCGATAGCGCTAGTTAGTAGTTCAAATAAAAAAAAGGCTTTTTGGGTTACGACCTCGCTACTAATTAGAATGATTCTTCTTTAGCGAGTTCGCTACTCGAACGCTTGCCTGGCGAGGCTTTTTAAGACTCGCTACTAGAAACTCAGGCTTGAGCGAGATATTAACGACTTCGCAACATACAGATGCGTGTATGCTAGCCAGCTCGCAACAATATAGAAGCGTATCCACTAGCGACATCGTAAGTAACAGTACTATAAATAAAAAATAAGGGGATCGGGCTAAAATTAATTAGCCCCAAATTGAAAACCCTACTGAAATTAAAAACCGGCGACTTCTCCGACAAAATGCGGCCAAAGATCAGAGGAGCGGTGGTAGAGGCTCAGACAGTGGAGGGGGACGTGGTCCGGCGGTGGGAAATAAACGACCTCGGACTGAGGAGCCTGCGGTTCAGGCAGAGGTTCCAGTCGCGCCGCAAGTTCAAGAGGTGCGGGGACGCGGTGGTAGAGGCTCAAACAGTGGAGGGGGACGTGGTCCGGCGGTGGGAAATAAACGGCCTCGGACTGAGGAGCCTGCGGTTCAGGCAGAGGTTCCAGTCGTCCCGCAAGTTCCAGAGGTGCGGGGACGTGGTGGTAGAGGCTCAGACAGTGGAGGGGGACGTGGTCCGGCGGTGGGAAATAAACGGCCTCGGACTGAGGAGCCAGCGGTTCAGGCAGAGGTTCCAGTCGCCCCGCAAGTTCCAGTCGTCCTGCCGCCGCCGCTGCTGCCGAAAATGATGGTGGGGAAGGGCCCAACAGTTCCAGTGAGGAGGAGGACACTCCTGAGTTCTTCAACGACGCCGCCATAGCTAGGTATGAGTATTGTTCCTCTCGGAAACTTGTAAATAATAATGTGTTTGATAGTAGTGTGGTGCCTTCGCTGCAACTAGATTACGTGCTAGACCATTTTAGGGCACAACATCTAGATAAGTTGCTTATGTTGCCTGAGCCTGTTTACCATGAAGAGGTTCTCTAATTTTATGCGAACCTAGGTTTAGAGGAAGGGGTGGAGGAAATAACTACAATGGTGCGGGGTGTTAAGTTTACGGTCGATAAGTTTAGCATCAATGAAGTTCTGAAATGTCCTTATCTGTCTCGTAACGACCTGAGGCCTACCAAAAAGGATGGTCCGTACGAGGTACATTACGAGCAGAGGTTTCCTTCTGTTAGCCCCAAGCAACCGTTGAAGGCCGGTGAGATGGGTTAGAAGTGGTTTAAAAGGACTTCTGATAGGCCGGGTACAGCTAGGAATTACCCGATCCACAGGCTTACCGAGGAGCAGAGATTAGTTTTTGAGCTAATTTACGGTAATGTGGTCCCGTCCCTAGGGTATGCATGTGAGCCCACAGTTTGCAGTCTCATGGTGTTCTACTATATCATGGAGAAGCTTCCAATCAACCCCGGCTTCACAATTCTGACTCAAATGATGAAGATGGCCAGACACAAGAACGCCGCGCTTCCGTATGGCAATTTGATTGTAGCTCTGATCAGGAAAGCGAGGATTTTTCCAAGAGGCCGTCCCATGCCGCTCGGCAAATACAACAAAGAGTGGCTCAAGCATAAGAGGTTAGAGTTGAAGGCCGATGGGAAGTACGCGAGAAAGAAAGAAGCAGAAGAGGCAGCCAGAAGCGCAAGGGGTAGGCTGGGAGTATCAGGTATGATTCTAGCTTGTTATTAACTGTAGTTGGTTCAAGTTGTTTCATTTGTCATGTTTTTGTTCTTATCAACCTTGATGTGTTTGTGTAGATGCTGTTTTTGATGCCCGTGGTAGGCTTGTGGTGTCTATGGGCCAGTTATTGAATGAGATTGAAATGGCCGAGAAAAGGGCATGTGCTAACAACGAACGGCTCGGCGAACTGATATCCAGCGGGGTAGTGGAGTGCGATATGAGCGATGAGGAGGAGATACCTGATTTCCGCACCACATTTCCCAAGCAAAAAGACACCGCGGGTCCTAGCCAAGATTTTCCTACAGCCAGCGAGAAGTAGCCATCCGATGGGAAGCTTGTTGCTGATCATGTAAGGGATGCAGATGCGGAAAGTGATGATGGTGATGATGGTGATCATCATGACAGCGACTCTGATGCAGAAGATGAGCCGGCGAGGTATGAGATGATTAGGAAAGAGAGGCTGATCGGAGAACCCGACGAGGATGTTGAACCGGGACAAGGCAAAGAAGAGAACACCTGCATCGAGACTGAAGCTCAACCAGCAGGCCAGAACGAGCAAGACAAGCAAAACGATAAAGGCAGTTCAGGGGAGAAGGCCGAAGGCAGCGACAAGATGTGTGTTGATGACTTGTATGATATTTTAGTCGCCGGCCTGTGATTTCGTACTTTAGTTTGGTTTAAACGTTTACTTTTTTGAATATTAACTAGTTTATGGATTATGATCACTTGTGTACGCATCACCAAAGATGCCATTTTTGTTACAAGAATGTGGTCAATAAATTTTACAATTTGTAGATGTAGACTGTTCAATTTTTTATAGAGTTGTTGTTACTTCAGTTCAGCAAAATCAAGTACTTTTGGTATAGTGCGTGCTCCTAGCGACGTCGCTTGGTCCTCTCTCCCGTTTACGTGTAACTTGCGATATCGCTACGTGTCGTACTCAGTCAACAGAGCCAAGTTGGCGCCTCACTAGCGAACTCGCTACCTGTGTAACTGATAGTAACGACCTCGCAATAAGTCGTATTCAGTCAACAGAGCCAATTTGGCACCTCACTAGCGAACTCGCTACCCGTGTGACTTATAGTAGCGACCTCGCCACAAGTCGTATTCAGTCAACAGAGCCTAACTTGAGATTCTCTAGCGAACTCGTAACAACAAAGCTTGACACACTTGACAAACAATTGTTAGGCTTGGAGAGTAGCGATATCGCTACAGTCTAGGAACCCATCAGTAAAAATCTTTGAAATCCCATCAGTAATTAATTTGTTTGGGGGTGTGAATGTGGTCAATGAAAAGGTGTGAATGCCTTTACATTTTTCTTCTTTTAATACAGCAATTACTAATTTTAGTCTCGGAACTCTCACATTTTTTTGACAAATGTAGAACCTCACCCCTATAAATATCAGCCCCTTCTCCTTTTAGAGCCCCATCAGAGCCTTCATTCCCATATTCCCTTCTCCCTTCTCCTATTCTTTGCCTTCTTCTTCCCATGGATTTGACATTTTTCAGCCCCCTCCCAGATGACATGATTCATCTCATAATGATTCGTGTTATGTTCAAACACGTTCTTCGTCGCTACGTGAGCGGAAGAACGACCGATTGGGCTCGACAGTGGCTCACCGAGGCTTCTGCAATAGGTCACAGAGAGTCGGCCTATGCCTTGGCTATATTTGCAATCTGCGAAGGTGATGCTCAGAGAGGCATGGATGTCATCACCACCATGAAGAGAACCGACAAGAAAGGATTCAAGGAAGTTCGAGTACGCGTCATAGCCGAATTGGCTTACGCCTGGGGCAATGCGCACTACTTCGGGTACCTCGATGTAGTAGTGCCTAGGCCTAGATGCTGCCAGGAACATGCTGACCTCAATCACGGCTTGAGGTACCGTCACTACACGAGGGTTGATCCAGCGGACATCGAATGTGATGCATGCACTTGCGAGCAGGAAGTGCTTCACGTCCTCCTCGGTTCTCCTTGAGTTGAAATGTTGTAGTTTCTTTCTTATTTTATTCTGTTGTTTTTTATGTAAAATTTGTTAGGATTGTAATAAGTTTTTGTCTGCCATTTTGGCACATTTAATTATTGAATAGCTTTTCTGTCAAAATTTTGACAAAATTATTTAATATTGACAAAATTATTTAATATTTTGTCTTGCATTTTGGCACATTTTGGTATAATGCGTGTTCCTAGCGATATCGTCAGTGTCACGTTTATTAGTAGCATCAGCACAAGCAAACTCGTCACATACTCGCTTATATGTTACCTGGTCCTAACGATATCGCAACATGTTGTATTCAGTCAACAGAGCCTAGTTGGCGATTCTCTAGCGATATCGCAACGAGATAAGGGCTTTTGGTAGTATATTGGGCTGTAGTAGTAGTGATAGTATAAGTATTGGGCTTTGTCTGACCTGTGAATATCAGTAAAAACCTTTGAAATTCCATCAGTAATTAATTTATTTTGGGGGTTTGCATGGGGTGTCCATGGAAAGGTGAGAATGCCTTTACATTTTCCTTTCATTAATACCATAATGACTGATTTTTGTCTAGGAACTCTGACATATTTTTGAATAATGGAGCACCTCAGCCCTTTAAATATCAACCCCTTCTCCATTTAGAACCTCATTAGAGCCTTCATTCCCACATTCCCTTCTGCCTTCTCATATTCTTTGCCTTCTGCTTCCCATGGATGTGTCTCTATTCAACGCCCTCCTAGATGACATGATAAATCTGGTAATGATTCGTGTTATGTTCAACTGGGTTCTTCGTCGCTACGTGAGCGGAAGAGCGACCGAGTGGGCTCGACAGTGGCTCACCGAAGCTTCTGCAATAGGTCACACACCGTCGACCTATGTGTTGGCTGTTTTTGCAATCTGCGAAGGTGACATTCAAAGAGGCATGAATGTGATCACAACCATGAAGAGAACCGACAAGCAGGGCCTCTGTCTAGCTCGGGAACGCATCAAAAGAGGTCTGAGATGCGCTTGGGGTTGGAGACACTACCTCAGGTACTTCTCAGAAGCAGCAATTAGGCCTAGGCCGATCTGCTGCAATCCGCATGCTGGCCTCAATAAATGGGTGAGGTACAATCCCTGGGCACCCCTTGATCCGGCGGACATCACCTGTGATGCATGCACTTGCAATCAGGAACTGCTTCATGTCCTCGGTGAACGAACGATCTACTAGTATTAGTTGTTTGTTCTTCACTATGTATTTTTGTATCACCAGTTTGTTTCGATTCTAATGAACTTGTGTTTTCCATTTTGGCACATTTAATTACTGAATAGCTTTTTTTGTTTTGATATCTTGTCCCTTACATTTTATTATTTCATCCTAAGAGCCCATATTGTATCAGCAAAATCATTTACATTTTGTATAGTGCGTGGTCATAGCGATCTCGTCACTGTCACGTTTCATGATGATTTATTAGTAATAGAACACCTTGCGAAATCGTAACTAACTAGCGCATGTTTACGAGGTCCTAACGATATCGCAACATGTCGTATTCAGTCAACATTGCCTAGGTAGAGAATCTGTAGCGACCTCGCAGAGTAGTTTGTCTACCCTTGCGAATTCGTTACAACAAAGATTGATCACATAGAACAACAAAACTTATGACTGGAATAGTAGCGACTTCGCTAAGTTAATATGAATAACATTAGTTGCGAGTTCGCTAGTAGTACTGCTGAGAATTAATTTAATATGAATTTAATTAGTTACGATATCGCTAGTATTACTGCTGGGAATTAAACCCTAGCAGCATGTTACACGGCGCCGTTTACTTTTGTGCGTGGAAACTTACGATATCGCAACCAACTTGAATATAAGCTGTCTTGGTAGTTACGATATCGCAAGACGGTAACCTATAAATATCAAATTTGGGGATCTTCTGATTTCAAACATCGATCAAACGTCTCAGAGCTTAGAAAGAAAAAACCAACCAAAATCTCACATACCCATCCGACAAGAGTAATGGCAAGGACAAAGAATTTGGCACCCAATCCGTTTGTGCAGGGTGCCCGACGTGATGAAGGTCAGGCTTCGGGATCTCAGCCACGGGCGACGGCGGGGACAAGTTCAACCAAATACGATAAGCAAAAATTTGTAAGTTTGGATGCATCCCAGGCTTATTCTAATTACATGAAGCATAGTCAATTGCTAGATTGTTATGTTGTTGATTTTAATCAGATAGAAGAACTAGGTTTGGGAAATGTATTAAAGAAATTTCAATTTCATGAGTTGGGTGACTTGTTAGGTTTGAATTATCCGACACATAAGGATGAGACGTGCCAATTCTATGCTAATTTTCACCAGTTGATTGAGGAACAAAAGGAGACGGGTAGGTGGTTCACTAGGGTTAATAAGAAGGACTACGAGATTGGGGAGGAGTTTTTTAACAAGGCATTGAACGTGTCCTATGCTGTTAACGAGGACTATAGCAACCAACCCCCTCCGGGGTTTTACATTAGAGAACAATGGCCTGAGTGTGGGGTTTTGGATCGAGCCCAAGTTGTAGAGTATGCTAAGAAGTACTTTGATAGAGATGCTGACGATTTAGGGGTGCCTAGATCTTATAAGTTGGATAAACTTAGTGGTGAGGAGAGGAATGTTTATGAGATGGTCGCTAGGAGTGTCGTGCCTAAGGGTGGTTGGATCACCGAGATGAACTATACTACTGTGAGCATATTTTACTGCGTCATGGAGGAGATAGAGTTGAACCTGGGCCATGTCATTTTCGAGCACAGAGACAAAGTGTGGTCGAAAATAATAGGACGGTCAAGAAGCTCCCTTACGGTAATTTCATAACCATGTTTCTTACCTCACAAAATCCCAAGATAAAATTATCTCCAATAGCCCAGGAGTGTTGCTTCTATACGATGTCATATTTTGAGAGGAAAGGTAAGTTTGAGTTGATTGATGGTGTGTGGCAGAATGTAGCGGATGGACCCAAGAAACCGCTACAGTTTAATCCTGAAGAAGTCAGAGAGAACGTCGAAGGTTAGCCACACTAAACCTCTACAGTTTAATTTCTGTTTTATACAATTTATTTGCTATACTCACCCTTTTTTTGTTTCACTTACATGAACAGGTGTACCCTCAGAGGCATACTACAAGGGTGTAGAAGACACGGTCAACCTTTTCAGGGATAAGATGTCCAAAATCAATCACGCAAACTGGTTAACGGAGAAGGTGATACGTGGCATTGAAAGGGCTAGTGCGAGGAAAAAATCGAAGGGGGATCCACCAGCACCATCAAAGACACCACCTCCTAGCAATGATGATTAGATTTGCATTCGTTCATGTTGGCTAGTAGTTGTACTCAAATCCAAACAATTTCATTTTCAATTTGTTTTTGTCATTTTCTCAAACAACATTGCAAAGAATATTTGAATTTGAATGTCATCTATTTTATTATGTATATTTGATTATTTAAACTTCCATTATTTATTTTATTTTTTTGATGGAAAGATTGTATTCATTTCATTCCAAACAAGTGTCTTACAAGTTTTTGCCATCACTCCTGGCCCTACTACATTCACTGTTTAGACAAAGAAAAAGAAGCTAAAAGCTAGAAAAACAAAAAGCATGAAAATATTGATCTACAAGTATACTCTAGTTTTGAGATGCCATTAGGTTACTGAAACTATAATAACATACTCCCTCCACCATAGATTGCACTATTTCCACTGTCTTCTCCCTTTGCTGAAACACTCTCTTGTTTCTTTCCATCCATATCTGGTAGAAGTAACTAACCAGAATGGAGAATTTCCTCTTGTGCTTCCTATTTCCTGTCACCTTCAGGAACCTTTTACAGTCTCTGAAATTTCTTCCTAGGGGCAAGCTCAATGAAGCTTGTAATTTCCTGGCAAAGGGGCAAGTCACAAACAGGTGCTGGACTGTTTCCTGGCTGTTTTCTTCACACATTTTGCATCTGTTTGGCAGGCCAGGTAACATGCCTTTGGATTGCAATCTGGTGATGGTAGATAATCTTCCCCTGAGTAGCATCCAGAGGAAGAAACTATGCTTAGGTAACAGCTTAGGACTCCATACCAATTTTGCCCAATTATCTTTCTGTGTCACTCCTTTCAGAACATCATATGCTCTTCTTGTGCAGAATTTACCTTTCTGATTCACACACTCTATCAACTTAGTTCCCATTTTCATTCTCAACTGCACTAGAGTTTTCCAGTATCTGGTCATACTAGAATTCTCCAAGTTTGGCTTGTATTCCTCAAAGCTCTTCCCTTTTAAATAGTGTTCTTGCAACCATTTGATCCACAATACATCCTTTTTTAGAGTGATGTCCCACAACAATGTGCATAAGGCTGCCTGATTCCAGAGGGAGGGATCCCTCACATTCATCCCACCTTTGTCTTTAGATATACATAAAGTATCCCAAGAGATAGGGACAAGCTTTGCACCATCAGTTCTATCCCACAAGTAATCCCTGCATAGCTTCCCAATCTCTTTGTGAATGCTTTCTAGCATCTTAAAGGCTCTTGACCAGTAGCTAGATAGACTAAGAAGAACTGAATTTATTAGATACAGTTTACCTGCATGTGCCAGAGTTTTTGAGCTCAAGTTCTGCATCCTTTCCACCACTCTATCCACAATCTGAGCACAGTCTGATCTACTCCAGCTTACTGATGAAATGGGAAGCCCAAGATATTTGACTGGAAAGCTTCCTCTCTCTATCTCCAGCACTCCTGCTAGACTTATCTGTTCCTCTTCAGGCATCTTAGAGAAATAGACAAGGGACTTCCTCTCATTTATGGCCAAACCTGTAGTCTTTTGGAATTGTAGTAAGACCTGCTTCACTCCCTCCATTGAATGAGTTGATGCCCTACAAAAAATGAGGAGATCATCTGCAAACATCAAGCTGTGGATGCCCACCTTTCTATATCTCTGATGAAACTGAATCTGATGATTATTGAAAGCAGCATTGAGCATTCTGGACAGAAATTCCATACTTAGGACAAAAAGCAAAGGGGAAAGGGGATCCCCTTGCTTCACACCCCTCCTTCCTTGGAAAGTTTCAGTGTATGTTCCATTGACTGACAGGCAATATGAAGAACTCTCTACACAACATCTGATCCAGTGTATGAAAATTCTTGGAAGTTTCAATTTTGTAAGCCACTCAAATAAGAATTCCCAGCTTAAACTGTCAAAAGCTTTCTGGATATCAACCTTAATCAGGCAGCTAGGTATCATACCTTCTAGGTTATACTTACTTATCAATTCTTGAGTCAGAAGCACATTGTGAATGATGCTCCTCCCCTTCACAAATGCACTTTGGTTCTGACTGATCAGACATGGTAAAACCTCTCCTAGTCTGCTACATAGTATCTTTGTGACTACTTTATAAAGTACAGAGCAGCATGAGATAGGCCTGTACTCTGAAGCTCTTTCTGGATGTGGCACTTTTGGGATTAAAGCTATCACAGCTTTCCCAAAACTGGTTGGTAGAGGATCCCCTGTGAAGAAACCCTGTACAGCACTGATGATGTCTTTCCCAATGGTTGGCCAAGCAGCTTTGAAAAAATGGCTAGTATAGCCATCAAACCCAGGGCTCTTGTTGGAATTAATGCCTTTTAGTGCAGCTAGGATCTCCTGTTCTGAAACTGATTTGACCATTTTCACCTGTTGCTCCACTGTCAAGACCTGCCCCTCTGATATCACCCTTTCATCAATTAGTCTGGTAACCTTTGCTGATTTCCCAAGCTGGTTCTTGTAAAAATTTAGAAGGACCCTTTCAATGTCTTCTCTATCCTCCATCAGTTTATCACCTTCCATTATTGTCAGGATGTGATTTTGATATTGTCTCTTTTTCAGTGCTTGATGGAACATTCTTGTTGGCCTGTCTCCATTCTTTAACCATTCCAGTTTTGTCTTTTGTTGTAAGAATTTGAATTCTGCCTCACATAGTCTTTCTGCCTCCTTCCTAGTGCACTCCTCTTCCTGGTGGGCTTCCTGATTAGTGAAATCATTCATCATCTTAGTATAAGCAGTTTCCCACTTGTGTTTTGCTGCTGCTGCCTGTTGCTGAATTTGAGAAAATTCCCTCTTGTTTAACTTTAGCAATGCCACTTCCAAAAATTTCAGCCCCTCATAAACATCTGTCAGTGTAGTTCTTTCCCTCTGGTTCCATGTATACTTCACTATTCCCTCAAACTGAGATGAGTCTGTCCACATATTAAAGAACTTGAAGGGCTTTTTCCCTTTCCTTTGCTGACTTTTTACATGGATAAGTAATGGGAAATGATCAGAGTCTGCAATGGGCAAAACTTCACACCCAACCTCTACCATAGTGCCAAGCCATTCATCATTCACCAGTGCTCTGTCTAGTCTGCTGTAGATACTTCCATGGGTTCTTCTGTTGCTCCAAGTATATTTAAGGCCTCTAGTTTTCATTTCCAGAAGCTGCAATTGATTCACTAAGCCTCTGAAATCCTCCAGCTCTCTCTCCTTAACTTCATTTCCTCCAAGTCTGTCCTCATAGTCTAGGGGGCAGTTGAAATCCCCTAATACTACCCATGGGAGGTCCTGATGATCAGCTCCTAGCAACTCTGCCCATAACTTTTTCCTCTCCTCCCCAGAATTTGATGCATACACCACTGTCACATAAAATTTCCTTTTTTGGGATTTTACTGAGCACTGGAAATCAATGAATTGGTCCCCCATACTAAGTATTGTTATCTCAAATAAATCTTCTCTCCATGCCAACCAGATCCTACCACTTTTAGCAGTCCCACAGTTGGTAGTTAGCCTCCAGTTTAATCCCATCTTTCCCCATATTTTTTGTTCATTTTCCTTTCTAACCTTTGTTTCCAGTAGGCCAATAAGACCTAAGTTATTTCTGAAGATTAGGTCCCTGCATTGCTGGTGCCTTCTCTCCAGATTTAACCCCCTAACATTCCATGTGGAGATGTTAACACTCATCAGGAGGATCAGGAAGAAGATGATAATTCCTAGAATTATCAACTGTTTGCAGTCTCTCCTCACTTCCCTCCTTCATTGGTTGTTTCCCTTCCCTTTGTAGCACAATATCCATCAACTGACTACTACTCTCTCCCTGCTTACTCTTCTTAATCATTGGCTGGTACTTTTGCTTCTTCTCCTCTCCCTCTGCAGGTAAAGGTTTCTCAGTTTGCTGAATAGGGACTTTCACAGGTATATATTGTTTCTTAGGTGCTTGCTGCAATGGTTTCACAGACTGCTTCTCTCTCTTTGTACAATCAGCTCTTGTATGCCCCATCAAGTTGCAAGATGAGCATTTGATGGGCTTCCTTTCATAGATCACCTTCTGATGTTGCACTATATCATTCTCATCAATAAAAGCCACTGATTCAGGTAACTTCTCACAGACTTTGGCTTCTATTTGTATTCTTGCATACTGCAATCTCTGTTTTTCAAGAGTTGGTGCATCCACCTTAAGTGGCTTTCCTAGGGGACTGACAATTCTACTCAAAATTGTAGGCTTCCAATATACCACATTCAGCTTGGGGAGTTGAATCCAAACTAGATAAGCTTCTGGTTCATCAAAGTCCATATTTTGTGACCACTCTTTAATGAGAATAGGCTTCCCATTGTAAAGAATGGTTCCCCTCTCCAGCACTAAGTCTCTTTGAGCTCTGAGCTTGAATCTCACCATAAACAATCCAGCCTTGACCTTCCATACCCTATCCACTTGATCCTTCCAGTATCTTCTGACAAACTGATCCATCACTGTAATTGGGGGAAAATTGCCAATATTCCTACAGACCACAGTGTTCTCCCACCAGACTAAGCTCTCTTGAACCTCTTCTTTGGGTATCTTTCCCATGTTTACACCCTCAACTTCTACTGGCTTATAATACTGAATTTCATCTTGAAAAAGTTGGGAAAAAAGTTTACCTTTGTTAGAAGGTGGTGGTGGTGTCACCACAGCATCCAAACTATCAGAATCTTCCTTTTGTAGCTTCCACTGTCCCCTGAGTGTCTGCACAGATGTAACTTCCATTGCCCTCACCATTGTCACCAGCGTCCCGTTCACCTTCATCTCTGTTGTCTCAGACTCTGGAACTGCTATCTCCAGAGCCTTTTTCTCGCCCGTTTCAATCACAAACCCTTTCTTTCCCGTCGTCACCATTCGTTTACCTGACTCATCCGACTGAACCCCCACACACAGGTCTTTCAGTCCGGCGTTCTCCATATCCCGGCGAATTAAATCCTGCTCCGATCTGATTTCATTCACTGTTTCCTCGAATTCTTGCTGTAACACCGTCAATTTCCTACCCTTCTCCCTAGCTTTCTTCTTTTTGGACTCACCCATGGTGGCAGATCCAAAGACTCGCTTGAATCACCGGCCAAAAGATGAGAAAACCAGAAGAAAAGAATCGCACATAGTCACGGTTTTGTTAATATTACCTCTCCATTATTTATTTAGTGTGGCTAAATTTTCAAAATATAACACCACTTTACTAAGGAGTTAAAATTAAATATTTGGTATGTGGCTTTATACTAGTGAGCTCGCCAGTATCAAGTTACTCACCTGGCGAGCTACTACCGAGTTCGCTAGTATCAAGTTAATCAAATTGATACTAATTTATACACATCAAGCGAGATCGTAACCTGTCAGACTCAAGAGACAGAAGCTCATCTGTGAATTTCAGCCTTTTGTTGCGAAATCGTAACCGGTTCACCAATGTTACGAACTCGCTACGTAACAAGTTAATATGCATTGGTTTCTAGCGTGTTTAGTTACGGTATCGCCACGTCTACAGCAGTGTATAAATTTTTTAGAATTAGAAGATTTAGTGTACTAAAATTAATTAAATCAAAATTTAACTACATGAACCATGAAATACAGCATAATATTCAAAAACAATGGTTATCAAATAGCTACTTTTGTTTTTTACTCTTTTTAGTCTTCTTCTTCTTTGGTTGCCTCCCCTTCCTCTTTGTAGTTTTCCCTGCAGGATTAATCCACATGCCTTCCTCATGATCCATTCTGCACACCGACGCACAAACAATGTCATCATCCTCCTCCAGAGTTTCGTACACCGAGGGCGGAATGGTGTCGGTAGAAACAGTGGAGTCATCGTCGAACAAGCCGTCACCATAGATGAATGTTTTCTTACCATCAACAACGATCTCCCATCGAGCATCAATTGGATCTTCCACATAAAATACCTGATGAGCTTGAGCCGCCATGATGAATGGATCTTCCCTAGACCCAAGAATTCCTCTTTTAACTAGAGTCATGCCTAAATCGTCCGTGCGCACCCCTTCAGCTTCATCTACCCATTCACATTTAAACAAGGCGATTCGGACATGAACAAAGTCCATTTCCCATATATCAGTAATGGTACCAAAAAAACCATTATCACCCTCTCCAGGTACTGACACGCCACTATTTTGGGTTGAAGATCTGTCATCACTCCACTTAGTACCAAACGTGTATCCATTGATGTCATACCCGCTAAACGATGTAACTGTGCCGAGGGGTCTCTTGGCCACCCATTTTACAACATCGGGGTGTTCACCGCCATTCTGGACATGTATTTTGAGCCAACTAGTAAAGTCTCTACAATGAGATTCTAGAATCCTAGGTTCCGACCAGCTCGGTTGTGTTGACCTAATCTCATTAAGGTGAACATCAACATAAGGACTCACTGCATGATGGTTGCGCAGAATGTACAGATGGGCTATAGATATCTCATTGGAAGAAGGGCTGAATTTAGACTTATGGCGTAGGCCGACACCATCGAACCTACCGTCATGTCTGGAGACCGGAAGTCCTATAGTAGGTACATCCTGTAAATAATTGGTACAGAATTCTATTACCTCTTCCGCGACATATCGCTGCACTATACTGGCGTCTGGTCGATAACGATTCTTAACAAAATGCTTGAAAATGCTCATGTACCGCTCGAATGCATACATCCATCTCAAGTATACCGGTCCGCACAGCTTCACCTCCCGCGCCAAATGAACTATCCAATGAATCATTATGTCAAAAAAGGATGGGGGAAAATACATCTCTAGCCTGCACAATACCTCAACTACCATATCCCGCAATTCATCAAACTTACGCCGACTTACTTTCTTGCGACATATCTGTTTAAAAAAATAACAAAGCCTGGCAACCGTGTCTCCAACGTGAGAAGGCAAGCAACCTCTCAGAGCAATGACATTCAAGTCCTGCATCAGATTGTGGCAATCGTGCGACTTCATTTCCACCAATTTTAGCTCTGTAGTGGATACACAACTGCTAATGTTCGAACCATATTTAGAAGGCACCTTCACTGATTTCAAAGTCCTACAAAAACTCTCCTTCTCCTCAGATGAGAAGGAATAACAAGAAGGTGGTAAGTATGTCGTACCTACTTCTTCTTGCACGGGAGCAAGTGACGTCCGTATTCCAAGATTGACTAAATCCTTTCTAGTTTTCAATCCATCCTTACTCTTTCCCGGTGTATTCAAGAGCGTCCCAACCAAAGCATCACATACATTCTTTTCTATATGCATGACATCTAGACAGTGGCGCACATCCAAGTGCTCCCAATAACCGAGTTTGAAAAATATCGAACATTTCTTCCAAATCGTAGTTTGAGTGCTTTTCTTTTTTCCCTTTCCCAGCACGTTCTCCATGCTCGATACTTTTGCAAATATTTTAGAACCTGATAATGGGACAGGGGCAACACCATGCTCTTCCTGACCGTTAAACCACTTCTTAGCACTCCTCCACGGATGACTTTTAGGTAGGAATCGTCTATGACCTAGATACACAGGCTTACCACCGTGCTTTAATTGACAATGGCTGGTATTTCTCTCACATACTGGACATGCAGAATGACCTTTCACAGAACACCCTCCAAGGTTACCCAGCGCAGGGAAATCATTGATGCTCCACATCAGCATGGCTTTAAGTTTGAATTTTGCGTCCCCTCGACTTCCGTTAGGAATATGAATCCCATGCTTAAATAAGGATTCCAACTCCTCAACAAGAGGCGCTAGATATACATCAATGTCATTACCAGGCTGCTTAGGCCCCGAGATCATAGTGTTCAAAAGCACATACTTTCGTTTCATCATCAACCATGAAGGTAGATTATAAATAACAAGCATCACTGGCCATGAACTGTGGGTGCTGGACATGTTCCCGAAAGGGTTCATTCCGTCAGTAGATAGTCCTAAGTGCACGTGTCAAGGTTCGTCAGCAAATTCTGGGTACATAGCATCCATCTTCTTCCACTGATCACCATCAGAAGCGTGAGATATAATATCATCATCTTCCTCTCGAACCCTATCGGCATGCCATGTTAACAATTTTGCATTAACTGGATTGGCATACAAACGCGTCAATCTCGGTTTCAAGGGCATGTACCACATCACCTTAGCAGGACCTTGCTTTGTCGATGTTGTCACTGTTTCTCCACATACCTCGACCTTTCCCTCCTTCTTTTTCCATCTAGACTCACCGCATACCTTGCAATCATCCCTCAATGAATCAACAATCCCCCTATACAACATACAATCATTCGGGCATGCGTGAATCTTTGTAAACTCCATGCCCATAGGACACAATATCTTCCGCGCAACATAAACCCTGTCAGGACATAAGTTGTCCTGAGGAAGTAACTCTTTAACCAACTCTAGCAATTCCGTCATTCCTTTATCAGAAATACCATGCCTTGCCTTTAGGTTCATTAACAACAATGTTGCTCCCAGTCTAGAATGCCTAGCCCCAACATATAAGATTGTCTTTTTATCGTCATACATTGCCTCCAGCATACTTTTCTTCCCAACAAACTCCATAACAACATCGTCACACATATCTGATAGCTGTTCATTATACTGCAGGATTTCCTCGGCGCTTCCCTACTCCATCTCCACCTGGTCACTTCCATAATGGCCTTCCCCATGCCAAACCCATTCTGTGTAGGATTTGTCAAAACCTTTACAAATTAAATGTTCACGCACTACAACAATATCTTCAAATATGGCGTTGTTTCTACACTTGTTGCATGGACATCTAACCCCTCCTATGCTGTTTTGTCTAAAATGTCGCAACCCAACATCTAAGAAATGTTCAACCAAATCTAAGTACTCCTTCGATAATCGAGCATTCTCCTTCATTATTCTTTCGCGGTCCATAATTCACAAATCAGACAAACAGCTACACAATACTACTAACCCACTGACTTTAGATGATCAACACATAAACCACACACTGCATTAACAAAACAACCAAGATAAACCAAAATGCAACCAAAAATTATGCATAAAATCAACCAAAATCAAGAGACAAGCCAGTACATTACGCAAGTTAAACCTTACCTACACCAACACGGGAACAATGAGACCTCCGAGAACACTTCAACTGATCACCCTTCAATACCCACCTGTTTAGACCCTTTTAAAGTTTATGTTTTTGGAGTTAGAACGGCCAGTTGAGCTTAAATCTGTGACCCATACAGACGCTCTTGCGAAGTCGCTAATACGTCGCTAAAACCTTTGAATAGCCAGCGAACTCGTAACATTTCAATCACCCTCACATGCACTGTACATTGAACAATGACAAATTTGACGTGCACAGAAGCGATACCGTAACATCAAACGCAATATACTAGCGTCCCAGTTACGACATCTCCCATATCTTCGCCTGCTAAAATTTGGGTTTAGCAAAGCTTATGAGATCGCAACGCACAAACCTACGACTAACGAGCTAACCTACGGAATCGTTACGGACACGTTTATTATACTACAACGGTTACGAGATCGCAAAAACCAATTCAATTTAAGGCGGATACATTTTTTCCGCCTTGGTCAAGTATTTTTTAACGTCAAAACCCATTTCGGCCTTTAACTGCTTCTTTCCGACTTGAATGTAATTTTTTTTTGCTAGCTTGACATTGTAGCGAGCTCGCTACTTTCAATCAAGGCGTAAAAAAACGCGCTAGGCTTAAACGCCTTAAATATGTGTCTTGCATCTACCCCTTTGTAGTAGTGACTCATGCAAATTACCGTAAAACTGACATACCTCCTCAGAATAAGTCTCACTACTATTAAACACTAATTCAGTCAAATAGTGTTTACCTAGGGTTTCTACGACATTACCAAGCAACAAATCCTCCACATCATCAAGATCAACATAATAACTATCAAGAATATTGCAGTGATCACGAATGTACTCATACCTCTCTTGGTTTTCCTTGAAGAAAAAGATCGAATCATCATAGTCGTCGTCTGATTCTTCATGGACTGGTGCAACCTTGGTTTTTGACTTCTTGGATGCCATGGGTTTTTGATGTCGGAACTAGTAATGTGGTAAAAATCCTAACTTGATGGATTTGGACGGCTGATTGGTGACTATAGGTGGGCGTTGAAGGTGGAGATGGAGTTTTGATTGTTCTGATTTGGGACATAAGACTGCGGATAAGTTAATTTTTGTTTTATATGTCTACCGTTTCCGAAGTCGTAAACCACCCGCAAATAAATTTCGAGCACTTTACGGGTTCGGAAACTACACGACAAGATATTCATTTACCCCCATTCCTATTTCTGGTGTCGTAAAGCACTCGCAGTTGGACAAATTTTTCCCCATAACTATTTACGAAATCGGAAATATAAAATTACTGTTAATCTGGCTAGTTTCCGAAGCCGTAAATGAGTCACATTTATCAACATTAATTAAGTAATTATAATTTTGATGCTAATTCAGTTTACAACATAATCCCGATTAAATATAAGGTTGCTACATATCATGAATTTCATACAAATCGCAAGACAACCTAAATTAAATTTGGTATCTAAGTAAAATATGTAACCATAGTATGTAAAGATCTGGAATTCAAACTATATTATGAATAGTCAAACTGAGTAACAAGCTACTAGAAGCAGACTACCAACCAACTGAATTGTAAACAAATAAAAGTTCACCAGGAGAACAAAGTATTTCATTGAAACATTATCGCAAACTCATAGAGGGTGAACCGGAATGAATGACGTCAGCTTATGGTTCTTCCATGGCCATCAGAGAGAAGAAGTAACCAGTAACAGTTGCTAATGTTTTATGATTAGAAGATAAGATGTAGAGTATTGTTTAAGGATAGTTGCTAAGTAGAGTAACAGTTAACTGTAGAGTAACAGTTGCTAAGTATTTACTCACAACGAATTTGTGCATACGTTTCAAAATTTGAAAGGAATTATGGTTTATTAAAGAGATCTGCTGAAGTGAATTTTATCTGACTATCTCTGGAATCGGAAAAGGTTGTTGTAATCAATTACATTTCAGTATTCAAGATGGCGGAATTACAAGTTGGGTCATTGTAGGCAAACCGGCATGAATGGATATAAGATAGTATGTAGACTATCCTTAAGAACAGACACCCAATTCATTGACAATGCCCTTTCACAAGTTATTGCTTGTAGTACCACAGCTTTATTTTACACGAGATATATCACCTTCCTCATGGTGGTGTATGACACCATACTTAATGCATTATGACAACAGAGGATGGATGACCAAAATTCACATTTCAAGTACTAATTTCTCATTAGATTTTCTCTAATTGGCTAATAATGTGCACATTGTGCACGGATTATGAACTAATTATTATCTAAAAGTACAATACGTGTGAGCATTGGATGAGATGAATGCAACAAATCAACTCTCTATGTGACATACTCTCTTCCTCTAACACTATCGAACACCTTCATACTCTAGCGTCGTCCTTCACCAATCGGAAATGATTTTGTGATACTTCTCCAGTAGTGCATGATATCAGTGTTAATAATCCATTCCGTAATTCAGAAAACCATAATGATGCGATCATTGACTTTGATTTTTTATGGATTAGCGATCTTGTGGGGGGTGGTGTCTCTTACTAACGTTGAGGGTGTCACAGAAGCTTGTAGTACCACAACTATATTTTACATGAGATATATCACCTTCCTCATGATGGTGTATGACACCATACTTAATGCATCATGACAACAGAGGATGGATGACCAAAATTCAAATTTCAAGCACTAATTTCTCATTAGATTTTCTCTAATTGGTTAATAATGTGCACATTGTGCATGGATTATGAACTAATTATTATCTAAAAACACAATACGTGTGAGCATTGGTTGAGATGAATGCAACAAATCAACTTTCTATGTGACATACTCTCTTCCTCTAACACTATCAAACACCTTCATACTCTAGCGTCGTCCTTCACCAATCGGAAATGATTTGTGATACTTCTCAAGTAGTGCATGATATCAGTGTTAATAATCCATTTCGTAATTCAGAAAACCGTAATGATGCGATCATTGACTTTGATTTTTTATGGATTAGCGATGTTGAGGGGGTGGTGTCTCTTACTATCGTTGAGGGTGTCACAGAAACTTGTAATACCACAATTATATTTTACATGAGATATATCACCTTCCTCATGATGGTGTATGACACATTTCCTAATATAACACAAGGGGGTATCAAGCATGTTTAAGTAAAAGGCTGATATTGTAAAAGTGTAAAATTTTAGGTTTGGAGTAATATTCTATATATACTATCATACTAAACAAACCCAAAACATAATCTACGGTATGCATAAATTACATAAACTCGAATGAGTTTATAGTAACATATATATATATACATATATATATATATACATATATTATATGTAAATGCATCTATTAATATATCATACCTTATGTACATGTTGAGTATGTCATTAAAATCATACGACCATTCATAAAGTTACGATCAATGATGTATACGGAAGGATTTGTTTAACTATATCATTTCGGGTATCTATTATAACACAAGGGGGTATAAAGCATGTTTAAGTAAAAGGCTGATATTATAAAAGTGTAAAATTTTAGGTTTAGAGTAATATTCTATATATACTATTGGTGAGCGTCGTTTAACTCACACAAATAATTCCTGCAAAACGCTAAGAATATATAATAAACTAGCACAATGGTAAGCAGGGTCGAATCCCACAGAGAACGGAGTAATCAAATTCAATTTCCTAAAGATCAAATTTGGTGTAGTCACTACACTTTATAGTTTTTGAAGATTGATTTTCTAACAACTAAGAAACAAATAAACTATACTAAATACTAAAATAGAATGAAATAAAATACTAAATTAACTACTAAAATAAAATAGCAAATAACCACACGAAAGACATTCGGCTTCGAATAATTGCTCACTAGTTATTATGATCGATCATTGATTCAGAAATAAATTAACACCCATGAATCTATCAGTTATAGAACAGCAAGTATTTGCTAAACCATCCCAATCCTTCCTTACATTCTCGATAGCAGGCAAGTATTTGCTGAACCCACTATTTCTCTTATTAAGATGTCCCCAGAAAGTATTCGCTAAACTAGATACACATCTCAATAGCATGAAGCACTAAAAGGACCCAATATAAACAATCACCCAAGTATTCGCAAGTAATGCCTTGTTCACTTAATTCTTCCACATTCCTGTTATTATATAGTCTGTATCAGTTATGTATTGTATAGACAGGAATTTTGCTACTTTAATTAGCTTAAACCTAATAGTATTCAAGTTGATCAAACTCAAAACATCAGGTATAAATTCATACAAGAACCATCAAGAATTCATGGATATCATTATAAACACATTTAGATCTCACAAATCATAAAACTAGCATTTCATTATTCTACACCGAACAAACAATTAGCTAAACATAATAATAAAATAAAATAAAAAAATCAAACCAGAATGCATTGGGTTGCCGATCAAAACTTCAAATGTATCACAAGTCCGGCCCGTACGCCCGTTGACGGCTGTAAGGGGACAAAACCCTAACTATTAATTTATTAACTAACCCTAAAACCCTCATAATTATTTCCGGCCGAAACTAGGGGTATATATACTCCCAGGCCGTTCATAAACCAAGTCCAAATCCAAAGTCCAAACCTAATAAAACTAAACCACACGCACACACATTCACACTAAAGGCCCGGGCCCATGGCCTTATTTATTATTTAACTAATACTAATACTAATAATAATATAACAATAATAATAACTAGCAATAATTCAGCCCCAAATAAGTTAAGTTGAAATTTTTCAGTGTCTTCACTTTAATTCTTCAATATTGCCAGCTTATTATTTCTCCTCTTTGAGTATATTGGATCGCTACCTCATTAAAAGCCCGGTGGGAAAAAAAGAGTATAACGAATCCACTTCTTTTAGGCTCCAAAGTCCTCCATCAGTTTCACCTCAGTCCGGGTCGACTTCACCGAGTAATTTAGTGATCGTTAAACGAAGCATAACTCTGCCAAATGAAGGATTTCGGAATAAGGCTCAACTGGATTTGCATTCTTTCAGCTTCCAAATGACTTCAAAAATCGTCAGAACCGCATTCTTTGTGCATTTAGCTCAAATCTCCTCTATCAACCAAATCTGCATAGAAAACACACCTAAAGTGCACATTAATCTCGTAAAAGCACAATATAAGTCCTTGAATAAACAACGTATAATCATCACATCAAATATTCTCACACTTGAGTCATGCTTGCCCTCAAGTATGATATGAACAAATTACAAGCACAATTGTTTATTCAAGTTCCCATTCCCCTCAACTGACTCAATAGAAAATAAATCAAAAGAAATTAAACAAACCAACAAAATATGAAACTAAAGACTCTACTACCCGAACTTTGGTCAAATATTTCAGCATTTCAAACTTTCTCTTCCTCGGCTAATCAACAAACTTCCCAAGCATGATATCAAGTCTCCTTTCATAAACAAAGTTGGTATCATCCCCCCTTGAACCTTTCAATCAATCCCCCCTATGTCAGCAATCACTTGCATATCAATGGTCAAAATAGACGAGAAGAACTCCTCATGGTTTTCACTCAAAGCACTCAGTAAAGTGGGACAATCACTCATATAATATCAATGTGGTAGCATCAAATAACAAATGAAAATCAGAAAGGACTTTTTCAGGTAAGGCTATGACTCTAGGGTGTGGTCCTAGGGGCTCTATGGTTTTTATTAATCAACAAATATGCACACATGCTCAAGATATAAATTGGACATTGAATTTTCCAGTAAAAAGTCCAAACAGATAAAATTCACAGTAAATTCTGGACTGTCTAGCTCAAATTCTGGACTGTCATAAAAAAAAAATTGTTTTTTTTCCGTGTACTCTTTTTTTTTTCGTTTTTTTCCAGCACAATATTTTTTTTGTTTTTTTCAATCCAAAATCACATAAAAAAAATCAACTCTATCATACTATTCATCTTAGTCAGTACCTTGAAAAATTTATAGGCTCAAGAAACCTATTTTTCAATGCAAACACAAGGTACCATATAGAATGAAAATCATGAACAGTAGATATACATTAGCAACATGAACAATTTATGTTTACTTCAGTCCAATCAAGAGCATGCATATATGGGTAAAGGTAGATGTATAGGCTGAAACATAGGCTTTATATGAGGCTCACTAGGGGTCATAAACAGGTAGGCTATATACGATGTATGGGTAAACCTATTTTGCCTTTCATCATTTTAACATGCATTAATTTCAACTGCCACAACACTCAGAAAAAAGATTGATGTAGAGAGTGCTCTACTCTAGGCTCAGACCTCACTATACACTTGGCTTTGTTCTTAAAATGTCTTTTCGTCATCCCAATATCATTTAAACAAGTGAAGATGGTTTCAAGGGATTTTCTTTTCAGACTCTTAGGGAGATATCAAACAACTAAGGTTACTAATCAGATTCTCTCAACATGCAAAGTTCATCCATCTCAAAGACAATTCCATTACTCATTATCATGCTGAAAATTTGACCGACTCGATTCAAGAAACCAAAATATTTTTGTATTTTCAGAAATTTTTTGTTTTTTTTTATTTTGATAAAAAATGGATTCAAATAACACAAATATCCTCACACTTAAACCTTGCTTGCCCTCAAGCAAGCTTAGCAAAAATATAAGGAGGACACAAAACAAGTAGCAACTAAAAACAAATAAAACAAGGGAGGGAGGGAGGGACTTATCGAGGGTCATCTTGGATCATATATGTCCAGGTTATGCTGAATAGCTATCATGTGAGCACGAGGATGTACCGATCTGCTGTCAGGATGCTTAATGATCTGCTGCCAGGATGCCTCCGTTTGGCCAAACAAAGGCTGTACAGGTCCGCCCTCCTTCCAAGTGGGTGTTATTCAGTACAATTACCTGTAATAACAAGGAATAAAACCATAAGAAAATAAAGCAAACTTAAGAAACGTTTTTTTTTTCAAAAATATTTTGTTTTTGTTTTTTATAATAAAAATCATGAGAAAAGGGAAAGAAACTGGGTTGCCTCCCAAGTAGCGCTTTTCTTTATAGTTTTTGGCTAGACTTTGTGGTGCAGTCATCAAGGATGATGAGGAAATTGTTTTCCTCTATCCTTGTACCAAGTGATGATTTCTGGAGCATCCAAACGATCATTTCCAAAATCCAAGAGCCAGAGTTTCTTCTTCTTCTCCTCACACTTGCATGCCTCCATAACCATCTTCGTTCTAAACAACTTTCTTGCATCCTTGAACGGCAAGTGATAAAATTCCCAATGCACCAATCCATGAGAAGAAAAACCAAGTAGCTCTCCGATGGATTTATGTAGCATCATAAAGCACAATCGAACCTTGTATCCCACCACTTTCTCGAAGGGGTCACAATATTTTGATGCCACAAGTTATGGAGATCAGAGGTTTCAGGCAATATGAATTCACATGTAGGCTGAGAGAGTGTTATATCAAGCTGACCTTGGCTGACCAATTCCATCATCGGCTCTATGCTCGAAATTTTCACTATGGACTGAAAATAGAGTGTGTGGTCTTTGATTTCCTCTTTGCTTGTCTCCACTCCATCAAACTCATCGAGATCACTTTCTTCATCCAACTCCATGTAGGCTTGACCCGAATCAGCCTCTATGTGCTCTAGGGCAACCAAATCAGTCTCATCATCTTCAGAAAAATCATCAAACTCAAGAGTATAGTCCAACTCCGTATAGATTGGTGGAGATGGTTCAGGAACAGGGCTCCGTTTGGGCAAACAGAGGTTGTCTGCACCAGGCTCCAAGTTCTGCTCATCCACTATAAGGTCACGTTCAACCAAATAAGCTTCCTCAAGTTTGTTGCTACTGTGAAGACCTGGTGATCCCAACCTATCTTCAAAATTTTCAATCTCCTCAACAGGGGCATAGAATAGAGACTTTGGCGGATCGAACAACTCCTTGTGTTCTTCTTCCCTTTGAGTACCTTCTTGCTTCCTCTTATTCATGCTTTCCAGCAAAGCAAGCATCTCATCCAACTTATTATGCACCGAGTTCTCATCTTGCACCTGTGGATTCTGAGAATATTGGTGAAACTCCAAATCCTGGAAATTTTGGCCATAAGCTGCTCCTCGATTATCCTCATTACCACGAAAGTAATTTGGATCTTCCCACTGTGAGTATGGTGTAGTGGGGTATTGAGGAGAATAATTACATTCATAGCTCCAATGCCCATAGTAACGACAAATATTGCAGAACCTTCGAGATGGAGGTGTTCCATAACATTCCCAATAGCTCGCCATAAAAACTCGATTAGGTGACACTTCCTCAAAATATTCTGGACAGACGACAGGCTCGATTTGGGCAAACTGAGGGTCTGCAGAATCTGTTTACCCAAAACAAAGGTAACCGAGATCAATAGGAAAAAGAAATTCAAACTAACAACCGTTCCCCGGTAGCGGCGCCAATTTGGTGAGCGTCGTTTAACACATCTCAATAGCATGAAGCACTAAATGGACCCAATATAAACAATCACCCAAGTATTCGCAAGTAATGCCTTGTTCACTTAATTGTTCCACATCCCTGTTATTATATAGTCTGTATCAGTTATCTATTGTATAGACAGGAATTTTGCTACTTTAATTAGCTTAAACCTAATAGTATTCAAGTTGATCAAACTCAAAACATCAGGTATAAATTCATACAAGAACCATCAAGAATTCATGGATATCATTATAAACACATTTAGATCTCACAAATCATAAAACTAGCATTTCATTATTCTACACCGAACAAACAATTAGCTAAACATAATAATAAAATAAAATAAAAAAATCAAACCAGAATGCATTGGGTTGCCGATCAAAACTTCAAATGTATCACAAGTCCGGCCCGTACGCCCGTTGACGGCTGTAAGGGGACAAAACCCTAACTATTAATATATTAACTAACCCTAAAACCCTCATAATTATTTCCGGCCGAAACTAGGGGTATATATACTCCCAGGCCGTTCATAAACCAAGTCCAAATCCAAAGTCCAAACCTAATAAAACTAAACCACACGCACACACATTCACACTAAAGGCCCGGGCCCATGGCCTTATTTATTATTTAACTAATACTAATAATAATATAATAATAATAATAACTAGCAATAATTCAGCCCCAAATAAATTAAGTTGAAATTCTTCAGTGTCTTCACTTTAATTCTTCAATATTGCCAGCTTATTATTTCTCCTCTTTGAGTATATTGGATCGCTACCTCATTAAAAGCCCGGTGGGAAAAAAAGAGTATAACGAATCCACTTCTTTTAGGCTCCAAAGTCCTCCATCAGTTTCACCTCAGTCCGGGTCGACTTCACCGAGTAATTTAGTGATCGTTAAACGAAGCACAACTCTGCCAAATGAAGGATTCCGGAATAAGGCTCAACTGGATTTGCATCCTTTCAGCTTCCAAATGACTTCAAAAATCGTCAGAACCGCATTCTTTATGCATTTAGCTCCAATCTCCTCTATCAACCAAATCTGCATAGAAAACACACCTAAAGTGCACATTAATCTCGTAAAAGCACAATATAAGTCCTTGAATAAACAACGTATAATCATCACATCAACTATCATACTAAACAAACCCAAATCATAATTTATGCTACGCATAAATTACATAAACTCGAATGGCTTTATAGTAACATATATATATATATACACACATATATATGCATATACATATATATATATACATATATTATATGTAAATGCATCTATTAATATATCATGCCTTATGTAAGTGTTGAGTATATCATTTAAAATCATATGACCATTCATAAAGTTAAGATCAATGATGTATATGGAAGGATTTGTTTGACTAAATCATTTCGGGTATCTATTATAACACAAGGGGGTATCAAGCATGTTTAAGTAAAAGGTTGTTATTGTAAAAGTGTAAAATTTTAGGTTTTGAAATAGAAAGGAAGAAGGAAAAGGAGTTTTGACTTGTGTGCGCCATAAATGGTTTGACGAGCGAACTCACCGAACTGGTCAAATGAACTGAAGAGACACTCCCTTTAATTTCCCTGATAAGTCCATGGGTCGTATTCGGACCTCATTCATACTCGGACCAGGACCCGAGAAGGGTCGTGGGCTCGAGATACGCGGAGAGTGGATCCACAGGTCTATCAATGCGTATATTAAGAATGTTCTACAAGGAATATACATCCTCTCAAAGATGGTAATACAACCATCCTAAACATGCTGACGCAACCATGTCTGAAATATACTTCTATTATACATGGTAATACGACTACTATTCCATAAGAGTTGTATTCATACCATAAATACATATCTTGGCGATCTACGGATTGTAGCCATATAAAAACCTTAAAGGTTTCGTAGACCTCTCCATCTAATCTCATACTTTATACTTTATGCCTTAAGCAAATATACTGACTTGAGCGTCGGAGTGTCTACCCTCGGGACACCCGGGGCTTTGTTTGGCAGATCAGCTCGAGAGCCTGGTTCGTCGTCGAAGTGTTGATGTCTGACATACATCAATTTGGCACGCCCGGTGGGACCCCTCACACTCATTGACGACGTCACCGAACCTTGTCTATGATCTGGTCTAGCGCTCTTGAAGAACAAATCCTCCAACAACATGTCTGACGCTGAGCAGCCCAGACGAAGCGCCCGAGTATTAGGGCAAAATCCAGAGGAGAATCCTGAAGCAGAGCAACCTCCCAAAGGAAGAGGACGAGGACGAGGACGCGGTCGACCTGGAGGATCTCGTACGCGCTCCACCTCTGAACCACCATCAGGCTCTACCGTGGGGGCAGAAAACTCTAACGTTCCAAACTCCTTCGGTCCAACCCCTGTTGTATCCGGAGCATCCTCTTCCGGTCCAAATCCTGCTGGATCCGGAATGCCACCTTCTGAATCGAATCCTGTTGGATTTGAAGCACCGAACTCAGGACAGAGAGTCTCGATCCAGACGGACATGAACCATAGCGAAAACGTCAACAACTCAGACGGCCATGACCGAGAGAATGGGTTTGGATACAGCGGATCTGATTCAATCTTTTCCGTAGAAGAACAAGCACAAAGGGATCGAAAATTCCTCGCAGAAAGACGTCAAGAGGAGGAAAGACAAAGACGCTTAGGGAAACCTTAAACTAGACTGTACGACATAACCCGCCAGGCTCTGAGCCACCCTATATCAACCTTGACTCGGACACCCCTCCGAGAACAATTCCTGAAGATGTCCGAGCACTGATGAGGGACTTACATTCCCAATATTCTGATTTCGTTGCATCTCTGATAATCTCAAGTCAACAACTCCGTGCGCAGACGCATGAAGCCCCCAATCGAGTATCTATCTCAGGAGCTCAAACAACATTACCTGCTGATTCCACTCAACAGCGGAGACTCATAGATGATTTATCTAGGGTTCTACCACCCTATAATCCTCAGAGCAATCTGCCACCACCTCCTAATCCACCTAACTACCAGAAAAAAGGCGTCAGATTAAGCAGGGAGGAAGTGCAGAAGATGCGCATCAACAGCGTTAAAGAAGAGCTTAGGCGCGAGAAATGGGAACGAGCGCGGAGCGAATGGCAAAATAGTGCCGATCGGCCCTTCACTCAAGATAGAGCCTACCCTACTCGAGGTAAATACGAGGTCGATCAAGAAATCACGCGTATCCTCGGACCAAGAGGACAGTCTGCCCGCTCTCCCTTCTCGCAACATATTGTGAATCTCCCCTTCGATGGCCACAAGAAGGTCCCAGAACACTTGCCCACATACGATGGCACCAGTGATCCTAGAGAGTTTCTCTCGGTCTTTTTCAAGACTCTGGAAACTAGGAATTTCCACGAGTTGGAAATATGCAAGATCGTCCCCAGTTACATCCGAGGGAAAGCACAAACATGGTTTACTCAGACAAAACCAGAAAGTTTATTCGATTACTGGGATTTCACTGAGTTCCTTCTCCATGCTTTTTTCCAGAAGAAGAAGTTTACCAAGTCCCTCGGAGATTTGGGATATGTGGCCCGCCTTGAAGGAGAGACTGTGATAGAACACTACCACGAATACATGGATCTAGCTACCGAGTGCTATGATCGAGATGAACGCCTCCTGATAAATATTTATCGAATGAGTGTAGATGATGCACTCTGAGGATGAAGCTGGCAACAAAGAATCCAACAACCATTCCGCATCTTCAGGCCATCATGGAGAAATATGCCAGCAAAGCGAACGCTGTCACAGGCAAGAGACCCCCAGACTCCCATCTGGACAAAAAGAAACCCCGGATGATGGTACCGAAGATTGAGAAGATTGAAAGCACCTCCAAACCTACCTTCGAGTCATACACTTCTCTGGCTAGATCTCGGGCTGAGATTTTATCCATTCACAAGCACTTTTTAAGGGACCCACCTGCCATGAAGGAGTAAGCCGAGCACCAAAGGTCCCCGAAATACTGCCAATATCACAGAGATCGGGTGCATGACACTGAGGAGTGTTATCAGCTCAAGAACGAGATCGAGAAGCTGATTCGTCAAGGAATCGTGCAGTAAATTGCACCTTTGATATTCGGCGATAACCAAGGTACCCAGAAGAGGTATGGGGGAAAACCCCGGCAGAAGAAGAAGGATGGCTACCGCAACCATAACAATAACAACCAAGGCGGCGGAGGTAACAATCCTCAAGATCCTCCTCCACCACCGCCAAATGGAGCCAACCGGGTCATCAACGGCATCAATGGCTATACTGGAGAAGCAATTTCCTTGACTAAGCTAAAGGATAGTGTGCGCGCCATACCACATACCGAGCCAGTCAGCAATAGGCTTCGCCCCGAGGAAACCATTACTTTCTCGGACGCGGATACCGTACCAAATCAGATTATGTATCAATATGTATCGAATGAGTCTGCGAACGAGAGCGGCCGGAGAGGCATGAATGATTATGTAGCTTGCCATTTTTTGAGGTGGAGATTGGTGGGATGTATGAGATATGATTTGATTAGATGATTTTCTGGGGTGGTGTCTTGGGAGGGGGGGGGGGGTGATGTCTCTTACTATCATTGAGGGTGTCACAGAATCAATCGTATTTAGAAACAAAAAAAAAAAGCCCAATACCCTACATAAGATAGTATGTAGAGTATTCAATAAGTGCAAAACATAATAAGGGATCAATTCAGCGTCACAGTTTCCCTCTCTTTACTGTTTGATCAGTTTCTACGAGACAATATGACCAATCATTATACTAATATCTTCTTATTTTCTTAAATGCACCCTAGATATTTTATTGTCGGTGAAATTGAAATTTTTTAGTTGTTCTTATTTTTAGGTGAATTAGTGGACAAGTGCTTGTATTTGGTATTAGTGATTAATTTGTTAATCATGGCTCTTACATGTAAACAAAACAAAAATATAATTCCTACGAAGAAGAAGGTCAAGTCATCCACAAAAGAGCAATTGGTTGTAGATACAAAAATTCCTAGAAACTTATGTCGAGAAATACAAAGGCATTGGGACGCGGGTATTTCCACTCTAATGGAATTCAATAGGTTAGGAATAGCCATAGGGGTAGAGCGTAAATATTGGTCTAGTTGGGTTGGTAAAATCGCAAGAACAAGACATGATATTAAATGGTTTGATTGGACCAAAGTACCGATGGAGCGTAAATTAGAATTGTTGGAAGAATGCAAGGTATGATGTGGTTTTTTTTAATGGCATTATACTACATGTTTTACATTCGTGAGGGAATTATAATGTGGATCATACTATCTACGATAAACATAAACTCCAAAGAAGCATGTTGGATAGATCCACTTAACCGTCCTCCAATCCAGTCATTTAACGATATTATCAAGGAAGCCGTTAATTTCGTAAATCCAAAACCATCCAAATTTAGGTTCTACCAATTCTTATTATTCCTCAAATTTGAACCTTATTAGGACCTAAATCGTGTATCTTTTGTCACTATTAGTACAAGGTCCAAGATAATGATTTGATATGCGGTTACTACACGATGATGTTTGCATGGAGGGTGGTTGCACGTGCAAGGCTTTCACACTTTAACATTCATAGTGTGAGCTTACTCTTCCGTTCCTTATTTGATTTAATGTAAATCCTTGTAATGTGTTACCAACATGCTCTACTTTTTCAAATTGCAGGTTTTCGACGATGATTATACCCCCTACACCTTGCAAGAGTTGAAGGAAGCAAGGAGTGTATTAGCAAGCTTCATATTGGATGAGTGTGCTTCATGCATAGAGCACCCAGCTACAACAACATCACTGTGATTCGTCGTAGCTGCGTAAGTTTTAATTGTGCACTAGATAGTGTTAGCAACTACTAGGTGTATACATTTTGCTATGAAGCATTTTTTTGCTCGTTAAAGCCAATATTGAAGGATTAGGTTCTTTATTATGGTTATTATATCTAATTTCGATTAGACGCTCATCGATCGCATAAAGCAAATTCAAAATTGGATTTTTTTTTGCACGCCCCGACTCATTTATGATTTCGGAAACCAAAAGAAACATCTACAACTTTTTTCGGGTGGTTTCCGACATCGTAACAAGTGTGGCTTTCTCTATATAAAAAAACAGTGGTAAACCCGACACGTCGTCCGGCTCGTAAACAGACCACCATATTGGTCTCCAGCAACAACATTTACGATTTTGGAAAGTGTATCCGGAAATGTATTTCCCGAACTATTTTCGTCATTGTAAACAAGAAAACAACATCAATACCGGCATACATTTACGATATCGGAAACTGATTTAGAGATCATTTAAAATTGAAGTTTACGAGCCCGGAAACCTTACCGAAACATGATTTCCGGCCTACATTTACGACCTCGAAAATGTGTCCGCCCAAAGTCATTTCCGATGCCGTAAACTCTGTTCTCAAAACAATTTCCGATACCGTATCCATTAGCTCACGGCCAGTGATTCATCTTTACGATTTCGGGAAGGATATCACAAATCAAAACCTAAAACTACATTTACGGCTTCGGAAATGTTTATTTTCGGATGAGGCTAGACATTTCTGAAATCGGAAATGAGTAGCACAGCGGGGGGCGAAGCACGGCGGGACAATCCCGCCGTGCTAACCCCATTTCCCCGCCCTCCTTCCTGGTTGCCTCCACTAGTGTTGACGCCGCAGCTAAGAAAGCTGACGCAACAGCCAAGAAAAAGGACGCAGCTGCGAAGAAAGCGGACGCAGCAGGTAAGAAAGTTGACGGGAGAGGTGCATGCATAGCGCCTAAAAATTCGGACAACATGGTCGCTATTGATGAGTGTGGTGAAAGCACGCCACCGCACGAATGCGCCTCTCTGGACCCCGTGGATCAGAGGAAAAGAGGGCGCTCTGCTAAGCATCGGGCAGGATATTACAAGGATAAGATCATTGAGAAGAAGACTAAAAAGAAGAACAAGAATGCTGAATCACAGAACTTGCCGACGGAAGTTACGGGCCTTTTATGGGTTGTGCCGGTAACTTTGAATATTGAATGAACTTGACCGTGCCATTAAAAGTATTTGCATTCCAAATAATGTTCCGTCTTATGTAAGAGCTGGTCATGGATTTTGAACTTATTAAGGAATTTTGGGCAACGGATTTGGTCATGTGTATTGGCTTTTATTTTTGTTTCCAAATACGATTGCATTCCAACTGCGTTCCGAATCCAAATTAATAGCAATAACTTGTGAAGGGGTCTTACTCTCACTGAATTGGGTTGTTGTTTTTTAGGTTGGAGGTATCTTTCATAAACTCTCAATTTAAAAAACAGGCAGCTGTTATTATCATCAAACTGTTCGTTCGTTGTTTATAAAATTGGTATCTTTATATGTGGTTATGGATATCAACACTCCTGACCTTAAAAACAATAACTTGTGAAAGGGCATTGTCAATGAATTGGGTGTCTGTTCTTAAGGATGGGGGTATCATTCATAAAGTCCAAATTTTTAAAAAAGAGGCAGCTGCTAATAACATCAAACTGTTTATTCGTAGTTTATGAATTGGGTGTCTTTGTATGTGTTTGAGGGTATCAACTATCCTGACAAATAAAAGCTTGTAACTGTTAATGAAAGAAGATACAACATAATAAGTTTGATGAGAATGAAAAATGAATGCTAAACGTTCAAAGATGATATTGATAATAGATAATGAATTACAACCTCATGACTTTGTTTCTTCGAGAACGCGCCTAGCTACATGGGTTTGTAATCACCAAAACATACCAGAACTACAATTTTCTAAACACAAACAACACAAAGGAAACATCTATTCATCATCGTCAAGGGTAAGGTCGATGAAGATGGGTTCCTTTGGTGCATCGTCAAGGGTCCCTTAAAAGGTGTAGCTTACTATCGTTCGCAGACTCCCGCTTCCTTATTGAATACTCTACATACTATCTTATGTAGAGTATTGGGCTTTTATTTTTGTTTCTAAATACGATTGCTTCTGTGACACCCTCAACGATAGTAAGAGACACCACCCCCCCAAGACACCACCCCAGAAAATCATCTAATCAAATCATGTCTCATACATCTCACCAATCTCCACCTCAAAAAATGGCAAGCTACAGAATCATTCATGCCTCTCCGGCCGCTCTCGTTCGCAGACTCCTACTTCCTGATAACTGCTACATCAATGAAGACCCCGGGCTCAGGCCCACTGCGGCCGTTTTCTGCACGGGCCTCAGAGAGCTTCTCCTTCCGGTCACAGTCCGGAATGAAATTCCGGTTGAAGCTTCGGAAGATCTCATCAACCATCTCGGAATGGGGATTGCGTACTTGGATTTCACATCTCATACGAACACCTTCTTAATCATCAGGACCTACGACGTAAACGGCCAGGAGATGCATGCGCTGCAACAACCCACGTATCCGGTAGTCCATTTCCTCAAGCGTATCACACATCCAAATCAACTGTGTAGTCTCGTACGATTCGTAACTTTTCCTTTCTGTAAATTACCATTTATCAATCAGTGGATAACAATTCTTAATCTTATGCTAGAGTACATTCCCTCCGACTTCGGCGGCACTAAAACTGAATTTCTGGACCGCGGGGAACACGAATTCCATGTTCTCAACCCTTACACGGAGCATAAGTTTTAGTTGCTGTCAGATCACGCAGCCTCGGTGGACGCTACTACGTCGAGGGCGATGAGTGAAGGGAATGCTATCAGAAGCACAGAATCATGCCGGGATGCAGTGTGGTTTTCGAGGCCTGTACTGACCTGTTACAGAAGACACGGACGATGGACATGTACGTCTACGATACCGATGGACATGAGTTGCTCCATCTACACCCGAGAAATCACTGCACCGGAGGTATTCATACTAAACCTAAACTAGTACATTTTAACAATATCACTCTTTCAATTCATAATGTTGGCTACTCTCTTGTGTGTTATTATTAGATACCCAAATGTGTATTATTGGATACCCGAAACGCTTTACTTACAAAATGTTTACATATACAACAATAATCTTAAGCTTAACATTCCTTCTTCTTATAAATGAAAAATAATCAACAAGTACATACGCTAATAAATGAATATACAGATTTACTCATTTACATATATTAATTGCTTGGCAGCCAATTGAGTGAATGTGACGATGTATGTAATTTATGCGTAGCGTAAAATATAATGGTATTTTGTGTCACGGATGTTGGAACAGCCGACGACGATGAAACTTAAAATTTAATAGGTATTTCTTTGTCATATTGATGCTTTATAATGTAAACCAAAATATATAATGTCTCTCATGGACCTGAAAAACCTAAATGTTATTGGTGATTCGATCTTACTAGGTTCCTCAATATGTTTGCCTGCGCAGCTTATGGCTTCTACCGGAAGCTTAATGAAGCGGCTTACGTGGATCACGCTCCGGGCATCCGCCGTCTGGTAAATTGCAACAAAAGAAATTAACTGCGGTATTATTCATATATATCCTCCGTCGTGTTGTTCTTATGTTAATATCTGTGAAAAACAAACTCTGTTTTGGACCAATCTCAGGAACGACCAGACCTTGCAGGTCATAACCCTCGACCGTAACATTCCGGTGGAAATTTACGATCCCATTCGGCTCAATCTCTACGGTGACTGGAACTCACTACTGTGGAGGGTTTCAGAGCCCTTTGTGATGTTCCAGCAAGGCCCCGACTTCGACCTTCTCTCAGATCACGGACCAATCTACGCCATTTTATTCTTGTGCCGGGGAGGTGGGGATTGTGGTTGCCCGATTCTTCCACCGCTGCGTGGACCCGTTGCAGTGGCGGCGGTACAGGTAGAAGAGGAAAATGAGGAGGACTGGGCCTGGTATGAGCTGAATTCTAACGATGGGTCGGAGACAGATACCGAAGCCGAGGAGGAGGGGAGCGTCCAGCATGATTCTGGAGTCACGGATATGGACTCGGACGATAACAAAGGCGCCGATTATTAAGACATATTAGAATTTCGAAGTTTCAATAATTTTTATGTTGTATTAATACTTTATAACATTTCTATGATTTAATTACCCATCTATGTTATGCTATGTTAATTTGTTCATACACACACCCCAATCGACAAATAATCTTGGAATCTGCCAATTACTGATTGAAAACGTCTTACAAACCATTTTAACCAAATTGGGATCATACCTTCGATCTCCAACCAAATTGGAGATTATTTAAAATTCACCGACTTCTTCTAAGAACCATTTTCTGCATACCGACTCCGATTCTGACTACGAGGATTCCGATTCTGACTACTATGATTTTACATTTTATTATACATCTTTGATTTTATTGATACTGTAATAATAATTCTGGGTACTTGTAAATCAATTGTTTTTCTGTGTTTTATACCGTTGTGAAGTGGTCCACTTTTGAGTTTGAATTAGCAAGTGTTTTTGCTTCATTCTTACACGTGAAAACCCTAAACGTTCCATGCAAATGTGGGCCCTGTGAATGATACCCCATAAATGTAATGATCCACAAAATTAAAACTGATCCTAAACTCAGTTTTAGAGATCGAGTCTCCTATGCCATTTTAGCTATCTAAACTCATTTTTAGAAAACCGTGCTCTTATACGAAAACATAAATAGTTCGCAAAACACTCTGTCATTAAACATAATCATTTATATAGTTTTCAATTCCTTCTCAATAGCGAACTAAAAAACTAACTATGATGATTTTTATCATGTCATTTTATGTTTTCAATTAATTGATTAAAAACATGCTTCTTATAATTTTCATCCGTAATTTATAACTAACATACTATTAACTTGTTGTATACCAACTCGGTATTATCGTATTTTCGGGTTATGCCTATGGTTATTGTATATAATGAAAGAGATAAAGAAGAATAAATATAACTATGAAGAGTTATATAGTTATATTAGAAATATATTTATTCTTCATTATCCTTTTACTTAATCCAAATTCTTGTATTATCGGTATGATCGGATTATCCTGTCCATATTGGTACTACAAATGAAGCTTCTTTTAGCGGGTCAAATCCTGTGCCACCAATCTACATAACTTGTGACATACAACTCGAAAGAATACTTTGTAATATTCCTTTCTTACCGTTTGAAATTTGCTGGAGTCCCCGGGCCCACTAACTTCTCAACGAGCATATTTCCAGTCCCAACGGACGTATTTCCCCCCTCTTTAAATACCAATCCGAAACACACATGAAATCACCTTCTCGGAATGGCCATCCAAGATGATTCTGTTCTTTTCTACTGCAACGTTGAAGCGGTATTACGAACATCAGCTACCGAACATAATCCAGGTAAAATATTTTACGGCTGCATCAACTACTATGCTGGCGGGTGCTATTTCTTCGAATGGTTTGATTCCCCGGGCCATTCTCAACAACACCGTCGGGAATCGACATCGTCCTCCAAGAAGCATGATAGAGAAAAACAGAAGCATGTGGAGATTATCAGCCAACTCGAAGATCCGACATCGACCTCCAAGAAGCACGGGAGAGAAAAGAAGAAGCATTTGGAGATTATCAGCCAACTCGAAGCTCAGGCACGCCAGAGAGACGGCCGAGAAGCTCGCCTCATATTCACCCTTGTTTTCACTTATGTTTTCCTCTTCTTCGTCCTCTGTATCATATTATTAAAATAGGTTTTTCAGATATTACGCCATCATTTTAAATTGAATAAATTGTTGTTAAATATGGACTTTTTCCTGCAGTACCCCTACGTTCCTCTAATTTTTCACCCACACTTCCTCCGTGAAAGTATATTAAACTATGTTTGCACAAGAAACACCTTTGTCAACATCAATTAATACCGTGATTTCCCTCCAACGTAATTTCGGCTATGACGCCAAAATCTAGTCAACATTAATACATCACTTCATCGGAACACCCGTATCATACTCCGTGTGATACCCTTGTTTCCCTCCAATCCCCTGGCGTATATTTTGGCGCCAGAATTATGCCATATTCACGAGGTATCTCATCCCTTATAAATACACATCACATTCCATCTGATATATCAACAATCATAATCCGACCCAAACAAAAATACTAGCTATTTCCCATCCTTAACCACTGCATGGCGCCCAAAAAAGGGGGGGGCGTGCTATATCAGAAACGTACGAAATATAAAAAATATCGTAAAGGCAGATGTAGTAGGCGTTAGCCGGTGCTAGAGCCATAAAACCATCCAAATGGGTGCACTCTTCGCATGTGGCTAGGCAGGACATCCAAGTCCGCCTATTCATTAGGAACCTCATCGAAACATTCGGCCTTGGTGCGCTTAACGAGTTCTTCCTAGGATTCCACATTCCCGTTCCATACATTACAGCCTTTTTCCAGGCGGAGGCACAAACCTACAAGATGTCCAACAACGACGGAGGGTATTTTCCAAAGGGGAAAGAGGAGAGCGAGATTAGGAACGTGATTCCTACCTATTTCGGTTTGGTTAAGGATGAGGCCATGGCAAATGACAAGAAGCACACCAAAAAGGCTTAGGTAATGAAGAAGAAGGAGCCGGTCTGCATCGATCTGACCCTTGACGATGCACCAAAGGAACCCATCTTCATCGACCTTACGGTATGTGGATGTTTCTGATTTGGTACGGTATCCGCGTCCGAGAAAGTAATGGTTTCCTCGGGGCGAAGCCTATTGTTGATTGGCTCGGTATGTGGTATGGCATGCACATTATCCTTTAGCTTAGTCAAGGAAATTGCTTCTCCAGTATAGCCATTGATGCCGTTGATGACCCGGTTGGCTCCATTTGGCGGTGGTGGAGGAGGATCTTGAGGATTGTTACCTCCGCCGCCTTGGTTATTATTGTTATTGTTTCAGTAGCCATCCTTCTTCTTCTGCCGGGGTTTTCCCCCATACCTATTCTGGGTACCTTGGTTATCGCCGACTATCGAAGGTGCAATTTACTGTACGATTCCTTGACGAATCAGCTTCTCGATCTCGTTCTTGAGCTGATAACACTCCTTAGTGTCATGCCCCCGATCTCGGTGATATTAGCAGTATTTCGGGGACCTTTGGCGCTCGGCTGACTCCTTCATGGCAGGTGGGTCCCTTAAAAGGTGTGGGGGTACACCTTTTAATTGAGCCACGAACTCTAGGAGTAGGTGTCACCTCTCTGCCCCTTCCACATGGGATCCCTCGAGATACACCCTCTTGGACATGAGACCTTATCAAGGGTCCTGGATATGGGACACAAGAAGGTCCACCTATCTCCCTCCTTGAAGATCCTGAAGGTATGACAAACACACCTTGAGCTTCTAGTTCCTTTATTTGGAACCTTCAAACATTCAGCTCGGCCTGACACATCCTTAACTCGTCTATCCTGGAGGCAATCTTATAATTTACGGTGATATTTTCATCTCGGAGGGTAGAAATACGAAGATGCTTCTCGTGACTTTCACCTTTGACCTTCATTAAGTCACTCTTGACTTTCCTCCATTCTTGGTCATACTCCTTATTGGTGGCTAGGACTTTGCTGTACGCATCTTCTAGATCCTTATACCTTTTCTGAAGATCGCTCAACTGCTGATTCAGTTCAGCTCTCCGCTCCAAAGATATCTTCAGCCCGCCACGAAGACTTTCACATTCTCTTGTCACGATGCTAAAACAGTTCTTGGAGTCAGCCAAATCTTCCTCCAGTTTCTTGCTCTTCTGAAGGACAGCTTCATACTTGACCTGTAGATTAGCACAAGTGGCAGAGCAACACTGTACATAAAAGAAGGTAAAAGAAAATTAATTCCAGGAATAAAGCATATGTTCAGAATACATGAAACACCAAAATCTGGCAAAAAAAGAAAACTTTTGAGTAAAAGACAAGGCTCTAAGGAGTTACAATCTTTTCCTGCCCATCGAAAGTCTTCGGGTCCTCAGTTGAAGTCTCCGCAGCCGGCTTCTCCACCAAGTATGACAACTCAGGATATAAACGGACCAGCTAATACTGGAATTCCTCAAGAGTTAACGCCTTCTTCAAGTTAACCCCCCAATCTGGCTAAACTTCGCCCGAAACTCTACATATGACGATGATGAATAGATGTTTTCTTTGTGTTGTTTGTGTTTAGCAAATTGTAGTTCTGGTAGGTTTTGGTGATTACAAACCCATGTAGCTAGGCGAGTTCTCGAAGAAACAAAGTCATGAGGTTGTAATTCATTATCTATTATCAATATCATCTTTGAACGTTTAGCATTCATTTTTCATTCTCATCACACTTATTATGTTGTATCTTCTTTCATTAAAAGTTACAAGCTTTTATTTGTCAGGATAGTTGATACCCTCAAACACATACAAAGACACCCAATTCATAAACTACGAATAAACAGTTTGATGTTATTACCAGCTGCCTCTTTTTTTTAAAATTTGGACTTTATGGATGATACCCCCATCCTTAAGAACAGACACCCAATTCAATGACAATGCCCTTGGGGAGATTACACTCCCAGTCACCTTAGCAGACGGGACAAAGAGCCTAACCCTTTACTGCACATTCGTGGTGGTCGACACTGTCACACCTTTCAACATTATCCTCGGTAGACCTTGGATGTGCCAGGCTAAAGCCGTATGGTCTCCCTACCATCCGATGCTGAAATTTCCGACACCCCAAGGAGTAGCTTCAATCAAAGGAGATCAAGGAGTGGCGCGTTCTTGCATGATCATGGCTATCCGTGATGCCAGAAAAGTGAGTAACATCTCGGCCGTCAACACTATCCTAGGAGATCTGGTACCCAATCCCGACCTCGAACAACCAATGGTGTTTCACTTCGAGGAAGAGGCCTACGACGAGATGACTGCACTATGGCACAAACGACGCCACCAAACCTTCCAAGTGGGAGAACTGGTAATGCCAGTTGGCCCGTGGTGCACTAACAAGCTATGAGGAGCGCTGGAGCCAAGGACGAAAGGACCATATAAAGTCTACGCAGCACAATCCGGTGGATTCTACCACTTGCAAACACGCGAAGGAGAGCACTTGGACCCTGTCATCATGGCGCCCTTCCTACGCAGGTACCTCAGAGCTAAAACTAAGTAGTCCTTCTCCAAATAAGGAGAAACTACTTCAATAAGACCTACGGGCCAAGCTTCTTTTCTATTCATCTTTTAATTTTTTCATACCCCCGCTCCCAAACTCGGGGTTGTCTTTTATAATTTTACCGAATTCTCAAGTTCGAAGAATATAATTTCTTTTCAATATATATCCTTTATTTTATTTTGAAAGCAGTCAACACTCTCTAATACAAAGAGACACTATGCCTTACAAAGCATAAGTAGAGACTGCTGCCTAAGATTTATACGCTTATAAGCGTGTGATTGATGCTTATCTAATATGAGCTGTTTGCACTACGTGTCCGAACTACAATCACCTTAGGCCAAAGTAAAATAATATACTTACAAGAAGTATATGGTTAAACACCAACACAATAGGAGTCACACAAACTCACAAAGTTTGGAACTCGACTCTTTTCGTGATACACCTATTAAAGGTATACATCACTATTTATTCTGGCTATTCATAAGCCTGTGAGTCAATCTTCTCAAGGATTGCAATATAAAGACCTTTATAAAGGCAAAATCAAAAAGTGTAATTACACTAATAACTTCTTACACCTCGTGAAGGTCTTTAAATACAGTGGTACGACCCCGACCGCGAGAAGAAGTAGAGGCACGACCTCGATCACTTTGGAGGCCACGGCCCCAATTACCTTCCTCTGCCGTCCTCATTAACTGAGAGGGCGTAGGAGACCACCTTCTACTTATTACAGGTCGAGCAGGAGATCCTTGAGCTCCAGGAGTAGGTGGCGCTTCTCTTTCTCTCCTAAAGGAAGTCCCTTCTGGAGGATTTACCATCCCTCGAGATATACAACCTCGGGCACGAGACCTTATCAAGGGCCCTGAATTCAGGACTGAATAAGGCCCACCTATCTCCCTCCTTAAAGATACTGAAGGCGTGACAAATGATAAGTCCATGGTTCGTATTCGGGCCTCATTCATACTCGGACTAGGGCCCGAGAAGGGTCGTGGGCTCGAGATACGCGGAGGTTGGATCCACAGGTCTATCAATCCTAATCCTTATAAGGAATGTGTATATTATAAATGTTCTACAAGGAATATACATCCTCTCAAAGATGGTAATACAGTCATCCTAAATATGGTAACACAACCATGTCCGAAATACACTTCTATTATACATGGTAATACAACCACCATTCCTATAAGAGTTGTATTCATACCATAAATACATATCTTGGTGATCTACGGATTGTATCCATATAAATACCCTAAAGGTTTGGTAGACCTCTCCATCTAATTTTCATACTTTACGCCTTAAGCAAATATACTGACTTGAGCGTCAGAGTGTCTATCCCCAGGACACCCGGAGCCTTTGTTTTGCAGATCAGTTTGTGAGCCTGGTTCGTCGTCGAAGTGTTGGTGTCCTGCATACATCAATTTGGCACGCCCAGTGGGACATCTCACACTCATTGACGACGTCGCCGAACCTTGTTTCCGATCTGGTCTAGCGCATTTGAAGAAGCAACTTCCCCGACAACATGTCTGACACTGTGCAAGCCAGACGAAGCGCCCGTGTGCTAGGGCAGAATCCGGAGGAGAATCCAGAAGTAGAGCAAACCCCCAAGGACGAAGACGAGGACGAGGACGTGGTCGACCCGGAGGATCTCGTACGCGCTCCACCTCTGAACCGCCGTCAGGCTCTACCGTGGGGGCAGGAAACTCCAACGTTCCAAACTCCTTCGGTCCAAACCCTGTCGTATCAGGAACACCCTCCTCCGGTCCAAACCCTGTCGTGTCAGGAACACCCTCCTCCGGTCCGAATCCTGCTGCATCCGGAATGCCACCTTCTGGATCGAATCCTGTTGGATCTGAAGCACCGAACTCAGGACCAAGAGTCTCGATCCAAACGGACATGAATTACAGCCAATGCGTCAACAACTCAGAAGGCCTTGACCAAGAGAATGGGTTTGAATATATAACGGACCTAATTCGATATTTACCGCAGAAGAACAAGCACAAAGAGATCAACAAATCCTCGCAGAAAAACAACAGGAGGAGGAAAGACAAAGATGTCTTAGGGAAACCTTGAGCCAGACTGTACGAAATAACCCTCCAGGTTCTGAGCCACTTTATATCAACCTTGACTCGGACACCCCTCCGAGAACGATCCCTGAAGATGTCCGAACGCTGATGAGGAACTTACAGGCCCAATATCCTGATTTCGTCGCATCTTTGATAAACTCAAGTCAACAACTACATGCAAAGACGCATGAAGCCCCTAACCGAGTATCTGTCTCAAGAGCTCAAACTACACCACCTGCTGATTCTACTCAACAGTGGAGACTTCTCAATGATTTATCTAAGGATCTACCGCCTTATAATACTTAGAGCAGTCTGCCACCACCTCCTAATACATCTAATTACCAAGGTGAAGGCACAGGATTGAGTAGGGAGGAAGTGCGAAGGATGCGCATCATCAACATCGAAGAAGAACTCAGACGCGAGAAGAGGGAGCGAACTCGAAGTGAATGGCAAAATAGCGCTGATCGGCCTTACACTAAAGATGGAGCCTACCCTACCCGAGGTAAATACGAAGTTGACCATGAAATCACACGTATCCTCGGACCCAGAGCGCAAGCTGCTCGTTCTCCATTCTCGCGGCATATTGTGAACCTCCCCTTCGATAACCACAAGAAGGTACCAGAGCACTTACCCACATACGATGGCACTAGCGATTCCAGAGAATTTCTCTCGGTCTTTTTTAAGATTTTGGAAACCAGGAATTTCCACGAATTGGAAATATGCAAGATCGTCCCCAGTTACCTCTGAGGGAAAGCACAAACATGGTTTACTCAGACAAAACCAGAAAGTTTATTTGATTACTGGGATTTCGCCGTGTTCCTACTCCATGCTTTCTTCCAGAAGAAGAAATTTACCAAGTCCCTTGGAGATCTGGGGTATGTGGCCCGCCTTGAAGGAGAGAATGTGATAGAACACTATCATAGATACATGGATCTAGCTAACGAATGCTATGATCGAGGTGAACGCCTCCTGATCAATATGTATCGAATGAGTGTAGATGATGACACTCTGAGGATGAAGCTGGCAACAAGGAATCAAACAACCATTCAACTTCTCCAGGCCATCATGGAGAAGTATGCGAGCAAATCAAACGCTGTAACAGGCAAAAGGCCTCCAGACTCCCATCTGGACAAAAGAGAGCCCAGAATGAAGATACTGAAGGTCGAAAAGACGGAAAGCACCTCCAAACCTACCTTCGAGTCATACACTCCTCTGGCTAGATCTCGGGCTGAGATTTTATCCATTCACAGGCACCTTTTAAGGGACCCACCTACCATGAAGGAGTCAGCCGAACGTCAATGGTCCCCGAAATTCTGCCAATATCACCGAGATCGGGGGCATGACACGGAGGAGTACTACAAGCTCAAGAATGAGATCGAGAAGCTAATTCGTCAAGGAATCGTGCAACAAATCACACCTTCGATAGCCGGCGATGACCAGGGTACTCAGAAGAGATGTGGGGGAAAACCCTGGCAGAAGAAGAAGGATGGCTACCGCAATAATAACAACAACAACTAGGGCAGCGGAGGCAACAACCCTCAAGATCCTCTTCCACCACCGCCAAACGGAGCCAACCGAGTCATCAACGACATCAATGACTATACCGGAGAAGCAATTTCCTTGACTAAGCTGAAGGATAGTGTGCGGGCCATACCACTTACCGAGCCAGTTAACAAGAGGCTTCACCCCGAGGAAACCATTACTTTCTCGGACGTGGATGCCATACCAAATCAGATGCCTCACTCTGATCCTCTAATCATCTCTGCAACCGTACAAGATACTCTAGTAAAAAGAGACTTCATTAACGACGGGAGTGGAGTGGAAGTAATGTTCCAGGATTGATTCCAGAAACTAGGATTTACCAAGGATGATCTCAAACCTATGGGTCCTATCTCGGGGTTCACATGAAATTCAGTAATACCTCTCGGGGAAATAACTCTCCCAGTCACAGTAGCAGATGGAGCGAAGAGCCTAACCCTATACTGCACATTCGTGGTAGTAGACACCGTAACATCTTTTAACATTATCTTTGGCAGACCTTGGATGTGCCAAGCTAAAGCCGTATGGTCTCCCTACAATCTGATGTTGAAGTTTCCGACACCACAAGGAGTAGCTTCAATCAAAGAAGACCAAGGAGTGGCGCATTCTTGCATGATCACGGCCATCCGTGACGCAAGAAAAGTGAGCAACATCTCAGCCGTTAACACTATTCTAGGAGATCTGGTCCCCGATCCTGATCTCGAACAACCCATGGTGTTCCATTTTGAAGACGAGGCCTACAACGAGATGACTACACTATGACATACACGCAGCCACCAAGCCTTCCAAGTGGAGGAACTGGTAATGCCAGTTAGCCCGTGGTCCACCAACAAGCTAGGAGGAGCGCTGGAGCCAAGGACCAAAGGACCATACAAAATCTCCGTAGCACAATCCGGTGGATTCTACCTCTTGCAAACACGCGAAGGAGAGCACTTGGACCCTGTCATTATGGCGCCCTTCCTACACAGGTACCTCGGAGCTAAAACCAAGTAGACCTTCTCTATATAAGGAGAAACTACTTCAATAAGGCCTACGGGCCAAGCTTCTTTTCTTTTCATCTTTTTATCTTTTTAAACCCGAGCTCCCAAACTCGGGATTGTTTTTCATAACTTTACAGAGATCTCAAGTTCGAAGAATGCAATTTCTTTTCGATAAATATCTTCTATTTTATTTTGAAGCGGTCCATACTCTCTAAATACAAAGAGAAACTATGCCTCACAAAGCATAGGAAAAGACTACTGCCTAAAGATCCATACGCTTATAAGTGTATGATTGATGCTTATCTAATATGAGTTGTTTAGACTACGTGTCTGAACTACAATCATCTTAGGCCAAAATAAAATAATATACTTATAAAAAGAATATGGTCAAAGACCAACATGATATGGGTCATGCAAACTCACAAAGTTTGGAACTCGACTCTCTACGTGATACTCCTATTAAACTACACATCACTATTTATCAAGGCTATTCATAAGCCTAAAGAGTCAATATTCTCAAGGATTGCAATATAAAGACCTTTATAAAGGCAAAATCAAAAAGTGTTATTACACAACGAAACTTCTTACACCTCGTGAAGGTATAGGGGTACGACCCCGACCGCGAGAAGAAGTAGAGGCACGACCTCGACCACTTTGGAGGCCACGGCCCCAATTACTCTCTGCTGCCACCCTCATCAATTGAGAGGGCGTAGGAGACCCCATTCTATTTCCTATAATTACAAGTCGAGCAGGAGAGTTAATTGAGCCACAAGCTCTAGGAGTAGGTGTCACCTCTCTGCCCCTTCCACATGGGATCACTCAAGATACACCCTCTTGGACATGAGACCTTATCAACGGTCCTGAATATGGGACACAAGAAGGTCCACCTATCTCCCTCCTTGAAGATCCTGAAGGTATGACAAACACACTTTGAGCTTCTAGTTCCTTTATTTGGAACCTTCAAGAATTCAGCTCGGCCTGATACATCCTCAACTCGTCTATCCTGGAGGCAATCTTATGATTTACGGTGATATTTTCATCTCGGAGGGTAGAAATACGCAGATCCTTCTCGTGACTTTAACCTTTGACCTTCATTAAGTCACTCTTGACTTTCCTTCATTCTTGGTCATACTCCTTATTGGTGACCAGGACCTTGCTAGACGCATTTTCTAGATCCTTATACCTTTTCTGAAGATCGCTCAACTGCTGATTCAGTTCAGCTCTCCGCTCCAAAGATATCTTCAGCCCGCCACGAAGACTTTCACATTCTCCTCGCAAGATGCTAAAACAATTCTTGGAGTCAGCCAAATCTTCCTCCAATTTCTTGCTCTTCTGAAGGATAGCTTCATACTTGACCTGTAGATAAGCACAAGTGGCAGAGCAACACTGTACATAAAGTGAGGTAAAAGAAAATTAATTCCAGGAATAAAGCATATGTTCAGAATACATGAAACACCAAAATCTGGCGAAAAGAGAAAACTTTTGTGTAAAAGACAAGGCTCTAAGGAGTTACAATCTTTTCCTGCCCATCGAAAGTCTTCGGGTCCATAGTTGAAGTCTCCGCAGCCGGCTTCTCCACCAAGTATGACAACTCAGGATATAAACGGACCAGCTTATACTGGAATTCCTCAAGAGTTAACGCCTTCTTCAAGTTAACCCCCCAATCTGACTAAACTTCGCCCGAAACTTCTTCAAATTCTCTGGCACTCCCGGCCAAGTGTAGGCATCCCTTTTGATGAATCAACATCTCCGAGAGCTCAGACTTATGGTAAAAATCACCATACTCTTGGCGGCGAGCCTCCATCTCTGGACAGTTGAGGCAGAAATCTATTATCAACCGAACTAGCCGCCTCAGGCTAATGGGATCTGCATACCGGTCTCTCTCCGCTTCCACCAGATCCATGTTCCTTTTCAGATCTAAGAAGGAACCATCAGACAGCCTTTTTGCCTTCTTCAAGGCTTGGTTCTCCTCTTCCAAGGCCTTTATTTTTCCCTTATCCTGAGCCATCTCAGTCTGGAGGTGCTTCACCATGTCGGAAGGATCCTTAGACCTCTTGGATAACTCCTCCTTCATCAGCTCAAGTTCCGAAGCCTGTCCTTGAGAACGGTTATACAATATCCGAATGGAGTTGTACATATACTTCATTCGACTCACAGACTGTGAAAAAATATAATGACAGTTAGCTAACTACACAGCTAATCCTATTGAGAGCTAAGCCGAATCATACCTGGCTAATCTCAGGACATCCTGGTACCACCTCGACCAGAGCCTCAGAAGGAGGAGGTGACACATACTTCTAGAACTCCTCCAATGGTCCGAGTTCGAGCCTTGGTCTCTTTGAAGACTCGCCTGCAGAACTCCCCGAGGCCTCGAGATTCCTCTTCTTCTCATTACTGTTCGACAGCCCCTTTGATTCAGCTATCTGAGCCAACAAATTTGCTGCCTTGTTCACCTTAGAAGCACCCACTGCATATAAAAGGGAGGAAGTTAGTATAAGAAGCGATTGACACATTGTGGACGAGATTAAAATAAACAAGAAGAAATACCCTCTTGCAACGCATCCGAATCTACTATAGGAGTTATCATCATGACCGCATCAAAATTATCAACCATGGTGGGGAGGACACTAGAAATCCGAGACACCTCCTTTCTCGGATATCGAACTAGGGCTGAACCCTCATCCTCTTCCTCATCTGTTGGATCAAAAGCCACAGGAACAAATAGGCAATCTGCCTCCTCAATCACCTTAAGCTGGGATTGAGTCATCTTGAGCCCTTGAACCAGCCTTTTGAACCGACGCCCACGTAGAGCATCTTTCATCAGACCCGAGATCTCCTTATCTACCTATTTCTCGGATACCTCATCTCGGGCAATTCTTTCTTCTAATGCCCTATAGGCCTGCAATGCCTTAGCTGTACCAACTGGATCCTGCTCCATAGACAGAAGGGTTTAATACCAATCCATCTCAACACCTTCTGGCTGATCAAAATGTGTCAACTTCAAGAAGCTGCAATTTTGAAGAGTACGGCCGGACAGTTGATTCAACCAGTCATACGTTTCTATAGGCCATTGCCAACCCATCTGATGATCTCCAGATACAAACTTACCCTCTCTAAGTTTGATCTTATCTCTCACCAATCCCCAGCTATATTTAGCAGTTTGCGGGAAGACTCCACTTCATGCCAGATTTCATTTTTGACCTCTTCGTTCCAATCAGGAACTTCATACTTGGTTCGATCGAAGATAGTTTTACCTTATCCCACTACCCGCAGTTCACAGAAAGCACAAAAAGCTTACCTAAAGAGGTATCCAGAGAGGTCAAGGTCACATTTTGTTTAACAACGGAAACCTTATACATGGTCCGCAACAAGGGGAGACTGGGACGGTAACCTTTACGAGCACACCAAGTTATTAAGGCCATAATGATTAATATCACATTGGCATGTAACTGCCCTAGATGCACCCTATAATGATGAAGAAAATCACCAAACAGTGGGGGAAAAGGGAAGGCTAACCCATGCTGCAGAAACCTCCCGTATATGACACCTCGGGTTGGAGTTACTAATTCAGCTGCAGACTTGTCTTCTCCAAAGTACATGAGGTCAGCATCAGAAGGAATTGAGAAGGGACAACCTTCTGCGAAGATAGCAGCATCAGCGCGTGCTTTATCCTCCTTCAGCGACTTTCTACTACTACCTTCGCCATCCATGGATACTATACCTCCGGAATGCATGCACTACCATGGGGCTATTTCCCTCTGTCTGAGCCCTCCAGGCCATTGCCCAAAACCTCCTCTCTTCCTCTGAGGTTTTCTTCTTCAGAACTACAAGTTTTTTCCCACTCACTACCTCAGCTTTGCGGCGGTCATGGGAGCTACTCTCCTCAGCCTGAGCTTCTACATACTCTCCCTCATCATGAGGGGGGACAGAAATTGTTTTACTACCATTACGCATGATTACAGAGAGTATGGGGGAAAATACCCACACAGAGATAAAAGGAAAAAACAGACACAAGCAAATGCGTAGAGAAAGAAGATAACACTTACTGATGATGGAAGCAGAAAGCAGAAATTTGGGGCTTCAGAAATTGATGAAGTATTGACGCGTCTTCTGAACTTGGAAAGAAGAAATTTTTGAATAAGAGAAGACAATGGGAATGATTTGGGAAATTTAATCCAAACCCAGAAAGCATTGAAGACGAGCAATTACCTCGATTCTGTTTCCAATGCAAGTAATTGGAGAGATGGGGGACGGACCGTCTCTGCTTTCCAATGAAGAAACGCCATGTGTATCTACCATATGGATTTCAAAGGAAGCTAATCTCAGTCGTTCATATATTTGATGGAATACGAAAGAACTTTAAACTAAATATTCAGAAGGGTTAGTTCGAGAGGATAGTCCTAGAAGGACACTCCGAACTTAACACCCCGAGTTAGTCTCCCTCGAGTTATTGGTTTTCCCTCGAGAAGCAAGCTTCTCCTTTAACCTTCGAGATGGAGTACTCTATATTTTGAAGATCTACCTTGGGGCTACTGATAAGTCCATGGTTCGTATTCGGGCCTCATTCATATTCGAACCAGGGCCCGAGAAGGGTCGTGGGCTCGAGATACGCGGAGGTTGGATCCACAGGTCCATCAATCCTAATCCGTAAAAGGAATGCGTATATTATGAATGTTCTACAAGGAATATACATCCTCTCAAAGATGGTAATACAGTCATCCTAAACATGGTAACACAGTCATGTCCGAAATAAACTTCTATTATACATGGTAGTACAACTACTATTCCCATAAGAGTTGTATTCATACCATAAATACATATCTTGGTGATCCACGGATTGTAGCCATATAAATACCCTAAAGGTTTGGTAGACCTCTCCATCTAATTTTCATACTTTACGCCTTAAGAAAATATAGTGACTTTAGCGTCGGAGTGTCTATCCCCGGGACACCCGGGTCCTTTGTTTTGCAGATCAGGTCATGAGCCTGGTTAATCGTCGAAGTGTTGGTGTCCTGCATACATCAACAAACACACCTTGAGCTTCTAGTTCCTTTATTTGGAACCTGCAAGCATTCAGCTCGGCTTGACACATCCTCAAGTCATCTATGATAGAGGAAATCTTATGATTCACGGTGATATTTTCATCCGAAAGGGTAGAGATGCGAAGATCTTTCTCGTGACTCTCATCTTTGATCTTCATTAAGTCACCCTTGACTTTCCTCCATTCTCGGTCATAGTCCTTATTGGCGGCCAAGACTTTGTTGTGTTCATCTTCTAGATCCTTATACCTTATCTGAATCAGCTGCTGGTTCAGCTCAGCTCTCCATTCTAAAGCTTCCTTGAGCCCACCGTGAAGACACTCACATTGTTCTTGTACGATGCTAAAACAGCCCTTGGAATCATACAAATCTTCCTCCAGCTCCTTGTTCTTTTGAAGAACAACCTAATATTCGACCTGCAAATCAGCACAAGCGGCAAGGCAACACTGGACATAAAGAAAGGTAAAGACCAATCAATTCCAGAAATAAGGCATGATATTTAGAATACATGAAACGCCAAAATATGGTGAAAGGAAAAATTTTTAAATAAGGAGAGAAGGTTCTAAGGAATTACAATCTTGGGTTCCCCATCTCGAGTCTCAGGGTTCTCAGTTGAAGTCTCTTCAATCGGCTTCTCCACCAAGTATGCCAACTCAGGATACAGGCTGCACAGATTTTCTTGAAATTCCTCAAGATTTAGTGACTTCTTCAAGGATTCCAAACTAGTCAATAGACTAGTCTCAAACCCCCCAATCTGGCTAAACTCTGCTCGGAACTTCTTCAGATCCTCCGGTACTTCCGGCCAAGTATAAGCAGGAGCTAACCATCCCTGAATCTCCTCGATGAGAACTCCCTGAAGAAGAGCTCACATCTCTGAAAGCTCAGACTTATGGTAGAATTCTCCATACTTTTGGCGATGGGCCTCCATCTCTGGACAATTGAGGCAGAAGTCTATTACCAGCCGGATTAGCCGCCTCTGACAAGTAGGATCAGCATATCGGTCTCTCTCCGCTTCTACCAGGCATCCTCCTCTTCAGCTCTTGGAAGGAACCATCATTCAACCTCTTCTCCTTCTTCAAAGCCTGATTCTCTTTTTCCAAGGCCTCTCTCTTGGTCCTCTCTTGTGCCACCTCATCCTGTAGATGTCTTACCATATCAGAAGGCTCCTTGGATCTATTGGACATCTATTCCATCAACAGATCCAACTCAGATGCCTGTTCTTGGAGCGGCTATACAGTGTCCAAATGGAGTCATACATATGCTTCACATGATTTAGAGCCTGTGAAAGAAAATTAGACAGTTTGATAACTACACCTCCAGTTCTGTTCAGAGCCAAGTTTATCATACCTGGCTAATCTTAGGACATCCTGGAACCATCTCGATCAAGGCCTCGAGAGGAGGAGGGGGCACATACTTCTCGAATTCTTCTAGTGGTCCGAGTTCGAGCCTTGGCCTTTTTGAAGAATTGTCAGCAGAGCCTCCTGAGGTCTCAAAATCCCTCCTTTTATCACCATCGCTCGGCTGTCCTCTCGACTGTAACAATTGAGCCAACAAGTTCGCTGTTTTTTTGTCCTTGGGAGCACCCAATGCAGCACAAAAGGAATGGAGTTAACATCAGACAAAATAAAACAGTAAATGCGAGAATATTAAACATATTAGACAGAGGCTAAAGACTATTATTCCTTGATCCTACCACACAAGGTTTTTGGAGAATCGGAAGACCGAGACACCTCATTTCTAAGACATCAACTAGGGCAGAAACCTCATCCTCATCCTCTTCTGATGGATGTAGAGCCACCAGAACAAATAGGCAATTTGCCTCCTCAATCATCTTCTTGGGACCTTGAACCAATCTTTGGAACCGACGCCCACGTCGAGCATCCTTCATCAGACCTGAGATTTCCCTATCTACTTCTTTCTCGGATATCTCTTCTCGGGCATTTCTCTCTTCTAGTGCCTGATAGGCCTGCAACGCCTTAGCTGCACCAACTGGATCCTGCTCCATGGACAGAAGGGTTTCATACCAATCCATCTCAACACCTTCTGGCTGATCAAAATGTGTCAACCTCAAGAAGCTGCAATTTTGTAGAGTTCGGCCAGATAGTTGATTCAACCAACTATACGTCACAATAGGCCACTGCCATCTCATTCGGTGATCTCCTGACACAAACTTACCCTCTCTAAGTTTGATCCTATCTCTCACCAGCTCTCCGGCTATATTTAGCAATTTACTGGAAGACTCAACCTCATGCCAGACCTCATTCTTGATTTCCTTGTTCCAATGAGGAACTTCATATTTTGTCTGATCAAAGGTTAGTTTTACCTTATAGCATTTCCCGCACTTCACAGGAAGCACAAAAAGCTTACCTAGGGAAGTATCCCGAGAAGTCAAAGTCACAATTTGTTTAACAACGGAAACCTTATACATGGTCCGCTACAAGGCAAGACTGGGACTATAACCCTTACGGACACACCAAGTTATCAAGGCCATAATGATTACTATCACATTGGCATGTAGTTGCCCTGGGTGCACCTTATAACACTGTAGAAAATCATTCAACATTGGGGGAAAAGGGAAGGCTAACCCATGCTGCAGAAATCTCCCATATATGACCCCCGGGTCGGAGTTACTAACTCAAATGTAGAATTATCTTCCCCAAAGTACATGAGATCAGCATCTTGGGGAATCGAAAAGGGACAACCTTGAATGAAGATAGCCGCATCAGCGCGTGCTTTATCCTCCTTCACAGACCTTTTACTACTACTTTCACCATCCATGGATATTCTACCTCTAGATGCATGCACTACCATGGGGCTATTCCCCTCCATCAGAGCCCTCCTGGCCATCGCCCTCAACCTCTTCTCTTCCTCAGAGGCTTTCTTCTTCAGTATTACGGGTTTTTCCCACTCGCTACCTCGGCTCTATGACGGTCACGAGAGCTACTCTCCTCGGCATGAGCATTTACATACTCTCCCTCATCAAACTTTCTGGTTTTGTCTGGGTAAACCATGTATGTACTTTCCCTCGGAGGTAACTGGGGACGATCTTGCATATTTCCAATTCATGGAAGTTCCTGGTTTCCAAAGTGATAAAAAAGACCGAGAGAAATTCTCTAGGATCGCTAGTGCCATCATATGTGGTAAGTGTTCTGGGACCTTCTTGTGGTTATCGAATGGGAGATTCACAATATGCCGCGAGAAGGGAGAACGAGCAGCTTGTCCTCTGGGTCCGAGGATACGTGTGATTTCTTGGTCGACTTCGTATTTACCTCGGGTAGGGTAGGCTTCATCTTGGGTATAAGGCCGATCTGCACTATTTTGCCATTCGCTTCGAGTTCGCTCCCTCTTCTCGCGTCTGAGTTCTTCTTCAATGTTGATGATGCGCATCCTTCGCACTTCCTCCCTACTTAATCCTGTGCCTTCACCCTGGTAATTAGATGTATTAGGAGGTGGTGGCAGACTGCTCTGAGCATTATAAGGTGGCAGATCCTTAGATAAGTCATTGAGGAGTCTCCGCTGTTGAGTAGAATCAGCAGGTGGTGTAGTTTGAGCTCCTGAGATAGATAATCGGTTGGGGGCTTCATGCATCTGTGCATTGAGTTGTTGACTTGAGTTTATCAAAGATGCGACGAAATTAGGATATTGGGCATGTAAGTTCCTCATCAGCGTTCGGGCATCTTCAGGGATCATTCTCGGAGCGGTGTCCGAGTCAAGGTTGATATAAGATTGCCCGGAACCTGGCGGGTTATTTCCTACAGTCTGGCTTAAGGTTTCCCTAAGGCATCTTTGTCTCTCCTCCTCCTCCTGTTTTTCTGGAGGATTTGTCGATCTCTTTGTGCTTGTTCTTCTACGGTAAAAATCGAATCAGGTCTGTTATATCCAAACCCATTCTCCTGGTCAAGGCCTTCTGAGTTGTTGACGCATTGGTTGTAGTTCATGTCCGTCTTGATCGAGTCTCTTGGACCTGAGTTCGGTGCTTCAGATCCAACAGGATTCGATCCAGAAGGTGGCATTCCTGATGCAGCAGGATTTGGAACGGAGGAGGGTATTCCCGATACGACAGGGTTTGGACCGGAGGAAGGTGTTCCTGATACGACAGGGTTTGGACCAAAGAAGTTTGGAAAGTTGGAGTTTCCTGCCCCCACGGTAGAGCCTGACGGCGGTTCAGAGGTGGAGCGTGTACGAGATCCTGCGGGTCGACCGCGTCCCCGTCCTCGTCCTCGGGGGGGTTGTTCTGCTTCTGGATTCTCCTCCGGTTTTTGCCCTGGCACACGGGCGCTTCATCTGGGTTGCTCAGCGTTAGACATGTTGCCGGGCAAGTTGCTTCTTCAAGTGCGCTAGACCAGATCGGAAACAAGGTTCGGCGACGTCGTCAATGAGTGTGAGATGTCCCACCGGGCATGCCAAATTGATGTATGCCGGACACCAACACTTCGACGACGAACCAGGCTCTCGAACTGATCTGCAAGACAAAGGCCCCGGGTTTCCCGGGGATAGACACTCTGACGCTCAAGTCAGTATATTTGCTTAAGGCGTAAAGTATGAGATTAGATGATAGGTCTACCAAACCTTTAGGGTATTTATATGGCTACAATCCGTAGATCACCAAGATATGTATTTTTGGTATGAATACAACTCTTATGGGAATAGTAGTTGTATTATCATGTATAATAGAAGTATATTTCGGACATGGTTGTGTTACCATGTTTATGATAGCTGTATTACCATCTTTGAGAAGATGTATATTCCTTGTAGAACATTCATAATATATGCATTCCTTTTAAGGATTAGGATTGATGGACCTGTGGATCCACCCTCCGCGTATCTCGAGCCCACGACCCTTCTCGGGCCCTGGTCCGAGTATGAATGAGGCCCGAATACGAACCATGGACTTATCAACAGCCCGAGTTATACTCCCTCGAGTTATTGGTTTTCCCTCGAGAAACAAGCCTCTCATTCAACCTTCGAGACGGAGCACTCTATATTCTGAAGATCTACCTTGGGGCTACTGATAAGTCCATGGTTCATATTCGGACCTCATTCATACTCGGACCAAGGCCCGAGAAGGGTCATGGGCTCGAGATACGCGGAGGGTGGATCCACAGGTCCATCAATCATAATCCTTATAAGGAATGCGTATATTATGAAGGTTCCACAAGGAATATACATCCTCTTAAACATGGTAATACAACCATGTCCAAAATATACTTCTCCTATACATGGTAATACAACTACTATCCCCATAAGAGTTGTATTACTACCATAAATACATATCTTGGTGATCTACGGATTGTAGCCATATAAATACCTAAAGGTTTGGTAGACCTCTCTATCTAATACTTCATACATTACGCCTTAAGAAAATATACAAACTTGAGTGTCGGAGTGTCTACCCTCGGGACACTCGAGACTTTTTTTGCAGATCAGTTTGTGAGTAGGGTTCGTGATCAAGTGCGGGTCGTAGACATCCATCCTTTACAGTACCACGCGCGGTTATCTTAAAAAGGTTGTAGCTCACTCCTAGGATACTCTTTATTTAATCCATGAACACAACTTCAGTTCCCTTACAACCATCTTTTCCTACCCATCTTCTCTGAACCTCGATCCTCAATGTCCTCAACAAAGGTAGACACTAAGATTCGATGTTCAGAGAAGATGGGTAGGAGAATATGGTTGTAAGGGAACTGAAGCTGTGTTCATGGATTAAACAAAGAAGTATCCTGGGAGTGAGCTACAACCTTTATAAGATAACCTCGCGTGGTACTGTGAAATATTTTCCCATACAAAAACCTGGTTTGCTGGTTCTCGATGAAGGCCACACGCGTCGCAATGTGCGCACCTTATTACTTTATATGTTCTAACCAGATTTAGAAAGATGCACTTCATCTAAGAACATTAAAACCTGCACATGAATCAGGACTGATAGAATCATCTGTCTTCAGTTTGGCAGTTTCGCGAGAAGTTCTACGGCCTGAATGTGAATCTGGGCTACTCGGTAAATCTATGATCGTGGGATTATTGCTTCTGGCCCTCTTTTGTCGAACTTAATCTGAATCTGAATCGGAGCAGGGAAGGTACATTTATGAAGTCTCTCTTCTAGAGACCTGAATCTGAATCTGAGTCTGAATCATTGATAAAAGTTTGAATCTGTATATATATTCATGTATCATAACTTCTGAAATTGTTGAGTACAGCATTTATAATCATACGTGGTTAATATACTCAAGCTTAATGATGTACATAGAAGCATTTGTTTAACTAAATCTTATAGAGTATGCAGTATAACACAAGGGGGTATCCATCATGTTTAAGTAAAAGGCTGATATTGTAAAACAGTTAAATATTATATATGTATATATATATATGTAAATCTAAATATATTCATGTATAATAACTTATGCACCTTTTGACTATAGCATTTATAATCATACGGGGTTAATATACTTAAGATTAATGATGTACATGGAAGCATTTGTTTAACTTTATCATATTGGATATCTAGTATAACACAATGGGGTATCCATATTGGGATCTAATAACGCACAAGATAGTAGCCAACTCTTTATGAATTTAAAGTATGATATTCTTAAAATGTAATAGTCTAGGTTAAGTGTGAATACCTCATCGGGGGAAGACCCCATCCGGGCTTACATGGAGCATTTCATGCCCATCTATTCCGTAGAGTGACATGTCCATGGTCCGCAAGTTTGTGAACAGGTCATCACGGGCACCGAACACCACAATGTATGCCTGCTCGATTTCGTGCTTCTCATAACAAGTCGTCCACTCATCGCCCGCAAAAAGTAGCATCCACTGAAGCGCCAGGAGTGGGATCTGACAGGGACCAAACATTGATTCTCCATGTAAGGATTGATAACATTGTAATAGTCCCCAGATCCAAATTCAGTCTTCGTCTCGCCGAAGTTGGAGGGTACGGACTGTAATATGAGATGGAGCATTGTTATACATTGACATATAAATGATAATTTACGGGAGGGAAAACCTATATATGAATCGTACCAGATGCTCTCGCTGACTGGGGCGGGTGATTTGTTTGAGGAAATGGACAGTTGAATGCGTCCGTCGTTGATGCACATTCATTTCCTCGCCGCGCAGGTCGTAGTTCCTGACGATTATATCAGAGTTCGAACGAGATTCGAACTCCACATAAGCCACATTGTCCCTGCTGAGGAGGTTAAGTAGATAAGAAGAAGTTTGAGCCGGAATTTCATTTAGTATGGTGATTGAAAGGAGAACCTCTCCGAGGCCCGTGTAGAAAACAGCCGCGATGGGACTGAACCCGGGGACGTCATTCCTGTAGAGGTTATCAGGAAGCTGGAGTATGCGAAAGGGATCGGCCGGAGAGGCATGAATGATTCTGTAGCTAGCCATTTGTTGACGTAGAGATTTGTTGGATTGCTTTACCAATTTTAGCAGCTAATTGTTTTGGAATTTATAAAAGATTTGGACGTTAAAGATGAGGACAATGGTGCTTCGATTTCCGGCTGTCATAAATTTGTTGTTTGCTGTCGTGGGTACAGGTCCCTTTTCTAGCAAGGGTGGTTTTCCAAGAAGAAAAAGCGGACAACCACCTTGCCAGATAAATGTTGAGAACTATAACAGTAAATATGATGGTGTTTATGGTAAAATTCACTGCTCTGGGTGAAAAAATTACAAAATTATAACATATTTAATTAACGAAGAGGTGAAATGAAAATGTGGATAATCGACACTGGATTTTACTTCGTTATGAACCAAATGTGTCGCTTAAGATGTTACTGGATTTGGTTTATTATTAATTCGAATTACAGAAAGTAAAAGTCACATGCTAAAAAATATGATCTTTTATTTAAATAAACCTTGTATAAGTGTCAAAATTGAACTATAAAAAATCCCGGTATAAGAACACTTACAGAAAAAAGGAAGAGTGAAAGTTCGATCCTTGGTGATTGTCTACTACTTGTCTTACATGGGTTTGTAAAATAACCAGAATTACTACAAGAAATTAGTAATCGATCCAGACATCAATTCATTAATATACCACTATTTTCACCGCCATTTGAATGAATCTGGAATAGTATTTTTGGGGGGTGGGTGGTATATTTTACTCGTCACGAGGGTGATGTTGGGGGGAGTGGTATATCAGACTCGTCGTGAGGGTGTCACGATAACTTGTAGTACCAGAGTTTTATGTTACAAGAGGTATCACACCTTCGTCATGAAGGTGTATGTCACCATACTTGATTCAATATGACAACAGAGGATTGATCCCAAAATTCACATTTCAAGTACTAATTTATCATTACATTTTCTCTCGTTGGCTAATAATATGCATATTGTGCACGGTTTTGAACTAGTTATGAAATAAAACTACGAACCTGATGGTTGGATTACATTTATGAAACAAAACAGCTCTACATGTGACATACTCTTGTCCTCACAACTATCAAATCCCTTGATAAACTAAATCAATCTTCACTAATTGGCTATTTTTTTGTGTTAATTTCTAAAAGAGTGCGTGCTACTGGTGTTATTAATCTATTCCTCACGTCCGGGAACCGTAATGATGCGATGATTTTGATGTAGGCACATGATTTTACTTGGATTAGTGATCTGGGTTATGGATGTCTCATATTACTCTTAAGGGTGTCAAATGAGGTCTAGTGTCGTCCTTCACTAATCAGCAATGATTCCGTGATACCACCCAAGTAGTGCATGATATTGGCCGTTATTAATCTATTTATTAAGGCATGAAACCTTAATGTTGAGAAAATTGAGTTTGATTTCATTTGGATTAGTGATCATATTTTGGGTGTCTGTTATCACTCCTGTGGGTGTCAAAAGAACTTGTAGTACAAAAGATATCACACCCCTCTCATGAAGGTGTATGTGACTTTTCCAAATGCAGTTTGACCGACATTTGAACACCAAATTCACAATTCAAGGAACATCATTCTTGAAGGAATACGAAAACAATTTTTAATTTTACAATAATTAAAATACAAATAGAATTCAATAAAATGAAAATTCAACGTAGTCATAATAATAGGATGAACTTAAGATTTCGGCTTCTCGCTATTATCATACTCAGGGCCGCTCTAATCTTAAGAGTCCTACTACTACTCCTCATCCTCCTCCTCCTCCTCAGTGTAGTTCCCGTCTTCATAATCCTGGCTTGGACGATTGTTCCGCCAAACACCGTCAGCGTTTTCCAGTCTGAAAAATTTGATGGCGTACATGGGTCTGTCATCTGGCAGGTTGTTGTGGACTAGGCTGAGCTGGAACTTCACATACGGCTGTGGAGCCATCCATAAAAGCGAGTCCCAGTCGCCGGAGAGCCTTAGGCGGTCGGTTGCTGTTAAATGCAGCTGAATGATGTTTGTAAGGGTTCTCAACTGATAGGGTTGGCCCATCCAGACACCGTTTTGATGATGCATGAAATGATCATTCACATGCTGTTTTTCACATTTATTAACATAAGACTATCACATGTAAGGAGAACATCATAATAACAGAGCAGTTAAATGGGTTGATTGTTGCAACTTACCAGATGGCGGATGAGTGGATCATCGGTGACTGTTAAAGCCTCTTCTCCAAGCGGGTGAAGGAATAAACTGTGGATTGAAGATATTATATGTTAGCCAGTCAACTTAATCATATATACTAAACAAACCCAAAACATAATATACTCTATGAATAAATTACATAAACTCGATTAGCTATAAGGTAATTAATATATGTATATATACATATGTATATATATATATATGTAAATCTATATTTATTCATGTACCATAACTTATGAACTTGTTGAGTACAACATTTATAATCATACGGGGTTAATATACTTAAGATTAATGATATACATGGCTGCATTTGTTTAACTTTATCATATTGGGTATCTAGTATAACAGAATGGGGTATCCATCAAGTTCATAAGTAAAAGGCTGATATTGTAATACTATTAAATATTATATATGTAAATATATGTAAATATAAATATATATATATATATATATTCATTTATCATAACTTATGAACTTGTTGAGTACAACATCTATAATCATGCGGGGTTAATATACTCAAGATTAATGATGTACATGGAAGCCCATTTCTAAGATGCCGGAGGAGGGTATCTACCCGCTGGTAAAGTCCAACACTAACACTACTTTTTACTTGTGCATTAAGTCTTACTTGTTCGTGGGTATCCACATTCACGTAGTTTGGGTACCTCGGAAAAACGATGTTGTTAATGGAAGGGTACTCTACAATGTTGGTTTTGTTTTATATGACCACGGACCTTCCAGCATACTTTAGCTTTTACAGGATCATGGGTGTACATCTTATTATTTCCTTGGTACTTTTAACAATATTTTGAACGCCAACTCTCTACAATAGATTGTAATTGTGTTAATTTTCTTTTGTTGATGCCTGCATTGCAGGAGCTTGCAAAGTTGTTATCCAAGGTTAAAGACGATGTGGAAAACTTCACTGGCAGATACGGCGCAACAACATGGCTTTCCGATTGCGACATAGGGTCGTCGCCTCAAGATGAAGCTATTTTGACCGGCGAAATCGACAGGATGGTTTCTTGTTTGACAAAGCTAAGGGAGCTGGTGGTGACCCGAACCGTCCCCATCAGTTCAATGGTTTTGATGATATGTAAAACTGGGACGTGCCGTTTGTGGATCCGATAGCCGCCTCTGTCAGAGCCGACTGCATGCTACAAGAAGGGTCTAATGAAAACCTAAGGCAAAATGCACTGTCAAACGAAGGATTGTCCTATGCAGCCAATGACGGAGAATCAACTCATGAGCTGGACGAAAACTTGTGCGGCCTGGTCGAGATGATTGGACTATCAGATTCAGTAAATCAGCCCAAACAAGTGGAGAGTTCCAATTATGCTAGTTTGAACGTCATGCTCCAAGAGTTGGATGATAGCGAATCTTGGAATTTCAGTTCCAAATTTCTAGAAAGTTATCCAGAACAGATGGATGAACTAAAGAAACACGCAACTATAATCACGGACTTCTGCATTACAGAAGTGAATCGTGAGTTTTGCATCTCAGCGAGGTATGTGGCAAACTCAATTCCTTTTTCTTCACTTATGTTCTGTTGGAAATGCTCACTGGAATATTTGCTATTGCAATGTGCAGTAAATGCCTTTTCAGCGACGGAAAGTACTTCCGCGCGACTTGTGACGACTTCCATTCGCTAGAAGCGGATACGTAAGTTTCTGTGGTTATTGTAAACGCGTTTGCGAGGTGTGTCAACTCCGACAAGGTGAACGCTGGTAACCCGTCCGTCTATTGCCTCGATGTGATTCCAAACGTAAGTGTCGTTCCCTCCTTCCAAACTGCTGATCATACAGTCAAATCTTACCTTGTTTACATCCAGTATCAACCTTTTGTTTCAGATTCTGGTATGTTTACGCTGTGGGATTCTGCAAATCCAAACACTCAATTTCTATCTTCCCCAATGGTAAGCCTGATTCATGATTGTGTCCTAAACGAGCGGTATGTTCTTCTAGGCTTACCCATTTTGATTGTCAACAGGTTTTTGTGCCCGTCCTCATCTCCGGCCACTACTTTGCCGTAGTTGCAAATTTTCAACGCTCCATATTCCAGTACCTAGACAACCCCACTCCCTCGAAAACTCACGAAGACATGATCTCCACAATTGAATCACTGGTAGGTGCCTTTTTCAGCAGGCGAGTAGGTGGGACTTTATTCACTGAATAATTTTCATTCAATGTGTACAGAGGAATCTGTTGTCTGAGTATTTAGTCAGAAAGGGCACCATAAGGCTGGTGAGCTTGCCGGGTTTAAGATCGAAATAGTGGAAGGTTCGTGGTGTGGCATCACCGGTAACAAAGACTCAGCGGTATATGTGATGCACCATTTGGCACACTTCAATGGAGAGACCACTTCATAACATGATGTCCTTGCGTCGGTAAGATTTTCATGTTTGTTGCACTTCAAAAACCATATGTCCATGACGGATACCCGTGAACACTTATAATGGGTACCCAAAATCATTACCAGAAATTCAACTCAATGTGATCATTGTTTTACGTTGCACATTTGCATGTACGTGGAAGAAACGTTATCAGAGCACAATTATGCATGGATTTAATTATGAGCCTGGTCAAGATTCATTCTTCCGAAGTCATAGCGACTGTGTTGAAAACGCAGAAACTGACCATGGTTTTAAGGAACCGACGTGAATACTCTATTTTTTTATCATGAACGTGTCATGGAAAATTTACTTAATTGGCAACAATCTCCCGTTCTTTTGCTATCAGAATTATGCCAACACGCACGCTTGTTTTATTGTTCTTTCATACTTCCATTCAAACACACTTCACGATATTGTTTAAAGAAAGTAAAATGGACGATGTAACATTTAGTGGTTGTTATGTCAACTATATGAAAATAAAATTTAAAATACTATTTTCCCACACAAATAATCACACGATTGGGCGGCCCATTACGTAGCCTTGTGGTTTAATTTCGGCCCATAAAACAACTAAACTTGTTATAAGACGCGCCTTCCCACTTTTTATATATTATAAATAATCAGAAGGCGTGCAGTTGCTCTTAAATACTCCATAACTACAACCACAACGCTTCAAATTCACTTCTTTTTAAGTTTCATTCCAATTGTTCTTCTTCACATTTCAAATTCTTTAAATACACTGAAGGCAATGGTGTCTTGCAGAGGCGGCAATAGTAATAAACATCCCCCAAGTCGCGGCGGTTCATCTAATGGGCGTGGCCCAGGTCCGAGAACCGGAATCGCCGATAATAGGGCGACGCCGCCGAGAAAGAAGGCGGTTGTTTCACGGCCTGAACACGACCCCGTACCACTTCTAAGCGGACATCGAGTAAGTCGTTTCATTTTTAATGACTATTTTGGTCGTCCGATTGAAAACCCCCAAATTAGGAATCAGGTATAGGGTTCGGGGCCGTCAATTAATGATCTTTATGGTGTCCGTTGTAAAAACCTACAAGTGTTATTCATTTGCATGTCGATTTTATGTTGTTCAACTGTTCAGTTTGAAGTCTCCGTGATTTCAGATTGGTGGATTGTTATACTGAAGTGTATCAGTGCATTGATGTTATCGTGTGTTTGATGAAATTGTCTGGTTGAATTATGAAGGCTTAGTTGTTGCATAGTAGTTTTATGATTTATCTGCAAGTTTAATAATTCACAAAGGGATGACATTTTTTTGTCTTTTGAACCATTCATGCCGCTTTAAACATGGAAACTTATTGTTTGATTTGTTTAAGGAATACACTAGAATTTCATCATGTGTTGTCAAGTCCCACTGGTAGTGCTTAGTCATAGGAGTAAATTTAAGTACCCTTGTGCTTCGTTTCTAATACCCCTGCCACTGGTAGTGCATATTCCTGTGAGTAAAGTTAAGTACCCGTTTGCTATGTGTGTGATACCACCCACTCATACTTTGTGTTTGTACTATATACTAGGATCATCTAGCATGACATTGATAATATCTAGCAAACCAGCCGGTTCCCCTTCGCCGAAGAAAGCACAGTCTGTGAAAAAGAGGCCAAATAACGACGAAGAAAATGCAAGCCAACATCTACCGAAAAGGAGGAAAAAAGTAGTTACAGTTGATCAGGATGATTCAGCGTCTAATGATTCAAATAAAACGGTGAGTCGGGCACCGGATGGTGATGGTTATGATGATGATGAGGACTATAACGCGTTTTGTAGCAAACCTGATGATGAAGAGGATTCAGATGAAGATGTTGAAGATCGAGGAAGATATGAGGAGTCGTCGGAAGAGGAGGAGGAGGAGGACCGTGAACCGTGTCCCCTACATAAGAAGAAAAAGACCACCATAGCAATAAAAAAGGTACCAACGTAGGAAGAAAAGGCGACAAAGTGAAGCCTACAGCTTCGAACGAGTATTTGGGAGCAAACAAGCTGACAGCAGCAAACAAACGGCGGGGACACCCAGACCTCCGCGAAAAAACACCCCTGCTGCTGCATATTCTATTAAGAAGAAACATGCTCCTGCATCTACCGCAAAGAAGAAAGTGACTGCTGCATCACCGTCGAAAAAGAAGGAGGCCGCATCTTCCATGAAGAACAAAACTGGTGCGTCCATGAAGAAGAAGGGTACCCGGGCAAAAGGAATGCAAAAGGCTGCGTCGGATGGAGCTGCTCATGAAAACCCCTACAAGTCAAAGCGAAAACCAAAACGTCGAGGAGATTTCAAGGCAGTTTCATGCCCTGAAAGCCTGGTCAAGGCTTTTACAGAAATGAGCGCCGCTCAGAAGACTGCGATTTCTGAAATAGGATTTGGAGGCCTGATGCTAATGGAAATCAAGGAATGGCCCAAGCACATGGTTGCCTCATTGATTGATCATTTTGATCCTCAAACCAGGACAGTTTCTGACTAAAATAATGTCCCAAAATTTGAGATGGGCTGGGCTGATGTGAGGAACATCTTTCTCCTGCCACACGAACCATAATCACCGGTTATTAAAAAGTCTGGGGGCACTACAAGGGAACTCTCAGATCAAGTAAATGCCTTGTGGGAACGGTGGGAAGATCAATACAATATGCGCGCCAAGCTGAACAAAGAAGGCAAGCTGACCATCAGGCACCTGACAGAACTGATGCTACCACTCAAGGAAGGAGGGGGTGACTTCAAGCGCATGTTCGTGCTATTCGCCCTCTCTTCATTCCTGACTCCGTCCCTTAATCGAGTAGTCAGGATTAGCCTTCACCCATCATTGGTTGATGTAGATAGAATAGACAAACTGGACTGGTGCGAGTTTGTGATCAACCACCTGTGCGAACAAGTGTTGAAATACATGAACAATGTTGTTCAGGCTGCGGATCCTGCAGACAATAAAGCTCGCGAAATTTACAATGTCGGTGGTTGCTTGTTGATACTGCAGCTTACCTACCTCCACCATCATGAATGGAGACAGACCATTATACCAAAGTCTCTGCCTCTGATTCGGTGGTGGATTCCGGATAAGCTGAAGAAGAGAATTCTAGAGGAATGCGAGGTCCCCTTCAGAATCGGTTTTTTCAAACCAGGCTTCCCCATCAGTTCAGATGATGCTAGCATTGCGCGTTTAATGCAGGACCTAAGGGACGATGGATTCTTCATGCGGTTATCTTGCGTATATTTTGAAGGGTTTGTATCGATGCGAGCATGTTGCTTATATTTTATGTTTGTGTGAGAATGCATAAGGGTGTGTATATTTGCTCAAGCAGGTATCTTTCTTATATTTTTCCTATGTAAGGGTGTGCATATTTGCTCATGCGGGTATCTTTCTTATATTTTTCCTATGTAAGGGTGTTATGTATCCGCAATTCTAGTCTTAACTCATACCCTCAACAATTTTATTTAGGGTTCATTCATGTCAAACAAGCGAGTTGCTCATTCATATTGTTTGCTTGTACTCTTCTCAGGGATTGGAATGGGACCTCTCAAACTTTAATCGCGATATGTCGCTGATCATGCCACTTTCCTAAAATCCAACAACACCTGACCGGACTCACTCTCACTCAAAGCACGAGAACTACTGCCGCGGTGTCAATCACACGTGCTGTAGATTGTAAAGTCAGAATTGAAACTGAATTAGCACAAATGAAGCAAGGTCTTCTGGCTTTGAAAGACGACATCCAACGTGAAGTCATGAGCGCACATGTTGCTCCCGGAATCAGTCGAGGAACAGTTGCTGATAATGCTACAGGCGATTCTGGCGGTCGGCGGGAGAATTTTGAACGTCCTCATTCGGATGAAGAAAGAGACATAGAAGTAGAAGAAGAAAGTGGGATGGAAATGTAGGGATTTGGGGCTACAGCTCAATAGAAAGAAGCTAAGGACATGAAGGGAAAAAATGCTACAAAAAAGGGAGCTCATGCAAGAGGGGGCCAACCGGCCCGGGACAAGAAACAATAAGATGGTAGAAAGAGGGATGCTCAGAGGAAACCTAGCCGGAAGAAGAAAGAGGCAGATGTTAAACTAGCTGCTGAGGCATCATCCCAAGAGAAGAGAGAGAAGAAAGCAGCAGATGATAAGGAGAAGGAAGTAGCAAATGATAGGGAGAAGGAAAACAAACTGAGGCTGCTAAACAAGCTGCTGAGGAAGAAGAACGGAAGAAGAGAGAGAAGGAAAAATAAGTTGAGGCTGCTAAACAAGCTGAGGAAGAAAAATGGAAGAAGAGAGAGAAGGAAAAACAAGCTGAGGCTACTAAACAAGCTGAGGAAGAAGAAAGGAAGAAGAGAGAGAATGAAGAAGCAGATGCTGCTAAAGAAGCTGAGAAAGAAGAACAGAAGAAGAGAGAGAAGGAAGAAGCAGATGCTGCTAACAAGCTGAAGAAGAAGAACGGAAGAAGAGAGAGAAGGAAGAAGCAGATGCTGCTAAAGAAGCTGAGGAAGAGTAGCGGAAGAAGAGAGAGAAGGAAGAAGCAGATGCTGCTAGAGAAGCTGAGGATGCTAAAAAGGCAGAAGCAGCTGCTGAACCAGCCGAGGATGCAAATGCGGAAGAGAAAGAGGCTCAGGCTGTGGCATTAAATATTAAAGCAAATGAATTGCGAGATTCTACGTCCCTGGCAGCTCAACAATTGATACATCCTACGGCTAAGGAGAATCCACCAGCAGAATTGAACGAAGGTGTCGGAGTGACTGAGCCAGTGATAATGCCTCCTGCTTATTCTATCACCCAAGTGAATCAGCCGCATCCTGCAGGATTTCATTCAACACCTGAGGAGCTTTTCGAAGGAGACACGATGATGGAATACCGAGAAGATCCTATTGTTGCACAAATTATTAAGGATTTGAACGCATTGGATATTAAAATGTATGACTATGAGCTCCTCAAGTCCGTCAACCAAAAGAAAACGGACATTCGTTCTCTTGTTGCCTACTGCTTGTCTGCATCCAAGAAGGATGGGAAGAAGGATTGGTAAGAGTGCGCCCTGACAGTGAGTTCGCAATCACTGTAAATTGCTTCATGCTGAATTTTGTTATGTTTGCAGGCCCCAATTATTCAGTGATGGCGTCCGATGGGTTGCTGATGCTTATGACTTTGCCTCGCTTGAGGACAATCAGGACATTTCCACTGCTCCGTTGAATTGTTGGGCTCGTTACATCAACTCCCTCCAACTATTTCCACCCAGAACGTCCCTGTCCATACTAGAAAAAGTCAGTTGACACTTGCCTTTGTTTCGTGATTCGCACCCCCTGCGTTTTCTGGGGATACCCCCATCACTCACAACCCGTCCATGTTTTGTTGATTAGTTTGATGGGTTGGAGCTGTCCGCGGAGGCGAAAAAAGGAATTTATGATCAGTGGAATGATTTCTTGAAGAATAGTTGCAAGAGGAATCCACTTGATGCCAAAATGGTAATATTAGATTCATTTTAATTTACCTCGATGTAAAATAGTGACTATTTTTCATTCATGTCCGCAGATCATGCTCCATGTCCACATGAACGACCATATTTTCCTCGTTGTAGCTGACCTCCGGGACGACGCCGGATTCTACAGTCTCGACATTCTCAAACACAGAAATAGTGAGGCAGCACAAGTTTATGCAGCTGCACTGGAAAGATTGGTACAGTTTCAATTCTCTCTTCTATTCCACGTTAAGTATGCAACAGTGATCCACGCGGCATGCATGCATTTCCGAACCCTAACGTACTTCTCCTCATTCCAGCATCAACTTCTGTGCGGTTACCTAGAACACATCGACCATCACAAGGCCCCCGATCTTGCAAATGCGACGCGGTATTAAGTTGACGATGGCGGGTGGCGAGTGCCAACTGGAAACAGTGACTGTGGCGTGTATACCGTGTACTTCATGGAAAATTACGGAGCCGAAACATTTAACATGAAACGCATTATTGAAGTAAGACTTCTTCTTCCATGATTACTATAGTCTATGATTGTATGTTGTAGAAATATATCTAATCGTTGCGTCTTTCCTGATTTCTGTAGTCGCGCTTCAGAAGACGGTGCAGGATGAACATTTGTCAGAGACTAATTATGTGGAAGTACTTCGTTGAAAGAATTGCCTGTCTACGGTCGGCTTTGGAATGGGGAATGAAAAGGGCTGCTGCGAGAAAAAAAGATGAAGTGGTCGTCGGGAAGTTCAGAAAGCGTGCCGAAGAAGAGGCTGCTAGTGGGTATTCTCCGAATTCTCCTACGACAAGGTCCAAGAAAGATAGGAAGTAATCATCTGCAAACTGACAACATTCCGATCAAATTGTTCTCGTTTGCGTCACGACGGTATCATCAGTTGTGAATACTAATTTGAATAATGTTGTTAACGCTTCTTACAAATAATGTTGTCAAGGCTGTTAAGGTTCTAAATAATTTGGATTACGATATTGTTTTTCTTTCACCGGTGTCCAAGGATGGGTGTTTTTATTTAGAAATTCAAGTTACGGTTTCCATTTGATGATTTCTTCCTATTCAAACAGGTTTAGTGATTTAGGGTTATGGTTTTTTTAATGTAACTTCGCACTTGTATGATTCATGCATACATTTCTCATAACTACACTCCGAGCAAGATTGTTTGTGTTAATTACTCCCGGGTTTGACGTGAATGAAAGCACAGAAACATAGGATAAGTAGGAAGTGGGGATCCATAACACAGAAACATAGGATAATATACGCAAGATACCCGCATGACCAAGTATACACACCCTTCTGAGTTCTCACGCATACACTCTAACAAGTACATTTTATGTTGCTAGTGTTAAATAATCACTGATTTGGCATGAAAGAAAGCTAAAACTGGTGTTTGTGACCAGAATTGTGGATCCATAACACAGAAACGTAGGAAAAACATATAGTAGGTGACACCGGAAGTGGGGATCCATAACACAGAAATATAGGAAAAAATATACGCAAGCTACCCTCATGAGAAAGTATACACACCCTTCTGAATTCTCACGTGTACACTCGAACAAGTACATTTGATGTTGCTTGTGTTAAATATTGTAGAAATGTAGACGTTGTTGTGAAGTCTAGTAGTAGCGAACTCTAGTATGGAATGAAATTTTTAATTTATAGTATAAACGCGGTTCTAACAAACGGAATAAAATGTACGAATAATATGTGTGGATTTCTCACACAAAATCACTTTTTAACTTATATTTGTGTTTAGAAGTTACATTGAAATTCTTACTATTGAGATTGTGAAAATTAGTACGAGGTTTAATTAAAACCTGATTTCTGATTAGATATGTAGAAGTGTAATCACTTTTTTTTTTTTTTTTGACTGACGGACCGGCCTGTATTTTTCGGACGGGCGATTTTGGCGATTTGTTTCTTCCCATCTTCACGAACCCTTACGCAGTTTGATCGGCGCCGCCGTCATGGCGGAGCCGCCAATCAACGATCAAGCCCCTCCCTTGCTTCATACGCCCAGATGCTCAATACCCATCCCTCATCAACTTCCGATCTGATCATTCATGCACAATCCAGTGAAACCAGAGTGCCCTTCAATCCAAAACAGGGTGTTGATCACTTGGGGGAACCAGGGATCCACTTCTCCGATGAGGAGTGTGATCGACTGGAGGCCCCGTTGAGATACACACTGGTCGGAACTTTCTCTAGATCTCGTCCACAGATGGATAGACTGAGAAAAGATTTTCAGACAGCTGGATTTTCTGGGCAATTTGGGATTTTTCTGGTAGATAATAAACACGTTTTTATTCATTTTGAACTCCCTGATGATTTCTACAGGTGTTGGATGCATAAAGTTTGGAACTTTGGATTTTATTCGCTACGGATCACTAAATGGAGTGCAGATTTCAACCCTAGGGCTGAATCACCATTGGTACCAGTATGGGTATGCTTCTATGGCCTTCCACATCAATTATTTGAAGAAAATACCATGTTATCTTTAGGTAACCTAATAGGACCTCCTGTGAAGGTAGATAAAGCAACAATAAAAAAAACTAGGCCTCATGTAGCCAAAGTCTGTGTAGAAGTTGATGTGTCTAAATCTTTATGTGAGCGAGTATGGATCAATTACAGAAATAAAGGTTTTTGGCAGTATGTTGAATATGAAGGTGTGCCAGATTATTGCAAAAAGTGTCTTAAACTTGGTCACAATGATTCTGTTTGCAAAAATGACCTTGCTATAAGGCAGGAACAAAATCATTGGAAACCTATGAATTTTGATACAAAAATTAATCAACATGCCTCATCATCTGGTCTTACAAATAAGGAAAAAAAAAGGTAGCTACTGATATTGCTAACAATATTGCTGAAGATGCCTCCTTGGGAAAGACAGGCTTTGATGCAGGTGCAGGACAGGTCTGGAAGGTTAAAGGGAAAGGAAAGATGGTATCAACTGAAATCCCTAATAAAGCAAATCCAAGTGCAACTACTGAAGCTGTACATGTCTCAAACAGCTTTGAAGCTCTGTCAAACATTGCTGGAAATGCTGAGGAACAACCATTCAAAATCAATCAAATAGAAGTGATTACACTCAATGAGGAAGAAGACAAGGCAAAAGAATTGGAAGAAGATCAATCAGAGGAGACTAATCTATCAGTAGCATCCCCACAGATTGTAAATGCAATGAGCCCTCTTAATCCTAAACAGGTAAATTCTCAGGTAACTTCTCCTTTAACTGAAGAGGAACATAGTTTGATAAATAATTTGCCGCATAGTTCTACTTTTAAATGGTCTCAGGAGAAAAAGTCTAAAGAAGCAGAGGGAGATTTTATTTTAGAAAGTATAGATCAGGGCAGATTTAATAGGTTATTGTCTGAGTCTCAACCTGAAGTCTCTATTGACTCTACTGTTCAAATCCCTAAAACAGGGAGGAAAGCAAGAGGGAAAAATAAAGATTATACTAGTACACAAAAAAATGTAGTCACTAGGTCTCAAATTGATCCATCTAATCTATTTTAATATGTCAGGAGTGAAATTATGTGTTTGGAATGTAAGAGGTATTAGGAATAAAACAACACAGGCTAGAGTTTTGCATGTTAAAAGAAAACATCATATAGGTCTCTTTGTTATTATAGAACCTCTTTTAAACAATAGTAAAATAGCATCTATTGCATATAGACTAGGATACACTCATTTTTATGCTGCACCTAGATATAAAATATGGTTGTTTTGGAATGATGATTTTAAAATTACAGTTTTATCCACACATGATCAATGCATTTGTACTGAAATACAGCATCACTCTATGACAGAAACATGGAATGCAATTTTTATATATGCCAGGCACAATTTAGTTGCAAGAAGGGACTTATGGGATTTTTTAAATCAGTTTACTAGTCTTGCAACTATTATTATTGGGGATTTTAATGTGATTAGATACTCATCTGAATATATTGGCCAATCATCACCAAATCTAGACTCAATGCATGAGTTTAATGAATTTATTGAGGACAACTTGTTAACTGAAATACCTTCTTCTGGGAATTTTTTTACATGGGCTGGAAATCGTAGGTCTAGAAATAGAAGTATCGGGACAGTATGGGAGAGACTGGATAGGGGACTGATGTCTAGTGCATTTCACACTATTTTTCCTAATACTAGCATCAGGGTAAAATCAAGATTGGCTTCTGATCATGCTCTTATGTTGGTTAACTTAGACAATTCTCCTCAGAGTTCTATTGGTAGAGCATTTAAGTTTCAGCATTGCTGGCTTGCTCATGATGATTTTATGAATTCGGTTGATGATAACTTGTCTGCTCCTACAGGTCTTTATGGCATGCTTAATTTTTCTTTAAAATTAAGAAGGCTAAAAATTAAGCTTAAAGACTGGAACAAAAATGTCTTTAGAAATGTGCATGACTGTGTTAAAATTGCTGAAGATAAAGTCCTAATGAGTGAGATAGAATACCAGAATAATGCAACAAGAGCTAATAGAACTGAATTAAATCTAGCACAGGCTGAGTTAACTAAAGCATTATTGAGAGAGGAAATATATTGGAAGCACAAATCCAGGGTTAAATGGTTGCAAGAGGGTGATTCTAATACTAAATTTTTTCACTCTACGGTTAAGTCGAGACATTCGAAACAGAAGATAGCTTTAATTAAAAACTCTTCTAATGAATGGATTTCTAATCCAGATGATATTGGAAATGAGGCTGTGCAATTTTTTAAACATTTGCTTTCTGATGAATCTAATGTTTCTGATGAGGACTATACAGATGAACTATTACAGAATGTTCCGCAGATGGTGGACCTTGATATGAACATTTCCCTTACAAAACAAGTATCCATGGAAGAACTGAAAGATATTGTCTTCAATATGGACGGTGACTCAGCCCCTGGTCCAGATGGATACACGGGGAAATTTTACACTAACTGCTGGAGCATTATATCATCTGATTTATTACAGGCAGTGAATGAGTTCCTTCTGGGAGTACCTATACCGACAGCCATATCAGCATCATTCATCACACTTATTCCCAAAAGGCAGGTAAACACGAGTTTCTCAGACTATAGGCCTATTAGTCTCTCGAATTTTTTAAATAAAATTATGTCGAGAGTTTATACTGACAGGCTCAAACCCATGGTATTTAGCTTAATTTCACCAGAACAATCAGCTTTTGTATCTGGTAGAGAGCTAGCTGACAATGTTCTGTTAATGCAAGAGCTAATTGAATTTTTGAATACTAAACAGGGAGGATTTAATATATTCTTTAAACTGGATATGATGAAAGCTTTTGATAGAGTATCTTGGCATTTTCTGTCTAAGTTACTAAGGAAAATGGGATTTTCAAACCTTTTTGTCAGTAATACCATGGGTAACATAAAAGCAACAAAGTTTTCAGTTTTGGTCAATGGGAAACCTTTTGGTTTTTTTGAGGATTCAAGGGGTATAAAGCAAGGAGATCCACTGTCTCCTTTCCTTTTTATTCTATTAACTGAAGCTTTCACTAGAACCTTAAGATCTCTTTATGAACAGTCCAAAATTGATTACTACAGATTGCCAAATTTTACACAAAAGATCACTAGTTTAAGTTTTGCTGATGATACTTGTGTTTTCCTGAGTGCTAATAGACACAGCATGATCAACTTAATGAGTTTTCTAGAGAAATATGAGTCTGCTACAGGTCAAAAAATAAATATTGAAAAATCAGCATATTACCTGTCTAGATCAGCACCCAATAGTTAATATGCAATGGTCTCTGATATTACTGGAATGACAAAAGGAAATTTCCCATTTAAGTATCTTGGTTGTCCTGTTTTTACTGGAAAAAAGAAACATTCTTATTTTCAACCATTATATGACAATATAACTGCTAAATTGGTATCATGGCAAAATAAAATGCTTACACAGGCTGGAAGATTAATTCTAGCAAAACATGTCTTGTCTGCCATCCCACTGCACATTCTAGCTATTGTAAAACCTACTAATGGGATTTTGGATAGACTTCATGTCATATTTGCCAAATTTTTATGGGGAAAATCTGAATATGGTCAAAATAAAGTTTGGAGAGCTTGGTCTAATATGTGTTATCCTTTTCTGGAAAATGGTCTGGCAGTTAAAAATTTACATACTTTGATGGACTGTTTTTCATTGAAAATTTGGTGGAAATTGCAAATTGGAAATAGTCTATGGGCATCCTTTATGTGGTCTTTGCCAGGCTATAAAATGAAATCCAGAACCTGGAAAAGATATAGGGAGGTTGATGGCATTGCTCAGAATAATTCAATGATACAGGTAGGAGCTGGTGACATATCTTTTTGGGACAGTAATTGGCTGGGAATTGGATGTTTGATTGATCTATGGAATTCTGATTTTAATATCCCCTTGACTGACCTAACAGTTAAGGAATTCTTCTATGATCAACAAAATATACTTGATAGCCTTATGTTTGGATTTTCACAAGATGTTATTGTCACATTGCAAAAAGATTTCTCAATATATGAAGGGTATTCTGATAAGCTTATTTGGAAACCAGAACCTACTGGTACCTTTTCTATATCTTCAGTATACGAATTGCTGAGAAAGAAAAAAGTGATACTTCCATCTTATAAGTTTCTATGGATGAAGTATGTGCCAAAGAAATTATCTATGTTTAATTGGTGGCTTCTAAACAGATTGATACCTATGAGTGATGTTTTACAGCAAAGTATGATCTATATAACATCGATTTGCTGTTACTGTGGAAATAATTCTGATGATCTTCAGCATGTGTTTAATGATTGTGTATTCATTAAGGTATTATGGAATTATTTTCATATCCTTTTTGATATTACACCAGTATCTTTTGAGAATCTCTGGGATAGGTTCTTTCATTATTGGAATCTGTCAGTAAAATCGGAATTACACAGATTGCTCATTAGACTAATGCCTCTCTTTGTGACTTGGACAATCTGGTGCTCCAGAAATTCTTATATGCATGATCAGATCAAGCCAAATTTGAACACTATGAAGAAACTCATTCTGTTGAATATACAGAATACCATAAAAGCTCATCATCTGAGATGGAAACATTCAGAAATTGGTCATATTCACAATGATCTTTTGGATATAACATCTATCTGTTCTGTTGTTTCTACGACATTTTTAGTTAAACAGGTTTCTTGGAGACATCCCACAGGCTTCAAACTCAATACGGATGGATCTTCTTTAGGAAATCCAGGAGAAGCAGGAGCTGGACTTGTTATAAGAAATGCTTTGGGTGAAGTTGTTATAGCAAAATCGATATATCTGAGCAGAAGAACAAGTCTGGAAGTTGAAACATTGGCATTGGCTGAGGGTTTGCAGACAGCTTATTATGAAGGACTACAAGAATTGGAAGTGGAGGTGGATTCCTTGATTCTGCTAAAAATAATCACAAGACAGTATAAGATTCCCTGGAAGCTTGAACCATTGATCAGAAATATATGGCAGCTTGTAAGTGACATCTCTCCCTCTAATATTAATTTTAAACATATATATAGAGAGTCAAATTCTGTAGCAGATTCGTTAGCTAGATTAGCTAGTGGAGAGAGAAGTAATTTCACTTTCACACATAGCACTCTACCTAGAAAAGTGAAAGGATTGGTAATGCTAGATAGTAGGAATGTGCCCTACTTAAGAGTGTAGATGCTGCTAAGTATCTCTTGAATTTTCAGGCGCAAGGCCAATACACTTTGGAGGAAGGTTGAGCAGAAAGAATTGGAGAATCAAGCTGACATTCAATCTGGATCAAGACTTGTACTCCCAGACTTCAGCAAATCTTAAGTCCTTTTTGAAACCTCGTGCTCGTCGGCAGAGATGGGCTTCGCATAGCGATCCCTAACATGCTTGCGAGTAATGAGTCATTTTGTCGGCAGAATTGGTTTTCGCGAGTCGATGCCTAACATGCTTGCAAATATGACATAGGTGTAAATTAGGACTTTTCCCTTATAGTCATATAGTTGTAGAAAACCTTTGTTGTTTTTTACTCATTTTTCAACATATGTACTTTCACAACTTGATTATTTTGGGTGTGGTGAGCAAAATAAATTTCACTCCACTATGTGGTTTTAACTAAAAAAAAAAAAAAAACGACGTAGATGAAAATTAAAAGTGTTGTTTATTATGTAAAAAGTGATTTTAGTTGTTATTATGTAAATGAAAATGAAAGTATAATGGAAAATGAAATTATTAATTAAAAATATAAATGCAGATTTAAAAATTAAATACATATTAAAAATATATGAAAGATACCCGCATGAGAAATAAGCAATACCACCATGTGAAAATAATAACACCCGCATGAATAAAATTATAAACGTCGGACTGTATTTCCGGCAACGACCGTGGCCCATCCACGTTCGGTCTTATGAGAGAGAATATGAATGGGAAGGAGGAGAATAAGAAGAGGAGAATAAGAAGAGGAGAGAAGAAGTCACGTGAGAGCGGCCAACACACTAATGGTATTATATTCGTACGTGGGCCCCACAATCAGACGTGACCCACAAAAATTTTATCGTGTAACGATAGGACGAAAATACCGGAGGTTCAAAATAGCAGTGCCCCATTTAAGAGGATAAAAGAAAAAGCACTGAAACAACTCTAGAAGCAAAACAATGGATTTATTTATTTAACATTCTTGATATATGGCTTGATCCAGGAGATCTTCCAATTTCAACTTTGATCCAAGAGGTATAAATGAGAGCACTTTTGAGCAATGGTTCTGATCACTCCCCGTTTATCTTTATATAAACGGTTTGGTACCGCACAAATGTAAAGGATATTCTGGGAAAGTGCGACATGCATCAATTCTGAAAGACAAAAACTTACGAATTTTTACACGCTGGTCGTTGAGTATGCACTTAGGAGCCTTCTTTATGCATTAGTGGAACGTTTGGAATACCCATGTGAATTTTATGACATTGTCCCTTCCTATAAGTGCGCACCCAAACAACGTTGGTTGACTGTTGGGGTTTACTCCTATGAAAGGTGCTAAAGGCATCTTATACCTATTCGATGAGTACGTTATGTCTACTGAAATGCAGTGTAGAAGCTCTCCATACGCTTTGATAGCTCGTGTGTCTGCCCAAAATATGTTCCTCACCCTACCATTGGCGCTTACCGGCTCCAGCAGCAGCGGTCCAGGCTCCGAAAACAGTTGCTCGGCCTACTTACAACCCCCTCTCCAAAACCCGTACGGAGATCCTCGCTGTCCATCGAGGTCTATTTACGGATCCGCAACCTATCATTGGCGTACCAGCACCGGCGAACGCGGACAAGTGGTGCGAGTTTCATAAGTCACACGGTCATACCACGGAAGGGTGTAGAGCGCTCCGTTCTGATATTGAAAGGTTGATTGGCGCAGGCCAGTTGAGGGACTATGTAGAGGGCGACGCGGGGCAAGCAGCGGCTCCGGACGCCGCAGCCGGACATGGAAGAAAGAGAAATTGGAGGAACAATCGTCCTCGGGGCGGAAACCAGGCCAACCCTGCCAATCCGGCTCCGTGTCAAGCCGCACCAGCGCACGCACCCGCTCTGCCCCGGATGATTAATGTGATCAATGGCATAGTGTGGGACGGGCTCAACTCCATGACAATGATCAAGGCTAAGAGCAGATATGTGCCTCCGGGCAAGATACAAGAGAAGAGGTTCAAGGCAAGTGAAACCATCACCTTTTCGGACGAGGACCCCGTGCCTCCCCAGGTTCCTCACTCCGATCTGATGGTGGTGATTGCAGATGTGGAAGGAGTGTTGATCAAGCGGGTGTTTGTAGATAATGGGAGCTGCGTTGCGATCATGTTTGCAGAATGCTTTGATCAGCTCGGGATTGGGCGACAAAACTTGAAACCGTGTCATTCCCCTCCATCAGGGTTCACCGGACGGACCGTCCATCCACTCGGTGTCATCCACTCGGTGGATGGATTTCCAAGATCCGACGAAGAGGACAACGGTAGAATGCAATTTCGCTGTCATTGATGTGGTGTCTCCTTACAACATGATCATTGGAAGACCGTGGCTGTCACAGGCGCAGGCCATCTGCTCGCCATTCCATTTGATTATGAACTTTCCCACGGAGAACGGTATTGCATCGGTACGAGGACACCAACTGACCGCCCGGAGTTGCATGCTCACCACCATCAAGGATGCAAGATCCAGAGAGGGCCAGTTGAAGCTGTCCGACCCAGATAAGGGAAAAGCCAGTGCGAGCTTGGTAGGAGCCATTCATGGAGAGTCGCCATCATACGAAGTGGAGGACATGATGGTCGGTCAGAAAGGAATAGTAAGTGTGGGGAAGAACCTCCTGGATGACGTAAAGGAAGAATTACGCCACTTGCTAGCGGAGTATGAGGATGTGTTTTCATGGGGAACGGAGAATTTGACGGGTGCTCCAGAGGAAATTGCCGTTCACAGCCTCAATGTCTTCCCGGAACTGAAACCCATACGGCAGAAGAATAGACCTCTTGCTCCGGAACGCGTGGAGGAAGTCCGAGCGGAGGTGGGAAGATTGCTGAGTGCCGGAATCGTGGAGGAGATATCCTATCCGGAGTGGATAGTAAACCCAATTCTGGTGAAGAAGTACGATGGATCGTGGAGAATGTGTATTGACTTCACAGATCTGAACAAGTGCTGCCCGAAAGACAGCTATCCGCTCCCCTCCATTGATCAGTTGGTCGAGACCATTACTGGTTACCAAGTGTTGGCATTCTTCGATGCGCACCGAGGGTATCACCAGATCACGATGGCCAAGGATGACCGTCCCAAAACATCTTTTATTACTGACTTTGGTACATTCTGTTACACTGTAATGCCTTTCGGACTGAAAAATGCAGGTGCAACATACCAGAGGATGGCTGACAAGCTTTTTCGGAACCAAATGGGACGGAACCTGGAGGTTTACGTGGACGACATGGTGGTTAAAAGCCAGACTAATGAGTCTATCTTGTCGGATCTCCAGGAGATGTTCGACGTGCTCCGGACGGTGAATCTCAAGCTCAGTCCCGGAAAAAGCACCATTGGAGTCGGAGCTGGGAAGTTCCTCGGTTTCATGGTGTCAGCTCGTGGAATTGACATAAATCCGGAAAAGATATCAGCGCTCATGGAGATGCCCCCTCCGAAAGGAGTGAAGGACGTGCAAAAGTTAACCGGATCGCTGGCCGCTCTGAGCCGATTCCTTGCTCGAGGGGCGGAGAAGCAGCTTCCTTTCTTCAACATACTCCGTAGGGCAAAACCATTTGAGTGGATAGAGCCATGTGATCAAGCATTCACGGATCTAAAGGCCCATCTGGCAAGCCTCCCTACCATGTCCAAACCATTGCCCTGAGAGGAATTCTTTCTGTACATAGCTGCAACGGAGCATGCTATCAGTTCTGCCCTAGTTCGGGAGGATGGTAAGGTTCAGTGTCCGGTATACTTTATAAGCAGGGCACTTCAAGACCCGAAAACAAGGTACACCGCCTTGGAGAGGTTGATACTGGCCCTGGTTCACGCCTCTCGGTGCCTCCGACCGTATTTCCAAGGACATCCGATAACGGTCTTGACAAACCATCCGTTAAGACATATCATGCTGAAACCGGAAGCCTCAGGAAGGATGATGAAATGGGTAGTGGAACTTGGAAAGCATGAGATCTCAAGTATCAGCCCCGGAAGGCCATCAAAGGATAAGCCTTGGCGGATTTGTTGGTGGAGATAATTGAGCCGTCGAGAGATCCGTCCGGATCGGAGCCACCCTCCGACAGATGGAAGTTGCATGTGGATGGATCATCTCACGCAAGTGGTGGTGGGGCAGGGGTATTGCTCACCTGTCCAAAGGGAACAGAACACAGATATGCCATTCAGTTCAGCTTCCGAGCGACAAACAACGAGGCGGAGTACGAAGCGCTCATAGCCGGACTCCGACTGGCGTTGGAGGTAGGAGTCACGGATGTTTAAGTCTACAATGATTCTCAGATAGTGGTTCGGCAAGTGAACGGAGAATACGAGGCGAAGGAGCGGAGTTTGCAGAGGTACCTCGAGGTGGTCAACCATTACTGGCTAAGTTCCGTAGCATTACCGTGACGCAGATCCCCCGTGAATATAACGACAAGGCGGATGCTTTGAGCAAGCTTGCTTCCTCGGAAATCAAGCCAGATCCGGAGAGCAACTTGATGATGGAGACCCTGTCCGCTCGGAGCTACGACACCCCTCAGATTGCAGCAGTAGAAATGTCAAAAGAGTAATGGATGATGCCCCTGTTTGAATATTTGCAGCACGGCAAGCTCCCGGAGGACAAGGCATTGGCACGAAGGATCCGGCAGAAGGCACCACGATACACCGTTTTGGACGGATCCTTGCTGAGACGGGGACACCTCCAACCATGGTTAAGATGCGTGGACTCGGACGAGGCAGATCGGTTGGTAAGAGAAATGCATGAGGGACCAAACGGCAGCCACCAGGGTGCACAGACCATCGTGAGTAAGATAATGTGTACGGGCTATTACTGGCCGACCCTGTTTGAGGATGCCCAAAAGTATGTCCGCTCCTGTGTGCAGTGCCATAGGTTTGCTCCGCTCATCCACGTGCCTCAGGAAGAACGAGTCGGGATCACCGGCTCGTGGCCCTTTGACCGATGGGGCATTGATCTGGTGGGACCCTTCCCCTCCGCTTCGGGAGGATTCAAGTACTTGATAGTGGCAATCGATTACTTCAGCAAATGGGTGGAGGCAGAACCCCTCACAAACATCTGTGGCAGCACCTGCGTCAAGTTTTGTTGGAAGAACATCATTTGCCGTTACGGAATTCCCAAGTATATTGTTACGGACAACGGAGCTCAGTTTGAAAATGACCCGTTTCGGTCCTGGTGCAAGAAGTATGGAATTACGCAGTGGCTCACCTCTGTCTACCATCCACAGGCTAACGGTCAAGTTGAAGTTACGAACCAGACAGTGGTAAACGGATTGAAGACCCGTCTGCAGGGGGCACGAGGAAATTGGGTGAACGAACTGCCTAGTGTCCTTTGGGCATATAGGACGACTGAATGATCTGCCACGGGCGAATCACCCTATAGCCTGGTATACGGAGCGGAGGCAGTCATACCAGCCGAAGTGGGAGTCCCAGTCTCCGGACTCTCGCTTGGGATGAAGACCAAGCCAGACGGAGCTCTCCACTCGGATCAAGCAAGCTGTTGGACTTGGATCTTTTGGAAGAAAATCAGGAACAAGCAGCGCTGCATGAGGCCAAGGTAAAGGAACGAGTGAAGCGTTATCACAACAGACGCGTCAGGAAGGAGTCATTCGTCCCCGGAGATTGGGTGATGCGGAGGAACGACAAGAGTTTGCAGGAGGCTACGGGCAAGCTGGCACCAAACTTGGAAGGACCATATCAAGTCACAACTTCATTTCCGGGCGAGAGTTATGAGCTGGCAGACCAGTCCGGATGGGTTATCCCCAGAAGGTGGAACATCACCAATCTTCGGAGGTTTTACGGAGCTTCCTGAATAGGTATGCTTTCCGGTAGAGTTTATAGCTCCGGGTCCTCTGGTTAGGGTTGAGCCTAGGACCCCATTTTTTTATTCACCATGTACTTGACTTCGGCTCCCAGAGGCAAAGGGTATGTCCGGCCGGAGTCCACTTGGTTTAATGAATGAAAAGCTTGCAGATTTTATACTTGTTTATTTTCAATTCCGCATGATTAAACTCCTGCGTATCGTTTGAATAAACTGACAAGGGTGAGCAAAGTAAAAAACGAATAAATTCCTCCGTATCGTTTGAATAAACTGACGGGGGGTGAGCAAAGGTAAAAACGAATAAACAGTTTGATCAAACAACAAGAGGAAGCGCTTGAACAAGCTAAATCTTAAAAGGAAAGAGAAAACACATTTGGATAAATGATACATTTGAATAAATGAAATACGCCACGGTCCGGATGGACTAAGTGTACAAACTAGGCCCGAACGGACCGGTATACAAATACAACAAATACAATGGTAAAATCTATTAAGTCCGGACGGAATAAGATACAAACAAAGAAATGAACCTATTAACACTTGGGTCAATCTATGTCCCAATTGATAGGAGAAGACGTAGGCTCCAGAGAGGGTATTCATGGCACCATTCTCCGGAGATGGAAGTTCCGAACCTTGAGGACCTGCGCCATGATTTTCGGCGGCAGGATTCCGCTCCGAAGTGTCAGGATCGAGATCGTGGACCTTGGCACCGCTGGTCTGACCCGCCTGGCCCAGGTACTGAAAAGGATGGATTGGCGGAAGCTCTGATGGACCAGCTGCATCCGGGTCGGATCTGAATATACCATCAGAGTCCGAGTCGGTGGATTGCACCAATTCCTTAGTGACTTTAGCCTTTCCTTTGCCTTTAGCAGAGGGTTCGGCCCTCGGCTGGTGGAATGGGTTCCTGCTGGGATACCGCGACGGAGAACGAATCCAGACGGGAACCTGGGGACGGCGCGCTTGTTGGGTACCTCTTCCCCTTGTCATTCTATTAAGGAGACGGTTGAGGTTCCGACTATTTCCGCGACGAGCACCTTGGAGATCCCCCCGGAGTCCCCGCCTCCCTCTGCCCTGACCCCGGCCCCGGATACGAGCCTGTCGGCGCCTCGCTAATTCAGCTAACTCCCTAATGATAAAGGGACGGATGATAGAAGCATCTTGCCGAAACCGCTCCACGCGACGAGCAGACTCTTCCCGATCGACAGATACCTGGATACCAGCATACCTCTCGAGAGTGAAGTCCAATGCCACTTGACTCGTAATGAGTACAAGTGAAGAGGGGGAGAGGACTGCCGGCATGCATCCGTTTCCACCATTCGATAGCCTCCTCGAACGCTGCACGGTAGCGGGATTCCCGGTCGTTCCATCCCAACTTGAACATCCAGACGATCAACACACTTACATCACGAGGGAAGTCACGGTATATGGCCGGGGAAACAAGTCCGAGTCATAGTCTGGTAAGATGGTATGACAGCTGCAAAGTCATCAGATTATCCCTAATGACCATCACCCGGCCGGCCAGCGCACGATTCTCTTCCTCCAGCTTCAGATAATCTCGCTGGAAATCCATCCGGCTAGCCAACCATATCAACTTCTCACTGTAGAAGGGGAGCACGGACCACACCAGATCCAACTCGGTTTTCAGCTTGGCTTTAAAGTCTTCATGTTCAGCTTGTAACATGGAGATCGTCTCCTCCGCGTCAAGGGTCGCACTGATCTGTTCGCGAGCAAACTCTTGGCATTGAGACAAGGTACCAAACTCTTCAGATATTTCTCTAAGGCAAGCGGGCCAAAGATGGAATATCCGGAAAATTTTCTATTAGAGGCTTCATTTCGGATCGGACGAGAAGTTCGCGAGTCCGTTCCCCTCCCATTTTCCATCCGGAAAGCTCCGTCTCCAGCTCCACGCATCTGGGTCACGGACGGCTCGTCGAATGAGAACTATCCGGCGAAGGACACTCACCCGCACCTCCGTATCGGAGCACAGGACCCTGACCTCTGGGCTACAAACATAAAACAGAGTTATGAATAAAAAGATGACACGAGACGGAAGAAGAAAAGGTTTGTTTTATAAGGAAAAAAAAAGAGTTACATTATCTGGAGGGTTGTCATCCCCATCCAAGTCGTCGCTACCGTCCTTCCTACACTAAACAAAAGAAGATCAGATCTAGTTGGACGGAAGCAACTAAAAGATTACAAAATAAAAGCTAAGGAGTATGATCTACATCTGTCTCCTCGCTGTCCGAGCCGACATCCTGATTGGCACCAGCACCACCTCCATCCCCGCCACCATTATCCTCATCCGCTTCATCTTGATGATCTTCATTGGCATCCGGAAGAGGAAACATCTTCAACACGTCCAGATACTTGGCCCTGACAGGTGATTCAGGGGCAGTCCTCTTGTTGGGGGGAGGCACCTCGACACTCAGGTTCACCAGCCTTTCGTCAAAAGCACAGATGGCTTCGACGGACACCGACTTCGGACTCCCCTCAAGATCCGCCTCGAACATCTCAAGCACAGAAGGTTTCATCCTCTCAACGCTGCCTCAGTAGAACTGGTCCACATCATAGTTATATTGCTCAACATCTTTCGGATGATAGTAGCACTCGGTGAATAGACCCCGCTTACTCTTCGGAACCCAACCCCTCATTTTCTGATAAACTTGGTGGGCGGAGAGCTTGTTTGAGGAGCGCAACAGTCCTGTCAGATCTTCCTCAAACGCCTTGCTCCGGAGAACTTTATCGGCAAAGGCAACGCACAACTCCCGCTGTGCGGATGGGGAGGCAAGAGTCTCCAGCTCATTGATCCAAGCATCCACCTCGGTGGCCCGGATCTTTGCCGCTGCGAGGTCGCGGGTGAGGTTCCCATTGCTCCTCCAAAGCGAGCTGATCTTTTGAGATAGCCTCGTATTCTGGACATGGTATGCCTGGTTGATGGTCTCGGAGACTCCAGGAGAGGCGATCAAATAAGCAGCAAAGTCCTAAAACGATAACACGTGAGAAATACAATCAATTGATTCCGTATCGGGAAAGAAACATTACTCACCCTGCTAGTCTGGCTCCGACCGCTGCTCTGAGTGGTCTTCTTGCCCGCTTCACTGGCCGGGTCGATCACTCACCTATCCGTAACCTTCTTCTTCTCTCCGTGAGGATCACCCGTGCGAGAGTGCTGGCTGTCCTCTGGCTTCCGGGTCGTTGGAGGTTTCTTAAGTTTTAAACGCTTTTGGAGAGGATTAGGATCCTATTCATCCTCGGACGACTGGTGACCCTGAACAACAAGGGCTGCAGCCCTATTTCCAGCCGATTCTGTAGCCGCATCCATCTTCGCCTTGGCCGGAGGTTGCTCACCTCCAACGGTACCAGCCTTGAGTGCGGCCTCCTTCTCCTTCTTGACCGCGGCCTCCTTCTCCTTCTTCGCTTTCTCCTCATTCGAGGCCTGCACACGCTTCTTCTTCTTCTCAGCTTCTGCTGCTTTTCTTGTGGGGTTTTCATGCCGGTCCCCGAACCGGTTGGTGGCTTATGCGTCTTGTTCGTCTTGCCCGGTCCGGACGGAGCCGGTGTCGTTCTCTTCTCTACCACAGGATACACTGCAAACATCCGGAACGGATGAGACACAAAAAAAAACATACCGATAAAAATGAAAAGAAGGAATAGGAGGGAGGGAAGTAAAGGTCGACTTACGGGCCGGATCCCTGCTAACGTAGAAGCGGTACTTGGTGAACACCTCCGGTTCGTACGCCCTCAGAGGGAAGACGTACTTTCCAGAAGCTATTTAGATCAAGCTGATTGAAGCTCAGCTTCGCGATGTTCTCCTCTTGTCCCTCCGGACTGAACACCGTCTTCTCCTCCTTCTTAGCATCATGGTTTTAGATGGGACACGGATATTTGTTGGTGTCAAAGGTGAAGTAGCACTTCTGCCAGTTGGAGTAGTTGTCGCACCGACCCCTGCAACAGTCCTTCACCCCCTTCCGTCTCTGAAAGGTAAAGATCTCTTCATCCTTAGTGCCCTCCAAATGATAGAAGGCTCGGAACAGTTCCAGAGACGGCGTCACCCCGCAGTGGTAACAGTTGAGAAGAAACGCCCGGACCACGGAGACTCCGTTAGGCTGTAGCTGAGCCGTAGAAATGTCAAAGTGGTCAAAGATGGAGGTGAAGAGAGGGGAGAGGGGGAAAGTGTGACAATACAAGAAGAATTGGAGGACTGATTTATTAATTATGTATGTACTTTGTATATTGCACTTATGTGCCTAGGGTTTAGCTAGCTTCAGTATTTAGCTTTAGGCTCTTGTATGTAACTATATATAGGCATGCTACTGCCTTATTCTAATTAAGCAATCAGATACTCTTTACATGGTATCAGTCGCCTGACGATCCTCTTTCCTTAAACCCTAGGGTTCTTAAACCCTCTCCCCCTTTTTCCTTTAGCGGCGGCCGGCGCCTTCATTCTCTTCCTCCTTCACGCACGCACGCAAATCCTTCCCTCCCCCTTCAGTTCAAAAATTTTCTGCCCTCTTTTTTGTTGTTCACACGACGATGGCTGCTACCAAGGATGATACTCTTTCAATCAACACGATGGTTCATCTTCTCAATACCAAGTTGGAAGCTTCAACATACCTGCAGTGGAAGAAGCAGGTAGAGTATGTGTTCATGCCTCAAGGATTGTTTGGCCATCTGGATGGCTCTACTCCTCGCCCTCCCGTTCCCGTGCCGCCAACGGCCGCTTCTTCATCCTCCTCACCACCGGACTCTGCCGTTCTCCAAAAGGAGCAGGCAACCTACGACACTGCCCTTGCTGCCTACAAATCCTGGATCATGGATGATCAGAGACTTTGTAGTGTGCTTCTCTCCTCATGCACTCCTGATGCGTTGAATGAGATCACCGGATGTACTACTGCTAAGGAGATGTGGGACACTTTTGCCAGCACCTATCAACACAGCACCTCGATTAGTGTTTTCAGCCTCCGACAGCAGGCTAACCTCCTTCGCAAGACTGGTACGATTCATGATTTTCATCTGTCTCTGGTTAAAGTTTTTGATCAATTAAGCATTATGGGCCAACCTGCGGATAACCGCGACAAGCTTATGTGGTTTCTCACTGCCCTTGGTCAATAATATAAAAATTTTAGTGCACCTGTTGCTGTTCTTGATCCCTTGCCCCCGTATATAACTGTTGTGGATCAAGCCAAGGGCTATGAGGCTTTTTTGGCAAATTTGGAGAAAACGAATGTGCAGGTACAGGCTCCGGCGGGACCGGTAGCCTTTGTCGCGGCCGCCCAGCAACCTGCCCCGGCCGCCCAACAACCAGAAGGTGGCGCGTGGGCTCACGCGCCTGGACAGGCCGCGCGTGGCGGCGACGCGTGGGGCCCACGCGCGGCCGGTTCGGCGGTCGCCGTGGCGGTCGTCGTCCCTGGGCAGCTCCTGGAGGTTCTGGTGTGTCCAGATCTGGTGTTTTGGGTGCTCAGATTCAGTGTTACACGTGTGGAGGCTTCAGACACATCTCTAGGTTTTGTGGAAACTCTACGCCGAGTTATGTGACTCCACCACCACAGCCTTATGACCAGCAGCAGTACCAGACTTATGTTCCTCAGTCGGCACAGACTCCATCTGCTCCTCAGGCTCTTGTTGCTCAGACCTATGCTGCTCCGGTTGCTCCTGCGGCAGTGGCTCCTCAGCCACTTGTGTATGCACCGCAGTATGTGCCCTACCAGGCTCCTCAGACTCAGCCCGCTACTGCTCCTACAGCTTCAGACTGGTATCTTGATTCAGGGGCTACCAACCATATGAGTGCCACTTCTTCGAACTTGACTGCTCTGGCTCCATATAATGGTAATATCTCTGTTTCTGTTGGTAATGGTGCTTCTCTTCCTATTACTGTTGTTGGTGATGCTAGAGTTAGCCCCTCTATACATATATCTGATGTCTTGGTTGTGCTTGCTATTACTAAAAACCTGTTGTCAATTAGTAAGCTTACCAAGGAGCTATGTGCTATTATTTCTTTCGATGACAAGTCTTTTATTATTCAGCACAAGCTCAGCAGGGCAATCCTGGGGCAGGGACACAGTGAGCATGGGCTGTATGTGCTGGACCGTGGTGAGGCAGCACTTATTTCAGTGGTGAAGAAGAACAATAATAGAGCATCTTTTGAAGTGTGGCATGCTCGATTAGGACATGTGTCCTCTACTGTTATTTCTTTATTGAACAAACATGGGTTTTTGTCTCTTACTTCTGTACTTCCAAAACATGGTATTTGTGAACCGTGTGCTATGGCTAAAGGCCATAAACTGTCTTTTTTTGAGAACCCCAGACGGGTTAAGAATATTTTGGATTTGATTCATTGTGATTTGTGGGGGCCACCTCCGGTTATTTCGGGAAATGGTTTTTCTTATTATGCTTTGTTTGTGGATAATTGTTCGCGATTTTCGTGGTTCTATCCTTTACGTCGTAAGTCAGACTTCGTCGATGTCTACTTCCAGTTTGAAGCATTCATAGAGAACCAATTCTCATCTCGCATCAAAGTTTTCCAGAGTGATGGAGGGACTGAATTCATCAACAACAGGTTGCAGTCTCACTTTGGAACTCGCGTCATTCATCATCAAGTCTCATGTCCATATACACCTGAGCAGAATGGTAGAGCAGAACGCAAGCACAGACACATCACGGAGATGGGCCTCTCCATGTTGTTTCATTCACACCTGCCGCTGTCTCACTGGGATGATACTTTCAGTACTGCTGTCTTCACTATCAACCGGCTGCCAAATCCGATGATTGATAACAACTCTGGTACAAAAGGAACCGAGAAACTTCAAGGCTGCAGTTAAGGACTCACGATGGGTTACTGCTATGGATGAGGAGATTGATGCACTTCAGCGGCAACAGACATGGCAGTTGGTGCCTTGCCCTCCACATGTTAATGTGGTTGGTTCCAAGTGGGTCTATCGATTGAAGTACAAACAGGATGGCTCTATTGAAAGGTACAAAGCACGTCTGGTAGCTCAAACATTCTCACAGGTTCCGGGGTTTGATTTTGATCATACCTTCAGTCCAGTTTTCAAGGTTGCTACTGTCCGCACAGTGATTGCTATTGCTACTATGAGGAAATGGCCGCTTCATCAGCTCGATGTCAAGAATGCTTTTCTGAATGGTGTTCTTGACGGTCCAGTTTACATGGCGCAACCAGCTGGATATCAGGATCCTGCACGTCCTAATCATGTATGTCTTTTGAGGAAAGCCATCTATGGTCTTAAGCAAGCTCCTAGGGCATGGTTTTATCGCTTTAGTGCCTTTGTTAAAGGCCTTGGCTTTGTTGGCAGTCTGTCGGATCCGTCTCTGTTCATGTTTACTCGTGGTTCAGTCATCCTTTACCTTCTCATCTATGTCGATGATATCTGTGAGGATCATGGGCCAAGTTAACGATCATGCTACTTGGTCAAGGACAGGCCCAAGAGGCCCAATGGAGCAGTGGGAATAGACGGCTGGAACGGGCTGGCATGGGCACGTGCCAAGATCCTTGGAGGCCCATCAGCGTGCCAAAAACCCTAGACGCGGAACCTTGGCATGAGCTATAAAAGGAAGGAGCAGGAGAAAAAGGAAGGTAAGCTCACAAATACTGTTGAAAGAGATAAACCAAGAACACTGTCAACCGACTGACTTTGGCATCGGAGCGGGAACGGCTATCGCCCTCCCCGCGCTGACCTAGCCATCCTTCTTTCTTGTGCAGGTAGCCCGTTGACAGTACCGTTCACAGCGAAGCACTTATTTGTGGCCGTAACATTGGCGCCGTCTGTGGGGATCCTTGTTATTCTTACAGCCCACGCACTCAACCGATGAGTGGAGAAACCAGCAGTCAGATCCCGCCCATGGCCGATCTGACGGGACACGAGGACGATGAAGACGAAGAGCTCGACCAGTACTCGGTCAAGCATCCCGCCGCTCGCCGGCTGTCGAGCCAAGTGGTGGGACCGGAGTCGACGCCGAACCCCACCCTGGGGGACGCAAAGGAGAGCATGGATCTGCTTCAGCGCATCGTCAACTCTCAGGAGCGCATGGCCGACAAGATCCACAAACTGCAGAATCTGAGCGCTAGAGCAGGAAAGATCACCCCGAAGCGCCTGTTCCAAGGCGTCAGTGCGATGAAGCAGAAGGCACCCGACGAGGCGGAACCGCCGGCGCAGGGCATGGAGACAAACCCCATCCCGATCGCCCACGATGGGGGGGACTCAGGGGAAGACGAAGATCCGGAGCGGGTATGGGCGACCTCATACATTCACAAGCCAAAAGTCCCGCCGCGCGTTCCTGTTCACCGGCGCCTCGCCGTGAACTGGACCCCGCCGGAGGGAAAGAAGCTTCGAGGAAGCCCGTTCACCCGGTCGGTGATGGAGTTCGTGGCCGACTCAAAGATCCGTATTCCCCCGAACTTGGGGTCATATGACGGTTCAACGGACCCGGCCGACCACATCCACACCTTCACGACGTCCATGTCGATGTACAGCACACCCGAGCCGATCTGGTGCATGGCGTTCGCCACAACCCTCAAGGAGGCGGCGAGACTGTGGTTTGCCAATCTTGAAAACGACAGCATCTCCAACTTCGCAAAACTGGAGGACCTTTTCCTGACGCGGTTCATGCAGAAGAAGAAGTTCGCCTCACCACACAAGACGTGCTACGGATCAGGCAACGGTCGGGCGAGTCGCTCATGGATTACTACGAACGGTTCATCACCGAGTGCAACAAGGTGGAGGACAGGCTGGACGAGAAATGGCTGGTTGAGATTTTCGTGCAAGGGTTAACCCACACCCTCTTGAAGGTTTGGCTGTCGAAAAAGCCTGTTTTCACCTTGTACGAACTCCACATCAAGGTCGAGGAGTATCACAGAGGGGACAAAGCCACCAAGGACATCACTTCTAGAGGTGAGATAAGGAAGGACAAGTCGAGAGGGTCCGTGAAGGATAGGCTGGGCAGCAGAGAGGAACCGTCGAAGGACAGGTCTTTCACGCCTTTGACCAGGACCCCGAAGCAGATCTTCATGGCCGTGGCGGATCAGGGGATCCTCCCGGTTCCCCGCAAGATGAAGCTACCGCCTTCCAAGAGGGATATGAGCCTCTACTGCGATTACCACGAGGATCACGGCCACGACACCGATGAGTGCATACACCTCAAAAAGGCCATCGAAGCCTGCCTCAAGCGAGGGGGGAGCAACAGAGTCTCAAAGGAAGGCGCGTTGCCGCAAGACGCCCGAGCCGACGCCTATGTCAAGGAGGCTGACGCCGGAGGAGGTGATCACTTTCAGTTCCGAAGATCCTGTACCCGACCGACCCGCTGGGGGTGACGCCGTGGTCATCACGGTGCAAATCATGGACAAGTTGGTGCACCGTGCGTACGTTGACGGCGGCAGCTCGGGGGAGATCATGTATTGGCATTGTTTCGAGAAGCTGGATGAGAACACGCGCAAAGGATTGGCCCCGACGGCGACGCCGCTGGTCGACTTTGCGGACCGGACTGTTTGGCCCGAGGGGATCATCACCCTGCCGGTGGCGGTCGGCACGACCCCCCGCAGGAAAGTCGTGGACCTTGAGTTCATTGTAATCAAGGCGCACAGCCCGTACAACTTGATACTCGGCTGGCCGGCGCTGGCGGCCCTGAAGGGGATCGTGTCCACTCTCCATTTGTTGTTGAAGTTTCCCACGAGGGAAGGAATAGCAACGGTGCGGGGCGATCAGCAGAAGGCCCGGGAGTGCCATCAAGTGGCCCTCAGAAAGAGGAAGAACCCCGAAGGACCGTCCGAGCAACCGTCGGGCGGGACATCCGGCAGAACGTCGGCTCGAAGGGTGCAAATGGTATCCCCGAAGGAAAGAACCATCGTCAAAGAGTTGGGAAGCGAGGTAGAAACCATGTACCTACATGGGGACCAAGCGATGCCCATACAGGTCGGAGCGAGCGTTCCTGACGAAGTGAAGCTGTCGATGATCAGGGTGCTGGAGAAACACGGGGATGTGTTCGCGAGGAAACCGTCGGACATGACTGGGATTTCCCCGGAACTTGGAATGCATTCGTTGAATATCGACCCTCTACACAGACCGGTCATCCAGAAAAGAAGGCCCTTGTGCCGCGAAAGGAACGAAGCAGTCAATAGGGAGGTCAATGAGCTCGTCAACGCGGGAATTCTTGTGGAGGTGCCGTACCCGATCTGGCTAGCCAACCCTGTTTTGGTTAAAAAACAGGACGGCAGCTGGAGGATGTGCGTCGACTACAAGACCCTCAACAAGGCGTGCCCGAAGGATTGCTACCCAACCCCAGCCATCGATCAGAAAGTGGACGCGCTGGGGGGTTTCCCGATCAAGTGTTTCTTGGATGCGTACAAAGGGTACCACCAGATCCCGATGAATCCTGAAGACGTGAATAATACTGCCTTCATCACCGAGAGGGGGGCTTTCGCCTACAGGATGATGCCGTTCGGATTGCGGAACGCGGGGGCCACTTATCAAAGGGTGGTCGATCGTGTCTTTCGGGAACAGGTGGGGCGCAACGTCGAAATTTACGTGGATGACATGGTCATCAAGAGCAAAAGTTTCGGTGATCTGATCAAGGATGTGGACGAGACATTAGGCAGGCTGAAGGAGATAGGGATGAAGCTGAACCCGGCCAAGTGCCAGTTCGCCGTCGGGTCGGGAAGTTCCTAGGTCACATGGTTTCGAACAGCGGCTTGAACGTGAACCCGAAGAAGGTACAAGCGGTCGTGGACATGCCCGCTCCCAGGACAGTGAAGGATATCCAGAGCCTCAACGGGAAGTTGGCCGCGATGAACCGTTTCTTGTCTCGGGCGGCGGAGAGATCGCTACCTTTCCTGAAGGTCCTCAAGGGATGCGTCGGCACGGCTGGGGCCATCCAGTGGGGGCCCGCCGAAGACGGAGCATTTCGAGAGCTGAAGGAGCACCTCAAGGAGCTGCCGACTTTGTCGCCCCCGGAAAGCGGAGAAACCCTTTTTCTGTACCTGGCCGCGGGGTCGGAAGTGGTCAGCGGAGCGTTGGTCCGAGAGGAAGGCAAAGTGCAACGCCCCGTATACTACGTTAGCAGGACGTTGCAGGGGGCAGAAACCAGGTATACCGATCAGGAGAAGTTGGCCCTCGCCCTCATCCACTCGGCGAGGAGGTTGAGATCGTATTTCCAGGCCCACCCTGTGGTCGTCTTGACGAATGAGCCTCTGAAGGCGATCCTAGCCAAGCCGGAATCTTCGGGGAGACTGGCCAAGTGGGCCGTCGAGCTTGGAGAACACGCCATCCAGTACGCTCCCAGGAAGGCGATTAAAGGACAGGTGATGGCAGATTTCTTGGCGGAAATCCCCTCGACAACGAAGGTCATGGCCGAGGACCTGACGACGGAGGCAGCGGACATCCCGATCCGGACCCGGCACCGGGAGGACAGGACGGATTGGTGGAAACTCCACGTGGACGGCGCGTCCGGCGTCGAGGGAGCGGGAGCCGGCTTAATCGTTACAAACCCCGACGGACAAGAGACCACCTAAGCTCTGAGGTTTGAGTTCCCGGCAATGAATAATGAGGCTGAGTACGAAGCGTTGATAGCGGGGATGGAGATTGCCAAGAGATTGGGAGCGAACAAGCTGGACGCTTATGGTGACTCGGCTTTGGTCGCCAACCAGTTCAGCGGAGCCTATCAGGTGAAGGAGCCGTCAATGCAGAAATACTTGGCAAAGGTAAAGGCGCTGGCTACGTCGTTTGAAGGCTTCGACGTCACCCGGGTCCTCCGTTCAGAAAACACTCGAGCTGACGCGCTCAGCAAGCTCGCCTCGACCGCTAGTAGTCACCTGTCGAAGGGGGTGCTGGTAGAAACGTTGGCCGTAAGGTCGACGGAGGGCCAGGAACTGCTAGCCATTTCGACCGAACCTCCCAGCTGGATGACCCCGATCAGGGAGTTCTTGTTCAGTGGACAGACCCCGGACGACGTCGGTAAAGCGAGACAGCTTGAGAGGAGAGCTTTGGAGTTCGCCTTGAAGGACGGGGTGCTCTACAAGAGGGGATATTTGCAACCCTGGTTGAGGTGTATCTCCCCCAAGCAGGCGGACAGGCTGTTGGCGGAACTGCACGAAGGGACATGTGGGAGCCATCAAGGGGCAAAGACATTGGCCTTGAGGGCCTCACGAGCGGGTTTTTACTGGCCGAACATGAGAGCCAATGCCGACGAGCTGGTGAAGAAGTGTGTCAAGTGCCAAGCCCACGACAAGGTGTTGCATTCCCCCGGAGTGCCGATGAAAAGCATCTCAGGCCCGTGGCCCTTCGCCAAATGGGGAATAGACATAGTCGGTCCGTTCCCCGTGGCGACGGGAAGGAGGCGTTTTCTCATCGTGGCGGTAGACTACTTCACCAAATGGGCGGAAGCCCAGGCGGTGGCAAGCATCACCGGCAAGAGAATGACGAACTTCGTGTGGAGGAATGTGGTGTGCCGGTTCGGACTGCCCCGAACCATCGTGAGCGACAATGGGAAGCAGTTTGAGGGGGAGCCGTTCAAGTCATGGTGCTCCCAGCTGGGGATCGAGCAGAAGTTCACTTCCGTGGCGTACCCCCAAGCGAACGGCTTGACGGAACGCACCAACGGGATAATCGTCCAAGAATTGAAGCGACGGCTGGATCAGGCCAAAGGGAACTGGGTGGAGGAACTCCCGTCAGTGCTGTGGGCGTACAGGACCACACCCCGGGCGGCCACCGGGGAATCGCCGTACCGCCTGTGCTATGGGAGCGAGGCGATCATACCTACGGAAGTGATCGTGCCGTCGCCGAGACTCATCAAGCCGTTGGCTGAACCGGAGAATGAGGAAGAAATCCGAGTCAGCCTGGACGAGCTTAAGGACCGGAGGGAGAAAGCAGCGCTGACTGAGGCGGCGTACAAGTCTTACGTCGAGCAGCGATATAATAGCCGCGTCCGAGACCGGTCGTTGAAGGTGGGCGAGCTCGCCCTTCGGAAGAATGAGGCCAGCCGTGCCGAGGGAACGAAGAAGCTGGACGTCACGTGGGAAGGCCCGTATCAGGTAGCGGAGGTGCTGGGCGACGGGGCGTACAAGCTCAACACTCTGGCGGGAGAACCAGTCCCCCGCACCTGGAACATGAGCAACCTCCGGAAGTTCTACGGGTAACCAGGTACCAGCCTGGATATTTATGTATGTGTATAGACAGTACGCCTTAACCTGTGGGCGAAGGAAACACTTTTGGTCGGGTCCCCGACGCGATCACCCTGCCCCGTTCGATTGCTCAGCGGGGGAATGGTCGTCAGGGGACTCGCTTCTCTCTTTTGTAGCAAGTAATGCAAAGCAGGCTCAGCGATATGACTGATATCTGTGCGCGCGTTAGGCGACGCGACAGAGCTCGTTGCCCCCAAGAACCTCCTGGGGGCTCAGCCACGCCGGTCGCCTCGACGTCCAAATGGACAGGTGAGCCCGACGATGAGCCCGACGGCTAATCCCGTGGGGTGTCGAGGCAACACTTAACTAATTTCAGCCGCTGGCCGACATAACTGAGCTCGTTGCCCCCAAAGGTTACCTGGGGGCTCAGCCGCCTCAGTCGCCCGATGAAACAAATGGACAGGTGCGCCCGACGATGAACCCGACGGCTAGTCCCGTGGGGTTTCGAGGCAACACTTAACTAATTTCAGCCGCTGGCCGACATAACTGAGCTCGTTGCCCCCAAAGGTCACCTGGGGGCTCAGCCGCTTCAGTCGCCCGATGAAACAAACGGACAGGTGAGCCCGATGATGAACCCGACGGCGAACGTCGCGGGTTGCCGGAGCTACGCTTAACTAACCCGCTGTTCGGGATAATCAAACCCGCAGCCCTCGGGACGATGGAGGACACAGCTGCGCTGGACGATCAACTCGACGTCCGGATGAATGCACGGGTAAGAAAGCGAATAGTGGACGAGTAAGAGAGAAACGGAGAAAAGCAAAAGATTCAGTACTGGAATTGAAAACAGCCCAAAGTGGGCAATATCCGAACAATGCATAAGGTAAGAAATATTGTTATAGGTAGTAAAACAAGACAAAGCCACAGATGGCACAAAACAACGCCACGCAGGGCGGATCATTCAGACGCTTCAGTTGCCGCCGGTCTTCTCGCCGTCACCCTCCATGGTCGGCTCATGCACTGGCGTCTCGCCCACCAATCCCGCTTCCTGATGGTCGTCCAGCAGATCATCAGGCCCGTCTCTCTCAGCGGTCATAGCAACCCCTTCGACAGGACCCTGGCCGGACGGGTGAGTCGTCAACGCGGCGGAAGGCGGCTGAGGGTCGGAGCGCTGGGGGGGAGTCCACCCCACGATCGCCTCAGGCGACATCTCCGCAGACAGCTCAGAGAAGTATTCTGTGAATGGGTACTTACCAAAGACAGAAAACAGCTCATCCAGTGAACGGCTGAACCGAGAGGCATCACCCTCGTATATCTCGTCCAAGTCAAAAGCTCGGTAGACCGCCCGGCGGAAGCGAAGACGCGCGTTGCCACTAGAAGCCACCTTGAGGAAGACATCAGGGAGACCAACCTCGATGGCCCACTTGTACTTGGCGACGGCAGCGGCGATCCTAGAGTCGTGGTCGGCCATGGCCTCCTCAGCGCTCTGCAGCTTGGCGCGCATCAGATCGAGCGTCTCCAACTAGGCCTTAGCCTCCTTCGGCTTTCCGCTAGCCAAGTCCCGTTCAGCGACGGTGGCCTCTTTCTCCACCTTCAGAGCGGCGACAGACGCGGTCAGCTCGTCCACTTGAGCTTGGAGATCGACCGGGTTGACAGCAGCGCGAGCATTCAGCTCTCCCATCATCTGCTCCTGCTTCCGGTTAAGGTCGCGAGCTGCCTCCAGAGCCGCCTGACAGGAAGTGAGCAGGCCACGAGAACGGGACGCCTCACAGTGCAGACGGCCCAACTCACCCCTGAGGGAAGCAGAAAGGCAGGCCACCTAGAAGTGAAAGGAAGATGACCTTAAAATAACAATGCCCATGTAAACAGTGGCGGGGGGAAACAGAAGAAGAAAGATCATACCTCCAGGCTGGCTGAGTCAAACCGGTCCATAAGACTGACGGAGTTGTGGAAATTGACCAGAGGGCTTGCACGCCAGGCCTCAAGATGACCCCTGGGGAAAGCTGAGGCCAGAAAGTCAGCACGACCCTTCGGGGTAGTCAGCACCGGTCCGGCCGGAGGAGGCAGAGACTCTGCCCGAAGAAGCTTGTTGCGATGCAGATCGTCGGGAGGAGGCTGAGACATCCCCTCGAAGGCGACTTCGACATTCATCGCGTCGGCCGGCCTCTTGTGAAGGTTCCTGTTGAGGTCACCCGAATCGTCGCCCTCCAGGTTGATGAAATCGGGACGCAGGACGTTAGGCTCGGGCATGTCAAGCTGAGACTCAGAGTGTTGAGCGCGACTGTTGTCAAGTGCAGAGGCGGACGAGCGAGCCTGGCGACGTTCGGATCGGCGAAGGTATCTCTCCATGTCAGAGTCGGTGAACTGAGCGTCCGAGTGGACGTCGGGATGACTATCAGTCTCACCGTCGACGGTCCTGGAAGCTGTCGAAAATAAACAAAAAGGGGGAAAGAGGAATCAGTAGAACGGCGTGATTGGTTAAAACAGGAATGACAAAAGAAAACAAAAACAAAAGCACGGGTAAAACGCTGGTTGACCTTCCCCCGGACCCTCGCTGGACGGGACAGAACGCCTCGGCGAGTGCATCACCACATCGAGCCGACAGTGAGGGAGTCCGCACTGGCTCAAGAGCTCGTCGGAGTTCACGGCCGTCCACAACATCGTGCCCTGTTTCAGCTTGCGAACCTCCAGATCCAACACGGCCAACTCGCCGTCGCTGGGACGGAGCCCCCGAGTCGCCGGATCACCTACCGGGTATTTAACCCGATTCGCTCGAGGACCCCAAACCAGATCGTTATCCACATACACGAACTTGGATCCCCAACCGGATTTCTTCGGCCTCTTCTGCAGCAAAGACTTGCCCGCCGCTGGCCGGAATTTGATGTGGCAATAGCCCTTATCCACGCATGGGTAGGCAAACACTCTAAGCAGGGGCAGGGTGGGGATAACCTCCTGGCGGGAGCACACGATCTGGAAACCGATCAGCGCCTTGACGGAGTTGGGCTGAAGGTAGCGGAGATCAAGCCCGAAGAAGGCCAGCGCCTGCTTGAAGAAGACGGTCAACGGGAGGCGCAGACCGCAGGAAAAGAGGTATTCGCAGTGAACAGCAGTAAAACCCTCAGGGGCTTCCGATACCAACTGCCCAACCTCCGGGAGGCGGATCTGCACCTCCAAATCCGAAAATTCCAGCCCGACGGTGTGACGGCATCGTTCCTGGAAACCTTCGACGTCACCGACGGTCGTGGCACTGCCCAGCCCGGGCCCCATGCGTCGGAGAGCCATTGAGGATAGTCGAGGGAGAGGGGAAGGTCGCCTGAATAAAAGAAGTTGCAGAGAAGGGAGAGTACCTGTAAGAGAGCAGAAGAGCGCAGCGGTATGATGGTTCGGAAATGAGATAGGAGAAGAAGACGAAAAGGGGGAGTTATTTTCAAACAAAAGAAGGCAGATGAGGAATTAAATCTGCGTGGGGAGACGTGATCGAGGCGGGCCCACGCGCCATCGAGAAAAGAAGATGGGGGCCACATGTTCGACATGCATTGAAGGCAAAGATTAAAGCCGCGCGCGTGATGCAACGACGCGCCAAACCCTCGCCTCTTCAGTTCTTCGCCCGCGCTTGGCGACACGGCCTCGAACTCGGGGGGACTTGTGAGGATCATGGGCCAAGTCAACGATCATGCTACTTGGTCAAGGACAGGCCCAAGAGGCCCAATGGAGCAGTGGGAATAGACGGCTGGAACGGGCTGGCATGGGCACGTGCCAAGATCCTTGGAGGCCCATCAGCGTGCCAAAAACCCTAGATGCGGAACCTTGGCATGAGCCATAAAAGGAAGGAGCAGGAGAAAAAGGAAGGTAAGCTCACAAATACTGTTGAAAGAGATAAACCAAGAACACTGTCAACCGACTGACTTTGGCATCGGAGCGGGAACGGCTATCGCCCTCCCCGCGCTGACCTAGCCATCCTTCTTTCTTGTGCAGGTAGCCCGTTGACAGTACCGTTCACAGCGAAGCACTTATTTGTGGCCGTAACAATATCATTCTTACCGGGAACGATAAGGTTGCTATTCAGAGTTTCATAGCTCGGGCTGATCGGGAGTTCTCTGTCAAGGATCTCGGATACCTCAGCTACTTCCATGGCTTGGAGGTTACACCCACCTCTACCGGGCTGTTCTTGGGTCAAGCCAAGTATGCTGGGGATATTTTTCAGAGAGCTGGGATGTTGGATGCTACACCGGTCTCTACACCATTTCTTCCGTTGTCTCAGTTACACAGCAGTACCAGTGGACCATTTCACAATCCGAAGTTGTATCGTTCTCTTGTAGGTGCACTTTAGTACCTCACCATCACTCGTCCTGACCTATCCTTTGCTGTCAACTCTGTGAGTCAATACCTTCAGGATCCACGGGATGATCATTTTGCTGCAGTTACTCGTATACTCAGATATGTTCGAGGCACGCAACATTGTGGATTGACCTTTACTGTTGATGGTGTTTCGGAGATACTAGCCTACTCTGATGCTGATTGGGCGCGCTGCTTGGAGACACGTCGCTCTACTTATGGATATGCAGTTTTCCTTGGTGGTAACCTGGTCTCATGGAGTGCGAAGAAGCAACCTACAGTCTCTCGGTCAAGCTCTGAATCGGAGTACAGAGCTCTTGCGAACACTGCTTCGGAGGTAGTGTGGCTATTACATATTCTTCGGGATCTGCGCTTCCCACTTCAGGGATCTCCGGTGCTTCTTTGTGACAATAACAGTGCTATCTTTCTTGCGGAGAATCAAGTTGCTCACAAGATAGCTAAGCACATCGACATCGACTATCACTTTGTGAGGGAGCTAGTTAGTGCTGGCAAACTTCGAGTTGGTCATGTTCCGACATCCTTACAAGTTGCGGATATCTTCACCAAGGGGCTCAATCGTGCGCTATTTGACTTCTTTAGGTCCAAGTTTCGCGTCTCAGTCAATCTGACGCTTCGCTTGAAGGGGGGTGTGACAATACAAGAAGAATTGGAGGACTGATTTATTAATTATTTATGTACTTTGTATATTGCACTTATGTGCCTAGGGTTTAGCTAGCTTCAGTATTTAGCTTTAGGCCCTTGTATGTAACTATATATAGGCATGCTACTGCCTTATTCTAATTAAGCAATCAGATACTCTTTACAGAAAGTGATTCCGTATAGGAAGTGGCTTCGAGGGATAGCTGTCACCGTAGTATGATCCCCCTTGAATAAGCTCAACCCGGAATCGATAGCGAGCGGAACCACCATCGCCTGAACCAGCTCTCTTACGGCCTGAATGATGTCCACGTCATCGCCCTCGACTGGATCATCCTTCTCCGGCACTGGATTTACACCTACCTGCACTTCTCCGCCGGACAAACCGGCGACATGATATGAATGATAAAAATATGAGGAGGAAAGAGAATATGAAGATGGGAACACTAGAATACGGGAGAAGAAAACAAGGGAATGAAAAGTCAAAGTGATTGGAAGGGTTCACTATTTATAGAAGCAAAGTTAGCAGAAAAAGAGGGCCGAGTCCCAAGGCGACATGATTGCTATCTTGAAAAGATGAACATAATTTCTTGAATAGACAACTCATTTATGACGCAGCAGCACGCCTCATGAATGCGCTTGCAAACACGCGCACAGGAAGACTAAGCGCCCATCGCGTACCCAGACGCACTCAAACATATAAGCCAGAAACAGGGCTCCGGGTCGGATTGCATGCCTCCGGGCGGATCCCATCAACAAACCTAGACGTGATGAGACACGGGATCCCTCCTCCTGATCGGTTACCTCCGGACAGATCCCATGTCTCGGGGGGCTAGTGGTGATATGGGCTCTGGACCATATCTAGGTTCCATCCCAGAGAGTAGTCCGGTCCATGTGACGTCAGTTAGAATGGCGCTATCCGGAGACAGAGAGGACATAAATATGACCTATCCCCGGGTAAGGACAAAGAGGCAGGACCACTGCCTTTGGGCTGGATGAGGATCATTCACACCTATAAATACAGTTTTGGACTTGTGGAGAAAGGTATGTTCTATCAGACTAAACTCTCTCAATATATTCTTATTCTCTCACCTATTCAAAGGCCCCTCTTTCATCATCAGGCCGGAGTAGTTATCCTCGGGATACTCCGGGGCGTTGTTTTGCAAGTCTATTAAATGAGAGCGCGCGGAGCACGGACAAAACCTCATCCGGACCGGAGACCATCCTTGTATCCGGATCGGGACTGGAAGCTGGTAGTATCAATACGATCTTCCGCTGAAAAATCACTTTTTGTGGACACCTGTATAGCTATGAAGAATTTTCGATGTAAATGAGTCCACTCCCCTTTCTTTAGTATAGCTTGTTAGCTCTTTTCATTCTTACGCTAAAGTGAAATGATTGGGATTTGGGAATAGCATAAACTTTACTAGAAATAAAAAAGTGTTAAATGAATAGTAAAATGAAGACTAGCTATGAAATTGTTTCTAGGATTTAAATTGTTTAGAGGATTTAGATATTCAGAGCTAGTTTGGTACTAGGTAAGTATGTAAGAAAAACAAAATTCCATAAATTCGATTTTGATAGGGTTGTTTAGTTGGAAGAAAATAAGAAATATGTGGGAATTTGAATTTCCTAGCAACATTTCATATTATGGGCATTGTTATATGCAGTCCAGTATTTACTTATGCAGTCCGTATTTATTCATGAAGTACCATTAATATCCTCAGTATTTATTCAAAAGTAAATATGATTCCCATAAATGAGGATATATCAGGAACTTTCAATACAAATACGGACTGCATAAGTAATGTTGTATTGCAGTATCAATTGCCTTATATTTACCAAATCAAGTCAACAAATCCCAAAAGGAAAACGCAGAATCCATAAAGAAACAGATCATAATAGTATGCAAAAAGCGCTGGGGACAGGGATCTACGACAATTACTGATACAATCCAACCACTACACTCCCCGGTTAACGGTAACCGGTGAAATTGTAATTTCACTAATCACCGTCGTCGTCGTCATCTCTGCAACTGCTGCGTGGTGAAGCCGTGGCTATGGTGGGCCCCAATCTGTTCAACCAGCTGGCCCAGCCTCATGTGATTCCTGCACCACGCTTCCATCAGCTTCGCCTCCTTCGCCTCCGCGTCTCTCTGCAACGCGGCCAGCTGATCCCTGTACTCCGATTCCAGGATCCCCAAATACGCCGCCTCCTCTTCCCAGAGCCGCCGTATCTCCGCTTCAACCTTCTCCGTCTTCTCTATCCTCTTCCGCGCCTTCTCTGAATCCAGCTGCTGCTCCAGCCTGTTCAGCCGCCACGTTGCTTCCTTCTTGTGCTGCGCCCAATTTTGCCGCCCCTCCTCCAGCTCCCTGCAGTACTGCGCCACCGCGCCCATCTGCTGGATATGTAAGAACCGCGCCTCTGGTTGGACCGGGTCAACCACCACCGCCGGCTCAGAAGGTGAAAGCGTCAGGCTAACCGATGGAGATGACGTGGAGGAAGACGATGTTGTAGCAGCGGTGTTCAAGTTCATCCAGGGTGGGAGAATCCCAATCCCGGTCGGACCATTCATTGGTGGTTCAAGGGAGAGAACCGGGGTAGGTTCAGGTAGGGAGATGTTGATGTTGGTGGGTAAGGGGAGGGACTGGAATGCAAATAGCTTCGGCTGGACGTACTTCTCAGCAAAAGTGTAAAATAAATAATAATATATATATAATAGGCACTTCGAATATATTATGAAAGACAATTATTATAACATGATAATTACACTATTTATATATTATGACAGCAGCCTCTAGGCTGTCCGTGATCGATATGGGATAACTACAATACAGAGTACAATAGGAAAAATGATTAATTCATACACAAGAATGAACCTAATGTCCATAATTAAATATATCTAACATATTCCTTAACACCCTCCCTCAAGTTGGAACTTGATGATCAAGAATGCCCAACTTGCGAAGAAGATCATGAAATATTTGTCAGCACACCACCTCATTAAAAAACTCAGTGAGAAAAAGAGTATAGCGTAACTCCACTTCATAAGTTCCAAGAATAGCAATATCAGCAACAGTAGAAAATGTATTAGAGTCCAGCCCATCAAAATAGTCGGTGGTCCGAGTGAACGAGAGTGAGTAATCATCGCAATCCATCTCGCCTCCGCAAGTGCAAGATACAGGCTGTATGCACATTGCACTTGGACAAAGTAGGCCGGAAGAGTTCGGTAAAAAATAAAATGATAGAGTCAGGGACCAGGGGTTTGGTCGGAGCAGGAAGAGTTCGGCGAGAAAAAATATAGAGTCAAAGACAAGGAGTTTGTCAGACTAAGAACGCCGGAAGATTTCGGCAGAAAAAATTGATAAAGTCAAGGAGTCGGAAGAGGTCGAAGCCGGAAAAGTTCGGCGAGAAAAAAAAAATAAAGTCAGGGAGCCGGAAGAGTTCGGCGAAAAAAAATAAATACATGTCAAGAATTCATAGTGTCAATGGCTTGAAGTAGAAGGCAGCGGCAATGACTGTTGAAGATTGTTTCAGATTTCAAATAGTGCTGAATTCAGAAATAATATATATTTCTGAGTTGGTAATTAGATAAACTTGGTAACCCGATATTGTCTATTTAGAATATAATATCATTCTATTGTTATAAATAGTTAGGGTTTGTTTATCTGTCAAACACAAGAAACAAGATACAGACCGTAGTGTTTCTGGTGAGTTTCTTGGGTAGAGAAGATAGCTAGTATAGAGAGTAGGGGGTGGGATTACTCTTGTAATATTCTCTGGATTGCTAGTGTGATTCTCTGGTGGATGTAGACCAAATTGGTTGAACCACGTTAAATCTTGTGTTTAGTGCTGGTTTATTTTCTGCTGCGAATGCCAAAATTCCCAACAACTGGTATCATAGCCGAGGTGGTGGCAGAACCAAGCTAGTGGTAGAACGGGAAGTACTCCAACAGAAGACGAAGAACACGTAAGGTTATTTTCCCAACAGTACTACTATTAGTTGGTTTGTGGTTAATTAATCAATTATTTTGTTTCTTGAGGTTTGATTAATTAGCTAAGGTTCTGGGTTATATATTGGCGTTGATAATATGAATTGTGAGACCCCGTATCATTGATGTTTTATTTTCTATCTATAAGAATAATAAAGAATAAATATAAGGTTGAAATACTAATTTAAAACAATAATAAAATAATGATAAATAAAAATATAATATTTTTTAGGATTAAATACTCGAATAGTTGAAAATATATTATTTAATTAAACAATAATATTTAAAAACAATGAAAATTGAGAAAATGGAAAAAGACATGTTAACCGTTGAACTAGTTGAGATAGGAATAGTAATAGAACATAATAATAATAAATAATTATTATAAACTTGATTTAGAAGAATAAGTACCTAAACTTGTCTTAATGAAATGTTTTAGGATAAGTATTGGTGGATAGTTGTATAGTTTATAAAATAATGATTAACTTAATTATTGGTAAGGATTTAATCTTCTTTTAAAAACTATTTCGTTGTCATAATTATAACATAAATAACATGCTTAATGGGAAAATTAGGATGGTTAATTTATTATGGTGAAAAAGTAAGGTGAGAATATGATAAGTCACATGAGTTTATACCCATTTATATATATCATCAATTCATCATTAAATATCAAAACAAACCATGCCATATATAATTCCATTCAAGCTCATATGTTGAGGCAGCCTAGTCTTAGAGCAGGAACCATCCTTTCATGAATCTCTTCTTCATTCCTTTCAGTTTAGTTACCACATGAAAATATTCTAGTATCCCATATCGATCTATCCCGGAGTATTTTTGCAAAAGAAAGTGCAGTGATAGATCTCAAACACTAGATTGCTATCAAGTTTGTCGATTTCGGTTGGAAGAAATTAGGATATCCTTGATAAATTCACAAATGATGGGAAAAAAAAAGATTGTCTCGATCTCGATTGTTTATAATCTCATCCCAGTTTTATCAATTTAGCAAAGGTGAGGGTTTTATCGTTTTTCAATCCCTTTTCAAAAAGTACTTGTCAAGTGTCGATCTATACATTTATTTTTAAGTTCCGGAGTCTTTTGTGAATGGGCCAAGAATAACAATGTTTAGTTCTCGTATTCACAATTTTGTTTACTGTAGAGAGAGTTTTGAATGGTGTTACATATGATTTTTCTAGAAATTAGTCTTAGGAAATTATGTGTATGTGTTTTAAAAGAATGGATCTCTGTGGAGAAGAGAAAAGTAATGTGCTTGAAATGTTCTCTTGACATGTTAGACTCTTGTTATTTCTTGAAGTGTTTCTACCTAGGGTAAACTAATCTATGTTTGTTTAAGTTTTATACTAAGACTAGTTTATTAATTATTTTAATGTAAATTCCGTGTAACTGTTTATAAAAATAAATGTTTGTTTTTCTAATGGAAATATAATGCATGATTTTGTTTGAAAATGTAAAGAAAGTGAAACTAAATTATATTGTACTTTGATCGCTTGGGTTATTGATAACTGACTATATTGAATTGCATGTTACTGAATTGATTGATTTTAATTGAATTATTTGACTGAAATGCATGTAACCGAACTTCTTGATTTTAATGCATGTTACTAAACTGATTAAATGGACTGAATCGATTGACTGAACTAGAGTGCATGTTATCGAACTGCTTGACTGAATTGTTTCCACGTGGACTTTCTTACTTTTTACTTGCTTGATAACTACCTGAGTAATATGTACCCGGTAGACTTGCTTGCTTGCGTGATGTACTACCTGGGTACTGTGTGCCCGCTAGACTTGCTTGCGTGATAAACTACCCGGGGGTACTGTGTGCCCGGTAGTACTTGACTTGCTTGTTTGCGTGATGAACTATCTAGGGTACTGTGTGCCCGGTAGTACTTGTTTACGTGATAAACCATCTGGGGTACTGTGTGCCCGGTGGTACTTGACTTGCGTGTTGAACTTTAAACTACCTGGGGGTACTGTGTGCCCGGTAGTACTGTTCTTGGATCCCAACCCCATTGGATTAACCGAAGCGGCGGGGTCGGCGTTGGGCCTGATCGCTGTTAGGTTCCATTGGGTCGATATTCTCGAGATATCACACTTGGGCTTTTAAGCCACCTAGCGTGTTGGCGCGGCCACCTAATTGCTTGTGCTTGAAGTATATGCTCGATTGCTTGTCTGCTTGATAAATGAAATTCTTGATTGATTGGTAAAATATAAGTATGAGATGCTTGCTTGTTAATGATTTCGTGTCTGATTTTTAAAGTACAAATATGGGTTATTATTTTTGGTGTCATTTTGATAGAACAATTGAAATGTGTCTCTTGAATTTATTAAGTATTTATTGATACATGTTTTGGGTCTAAACATATGAAATTGTTTTTGTTTGCCTCTTTATTAATTATTTGAACAATGTGTAAAAGTGCCGATTGTTAAGGTCTTGATAAATGAAAAAGTTCTCACTGAGCGAGCTGTGGCTCACCCCTTATCTAAACATTTTGTTTTCAAATCTGAATTAGTCAAATCCACTGATTTTGGGTGACCATTACATGACCTTCCAAGAGTGCGGACGTCAGTTATAATTCATCGTCAAGTTATTTATAGGAACTGAATGAAAAGATTGTATATGAATTTAATCTATTTACAATAAATTATTTATGTAGACCCTTAGTTTAATTAAAATATTAGTAATGCCCCGATGCGATTTAGTTTAAGCATTTCGTCCCTGTTGAAAATGAGTTATAATTTCCGGGGTGTTACATGAATAGCACGAGGATTAACGGTTTTTCTATTGAGCTTTTTGATGGAAAAGGGAGTTTCACTTTATGGCAACGGAGGGTGAAGGATATCCTGATTCAACAAGGCTTGGGAAAAACGTTGGATGTGAATGTCAAAGGATAGATGAATGCTGATGATTGGGAGACATTGGACTCAAGGTGTGTTAGTACGATTCGCCTTTGCATTGTTGATAACATTATTAATAATGTTATAGATGAGGAAACTGCGATTGAGATCTGGAAAAAGATGGAGAAACTCTACTTGGCAAAGAGTTTGGTTTACAAGTGGCACCTGAAGAAAAAGCTGTATCGTTTGGAGATGGACGAAGGTATGAGCCTTATTGAGCATATGAATGTGTTTAATTCTCTTGCTGATCATTTGTGCAAGGTTGAAAGCAAGGTAGAAGATAAAGATTTCGCGTTCTTACTTCTCTCGTCGCTCCCGAGTTCATATGATAACTTGGTTACTACGTTATTGTATGGAAAGGATTCGATTAGCTTGGATGATGCGCAATCATGTCTTTTGTCTCATGATACTCAAAGAAAGTCGGATTATGGAGATGAACGAGGTGCAGTGCTTGTTGTAGGACAGTATCAAAAGAAGAAAGGTAGCATTCAATGTTATCACTGCAAGGAGATTGTCCATGTTAAGCGTAACTGTCCGAGTCGTAAAGGCAAAGATAAGGATGTTCAAGGAAAAGATGTTAGGGGAGTTGGTGATAGTTCTTTAATTGTCACCCACTCGGATGATCTTTACTGATGAACGGTGGAGCGCGGCTACACATGTTTATTGGCCGAAAATTTGGAACGGGTGGAGCCATGGTATTGGTTGATTCAGGTTTTATGTGTAGCTGGAACGGAGGTCAATGGTTTTACAGTGTTTTGAAGAATTGGAGGACTGTGAAGAGTGGTGGAGTTAGGGTTCTTTGATAAAGCCGCTTGCTTAAAGGACAGATAGCTCAGGAACAACTCTGGAGGTTTAATTCTTGTTTCTGTTTGTCTGGTTTTGTCAAACAGGTGGAGCATCTGGTTTTGTCAAACAGGTGGAGCATTCAAATTGAAGTAGCGGCATGATAACGATCCGTTTGGATGTTGAAGAATTTCATGGTGATATGAAATCTGATCCAAGGTGGAGATTGTTGAAAATTGTCTCAGATTTAAATTAGTGCTGAATTCGGAAATAATATATATTTCTGAGTTGGTAATTAGATAAACTTGGTAACCCGATATGTCTATTAAGAATAGAATATCATTTTATTGTTATAAATAGTTAGAGTTTGTTTATCTGTCAAACACAAGAAACAAGATACAGACCGTAGTGTTTCTGGTGAGTTTCTTGGGTAGAGAAGATAGCTAGTATAGAGCATTTGGGGTGGGATTACTCTTGTAATATTCTCTGAATTGATAGTGTGACTCTCTGGTGGATGTAGACCAAATTGGTCGAACCACGTTAAATCTTGTGTTTAGTGCTTGTTTATTTTCTGCTGCGAACGCCAAAATTCCCAACAAGGACATGAATCCATAGTAGTGACGTGACGGCAGTTAGAAGCGGATGGTAGCAAAAAGGAGAAAGTCAATCAGGGTCCGGAGAAGTCAATCAGGGTTTCGGGAGAAGTCGATCAGGGTTCCAGCAACAATGAGGAAGTCGATCAGGGTCCGAGAAGAGTTTCGGGAGAAGTCGATCGGGATTCCAGTATCAAGGAGGAAGTCGATCAAGGTCCGAGAAGAAGTCGATCAGGGTTCCGGGATTGAACCAGCTCTTGATACCATGTGAAATAAATAATAATATATATAATAGGCATTTCGAATATATTATCAAAGGCAATTATTACAACATGATGATTACACTATTTATAGTTCTAGACAGCAGCTTCTAGGTTGTCCGTGACCGATGTGGTAATACTCATTTAATCAGTGACCGATGTGGTAATACTCATTTAATATTTATCATATCCTGTGGTAATACTAATCTCTCTTATAAACTCCAACAACTAAGTATTTTTAATTTTTTAGTTTAATTAAGTATTTTTTATTTTTCAGTTCAGTTCAATTTTTTTTAAAATTTTTTTACTTTGGTTCAGTATTTTTAAATTTTTTTCAGTTCAGTTCAGTATTTTTTTATTTTTTTCAGATCAGTTCAGTATATTCATATTATTTCTTTTCAGTTCAATATATTAATATATTTTCAGTTCATTTCAGTATATTTATATTTTTTTCAGTTCAGTTCAATATTTATATATTTTTTCACTTTAATTCAGTTCTTTAAAATATTTTTATATTTTTTTCAATTCAGTTCTATTCAGATAAATATTTTATATAATTTTTAGTTCAATAAACTTTCTCTATATTTTTTATTACAGCTCTACAGTTTTTCTTTCAATTCAGTTCAAATAAATATGTTTAATTTTTTTCAGTTCAGTTAAGTTCAGTATATTTATATTTTTCAGTTCAATCCAACATATTTATATTTTTTCAGTTCAGTTCAGTATATTTATATTTTTCAGTTCAGTTAATTATTTTTATATTTTTTCAGTTCAGTTCAGTATTTTTAATGTTTTTCAGTTCAGTTCAGTGTTTTTCTATTTTTTTCAGTTCAGTTCAGTAGTTTTAAAAACATTTCAGTTCAATTCAGTATTTTTTTTATTTTTCAAGTTCAGATCAGCAAGAAATAAGTTCTAGCAAACAGGGCAGAAGATGGTGACGTTGAAGACGGATAAGATACATTAAAATGGGTAAACCTGCGGGTTAGACCCATGCACTTTTACCCGTATAAATCCATTTACCCAACCCGTTTTAACCCGTATTTTTAAATTACTCATTTATACACATACCCGTTTTACCTGTATCCCCACTTTACCTGTATTCATAAGAATAAAAAATAAATTCCGTTTTACCTGCAGATAACAGGTAAAAATTGACATACCTAATTAATTGTTGGATTAGGAGTTTTAAAAATGTCCAAATTTTTCAATCCAAAAATAAAAATTTTAATCGTATATTGCTATCCATAATAATCATGTGAAAACATTACTGGATTTATGCATAAATAATATAATAATCAATTTGGATCTGTTGAGAGTTTGACAAGTGTACACGGTTGGACAAATCACCGGTTATACGTATACTTTCCGTGATCAGATTACACAGGCTGCAAATCACAAGAGGAAACTGATTATTTGGCTGCCACTATCCACGTAACCAACTTTGCTTATTCCTCAAAATTTTGAACCGAATCAAAGTGGATCCAGACAATCCTACAATTTGATGGTTCATTTGTTCAATACGGCTTATTTTTGTTGAATTGAACGGTATACCATCATCAGAAATATACTTCTGATGGGTTATGTAAAAAATAAAAATAAAATAGTGTTGCCTTTAGGGGACGGTAGATAAAGGAGGTTTTAGATTTAGAATAAAATTGAAATTTGAGTTTTTTTTTTGAAATCTCCTATCTATTTCATAACCAGCATTTGCTTATTCCTCAAAATTTTGAACCGAATCAAAGTGGTATCCAGACAATCCTACAATTTGACGGTGCATTTGTTCAATACGACTTAGTTTTGTTGAATTGAACTGTACACCATCATCAAAAATATACTTGCGATGGGTTAATGTAAAAAAATTAAAATAATAAGTTTTTATAAAGTTTTGCCTTTAGGGGATGATAGACAATGGAGGTTTTAAATTTAGAATAAAATTGAAATTTGAGTTTTTTTTTGAAATCACCTATCAATTACATGAATACATATTCTAATCTAGGACTATACTAGGAAACACCGCCATTGAATTTGTTAAGTACAGTAAAAATCGCACTCCATTCATTAACTATCTCTGAGACGCCTTCACCAACGAAGAAGACCCATGACCGCTTCACCAACGAGCCACCAAACCACCGAAGTCGAAACCGGAACCACCAATTGTACCACCTTCAACCACCTGCAGTATGTTTATTGGGAACTTAACAATATTCAGTGATGTTATTGTACTTTCAATAATATTTTAGACTTCATTGAGTAAAATACTAGATAGCGTATAGCACTTCAGAAGAAAAAAAAAGTACTCCGACTCCAATCAAAATCTGAACTGGGAACGGAAACTAAGGGGCCATTCGGTACACACTATGAAAACGGAATGGAAAGGATAAGAGAGAAATTTTAATTTTTGTTTGGTTCAAATTAGGTAATGGAGTCATACTTCCATTTTTTATGGCGAGTGGTGGGTGGAGGTGCCGGAGTGGGGTGGTGAAGGTTGGTGGCGGCTGGAGTGGTGGTGGTGGGTGGTTTTAACAAAGGAGCATTTGGGGGAATCAAACCCAATGGAGGTGAGGGGAATGGGAATGAGATAAAGGATTTTGGGGAATGAAAATTCAATCTTTTCCCAACCAAACACCAATAAATGGAATCATTCTCTATCCCTTTCATGAGAACCTCCAACCAAAGAGAAACAATTAGATAAGGCAGCCTTACAATAAGGCAGAAGGCCTGACAAACCGATTCTAATAACTTTTGGGGTTATAAAATAAACATTTGAATTTCAGCGCAATAGTAAAAATACGCCAAACTATAGGGATTTTTCTGTAAATAATGGAACATATATATATATATATACATACATATACATATATACCCAAATCTGACGCGATTTGATTTCTTCTCCGACTACTCTTCTCCCAATGAACGAATTCATCTTCATCTTCCATCGAAATACACAGTCACGGGGTCTCTGCGATTCACCTCACCGAATCTACAATTCTTATTTGATGATCTTCTTCGTCGTTTTTTATTTGATGATGATCTTCGTCGATTTGATGATCTATAATATATATATATATATATATATATATATATATACCCAAATCTGACGCGATTTGATTTCTTCTCCGACTGACTTCTTCTTCTCCAACTACTCTTCTCCCAATGAACGAATTCATCTTCATCTTCCATCGAAATACACAGTCACGGGGTCTCTGCTATTCATCTTACCGAATCTACAAATCTTGGTTGTTTCTTATTTGATGATCTTCTTCATCGTTTTTTATTTGATGATGATCTTCGTCGATTTTGATTTGATGATCAATTCAGGCGAGGAGCAGGCGAGGAAGAGATGATCGAGCTCTCGGTGGCGGAGTTGATGGCGGCGACGGAGCAGCCAAGGCACGGGCTCGCGGCGGTGGAGCTGATGGCGGCGAGCAGGCGAGACAGAGAAGGTCGGGACGACGACGGTCGGGACGACGACGGTCGGGACGACGACGGTCGGGCTACCATATGTGATTCGATGTTTCGATTATTTAATTTTATGATTGAATGGTGATTTGATTATTTGATGATGGGGTGAAAATGGTGGAGTTTGATGATTTAATGTTGATGACTGATGATTAATGTTGGTTTTGATGATAGACGATTTTTTATTGATGATGATTTTATAATTACTGATGATTAGGACGATGATTTGATGATATACGACGAAGATTTGATGATGAACAACGAAAATTTGAAGATGAACGACGATTTGATGATTTGATGTTGATGATTGATTATTAATTTTTGATGATTGGTGAGTTTTGATTGATGTTGGTTATAATGTTTTGATGATTGATGATTTTTTACTGATGATGATTTTATAATATTGATGATGGGGACGAAGATTTGATGATAAACAACAAAAATTTGATGATTTGATGATGAACTATGAAGATTTGATGATTTGATAATGAACGGCGAAGATTTGATGATGAACGACGATGATTTGATAATTTGATAAATTTTGGTTTGACATGTTTTTACGTTAATCTGGTGATTTTTGGTGGATAATTGATATCATTTATGATTAATTGATGATTGTTGATGAAGTGATGATGATGGAGATGATTTTCTTGATTATGAGGCGAAATTAGGCAAGGAAGGGACCAAAATTTGGGAAAGAACTTATACAATACTTATTATTGCAGAATGACCCATGTATTTTGTGAAAGTATTTTAAAGGCACTGAAAATAAAATAATTATATAGCAACCCCAAAAGTTGTTTTGCTTGGTCCTCTTGACAGGTCCGTGCCTTACCATAAGGCTGTCTTATCAGAGAGTTTCTCCCAACCAAATGGTCCCTAAAGGGAAACGAATGTACTAAATAGATGACGAGTTATTACCTAAATAACACTCTTTCTGAAACTAATAACCAAAATAACCTTCTCTTGAAACTAATTACATAACTAACATTCTTTATGCCAAGTTGGAGCCACATAATTCCACGTCACCCATAGAATAAAGTTCTATGTCTAACTTGCAATTTTAAGTTTATGTTAAGGCTAAACTGAATATTTTAATTTTTGCACGGTTAATAGGCGATCGAGCGGCGAAGATAAATTTTCGTTTAAGCTCTGCAAGAATTGTGTTTGTTTGCAATTGGAATGCGCAACCTCATTCTCAATCGGCAACATTAAATTAAGACAATCCTTGGTATTTGTTAGGGTTCCCAATCAGGTCCTTTCTTTGGAGCGTCAAGTCACCGGATGAAATCTCAACTAAAACGAAAAGTTCAGCCATTGCAAAGCTGGGAGCGAAGACAAGGTTAATTAGATGTCTTTTCTCATAATTAACTTGCTCTTCTTTATCGGCATATCTGATTAGTTGTACTTAGAAACAATGATATCCTGGAGTTGAAACAACGTGTACTTCACTTAACAAAGCCAACATTTCATTGTATGTATAGGTTGGCAGCTGTTGAGAAGGAATCAGGTACCGAATGTTCATTGGGTAACAAGGCTACTCCAGGAAATGTGACCAAAACCAAGTTGGGGCAAGTGTATCAAGTCATTAGGAAGCAGTTGATACTCAAACACAGATTAGAGAAGGGAAAATCGCTGAAAGCGAAAAGAATGGTAAAAGACATAAAGAGCCAAAAGTTTATAATCATTCAATACCGACTGTAAATCGCTGGTCAGTCTATGAGGAAAAAAATCTCCTAACTAGTAGGACAATTCACAAAGAATACAAATTAAAAAACAGCTAGTCAAGGTCTAGGATGCAAAATGTCCTTGCATCCAACTACATTCAGAGTCTATACTTCTCCCCACCAATGCTGCTGATGTCTCTATGTGCTGGAAGATTCTTCTGTTTCTTTCCTCCCAGATGTGATACAATGCAGAGACACTGAGAACCACTTTCTTTGCCTGATCCGTGACCCTCCAAAACATCAATCTTTTCCTCAGGCCCCTCAGTGAAGAAACTGCTTGCAAACCAACAGACCTAAAGACCTCCTGACCATGAGGGCAAGTGCTAAATAGATGAGAAGCTATTTCTTCTTCCAGTCTACACAAGCAGCAAGGAGGTTGATGACTCAGAATCTTGAACTTTTGGAGTCTATCAACTGTGGCCAGTCTTCCCTTCAATAACATCCATAGGAAAAACTTATATTTTGGCAACATTTTGGTGTACGAGACCAATTTCGCCAAAGCATCCTTTTGTTCAGCTCCTTTTAGCAAGTTGTAAGCAGTGGTGACAGATAATTTACCTTTGCTATTCACACAGTCCTGCTGCTTATTAAACATTCTGTCTTTAAGTCTTATATAAGCAATTTCCAGATTCAACTGTGATTCCCTTTTGCCTTGTGAGTTTCCCAGTGTTGCAGTTTCAGGTAGTAGGCTTGCACCCCCCTAATCCAAAGAGCATCTTTTTTTCATTTGGATGTCCCACAGGTGCTTGCAGAGTAAGGCCATATTCCATATGGAGGGGTCCCTGAGGCCAACACCTCCCAGCTTCTTGGATCTGCTCAAAGTATCCAAACTGCTGGTAGGGTTGTTCAGAATTACCCAACCCGAGCTACCGAACCCGATACCCGAAATATCCGAATGCTAATGTCCAGGTAATTATAAGTATAAGCGGGCCAGGTACCCGGTTCGATAATTTTTTTTATAATATGGTTCGGGCCCGGGTCCCAAAAATTGAGTTTGCGGGTACCCAAAATACCCGATTAGATATTATTATTACTAATAATAAGATGATAACAAATATGTTTGTTATGTTGAGTACTCGTAAATAAATGTTAATGTATATTTTCTTATTTATTATTTTACATATTCTCCATAACACATTTTTTTCATGTACATATTACATAGGAAAGAGATGTAATGGATAATTTTGGCTTATATTTGCATCATTTAAGCATCTTTAACGAAAAAGACGCTATTTCTTGTAGTTATAAAAAGTTTATGACTTAATTTAATGTAGTGGTTAAATGTTTAGATTTTATTTATACTTACATATGTACAAAATATAAATATAATAATTTAGTAAAAGTGTTAAACAGTACCCTGCCCGAACTTTTCGGGTACCTGAAAGTGCGGGTACCCGTATTTTCGGGTCAAGATACGGGTCACATATTTTACTACCCGAAGGTGTGGTACCCGATTATGAACACCCCTAGCTGTTGGTGTGAAATACCTGCTATTTTCATCTTTGCCCAATAGAAATACTCTGTATAGTTTCTCCACTTCATCATGAACCTCCACAGGGAGTTTAAATACACTAGACCAATAACTAGTGAAACTGATTAACACTGTATTGATCAAGTGAATTTTCCCAGCATGAGACATATGATTGTTCTACCAAACAGCCAGCTGTGCTCTTAGTTTTTCCATTAAGAATGTATATGCTTCTTTGTCCCATCTGCAAGAAGTGAGAGGGAGTCCAAAGTTTTTTATTGGGAACTGCCCCCTGGTGACATTTAAGATTGTTGTAAGAATGTCCTTCTCATGCTATTCCATTCCTGAAGAGAAGATCGGGGATTTCTTATCATTGATGGCAAGCCATGTGGTATGCAGAAACTCCTCCAAACAAGCCTTAGCCCCTCTCATTGATTTTGCAGTGGCACCACAGAATATAAGTAGATCATCTACATACATGCAGGGCCGGTCCAACATATTTTGAGACCCGGTGCGAAAATCTAATTCTAAACCCTTTATAAAAAATAGTATAATAATAACACCTTTTTTTGAAAATGATAGTATAATAATAATACTAATTGATTAAGAATATTATATATTGGGATTCAATTGGTCTTATCCAAAAGATTAAAATTAGTAAGATAAATATTTTAAATTTTCAAAGGCCTTAATTAAATGAATAAAAGGCCCTTCAAGAGAAACAAAAGGCCAAAATTCAAATAGAAAAAGACAAATAATTACATTTTTAAAATGTAAAAATACACATATATAATACACTTAAAATTTTTTTTGGACCCTTTTAATTTTCGGGCCTTGTGCGGGAGCACAACCCGCATTACACTAAAAACATGAGGATGTGGATCCCTATTCTCCCACTCCTCTGATGGAACTCAATTTGTTTTGCAGTGAACTTAGACTCTAGCATCCTTTTCAGATATTACATCCCAAGCACAAATAAGAGTGGAGAAAGAGGATGTCCTTTTTTCACCCCCTTTCCACCCTTTAATGAAGTAGTATAGTGACCATTGAGTGAGATCAGAAGCTGAAATTCTTGACACACTTCTTCAGCCATAAGAGAAACTTTCCCATAAATCTCAATTTAACCAGCCAGTCAAAAAGAAATTCCCAACTGAGATTGTCAAAGGCTTTCTTTATATCCACCTGAATAACACAGCTTAGCTTCATATTCCTATTTTTGTACTTGTAGATAAGTTCTTGAGTCAGAAGCAGCGAGCTATGCTCCTCCATTTCAGAAAAGCCCCTTGGTTTAGGTTGACCAAATCAGGCATTACCTCTCCCAGCCTAGTATACATAACCTTTGCCACTACCTTGTACAAGATAGAGCAGTATGCAATAGGTCTCAGATTTGCAACAGTTTGGGGAAGTGAGCATTTTGGAATCAGAGCTAGTACAGCTTTACTGAAGTCTGTTGGTGGTTCATCTCCATTGAAGAAGCCTTTCACTGTCCTAAGGACACTGGGACTAGTGATTTCCCATGTTTGCTTGAAGAACTGGCTTGTGAAGCCATAATGACCACGGCTTTTTCCTGAACCAATGCTTTTTAGAGCTGCTACAATTTCCTCATCTGATACATAATTTATGAGTGCAGCCTGTTGAGGGACAGTGAGGTATTCCCCATCATTGTGTATTCAGGATTCAGCTTCTTAGTGGGGGGTTAGTGTTTCACTAACTGTTTCTGAAAAAACTCCACCAGATAGTTCTCTATGTCTCCCTTCTCTTCCAGCAGCTTTGTTCCATCAGATAAGCATTGTGTATGACTATGATATTGCCTGGTTTTAAGTATAGGGCATACCTTTTCTCTATGTCAGAGAACTAATTCTCGTTAAGGGCAAGTAAAGGTGCTTGCAGCTCTTCTAGCTGTTGGAAAAGGTCAGCTAATGAATGAATAGAATGGATCCGAGACAGTCTTTACAACATCCTTAAATAGTGGTGTTGAGATCCACATATTGAAGAACTTGAAAGGCTTAGTTGGTTATCTTTGCCTTTTCCTGAGCTGTACCACCAGAGGGAAGTGGTCAGATGTGTCATTTGGGTTGATCAAGCAGATTGTTTCGGGGAATATGTCAATCCAATTATGATTAACTAGGACTCTATCAATCCTGCTAAAAATCCTCTCTCCCACCTTTCTTCTCTTTTCCAACGTGTATGTAGGTCCAAATGATTTAAGTTCCAGCAAGCTTAAATCTTGGACTAATTACTGGAAATCTACCACCTCTTTGCTTTGCACATAATTTCCTCCCTGTCTGTCCTCCAGATTGAGTTGTGAGTTGAAATCTCCTACCACCGGCTAAGGGTTTGTGTCACCATGATCCAGCTTAGTTAGCTATGTCCAGAGAGTTTCATGTGTTGAAACCATAGACTAGAGTGATGTAGCATTCCTGCTTCACCTCCTCAACAAAACAGTAAACATCCTTCTCACCAAGCACTGTATGGATGATATCAAAACAATCCGATCTCCATCCTAACCAAATCCTTCCTTGATCCACCACTGCATTATTTGTCAACCAAGACCATCCTAAGTTCAGATTGTCCCATACTTTTGTCTCTTTTTTGTTTTTTTACCCCTGTCTCAAAAAAAGCTAAACCAAATCTACACTCTGTACAAAATCTTGTAACCTTAATCTGTTTTTCCTTTCAATTTACACCTCGTACGTTCCATGCTATAATAATGCTACTCATTAGGAGGGTTAGTAAAAGTATGGAACTTTACACTTGTGTGACCCCTATAGGCCACAGTGTTATCCAGTACTGGCTGCTTCCAAGCCCTCTGCCCTGAACTACTGCAAACTATCTCAAATCCTTCATCATCAGTTAATTCCCACTACTGGCTGCCCTGACATGCTGTGCAGCTTCTGCCCTAGCTTGAGTGACCACAGGACTGCCTGTTACCCTGTCTGTTGAAGGCATGGCAGGTTCGGGAGAGGCTTGGTAGCTGGTGTGATATTACTAGTGGTAGGTTGAACTTCCACTCTTGGAGCATGTTTAGCAACATGAATCCATCTCCTAGTAGGCATCAGAGGCATATCTGTTGAAGCTGATTCAGAAACCTTCTTACATTGAGCCACAACATGCCCGTACTTTCTGCATTGGGTGCATTGCACCGGAGCCCATTCAAAGAGGATTGGCTGATGTTGGATGACATTTTCATCCAAATAAGGTAATGAGTTAGGTACTGAGTCCCTAATCTCCATCTCAACTTGGATTCTGGCAAAAGAGAGGCTGTCTAGGTTTAGAGTAAAATCATCTAACTTCAGAGGAATACCTAGAGGGCCAACAATCCTACTCAGGATCGAAGGTTTCCAGTATGGTAGAGGGAGTTTTGGTAGCTGCACCCACACTGGAACTCTAGCAGTTTCAAATGGCATCCAATTTTGAGACCATGGTTTAGCACATGCTTATGGTCAAAGAGGAACATACCTTCAGCTAGTACCACATCTTGGTGCTGTTTCTGAGCGAAACGGATCATGAATATTCCATCCATCATCCTCCAAACTTTTTGAATTGGTTTGGTGCTCCAAATTCTGTTTAAGAATCCCTCAATGACTCGCACAGTGGGAAGCTTCCAATCACCTTGGAAACTACAATCGAGTCCAATCTTCGCACACTGTCCTCAACCTCTGATTTGTGGATCATTGCCATCTGGATTCTTTCTAGAGTAATTGGCATAAAGAATTTTACCTCCTCATGCGTCTGCTCGACAAAAAGATGTTGTTTCCATTTAGCATCAGTCTAGGTTGGAGCAGGATCCTCCTACACATGGTCACTCTAGCGATCAGAGCCAGCGTTGACCTTTGTCAGAGGAGTTTCCAGATCCACTTTTGTCCCTTTCATGGTCTTTCCTGTCGCCGGAGTGTTTGGCTCAACCGCTTGTTCAAATCACTTGTTCACCTGTGACTGCTCCTCTCGGACGGAAGCCTGAGCTTGCTCCAGATCGTCGATTAAGCTGTTCACACTATGCAGTGATGTCTGCCCTTTGGAATTAAGGCAAAGTCCCCGTGGCGGTCAGGGGCGGCCAAATAGTGAGGCCAATGTGTCTCTTGCCTCAGCCCCAAAATTTTTACTAATTTTAGAGGCCCAAATTTTTAAAAATCACAACTAATTATATATTAAAAACTCAGTATTTTGGACCTATTTGATTTATAATCTTAGTCTTTTGGGCCCACTTTAAAACTAAAAATAATCTTTCAAACCCCTTTTGTTATAAAAACTAATTTACTTGTTAAAAAAATTAAGGGAAAGAAAAGGGTTTTCAATCCATCCTCACAGAATTTCCCTTTATTCGACTGTCTATCCCTCCCTTTTTCAGACTTATTTATTCATTTATTATAAATTTTGTTTGATAAAAATTGATTCTACCAAATGATAAATATTAGTGTCTTTTTTTATTTGTCGGATTTAATTATATTTTTGAAAATTGGGAGATTCTTTTAAAAAAATCGCCTCACGCCCTAAAATAGTTAGGGTCGGCACTGGTGGCGGTGCATGATCAATTTGTTCTGATTCCTCTTCTTAAAGCTCCCAGAGTTCCCCGTAGTGGTGGAATCGCCCATAGTCGCGCTCTGCACCCCTAATTCAATCTTTTCCCAACAAAACACCAACAAATGAAATCATTCCTTTTCCCTTTCCTGAAACTCCCCGACCAAACAGTCCCTAAAGGGAAACGAATGTACAAAATAGATGGCACACTCTCATTTCCACTCCTCCATTTCACTCTCTTCTCCTATTTCACGGCTCTCTAAAATGGCTCCGTGTTACAGTGACGTCGCTCCTCCTCCAACTTTGCTCTCTTTAACATCTCCGACAACAACTCCACCGCATGCAGCACCCAAGTCTGCTCCGCCCTCCTCGGTCCCGACTCAAAAAACATCTTCAAGTTCAAAACTCAGTACACCAAGGTTGGAACATATAGTACTCAATACAACTCTAACTAATATATTATATAGATGTAATATATTAGACAAATATTCTTCTTTGTACATGAATACATCATTCTACTCTATGCTCATATATGATCACTAACAGGGGAGACCCTATATTGAAGATAATGTTGCACTTACCTCAATCCCAAAAATTCAACCAATTTTAACTAATTATATATATAATTTCAGTATTTTGGGCCTTTTGAATTTCAAGCTTTTCTGGGTCCATTTAAAAACTAGATACAACCTTTTAAAACCCTTTTTTACAAAATAAAACTAATTTAATTTTTAAAACATAAAAAGGGAAACGAAAGGGTTTCCAATATCCATCCTCATCCTCCATCGAAACCTTTCAACTGGTCAGTCCGGACCGGAGTCGGAGGTATACTTCCTGATATCGAGCGTCGACTATTCTAATCCTTTGATATTTGATCATCTTATGTAGAGTGTGCTCAAATCATCTTTATTCTTCCATGGAAGTAACCCAAAATCTCAACTTCAATATATCTAAATATATATGTATATATATATATATATATATATATATATAAGATTGATTATATGGTAGGCATACATGTTTTCCTTTTGTGCAATTGTGCTAATTTTTTTGTTAATCTTGATTGAATACTTTTAATTGGTATTGAACTTGGCCAAAGATACTCAGGCCAAAGGCTGAATTTTGAGAAATGCTCAATCTTGTTTAGCCCCAACACCCTAGAGCACATGAAGAATTATCTAAGCTACACTCTAAATATTCACAATCAGGGACTTGGGGAAAATATCTGGGAATACAAGTTAATTTCCAGGAACAAAAGAAAGAAATATACCAAAGACTATTTAAAAAGTTCAGAGAGAGGTTTGGATCATGGAAGGTTAAGTTGCTGAATTTACCAGGCATGATCACACTAGCCAAACAAGTGCTAAGCTCCATAGCCTTATACCCACTTATCATCTTCAGAATTTATAAAATAGTGCTAAAAAAACTAGATAGAAGACAACACCATTCATATGGGGAGGAGAAATGGAAGGCAAAACCATTCACTAGAGATCATGGCAGTAGGTGACTAAATCCAAAGAGGACTGAGGACAAGGGACGAGATCAGCACTAGGTATGAACAAAGCACCAATAGCTAAACATGCATGGACTGTGGTGAGCAATAGAAACTCACTCCTGACTAGAGTATATCAGGATGAATATGTTCAAGGAAGGGATATCAAACAAATAAATCCCAAATCTGGGGAGTCCTGGGGATGGAGATCCGTACTGTGGGCCAAAGAGGTGATAACTGACAATTTGGCATGACAAGTGACTAATGGGCATAGTGTGAAAATTACAAATAAGTGAGTCCCTACAAGAAATAATCCCTTAGCTGATAATAGAGTACTGGCTGAGAGCACAAATCTGAGAGTGGGACATCTCATTGATAACACTGGTAATTGGAAAATGCCACTGATTAGAGCTGTGTTCCCTGAGACAATCATTCCTCACATATTGGCTATTCACATCCCTCAATAAATATAAGGGGAAGACAAGCCAATCTGGAAGCCCAACAAGATGGAACCTACTCAGTAAAGAAAGGCTACCATCTGTGTACGAGAGCTATTGGCTGTTTGGGTCTAAGAAGAAAAAGACCGTGGAATAAAATCTGAAACTCCCATACAAAATCATCATTTTTCTATGGAGATCTAAAAATAGGGTGTTGCAAACAGCGGCCAATCTAAGAAAGAGAAGTATCATATAGTCATCTCTTTGCACCAGATGCCAAGTACAAAATCCGGAAGAAAATGAAGCACATTTGTTACTAAGATGACCTGAATCCAAAGCAATGTGGAGAGCTGCTTAGTTGGAAAGAGCAATTACACTTACTGTTTTGGAAGACAAGGATAATTTTGGAAAATGGCTAGAGAAATGGTTAATACAGTCTGGACAAAGGGAGGACTTCACTAAATCTGTCTTTCTGCTGTGGGAAATCTAGGTGTAGCGCTGCAAAAAAGCAATTGAGGGAAGCAATATTGATCTAACTAGAGGAATCTTGCTTGCCGAACAAAAGTTCATCTTAAACCAGAGATCAAACAGAATGCAAAAGGAAGCTGAGTAGTATATGAGAGTGAAGTTATCCTGGAATTCTACTGGAAGAGATGAGACTCCAACATCTACTCAACCAGAAGGGGAAAACGAGACTGTGATAAAAGTTGATGGCTCATATCAAGCAAGCAATCAAACTGGAAGTGCAGCATGGACAATCACTGCACGGACAAGCAGTGGCATGATACAACACACATGCTCAGATTTCTTTGACTGTGCATCCCCTCTCCAAGCAAAGGCAGTAGCTTGCTGGAAAGCGCGCAATCAGAGCAACAAGCCAGATCATCTCACACAAAGGTCTGTTTGCTGACAGACTCATCAGAACTAGTAGCGGTACTCAACCAACCAGAGACGGCACCATGGGAAGTGAAGAGTATCATTGAAGACATAGCTAGATTTGGTACCTCGCATTTCCTTTTTTTTCAGTTGTAAAAATAAGCAAAAATTGCTTGATTGAGAAGCATAATATCGAGACCAGGCAGAACAATTTGAAATTTCAACTAATTAACATAGTGTCTGTTTACAAAAAAACAAAAAATTTGGCCATAAATTACATATAAATGGTTTTGTTATGTGTGTGCGGTGTACGTGTGTGATTAGATGTGCAAAATGTTTGCTTTAGTACTTTAATATATACGTTTTGCATTAGTATACACGATGTCTTGTTTCAGAGACTAAAGAATAAAAATATTTAGGAGTTATGTGATATTAGAATATCAAATTAGATTTATATACTTTGATTAATTTTGAATACTTATGCTATATATGTTGGTTATTAACAATGGGGACAATATGGTGATTGGGATAATAGTTGAATATCGATAGAGTCACGTAAATAATCTCGCTTTCCTTTGAGAATAATTCGACCCTATTAGCCCGGGTTACACGAATTCACTCGCAGGATAAAACTATCGAACCTTCTTGAATCTAGGCTTGAAACAAGAAGAACCTCTGAGTATTTATGTTTTTGGATGGTAAACTTTACTATTTTGTATTCTGTAGTTTCCATGCAGCAAAACTTGTGTATTTATAGGGAAACCCCATAAGTACCAAACCACATCCGTTCGGATAAGGATGAGGTAACCGCAGTAACTATGTACCAATCTATAACCAACCGTAGGTATGTACAGGCGCTCCCAATCCAATACTATCAGGTTGGAGTAACTGTACGTACGTACCAAACCATTTGGTTACACCAGTTTGGTAAGTAACTGTATGTACGTACCAACCTACTTGGAACACCAATTTGGTAACAAGTAACCTAAACCAAAACATGTGTTAATTATCATGTAACACTTCATTACATAATTAATCATCCTTATAGATTGATGGGTTTAACAAGTGTGCACTCCGCACCACCAAATCTTGTTATAACGTCCCGAGCTCACTAATACTCAAATCCAATTATACTTAAATACTTGTGTTTTACAAAACACCAACAATATATGTTTGTCAGACTTACTTATTCATTTATAGTCAATTTTGTTTGGAGTGGATTTTGAGAGTCTGGACTTTGATTTGGGATTTGGAGAGTCAGAGATTTTGTTTGAGATTTTGTAAGTTTGGATTTGCTAAAACCTTGTTCGGTTGCCTTGGGATTTTGTAAGTCTGAAACAAAAACCTTGTTTGGTTGAAATGAATTTTGTAAGTTTATATCTAAAATCTTGTTTGGACTTTGACTTTTGCAAAACCTGGATTTTGTAAGGCAAAACTTGGACTTTCCAAAAAAACGAACCAAACAAAAACTTGCAAAACTGGACTTGGATAGTCCAAGTTTTGCAAAATCTTGCCCAACAAAACACACCCTAAGTGTCCTTCCGGAGATTTGAAAAAAAATAGTTATGTTTTTGAATATCGACGGCATTTTTTTATAGCCTCAGACCCTAAAAATCTTAGGGCCGACACAGATCACAGATCAAGCTTACTTCTTTAAAAAATATACATGCAAATTAAAATATAAAAGTCATTTCAAATAAAACAAACATTTTCTCTCGAGCTAGGTTGTTCTCTACCATACAAAAATTGAACAGTCCTCTTATTTACAATACGTTACAAAAACCGAGGGAGAAAGGAGAAGGTCTCAAATATTCCATGAGCAAGTTTAGAGCAATTAATCAGCTTTCTCCAAATTACTTAACCAGGAAAGCAGTACATCGGCCCCCTTCTTCCACGAGCAATCTAACATCATATCATGAGCAACCCCTTCGATACAAACCGGTGTCACACCATAAAATCTGCCTGTTTCCTGGAGTCCCTCCACATCCTGAGATATCAATTTAGCATATTAGATTTATAATGCAAGTAGTTCCATGGCTAACTTTTGCATTTACATACGAGGAATATTCAGAGTTTGGGACTCAACATACCACGATAAAGTCATCCTTTGCACCTAGAACCAAAACTTCAAGATAAGGATTTGTTGTACAAGGAACAGGAAGTGATGCATTTAGCTTTCTAAGGTCAAATAATGGCATCCTTGAACTTTCTTTCATGAAATTCTGATATCTGAAATGTTTCGACGATAAGGAAAATATATAGTTTAACAACAACTTGAAGTATGCATAAATGAGTTAGGAAATTAAACAGCTATTCTCACAGTAGAACTAGTTCATCTTCCATGTTGGTAGAAAAAAATGTTTCTCTACACAGTGGCAGAGATGTTTTAAATGCTTTAGCTGCCAAGCTGAGAGTTACCTGCAAAACATATAACACCATGATGACTTCTGCTATAGCCAAACAAGCTTTGGACTTCAAATGCACCTCACTAGACAGATGAATTAATGTATGCTTCTTCTACGATGTCTTAAAAACAGAACTAAGAATCAAAGGGTGACCACCCTTAGTCTGTAATATAACCAGCTAGGCTTACTCATTCTTTGCTTATAAAGACAAGCAAGACAGACCTTGAATGCAGTAATGGGCTTGGAGAGGATATACCGCCAAACTATTCCACTGTATGAAGTAAAATTCTGTCAGTCTACAAGTGATTAGGGTTAAACAAGCAAGATTGCAACTCGCAGAACTCACCCGTTACCAGACGGAGGAACAGAACAGACCAGCACGGCACCAGAAAGAATGGGGTTGATTCCATTTTCTAATCAAGACGAAGCATGTCAAAACAACTTAAATGTCCATTCTAGCCTAGAAGCATATCCCTGAATGAATTACTTACTTTGTCTTGTTATACAAATTTAAAAATCTAACAGAAATTACCTTGTGATGTATCTTTCGCCAGATTGCCAATGTAGTATTGAACAATAAGCCCTCCAAATGAATGTCCGACTATGACAGGTGGCACCTTCACTTCTTTCTGGATGAAGTCAGCAACATCCCCAGCATGTGTCTACTGCATATTGAACTGGTTTAGGGAGAGTTTGGGAAGGTACCGATAGTTACTGAAAAAGCCAAAAAATGCGAAGGAGTCCCATTGAGTTTCTTTTCCTTCAGTCTAAGTAGCAGTTATAATACCTGGAGAGTTCCTGCAACTGGACCAGCCGGAGCATCACTCTCGCCCTGTCATTAAAAAGGGAAAAAAGAATTAGTGACATCATTAAGGATGAATTCAACCTCGTGAACGACCCTGGAAAGATTGGTAAAATTCACAATGGCATGCCTCATCACCAAGACTAAGAATTTAAATCATCAAACTTGAAGAAAAAGGCTTACAAAACATTCAATCAACCTCTCATTATAGTTAACCTAGGAGTACATGTTTTCAAAAATGGACTCACAAATTTAGTAGAACAAAAATGCATCATTTTCTCGCTCAGTAGGACAGGGACATTTAATCAGAAAACACTCTTAACATCTAATAAAAAATTCTGCAAATCCCCGCCGAATTTCTTGATAAAATCTAACATAGAATCCTAAATTATCCAAACAGTGTATCAATTTTGAGACTTGAATACAAACTACATGAATTTTAAGAATGCAGCATCGGAAAGGAAGAAGCTTGAATTGAACAACAAATCAACCTGGCCCAATAAGCTGAGAGCGTAGCAGTCATATCCACTTTGAGACAAGTAAAGGAGCCAGCGCTCAGCCCAGCACCAAGCTGCATGATAGCTTCCATGGATGAAAACCAAAGGTGGGTCCCTCAGATTACGTTTCTCCCCGTCCGAAACTTTGCGTTTGCGGCCCTCCTGGTAAATGACCTCCATGTTCAACCCAGAAGGAAGCTTGTGGAAAAGACGGGACTGCCCAGCTTTCAGCTCGTACGGAACCTGCATTCTGTGCTCTCGTCTGATGGAAGAAAGGGGTCTGATGGTCATTTTTGTGCAGAAGAAGATCATGCTCGCACTCGCAGCCATTGTTGGAATTTCTAAGCTACCTGGCAAGGTTTACTGTAAATTCGTTTAGTTATCATTTTGTGAATCACGGCTCACAAATTTATTTATTTTAAAGTAGCTAAAATTCATCGCGTGTTGCGCGATTTCTCTGAAGCATTTTTTTTTGTTAATTTAAATTGGATATAACTATTGATTTTTTAATCATGGTAAGAGTTTACAATTAAATAAATAAAGAAATATAAATATATGTAATATATTAAATATGTGACATCAAACATAATTTTTAATTTGGATTGTATCATAAAAACTATTTTGGAATATCAAGTTAACTAAGTTAGATATATACTTCTTTCAAAAAAAAAAGTTTGATATATACTTAATGTAAAGATAAGGAAATATTTGTTGAAAATAATTGATTCTACCATCATCATGATCCATGAAATAATCAAGAGAATATTATATATAACGTTAAATCCGAATAGATCACCTTAAACAAAAATTATTATTTATTCTGTTTAAAGATGAAAGAAAATTATTTTGTCTACAGAATTATGTAATAATTGATTTTGGGTGATATATGTTCATCAATTAAGAACATTTTAATTTGGAAATGTAATTTACAACTAAATATTATACATTTCAACCATTATTGATTGATTTTGATTTCACATATTAAATTTCAAATTAAATGAGGTTGAATGTAAGGAAAGATTGATTTTCCTTCCATTCATTAAAAAAAATATTCACTTAGTGAATTTACTTTATTAAGGGGAAAGGTTAGTTCTTTTAGAGAAAGAAACAGACAACAAATAATTTAGATTAATTATAACTCTTATAACCTTAAAAATGAGATTTATTAGGTGAAACCAAGATAATCCAAATAAAAAGGATGTTAATTAAACTATAAAACAATGTTGTTAGCATTAATCACAATGGAAATATCTAGACTGGTGGGAATATGAAACTAAAGGATTTGAGGATGAAAATATCCAGTCCCCCTTCTGTCAATGCGACCAAATTAACCTTTTCAGTTTCTGCCAGTGCAACCAAATCCGTTAATTGCCACCTTCCGTTTGGCGGCCACAGTTTCACCTTTAACTGGGACCGATCATGCACTCTTTCAGGGCAAAAAGACAACACACATATTACCAACAGAATTAGTAACTTCTTAGTTATGAAAGTCAGCCAGTTTCAATCTGGTTGCAAAACATTCAACCTCATATACAAAAATGTACAGAAAACTTAAAAGTATATGCTAATTTATTTAAGTGCTTGAAGAGATCAGTCAATTCAGAATGTAGCTACATAATATTACCTTGACAGTGAGCTGGGCAGCCACTGCATAAAAAAAGAGGTCTCCCTCGAACTGTCATCGAATGTAATGTAACCGTTGGATCGTTTGCTGGAGAATTCATCTACTTGAAATTTTTTTACAGCGAAATTGGATATCCGATCAGACCTAATGGAAATCTTGTCAGTATTCAGAGAGTAGGAAGAGACCAATCTTGTCAGTATTCAGAGAGTAGAAGGAGACCACGGCTTCAAATTAGGGCTCGGACAATGGCTGCTTTAAATTTGGGATACATCCGGCATATTTACCTGAAATCTCAGCCGGCCAATGCAATACCCTCTCCGTTGGAACAAACCACGGCAACACCCAGCATTGCATGTTTTGAATGGATAGAATTCTCGCCACCAGAGGTGAATAAGAAGTAAGAAGTCACCAGCGTGTTCAGCAAAACCCCAAAAGTAGGCTGTATATATGAGATCAGTGTTGTGTAGGCAAACCATCATCATCACCCCTAATTCATTCAAATCCCTGCACAGTTTCTTCACCCATGCAAATCCCGCTAATTATATGTTCGGTCACCGTAGAGATAATAATAACTCAAAACTTCATCAATTTGTATTTTTAATATTGTTGCACGTTGGACATTAATTAGGTAATTATAATCAACACTGTATATTCATTGCGGAGGATTTTGAATTATTTTGATTAACACAATATATAATCAACATGTCATCCTAATTTAATATGGTGTAATATTTTCATACTTAATTAATTATGAATAATTGTGGCGGTGTCATTATTCTATATTGATACAGAATATTTTCATATATATTCCATGTATCGCACATTCATGTTTTCCTTTCGCAGACGTGTTAATTATCATGATGGACTGAAATTACCGTGCAAATTAGTATTTTATAGATGAAATGAGTTGTATTTGTAAAAATTGAAGGCGAAAGAATATATAAAAATGGTAGGTGCCGGAATATGGTGAACTTGCGGTGGTTATGTGGCGGCTTTAGTCAAAACTACGTAGTTTCATCATTTTTAATGCTTTTAATTAATTTATTTATTGACCGGAGCAATAACTCTTCTAGTTCCCTTTAGGACTAACATGAATGAACCGCGTCATACGCAGAGAGGTAATATTTTTGTGTAATTCGATAAATGTGAAGTGCTAAATAGCATGAGAGATTTTTTTATCACTCACACTAATGTGCTCAGACATATTTTCACTGCCGTATTTAGTTCAATTACGACTTTTAGAAGAAACTAATCATAATCGAAATACAAAGGGGAAGAATTATAGTTATAATCAAAACCAAATTAAATCCAAAAAAGATATAAGGGGAAAATATTAAAAAAAATGAAAAGGACGGAAAATTTATAAAAACAAAAGACAATAATTATTTAATATTATCAACATATGGATAAAATCACCATTTGGTGGGGAAATATAATGCTCCTTGTTAGAGAATAGCATTAGGCCGAAGGCCTAGAGTTTAATAAGGATTATATACTTTCTTTTTGTACACTGTTGTAACTCAATATTATCTTATCAAAAATGCAGTCACCTCTGTATTGAGATTTACTCTTTAACATGGTAGTAGATATTGGTCGATTTTAGGGTTTAATTTTTTTTATTTTTGCCGCCGCTACAATAATTCGTTACAGTGCCACAACTACAGTAATCCGCTATGGTAACCTGCTACAATACTCCGCTACAGTAATCTCTAACAGTAACTCCAGGTTGCATATCCTTTTTTTTGGCTGATCTCTCCTTACATTTCCAATTATTTTTTGGCTTTCATTTGCATACTTGTGAGTTTTTTTGGAGTATACAAATTTTTGAGTATTTTATTGTTGGGGATTTATTGGATTTGGTGTATTCGCTGAGCCTACACTTGCACAGAAATTAGAATTTAATTATTTTCATTGACGGAGAGGAATTCAGAGGAAACCAACCTTGTCTTTGTTGAAAGTCCAAACCTTTCTATTGGAGTATGTCATATTTTGGAGGCACATCTCGAGTTAATCGCTATACAAGTTGGATTCATGATAAAATAAACATTCAGAATGGAAAACTTGGACAACTGATTCTGGTGCAACGACCCATATAACTTCCAATGTCTCGAATCTTGATGGTGCAGCTTCTTACTCTTGTCCTGCTATTCGTGTTAGAAATGGTGCCTTTCTTCCTTATACACACATTGGTCATTCTCGAGTAATTAATTCTTTATCTTTACAGGATGTTCTCATTGTTCATGGCATTATGAGGAATCTTCTTTATATTAGCATGCCGTCATATAATTTTGATGATCGTTCATTCATTATTTAGAACAAGTATACCGGGATTGTTCTTGCCATGATTACTGTGAGGATGCTTTATATGTGTTGAATTCAGGCGTTGTTGCATTCACATCTTTTTGTTGAATCTAGTAGCTCTAGAGCATCATTTGATTTGTGGCATGCTCGACTTGGTCATACATTTCATGCTGTCATTTCGGCTTTGTCTAAGACTGGAGTTTTGTTTGTTTCATCGTCATGCCCCTAAGTCTCATATTTGTGATTCGTGTGCTCGTGCCAAGGGTCACAAACATTTATTCGTTGATAATCCAAAGCATGCTTCACATGTGCTTGATTTTGTTCACTGTAACTTGTGGGGACCAGCCCTAATTACTTACTAGTAAGGTTTCTCCTACTATGCTATTTTTGTTGATGATTTTTCACGAGGCACATGGTGTTATCTTCTCAAAAAGAAGTCAGATTTTATTGATATATACTTCCGATTTGAGTCGTTTGTGGAAATCAATTCTCTAGTCGCTATAAAGTGTTTCAGAGTGATGATGGTACTGAATTCATTAGCACTCGTCTCCGCAATCCATTTTATTTCCAAGGGCATTCATCACCAAGTGTCGTATCCCTATACACAGAGCAAAATGGGCGAGCTGAGCGAAAACATCGACATATTCTAGAGACGGGGCTTTCGATGTTGCTTCACTCTAATCTTCCATCGTATTTTTTTATCATTTTAAATCTTATCAGCGACATCTTGATTTTCGGTGCATCAACTCGGATACTTCACTTTCTGTCTTTTCTCGTAGGGCTACGTTACTATATCTTCTAGTTTACGTAGATGACATGATCTTGACAAGAAATGATACTGGTGCCATTCGATTTTTGGGCCAGGCTAAGCATGCTCTAGACATTCTTAGCCGTGCAGGTATGATTGATGCTTCCCCAGTGACCACTCCATTTTTTCCACACTATCAGCTTTACTCTAGCATTAGTGATCCGTTTGGAAATCCGACATTGTATCATTCTCTTTTAGGTGTACTTAATTACTTGACCATGACTAGCTGACCTGATCACTTTTTTGCGGTCAATTTTGTCAGCTAGTATCTCCAAGATCTGCAAGAAGATCATTTTGTTGCTGTCACTCGGATTCTTTGTTATGTGGCTGGGCCTGGCACACCTCATCATGGTCTCAAATTTCGCTCGGGAGGTTCTTTAATTGTTTGTGCTGATGTTTGTGCTTACTTAAATGCTGATTGGTCCCGCTGTCTAGAGACTCGGCTATTGACTTACGGCTATATAGTGTTTCTAGGTATCTTGCAGTGCTAAGAAACAACCAATAATATCTCGCTCGAGTTCGGAGTCTGAGTACCGTGCCATAGCCTAAGTTGCTAAGATTGTCTGGCGCAGTCATCTTTTTTGAGACTTACAGTTTCCTCTTAAGGGTCCTCCATTGTGGTTATGTGACAACAACATCGCTATATTTTTAGTCGAAAATCCAGTGGTCTATAAATGGGCTAAACACATCGACATCGACTATCACTCTGTTCGGGATTTGGTTACTTCTGCTAAGTTCCTACTTCATTTCTAGGGTAGTTGTGACCAATTGAAGACTTAACACACTCTCTTATTTCAATTCAAATTTTGCAAAGGAAGTCTGCGTCCAGGTTTCTTTGTCTCATTGTATAAATTATCTTAACCTTAATGCATTGACTAGCTGCAACATAAAGTTGGATAAGTTTCCAATGTGTAGTTATAGGGTTTAACATACTATGAAGGGAATCTGATTCGATTATAAAATTGAGGTGGCCATAGAAGAATTCAAAATTGTAACTAACTCCGATGACCTTAATTTCAGCTTCTAATGGGAATGAAGCATGTGTAAAAAATGATTTAGCTGAAATTGTATCATTCTAATCATATCTAAGGACCATAAATATCCTACATTCTGATCTGTTCCATGATGCATTCCTTGGATGCTCTCTACTATCATAAGAAAAAAGAAATATCATTCAGCATTAAATACAGTCTTTTGTAATTTAATATATTATAAATTATATTTCAATTGTCTAAAGCTACACATTTTAAAAATTTGCAGATCAGATCATGTTTGACTATAAATTAACATTAGTATATATGTAATAACATATCATCATATGAGGTGTTGCTAGATTTACAAAACACTAACTTTTAATATAAAATTTTTAAACATTGTCAATTTGTGTAAATAAAATTATTGATGGTGAAACACAACCAAAACAAAGTTATGAAAAAAAGGGCAAAAAGTGCAAATGATGCAAATGAAATCGGGACAATGGAGTGCAGAGTATGGATAAATTGCCATATATTAAGTTAGTTTAATTAAACTAGTACATCATGCGAGGTATTGCTAGATTTACAAAACACTAACTTTTAATATAAAATTTTTAGACATTGTCAATTTGTGTAAATAAAGTTATTAATGGTGAAAGACAATCTAAAAAAATATATGAAAAAAAGTGCAAAAAGTGCAAATGAAATCGGGACAATGGAGTGCAGAGTATGGATAAATTACCATATATTAAGTACATTTAATTAAAATAGTACATCCTGTCTGCGCCTCGCGCGGGCTGTTGTGGATTGCTGCCTGTCTAGGATTATTGACAACCATCAAAGTTCTTTTTTGAGGGAAAATATTAACATATACTATATCACACACGCACTATCATATGCTTGTTGTGTAAGTATGAAAATGCGTTTTGGAAAATAGCTTAATTCTATTTATTCAAAGACATGGTGAAACATTGAACATTTTTTCACAACCATGGTAACAAAATCAACAAACCCAATCTAGCTTTCGGTTTGCTTCGAAACATGCTTGCTAATATCTGACATCTCAAAACATCATGATACCAAGAAAATCTGTAAACGAAGAACATGTGGAGTATATGCTTATGGACCTTGAGACTCCAAAACATTTGAAATTTTCTTACCACTCCAAACTTTAGCTTCTCTAATGGCAAGGGCAATTGCTTGAACTTACGTTGGGAACAATTTATCATAACTATACCTGAAATATTAAACATATCAATGCCAAAAGAATTAAACTAAACATAGAAGAATAAAACTGTGACGATAGAAGAAGAATTAGAGGACTAATTTATTAATTTATGTATGTATTTTGTATATTGCACTTATGTGCCTAGGGTTTAGCTAGCTTCAGTATTTAGCTTTAGGCCCTTGTATGTAACTATATATAGGCATGGTTCTGCCTTATTCTAATCAATCAATCGGATACAGTTTACATGGTATCAGTCGCCTGGCGATCCTCTTTCCAAAATCCCTAGGGTCTTAAACCCTATTCTCTCTTTTTCTCTCTACGGTCGCCGCCTCTCTTCTTCTTCCTCTTTTCGCACGCACAAGGCTCACCACCGGACTCTGCCGCTCTCCAGAAGGAGCAGGACACCTACGACACTGCCCTGACTGCCTACAACTCCTGGATCGTGGATGATCAGAGGCTATGTAGTGTGCTTCTCTCTTCATGTACTGCTAATGCGAAGAATAAGATCTCGCAGTGTGCCACTGCTCAGGAGATGTGGGATAATTTTGCCAGCGCCTACCAACACAGCACCTCGATTGCTGTTTTTAGCCTCCGACAGTAGGCTAACCTTCTCCGCAAGACTGGTACGATTCATGATCTTCATCTGTCTTTGGTGAAAATATTTGATCAATTAAGTATTATGGGTCAACCTGCTGAGAACCGTGACAAGTTTATGTGGTTTCTCACTGCCCCTGGTCATGAATATACGAATTTTAGTGCACCCATTGCTGTTCTTGATCCCTTGCCCACGTATATTACTGTTGCGGATCAAGCGAAGGGCTATGAGGCCTTTTTGGCAAATTTGGAGCAAACGAATGTGCAGGTACAGGCTCCGCCGAGTCCAGTGGCGTTTGTGGCGGCCGCCCAGCAACCAGAGGGTGGCGCATGGGCTCACGCGCCTGGAAAGGCCGCGCGTGGGGCCCACGCGCGGCCGGAGGCGACCTGTTCGGCGGTCGCCGTGGTGGTCGTCGTCCCTGGACAGCTCCTGGAGGTCCTGGTGGGTCCAGTTCTGGTGTTTTGGGTGCTCCAATTCAGTGTTACACGTGTGGAGGCTTCGGACATATCTCTAGGTTTTGTCCTTTCTCTACGCCGAGTTGTGTGACTCCACCACCACAGCCCTATGGCCAGCAGCAGTACCAGACTTATGTTCCTCAGCCGGCACAGCTTCCAGCCATTCCTCAGGCTCTTGTTGCTCAGACATATGCTGCTCCGGTTGCTCTTGCGGCAATGGCTCCTCAGCCACATGTGTATGCACCTCAGTATATTCCATACCAGGCTCCTCAGGCTCAGCCCTCTCCGGCTCCTACAACTTCGGACTGGTATCTGGATTCCGGGGCTACCAATAATATGAGTGCATCTACCTCGACCTTGACTGCAGTCGCTCCATACAATGGTAATACCTTTGTTTCTGTTGGTAATGGTGCTTCTCTTCCTATTACTGCTGTTGGTGATGTTAGAGTTAGCCCATCTATACATATATCTGATGTCTTGCTTGTACCTGCTATTACTAAGAACCTCTTGTCGATAAGTAAGCTTACCAAGGAGCTCTGTGCTGTTATTTCTTTTGATGACAAGTCTTTTATTATTCAGCACAAGCTCAGCAGGGCAATCCTGGGGCAAGGACACAGTGAGCATGGGCTGTACGTGCTGGACCGTGGTGAGGCAGCAATTCTTTCAGTGGTGTAGAAGAACAATAATAGAGCATCTTTTGAAGTGTGGCATGCTCGATTAGGACATGTGTCCTCTGCTGTTATTTCTTTGTTGAACAAACATGGGTTTTTATCCCTTACTTCTGTACTTCCGAAACCTGGTATTTGTGAACTGTGTGCAATGGCTAAAGGCCATAAACTTTCTTTTGTTGAGAACCCTAGACGTGGAAATAAAGTTTTGGATTTGATTCATTGTGACTTGTGGGGGCCATCTCCGGTTGTTTCTAGAAATGGTTTTTCTTATTATGCCTTGTTTGTGGATGATTATTCGCGGTTTTCGTAGTTCTATCCTCTACGTCGTAAGTCAGACTTTGTCGATATCTACTTCCAGTTTGAAGCATTCGAAGAGAACCAATTCTCATCCCGCATCAAGGTTTTCCAGAGTGATGGAGGGACTGAATTCATTAACAACAGACTGCAGTCTCACTTTGGAACTCGCGGTATTCACCATCAAGTCTCATGTCCTTATACACCTGAGCAGAATGGTAGAGCAGAAAGGAAGCATAGACACATCACGGAGATGGGCCTCTCCATGCTATTTCACACGCATCTGCCGCTATCCCAATGGGATGATGCATTCAGCACTGCTGTCTTCACCATCAATCGGCTGCCAACTCCAGTGATTGATAACAAGTCTCCATTTGAAGTTCTTTTTGGGCGTTCACCGTACTACTCGAACTTTCATCCATTCGGGTGTTGCGTTTTTCCCTATGTTCGGCTTACATCTGAGCATAAACTAGCCCCGTGCAGTCTACCATGTGTCCTTTTGGGCTACAATGCGCACTACAAAGGATTTAAGTGTTTGGATCCTGCTTCTGGTCGCATTTATATGACTCGCCATGCTCGTTTCGATGAGGGTCATTTTCCGTTCTCAAGAGCATCCACAGAGGCTCAATTTTCTTCCTTGGATGTCTCTTCCTTTGTTGAACCCACTGATCCTGATTTAGAGACAGCCTCTGTTGAAATCATTCCACCACAGCAGCCCTGTACGGTATTCCATGAGTCCTCTTCGACAGCACAAGCAGTGATCGATGACGAACCTGTTCAGACTACTCCAGTACCTTCTCCAGCATCATCGAGTTCATCTGATTCACCTGGAGATTCAGTCTCATTTAGAAGTGGGTCTTTGACTCCTCCTGTTTCCATAACTCAACAGGCTCCGACAGCTCCACCTGCCCCTCGTGCTCACCAGATGGTCACTCGTCATCAGGATGGAACAAGAGTAGCTCGCAGCCTTGGACCTGATTTTGTGGCTACAGGTTTAGTTGCTGAGTTACTGGTACAGAAGGAACCGAGAAATTTCAAGGCCGCAGTGAAGGACTCACAATGGGTTACTGCTATGGATGAGGAGATTGATGCACTCCAGCGGCAACAGACATGGCAGTTGGTTCCTTGCCCTCCACACGATAATATCGTTGGCTCCAAGTGGGTCTATCGGTTGAAGTACAAACAAGATGGCTCCATTGAAAGATATAAAGAACGACTGGTGGCTCAGGGATTCTCACAGGTTCCAGGTTTTGATTTTGATCATACCTTTAGTCCAGTTATGAAGGTTGCTACTGTTCGAACGGTGATTGCCATTGCCACTATGAAGAAGTGGCCACTTCATCAGCTAGATGTCAAGAATGCTTTTCTGAATGGCGTTCTTGATAGTCCAGTTTACATGGCTCAACCAGCTGGTTACCAGGATCCTGCACGTCCTGATCATGTCTGTCTCCTGAGGAAAGCCGTTCATGGTCTTAAGCAAGCTCCTAGGGCATGGTTTGATCGCTTCAGTGCCTTTGTTAAAGGCCTTGGCTTTGTTGGAAGTTTGTCGGATCCTTCGCTGTTCTGTTCACCCGTGGCTCAGTCATCCTATACCTTCTCATCTATGTTGATGATATCATTCTTACCGGGAATGATAAGGTTGCTATTCAGAGTTTCATAGCTCGTGCTGATCGGGAGTTTTCTGACAAAGATCTTGGACACCTCAGCTATTTTCTTGGCCTGGAGGTTACACCCACCTCTACAGGGTTGTTCTTGGGTCAAGCCAAGTATGCTGGGGATATTCTTCAGAGAGCTGGGATGCTGGATTCTACACCGGTCTCCACACCATTTCTTCCGTTGTCTCATTTACACAGTAGCACCAGTGGACCGTTTCACAATCCGAAATTGTATCGGTCTCTTGTTGGAGCTCTTCAGTACCTCACTCGTCCTGACCTGTCCTTTGCTGTCAACTCTGTGAGTCAGTATCTTCAGGATCCATGGGATGATCATTTTGCCGCAGTCACTCGGATACTCAGATATGTTCGTGGGACACAACATTATGGATTGACCTTTACTGCTGATGGTGTTTCGGAGGTATTCTGATGCTGATTGGGCACGTTGCTTGGAGACACGTCGCTATACTTATGGGTATGCTGTTTTCCTTGGTTGCAACTTGGTCTCATGGAGTGCGAAGAAGCAACCTACAGTCTCTCGCTCAAGTTCTGAATCGGAGTACAGAGCTCTTGCGAATACTGCTTCCGAGGTAGTTTGGCTGTTACACATTCTTAGGGATCTGCGTTTTCCGCTTCAAGGATCCCCGGTGCTTCTCAGTAACAATGCTATTTTTCTTGCGGTGAACCCAGTTGCTCACAAGAGAGCTAAGCACATCGACATCGACTATCACTTTGTGAGGGAACTCGTTAGTGCTGGCAAGCTTCGGGTTGGTCATGTTCCGACCTCATTACAGGTTGCAGACATTTTCACCAAGGGACTCAATCGTGCGCTGTTTGACTTCTTTCGGTCCAAGCTTCGCGTCTCCATCAATCCGACGCTTCGCTTGAAGGGGAGTGTGACGATAGAAGAAGAATTGGAGGACTAATTTACTAATTTATGTATGTACTTTGTATATTGCACTTATGTGCCTAGGGTTTAGCTAGCTTCAGTATTTAGCTTTAGGCCCTTGTATGTAACTATATATAGGCATGGTTCTGCCATATTCTAATCAAGTAATCAGATACAGTTTACAAAAACAGAGCTAGTCATAATCTTGATGACAAGAAACTATGCGGATGTTAGTGTGGTTTGTTGTATGTAGGATCAGTTAAGCATATGTTTTGTTGAGGGAAAAATCTTTTTTCATGAACAAAAAACTGTTATTATCATGGACTTATTAGAGGTCACCAATCGCACAACTGTAAGCGGCATCAAAGGAAGAATACAAGGGGCAAAGGGCAAATGGATCCATGAACTCCCAAGTGTCATATGAGCCCAATAGAACCACACCAGCAACTATCTCTAGAGAAACACCCTATAATCTAGTGTATGGAGCCGAGGCGGTTATCCTAATTGAAATTGGGGTCCCCTCAGCAAGAACTTATCAGTAGGAAAGTCAAGATGATAACGCTAACAAAGAAAACCTCCAACCCCGACCTAGACACTACTACAATCACCTTCATTTAAGGCACAAGTTTAAGGCGTTTGGGGCGGGTTCAAAATCTTCCGCCTTACTACTTACTTGCGAATTCGCAAGCCACACTCGCTAGGTTTTAAAAAAAAATTTAAAGGTGGAAATGACCGTTTAAAAGGCGGTAGTCGTATGTGACGTGAAAAATGAAGAGTTAAGGCGGAAATGTCATTTCCGCCTTAAAAACCTGTTAGTTGTTGCGAGTTCGCAACAAGTAAGTTAGGTCAGTCGTAATAATTACGATCTCGCATGTAATGAACGCTTAGGGTTATTTTAGCAAGCTAGGATCTAGCGAGCTCGTAGATGAGAAAAAGTAAATAAACTCATTTTGGTCACGACATCGCATGCATGCTCGCTGAGGTTGTTGCGAACTCGCCACTAATAACATGGAAAAATTTGTTTATGAAACGAGTTCGCCACCCATAAGTTAAGTGTTGACATATGTGTAGCGAACTCGCTAGTCAAATGAGTAGGTATGCGTGAATACTTGCGAGTTCGCAAGAGTGAAGACTATATAATAAAACAGCAGCTCCTAGCGGATTTGTAAACAACAAATTAGACATTTGAAAGGTTGTATGTATCATTTTTCCCTTGGATTACCATAAGATTGATTAGGTAACCTTTTTTTGGAATTCCGATCGTTTGCTAGGTGGTGGGTAAGCTATTTTCCGCCTTACCATGTGGTTGTTTGTTTGTTGTTGTTGTGTTCTTAAAAAATTGTTGTTTTTGTGATGATTTTGTGATAGTTTCATGTTGATTGTAGGTTTGTGAGTGATATACCACTGTGGGCTAGCTTTTTTGTTCAACGATTTCTAAGTTGATTAGAGTTTGCGCCGTGTCGTGCATTATGGATCGTGAATCCATCATGAATAAGAATGCTCGGTTGTCGAAAGAATATCTAGATTTGGTTGAAGAATTCTTAAGAGTTGGGTTGCGACATTTTAAGCTGAGGAGCATAGGTGGTGTTAGATGTCCATGTAGGGATTGTAGGAATAACGCTATATATGAAGATATTCTTGTTGTGCGTGAACATTTAATCTGTAGAGGATTTGACAAATCGTACACTGAATGGGTATGGCATGGTGAGGGCAATTATGGGAGTGAGAACATGGAGGTGAATGAGGGAAACGAGGAGGAAATGCTAAAGTATAACGATCAATTGTCGGATATGTGCGACGATGTTGTTATGGAATTTGTGGGAAAAAAAAGTATGCTAGAGGCTATGTATGCTGATAAAGCGACAATTTATATGTTGGCTCAAGCCATTCAAGGTTGGGTGCAACATTGTTGTTGATGAACCTTAAGGCTAGGCATGGGATTTCAGATAAAGGAATGACTGAGTTGTTGGAGTTAGTTAGAGAGTTGCTTCCTCAGGACAACTTGTGTCCAGATCGGGTTTATACTGCTAGGAAAATCTTATGCCCCATGGGAATGGAGTTTACCAAGATCCATGCTTGCCCGAATGATTGTATGTTGTATAGAGGGGAAGATGATTCTTTGAGGGATAATTGCAAGGTGTGCGGTGAGTCAAGGTGGAAAAAAAAGGAAGGTAGAGTTGAGGTATGTGGGGAAACAGTGACAACATCGACAAAGCAAAGTCCTGCTAAGGTAATGTGGTACATGCCTCTTAGACCACGATTGGCGCGCTTGTTTGCAAATGCAAGTGATGCGAAACTATTAACATGGCATGCCGATAGAGTTCGAGAGGGAGATGATATTATTTCTCACGCTTCAGATGGTGATCAGTGGAAGAAGATGGATGCTAGGTACCCTGAGTTTGCTAATGAACCTAGACATGTGAGACTCGGACTATCCACGGATGGCATGAACCCTTTTGGTAACATGTCTAGTACCCATAGTTCATGGCCTGTTATGCTTGTTATTTATAATCTCCCTTCTTGGTTGATGATGAAGCGAAAATATGTGTTTTAAAACACTATTATATCAGGCCCTAAGCAACCTGGCAACGACATTGATGTTTATCTAGCACCTCTTGTTGAAAAGTTATCATCTTTATTTGAGTTAGGTATGGTGATTCCCGATGGTAGTCGTGGGGATGCTGAGTTCAAACTTAAAGCAATGCTTATGTGGAGTATTAATGATTTTCCGACGCTTGGAAATCTCGGAGGGTGCTCGGTGAAAGGACATTTTGCATGCCCGCTATGTGAGAGTAATACTAGTCATTTTCAGTTAAAGCATGGAGGAAAGCCTGTTTATTTGGGTCATCGACGTTTTTTGCCTGCTAGTCATCCATGGAGGCGTGCTAAGAAGTGGTTTAACGGTGAGGAAGAAAACGGTGTAGCCCCTGTCCCACTCTCGGGTTCAGAAATTTTTGGCAAGGTGTCTGGAATAGAATATGTTTTAGGCAAGGGTCATAAGAAAAGTAAACAACCTTCCATTTGGAAAAAGTGCTCTATATTCTTCAAACTTCGTTACTGGGAGCATTTGGATGTACGGCACTGTCTGGATGTGATGCATATAGAGAAGAATGTATGTGAGGCTTTGGTGGGGACGTTGTTGAATACTCCCGGGAAAAGTAAGGATGGATTGAAATCGATGAAGGATTTAGTGAATCTTGGCATTAGGACATCCCTTGCCCCCGTGCAAGAATAAGTAGGTAAAACGTACCTACCACCTGCTTGTTATTCATTATCATCTGAAGAGAAGGAAAGTTTTTGTGCAACTCTGAAGTCAGTGAAAGTTCCTTCTAATTACGGTTCAAACATCAGTAGTTGTGTATCGACTGCTGAATTGAAATTGGTTGGAATGAAATCGCACGATTGTCACAATTTGATGCAGGATTTGAATGTCATCGCTCTCCGTGGATGCTTACCTACACACGTTCGGAAGGCGGTTGCAAGGCTATGCTTTTTTTTAAGCAGATATGTCGCAAGAAGGTTAGTCGGTGTAAATTGGATGAGTTGCAAACCATGGTGGTAGAAGTGTTGTGTAGGCTTGAGATGTATTTCCCCCCCTCATTTTTCGACGTCATGATTCATGTGATAGTCCATCTTGTAAGGGAGGTCAAGTTGTGTGGTCCCGTGTACCTAAGATGGATGTATCCATTTGAGAGGTACATGAGTATTTTCAAACATTTTGTCAAGAATCGATATCGTCCAGATGCAAGTATTGTACAGCGGTACGTGGCCGAAGAGGTGATCGAATTCTGCACCAACTACTTACAGGATGTACCAACAATAGGGCTACCAATTGCTAGGCACGATGGGAGAGCTGATGGTGTTGGACTACGGCATAGGTCAAAGTTCAGCCCTTCCTCAGATGAGATATCTAAAGCCCATCTGTATATCCTACGCAACCATTCTGCTGTGAGTCCTTATGTCGAAATTCACCTAGCAGAGATTATGGCCGCGCATCCCGGTTTGTTAGGACCCCGGGCTTTTGAATTACATGGTAAAGATTTCACTAGTTGGTTGAAAATTCATGTGCAAAATGGGGATGAGCATCCAAAAGTCGTCAAATGGTTGGCTAAGAGACCACTGGGCACAGTTACGTCGTTTAGTGGGTATGATATAAATGGTTACACATTTGGTACAAAGTGGAGCGATGATAGATCGGCGACACAAAATAGTGGTGTATCAGTACCCGGAGAGGGTGGTTTGCATGGGGAAAATGCTTTTTTTGGTACAATCACTGACATCTGGGAAATGGATTTTGTCCACGTAAAAATAGCACTGTTTAAATGCCAATGGGTTGATCAAGCAGGAGGTATGCGTCTGGAGGAGTTGGGGATGATTCTAGTCAACGGAGACATGCAAGGCTCAACTGAAGATCCTTTCATAATGGCCGCACAAGCTCATCAAGTGTTTTATGTTAAAGATCCAGTAGATTGTTGCTGGGAGGTCGTGGTAGATGGAAAGAAAACGTTTGTTTATGGTGATGGTTTGTTTGACGATGATTGCATCATTTCTAGTGAGAACATTCCATTGTCGATTTATGAGACATTGGAAGACGATGATGACATAGTTGCCCGAATTATATGTCGGATGGACCACGATGAAGGAATGTGGATTAACCCCGCAGGAAAAACTACTAAAAGGAAGAGGAAGCAATCAAAGAAGCATAAGAAGACGACTATGAAGAAGAAGAATAAGAAGAAGAAGAATAAGAAGTTAGTAACTGACGAAGAAGAAGAAGATGAAGAAGAGGAGGAGGAAGAAGATGAGGAGGTCTAATAAGCGTATACAATACATTTGTAGTTTTTCTATTTTGTATGGTGTGTAAAATAAAATAAATTGATTGGATATATGGTACGTTTTGGCTAATATAAATTGTTTGGATTCACATGATTACCATAAATTGAGGTAACTGTGCAGGCGTGTTGCGATTTCGCAAATTTGCATGCAGTTGCAGACGAGGAAGGTTACGAACTCGCAAGGTAGCATTACACGCAGCGATATCATGAGAAGAGATTCAAATTTCGCCTGCTAAGCTTTGTCACTCTGTTCTAGCTACCTGCGAGCTCGCCAGAACCAAGCTAGGGTCTTGAGATATCGCCAGTTTCCATCATTGAATTTTCAAAATTATAGTATTGACATGACTTTGGAAGCTTGCGATTTCGTTACCTGACTCGCTTAGAGCTTGCGAATTCGTTAACTTACTCGCTTAGTGTCATTTTGTAATATTAAGCTTCAAATTTCATAATTATTGGTTACAGTAGACAATAAAGTAATGTTAAAATACTGTTGAATAATTGAGGGAGATGTACAGAGTAATTTTTGAAGACAATAAATTCGATTTAAATCCAACAAAAACTTCAAAAAAAGGAAACAAATTGTAGCGCACAACGTATAAGTGAACTTAACATCCAATGTGATATACAAAAAAACAGAAATCACTAATCTATCCTTCAGTAGATGGTGTTGGAGACGGAACAGTCTTCTTGGCCTTCTTACTCGCTTGTTCCCTTTCAATTCCACGTATCACCTTTTCGGTACACCAGCATTCCTGATTAATATGCGCGATTTTTTCTCTCATAAGGTCGACTGTGTCCTCTAGGCCTCTGTAGTATGCTTCCGGTTGGAGCTCTGATCAAACATTGGAAGCAAATGTTACTTACAACAAGATCTTACATACAATAGCAAATTTAAAAGCTAATAAGACATAATTAGAATGCATCATGACTAAATTAGTGTACCTTCAACTTGATTTCTGACCTCTCCTCGTCGAGCACCAAAGGGTTTTTGGTTGAATCTTCCGCCGCCTGCCAAGAACCATCCACCAGCTCACACTTACCTTTCCTCTGAAAGTATTCCATAGTGTAAAACATACACTCTTGAGCCTTTGCGGACAATTTCATCTTAGGGAAAGTGGTTGTGAGATACATGGTAATGAAGTTACCATATGGAAGCTTAGTCACAGGGCGTCGATTCTCAACTACACTTTGTCTCATATGCTCAAATATGACATAGCCCGGGTTCAACCTTAGCTCCTCCATCACACAATAAAACATGACAATTGTTGTGTAGTTAAGCTCGGTTATCCACCCGCCTTTCGGCACAACTGATCTAGCTATCATTTCGTACAAGATTCTTTGGTGACAAGTCAACTTCTCAAGTTTGTATTCCCTCGGCTTACCGAGAGGACCCTTAGGCCGGCCAAAGTAATTGAAACCTAAGTTTTGTAGGTAAGCTTCGTCAAATCCACCACTTTCAGGCCACTTTTCTCTAAAATAAAAACCTTCCGGGGGAGGGTTACTGTAATCCTCTTCTACAGCATACGACACGCCTAAAGCCTTGTTAAAAAACTCTTCTCCTATCTCAAAATCCTTCTTGTTTACCCTAGTAAACCAACGCCCTGTTTCCTTCTGCTCCTCAATAAGCTGATGGAAATTGGCATAAAACCGACAGGTTTCTTCCTTATGAGATGGGTAGTTCAGTCCTAATAAATCATGCAAGTCATGATCTCTAAAGGTTTGTAGCACATTAGTCAACCCTAGTTGCTTAATCTGATCGAAATCTAACACATAGCAATCTAGCAGCGTTGCATGCTTCATTAGGTCAGAATACGCATCAGAAGCAAGTAAACTTACAAACTTTTGCTTGTCATAAGCAGTTGAGGAAGCCGGTGCTTGATTGGTTGAAGACGATGCTACCTCTCTACGACTGGAACCAAATGGATTTGGGGCTTGGTGCTTTGTTCTTGCCATGGCTGATAGGAATCACTAGGAAATTTGGGCTTGGTTAGATTTGGGGGTTTTTCCTTGATTTGAAATTGGGGATCGCGTTTGGAATAGAACTGCACAGGTTTTTTACTTTTATACTACAACAAGCTAGCGAGCTCGCCACCCTGCTCGTCTAAAGTCAAAACATTGTCGTTTTGATCTAATTTTTCAATTAAATTCTGTGGTAAATGTTTCCGAATTCGCCACTGTAATCTCTACAGCTAGCGAGTTCGCTAGTTACACGTCAACTCAGCTCTGTTGGTTTAATATGAAATGTAGCGAACTCGCCACTAACATCTCAAACTTCAAGCGAACTCGCCTAATGTACGTCAACCTAAGCTCTGTTAGATGAATATTAACTGTAGCGATTTCGCCACACTTCTCATCACACTAACGAGCTCGTCAGGTAGAAGCCTGCTTATTCCATATTAGCTTGTATCTGTCGAGCTCGCCTGTTTGTTAGAATGGTGGATATGAATGAAGTAACCTTGCGATATCGTGAGTATTTAGAGCCTCTTCGTCAGCTTACTAGCGAGCTCGCAAGTGAGACTCTTGTTAGGCTATGTTGAAGATTTCAAGTTACCTACGAGCTCGTCAGTTTCTATACGAGAGAGTAGCGAGATCGCAAGTGTAACTCATATTTGGCAAATTTGAATAGTGCGAGTTACTTACAAGTCGTCAGGGATTGGTGAGACACTAGCGAATACACAAGTCTAACTGATGTTAGGCTCTGTTGAAGATTTCAAGTCACTAACGAGCTCGTCAGTTATTGTCGCCAGTGCTGGCGAGCTCGCAACACGGTAATCTAGCTACAAAAAAAAACTTGTGCAAAATTTGATGGCATATTTCAACAAAAACAGATGCCTAACCAGGATCATCTCATTCATAATTCTTCATCAAATACTACCACAACTGTTTCTACACAAATTGTACTTAAAAAAAGGCCATAGTTTGGCCAATGTTTTATCACAAAAGAAAGTAAACTAAATCACAACCCCTTAACTAGAACATCATGTAGTTCTTCACTAGTTATGTTCTGCGAAGCATCGGTGTTAGGTTGCGGTTTGGCAATGTCTTGAGTCCCTTCGACTTGATTGGTGGCACTTGTGCCAGCATCTTCTTGAGCTGTCGATTCCATCCCCAACGTCGCCTCCTTTGCTATTCTTGACTCCTTCCTCTGCATCTCAGCCTTCTCCGTTGTGTCTTCGCCATCTGACAGGTCATCCTCTTCATCATCGTCATCGTCACTATCATCAACCTCATCATCCTTTTCTCGGCCCGCCACCTTTCCATGGGAGCCATCTGTGGCCTTGCTTTTCCCTTTATCCTCGCTACCCCCTGGCGCGCTCACCTCATCACGCAGCTGTTGTAAAAAATCTGGAATGTCTTCAGAATCGCTCAAGTCGCAGTCGATGGCTCCGCTTTCAAGAAGTCGATTGAGTGCGTCGTTGTTCGCCCGTGAACGTTGCTGCGCTACTTCAATCTCATTGGCCAGCTTGCCAATTTTGACTATCAACCGACCACGAGCTTCAAACACTGCGTCTGCAATTAATAAAACATAGAATCAGTTATGAATGGACTTATGCAACTGTTTTTAAAACGAGCGAAATTTTTTATTACCTGATGCACCACCCCTAGCTCTTCTCGCTGCCGCTTCAGCTTCCTTCTTCTTCCGTACTTCCCATCCGCCTTCAATTCCAGACTTTTATTACGCAACCAATCATTGTCGTAATAAACAATCTGCATTGGCCTACCCCTTGGGAAGATACCGGCTTTTCTGATCAAGGCAGTCACCAAACCCCTATACGGAATTGCGGCTTTCTTATGCCTTGCCATCTTCATCATGTGGCTAAGGATCGTGAAGCCGGGATTGATCTTCATATTCTCCACGATATAGTAAAACAACGTCAAAGAAGCAATCGATGGCTCACAAGCATGGCCTAGAGTAGGCAGAACATTCCCACATATCATTTCAAAGACTAACCGATGCTCCTCGCTTAGTCTATACACTGGGTATGCCCTAGCTCTACCCGCTCTATTCGAGGTCCTTTTAAACAACTTTTGAGCCATCTCTGCTACATTCGGTGGCTGTCTAGGGCTAGTGGCTGGAAAGCGCTGTTCATAGTAAACCTCGTATGGGCCATCGGGTTTGGTTGGTCTAAGATATTCACTGCTCTTGTAGGGGCATTTCAACACACTATTTATCATGAATTTATCAACCTTAAACTTAACCCCTCTAACTATGGTGGTTATTTAATCGACCCCTTCCTCTAACCCTAAATTAGCATAAAACTACAAGAATTCCTCATAGTAGATGGGGTCGGGAAGCTGTAAAAGGTGATCTAGGTTTTGTTCCCTAAAATAATCAAGCACATAATCAAGCTTCAGAGCAGGCACAGTGGTACTATCAAACACCTTATTGTGAATTACAGAACGAGACTGTAAGCGGGCATACCTCGCTCTTGCTTTGTCATTGAAGAACTGTGGCTCGTCGTTTGCATTATCCACCTCCTCGCCGCCCTGTCCCGGCGGCTTTCCGGCGGTCACCTCTTCCTCTGGTCGGCGGGCACTTGTTCCTCCTCGGTTTTCAGCTCTGGATGGCGGCTCGACCTGTTCCTCACCGTCCACTCGCTTCCTCTTGGATCCGGCACCGGCCTGGCCTCTCCCACTCCCCTGCGAACGGCCTGATCCTCTGGTTTTGGGCGGAATTGCTAGATCTCCGGCGAAATCGCAGAGGGCTAGTCTAGGGTTTCTAATTTGGGGCAAAAATAATTTTGCCCGACCTTTAATTTTTTTTATATACTTCACATGCTTGCGAATTCGCCAGTTTACTCGCTTGGTTGTTAAAATTAATTTCACTACTTGCGAACTCGCAACCCTGCTCGCTTGAAGTTTTCCCACATCGCCAAATCAAGAGTCAGTTCTTCAGTATATATTGCTCAAGTTTTCTGAATGGTTCGATAAGACGCCGACCCGCGCAAACCGAACATGAAACACACACATTGATATGCAGGCCAAGTAGGCCTAATCTATACTATATATAGCACTATACTACCACCTACAGCCCATCAATGACTAAGGCCCAACCCCCAAATGTTTTTGGTGGTTATACACACTAGCGAGTTCGCCACTTGCTCGCACATGGAGGTTCAGTAATTTGGGTTTAGGGTTTTTGGGTTTAAATCTAGCGAGTTCGCAAGGTACTCGCCAGTTCATTTGCGGGCTTAGGGTTTAGGGTTTATACTACCAACCTTGACACTAACGAAATCGCAAGCACTCATGTTCATGTATAAATTTTCTATCTCAAATTATTTTTGTTAATTGTACATATTTTATATATATTTGTAACATAAACATTTATGAAAGAGTTTATTGTTTATTTTAATTTAATCTAATTTTGCCCATGAAACTTGAGTTGTGGAAGTGAACAACATATATGTTTGTAAAATCATTTCATCTTATGTCACAGGTGCGATTTAATAGCCAAAGTTACGTTCAAAAGTTGTCGAACTTGATATGTTATTACTTTGACTTTTGACTTCATTTGAACTAATCAGTCATTACTGTACATTTATTACATCCAACACTAATAGTACTTTGTTCTAAATTACATGTACGTGACGACTACTGGTTATGAACACTTACGCAGTATTTACCAACAACAATGTTAATGAGGATGATCTAATTCTTTTTTACATTACATGATTCGATGGTTACCATAATATATTCCCATTGATTATCAAGTTCATTAACCTAATTACATTAATGTTGTCACAACCAGCTAGTACCTGGCAAGCTATTTCATAACTCCATTTGAATATACCATGAACATTTGGGACTTTAGAGTACGATATGCTTTTCAATAGTCATACATATATACACTTGCAATTAATAGAATGATTACTCCATGACATAGTCGCAAGTAAATACCTTATTCCACACTTATATTCACATTAATGTTGTCACAACCAGCTAGTACCTGGCAAGCTATTTTATAACAACTTTTGAATATATGATGAACATTTGGGACTTCAGAGTACGATATGCTTTTCAATAGTCATACATATATACACCTGCAAATAATAGATTGATAACTCCATGCCATAGTCGCAAGTAAATACCTTATTTCACACTTATTTATAATGAAACTAATTTATTAACCTCCACTTCAATATTACGCTAAAGTCACCAACTTTATACCTTCTTACACGTGGTAATTAACTAGTGTATTATCAAACAAACTCGCAACACCGAAATATATTTGATATACACCTTATTCCGCGTTAATTACCATAACGAAACTAATTAAATAAATTCAATGTCATTTTTACGTTCAAGTCACCACTTTCATACCTTCGTAGACGTGGTAATTAACAAGTGTATTATCAAACTGAATGGCAGATGATTGAGAAAATTACATCATGCATCCACAGTTGCGAGTTCGCAAGGGTCCAAATTTATGAACTGGACCTCTTGCGATTTCGCAAGTCACAATGGTGAAGGTATTGAATGCATGAGTTTCATTACTAGCGTGATCGCATGGTGCTCGAAACCCGATGCATATAACTAGCGAATTCGCAACAAAGCCCGCCTCTGGTCGTCAACAGCATAATTCCAAGCCAAGAAGACCACAAACTTGGCATCTTATCACTTTTCATGGTCGAATCTTTCTTCCAAATCTCTTCTCTTTTCACATATTCTCTACTCTTTCCACATCAATCTTCCATCAAATCTACACAAACCCTTCCATAAATTCAACTACATCTCAAGTGGGTCAATCCAAAGTGTAAGCAATTTGCTAAGCTTTTCAATTACTTCTCCACTATTTGTTTCTCTACCCATATGCTTGCCATTATGATTTTTTACTTGTTGTTTTAGAATTTAGTAGCACGATTTATGTGGGTAGGAGAAGGACAAAAAAGGTAGACCCATGCTCAACACTACAATCAATTCTACATCTACCTATTTGATAATTGCAAAGGTATGGGTTTTTAGTTGATTACACTTATTTTGTGAGTTTTAAGGGTCATTAGGGTTTATATATTCGTTGGAGTGTTAAAGTTATGATTCATCATTAATTAATCACCACTAGGTCCATTTAAATTGTTACATTTTATTTGTTTTAGGTACTTGTGTCTAGGTAAACAAAATTATACTTAACTTGTGTGTAAATGCATATTCATGACCATGTTTGTAGGCATTCATTAATTGGGGAATGTGGACTATATACATGTTTTGTCATTTCCACTAACAAATTGGTCTCTAAACGTTGGAAAGGACAATGAGTGAACCAACAAACTCGACTTCTTCCAACTCATCTAGTGGTGGAGAAAATGTTGTTCGCGATTCGCGACGACGTAAAACAAGGAAGCTTAGTCGCGCTTCAAAAGAAGAACAAATGAGGACCCATTGTCGCGAGATAGAGACACGAATCGACAATAAAATTCTAACACATTTCAAATTTAATGACATCGGTGTAGCTATTGCGCCCTACGATGATGCCCAGAGATGGTCTAGTTGGTGTGGGAAAATAGGTAGGACTCATGTACCGCTAGACACTACGGATTGGAGGCTTCTAGACCCCGCTATCAAAAGGGGCGTGTGGAAGGAATGCAAGGTGAAGTTCACTTTTTTATTTTTTTTCCATTTAGTAATACCTTATTAATAGGACTTACCATCTATACTATATCAATGTTAGCGACCCTTTGTTATCGAAGCCAAATCGTACGATCAAGTGAAGAAGAAGGCATTACAAATTGCATTAAAGTCGCATCGCGAGCATAAATATACTCTTGCCAAGGAGTACATAAACCCAAAGGGCATAAGGTTTGGTCAACATCCTAAGGATCGTTACAATCACATTGTCCCACTCACTTGGGAGATATTCAAGGAACGATGGCTAGAAAATGATTTAAAGGTTAGTACTAACATTCAATTTGCTTAATTTAATTTTTTTCCTATACACCTTTAATTGTTCCCTAAATTAGTGTATCCTTACTAACCAATAAAATTCATAAAGGGTGTGGGTGATGATAAGCGTAAAGCAGCTGCTTCTAATAATATGCCCTACACCGGTGGACGGTGTGGATATTTGGGTGTGGGGAAGAAGACATCTAAAAACAAATACAATAAAGAGGTTAAGGAACTAGTAGATGGTGGCACCCCCCTAGAAGAGGCAAAAAACCAAGTCGCGGCCGAAGACCCAACACAATATACTCGAGAACAGTTATTCGTGCTTGGTAGAATTAAGGCCGACGGAAAATTCTCAAGCGACGAGGCAAAGAGAATTGCCGGACGAGTGGTACGTGTTATATAAGTTTACATACTTCTCAAAACCATTAATGTTACTAAAATTAAAATAGAACGTCATAGTGTATTTAAAATACGACAACCAATTTGTTTGATTATTATTGTGAGTAGGATGAGGTAGGGCTTGAAGTTGAACAGGGTTTATTCATCCCGGTGGGAAAACATGATGTCTTGCATAGAGCACTATGTAAGGATGAACATCCTGGAAGAGCAAAGGGGATAGGTGGATATGCGACCCAAATTGAAACTTTTGGGATCAAACGTAGTAGCAAAAATCCTAAACCCTCTAAACTCCTAGTAGCCTTAAGCCAAGCTAAAAAATCCAAGCAATATGTCAAGAATTTGAAAGCCATCTTAGCCAATGTTTGTGCTTTTGTGAATTATCCTATTCCCGATGATTTGTGTCTAACAAATCAAGGTAATGGACCATCATCTAGAGGCTCCCATCCATCCCCGCCCCAAGATGAGGTTGACCAACCAAATCCTCCATTCGACCACATCGACACATGCACGCCATTGGTTCCTAGCCAACCTCAAGTTGATATACAACTTCCGCAAGTTGATATACAACTTCCCTAACCAACCACAAAGGTTAGGTTATCACCCTAGTCTAAGCCTTACATTCAAATTAATTACGCTTAATCATCTACTTCTTTTTGAAAATACTATAATAACAAACTAATTTTTTTTCTTGAATGTAGATTTCCCATTCTTGTAAGTTGTACGTTGTTAGAGGTAATAATTCTCAACCAATACGCGTTGCTAATGGGAATTCCTATCCTCATCTGACTTTGCATCACAAATCAAAAGTCCCTAAGGGTTTCGTAAGGGTATCCATAGTTGAGGTGTATGTAGAAGATGCCTTGTTGCCGGTGACTGAGGATGATGAATGCACAACAGTTGGTCAAGGTTTGGGATTTTTTTTTCGTATGGCCCGCGTGGTTGGTTGTAGATGCTAATTCAACATGCATCCCCAAGAACACAAAGCAACCAACAGAGATTGCCGACCTAAATTTCCCAATCCCTAAGATTCCTCTCTCTAATGAGTGTGTGGGTTTCATGAAAGCTCTCCCGGGTTTTGTTCACACACTATTTGACATGCTAGGTCATCATAGCCGTGAATCTGTGTACTATTTTGTAGCCAATTCTAAGGGTTTTGGCGAGGTAAAGGAAGTGGTTGTTCCTTGGGAAGATTTTGCCCTATTTTGGCACAAACAAACCCTTCCCGATACTATACTAATCCTACATCAAATGTAAGTGTTATTGTTTAACCTAGTGGTATTTATGTGTTACTTTATTGTGTCCGTATTTATATATCTCTTCCGATACTTTATGCTCTAAGATTGTTGTAGGTTCATGCAATACGTCTCTTTGAGCGTGACCAAGACATTCATCGGTTTTTTGCACCCGACTTGCTTGCAACAAGCCCAACAAGGTAATAATGTGAGGCTTGCTTACCTTACAAAGTTGCTAAACGACAAGAGCAAAACCATTTTCATTGGGCCATACCTAGAGGGGTATGTATTTACTAACTGTTTGATTAGTAGATATTAGTTTCAACTGCACATAATCTATGTTATAGTCTGAGGTGCACGTCGTTTAATATATAGTTGTCATTGGAGTTTTGTTGCAATGATTCCATCATTGAAGCGTGTCTATTGGATTGATCCACTACATTTCGCTCCATCTAAAAAATTCGCCGATCTATTGGAGATTGCTATGCATGCTGTGAATGACGACACACTCCTTAACTTTGAACTTATTCAAATTCAGGTTAAAATATCGACTCCTTTATTACGTATTTGCAGCTAAATACATTTACATACCATATGTTAAACTACTTCAATTTCAGCACCGCAAGCAATTGTCCAACTGGGAGTGTGGATACTACATGATGTTGTATGCCTACGAGTGCATTGAGACCCTTACAAGTGACAATTTGGAACTACATCGCGTGAGTACTCTTACAATATGAAAGTTTCTATTTATTACCTACAAATTACCTTAGTTTGTATTAATAAATGTATCTCATTCGTAGATACTCGAGGAAAATCAATCGGCATACACTAAAAAAGAGCTAGAGTTGGGGAGAGATAGATTTGCAAAGCACTTGGTCATCGTTAGAGCTCGATTCATATCTAGACCACACGTACCACGTAAGGATGCATGTAAAACCTAAGTCGTATTTCTACATTTGTTATACATGCAAAGGATTATAATTTATGAGTTCTTTGTGTTTGCCATTTAGTGGAGTACATATATCTTGCAATTGACAGGTTTAGATATGCCAATTATACTATTTGTGCGGGAAATTTACCAAAAATAAAAAATTAATGTACTAGGCTTTTTTCCTGGCGAGTTCGTTACCTTTCTCGTTAAGCACCAAATCACTTTTGCGAGTTACATGCGTACTCGCAAGTAGTCAAGCTCAGGTGGCGGTTTCGCCACATAGCTCGCTAGGTTGACCTCTGTCTCACCAATATTATGTCTAACGCCATCGCAACTTGACTCGTCAAGCCTAGCGAAATATACAAGCGAGCTCGCCACAAATCATCAAAAATCAAGCCCTATCACAGTTTACTAGTGTATTCGCAACTCTGTCGCTCGTTAGCCACTGCCTCTCCAGTCTCCGACCCTGCGATATCGCTAGTCTGCTCGTCAAGCCTGCCGAGCAAGTTAGTGAGCTCGCCAATAAACTACTAAAATCGCCTAATCTCAGATAATACGACGTCGTCTAATCATGCCTGAGAGTACACTTACGAACTCGCTACAAAATAATAAGAGATGGCGTAGCGAGCTCGCTAGGACAGTTTTAGGCGAGCCTCAAACGACTCCGCTAGTACCCTCGTTCACTATCTAACATCTTGTCCGGGCAAACTAGCGGACTCGCAAGAAATTTACTTGCGATCGCTTGTTGGGATCGCAACTAATCAAGTGACGCCCTAAACCCTAGACCATAAACCCTGTCTAATATGTAGTGTAGCGAACTCGCTGCATTTTGTTTAGCGATTCGCCAACAGTCGTCGTAACAAGTCAGACTCACACATAATTTAAGCCTTGCGTTAAATCTGGCGAACTCGCCACTTGGTCAGTTAGGTTTTGATTTTAGTAGTTGTTGCGAGCTCGCAACACGTCATAAAGGCGGAAGTGACATACTTCTAAGGCGGAAGATATGACTTAAAACAGAAATATTTTAAGGCGGAAGAGGAACCGCCTTAAAGCTTTTAAGGTTTTAAGGCAATACCAGAGAAGGCATTTGTCTTCTGCCTTGAAACGTGAAGGACAAACCGCCTTAAATGCTGCAAAATTGTAGTAGTGAGACCTCCTCGAGCAGAAAAGGGTGAATGCAACAATCCATGAAGCCAGAGTAAAAAAAAGAGTTAGCATTACCACGACCGAAGGGTTCGTCGAGCAACATTGCAAAACGAGACTTGGTTATGAGATTGAATGAAAAAAATAAAAAGGAAGGGGAAGGAAAGCTAGCCCCAAATTTGGAAGGTACTTATCGGGTCCTAGAATCTCATCCCGGGGGAAGCTACCTATTGGAAACAATAATGGGCGAACCCATACCTCGAAAAGAACGTGCTAAACATGCGAAGGTACCACGGAATATAAAAATTATTGCACAGCTAAGGAGCAATCCGATGCAGTTCCAAATAAAGTAGCTACATCTCATTTTTAAAGCCTGAGCATAACGCTCTAGGAAATGTTATCCTGAGTATAACCCTGATTGCTACTCATAGTAGTATACTTGAAAAAGTGTATGATTGACGCTTATATAAAATAGGCTATTTGGATGAAAATTTCAAATGTCAGTCACTTTGAGTAAAATAAAGGAAGATCAAAACTCGGGATAAAATATTTGAAAAAGTATTTGATTGAGGCTTACAAGCTAAGAAATTTGAACAACAAGTTTGATGTATGACGGACACCAACACTTCGATGATGAACCAGGCTCTCAAACTGATCTGCAAGACAAAGGCCCCGGGTGTTCCGGGGATAGACACTCCGACGCTCAAGTCAGTATATTTGCTTAAGGTGTAAAGAATAAAATATGAGATTAGATGGAGAGGTCTACCAAACCTTTATGGTATTTATATGGCTACAATCTGTAGATCAACAATATATGTATTTATGGTTTGAATACAACTCATATGGGAAAAGTAGTTGTATTACCATGTATAATAGAAGTATAATTCGGACATGGTTTTGTTACCATGTTTAAGATAGTTGTATTATCATCTTTGAGAAGATGTATATTCGTTGTAGAACATTCATAATATACGCATTCCTTATAAGGATTAGGATTGATGGACCTGTGGATCCACCCTCCGCGTATCTCGAGCCCACAACCCTTCTTGGGCCCTGGTCCGAGTATGAATGAGGCCCGAATACGAACCATGGACTTATCAGTAGCCCCAAGGTAGATCTTCAGAATATAGAGTACTCCATCTCGAAGGTTGAAGGAGAGACTTGCTTCTCGAGGGAAGACCAATAACTCGAGGGAGACTAACTCGGGGTATTAAGCTCGGGGTGTCCTTCGGGGACTCTCCTCTCGGGCTTACCCTTCTGAATATCTAGTTTCAAGTTCTTTCGTATTCTATCAGGACACGTGGACGGTTGGATCTGAATCTGCCTTCTTGAATTCTGAGGGGATAGATACGTGGTCTTGATTCATTGTATCTTCTAGCGGTGAGGAAGACCAACCTTCCAATTGCCTGCATCGTTTCGCGAGTCGAGGTAATTACTCCACTTAAATGCGCGGTAATTACTGGCTATATAACCAAGTAATTTTTCCTTGTGTTTATCATCAATCTTCATCTCTGCGTTTCATATTTCCGAAGTCTTTTCTTGAAATTTGTCTTCTTTTCTTCACATATATTCACTTCCCCCCATTATCTATATTGCAATGTCTTCTGCAAATTCCAGTGTTCCCTCTGGCCATGTAGATAATGTTGTTGAAGGAGGAGCCCCAGTTACTCGTGACTTGAGTAGCTTGTTCTTAGAGGTTAGGTCTGGGGAGTTGATGGAGGTTACCATTGCTACACCGCTGCAGACGGTAGCTGTAGTGGTAGATAATGGTGCCTCTGGGTCAGAGAAAGACCCTAACGCGGAGCCCCAAGTTGATAAACGGGTTCCGGCCGCTGATGGTGTGAATGATGTCACCAAGGTAGTTGATGAAAGGACACTAAGGTATCTGCGGTCCTGCAGGCTGTCATATCCTCTTGAGGCTGGCTTGAAGCTTGAGGATGGAGAAGTTCCGTTGGAAATCTGGTGAGCCCTACTCGAGGGGTATTTCATGGGAGGTTTTTACAGCAAGGGATAAGTTTTCCCTTTCCCCCTTTATTTCATGAATTCCCGCAGCATCATCAACTGCATTTGAGCCAAATACATTCCAATGTGGTAGTGTTGATTATGGCGGTGATTTCCTGGTGCGCTCGGAGGATTTACGATCCAAGCCTGGATTTATTCAGGAGTCTGTATACGTTATTCTCTTTTGATACTTACGAGTACATTACCCTCACTCCAAGGAAGAGGAAACACATCACGTTTCCTGATAATAGTGGTGTGTGGGAGGCAGACCGTTTCACTTTCGACCGAAGCAAGTACAAGGTCCCTGATTTGCATCCCCATCCAAAGGACGCTATAGCTCGTGACAGGGGTTTCATCATTCCCAATAACTTAAAGGGCATCATAGAGGAGTTTCTAAAGGAGGACATTACCCTTCAAAGAAAATATTTTGTTCTGGGCGCACATGGCTCTGTATGGCAGTGGCCCAGTATCACTTACTCGTACCTGTAGGATATTCCTCGGTCGAAATCTACCTCCAGCTTTTTGAAGCCTGATTGGAATTGGGCCCTCCCTGAAAAAATCCAGGGAAGAAAGAAGAAGGCCAGGAAAGGGGGTCCGAGAAAGTCTCCTCGGAATTAGGGTGAATCCTCTTCTAGTCGGTCTTCTTCAGGTAGCTCTTCAAGTCATATATTGTTTGTCATATAATATGATTTTCTTGCGTCATGTGCTGTGGTTTATCTTTATATATGTACAATGTCTCCTCCGAAGAAAAAGGTTAAGAAGGGGAAAACCTCTCTCCATGTCATAGATGAGGAAGCGGAGGAGTCCGAGGAGAGGGAAACCGAGGTTGGAAGGTCCTCAGATGATGGTGATGAATCTGACCTTGAGCTGGTGATCACCGCAGATGCTTCTTTGAAGAAACTGAAGTACTATCTGAGCTGTCCCAAGGAAGAGGATGGTCAGGCTTCTCGGAGGTCTTCTAAGAAGTATCCCTTCGTTGATGAGGTAACTATCTTTCATGTGATACTATATAGACTCTCCAGATGCCAAGTTTTAATATGTCTTTGATCTCACAGCTGATGGCGGATCTATCCACGGTGGGGGTGTCGAGCTAATGACGTGATCCGGCACTTGTCTGATTCTGTGATGGAATTACATGTTAAGTGCCGGTCGTTCAGAGCAAAGAAGGAGGAGATAGAAACTTCCCTCTTGACTATGACAACTAAGTCTGTTGCTTCTACTTCACCCTTTCAGTCTCCATTGGATGTGACTCAACTAGAAGCTAGGGTGAAGCAGCTAGAGGCTGAGAATAAGGACCTGCTGTTGGCGAAGAAGTCTCAAGAAAAGGAGTTGGAGACTTATCGGGATATTACCGAGGAGCTGTCGCAAAATCAAGCCGAGGAGAAGGATCCAGAGGAGCCTTAACGACTTCTAAAGCTTTGGAGTGCCTTCATTGCTTGTAGCCCCAAATTTCAGAGCCATAGGGAGGAGTATGGAGATTTATTCCATTCCTCAGAGCTGCATGAGATCTTGGATGGCGTCCTGCAACTGTGCCAATCCGAGAAGGATGTGAACATGATGAAAGAAATATTTTCTCATCCTCATGCTGCTGATAAGCTTTCTGCTCTGACTGCTAAACGGTGGATTCCCGGGGCCGAGTTTTTGGATGCATTGGATCCCTCCCAGAAGATAGTAACATCAGGAGATTTATTGAGGCTTATTAGAACCAAGTATCCTGAATTATCTTCTCTTGAAGAGGTGCTTAATCCTTCTACTGGCAAGGTTGAGTGATTTCAGCAGGTTTGCTACCTTACTTGCTGGCATCTTCTCGTCAGCCTCGGTCTCATGATTTACTGGAAAGGAGCACCAACCTTGGTTCTTAAGTTCTCGCAATTATCCATGATGAACACTCTGCGAGCTTAATATTGTTTGGCTTCTTCCTTGGGTGTCTTTTGACAAGGCCTTTAATGTCACAACATGCAGAAAAGTTGACAATATCCCATCTCTCCAGTGTCACTTCTGGTGAAATCCTAGGAAACCCTATTGGGTATATTTAACAGTACCATATTCTAATGTAATAACACCTTTGATATATCCTTTTTATGTTCGAGGTTTAGCCTCTTATGTGCCCTTTTGAGGGACTTTTTTAGAAGTATCATATTCTAATGTAATAACACCTTTGATATGAACTATTTGTGTTTGAGGTTTTTCGTCTATGTGTGCCCTTTTGAGGAAATTTTTTAGAAGTATCATATTCTGATGTAATAAAACCTTTGTATGAACTTCAACTTTTGTTTTTGAGGTTTCTCTTCTTTATGTTGAGATGATTGATTCTCGAGCACGTCTGCCCTTTTGGTCTATAGACCTCAATCAAGTACTTCTTGAAGTACTTTATCTCGAACCTATCTCTTTTATTCAAAACGATTGGTATTTGAATATTGGATCCAAACAACTTATAAGTTGACCAATCATATACTTTATAAAGTATATTGTTTCGAATAGCAATCAATGTTATACTTAAGACAACAATCTTTTTTTTAGAAAAGGAGTTTGAGATTGGTTGTTATAAAGATAGGTATAAAAATATCATGACTTTAATCTAAGTTTTATAACTTTAATAATATAAGTAAAGTAAATAGTGGGTTTGAGTTTGAGTACCCGTTTGTGCTAGAGTATACTTGTCTCGGACCTTGATGAGACTTCTCGGACATTCTTGATAGTCTCGAACCTTTGTGAGGCTTCTCGGACATTCTTGATAGTCTCGAACCTTCGTGAGGCTTTCCCTCGAGTTTTTATCTTCCGTGATACTTTCGTAAGTTAATCACATTCCATCTTCGTGGTATAGGTTCCCCTTTCATTGTTTCCAAGAGGTAGCTTCCCCCTGGATGGGATTCTAGGACTCGATATGGACCTTCCCAGTTCGGGGCTAGCTTCCCTTCCACTTTTTTTTTTGCTTTTTTCATTTAACCTCATGATAAGGTCTCCTTTAACGAGAGTGGCTAAGCGGACTCTTCTATCATGGTAGCGCTTAACTCTTTCTTTAACCATGGCCTCGTGGATTGTAGCGTTTGCTCTCTTTTCCTCTAGGAGGTCAAGGTCGAGACGAAGGTTTTCTTCGTTGGCCGTGCCATCTTCATTATCTGGTTGAGAAGTACGGACAGAAGAGACCCTAATCTCCATGGGGATGACCGCTTCAGACCCATCGTCTAAGCTATAGGGAGTCTCTCCTGTTATTGTAGCTGGTTTGGTTCTATGGGTCCAGATCACGCTTGGTAGTTCTTTGATCCAGTTTCCTTTAGCTCCCTCGAGGCGCTCCAAGGTTCGGTTCGTAACCTCTATTTGACCGTTAGCTTCTGTGATGATATACCGAGGTGAGCCTCTGGTGTATGCTATACTCCTTATACCCTTTTTTGAAGTAATAATTGGCAAATTGTGCTCCATTATCGGTCACTATGTATCTCGGGATGCCATAGCGACACACTACATCTTTCCCATAAAAACTGATAACTGTCTTTCTAGTTATCTTGGTCAATGATTCAGCTTCCATTACTTTTGAGAAATAATCAATGGTAACAATGTAGAGGTCCGTATGTAGAGGTCCGACAAGGTTTATGCCCCATCATTCAAATGGCCAGGATTCTTGTATGGTAATCATATTCTCTTGTGGTATGAGGGCCATATTAGATAATCTTTGACACTGATGACAAGAATAGATATATCTTTTGGCACCTTGTAGCATCGTAGGCCAAAAATAACCCATCTGTAGGAGCTTTCGGGTAACGGTACATGGACCTTGATAACTACCGTAGACTCCTTCATGTGTTTCTTGTACCAAGTGTTTAGCGTCGGAAGGTTCCACACACTTGAGCAAAGCCTGGAGGTATCCTTTCTTGTACAAGGTGCTGTCGTGGATGACATATTTCGGAGTTTTAACTCGGACCTTCCGTGCCAGGTACTTGTCCTCGGGAAGGCTACCCGTTTGGAGGTTTTCAATGTAGGAGTTCATCCATGTGTCTGAGATGCCAGTAGCCGTGATGCTATTCTCTTTGCAATTTCTCTTCGCCAGGGTTTCCATTAGCAGTTCTTCTCGGGGGATATGATTCAGCTCATAGTGTCGAAATTGATTTAGGAGAGACTTGACTATCCCGAGGTATTTCTGGAGATTATACTCTCGATTTTTGAATTCGCCTTTGACCTGCTGAATTTCAATCTGTGAGTCATTGAAGATTTCAAGGCTTTTGACTTCCAGGTCTTTAGCCAATTTTAATCCGGTGATGATGGCTTCGTATTCTGCTTCATTGTTGGTGACTTGGAAATCGAAAGGATGATCCTTTTCCTCAGGGCTGGTTAGTAAAAATTTTAGCGCTACTTCCCCCTGAGTTGGAGGATTCCTTGACATATAATCGTCATCTTCCTCGGAGTAAAACACCATAGATTGTTCGAGATCAGGGTTGAGAACCAAATCTCCTATGCTAGCGTTGTCGGCTGAGATGTTACTTACTTTTCTGGCGTCATATATGGCCGTGATCTCACAGGAACGTGTCTTTTCTTGATCTCCTTTGATCGAAACTACTCCTTGCGGCGTTGGAAATTTTATCATAAGATGATAGGGAGACCATATGGCTTTAGCTTGGTACATCCAAGGTCTGCCAAGGATAATGTTGAAGTGTGTGACGGTGTTGACTACAAAAAATGTGCAGTAGAGGGTCAGGCTCTTCATCCCATCTGCTACTGTGACTGGGAGTGTGATTTTTCCAAGAGGTGTTACGAGATTTCCGGTGAACCCCGAGATCGGACCCGTAGGTTTGAGGTCTTCCTTGGTAAATCCTAACTTCTGGAAGCAATCTTGGAACATTACTTCTACCCCACTCCCGTTGTCTATGAACACTCTTTTTACCAAAGAATCTTTTATGGTTGCTGAGATGATGAGAGGATCAGCATGAGGCACTTGATTTGGTACGACATCCATGTTCGAGAATGTAATGGCTTCTTCGGAGTGGAGACTCTTGTTGACCAGCTTGGTATGTGGTAAGGTCTGCATACTATCCTTCAGCTTAGTTAGGGAAATTGCTTCTCCGGTATAGCCATTAATGCTGTTGATGACTCGGTTGGCTCCATTTGACGGTGGTGGGGGAGGATCTTAAGGATTGTTGTCTCCGCCGCCCTGGTTGTTATTGTTGCGGGAGCCATCCTTCTTCTTCTTCTTCTTCTTCTTTGGAGTGTTATTACCTACCATCATCCGGTACAAGTTTACTAAGAGGATTTCATCTTGATCATAGCGTCTCGTGGCGAGATTCATGTATCTATGATAATGTTCTATCATAGATTCTCCTTCTTGTTGTCTATCTTCAATAATTTGTCGATCTCTTTGCGCTCTTCCTTCTGGAGAAAAGATCGAGTTGGGTCTACTATACCTTAACCTATTTTCCCTCGGTGGAGTATCCGAGAAAAGGTTGATTTGGAGTGGACCAGAGCCCCGCGGGCTGTGTTGTATGGTTTGATTCAGGGTTTCCCTGAGACGCCTCTGTGTAACGTCCTCCTGCTGTCTTTCTGCAAAGATCTGGCAATCCCTTTGTGTTCGTTCTTTTGGAGAGAAGATAAAATCGGGACCACTATACCCCAACCTATTTTCCTGATCTAGGCCATCTGAATTGTTGATGTTCACGCTGTAATTCAAGTCGTTTTGGGTGAAAACCCTTTGACCCGAGTTTGGTACTTCAGATCCAACAGGGATTGTTTCAAGAGGTGGGGTTCTGGATGCAGCAGGATTGGAGCCGGATGCTGGTATCCTGGATACGATGGGATTTGATCTAGAAGGTGCTCTGAATATATCAGGATTTGGACCAGAGATTGGTGGTGTTATCCCAACAAGATTTGGGTTGATGGATATCTGAACGTTGGAGTTTCCAGTACCCATGGTAGAGTTTGATGATAGCTCTGAGGCAAAGTGTGCCCGAGATCTTCTGGGTTGTCCACGCCCTCGACCGTGTCCATGTCCTTGAGGGGGTTGCTCCGCTTCTGGATTATCCTCTAGATTATGCCTCTTCGCGCGGGCGTTTCGTCTGGGTTGTTCAGGTTCAGACATGTTGTTGGAGAAGTTGCTTCTTCAGATGCGCTAGACCAGATCAGAGACAAGGTTCGGCGACGTCGTCAATGAGTGTGAGATATCCCACTGGGCGTGCCAAATTGATGTATGCCGGACACCAACACTTCGACGATGAACCAGGCTCTCAAACTGATCTGCAAGACAAAGGCCTCGGGTGTCCCGGGGATAGACACTCCGACGCTCAAGTCAGTATATTTGCTTAAGGCGTAAAGTATAAAGTATGAGATTAGATGGAGAGGTCTACCAAACCTTTAGGGTATTTATATGGCCACAATCTGTAGGTCACCAAGATATGTATTTATGGTATGAATACAACTCTTATGGGAATAGTAGTTGTATTACCATGTATAATAGAAGTATAATTCGGACATGGTTGTGTTACCATGTTTAGGATACCTGTATTACCATCTTTGAGAAGATGTATATTCTTTGTAGAACATTCATAATATACGCATTCCTTATAAGGATTAGGATTGATGGACCTGTGGATCCACACTCCGCGTATCTCGAGTCTACAACCCTTCTTGGACCCTGGTCTGAGTATGAATGAGGCCCGAATACGAACCATGGACTTATCAAAGTTTGAATGGCAATCATCTCGAGGTAAACTCAACAATGTCTACAACATAGTAGAGGTTACATAAAAAATGTGCTACTACATCAATATGATACTCTACCTATATAGGAGAAAATTATTCTTAAAAAAATACCTGGCTTCGATCAGTAAGAATAAAATAACATGGAAGGGGCGAACATTACCCAAAGTGGAGGTCATCTTTCCTAGTAAACTCCTTATATGGGATATGGAACTTGAACTTGGCGCGATTTAGAGCTTCTTGAGAATTGGAGTTGTTGGAGTCCTTGCATCGAACGCAGAGCCTCCTAAGCATTGGCGGCGTTGGAGTCCTTGCGTCGAACAGATATTAGCACCAATCTAATGACTACATGAGCATAAGTACCCGGTGGCTTTCCAAAAGCACCACTCGTACCAACTCAAGGGCTCTGGCTCAGGTACTCCTGTCACGAGGCCTCTGTTGTCCTCCATGCGCGTCTTTTTTTCTCAGAGATCGAGACCATCTTTCTTCAAATTCCTTATTTTGGGCTGAAGCCAAGCTATCTTGAACAGAACTTTATGCCTCGAGGGAGTTTGCAAGAAAAGACAAGCCAGAATACATGGCTGTAATCATGTCTGATAAATTCTCCAAGGTTAGTAGCTTCCCAAAAGATCTCATATGAGCCAAGAGCTCCATCTTGAGTGCTCCACTTTGTCAAAAATTAGCCCGAAAATAGCCCACGAATCCACTGCTAAGGGATGACGAAAGTTTATGGCTAAAGCAGCCTTCTCCTCTTCATCCTCACACAGTCTAGAGACCACCTCCCACAACTTGTGCAGTTTGGAGCGATGAAATAACTAGCCATACTCCTCACAGAAGTCACTCATCTCTGGGCAGCAGACGCAAAAGTCTTTTCACAGCTCAAATAGCTGCTTCTGCTTCGAGGGACAGCCGTACATGCCCAGTTGCTACACTAACTCCTCAACCTCGAGGGCCTGGCTTTAGATAGTAACCTCTGCAGACTAAAGCTTGACTCAGCTGTATCCTTAATTATCCCGATTAGATGCTTTGAGATCCTCCCTAAATTTAGCACCCTCGGCCTCTAAACAGCTAACGGCCACAGAAGACTCAGAGGGAACCGGTGGCTCAACTACCTTAGCCTTAAGAGACTAAACCTGAATTCGAAGAGCATCTCTTTCCTCTACCGCACCCTCGAGAGCCTGTCATCGAGTATGTAACTCGGACGTGGAGTCATACAGGCACATCAACATGGCTGAGGTCCGACTATTGGCCACTGTTAGATCGGTCAGTGGTGATAAGTCCATGGTTCGTATTCTAGACCTCATTTCGTCTCGGACCAGGGCCCGAGAAGGGTCGTGGGCTCGAGATACACGAAGGATGGATCCACGGGTCCATCGATCCAAATCCTTATAAGGAATGCGTATATTATGGATGTTCTACAAGGAATACACTTCGTCCTAAACATGGTAATACAACCATGACCGAAATATACTTCTTCTATACATGGTAACACAAATGTTATATCCGTAAGAGTTCTATTAATACCATAATTATATATCTTAGTGATATACGGATTGTAGGCATATAAATATTAAGGTTTGGGAGACCTTCTTTATCTATCTATTATCTTACATACAATACGCCTTACGCACATACTAATTTGAGCGCCGGGGTGTCTACCCTCGGGACACTTGAGGTTTTGGCTTGCAGATCAGTTCGTGAGCTGGGTTCGTGATCAAGTGCGGGTTCCAGACATTCATCAATTTGGCACGCCCGGTGGGACCCGCTTGTCGATCTTGATCTAAACAACCTTCACACTCATGGCTGATCCGGCTGAAAACCTTCGTGGGAGCACGCGAATCCGTTTTCCAGCCCCGACAGGAGTAAGAAGTATCAACGCCAACCACCTCCACAACCACGGCGAGATAAGCAGCACCACCAGCCAGGGAGCAGGAAGAAGCATCAACGGCGTACACCAATCGCTAGAAGAAGCCTCTCCGTGGGGATGGGAGAGCGAAAGATCTCGCCTGGACGGAACCATTGCTTTTTCGTCAAAGGATGCAGTTCCTAATCTATTCCCCCATTCAAATCCTCTAGTAATCACGGCCACCATAAATCACAACGTGATTAAAAGAATTCTGGTGGATGGGGGAAGTGAGGTAGAAATTATGTTTCTCAACTGTTATGAGCAGTTGGGATTAGACAGATATAACCACGTGCCCACAAATCCAATCTCGGGATTTGCTGGCGATCCCGTTAGCCCTTTGGGAGAGATTACCTTGCCAGTGCGAGTTGAAGACGGTCCTCGGAGCGTAACTCTCCGTTGTGCCTTTGCAATAATTGACTCCAGGGTGCCGTACGACATCATCCTCGGACGGCCGTGGATGTGTCAAGCAAAAGCCATCTGGTCCTCATACCACCAGTGGCAATGAATTTCCCCACAAATCAAGGGATAGCCACGGTCCGAGGCGACCAACATTTCGCTCGAGTTTGCACCATTCAAGCTATCAGAGAACCAAAAGAGGAGGATCTTTAACCAGCCAAGTACTCCGAGTCCGAGCCGATGCAACTCGGAGATTCAGGAACCGTCGAAGTTGGAACTCTCCTACCCCCGAGATAAAGGCTAGACTTCGAGATCTTCTCAACCAATATATAGATGTCTTCTCGTGGGATACCAATGACTTGGTAGGAGTATCCGCTCGCCAAACGGAATATTATTTAAACATCAACCCAGCGCAACAACCTATAAAGCAAAAGGGACGCATCTTTTCATTAGACCGAGTTGAAGCCATCGGAGAGGAAGTAGATAAGCTACTCAAAGCCCATATAATAGAAGAAGTGCAGTACCCCGAGTGGATAGCTAACCCAGTAATGGTCAAAAAGCCAAACGGGAAGTGGAGAATGTGCATTGACTTTCCCAACCTGAACGATTGCTGCCCCAAGGATAGCTACCCTTTACCCTCGATTGATCGCTTAGTTGAAGCGATCGATGGATATCAGGTGCTAGCCTTCTTCGACGCCTTCAAGGGATATCACCTGATTCCCATGGCAGAGCAAGATAAGGAGAAAACCTCATTCATAACTGACAGAGGAACCTTTTGCTACATCATGATGCCCTTTGGATTAAAAAATGCTGGAGCCAGTTACAAGCGACTGGTTGATAAGTTGTTCAAGTCGCAAATAGGACGCAACCTAGAAATCTACGTCGATGACATGGTGGTGAAGAGTCACAGTTATGACTCCTTTTTCGAAGACTTAAAGGAAACCTTTGATACGTTGCGGGCATCCAACCTAAAGTTGAACCCCGCCAAATGTACCATTGGTGTCTGAGTAGGAAAATTATTAGGATACATGGTATCCAATTGGGGAATTGAGTTTAACTCCGAGAAGATAGAAGCCCTATAAAACATGCAGCCTCCGAAGACCGTCAAGGACGTATAAAGGCTAACGGTCCCCTCGCAGCTCTTAGCCGATTGCTCTTTAAAGGAGCTGAAAAACACTTGCCCTTCTTCAACATCCTTAAGAAGGCCAACCAATTTGAGTGGTCACACAAGTGCGGAGAAGCTTTCCAAGCTCTCAAGGATCACCTCCGACATCTGCCGACGCTTTCAAAACCAGACAGAGGGAGACCCTCTACTCATACATATCCGCATCCCAGGTAGCCATCAACGCTGAATTGGTTAAGGAAAATGAAGGATCGCAGCACCCTATATAATATGTTAGCAAAGCCCTACAAGGGCCCGAGACCAGATATACCCCTCTCGAACGCCTGATATTGGCTCTCGTGCATGCCTCTCGACGGCTGCGGCCATACTTTCAAGCACATACAATAGTGCTTCTAACCAACTATCCGATCAGACAGATCCTTCAGAAACCTGACACTTCAAGAAGAATGATGAAGTGGGTCATCGAGTTGGGGGAGCATGACATACAATATAAACCCCAGACGGCAATCAAAGGCCAAGCTTTATCTGATTTCATAATGGAGTCAGTCGAACCGGTGGAGATCAACCAGCAATATCCAGTTCCCAACACTGGAAAGTGGCGTCTATATGTGGATGGATCCTCCAACTCAGGGGGAAGTGGTGCTGGAATCTTACTCACCAGCCCTAAGGGAAAGGACCATCCCTATGTTCTCCACTTCGACATCTGATCCACCAACAATGAAGCTGAGTATGAAGCCCTCATAACAGGGTTAAAGCTGGCTAAGGACCTCAAATTTAAAGACCCCGAGATCTTCAGTGACTCACAGATTGTGGTACAACAGGTCAAAGGTGAATACGAGACTTGAGAATACAGTCTCCAGAAATACCTCGAGATAGTTAGGCCTCTCCTAAATCAGTTCCGAAACTATGAATTGAACCATATCCCCCGAGAAGGCAACCATAAAGCTGATGCACTAAGCAAACTTACTTCCTTGGACCTCAACATATGCTCCTCTCAAGAATTTCTGATGGAAACCCTGGCAAATAGGAGTTATTAAGAAAGTAAAATCATGGTTGTAGACATCTCGGACACATGGATGAGCCTCTACATCGAATAGCTACAAACGGGAACCCTCCCTCAGGATAAACATTTGGCGCGTAAGGTTCGAGTTAAAGCCCCTAAGTACATCATCCACGAAGCAGCTTATACAAGAAAGCATACCTCCAGCCCTTACTTAAATGTGTAGGGCCCTCCGACGCAAAGCACTTGGTACTTGAAGCACATGAAGGCGTTTGTGGCAGTCATCAAGGTCCACGCACTGTCATCAGCAAACTCCTACAAATGGGTTATTTATGGCCTACCATGCTGGAAGACTCCAAGAAGTATATTGATTCATGTCCCAAGTGTCAATATTTGCCAAGATGATTCACGTACCCAAGAAAACATGATTACAATCCGAGAATCTTGGCCATTTATCCGATGGGATACTGACCTTGTCATACCCTTTCCTACGGCCCCTGGAAACTTCAAGTGCCTCATTGTGGCCATTGATTATTTCTTGAAATGGGTTGAAGCTGAAACCTTGACAAACATAACGGGCAAAACAGTCATAAATTTCTGGTGGAAAAATATTGTGTGTTGCTACGGCATCCGGAGATATATAGTGACGGACAACGTCTCACAATTTGCTAACAACCCCTTCAAGAAATGGTGTGAGGAATACGGCATACATCAAAATTTCACCTCGGTGTATCATCCAGAAGCCAACGACCAAGTAGAAGATACAAATTGAACCTTGGTAAACGGCATCAAAAAGCCAAAGGGAACTGGATCCGAGAACTTCCGAGTGTGATCTGGGCCAATAGAACGACACCAGCTACGGCAACCGGAGAAACTCCTTACAGTTTAGTTTATGGGTCCGAGGTGGTCATCCCAATGGAAGATGAAGATGGCACTACGAATGAAGAAAACTTTCGTCTCGACCTCGACCTCCTGGAAGAAGAAAGAGGCAATGCTACCATCCACGAGGCCAATGTGAAGGAATGAGTCAAGCGCTATCACGACAGAAGGGTTCACTTGGCTACCTTCGTTAAAGGAGACCTTGTAATGAGGTTAAATGAAAAGAGTAAGAAGGAGGTGGAAAGGAAGATAACTTGGAAGGACTGTATCGAGTCCTAGAATCCCTTCCAGGGGGAAGCTACCTCTTGGAAACCATGAAGGGCGAACCCAGACCACGAAGATGGAACGTGATTAACTTACGAAAGTATCACGGAAGATAAAACTCGAGAAAGAACCTCACGAAGGTCCGAGACAACTATGCTTTTCGTAAACGGGTACTAAACTCGAGCCACTACTTCTTTTAAATTTATTCTTAAAGTCATGAACTTAGATTGAACTTAGGTTATTTACAATTACGCCTATCCTTATTTTAGGCGATCACATATTTCTTTTCTAACAAACGGAATGTTATTCTAAGTATGACGTGGATTGCTACTCAAAACAGTATTCTTTAACAAGTATATGATTGGCAAGCTTATCTAAAAAAGCTGTTTGAATCCAAAATTCAACCCCCAATCGTTTTGAATAAAGAAGATAGGCTCGAGATGAAGTACTTTAAAAATATTTGATTGAAGTCTACGGACTAAACAGGAAGACGTGCTTGAATATCAATCATCTCAAAATATAAAGAGGAAAAACCTCAAACAGATGTTAAAATTCTTATCAAAGGTGTTATTACATCAGAATATGATACTTCTAAAAAATCCCAAGTGGATACAAAGAGGAAAAACCTCGAACCCAAAAGGTCATATCGAAGGTGTCATTACATTAAAATATGATGCTTCTAAAAAATCTTAAGGGGACACATAGAGGAAAAACCTCAAATTCGACATAAAGATCATGTAAAAGGTGTTACTACATCAGAATATGATACTTATATATATACCCGATAGGGTTATCAGGGACTTCACCAAAGGTGACTCTCACAAGATTAAGAGATGGGCTATTGTCAACTTTTCTGCACGTTGTGACATAAAAGGCCTTATCAGAGGGAAGACCTCATTGTTGCGGCAAACCAAACCCTAGGAAGAAGCCCAACAACATTAAGTTGTATATTCGCAGAGCCTTCATCATGGACAACTGCGAAGACCTGATCCCGGAGAATCTCAGCTTTGTCAAAGAGGCAGGAGCTCTTTTTCAGTAAACCATGAGACCAAGGTCCATATTCAAGGGAGTGGATCTAAACTCCATAGTCGATGAGGAGATGCCAGCAAGTAAGGTAGCTAACATGCTGAAGCTAATCTGCCTTGTTAGTGGAAGGACTGGAAAACACCTCACCAAGGAAGGATAACTCAGGACATTTGGCTTCAATGAGCCTTAATAAATCTCCTGATGTCATTATCTCCTCGGAGGGACCCAATGCATCCAAAAACTCGACCCCAGAAATCCAGCAACTAGCCGTCAAGGCTGCGAGCTTATCAGAAGCATCCAGATGAGAAAAGAAGGTAGTGATTAACTTAGGAAAGGTTAGAGACCATAAAGTAGGGCTAGCAATTTGGAACACGACACGAAAACCTGACCTGAACCGAACACGAATTTAGTGGGTTTGGGTTGACACGAAACACGGCATGGGTCTATATTGGGTTAGACACGATTGACCCGAAAATAAATGGGTTAGGTTCAGGTCAAACCCGTGGGTTAAATGGGTAACACGTTCGACCCATATACTTACGGTGTAATTATGCAAATGACTGAAATTGCCTTTACAAATGCAAACAAATGCTCAAATGCCAACATCATGGAGGTTATCCAACTAATTTATAATGAAACTGAGAGTTAATTTTGTAATTTTTGATTTAGTTTCCATATGAAATTATCATTTGAGCAGCATAAATTTTAAAATTTAGTCAAATATTCAGTACCATTATTAATAAATAGGTTTCGCTGGTTGGGTTTGGGTAACCCGGATTTTTAATGGGTCGGGTTTGGGTCAATGTTTTGTGACCCGAAATATTATTGGGTTGGGTTTGGTTTTAGCATTTCAAACCCGCCGACACGAACCCGCCAACCCGCCAACCCGACCCGTTTGCCAGACCTACCAAAGGACCCGGTTGATAAGTCCATGGTTCGTATTCGGACCTTGTTCATACTCGGACCAGGGCCCGAAAAGGGTCATGGGCTCGAGATACGCGGAGGATGGGTCCACGGGTCCATCAATCCTAATCCTTATAAGGAATGCGTATATTATGAATGTTCTACAAGGAATATACATCTTCTCAAAGATGGTAATTCGGCTATCCTAAACATGGTAATACAACCATGTCCGAAATATACTTCTATTATACATGGTAATACAACCTCTATTCCCATAAGAGTTGTATTCATACCATAAATACATATCTTGGTGATCTACGGATTGTAGCCATATAAATACCCTAAGAGGTTTGGTAGACCTCTCATCTTATCTCATACTTTATGCTTTACCCCTTAAGAAAATATACTGACTTGAGCGTCGGAGTGTCTATCCCCGGGACACCTGGGGCCTTTGTCTTGCAGATCAGTTCGAGAGACTGGTTCGTCGTCGAAGTGTTGGTGTCCGGCATACATCAATTTGGAACGCCCAGTGGGACCTCTCACACTCATTGACGACGTCACCGAACCTTGTTTCCATCTGGTCTAACACACCCGAAGAAGCAATTTCTCCAACAACATGTCTGAAGCCGAGCAACCCAGACGAAGCGCCCGTGTGCTAGGGCAAAATCCGGAGGAGAATCCAGGAGCGGAACAGCCCCCCAAGGACGAGGACGAGGACGCGGTCGACCCGGAGGATCTTGCACATGCTCCACCTCTGAACCACCGTCAGGCTCTACCGTGAGGGCAGGAAACTCCAACGTTCCAAACTCCTTCGATGCAAACCCCGTCGTATCCGGAACACCCCTTTCCGGTACAAATCCTGTTGTGTCAGGAGTGCCACCTTCCGGATCAAATCATGTTGCGTCAGGAGTACCACCTTCTGGATCGAATCCTGTTGGATCTGAAGCACCGAAATCGGAACCAAGAATTTCGATCCAGACTTACATGAACTACAGCGAACACGTCAACAATCAAGACGGCCTTGACCCAGAGAATAGGCTTGGATATGACGGACCTGATTCGATCTTCACTTCAGAAGAACAAGCACTAAGAGATCAACAATTCCTCACGGAAAAACAACAGGCGGAGGACAGACAAAGACGTCTTAGGGAAACCTTGAGCCGGACTATAGGACATAACCCTCCAGGTTCTGGGCCGACTTATATCAACCTCGACCCCCCGAGAACGATCCCTGAAGATGTCCTAACGCTGATGAGGAACTTACAGGCCCAATATCCTGATTTTGTCGCATCTTTGATAAACTCAAGACAACAACTCAGTGCACATATGCATGAAGCTCCCAACTGAGTATCTGTCTCAGGAGCTCAAACTACACCACCTGCTGATCCTACTCAGAAGAGAAGACTGCTCAACAACTTATCCAAGGATCTGCCACCTTATAATGCTCAGAGCAGTCTGCCGCAACCTCCCAATGTATCCAATTATTATCAGGGTGAAGGCACGGGATTAAGTAAGGAAGATGTAAGAAGGATGCATATCCTCAATATAGAAGAAGAACTCAGACGTGAGAAGAGGGAGCGATCTCGAAACGAATGGCAAAATAGCGCCGACCGGCCCTACTCACAAGATGGAGCTTACCCTACTTGAGGTAAATACGAAGTTGACCAAGAAATCACACGTATTCTCGGACCCAGAGGACAAGCTGCTCGTTCTCCCTTCTCGCGCCATATTGTGAACCTCCCGTTTGATAACCACAAGAAGGTCCCAGAGCATTTGCCCACATACGATGGCACCAACGATCCTAGAGAATTTCTCTCGGTCTTTTTTAAGACCTTAGAAAACAAGAACTTCCATGAATTGGAGATATGCAAGATCGTCCCCAGTTACCTCAGAGGAAAAGCACAGACATGGTTTACCCAGACGAAACCAGAAAGTTTGTTTGATTACTGGGATTCGCCGAGTTTCTTCTCCATGCTTTCTTCCAGAAGAAGAAGTTCACCAAGTCCTCGGAGATCGGGGGTATGTGGCTCGCCTCGAAGGAGAGACTGTGATAGAACACTATCATAGGTACATGGATCTAGCTACTGAATGCTATGATCGAGATGAACGCATCCTGATAAATATGTACCGGATGAGTGTGGATGATGACATTCTAAGGATGAAATTGGCAACCAAAAATCCAACAACCATTCAACACCTTCAAGCCATCATGGAAAAGTACTCTAGCAAGTCAAATGCTGTGACGGGCAAAAGACCCCCAGAATTCCTGATGGACAGAAAAGAATCCAGGGCAAAAATACCGAAGGTCGAGAAGACCGATAACGCTCCAAAGCCTAATTCGAGACATACACTCCTCTGGCGAGATATCGGGCCGAAATTCTATCTATTCACAGGCACCTTTTGAAGGACCCGCCTGCCATGAGGGAATCAGCCGAACGTCATAGGTCCCCGAAATACTGCCAATATCACCGAGATCGGGGGCATGACACGGAGGAGTGCTACCAGCTCAAGAATGAAATTGAGAAGCTAATCCGTTAAGGAATTGTGCAACAAATCGCACCTTCCATAGCTGGCGATAACCAGGGAACCCAGAGAAGGTATGGGGGAAAGCCCTGTCAGAAGAAGAAGGATGGCTACCGCAATAATAACAATAACAACCAGGGCGGCGGAGGCAACAACCCTCAAGATCCTCCTCCACCACCGCCAAACGGAGCCAACTGAGTCATCAATGGCCCCAATGGCTATACAGGAGAAGCAATCTCCTTGACCAAGCTGAAAGATAGTGTGCGAGCTATACCCCACACTGAGCCAATCAACAAAAGGCTCCGCCCCGAGGAAACCATTACCTACTCGGATGCGGACGCCGTACCAAATCAGATGCCACACTCGGATCCTCTCATCATCTCAGCAACCGTACAAGATACTTTAGTAAAAAGAATCTACATAGATGATGGGAGTGGGGTAGAAGTAATGTTTCAAGACTGCTTCCAGAAGCTAGGATTTACCAAAGATGATCTTAAACCTACGGGTCCGATCTCGGGGTTCACAGGAAATCCAGTAATACCTCTTGGGGAAATCACACTCCCCGTCACAGTAGCAGAAGGAGCCAAGAGCCTAACCTTGTACTGCACATTTGTGGTAGTAGACGCGGTCACACCCTTCAACATTATCCTTGGCAGATCTTGGATGTGCCAAGCTAAAGCTGTGTGGTCTCCCTACCACCTGATGCTGAAGTTTCCAACACCACAAGGAGTAGCTTCAATCAAAGGAGACCAAGGAGTGGCGCACTCTTGTATGATCACGACCATCTGTGATGCCAGAAAAGTGAGCAATATCTCGGCCATCAACACTATTCTAGGAGATCTGGTACCCGATCCTGATCTCGAACAACCCATGGTGTTCCATTTTGAACAAGAGGCCTATAATGAGATGACTGCACTATGGCATAAACGCCGCCACCAAACCTTCCAAGTGGGGGAACTGGTAATGCCAGTTGGCCCGTGGTGCACCAACAAGCTAGGAGGAGCGCTGGAGTCGAGGACCAAAGGACTATACAAAATCTCCGCAGCACAATCCGGTGGATTCTACCTCTTGCAAACACGCGAAGGAGAGCACTTGGACCCTGTCATTATGGCGCCCTTCCTACGCAGGTACCTCGGAGCTAAAACCAAGTAGACCTTCTCCATATAAGGAGAAGCTACTTTAATAAGGCTTACGGGCCAAACTCTTTTTTTTCATCTTTTTACATTTTTATACCCGAGCTCCCAAACTCGAGGTTGTCTTTTATAATTTTACCGAACTCTCAAGTTCGAAGAATGCAATTTCTTTTCGATATATATATCTTCTATTTTATTTTGAAGCAGTCCATACTCTCTAAATACAAAGAGAAACTATGCCTCACAAAGCATAAGTAAAGACTGCTGCCTAAAGATCCATACGCTTATAAGTGTACGATTGATACTTATCTAATATGAGCTGTTTAGACTACGTGTCTGAAATACAATCATCTTAGGTCAAAATAAAATAATATACTTATAAAAAGTATATGGGCAAAGACCAACATGATATGAGTCAGGCAAACTCACAAAGTTTGGAACCGACTCCCCACGTGATACACCTACTAAGGTACACATCACTATCTATTAAGGCTATTCATAAGCCTAAAGAGTCAATCTTCTCAAGGATTGCGATATAAAGACCTTTATAAAGGCAAAATCAAAAAGTGTTATTACACAATGAAACTTCTTACACCTCGTGAAGGTCTTTAAATACAGGGTCACGACCCCGACCGCGAGAAGAAGTAGAGGCATGACCTCGAACACTCTGGAGGCCACAGCCCCAATTACTTTCCTCTGCCACCCTCATCAACTGAGAGGGCGTAGGGGATCCAATTCTATTTTCCACAGGTCGAGCATGGGAGCCAATAGAGCCACGAGCTCTAGGAGTAGGTGTCACCTCTCTGCCCCTTCCACATGGGATCCCTCGAGATACACCCCTTTGGGCATGGGGCCTTATCAAAGGTCTTGAATATAGGAAACCGGAAGGTCCACCTACTTCCCTCCTTGAAAACCCTGAAGGCATGACAAACACACCTTGGGCCTCTAGTTCCTTTATTTGGAACCTGCAAGCGTTAAGCTCGGCCTGGCACATTCTCAACTCATCTATCCTGGAGGCAATCTTGTGATTCACAGTGATAGTCTCATCTCGGAGTCTAGAAATAAGAAGATCATTCTCATGACTTTCACCCTTGACCTTCATTAAGTCACTCTTGACTTTCCTCCATTCTTGGTCATACTCCTTATTGGTGGCCAAAGCTTTATCGAGCCCTTATTCTAGCTCCTTATACCTCTTCTGAAGATCGCTCACTTGCTGATTCAGCTCAGCTCTTTGTTCCAAAGCTTCTTTGAGCCCACCTCGAAGACTCTCACAGACTTCCCGCACAATGCTGAAACAGCCTTTGGAGTCATCCAGATCTTCCTCCAGTTCCTTGTTCTTTTGAAGGATAGCTTCATACTTGACCTGCAAATCAGCACATGCGGCAGAGCAACACTGGACATAAAGGAAGGAAAAGACCAATTAATTCCAAAGACAAAACACATGTTCAGAATACATGAAACGCCAAAATTTGGCAAAAAGAGAAAAATCTTGAAGTAAAAGACAAGGCTCTAAGAAGTTACAATCTTCTCCTACTCATCAGAAGTCTTCTCCTGCTCCTGCTTTCCCATCAGGAACGTCAACTCAGGATATAAACCGGACAGTCTGTCCTGAAACTCCTCCAGAGTTAAAGCCTTCTTCAAAGATTCCAGATTAGACATCAGACTGGTCTCAAACCCCCCAATCTGGCTAAAATTCGCCCGAAATTCCTTCAAATTTTCTGGTACTTCAGGCCAAGTGTAGGCTAGGGCAAGACATCCTTGAAGCACTTCACTGAGAAATCCCTTCAGAGGAGTCCACATCTTCGAGAGCTCCGATTTGTGGTAGAATTCACCATACTCTTGGCGATGTGCCTCCATCTCTGGACAGTTGAGGCAGAAGTCTATTATCAACCGAACTAGCCGCCTCTGGCTAACAGGATTAGCAATTGGGTCTCTCTCAGCCCCCACCGAAGCCATGTTCCTCTTCAATTCTAAGAAGGAACCATCAGACAGCCTTTTTGCCTTCTCCAAGGCTCGGTTCTCCTCTTCTAAGGCTCTTATTTTGTCCTTATCCTGAGCCAGCTAATTCTGGAGATGCTTCAGCATATCTGAAGGTTCCCTAGACCTCTTGGACATATCCTCCTCCATCAACTCAAGCTCGGACTCCTGTCCCCGAGAACGGTCATACAGTGTCCGAAGAGAATTGTGCATATGCCTCATCAGACTTGCAGACTATAAAAGAAGGCAAAGAGAATTAGATAACTAACAGCTAATCCTATCAGAAGCCATGACGAATCATACCTGATTAATTTCGGGACAGCCCGGTACCACCTCAACCAGAACCTCAGAAGGAGAAGGTGACACATACTTCTCGAACTCTTCCAATGGTCCGAGTTTGAGCCTTGGCTTCTTTGGAGACTTATCTACAGAAATCCCTGAAGCCTCGAGATCCCTCTTCTTCTCATTATTACTCAATATCCCCCTTGATTCAGCTATCTGGGACAACAAATTGGCTGCCCTGTTTGTCTTAGAAGCACCCGCTGCACATACAAGGAATGAAGTTAGCATAAGAAGCAAGGGATACAATGTAGACGAGAATATAACACAAGAAGAAATACCCTCTCGCAACGCATCTGATCCTACCACAGAAGTTATCATCATGACCTCATCAACATTTTCGGTCGTGATGGGAAGGACATCAGAGGTCCGAGACATTTCCCTTCTCGGACACCGAACTAAGGCAGAACCCTCATCCTCTTCCTCATCTGATGGATCTAAAGCCACAGGAACAAATAGGCACACTACTGGAGACATGCACGGAGACGGCGCTGATGGACGGCGGTAGGCCGTTTCTTTTCGTTTGCGCCTTTAGTCCAAAATTTCGAAGTCGAAACTTGGCAGGGTGAAGCATACATGGATGATTACGAACTCGAACGCCTTGCTTGGATAGTTTCGAACTCGAATATGGTTAATTTTGGAGTGTTGAAATCGAAAACGGAAGATACTCTTGTCTGAATCGCTAGGGTACTCTAAGACTTGGTAAGTTATTGATTCTGGTAATGGTTTTGAAATCGAAATAATATATTTAATCAATTTTCGATTTCGAAGGATGAAGGTTTCAGGTTTTATTCAGTCATTTTTTGGAAACCATTTAGTCAGGTCCGATGATTTCGATTCCGTAACATCATGAAAAACCATGATCTTCGTTAATCTCTACTTTTAGCTTTTATTTTCTTTTAATTTATTTACTATTTTACTAATTATAGATATTTATTAAATGCATGGCTAAATCTCACAGTAATTGAGGTATATGTGCATTGTGCAACATGTTAATTTGCTTGTAAATAGCATAAAGTTTGCATGGAATGTGGACTTTGCTATAAACAAGAAACCTTAAATATCCTAAATGACCCATCTTTTATTTATGCACAAAAAATATCCACTTTTTCAGTCTTTAACTTAAATTAAATTATGTTTAGAAGAGTTGGTTTCGAACTCGAAGAATTTAAGTATCTGATATAGAACTCGCAAACATGGAATCATAGTTATATTCAATTGTAGACTAATCTTCTACTTTACCTCCGGATGTGTAACATACCATTTGAAATGTATTTTGAAATCGAAAGGATTGCCAAAATAATATTTTACTTCTTTTTAGAAGTCGAAAAGGTTAACAAAAGATTATTATGTTTTACTCTCGAATTCAAAAACTTAAATTAAAGAACTTAAATCTATCGAAAATGTCTTGATTACTTAGATTTCGTGTAAACTATAACTAAGTATAACCAATCGAATGTCACACCTTGATTACTTTGACTTTGTATAAACTGTAACTAAGTTGATGGCAATAGAATGTCGCACAATGGTTACTTCTGTAAACACTAACTAAATGAGTATACCAATTCAAAGTTAAAACTTATTTGAGTTTCTATAGATATTAGTTAAATTAAGTATAAATGATCAAGGAAGATAACATGAATTGATTATGTATATACATAATTATAACTGGTCAAATTAGATAACATGATTTGACTATATATAAACACTAACTGATTGGACTATTGATAGATTAGTGCATTGCTTAGAAGTCAATATTTCATTCCACAAACACTTGTAACTAACCACTTAAAATTCAACCATTACTTTGACATATATGTGAGCTTAACTAATGAATAACTTAAATCATTGATTTTACATGTATGAATTAAATCCGATTCAACTAATCACATGTCAAATCTTAATATGACTTGTTATAATTACTAATCTACTGAGTATAACTAAACAAAGATGAAATTTTAATTTGCTTTCGAATAAAATGTAACGAAAATGAGTATATATAACTAACCAAATGGCGTATACTCGACTCTATACCCGAGCATAACCAATCAAATGTTTTGATTACTTAGACTTCGTGTAAACTGTAATTAAGTATAACCAATCAAATGTCACACCTTGACAACTTTGTAACCTTTGTGTAAACTATAACTAAGTATAACCAATCAAATGTCACACCTTGATAACTTTGACTTTGTGTAAACTGTAACTAAATTGATGGCAATAAAATGTCACACGATGATTATTTCTGTAACACTAACTAAATGAATATACCAATTCAAAGTCAAAACTTATCTGAGTTTCTATAAATGCTAGTTAAATTAAGTATAAATGATCAACAAATATAACATAAATTAATTATGTATATACACAAGTGTAACTGGTCAAATTAGATAACATGACTTGACTATTTATAAACACTAACTAATTGAAGTATAACTGATCAAACATGATAGCATGACTTGATTATCTATAAATACAAACTATTAAATATTGTATAAAACTACTTAATCAATTAAAGGTTAAAGTAAATTGAACTTAATTAATCAAAATATCAAATCTTGTTTGAATGGGACTGTGCTGATAAAATTGAATGAGAATGTCTAACTAAATTCCTAAATTAAATGAGAAGAGTTACAATAAATTACAAACTAATTAGCTAATATCATTAGAGAGAAAATATAAACTTTTGACGCAGATTTGAGAATTATTCATTCTAATTGGGGTTTTTAGTTTGATTTATGAAAGTAAGTTTTCACTTCGAAAAGATAAATCTTTTTGTAAATTAATAAATTTTCGAAATCGAACTATTTCTAGTTCGTATTTTTCGAATTGGATTACCTTTATTATTGTATTTTTCGAAATCGAACTACCCGGTTAAATAGTATTAATGTGCTATTTTTACTATAAAATGTCTAGTATTAAATGGAGATTTTCTCTAATATTTATTGTGTATTTTCACTATTAATACTATTTAATTCTACTGCCATAAATCTCATCCACCAATTATTTTGTCTATATAAAGAAAATCTGAAATCCTATCCTTATCCCATCCTTATGCTCCAAAATCCTATCCTCGCCTGTGTCTGTGTTCCTGATCTGGGCGATGCCCGATGGCATCGTGGCGGCGATTTGAGCGGTGCCAGCGACGTCGTGGCTGAGATCCGGATGATGGCGACGAGGCGGCAATTTGGGCGTCGATCAAGGGGATGAAGACACCATGCCGGGGCTCAAAATCTTGCGAATAATGGATCTCCGACGAGTCCCAATGCGATTCAAGACTGAGTCTTCTGGATCCAACTCCCCGTTTTTGCCCTCCTTGCTCAGGTTCGAAAGTGGAAGCATTGTTGAGGTTAGCCACCGAAAAAGATTCCCAAGAAGCCGAATAAGGTTTGCCCCGAATTTTAAATCTTGCTCCTGATTGTGCCTTTGTATCATTGTGTTAGTGTCTGATAAGGGATTGTGTTTTGATTCAAGTTCTTGATGCGCCTGGTTGAATATCGGTCATCACAGAAGAATGGAATCACAGTGAACAACTGACATGATTACACGGTTACCAGCTCTCTCCTCTCTCCGGTAATGTTTTAAAAGTATGTTTGAATTTTTTGTGGTACCTCTTATATTAAAGAGGTATAGATAGTATTCAAATACTAATTCTTCTTCTTCAACGACACTGAAGGGGTAGGGGTGGCTACAGCTCAATACTTATTCTTCTTCTTCACAACTCCGGAGGAGCAGGGGAGGCCACATCGAAGTTTAAGAGCAGCATGTTCGTGAGCTTCATATCTCTCCCACCTTTATAGAGGTAGCACCTTGGTATAGGTTCATCATCAGCCGTAGTTACAAGGCATAAACTGATCGAGAAGGAGTACATCGGAAGCATTTGGACAGGCTTATTTTTCCGGCCAAATTGGCCGGATTTTTTTTGGTAGCCGGTGATTAAGTTTCGAACTCGTAAGTTGTACAACTCTATAGCAGAAATTAATTTTTCGATTTCGTAACTACTGGTGTCCATGCTGCTTCTTTTCGAGACCGAAATTTCAAATAGTAATATTACAGACTTTCGGTTTCGAAATCTGTACCCATGGAATGTGTTTTTTTTGTTTCGTTTCGTAAAGATTTCGTTTGTTTTGGGATAACTGTATTCAAATAGGTTTCGAATTCGAAAACTTGAACGGCGGTTGTTTCCGCCGTGTAAAACTGGAACACCGATGCACGGCTGTTCCAGTAACGTCGGTTCAACCCGCCATGTACCCACCGATCTACCGACGTGTGCGGTCCCTTCCTCCACTAGTGGCAATCGGCCTTCCCAATCACTTTCTGATGTGATTGAGTCTTCTTGGGTCCTTGAACCAACCTTTTAAACCGACGCCCACATCGAGCATCTTTCATCAGACCCGAGATTTCCTTATTTACCTCTTTCTCGGATATCTCATCTTGGACAGCTCTCTCTTCTAATGCTCTATAGGCCTGCAATGCCTTAGCTGCACCACCTGGATCCTGCTCCATAGACAGAAGAGTTTCATACCAGTCCATCTCAACACCTTCTGGCTGATCAAAATGTGACAACTTCAAGAAGCTGCAAATTTGAAGTGTACGGCTAGATAGTTGATTCAACCAGTCATACGTTTCTATAGGCCATTGCCAACCCATTTGATGATCTCCAGATACAAACCTACCCTCTCTAAGTTTGATCTTATCATTCACCAACTACTCAGCTATATCCAGCAGTTGGCGGGACGACTCCACTTCATGCCAAATCTCATTTTGGACAATTTCATTCCAATCAGGATCTTTATACTTGGTTCGATCAAAGGTTAATTTTACCTTATCCCACTTACCACAGTTCGCAGGAAGCACAAAAAGTTTGCCTAAAGTGATGTCACGAGAGGTCAAGGTCACACTTTGTTTAACAATGGAAACCTTATACATGGTCCGCAACAAGGAGAGACTGGGGCGATAACCTTTACGAGCACACCAAGTTATTAAGGCCATTATGATTACTATAATGCTGAAGAAAATCATCCAACAGTGGGGGAAAAGGAAAGGCTAACCCATGCTGCAGGAACCTCCCATATATGACCCCTCAGGTCGGAGATACTAACTCAACTGTAGACTTATCTTCTCCAAAGTACATGAGGTCAGCATCAGAAGGAATTGAAAAGGGACAACATTCTGCGAAGATAGCAGCATCAGCGCGTGCTTTATCCTCCTTCTTTGACTCTTTGCTAATACCTTCACCATCAAGGGATACAATACCTCTGGATGCATGCATGACCACGGGGCTATTCCCCTCTATTTGGGCCCCCCTGTCCATAGCCCTCAACCTCTTCTCTTCCTCAGATACTTTCTTCTTTAAAACTACATGTTTTTTCCCACTTGCTACCTCAGCTCTGCGGCAGTCATGGGAGCTACTCTCCTCAGCCTGAGCTTCTACAAACTCTCCCTCATCATGATGGGGGATGGAAATTGTTCTACGACTATTGCTCATGATTACAGAGAGTATGGGGGGAAAATACACACACAAAAGATAAAAGGAAAAAACAGACACAAGCAAATGTGCAGAGAAAGAAGATGGCAGTTACTGGTGATTTAAGCAGAAATTTGGGGCTTCGGAAATTGATGAAGTATTGATGTGCCTTCTGAACTTGGAAAGAAAAAATTTTCGAATAAGAGAAGACAATGGGAATGATTTGGGAAATTTAATCCAAACCCAGACAGCATTGAAGATGAGCAATTACCTCGATTCTGTTTCCAAGGCAAAGAAATTGGAGAGACGGGTGACAGACCGTCTCTACTTGCCAATGAAGAACGACACGTATATCTATCATCTGGATTTCAAAAAGAAGCTAATCTCAGCCTCCCATATATCTGATGGAATACGAAAGAACTTGAAGCTAGATATTCAAAAGGGTAAGCCTGAAAGGACAGTCCTAGAAGGACACCCCGAGTTATTCTCCCTCGAGAAGAAAGCCTCTCCTTCAACCTTCGAGATGGAGCACTCTATATTCTGAAGATCTACATTGGGGCTACTAATAAGTCCACGGTTCGTATCGGACCTCGTTCATACTCGGACCAGGGCCCGAGAAGGGTCATGGGCTCGAGATACGCGGAGGATGGGTCAACGGGTCCAGCAATCCTAATCCTTATAAGGAATGCGTATATTATGAATGTTTTACAAGGAATATACATCTTCTCAAAGATGGTAATTCGGCTATCCTAAACATGGTAATACAACCATGTCCGAAATATACTTCTATTATACATGGTAATGCAACCTCTATTCCAATAAGAGTTGTATTCATACCATAAATACATATCTTGGTTGATGCGTATTATGCGTATTTTCTTGGTAATTTACTCTGTTGCAGTGGAATATATATATAAATTAATTTTGGGATATGAAAATCGCTTGAACAGCTGTCAGCCAATTAACTAGAAACCACGAACACCTGTCATGGGCGACTCAACTGAATCTTGAAATTGAACAACTGTCAATTAATCCGGAAAACCTCCTTTTTCTTTATAATAAATCTCTCCAAAATTACAAGGCTGAGACTTATATTTATAACCTCAAATAAAATCACAATCCTAACATTAATCTGGAAATAATAAATCTAATTCTATAATTATGGAAAATAATCAAAATTTTACTTGAATTAAAACACATATTTATAGGAAAATTTTTGGTAAGAGAATAATTCCTAATTAACCTATTTTTCCATTTATACTCTTATCATTCTCCTCTTCTTGGAATAGAATTGTCCTGAATTCTTTATATTCTTCATCTCCAATCAATATGAGTAAGTGGCTTCCATATATTTGAGATGTGATGTACTTGCTTTTGTCAATCTCATCTTGCGTTATCCTTTCCGAATTTGAATGGATTCTCCCTCGAATTCGTCCTCTCAATGACCCCTTGTCAAACTCACAACCTTTTGAATATCGATCAAATGACACATGACTAAAGTTGTGATGTGTAGCAAAGTCGCCAGTCTTTCCAAACTCAGAATTTACATGACCCCAAAGTTCATCATTCTCAAGAATAGAAATTGATTGATCATTCGGTGAAAATATAAATTTTGTTTTCTCAGCAAGTTTGTATCGAGCTTCAAAAATCACAGGATGAACCAGTTCGTTCTCTGCATCTTTCTCGTTGATACCAATATCAAGTATTGCTATGTCACTACCATCAATATCTTCTTCTTTAATCTCATCATGAACATTAAGGACTATAGAACATGAGTACATAACACTCTCGATTTTAATGAGAGGAGTAGAATAATCATTAACATTGTCGACTTCGGTTAGAGAAGTAGAACTATCCTCCTCACCATCCTCAACGACATTTTCAACATTAGCATCAACACAACCATCAACATCATTCTTTGCCTCAAATTGCTCGTTACTCGCCACAAGTTCAACCACAGATAAAAACTCTTGTTTTAACATATCGGTAGAAGGTAAGAATAGTAGATCAAGATGTTTCTTCAACTTAATCCATGAGTTGATTTCTGATTTTCCCTGAACTCTTCGCTTAAATTCCAAAATTTCATAATACAAGGATGCACGCGCTGTAAGTTGTTTTATAGCCATATTTTTCTCCAACGAAGCCATACGTTCTTCCATCATACTCTCCATGACCGTTCACAAACTAGAATTTGTGAAAACCTTGCCACTTTGATGTGTATTTTCTTGGTAATTTACTCTGTTGCAGCGGAATATATATAAATTACTTTTGGGATATAAAAATCGCTTGAACAGTTGTCAGCCAATTAACTAGAAACCACGAACACCTGTCATGGGCGACTCAACTGAATCTTGAAACTGAACAACTGTCAATTAATCCGGAAAACCTCCTTTTTCTTTATTATAATAAATCTCTCCAAAATTACAAGGCTGAGGATTATATTTATACCTCAAATAAAATCACAATCCTAACATTAATCTGAAAATAATAAATCTAATTCTATAACTATTATGGAAAATAATTAAAATCTTACTTGAATTAAAACACATATTTATAGGAAAATTTTTGGTAAGAGAATAATTCCTAATTAACCTAGTTTTCCATTTATACTCGTACCATTGGTGATTTACGGATTGTAACCATATAAATACCCTAAGAGGTTTGGTAGACCTCTCATCTAATATCATACTTTATACTTTACGCCTTAAGCAAATATACTAATTTCAGCGTCGGAGTGTCTATTCTCGAGACACCCGGGATATTTGTCTTGCAGATCAGTTCGAGAGATTGGTTCGTCGTCGAACCGTTGGTGTCCGGCATACATCACCGGTGATTTTCCCGAGATGTCCTGAAGTGTGTTAGGCGTGGTGGAGAAAATCTCGCCGAATTTAAGTAATTAAATACTCGGGTTATGCAGGTTTTTGGAATTTATTCCTGCCACACTATACTAATGATTGTACAAAAAGACTAATTCGGCTCTTTTCCTTAACTTGATTTTTATACTAATTAATAAAATAATTCATTGACACTATCATAATAACTAGGGAAGGGGAGTTACACTTCGTGTAAGCCACCCGGACGTAGTGTGGAGGCCTGTAAATTTAGAAGGATAAAATTGAACTTGAATTAAATTGGAAAAAAATGGAAAAAATGAAAAAAAAAAATTGAATTAGATTAAATTGAACTGAATTTTATTGAAATCTAGGTAAATTTAGTTATATTACTTATATTTTATGTATATTAATTTTCACTTCGATTAGTCTTCATCAGTTCAGTTTAACTGAGAAGAACAAGGTTTTAGGCATGCCTTTCTCAATTATATTTTAGCTAACTGAAATGAACTTAAAGAAACTAAAAAGGACTAAATGTAACTATGTTTTCTCACTAAATAAATATTTTTCGAAATTAAAATAAAATATATTTAATTAAACTGTAATAGTTATTAAAGGAATAATTGGAGTAACCTACTTTTTTTTTCCCTAACAATAAGATCAACATTCAACATATCTATGATAAATATAAATGGTATTTATTATGCAAATTCATGCTATCCATTTTAGGAAACCGGAAGATCAAATTATGTGCTTATAATTTTATTGAAATCTAGGTAAATTTAGTTATATTATTTATATTTTATGTATATTAATTTTCACTTCGATTAGTCTTCATCAGTTCAGTTTAACTGAGAAGAACAAGGTTTTAGGCATGCCTTTCTTAATTATATTTTAACTAACTGAAATGAACTTAAAGAAACTAAAAAGGACTAAATGTAACTATGTTTTCTCACTAAATAAATATTTTTCGAAATTAAAATCAAATATATTTAATTAAACTGTAATAGTTATTAAAGGAATAATTGGAGTAACCTACCTTTTTTTTTTCCTAACAATAAGATCAACTAAAACTGATTAATTCAAAATAGTCTCGCTTCAAACATACTGAATAAATGTGCCCAGGATTGAGTATAGTAACGAGAATACAAGCTTCCAAAAGATTAGATAATACTTCTAGGGAACAGACAACAAGACCAAAAAAACTAAACAACTATGAAGTAACCTACATAAACTATATTTTACATGAGTTGCAATTTTAATGCTCTCAATTTAGTGGTGAGCTGCAAATGCAACAGGTTTCCTCATACAAATTGCAGTGCTTTTTTATCTTAACAATTGATTGGAGAAGGAGATTTCTTCAAACATCAGAAATCTTCACACATGATTGGTTGCGTAAATAGATGTTTCCATGACACACTTTTCTCATCAGTAGCAGTAAAATGGATGTTGGTTGCAAAAAGCCAGCAAATGTTAGTAAAATGCATCATCAAACAGGAAATAAATATGAACACACAAGGAACTCATAGGTTTACAATATTGCTTATAAAGCAGTTGTAGTTGCAAAAAGGCAGCAAATTTTACATGCAGGTCAGTTACATGGCATAAGGTTTATGGGTTAGCAAAATAAACCCTTTCCTGGCAGGAGGAGCACATACTGTACATATGTAAACAGGGCAAAAAGGCCGCCTCCAGAGGGCAAAATTAGGCTACCAGTGGAATGTCATGAGTTTAGTCTTGCTTTGCGTGGTTAGCGCCTTTGAAACCAGGTTCAAGAGCTGATTCAGTAGCTCTTTTAGAGGCCAATGCCGGCAACGGTACAACAGCACCCTCAAGAACACAACTGTCACGGGTTTTTGTTGCCTCAGCATCCTGCATAGACACATCTGTTGCTATCTCTTTGTGCTGAATGGACGACGAACACTGAGCTTCTGAGGAAGATGTCGTGGATTCAGAGCTAGGAACAAAGGATACAAGAGTGTATAGGGCAGGAGCTTTTCCTTGCATATCAGGAACAGCTGGACGGACATGGTAAAACATGGGCAGGTCTTTGAATTTATCATTGACAATTGCAACGTCAAATTTCCGTTCCTAATATTAGAAAAGGGGAAAGTGTGTTATAAAACGCGCTCATGTAAAGCGGAGGCAAAATGTAGGCGACAAATTACGGTACCTGTTGTTGGAGGGCAACTATATCCTCAGCCGACAATTGCAGCAAGTCACGACCTTCTTTATCTTCGACGCGGATAGTTAAGGCTCCTGTTGAGTCAAACAGCTCAGCTTGAAATTGGAACCTGCCAATATGAAACCTACTTTGTTATAGACAACACCATGGGAAGATTGGTAAAAAAAAACTGCAGAAATTGAGGTGCAGAAACATCATGTATAACATGGCAGATACATATGCGAAGCTTTACATGGCCAAAGCGTGAACATCTGAGTAAAAGAGGGGAAAAAACTTACAGTGGTGTTGGACCTGGGAATGCACCTTGGCAATAAAAGCAGACGACGTCATTGCCCGGAGTTGATCCACATTGCCTCAAGCAGCCATGGCAGCAAGAGATGTACAAGAGTTGATGTGTGTCTACAATTCTGAGTTTCGCTTTAACCCAGAAAGATTTAATTTGTTGAACATGTGCTGACATTAATGACGCTATAATGTTGATATAATACAAACACCATGAAAAATTGTGTAACAAGATTACCTTCTGAGTTAGAGCTTGAATCTGACTTATTTTCCGAACCTGAGCAGGAAGAGGCTGGACTGCAATCTGATGTGCCTTCTCATAAAGTTTTTCATTAACGACATCCTCGATGTATGCACGGTTGGATTGCAACCTGCAAGGCATTCATTATGAGGAAAAGATGAGGTATTCAAGGGGAAACAATCAGGCAAATAATAACCATAGTTGTAATGTTTGAGCCTGTGGGAGTGGAACGTCAAATAAGATCGAGCTGTTCGGCATAGTTGCAATAGATATTCCTGCAAAAAATTGATCCTATTAGCATAAACAGATTGAGTAAAGGTCTGCATCTACTGAACTACAATAATTTTGATGGCATAATCGTGATTACCATGGAAAGTAGTGACTGCCACGCGCATTGCTAGGATAACCGGCATATTATTTATGTTTTCAGCTAAGAAAGGGGCCTCGTTCTGCAAGAAATCCTCCCACAAGCTTAAAATCATAGGCCTACACCTATATGGAAGTCGTAGCTGTTAGTTCATCAACCAGGCTTATACGAGGAAGCAAATGGACTGAATAAGGAGCTTACTCTTGGTCAACGACGACAAATTCTTGGAGATGCTTATATCTGTTGTTCTTTTTAACAGTACGGGTAGGGAACACATGTATGACCCCACAGAGCAAATCTGAACAATGTAACAAACTGTTAAATATGATGCCTGATGAAGATAATAAAAAGATAAAATCATAGAAGCTAAAATGGAGGTTCAGGACCGTAACTAATTCGAGCATTGGATACATCTGTAAGCTCTGGACATCTGGAAAATGGCGTCAACACATACATGCGATCAACCACAAAAGAGGTATCATCATTTTTTGCAGCCCTTATGTATGAGCTCCTTGTCAGGACAATGTGGAGCGCTGAATCTGTCAGGGACGGTATGCTCTAGGTATTCCGTTTGATACTGCCGTTTCCGACAATGAATGCTTCATATGGTTTAAGCACATTGTCTAGGTCAGGGATATCAGCCTGGTTGATAACACAGTGGATACTTCGATTCTACAAAATAGACCAATGAATTACAGCAATCTGCAACAGAAAAAGAGTTTTATGGATACAATATGATAATGTACCTGCTCATCAGTAAGAACAAGAAGTAGTTGTTGCTTTTCCCATTTGGTCGTGCGAACTGGAAGCTTTTCAGAGACGAACACTTTGACAAACCAGGGCTTAGTCTCAGGCTGCAAAGCTGCAAGCGATATGCACTGGTCCTCGATTGATCTAGTATAATTAGAGGGAATCAGCAACGAGAATGTAGATACCAAGTGTTGGCAACAATAACCGTACCTCTTCGCCTGGGATGGCTGAGTCAACATTGTGGTCCAATCTGAGCTGCGAAGAAGAACGCAAGGGCACAAAATTAAATCTGAACTGCGTATTTAAATGAAGATCTGAGAAAAGAGCCGCTGGCTTTCAACACACAGAACCAACCATATAAACTCATAACTAACAATTGTCCAGAGGTCTACACGTAAACTAAGCAGCCGGAAAGGCACAAAAGTTGGTCTTGAATACATTATCTATGCACGTAAAAAACAAAATAGAGCGACTGTGCAATCAAAGAATCATTTATGCTATAAGTTTAAAACAACAGGATAATCAAGCTAAATAAAATCATTGTTTCATCTTCAGTCAAACAAACATATCCTGGTGGCCAAAAATAAAATCAAAACGCGAAAATAAAGACCTAGATATCTCTGTCAACACACCAGTCAAGCACGCCATGCACGCACCAAACAAAGAGTTAGCAACACAACAAGTCTGTAGGCTGTATAGTACCTGATCGAGATCTGCAGAATAGCCCCGATGTTCAGTTAATCAATCACTCAGTAGCCACCACCAGAACACCTGAAAACCACAGCAACCAATCGATAAATTTCAAATTAAATTAAACATCAATAAAATTTAAAAGAATCAGCGGGGGGGGGGGGGGGGGGGGGGGGGGGGGGAAGAATAACAAAACTAAATCTCCCTTTTTTTTTCATTTTAGCTCAATTCAAATAATATATTAAGATTTTTAAATTTAGTCCAGTTCAGTATATTTGTCGCTTTTGATTTTCGTTGATGAACAAACATCCAAAAATAGAGCAGAATAAATTATTTACAGATATCTAAGATCAGTCTTTTAAAAATGTATAGAGTTTCTTATAATTCCTTTATAGTTTAATGATTGTTTACTTGGCCTAAAACCTGAAGAAAGTGATCAGTAATATGAGGTCACATAAACAGAAAATTAAAACATTATGAGTAAATTCTGCATTTCAAGTAAACATATCTACACAAACAAAAGGCTAAGCAGAGCAGGCCATATGAGAAGCAAAAGAAATAGGACCTTCATGGCAAAAAAAATTGAAGTAACTAAAACTGATTCATTTTTACTGAATTAGAGCAGGGTTTTGCCTAAATTCAGCATATATGGAGCAGTATATAGCTACACACAAAAAGGACCTGAATATGACACAACATATAAAGTCTAATCAACATCAGTCATAACATAACGTATCCTCTAGACAGAAGGCAAACAGGCAATCCCTATTAACAAGTAACTGTAAATAATTCATTTCGTGTGGTAAGTATAGCTCGTTTTACAAATAAAGAAGTGTCAAAGCAGTAGCTAGAGGAAGACTGTAAGTAAAAGCAGCCTACAAATATTTCAGAATGGCAAACATGTCAGAACATGTAAAGAAAAACAGACCACACGCTAGTTCTCACAGAAAACAAACAAAAAACAATTTTAACTTCAATCTCAATAAGTTCAACTACAAGGCTGGATATTTCTTTTAGAGACTATAAATTTTTAGTTCAAAGATACAGGAATAACCCATGCAAGCACTGTGTATAATAAACAATACTCCAACTGTTCAAATACCTTAGATAGATCTAAAGCCAATGACTGAGTCCAAATTTTCAGAGAGGAAGATCAAGGACAGATAATTCAGGCTAGCAACTGTGCGGGTTTTTTTTTTCCTTTTGCCAAACTTTTTTTGTACAGCTTACACCTGGTAAAAAATGAAAAACATACTGTAAAATGTTGAATATATAAGAAATCATAATAATGAACCTATGTACATTGCATTACCCTCTAATGTGTAATTCTTACATGGTAATATAGTTGTATGAAATAATTATTTATTTTGCTGGTTACCCGCACTGATAACAGTACATTTTTGCAAACTAATATGTCGCTAGATAAAGAGCAGTAAAGGCACCAAAAGTGAGGAGAGGAGAGAATACTTGTCATCAGAATCCAACTGCAAGTTTCAAGCAAAAGGAATGGTCATGAGAAACAGCAAGGGCAAAAGTTGTTTAGTCGACGTAGTTCACCCTTACCTAACTCATATATACAAATCTAATTATTTGCATGCATCATGAGCATACGCTGGTAAAACAGAAGCCTATAGCTGCAGAGGTTTCATCACCTAATCTTTGGGAAAACAGCCCTAAAACTTAAAAGTTCAAAGAAAGCGCTGGCACCAAACATCACCAGCAACTATGCACAATTAATTACAAAAACACAATACAAAATGCATACAAGTGTACAACTATGATGAATCAAATAAAAATCAGTTTTTTATGGCATTGAAGTTTACCTCAGAGGAGGCCGGCTCGTTAGCTCGGATATCGCACCAGTACAGAGAATGGCCCAAATGCCACCTAAATCTGAGCACCCAAATCCTTTTCCACCAAAAATACCATCCATTAAAGAACATCAGGTGAGAGCAACAAACTTAGCCAGCAATAGCTTGCTTGCAAGGGACATGCTTTAAGCCTTCTGGTAGTTCAAAGAACCCACCAAGGATGAGGTTGTTAAATTCATCAGAAAAGGTAACATGCTTAGACCAAACAAAAAACATAGCAGGCCTTTGTAACTAATGAGAAAATTTGCTGGTTGGTAAGCCTAAGAAAAATTGATAAGCTTAAGAAATCAGTCACCCAATTTTGCAAAAGAATGGAAAAGCACGATTTTATGGGACAATCGAGGGCGGAAAACATGCTAAAACCGAGAATGATCACAAATACAAGCCCAGACAAATTATCAAACACTTTGTGTGCAGACCTTGGGGGTTGGTAAGCCTAAGAAAGATTGATAAGTCTAAGAAATCAGTCACCCAATTATGCAAAAGAATGGAAAAGCACAATTTTATGAGACAATCGAGGGCAGAGAACATGCTAAAACTGAGAATGATCACAAATACCAGGCCAAACAAATTATCAAACACTTTGTGTGCGGACCTTGGGGAAGAAGATAATCAAATTGAAGAAAAGAGGGGATTGTCAAGAAGATGAGGAAGACAAACCTTTGATCCTGTAGTAGAAACTTTGACCCTGTAGCAAAGAGAGATGAGTGGCAGGAAGGAATGCGGAGCGAGAGACACGTTACCCATGGCCGTGGATAGAGCGACACGTATGAATTTCGGTCTTCAATCTCGGCGAGCAAGTGAAGAAAGACTGGGTGACCTCCAACCGGTTGTTCAAGCGAAGAAAGGGACAGGCGATTCTGAGAAAAATAGGAAACAAATCTAAAAATAGGAAAAGAAAACCATAAACCAAACCGGAAACTGGGGACTTACCGTCCATTTTGGGGACATTCAGGCTTTCAGTATATGATAGATTTTACAATATAAAATTATATTAAAACACCCTGGTTGAATAACATACTTAATTTTTGAATCACGTGATCCAAAAGGGGTTTATTAGCATGATATGTGTGAAAAGTTAACAAAGAATGTAATATTATCATATTTCAAATATGCAATTCTTCACGTTATAATATAAAACATTTACAAAAGAAAACGGAAACACTACTAGAATATCAAGCCATCTAATCCAGTTCATCCTTCATGTGTTAAGGAATAAAACAAGTGCTTTCCCTGATTGTGACTTAAATGAGAAAAATCATCTAAGGCGGTTCCTCTTCCGCCTTAGATGTTTTTGGGTTTAAAGCGTTTGTTTCCGTCTTAGATGAAGGTTTATACGCCTTGCTAAAAGTTTATGAACTCGCTAGCCTTAAAGTCTAACTGATATGTATTTGCTTTTTGCGATATCGTAACTAGCAAACGCTAGTACCAAACAAATGGTTGATTGTTTTGTTACGACAAAAGCTTACGGATCGCCTGATGAAATACTAGCGACATCGCTACATTGGAAAGCCTAGATTGTAAACTGAATGTGTACGGGACTGGTTACGACGTCTAGCGTGCGGATCGCTAAAAATTAGTTACGATAGCGTAAGCCAGCCTAGCTTGTCATATATTTATCTGCTGACAAGACAGATTACGATCAACAGAGGCGATTCGCTAGGTCTGATGTAGTGAAATCGTTACAAGTCAAATTCAACATTTAGGGTTAAACAAAACGAGCCAGGTTACGACAGAGACGTGTTACTCGCTAGTAAAACTGTAGCGAGCTTGCAACTGAACCTGCCTATATAATAAATATTGTTGGTTTGAGAGAGATAACGATGTTGTATGAAAATCGCTTATGTGTTTAGTAACGAGTTCGCTACATTTGTCGCTACATTTAAACGATGTCGTGTGATCATTGGGTGAGCGAGAAAAACAAATGACGTTGCGAGTAAGCTAGAGATTTGCCTGATGTTGGCGTGTATGGTTACGACATCGACAGAGACCAGATTGGAGAGGCAGAGAAGAACGAGCGATTGTGTAGCGACGGCACAAAAACTAAGTTAAGAAATATGATTCTTGCGAGTGAAGTAGCGATAGTATAAGATGGTCGCAAGAATTTTAATGTATCTGGCGAGACAAGTAACGATCTCGCAGGGATTTCGTAAGTGTCACAAAATTATAGGATTTGAGCCATTTCCACCCATTTCCACTAAAATTGGGTTTCATTTTAATTGTCTAAGATGTCAAATTGCAAGATGCATGGTATCTAAGCACAAAACATGAACATGAAACACTAATAAGTCACACTTTATAAACTAATGGAAGTAATGGAGCTCAAAAGTATATGCATCCATTAGACAAAAAAAGAAACTAGCTTTTATTGGGAATATGAGGCCTAGAGATGCACCGAGATCTAATATGGATCAAGTGTCTAGCAAATGCATCTCTACCATCCTCCAACTCCTTTTTGGTGTACGGTGCATGATTTTCCTCGAGAATCTAAGAATTGGAAATGTTTTTTTGATACTATTAAAGGCAATGTAGATAGTAATAGGTAAAATAAGTAGGTTGTAAGAATGATTACGCGATGTAATTCCAAATTATCATCAACAAGGCCAGCGACGCACTCGGTGGCATACAATATCATATAGTAACCGCACTCCCAATTTGACAATTACTTTCGGTGCTGAAAGTGAAGAAGTATAACAAATGATTTGAAATGAAATCATAGTGGAAATAAATGAGCATTGGATTTGTAATGTCACCTGAATCTGTATAAGGTTGAAGGGAAGTAGTGTGTCGTCATATGCACTATGCATAGCAACCTCTAATAAATCTGCAAATTTTGTAGATGGACCAAGGTGTAGCGGGTCCATCCAATACACTCGCTTCAACGATGGTATCATAACTACAAAACTCCAATGGCCACTACATATTTTAATAAATGAAAATGTAAGAACTCGGCTCGAAGATTAGAATGTTTACAAAATGCAAATATCCAATTGTAAAAAAGAAAACTAATCTCTCTAGATATGGGCCTATGTAAATTGTCTTGGTCTTGTCACTAAAGATCTTAGAAAGATAAGCAAGTCGTGATTGATTACTTTCATTCATTTCTTGCAGGCATATTGGGTGCAAAAAACCAATGAAAGTCTTTGCGTTTAGAGCAAGGAATTGCATGTACCTAAATAAACAATAGATGGGATATGAACGTATAATAGTGCACAAGTAGATGATAATTTGTAAGTTGCAATACGATAGAAGAGATGAGATCAAGTAGCTTACATTTGATGTAGTATAAGGATTGTTTCGGGAAAGGTTTGACAGTGCAAGAAAAGGGCAAAGTCTTCCCATGGAACGACTAATTCCCTCGCTTCGCTGTATACCTGTTTATTGGCGTAGAAATAGTAAACGGAATCCCAACTATGGTGGCCCACCATATCATAAAACGTGCGAACGAATCCCGGGAGTGCTTTCATGAATCCAACTTGTTCCGCCGACATCGACTTCTTAGCTACCGGGAAATTTAGTGGGTCTACGACGGGTGATGGTTTCTTTCTATTAATTGGGATAGAATTAGAATTCACATCAACGACCAACCATTTGGGCACACAAAAAAAACGGCTCAAACCTTTACCCACTATCGTGCACTCTTTATCCGCGACCAGTACCAAGGCATCCTCGACTAACACATGTAGTATAGAAACCCTAACGAAACCAATAGGGACTTTGTCTTCATGATGTAGTGTCATGTTAGGATATGAATTTCCCATTGCTACGTGACGGGGTTGAGAATTCATCCCACATTCAACGTACAACTTGCAAGAAGGGGAATTCTAATATACAAATAAGGCATGTTTAATTAGGTCGAATTAGACATATGTAGGAAGAGTATTTTTATAAAATCTCAATAATAATGAGTTGTGTAGAATTATTCATTTGATTGAGGTGCAAGTAATTAAACGTACCTTTGGTTTGGGATTGGATGGTTGTATGTGAACTTGCTCTTGGATAGGGGCCAAAGGTGTGCATATTTCCTTGTTGGGTTCAACAATAAATTGTTTAAAAATAGGTTGGTCAAAAATAGGTTGGTCCAAAATAGGTTGGTCAACCTCATGTTGTGGTGGGGAAGGATGTGATCCTCTAGACGAGGGTCCATTGATTGGATCGGTGTCACAAAAATCGGATGGAAGGGGATACTTTATAAAAAAACCCACATTGGCCAACATTATTTTCAATTTCTTGACCTCTTGGTCGGATTTTTTGGCTTGGCTCAATGCTATTTGGAGTTTGGATGGTTTAGGGTCTTTACTGCTACGTTTGATACCAAACGCCTCTATTTGAGTAACATAACCACTAATTCCCTTAACTCTTCCCGGATGCTTGGCCTTCCCAAGTGCCCTACGTGGCACATCATGTTTACCGACTGGGATGGACAAGCCTTCTTCAACTTCACGCTCGATCTCGTCCTAAAAAAGGTTTTTTGTAAACTAAAAGTTATTATTGTCATCAATTGTTGTGTTTGATGGTGTGATTGTAGATACTAAAATGGAACATGGTATGGCGTAGTAGGTAAAGCGTACAACTCGATTAGCCACCCTTTTTGCCTCATCACTTGAGAAAGCCCCGTCTTTTTTAATTCTACCAAAGACGAATAATTGTTATCTATTATATGTTGTAGGGTCTTCGGCAATGATTAGCTTGTTCGCCTCTTCCGCGTCCATGCCCCCATCCACAAGCTTTTTCACCTCGGTTTCTTTTTTTTTAGGTCTTCTTTTCCACACCCAAATACCCCCCTACCCCCGGTGTAAGGCATAACATTATCAACAGTGGTTTTGCGCTTCCTATCCCCCAAACCCTTTTAAAATTAGTGGCTAGTTCCTTTTTGTTTTGACACAATTGATGTGTCCACAATATATGAGATGGGTTATGGAGATTTGATGTGAAGAAAATTAAGGATATTTGAGAAGATGTGTAAAAGTTTGATTTTTGGAGATGAAACCCGTAAGATGTGATGGATAAGATGGCAAAAGTGTTGTGCTTTTCTGTTCTATAACGTGTTTCCTTTATTCTACCTTACCTTGTTGCGAAATCGGAACTTTCTCGTTACACCTGACGAGATTAGTTACGATCTCGTCACATGCTAATGTGATTGCCTTTTATGGACTACTTTCTCCTTCTATCGAGTTCGTAAATGAAAAGTTTAAATAAAGTATGTGACTTGGTAGTTGCGAAATCGCAACAAATGCTCGCCAGAAGCCAACATAAGATAATTTGATTTTTTTTTACAATGCACTCATACATGCTTGGATCATGATATAAACAAAATGATGGTACGAAATAACACAGAAATCATTCTATTGTAAAAATTATTTTCATTTGTTCCGTCATATGCTGATGTATGACGGAATAGGGATTTGTTGATTTAATCTGCACTTACACAATTTTAAACATTTTCATAAACTCAGTCTATAATTGTAAGACATTAAGAAACTCTACAAATCATGTGTACGGCTATAAACGATGTCCATCGATTACCTTTAAATCCAAAAGCATAGTAGAGCTTCACACATGAACTACATATATGCGCAGTTCACGTGCATTTGATTAGGGAAACTTAGTTTATTACAACTCATGTACGTGATTACAAGTACAATTCATGAATTAAACAAAGTATCATGCACACGTACACTCACCTTCTGTCATCACTCATGATACTACCGGGTATCGCTTCATAACATTGCATGCTGATGTACTAAGATGTAGTATGCTTGACGATCGATATTTTTCAAATTGAGTATTATAATGTCTATATATAAAATGTATATATTGTAGAATATGATAGTGCTTTAAAAAGTTTAAACTGAATTATTGAATTTGCACTGAAAATAAGTTTGTTTAATATTTGTGAAAAAACTTTTCATCACAATTGAAACATGGCATCAACATCCAATCTATCGTATACCATACTATAGTAAATGGCAGTTATATATGAATGGGATCAACATTTGTAAATCAATTCAATCAAGTTAAATATATTTGTTTTAGTTAAGTTCAGTATATAGTGAATATTTTTCCAATTAGTTTTAGTTCAGTAGATTTAATTTTTCACTATTTTTTTTATATTTGTACCTTATACAAAATATTATATCAGTTATAATTATGTATTTTTATATATAATAAATTAAAATCATATCAATTAAGTTAAATATATTCACATGTTATCAATTTAAATCAGTTAAATATATTTATATTTCCAGTTGAATTTAGTATATTAAATTATATTCGAATCAACTCAACAAGAAATAAACTCGGGAAAATAGAGTCTTAATAATGTATAAATTATCTTACAATTATTAATACTACTGGAAAGAATATAAATGATACTATTACAAAATGATATTCGATAAATAGTTAATTATCTCACAAATAAAATTTATGAACCTCTTAACAAATTATTGCAACGCTAGCATTACTAATCTTATTATTTGAACATTTTACAATGATTATTAGTTTAGTTCATGTATGGGATGAAATATGGGCTAGTAAAGTTCAATTTAATTTAGTTACTATGTTGCAACTTTTCTATACACTAGTTTTTATTTTTATTATATTAAAAATATTATTGTTCTTGTTTTTTTTTTTGATCAAATATCCACCCGAAGGTGGTGGGAATTATATAAGGCTTCCCATGCCAAGAGCCAAAAATGGCAAAGTATATTTACAAGAGGGGGAGTGCTCCCCAAGCGCAGAAACGCTTCCAAAAAATTCCCACAGCTAAAGTGGGCAAAAATAGCTAAAAAACCAAGTAACAGCCTGTGTGTGTAATGAAAGATTATCAATGAAGCCTGTTAGTGAATCGACTAAGCGAAACACAATTCGGCACCAATTGATGTCTAACTACACTAGGATTAGGCTGAAAAAAGGTGGCAGCAACAGTGAGCTTCAACTTGGGAGTTAAATAGCAATGGACTTTGATCCTCCCATTGGAGATATACTGAGAGAGGCTACTAGTGAAAACCTGCACATGAACACGGGGGTTAGTAATAACTATTCACAGGGATTCTGGTGGATGGTGTACCTGCCCTGTCAAGGTGTAACAAGCCTCTGATCTTAGGTGGAACCTGATCAAGGGACAACACTGAGGAAAGTTATGAGGCCTGAGCCATTTTAGAAATGGCATCAGCAGCTTGATTGGCTTCCCTGAGTATGTGATGAATACAGGAAGCTTTGGGCATTAGAGGATACACAAGATTAAACAACTGCCAGGGGCATTTGTATGGATCTTGGATAGCCTTTATTGCCTGTAAGCAGTCAGTTTCAATCAAAAAAATGGAGGATAGCCTTTCACCAATGAGTATACCTTCTGAAATTGCCTGAATTTCAGCCTCCAATGGAGAGAGGGCATGCCTGAAAAATGTTGCAACTGATACAGTTTGTCCCAAGCTATTTCTAACAATTACCCCAATCCCAGTGTTTGTGTCTTGATGCCATGAGGCATCAACATTCACTTTGAAGCCTGACACTGGGGGGGGGGGGGGGACCATTTGACAAGCAGTATCTGAGGTTTAGGGGGTCCAGTGTGTATAGGCAAATAGCCCAGGGCACACAATTCCCTGTCAAACTCAGATGTAACATAAAAGGGTTTTGCAGTAAAGATGTTAAAAACTTGCTCTCTAATTCCTTTTTTCATCAGATCTGGACTTGGATCGATATTTTCAAAAAATTTTGCATTTCTAGCAAGCCACAGAGTCCAGCATGTTATACTAGGAATGATATAGAACAATGAGGTGTGCAAATTAGTAACTCCCTGGAAAGACCAATAGAAAGATAACCTATCCCAGAGTGTGGGAAAAGACTGGTCTGCAATCCCAACCATCTGATGGAAGTTAGACCATATTGAACCAGCCATTGTGCAGTCATTAAAGCAGTGTTCTATGTAGTCATCAGAATTACAAAAAAGGCACTTTGAAGGTAAGTGGAATCCCATTTTCATTAATATGTCAGGAAATGGTAAAAATGCATTCACAAGTTTCCACATGAATACACTAATTTTCTTTTGGATTCTAGGGTTCCATACCTTATTTAATGAGTCTGAGTTACCTCTATGTTGTTTCAAAGCAGCGTATGCTGACTTAAAAGAGAAGGTTACAGTCTTGTCCAAGATCCAGATAAGCCTGTCATCCCTGCCATGAATCACTTTAGCTTCCTGTAAAACATTTAACATTGATGAATTAATAGCAGGGGGAATAGAGGCAATATAATGTTCTCTGTGTTCAATAAACTGAGCCACTGAGCAGTTAAGTGGGATGTTTGTACTGGCTTGGTTTATGGATGCCAAGAGGGATCCTAAACCAGTCCAGTTAGCTGACCAGAAATTGCACTTCCCTTCCCCATGGATAACTCTGGTGAGTGGCTCAGCCTTGGGGTCAATATTGAGGATCCTCTTCCAGGTGGGAGAGTTTCTATAGGACTGAGGCATAGCCCATAGTAGCTGAGACCATAGAGATGAGCCCTGCTGGAATTTCCACCAAAGTTTTAGTGAGCAGGCCTTGATGATTGTGGAAATTGATCTCAGCCCCAGGCCATTTTGCTGAGTAGGGTAACATAGTGCCTCCCATTTTCTCCAAACCTTCTTGGGTTTTAGGTCTGTTTCTCCCCAAAAAAACAGTGATAACATTTTTTGTATCTTTCTCACAACTGCCAATGGGGGAACCATGACACTCCAGATGTGCTGTGGAATGGAAAAAATACAAGACTGTATGAGTGTCAGTTTGCCCCCAGTAGAGAGCCATCTATTCTTCCAGTTAGATTGCCTATTTTGAATTCTTTGTATAACTGGCTGGAAGTAAGAAGAAAGGGATCTGCCTGTAAAAATTGGGACTCCTAAATAGGTAAAAGGAAAAGTGCCCTGCTTCATGCTCAGTATATTTTTAACTTGGTTCAGTTTAGACAGTGAAGCATTTTTACTCAGATAAAATTCACTTTTTTCAAAACTGATTTTCTGCCCTGTTGTCTGCTCAAAAATAACTAAGAAAGCTTTGATTCTAACTAAGTTACTTTTAGAAGAGCTCATAAAGATCACTGTATCATCAGCATAGCTGAGATGGGAGATTGGAGTTGGACCTGATGGCAGATTAAAGTATTGCAATTTACCAATTTCAAAAACATAGGCAAGACTTCTGGAAAAAACTTCAGAGAAAATGTTGAATAAAAAAGGGGAAAGAGGATCTCCCTGTTTTATTCCCCTAGTTGCTCTAAAAAAATCCATTAGGCCTACCGTTAATAAGTACTGAGAAATAGGCATTGCTAAGATTCTTCATAATACATAAGACAGTGCTACCATTAAAACCAAACTGTAATAGCACTTTATTTACGTAACCCCAATTAACCCTATCAAAAGCCTTTTTTAGATCAAGTTTCAAAATAAGGTTAGAGCTTCTTCCTTTTCTGTCCAGGAATCTGACAATTTCTTTAAGATAAATGACATTATCAGCAATGTCTTTATTTTGAAGAAAAACAGATTGAGTGGGAGAGATTATTTTTGGGATCAGGGGCTTGATTCTTTCCATTAGCAGTTTTGAAAAAATCTTATTGATGAAATTTGAAAGGCTAATTGGCCTAAAATCATCAAATGTTGACACCACTTCTTTTTTAGGGATAAGTGCAATCCAGGTGGCTGTAATGCCCACTGGAATGTTAGCTCCACTCAGAAAGTGATGGACAACACTTAAGAGATCAAGCTTAATAATATCCCAGGCTTTGACAAAGAATTTAGATGAGAAGCCATCTGGCCCTAGGCTACTGTTTTTATTCATACCAAAAACAGTGGCTTTCAGCTCATCAAGTGTTACTGGTTTGGTTAACTGAGCATTGTCAGTATCAGTAATCACCTTAGGTATCTGGCTAAGGAAATGATGATAAAACTCTCCTTGGCTGTTCATAGGAGGTTCAGACAATAGATCTGAGTAATAATTTACTACCTCAGTTTGAATCTGTGTATTATCATCTAGCCAATCACCACTAAAGTTTTTAATTTTAGTGATTCTTAGAGAACACCTTTTTTCCTTCACTGATTGATGGAAAAATTTAGTGTTGTCATCACCTTCTTTGAGCCATTTAATTCTGGATTTTTGTTTCCAGAATTTTTGTTGCTCATTGAGGGCTTTCAGATGCAGTGCTCTTAATTTATTTAGGGTAATAAGCTCATTTATTGAATTATTCCCATCATAAATTATTTCTTGCAGTCTGAGGCTTTCAGCAGCTTGTCTAACATTAAGATCAACTGAACCAAAAACTGTTTTATTCCAGTTTTTAATTTTTATCTTAAGTCTGTGAAGTTTCAGATGGAAACCAAGCATGCCAGTATGGTTTATAGGTTGATTCCAGTCAGTTGCAATAATTGACATAAAATCACTTCTATTAAACCATACATTAAGGAACCTAAATGACCTAGGGGAGGAAATGATATCACTGCCTATGTTAAAGAGTAATAGAGAGTGGTCAGAAGTGTTTCTATTCAAGATTAAGATGGAGGAAGATGGATACTTGCTCATCCAACCCTGTGAACACATTCCTCTATCCAATTTCTCAGTTGTTGGATTTCTCAGCCAGTGTTAGACCATGTAAAGGAATTACCAACTGAGTTGATCTCTAACAAAGCATTAGCAGAAATAAAATTGTTAAATTCTGTCATGCTTGTTGGGCTAGGCAGTGATGGACCATGATATTCTGCTGATGACCTTATGGCATTAAAGTCACCAATCAGAAAAGATGTGTCCATGTTTCTCTGAGACAGTGCATCCCAGAGATAAGCTCTGCCAGGGATAGTTCTCAGTCCATAGACAAATATCCCCTCCATAGAGGAGTTTAGTCTAGAACTAAAAATATCCACTGCCAGAAACTGTAAATGATCTTGTGTTAGAGTGACTTTTATTGACTCACTCCACATGAGCCAAATTTTGCCACTCTGTGCTGTCATGCAGTTATTAAAATGCAGTTGTCTTCTAAACCTATCACATTTATGGTTTTTGTGCCAAGGTTCAATGATGCACAAAAGTTCAATTCTGTGTTCTTTTATCAAGTCATGAAGCCTTACCATGGAAGTTCTCATGCCTCTGATATTCCACACTAGAAATCTAATTTTAATGTTGTCTAACATTAAAAATTATTTTTAGTGCTTTTTGATCTGGTTAGAACCAGATTTGGAGAAGGAGGTTTAGAGACCTTTTTTGGTGTGAATTTTTTGTTTATCTGAGTAAAGAAATTGGATATTTTTGATTTCTCAGCAGCCACCAGTGCTGAAGAGCCATCTAAAATAAGTTCTGAACTAAGATTAGTGCAAGGGGGGGAGGGAGGTTTACCTGGTGAGTCAATCAGGTCATCATCTTGAGAAGATTCTGATGCTGATGGAGTTCCTGGTTCCTGCAAAATATCTACATCCAGCAAGGGAAGGAACCTATTTCCTGAAAGTGTAACTGAAGGAGGCATCTTGTTAGGGGATGTAAGGTTACTAAGGTTAGGGGCCTTACCTGTCCCCACTGTTATATCATCATGAGCAAAGGATGTTTGGGGGGCTGGTGTGATGCTGAGAAGATTTTAGAGAAGTATATCCTCAGTAAGGCCTCTATTCTTTGAGTGGGAACCTTCACTTGGTTTCTGAGTTGAACCTTCAGATTGATTTTCTGATTCAGGGGGTGAGGTCCTTTCTTCAGTTTCTGGAGGGATTATGGACCTTGGAGTATATAAAGAGATTTGGAGGGGATTGGGTATTTTCTTTTTCTTGGTAGGTTTGGATATCTGTGTGAGAGAAGGAGGTTGTGAGGCATTGGGATGAGTCAAGGCAGTTTCAGCATCCTTTGTTTGGTGTGAGACCTAGGGAGCCAGCAATGGGATCACTGGTCTTAGAACTAGGAGGGGCTTTGGCTGGATCTTGAGTGGTATCATTTTGAGGCTTGGTGATAGGATCGTGGACCACAGCCTTGCCTTTTGGAGCAGTTGTCTGAGAGGGGGGTCTAGTTGGCTGTCTGAGCTCAGGGTGAAGGACTAGGCAATTGAGCTCATCATGTCCTAGCATACTACATTTGCCACAGTACTTTGGGATTTCATCATACTCTATAGGATATTTTTTGATAGAACCCTCTTCTATACCAAATCTAATTGAGGTTTGAAGCTTCTTCCTGAGATCAATCTCAACACACATTTTAATTGCTGAAGGCCTAGTGAAAGAGGATGTTGCAGCATCCATCTTAATAAAACTACCTATTTGATTACCCATAGCTTGAATCATTGTATCGTTATGTAGGTAAAATGGTACCTTAGGGATGGTTAACCAAACTGGGACAATTGAAGACTCTTCCTCAGGGCAGAAATCAATGGTCCACTTGAGCACCTGCAAACATCCAATAGCCCTTCATCCAGCAGCGTTGATAGTCTTCCATATCATCAAAGTGTATCAGTATATGTCTGAAGTCGACGCTGCCGATCTGATATTTGCCGTTGAATCCAGCAGTTCTGAAAGCATCATGGAGCCTCTCCATCGCTGGTTTGCCCCTGGCAAACTTGCCAATCAACGCATTGGTGTTGTGAGAAGCCAAAGATTCTGCTTGATTTCTTGTCACGATACATGCGATTTCGCCTCGGAATTGAGTGATGGGGGCAATCTCTGGGTTAGATGGGAGATTGGTTGACAGAGGAGGGGTGCGGTTGGTCAGGGCATGGAGAAAAGACTTTTCGGCGGCGGCGCCACCGCGGGGATGCGGTGGCTCAGCCATAGGATTTGCCGTTTTGTGACCGTTAGATAGTCGTTGGGGGTGGGGGCTGGTCGGAAAAGGGGAAAACGGGCATAAGTCTGGGGATTTGTGAACAGTGAGTGGTGCTAAAATTTAGAGAGCGTTTTCAGAAATTGAGGAGCGTGAAAAAAATAATATTATTGTTCACTTTCGCTCTGACAAGATGGGGGTGGGGATTTTAATTAGACAAATAATTAGATAACTCGAATTTATAGTAAGATAATAACTGAAATGAACATATTTTATTAAAATTGAAATGAACATATTTTATAATAAAATATTTGTAAATAAACATCTTTCAAAAAAAATGAAACAAATTTTAGTTCAGTTTAATTCAGTACAATACAATTATTTTTCAGTTTAGTTCAGTATTTTTCAGTTCCGTTCAGTTCAGGTATATTAAACAAGCCCTTCATGATATAATTGAAATTTAGTGTACTATAATTATAAATGAACTAAACTCTCCATCTAGTAAAAGTTAAATAAAATTCAACCATACTTTTAGCCATGAAAGTGAGGTACCGTATAAATAAAAATATTCTCGTATGATATAGTTTTGAATTTTCTGTGTCCAAGTATCATAATTTACACACAGAATAATATGTATGTAACCAAGTTAATCATGATTAAATATGCATAAAAAATATATAATGTAACCGTTTCACATAAGCAGATAAGCAGTGGTAATAGTTATATTTAAAAACTTTATTCAAATTGAAGAAAATTAAATCAGACTAAACTAATTCTAAAAAAACTATAAAAATAGGAATATAAATGTCCATGATTAAATAATTATATTAAATTTATCATTTACTAGTACAACTAACTTTTACTCCGTGTTTTTTTTAAGGTTAAACCACCAAGAAATCAATGGAGGAAACTTTTATTAGACATCCCTAAACCGTGAAATAACAGAAATAAATACAGATAACTCCCAAAAAAGGAGGCAACAAGTGCGAATCTCCACAAGTGGAGGCGATTTGTGAGATCAGAGAAGTTTCTAAACATGTAACTATTATAAATCTTCTCTGTCGTGTGCTACAAGCAGAAAATTTTGTCTATTAACAAATAAGTATATTAAGGTGGGGGTCAAATAAAAGGGTGACACGTGTACACTCTAATTTGGGAAAACAGCTAAAGTTAAACGAGTATGCCGTTCCGTTTTTTTTTCCCCATACATTTTTCTTTTTCCTTATATGACCCCTCTCCTTTTCCTTTTCTCACCCATCTTTATTTTCATCCGCCCAGAGAAACTTGTGGTTCTCTGCTCTGTGACGGTGAAGGGAAATTAACTTGGTCCTCTTTTATTTACCGGAATTTCTAATCGCCATCATCTAGTGCCCGCCTGGTTCTGGTGCCGACGGCAATGTGCTGGATTGGCAGGACGGCGGTGCCACCGCTCTGGTGGTCGCCGGAGCTTACGGTCTGGTCTCTACTTTCGATAACCGGAATCTCATTCAACATATACCTTTCCTCGGCTGTATGGCCATCGCCATGTGCATCATTGCATGAAACTCTGGTTTCAAATTCCCAGCATGAGTTGCCTGATGTGTATAGTGCCTTTGATGAGGAAGATTGGGGGGTGGGTTTTATGTCAACCCTGAGGCCAATGTGCTGTTTGTGATCAGGATTTGGGGGTAAGATTTGTTTAGGTTGATGTTTGTTTGTTTTATTTGTGTTTCCTGATTCTTATAATGATTTATTTGGCTGATTTTATGTTTCAGTATCACTGCGATCCACCCGAAAACTGTGAAAATACTGCAGCTCCTTCGTCTGCAGACAGGTGATTGCTTTGTTAAAAATCTATGCTTTTTATGAATATGTTTGTGGTCCTGGCAGTCGTGAAAAGTTCAGTAGTAGTTTATTCCTTTGTGGCTTGGTTAAAAACCTATGCTTTTGTTTTTGTCTGGTTTTTGTGAGTATACTTTGATGCCATTTTAGCATGCCTGTGTTGTTGCATATATTTGAATTGTGTAATATATGGTGTCATGGTGACAGTGTTCCTAGTTTTTGTCTTAACAATCTGCTAATTCTGGCTTAAAATGGATTTGTCACATGATAAAGGGGATTTAATGGCTTTAGTCAATTGAAGTTTGATATGATTTTAGCATGTCTGTGTTATTGCATCTATTTGAAGTATGGTTGGTGACAGTGTTACGAGTTACTAGATGAAACTTGTTTAGCAACTAATCTAATTTTGCAACTATCTGATTTGAAGTATGGTTGGTCCGTGAATACACATTAGATAAGAAACTAATCTAATTTTGCAACTATCTGATTTGATGCTTGAAACGTAGGCTGGAACAACTTCAACAAGAACGCCAATAGAGCCAGAACAACTTCAACAAACTTTAGAATAGGTGACCGTACAATCTGACTTGCTCTTTGAAGTTTCTGTCATAAACTTTGAGGCTGTTCAGACAACACCTGGAGGAGGTGCCGTGGCCATCAAAGAGCAGCAGCAGAATGTTGCTGACAGCCTTGGTTTAGCATGAACTTGCAGTTTTCATTCTGGGATGGGAAAGCGGCCTTGTTTTCGAGAGAGAGAGAGGCTTCTTTTATGGAGCAAGCCTAGAAGCTGCCTTCTTTATGACCTGCTTTGTAAAGTTTTGTTCCTACAATACAACAAGAATGATGGCTCAACACATTTGAAGAAATCTCGGTTTTTTGTCAGAAATGGTGTAAAGTTGTATATAAGAGACAAAAGTTGTATATCTTGCGAGTTTCTTTAACAGATAATCCAGCAATTTATAAGAATTATGAAGTGTTCTTGAAGGTAAAATCTGAATTCTAGTATGCAGGCAATGAATACTGGAAAAGGTCAGTTTCTTATATGATATATAATATAGAAGAACAAGATGGTACTGCAGATTACAGAGGTTTTAAATGGCACATGTTCAGCCAGTACCAGCTAGATCTACCCTTGTTGAGTAAAGCAAATGTTCCATAGATTCAATCATTTTGTCACCTTCTCGTAACACGCTAAGAACTCGCTGAAAGCCCCAATAGTAAAGGCTGATAAGTCTGCCTGGTACTTGTTGACCCAAAAGAAGGTGAAAAAGATGAGAAATTTGAAGCCTGTTTGTGATCTTGATCAGAGGAAATCTCAGGCAAAGAAAGTGATAGGGATCGATGTTGTGGTTTGGTGGGATAAAAGAGAATTTCTGGTAAGTGTTTGATGATATATGCTTTGTATTGATCAGTGGGGCAGGCTGCAGCATGTGTACCATGGCTGGTGCTTTGGTGGTTCTGGAGATTGCAAGCAGATTTCCTTCGCCATCGTAGAGCAGAGAACCACAGGTTTCTCTGGGCGGATGAATATAAAGAGGGGCGAGAAAAAGAGAAGGAGAGGGGTCAAAAAATGAAAAATAAAAAATGTATGGGGAGAAAAAAAGAAACGGGAACGGCATGCTCAGTTAACTATAGCTGTTTTCCCAAATTAGAGTGTCCACATGTCACCCTTTTATTTGACCCCCACCTTAATATACTTATTTGTTAATAGACAAAATTTTCTGTGCTACAAGTACTAAAGCCAGGGCGGCATATTAAAAACAACATATTTTCCCCCACTCCTGAATATAAACACTTCACCAATGTGCAGCATTCTAGAGCTCCAAAGAATTCACCCTCTCAGTTTACATTGCCAAAATAGTAAGTTCTATTAAAATAAAGACCCTCTACCTGAACCACAGCCTGAAACCCATTGAGTCTGGCTGCCAATGGACCACCGGAAGATAGCAGACGTTTTATGGGCTGGACAGTAGAGTAATCCATTAAGCATACCGGACTTACATCTAGCCACGAAAACTAAGAAAGATTCATCAAAAACTATAACTAGAGATTGCCATATAGATTTCTCCTTTAGAGGTGACATAGTCCATCATCAAGAATAAAAACAAAATCATAAAAGCCCTGTATCTAAAATCAGAAAACCCAAAAAAAAAGGAAATAAGGGAAAAAAGAAAATCGAAGTAACCCGATTCTGTCGGATTCAGGCAGAGAGCCGGAGGCTCCGGCGCGTGGGCCGCGCACGCGCGGGCGAGTCAGCGCAGGCGGCACGTGGGCCGCACGCGCGGGCGAGTCAGCGCAGGTGGCGCGTGAGGCGCGTGGCCTTCACGCGCGGGCGCGTAGTCGCATGAGACACGCGCCCACCGACAGAGTAGCGCGTCGTCAAATGCGCAGACTCTTTCGGCGACGCGTGATGGAGGCTGAGGCGCGTGGCGTCGTGTCTTACTCCCTTTCCAACGCTCCGGTTGCTCTGTCTGTCCCTTGTCCTAGTTGTGCCGGTTTTTCTCGGTCGGAAAAAGAAGCGATGAAATTGGATCTAGTCTCGCCGGCGTCATCGACGGTTGGCGGTGTATAACTGATTCATGTCTTATATTTCGTCAATATTATGTATAAAACTGATTGTTATTAGATGATAGTGAATGTATATGACTAAAGTTGCATACATACTAGCTAGCAACTATATTATTTCCATGGTTTTAAAAACATTTTACCAAAATGAACTGTATTGAGTCTAGTTTATAATTTAACATCATGCTTAGTTACCATCAATCTGTAAAATAAAGGGTACATCAATCTTATCGTAATAATATACAATTAAAAATTATAATAAATAACATAATTATAATCATATTTAACTTTAACTTTACATGATAAAACTCACATATATACTACTTCTAAATATTGAACATAATATGAATAATTTTTCCAGTATTATTATTATTAGTATTAAAAGGGAAGACAATGGAAAATGGGAAAATATTACTGAAAAAAGGGAAAATTTTGTGATTGCATCAAAAAATGGAAAAAAAACGCGGGACAAAAATCAAAATAGAGCGCGTAGAAAATTTGGTTTCGCGGGAACACTGAAAAATTGGGGGATCTCAACAAATCAAAGGCATCTTTTGAGTTAATGAGAACGCAACAATCTGTTCATAAAAGGACCGCAACTTGACTGTACGTTGGGACACAAATCATCTACTTAATTCCGGCTTACAAGATGAGTTGAGAATCTGCAATCGATCGATATCCGGTAAATTTCAACTTAACATAGAATTCAATAGTCTATACTGCTTCCATATGCTGTGATACTGTTTGATGATTAGTGAAAAGGACATATTGATGTTGTCCAGGTTAGATTTGGATTCTTGCTTGAAAAAGTTTGAAAAGATACAAGTTAAAAGGTAAATATTTTGAGTTGTAATCTGTAAATGTACTACCTTTCCTAGCCAGATCAAGTTTCAAGGTTATATTTTGACCGTACTGATTGAGTTGGGATTTTCAGTGAATCCTCAATTTGGTAGGCTGCAATGCAATCTTGTTGTGGTTTTGATTATGGGGTTTTCATTGCATGGAATACCATATTGTATATAATATATATATATACATATATATATATATGTGTAGGTTTTATGTTAGTTTCAGAGATATTTTACTCTTCTTAAAGCGAGAAAATTTCTTGGTTAAGAGAAAATTTGATTGGTATGGAGCCTATCATGTATAAGAGAGAAAAGTCTCCATGGAGCTAGGTCTGGGTTTTTAATCATATTAATAGTCTGCTTACAGTCAGATTCATATGAACATGTCAGGTCCAATTCTGATGCAGTCTTAATACCCAAATCTATTGCTAAAATTTCTGCATGCAAGGGAGACATAGACTGAATATAGATTGATTTGGCTATGACAAGGTTTCCCTCCCAATCCCTAATAATAACTGCCAGTCCTGTGAAATTAGATTGCCAAGAGGCATCTGTATTAACTTTAAAATTGACAGCAGGCCTAGACCATAAAATTTTTGAAATTCTGGGCTTTGGAGGCTTCATGAATTTTGGAAAATAGCCATTATTTGCAAGTTCTATGTCATGCTCAGATTAGATGTAGAAGGACTTTGCTATGAAAGAATCATAAATCATTGCTTTGATCTCATGTAGGATTCCTGAGACAGAAGGAATCAGATTTTCAAAAAGAAATCTATTCCTTACTTTCCAAAGAGTCCAGCATGAGAAGAGAGCAATATTATGTATCATTATGGATTGAATAGCAGAGATGCCTGGTCTAGATAGGTAGTATGAGATTATGTTCCAAATAGTAGTAAAAAGAGGGGTCTTAATTCCTATAAATAAAGTAATCCCCTCCCAGACCTGAGTGGCCAATTGACATTTATTAAAGTAGTGATCCAAAGTGTCTAAATGATTACAGAAGCAACATTTAGAGACAATACTGAAACCATAATATGAAAGCACATTGTCAAAAGGCAGTAAAGAATTCAGGATTTTCCACATAAAAATAGAGACTTTTTTGGGAATTCTGGCATTCCACAATTTAGGAAGAGATGCAGAGGTACCTCTTTTTGGTCTGATTTGATTGTAAGTGAATTTGAAATTAAAAGCTCCAGTGATGTGAGGCTTCCATATTAATTTGTCAGTCCTGTATTCATGCACTTCAGCTTCCTGCAAAAATTCACACAAGGCAGTGTCAATGAAGGGAGAGATAATAGGAATGTAATCATGCTTCAACTCTATAAATTCAGCCACAGTAAATTTTTCAGGAATATTGGTGAGGTCAGAATCAATTAAATCAGTAATAGGACCATGATCAGTCCAATTAAAGTTCCAAAAACTACAAAGTCCTTGACCATGTATTACTTTTGAGTTCCTTTCACAAAATTCATTGACCTCACATATTCTATTCCAGGTGTGTGGTGTTTGTGCTGATTTAGGGAGTGAGGCTATGAAAACAGTCCATGGTGCAGAAACTTGTTGATACTTCCACCAAAGTTTAGCTGAGAAGGCAGTTACTATAGATTTTAAATTCCTAAAACCTAATCCATTCTCAGCTACAGGATAGCACATATCGTTCCAGTTTCTCCATGATTTTTTTGGTTTTTCATTTATTGATCCCCAGAAGAATATAGAGATTCTTCTTCTTATCAATTTCATAATGTGTACAGTTGGTTTCATGACAGACCAATAATGATGTGGCAAAGAATAGATGCATGAGTAAATCAAAATTAGTTTAGCCCCAGAAGAGAGCCGTCCGTTCTTCCAGTTCAGTAGTCTACTGTCTATCATTTCTATAAGGGGCTAGAAAAATATGTTTTTGATTCTACCCGGAAAAATGGGTACTCCTAGATATTTAAATGGAAAATTTCCTTTTTTCATACCCAAAATATTGATTATATCCCTAATAATAGCCACAGAAGCATGCTTGCCAATGTAATAGTCACTCTTATCATAATTGATTTTTTGTCCAGAGACAGTTTCAAAAACAGCAAGAAAAGACTTCATTTTAAAATGTTGGCTCTACTAGCTTGCATAAATATCACAGTATCATCACCTTGTTTGATGCCCCTAGATGCCTGGAAAAATCCAACAGGGCTACCATTGACAAGAACTGAGAACCATGCTTGTGAAATATTTTTTATGATGAAATATATAAACTGACCATAAAAGCCAAATTTAATGAGTATATTAGTGAGGAATTTCCAACACACTCTATCAAAATCCTTTCTAAGATCCAATTTTAAAATGCAGTTAGGACATGTTCCTTTTTTATCTAAAAACCTGACCATTTCCTTAAGGTAGAGTACATTATCACTAATGTCTCTATTTTTAAAAAATGCAGTTTGATGAGGGGAAATGATCTTTTGCATGAGGGGCTTCAATCTATCCATTAAAACTTTAGAGAAAATTTTATTTATAACATTGGAAAGACTAATAGGCCTGAAATCACTGAAAGTTGAAGGTGTTTGAATTTTAGGTATCATCGCAATCTAAGTGCTGGCAATTCCTTTAGGAATGTCAGAACTGGACATAAAATCATTGACAGCATTTAAAAGGTCTACCTGTATAAAATCCCAACCTTTAATGTGGAATTGCATAGTGAATCCATCTGGACCAGGGCTGCTTTGCTTGTTGAGGGAAGATACAATTGCTTTCAGCTCCTGCAAATTCACTGGTTTAAACAGTTCAACATTTTCCTCTGAAGTAATAATTTTTGGGATCTGGGATAAAAAATGAGAATAGAAAACTCTCTGGTCAGGATTATTGTCAGCTGAAAACAACTCAGAATAAAATGAGATGGCTTCAGTTTCGATTTCTATAAAATCTTCAATCCACATACCATCTGAATTTTGGATTTTTGTAGTAGTCATTTTTTCCTTCCTTTCCTCACTGAGTTATGAAATTTTTTTGAATTATCATCACCTTCTTTAAGCCATTTAACTTTGGATTTGTATTTCCAGAAATGGTTTTGTTCTTTAATGGCTCTAGAAAGCTCTGATTTTGCTTGTTTGAGACTGTCCAAAAATATTTCATTTTGATTAGTATCATAGGCAATTTCAGCAAGTCACAGTTTCTCCTCAGCTAAGGTCACATCATCATGCAAGTTACCAAAAACTTCTTTGTTCAAGATTTTCAACATTTTTTGAGTCTAAGAAGTTTGAGATAAAATCCTAACATTCCAGAAATGCCTATGATAGGTTCCCAGTTCTCTTTTAACACATCTAAATTTTTTTCTGTTTTAAACCATGTGTTAAGAAATCTGAAAGGTCTAGGGGCAGATTTAATATTGCTACCAACACTCAGAAATAATGGACAATGGTTACTGGATTATTTATTTAAAACTAGAACTGAAGAGTTAGGGAACTTAGCACTCCATTGAGGAGTACATAGTCCCCTATCCAATCTCTGTATAGTGGGGATTTTCTTCCTACCACTTGTACTCAGATCTAGAGGGAGCTGGTACCTACCATTAGACCATGTAAATCAATTCCAAACAATATTTATATGCTCTAAAGTTATGTCATCAATAAAAGAAGAAAAATCTCTAATACTATGAAGATTGGGAGATGAAGGACCCTTGTATTCTGAAATTGAAATTATGGCATTAAAGTCCCCAACAAATATAGTCTCAGGATTATTTATTTTTTGAAGATCAATCCAAATATTTTCCCTCTCTTTCCTTGTTCTCAGTCCATAGACAAAAACAGCTTTCATTGAAGCATTTAATTTTTAACAGTGGACTGAGACATGAAGAAATTGGGGATTGTCCATAATCAAGTTCAGGTAGATATCATTTCTCCAAAAAAGTCAAATTTGTTCATTTAGAGCAAACATGCAATTGTGATAGACTAAAATATTTTTTTAATGATCACATTTGAAATTTTCATGCATAGGCTCAATCAAACAGATTACATCAAAGTTGTAGCTAGCAATTAGTTCCTTTAATCTTTCAAGTGAAGTTTTCATACCTCTGACATTCCAAACAAGAAATTTATTGTTCAGGATTGTACTAATCATTAAAAAATTTCGGAAGGACTATTTGTAACAGAACCAGCAATAATCTGGTTAAGTTGAGTAAAATAAGTTTGGAGCTTGATAACAGGAGCTTTTTTAGCCAAAAGTCTAGATGATTTTCTCACCTGAGCTGTGTCTACCTGTGTATCATTTGTGTGAGGAGAAGGGGTGGGTGATTCATGTTGATGAGAGATAGATTTCTGACCACCATCCTCAATTTCTGGTAGTTGTTCTTCTACTTTCTCTTCTTCTTCAGGAATCAAGTCATGCAGTGGTAAAAATATATTTCTTCTATTTTTTTCCTGAGAGAAAAAGGTAACTTTGTTTGTAGAGAGAGGTGAGAGGTTTATTGAGAAATGCTTATCTACTGACATTGAAGAATCATCTTTGGCATAGGATTTTGGTTTCTGATTCTTCATGAGCCATTCCTCATCTTGTTTGGCTATCAATGGGGCCTGACAAATGGGACTGTAAGGTGTTTCAGCAGTGGTAAGCTCTTCCAAAAGAGGAGAGGGACTTGATGAGTCTGAACAGGAATTGGATATGAGCCCCAATTCATTCTGAGGAGAGATGGTAGCTGAACTCTCAATTATTTTTTCCTTTCCTTTGTCCAGAGTAGGTAACTGTGGTGTAGTTTGTTCTATTGGTTGGGGCTTCTTAACATACATCATCTGTCCCTGAGCTTTGAAAAGTCTGTCTTTCTCCTTTATAGACAATCCAGATCCTCCTTCTTTGAGTTTTGGTAAGTGAGATACTTTGGGAGGGGGATTTGGAAGCGTATCACTGGGCGCAGGCACATTAGGAAATCTAGACTGGTTTCTAGTCATATAAAGCTCAGGATTAGCCCTCTTACATTGATCTAGAGAGTGTCCTAGCTTCTGACAGTGAGAACAGTAAAAAGGAATCTGCTCATAGATTATCTCAAGATCAGCTAATAAGCCTGGCATACCAATTGTAATCTCAATGTGCAGTTTTTTCTGCAAATCTATTTCTATGCACAACTTCACTGCTGAGGGCCTGGTTAAGGTAGAAGTAGCATAATCCATTTTTATGAATTTGCTATTCTATTACCAATGAATTCCAGCATAGCCACATTGTAAAAGAAAATATGAACATTAGGTATTGTTACCCAAATGGGGACAACCGAAGACTCTGTGCCTGGGATGAAATCTGTAGACCATTTAAACACCTTCATTGGAACCCCCTTGAAACTCCAAATGCCCTTTAACCAGCATCTCTGATAGTCTTCAGATTCCTGGAACCTAATCAGAATGTGCTTGAAATTCAGGGAGCCAATCTTAAACTTTGAACTAAAACCAATAGATTTGAAAGCTGCGTTCAAAGTTTTCATAGATGGCTTTCCATTGTCGAATTTGAAATTTACTATCGATCAATTTCACAATGTTCTTAACTAATTGTTCTACTCTAACAAGTATGTTTAAACATGCAGTTCAGTTTAAACACTAAAAGTAAAAACACAAGAATTGGTTACGCAGTTCGGTGCTAAAACACCTACATCTGCGGGGCCTTGCCAAGTCTGAAAATCATCCACTAGAATAATCAAGATCAGTTACAAAGTTCCTCAAACAATTAACTATCTAGACTTATCTTTTCCATGGATTTGTGAGATCCCCTCACTGCCGGTCAGCAACTCCTAGTTGTTGTCTTGACCACTTCTCCCGAAATATTAAGGCTTCCTGATTGTAGACTCTGGCGATGGCGAAGGCCAATTGAATCTCCGTTCAATTTGCTGCTCCAAACTGTAAAGCTATTCTGAACTCCAGAATACTTTCACTCAAGATGGATAATCTTTGTTGCAGCTTCTTTGTCTATTTATAGCTCGATGTTGTGATGTCGTCTTGATCTTCCCGATCCTTCCAACTCGGCAATGCTGATATGCTCGTCCAGCTAATCACAGCTACAAGTAGTCTCCTAGCTATACTCTACTTCTATAGCTAATCTGAGGAAATATAATATTTCCTTATTTGAGACTAATCCTGACTAAAATACAACTCTAGAATACATTCTCTATCTAATCAAATCAGCATCAAATCAATCTTCAAATATCATCTTGATTTGCTCGAATATCTTCTCTGATCAAACATGAGTTATACTTTATCTCAATCACTATTGCTCGGTTTCTGATTCTGCTTGAGCAAGTGTTTAAATATCAGTATGTTTAAACATAGTGACTTCTACAAAATAGCCAACTAAACTGTGCTGAGTCTTCTGGACTCTTCAATCTCCCCCTTTGACATTTTGTGGAACCATAACAATTATTTTGATGCAGAGATAATACATTTTAAACTCTAGAATTCATTCATTTTCGCATCAAATAAATCAGAAACAATCATGCATGCTCAATAAGCTCCCCCTACTCACCAGACGTAGGTTGAGACATAATAATACATGCTACCAGCCATATCAATGTTCCAAAATAAATGGACACATTAAGAGATCAAAAACATCCGAAATAAATGGCCATCCATCATTATCAAAATATTCTCCCCCTTGGAAACATAAAATGTGCCAAAACTGCACCAAACAATATTCCAAAATAACAAAATAACTCTCATAAGTCAACAGAATAACAAGTTCAGGAGAGAGTAAAATGGCAGAACTACTCAGAAATTTTCAGAACCACTGGTTTCATCATCAGTCTCAGCTATGGCATCCAGCTCTTCTTGAAGATCCAACATCTTCTATCTGTGATATCTGATCTGACCTCTGAGCTCTCTCTTCCTTCTTGTGGCAAAGTCCTCCTGCCCTGGTTCATCATCTGAGTCATCCTCCTCTGCTTCATGTGAGACCCAAAAATTTTAGATAAATAATTTTTCAATAATTTTAGGAGATTAGATTTTAAAGAAATAATTCTATCAGAATTAAGATTTTAGGGACTAAATCACAAATGACTTTTTTAAATAAATTAAATATATAAGCGGTGATATCCAAAAATTTTATATAAATTAATTATTATAAATAAATATATAGGGAATATTAATAGAATAGAGTAATAAATAATTATCAACTTGATTTAGGAGAATAAAAACGTACATGAACCTTTGTAGCTAAAGAATTTCAGAATAGGTATTAGTGGCTAATTGTATGGTTAATATAGTAATGATTAATTTGATTAGTGGTAAGGATATAATATATCTTAAAAACCAATTCATTGCCTAAATTATATTGAACAAACGTGCTTAGGGGCTGGAAATCGGGGTCGACGAGAATAAATACACAGAATGAGAGAGGACAAAAATAAAACGTTTGTAACTGTATTTTGAGAGTAAAGAAGGGTAGAAGAAAAGATTGAACGGTTAATCCCTTCTAAGCTATAAAAAGGGGTCTCCTCCTTACTTTCTTTTCCCTTAGAGTTTTCCCTGATAATTGTGAAGAGAGCGTTAGGTTCTTATGAAGGTCTCTAGTGTTTTCGGAACTATCGAAGAAGATTGCAACGTTTTATTTCAAGAACGGTGAGGGTTTTATCGTTTTTCAATCCCTTTTTGAAAAGTGTTTATCAAGTGTCTATCTAAACATCTATTTTTAAGTTCAAGAGTCTCTTGTGAATAGGCCAAGAATGATAGTGTTTAGTTCTCGTATTCACAATTTTGTTAATTGTAGAGAAAGTTTTGAATTGTGTTAAATATAATTATGTGTATGTGTTTTAAATGTATGGATCTATGTGGAGAAGAGAAAAGTAATGTGCTTGAAATGTTCTCTTGACATGCTAGTGCTTGAAACTCTTGTTATTGCTTGAAGTGTTTCTACCTAGGTAAAATAATATATATTTGTTTAAGTTTTATACTAAGACTAGTTGATTAACTGTTTTGCTGTAAATTACGTGAGACTGCTTATGAAATAAATGTTTGTTTTTCTAATGGAAATCTAATGCATAATTTTGTTTGAAAATGTAAAGAAAGTGAAATTAAATTGTATTGTACTTGATCGAGTGTGTTATTTTGATAACTGACTATATTGAAATGCATGTTACTGAACTGATTGATTTAATTGAATTATTTTGACTGAAATGCATGTTAATGAACTTCTTGACTTTAATACATGTTACTGAACTGAATGAATGGACTGAATCGATTGACTAAACTTGAGTGCATGTTATCGAACTGCTTGACCGAATTGTTTCCATATGGACTTTCTTACTTGTTACTTGCTCGATAACTACCTGGGTAAACTTGCTTGCTTGCGTGATACACTACATGGGTACTATGTTCCCGGTAGATTTGCTTGCGTGATAAACTACCTGGGGGTACTGTGTGCCCGGTAGTACTTGACTTACGTGTTGAACTTTAAACTATCTGGGGGTACTGTGTGCCCGGTAGTACTGTTATGGGATCCCAACCCCATTGGATTAACTGAAGCGGCGAGGTCGGCGTTGGGCCTGATCGTTGTTAGGTCCCATTGGGTCGATATTCTCGAGATATCACACTGGGCTTTGAGCCACCTGGCGTGTTGGCGCGGCCACCTAAATGCTTGTGCTTGAAGTATATATATGCTCGATTACTTGTCTGCTTGATAAATGAAATTCTTGATTGATTGGTAAAATATTAGTATGAGTTGCTTGCTTGTTAAATGATTACTTGTCTGATTTCTAAATTACAAATATGAGTTATTATTTTTGGTGTCATCTTGATAAAAAAATTGAAATGTGTATCTTGAATTAATTAAGTTTTTATTGATACAGGTTTTGGATCTAAATAAATGAAATTGTTTTGTTTGCCTCTTTATTGGTTATCTGAACTATGTGTAAAAGTGCTGATTGTTAAGATTTTGGAAAATGAAAAAGTTCTCACTGAGCGGGCTGTGGCTCACCCCTTATCTAAACATTTCTTTTCAGATCTGAATTAGTCAAATCCGTTAATTACGGGTGACCATTACACGACCATCCAAGAATGCGGGCGTTAGCTTATATTTCATCGTCAAGTTGGTGATAGGATTTGATGAAAGATTGTACAAGAATTTCATATATTATAATAAAGTTACTTACGTAGATCCTCAATTTAGTTAAAATATTAATAATACCATAGATAGATTTCACTTAAGCAAATTTTTTTCCCTAATGAAAAGTGGTTATTTTTCCGGGGTGTTACACTTCAGCTGCTGCAGGTAGATCATTTCTCTTCTAAAGAATGGTTCTGTTTACTTGCACATCATCACAGAAGGTGATCTTATCATTAAGATCATCAGCTAAGCCAACATGATACAACAGACCTGTAATTAGGGCAGGATAGGTGATGTACTCATCTGCTATCTGGTGCTGAGCCACTAATAAAACCCTATCATAGATGAACCATCCCAGATTGTAAGGTCTTCCTGTACCAATGCAGTACATCAGACAAGCCATCTCTTCAGTCACAAGTGGCACATTTTTGGACATTGCCCATAAATTCTCAACCACTATATACAAACAGAAATACTTCTAAGTGAGATAAGCTGCCTTGATGGTCTTTGTTGCACCCCATTCTCCAAGTGTGCCTCCTGATAATTCCAATGCTATCACATCATAATCCAGAGTAAAATCCTCTGGATAAGCACCATTTGGACAAGTGGTGTCATGTCCTTCTGTCCCTAATACCAGATTGATTAAAGAGGCATCAAACCTGTAGAGCTTGCCTCTGATGTAGACCTTCCTGTACCAAGCAGAATCTGGAGCACTATTGGTTCCTCTCAGGTTTGCATAAAACTCCAGCACCAGTGAGTGATTGACCTTCACACAGAAGTTGGCTGGACCAAACATGTGAATCCTCTTCATGTAGTTCACAAAGGCAGGATGTTTGAACTTCTCAGTTAGCCTCTTCTCCACATGCATTTTCCTATTGATCAACCCTTCATACACAGTCATTACCCTCCTGGAGTAAAAAGTCTCATCATAAGCTCTTTCCAGTAGAGGATCATCATCTGGAAACACTAATGGCACCTCATCATTAGCATCATCATCCTCCTCGGACTCAGATTCTGAGCTGCTCTCCTGAGCTTCTGCAGCAGGTTCTGTAGGTGACACCTCTTGATACTCTGGAAGTGGTACTTCCTCAAACTCCAGATTGAGATCAGGAACCTCATCTCTCTTCCTCTTGCCTGGGATTGCAGAGAAAACCTGAATCACTGGAGGCAGTGGTTTTTTCTTCAACTTCTCCCTCTTCAGTTTCTGCAATTCCTCAAATCTTGAGCTCAATGGATCATCATCCCCACTATCTGGTGCAGTCTCAAATCTTACATTCTCCAGAATTCTCTCCACATCTACTGGCTGCTCAACTTCCATAGGCTTCTCCTGCTCAACAGATACAACACTGAAAACTCCCTGTCCAAACTTTACCTTACTATCTGCTTGACTCATGTTCTTCCTCCTCTGATAGACCTTTGGACTTACTGGACTTGATTCTACCTTATCTGAATCCATGGTCTGCTCAGATTCTTCAAACTCAGAGCTTTCATAGAAGAACTCTAAGTCAGGCCCTCCTTCAAATGCAACACCTATCCTAACAGTGGGAATAATATCTTGAGCCACAGATTCTGGTGTGGCTCTGATGGGATTGGGATTGTCATGAGTACCCAGATTCAGATCATCCCTAATCATGGCAGTGGGGTTTGAGGTGGCTGGAGATTCAGTTTCTGGACTACCATGGTTGTCTAAACACAGATGCAAGTTCAAACACAGACTTTCTACCCGCAAACACCACACGACAAGAACTAGGGCAGTATGATACTCAGATAAACTCCTAGATCCCTAAATCACAATAAAAATCCAAACTTGATCAAGAATTCAAGATTTTACCTCTTGCATGCACAACTCAAAGCTTGGACACTGTTCACAAAAGCTCAGCCTTTTATTACTGACGAAGTACCGATCCGGCAATGTGCAGTGCAGTACGGTCGACTAAGATGGTGAAGATTGATCGGAGCACTTGGTCGACGGTGAAATCCGATGAAACGACGGTGAGGGTTTGTTGGAATTAGGAACGTCGGGGGTTGGGTGGTTGCAGAAAAAATACTTTTCCCTCTTATATTTTTTGAATTCCTGAAATTCAAATCCAGACCCAAAATGGAAAATATATCCATAATTGCACATCAGTCCACAACTTCCAGAAATTCATCGATTGTCCCTCACAAAATAAATATGAGTCCAAGGTTCTGTTTTCAGCCCAGATGACATTTTTTAGCCCAATAATGTTGACTCATCCAGTCCATTCGTCACTTCTCTTCATTTTTTGTTTTTCTAACTCCCATGTGTTTAAACACACTCATTCACAGTGTTTAAACATTCTCTATCACACAACTATCTTCTTTTTGTATTTTTCATTTTCAAAAAGATAAAAGACATAAATGAGTAAAATGATTTGCAACAATGAGAGGTAAGCAGAAATACCTCAAAAGTTGCAGAGTCCAATGGCTTGGTGAAGATATCTGCAAACTGCTCAGCACTAGGAACAAATTCAATGGTTAGTTCCTTTTTTTCAACCAAGTCTCTGATGAAGTGATGCTTGATGTCTACATGCTTTGTCTTCTTATGATCAACAGGATCATGGGAGAGATCAATGGCTCCCTTATTATCACATTTGATGATCAGGACATCCTGCTTTAATCCATAGTCTTTCAACATCTGCTTCATCAATAGTAGTTGCTGGCAACAACTTCCAGCTGCTAAGTATTCAGATTCAATGGTAGATAGTGAGATAGAATTCTGTTTCTTGCTGTACCATGACACCAAATTTCCTCCTACATAGAAACAACCACCAGTAGTGCTCTTTCTATCTTCAGAATTCCCAGCCCAATCTGAGTCACTCTACCCAATAATTTCTGCCTGACTTCCTCCAGAGTACCACAGACCATAGTCAGTAGTTCCATGTACATATCTGATGATCCTCTTGACTGCAGATAGATGACACTCCTTGGGATCGGATTGAAATCTTGCACATAGACCAACACTTAGACAGATGTCTGGTGTGCTTGCAGTAAGATATAGTAAGCTGTCAATGATGCTTCTATATAGCTTAATATCTACCTTCACACCATGTTTATCATAAGTCAGCTTCTCTGTTGAGGCCATTGGAGTTTGCACACTCTTAGAATCATCCATTCCAAATCTCTTAACCAAGTTTAAAGTGTACTTGGTTTGATTGATGAAGATACCTTCCTTGTGCTGTTTGACTTGAAACCCTAGAAAATAAAATAGTTCACCCACCATACTCATTTCAAACTCACTCTTCACCATCTCTATAAAGTTATGAACTAACTTTTGAGAAATAGCCCCAAAAAAAATATCATCTACATAAATTTGGGCAAGCATAATATGTTTGTCATGTTTAAACACAAAGAGCGTTCGGTCTACTCCCCTCGTCGATAGCCTTTCTGCAAAATAAATTGGGTGAGACGCTCATACCCAACTCTGAGAGCTTGCTTAAGACCATATAACGCCTTTTTAGTCTGTAAATGTGATCAGGGAGATAGGGATCTTCAAAACCGTTGGGCTGCTCAACATACACCTCTTCATAGATGATGCCATTCAAGAATGCACTCTTGACATCCATCTGAAACAAGGTGAACTTCATAATACACGACATGGCAAGTAAGAAACAGACATATTCTAACCTTGCAACCGGAGTAAATGTAGCATCAAAATCAACACCTTCAACCTGAGTATACCCTTGTGCTACAAGTCTGGCCTTGTTTCTGGTGATGTTGCCATCTCCATTTGACTTGTTCTTGAAAATCCACTTAGTACCAATGACGTTAACTCCTGCTGGTCGTGGAACAAGATACCATATGTCGCTTCTGGTGAACTTCTCTAGTTCATCTTGCATGGCTGAAATCCAATACTCATCATTCAATGATTCCTTATGATTCTTGGGCTCTATGGATGAAAGAAAACATTGCAACACATGCATGCCAGCATTCATCTTGGCGTAGTCCTTCCTTTCTTTTGGCCTTAGATTGTACATGCTAGGTGGAGGGTTGACATCCGTAGAAGCTGGTACAGAGGAATCGGATGTTGTAACATCAGAGACTGTTGTAACATCTGGAACTGTTGTAACATCAGACGATGTTGTAACATCTGGTAGAGATTGGTCAATGTCTGAACTGATTGATAAGTCAGGTTCATCCTCAAGTAGTATGCCACTGCTGATATCCTTCAGATCTTTAACTACCACATTGTTTGACTCCATCATGACATTTGTACGATTGTTGAAGATCTTGTATGCCCTGCTATTTGGAGAATAACCAAGGAAAATACCCACATCAGCACATTTATCAAACTTACCTAGTGGTTCACGATCTCTGAGAATGTAGCACGAACTCCCAAACACATGAAAGTATGCAACGTTTGGCTTTCTTCCTTTCCACAGTTCATTGGCAGTTTTCTGAGTGAATGGACGGAGATAAACTCGGTTGATTGTATAACAAGCAGTATGTACTGCTTCAGCCCACCACTTCTTGGGAGTGTCATTTTCTGCCATCATGGCTCTGGATATGTTGATGAGAGTTCTGTTCTTGCGTTCAACAATCCCATTTTGTTGTGGTGTTATTGGGGCAGAGAACTCATGTTTGATTCAAAGACTTACACAGAAATCAGTCATCGTAGAATTGGCAAATTCTCTTCCATGGTCACTTCTTACTCGAACCACTTTTAGGCCATCATGTGATTTTTCTGTGTTGACTTGAGTGATAAGCTTGATAATAATGCTTACTGCATCAGATTTTTCTCTTAGGAATTCCACCCAAGTATAGCTGGAAAAATCATCTACACATACAAAGATGTATTTCTTGCCAGAAACATTAGTTGGACTGATTGGTCCCATTAAGTCCATATGAAGCAGTTCAAGTCCATAAGAAGTAGTAATCTCTTGGATTTTAGAATGTGGTGACCTGACCTGTTTATATTGCATGTTGGACATTTCAACTCCTTTGTGTAGGATAGTAGTGGCACTCCTCTGATTGCCTCAAGTCTTGTAACCTTAGATAGTGTCTTCAAATTTGCATGTCCAAGCTTTTTATGCCATAAAATATTGTCATCCACACTAACTTTGAGACAGCTCACAGATTCATCCAGAATGTAGCAGTTGTCTGAAGATCTAGTGCCAACAAGGACACCTCTTTCATCCTTCCTGACAGTACATACTTTATCATCAAATAAAACTGTTAATTTGTTATCACATAGATGGCTAATACTGAGCAAATTTGCCTTAAGTCCATCCATAGTACGTCTTGAAATACTGGAAAGTTCTTGACTTGTATCTCCCCCTTTCCTGTTATTCTACATTTCTTCCCATCTCCAAATCTGACTGTTCTAGTCCAGGGAACAATATTGCTCAACAATTCAGAAGTACCTGTCATGTGTCTAAAACAACCACTATCAAAGTACCAACATCTCTGGCATATGAGTTATAACAGGTATGAACAGCATAGCAGTAGTTGATTTTAGGAACCCATGCCTTTTTTGAATGCTGAACCCTTTCTGGTTGCCCCATGTTGTAACTTGCTCCTATGTTGTAACCTACTCCATTTTTTGGTCCTTGTATCAAATCTCTTAACAGACGGAAGCAGCGCCTTTTGTAATGCCCTGGTCGTCGGCAATAATTGCATGTTGCCTCCCATCGTGGTTGAGATATGTTTCTCTGCTGATGGTAAGTAGGTTACCCTAGTCCAAACTTTGGAGTTTTGATGAAGTTGTTTGGAGCTCTAACAGATTGCTCTTTCATGACTTGGCCTGGATTAGGTTGAATCACCTTTTTGTCCATCTTCCTTCTCGTCTGGTCATTCTGGTTGATTACTTCCAATCCATCATAACCTAACCCATGTCTGTCTCCAGCAATTTTTCCCATGCCAAGAATGTCATCCAAGGCTGCTGTTCCTCTATTCAGCTTGTAGATGGTTCTTTCAGCGATTTCTGCTCGAGCGAGGGCTATCTTCAGTTCTTCTCTCATTACGTCAAGAGTGATCTGTTGTTGCTCGACTTCTGTTGTTACCCAGAGTTTGTGGAGTTTGTCATATGATTCACGAACATCATCAGAGTCCATGTTTAAATTCTCACCGTCAGAAACAACAGTAGCACCAAATGCTACATAGATTTCTCCTTCACCTTCTTCGTTGCTTTGAACAGTAACTGCACCGAAAGCTACATGGTTGCTAACATGCTCTTCATCAAATTCATCTCCATCACTCCAGGTGGCATTGTAGGCTTTCCCCTTTTTGCTAGATGTTCCACTTGGACACTGTGATTGAATATGTCCATAACCTTCACATTCTCGACATTCAATTTTGCCAGTATGTTTAAACACAGACTTGGATTCTGTTTGATCATTGTTTGTTCTTCTGCTCATACTTGAACTCTGCTCTCTCCCATCATTTCTTCGAGCTTGAGATTTTCTCAGAACTTTTGCAAAATTTCTTGATATATGAGCAAGCTCATCCTCGTCCATATCTTCATTGTTGTTTTTGGTAGAGTGTTTAGACACAGAGTTTTGTTCAGCTGCTTTTCGGGTAGTTGCAGTGAAGGCCAGATCATTCTGCCTTACTGTAGCTAACTCCTTCATCTCAAAATCTGATAATACTCCCATGACTTCATCTATGGTTCTCTCAGACGTATCGCTTAGCTCCTCCATTGCAATAGTCTTTCCTTTGAACCTTGGTGGTAGAGACCTCAATATCTTCTGCACAACATCATCTTCATCGAACGGCTTCCCCAACTAATATGCTGTATTGACCAGATCTCTGATCTTTGCATTGTAGTCAGCAATGGTCTCATTATCATGCATAATTATTGTTTCAAATGCTGACTTTATAGTATGCATTTTTTGTCGTTTCATTTTTGCATACCCTTCATAGCTAGCTTTCAATTTCTCCCATGCGTCCTTAGCAGTACAACACGTTGAAATTAGGCGAAAAGCTTCTTGATCAACAGCAGAGTTGATACAGTTGAGTGTTTTGCTGTTGAGTCGCTTGTCCTTTCTCTCTTGAGTGGTCAGCTCCTCTTTGTTTTTCAAAACACCTTCGGTTGCGCCTGCTACAGGTGGGTGTCTGGCTGGTTGCCACTCGTTCTCAACCCAGTACCACGCCTCTTCATCAAGAGCATCAATATAATGCCTCATCCTTGCTTTCCAGTAGCCATAGTTGTTCTTGTCCAGCACGGGTGCGCGTGTGTAAAACGAACCATCCTTCTCCTGATATGACATGATCGATAGGGATCTCCACTGACCTTGTTAAAGGTACAACTCAGTGGACAAGCTCTAATACCAAATATCGATCAGTTTCACAATGTTCTTAACTAGTTGTTCTACTCTAACAAGTATGTTTAAACATGCAGTTCAGTTTAAACACTAAAAGTAAAAACACAAGAATTGGTTACGCAGTTCGGTGCTAAAACACCTACATCTGCGGGGCCTTGCCCAGTCTGAAAATCATCCACTAAAATAATCAAGATCAGTTACAAAGTTCCTCAAAAAATTAACTATCTAGACTTATCTTTTCTGTGTGGATTTGTGAGATCCCCTCACTGCCGGTCAGCAACTCCTCGTTGCTGTCTTGACCACTTCTCCCGAAGTATTAAGGCTTCCTGATTTCAGACTCTGGCGATGGCGAAGGCCAATTGAATCTCCGTTCAATTTGCTGCTCCAAACTGTAAAGCTATTCTGAACTCCAGAATACTTTCACTCAAGATGGATAATCTTTGTCGCGGCTTCTTTGTCTATTTATAGCTCGATGCTGTGATGCCGTCTTGATCTTTCCGATCCTTCCAACTCGGCAATACTGATCTGCTCGTCCAGCTAATCACAGCTACAAGTAGTCTCCTAGCTATACTCTACTTCTATAGCTAATCTGAGGAAATATAATATTTCCTTATTTGAGACTAATCCTGACTAAAATACAACTCTAGAATATATTCTCGATCACTTAAATCAGCATCAAATCAATCTTCAAATATCATCTTAATTTGCTCGAATATCTTCTTTGATCGAACATGAGTTTTACTTTATCTCAATCACTATTGCTCGGTTTCTGATTCTGCTTGAGCAAGTGTTTAAACATCAGTATGTTTAAACATAATGACTTCTACAAAATAGCCAACTAAATTGTGATGAGTCTTCTGGACTCTTCAGAATTTGCCAACCAGAGTATACTGGTAGTGTTCGGCTAGTTGGGAGGTGATGGATGTCTACGACCCGCACTTGATCACGAACCCTGCTCACGAACTGATCTGCAAGACAAAGGCCCCGGGTGTCCCGGGGATAGACACTCCGACGCTCAAGTCAGTATATTTGCTTAAGGCGTAAAGTATAAAGTATGAGATTAGATGAGAGGTCTACCAAACCTTTAGGGTATTTATATGGCTACAATATGTAGATCACCAAGATATGTATTTATGGTATGAATACAACTCTTATGGGAATAGAGGTTGTATTACCATGTATAATAAAAGTGTATTTCGGACATGGTTGTGTTACCATATTTAGGATAGCTATATTACCATTCTTCAGAAGTGGTATGTTCCTTGTAGAACATTCATAATATACGCATTCCTTATAAGGATTAGGATTGATTGACCTGTGGATCCACCCTCCGCGTATCTCGAGCCCACGGCCCTTCTCGGGCCCTGATCCGAGTATGAATGAGGTCCGAATACGAACCATGGACTTATCAGTAGCCCCAAGGTAGATCTTCAGAATATAGAGTACTCCATCTCGAAGGTTAAAGGAGAGGCTTGCTTCTCGAGGGAAGACCAATAACTCGAGGGAGAATAACTCGGAGTGTTAAGCTCGGGGTGTCCTTCTAGGACTATCCTCTCGAACTTAACCTTCTGAATATCTAGCTTCAAATTCTTTCGTATTCCATCAGGACACGTGGACGGTTGGATCTGGATCTGCCTTCTTGAATTCTGAGGGGGTTGACACGTGGTCTTGATTCATTGTACCTTCCAGCGGTGAGGAAGACCAACCTTCCAATTGCCTGTATCGTTTCGCGAGTCGAGGTAATTACTCCACTTAAATGCATACTAATTACTGGTTATATAACCAAGTAATTTTCCTTTGTCTTTATCATCAATCTTCATCCAAGCAATTTTAATCTTTTCCTTCTCTGCAAAAAAATCTCAACTAAAATTTTATCTTTCTTCATCGTCTTCTTCTCATAACCTGTTTCCCCCATTCTCTGTATTGTCATGTCGTCAGCGAACTCTAACATTCCCTCTGGCAATGGAGAGAATGATCCCTTAGCCCGTGACTTGCGCACTTTATTCCTGGAGGTTGAGTGTGGGGAACTAATGGAAGTAACTATGGCGACACTGCTGCAAGCGGTAGCTGTAATGGTAGATGATGGTGCCTCCGGGTCAGAGATAGACCCTAATGCGGAGCCCCAAGTTGATAAACGGGTTCCGTCCGCCGAAGGTGTGAATGATGTCACCAAGGTGGTCGACGAAAATACCCTGCAATTTTTGAAGTCATGCAGGTTGTCATATCCCATCGAGGCTGGTTTGAAGCTCGAGGACCAGACTACTCCGGTCAAGGATCTTGTGAGCCCCACTCGAAGGGTAGTATATGGTAGATTCTTGCAACAGGGCTTGAGTTTTCCCTTTCCCCCTGTGTTTTCACAGTTCCTTCAGCATCATCGGCTTCACCCTTGCCAGATTCATTCCAATGTGGTGGTAACAATGGTGGCTTTCATCTCCTGGTGTTCCCGGAAGGGCTATGAGCCAAGCCTGGATCTGTTTATGAGCTTGTTCAAGCTGTTCTGCTTCAAGGATCGCGAGCATATTACCCTTACCCCTCAAAAGGGCAAGGTTTTCACTTTTCCTGACAATAGCGGCAAATGGGAGGACATTCGGCTAACTTTTGATCGAACAAAATATGAGGTTCCTGATTGGAATCTGAAGCCAAAGGACACTGTGCCTCTTGATAACATTGAGATGCCTGTTCATTTGAAGGGCATCGTTGAGAAGCTCTTGAAGGAGAAGATTGTCTTCCAGGAGGGAGAATTTGTGCGGGGGGCTCTCAACTCGGTATGGTAATGGCCTGCTATCACCTATTCTTATCTATTAGATGTTCCACGATCCAAATCCACGTCTAGTTTTCTGAAAAAGGATCGAGATTGGACCCTCCCTGATAAAATCCAGGAAGATGAGAAGAAGGCCAGGAGACGGACTTCTAGGAAGTCACCCCGAAGTCAGGGTGAATCTTCTTCCAGTCAATCTTCCTCAGGTAATTTCTGTTTCAAAATAGATTAGCTGTCTGATATATTTCTTTTACTTAGCATATTTACGCTCTTCCTTATGTATACAACCTCTCCTCCAAAGAAAAAGATCAAGAAAGGGAAGGCCAATCTCCAGGTCATAGATGAGGAGGTAGAAGAGATGGAAGTGGAGGCTAGGGAGTCTTCAGATGATGATGAATCTGACCTTGAGCTAGTAGTGTCTAAATATACTCCTCTGAAGAAACTGAAGTACTATCTGAACTGCCCAGAGGAAGAGGATGGTCAGGATTCTCGGAGGTCTTCCAAGAAGTATCCCTTCGTCGCTGAGGTAATTATCTCTTCCATTCTGCTATATGAGTTTCTCAGCTATCGAGTTTTCATATGTCTTCTACTTTTACAGTTGATGGCGAATCTGTCCACGGTGGGAGGTCGAGCTAACGATGTGATCCGGTACTTGTCTGATTCTGTAATGGAGTTACATGCCAAGTGTCGGGCCTTCAAGGCGAGGAAAAGGAGGTGGAAATTTCCCTTTAGACTCTGACAGCCGAGTCTGCCGCACCTACTCCTCTTGTTCAGGCGTCATCGGAGGTAACTCAACTGGAAGCTAGGGTAAAACAGCTGGAGGCCGAGAAGGAGGACTTGCTGTTGGCAAAGAAATTTCAGGATGAGGAGCTGGAGACTTGTCGGGATATTGCAGGGGAGCCGGCGCAAAATCAAGCTGCGGAGAAGGACCCATAGGAGACCAAACAACTCCTAAAGCTTTAGAATGCCTTTGTTGCTTGTAGCCCCGAGTTTTAGAGCCATAGGGAGGAGTGTGGAGATTTATTCCATTCTTCTAAGCTGCATGCAATCTTGGGTGGCGTTCTGCAACTATGTCAGTCCGAGGAGGAGGTGAAGATGATGAAGGAAATATTTTCTCATCCCAATGCTGCTGATAAGCTTTCTGCTCAGACTGCTAAACGCTGGATCCCTGGGGCCGAGTTTTTGGATGCATTAGATCCCTCCGAGAAGATAGTAACATCAGGAGATTTATTGAGGCTTATTAGAGCCAAGTATCCTGAATTACCTTCTCTTGAAGAGGTGCTTGATCCTTCTACTAGAAAGGTTGAATAGTCCCGGTAGGTTTGCTACCTTACTTGCTGAAATTTTTTAGTCAGCCTCGGTCTTCATGATTTACTGGAAAGGAGCACCAACTTTGGCTGTTAAGTTCTCGCAGTTATCCATGATGAGCAATCTGCGAGCTTAATATTGTTTGGCTTCTTCCTTAGATGTCTTTTGACAAGGCCTTTAATGTCACGGCGTACAGAAAAGTTGACAATAGCGCATCTCTCCAGCGTCACTTCTGGTGAAGTCCTAGGAAACCCTATTGGGTATGTTTAAAAGTACCATATTCTGATGTAGTAACACCTTTGATATGTCATTTTTAGGTTTGAGGTTTAGCCTCTTATGTGCCCTTTTGAGGGTCTTTTTTAGAAGTATCATATTCTGATGTAATAACACCTTTGATATGAACTTCCAACTTTTGTTTTTGAGGTTTCTCCTCTTTATGTTGAGATGATTGGTTTTTGAGCACGTCTGCCCTTTTGGTCTATAGACCTCAATCAAGCACTTTTTGAAGTACTTTATCTCGAACCTATCTCTTTTATTCAAAACGATTGTCATTACAATATTGGATCCAAACAACTTATAAGTTGACCAATCATATACTTTATAAAGTATATTGTTTTGAATAGCAACCAATGTTATGCTTAAGACAACAATCCTCTTTTTAGAAAAGGATAGGTATAAAAATAACTTAAATCTAAGTTTATAACTTTAAGAATAAAAGCAAAGTAAATAGTGGGTTTAAGTTTGAGTAACCGTTTGTGCTAGAGCATGCTTATCTCGGACCTTGATGAGACTTCTCAGACATTCTTGATAGTCTCGAACCTTTGTGAGGCTCTTCATTGAGTTTTTATCTTCCGTGATACTTTCGTAAGTTAATCACATTCCATCTTCGTGGTATAGGTTCCCCCTTCATGGTTTCCAAGAGGTAGCTTCCCCCTGGATGGGATTCTAGGACTCGATATGGACCTTCCCAGTTCGGGGCTAGCTTCCCTTCCACACTTTCTTGCTTTTTTCATTCAACCTCATTACCAGGTCTCCTTTAATGAAAGTGGCCAAGCGGACTCTCCTATCATGATAGCGCTTGACTCTTTCCTTTACCTTGGCCTCGTGGATTGTAGCATTTGCTCTCTTCTCCTCTAGGAGGTCAAGGTCTAGACGAAGGTTTTCTTCATTGGCCATGCCCTTTTCATCATCTGGTTGAGAAGTACGGCGGAAGGGACCCCAATCTCCATGGGGATGACCGCTTCGGTCCCATAGACTAAGCTATCAGGAGTCTCTCTTGTTGTTGTGGCTGGTGTAGTTCTATGGGTCCAGATCACGCTTGGTAGTTCTTGAATCCAGTTTCCTTTAGCTCCTTCGAGGCGTTTCTTTATACCGCTTACCAAGGTACGGTTCGTAACCTCTACTTGGCCATTTCCTTCTGAATGATATACTGAGGTGAGCTTCTGGTGTATGCCATACTTCGTACACCATGACTTGAAGGGATGATTAGCAAATTTTGCTCCATTGTCGGTCACTATGTATCTCGGGATGCCATAGCGACATACGATATTCTTCCAGCAAAAGTTGATAACTGTCTTACCAGTTATGTTGGTTAGGGCTTCAGCCTCTACCCATTTTGAGAAATAATCGATGGCCACAATGAGGTACTTGAAGTTACCAGGGGCCGTAGGAAAAGGTCCGACGAGATCTATGCCCATCGAACAAATGGCCAGGATTCTTGGATGGTAATCATATTTTCCTGTGGCACGTGGATCCTCTTGGTAAATCTCTGACACTGGTGGCAAGAATTGATATATCTTTTGGCGTCTTGTAGCATCGTAGGCCAGAAATAACCCATCTGTAGGAGCTTTCGGGTGACGGTATGTGGACCTTGGTTGCTACCGCAGACTCCTTCATGTGTTTCTTGTATTAAGTGTTCCGCGTCAAAAGGCCCGACACACGTAAGTAGGGGTTGGAGGTATCCTCTCTTGTATAGGATACTGTTGTAGATGACATATTTCGGAGCTTTAACTCGGACCTTCCGCGCAAGGTTCTTGTCCTCGGGAAGGGTACCTGTTTGGAGGTATTCAATGTAGGGGTTCATCCATGTGTCTGAGATATCAACAACCATGATACTACTCTCTTCGTAACTTCTCTTAGCCAGGGTTTCCATTAGCAATTCTTGAGAAGATCTGATGTTGAGGTCCGAGGAGGCAAGTTTGCTAAGTGCGTCCGCCTTTTGGTTACCTTCTCGGGGGATATGATTCAGCTCATAATGTCGGAATTGATTTAGGAGAGACTTAACTATATCAATGTATTTCTGGAGACTGTACTCTCGAGTTTCGTATTCGCCTTTAACCTTTTGAACCACTATTTGTGAGTCACTGAAGATTTCAAGGTCCTTGACTTCAAGGTCCTTGACTTCAAGGTCCTTTGCTAACTTTAGCCCTGTAATGAGGGCTTCATATTCTGCTTCATTATTAGTGGCTCGAAAATCAAAATGGAGAATGTAAGGACGGTCCTTTCCCTCAGGGCTGGTGAGTAAGACTCCAGCACCGCTTCCCCCTGAGTTGGAGGACCCATCCACAAATAGTTGCCATTTTCCGGAGTCCGGAGTTGGGTTTGGTTTGTCGATCTCCACTGGTTCAACAGACTCCATTATGAAATCAGACAAGGCTTGGCCCTTCATGGCTGTCTGAGGTTTATATTGTATATCATGTTCTCCCAACTCGATGACCCACTTCATCATTCGTCCCGAAGCATCGGGCTTCTGGAGGATTTACCTGATCGGGTAGTTGGTTAAGAGGACTATTGTATGTGCTTGGAAGTATGGTCTCAACCGCCGAGAAGCGTGGATGAGGGCTAATATCAAGCGCTCGAGGGGAGTATATCTGGTCTCGGTCCCTTGTAAGGCCCTACTTACATAATATATGGGGTGTTGCGATCCCTCCTTTTCCTTGACCAATGCAGCGCTGATGGCTAGCTGGGATGCAGATATATATATATATAAGTAAAGAGTCTCTCCTTTATCTGGCTTTGACAATGTCAGAAGTTGCCGAAGATGGTTTTTAAACTCTTGGAAAGCTTCTCCGCATTCATGTGACCATTCAAACTGGTTTGCTTTCTTAAGGATATTAAAGAAGGGTAGATGTTTTTCCGCTCCTTTGGATAGGAAACAGCTAAGGGCTGCAAGGGACCCTGTCAGCTTCTGCACGTCCTTGACGGTTTTTGGAGGTTGCCTATTTTGTAAAGCCTCTATCTTCTCGGGGTTTACTTCGATTCCTCGATTGGATACCATGTATCCTAGGAATTTTCCCGCTCCCACGCCTATGGTACATTTAGAGGGGTTCAGCTTCAAGTTGGAGGCCCGTAATGTGTCGAAGGTTTCCTTTAGATCTTCAAAGAAGGTGTCATAGCTGCGGCTCTTTACTATCATGTCGTCTACATAAATCTCGAGGTTGGCCCTATCTGAGATTTGAATAATTTGTCTACCAGTCGTTGGTAAGTAGCTCCGGCATTTTTCAATCCGAAAGGCATCATCTTGTAGCAGAAAGTTCCTCTGTCGGTTATAAAGGAGGTTTTTTCTTTATCTTGCTCTGCCATAGGGATCTGATGATATCCTTTAAAGGCATCAAAGAAGGCTAGTACTTGGTATTCCGCAATCGCTTCTACTAATCGGTCGATCGAGGGTAGGGGATAACTATCTTTAGGACAACAATCGTTCAAGTTGGTGAAGTCGATACACATTCTCAACTTTCCATCTGTCTTCTTGACCATCACTGGGTTAGCTATCCATTCTGGGTACTGCACTTCTTCGATTATACGGGCTTTAAGTAACTTGTCTACCTCCTCTCCAATGGCTTCAACTCGATCTAGTGCAAAGATGCATCGTTTCTGCTTAATGGGTTTTTGCGAGGGATTGATATTCAGGTAATGTTCCGCCAATTGAGGGGATACCCCCACCAAGTCGTTGGTGTCCCAGGAAAAAACGTCTATGTATTGGTTGAGAAGATCTCGTAGTTTAGCTTTTATCTTGGGGGGTAGGAGAGTTCCAACCTCAACGGTTCCTGATTCTCCGAGCTGCATCGGCTCAGACTCGGAGTACTTGGCTGGTTCAAGATTCTCCTTTTCTGGTTCTCGGATAGCTTGAATTGTGCATATTCGAGCTAATTGTTGATCACCTCGGATTGTGGCAATCCCTTTGTTGGTGGGGAACTACATCACCAAATAGTAAGGGGACCAGATTGCCTTTGCCTGGTACATCCAGGGCCTTCCAAGGATTATGTTGTACGGTGACCTGGAATCGATGATCGTAAAGGTGCAATGCGAGATTATACTCCGTGAACCGTCTCTCACATGCACTGGTAAAATAGTTTTTCCCAAAGGAATGACAGGATTGCCGGTAAATCCTGAGATAGGGCTTGTGGGCATGAGATTATTTTTGTTCAATCCCAGCTGTTCATAACAACTGAGAAACATGACTTCTACTTCACTTCCTCCATCTACCAGAACTCTTCTGATCATGTTATGGTTTATGTCAACCGTAATCACTAGGGGATCTGAATGTGGAATCTGGTTGAGAACCGCATCTTCAGATGAAAAAGTAACAGTTCCATCTAAGCGGGATCTTTTGCTTTCCATTCCGAGGAAGAGGTTTCTTGCGCCGATCGATGCACACCATTGATGCTCCTTCTCGCTCCCTGGTTGCTGGCGTGGCTTGTTTCATCGTTGTTGATGCTTCTGACTCCTGTCGGGGCCGAAAAACAAGTTCGTGTACTCCCACGAAAGTTTTCAGCCGGATCAGCCATGAGTTAGAAGGTCGTTTAGATCAAGATTAGCCTGCGGGTCCCACCGGGTGTGCCAAATTGATGGATGTCTACGACCCGCACTTGATCACGAACCCTTCTTACAAACTGATCTGCAAGACAAAGGCCCCGGGTGTCCCGAGGATAGACACTCCGACGCTCAAGTCAGTATATTTGCTTAAGGCGTAAAGTATAAAGTATGAGATTAGATGAGAGGTCTACCAAACCTTTAGGGTATTTTTATGGCTACAATTCGTAGATCACCAAGATATGTATTTATGGTATGAATACAACTCTTATGGGAATAGAGGTTGTATTACCATGTATAATAGAAGTGTATTTCGGACATGGTTGTGTTACCATATTTAGGATAGTTGTATTACCATTCTTCAGAAGATGTATATTCCTTGTAGAACATTCATAATATACGCATTCCTTATAAGGATTAGGATTGATGGACCTGTGGATCCACTCTCCGCGTATCTCGAGCCCACGACCTTTCTCGGGACCTGGTCCGAGTATGAATGAGGTCCGAATACGAACCACGGACTTATCAGGAGGTTTGTTCCGGCAAGAATATGCAAGCAATTTTTCCTTTAAATTCGCCGATTGGTTGAATTTCAGGATTGGAAGGAAGGAGAGGTGAGATTGGTGGTGGTTTTATCTGTCATGGCTTGAGAAAACGATCTAAAAGGAGCGTTGCCACCGCAGAGATGCGGTGGCGCCGCCATGAAAATGGCCGTTATGTGACCGTTTCAGAGAATATTGTGTGTCGGCAACGGAAATAAATGCAACTGTTTTGGGAAAAGCATGAGTTTAGGAAATAAAGGTAGAGAGAAGGAGAAGAGAATTGGAGTAGAGAGAGAAGGAGCAGTTTTGATTTGTTTTTTTGATAAACTACTACTTTGAATGTATTTGAATATGTACTGCACTATAATCTTCTAATACGAAAAGAAATATTTCGGTATTTGTTTACTCGATCATTAAATTGCTCCCATTGACAGATTTTTATCTGAGGATCCTTTGACATAGTGCTAGCAATTTTTGGTGAAGCTTAGATGCTTTCATGGGTTATACCCTATTTTTGTAACATACTTAGGCTTTGCCTATTTTGGTTTGGGGTGCCAATTAATTCCCCCCACCAATAGTGGTTTAATTTGAAAAAAAAATACGAAAAAAAATATATATTCGCTAATAATCTAAAATAAAAGTGAAACCACTAGTCTGGTAATTATTATTTATTTACATCTGAACGTGAACTTTGAGGCTTTTCACTTTCTCCTCCACCTTTATTTTTTCTAATAATTAATTAAAATCTAACAACCTAGTTTGTTTTAACAACCTTGACTACTTTACAAATAAGAGCTAATTTACAACTGCTCCGTGCCTTCCTTCTTCTTTGGCTGCAGAAAAGGGCTTGGAACTCTCATTCACAAGCTGGTAATGTGAACATGTCATACTGTCTGGCTGGTGGGAATTTAATTACTCCTCGGTCCCGATTTAGGAGAACATCTCCTTAACTCACAACTTTCAAAATTTTTATATTTTGACTTACGTAGTGTATTTTTAAAATTTTTATTTGAAATTTCTTAAAATTTTCATTAAAACATGTTATAATATACGTTTATTTTATAATGATCGATGTTTCAACACAAAAGTATATCATTTACGTTTAAATGGATAATGGTAGTTCCATGACAATTAAAAAAAATTTAGGTAAACCATCCTTAGGTGGGGGGAATTTTTATTAGGTTCCCCAAATCTATAAAAGGACCATTTAAGGTCATGGTACTTACATCATGAGATGACAAAAAGAAAGCGTAGAGCTTTCGAAGCATAGCAATGCTTCCAAAAGAATAGACTAAATCTAAAAGAATAAGTCTATAACTAGAAATTCTAGCAAAAAAACCTGGCATTTGCATGAGGAAGCCTAGGAGTGAATTTTAAGAACAAAACACTAAACGGCACCCAAACACACAAAAAATCAAGGTACAAAAACTTTGCTAAAATTGTGGTTGTAATCCCCAGGCTTGAGCTGTTGGGAATTTTCAGTTGAGATGAGTAGGAGAGGATCTCCATTGTCATTATATTATCTAAAACAAAAGCACACATGTTACATAGCATCTGCAATAGTAGAGAGTCTTAAGTGATGGAATACCCAACTTGTCCAAGGAGAGCAGACCTCTTGCTTCTTGTGAAAGTAAGTGTGTAGTCAGCTGAGCAGTTGTTTTTCTTTGAGGGCAAATTTTGAAATGGAGTCTGCCACTAGATTTCCCTGTCTCATTATATGGATGATGAGGCAGCTCACAGAAAGAGCACATGTAGAGGCAAGCTCATACATCAGCCAGGGAGTTTGAGAAGGATCATTGATGGACTTGACTGCAGTAACACAGTCTGACTCTATGGTGCATGGTACCAAAAAGACAGATGCCCATAGTATTGCTTCTTTCAAAGCAAGAAGTTCAGCATGGAGAGCTGAAGAAGCCATTACAAAGCTGCTAAGAGCACATATAAGGTTTCCATCACAGCCAGACCTGCCTTTTTGTTCTGAAGCCAAGAGGCATCAGTATTAATTTTTAAAACACCAATAATAGGGGGAAACCATTTGATTACCCTTATAACTGGTTGAGGGGGTCTGGAATGGAGTGGAAGAAAACCTAGGTTAGACAGTTCAATATCTAGAGGGGCATTAGAGGCCATAGGTTTAGCACAGAAAGTAAGGAAAATATGGTACTTAATAGCTTTTTTAATGATCACAACATTAGGACTGGCATTTTCAAAAATGTATAAGCATCTGGCCTTCCACATAAACCTACAAATAATGCATGGAGCAATTTGTGAAAGTGTAGTATGCAGTTTAGTGGTGCCCTGAAATGACATATAGTATGATAGTCTGTCCCATATATTATCAAAAATCATAGGAGAGGTACCAATCATAACATGGAAATCAGATCACAGAGAGATAGCCATTGGACAACTGTTAAAGTAATGGTATAAATGATCCAAATTATCACAGGCACAGCATTTTGATGGAAGGTTAAAACCCATTTTCATAAGCACATCAGGGAAAGGGATAAATAAAATTTACAAGTTTCCACATGAATATACTAATTTTCTTTTGTAGCCTTGGGTTCCACAGTTGTTTGAGTGTAAAAGAGTCATTGCTTGTGGGTGCCACTTCCCTATAGGTTGTTTTGAAAGAAAAATTCCCTTTCTGATCTGAGATCCAGATAAGCCTGTCTTGTCTTGTCTGTGTACATTGCGCCATCTGTAAAAATAGAGCAATAGAAGGAGTCATATATGGTGTAATATCAGGCAAATAGACATGTTTATTCTCACAAAAAGACACTACTGTACAGTCAGAAGGTATACATGTATTCTGTAATATTGCAAATTAAGGAAATTGGACCAAAAGAAGTCCAATTTGACTACCAGAAGTTACACAGACCATTTTCATGTATTACTCTAGTGAGACTCTCAGCAAGTTGGGTAATTGAGATTATTCTTTTCCATACAGGAGAAGTTCTGTAGGATGGTGGAAGTTTCCAAAGAAATTGATCAAGACCACAGTGTATCACCAGTTTGGAACTTCCACCAAAGTTTTAGAGAGCAAACTTTTATTATGGCATGGATAGATCTAATTCCAATGTCATTTTGGTTGACTAGATATGAAAGTTCACTCCATCTCCTCCAGAATTTTTTTGGTTTGAGTTCAGTTTCTCCCAAAAAAATATAGCATCAGCTTTTCAATTTTTTTAATGACAGAAATGGGAGGTTTCATTACTGTCCAAATGTGCTGGGGAATGGAGTAGATGCAAGATTGTATCAAAGTGATTTTACCACCTGTGGATAGCCACTTGTTCTTCCAATTGAAAATTTTATTTTCCAATCTTTGGATAAGTGGAGTGAAGTATGCAGTGAGGACTCTACCTTTAAAAATGGGAACTCCTAGGTAGGTAAATGGGAACTGTCCCTGTTTCATGCCTAAAATGACCCTGAATTGTTGAATTTTTATTAAGGCTGGAAAAATATATCAAAAATACCGTACCAATCATATATCAACCGAAACCATACCAAATTATACCGTACCAATTCATTACCGGAATTGGTGGTATGGTATACCGTACCATAATCTATTATTGGTGTATTGGTATCAAATTTTCATTACCACGGTATTACCGTACCGTACCGAAATCATAATATTAAATAAATAAAATATATTAATTAATAAAAATATTAATAATTTTAATTTATTAAATAATTAAGTCTTATACTCTTCTTTAAATTCTTGACTAGCATGTACCGTACGTCTTTTAGTTTCAGTATCCTACAAAACTCTGAGACTTTCAATTTTCTTTATTAAACATATTTTAAATGGAATTTTAAGGTCATGTTCTTGACTTCTAGTTGCTATTATATTTTTCATCACATGACTTGGCTATTTTGCTTTTAATGAATTATTGATGAATTTTGTGAATTCTACACATTACACATATTTCTATTCATTTTGTATGTGAAATTTTTTTTTCTCTATATTTGTTTCATCGTGCTATCATAAAGTTGTAGAAAAGATCGATAAAATTATTTTTGGTATGTACGGTATATACTGAATAACAATCAAACTTATTGGTAATAAATATATGAATATAATGGTATACCGACTTGTTTGGTTGGTATCGGTATTTAAAAAGTGTGTACCAAATTATTTGGAATGGTACATGGTATTATCTAAAAAGGATAGTATTCGTACCGATTCCACTGCTGATTTTTGTAGCAGATGCATGTCTCCCTTAATAATAAACACTCTTATCAAAGTTAATTTTTTGACTTGTGGTTAGTTCAAAAGCCACTAGGAAATCATTAAATCTGGAGAGATTATTTTTAGATGCTCTAAGAAAAATTATAGTATCATCTGCATAGCTCAAGTGGGATAGTGGTGAAGGACCTGAAGGGATATCATAATACTGAAGCAATCCTGAATTAAACATGTATGAGATACCTCTAGAGAAGGCTTCAGAAAAGATGTTAAAAAGAAAGGGTGAGAAAAGATCTCCCTGTTTAATACCCATAGATGATTTAAAAAATCCTTGAGGTCTACCATTAATTAAAACTGAAAAAGATGCACTACTAAGATTTTTCATAATGCAGTGAACTAATCTACAATGTATGCCAAATTGCAAGAGTATAGAATTTAAAAAAAAAAAACCTAATTAACTCTATCAAAAGCCTTTTTAAGGTCCAGTTTAATGATCAAATTGGGGTTTCTGCACTTTTTGTATAGAAATTTGACCATCTCTTTCAAATATATAATATTATCAGAGATGTCCTTATTTTTTAAAAATGCAGATTGCTGTGGTGAGATAATTTTGGCCATAAAAGATTTCAGCCTCTTCATAATCGGTTTGGAAAAATTTTGTTGATAAAATTGGAGAGGCTGATAGGCCTATAATCATCAAAAGAGGTAACCGCATCTTTTTTAGGAATTAAAGTGATCCAGGTGGCAGCAATTCCAACTGGAATGGGAGATGCAGTCATGAAATCTTGGACAGCATTCAGTAAATCTAATTTTATTATGTCCCAAGATTTAGTAAAAATTTTTGAAGATAACCCATCAGGGACAGGGCTACTATTTTTATTAAGGTTAAAAATAGTGGCCTTTAGCTCTTCAATGTTCACTGGTCTTAGTAATATATCATTGTTAGACTCAGTAATTGATTTAGGGATTTGACTTAAAAAATGATCATAGTAATGACCATTCTCAACATTTTCAGGCTCAGATAGTAGCTCAGAATAGTATGAAACTTCTTCTAAATCTATATCTGGGGCATTTTCAAACCAATTCTCAGAGGAGTCTTTTATCTTAGTAAGTAAAGAACTCTTTTCCTTCACTGTGTGGTGAAAGAATTTTGTGTTTCAAATGATGAGTGGTTTACCTAATAAAAGAATGTGTTTCAAAATTGTGCTTCTTGAAAGAATTTAGTTCCATAACAATTAAGAAAATTTATCTTTCAAGAGACTTTCACCGGTCTAAGTTGGAGAGAGAAAATGGAAGTTAAAATTTAGATGGTGAAGTGTATGGTGGAGATTGAATTTAAGAAAAATGTGGGTGGATAGATGAAAATGAAGTAGCATTATCATAGAAGGAAAGAGTGCAATTTAAATTAGAACATCAAAAAAAATGTGCAATTTTGATTGGGTTAGAGAGTTGTCGGAAACTTCACAATGAAAAGAAACATGTTGCTAGTCATGGTAGTTTGTTACAAGAATTAGTCTAGTCAATACAGTAACTTGTCACAAATTTATCTAGTCAAAATTACCCTGACTATCACTTATCATATATATAATATATTGATCATCTAATTAACTGTCGCTACTGATATTCACGGAAGATGTTGGGTAAATGGAATGGTTATATTTAAAAATATTATATAGGATTTGAAATAAATTGGATCGGGTAGTGGTGTTTTTGGATTCAATTATATGTTAGTATTAGAAAATCAGCTCTCTCTCTCTTTTTAAAAAGAAATTCGTTCAAGATGTTGATAATAAATATTAATCAAACTAGTTTTTCTATTACAAATACTAGGTTAGTTTTTGGCGCAAATGTACCGAATATTAAATAAATAAAATAAAATCTATTAGCGAATTGGAAAAAATTTTAGAGCCCTATTTTTAGAATGTTTTACTGATATTATATATATAAATTTTAATTTTAATATTTGTTTCTTCCAGGCGCGAAAATAGACGGACAAAGAGGCAAAATACAAAAAGACACAAGTGGAACCAAGTAGGATGCACAGCAGGGAATCGGATATAGCACGGGGGGAAATCTCCGTCGTTAGTTGGGCCGCTATCCTTCACGGTTGCGAAGCACGGCGGTTTTTTCCCCGCCGTATTTTTTATTTCCCATTTCGAAAACCATTCTGAAAAACCATTTCCGAACTCGGAAATGTATAAGAGTTTTATAATAAAAAATATCGACTGAATCGGCCGGAGAAATCGCAATGCCTCCAGAAGCCCCCAAGATCGCAACTTTGAACCTGGCAAGCCCTGGTGTTTGGAGGCTGAGGAAGAAGCTCCAGATTGACGACGTTGGTGCAGCCACGTCTGATGGAGGTGCCAATACAGTCGGTGCCTGTATCACCACCACCGATGACCATTACCTTCTTTCCCTTTTCTGAGATGAATTACCATCCTCCAGATTGCTGTCGAGTAAGCTCTTGGTGTTGGCGTGGAGAAACTCCATGGAAAAATGGACACCTGAGAGCTCCCGCCCTGAAACAGGAAGGTCTCTGCAACAACGTTTGTGACATTTTTAGCATCAAGACAACAATAGTATATCCACAAAAGTGTGGGAAATTCTATCTGAAATCAACTAATCTTGGCTTTGTTGCTCCCACAGCCAAAACAATAGCATCATTGTCCTTGCGCTGCTGTTCCAAGGAGAAATCAATGTTGCCCTGCAATCCCCTCTCTGCACCCAACCATTTGATGCTGTCTGGAAAAACACAATTGATAGGGATGAAAAAAGATGGGAATTTTGAAGATAAGGATCTGGATTTTGAAGATAAGGATGGGAATTATATGAACAACACAATGTAGTTGAAAAGATGAATGGTCCAGATATCTTCTGTCAAATCCTTTTCCGAATCCATCAAAACTTTTCCGATGTCGTAAACGTACCTTGCATGGCGGGTTTTTTTAACTCCCGCCGTGCTAATCAATCAGCGACAAGAGCCCTTCTGTTTCCGAGTCTTTTCCGATTTCGGAAATCTAGGTTTCGGAAAAACTCATTTTCCCGCCGTGCTTCTCCGTCGAATATCGACGGTTCTCCATTAGTGAGACGAGCACATCACTAAACTCATCTATCAGATGTCAGTCCACCGCCGCTGGATGTCGCGGGACACTTCCGCCGCCGAGCCGCCGTCGCCGACTAATTCTATCTCCGTGTCAAATTTCCTATCAAATTTCGCGAAACCCGGAGCTGAATTTAAAATAAATACCAAATCATATTCTTGTTTTTTGACTAAAAACAAATTAATTAAATGGAAGAAATGATAAACTTATTTAACTATTTGAATCATATTTATTTATCTAATTTCTAAATAAGTATTATCAAATAAAGTTTTTTTTTGTATCACTTTCATCAATAACATGTATATTGTTAAAACTTTAATTATTTTTCAAGTTCTATCAATTTATATACACATATTATTGATGAACAAAATTTTTACCAAATATGTAAAGAAATGGCAGCATGGAGTTTAAGCAGCTTGGGTCACTGAAGGTATTATCACTAATAGAATATCTTAATTTAATTTAAAGATATTTTTGTATTGTTGTAGAATATATCCATTCCTAGTTTAGAGTTACCTAGTTTAGGACTCTTGTATTATATATTGTACACTCTCAGATCAATACAATCATTCTGAATTTCACATTCACATGGTATCAGTTTTGGTTATCGATCTCCAAAATTATTACCCAAAATAGTGTTAGGTGCACTAAACCCTAACCTACTAAACCCTAGCCGTCAAAGCTCTAGGTGCATTACTAAACCCTAGCCGCCGCCGCCGACAGCTAGGTGCTTCTTCTCCGATCAAAACCCTAACTTCCCGCCGTGTCCAGGTGCCGCCACAACAAATTCTTGGATTCTCGGCCGTTCTAGGTGCACTCCTCAAACCCTAGTCTTTGCTCTAGGTGTCACTCTTCCGTTGCTCTTCCCGTTTCTCCGATCAACTCATGGAATCCGGTAAGACCCTCTCCTACGCCACCATGATCCATATGTTGCCGATCAAACCTGGATCCGGCAACTTCATGACTTGGCGGTCACAGGTTCAAACGCTCTTCGAGTCGACGGGACTTTTTGGTTATCTTGATGGATCCCTCGTCAAACCGCCCGTCGCTGCTCCGGCCGAGTCAAGCTCCTCCACTGACGTGTCTGCCGCGGCCTTGAAGGCCCCCGCCGATCCGGTTGCGTCGTCGGACTCGGGCCTCACGCCGGAATCGTGGATCGCCCAAGACAAGCTGGTTCAGGTTCTCCTCCGAGCCTCTCTCACCGATGACTCCATCATGGAGACCATCGGCTGCTCCTCCGCCGCCGCCATGTGGGAAGCTCTCCTAGCGGCGTATGACAGCGTATCTAATGCTCGTGAAATCCAACTTCACGACGAGTTTCACTCGGCCCGCCGCAGCTCCTCCACCGTCATGGAATATCACCGCCGGTTCAAGCTTATCACCGATGGTCTTGCTGCCATCGGAACTCCGGTGGCTAACAAGGATAAAGTTCTCCACTTTCTTCGAGGTCTCGGCGCCGGTTTCGACACGTTCGTCACCATCCAGTTTGCCTCGTCTCCTCTCCCGCTCTATGCCGAGATCATCGCTAGGGCTCGCAGTCATGAAATCTTGATGTCAACAGGTGGTTATGGTGCAGCTCCGGCGTCTGAATCATCCCCCGTAGCCGTTTCAGCCCAGCGCACCTTTTCAAACCCTAACCAACGCGCCGCCCTCTGGCGCGTCGACTGCCACGCGCGGCCGTTCTGGTGGCAACTCTTCTGGTGGCAGGTCTGGTGGTCAATCCTCCGGTGGTGGTCAGTCTTCAGGTGGCCGAAACCGTCGTGGTCGCAAGAAGTGGAATCCTAAATGCCAGCTCTGTGAAGAATTTGGTCACATTGCCAAAACATGCACGAATCCCCAGCCTGAGTCCAATCTTGCTGATGCGTTTCAGTCCAATGTGTCTCTCGACGACTCTTCGGACTGGTACCTAGACTCTGGTGCAACCAATCACATGGCAACCACATCTTCTGGTCTGGACGACAGTGCTCCCTATAACGGTAATCGTTCTGTTGCTCTTGCTAATGGTAGACCTGTTAATATTACTCATGTTGGTCATCGTCGGTTTTCTCGTAATTTTTATGTATCTGATGTGCTGGTAGTTCCGGATATTACGAAAAACCTTCTCTCCATTAGTAAACTGACCAGGGATTTGAAATCTGTGATCTCTTTTGATGAGAATATGTTTGTTATTCAGACAAAGGTCACAAAGGAAATCTGGGCCGAGGTCGCTGTGAGAATGGTCTGTATGTGTTGGAGCGGGGTGGTGCTGCTTTTGTTGCTTATGTTCAAGCGAATAAACATATGGCGTCTTTCGACATATGGCATGCCAGGCTGGGCCATACTTCCCTAGCTGTTATTTCATTATTAAATAAGTTGAACCTGGTTAAGGTTGTTTCTTTTTCGCCTAAACCCTCTTTATGCTCTTTATGTAAACGAGTTAAGGGTAAACAGCTTTCTTTTATGGATAATCCCAGACGGGCTGACTCTTTACTTGCTTTGGTACACTGTGATTTGTGGGGTCCTGCACCAGTTTTATCAGAAAGTGGTTTTTCATACTATGCTATCTTTGTTGATGATTTCTCTTGCTTTACTTGGTTTTATCCGTTGAAGCGGAAGTCAGATTTTTTTGAGACATTTGTGCGGTTTCAGAATTTGGTTGAGAATCAGTTTTCCTGCTCTATAAAAATATTTCAAAGTGATGGAGGCACTGAATTCACAAATTCGCGTCTGCGGGCTCATTTTTCAGACAAATGAATTTTTCATCAGATTTCTTGTCCTGCTACACCTGAACAAAATGGTAGAGCCGAACGCAAACACAGGCACATTACGGAGATGGGACTTTCGATGCTCATGCACTCTCAGCTACCATCATCATACTGGGATGTTGCGTTTGCTACTGCAGTCTACACCATCAATCGTCTTCCTACACCAGTGCTTCAAAATGTCTCACCCCAGTTTCTGGTCTATGGTCGTCATCCTGATTACTCTAATTTCCACCCTTTTGGATGTAGAGTTTATCCTTATACCCGACCTTTTGCCCCTCATAAACTTGCTCCAAGAAGTGTACCTTGCATCTTTATTGGATACAGTGCTCAGTATAAGGGTTTTCGTTGTCTTGATCCGTCATCCAAGAAGGTCTATCTCACTCGTCATGCTCGATTTGATGAGACCTCTTTTCCATCTGCTACAGATTTGACTCCTACTGCTGATGTTGCTCCTAACACCTTGGATGTTTCAGTTTTTGTGGATTTGGATGATTCTGTCTCGGGTACAGTCTCTACTCCACCTCTCTTGGTAGACACACCTTCACCTACTGCACCTCCAGTTTCGTCGCCTGCTTCCTCACCAGTTTCTGCTTCACCGCCCTTGTCTCCACCGGTTTCTCCTTCGCCTCCTACTTCAATGATTTCTCCGAATCCATCGCCTGCTCCTCCGCGACGCATGACTACTCGTTTGCAAACTGGTAGTCTTACAGCAAATCGTAGGTTTGGTGATTATGAGATGACTGGTCTTCTTGCTGCTTTGCTAGCTGAGACTGAGCCGCGTGGATTTCGCTCGGCTATGAAGGACCCTCGCTGGACTTCTGCCATGGATGAGGAAATGCATGCTCTTCGCCAACAGCACACTTGGGATCTTGTTCCGCGTCCTGCTGATGCTAATGTTGTCGGTTCCAAGTGGGTTTATAGGATCAAGCATCGTCCTGATGGTTCTGTTGATAGATACAAGGCTCGTCTGGTGGCTCAAGGGTTTACTCAGCTTCCTTGTTTTGACTTCACTCATACTTTTAGTCCTGTTGTCAAAGCTTCCACTGTTGGCATCATCCTTGCTCTGGTTGTGACGTTTTCGTGGCCGCTTCATCAGCTGGATGTTAAAAATGCATTTCTAAATGGAGTTCTGGATGAACCGATCTACATAGAACAGCCAGCTGGGTACTCTGATCCTATTCATCCGGATTCTGTCTGTCGTCTTCGGAAAGCCATTTATGGACTCAAGCAAGCCCCTCGGGCTTGGTTTCAGCGGTATAGCTCCTTTCTTGTGCTTTTGGGGTTCAGGTGCTGCTTAACGGACACTTCCTTGTTTGTGTTCTCTCGTGGATCGACTGTACTCTATCTGTTGGTTTATGTTGATGACATTATCCTTACAGGCAATGATTCTGCTCTTATCCGCAAGTTTGTTGCTCGTGTTGATGTTGAGTTTGCTGTAAAGGATCTTGGTTCTCTTCACTACTTTCTGGGTATTGAGGTTGCTCGCTCTTCGGCCGGATTGTTTTTGGGACAGGCTAAGTATGCTATGGAGGTCCTTCAGCGAGCTGGAATGACTGATGCTGTTTCTGTCTCTGCCCCGTTTATTCCGGGTTCGCAGCTTGTCAGCTCTTCTAGTCCTGTGTTTTCCAATCCCAAGCTCTATCGATCTCTCGTTGGTGCACTGCAGTACTTGACGATTACCCGTCCTGATTTGTCTTATGCGGTTAACTCGGTCAGTCAGTTTCTGCAGTCTCCTACTGATGATTACTTTCAAGCGGTTACTCGTATTTTGCGCTATGTTCGTGGGACACTTCATTATGGTCTGATGTTTCGTCCTTCGCCTGTTAGTCTTCCTGTTCTTGGCTACTCCGATGCTGATTGGGCTCGATGTCTTGAGACTCGCCGCTCCACCTATGGCTATGCTATTTTTCTTGGTGGCAATCTTGTTTCCTGGAGTGCTAAGAAGCAGCCTACTGTATCTCGTTCCAGCTGTGAGTCTGAATATCGTGCTATGGCGAACACTGCTGCTGGACTTGCTTGGCTGTGTCAGCTTCTCCGTGAACTTCGGGTTCCTCGGTCCTCCACTCCGCTTCTGCTTTGTGATAACAGTAGCGCGATCTTCTTGGCTCAAAATCCGATTGCTCATAAAAGAGCCAAACATATTGACATTGACTATCACTTTGTTCGTGAGCTTGTTTCATCTAAAAAGCTTCGTGTTAGTCATATCCCGTCTGCTCTTCAAGTGGCTGATGTCTTCACCAAAGGTCTATCTCGTCCGCTTTTTGAGTTGTTTCGTTCCAAGCTTTGCGTCTCCTCGAATCTGACGCTTCGCTTGAGGGGGGATAATAGAATATCTTAATTTAATTTAAAGATATTCTTGTATTGTTGTAGAATATATCCATTCCTAGTTTAGAGTTACCTAGTTTAGGACTCTTGTATTATATATTGTACACTCTCAGATCAATACAATCATTCTGAATTTCACATTCACAATCACTACTGCTACTTGGAGGAATGAACAAGTACACCCCCAGCTCTTTATTGATCACACACACACCACCAAATGCTACTAGAGAGACTACATATACCTATATCAATTTTTTAGGCTTTTCCGGTGCCGCTTAGAGTTTTGCAATGCACTTCTCTTACAAGTTTTGGGAAAAGAAAATCATCCCTATGTTATTCTTTTGTATAGTCCTCTTATGTCTTTATTCTTTAATAAACTATCCTTTAATAAAAGGCTATGGTCTGTAAAATTTAAATGCTTTTTGTCTTTTTATGGGTTTGGGAAGTCTAATATAATTTTCCCCCACCAATGGTGGTTTGCTAAAAAAACTTTTTTACCAAATATATACATATAATAATAAAATTTAAAAGATATTCATGCATCGACACAGGGAATTATACTAATACTAATAAATAACGATTAAAGATGGTTTCCTCACATCTCCCTAGGATCTAGGAGAGATGACAATGACTTTTTAAAAAAAAAATTAAAATCACTCAATGAGTAAGGGATATTTATATTAGGCATTCCAAGACATTTGTGATCAAATTGGTAAAACTACAGTAGTAGGCAAGATAGCCTATGTAGCAGTAGTGCTACCAAAAAAATACCTAAAGCTAAGAGCTAAAGGTACAAAAGATAACATGTCAAACTGTATTCCAAAACACAGAGCGGTACCATAAGATTGAGGCAATATAGTGACAGAAAAGTAAATAGGTAACTAGAGTGGAAAGGGTAGAGCAAACATGCTTCATAAATGAGCAGAACTTGAACCTTGATAAACTTGGGTGGCTTCAAAGTATTGCAGATGGTAGAATTGACAGAACAATGATAGACAGTGAGTCATCATCATCTGATAGAGGACAACTGAGCTTTGTCCAACAATAGAATAGTTTTCACTTGTGAAGATAGTTGAGACCAGAGAAAGGGTTCATTTGATCTGGACTGAAGAGCTAGCTTAGCAAGGCAATCAGCTGCAAGATTGCCATATCTAAGTGTGTGAATCAACCTGACCTCAAGGCATCTGTGTGTCTAGAATTTTCATCATAAAGTTTATAGTAGTATCATAAAATTAACTATTTCAACAATTAAATAAGATTAATAAATGTTCAAAATTGGTTATTGGACATTTAAAATTTGACGAATTTAATCAAATTTCTACGTTATGAAAGTCAAATACTTATTCACATATTAAGGGTGTGTTTGGTTCACCCGTTTTTGAAGTTTTGAAAAAAACAATTTTGGTTTGTATAATTTTCGAAAGTCCAGATTTTCCCATACCCAACTCTGGTTTTTGTTATTCCAAATCTAGACTTACAATTTTTTATTTTAGACTTACAATTTTTATTTTAGATTTGCAAAATTCTGACGAAATAACAAGGATTTTGTTTCATACCTACAAAATCTCAACCTAATCAAACAAGATTTTTGCAAAATTAGACTTAAGAAATCCCAAACAAAATCTCAAACTCTCAAAATTTCAAAACAAAAGTGTTTTGAATGGCCCAAAAAAATATGAAATGTATTATTTATAACTTCTAAATAAAAGGTGCATAGTTTGTAGAACCAATGAATTTAACATGTTTGTTTCATGGCCCCTTAAAATTACGAATGCAATATTCATGGCTCCAAGACAATTCACGTTAAAATTTTTAACTTCTGTTATGGGCATTGTTGTAATTTTAAGTATTTTAACTGTTAAAAATAAAAAACACAGGCTAATGAAACACGTCAGCATCACCGAGCCCGTCGCCTCCTTTAATGGTGTCTGCTATGTGATGGGAGGTAGCATTGACCATGATTAAATCATCCCCACGGAGTACCTAATCATGTCCCCTCCAAAACAGAGGATTATGAAGCTCAGATCCTAACTCATACGCCCTAAGTGGGTTACCTGAATCCTACCGGACTCGGGTTAATTTACCTTTGTGCCTATCGGAGAAATGGGAGACGAGAGCGAAATGGAAATGGGAGATTGGAGATTGAACTCTGCTCTTTGAGTTGAGCTACTTCGCGTCGAAAAAGACAAGGAAGTCGAATTAGCATGGTGTTGCAAAAGAATTGATGCGGCGAATGAGGTGAATAACGCTGCCACCGCTGGCGGTTCTGCTATCACGTCAGAGCTTTCCCGTTTTATCGCAGTGGCGCCGCCGCCGCCCTTCGCCACCAACTTGTTCTCCTTTTGCTCGCCGATCTCTGCACGCTGTTGCTGATATCATTGCGCGTCATCCTCTTCGTCCTGATCTCTCATGTATCCGAAGCCAAATTTGACGGGTTCCCCTTGCGAAAATTTGAATTTTCCAGTTACTTTTATGATTTCTGTTTCTGCTTTATATTATTATCATCCAGATCATGCGCTTCATGTCATCTTTTCGGCCCCTCTCCTCCTCCATCAACCACGATTGGGAAATCCAGAAGCACAACCCATTATTCATTGCAAATGGTGCGGTCATGGATTCAGACGGCGGCGGTGGTGGCGGAGTTTCATGGTTTTTTTTTAATGGAAGATATATATTTTATTGCATTCCAACAAATGTCACTTACACATCATAGCGTTCACTCCAAGTCTTTTGAATAACAAAATAAGAGAAATTTCTAAAATAATAATAAAAAAAACAAGCTAAACCTGAGACAGGCTACTGCCCAAAACCAGGCTAACTCTCTATTATGGTCCAATTCTGGTGACTCCACCTTTTACAAGAGGAGTCCGATTTGGACTAAGGGAGAAAAGTCTGACAGGCTCTGAGCAGAAACTGTTTAAACTACATATAATCAAGATTCATATCTGCCAAAAAACTGCTAAAATCATAATGGCAGAGAACTTCCACTTGATTCTGAATGGCCTCCAAAGGTTGGCTTTTGTGCTGGAAAATCCTTCTGTTCGTCTCAAGCCATAGCTGGTAAGCACAGCTGACCATCATCACAAAATTCCTCTTTCTCCTCCTACCTCCAACACTGCTGAGTATCTTCCTGAATTCCCTCATGTTCTGAACTAATTTGAGAGATAATCTCTGGTACAATTCCTTAGTAAAAGAGCATTGGATAAACATGTGATGTGGTGTTTCCAGAACAGGTTCTTGGCAAAAACAACAGCAGTTGTGTACCCCTCTTAACATACCAAATGATTGTAGTCTAGTAATGGTAGACAATCTTCCCTTCAACAACATCCACGGGAAAAAGTTGTGCTTTGGTAATAGCTTAGAGCTCCAAATGTACTTAGCCATCCTATCCTTCATGTCAGCTCCCTTTAAGAAATCATATGCCTTTGAGATGTTGAATTTCCCCTTGCTGTCAACACAATTTTTCAGATTTGGCCCTATCTCATCCCTAATCCGCATCAACACTTTCCAGTACCATGTTGTCCAACCCTGTGATGAGTTAGGGCAGTATGCATCCAAATGCTTCCCCTTTAGATAGTATGCTTGTATCCATCTCAACCATAGTACATCCTTTTTGGAATGAACATCCCATAAAAGACTGCAAAGTGCAGCCCTATTCCAAATAAAAGGGTCCTTAATTCCCATTCCTCCTCTCTCCTTAGAGATGCAAAGGGTTTCCCAGGAAATAGGGATCAGTTTCCTCTGATTTTCATCTCTTTCCCACAAGTAGTCCCTACACAATTTCCCAATTTCCTGGTTTACACTCTCTGAGATCTTGAATGCTCTCGCCCAATAACTATTCAGACTCAGCAAAACAGAATTTATAAGGTATAGCTTACCAGCATAAGCTAAAGATTTGGATTGGAGAGAGGTCATCTTTTCCACCACTCTTACTACTAATTGAGCACAAGTAATCTTGTCCCAAGCTACAGTTGAAAGGGGAATTCCCAAGTACTTAACTGGGAATGCTCCCACAGGAATATGCAAAATATCAGCCAGAGTTTCATAAGCAGGGTCCTCAAATCTGGAGAAATAGATAGAGGACTTACTCTCATTGATAGCCAAACCTGTAGTCAGATAAAATTCATTGAGAATCTTCTTCACTCCAGCCATAGACTTACTAGTGGCCCTGCAGAAAATCAACAGGTCATCTGCAAAAAGAAGACTGTGGAGTGCCACTCTGTTGCATCTTTGGTGATATTCCAGCTCTTTAGTCTTAAAGGCCAAAGACAATCTTCTGGATAAGAATTCCATGCAGATCACAAAAAGAAGAGGGGGGAGAGGATCTCCCTGTTTCACCCCTTTTTCCCTGGAAATGTATCAGTATAGCATCAATTGACAGATAAACAGAAAGCAGAGCCCTCTACACAAGTTCTTATCCATTTGATGAAAGGTCCAGGGAATTTCAAACTAGTCAGTCAGTTGAAGAGAAACTTCCAATCAAGGCTATCAAAAGCCTTTTTGATATCCACTTTAATCATGCAGCTAGGAAACATTCCCTTCTTGTTATACTTACTGAGCAACTCCTGAGCTAGCAAGACATTGTGAGTAATACTTCTTCCGGAAACAAAAGCTCCCTGATTCTCATTAATCAAAAAAGGAAGTACCTTTCCCATTCTGCTGCAGAGGATTTTGGTAACCATCTTGTAGAGTACAGAACAGCAGGATATAGGTTTATAGTCAGAGGCTCTCTGAGGGTGTTGGGTTTTAGGGATCAAAGCAAGGACTGCTTTGCTAAAATCTGCTAGCATTTGATCTCCCTTGAAGAAACTTTCAATTGCTGCACAGATATCAGAACCAATAATAGGCCAAGCTTCCTTGAAGAAATGGCTGGAATACCCATCAAAACCAGGGCTTTTGGAGGATTTAATCCCTTTCAAGGCGAGTTTCATGGTTTTATGATTGGACGGAAAGATAGTACGAGTTCAGTGGTAAATTAAGCATAGTATGAGGTAGATGGAGTGGCCGGCTGATGGGAAGGATGGAGAGGAAGTTGATCGACGGCGGCAGTGCTGTGAAGCGGTGATTTTGGGTGGCTAAACTGGTTCGAGATTTGTGAAAGATGATGACGTCATCAACTTTATATTATTGAAATTTTAATTTAAACAAAATGAATTTTCTAATATGGCCTTAACAGAATTCATTTTTTTAGTGGAAATCGTGAAGGACAACCAAACATACATATTAAGATTCTAGCGATTACAAATTCTCACTTTTTATTTAAGGATCAAAAATAATATATTCATATTTTAGGGGCCCTTCAGAACACTTTATTCCAAATTAAAATCGAACTCTTAAAATATTTTTCAACCAAATACACGGATTCAAAATTGAACCAATGATCATCGGCCGATCAAATATAATGTTCACTTTGACGCAAAGTCAATCATGAAACCATTTGTTAAATGCAAATTCTCTAGAAAGTTCGACTTTTTTAAGTGTTATGCAACTACCACTATATATTTATATATTTAAGGTCAAGTGATACTATTTTGTGTTAAAACATTGATAGTATTAAAGTGAACATATAATAAAACATGTTTTAATGCAAAAATTCATGAATTTACATTAAAACATTAATAAAATTCAAATAACAAATTTTACAGTTCAAATTAAAAAGTACATTGTATAAGTTAAAACGTATAAAAACTCTTATGAAAAGTCAGGGAAGTTGGACTTTCAAGAGATTTTCTCTTTGTTAAAACCTTCTTGTTATATGTAAAACGTTATTAATGTTGGATTTCTTCACTAACCCCTTTACTTTATAGATTTGTTTTTCATCATAACACAACCTAAAATACTCCTGAATCCTTCAAGTATATATAAAAATTCCATGAACCCTAAACCCTCTCAATTTTCAAACCCAAACAAGTGAGAATGGCGATCAGCGGTTCCCAAACTCCGGCGAGTGTTCGCATCGTCGTCGCCGGCGAGCCCAAAACAGGCAAGTCCAGCCTAATTTTGACGGCCGCCACCGGTAATTTCCCTCCGAATGTTCCCCCCGTCCTGCCGTCGACCAAGCTCACCAATCCCCATTGTGTTCCGGTCACCGCCGTCGACACCAACTCAAGCTCCGACCCCAAGAGCAGAAACAAGGTGGTCGATGAACTGAAAAAAGCAGACGCTGTGGTGCTAACTTACGCCTGCGACAGCCTCCAAACCCTGGATCGATTGAGCTCGTTCTGGCTCCCTGAGCTCCGACGCCTAGAGGTCAAGGTCCCCGTCGTCGTCGTCGGCTGCTGTTTGGATAAGGTCCATGAAGAATGTCATCTCGATCTAGAGCAGGCGGTGAACTTGATGATGAAACAATTTCGCGAAATTAAAAACGGCATCTTCTGCTCAGCCAAACTCTTCCAGGTAGACGAGGTTTTGTTTTATGCTTTAAGGGCCGTTCTTTACCCAATCGCTCCGTTGTTTGATTATGAAGAGATGACTATGAAACCGCGGTGCGTGAGGGCTCTGAAGAGGATCTTCACCCTCTGTGATCACGACAGAGATGGCTCCCTCAGCGCTGCAGAGCTGAATGATTTTCAGATGCTGTGCTTCAATGCTCCATTGCAAGCGTCTGAAATTGCAGGAATCAGAAGCCTTGTGCAGGATATGATGCCTGATGGTGTCACTGAAGATGGAGGCCTTACCTTGAACGGATTCTTATGTCTGCACTCTTATTTTATCGACCAAGGACGTCAAGATACCACATGGACTGCGTTGAGGAAATTTGGGTATAACAATGACCTCAGACTTGCAGATTATATGCTAATGCTTCCTTCATTAACCAAACGACATCCTGACCAGATTGCTGAGCTGACTGATGAAGCATTGGATTTCCTGAGGACGGCCTTCGATCATTTTGATCTTGACGAGGATTCATCTCTCACACAGCCTCAACTCGAGGATTTATTCACGACTGCACCCGAGAATCCATGGAACGTTGCACCTTACAAAGACTCTGCTGAAAAGAATGGCCTCATATTAGACGGCTTCTTGTCTCAGTGGACTCTGATGGCACTCCTGGACCCAGTTCGTTGTTTCGAGCATCTGATATATCTAGGATACACAGGCGATGTTTCATCATCAATCCGAGTCACTCGCAAAAAGCAGCTTTCAGACAGAAATGTTTTTCAGTGCTTCGTCTTTGGTCCTGAAGGTGCTGGGAAGTCAGCTGTACTAGACTCTCTTACAGGAAGGCCTTTCAATGAGGAACATTTTCCAACTACCGATGATCGTTATGCTGTTCATGCTGTTCAACAACCTGGGAGCACTAGGAAAACTCTTGTGCTGCGTGAGATACCAGAGTACAACGTTGATGAGTTTCTGGCTGACAGGCACGCGCTGGCGGCATGTGATGTTGCCTTGTTTGTTCATGACAGGTCTCAAGAAGCTTCATCAAAGAGAGCTGCTGAGCTGCTGATTGAAGTTGCTGATTCTAGCCAAGGTTATCATGAGTTCCCTTGTCTTATAGCTGCAGCTAAAGATGACCTTGATGCGCATGACACTGAGATCCAGGATTCAGTTAAGGTTAGTCAGGATCTTGGGATGGAGGCTCCAATTCCCATCAGTACTAGGCTTGGGGAGATGAATGATATTTATCAGAGGATTGTGAGTGCTGCTGAGAATCCTAGGATGAGTGTTCCTGAAACTGAAGCGAGGAGAAGAAGGAAACATTATCGTCGGCTGGTGAATCACTCGTTGGTGTATGGATCGGTTGGGGCGGCAGTTGCCATCATTGGATTCGGTGCTTACCGGATTTATGCAGCAGGAAAGACCTCCTCTGCCTAAATTTATGCTCTGGGTTTGGTTTATAAAAGTGTTTGGTAAAGTTGGTTCCCACTTTTGGATTATTTATTAACTGTTTGAAACACAAAATTTGTGAAACAATGAAATTATAAAGATGTTGCTTTCATTTTAGCATAACTTTACTCAACTCTTGAATTTGAAACTCTAGTTTTCTCAACTCTCTTAAACGGGAAAGTGTATTTCTACCATGCATCTTTTTTGGTCTGAAATGAAATCCCCAAATGGTTCTTGACTTGACTAGACTAGGCCAAAGGATTTGCTTGCTCTCCCTTCTTGGTCATAGCTTTGGTGATGAAATGAGTAGCAACTCCCAATGGACAAAACAGCAGGCAGAGAGACACGGAATGCCTAGTCTCGATGTCCTCCCTTAAGCCTTCTTGAAAAACCTGTCTGGCTGCAAACAGGTCGATAGCCAGCAGGTGCACCCAAGCAGAAGCAAGAGTCATCTCACTCGAGAACAGCTTAGCTATGGCAGACAGCTGAGAAAAGCAGATTCAAACCATCATTGTTATTGGAGTCGGACAAGTCTTAATTAGAGTCTGAAAGAATGCTGCTGTATTACAGCAAAAAAAACAAACCTCAGGCAGCCAATATTTACTAGAAAACATGAGCCTAATAGTGTCGGGTGTCCAAGAGCAACACAGGAGATATCCATACACTAGTCCAAGCACAATATAAGGTATGCTGCTTCCTACAAGCCTCTTAGTCTGCACACATGAGCCAATTAGGCCATTCTATTACTCTCTCACGATCAAAAACGATGAAAAATATCAAAATTGTAGAGCACTTACAAGCTGGGCTTTAGGGGCTGCAACCATGAGGGTGTAAAATGGGAGCACGGCTATGGTTCCAACCGTAAACGCGCTAGCAGCAAGCTGAGAACTTGGCAAACCTGAACATCAAGATAGAATAAAACTCCAAATACATAGAATTGAAATGAAATAACTGGAAATCAACAAGATCATTACAAGAAGCAGAAAATGTTTCATCTTTGCTAGTAACAGTAGCAAGTCCAAAACTCTCTCTTGTGAGAGGTACTGATGGTCCAGTGAAACTCAACCCAGTTTTCAGCTTCTGGCTTCGAGGAGCAATCCATGTGCCACGAGAAGATCTATCATTCAAAGCTGGGCTGTTAACCTACAACAGAAAGGTACACAATAACCCAACTTTTTTCAGCCAAGAATTGTAAAGAAACTCAATGCTATTATAAGCAAAGTGGTCATCCCAGGCCAAAACCATTCACAAAATAATGAAAGGAATCATCTTGATCACTCATCAATACTCATAATTGATCGACTATTTAGTCTGCAACTCTGTTTCACGTGATATTGACTATTAACATTTATAAAAACGTATATATAAAACAAAATATGCGTGAAGTTTATGTTTAGGCTTTGTTCTTGAACTGGACTGAAATTAGTCAAACAGAAACAACAGACCTTGGTTTTTATGACCAAAATTCAACTGAAAAGGACAGAGCTTGGTAAAAATTCCAAAATCTCAAACAAAGGTCACATTTCAGCCAAATCCATAACCTCAGCACAAGAGCGAGACATCAAACAAACAGGAGCAGGAGCAAAGAGAAATTAAATTCGCAACATAAACAGAAGAAGAAGAAGAATAAGTTACCTTGAATTGCAAATGGGATCGGCTGAGACAAGAAGATAAGGCCATGGATGTGAGTTGGGAGAGGTGATGAGTGAATGAAAAGGGATTCAGCAGAAATGGGTAGAGAAGCATAAACTCTGGGCGCCTATTTATAGAGCCAGGATGGGAAATTGAACATCCAGACGGGGAAAGATTTGCAGAAGACACGCATGTTGGTGTGGTGTGGCAAGTTAAATATAAAAAAGATGGCGAATGGTCAGCATCCCACTGAGTTGAACGGGAATTGGGGGCATGTGTTGGTACACTTGGCGCACATGCACAGAGCGGTCGGTCGGGGACTCTCTGGGTATTGGTCTAATCCTCTCATCCCACCGGAATCCATATATTATTGTAATGGTGGGTCCTCTTTTTACCTTTTCATCATATTGTTTATTGTTAGGTAAATTGCCGCGTGACCAAATTCTTTTATCACTTTGCTTGCCTGGGTGAAACTGCTGCTTTCCAGATATAGACGAGTCTTCATGGGGATGGGAGACAAGAAGAGGTGTGATCTCAGGAGATATTATTGTGAATGTTTGACTGTTTTTAGTTGATTGTAATCTTTTTCTTCTTTAATTGTACAGGAGCCTTGGAAGTCACCGCGCTTTTATGGCGCAGCGCTCACCAAGTGACAGGACGATTAGTCGTTATAACGTTTATCTTGGCGTTTTCATGGCGTTTTATTGCGTAAGAGCAGTATATATAATATTTAAAACTACAACACATTTTATATAAATTTTTAAAATTCAAATACAATATTTAATCTTATAAACTCTAAAATATGAATTTTACATAACAAATATTCACAAATTATTACAAATTCAGTTCACAAATTTTTCGAAAAAAAGAGAACTTCTTTTCTATTCTTCTGAGTTATAAATCCCGGTTCAATCCAGAAGTTAAAAGGTATTATTTTCAATTCTCTTTTCTTTTATCAAAAAAATATTTTTATTATCTGGGTTGGGTTATAAAATTTACATGGGTCTGGCGGAATTCGGCAGAGTTCGGCGTCCATCCGGCGGAGTTTGGCGTCCATTCGGTGGGTTTTCGGCGGGTTCTTGGACGCCTGGACGACTAGTCGTCCGCCTTTCACGCCAAATCAACTTCCCGGCGAGTCGAGCGTTGAAAAGTCGTTGACCTAAATGTCAGGACCTGTCAGGACCTAAATGTCAGAATTATAAATTCTCTTTGTGAAGTGTGAAGAATTATGACCGTATCATCATAGCGAGCAATTGTGTTTTATAAAGTTAAGAAATGGTGAAAAACTACTTCGGCCACGATAAGTATTACAATGACCCCGTTAGTAAATTAATTAAACAAAGTTCTCATGGTCACTTAATTGTGGAAGCAGATCATTTTTTAAAAATATAATCCACACTTTTAAGAATTGTGTTTTCAGTTACGATATGATAACATGTATGCTAAGATACAATTGTTATGCTATGGATAGATAGACTCAGCAAAGGTAACTGATTAAATCTCATCTATATTTTAGATGGTTTCATCAATAAAAAATCAAACTAAATATCTTCTCACAATCGGTCGATTATGGAAACAGTTAAAAATAGAATCCGTACTTTCAAAGATGGTTTGTTCAGTCACAATCTTGTACATGTACTCAGATGCAATTGTTGCAATGCATTGACTCTGAATAGTCGGACTTATGCTATAAGCAAAGGCAACTAATTAATTCCCACTTAAACTTAAAGATAAATACATCGATAAATAACACTAAGAACTTGTTTGGTTGGAACTAGAATACGGTGAAATTTTTAAATCTCATGAATTTAAATCACACAAATTGTTTGGTTGACTAAATATGTGGGAATTTGGAATTTCAAACTCCCACACAATGGTGGAATTATATCACTTAGATACCCCTAGTAACTAGAATTTACCATGAGTTTCTTTTTCCCGAATCTCAACTAAACAATATTTTCAAAATCATGAGAATTTAAAATGGTATAGAAATGTCATCTTCATATGGAATTAATCTCCCACATGCAATCAAACAACCTCTAAAAAGGTTCTCATAACCGCCTTATTGTGGAAATTGATCATGCTTCAAAAATAAAATTCGTACTTTCGGGATCATGTTCAACCACAATATGGTACCTGTGCTCAGATGTTGTTATGCATTTTGGTTAGCTTCATCCATAAGTTGAACTAAATTACTTCTCACAACTGATCAATTGTCAAAACAATTTATGTTTCAAAGATAAAATCTGTACTTTCAGGGATTGTTTGTTCAGTCACGATCTTGTACATGTGCTCATATGCAATTGTTGTTATGCATTCATGACTATGAATAGTCAGACTTCTGCTCTAAGCAAAGGCAGCTAATTTATTCTCATTTGAACTTTAGATAATTACATCGATAAGCCGAACTAAATAGGTTCTTTCACGACTACCTTATCGTGGAAATGAATCATATTTCAAAAATAAAAATTGTACTTTTGGGATCGTGGTCAACCACAATCTGGTATATGTTCTCAGATACAATGTTGTTATGCATTGCCTGTGATTACGTGAATTATATTTAAGATAACTTCATCTTGAACCCGCCCAAACAATAATTAGGCTTCAAGAAACCAAGGGAGAAAAAAAGAGGTCCTTATATTACGATTTTGGGTTGGAAAGAGAAATGTCTATTCATTTTTATTATTACTTATTAAAATGAGACCCCCTTTTTTTGTTGCCCAATTGGACACCTAAAAAACGAGCATGTAATTTGCTTACTACTTGGGTCATGACTCCATCAATAAAACAAAATATATAAGTTCTCACAGCAACTTGACTATGGAAACGGAGTGCTTCAAAGATCAAATTCGTGCTTTCAAGGAGCATGTGCTGAACCTCGATCTTAACATGTGCTTAGATGCAATTATTATTATGCATCGCCTATTAAAAATCACACTTATACTTTACTTGATAACTAATTAATTTCCTCATGTATTTAAGATAACTCTGTCAATAAAGTTCAGGTGTTAAGAGTTATAAAAAAACAAAGGGAGGGTCTCATGTTATGAATGTGGGCTAAAAAGAGAAAATTTTATAAATTTGTCGAATTTTATTTAGGAAAGTTGGGTTTGGAAAGATAAAATTCTATTCATTTTTTCTTAAACTTTTGGTTGGTCTAATACTTATTAAAATACAATCAAACAAATAATCTTTTCTAGCCCAATTGGAGGCATCAAGAAAGTATGTAACTTGCTTACTACTTGTGGGCCAGGCATGACTCCATTAATAGGCTCTAATGACCGTTTGACTATGGAAATAAATTATGTATCAAAGATAAAATCCGTTCTTTCAGGGAGTGTGTTTCTGCCATGATCTGGTACATCTGTTTACATGTAATTATTATTATGCATGTAATTATTAGTTGTAGCCACGGGCCATGCTTCAACAATAGATTTTGTGCTTTCAAAAATTGTGTGTTCATCCACGACTTGGTACATGTGCTTAGATGCAATTTTTTATGCATTGACTAATAATTTTCAGACTTATGCTCTAAGAAAAGGAAACAAACTAATTCTTACATTATACATAAGATAACTACATCAATAAACCGAACTAAATTCTCACACCCACTTGATTGTGGAAACAAATCATGTTTCAAAGACAAAATTCGCGCTTTCAGGGATTGTCTGTTCAGTCACGACCTGGTACATGTGTTTAGATGCAATTGATGTTATGCATTAGATGTGAATAGTTAGACTTAGACCTTAAGTAAAGGTAACTAAGTAGTTCTCATCTGTATATAAGATAACTCCATCAGTAAACCAGACTAAATTCTCACGGCCACTTGATTGTGGAAACAGATCATGTTTCAAAGATAGAATCCGAGATTGCAAAGATTGTGTGTTCAGGCTCGACCCCTTACATGTGTTTAGGGGCAATTGTTGTTATGCATTGACTATGAATTGTGAGACTTATGCTCTAAGCAAAGGAAACTATTAATTCATTCTCACATGTACTTAGATAATTACATCAATAAACCGAACTAAATTCTCACAGCCGCTTGATTTTGGAAACATATCATGTCTCAAAGATAGAATCTGCGCTTTCAGGGATTGTCTGTTCAGTCATGACCTGGTACATGTGTTTAGATGCAATTGTTGTTATGCATTAGTTGTGAATACTTAGACTTACACTCCGTTTGATAACCCAATAAACTGGGTAACCTAATGACTAAGCACTTAATTAAAATTTGAGGTGTTTGATAATGGTAAAATTGACATCTTAATGAAAAAGTGGGTCTTAACTATCAAGTACAAATGAACCCTCCTAAATAAGTGATTTGATTTTCACTTATCACTTAATGCATGAAATATATACTATTTTTAGAAAATTTAGTTTACTTCTCTCATTCACACTTCAGATTCAGACATATGAATTCACAATTTTTAGTTTTTCAGTATTCATCACTTATTCGTTCAGACTCCAGATTTCAGAATTTAGACTTCAGATTTCAGACTTCAGTTTTATGAAATGGAGTCTTAGACTTAAGTAAAGGTAACTAAACTGTTCTCATCTATATTTAAGATAACTCCATCAATAAGCCAGATTAAATTCTCACGGCATTTTGATTGTGGAAACAGATCATGTTTCAAAGATAGAATCCGAGATTGCAAAGATTGTGTGTTCAGGCTCGACCCGGTACATATGCTTAGGGGCAATTATTGTTATACATTGACTATGAATAGTGAGACTTATGCTCTAAGCAAAGGAACCTATTAATTAATTATCACATATACTTAAGATAATTTACATCAATAAACCGAACTAAATTCTGACAGCGGCATAATTTTGGAAACATATCACGTCTCAAAGACAGAATCCGTGCTTTCAGGGATTGTCTGTTCAGTCAAGACCTGGTACATGTGTTTAGATGCAATTGTTATTATGCATTAGTTGTGAATACTTAGACTTATACCTTAAGTATAGGTAACTATACAGTTGTTTGTGTTTAAGATAGCTCAATCAAATAAACCAGAAAAAATTCTAAAACGGCCGGTTGATTGTGGAAACAGATCGTGTTTCAAAGATAGAATCAGAGATTTCAAAGATTTTGCATCCGACCACGAACCGGTACATGTGCTTAATGAAATTGTTGTTATGTATTGACTATGCATGGTGAGACTTATACTCTAAGTAAAGGAAACTAGTAATTAATTCTCACATGTACTTAAGATAACTACATCACCAACCGAACTAAATTCTCACACCCGCTTGATTGTGGAAACACATCATGTTTCAAAGACAGAATCCGCGCTTTCAGAGATTGTCTGTTCAGTCACGATCTGGTACATGTGCTTAGATTTCATAGTTGTTATGCATTAGTTGTGAATACTTACACTTAGCCTTAAGTAAAGGTAACTATATAGTTGTCATTTGTAAGATAGCTCAATCAAATAAACCAAACAAAATTCTAACGGCCGCTTGATTGTGGAAACAGATCATGTTTCAAATATAGAATCCGAGATTTCAAAGATTTTGTGTCCGACCACAACCCGCAAACCGGTACATGTGCTTAGATGAAATTGTTGTTATGCATTGACTATTCATAGTGAGACTTATACTTTAAGTAAAGGAAACTAGTAATTAATTCTCACATGTACTTAAGATAACTACATCATCAACCAAACTAAATTCTCACACCTGCTTGATTGTGGAAACATATCATGTTTCAAAGACAGAATTCGCGCTTTCAGGGATTTTCTGTTCAGTCACGACCTGGTACATGTGTTTAGATGCAATTGTTGTTATCCATTATTTGTGAATATTTAGACTTAGACCTTAAGTAAAGGTAATTATATAGTTGTCATCTGTATTTAAGATAGCCCCATCAATAAACCAGACTAAATTCTCAGAACCGCTTGATTGTGAAAACAAATCATGTTTCAAAGCTAGAATCCGAGATTTCAAAGATTGTGTGTTCAGGCACGACTCGGTACATATGCTTAGATGCAATTGTTGTTATGCATTGAATATGAATGGTGAGGCTTATGCTCTAAGCAAAGGAAAATATTAATTAATTCTCACATGTACTAAAGATAACTACATCAATAAATCGAACTAAATTCTCACACTCGCTTAATTGTGGAAACACATCACGTCTCAAAGAAAGGATCCGTACTTTCACGGATTGTCTATTCAGTCACGCCCTAGTACATGTGTTTAGATGTAATCTTTTTATGCATTAGATGTGAAGAGTTAGACTTGGACCTTTAGTACAAGTAACTAAGAGCATCTCCAATGCTATGGATGTCATCCATATTTTTAGGTGACAGATGTCATGATATTATAGAACTTTAAGGTGACATAAGCATTAACTTTTGAATGTTGACATTCTAAATTTTTTTTATCTCCAATGCAACCTTCTCTTTGTACATGTTAATTAATATCTTAACCATGAACTTATATTTGTTCAAAGCACTCATTTCAAATAAATTGAAAGCAGTGAGATTTGTTTTTATAATGTTAATTAACAATTATTACAAAATAATATATAATATTTTATTCGCATCCAAGTAATTTTAAAATTTAGCATTTGAAATCCAATTTGAACTAATATTCAAAATTTTATAAGCAAAATATAACTAGACTATGTTTAAAAGTCACTACTATGATTTAGAATTCATTTAATATAATTTTATTTAGAATAAATTGACAATTTTAAAATATTCAAGTAACATATAAATAAAAAGTGAAATTTATACTAACTATTTTTTATGACATAAAGTATTTTATGTTTTTGAATAATTTGAATAAATTTATAAGAAATGAATGTTTTTGATAATGAATGCCCAATTTAATACAAGATAATGTCAAGTTGAGTGTCAAGAAGTAGAAGTTCTCATTGACATTGTCTCTTGAAAAATTTAACACGTAGGATTGACTATAATAGATGAGGATTGCATTGGAGAAATGATTTTGTATAGAAAGTCTATCATAATGACGTGTCAATCAATATTTATTAAGTTGACAATCACATTGAAGATGATCTAAATAGTTCTCATCTGTATTTAAGATATTTCCATTAATAAATCAGATTAAATTCTCAAGGCCACTTGATTGTGAAAACAGATCATGTTTGAAAGATAGAATATGTGATTTTAGAGATTGTGCGTTCAGGTACAACATGTATTTAGATGCAAAACATTTTTGAAGGCTATTTAGATGCAATTGTTGTTATGTGTATATTGTGAATAGTTAGGTTTAGATCAAACTGATCCTAATTTCTCACAGTCGCCTTTTTGTTCAAAGATGTTTCAAGAATTTTGTGTTCTGCCACGATGAGGTACAGTTGGTTAGATGTAATTTTATATTGTATTGACTACGAATGGTCAGATTATACTCTGAGCAAATGCAACTAATTAGTTCTCAATTGTACTTGAGATAAATTCATCAATAAATCAAACTAAATATGTTCTTACTGCCACTTAATTGTGGAAACGGATCATGATTATGGGAATATGTTATGGGATGAAGACGGGGCAACTTTCACTTTAACAAGGTCTTAATCGGGTTGGATTTGGAAGCACATAAAACGGTAAGAAATTATACTCCACCACAAGTTCACAACTGGGGAGTAAGGAAAAAAAATCATTTTTCACATGTCAGAATAACTTACTAACAAAATTCAACGGTCATTGCAAATCTAGAATATCTAGCTTACCATGGCAAACCTAGTCGTTTACCATGAACTGTCCAAATTCTTGAAGACATTTTGCTTCAGTAAATGCAGACACGTTGCTTGATTCAAAGAATACACGTCCATTATTCAATAAAATGATGTTACAAATAAAATAAATATGAAGTTCAGTCGATTATTCGTCTACAAACTATACCCCATTCCCACTCCTCACCTCCAAAGAATAATTTAAACACTGATTTTACATGATGAATCAGAACAAAGACTGACCTCTGATTTTGAGGCGAGGGAGTAATAATAATGAGCAGAGCCACGAAAAATGCATCTTGTGCAGACTTGAACAGCTTTTATCCGATGTGCATATCAAGCCACGAGAAAATGTCACTAAAAACTTTGAGTATAACATCATCTGGCTCGCCCTCTAGAATAGCATGATAAGCATCATCGTAGAGAATCAGTTTCTTGTCTGAACTGCATGCCTTCTCATACAAGGCCTGGCTTACACATGGATCTGTCACCATATCAGCCTTGCCATGCAGGATCAACAGCGGCAGAGAAACCTGATAAACAATAGAAATGATAAAAGATTTACTGATCAAGCATAAACAAAGCTACAATGGTGATCTTGAGACAGACATAAGCAGAAATGATAATGAAAAGACATACTTTCTGCAATTGCTGTTCGATTTCTTGAGTTGTGTACAGTAATTCCAGGGCAGTCCTTAGACGGGGCTTGTGCTTGTAAGCAATCACGTTGTAGGCAGTCTACATAAAGAGCAAGTATGTGAGGTTGATCATAGTTCTATTTTTTCTGCCGAGACGAAGCTTATCCGGAAGAAACCTGATATCAAAGAAAATAACCAACCAGTTGTCTTTTCTTCTCCTCTCTGAATGCTAACTCAGCCAAATCCTTCTGTGGAACCAACTTCTGTCTGGGCAGAAGTTTTGCAACACCAATAAGAAATTGCCTCAACAACCATGGCGGAGTAATGTCATCAGCGATCTGTAACAAGAGTTCGTAATTATCAGGCAGCCAAATAACAAGAAATCTGAAATGAAAACGTGAGTTTATTATGGGTACTTTGCACATTGGCGCAACAAGAATAGCTCCGGTCCATGAATCAGGTTGTTTCAAATGCACTTTCAGAGCAACAGCACCACCCATAGATTGCCCGAATAGAAAACTTGGTAAAGAACTGTACTCTGGATTTTCTGCACCAAAATCCATGTAATACATAGGTTCAACCAAGCATTTAGATTCATTTAGACATCTTTAAGGCATGACCTAAATAAGAGAAGAGTTGATACCTTTTACTTTGGAATAATGTTCAATCACATCACCCACAATACCATTGAAGCTTGGAACATACCCATGCAGTCCTTCAGATAGACCAAATCCTGGATAATCCATGGCAAAAACTCCATATCCAGAAGATGCTAACTTTCTAGCAATTCCTACAATTCATATCACGATTATATTTATACTAGAGTATCCATCTTAGATGTATATTGGGTAATAATATGATTTAAAATACGTGCCTTCGAAGAAAAAAGTGCAAGTGTCCCCGTAGCCATGACAGAAGCAAACCAGTGCCTTTGGAGGACTGGTGTTCGGAAGCCAACTTTTTGAGAAAATCTCCACACCTTTAGAATTCTTCTCATATGACTGCATCACAGAATTGAACTTACTATCTCACGATAGCACAAAGATATGTGGTGTAACTTAGACATTAAACAGATACTACAAATCACCAATTGAAAAGTGAACAGAAGAATTCAGATTGTGTAGTTGGGAAGGAACAATGCAGACGTTTTTTCAAGACCATCACAGACATGACAGTGTGAATGTATATCTACCTTATTTTGAAAAGCACACCAATCTCACAAGATGCTGGAGATAGTTCAGCAATTATTATACGATCAGAAGATTTTTGATGAATCATGTCGTGAAAAAAAAAGAAGGAAAAAAAAAAGACTAGCTAGTAGCTAGAGTTTATATGGAGGTGAGCTAGCATATTATGTACCTCATTCATCTTCAGGCCGTTGTAAGGATCCTGTAAACAGATAGATCTAAATAAAATCAGTATAATGGAAGAAAATTCAAATATGTTTCCTCAACCATCACAACAGAATTCTTGATTCTTCATACAGCTAAGACAGTAAGCAATACACCTCAACCAAACTTCTACAACCGTTTTTAAGCTTGCAGATTAAATTCATTCAAAGCATATATAATACTCCCACTGCACACTCTAAGTCTTGCTTGCCCAAGCCAAAGTTACAACTTTTATCTTCACTGACTATAACGACAGCATAAATATCTTCAAACCATCTACTTTCACTTGTAATGTTCAATGTCTATATACAAAATCTATCTCGTTCAAATCTAAGAGCCTATGCCACTACATCTAAGGATACTATTATGTTTCCAGTTGGGTGGGTGGAGATCATAGAGTATTAGAATTTGCGTAACTACAAGGAACAGATGCAAAGGCTCGAAAAGACATATAAATTCAACATGGTAAACCTCTAATTATCAAATCCACAACCTCAATACATTCCATGTGATTAAGTCAAAGTTATCATAATTGACTCACCCACCATTAAAGTTCAGATGCACAACAAGCTAATATATCAAACTTCCTATGTATCTTGAAGATGAGTAATAAAATTTCCTACTAGAATTTGCATCAAAATATGGACAAGAGATCGCCTACCACTTTTCCAACCTAAGAATTCACTCACTAATCATACATACCACTGTTGTATAGATATAAACATTATGGGGTCTTGTTAGATTTGAAGCAACAAGAACTATATATTAACTACCTAACTTTTGGTCATTTTATGTTTTAGTAACACAAGACAGTCATGGGGTGAAAACTGTTTCTCCAAATGTGTATCAAAAACAGAAAAGCGAACCAGATGTGGCAAAGTAGGCAGTAAGTCTATGAATCTTTGATCCCTTTGATGAAACATAACAAACTCAAATCCAGGCGCTCCATTTATACTAATCCAATAAAAACTAAATGAATCAAAATCCATACCAGAAAAAGGCTCAAGCTTTGCCAAAAAAAAGACAGAGGAACGAAAATCACAAGCACCTTAAACAGCATATGATCAATCGAGAGCTGAATATTCTTAAATGCCTCGCGAGCACGTCTTCGTGGCCCCACATCATCCATGTTGGCGTCCAAAACTCGCTGCAAATCATCGTCCACGCCCGGAAGCCTTTCAGCTCTCACCATTGCACCCCTTTTGGCACACCTCAAAGTCAAAGAAGAAGCTCTAGATTTCCCCACTAAATCATAAAGTTGAAATTTTTTTCAGAGCCCAGAAGCGCAATAGAGTTGTGGAACGGGTGCGAAATCTCAGAATCCAATAAAAGCGAAAAACCAGTTAGATTACTACAACGCTTGTACCATCGAATGGGCTACAGAGAATCGTTGCTCTTAAAACCATGTAGTAGTGTGTGGAGATTAATTTAGTTATTTTTTCATTGAAAATTAAATTGTTTTTATTAGTACTTAGACTTGGCACATTCATGAAAAGTAAAAGCTCTGATTCGATATAAAGAGATAAATTAATGGGGTTGATTAGATAATTTGTTTTATTTTACAACTCACCCCTTGTAGTTTCATAATCTGCAAACAGTTCGTTTTGCTCTCTCTCAAAGTGGTAAAAATGTAAACTTGGGGAACAAGACAAAATTGAAAGAGAGAAACCACACCTTCCTGAGTTTGTTGGATTGCTGACCTCCAATTCTGACGATAATAATTTCCAGATAAATACTCCCTCCATTTTTTAAAATGGTAATACTAATATTTATCATAAAATTTATTATAAATTTGGCCAAATAATTAAAAATTTTAGATAAATAGTACTATCATTGTAATATTAGTCTTGGAATAGACCGTCTATAAAATATAGACAGTCTCTTTTTGCAATATAAATTATGCACGGCCCCCTTTCTGCAATATAAATTATGCACGGCCTCCCTTTTTGCAAATTATTTTTGGGCAGATCCTTTTTCTGCAATTTCCCAATTCATAAATATATAAGTACAGTTGAATCACATTCCCAATTCCATTCTGATCGGACCTCCAAATTTTCCCCAAATTTTCCATACTCTCCCGAAGTTCTCCCATCGATCTCCTGGCGTTCTCCCGTCAATCTCCCGGCGTTCTCCCGTCGATCTCCCGGCGTTCTCCCGTCGCTCTCCCGACGTTTTGTTCATATCGGCGTTTTGATTGATCGGCTCCCGCACTTGGTAACTTCTTGATTCAATGATCAGATCATCGATGCTTTGAATGTTAGGATCTGCTGTTTTTAGCTGTTGATCGATTATGTGATCTCTATGTATGCTCTGATTGCTGTGATTTCATGTCATGATTCAAAGTCTTGTTGAATTTTTATGTAGTGATGCTGGAACTCTGTGTGTATTTGTATGTGTTCAACCTGATGAATATTGAATTGTCGATCCTTTCTTCGTTAATCTTCGATACTTTTTAACTCGTGATGCTGGAACTGTGTGTTTAATTTTCGGAACTGCTGTGATTGTGGAAACTTGATTGTTTAGGATGAAAACTTGATTGTTTAGGGTGAAAACTTTGGTGTTTGTGAAACTTGATTATTTATTGTGAAAATTACTGTGATGATTGTGAAAACTTACTTATTTAGCATAAAACTGCTGTGATTGTTTGTTAGGCTTTTTAGTCTGAAAACTTGGTTATTTAGCCTGAAAACTACAATGATTGTAGAAACTTGAATTTTGAGGCTGAAAACTGTGATGTTTGTGAAATTTGATAGTTTAGGTTGAAAACTGTGATGATTGTGAAAACTTGATTGTTTAGGCTGAAAATTTTGGTGTTTGTGAAACCTGAATATTATTGTGAAAACTGTGATGATTGTGAAAACTTAATTATTTAGTTTGAAAACTTGGTTATTTAGGCTGAAAACTTGTTTAGGTTATTTAGCCTGAAAACTTGGTTATTTAGGCTGAAAACTACAGTGATTGTAGAAACTTGATTTTTTAGGCTGAAAACTGTGGTGTTTGTGAAACTTGATTGTCTAGGTTGAAAACTGTAGCTTTTAATGTGAAATCTTAGCTGATTTGAGTTCATATTTTTTGCGTGAACAGTGCAGGTGAACAGTGCCGTGAATAGTACTTTTCCCAAATTTTGCAAATAAGGACCTCTTTCCTTCCATATTGTAATTTAGTCCTTGGTCTATATTATGTTATAATATAGACGGTCATTTCAGAGACCAACTCATCATTGTATATACTTTTTGAAATTTTTGAAAATATAATTTTCAAATATCAAAATTTTAGATTTAATTTATGTACGCAATAAAAATTATTAATGATCAAATTTACTGTGAAGTAATATTGTTTTTTAAGTTTGCCACAAATAAAAATAGAAAAACAGAAGGGGAGCACCCGCAAGTCAGACAACATAAAAATCTTGTATTTGTGCTTAAGTTCACTTAATCATTTTTTTTAACCGTCAATGACACACCCCAACCCTTTTATAAATGATAAGATTGTCAACCATAGGTGATCATATTCTATTACATTCCTTGACCAAATAACTTTTCAAGAAGGTATACAAGATTACAATCACAGTCTCCCTAAATGAGAAAACCTACATAGAGATGCAAATTAATTCTCGTTTTAAGATCAAACTCTAATACACATCCAAGTTGTGATGCCAGGAAAATACTAGTCTAAGCATATATATTCTAACTCCCTGTTTGGTGGAGTTTATTTCTCGTTGAACTGAACTGAACTGATCTGAATATTTTTAAAAAATACTGAATCTAAATTGAAAAAATATAAGTATACTGAAAAATATAACATACTGAACTGAACTGAAAAATATAAAATACTGAATTGAATTTTTAATATAAATATACTGAACTGAACTGAATATATATATATAAATATATATATATAAATATATATATATATATATTAAATATCTGTGTGTATGTGTTGAACTGAAATGAAAAATGTAAATGAACTGAACTTAACTGAAATTTTTAAATATAAATTTAATTGAACTGAAAAAAATTGATACGTGTATTTCAACTGAATTGAAATTTTATAAAATATAGTAAAAAAATCTATTGACCAATAAAATGAACTGAATTGTATTGAATTGAATATAAATGGAACGAAATAAAGTTTAATGTATTGAAATAATGACTAAATGCAACTATATTTCATCAAATCTCATTTACTTATAACTAATTAAATTGAATTAAACAGAAGTAAAGTTTTATATATTGAAGACAATAACAGTATGACTAAATTAAACTGAAATCGATCATTTTACATTTGTACATGATTGATTTTAATTTTAATTTTAATTGAATTGAAATGAACATGTTCAAATTTGTCAGATATATGATAGAATCACTAGTGTACGAAGATTGCTCCATTTCACAAACAATGAACTTGTATTAATCTAGTAAACACTAACTAGTATAATGTCCCGTGCCGATGCACGGGAATTTAATTTTAAAATATTATAAATTAGTAAAAAACAATGTAATGTTAGTTAAGTAAATTTGACCAAGTATTAATACAAATTATAAGAAATATACTGTATTGCATACAAACTAAAATTACTATTTTATTTTATAAATTATAAATATATTAACTTATTTTTATTTTTAAATAAATACACGCCACTTTCTTTTGAAGAAATAAACCTCTTTAAATACACGAACTGGTATTCTATTTTAAAATCACTACATCGTTTTGTAAAATATTTAAAAAAAAACTCAAATTGCATTATATTTATAAATACTTTACCTTAAAAATTGATGCACCGCTTTATAATTTATTTTTGGTAAAATATCAAATTGCATAAAAACTGTTAATAATTTAGGAAATTGATGAGGAAGAAAATGCTAGTAATGGATGTGAATGCTAATTTTTATTAAAAATTGCTATTATAAATTGATGTTGTTTTGCACCAAAAACATGTAAAAGTAGAAACTGAGTAATTGAAACAGAACTATCTATATTCAAAAATAAATAACCAGAAACCCAAAAATAAAAACATTTACAAAACAAAATTATGAACTTTCTTCTTAATTTTATTATGAGGATGATTAAATACATTTTTTAATTTAGGAAATGTTATTATGCATGTTAAGTTTTGATAATTTTTAACGAAATAATTTCATGCTATAAAGAATAAAGAGTGAATGAATTACCGTTAAAAAAAGTAATAAAGAATTTGTGCGCATATTTTCAGTGCAATTTTTATTGCAGGAAACGTTATGATGCAAGTTTTAAAATTAAGTTTACCATTACAAAAATAATAAAGAATTTGCGACTATCAATATGTGCAGTTTTTATGTCATGGGACGTTATAATGCAGGTTACGTTTTAATAAACTTTAATGAAATAATTGCAGACTCTAAAGAAGAAAGGATGCATGAATTACCGTTACAACAATAATAAAGAGTATTATTTCAAGGAACGTTACGATGCAGGTTTTAAAATTAAGTTTTAGCGTTACAAAAAGAACAAAAAATTTGTGACGATCATTATGTGCACTTTTTATTTCATCGGATGTTATGATGCATGTTAAAGTTTAATAATTTTTAATGAAATAATTGCAACCTATAAAGGAGAAATGTTGCATGAATTACCGTTACAAAAATAATAAAGAATTTTTGAGGATGATTAAGCGCAATTTTACTTCAGGGAACGTTATGAGCATGTTTCAAAATTAAATTTTAATTTTTAAAAAATAATTGTTGCAGAAAGGGTGTATGAATTATTTTTATGAAAATAACAAAAAAAATTTGAGAATGATTAAGTGCAGTTTTTATTTAACGGAAACGTTACGATGCGGTTTTAAAATTAAACTTTAGGGATTAAAGAATAACAAAGAATTTGCAATTCGAACACCTGATTGTTACAAAAAGAAGATGCACCACTATACGATGCGCCATTATAAAGGCAGTTTTTACCGTTACAAAAATAATAAAGAATATGTACGGATGATTAAGTGTAATTTTTATTTCAATGAACGTTACGATGCAGGTTTTAAAATTAATTTTTACCATTACAAAAATAACAAAAAAATTGTGACGATCATTAAGTGCAGTTTTCATTTAAGGGAACGTCATGATGGTTTAAAAATTAAGTTTTAAATCGTTTTTAGTGACAAAAGTGCAGGCTATAAAGAAGAAATGGTGCATTTTCGATTGGTGTATTCAACATTGAAATAGTTTCTTTATAGTTTTTCTTGGTTATAAGTTCAGCAATAGTTTCTTTATAAAATTTGAAATTATTGAAAATAATTCATCTCTTAATATTTAATTAATTATTTGTATTTTTATTTTGCAACTCAGTACGGTTTTAAGTAAACAATCATATGTATTATTATTTTATCTTTTTTAAAATAATATTTTATCGTTAATTTTAGTGAAACTTATTTTTAAACATAGAATATAAATTTAATTTACCACATTTTCATTCAGTGTATTCAACATGTAGTAAATCTTCAGATTTCTTATTTTTTTGAAGGTTGAAGTTGGAGATGAAAAGTACTGTTCCATATTTATTTTTAGAATTAAAAACTAATTACAAATAATATATGGTAAATTCCATTAGTAGGTTAAATGCAATTACTCTGATTCCTTTTACATCTCTAGAGTCAGGGTGTCACTGGTTTGCAGTTTCTTAGAGCATAAGTATTACACACTTCAACTGCGCTAAGTATCTCATGCTTCAACACAAATCTAGTCATGGTCTGCTGGACATACGCATCAAATGAAATCTTGAAGCAATGGTTGAACATGGCCGACTAAGAATGAAAACTTCTAGATACTACTTGAAGTTTGCCTACAACTTGTAGCAACTCACAAGCAGGAAGAAAGAAATAAAGTCGGTCAAAAAAATGATCATATATCACACAAAGCCCTACATAGAGAGAGAGAGAGAGAGAGCAGTTGAAATACTTAGAAACATACCAACCACAATTAAACATTGCACTCAAATGACAACAGATTAAAACATGTTAACTTCTAATTAATAAGTTCAAATATTAGCCATCAAAAGGACAACTTTACCTGAAAACATATAACGTTCTACCTGAATAGAAAACAAAAAGACAACCATCAAGATATACTTGGACAATTCAAGCATGAACAAAAAATTTCAGATGTCGTAAACTCAATTTGACATCTAATGATATTAATATTGAAAGAAGATTTAACGGTTATTTGTAATTGATCTCTGTGCCAGAGGGTCTACCGATCAATGAATATTGTGACTGCATGTTTCAAGTGTGCCGATGAAGACGAATTTGACACCCTTTTAAACATAGAAGTCCATAAATGAGAAGGGAAGTTGAAGGGTAAAAACGGTTTGGAAATTGAAGGGATCCGGATAGTAACGGAATACAATTAAACTCTATTAGAAGTAAAGGTTGATGTAAAGAATGATAATTATAATTATTGTGCGTTGGAGGAAAATTATGTCTAACGTTTGAAACGGAAAAATGAGGTGCGGACAACTGATTTTGGAGTAAAGTTTGTAGAGACTGATTTATTTTTTTATTTAATAGGGGTAAAGTTCAAATAATCAGGAATGGATTATTAGTTAAATCAATCAATCAAACAAATTGAATAATTAATAAAGGAGATGATGTGTCAATTCCTCATTAATCTTAAAAATAATTCAAAATTCTAATTCATCATCTTTTAAAGTATAGTATAGATGTTTAATATGGTGAGTTAAGCTACTTTTAATTCTTTCAACCATTTCTTCTTTATAAAAAAAATGTTTTTTAAAAAATCAATGCATGATCATTAAGTGGAAGTTAAAGGTAGAATTATTAGTCTAACTAAAAGTAAATAATAATATTTGTAAGAGGAAAAATAAGATGTTGATGTGTCAATTTGTGGTTAAACCTAAAAATAATTAAAAATTTTAAGAAAATTCTAATCCATCCTCTTTTAAAGTATAGTATAGATGTTTAATATGGTGAATTAAGCCACTTTTAATTCTTTCAACCATTTCTTCTTTATAAAAAAAAACGTTTTTGTTAAAATCAATGCATGATCATTAAGTGGAAGTTAAAGGTAGGATTATTAGTCTAACTAAAAGTAAATAATAATATTTGTAAGAGGAAAAATAAGATGCTGATGTGTCAATTTGTGGTTAATCCTAAAAATAATTCAAAATTCTAAGAAAATTCTAATCCATCATCTTTTAAAGTATAGTATAGATATAGATGTTTAATATGGTGAATTAAGCCACTTTTAATTCTTTCAACCATTTCTTCTTTATAAAAAAAACGTTTTTTAAAAAATTAATGCATGATCATTAAGTGGAAGTTAAAGGTAGGATTATTAGTCTAACTAAAAGTAAATAATAATATTCCTAAAGGGAACTAGAAGAGTTATTGCTTTGGTCAATAAATAAATTAATAAAAATATTAAACTACGTAGTATTGATCAAAACCACCACATAACCACCATAAGGTCACCATATTCCGGCGGTCACAATTTTCATATATTTTTTTGATTTCTTTAAATTACATTCTTTTTGCCGAATATGTTTTCGCCTTCTATATTAACACCAATTACACACATAAATACAACTCATTCCAACTCATATAATATCATGTATTACCATATAAAAAATCATATAATATCTCCTAGGTTATTGGTATGCGATGCTATATATTCATTTTTGTTTTTTTATCTCCTAAATGGAAGTAGAAGGATTATTTTCCAATTAAATATTTACTAATATATGTGAATCAAGTGAAATTGTCTGCCGGGTAGCCACCCTTTGTTTTATATATTTTATAAAGTTGCCACAAGTTTACTATATAGGTAATGTTTTTATTTGTTTAACCCGCGCAATATGCCATGCATGTAAACTCATAATATATCATGCATTTGAATCGTTTACCATGCATAATTTTTATTCTTTTATGCATATATACTTATAACTCGCAGTTGGTATAAATTTTCTTTTAATTGTACATTTGATATGATATATTGTTTCCCTCTATATAATATGATTATAGTAATAATATATTATGTTATAATTTGATACAAAACGACATTGTATAATTATTTTAAAAATCTCATTCTCCACAATGTTGATGTACATCAATTACACAAATCTCTCCCTTCTTCACAAGTCACGACCTAGCCTCAAAGTATACGGCCAAATTTTATGAACCCCGGAGGGTAGCACATCCCATGGTGCACGATCCAGCACAGTGAAATTAATTTTGTTCGATTTGAGATTTTGAAATTTTGTACCACGCGAATTGAAGTTAGCGGTGATGGCATGGAGGTGTGCTGTAAATTCGCCTTAGTGTGAACCACCACTACATTAAGGGGGTCTAATTTTCACTCCAAGAGGACTTACGTTTCCAGATGATACGGTTGTTTAGAGATTGTTTAGAGATTCCTCAGATGTTGAAGATCACGGCAGATCTATGATGTACACAGAAGATCTCTCAATGCCAATTGAATAGGATTGTGTCGCACTATTTATTTTTCGATCTCAATATCGATCATCCCTCCACCCCTTTGCTTCCAATGATGGATTCACCACTTTACTTTTGCATGCTGAATAAGTTCTTGATTCAATTTTCTCATCTGAATTTTTTGTTTTTCTGTTTTGTTAATTAGGAGTAATAATAATGCGGGTGACTGACTCCATTGCTTCACTACTTTTTAAGGGTTTTTACTTGGAGAGGTAACTGCTGAGTTTTCAGTGTGTTGTCTGGGCAACACGGTTTGGTGGTGGAGTTGTAGAGTTCGGGGAGCTATTGAGAAATGCTATTCTGCTCAACAAGAAGAGTATACGTTCATGAGTTAATTATAGTTTGCTCATCTTTTATACACAATATGTAGGAAATATAAGGTATATATATATATATATAAATTATATATTTTTTCTTGAAACGTGTTTTATTTATATTTACATAAAACTGAATAATACAATTTTTGAGGTTAATGAGTAATGATAGTTTCATAAACAGGAAAATAGAACTCTTAAGAGAGTTTAGACTTAAAAAATGAGTTAATTATAGTTTGCTCATCTTTTATACACAATATGTAGTAAATATAAGGTATATATATATATATATATATAAATTATATATTTTTTCTTGAAACGTGTTTTATTTATATTTACATAAAACTGAATAATACTATTTTTGAGTTTAATGAGTAATGATAGTTTCATAAACAGGAAAATAGAACTCTTAAGAGAATTTAGACTTAAAAAATACTGTGCGGTTTGTCTAATGTTTTAACAGCTATTAAATTAGGTAAAAGTGCAAAATAATCCCGACTTAAAAAGTGTCATGAAAATCCATAATATATCAAAAAATAGGAAAGAATTATTTTAATATATAAAATTTAAGGCAATGTCTTGAAAATATTTTTGAAATTGTATTAATGCAATTTATATGAATTTTAGTTGTATGAATATCAAAGGTGAGCCCTGACGATCAGCTTTCATTCCAAAACAAATATACAATAATAGTTCAGGGAGGAATGTTTTTTTTATTGATTATGACTATAGTTTGTTATTGTTCTTAATATGCAATAAAAATAATTATCATGTTTTCCAACCTTAAATTTTAATAATATACTAAAAAGTATAGTAATTACCAATTATATTGTAGTTACCTAGATTAAATTCACAGTACGTAAAATATATAGTATGTATAAATTATGTAAACTTAAGAATAACATTTTTATGCCTTAATTAATGATGTAACAAATATATTTTTAGTGAAAATACAGGCAAATATATTTTACATTGAATTTTATATGGAAGCATTGGATTCAAATACAACCAAATATATTATAAATGTCATTTTATGACAATTTTATGACACTTATAAATCATTTAAAATATACACGGTGACTACAATATATTTATCAAACAACCAAATCAATGGCTCAGGAAATAATTCCTTTCAGTTTATTGGAATCGAGGCTCAAGACAATTGTTTTGCCAGCACTCAGCAAAGCTCTTGCAGATCAGATGGCGTCAGCCCTATATTAATTTTTAAATATAAATATAGTCATTTATTAATTCACAAGATAGTAAATGAAATAAAAATATTATTACCATATACTTACCTCCGATTCAGTATGACAATTTCTATTTAAAGTGTCACTTATAAATGATTTGATATAGGCCCCGTTTAGGGAGTAGCGGTTAGAGGTTAGCTGTTAGCGGATTGTGTGACTTGTTTGCTGTTAGCGGATTGTATGACCTATTTTGACCAGCTGTTTTGACTAGCGTTTTGTTCATTGATATTTGGGAACTTACATGTAACTGATAGCTGTTTTGTTATGTAAAATGACGGAAATGGACATCAATACAATTTATATGAAAATTTCTTATATTAATCGTGTATACTTATTTCATATAATAATTAGTTATATATAAAATTTTATTTGTTAAATACAAAATCCATTTCATATCAAATTTTGATAATAAGGAATAATATTATTATATTATATACAAGTGTAAAGTTTAACGTTATATTTCTGAAAATATATATCTAAAACAAATATATTGGCAATTGATATGTCATTTACTTAACTATTAAATATTTATACAACATAAACCTATACTTATTTATACATAATATATATATTTTTGCATTATTAACTCCCACATTTACTGAAATTATAATTAATTTTAGTAATTTAAATGACAATATTTTCCATTAAAGTACATATAAATTAAAAGAAATTAATGCGTTTTATAATATTTTCCATTAAAGTACATATAAATTAAAAGAAATTAATGTGTTTTACCAATAGAGTTTTAGATGAAACGCTGCTCATGCGAGTGTTTCTAAAAGCAGCGTTTCATTCCAAAACGCTTACTATAAACCGTTATTCACCAAACACGATAGGTAGCGTATTGACCAGTGAAATGTCTATTTTTAGACAAAAACGCTAAACGCTTCCCTAAACGCTCTTCCCCAAACAGGACCATAGAATTTCTATTTCTAATTAGAAAACTGAAACCTACAAAATATGAAAAATAAGGCCATTGCCTTATCATTAGACCAAATCACACAAATTTATATCTTCTTTTTTTTTCAAGATATTTATTCTCCAAACAATTATTTTATATGTTACTCTTTACACAATTAGATAAAATTATCACATTTTTCAAAAAAGATATAATTGTCACAAAATGTAGACATGATAAAATTGATTATAATTGATTATTATATAATAAATTTGTTAAAAAAATTATTATACGTCAAAATATTCCGAAACTCCATCAAATATATTCCAAAGTTTTAAATATATTTTTTTAAAATTCAAATATGTTAAAATATTCTAAAATCCCCATCAAATATATTACAAAGTTTGAAATAAAATAATATTTAGCTTCCAAATATCTAATAAAAAAATATACAAAATATTATAATAATATTTTTCCCTAGAAATTAAGGAATGATTTTAATTTCTTTGTTGTTTAGTATTGTTTATCTGATACTGAGAGATGCCATATTGATCTCCGAAATTGACATATATACACCAACAATGTATACAAGTAAATATATTATCTTCATGACATACGCCAATATGGCAATACCACTACATCACCACCACTATCGACTGGTCAAACAATCATCAGATATATTCAAGAGCAGAAATTTAAGAAGCCCCAAATTAAAACGGCCAGAAAGAAGCAAGTTACAATACACTGACTAAACATGCGATATTGTCATAGAACAAACCTATAATATAGAGCTAGAGCCACGCAGAAAAATGACAATTATAAATAAAAATATATATTAATTATGGGTTGCGTTAACAACTCCAGAATTCTCTGCTGCATTTTACATAACTAACTGACTTTTCAAAAGTAGTTAAAAATATCGCGCAACACGCGATTGATTCATGCTAGTTGTAAGAGGAAAAATAAGATGCTGATGTGTCAATTTGTGGTTAAACCTAAAAATAATTCAAAAATTCTAAGAAAATTCTAATCCATCCTCTTTTAAAATATAGTATAAATTGAACTGAATTATGACTGAAGGTATTGAACATAGTAATTATACGACTGGATGAAACTGGAATTCATTAAATCACATTTGTTCATAACCAACTTAAATGAACTGAATTGAACTAAACTGAATTTGACTGACCGAACTGAATAGAAATGGAATAGAACAAAGTATAAAGTATTGAAATAATGACTAAATGTAACTATATTTCATCAAATTACATTTATTTATAACTAAATTGAATTAAACTGAAGTAAAATTTAATGTATTGAAGACAATAACAGTATGACTAAATTAAACTGATATTGATCTGCTTTGAACTGAACTGTAAATGTATGAAAAAGAGTAATATTATGTCTAAATTAAGCTTGATAGGATATAATCAAATGTAATCAAACTTAATTGATCTGATTCAACTGAACTGGATTAATTTGATCGAACAAAGTTTATTGAATAGCATCAACGATCTTTAAATAAACAGATTCAAACTGCTATGAATTGAACAAAAAGTAGCATGACTAAACTGAAAATCAAACAAAATATACTGAAAATAGCATGACTAAATTATTTTGGATTGCATCAAATAACATTTTGAAAAAATTAATTGACTGATCTAATCTGAATTGAACTGAATATAAACTGAAGTTAATATAAATTGAACTAAAATTGGAAAAAAAAAATGTAGAGAGCTATAATAAAATAAATATAGAAATTCATTGAACTGAACAAAATATATATTATAATCATCTGAATTGAACTGAATTGAAAAAATATAAAAATATTATGAGCTTAACTAAACTGAAAAAGAAAAAAATATTGAACTGAACTGAAAAATATAAATACTTTAAACTGAACTGAAAAAACATAAATATACTGAACTAAAGTGAAAAGAAAAAAGATACCGAGCTGAACTGAAAAAAATAAAAAAATACTGAACTGAACTAAATTGAATTGCTTTAGATAAAAGCTCTGGCAAACAGGCTGTTACTGATCAATGATATACTTGATTCATGTGAAATATCCGTCAATATTTTTATATTTGTACGGATTTTCTTGAACATGAATAAACACCAAACTGATTTGGGTTGTTGTTGTGTACAACAGATTCATGTCTGCGAACATTAGCGTCGATGTTGGACGTGATGGTAATGGGCTACCGCTGGGGCCATTTAACCATGTTAAACGATTTGAAAAGTTCAAGAACATAATGAACTTCAAAATGTGGCAGCAGAAGATGTTCTTCATGCTGAGCACTCAGGGTCTTGAACGCTACACCAAAGAGGTTCCCCCTATTGTGGCCAAAGGGTTGAAAGCAGTGGCAAAGATGACAGCAGAATAGAGGCTTTAGAAGTGGAACTGTGGGGAGTACTTGTTCCATAACACCATTCTGAACTGTCTGAGTGAATATTTATAGAACATGTATCACACCAAGAAACCAGCGAAGGCTTTGTGGGAGACCTTGGTTATAGAACATGGAATTGATGAACATGGAAAACATTCCATATTTAAAAATAGATCAAAGTCAAAAATGTGAAACTTGTGTTGAGGTGAAAATGACTAAAACTTTGTCCAAACAAGTTAAGAGAAATACTAAACCATTGGAACTTGTTCATAGCGACATTTGTGATCTGAAGTTTGTTCAAACTAGAGGAAATAACAAGTATTTCATCACCTTCATGGATGATAGTGCGAAATACTGTCATGTGTATTTGCTGAAAATCAAAGATGAGGCGTTGGAGAAATTCAGTCTCTACAAAACTGAGATTGAAAATCAACTTGATGGAAAGACCAAAGTGATTAGAAGTGTGACCGTAGAGGTGATTATATTGAACCATTCGGGTAATATTGTGCTGAAAATGGTATTATTCAAGAAGTCACTGCTCCTTATTCACCAAAATCGAATGGTGTAGCTGAAGGAAGAATCACACCCTCAAGGAGATGATGAATACGATGCTCATAAGTTCAGAGTTAGAGTTACCACAAAAAATGCGAGGGGAGGCTATTCTGACAGCCAATTATCTTTTAAATAAGTTCCCACGAAAAGATGAAAGAAAGACTCCACATGAGTTATGGAAATGTGTGATACCATCTTTTAAATACTTAAGAATGTGGGGGTGCCTTGCGAAGGTTATGATACCACCTCATAAGAAGTTAATGATCAGAACTAAATTGGTTGAATGTATATTTATTGGATATGCACATGAGAGCAATGTTTATCGCTTCTTAGTAAATGAGTCTCATCATCCAAAGATTCAAAAGAACACAATCATCAAATCAAGAAATGCTTCTTTCTTTGAAGATGTGTTCCATGCGAAGTGTGGGGTGGCTTCGTCAAAACGGACTCGCGAGTCTGTAGTTGACGGTGTAGAGATTCCTGAAGACCATGAGGGTCAAGAGGAACATGTGGATGAACTTAGACGAAACAAAAGAGTTAGGACAGAAAAGTCTTATGGTCCTGATTACATAGCATACATGCTTGAGGCCGAACCTCAAAACTATAAAGAGGATGTGAGCTCGCCCAAGGGCTCAATGTGGAAAGAAGCGATTAAGAGTGAATCGAATATATTCTACACAATCGTACTTGGGAGCTAGTGGATTTACCTCCAGGTTGTAAACCACTAGGCTACAAGTGGGTCTTTAAAAAGATGATGAAAGCTGATGGAACCATTGACAAGTATAAAGTGAGACTTCTCATTCAGGATTATAAACAAAAGAAAGGTCTAGACTATTTTGATACATATTCTCCTGTTACGAAAATGTGTTCCATTAGGATGATACTAGCAATCGCTACGTTGTGAAAGCTTGAGGTCCATCAAATATATGTAAAGAATGCCTGTTTGAATGGAGATTTAGAAGAAGAAATCTACGTGGAGCAACCTGAGGGTTTTAGTGCTCCTGGCCAAAAAGGGAAAGTCTGCAAATTGGTGAATTCATTATATGGCTTAAAATAGGCACTAAAACATTGGCGTGAGAAATTTTATGGTGTTGTTTTAGCCAATGGTTTTAGGATAAGTGAGTGTGATAAGTGCGCCTACGTGAAAGCAACTAATACGGGATATATGATTCTTTGTCTATATGTAGATGACTTGCTCATTGTGGGTAGTAATGATGAAATGATCAAATCTACGAAAACAATGTTGAATTCTCGATTTGACATGAAAGATATGGGATTGGCGGATGTGATTCTAGGGATCAAGATCTTTCGTGGTTCCAAAGCTATTACCTTCCCAATGTCATTATGTTGATAAAATGTTGGAAAAATTCAACAAAGATGACTGTCAAACATCGCCTACTCCAATAGATCCCAATATACATCTATTCAAGAATAGATTCGAAACTGTTAACCAGTTGGGGTATTCGAGAGTCATTGGAAGTCGGATGTACTTGATGTCTGATGAATTGTACTAGACCGGACATTGCTTATGCTGTAAATAGATTGAGTAAATATACAAGTAATCTAAGTGAAACTCACTGGAAGGCTATGACGAGGTTGTTGAGATACCTTCGTTTTAATCGTAACTACGGTATACAATATACGAGTTATCCAACAATATTTGAGAGATATACTGATGCCAACTGGATAAAAGATATCAAATATTTGAAATCCCCTAGTGGTTATGTATTTCTACTAGGTGACGGAGCAATTTCTGGGAAATCTACAAAACAAATGGTCATAACTCAATCCACTACGGAATCAGAGTTGTTGCCTTAGATAAGGCTGGTGAAGAGGCGGAATGGCTTCGTCAGTTTGTTGAGGATATCCCGAGATGGCCGAGACCCATATCTGTGATTTAGACTAACCCCAAAGTGAGCACTTCTTCTCATTTCCGTTTCATCCGACCTGATATATCTCTGAATACATGTTTTTCTTGCCTGAAGGCTTCATGACTTTGATCTCGAGACTTCTACTGTTTTGATTGCTTTGATCGACATAGAGAACTTGGAGTTTAATCTCAGTTCACTGTCATCGAAGAACTGCTAATAATTCCTAACAGTGATGAGGTAATTTTTCCCCAGGACTCTATTCATGTATTTTGTTATTAATTACTGTTTTTAGTATTAGGTCAAGATATTTATTACATTGAATTTTATAACTGTCTAAGGAGAAAAAAAGAGATAAAACTGTGAAATTATGAATGTTATGAACCTATTTCATCATTTCTTTGTGTTTTACTTTTATCTTCTTATTACGAGGGAGCGTGATTTAATATTATTGGAAGGTATTGGTTGTTACCTCTTTGAAAATGCTATAAAGGTAGATCGCATATCCTGGTTTCCACAAGCAATCAGAACTTCAAGCAAGTTAATTCTTAAATATGTGTTTGGAGTAAATTTGGTAAAAAAGAAGAAATGATCCCGTGGGACAGTCTACGGGGACACAAGTTGACGCTAAATCCCCGTATAATACAATACATTCTAATTCTACCCCCAAGACCCAAACTAATGGTCGCATAGGGGAAATAATATACAACCCAAAAAATACATACTCGGGTAAAACAAATGAGGCTAAAGTCAAGAGAGTATGGTTAGGGGTGAGAACAAACTCACTACCCCAGCCCTTAAAGTAATCCGCTTCTACCTCTAACACGCGAGACCTTCCAAAGATGCTAGCCGCAGAGATGTAGCGGCAGTGAGATGCAAATCCAATGTTTGTGGACCTATATGTGCAACCAGTAGATACTTGTCCATCCGTAAATGCAAACTAAATCCTAGTATTTCACCCACCAAGAGTTCTGTTTCCCCTTTTATTTAGGATTCAATATCGACCCAGGACTGGGTACCTATTTGGTCAAGATCGTCTCCGTAGAAAAGCCTTCCTCTTCCCTCTTGGAATGGGCTATGAGTTTGGGATAAACATGTGTTTGGGATTAATTGAATGATGGGGCACAATATTTTATACTGCACTTTTTGGCTTACTGATTTCTTACCAACTATGACTTAAGTAGCCTGTATATTCCAAGGAAACTTTTGATTTTAGGCTATAGTGGAATTTTCGAATGTGTTTACTATATTTTTATAAGTAGACTGATATTTCTTTACTAGATGGTTAAATATTTCTGTTCCATATTTTTCAACTTTGAATATCGTACTATATTCTTTACAAACAGAAGACTGGAATTTCGTTAATAAGCGGGCCGTAGATGGTAGATTGTACCATTTGAAGTTTATATATCACTTGCTTGATAATGTATTCCTTTTGTGTACCAAAATTTGTATTCAGAAGCTCAAGTAAAAGTACGTTTTTAGGTCCTTCACATGTCACCTAAAAACCTTAATGCAGATCAGCTATTGACAAAAGATAAGAATATTAACATGTGATTTGTCTGATTTATAGTTTTGGGTATGGTCAAACCATCTATCGACATTTTATGTTGTGTTAACGTGCACTTCCTTTGTATTTGTTTATAAATAATGTTCTCTTCAATTTGACAAGAGTGGAGAGACATTTCAGGTTCACTTGGATGGAAGGGCAGTTGCTTTTCAATATGCATACTTTTTTTTAATTTTTTTTAATTTTTAATTTGTCAAATATGCTTACATGTTGTTGTTGGTATACTAAGGGTTGTATACTAGTCTTTGGAGACCTAACAAGTCGCGAGCAACAGTTCAAAGGAATTTTCAGGTGATATAGTTGTCATTGCAACTGATTTCTTTTTGATTTATATAAGATTTGAAACACCATTTAGTGGGTTTTTGAAAAAAATGAATACATAATTAAAATTATTAATTTTAAGTGCCATAAATTAACTCAAAATGTTGCGATTATGTCACATATTTTCAACATGTATATACATCTGTCGCATTTATAAGACATATTAATAAAATGTCATTATTATTTTGTCGTGCCCTTGAGACATTAGAGAATGTGCCGCATATCTGTCACAAAAACTTTGACACAACAAAATTTTGACACAAATGTGTCATTTAACTCAAAATGTTGCAATTATGTCACATATTTTCAACATGTATATACATCTGTTGCATTTATTAGACATATTAATAAAATGTCATAATTATTTTGTCGTGCCCTTGAGACATTAGAGAATGTGCCGCATATCTGTCACAAAAACTTTGACACAACAAAATTTTGACACAAATGTGTCATAGGTTTCCCACAATTTATTTACTATGTTTTATAAGTACGACATTTTATAAAAGTGTTGTAACTAGTATGTCAAAATCTTAAGACAATAAGTAATATGTTGCAGATGTGTCACAAAAATGTGACGTAGAAATAAAATGACGTATGAGTGTCATAAAAAATGACACATATGTCTAAGCATCACAAATATACAACACTTAGACATGGGTCGCATGTGTATGTGTCGCAACCTGCAATAGTTGGAAAATGTTGGTAGCCAAGTGTGGCTCCATCTGATTAAGATAAAACAATTTGTTAGGGAAAAACTCATGAACTGTAATTTTAGGGAAATGTATTTGTATATGCTCAGGCCAGTGATAAAACAGGGTTCCATTTCCCAGCTAGTTTCCATCCCAAAATGAGCTGGTTCCTTTTCCATGTAGTATCCTTGTTTGGGTATTTGCAAATGGTGTGATGCTACAGACTCTTTTCCAAACTTGTGAATGTTTATAGCTCTCTGGCAATGACCACATAAATTTAGCCCACAGTGTCTTGTTTTGTTGTAGTTTCCACCATATTTTGCAAGAGAAGGCCTTCACCGTGGATCTAACATTTCTGAACCCTAACCCATCTTCATCTGTTGGTAAGACCAATTTTTTCCATCTCTCCAGCTCTTTCTCTGTCCCTTTTCAGTCTGTCCCTAGAAAAACTTTGATTCTACACACTCCATTTTTTAATAACCTTCTGTGGAGGATTCAGGACTGCCAGGATGTGTGTTAGGATTGCTAGCAAAACTGAGTTGATGAGTGTCAATCTCCCTGCTCCAGTTAGCCAGTGGTTTTTCCTATTCAAACCAAATTTTTCAAGCAAACCTTGGTAATATATCACCTTATTTCTTCCATGAAAATAGGGGCTTCCAAATATGTGAAAGGGATCTACCCTATTTTCATTCCCAAGGTTCTTCTGATTGATGGATGTCTACGACCCGCGCTTGATCACGAACCCTTCTCACGAACTGATCTGCAAGACAAAGGCCCCGGGTGTCCCGGGGATAGACACTCCAACGCTCAAGTCAGTATATTTGCTGAAGGCGTAAAGTATAAAGTATGAGATTAGATGAGTGATCTACCAAACCTCTTAGGGTATTTATATGGCTACAATCCGTAGATCACCAAGATATGTATTTATGGTATGAATACAACTCTTATGGGAATAGAGATTGTATTACCATATATAATAGAAGTGTACTTCGGACATGGTCGTGTTACTATGTTTAGGATAGCTGTATTACCATCTTTGAGAAGATGTATATTCCTTGTAGAACATTCATAATATACACATTCCTTATAAGGATTAGGATTGATGGACCTGTGGATCCATCCTCCACGTATCTCGAGCTCACGACCCTTCTCGGGCCCTGGTCCAAGTATGAATGAGGTCCGAATACGAACCCTGGAAATATCAGTAGCCCCAAGGTAGATCTTCAGAATATAGAGTGCTCCATCTCGAAGGTTGAAGGAGAGGCTTGCTTCTCGAGGGAAGACCAATAACTCGAGGGAGAATAACTCGGAGTGTCCTTCTAGGACCGTCCTTTCGGGCTTACCCTTCTGAATATCTAGCTTCAAGTTCTTTCGTATTCCATCAGGACACATGGACGGTTGGATCTAAATCTGCCTTCTTAAATTCTGAGGAGACTGACACGTGGTCTTGATTCATTGTATCTTCTGGCGGTGAGGAGGACCAACCTTCCAATTGCCTGTATCGTTTCACGAGTCGAGGTAATTACTCCACTTAAATACATGCTAATTACTGGTTATATAATCAAGTAATTTTTCCTTGTGTTTCTCATCAATCTTCATCCAAGTATTTTGCGTTTTATTTCTGCAAAAATTCTCAACCAAATTCTTGTCTTTCTCCATCATCTTCTTCTGATAACCTTTTTCCCCCCATTCTCTGTATTGCCATGTCGTCAGCAAACTCTAGCATTCCCTCTGGCAATGGAGAGAATATTCCCTTGGCTCGTGACTTGTGCACTTTATTCCTTGAGGTTGAGTTTGGGGAATTGATGGAGGTAACTATGGCGACACCGCTACAGGCGGTAGCTGTAGTGGCAGATGACGATGCCTCCGGGTCAGAGATAAACCCTAATGTGGAGCCCCAAGTTGATAAACGGGTTCCAGCCGCCGAATGTGTGAATGATGTCACCAAGGTGGTCGACGAAAATACCCTGCAATTTTTGAAGTCATGCAGGTTGTCGTACCCCATCGAGGCTGGTTTGAGGCTCGAAGACAAGACCACTCCGGTCAAGGATCTTGTGAGCCCCACCCGAGGGGTTGTATATGGCCGGTTCTTGCAGCAGGGCTTGAGTTTTCCTTTCCCCCCCTGTGTTTTCCCAGTTCCTTCAGCATCATCGGCTTCACCCTTGTCAGGTTCATTCCAATGTGGTGGTGACAATGGTGGCTTTCATCTCCTGGTGCTCCCGAAAGGACAATGAGCCAAGCCTGGATCTGTTTAGGAGCTTGTTTAAGCTGTTCTGCTTCAAGGATCGCGAGCACATTACTCTTACTCCTCGAAAGGGCAGGGTCTTTACTTTTCCCAATAATAGCGGCAAGTGGGAGGACATTCGGCTAACCTTTGACCGAACAAAATATGAGGTTCCTGATTGGAATCTGAAGCCGAAGGACGTTGTGTCTTTTGATGTCTTTCAGATGCCTATTCACCTGAATGGCATCATGGAGGAGCTCTTGAAGGAGAGGATTGTCTTCCAGGAAGGAGGTTTTGTGCGGGGGGCTCATGGCTCGGTGTGGCAGTGGCCTGCTATCACCTATTCTTATCTGCTAGACGTTCCACGGTCCAAGTCTACGTCTAGTTTCCTGAAAAAGGATCGAGACTGGACCCTCCCTGATAAAATCCAGGGAGAAAAGAAGAGGGGCAAGAAACGGGCTTCTAGGAAATCACCTTGAGGCCAAGGTGAATCTTCTTCCAGTCAATCTTTTTCGGGTAATTTCTGTTTCAAATCATCTCAGCTGTGATATACCTCTTTTATCTAGCGTATTTACGCTCTTACTTATGTATATAGCCTCTCCTCCAAAGAAAAAGATCAAGAAGGGGAAGGCCAATCTCAAGGTCATAGATGAGGAGGTAGAAGAGATGGAAGTGGAGGCTAGGGAGTCCTCAGATGATGATGAATCTGACCTTGAGCTGGTAATGTCTGAAGATACTTCCCTGAAGAAACTGAAGTACTATCTGAACTGCCCAGAAGAAGAGGATGGTCAGGCTTCTCGGAGGTCTTCCAAGAAGTATCCCTTTGTTGTTGAGGTACTTATCTCTCCCATTCTGCTATATGAGTTTCTCAGCTATCAAGTTTTCATATGTCTTCTACTTTTACAATTGATGGCGAATCTGTCCACGGTGGGAGATCGAGCTAAGGATGTGATCCCGTACTTGTCTGATTCAGTAATGGAGTTACATGCCAAGTGCCGGGCCTTCAGGGCAAAGAATGAGGAGATGAAGGTCGCCCTTTCGATTCTGACGACCGAGTCTACAGCACCTACTCATCCTGTTCAGGCTGCATCAACGGTGACTCAATTGGAAGCCAAGATAAAACAGCTGGAGACCGAGAAAGAGGACATGCTGTTGGCAAAGAAGTTCCAGGATAAAGAGTTGGAGACTTATCGGGATATTGCAGAGGAGCTGGCGCGAAATCAAGCTGCGGAGAAGGACCCAGAGGAGACCAAACGACTTCTAAAACATTGGAGTGCATTCATTGCTTGTAGCCCCGAGTTTCAGAGCCATAGGGAGGAGTATGGGGATTTATTCCACTCCTCTGAACTGCATGAGATTTCGGGTGGCGTCTAGCAACTATGCCAATCCGAGAAGGAGACAAAGTTGATGGAGGAAATCTTTTCCCATCCAGATGCTGCTGATAAGCTCTCTGCTCTGACTGTTAAAAGCTGGATTCTGGGGCCGAGTTTTTGGATGCATTGGGTTCCTCCGAGAAGGTAGTAACATCAGGAGATTTATTGAGGCTTATTAGAGCCAAGTATCCTGACTTACCTTCTCTTGAAGAGGTGCTTAATCCTTCAACTGAGTAGTTCTAGCAGGTTTGCTACCTTACTTGCTGGCATCTTTCAGTCACCCTCGGTCTTCATGATTTACTGGAAAGGAGCACCAGCCTTAGTTGTTAAGTTCTCGCAATTATCCATGATGAATACTCTGCATGCTTAATATTGTTGGGCTTCTTCCTTGGGTGTCCTTTGACAAGGTCTTTAAAGTCACAGCGTGCAGAAAAGTTGACAATAGCCCATCTCTCTAGTGTCACTTCTGGTGAAGTCCTAGGAAACCCTATTGGGTATATTTAAAAGTACCATATTCTGATGTAATAACACCTTTGATATGTCCTTTTTAGGTTCGAGTTTTAGCCTCTTATGTGCCCTTTTGAGGGTCTTGTTTAGAAGTATCATATTCTGATGTATAACACATTTGATATGAACTATTTGTGTTTGAGGTTTTTCCTCTATGTATGCCCTTTTGAGGGACTTTTTTAGAAGTATCATATTCTGATGTAATAACACCTTTGATATGAACTTCAACTTTTGTTTTTGAGGTTTCTCCTCTTTATGTTGAGATGATTGATTCTCGAGCACGGCTGCCCTTTTGGTCTATAGACCTCAATCAAGCACTTTTTGAAGTACTTTATCTCGAACGTATCTCTTTTATTCAAAACGATTGGCATTCGAATATTGGATCCAAACAACTTATAAGTTGACCAATCATATACTTTATAAAGTATATTGTTTTGAATAGAAATCAATGTTATACTTAAGACAACAATCCTCTTTTTATAAAAGGAATTTAAGATTGCTGATTATAAGGATAGGTATAAAAATATCATGACTTCAATCTGAGTTTATAACTTTAAGAGTAGAAGTAAAGTAAATAGTGAGTTTAAGTTTGAGTACCCGTTTGTGCTAGAGCATATTTGTCTCGGACCTTGAAGAGGCTTCTCGGACGTTCTTGATAGTCTCGAACCTTTGTGAGGCTCTTCATTGAGTTTTTATCTTCCGTGATACTTTCTTAAGTTAATCACATTCCATCTTCGTGGTATAGGTTCCCCCTTCATGGTTTCCAAGAGGTAACTTCCCCATGGATGGGATTCTAGGACTCGATATGGACCTTCCCAGTTCGGGGCTAGCTTCCCTTCCACTTCTTTCTTGCTTTATTCATTCAACCTCATTACCAGGTCTCCTTTAATGAAAGTGGCCAAGCGGACACTCCTATCATGATAGCGCTTGACTCTTTCCTTTACCTTGGCCTTGTGGATTGTAGCATTTGCTCTCTTCTCCTCTAGACGAAGGTTTTCTTCATTGGCCATGCCATCTTCATCATATGGTTGAGAAGTACGGGCAGAGGGGACCCCAATCTCCATGGGGATGACCGCTTCAGACCCATAGACTAAGCTATAAGGAGTCTCTCCTGTTGCTGTGGCTGGCGTGGTTCTATGGGCCCAGATCACGCTTGGTAGTTCTTTGATCCAGTTTCCTTTAGGACCTTCAAGGCGCTTCTTGATACCGCTTACCAAGGTATGGTTCATAACCTCTACTTGGCCGTTAGCTTCTGGATGATATACCGAGGTGAGCTTCTGGTGTATGCCATACTTCGTACACCATGTCTTGAAGGGATCATTTGCAAATTGTGCTCCATTGTCGGTCACTATGTATCTCGGGATGCCATAACGACACATGATATTCTTCCAGCAAAAGTTAATAACAGTCTTGCCAGTTATGTTGGTTAGGGCTTCAACCTCTACCCATTTTGAGAAATAATCGATGGCCACAATGAGGTACTTGAAGTTACCAGGGGCCGTAGGAAAAGGTCCGACGAGATATATGCCCCATCGAACAAATGGCCAGGATTCTTGGATGGTAATCATATTCTCCTGTGGTACGTGGATCATCTTAGCAAATCTCTGGCACTGGTGGCAAGAATTGATATATATTTTGGCGTCTTGTAGCATTGTAGGCCAGAAATAACCCATCTGTAGGAGCTTTCGGGTGACGGTACGTGGACCTTGGTGGCTACCGCAGACTCCTTCATGTGTTTCTTGAATTAAGTGTTCCGCGTCAGAAGGCCTGACACACTTAAGCAGGGGTTGGAGGTATCCTCTCTTGTATAGGATACTGTTGTGGATGACATATTTCGGAGCTTTAACTCGGACCTTCCGTGCCAGGTGCTTGTCCTCAGGAAGGGTACCCGTTTGAAGGTATTCAATGTAGGGGTTCATCCATGTGTCTGAGGTGTCCACAGCCATGATGCTACTCTCTTCATAACTTCTCTTCGCCAGGGTTTCCATTAGCAATTCTTGAGAAGACCTTATGTTGAGGTCCTAGGAGGAAAGTTTGCTAAGTGCATCAGCCTTGTGGTTGCCTTCTCGGGGGATATGATTCAGCTCATAATGTCGGAATTGATTTAGGAGAGGCCTTATATCTCAAGGTATTTCTGGAGATTGTACTCTCGAGTTCCGTTTTCGCCTTTAACCTGTTGAACCACGATCTGTGAGTCACTGAAGATTTCAAGGTCCTTTGCTAGCTTTAGCCCCGTAATGAGGGCTTCATATTCTGCTTCATTATTGGTGGCTCAAAAATGAAAATGGAGAATGTAAGGATGATCCTTTCCCTCGGGGCTAGTGAGTAATACTCCAGCACGCTTCCCCCTGAGTTGGAGGATCCATCCACATATAGTTGCCATTTTCCGGAATCCGGAGTTGGGTTTGGTTTGTCGATCTCCACTTGTTCAACAGACTCCATTATAAAATCAGATAAGGCTTGGTCCTTGATGGTTGTCCGAGATTTATATTGTATGTCATGTTCTCCCAAATCGATGGCCCACTTCATCATCCGCCCCGAAGCGTCAGGCTTTTGGAGGATTTGCCTGATTGGGTAGTGGTTAGAAGAACTATTGTATGTGCTTGGAAGTATGTTCTCAACCGTCGAGAAGCATGAACGAGGGCTAATATCAAGCGCTCGAGAAGGGTATATCTGGTCTCGGGCCTTTGTAAGGCCCTACTTACATAGTATATGGGATGTTGCGATCCCTCCTTTTCTTTGACCAATACAGTGCTGATGGCTAGCTGGGATGCAGATATATATAAGTAAAGGGTCTCTCCTTTATCTGGTTTCAATAATGTCGGAAGTTGCCGAAGATGATTTTTAAGTTTTTGGAAAGCTTCTCCGCATTCATGAGACCACTCAAATTGGTTTGCCTTCTTAAGAATATTAAAGAAGGGTAGATGTTTTTCTGCTCCTTTGGATAGGAAACGGCTAAGGGCTGCAAGGGACCCTGTTAGCTTCTGCACATCCTTGACGGTTTTTGGGGGTTGCATGTTTTGCAAAGCCTCTATCCTCTCGGGGTTTACTTCGATTCCTCGATTGGATACCATATACCCCGGGAATATTTCCGATTCCACGGCTATGGCACATTTAGCGGGATTCAGTTTCAAATTGGAGGCCCGTAATGTGTCGAAAGTTTCCTTTAAATCTTCAAAGAAGGCATCGTAGCTGCGGCTCTTTACTACCATGTCGTCCACATAAATCTCGAGGTTGCGCCCTATTTGAGATTTGAATAATTTGTCTACCAGTCGCTGGTAAGTAGCTCCGGCATTTTTCAATCCGAAAGGCATCATCTTGTAGCAGAAAGTTCCTCGGTCGGTTATAAAGGAGGTCTTTTCTTTATCTTGCTCTGCCATAGGGATTTGATGACACCCTTTAAAAGCATCAAAGAAGGCTAGTACTTGGTATCCCGCAATCGCTTCCACTAATCGGTCGATCGAGGGTAAGGGATAACTATCTTTAGGACAACAATCATTCAAGTTGGTGAAGTCGATGCACATTCTCCATTTTCCATCTGGCTTCTTGACCATCACTGGGTTAGCTATCCATTCTGGGTACTGCAATTCTTCGATTATACGGGCTTTAAGTAACTTATATATCTCCTCTCCAATGGCTTCAACTCGATCTAGTGCAAAGATGCGTCGTTTCTGCTTGATGGGTTTTTGCGAGGGATTGATATTCAGGTAATGTTCCACCAAACAAGGGGATACTCCTACCACGTCGTTGGTGTCCCAGGAAAAAACGTCTATGTACTGGTTGAGAAGATCTCGTAGTTTAGCTTTTATCTCGGGGGGTAGTAGAGTTCCAACCTCAAAGGTTCCTGATTCTCCGAGTTGCATTGGCTCGGACTCGGAATACTTGGCTGGTTCAAGATTCTCCTTTTCTGATAATCGGATAGCTTGAATTGTGCATATTCGAGCTAATTGTTGATCACCTCGGATTGCGGCAATCCCTTTGTTGGTAGGAAACTTCATCACCAAATGGTAGGGGGACCAGATAGCCTGTGCCTGGTACATCCAGGGTCTTCCAGGGATTATGTTATACGGTGACCTGGAATCGATGATTGTAAAGGTACAATGTAGGGTTATACTCCGAGAGCCATCTCTTACTTGCACCGGTAGAATAATTTTTCCCAAAGTTCCAACAGTAAATCCCGAGATAGGGCTTGTAGGCGTGAGGTTATTTCTGTTCAATCCCAGCTGTTCATAAAAACTGAGAAACATAGCTTCTACTTCGCTTCCTCCATCCACCAGAACCCTTCTGATCATGTTATGGTTTATGTCAACTGTAATCACCAGGGGATCTGAATGGGGAATTTGATTAGGAACTGCATCTTCAGATGAAAAAGTAACAGTTCCGTCTGAGCGAGATCTTTTGCTCTCCCACTCCCAGGGAGAGGCTTCATGTGCCGATCGATGCACAACATTGATGCTCCTTCTTGCTCCCTGGTTGCTGGTGTTGCTTGTCTCGTCATTGTTGATGCTTCTTACTCCTGTCGGGACCGAGAAACGGATTCGTGTACTCTCACGAAGGTTTTTGGCCGGATCAGCCATGAGTTAGAGGGTCGTATAGATCAAGATCAGCCTGCTGGTCCCACCGGGCGTGCCAAATTGATGGATGTCTACGAACCGCGCTTGATCACGAACCCTTCTCACGAACTGATCTACAAGACAAAGGCCCCGGGTGTCCCGGGGATAGACACTCCGACACTCAAGTCAGTATATTTGCTGAAGGCGTAAAGTATAAAGTATGAGATTAGATGAGAGGTCTACCAAACCTCTTAGGGTATTTATATGGCTACAATCCGTAGATCACCAAGATATTTATTTATGGTATGAATACAACTCTTATGGGAATAGAGATTGTATTACCATATATAATAGAAGTGTACTTCGGACATGGTCGTGTTACCATGTTTAGGATAGCTGTATTACCATCTTTGAGAAGATGTATATTCCTTGTAGAACATTCATAATATACACATTCCTTATAAGGATTAGGATTGATGGACCTGTGGATCCATCCTCCGCGTATCTCGAGCCCACGACCCTTCTCGGGCCCTGGTCCAAGTATGAATGAGGTCCGAATACGAACCCTGGATCAAACACAACCCTCTTTAATTCTTCCATTTCAACTTATGCTAGCAATGTCTCATTGTCTTCTGGTGTTATGACTCTGGGTATGACCTCTATGAAATGCTCCATAAACTGTCCAGTTTCATCTGGTGGGGTTCCATTTAGCAGTTCCTTAAAAAACCTGAATCCTTCCTCCTTGATCAGCTCGGGATCAGTTATCCATTCCCCACTTTCATCTTTAATTTTTGAAATCCTAAGAGCAAGTCCAACAGATTATCTACTCACATTCTCTATAATAGGGAAGCAAATTCCATATTCCCCATATTTGTTTACCTCAACTCCAACAGTTTCTCCATTTTCCATTCCCTATAATTTATTGACATTTATTACTATACATTTATCCTATTATTTTCTATTTTTTGATCATATATTCAATAAGTCCAAATAATTATGAACAAATAAATAATTAACTTAAAATACATATTACAATAACATTTCATATTTGAAATTACTTACTCTAACTTATAAAATGATAAAATTACATTTTATAAAAATAACACATCCTGAGTTACAATATAACTATTTTTGTGATGTATTATGAATAATTAGATCCATCTCTTTTCAATTTTTTGTTACAAGTTATTATTTTCAACCATAAGAAATAAAATGTTTAGTAAAAAAAATTAATTTAAATGTTATGACTTATATAAAACGTCAAAATAAATATATTTATGACCTTAAAATTTAGTAAATTTACACTGGAAAATAGATTATATTTGATTATTAAATATCAATAGATATGTACATGTAAAAATAGTCATATGAGATCTTGTTGCGATCGTCTTTATGCATATTTGTAGAATATGTATTTTTGATAAAATTTTATTGTAATTATTTTAAGATATTATCATTTAAAATTATTGAAGAGAAACAATTAATGAGTGAAATAACAAAAAACAATGCATATAACATTAAATTTTGGTTCTCCAAATCTTCTCCCTCGTTCTCTAAATTTGGAGAAGCAAACATTCTCTCTCTTCAATTTTCCTATTATGGAGAATGGGATGGAGAATCTGTTGGAGTTCAAAAAAAACTCAAATTCTCCATATTTGAGCAAATTTGCTATTATAGCAAAGCTGTTGGACTTGCTCTAACCCCTGCTCTCTTTTCCTTCAATGTGTGATGGAAGAATTATGTGTTAGCATCTCCATCCTTCAATCACCTAATATTAGCTTTCTGTCTCTAGTATGTAGTTGTCTCTTTTTGTGCCCTGATCAGCAAAGATTTTTCTCTGTTCAGATTGGTGAGATCAGTGTCTGAGTTTGTAGTTTGATATAAATCCTCCAAATAAGCCACCTTATTTTCTGAGTCCAGTAAATTTTGATGCACACCCAAAAGACTCGTTGTTCCATTGTCTTAGAATGCTCTTTGCACTCTTGAGTTTGAACACCATGTTGTACATTCCTGTTAACTCTGATGGCTAGTTCCGGTTATCCCTAAGCATTCCAACTAATTCAGGTATGTGAAGCCACATTTCTTGAAATCTGAATGGCTTTGGCACTAGCTCAATTGCATCCTGGATTGATATTAGCAGGGTTGTGGTCTGATGTTGCCCTATTAAGTACATGTATGGATGTATATGGGAGCTAGCTGGCTGATCCAATCTGACGTGCAAATACCTCGATCCAGCTTCTGAAGTAATTTGTCCTCCTTAATCCTATTATTTGTCCATGTGAACTGATTGCCAACTATTGAGATTTCAACTAGTATGAGCTTATCAATCATTTCCCTGAACTCACTCATACTTCCAAAAGATAGAGAGTGTCTGCTTCTATGCTCTTGGACTGATGCAATTGTATTGAAGTCTCCTGCATAAAGTGTTGGGGCTGGCTGTAAATTGTTGAGATCCTCTCATAGTTGCTTTCTTGGAGTCCTAGCACTACTACAATCACCTTCATTTAAGACACAAGTTTAAGGCGTTTGGGGCGGGTTCAAAATCTTCCGCCTTACTACTTACTTGCGAGTTCGCAAGCCACAATCGCTAGGTTTTAAAAACATGTTTAAAGGCGGAAATGACCGTTTAAAAGGCGGTAGTCGTATGTGCCGTTAACAATGAAGAATTAAGGCGGAAAGTTCATTTCCGCCTTAAAAACCTGTTTGTTGTTGCGAGTTCGCAACACGTAAGTTAGGTCTGTCGTAATAGTTACGAGCTCGCATGTAATGAACGGTTAGGGTAATTTTAGCAAGCTAGGATCTAGCGAACTCGTAGATGAGAAAGTAAATAAACTCATTTTGGGCACGAGTTCGCATGCATGCTCGCTGATGTTGTGGCGATATCGCCACTAATATCATTGAAAAATTTGTTTATGAAACGAGTTCGCCACCCATAAGTTGAGTGTGACATATGTGTAGCGAACTCGCTAGTAAAATGAGTAGGTATGCGTGAATACTTGCGAGTTCGCAAGGCCGAAGACTATATAATAAAACAGCAGCTCCTAGCGGATTTGTAAACAACAAATTAGACATTTGAAAGGTTGTATGTATCATTTTTCCCTTGGCTTACCATAAGATTGATTAGGTAACCTCTTTTTTTGGAATTCCGGTCGTTTGCAAGGTGGTGGGTAAGCTATTTTCCGCCTTACCATGTGGTTGTTTGTTTGTTAATGTTGTTGTGTTCTTAAAAAGTTGTTGTTTTTGTGATGATTTTGTGATAGTTTCATGTTGATTGTAGGTTTGTGAGTGATATACCATTGTGGGCTAGCTTTTTTGTTCAACGATTTCTAAGTTGATTAGAGTTTGCGCCGTGTCGTGCATTATGGATCGTGAATCCATCATGAATAAGAATGCTCGGTTGTCGAAAGAATATCTAGATTTGGTTGAAGAATTCTTAAGAGTTGGGTTGCGACATTGTAAGCTGAGGAGCATAGGTGGTGTTAGATGTCCATGTAGGGATTGTAGGAATAACGCTATATATGAAGATATTCTTGTTGTGCGTGAACATTTAATCTGTAGAGGATTTGACAAATCGTACACTGAATGGGTATGGCATGGTGAGGGCAATTATGGGAGTGAGAACATGGAGGTGAATGAGGGAAACGAGGAGGAAATGCTAAAGTATAACGATCAATTGTCGGATATGTGCGACGATGTTGTTATGGAATTTGTGGGAAAAAAAGTATGCTAGAGGCTATGTATGCTGATAAAGCGACAAAGTTATATGTTGGCTCAAGCCATTCAAGGTTGGGTGCAACATTGTTATTGATGAACCTTAAGGCTAGGCATGGGATTTCAGATAAAGGAATGACTGAGTTGTTGGAGTTAGTTAGAGAGTTGCTTCCTCAGGACAACTTGTGTCCAGATCGGGTTTATACTGCTAGGAAAATCTTATGCCCCATGGGAATGGAGTTTACCAAGATCCATGCTTGCCCGAATGATTGTATGTTGTATAGAGGGGAAGATGATTCTTTGAGGGATAATTGCAAGGTGTGCGGTGAGTCAAGGTGGAAAAAAAAGGAAGGTAGAGTTGAGGTTTGTGGGGAAACAGTGACAACATCGACAAAGCAAAGTCCTGCTAAGGTAATGTGGTACATGCCTCTTAGACCACGATTGGCGCGCTTGTTTGCAAATGCAAGTGATGCGAAACTATTAACATGGCATGCCGATCGAGTTCGAGAGGGAGATGATATTATTTCTCACGCTTCAGATGGTGATCAGTGGAAGAAGATGGATGCTAGGTACCCTGAGTTTGCTAATGAACCTAGACATGTGAGACTCGGACTATCCACGGATGGCATGAACCCTTTTGGTAACATGTCTAGTACCCATAGTTCATGGCCTGTTATGCTTGTTATTTATAATCTCCCTTCTTGGTTGATGATGAAGCGAAAATATGTGTTTTTAAACACTATGATCTCAGGCCCTAAGCAACCTGGCAACGACATTGATGTTTATCTAGCACCTCTTGTTGAAGAGTTATCATCTTTATTTGAGATAGGTATGGTGATTCCCGATGGTAGTCGTGGAGATGCTGAGTTCGAACTTAAAGCAATGCTTATGTGGAGCATTAATGATTTTCCGGCGCTTGGAAATCTCGGAGGGTGCTCGGTGAAAGGACATTTTGCATGCCCGCTATGTGAGAGTAATACTAGTCATTGTCAGTTAAAGCATGGAGGAAAGCCTGTTTATTTGGGTCATCGACGTTTTTTGCCTGCTAGTCATCCATGGAGGCGTGCTAAGAAGTGGTTTAACAGTGAGGAAGAAAACGGTGCAGCCCCTGTCCCACTCTCGGGTTCAGAAATTTTTGGCAAGGTGTCTGAGATAGAATATGTTTTAGGCAAGGGTCATAAGAAGAGTAAACAACCTTCCATTTGGAAAAAGTGCTCTATATTCTTCAAACTTCCTTACTGGGAGCATTTGGATGTACGGCACTGTCTGGATGTGATGCATATAGAGAAGAATGTATGTGAGGCTTTGGTGGGGACGTTGTTGAATACTCCCGGGAAAAGTAAGGATGGATTGAAATCAAGGAAAGATTTAGTGAATCTTGGCATTAGGACATCCCTTGCCCCCGTGCAAGAAGAAGTAGGTAAAACGTACCTACCACTTGCTTGTTATTCATTATCATCTGAAGAGAAGGAAAGTTTTTGTGCAACTCTGAAGTCAGTAAAAGTTCCTTCTAATTACGGTTCAAACATCAGTAGTTGTGTATCGACTGCTGAATTGAAATTGGTTGGAATGAAATCACACGACTGTCACAATTTGATGCAGGATTTGAATGTCATCGCTCTCCGTGGATGCTTGCCTACACACGTTCGGAAGGCGGTTGCAAGGCTATGCTTTTTTTTAAGCAGATATGTCGCAAGAAGGTTAGTCGGTGTAAATTGGATGAGTTGCAAACGATGGTGGTAGAAGTGTTGTGCAGGCTTGAGATGTATTTCCCCCCCTCATTTTTTGACATAATTATTCATGTGATAGTCCATCTTGTAAGGGAGGTCAAGTTGTGTGGTCCCGTGTACCTAAGATGGATGTATCCATTTGAGAGGTACATGAGTATTTTAAAACATTTTGTCAAGAATCGATATCGTCCAGATGCAAGTATTGTACAGCGGTACGTGGCCGAAGAGGTGATCGAATTCTGCACCAACTACTTACAGGATGTACCAACAATAGGGCTACCAATTGCTAGGCACGATGGGAGAGCTGATGGTGTTGGACTACGGCATAGGTCAAAGTTCAGCCCTTCCTCAGATGAGATATCTAAAGCCCATCTGTATATCCTACGCAACCATTCTGCTGTGAGTCCTTATGTCGAAGTTCACCTAGCAGAGATTATGGCCGCGCATCCCGGTTTGTTAGGACCCCGGGCTTTTGAATTACATTGTAAAGATTTCACTAGTTGGTTGAAAATTCATGTGCAAAATGGGGATGAGCATCCAAAAGTCGTCAAATGGCTGGCTAAGAGACCACTGGGCACAGTTACGTCGTTTAGTGGGTATGATATAAATGGCTACATATTTGGTACAAAGTGGAGCGATGATAGATCGGCGACACAAAATAGTGGTGTATCAGTACCCGGAGAGGGTGGTTTGCATGGGGAAAATGCTTTTTTTGGTACAATCACTGACATCTGGGAAATGGATTTTGTCCACGTAAAAATAGCACTGTTTAAATGCCAGTGGGTTGATCAAGCAGAAGGCACGCGTCTGGAGGAGTTGGGGATGATTCTAGTGAACAGAGACATGCAAGGCTCAACTGAAGATCCTTTCATAATGGCCGCACAAGCTCATCAAGTGTTTTATGTTAAAGATCCAGTAGATGGTTGCTGGGAGGTCGTGGTAGATGGAAAGAAAACGTTTGTTTATGGTGATGGTTTGTTTGACGATGACTGCAACATTTCTAGTGAGAACATTCCATTGTCGATTTATGAGACATTGGAAGACGATGATGACATAGTTGCCCGAATTATATGTCGGATGGACCACGATGAAGGAACGTGGATAAACCCCGCAGGAAAAACTACTAAAAGGAAGAGGAAGCAATCAAAGAAGCATAAGAAGGCGACTATGAAGAAGAAGAATAAGAAGAAGAAGAATAAGAAGTTAGTAACTGACGAAGAAGAAGAAGATGAAGAAGAGGATGAGGAAGAAGATGAGGAGGTCTAATAAGCGTATACAATACATTTGTAGTGTTTCTATTTTGTATGGTGTGTAAAATAAAATTATTTGATTGGATATATGGTACGTTTTGGCTAATATAAATTGTTTGTAAATTACCATAAATTTACCATAATTGATTTGATTGGATTCACATGATCACCATAAATTTAGGTAACTGTGCAGGCGTGTTGCGATGTCGCACATGTGCACGCAGATGCAGACGAGGAAGGTTACGAAATCGCAAGGTAGCCTTACACGCAGCGAAATCGTGAGAAGAGATTCATATTTCGCCTGCTAAGCTCTGTCACTCTGTTCTAGCTACCTGCGAGCTCGCCAGCACCCAGCTAGGGTCTTGAGAGATTGCCAGTTTCCATCGTTGAATTTTCAAATATATAGTATTGACATGACTTTTGAAGCTTGCGATTTCGTTACCTGACTCGCTTGGTTCTTGCGAGTTCGTCAACTAACTCGCTTAGTGTCATTTTGCAATATTCAGCTTCAAATTTCATAATTATTGGTTACAGTGGACAACAAAGTAATGTTAAAATACTGTTGAATATATGAGGGAGATGTATAGAGTAATTTTTGAAGACAATAAATTCGATTGAAATCCAACAAAAACTTCAAAAGAAGGAAACAAATTGTAGCGCACAACGTACAAGTGAACTTATCATCCAATGTGACATAAAAAAAACAGAAAACACTAATCTATCCTTCAGTAGGTGGTGTTGGAGACGGAACAGTCTTCTTGGCCTTCTTACTCGCTTGTGCCCGTTCAATTCCACGGATCACCTTTTCGGTACACCAGCATTCCTGATTAATATGCGTGATTTGTTCTCTCATAACGTTGACTGATTCCTCTAGGCCTTTGTAGTATGCTTCCGGTTGGAGCTCTGAACAAACATTGGAAGCAACAAGTAAGTTACATACAAGATCTTACAATACAATAGCATATTGGAAGACATATTTAGAATGCATCATGACTAAATTAGTGTACCTTCAACTCGATTTCTGACCTCTCCCTCGTCGAGCACCAACGGCTTATTGGTTGAATCTTCCACCGCCTGCCAAGAGCCATCCACCAGCTCACATTTACCTTTCCTCTGAAAGTATTCCATAGTGTAAAACATACACTCTTGAGCCTTTGCGGACAATTTCATCTTCGGGAAAGTGGTTGTGAGATACATGGTAATGAAGTTACCATATGGAAGCTTAGTCACAGGGCGTCGATTCTCAACTACACTTTGCCTCATATGCTCAAATATGACATAGCCAGGGTTCAACCTTAGCTCCTCCATCACACAATAAAACATGACAATTGTTGTGTAGTTAAGCTCGGTTATCCACCCGCCTTTCGGCACAACTGATCTAGCTATCATTTCGTACAAGATCCTTTGGTGACAAGTCAACTTCTCAAGTTTGTATTCCCTCGGCTTACCGAGAGGACCCTTAGGCCGGCCAAAGTAGTTCAAACCTAAGTTTTGAAGGTAAGCTTCGTCAAATCCACCACTTTCAGGCCACTTTTCTCTACAATAAAAACCTTCCGGGGGAGGGTTACTGAAATCCTCTTCTACAGCATACGACACGCCTAAAGCCTTGTTAAAAAACTCTTCTCCTATCTCAAAATCATTCTTGTTTACCCTAGTAAACCAACGCCCCGTTTCCTTCTCCTCCTCAACAAGCTGATGGAAATTGGCATAAAACTGACAGGTTTCTTCCTTATGGGAGGGGTAGTTCAGTCCTAATAAATCATGCAAGTCATGATCTCTAAAGGTTTCTACTACATTAGTCAACCCTAGTTGCTTAATCTGATCGAAATCTAACACATAGCAATCTAGCAGCGTAGCATGCTTCATTAGATCAGAATAAGCATCAGAAGCAAGTAAACTTACAAAAATTTTCTTGTCATAAGCGGTTGAGGAAGCCGGCGGTTGATTGGTGGAAGACGATGCTACCTCTCTGCGACTGGCACCAAATGGATTTGGGGCTTGGTGCTTTGTTCTTGCCATGGCTGATAGGAATCACTGGGAAATTTGGGCTTGGTTAGATTTGGGGGTTTTTCCTTGATTTGAAATTGGGGATCGCGTTTGGAATAGAACTGCACAGCTTTTTTACTTTTATACTAAAACATGCTTGCGAGCTCGCCACCCTGCTCGTCTACTGTCAAAACGTTGTCGTTTTAGTCTAATTTTTCAATTAAAGTCTGTGGTAAATGTTTACGATATCGCCACTATAATGTCAAGAGCTAGCGAGTTCGCTAGTTACACGTCAACTCAGCTCTGTTGGTTGAATATTAACCGTAGCGAGCTCGCCACTTATACCTCAGACTGTTAGCGAGTTCGCTAGTTACACGCAAACTCAGCTCTGGTGGTTTAATATTAAATGTAGCGAGTTCGCCGCTTGTATGTCAAACTTCAAGCGAGCTCGCTAGGTGCACGTCAACCTAAGCTCTGTTGGATAAATATTAACTGTAGCGTGATTCTCTACTTGCGAACTCGCAATCCTGCTCGCTTACATTTTTCCCACATCGCCAAAGCAAGAGTCATTTTTTCACTATATATTGGTCAAGTTTTCTGAATGGTTCGATAAGTCGCCGACCCGCGCAAACTGAACATGAAACACACATTGATATGCAGGCCAAGTAGGCCCAATCTATACTATATACAGCACTATACTACCACCTACAGCCCATCAATGACCAAGGCCCAACCCCCAAATTTTTTTGGTGGTTATACACACTAGCGAACTCGCCACTTGCTCGCACATGGAGGATCAGCTCTAGTGGTTGTAATAGTAACTGCTTGCGAACTCGCGAGTTACACGTCAACCTAAGATCTCTTGGCTTGTTACTTGCGAGCTCGTGAGTATTTAGAGCCTCTTCGTCAGCTTACTAGCGAGATCGCAAGTGAGACTCTTCTTAGGCTCTGTTCAAGATTTCAAGTTCCTTACGAGATCGTCAGCTTCTAGGCGAGATAGTAGCGAATTCGCAAGTGTAACGCATATTTTGCAAATTTGAATATTGCGAGTAAGTTACGATATCGTCAAATGTTGGCGAGACTTCAGCGAATTCGCAAGTCTAACTGATGGTAGGCTCTGTTGAAGATTTCAAGTCACTAACGAACTCGTCAACTGTGGTCGCCTGTGCTGGCGAGCTCGCAACACGGTAATCTAGGTACAAAAAAAAACTTGAGCAAAATTTGATGGCATATTTCAACAAAAACAGATGCCTAAACTAGGATCATCTCATTCACAATTCTTCATCAAATACTACCACAACTTTTACTGATCAAATTGTACTTAAAAAAAGGCCATAGTTTGGCCAATGTTTTATCACAAAAGAAATTAAACTAAATCACAACCCCTTAACTAGAACATCATGTAGTTCTTCACTAGTCATGTTCTGCGAAGCATCGGTGTTAGGTTGCGGGTTGGCAATGTCTTGAGTCCCTTCGACTTGATTGGTGGCACTTGTGCCAGCCTCCTCTGCTATTCTTGCCTCCTTCCTCTGCATCTCAGCCTTCTCCGCTGCGTCTTCGCCATCTGACAGGTCGTCCTCTTCATCATCGTCATCGTCACTGTCATCAACCTCATCATCCTTTTCTCGGCCCGCCACCTTTCCATCTGAGCCATCTGTGGCCTTGCTTTTCCCTTTATCCTCGCTCCCCCCTGGCGCGCTCACCTCATCACGCAGCTGTTGTAAAAAATCTGGGATGTCTTCAGAGTCGCTCAACTCGCAGTCGATGGCTCCGCTTTCAAGAAGTCGATTGAGTGCGTCGTTGTTCGCCCGTGAACGTTGCTGCGCTACTTCAATCTCATTGGCCAGCTTGCTCATTTTGACTACCAACCGACCACGAGCTTCAAACACTGCGTCTGCAATTAATAAAACATAGAATCAGTTATGAATGGACTTATGCAACTGTTTTTAAAACAAGCTAAAAATTTTATTACCTGATACACCACCCCTAGCTCTTCTCGCTGCCGCTTCAGCTTCCTTCTTCTTCCCGTACTTCCCATCAGCCTTCAATTCCAGCCTTTTATTACGCAACCAATCTCTGTCGTAATAAACAATCTGCATTGGCCTACCCCTTGGGAAGATACCGGCTTTTCTGATCAAGGCAGTGACCAAACCCCCATACGGAATTGCAGCTCTCTTATGCCTTGCCATCTTCATCATGTGGCTAAGGATCGTGAAGCCGGGATTGATCTTTATCTTCTCCACGATATAGTAAAATAGGGTCAAAGAAGCAATCGATGGCTCACAGGCATGGCCTAGAGTAGGCAGCACATTCCCACATATCATTTCAAAGACTAACCGAGCCTCCTCGCTTAGTCTATACACTGGGTATGTCCTAGCTCTACCCGCTCTATTCGAGGTCCTTTTAAACCACTTTTGAGCCATCTCTACTACATCCAGTGGCTGTCTAGGGCTAGTGGCTGGAAAACGCTGTTCATAGTAAACCTCGTATGGGCCATCGGGCTTGGTAGGCCTAAGATCTTCACTGCTCTTGTAGGGGCATTTCAACACACTATTTATCATGAATTTATCAACCTTAAACTTAACCCCTCTAACTATAGTGGTTATTTCATCGACCCCCTCCTCTAACCCTAAATTAGCATAAAATTGCAAGAATTCCTCATAGTAGATGGGGTCGGGAAGCTGTAAAAGCTGATCTAGGTTTTGTTCCCTAAAATAGTCTAGTACATAATCAAACTTCATAGCAGGCACAGTGGTACTATCAAACACCTTATTGTTAATCACAGAACGAGACTGTAAGCGGGCATACCTAGCTCTGGCTTTGTCATTGAAGAACTGTGGCTCGTCGTTGGCATTTTCCACCTCCTCGCCACCTTGTCCCGGCTGATTTCCGGCGGGCACATCTGCCTCTGGTCGGTTTTCACCTCGGTTTACACCTCTGGATCGCGGCTCGACCACCTCCTCACCGTCGGCTCGCTTCCTCTTGGACCCGTCACCGGCCTGGCCTCTCCCACTGGCGCTCGGACGGCCTGATCCTCTGGTTTTGGGCGGCATAGCTAGATCTCCGGCGAAATCGCAGAGGGCTCGGCTAGGGTTTTTAATTTGGGGCAAAATTAAGTTTGCCCGACCCTTAATTTTTTTTATATACTACACATGCTTGCGAGTTCGCCAGTTGACTCGCAAGGTTGTCAAAATTAATTTCACTCCTTGCGAGCTCGCACCATCCTCGCTTATTTTTATATACTTCACATGCTTGCGAATTCGCCAGTGTACTCGCTTGGTTGTAAAATTAATTTCATTACTTGCGAGCTCGCAACCCTGCTCGCGTGCAGTTTTCCCACATCGCCAAATCAGGAGTCAGTTTTTCAGTTTATATTATTCAAGTTTTCTGAATGGTTCGATAAGTCGCCGACCCGCGCAAACTGAACATGAAACACACACATTGATATGCAAGCCAAGTAGGCCCAATCTATACTATATACAGAACTATACTACCACCTACAGCCCATCAATGACTAAGGCCCAACCCCCAAATTTTTTTGGTGGTTATACACACTAGCGAGTTCGTCACTAGCTCGCACATGGAGGGTCGGTAATTTGGGTTTAGGGTTTTTGGGTTTAAATGTAGCGAGCTCGCAAGGTGCTCGCCAGTTCATTAGTGGGCTTAGGGTTTAGGGTTTATACTACCAACCTTGACACTAACGAGCTCGCAAGCACTAGGGTTCATGTATAAAATTTCTATCTCAAATCATTTTTGTTAATTGTACATATTTTATATACATTTGTAACATAAACATTTATGAAATAGTTTATTGTGTACTTTAATTTAATATAATTTTGCCCATTAAACTTGAGTTGTGGAAGTGAAAAACATATATGTTTGTAAAATCATTTCATCTTATGTCACAGGTGCGATTTAATAGCCAAAGTTACGTTCAAAAGTTGTCGAACTTGTTATGTTTTTACTTTAATTTTTGACTTCATTTGAACTAATCAGTCATTACTGTACATTTATTACATCCAACACTAATAGTACTTTGTTCCAGATTACATGTACGTGACGACTACTGGTTATGAACACTTACGCAGTATTTACCAACATCAATGTTAGTGAGGATGATCTAATTCTTTTTTTACATTACATGATTCGATGGTTACTATAATATATTCCCATTGATTATCAAGTTCATCAACCTAATTACATTAATGTTGTCACAACCAGCTAGTACTTGGCAAGCTAAAGCATAACAACTTTTGAATGTACGATGAACATTTGGGACTTTAGAGTACGATATGCTTTTCAATAGTCATACATATATACACTTGCAATTAATCGAATGATTACTCCATGACATAGTCGCAAGTAAATACCTTATTCCACACTTATATTCACATTAATGTTGTCACAACCAGCTAGTACTTGTCCAGCTATTTCATAACAACTTTTGAATAAACGATGAACATCTGGGAGTTCAGAGTACGATATGCTTTTCAATAGTCATACATATATACACCTGCAAATAATAGATTGATAACTGCATGCCATGTATAGTCGCTGTTCATTAAATACCTTATGTCACACTTATTTATAATGAAACTAATTTATTAACCTCCACTTCAATATTACGCTAAAGTCACCAACTTTATACCTTTTTACACGTGGTAATTAACTAGTGTAGTATCAAACATACTCGCAACGCCGAAATATATTTGATATACACCTTATTCTGCGTTAATTACCATAACGAAACTAATTAAATAACTTCAATGTCATTTTTACGTTCAAGTCACCACTTTTATACCTTATTAGACATGGTAATTAACAAGTGTATTATCAAACTGAATGACAGATGATTGAAAAAATTACATCATGCCTCCACAGTTGCGAGTTCGCAAGGGTCCATATTTATGAACCGGACTTCTTGCGAAATCGCAAGTCACAATGGTGAAGGTATTGAATGCATGAGTTTCATTACTAGCGCTATCGCATGGTGCTCGAAACCCAAAGCTTATAACTAGCGAATTCGCAACCTGGCCCGCCTCTGGTCGTCAACAGCATAATTCCAAGCCAAGAAGACCACAAACTTGGCATCTTATCACTTTTCATGGTCGAATCTTTCTTCCAAATCTCTTCTCTTTTCACATATTCTCTACTCTTTCCACATCAATCTTCCATCAAATCTACACAAACCCTTCCATAAATTCAACTACATCTCAAGTGGGTCAATCCAAAGTGTAAGCAATTTGCTAAGCTTTTCAATTACTTCTCCACTATTTGTTTCTCTACCCATATGCTTGTCTTTATGATTTTGTACTTGTTTTTTTGGAATTTAGTAGCACAATTTATGTGGGTAGGAGAAAGACAAACAAGGTAGACCCATCCTTAACACTACAATCAATTCTACATCTACCTATTTGATAATTGCAAAGGTATGGGTTTTTAGTTGATTACACTTATTTTGTGAGTTTTAAGGGGTCATTAGGGTTTATAAATTCATTGGAGTGTTAAACTTATGATTCATCATTAATTAATCACCACTAGGTCCATCAAAATTGTTACATTTTATTTGTTTTAGGTACTTGTGTCTAGGTAAACAAAATTATACTTAACTTGTGTGTAAATGCATATTCATGACCATGTTTGTAGGCATTCATTAATTGGGGAAAGTGGACTATATAAATGTTTTGTCATTTCCACTAACAAATTGGTCTCTAAACGTAGGAAAGGACAATGAGTGAACCAACAAACTCGACTTCTTCCAACTCATCTAGTGGTGGAGAAAATGTTGTTCTAGATTCGCGACGACGTAAAACAAGGAAGCTTAGTCGCGCTTCAAAAGAAGAACAAATGAGGACCCATTGTCGCGAGATAGAGACACGAATCGACAATAAAATTCTAACACATGTCAAATTTAATGACATCGGTGTAGCTATTGCGCCCTATGATGATGCCCAAAGGTGGTCTAGTTGGTGTGGGAAAATAGGTAGGACTCATGTGCCGCTAGACACTACGGATTGGAGGCTTCTAGACCCCGCTATTAAAAGGGGTGTGTGGAAGGAATGCAAGGTGAAGTTCACTTTTTTATTTTTTTCCATTTAGTAATACCTTGTTAATAGGACTTACCATCTATACTATATCAATGTTAGCGACCCTTTGTGATCGAACCCAAATCGTACGATCAAGTGAAGAAGAAGGCATTACAAATTGCATCAAAGTCGCATCGCGAGCATAAATATACTCTTGCCAAGGAGTACATAAACCCCAAGGGCATAAGGTTTGGTCAACATCCTAAGGATCGTTACAATCACATTGTCCCACTTACTTGGGAGATATTCAAGGCACGATGGCTAGAAAATGATTTAAAGGTTAGTACTAACATTCAATTTGCTTAATTTATTTTTTTTCCTATACACCTTTAATTGTTCCCTAAATTAGTTTATCCTTACTAACCAATAAAATTCATAAAGGGTGTGGGTGATGATAAGCGTAAAGCAGCTGCTGCTAATAATATGCCCTACACCGGTGGACGGTGTGGATATTTGGGTGTGGGGAAGAAGACATCTAAAAACAAATACGATAAAGAGGTTAAGGAACTAGTAGATGGTGGCACCCCCCTAGAAGAGGCAAAAAACCAAGTCGCGGCCGAAGACCCAACAAAATATACTCGAGAACAGTTATTCGTGCTTGGTAGAATTAAGGCCGACGGAAAATTCTCAAGCGAAGAGGCAAAGAGAATTGCCGGACGAGTGGTACGTGTTATATAAGTTTACATACTTCTCAAAACTATTAATGTTACTAAAATTAAAATAGAACGTCATAGTGTATTTAAAATACGAACAACCAATTTGTTTGATTATTATTGTGAGTAGGATGAGGTAGGGCTTGAAGTTGAACATGGTTTATTCATCCCGGTGGGAAAACATGATGTCTTGCATAGAGCACTAGGTAAGGATGAACATCCTGGAAGAGCAAAGGGGATAGGTGGATATGCGACCCAAATTGAAGCTTTTGGGATCAAACGTAGTAGCAAAAATCCTAAACCCTCTAAACTCCAAGTAGCCTTAAGCCAAGCTAAAAAATCCGAGCAAGATGTCAAGAATTTGAAAGCCATCTTAGCCAATGTTTGTGCTTTTGTGAATTATCCTATTCCCGATGATTTGTGTCTAACAAATCAAGGTAATGGACCATCATCCAGAGGCTCCCATCCATCCCCGCCCCAAGTTGAGGTTGACCAACCAAATCCTCCATTCAACCACATCGACATATGCACGCCATTGGCTCCTAGCCAACCTCAAGTTGATGTACAACTTCCGCAAGTTGATATACAAATTCCCAAAGCAACCACAAAGGTTAGGTTATCACCCTAGTCTAAGCCTTACATTCAAACTAATTACGCTTAATCATCTACTCCTTTTTGAAAATACTATGATAACAAACTAATTTTTTTTCTTTAATGTAGATTTCCCATTCTTGCAAGTTGTACGTTGTTAGAGGTAATAATTCTCAACCAATACACGTTGCTAATGGGAATTCCTATCCTCATATGACTTTGCATCACAAATCAAAAGTTCCTAAGGGTTTCGTAAGGGTATCCATAGTTGAGGTGTATGTAGAAGATGCCTTGTTGCCGGTGACTGAGGATGATGAATGCACAACAGTTGGTCAAGGTTTGGGATTTTTTTTCGTATGGCCCGCGTGGTTGGTTGTAGATGCTAATTCAACATGCATCCCCAAGAACACAAAGCAACCAACAGAGATTGCCGACCTTAATTTCCCAATCCCTAAGATTCCTCTCTCTAATGAGTGTGTGGGCTTCATGAAAGCTCTCCCGGGTTTTGTTCGCACACTATTTGACATGCTAGGTCATCATAGCCGTGAATCTGTGTACTATTTTGTAGCCAATTCCAAGGTTTTTGGCGAGGCAAAGGAAGTGGTTGTTCCTTGGGAAGATTTTGCCCTATTTTGGCACAAACAAACCCTTCCCGATACTATACTAATCCTACATCAAATGTAAGTGTTATTGTTTAACCTAGTGGTATTTATGTGTTACTTTATTGTGTCCGTATTTATATACCTCTTCCGATACTTTATGCTCTAAGATTGTTGTAGGTTCATGCAATACGTCTCTTTGAGCGTGACCAAGACATTCATCGGTTTTTTGCACCCGACTTGCTTGCAACAAGCCCAACAAGGTAATAATGTGAGGCTTGCTTACCTTACAAAGTTGCTAAACGACAAGAGCAAAACCATTTTCATTGGGCCATACCTAGAGGGGTATGTATTTACTAATTGTTTGATTAGTAGATATTAGTTTCAACTGCACATAATCTACATAATCTATGTTATAGTCTGAGGTGCATGTTGTTTAATATATAGTGGTCATTGGAGTTTTGTTGCAATGATTCCATCATTGAAGCGTGTCTATTGGATTGATCCACTACATTTCGCTCCATCTACAAAATTCGCCGATCTATTGGAGATTGCTATGCATGCTGTGAATGACGACACACTCCTTAACTTTGAACTTATTCAAATTCAGGTTAAAATATCGACTCCTTTATTACGTATTTGCAGCTAAATACATTTACATACCATATGTTAAACTACTTCAATTTCAGCACCGCAAGCAATTGTCCAACTGGGAGTGTGGATACTACATGATGTTGTATGCCTACGAGTGCATTGAGACCCTTACAAGTGACAATTTGGAACTACATCGCGTGAGTACTCTTACAATATGAAAGTTTCTATTTATTACCTACAAATTACCTTAGTTTGTATTAATAAATGTATCTCATTCGTAGATACTCGAGGAAAATCAATCGCCATACACTAAAAAAGAGTTAGAGTTGGGGAGAGATAGATTTGCAAAGCACTTAGTCATCGTTAGAGCTCGATTCATATCTAGACCACACGTACCACGTAAGGATGCATGTAAAACCTAAGTCGTATTTCTACATTTGTTATACATGCAAACGATTATAATTTATGAGTTCTTTGTGTTTGCCATTTAGTGGACTACATATATCTTGCAATTGACAGGTTTAGATATGACAATTATACTATTTGTGCGGGATATTTACCAAAAATCAAAAATTAATGTACTAGGCTTTTTTCCTGGCGAGCTCGTTACCTTTCTCGTTAGGCACCAAATGGCTTATGCGAGTTACATGCGTACTCGCAAGTAGTCAAGCTCGGGTGGCGGTTTCGCCACATAGCTCGCTAGGTTGAACTCTGTCTCACCAATATTATGTCTAACGCCATCGCAACCTGACTCGTCAAGACTAGCGAAATATACAAGCGATCTCGCCACAATTCATCAGAAATCAACCCCAATCACAGTTTACTAGCGTATTCGCAACTCTGTCGCTCGTTAGCCACTGCCTCTCCAGTCTCAAACCCTGCGATTTCGCCAGTCTACTCGTCAAACCTGCCGAGCAAGTTAGCGAGCTCGCCAATAAACTACTAAAATCGCCTAATCTCAGAAACTACGACGTCGTTTAATCATGCCTGAGAGTACACTTACGAACTCGCTACAAAATAATAAGAGAAGGCGTAGCGAGCTCGCTAGGACTGTTTTAGGCGAGCACCAAACGGTCTCGCTACTACCCTCGTTCACTATCTAAGATCTTGACCAGGCAAACTAGCAGACTCGCAAGAATATTACTTGCGATCGCTTGTTGGTGTCGCAACTAATCAAGTGACGCCCTAAACCCTAGACCATAATCATGCCTGAGAGTACACTTACGATCTCGCTACAAAATAATAAGGGATGGCGTAGCGAGATCGCAAGGACAGTTCTGGGCGAGCCACAATCGATATCGCTAGTATCCTCGTTCACTATCTAAGATCTTGACCAGGCAAACTAGCGGACTCGCAAGTATATTACTTGCGATCGCTTGTTGGTGTCGCAACTACTCAAGTGACGCCCTAAACCCTAGACCATAAACCCTGTCTAACATGAATTGTAGCGAACTCGCTACATAAATGTTTAGCGAATCGCCAACAGCCATCGTAACTAGTCAGACTCACACATAATTTCAGCCTTGCGTTTAAGCTAGCGAACTCGCCACCTTGTAAGTTAGGTTTTGATTTGAGTAGTTGTTGCGAGCTCGCAACACGTCATAAAGGCGGAAATGACATACTTCTAAGGCGGATGATACGCCTTAAAACAGAAAAATTTTAAGGCGGAAGAGGAACCGCCTTAAAGCTTTTTCAGGTTTTAAGGCAATACCAGAGAAGGCATTTGTCTTCTGCCTTGAAACGTGAAGGACCAACCGCCTTAAATGCTGCAAAATTGTAGTAGTGTAGTGACCTGGGCATATACAAAAATACTATTCCATTTTCAAGAGAGGTACTTTCTGTGATTGAAACCTGGATGAACTGGTCATTTTGACAGAGCACATCAATTGTGAAATTATTTTTATTAAAAATCCATATTTTTGTCGTAGTTGCAAAAACCAATTTCAAACTGTAAATTTTGTATTTGACTGTTATCATGCATAGGTTCTATGATGCAAAGAATAGAACATGACCTACAATTAAGAGTGTTTTTAATCTATCTATTGAGGTACCATAGCCTAATCTTATATTCCAAACCAATAAGTTACCTATCAATTTGTGACTAATCATTAAGTGGTATATTTAACTTTTGGTTTGGGTCTTGAGTTTCTACTGATGGAGTCAGAAGAACTTCCCTTTTTGCTTACCTTAGCACTTTGCTTGTGTTCACCTGTTGCCATTTGTGTTGGTTCAACCTGTGGTTCCAAGATTTCTTGAATGAGGGTTACTATGGCGTGCCCTGTCTGAGCTTGATTTTCATCTGCTTCCTGAACCAGCTCTTCTTCTTCCTGCAAAATAGAAAAGGAATTCGATGTATAAACCTCGTGGTAAGGTACAGTGTCCAGCCGTTTCTCATATTTATGAATGATCTGTATATTTATTTTTCAGCTTATTCTTTAGCTTCATGTTTATCACATCCAAATCATCTAAGGAAAAGGATATAGAGTAGGGTTTTTGGCACTGTGAAGTGTGAGAGGTTGAAAGGTTGTTGCTGATGTGGGTAGGGATGATCATGGGTCGGGTCTACCTGACCCATACCCGGTGGATCTATGAGTCCCAGGGTCTTAAATGGGTCCTTAATAAGTTTAAGTTTTTCGCTAATAAATGTAACATTATAGTAGAAATTTCGAGATGAAAGTCGAATGTTTCATTACCGATTCTAAATAAACATCAATATGAAACAAAAAAATCGTTTAAACTTCTAAATAGTCTAAAGAAATACATATTTGATTTTCAATCCATAATGCATCTCCAAGAAAAGCACAATTTATTTGGGAAAAAGTTAAAGCATTATTCAAACGCCACACATATATAATAAGAATAATATTATCGGCATGGGTCTAGGTTGACCCATGGGTCGGGTCTGGGTCTTAATTTATGTGACCCATAACCATACCCTTATAATTACATGAAGACTCATACCTGAGCCATACCCACTGGGTCCAAAAAAATTGAACCCATGCCCCACCCAATGGGCCTACACGTAATTTACTGTCAAATATACCCACTGGGTCCAAAAAAATTGAACCCATACCGCTGGGTCTGGGTCGGGTCCCAGACCCATGATCATCCCTAGATGTGGGGGCTGGTATGGTTCCATTTGATGATGTTCATGATCTTGTTGGTTTGCTTCTTCCCCCTTTTGTGTGGTACCTTCACCCACTGTTGCAGTGCAGCACCTTGTTCCTTATCCTGTCTTGATACCCCTTATGATGATGCTTTGTGCTGTTTTTGCTGCTGTGATGGGGTGGCATGTGTCTGTGGTGTTGCCTTCCTATCTTTTTGTGGCTATTTTCTCAACTCAGGGTGTGCACTCTACAGTTGTTATCCCTGTGTCCCAATTACTTACAGTGTCGGCAATGCATAGGTACATTATCATAGATGATCTTACAATCCCTTAAATTTTGTGGGTGTCCTCTCTGAATGGATGGTAATAGCTCTTTTGTGACATCTATTTCTACACATAGCTTCAAAACAGATGGTCTAGAGATAAGTTTTGTTCCAGCATCATGCTTTATAAACTTTCCGATCTGATTTCCTAGATCTACTATCATAGAGTTGTTCCAGTAATAGAGAGGAGCATTTCTTACCGTTACCCACACCAGCACGACTGGTGATTTGTGCTTCGGGGAGAAGTCGGGGACCATTTTAGGACCTTCATGTTTGCTCCGGCGACTGTCCATGCTTGCTTCAACCAGAACTTCTGGTAATCTTCCTTATCCTGGAAACGGATGAAGACATGTTTATAGTCTTAGGAGCCCAGTTTAAATCTGTGGTTGAATCCCATTGCTCGAATGGCAGCCTGAATCACCGGAATCGGAGGTTTGGCTCTCTGAAACTTGTCGATTAGGGCATTCTGACAGTGTTCGGCCAGGATTACAATTGATGCAGTGGGGTACATGCAGGAGGGTTGGTCATGAAGTTTCTGGATTGGTGGATTAATCGGACAAATTTCTAGATTGGAAGGTAGCGTGGATGAAAGAGGGGGTGGTCATGAAGTGAGTGCTTGGATAAAGGATTTTCCGGTGGGGTTTTTTCCAGAATTTAGCGGCGGTTCCCTCACGGGGGAGCCATTAAAAGAGACGTTATCGGCATATTAGTGAGTAACAGGCATAAAGTGATGTTTATTGACATGAGTGGGGTGGCGCGTGTAATTCAATTCTAGAGAGAAGGCAAAGCAACTTTCTAGAGAGAGAAACACTCACAAGTACTGTCAATATTATGGCAGTATGAGAATCATCTTTCAGTTTAGTTCAATTCATCAAAATGAAATGAGACATCAAATCTGGACAATTAAAATAATAATTATGACGTTACTTTTAGACTATTAATTTACTATAACTTATTGTTTTGACAAACAAAATTCCTTCCTTTTTACTGTATGAATAACAAAATACAGGATTTATATATTTTGAATTCGATAGGTGGTGATATTGTGAAATTGAACCATCAGATGATAGCGATTAATATTGGATGCAACCAATATGCATTTTAGGGATATATTGATCTGTTTGTAATGGTTGCTCAACTTGCTCAAAACAATAATATATTTGATAAAAAGTAACTTTATTTCTAAACATGTTTTGTAAAATGTAAAATTGAAGTTAGCTAAAATAGTTTAACCAAGTTGTAATTAGTTGAAACACTCTGCAATTAGATAAAGTACGATGCAGTTAGTTGAAGTCAACTAAATTTAGTGTAACTTAACTGGAAGGTGCAAAATATAAATTGAATTTGAAAGGGCCTTAATAATAATTTTTGTTAATGTTAAAATGTTAATGTGTTGGAGATGATAATAAGTGTCAAATAAAGTTAGACTGTTTGATAAAATTTTCACTTAATGTTGGAACATCAAATAAAGAAGTGTAGACAAATTTTTTAATTGTATTAAAATATAGAAAACAAAGCATTTCAGATATAATTTGTAACTATTTTCATACCTAATAACATAAAATTGATGCATTTGACATGCCACAGTAATTTTTTCACAAATAATTAGTAATATATTAATTAATTAACATAAAAAAAGTAGTTTATTCTTATTACTTTTCTAATGAAACTAGCTAAATATCATCGTGCGTTGCACGATATATGATGTATGACGGACACCGGCGCTCGACGACGAACTCTGCTCACGAACGCATCTGCAAAACAAAGCCTCGGGTGTCCCGAGGATAGACACTCCGACGCTCAAGTTAGTATGATATGTAAGGTGTATTATATGTAGTATGAGATGGAGAGGTCTACCAAACCTTTGGGTATTTATATGGCTACAATCCGTAGATCACCAAGATATGTAAATATGGTAGGAATACAACTCTTATGGGAATAGTAGTTGTATTACCATGTATAGAAGAAGGGTACTTCGGCCATGGCTGTATTACCATGTTTAGGAGGATGTATATTACTTGTAGAACATATATACGCATTCCTTATAAGGATTAGGATTGATGGACTCATGGATCCATCCTCCACGTACCTCGAGCCCATGACCCTTCTCGAGCTCTGGTCCGAGACTGAATGAGGCCCAGAATACGAACCATGGACTTATCAGTAGCCCCAAGGTAGATCTTCAGAATCTGGAGTGCTCCGTCTCGATGGCTGGAGGAGAGGCTTGATTCTCGAGGGAAGACCAATAACTCGATGGAGAATAACTCGGGGTGTTAAGCTTAGGGTGTCCTTCGCGGACCATCCTCTCGGGCGGACTCTTCTAAATGTCTAGCTTCAAGTTCTTTCGTATTCCATCAGGACACATGGATGGCTGAGATTAACTCTTTTTGAAATCCAGATAGGAAAACACACGTGGCGTATATTCATTGGAACCCGTCTCTCCAATTGCTTGCATCGGAACAAGAATCAAGGTAATTACTCCTCTTAATGTCGTCTGATTTTGGGTTAAATCTCCCAAATCATTCTCATTGTCCTCCCTATTCAAAATTTCTTCTTTCTGAGTTCAGGAGACGTGTCAGCGCTTTATCAAATTTCTGAAGTCCCAAATTTCTGCTTCCATAATCATCAGTGCTATCTTCTTTCTCCATTATTTTCTTGTGTCTGTTTCTCCTTTTCCCTTGCGTGTTTCCCCCATACTCTCTACACTACAACAAAGTTAGGCAATTGCGACATAAAAGTTATGTCACTTATCTTTAATATAGTGTCGCTAACTGAATAAACGACACATTTTGCTACACTTCAAAAAGCGTCGCAATAGCGAATGTAGTATTCCCATGGACACTTTTTTACGTTCTGTCGCCAATTAACGTCAGTAATTGTGTCAGTTAATATCTGTCGCTGTATTTTTGCGACTTATCCATGCATCATTTTATTTTGTGACACGTACTTTTTTGTGACATCTAATGCAAAAATAATTTAAATGTTGTGAACTAATTTACCACACATTTTGCTTCACCTTTTCAGGTGTCACCATTAAATAAATGTGGTATTTTTTTAGACAAACCTGAAATCGCGTTGCTTGAAAACAACAGTAAATTGTGTTTGTTTTACATATGTCGCTAGATCTTGCGACTTATTTGGCAACATTTAATTTAGTGACGCATCCAGGAAGCGTCATTTTGTGCAACACAGTGCCGCAAATATTGCTTCAATTGTTTTAGTGCCGCTAACTATGCTGCGGTATTTTGTTTGACACTTGTTTCAATGATGTCGTTTAAAATGACTTATTTGTGTGTCACTTTAGCATCTGTCATTTGAATTGGCGACTCAAAATTGTGTCATTTAGTTTATTAATCCATTACTTTTCACGACCTTTTATTCCATTGTTGTATATATATCGACACAATGTTTTCAGATTCATAAATATTCACAGTAATTTATTTTATAATTTAATATAGAGAATAACATTCATCCGGATGATCCTGATATAGGCCTTATCAGGCACCAATAAGATAATGACACGTGTACAATTGTAATGTTTTAATTGGTTAAGATATTTTTAGTAAATTTCTAAAAACCTAATTTAGAATGCCTAAACCCGTCTGGGTAATGATTGAACACGTGGCCCAATCATAAATTAGTTAAAGATGATGTGTCGTTATTTAATTGGTGTCTGATATTGCCATATATTAAACTGTTTAATATTATTGATGATATAAATAATATTTTTACTATTGATATAAAATATGTTATAATGCAATACAAATATTAATAGGATCATTATAAAAATACAGAAATGCTAATAGTATTGAAATTATTGTCAAGAATAAAATCTATATTCTAACTATTTAATATACATTGCAAAATGAGAACAAATATATTTGCATTCCAAATCGAGTTATGCTCCATCCGTTACTGCTATATCTTTTGGTAACAGACGATATTGCCTTGATCTTCTTGCTTTTATTGCTCACTTGAATCCGGATCAAACTGCGAAAGAAGTACAAGAATTAGTTCATCAAGAATTACAGTATACAACATCAACATCAACATCAACATGCCTTGTAACATCAATTAAATCAAACTATCAATTTTCAGATCATCATAGTCAAATTTGGGCGAGCAAATTTGCTCTGACCTCTCTCATCGTCTGAATATCACGCGCCACTTCCCCATGTCCTTTTTTCCCGTTTTATTACCGTTGACACTGATTTCGGCTGATAACGGTTTCTTAACGTTTCTTTTATGGCGGGGCTACCGCCCCAACCGGCGGCGCCACCGCTGGAAAATCGTTTTCTCAAGTTCTAGCCAAAAAAACACCACCACTTAGATCCTCTCTTCCATTACCAGAATGCCCTAATCGGCAAATTCCAGAGGGCCAAACCTTCCATGGTCAACATACAAGTAGCATTCCAGAAGATGGGATTCAAAGAAAGGTTCCAGTTGGGATCGCTTGATTACAAGCATGTCCTAATTCGATTTGAAGAACAGGAAGATTACCAGATATGTTGGTTGAGATTGTTCTAGACAGTGGCCGGAGCTCCGATGAAAGTGCTCAAGTGGTCACCTGACTTCTCACCGGAGCATGAATCTCCGATCGTTCCCGTCTGGATTACGGTCAGTTATATCCCCCTCTACTACTACAATAATATAATGATTGAAGACATCGGCAATCAGATCAGAAAGTTCATTAAAATGGACACTGCAACGAATTTCATCACCAGACCTTCAACGATTAAATTGTGCGTTGAGGTGGATGTTACCGGAGAACTGCTACCATCAATCCAACTAGGCTCTCCGGAGGACCACAGAGACTATGACATTGTCTATGAGAGCATGCCCTTGTTCTGTAGACATTGCAAGAAACTGGGTCATGAAGATGCTAACTGCCGAATCCAACATCCGGAGTTAAGAAGGAGCTGGAAACCTGTCACAAAGGAGGCTCGACAAAAGGGGGCCAGTAATATGAGAGCAAGTGAGCAGGCTGGATCCTCACAGTACAAGAGAAAGAAAAGGATCAGCAGCCATTCCAAAAGTGGAAGAAGACACTAAATCCCAGCAAATCCAAAGATACTCACAATAGGGAGGATTGGAAGATGATTCCATACTCTCAGCCCCAAACAGTCATGCCAACCCCTGTATCCAAGCACACCTTCACAGGAATGAAAAAGCTACCAATATCCTTTTCTTTTGATGACTTAGATGTTGCACATCTGAAGAAAGCCATCAAAAATCACACTAAAATGCACACTGGCACTACTAATGCTAACACTTCTCTTGCAATTGTTCCTTACCAGCAGATAGAGTTATCCAACTCATTCTCCATTTTGCAGGAAGAAAGTGCAGATGCAAGCTCTGAAGACTCTTAAGATGATGCACATTCAGAACCTGAATGGGTTGAAAAGGAAGTTTTTGAGCCTATAAAAGCACCACAAAAAGAGGTTGAGACAGTCACACCTGTTCAGTCAACAACAAAATCCAAGGGCAGAAAAGGTAACCTCTCTGAAAATGTCAGTAGGATACTTAGGCCTAAACCTAAAATCTCATACCTATTTTGATGATTAATCACAACATAGTAGCTAATATGTTAGTATGGAATGTGAGAGGGTATGGAACATCTATTGATAGATTGAAATCACTAATTGCTAATCACCATGTGTTTTTTTGTTTTATGTTTATTAGAACCTATGCATGATAGATCAGCCATTAAAACACTACAATATGAACTTGGTTTTCATAACAGTTTGGCAGCAAGTACAACGAAAATATGGATTTTTTATAAAGACCATTTCAAAATTGACATTATTTCTGAGACTAGTCAATTTATATTGGTTACAGTTATAGAAACATTGTCACTCTTAAAATGGCAAAGTGTGTTTGTTTATGCTCATATCACTAGGCAGGCTAGGAAACATATGTGGGAGGATCTTGCCATTTTGAATCCTTACTCAGCCATCTTAGTTGGAGACTTCAATACAGTGGAGACAGTCAGTGAGAGAAAAGGAACCCACTTCCCCCCCCCCCCTAGGCAGTATGAAAGATTTTAGGGAATTCAAGGATAAACTGTAGCTACAGGACATCCCAACAGTTGGAAATCAATTTACTTGGACCAACAACAGACTCAGAGACTTTTGCAGAAATTAGATAGAGGGTTGTGTACATTAGACTGGATTAATCAATTCCTCAACTCCTCTATACATGTGCTCAATAGAACCACCTCTGACCACAATCCTCTTTTAGTTTCAATCCAGGACACAAATAAGCAACTTCCTAGGCCATTCAGATTCCAGAATATGTGGCTCCACAGGCCTGGATTTATGGAATTTGTCAGAGCTAACTGGGAGCAGCCATCTAGTTTCACAGGTTTGTACAAAATGATCTTCAAACTGAAAAGGCTGAAGGTTATGCTTAAGCAACGGAACAGGTCAACCTTTGGTGATGTACATCATAATCTCTTGGATGCTGAAAATAAGGTGACAGAATTGGAAGAAGCTTATCAGAGATCTGGCAGTGTGGAGGATTTGAACAAAGTGAACAGGGAAATGGATATTTTGGTAAGGGCTGAGAAGGAGTCTAATGCTTTCTTGAAACAGAAATCAAATGTTAAATGGTTGAAGGATGGGGATGCAAACACTAAATACTTCCACCAAGCTGTAAAATAAAAGAGGTGCAGGGTCAAGATCAGTAAAATCATAACAAGGCAAGGAGTTTGGATCACAGATCCAAAAGAAATAAGAGAAGAAGGAGCTGCCTTTTTTGAGGAACTACTTAATGGAGACCAGGAAGAGTTTGATATGTCAGGAGTCAGGACAGTACCATAAGCATTTTATGTCTGTAATACCCAAAGTGGTTACTGATGAAGAGAATGAGCTCCTGTTGCAGCCACTGAGTATTGATAAGCTTCATAGGGCTACATTCAGCTTAAATAAAGATGGAGCTCCTGGATCAGATGGCTTCTCAGGTCTTTTCTACACAAGCTGTTGGGAGGTAGTGAAGCATGACTTGCTGGAATCAGCCATGGAATTCATGGGAGGCACCAAATTACCAAGGGCCATTGCCAGCACTTGGCTTGCTCTTATACCAAAAAAGCAAAGCCCTAGCAATTTTGGGGACTTCAGGCCTATAAGCCTCTTAACTTTCTCAATAAAGTTAACTCAAGGATATTGATGGAAAGGTTAAAACCATTAATGGGAAAGCTTATATCTGAGGAACAGTCGGGTTTTTTAGAAGGTAAAGACATAGCTGATAACATCATTCAGATGAAAGAAATGGCTACACTTTTGAGCAAGAATCAGAGATATCAGAACTTGATTGTAAAGCTGGATATGCAGAAGGCATTTGATAGAGTTTCTTGGGGTTTTCTAAACTCAGTAATGTTGAAATTTGGTTTCCATGGAGCTTTTGTAAAGTTGGTACTACGAAATATTGAGGCTGCATGGTTCTAAGTGCTTATAAATGGAAGTTCTTCTGGTTTCTTTCCAAGTAGCAGAGGTATCAAACAAGGAGACCCAATCTCCCCATTTCTGTACAACATAGTCACATAGGCCTTCTCAAGGGGACTGAAAGCTCTCATCAGTAGCCAGTACATCCATCGGTTCATAATGCCAACTGGAGTCTCTCCCATCTCCCACTTGATGTATGCAGATGACACTGCAATCTTCATCAGTGGCAGGAAAAATAATTTGAGAAGATTTAAGAACTTTCTGCAAGCTTATGAGCCTGAATCTGGAAAATAAACTTCAGCAAATCAGAATTTTTTGTGCATCCTAAAACTGGAGCAGCCACTGTAAGGTATATGAAAAGGATTCGTGGGATGAAACTAGGAGAAATGCCTTTCACCTACTTAGGAGTACCTATCTTCACAGGCAGGAACCTAGTCCTGTGTTATCAGGAGTTGTTAAAGAGGATGGAATAACCAACACTCAATTGGAAGAACCAATGGCTAACTAGTGCCAGAAGGATGGTATTGATCAACCATGTATTGATGTCCATCCCAACCCATATCTTCACTGTACTTAAACCCCCAAAAATTGTGATAAAGAAAATGGAGAGATTAGCTGCCATATTCTTTTGGGGGAATTCAGAATTTGGGGCAAAGAAAAAGCTGGAAGAGATGGTCACAACTCACAATTCCAAGAGCTGAAAATGAATTACGTTTCAGAGATATCAGGGCTGTTATTGGAGCCTTTTCATGTAAACTTTGGTGGAAGCTACAGAAAAATGAATGCATTTGGACTAGATTCCTTTGGTCCCTTCCCCAATCATACAAAAAGACACACACCTGGAGCAGAATTTGTCAGATCACTGAACATGCTAACACACACACTCATATACTGCTTGGATTAGGTGGTAGGCCTTTTTGGGATGCAAATTGGCTAGGGATTGGTTCACTGTACTACATTTGGCCTGAAAACATAGCTATACCATTCCCTGAAATCACAATCTCTGATTTCCTAGATAGGAAACTAACTTATATCCAACTGTTGGAGCCTCATCTGGCTACCAGTACAATCAATCTTTTGCAGGCAGCAGAAATCAATTAAGCTCATGCTGACAGATTAATATGGAGACCAGCAAAGGATGGCAACTTCACCATAAAATCTGCATATGCAAGCTTCAGAGACTCTATTGAAAGCAGTGACACGTTGATACAACTCTGGAGCAGCCCAGTTCCTAAGAAGGTCTCAATCCTTGGCTGGAGGATAAAGAATAAGCTTTTGCCATTCCCAAGCATACTTGTCAGGTATGGTTTCCACCTCCCATCTAAATGCCTACACTGTGATCATCATGACACACTTGAAAATTATTTTAATGCATGCACTGTTAATGATGAAGTTTGGAAGTACTTACATGATACACTCATTATACAAACTCCAACATTTCACACAGTCAATTCCAGGATCAACTTTTATCTCTCATTTAGAGGTTCTAAAATACATACTAAAGTTGTCAGAATCACTATGATGATGACCTTTTGGTTTTTGTGGATTAGAAGGAATAAACTCATATTTGATGATATTAGAATGAGTACAACAAAATTATGTGAAAGCATCATTAAGTAGACCTCTCTGATATTCATTGCTCATCCACATGTTGGTAATTTAGTTAGGAATCATTTTTTTTATCTCTACAGGTCTGCTTCCTTTTTTGAGGCAAAAAAGACCAAGACTTGTTAAGATTATAAAGTGGTATCCACCTGATATAGGATACAAAATAAATGTAGATGCTGCTTACAAAGATGGTCATTGTGGTATAGGCATTATAGTTAGAAATCAAGCTGGAATTCCCACTGTGCTAAAAATGATCTATATGGCATGTGAATCTTCACTTTTGGCTGAGGTACATGCTATCAGACAGGGTTTCTTAACTGCTTCCAATATGGGATTATTTCAATATGTAGTAGAATCTGACTGCCTTCAGGCAGTTAATAGCATCAAAAATCCCTATTCTGCCCAGTGGAAACATTTTACAGTATGCTCAGAGCTTCATAACAACATGCACACTGTCTCTCACATTCATAGGGGAGGTAATACCTCAGCTGATTTCTTAGCAAAAAGAGCCCTTACACTCCCGTCCACTTCAAATATAAACTTAAATCACACACCTGACAACTTAGGTGGTATGATTACCTTTGATAGGATTGGACTGGCCTCAGTTAGGACTCATTATTGATTTTTTCAATAAGAGACATACTGCTGGTTTGCTCTATAACTGCAGGTACTGCAACATGGGGGATAGGGGAGCTAAGCATACTGGAACCAGGGAGAACAATCTCAGACACTCTTAGATCAGCCACAAAATTCAAAGTCTGTGACATTTTTGTATCTACAAACTTATCAATGTTGGCCAATTCTAGTATCAAATCGTTCAGGTGGCTAAATTATGCTTCGGTTTTTGTTGACTCGATCACTAAATTACTCCCCGTTCGTGCATTTGTTACCAGAATTACGTTTCATCCACTTGGTTAAGTATTAGTGATAGGTAGATCCTATTCATTATTTTTTGGAAACCAACTGGTTTCAAGAGCAATGCTCTAAATGTATAAAACTTATGATCCTCTTGGATTTTGATAGGTCTAGGGTGCCTAATAAATTCCCCCACCAATGGTGGTTTAATTTTTTTTAAAAAAAAGATCATCATAGTAAAAATAATAGCAACTTTTAGAGATCTTCAGAGATTATACACAGTGGCGGAACTACTTCGAGGCGTGGGTAGGCCTCGGCCTATCATAAATTTCGAAACACAGCCTATATTTTTATTTTCCGGTAAAAAAATTGAGCCTTTCCGGCCTCCTACGAGCCTTTCCTTAAGGTGATGAAAATAGTGAACATCGAGATCTGAGAAAATGGTCGGGAGACATCGATTCGAATTCCTTGTACAAATTTGATCGTATATATAACAATGTTGGAGAGTGACAATACCTTGAGGAGTTGCAGAGGTAGCAAGATCGTAAGATCGCTGAAAGATCACCTCCAATCAATCAACTCCACATAGGGAAGAATCAACTCCACATGATCATACTCCACAAATGCGAATTCAATTTCAAAAACAAAATAAACACATAACAATTTACAACCTTCTCTTTGATCATACTCCACGTGATCTTCGCTATCTCGTCACCTGATCACATCAACAAAATCAAAACAATTCTACAAACTCTTTCGAGCTAATTAGCATTGAAAATGAGTCAATTACCGTCCATTTCGACAATAGGATTCTGGACTTTGATTCTATCGATGGTGCTGAAGCAGCGAATTGAGGCGGCGGCGGCGGAGCGTGGCGGGAAGAAGAGGTGGTTTCTGGAGAAGAGGCGATGGTAGAACGACGGAGTGAAGCCATGGCGAGGGAGCGATGAGAAGCCTGTATTAAGAATGGGGGAGAAAAAATATGAATCAGATTAAATATTCACAATGATTTGGGAGATTGAATTCTAAAGATTAGATATTTACTTTAATTCCATAACTGATGCCTAATTTTTTGGGTTTCCAAACTTAAATATCTTTGAAGCATAGAAGAGTTTCGCCTCCTCCATCTCTCTGCTTTTTTTTAACTTCTTTTTCCTGTCTTTCCTAATTTTATTTCTTTTTCTTTTCTCTTTTCTATCACAATTTCCTTTTTTATATATTGTAAATACATTCATTTTACTATATATTTTTAAATACATTACAATACAAGTGCTGCTTTATTAAAAGAAAAGTCGAAACATGAATTATTTTAAAATAATAACAACAATTTACATTTAAAACACGGCCTTGACATTATTAGGCCTAATTATTGTATTTTATACTACTATCTAGTATTTACACTATTTTAATTTGTGAAGGTCAAAAGGTCAATGTTTTTCAAAATCAAATTAAGTTTAAAATGTTGAGAAATTCCAACTTTTTATTTTAGTATTTTATATTTTATAATTTTATAATTCAAATTTAGCATACAATCCAACATATTTGCATGTTAAAATTGAAGAATATATATACAATAAAGTATAATTATAATGTTACATATAGAATCAAACAAAATCATAAAATAACATAATTAAATATACTAAAAAAAAAATTATGGTATGATTGGGAGAAAATTTTCAAATAAATACAAATAAAACTAAAATTACAAACTTATTCACTAATTAAAAACTAATTAAATCCTAATTAAATACACTACGAAACATTGTATTCTTATTAGGGTGTGATGAGTAGGGGATTATTAGTTTGCTTTTATTAAAAAGATTTCATGAAAGTTCATAGTATAAAGTTGCTCTGATAATAATAATACTAATATATTAAAATTAATTTCATACTTTTTTCCTTCTGAATAACCATCTTGTGGATGAGGGGAATATATATGGCTCCCCAAACAAGATAAAAAAGAACCAAAATCGGATTTTGGTTGTAGTTTTCTCACTCCCACTACACATAGTGGAGAGGCAAAAGAATAAAGACATAATGGCTCAACACACAACCATGAAGCTAGGAAAGCTTCCAAAAAGGTGGAACCTATACATTTGAATAACTAAATATAAGTGTTTTGACTAAAAGAAACCAAAAACTCTTAGAGCCCATTAGCGAATTGATTACTCAAAACACAAGGCGGCACTAAGAAATGTTCTCTCAGTCAAAAAAAGGAGAAGTGGGTTCAGGCCAGTAGAATCAGAAGTTGAGTATTCTTATGGAGCAACATTCTGGATGATGTGAGGCCAGCAAACTGTGAGTAATGAGTCTTTAGTACTATCTGCAAAATTTGACAACAAATCGTGAGCGTAGCAGCTGCATCTAAGGGGGATGAAATCTGACAGATGGTATTTCCATTTTGTCTAAATTAAGCAGACCCCTTGTTTCCATAGGTAGCTGAGAAAAATTGGTGAACACAGAACTAGTTTCCATGTTACATGCATATTTAGTAAGAGAATCAGAGACTTGGTTGGCATCCCTAGGTGAGTAAGATAAAACAGAATCATGCAAAGACAGGTGAATCTCATCAATTAAATTGAAGAACTTCCAGTGAGCTTTATGTGGATCAGAAATCATTTTAACAGTTTCTGCACAATCTGACTCTATAAAGACTTTTTTACTGTATGATGCTGAAACTGAAAGGGCTAAGGCAATGGCCAAGATTTCAGCATGTAGAGGGGACAGTGAGTGTGTGTAGACAGATTGTGCAAAAACAAAGTTGCCTATCTCATTTCTAATAACAACACTAAGGCATGTGTTACCAGAGGAGGATTTCCATGAAGCATCAACATTATATTTAAAACCCTCTACTGGCCTCATCCATCTGACCACAGCAACTGTAGGTTTAGGAGTCCTAAGGCTATTGGGGAAGTATCCATTTAAGGCCAACTCTATATCAAATGGGGAGGAAATGTAAAAGGGCCTAACTGCAAAAGAAAGGTATACAAGACTTTTGACTTCCTGTATAATGTGCCTAGGGTTTGGGGGGACTTCATAAAAAATGAGTGTTCTACAATTAATTTCATACCATATTCTACAATTAAAATCCTTTATTCAAGGCCAGTGTCCCTGCACCTAACACTGGCCTTGAATAAATATAATTATAGTAAATTTAAGTTTTTAGTAATAAATAAAATCTAACAAAATAGGTTTTCTAACACTCTTACCAAAAGTTAAGTAAAAATAAATACAATATCTATAGATATTTGTAAGAGTTGACTTTCGATTAATTGAAATTTATTTAGTTACAATATAAGTGTTTATAAAAAGTTAAGTAAGATTTGAATTTTAATTAGTTAAACTCAATTCGGTTATTAGAGTGTAGATAGGTTAATCCTTGATTAGTTAAATTCAATTAAATCATTAGTGTGTAGATAGTCAAGTAAAGGGGTTCATTTTTATTAGTAAAACTCAATTTAGATAGTAAAGGCTTTGTTCTCCTGAGTTTATTAGTAGCTCAATTTAATTCTATTTAATTTAGTTTGGTTTACTTTAGTAAAAAATTATTTTGATGTAGTTCAAGTAAATTTAGTTATACTTAGTTATATCTTTCATTTTAGTTCAGTTTAGTAAGAAACAATCTCACGAGAACAAAACTTAAGTAAGATTTGATTTTTGATTAGTTGAATTCGATTTAGTTACAAATTTTATAAAGAAGTAAGATTTTACTTTTGATTATCACTTAGATGAGAACGAATAATATGTTGCCTTGTTTATAACTCGAATTGTGATCATTTGTACATTAAAGTGACCTCTAATTGAAGTTATTCTCAAGTTTTAGCAGTTTCAGTTCAATAAGAAACAATCTCACGAGAAAAAAGTACAAGTAAGATTTGACTTTTGATTAGTTGAATTCATTTAGTTATAAGTTGAAAATAGATTAAAAAGTTGATTATTATCACTTAGGTGAGAACAAAATATATGTTGGATTGATTATTCCTCAAGTTGTGATCATTCTCGCATCAAGGTCATGTCTAGTTCAGTTTATTATCAAATCTCATCACTTTTCAGTTTAGTAAGAAAAAATCTCACAAGAACAAAGCCTTAGTAAGAATGACTTTTGATAAGTTAAATTAAATTTAGTTATAACTTATAAGTTTTATAGAAATGTACATGTAGAAATAGGAGTAAAGATATCTAGAAATGGTCCAACAATCAGCCATCTAATATATGCTGATGACACCATCCTTTTCACCAGGGTGACAAACCAATCTGCATTAGATCTGGCAAAGACAATTGACCTTTTCGCCAGACACTCAGGACAAAGGTTGAACTTTGAAAAGTGCTCAATCTACTTCAGTCCAAATACTTCAGAGGCAATGAGAGAGTACATGATGTATACACTGAATATCCATAATCAGGGACTGACTGGGAAATACTTGGGCATAGAGATAAATTTCCAGGAGCAGAAAAGAGTTCTCTACCAGGGAATAGTCAAGAAATTCAAAGAGAAATATGGATCCTGGAAAACCAAATTGTTGTCACTACCTGGGAGGATAACTTTGGCAAAACATGTTCTGAGCTCATTAGCAATATATCCACTGAGCATATTCAGAGTTCATAAGCATGTGCTGAAAAAGATTGATAGGATGACAGCTACTTTCATCTGGAAAGGTGAAACAGATGGAAAGACAATACACTGGAAAGCATGGTCACACATTACAAAATCCAAAGAGGAAGGAGGCCTGGAATAAGGAAGGCTGAGGGAATGAACAAGGCCTTACTGGCAAAGCAGTTCTGGAATATCCTGAGCAACAAATCATCCCTCCTTTCCAAAGTGTATCAGGACAAGTATATTAAAGGGAGGGACTTAAAAGAAATGGTTGTAAAACCTGGAGACTCATGGGGGTGGAGATCCATCATATGGGCAAAGGAGCTCATAACAAACAACCTCTCCTGGCAGGTGGTTAATGGAAGAACCACCAAACTCTCAGATCAATGGATCCCAACTTGCCACAATTCTTTGCTGGAATCTGGCAGTGCTATTCAACATACAAATCTGAAGGTAGAACATCTGATAGACAATCAGAGACAATGGAGAATGCCACTCATTAGAGCAATCTTTCCAGCAAGGATGGTCCCACATATTCAGGCAATTCACATAGCTCAACAAGGAGAGGGGAGTGATAAACCAATATGGAATCCAAACCGGAATGGCACATACTCAGTAAGGAAAGGATATCATCTTAGCATGAAAGAAATTGGATGTGTGGATCACAGTAGGAAGAAGCTCTGGAACAAGATCTGGAACCTAAAAGTGCCATACAAGCTTATAGTTTTCTTATGGAGATCCATAAATGGTATCCTCCAAACAGCAACCAATCTGTATAGAAGAAACATCATCCAAACATCAACATGTTCCAGATGCTCAATTTCAGATGAAAATGAGGTACACACCCTCCTTAAATGCCCAGAATCCAGGCAAATGTGGATAATGGCAAATATGCAAAAGGCCACTGATGATCAAGCACGGGAGCACATGACAAATTTCGGGACCTGGATGGACTACTGATCACAAGTTGCAAGCCAAACAGATTTTGATAGATCAGTTTTCATTCTATGGGAGATCTGGAACCAGAGGTGCAAGAAAGCGGTGGCCGGCCAGAATACCGACCCAATAGGGGGAATCCAAATGGCGCAACAAAAATTCCAGCTCAATCATCAAGTGATGAGGAAACAGCAGGAGGCTGTACTGGAAGACTCGGTGGAAACAATAATTTCTGGGAGTTTCCCTGGTAGACAGACCTGGCAGCACACCTCAAGCCTCCATCCACACACGGAGGTGAGGGTGGATGGCTCTTTTCAAAGAGCCAAAAACTTAGGGTCTGCAGGATGGTCGATTAAACGACAGTCCAGGGATTCTACCTTCCAGACTACAGGCTCTGACTTTTTCGTCTGCAATACACCTCTACAAGCAGAGACGATGGCGATATGGAGAGCGATCAAAGCAACGGCCAGGTCGGGAGACCAGATGGTCAGTATGCTAACAGACTCAGTGGAAATGGTGGCGGCGATCAACCAACCGGACTTTGCACCATGGGAGATAAAAAGCTTAGTTGAATCAATATGTACTTTTATTTCTTTGCATTTTACTTTCTTTAAAATATCCAAGGTAGGTAGAGATGTCCTCACAGAGGAGCATAACATTGCACTCAGTTTGGGCAGATCTATATGTAATGACTTTCTTTCCTAATAACAAATTAGTGTTTGCTTTCAAAAAAAAAAAGAAATGTACATGTTGACTTTTGATTATGACTATGATAACGAATATTATGTTGCCTTGATTATAACCCGAATTGTGATCATTTGTATCGAAGTTATGTACAGTTCAACTCAACAAAACATTGTCTAAATGTTTGAACAATAACTTTTGTTTGATAAATAAATAAATGAAACAAGTGTCGTAATTGAATCAGATTAAAGTATACCGAATGATATCATTATAGCTAAATGGGGTTAGTCTTATTAAAGTATGTTTCCATTGATGCAAAGTCTTTGGAAAGACCAACTTTCCTAAATGTTATGGAACTACCACTATGTATTAAAACTCAAATAATATATTTTTGTATTAAAACATTGATTATTTTAAAGTAAACATATAATAAAACACGTTTTAATGCAAAAAATCAAAAAAATGTGTATAAAAATCTGAAAATTTTGAATAATTAGATATACAGTTCAAATCAAAAGGTACACATTATAAGTTAAAACGTATAAAGACTTTAACGGAAAGTTAGGAAAGTTGGGAGTTCAGGAGATTTTCTCTTGCATTGAATGGTTACAAAGTACATATTAGATCATGGAAAAAAGTGAAACATTATAAGATATAAAAACCGTACTAAAATTTATTTAGGAAATACCATTTTTGATCAATAGCATTTTTACTAGGCTTGAGAATTTTTTTTTTCTAAAATAAGACATGTTCTCTCTAAAAGTTTTAATGTAGTTTATTTTATTTGTTTCTTTAATCCAATTTAGTTCAAGCTAGATTTGATAAAAACTAATGTAGTGTAGATGCACTATTAATATTTCTAGTACATCAACTTTCCTTAAATTCAATACACTTTATATTAGTTCAATTTTAATAAGTCATTTTGTTTTTCGCAACCAACCAGAAATATTGACTAACCAATAGATTGGCAGGAAGGTTCAGGCGGGAAGAATTTTGGTTGGCTTTATTCAGGCGGCAAAATTGGCTCTTTGCCAAATTTCCATGGCGGTATGTCTATTCCTCTAGAATTTTTTAACCCAAAATCCTTATTAACCACGCTCACCGACCGGGGGATGTGCAGACCGTCAGTTGTACCATGATAATATCTAGACGGTGAGCCTTTCGCCTCTGCATCAACCTGTTCTACCTCCCTGTTAATCCCTTTTTTGATGTTTCCCATAATCTGGATTGGATTGCTGTTATATGTGGAACTGTGGATTTGTAGCCTTACGTACACAAATTTGGTGTTCTAGATTCATATTTTCCTTTTAAATGAAGGATTATGTATTGCTCTTGATCTACAATTTACAGTATGATTTGATTTGATTATAGACTAATGTACAGGAGTTAATGTTGGACTGTAACATATATCTAAAAGAATTATGTTATCAGACCTAATTTGTACTTATGTTTACTTCCATTCATGCTTGCTGAAAAAATATCACATACTTAAGAACTAATGTTGTACAATTGTGTATGAGTTTTAAGTTTACTTTTAGTTTTGAGTTTACATCCTTGGGAAATTTTATAGAACCTGGAGGAGAGATCAAAATGCCTGCATGCTTTGCTCCATGTCCAACTGTTGTTTTGTATCATAGTTACATGTTCTTTAGTCTGTTATATGCTAAACAATGCTATTTTCCTAGCAACCGAATTATATGTTGTCTAAAAGCTCTTAGCTTTTTCTTATCTGAAAGTGTGATTATAGCAGATCATTATTTGGAGTTTTGAATGTTGGAGACATACTATTTTAACTCTTTATGTACTTACACGTGATTCTGTATTCCCAGAATTAGTAATTTTTCTGCAGATTGAAATAAGTTCCTCCTATGTATTTTGTTGGTTTCCTTAGTTTTCATGTGAGTGGTGCTGATAGTTTAGGCTTTCCTTGGAGGTTTTAGTATAGTATCACTGTATGAGTAGTATTTTCAATGTAGAATATTGAAGAAATGGTTGGTTCCCCTCTTGTCAGCATATCTTTTAGTTATTTTGGTTTTATATTGAATAGGCCAAGATGTATTATTTTTTCTCATTTCTTAATCCATGTGCTGTTATTTTTGCACCATGTTGGATTATCTTCTAGGTCAGTGTTATCTTTTGTAGGATGAAAACTGTTGTATGGTCTGCTGATTGCATATATATGTCATTTTGAGCTGTATATTGTGATTACAAGAAGGAAAAATGTTGACCTCAGGTTGTTATAAGCAATGGCATTATCTTATATTCAGGAGATGTTATATTGGCTCTAAAGTATTTTATGGAGCATTTTTTAAAAAATAGTATTTTATAGAGCCATGGTTTTATTCTTGTTTAGAAAATTTGATGATCCGGGGAAGCGCTTTTCTTTTTATGTAACTATTTATGGAGATTGGTTGAATTGGAAGAGCATTAAAAATTGATTCTGAATGGATTTATAAATTGGGGTATCTGATACTTCTTGTGAGTGAAACTGTCATCAGAAGGTAGCTGATTCTTGTGAATCCTGTCATCTTCCTTTGTAGCAGGTACAACATTAACAGTGATCTCGGCGATTGCTGGGATAGTGATGATGGCGGTGTTCTTTGCAGCCCTGTCGACTCTGATCAGTGATCCTGCGGATTCCCATGCATAGCACTTGATCTCTTCTCTATCATAGGATAAACTCAAATGCTCATCCTCTTCATCCCAGTTTGCTGTCTTAATGGCCTCAACGGTGAAAGAGTGAGAATCGAAGAGGACCCCAAGAGCTTGAATCCAGGTATAGTCTCTTGGCCTTCCAGCTGGCCTGAGACCGATGAACCTTGCGTTGATCTGCAGATTTAGGTCAGAATCCAAAGTGAAATGCTCATTTTTGCTGCCATGAAAGTAGAAAATTGTCCCTTCTCCACCGATGAAGCGCGAGTCCTGGCACGCTGATCCAGGCCCCTCACAGTTTGGCTTTTGCTCTGTAAGTACACACACAAACATTTGAAATCAAGCTTCAAACTTCATATCAAAGGAAATGAAATGTGCTTAAACAAAGTAAAAAGACTATAAAATAAAAGTTTCTTACTTTTGCATTCTGCATTGCATTCTGGCTTGTCACAGTCAATAGTGCAAACCTTCTCATTTTTGCCGGTGGGTTCTTTCGAATCACATTGTTTAGGGCACTTTGCTTTCTTCAAAAAAAGAAGGGAAAATGGTGCTGCAAGATTGGCCTCATAATATTATATATTGTATGCTGATGCGTGCTTATAAGAATCTTCTTAAGTTATCTTTTAGTTTTAGTTTTAGCTAGTATGCACACTCATCGTCGTCGCTGCCACCGCCCAGTCGATCCTTTTCCTGCTCACCGTTAAACGGGTAACATTGTAATCCCTAGAAACTTTGTTCTATTGATCAAATTTCGGACTGAATTCGTTTTTTCTCATATTTATTGTTCATCGGTGCTTCTCACTTACTGGAATCGGAAGTATCATGGATTTTTCATGTGAAATCATGTTTTTCTTATATAATTTTTTATTGGTCTGGGTTACACAGATGATTGTTGAATTTAGCAGCAACGAGTGGGATATATTTGATTTCCATGTTCTTTGTTGTTGCTTCCTATGCTATTCTCCGGCTCACAGCAGAAAGTGTGTTGTAAAGAAATGCTATCTTTGTACTAATTCTTGGATTTTTTGCTTGCATTAGTTGTTAGAATTAAGATGTGGTGTTTCTGCCTAGACTCAATTTGCAAAAAACAAAAAAAAAAAAAGACGTGTTCTGCCTAAGGAGATGTAAGATGTCTACGAACTCAGTTTGTTACTGATATTATTTCCTTGTCATCGTCTAGTTTATGTATCAACTTGTCTGTATGTGATGCTATTATCTGAGTAATAATGTTGAGTGTTTAAGCAACCTCTCTACAAATATCCATTCTTTTGTTTTTTTTGGAATTGACACTACTACTAGGACATGCTGTTATGCTAAGTACCTAGTGTTGGTTAAAAGGTATCTGCTCATACTGACTTCACCATTTTCTCTTTGCTAGGTAACAGTGGACAAACAACTTATTCCTTCAGTCTCAGAATCTCAGCTAGCTGTTGTTGTTTCTCTGTTATTCCAAAAGATACTCAATTTATTGCTGCGATGGACCTTCTGGATTGCTCCTATCAAGAACGCTTCAACTAGTGAGCTCACTTATAGCCTTTGCTATGTGTCCAGTTTTGGTGCTGTAAAATCGCACCAGCGAGCTGCACAAGTACACGTATTTTGCTGCTCAATTTTGGTCCGAATGTGTCCCAGTTTTGGTGCTGTAAAATGCACCAGAGAGCTGCACAAGAACATGCATTTTTCTGCTCAATTTTGGTCCAAATGTGCCCATTTTAGTGCTGTAAAATTGCATCACATAGCTGCATAAAAACATGCATTTTTCTGCTCAATTTTGGTCCTAATGTACCCATGTTTAGTTTTGTAAAATTGCATCAGAGAGCTGCACAAGAACATGCATTTTTCTGCTCAATTTTGGTCTGAATCCCCGGTTTAATACTGTAAAACTGCACCAGAGAGCTGCACAAGAACATGCATTTTTCTGCTCAATTTTGGTCCAAATGTACCCATGTATAGTGCTGTAAAATTGCATCACATAGCTGCATAAGAACTTGCATTTTTCTGCTAAATTTTGGACAGAATTTGCCTAGGTTTAGTGCTGTAAAAATGCACCAGAAAGCTGCACAAGAACATGCATTTTTCTGCTCAATTTTGGTCCGAATGTACCCATGTTTAGTGCTGTAAAATTGCATCAGAGAGCTGCACAAGAACATGCATTTTTCTGCTCAATTTTGGTCCGTATGTGCTCATGTTTGGTGCTGTAAAATTGCATCAGAGAGCTGCACAAGAACATGCATTTTTCTGCTCAATTTTGGTCCGAATGTGCCTAGGTTTAGTGCTGTAAAATTGCATCAGAGAGCAGCACAAGAACATGCATTTTTCCGCTCAATTTGGTCCAAATTTGTCCATGTTTTGGTGCTGTAAAATTGCACCAGAAACTTTTCTTAGTTACGCCATAAAACTGCAAGATTATGCAGCATGCCAGACCCGAATATGCAAAGCAAATGTCCAGAATATGCATATGGACATCACTAAAAACTACACCAGGATATGCATCAGAATATATAAAATCACACAAGAAGATGTATGAACGCGAGACTCAATTCATGAAGATATTTATCTTGAAAAATTGATACCTTCTTGAAATGTTTGATGTGGGAAAATAAATTTATGATTAAAACAGAGTTCTTGCAATTTATGTTTGCTGGCGGGAAAGAGTTTTCATGTATTGGCGCCCCAGGAAAAGGTTTTCGTGGGTTTGACGCTTTTTTATTTCTAAATCCAATTTTGACATCAGATTTTATTTCTAAATCAAATTACTACTAGCTTGAAATGTTAATAGCTCGACGTGCAGTTACAACAATTTTAACATTGTGTCATCTAATTAAAACATTTTAGTGTTGTGCCACAATTAGTTGTCATATATTTACAACAAATTTAAAATTACGTCATTTATTTAAGACATTTTAGTAAAGTGTTGTACGTAATTGTCATAAATTTGGGACATTTTCATTAGTGTCACATATATGTCACAAAAACTATGACACAAGAACCAAATGATGTAAGTTGTGCCACAAATTCCCAACAGATGTATCATTGTGTTGTTTAACCGTGACACTCAAGTACACTTTCGTAATTTTAGTGTTATAATTATGTGATATTAACTATTGTGTCGTAATTGTGTCTCTAGAGAAATGACACATCAAAGAAGCGACACACAAATGTCGTGAATAAATGATACATTGGCTTGAGTGTAGCGAATTTACAACATTTAAGCTTTTGTCACATGCACATATTTTGCAATTGCCCAGCTTTGTTGTAGGGCTATAAGCATGAGTAGCAGTAGTGAAACAATTTCCATCTCCCATCATGGTGAGAGAGAGAGTATGTGCATGTTGAGGAGAATAGCTCCCGTGACCGTCATAGAACGAGGTAGCTAGTGGGAAGAGGCCTATGATTTTGAAGAAGAAATCCTCTGATGAATAGAAGAGATTGATAGCCATGGCAAGAGGGTTCAGATGGAGGGGAGTAGCCCCATGGTGGCGCATGCATCCAGAGATAAACCGTCTGTGCATGGTGAAGGCAGCAGTAAAAGGTCAATAGAGGATGAGAAAGCCCGTGCTGATGCCGCTATATTTGTAGAGAACTGCCGGTATTCCATCCCTAGTGATAGTGATCTCATGTATTATGGGAAAGATAAATCTGCCTTTGAATTGGTTACTCCGACCCGAGGTGTCGTTTATGGGAGGTTCCTCCAGCATGGGCTGACTTTTCCCTTTCCCCCATTGTTGAGTGACTTCCTTGAGTGTTATAAGGTTCATCCAGGACAATTACACGCCAATGTGATAGTTATCATAATGGTCTTGATGACTTGGTATGCTAAGAAAGGTTATAAGCCAAGTCTTGCTCTGTTGCGGACCTTGTATAAGGTGTCTATTGTCAAGTAGGTAATAAATATGTCTGTCCGGGATGGTGAAATAGGCTGAGCTTTTGTAATTCCTACAAAATGCGAGGGTTGGGATATGGTGAAGTTGACCTTTGATCAGATAAAATATCTTGTACCCCCATGGAACAAAGAGCTCAAGAATGAGGGCAAATATGATGTTAAGTCCTCGCACAGATTACTGGATATAGATGGAGAGCTGGTGAGGGAGAAGATCAAACTTGTAGGAGATAAGTTTGTACCGGGAAACCATTAAATGGGTTGGTTATGTCCCCTTGAAACATACAAATGGTTGTATTAGATGTCCGGCCGAACTCTTCAAAATGGTAGCTATTTGAAGTTGGCATGCTTCGATCAACCGAAGGGTGTGAAGATTGACTGGTATGAGGTTATCTTGTCCATGGAGCAGGATCCCGTTGGTGCAACTAGGGCGCTTCGGGCCTTTAGGGCAGTAGAGGAGAGGACAACTCGAAATGAAACGTCCGAGAGTCAAGCTCCTGTGGATAGGGAAGTTTCTGGATTGATGCCTGATGCTCGGCGTCGTTTCAAAAGATTGGTTCGGGGACTCAAGAAGACTCCATCAAAAGCTAAGGTGATTAACGAGACAGAGTGTAACGAGACAGAGTGTCTGTTTGTACCTGTTGCCCGAGTTCCATCAGATGAGGAGGAGGACGAGGGTTTAGCTTTAGTCCGATGTCCGAGAAAGGAGGTGGCTCAGACTCTGGTTCTTCACAAACCACCAGTGTTAATGAGTACTGGTGTACTATGTTCGGTAGGACCGATGATGATGAGTCCATAACTTCTGTAGTAGTCCCCAATGTATTGCATGAGGGTATCCATTCTTGTTATGTATAACAATTTTATCTACATTGTATCCTTTTTCCAGTTGCTAACTCGATTCCTATTGCATGCAATGGGTGCTTCCAAGTCTGAGAACGCAACAAACAAGTTAGCTCACCTGTTCAAGGCAAGGGAACTGAAGGGCCAAGGAATTAAGAGGGGACTGGATGCCTCAGGGATCTGTCCTGATACCTCTGGTAGGTCCCTTAAGAAGGCCTGGCTTGATCTCGAACTACTGGGACAGTTCAAGAAATAAGTGGTGCTACCTTTCCCCGAGATCTCGGAGATCGGGCCGAGATAGATTCAGAGTGTCCTGAGATAAGCCAGGTATACCTAACTTAGTTTTCAACTTGATTGAAAGTTCAATCACCTGACTGTTTTGTTTTCTTTCACAGTATCTGAATCATATGAAGCACTTGAATGGCTCTATCAAGACACTGCACGGTCGATGCCAGCTTGTGGAGCAAGTGGCAAGGGAGCATGCGGCTGAGGTGGAGCTGCTGAGAGTGCAGATGGCCAAGAAATCTAGCGAGCCGTCTGAGCTGATCAAGCATCTCCAAGATGAGATAGCACAGGAGAAGGCTAAGAGAGAGACCTTGGACGAGGAGGCCTTAAAGGAGGAGAAGAGATTGAGGGATAATTCTTTCCAAGAGCCGCGGAGGAAAATGGTCATAGTGGAGGCAGAGAGGAACCGATATGCTGATCCCGATTGCCAAAGGAGGATGGTTCGGTTGATAATGGATTTCTGCATCAATTGCCCCGAGATGGAGGCCCATCGCCAAAAGCATGTTGAACTCTATCATAAGTCCGAGCTTCCACGCATGTGGGTCTTACTTCAGGGGTCCTTAGTGAAGATGACCAAGGATGGTTGGCTCCCGGTTATAATTGGGCGGAGGTGGCAGAAGATCTAGAGAAGTTTTGGGCGAGATTTCGCCAAATAGGGAGGTTCAAAACCAGCTTGCTAGCTAGTTTGGAGTCCTTGGAGAAGGCTTTAACTCTTGAGGAGTTTCAGGAGAAGTTTTGTGGCATGTATCCTGAGTTGTCCTTCTTGGTAGAGAAGGCAGCTGTGGTAGCTTCAACTGAGTGCCCGGGAATTCAAGATGGACAACCAAAGATTGTAATTCCCAAGTGCCTTCACTCTTTATTTAGCAATTTTCTCTTTCTGCCAGATTTTGGCGTTTATGTATTCCAAATAATATAGCTCTTTATGAAATTGACAATCCTTTGTCTTCCTTTACTTCCAGTGTTGCGTTGCCGCCTGTGCTGAATTGTAGGTTAAATATGAAGCTGTTCTTCAGAAAAGCAAAGATCTGGAGTAGGGATGATCATGGGTCTCGGACCCGCTCTAGATCCTGCGGATTTAGACCCTGTGGGTCGGGTTTGGATCCAAAAATTTTAGACCCATCGGATATGGATCGGGTCTGGATCTAGATTTCAATAAACGGGTATGGATACGGATATAAGGTATTAAGATCCAGACCCGGATCCATATCCATATCCAGACCCATTAACCTATTATAATATATAATTAATAATATATTATTATTATGTGATAAATATATATGTAATATCTAATACTATTCATCTTCTTCTCTCTAATAATAATTATTATTATTCAAAATTACCGATACCGATACAATATAGAAAAAGGCAAAAACCTTTTATATAGTGTCAAACTCTATTCTGAAACACCTTATCGCACAAACTCTAGTTCCATACTTCCGTGCGCTCTACTTTTCTGCGTTCTGGCCAGTTAACTTCTTAGAACATAGAAGATATCGTTTTTTGTTGCACCTACTACATTATTGTACTAAATTACGATTTTGATCTTAATAAATTGATGTATTTTGATGTTTATTGTGATTGATAATTCATATATATATATGCTAATATTTGTGCTTATGGTAATAAAAATAAATAAATTTGGGCATATTCGTATTCACTATGAAAATCTCAAACATCTATTTAAAGAATTTGTCGATTTCTTAGTAGACCCATTTATGACCCGTTTAAGACCCTTAGACCCGTAAGACCCTGCGGATATGGATACGGATTTTAGAATTTTAGACCCTGCGGATATGGGTCGGATTTGGATCCGATATTTTTTTTACGGATCGGGGCCGGATATAGCTAAATTAGATCCAGACCCGCCCCATGATCATCCCTAATCTGGAGGAAGAGCTGGCAGACTCCAAGGGCTTTTGTAGCCTGGCCCGAGAAGATTGTCATAGTCTTTGCCGTCAACAGGAAATAAGCCTGGCGTAGAGAGCTGAGTTGAATAACCAATTGAAGGAACCCTACAAGAAAAAACAGCTATAGCAGCCGCGATTTTGGTTGCAATAGGTCTATTTTCCATCGTAAATGACCATTTACGACCGTCCATGTGAGGGTTGGTATAGCTTCCCTCGTAAAAGGGTTTCCCGTCGTAATTGATGATTTGCAACCGTGAATAATGGTGTTGCTAATACTCTACGACGGGTCACGTGGCCGGATGTAACTTATCATTTGCAACGAAATTCCTTGTCGTAAGTTATACAATTTTCTGATTAAATTTAATTTTATTAATCTTAATTTAATTAATTAAATATTATTATTAATTATTATGCTAATAATAATTATTTTAATTAATAAAACTGAAACTATTAAAAACTATATCAATAAAAATAATATCATTAATTAATTAAAATATGTATTTACATATATAATCTGAAATAAAAAAATCATAGTATTTACATAATTTATTAAACAAATCTGCAGCATCTTCTTCAACAAATCTGCAGCATCTTCTTCAACAAATCTGCAGCATCTTCTTCAACAATTCAGCTGCAGCATCTTCAAATAATCACAGGAAGCCTGCTCAAATGAATTAACAAATCTGCAACAATGCTTCTTCAACACTTAATCTAAGACACAAGACAGATCCAAGTGCCGTGGAGATCCAACTATCACTCCCGATGCCTTCACAGCAGTAAGCCTAGTCACATCGTTCCCCATACGATCCATAATCATAGGCAGTCCTGCTCAAATGAATCAACATTATAACTTGATACATACTAGCGTAATCAAGAAAACTACTGTATCTATATTTTCCAGCACCATTGCATGATTATCAAGACAAGTGAACTATCTGGGTCTTACTTTGTAAGAAAATTCCAATAGCACCAGATGCACAAACATAGAGTTTACAAAATAACAATATTATGAAGATGCTACAATTTCCTATCAAGCTCACTTGCAAGTAGCTATGAATACACACACCTCTTTCTGTGTGTATCTCTATATAGTTGCACACTTAAAAGATTGACATAAATACCAGTTAAGTAGTTTAAATTCAACATATTTCTTTCAAATGGTAAAATACCATCAATGATCAAAAAGATAAACTACCTTTGCAGGTTGATTGCCAGGAATAAAATTACTGCAGAATGAGTCTCTTTGATCAACATCACTCGGTAGAGGAGATTGCAAAAGCACATTACCATAGTGATGCCCAGTAGAGATCTGCAATCAAAGAATATACACTTCCATTTAGATAAGTCCATTTGCTTTTCTCGTTACTGGTTCTTTTCATCATAAAAAAGCTAATAAATAGATAGTACATAACTGAAATAAACAGATATATGATATTAAAACCTTACATTGAAAGTAAAATCCAAGCCGCAACTTGACCATGTAAGGACATCACCTCGTATAAAAAGCCAGATTGGCCTGCTTGGCGCTGTACTTTCTGCAAATTGTAAGTTGCAAGTTCATTTTGTGCACTGGTTCTTCACAATCAGCCACAACCAGTAAACAGCAGAAATTAATACCTTGAGAGGATGGATGGCTGGTGGTCTTACAAAGAACCTCTGTTACTGGACCAGAGTTCACATTTAACAATATTTTTTCTTTTTTAGAACCTTTTTTCCCAGCAGGCGTGACAAACTCGGGGAAGCTGAAAGGAACATTCAAGCTGAATTGACCTTGATGAAATGACAATTTCTAAGACCATCTAACTTCAATGGAAAGATTAGTTCCACCGTCAACCAAAAAATGACAAGATACTGACTTCAGAAGACCTTATCATAAAGCATTAAATCAATCAATCCATAAGAATAAATTTATATATTCACCTTGAGTATGGTAAGCATGAATATATTCAGTTTCAGAAAACAATCTTCTTCACTGATGACCCCCTTATCCAAATCTGTATCTTTGTCCAGAGTAATGAATTCTGCGCGGTAAGAATTTCTGTGTACCTCAACTTCAACACCTAGAATTGAACCCTGTTAGCCAAATAATGCATCACTTGAGAACGAACAGTTAGTATAGTTTCACAAGATGTGAAACTGTAAAAAATCTACAGCTAAAAAGCAAAAGAACATGATTAAGTGTAAAAACATATACTTGGATGTGCTCAATTTTAATCATCATTCAGCAATTTTTGTAATGGATACTCAGACTTTCTATGTTCTATTCCCAACTAAAAATGATGCTCAAAATATTTCAGAGATATGACTTTCAACTGAAAAAGGAGAAGATAAAGAATCACATTGCATTTGGGACCACGACGAGACCTGAGATAAGGCATCAGCTTGCTTCCCAGTATTCCCATTAACACCTAAACATTCAATCCTAATTCAAAAACCAAAATAGCCAAGAAAAGCTCAATTCACAACATAGCAGCTTAAAAGACATAACTTTGGGCTTGAACCTCATTCCCCTTCTAATCTTCTTCTCTTTGTGCTATTTTTCAATAAAGAAATATCAAGGATCTCAGGTTCTGCTGCTGTATTCTTATAGGATTGATTTTCCATGTCCACGAGATTACTAGTATCAACATGGAAGCTGAACGACTGATCTTCTTGATATGCTTCTTCACCAACAGATAATTCCTCCAAGTTATCGTCATTATCTTCACTACACGGAGGTGAGGGTAAATTTAGAAAAGTAAATAAACCTTTAGGGAAGATAAGCTCAAAAAAATCTTCCAGCCAAACTAATGAACTCTTTTGGACCAAACATCAAACATCTTGCATACACTCAAAATATTAGAATGCAAAACCAAGGTTTAATTTGTTAAACCTCAAAAACTACCACTCAGTTCACGCTTGGAGGAAACGGAAAAACTGACCTCGAGTTCTTTGAGTTTAGAACTGATATATGATACCCCCATCGAATTGCTTCGTCAAACCCTCCTGATAACTCTGCCTTTGCTATACCGGGAAGATCAAAAGAAGGCGCTGGGAACTTTATCAAACACTAGGTAACAAACGAACACCAAATAAATGAGCACAAAGGAACCCATTTTACATAAAAGAAGGAAAAAAGTTCTTCTTTTCTGCATATCGGTTAAAAACCCCAAACCCCAGCAACTGAAAACAAAAATACCTGTACTTCCCCTTCGCCGATGAAGCGGATGTTGTCGGGGTCGAAGGCATCGCAATACGGCATCGTTTGGTTGCCTTGATCGTTGGCGATGATTTGAACTCTGCTTCCTTAATATCAAAATCCGTTGGGATCAGCCCGAAGGTCCTTCCATGGTTGGAAGAGTAGTAGATGCCGGAAATTCATGGAGGAAGAGTGGTAGGTGCCGGCAATCAATCGGCGGCAATGGTTCAGTCAGTAGCGAAGAAGAAGAGATCTGAAGAACATACAAAGGGTTGAGGCAATTCAGAGCCTTATCCTTTGCTTTTATATTAAAAATAATATTAAACGGTTGAGATTCACTTGTAGAAATCATCTGACGGTTCAGATTAATTAAAATACATATATTTTTATGTTAATTTTCAATTTCTATTAAATACTCAGTTTATTATTATTATTTATAGAATCAAGTAATAATTTAATCTTTGTTTATTCAAATTAAATTTAGTTAGTGTTTATAACGACTCAATACCGTACTTGATATATTCAGCAGAGTTATTAGTGTTAATATAATATTAAGTCACGGTAATGCTTGAGTTTGAATCTAATTGATTAGCTAGTAGTATTTGTAGGATGTCGAGTAAAATATTTGATTTTAGCTTGTATCTTGTGGTTTAAGCTTTATTCAGTTATGATTATATTAAATAAGTAACAGTTAAACTTATAGTACGAAAACAACGTTAGCTATACATTCATCTTTAACTCTAGTAAGTTTGATGATATGTAATTTGATGAAACTCAATTAAATCTAACGGTAATATTACCGTTTTTAATACATTCATTTTTTTCAGTACAATTCAATATAATTGTGTTCAGTTTAGCATAAATAAGTTGTATTAAGATTTATTGTTTATTTAATTATTCATATTGATTGAAAGTTAAGTAATATTGTAATTGAATATCGTGATAAAATGTCAACTCAGTCAGTGATACTAGTTAAATCTATTTTCATAAAATGTCAAGTAAAATATTTGATATTAGTTAGTATCTACCTATATGAAATCAAGTGTGATATGATATTTGATTAGTAAAATTCAATATGGTTAGTGATTATTTGAAATAAGTGATAGTTGAACATTTATATATAAACTGTAAGGGCCTGTTTGATAAACATGAACTGAACTGAACTGATCTGAACTGAACTGAAAAATACTGAACTGAACTAAAAAATACATTTGATTCTTTTATACAACATATATCTATATTCAAAATTCTTATTAAAAAACAAGCCATTTAAGTTTATTGAATTTAACTTAATTGAACAAAACTAAATTGAAGAAACAAATCACTACATCGACATTAGCTAAATTTCATCGTGATCCTAGAAGTTAAACATAATTGACTGAATACTGAACTGAACTTTATTGAACTGAAATATACTGAACTAAACTTTATTGAATTGAATTGATATAACCAAATTGTGCTATATTTTATCAAGTCAAATTTTATTAGCACCAAACTTATTAAATCGAATCTAGCTTGATAAACAAAAGTGAATTGAAGCACAATGAATTGAACTAAACCAAACTTAATTAAGTTGAACTTACAAAAGTATGCATTGGTACAATTAAATTAGAAAATATTTATCAAATCATATTTCATCAATTTTAAACTGACTTGAACTGGATTGAACTGAATCATACTGAACTAAATTTAATTGAACTGAATCAAACTGAACTAAACTTAATTGAACTGAATTGAAGAAAACGATCAATGCATTGATATAACTAAATGAGGTTGTATTTTATCAAGAATAGAAAATAGAACTGAATTGAACTACACTGAACTTAATGGAACTGAATGAACTGAATTGGACTACACTTAACTAGAAATGAACCGAGTTGAACCACACTTAACTAAAATGAACTGAATTAACTACACACAACTGAAATGAACTGGATTTTCAATATGAACTTAAAATCATTAAATTATATTTTCGTTGAACTAAATTGAAATAAGTTATATTTTCTCTAAACTGGATTGAATTGAGTTGAATTATTAACATTAGTTTGTTTAATTATTTTTAAAAGTATAATGCACCGAACTGAAAAATATTGAACTGAACTAAACTGAAAAATACCGAACCGAACTGAATAGTTAACCTTTCATTAGCTAGATATTATCAACTCAATAGAAAAAGGAGAGTTATGAACTTAGGATTTATCTGTGGAACTTATCAATAAAATATTTCAATTAAATTAAATTATATTAAATTAAATCAAAATATAATTTGATCATATTCAGGTAAATTTAGACATGCTAAATATATTTTTTAATACATTAATTTTCACCTCAATATAGTTTAGCTCATTTCAGTTTAGTAAGAAATAAGTTCAAACAGACAAATCTTTATGATTGACGGATGGGTATCTATAATACAATATCATCAAAGAGAGAAAAAAATATATATATATATGGGAGGTAACTTCATAAAAGTTATATAGTATATTAATTTTAAAGAAGGAATTTAACAAAAACTATAGTTTGGCAGGATGGTAAAGAGCATGGGACAAGTTGATGTCGCCCGCGTTCGAAGCCTGTGTGTGGAAATTTTATTTCTTACTATTTTCTGGAAAAAATATAGTGGGTGGGGTCAAGTTTATTATTTTTAAACGTAATAAATTACAAGAAGGCGGGAAATGAATTTTGCAAGGGAAAGAGTTCCTACCTGGGCTTAACTTTACAACGGGCCTACAACATATTTTAAGTTGGTTGTATATCTTTGCAGCCAAAAGAATAAATCCGGTTGTAGATGTGTATTTGCAACCGTAATTTGGCCTGTTGTCATTTTCTGGTTGCTATAGCTTGTTTTTCTTGTAGTGGAACTTACGCAGAAGTATAGAGCTCTCGAAGATGATTATGGCAAGGCTCGGGCTGCCAATAAAGATTATGACCGAGAGTGGAGAGAAGCCAGGAGGGAGTTGATGGAACTCAAGAGTGAGGGTCATAATAAAGACTCTCGTATATCCGCTCTTCAGCATGAAAATATCAATGTAAACCATAAGATCATCGCTGTCGCTGAAGATTTGAGGATATGCGAGGCCGAGCTGAATGCTTGTAGGATCCAAATAAAGGAGCTGGATTCCCAAGGTGTGTTTATCACGCATCCAGTATCTTCAAGGAGAGAGGTAGGTGGGCCTTCTTCAGGCCCGAATATGGGGCGAGGAATGAGGCCTCCTGCCCGAGGTGGTATGTCTCGAGGGATGGTTAATCCTTCAGTAGGGTCTTCACGTGGAAGGGGAAGATGAACGTCACCTACTCCTGGAATTCATGGTACAATTGGATCCCTTCTCAACCTGCGCCCATAGAAGGTAGGGGGATCCCCCACATCTTCTCAATTAATGAGGATAGCAGAAGAGAGTAATTAGGGTCGAGGCCTCCAGGGAAACCGAGGTCGTGCCTCTACTTCTACTCGTGGTCAAGGACGTACCCCTGTTTATAAGGACCTTCACGAGGTGTAGGAAGTATCATAGTGTAATTACACTTTTTAGTTTTGCCTTTAGAAAGGTCTTTGATTTTTGAGAAGATTGGTTATCAGGCTATTAGAGCCTAACTTATGTTGAATTAGTATTGATAAGCACCTAGGTAGGTACGTCATAATGAAGGTCGGTTTTCAAACTTTGTGAGTTTGTATGACCCGTATTATATTGGTTTTGACCATATACTTTTTATAAGTATATAAATTTTATTTTAGCCCAAGGTGATTGTAATTTGAACACGTAGTTCAAGCAACTCATATTAGATAAGCATCAACCACACGCTTATAAGCGTATAAATCTCAGGCAGCAGTCTTTACTTATGCTTTGTAAGGCATAGTATCTCTTTGTATTAGAGGGATATTGACTGCTTAAAATAAAATAGAATGTATATATTGAAAAGAAATTGTATTCTTCGAACCCGTAAGTTCGGCAAAATTATAAAGACAACCCCGAGTTTGGGAGCTCGGGTATGAAAAGTAAAATGAATGAAAAAAGGGAAAAGAAGCTTGGCCCATAGGCCTTATTGAAACAGTTTCTCCTTATTTGGAGAAGGTCTACTTTTTTTTAGCTCCGAGGTACCTGCGTAAGAAGGGCGCCATTATGACAGGATCCAAGTGTTCTCTTTCACAAGTTTGTAAGAGGTAGAACCCACCGGATTGGGCTGTGGAGACTTTGTAGGGTCCTTTCGGCCTTGACTCCATCGCTCATTCTAGCTTGTCGGTGCACCACAGGCCTACTGGCATTACCAGTTCTCCTATTCGGAAGGTTTGATGGCGTCGCTTGTGCCATATTGCAGTCATCTCGTCACAAGCCTCATCTTCGAAGTGGAATACCAAGGGTTGTTAGAGATCGGGATCGGGTATCAAATCCCCTAGGATGGCGTTGACGGTCGAGATGTTGCTCACTTTTCTGGCATCACGGATGACCGTGATCATACAGGAACATGCTACTCCTTGGTCTTCTTTGATGGAGGCCACTCCTTGTGGTGTTGGAAATTTCAGTATCAAATGGTATAGGGACCATATGGCTTTGGCTTGGCACATCCAAGGCCTGCCGAAGATGATATTGAAGGGTGTGACAGTATCAACCACTACAAATGTGCAGTAAAGTGTTAAACTTTTTGCTCAATCTGCTACCGTGACTGAGAGTGTGATCTCTCCGAGAGGTATGACTGGATTTCTGGTGAACCCCGAGATCGGGCCCGTAGGCTTGAAGTTGTCCTTGGTAAATCCTAGCCTTTAGACGCAGTCTTGGAACATCACTTCTACTCCGCTCCCATCGTCCACAATGACTTTCTTTACCAGGGAATCCTGTATCGTTGCAGAGATAATAAGAGGGTCGGAGTGAGGTATCTGATTTGACACGGCGTCCGCGTCTGAGAAGGTGATAGTTTCCTCGGGGCGGAGCCTCTTGTTGATCGGCTCGGTGTGGGGTATGGCCCGCACACTATCCTTCAGCTTTGTGAGGGAGATTACTTCTCTAGTGTAGCCATTAATGCCGTTGATGACTCGGTTGGCTCCATTTGGCGGCGGTGGAGGAGGATCTTGAGGATTGTTTCCCCCACCCCCTTGGTTGTTATTGTTGTTGTTGTTCCGGGGGCCATCCTTCTTCTTCTGCCAGGGTTTTCCCCCATACCTCTTCTGGGTACCCTGGCTATCGCCGGCTATCGAGGGTGCAATCTATTGCACAATTCCCTGTCGAATCAACTTCTGAATCTCATTCTTAAGCTGATAACACTCCTTAGTGTCATGCCCCCGATCTCGGTGATATTGGCAGAACTTCGGGGACCTTTGACGCTCGGCTGACTCCTGGCAGGGGGATCTTCAAAAGGTGACTGTGAATGGATAAAATCTCAACCCGAGATCTAGTTAGAGGAGTGTAAGACTCGAAGGTTGGTTTGGAGGCGCCTTTTGTCTTCTCGACCTTGGGTATCTTCATCTTAGGCTCCTTGCCTTTATTTTCAGTATAGGATTCTCGCGGTCTCTTGCCAGTTACGCGTCCGCTTTGCTAGCATACTTCTCCATGATAACATGAATATGTTGAATGGTGGTTGGATTCTTAGTGGCCAGCTTCGTTCTCACGTTGTCATCATCCACACTCATGCGGTACATATTAATCAAGAGGACTTCGTCTCGATCGTAGCATTCTGTAGCCAGATCCATGTATCTGTGATAATGTTCTATCACAGTTTCTCCTTCTTGGCGGGGCATGTACCCTAAGTCTCCGAGGGCTTAGTAAACTTCTTCTTTTGGAAGAAAGCAAGGAGTAGAAATTCAGCGAAGTCCCAATAGTCAAACAAAATTTCTGGTTTAGTTTGGGTAAACCAGGTCTGGGCTTTTCCTCAAAGGTAACTAGGGACAATTTTGCATATCTCCAGCTCATGAAAGTTTCTCGTCTCAAGTGTCTTGAAAAAGACTGACAGAAATTCTCGAGGGTCGCTGGTACCGTCGTAGGTAGGCAAGTGTTCAGGGACCCTCTTGGTACTGTCAAAGGGAAGATTCACGATATGTCGTGAGAATGGAGAACGAGCAGACTGTCCTCTGGGTCTGAGGATACATTTGATCTCTTGGTCGACCTCGTACTTCCCTCGAGTAGGGTATGCTCCTTCCTGGGTAAAAGGCCGATCAACACTGGTTTGCCACTCGCTCTGAGTCCGTCCCCTCTTCTCCCGCCGGAGCTCTTCCTGAATGTTCTCTATGCGCATTCTTCGCCACATCCTCCCTGCTAAATGTTGAGCCATCGTTGCGATAGTTGGCTGGATCGGGAGGTGGTGGTAGGTGTCTTTGAGTGCTGTATGGAGGCAGGCTCCGAGATAGATCATTCAGGAATCTCTGTTGTTGAGTAGGATCAGAGGGCGGTGTTGCCGGAATTGATGGCCGACTGGGGGCGTGATGCGTCTAGGCGCGAAGCTGTTGGCTTGAATTTATCAGAGATGCCACAAAGTCAGGGTATTGAGAATATAGGTCTCTCATCAGTGCTCAAACATCCTCAGGGATTTCCCTCGGGGGAGTGTCAAGGATAAGGTTTATGCGAGGTGGATCAGAGCTCGGAGGGGGAGGGACTGTAGGTCCCAAAGGTTGCCTTAGGGATTCCCTCAGGCGTCTCTGTCTTGCCTCTTCCAGTTGTCTTTCCGCAAGATTTGACGGTCCCTTAGCGCTCTCTCCTCTTCAGTGAAGATTGAATCAGATCCGCTATATCCTAGTCTATTTTCAGGATCCAAGCCTTCTGAATTATTCACTTGCTCGTTGTAGTTCATGTCGGTCAGGATCGAGATTCTTACTTCGGACACAATAGGATTTGATCCAAAGGGTGGTACTCTGGATGCAGTAGGATTTAGACCGGAGATTGGTGCTCCAAACGCGGCAGGTTTTGGACCGGAGGAGTTCGGAACGTTGGAGTTTCCGGCACCTACGGTAGAGCTTAGTGATGGTTCTGATGTTGAACGTGCTCGGGATCCTCTTGGTCGGCCACGTCCACGTCCTCGGGGAGCTTTCTCTCCTTCGGGATTTTCTTCTGGGGCTTGCCCTTGCATCCGGGCGCTTCGTCTGGGGTGCTCAGCTTCAAACATGGCGTTGAAAACTTGTTGAACAGGTGCACAGGATCAGATCAGAGACAAAGTTCGGCGACGTCGTCAATTGACACGATGTCCCACCGGGCGTGCCACTTGATGTATGACGGACACCGGCGCTCGACGATGAACTCTGCTCACAAACGCATCTGCAAAACAAAGCCTCGGGTGTCCCGAGGATAGACACTCCGACACTCAAGTTAGTATGATGCGTAAGGCGTATTGTATGTAGTATGAGATAGAGAGGTCTACCAAAGCTTTGGGTATTTATATGGCTACAATCCGTAGATCACCAAGATATGTAAATATGGTAGGAATACAACTCTTATGGGAATAATAGTTGTATTACCATGTATAGAAAAAGTGTATTTCGGTCATGGCTGTATTACCATGTTTAGGATGATGTATATTCCTTGTAAAACATTCATAATATACGCATTCCTTATAAGGATTAGGATTGATGGATCCGTGGATCCATCCTCCGCGTACCTCGAGCCCATGACCCTTCTCGGACCCTGGTCCGTCCGAGATTGAATGAGACCCAGAATACGAACCATGGACTTATCAATATATTTAATTTTTTATGTAAATATTATGAACAGATTTATGAAGATGAGGATGAAGTGTGTTTAAAGAAAAACTTTTTAAAATAATTAACAAAATTATAGTGGCAAATTTCAAAAGATTATGAAATTTTCAATATATATCGTAACTGCCAGATTATTCATCAAAGATAATTATTATAAAATAATATATTAAGATCAAAATATAAGAAATTTATGTAAAATTAAGTTAATAGATAAATATTTGTATAAGTACACATTTTAAGGAAAAAATGCTAGCGATCCATACATAATTAACATATAAACACTATAATCTATATTTATAGTCTAATGTATGAGAAAAACATTCATCCGGATGATCCTGATGCACGCCTTATCAGGCACCAATAAGATAATGACACGTGTACAATTGTAATGTTTTAATTGGTTAAGATATTTTTAGTAAAGTTCTAAAACCCTAATTTAGAATGCCTAAACCCGTCTGGGTAATGATTGAACACGTGGCCCAATCATAAATTAGATAAAGATGATGTGTCGTTATTTAATTGGTGCCTGATATTGCCAATATCAGGATGATCCTGATATATATTAAACTGCTAATATATTTGTATAATCTATGGTGATCTTTGTAGTAATATAGAATATTTCCATGCATATTCCATAAATCGCACATTCATGTTTTCCTTTCGCAGACGTGTTAATTAGTATGATGAAATGAAATTACCGTGTAAATTAGGATTTTATAGGTGGAATGAGTTGTATTTGAAAAAATAGAAGGCGGAAGTTATTGTATCATCATCATAAAGAATGAAACAATAAAATTAAAAAAAAAAAAGAATATATAAAAATGGTAGGCACCGGAATATGGTGTACTTGCGGTGGTTGTGTGGTTGCTTTAGTCAAAACTACGCAGTTTCATTCCTTATAATAATTTTTATTAATTTATTTATTGACGAGAGAAATAATTGTTAGTTCCCTTTAGAAAAAGGATAAAGTAAAAAATACTCATAATCAAAAATTAAGTTAATGATTCACAAGTCACGACCTACTAAGATCCCGTTTGGGAACTAGCGGTTAGCTGTTAACTGTTAGCGGTTTGTACTAACTGTTAGCTGTTAGCAGATTTTATTAGCTGTTTTGACTAACTGTTTGTAAAAATGAGTGTTTGGTAAAAAGTAAATAGCGGATAGCTGTTTGTTATGCTATATGACAAAAATGGACACAATTAAATAAAATTTATCATTAGTTTATAAATTTAGTGTGATCTTATTTTGAAGTATGGAAATTATTTTTAATACTTATATTTTATATTTATTAGAGATAATTAAAATTTATTGTTCTAGAAAATAAAAATAATTAAAATTTATTATAAGGTTTTTTTAGTTTGATTAGTGTGTGATCTATTATTTTAAAAGTATGGAAAAACTTGTCTAATAATTGTATTTTTATTTATTTTGAGGTATTTTTGATTAACATATATAAGATTTTTATATGTTTTTAGTTAATATTCTTACAAAGATAAAATAAAAAACTTGCAATTTTTTTAAAAATAATAAGGAATAAAAATATTGTGTTCAGTGACGTAAAAAATGTTTGAAAGGATTCGTAGGCATGAAAGCTGAGAGTAAAGGATAAAAATGAAAATTGTAATATTAATTGTTGAGTTAAGTTGGAAACGCAGTTTTTCCAAGCGTTTTCAAATTGAGAGGTTTGGATCAAATAGCTAGATGATTTATTATCTCACCAAACACCATAAGTAGCTGTTTGACCTGTCAAAAATTTATTTTTAGCAAAAAAAACAAAACTCTCTTTCAAATCTCTTGTAACCTCTTGCTGCTAAATGGGGACTAAGAACAAAAAAAAGTCATTGCGCGATAACACAAAAATTAGTGGAAATAATTGTCCTTGTAAAATTACCTTAAATCTGTTGTTACCTTAATTGTCTTCACGTGTAAAATGTTGCAAAAAAATGGGAAAATAAATAAATCCGAGTGTATTCCAGTCTATAGTTGGAAAATGTGGATAAGCACGAGAAACCGGGAACCGGTAAACCCAGTAGCCCACCGGCCCACGTTGAGCGCCCACAGACCGGATAGGCAAAACCAGAAACCAGTGTTCGGTTTTCCCAACTCCGACTCTACGTTGAACATGACCTCCCGAAAACCAGGAGCGACCATATCCGGGCCCCACACCCAAGTGGGGATAATGGGTCATCGTTCTCCACGAAACGTGGCGATTCGACCCGACCCTGACACCTTCACGTGTCCTCCACGCGCCCCTGCATGGCACCGCGTCCCAACGCTCCACCACCTGTCCTCCACCCACCTTCCCTTCCCTCCCAAGCCAAAGGACTGGGAGGTGCAACGCACGCGGAGCCGCAGCGAGTGTGGTGGTTCCATGAAAATGGAGAAACCAGGTTTTGTTGAAAACTATTACACTAAACAACTGCGGCCTCTTGTAAAGTTGTAATTAAGTATAGTATTTAGTACCCACAAGATTTTCCTCCCTATATATCCCTCCCTGACCCCCAAAACCAGTACTCCATAACTCTCGTTTACAAAACCAGACTACCAAACCAAATTCATTTCTCGAATCCTACTATCCGGGTCGGGTCAGCAACAATGCGGATGAGTTGCAACGGATGCCGAGTGCTCAGAAAGGGCTGCACCGAAGATTGCAGCATCAAACCGTGTCTCCAGTGGATCAAGAGCTCCGAATCTCAGGCCAACGCCACCGTCTTCCTAGCCAAGTTCTACGGCCGCGCTGGCCTCATGAACCTGATCAACGCCGGCCCCGATCACCTCCGCCCTGGTTAGTGTCTTCTCTTCTCTCTCACACTGGTTTGTGATTTTATGGACTTATGGCTGATTAAGTTTCTGGTGCAGCGATTTTTAGATCCTTGTTGTACGAGGCATGCGGGCGGATTGTTAACCCCATTTACGGGTCGGTCGGGTTGCTTTGGTCGGGGAACTGGCAGCTCTGCCAGGACGCGGTGGAGGCGGTACTCAAAGGGGAGCCGATATCGCAGATTGCCACGGAGGCGGCGGAGACCGACAATGGGCCACCCCTCAAGGCCTACGACATCCGCCACGTCAGCAAGAGCGAGAAGGCCGACGTCCACCGGGTCAGGAACCGGTGCCGGTTCAAGCGGTCCGGAACCAAGGCGAAGGCCAGCGACGACAACAAGGTGGTTTGTTTGGACGAGGAGGAGGAGAACCGGTCGACGAGCCACGGGTCGTCGTCGCTGAGCCACCAGTCTGCGCTGAATGTGGAAGGAGAGAGTCGCCTGAGCTTGGATCGAGCCGATGTGGGGGACATTGAGCTGGAGCTGACGCTGGGGCTTGAGTCGGGTTCCCAAGCCAAGCCGAAGCAGGGGAAGCCGAGCCGGGACGAGGGACTGTGCCGGATGGAGCTGGGGCTCGACTATTCGGCTTGAAGATGATGAGATTCTGATCAACCTTTTTTCGTTCGTTTTAATGTAGCAACAAGTTGCCTTGTTAAAGAGAGCACTAGTTTTGTACAGGGTCAAAGCTTGAAATGAATTTTGTACTCTGATTTTGGCTCAGCAGCGATGTTATATGTATTTAATTTCTTGTAGAACAACAAGTTACACTATTTCGCTTGCCGGAATATTACCGGAAAGCGACGGTGAATGATACCAACAATGATAATTCAACGCCGTTCGTAGTTGGCCGTCTGAATTAGTGAAAGTTAAATATGATATTGATTGAGCGATTTCTTGTGAAGTTCTAACAAAATGAAACTTTACAACTAGCAGTGAAAAAGATAAAATAGTGTGGAACTTGAATGAGGACTAGGTAGTTGTCTGTTTCGTTCTCATATTTGGAAAATCTAGTCGCTTTCGATGGCTATCAAGTGCTTTTCTCTGTATTCGCAAATTGGAAGATATCACCCGTAGAATTTATGAGTGACTGTATAAAGATATATTGATGTATACTCCTTGTTGGACTAGTTGGGCTATTTGATGGGTATTATAATTTCAAACTAGCCATTTCACCATGAAACACTGATGTTCAAATGAGATTACCACGAAATTATAAAACTCAGCCTATTTTATAGGATTTTTAATGTAAGGGATGTCTAATAAATTTTGCCCACCCTATGGGTAGTTTAATTAAAAAATAATAATAATTAAATTTTTTGGAAAATTTCATTCAATAACGAGTCATGAATTATTACATAGAATCTAGTCTATCGTCTAACTAAGGTGAGACTCATGATTTGGACATCAATTCTGTTTACAATATTTTTTGATAAACCAATTTTTCATTAATATCACCAAACCATTACAAATTTAAACCTTCACTCCCAACCTATAAACCGATAAAACAAAGTCTCCTATGTAGTAGGACAATTCGCAAAAAAGAACAAAAAACGGCTTGTCAAGGTCTATGAGGCAAAATGTCCTTGCATCCAACTGTATTCAGAGTCTATACTTCTCCCCACCACTAATGTTGATGTCTCTATGTGCTGGAAGATTCTTCGGTTCTTTTCCTCCCAGATGTGATATGTGATACAATGTTAAGACAATGAGAACCACTTTCTTTGCCTGAACCGTGACTCTCCAAAACATCAATCCTTTCCTCAGGGCCCCTCAGTGAAGAAACTCGTGGTAAACCAACAAACCTAAGAACCTCCTGACCATAAGGGCAAGTGCTAAACAGATGAGAAGTTGTTTCTTCATCCAGTCTACATAAGCAACAAGGAGGTAGATGACTCAGAATCTTGAAATTTTGGAGTCTGTCAACTGTGGCCAGTCTTCCTTTCAACAACATCCATAGGAAAAACTAATGTTTTGGCAAAATTTTGGTGTACCAGACCAATTTTGCCAAATCATCCTCTTGTTCAGCTCCTTTTAGCAAGTTGTAGGCAGTGGTGACAGAGAATTTAACTTTGCTATTCACACATTCCTGCAACTTATCAAACATTCTATCTTTAAGTCTCGTAAGTAGCTTCCAGATCCAACTGTGATTCCCATTTGTCTTATGTGTTTTCCAGTGTTGCAGTTTCAAGTAGTAGGCATGTATCCACCTAATTTAGAGAGCATTTTTTTCATTTGGATGTCCCACAGGTGCTTGTAGATTGAGGCCATATTTCATATGGAGGGGTCCCTGAGGCCAACACCTCCCAGCTTCTTGGATATGCTCAAAGTATCATGAGTTGTTGGTGTGAAATACCTACTATTTTCATCTTTGCCCCATAGAAATTCTCTGCATAGTTTCTCCACTTCATCATGAATCTCCTCAGGGAGTTTTAATACAATAGACCAATAGGCAATAACTAGTGAAACAGAGTAACATTGTATTGATCAGGTGAATTTTCCCAGCATAAGACTTATGTTCTGCCAAACAGGCAATGTGCTCTTAGTTTGTCCATCAAGAGTATACAGGCTTCTTTGTCCCATCTACAAGAGGTGAGAGTGAGTCCGAAGTATTTCATTGGGAACTGCCCCCTGGTGACATTTAGGATTGCTGAAAGAATGTCCTTCTCATGCTCTTCCATTGCTGAAAAAAAGACTAGGGACTTCTTATTGTTAATGACAAGCCCTGTGGTATGCAGAAATTCCTCCAAACAAGCCTTCACCCTCTCACTGATTTTGCAGTGGCACCACAAAATATAAGCAGATCATCTGCAAAGATGAGGTTGTGGATCCCTATTCTCCCACTCTTATGATGGAATTCAGTCTGTTTTGCAGTGAACTTAAACTCTAGCATCTTTGTCAGATATTCCATCCCTAGCACAAATAAGAGTGGAGAAAGAGGATCTCCTTGCTCCACCCCCTTTCCACCCTTAAAAAAAGCAGTATATTGACCATTGAGGGAGATGCAGAAGCTGGAATTCTTGACACACTTCTTCAGCCACATGAGAAACTATCCTGAAAATCTCATCTCAACCAGCCAGTCAAAAAGGAATTCCCAACTGAGATTGTCAAAAGCTTTTTTTATGTCCACCTGGATAACACAACTTCGCTTCATATTCCTATTTGTGTACTTGTGGATAAGTTCTTGAGTCAGTAGCACATTGTGAGCTATGCTCCTCCCTATCACAAAAGCCCCTTGATTTATGTTGACCAAATCAGGCATTACCTCTCCCAGCCTTGTACACATAACTTTTGCTAGTTGCTACCACCTTGTACAAGACAGAGCAGCATGCAATGGGTCTCAAATCTGCAGCAGTCTGGGGGAGTGAACATTTTGGAATCAGGGCTAGCACAGGTTTACTAAAGTCTGTTGGTGGTTCATCTCCACTGAAGAAGCCTTTCACTGCCCTAAGGACACTGGGACCATTAATTTCCTATGTTTGCTTGAAGAACTGGCTTGTGAATCCATCATGACCAGGGTTTTAACCTGAACCAATATTTTTTAGAGCTGCTACAATCTCCTCATCTGATACTTTATGAGAGCAGCCTGTTGAGGGACAGTGAGGGTATTCCCCATCCTTGTGTATTCAAGATTTAGCTTCTTAGTGGGGGTTAGTGTTTCACCTAACTGTTTCTGAAAAAATATCCACCAGATAGTTCTCTATGTCTCCCTTCTCTTCAAACAACTTTGTTCCATCAGATAAGCGTTGTATATGATTCTGATATTGCCGAGTTTTAAGAATAGAGTAAAAGAGCTTGGTCCTATCTTAACTCTTTGCTGCAAAAAATTATAATCTAATTCTGAGTAGAACTGTGCCTCTAATCTTCTATCTCTTTCTTCTTGTTGCTTCTCCTCTGATAGTAAGTGTTGAGTAAGTGCAGAAACTGCTCTCTCCCACATTTCCTTTGCCAAGGAAAACCTTTTCTCTATGTCAGAGAACTGCTTCTTGTTAAGGGCAAGTAAAGGTGCTTGCAGCTCTTCTAGCTGTTGGAAAAGGTCAGCTAATGAGTGAAGGTCATCCTAGAAATTATTTAAAACATCCTTAAATAGTGGTGTTGATATCCACATATTGAAGAATTTAAAAGGCTTAGCTGGTTGTCTTTGCCTTTTCCTGAGCTGTACCACTAGAGGGAAGTGATCAGATGCGTCATTTAGGGTGATCAAGCAGATTGATTCTGGAAATATGTCAATTCAAGTATGATTAACTAGGGCTTTATCAATCCTGCTAAAAATTATCTATCCCGCCTTTCTTCTGTTTTCACAGGTCTATGTAGGTCCAAAAGATTTAAGTTCCAGCAAGCTTAAATCTTGGACTAATTGCTGAAAATCTATCACCTCTTTGCCTTGCACATGATTTCCTCCCTGCCTGTCCTCTAGATGGAGAGGTGAGTTGAAATCTCCTATCACCTGACAAGGGTTTGTGTCACCCTGATCCAACTTAGTTAGATGTGGGCAGAGAGTTTTCATCTCTTCTATAGTGTTGAAACCATAGAATGGAGTGATGTAGCATTCCTGTTTCAGCTCTTTAGCAAAACAATGAACATCCATCCACTGGTCACCACTCACTGTATGGATGATGTCAAAAAAATCAGGTCTCCACCCTAACCAAATCCTTCCTTGATCCACCACTGCAGTGTTTGTCAACCAAGACCATCCCAAGTTCAGATTGTCCCGTACTGCTGCCTCAATTTTTTTAAACCTTTGTCTCAAAAAAACAAGCTAAACCAAATCTACCTTCTGTATAAAATCTTATAACCTTCATCTGTTTGTCCTTCCTATTTACACCTCGTACATTCCACGCTATAATACTGCTACTCATTGGGAGGATCAGTAAAAGCATGGAACCTTCCACTTGTGTCACCCCTATCTGCCTTAGTGTTATCCAGTACCGGCTGCTTCCCAGCCCTCTACTCTGAACTGCTGCAAACCATCTCAAATCCTTCATCATCAGTTAATTTCCCATTACTGGCTGCCTTGACATGCTGTGCTGCTTGAATGACCACAAGACTGGCTGGTACCCAGTCTATGGAAGGCATGGTAGGTTTGGGAGAAGGCTTTCTAAATGGTGTGGGATTGCTAGTGGCAGGCCGGACCTCCAGTTTTGAAGCATGTTTAGCAACATGAATCCATCTCCTAGTAGGCCTGGGGGCATAGCTCTTGAAACTGGTTCAGAAACCTTTTTGCATTTAGCCACAGCATGCCCGTACTTTCGGTATTGGGTGCATTGCACCGGAGCCCATTCAGAGAGGATTGGCTGATGTTGGATTATATCATTTTCATCCAAATAAGGTACTGAGTTAGGTACCGAATCCCCAATCTCCGCCCCAACTTGAATTCTGGCAAAAGAGAGCCTTTCTAGGTTTAGAGTAAAATCATCTAACTTTAAAGGAGTGCTTAGAGGGCTAACAATCCTACTCAGGATCGAAGGTTTCCAGTATGGTAGAGGGAGGTTTGGCAGCTGCACCCACACTGGAACTCTAGCAGTTTCAAATGACATCCAATTTTGAGACCATGGTTGAATTAGCACATGCTTATGGTCAAATAGGAACATACCTTCAGCTAGTGCCTCGTCTCGATGTTGTTTCTGAGCAAAACGGATATTGAAAATGCCATCCATCATCCTCCAAACTTTTTGAATGGGTTTGGTGCTCCAGATTCTGTTGAAGAAACCCTTTATGACTCACAGCGGTGGGAAGCTTCCAATCACCTTGCAAACTACAATCAAGTCCCATCTTCTCAAACTGTCATCAACCTCTGATTTGGGGTTCTTTGCCATCTGGATTCTTTCTAGAGTAATTGGTATAAAAATTTTACCTCCTCCCGTGTGTGCTCGGCAAAAATATGTTCTATCTAGTTAGCATCAGTTTGGGTTGGAGTAGGATCCTTCTCCACCTGGTCACTCCAGCGATCGGAGCCAGCATTGACCCTTGTCAGAGGAGTTTACAGATGCCCTTTTGCCCCTTTCACCCTGTCGCCGGAGTGTTCGGCTCAACTGCTTGTTCAAACCCATTGTTCACCTGTGACTGCTCCTCTCGGACGGAAGCCTGAGCTTGCTCCAGATCATCGATCAAGTTGTTCATAGTCGATCAAGTTTTTAACACTCTGCAGTGATGTCTGCCCTTTGGTTAAGGCAAAGTCCCCGTGGCGGTGCAGGATCAATACAATTATTTTTATTATAGTAGTATAATAAATTAGTAATTATAATCCCGTTTTCTATTTTCTCCCTTGTCATTTAAGTTTAACATTATACCATCTCATATTCTTATTAGGATTACGATATAAGTTTATATGGTCTTTGATAAATAGTATAAAATATATATTAATAGATAATAAATAACATAGCATCTTCTAATATGAAAGTGAAAATAATATAAGAGAACTACTACAATATTTATAGAATCAGTACTAGACTCTACACTATCCACAATCGATGTGGGATAACCTACAATATAGGAGAATGTAAAATATTTTAATATCTTTATTCCTAATATAATAATAAAACTGAATATATCCATTTTCTATCCTTAATCTCGTTAGCCTTTAATATCATCCCAATTATGAAATTTTCATATAGTTTCATGTTGTTTAAATAAAATAACCATAAATTTCTTTCATTCTTTTGGAAACATTATCATGTTTCAAGAGTTTTTTTCCCTACTCTCTGTAATCATTCTTCTAAGGGTGTATTGATGTAATCTGCCAATTTTTGACTTTTTACAAGGTTGAGGGAGCTTTATATATTTCCTACCGTGGTTTTAATTTTTTTAATAATAACAATAAAAGACGAATAAATGAAAAATTAATATACTAATATATAACAAAACAAAACGAAAGGTATTTGCACCAGATTGATAGGTGATCCGTAAAGGAAATTATGTTATTTTGGGTTGTGAAATGGTGTGGTCGTCACTCTGATTATGTTTTCTTCATGGAACACGATTTAAGGTCCCTGTGAAATTTTAAACAAAACATTCAACTTAAATATGTAAACTTTCAATTGATTTATCTTATAGGGAACTAAAAGAGAAATACTTCACTTAATATTTATTTATTTATCTATATCAAATGACGTCGTATATTAGCACAACCATCTTAAATCTTCTGCGAAACCACACCCACTTCACCGATTGTTTATGTTTTCTTTGTGTAAGTAGCCGCAATCTACCATAAAACCGTCCCCTTAAAATCGGTTTATGTTTCCAATATGTGTGCCGCAAACCTCTTCTACAATCATTCTTTATTTTATCTTTTTACTAGATATATATTAAAAAGTAGAAAGTAGCGGCATAAATATACTTAAATATATTTAGTGTATGGTTACCGCTCATTATCCGTCGCTGCAAATTCTGTGTTACTACAATAAACGACATCATATATTGCGTTTCGTATGAAACCTACGCCGGCCGCCGTGTAATTATGGTGTAATTCCATAATTACATTTGCATAATTAAAGAAGTTTGTGGCGATATACAATACTGGTGCATGATTTTTCTTTGGGTGTTGATATTTACACCACCCTGGTGGAGAAAATAATCTCGGTAGAATAAAAAGTTGGTGGACCATGTGGTGTAGATAGAATAAAATGCTATTTACACCTACCATATTTATTACGTGTACAGTAAAATGTGTCCTATTTATTGTAATTGATTAGGGTATGATGGTATTAGGTAAATTATTATTGTATCTGGTAAGTTATGTATTCTTGGATAATTTTTTTAAAATTTTATTTGATACCACATTTTAAATCACGTTAATATAGAAAATTAATAAAAAATATGTTAATATATTGATAAAAATTTTACAAAAAATGGTTAGTATTATCCAACCAACTCCAACTCACGTTCAATATAAAACATCATAGAATAATTAGGTCAATATTTTGAAGAATGGTTAGATTGGTTTGTTTTGAAGTAAATTATAAATTTGTGTTCAAATTTATTGGAAACATCAGTGATATGAAAGTTAAATTATAAAATAAGTCGGCCAGATTTGTTTTGGACGGTAAAATTTGAGAACTGTGTTCAATGTTATTGGAATAGGAGTAATGATTAATCCGTTAAAATTACATGTGAAAGTCTTCTATATAAAAAGGAAGAAATTCATTTCTAAATGCATTTATACATAATATAGTCAGATAATCCATTCCAGATGAGATAGATAAAGATAAATAAATGTTTTTCTTATATTTTATTCCGATATAAATCAATATTTTAAATAATTGAATAGTAATTTATATATTATTTATTTATATTCTAATTAAAATACTTCTGAAAAAATTTGTATCATGATTTTTTTTTAAATGGATATAAATAAGAAGATATCATATTAAATGAAGAGTGAGTTTACCCAAAACCCTTTATCATTTATGTTTAGAAGTTAACAAGTAATAAATATTAACTTTACAAGTTGAGTAAGTGATACACATTAATTTAAATAAAAATGGGTTAGGTGGGTGTATTTAGCAATTGGGGTGGTGTAACTAGAATCACCCTTTTTCTTTTGGTAATATCATCCCCGCCGTTACCATAATTTACGTACTTCGTGACTTTTTTAGTAATAACATGATGAGAATATAGAAACTTAAATTATGCACATACATCATCCCGTATTAATATATACCTTACTATATGTTCTAATTTCTTTTATGAAATTATTATATTATTTAACTTCATTTAACTTGGTATAATAAATACATATAAATACCTTTCATATTCTGACTTTCAAAAAACACCTCACGTACTGAGGTTGTATGTACTCCACTGCCAATTTTAATTCCTCAATTTGTTTGGGTTTAGAAGGACGTCCTCAAACATACGTGGTTGTCGAGTGAGTGAGCATTTTTTTCCGCATTATGTAATGCCTTCATATATATTCTTTGTATTTTGTCTAACAGAGAAGGATAATATCAACATCCTCCAAGCCCGATGAGTCGATGAGCATTGTCAGAATGTCAATGGGATGAGAAGAAATCAATGGGAGACTAAAAGGTAAGAAAAGGTTAATCCAAAGGGTTTTGTTTTTCAGTGTTACTTCCAGGATTCTTCATACTTTATTCGAAACATAAATTTGGAGACACCACCGGTTGATATCGTTTTTCAATCAGAGGGGGTTTTATTTTAGGGTGTGACGATCCGTTCGGGGTTAAATTTAGAATTCATTTTTTCATTGTGTATTTGAATTCACTCTATGTTTCTCCCGTGTTTGTTTCTTTTGACTATGTAGCAATGGTGACCTGGGATGAGGTGAAGCAAGCGAAAGGTGGTGGAATGGAGATTTTGTGTCACCGTGACGTTCGATATTTTTTTGATTTTTGTATAAGAACGCAAACATTTAAATCTATAACTTTTTAAGAACATAATCTTAAATGTTATTTTGTTGCTCTTACCATATTGATTTGATTCTAATTTCTAATGAATACGATAGTACTTAGTGATTTGATTCTAAATGGAAGTGGGTATAAGATGATTTTGAACCTCCTAGATACAGGAGATGGAGAATTTCAAAAGCATATTTTGACAATTGTGAACCTTCATATATATTCTTCTTCTTATTTTCAGATTTGGAACGTTTAATTATTTATCACCCGGAATGAAATACACAGAAGGTGCATACAAAGCCATAATAATTATGCAAATACATGCATGCCATAATTATGCAAAGTCCGTCACCGTTTAATAGTGGCATAATGGTGGCCGATGGGAATGCAGGATCTAATGTCGTTTTACATTTTTGCATTACAATTCTGGAGGCGGCGTTTTCATTTATATTTATATTTGTGCCGCCATTCTCTTATATATTTAATATCAAAATACATAGTTAAATATTACAAATTAGAAAAAATATCATTTATTAGTATGGCTAAAATTTGGATAGTTTTAAAGTTTGATCAAAATTATATCCTTCCTTTCTCCAAGAGTATATCAAATTTACTCCCACCTTCGTAAATAAGTGTTCAAATTAACACTCCTTTAAAAAATTACGCATTAGTACAAATAATTATTAATATCATGAGTTATTGAAACCTTTTATTATAAAAAGGATCAAATCACAATTAATTAGTCGGTGGTAAGCGTGTTGAAAGTCCAAAAAATAAAATTGGAAAAAAAGTAATTTTGACAACTGATTGTCGGTGTTATTGGCAACGTCAATTTATTACCACTAGACTGGACTAAACTAAACTGAACTAAAAGATATGCAGATAAGTCGTACTAAACAATCCATAAGATATGTCTTCCAGTGAATTAACAAATGTACATTAATGCAAGATGCGAGATATTACTACTAAATAAATATTTATTTTCAAAATTCTTTTGTATTTATCCATTGTTTGTTTTTTGTAATTAAGTGAATTTTATCGTATTATGCACATCAACTAATATTGTATCAAAAATAGTATACTTTAATGTTGTTTTTTAAATATAATTTAATATGACATTGTTAATCATAAATAACAACATATAACTTTCTTATTCCTGCTATTGGTAAATTAATTTTAAATTTCAAAAAAAAAAATACATCAAGTAACCGCGCAACGCGCGGTAAGGTTAGCCTAGTTTTATTAATTTATTTAATCACACCACAATATGGTATATAACCAATTAGCGTAGTCTTTTCTGTTTCATGCGCAAATATCATCATGTCATGTGCATATATATATTTTTGCCTTTTATTGTACACACTAACACATTAAAATATATTGTTCACCTCAATATATAACCGTATCTCCAGAGGTATACATTGGCACACGTTAACATTTTTTTCTACATTCCCCAATAAGGGGTGTACATTGGTGAGTTTTTTTAATCGATGTTGTGGTCGATTTATCAATTCAACGATCCTTTTGCCTTTGATAAGTTTATGTGGGAGCAGAGGCGGCCCAACAGTGAGGCCATTGTTACCCTTGCCTCAGACCCAAAAATTTAAGTAATTTTAGGGGCCCAATTTTTTTTAAAATTATAAATGATTATATATATATAAATATAATTCAGTACTTTGGGCTCTTTTTAAATTTAAAATCAAAGTCTTTTTGGGCCCATTTTAAACTAAAAACGGCCTTTCAAAACCATTTTTACATGATAACGAATTTAATGTTAAAAAATTTTATAAGGGAAAGAAAAGAGTTTTATCCATCCTCATGCAGCTTCCCTTTGTTCGACTGTCTGTCCCTCATCCTTCATCTTTCGGACCAGAGTGGCCAAGCTCCGAGACTAAGTTTTGACCATTCTAATCTTTTGATCTTCGATCATCTTTATGTAGACCATGCTCAAATTATCTTTATTCTTTCACTGATGTAAACACCCAAAATCTCAACTTCAATGTATCCAAATATATATAAGATTGATTATGAGGAGGGCTAACATTTTTTACTTTTGTGCAATTACGCTTAATTTTTTTTGTTAATCTTGATCGAATACTTTTAATTGGTATTGAACTTGGGCATAAATATTATATATGTAAAAGGTTGTGTATGTGTCATGTGTGTGCGGTGTACGTATGTGATTTGATGTGCAAAATTTATGTTTTAATATCTACATTACGCAATAGTATACACGATGTCTTGTGTTAGAGATTAATGAATAAAGTTGCTGGGAAATATGTGCTATCAGGAAATCAAATTAAACCTATATATTTTGACAATTTTTGAATACCTATACTATATTCGTATGTTGGAATTATTATTTTATTTATTGTCAATTTTGTTTGATAGAAAGTGATTCCACCAAGTGGTAAATATAAGTGTCCTTTTTTTTATTTGTTGGACTTAGTTATATTTTTGAATATTGGGAGCCCTTTTTTTTATTTTACAAAAATCACCTCAGGCCCTAAAATAATTAGGGCCGGCACTACGTGGGAGCATTGTGATTAGTATAACCTAATCGAGATATAGTGCCAGAGCAATAGTCAAGTCATTGAAGGTCATTAAGGCGGACAAGAAGAGATCCAACGTTACAAGAAAAAATAATGAGTCTCGAGAGAACCCGTCAGGATTTTCGATATACCTTCTTTTGATGATCCGGATGATCCCACGACGAGCTTCCCTGGTCAATTGGCGCTGATTAATACGCCAGAGATCAAGTTCCCCAAGAAACGATGTGGATGGTGCCTCCAAGCTTGCTCGAGGACGTTTTTGTTTGCACTGTGATTTCCATGTAAAACACATCTTTAGAGTTAGCCGTCGTCAAATCAGAAACCATTGGAGAACCGTCTATGTGGTTCTATGAAATTTGCACAGAAAATAAATTGTCAAATCATACTTTCTCCATCCCAAACCGCAACCACAATTTCTGCAATAACTGCATTGAAAACAAGTTTAGAACTTCAAACCAAGAGGACTTCGGTCTAGTGCCTTTTGTGCATCAAGATACTACAAGTTGAATATCACGACAACGTCGTACTAAGTTGTACCTCTCTATTGCCTAGAGAGTGTATGAGATTTAGAATCTTGGAAATGGCATCACATAATGCCGCAGAGTTTCTTTTCTTCTTCTTTTTTTATTTCCAATAATCGCGAGGAGTTTCGAGATTATAATTTAGGATGCCCAGAAATCAGATCATGAGAAAGATTTAAAACTTATAACAAATTAGTTCCCCAAACTTCCATGGATTGCAAACATGTGATACAATTCTACTTTCACATACTCTAGATTAATATATTCATTTCAATATTTTATTACCATTCACAGTTTCCCAATCCATTTTATATATTCAATTAACTATTTTATTAATTACCTTTTTGACACGTGGGATACTTTCTTTGACATAAGAGACATTTATTGAAATTTCGCGAGTAGAAAATTGATCTTGTATCAAACATTACACATTTGCCATATTAGGCTTAATTTTATAAGTGATTGATGAATCCAATAAGCATCACCCTTTGCATTTTTTTAGTATTTTTTGTTATAGTTCTCACAAATTTTTTGAAGGGAAAAATATATCATTTCAAATTTTTGGAAAAAGTTTAACAATAGGAAATTCAGCTTAGAGGTCCAATCATAGAGGTGTTCGTCATTATTCTTAGCAAAGCTAACTAAAGAATGTACCAATCTAATCTATAGATACCCATAATAAGTCTCTTAAACCTACGGTACGTAGCGAAACATGCATGTCTTGAACCAGAACGATACAAAACGACCGCGGTTCACCTTTACCACACACGCGCCTGATTATATTTAATGCACCGTCGACCACATAAACATCAGGTAGATTAAGGTTGTGCACCAGACTCTCAACTTTCTCTAACGTCTTACTTTCAATACACGTGGATTTTTGATACCATGAAATCTTCTCGTACTCGCTTGAATAAACGCGTCGTCATTGTTTAAAATTACGATCCCTAAACCAACAGTCCATCACTTATACATGCATCAAAACCTAACATGATTTAGGTGTTATAGTTCCGAATGCCTGCTCCCACACGTTGTTAACGCGAGAGCGATGTATTGGCAAAGTCAATTTATATTTCCCTTGTACTCGTGCTAATGTTAACATAGTAAGCGATAAGTAGAGGGGTCGAACCCACAAGGAATGCGGAGCTTGATATATAAGTAGTAGTGTACTAACTAGATAGTGAATGCATTAAAGTAAACAAAGGGGGGAGGGGGGGTTCATATGGTTGTTTGTGAAAGATTATAACAAATGGAGATTTGAAATCGAAAGTAAATCAATGTAAAAGGTGCCCTCGGGCTAGATAGATCATGCATTCTAGGAAATAAGTTATTATTAGACAAGTGCAATTCAAACCTTAAATCATGTATTCCATATGGTTGGAGGACTTGACGTCTCTCTACTCCTCTCTTAGCTCACATTGATAAGTACATAATTCGTATTCGGACCTCATTCATACTCGGACCAGGGCCCGAGAAGGATCGTGGGCTCGAGATATAATCCTTATAAGGAATGCGTATATTATGAATGTTCTACAGGGAATATACATCCTCTCAAAGATGGTAATACAGCCATCCTAAACATGGTAACACAACCATGTCTGAAATATACTTCTATTATACATGATAATACAACTACTATTCCATAAGAGTTGTATTCATACCATAAATACATATCTTGGTGATCCACGGATTGTAGCCATATAAATACCCTAAAGGTTTGGTAGACCTCTCCATCTAATCTCATACTACATACTTTACGCCTTAAGAAAATATACTGACTTGAGCGTCGGAGTGTCTACCCCCGGGACACCTGGCGCCTTTGTTTTGCAGATTAGTTCGAGAGCCTGGTTCGTCGTCGAAGTGTTGGTGTTCGGCATACATCAATTTGGCACGCCCGGTGGGACCCCACACCCATTGACGACGTCACCGAACCTTGTCTTTGATCTGGTCTAAAGCGCACCTGAAGAAGCAACTCCCCCAATATGTCTGACGCTGAGCAACCCAGACGAAGCGCCCGAGTACTAGGGCAAAATCGGAGGAGAATCCAAAAGCAGAGCAATCCCCCAAAGGACGAGGACGAGGACGAGGATGCGGTCGACCAGGAGGATCTCGCACGCGTTCCACTTCTGAACCGCCGTCAGGGTCTACCGTGGGGGCAGGAAACTCCAACGTTCCTAACTCATTCGTTCCAAATCCTGTCGTATCCGGAGCACCCCCCTCCGGTCCAATTCCTGCTGCATCAGGAATGCCACCTTCTGGATCGAATCCTGTTGGATCTGAAGCACCAAACTTAGGACAGAGAGTCTCGATTCAGACTGACATGAACTACAACGAACACGTCAGCAACCTAGACGGCCTTGATCAAGAGAATGGGCTTGGGTACAACGGATCTGATTCGATCTTTTCTGTAGAAGAACAAGCACAAAGAGATCGACAAATCCTCGCAGAAAGGCGATAGGAGGAAGAAAGGCAAAGACGTCTTAGGGAAACCTTAAACCAGATTGTACGACATAACCCGCCAAGCTGTGAGCCACCCTATATCAACCTTGACTCGGACACACCTCCGAGAATGATCCCTGAAGATGTCCGAGCACTGATGAGGGACTTATATTCCCAATATCCTGATTTCGTTGCATCTCTGATAAACTCAAGCCAACAACTCCGTGCACAGACGCATGAGGCCCCCAATCGAGTATCTATCTCTGGAGCTCAAACAACACCACCTGCTGATTCCACTCGATAGCAAAGACTCCTAGATGATTTATCTAGGGTCTACCGCCTTATAATCCTCAGAGCAATCTGCCACCACCTCCTAATCAAACTAATTACCAGAATGAAGGCGCCGGATTAAGCAGGGAGGAAGTGCAGAAGATGCGCATCAAAAATGTTGAAGAAGAGCTCAGGCGCGAAAAAAGGAACGACCGCGAAGCGAATGGCAAAACAGTGCCGATCGGCCCTTCACTCAAGAGGGAATCTACCCTACTCGAGGTAAATACGAAGTCAATCAAGAAATCACACGTATCCTCGGACCCAGAGGACAATCTGCACGTTCTCCCTTCTCGTGGCATATTGTGAACCTCCCCTTCGATAGCCACAAGAAGGTCCCAGAGCACTTACCCATATACGATGGCACTAGCGATCCTAGAGAATTTCTCTCGGTCTTTTTTAAGACTCTGGAAACCAGGAATTTCCACGAGTTGGAAATATGCAAGATCGTCCCCAGTTACCTCCAAGGGAAAGCACAAACATGGTTTACTCAGACAAAACAAGAAAGTTTGTTCGATTACTGGGATTTTGCTGAGTTCCTTCTCCATGCTTTTTTCCAGAAGAAGAAGTTTACCAAGTCCCTCAAAGATTTGGGATATTTGGCCCGCCTTGAAGGAGAGACTGTGATAGAACACTATCACAGATACATGGATCTAGCTACTGAATGCTATGATCGAGATGAACGCCTCTTGATCAATATGTATCGAATGAGTGTAGATGATGACACTCTGAGGATGAAGCTGGCAACAAAGAATCCAACAACCATTCAGCATCTCCAGGCCATCATGGAGAAGTATGCTAGCAAAATAAACGCTGTAACAGAAAAGAGGCCTCCAGACTCCCATCTGGACAAAAAAGAGCCCAGAATGAAGATACCGAAGGTCGAGAAGATGGAAAGCGCCTCCAAACCTTTTATCCAATCACATGCACCTTTTAAGGGACCCACCTGCCATGAAGAAGTCAACCGAGCGCCAAAGGTCCCCGAAATTCTGCCAGTATCACCGAGATCGGGGGCATGACACTGAGGAGTGTTATCAGCTCAAGAATGAGATCGAGAAGCTAATTCCCATCGTCAAGGAATCGTGCAACAAATCGCACCTTCGATAGCGTGCGACAACCAGGGTACCCAAAAGAGATATGGGGGAAAACCCTGGCAGAAGAAGAAGGATGGCTCCCACAATAATAACAATAACAACCAGGGCGGCAGAGGCAACAATCCTCAAGATCCTCCTCCACCACCGCCACATGGAGCCAACCGGGTCATCAACAACATCAATGGCTATACCGGAGATGCAATTTCCTTGACTAAGCTGAAGGATAGTGTGCAGGCCATACCACACATCGAGCCAGTCAACAAGAGGCTTCGCCCCGAGGAAACCATTACTTTCTTGGACGCGGATGCCGTACCAAATCAGATGCCTCACTCTGATCCTCTTATCATCTCAGCAACCGTACAAGATTCTCTAGTAAAATGAGTCTTCATAGACGACGGGAGTGGAGTAGAAGTAATGTTCCAAGATTGCTTCCAGAAACTAGGATTTACCAAGGACGACCTCAAACCTACGGGTCCGATCTCGGGGTTCACTGGAAATCCCGTAATACCTCTCGGGAAAATCACACTCCCCGTCACAGTAACAGAAGAAGCCAAGAGCCTAACCTTGTACTGCACATTTGTGGTAGTAGACACGGTCATACCCTTCAAAATTATCCAAGTGGGAGAACTGGTAATGCCAGTTGGCCCGTGGTGCACTAACAAGCTAGGAGGAGCGCTGGAGCCAAGGACCAAAGGACCATACAAAATATCCGCAGCACAATCCGGTGGATTCTACATCTTGCAAACACGCGAAGGAGAGCACTTGGACCCTGTCATTATGGCGCCCTTCCTACGTAGGTACCTCGGAGCTAAAACCAAGTAGACCTTTTCCATATAAGGAGAAAATACTTCAATAAGACCTACGGGCCAAGCTTCCCTTTCTTTTCATCTTTTTATATTTTCATACCCGAGCTCTCAAACTCGGGGTTGTCTTTCATGATTTTGCCGAGCTCTCAAGTTCGAAGAATACAATTTCTTTTTTCAACATATATCTTCTATTTTATTTTGAAGCAGTCTATACTCTCTAAATACAAAGAGACTGCTGCCTAAGATTTAACGCTTATAAGCGTGTGATTGATGCTTATCTAATATGAGCTGTTTAGACTACGTGTCCGAACTACAATCATCTTAGGCCAAAATAAAATAATATACTTATAAAAAGTATACGGTTAAAGACCAACACTATATGGGTCATACAAACTCACAAAGTTTGGAACTCGACTCTCCACGTGATATTCTATTAAGGTACACATCACTATTTATGTAGGCTATTCATAAGCCTAAGAGTCAATCTTCTCAAGGATTGCAGTATAAAGACCTTTATAAAGGCAAAATCAAAAAGTGTTATTACACTAAAAAACTTCTTACACCTCGTGAAGGTCTTTAAATACAGGGGTACGACCCCGACCGCGAGAAGAAGTAGAGGCACGACCTCGATCACTGTGGAGGCCACGGCCCCAATTACTTTCTTCTGCCACCCTCATCAGCTGAGAGGAGGTAGGAGATCCCCTTCTATTTCCTATAATTAAAGGTCGAGGAGGAGAGTCAATTGAGCCACGAGCTCTAGGATTAGGTGGCGACTCTCTGCCCCTTCCACATGGGATCCCTCGAGATATACCCTCTTGGACATGAGACCTTATCAACGGTCCTGAATATGGGACATAAGAAGGCCCACCTATCTCCCTCCTTGAAGAAACTGAAGGTGTGACAAACACACCTTGATCTTCTAGTTCCTTTATTTGGAATCTACAAGCATTCAGCTCGGCCTGACACATCCTCAACTCATCTATCCTGGAGGCAATCTTATGATTCACGGTGATATTTTCATCCCGAAGGGTAGAAATACGAAGGTCCTTCTCGTGACTTTCACCCTTGATCTTCATTAAGTCACTCCTGACTTTCCTCCATTCTTGGTCATACTCCTTATTGGCGGCCAAGGCCTTGCTGTGTGCATCTTCTAGATCCTTATACCTCTTCTGAAGATCACTTAGCTGCTGATTCAGCTCAGCTCTCCGCTTCATAGCCTATTTGAGCCCGCCGCGAAGACTCTCACATTCTTCCCGCACGTTGCTAAAACAGCCCTTGGAGTCACCCAAATCTTCCTCCAGTTCTTTGTTCTTTTGAAGGACAGCTTCATACTGAACCTGCAATTCAGCACAAGCAGCTACGCAACACTGGACATAAAGGAAGACATGGAACTATCAAATTTATGAAAGAAGCATATTATTCGGAGTACATGGATATCAAAATATTGAGTAAAAAGAGTAATTCCTAAAAAAGGAGAGAAGGTTCTAAGGAATTACAATCTTGGGTTCCCCCTTCTGAGTCTCAGGATTCTCAGTGGATGCTTCCATAGCCGACTTCTCCACCAAGTATGTCAACTCAGGATACAGACTGACCAGTTTATCCTGGAATTCCTCAAGAGTTAATGCCTTCTTCAAGGATTCCAAACTAGTCAATAGACTAGTCTCAAACCCCCCAACTCGGCTGAACTCTACTCGGAAATTCTTCAGTTTCTCCGGTACTTCCGGCCAAGTATAAGTAGAGGCCAAATATCCCTGAACCTCCTCGCTGAGAAATCCTTTAAGATGAATCCACACCTCAGAAAGCTCGGACTTATGGTAGAAATCGGCATGCTGTTGGCGATGGGCCTCCATCTCTGGGCAGTTAAGGCAGAAATCCATTATCAGCCGGACTAGTCGCCTCTGACAAGTGGGATCAGTATATCGACCTCTCTCTGCTTCCAACAAAGACATGCTCCTCTTTAGCTCCGAGAAAGAACCATCCACCAACCTCTTCTCATTCTTGATAGCCCGGTTCTCATCCTCCAAAGCCTCCCTCTTGGCCCTCTCCTGTGCCACCTCATCCTGGAGGCGCTTTACCACATCAGAAGGCTCCTTCGACCTCCTGGACATCGCTTCCTTCACCAGTTCTAGCTCAGATTCCCGCCCTTGACAGCGGTCATATAAGGTCCGAAGGGAATTGTACATGTGCTTCATCTGATTGAAGGACTGAGAAAGAAAATAAGGAACGGTCAAATAACTATAGCTACAACTGTTAAAGACCAAGTTGATCATACCTGGTTAATTTCAGGACATCCTGGAATCAGTTCGGTCAGTGCCTCGGAGGGAGGTGACACATATTTCTCGAACTCTTCTAGTGGTTCAAACTCGAGTCTTGGTTTCTTTGGAGACTTGTTGGAAGAATCCCCAGAAGTCTCAAAATCCCTCTTCTTGTCACTACTGCCTGGCAGCCCTCTCGATTGTGCTAATTCAGCCAGCATCTTTGATGCTCTTTTGTCTTTGCTAACACCCACTGCATGCAGAAGGAATGGAGTCAGCATTGGAGAAAATGAAATAATACATGTGTGAATATTAAACATATCAGACACTACTACGAAAGTTAGAGACTATTCATTCTTGGTCCTACCACGCAAGATTTTCGAAGAATCAGAAGACTGAGATATCTTCTTTCTCGGACGTCGAATTAGAGCAGAACTCTCATCCTCTTTCTCATCTGATGGATCTAGAGCCACCGGAACAAATGGGAAATTTTCCTTTTCAATCACCTTAGGTCCTTGAACAAATCTTTTGAACCGACGCCCACGTCGAGCATCCTTCATTAGACCCGATATTTCCATATCTACTTCTTTCTCGGATATCTCATCTCGAGCAGTTCTCTCTTCTAGTGCTCTAGTGGCCAGCAACGCCCTAGCTGCACCAACCGGATCCTGTTCCATAGACAGGAGGACTTCATACCAGTCAATATCAACATCTTTTGGCTGATCAAAATGTGTCAACCTTAAGTAGCTGCTATTTTGAAGAGTCCGGCTAGACAGTTGATTCAACCAGCTATACGTCTCAATAGGCCACTGCCAACCCATCTGATGATCTCCTGATACAAACTTACCCTCTCTAAGTTTGATCTTACCTCTCACTAACTCCTGAGCTATATTTAGCAGTTTACGGGAGGACTCAACTTCATGCCAGATCTCATTTTTGACCTCTCCGTTCCAATGAGGAACTTCATACTTTGTTCGATCAAATGTTAGTTTTACCTTATCCCACTTCCCGCAGTTCACAGGAAGAACAAAAAGCTTACCTAAAGAGGTATCCCGAGAGGTCAGGGTCACATTTTATTTAACAAGGGAAACCTTATACATAGTTCGCAACAAGGGGAGACTGGGACTGTAACCTTTACGAGCACACCAAGTTATTAAGGCCATAATGATTACTATCACATTGGCATGTAGTTGCCCGGGATGCACCTTATAATATTGAAGAAATCATTCAACAGTGGGGGAAAACGGAAGGCTAACCCATGCTGCAGAAATCTCCATATATGACCCATCGGGTCGGAGTTACTAATTCAAATGCAGACTTGTCTTCTCCAAAGTACATGAGATCAGCATCAGAAGGAAACGAAAAGGGACAACCTTCTATGAAGATAGCAGCATCCGCGTGCTTTATCCTCCTTCATCGACATCTTACTACTACCTTCTCCATCCATGGATATTCTACCTCCGGATGCATGCACTACCATGGGGATATTCCCCTCTATCTGAGCCCTCCTGGCCATTGCCCTCAACCTCTTCTCTTCCTCAGAGGCTTTCTTCTTCAGAATTACAGGTTTGTTCCCACTCGCTACCTCAGCTCTGCGGCGGTCACGAAAGCTACTCTCCTCGGCATGAGCTTGTGCATACTCTCCCTCATCATGACAGGGGAAGGAAATTGTTTTACTACTATTACTCATGATTATAGAGAGTATGGGGGGAAATACATACAGGGAGAAAAGGAAAAAAACAGACACAAAACAAATGTGCAGAGGAAAAAGATAGCACTTACTGATGATGGAAGCAGAAAGTAGAAATTTGGGGCTTCAGAATTTGATGAAGCGCTGATACGTCTTCTGAACTTGGAAAGAAGAAATTTTCGAATAAGAGAAGACAATGGGAATGATTTGGGAGATTTAATCCAAACCCAGACAGCATTGAAGACGAGCAATTACCTCGATTCTGTTTCCGATACAAGTAATTGGAGAGACGGGGGACAGACCGTCTCTACTTACCAATGACTACGCTACACGTGTATCTACCATCTGGATTTCAAAGGAAGCTAATCTCAGCCGTCCATATATTTGATGGAATACGAAAGAACTTTAAGCTAGATATTCAGAAGGGTAAGCCCGAAAGGACAGTCCTAGAAGGACACCCCGAGCTTAATACCCCGAGCTAGTCTCCCTCGAGTTATTGGTCTTCCCTCGAGAAGCAAACCTCTCCTTCAACCTTCGAGATGGAGTACTCTATATTCTGAAGATCTACCTTGGGGCTACTGATAAGTCCATGGTTCGTATTCGGACCTCATTCATACTCGGACAAAGGCCCGAGAAGGATCATGGGCTCGAGATACGCGGAAGGTGGATCCACAGGTCCATCAATCCTAATCCTTATAAGGAATACGTATATTATGAATGTTCTACAGGGAATATACATCCTCTCAAAGATGGTAATACAGCCATCCTAAATATGGTAACACAACCATGTCCGAAATATACTTCTATTATACATGGTAATACAACTACTATTCCATAAGAGTTGTATTCATACCATAAATATATATCTTGGTGATCTACGGATTGTAGCCATATAAATACCCTAAAGGTTTGGTAGACCTCTCCATCTAATCTCATACTACATACTTTATGTCTTAAGAAAATATACCGACTTGAGCATCGGAGTGTCTACCCCCGGGACACCCGGGGCCTTTGTTTTGCAGATCAGTTCGAGAGCCTGGTTCGTCGTCGAAGTGTTGGTGTCCGGAATACATCAGACATCTAATCCATAGTGTTAACTAGTTCGCGTGGAGCTCAGAAATGAACTCTCGAGTCATCCCTCGCCGAACTAATGCTACGTTTCCTCGAGACAACCATATAATAGTAGTGTATAAATCAATCACGTATCTACCCACATAGTTATGCACGTAGCCACGTTTCCGAGATATTCTCGTTAGTTCCATGTATAAATAATTGTTTCAATCAATATCAAGACATGATGAATTCTACAAAAAACCTTTATGGTATCTGAGCTAATTTCTTAAGCCTGTAAAAAACTACTAAATTCCATTTCAATGGCAGCAGAATTTACCTCTTATCTTTCCAATCCCCACGAATCAACAAAGCCTTTCAATGTGGTTCATCTTTCTAATGTGGTGAAACTCACTTCTACTTATTATCTCAACTGGAAACTAAAATTTCAAGCCACTCTTGGAGGTTACGATCTTTTCAAATTTTTGGATGTGTCGTATACAATTCCTGAGGCAACTATCACTACTAGTGCCATGCCACCCGTGACCACCCAAAATCTAGCCTCTCTCTACTGGAAGCGCCAAGATCGCCTGCTTTACGGTGCCGTTCTTGGCACCTTCTCTGCTTCGGTTGCATCCTTGGTGACCCAAACCAAATACACACATGAGATATGGGATCTCTTGCAGCGTACCTTCGCCAAAGCCTCCTGAGGCCACATAAAACAACTCAAGGAAAATCTTCGTTCTGCTGCAAAGGGCTCCCTCTCCATCACCGACTACATGAACTCTATGAAGATTACTGTTGATCTTCTTGCTTCCATGGCAATGAAGTTCATCCCAAAGACATCACAGACTATGTCCTTAAGGGTCTCGATACTGCCTACAAACCCGTCAGCGATGGCGTCAATGCGAGAGACAAGCCAATTTCGTTTGATGAGTTTCATGAGAAACTCATCAACCATGAACTCTGCATCAAAGCAGATCAGATGTCTTTTTCTACTCCTGCTACAACTTTGAATGTACAGTCCAAGCCACCAAAGTCAAAGTTTTGGAGTTCCAATTTGCAACCACAATGGGCATCACCCGCGCCCCGCCAAGCATGGCCTGGTTTCTCGGCTCCAATCGCTTCTTCCGCCAAGCCGTAACCACCGCAATGGTCTAACTAGCCTTCGTCTCATGCCAAGCCATTCCGTGATCGATGCCAATGGTGCAAGGTTACTGGCCATGTCCTCACTCAGTGCTCAGCATACCGCCAACAACACCCTACTGTCCAACTTCCATCATCAGCTCGATTTCCTGCACCTCAACCATCACCACAAGCTCATTCCATAACCACTGCTTCTCATGTGATGTATGCCGGACACCAACACTTCGACGACGAACCAGGCTCTCGAACTGATCTGCAAGACAAAGGCCCCGGGTGTCCCGGGGATAGACACTCTGACACTCAAGTCAGTATATTTGCTTAAGGCGTAAAGTATAAAGTATGAGATTAGATGAGAGGTCTACCAAACCTTTAGGGTATTTATATGGCTACAATCCTTAGATCACCAAGATATGTATTTATGGTATGAATACAACTCTTATGGGAATAGTAGTTGTATTACCATGTATAATAGAAGTACTTCGGCCATGGTTGTATTACCATGTTTAGGATAGCTGTATTACCATCTTTGAGAAGATGTATATTCCTTGTAGAACATTCATAATATACGCATTCCTTATAAGGATTAGGATTGATGGACCCGTGGACCCATCCTCCGCGTATCTCGAGCCCATGACCCTTCTCGGGCCTTGGTCCGAGTATGAACGAGGTCCGAATACGAACCATGGACTTATCAGTAGCCCCAAGGTAGATATTCAGAATGTAGAGTGCTCCATCTCGAAGGCTGAAGGAGAGACTTGCTTCTCGAGGGAAGACCAATAACTCGAGGAAGAATAACTCGGGGTGTCCTTTCTGAATATCTAGCTTCAAGTTCTTTCGTATTCCATCAGGACAAGTGGACGGTTGGATATAAATATGCCTTCTTGAATTCTGAGGAGACTGACACGTGGTCTTGATTCATTGTATCTTCTGGCAGTGAGGATGACCAACCTTCCAATTGCTTTCGTTTCGCGAGTCGAGGTAATTACTCCACTTAAATGCTTGCTAATTACTGGTTATATAACCAAGTAATTTTCCTTGTGTTTATCATCAATCTTTATCCAAATAATTTGAATCTTTTCCTTCTCTGCATTTCAAGTTTCCGAAGAAATTTCCTTCAAAATTTTCCTTTTCTCCTCTTATATTCTCTTCCCCCCATTCTCTATATTGCCATGACTTCAACAAGTTCCAGCGTTCCTCCTGGCAATGTGGAGAATGTTGTTGAAAATAGAGCCCCAGCTGATCGTGACTTGAGCACCTTGTTTCTGGAAGTCGAGGCTGGGGAGCTGATGGAAGTTACCGTCGCTTCACCACTGCAGGCGGTAACTGTAGTGGCAGATGACGGTGCCTCTGGGTCAGGGATGGACCCTAATGCGGAGCCCCAAGTTGATAAACGGGTTCCGGCCTCTGATGGTGTGAATGATGTCACCAAAGTGGTTCATGCAGGCTGTCATATCCTCATGAAGCTGGCTTGAAGCTCGAGGATGGAGAAGTTCCTATTAAGTATCTGGTGAGCCCCACTAGAGGGGTACTTTATGGAAGGTTTTTACAGCAAGGGATAAGTTTTCCCTTTCCCCCTTTATTTCACGAATTCCTGCAGCACCACCAACTGCATCCGAGCCAAATACATTCCAATGTGGTAGTATTGATCATGGCGGTGATTTCCTAGTGCGCTCGGAAGAACTACGATCCGAGCCTGGATTTATTCAGGAGTCTGTACACGTTATTCTCTTTTGAGACTTACGAGTATATTACCCTGACTCCGGGAAGAGAAAACCCATCACGTTTCCTGATAACAGTGGTGTGTGGGACGCAGACTGTTTCACTTTCGACCGGAGCAAGTACGAGGTCCTTGATTTGCTTCCCCATCCGAAGGATGCTATAGCTCGTGACAGAGGTTTCATCATTCCTGATCACTTGAAGGGCATCATTGAGGAGCTCTTAAAGAAGGACATTACCCTTCAAAGAAAGGATTTTGTTCTGGGCTCACATGGCTCTGCGTGGCAGTGGCCTAGTATCACTTACTCGTACCTGTTAGATGTTCCTCGGTCGAAATCTACTTCCAACTTTTTGAAGCCTGATCGGAATTGGGCCCTTCCTGATAAAATCCTAGAAAGAAAGAAGAAGGCCAGGAAAGGGGGTCCGAGAAAGTCTCATCGGAATCATGGTGAATCTTCTTCTAGTCGGTCTTCTTCAGGTAACTCTTCAAATCATATACTGTTGTCATATAATGTTCTTTTTGTGTTATATGCAGAGGTTTATCTTTATATATGGACAGCATCTCCTCCGAAGAAAAAGATCAAGAAAGGGAAGGTTACACTCCCGCCCATAGATGAGGAAGCAGAGGAATCCGAGGAAGTACAGTCCGAGGAGATGGAACCGGTGGTGGAGGAGTCTGCCGAAGATGATGAATCTGACCTTGAGCTGTTGGACTCTGAAGATGCTTCTTTGAAGAAGTTAAAGTACTATCTAAACTGCCTAGAGAAAGAGGATGGTCAGACTTCTCGGAGGTCTTCTAAGAAGTATCCCTTCGTCGCTGAGGTAGCTATTCTTCATGTTATATTATATAGATTGTTCAGATGCTAGGTTTTGATATATCCCTGGTAACTATCTTTCAGTTGATGGCGGGTCTGTCTACGGTAGGGCCTCGAGCTACGATGTGATCCGGAACTCATCTGATTCTGTAATGGAATTGCATGGTAAATGCCCGACGTTCAGGGCTAGGAAGGAAGAGATAGAGACTTCTCTCTTGACTATGACAACTAAGTCTGTCGCTTCTACTTCTCCCGTTCAGGCTCCATTGTATGTGACTCAGCTAGAGGCCAGGGTGAAGCAGCTGGAGGCCGAGAAAGAATACCTGCTGTTGGCGAAGAAGTCTCAAGAGAAAGAGCTGGGAACTTATCGAGGTATTGTCGAGGAGCTGTCGCAAAATCAAGCCAAAGAGAAGGATCCAGAGGAGCTCAAACGGCTTCTAAAGTTTTGGAGTGTCTTCATTACTTGCAGCCCCGAGTTTCAAAACCACAGGGAGGAGTATGGAGATTTATTCCATTTCTCTGAACTACATGAGATCTTGGGTGGCGTCTTGCCTTTATGTCAATCCGATAAAGAGGTGGAGATGATGAAGGAAATCTTCTCTCATTCTGATGCTGCTGATAATCTTGCTGCTCTGACTGCAAAACGCTGGATCCCTGGGGCCGAGTTTTTGGATGCATTGGATCCCTCCGAGAAGATAGTAACATCAGGAGATTTACTAAAGCTTATTAAAGCTAAGTATCCTGAATTACCCTCTCTTAAAGAGGTGATTTCTAGTTCTTAAAGAAGGTGGACTAGTCTTTGGCATTTCCTCATCAGCTTCAAAGCCTGAAATCCTTTGCATGTGAACCTTGGTCTCATGATTTACTGGAAAGAAGCTCATGCTAAGTTGAGATACTCCGGGATCAGGTCTTCGCAGTTGTCCATGATGAACACTCTGCGTACTTGATGTTATTGGGCTTCTTCCTCGGGCATCTTTTGCGTCTTTAATAAGCTTTAGTAAATCTCCTGATGTTACTATCTTCTCGGAGGGATCCAATGCATCCAAAAACTCGGCCCCAGGGATCCAACGTTTTGCAGTCAGAGCAGCAAGCTTATCAGCAGCATCAGGATGAGAGAAGATTTCCTTCATCATCTCCACCTCTTTATCCGATTGACATAAAGGCAAGACGCCACCCAAGATCTCATGCAGTTCAGAGAAATGGAATAAATCTCCATACTCCTCCCTGTGGTTTTGAAACTCGGGGCTGCAAGTAATGAAGACACTCCAAAACTTTAGAAGTCGTTTGAGCTCCTCTGGATCCTTCTCTTTGGCTTGATTTTGCGACAGCTCCTCGACAATACCTCGATAAGTTCCCAGCTCTTTCTCTTGAGACTTCTTCGCCAACAGCAGGTTCTCTTTCTCGGCCTCCAGCTGCTTCACCCTGGCCTCTAGCTGAGTCACATCCAATGGAGCCTGAACGGGAGAAGTAGAAGCGACAGACTTAGTTGTCATAGTCAAGAGAGAAGTCTCCATCTCCTCCTTTGCGTCTTTCTGCATGTCACATCGTGCAGAAAAGTTGACAATAGCCCATCTCTCAAGTGTCACTTCTGGTGAATTCCTAGGAAACCCTATTGGGTATATTTAAAAGTACCATATTCTGAAGTAATAACACCTTTGATATGTCCTTTTTAGATTCGCGGTTTAGCTTCTTATGTGCCCTTTTGAGGGTCTTGTTTAGAAGTATCATATTTTGATGTAATAACACCTTTGATATGAACTATTTGTGTTCGAGGTTTTTCCTCTATGTATGCCCTTTTGAGGGTCTTCTTTAGATTCGAGGTTTTTCCTCTTATGTGCCTTTTTGAGGGTCTTTTTTAGATTCGAGGTTTTTCCTCTATGTGTGCCCTTTTGAGGGTCTTCTTTAGATTCGAAGTTTTTCCTCTATGTGTGCCCTTTTGAGGGACTTTTTTAGAAGTATCATATTCTGATGTAATAACACCTTCGATATGAACTTCAACTTTTGTTTTTGAGGTTTCTCCTCTTTATGTTGAGATGATTGATTTTCGAGCACGTCTGCCCTTTTTGGTCTATAGACCTCAATCAAGCACTTTTTCAAGTACTTTATCTCAAACCTATCTCTTTTATTCAAAACGATTGGTGTTTGAATATGAGATTCAAACAACTTATAAGTTGACCAATCATATACTTTATAAAGTATATTGTTTTGAACAAAATTCAATGTTATACTTAAGACAACAATTCTCTTTTTAGAAAAGGAATTTAAATATTGCTTATTATAAGGATAGGTATAAAAATATCATAACTTCAATCTAAGTTTATAACTTTAGGAATAGAAGTAAAGTAAATAGTGGGTTCTGAGTTTGTGTACCCGTTTGTGCTAGAGTGTTGGTGTCTCGGACCTTGATGAGACTTCTTGGGCGCTCTTGACAATCTCGAACCTTTGTGAGGCTCTCTCTTGAGTTTTGGATCTTCTGTGATACTTTCGTAAATTAATCACATTCCATCTTCGTGGCATAGGTTCCCCCTTCATGGTTTCCAAGAGGTAGCCTCCCCCTGGATGGGATTCTAGGACTCGATATGGACCTTCCCAGTTCGGGGCTAGTTTCCCTTCCATTTTTCTCTTGCTTTTCTCGTTTAACCTTATGACAAGGTCTCCTTTAACAAAGGTGGCCAAGAAAACTCTTCTATCATGGTAGCGCTTGAATCTTTTCTTCACCTTGGCTTTGTAGATAGTAGCATTTACTCTCTTCTCCTCTAGGAGGTCAAGGTTGAGACAAAGGTTTTCCTCGTTGGCCCTGCCATTTTCATCATCTAGCTGAGAGGTACGGACAGAGGGGACCCCAATCTTTCTGGAGATGATCGCTTCGGACCCATAGTCTAAGCTATAAGGAGTCTCTCCTGTTGTTGTAGCTGGTGTGGTTCTATGGGTCCAGATCATATTTGGTGATTCTTTGATCCAGTTTCCTTTAGCTCCTTCGAGGCGTTTTTTGATGCTGCATACCAAAGCTCTATTCATAGCTTCTGCTCGGCCGCTAGGTTTTGGATTATATATTGAGGCGAGCTGCTGGTGCATTCCATACTCCTTGTACCCTTTCTTGAAGGGAACATTAGCAAATTGTGCTCCATTATCGATGACTATGTATCTCGGGATATCATAGCGACCCACCATGTTTTTCTGGCAGAAGTCGATAACAAGGGCCGTAGGGAAAGGCCCTACAAGATCTATGCCTCGTCGGATAAATGGCCATGATTTTTGGATGGTAATCATATTCTGTGGCATGTGGTCATCTTAGCAGACCTCTGGCGCTGGTGGCAAGAATCGACATATCTTTTGGTGCCTTGTAGCATCATAGGCCAAAAATAACTCTTTTGTAGAAGCTTTTGAATAACGGTATGTGGACCTTGATAGTTACCGTAAACTTCTTCATGTGTTCCTCAGACCTTCCATGTTAGGTGTTTGTCCTCAGGAGGTGTACCCGTTTGGAGGTATTTCATGTAGGGGTTCATCCATGTGTCTGAGATGTCAACAGTCATGATGCTGCTCTCTTTATAACTCCTCTTCGCCAGGGTTTCCATTAGCAATTTTTGAGGAGATCTTATGTTGAGGTCCGAGGAGGAAAGCTTGCTAACTGTATCAGCCTTGTGGTTACTTTCTCCGGGGATAAGGTTCAACTCATAATGTTGGAATTGACTCAGGAGAGGTTTGACTATCCCAAGGTATATCTGGAGACTATACTTTCGATTTTCGTATTCGCCTTTTTAACCCGTTGAACCAAAATCTGTGAGTCATTGAAGATTTCGAGGTCCTCGATTTTAAGGTCTTCTGCTTCCAGGCCTTTAGCTAGTTTTACTCTGGTACTGAGAGTTCCATACTCGGCTTCATTACTGGTGGCTTGGAAATTGAAGTGAGAAAACCAAAAATGGTCGTTTTCTCGGGGCTGGTTAGTAAAACTTTTAGCACCGCTTTCCCCCTAGTTGGATGTTTCTTTGAAATATAATCGTCATCTTCTTTTCTGGCATCACGGGCAGCCGTGATTATGCAAGAACGCATCACTCCTTGGTCTCCTTTGATTGAAGCTACTCCTTGTGGTGTTGGGAATTTCATCTTCAGATGGTAAGGAGACCATACGGCTTTAGCTTGGCACATCCAAAGTCTGCCAAGGATAATGTTGAAGGGTGTGATGGTGTCTACTACCACAAATGTGCAGTATAAGGTTAGGCTCTTGTCCTTTTCTACTACTGTGACGGGGAGTGTTATTTCCCCGAGAGGTATTACTGGATTTCCTGTGAACCCCGAGTTCGGACCCGTAGGTTTAAGGTTATCTTTAGTAAATCCTAACTTCTGGAAGCAGTTCTGGAACATTACTTCTACTCCACTCCCGCTGTCTATGAAGACTCCTTTTATCAAAGAATCTTGTACGGTTGCTGAGATGACGAGAGGATCCGAGTGAGACATCTGATTTGGCACGACGCCCGTCTCCAAGAAGATAATGGTTTCCTCAGGGCGGAGCCTCTTGTTGACTGGCTCAGTGTGGGGTATAACTCGCACACTATCCTTCAGCTTGGTCAAGGAAATTGCTTCTCCTGCCTGTGCAGCCATTGATGCTGTTGATGACTCGGTTGGCTCCATTTGTTGGTGGTAGGGGAGGATCTTGAGGTTTGTTGTTTCCGTCACCTTGGTTGTTGTTGTCGTGGGAACTATCCTTCTTCTTCTTTTTCTTCCTTGGAGTGTTATTACTTACCATCATCCGGTACAGGTTTACTAAGAGGATTTCATCTTGATCATAGCGTCTCGTGGCGCGATTCATGTATCTGTAATAGTGTTCTATCACAGATTCTCCTTCTTGTTGTCCATCTTCAAGAATTTGTTGATTTCTCCGTGCTCTTCCTTCAGGAGAGAAGATCGAGTTAGACCTACTATTTTCCCTCGGAGGAGTGTCTGAGGAAAGGTCAATTGGGAGTGGATCAGAGCCCTGTGGGTTGTGGTGTATGGTCTGGTTCAAGGCTTCACTGAGATGGCCTTGTTTAACGTCCTCCTGCTGTCTTTCTGCAAAGATTTTCTGACCCCTTGGTGTTCGTTCTTCTGGAGAGGAGATCAAATCGGAATTATGTCCCAACCTTTTTTCCCGATCCAAGCCATCTGAACTGTTAACATTCATGTTGTAGCTCTCCTTGTTTTGGATTAAAGCCATTTGACCTGAATTTGGTACTTTAGATCCAACAGGATTTGTTTCAGGAGGTTGCGTTCTGGATGTAGCAGGATTGGAGTCGGATTTGGGAATCTTGGATACAACAGGATTCAATCTGGGAAGTGCTCTGAATACATTAGGATTTAGACTAGAAGTTGATGGTGTTATCCCAGCAGAAATTGGGTTGATGGATATCGGAACGTTGGAGTTTCCGGTACCTAGGTTAGAGTTTGGTGACGACTCTAAAGTAAAGTATGCCCGAGATCTTCTAGGTTGCCCGCGTCCTCGACCGCGTCCATGTCCTTGAGGGGGATGCTCCGCTTCTGGATTCTCATCTGGATTTCGCCCTGGCATACGGGCACTTCGTCTGGGTTGCTCGGTGTCAGACATGTTGTCGGGGAAGTTGCTTCTTCAAGTGCACTAGACCAGATCAGAGACAAGGTTCGGCGACATCGTTAATGAGTGTGAGGCGTCCCACTGGACGTGCCAAATTGATGTATGCCGGACACCAACACTTCGACGACGAACCAGGCTCTCGAACTGATCTGCAAGACAAAGGCCCCGGGTGTCCCGGGGATAGACACTCCGACACTCAAGTCAGTATATTTGCTTAAGGCGTATAGTATAAAGTATGAGATTAGATGAGAGGGCTACCAAACCTCTTAGGGTATTTATATGGCTACAATCCGTAGATCACCAAGATATGTATTTATGGTATGAATACAACTCTTATGGAAATAGAGGTTGTATTACCATGTATAATAGAAGTGTATTTCGGACATGGTTGTATTACCATGTTTAGGATAGCTGAATTACCATCTTTGAGAAGATGTATATTCCTTGTAGAACATTCATAATATACGCATTCCTTATAAGGATTAGGATTGATAGACCCATGGACTCATCCTCCGCGTATCTCGAGCCCATGACCCTTCTCGGGCCTTGGTCCGAGTATGAACGAGGTCCGAATACGAACCATGGAATTATCATCATGATCCCAATTGGCTCGTTGACAGTGGAGCTTCTCACCATGTCACTCATGACCTTGACAACCTCGCCTTACACTATCCCTATATGGGCCCTGATGAGCTTTTCATGGGTAACGGTAATGGTCTAAACATATCACATACTGGATCTCTTAAGCTTGATGATTTTTCACTGTCCAACGTACTTTATGTTCCTTCCATGTCCAAAAATATCATTTTTGTCTCTAAATTTACAAAACAAACAAAGTTTGGTATCTTGTTCTTACCCGATTGTTTTTTTTGTGAAGGACCTCCAAACATTGAAAACGGTTCTTAAGGGACCATGTGTGGATGGTGTTTACGTATGGCCCTCCTCTTCACCTTCTCTAAATCATCTGCACATGTCTCCTTCCGCAACCTGGCATCACAAATTAGGCCATCCTTCCTCCACCATTTTCAAATTCATCCAGAAGCAATTTCAATTAGGGATTTCTAGTTTTCAGCAATTAGATTGTGCTCCATGTCAAATAAATAAGAGCCACAAGCTTCCTTTTCATGAATCAAATCTCATTTCTTCTCATCCATTGGAAATTATTTTTTCTGATGTTTGGCCTTCTCCAGTTATGTCTTATGATGGTCTCAATATTATTGTATTTTTTTGATCATTTTACAAGATATACATGGATTTATCCTCTCAAGAAGAAATCTAATACACAATCAGTTTTTATTAAATTTAAATTCCTAGTTGAAAATTATTTCAAACAAAATATCAAAATCCTTTACTCGGATAATGGGGGTGAATACATCGCACTCAAATCATTTTTAATTCATCATGGAATTAGCCATTTTACCTCTCCACCACACACACCAGAGCATAATGGGATATCTGAACGCCGACATCAGCATATTGTCGAAATAGGCTTATCCATGCTTTCTTACTCCGGTATGCCGCTTGATCATTGGCCTTATGTCTTTACTACAGTGGTGTACCTCATCAATCGCCTCCCCACTCCTGTTCTTAACCACGAGTCACCATTTTCAAAACTTCTCAATATTCAACCTAATTATCACAAGCTTAAGAGTTTTGGTTGTTTATGTTTTCCATGGCTTAAACCGTATACTAACCATAAACTTGCCAAAATATATTGTATGTGTTTTTGTAGGTTACTCGTCAACTCAAAATGCTTATCATTGTTTGGATCCAAAGACGAGGAAACTTTATACATCCCGCCATGTTCGATTTCTTGAAACCGAATATCCATGCTGTAACCTTCCCCATCCAACTGTTTCCTATGAACCGCATCGTGATACGTGGGCTGAATTTCCACTACCTATAATTCAGCCAACCTCCAATATCCCCACACCTCAAGAAGTTATAGCCACCACTTCCCTCCCACACTCCTCTCAACAAACTCCTATTTTGCCTATACAAAATCTCAATCCTAACCCCACATTATCACCTACCCGTAGCAACTCTACCACATCCTCAAGTATTCACTAATCACTCGCCATAAATCCTACACCACCCTTCACACACCTCCAGTAAAAATTGACCTGAAACGTCCTCCTCCACCCCCTTTGCCCAACCGTGGAATGGTTACCCGATCCAAAAATAATCTCACCAAACCTGTCAAAAAGCTTAATCTCAATGTCCAACTCAGCCTCCTTCAAGAACCTCAAACCATTACTCAAGCACTGAAATCTCCGGAATGGCGGGCAGCTACGCAGCAGGAGTTTGATGCTCTTCTTTCCAATAACACATGGGATTTAGTTCCTCCAACTTTTACTCAAAACTTGGTGGGCTGCAAGTGGGTCTTTCGAATCAAACGTCATTCAGATGGTTCGATTGATCATTACAAAGAAAGACTTGTTGCTAAAGGATTTTATCAGCGTCCTGGTTGGGACTATACAGAGACTTTTAGTCCAGTGGTAAAGCCTGTCACAGTGCGTGTTGTTCTCACTTTAGCTGTGCATCATGGGTGGTCCATCAAGCAACTCGACATTAATAATGCATTTCTTCAGGGAACTCTCCACGAAGAGGTTTACATGGTTCAACCACCGGGATTTAACGATCAAGTTTATCCAAATCATGTTTGTCGGCTTAAAAAGGCTCTGTATGGATTGAAGCAGACTCTAAGGGCTTGGTACAAAGAGTTGAGAGGTTATTTGCTTCAACTTGGCTTCTCTAATTCCATTGCTGATGCATCTTTGTTTATCTATCAGCATAGGCAGACAACTCTTTACTTGGTTGTTTATGTCGACGATATCATCGTCACTGGAAATAGCTCTAAGACAGTGGATAGACTCATATCTAACCTTTCTTACAAGTTCTCTCTCAAAGACCTTGGAAATCTTCATAATTTTCTTGGAGTTGAGGTTCTTCCTACTGGTGATGGTATCTTTCTGAGCCAACGCAAGTACAATTTGGATTTACTACAAAGAGCTGGAATGGAGGCCATGAAATTCGTCACAACTCCAATGTCTGCATCGACATGTTTAATGCGTGACACTGGTACTTTACTACCCTCACCGACGGACTATCGTACCCTTGTTGAAAGCTTGCAATATCTAAGTTTGACACATCCTGATGTTGCATTCACTGTCAACAAGTTGTCTCAATTTATGCATAAACCAACTAGTGATCACTGGTTAGCTCTTAAGCGTGTTTTCGATATTTAGCTGGCTCTATTGATCGTGGCATCAACATCTCTACATCAACACCACTAGCTTTTCACGCCTTTTCGGATGCGGATTGGGCCGACGATAAGAATGATTACATGTCTACTAGTGGTTATTTCTTATTCCTTGGAAGTAGTCCTATTTCTGGAGCTCAAGGAAGCATAAGTCGGTTGCCCGGTCTTCTATAGAAACTGAATACAAACCTCTAGCTAACACCGCTTCTGAACTCCTATGGGTTATGTCCATGTTCGGTGAACTTGGTCATAAATGCACATCTGCTCCGGTTATCTTTTGTGACAACTTAGGAGCGACGAGTTTGAGTTCTGATCCTGTTTTTCACTCTCGAATGAAACACATTACTTTATCCTACCACTTTGTACGTGACCAAGTCCAGAAAGGAACCTTCAGAGTCTCTCATGTCTCCACTAATAATCAACTTGCTGATGTTCTTACAAAACCTTTTCTTCGTCCAAGATTCGAAGTTCTGCTTTCCAAGCTGCATCTTTCCAAGAGGTTGATTAGCTTGCGGGGGAATAATAGTAGTGTATAAATCAATCACGTATCTATCCACGTAGTTATGCACGTAGCTACGTTTCCGAGATATTCTCGTTAGTTCCATGTATAAATAATTGTTTCAATCAATATCAAGACATGATGAATTCTACACAAAACCTTTACCATACGCATCAGAAGACGCTTCTAACCTGTGAAGAGTTCATCTTTGGGAAGAGATCGGGATGGTGAATCAAACACCCATACCCAACTTCTAGTTTGGGGTTCCATGAGGAAACGATCTAGCATCAAATTAGATCGGAAACTCAAACCACATGGAATTAGTTGTTTTGTGCACGTAGAGCTCATGAATCAAACTATTATCGTTCCAATCACATAACCAACGTGTATTCGGGATATTTCCATAAGATCCATGGATTTGTGCATATAGGGCTCAAGCATCAAGATATTATTGCCCAAATCACATATCCCATTAGAGAGAAGATGATCTCTCACACACATAAATCCACTGATCTACATTGAAGAACATAAAGATGAACAAAATACACATAAGTAAGAAATTGAAATTGCACAAATCAAAGTCTTTAAACCATAATCCCCAGTATTAAGAACAATCTAGCCCAAGAGGGCTTTAGTTTAGCTACTAAACATAATCTTAAAGTGCATGATTAAAAACATGAAAGTTACACTAAGAAAAAAGAGAACAAAGAGAATGAGAAAGAGAGAAAAAAGGATGCTCTCTTCAATCATGTCTACTCTACAATGATTGCATAATATAGAGCTTTAGGTACTTATACTACAAGAAAAGTCAGAATAGACCTATAGGGCATGTGCACACAGTTGGGCTTCATGCATTATGCGGCTCGCGGTGCGTGTACTGCTCGGACCCCTTTCATTTTTGATGGCCGATTGACCTGGCCAACTTTGGCATCTCCACCTTAGGAAGTGTAATTTGACGGCGACAATCGATACCGATCGCCGGAAAATGGCTAACTCCGGTGAATTAGGCCGGAATCGTGTGAAAAGTTGATGTATGGAAGACACCGGCGCTTGACGACGAACTTGGCTCACGAGCTGACCTGCAAAACAAGGCCTCGGGTGTCCCGAGGGTAAGCACTCTGACGCTCAAGTTAGTATGATGCGTACGTAAGGCGTATTGTATGAGTTATGAGTAGAAAAGGTGTACCAAACCTTTGGGTATTTATATGGCTACAATCCGTAGATCCCCAAGATATGTAATTATGGTATGAATACAACTCTTATGGATATAGTAGTTGTATTACCATGTATAGAAGAAGTGTATTTCGGTCATGGTTGTATTTACCATGTTTAGGAGAATGTATATTCCTTGTAGAACATTCATAATATACGCATTCCTTATAAGGATTAGGATTGATGGACCCGTGGATCCATCCCCCACGTAACTGGAGCCCATGAACCTTCTCAGGCCTTGGTTCGAGACTGAATGAGGTCCGAAATACGAACCATGGATTTATCAGTAGCCCCAAGGTAGATCTTCAGAATTTGGAGGGCTCCATCTCGAAGGCTGGAGGAGAGGCTTGTTTCTCGAGGGAAGGCCAATAACTCGAGGGAGAGTAATTCGGGGTATTAAGCTCGGGGTGTCCTTCTAGGACCATCCTATCGGGCCGACCCTTCTGAATATCTAGCTTCAAGTTCTTTCGTATTCCGTTAAGACACGTGGACGGCTGAGATTAGCTCCTTTTGAAATCCAGATGAGAGATACATGTGACGTATATTCATTGGAAGGTAGAGGCGGTCTGTCCCCCGTCTCTCCAAATGCTTTCATCGGAACAAGAATTGAGATAATTACTCACCTTAATGTCGTCTGGGTTTGGGTTAAATCTCCCAAATCATTCCCGTTGTCTTCTTTATTCAAAATTTCCTCTTTCAGAGTTCAGAAGACTCGTCAATACTTCATCACTTTCTGAAGCCCCAAATCTCTGCCCCCATAATCATCAGTAAGTGCTATCTTCTTTCTTCGTTACTTTCCTGTGTCTGCTTCTCCTTTTTCCTTGTGTGTGTGTTTCCCCCCATACTTTTTGTGATCATGAGTAACCTCAGGGTGTCCTGAGATAAGTCAGGTATGCTTTATATTAGATTTCCACATTACTCGAGGTTCAGTTCTCTAAATGTTTTGCTTTCCCTTTGCATTCTCTGAATAGTATGAATAATCATATGAAGCACTTGTATGGTTCGGTTAAAACGTTGCACGGCCGATGCCAGGTTGTGGAGCAAGTGGCAGAGTAGCAGGCGGCCGAGGTGGAACAGCTGAAAGCGCAAGTAGCTAGGAAAGCTAGTGAGCCATCTGAGCTGGTGAAGCATCTCCAAGATGAGGCTGCGCGGGAGAAGGCTAAGAGAGAGGCCTTGGATGAGGAAGTTAGGGCCTTAAAGGAGGAGAAGAGATTAAGGGACAATTCCTTCCAGGATCTGAGAAGGAAAATGGCCGCGGTGGAGGTAGAGAGGAACCGATATGCCGATCCTTTTTGTTAGAGGCAGCTTGTTAAATTGATAGCTGATTTCTACATCAACTACCCCGAGATGGATGTCCATCGCCAAGAGCATGGCGAACTCTATCATAGGTCCGAGTTTCCGCGTATGTGGGTCTCACTTCAGGAGGTCCTCAGTGATAATGATAAGGGGTTGTTGGCTCCCAGTTATAATTGGCCTGAGGTGGCAGAGGATTTGGAGAAGTTCCGAACGAGGTTTCATCAGGCAGGGGGGTTCAAGAGTAGGATCGGGTATCAGGTCCCCTAGGATGGCGATGACGTTCGAGATGATGCTCACTTTTCTAGCATCACGGATGGTCGTGATTATGCAGGAACATGCCACCCCTAGTATCCCTTAATAGAGGCCACTCCTTGCGGTGTTGGAAATTTCAGCATCAGGTGGTAGGGGGACCATACGGCCTTAGCTTGGCACATCCAAGGTCTGCCGAGGATGACATTGAAGGGTGTGACCGTGTCAATCACCACAAATGTGCAGTAGAGGGTTAAAACCTTTTGCTCCATCTGCTACTGTGACTGGGAGTGTGATCTCCCCGAGAAATATGGCTGGGTTTCCGGTGAACCCCGAGATTTGGCCCGTAGGCTTGAGGTCGTCCTTGGTAAACCCTAGCTTTTGGAAACAGTCTTGGAACATCACTTCTACTCCGCTGCCGTCATCCACAAAGACTCTCTTCACTAGGGAATCCTGTATCGTCACAGAAATAATAAGAGGGTTAGAGTGGGGCACCTGATTTGGCACGGCGTCCGCGTCCGAGAAGGTGATTGTCTCATCGGGGTGGAGCCTCTTGTTGATCGGCTCGATGTGGGGTATGGCCCGCACATTATCCTTCAGCTTCGTGAGGGATATTGCTTCTCTAGTGTAGCCGTTAATGCCATTGATAACTCGATTGGCTCCGTTTGACGGTGGTGGAGGAGGATCTTGAGGATTGTTGCCCCCACCCCCTGTGTTGTTGTTGTTGTATTGTTTCGGTGGCCTTCCTTCCTCTTCTGCTAGGGTTTTCCACCATAATTCTTCTGGCTATCCTGATTATCACCGGCTATCGAAGGTGCAATCTGTTGCACGATTCCCTGTCGAATCAGCTTCTCAATCTCGTTCAAGCTGATAGCACTCCTCAGTGTCATGCCCCCGGTCTCGGTGATATTGACAGAATTTTGGGAACCGTTGACGCTCGGCTGATTCCTTCATGACGGGGGGATCTTTCAAAAGGTGCCTGTAAATGGATAAAATCTCAGCCCGAGATCTAGCCAGAGGAGTGTAAGACTCGAAGGTAGGTTTGGAGGGGTCTTCTGTCTTCTCGACCTTTGGTATCTTCATCTTAAGCTCCTTGGTTTTATTCTCCGCATAGGGCTCACGCCCCCTCTTGCTAGTTACTGCATCCGCCTTGCTGGCGTACTTCTCCATGATGGCCTGGAGATGCTGGATTGTAGTGGGGTTCTTCGTGGCCAGCTTCATTCTCAGGGTGTCATCATCTACATTCATGCGATACAGGTTGATCAAGAGGACCTCGTTTCGATCAAGCATTCTGTAGCTAGATCCATATACCTGTGGTAATGCTCTACCACAGTTTTTCCTTCAACGCGGGGCACATACCCTAGGTCTCCGAGGGATTTAGTGAACTTCTTCTTTTGGAAGAAGGCAAGTAGGAGGAATTCAACGAAGTCCCAGTAGTCAAACAAGCTCTCGGGCTTCGTTTGAGTAAACCATGTCTGGGCTTTTCCTTGAAGATAACTAGGAACGATTTTACATATCTCCAGCTTGTGAAAATTCCCGGTCTCGAGGGTCTTGAAGAAGACCGATAGGAATTCTTGGGGAGTGTATACAAACCTACCCAGGGTTCGTCCAACCCCCCCCCCCCCCATGTGGCCAAATTTGAGCCGTCCAAATTATCCAAGGGCTGAAAAATGATATGCAAGGTACCCCACTTTAGTTATGTAATGTCTCATATACCCCCTCATTTGTATAAACCAATCATGTCATTTTGGGTTAATGATGACCCGTTTTTATTAATCCAAATTGTAAATTTCACTTTAATATCGTTTTACCAAGCCCTTTTTAATACCAGAAACTAATAAAATGTCTGAAATGCCCCTGTCATCCAGAATATGATCTCCCAGTCTAGTTCGCCGGTCAAACAATGGGAATTCGCTATTCTACTGAAGAAGTCCACCCAGCGCTTAAGTGATGTGCAGATCTGGGGGTGAGGGGTGGGTCTTAGTTTTTGGCAGGATAGGATGTGAGGCAGGTAGCAGACTCCGGCGTGGAAAATCAGCTCGTCGTTACCCTCAGAATCGGCTACATCCGGCTTGTACTGGCTTGTCGACAAACCGATTGTTACTCAAGTCGGCCCGTCACACGCATAACATATAGGGAACAGATAGCTGAAGGAATTTGTAAGTCTTTTATCTGTTTACGCTACGAACGTATCCAATTGTTTGTTTGATTTACAAAGGTGTGAAATGTGTTGGGAATGAAACCATGAATGAATGTGAAATTCATTTATTTACCGTGAAGGAATGACCTAATGGATTAGCATCAAATCTGTGATGTATATGTTAATTGATTTTGTTGAATTTGGGTTGAATCAAAATTGATTCTAGTTAACCTGGCACTTTGAGTGATCATGGTATATATTTTTTGATGTAGATCACCACCACATTCTCAATCTAAGTTAACCTATAATCCACAGTGATGAACGAAGCGACTATGAATTGAATTTTCAATTGACAGGTTCATTCTGAAACACAGCTGTAGTAATTATATATAAATAAACCTAAGTAGTTTCTTGGGAAGGTTAGAGGTCGATTCTCAATCCAACTCCACATTAGTCTATAGACAAGTCAGTGATAAACATGATCATTATTATGTTATCATAAATAAATACTCTCAGTTCCTTGCTTGTGTGATTGCTGAGGTGGTACAGTCACATCTCATGGTAGTCTCTGATTTCTGGTCGATTTTATAGAGTGTTTATCTACTTCATTTTTAAAACATAGCAGTGGTTATTTTTATCCATTTAACCTGTTCATTGTTTATGGATTGTTATGGCTTAAAGTTAGTATTGAATATCCTTGATTCAAGAAAATGTTATCATTCATGACAAAGGCGAAGCTATATATTTTATCTGCTGCAGTAGGAGTGATTAAGGATGTATAATTGCTTCGCTGTTCATTACTGATAATTACAGAGTACTCTCCCCAGCCATCATTATATATACTCTTGAATTGTTACAAACTGTGTCTTTATTTCGTGAATAGGTACCTGAATACACTCTTCACACCTGCATATGATTGAACTGTTTTTAAAAATGATTTACAAAACTCATAAACTGATGTTAAAAGTCATACAATATTCGAAAATAAAGGTCATGTGATAAGTAGCAAATAAAGGGAACGCATAATGATGGCTTCCGATTTATTATGCACTGCTAGCGTAGTACATGTAACCTGATATGGACTAGTAACATGGTTGAATTTATGTTTACATTCTTTTGTTTTGTTTATCAGCAAGATGTTACCAGTATTGATATGTTTGTGTTTGCAAGACTGTAATGATGAGTCATACGCCGATTGCTTATATTGTTATATACTTGATAATCAACCATAGGTGCAAGTGTTTTTTTTCTGTATAGCCGTAGGGTAGAATTTAGTATTTTATATAACCGTGTTGATCAATGAAGCTTATTTCGTTTTATAGTTGAAAAACAACCAAAATGCAAGTTTTCGATTTCTGTATGGCTATAGGATAGTATTTTATATTTTATATAACTGTGTTGATCAATGAATTATTCGCAACAGCAAGGTGATGCAGTTTTTTTTTTTTAATATTTGACATCACTGGGACTCTAGGTTTGTTTCTTCTTAAATATTGCTCATGGAATTTTCAGACGAGTCCTAAATTTTTGTGGTACTTGTAGTCTTATACATAGCTCACATCTGTACAAATATTGGCTACTGTTCTGTTGATAGTTTTATATTTTCTTGAAATGATAGATACTTTATAGCCTTCCCTAGTTGTGTCGAGTTTTGCACTGCCTAGAAAAAAGGGCTCCGTACAAAAGACATGTTATAGTCCATTACTCTTTATGAAAATACTAATCAGAGGTATATAACATACTTGGTTCTTTTTTTGCATAAGGGTCGTGAATGATATATGTTACTATATTTTTCTGCCTTCCATAGGAGGGTTGATTTTAATATGTAGATCACTGCTTAGATAAAAAGGATTCAGTACCGATACAAAAGAATTAAAGTATATCTGTGTTGGTGCAATTTTGTTACCAGGGCTGCTCAGATGAATATTTGTAACTTGGTCGTTGTTGTGCAAAAGGGAATGCACTTTACTCTTTGGATTGGTATTCTTATATGCGATACTTCTTTTTATTGCCGGTTAGTTTAAGTTTTGGCTTCTAAGCACTTGCAATATATTGATGAACATTATATTGTTTTATTGGAGACTCCAGCAGGGGAGGGAGGTTAGGTAGGAGGCGATGGAGAATAGACTGAGTAAGCCCAAGATGCTGAAGAAGAAGGGGTCATAACCTGAAGACTAGAATGGGATTCTGAACACCTTGTAGTATAGAGTATAGATTGGGAAGTAGTTGTTGTATGTTGTTGTAACGTCTTAGTTATATCGTGTCGATTTAGGAACATATATGTCAGACATCTAACAATTTATCAGTTGTACCTATAGCTATGTAGATGTTAATTCTGCTGCAATACCATTGTACGAATTGAGTGCTGCAACTAGAAGTGTACAGGAAGATTGATCATGTTAGTGAATATTGTCTGTTGGATGGTTGTACAAAACATCTCCTGCGTTGGAGATTACGATTGATTTTCTTAAACTTCATATGAATAACAGAAAACTGACTTGCAAGTTTCTTCATGGTATATTTGACCGTTAATAACTTCATTTACATTTAATAACATATTATAAATTTTATATATTTAAAATTTACATGTTACGGTGAATCCAAAAGTATCTCATACGATAATATTAACATTCACATACTATATGAAATTTATGGTCAAACATGAAGGATAAAAAGTAGAAAAATAGTGTGCCAAACATAGTTAATCAGATTATTTCATTTCCAGGACAAGATTGGCCCAAATTTGATTTATGTGGACACGTCAGTTTTAGGCCCTAACGTATGGGTCAAAATGGGCTTGGATGGAGCATAATATTGCAAATTGTTTGTGTTGTACTAAGAAGTAACAATAATGGTTTGTATATCAATGTAACCTAATTCATATTTACAATATAGTTAAAATAATGGGGATCATACCTCCCTAAAAAAAATTCATCATAATTTAACTAAAATTCTTCCTCCGTTTTGCATGTATACTGATTAGATAAATTTATTTTTGGTGTATTGGGTCCAAGATTCATGGTTCCAAGATGGGTGTTGCAAGATTGGTATTGCCCAACAGTTACTCTATAATAGAGTTTTAGCTAAATTTACCCTTTTTAGCTACATTATTGCTTCAAACATCTATTCTATCCCATACTCTAAAATAGAGATATGGTAAAACTGGAAGAATGAAAAGGCATATGAAGTAGACTTCTTTCATGCTCTAAAATGTAAAGCTATCGATGATTCTTACTTTTTCTTCCTTTTTTATCCTATACTTTCTTAATCCTTCACATATTCACACGCATAAAAATATTAAAAATATAAAATTTCAATTAAAATTAAGGCCCTTATTTTTGCCCTTATTAATTAATGATGTGTAGAATTTAAACATCATATCATCGTTGAGTTTACTCCTTATTTAGATTCTGCACAATAATGATGATGTGGAATTAAAAAAATACTCCTTATTTTCGTACTATTGGAGATGTTCTTAGTACCCTCCATGTCGATATCTATCAACTTAATAAATTGGTCAATCCGTTAAACTTTTTATTTTAAAAGTGGGATGGATATACTGTTGTACGCGCGAGATACGGACCCCTCAACATTGTACCCGCCACCCTCTTTAATCGGATCGATTTCCAAATGATTGACCTTCTGTGAAGAACACGCGCATTTAATATGAAATTCGAACTCCCTGAAGCAGTAACCACCCTCAAGTAGTGCGGGAAAATTGGTTTGTTCTGATTTATTTTTAAAAATGAAAAGGAAACAACTAAAAAAAACAAAATAAAAACTGACAATACACCTTCCCACCTGCCCCGCTTGACAAGGTTGGTCACCTTCCCAGCCCAAACCCCAGTTTTCATTTCAAACGCAGACACATGAGATTTGAACCAAATCCCTCCTCCAATTCTATGGTTATCTTTGTTCAGGGCACTTTGGGAAGCCAACATTAGATCAAACACAGGCCGCTTTGAATGCTCTAAGCCTCTAACCACCCTGCTTGACCTCTTTGTTCCCTCAAGACAGTCTTCACACCCCCCATGGGACTGTCTGTTCAGTTCGTTTGACCAGTTACTTTAATCACCCCGACAAAACATTTATGCCACACACATAACAAAGCTTCACGGTGTGCATTCTTTCTCTACAAAACCACAGATACTCCAAAGCATTCAGCCACACAACACAAACAAATAGAAACATGACTACTCATCTTCTTCTCTCTCCGAGTTATGGATAGCTTCAAAATGTTTGGAAAGGTCTCCGTTCGGATCCATTCGGAGCCTCCAACTTCCTAAATACTACTTTTCAGTGCTTAACCGCGGATTCATTCCCAGTGAAAATGTTTTCTACACGACCGTCGGTGAGATGCTAGGTTCCCCTCACCCTCACGAATGCAATTAGGTGGGGATATGGTGGCTGATCTCCTCCACCTGAGTGGAATGGAGGCGGTTGCCTACCTGGAGTTCGAATCGCTTTCGAAATCTGAAATAATCGACCGGGCATACAACAAGGAGATGAACGATCATACACGGGCCGCTCATTCAGCAGTCCATTACCTCAAATGCATCACACATCCCAATGATCAAATCCGTCAGGTATGAGCCTTACATTAACCTTCCTGACCAATATTTGTTTCTTCAAATCTGACAACATTACTTACCGTTTATATTTCAGGTGACTATCACATGACTTTGACATTGCTAGAAGAAATACAAGAATGTTAATCCTTCAAACAAGAATGGCTCAGATCCAGGTTAAGATTCAGTTCCACAAAAGAGGTCTAGAAGAAATGAACCTAGTGACCCCGATTCAGATTCAGGTTTATAGATCTTCTCAAGAGTCACGACAACACCACCATCATGGTCAATGATCAGGTTTTATTATCCTTAGATGAAGTACATCTTCCCAATCTTGTAAGAACGTATCGAGTAATTAGTTGTGCACGAAACGAGGCTTGTGTCTTTTAGGGTGGTGCTCTATGAAGGCCACATGCCTCGTTACGTGCACAACTAATTACTCGATACGTTCTTACCAGATTGGAAAGATGTACTTCATCTCAGGACATTAAAACCTGATCATTGATCATGACAGTGGTGTCGTCGCGAGAAGATCTATAAACCTGAATCTGAATCAGGGCTACTAGGTTCATTTCTAAGGACCTCTTTTGTTGAACTGAATCTGAACCTGGATATGAGCCAGTCTTGTTTGAAGGATTAAAATTCTTGTCCCAATTCTTGGTGGATTTATCAGCATCCCACGTTCTCAGGATCCCCCCTGTTTGAGACTCACTAATGTGGCCGGCTCCACAGCCTTTGGTGATGTTTCAGCTCAGCCTAGTCCACAACCAGATGATAGACCCATGTACGCCATCAAATTCTTCAGATTGTCAAATGTGGAGGGGTTTTGGCATATTGTTTATAAAAATTCCGAAAGGTGTTGATATGTTAAGCCCATTTGGGGAGAATTTGCCTAACCGGATGCATTCCGGCCCTGTCACGCATTACCTTTTACCCTAAATCTTTGGCTAGTGGATGCTGTAATGTACTTTAATAATATCCTTTCTTAGATGCACAACAACATTTGTTAATTGAATATGTAAGTTTTTGCGCAAACGATGCAGCCCATACGGTAAACATACAAACAAATTGCAGTTTAGGTATCTGAATTCCATTTTTACAAACACTCTACTATCAGTATCCAATGCCTCCATAAGGGTGGAAGTCCATAACAGTGCATCTAAGGATCACATTGCAGATAATGCACTTGGAGAAGCGTCTTCCATCTTCAGTTGACTGCATCAGTAGGATAGATGTGAAATTTAGAATTTCCAAGATTAATTTTTGCATCAATGTGTGCAGGCAACATGTCAATGACCATTCCCCTATTCCAGTTGCATTTGCTGAGGACAATGCCAGCTGTAATGGATGCTCTAATCTGGTCAACCGTTGGTGCCTGCGGGAAATGATTATTGCCACGGGTCTTAGCGCTTGCTCCAAAATAGAGAAAATGATCGAAAAGTGTCTGAATTACTTTTAGAAGATACCTGGCCAATTGACGCGTCGAGTAAGGAAAGGGCATCCCCTGTGTAATGTTTCATGAGATGCATCAAGATTGGACCTGCATTATGACTGGTAAAATCAGATGCCCACTGCCCTGCTGGAGTTGTTAGCTTGAACGTTAAGATATCTCGACCCTGTTTGTGGCCCCATCTAGCCAGTGCAGAAGAAATGACACGCGACTGTAAAATTCAAATAAACAGGTGACATTAAATACTCCCTAATCCAAATTCAAGAACAATTTAGTGTGTGCATAAGATTGACACAACCAAATGATGATATCCCGCCTCTTGTAGTTTATTAGTTTGTTATAACCCCAGAATTTTAATGTAAAGAGACTCATCACTATTGAGTAAGTTTAAGTTTAAATTTGCCTAAGTAGAGATGTACTTACTATCCGCTGGGCTGCATCAACTCTGCTGTCTGCTCCAGGGTCCAGCCTTGAATCAAAGTACTCCACAAGCTTTTCATTGAAATTCACCACTAGAAGGAAGTAGTGATCGTTCGCCGAGACGGGGACGAAGACCTAGTTGAGAGAAAAAATCATGAGTGCAGCATTTCATAGGAGAATTTAATGTACTGCGGGTGTATGGCGGTTACCATAACAACATCCTTTATCTTTCGCTTCATGCTCGTAATCTCGTGCTCCCATCCTGAGATCATTGATAACTCTCTATCGATGGGACAGAACTCTACAAACTGATTTGCTAGCCCGACTGTTAAACAAGTATAATATAAATAAGCATAACAGAATCAAAATTTTATAGTACTTTATGGATTTTCACCTCAACCAAATCCAGGCACACATAGCCAAGGGGGTACTCAACTTGTGGAGAATTGCTAAGAATTCTGGTCCAGGCACCGATAACACTGGATGAAACTTTTGAATTCACTTCAAGGGTGCGGAAATCAGATCTTTGCAGTGATGCCACTTCATTAGTGAAAGGAGCATAGTTTCTGCACAGATTTGATAAGGACACGCTTTGCATCGTGATTAAATCAAACTTAGAAATCTTATTAAACTAACCTAGTGGTAGGCATATCAATTGCAGCAAAACAGAAGTCTGCGATCTCCAGGTAGTGTTTGGGAAGTTGATTTTCCACATCCTTCAGGTTGTTCGCCAGCTCCGTGAAGAACATCCGTTCATATGGTTTTGGCCAGTCAGTCCACGGGGTTGGATTTTCCTCGGAATCACGCAAGGGACTATCTGCATCTCCAAAAGAAAGCTGGATGTTCAAGTCCACCATTCCATCTGAAGGCGCTGGCATCGATATTGCATCATCCACGGTGACACTAACATCTTCAGTCATCAAATCCTGCCGCAATCAAAAAGCCCGGTTTTTAGAAGCGGGCACACATTGTATTAATGTGCTTACCAAAACAACTAAATTATATGTATTTACCAGTAAAGCAATGGTGTGCTTGCTGCTTGATTCATCCTGAGCTTGGAAGAATTTCACAGGATTCAGAGCTTCTAGGGACGAGTATATGTCTTTGTGCGTACTGTTTGACATCTGGATATATTTTTTACACTTGTTTATAATTACATACTGTAACAACAATTATATCTTGTTTGATATTGATTGAGAAACATAGATGTGTACCTGTCTATCATCACCCTGGAGATTGCACTCCCCCACTTTGTTATGGTCCCATTCCGTGTTTCCCTGTAGGTTCATACCTCTTCTGGTACTCGGGTAGTGATCATGCAAAAAGATATACTTCTCCATTTCGGTTTGATTGTCTTCTGCTCATTGGTTTTGTTGACTTGATGATATATTGGCAGGTTTCTCGATTTCCAAATCATCAGTCTTCTCCTGATGACGTGTAATTCAATTAATGCACCAAACAAGATAGAACAAAATATTTACAATAACAACAAAACTTGAGAATTTAGTATCAAACTTACTAGTCCCGTGTGGTTGGAATAATTGTTTTACGGATCAACATGAATTGTTGCTGCTGGTCTGTTTCAGGGGGCAGTAGGCGGGGAACCATGTCAGGAGAGTGAATATCTTCAGTTTCAAGAGATACGATTGTTGTCTGTAAGCTAGTTGTTGCAGTACAAGACGGGGGTCCAACAACTTCGCAAGACTGAACTCGAACAACGTCAGCACAGGTTTTTCTTGATTTATCCACTGCACCCGATTCACTTTCGGTGTAAGACTCTATTCTAGGTGAAGGTTTTTTAATATCAACTTGTCCATCCTGACTCTCAGCATCAGTTGAATAAAATGTCTTTGTTCCAAGGTTCTCTGCCTCAGATTCCAGCAAATCCCTAGACACTTTTAGATGACGAATCACATCTTCAATCTCATCGACCAGCTGCGTTAGAGTTCTTGCTACCTTCCTCGGATGAACATGTTCCTCTCTGAAACCTTCCCTCATCAACAGAGAATGGAACTTGTCTCATATAACCACCTTCAAATCTCAGAGTACCGTTGCAACATTCCTATGGTATTCCTGTATTTGTCACAACACATCAAAAAACATCAATCCACATTCATGATACAACAGGAGCTACAGTGCTATCAATCGTAAATTTAACATATGCATAGGTGTACACTTACATTTGGTAGGAGTGATCTGAGTGCATCGTCGTCAAGAATTTGGTTGGGAATGTCAAATCTAATGTCCTTCTTACTGGTTTTGTTAGTTTGGGTGGTATTACCGGCCTGTGGTCTACGTGAGATTGGGTACGTAGTCTCATCCACCTTCCATTGGCCAAATACACCGGCATCCAACTCCCTCCTAAGACGTTTTTCAATAGACTTCAATGTATAATTTGTGACAAGAGGAGTAACCATCGGTTCCGGAATACCACGCCAGATCACCTTATGCAAGTATAACACCACCAGTAACATCATGCAACACATGCACGAGACCTGTTTAGAACCAACTCGGTCAGCATCAAGCTTAGCTCTGGATTCACAAACTTTACTGAGTACGTATCCACACCAATCGAGTTCAGAAATTCTAGTAACATCGTGTGTCGCACTAAGGGTCCGATAGTCCACCCTCCCACTGGAGGGCGATGCAAGGAATCCACTACAGATGTACACAACAACATTCTTTTAAAATCATCTCCGCCATCCAAACTCATCATCACCTCATTAAAGTCGCTTAATTTTGATTGAGCATTCAGTTTACATGACATTTTATACTGTTCCTGAAACCTGGCCCTCAAATCTCTATAGTCTTCGTCATTGACCTTGGTTACTGGGTTGTGTGGACAGTTAGGGAGGCCAAAAACGTCTTGTACATCCTTTTCAATGATGTAGAACATGACGCCCCCTCTATCTGACATAATAGTTCGAGCATCAGGGTTGAAATGTTGAAGAAGCCACTTGTTCGACAGATTAGGCAGTTCAGAGGTCTTAATCTTCAGAAGGCCATCAAAACCTATATCAACAATCGCTTGTCTCTGATTTTGCGTGAGACAAGGCAAAATGTCCGTAATTCTACAAGGTTTGGAGGCGTACACAAAGTGACGACCCCAAATTCTCCCTACATTTTCCTGAGCCTTAACAGCATGATCATTACTTCCTAAGTCTACAATCAGAGCTGCTTCTTGTTGCACCCCCCTTAGTTTTTTGGTGGGTGAGGGTGACCCAAGGCAAGGAGTTGAATTAGCCGGCGCGTGCTCGCACACCCTTCCCGTGCATTTCACAAGTACATGTTCATTCAAGTTAGTCATCCAGATCACATTGAATTAACTGTTTTATTAATCAACACTTAATCTAAAATGAGCCTACCAGCGTAATATACATGAGAACTGTCTCCAATCTTTACACTCCATGCGTACATGAAGACTACAGCCTAACATCATTTTCCTAAATCCCTGTCCCAACTCGACAATAATGGGTTGTATGCAGGATGTATTGGATTGACTTAGCTATACCTTTTCTGCCAATAATGCTTACAAACACGCACTTACATTTTCAATGAATTCACCATTACAAGGATCTAGGATGCTTCATGGAGAACTTATACTCTAGTCCCAAGAATTAGTCCTTTTATTCCTCGGGCCAGATGAAGCCATCAAATATAGAAAGACTACAGCCTAAAATCATTTATCCTAAATCCTTGTCCCAACTCGACAATAATCGGTTGTATGCAGGATGTATTGGATTTGGCTTAACTATACCTTTTCTGCCAATAATGCTTACAAGCACGCACTTACATTTTCAATGAATTCACCATTACTAGGATCTAGGATGCTTCATAGAGAACTTATACTCTAGTCCCAAGAATTAGGCCTTTTATTCCTCAGGCAGTTGAAGTCATCAAATCTAGGAAGACTACAGCCTAAAATCATTTATCCTAAATCCTTGTCCCTACTCGACAATAGTCGGTTGTATGCAGGCAGTATTGGATCTCTATGGCTTAACTATACATTTTTTGCCCCGAATGCTTACAATCACGCACTTACATCTTCAATGAATTCACCATTATCTTCATGGAGAACTTATACTCTAGTCCCAAGTATTATGCCGTTCATTATTCAGGAAGATCAAGACATCAAATCTAGGAAGACTACATTTATAACCTGGAGTATAATACATCACTCAAATAGTAGAGCATACACGGGGTTCCTGCAACTTATTTGGCTAGAGTGATCTCACTCTAACATGTGGTTTCCTGGAATTATCTTACAAAAAATTGATTTTTTGCTATCATAACTCCTAAGCAGCGCAACATTACCTCATCCAAATCTAAATTATCTTGAAATCCAACCAACTATTGAACTGTTAGCACTCTAGCCATGGCACTATTGACATAATATGAACATAAGCACTATTGGTAGACAATCAGCTAAAAGACTTGGAAGTAGAGCAGTGACCATACATGTGATGCCATTTTTGGATTCTGGATCATTGAGATTTGGCAGTTGCCTGTGGCCGATTTCCTCATGGTAAAAAGGTTGAATACTACACTCTACTTCGGTAACACTTCCGGATGATTGGCCCAAACCCTCAACTTCTTCATCTGCAGCCTGGAACATGATCTGCTTCTTTCGCCTTCCCTTTTTACTTTGAAAAAGCTTTGAGTAAGCCTCGCCCGTTATTCAGACTTGCGATCTTGTTCTCTTATCCATGCTAGAGATTCTTGTAAACAAAAAAGAGGTGCAAACAAAAATAGTTTGAGAGATTTTAGGGTTTGTTGATTTGGATGAAGATGTACTTGTAATTTGAAAGGAAGAACAGTACCGGTTGGATGGTTGTTTCTTGAGTTATTACTCTTGCTTGCTTGGAACAATAAAGTGAGACACTTTGTGGGAAATTTAGACTAGGGCACCTATTCTAGCAACACATAGTGTTTCGGTTTCCGAGAAATGGAGACGACACCTTTTTACTTTCGTCAGACTGGCAACTGGAATGTGGCAGAGGAATATATTTTAACCTATTTGCATTTGAAATTTATTTAAGTTGTATTTTTATTAAACTAGTACTGAATACTGATACATAACAATTCATTAATTTGAAAGTTTGTGGAAATTAAGGACCCTAACTTGTACATTTTCATATTAAACGTGAATGGAAAAATCCCCTCCGGAGATATATTGAGACCTTAAATTAGTGCAACGCGGCTAAATTGAACTCATTCACTATTGTATTTCTACGATTATTTGCCAACTTAAAATACTGAATTGTATGATTACCACCAGGGAAATTTGGAAGGTTGACGCACTACCCCATATTCGTAGTCGGGGCAGTAAAACAACCAAAACATGACAACTAATACACAACAGAATTCAAGCAAAAACTAACACGGGAAAATCAAACCTGGGCTTGTTACAAAGATGAATTATTTCGTTTCTTTGTGCATGTGTATGATAACGTCGCTCTCAACTTGAGATGAGATTAACTGAACTGAGATTATTCCAACTTAATTGAGTTTCTCCCGGCCGAACATAGAATGTTGCAGGTTAGTTGAGATAATTCAAGGTGAAATGAGATTTTAGTGGCAAAAATCATTGGTTTGTGATAAGTTGTAATAACCTTTTGTGACAAGTAGACAGTAGCACAAACATTTTTTTATTATAAGAAACTATTCACAAGCATGCCACCTCCAGGGTGGCAGTTATGTAGTGGCAAAAACCCCAGGGTGGACTACTGACTACTGGAAGATTTTAATGCAAGTAAAGGAAGAAAATGGTCCAAAACTGCAGCTTTGTGTGGACAAGAAGGGGCATTTTAGTATTGCAGCTGCTTATGATTTTCTGAAAGGAGTGGATACCAAGGATTATATATCAAGGATCATCTGGAGTGCTAAATTGATACCCAAGCATAGTTTTGTTACACTATAACGTTATAAACATCCAGGGTTTTATTGCAAAGTTATGACTAATTAAACCTGGGTCTTGTTACACTATAACGTATAAAATTACAGACATGGCAGAATACCACATTCCCTGCACACCAAAAATGTTTTGAGCACGATATAGTTATATGCATAACTTGCTCCTATGGATAAATTTAAGAAACATTGTTGTTATACAATTAAATCCTAAACCCTAGATAGCAATCAGAAGACGATTACACTGTACATGGTGATCATATCCGGTAAAAGGGAGTCCAACACAAGTGCAACGACTCATTATTGAAATCAAATAAGTCTTTCATTATTTTGTGAACCTGATATTTAATCATCACATTATATGTATACTGTTTGCGCACAAACAAGGTATCCCTCTAATTTAAGATCATTCAAGGAAGCATGCCATTAGGGAAATCAGTGTAAACTTACAAATTAGCTCAGAACACAAGTAACCATAATCCAAAAAACATAATGTTTAATATCACATTCATATGCCTTACACAGTCATAGTTGCGGCAAATAGCACGATTCCCCATCGAAGTGGATGGTAGCTTGAACACAATGTAGTCAGGGTTGGTCATTAACTGTGAATCCTTCACCACCGTAATTGGACCGTGTGAGGGAGATCTGCCTGAAGACAATGGTAAACCCACATATGATGAGCTGATTTAGTCAATAATTGAACTAATACATATGTTGTTAATAGGTTTCCTCAAATAAAACAAGCTTGATGAAATCCCTAGATTTCCTGCTGTTATTAGGGTTATAGAATCTTACCACCAATGATACTATGGCTCTGTGAGAGGATCCTGTTATCAGCCTCTGCATAGATCTGGTGTACACCGCTCTCTACAATGGTGACACCGCCTGACACTGGCTGAGGCTCCGGGCTGCTGATTTCTAAGCTGACTCGCCCTGAATCAAAGTCCTCTGCCCCAAGGTCACTTGGACTTTCCATTTGCCGTTCCATCACAGCGGTGGTTGACAAGGTAAGAGTTGTGTGCTGTGAACGGTGACAGATTTTGAAAGGCTAGCGATAAATTTCAGTAGCAAATCGTTCTAGCTCTGTGAAGAAGTACAATATCAATTTCCCCAATAATGAATAGTAGTGGTATATTTGTCTACCTTAAAGGGAAGTTATGAAAGTCATTATTTTCCCACATTAAATTAATCCATACAAATAAGTACCTTACAGTCAATCTTTCCATAACCTTCCACCTTTCAAAATACTTGTTGTAATTTTTTATTCAAAATGTAATGTGAAATGGACCACCATTATGATGTGTACATCAGTGGGGTGAGAATGATCACAACCGTTCGTTAACAAGATCAATATCGGTCGTTATAGATATGATCAAGATTATTCATTTAAAACGTGAACTGATCATGATAAGATTTATATTGAATTTATATAATTAATGATTAACGATCATGAACGTAAAAGATTGATCATGAACGCGGACTGATCGATAAGACGACCAGTCGATAAGGTGATCGATATCGATGGATTAAAACAAAGTCATTTAATTATATACATTAATAATAATGGCGAAATATTATATTTTTAATATGTATGTCTATAGCTTCTTGTGTACTTTTATGAATTTGATAATTTCTGTAATTTTGAATTTATTTTAAATTTATTTTTATCTTAAATTAACTCTTAAATTTAAATTAGGTGATATATCTTCATTCATTCATTCATTCGATAATCTGCGTGTAACAAAAATTCTAATATAACATAAATCCCTAAACATGATTGTATCCGCTTATTTGTCCATCTGATCGTATTAGCTGATTTGACTAGTTTTTTATTATAACTGTGTTTTGTTTTGCTATTCTTGGAACAATTATTACAATACGCTTACGTACATTTAAGTATTTTAACACTTATTTTCAAACTAAATGTCACTACTACAATCACCTTCATTTAAGACACAAGTTTAAGGCGTTTGGGGCGGGTTCAAAATCTTCCGCCTTACTACTTACTTGCGAGTTCGCAAGCCACAATCGCTAGGTTTTAAAAACATGTTTAAAGGCGGAAATGACCGTTTAAAAGGCGGTAGTCGTATGTGCCGTTAAAAATGAAGAATTAAGGCGGAAAGTTCATTTCCGCCTTAAAAACCTGTTTGTTGTTGCGAGTTCGCAACACGTAAGTTAGGTCTGTCGTAATAGTTACGAGATCGCATGTAATGAACGCTTAGGGTAATTTTAGCAAGCTAGGATCTAGCGAACTCGTAGATGAGAAAGTAAATAAACTCATTTTGGTCACGATATCGCATGCATGCTCGCTGATGTTGTGGCGATATCGCCACTAATATCATTGAAAAATTTGTTTATGAAACGAGTTCGCCACCCATAAGTTGAGTGTGACATATGTGTAGCGAACTCGCTTGTCCAATGAGTAGGTATGCGTGAATACTTGCGAGTTCGCAAGACCGAAGACTATATAAAAAAACAGCAGCTCCTAGCGGATTTGTAAACAACAAATTAGACATTTGAAAGGTTGTACATATCATTTTTCCCTTGGCTTACCATAAGATTGATTAGGTAACCTCTTTTTTTGGAATTCCGATCGTTTGCAAGGTGGTGGGTAAGCTATTTTCCGCCTTACCATGTGGTTGTTTGTTTGTTAATGTTGTTGTGTTCTTAAAATGTTGTTGTTTTTGTGATGATTTTGTGATAGTTTCATGTTGATTGTAGGTTTGTGAGTGATATACCATTGTGGGCTAGCTTTTTTGTTCAACGATTTCTTAGTTGATTAGAGTTTGCGCCGTGTCGTGCATTATGGATCGTGAATCCATCATGAATAAGAATGCTCGGTTGTCGAAAGAATATCTAGATTTGGTTGAAGAATTCTTAAGAGTTGGGTTGCGACATTGTAAGCTGAGGAGCATAGGTGGTGTTAGATGTCCATGTAGGGATTGTAGGAATAACGCTATATATGAAGATATTCTTGTTGTGCGTGAACATTTAATCTGTAGAGGATTTGACAAATCGTACACTGAATGGGTATGGCATGGTGAGGGCAATTATGGGAGTGAGAACATGGAGGTGAATGAGGGAAACGAGGAGGAAATGCTAAAGTATAACGATCAATTGTCGGATATGTGCGACGATGTTGTTATGGAATTTGTGGGAAAAAAAAGTATGCTAGAGGCTATGTATGCTGATAAAGCGACAAAGTTATATGTTGGCTCAAGCCATTCAAGGTTGGGTGCAACATTGTTGTTGATGAACCTTAAGGCTAGGCATGGGATTTCAGATAAAGGAATGACTGAGTTGTTGGAGTTAGTTAGAGAGTTGCTTCCTCAGGACAACTTGTGTCCAGATCGGGTTTATACTGCTAGGAAAATCTTATGCCCCATGGGAATGGAGTTTACCAAGATCCATGCTTGCCCGAATGATTGTATGTTGTATAGAGGGGAAGATGATTCTTTGAGGGATAATTGCAAGGTGTGCGGTGAGTCAAGGTGGAAAAAAAAGGAAGGTAGAGTTGAGGTTTGTGGGGAAACAGTGACAACATCGACAAAGCAAAGTCCTGCTAAGGTAATGTGGTACATGCCTCTTAGACCACGATTGGCGCGCTTGTTTGCAAATGCAAGTGATGCGAAACTATTAACATGGCATGCCGATCGAGTTCGAGAGGGAGATGATATTATTTCTCACGCTTTAGATGGTGATCAGTGGAAGAAGATGGATGCTAGGTACCCTGAGTTTGCTAATGAACCTAGACATGTGAGACTCGGACTATCCACGGATGGCATGAACCCTTTTGGTAACATGTCTAGTACCCATAGTTCATGGCCTGTTATGCTAGTTATTTATAATCTCCCTTCTTGGTTGATGATGAAGCGAAAATATGTGTTTTTAAACACTATGATCTCAGGCCCTAAGCAACCTGGCAACGACATTGATGTTTATCTAGCACCTCTTGTTGAAGAGTTATCATCTTTATTTGAGATAGGTATGGTGATTCCCGATGGTAGTCGTGGGGATGCTGAGTTCGAACTTAAAGCAATGCTTATGTGGAGCATTAATGATTTTCCGGCGCTTGGAAATCTCGGAGGGTGCTCGGTGAAAGGACATTTTGCATGCCCGCTATGTGAGAGTAATACTAGTCATTGTCAGTTAAAGCATGGAGGAAAGCCTGTTTATTTGGGTCATCGACGTTTTTTGCCTGCTAGTCATCCATGGAGGCGTGCTAAGAAGTGGTTTAACGGTGAGGAAGAAAACGGTGCAGCCCCTGTCCCACTCTCGGGTTCAGAAATTTTTGGCAAGGTGTCTGAGATAGAATATGTTTTAGGCAAGGGTCATAAGAAGAGTAAACAACCTTCCATTTGGAAAAAGTGCTCTATATTCTTCAAACTTCCTTACTGGGAGCATTTGGATGTACGACACTGTCTGGATGTGATGCATGTAGAGAAGAATGTATGTGAGGCTTTGGTGGGGACGTTGTTGAATACTCCCGGGAAAAGTAAGGATGGATTGAAATCAAGGAAAGATTTAGTGAATCTTGGCATTAGGACATCCCTTGCCCCCGTGCAAGAAGAAGTAGGTAAAACGTACCTACCACCTGCTTGTTATTCATTATCATCTGAAGAGAAGGAAAGTTTTTGTGCAACTCTGAAGTCAGTGAAAGTTCCTTCTAATTACGGTTCAAACATCAGTAGTTGTGTATCGACTGCTGAATTGAAATTGGTTGGAATGAAATCACACGACTGTCACAATTTGATGCAGGATTTGAATGTCATCGCTCTCCGTGGATGCTTGCCTACACACGTTCGGAAGGCGGTTGCAAGTCTATGCTTTTTTTTAAGCAGATATGTCGCAAGAAGGTTAGTCGGTGTAAATTGGATGAGTTGCAAACGATGGTGGTAGAAGTGTTGTGCAGGCTTGAGATGTATTCCCCACCCCCCTCATTTTTTGACATAATGATTCATGTGATAGTCCATCTTGTAAGGGAGGTCAAGTTTTGTGGTCCCGTGTACCTAAGATGGATGTATCCATTTGAGAGGTACATGAGTATTTTCAAACATTTTGTCAAGAATCGATATCGTCCAGATGCAAGTATTGTACAGCGGTACGTGGCCGAAGAGGTGATCGAATTCTGCACCAACTACTTACAGGATGTACCAACAATAGGGCTACCAATTGCTAGGCACGATGGGAGAGCTGATGGTGTTGGACTACGGCATAGGTCAAAGTTCAGCCCTTCCTCAGATGAGATATCTAAAGCCCATCTGTATATCCTACGCAACCATTCTGCTGTGAGTCCTTATGTCGAAGTTCACCTAGCAGAGATTATGGCCGCGCATCCCGGTTTGTTAGGACCCCGGGCTTTTGAATTACATTGTAAAGATTTCACTAGTTGGTTGAAAATTCATGTGCAAAATGGGGATGAGCATCCAAAAGTCGTCAAATGGTTGGCTAAGAGACCACTGGGCACAGTTACGTCGTTTAGTGGGTATGATATAAATGGCTACACATTTGGTACAAAGTGGAGCGATGATAGATCGGCGACACAAAATAGTGGTGTATCAGTACCCGGAGAGGGTGGTTTGCATAGGGAAAATGCTTTTTTGGTACAATCACAGACATCTGGGAAATGGATTTTGTCCATGTAAAAATAGCACTGTTTAAATGCCAGTGGGTTGATCAAGCAGAAGGCACGCGTCTGGAGGAGTTGGGGATGATTCTAGTGAACAGAGACATGCAAGGCTCAACTGAAGATCCTTTCATAATGGCCGCACAAGCTCATCAAGTGTTTTATGTTAAAGATCCAGTAGATGGTTGCTGGGAGGTCGTGGTAGATGGAAAGAAAACGTTTGTTTATGGTGATGGTTTGTTTGACGATGACTGCAACATTTCTAGTGAGAACATTCCATTGTCGATTTATGAGACATTGGAAGACGATGATGACATAGTTGCCCGAATTATATGTCGGATGGACCACGATGAAGGAACGTGGATAAACCCCGCAGGAAAAACTACAAAAAGGAAGAGGAAGCAATCAAAGAAGCATAAGAAGGCGACTATGAAGAAGAAGAATAAGAAGAAGAAGAATAAGAAGTTAGTAACTGAAGAAGAAGAAGAAGATGAAGAAGAGGATGAGGAAGAAGATGAGGAGGTCTAATAAGCGTATACAATACATTTGTAGTGTTTCTATTTTGTATGGTGTGTAAAATAAAATGAATTGATTGGATATATGGTACGTTTTGGCAGATATAAATTGTTTGTAAATTACCATAAATTTACCATAATTGATTTGATTGGATTCACATGATCACCTTAAATTTAGGTAACTGTGCAGGCGTGTTGCGATATCGCACATGTGCACGCAGATGCAGACGAGGAAGGTTACGACGTCGCAAGGTAGCCTTATACGCAGCGATATCGTGAGAAGAGATTCATATTTCGCCTGCTAAGCTCTGTCACTCTGTTCTAGCTACCTGCGAGATCGCCAGCACCCAGCTAGGGTCTTGAGAGGTCGCCAGTTTCCATCATTGAATTTTCAAAAATATAGTATTGACATGACTTACAAACATCAGAAGCAAGTAAACTTACAAACTTTTTCTTGTCATAAGCGGTTGAGGAAGCCGGCGGTTGATTGGTGGAAGACGACGCTACCTCTCTGCGACTTGCACCAAATGGATTTGGGGCTTGGTGCTTTGTTCTTGCCATGGCTGATAGGAATCACTGGGAAATTTGGGCTTGGTTAGATTTGGGGGTTTTTCCTTGATTTGAAATTGGGGATCGCGTTTGGAATAGAACTGCACAGCTTTTTTACTTTTATACTAAAACGTGCTTGCGAGCTCGCCACCCCGCTCGTCTACTGTCAAAACGTTGTCGTTTTAGTCTAATTTTTCAATTAAAGTCTGTGGTAAATGTTTACGATATCGCCACTATAATGTCAAGAGCTAGCGAGTTCGCTAGTTACACGTCAACTCACCTCTGTTGGTTGAATATTAACCGTAGCGAGCTCGCCACTTATACCTCAGACTCTTAGCGAGTTTGCTAGTTACACGCAAACTCAGCTCTGGTGGTTTAATATTAAATGTAGCGAGTTCGCCGCTTGTATGTCAAACTTCAAGCGAGATCGCTAGGTGCACGTCCACCTAAGCTCTGTTGGATAAATATTAACTGTAGCGTGATTCTCTACTTGTGAACTCGCAATCCTGCTCGCTTACATTTTTCCCACATCGCCAAAGCAAGAGTCATTTATTCACTATATATTGGTCAAGTTTTCTGAATGGTTCGATAAGTCGCCGACCCGCGCAAACTGAACATGAAACACACATTGATATGCAGGCCAAGTAGGCCCAATCTATACTATATACAGCACTATACTACCACCTACAGCCCATCAATGACCAAGGCCCAACCCCCAAATTTTTTTGGTGGTTTTACACACTAGCGAACTCGCCACTTGCTCGCACATGGAGGATCAGCTCTGGTGGTTGTAATAGTAACTGCTTGCGAACTCGCGAGTTACACGTCAACCTAAGATCTCTTGGCTTGTTACTTGCGAGCTCGTGAGTATTTAGAGCCTCTTCGTCAGCTTACTAGCGAGATCGCAAGTGAGACTCTTCTTAGGCTCTGTTCAAGATTTCAAGTTCCTTACGAGATCGTCAGCTTCTAGGCGAGATAGTAGCGAATTCGCAAATGTAACGCATATTTTGCAAATTTGAATATTGCGAGTAAGTTACGATATCGTCAGATGTTGGCGAGACTTCAGCGAATTCGCAAGTCTAACTGATGGTAGGCTCTGTTGAAGATTTCAAGTCACTAACGAACTCGTCAGCTGTGGTCGCCTGTGCTGGCGAGCTCGCAACACGGTAATATAGGTACAAAAAAAAACAGTTCTGCAAAATTTGATGGCATATTTCAACAAAAACAGATGCCTAAACTAGGATCATCTCATTCACAATTCTTCATCAAATACAACCACAACTTTTACTGATCAAATTGTACTTAAAAAAAGGCCATAGTTTGGCCAATGTTTTATCACAAAAGAAATTAAACTAAATCACAACCCCTTAACTAAAACATCATGTAGTTCTTCACTAGTCATGTTCTGCGAAGCATCGGTGTTAGGTTGCGGGTTGGCAATGTCTTGAGTCCCTTCGACTTGATTGGTGGCACTTGTGCCAGCCTCCTCTGCTATTCTTGCCTCCTTCCTCTGCATCTCAGCCTTCTCCGCTGCGTCTTCGCCATCTGACAGGTCGTCCTCTTCATCATCGTCATCGTCACTGTCATCAACCTCATCATCCTTTTCTCGGCCCGCCACCTTTCCATCTGAGCCATCTGTGGCCTTGCTTTTCCCTTTATCCTCGCTCCCCCCTGGCGCGCTCACCTCATCACGCAGCTGTTGTAAAAAATCTGGGATGTCTTCAGAGTCGCTCAACTCGCAGTCGATGGCTCCGCTTTCAAGAAGTCGATTGAGTGCGTCGTTGTTCGCCCGTGAACGTTGCTGCGCTACTTCAATCTCATTGGCCAGCTTGCTCATTTTGACTACCAACCGACCACGAGCTTCAAACACTGCGTCTGCAATTAATAAAACATAGAATCAGTTATGAATGGACTTATGCAACTGTTTTTAAAACGAGCTAAAATTTTTATTACCTGATACACCACCCCTAGCTCTTCTCGCTGCCGCTTCAGCTTCCTTCTTCTTCCCGTACTTCCCATCAGCCTTCAATTCCAGCCTTTTATTACGCAACCAATCTCTGTCGTAATAAACAATCTGCATTGGCCTACCCCTTGGGAAGATACCGGCTTTTCTGATCAAGGCAGTGACCAAACCCCCATACGGAATTGCAGCTCTCTTATGCCTTGCCATCTTCATCATGTGGCTAAGGATCGTGAAGCCGGGATTGATCTTTATCTTCTCCACGATATAGTAAAATAGCGTCAAAGAAGCAATCGATGGCTCACAGGCATGGCCTAGAGTAGGCAGCACATTCCCACATATCATTTCAAAGACTAACCGAGCCTCCTCGCTTAGTCTATACACTGGGTATGTCCTAGCTCTACCCGCTCTATTCGAGGTCCTTTTAAACCACTTTTGAGCCATCTCTACTACATCCAGTGGCTGTCTAGGGCTAGTGGCTGGAAAACGCTGTTCATAGTAAACCTCGTATGGGCCATCGGGTTTGGTAGGCCTAAGATCTTCACTTCTCTTGTAGGGGCATTTCAACACACTATTTATCATGAATTTATCAACCTTAAACTTAACCCCTCTAACTATAGTGGTTATCTCATCGACCCCCTCCTCTAACCCTAAATTAGCATAAAATTGCAAGAATTCCTCATAGTAGATGGGGTCGGGAAGCTGTAAAAGCTGATCTAGGTTTTGTTCCCTAAAATAGTCTAGTACATAATCAAACTTCATAGCAGGCACAGTGGTACTATCAAACACCTTATTGTTAATCACAGAACGAGACTGTAAGCGGGCATACCTAGCTCTGGCTTTGTCATTGAAGAACTGTGGCTCGTCGTTGGCATTTTCCACCTCCTCGCCGCCTTGTCCCGGCTGATTTCCGGCGGGCACATCTGCCTCTGGTCGGTTTTCACCTCGGTTTACACCTTTGGATCGCGGCTCGACCACCTCCTCACCGTCGGCTCGCTTCCTCTTGGACCCGTCACCGGCCTGGCCTCTCCCACTGGCGCTCGGACGGCCTGATCCTCTGGTTTTGGGCGGCATAGCTAGATCTCCGGCGAAATCGTAGAGGGCTCGGCTAGGGTTTTTAATTTGGGGCAAAATTAATTTTGCCCGACCCTTAATTTTTTTTATATACTACACATGATTGCGAGTTCGCCAGTGGACTCGCAAGGTTGTCAAAATTAACTTCACTCCTTGCGAGCTCGCACCATCCTCTCTTATTTTTATATACTACACATGCTTGCGAGTTCGCCAGTTGACTCGCAAGGTTGTCAAAATTAATTTCACTCCTTGCGAGCTCGCACCATCCTCGCTTATTTTTACATACTTCACATGCTTGCGAATTCGCCAGTGTAATCTCTTGGTTGTAAAATTAATTTCATTACTTGCGAGCTCGCAACCCTGCTCGCGTGCAGTTTTCCCACATCGCCAAATCAGGAGTCAGTTTTTCAGTTTATATTATTCAAGTTTTCTGAATGGTTCGATAAGTCGCCGACCCGCGCAAACTGAACATGAAACACACACATTGATATGCAGGCCAATTAGGCCCAATCTATACTATATACAGAACTATACTACCACCTACAGCCCATCAATGACTAAGGCCCAACCCCCAAATTTTTTTGGTGGTTATACACACTAGCGAGTTCGCCACTAGCTCGCACATGTAGCGATTTAATGTAGCGAGATCGCAAGGTGCTCGCCAGTTCATTTGTGGGCTTAGGGTTTAGGGTTTATACTACCAACCTTGACACTAACGAGCTCGCAAGCACTAGGGTTCATGTATAAAATTTCTATCTCAAATCATTTTTGTTAATTGTACATATTTTATATACATTTGTAACATAAACATTTATGAAATAGTTTATTGTGTACTTTAATTTAATATAATTTTGCCCATTAAACTTGAGTTGTGGAGGTGAAAAACATATATGTTTGTAAAATCATTTCATCTTTTGTCACAGGTGCGATTTAATAGCCAAAGTTACGTTCAAAAGTTGTCGAACTTGTTATGTTTTTACTTTAATTTTTGACTTCATTTGAACTAATCAGTCATTACTGTACATTTATTACATCCAACACTAATAGTACTTTGTTCCAGATTACATGTACGTGACGACTACTGGTTATGAACACTTACGCAGTATTTACCAACATCAATGTTAGTGAGGATGATCTAATTCTTTTTTTACATTACATGATTCGATGGTTACCATAATATATTCCCATTGATTATCAAGTTCATCAACCTAATTACATTAATCTTGTCACAACCAGCTAGTACTTGGCAAGCTAAAGCATAACAACTTTTGAATGTACGATGAACATTTGGGACTTTAGAGTACGATATGCTTTTCAATAGTCATACATATATACACTTGCAATTAATCGAATGATTACTCCATGACATAGTCGAAAGTAAATACCTTATTCCACACTTATATTCACATTAATGTTGTCACAACCAGCTAGTACCTGTCCAGCTATTTCATAACAACTTTTGAATAAACGATGAACATCTGGGAGTTCAGAGTACGATATGCTTTTCAATAGTCATACATATATACACCTGCAAATAATAGACTGATAACTGCATGCCATGTATAGTCGCTGTTCATTAAATACCTTATGTCACAATTATTTATAATGAAACTAATTTATTAACCTCCACTTCAATATTACGCTAAAGTCACCAACTTTATACCTTTTTACACGTGGTAATTAGCTAGTGTAGTATCAACCATACTCGCAACGCCGAAATATATTTGATATACACCTTAATCTGCGTTAATTACCATAACGAAACTAATTAAATAACTTCAATGTCATTTTTACGTTCAAGTCACCACTTTTATACCTTATTAGACGTGGTAATTAACAAGTGTATTATCAAACTGAATGACAGATGATTGAGAAAATTACATCATGCCTCCACAGTTGCGAGTTCGCAAGGGTCCATATTTATGAACCGGACTTCTTGCGAAATCGCAAGTCACAATGGTGAAGGTATTGAATGCATGAGTTTCATTACTAGCGCTATCGCATGGTGCTCGAAACCCAAAGCTTATAACTAGCGAATTCGCAACCTGGCCCACCTCTGGTCGTCAACAGCATAATTCCAAGCCAAGAAGACCACAAACTTGGCATCTTATCACTTTTCATGGTCGAATCTTTCTTCCAAATCTCTTCTCTTTTCACATATTCTCTACTCTTTCCACATCAATCTTCCATCAAATCTACACAAACCCTTCAATAAATTCAATTACATCTCAAGTGGGTCAATCCAAAGTGTAAGCAATTTGCTAAGCTTTTCAATTACTTCTCCACTATTTGTTTCTCTACCCATATGCTTGTCTTTATGATTTTGTACTTGTTGTTTTGGAATTTAGTAGCACAATTTATGTGGGTAGGAGAAAGACAAACAAGGTAGACCCATCCTTAACACTACAATCAATTCTACATCTACCTATTTGATAATTGCAAAGGTATGGGTTTTTAGTTGATTACACTTATTTTGTGAGTTTTAAGGGGTCATTAGGGTTTATAAATTCATTGGAGTGTTAAACTTATGATTCATCATTAATTAATCACCACTAGGTCCATCAAAATTGTTACATTTTATTTGTTTTAGGTACTTGTGTCTAGGTAAACAAAATTATACTTAACTTGTGTGTAAATGCATATTCATGACCATGTTTGTAGGCATTCATTAATTGGGGAAAGTGGACTATATAAATATTTTGTCATTTCCACTAACAAATTGGTCTCTAAACGTAGGAAAGGACAATGAGTGAACCAACAAACTCGACTTCTTCCAACTCATCTAGTGGTGGAGAAAATGTTGTTCTAGATTCGCGACGACGTAAAACAAAGAAGCTTAGTCGCGCTTCAAAAGAAGAACAAATGAGGACCCATTGTCGCGAGATAGAGACACGAATCGACAATAAAATTCTAACACATGTCAAATTTAATGACATCGGTGTAGCTATTGCGCCCTATGATGATGCCCAAAGGTGGTCTAGTTGGTGTGGGAAAATAGGTAGGACTCATGTGCCGCTAGACACTACGGATTGGAGGCTTCTAGACCCCGCTATTAAAAGGGGTGTGTGGAAGGAATGCAAGGTGAAGTTCACTTTTTTATTTTTTTCCATTTAGTAATACCTTGTTAATAGGACTTACCATCTATACTATATCAATGTTAGCGACCCTTTGTGATCGAACCCAAATCGTACGATCAAGTGAAGAAGAAGGCATTACAAATTGCATCAAAGTCGCATCGCGAGCATAAATATACTCTTGCCAAGGAGTACATAAACCCCAAGGGCATAAGGTTTGGTCAACATCCTAAGGATCGTTACAATCACATTGTCCCACTTACTTGGGAGATATTCAAGGCACGATGGCTAGAAAATGATTTAAAGGTTAGTACTAACATTCAATTTGCTTAATTTATTTTTTTTCCTATACACCTTTAATTGTTCCCTAAATTAGTTTATCCTTACTAACCAATAAAATTCATAAAGGGTGTGGGTGATGATAAGCGTAAAGCAGCTGCTGCTAATAATATGCCCTACACCGGTGGACGGTGTGGATATTTGGGTGTGGGGAAGAAGACATCTAAAAACAAATACGATAAAGAGGTTAAGGAACTAGTAGATGGTGGCACCCCCCTAGAAGAGGCAAAAAACCAAGTCGCGGCCGAAGACCCAACAAAATATACTCGAGAACAGTTATTCGTGCTTGGTAGAATTAAGGCCGACGGAAAATTCTCAAGCGAAGAGGCAAAGAGAATTGCCGGACGAGTGGTACGTGTTATATAAGTTTACATACTTCTCAAAACTATTAATGTTACTAAAATTAAAATAGAACGTCATAGTGTATTTAAAATACGAACAACCAATTTGTTTGATTATTATTGTGAGTAGGATGAGGTAGGGCTTGAAGTTGAACAGGGTTTATTCATCCCGGTGGGAAAACATGATGTGTTGCATAGAGCACTAGGTAAGGATGAACATCCTGGAAGAGCAAAGGGGATAGGTGGATATGCGACCCAAATTGAAGCTTTTGGGATCAAATGTAGTAGCAAAAATCCTAAACCCTCTAAACTCCAAGTAGCCTTAAGCCAAGCTAAAAAATCCGAGCAAGATGTCAAGAATTTGAAAGCCATCTTAGCCAATGTTTGTGCTTTTGTGAATTATCCTATTCCCGTTGATTTGTGTCTAACAAATCAAGGTAATGGACCATCATCCAGAGGCTCCCATCCATCCCCGCCCCAAGTTGAGGTTGACCAACCAAATCCTCCATTCGACCACATCGACATATGCACGCCATTGGCTCCTAGCCAACCTCAAGTTGATGTAAAATTTCCGCAAGTTGATATACGAATTCCCAAAGCAACCACAAAGGTTAGGTTATCACCCTAGTCTAAGCCTTACATTCAAATTAATTACGCTTAATCATCTACTCCTTTTTGAAAATACTATGATAACAAACTAAATTTTTTTTCTTTAATGTAGGTTTCCCATTCTTGCAAGTTGTACGTTGTTAGAGGTAATAATTCTCAACCAATACACGTTGCTAATGGGAATTCCTATCCTCATATGACTTTGCATCACAAATCAAAAGTCCCTAAGGGTTTCGTAAGGGTATCCATAGTTGAGGTGTATGTAGAAGATGCCTTGTTGCCGGTGACTGAGGATGATGAATGCACAACAGTTGGTCAAGGTTTGGGATTTTTTTTTCATATGGCCCACGTGGTTGGTTGTAGATGCTAATTCAACATGCATCCCCAAGAACACAAAGCAACCAACAGAGATTGCCGACCTTAATTTCCCAATCCCTAAGATTCCTCTCTCTAATGAGTGTGTGGGCTTCATGAAAGCTCTCCCGGGTTTTGTTCGCACACTATTTGACATGCTAGGTCATCATAGCCGTGAATCTGTGTACTATTTTGTAGCCAATTCCAAGGTTTTTGGCGAGGCAAAGGAAGTGGTTGTTCCTTGGGAAGATTTTGCCCTATTTTGGCACAAACAAACCCTTCCCGATACTATACTAATCCTACATCAAATGTAAGTGTTATTGTTTAACCTAGTGGTATTTATGTGTTACTTTATTGTGTCCGTATTTATATACCTCTTCCGATACTTTATGCTCTAAGATTGTTGTAGGTTCATGCAATACGTCTCTTTGAGCGTGACCAAGACATTCATCGGTTTTTTGCACCCGACTTGCTTGCAACAAGCCCAACAAGGTAATAATGTGAGGCTTGCTTACCTTACAAAGTTGCTAAACGACAAGAGCAAAACCATTTTCATTGGGCCATACCTAGAGGGGTATGTATTTACTAATTGTTTGATTAGTAGATATTAGTTTCAACTGCACATAATCTACATAATCTATGTTATAGTCTGAGGTGCATGTTGTTTAATATATAGTGGTCATTGGAGTTTTGTTGCAATGATTCCATCATTGAAGCGTGTCTATTGGATTGATCCATTACATTTCGCTCCATCTACAAAATTCTCCGATCTATTGGAGATTGCTATGCATGCTGTGAATGACGACACACTCCTTAACTTTCAACTTATTCAAATTCAGATTAAAATATCGACTTCTTTATTACGTATTTGCAGCTAAATACATTTACATACCATATGTTAAACTACTTCAATTTCAGCACCGCAAGCAATTGTCCAACTGGGAGTGTGGATACTACATGATGTTGTATGCCTACGAGTGCATTGAGACCCTTACAAGTGACAATTTGGAACTACATCGCGTGAGTACTCTTACAATATGAAAGTTTCTATTTATTACCTACAAATTACCTTAGTTTTTATTAATAAATGTATCTCATTCGTAGATACTCGAGGAAAATCAATCGGCATACACTAAAAAAGAGTTAGAGTTGGGGAGAGATAGATTTGCAAAGCACTTGGTCATCGTTAGAGCTCGATTCATATCTAGACCACACGTACCACGTAAGGATGCATGTAAAACCTAAGTCGTATTTCTACATTTGTTATACATGCAAAGGATTATAATTTATGAGTTCTTTGTGTTTGCCATTTAGTGGACTACATATATCTTGCAATTGACAGGTTCAGATATGCCAATTATACTATTCGTGCGGGATATTTACCAAAAATTAAAAATTAATGTACTAGGCTTTTTTCCTGGCGAGCTCGTTACCTTTCTCGTTAGGCACCAAATCGCTTATGCGAGTTACATGCGTACTCGCAAGTAGTCAAGCTCGCGTGGCGGTTTCGCCACAGAGCTCGCTAGGTTGAACTCTGTCTCACTAATATTATGTCTAACGCCATCGCAACCTGACTCGTCAAGACTAGCGAAATATACAAGCGATCTCGCCACAATTCATCAGAAATCAACCCCAATCACAGTTTACTAGCGTATTCGCAACTCTATCGCTCGTTAGCCACTGCCTCTCGAGTCTCAAACCCTGCGATTTCGCCAGTCTACTCGTCAAACCTGCCGAGCAAGTTAGTGAGCTCGCCAATAAACTACTAAAATCGCCTAATCTCAGAAACTACGACGTCGTTTAATCATGCCTGAGAGTACACTTACGACCTCGCTACAAAATAATAAGAGATGGCGTAGCGAGCTCGCTAGGACTGTTTTAGGCGAGCCACAAACGAAATCGCTAGTACCCTCGTTCACTATCTAAGATCTTGACCAGGCAAACTAGCGGACTCGCAAGCATATTACTTGCGATCGCTTGTTGGTGTCGCAACTAATCAAGTGACGCCCTAAACCCTAGACCATAATCATGCCTGAGAGTACACTTACGAACTCGCTACAAAATAATAAGAGATGGCGTAGCGATATCGCAAGGACAGTTTTAGGCGAGCCACAATCGATGTCGCTAGTATCCTCGTTCACTATCTAAGATCTTGACAAGGCAAAGTAGCGGTCTCGCAAGTATATTACGTGCGATCTCTTGTTGGTGTCGCAACTACTCAAGTGACGCCCTAAACCCTAGACCATAAACCCTGTCTGATATGAATTGTAGCGAACTCGCTACATAAATGTTTAGCGAATCGCCAACAGCCATCGTAACTAGTCAGACTCACACATAATTTCAGCCTTGCGTTTAAGCTAGCGAACTCGCTACCTTGTAAGTTAGGTTTTCATTGAGTAGTTGTTGCGAGCTCGCAACACGTCATAAAGGCGGAAATGACATACTTCTAAGGCGGATGATACGCCTTAAAACAGAAAAATTTTAAGGCGGAAGAGGAACCGCCTTAAAGCTTTTTCAGGTTTTAAGGCAATACCAGAGAAGGCATTTGTCTTCTGCCTTGAAACGTGAAGGACCAACCGCCTTAAATGCTGCAAAATTGTAGTAGTGTGTGTATAGTTTACCAAGTTCTGTTATTTCTACTAAGGTGACCCATAATGAACGAAACATACTAAATTTGTTTATTATAATACAATCCACATTTTCATGTTCTGTTTTAATAAACCAAGCATGAACTTGTTTGGAAGAGACTTCAGCAACGGTTTCTATTAAAACGTGTCGATGTTTGTTCGAGTTTTATCAATTTTTTTGAGTATCTTTACTGAACCATTACTGATGTTATAGTGGCAACAAATTACAAAAAAAACAACACTGGTATTATAATGGTCGACCCGACGGTGAACAAGACCAGAAAAATTATTAGAGTGAATTGGTATACAAAAAGGGAACCAAACTATGCAAAAATCAAACCTAAGGTACATGAACTTGGTAAACTCATTTTTACGGTCTCAAACTATCCAAAACAATCAGCTAAGGGTAATATGGTCTTTCAAAAGGGTTTATTGCAATCATTTCTCCTATAAAAGAAATACAATTCCCCTATAATATTAAAATGGATTAAAAGAAGAGGTACCGCCAATTTTATAAGAAATTTCCAATGTACCCCCGAGTAATTTAAAAGTGCTGATGTAGCCCTATAATTACATTGAATGAAGAAGTTTACTTTAGCCAATTTTCTAACAGTATTTTGAACTAAGAGATAAATTTACCCTCATTCGTTAGGCTACATTTTTCTTGACCCAAATGTCCACGGGCAGAAAAAAAAAATCCAATAAATTAATATCATTGAATTACAAAATAAATGCACAGTATTATTGAAAAAATTAACATTTATATCCAAAAACTCAAGAAATTGAAAGCATTGGTGAACTTATCATAATCTCGCCAACTCTATTATCTCCTTTGGTAATTTTAGCTAGTCACGCAAATTATTACTAGGTGTGGCGGTTTCAGTCCTCCGACTCACACTAATTTCTGGGCACGGTGGTTTTGGTCCCCTCGGTTTCAAACGCGTTCATCCGATGAAGTAATGGTGACTGGTATGGATTTGGATTGTCTTGCTTGACTGGGTGTGAAGCTAAAAGGGAAGCGGGAATTAGATGAATAATGAGGCAGGGAAAGAAGGTTTTTCGGAAGTCAATGAGCTAAATCAGATCTCGGAATTCGATTGATTTGGTTGGGGCATTTTCATCCTACAATTTTTCTTTTTTACCATTAAATATTAGTGAGGGTATTCTTGACATTTTACATTTGGCAAAATAAAATTCTGCCCAAATTATACATTTGAGGGTATAGTGGCACTTTAAAAAAACATAGGGGTACATTAGCACTTATTTAAATACTTGGGGGTACAACAACAATTTTTTCTATTAAAATTAATCTAGATATTAAGTCCAAAATTTAATGCTTGAATAAATATCAACACGTTGTTTAAATCATAAGATTATAATCATCTCGACTTGTAATTTTTCCATTTATAGCTGGTTTGATAATTGTTAGCAAATGTAAAACTTAACTGGAGGAGAGATCTTTACATTTCACCGTCCAAAAATTCTATAATACCCTTCAAAAAATATAGTTGTTTGGTAGAAGAATGGAAGATTGATTGAGGTTCTAAATTCAGAATATAAATTAATATAATTGATGTCCAATGAATAAAAAATATTATAGGTATATTATCTGAGAATTGTGGCTTGTTTGAGTATGTAAAATGAGTCAAATAAAGTTTAGGCACCCCAGATGTTAATTTTGCATGTTGCAGGGGCCTTTTTTGCAATCCACTCAATATTATCAAATTTCTGCAACACTGAAGAATGCTAATTGCACCATTTTGTGATGATTGGAACAGATTTGTAATCAAACCTACTCCATCAAACTAATTGTTCCATGAGTTTATTACATATTCATTGATTATACCCACTTGTTGTATGAATATATCAGCTAAGGTATAATTATTAAATGTTTTGAACAAAAGACCTTTGATTATTCATTTCACAAGCAGCCAATATGTTGCAATTGAGATGTTTCTGTTTATAGTAATCTGTTTTTGTTTGACATCTATGGTTCATACTTGATTTAGCTGAGTAAATGAATGTGAAAGCCTAAACTGTTATACAATAATTAATAATACATTCAACATAAATCTAGCCTGGTAAATGGAAAAGTGTATTTCTTGAGGACTGCCAAATACAGGATTACCATAGTCTCACAGTCACAGACAATGAAGAGCAAGCAAAATATTACGCTGGCACCAAAAACATATCTGATGCAATGTTCATAGCATAATGTTAAGCATTCTCTATTAAACTGATGGGCAAAAGCTCAAGCCATTCATATTCATCCCTGCTTGTTGGGGAATGTGGCTAGGATCCCTAATGATTTCAACATTATCGCACTTGGCTTGATGTGTTTAAATTCCTTGGCCCAAATGAAGCGATCAAAAGAATGCGCAATGTCGAGGCGGTGCAGGTTGTTTGGCGATTTCAATATTGTGGCACACAAGGCAAGTCTCCTGTCCATCATAACAGATTCCTACAATTGCAGATGTTGAAGTCAACTTTGTCGGCAATAAAACCAATTTAAATACGTAATAAAAATCTACAGTCTATGATACCTCATTCAGTCTCTTCGTTTTGAGTGAGCCTTCAGAGCTGGTGTAGCAACCGAACACATGTGTTGCTGCTACGCCACTATCTACATCAGGGAAAGGATTACACCATGGTGGGTGAATCATCCTCACCGGTTTATGCAGTATAGCATTCTTCCTTTCATCTCCGCACTGATGGAGAACACAATGGAAACATGATAGCTGCATCCAGAAATCAGATGTTACCAATAGTCATAATGTTAATGTTAAAGTGGATACAGAGGTTAGAGGTGTACCACAAATTTCGCAAATCTGAACCATTTATCTTTGTTCCCACCCATGACACTGTCGAAGATCAACGTCTCATCTCTGTTGAAATCAATCACCATTACCAGATAGTGATTGTCTACAAGGAGTGGGAACAAAATCTGTCGCAGAAAAGTCATTGTGGATGTAAGATAAAAATTGGAGGAAGTATTAAAATATAGAATTGGAAACATCATTTGAAAATCAAAGAGAAGTTTGCTATACCGCTGAAGCTTGGGTGATGTCTACCACGCTTTTGAGAATCCAGGTGAACATCTGGTTCAGAAGTTCACACTTCTTATCAAGCCTTGTCTCCATCTGACATGAAACAAAATTGAGAAGCTCATTAACGGGGGTAATGATCATTAGTTACCATGTGCATTATGCAGTCTTCAGCAGGAATTATGTATTGACAGACTAAGTAGTTTTACATACATAATAAGCAACTACATATTACCTCTTCAATGACATTAAACACAATTTTGGATGTGCTTCCAACTGCTGTCCAGGCTGGATTGCAGCAACTTGCGTAATTGTCAACTATCTTCCTTCCCAGTTGACACGCCCAATTCAGGGATCTCATGTCATCCCTTATCAGCACCAGTCTGTTCCCATCGTTAAAGAAGGGTTCTTTGAAATGTATTGCGGAGTGTATTACATCATTAAATCAAAACAGTCATGTATGGAGCAAGTAATTGAAAACTTGTAACACTCTTCTATGACTACCAAAAGATGACAATGAAGAAATGGTGATGGTAAACACTTACTCTCGATCAAACCCTGAATGATCGTTCAGGGCATAGTCTACATAGTGTATGTCTTCCTTATCATTTGGCATTCTAGTCTTGAGGTACAGAAATGTCATCTTGCTTATCATGATGTCTGACTTGGGCTTTGGAAATGGACCAAAGATGACCGGCCTCGCATCCAGCAATTTTCACTTACCCAATCACTGTTTACGATTGTTGTTATTGGCTTTCATTGTATCCCTTAGAATAGTACAGCTGCTTCGGATTAGGTCTCCGACCTCCTTCAGACGCTTAAAAGGATTTTCTGGTGGGCTCAAACTTGCAGAATCCTTAATTGTTGAGCACGGGTACAGGCACCTCACTTCCATCAAACGTTGAATGTGGTGCCTAGTCACAACCTGAAGGTCTCTCATAAATTCTGTGAGAGCCCGCTCCTTTTCCTGTGGTGGAATATCAAGTCAATGTACTTTCTCCTTAGACAAAAACAGATACAAAGCAACTTAGGAAGAGCAGTTTTACTGAAATTAGTGTAAATTAGCAATGGAATCAGAAATTCAAAACACATACAACTGATTCATCTTAATTCCACAGAGCCATCAAAGAGTTTATGATAAGTGTACTCAAACAAATAGATCAACTAGTCCTGGTATGAATGTTGTCAAATACTGTAGATCAATCGCATTGCTGTGACAATGTTAGATTACACAGAACACTACATTTATAGAAAAATTCAGCATCTTTTATAATTTCAAAAAGTAATTAATTTCATCTGGGAATGATTAGGACTGGCTCAGGAAAAGTTTCACATGTACATCACTGCAACATAAAAGGCTTTGGTGGGGACGTTGTTGAATACTCCCGGGAAAAGTAAGGATGGATTGAAATCGAGGAAGGATTTAGTGAATCTTGGCATTAGGACATCCCTTGCCCCCGTGCAAGAAGAAGTAGGTAAAACGTACCTACCACCTGCTTGTTATTCATTATCATCTGAAGAGAAGGAAAGTTTTTGTGCAACTCTGAAGTCAGTGAAAGTTCCTTCTAATTACGGTTCAAACATCAGTAGTTGTGTATCGACTGCTGAATTGAAATTGGTTGGAATGAAATCGCACGATTGTCACAATTTGATGCAGGATTTGAATGTCATCTCTCTCCGTGGATGCTTGCCTACACCCGTTCGGAAGGCGGTTGCTAGGCTATGCTTTTTTTTAAGCAGATATGTCGCAAGAAGGTTAGTCGGTGTAAATTGTATGAGTTGCAAACCATGGTGGTAGAAGTGTTGGGTAGGCTTGAGATGTATTTCCCCCCTCATTTTTTGACATCATGATTCATATGATAGTCCATCTTGTAAGGGAGGTCAAGTTGTGTGGTCCCGTGTACCTAAGATGGATGTATCCATTTGAGAGGTACATGAGTATTTTCAAACATTTTGTCAAGAATCGATATCGTCCAGATGCAAGTATTGTACAGCGGTACGTGGCCGAAGAGGTGATCGAATTCTGCACCAACTACTTACAGGATGTACCAACAATAGGGCTACCAATTGCTAGGCATGATGGGAGAGCTGATGGTGTTGGACTACGGCATAGGTCAAAGTTCAGCCCTACCCCAGATGAGATATCTAAAGCCCATCTGTATATCCTACGCAACCATTCTGCTGTGAGTCCTTATGTCGAAGTTCACCTAGCAGAGATTATGGCCGCGCATCCCGGTTTGTTAGGACCTCGGGCTTTTGAATTACATTGTAAAGATTTCACAAGATGGTTGAAAATTCATGTGCAAAATGCGGATGAGCATCCAAAAGTCGTCAAATGGTTGGCTAAGAGACCACTGGGCACAGTTACGTCGTTTAGTGGGTATGATATAAATGGTTACACATTTGGTACAAAGTGGAGCGATGATAGATCGGCGACACAAAATAGTGGTGTATCAGTACCCGGAGAGGGTGGTTTGCATGGGGAAAATGCTTTTTTTGGTACAATCACTGACATCTAGAAAATGGATTTTGTCCACGTAAAAATAGCACTGTTTAAATGCCAGTGGGTTGATCAAGCAGAAGGTACGCGTCTGGAGGAGTTGGGGATGATTCTAGTGAACAGAGACATGCAAGGCTCAACTAAAGATCCTTTCATAATGGCCGCACAAGCTCATCAAGTGTTTTATGTTAAAGATCCAGTAGATTGTTGCTGGGAGGTCGTGGTAGATGGAAAGAAAATGTTTGTTTATTGTGATGGTTTGTTTGACGATGACTGCAACATTTCTAGTGAGAACATTCCATTGTCGATTTATGAGACATTGGAAGACGATGATGACATAGTTGCCCGAATTATATGTCGGATGGACCACGATGAAGGAATGTGGATTAACCCCGCAGGAAAAACTACTAAAAGGAAGAGGAAGCAATCAAAGAAGAATAAGAAGGCGACTCTGAAGAAGAAGAATAAGAAGAAGAAGAATAAGAACGTAGTAACTGACGAAGAAGAAGAAGATGAAGAAGAGGAGGAGGTCTAATAAGTATACAATACATTTGTAGTTTTTCTATTTTGTATGGTGTGTAAAATAAAATACTTTGATTGGATATATGGTACGTTTTGGCTATTATAAATTGTTTGGATTCACATTATTACGATAAATTGAGGTAACTGTGCAGGCGTGTTGCGATGTCGCAAATTTGCACGCAAAGGCAGACGAGGAAGGTTACGAACTCGCAAGGTAGCATTACACGCAGCGAGATCGTGAGATGAGCTTCAAATTTCGCCTGCTAAGCTCTGTCACTCTATTCTAGCTACCTGCGACATCTCTAGAACCAAGCTAGGGTCTTGAGATATCGCCAGTTTCCATCATTGAATTTTCAAAATTATAGTGTTGACATGACTTTGGAAGCATGCGATTTCGTTAGCTGACTCACTTAGAGCTTGCGAATTCGTTAACTTACTCGCTTAGTGTCATTTTGCAATATTCAGCTTCAAATTTCATAATTGTTTGTTCCAGTGGACAACAAAGTAATGTTAAAATACTGTTGAATAATTGAGGGAGATGTATAGAGTAATTTGTGAAGAAAATAAATTCGATTTAAATCCAACAACAAACTTCAAAAGAAGGAAACAAATTGTAGCGCACAACGAATAAGTGAACTTAACATCCAATGTGATATACAAAAAAACAAAAATCACTAATCTATCCTTCAGTAGATGGTGTTGGAGACGGAACAGTCTTCTTGGCCTTCTTACTCGCTTGTGCCCTTTCAATTCCACGTATCACCTTTTCGGTACACCAGCATTCCTGATTAACATGCGCGATTTTTTCCCTCATCAGGTCGACAGTGTCCTCTAGGCCTTTGTAGTATGCTTCCGGTTGGAGCTCTGATCAAACATTGGAAGAAAATGTCACTTACATCAAGATCTTACATACAATAGCATATTTAAAAGCTAATAACACACATTTAGAATGCATAATGACTAAATTAGTGTACCATAAACTTGATTTCTGACCTCTCCCTCGTCGAGCACCAAAGGTTTTTTGGTTGAATCTTCCGCCGCCTGCCAGGAACCATCCACCAGCTCACATTTACCTTTCCTCTGAAATTATTCCATAGTGTAAAACATACACTCTTGAGCCTTTACGGACAATTTCATCTTAGGGAAAGTGGTTGTAAGATACATGGTAATGAAGTCACCATATGGAAGCTTAGTCACAGGGCGTCGATTCTCAACTACACTTTGTCTCATATGCTCAAATATGACATAGCCCGGGTTCAACCTTAGCTCCTCCATCACACAATAAAACATGACAATTGTTGTGTAGTTAAGCTCGGTTATCCACCCGCCTTTCGGCACAACTGATCTAGCTATCATTTCGTACATGATTCTTTGGTGACAAGTCAACTTCTCAAGTTTGTATTCCCTCGGCTTACCGAGAGGACCCTTAGGCCGGCCAAAGTAATTGAAACCTAAGTTTTGTAGGTAAGCTTCGTCAAATCCACCACTTTCAGGCCACTTTTCTCTACAATAAAAACCTTCCGGGGGAGGGTTACTGTAATCCTCTTCTACAACATACGATACGCCTAAAGCCTTGTTAAAAAACTCTTCTCCTATCTCAAAATACTTCTTGTTTACCCTAGTAAACCAATGCCCTGTTTCCTTCTACTCCTCAATAAGCTGATGGAAATTGGCATAAAACTGACAGGTTTCTTCCTTATGAGAGGGGTAGTTCAGTCCTAATAAATCATGCAAGTCATGATCTCTAAAGGTTTGTAGCACATTAGTCAACCCTAGTTGCTGAATCTGATCGAAATCTAACACATAGAAATCTAGCAGCGTTGCATGCTTCATTAGGTCAGAATACGCATCAGAAGCAAGTAAACTTACAAAATTTTGCTTGTCATAAGCAGTTGAGGAAGCTGGTGCTTGATTGGTTGAAGACGATGCTACCTCTCTGCGACTGGAACCAAATGGATTTGGGGCTTGGTGCTTTGTTCTTGCCATGACTGATATGAATCACTAGGAAATTTTGGCTTGGTTGGATTTGGGGGTTTTTCCTTGATTTGAAATTGGGGATCGCGTTTGGAATAGAAATGCATGGGTTTTTTATTTTTATACTACAACAAGCTAGCGATATCGCCACCCTGCTCGTCTACAGTCAAAACGTTGTCGTTTTTATCTAATTTTTCAATTAAATTCTATGGTAAATGTTTCCGAATTTGCCACTTTAATCTCAACTACTAGCGACCTCGCTAGTTACACGTCAACCTCAGCTCTGTTGGTTTAATATTAAATGTAGCGAACTCGCCACTTACATCTCAAACTGCTAGCGAACTCGCCAGATATACGTCAACCTCAGCTCTGTTGGATGAATATTAACTGTAGCGATCTGCACTGCTCTTGTAGGGGAATTTCAACACACTATTTATCATGAATTTATCAACCTTAAACTTAACCCCTCTAACTATGGTGGTTATTTCATCGACCCCTTCCTCTAACCCTAAGTTAGCATAAAACTGCAAGAATTCCTCATAGTAGATGGGGTCGGGAAGCTGTAAAAGGTGATCTAGGTTCTGTTCCCTAAAATAATCTAGCACGTAATCAAGCTTAAGAGCAGGCACAGTGGTACTATCAAACACCTTATTCTGAATTACAGAACGAGACTGTAAGCGGGCATACCTCGCTCTTGCTTTGTCATTGAAGAACTGTGGCTCGTTGAGGCTGTCGTTGGCATTATCCACCTCCTCGCCGCCCTGTCCCGGCGGCTTTCCGGTGGTCAACTCTTCCTCTGGTCGGCGGGCACCTGTTCCTCCTCGGTTTTCAGCTCTGGATGGCGGCTCGACCTGTTCCTCACCGTCCACTCGCCGCCCCTTGGATCCGGCGCCGGCCTGGCCTCTCCCACTCCCATGCGAACGGCCTGATCCTCTGGTTTTGGGCGGCATTGCTAGATCTCCGGCAAAATTGCAGAGTTCTAGTATAGGGTTTCTAATTTGGGGCAAAAATAATTTTGTCCGACCTTTAATATTTTTTATATACTTCACCAACTTGCGAATTCGCCAGTTTACTCGCTTGGTAGTTAAAATTACTTTCACTACTTGCGATCTCGCAACCCTGCTCACTTGAAGTTTCCCCACATCGCCAAATCAAGTGTCAGTTCTTCAGTATATATTGCTCAAGTTTTCTGAATGGTTCGATAAGTTGCCGACCCGCGCAAACTGAACATGAAACACACACTTTGATATGCAGGCCAAGTAGGCCCAATCTATACTATGTACAGCACTATACTACCACCTACAGCCCATCAATGACTAAGGCCCAACCCCCAAATTGTTTTGGTGGTTATACACACTAGCGAGTTCGCCACTTGCTCGCAAATGGAGGGTCAGTGTTTTGGGTTTAGGGTTTCATGGGTTCAGGGTTTATTCTAACAACCTTTAAACCTAGCGAATTCGCAAGGTACTCGCCAGTTCATTTGTGGGCTTAGGGTTTAGGGTTTATACTACCAACCTTGACACTAACGAAATCGCAAGCACTCATGTTCATGTATAAATTTTCTATCTCAAATCATTTTTGTTAATTGTAGATATTTTATATATATTTGTAACATAAACATTTATTAAATAGTTTATTGTTTACTTTAATTTAATATAATTTTGCCCATGAAACTTGATTTGTGGAAGTGAACAACATATATGATTGTAAAATCATTTCATCTTATGTCACAGGTGCGATTTAATAGCCAAAGTTACGTTCAAAAGTTGTCGAACTTGATATGTTATTACTTTAATTTTTGACTTCATTTGAACTAATCAGTCATTACTGTACATTTATTACATCCAACACTAATAGTACTTTGTTCTAAATTACATGTACGTGACGACTACTGGTTATGAACACTTACGCAGTATTTACCAACAACAATGTTAATGAGGATGATCTAATTCTTTTTTACATTACATGATTCGATGGTTACCATAATATATTCCCATTGATTATCAAGTTCATCAACCTAATTACATTAATGTTGTCACAACCAGCTAGTACCTGGCAAGCTATTTCATAACTCCATTTGAATATACGATGAACATTTGGGACTTTAGAGTACGATATGCTTTTCAATAGTCATACATATATACACTTGCAATTAATAGAATGATTACTCCATGACATAGTCGCAAGTAAATACCTTATTCCACACTTATATTCACATTAATGTTGTCACAACCAGCTAGTACCTGGCAAGCTATTTCAGAACAACTTTTGAATATACGATGAACATTTGGGACTTTAGAGTACGATATGCTTTTCAATAGTCATACATATATACACTTGCAAATAATAGACTGATAACTCCATGCCATAGTCGCAAGTAAATACCTTATTCCACACTTATTTATAATGAAACTAATTTATTAACCTCCACTTCAATATTACGCTAAAGTCACCAACTTTATACCTTCTTACACGTGGTAATTAACTAGTGTATTATCAAACGAACTCGCATCGCCGAAATATATTTGATATACACCTTATTCCGCACTTATTACCATAACGAAACTAATTAAATAAATTCAATGTCATTATCACGCAGAGTCACCACTTTCATACCTTCTTAGACGTGGTAATTAACAAGTGTATTATCAAACTGATTAGCAGATGATTGACAAAATTACATCATGCATCCACAGTTGCGAGTTCGCAAGGTTAAAAATTTATGAACTGGACCTCTTGCGATTTCGCAAGTCACAATGATGAAGGTATTGAATGCATGAGTTTCATTACTAGCGTTATCGCATGGAGCTCGAAACCCGATGCGTATAACTAGAAAACTCGCAACAAGGCCCGCCTCTGGTCGTCAACAGCATAATTCCAAGCCAAGAAGACCACAAACTTGGCATCTTATCCCTTTTCATGGTCGAATCTTTCTTCCAAATCTCTTCTCTTTTCACATATTCTCTACTCTTTCCACATCAATCTTCCATCAAATCTACAAAAACCCTTCCATAAATTCAACTACATCTCAAGTGGGTCAATCCAAAGTGTAAGCAATTTGCTAAGCTTTTCAATTACTTCTCCACTATTTGTTTCTCTACCAATATGCTTGCCATTATGATTTTGTACTTGTTGTTTTGGAATTTAGTAGCACGATTTGTGTGGGTAGGAGAAGGACAAACAAGGTAGACCCATCCTCAACACTACAATCAATTCTACATCTACTTATTTGAGAATTGCAAAGGTATGGGTTTTTAGTTGGTTACACTTATTTTGTGAGTTTTAAGGGTCATTAGGGTTTATATATTCGTTGGAGTGATAAAGTTATGATTCATTATTAATTAATCAACACTAGGTCCATTTAAATTGTTAAATTTTATTTGTTTTAGGTACTTGTGTCTAGGTAACCAAAATTATACTTAACTTGTGTGTAAATGCATATTCATGACCATGTTTGTAGGCATTCATTAATTGGGGAATGTGGACTATATACATGTTTTGTCATTTCTACTAACAAATTGGTCTCTAAACGTAGGAAAGGACAATGAGTGAACCAACAAATTCGACTTCTTCCAACTCATCTAGTGGTGGAGAAAATGTTGTTCGCGATTCGCGACGATGTAAAACAAGGAAGCTTAGTCGCGCTTCAATAGAAGAACAAATGAGGATCCATTGTCGCGAGATAGAGACACGAATCGACAATAAAATTCTAACACATGTCAAATTTAATGACATCGGTGTAGCTATTGAGCCTTACGATGATGCCCAGAGATGGTCTAGTTGGTGTGTGAAAATAGGTAGGACTCATGTGCCGCTAGACACTACGGATTGGAGGCTTCTAGACCCCGCTATCAAAAAGGGTGTATGGAAGGAATGCAAGGTGAAGTTCACTTTTTTATTTTTTTCCATTTAGAAATACCTTATTAATAGGACTTACCATCTATACTATATCAATGTTAGCGACCCTTTGTGATCGAAGCCAAATCGTACGATCAAGTGAAGAACAAGGCATTACAAATTACATCAAAGTTGCATCTCGAGCATAAATATACTCTTGCCAAGGAGTACATAAACCCAAAGGGCATAAGGTTTGGTCAACATCCTAAGGATCGTTACAATCACATTGTCCCACTCACTTGGAAGATATTCAAGGCACGATGGCTAGAAAATGATTTAAAGGTTAGTACTAACATTCAATTTGCTTAATTTAAATTTTTTCCTATACACCTTTAATTGTTCCCTAAATTAGTGTATCCTTACTAACCAATAAAGTTCTTAAAGGGTGTGGGTGATGATAAGCGTAAAGAAGCTGCTTATAATAATATGCCCTACAACGGTGGACGGTGTGGATATTTAGGTGTGGGGAAGAAGACATCTAAAAACAAATACGATAAAGAGGTTAAGGAACTAGTAGATGGTGGCACCCCCCTAGAAGAGGCAAAAAACCAAGTCGTGGCCGAAGACCCAACACAATATACTCGAGAACAGTTATTCGTGCTTGGTAGAATTAACGCCGACGGAAAATTCTCAAGCGACGAGGCAAAGAGAATTTCCGGTGGAGTGGTACGTGTTATATAAGTTTACATACTTCTCAAAACCATTAATGTTACTAAAATTAAAATAGAACGTCATAGTGTATTTAAAATACGACAACCAATTTGTTTGATTATTATTGTGAGTAGGATGAGGTAGGGCTTGAAGTGGAACATGGTTTATTCATCCCGGTGGGAAAATATGATGTCTTGCATAGAGCACTAGGTAAGGATGAACATCCAGGAAGAGCAAAGGGGATAGGTGGATATGCGACCCAAATTGAAGCTTTTGGGATCAAACGTAGTAGCAAAAATCCTAAACCCTCTAAACTCCAAGTAGCTTTAAGCCAAGCTAAAAAATCCGAGCAAGATGTCAAGAATTTGAAAGCCATCTTAGCCAATGTTTGTGCTTTTGTGAATTATCCTATTCCCGATGATTTGTGTCTAACAAATCAAGTTAATGGACCATCATCTAGAGGCACCCATCCATCCCCGCCCCAAGCTGAGGTTGACCAGCCAAATCCTCCATTCGACCACATCGACATATGCACACCATTGGCTCCTAGCCAACCTCAAGTTGATATACAACTTCCGCAAGTTGATATACAACTTCCCAAACCAACCATAAAGGTTAGGTTATCACCCTTGTCTAAGCCTTACATTCAAATTAATTACGCTTAATCATCTACTTCTTTTTGAAAATACTATTATAACAAACTAATTTTTTTTCTTCAATGTAGATTTCCCATTCTTGCAAGTTGTACGTTGTTAGAGGTAATAATTCTCAACCAATACACGTTGCTAATGGGAATTCCTATCCTCATATGACTTTGCATCACAAATCAAAAGTCCCTAAGGGGTTCGTAAGGGTATCCATAGTTGAGGTGTTTGTAGAAGATGCCTTGTTTCCGGTGACTGAGGATGATGAATGCACAACAGTTGGTCAAGGTTTGGGATTTTTTTTCGTATGGCCCGCGTGGTTGGTTGTAGATGCTAATTCAACATTCATCCCCAAGAACACAAAGCAACCAACAGAGATTGCCGACCTTAATTTCCCAATCCCTAAGATTCCTCTCTCTATCGAGTGTGTGGGTTTCATGAAAGCTCTCCCGGGTTTTGTTCGCACACTATTTGCCATGCTAGGTCATCATAGCCGTGAATCTGTGTACTATTTTGTAGCCAATTCCAAGGTTTTTGGCGAGGCAAAGGAAGTGGTTGTTCCTTGGGAATATTTTGCCATATTTTGGCACAAACAAACCCTTCCCGATACTATACTAATCCTACATCAAATGTAAGTGTTATTGTTTAACCTAGTGGTATTTATGTGTTACATTATTGTGTCCATATTTATATACCTCTTCCGATACTTTATGCTCTAAGATTGTTGTAGGTTCATGCAATACGTCTCTTTGAGCGTGATCAAGACATTCATCGGTGTTTTGCACCCGACTTGTTTGCAACAAGCCCAACAAGGTAACAATGTGAGGCTTGCTTACCTTACAAAGTTGCTAAGCGACAAGAGCAAAACCATTTTCATTGGGCCATACCTAGAGGGGTATGTATTTACTAATTGTTTGATTAGTAGATATTAGTTTCAACTGCACATAATCTATGTTATAGTCTGAGGTGCATGTTGTTTAATATATAGTTGTCATTGGAGTTTTGTTGCAATGATTCCATCATTGAAGCGTGTCTATTGGATTGATCCCCTACATTTCGCTCAATCTACAAAATTTGTCGATCTATTGGAGATTGCTATGCATGCTGTGAATGACGACACACTCCTTAACTTCAAACTTATTCAAATTCAGATTAAATATCGACTCCTTTCTTACGTATTTACACCTAAATAGATTTATGTACCGTATGTTAAACTACTTCAATTTCAGCACCGCAAGCAATTGTCCAACTGAGAGTGTGGATACTACATGATGTTGTATGCCTACGAGTGCATTGAGACCCTTACAAGTGACAATTTGGAACTACATCGCGTGAGTACTCTTATAATATGAAAGTTTCTATTTATTACCTACAAATTACCTTAGTTTGTATTAACAAACACATCTCATTCGTAGACACTCGAGGAAAATCAATCGGCATACACTATAAAAGAGCTAGAGTTGGGGAGAGATAGATTTGCAAAGCACTTGGTCATCGTTAGAGCTCGATTCATATCTAGACCACACGTACCACGTAAGGATGCATGTAAAACCTAAGTCGTATTTCTACATTTGTTATACATACAAAGGATTATAATTTATGAGTTCTTTGTGTTTGCCATTTAGTGGACTACATATATCTTGCAATTGACAGGTTTAGATATGCCAATTATACTATTTATGCGGGAAATTTACCAAAAATCAAAAATTAATGTACTAGGTTTTTTTCCCGGCGATCTCGTTACCTTTCTCGTTAAGCACCAAATCACTTTTGCGAGTTACATGCGTTCTCGCAAGTAATCAAGCTCAGGTGGCGGTTTCGCCACATAGCTCGCTAGGTTGACCTCTGTCTCACCGACATTATGTCTATCACCGTCGCAACATGACTTGTCAAGCCTAGCGAAATATACAAGCGATATCGCAACAAATCATCAGAAATCAAGCCCAATCACAGTTTACTGGCGTATTCGCAACTCTGTCGCTCGTTAGCCACTGTCTCTCCAGTCTCCGACCCAGCGATCTCGCCAGTCTGCTTGTCAAGCCTGCCGAGCAAGTTAGCGAGCTTGCCAATTAACTATTAAAATCACCTAATCTCAGATAATACGACGTCGTCTAATCATGCATGAGAGTACACTTATAAACTCGCTACAAAATAATAAGAGATGGCATAGCGAGCTCGCTAGAGGACAGTTTTAGGCGAGCCTCAAACGACTCCGCCAGTGTCCTCGCTCACTATCTAACATCTTGTCCAGGCAAACTAGCGGTCTCGCAAGAAATTTACTTGCGATCGCTTGTTGGGGTCGCAACTACTCAAGTGACGCCCTAAACCCTAGACCATAAACCCTGTCTAACATGTAGTGTAGCGAACTCGCTACAATTTGTTTAGCGATTCGCCAACAGCTATCGTAACAAGTCAGACTCACACATAATTTCAGCCTTGCGTTAAACCTGGCGAACTCGCCACTTGGTCAGTTAGGTTTTGATTTTAGTAGTTGTTGCGAGCTCGCAACACGTGATAAAGGCGGAAGTGACATACTTCTAAGGCAGATGATACGCCTTAAAACAGAAAAATTTTAAGGCGGAAGAGGAACCGCCTTAAAGCTTTTTCAGGTTTTAAGGCAATGCCAGAGAAGGCATTTGTCTTCTGCCTTGAAACGTGAAGGACCAACCGCCTTAAATGCTGCAAAATTGTAGTATAGTGCATCACTACCATTATTTTATTTAAAATAGCCGATCATGAGCATCAATTATGTTGCTCAGAAATAGTGCGATCGATCGTAAGTATTTCAAATTTTATACGATCCGATCATGAACCTAATAATGATCTCAATCAGATTGTATCGTTATCACACCCGCACAGATAATCGAATTTCATTTTCCATTCTTTACCTCAAGGCAGATAAATCATAATTCATACTAAACAATTTAATTTATTCCTACTAAACAAAACTATGACAATTAATAGAATCGATTACTAAAAATTATAATCGATACTACACACTGATGTTTTGTTTTTGCTATGGGGCAATTATTCCCTCCATTGTGATACAGTAAAAATTAGTCCATTTCTGGGTTTTGTAAAAATACAGTAAAAATTATTTAGAATAAATAAATTGCACGCGTTTTGGATGTGCACGGATATTTTACCGCAGGGAAGGTTGCCCTAGCCTTTCAGCTACTTCTGGGTTGTCGGGGGAGGAATATTTTCCAGTAGCTGGTCTTGGAATAAACAAAATGCAAAAGGCACACTCAGTCAGTCTGGTCCCGTGTACAGTACCATGCATTTAATGCTCTCATCCACCCCATGCACGTAATAATCCAAATACGCCAGCTAGCTGCCCTAAGATCCCCTAATTTCAGTAGCCAAGCCGTCAATTTCATTTTTGGGAATTATTAATTCTGTCTAATTAAGCCTAGACCGGCTGAGATATTTTTATTTAGTAAATTTAGCATTTGTTTAGTAGAATTAGAGGAATCCAAGGTTTAGTAAATTTTACTCCTTTTTTTTTAAAGGAAGTTTAGTAAATTTAACTTATCTAGATTAATAGCGAATGAAACGTTTATATTTTGTTTCAAAATATAAAAACAAAAATCTCACTCGTTCTGATTAGGGCTGATTATCATGCATTTATTATTATATGAATCTAAATATTATCATGTAAGATCTCGTTATGATCGCTGAAACGCATAGCTTAATACTGTATGAAAATATATTTTGGTTGAATATGTTTTTAGATATTGTAAATATAAAATATATGGTGAATAATGAATAATGGTTTAGGGATAACTTGACCTCTCTTTCACTCAATCACTTTCAACCAAAACCAAAACCCCATTATCTCTTTACAAATACTCCAGAGATGTGTTTATGTAATACTCCCTATAATTACTTTATTACTAAAGAAACTAAAAATTTCCCCAAGTGGTAGTGATAGTGAAATGCTAATCCAAGGAGTAATTCACATCCTAGCCACCACATGGTGGGTTAAACCTTCAACTCAAGCTAACATGAACCATCCTTAAATTACTTATTTTTAGCTAGTATATTGACGAAGTTAGTTCAATTTACGTATTGCTGTAATGTGTAAAATTTAAGACGAACTCGTAACACCAAGATGCATGCTATGGTTACGGTCATTTTTGCGGATAGTTTTTTCAGTTGAACTGAGATTATTTTGTGTGAACTAATATTAGTCGTGCTGAACTGAGATTATTCAACAGAAGTGAGATTACATTTTATAGGGAAAAAGTCAATAATTACGTTTAATATTAAACATGGTTGAATTTAATTTAAATAATGAGAAACTTTCGCAGTCCACTCTTTAGAACAACCTTAATACCCTTGAAAATTATGCAGCTGTTTGGGAGAATGAAAGAGTGCTTAATGGAGGTACCTCATTTAGAACATAATTACTAATGCGAGTATGTAAAACATAGCAAAAAAATGTTTAGCTACCTTTGTCGGGATCATCCGGAAGAATGTTATTCTCTTTACCGAATATGTGAAATGAGTAAAACATAGTGCATGTCCCTTACATAAGATTTTTGCATAGTTTGGGTGTCTTTTTTGCAATTCACTCATAATTAAAACACTTATATTCTTGGGTTAAAAGTAGAGGTACCCCTAAGTTTATATTTCAACAGCATTTTGAACTAAAAGACAAATTTACCCTCACTTGTTGGACTATTTTTTCCCTGAGCCAAGTGCCCATGGGGAAAAAAATACAAGAAATCGATATCACTGAATTGCGGAATAAATGCGCATTATTATTGAAAAAAGTTAACCTTTATAACAAAAAACTCAACAAATTGAAAACATTGGTGAAGTTACCATAATCTCGCCAACTCTATTCTCCCGTTTGGTAATTTGAGCTAGTCACGCTAATTATTACTGGGTGTGGCGGTTTCGGTCCCCCCGCCTCACACTAATTTCTAGGCACGGTGGTTTTGGTCCCCTCGGTTTCAAACGCGTTCATCTGATAAAGTAACGGAATTGGTTGGGGTATTTTTGTCATACAATTTTTCATTTTTACCATTAAATAATAGTGAGGGTATTCTTGACATGTTACATTTGGCAAAATTAAATTATGTCCAAATTATACATTTGAGGGTATAGTGGCACTTTTAAAAAACATAGGGGTACATTAGCAGTTACTTAAACACTTGGGGGTACAGTACCACTTTTTTCTAAATTCTTTTTTAGCTGCATCCAAATAAATAACCTTAAATTAACACACAAATTAACACTTAAATTCTTGTTGGAAGTGTACATTTAACGTAATAGATGCATACGGCTTGTTTGCCAGAGTTTTTTGTAACGTAGTTCAGTTCAGTTCAGTTAGATTTTTTTTTCATTTCAGTTCAGTACTATTGGATTAATATTTTCAGTTAATTTCAGTATTTTTAAATTTTTCAGTTCTGTTAGGTTTTGTTAAATATTTTTGAGTTCAGTTCAGTATTATCAATTTGTTTCAGTTCAGTTCAGTATTTTTGAAAAAATATCAGTTCAATTCAGTACTTTTCGAGTTCAGTCCAAAAGTTTGTTAATTTTTCAGTTCATTCCAGTTCGGTTCAGTTCGGTTGAATAATTTTTATTTCAGTTCAGGAGGAAATTATCTCCTGCAAACATGGCCTCATTGTAATTAACCAATTATTATTTCGGGTAGCATCATTAGGCTTATTATTTGGAAGGTTAATATTCATTATATTTTATTTTAAAATTATAGGTTGTTTATGTTTTATCCAGAACAATGTCATTATCATTTATTTCCCTCCCGAGAAATTTTTTAATTTCCTCAAACAACCTTCATTACAAATTGCGTATTACTTCTTTTTGGGAAGTTAATTATAGTAAAACCAAAAACCCCACTTTCAGGTAAAGCTCCATGACCAATTTTTTAATAGTTAACTTCTCCTAAAGAATAAGACTTCAGATTAAAATAAAATGATGACACTTCATACACATGGTGATAACATTAAGGTAACAACATTGCACAATTATGTTAAATTTACATCTGATACTAGTGAAATTTTTTTTACAGTCTCGTCCAAATTTCTCAAATCATTGAAATGAGACCATTCCCAAAACATGAAATTTATTCAAACACGCATTCTACCGACTACTGTACCTACAGACCCTTATGCAGCATCATACGAAACAAGGGGACAAAGACGAGACGGGGAAGAACAGTAACTTGACGGGACCAGCTCCGAATCCACTCAATTCAGGCCGGTATAACCAAAGACACGAAGTACTTCCTGGTCACAAGAACATGCATCACAATTGATATTCACGGGATCAATCACTTCCCACCCTTGATGTCTAACACCGCGATTAAGAGTACGATGAAAACCGCAGCAGATCCTTCGATTTCCCCACCAGTGAGCCAGAATGTTGCCGTTCCTTGTGCCCCAAAAAGACACCGTCTTTTTCAGGCAATCTCAAGCTCGGATGACCGCCCTCTTGTTGGCTTTCTTCATGGAAGATATCAGCGCCACTCCCCTATTCGTTTCACCATCGATGACTGTAAACAGGGCTAGGGCGTACCTGGCATCGTCGTTCCCAAATCTGGATGCTTTGCTCAACCAACGCATTGCAGACCTTGGATTGACACCAAGAGCATATTCATTTACCATTCTCTGGTACCAAAAATGAATAAAAATCTCCGAAAGCATATATGTGGGAAGGTCGACGAAAATTGACACATCCATGACCTCAGAAAGAGGAGAACAAGACTTGAGGCATAAAATATTGGCGGTGCGTGGGACATGACCCGTAGAAGTGTACAGTATTTACCTTTTCCAACTACCACTACACAACTAGCCTAGCCAACGGTTTTAAAGAGTGGTTTGTTACTTTCATGTATCAAGATTTAGGCCTATTTAATAAAATGAATTGATACATTATATCAAAGTAATTAGTGAATAATTTGTTAAATATACTTACGTACATATGTGTTCCTCCATCACAATCTGGTTAATTTTTCTACCACCGATCATATACAATATATTGAGCCAGTAATATCAGACGGACAGATTAGCTATTACAATTCTATAATTATAGCGTGCTTCAGCTAATTTCAGCTGGTTTCAAAAAAACAACCATAATCTTTTTGAAAGAAAGTTATTTTATATCAAATGTCAAATATATATTTGTGTCTTGATTTATGAAATGAAATTATTTTAATATGTTTAGTTTAGGACTCGAGAATAAATCAAATTAATTTATCATAAAAAGTAAGGGCATCTCCAATGGAGATCCTTTTCCTAATAAGGAGTGCTCCTAATTCATTTTTTTACCATTGTAGTGCTTTAAGAACACTCCTAGTCCATATTAGATAGCTACTCCTTAAGGAGCACTCCCTAATTTAATGTGGACCATTTTGAAGGTTTATTTTTGCCATTATTAATTAATGATGTGTAGAATTTAAAAATCATATCATGGTTGAATTTGCTCCCTGCTTAGATTCTATCAAAAGTGATGATGTGGAATTTAAAAAGCACTCCTTATTTTCTTACCATTGTTGATGCTCTAACAATTTGAGCAAATATTCCCAAAGTGCATATTGATTGAATCCATACTAATCGCTGTCATTTGATCGTTCAATTTTACTAGTATCACCACCTACCAAATTCCAAATCTGTTCAGCTATACTTTCACGCACTTCTGCCATACCACTTTTTTGATGTTCATCAAAATAGTAAAATCACTAGTCTCTTGTATAGCCTGTGATCTAAAATAGAAATGTCACTCGCTTGCATTCGAAAGAATTTATGAAGCGTGAAGCATGAAACAATAATTGATATTTGTTGAAAATTTTCAATTGGAGGCATTCTTTTTAGTACTTTTTTACTGTCCAGATGCATCTTCAATTTTCATTCTCAATGAAGAATATCATTTATTAAAATGCTCCGCCTTTACCTGTAGGTGGTGCATGTGTAAACTCTAGTACATATTTTCTTGCTCTTGTGCCGGATAATGAGATCATAGGATGATTCGGATGAGTGTTATGAAAGGGAAAAGAGATAAGTCTTGAGACATAAAAAGTTTCTTTAAAATATGTCGTGCATTTAAAAAAACAATGGAGTAAAATAGAAAAAGTTATTAAACTTATAGTTATATGCTAAAATTTACACGATTTAAACTAAAATATTTTTATCTTATTTTAGCGAACTTTATCCAAATTCAGCTAACTGTAGCATGGTGCAGCTACCTGCAGCTTGCTTCTACTAAGTTGAGCTACCTGCATCGTGCTTCACCTAATTGCAGCTTGCTTCAACTATTTTTCGCCAACTTCCGCGCAGTTAATTAAGCTGAAATTGACATAGCCTATATATATACGTACTTTCCAGATCCGAAGAGATTATGTCCATAAAAATAATTGAGACAAAGTATGATATGAACAACTTAACAAAAACAAAACTTATGACAACAAATATTTGATATGTACAGGTTTACAAAAATGACAATGATTTCCTCAATAATAGATAACAACCTAAACCACTTAATAGGAGTATGGGATATTGCTTTGGAGACTAGGTTATTTAAACAATTAATAACCAATTTTATTTTATTTGACTAGGAAAAATTAAGTTTTTTGGATTAGTAATGATCATTTGATTGTGAGTTACTAATCTCTTCTGTTAAGTAATTTTATACAATAATTCTATTCAGCTAGGGTCTACTAATCTTCATATATACTAGTGACTCTTTACTTTCAATAATTAATTACTAGGGTAATGTAAAACTGTTAAAAGGTGGAATCTCCTTGGGTTTCCAATTACTTTATTTTTGTGGTGGTGAATGCAAAAGGTGGAATGCGGAAGGTTAAATACAGTCCTCCCATAAACAAATACTTCCTCTCTCACAAAAACTCTCTGCCTCGTCAGTTTCTTTAAGATTTTCCGTCATAGATATTTCCCGTTTTGATGCCCTTCCCACGGATATTCTATCTGAGATTTTTGTGCGTGTGTGCTTCATGGATTGGATTGTGAAAGATTACGTATGGGGAGTAAATCCAACAGGATCCCTGAATTGGCTTACAAAAGCCTCCAAATTTGGGCATGACGACTCCACGTATGCCCTCGCCATGTTATCTGTCGTCGAAGGAGACACATAGCAAGGGGTGAAGCTGATCAGGGCCATGAAACAAGAATCCAAGCAGTCTAATAAGCGTGCCAGGGAACGCCTGAGAGGCCGTATCACCAGCTGGGGGTGCCGGAACGAAAGACTTTGATGGATGTCTACGACCCGCACTTGATCACGAACCCAGCTCACGAACTGATCTGCAAAACAAAGGCCGCGGGTGTACCGGGGGTAGACACTCCGACGCTCAAGACAGTATATTTGCTTAAGGCGTAAAGTATAGAGTATGAGATTAGATGGAGAGGTCTACCAAAACTTTAGGGTATTTATATGGCTACAATCCATAGATCACCAAGATATGTATTTATGGTATGAATACAACTCTTATGGGAATAGTAGTTGTATTACCATGTATAACAGAAGTGTATTTCGGACATGGTTGTGTTACCATGTTTAGGATGGCTGTATTCCCATCTTTGAGAGGATGTATATTCCTTGTAGAACATTCATAATATACGCATTCCTTCTAAGGATTAGGATTGAAGGACCTGTGGATCCACCTTCCGCGTATCTCGAGCCCACGACCCTTCTCGGGCCCTGGTCCGAGTATGAATGAGGCCCGAATATGAAACATGGACTTATCAGTAGCCCCAAGGTAGATCTTCAGAATATAGAGTACTCCATCTCGAAAGTTGAAGGAGAGGCTTGCTTCTCGAGGGAAAACCAATAACTCGAGGGAGGCTAACTCGGGGTGTTAAATTCGGGGTGTCCTTCGGGCTTACCCTTCTGAATATCTAGCTTCAAGTTCTTTCGTATTCCATCAAGACATGTGGACGGTCAGATCTGAATCTGCCTTCTTGAATTCTGAGAGGACTGACACGTGGTCTTGATTCATTGTGTCTTCTGGCGATGAGGAAGACCAACCTTCCAATTGCCTGTATCCTTTCGCGAGTCGAGGTAATTACTCCCCTTAAATGCATGCTTAATTACTGGTTATATAACCAAGTAATTTTTCTTTGTGTTTATCATCAATCTCCATCCAAGCAATTTAAATCTAAACTCTTGTCTTTCTTCATCGTTTTCTTCTCATAACCTTTTTCCCCCTATTCTCTTTATTGCCATGTCGTCAGCGAATTCTAGCATTCCCTCTGGCAATTGAGAGAATGTTCCTGTGGCTCATGACTTACGGACTCTATTCCTGGAGGTTGAGTTTGGGGAACTGATGGAGGTTACCATTGCTACACCGCTGCAGGCGGTAGCTGTAGTGGCAGATGATGGTGCCTCTGGGTCAGAGGTAGACCCTAATACGGAGGCCCAAGTTGATAAACGGGCTCCGGTCGCCGATGGTGCGAATGATGTCACCAAGGTGGTCGATGAAAATACCCTGCAAGTTTTTGAAATCATGCAGGTTGTTGTACCCCATCGAGGCTGATTTGAGGATCGAGGACAAGACCACTCCGGTCAAAGATCTTGTGAGCCCCACTCGAGGGGTAGTATATGGCAGGTTCTTGCAACAGGGTTTGAGTTTTCCCTTTTCCCCCTTCTTTTCACAGTTTCTTCAGCATTATCGGCTTCACCCTTGTCAAATTCATTCCAATGTGGTGGTGACGACAATGGTGGCTTTCATCTCCTAGTGATCCCGGAAGGACTATGAGCCAAGCCTGGATCTGTTTAGGAGCTTGTTCAAGCTTTTCTGTTTCAAGGAGCGTGAGCATATTACCCTCTCTCCTCGGCATGGCAAGGTCTTCACTTTTCCTGACAATAGCGGCAGGTGGAAGGACATTCAGATGACCTTTGATTGGACCAAATATGAGGTTCCTGACTGGAATTCGAAGCCAAAGGATGTTGTACCTCTTGATATCTTTGAGAACCTGCTCACTTGGAGGGCATCGTTGAGAAGCTTGTGAAGGAGAAGATTGTCTTCCAGGAGGGAGGATTTGTGCGGGGGGCTCATGGCTCGGTGTGACAGTGGCCTGCTATCACCTATTCTTATCTGTTAGATGTTCAACGGTCCAAATCCACGTCTAGCTTCCTAAAAAGGGATCGAGATTGGACCCTCCCTGATAAAATCCAGGAAGGTGAGAAGAAGGCCAATAAACGGACTTCTAGGAAGTCACCCCGAAACCAGGGTGAATCTTCTTCCAGTCAATCATCTTCAGGTAATTTCTGTTTCAAAACAGCCTAGTTGTCTGATATATTTCTTTTACTTAGCATATTTACGCTCTTCTTTACGTATACAGCCTCTCCTCCAAAGAAAAAGATCAAGAAAGGGAAGGCCATTCTCCAGGCCATAGATGAGGAGGCAGAGGAGATGAAACCAGAGGCTGGGGAGTCTTCAGATGATGATGAATCTGACCTTGAGTTGGTGGTATCTGAAGATACTTCTCTGAAGAAACTGAAGTATTATCTTAACTGCCCAAAGGAAGAGGATGGTCAGGCTTCTCGGAGGTCTTCTAAGAAGTATCCCTTCGTAGCTGAGGTGATTATGTTTCCCTTTATGCTATATGGGTTTCTCAAATATCAGGTTTTTATATGTCTTCCCCTTTTACAGTTGATGGCGGATCTGTCCATGTTGGGATATCGAGCTAATGATGTGATCCGGTACTTGTCTGATTCTGTGATGGAGTTACATGCCAAGTGCCGGGCCTTCAGGGCAAAGAAAGAGGAGATGGAGGTCGCCCTTTTGACTCTGACAACCGAGTCTGCCGCACCTATTCCTCATGTTCAAGCTCCATCGGAGGTGACTCAACTGGAAGCCAGGGTAAAAGAGCTGGAGGACGAGAAAGAGGACCTGCTGTTGGCAAAGAAATTCCAGGATAAGGAGCTGGACACTTATCGGGATATTGCAGAGGAGCTGGCACAAAATCAAGCTGCGGAGAAGGACCCAGACGAGTCCAAACGACTCCTAAAGCTTTGGAGTGCCTTCGTTGCTTGTAGCCCCGAGTTTCAGAGCCATAGGGAGGATTATGGGGATTTATTCCATTCCTCTGAGCTGCATGAGATCTTGGGTGGCGTCCTGCAACAATGTCAATCCGAGAAACAGGTGAAGGTGATGGAGGAATTCTTTTCCCATACTGATGCTGCTGATAAGCTTTCTACTCTGACTGCTAAACGCTGGATCCCTGGGGCCGAGTTTTTGGATGCATTGGATCCCTCCGAGAAGATAGTAACATCAGGAGATTTATTGAGGCTTATTGGAGCCAAGTATCCTGAAATACCTTCTCTTGAAGAGGTGCATAATCCTTCCACTGGCAAGGTTGAGTAATCCCAGCAGGTTTGCTACCTTACTTGCTGGCATCTTCTCGTCAACCTCGGTCTCATGATTTACTGGAAAGGAGTATCAACCTTTGTTGTTAAGTTCTCGCAATTATCCATGATGAACACTCCGCGAGCTTAATGTTGTTTGGCTTCTTCCATGGGTTTCCTTTGACAAGGCCTTTAATGTCACAGTGTGCAGAAAAGTTGACAATAGCCCATCTCTCCAGTGTCACTTCTGGTGAAGTCCTAGGAACCTTATTGGGTATATTTAAAAGTACCATATTCTGTTGTAATAACACCTTTGATATGACCTTTTCAGATTCGAGGTTTAGCCTCTTGTGTGCCCTTTTTGAGGGTCTTTTTTAGAAGTATCATATTTTGATGTAATAACACCTTTTATATGAACTATTTGTGTTCGAGGTTTTTCCTCTATGTGCCCTTTTGAGGGACTTTTTAGAAGTATCATATTCTGATGTAATAACACCTTCGATATGAACTTTAACTTCTGTTTTTGAGGTTTCTCCTCTTTATGTTGACATGATTGATTTTTGAGCACGTCTGCCCTTTTGGTCTATAGACCTCAATCAAGCACTTTTTTGAAGTACTTTATCTCGAACATATCTCTTTTATTCAAAACTATTGGTATTTGAATACTGGATCCAAACAACTTATAAGTTGACCAATCATATACTTTATAAAGTATATTGTTTTGAATAACAATCAATGTTATACTTAAGACAACAATCCTCTTTTTTAGAAAAAGAATTTAAGATTGCTTGTTATAAGGATAGGTGTAAAAATATCATGACTTCAATCTAAGTTTATAACTTTAAGAGTAGAAGTAAAGTAAATAGTGGGGTTTGAGTTTGTGTACCCATTCGTGCTAGAGCATACTTGTCTCGGGCCTTGATGAGGCTTCTCGGACGTTCTTGATAATCTTGAACCTTTGTGAGGCTCTCCCTTGAGTTTTTATCTTCCGTGATACTTTCGTAAGTTAATCACATTCCATCTTCGTGGTATAGGTTCCCCCTTCATGGTTTCCAAGAGGTAGCTTCCCCTTGGATGGGATTCTAGGATTCGATATGGACCTTCCCAGTTCGGGGCTAGCTTCCCTTCCACTTCTTTTTTTCTTTTTTCATTTAACCTCATTACGAGGTCTCCTTTAACGAAAGTGGCCAAGCGGACTCTTCTATTATGGTAGCGCTTGACTCTTTCTTTCACCTTGGCCTCATGGATAGTAGCATTTGCTCTCTTCTCCTCTAGGAGGTCAAGATCAAGACGAAGGTTTTCCTCGTTGGCGGTGCCATCTTCGTCGTCTGGTTGAGAAGTACGGGCGGAAGGGACTCTAATTTCCATTGGGATGACCGCCTCGGACCCATAGACTAAGCTGTAAGGAGTCTTTCATATTGCTGTAGCTTGTTGATGCCGCTTACCAAGGTTCGGTTTGTAACCTCTACTTGGCCATTAGCTTCTGGATGATATACCGAGTTCAGCTTCTGATGTATGTTGTACTCCGTACACCATTTCTTGAAGGGGTCATTAGCAAATTGTGCTCCATTGTCGGTCACTATGTATCTCGGGATGCCATAGCGACATACGATATTCTTCCAGAAAAAGTTGATAACTGTCTTGCCAGTTATGTTGGTCAAAGCTTTAGCTTCTACCCACTTTGAGAAATAATCAATGGCCACAATGAGGTAATTGAAGTTACCAGGGGTCGTAGGAAAAGATCCGACGAGATCTATGCCCCATCGGACACATGGCCAGGATTCTTGGATGGTAATCATATTCTCCTGTGGCACGTGGATCATCTTGGCAAATCTTTGACACTGGTGTTAAGAACCTATATATCTTTTGGTGTCTTGAAGCATTGTAGGCCAGAAATAACCCATTTGTAGGAGCTTTTGGGTGATGGTGCGTGGACCTTGGTGGCTACCGCAAACTTCTTCATGTGCTTCTTGTACTAAGTGTTCGGCGTCGGAAGGCCCACACACTTGAATAAAGGTTGGAGGTATCCTTTATTGTATAAGATGTTGTCGTGGATGACATATTTCGGAGCTTTAACTCGGACCTTCCGTGCCAGGTGCTTGTCCTCGGGAAGGGTACCCGTTTGGAGGTATTCAATGTAGGGATTCATCCATGTGTCTGAGATGTCAACAGCCATGATGCTAGTTTCTTCGTAACTCCTTTTAACCAGTGTTTCCATTAGCAATTCTTGAGAAGATCTTATTTTGACATCCGAGGAGGCAAGTTTGCTAAGTGTGTCCGCCTTGTGGTTACCTTCTTAAGGGATATGATTCAGCTCATAACGTCGGAATTGATTTAGGAAAGGCTTAACTATCTCAATGTATTTCTGGAGACTGTACTCTCGAGTTTCGTATTCACCTTTAACCTTTTGAACCACTATTTATGAGTCACTGAAGATTTCAAGGTCCTTGACCTCAAGGTCCTTTGCTAACTTTAGCCCCGTAATGAGGGCTTCATATTCTGCTTCATTATTAGTGGCTCGAAAATCAAATTGGAGAACGTAAGGGTGGTCCTTTCCCTCAGGGCTGGTGAGTAAGACTCCAGCACCGCTTCCCCCCGAGTTGACGGATCCATCCACGTATAGTTGCAATTTTCCGGACTCCGGAGTTGGGTTTGGTTTGTCGATCTCCACTGGTTCAATAGACTCCATTATGAAATCAGATAAGGCTTGGCCCTTGATGGCTGTCCGAGGCTTGTACTGTATGTCATGTTCTCCCAACTCGATGGCCCATCTCATCATCCGTCCCAAAGCGTCAGGCTTTTGGAGGATTTGCCTGATCGGGTAGTTGGTTAGAAGGACTATTGTATGTGCTTGGAAGTATGGTCTTAACCTCCGAGAAGCATGCACGAGGGCTAATATCAAGCGCTCGAGAGGAGTATATCTAGTCTCGGGCCCTTGCAAGGCCCTGCTTACATAGTATATGGGATGTTGTGATCCATCCTTTTCCTTGACCAATACAGCGCTGATGGCTAGCTGGGATGCAGATATATATAATTACAGAGTCTCTCCTTTGTCTGGCTCTGACAGTGTTGGAATCTGTCGAAGATGATTTTTAAGTTCTTGGAAAGCATCTCTTCACTCATGTGACCACTCAAACTGGTTTGCCTTCTTAAGGATATTAAAGAAGGGTAGATGTTTTTCCGCTCCTTTGCATAGGAAACGGCTAAGGGCTGCAAGGGACCCTGTCAGCTTTTGCACATCCTTGACGGTTTTTGGAGGTTGCATGTTTTGCAAAGCCTCTATCTTCTCGGGGTATACTTCGATTCCCCGATTGGATACCATATATTACAGGAATTTTCCCGCTCCAACGCCTATGGTACATTTAGCAGGGTTCAACTTTTGATTGGTTTCCCTTAGATCTTCAAAGAAGGCATCATAGCCGCGGCTCTTTACTACCATGTCGTCCACATAAATCTCGAGGTTGCGCCTTATCTGAGATTTAAATAATTTTTCTACCAGTCGCTGGTAAGTAGCTCCGACATTTTTCAATCCGAAAGGCATCATCCTGTAGCAGAAAGTTCCTCTGTCGATTATAAAGGAGGTTTTTTCTTTATCTTGCTCTGCCATAGGGATCTGATGATATCCCTTAAAGGCATCAAAAGAAGGCTAGTACCTGGTATCCCACGATCGCTTCAACTAATCGGTCAATCGAAGGTAAGGGATAACTATCTTTAGGACAACAATCGTTCAAGTTAGTGAAGTCGATGCACATTCTCCACTTTCCATCTGGCTTCTTGACCATTACTGGGTTAGCTATCCATTCTGGGTACTGCACTTTTTCGATTATATGGGCTTTAAGTAGCTATTCTACCTCATGATAAGTCCATGGTTCGTATTCGGACCTCATTCATACTCGGACCAGGGCCCGAGAAAGGTCGTGGGCTCGAGATTCGCGGAGGGTGGATCCACAAGTCCATCAATCCTAATCCTTATAAGGAATGCGTATATTATGAATGTTCTACAAGGAATATACGTCTTCTCTAAGATAATAATACAGCTATCCTAAACATGGTAATACAACCATGTCCGAAATATACTTCTATTATACATGGTAATACAACCACTATTCCCATAAGAGTTATATTCATACCATAAATACATATCTTGGTGATCTACGGATTGTAGCCATATAAATACCCTAAGAGGTTTGGTAGACCTCTCATCTAATCTCATACTTTATACTTTACGTCTTAAGCAAATACACTGACTTGAGCGTCAGAGTGTCTATCCCCGGGACACCCGGGGCCTTTGTCTTGAAGATCAGTTCGTGAGCAGGGTTTGTGATCAAGTGCGGGTCATAGACATCCATCAATTTGGCACGCCCAGTGGGACCCGCAGGCTGATCTTGATCTATACGACCTTCTAACTCATGGTTGATCCGGCTAAAAACCTTCGTGGGAGTACACGAATCCGTTTCTCGGTCCCGACAGGAGTAGGAAGCATCAACAACGACGAGACAAGCAACGCCAGCAACCAAGGAGCAAGAAAGAGCATCAGTGGTGTGCATCGATCGGCACTAGAAGCCTCTCCCTGGGAGTGGGAGAGCAAAAGATCTCGCTCGGACGGAACCGTTACTTTTTCATCTGAAGATACAGTTCCTAATCAAATTCCCCATTCAGATTCCTGGTGATTACAGTTGACATAAACCATAGCATGATCAGAAGGGTCCTGGTGGATGGATGAAGCGAAGTATAAGTTATGTTTCTCAGTTGTTATGAACAGTTGGGATTAAACAAAAATAACCTCACGCCTACAAGCCATATCTAAGGATTTACTTGCAATCCTGTCAACACTTTGGGAAAAATTATTCTACCGGTGCAAGTAAGAGATGACTCTCGGAGTATAACCTTACATTGCACCTTTACAATCATCGATTCCAGGTCACCGTATAACATAATCCTTGGAAGACCCTGGATGTACCGGGCACAGGCTATCTGGTCCCCCTACCATTTGGTGATGAAGTTTCCCACCAACAAAGGGATTGTCACAATCCGAGGTGATCAACAACTAGCTCGAATATGCACAATTCAAGCTATTCGAGAATCAGAATAGGAGAATCTTGAACATGCCAAGTACTCCGAGTCCGAGCCGATGCAACTCGGAGAATCAGGAACCGTTGAGGTCGGAACTCTCCTACCCCCCGAGATAAAAGATAAACTACGGGATCTTCTCAACTAATACATAGACTTGGTAGGAGTATCCCCTCGTTTGGCGGAACATTACCTGAATATCAATCCCTCGCAAAAACTCATCAAGCAGAAACGATGCATCTTTGCACTAGATCGAGTTGAAGCCATTGGAGAGGAGATAGACAAGTTAATTAAAGCCCGTATAATCGAAGAAGTACAGTACCCAGAATGGATAGCTAACCCAGTGATGGTCAAGAAACCAGATGGAAAGTGGAGAATGTGCATCGACTTCACTAACTTTAACGATTGTTGTCCTAAAGATAGTTATCCCTTACCCTCGATCGACCGATTAGTGGAAGCGATTGCGGGATACCAATAATTAGCCTTCTTTGATGCCTTTAAAGGATATCATCAGATCCCTATGGCAGAGCAAGATAAAGAAAAGACCTCATTTATAACCGACCGAGGAACTTTCTGCTACAAGATGATGCCTTTCGGATTGAAAAATGCCGGAGCTACTTACCAGTGATTAGTAGACAAATTATTCAAATCTCAAATAGAACACAACCTCGAGATTTATGTGGACGACATGGTAGTAAAGAGCCGCAGCTACGATGCCTTCTTTGAAGATTTAAAGGAAACTTTCGACACATTACGGGCCTCCAACTTGAAGCTGAATCCCACTAAATGTACCATCGGCGTGGGAGTGGGAAAATTCCTGGGGTATATGGTATCTAATCCGGGAATCGAAGTAAACCCAGAGAAGATAGAGGCTTTGCAAAACATGCAACCCCCAAAAACCGTTAAGGATGTGCAGAAGCTAACAGGGTCCCTTGCAGCCCTTAGCCGTTTCCAATCCAAAGGAGCAGAAAAATATCTACCCTTCTTTAATATTCTTAAGAAGGTAAACCAATTAGAGTGGTCTCATGAATGCGGAGAAGCTTTCCACGAACTTAAAAATCATCTTCGGCAACTTCCGACATTGTCAAAACCAGATAAAGGAGAGACCCTTTACTTATATATATCTGCATCCCAGCTAGCCATCACCATTGTATTGGTCAAAGAAAAGGAGGGATCGCAACATCCCATATACTATGTAAGCAGGGCCTTACAAGGGCCCGAGACCAGATATACCCCTCTCGAGCGCTTGATATTAGCCCTCGTTCACGCTTCTTGACGGTTGAGACCATACTTCCAAGCACATACAATAGTCCTCCTAACCAACTACACGATCAGGCAAATCCTCCAAAAGCCTGATGCTTCGGGGCGGATGATGAAGTGGGCCATCGAGTTGGGAGAACATGACATACAATATAAACCTCGGACAGCCATCAAAGGCCAAGCCTTATCCGATTTTATAATGGAGTCTATTGAACCAGTGGAGATCGACAAACCAAACCCAACTCCGGATTCCGGAAAATGGCAACTATATGTGGACGGATCCTCCAACTCGGAGGGAAGCGGTGCTGGAGTATTACTCACCCGCCCCGAGGGAAAGGATCATCATTACGTTCTCCATTTTGATTTTCGAGCCACCAATAATGAAACATAATATGAAGCCATCATTACAGGGCTAAAGCTAGCAAAGGACCTTGAGGTCGAGCACCTTGAGATCTTCAGTGACTCACAAATCGTTGTTCAACAGGTTAAAGGCGAATACGAAACTCGAGAGTACAGTCTCCAGAAATACCTTGAGATAGTAAGGCCTCTCCTAAATCAATTCCGACATTATGATCTGAATCATATCCCCCGAGAAGGCAACCACAAGGCTGATGCACTTAGCAAACTTGCCTCCTCGGACCTCAACATAAGGTCTTCTCAAGAATTGCTAATGGAAACCTTGGCGAAGAGAAGTTATGAAGAGAGTAGCATCATGGTTGTTGATATCTCAAACACATGGATGAACCCCTACATTGAATACCTTCAAACAGGTACCCTTCCGAGGACAAGCACCTGGCACGGAAGGTCCGAATTAAAGCTCCGAAGTATGTCATCCACAACAATATCCTATACAAGAGAGGATACCTCCAACCCCTGCTTAAGTGTGTCGGGCCTTCTGACGTGGAACACTTAATACAAGAAACACATGAAGGAGTCTGCGGTAGCCACCAAGGCCCACGTACTGTCACCTGAAAGCTCCTGCAGATGGGTTATTTCTGGCCTACGATGCTACAAGACGCCAAAAGATATATCAATTCCTGCCATCAGTGCCAGAGATTTGCCAAGATGATCCACGTGCCACAGGAAAATATGATTACCATCCAAGAATCCTTTCCCTACGGCCCCTGGTAACTTCAAGTACCTCATTGTGGCCATCGATTATTTCTCAAAATGGATAGAGGCTGAAGCCCTAACTAACATAACTGGCAAGACTGTTATTAACTTTTGCTGGAAAAATATCGTGTGTCTCTATGGCATCCCAGATACATAGTTACCGATAATGGAGCACAATTTGCTAATGATCCCTTCAAGACATGGTGTACGAAGTATGGCATACACCAGAAGCTCACCTCGGTATATCATCCAGAAGCTAATGGACAAGTAGAGGTTACGAACCGTACCTTGGTAAGTGGTATCAAGAAGCGCCTTGAAGGAGCTAAAGGAATTTGGATCAAAGAACTACCAAGCGTGATCCGGGCCCATAGAACCACGCCAGCCACAGCAACAGAAGAGACTCCTTATAGCTTAGTCTATGGGTCTGAAGCGGTCATCCCCATGGAGATTGGGGTCCCCTCTGCCCGTACTTCTCAACCATATGACGAAGATGGCATGGCCAATGAAGAAAACCTTCGTCTAGACCTTGACCTCCTAGAGGAGAAGAGAGCAAATGCTACAATCCACGAGGCCAAGGTAAAGGAAACAGTCAAGCGCTATCATGATAGGAATGTCTGCTTGGCCACTTTCATTAAAGGAGACCTGGTAATGAGATTGAATGAAAAAAGCAAGAAAGAAGTGGAAGGGAAGCTAGCCCCGAACTGGGAAGGTCCATATCGAGTCCTAGAATCCCATCCAGGGGGAAGCTACCTCTTGGAAACCATGAAGGGGGAACTTATACCACGAAGATGGAATGTGATTAACTTACGAAAGTATCACGGAAGATAAAAACTTAATGAAGAGCCTCACAAAGGTTCGAGACTATCAAAAACGTCCGAGAAGCCTCATCAAGGTCCGAGACAAATATGTTCTAGAACAAACGGGTACTCAAACTCAAACCCACTATTTACTTTACTTCTACTCTTAATGTTATAAACTCAGAATGAAGTCATGATATTTTTATACCTATCCTTATAATCAACAATCTTAAATTCCTTTTATAAAAAGAGGATTGTTGTCCTAAGTATAACATTGATAGCTATTCAAAACTTTATACCTTATAAGGTAAATGATTGGTCAACGTATAAGTTGTTTGGATATAATATTCAAAAACCAATCGTTTTGAATAAAGGAGATAGGTTTGAGATAAAGTACTTCAAAAAAGTGCTTATATTGAGGTCTATAGAACAAAAGGGCAGACGTGCTCGAGAATCGATCATCTCAACATAAAGAGGAGAAACCTCAAAAACAAAAGTTGAAGACCATATCAAAGGTGTTATTACATCAGAATATGATACTTCTAAAAAAGACCCTCAAAAGGGCACACATAAAGGAAAAACCTCGAACCTAAATAGTTCATATCAAAGGTGTTATTACATCAGAATATGATATTTCTAAACAAGACCCTCAAAAGGGCACATGAGAGGCTAAACCTCGAACCTAAAAAGGACATATCAAAGGTGTTATTACATCAGAATATGATACTTTGAAATATACCCAATAGGGTTTCCTAGGACTTCACCAGAAGTGACACTAGAGGGATGGGCTATTGTCAACTTTTCTGCACGCTGTGACATTAAAGACCTTGTCAAAGGACACCCAAGGAAGAAGCCCAACAATATTAAGCTCGCAGAGTATTCATCATGGATAATTGCGAGAACTTAACAACTAAGGGTGGTGCTCCTTTCCAGTAAATCATGAAGACAGAGGATCACTGAAAAATGCCAGCAAGTAAGGTAGCAAATCTGCTAGAACTACTCAGTTGAAGGATTAAGCACCTCTTCAAGAGAAGGTAAGTCAGGATACTTGGCTCTAATAAGCCTCACTAAATCTCCTGATGTTACTACCTTCTCGGAGGAACCCAATGCATCCAAGAAATCGGCCCCAGGAATCCAGCATTTAGCAGTCAGAGCAGAGAGCTTATCAACAGCATCTGGATGAGAAAAAATCTCCTCCATCAACTTTTTCTCCTTCTCGGATTGGCATAGTTGCAAGACGTTACCCAAAATCTCAAGAAGTTCAGAGGAGTGGAATAAATCCCCGTACTCCTCCCTATGGCTCTGAAACTCGGGGAGCCAAGCAATGAATGTATTCCAAAGTTATAGGAGTCGTTTGGTCTCCTCCGGGTCCTTCTCCGCAGCTTGATTTCGCGCTAGCTCCTCTGCAATATCCCGATAAGTCTCCAGCTCTTTATCCTGGAATTTCTTCGCTAATATTAGGTCTTTTTTCTCGGTCTCCAGCTGTTTTACCCTAGCTTCCAGTTGAGTCACCTCCGACGATGACTGAACCAGAGGAGTAGGTGCGGCAGACTCGGCTGTCAAAGTCAAAAGGGCAACTTCCATCTCTTCTTTCTTCGCCTTGAACGCCCGGCACTTGGCATGTAACTCCATTACAGAATCAGACAAGTACCGGATCACATCGTTAGCTCGACCCCACACCGTGGACGGATTCGCCATCAACTGTAAAAGTAGAAGACATATGAAAACTCGATAGCTGAGAAACTCATATAGCAGAATAGAAGAGATAATTACCTTAACGACGAAGGGATACTTCTTGGAAGACCTCTGAGAAGCCTGACCATCCTCTTCCTCTGGGCAGTTCAGATACTACTTCAGTTTCTTCAGAGGAGTATCTTCAGACACTAGCAGCTCAAGGTCAGATTCATCATCATCTGAGGACTCCCTAGCCTCTACTTTTATCTCTTCTACCTCCTCATCTATGACTTGGAGATTGGCCTTCCCTTTGTTGATCTTTTTCTTTGGAGGAGAGGCTTTATACATTACGAAGAGTGAGAATACGCTAGATAAAAGAAATATATCAAACAACTGCGATGATTCGAAACAGAAATTACCCGAAAATAATTGACTGGAAGAAGATTCACCCTGACCTCGGGGTGATTTCCTAGAAGCCCGCTTCTTGCCCTTCTTCTTTTCCCCCTGGATTTTATCAGGGAGAGTCCAATCTCGATCCTTTTTCAGGAAACTAGACGTGGACTTGGACCGTGGAACATCTAGCAATAAGAATAGGTGATAACAGGCCACTGCCACACCGAACCATGAGCCCCCCGCACAAAACCTCCTTTCTGGAAGACAATCCTATCCTTTAAAAGCTCCTCCACGATGCCAATGAACAGGCATCTAAAAGACATCAAGAGGCACAGTGTCCTTCGGCTTCGGATTCCAATCAGGAACCTCATATTTTGTCCGATCAAAGGTTAGCCGAATGTCTTCCAACTTGCCGCTATTGTCGGGAAAAGTGAACACCTTGCCCTTTCAAGGAGTAACAGTAATGTAGAACAGCTTGAACAAGCTCCTAAACAGATCCAGTCTTGGATCATAGTCCATCCGGGAGCCCCAGGAGATGAAAGCCACCATTGTCACCACCACATTGGAATGAACCTGACAAGGGTGAAGCCGATGATGCTGAAGGAACTGGAAAAACACAGGGGGAAAGGAAAAACTCAAGCCCTGCTGCAAGAACCGGCCATATATAACCCCTCGAGTGGGGCTCATAAGATCCTTTACCGGAGTGGTCTTGTCCCCGAGCCTCAAACCAACCTCGATGGGGTACGACAACCTGCATGACTTCAAAAATTGCAGGGTATTTTCGTCAACCACCTTGGTGACATCATTCACACATTCGGCGGCTGGAACCCGTTTATCAAAATGGGGCTCCACATTAGGGTCTACCTCTAACCCGGAGACAATGTCGCTCGCCACTACAGCTACCGCCTGTAGCGCCGTAGCAATGGTAATCTCCATCAGTTCCCCAGACTCAACCTCCAGGAATAATGTGCGTAAGTCACGAGCCACGGGAACATTCTCTCCATTGCCAGAGGGGACACTAGACTTTGCTGACGACATGGCAATACAGAGAATGGGGGGGAAAAGGTTATGAGATGAAAACGACGAAGAAGAAGAAGGTTATGAGAAGAAGACGATGAAGAAAGATGATAAGTCCATGATTCGTATTCGGGCCTCATTCATACTCGAACCAGGGCCCGAAAAGGGTTGTGGGCTCGAGATACGCGGAGGATGGATCCACAGGTACATCAATCCTAATCCTTATAAGGAATGCGTATATTATGAATGTTCCACAAGGAATATAAATCTTCTCTGAGATGGTAATATGATCATCCTAAACATGGTAATACAATTATGTCCCAAATATACTTCCTCTATACTTGGTAATACAACTACTCTCCCATAAGAGTTGTATTCATACCATAAATACATATCCTGGTGATCTACGAATTGTAGCCATATAAATACACACGGAGGATTGGTACACCTTCTCTAGCTCATACTACATACAATACGCCTTACGCATCATAATACTAACTTGAGCGTCGGAGTGTTTACCCCCGTGACTCCTGGGGCTGTGTTTTGCAGGTCAGTTCGTGATCAAGGTTCATCGTCGAAGTCTTGGTGTCCGGCATACATCAAAAGACAAGAGTTTGGTTGCAGAGATGAAAACGCAAAATATTTGGATAAAGATTGATGATAAACACAACGAAAATTACTTGGTTATATAACCAGTAATTAGCAAGCATTTAAGTGGAGTAATTACCTCGACTCGCGAAACGATACAGGCAATTGGAAGGTTTGTAATCCTCACCGCCAGAAGATACAATGAACCAAGACCACGTGTCAGTCTCCTCAAGATTCAAGAAGGCAGATTTAGATCCAACTGTCCACGTGTCCTGATGGAATACGAAAGAACTTGAAGCTAGATATTCAGAAAGGACAGCCCTAGAAGGACACCCCGAGTTATTCTCCCTCGAGTTATGGTCTTCCCTCGAGAAGCAAACCTCTCCTTCAACCTTCGAGATGGAGTACTCTATATTCTGAAGATCTATCTTAGGGCTACTGATAAGTCCATGGTTCGTATTCGGACCTCATTCATACTCGGACCAGGGCCCGAGAAGGGGGAAAGCCCTAGCAGAAAAAAAAAGGATGGCTACCGCAATAATAACAATAACAACCAAGGCGGCGGAGGAACAACCCTCAAGATCTTCCTCCACCACCGCCAAACGGAGCCAACCGAGTCATCAACGGCATCAATGGCTACACAGGAGAAACAATTTCCTTAACCAAGCTAAAAGATAGTGTGCGAGCTATACCCCACACTGAGCCAGTCAACAAGAGGCTCCGCCCCGAGGAAACCATTACCTTCTCGGATGCGGACGCCGTGCCAAATCAGATGCCTCACTCGGATCCTCTCATCATCTCAGCAACCGTACAAGATACTCTAGTAAAAAGAATCTTCATAGATGATGGGAGTGGGGTAGAAGTAATGTTCCAGGACTGCTTCCAGAAGTTGGGATTTACTAAAGATGACCTTAAATCTACGGGTCAGATCTCGGGGTTCACAGGAAATCCAGTAATACCACTCGGGGAAATCACACTCCCCGTCACAGTAGCAGAAGGAGCCAAGAGGCTAACCTTGTACTGCACATTTGTGGTAGTAGACGCGTTCACACCCTTCAACATTATCCTTGGCAGACCTTGGATGTGCCAAGCTAAAACTGTATGGTCTCCTTACCACCTGATGCTGAAGTTTCCAACACCACAAGGAGTAGTTTCAATCAAAGGAGACCAAGGGGTGGCGCGCTCTTGTATGATCACGGCCATCCGTGATGCCAGAAAAGTGAGCAATATCTCGGCCGTCAACACTATTTTAGGAGATCTGGTACCCGATCCTGATCTCGAACAACCCATGGTGTTCCATTTTGAAGAAGAGGCCTATAACAAGATGACAGCACTATGGCATAAACGCCGCCACCAAACCTTCCAAGTGGGGGAACTGGTAAGGCCAGTTGGCCCGTGGTGCACCAACAAGCTAGGAGGAGCGCTGGAGTCGAGGACCAAAGGACCATACAAAATCTCCGCAGCACAATCCGGTGGATTCTACCTCTTGCAAACATGCGAAGGAGAGCACTTGGACCCTGTCATTATGGCGCCCTTCCTACGCAGGTACCTCGGAGCTAAAACCAAGTAGACCTTATCCATCTAAGGATAAACTACTTAAATAAGGCCTACGGGCCAAGCTCTTTTTCTTTTCATCTTTTTAAATTATTATACCCGAGCTCCCAAACTCGAGGTTGTCTTTTATAATTTTACCGAACTCTCAAGTTCGAAGAATGCAATTTCTTTTCGATATATATATCTTCTATTTTATTTTGAAGCAGTCCATACTCTCTAAATACAAAGAGAAATTATGCCTCACAAAGCATAAGTAAAGACTGCTGCCTAAAGATTTATACGCTTATAAGTGTACGATTGATGCTTATCTAATATGAGCTGTTTAGACTACGTGTCTGAACTACAATCATCTTAGGCCAAAATAAAATAATATACTTATAAAAAGTATATGGTCAAAGACCAACATGATATCGGTCATGCAAACTCACAAAGTTTGGAACTCGACCCTCCACGTGATACTCCTATTAAGGTACACATCACTATTTATTAAGGCTATTCATAAGCCTAAAGAGTCAATCTTCTCAAGGATTGCGATATAAAGACCTTTATAAAGGCAAAATAAAAAAGTGTTATTACACTACGAAACTTCTTACAACTCGTGAAGGTCTTTAAATATAGGGGTACGACCCCGACCGCGAGAAGAAGTAGAGGCACGACCTCGGACACTCTAGAGGCCACGACCCAATTACTTTCCTCTGCCACCCTCAGCAACTGAGGGGGCGTAGAGGACCCAATTCTATTTTCCACAAGTCGAGCAGGAGAGTCAGTAGAGCCACGAGCTCTAGGACTAGGTGTCACCTCTCTGCCCCTTCCACATGGGATCCCTCGAGATACACCCCTTTGGGCATGAGGCCTTATCAAAGGTCCTGAATATGGGACACCAGAAGGTCCACCTACTTCCCTCCTTGAAGACCCTGCAGGCATAACAAACACACCTTGGGCCTCTAGTTCCTTTATTTGGAACTTACAAGCGTTAAGCTCGGCCTGGCACATTCTCAATTCATCTATTTTGGAGGAAATCTTGTGATTCACAGTGATGGTCTCATCTCGGAGTCTAGAAATAAGAAGATCCTTCTCATGACTTTCACACTTGACCTTCATTAAGTCACTCTTGACTTTTCTCCATTTTTGGTAATACTCTTTATTGGTGGCCACGACCTTGTTGTGAGCATCTTCTAAATCTCTATATATCTTCTGAAGATCACTCAGTTCCTGATTTAGCTCAGCTCTTCGCTTCAAAGCCTCTTTGAGCCCCCCTCAAAGAATCTCACATTCTTCCCGCACAATGCTTAAACAGCCTTTGGAGTCATCCGGAACTTCCTCCAGTTCCTTGTTCTTCTAAAGGAAAACTTCATACTTGACCTGCAAATCAGCACATGCGGCAGAGTAACACTGGACATAAAGGAACGTAAAGACCAATTAATTCCAAAGACAAAGCACGTGTTCAGAATACATGAAACGCCAAAATTTGGCGAAAAGAGAAAAATCTTGAAGTAAAAGACAAGGCTCTAAGGAGTTACAGTCTTCTCCGGCTCATCAGAAGTCTTTGGGTCCTCAAGTGAAGTCTCAGTAGCCTTCTTGTCCATCTGGAACGTCAGCTCAGGATACAAACCAGACAGTCTGTCCTGAAACTCCTCCAGAGTTAAAGTTTTCTTCAGAGACTCTAGGTTAGAAACACTACAAGAAAAAACAGCTATAGCAGCCGCGATTTTGGTTGCAATAGGTCTATTTTCCGTCGTAAATGACCATTTACGACCGTCCATGTGAGGGTTGGTATAGCTTCCCTCGTAAAAGGGTTTCCCGTCGTAATTGATGATTTGCAACCGTGAATAATGGTGTTGCTAATACTCTACGACGGGTCACGTGGCCGGATGTAACTTATCATTTGCAACGAAATTCCTTGTCGTAAGTTATACAATTTTCTGATTAAATTTAATTTTATTAATCTTAATTTAATTAATTAAATATTATTATTAATTATTATGCTAATAATAATTATTTTAATTAATAAAACTGAAACTATTAAAAACTATATCAATAAAAATAATATCATTAATTAATTAAAATATGTATTTACATATATAATCTGAAATAAAAAAATCATAGTATTTACATAATTTATTAAACAAATCTGCAGCATCTTCTTCAACAAATCTGCAGCATCTTCTTCAACAAATCTGCAGCATCTTCTTCAACAATTCAGCTGCAGCATCTTCAAATAATCACAGGAAGCCTGCTCAAATGAATTAACAAATCTGCAACAATGCTTCTTCAACACTTAATCTAAGACACAAGACAGATCCAAGTGCCGTGGAGATCCAACTATCACTCCCGATGCCTTCACAGCAGTAAGCCTAGTCACATCGTTCCCCATACGATCCATAATCATAGGCAGTCCTGCTCAAATGAATCAACATTATAACTTGATACATACTAGCGTAATCAAGAAACTACTGTATCTATATTTTCCAGCACCATTGCATGATTATCAAGACAAGTGAACTATCTGGGTCTTACTTTGTAAGAAAATTCCAATAGCACCAGATGCACAAACATAGAGTTTACAAAATAACAATATTATGAAGATGCTACAATTTCCTATCAAGCTCACTTGCAAGTAGCTATGAATACACACACCTCTTTCTGTGTGTATCTCTATATAGTTGCACACTTAAAAGATTGACATAAATACCAGTTAAGTAGTTTAAATTCAACATATTTCTTTCAAATGGTAAAATACCATCAATGATCAAAAAGATAAACTACCTTTGCAGGTTGATTGCCAGGAATAAAATTACTGCAGAATGAGTCTCTTTGATCAACATCACTCGGTAGAGGAGATTGCAAAAGCACATTACCATAGTGATGCCCAGTAGAGATCTGCAATCAAAGAATATACACTTCCATTTAGATAAGTCCATTTGCTTTTCTCGTTACTGGTTCTTTTCATCATAAAAAAGCTAATAAATAGATAGTACATAACTGAAATAAACAGATATATGATATTAAAACCTTACATTGAAAGTAAAATCCAAGCCGCAACTTGACCATGTAAGGACATCACCTCGTATAAAAAGCCAGATTGGCCTGCTTGGCGCTGTACTTTCTGCAAATTGTAAGTTGCAAGTTCATTTTGTGCACTGGTTCTTCACAATCAGCCACAACCAGTAAACAGCAGAAATTAATACCTTGAGAGGATGGATGGCTGGTGGTCTTACAAAGAACCTCTGTTACTGGACCAGAGTTCACATTTAACAATATTTTTTCTTTTTTAGAACCTTTTTTCCCAGCAGGCGTGACAAACTCGGGGAAGCTGAAAGGAACATTCAAGCTGAATTGACCTTGATGAAATGACAATTTCTAAGACCATCTAACTTCAATGGAAAGATTAGTTCCACCGTCAACCAAAAAATGACAAGATACTGACTTCAGAAGACCTTATCATAAAGCATTAAATCAATCAATCCATAAGAATAAATTTATATATTCACCTTGAGTATGGTAAGCATGAATATATTCAGTTTCAGAAAACAATCTTCTTCACTGATGACCCCCTTATCCAAATCTGTATCTTTGTCCAGAGTAATGAATTCTGCGCGGTAAGAATTTCTGTGTACCTCAACTTCAACACCTAGAATTGAACCCTGTTAGCCAAATAATGCATCACTTGAGAACGAACAGTTAGTATAGTTTCACAAGATGTGAAACTGTAAAAAATCTACAGCTAAAAAGCAAAAGAACATGATTAAGTGTAAAAACATATACTTGGATGTGCTCAATTTTAATCATCATTCAGCAATTTTTGTAATGGATACTCAGACTTTCTATGTTCTATTCCCAACTAAAAATGATGCTCAAAATATTTCAGAGATATGACTTTCAACTGAAAAAGGAGAAGATAAAGAATCACATTGCATTTGGGACCACGACGAGACCTGAGATAAGGCATCAGCTTGCTTCCCAGTATTCCCATTAACACCTAAACATTCAATCCTAATTCAAAAACCAAAATAGCCAAGAAAAGCTCAATTCACAACATAGCAGCTTAAAAGACATAACTTTGGGCTTGAACCTCATTCCCCTTCTAATCTTCTTCTCTTTGTGCTATTTTTCAATAAAGAAATATCAAGGATCTCAGGTTCTGCTGCTGTATTCTTATAGGATTGATTTTCCATGTCCACGAGATTACTAGTATCAACATGGAAGCTGAACGACTGATCTTCTTGATATGCTTCTTCACCAACAGATAATTCCTCCAAGTTATCGTCATTATCTTCACTACACGGAGGTGAGGGTAAATTTAGAAAAGTAAATAAACCTTTAGGGAAGATAAGCTCAAAAAAATCTTCCAGCCAAACTAATGAACTCTTTTGGACCAAACATCAAACATCTTGCATACACTCAAAATATTAGAATGCAAAACCAAGGTTTAATTTGTTAAACCTCAAAAACTACCACTCAGTTCACGCTTGGAGGAAACGGAAAAACTGACCTCGAGTTCTTTGAGTTTAGAACTGATATATGATACCCCCATCGAATTGCTTCGTCAAACCCTCCTGATAACTCTGCCTTTGCTATACCGGGAAGATCAAAAGAAGGCGCTGGGAACTTTATCAAACAATAGGTAACAAACGAACACCAAATAAATGAGCACAAAGGAACCCATTTTACATAAAAGAAGGAAAAAAGTTCTTCTTTTCTGCATATCGGTTAAAAACCCCAAACCCCAGCAACTGAAAACAAAAATACCTGTACTTCCCCTTCGCCGATGAAGCGGATGTTGTCGGGGTCGAAGGCATCGCAATACGGCATCGTTTGGTTGCCTTGATCGTTGGCGATGATTTGAACTCTGCTTCCTTAATATCAAAATCCGTTGGGATCAGCCCGAAGGTCCTTCCATGGTTGGAAGAGTAGTAGATGCCGGAAATTCATGGAGGAAGAGTGGTAGGTGCCGGCAATCAATCGGCGGCAATGGTTCAGTCAGTAGCGAAGAAGAAGAGATCTGAAGAACATACAAAGGGTTGAGGCAATTCAGAGCCTTATCCTTTGCTTTTATATTAAAAATAATATTAAACGGTTGAGATTCACTTGTAGAAATCATCTGACGGTTCAGATTAATTAAAATACATATATTTTTATGTTAATTTTCAATTTCTATTAAATACTCAGTTTATTATTATTATTTATAGAATCAAGTAATAATTTAATCTTTGTTTATTCAAATTAAATTTAGTTAGTGTTTATAACGACTCAATACCGTACTTGATATATTCAGCAGAGTTATTAGTGTTAATATAATATTAAGTCACGGTAATGCTTGAGTTTGAATCTAATTGATTAGCTAGTAGTATTTGTAGGATGTCGAGTAAAATATTTGATTTTAGCTTGTATCTTGTGGTTTAATCTTTATTCAGTTATGATTATATTAAATAAGTAACAGTTAAACTTATAGTACGAAAACAACGTTAGCTATACATTCATCTTTAACTCTAGTAAGTTTGATGATATGTAATTTGATGAAACTCAATTAAATCTAACGGTAATATTACCGTTTTTAATACATTCATTTTTTTCAGTACAATTCAATATAATTGTGTTCAGTTTAGCATAAATAAGTTGTATTAAGATTTATTGTTTATTTAATTATTCATATTGATTGAAAGTTAAGTAATATTGTAATTGAATATCGTGATAAAATGTCAACTCAGTCAGTGATACTAGTTAAATCTATTTTCATAAAATGTCAAGTAAAATATTTGATATTAGTTAGTATCTACCTATATGAAATCAAGTGTGATATAATATTTGATTAGTAAAATTCAATATGGTTAGTGATTATTTGAAATAAGTGATAGTTGAACATTTATATATAAACTGTAAGGGCCTGTTTGATAAACATGAACTGAACTGAACTGATCTGAACTGAACTGAAAAATACTGAACTGAACTGAAAAATACTGAACTGAACTGAAATATACTGAACTGAATAGAACTAAACTGAAAAATACTGAACTGAGCTGAATTGAACTGAACTGAACTGAAAAATACTGAACTGAACTAAAAAATACATTTGATTCTTTTATACAACATATATCTATATTCAAAATTCTTATTAAAAAACAAGCCATTTAAGTTTATTGAATTTAACTTAATTGAACAAAACTAAATTGAAGAAACAAATCACTACATCGACATTAGCTAAATTTCATCGTGATCCTAGAAGTTAAACATAATTGACTGAATACTGAACTGAACTTTATTGAACTGAAGTATACTGAACTAAACTTTATTGAATTGAATTGATATAACCAAATTGTGCTATATTTTATCAAGTCAAATTTTATTAGCACCAAACTTATTAAATCGAATCTAGCTTGATAAACAAAAGTGAATTGAAGCACAATGAATTGAACTAAACCAAACTTAATTAAGTTGAACTTACAAAAGTATGCATTGGTACAATTAAATTAGAAAATATTTATCAAATCATATTTCATCAATTTTAAACTGACTTGAACTGGATTGAACTGAATCATACTGAACTAAATTTAATTGAACTGAATCAAACTGAACTAAACTTAATTGAACTGAATTGAAGAAAACGATCAATGCATTGATATAACTAAATGAGGTTGTATTTTATCAAGAATAGAAAATAGAACTGAATTGAACTACACTGAACTTAATGGAACTGAATGAACTGAATTGGACTACACTTAACTAGAAATGAACCGAGTTGAACCACACTTAACTAAAATGAACTGAATTAACTACACACAACTGAAATGAACTGGATTTTCAATATGAACTTATAATCATTAAATTATATTTTCGTTGAACTAAATTGAAATAAGTTATATTTTCTCTAAACTGGATTGAATTGAGTTGAATTATTAACATTAGTTTGTTTAATTATTTTTAAAAGTATAATGCACCGAACTGAAAAATATTGAACTGAACTAAACTGAAAAATACCGAACCGAACTGAATAGTTAACCTTTCATTAGCTAGATATTATCAACTCAATAGAAAAAGGAGAGTTATGAACTTAGGATTTATCTGTGGAACTTATCAATAAAATATTTCAATTAAATTAAATTATATTAAATTAAATCAAAATATAATTTGATCATATTCAGGTAAATTTAGACATGCTAAATATATTTTTTAATACATTAATTTTCACCTCAATATAGTTTAGCTCATTTCAGTTTAGTAAGAAATAAGTTCAAACAGACAAATCTTTATGATTGACGGATGGGTATCTATAATACAATATCATCAAAGAGAGAAAAAAATATATATATGGGAGGTAACTTCATAAAAGTTATATAGTATATTAATTTTAAAGAAGGAATTTAACAAAAACTATAGTTTGGCAGGATGGTAAACAGCATGGGACATGTTGATGTCGCCCGCGTTCGAAGCCTGTGTGTGGAAATTTTATTTCTTACTATTTTCTGGAAAAAATATAGTGGGTGGGGTCAAGTTTATTATTTTTAAACGTAATAAATTACAAGAAGGCGGGAAATGAATTTTGCAAGGGAAAGAGTTCCTACCTGGGCTTAACTTTACAACGGGCCTACAACATATTTTAAGTTGGTTGTATATCTTTGCAGCCAAAAGAATAAATCCGGTTGTAGATGTGTATTTGCAACCGTAATTTGGCCTGTTGTCATTTTCTGGTTGCTATAGCTTGTTTTTCTTGTAGTGAAAGTAGACTGGTCTCAAACCCACCAATCTGGCTACACTTCACCCGAAATTCCTTCAAATTCTCTGGTACTTCAGGCCATGTGTAGGCAGGGGCAAGACATCCTTGAATCTCTTCACTGAGAAACCCCTTCAGAGGAATCCACATCTTCGAGAGCTCAGATTTATGGTAGAATTCACTATACTCTTGACGATGTGCTTCCATCTCTGGACAGTTGAGGCAGAAGTCTATTATCAACCGAACTATCCGCCACTTGCTAACAGGATCAGCATACCGGTCTCTCTCAACTTTCCACCAAAGTCATGTTCCTTTTCAACTCTAAGAAGAAACCATCAGACAGCCTTTTTGCCTTCTTCAAGGCTTGATTCTCCTCTTCTAAGGCTTTTATTTTGTCCTTAGCCTGAGCCATCTCATTCTAGAGATGCTTCAGCATATCTGAAGGTTCCTTAGACCTCTTGGACAACTCCTCCTCCATCAACTTGAGCTCGGCCTCCTGTCCTTGAGAACGGTCATACAGTGTCCGAAGAGAATTGTACATATGCCTCATCTGACTCGCAGACTGTAAAAGAAGACAAAGAGGATTAGATAACTACACAGCTAATCCTATCAAAAGCCATGACGAATCATACCTAGTTAATTGCGGGACAGCCCGGTACCACCTCGACCAGAACCTCAGAAGGAGAAGGTGACACATACTTCTCGAACTCTTCCAATGGTCCGAGTTTGAGCCTTGGCCTCATTGGAGACTTGTCTGCAGAAATCCCTGAAGCCTCGAGATCCCTCTTCTTCTCATTACTACTCAATAGCCCCCTTGATTCAGCTATTTGAGACAACAAACTGGCTTCCATGTTCGTCCTAGAAGCACCCACTGCACGTACAAGGAATGAAGATAGATGTTCCGGCTTAGAATGTTCTTCCTCCAGTCCTTAGCCGCCTGATAGGCAGCAGCCCAGACGCCGCATGACCTTTCAGAACTCTCCATCCAAGCGATAAGGTCATCGACTGCCCGAGGGACGTCGGTCAGCACAGGAATGTCGACCTCTCCCTGGCGGAGGCCCAGCAGATGATAGGATAGATGGACTATTACGAGCTGCTGCTGCAGAGTCCGGTTCCTAGTGGCCAACCTCTCATTTTCTGTTTCAAGTGTGGTAACTTGTTTATGGAGCTCGATCTGGTTCTACATTCGCATGCACTTGTTATAATATAAAATAACGTCGTGCCACACCTCGTCCAGCTCCTTCTGGATTCGAACTTGAAAGTTTTGGTGCTGGGCCTCCTGCTCCGACATGATTAGGTCAAACTCTAAAAATTGGTCAATGCTCTCGAAGGCCTATCTATAACATTTCGGCAAGGACCCAAAGTCCTCTTGAATTTGGAGCAGACAAGTGAGCAGCCAATCAGCATCAGGAAACTCCGATGTCAGGGGACTGAACCCTCCCTCAAACAACAGGTCCATCAGCCCCGGACAGCCGATTCTAGTTTGCCTCGAAGAAGAAACCGAAGGGGAGGGTTAGGAGGTAGCCCCTAATCATGACAAAAGCGGAATTAAGATGCAAGGTTGCAAAAAAAAAGGGAAAATAGATCAAGTGGTAAGGAAAGAAAGAAAGCAAAGAAAGAGCGACGCGGAGGAAGAGTATGGCGAGTAGGAAAACAAAAGTTCTTCATTAATAAACCGGAGAACCGGGTGACAAGATACAAGAAAAGTAAGAGCAAAAGAGGAAGGATAGCCTAACGAACATTGTTGGAGTCTCCCTTCCCCCCGTCATCGTCGCCGTCACTGTCACTTGGCTCAGATTCATCTTCGGAACTCCCACCGAACAAAAGCTCAGGAGAGTGGACCGGTCCAGCACCTGCTGGCGCAGCAGCGTCAGGGTCAGGAGACGGAGAGCCCCCAGTATCAATATCCTTCGGATCGAACAAGCCCCGGTAGTAGTCGTACATGGTGTAGTACGGGGTGAAGTTGTCATCCACTGGGAGGTCGGATCCGGAGGAAGGAGCAGGGGGGAGAGTCCCGGGTAGCCAAACTACATCCGTCAACCCGTTCCAGACGTCTTCGGTAGACAAATGATTCTTTTGCAGGGTTTCCCAGAGCTCGGGAGATAAGCCTCTCATCCCTCCCTTCTGAAGAACCTCCAGCAAGTGTAGTTGCTGAGCCTCAGAGTTAGGATTGAACCATTGCTTCTTGAATGAAGCACAGATTGGTGGAGGGAACCAGCTTCGGATCTCCATATAGGTGTTATGGCATTGATGCGAGCTTGCAGCGAGATTGAGGTCGGTTAGGCGACGGGATAGGGTCCCGCTGGCCAGGACTTTATCGACAACAACCTCAACAAAATTCAACCGATCCTGGTAACCTGACTCCCTTGCCTCGGCAGCTCCTTCTCCAAACGGCTTATCTTCTCCTAAAGTCTAGCCGACGCTTCCTTCTCGGTCCTGATCTCCTCATCTTTCCTTTCCAACTGATGAGAGAGGAAGAACGAGAGGGCAGTTTGGAACTCAGAGCTCAACGGTTTAACCTATGAAAGAAGGTGGTAAAAAAAAACAGAAAAGAAATTAGATTACCTGCTGACTGGAAAAAGTAACAAGAAGTTCGCTAGCGATGGAATGCGTCAGAGTCAGGGGCTCGCTATCCCGGGGCTTTTTAGCATCCTTCTTAATAGTCTCCCCTGACTTTCACTTGTTTGAGTAGGATGGAGGAAGGGGAATGACAGGGGCAGACAGAGTAGTATACCTGGCAGCCAGGGACCTCATATCCCCGGATGACGAAGGACGGAAGGTAACCTTCCAAGACCGGAAGATCCAGCCTCGCGAGTAAGATTCGGCAAGGCTTCTGAAGTGGGTACAGAAGGTTCAAGTGGGGGCTGGGTCCCGAGGGGGTTCAGTAGGGTATTCTGGAGGGCCGGATCTGCCACACGAGCAGGGTCCACCTCTCGAACCTCTGCGAAGACCGGAGAGTCGACCTCCACCACTTCGGCGGTAACAGGGATCCGGGTGTCGGTCTCTTTATTGTCGGGAAGCAGAGGCTTGTCAGCCGCAGGGGTAACAGAAGGGCGGCAGGTTCGGAAGTGTTCAGTGAAGTATTGGGCTTCGGAATTTTCAGTTTCCGACCGCCCTGCTTGCCAGTAGTTGATTCGGCCGCTTCAGCCCCAGCTTTCTTTGTCTTCTTCTTCTCTGGGATGGGGACAGCAGGGTCGTTGGCAATGGTAGGTGCCGAGGAAATAAAGCAAGACACAGGTATTGAAAATAAATTACAAGAGTAGAACAACACAAAATAAAGACAGGATGCAGAATCCGAACCTTACAAAGGCCAGGTCATAGCCCATCGGCTAACCTGGAAAACCTCGACCGGGTATAACTCGCTAGGGAAGAGGTAGATGGAATTATTGGCCAGCCAGTACTGGTCCAGATTCAAAGGCTGGGAGGAAAGAATGGTGTGATTTGCCCGGTGCTTATCCGGAAGGAAAGCCTCCCTGACCTCCGGGACTATCTTTTCGCTCCACCCGGGAACCTGATACAACTCCGGGTTCACCTTTGTGTACCCCTTCATTTGCCAGTTCTTGGCCGAATCTTTCTTACCCAAGGTAAAATCCTGAACACCGGGTCGGGCCTGGATAGAGCATATCTCCTCCTTGCCAGGGCACTTGATCAAAAGATAGAAGGATTTTCAGAGGTTAAAGCAGGGATCAATTTTAAACCTCAGAGTATACTCTGAGATTTTATACTCTGAGGTTAAAGCAGGGATCAATTTTATACTCTGAAATTAAGTAGAAAACGCTGAGGGGCACTATTTATAGAATCTGAGATTTGATAGCGACGCAAAGAGGAAGTGGGTATTTATAGATAGGAAAGGAGAGAATAAGGCGAATAAAAGAAATGATTAATGCCTTCGAGAAACGAGAAAAAAGTGCAGGCATTAATTAGTGTTGCTCGAAAATAGCGGCCACGTGCCACTTTTGTCGGACAGAGGTTGGAATTCAGAAAGCCAACCCTTCCGCCCTCGGATAAGCAGAGTTTTCTTCCTCGGCCGGAAAGACCGGCTTCCGGGGGCTAGTGGTGATAACAAGCACAGGCCCAACTACCCTGCAATAGTTCGGGCCCGGCCCATGATGAGGTAAGCTAATATGGAAGCGTCCGGGATAGTACAACTCGGATAAGGACAGAGTACACTAAACACCACAGAAAGCATGGACCACATTGGGAGCATGTATCACTGTATAAATAGTGCCCCTCAGCACTATTCCAAGTAAGTATCTTCTCATTATTCTAGTGACTACCCCTTTTCTCTCCTGGGATCCATCTTTCATCATCACGCCGGAGGGTCTACCCTCGGGTACCTCCTGAGGCTCTGTCTTGCAGGGCTAGGTCATTGGATCAGGGATCAGGGGACCACTCGGACCGACCAGGCGGGCAGCATCAAAATCATTGATTAATTTACTTTAGTTTAATATAACTCATTAGGGTATATGTCTACTAAATTTAATTGGATTTTCACAAATTAAAATTAATTTCCCTAAAATTAAGGATGTAGTTTATCATTTATCAAACATGATGCAAAAAAAGCTTATAATCGATTTGTTTTTATTTCAACTTATCATAACTTGTGTAAGTGAACCAAATCCATAAAATAGGGAGTTATATTAATACTTCATACATATTGGATATTCATAAATTAAAATCTATTGCATTCCACTACTATCAACGGAGGAGTGCGTGAAGGGAGGTGGCGTGCTGCTAAAACATATTCGAGTTGTTTCTTCTAACTTTGGCGTTCCACTGAATTTCTTTTGAGAATGTCTTTTTGCAACAAAACATTTTCTTAAGGTGAAATGACTCACAACCGTATCTGAACTATTTTCCAGTCGAAAAAATTATTGTTTTCCAATACTAGAATAACGCAAAAAATAAATAATTTAATTTGAGTTTTTCTTAAAAGAAAAATATAGTAATTAACTACTCCATGATTTTACTATGTAGAAGTTATAAATAGACTAAAGTGCAAAAACTAGACCAAACATTGGTCAAAATACCCAATTTCTAGACCCAACATTCAAAGTGTTCAATTTCTAGTATCCTACATTCTAAAAACACCCAATTTCTAGATCTTGGTTAATTTCTTCCATTAGTTCAGTTAGTTTGAGGGGTACATTAGTAATTTATATTCTAAAATATCATACTTCCCATTTTTTTTCGTATCTCCACAAAAAATAACTGGGTTGACCCGGGAAAAATCGGGTTTGACCCAAACCGACCCAGAACCCGGAAAGTCAAACCCAAAAATTGAAATAAAATTGTTTTCCGGGATCCGGCCCGTAATACTAAAAGTCTGAGTCCGGGACAAAAAATCCGGGCCGGGCCGGATCAATTTTCTGGGTTGGTACAGTACCCCTACATCGGGCGCTTGAGAGTTGCAGAGCGAAAGAGGAATTGGTGATTTCCATGCGGGATATACTAAAAAAAGTGAAGTATGATCTTTTTAGAATGTAAATTACTAAAATATCCCTCAAACTAACTGAACTAACGGAGAAAATTAACCAAGGTCTAGAAATTGGGTATTTTTAGAATGTAGGGTACTAGATATTGAGCAGTTTGAATGTTGGGTCAAGAAATTGGGTATTTTGACCAATGTTTGGTCTAGTTTTTGCACTTTAGTCTTATAAATATATCAACCAATAAAATCGAGCATTCCTACTTAGATATTAATAAGTACTTGATATTAAAATAATTTTTTAAAAAAATTAAAAACCACCCTGTAGGTGGTGGGGATTTTATAAAGGCACCCCTGGCCAAAAAGCCAACAAAGGCTGAGTTCATACAATCATCCAGAGAGGATGATGGAGTTGTATAGCTCCAAATCATAGATCATGCTTCCAAAAAAGGACTAATGACTAGTCTAATTTATACATGAGACTATAAGAAGAACAAAAATAGATCCAAAAACAAAGAAGCCTGGAAGTGAATTGTAAACAAAACACTAAGCGGCACCCTTGATGAATCTGAAGTGTTTCTTAGTCTGTCTGCAAAAATTTTCATAGTTGTTGAGCCTTGAGTACTGCTGGAGACAGGTGCATCCATCCATCTGTGATATTAAACCATGAAAAAGATTAGTAGCACCTGTTTAAAGATTTCTGAGGGATGGAATTCCCTGTCTGTCAAGGGCTATTAGGCCTCTGATTCTGTCAGGAAGCTGGGAAGATGAGTAATCAGCATCACATTTTAAGGAATAAGTCATCTTGGCCAAAGAATCTGCTTCAAGATTTGCTTGTCTATAACTGTGAAGAAGGACATTGTCAGGGCAAAGAGAGATTCTGGACACTATATCATATAGTTTCCAGGGGGCATTATAAGGAGATAGAATGGCTTGAACTGCCAGTTGGCAATCAGACTCAATAATGGTTTGGCATTGTAGGTTAGTAGCAATCTGATTAGCCACCTTGATTGCCAATATTTCTGCCTCAAGAGGAGATAGAGCAGAGATATAATAGCAGTAAGCATGCATCACATAACCAGAAGAATTTCTCAAAATAATAGAGATTCCTGCTGTATTTGTTAAGTGCCAGGAGGCATCAACATTTAATTAAATTCCATGAGCAGGAGGTTTCCATACAATTGGGAAAATGGATGGTTTAGGTGGCCTGGTATGCAGGGGTAAGAAACCAAGGGAGGACAGTTCTGAATCAAAATCAGAGGTGGATAATGTTGGCTTAGCAGTATATGTGAGGAAGACAAGATCAGAGATTGTCTTTTTAAGGGTTTCAGTGTTGGGTAGAACATCCTCATAGATAAAAGAGTACTTTTCTTTCCAAATTGTCCAACAAATCATGGAGGGTATAATTTTAAAAAGACTGGAATGGATTTTGGTTTTACCATGTGATGAGAGATATATTGAAATTCTAGACCATAAATTTGTGTCACGGTGTTTTGATGTCATTCAACAAAAACTCTTTGCCAGGGACTGTTCTTAGTCCATATATGAATATTCCTTCCATTGGAATATTCATTTTTGGACTAAAAATACTGACAGAAAGGAATTGCAGATGGTCTAAGTTGAGTGTAATCTGGATATGGCTATTCCAAAATAACCAGATTTTACCACTTTCAGCACATAAACAGTTTGAAAATTTCAGAATCTTTCTGTATTTTTCAATCTTATGCTTTTTATGCAATGGTTCTATTAAACATAAAAGTTCAATTCTATGGGTTCTAAGCATGTCAATGAGTCTATCAATAGAGGTTCTCATCCCTCTTATATTCCAAACTAGGCTTTTTATTGTGATGGTGTGTGACATTAAAAACTGTTTTTGGTGCTTTTTGATCTAGTTAAAACTATATTGGGTGAAGGCTTTTTGGCACTCTTTTTTGGTGTAAACTTTTTGTTAATCTATATGAAGAAATTAGATAATTTTGATTTTTCCACAACAGGATTATCATTATTATCCACTCCATCATTCAGATTATGAAGTTCAGGGGGTACCTATTCAGATGATAGATTATCATCTTCAGATGATTATGATACATTGTTTGGAGGGTCATCATCCTCTTCATTGTATCTCATGTTTCCCAAAATGGAAAATCTGTTCCTGTTATGATCAAAAGGCACAAGATCTTTTTTGTTAGGAGAAAAAGGATGGAACCGGTTAGATGTTATACCTGTGGACACTATCAGATCATCCTTTGCATAGAGAGGATTCTTGGGTGGAGTAGCCATATTTATAAGCAGTTCATGATCAGGACTCTCTTGTATCACAGGTGGTTGGGTTCTCAGTTGATATTCAGGATCTGAAAGAGGCTTTGGATGAGGATCAGGTGGGGGCTGAGATGGTGTTTTGTAGGTGGACTGGGGAGTTGATCTGGCAGGGGGCTGAGAGGGTGATCAGGTGAGGGACTGAGAGGGTAGGGGATGAGTGTGTATTGGTGTTATGCTGCCTTTTCTTAGCCTTTGTCCAATTTTTCTGCTTCTGGAGCATAAGCATTTTCTCAGTGACTGTTATACCAGAGGGACCTGCCTTCATCTTCTCAGAGTCTGGCATGTGTTCAGTTGGGATCAGAGAAGGTTCAGAAAGGGGATCTTGAGGTACATCATCCATAATTTCTATGATAGGCTCCTTATCTTTCTTTGCTACATGGGGTGGGGGTTGGTTTGTTTTGGATCTGTGGAAGGCTTGAGTTTTTGTCTGAGTTCAGGGTGTAGGAAGGTGCAGTTGTCATCAGAGTGACCTAACATACAACAATTATTGAAGTATAGAGGCAAATCCTCATATTCAACCTGATACCTCATAATATTTTCACCCTCTATACCAAGCTTGATGGAAGTTTTGAGCTTATTTCTCAAATCTACTTCAACACAGATTTTAACTACATTTGGTCTAGTAAGGGTTGCATTGGCTACATCCATCTTTATAAAGGATCCTACTTGATTCCCCACTGACTGTATCATTGTAGCATTAAAATAGAAAAAGGGTACCTTGTGTATTGTGACCCAGACAGGAACAATCGACGATTCCGCATCAGGAGAGAAGTCAATGGTCCATTTGAGGACTTTCATCTGAGCACCTGCCAGATTCCAGTAGCCCTTCATCCAACACCACTGATAATCTTGTGGATTCTCAAATCGTATCAGAATATGTCTGAAATCTATGGCCCCAATTTGGTATTTACCCTTGAAACCGACCGATTGAAAGGCGTCATGTAGTTTTTCCATAGATGGTTTACCTCTAGAAAACTTTCCAATCAGGGCATTTTCGTAGTGGGATGCCAGAGTTTCGGCTTGCAAACGGGTCACAATACATGCTATTTCACCCTTGTGTTGAGTGATTGGGGCTATTTCTGGGTTATCTGAGAGTGTGGCAGTGAGAGGAAGGCCTCGATTGGTCAAAGCTTGGATAAAGCTCTTTCCTCCGGCGACAGCACCACCACGAACAGGCGGTGGCGCCGCCATAGGCACCGAGGGATTAGCCGTTGTAACTATCTGTTATCGACGGAACAGTGCTACAACGGTAAGAATTAGAGTCGTTATTGGGTGGTTGTGTCGGAGAAAAAGAGGAAAGGGCGTGAGAGTTTGGGAGCATTCAGAGAGGAGAGAGAAGGTGTTGGCTCTTATGGGTAGACCTATAAGGTTAGGTTTACTTGATATTAAAATAAGTATTAATCATATTATAATGAATTTAAAAAAGATTTATATCACTTTTTATTATATTTTACACAATATTAATTCAAGTTGACACAAGATATGATCTTAGTGACAATAATGTCTGTTCAGCTGGATTAACTCAGTTCAGCTAGAATAATCTCAGTTCAGGTGGAATAAGCTCAGTTCAGCCGGTGGAATAATCTCAGTTCAGCTGGATTAATCATAGTTCAACCAGAATAATATCAGTTCAAACAGAATAGTCTCGAACGGGTGAGTTAATTACAGCACAATTTGACAGAATATTGGCAACAACATATATATACACATAAGATTATATTTTCAAAAAATAATGTAGCCCATTTCATTTTGAATGGCACAAACAAAATCATGTAATTCTGGGATGCAGATGAATTTATTTTTGTAACACCAAAACTGAAATTGGTGAACCAGCATTATGTAAGGGGAGTAATATCAACAATTAGTAAAAATAAAGCATCTTATGAAATCAAATTAGAAACAAAAAACACACACACTATTATCTGTGCTGAGTTTGCCTCAGTCTGTGCTAGCCCAGCATAAACTCTAGCCTCAGACTGTGAACTAGGTTGTAAAAGCTGATTAGCAATGTAGACTACAGTGACCACAGTTGCAAGTGAAATGTATTAACAATGTATTAATACAAATTAGTTTGAATCTGTAAACGTGGCACAAAATGGAGCAAGCAATTATGTAGTGGTAGTGAATTGTTAACCCAGTAGACTAAACAACTATTTAATTCATTTCACAGCAACCAGATGGTGTGTTCAACCCTCCACTAAAGCTAACCTTCCACTCAAGCTAACAGCAACCATCCCGAATCCGTAAAACATAGATGTTTTTATAATTATTTATGTTTAGCTGCTACACTAACGAAATTAGTTTAATTTACGTTTTGATGTAATGTGTAAAATTCAATACGAACATGATGCATGCTATGCTTACATTCGTGGTTGCGGATACATTTTTTATGGAAAAATATATTCTGTTCATGTGATTGGATATACTCTAATGGATTCATAATTCTAACAAATTCTATGATTCGTACATCTACTATGTTTGAGTTGTATTTCATTATTTGGAACAAATGCTTGACTCAATACGTATAAGCCCTGTGAATTTGGGCTGAGATTAACTGAACTGAGATTATTCCAGCAAAACCAAGATGATTTTGACTGAATTAAGATCAATCCTGCGGAATTTAGATGATTTTTTCTGGTTGAGCTATAAGGTTATTGTAACTAAGATTCTTCTCAAATAAGCCGAAGTTGACAGGGCCATAGTGGGGCGCTTCAGTTTCATAGATAAAATTTGGATATAGATTGGAATGTTCATACATTTAAACTAAACTTAATCCACTGGCTGCGATGGCATCCGTTGTGTTGTTAAACTATTCCCAAGCATGGTTTCTTGTACATGGTCATCCACTTTAATCCCATATTGTTGAATTCTGTAAAAACGCACAACTTTTTTACTTATATGCAACATTTTAATAGAGGTATTGCTTTTGGGTGCTAGTTGAGACTGTCTACTCGAGGGTTATTGGTTGCTCGGCTTGTTCAAAACTCTAAATATCCTCACTCGATCTCGTTCGCCTTGAGCTTTTGTCAAGTCAAAAGATTAATTGAGTCGAGCTGGACCAAACCAAAAATCGTCTACAAAATTTCAAGCCAGTCGGACGATAAGTATGTGATTGCAGGTTTGAATTAGTATTAAGTTGTACTATGGACTAAATAAGTTCAGTTGTGTTTAGGGGAGTGATAACGAGCCGATCCAATCACGATCATCACTAGTTTAATGATCGGATAGTTTAAAATTTGAGTTGATCGCGATCGAAGCGATCAGAATAATTCATGAATATGATTGGCTCGTGTAAAAAATTGTTGTGATTGTGATCATATCGGGATAGACTCGTTATAGATAATCAATCAAATGATCAAAGCTCGATAAGATTGGCTCGATCAATCGTGATCCCACATTTGATCAACTTAAAAGTTAATTCAAAAATAAGTCAAAAATACATAAATTATCAAATTTACACAAAATCACAACAAACTGTAAACATGCATATTTGACACATTATAATTGTAATATATTCCCACTATTATAAATGTGTACAATTCATTTATTTTATTATTATCAATCGATGTCGATCACCTTATTGAGCATTCATCTTATTCATATGTTAGCGAACATGATCAAATGTTTTAAACGTATTCTTCAAATCATTATCAGAATACGAAATCGTACAATGTGCATGATTCAATTCTTTTTCAAACTTTAATAACTAATATACACTCCATTTTCAAATGAACTAATATACACTCCATATATGAGGGCAGATATATAGGTGCAGGTCCAAACTGATTATGCAGTTCCAAAAATATGGTTGAATGTCCGAAATGCCCTCGAAAAGTCATTTCCAGATTTTTTAGCCCTAACTTTATAGGGGATTTCAGGAATTTAATCACATTTTTGGACATGCATAATCTGTTTGGACCTGCACGTAAAATTTCTGAAAATGTACATACATCCAACTTCGAAATATATGCAGTTTTTACAAAATCATGTTTCATAAATTCGTTCTATTTTTCAATGTTTATGTTTATTCATTTAAAAAATTAAATAAAAGGTTTTGAATCAAGAGAATGGACATACATATCAAATGACTAAAACACCGAATCATGATGCGGATTTGTTTTAAACATAGGTGTTTCATATGAAGTGAAAAATCACCATCATGAACTGGTGTTTAGTCATTTGATATAAAGTGATAAAATTATTAGGTTAGGCATGTGAATTGATCAAATTTATATGTTAGTGACATAAATTGCGAATAATGAAATTAGAAAAATTAGCGAAATGCACGTTTTAAACATTATAATTGTATAATCATGGGATTATTTTAACTCCATTCATTTGGTTGGGAATCGCATGATGGTAATTAGTCGTACAATTGTCGTATATGACAGTACTTGAACATTCAAGTTTAGGGCTAGTGACATGATTGTTTTTGGAAAATTATATCAGTATGGCCGATACTAGTATGAGACGTATGGTTAAACTTCGAGGATGAATTGCATTGTTTTTAACTTTAGTAATGGAATTGTTCAACATTGATGTTGAAAATGGTGGGAAAATTTCAACCAATTTTTGAAACAAAAATGGCGCCAAAGAAAATGTCAAGCACATTGGCGCCTTTATTTTGAATTCAATGGTTTTCGCATGCCTATAAGTATTCAGGTCGTCTTTATTCAGGCCTCACAACACACAGTTAAGGTAGTAAATCCCTTCATCTCTTCAACCATGAAGGTTCCCCCAAAGGTCCATATGACTCGCCAGAAAAGATCCCTCTGTAGCCTAACATTCAATTCCAAGCTTACCAAATGTAACCTGGGTAGCAGAAGAAAACTACCAACCGAGGTCCTGATCCAGCCCGGAGATCAGATGGCCCTTCCCGCCTAGATTCCATCCCCGGAGAACCAATATCCCTGTCCCCACAACCCTCAAGAGGGGCAGAGGATCACCACTCACCTCCGCCCCCAGAGACAGTACGTCAGGTCGTTCAGCTGAGGCTTGTAGTCAGGCACATGCTGAATGAGTTTGGTGAGGCAATTGTGACGGGATTTTTTGAAAGGTTCAAGTCTCCCCTTCCAACCATCGATAAAATATTCATAGAGGAACTTCATTCTTACTGGATTCAAAACGGCCACTTTCACCGTCTTTCGGTCGACATTGGAGGGGACCGACTCGTTGCAGTACTGGCACCTGAGTGGGGAATTGTCCGCGCCGATGAAGCCGGTGAGACCATCTGGACCACCCCGTATGTAACCATAATCAGGAAGCTGCAATTTGTTGATTTGTCGGTAAGAGATTAGCTGACATATGTACCCGAATCAGATAAAACCTGACTATCCTATCTATCTTTTGTCTACGGTAGTTACTCGCGTATCTTGTTTAAGGCTAGTCCATTTTCATTGGATTTATTTGTGGCCTAATGTTTTGGCAAGTACTGCATATGGCTATGGTTTAATCTTATGATGATAATTTCTAAACATCCATCAGATCTTTCTATTTCAGTTTGTTCCAGATGAACGTTCATGCTTCATAAGTCTAGAGGCCTTCATATTTTTTGACCACAGACATATAAGAAACATATAAAAAATTATGAAAAATGTGGTGATTGGAGTCAAATACAGAAGAATACATTAGTCTGATTGCAATCGCAGCAGCTAATAACAACGTTAATTAAGGACTACAACCAGATCTTAAAATTTAAAAACTCCGCTGAGTGTAATTCAATCGGTAAAAGGCACTTCCAAATCTACCTAGCCGGAGAAGGGGTCTCCATATTCAGTTTCTTCCTGGCGCCGCTTCTGGAAAAATCTAAGTTTGATCCTAGGAGCTCACCGTCATACAAAGCGTTTAGAGTGAGAAGGGGGGTCACTAACCAGAACCTGCTTGATTGAGGTTCCATGTCCATTGATCTGGAAATGCCTACACATCTCTTTGGTCTCCTCTACAATGCGGTGATAATCTCGATTCAACCCATCGTACATGGACTCCATAGCATCCTGTGTGATCTCTACAGTAGGTCCGGTAACCTCGGGCTCTACAGCGGCTGCCTTCCTCTTCTTTGCAGCCCGTTTGATCTCTACAGTAGGTCCGGTAACCTCGGGCTCTGCAGCGGCTGCCTTCCCCTTCTTTTCAGCCCGTGTGGTCTCTACAGTAGGTTCGGTAACCTCGGGCTCTGCAGCGGCTGCCTTCCTCTGCTTTGCAGCCCTTGTGGTCATTCTTTTGAGTTTTGGGAATGGGAGCAATAAGGACAAGTAACTTGGATGGTTTAATTTCACTTGGAAGTGGTGTTATAAAACTATGCCTGGGAATGCTTAGATTTATGTCATGATATTGAACAAATGAGCAGGGCAAAAGAGTCTTTTCACTACCAGCTAAGACTTGCAGTTAGCTCCTTTGAAGTTGGTTATTCAGTTACGGTCAACGGCAACAACTGATCGGATTCCGGCCATATAATCTGATGGAGTTAACTTAGGTGGTTATCGAATCAGTAATTTGATCACAAAATTTCTACTCTTCGCTCTCTCTCTCTCTTCTCTCTCTCTCTCTCTCTCTTTGTAACTAATCTTGACTGAGCTTGAATGCTCTTGAATGAATACAAATTACTGTTTTGTTTTGGGTTAATTGATCTGATCTTAACAATTGATCGATGTTTATTAGGCCCAACATATAAATTTGATCAATTATATATCTGATTTTAAAAAAATCTTTTTTAACAAATGAATATTTTCAGATAATAGTTGTGTTTATGCAGCATTATATTTTGTTTATTTATCAATATAGATATTAAGTTTTGGATAAAGAGAATGCAATTAAATATGACACGACTTGAACACCCGTAGATAAAACTGATGTTTAAACATACATGAATTTAGGGCTATCAAATTAAATGCCAGGGCAACGATGATGTTTGAATTTATGCCATTTACTTTTAACTAGATCAACATCGATGTATCATTGATCATTGAACAAATAGTCTTAACCACCAACACATAACCAAAATCTTATCCGGTATGTTTGTACATACATATCATAGATTGCGACTTCTTCTAATAGGAAAGGTCGCGATCACCTCAATTCTTAAACAAACCAATCATTTTGTTATTACCCACTGCCCGATTACACACGATAGTATTAGTAGCTCACTAAGTCACTGCACAGCTCACTTGATTTAAACTACACAAACACTCATCTAATTCGTACTCGACTAGAATTATCTCATTTATGCAGGGTTGTTATAATCACGACTACAATCAACTCAATTCTAGGCAGAATCATCCCAATTCAGTTATGTTAACCGTGCACATACTCAAATCGACTTGATCACTGAGTTTACGGAAAAGACAACTGTACTACAATCATTTCATCAATCATGTTGATTTTAAAAGGTGGATGATGTCGTTTGTGATTAATATAATTTAAAATAATTTAAATAAAAATAGTGGGTTAACCAAAACATCTCTTATTTAAAATATATAAAACTACATGAACATTCAAAAGTTGTGATGTACATATACTTCCCCTATTATGAAAGGGGAAAACTGCTTGTGCATAAACAGAGGTTTGTGACTTCCCCATCCGGGAGTCGCCGAACTAATAATTACAGTGTTTCTGCTACAAAGATGAATTCTTTATAGTGTAAAATCTAACAAACCTATCTTCATTATATTTCTATACTACACAAGTAAAATTTGCAACACAAGGTCTTTATCTGAAGGGGATCATTCTATGAACATTGGGGTGACTTAAAAATTTAATTTATAACTGAATTATTCCACAGATTGGGTTTATAAATATGATGTGTCAATTTCAATTATTAATGCAATACACAAAGAAGCCTTGATAATACGTATTAAAAGAAGGGTTAAAAGCTGAGATACCCCCAAGTTTATAAGAAAGTGCCAATGTACCCCCGAATAATTCAAAAGTGCATATGTACCCCTATTATTATATTAAATAAAGAAGTGTACCTCTAAAGTCAATTTTTCAACACCATTGCGAATTAAAAGACAAATTTGCCCTCACTTGTTAGGTTTTTATTTTTCCCTAGCCCAAATGGTCATGGGCACAAAAAAAAATTCAGGAAATCAATATCACTTAATTACAGAATAAATGCACAATATTATTGAAAGGGGCAATTCTAGATGCAGTCCATATTTTGCTTATTTTATAGTCCAAAATAAAATATGTTTTCGATATATATGATATGATCAATAATTATTTATATCAAACATATGCATCATATATATATATATATATATATATACATTACTTCTATTGCATACACTTGCAAGTTGCGAATCAGTTATATATCATAATTATTGTATATATGATTATATAACAAAAATACGGACTGCAAATAAGCAAAATAAGCAACATTTATATCCAAAAACTCAACAAATTGAAAACATTGGTGAAATTACCATAATCTCGCCAACTCTATTCTCCCGTTTGGTAATTTGAGCTAGTCACGCTAATTATTACTGGGTGTGGTGGTTTCGGTCCCCCCGCCTCACAATAATTTCTAGGGCACGGTGGTTTTGGTCCCCTCGGTTTCAAACTCGTTCATCTGATAAAGTAACGGTGACTAGTAGTATGGATTTGGATTGCCTTACTTAACTGGGTGTGATGGTAAAAAGGGAAGCGGAAATTAGATGAATAATTAGGAATGGAAGGATTATTCGATTGATTTGGTTGGGGCATTTTCGTTCTAGAATTTTTCTTTTTTACCATTAAATAATAATGAGGGTATTCTTGTCATTTTACATTTGGCAAAAGAAAATTCTGCCCAAATTATACATTTGAGAGTACAGTGGCATTTTTGAAAAACATAGGGGTACTTTAGCACTTTCTTAAACACTTTGGGGTACAACATCACTTTTTTCTAAAAAGAATGAATGAGAAACAAGTACGTTCAAATTCCTTTTAAAATTCTAATCGGAAAATTGTGATGCAGTAAAAATGACACTCCACCTACATTTAATCCATTTTAGTATTAGCAACCTTCCATGGCAAAGTTGTTCAACTTTAACCGTTACACTTTTACAGCTAGCAAGTTAAATAATTAAAGTAAAATAGTCCTTCACAAATTAAAGTTGAACAATACAGACTTCTCACATAAAACTCTCAACGCATGTAGGATTTGCTTCATCTCCCCCACAGTAACTAACTCCTCGCCTTCTACTGTTCAAGCTCCCCTTCAGGCATCCACATGAGCTCGAGCGCGACGATTTCAGACCTGGGAATGGGGTCCTCTTCCCAATCATCAGATCTTGGTACACAGAAGTCCAATGGTAAGTTTCTCATACTCCGTAAATCCGATTAACTTAGCTAAAATGAATTGAATGCGGTTAATGTAAGAAATGGAACCATCTAACCCTAATCAAAAAGGTTTTTGCCAGACTCTATAATACTGTGTGTGTCTAGCTGTTGAGATACATCATATTCATTGCATGGCGGGAAAATAGATGACTTCCGGTAACAAAGGTCCGAGCTTTGAATCGGACCTGAAAATAGTAGAATAAAACCTGATTTTATTGCATAGGTGGCCTTTGAGTCCTTCATGATTCATTCATAAACTCAAGTGTGTGATGCTAATCCTTTAATAAAAATTGTGATTAAACCAAAAGTAAATATTATCTTGACGAAGCTGGTTGTCGGAACTTCAATGTCTAATGTTCAGACATTTGAATGTTTTTTTTATTTTCAAATTGGTACAGGGAAGATCCAGGGACTGCGGTGGGGTTTGGGTTCCTCAAAAAGGAGACTTAAGAAGAGCAACGGAGACAGGCACAAGTTGGATGAACAAACCCTCTGTTTTCCTATTAGGGACCAAGGCCTAACAGACTGTTATATCTGGCAACTGGTGATGAAGGTATGATTTCAACCACCATCATTACAGATGCAGGCCTTAATAGCTTTCACTTGTTCAGTAAGCGTCGAGCTTTGAATACGTGTTGCATAAATTAAGATACGAGTAGAAAACCATTGCCACTCTTCTTCTTCATTTAATCAATAATTGTCACAACAAATCTAGATAGTTAAACATGAATATGAGGTGAAGGATTGGGGACTTAATTTGATTATTAACACAGATGTCTAGATGAAGAGTATGTCAAATGTGTAAGGGGTTTCTTTGTGTCGGGCCACATTTTTGTACTAATATTTTAACAAAATGTTGGATGCATGAGGACGATGCTAGCGTTGCACTAATTCTGCGTGACTTAACTGTGGTTCTGAGCCACAACATTCAACACTCTGATTTCATTCGCAATTTGTGTGGGACTGCTGGACTTGCAGTCACTCCACCAGTCATAGAGATAAGCAGTTTCAACCAGTTCATTAGCATTGATGATATGATAACATTGCTATACAATCTGAAGACAACCCTGAAACACAAAGGTGGCGTGAATGACGAGGTGGGCTGCACAACTGAGCCAGGCAGGACGGCCTTTGGTACGGGATCCCTTGAGGAGGAGGAACAAGAGGATGGGTTTGGTGTGGGACCTGAAGGTTCCGATGTAGATCCAACTCCTCAGCAGCATTCTCTTGTGCCATGGCCAGTATGCGTTGGATTTACTAGATTCAGGATCTTGCTTTGTACCACCGTGGCTAATTTCAAACCTCCAATGTGGAAGCATCAGTTAGAGATGGCAGATTACTGCATTTCTCCCCACAGCAATGTTATGTAACTCGATCTACTCCATTTATACCCTATGAATTATAATGCTGTTGATGAGTAGTTTTATAATATTTCCAAAATTTGTATTTCAATGCAGAGATGCTATCTACGAGGATGGATGGAAAATGGCATCTCTTGCACGGTCACAAATGGCCTCGTTCGAGGCAAACTGTGGTATAGAACCCGCTGTGGTGTGCGCTTGGACTAGGATACTCACCGCCGACTGGACTGAAACCAATGGAAAACCAACCTGTCTGCACATGGTTGACATGGTATGAATCAATGTTTTTATAGACAATCATTTCAAGTATAGATCGACCAAAAATAATTGTTACATCCAACATTTGATAAACTTGTTTTATTGGTGATTTTATTCCCGGGCAATAACTCAGTTACCATTAATGTATTGACATCAGGATGATCCAGCCTACACGCCAGCGCAGATAATGGACATTTGGCACAACTGGTTGATTGCCTTTAAGGCTGACGTCCTCCATTCCAAACCGGTAATTGTAACTCACACTTATAGCAGGGGGGTTAGTATACTGCTCAATTTGTCTGAATAATTTTAAAAAACTTCTCCAGGTCTTTATACCCTATCGACTCTCGGGTACTTACTGCCTCTTGGTTGTGAACTTCCGCAAAGGATTCTATCAGCAAATAATCTGTGGGCGCCGTAACTTTGGGCCTGCTCCACTTGACAAGGCTGTGGAGACTATTGTAAGTGATTGTCGTTATTTATTTCCTCTCACGCAAGGCCTCAATTTGACTCTCCTGTGCATGTCATCAATTAGCACCACAATGGATAATTGACCTAATCTATATATGGTTGAAATAGGGAGCATTGTTCAGGAAATTCCTTAAAAAAAAGGAGATGGCAGGCATATTTCTGCCAAGGACTTCCCCGTTGAGGTTATAACACCTCACTGGTGCCTTGTCACCACCAACGCTGATTCGGGCCTGATCGCCATGCATGTGATGGAATATTTTTCTGGGTGCCAGCGGGGTCTTTTTCAGCTCCCTTTGCATGAGGTGATTGTCTTGTAACATATCATATGTTCAAAATTTGAATATTTAAAATAACCGTCGCATCCTAAAAACACATTGCAGGGTGATTTTAGAATGCGAAAGAGGGTCAGCATCTGCAGCCGAATAGCTTCTGCAAGAATCAACCGCCATCGCACTTTTGTCATGCAAGGACTTGCAATAAACATCCGCAAAAAGGTTGCCCTGTATGAAGCTGAACAAAAGTAAATCAAGAGGCACCAGCTTGTTCTTTGCGTTGGATGATTTAGCCCCAATCCTCCCTACTATAACTCAGATTCATTCTTCATAATATGTATTATATATTGGTATATTTGGCTGCGTATTTTGAATTAATAATTGTTCTCATTGGAGAAATGCTTTTGATACTTTACTTAAAAATCAATCTATGACCTGATATTCTTCAATTCATTTACAGAGTCCTTGTAGGACCTTTACTATGGAAAAGTTTACTAATAACCGAAAATTATTAGCCAATGACCACAACGCTTGCTTTTTAAAACAAAGTGTTAGCTTTGTACTGAAAGGAATATAACAATAACCAACAAATTGTATCTGAGCCACCTTTGGTCCAAAGATGTAAACAACTCAAGATTCATTTTTGTATTCATTATTATGCAGTATATAGATTGATGGTGAAAGTAATTTACAACTCCAAAAATGCACTGGACGTGCGGATTACGTGACGATATCACAGATGAGAATGTAAAACCCTGAAGATTGGAAAACAATATGTTCTGAAACTTTTTGTCTTTATTTTACGTTCATTTCATTTCTAAAGAGTAAATGGGCTTCAAATCATAACATTTATTCAGGATTGAACAAAATGGGCCCAAAAATGCTTGAATTTTATAGGCCAAATCACTAAAAAGCCTCATGATATAAGCTAGTATGAAATCAAGATTAATGGTGACAATAAAACACATTCCATGAATGCAATAAACGTGTCTGTGAATGTCAAGGATGAGGATGTTTAATGCTGGAGAATGATGAACACTTAATTTCCATTTTCCATTTTATTTTACAGATAAATCAATGTTTGATAACTAAGTGGCCTATACATTCATAAGATATCTTTTGGATTTTACTGAACAGGCCCAACAACGCTTGCAAAATCCATTACCGCTAATAACAAACACACAGAAACGTAAACATTTTTCAAATGTATCTTACACAAAACATCACATGACAAAATATTCTTGTTCACATAATTTGATGAACCTTGGGAAATATATTATAATGTGCAGCACAGGTAATTTCCTGGCTGAACTGACTTGTCAAATGCTAATATAATGTTTCAATCTGATATACTAACATGAACATTTAAACATATCCAACTGCACCTACTGGAAGCACCCGGTCCCCGAATTCATTTGAAATGTGGGCTTGCTACGCTTTCCTCGCACCTAAGGATTATCTGCCGCCCACACCATCTGCAGTTAAATAACATAGGGTATATTAGATCTATATATCGCGGTGGTTCCTGCAACTAACATCTAAAACTTTTGCTTCTACTTACCTTAACTGGAGTACGTAGACTGAACTCTTGCACAATATCTGCCACCTTTTGCTTCGCTTTTGCTTTCTGTAGGCCAATGATTTCAGCATTGTTCTTTTTCCTTTTCTGCGGTGTCTTACCGCGACCTCTTTTGTCAACGGGGTCCTTCACGTTAGTTTCACCGACCACAGTTAGGTCAATTGACCTTGTTAGTGTGCTTCCAGACGGTTCCAGACTTGTATACACCTTTCCAACAGTGCCCCTCTCAAAAGTCCCTATACTATCAGGTAGCCCGATCTTGTCGTATAACTTATCCTTGATTTTGGTGATCAACCCAACAAGCTCCTTATATATTTCCTCATCATGCATTACCATAGCACTCAACCCCTCGCACAATCTCTTCATCTCTTGGAATCTCTATGCATGCAGGGAAGCCTGGCCCATGATTGCCGCATCTGGATAAATGTGTGTAGTATATAGCCGTGGGATTCCGTTCATCCACCTCTCCAAAACATACTTGTCTGGAACGGTGTGTGTATCCTCCATCCACCCTGAGGGCGTGCGAGCACAAGATGCCACAGAACTCGAAGTTTCGTCACTCGCAATGAACATGCTCGGACTGTTTGACAAACACCACTCTGTGTTTGCTCTTCTGAGTCCACCCAACCCTAAAGGTCTTGGACTCCACTTCATACACCACTTCTGTTTCATTCTCACTTTTCTTTATCGCAACATTTCCTTCCATATCAATCAGCTCGTCGTGAAGCTCTAAGAACTTTGGTCGAGTGTACAGCCTCTCAAAAATAGCCTCAAACGCATGTCGTGATGTCACGACGGAATGCCTGTGATACGAGTATAAATGGAAAACTAGTTTAATTAAGAATTATTCTCTTACCAAAAATTTTCCTATAAATATGTGTTTTAATTCTAGTAAGATTTTAATTATTTTCCATAATAGTTATAGAATTAGATTTATTATTTCCAAATTTATGTTAGGAATGTGATTTTTATTCGAGGTTATAAATATATGCCTCGGCTTTGTAATTTGAGGGAGAGATTTATTTATAAAGAAAAAGGAGGTTTTCCGGATTAACTGACAGTTGTTCAATTTCAAGATTCAGTTGAGTCGCCCATGACAGGTGTTCGTGGTTTATAGTTAATTGGCTGACAGCTATTCAAGCAATTTTCATATCTCAAAAGTAATTTATATATATTCCGCTGCAACAACATAACTTACCAAGAAAACACACATCAAAGTGGTATCAAAGCAAGGTTTTTCACAAATTCTAGTTTGTGAACGGTCATGGAGAGTATGATGGAAGAACGTATGGCTTCATTGGAGAAAAATATGGCGCTTGTGTCAAAATTCGTGAGACAGGGTTTTAAGCTTGATATTCCGGAGTTTGGAGAAAAATTAAACCAAGAAATCTATCTGGAATGGATCGAGTGATGTGAGAGAATTTTTGACTTTAAAGAGTATGATGATCACACGAGGTGCAAGATTGCTACACAAAAACTCATAGCGCGTGCATCTTTGTGGTATGAAATTTTGGAATTAAAGCGAAGGCTTCAAGGAAAATCAGAAATCAACTCGTGGATTAAGTTGAAGAAACATCTTGATCGATTATTCTTACCTTCTACCGATATGTTAAAACAAGAGTCTTTGTCTGTGGTTGAACTTGTGACAAGTAACGAGCAATTTGAGGCAAAGAATGATGTTGATGGTTGTGTTGATGCTAATGTTGAAGATGTCGTTGAGAATGGTGAAGAGGATAGTTCTACTTCTCTAACCGAAGTCGACAATGTTAATGATCATTCTACTCCTCTGATTGAAACCGAGAGTGTTGTGTACTCATGTTCTATAGTCCTTAATGTTCATGATGAGATTAAAGAAGAAGATCTTGATGGAAGTGACATGGCAATACTTGATATTGGTATAAACGAGGGAGATGCAGAGAAAGAACTGGTTCATCCTGTGATTTTTGAAGCTCGATACAAAATTGCTGAGAAAACAAAATCTATATTTTCACGGAATGATCAATCAATTTCTTTTCTTGAGAATGATGAACTTTGGAGTCATGTAAATTCTGAGTTTGGAAAGACTGGCGACTTTGCTACACATCACAACTTTAGTCATGTGTCATTGGATCAATATTCGAAAGGTTGTGAGTTTGACAAGGGGTCACTGAGAGGAAGAATTCGAGGGAGAATCCATTCAGATTCAGGAAGGATGATACAAGATGGGATTGGCAAAAGCAAGTACATCGCATTTCAAATATATGGAAGCCACTTACTCATATTTATTGGAGATGAAGAATAACAAGAATTGAGGACAATTCTTTTCGAAGAAGAGGAGAATGATACGAGTATAAATGGAAAACTAGTTTAGTTAGGAATTATTCTCTTACCAAAAATTTTCCTATAAATACATGTTTTAATTCTAGTAAGATTTTAATTATTTTCCATAATAGTTATAGAATTAGATTTATTATTTCCAGATTAATGTTAGGATTGTGATTATTATTCGAGGTTATAAATATATGCCTCAACTTTGTAATTTTATTTATAAAGAAAAAGGAGGTTTTCCGGATTAATTGACAGTTGTTCAATTTCAAGATTCAGTTGAGTCGCCCATGACAGGTGTTCGTGGTTTCTAGTTAATTGGCTGACAATTGTTCAAGTGATTTTCATATCTCAAAAGTAATTTATATATATTCCGCTGCAACAACGTAACTTACCAAGAAAATACGCTTCAATTGTGATCATGTGTGTGATTAAAGTAATGAAAATATACATGCGTATGGATGTGATTTTTTGCAGTATGTTTAAATCAGCAGGTTCATGATGAAGTGTATACATCGCATCATTGACCTTGTAAGCACACGTATGAAATTTCCTTCATTTTTCAGGCTTAGCAATCAAGATTGTGTTTCCTGAGGCCACTCATAGGTGGTGCCTGTGGCATGTAATGCAGAACTGCCACAGTCATTTAAGCAAGAGGAAGGAGTGGGATGAAATTCACCGGATGTTGCAGGAATTTTTGCATGATTCCTTCTCAGTCGACGAGTTTGAAGATCGCTGGAAAATATGGGCTGAAAAATTCGGTATTGGTGAAGTTGGTTGGGTGAAGATATTGTTCAGTGAGAGGAGTAAGTGGTGCCCTGTATATTTGAAAGCCGATTTCTGGGCTGGGATGTCGAGCACTCAGAGAAGCGAGAGGATGCATCACTACTTCAAAAAATACGTGAATAAGAACACAGACCTGACCCAGTTTGTTGAGCAGTATGCCAAGGGAATTTGCCGACGTATTGCCAAGGAAGAGAGGTCTATTGTGAATGTGAGGGACAGGCTGATGCGTATTTTCTCAGTAGTTCACGTTGTTGCAGCGGAATATATATAAATTACTTTTGGGATATGAAAATCGCTTGAACAGCTGTCAGCCAATTAACTAGAAACCACAAACACCAGTCATGGGCGACTCAACTGAATCTTGAAATTGAACAACTGTCAATTAATCCGGAAAACCTCATTTTTCTTTATAATATATCTCTCCTCAAATTACAAAGCTGAGGCATATATTTATAACCTCGAATAAAAATCACAATCCTAACATTAATCTGGAAATAATAAATCTAATTCTATAACTATTATGGAAAATAATTAAAATCTTACTAGAATTAAAACACATATTTATAGGAAAATTTTTGGTAAGAGAATAATTCCTAATTAAACTAGTTTTCCATTTATACTCGTATCAACAATCCCACTAAGTCACAGTTGCTATTATATTCAACAAATCATAAATTCTACCTCAAACTGCTCTTTTTTAATACATCGATAATTAAAACATGTGCAGTAAACATAGCAGAACTACAGAAGTTAGGTCACTCCGTTCTTAGCCAATACATAGTTCACCCTCCACCGTAAGGCAATTAACCATCACTGGAAGTATCACCGGGTTACAGCTACACAAAAATATCACCTTTCTCGTTAAAATCCTAAGGACTTCTAAAATCAAGGACTGAAGAGCTCAGACTTATTAAACTCTGTAATCAGTTTAAAGTATAATTCTCCCCATTATTTAATACCATACTTGAAATTAATCCCATTATTTAATACCATACTTGGATTGGCACATAGCCTCATTAAATGCATCTGGGCCTTAAAAACTAGAGACATTGTTAACTGGTGAGTACCAAACATGCCAACAAAGACCAACTGCTCTAAACATATCGCACCAACAATCACGTTTAAGCTTCAATACAAGTAAATTGCTTAGAGACATAACAATTTCAAATATAAACAGATACATACAGATTGGAGTGGCTTGATCGGTCAATACAGATTGGAGCCTTCCCACCCATGCACTTCTTCCATGTCTCGAACTGCCAAACGAAACTCTCTGTTGTCTCGTTTGCAAGCAATGCACAGCCGAATAAAATTGTCCTCCGAAAATTATTAGTGCCGACAAACACCGCAAAAGGCATTAGGTACCTATTGGATAAAAAGGTTGTGTCAAACGATACAACATCACCGAACTCCATGAAAGCCTGAATGCATCTGCTATCTGCCCAAAAAACACTCTTCAGCCTCCCATCTTTGGTCTTTTCATAATCATAAAAAAATCCGGGACTAAGTAGTCTCATTTCCCTAAAATGAGCCTCCATGGCTGCAAAATCACCATCCTTTAGTGGTTTCCGCTTGCTCAGCTGTAGGAAATTTATTAGATCTAACTCAGTGAAGGGAACGTTGCGGATTCCACTTTTATCAGTCACAAACATATCATATATGGTTGTAGCTTTTACACCGGCTTTTTGCAGCTCCAGAATCTTCATTTGGTCAGGAGGTGAAATGATGCGGTACCTAGGCAGATAGTTAGAGTAACACTGTTCAAGATCATGATTGTGCCCCAGCCTATACACACTACTAATTCTCCATGGGCTCCCAATCCTAGGATTTCTCCTAGCTGTCACATTATACAGGCATCCAGTCTTACATGACTCACTAGAGCGCTCTGGGTTTGAGCTTCTTGGTGTATGCTTACCTGCCTTGCGACATGTCATCCTTATGCGGTGACATATGCACTGATCAGCACATCATCAATAATGTGCATCTGTGGGGGCGAAGATTTTCTGGAGCATTGAGAGTCTCTATCACTTCCGGCTATCCTTGCACCAAAACCCATTGAGTGAGCATAACGATGGACATATGCAATGAACTCTTCACCGAGGTCGAATAACATTCCAACTTTTGGAGGGGACACATCTGTGTTATTTTTAGCAGCTTCACCGGCCGGATCGTCTACAAGAATTGTTTGATCGCCGCTTATCCTAAACCTCAAACTAGTTTCGCCATCATCTTCCAAATCAACAACCTCTTCTACGCTTCCCAACAGATCGTTAACACGACCTTCATTACTAGCACCAACTGCTTCGGCATCGCCACAAGCATCGTCATCAGCATCTGCATCACCATCATCATCAGCATCACCATCAGCATCGCCATCACCATCATCAGATGCATTATCCAATGAAACAGCATCTTTCAAAACAACTTTTTCCGCTACACCCGATCTCTCACCATATAAAACTCTATCTCAACTAGATGGAGTGACCTTGGGATCAAGGAAGCGAACAGCAGCTTCTTCAAGTACCCCATCCATATCATCCGGACAGACATCTGACAACAGTCCTTCAGGTACATTAGGAGCCTCAGAGGCATGCAGGTCTTCTCGGACATTCCCAATGTACAGTACACCATCAACATCGGTCATAGTATACCCAGCATCATCAAACCCTACATATGTTCTACACGGTTGACTAGACATCACGACTACCCTGTCAGTACTGCAGTTTCCACACAATATTAAAATTTATCATGAGTTAATCAAATTTTATAGTTATAAGCAATCCACAAAAACTTTTTGATAAAAAGGACAAATTCATAACCCCCTAAAATATATCAACTGGTTATACAAGGAATACAAAACTACATTACTAATGAGTACAGTGTTTAGCATAATTGTAGTATGGAAGAGCTATTAAATTAAGTGTGCTTCAACCACTAGGTTTCACGAACAAGTCAGATTGAGGATCAAAAACTCCGTATAAACATATACAAAACAACAGCTAATCTTACATGTCACAACAAGAAAAACTTACAAGCAATTAAACATAAACAGTTTGGCTATACATGAACATTTTTGTTTGAAATTTATAATAATTAGCCTTATCTAGTTCCTCCAGAGTATGGCCACAACAATTCAGTGTATAACTTAATGGAACAGAAGTAGATCAACACTACAGGGTCATAACTGAATACAAATTTGACCCATATCCAAAACTAAGCACAAATCTCACCTGTATAGACAAGGGGTCTTCTCCCACTGCGAGTGATGGATGCTACCGGAACAGCTTGAAGAAATGCAGTGAACTGCGGTCCGAATATGTTCCAGACAGAGCAATCAAGATCGGGAGAGTTGTCTAGCTTATCTGGGATGTTTCATAGAGGATGAACGAAATTGGGAGAATATCTGTCTAATTCTGTTCAAGTAAGGGCAGTTCAGACTTTCAAAAATTAAATTCAGATAGGGTGATTGTATTCCTAAAAATCAAAGTAACCTAAACAGTAAAAAATTACACAGCAAAATAAGGGATTAAGTTGAACTAATGAAGGGTACTTCAGACATATCACTCACGTAATGAATTTGTGATGCAGATCAACTGATTTGAGCCGGACGGCTGAGATTGGGCAACGCGGGGGGGTTCATCCAACCCCCAGGAGCTCTAAATGATTTGCGGAATTCTCGAGGGTCACTAGTACCATCGTAGGTTGGCAAGTGTTCAGGGACCCTTTTAGTGCTATCAAAGGGGAGATTCATGATATGTCACGAAAAGGGAGAGCGAACAGACTGTCCTCTAGGTTCGAGGATGCGTTTGATCTCTTGGTCGACCTCATATTTCCCTCGGGTAGGATAAGTTCCCTCTTGAGTAAAAGGTCGATCAGCACTGGACTGTCATTCGCTCTGAGCCCGCTCCCTTTTTTCCCACCTTAGCTCCTCCTGAATGTTTTAGATGCGCATTCTTTGCACCTCCTCCCTGCTTAGGCCTGAGCCATCGTTGCGGTAGTTGGATGGGTCTGGAGGTAGCGGCAGGTGCCTTCGAGTGCTGTATGGAGGTAGGCTCCAAGATAGATTATCCAAGAATCTCTGTTGTTGAGCATGATCGGAAGGCGGTGTTGTTTGAGCTTCTGGAATTGACACTCGATTCAGGGCGTCATGCATCTCGGCGCGAAGTTTTTGATTTGGATTCAGCGGGGACCCTACAAAGTCCGGATATTGAGAATGCAAATCTCTCATCAATGCTCGGACATCTTCAGAGAATTCCCTTGGGGGATGGTCCGAGATAGGATTTGAATGAGGTTGTTCGGAGCTTAGGGGGTGATGCCGCAAGGGTTGATTCAAGAATTCCCTTAGGCGTCTCCCTCTCACCTCTTCCTGTTGTTTTTCTGCAAGGATTTGATGGTCTCTTTGTGATCTCTCTTCTTCAGTAAAGTTCGATTCGGCCCCACTATATCCTAACCCGTTTCCGGGTCGAGACCTTTTACATTGTTTATGAACGTGCTATAGTTTATGTCGGTTTGAAGTGAGGTTCTCGGATTTGACCGAGCATTGGATGGTCTAGGGCCCGAGTTCGGCACTCCAAATACAACAGGATTTGATCGAGAATGTGGTATTCTGGATACAACAGGATTGGGGCCGGAGACGGGTGCTTCGGATGCGGCAGGATTTGGGCAGGAGATCGGTACTGCGGACGCGACAGGATTTGGACTGGAGAAGTTCGGAACGTAGGAGTTTCCGGCACCTACGGTAGAGCTTGGTGGTGGTTCGGATGTAGAACGTGATCGGGATCCTCTTGGTCAGCCGCATCCACGTCCTCTGGGAGCTTGATCTCCTTCGAGAATTTCTTCCGGACCTCTGTCCTGCGTCCGGTCGTTCCTTCTGAGGTTTTCGGCTTCAGACATGATGTTGAAAATTCGTTGGGCAGGTGCACAGGATCAGATCAGAGATAAAGTTCGGCGACGTCGTCAATTGACACGAGGTCCCACTGGGTGTGCCACTTGATGTATGGCAGACACCGGCGCTTGACGATGAATTTGGCTCACGAGCTGACCTGCAAAGCAAGGCCTCGGGTGTCCCGAGGGTAAGCACTTCGACGCTCAAGTTAGTATGATGCGTAAGGCGTATTGTATGAGTTATGAGATAGAAAAGGTGTACCAAACCTTTGGGTATTTATATATCTACAATCCGTAGATCACCAAGATATGTAATTATGGTATGAATACAACTCTTATGGAGATAGTAGTTGTATTACCATGTATTAAAGAATTGTATTTCGGTCATTGCTGTATTTACCATGTTTAGGAAGATGTATATTCCTTGTAGAACATTCATAATTTACGCATTCCTTATAAGGATTAGGATTGATGGACCCGTGGATCCATCCCCCGCGTAACTCGAGCACATGACCCTTCTCGGGCCCTTGTCCGAGACTGAATGAGATCCGGAATACGAACCATGAACTTATCAAAAGTGTCGAATCGTAATTTGTGGAAATAACGGCCAAAAGATGGGTAGAAATAGTAGAAAAGAGGAGGAAATAATCGTAAGAGGAGGCTTGTAAAATAAGCCTATCAAGTTCTCTCGTTGATTGATATTTTGTTCTCTTTCTTTTATCCTGTTAATAATATCGAAGTTATATTAGATCAGAATAGCCATTTACATGTCATGTTCATATTGTTTACTAAACTTATTTTTATTAATAATTCAATTGGATCATTCACTAATGAAAAATGAAACATTTCAATTTAAAAATGAGGTGATTTTTTTTATGGTATCATAAGGCACTGTCTAGTTGAGTTCATATGGTGTTGTGCTGCAGTGATGTGCTATGTTGTACTGTATTGATTAATATTGTGTTGCACTGAAGAGTGTTGATCTTATGCTCAAAACTGTTGAATATCATGAAATACTTATATGAGTTGAAAACTGATGAGATGAGTTGAAATATGATTAAATAAACTCAATTACACTTATTTGAATTCAATTATACTAGATTAGATAAATTTATTGAGAATAACATTCATCCGGATGATCCTGATATAGCTCTTATAAGGCACCAATAAAATAATGACACGTGTACAATTGTAATGTTTTAATTGGTTAAGATATTTTTAGTAAAGTTCTAAAACCCTAATCTAGAATGCCTAAACCTGTCTGGGTAATGATTGAACACGTGGCCCAATCATAATGGCACTGGACAATGTAACTTCTGGCAATCTAATTGGACATCTTTTGGTCCAATTTCTCTCTTGTGCAATATAGAAAATACATGCATACCTGAAGATTGTACAGTGGTCCATTTCTGTGAAAATATGAATATTTATCTGCCTGACATTGCTCCCCATCTGCCCTCCCCTCTTGTTCACTTTTTACAGGGAGCTCAATGTACTTAGTCCAGACCAGATAGACTGATCTGGATTCCTGATCAGAAAGGGAATTTCAATTTCAAAACTGCATATAAAGCAGTGGCACCCTCCAGGACAGAATCTTTCACCCTGAAACAGCTCTGGAACACAAGGCTCCAGAAACAAATTAGTGTATTCATGTGGAAGTTGGTAAACACTTTCATTCCTTTTCCAGATATACTGATGAAAATGGGCTTTAACCTTCCTTCTAAATGTTGTGCTTGCAATTTCTCTGACCATTTAGATCATTACTTTAACAGCTGCCCCTTTGCTCTCTCTATATGGTCTGATTTTCACTATATGATAGGTACTGCCCCAATGCTTTTTGAAAATTTATGGGAGAGAATTTCATACAATTTATCCTTTCAGGGCACTACCAAATTGCACAGTACTTTAGCAAAAATTACTCCCAGTATTATCTGTTGGTTCCTTTGGAAGGCCAGATGTTCTTTTATTTTTGATAATGTTAAACCTAATCTAGATAGTTTGAAAAAATCTATCAAAGATCATGTTTTCCTGACTTTCTGTTCCAAGCCAATTTTCTCTAATGCCCCTTTTGATATGGAACTGCCTAACCTTGGTTTCCTCCCTTCCCATACCAGACCACCACAACCAGTAATAAGGATAATCATATGGTTACCCCCTATTACTGGTGAACTGAAAATTAACACTGATGCATCCTGGCATCAGAACAAAATGGCTGGGCTGGCAGTGGTGGTTAGGGATTCTCATGGAAATCTAACTTTTGCTCTTAGCAAATATGTACATGCTTCCTCAACTTTGCATTCTGAAATACGTGCTCTGAAAGAAGCAGTACAGTGGGCATCCACCTTTGGGTACAGATGCTCTATTGAATCAAGATTCTTCCTTAGCAGTCAAGGCAATCTCTAATCCTTTACAAGCCCCTTGGCCCCTGTATGATCTTGCTTCTTCCTGTGCTCCACCTCCAAACTGCTCCATTTCCCATATTTTCAGACAGGGTAACTTAGTTACTGACAGCATTGCCAAGACAGCCTTCAGAGATAAAATCAATTCTACACTGTCAGTTCAACTCCTCTCCTAGGAAGCAAGAGGTCTTCTACATATGGACAGGCTGGGTACTCCCTCCCTCAGACTCTCTTAATATTCAGATGCTATGTAACCTTTTATGTTGTCCATGCAGGTTTTGCTCAGCTCAAAAATGCACAAGGAAGTTCTGCAGCTGATGCCTGGAGAATGCTCTTCTATTTTTAGTAGTTTTGTACCTTTAGTGTCTTGAATGTTTGGGTGCCGCTTAGTGTTTTGTTTAACAATTCACTTCCAGGCTTCCCCATACAAGAACAAGGTTTTTTGCTAGAAAGTATATATATAGGCTTATTCATTTAGAGTTAGTCTATTTTTTGGAAGCATGCAAATGCTTTGAAAGCTCTATGCTTTCTCATCTTGCCATCAATTGATGTAAAAACTATGACCTTTTTAGGTCTTTTACGGGTTTTGGGGAACCTAATAAAAACTCCCCCCACCTACATGGTGGTTTTGCCTTTAAAAAAACGTGGCCCAGTCATAAATTAGTTAAACATGATGTGTCGTTATTTAATTGGTGCATGATATTGCCAATATCAGGATGATCCGGATATATATTAAACTGAAATTTATTTTGTTAAAATTTCGCTCAATTTTAGTTTAATTTACATAATCTTCATTTAAATTATGTTCAATTTAATCATTTAATAAAAAGTAATGCTAACATTACTATAACAACACCATTTTTGTCAATATATATTTATTTCATCTTGAAAGTTAGCTAAATTGAAAAGATATTATTAATAGAGCTGAAACGTTTTGAAATGTGTTGTGCTAAAAGGTATTGTGCTGATTAATATTGTGTTGTGCTGATCAGTATCGGGCCGTGCCAAAATGTGAAGTTTAACTTGACCGGGCCTAGCTATATCAATTCATAGGTTTGTATCCATTTACCAATAATAATAATAATATCTAATAGGATTGTGTACCTTAATCTCCTATTTCAAATCCTATTATTTTTTTGAAATATTTCAAATCCTATTAGTATCATGGTATCCTTAATTTTTTTTTCATTTTTTTTAAAAAGAAAATTGGGTAATAACTCAAGTGAGCCCCCAATAAAATCACACCCATTTCCCCTCCCCTGAGAGTTGAACCCAGGACCTCTGGGTAAATCTACCAGTGTTTTACCACTGGAGTTATTCTCAACTCCCTCCTTAATCTCTCTTAATTCATAGGATTGTGTATATTTAACTAAAATAAATCAGATGGAAGTTTTCATACTTAAGTTGAAATGTTTCATATATTTTTCAAAAGTTGTTTCAAATTGATTTTGGATAACAAATGCTATTATTAATAACTTAAAGATTACACTTAGTTCTTCCCAGATTGATAGCAATATTATGCTCCTCAATCAGAGAATCTCTACCTACTTTTACAATGGAAAAAACAGGAAAATACAAATGAACAAAGCTAATTATGTCTTGCAAAATAATTTTCACCTCCCATGGCGCTAACTCCGGCTGATTGAGTGCCGCAACTAGTTCAGAAGAATCCGTTAGCATAGGGACATGTCGATTAGGTGTCCTGAACGTTCCTTTGATTGCTCTCTAGCATGAAGTAGCTTCCATCTATAGAGGAGTAGTACACATGAAGAAGTCTGATATTGAGCGTTGTGATGTATTCTCTCCTGTCTGGTAGAGGATCGACCATCCGGCGCTTCCTATATTGTGTCTACTGTAAAATGAGCAGTAAAACTCCACTATTGTGAACTCAGTGTCATCAAATGAATCTGATCTCTGGTCTCTTGTCGTGGCACAAGCATTCTTCCAAGATAGCTCATGATTACCATAAGAAGCTGCTTCCTTTAGCATGTCTACAATTCTTCTATTCATGATATTATTCAGCTAGATGTGTTGCTCCTGCCGGGTCCGTTGACACTCCCTCTATAGCTTTCTAGCAACACTGAGTCCATATTTCCCATAGTAGGAAAACTAATTTAATGAAGTTCTCATCTGACCTTGCTCTTTCTAACCAGAATTCTATCCAGGATCCAAAGTTGATCATTTTTTACTGAGCTTGTGTATTTATAGCTATCTCAAGACCAGATTTCCTCCATATAATCTAAGATTCTAGACAATTCAGTAGCAGGTGCACTTCAGTTTCCTCCTGAATTAGGCATCTAGAGCAAACAAATGAGGTAATAATCCTTCGTTTTTGATGCAACGTGCATGGAAGAAACAACGAACTATGAATCAAATCCTCGTTGAATTCATTGAACTACCAAAAAATTGATAGATATGGAGGAAAACCCCTCAATTTCATTCAACATCAAAGCCCCTTACAAAATAACCAGAAAACTGTTTAAATACTAAACCCTAATTGCTACTAAATATAATAAATAACAAAAAGGTCCTACGTAACTCAAAATATTATTTTAAGTATCCAAAAAATAATAAAACACGATTTTGACCCTTAAGACAAAGGAAATCGCCCAGAAACCAGCAACCATCATGTATTACATGTGTTCTGATTAGAATGACGTTCCAATCAAAAACCACTACTTGTTTATCGAAATCTGAGACCGCAATAACAAACATCAGAATCCGCGAAAACTCTTCGGCTACTCAAACTTCTGCAGGTAAAGTTCATACCACATCATCTCTCCAAGACAGAAAAGATTCTTCCTCGAATCCAAAGCTGTGATGTCACGGAGAAAAGAATCTCCAACACAATGAACAAGACATTTAACACAACACAAGTATGAATGTGGCTCACCAACCACATATGCCATACTTCAGGATAGATTTTCTCCATATGTTTAGAAGAATTAATCTTCTTGTCAGCAAGCTCATAATAGTTATGCGAAGAATGAATAGCCCAAACAAAATCACCAACCTTGAACTCCACAACACCAAGATGTGAATCACCATGGACTTTACAGTACCAACTACTATCAATTAGTTGCAACTGACTTGATGTAGATGCATAAATTCCCTATGCATAGAAGGCCGAACATATGACCCTGAAAGCAGCTGAAAAGTATCACGACACTCAACATGACCCTTTTAATGCAATCCCTGAATCAACTTCAAGTAGTGGCAACAATCAAGACTGGATAAATGGACACCATACTTTTCAGCAAGATATCCACTGTAAAGACTCAAAGCGCCACCCACATAAGGTTTATCCGACAACAAAATAATCAACTTTCCATCAAACAAGAAAGAATACATATTGGGATGACCATACATAACCTCATGATCATATTGCCATGGACAACCAAGTATCAGTACGCTGAATTGAGTCAATTCAAAGCTCCTCAAGACATCGTTGGAAACAATAATATCATCAGTATCATTACGAAGCCAAGCGAGCTGAAAATTTTTAGGGTGAGCATCAACAAAAAGGTCCAATTTTAAAACCCCGACCACATAATTCTCATCCTCACAACCACCTAAATCAAGAGCATCAAGACGAATGAGTAAATAACATCATCATAAACAAACCCATCAGCTAATTCCTTCTCACAAATATCATCCTCAAAAACATACCCATGAACTACTTCCTCACAAATATCATCATTGTAAATATAATCATCAACCACATCCTCCTCATAGGTATCATAAACAGAAGCATCAAAAATGGGGGAAGAATCAACTTCATAACCATCATTGATAAAGAGAATGCAAGAATTGAGATTAAATTGAAAATCTGCAGGTGGATATATTTCAATAGAAGATGTCTTACCATTAGCAAGCATAAGAACATCCACTTCTTCAACAGGCTCAAAAACATCCACTTTATCAATAACCAGAATCTCCTCACCGAAAAGATTCGCATCATCATACACGGGAACATCAAACACTGGAGCATCAACGTTGTCATCATCACCATCGTCATACTCATGATCATGATACACCGGAGCAGTAAAATATCATTTCACCCTCATCATCAACGATCACACTGAATTTGACATGTGATTTTCTCTGACAGACAAGAGCATCCAGTCGCTGGGTCAAAAGGTCGAGTTGTCGTTGCAGAGCAACAAATTCATCCTTTCTCAGCATCACACCCATGATCCGTTGCAGGTTCTCGTCGGAGAAGGTAGCAAAACTTAGGATCGATATGAAATCTGATACCACTCTGATGCAGCGTGCATGGAAGAAACAACGAACTATGAATCAAATCCTCGTTGAATTCATTGAACTACCTAAAAATTTACAGATATGGAGGAAAACCCCTCAATTTCATTCAACATCAAAGCCCCTTACAAAATAACCAATAACTGTTTAAATACTAAACCCTAATTGCTACTAAATATAATAAATAACAAAAAGGTCCTACATAACTCAAAATATTATTTTAAGTATCCAAAAAATAATAAAACACAATTTTGACCCTTAAGACAAAGGAATTCGCCTATAAACCAGCAACCCTGATGTATTACATGAGTTCTTATTAGAATGACATTTCCAATCAAAAAACACTACTTTTTTGTCGAAATCTGAGACCGCGACAACAAACATCAGTGAAAAACTCTTCAGTTGCTCAAAGTTCTGCAGGTAAAGTTCATACCACATAAGTTTTCTAAGATTCACTGCAGTCTGCAGTGCCCAATTGATAGCTCTCCACAAGAAAAAAGTTAATTTATGTAGGACTTTCAGGTTCCACAGTTGGTTCTAGAGCTTTTTCTTTCTTAAATCTAGGTATCCAATGAATCTCATGCTTGGTATCCTTTCTTGATAGTGAAGGTCCCATTTCTATTGAGAATCCGTATATTTTTGTCTAATCCCTCCCTTGCTTGGGGTATGTGTATAGCTTGTATATGGGGGATAACTCTGGCTGGGAATAATGCCCTTAAAAGAGGCATTCTCCAGTCCCTTGATTATCCAGTATGTGCTCAACTTTCAGGCTTGTGTGGTCTGATAATAGTGAATTGTCTGACAAAGGGTTATTAGTTGTAGGAATCCACTAATCGGTGACCTTAATGCTTCTTCCATTAACTACCTGCCATGCCAAATTGTCTGTGATGATTGATTTGACCCATAATTGATTTCCAACCTCATGAGTCACCAGGTGCAGAGTTTATAGACTTAAAATGTTTTCCCTTGATGTATTTGGCATGGTATGCCTGTGAGATTAGAGATGAGCCAGCAAATCCTTGTTCATTCCATAAGCTGATCTTAGACCCATGCCACCATTTTCCTTTGATTTAGCCACTTGTTTCTATGCTTTCCAATGTGTAGTTCTCCCTTCTGTTTCCCCACCCCATATAAATGATGCTGACATCTGATCTATCTTTCTTAGCACCTTCTTATGTATTATGAAGATATTGGGAGGATAGATTGCTATGGAGCTGAGGACATTCTTGGCTAGAGTTATTCTCCTAGGTAGGTTTAAAATTTTTGCCTTCCAAGACCCATACTTTTCTTTAAATCCTTCTATCAGGTACTGGAATATCTCTCTTTTTTGTTCTTGATACTTCACTTGGATACCAAGGTATTTTCCCCCTAGCCCTTAGTTGTGGATGTTCAGTGTCTAGCTCATGTATTGCCTCATTGCATCTGAGGTGTTATGGCTAAACATAATTGAGCATTTCTCAAAGTTCAATTTTTGTCCTGAATGTCTTGCATAGAGGTCCAAAGTTTTTGCCAAATCTAGAGCAGTCGGATGAGTCACTTTAGAGAAGAGTATTGATGTGGCTAATCCTAGGGCTATTTCAAGATACCTGGATTCCCAACTGATTGTTTGTGTCAATTTTGTATTCCAGCCAGGTTGACATAAACTGTTGTGCAATGATGTATAGATACAGTTACATTGGGCATCCATGTCTCAATCCTTTGTTGAGAAGAAAAGACTCAGAAAGTTTCCCCATTAACCGCCACTTGATATGACACTGATTGGACATACCACATTACTGTACATACCACATTACCAGATTGATCCAACTTTCAGAAAATTCCATGTTCCTACGTGCTTGTTCCAGGAATGACCAAGAGATTCTGTCATAGGACTACACATATCCAACTTTATAGCAGCCAATCAATTTTCCCCACTTTCTTTCCTCTAAGATGATGGATTACTTCATGTGCTAGGAGTACATTCTCCGTGATACTCCTCCTTGGGACACATCCATTAAGGTTTTCTAAGATTAAATCTCCCTGTGCAGGATTTTATATTTCATGTAATAAGTATTCCTGTAGATCCTCCTTTTTTACATGAAATTGTTAATCTTTTGGATAACATCTTAGTTAGGATTTTATATTTCACTGTGTACAGTGCAATTGCTATGAAGTTTGAGGCTGTCTGTAGCATTTTTTTTGGATTAAAATGAGACCAGTCTTATTCCAATCAGTGGAAAAGCTTTTCACCTTATGCATTTCGGGATAGTTTTGGCCACACCTTTTCCAATAATTCTCCAGTATTGTTTGTAAAATCATGCAAGCAATCCTGCCAAGGTGTCTTCTCCCAATGTTGTCCAAGGCTTCATACTATTTAGAGCCTCCCATGCCTCTTTTTCTGTAAACTCTCTACTCAGTGTTTGCTTCTGGTGGGTTGTAAACTTCCCGCTGTTCTTGTCTGGGTAAGTACTTAGGTCTACATCTCTAGTAACCATTGAGATAGGATTCAAGTTGTACGGTCTTTTTCTTTTCTTTTATAAATACATGTTGTACAGTCTTAATGTATTGTGTAAAGTTCTGTATTATAGCTTCCTCCTCCACTATCGAATCCCCTTGATGGTTTTCAATCCCTTGTACTGTGTTGACGTTTCTCCTCCTTGTTGCCCATTTATGGAAGAATGCAATGTTCTTTTCTCTCGATTCCATCCAATTTACCTTGGCTCTTTATTGCCGGTACTCTGCTTGCTTTTCTAGAAGATCCTCTAATTGAAACTCTAGGCCCCTAATGGTTTGGGTATGTATGGTGGGATCATTTGACTTCTGCAATTGCTCAAGTTTAGACATTAGTTTCTTTATCCTTCTGTCCAGATTGTCAAACGTATTCTGATGTCAATTGGATAGATGCAGTAAAGACCTGTGCAACCCCTCATCCACATCTTCCACTGAGAGATCATCTATTGCTTCTCCACTTAGATCTCTCCATACTTCTGAATGATCTGTTTGGGAGGATCCATCTTAGCCCCGAAGGCTTCAAATTTCCATCTTTTCTTCCTGACCTAATTCTGTGTTTGTAATACTGATGTGCTATACGCGGTCCAATATTTTACTCGGCGTAGTCCAAAATATCAATGAAATGACACTACCGCCCCCTGCAAGTTGTCTAGTTTTTCAAAAATCAAATAAGTTAAGGTCATTTTTGTACTTTTACACCATATTTTGGACTACACGAGTAAAATAGTGGACTGCGTTTAGCAACACCCTCGTAATACCAAGCACATGTCCATGATATGATCCCATGATAGGCAGATTGTTTACAATGGCGTGGAAATTGAGTAGACCATTTGTCATTTCCAAAATCCCTATTTAATCTTTCATTGGTTTCTGGATGGTCTCTTTTGTTTGACAAAGTAAACCAGCGTCCTCTCTATTTCTTTTGGTTCAAACTTATTTACGATTTCATGTAATCCTGCAGATCCTCCTTTATTTATCTTGTTGACATAAGACTTGATTGAAGACTGAAGAAACACAAGCAATATAATCAAAAGACTCGATAAGATTGACAAACACCATGAATGTCGAATTCCCAAACCAGTGGTAAAAAAGAGAGGAGTTAGAGAAACATTTTAAGATGATTAACTAGTTGAAACAGGCGATTAGAAATGCTAATCTCCCATATCATCCCCAGAATTCACTTCTCACTCCCGCGCACACTCTGCAAACTCTCCGCTAATTCGTGCTGTACTCTTCCTGCGTTGCCAGGTACATGATTGACCCATCATATTGTTTTCTTCACAATTTGGTTTTGTTTTTCAGATTATTGTAGTCGTATAATTTTTGCTAGCTCTTCATATCACGCATTAGATGGGGTATGTGCGCTTTTTAATTGATTTACATACCCACTTTCTGGAATGCTCTCAATTTGGGATGAAGAATTCGGCAATTGCCTTTAAGAGAACTAGAGACTTTTATACTTGATTTCAGTAACTGGGAACGATTATGATATATATGATCACCTATCCATCCACGCCGTGGCTGCCTTTCAAGAATAACTAGTTTTGCTTGTATGAATACTTATTAGGGCATTGGAATTTGTTAATTGGCAGCATTTTTGAATTTACTATGTGCTCTACAGTCTCTGTAAATTCAGCCTTTTATTTCCTTCATTGCTGAATTTTTTCCACTAGGAGTAGTTTCTCATCATAGGGTTTTCTACAGAACCTGCAGTGGCGAATAAGAAAGCTCTCTGTATAGTTTCAACTTTGTTGCATGAAAATCCACGTATAGATAGCAGTAGGTTTTCCCCAAGAAATTTCCCATGGCCCCATCACCCAGAAAGCAATGATATGCCACTTCCTTGGCATGAAAAGACATGGGAATCAGCCTTCTACTTAGTAATTTTCCTTCAGCCCGTGGTGAAAACGTGTGTTTCTGATAAAAGGAGGATTTAATGTGAAGAACTACAGCAAATAGAGGAGCTAGTATTCAATTTGAGAATGTTTGGTATGAGTCGGATGACAGAGCTTCAAGTTTTGTACTTGATGTAGATGACTGAACAATATCTCAAACTATTGATGCCATTCTTCTTCTTTGAAATCAAACTAGTGAGTGTAATGAGATAGAGTGAAAAAAAACAGAATAAAAAGAGTGTAATGATAAAGGAGATACTATTACTAGGCTTCTCCTGGCTTAGAATGGAGAGTTATACCTGTTACCAGTCCTTCTGCAAAAGTGGTATCGACTAAGAGCTAAGCATGGTTGTCTAGATGAATTTATGGTCACTGCACGTAATGGTTGAATGCCTTTTAGGAAGAAAGAGGAGATGTCATTCAGAGAGTAGTGAGACTGGTGCCACTATTCGCACTCTTCCTGAAGATGATTTTCCTTCCTGTGCTATGGCTACTGACTTAGTGCAGGTACATTCCTTGGATCTTTTTGAAGTGATTTCTCTTTTGTTTAGAGTAAGTATGCTGTAGTTTGGTGGTTTTATCCCGCACCCCCTATGCTTTTCCTCTTCAGGCTACATTTTGTTGTCGACATATTTCCTGGTTTAAAATTTCTTATTTATGATCATCTATCCATCCACACTGTGGCTTCTTTCAAGAATAACTGGTTTTGCTTGCATGAATTATTCTTAGAGTTAGAGGTATTGCAATTAGTTTCAACTTTGTTATCCACGTACAGATAATGCTCCATTTAGTTTGCTGGTAGCCTATGGAATTCGGGGTCCACACCCTCTTGATCTCACATGGTAAATTTCCCATGGCCTCACCCTCACCCAGAAAGCAATGATATGCCACTTCCTTGGCATGAAAGACATAGGAATCAGGAGTGTGGAAGTGTGCAGATGAGCTACAAAGGTGGGTGGGTTATTGGCAGATGAGCGTTTAATGTGAAAAAACTACAGCAAGATACAGTAGCTAGTAAAGTTGAGAATGTTCCCTATGAATCAGATGACAGTGTAGCTGACATTTTCACTACTTGGCAACAAGTTTGTACTTGATGTAGATGACTGAACATTGAACTATCTCAAACCCATTGATGCCATTCTTCTTCTTCAAGATCAAACTAGTGTGATGTACTATAACTAGGCTTCTAGTTCAGCCAAGCAAGGTGGATGTATTCTTGGGAAAGCAAGTCAAGTTATTAATGAGATGAGAAGGAGAATCATGGCTGATATACATATATTTTCCAAGGAAGAAAAGACCAAATATGCATCCAACAATATAGAGCTTGTGCAAGTAAAAAGGTTTTAGCCTGTACTTGTACTAGAGTATAGCATCTGTTGGTAATTATATTTCAGTTGGTAATATAGTACATTCTTTTGGGGAGGGGTCTTCATTTCTATTTCCTGCAGAGGTTATGTAAGACTTAGAACACTATGTCTTTGAGTTGCAACTGCAAAAGGTGTTCCTGCTTCTATTGGACCAATGACAGAATTTAGTTATCAGGAATCTTAGCATGTCAACGCCATCCCCCAGCTGCTGGCACTAGAGCCGGAAATGAGTCTTTGCTTCAATCACATGATATATTTTAACTTTTATCTCTTTACACAGTTTGATTGGGACACTGTTCATCATTTTCGAAACTGGGTCTCCTGGTTGTTAAACCGTTTGGTGGGGTTAAGCATGCTGGGAGTACTGTATCTGAGATATCTTTGGCAGACAGTCAATTTCTTTTTTTCTTCAGTATGTTTGTGTGAATTGGCTCTCTTACTTGCTACTTGTATTGTTTGCCTGGACTTATCTATGCCTGGCCTGATTCCGCTAAGAACTGATGAAATATTCATCACTAATAAGTTTGTTGTGTTTGAGAATTTTATCAAAATTATGACACTATAATTTGATCATGGTATTTACATATTAACATTTTTATGTAGTTCAATTTTTTGTCTCAAGGGTTGATTAGATAATCTTAAACCCACACCCAGATTCAAACTGTTTATTTTTTCCAGATACAGGGACATGAATAGTGATGGTAAGATGCCAGTTTGATGCTATCAGCCCCATAGTAGGAGCTGAGGAAGCAGTATTGGTGAGGTCAGATCAACTTGACCTTAAAAACAAGAATAATGAATTGAATTATTTGATTTAATTATTCATTATCATTAATGTCTATGTAGTGGTTATTCTGTATTGTTACGGGTTTATCTGCCATACGTTCTCTACATTCTGTGTTACCTTTAGGTTTCATTTTTGACCGCTAACTACATTTTTCGATCTCTTAAGTCTGTGCTATAGATCATAGTACGTAGAGAGATAATGCAGTTTGTAAGGGGTTTCTCTTCTTGGGATTCAACAAGATAGTTTAACTGCATTACAATCCATAAACTAATTGTGCAATGTGAGTAGTACCTGGCTAGGTAGAAAGAAAGAAAGAATTAATCTGCATAATTGTGGATGCCCAATGGTAACCCTTGTATAAGAATTGCCATTTCTAAACTTTAGCCACAAAACCTTAGTGACTTCATCATGCATGCTTATGTTTATTTGAATTTGTTGCTCCTAAGTCCTAACTGACCCCGGACCAATAGCATGTCTTCCATGCACATAGTATATAAATTTAATTTTAACCATTCACTTCTTCACTGAACAAGATTTTGTCCGCCCTCCCTCCCTCCCTAGAAAAAGCATTTCTTGGTACCCTTAAGGCTGTAGGTCTCTTTATTGTCTAAGCGAAATCACCAATAACCATACAGGCGCTTGTGTATCATGTCTTTGTATTAGTAATTTAAATCCTCTTTAAATGGTAAGCTATGGCAGTGAAGTAGCAGTATTATGAGCTTTATTATAACTAAACTAGTTTCCTTTTGGTATGAATATTGTTCCTATATTAATATGCTATTTTACTAGGAAACTATCATTTTAAGTAATGTGTGTCTGAAGTCGTTTATGTTTTTAGCTCTGACATCATGTTATCTTATTACTTAGTAATGAATTGGATCAGTTTTTGCTTATGGAAACAAAGTGGGTGAGAATGAAAACAATTTTGCGAAAGTCCTTCCAGGGATGAAGGGCAAGATGTGGAGAATCGTGAGATTATTAATTAAAATAACTTGAATGAGAACACTTCATGAAGATCTGAGCGTGGTGGAAAGGTTTGATAACTGTCTGGCATAGAGATGATTAGATTTGTTTCTGATGTTAATTTAGAGTAATTGACTACCAGCTTAGTGGGAGATTGAGGCTTACGTAACAGGGTATGAAGATTTACAGGACTTTTCTAGTCGACTTTGACTCTTTGATGAAAATATATGTAACATGGCTTTTTTAGAAAACACTTGAAAAAGAGAATTTTCATCCATATGTTTTCCCACACATTTCTTCATTATTGGAGCACTCTTTGTTTTTTTTTGCTGACATATGCAGATCGATTGTCCTGCATTTATCCGTACAATCCTACTTTGTCCTGCACAGCCCTGCTAACAATACAAGGCGTGAGTTTTCTCCCCTCTCCGACTTGTTAACAGGTTTGGAACAAAACTAAAAATTGGATGCTTTCGCATCCTGATTTTAGCTGATACCAAATTTAAAGGGACTTGTATTAATTTACTTAGTATAAATGGCTTTGTGTTTATTGTTATGTAACTATTGATTATGCTTATTTATAACCTCTAAACTCTTGTCCATGTTTTGTGGCTCCAAGTAACATATAAAGCCTTTACTGGCATCAAATATAGCTGGAAAGTTCTTGTCAATGAAGTTCTTTATCTATGAGAGAAACAAAAGACTGCTCTTTATTACTCACTGGCTTAGGTATAACTGTTTCCATATAACGAGCAATTTTAGAATTTGCATAAGAAGACATTAATCCCCACATAACTGTGGATTAGGTTTTCATGATTGTTTGAAAAACCAACACGGATGATAAAACTTATGTAATTGTTTCACTAGTCCTTATCAATGTTTTATCCTCATTTCCTTGGATATCTGTGGGAATTGACTTTTCTGCTGAAACTAGGAGCCAGATTGTATTTACTTCAATTTTGTCATTGATTATTAGGTCCTCGTGTCTATTAGATGGCATGGCTTAAAGAGCCACAAGGTCTATTTCTGGTTGACTATCAAGAAGCCAAGCAAATGAAAAGTTGTTTCAGTGATGTTCATTGAATTATTATCGTGCCATTGTATTTGTTGTTTCTTTATTTCTGTCTTTTGTGCGAGTATTATCGGGAGCATTATGGGCTATAATGGCTGACTTTGTGATATGGCTATATCCACAAAATCATGATCATAGTAGGGTTTCTGTTGCAACCATCATCATTTAAGCCCTAGAATGGTTGTGCTTCTCTTACCTGGCCACTTTGCTAAGATAAAAAGTTCTTACATCTTAGACTCTTAGTATCAACTTCATTGTCTGCACCACATGAAGAATTTATGATTGCATTATCATCTCAGATCTCACTTGTCACTTCATATGATGTTATTGTGATCTGAGTAGGGTGAGGATGGGGCGTTTTCTGTGTCCCATCTCACACGAAGATTCAATTGTTTTAGTGATCATAGGTACAACTGCAGTATGCAAGTACTACCACGTACTGTGTTGCAGGCCATGCAGACCATATGTTCTTGTTTTGTTTGTGCTGAATTGATAGATGGTTGTCTCTTCTTCTGTGCCTAGTGTTTATGCGATTCGCATTAGCGATAAGGATTGATGGTATTAGCTGTTCAATAAATGGAATGCATATTTGCAGGCCTTGAAGGAAATGATGATTCTATCATCTTTCATAGGAGTCAACGCTTGATTATGAAAAGGACTGCAGTACTTCCCACCAAGCAAATTGCAGGTCCTCTTGAGTGGGATTAAATTTTTGTGTAAATTATGCATGCCCCTTCATAGTGTTGCCAAATTACTAGTTGCACCTCACAGTTTTGATGTATTGCCAAATTACTGAAATGTTTTCCTCAGAAAATGACTAGTTTTAAAAATAAGTTATGTTTAGGGGTCTACGCTTAAAATTTAAAAAATCATTCCATGCAGAACACAATATGCAATAGATATTTATTTTTAGGGAAAGCAAATTGGGCATATATATATTGAATCTTCTTTTAGATATTTATTATGTAAGTTAAGTTCACCTAGAGGATTATTTGATATTTACATTTCTTTAAATCTTTTTCGTGAAAGAGAGAGCTCTCAATCTAAACGATTATAAAACTCCTTGGATTAGTAGCTTATTTCGACTTAAGACCAGAGCACTAAGCATGTAACGGATGGGGGCAGATCTGTATTTTTTTTACCAATGTATGTCACCAGATATTATTTGTGAGGTGTGTACTTCATCAGTTATCATTTCCCATTTTGTAAGACCCATATAAAGGCATCTCAAATCATTTAAAGTTGCTAATCTTGATTAGTTCTGTTATTATTTTAAGTATTTTGGGAACAAACCTTGGTGGTGGTGGTGACAAGTGATGGAAGGTGGAGGTGGTGCCCCATGATCTCATGACCTTCTTGAATGCTTATAGCTAGATATGCATTTATATTATTGTTATATGCTAAACATGTTTAACTACTCAAGTTACTTGTTTATGGTGTTTGTTAAGTTCCATTAGAATAACAAAAACAAGTTTATCTTATCTCTAAACTTTCTCTCCTAAAGGACAAGAGCATCACTAAATTTGACCCTTGAAGATCAATATAAAAACAGAGTAATCAAGTATATGCGAGAAAGAAAGTAAAACTTATGATCATGATAATTTCTTTTTATAACCTACACTACAACAATCAATTTGATACATAGATTCGGCAACTATTCTAATTTAATCATATGTTTTAATCTACTGATCCAGTATATTGAATGGTCGGTCCTCGTATTGATATTTTGAATAGGGTGATACACTAATTGATTCACTTTACCGTTTTTCACTTCATATGCTATTTAATGCAACTCCCATCACTTAGTTGAGCACGCGTCTTGCGGTAAAGGGAATGGAGACTTGGAAATTAAGAGAGCCATTTGGATGGCTAAATAGGAGAGGGGAATTTGATTCTTAAAACTTTACTAAGTAACTAGTCCACCTGGTTATGATAGAGTTAATAATAAAGGTAGTTTAACCCATTTGTAAGTTTTATAAGAGTCAGGCTTCAATGGTTAAAGGCATGTTGTTGCAACTAATTTGGGCATTGCTATTTACATGATCGAGTTATTTTTATAGGATCATTTTTTAGTTGAAATAATGAAAAATACTCTTATACAATCATAATTTTGAATTATTAAGGGTAATTTTGTTCATTACAGCACCTGCAAAAGTAATTTGATCCTACAAATAGTAAATCCGTTGAATCAAATAGAAGAAGACATTAAAGGATCAACCTATTGTAAATTATAAAGTACATGTATATTAGGGCTGACAATTTGGAAACACGATATGAACTGAACACGAATTTAAGTGGGTTTGGATCGATACAAAACACGACACGGGTTTATATTGAGTTAGACACGAATGACCCAAAAATAAATGGGTTAGGTTCAGATCAAACCAGTGTTTAAACGGATGACCCATTTGATTCATATATTTAAGATGTAATCACGCAAATTATTAAGTCTTTATAGATAAGAAAAAATCTTTCAATGCAGATTTTGCCGTTAAAGAAAAAATCTTTCAATGCAGATTTTGTCGTTGTGATGATATTAATAGTTGATTTTATAATTCTTGGTTTTTTTATCCATATTGCATGATCATTTGAGCACTCTGAATTTAAAATTCAGTCTCATATAATATCCCAATATTGATAATTAGATTTCACAGGTTGAGTTTGGTAACCTAAATTTTTACTAAGTCGGGTTTGGATCAAAATTTTGTGACGCGAAATATTATTTGATTGAGTTTGGATTTAACATTTTCAACCCGCGAGCATAAATAAGTCTAAATAATTTAACTGAAAACATGAAAATTAATACATTGCCTTATTATAAATCTACTTTACATAAATGTTCCTAAAAACAAATTCTAATAAGCAACCACGTGGGCTAGCCCACGCGGCTCACATGTCCAGAGATAAGAATCTCGTCCAGCGGAGGTCAGAGGCTCGAATCCCCTCTAGAGCATCATTTCCAAAGAATTTCCTCTGACCTCCCTGGTCAGGTCTTCCAAAGTGCTCATACAACGAGTCGGAAGCTGCATCGACGGTGTCCAGAGCATGGGGAGCACCACAGGCCGGTGTAAGTGGAATCTTCACTCCACTCAAAGCATCAGGGTGAGGACCTCGGCAACTCAGCGTACGGGATCAGTAGAATAGAATAGATTAGAGTAGAGTAGAGTTAGAATAGTTGTAGGATCCTTGTACTTGATTATGTCGTTGTAATTAGAGGCCAATAGGCCTCCCTCAAAAAAAAAAAAAAAAAAAATTCTAATAAGCAAGAGTTTTCAAGGGAATACCATTTACCGATAGGTCCGATACTGTGATGATTGCAATTTTGTAAACTAATGGGCCACAAATGTACTCGTGCGCTGGAAATAAATAATCAAGTACTCCAATCATTCCATGCCTCCGTGGGCGCTGATTTGACTATTTTCTTGACGGCTACCATAATTTAGTGGTGCATAGTACTTATAATCACTAATCTTAATCAATTGATTAATTAGCTAGGATAATACCCACTTAATGCACTCCTCTAGTCCTCTACACCCATCATGCGATATTGATGATTCTGATAAATCAAGTGTAAATTTGTTATCAAATAATTTTGACTATAACTGCCTTTATAAAAATCACTAATATCACTTGATCTTGAAGATTAACAAATAAAAATGAGTGAACTTGTTAAAATTATCAATCTAATTTAGTATAGCTGAAGTCAAATTAGTATAATTGATTTTATTTCAATATTTTTTATAAGTCCATGTTTCGCACTCGTGGGCTCCGTTTGGATTGGTTCGAGGGCCGAGAGGCTCCGGGCTTGTGATATGCGGGAGATGGGCTTACGGATCCATCGACCTAGTCTAAAATGGACTGTGTATATTCTGAATTGTTTACAAGAAATATAGTTTCTCTAATTATGGGAATACAACTATTATTACCATCGGAGTTACAACCATACTCTAAATACAAACCCCGTCAATGTACTGATTGAGGGGTTATAAATACAAAAGTTTGGTAAATCTCTCTATCCATCTTACATACACTACACTTATGCTTACTGCTTCTCAAGGTTATTTACTGACTTAAACATCAGAGTGTTTACCCTCGGCCATTCCGGGGTCTGTTTTGCTGATCAGTTTGTGAGTTCGGTTTGAGATCATCCGCGGGTCCGAGACATCCATCAATTTGACACGCCCGGTGGGACTCGCGCGTTCCTTGATTAATCGAGCCATGTCTGATCTCAACGACAACCGTCGCTGAAGTGACCGAGTTCGTGGAGGAGCCCCCACTACACGGGTGATACCTTCACCTAGTTGAAACTCACATCTGACCCGATACACAACGGAGCCGCTTAGACCGAGCAACATGTAACCAGAGCTTTGTGGTCGAGTGCTTCCAGCATGGGAATGATGATATCTGACCACAGAGTCATACACATGCAACTTCTAGTTAGGGAATCGAACACAAGAGCTCACAGACGGGGAGAGCGGAGATTCTAATTTGAGGCCCACTGGATCAAAGCTAGAGACGGTGAGAAGATGGTATAGAAGCACTGGAAGGGTAACCCAATCAAGCTACCCCAAAAGCTTTCAGAATGCTCGATCAGCTTGATAAGGTGGAGCAAGGAAACATTCTCCAACCTCCCGAAGTAGATTAAGGAGGTTAAGCGGAAAGTCGAGGACCTGGAGAAGGGAGAAATTACATAGGATGTGAAGAGAGAGATAGAAAAGATGAGACAAGAGTTTGAGATGCTTCAGGAAGCTGAAAGCATCAGATGGAAACAACGGGCTAAGCAGCACTGTTACAAGGAAGGAGACAAAAATATTTCCTTTTTTCACCGCTTTGCAAATAAAAGACGAGCTAATAATCACACAGCAAGGTTGAGAAATGAAAATCAAGTATTGAAGAGTGATGAAGAAGATATGAAAATGATCATTCTCAACTACTATGGTGGCTTATTCTCGAGTTCAGAACCTTCGGAGAAAGTCACACATGAGGTATTTAGCTAAATCAACCCATGCGCTATTGAGGAGATGGGAAACATGTTGACGAGGCCGTATGAAAATCAAGTATTGGAGAGTGATGAAGAGGATATGAAAATGATCATACTCAACTACTATGATGGCTTGTTCTCGAGTTCAGAATATTCGAAAGAGGTCACACATGAGGTATTGAGCCGAATCAACCCATGCGTTACTGAGGAGATGGGAAATATGTTGACGAGGTCGTACACAGCAGCAAAGGTGAAGAAAGTTGTTAAGCAAATGCATGCTTACAAGTCACCGGGTCCAGACGACATAAGCCCTTTTTTTACCAAAAGTTCTTGCACATTGTGGGAGGAGATGTAACTAAATTCATGTTGAACTTCTTAAACCATGGTGTATTCGACAATTTTGTCAACTATATGCACTTGTCCTTATTCCCAAGGTCCCTGCAGCTGAACTCATTGCACAATTTAGACCTATAAACTTGTGTAATGTGGTTTATAGATTAGCATCAAAGGTAGCAATGAAGAGACTGAGGCCAATCATCTCTAAGGTAATATCTGAGTCACAATCATCGTTAATTCATGGATGGCTGATAACATACTGGTCGCCCATGAGATGCATCATAGCATGAAATCCAAGAAAAGAGCAATGGTGCAGATGAGTATAAAATTGGATATGAGTAAGGCCTTCAATCGTATTGAATGGGGCTTTCTATATGGAAGTATGGCGAGGATGGGATTTCCACAGCAATTCATTGAGACAATAAAGCTTTGTGTATCGACCGTGGCATTCTCATTTATATTGAATGGTGAGGACTTGAGACACTTGAAATCCGTGCGAGGATTGAGACGGGGAGATCCTCTTTCTCCGTATCTGTTTATAATCTATAATGAGGCCTTCTCAGGATTTCTAATAGACCTAGAGAGGCTGGGAAAGATTAAAGGGATCAGTACTTCTAGGTTTGGCCCGAAAGTGTCTGACTTGTTTTTGCAGGCAGTACCTTGCTCCTTAGAGAAGTGACCCTTCAAAAAGCAACACATTTGAAGTGTGCAATTGGATTTTCTTAGAACGTCTCAGGGCAGTGAATCAATTCAGACGAAGTGGGTATCCTCTTCATCTCGAATACACCAGCATTAACAAGAGGTCAGATATGCAGTTTACTTCAGATCCTGAAGGTAGCATCGCAAGACAAGTATCTTGGGCTGCCTTCAATTATAGGCGGAAACAAGACATAAATTTTTCAGAATTTGAAAGAGAGGATTAGACAAAGGCTGGATGGATGGAATGAGCGGAACCTCTTCAAAGCAGGGAAGCTGTATTGCAGGCTATACCCAGCTATGCAATGACATGCTTAAGCTTACCCGAGAACCTGTTGGATGATATTCGAAGCCTGATACTGAATTCTTGGTGGGGTGAATCGGACACAGGAAGAACAAAGATAGCTTGAGTATCATGGGAGAAAATGGTCAAATCAAAAAGCAAGGCTGGACTGGGATTTCGTAAACTCAAAGCAAGTAACCCAGTGCTCTTGAGAAAACAGGCTTGGCAGCTATTGAGGAACCCTACATCGCTGATTACGAGAATATATAAAGACAAATACTATCCTGGAGCATCCATGTTTGTAGTAGCAGGGAGAATAACACATCACAGGCTTGAATGAGTATTTTGAAAGGAGTCAACGTGCTGAAATTAGGTTGCAGAAAATACTTATTCTTTGATTGTGATTATACGAGAGCGGTGTGAAGGTCATCATTGTTTGAGCAAAAAAATTGAAGGAGGCTGACGACAAAGAGGCGATTTCTGGTTCAAAACGTTGTTGAAAGACCCTGACGGGGACTTTGTTGAAAGAGTATTAATGCTCGGAGACGGGATTTGGTTTCAAAGGAATCAAAAACTATTTGAGGATAAAATTGTTGACCCAGGACTACTAGCTGCGTCGGTTTGTTTCAATTTGAAGAGGTTCCAAGAAGCTAATGCATGGCTGGAGCGCCTGTCCGCATGCATGCACACACACTAGTAAGACCGCCAGATGGATGGAAAAGACTTCATTTTGATGCAGGGATTCTGGAAACCAACAGCTGGTTTAGGCGTCGTCTTGATCGATAAGAACGGTTCATTCCTCCCAGCGCTAACAATGAGATATAGTGAGGTCTCCAACCCATTATTTATAGAGGATTTGGCGTGCTATGAAGCAGTATCGCTAGCAATAAGAAGGGATTTGACGGACGTGATACTTGTAGGCGATTCACTGCCTCTTGTTGAAATGATCATGGGCAATGTGGAGTCGGAGATGGAATGCGCTCAACTCATAGAGCAAATACGTAATGTTATAAATGTTCATGACCTCAAAGCACATTTTCGGGTGCCAAGAGATAATAATGTATTAGATCACTCGGTAGTAAACTATTTCAAACGAGATATATATATATATATATATATATATATATATATATATATATATATATATAGTTGCCCTTGTGGAATGGGATTCACCTCCTCATTATTTTTGTCCCCGAATACTGTATGTTATTAATAATATATAGTGAAATTTTTTTCCCTCAAAAATAATAAAAAAAGAAGAAATTGGAGTATTCATGAATTTGACAAGACACTGATTACCAAATCTAACAATATTTGGGTTAAAAATCAGAGATATCTGGAGTAGTGTTGAAGATGCTTACTTTGTCGCTAATCACTTCAAAATCTTCAAGAAAAGACACCAATATATGGTACAGTAATACATGTCAACACATTTACTGCTTAATGAGTCACCATCTTTAAAGGCAATTAAAAAAGTATATGATCATTCTCTCTAAAATTATCCAACTTAGCCATTATAATAAATATCAAATAATTCATAATTCCTTTTGACTTTTATTCACGTAAGTATGTTTCAATTTTTCTCTTTCTACGGTCGACTTGTTACATATTAGTAGTGCATGCAGTGGCAGAACTACGTCAGGTTTGGGTAGACATGAGTCTACTCTAAAATTTGAAATTTAACATGTATTACTATTCACCGGATAAATTTGAACCTTTCGTGTCTCTAGCACGAACCCGCGTTTCTTTATTTTATTTTTTAGTCATTTGAACCTATTCAAAAATAAATTTATAATTCTGCCACTAAATGCATGTCTTCTGCTCAAGAATAGCACATCTTATTTCCCTAAAATGTGAAATGCATTTTCCTAAAAAATGAAATGCGTTTTATCTGACTCTCATACTCCACTTTAATGAAAAGGAGTGTGAAAAACATTTTCATGATCATATTTTGTCAGATTGGTAGACTTTCAATTTTCAGTAAAATCTTAATTTTAACTTGCCAAATGATCTTTAAATATGAATGTGCAAATTTTAGGCCCCTGCTTAGAGACTTATTTTTGTTAAGTGATAACGGATTATATTAGTTGTTAGTTATTTTTAATTGTATTAGTTATTCTGACCAATTGTTTTGGCTAGTATTTTGTTTATTGATATTTGATAATAGTTGTTTTATTACGTAAATGACGTACATGCACATCAACACGCAATTATATGAAAATTTCTTATATCAATCATGTGTACACTTAGTTCATTGTTTATATAGTAATTAGTTATATAAAATTTTATTCATAAACTACAAAATCCATTTCAATTTGAATTTTGATAATAAAGAATAATACTATTATATTAGAGTTGGTTTCTGGAGTGACCGTCTATATTATACCATAATATAAACCAAGAACTAAATTACAATATGGAAGGAAGGAGGTCCTTATTTGCAAAATTTGGGAAAAGTACTATTCACGCGCACTGTTCACGGCACTATTCACGGCACTGTTCACGCAAAGAATATGTACACAAATCAGTTAATATAATTTCTGGATTTTAAACAATTGTAAACACAAAAGAATTCAGGTTAGAAAGACAAGTTTCCATATTATAAACATCAGATTTTAGGTACATAAAAACTAGGGTGTTTAGGTTAAATAATGTTGTGTCAAGTATAGTCAAGTTTCACCAAAGTTTTCAGCCTAAAAATTCACAATCATCACAGTTTTCAACTTAAACAATCAAGTTTCACAAAATCACAGTTTTCACAATAAATAATCAAGTTTCGCAAACACCAAAGTTTTCAACCTAAACAATCGAGTTTTCACAATAAAAACAGTTTTCAACTAAACAATCAAGTTTTACAAACACCACAGTTTTCAGTCTAAAAAATATAGTTTCTAAAATCACTGTAGTTTTCAACCTTAATAACCAAGTTTTCACAATCACAGTTTTCACATTAAAAAATTAAGTTTTACAAACACCACAGTTTTCACAATAAATAATCAAGTTTCAACACAAATCAAGAAGTCTAGTTTTCAAGTTAAACATATAAAATTTCATATGCAGACAAAAACCACATTAAGCAGTCTAGTTTTCAAGCCAAACACAAACTTTCATAACAGACAGAATCCACATTAAAAAGTCCAGTTTCCAAGATAAACACATAAAATTTTAAAAGCAGAAACACATCACATTAAACAGTCTAGTTTTCATAGTAAAACACATAAATTTCATTGAAGAAATTTGCAGAACAGTCACAAAGTACAAAAAAACAACAAAAAAGGACTATCACCTCGCTTATTAACCACCTCCTCTGGATTTAGACATACTCATTGTTTTCAGATCTGCAGAATACAAAGCAGTACATAAAAAACAGCACAAAACAACAGAATCATGAAAACATTAAGCTAAAAATAGTTGGATTAATACCTGAATCTCTGATTTTGGCACGACGGCGTGAAGGAGGAGGAGGTGAGCTCCGGTTCGGAGACGGTGAAGAAGGAGCTGAAGAAGTAGAGGAGTTTCCGGGGAGTTCGGAGACGGCCGTGGGGGAAGTACGCCGCCGAGCTTCGGGATTCGACCGGGAATGGAATCCGGGTCTGACTGGGGACGTTCGACACGGCGGAGGAGGCGGCGCTGGCTTACGACCAGGCGGCATTCTCGATGCGGGGAGCCATGCTGATTGGATTGCGTAGATTGGGAACGACGATTGAAAGAGGGTTTGGGGATGGGAAATTGGGAACGGTGAATGATTTCAGAAGGTTTTGTAAAATAAAAAATAGAGATAAGGTATATATATTTATGGAGGAGGGTCTGTGATGCAATTTCCCTATATTGCTAAAAAGGACCCGCGTAAAAACTATTTGCTAAAGAGGAGCCGCTTCCTATTTTAATTGCAGAATAGGCCGTCTATATTATAGCTATAATATAGACGGTCTATTCCAAGACTAATATATTATATTATATGCAAGTGTAAAATTTAAATGTTATATTTTGAAGACATATATCTGAAAAATATTGGCAATATGTCATTTATTAAACTAATAAACATAAATTTATCCTAAACTTATATAATTATACATAATATATATTTTTGCATTATTAACTCACACACACCTCCTGAAACTCTAATTAATAGTAAAAAAAGTGATACCATATATAAATTAAAAGGAATGAATGTATTTTATTTTTATATGATTTACCATTACAAGAAATTATGATTATAAATATCATATGTGCATGGATAAAAATAAACTTTAAACCATGTATTATCAAAAGAGTTGATCGAAGATCAGACGCTACTCATATGAACATAGTACGCAGTATTTATAAATAACTACTCACCAAACATTGTACTCAAAATGCTAATAATAGATAACTACTCACCAAACATTGTACGTAGCGTTTTAACCAGTCAAATATCTTACTTTTAGACAAAAATTATAAATGTTTGGGAAAACGCGATTCCCTAAACAGCGCCTATTTGGTAAAAATAACAAGAACCCATAAATTAATTACACAATTTGGTAAAAATTAATCGCATCTATAAGAAGTTGTCTAATTTAGAAATCATTCACTAGATGATCAATATAAAGTACAAAGATAGACCAAACTTGATAAAAACATACTTGATCAACCAAACCCTATGTGGAGTATATGTAGATTTGCGAGCACCCCAGACTCGATCAACCAGATCTTATTTGATTTTCCGTTTCTTGGTCACCTCTCTGAAAATATACGCTGTGATTTCTGAATTTCTCATGAGTACAAAAGATTGATGTTAAAATATGGACTATGTGTCATGCGACATCCTAGATACATGATTTTTATCTTTAAACTTGCTAAATCATCGTTGTCGCTATGCACAACAAGTTCATACCATTTTCAAACTCAACAATATTCCAAGAGTGTAATTTGGATAATAAGGTCTAACCATTCAATTCCTTAAATCTTTCTTCTTTATGAACTCATGCAATATTCCATACGATTAATTCTGAATTGAATGTGGTCTGTAACAGTTTTAAACTCATAAAATTATTTCATTGTCAAAAATAAATCAATCTGTAAAACTGAATCCAACTCAAAATTTGAAAAGTGTACATGTGTGATGTTTAAATATGGCCTATTAGGTTGAGTCCCTCGGGTTCGGATTTGCATAACTGAATTCATCCATTCGGTCATCTGGTTTGGATCGGTTTCGACCGATTTTGTCAGTTGTGTTCTTTTTCTCTTTCTCATTGGACTGACAAATTAAAAGAAGGTTGTGGTTTAATTCTTTTATACTTTCTTACAATTTTAGTTTATAGCAATTTTGTTGCTCTTTTGAGGTGATACGGTGTCTAATCTGAATAAATGTTTGGAAAAATTCTTGCTACATTCTATATTTATAAGCTTTTCGATTCTGATACCTTCAGTATCAAGTTATTTTGTGTAATTTCGCTAATTCCATCTAGATTAGGCCAATCTGTGTCAGATCGCGGAGGTTTAGGGTGAATTTAGTGAGGGTATTGGTTACAGAATGTGGCTTTCTCTGATTCAGAGTAGTAGCCGCCACATGTTGTTTTGAGTTTGGTTTCTTTTTGGCCTAGATTGATCATTTATGGATAAATCTGATGAGAATAATTTAGTCAGGTCAATTTAGGTAGAAATAGATAACAATCTTGAGAATTAATTTGTATCTCTTTTAGCAACTTGCAAATGTTACAGGTCGAGTTTGCAACGGAGATTTGATCTGATATATATATGGATTTTCTCACTCAGAAGTACTTCTGAAACATAGAATTATTTTGTATCTCTATACAAATTTTCTCGTTTTACACATATAATAGATTAGCCTTTTTAAAATGTTTTGTTAACTCGTGTATTATAATAATATTAGTATCACTTGTAATGATATATTATAAGGATATAGATGATCATTTATCATGATCCGGGAGCCAATATAATTCTCGCTCTCGGGTAGTTTCAAACTGAAAGAAAAGATTAAGTCCCTCGATACTGCAATGTTCAAACATCAAACCAACTTCTATAAAATTGCCAACAAACAAAATCCTCGAATTTACAGAGACACATGTCATGTTTTTTAAATTTATTTTTTACTAAATTGAACTGAACAAAATTATAATTAAATACATTTAAGTATATTGAAACTAATCTTATGAAATTAAAATATATTTAATCAAAAACTGAAAGAAATTAAAATATATTTAACAAGGCTGAACTGAATCATAATAAATTTTAATTTTAAAAAATATCATTGTATCTAGTGAATATATAATCTACTGAACTATATTGAAATAAATTGAAATATATTTATCCAAGCTGAACCAAACAAAAAAAATTTAAATATACATATAGAACTGATCTGAAAATTTAAAAAATATTTAACTAAACCAAACTGATTTATAGAAAAGTTTCAGAAAACAAACCAATGTCTGTAATAATTTAGAACACACTATTTTTATTTAATATTTTATTGAGAATAACATTCATCCGGATGATCCTGATATAGGCCTTATCAGGCACCAATAAGATAATGACACGTGTACAATTGTAATGTTTTAATTGGTTAAAATATTTTTAGTAAAGTTCTAAAATCCTAATTTAGAATGCCTAAACCCGTTTGGGTAATGATTGAACACGTGGCCCAATCATAAATTAGTTAAAGATGATGTGTCGTTATTTGATTGGTGCCTGATATTGCCAATATTAAGATGATCCTGATATATATTAAACTGTATTTTATTTAGTCTTTACTATTTTAAACTAATATGTTGGTGAAATGAATAAAAATGGTAATAAATATTCACATGATAGTTCACTTTGATGATTTCGGCTCAAAAAGAAAAAATTGAACAAATTTTCACATTTTATCTAGTATGCACGCATGATATCAATTCAGTAAAGTTTCTCCTCATAAAATTTTCGCTCCTACTTATGTCATTCTTAAATTTTATTTATGGTTGAATGTATTTACAATTTATCATTGCTATGTCAACTGTAATGATATACAAAATCTTATTGAACATTTTGGTGTCTAAAAAATATAATACAGTGATGGATTATTTGTCAAACACATGTTATTATGTTCAGAGCTCCGTTTTTCATAATTAATAATGCGTTTTCATTCTCATTTCACATTTTAGAGCACTTTTTCAAATCCGAAAAGTGTTACAACCTTTAACAAGAACGCAAATAATTTTGCTTACTAATGAAACTAGCTAAATATTATCGTGCGTTGCACGATATATTTAATCTTTTTTAATGTAAATATTATGAATAAACTTATGAAGATCGAGCATGAAGTGCGTTTAAAGAAAAATTCAATCTGCAATTACCAATGTCAGGAGCATAAGAGGTGAGAGAATGTAATTCACCGTAAATGGTGTGTCTGTATTATGTCAAATATATAGAATTACAAGAGTACAAATACAATGTATCTAGACTAGTATAAATATGGTACATAAATATATACAAATCAATCACAATTATTCTCAAGATAATTGTGATATTCTATCACCCCCTTCAAGCGAAGCGTCGGATGAGAAGCCACGCAAAGTTTGGATCGAAATAGTGTGAAGAGAGGACCAGGGAGACCTTTGGTGAATATGTCAGCAATCTGTAAGGAAGAAGGGACATGACCAACACGAAGCCTGCCAGAAGCTACCAACTCACGAACAAAGTGATAGTCGATGTCAATATTCTTAGCCCGTTTGTGAGCAACAGGATTTTGAGCAAGGAAAATAGCACTACTGTTGTCACAAAACAGGAAGGGTGAAGACTTCAAAGGAACACGAAACTCCTTGAGCAGATTGCACAACCAAACAAGTTCGGTCGCAGTGTTGGCCATAGCACGATACTCAGATTCGCAGCTCGATCAGGAAACAGTTGATTGTTTCTTAGCACTCCAAGATACGAGATTACAACCAAGGTAAATGGCATAACCATAGGTGGAACGTCGAGTTTCAGCACAGCGAACCCAATTAGCATCTGAGTACCCTAACACTGAAAGTGAGCCGGAAGACGGTCGAAAGAAAAGTCCATGATGAAGAGTACCACGAACATATCGAAGAATACGAGTGACCGCCTGATAATGATCGTCACGAGGTGACTGAAGGAACTGGCTAACAGAATTGACTGCATAGGCTAGATCAGGCCTAGTAATGGTCAAATACTGCAATGCTCCAACAAGCGAACGATATAGCTTGGGATTTGAAAACTCTGGACAGAGGAAGTAAGGAGTTGTGTACCAGGAACAAAAGGCGTAGAGACAGGCGCTGTGTCAGTCATGCCAGCGCGCTGAAGAATCTCCATGGCATACTTAGCCTGGCCAAGAAACAACCCCGAAGAAGAGCGAGAGACCTCTAATCCTAGAAAGTAATGAAGGGAGCCAAGATCCTTAATAGCAAACTCATGATCAGTGCGAGCGACAAACTTCCGAATAAGAAGAGGATCATTTCCAGTGAGAATGATGTCATCCACATAGACCAAAAGATACACCACCTTTGAGCCACACATAAAGATGAACAGGGAAGTGTTAGACGAACAACACCGAAAACCTAAACGAGTCAGATAAGAACTGAAACGTTGAAACCAGGCACGGGGAGCCTGTTTAAGGCCATAGATGGCCTTCCGGAGACAACATACATGATCTGGATGGTGAGGATCAGTGTATCCAGACGGCTGTTCCATGTAAACCGGGGAGTCAAGATGACCATTAAGAAAGGCATTCTTAACATCAAGCTGATGAAGAGGCCAACCAAAAGTGGTGGCAAGAGACAGAATGATCCGAACGGTGGAAGCTTTGACGACGGAGCTAAACGTATGAGTGAAGTCAAAGCCAGGAACTTGAGAGTATCCCTGAGCAACCAAACGAGCCTTATAACGATCAATAGTGCCATCCGGTCTATGCTTGAGCCGATAGACCCATTTGGAACCAACAATATTAACTCCGGAAGGACGAGGGACAAGATCACAAGTACGCTGCTGACGCAGTGCATGCATCTCTTCATCCGTAGAAGCCACCCAACGAGGATCCTTAAGAGCAGAACGAAAACCCCGAGGTTCAGTTTCAGCCAATAGTGCCGCAAGAAAACCAGTGACAACATAATCAGAGTAATCCTTAGCAGTGAGACTGCCTGTCTGAGAACGAGTTGTCATGCGATGGCGAGGTGGCGGTGGTGGTGGCGATGAAGAATGGGCTGGAGTTGATTCTGGAGAAGGGTTAGTTGACGCTCCAGAATCAGGCATACGTGGTGATCCAGAGACAGGTGATGGTGGAGATGCCTCTATAGACTGGTCTGGTGAAGGCTGATCAGGGGCTGTTAAAGCCAGAGCATCATCATAATCTGAATCAAGAAATGTAGAGACATCCAAAGACTCAGGGGCCGTGGAGGATTGACGTTCCAATGATGGAAATGAAGTCTCATCGAAGCGAGCATGGCGTGTAAGATACACTCTCTTAGTGACCGGGTCCAAGCACCGAAAACCCTTGTACTGAGAGTTGTAACCAAGAAAGACGCAAGGTGTACTACGAGGAGCCAGCTTGTGCTGAGAGAACGGCCGAATATAGGGATACACCAAACATCCAAATGGATGAAAGTCGGAGTAGTCTGAATGACGACCATAAACCAAATAAAACGGCGAGACATTGTTCAGAACAGGCGTAGGAAGCCTATTTATGGTGTAGGCAGCAGTGGCAAATGCGGCATCCCAATAAGAAGCTGGCATCTGAGAGTGATGAAGCATAGACAATCCCATTTCTGTCACATGACGATGCTTCCGTTCGGCTCTACCATTCTGTTCGGGAGTATACGGGCAGGAAATCTGATGAAAGATGCCCCTAGCTGCGAAGTGAGAGAATGTGTCTGTAATTCCCCGTAGTTGGTGTGTCTATATTATGTCAAATATATAGGATTACAAGAGTACAAATACAATGTGTCTAGACTAGTCTAAATATGGTACATAAATATATACAAATCAATCACAATTATTCTCAAGATAATTGTGATATTCTATCAAGAGGAAGAGAAGGCACCGTTCTTTGCCTGATATCCTTGGTGCCAAACAGAACTCCACCAATAAGAGAGTATCAAACCAGCAATAAGAGGAGCCAACTGAGAAAACTTGGCAAACAGAATAATCCAGTGGTTGGCAAGATGAAGGTCGTTCAATATCTCAATACTGGTGCACAGAACCTGCAGCTCATTCCAAGCACTCCAGTTCCACGGGTAGCTATTCACCGACTCCACAAGAACAGTTCGAGCAAGGCTCTGAATTCTTGAGAAAATACCGTGTACAATAATCACTCAAAGCCATCATCGTGTACATCGTGGATAATATGGATTGTGTGTGATGTAATATTTTCATACTTAATTAATTATGGATAATTGCGTCATTCATGTTAATTGTGTGATGTAATATTCATGTGTTTCTTTCGTAGACGTGTTAATTAGCATGATGAACTGAAATAACCGTGTAAGTTGGTGTGTAAAATAGGATCTTATAGGTGGAATGAGTTGTATTTGTAAAAATAGAAGTCAGAAGCTATTTAGTATGCTATTAAAATATGTTATAATATATGCATACCATATATTATATATATTGAAACAGGCAACTGCATATTATATATATAATAATGAACACCATGATCGACAATCATATTAGAAAAAATATATTAATACTAAAGCAATTACGTAGATTAAGTTCGGGTAAATAGTATTAATATGGTATACAATATTAAATTCGGTAAAATTCGTAGATTAAAAGAAACATAAAATGAAATATATAAAAATGGTAGGCGCCGGAATATGGTGAAATTGTGGTGGTTATATGGCGTTTTAGTCAAAACTACGTAGTTTCATCCTTTTTAATTCTTTTTATTAATTTTTTTATTAATTGGAGCAATAACTCTTCTAGTTCCCTCTAGGAAGAAGTTAGTAAAATTTGTCGGTGGTTCAATTATAGATTTTATCTTATAATTAAAAAAAAGTTGGTTATGGAAGGAAATTACAAAGAAATATTAGTAGTGACTAGTGGGTGTACCAACAGCATAAACAGGAGTACAGACTGGTATTAGAAGATTGTTGGTGTCATTTGAATGACAAAAAGTATTCATGCCTAAGAGCACTTGCACTGGAGCAGCCTATAAATGGGCTACTCATCCCACTATTTTCTTCCAAAATTTTCTTTTTTCAGCTTTTTCCACAGTGATTCAGTCTTCCACATCATTCAGCTCTTTACACATCATTATATATTATCCACGTCATTATATAGTATCCACACTAATATGTACTATATCCATTATATATAATTGTATAATAATAAAATAATATACTCATAATTAATGTACATTATAATTGCATAATAATATAATAATGTACTCACAATTAGTATAATGTAATTGTATAATAATAAAATAATATACTCATAATTAATTTATAATATAATTATATAATAATAAAAGGGATTTTATACATGCAGGTCCAATTTATTAATGCAGGTCTGAAAAAGACAATATTACCCTTCACTATTTCACAGCACAATTCAGGGGCAAAATATTATTTTTTTCAAACCTGCATTCATAAATTGGACCTGCATGTATAATTTTTCTAATAAAATAACATACTCATTATTAATTTATACTATAATTGTATAATAAAAAAATAATATACTAATTACAAAGATTATAATTTATAACGTGTCGTGTTTTGATTGGGGTGTTCAAATCATGAAGGGGCTGGACATGCTCAGCCTATGTCCACGAAAATCCCAGGGGATTTTCGAAAAGCATGGTCCAAAAGTGTTACTGTGATTAATAACCCACCCAAAAGCCTGTTGAAAAGCCTCTACTGCAGGTGTCCTAAGCTAAAATATAAACCAAGTTGGCTATTTTCAAATGAAAGCAGATAGTTTTGTAAATTCATGAAAGTACATACAAATCAAGTGGACTAACCCACTTGTCCAAAAACATTGTCATAAGATCTTGATTAGGAAGAGGTCCAGAGTTCAAATCCCCCTCCCTCAATGCAGACCCTATGGCTTTCTCATAGTCTCCGAAATCTCCAATCCTGCAGAAGCGTGCTCAGCTCAAAGCAGTGAGTAACGGGAGCCATCAACTGGCGCATGAATTGCGAAGAAGTGAAGTGCATCAGATGGTGTAAGTGGGAGGTTCACCCCACTCAAAACATTGGTGAGGACCTCAGTCCACTTGACGTACTGATCAGTAGAATCGACTAGATTATGTTTAATTAGGATCCATGTATATGTACTCAATTAGGCCGTTGTAATGATAAAAAAAATGAAAGTTCTTACAGATTATTTATCCAACCTGTATAAAATTTTATTCATTTAGTTAAAACTAATTTTTTAATATTCAAATTTAAGTATTTTTTTAAAGATAAACCACAGTGGGTGAAGAGATATTTATTAGCCTCCCCAAACCTTAGTAACTCTTCTCCTCAGAGAGAGGCAAATTTGTGAGATTACAAAATAAGTTGAGAATCTAAACTGCATCTGAAGTGCGGGTACACGTTGTTCCTAAAACTAAAAAGTGCGATGAAATACATCTAAACATCCTAAAGTCTAATGCCCGAAAGTATCTAAACCATGTGGCAGGTAAAACATCAATAACTTGCACCAACTTGAACAGTATACTCTGAATCGATCAAGTCTACCAGTCTAGATTCATTCACAGAATCGCCAGAATTAAGTTGTCGAAACTACTCTAATTTGGTTTTCTCCTATAATGATTATAGAGTAGATACTAGAAACCGAGGGGATTTTCTATAACGCGGCTAATCCGTTTACAAGAAAAACATCAGGTAGGCAATGATACTTGATAAACTAGCACTAGTGGGCTGTGGGCCTTTAACGGCGGCCGTTAACGGCGGTTCCCCAAGAACGCCGTTTATTTTTGAGGTTCCGATATCGGAACCATGGTGGAGTGGTGCGGGAAAATGATTAGCGGCGTTTGCCACATAAACGCCGCTTGGTTAACGGCGGATAATTGGAAACGGCGCATACGAAACGGCGGTTAGCCATGAACGCCGTTAATATTATGTGTACCGATTACGGAAGTCTGGAAATTCATTAGCCTTAGTCACCAAGTCCCACCAGTTTCATGAGAATGTTAATATATATGTAAAGGAACACCGACATGATAACCTTCCGGTTAAGGAACATGACTGAATATATAATAGAAACTTATTTTAAATTTTAAAATATCATAAAATATCAAATTTTCACTCTTTAACCTGAAGTTTTTGATGATTATGTTCATTTTATTATATATAATATACTTTTCTTAAAAATTTACTTTGGTATTAACAATATTAAAGGTACTTGTAGTGAGAATTTAGTATCATTAACCTGAGAAACATTAATAAGACTAAAACTTGTTACTTAAGTACATATACTTTGGAGACATATTTCCTCCACCATTGTGATCAATTTATTTCCATTTCTAAATTAAGTTAAGCTTATTTGAGTGTTACTGATACATTTTAACATAAATTCCATGAAATAGCATTGATATAAACGCTTATTTCAGTAAAAATTTGAAAAATGTCATAAAACATCAAATTCTGACTTTTAAACATGAATTTTTGATACTTATGCTGAATTTATTATGCATAATACACCTTTCATGTGGATTTACCACTAGTAGAAGACGTTTAATTGTTGGCACCCATTAATGGCGGAACCGCCCAAAAAAGAGCAAAACGTCAATCTATTGGATTTACGACATCGTAAATCCAATAGTACAGCGATATAATCGATTTTCGACATAGTAAATCCAATAGAATGGTGGTTTGAATACGAAATACGGCGGTTTGAATACGAAACACGGCGGAAATATGAAAGCGCCAAAAAATTGATTATTTTCGCATTCTAAAACAACCAATAGATTGTCATGTAATTTTTTTTCAGATTCTAGAAGGGTAACCGGTTGACATTAAGAACTCTAAAACCAATCTATTACGAATACGAGTGTGTTTTATGATATATGGAAAATAAACTATTGCATGAACGATTTCTTAAACTGAAAAGGTTAGAGTTATAAAATTGAGTGAATTCATAATTAAATGAATGCCGCGGGACGGACATAACCGGTGCATATTAAGAAAGTGGTTTGTTGATAGTTTGTCTACCTATTAGGTTTACGAATTCTCAAACCTGTCGCAATTAGTTCAGTAAAAACTTGAAAAATGTCATTAAATATCAAATTCGGACTTTTAAACCGGGATTTTGATACTTATGTTAAATTTATTATGTATAATACACCTTTCATGTAAATTTACTTTGGTATTAGCTGGTACTTGTAGTGAGAACTTCAGTATCAAGAATCGGAGAAACACTACTAAGACTACATAACTTGTTACTTGAGTATATATACTTTGGAGTAATATTTCCACCATAATTGTGATAAACTTATTACTATTACTAAATGAAATTAAGTATTTGTGTTTCTAAGACGTTCTGATATAAAGTTTTGAAATTGCATCGATATGAATGTCAGTTCAGTAAAAAAAAAGTTATAAAACATCAAATTCTGACTTTTAAACCTGGGTTTTTTGATGATCATGTTATTATGTATAATACACTTTTCATGTAAATTTACTTTAGTATTATTTCAGTGGAAGGACGTGTAGTAGTGAAAAATACTACTAAGACTGTAACTTCATACTTAATTACACATGTACCTTGGAAACTATAACTTGGTATTTAATTATATATACTTTGGAGATTAAACTTCATTGAATTGTATTTCGATGAATAATAATAACTAATTTAAATCAATAAGTAAATTTTAATTCACTGTTTTTGTACACTAGCTAAGTTGAGTTCTAATTAAAGTCAAATTTATTAAAGAACACTAAAAACTAAATTGGAATCAAAAGCCAACTGTTGTGCCACTTGTTATCGAATTATACAATTAATATCCTCTTTAACTATGTATATATAAAATTGGAGAGAGTGATGGCGTAAATATAAATATAATACTTCAAAAAATATATATAAAATTCCAATTAGCTTGGAATATATATAAGGAATGATTGTCTATTATTATTGTTTTTATTATAGATAATTAATTTGGAGGCTATATAAGGTGATGTTGATTTATATGGAAAATATTGGGATATCAACACATAATAAACTTCCAATAATTTCCAAAAAATCAACCTCACCTTATATAGGCTCCTAATTAAATATAATAGTCCAATTACGTTAATAAATATTTTATTATTTGTTGATATCCCAATATTTTCCATATAAATCAACTTAACTTTATATGAGCTCCAAATTAATTATTCTCTAATAAAAGACAATAATAATAGATAATCACTCCATATATATTCCAACGTAATTGGAGTTTTATATGGAAGACTAGATCAATTTAATAAATTTGGCCTTATCTATCTCTCACTCCTTATATATTCCAACCAATATAATATTTGGAAACACTAATTTTTTAAAATATCAATTAATATTAATATTGAAAACTAATAATTTATGTTTAAATTGAATTTTAAAGAGTATCCCTCATTTAATTCAGTTAAGTTAATATGAAATTATTAAAATTTGCATGTTGCCAAAAAACAACATTAAAAACCTGCTGAAATTGAATTATTAATTTAAAATTAATTTGATTTCATTTGAATCTGAACCGTTAAACAGAATTTTTTGATTTGATCTCAACCACTTATATGTGTGGCTATAAAAGAAAAAAAAATCCTATTCTGAAACATTATCGTCTGGCCAACTCCCTAAACCGAGATCTGCTCCCAAAATCCCAATCAACCCAGAAAGTCCGACGACAACGTCGAAAATAAAGGCTGCGTCGAGCACCGGTGTTAGAAGATGGGTCTCGTGCTGCCCTGAAAGTCGCGTGAGATTCCGATGTTGTGGTCATGGAAGCTCCTCCGACTGACGATTTCACCCGCGGGATTTTGTAGGTTCTGCTTCCCCGGCTCCGGTAAGAATCTGATCTCGATTTCATTTAATTTCAATAGAAAACTCGTAGATTGATTGTCGAAGATGCCCTATTTTTCCACCAAAACCTAAATGTTATGACTTTTGTTCTGTTGTACTGTTTTCCGTCGGAGATCGGCTCGAGCTCAGTTCCCGTCGGAGGAAAGACACCTTGGTTCGATGCTCCGTACACGGAGGAGAACTTATTCAATTCGGTCAACGTGGTGACAACGGGGTCCGTATGGACGTCGTCTCCGCCTCTCCGTCAGCGAATCCGCCCCTCTGTCACCGAATTCGCCATGCCCCTCCGCCTCCCTGGCACCGAATCTGCCCTGCCCCTCCGCTCCTTCGTCCCCGTCCCCGTCCACAACTCAAAAATCGTGTGGAAGCACTTTTTGTGCTGTTGAAGAGCGGCAATTTGACGCTGCAAGCATTGGTAGTAAGTAAATGTGGTGACTTTGAGATAAAATTTCAGTTTTGTTTGAATTGGTTGGTGATTAATCTCTGATATCTGATTATAGACTAAAGAGATGAACTTGTATTTGACTACCCCGGATGATGGCATTCGCTCGAGAGGTACTTTTGTTTGTAGTATATCTTTTTGCTGTTTTGCGTCTTGCTTTTTGTTTTGTTCGTGTTTTCTTATTTTCGACTGTGTGCCAGGTATTATTTTGCTCGCGGAATTGGTAGCTAAGTCAAAGGATGAGAGGTTTAAGTGATTCCCAAGTACATACCTTGATAAGATCTTCACGGATAGACTGGTAAGGATTTTTTTACCAATGTTCATGTTTAGACTGATCAAACCAATGATTAGATCAAGAAAAATTTAGAATCTGTGATTTTTTCAGTTCTCTTTTTGTGTCAATGTTTACTATTTTACTAACTCTTTTCTCAGTTGGCTGAGCTTTTGTGCATGTAAAATTACTGGTATATTAGAATATAATTCATCTTACGATAATAACAGGATGACTGGAGGGCATTGAGGGGTGCCCTTCTCGGGTGCTTGGCACTGATTAGGAGAAAAATTGGTAGTGTGGTTAAGGATGATGATGCAAAACCTTTGGCTAAGGCATTTACGCAGTCCGTGCAAGTGCAGTCCTTGGCACAGCATGATCGCAAGGTAAAATTCCTGCTAATGAAATTTATTTGGCATGTGCACGTATCACATGACAAAATACAACAATTGATATAACAATTTTGTCATTTAAATCTGATTGCAGCTTAGCTTTGAACTTCTGGACTGCTTGTTAGATCGATACCCAAATGTTGTTTCAACGCTGGTAATTATTGTTGCATCTGATTCATTTCTGTTCATTGGGGTTGTTGCTTTTGTACTCTTGAAACAACTCTGTAAGAATGCATAGAATGAATTGAGAATTAGCAACACAACTGCTCGAGGACCGTCTTATTTCTTGCTTTCTTCTTTAAACCTAGCTGAATGACATATAAAAGTCCAGCAGCCTCAAGTTCAAGCATGGTTACGTTCTTATTCAAGTATTCAAGTACAAGCATAGTTGGATTAGAATTAGTGTAGAATGTTTATGAGTTAGTGTAGCATGCTAGTTGGATCAGAATTAGTGTAGAATGGTTTATGAGTTAGTTGTAGAATGATATGTGAATTAGTGTAATAATGTTGTAATGACAATTTGGATCTTTAATATAAATTTATAAATTCTGAATTTTATTATTTTTGATTTTACTTTTTATTAATTTCAGCACCAGATTTGGGGAAATCAAAATTCCATTTCGTTATCAAAATTTGTTTGTTCCGTTATCGGAAGTATGTACAAAAAAACTCATTTGGTCCAGCTTCCGGTTGCGTAACCAAGATGGCTTCCACAACCGGAACGAACTCATCAACACCTCATCGTTATATGTGTTCCGATACCGGAACAGTTATGTGACGTTTATAAAAAAAACACAGATACGGCGGTCTGAACCGCCGTTATCTGCGTTCCTTATTAACGGCGGTTAAGACCGCCGTTTTTCGCACACCCCCCACCCACGGCGCAGCCACCGACGGCGGTCAAAACCGCCGGCATAGGGGTGGGGAAACCGCCGGGAATTGTGATGGCGTGCAGTAGTGTAGTCCACACAGTTATGCAAAACGACTCAATTGAGGGACAAATTTCATCCAACAAAAATAAAAGGAAATAGAAATCAACTCTCTCGTTCAGATTGGAGGACCAAGAATGACAGTCTTTTCTGCTTCCGTTGATGGCGCGTGGCGTGTACTCACCCTCCTTTGCGCGTTGACCGGCTTGATGGAGTGTGTATCGCCGGTGAAGCGTCAGTGACGCGATGAGACGCCAGCTTGTTCACTCACGCGGCGGCGCACAACGGATCTAGTCAGCCTTACCCTATCATTCTGATCAATTCCTCCCTGTTCGAGCACACCTAGATTTTCCGATAAGTAGAAGAAAGTCGTCGCTTTGTGACTTACGTAGCCTGGAAGCGGGTCATGGTGGAGCTCCATCTCCGGTCAAATCCAGATCGAGGAAACTCGTCGGTCGGTGTCAACGTCAATTTCCGTCCGTCGACGAAAAAAACCACGAGCCCATGCTCTTCCGATTGCAGATCGGCGGCTTAGGTACGCGACTGATCGGAAAATCTACAAATCTAATTGGTCGGAGTGAAAAGAGGGGTTTTCGACGAGGGGTAGATATATGGGTGGTTCAGAGAAGAGGAAATAGGATAGGGGGTGGAGGGTGACACCGGGCGGTGGCGGGGAGCGCCGGCGATAGCCCGCCCGGCCACCCTCCGATCAAAGTGGATCTGGTCTTGGTTAGGCGTCTGGGGAGAGAATATCGCCTGGGGAGAGATGAAAAAAGGTTGCCAATGACGGGATACTATTTAAATTGAAATAACATTTCTAATCAATATGCGATCATATGAGTTATTGTTGGTTTCGTTAAAATGTGTATTTTCATGATATTAAAATCTATCATACATAACTACACACAAATAAGGATATTAATGGTCAATAATATTTGTGATTAATAAAAACTTTAATTTGTGAAAGTTAAAATGGAACGGGGATGGGTGTGTAGAGTAAGGTAGTGTGACCAACGTTAATAGTGTCAGACCATCCATATTCTGTTTATGGAGCACCAAAAGCAAAATAATCCAAGACCCCTTTTTACCCATCAATTAGTGTGGTTTGTTTTGGTTTATCCAGCTTTATATCTTCACCCTTTACAAGAGGCTCAATGCTTTTGATTAATTTTGTTACGTAATCTTTATTGTAAATTTTGAAATACCCAGGATTTATTTTGAAGTTAGAAAAGTATTGAACTATTTCGATTTTATTTGGAAGTGCTACTGTGAATGCTAGTTTCATAAATGGATTCATGTCATTTGTATACAATGTATTACTACACTAGACGTATTCAAATATATGAAGTTTATCATCAACCTAAAAACATCATAGCACCTTCAAAAGACTCAACTTTAACACAAGAAAAATGGCATGTATTTATCACACGAAATCAATAGAATATTTCAGAAAACAATGAAAATCTGTTAAATATATCTTTTTGAAATAAGATGTTGAGTAGAATAATTTTTTATCAATAAAAAGACTTTTTCCTTTTTGAAGAATATCAAATAAGAAGACTAGGTGCATGAATGGTTTCATATTTAACCTCAAATATATGTTTTCTATATTTAACGTTGTAATACTAAAATACAGGTTGAAGAAGAAACTAAGGTATGTATAGTGGTGACTTCTTTGTACTAAACTCGGGCTTGTACCCTTATAAATGGTTAGGGCATCCAGTGAATATACCCTCACCTGATGGCGGACTTTAATTAAAAGAAAAAAAAGAAGAAACTAAGGACCTGTTTGTTTGAAATTATTTCTTGCTGAATTGAAATAAATTGAGTTGAATTGTATTGAATAGAACTGATTTGAAGTCAAGCGAAATTAAAGTATTGAAAAATAGAATTAGTATGTCTTAATTTACCTGAATTTGATCAAATTATATTTTGCTGAACTGAACGGAACTTAAGTGCTCTAATTATAAACTCCACCAAACAAGACCTAAATCTTACAACATAAATATGAATAGAAGATTTCCAGAACTTCCAACTTCTCTGACTTTTCTATTAAAGTCTTTATACAGTTCATCTTTCAATTTGAACTGTATATTTTGTTACTTGCAAAATTCAACATAAAATTTCTTGAATATTTGCATTAAAATATGTTTTACTATATGTTTACTTTAAATGATCAATATTTTAACACAAAAATGTATCGTTTAAGTTGAAATACATAGTGGTAGTTCCATAACATTTAAAAAAGTTAGTATTTTTTCTTCTTTTTTAAAAATTAAACCACTCATTAATTGGGGTAAAATTTGTATTAGACTACCCAAACCATAATGCCAAGAATAATTGTCATTACAATTACTGGAACATTAGTTCCCAAAAGCACTCTAGTACTTTCAAAAGAGAGAGATATGGCTCTATATATACAAAAGGAATGAAGCCACTCCCACTCAAGACCTATTAGAAAATTACTAAGCAAGACTCAAAGTGGCTGCATATGAAAGTAGCACAAGAGAGCCAGATCTACATATGATTTGTGAAATGAAAAAAAAACACCAACCAAAGAAGCAATTCCCAGTCTAGAAGAAGTGCACATATCCATGCAAGAGAGCAGTAGAGCTGAGGCGATTGATGAACTAAAAAACTTTTCAGCATCTGATTGAAGTCAGTTCCATCTGGTCCAGTAGAACAAGTGCCTTAATATCAGTGTGCAACATTTCCCGTGTATACATTGGGTCTGCCTTCTGTGAAATGATCAGTTTTGCTAGTGAGTCTGCTACCAAATTAACTTGTCTGAGAGAATGTTGTAATGGAGTTTGGATGAGCATATGAGCTTGGTCACACAGCTGTAACAATTTCCAGTGTGCAGTAACTGGATTTTTGACCATGGAGATTCCCACCAGTGAGACAGACTGAATGCAGAAATTATGTTGTCCATAGAAGAAACCAAAGTGATGCCCTGACATAATGGCTTTGATTTCAGCCTCTAGTGAGGAGGCATGCAGTAGAAAATGAGGTACCAGCAACAATGGAGTTTGCAGAAGAGTCCCTTAGAACATAGCCTAAACCACATTTAGAATCCAAAAAGGCAGCATCAACATTTAATTTGAAACCTAATTCATGCCTATTCCATTTAATAATCTTGAAAGTTGGTATTTCAAAAGAATTTCACAAATATGAATTGCCATAATTATATAAAGTTAAATTAGAACTTTTTAATATGACTAAAGTGCAAAAACTAGACCAAACATTGGTCAAAATACCCAATTTCTAAACCCGACATTCAAAGTGCTCAATTTCTAGTACTCTACATTCTAAAATTACCCAATTTCTAGACCTTGGTTAATTTTCTCCGTTAGTTCAGTTAGTTTAAGGGGTATTTTAGTAATTTAAATTCTAAAAAGTCATACTTCCCATTTTTTATTCGTATCCCCCGCACAAAAATTCTCAATTTCTCTTTTAGTTTGCAACTCACTAGTGCCCGATGTAGGGGTGTGCCAACCCGAAAAATTGATCCGGCCCGGCCCGGATTTTTTGACCCAGACTTAGATTTTTAGTATTACGGGCCGGATCCCAGACCAATTTTTTTTCAATTTCCGAGTTTGACTTTCTGGGTCCGGGTCGATTCGGGTCAAACCCAAGTTTTTCCGGATCAACCCGGTGATTTTTTTGTGGAGATGAGAAGAAAAAGTGGTAAGTATGATTTTTTATTATAAATTACTAAAATATCTCTCAAACTAACTGAACTAACAGAGGATATTAACCAAGGTCTAGAAATTGGGTGTTTTTAGAATGTAGGGTACTAGAAATTGAACACTTTGAATGTTGGGTTTAGAAATTGAGTATTTTGACCAATGTTTGGTCTAGTTTTTGCACTTTAGTCTTTTAATATTGTCTAATTTCCAAACCAATCTAGATGTTACTTTAAAAGTGAGAGATAGTTATATTCATCCATATATAATAATTCATGAAAAGAAGTTGATGTGAATCAGGAAGTTTTAAAAAGTTATATATCTCCCATCTGACAACTAAACACTACTTTAATCATTCGTTTATACTTAATTCATCCGTCACACATCTCAATCTACACATTATTTTAATTAATATTGCATGATATAATATGAAAAGATCATCACGCATAACAACACATTACTAAAGATATTAATAGAGTAATGGTGTAAAAGATTTTTGACCAATTTAAAAAAGTCAATATTTTTGTTTAATTATAAAATCTTAATATACGATATAGCTCAAATACTTATAAGTTTTGATATACTATTTCAATAATACTAGTTGGTTGATTCGCGTGATGCGCGAAAATCTGATTAAAATTAATTTCATTTAAAATTAGTGTTATAAATAAAATAAAAATCTGTACAATTTTATACTGAATTTCCATTACATCAGTGCAAAGAGAAATAGAATCTTAATCTAAATCAAATTTAATTCGAAAATAAATACAAAAGGGGAGAGTTGTAGAATCTCAATCGAAATCAAAATATACCAAAAACAAATAAAATAGGGGAGAGATAAAATCTCAATCGAAACCAAATTAAATAAAAAAAGAGCAAGGTAAAAAAAATTATAATTTGCAAACATATGTCGCACAATTTTTATGAAAGATTCACTATTTTTTAATATAACATTATTGGGATTAATTAATTATTCATAAAGAATTATATAAATGTAAAAAAATTAGAGTTGTATCATTCAAAATGAATATGTTTTCACTAGAGCAAGTACATCCGATCCGAGATACCATATAATTTATCGATAAATCATAAATAGTTGTTGCTTCTCTAAATATACATGTTGAAATCAATAGTTTGGGTGAGTTCAAAGGTGAACGTTTAGTAATCGAAAATTAAAGGACCCAAAATACGATATCACGATCCTTAAAAAACTATTTTTGCCCTAAATTTCATGACAGTTGACTTTCTTTTATAGATCCACTCAGTAGTAGTACGTAGGATCTTTTCTCCCACAAATCAAAACATAATAATCTCATGTTAACCAAAAAATTCGCTCTCCTTTAATCAGTCACGGATTCGGATCCGTGTTCGGGCAGAGGCGTCAAACGGACCTGAACTCCATACTTAGGCTTGATGGTGAGGACGATAACTGGTGCATGCCTGTAATTCTCAGATATATCGAAGCTGAACTTTGAGATCATCATAGCTAGTATGATCCTAGCTTCCATGAGAGCAAATGACTGGCCCACACAGTTCCGGGGCCCTGATGCGAATGGCATAAAATGTCGACCCGGTGCGTACGGCTTCGACCCAAACCGATCGGGCCTGAACTCATTCGCATCCGGGCCCCACAGCTCTTCACTGTGATGAATGGCCAGCATTGGAATCCATATTGACAATCCCTTTGGAATGTGGAGGTCGCCGAGCTGGATATCCTCAAAGGCCATTCTCGGGAGAACCGACGCCGGTGGGTATAGCCTCAGCGACTCATTGATGACCATGTTCAGCTGCATTACAGATAACAAAAGCCTTTGGTCAGATTGGGAACTGAAATCAAGGCCAGGTTCAAAATAAGCCTTTGTTTTCGAAAATAATGCCAATTCTTGAAATGATAATCAGCCAGGCCAGCTCACACCGCATGTGGAATACCAACTTAGATTTATTTTTAATCTTAGCCTCTCTTAAGATTCAGTGTCAATCTGGCAGACTGGCACTGCGTTATATTATTATATGCACAATTGGGGAAGAAGAAATCAAGTGAAGCCTTTTCAATCTCCCCAGTTGCTGATGCTGACACATTTTTATTCTCCTTGTTTTCCCCTCCTGCTCCATTGCTAAATGCCGAAGAAATGGACGAATTTAAGGTATTCTAAATTGTACGCATTTGCGTTATAAAGTAAATGTATAATTTTGCTAACTGTTAAAAATTAACTGTGCAGATTATTTTGATACGCAATAGAACAAGTCTTCAGATGCATTTTAGTTTAGTTTAATTCAGATTAGGCTAGGAGAAGAGAGCGTTGTCACTAACCATGGTGAGTTTGGAGAGTTGATCGACGGTTGGAGCTTTGCCATTGCATACTTCCCTAACCTGTGCCCGGACTTTTTCCTGCCACTCGGGGTTGCTGGCGAGGAGCATGACGGTCCAGGTTAGCAGAAGCGCCGTGGTTTCATGTCCGGCGAAGAAAAAGGTCTTGCACTCATCCATGATCACCTGCAAATTCAGGCTGAAACCGCCAACCTTCTTATTCTTCTGCATCTCATTCAACAGCAGCCCCAACAAATCATTCCCATGTGAATTGCTTCTCCCCACTTCAACACAGTCCTTCCTGCTCTGTATGATCTCCATCAACAGTCTCTCCACCTCCATTTTCAACGCCTTCACCTCCCTGTTATATTTGCTAGGCAAAAATCTGTTCACAAACAAAAACATCACATCCATTAATAAAACGCCTTCACCCTCCCTGTTATGATGTTTTGAACTATTGGTAACAAGAACTCACCGGCTACCGGGAAAGCAGAGGTGGCGGCTGGCCTGAGCGGAGCTCTGTTGCAGCAGAGTGAGCTTATCAAATATCTCCTTCCCCTTTTCGTAGTTGCTGTCGAACTCTGTTCTCGAAATGATGTCGGCGGTCAATCTCGCCATGTGCTCGCTGATTTCAACCTCATTATCTCCGAACCTGCTCTCCTTTTCAAGCGTCTTAAGCATCTCCTTGGTGCATTCCACCATGTACACTGCATAACTCTGTTCCAAAAAAAAAATCAGCAAAAATGGCATGGTAAAACTAAAACAGAGGTCTTGATTTTGTTTTTCTCTAAGGACCTTGAGCTTGTCTCCGACGAATGCGGGTTGAACAATGTGTCGCTGGTGATGCCAGGCGTCGCCGTTGGCCATCAAAAGTCCCCGGCCGATGAAATGCTTTGTCCCCTGCTGCTGCTGCCACGACTTTCCGGAAATGGAGCTGTACTTGGACATCAGATCCTTGATCATCTCCGTCTCGCTGAGGCACATCCTCGGCTCATTTCCGTTCCAGTATATGAACCTCTTCCCTGCAAAACAAAAACCCATCTTCTCCGATCAGTTCTCCGATTAACAATTAAATTAGCTCTCGATTTTGATGATGAACGGAAGATAATCATACCGTAGGTTTTGGACCATGCAACATAATGGGGGAGAAGGCGGTCGACGATGTCGTGGGAGATGGAATCCATGTCCTGGGAGGTTGATTTTGAGACTAAGGAGGCCATTTCTAAGATGTTACCGACAAGAAACCGTGGTTTGGGGCCACGAACACCTTGCTTCTCCATCATCTTCTTGATACGTCTGGGAGTCAACCAGTAACAGCAAAGCGTTTCGTACGAGATTTTCAGGAACATGGTGAGGCACACCGCTAGGATGGCCACCAGAACCACCTGCACTGCCATTCTGTTTCTTTTGATATCAAAGGGAAAGGGAAGATTTGTTTGTGAATTGTGAGTATGGTGTGTCAATGGCAAGTCCAATTTATAGAGATCCTTCTTTAACTATTTGTTTATTGCCTTCGGAAGCACCCAAAATACGCTCCATTTTGCAATTACTCAATGCGATTCCATGGTTTAGCTGATTTGACTATACATCTTACTAATCTAATTCAAATATTCTATCATTCGAAATTATTTTTTATTAAATATTATTATATTTTAAGAAAATGAATTCTTCATGATATTGGATATCGCTCGTTAACAATTAAAAATTTACAATGAAAATGATATCAAATTTAACTAATCTATTACATTTGCATTACTAATTATTTATCATGAGTGTGTTTGATATTTGATATCACGAAAATCTTTACCTGCTGATTTCGTAACTTAGAGGCTCATTATTAATTTGATTTTGTTGTGATTTTGGATTCAATTAAGGTATAATCTGAATTTTATTCACATTCTTATCGTGTCGGATTACTACAGCGGGAATGAATGCATGTTGACTTTTATATCCTGTATTAGTAACTCTTTGGTAAGAAAGTATGTAATATTTATAGATTCTCATTTAATAATTAATTCCCTAACCATATCTTATTTGTTTATAATTTTTTTATAGATTTTTCTATTTTTTTTATCTTATTTGAATTTCTCTTTATTCGATTAAGTTTAAATTAATTCGAATCAAATTTATCCATTTCAATAAGTTTACATTAGTCACACATTGTCCAGTGACTATCTTTTATCCAACTAGTTTAGTTTAACTTTTATTTCTTCAACTCTATTTACTTAATTTAGTTCTAATTAGTATGATTCAATTCAAGTTTTAGTCAAAAAGAAGTTGGTGAAATCAGTGTGGATGATATAATAATATTTATCATATTTATGTAACCAATTCGTGTATCATTTAGGGAAAGTTGCGAGCATGTATTAATATTTATATATAATAATGCGTACAAGTAATAATATATTTTTTAAAATATGAATGAAAATTTATTGCTAGAAATACGTTATATAATGAAATAAAGTTTAAGAGTTGTTAAAAATATAGGTTATTTTGACATAACCGATTAGCCTACATTATTCTAGATTATTCTCTATAGTTTAGATTTATTGTATCTTGTACTCATGTATCTATTTATTTCCTAATCTATCAATTCTCACATCATTGAGATTTCCCCTCTATCATGGTATCAGTTGCAAATCGGTCCTAGACCTAATTTTATATTTTCTTGCAATTAGTATTTGTATTGTTCATCCACCGATGCACCGCCGCCACGATACTGCTGTGCCACCAGCGCCGCCAATGAGATTCCTTTTTCACCATCATTGTGTTTTTTTAGTTGTGGCAAACCGATCGTCGCCGTCAATCATTGTCATCATCCAAAAATCAGTGCTTTTCGGCACCGATCGTCTACTCCGACGTCCTTGCTACTTTCACGTCAAGGCCGAAGCTTTCCTTCATCTCGGTCTCACTGTCGCCCGTCTGTCTCTATTGTCGCTACAACGTTACAGAAAAGGTGAACCTTTTGTCTCGATCTCACACCCGTTCAATATCTCAGCCAGATCCATGCGTCACACGCCTATATTCTCTCGCACGTTGAACGGCCCTGTCCTTTTGTGCGTTGCGCGGCTGCTGTCCTTTCGCGCGTTGCTTGGCTGCTGTCATTTCGCGCGTTGTGCGGCCGCCTTTCTTGTTGGTTGTAGTCTCTGCGCTTTGGTTGTTGGTGTTTCTCTTTTTCGACTTTTTTACAGCTATATTTTTGACTTACATCTACAATAGTGTCTCGTTTGGCGCACTTATCTCAGGCTGATAGTTCCACTAATTGGATTGCTGACAAATTAAATCGCCATCGTTGGGTAGCTACATCTGGCGGGACGAGTCATATGACCTCATCTCCTTTAGGTCTTGATGATGTGAGTTCTTATTTCGGCGCCAACCAAGTTCGTCTGGAAATGGTTCGTCTCTGCCAATCACACATATTGGTAATTCTCGAATCACAAATTCTTTGTCACTGCGAGATATTTTGGTCGTACCCCCATCGTACCACTAATTTACTCTCCATTAGCAAATTAACTCGGGATTTGCATGCTATTATTCGCTTTGATGATAGTTCTTTTATGATTAAAGCAATCTACTGGTGGTGTTCTTGGCCGTGGTAATGGTGATGATGGACTGTATGTTCTGGATTGTAGTGATGTTGCTTTAACTGCTTATGCTGAGTCTGGAAAATCAAGAGCATCTTTTGATTTGTGGCATGCTAGGCTTGGCCATGCATCCCCTCCAATCATCTCTACTCTAACAAAGATCAGAGCATTTGTCTGTTTCCTCCTTGGTGCATGAATCCCATATTTGTGATTCATGTATTATGGCCAAGGGTCACATGCAGCCTTTTATTGAGAATCATAAACGTGCATCACATGTGCTTGATTTGTTCCATTGTTACGGGGACATGCTCCTGTTACATCTGGAAATGGATTTTCCTACTATGCCATTTTTCTTGATGATTTTTCACGTTTTACATGGCTATATCTTCTTCGTCACAAGTCGGATTTTGCTGACATTTACCTCAAATATGAGACTTTTGTGGAGAATCAGTTTTCTACTCGTATTAAGGTATTTCAGATTGATGGAGGTACTCAATTTCTCAATATTCATCTCCGGAATCACTTTACTTTCAAGGGTCATCACCAGATCTCATGTCCTTATACACCTGAGCAGAATGGGTGTGCTGAGCGGAAACATCGTCACGTACTCGAGATGGGGTTAACCATGTTATTTCACTGTCACCTTCCTTTGTCTCACTAGGATAATACTTTTGGTATCGCGGCCTACACTATCAATCGTCTTCCTTCACCGGTACTCAATTGGGATACTCCTTATGGCCTTCTCTATAGTCATTCCCCTATTTACTCCAACTTCCACCCTTTTGGTTGTCGAGTTTATCCATATGCTCATCCGTATGCACCAAAAAAAACTCTCTCCCAGGAGTATAACTTGTGTTTTTCTTGGCTACAGTAGTCAATACAAAGGTTTTCGGGGCTTAGATCGCGCTACTGGTAGGATTTACATATCTCATCATGCTTGCTTTGATGAGTCATAATTTCCATTTGCTTCGAATGGAAGTTCAGGTTCACCTTTTCCCTCCATGGATGTATCTGCATTCATTGATCCACATTCCTTTGACATTTTCTTCGACTGCACACGCACCTTCTTGTTCTGATTGTCCTTGCTCGAATTGTTCGGATGACGCGATAGAAACCACAGCTGCTCCACACGTTCCTGAACCTCTTGTACAGTCTCTGCCAGGCTCACCTTCTAGATCATCATAGCCAGGTGTTGTGATTGGATCTTCACCCACCTCGTCGAAGGTATCTTTTGACTCATCTTCCATGAGCTATTCTTCATATTTTTCGACGAGTCCCTCTCTTTCAGCGTCACCCTTTGTCCCTTAGGTTCCACCACTGGCTCGCTCTCATCCAATGAGTACTCGGAATCAGGATGACACTAACCAAGTTTGAAAGTTTGATGGTTTTGTTACTGTACTAACAGTTTCCTTGCTTACTCAAAACAAGCCTCGTGACTATCGTACTACGCTTTGAGATCCATAATGCAGCCATGAGTGATGAAATGACTGCCCTACGATAGCAACACACATGGGATTTGGTTACACGTCCTCCCGATGCCAGCGTTGTTGGCTCCATATGAGTGTTCCGGTTGAAATACCGACCTGATGGTACTTTGGATCATCATAAGGCTCGTCTTGTTGCTCAGGCATATACCCAGCTACCTGGTTTTGATTTCGATCTCACTTTCTAATAAGTCCATGGTTCATATAATGGACCTCACTTAATCTCGGACCAAGGCCCGAGAAGGGTCATGGGCTCGAGTTACACGGAGGATGGATCCACGGGTCCATCAATCCAAATCCTTATAAGGAATGCGTATATTCTGGATGTTCTACAAGGAATACACTTCCTCTAAACATGGTAACACAACCAAAACCGAAATATACTTCTCCTATACATGGTAATACAACTGTTATCTCCATAAGAGTTGTATTTATACCATAATTATATCTCTTACCAATCTACGGAGGGTAACTCTATAAATACCGAAGGTTTGGTAAACCTCTTTGTCTATGATCTTACATACAATACGCCTTACTCACATACTGACTTGAGCGTCGGAGTGTCCATCCCCAGGACACCCAAGGCTTTGTCTTGCAGATAAGTTCGTGAGCCGGGTTCGTGATCAAGTGTGGGTTCTAGACATCCATCAATTTGGCACGCCCAGTGGGATCCGCGTGTCGATCTTGATCTAAACGATCTTCAAAAACTCATGACTGATCTGGCTGAAAACCTTCGTGGGAGAACACGAATCCATTTTCCACGACCACGATGAGAGAAGCACCACCGCCAACCAGGGAGCAGGAAGGAGCATCAACGGTATACACCAATCGCCAGAAGAAGCCTCTCCCTGGGAATGGGAGGGCAAAAGATCTCACATGGACGGAGCTATCGCTTTTTCGCCAGAGGATGCAGTTCTTAACCAATTCCCCCATTCAGATCCTTTAGTGATTACTGTCACCATAAATCACAACGTGATTAAAAGGGTTCTGGTGGATGGGGGAAGTGATGTGGAGATTATGTTTCTCAGCTGTTATGAGCAGCTTGAATTAAACAGAAGTAATCTAGTACCTACAAAACTAAGCTTGGTGTTTGCCGGTGATTCCATTATCCCTTTGGGAAATATTACCTTGCTAGTACGAGTGGAGGACGGCCCTCAGAGTATAACTCTCTGGTGTACTTTCGCAATATTTGACTCCATGGCACCATACAACATCATACTCGGTCGGCCATGGATGTGCCAAGCAAAAACCATCTGGTCCCCCTACCATTTGGCCATGAAGTTTCCCTACAAATCAAGGTATAGCCGCGGTGCGAGGTGATCAACAGTTAGCTCGAGTTTGCACCATTCAAGCTAGTAGAGAACCTGAAAGGAAGATCCTGAATCAGCCAAGTACTTTGAGTCTGAGCCGATGCAGCTCGGAGAATCAGGAACCGTCGAGGTCGGAACTCTCCTATCCTCCGAGATAAAGGCCAAACTTCAAGATCTTCTCAATCAATATATAGATGTCTTCTCGTGGGATACCAATGATTTGGTAGGAGTGCCTACTCACCTGGCGGAACATTATCTAAACATCGATCCAACGCAGAAGCCTATAAAGTAGAAGCGCTGTATCTTTGCATTGGATCGAGTTGATGCCATCAGAGAAGAAGTAGATAAGCTACTCAAAGCCGACCTCATCGAGGAGGTACAATACCCTAAGTGGATAGCTAATCCAGTAATGGTCAAGAAACCAGATGGAAAGTGGAGAATGTGCATCGACTTCACCAACAACTGCTGTCCCAAAGATAGCTACCCTCTGCCCTCGATGGACCGCCTGGTCGAAGCAATCGCCGGATACCAGGTGTTAGCTTTCTTTGACCCCTTTAAAGGATATCACCAAATTCCTATGACAGAAAAGGACAAGGAGAAAACCTCCTTTATAACTGATAGAGGGACCTTTTGCTACAAAAAACATGCACTTCGGATTGAAGAACGCCATAGCCACTTATCAGTGACTGGTGGATAAGCTATTCAAGTCCCAAATAGGACGTAACCTGGAGATATATGTGATGATAGGGTGGTGATAAGCCGCAGCTACAAAGCATTCTTTGAAGATTTAAAGTAAACCTTTGATACATTACGAGCATCCAATCTAAAGCTGAACCTCGCTAAATGTACCCTTGGTGTTGGAGCATGCAAATTCTTAGGATACATGGTATCCAATAGGGGAATCAAGGTTAACCCCGAGAAGATAGAAGCCCTGCAAAATATGCAACCCCCAAAGACCGTCAAGGACGTACAGAAGCTAACAGGATCCCTCGCGACCCTTAGCTGATTTCTCTCCAAAGGAGCTGAAAAGCATATGCCTTTCCTCAACATCCTTAAGAAGGGCAACCAGTTCGAGTGGTCACACGAGTGTGGAGAGGCTTTCCAAGCGCTCAAAGATCACCTCCGACATTTACCAACACTCTCAAAACCGGACAATGGAGAGACTCTTTACTTATACATATCTGCCTCCCAGCTAGCCATCAGCGCTGTGTTGGTCAAGGAAAAGTAAGGGTCACAGCACCCCATATACTATGTTAACAAAGCCCCACAAGGGCCCGAGACCAGATATAACCCTCTCGAGCGTCTGATATTGGCTCTCATACATGCCTCTCGACGGCTGCGGCCGTACTTTCAAGCACATACAATAGTGCTCCTGACCAATTATCCGATCAGACAGATCCTTCAGAACCGATACCTCATGACGGATGATGAAGTGGGCCATCGAGTTTGGGGAGAATGATATACAGTACAAACCTCGGACGGCCATCAAAGGCCAAACTTTATTTGATTTCATAATGGAGTCAGTTGAATCGGTGGAGACCAACCAACAAGAGCCAGTTCCCGATACTGGAAAATGACGTCTATATGTAGATGGATCCTCAAACTCAGGGGGAAGTGATGATGAACTACCATTACTCATGATTAAAGAGAGTATGGGGGGAAATACACACACAGAGATATAAGGAAAAAACATACACAAGCAAATGCGCAGAGAAAGAAGATAGCACTTACTGATGATGGAAGCAGAAAGCAGAAATTTGGGCCTTCTGAAATTGATGAAGTACTGATGCGTCTTCTGCACTTGGAAAGAAAAAAATTTCGAATAAGAGAAGACAATGGGAATGATTTGGGAAATTTAATCCAAACCCAGACAGCATTGAAGACGAGCAATTACCTCGATTCTGTTTTCAATGCAAGTAATTGGAGAGATGGGGGACAGACCGTCTCTTCTTTCCAATGAAGATACGCCACGTGTATCTACCATATGGATTTCAAAGGAAGCTAATCTCAGCCGTCCATGTATTCGATAGAATACGAAGGAACTTTAAGCTAGATATTCAGAAGGGTAAGTTCGAGAGGATAGTCCTAGATGGACACCCCGAACTTGATACCCCGAGTTATTCTCCCTCGAATTTTTGGTCTTCCCTCGAGATGGAGTACTCTATATTCTGAAGATCTACCTTGGGGCTACTGATAAGTCCATGGTTCGTATTCGGGCCTCATTCATACTCGGACCAGGGCCCGAGAAGGGTCGTGGGCTCGAGATTCGCGGAGGGTGGATCCACGGGTCCATCAATCCTAATCCTTATAAGGAATGCGTATATTATGAATGTTCTACAAGGAATTTACATCTTCTCAAAGATGGTAATACAGCTATCCTAAACATGGTAATACAATCATGTCCGAAATATACTTCTATTATACATGGTAATACAACTACTATTCCCATAAGAGTTGTATTCATACCATAAATACATATCTTGGTGATCTACAGATTGTAGTCATATAAATACCTTAAAGATTTGGTAGACCTCTCCATCTAATCTCATACTTTATACTTTACGCCTTAAGCAAATATACTGACTTGAGCGTCGGAGTGTCTATCCCTGGGACACCCGGGGCCTTTGTCTTGCAGATCAGTTCGAGAGCCTTGTTCGTCGTCGAAGTGTTGGTGTCCGGCACACATCAGCCTTGACGAACATAACTGGTAAAACAGTCATCAATTTCTTTTGGAAAAATATTGTGTGTCGCTACGACATCCCGAGATACATAGTGACCGATAACGGGTCACAATTTACCAATAACCCCTTAAAGAAATGGTGTGAAGACTACCCCATAAATCAAAAGCTCACCTCGGTACACCATCCAGAAGTCAATGGCCAGGTAGAGGTCACAAATCGAACCCTGGTAAACGGCATCCAAAAGCGCCTAGAAGGAGCTAAAGGAAACTGGATCCGAGAACTCCCGAGTGTGATCTGGGCCCATAGAACAACACCAGCTACAGCAATAGGAGAAACTCCTTATAGCTTAGTCTATGGGTCCGAGGCGGTCATCCCAATGGAAATTGGAGTCCCCTCTGCTCGTACCTCACAACCAAAGATGAAGATGGCACTGCCAACGAAGGAAGCCTTCGTCTCGACCTCGACCTCCTCGAAGAAAAAAGAGCCAATGCCACCATCCACAAGGCTAAGGTAAAAGAGAGAGTCAAACGTTACCATGACAAAAAGGTTCGCTTGGCTATTTTCGTTAAAGGAGACCTCATCATGAGTTTAAACAAAAAAGCAAGAAAGAGGCGGGCTAGCCCTTAATTGGGAAGGTCCTATCGAGTCCTAGAATCCCATCCAGGGGGAAGCTACCTCTTGGAAACCATGAAGGGCGAATCCATACCACGAATACGGAACGTGATTAACTTAGGAAAGTATCACGCAAGATGAAGCTCGAGAAAGAACCCCACGAGGGTCCGAGACAACTAGGCTCCATCACTATGGGTACAAAACTCAAACTATTTGATGGATGTCTACGACCCGCACTTGATCACGAACTCCGCTCACGAACTGATCTGCAAAACAAAGGCCCCGGGTGTCCCGGGGATAGACACTCCGACGCTCAAGTCAGTATATTTGTTTAAGGCGTAAAGTATAAAGTATGAGATTAGATGAGAGGTCTACCAAACCTTTAGGGTATTTATATGGCTACAATCCGTAGATCACCAAGATATGTATTTATGGTATGAATACAACTCTTATGGGAATAGTAGTTGTATTACCATATATAATAGAAGTACATTTCGGACATGGTTGTATTACCATGTTTAGGATAGCTGTATTACCATCTTTGAGAAGCTGTATATTACTTGTAGAACATTCATAATATACGTATTCCTTATAAGGATTAGGATTGATGGACCTGTGGATCCATCCTCCGCGTATCTCGAGCCCACGACCCTTCTCGGGCCCTAGTCCGAGTATGAATGAGGCCCGAATACGAACCATGGACTTATCAGTAGCCCCAAGGTAGATCTTCAGAATATAGAGTACTCCATCTCGAAGATTGAAGGAGAGGCTTGCTTCTCGAGGGAAAACCAATAACTCGAGGGAGAATAACTCGGGGTGTTAAGCTCGGGGGTGTCCTTCTAGGAATGTTCTCTCGGGCTTACCCTTCTGAATATCTAGCTTCAAGTTCTTTTGTATTCCACCAGGACAAGTGGACGGTTGGATCTGAATCTACATTCTTGAATTCTGAGGGGATTGACACGTGGTCTTGATTCATTGTATCTTCTGGCGGTGAGGAGAACCAACCTTCCAATTGCCTGTATCGTTTCGCGAGTCGAGGTAATTACTCCACTTAAATGCGTGCTAATTACTGGTTATATAACCAAGTAATTTTCCTTGTGTTTATCCTCAATCTTCATCCAAGTATTTTGCGTTTCCATCTCTGCAAAAATTCTCAACTAAACTCTTGTCTTTCTTCATCGTCTTCTTCTCATAAGCTTTTCCCCCCATTCTCTGTGTTGTCATGTCGTTTCCGAACTCTAGCATTCCCTCTGGCAATGGAGAGAATGTTCCCTTGGCTCGTGACTTGCGCACTTTATTCCTGGAGGTTGAGTCTGGGGAATTGATGGAGGTAACTATGGCGACACTGCTGCAGGCGGTAGCTGTAGTGGCAGATGACAGTGCCTCCGGGTCAGAGATAGACCTTAATGCGGAGCCCCAAGTTGATAAACGGGTTCCGGACGCCGAAGGTGTGAATCATGTCACCAAGGTGGTCGACGAAAATACCCTGCATTTTTTGAAGTCATGCAGGTTGTCGTACCCCATCGAGGCTGATTTGAGGCTCGAGGACAAGACCACTCCGGTCAAGGATCTTGTGAGCCCCACTCGAGGGGTAGTATATGGCAGGTTCTTGCAACTGGGTTTGAGTTTTCCCTTTCCCCCCTGTGTTTTCACAGTTTCTTCAGCATCATCGGCTTCGCCGTTGTCAGATTCATTCCAATGTGGTGGTGACAATGGTGGCTTTCATCTTCTGGTGCTTCCGGAAGAAATATGAACCAAGCCTGGATCTGTTTAGGAGGTTGTTCAAGCTATTCCGCTTCAAGGATCGCGAGCACATTACCCTTACTTCTCGAAAGGGCAAGGTTTTCACTTTTCCTGACAATAGCGGCAAGTGGGAGGACATTCGGCTAACCTTTGATCGAACAAAATATGAGGTTCCTGATTGGAATCCGAAGCCAAAGGACACTGTACCTCTTGATGTCTTTGAGATGCCTGTTCATTTGAAGGGCATTGTTTAGAAGTTCTTGAAGGAGAAGATTGTCTTCAAGGAGGGTGGATTTGTGCGGGTGGCTCATAGCTCGGTGTGGCAGTGGCCTGCTATCACCTATTCTTATCTGTTAGATGTTCCACGGTCCAAATCCACGTCTAGCTTCCTGAAGAAGGATCGAGATTGGACCCTCCCTGATAAAATCCAGGGAGATGAGAAGAAGGCCAAGAAACGGACTTCTAGAAAGTCACCCCGAAATAAGGGTGAATCTTCTTCCAGTCAATCTTCTTCAGGTAATTTCTGTTTCAAAACAGCGTAGTTGTCTGGTATATTTCTTTTACCTAGCGTATTTACGCTCTCTTTTATGTATACAGCCTCTCCTTCAAAGAAAAAGATCAAGAAAGGGAAGGCCAATCTCCAGGCTATAGATGAGGAGGTAGAGGAGGTAGAACTGGAGGCTGGGAAGTCCTCATATGATGATGAATCTGACCTTGAGCTGGTTGTATCTGAAGATACTTCTCTGAAGAAACTGAAGTGTTATCTGAACTGCCTAAAGGAAGAGGATGGTCAGGCTTCTCGGAGGTCTTCTAAGAAGTATCCCTTCGTTGCTGAGGTAATTATCTCTCCCATTCTGCTATACGAGTTTCTTAGATATCAGGTTTTTATATGTCTTCCACTTTTACAGTTGATGGCGGATATGTCCACGGTGGGATTTCGAGCTAATGATGTGATCCGGTACTTGTCTGATTCTGTAATGGAGTTACATGCCAAGTGCCAGGCCTTCAGGGAAAAGAAGGAGGAGATGGAGGTCGCCCTTTTGACTCTGACAGCGGAGTCTGCCGCACCTACTCCTCCTGTTCAGGCTCCATCGGAGGTGACTCAACTGGAAGCCAGGGTAAAACAGCTGGAGGCCGAGAAAGAGGACCTGCTATTGGCAAAGAAATTCCAGGATAAGGAATTGGAGACTTATCGGGATATTGTAGAGGAGCTGGCGCGAAATCAAGCTGCGGAGAAGGACCCAGGGGAGACCAAACGACTCCTAAAGCTTTGGAGTGCCTTCGTTGCTTGTAGCCCTGAGTTTCAGAGCCATAGGGAGGAGTATGGAGATTTATTCCATTCTTCTGAGCTGCATGCGATCTTGGGTGGCGTTCTGCAACTATGTCAGTCCGAGGAGGAGGTGAAGATGATGAAGGAAATTTTTTCTCATCCAGATGCTGCTGATAAGCTTTTTGCTCTGACTGCTAAACACTGGATCCCTAGGGCCGAGTTTTTGGATGCATTGGATCCCTCCGAGAAGATAGTAACATCGGGAGATTTACTGAGGCTTATTAAAGCTAAGTATTCTGAATTACCTTCTCTTGAAGAGGTGCTTAATCCTTCCACTGGTAAGGTTGAGTAATCCCACCAGGTTTGCTACCTTACTTGCTGGCATCTTCTCATCAGCCTCGGTCTCATGATTTACTGGAAAGGAGCACCAGCCTTAGTTGTTAAGTTCTCGCAATTATCCATGATGAACATTTTCCGAGCTTAATGTTGTTTGGCTTCTTCCTTGGGTGTCCTTTGACAAGGCCTTTAATGTCACAGCGTGCAGAAAAGTTGACAATAGCCCATCTCTCCAGTGTCACTTCTGGTGAAGTCCTAGGAAACCCTATTGAGTATATTTAAAATGTACCATATTCTGATGTAATAACACCTTTGATATGTCTTTTTTAGGTTCGAGGTTTAGCCTCTTATGTGCCCTTTTGAGGGTCTTGTTTAGAAGTATCATATTCTGATGTAATAACACCTTTGATATGAATTATTTGCGTTCGAGGTTTTTCCTCTATGTGTGCCCTTTTGAGGGTCTTGTTTAGAAGTATCATATTCTGATGTAATAACACCTTTGATATGAACTTCAACTTTTGTTTTTGAGATTTCTCCTCTTTATGTTGAGATGATTGATTCTCGAGCACGTCTGCCCTTTTGGTCTATAGACCTCAATCAAGCACTTTTTGAAGTACTTTATCTCGAACCTATCTCTTTTATTCAAAACGATTGGCATTCGAATATTGGATCCAAACAACTTATAAGTTGACCAATCATATACTTTATAAAGTATATTGTTTTGAATAGGAATCAGTGTTATGCTTAAGACAACAATCCTCTTTTTAGAAAAGGAATTTAAGATTGCTTGTTATAAGGATAGGTATGAAAATGACTTCAATCTAAGTTTATGACTTTAAGAATAGAAGCAAAGTAAATAATGGGTTTATGTTTGAGTACCCGTTTGTGCGAGAGCATACTTGTCTCGGACCTTGATGAGGCTTCTCGGACATTCTTGATAGTCTCGAACCTTTGTGAGGCTTTCCATTGAGTTATATTATCTTCCGTGATACTTTCGTAAGTTAATCACATTCCATCTTCATGGTATAGGTTCCCCCTTCATGGTTTCCAAGAGGTAGCTTCCCCCTGGATGGGATTATAGGACTCGATGTGGACCTTCCCAGTTCAGGGCTAGCTTCCCTTCCACTTCTTTCTTGCTTTTTTCATTTAACCTCATGACAAGGTCTCCTTTAACGAAAGTGGCTAAGCGGACTCTTCTATCATGGTAGCGCTTGACTCTTTCCTTTACCTTGGCCTCGTGGATTGTAGCATTTGCTCTCTTCTCCTCTAGGAGGTCAAGGTCGAGACGAAGGTTTTCTTCGTTGGCCGTGTCTTCTTCATCATCTGGTTGAGAAGTATGGGTAGAGGGAACCCAAATCTCCATGGGGATGGCAGCTTCGGACCCATAGAATAAACTATAAGGAGTCTCTCCTGTTGCAGTGGCTGGTGTAGTTCTTTGATCCAGTTTCCTTTAGCTCCTTCGAGGCGCTTCTTGATACCGCTTACCAAGGTACGCTTTGTAACCTCTACTTGGCAATTAGCTTCTGGATGGTACACCGAGGTGAGCTTCTGGTGTATGCCATACTTCGTACACCATGTCTTGAAGGGATCATTAGCAAATTGTGCTCCACTGTCGGTCACTCTGTATCTCGGGATGCCATAGCGACACACAATATTCTTCCAGCAAAAGTTGATAACTGTCTTGCCCGTTATGTTGGTTAAGGCTTCAGCCTCTAACCATTTTGAGAAATAATCGATGGCCACTATAAGGTACTTGAAGTTACCAGGGGCCGTGGGAAAAGGTCCGACGAGATCTATGCCCCGTCGGACGAATGGCCAGGATTCTTGGATGGTAATCATATTCTCCTGTGGCACGTGGATCATCTTAGCAAATCTCTGACACTGGTGACAAGAATTGATATATTTTTTTGCATCTTGTAGCATTATAGGCCAGAAATAACCATTTGTAGGAGCTTTCGGGTGATGGTACGTGGACCTTGGTGGCTACCACAGACTCCTTCATGTGTTTCTTGTATTAAGTGTTCCGCGTCGGAAGGCCCAACACACTTAAGTATTGGTTGGAGGTATCCTCTCTTATATAGGATGCTGTTGTGGATGACATATTTTGGAGCTTTAACTCGGACCTTCCGTGCCAGGTGCTTGTCCTAAGGAAGACTGCCTGTTTGGAGGTATTCAATGTAGAGGTTCATCCATGTGTCTGAGATGTCAACAACCATGATGCTACTCTCTTCGTAACTTCTCTTTGCCAGGGTTTCCATTAGCAATTCTTGAGAAGATCTTATGTTGAGGTCCGAGGAGGCAAGTTAGCTAAGTGCATCAGCCTTTTGGTTAGCTTCTCGGGGGATATGATTCAACTCATAATGTCGGAATTGATTTAGGAGAGGCTTAACTATCTTGAGGTATTTCTGGAGACTGTACTCCCGAGTTTCGTATTCGCCTTTAACCTGTTGAACCACGATCTGTGAGTCACTGAATATTTCGAGGTCCTTGACCTCAAGGTCCTTTGCTAGTTTCAACCCTGTAATGAGGGCTTCATATTCTGCTTCATTATTAGTGGCTCGAAAATCAAAATGGAGAACGCAAGGATGGTCCTTTCCCTCGGGGCTGGTGAGTAAGACTCCAACACCGCTTCCTCCCGAGTTGGAGGATCCATCCACATATAGTTGCCATTTTCCGGAGTCCGGAGTTGGGTTTGGTTTGTCGATCTCCACTGGTTCAACAGACTCCATTATGAAATTAGATAAGGCTTGGCCCTTGATGGCTATCCGAGGTTTATATTGTATGTCATGTTCTCCCAACTCGATGGCCTACTTCATCATTCATCCCGAAGCGTCAGGCTTCTGGAGGATTTGCCTGATCGGGTAGTTGGTTAGGAGAACTATTGTATGTGCTTGGAAGTATGGTGTCAACCGCCGAGAAGCATGGACGAGGGCTAATATCAAGCGCTCGAGAGGAGTATATCTGGTATCGGGCCCGTGTAAGGCCCTACTTACATAGTATATGGGATGTTGCGATCCTTCTTTTTCCTTGACCAATACAACGCTGATGGCTAGCTGGGATGTAGATATATATAAGTAAAGAGTCTCTCCTTTATCTGGCTTTGACAATGTCGGAAGTTGTTGAAGATGGTTTTTAAGTTCTTGGAAAGCCTCTCCGCATTCATGTGACCACTCAAACTGGTTTGCCTTCTTAAGGATATTAAAGAAGGGTAGATGTTTTTCCGCTTCTTTGGATAGGAAACGGCTAAGGGCTGCAAGGGACCCTGTTTTTGGAGGTTGCATATTTTGCAAAGCCTCTATCTTCTCGGGGTTTACTTCGGATTCCCCAATACTATTTACGAAATCGGAAATATAAAATTACTCTTAATCCGGCTAGTTTCCGAAGCCGTAAATGATTCACATTTATCAACATTAATTTAGTCGAAAATTAAATAATTTTAAATTGTAGAGATGCAGTTTATAAACTCAAGATTATTATTTAGCACATGCTATTTTTTTCAGCATGTTTTTTTTAAATAAAATAAGTTCAAATTCAATACTTTCAATTTAGTTTGGTTTGATTTGATGAAATAACATTTGACGGAATTCAGATTAATGCATCCACACCATTCTTATTTTCAATACATTAATTTTATAATTCGAAGAATAGGCACACCAAACATTTTAGTAAAAGTTGTGTAACACATCTTCCAATTTCATCTAGCTAGTCTGAATTAATAAATTCAAACTCTAGCTCACTTGAGTTGAAGAGATCAGTAGAAATAATTCGGAAAATTAGTCCACCCAAAATTTAATATTTTATAATTCACTTGAGTTGAAGAAATTCGTTGAAATAATTCGGAAAATTAGTCCACCCAAAGTTTTAGTCAAAGTTGTGTAAAACTGTAAATGACTACATATCTTCCAATTTCATCTAGCTAGTCTGAATTTTTAAAGACTGAACAACCAACTAATTGCTTTTTATTAGATTAAACGCATGCGCAGACTAGAACAAGTAGTTTCGACCCTTATGAATTCTGTCTTGCTGGAAACCTGAGAAAAAACCAAAGTGATCAGACAATGGACAAGGCGTCGAAGATTTCATGTCCTTCCTTTTTTTAGCTGTTGATGGAGGATGATATCAACAACGGAATTGTAAATAAATTTCATCCAATAGATTCTTCCAGTATTTCATCAGTTTTACATTTCAACTAAATTCTATATATTTTTATCTGTTTGTTTAGCGAATTCCCCATAGTTTTGTAATTGAACTAGAGAAGAGTGAATCTCCTCGTAACTATTCACTCGTCATTGGAGAAAATAGAAGGTCATCTAGCGTCACAGTTTCCCTCTCTTTAATGTTTGATCTCCTTGTAACATAATAAGGGATCAATTCAGCGTCACAGTTTCCCTCTCTTTACTGTTTGATCAGTTTCTAAGAGACAATATGACCAATCAAACTTAGCTTGCTACTAGTAACATAATTAGTTTATTAATTCCAAATGTATTCATGTCTTTAATTTCATATGTACAACTAAAATGTACATTTTACGATTTCGGAAACAGTGTGCATCGGGCGGTTTACGACTTCGGAAATGACCCTCATTATTTGGTTCCGGCCAGTGTCCGACATCGTGAACTCTTCGTGACTAAAATTATATAATACTTTACGCTGTCGGAATAGCTACAGTTTATTTTATTTGAAAAGACTTATTTCGAGAGATTTACGAAATCGTAAACCAAAAGAGATGATCTCCGGCCAGTTCCCGATTTCGGAAACTAGTCGCCTAACCCAAAAAAACAAGATCAACTTGATAAAGATGAAAATGACAATTTTAAATTGAATTGAAGGGGAAAATTGATTTAAAAATATTGTAATTAATTCATACAATTTGTAACACATGATCAAATTGCAATAGTCTTCAAAGGACACAATGTCTTAAGTAAAATTTTAAAAAATATTTCAACAACTTGTAAACCTAGCCATCAAATCCTGGGAAAAAACCATGCTGGGTGAAGTCGTGGTCTTGTGAAGTTGAGGGGCCACGGGGAGGTGAGGGGCCTTGTGAAGTTGAGGGGGCTTGTGAGCTCGACGCGACATTAGAAGTAGAGGCGTTATGTGTGGCATCACGTGTGGCCTCTTCATCGTCACTCACTTGCGCAAGGTCGCCATAGTACACTTCTTCCTCATCCTCACTTAGCACGATATGGAGACCCTTCTCTTGGATGTACGCTTCTTGATCTGCTTTGATCGCATCCAGTCTCTTCTTCGTTGTTTCTAGCTGGCTAGAAAAACAACAAAACAAGTGCGACATCTTTTCAAAAAGCACCTTCCGTTCACCTACAATTCAGACACTTTATTGGTTAGGAAAAAAAATCAAAATCAAACTCATAAACAACTATAGAGACTGAATTTAGTGGAACTCACCCGCAACAGTTTTTAGAGCGGCTGCCTCCTCGCGAGCTTGTTTTCTCCTCGCCACCTTTGCATGTGCCCCAGGTTTCAGAGTCTTTTCCTTGAATCTGCCTGTATCCTTGTCAAACACCCAATTCTTCAGGTCGATCCACCTGTCATCATAGTAGGATTGCATAACCGGCCGATCCAAGAATGGCACATTGGTTTTCCTACACGGCGCAATGATAAGCCCACCGTACGGAAACCTTTTATCCAACAAATGAGCACACTTTCTCATGTACTCATAGATGGCATATCCAGGATTCATTGGGATGCCCTCCATCGGGTAATAGAATACAAGCAGACGACCAGTGGTGGGATCGGTGGCATGCCCTCCCGTGGGCAGAACATTATAACAAACCCATTCTAAAACCAACCTCTTCTCTAGGGTCAACACATCTATCTTATAATCAGTCTCTGCAGTCCCTTTGCCCAAAGACTCATTTAACTTGAAGTAGTTACGGCCCATTTCAGCCATGTCTAAAGGTTGTTTATTAGACTTCGTCGCCCACCTATTGAATGTGAAAACATTATAGGGCCCCTGTTTATTTTGAGGCCTCAGATGAGTAGAATCAACCCACGGGCACCCTAGCACCTCATTAATCGCAAACTCATCAACGGGCACTAACACACCATTCACCCTACTCGACATCCTAGTGGTTGTGCATCTACCTAGATTAGCATAAAACTGTCTAACCTCATCTTTGTAGGTAGGCTCGTCTAGCATGATTATGTTATGCAAATAACTAGGACGAAAATAATTAATCGACTCTTTAAAACCTAAATCACAAACAGAGTTAGATTGTAGCACCTTTGAGTCGCACATGCCATGCCTAATCCACTTGCCGTAGTTCTGCTCGGCCACTGAATTGTAAAATCGCTGGCTGTGACCGTCCCTTTGGCGCTCATCCCCACCCCGCTCATGCCACTGCGCACGCCCGAGCATTACCGGCCTACTTAGCGGCTCCTCCTCCACCTCTTCCTCTTCCAAAAATCCCCCACGCTCTCCATGGGTACCCTCAGCCTCCTCCTCACCGCTAGTCTTCAACCCAGCCATCTCATCATATTCTGATTCGGTTTCAATTTCAGGTGGGGTGGAGGGCTTCTTCGATTTCTGCTTCTTTGGTTTAGGGTTGGGTGGTGGGGATGGTGATTCAGGTGATGTTGGGGCACCTCTCTTAGCTTTGTGCTTCGGCCTGGCTGGAGGCATGATTATGTCGCCGGAATTGATTCAATGGGGTGGTAGGGTTTGAGTTTTTGTGATTTGGGGCTTTTCTGAATCACAAAAACGCAGTTGACTATATATACCATTCTAAGTATACGATTTCGTAAACCACCCACAAACACATAATTTCTATTTCCGAAGTCGGAAACGGGTCTGGAAATAAGTTGAATTGGGGAAAATTGCATTTAACCGATCACTTTACGAGTTCGTAATAGATAATCTAAAAAAATTAAATGCTGATAATTATAATCCAGTGAAAAACCCGGCTAGGCTTCCGGCTCGTAAACATTTCTCTTTCATGTGATTTACGAAGTCGTAAATTTAGTGCCCCATCTGAAAAACAACTTTACGGTCCATTTACGATTTCGGAATGGATAAGCTGAAACAAATTGAATTGTGAGAATTAAAATACAGTGACAAACCCGGCTACGCTTTCGGCTCGTAAACATTTTTGTTTAGGGTGGTTTACGATATCGTAAAGTTTGTGCCCCATCCGAAAAATATGCTTACGACCTTATTACGATCTCGTAAAAGAGAACATTAAGATGGGTTCAATCTGCCTGATTAGAAAAGTCAACCCGATCCAATTGCTCCATCGTAAATATTTCGGAGAAGTCAGTTTACGATTTCGGAAATTACTCTGTATATAAAAAGAGTGACATTTCCGATTTCGTAAACCACCCGTTTCGACATCAGATTAGACTAAAACCCACCACGTGGGTTCAGTCATTCATTATCTTTCCAACCCATTTGTCTCTTCCTCATTATTTCTCCTCCTACACCACTCTTCCCTCTCAATATCTTATCAATTGTACAATATCACACTACCCAAATCCAAGAATCCAACTGAAGAACCTCACAAAAAGTTTAAATTCTACATATATTTCCCAAGTTCGACTATTTTGGGGTGTTTCATTCCAAAATAGAGGTACAATTGGTTACCTTTATTAACCCATTTGTATTGCTTTGTCACATGCGATGCAAACAAACATATGGGTTATGGGGTAACCAAATATTATCAAATCCAAACCCTAATCTAGTTGATGCATTAATTATCTATTTTAGGGTTCATTTATGTTATTGTCTTTTGCTTTGTTAGCTAAATCTTTATACTAATATCTTCTTATTTTGTTAAATGCACCCTAGCTATTTTATTGTCGGTGAAATTGAAATTTTTTAGTTGTTCTTATTTGTAGGTGAATTAGTGGACAAGTGCATGTATTTGGTATTAGTGATTAATTTGTTAATCATGACTCCTACATGTAAACAAAACAAAAATAAAATTCCTACAAAGAAGAAGGTCAAGTCATCCACAAAAGAACAATTGGTTGTAGATACAAAAATTCCTATAAACTTATGTTGAGAAATACAAAGGCGTTGGGACGCGGGTATTTCCACTCTAATGGAATTCAATAGGTTAGGAATAGTCATAGGGGTAGAGCGTAAATATTGGTCTAGTTGGGTTGGTAAAATCGCAAGAACAAGACATGATATTAAATGGTTCGATTGGACCAAAGTACCGATGGAGCGTAAATTAGAATTGTTGGAAGAAAATGCAAGGTATGATGTGGATTTTTTAATGGCATTTTACTACATGTTTTACAATCGTGAGGGCATTATAATGTGCATCATACTATCTACAACTAATAATGTGTTTCATTATTTTAGGAGCCGTTCACTATTATTGCCCCCGACATGGCGATGTTAGACCGTGTGACTTTGCAAAAGATCTCGAAGTGTGCACGTCAACATAGGTCTATGCTAAGAATGAGTATATCTACGGAAATAAGAAGAACATCATGCCATGGACGGTGTATAAGGACATCCAACCCGAGAGTTGGGAAATCTTCAAAATCCATGCACAAGAGCTATTGGACGATGTAAGATTTTTTCTCTTCTTTTCAAATTATACTATAGTCTTCGATGTTGCTATTTATGTTGGTTGCTTTTAAAATAGGGCACTCATAAAGATATGGTAGAACTAGCGAAATCAAACAAAATGATTAGTCACTATAGTCGCTCGGGATATTATGGAGCGGGGGAGGACTTCATAGAGGAGGAATATGAAGATGGTGTCAAACAAAAAATGGACAAGGGTATGTCGGAAGAGGAGGCAAGGGAAACCACTGCTAGGATGAATCCCGACCTAATTGAGAGGTGGGAGTCGTTCCTTAAATTGAGACAAAATCCTAGTGGCGTTTATGAAGCCGATGAAACTCTTGAACTTGCCAAAAACATTGTAAGTCAATTAGAAAATGTGTTTGTATGATATGAAGGAGAGAAATGTTTATTTATCTATCTAATCAAATTATTGTCATGGTTTCAACCACTTTAAAATTAGGCATTGCCTAAACAAGAGGAAGCCGATGGAAAATTTACCCCTACGGAAAAGTGTAACATTTTGAACAAGGCGATGGGGGATGAACATCCCGGCACCGTTAGGGGGTATGGTTCTCATGTCCGACCTAAGGATGTGTATGGTGAACATCCTTTAGCCTCGAATAATGAGCAAGATGCCAAGTACAAGAAGGTGCGGAAGGAAATTGATTCCATTAAAACAACAATGGAAAATGGTTTTAAGTGGTTTGCTCGCAAACATGGAATCATTTTACCCGCCAATTTCGAGGATTTAGGTGAAGATTGGGAACCCCCCTCTTCGGGGTAGCGCAACGAACCTCTACAAGATGACCTTGATGAGCCACTAAATGTGGCTAGTCCACCCTTTGTCACAACACCCTTGGACGCGGCAAGTGGGGGCGAGAATTCTACTCCCAAAAAGGTAAGTCTTCTTGTGCTTATGTGCCAAGTATTTGCTATTTATTTCCAATTTTCTACAATTAGATGATTTTAATCTCCGACATATAATCTAGTGTAAAATTAATTGGTATTTCCTCTTACAATGTCAATATCTAGGGAGCTTGTCCATGCAATTTGTACATCGATGTGAGTACCACCCAACCCCCTAAATTAGTAGCCATTGAAAATTATGAGGAGACCATTATATTACACCATGGGGAGAAGATTCCAATAGGTTTGGTTAAGGTGTCTATAACAAAAGAGGTATGTGGTGATGCCCACGTCCCGATTCAAAAAGGCCCACCTAAACTAGTTTCCAAATCAAGGGGAGAACTTCTCTTATGGCCTAGGAGATTAGTACAAATTCCTAGTAAAGGCGATAAGGAACCACAAAATCCTTTCCCACCAACTAGAAATGAGAAATATAAGGTGCCAACCACAATTCAATCTCATAAATCCAAAGGGCCAACCACAATTCCATCCCCTAAATCCAAGGTGCCAACCAAATTACCATCTCCTAAATCCAAGGTGCCAACCACAACTCCATATACTAAATTCAAGGCGCAAACCACAATTCCACCTCCTTCACATCCATTTGAAGATAGCCAACCTTCATCGTCAATCCGCCAACTCTTTGACAAGTTGTCAAAACATCCTGAACTTAGTACATATAACTTTCCCGCACCAAAAGAGGTTTTTGGTGTTGAAAAATTAGTAGTACTATGCAAGCAAGATTTTGACGATATATGGCGACCTCAAAGGCTACTCTCCACGATAATGTGCCTCGTTCAACTGTAAGTCTTCATTTTTAAAATATAATTATTATATATTCCAACTACAATTGAATAGGTAGTAACACTTTCTTTACATTTTATCAAAGACAAATGCATCATTTGGCACAAATTCATGGAATGACATTTCTTGGCTTCATATGCCCCGACTCCGTACAAGTGGGAACCCACTCAATAGAGGAAAGGCTAGCTTATTTGAAGGTTGCCTTAGGAGATCGAACGAAATACTTCTTCATTTGTCCATACCTTGAAAAGTAAGTAAGTTGTATTTATTTCAATGATTTTTTTTGTGTTTACCTAACATTATACTCTCATGTACAAATTTTCTTGTGGATTAGCGAACATTGGCGTTTGGTGACGATAAATACGAACTCCAAAGAAGCATGTTGGATAGATCCACTTAACCGTCCTCCAATCCACTCATTTAACGATATTATCAAGGAAGCCGTGAATCCTAAACCATCCAAATTTAGGTTCTACCAAATTAAGGTAATCTATTCTTATTATTCCTCAAATTTGTACCTTATTAGGACCTAAATTGTGTATCTTTTGTCACTTTTAGTACAAGGTCCAAGATAATGATTGGATATGCGGTTACTACACGATGATGTTTGCATGGAGGGTGGTTGCACGTGCAAGGCTTTCACACTTTAATATTCATAGTGTGAGATTACTCTTCCATTCCTTATTTGATTTAATGTAAATCCTTGTAATGTGTTACCAACATGCTCTACTTTTTCAAATCGCAGGTTTTCGATGATGATTATACCCCCTACACCTTGCAAGAGTTGAAGGCAACAAGGAGTGCATTGGCAAGTTTCATATTGGATGAGTGTGCTTCATGCATAGAGCACCCCGCTACAACGACATCATTGTGATTCGTCGTAACAGCGTAAGTTATAATTGTGCACTAGATAGTGTTATCAACTACTAGGTGTATACATTTTGCTATGAAGCATTTATTGGCTCGTTAAATCCAATATTGAAGGATTAGGTTCTTTATTATGGTTATATATCTAATTTCGATTAGACACTCATCGATCACGTAAAGCAAATTCAAAATAGGATTTTTTTGGCACGCCCAGGCTCATTTACGAGTTCGGAAACCAAAAGAAACTTCTACAACTATTTCCGGGTGGTTTCCGATATCGTAAGAAGTGTGGTTTTCTCTATATAAAAAAAACAGTGGTAAACCCGGCACGTCGTCCGGCTCGTAAACAGACCACCATATTGGTCTCCAGCAACTACATTTACGAATTCGAAAATTAGCCGCTTCATAGCTTTACGATTTCGGAAAGTGTGTCCGGAAATGTATTTCCAGAACTATTTCCGTCATCGTAAACAAGAAAACAACATCAATACAGGCATCCATTTACGGTATCGGAAACTGATTTAGAGAACATTTAAAACTAAAGTTTACGAGCCCAGAAAGTTTACCGAAATGTGATTTTCGGCCTCCATTTACGATATCGGATATTTGTCCGCCCAAAGTAATTTCTGACGCGGTAAACTATTTTCTCAAAATAGTTTCCGATACCGTATCCATTAACTCACGGCCAGTGATTCATCTTTACGATTTCGGAAATGTCATCACAAATCAGAATTTAAAACTACATTTACGGTTTCGGAAATGTTTATTTTCGGATGAGGCTAGACATTTCCGAAATCGGAAATGAGTAGCAACTAGGCTAACTGAACTGAATGAAATCCAAATAATATGGGAAAAATAAGGTGCAGCTAGACTAGTTAATGGCCTTTAAAAAAGTTCAATATGAAAGACAGGACACTACTTTAGATGGAGTAGTGATTAGTGAACAAAAGTATGTACTAAGGTAATATTACTGTACGGAGCTTTTTGGTGCAGCTGAATCAATAGATTTGTTCGTTAAAATTTGATTAAGACCAAAGATTTTCCCGAGTCTTTTTTCCCATGCGTTTTGACTCCAAATGCACCCAAACCAAAGGAAAAAAAGAAAAGAAAGAAGAAACACTAATCCCAGCAGTTGTTCGACTTTAGGTGCAAAGTGATTTACCGACTTTGACTTTAAGACGTCGAACTCAAACTTTAGAGTATATAATTAAACAACGTTTATCATACTCCAATAACCGGAGGCTCTTGCCGACCGGCCAGCAGAGAAATGAAATTTAAAACTTAAACATTCGTGTTGTCCGTTAAATCGTAAAAATGTACGGTTAACGAATGAACATGCTAGATAAATTTTGAAGAACATTAAACCATGATTAGATGATATATATATATATATATATATATATATATATATATATATATATATATATATATATATATATATATATAATTAAGTTACCAGTGAAAAATACGAGATATAGCTTTTTGTGATAAAGCACTGAAGATTAAAATGGCATCAATGTCGAAAAGGTACAGAGAATGATCCCGTTCCAATTCATTTTTCAGATACGGTTGGTGTTTGAATCCCTCCGATCATCATACAAAAGAGAGTCAGACTATTGAATTTTGATAGAATCCAGTCAAAAGTTGACGGGGGAATTTTGATGTGATTTATGTTCATTGCGGTTGAATTAATCCTCTTGTTTTCAGTAGATAATCACTTATAATATGCTTGAGATTTAAAATTATGATTAAAATTTAAGAATTTTTTTATTTTCCCTGAATTGTGACACATAATGTTTAGAGCAAAGATATTATTTAATTCCGCTGGGGATTTAAAGAGTTTTGGTTACCGACATTGGTTGAATGCGCTAAACAATGCGCTTCGTTAACAAACACCCTATCAACCTTAACTATAACGCATTGGGAGAACCCCATCGCCATTAACTTGATTTCGTGCACTATCTGTTGAGTGTCAAGTGGGACTGTCGGGTAGTTGCTGATGTGGGACAGTGCATTGGAGCAGTCCGAGCGAATCACGATCCGTTGAATGAGTCTCCTGTTTGCATGTCTCATAGCCCATAGTATAACCAGTATCTCCGCTTGTAACGCCGATGAAGCCCGTAGGTGTGCTGATCCCTGCCAATGGTTTGCCATGTTTGCGTCTCCTGCGCACCAAGCCGCTGTGTCATTTCCTGTCCTTGCGTCGTATGCCGCATCCGTGGTAATCCGAACCCCTGAAATTGTTGTTGCGTCGACATCCGCCCCGCTTCTCAACCAGACTAGTCTGATATCCCCTGCGACCCTGGTATCCCTGATGGTAGGGTACTGGCCTCCACCTTGCCGTTGCTCACTTAAATCCTCCCGTGCGTGCGTGTTGTTGGCTCTGCCGGCCGCTGCCACCTTCGCTTGTACTGTCACCATTTGGTCAATGATCGCCTGAGCCCCTTCGATATTGGCTGGCCGGTTGTCAAAGATTGTCGAATTCCTCGTGCACCAGATTGCCCAGATTACCAAGCAAGCAAGTTCTTTATCCTCCCTTTCGGGTGCTATCTTGAACCACGTGGCTAGCCAATCCCTTAACGATGTTGGTGTTGCTGACTCAGAATCCAAACCTAGTCTGCACCTTCTCCAGATCCTCTTCGCAATGTGACATTCGAAGATCATATGCTCCACGGACTCGTCTTGAGATCCACACATGGCACACTTTGATGAGATCTCCAGCCCTCTTTTCCGCAAATTCGGATTGGTCGGGCAAGCCCCTTGAATCATTCTCCAGATGAGGAATTTAAGATTCTCCAGCACCCCAGAGTACCAGAGTTGTTTCCAGAACCCAGACCATGTGGCCTCATCCCGACAGGTTCTCGACCCCGATGGTTTTGAATTTCTCTTCCTCTCCACCGCTGCATGGTACCCGGACATGACCGTGTATTTCCCCATGACTTCTTTGTCCCAGACAAGGAAATCCCTGCCTCCCAATGGTTGTTGAGTAACATGGATCTTTGTGATCTCCTGAATCACATCATCCTCAAAGAAAGTCTGTAGGAGAGGAATTCTCTATCTACCTTGGTTATCGATGACATCGCTAACCGAGTAGTTTAGTAACTGTACGACACCCTGGTCATACCTTATCGGGTTGGTTCTGTTCGGGATCCAGTTAGCTTGGAGGCTTACCTCCTTTCCCGTATCTTCCACTTGAGGTGTGGTTTTAGTAACTCCGCTCCCCACAATATCCCTCTCCACCCCCACGAGTCCCCTGCCTTGGGTTTAGTTTGCAGGAAGTTCGTCCTGTGGCAGTACTTCCCCAGAAAAAACTTTGCAAAGAAGGAATCTTTCTTTGCAATTAGAGACCACGCTTGCTTTCCAAGCATGGCGTGATTCATTTCCGCCATAGATCTCATACCTAACCCCCCTAATCCTTTGGCTCTGCATAGTGCTGGCCATGCTTTCCAATGTATTTTCCTCCCCTCTGTATCTCCGGCCCATATAAATCTCGCCATCTGACTGTCAACCCCCTTTGCTACCGTTTCTGGGATTCTGAAGGTGCCAATGGTGTATTGTGCTAGACTGGTTAGGACATGACGGCTTAATGATACCCTCCCCATGATTGAGAGATCACTTTTCCTCCATATGGCTGTTTTCGCAATCATTTTCTGGCGCAGGTCCTTGAACTAGGCGATTTTTGACCCCTTGAAGTCCATATTGTGTCCCAGATACTTTGTTTGCAGCAGATTTGGTTGGACATTGAAGGTCATTTTCAGGATATCTGCCAAATACCCCTGGGCATTCGGGCTCATTAGGTAGGAGGATTTCTCAAAATTTACTCTCTGGCCCGAGTAAGCTGCAAATAGGTTGATTGTTGATGCTAGCTTGCGTACCCCCCTTTCCGATACCTCTAGAAATAAAATGCAGTCATCCGCGAACATCAAGTGGGACACCCGGGGGACCGCTCTACCTAGTTTGATCCCCGGGCCCGTGCTTTGGAGCACCTCTGAGCTGAGCATAGCCGAGAATGCCTCCTGGCATATAATGAACAAGAACGGGGATAGCAGGCAGCCCTGCCTCAGCCCTTGTATTGGTTTAAACCTATCCGAGCACACCCCATTAACTCTAATGGAGTACGAGACCGTCGATACACATTCCATAACCCACCCAACCCATTTTTCCGGGAATCCCATTCTACTCAGAACCGATTTAAGGAATCCCCACGAGACTCTATCATATACCTTGCTCATATCAATTTTTAACGCCACCCACACATTCCTTCCTTTCTTTCTCTTCCTAATCCCCTCTATCATCTCATGTGCTATTAGCGAATTTTCTACTATCAACCTACCCTGAACAAATGTTGCCTGGTTATCAGCAATCAAGTACCCCCTGATACTTCTAAACCTATTTTCAAGAACTTTTGCCACAATCTTATATGTAACATTACACAAACTTATTGGTCTTAAGTCTGAGGGTAGTTTAGGTACCTTGGTCTTTAGGATCAGGACGATGTTCGTGTGGTTCCACTCTTCCAGCATTCTTCCTGTCTCGAAAAACTCCTGCACGGCCCTTGTGAGATCCTCTCCTATTTCCTCCCAGTAAACTTGGTAGAACTCGGGTGGGATTCCGTCCGGGCCCGGAGCTTTCCACTTTCCCATCTGGAAGACGACTTTTCTTACCTCTGCGGCTGAGACCTGCGTAGAAAGGCGGCCCTGCTGCTGGTCTGTCACAGCTGGCCGGATCAGTGCCAAGATATCTTCCACAGTGGATTGACCAAATGCATCTGGTGGCATCACCGACTCTTTTGTTAGGATTGTGCTGATGTGGCTCACCACTAGATGCTGTAGTGCTGCCGGCTCTATAACCCACTCCCCTTGCGCATTCCGCAGCTGGAGTATTCTATTTCTATTCCTCCTCTTTTTCATCCAATTATTGTAAAACTTGGTATTCTTGTTGCCATCCCTGAACCAATCTACTTTCGCTCTCTGCATCCAGTATGTATTTTGAAGGTCCAGCATGCTTTCTAATTCCTCTTTCTTCTGTTTGGCAGCCTGGAACTGGCCACTTAGTTGAAACCTATTGATCTCCGCCTCCTTTCTTCTAATTTCCTTATCCAAACACCCAATGTTATCATAGCTCCAGTTCTTCAGTTTCCGCATTGTAGACTTTAGTCTGTCCTCCAACCGTGACATATTAGATCCGCCCGTGTGTGCATACTCACTTTGGTGGGTTGGAACCCGTGAGTCCCGGGGTCCCGTGGGTAGTCCTCTATGCTCTTGAACTATGGATCGCGCTTCTGGAAATTTTGTCCAGAAGGCCTCAAATTTGGGCCTTCCTCGAGGTCTTCTAACAGGTAGGGAGAAGTGAGTCTCGAGGGTTAGCGGCCCATAATCAGATCTGGTGATTGCAAGGTTGGTGAGCCTGTTCTTTGGGAATAGCAATTCCCACTCTTGGTTTGCAAAACCTCTATCCAGCCTCTCAATGATATGCTGCCCATTTGACCTCCCATTAGACCATGTGAACCACTGACCGTGGTTGTTGATCTCCCTAAGGTGCAGGAGGCTGATCATATTCCTTATGTCGTCGGTATCATGATCGCTGACAAGGGCGCCGCCTTGTTTGTCCTCATTACCCACCACCTGATTGAAGCATCCCACTATTGCAAGTGGTTTATTGTTTGTTGCCATATCAGCCAGTAGGTTGTCCCATATCCCTTTCCGAAGGGGTTTGTCCGGGTTCCCATACAACAAAACAAGTTTCCATTCCTCACCCCTAACAGAGGTTACATTACAGATGAAATAGTTGTGGCATTTTTTGCTCACCACTATTTGGATATCTTGTAACCAGGCTACACACAACCTGCCACGAGAACCCACTGAATCTACCACATCCCAACAATTAAAATAAGACTTATCTAGCCACTCTACCATCTTACTACGGTTACACTTAGTCTCTATTAAAAACAACATATTAGGCTTATACTGATTAACTAGGAAATTTAGTGCAGTTACTGTCAGAGGGTGCGACTGCCCTCTGCAGTTCCATGAGAGTAGATTCATATACCTCTTGGTGGTTGTTCTGGACCAACCACCGAAGTACCACACAGTGATGAAGATGACGCAGCACCTCCATCTACAGCCTTGTCTGCTGCAATAACAAAGTCCATCGTAGACGCGAAGATTCTTACTCCTGCGACAGACATTTCCCCCTGCTCCGTTCCTGCTGCCAGTTCCACCTCAGGAAAGTATCTGATTAATTGACCAACTGCTTCATCCTCATTAATTCTGGCACACCTCTTCTTCTGAAATGCAACTTCAGCCAACACCTCAATAAGGTCCCCTTTCCTCTTCTTGGAAAGCACTTTTGCTGCTGGCATGAACTCGTCAACTGCCCACCTTATCCCCTTATGCTGACCCCTTGTTGGCACCCAACCGAGAGTCTCCGTCATATTGCTATTATTGATAGAGAAGGTCCAGTCTCTATTGTTGCCAAAAGCACTTGGATAAATTCCCAGGTGTGCACCCCCTTCAATCAATCTCCTTGTTGGAAGGGTGGATTTTCTTGGTGTGAACCTGATAATAGCCTTCCTGCGAGGCACCGCAATGTCATTACCTCTTGTCAACCCCCTTGCCAAAGCCCATGCTGGCCTCGCAGCTTCCTCCCCACTCTCGGACCCCACTCAGATCGGTGACACCTCGAGTGGAACTGCTGCTTCACCCACCCCTGGTCTATAGGGCCTTATTCCGTTGTAGAGTCTATTCTCAATTCCGTTCCTTTCGATGCCACTCCTCGTTCCAGTCCCTCCCGAGATCCTACGAGTTCCTCCATCACCTGATTTTCGTTAACCCCAGCCATCGTTGTCACCTCCGGACTGCCTGTTCTCTCCCCCACCCCCTCCGAGGTTGGGTAGCTGCTCTCCTCACGCTTGCCCTGAAGGAATGAATCCATCTCAGCGCCGGTCCACTTGGTTTATCAAAAGTTTAACGTACGTTATCTCTGATATCGTTTTGTAATTTGGCGCCACCGCTAACGTCCATCAGTCCATGCATGCAAAATTAACCGTCAGTAGCGCTACAAATTATTCAACATATCTGGCCTCTAATCCAAAAACACTGGAGACGAAATAATATTAATTATTATAATCTCGAATAAGATAAAAATCGGTCCAGAATACTGAATTAATTAGCTACCGAAAAATGCTAAAAAGAAAACGGCGTAAACTATGCTGGAGCCATATCTTGGACATGACTGTGAAGTTTTAACTACTTCTATGATTTATATGTATAGATAGGGATTGGTTTATTAATAGTGATCCAACCAAGGACAAAAGAGATAATTTTATGTGTTACGTACATATAATTATTATTATTTTAACTCAACTTTTTAGGGTTAAGCTATATACTAAGTGGAGATGAAATCGTGTTGTGCTGATCAGTATTGTGTGATATTGATTATTATAACGTGTTGGAATGTTTTAAAAAGTACCGCATTCTGAAAGATGTTGTGATGATGATTTGTGGTGCATTAATTGTGGATACATGAAAGTTTGTGTTACCGTGTTTATATTTTATTTTTTTTGTATTATTAAATAAATATATTTTAATCTACACATTACATTTGAGTGGGAATGGAACCCTAATGACTGTTCAATTAGTAAGAGTCAGTTTCCAGCGCCATTTTCTGGATAAACGGATTAACTTTAAATTGAATTAGCATCCAAATATAGAACATGTACGTAACGTATTTACATACGGCATTACTTGCTCGCAGGGCTGTACATTAGCCGGGTCAACCCGGAAAAATGGTCCGGTTCGGGACCGGAATTTGTGACTCGGATCCGGATCTTTTGCATTCCGGGCCGGGCCCCGAGTCACCATTTTTGCCCATTCCGGGTTCCGGGCCGATCCGGGTCAAACCCGAATTTTTCCGGGTCAACCCGGGAGCCCGGTTATATATCATACATTTGCAATTATTATACATAATTAATTTTGTTCTACTGGTAAGACTTGCTATTTTGGAGTATACAAGCAGAGTTCAAATCTCACCAAAAGCATTACTTTTGTGTTTTGTTTTTAAAATAAATTTAACATCCGTATATATTTATTAATTATACAATTTATTGACAAAAAGAAGTGTGGTGTAGTGGTAAGGAGATTGTAACACAATGGTCTATAGTTCGATTCTTAACAAAATCAGTCTTTTTGTAAAAAATAAATGTAATAGAGGTTGTAACCGGGTCAACCGGTCCGATCCGGATCAAATCCGGAAAAATTTCGGATCGGGTCCGGTTCAAGAAGTAGTCCAACCGAGCCGGGCCTCGATCCAAAATTTTTAGATATTTCGAGTCCGGGTCATTCGGGATCCGGATCCGGACCGGGTCGGGCCGGGTTGACCCGGTTGTACAGCCCTACTTTGCTCGATGATCCGTCTTCATGCTAACGCAACTTGTGATTGGTGAATTTAATACATTATCCTAATTATCCATATCAACATGGATGATTACAAAGTAAATATATATATTCCTACTACAATTTTTAAAACGGCTTCCTCATAGGTTCAATACATTTGTAGGTCCCCTCCAATTTATTTATGATTATGGCCCGTTTGGGAACTATCTGTTAACTGTTAGCGGATTGTAATATCTGTTAGCTGTTAGCGGTTTGTATTAACTGTTTTGACTAGCGGTTTTTAGATTATTGTTTGGTAAATGATAAATGGATGTTAGCTGTTTGTTATGTTAAATGACAGAAATGGACATCAACATAATTTAAATTATAAATTTTATTTTTGTGTGACTTTTATTTTGAAAAATAGAAAAATATTTCTAGTACTTGTATCTATATTTATTTGTATTTCTTTGGAATGATATCATTAACATATATAAGACTTTATATTTAATTGTTAAATTGTACTCTAAAACTTTAAAATAATTATTTAAAAATAAAAGTGATAGAAATAAAAATTATTACAAATCAAAATAATTAATTATGTCAAGCAAAAATGTTAGATATTACGTAATGAGAAAGTCTCCTGAAAGTCCAACTTTCCTGACTTTCCATAAGAGTCTTTATACGTTTTAACTTATACAGTGTACCTTTTAAATTGAACTGTAAAATTTGTTATTTGAATTTTATTAATGTTTTCATGTAAATTCATGAATTTTTGCATTAAAACATGTTTTACTATATGTTCACTTTGATACTATCAATGTTTTAACACAAAATAGTATCACTTGACCATAAATATATAGTGGTAGTTCCATAACGCTTAGGAAAGTCGGACTTTCAAGAGACTTTGCAATTAACGAGAAACTCTCCTGAAAGTCCAACTTTCCTGACTTTCCATAAGAGTCTTTATACGTTCTAACTTATACAGTGTACCTTTTAATTTGAACTGTAAAATTTGTTATTTGAATTTTATTAATGTTTTAATGTAAATTCATGAATTTTTGCATTAAAACATGTTTTACTATATGTTCACTTTGATACTATCAATGTTTTAACACAAAATTAGTATCACTTGACCTTAAATATATAGTGGTAGTTCCATAACACTTAGGAAAGTCGGACTTTCTAGAGAATTTGTAATAAAGAGAAAGTCTCCTGAAAGTCCAACTTTCCCGACTTTCCATAAGAGTGTTTATACGTTTTAACTTATACAATGTACCTTTTAATTTGAACTGTAAAATTTGTTATTTGAATTTTATTAATGTTTTAATGTAAATTCATGAATTTTTGCATTAAATTATGTTTTACTATATGTTCACTTTAATACTATCAATGTTTTAACACAAAATAGTATCACTTGACCTTAAATATATAGTGGTAGTTCCATAACGCTTAGGAAAGTCGGACTTTCAAGAGACTTTGCAATTAACGAGAAACTCTCCTGAAAGTCCAACTTTCCTGACTTTCCATAAGAGTCTTTATACGTTCTAACTTATACAGTGTACCTTTTAATTTGAACTGTAAAATTTGTTATTTGAATTTTATTAATGTTTTAATGTAAATTCATGAATTTTTGCATTAAAACATGTTTTACTATATGTTCACTTTGATACTATCAATGTTTTAACACAAAATTAGTATCACTTGACCTTAAATATATAGTGGTAGTTCCATAACACTTAGGAAAGTCGGACTTTCTAGAGACTTAGCTATAATGAGAAAGTCTTCTGAAAGTCCAACTTTCCTGACTTTCCATAAGAGTGTTTATACGTTTTAACTTATACAGTCTACCTTTTAATTTGAACTGTAAAATTTGTTATTTGAATATTATTAATGTTTTAATGTAAATTCATGAATTTTTGTATTAAAACATGTTTTACTATATGTTCACTTTGATACTATCAATATTTTAACACAAAATAGTATCACATGACCTTTAATATATAGTGGTAGTTTCATAACACTTAGGAAAGTCGGACTTTTTAGAGACTTTGCAAATGCAAACTCTCTGGAAAGTCCAACTTTCCTAAGTGTTATGGAACTACCATTGTATATTTAGACTTAATTGATACAATTTTGTGTTAAAACATTGATCATTTTAAAATAAACATATAATAAAATATGTTTTAATGCAAAAATTTTAAAATTTGCATGTAAAAATTAAAAAATTTGAAATAACAAAATATACAGTTCAAATTAAAAGGTACACTTTATAAGTTAAAACGTATAAAGACTTTCACGGAAAGTCAGGAAAGTTGGGAGTTCCAGAGACTTTCTCTTTAATGCAAATTCTCTAGAAAGTCCGACTTTCCAAAGTGTTATGGAACTACCATTATATATTTAAGCTCAAGTGATACTATTTTGTGTTAAAACATTGATAGTATAAAGTGAACATATAGTAAAACATGTTTTAATGCAAAAATTCATGAATTTACATTAAAACATTAATAAAATTCAAATAACAAATTTTACAGTTCAAATTAAAAGGTACACTGTATAAGTTAAAACATATAAAGACTCTTATGGAAAGTCAGGAAAGTTGGACTTTCAGGAGACTTTCTCCCTAATACCTTCAAACAAAAAATTTAAAAATAAATTTACGTACAAAGGGAAGGATAAAAAAATATTATTTAAGATAAAAGAAAGGATAAAAAGGAACTTGTAATATTTATACAATTAATAACAAGAGGTTTCATCCAAAATTTTTTTTTTTCGAGCGTTTTGAAAATAAGAGTTTTAATCCAAAAAGCTCAATGAAAACGCTTCTCACCAAACAAGTAAAAGAGTTGTTTGACTAGTCAAAATATATTTTTAGCAATAAAAACAAAACTCTTCTCCAAAACGCTGTTACCAAACGAGTCCTGTGTAAGAAAGGCAAGACGGGATCCATTAATTTGATCTAAAATTGTACATCCCAATTCGAATGCAGAAGAGAAACTCTCATGCAACCTTAAATCAAATTAATACACAAGTTATCATCAACAATTAGGTCATGTAAAGTTCAGATGAACTGAAATTCACTCAACTGAACTTTGTTGAACTCTGCTGCTGAAGTCTGCTGAAATTCGCTGAAATTCGCTGAAATCTGCTGAAATTTGCTTAATTCTGCTGAAATTAACTACAAAATATAATAATAATGATAATAATTATTATAATTATAATAATAATATTATTATTATTATTAATTTGATTTTAAACATTCAACTTCAAATTTGATCAAATAATAAAGATTTTAAATTAATTATTTTATTTGTACAATTATTTTTCAAAAATTACACATATCATTACAAGTCAAAAAGATGAAATATTTTGTTTCGCGGTTAATTATTCGATCAAATAATAAAGATTTCACAATAATTTATTTTGTTTGTTAATGGACATATTCGTAATTAGGGCCTGTTTAATACGCCTAAACTGAACTAAACTAAATCGAATGGATATTGCAACCAAATCAAATGGAAATCTCTATCTAAAGATAGAGAAACAGAAATTCAAGAACAGAGAATAGAACTGAATTGAACTACACTTAACTGAAATGAACTAAATTTAACTGAAATGAACTGAACTGAACTACATTTAAATGAAATGAACTGAATTTTCAATATAAACTTAAAATCGTCAAATCATATTTTCGGGGAACTGAATTGAAATAAATTACAATTTCTCTGAATTGGATTGAACTTGACTGAATCATTAACATATATTTTGTTTAAATTTTAATTAAAGCATAATGCAATGAATTGAACTGAAAAACACTTAAATGAACTGAAAAAAAGTCAGCTGAAATTAGATGAAGTCTGCCGAAATCCGCTGAAATCCGCTGAAGTTCGCTGAAATTTGCTAAAATTCGCTGAAGTTCGCTGAAGTCTGCTGAAGTCAGTTTAACTTAACTGAAATGTGTATAATTTAAACTGAACTTGAAAAGGTCTTAAACATCATTACCAAATCAGTCATTATTATCAAACAATAATATTAAATTAAAATTATTTTATTATGATGATTTTCTTGATGACTTGTATTTTTTGTACGTACCACAATACAATAATATATTTAACTTTAATTGGCTAGTAATTGACACTCAACCTTCATCCCAAGAATCACACGGGATATATAGTTAGAGAAAAAATTAGATAAGGCATCGTTAAGGTAAGGCAAAAGAACCTCATATGGTTCATACAAAGGTTTTGGAGTCAAATCATAATTATTATATTTTAGTTATTTTTAAATCAATTAATTATATGAACTAAAAATCATCTCCTTCATCATCAAATCATTATCGTTCATCATCAAATCATAGACATTCATTACCAAATCATCAACGTTCATCATCAAATCACCGTTGTTCATCAAATTATCACCGTTAATCATCAAATCATCATCGTTCATCATCAAATCATCGTCGTTCATCATCAAATCTTCGTTGTTCATCATCAAATGATCAAATCATCAGTCATTTATCATCAAATCATCGTCCTCATCATCACTAATTATAAAATTATCATCAATAAAAAATCATCAATCATCAAAACAATGTAACTGACATGAATCATCAATCAAAACTCACCAATCATCAAAAATTAATAATCAATCATCAATATCAAATCATCAATCGATCATCAGATTCACGGTCATCATGAATCATGTCATAAACATCATCAATCATAAATATCAAATCATCAACTAAATTGTACACATAATCAAATAGTCAAACCGTGAAACTGAATTCTCGTTGGTGAATATATATGAGAATGACGAAAATAAGGTCTATTTATTGATCTGAGCCACGATTCTACGAAAATCTAGTTTCCCGATTTGACGGTTTGATTATGCGTATTTTATAGTTGATGATTTGATGTTTATGATTGTTGATTTTTTATTGATCATTAAACGGATTGATGACGAGTATGAGTAATGTTGCTGACCGAGCTATGTTTTCACGAGAATCTAGTTTCCCGATTTGACAATTTTCGATCATTTGTGTATTTTAGTTGATGATTTTATGTTTATGATTGATGATTATTTTTCGATGATAGAAAGGAGTTTACGATCGGATTGACGACGAGTATGAGTAATGTTGGTCACCGTATATATATATACATATATAGGATGACGAAAACGAGGTCTATTTTATGATCTGAGCCACGATTCTACGAGAATCTAGTTTCCCGATTTGACGGTTTGATTATGTGTATATTTTAGTTGATGATTTGATGTTTATGATTGATGATTATTTATTGATGATTCTACGAGAATTAAGTTTCCCGATTTGACAATTTTCGATCATTTGTGTATTTTAGTTGATGATTTTATGTTTATGATTGATGATTATTTTTCGATGATAGAAAGGAGTTGACGATCGGATTGACGACGAGGATGAGTAATGTTGGTGACCGAGTATGTATATATATATATATATAGGATGACAATAACGAGGTCTATTTTATGATCCGAGCCACGATTATACGAGAATCTAGTTTCCCAATTTGACGGTTTGATTATGTGTATATTTTAGTTGATGATTTGATGTTCATGATTGATGATTATTTATTGATGATTCTACGTGAATCTAGTTTCCCGATTTGACAATTTTCGATCATTTGTGCATTTTAGTTGATGATTTTATATTTATGATTGATGATTATTTTTCCATGATAGAAAGGAGTTGACGATCGGATTGATGATTGATAATGAACAACGATGATTTGACGATAAACGACGAAGATTTGACGATGAACGACAAACATTTGATGATTTGCTGATGAACAACGATGATTTGATGATGAACAATAATAATTTAATGATGAACAATAATAATTTGATGATTGATGATTTAATATTGATGATTGATGATGGTAATGGTTAATAGGGAGATTAAATGTGGAATATATTCTTATATTCTTTATTAATATTTACTGTAGGGGCACCGAAAAATTAATATTTATATTCCAGCCCCAAAAGTATTTTGCCTCTTAACCTTATGCCACCTACCTTACCATAAGGCTGCCTTACCAGAGAGTATCTGGTATTGTTAATAGTTTTAACACACGTGTAAAAACTCTATCGCACATGATCATATATATTGTCTTTTTCTTTATATCAAGGACATCATTTTTATTGCTAGATATATTCAGTATTGGCCAACTATAGAGTGCAAGTGTAATTAATATTAACTTACACCCATTGAAATTGAAATATAAAATAAAGGGTTTTTGGAAGATGTTTAAATTAAAAGTTTCATCAATAAATAATAATTGCTTAGAATAATCATTCGTGCCAAACATAAGTAAGAAACTTCTTCACCTCAAAGTCATTTTTTTAAAATTTAAACCACTTTTGGAATTGGTGGGAAATTTATTGGCTCACTAAAAAAACCAAAATATTGTCAGGAGTATATAACACTTATAGGCGGAGTGAATACAAAATGAGTGAATACAAAATGAAGAGCTCTCGAATCATGATAATGCTTCAAAAGAAAAGATTAGATTGGAGGGAAATCTCTATTATATATACAAAAGAATGATCTCCAACTATTAACTAAAAATTTATTAGTGAATTGTAAGGCAAAACATAATTTGGTACCTACATATAATTGAAGATATTTACAAAAGTGGAGATAAAAGTTTGTGTGGCCCTTAGATAGCTGGATTTGTGAAGTAATGTGTTGGAGTTGTTGAATATTGCAATCAAATACATCCCAGTCATCAGTCACCTGCATATTAACTGTAAAATTGAGTATCATCCATTCTAGAGGTTCTAATTGAAGGTAAACCAAATCTGTCCAAATTGTACAAACCTTGGTATCCTGTGGATATTGATGGAGAGCAAGGTGACTGTTTTGATGTGTATACTGTCCAAACTTGACCAGAGAGTCAACCACCTAATTGGCTTGTCTAAAAACATGTTCAATGGTACCATAAATGATGTCTTTCAGATTATGCACCATGTTGTAAAGCTACCAAGGAGCTGATAATGGATTAATGATGTATTTAACTGCCATTTAGGGATCAGTTTCAATACTGTAACTTTGTTGAAGAATGTTAGCCATCTCAGTACCTTTTTTTGATTACAATCTATTATCCCTGTAAAGAATCTATAGCAGAGGAGAATCCAGAATATGCAAATATAATGGATCTAGAAAAATCTCTTATAATGACCCAATCCCAATTTTATTTGGAGGAAGTCATGAAGCATCAATATTAACCTTCAGGCTCATATAAGGAGTCATCCCTTCAAAGTCATCGTAGATGGTTTGTTCGTTCACGAATAATAAAAATTATTTGAGAAATTCTTGATTGGGACCATTCTTTAATGCACATTTATGAAAATCAGTTTATCTTAATTTGTTCTTATTATGATATTTTTAAATATTAATATTAATAAATAATTTATTTAATTATTGTAATCCTACACCATGCCTATAATGAGTATTTTTTAAATTTTTGGTTACTTTTTATCACTTTTAAGGGTATTTTTGTATTTTTACATATTTGAGCATAGTTTTAGTATTTATCTCGACGACGCTTTCCTTGACATCTTCTCCTACCCCATAAGTGAAAACGACGTCGTATCTGCCCCAATTCACCAGGCACCTCGGCAGCAGCCAGATATTCTCCTTCTTCTCGACGCTCAGCCTCATTGCAAATTTGCAGTACTCGTGGTCCCGATCAGAGCCCTCCAACAGCGTTATGCACCAATAGCAATCAGCTCGCCGGAGAGGGATGACCTCTGTGTCGGCTAGCCGGAGCTTCGATTCCGACGATTCATTGGAGAGAGATCAAGAAACAAAGATTGCAAATCAGCGTATACTATACCTATAATGAGGATTCTTTAAGTTTTTTGTCACTTTTGTCACTTTTAAGGATATTTTTATCTTTTTACATATTTGGCGTGTTTTTGGTATTTTCTTTTTCTACCTGTAAGTAAAACGACGTCATTTTACTTGAGATAACGACGTTGTATCTGCCCCAATTCACAAGGCACCTCAACATCCGCCATATCTTTTTCTTCTTCTTGGCGCTCAGCCTCAGTGTCACGTTGCAGTAGTATTCGTGGTCTCCGATCACCGCCCTCCGTTAGCGTCACATGCCAATAGCAATCGGCTCGCCGGAGAAGGATGACCTCATTGTCGGATAGTCGGAGCTTTGATTTCGATCGATTCACTCCACTGAAGAACGACCGGTGCAAAATAATCCCGACGATCTTCACTAGAGAGAGATCAAGATCCAGGGATTGCAAAGTGGCGTATTAAACTATATTTCCGCCGGCGCTGCTCCTCATTAGATAAACCTTAGAAAAATATTCAAATTTTCTTACACACAGATCTGACGAAGATTCAGTCAATTGACTGATCGCTTGAGCTTTCACCTAGGCGATTGTGTTCATGACGTCGTCGTAGGTGGCGGGGAGGCGGTGCTTAGCTTGGCAGCATTCGTGGCTGAAGTTGGTGACTGCGCTGAACCGGCCGCCGTGAAAGTTAATGATGAGAAATCAGAAGTGACTATTATTAGATTATTTATATAATCTAAAAATGGTGGCCATATTTCTAGAAGGTTTATTATAAATATGTTTTATTTAGTTTCTTTTAAATTTTAGGACACTATTATTATTATAGGAAAATAGAAGAAATTATGTTCCTCTTGAGATTAGGTAATATATATAGTAATCTCAATTGGAGAATTATTCAGACAATTAATGAATTATTAAAAATCATATTGTGGTAGGAAAGTCAGTATAATATATATACAAATGTCTTCGGAAAACATTTTTTTTCTTGAACTCACTAGTTAACATAGATAAAAAACTGATAATCTACTCGAATGATTGTTTATTATAGTCACTAGCAACCAATCCAAAACAAAATGACAACACGAATCATTTATCCGAACTACAACATTTTAATATACTATTATCTTCCTATACCTTTTGTCCTTCATATGCAAATCTATATTGCATCTAGATTCGAATATCATGATTTATGAGTCTGGAAATCGGAATCATTCTAATCCTGTTTGTTTTGTTACTTATGAAAAGCACAAAAGTGTTTATTTTGGTAAAGATTTGAGGTAAAATCACACGAGAGCTAAAACAACAATGATTAATTATAAGCTCCTATGACAAAATAACAATTTTTTTAATAGTCACTTTCATTAATTCGTGGGTCTAGAAATTGTCCAGAAACAAAAATGAGGAAATTTAAGGAATCTCAAGAGTTATACAGGTGAAACCTAGAAAACTTTGCCGCAATGGGCTACGAAGTTTTGGTTATGGTCAGAGCTGAAATTTTACCAGAACAGATGGACTTGTTTGAGTTTCACAACTAAACAGCGAGGACTTTCCCACATCAAGGAATGTGATTTGGATCAGGGACTCACATGATGAAATTTTTTGCCATTTTTTGGATAGTTCTAGAATAGGCTTTTAGGTTGCAATTTTTGGGTGTCAGAGTTGTGATTCACGGGTCGATCACAAAAATACTCCTCAAATTATTGCTCTAAAAGTCTTTTATAAATTCCGTAGAAGCTTCCTTTTACCTTAGAATAGACTAACTATATTATTCTAGGTTATTCATTATTCTTTTGTAGGCTACAAGCCTAACTGAGCTATGCTCTCTCATGTAACAAAATATTTTAATCAAGGTTTGGGAGTTTAATAAATATCCCCCAACATAGTGTGGTTTAAACTTTCACAAAAAAGAAGAAGTTTTGGTTATAGGGTACCCAAAAAAGGCCTATATAATCACAAAAATCTAGCATGTCTAACTCTTGAGAGTACAGATTCGCATATTACCAGGAGATTCACATATTACCAGGCAAGTCACATCTCTTTTTACCATGTTAATGACCTGCAAAGCATCACCAACCAAGCATACATACCGCAAAGATAGAACATATTTCTAATTGATGAGGATAGGAACTCAGTCATTGTGATAAAATCATAATTGTACCTAGTTGTACTTTCCTTTATGTTTCTCTTTGTATTATACATATTGAGCTTTTTACTCTGATATGGTATCAGCCTTTTAAAACCTACATTCTTCTTCACCTACGTCAGCCGCATCTATCTCTCTCCCTCTCCCTTTCGATTTAGTTATCCATAAACTCATAAAAATCCTCCCTTTTTCCCTTCTTCGTCATAAACCCAACTCATAAAATCATAAAGATATACTCTTTCCTCCTTTCCGATGGCCTCCGACGGTGATAAGCTCTCCTACGGCAACATAATTCACCTATTGACAATCAGGCTGGATGCTTCTAGCTACATGTTGTTGAAGAAGGAAGTTACGATCCTCCTTCGCTCCCAAAATCTTTGAAGGAGGTCTTCTCCTTATCCTTCTCCGCCATCGGAACTTGGTGATATCCTCGGTCGGCATCGAAGAAGGCTAACACTTGGTATCCAGCAACAGGTTCAACCAAACGATCTATTGAGGGCAGATGATAACTGTCTTTGGGACAACAATCAGTCAAGTTGGTGAAGTCAATGCACATCCTCCACTTTCCGTCAAGTTTTTTGACCAATACTGGCTTGGCTATCCACTTGCGATATTGCACTTCTTCAATCACGTTAGCTTCGAGCAGTTTGTCTACTTCTTCTCGAATAGCTTCAACTTGATCCAGGGTAAAAATGCGACGTTTCTATTTTACCGGCTTTTGTGCTGGATCGATGTATAGGTAATGCTCCGCCATCTGGGTAGGTACTCCCACCAAGTCGTTGGTGTCCCACGAGAAGACATCTATGTATCGCTTGAGAAGATGTCGGAGTTTCGTCTTTATCTTCGGGGGTAGGAGAGTACCTACCTCGACGGTTCCGGATTCTCCGAGCTGCATAGGCTCGGACTCGGAATGTTTGCTATGCTCGGAGTTTCCTTTCTCAGATTCCCTGATGGCTATGATTGTGTGCCAAGCGATTTGTTGTTAAACTAGTTTTTTGAGTTGGGTTTTACTCGACTTTTGGGCCTCGGTTTTGAGTGGCTTCCAATGTGATTTGGATTCTGTTTTTGGTGGTTTTGGATTCTCCTCTGTGAAAACTGCAAAATCGACTATTTAAACACTCAAATCGGATCAACGGTGAATGAGATATCGATGCTCAAAGTTGATCTCTTGGACTGGAAATATTTGACGAATTGGGCCAAACTTGGGCCTAATTTTCCGAATATGAATTCAATTATTTTCCATAGTTGGGCCTAATATTAAATTCGAATTTTCAGCTGATAAATACAAGCTGTTGAGATAAATTCGAGTTTGTTCAGATAATAGAATGTCAATTCGAATATTTTCTGATTATCTAAGAACATTCCAACATATTTACTTACCAGTAATAGTAAATCAATTATGGGAGATTGTGATCTCAACATATTTACTTACCGGTGATAGTAAATTAATTATGGAAGATAATTATCTCATAATCATCAGACTTATCACTTTTTGATTCTGATAGGGTGTCTAGTGCCTATAAATAGAACCCTCTAGGTTCAGAATTATTCATCCCATTCTTCAGTTGACAAGTCCTGAAGTCTCAATCTCTCTCTAGCTCCTCAGTCTAAAAGGTTCGACTTTGTTTCAAGCCTTTTTTCCTGTGATTATGTGATAGATATCCATTGGGCAATGTGCGAGTACGAGGTACTGCTACTTTTTAGTAGGCGAGTACCTAGATGGTTTTACCCTGGGGGCGAAGGATTTATCGGGCCAATTTCATTTCCAGGGTAGTGACCTGTCACGACTCCATCTGTGTATATATTTGATTATTTGATTTTTGGATTTATTGTTCATGATAATTAATTTTTTATTATCTTACAATTAATTTTCTGTATGTAGTTCCAACAGTCTGAAAACGAAATTTTATTTTGAACTATATACTGATTGTGATTTTCCGAAAATCAATGTGTAATCGATATATTATTCGAACAGATATTACTTAATGTTTTGGAAGCTATTTGATTAACATGAATATTATTAATATGAATATTCTTCCTTGTCAATTACTATGCATGTGAATGTGTATTAATTGCTTACTGCATATTAATTGTTTACACATCACTTATTCACATGCATGCATACATTATTAGTTTTGCATGAGAATGGAATGAACTTCAAAATGTGGGTGTCATTTAACCATGTTGAACGACCCGAGAAGTTCAAGAATGGAATGAATTTCAAAATGTGGCAGCTGAGGATGTTTTTCATGCTGAGCACTCATGGTCTTGAAAGCTACGTCTTCATGAAGAAGAGAAGGGCTTAGTCAAGGCTACCATGCCTGCGGTGAAGACGAATGTTGTTGAAACTGGTGGCGGCTTCAACTCAGACAAGTCTCGCAACGCCAAGAAACGCGAAAAACTGATAACAAGAGGTGGAATTTCGAAGAAGACGAAATTCACAGGGAAATGCTATAACTGCAGCACCGTTGGACACAAGTCACCGGACTGCAAGAAGCCAAAGAAGAACCGAGAAAATGTTGTCGAAGATCCAGCCCAGGATGTGGACTACATGGACCTATGCGCTGTGATCAGCGAAATGAATTTGGCAGACTCCTACCCCAAGGAGTGGTTGATTGACACAGGCGCCACAAAGCATTTAACCTGTGTTAGGGGGGTCTTTTCAAGCTTCCAAGCTGTGGAAAAAAGGCGAGCCAGTTTACATGGAAAACTCAGCAACCTCTATGGTTAAGGGACGTGGCACTGTGGTGCTGAAGATGACGTCCGGAAGGAGCTTACCTTGAAGAATGTCCTGTATGTGCCTGACATTTGCAAGAACCTTGTGTCCGGTTCTCTGTTAGATAAGCATGGCTTTAAACTAATGATTGAGTCTGGTAAAGTAGTCTTATCTAAGAATAATGTGTTCATTGGCCATGGCTATGTGCTTGACGGCATGTTCAAATTGAACACTATGGTTGTACCTTCCAACAATAATGAAATGAAAGCTCCTTCTTCTGCTTACTTGATTGAATCTTCCAATTTATGGCATGGTAAATTAGGACACATGAATTATGACTCAATCTGACGATTGATGAACAAGGAAAACATTCCATATTTAAAAATCGATCAAAGTCACAAATGTGAAACTTGTGTTGAGGCGAAAATGACTAGAACTTCGTTCAAACAAGTTAAGAGAAATACTAAACCGCTGAAACTTGTTCATAGCGACATTTGTGATCTCAAGTTTGTTCAAACTAGAGGAAATAACAAGTATTTCATCACCTTCGTGGATGATAGTACGAAATATTGTTATGTGTATTTGCTGAAAAGCAAAGATGAGGCGTTGGAGAAATTCATTCTCTACAAAACTGAGGTTGAAAATCAACTTGATAAAAAGGTCAAGGTGATAAGAAGTGACCGTGGAGGTGAATATGTTAAACCATTTGGGAAATATTGTGTTGAAAAAGGTATTATTCACGAAATCACTGCTCCTTATTCACCACAATCAAATGGTGTAGTTGAATGGAAGAATCACACTCTTAAGGAGATGATGAATGCGATGCTCATAAGTTCAGGGTTACCACATAACATGTGAGAGGAGGCTATTTCGAAAGCCAATTATCTTTTAAATAAGATCCCACGAAAAGATGAAGGCAAGACTCCACAAGAGTTATGGAAAGGTGTGAAACCATCTTTTAAATACTTAAGAATGTGGGGGTGCCTTGCAAAGGTTATGATACCACCTCCTAAGAAGTTAAAGATCAGACCTAAAACGGTTGACTGTATCTTTATTGGATATGCACATGAGAGCAATGCTTATCGCTTCTTAGTACATGAGTCTCATCATCCAGAGATTCATAAGAACACGATCATGGAATCAAGAAATGCTTCTTTCTTTGATGATGTGTTCCCCACGAAGGGTAGGGTGGATTCGTCAAAACGGACTCGCGAGTCTGTAGATGATGGTGTAGAGATTCCTGAAAATCTTGATGGTCAAGAGGAACATGTGGATAAACTCAGGCGAAGCAAAAGAGTTAGGACAGAAAAGTCTTTTGGTCCTGATTACATAACATACATGCCTGAGTCTGAACCTCAAAGCTATAAAGAGGCTGTAAGCTCGCCTCAGGGACCAATGTGGAAAGAAGCGATTAAGAGTGAAATCGATTCTATTCCACATAACCATACTTGGGAGCTAGTGGGTTTACCTCCAGGTTGTAAACCTCTAGGCTACAAGTGGGTCTTCAAAATGAAGATGAAAACTGATGGAACCATTGACAAGTATAAAGCGAGACTTTTCATTAAGGGTTATAGACAAAAGAAAGATCTAGACTATTTTGATACCTATTGTCCTGTAACGAGAATATGTTCCATCAGGATGATACTAGCGATCGCTGCATTGCGTAAGCTTGGGATTCATCAAATGGATGTAAAGACTGCCTTTTTGAATGTAGATTTAGAAGAAGAAATCTACACGGAGCAACCTGAGGGTTTTAGTGCTCCCGGCCAAAAAAGGAAAGTCTGCAAATTGGTAAAATCATCATATGGCTTAAAACAGGCACCAAAGCAATGGCATGAGAAATTTGATAGTGTTGTTTTAGCCAATGGTTTTATAATCAATGAGTGCGATAAGTGCGTCTACGTGAAAGACACTGATATAGGATATGTGATTCTTTGTCTGTATGTAGATGACTTGCTCATTGTGGGTAGTAATGATGTAATGATCAAATCTACCAAAGCAATGTTGAATTCTCGATTTGACATGAAAGATATGGGATTGGCGGATGTGATCCTAGGGATCAAGATCATTCGTAGTTCTAAAGGTATTACCTTGACCCAATCTCATTATGTTGATAAAATCTTGGATAAATTCAACAAAGATGGCTCTCAAACGTCGCCTACTCCAATAGATCCTAATATGCATCTATTCAAGAATAAATCTGACGTTGTTAACCAGTTGGGGTATTCGAGAGTCATGGGAAGTTTGATGTACTTAATGAATTGTACCAGACCAGACATTGCTTATGTTGTAAGAAGATTGAGTAGATATACGAGTAATCCAAGTGAAACTCACTGGAAAGTTATAACGAGGTTGTTGAGATACCTTCGTTTTACTTGTAACTACGGCATACTGTACACGAGTTATCTAGCAGTACTTGAGGGATATACTGATGCCAACTGGATACAGGATATCAAGGATTTGAAATCCACTAGTGGTTATGTATTTCTACTAGGTGGTGGAGCAATTTCTTGGAAATCTACAAAACAAACTGTAATAACTCGATCCACTATGAAATCGGAGTTTGTTGCCTTAGATAAGGCTGGTGAAGAGGTAGAATGGCTTCGTCAGTTTGTTGAGGATATCCCGAGATGGCCGAGACCCATATCTGCGATTAGTATCCACTGTGATAGCACATCTGCTATAGATATGGCTCAGTCCGCGATATATAATAAGAAAAATTCTCGTCATATCAGACGGAGACACAGTTCTATTAGACAACTACTCTCAACTGGAGTGATCACGATAGACTATGTTCGGTCAAGGGACAACATAGCTGATCCCTTAACGAAAGGGTTGAATCGAGAGGTATTTGAAACATCATCAAGAGGAATGGGACTAAAGTCCATTAAATGATGTGGTTACGTATGTGGACACCCAACCTATGCGATTGGAGATCTCATGGTCTAGGTTCAAAGGGACAACTAAACTGCAAAGACCTATCGACGTTCACTGTGGGGGTTTTATACCTCCTATCCTATTCCTGATGAGCATTAATTGCGTTTAATGGTTTGTGAGGATAAGCCTTTGTGTGCTATAATGATTCACAAGTAATTCTGTTAGTCGATAATCCCAAATTTATGGTCGAATTTCCTGAATTTCGATTCGGAGATTGATAATTCCAGATCTTTGGTCTACTTTCAGAATCCAAGGTTTAAGGATTCGTTCCTTAGTAGAGAATCACCTATGTAAGCGAGAAGTGTGGCCGCTTCAAAAGGGAATAGTTGGGACGCTATTTCATAAAACACTTACGGAACCATGGCGGTGTTCATGGCCTTATTAATGAACACAACCGAGGAAAACGCTGAGGCTAGGACAGATGGCTGTGGGAAGTGCATTGTTGTTCACAGAAAATGGTTGGAGAAGTTCAAAGACATCGCGTTCTACTTCCTACCAGTGGGTTAAGTGTACTCTCTCAACGGAAAGTTCAAAGGGTAACACCTACTTATCCTATGCAGCATCTATGCCGTCTATAACGTATCTATCACATAGTCATACTCCGTGTTTTTCGTGATTGACTGATGCCCGCATCAATATCTGATTCATGTGGGGGATTGTTGGAAAATTGGTTTTTTGAGTTGGGTTTTACTCGACTTTTGGGCCTCGATTTTGAGTGGCTTCCAATTTTATTTGGATTCTGTTCTTGGTGGTTTTGGATTCTCCTCTGTGAGTACTAAAAAATCGACTATTTAAACACTCAAATCGGATCAACGGTGAATGAGATATCGATGCTCAAAGTTGATCTCTTGGACTGGAAATATTTGACGAATTGGGCCAAACTTGAGCCTAATTTTCAGAATATGAATTCAATTATTTTCCATAGTTGAGCCTAATATTAAATTCAAATTTTCAGCTGATAAATACAAGCTGTTGAGATAAATTCGAGTTTGTTCAGATAATAGAATATCAATTCGAATATTTTCTGATTATCTAAGAACATTCCAACATATTTACTTACCAGTAATAGTAAATCAATTATGAGAAATTGTGATCTCAACATATTTACTTACCGGTGATAATAAATTAATTATGGAAGATGATTATCTCATAATCATCAGACTTATCACTTTTTGATTCTGATAGGGTGTCTAGTGCCTATAAATAGAACTCTCTAGGTTCAGAATTATTCATCCCATTCTTCAGTTGACAAGTTCTGGAGTCTCAATCTCTCTCTCTTTCCCTCCTCAGTCTAAAAGGTCCGACTTTGTTTCAAGCCTTTTTTCCCGTGATTATGTGATAGATAGCCATTGGGAAAAGTGCGAGTACGAGGTACTGCTACTCTTTAGTAAGCGAGTACCTTGATGGTTTTACCCTGGGGGGCGAAGGCTTTACCGGGCCAATTTCGTTTCCAGGGAAGTGACCTGTCACGACTCCATCTGATTATTTGATTTTTGGATTTATTGTGCATGATAATTAATTTTTTTATTATCTTACAATTAATTTTCTGTGTGTAGTTCCAACACGATTTCCCACGTCGTTAAATGGGACTCCGCGAGATCAAAATAGTAATTATAAATCACCTACAATTTTGAACTACTAGAGAGTAGATAGTGGGAAGTAGGGGTCGAACCACAAGGAGAATGGACTTGTTAGAGTGTTTTAAAGTAGATAATAAGCATATTTATATATTATATAGAAAGCGATGTAAATATGGGGGGATTCGAGATTGGTTTTTATTACAGTAGAAAAGCAAATTAAACTATCATTAGCTAAGCTAAGGGGAAAACTCTAAGATTGTAAGGCCTTGGGAGGAAAATGACTTAAATTTCCAACTATCGACTTATTACCGGGCAAATGCAATTACAAGGAAGTTTAGACCATTTTTCAAGGACGAAACCATCCTATTCTCTCGAGTGTAGCTAGAGAGGATGATCACTCCACTCAAAAGCTCTCATTGTTGATTCACCTAGATGATCACATCATAGATAACTCAACAATGGTATTAAGATTAGAGAGTGACAAACTTACTCACACACCCGCGATCACGAGAGCATACAAATAAGACATTTGATAACTAGGACGAACTAAGACGATAATCACACACAAATCTCAATTCATACTTGCTACTTTGTGATATTGGAGTAAACGATCACGTTCTACCCACAAATCTAGCTATTTGTTGATAACAATCATACGTTAAAACAGGATCTCCAACTGAAGTATACAATCACATATTAGGGGGACCAATGATCACATTAGATCCTTACCTAAACACATAATCATGCAAGTTCATGAGATTTCCAATTCTAACAACTTATATTTATCATGACATTCCTTATCTAGAATCACACAACAAGGGAAGAATTTGTCATCACTCTAACCCTTCCATAGTCATCAATCTAACAACTCGAGATTGCACTACCATTATGATAAGTCACCATCATCATCATACTAAATTACTCTAACCAAACTAACCTATAATTAATGACTATGGAGCATGCAATTGATATAAAACACAAAGAAATAACAAATTAAGCAATATTGAACAACATTCATGCATAAGAATTCAAGTTCATCAAATGTTAATCAAAATCCATAGTTTAACATACAAGGCCCTCAAAGTTTCAAGGGAAGTGAATTCAAATGCTCCCAAGGATCAGACTAAGCTATACTAAAGTTTATGGAATCAAACTACTAATCTAATGAAATTAAAAGAAAGAAACTGGAAAGAAGAAGAGGAAAATATGGGTTCTACATCATGGGAGCCGTCCTCCAAAGGTGGAAGATAAGGGGGTATTTATAGCCCCAAAATTCATCTCATGGAGCAAGTGGGCCGCTGGCTTTGCGACACTTTCTTATGTCAGTATTTCGGTGACACTTCTGGGCAGCAGTGACACTTCCTTCATCTTCAGTGAAACTTTCTTCAAACTCGAGCGACGCTTTTCTAGGCACGAGCGACACTCTTCTGGGCAACTTCTACCACCTAAGGAAAGGTGGCCTTCACACCACTTCTGTGATCAATCCATCAACTTCTTAGCATCGAATGTTCGAGTCTTTGATATGATCATAGAAGTTCTTTAATTACTTTCATCCAAGTACTTCTTACAAGTGCAAATCAAGGTTAAATTGCACACATTCATTCCTAAACTACCATGGATGATTTAGCTCTAAAGATCTAGACTTTGGCACAAAATATTACCCAAACTAATTCTCAAATGCTATAAAACAAGAGTATATTTAGGGCTCATCATTGTGCATACTCGAGCCAATTGCTAGTCGCCTGGCACCGTGGCTATCCCTTGATTGGTGGGGAATTTCATGGGTAAATGGTATGGGGACCATATGGCTCTTGCTTGACACATCCATGGTTGACCAAGTATAAGGTTGTATGGTACCATGGAGTCTATCACTGCGAAGGTGTAACGAAGCGTTAAACTTCGTGGACCGTCCGCCACTCACACAGGTAAAGTGATCTCTACCAAAAGTGTTATGGGATCGCCAATGAACCCCGAGATTAGGTTCGTAGGAACGAGAGATTGTTTCTACTTCATCCCAGTTGTTCTTAACAATTGAGAAACATGACTTCTACCTTGCTTCCCCCATCTACGAGGACCCTTCTTACCACGTCGCAGTCAATGGCAATGGTTATAACTAAAGGATCACAATAGGGAAACTGATTAGGAACTGCATCTTCTTTTGGAAAGACGACTGTCCCATCAAGGCGAGATCGTTTGTTTTTCAACTCCAAGGGAGAGGATTTGTCAGGCGATCGATGCACGCCATTTATGCTCCTACTTGCTCCATAGCTGGTTGTTGATGTCCAGGATAGCATCTCTTATGGGGGAGTCTATCTTGTCGTTGGCTTCTTTCGTTGGCCGGGGATTGGCTACTTCGTCTCTGTTGCGGAGAAATTCGCCGCCAATGCTTCTAATTCCGGTCGGGGCCAGAGAACGGAATCGCACACTCCTGCGAGGGTTCTTAGCCGGATTAGTCATTAATAAAAGGTTTGTTTGGATCAAGATAAACACGCGGATCCCACAGGGCGTGCCAAATCGATGGATATCACAAACCCATCTCACGAACTGATCTGCAAGACAAAGCCCTAGGGTGGCCCAGGGGTAGGCACTCCAATGTTTAAGTCAGTGACAGCTTAGAGAAGTTTATAACCGTATGGCGTAGTGTATGTAAGATAATGAATAGAGAACGAAACCTTTGTATTTATAGGGCTCTAATATGTAGATCGGTAAGATATATAATTATAGTAAGAATACAAATCTTATGGAGATAAAAATTGTATTCCCATATTTAGATGAAGTGTATTCCTTATAGATATTCAGAATATATGCGTTCCTCATAAAGATTTGGACAGATGGACCCGTAAGCCCATCTCCCGTGTATCTCGAGCCCCTGAACCTTCTCGGGCCTGGTCCGAGACTGAATGAAGCCCTAGAGTAGAGCTGGAAAAATATTACTGAACCCGAAAACCCGACTGATTATACCGAACCCGAACCTAGAATAAGACCCAAATAGTGATACATGTTTATTGATCCGAACCTGAATTACATCCGGTACACCCAAACCCGAACTAAAAATTTCAGACCCGATAGCACCCGTACCCGAAACGGAACCCAAATTCGAATCAAACCCGAACCCGAACCCGAGAAACACCCAACACCCAAAAACACCCGAACTTGGTCTAAACCCAAAACTGAAAAACAACCAAACCTGAATAACACCCGATCCAAAAGGCGCCCAAATCGATTTTCGCCGATAATTTGTACTAAAATCAAACAAAACCTAAATATTATTGTTATATATATTGCTTAACTTTTTATTACTATACCGCTGATATATTTTTATACTAATTATTAATATTTTAGTGTAGCTAAAATTCACTAAATAAAATGAAGTGAACTAAACTATATTGAATTGGAATTGTCTACAATAAGTTGAATAAAATAATAATGGCATATTCATTGTTACAATTTAATCAAGTTCAATTCAGTTTCAATATAATATTTGATTTTGTTTGGTCATATTCTTACTAAATAAATTTTATTAACTTTAATTCAAGTCTAAATCTCTCTATGGATTAAAAGTAACTATATTTGACATGAATGATTGGCTGTGCAAGATAAACTTATATATACATATATAGTGACGACATTACACATAAAGATGACTTAAGAGTTAAAATACAAAATTTTTAATTGATCTAATAACTATTAATAATATAAATTAATAAACTTGTTTTAATGTTATGCCTGATAAGTCCAGGGTTCGTATTCGGACCCCATTCATACTCGGACCAAGGCCCGAGAAGGATCGTGGGCTCGAGATACGCGGAGGATGGATCCACAGGTCCATCAATCCTAATCCTTACAAGGAATGCGTATATTATAAATGTTCTACAAGGAATACACATCCTCTCAAAGATGGTAATACAGCCATCCTAAACATGGTAATACAACAATGACCGAATTACACTTCCTCTATACATGGTAATACAACTACTATTCCCATAAGAGTTGTAGTTATGTCATAAATAATATATTGGTGATCTACGGATTGTAGCTAAATAAATACCCAAAGGTTTGGTAGACCTCTCTATCTAATATCATACTACAAACAATACGCCTTACGCCTCATACTAACTTGAGCGTCTGAGTGTCTACCCTCGTGACACCCGAGGCTTTGTTTTGCAGATCAGTTCGTGAGCAAGGTTCTTCGTTGAAGTGTTGGTATCCGGCATACATCAATTTGGCACGTCCGGTGGGTGAACACACCTATTGACGACGTCGCCGAACTTTGTGTCTGATCTGATCTTGCGCACCTGTTCAACAAGTTTCTCACGCCATGTCCGAAGCCGAGCAACCCAGGCGAAGCAGCCGTGTACTAGGGCGAAATCCGGAGGAGTATCCAGAAGCAGAGCAACCTCCCCAAGGACGAGGACGAGGAAGAGGACGCGGTCGACCCGGAGAATCTCGTACGCGTTCTACCTCTGAGCCTCCACCAAGCTCTACCGCGGGGGCAGGAAACTCCAACGTTCCAAACTCCTTCGGTCCAAATCCTGTCGTATCCGGAGCACTCTTCTCTGGTCCAAATCCTGCTGCATCCGAAGTGCCACCTTCTGGATCGAACCCTGTTAGATCTGAAGTACTAAACTCAGGTCAGAGAATCTTGATACGTACTGACATGAACTACAGTGAGCACGTCAACGATTCAGATGGCCTCAACCGAGAAAACGGTTTGGGATATAGTGGATCTGATTCGATCTTTTTTGTGGAAGAACAAGCACAAAGGGATCGACAAATCCTCGCAGAAAGACGGCAGGAGGAGGAAAGACAAAGACGTCTTAGGGAAACCTTAAACCAGACTGTACGACATAGCCCACCGAGCTCTGAGCCGCCTTATGTCAACCTTGTCCCGGACACCCCTCTGAGAACAATCCCTGACGACGTTCGAGCACTGATGAGGGATTTACATTCCCAGTATCCTGACTTTGTTGCATCCCTGATAAACTCAAGTCAGCCACTTCGTGCCCAGACGCATGAGGCCCCAAATCGAGTCTCTATCCTATGAGATCGAATAACGCCACTTTCTGATCACAACCAGCAGCAAAGATTCTTGGATGATTTATCTCCAAATCTACCTCTCTACAATAATCAGAGAGGTCTGCCACCACCTCCTAATCCAGCCAATCACCATAATGAGGGCTTAGGGATGAGCAAGGAGGAAGTGAGAAGAATGCGCATCGACAATATCCAGGAAGAACTCAGACGCGAGAAGAGGGAGCGAACCAAGAATAAATGGCAAACAAGTGCTGATCGGCCTTTTACCCAGGACGGAGCCTATCCTACTTGGGGAAAATATGAGGTCGATCAGGAGATCAAGCGTATTCTCGGACCTTGAGGACAGTCCGCTCGCTCCCCCTTCTCCAGGCATATCGTTAGCTTCCCCTTCGATTCCAACAAGAAGGTCCCAGAGCATCTGCCCACATATGATGGCACCAGCGATCCTAGGGAATTCCTCTCGGTCTTCTTCAAGACCTTGGAAACCAGAAACTTCCACGAGTTGGAAATATGCAAGATTGTTCCTAGCCACCTCAGGGGAAAAGCCCAGACATGGTTTACTCAAACGAAACCAGAAAGCTTATTTGACTACTGGGATTTCATTGAGTTTCTCCTACTAGCTTTCTTCCAAAAGAAGAAATTCACTAAGTCTCTAGGAGATCTGGGATACGTGGCTCGCCATGAAGGAGAGACTGTGATAGAACACTATCACGGATACATGGACTTAGCCACGGAGTGCTACGATCGAGATGAGATCCTCTTGATAAACATGTATCGCATGAGTGTGGATGATGACACTCTGAGGATGAAGCTGGCAACGAAAAATCCTACCACCATTCAACACCTCCAGGCCATCATGGAGAAATACGCCAGCAAGGCAGATGCAGTGACGGGCAAAAGACCCCTGACCTTGACAATAAGGGAAAGGAACCCAAGATGAAGATGCCGAAGGTCGAGAAAACTGAGGGCACTCCCAAACCAACCTTCGAGTCCTACACTCCTCTAGCTAGATCTCGGGCTGAGATCTTGTCCATTGACAGGCACCTTTTAAAGGACCCACCTGCCATGAAGGATTCAGCCGAGCGTCAAAGATCCCCGAAATTCTGCCAATATCACCGAGATCGGGGGCATGACACTGAGGAGTGCTACCAGCTCAAGAATGAGATCGAGAAATTGATCCGACAAGGAATAGTGCAGCAGATGCACCTTCAATAGCTGGTGACAGTCAGGGCACCCAGAAGAGATATGGGGGAAAGCCCTGGCAGAAGAAGAAGGATGGCTCCCGGAACAACAACAATAACAACAATAACAATCAAGGCGGCGGGAACAACATTCCCCAAGATCCTCCACCACCACCGCCAAATGGAGTTAATCGAGTTATCAACGGCATCAACGGCTACACGGGAGAAGCAATTTCCCTTATCAAATTGAAGGATAGTGTGCGGGCCATACCCCACACCGAGCCAGTCAACAAGAGGCTCCCCCCGAAGAAACTATCACCTTCTTGGATGCGGATGCCGTGCCAAACCAGATTCCCCATTCCGATCCACTTATCATCTCTGCAACAATACAGGATTCCCTGGTAAAGAGAATTTTTGTCGATGACGGAAGTGGAGTAGAGGTGATGTTCCAAGATTGCTTCCAAAAGCTAGGATTTACCAAGGACGACCTCAAGCCTACATGACCGATCTCGGGGTTCACCGGAAATCAAGTCATACCCCTTGGAGAAATCACACTTCCAGTTACAGTGGCAGAAGGAGCGAAAAGCCTAACCCTTTACTGCACATTTGTGGTGGTCGACACCGTTACACCCTTTAACATAATTCTTGGCAGACCTTGGATGTGCCAAGCTAAAGCCGTATGGTCTCCTTACCATCTGATGCTAAAGTTCCCAACACCACAAGGAGTAGTTTCTATCAAAGGAGATCAAGGAGTGGCGTGTTCTTGCATGATCACGGCTATCTGTGACGCCATAAAAGTGAGCAACATCTCGGCCATCAACACTATCCTAGGAAATCTGGTCCCCGATTTTGATCTCGAACAACCCCTGGTGTTTCACTTCGAGGAAGAGGCCTACAACGAGATGACTGCACTATGGCACAAAAGACGCCACCAAACCTTCCAAGTGGGAGAACTGGTAATGCCGGTTGGCCCGTGGTGCACTAACAAGATGGAAGGAGTGCTGGAGCCGAGGACTAAAAGACCATACAAAGTCTCCACAGCACAATCCGGTGGATTCTACCTCTTGCAAACACGCGAAGGAGAGCACTTGGACCCTGTCATCATGGCGCCCTTCCTATGCAGGTACCTCGGGGATAAAATAAAGTAAACCTTCTCCAAATAAGGAGAAACTTCTTCAATAAGGCCTACGAGCCAAGATTCCTTTCTTCTCATCTTTTTATTTTCCATACCCGAGATCCCAAAATCGGGGTTGTCTTTTATAATTTTGCCGAACTCTCAAGTTCGAAGAATACAATTTCTTTTCAATATATATCTTCTATTTTATTTTGAAGCAGTCAACACCCTCTAATACAAAGAGACACTATGCCTTACAAAGCATAAGTAAAGACTGCTGCCTAAGATTTATATGCTTATAAGCGTGTGATTGATGCTTATCTAACATGGGCTGTTTGGACTATGTGTCCGAACTACAATCACCTTAGGCCAAAATAAAATAATATACTTATAAAAAGTATATGGTCAAAGACCAACATGATACGAGTCACACAAACTCACAAAGTTTGGAACTCGACTCTAAATATGGTACACCTATTAAGGTACATACCACTATTTATTCGGGCTACTCATAAGCCTGACAATCAATCTTCTCAAGGATTGCAATATAAAGACCTTTATAAAGGCAAAATAAAAAAGTGTTATTACACTAAAAACTTCTTACATCACGCGAAGGTCTTTGAAAATAGGGATACGTCCCCGACCGCGAGAAGAAGTAGAGACTTGACCTCGACTACTATGAAGGCCACAACCCCAATTAGTTTCTTCTGCCACCCTCATTAATTGAGAAGGTGTAGGAGATCCTTCCCTATTTCTGATAATTACAGGTCAAGAAGGAGAGCCTAATAAGCTATGAGCCCCAGGAGTAGGTGGTGCCCCTCGTCCACTTCTAAACGAAGTTTCTTCTGGAGGGTTCAATATTCCCCGAGATGTACCACCTCGGACACAAGGCCTCACCAACGGACCTGAATTCGGGGTTGAAGAGGACCCACCTATCTCTCTCCTTGAAGATGCTAGAGGCGTGACAAACACATCTTCAGCTTCTGGTTCCTTTATTTGGAATCTGCAAGCATTCAAATCGGCCTGGCATACCCTCAAATCATCTATGGCAGTGACAATCTTATAATTCACGTCGATGTTTTCACTCTGAAGGGTAGAGATACGAAGATCCTTCTCATGACCCTCACCCTTGAGTTTCATTAGCTCACTCCTGCTTTTATCCACTCATGGTCATAGTTCTTATTGGCATTCAGACTTGCCATAATTATCATCGAGAGTCTGGTATTTCTGCTGAAGATCACTCAGCTGCTTATTTAGCTCAGCCCTCCGTTCCAGATCTATCTTGAGCCCGCCACGAAGACTATCACACTCTCCCTGCACAAGGCTAAAACGGCCCTTGGAATCACCTAATTCTCCCTCCAGCTTTTTGCTCTTTTGAAGGACAACTTCATACTTAACCTGCAATTTAGCACAGGCGGCAATGCAACACTAGAGATAAAAGAAGGTGAAAGACTGATTAATTTCATAAAAAAGGCATGATATTCAGAATATATAAAACGCCAAAATTTGGCGGAAAGAGAAAAATTCGGAATAAAAGATGAGGCTCTAAGGAGTTGCAATCTTTTCTTGTCCTTCTGGAATGCTCTGGCCCTCAGTTGAAGCTACCGCAGCCGGTTTCTCTACCAGGAACGATAACTCAGGATATAGGCCGCAAAGCTTCTCCTGAAACTCTTCCAGAGTCAAGACCTTCTTCAAAGATTCCAGACTAGTTAATAAACTATTCTCGAACTCCCCAATCCGGCAAAATTTCGCCCGGAACTTCTCCAGGTATTCAGGCACCTCTGGCCAAGTATAAGCAGGAGCCAACCATCTCTGACTTTCCTCACTAAGAAATTCTTGAAGATAGACCCACATTTTTGAAGCTCCGATTTATGATAAAATTCTCCATACTCTTGGCGATGGGCCTCCATTTTAGGGAAGTTCAAGCAGAAGTCCATTATCAACCAAACTAGCTGCCTCTGGCAATCAGGATTAGTATATCGGTTCTTCTCTGCCTCCACTGCGGCCATTTTCCTCTTCAATTCTTGAAAGGAGTTAGTCATTGACCTTTTCTCCTTCTTCAATGACATAACTTCCGCTTCAAAGGCCTCTCTCTTCGCCTTCTCTTGGGCCATCTCATCTTGGAGACGCTTCATCATTTCGGAAGTCCCACTAGTTTTTCTGGCCATCTGCTCCTTCAATAGCTCCAGCTCAGCCTCCTGCTCTTGACAAAGACGGTACAAAGCTTTAACAGAACCATACAAGTGTTTCATATGATTTAAAGACTGTGGAGAAAAGCAAGACAATTAGAAAGTGACATATGTTATCAAGTTATGATCTAAGTTAAGCATACCTGGTTTACTTCGGGACATTCCGGAGTAATCTCGGTTCTGGATTCTGGAGGAGGAGGCATAATGTACTTCTCGAATCCCCCTAACGGTTCGAGCTCAATCCTAGCCCTTTTGGGAGACTTGGTGGAAGCGCCTGTGGAATTACCTGAGGCCTCAGCATCCCTCTTCTTGTCGTGATGATCTTTCTGCTTCCTCGACTTGACAACCTGAGCCAACATATCCAAGGCATTCTCGGACTTGGAAACACCCACTACACATGCAAGAAATAGAGTTAGCATCAAGACACGTGATATAATATGAAAGAAAATGTCACACATAACATAGAAGAAATACCCTCAGGCAGTGTATGAGAGACTACTACAGAAGTTAAAGATTCTTCATTCTCATTCATACTAGACATGGTGAGCGAAGATACAGAAGTCTGAGATATCTCCCTTCTCAGACACCTTACTAGGGCTAAACTCCTATCCTTCTCTTCATCTGATGGATCTAGGGCAACATGTACAAAGGGACACTCTGTCTCACGCCGACCCTCAGTTTCTACTTGAGTATTCTTAGGTCCTTGGACCAATCTTTTAAACCGGTGAGCATCGGACATTAAGCCATAAATTTCCCTATCCACATCTTTCTCGGACATCTCTTCTTCAGTGGTCCTCTCTTCTATTGCTCTAAATGCATGAAGCGCCCTAGTTGAACCAATGGGATCCTGCTCCATGGATAGAATGATTTCGTACCATTCAATATCTACACCATCTGGCTGGTCGAAATGAGACAACCTCAAGTAGCTGCCATTTTGAAGAGTTCAGCCAGGCATTTGATATAGCCACTGATATGTCTCAACAGGCCACTGCCATCCCATCTGGGGATCTCCTGACACAAACTTGCCCTTCCTGAGTTTGATCCTCTCCCTTATTAACTCCTCAGCTATATCCATAAACCTGTCTGAGGTCATAACATCTTCCCAATCTTCATTTTGGAGATCATCGTTCCATGAGGGTACCTCATACTTGGTTTGGTCAAAGGTTAGTTTCACCTTGTCCAATCCCACATTCTGTCGAGGAAGAACAAAATCCCGACCCATGGTCTTATCTCGGACAGTTAAGGTTACAAGCTGTTTAACAATAGACACCTCATATAGGGTCCGCGACAGAGCAAGCCTGGGCTTATAACTCTTACGAGTACACCAGGTTATCAGTGCCATTATGATTATTATTGTATCAACATGCATGATAAGTCAATGGTTCGTATACAGACCTCATTCATACTCGGACCAGGGCCGGAGAAGGGTCGTGGGCCGAGATACGCGGAAGGTGGATCCACAGGTCCATCAATCCTAATCCTTATAAGGAATGCGTATATTATGAATGTTCTACAGGGAATATACATCCCCTCAAAGATGGTAATACAGCCATCCTAAACATGGTAACACAACCATGTCCGAAATATACTTCTATTATACATGTTAATACAATTACTATTCAATAAGAGTTGTATTCATACCATAAATACATATCTTGGTGATCTACGGATTGTAGCCATGTAAATACCCTAAAGGTTTGGTAAAACTCTCCATCTAATCTCATACTACATACTTTACGCCTTAAGCAAATACACTGACTTGAGCGTCAGAGTTTCTACCCCCGGGACACCCGGGGCCTTTGTTTTGCAGATCAGTTCTAGAGCCTGGTTTGTCGTCGAAGTGCTGGTGTCCGGCATATATCAATTTGGAACGCCCGGTGGGACACCACACCCATTGACGACGTCGCCGAACCTTGACTCTGTTCTGGTCTAAAAGCGCACCTGAAGAAGCAACTCCCCCAGCAACATGTCTGACGCTGAGCAACCCAGACGAAGCGCCCGAGTACTAGGGCAAAATCCGGAGGAGAATCCAGAAGCAGAGCAACCCCCCCAAGGACGAGGGCGAGGACGCGGTCGACCCGGAGGATCTCGCACGCGTTCCACTTCTGAACCGCTGTCAGGCTCTACCGTGGGGGCAGGAAACTCCAACGTTCCAAACTCCTTCGGTCCAAATCCTGTCGTATCCGGAGCACCCCACTCCGGTCCAAATCCTGCTGCATCAGGAATGCCACCTTCTGGATCGAATCCTGTTGGATCTGAAGCACCAAACTCAGGACAGAGAGTCTCGATCCAGACTGACATGAAAAACAGCGAACACGTCAACAACCTAGACGGCCTTGATCAAGAGAATGGGTTTGGGTACAACGGATCTGATTCAATCTTTTCCGTAGAAGAACAAGCACAAAGGGATCGACAAATCCTCGCAGAAAGGCGACAGGAGGAAGAAAGACAAAGACTTCTTAGGGAAACCTTAAACCAGACTGTACGACATAAACTGCCAAGCTCTGAGCCACCCTATATCAACCTTGACTCGGACACACATCTGAGAACGATCCCTGAAGATGTCCGAGCACTGATGAGGGACTTACATTCCCAATATCGTGATTTCGTTGCATCTTTGATAAACTCAATCCAACAACTCCGTGCACAAACGCATGAGGCCCCCAATCGAGTATCTATCTCAGGAGCTCAAACAGTTGCTGATTCCACTCGACAACAGAGACTCCTAGATGATTTATGTAGGGGTCTACCGCCTTATAATCCTCAGAGCAATCTGCCACCACCTCCTAATCCAACTAACTACCAGAATGAAGGCGCCGGATTAAGCAGGGAGGAAGTGCAGAAGATGCGCATCAACAATGTTGAAGAAGAGCTCAAGCGCGAAAAAATGGAACGAGCGCGAAGTGAATGGAAAAACAGTGCCGATCGGCCCTTCACTCAAGAGGGAATCTACCCTAATCGAGGTAAATACGAAATCGATCAAAAAATCACACGTATCCTCGGACCCAGAGGACAATCTGCCCGTTCTCCCTTCTCGCGGCATATTGTGAACCTCGCCTTCGATAGCCACAAGAGGGTCCCAGAGCACTTACCCACATACGATGGCACTAGCGATCCTAGAGAATTTCTCTCGGTCTTTTTTAAGACTCTGGAAACCAGGAATTTCCACGAGTTGGAAATATGCAAGATCGTCCCCAGTTACCTCCGAGGGAAAGCACAAACATGGTTTAATCAGACAAACCTAGAAATTTTGTTCTATCACTGGGATTTCGCTGAGTTCCTTCTCTACGTTTTTTTCCAGAAGAAGAAGTTTACCAACTCCCTCGGAGATTTGGGATATGTGGCCCGCCTTGAAGGAGAGACTGTGATAGAACACTATCACAGATACATGGATCTAGCTACTGAATGCTATGATCGAGATAAACGCCTCCTGATCAATATGTATCGAATGAGTGTAGATGATGACACTCTGAGGATGAAGCTGGCAACAAATAATCCAACAACCATTCAGCATCTCCAGGCCATCATGGAGAAGTATGCTAGCAAAACAAATGTTGTAACAGGCAAGAGGCCTCCAGACTCCCACCTGGACAAAAGAAAGCCCAGAATGAAGATACCGAAGGTCGAGAAGACGGAAAGCACCTCCAAACCTACCTTCGAGTCATACACTTCTCTGGCTAGATCTCGGGCTGAGATTTTATCCATTCACATGCACCTTTAAGGGACCCACCTACCATGAAGGAGTCAGCCGAGCGCCAAAAGTCCCCAAAATTCTGCCAATATCACCGAGATCGGGGGCATGACATTGAGGAGTGTTATCAGCTCAAGAATGAGATCGAGAAGCTAATTCGTCAAGGAATCGTGCAACAAATTGCACCTTCGATAGCCGGCGACAACAAGGGTACCCAGAAGAGATATGGGGGAAAACCCTGGCAGAAGAAGAAGGATGGCTCCCACAACAACAACAATAACAACCAGGGTGGCAGAGGCAACAATCCTCAAGATCCTCCTCCACCACCGCCACATGGAGCCGACCGAGTCTTCAACGGAATCAATGGCTATAGCGGAGAAGCAATTTTCCATGACTAAGCTGAAAGATAGTGTGCGGGCCATACAACACACCGAGCTAGTCAACAAGAGGCTTCGCCCCGAGGAAACCATTACTTTCTCGAACGCGGATGCCGTACCAAATCAGATACCTCACTCTGATCCTCTCATCATCTCAGCAACCGTACAAGATTCTCTGGTAAAAATAGTCTTCAAAGACGACGGGAGTGGAGTAGAAGTAATGTTCTAAGATTGCTTCCAGAAACTAGGATTTACCAAGGACGACCTAAAACCTACGGGTCTAATTTCGGGGTTCACTGGAAATCCCGTAATACCTCTCGGGGAAATCACACTCCCAGTCACAATAGCAGAGGGGATAAAGAGCCCGACCCTCTACTGTACATTTGTGGTAGTTGACACCGTCACACCGTTCAACATTATCCTTGGCAGACCTTGGACTTGCCAAGCTAAAGCCGTATGGTCTCCCTATCAACTAATGCTGAATTTCCGACACCGCAAGGAGTAGCTTCAATCAAAGGAGATCAAGGAGTGGCGCGTTCTTGCATTATCACGGCCATCCGTGATGCCAGAAAAGTGAGTAACATCTCGACCGTCAACACTATCCTAGGATATCTGGTCCCCGACCCCGATCTCGAACAATCTATGGTGTTCCATTTCGAAAAAGAGGCCTACAACAAGATGACTGGACTATGGCATAAACGCCGCCACCAAGCCTTCCAAGTGGGGGAACTTGTAATGCCAGTTGGCCCGTGGTGCACTAGCAAGCTAGGAGGAGCGCTGGAGCCAAGGACCAAAGGACCATACAAAATCTCCGCAGCACAATCCGGTGGATTCTAACTCTTGCAAACACGCGAAAGAGAGCACTTGGACCCTGTCATTATGGTGCCCTTCTTACGCAGGTACCTCGGAGCTAAAACCAAGTATACCTTTTCCATATGAAAAACTACTTCAATAAGGCCTACGGGCCAAGATTCCCTTTCTTTTCATCTTTTTATATTTTCATACCCGAGCTCTAAAACTCGGGGTTGTCTTTCATGATTTTTCCGAGATCTCAAGTTCGAAGAATACAATTTCTTTTCAGCATATATCTTCTATTTTATTTTGAAGCAGTCTATACTCTCTAAATACAAAGAGACACTATGCCTTACAAAGCATAAGTAGAGACTGCTGCCTAAGATTTATACGCTTATAAGCGTGTGACTGATGCTTATCTAATATGAGCTGTTTAGACTACGTGTCCGAAATACAATCATCTTAGGCCAAAATAAAATAATATACTTATAAAAAGTATACGGTCAAAGACAAACACTATATGGTCATACAAACTCACAAAATTTGGAACTCGACTCTCCACATGATACTCCTATTAAGGTACACATCATTATATATTTAGGCTATTCATAAGCCTAAGAGTAAATCTTCTCAAGGATTGCAGTATAAAGACCTTCATAAAGGCAAAATCAAAAAGTGTTATTACACTAAAAAACTTCTTACACCTCGTGAAGGTCTTTAAATACAGGGGTACGACCCCGACCGCGAGAAGAAGTAGAGGCACGACCTCGATCACTGTGGAGGCCACGACCCCAATTACTTTTTTCTACCACCCTCATCAGCTGAGAGGGGGTAGGAGATACCCTTCTATTTCCTGTAATTACAGGTCGAGCAGGAGAGTCAATTGAGCCACAAGTTCTAGGATTAGGTTGCGACTCTCTGCCCCTTCCACATGGAATCCCTCGAGATATACCCTCTTGGATATGAGACCTTATCAACGGTCCTGAATATGGGACATAAGAAGGCCCACCTATCTCCCTCCTTGAAGAAACTGAAGGTGTGACAAACACAGCTTGATCTTCTAGTTCCTTTATTTGGAATATACAAGCATTCAGCTCGGCCTAACACATCCTCAACTCATCTATCCTGGAGGCAATCTTATGATTCACGGTGATATTTTCACCCCGAAGGGTAGAAATACGAAGGTCCTTCTCGTGATTTTCACCCTTGATCTTCATTAAGTCACTCCTGACTTTCCTCCATTCTTGGTCATACTCCTTATTGGCGGCCAAGGCCTTGCTGTGTGCATCTTCTAGATCCTTATACCTCTTCTGAAGATCACTTAGCAGCTGATTCAGCTCAGCTCTCCGCTTCATAGCCTATTTGAGCCCGCCGCGAAGACTCTCACATTCTTCCCGCACGTTGCTAAAACAGCCCTTGGAGTAACCCAAATCTTCCTCCAGTTCTTTGTTCTTTTGAAGGACAGCTTCATACTGAACCTGCAATTCAGCACAAGCAGCTACGCAACACTGGACATAAAGGAAGACATGGAACTATCAAATTTATGAAAGAAGCATATTATTCGGAGTACATGGATAACAAAATATTGAGTAAAAAGAGTAATTCCTAAAAAAGGAGAGAATGTTCTAAGGAATTACAATCTTGGGTTCCTCCTTCTGAGTCTCAGGATTCTCAGTCGATGCTTCCATAGCCGACTTCTCCACCAAGTATGTCAACTCAGGATACAGACTGACCAGTTTATCCTGGAATTCTTCAAGAGTTAATGCCTTCTTCAAGGATTCCAAACTAGTCAGTAGACTAGTCTCAAACCCCCCAACTCGGCTGAACTCTGCTCGGAAATTCTTCAATTTCTCGGGTACTTCCGGCCAAGTATAAGCAGAGGCCAAATATCCCTGAACCTCCTCGCTGAGAAATCCCTTAAGATGAATCCACATCTCAGAAAGCTCGGACTTATGGTAGAAATCGGCATACTGTTGGCGATGGGCCTCCATCTCTGGGCAGTTAAGGCAGAAATCCATTATCTGACAATTGGGATCACTATATCAACCTCTCTCTGCTTCCAACAAAGCCATGCTCTTCTTTAGCTCCGAGAAAGAACCATCCACCAACCTCTTCTCATTCTGGATAGCCCGGTTCTCATCCTCCAAACCCCCCCTCTTGGCCCTCTCCTGTGCCACCTCATCCTGGAGGCGCTTTACATCATCAGAAGGCTCCTTCGACCTCCTGGACATCTCTTCCTTCACCAGTTCTAGCTCAGATTCCCACCCTTGACAGCGGTCATATAAGGTCCGAAGGGAATTGTACATGTCTTCATTTGATTGAAGGACTGAGAAACAAAATAAAGAACGGTCAAATAACTATACCTACAATTCTGTCTAAGGCCAAGTTGATCATACCTGGTTAATTCCAGGACATCCTGGAATCAGTTCGGTCAGTGCCTCAGAGGGAGGAGGTGACACATATTTCTCGAACTCTTCTAGTGGTCCGAGCTCGAGCCTTGGTTTCTTTGGAGACTTGTTGGAAGAATCCCCAGAAGTCTCAAAATCCCTCTTCTTATCACTACTGCCTGGCAGCCCTCTCGATTGTGCTAATTCAGCCAGCATCTTTGATGCTCTTTTGTCCTTGCTAAAACACACTGCATGCAGAAGGAATGGAGTCAGCATTGGATAAAATGAAATAATACATGCGTGAATAATAAACATATCAGACACTACTACGAAAGTTAGAGATTATTCATTCTTGGTCCTACCACGCAAGATTTTCGAAGAATCAGAACACTGAGATATCTTTTTTCTCGGACGTCGAATTAGAGTGTTACAGTCGCGATGTGCGTCTTGATGATCCGTGAGGATGATGAGATGGGATGAACCTGCTAAGAATCAAGAACTCTCATCAGGTCCTGCGTCGTGTTGGTGAACTTCCTTTTCTGTATGAACCTGGTGAGGAAAAGTTCCTCGAGCTGAGCGAAGCTGGATATGCTCCCATTGTCCAGGTTGGAGAACCACACCCTTGCTGCCTCCTTGAGCGTGGTGGCAAATACTTTGCACCACACGGGCTCGGGCGTGGCGTACGTTGACATGTTAGTTGTGAACGTGTGCAGATGATCAGCTGGGTCCGATAAACCATTATATGTGCCCAGATTTGGTGGGATCCGGAGGCGGGGGTTGGCGACGAACTCCGTGACCGCCTCTGAGAAAGGGCTTCCTCTTTTTTGGCAATCTGGGGCCTCGTAAAACACCGACAGCCTCTGCTTGACCGGTACTCTGGGCTTGACACTAGGCATGTGAACATACGTCATGGCCCATTCCTCAGGCTGGGGCCTAGGGTTGGTTTCTTTCGCGTTTTGATCTTCCCATTCCTCGTCTGAATCATCCAGGATCTTGTTCCCGTCATCATCCAGCTCTGTGAGGATGGGAGCTTTGCGTTTTCCTCGGGTGAGCTCGTCAAAAAGCTTAGTCGGTGTGACTATTTTTGCCAAACCTTCGAGGCGCCGCAATTTCGGCGGCGTGCTTCGCAGCTCCTGCAGCTGCTTGTGGATGGTAGCCTGTGACTCCAGGATCTGGCGGAGCACATCACCATCCTCAACTATGAAAGATGGGGAAGCGCCCGGGTGCCGAGCCTGCTCAGGCGTCGCCGAGATCGGCGTTGTTGCCGGGTTTGAGGGAGTTAATGGGTTTCCAGCCCCCTCATCGCCCAGATTTGTGACCACCACATCTGGATGTGGAGTGTCGTGGTCTTGTCCTTCTCTGCTCATTTGCAATTCGTGGACTGTGAAGATAATCAGTTATATCCCCACAGACGGCGCCAATGTTACAGTCGCGATGTGCGTCTTGATGATCTGTCCTAATGATGAGATGGGATGAACCTGCTAAGAATCAAGAAATCTCAGTAAGGGCGGGGCAGCTAGTTGCCGTTCTTGCTCCGATGCTAAAGTCAGTAGACTGTTCGGAGAATGGGAATGTGTTTGGTTGTGTTTAGTCAATTTATCTCTCTCTAGTGTGATATATATATATATATAGTGCTAAAAGCTGACCCTAGTCACATCAGACCACGCCGTTAAGTGGTCTGGGAAGATTCTCCTGCCAGGGTCGGTAAAGCTGCTGTCTCCTGTCGGGTCTGGCCCGATCATCATGCATGATAAGGGGTCGGGATGAGCCATACAGGATGGTGAGATGCCCGACCCTAATATAGAGCAGAACTCTTATCCTTTTTTTCATCTGATGGATCTAGAGCCACCAGAACAAATGGGCAATTTGCCTCTTCAATCACCTTAGGTCCTTGAACCAATCTTTTGAACCGACACCCGCGTCGAGCATTCTTCATCAGACCCGAGATTTCTATATCTACTTCTTTCTCGGATATCTCATCTCGAGCAGTTCTCTCTTCTAGTGCTCTAGTGGCCAGCAACGCCCTAGCTGCACCAACCGGATCCTGTTCCATAGATAGGAGGACTTCATACCAGTCAACATCAACACCTTTTGGCTGATCAAAATGTGTCAACCTTAAGTAGCTGCTATTTTGAAGAGTCCGACCAGACAGTTGATTCAACCAACTATACGTCTCAATAGGCCACCGCCAACCCATCTGATGATCTCCTGATACAAACTTACCCTCTATAAGTTTGATCTTATCTCTCACTAACTCCTCAGCTATATTTAGCAGTTTACGGGAGGACTCAACTTCATGCCAGATCTCATTTTTGAACTCTCTCTTCCAATGAGGAACTTCATACTTTTTTCGATCAAAGGTTAGTTTTACCTTATCCCACTTCCCGCAGTTCACAGGAAGAACAAAAAGTTTACCTAAAGAGGTATCCCGAGAGGTCAGGGTCACATTTTGTTTAACAAGGGAAACCTTATACATAGTTCGCAACAAGGGGAGAATGGGGCTGTAACCTTTACGAGCACACCAAGTTATTAAGGCCATAATGATTACTATCACATTGGCATGTAGCTGCCCTGGATGCACCTTATAATATTGAAGAAAATCATTCAACAGTGGGGGAAAAGGAAAGGCTAACCCATGCTGCAGAAATCTCCCATATATGAACCCTCGGGTCGGAGTTACTAATTCAAATGCAGACTTATCTTCTCCAAAGTACATGTGATCAGCATCAGAAGGAATCGAAAAGAGACAACCTTCTACGAAGATAGCAGCGTCAGCGCGTGCTTTATCCTCCTTCATCGACCTCTTACTACTACCCTCGCCATCCATGGATATTCTACCTCCGGATGCATGCACTACCATGGGGCTATTCCCCTCTATATGAGCCCTCCTGGCCATTTCCCTCAACCTCTTCTCTCCCTCAGAGGCTTTCTTCTTCAAAATTACAGGTTTTTTCCAACTCGCTACCTCAGCTCTACGGCGGTCACGGGAGCTACTCTCCTCGGCCTGAGCTTGTACATACTCTCCCTCATCATGACGGGGGAAGAAAATTGTTTTACTACTATTACTCATGATTATAGAGAGTCTGGGGGGATATACATACAAGGAGAAAAGGAAAAAACAGACACAAACAAATGTGTAGAGGAAGAAGATAGCAGTTACTGATGATGGAAGCAGAAAGCACAAATTTGAGGCTTCAGAAATTGATGAAATGCTGATACGTCTTCTGAACTTGGAAAAAAGAAATTTTCCAATAAAAGAAGACAATGGGAATGATTTGGGAGATTTAATGCAAACTGAGACAGCATTGAAGGCGAGCACTTACCTCGATTCTGTTTCCGATACAAGCAATTGAAGAGACGGGGGACAGACCGTCTCTACTTACCAATGACTACGCGACACGTGTATCTACCATCTGGATTTCAAAGGAAGCTAATCTCAGCCGTCCATATATTTGATGGAATACGAAGGAACATTAAGCTAGATATTCAAAAGGGTAAGCTCGAAAGGACAGTCCTAGAAGGACATCCCGAGCTTAATACCCCGAGTTAGTCTCCCTCGAGTTATTGGTCTTCCCTCGAGAAGTAAACCTCTCCTTCAACCTTCGAGATGGATTACTCTATATTCTGAAGATCTACCTCGGGGCTACTGATAAGTCCATGGTTCGTATTCGAACCTCATTCATACTCGGACCAGGGCCCGAGAAGGGTCGTGGGCTCGAGATACGCGGAAGGTGGATCCACAGGTCCATCAATCCTAATCCTTATAAGGATTGTGTATATTATGAATGTTCTACAAGGAATATACATACTCTCAAAGATGGTAATACAGCCATCCTAAACAAGGTAACACAACCATGTCCGAAATATACTTCTATTATACATGGTAATACAACTACTATTCCATAAGAGTTGTATTCATACCATAAATACATATCTTGGTGATCTACGGATTGTAGCCATATAAATACCCTAAAAGTTTGGTAGACCTCTCCATTTAATCTCATACTACATACTTTACGCCTTAAGAAAATATACTGATTTGAGCGTCGGAGTGTCTACCCCCGGGACACCCGGGGCTTTTGTTTTGCAGATCAGTTCGAGAGCCTGGTTCGTCGTCAAAGTGTTGGTGTCCGGCATACATCAATGTAGTTGCCCTGGATGCACCTTATGCCACTGAAGAAATCTACTAAATAGTGGGGGAAACGGAAATGCTAGCCCATGCTGCAAAAATCTCCCATATATAACCCCTCGGGTTTGAGTTATTAACTCTGCTGCATACTTATCCTCTCCGAAATACATGAGATCAGCATCAGGAGGAATCGAAAAGGGACAACCTTCAACAAAGCAGCATCTGCATGAGCTTTATCCTCTTTGTTCGACCAATTGGTACTACCTTCACCATTCATGGATGGTCCGCCTAAGGCAGTCTACATTACCATGGGGCTATTATCCTCTATCTGAGCCCTCCTGGCCATAACTATTAATCTCTTCTCTTCTTCAGAGGCTTTCTTCTTTAAAAGTACAGACTTTTTCCCATTCGCTACCTTGGCTATATGGCGGACACGGGAGCTACTCTCCTCGGCCTGAGTACTCACATACTCTCCCTCATCATGATGGGGGCGGAAATCGTTTCACTACTATTACTCATGATCACAGAGAGTATGGGGGGAAAATACACACACAGAGAGGAAAAGGAAAAAAACAGACAAACAAACGAAGAAAGAAGATAGCACTTACTGATGATTGAGAAAGCAGAGATTGGGGCTTCAGAGATTTGATGAAATATTGATGCGATTTATGAACTTGGAAAGAAGAAATTTTGAATAAAGAAGACAATGGGAAATATTTGGGAGATTTAACCCAAACTCAGACAACATTTATGGCGAGTAATTATCTCGATTCTGGTTCCGATGCAAGCAATTGGATAGAAGGGTGACAGACAGCCTCTACTTACCAATGACTGCACGCCACGTGTATTTACCATCTGGGTTTCAGAAAAAGCTAATCTCAGTCGTCCGTATATTTGGATGGAATACGAAAGAACTTGAAGATAGATATTCAAAAGGTTAAAGCCCAAAAGGATAGTTCTTGAAGGACGCCCCGAGCTTAATACCCCGAGACACCCTCCCTCAAGTTATTGGTTTTCCCTCGAGAAGCAAGTCTCTCCTTCAACCTTCGAGATGGAGCACTCTAAGTTCTGAAGATCTACCTTGGGGTTACTGATAAGTTCAGGGTTCGTATTCGGACCCCATTCATACTCGGACCAAGGCCCGAGAAGGGTCATGGGCTCAAGATACGCGGAGGATGGATCCACAGATCCATCAATCCTAATCCTTACAAGGTTTGCGTATATGATGAATTTTCTACAAGGAATACACATCCTCTCAAAGATGATAATACAACCATCCTAAACATGGTAATACAATTATGACCGAATTACACTTCCTCTATACATGGTAATACAACTACTATTCTCATAAGAGTTGTAGTTATACTATAAATACATATCTTGGTGATCTATGGATTGTAGCCATATAAATACCCAAAGGTTTGGTAGACCTCTCTATCTAATCTCATACTACATACAATACACCTTACGCCTCATACTAACTTGAGCGTTGGAGTGTCTACCCTCGGGACACTCGAGACTTTGTTTTGCAGATCAGTTCGTGAGCAAGGTTCGTCGTTGAAGTGTTGGTGTCCGGCATACATCAATGCCTATTACAATGTTATATGTTATTCACTTAATATAGTCTCCTTGGATGTAAGTTCTCATTATATAGTCTTGAAACTTTAAAAAATAATTGGGCACAAACTTAATTCTACTATATAATATATGTTTATCAAATGTTTAAGATGAATAAAATTTATGTTCATTATAAGTTTATAAATTAAAAATAAAATAAATATTAACTAAATACTTTAACATTATCCTAGCTGAGTATATCCGAATCAAACTCGACTCAAAAGAGATTGTATCCAAAATTGAACCAATTAAAACCAAATCCAATCCGAACCCGAAAGGATTAAACCTAAATCCGAATCAAACCCGATATTTTTTCAAAACAAACGAGACCCAAACCCGAAACAATGAAACCCAAACCTGAAATAAACCCGATATATTTTCAAAACACCCGACGGGACCCGAGCCCAAACAAACCCGATCGAGACCCATACCCGAATAAAAATCATATAGCTGAATTATACCCAAACTCATTGGGTGTCACCCAAACCCGATCGATAGACCCGTTTTGCCAGGTCTACCACAGAGTGTGAACCATGGACTTATCAAGACTAAGCATTGAATATCTAGAGTTGTGTTTAACATTAAAAAACATGTATAGTGCTTTTTGATCTAGTCCACACAATGTTAGGTGATGACTTTTTCGCACTTTTCTTTGGACTAAATTTCTTATCAATATGAGTAAAAAATTGGACGGTTTTGATTTTTCCATTATAGGATTATCAAGTGGTTCAGTTTCTTTCCCCAAATCAGTAAGTGAAAGTGTTTACCTGACCAGAATCTAGCAGGTTGTCATTCTCTAAACATTCCCTTACTTTATTCAGCATTTAATCACACTCTTAATCTTCATTTGGATTGATATCCATTAAGACTGAAAACCCGTTCATGTTGTGATCATAAGACGGAGAGGATGTTTTATTAGGAGAAAAGAAATTGAAAAGATTATACTTCTTACAAGTTCCCACTTGGAGGTCATCTTGTTCATAGAAGGCCTTTTGTGATGGGGATGCAATATTTTGAAGTAGGAATTGATCAGGCGATGAGGGATCCGTGGATTTGGGAAAGGGAGCAATAACAATGAGGGGTGGATGTTTAGAAGAGGGGCTATGAGAGGTAGGTATGGGTTATGTGACAGGGTAGTGGTTCATTTTCTTTGTTTTGGTCCAAACTTTCTGGTTTTGAACCAAAAGGGTGGCTTGTTTGTCTAGTGTAGTCACTCCAGAAGGACCAGCCTCCATAATACTCTTGTACCCTTCTGCTGCAATTGATCCATAATTCAGTTTTTCTGCCCAAATTTTGAGAGTCTCCTTCTCCATAGGTATTAGATCAGTATCTGCTTCCAGATCAATAAACTGATCATTCTTAAGGACAGAGGCTGTAAGTGTAACCTTGGTAGGGAGACCAAGCTTAGGATTGGTTAGAGGTTTCAATTTTTGCCTAAACTTAGGGTGTAAAACAGTAAAATTATCATCATTTTGGCCTAGCATACAACAGTTTGTACAATATTTGGGCAAATCCTCATATTCCACTGGGTATCTGAGTATATTTTCACCATCAATTCCTAGCTTGATAGTAGATTTGAGTTTTTTTCTTAGATCCACCTCTACACATATCTTCACTACATTGGGTCTAGTTAGAGCTACAGTTGAAGCGTTAATCTTATTGAAGGATCCTATTTGATTACCCATTGCCTGAATCATTGTGGAGTTGAAGAAATAAAAGGTACCTTGTAGATGGTGACCCAAACTAGTTCAATAGATGACTATGTTTCACTAACCTTGTCGATGGTCCACTTGAGAACCTTCATGTGAACTTCGGCGAAGATCCAATAGCCTTTCATCCAGCATTGCTACTAATCTTCTAATTCCTGAAATCTTATCAAAATATGCTGATAATCAATTGCCCCAATTTGGTATTTTCCTTTGAACCCGACAGATTGAAAATTTTGATGGAGCCTATCCATGGACGGTTTGCCTCTTGAAAACTTCCCAATTAATGCATTCTTGTAGTGAGATGTGAGTGTTTCATCCTGAGATCGAGTGACTATAAATGCAATTTCACCTCGATGTTGGGTAATTGGAGATATTTCTTGGTTAAAGGGTAATGTGGATGTGACTGGCGGAGCTCTGTTGGTCAGTTCCTGAATAAAACTCGTTCCGACGGCAGAACCACCGCAGGGAAGCGGTGGCGCTGCCATGGGCACCGTCATGGTAGCCGTCGTGACTATCCGTTAACGATGAGACACTGGCAGAGCGGTTGGAAAAAGAGTCATTGTGGTGGTTTTGGATTTCTCGGGAAAGGAGAAAAAAGACAGAAGGGAGAGCATTCACGAAGAGAGAGAAATTTTGTGTGTTAAGCTTATTTTTAATAAAAATAGGCTTCAACATAAGTTAAACACTATATATTTAGCTTATATACTATTAAAGCATAATTTTATTTTAAAGGAATATTTTAGAGTTTGATTGTCAGCTTCATTTTCTATTGTTTGGTTACTGGAAGTTCGGATTACTAAATTTCTTCCCTTCATATATTATTATTAATTTTTAGCTTTGTTTGTGTGATTTACAAAAAAAAATTTAACCATCTTAAGAGATTGGTGGAATTAAATTTGGCTCCCAACCATAAAAAATCAAAATCAGATTTTGGGTAAAGCCATACTCTCACTGCATGCATTGAGAGTCAAAAGAGTAAAAAACATAATGGCACACCAAGTGGCCATGAAGCATACTAATATTTACATAGTAATGCTTCCAAAAAATATCCTAACCTATATATTTAACCATAGAACTGATACTAGTTGTAGGATTAATCATAGCTCAGACTTAGAATCTATTAGCGAACTGATCTCTCAAAACACAAGTCAGCACTAAGACTTGTATAATCTCTCATAAAGTATGGTGTTCAGGTCAGTAAGGCTTGTAGGATATATATCTATTTGGTGCAGCCTTGCTGATAAAAAAAGAGGAGTTATTAGTGGCTTGCTGGAAGTTCAGTAGAGTTGGTCCTTGTTGTAGCATATTGTGATATTAGTCAAAACAAAGTAATGTGAGTAGCAGATGATGTATGGAGGATGGAATCTAAGTGAAGAAGTTTTAGCCCTATCAAGATTAAAGAGACCTCTAGATATAGCAAGCATATGGGAGACAATCATAAATTGTATACTATGCTTATGATCAGATGTTTTGCAAGAGAGTTAGCAACATGGTTTGCTTCTCTTGGGGAATGTGAAAGAACTACTCCATGCAAAAATTGATGGTTTTCATCTACCAGATTAAATAAACTCCAATATGCAGGACTGGGATTTTTAATCATCTTGATAGCCTCTGCACAGTCAGATTCTATTTCATTTTTTTGGTAAGAGGATGTACAAATAGACAAAGTTAGGCCAATAGCCAGTATTTTAGCATGCAGAGAAGAGAAAGCATGGGTGTAGATGCATTGTGCATGAATAAAATTACCATCTACATCTCTACTAATCAAACCAAGACCATTCTCCTTGGATTGAGACTTCCAGGAAACATCAACATTGAATTTAATTCCTTCCCCGGGCTTAATCTATTTGACCATAGCAATGTTTGGCTTAGGTGGTTTCAGCCACTCAGGGAAATAACTATTAGAAGCAAGTTGAATGTCAAAGTTGGAACTAATGAAAAAAGTCTTTGCAGCAAAAGAGTGATAGACCATTGACTTGATCTCATGTAAAATATTATACTCAACTACTGGTTTGATATTATCAAAAAAAACATCTGTTCCTGATAAGTCCATGGTTCGCACTCTAGGGTTTCATTCAGTCTCGGACCAAGGACCGAGAAGGATCGGGGGCTCGAGATACGCGGGAGATGGATTTACGGGTTCATCGGCCCAAATCCTTATAAGAAATGCATATGTTCTGAATGTCATACAAGGAATACACTTCCTCTAATTATGAGAATACAACTGTTATCACCATAAGAGTTGTATTCTTACTCTAATTACATATCTCACCGATCTACGGATTGGAACTCTATAAATACAAAGGTTTGGTAGACCTTTCTGTTCATTATCTTACATACACTACGCCTTACGCTTATAAACTTCTCAAATATGTCACTGACTTAAGAATCAGAGTATCTACACCTGGGCCACCCCAATGCTTTGTCTTGCAGATCATTTCTTGAGCTCGGTTCGTGATCAAGAGTAGATTCCTGACATCCATCAAATTGGCACGCCCAATGAGATCGTGTGTTTTTCTTGATCTAAACAACCTTGATTCAGGCATTTGCCCGGTGATGAGTCGATAGTTGGAAATTGAAGTCATTTGCCTCCCAAGGTCTCATAATCCTATTATCATCTCTTCGCTTAGCTAATGATAGTTTAGTTTACTTTCGTAGTGTAATCAAAACCAATCTCAAATCCCCCCATATTTTACATTTTCCATATAATATCTATAAGTATGCTTATTATCTACTTTAAATCACTCTATCAAGTCTCTTATCCTTGTGGTTCGACCCAACTTCCCAGTATCTACTCTCTAGTAGTTGTAAGTTTTAGGTGATTTATAAATATTGTTTTGATCTTGCGACGTCTCCATTTACAACGTGGGGAAATCACTTGTCATAATTGGCGCCGCTGCCGGGGAGAAAGCGTATTTTGTTTTAGTGTTTTGTCGTAGATTATATTTTATTTTCTTTATTTTCGTTGAAGTTTGTATTGTTTAAGTACTTTTGTGGACGACACCGCTTGTAGTGTGTACTAATCTTGAACTATTGCACTACATATTTCTAACCTTTATTTTCATTTTCAAAAAAAAAATGGATTGACTCTCTTATGAACATTTAAGGGAGAAATAATATTTTACAAGTTTTTGTAGTGAACCTTGCAATGTTAAGTTTATTGATGAGCACTCCAAATATGAAATGCACTTTGATTCCTCGTACCTTGTGTACAATAATGAGTGCAATAGTAAGGAGAGAGATGTTGGTTTCCAAGATTTTTATGGTTATCCATCGGAAAACAAACATCACGAGCAACCATTTTTACCCTCACCACCTTGGGAAATGCCCCAAGAATTGCCTCTACCATCTTTACATATGTCTCAAGAATGGCCTTTGCCGCCTTGGGAGATGTCTCTTGAACAAGATTCTATAATTTATGAAGAGAATGTACGTTTTGAGAATCTTAAGAGGCAATTAAGTGAGATGTGGGATGATGTGAGGATATTTGATGAATATTCTAAAGAAGTGCTATCTCGAGTAGAACTTCTTCCTAATCCTATTGTGAAATGTCACCACAATGCACGAAGAAGAGTTTGAAGAAGAGTTTGAGAGAGATGAGGAAGTTGTTGTTGTTGAACATAGTGTAATAAAAAGAGAGGTGAGTATGCTTGACCATTTACCATTGCCAAAACAACCACCTCTACCTATGCAACAAATTCTATCACCTTTAGAAATCTTAGAGGAGAGTAGTGCATATATACTTTTGACAATTCCTACTCCCATAAACTCACCACCATAATTCCTCCTCCAAATCCTCTCCGACTTTCCTTTATCTTCCCTGTGAGGGTGAGGTTTTTTTTTATTTGAATAACATTAGGGTCGTGACGACGACCTCAAAGATACGTAGGGTCCGTTTGCTAAACCAGTAAAGTGATTAACTTAATTAATTATGTGTTTAATTAAAATATTAAGTATTTGACAACGTAAAATTTGACGTCTGAACAATTTCAGTGAGTCTGAACTCTTTAGTTCAATTTGACTCCAACAAATAAGTAATTTTCCTAACATTTATCAATTAAGTCTGAACTCGCTAGGAGATTAATTTTAGGTGGACAATTATCACCCATGCCTCGGCTCCAAAACGCTTCCTGTCGCCGTATCAGCTGCCGACGGACGTCACCCCTGGTTCATCAACGGACCCTTTTGCTAGTGTTGGACGCCAAAAAGCTGGTGGAGGTTGCACCGGAATCGCCCACATTTTCACGATTGAGGACTCAAAACAACAGTCAATTTGACGGAGGATGGGGAATGTGAATTGAAGCGGAAGAACCGAGGAAGAGTACTGTGTGTTAGCGTCGCGTTCAGACAAGGGTGCTGACGAAAGTACCCGTCGTGCCGCCAAAATTTGCTGGTTCTGATGAACCAAGGACGGAAACTACAAGGCAATCGGACCCTTTAGCCATGGATCGATCTCAGAAGCTATGAGCTGCTATCAGATTATCGAAAATTGCTTCGTTTTTTTATTGTAATTGCAATACTCCCTCCGTTTGGCTATGTTTGTCTTATCGCATTATTCACTGTAGCATGTTTGATCATCAATTTAGAGTATTATATCAATACAAATATAATCATGTGATATAATTTTGGATTCTCCATAACATGTATATTCAAAATATAAAATTTTTACCATCATCTAATGCATGTAACTAAAATTATCAATGGTCAAACAAAATGTCAAAACGGTCAACTAAGACAATATTAGCCGAACGGAGGGAGTATGGTGAAGACTATAGGTTTGTATGACGGCTGCTGATTGGATAATAAAGTCTCAATCTTTGAGTTGTAGAATTTCTGATCAAATTCTAATTCAACTTAGCTTCAGTTGGATTTTAAATGCTTGTGCCTTTTCAGTGTTTCCTTGCTGCCTTTTTGTTTGATTAGCCAATGGTGTGAATATATTGACAACTTGTGTTCCTAGGACGGCCCTTGATTCTTATAAATCATCTGTATTCAAGGTTGATGGAGGACCTTTAACTTTATCAGGCAGCTGAGTAAATGAGAGTTGGGAGTTAAGCTGGTGAAAGTGAGAGATGTTGGTGTAAGGATCACGATTTATATTGTATGCAAGATCAAAAAAAATTCCAGGGAGCCTTACATGGATCCTGTATTGCACTAACAGCCATAGAACAATCTAATTCTAAAACACATTGGTCATGCAGATCAGATGGAAGCTGAATCCCTTTCTTGAAAGCAAAAAGACCAGTTGATAAATAATAATGATAATAATAGATAATAAAATAGGCTCTTCTATATGAAAGAGCAAGTAATACAAGAGAACTGTTACAATATTTATAGAGTCATATATGACTTACTACCTAAGAATGTAATATACATAAATATATTTATTCCTAATATAATACCAAAACTGAATATCTTTATTTTATTTCCTTAATCTCAATACCCTCCATCAAGTCGGAAGATGGTGATCAAAATGTCCGACTTGCGAGAAAGATCATGAAAAATCAGTCAGAAATACTACACTACCTCATTAAAAAACCCAGTGGGAAAAAGAGTATAGTGCAGCTCCACTTCATAACTCCAGAATCTTGAATCCATAAGCAAAATCAGCAGTAGAAAAAAAATCACATGTACCGGCCAAGGGGTAGATCGGTGGTCCGAGTGTACGAGCTCATCAAGCAATCCATCCCGCCTCCGCAAGTGCAAGACACGGCCTCAGATATGTTGCACTTGGACATCATAAGGTAAGGTAGGCGGTTCGGTGATACCAATCAACGAACTGCAGTAAGTAAATAAATCAATCAAGGTCGGCGCTAGTATAGGTCCGAAAATCGAACAAACTCCTGATACCATGATAAATAAGAATAATAATAATAGATAATAGAATAGGCTCTTCTATGTGAAAGGGCAAGTAATACAAGAGAACTGTTACAATATTTATAGAGTCATATATGACTTATTACCTAAGAATGTAATATACAGAAATATATTTATTCCTAATATAATACCAAAACTGAATATTTTTTTTTTTTTTCCTTAATCTCAATACCAGTAAATATAATTGGGTTGGCAGGTTATATAGGACACAACTTTTGTTTCTAATACTATTTACATAACAGAACAATCTAAAGTTTTTGCGCTTCTTCATATCATTTATGTTATGTGTATAACATACTAACATGCCATACTGCCCTTCATGTTTCCTAACATTGAAATTGATATTTATCAAGGAATTGACTGTGACTATGCCTTTTACTTTCAGTTTCACTTTCAGTTATTTCTTAAAAAATTGTCCCGAGCATCCAAACAAAATAATCGTGACTTCATGATCAACCTCCATGAACAATTTAAAAATTCATTTTGATATATTGTAAATTCATTTTTAGTTGCTTGTTATATTTTTCATTTTTTCCTCCGTCTGACACATTGTATTTTTTATTACAAGATCTATTAAAGATGTTGTGTTTCTAATTTTTTTTTAAATTATTGTGTTGCGTGGGGTATTAACGTAAACTTGAGTACGTTCAGACTTCAGCCCATCAATTTTATTAAACAACTATTCTTATTCAGAGTTTGCTATTTTTAGTTTTCAGACTTTAGTACTGGTTCATTTCAGACTTCAGTTCTCAGACTTCAGACTTCAGATTTCAGACTTCAGTTTTAACAAACGGACCCGTAGTTTCTCTTAAGGCACCAATTGCACCATTGGGATGAACCTCTCATGTCGTGTCGACGACGTTAAATAAACTGATTTTGATCGTAACTCTACGATTTTCTTTCTATTTTCTCCTTCTTTATTTGCTTAAAAAAATGCTTCTTAATTTTTAGTTTATTTGTTTTAATCATTGTGTTTATAAGATTTTACACTTTAGTAGTGTTTTGATGTGCAGGAAATTTGGAGATATTTTAGGACATGGAATTTGTGCAAAAAAATAATAAAAATCATCAACGCAAAACTCTCGGTGGGAGACCTTTAATCTGAAATTTTAATCGATGCCTCTCATCTTATAACGCTTGCCCCGAGCGTTATTACCCGAAATTCCCCCATTCCATAACGGATGAGTTCAAGTTATACCATGTTTGTTGCACTTGGAAATGGTTTGTTATGGTGCTAAATAGGCCTAATTGTTGATACTTGTTGCCATTTTGAGAGTAGAGTGATGTATGGAAATTATATGTCATATGTCATGATTTCATCACTCAATAGGTACTTGAAGATTAAAGCGACAAAATGGTGATCAAACATGAAGATGAAGGCCTTTCCAGCAAGGTAGAACCGGAACTCTCCGAAAGAAGCAACAATGGGGGAGTGCATGGCCTTTCATAACAAGTTCGCCAACTGGTGCACGGCCCCTGCACTGCTGCAAGTTGACTTCTTCTTATGTTTTGGAGAGTATAAAAGCCTCTTTCCACCCAATATCTTAGGGAGCTCGAAAATTAGACTAAAAACTTCTCTAGTTCCATTTTCTTCTTCATTTTTTTATCTCTTTGAATCTATGGGTTTTTATTGTATGATAGTATGATTTGTGTAGGCTAAACAACTCTTGGGTACCTCGATGTAGACTTTCGATTAATGGTTTTGAGAACTTGATATGCATTGTTAATGGGTTTTTCGATTAGCAATTGAATGTGTTGTTTCCATATGAATTTGATGCAATAAATGATTGGGCTTTCTTCCTAGTTGTAGGTTGTGTTGAATGCTTGCTAAATCTATGGGTAAAATGTTATCATTTGCTTAATTTATGGTTAGAGCAAATAAGAATAATGCTTTGTATGCTTTCATCCATTGTTCCTCATGAATGTTCAATTGCCTTGCTTACATGTTATCGATTCTCAGGTATAATGCCATCACTAGATGAAATATAGTGCTTCCACTTATTTTATCTTAAGATGAGTACCTTGAAATGATGCTATGTTGTTTCTAGGTTATGAAAGAGGGAATAGATTGAATATCTTTCTTTGAGATCTTTAATCTCGATAAGTAATCGCAAACCCCAAGTAAAATGTGTGGTAGTTCAATGATTAACCTTTAGTCGAAAGTTGAAGTCGAGTGCCCCAAGTCTAATAATCTCATTGTTAATCTATCTTTCATATAGTTTAGTTGTGATCTTAGACTCTAGCTTGGCATGACATTGTAGTGTTTTCTACAACCAAACTCGAATCCCCCCCCCCATTTACATCGCTTTTATATATTATTATATTATAGGTATTCTAGTAGTAAGAGTAGGATATCTATTTGAAATACTTGAAAATCTCCTCTTCTCTGTGGATACGAACCTTACTTGCCACTATATGTTTAGTTGTGTGTAGAGCTTGTGAGCGGATATAAATTGTATTTTAAAGACCTCCCAAATTTTGGCGCCACTGCCGGGGAAGGGGCATATTTTTAGGTGTACATCTTCCAACAATATTTTAGAAAGTGAGCCATCCAATTCCAACATGGCTGGAGAAGAAGCACCCCGAGATACCTTTTTCAATCCCTTCCACCGTGCCAACAACCCCCCCACCAACATTCCTATGAGGGGATATATGCGTCAAGCCTATGATCAAGAACAATCGAGTATCGTCTTTCCAACGGGTACCGAATGTTAGATCAAGTCGGAGGTTATACATGCACTTCCATCCTTCTATGGTCGAGACACCGACGATCCTAACTACCATCTCGATTCCTTCCTTCGAGTTACTAGTTGCGTGAAACCCTCTGGAGTCGATGAGGATCATTTTAAAATGAAAACCTTTCCTTTTACCTTGAAAGATAAAGCCGAGAGGTTTGGTTGAGTCTTCTCCCCTCCAACTCCATCACCTCATGGTCGGAATTGAAAGAAAGGTTTCTTGATAAATTCTTTCCCCCCTCTAAGTCTTCGGTGATCGTCAAAGCTATTAGTAACATTCTTCAGGAGGAAGAGGAGAGTTTCCAATACTAAGGGAGAGATTTCAAATACTTGTAGCAAGTTGCCCCTATCATGGCTACACCGAACCTCAGTTGGTTGCGTTCTTCTACAATGGTCTTAATGAACAAGATTCTCGGTTAGTGAAGAGTGCTTGTCTTGGTTCCATTTCCTTAATTGGTTCCACCGATGCTATGGAGTTGTTTGAACGTCTAGCACGTGAGGAAGGACCTAGAAGAAGTAGAAGGGCAAGGCCGATTGTTTTCATAGTAACTAGAGATGATACTACTCAAGCGGAGACAAGAGAGCTCACGGTCACGGTAAAGAGTTAAGTAGTGGCTCAAAGTGGTGGAAACAACATGGGAGGCAATAGGAGGCAACAAGTCTTGACATGTGACACATGTTCTCTTAACCACTCCACCGACTCTTGCTCCAAACTCAAGAATACTACGATGAAGAGGTGAATGCCGTAGGGTTCTATGGTGGAAACCAAGGCGGGAGAGGATTTCAAGGTTGTAGAGGTTATCAAGGTGATAGACCTAGGGGAAATCAAGGTGGTCAAGGCCAAGGTAGTGATAGTGGATTTCAAAGGAGAAGTGACCCTTATGCTCAACACCACAACCCCAGATCTAGGGATCATCCTAATTTTCGGTGAAGAGATGAAACGAAGGAACAACAAGGCCAACAATCTTTCTCCAATAATCAAGCATACCAAAGTCAAGGTAGTCAATCTTATGACAGAGCACCACCTAGGAGTCAATGCCAAGGTAGTCGATCCTACGATACGGCTCATATCCAACAAAACTATCCTAGAAACCAAGGTTATGGGGGGTATCAAGGCTACCAAGACCAAGGGTATCAAGGCTACTAAGATCAAGGATTTCAAGAATCCCAAGATTACCAAGGTTATGGGGGGTATCAAGGCTACCAAGGTGAAGGGTATCGAGGATACCAAGATAATCAAAACCAAGACTACCAATCCCAACCTCAACAATACCCTAGAAACCAAGGACAAGAGCGATCTTACAATAGAGGACCTCAAAATTCTCGAAGGTATGAAGAGAGAACTCATGAACGAGGTGAAAGTTCAGGGTATTCTTTGGATAATGGGCGTTTCAAGTCGATAGAAGTGCAAATTAGTCAAATAGCCACCGATGTGGGGTATTTGAAAGCCCAAAATTCCGGTAAACTTCCCGCACTAACCGAAATGAATCCAAGGGAGAATGCTAGTGCTTTAACCTTGAGGAGTGGGAAAGAGGTGCATAAACCCGAGGTGATAGTTGAAGAAGAGACCATGAAAGGGTTCATTGTGAAGCATTTGACCAACAAGGTAGTTGAAGAGACATTGGCCAAGGATGACATTGTGTTGGTGAAGGAAGCCGAGGAAAGGGTCGAGAAACGGGGTGTAGAGAATATCCTTAAGGGAAAAGGGATTGAAACAGAGATACTTGTTCAAGGGACATTACCTAATGGCGAGCCACCATCTCCTCCATTTTCTCCCCCTCACAAGAAAAAGGAGACTCAACCATTTGAAGTAGAACCCCCATACCCCGAGGCGTTGAAAGATACTCGAAAGAAGGAGGTTGACAGAGACGTTTACGAAGTCTTTCGTAAATGTGAGGTAAACATTCCTTTGCTCGATGCTATTAGTCAAGTTCCTAAATATGCTAAATTTTTGAAGGAACTATGTGCTAATAATCATAAACAACGTTTAAAAGATACCACTAAGGAGGGGATGAATTTTAATGTCTCGGCTCTATGTCAAGTTAAACTCCTTCCTAAATGTAGTGACCCCGGGATGTTTACCATTTGCTTGCACCATACGAGAGATATTTTTTCAAAAGACCATGCTAGATTTAGGTGCATCAATTAACTTGATTCCCCTATCTGTGTATAAATCTTTGAACATTGGGACTTTGCTTAAAACAGGGGTGGTAATTCTACTTGCCGATCGTTCTAGTGCATACCCTAAGGGTATTGTAGAGGACATGTTGGTTAAGGTCGACAAGTTGATTTTCCCTGCGGATTTTTACATTATTGACATAACATGATAACTATGCCGCACCAATTCTATTGGGGCGCCCATTTTTGAAAAAAGTCAAGAGCCGTGGTTGATGTGTTTAATGGCAAACTCACCTTGGAATTTTATGGGGATAAAATATAATTTCACAATCATGATGATATGGAATCCTCAATTGATGATCATTCTTACAATTCTATTGATGTGGTTGAAATGTGTGTGCAAGATGTGCTTGAAAGTAGTAACCATGACCCTTTGTTGAATGCCATTGAAAATAGCTTGTGTGGTGGAGATCAAAGTTTTCGTGGTGTTGGGTCTAGAGTGGAAGAAAGCGTGAGTGCACTAGATTCTTATGAAGAGCTTTCCCATGATACGCCTATCAGACTCGAGAGCATCGGGTGACCGATTTTCTCTTGAGACGTCTCCGGTGGTGGAATTGAAACCACTACCTCAAGACCTTAAATATGCTTATCTCGGTGAAAATGAGAAACTTCCGGTTATAATATCTAGTAAATTCACTAAAAGCAAGAAGTCAAGTTGATGAAAGTGCTACATGAGCACAAGAAAGCCATAGGGTGGACTGTTTCCGACATCCAAGGGTATAAGTCCAAGCACTTGCATGCATAGGATTTTGTTGGAGGATGATGCTAAACCCGTGCGACAACCTCAAAGGCGATTGAATCCACCCATGATGGAGGTAGTGAAGGCTGAGGTGATCAAATTGTTATATGGGGGGATAATTTATCCAATCTCCTATAGCAAATGGGTGAGCCCAATACATGTAGTCCCTAAGAAAACCGGGGTCACAGTGGTAGAGAATCAAAAGAGAGAGTTGGTCCCTACTCGTGTTCAGAATGGATGGATAGTTTGCATAGACTACCGGAGGTTGAATGCGGTAACTAGAAAGGATCATTTTCCTTTTCCATTTATTGACCAAATGCGTACAAGGCTTGCAGGGCACTCTTTCTATTGTTTTCTTGATGGCTATTCAGGTTATTTCCAGGTGCCGATCGCGCCAAAAGATCAAGAGAAGACCACATTCACATGCCCCTATGGTATGTTTGCTTATCTGATAAGTCCATGGTTCGTATTCGGACCTCATTCATACTCGGACCTGGGCCCGAGAAGGGTCGTGGGCTCGAGATACGCGGAGGGTGAATCCACAGGTCCATGAATCCTAATCCTTATAAGGAATGCGTATATTATGAATGTTCTACAAAGAATATACGTCTTCTCAAAGATGGTAATACAGCTATCCTAAACATGGTAACACAACCATGTCCGAAATACACTTCTATTATACATGGTAATACAACCTCTATTCCCATAAGAGTTGTATTCATACCATAAATATATATGTTGGTGATCTACGGATTGTAGCCATATAAATACCCTTAGAGGTTTGGTAGACCTCTCATCTAATCTCATACTTTATACTTTACGCCTTAAGCAAATATACTGACTTGAGCGTCGGAGTGTCTATCCCCGGGACACCCGGCGCCTTTGTCTTGCAGATCAGTTCGAGAGCCTGGTTCGTCGTCGAAGTGTTGGTGTCCGGTATACATCAATTTGGCAAGCCCAGTGGGACCTCTCACACTCATTGACGACGTCGCCGAACTTTGTCTCTGATCTGGTCTAGCGCATCTGAAGAAGCAACTTCCCCGACAACATGTCTGAAGCCGAGCAACCCAGACGTAGCGCCCGAGTGCTAGGGCAAAATCCAGAAGAAAATCCAGAAGCAGAGCTACCCCCCAAAGAACGAGGACGAGGACGAGGACGCGGTCGACCCGGAGGATCTCGCAAACGTTCCGCCTCTGAACCACCGTCGAGATCTACCGTAGGGGCAGGAAGCTCCAACGTTCCAAACTCCTTCGGTCTGAATCCCGTTGTTTCCGGAACACCCCTCTTAGGCCCAAATCCTGTTACATCAGGAGTGCCACCTTCTGGATCGAATCCTGTTGCATCAGGAGTGCCACCTTCTGGATCGATCCTGTTACAACAGGAGTGCCGAACCTTGTTAGATCTGAAGCACCGAACTCAGGACCAAGAGTATCGATCCAGACGGACATGAGCTATAGCCAACGCGTCAACAACTCAGAAGGCCTTGACCAAGAGAATAGGCTTGGATATGACGGACCTGATTCGATCTTCACCTCATAAGAACAAGCATTAAGAGAACAACAAATCCTCGGGGAAAAACAACAGGAGGAGGAAAGACAAAGAAGTCTTAGGAAAACCTTGAGCCGGACTGTAGGACATAACCCTCCAGGTTCCGGGCCAACTTATATCAACCTTGACCCTCCGAGAACGATCCTTGAAGATGCCCGAATGCTACTGAGGAACTTGCATGCCCAATAACCTGACTTCGTCGCATCTTTGATAAACTCAAGTCAACAACTCAGTGCACAGATGCATGAAGCCTCCAACATAGTATCTGTCTCAGTAGCCCAAACTACACCACTTACTGATCCTACTCAAGAGCGAAGACTCCTCAACAAATTATCCAAGGATCTACCGCCTTATAATGCTCGAAGCAGTCTGCCACCACCTCCTAATGTATCCAATTATCAGGGCGAAGCCACAGGATTAAGTAGGGAGGAGGTGAGAAGGATGCGTATCCTCAACATAGAAGAAGAACTCAGACGCGAGAAGAGGGAGCGATCTCGAAGCGAATAGAAAAATAGCGCTGATCGGCCCTACTCACAAGATGGAGCCTACTCTACCCGAGGTAGATATGAAGTTGATCAAGAAATCACATGTATCCTCGGACCCAGAGGAGAAGCTGCTCGTTCGCCCTTCTCACGACATATTGTGAATCTCCCCTTTCATAACCATAAGAAGGTCCCAGAGCACCTACCCCATGTACAACGGCACTAGCGATCCTAGAGAATTTCTCTCGGTCTTTTTTTAAGACCTTAGAAACCAGGAACTTCCATGAATTGGAAATATGTAAAATCGTCCCCAGTTACCTCCAAGGGAAAGCACATACATGGTTTACCCAGACGAAACCAGAAAGTTTATTTGATTACTGGGATTTCGCCGAGTTTCTTCTCCATGCTTTCTGCAATAAGAAGAAGTTCACCAAGTCCCTCGGAGATCTGGGGTACGTGGCCCGCCTCGAAGGAGAGACTGTGATAGAACACTATCATATATACATCAATCTAGCTACTGAATGCTATGATCGAGATGAACGCCTCCTGATAAATATGTACCGGATGAGCGTGGATGATGACATTCTAAGAATGAAATTGGAAACCAAAAATCCAACAACCATTTAACACCTTCAGGCCATCATGGAAAAGTACTCTAGCAAATCAAATGCTGTGACAGGCAAAAGACCCCCAGAATTCCTGATGGACAGAAAACAATCCAGGGCGAAATACCGAAGATCAAGAATACTGATAACGCTCCAAAGCCTACCTTCGAGACATACACTCCTCTGGCGAGATCTCGGGCCAAAATTCTATCTATTCACAGGCATTTTTGAAGGATCCGCCTGCCATGAAGGAATCAGCCGAACATCAAAGGTGCCCGAAATACTGCCAATACGACCGAGATCGGGGGCATGACACGGAGGAGAACTACCAGCTCAAGAATGAGATCGAGGAGCTAATTCGTCAAGGAATTGTGCAACAAATCGCACCTTCAAAAGCTGGCGATAACCAGGGGATCGAAGGTATGGGGGAAAGCCTTGGTAGAAGAAGAAGAATGGCTACCGCAATAATAACAATAACAACCAGGGCGGCGGAGGCAACAACCCTCAAGATCCTCCTCCACCACCGCCAAACGAAGCCAACCGAGTCATCAACGGCATCAATGGCTACACAGGAGAAGCAATTTCCTTGACCAAGCTGAAAGACAGTGTGCGAGCTATACTCCACACTGAGCCAATCAACAAGAGGCTCTGCCCCGAGGAAACCATTACCTTCTCGGATGCGGACGCCGTGCCAAATCAGATGCCTCACTCGGATCCTCTCATCATCTCAGCAACCGTACAAGATACTCTAGTAAAAAGAATATTCATAGATGATGGGAGTGGGGTAGAAGTAATGTTCCAAGACTGCTTCCAGAAGTTAGGATTTACTAAAGATGACCTTATACCTACGGGTCCGATCTCGGGGTTCACAGGAAATCCAGTAATACCTCTCAGGAAAATCACACTCCCCGTCACAGTAGCAGAATTATACTGCACATTTGTGGTAGTAGACACGGTCACACCCTTCAACATTATCCTTGGCAGACCTTGGATGTGCCAAGCTAAAGCTGTATGGTCTCCCTACCACCTGATGCTGAAGTTTCCAACACCACAAGGATTAGCTTCAATCAGAGGAGACCAAGGAGTGGCACGCTCTTGTATGATCACGACCATCCGTGATGCCAGAAAAATGAACAATATCTCGGCCGTCAACACTATTCTAGGAGATCTGGTACCCGATCCTAATCTCGAACAACCCATGGTGTTCCATTTTGAAGAAGAGGCCTATAACGAGATGACTGCACTATGGCATAAACGCCGCCACCAAACCTTCCAAGTGGGGGAACTAGTAATGCTAGTTGGCCCGTGGTGCACCAACAAGCTAGGAGGAGCGCTGGAGCCAAGGACCAAAGGACCATACAAAATCTCCGCAGCACAATCCGGTGGATTCTACCTCTTGCAAACACGCGAAGGAGATCACTTGGACTCTGTCATTATGGCGTCCTTCCTACGCAAGTACCTCGGAGCTAAAACCAAGTAGACCTTCTCCATATAAGGAGAAACTACTTCAATAAGGCCTACGGGCCAAGCTCTTTTTCTTTTCATCTTTTTACATTTTTATACCCGAGCTCCCAAACTCTAGGTTGTCTGTTATAATTTTACCGAACTATCAAGTTCGAAGAATGCAATTTCTTTTCGATATATATATCTTCTATTTTATTTTGCAAGTAGTCCACACTTTCTATATACAAAGAGAAACTATGCCTCACAAAGCATAAGTAAAGACTGCAGCCTAAAGATCCATACGCTTATAAGTGTACGATTGATGCTTATCTAATATGAGCTGTTTAGACTACGTGTCTGAACTACAATCATCTTAGGCCAAAATAAAATAATATACTTATAAAAAGTATATGGTCAAAGACCAACATGATATGGGTCATACAAACTCACAAAGTTTGGAACTCGACTCTCCACGTGATACTCGTATTAAGGTACACATCACTATTTATTAAGGCTATTCATAAGCCTAAAGAGGATATTCTCAAGGATTGCGATATAAAGACCTTTATAGAGGCAAAATCAAAAAGTGTTATTACACTACGAATCTTCTTACACCTCGTGAATGTCTTTAAATATAGGGGCACGACCCCGACCGCGGGAAGAAGTAGGGGCACGACCTCGAACACTCTGGAGGCCACGGCCCCAATTACTTTCCTCTGCCACCCTCATAAACTGAGAGGGCGTAGGGGACCCAATTCTATTTCCCACAGGTCGAGCAGGAGAGTCAATAGAGCCACGAGCTCTAGGAGTAGGTGTCACCTCTCTGCCCCTTCCACATGGGATCCCTCGAGATACACTCCTTTGGGTATGAGGCCTTATCAAAGGTCCTGAATATGGGACACCAGAAGGTCCACCTACTTCCCTCCTTTAAGATCCTGAAGGCATGACAAACACACCTTGAGCCTCTAGTTCCTATATTTGGAAACTGCAAGCGTTAAGCTCGGCCTGGCATATTCTCAACTCATCTATTTTGAAGGCAATCTTGTGATTCACAGTGATAGTCTCATGTCGAAGTCTAGAAATAAGAAGATCCTTCTCGTGACTTTCACCCTTGACCTTCATTAAGTCACGCTTGACTTTCCTCCATTCTTGATCATACTCTTTATTGGTGGACACGGTCTTGTTGTGAGCATCTTCTAGATCTTTATATCTCTTCTGAAGATCACTCAACTCCTGATTCAGCTCAGCTCTTCGCTTCAAAGCCACTTTGAGCCCACCTCGAAGACTCTCACATTCTTCCCGTACGATGCTGAAACAGCCTTTGGAGTCATCCAGATCTTCTTCCAGTTTCTTGTTCTTCTGAAGGACAGCTTCATACTTGACCTGAAAATCAGCACATGCGGCAGAGCAACACTAGACATAAAGGAAGGTAAAGACCAATTAATTCCAAAGACAAAGCACATGTTCAGAATACATGAAACACCAAAATTTGGCGAAAAGAGAAAAATCTTGAAGTAAAAGAAAAGGCTCTAAGGAGTTATGGTCTTCTCCTGCCCATCAGAAGTCTTTGTGTCCTCAACTGAAGTTCCAGTAGCCTGTTTCTCCATCAGGAACGTCAGCTCAGGATACAAACCGGACAGTCTGTCCTGAAACTCCTCTAGAGTTAAAGCCTTCTTCAAAGATTCCAGACTAGACAGTAGACTGGTCTCGAACCCCCCAATCTGGCTAAACTTCGCCCGAAATTCCTTCAAATTCTCTAGTACTTCAGGCCAAGTGTAGGCAGGGGTAAGACATCCTTGAATCTCTTCACTGAGAAACCCCTTCAGAGGAATCCACATCTTCGAAAGCTCAGATTTATGGTAGAATTCACCATACTCTTGGCGATGTGCCTCCATCTCTGGACAGTTGAGGCAGAAGTCTATTATCAACCGAACTAGCTGCCTCTGGCTAACATGATCAGCATACCGGTCTCTCTCAGCTTCCCCCAAAGTCATGTTCCTTTTCAATTCTAAGAAAGAACCATCAGACAGCCTTTTAGCCTTCTTCAAGGCTTGATTCTCCTCTTCTAAGGATTTTATTTTGTCCTTAGCCCGAGGCATCTGATTCTGGAGATGCTTAAGCATATCTGAAGGTTCCTTAGACCTCTTGGACATCTCCTCCTCCATCAACTCGAGCTCGGATTCCTGTCCTTGAGACCGGTTATACAGTGTTTGAAGAGAATTGTACATATGCCTCATCTGACTCGCTGACTGTAAAAGAAGACAAAGAGAATTAGATAACTACACAGCTAATCCTATCAAAAGCCACGACGAATCATACCTGGTTAATTTTAGGACAGCCTCAGAAGGAGAAGGTGATACATACTTCTCGAACTCTTCCAATGGTCCGAGTTTGAGCCTTGACTTCTTTGGAGACTTGTCTGCAGAACTCGTTGAAGCCTCGAGATCCCTCTTCTTCTCGTTACTACTCAATAGCCCCCTTGATTCAGCTATCTGAGACAACAAATTGGCTGCCCTGTTCGTCCTAGAAGCACCCACTACATGCACAAAGAATGAAGTTAGCATAAGAAGCAATGCAAATATTGTGGAAGAGAATATAACACAAGAAAAAATACCCTTTTGCAATGCATCTGACCCTATCACAGAAGTTATCATCATGACCTCATCTACATTTTCAGTCATGATGGGAAGGACACTAGAAGTCCGAGACATTTCCTTTCTCGGACATCGAACTAAGGCAGAACCCTCATCCTTTTCCTCATCTGATGGATCTAAAGCCATAGGAACAAATAGGCAATCTGCCTCCCCAATCACTTTCAACTGGGATTGATTTTTCTTGGGTCCTTGAACCAACCTTTTAAACCGACGCCCACGTCGAGCGTCTTTCATCAGATCCGAGATTTCCTTATTTACCTCCTTCTCGGATATATCATCTCGGGCAGCTCTCTCTTCTAATACTCTATAGGCCTGCAATGCCTTAGCTGCACCACCTAGATCCTGATCCATAGACAGAAGGGTTTCATACCAATCCATCTCAACTCCTTCTGGCTTATCAAAATGTGACAACTTCAAGAAGCTGCAATTTGAAGAGTACGGCCGGATAGTTGATTCAACTAGCCATATGTTTCTATAGGCCATTGCCAACCCATTTGATGATCTCCAGATACAAACTTACCCTCTCTAAGTTTGATCTTATCATTCACCAACTTCCCAGCTATATTCAGCAGTTGGCGAGACAACTCCACTTCATGCCAGACCTCATTCTGGACCTCTTCATTCCAATCAGGAACTTCATACTTGGTTCGATCGAAGGATAGTTTTACCTTATCCCACTTCCCGCAGTTCACAGGAAGCACAAAAAGCTTACCTAAAGTGGTATCTCGAGGGGTCAAGGTCACATTTTGTTTAACAACGGAAACCTTATACATGGTCCGCAACAAGGAGAGACTGGAATGATAACCTTTACGAGCACACCAAGTTATTAAGGCCATAATGGTTACTATCACATTGTCATGTAACTGCCCCGGATGCACCTTATAATGCTGAAGAAAGTCATTCAACAGTGGGGGAAAAGGGTAGGCTAATCCATGCTGCAGAAACCTCCCATATATGACCCCTCGGCTCGGAGTTACTAACTCAACTGCAGATTTGTCTTCTCCAAAGTACATGAGGTCAGCATCAGAAGGAATGGAAAAGGGACAACCTTCTGCGAAGATAGCAGCATCAGCGCGTGCTTTATCCTCCTTCAACGACTTTCTACTACTACCTTTACCATCCATGGATAATATACCTTTGGATGAATGCATTACCATGGGGCTATTCCCCTCTATCTGAGCCCTCCTAGCCATAGCCCTCAACCTCTTCTCTTCTTCGGAGGTTTTCTTCTTCAAAACTACATGTTTTTTCCCACTTGCTACCTCAGCCCTATGGAGTTCAAGGGAGCTGTTCTCCTCAGCCTGAGCTTCTACATACTATCCGTCATCATGATGGGGGAAAGAAATTGTTCTACTACTATTGCTCATGATTACAGGGAGTATAGGGGGAAACACGCACACAAAAGTAAAAGGAAAAAACAGACACAAGCAAATGCAAAGAGAAAGAAGATATCACTTACTGATGATGGAAGCAGAAAGTAGAAATACGGGGCTTCAGAAATTGATGAAGTATTGATGCTCCTTCTGAATTTGGAAAGAAAAAAATTTCGAATAAGAGAAGACAATGGGAATGATTTAGGAAATTTAATCCAAACCCAGACAGCATTGAAGATGACCAATTACCTCGATTCTGTTTCCAAGGCAAGTAATTGGAGAGACGGTGGACAGACCGTTTCTGCTTGCCAATGAAGACACGCCACGTGTATCTACCATCTGGATTTCAAAAGAAGCTAATTTCAGCCGTCCATATATCTGATAGAATACGAAAAGAGCTTGAAGCTAAGGGTAAGCCCGAAATGACACCTCGAGCTTAACACCCCGAGTTATTCTCCCAGGAGTTATTGGTCTTCCCTCGTGAAGCAAGCCTCTCCTTCAACTTTCGAGATTGAGCACTCTATATTCTGAACATCTACCTTGTGGCTACTGATAAGTCCATGGTTCGTATTCGGACCTCATTCACACTCGGACTAGGGGCTGAGAAGGGTCGTAGGCTCGAGATACGCGGAGGGTGGATCCACAGGTCCATCAATCCTAATCCTTATAAGGAATGCGTATATTATGAATATTCTACAAAGAATATACGTCTTCTCAAAAATGGTAATACAGCTATCCTAAACATGGTAACACAACCATGTCCTAAATACACTTCTATTATACATGGTAATACAACCTCTATTCCCATAAGAGTTGTATTCATACCATAAATACATATCTTGGTGATCTATGGATTGTAGCCATATAAATACCCTAAGAGGTTTGGTAGACCTCTCATCTAATCTCATACTTTATACTTTACGCCTTAAGAAAATATACTGACTTCTACCGTCGTTTTATACAAGATTTCTCAATAATTTCTACTCCTTTATGTAAGTTGTTGCAAAAGGATGTAGAATTCGTGGTAGATGAGATTTGTAAGAGGGCATTTGATTGTTTGAAACTTATGCTTGTGACCGCCCCTATTATACAATCTCCTAATCGGTCTCTTCCTTTTGAGATTATGTGTGATGCGAGTAACTATGCCGTTGGTTCGGTTTTGGGTCAAAGGGTGGGTAAAGTTCCCCATGCCATTTATTATGCATCCATGACTCTTAATGAGGCTCAGAAAAATTATTCTACCACAGAGAAATAATTGCTAGCGGTAGTTTTCTCACTAGAAAAGTTTCGGTCTTATTTGCTTGGTACAAAGGTTATTGTTTACACTGACCATGCAGCACTTCGTCATTTGATGACGAAGAAAGACGTGAAACCAAGGTTGCTTCGGTGGATTTTACTCTTAAGTGAGTTCAGCTTGGAGGTGAGGGACAAGAAAAGTGCCGAGAATCTGGTGGCCGACCACTTGAGTCGCCTAGTGCCATGGCTTGCAATCGAGGCGAATGTGCAACAAGAATGTCTTCGAGAAGAATTCTCGGACGAGCATTTGTCTGCTCTTAGTGTATCTTTTCCATGGTATGCCGACATTGTGAATTTTCTTGTTGCTAACAAGTTTCCTCCTCGTTTCACCACTGCTCAGAAGAATAGGTTGAAACATGATGCTAAATTCTATGTGTGGGATGATCCATATCTATGGAAACATTGCTCCGACCAAGTTGTGAGGAGATGCATCCCCGATGGTGAGGTTAACTCTGTTCTCACATTTTGTCATTCTTATGCATGTGGTGGTCATTTCGGTGCTAGGAGAACTGCTCGGAAAGTGCTTGACTGTGGTTTTTATTGGCCTAATTTGAATAAACATGCATATAGCTTTTGCAAATCTTGTGATAAATGTCAAAGAGTAGGGAATATCTCGTCTCGTAATGAAATGCCCCAAACTGCTCCCTTATATTGTGAATTGTTTGATGTATGGGGTATTGATGTTATGGGTCTTTTTCCTAATTCGTTCGGTTTCAAATATATCTTGCTTGCGGTTGGTTACGTGTCAAAGTGGGTTGAAGCAATCCCAACTAAAACTGATGATTCTAAAGTGGTTGTGGAGTTTATCAAAGAAAACATCTTCTCTAGGTTCGGGATTCCTACTGCGTTGATTAGTGATCGGGGTACCCACTTTTGCAATCGAACCATCGCCGCATTGTTGAAGAAGTACGGTGTAAACCACAAGACCTCCACCACCTATCACCCACAAACTAATGGCCAAGCCGAAATTTCCAATCGAGAAACCAAGTCCATCCTTGAAAAGACGGTTAAACCGACTCGAAAGGATTGGAGTACTCGGTTAGATGATGGATTGTGGGCATATATGACGGCTTTTAAGACACCAATCGGTATGTCTCCATATCGATTAGTCTTCGGGAAGCCGTGTCATCTACCGGTGGAGTTGGAACACAAGGCTTATTGGGCGATCAAAGAGTTCAACCTCAATCTAGATGAAGCCGGGAATTAAAAAGGAAATTACAACTACAAGAGTTGGAGGAGCTAAGGAACGAGTCCTACGAGAACGCCGCTATTTATAAGGAGAAAACGAAGGCATGGCACGATAAGATGATCATTAGGAAGAACCTTGAGGTTGGTCAAAAATTACTCCTATTTTTATCTCGCGTTCGTCTATTTCCCGGTAAGTTGCGGTCTCGATGGACGGGACCAATCGTAGTTGTGAAAGTATATCCACATGGTGCGGAGGATATCAAGAGTGAAGCCACCTCCAAGATTTTGAAAGTGAATGGCCAACGCTTGAAGCCATATTGTGAAAACTTTAATTCGGAAATCCTTGATGAGATGCATCTCACCGAGCCGACCTATGAGTGATTTCATTGGAGGTAAGTCGTGCCGACGACGTTAAATAAACCGGTTTTGACTGTTCTTTATTTTTCATATTATCTTGAATGATGTGTTACCCTTCTATATGATTGTTTTTCATATTTATTACTATTTCTCTTTTAGTTGATTTTACACGGGGTATGTGTTTATGATTTTTCAGGTACAAAGCAAGGACGATTGTAGCAAAAAAAAAAAACCGCATGGGCCTTTGTAAATCAGAATATTTTTGCCCTGACTACCGCATGGCCCTTGTGGTGTTTCCCGGGAGCTGATTTCATGCTTTAATTGCATGACCCTTTGAAGGGTGTTATACCTAGTGTTTAGCCCTTGCACTTTTACCCAGTTGACCCAGTTGACTTTTACCCCACAAAACACATCTCTTCCATCTACCCATTCACAACCACCCATTATCCACCCCTAAATCACACCATCATCCGCCACCACCCACCTTCCAGCACCATTCCCCGTCAGATCTCCGCCGCTCGGAGCCGCCCCGCCACCACCCATCTCCGACCGGCTTGAGCCTCGTTTCACCGCCGCATCTGGATGTCCTCCACCAGTCCCATCGAGTCCAGGCGTCCTCACCAACTGGGCTCACTCCCCACCACCTCATCACCGCTGCTACCCTCTGAATCACCACCACTGGTCCATCTTCGGCGCCCATTCTCCGACACCGCCCCTGAACCATTCCCGACCACCCACCGCCGTCGGCGAGGTCATCACCGGTGTGCCCATCTCCGCCATTTCCCAGCCACCATCACCGCCAGACCTCCACTCCACCATCTCAACCCAATCGCCACCACCATCTCTCCAGGCTCGGCCCCCCGGCCTCCTCTAACATCACCATCACCGGCCGGCCATCAACGATAGATCTCCACCACTACGGGCCACCTTTTTCTGCTCCCGACAACCACCATCGTCGACTCCATCTCCATCTCTGATCGGCACCACCTCTGACCCATCTCCTCCGACTCCAGCGAGCCTGTCACCACCACCATCCTTGTCGGCTCAATCTCGGATCGCGTCTGGTTCTGCGCCTTCCACCATCAGTTATCACTACTCATCTCGGCCTCCTCTACTGTAATTCTAGCCACAGCTCCGCCTCCCCTGCACCGTCGTGTCTACTCCGGCCAGTCCGCACCACCGCCTTGTTATTCCCTACATCATCCCCACTGCCTCGACTACCATTTCAGGTGCTCCTCCACGCTTGATTCTAAGCACTTAATCATGTGCTTCACTGTTTGATTACGCACTATTGGGTTCCTCTTTTGTTTCCCTGAGTTAGTGATTATGCTTATCATGATTAAGTGAGGTGTTTGCTCTACGGTTTTCTCTGAAATTGGTGATATAGGACGGTTCCTTCCGTGACTTGGGCTGTGTTCCTCTGATTTGGTTGGTTACATTATGATGCCTCTTTGGCCGTGATTATTATGGACTGATTTTGTTGTGTTCTAATGGGGACTCTTTACTAGTGTCACTACTACAAAGGGGTTGATGCAAGACACATATTTAAGGCGTTTGAGGCGTTCGCATTTTTTTCCGCCTTGCTTGAACGTTGCGAACTCACTAGTATCTCAGGTTAGGGAAAAAATGAAATTTAAGACGGATAGACGTTGTTGAAGGCGGAAATCAGTATTGACGTAAAAATGTACAAATTTAAGGCGGAGAAAAGGATCCGCCTTAAATGGAGAGGGTTGTTACGAACTCGTAACATTTGTGGTAAGTTAAACGTTTATGTAGCGAAATCATAGCTTAGCTCGTTAGTATGTAGTTTGGCCGTTGCGAACTCGTAAGGTTGCCTAAACCCTAATTTAAGCAGGCGAGAATATGCAACGTGTCGTAACTTGGACGCTAGGATGTGGCGAGTCATGTTGCGGTTTCGCTACTGTATAGGTCGTATATGAGATTTGAGAATATACATTGCATGTACAGTGCATGTGAGGTTGATTGTATTGTTAAGAGTTCGCTGGCTACTCAAAAGTGTGAGCGAGGTAGTAGCGATTTTGCAAGAGACTCTGTATGGGTCACAGATTTAATCTGAACTGGCCTTTCTAACTCCAAAAACAAAAAAATTAAAAGGGTCTAAACAGGTGGATACTGTAGGGTGATCAGTTCAAGTTTGCTTGGAGGTCTCATTGTTCCCGTGTTAGAGTAGGTAAGGTTTAATCTGCGCATTGTATTGGCCAGTCTCTTGAATTTGGTTTATTTGATGCATAATTTTTGTATGCATTTTGATTTCTTTTCATGTTTATGTTAATGCAGTGTGTAGTTTATGTGTTTATCATCTAAAGTCAGTGGGTTAGTAGTATTGTGGAGTTGTTAGTCCGATTTGTGAATTATGGACCGCGAAAGAATAATGAACGAGAATGCTCGATTATCGAAGGAGTATTTAGATTTGGTGGAAAATTTCTTAGATGTTGGGTTGCGCAATTCTAGGCAGAATAGCATAGGAGGGGTTAGATGTCCATGCAAAAAGTGTAGAAACAACGCCATATTTGAAGATATTGTTGTAGTGCGTGAACATTTAATTTGTAAAGGTTTTGACAAATTCTACACAGAATGGGTTTGGCATGGGGAAGGCTATTATGGAAGTGACTAGGTTGAGATGGATGAGGGTAGCGCCGAGGAAATCCTGCAGTATAATGAACAGCTTTCAGACATGTGCGATGATGTTGTTATGGAGTTTGTTGGGAGGAAAAGTATGTTGGAGGCAATGTATGACGATAAACAGACAAGCTTATATGTTGGGGCTAGGCATTCTAGACTGGGCGCAACATTGTTGTTAATGAACCTAAAGGCAAGGCATGGTATTTCAGATAAAGGAATGACGGAATGCTAGAGTTGGTTAAGGAGTTACTTCCTCAGGACAACTTATGTCCTGACAGGGTTTATGCTGCGCGCAAGATATTGTGTCCTATGGGCATGGAGTTTACTAAGATTCACGCATGCCCGAATGATTGTATGTTGTATAGGGGGAGTATTGATTCTTTGAGGGATGATTGCAAAGTATGCAGTGAGTCGAGATTGAAAAAGAAGGAGGGAAAGGTCGAGGTATGTGGAGAAACAGTGACAACATCGACAAAGCAAGGACCTGCTAAGGTGATGTGATACATGCCCTTGAAACCGAGACTGACGCGTTTGTATGCCAATCCAATTGATGCAAAATTGTTAACATGGCATGCCGATAGGGTTCTAGAGGAAGATGATGATATTATATCTCACGCTTCTGATGGTGATCAGTGGAAGTAGATGGATGCTATGTACCCAGAATTTGGTGAGGAACCTAGACACGTGCGCTTAGGACTATCTACTGATGGAATGAACCCTTTCGGCAACATGTCTAGCACCCACAGTTCATGGCCAGTGATGCTTGTTATTTATAATCTACTTTCATGGTTGATGGTGAAACGAAAGTATGTGCTTTTGAACACTATGATCTCGGGGCCTAAGCAGCCTAGTAATGACATAGATGTATATATAGCGCCTCTTGTTGAGGAGTTGGAATCCTTATTTAAGCATGAGATTCATATTCCTGACGGAAGTCGAGGGGACGCGAAATGCAAGCTTAAAGCCATGTTGATGTGGAGCATCAATGATTTCTCTGCATTGGGTAACCTTGGAGGGTGTTCTGTGAAAGGTCATTTTGCATGTCCAGTATGTGAGAGCAATACCAGCCATTGTCAATTAAAACACGGTGGTAAGCCTGTGTATCTAGGTCATAGACGATTTCTACCTAGGAGTAATCTGTGGTGGAGTGCTAAGAAGTAGTTTAACGGTCAGGAAGAGCATGGTGTTGCCCCCGTCCCATTATCAGGTTCTGAAATTTTTGCAAAATTATCGGGCATGGATAACGTGTTGGGAAAGGGAAAAAAGAAAAGCACACAAACTACGATTTTGGAAGAAATGTTCGATATTTTTCAAACTCGGTTATTGGGAGCACTTGGATGTGCGCCACTGTCTAGATGTCATGCACATAGAGAAGAATGTATGTGAAGCTTTGGTTGGGACGCTCTTGAATACACCAGGGAAGAGTAAGGATGGATTGAAAACTAGAAAGGATTTAGTTAATCTTGGCATAAGGATGTCATTTGCTCCCGTGCAAGAAGAAGTAGGCACGCCATACTTACCACCTGCTTGTTATTCCTTGTCATTTTAGGAGAAGGAGAGTTTTTGTAAGACTTTGAAATCAGTGAAGATGCCTTCTAAATATGGTTCTAATATTAGTAGTTGTGTATCTACTGCTGAGCTGAAATTGGTGGGAATAAAGTCGCACGATTGCCACAATCTGATGCAGGATTTGAACGTAATTGCTCTGAGACGTTGCTTGCCTTCTCACGTTGGAGACGCGGTTGCAAGGCTTTGTTATTTTTTTAAACAGATATGTCACAAGAAAGTGAGTCGGCGTAAGTTGGATAAATTGCAGGATATGGTAATTGAAGTATTGTGCAGGCTAGAGATGTATTTTCCCCCTTCCTTTTTTGACATAATGATTCATTTGATAGTTCATTTGGTGTGGGAGGTGAAGCTTTGCGGACCAGTATACTTGAGTTGAATGTATCCATTCGAGCGGTACATGAGCATTTTCAAGCATTTTGTTAAGAATCGTTACCGACCAGATGCTAGTATAGTGCAGAGATATGTCGTTGAAGAGGTAATAGAATTTTGTACCAACTATTTACAGGATGTACCTACTATAGGATTGCCGGTCTCTAGACACGATGGTAGATTGGATGGTGTCCGACTACGCCATAAGTCTAAATTTAGCCCTTCTTCTAATGAAATATCTATAGCCCATCTCTACATTCTGCGCAACCATCATGAAGTGAGTCCTTATGTTGATGTTCACTTTAATGAGATTAGGTCAACACACCCGAGCTGGTTGGAACCTAGGATTCTTGAAACTCATTGCAGCGACTTTACTAGTTGGCTCAAAATACATGTGCAGAATGGCGGTGAACACCCCGATGTTGTAAAATTGGTTGTAGACCCCTCGGCACAGTCACGTTGTTTAGCGGGTATGACATCAATGGATACACGTTTGGTACTAAGTGGAGTGATGATAGATCTGCAACCCAAAATAGTGGCGTATCAGTACCTGGAAAGGGTGATAATGGTTTTTTTGGTACCATTACTGATATATGGGAAATGGACTTTGTTCATGTCCGAATCGAATTGTTTAAATGTGAATGGGTAGATCAAGCTGAAGGGGTGCGCTTAGAGGATTTAGGCATGACTCTAGTCAATAGGGGAATTCTTGGGTCTAGAGAAGATCCATTCATCATGGCGGCTCAAGCTCATCAGGTCTTCTATGTGGAAGATCCAATTGATCATCTTTGGGAGATCGTTGTTGATGGAAAGAAAACATTCATCTATGGTGACGGCTTGTTCGATGATGACTGCACTGTTTTAAAGACACCATTCCACCCTCTGTGTACGAAACTCTAGAGGAAGATGATGCATTGTTTGTGCGTCGGTGTGCAGAATGGATCATGAATAAGGAATGTGGATTAATCCTGCAGGGAAAACTACAAAGAGGAAGGGGTGGCAACCAAAGAAGAAGAAGACCAAAAAGAGTAAAAAACATAAGTAGCATATTTGATTATCATTGGTTTTGAATACTGTGTTTCTATCAAATGTTTGTTTTAATTTATGGTAATTATAATTAAAGTTCATTTGTGTTTGAATTTAGGATAATAATTCATTTAATTCAAACAATAAAGAACCCTTCTTTAGCATTAGCGATATCGTAACACCCGCCGCTCAATACCAATTTAAGTGAACTAGCTCAGTAGCGATATCGTAACTGAAGCTTGTTTGTTACGAGCTCGCTAGAACCAGCTTCAAATCGCAGATTATTTTCTGTCTCTTCATTCTGATAGGTTACGGTCTCGCTAGGTCCATTTTTTTTATTGATTTTATTTGCTAACTTGACTCTGGCGACGTCGCAAGTAAGTCGTCACTTCAGAAGAATTTAAATTTAACTCATTTGTAAAGATTTTTAATATTAAACAAAAAACAATATTATTACTAATATAAGTACATATATTAAAATAGAAATATTATTCAATAGATATAAGAAATAATTATTCGATACTAATTTGTCTGAGACACAAAAAAATCGAAATAGAAATTCGAGAATTTAGTACAAGTACTAGCCAACATAGAATACTAATCTAATCATCCTTGCTAAAAGGTGGGGTCTGTTTTGGAGCTGGTGGATCGACCTTTGTTTTTTTCTTGGCATGCGCCCTCTCAATTCCATGTATCACCTTCTCCGTTATCCAGCAATTTGATTTTTTTGGCCACACGCATCCTCATAAGGTCGACAGTGTCTTCTAGCCCCTTGTAGTACGCCACCGAGGGTACAACTGTTCATGGAATCAAATCAAATTGAAGAATTATGTACTAAATAACATGTGATAAACCAATGAACAAGAAATGTAGTGAGGCGTACCTTCGACAGTTTCTCTTACTTATTCTGGATCAAATTCAAGTGGTTTTTTGGATCCCGCCCCTGCTTTCTCCCACTTGCCATCAACCAACTCACATTTCCCTATCCTCTCGAAGTAGGACAATGTGTAGAAGCAACACTCTACCGCATTAGGAGACAGTTTCATCTTAGGGTGCTTGTTGGTCAAAAATCTGGTAATGAAATTACCATATGGTAGCTTCTTCACTGTTCTACCATTTTCGACAACACTGCGTCGCATGTGCTCAAATATCACATGCCCCGGGTTCAACCTGATCCCCTCCACTACGCAGTAAAACATGCTTACCGTTGTGTAGTTCATCTCGGTGATCCATCCTCCCTTAGGAACCACAGACCTAGCAACCATCTCGTATATTATCCTATCCTCACAACTAAGCTTATCAATCTTATACTCCCTAGGCTTCCCTAAATTGTCCTTTTGCCTACCAAAATACTTCTCCGCATATTCTGCCACTTACTCCAGGTCGAGAATGACATTGTCGGGCCATTGTTCCCTACAATAAAAACCAGGGGTAGGAGGATCGTTGAAGTCTTCCTCTACAGCATAACACACATTTAATACCTTGTTAAACATTTCCTCTGATCTCAAAGTCCTTCTTATTTACCCTAGTAAACCACCTACCCATTTCCTTTTCTTCCTCAATAAGTTGGTGGAAATTAGCATAAAACTGGCACGTTTCATCTTTATGTGCCGCGTAATTCAAACCTAACAGCTCACCCATGTCGTGGCTTTGAAAGATTTGCATCACTTTCTCTAACCCTAAGTCTTTAATTTGATTGAAATCTACCACATAACATTCTAGCAAGTCACTATGCTCCATGAAATTCAAATAGGCTTCGGAAGCATCAAAACTTACAAATTTGGCCTTGTCATATTTGGTAGAGCTTGAACCAGCAGCCTGAGTCGTGGTTGTCGGTGCCTGAGATGAACCCGCCTGTGCCGGTGGTCGCCGAGCAGGTACAAACGGATTGTGTGCAAGCTGCTTAGTCCTAGCCATTCTTGTTGGGAGATTTGAGCGTGAGGGTTTCTGTGTTTGGGTTGGATTCAATTGATTTCTCGCGTTTTGATTTCTGAAGATCCCTAATTTTTTTATTTATATAACCGACAGTAGCGAAGTCGTAACTTCCTAGCTTGGGGTATAACAATATAGCTTACGATCTCGCAAATCACTCGTTAGAGTATAAAACGACAGCATATCAATTCAATAAATCCCCAATTTTCGTAACTATATATACCAGAGAGTAGCGAAATCGTAACGGCATAGCTGGGGGTATAATTATGTATTTGCGAGTTCGTAACTTCCTCGTTACAATGTAAAACGACAGCGTATCACCAGTAAGAAGGACTGGATGAACTTAACTAGGTTACGAACTCGCTACTTAATTGCTTACTAGTTACGAGATCGCAACTTGTCTCTCGTGCTAGGCTCTGTTGAAGTTGTACGGGTCTTAGCGAGTTCGCAAGAGACACAGAAAAGTAGGCGATTTGGTAACGATCTCGTAAGTTACTCGCGTGCTAGGCTCTGTTGAAGTTGTACGGGAGTTAGCGATCTCGCTAGATATATTTTAGTTTCATTTTGGTAGTAGGTGACTAACTTGCGATCTCGCTAGAACCTAGTTCACACTAGTAAAATGTATATTCTCACAATTATAACCTTGTTTCCAGTTAACATGTTAACATGAAATGCTCCAAGTTCAGTCTAGCACACTGATTTATGACCTTTGCATCACCATAAAGAAACTAAAAAGTCGATTTAACTTGAATGCAAATAGAAATATCTTAACAAAAAAAAAATGTTGAATCATCCCTATTAAGTCTAGTACATCACAGGCCTGCCACTAAAACTGCGTGCAAATCATCGGTTGAATTATCTTTTACGCCATCTAGCTTCTCCACTGGAGCGTCTTCAACACCCTTCTCCTGGTCATCTTGTGGCTTGCCTTGGTCATTTTCTGGCTTCTCTTGGCCAATTGGAGTGGGCAAATCTTGTGTTTCTTGGCATGTCTTCTCAGCATGGACTTCACTTGATTCCTCGGCGAACTCGGGTTCACCAATCAATCTCTCCTTCCTCTTCATCTCATACTTTCCCACATCGTCTTCCCCATCAGACCTGTCACTATCCACATCGGCTTCTCCATCACTATCGTCTTCCTCTTCGTCAGTACCAATTTCAGCCTCCCCCCATGCAGGCAACGGGTCCTTGGCGCTCTCTTTCGGTTGTTGCACACTTGGCCCGGCAGAGTCGGTGTTCTTGGGGAATGTAGTTAGAAAAATAGGGTACCACCTCGTCATCGCTCAACTCGCAGTCTATCAACCCACTTGCCACCAGCTTGTTGAGATACTCATTTTTTGCATTGGACCTCTTCTCGGCCATTTCAATCTCATTCACTAATTTTCCCAGAGACACTACTAGCCAACCACGGGCATCAAATACAACATCTACAATACATACAAAACTTGCGATGTGAGTATTATAATACATGTGAGCACTATCAACTCCCTTATACAAAAACATAAAAAATGTAAAGATGTGAGCATTATCATACCTGATACACCACCACGTGCCCTTCTAGCAGCCTCTTCAGCTTCTTTCTTATTCCCGTACTTACCATCAACCTTCATCTCCAATCTCTTGTGTTTTAGCCACTCCTTGTCGTACTTGCCAAGCGGCATCGGACGGCCTCTTGGAAAATTCCCGCTTTCCTGATCAAGGCTGTAATCAAACCGCCGTATGGAAGCGCCGTGGTCTTGTGCCTCACCATCTTCATCATCTGTGTCAGAATAGTGTAGCCGGGGTTGATTGGAATCTTCTCCATGATGTGGTAGAACACCATGAGGCTGCAAACTGTAGGCTCGCAGGCATGACCAAGGGATGGAAACACATTCCCACAGATTAGTTCAAACACTAATCGCTGCTCCTCGGTTAGCCTGTGGATCGGGTATCTCCTAGCTGTACCAGGCCTATTTGATTTTCTCCCAAACCACTTCATACCCATCTCACCCGCCTTCAACGGCTGTTTGGGGCTAACAGCTGGAAAGCGTTGCTCATAATGAACCTCGTACGGCCCATCTTTCTTGGTAGGCCTGAGATCGTCACGACTCTTGTAGGGACATTTCAGCACACTGTTTATCATAAACTTATCTACTTTAAACTTCACCCCTCTCACAATAGTAGTGATATCATCTGATCCCTCTTCTATCCCTAGGTTTGCATAAAACTGTAAGAGCTTCTCTAGGTAAATGGGCTCGGGGAGTTGTAGTAAATAGTCTAGATGTTGTTCCCTAAAGTGGTCTAGCACATAATCGATTTGCAAAGTTGGCACAACGCAACTGTCAAACACATTGTTATTGACTATTTTCCGAGAAGAACAGCGAGCATACCTAGCCCTGGCGGCGTCATTGAAGAATTTTGGAGTCTCTTCCTCTTCAGTGGCAGTGGCATCGTTGGGAACGCTATCAACATCAGCTACAGCATCTCCGGCGGGTGGCTGAACAGGAACTTCTTGTGCCGCCGACGGTTGAACCTCCTCATTCTCGTACTCAGTCCGGCGGTGCTTGTTTCCGGCTGCTCCCCGACCGGCCTCTACCACTACTAGAACCCCTGGTTTTTGGCAGCATAACGTCGGCTAGATTGTTGGGATTTAGGCCGGATTTGTCTGTGTCGTCTACTTTCTCGCGTTTTCAATTTGGGGCTAATTAATTTTAGCCCCGATCCCTAATTTTTTTTATAGTCAGTTGTGTAGCGACATCGCTACCTCACACGTTAGTAGCTACTTAAACCTACTAGCGATATCGTAAGTAAGTCTCTCATACCTACAGTTTTAGTCACGAGATCTTTAATATGCTCGCCAGTCAAGCGTGTCATTAGCGAAGTCGCTACAAGCTCTATTCAGTATTTTATCAAATTTAATTATACCTGTAGAGAAATCGCTAGTAGTCTCGTTAGTATTTTCCCACATCGGCTCATTAGATGGCCATTATTCAGTATATATTGATTGAAATTATTGAATGGATCGATAAGTCGCCGACCCGCGCAAAACTGAACATGAAACATCTATGCTATGGTCTACTACATGAGGCCCAATAATTATACTATCAGTACACAGCCCAATATCAAGCCCAGCTCAACCCCAACCCAAAAACCCTTTTTTTATATACTTATTGACTAGCGATATCGCAACAAGAATTTTGGGGTTTCATGGGTTTGTGGGTCTGTGGGTTTAGGGTTCAGGGTTTAACTATGTTAACTTGTAAACTAGCGATTTCGCAAGTAAACAAGCTAGTTTGTAGATAACTCAAAAAAAATTTATTTTTTTAAAGCACTTTCAAAGTCTTAAATATATACATTTTTAAAAGAGAAAGTATAATACTCAATTCGGAAAATATCGATCATGAGATTAACTCAAGTAGAGTACGTCTTTGTACATCGGCATGGAAATGTACATAAGCAATATAAGATAACTCAATGTAAAACCAAGATAATTCAGTTTCAATTTTGTTAAGAAGAATCATATTCTAAAATATTTTCATTTTATATATAGACAGTATAATACTAAATTTGGAAGATATCGATCATAATATTATTTCTATCAGAGCACATCTTAGTACATCAACATGTAATGTTATGAAGCGATAATCGTTAGTATGATGTGTGATTACAATTGGTGAGTGTATGTGTGCATGATACTTTGTTTACTTCATGAATTGTACTTGAAATCACAGACATGAGTTACAGTAAACCAAGTTTCTATAATCAAAAGCAAGTGAACTGCGCATATATGTAGTTCCTGTGTGAACAACAACTCTGCTGTTGTCTTTAAAGGTAATCGTCGGACATCATTTACAAGCGTACACGTGATTTGTAGAGTTTCTTAATGTCTTACAATTACAGATTTAGATTCTGAAACGATTTATATAGTGTAAGTGCACATTAAGTCAACCAATCCCTATACTGTTATACATCAGCTTATGACGGAACAAATAAAAATTATTTTTGCAATAGAAGAATTTTTGTTTTATTCCATAACATCATATTGTTTATATCGTGATCCAAGCATGTATGAGTGAGTTTTAAAAATAAGTCAAATTATGTTATGTAGCTCTGGCGATCATAGGTAGCGAAATCGCAACTACCAAGTCACAAATTTTTTTTGATTTTTCAGTTACGATATCGCTAGAAAGATAAAGTACACCATAAAAAAGTTATCACATGAGCATGTAACGAAATCATAACAACCCTCGTCAGGTGTAACGAGAGAGTTCCGAGTTCGCAACAAGGTAAGCTACAATAAAATGAACACGTTAAAGAACAGAAAAACACAACACTTTTGGCATCTTATCCATCACATCTTACGGGTTTCATCTCCAAAAATCAAACTTTTAAACATCTTCTCAAATCTCCTCACATTTCTTCACATCAAATCTCCATATCCCATCCCATACATGTCCAAAACATCAATTGTGTCAAAATAAAGTGGAACTAGCCACTAATTGCATGCAAAAGATTGGTAAGTTTCGCAATGAATTCCCAACCACATTTTTCCCTATATTCTTGCAATTAATGTCAACATTTAGTTGTGCTTCTTCAATTTGGTAACATCCTTTGTTGTGGGTAGGAGAGGGACAAACAAGGTAGACCATCCCCAACCAACATAATCAATTCTCCCGACACAACTTTGTCATATACCAAAGGTACGATTTTTTTCATTTTTATTTCCACCCCATATCTTAGGGAGCTCAAAAATTAGACCAAAAACTTCTCTATTTCCATTTTCTTCTTCATCTTTCTATCTCTTTGAATCTATGTGTTTGTATTGTATGATTAGTATGATTTGTGTAGGCTAAACAACTCTTGGGTACCTCGATGTGGACTTTTGATTTATGGTTTTGAGAACTTGATATGCATTGTTCATGGGTTTTTCGATTAGCAATTGAATGTGTTGTTTCCATATGAATTTGATGTAATAAACGATTGGGCTTTCTTCCTAGTTGTAGCCTTGTAGGTTGTGTTGAATGCTTGCTAAATCTATGGGTAAAATGTTATCATTTTCTTAATTGATGGTTACAGCAAATAGGAATAGTGCTTTGTATGCTTTCATCCATTGTTCCTCGTGAATGTTCAATTGCCTTGCTTACATGTTATCGATTCTCAGGTATAATGCCATCACTAGATGAAATATAATGCTTCCATTTATTTTATCTTAAGATGAGTACCTTGAAATGATGCTATATTGTTTCTTGGTTATAAAAGAGAGAATAGATTGAATATCTTGCTTTGAGATCTTTAATCTCGATAAGTAATCGCAAACCCCGAGTACAATGTGTGGTAGTTCAATGATTAACCTTTAGTCGAAAGTTGAAGTCGAGTGCCCCAAGTCTAATAATCTCATTGTTAATCTATCTCTAATATAGTTTAGTCGTTATCTTAGACTCTAACTTGGCATGACATTGTAGTGTTTTCTACAACCAAACTCCAATTTCCCCCCATTTACATCGCTTTTATGTATTATTATATTATAGGTATTCTAGAAGTAAGAGTAGGAAATCTATTTGAAATACTTGAAAATCTCCTCTTCTCTGTGGATACGAAACTTACTTGCCACTATATGCTTAGTTGTGTGTAGAGCTTGTGAGCGGATATAAATTGTATTTTTGGAGAGGTATAACGACGACCTCCCAATAACAAAAAATACCACTTTTTCAAACTTACCACCATACCCAACACGGTACCTCACCGACCCAGTGAGGGTCCCCGTAAAACATAATAAACATGTTCATTTCATAGGTAATATATCATTTCGATAATGAAACAGAATATGAACACCTAACAACTTTCATATTTCATATTTCTCAAATCATCCCTCTTGGTTCAGCGTTTCTCTCTCTAAGTTTTTGTGCTCTCCCTTCTCTCTACAATATTAAACACACGCGCCCGCATTAAATATGTTTTTCACTGAAAAAGTTGCCAATAACCACTAAATCATGCTGATAATGGCTATTAACGCATCTTTCATGGCGGCGCCGCTGCCGCCTCACGCCGGAACTACCGCCGGAACATCATTCCTTCAAGCCCTTTCCAACAGAAATCCTCCCCATTTTACAGATCTACCATCCAATCTGGAAATTAAACCAGCAATAACCCGTCTCAACGGTAGACCAGCTTGCCTCTACGACCCCGACTCTGTCAACGTCCTCGCTGCTCATTATGAGCAAGCTCTGATAGGAAAATTCAGTCGTGGAAAACCCCCAATGGAGCACATTAACACGGCCTTCAAAAAGATTGATTTCAAAGCACAGTACTAGGTCGGGCTATTGGATTATCGACACATTCTAATCAGGTTAAAGGACCCTGAAGACTACCAAAGATTCTGGCTGCAACCCTATTGGACCATTGCCGGAGCAACGACGAAGGTGCTGAAGTGGACCCAAGACTTCAACACAGATTTGGAATCGTCGATAGTTCCGGTATGGATTTCAATTCGTGATGTGCCCATCTATTATTATAACCAATCTATGATTCAGGATGTGGCATCACAGATAGGCAAGTTCATTAAAATGGACTCTGCCACTAGTGGTGTTACACGACCCTCGGTTATAAAAATGTGTGTAGAACTAGATCTTAAGGATGAAAGGACCACCTCAATTCCCATTGGTAGAACTGATAATTACAAAGAATGTGTTGTTGAGTATCATCAACTGCCTAGCTATCGTAAGGGATGTAAGAAAATAGGGCATGAGGAGGTCAGCTGTGTTCACCTTCACCCCGAGTTGAAAAGAACTTGGAAGAAAAAAGAACCAACTGTTGTTCATGAGGCAGGATCATCTGGTCTACCTCCTTCAGAGAAAGAGGTTGGCAGCAAAGCACAAGTTGAAGCTCAATCTCACAGAGGAAATGATATGGTAGTTTTCAGTCCAGACAAAACTCAGAAGAAGCAAGGACAAACCCCTACTTTGGTGCTGTTGTCCAGCCATACTGAGAGGCAAACTAAAACTGCCACTGTATCCTTTTATTCCCTATATGACATCAGTGTTAATAGCTTTAAAAATAAGCTCAAAAAATTTTAATGGAATACTAACTTAGATATGATCCCCTACAAAGCTCCATTGGAGACTTCAAATACATTCTCAGTTTTGCAGGAACCGGATGACCTAAGCTCAGATGAGGAAGCTCAATCTGAAGATGATAATTCTCCTGATGCAGCAGAAACAATTAATGGAAAGGAGAAGAAGATAACCAAAATGAAAAGCATCTCAGTAACTCAGGTAAGTATCTCTTCCAAGATACTGAGTTGCAGGGTATCACTAGTAAAAAGTTGAGTAATACAACTGAATTACTAGCTTTTGGTGAAAATAAATTACACTCAATACATTCATATAGTGAGTTTATGTTAGAGTCACAGTCTGAACCTGATATGCATGTTTCCACAGTTGTTGATACTGACCTGCATATTTCAAATAGCATATTATCCAAGAAATAGTGAACCATGATCACAGGAAAAGAAAAACTAATACCTCAGATAGTGTTAGTAGGCTGTTAAAGCCAAAGCAAAAAGTCAAATACCTAGTGTAAATGATCAGTCACAAAATCATAGGAAATGTGTTAGTATGGAATTTGAGAGGTTTGGGAACATCAATTGATACACTGCAAACCCTAATTGTAATACATAACATATCAATTTTATGTGTAATTGAACCTATGCATGACAATGACATCATAACTACTCTTCAACATGTTCTTCACTTCAATCATGCATAATCTGCTGAACATGCCAACATTTGGATTTTATGGAAAAATAATTTCAAAATAGACATTATTTCTCAGTCTGATCAATATGTGCATACTGATATCACTGAAGTGTCTTCTCCTATTAAATGGTATGTTGTTTTTGTTTATGCTAAAATATTAGCTAGGTTAAGGAAACAATTGTGAAGTGATCTCCTATCCATACCACAGTGTCCCACAATTTTTATTGGGGACTTCAATACAGTTAGAGCTATCTCTGAGAGGAAGGGTAGAACTAAACAACCAGTAAATAGTATATTGGATTTCAACAATTTCATTCATGGCCTTGCCCTTAGTGAGATTAATACAGTGGGAAATTAGTACACTTGGACTAACAGGAGGGCTGGAAAGGACTTGCTGCAAAAAATAGATAGAGGTCTTAGGAGTTTAGACTGGAACTCTCTATTCCCACATAGCTCCATCGAAATCCCCAATAGAACTACATCAGTCCACAACCCTATGCTCTTGTCTATACAGGATTCTAGTGAATCGACCCCAAAACCCTTCAGGTTTCAGCAAATATGGATGAATAGAGATGAGTATAAGTCACTGGTTGAGGAAAATTGGAACCAGCCATCTGAATATTATGGAATGCAAAATATGGTCTATAAGATGAAGAGGCTTAAATCTGCACTGAAGGAATGGAATTCACAGCACTTTGGTAATGTCCATAAAACTCTGAATGAGGCAGAAGAGGAAGTAGCTAGGTTGGAGGAGCAGTTTCAGAACACTGGAAGTGAGGAACATCAATTGGAATTAAATAGAGGGCAGATAATCTTGAAAAGAGCCATAGTTGAGGAAAAAGCATTCTGGAAACAAAAGTCAACCATCAAGTGGTTACAAGAAGGTGATGCTAGTACCAGCTTTTTTCACAATGCAGTGAAGGAAAAACATGGGAAAGCTAGAATCAGTAAAATCAAGGATATAAATAACCACTGGATATCAGACCCCTCAGCCATTAAAGAAGAAGGTGTTCATTTCTTCCAGACACTCCTGAATGAGCCACAGAATGGAGATAATGGCACCCTCTTGAAGGATTTCACCTCTCAGATTCCAAAATTGGTTACAGATGAGGAGAATGTGACTCTTCTGAAGAAGGTATCTATGGCTGAACTACATAAGGTGGTGTTTGAGCTTAGTAAAGATAGCTCTCCAGGATCTGATGGATTCTCTGGAGCCTTTTTCAGAGGATCATGGGACATGATCAAAGAGGACCTCCTAAATTCAGTAAAGGAATTTATGGGAGGTGCACTGATTCCCAAAGCTATTTCAAGCACTTGACTGACCTTGATCCCAAAAAAACCAAATCCATCCTCATTTTCTGAGTATAGGCCTATAAGTCTATCTAACTTCTTAAACAAGGTATACTCTAAGATAGTGGCAGAAAGAATAAAACAACTTTTGCCAAAATTGATCTCACAGGAACAGTCAGCATTTGTCAAAGATAGGGATATCACTGACAATATATTGCAAATGAAGGAAATGGCAAGACTGTTGTGTAAGAATGGAAACAGTCAAAATATGATACTGAAATTGGATATTCAGAAAGCCTTTGACAGGGTATCATGGTGCTTTCTGAATTCAATTCTTTTACATTTTGGTTTCAATGGATCTTTTGTCAAAATTCTGATGCAGAATATAGCAGCTGCTAACTTTTAAGTGCTCATAAATGGGGTTGCATCTGGATTCTTTCCCTCCTCAAGAGACATTAAGCAAGGTGATCCAGCCTCACCATTCCTATACATATTGGTGACTGAAGCATTTTCTAGATCCCTAAAAAAGCTAGTAAGCATTCAGCACATAGAAGGATTTCAAATGCCAAGAGGGGTTGATCAAATTACCCATTTAATGTTTGCTGATGATACATCTATTTTTGTCAACTCCAAGACCAGAAATTTGAGAAGGATAAAGGCATTTTTAGAGGCATATGAAGGCTCATCTGGTCAGAAGGTGAACTTTTCAAAATCTGAATTTTACATACATTCAGACACATCAAGACACAGAATTAGATCCATCAAGAGAACACTGGGCATGACAAGAGGAAAAATGCCTTTTCAGTATCTAGGCATTCCTATTTTCACTGGTAGAAATACGGTGAGATATTATCAACCATTGCTGGAAAGAATCGAGAGAGCCAATGGTAACTGGAAGAATGTATGGCTGACTGGTGCTGGGAGAATGATTTTAATAAATCATGTGCTTCTAGCAATTCCAGTCCACTACTTCTCTGTATTAAGGCCTCCAAAAACAGGGATTCAGAAAATGGAAAAAAACGGCCAGCAGATTCTATTTTGGTGAGTCCAATTATGGTCATAGGAAAATATGGAGGAGGTGGAAATATTTGGCTCTCCCTAAAATATAAAATGGAATAGGATGCAGGGACTTACATGCTTTTGTTAAGGCATTTTCATGTAAGATATGGTGGAAACTTCAGAAAAATGAGACGATATGGTCAAAGCATATATGGTCATTGCCAGCTACATATAAAAATTCTCATACTTGGCAGATAATTTCTGAGGTTACTGAGCATTGTAATAATCATTCTATGGTTTGCCATGGCACTGGAACCTGTTCATTCTGGAACTCAAATTGGATGGGTAATGGAGCACTGTGTTACAAATAGCCATCAGACAGTGATATGCCATTTCCAAATCTTTCTCTGACAGGATTCATCCAGGATAAGAACCTATATCTACCTCAACTCTCTAACATACTCTCAACTGATATCATTTTTAAATTTCAGGAGGCTCAAATACAGCATAATCATCCAGACAGATTGACTTGGAAGCCATCCCGGAATGGGAACTTTACAGTGAGATCTCAATATCAAAGCCTGAGAACCAAAGATGAGGAAGTTCACATTCTCAAACAGGTATGGAGAAAACCAATCCCTCCTAAAATGTCAACTCTATGCTGCCCTTTGATGACATCCTAATTAAATTTGGATTTCACATGCCTTCAAAATGTCCTCTGTGTGACTCATATAATATTGAACATTATTTTAATGCCTGCTCCACTAATCTGCAAATCTGGATTTTTTTCCACAACATACTTGCTGTCAGGAAAAGGGATTTTAGGATTTTTAATCAGAGAATTCACTACTATTTTAATTATGTAGGATTATCCAAAATTCACAGTCAAGTCATAAGGACCACCTCATTGGTGGTTTGGACTCTGTGGACTAGGAGAAATCATCTCATATATGACAATAAGAGTAGTAATAATCTGAATATATGTCAACAAATTACCAGAACAGTCTCTCAAATTTTTACTGCATTTCGATTAATTGGTAACCCTGTCAGGAATCATTCATTAAAAGAAAGAGGCCAAAGCCAGTTAGAATAATCAAATGGAAACCCCCTGAATATGGATTTAAAATTAATGTGGATGCTAGCTATAAAAGTGATGGAGGAACATGCATTGGATTAGTGGTAAGAAATACCATTGGGGAACCAGTGTTGTTGCATATGGCATATACTATTTGTTCCTCCCCAATACATGCAGAGCTGATAGCTATACAAATGGGATATCAGATAGGCAATGATAGAAACTTAGGTGTCTTCAAAGTTGAATCAGATTGTCTTATTGTTGTTAATGGCATCAACACAAACTCCACAGATTGGAGATTCTACTCTATGTGCTATAATTTGAACAGATTGTGTGTTGTGCACCCAATAGCTCACATAATGAGAGAAGGAAATGCAGCAGCAGATTTTATTTCTAATATGGGAGCTGAACTGAAGGATTCTTACACTTTAACTCCCTCTCTAATCCCCAATAAGTTGAAAGCCATTTTACAACTTGAAAAAATGAGAATCCCGAATCTGAGATTTAATCTGTATTGACAACAATGAGAATGTGGTACTGCTGATGATTTTATTTTGCCGAACTGGAAGCTACACACAGAAGCAGATGCAAAGAAGATACTGATACAATCCAGAGAAGAATGGATCTTAATGATGCAATACAGCTAGCAGAGCATTGTTCTGAAATGTACTCATGTACTGAACATTTTTGTAAATCTAGATTAGCAATTCTTTTGGCAGATATAGACTAATTTTATGGATATCCATTTTTGTTTTCAATCTTAGGGTGGCAAATTTGTGCTTTGACCTTTGCTGGCTCAATCACTAACATGCTCCCCAAAGTATATTGATGCAAGAATGGCTCTATAAAATCCATAAAATTAGTATCTAAGAATGGCCACCCTTAGGTTATTCTTTTTGTAAAATCTGAGTCACAAATCTCAGTAATGGTCATCTGGCCATTTTATTATACAAACTGATTTATGCCTTTAATGGCCATTTGGTCTGGGGTGCCTATAAAATCCCCCTACCTATGGTGGTTTAATTTAAAAAAAAAACAACTTTCATATTCCCAAACAAATCTTAAGTAAGTTAAAAAAAATTGTTTCTTTATTTATATTTATTTATTTTTAGATATAGACACCAGCAAGAAAAGAGTGACAAATAAACAAATTAAAACCATTCACAATATTTCATCTAGCACCTTCAATTACCTTTCAAAGTAACATGTCACTGATTTAATTCACTAAAAGACATAATACACAACTTAAACCTAACTTACACTAAACTCAAATCACAGACTAATCAACAAACTTATACATTAATTCTTCTAAAATAATCAATAACAGTTGACAATATTTTCTCTATTCAAACGTGATATGCAAACCTCAAACAATTACACAACAGCCTTCCAGAGTAAACAAAAACAACTCTTGTGCCCTAGGTATTTAGGGAACAAGTGGTATCCCTTCTTAAATACGTCACACCAAGTAATGATCATGTCAAGCATACATTTGTGATGTTAAACATAAACTAGTCACGTCGAGTATGAACAAACCATGTCAAGTACAATTAAGTCATGTCAAGAATAACTAAGTCACATAGGTATAAAGTACAAACACATAAAGTATAAACAAGTCATATCAGATAACAAGAAATGTGAAGCCCGATCAAGTCAGGTCAAGCACGAACACATTCAAGTATTAACAAGTCACAGATCATGTCTAGCACGAACATGTCACGTCAAGATCGTTTCCATACGTACGTAGCCCTTCATCTTTTGTACAACATTCCTCACACAGACAATTGGCCGCAACTGACCAGATCCGTGCAAGTCCAGGTCACAATATACTCTCGACTACACCAACCTCCGGCCGTGTGAATGAGTAGTATATTGATTGGTCCATCTTACACGACCTATTGGCCGCAACTAACCTAGTCGTGCTAGGCATGGTCACAAAATACTCTGACTTGCACCAAACTCCATACTCCGAGCGCAAGTAAGTGGTATTTTGCTCATGGCATCACATATATCACATATACAAATTCATACTTTTTAAATCATATGTATTTAGATACCAGATAGTCTAGTCACATTTTATACATGTTATTCAAGTTAAGAATCCAGACATTGTCACGGTCTTTAGCACAAGCACGTCAGAGTAACTACAACAAAGCAAAAACTTCACAATTTTAATTTTCATGGCATCATTTACATATTCCAGGTACAAATAAGGCACACATCCATTTCATATTATTCAAGTCAAGAATTTAAACATTAGTATATGCACCACACAGAGTAACCACAACTAAAAGAAGAGATTGACAAAAGACGGTGTAGACACCCAAAATTAGTTAACACAATTTTAAGTATTCAAAAAATACTAGTTTAAAAGACAGAGAAGTGTAACACACCAGCAAATATCTCAAGACAAACATATAACCACTTAATTTCATACTACCCATTCATTTAGCAGGTTCAAGACATGTCCTTTATTCATTCAAAAACAGAGTACTGTCACGAAGGTGAGTGTTTTTGACACCAAATAAAATTGTTTACTGAGATTATTATGTAGTTTAATGTTTGAAGATCACAATTAAACAAGAATCAACCAAAACAGAGTTACAGTTAGGAAGATATGATTGTTTTAAGTCAAGTCTGCCAATTTCTTACCCGATTCTTACAATTTCAAGTTCTACATTTTAGCTTATCCCACAAGCATCACTGAGAAACAAAAATCGACAAAATCACAGAAAGGGTTTAATAGATACTGGCTTTTCAAGTTCAGGTTTTCAACAATTCTGCTGCATCAAACCAGAAAATTGACAGAACTTCAAAACCCTTTTGTTTACTCGTTTCTTAACCAAATTAATCAATTCTTGAGCTCAATACATAGATCTAAATCCCAGTTTTTAACATTAATTAATATCATCCTATAATTGGATTTATAGGTTGAAAGATACATGCTTTCAAAGTTTAGTACCCCAGCTCTTAACAAAATTTCCAGTTCCAAGCTTTCTATCAAACAAAATTTCTATTTATGTCTCAAGGTTTTCCCCCACTATTTTATGGATGTCTACAACCCGCGTTTGATCACGAACCCAGCTCACGAACTGATCTGCAAAACAAAGCCTCAGGTGTCCCGAGGATAGACACTCTGACGCTGAAGTTAGTATGATGCGTAAGGCGTATTGTATGTAAGGTAATAGATAGCTAAGGTGTACCAAACCTTAGGTTATTTTTATGGCTACAATCCGTAGATCACCAAGATATAAATTATGGTAGGAATACGACTATTATGGAGATAACAGTTGTATTACCATGTATAGAAGAAGTGTATTTCAGTCATGGCTGTATTTACCATGTATAGAAGGATTTATATTCTTGTAGAACATTCATAATATACGCATTCCTTATAAGGATTAGGATTGATGGACCTGTGGATCCATCTTCCGCGTATCTCGAGCCCATGACCCTTCTCGGGCCCTAGTCCAAGACTGAATGAATCCCGGAATACGAACCATGGACTTATCACTATTCATGAAAATATAATCTTAACACAATCATCTTAAATCACAGAATTTTATCAAACACCTTCATGATCAAAAATACCATACCCCTTTATTGAGTTCTCCTACACCAGATATGGTATTGCATGGATGTTTACAGTTCATATAACTCAAAGTAGCCTATATATTCATGTTCATTGGTGAGAATCTACATCATCCAGGCTCTATTGCTTTGAATGATCAATTCGAAAGCTGAGGAGATAATATATTTGCAAACTATACCTATGAATCTCAAAACTCAAACATACCTCTTGATTCTCTGTTTCGTTTCTTCCTGATTTCCTAAAATTTTTAACTCATGGTTCCGAGTTCCGGAACTCTCATCGTTCTTTCCCGGGTTTCTTCTGTCTAGCCCTTTCTTACCATAGAAATTTATATTTATTAAATCCTATTCTCCCAACATGTATTTCCCTCTTTTTTTTTTTTTTTACAATTCACCCACTCACACTCACTTTACCTTCTTTAAACTGCACATACTACTTTTTCGTGTTTTATCAAAATTGAAATTACCATCTTCCCTTTTTTATTTTATTTATTATAAATAAATATTGTTTTTAACATCTATTTATGATTTAGTTCAGAAATATCTTTTCACTGGATTATATTAACTCCAAACCAATCCTACCTTTATAAGTTATCTCAGCATTTATATTTTCATATGAGCATCATCTTACTAATCAATCCCGGTATATTTATTTAATCACTCCATCATAAAATTGCATTTATGTTGTGGTGGATCGTTTCTCTAAAATGGCTCACTTCATTCCATGTAAGCGCGTGGCGGATGTTGTTCTTGTTTCCCAGATTTATTTTCGTGAGGCTTATCGGCTTCATGGGCTTCCTACCTCTATTGTTTCTGATCACGATACTCGTTTCTTAAGTCATTTTTGGAGGAGTCTATAGTGTTTGGTTAACACTCAGCTGAACTTCAGTAGTGCCTATCACCCTCAGACGGATGGTCAAACAGAGGTTGTCAACCGCTCTCTTGGTAACCTGCTGAGAAGTTTGGTGGGTGATCACTTAAAATCATGGGATTTGAAATTATCTCAGGCTGAGTTTGCCCACAATCATGCAATTAACCGTAGCACCGGTTTCAGCCCCTTCCATGTTGTGTATGGTTTATCCCCAAGGGGTCCTCTTGATTTGCTGGCTCTGCCTAGTAAAGTTCTTACACACTCTACGGCTGAGGAGTTTATTTCTGAGTTGCAGAAGGTTCATCGACAAGCTCATTCCCAGCTCACTGCCGCCGCTGCTCAATATAAGGAACAAGCGAATCAGAAACGTCGTGCTGTGGAGTTCGAGGTAGGAGATTTTGTTTGGGCTATTCTTACAAAAGATCGTTTTCCTGCTCATACATATAATAAGCTTGCTTCCAAGAAGATTGGTCCTGTTGAGATTGTGGAAAAGATCAATTCCAATGCATATCGTCTTCAGTTGCCGAGCCATATGTGTACTTCTGATGTGTTCAATGTCAAACACCTTGTGCCTTTTGTTGGTGATTCTTCCTCTGATGAAGACATTGACGCTGCTTTGGATTCGAGGACGAATCTTTTCTGCCCTGGAGGGAATGATGTGGCGGAAAGTTATATGAAGAAGTTGGAGCACCCAAAAACTCTTCGTAAGTTCTGATATTTCTGACCGCAGTATCATAATTTGACAAAAGGGTAGCGTGTTCTGAGTACAAACGGCGTTCTAATTCTGCAAACCATGCACGGGCCTTGCTGGTTTTTGGGCGAATTCCTTTGTCTTAAGGGTCAAATTCACGTTTTACTGTTTTATTCCAGCACTTTCAATAATGTTTTTGGTCATTCGGGGACCTTTTTGTTATTTGTTATTTTTGGTGGCAACTAGGGTTGCTATATAAACAATTTCTGGTGTTTTTCAGAAGACGACTTTGATATTGAATGAAAATAGAGGTTTTTTCTCCATACCTGTCAATTCTTCAGTTTTTTTGATTCATACAACTAGGATTTGATTGATAGTTTTTTATTTGTCTCACGCACGCTGCATCAATTTTTTCCTTATGTTGATTCTTTTACGTTTGTACTAATTCTTTTAGAACAATCGAATTTCAAGAGAATTGTAAATTCTTTAGCACTCTGAAAATTTAGTTAACTTTTAAATACATCTTACAATTATCTATGGTTTGCAGATTTTGGATTCATTCTATATGAAAGAAACTCCGTGTCTCTCTATAACTACGGGTCTCCACAGTTTTGATTCTCCCATTATTGCTAAGATCAAGAGGGAACTTGTGTCTTTCATTATACCAAGTGAAAGAATTACCAACTGTATTAATGTTCTCCAATGCCATATCATCAATGAATTTACTAAAATTCTTGATACTGTGAAGGCTAGGAGTAGAAGGACCTTTGCACTAAGAGATAGATGCAATTGCATTTAAATCTCCAATGAAAACAGTATGTGGGCTGTAAATCTATCAACAGATCCTCTTTACTCTTCCTTGTTCTCAGCAGGGGCGGCCCAATAGTGAGGCCAATGTGGCCCTTGCCTCAGGCCCAAATTTTTAAAATATCATAACTAATTATATATTAAAAACTCAGTATTTTGGGCCTATTTGATTTATAATCCATGTTTTTTGTGCCCATTTTAAAACTAAAAGTAACCTTTCAAAGCCATTTTGTTATAAAAACGAATTTAATTGTTAAAAAAAATTTAAGGGAAAGAAAAGTGTTTTCAATCCATCCTCATGGAACTTCCCTTTATTCGACTGTCTATCCCTCCCTTTGTCGGACTTATTTATTCATTTATTGTCAATTTTTTTTGATAGAATATGATTCTGCCAAATGATAAATATAAGCGTCTTTTTTTATTTGTCGGATTTAATTATAATTTTGAATATTGGGAGCTTTTTTAAAAAACAATCGCCTCAGACCTTAAAATAGTTAGGGCCGGCACAGGTTCTCAGTTCATAAACAAAGACTGATTCCATAGAGGAATTTAGTTTTTGAATTTAGACTGACACATGTAAAAATTAAGGGTGATCATTGATAATAGAGATATGGATGTCATTTTTCCAGAAAGGCCAAATTCTTTCATTTTGAGCAAAAAGACATTTTTGGTATTTGAAAATGTTCATTTAATAGTCACATTTAGTATTAGCATGCATAGGCTCAATTAGACATATAAGGTCAAAGATATAAGTATCAATCAGTTAACCTAATCTCTCTGATGATGTTTCCATCCCCCTAATATTCCAAACTAGGACTTTCAATTTAAGGGATGTACTAATCATTTAGAGTTCCTTTTAGGGCTGTTTGTGACTGAACTAGATATTATTTGGTTCAGTTGAGTGAAATAAGATTGCAGTTTGATGACAGGGGTATGTTTAGCTAATAGTCTTGAAGATTTCCTCACCTGTGTTGTGCCCACTTGTTTTACTTCTGCATCATTTGGGGTGGGAGTGCCAGTACCTTGTAAATCTGCATCTCCTTCATCTAAATTGTTATCTGTTTCCTTTCTCAGTTGTTGTAGTTGCTCATCCTCAATGAGGGGTAGGAATCTGTTGTGCCTGTTTTGTCATGAGAAAAATAAGGAACAAGATTAGTAGTGAATGAACTTTTCTCAGGAGAGGAACTAGTATCTGTGGTCAGGACTGTGTTATCTGAAACATATCTCCTTGGTATGTGGTTCTTCTGAGGATTGGGGTAGATGTAGTGGGAGTATGTGGTTGTATATAGGAGGCAGAAGGGCTTTGGGAGGGTGAGGAATGTATGGATAGAATTGCATTCTCTTGGCATGGTGTATATATAGGATTCTTTGAAAGTAAGAAACTAGGTTGCTGCTTGATAAGCAGATCAGGAGAAATGTCATTATTCTGGAGTTTCTGGCTAGGAGAGGAGGGGCAGTCACTGGATTGGGGTTGCAGATCATCTTTATCATTCATTTTCTCCTTCTCTTTGTTGGAGGCTAGAGGCAGGGTTGGGGGAATAGTTTGTACTGGAACAGACTCCTTTCTAACATAGGCCATCTGAGACCTAATAACCCTTTATGAGCATTTTTTGGAGCTGAGCAGCAGTGTGGGAAGAGGTTAACTTATGAGACTGGTAGGGAGGTTCAAAAGGTATTGGCTTTCTAGGGTTATAAGGCTGTCTAAGCTGAGGGTTTGCAGAGATACAAGATTCCACATTATGACCAACACTACTAGAATATCATGCCATTTAAGGTCGCAACAAGCAAAATTACACATTCAGGGTTGACCCAAACAAGCCAGGTTACGACAGAGACGTGCTAGTCGCTAGTAGATCACTAGCGAGTTCGCAAGAGAACCTGCCTGTATAATAAAAATTGTTAGTGCTGTATAGTATCGAGATCGTAAGAAAAACGCTTAAATGTGAAGTAGCAAGGTCGCTATATATCTCGCTACAATGAAACGACGTCGTGTGATCGTCGGGTGGGCGAGAAAAACAAATGACGTTGCGAGTAAGCTAGTGATTCGCCTGATATTGGCGTGTTTGGTTACGACATCGACAGAGATCAGATTGGAGAGGCAGAGAAGAACGAGCGATTGGCTAGCGATGGTGCAAAAACAAAGTTAAGAAATATGATTGTTGCGGGTGAAGTAGCGACTGTACAAGATGCTCGCCAAGTTTTTATTGTCACTGGCGAGACAAGTTACGAAATCGCATGTAATTTGTAAGTGTCACTAAATTATAGGATTTGAGCCATTTCCACCCATTTCCACTAAATTAGGGTTTCATTTTAATTGTCTAAGCTGTCAATTGCAAGATGAATGGTATCTAAGCACAAAACATGAACATGAAACACTAACAAGTCACACTTTATAAACCAATTGAAATAATGGAACTCAAAAGTATATGCATCCATTTGACAAAAAAATAAACTAGATTTTATTGGGTATGTGAGGCCTAGAGATTTACTGAGATCTAATAAGGATCAAGTGTCAAGAAAATGCATCTCTACCATCCTCCAACTCCTTTTTGGTGTACGGTGCATGATTTTCCTCGAGAATCTAAGAATAGGAAATGTTTTTTTAATACGATCAAAGGCAATGTAGATAGTAATAGGTACAATAAGTAGGTTGTAAGAATGCTAATGCGATTTAATTCCAAATTATCAATAAGGCCAGCGACGCACTCGGTGGCATACAACATCATATAGTAACCGAATTCCCAATTTGACAATTGCTTTCGGTGCTGAAAGTGAAGAAGTATAACAAATGATTTGAAATGAAATCATAGTGGAAATAAATGAGCATTGGATTTGTAATGTCACCTGAATTTGTATAAGGTTGAAGGGAAGTAGTGTGTCGTCATGTGCATTATGCATAGCAACCAAAGTGTAGCGGGTCCATCCAATACACTCGCTTCAACAATGGTATCATAGCTACAAAACTCCAATGGCCACTACATATTTTAAGAAATGAAAATGTAAGAACCCGGCTCGAAGATTAGAATGTTTACGAAATGCAAATATCAAATTGTAAAAAAGAAAACTAACCTCTCTAGATATGGGCCTATGTAAATTGTCTTGGTTTTGTCACTATGGATCTTAGAGAGATAAGCAAGTCGTGATTGATTAATTTCATTCATTTCTTGCAAGCATATTGAGTGCAAAAAACCAATGAAAGTCTTTGCGTTTAGAGCAAGGAATTGCATTTACCTAAATAAACAATAGATCGGATATGAATGTATAATAGTGCACAAGTATATGATAATTTGTAACTTACAGTACGATAGAAGAGATGAGATTAAGTAGCTTACATTTGATGTAGTATAAGGATTGTTTCGGAAAGGGTTTTATAGTGCCAGAAAAGGGCAAAGTCTTCCCGTGGAACGACTAATCCCCTCGCTTCGCCGAACACCTGTTTATTGGAGTAGAAATAGTAAACAGAATCCGGAATATGGTGGCCCACCAGATCATAAAACGTGCGAAGGAATCCCGAGAGTGATTTTATGAATCCAACTTCTCTCGCCGACATCGGCTTCTTAGCTATCGGGAAATCTAGTGGGTCTACGACGGGTGAAGCTGTGTTTCTATTAATTGGGATAGAATTAGAATTCACATCAACGACCAGCCATTTGGGCCACACAAAAAACGGCCCAAACCTTTACCCACTGTCGTGCACTCTTGATCTGCGACCGGTACCAAGGCATCCTCGACTAACACATGTAGTATAGAAACAATAACGAAACCAATAGGGACTTTGGCTTCATGATGTAGTGCCATGTCAGGATATGACTTTCCCATTGCAACGTGGTGGGGGTTGAGAATTCATCCCACATTCAACGTACAACTTGCAAGAAGGGGAGTTCTAAATACAAATAAGGTATGTTTAATTAGGTCGAATTAGACATATGTAGGAAGAGCATATTTATAAAATTTCAATAATAATGAGTTGTGTAGAATTATTCATTTGATTGAGGTGCAAGTAATTAAACGTACCTTTGGTTTGGGATCGGATGGTTGTATGTGAACTTGCTCTTTGATAGGGGCCGAAGGTGTGCATATTTCCTTGTTGGGTTCAACAATAGGTTGCTCAAAAATAGGTTGGTCAAAAATAGGTTGGTCAACCTTATGTTGTGGTGGGGAAGGATGTGAACCTCTAGACGAGGGTCCATTGATTGGATATGTGTCACAAAAATCAGATGGAAAAGGATACTTTATAAAAGAACATATATTGGCCAACATTCTTTTCAATTTCTTGACCTCTTGGTCGGATTTTTTGGCTTGGTTCAATGCTATTTGGAGTTTGGATGGTTTAGGGTCTTTACTACTAAGTTTGATACCAAATGCCTCTATTTGAGTAACATAACCACCAATTCCCTTAGCTCTTCCCGGAAAATCGGCCTTCCCAAGTGCCCTACGTAGCACATCGTGTTTACCGACTGGGATGAACAAGCCTTCTTCAACTTCACACTCGACCTTGTCCTAAAAAGGTAGTATTGTAAATTAAAAGTTATTATCGTCATCAATTGTTGTGTTTGATGGTGTGATTGTAGATACTAAAATGTAACATGGTATGGCGTAGTAGGTAAAGCGTACAACTCGATTTGCCACCCTTTTGCCTCATCACTTGAGAAAGTCCCGTCTTTTTTAATTCTACCAAAGACTAATAATTGTTGTGTATTATATGTTGTAGGGTCTTCGGCTCTAACTAGCTTGTTCGCCTCTTCCACGTCCATGCCCCCATCCACAAGCTCTTTTACCTTGGTTTCCTTTTTTTTTTTTGAGGTCTTCCTCCCCACACCCATGTACCCCGCCCTACCCCCGGTGTAAGGCATAACATTATCAACAGTGGCTTTGCGCTTCCTATCCCCCAAACCCTTTTAAAAAGTCTATGTTATTTTAGGAATAAAGCACTAACGGAAACAAAAATATTTGGCTAATTGGCATGAAACTATTATTGCAAGATGTAGTAAGTAAACTAACCTTTGCGTCATTTTCTAACCATCACTTCTTGAATGCCTCCCAAGTAAGGGGTACAATGTGATTATAACGCGTACTTGGATCTTGCCCAAACCTCTTGCCCTTTGGTTTGATATAATCCTTAGCAAGGGTATATTTGCGTTCTCGATGAGCCTTTGATGCGATTTGAAGAGCCTTCTTTTTCACTTGATCATAAGATGTTGCCTCAATAATAAAGGGGCGCTATGTGATCAAAGCTTAGTCACATTCACAATTATCAATTGAAATTAAAAATAACAAGTGCCACACTAACCTTGCATTCCTTCCATATATCCTTTTTTATATCGATGCTTAGTAGCCTCCAATCCTTTGTGTCTAATGGTGTGCGTATCCTACCCGTCTTAGCACACCAACTCGACCATCGCGCGGCATCATCATCGGGCCAAATAGCAACACCAATGTCATTAAACTTGACATGTGTTAGTATTTTGTTATCGATCCTAATCTCTAATTCGCGACAATGTGTGAGGAGTTGAGCTTCTTTCGATGCGCGACTCACTTCATATTGTCTTTTAACCTCACTTGAACCGCCAACAACATTTTCCCCCCCACTTGAGTCGGAGTCACGAGAACTTGAAGGGCTATCCATTAAACTATCCTTGTATACTGAAATATGTTAATGACTAATACAATATTAACGAGAACAAACTAAAATGGTATAGTAATAAGAAGATAAAGGTAAATCCTTCAATTGTGGCTAATTAAGCTTGGAAGTCAAAATACTAAAATATAGCCTCGATTCTTGCTATACATAGGCTTCTAACATGATTATTAGTAATAGCATGATAAATGGAAGTGGCATGTTCAAATAAAACCCTTTTTTATCGAACAAGCATTAAAAAAATCCTACCTTTATTAATTACACAGTTTTGTGGCGAGACTTGATTGTTTTGGTGGGGGATGATGTACCTTCTTTGTCCCTCTCCTACCCACAACAAAGGATGTTATCAAAATGAACAAGAACAAGTTAAGATTGACATTTATTGATAAATTGAAAGAGAAAAAAATGGGTGAGAATTTATTGCTAAACTTACCAATTGTAGCATACAATTAGTGCCAAATACCACTTTATATTGACACAATTGATGTGTTCAACATGTATAGGATGGGTTATTGAGATTTGATGTGAACAAAAGTGAAGAGATGTGAGAAGATGTGAAAAAGTTGGAATATTTTTGAAGAAACCCGTGAGATATGATGGGTAAGATGCCAAAAAAGAGCAGATTCTCTGATCTTTAATGTGTTTTGCTTTTCTAGCGACACTCTTTGCGAACTCGCAACAAGCTCACTACATCAGGCGAGGAGGTACAGATATCGCCACATTTGTATATGATTACATTTTTAATCTAACTTTTTTGGCTGCGAATTCGCTACTACCAAAGTAAATGGATATAAACCCTAAACACATGGAAAGAGTGTAAACGTCCAAACCCTTGCGAGCTCGTAAGTGAAAACACTTTTAAGCTTGTACATTTACGAAATCGCAAGTATATGGCTCGGCCTTGATAATAATTTGGTACATATTGAGGACGACACCGATCACGGGCGTCCGTGAAAAAGAACGACATCGGATTGATGGTTTGTGATGTTTATTCATTATATTATAATTAGTTGTGTATTTGATCAATTGATATATCATGATCTATGGTCTGACATCATACATTGATCATTTGATCGAATCTGTATAGATATATGTAGGGGTGTAAATGAATCGAGTCGGTCATGAGAAAATCTCGAGAAGTTCGGTCAAAAATTGACCTCGACCTCGAGTTTATTTGAAAATAATTCAAAATCTGAAATCTAAATTAATTACTATTGTATGTATGACTATAATACAGCTTGTATATAATTCGTATACACGCTAAGCTTTCAATTTTAGCCCAAATCCAACTCTAACTCTTCTCCTTTTTCCATTTACACCCCTAGATATAACGATTTGATCACAAGTATTTCACGACCATTGTGATTTTTAATCGGGTCGATCACGATACAGAAATATTTAGATTGCAACTCGCCGATGGATTGTGATCTACTAAACTTTTAAATGCCCCGATCATGATCATATTGATGATCGTGATCGGATGTGCATCGGTTATCACCCACAGGTAACATCACTGACCAGTATAATATACGTGTTCCTATTCAATCTTCTTCCACTGATCATCTCCATCACAAGCGCCGATGAAGATGTAAATACGCCAGTTCTCATCACTTTTCATATATAATATACCGTGTTGCGTCTAACTAACTTGCATGCTTGGGTACTAGGATGTGTACTGATTGACTAACTATGTTGATGAATACTGAAGTTGATCTCCATTATACAAGTGAAATTCATCTAGAATAACTTTTTAGAGTATGAATGTCATGTTAAGAAATTGAAATTAAATAAAACTAAAGTGACAATTGAATGGATATAAACCCATGTAAACCCTAAACCCTAAACCCTTTACCCTCAACCCTAAACCCTTAGCGAGCCAACTTGCGACATCGTAAGTTACGAGTAATGTATAAAAAAGGGTTTTGGGCTAGGGGGCCAATAGGTGAGCTAGATACTGGGCTGTATTGATAGTAGAATAAGTATTGGGCCATGTTGGCAATAGTGTATTGTAATTGTGTTTCATGTTCAATTTGCATGGGTCGGCGACTTATCGAACCATTGAATAATGTTAGCACATATATACTGAAACTGAAACATCTAAGCCAGTGATGTGGGAATTTTGTTAGCGAGGAATGTTGAGAACTCGCCAGTAGAAAGCTTGGCGTTGCTAAGCATTACAGTCTTGGTCGTGCCGATGTTGTAAGTTTCAATCATGCCTAGCTAAGATTTAATTGATGTCGCAATTAAATCTCAAGGCTGTGAGCTAGTTAGTAACGATATCGCGGCGTTCTCGCCAGTGGTTAACGATGAAGTTTGTAAGTAAGGACAGTATAAATTAAAAAAAGGAGGATCGGGCAAAATTAATTTTGCCCCAAATTGAAAACCCTTCTTAAAACCTCAATCTTCTCCGACCAGATTCACCCCCAATTTTCACCGGAATTGCTGCTTGATGGCACCCAAAACCAGAGGATTGGGTAGAGGAAGAGGTACCGGGCAAGGACGGGGAGGAACGGGAAACACGCGACGACAGACTGATTATGAGGCTGAGGTTCAGGCGCCGACTACCAATCCAAAAGAACCTGCTCAGGCCGTCGCCGGTGGTGAGCCGTCCAACAAGCAACCAGATTCTACTCTGGAAGAAGAAGAACCGGTTGAATTCTTCAATGATGCAGCAAAGGGGAGGTATGAACGCATGAATTCTCGCCAGATTATAAACAATAAGGTTTTTGATAGCTGTGTAGTCCGTACCCTGAAACTAGACTATGTGTTAGACCATTTTAAGGCACAGCATTTAGATGAGTTGTTACAACTCCCTGAGCCCGTATACCATGAAGAAGTTTTACAGTTTTACGCTAATTTAGGCTTAGAGGAGGGGTTGGATCATATAACAACAATTGCGCGAGGGGTGAAGTTTAAGGTTGACAAGTTCATGATTAACTCAGTGTTGAAATGCCCTTACAAATCCCGTGCCGATCTTAGGCCTGCAAAGAAAGATGGTACATATGAGGTTTATTATGAACAAAGGTTTCCATCGGTTAGCCCCAAACAACCACTGAAGGCCGGTGAGATGGGTCAGAAGTGGTTTGGTAGGACTTCTAATCGTCCGGGTACGGCTAGGACATACCCGGTCCACAGGCATACATAGGAGCAGCATTTAGTATTTGAGTTAATCTGTGGGAATGTTTTGCCATCACTCGGCCACGCTTGTGAGCCTACTGTAAATAACCTCATGTTTTTCTACTACATCATGGAGAAGCTGCTACTCAACCAAGGATTCACAATTCTTACGCACATGATGAAGATGGCGAGGCACAAGACTGCGGCTATCCCATACGGCGGTTTGGTTGTTGCTTTGATCAGGAGTGCGGGGATTTTTCCAAGAGGCCGTCTGATGCAACTACCCAAATACGACAAGGAGTGGCTCAAACACAAGAGATTAGAATTAAAAGCCGATGGAATGTACGGGAAGTAGAAGGAAGCTGAAGAGGCTGCTAGAAGGGCACGGGGTGGTGTATCTGGTATGCATCTGTATTTATACTAACTTTTATTTTTTTACAGTAAATGTTATACTTCTGCATTACTGATAATGTGTCTGTATGTGTGTTAGATGCAGTATTTGATGCCCGTGCTCGGCTAATTGTGTCGGTGGGGCAGTTAGTGAATGAGGTTTAAATAGCCGAGAAGAGGTCGAAGGCTAACAATGAATGGCTCCAAAAACTGTTCCTAAGGTAGTCGACTGCGAGCTGAGCGATGAGGAGGGACAGGTGCCTGATATCCTCACCAAATTTCCCCGGGCAAACGCTCCTGCAGAGCCAAGCGTTGCATTACCTAAATGGAGCGAGAAGGAACCCCGGGCTGCAAAGGAGGTCAATGAAACAGACGTTGATGAAGAAGAAGAAGAAGACACTGGTGGGGAGGATGGTGACTCATCTGATGAAGAGGATGAGGCAGCTAAATTTGAGATGAGGAGAAAGGAGAAATTGATCGGTGGGAACCCGAGGAGGATGAAACACCAAGCAAGGAACCCGGGGAGAACCAAGAGAAGCCGGAAGAAGACCAAGAGAAGCACTTTAAAGTCCAAGAAAAGGCGGATGAAGACCAAGAGAAGCCTAATGAAGACGCGCCCTCACTAAAAATTTCAAGTGATGAATTGCAGGACCTTCTGTTTGCAGGCCTTTGATGTTACATGCTCATGTAGTAATGTCAGGCTATTTTGGTGATTTCTTAACTACATTTTACATTCGGTCAACTGTAATCAAGTATTTTAGACACAAAGGATTAATTTTGAACTTCAATTAATGTTAGCACTGTGTTCATGGTCTTTGATAGTGTTATGATTAAGTGTTGAGGTTGAAAAAATTCAGATTTCACCTGTCAGATCAGCCAACTTGCGACATCGTAAGTTACGAGTAATGTATAAAAAAGGGTTTTGGGCTAGGGGGCCAATAGGTGAGCTAGATACTGGGCTGTATTGATAGTAGAATAAGTATTGGGCCATGTTGGCAATAGTGTATTGTAATTGTGTTTCATGTTCAATTTGCATGGGTCGGCGACTTATCGAACCATTGAATAATGTTAGCACATATATACTGAAACTGAAACATCTAAGCCAGCGATGTGGGAATTTTGTTAGCGAGGAATGTTGAGAACTCGCCAGTAGAAAGCTTGGCGTTGCTAAGCATTACAGTCTTGGTCGTGCCGATGTTGTAAGTTTCAATCATGCCTAGCTAAGATTTAATTGATGTCGCAATTAAATCTCAAGGCTTTGAGCTAGTTAGTAACGATATCGCGGCGTTCTCGCCAGTGGTTAACGATGAAGTTTGTAAGTAAGGACAGTATAAATTAAAAAAAGGGGGATCGGGCAAAATTAATTTTGCCCCAAATTGAAAACCCTTCTTAAAACCTCAATCTTCTCCGACCAGATTCACCCCCAATTTTCACCGGAATTGCTGCTTGATGGCACCCAAAACTAGAGGATTGGGTAGAGGAAGAGGTACCGGGCAAGGACGGGGAGGAACGGGAAACACGCGACGACAGACTGATTATGAGGCTGAGGTTCAGGCGCCGACTACCAATCCAAAAGAACCTGCTCAGGCCGTCGCCGGTGGTGAGCCGTCCAACAAGCAACCAGATTCTACTCTGGAAGAAGAAGAACCGGTTGAATTCTTCAATGATGCAGCAAAGGGAAGGTATGAACGCATGAATTCTCGCCAGATTATAAACAATAAGGTTTTTGATAGCTGTGTAGTCCGTACCCTGAAACTAGACTATGTGTTAGACCATTTTAAGGCACAGCATTTAGATGTGTTGTTACAACTCCCTGAGCCCGTATACCATGAAGAAGTTTTACAGTTTTACGCTAATTTAGGCTTAGAGGAGGGGTTGGATCATATAACAACAATTGCGCGAGGGGTGAAGTTTAAGGTTGACAAGTTCATGATTAACTCAGTGTTGAAATGCCCTTACAAATCCCGTGCCGATCTTAGGCCTGCAAAGAAAGATGGTACATATGAAGTTTATTATGAACAAAGGTTTCCATCGGTCAGCCCCAAACAACCACTGAAGGCCGGTGGGATGGGTCAGAAGTGGTTTGGTAGGACTTCTAATCGTCCGGGTACGGCTAGGACATACCCGATCCACAGGTATACAGAGGAGCAGCATTTAGTATTTGAGTTAATCTGTGGGAATGTTTTGCCATCACTCGGCCACGCTTGTGAGCCTACTGTAAATAACCTCATGTTTTTCTACTACATCATGGAGAAGCTGCTACTCAACCAAGGATTCACAATTCTTACGCACATGATGAAGATGGCGAGGCACAAGACTGCGGCTATCCCATACGGCGGTTTGGTTGTTGCTTTGATCAGGAGTGCGGGGATTTTCCCAAGAGGCCGTCTGATGCAACTACCCAAATACGACAAGGAGTGGCTCAAACACAAGAGATTAGAATTAAAAGCCGATGGAAAGTACGGGAAGTAGAAGGAAGCTGAAGAGGCTGCTAGAAGGGCACGGGGTGGTGTATCTGGTATGCATCTGTATTTATACTAACTTTTATTTTTTTATAGTAAATGTTATACTTCTGCATTACTGATAATGTGTCTGTATGTGTGTTAAATGCAGTATTTGATGCCCGTGCTCGGCTAATTGTGTCGGTGGGGCAGTTAGTGAATGAGGTTGAAATAGCCGAGAAGAGGTCGAAGGCTAACAATGAATGGCTCCAGAAATTGTTCCTAAGTAAGGTAGTCGACTGCGAGCTGAGCGATGAGGAGGGAGAGGTGCCTGATTTCCTCACCAAATTTCCCCGGGCAAACGCTCCTGCAGAGCCAAGCGTTGCATTACCTAAATGGAGCGAGAAGGAACCCCGGGCTGCAAAGGAGGTCAATGAAACAGACGATGATGAAGAAGAAGAAGAAGACACTGGTGGGGAGGATCGTGACTCATCTGATGAAGAGGATGAGGCAGCTAAATTTGAGATGAGGAGAAAGGAGAAATTGATCGGTGGGAACCCGAGGAGGATGAAACACCAAGCAAGGAACCCGGGGAGAACCAAGAGAAGCCGGAAGAAGACCAAGAGAAGCACTTAAAAGTCCAAGAAAAGGCGGATGAAGACCAAGAGAAGCCTAATGAAGACGCGCCCTCACTAAACATTTCAAGTGATGAATTGCAGGACCTTCTGGTTGCAGGCCTTTGATGTAACATGCTCATGTAGTAATGTCAGGCTATTTTGGTGATTTCTTAACTATATTTTACATTCGGTCAACTGTAATCCAGTATTTTAGACACAAAGGATTAATTTTGAACTTCAATTAATGTTAGCACTGTGTTCATGGTCTTTGATAGTGTTATGATTAAGTGTTGAGGTTGAAAAAATTCAGATTTCACCTGTCAGATCAGACAACTAGCGATATCGTCAGTCTCTCGCTTATACAAAAATGGTACTTAGGGATGCCACTAGCGATATCTTAAGAAATTCGCACATTACTAGCGACATCGCTAGACACACGTCTATTAGGCTCTGTTGAAGTTGTACGATACGCTACGATATCGCAAGCTGTCTCGCAATATATGCGAGGAACCTGAGATTTCGCTACTCTATCTGTAAGTTCCATATAAATTTAAGAACAAATTTAAGAATAAGAATATAGATAGTAGCGACATCGCCAGTGCATCAATTACCACTTGCAGAGACGTGCTACTAGCGACCTCGCTAGTTAGGCGATGTAATTGCGACGTCGTTAGTAAATTATTATTACAAGTTCTAAATTACGTACAAGACGATGTTGTTTTTGATATCTAACGTGTCTTGTTGCAAGATCGCTACCTGGTTTAATATAAATCAAAAATTTGGGAATCTTTTCTAATCAGAACGGCTTGCATCTCATTATCTCAAATATCAAAAAACCCCAACCCTTGCCCAAAAATTTCCCGTCACCGATGGCTAGGACTAAGCATCTGACACCAAATCCATATGGCCCAAGTCGCCAGCAAGTTCATCAGCGAGCTACAGCTAAGAGGCCGGCGGCGGAGTCATCAGCGGCGGCTTCAGGCTCGGGTCCTGCCTCTACAAAATATGACAGGGCAAAATTTGTAAGTGTTGATGCATCTCAAGCATATTTGAATTATATGGCAGGTTGTAAGCTGCTAGATTGTTATGTGGTAGATTTTGAGCAGATTAAAGAATTAGGGTTAGAGAAGGTTATGCAAGTATTTCAGTTTCACAATTTGATTGAGTTGTTAGGGTTGAACTATGCGGCACATAAAAATGAGACGTGCCAATTTTACGCAAATTTTCACCAACTGATTGAAGAAGAAAAGGAAACGAGGAGATGGTTTACCCGAGTGAATAAAAAGGACTATGAAATGGGTGAGGATTTCTTCAACAAGGCCTTAAATGTGCCGTACGTTGTAGACGAAGACAGCGAAGATGAACCCCCACCTGGTTTCTAAGCCAGAGAACAGTGGCCCGACAACGACATCCTAGATATGGACCGTGTGGCGACTTTTGCTGAATAGTATTTTGGCCGGTGGGCGGATGATTTAGGGAAGCCTAGGAGTTATAAGTTTGATAAATTGACTTGTCAGGAAAGGATCATTTATGAGATGGTTGCTAGGACTGTGGTGCCTAAAGGCGGGTGGATCACCGAGATGAACTACACAACGGTAAGCATATTTACTGCGTAGTCGAGATGATTCGGTTGAATCCGGGGCATGTGATATTCGAGCACATGAGAAATAGTGTGGTGGAGAATGCAAGAACAATCAAGAAGCTCCCATATGGTAATTTTATAACCATGTTTGGACCACTGATAACCCGAAGATGAAATTATCTGCTCATGCAGAGGAGTGTTGCTTCTACACGATGCAATACTTTGAGAGGAAGGGGTCTAGAAGACGCCGTATATGTGTTGAGAAATCGAGTCTCCAAAATTAATCAAGGGAGCTGGATCACGGAGAAGGTGATACGCGGAATAGAAAGAGCGCATGTCAACAAAAAAACAAGGGGGAATGATCCAGCATCGACACCAAAACCACCGCCTAGCAACAAGGATTAGATTAGCATGTTTTCATTTGTTTTTATTTGACACTTTTGTGTTCGCAATTTTGCCAAGGGCAAACAATGTTTACTCTCTGTTAAATTGATTCATCATTTCATGGCTTCAAAAGTCTTTTCAGTGATTTAGTAACTATTTTTATTATAACATATGAACTTGGTACCACAAATTAAGTATCTCTGATGCTCTGTTGAAGTTTTTACATTGTGATCAAACTAGCCCCTTGCGATTTCGCTGGGTAACAAGCTCATGCATATATATTACCAGCGATATCGTAACCAATCAGATTGAATGGACAGTGGCTACTTGGCGATTTTTCGCATTTAGTTACGAGCTCGCTTTAGTTTCGCTAAACTAGCGAACTCGCTACTTACAAGTTCATCCAACATTGTATTGAGCTAGGAAACTTGCGAGTTAGCTACATCTAATGTTGTATCAGTTTTATTTGATCCATCTTAATTAGTGTACCACATTATAGTAAAATTCAACACAAAATAGACTCTAAAAATGATTGTTGGGTAGGACAATATTTTGTGCATAAACAATATTATTACAACTGCAATATCCAAATCACTAATCAACAAGTTGTGAAGAAAATGCTACCTATGTGTTTTACTCTTTTTAGTCTTCTTCTTCTTTGGTTGCCTCCCCTTTCTCTTTGTAGTTTTCCCCGCAGGATTAATTTTCACATGCCTTCTTCATGATCCATTTTGCACACCGACGCACAAACAATGTCATCATCCTCCTCCAGAGTTTCGTACACCGAGGGCGGAATGGTGTCTTTAGAAACAGTGGAGTCATCGTCGAACAAGCCGTCACCATAGATGAATGTTTTCTTTCCATCAACAACGATCTCCCAACGAGCATCAATTGGATCTTCCACATAGAATACCTGATGAGCCTGAGCCGCCATGATGAATGGATCATCCCTAGACCCAAGAATTCCTCTATTAAATAGACTCATGTCTAAATCCTCTGTGCGCACCCCTTCACCTTGATCTACCCATTCACATTTAAACAATGCAATTCGGACATGAAAAAAGTCCATTTCCCATATATCAGTAATGGTACCAAAAAAACCATTATCAGCCTCTCCAGGTACTGATACGCCACTATTTTGGGTTGCAGATCTATCATCACTCCACTTAGTACCAAACGTGTATCCATTGATGTCATACCCGCTAAATGACGTAACTGTGTCGAGGGGTCTCTTGGCAACCCATTTTACAACGTCGGGGTGTCGCCATTCTGCATATGTATTTTGAGCCAACTAGTAAAGTCTCTGCAATGAGCTTCTAGAACTCTAGGTTCCGACCAGCTCGGGTGTGCTGACCTAATATCATTAAGGTGAACATCAACATAAGGACTCACTGCATGATGGTTGCGCAGAATATACAGATGTGTTGTAGATATTTCATCGGAAGAAGGGCTAAATTTAGACTTATGGCGTAGTCCGACACCATCCAATCTACCATCGTATCTAGAGACTGGCAGTCCTATAGTAGGTACATCCTGTAAATAGTTGGTACAGAATTCTATTACCTCTTCCGCGACATATCGCTGCACTATACTGGCATCTGGTCGATAACGATTCTTAACAAAATTCTTGAAAATGCTCATGTACCTCTCAAATGGGTACATCCATCTCAAGTACACCGGTCCACACAGCTTCACCTCCCGCACCAAATGAACTATCAAATGAATCATTATGTAAAAAAATGAAGGGGGAAAATACATCTCTAGCCTGCACAGTACTTCAACTACCATATCCTGCAATTCATCCAACTTACGACGGCTTACTCTCTTGCGGCATATCTGTTTAAAAAAATAACAAAGCCTTGCAACTGCGTCTCCAACATGAGAAGGCAAGTAACCTCTCAGAGCAATGATATTCAAATCCTGCATCAGGTTGTGGCAATCGTGCAACTTTATTTCCACTAATTTCAACTCGGCGGTAGATACACAACTACTAATGTTCGAACCATATTTAGAAGGCTTCACTGATCTCAGAGTTCTACAAAAACTCTCCTTCTCCTCAGCTGACAAGGAATAACAAGGTGGTGGTAAGTATGTCGTACCTGCTTCTTCTTGCACGGGAACAAGTGACGTCCTTATGCCAAGATTGACTAAATCCTTTCTAGTTTTCAATCCATCCTTACTCTTGCCCGGTGTATTCAATAGCATCCTAACCAAAGCTTCACATACATTCTTCTCTATATGCATGACATCTAGACAGTGGCGCACATCCAAGTGCTCCCAATAATCGAGCTTGAAAAATATCCAACATTTCTTCCAAATCGTAGTTTGAGTGCTTTTTTTTTTCCCTTTCCCAACACAAACTCCATGCCCGCTACTTTTTCCAATATTTCAGTACCTGATAATGGGACGGGGGCAAAACCATGCTCTTCCTGACCGTTAAACCACTTCTTTGCACTCCTCCACGGATGACTTCTAGGTAGAAATCGTCTATGACCTAGATAAACAGGCTTACTACCGTGCTTTGATTGACAATGACTAGTATGGCTCTCACATACTGGACATGCAAAATGCCCTTTCACAGAACACCCTCCAAGGTTACCCAAAGTAGGGAAATCATTGATGCTCCACATCAACATGGCTTTAAGTTTGAATTTTGCGTCCCCTCGACTTCCGACAGGAATATGAATCTCATGCTTATATAAAGATTCCAACTCCTCAACAAGAGGTTCTAGATATACATCAATGCCATTACCAGGTTGCTTAGGCCCCGAGATCATTGTGTTCAAAAGCACATACTTTCGTTTCATCATCAACCATGAAGGCAGATTATAAATAACAAGCATCACTGGCCAGGAACTGTGGGTGCTAGACATGTTGCCGAAAGGGTTCATTCCATCAGTAGAGAGTCTGAGTCGCACATACCTCGGTTTATTACCAAATTCTGGGTACATAGCATCCATCTTCTTCCACTAATCACCATTCGAAGCGTGAGATATAATATCATCTTCCTCTCGAACCCTATCAGCATGCCATGTTAACAATTTTGCATCAACTGGATTGGCATACAAACGCGTCAATCTCGGTTTCAAAGGCATGTACCACATCACCTTAGCAGGACTTTGCTTTGTTGATGTTGTCACTGTTTCTCCACATACCTCGACCTTTCCCTCCTTTTTTTCCATCTAGACTCACTGCAAACCTTGCAATCATCCCTCAGAGAATCAACACCCCCCGGTACAACATACAATCATTCGGGCATGCGTGAATCTTAGTGAACTCCATGCCCATAGGACACAATATCTTCCGAGCGGCATAAACCCTGTCAAGACATAGGTTGTCCTGAGGAAGTAACTCTTTGACCAACTCTAGCAATTCCGTCATTCCTTTATCAGAAATACCATGCCTTGCCTTTAGGTTCATTAACAACAATGTTGCGCCCAGTCTAGAATGCGAAGCCCCAACATATAAGCTTGTCTTTTTATTGTCATACATTGCCTCTAACATACTTTTCTTCCCAACAAACTCCATCACAATATCGTCACACATGTCTGAAAGCTGTTCAATATACTGTAGGATTTCCTCGGCGCTTCCCTCCTCCATCTCAACCTGTTCACTTTCATAATGGCCCTCCCCATGCCAAACCCATTCAGTGTAGGATTTGTCAAATCATTTACATATTAAATGTTCGCCCACTACAACAATATCTTCAAATATGGCATTGTTTCTACACTTGTTGCATGGACATCTAACCCCTCCTATGCTATTCTGCCTAGAATGTCGCAGGCCAACATCTAGGAAATTTTCCACCAAATCTAAATACTCCTTCAACAATCGAGCATTCTCGTTCATTATTCTTTCGCGGTCCATAATTCACAAATCCTACAAAAAGCTACTCAACTGCCTAGAACCTTCAACAATTATACTAACCCACTGACTTCCTATCATAAACTACACACTGAAATAACACAAAGAACAAAATCAACCAAACGACAAAGGAAATATTACATATAACCAACCAAAATCAAGACAAAAACCAACAAATTACGCAGGTATTACGTACCTAATCCAAGAAGGCAACAATCATACCTCTAACTAATATGAATTAATCATCCATTTGTGAATCCGAAAATACCCACCTCAAAAGTACTTGATAGAATCTGTTTTTTTTGTGTTTGAAAGGACAATCCTTAAAGAAACAGCGACTGCAAGCGGATGCCTTCAGATATCGCCACTATTCCGCTGACCCTTCAGTGTAACTTGCGAGTTCGCTACAATTCAAGCACACAAACTTGCACTGTAGTTCTAATCTGGCGTGTCAAGTCACGATAACGCTACCTTCTCGGTCATCCACTTCCGACCCAGTTGTGACATGCAAACATTTACAAGCCTACCTAAATTATGAGTCACATAAGTTACGATATCGCAATAAACAAAGTATTGAATCATATTACTGGCGACTCTTGGTTCCGAATTCGCTACAGCGCCGTTTGTCGTTCTGTATTGGTGGCGATGTCGTGACGACCTATTACCTTTAAGGCGGAAGATCTTTTTCCGCCTTAATTTCATATTTATTCACGACACAACCCACTTCCGCCTTTAATCTGTGATTTACGTCTTAAATATATATTTTTTTGCTTGCTAGCGAAGCTTGCGAACTCGCAAGTGTGTAGCAAGGCAGAAAAATAACGCGCACCCATCAAACGCCTTAAATATGTGTCTTGCATTAACCCCTTTGTAGTAGTACAAGTTTAAGACAGTAGGAGTAGTACGGGGTAATTCTTCATAATATGATTTCCAAATCATTCACTTGACCATTAATACCTACTGCTATCTCAGAATTCATCTTCTTTTGCAAATCAACTTCTATACAAAGTTTAACAACTGATGGTCTTGTCAGAGATGCAGTAGCAACATTTATTTTCAGAAAACTACCAATTATATCCCCAATAAATTCCAGCATGACAGTGTTATAGAAGAAAATTGGTAAATTAGGGATTGTTACCCAAACGGGGACTATAGATGACTCGCATTTGGGATTGAAATTCGTGGTCCATTTCAGCACCTTCATGGGGACCCCTTTGAAACTCCACATTCCTTTAAGCCAGCATCTCTGGTAGTCTGGGGGATCTGGAAATATAATTAGGATGTGCCTATAATTGATTGAACCAAGCTGGAAGGAAGAGGAGAAACCAATTGATTTGAACGCCTCGTTAAGAGCTTCCATGGACGGCTTCCCGACCCTTTTCAAAATTTCCTATCAAAGCGTTGTTGTAGTGGCTAGCTAGAGACGCCACCTATTCTGCAGATACTATACATCCTATCTTGCCTTTATGATCTCTGATGGGTTAGATTTTGGGGTTTGTAGGTAGCGCGAGGAGGCTAGGGGAGGAGGTTTGGATGAAAAGTCCTGAGCAATGGTGCGAAAAACAGGGTTGCCACCGCGGGGCTGCGGTGGCTCCGCCATTGTTATTACCGTTATGTGACCGTTTTAAACTATAACTGGCGGAGACATGGATGAAATTGATGGGCTTCTGTCTGGAATAGTGTTTATTTGGGAAAGCAAGAGGAGAGAGAATGGAGCGTTTTCTGGGAGCGTTTGATATATTATATATTGACCATTTCAGCACCTTCAGATACCTCTTCAATCCACTCTCCAAAAGAATTTTTTATTTTAATATTGACATCCTATTATATCTTTCCCTTACTGAGTTGTGGAAATATTAGTGTGCTTATGTTTCATTAACACGGTTGATTTAACATTTTACATCCTACTTTTATTAAATTTCAGACCTAACTAGATATTAGTCTTGGAATAGACCGTCTATATTATAGGTATAATATAGACAGCCTATTTCTGCAATTAAAATAGGAAAGGCGGCTCCTCTTTTGCAATTAATATTTACACGGGTCCTTTTCAGCAATATAGGGAAATTGCATCACAGACCCTCCTCCATAAATATATATACCAAATTTCTATTATTTAATTTTCTCATTCCTTCTGAAACCTCCGTTCCTAATTCCAAACTTTCGTTCATCACTCGCGTTCCCAATCTGCATCGAACCGGCGCAATCGATTGGGCATTAATCTAATCTCTGATTCAGGTATTAATCCAACTATTCGTGTTATTTGTTGTAGAAGCCAAGCTCTATCTCCTCGGCGTTGCAGTCGAGGGCCCTCCGTATCCAGGATGAAACGAGGGCGGGGCGGCGGTGGTCCGGGAAGTAGTTGAAGGACAGCCGGAATTCGCGCAGAGGGATGGATTTGGGGCGGTAGTGGAAAATCCGGATGATGCGGTTAGCCATGGCGATGTGCTTTGCTGGGCATCTGTAATTGGCTTCGTCGAGGTAGAACTCGAGGATGGGGATGAGATTCTGTCTTGTTATGAAATTTACATGTTTAGCTTGAAAACTAGACTGCTTAATGTGGTTTTTGTCTGCATATGAAATTTTATGTGTTTAACTTGAAAACTAGGCTTCTTGATTTGTGTTGAAACTTGATTATTTATTGTGAAAACTGTGGTGTTTGTAAAACTTGATTTTTTAATGTGAAAACTGTGATTGTGAAAACTTGGTTATTAAGGTTGAAAACTACACTGATTGTAGAAACTATATTTTTTAGGTTGAAAACTGTGGTGTTTGTAAAACTTGATTGTTTAGTTGAAAACTGTTTTTATTGTGAAAACTCGATTGTTTAGGTTGAAAACTTTGGTATTTGCGAAACTTGATTATTTATTTGTGAAAACTGTGGTTTTTGTGAAACTTGATTGTTTAAGTTGAAAACTGTGACGATTGTGAATTTTTAGGCTGAAAACTTTGGTGAAACTTGACTATACTTAACACAACATTATTTAACCTAAACACCCTAGTTTTTATGTATCTAAAATCTGATTTTATAATATGGAAACTTGTCTTTCTAATCTGAATTCTTTTGTGTTTACAAGTGTTTAAAATACAGAAATTATATTAACTGATTTGAGTACATATTCTTTGCGTGAACAATGCCGTGAGTAGTGCGCATGAACAGTGCCGTGAATAGTGCGCGTGAACAGTGCCGTGAATAGTGCGCGTGAACAGTGTCGTGGATAGTGCGCGTGAACAGTGCCGTGAATGGTACTTTTCCCAAATTTTGCAAATAAGGACTTACTTCCTTCCATATTTTAATTCAGTCATTGGTCTGTATTATGGTATAATATACACGGTCACTCCAGAGACCAACTCCCTAACTGGATATAGAAATAAGAAAACAATTACAAACTATTTTAATTTCTCATTGTAGTCTCATTTATTAATTGAAGGAGTGATCACAATAATTTATTTATTTTTCTTTCAACCCACAAAATCGCGCATCGCGGGATGTATAACAATTTATTGTAAATTTAACAAATGTTAATAATTTTTTGTTTCAGCTTTGTTTTTGAATTAATAATATCTTTTATATTTTATACAAGTTTATTATACTGATCTTTAATTCAGAAGACCGCGCAACACGTTGTGTATAAAATGCTAATATTTAGATATATATATATATATATATATTGCATTATTACTATATTACTTATTGTAAATTATTTATAATGTTGAAATATTATGACATTAAACCTTCCTACATTATTTGTCATTTGTTAGTTAACCGATTGTTCACTAATCCTAGCTAGTGGAATTTGGCGGTTGATCAATTACAATAATTCAGCTATATTCCTATATTTATATGCTAAAAAAATTAGTGTTGTTTGTTGTCCCTGTCCTCATAATTTCATCTGGACCGGACTTGTATAAATTTATAATATACATATCAGTCATATGCATTGGGCTGGTATACGTACCCATCCTTCACAAACCTCTTTAATTCCTCAAGCTACCAAAGCATGCTAATTACAGCTAAGTTACACTTCACTTTCATTTATAGGTACTCCACCACTCAATCAATTGAAAAACCGAAAACATTATTAACAACACGCCTTTATTCATGATTATCGTGAACTAATGTTTAAGGGCACATTAATTCTATTTGATATTTTTTAAATCAATAAAAATTAGTCCAACTCAATTTCCATGTCATTACACATGCTAAGCTATATAGGTTATACTAAATATAATTTAATATTAGCTCATGCAATTTGTGCTGTCTATGAATTGACCAATATGCCATCATTTATTACTCATTTGTGAGTCAAATTCTATTAAAATAGGTTAAATACTGAACTTTATTCAGAAGTAATTTAGATTTTTTTAAAAAAATATTAATCTTTATAATGGTTCGCTTCAATTCAGTTCATAAAATGAGAGGAAACATGTTCTATACATCCAGAATACTTTGTGCAAATGGTAACTTGTAGTATGTTTATATTTGTCACATGGGAAATGGATCAAATAGGTAACAATATTTAGGTATTGGAACAAACCAAATAAATTACATGGTGAAAGTTTGAATATTCCGAGTAATGCTACCTAACTGCAATGTAGTACATCTCCTTCTTTCCCCTTTCTTTTTTCCTTCGCACGACAGGTTTCATGTGGGGGTTATTAATTACGGGCACAAGAACAAACACAAAGGCAAGCATGACAGCTTTTTCCTGCCAATTATGGCCAGAACAGAAACACACAACAAGAACAAACTCAGAGTTTGACAACTTCCGGGATATGCACCGGGTACCTATCAATGCAATCCGCCCACGGCCCTTCCCCCGCCGCCTTGATCGTACGGTTACACTTCCACACCGCACTGTTACACTTAAAACCGCTTCCAAACGCGATCTGCCAAACACGATCACCCTTGTTCATCCTTCCTTTCGCTTCGATGTAGCTCAGCTCGTACCAGAGCGAAGACGACGAGGTATTGCCGAACCTGTGGAGCGTCATTCTAGAAGCCTCCACGTGCTCGGCGGAGAGCTGGAGGTTCTTCTGCAGCTCGTCGATCACCGCTCTCCCTCCAGCGTGGATGCAGAAGTGTTCAAAAGCTTGTTTGAAGTCTGGGATGTATGGTTTCCATTTGGGGTTGAAGATTTTACGGCCGATGAGGGTGAAGAGGAAGAGGAGCTGCTCCGAGGCGGGGAGAACGAGCGGTCCGATGGTGGTGATGTTTGATTTCAGTGCTTCTCCGGCGATGACCATGAGGTCTTTGGAGAGGTTGATACCCACTTTTCCCTGCGGGTCTTCTTGCTCGTACACGCACTTGTAGGCCTTGTCGTCAGAGCCCTTGTGGGTTCTGACAACGTGGACGAGCTTGTACTTGGCTCGGCTTCGTTCTCGGGTTTTGTTCGATAACAGTATGGCGGCGGCGCCCATGCGGAAGAGGCAGTTGGGGAGAAGCATGGCTCTTTCGTTTCCTTGGTAGTAATTCGGGGTGATGATCTCCGTGCTTATCACGAGAGCATATGAGTTGGGATACACCTGTAAAATGGTAAAACTCACGTGTTATCGAGAAGCTTTTTGTAAATGATGAACTAAAGTAAAATTAAAATGTCAAATATAACATGACTAATTACAACGTCTGAAATAAATTCAACTAAAAGAATTCAAATAGCCTTTATAATAATGAATTTCATAATAGGATAGGTATTTAGAACCAACTTACGTTCACAAAATTAAATTGAACTAAAAAAAACTCAAAAAACTACGAAGATGGAGTATGAATAAATTTCATATTAAAATGACAATTTAGGGATTGCTCTCAAATAAGTTATAGATAGATAGAGAGCACAGATCTTTAATAAAAATAGATTTATAATAAATGGATAGTTTGGGTATATTTTCTTCAACTTATGTATATGATGATATATCAAATATAGTAATATTATGATTAAATTATGCTGAACTTTTATTAAAAAAAAGTAAACTGAAGAAATTTAAATAAGCTGGGGAAAAACCATGTTAGTGAGATTTTTTACGTCGAAGGGTTCATTATTATATTTTTATTAGTAGACCTTTCATGCTAGATTCTGTGTATTAGTGGAGCTTTTCTGTCACGGTAATAAATACACGCAAAACAAAATTAAGCTACATGCCCCAATACCATTCCATACACTAATTGCCATGAAAACGTGTCATATATATTCACGCAAATATTACTCTACCTGCAAAAGGTCTCTGGCCAAGTCAATGGATATGAGACCAGCGCTGCAACCCATGCCGGACAGATTATGGCTCTTGATATTACTCCTCATCTTGTACTTGTTGATTACCATCGCCGACAGCGACGGCGTCGGAGAAAACAAGCTGCAGTTCACGATCAAGATATCGATATCCTTGGGTTTGATCCCAGTCCTGCTCATCAAATTATCAATGGAGGAAAAGATAACCGTCTCGGCTTCAGCTCTCGCGTCTTCCAACGTCGGGTTCGGCGGGATGTAATGGATCGCCGGCGGCAAGCAGGTTTCTTCTCCCAAGCCGGATCTTTCGAGAATCCTCATCTGAAACTCGACGCTCTTGGGGGAGTCTTTGAGGATGAGCCTAGAATGCTCCATGAACGTCGCGAACGGAACTCTGCAGGTAACCGGCGGTTTGAAGCAGGCGTAGTCTACGAGGTAGACCGAGCGCGGCTTCGACATGAAGTAGACGGTTCCGATGAAGAGGACGAGGAATGATGAGCAGAGAAGCTGAACGACGTCGAATTCGAGCGAATTCCACATATTCAGAAGACCGTCGGGGCCTAGTTTGAGGATTTCCAGCATGATTCCCGCCAAAATTGGCACCAGCAAGAAAGTTAGAATGTGGTTTACCAGGTATTGGTACCCGAGTTTGACATATTTGAGCCTAACTGATGTAGAGAAATCTGGCAATGTTTGTGGCATCTTTTTGGGGTGATGATATTATTGTATGAAAAATGGTGTGAAAGAAGAGCGGGGAGGGGAATTTAAAGGGAGGAGGAAAAAAGGGGGTGGGGGTTTTCGGTCTAGCTATAGCAATGAATGTAGGCAGATGAAAGGATTAAATGAACAATTTAACGTCACACAACGCTCTCTTAGCTGGAGTTCTTCTTTCTTGGACTCACTCTCTCCACAAACCCACTCCATATATTCGTGTCTTTTATATTTCTCTAATTACTCTAATTCGTTTATTCTTGATGTTAAAAGTGTGTACATGTGAACGTAGTATTCAGAGTGATTTCATTGATATTGAAATATACAATATATATAATATAAGAGAATTAATCTATAATATTCTAAAATAGGAAATTCAATATACTAAAACATATACAAGAATATTTTGATATTATCAAGATCAATCAAGATATTATATTATCCCCTCACGAGAAGCGTCGGATTTGTGGATACGCGAAACTTGAAATGAAGAAGTTTGAAAAAGCGTACAAGATAATCCATTGGTGAAGACGTCGGCCACTTGAAGAGCATATGAGACACGATTAACAAGAAGATTCTTAGAAGAATTAAGTTCACGAAAGAAGTGATAGTCAATGTCAATATGCTTGCCCCGCTTATGAGTAACCGGATTTGAGCAAAATAAATCGTGTTACTGTTATCACATACAAAGCAGGAGCGGAGTTAAAGATCGAGGAACTCGAAGTTCACAGAGAAGTTCACACAACCAAGTAAGTTCAGCAGCAATGTTGGCCATGGCACGGTACTCGGATTCACAACTGGAACGAGACACGTTAGGTTGCTTCTTCGCACTCCAAGAAACAAGATTGCCACCAAGGAAAATAACATAGTTATAGGTGGAGCGGCGAGTCTCTAGACATCTAGCCCAATCAGCATTTGAGTAACCAAGTGTTGGAAAGACCAGAAGGCGAAGGACGAAATGTCAGTCCATAGTGAAGCGTCCCACGAACATAACGCAAAATGCGAATAACAGCCTGAATTGAGGCTTGCTTAAGTAGAAAATCTCTCCTATGTTTTGAGTATTCTTGTCCTATTTTGATGGGTAAAAACTAATAAAATAATAAACAATCTTAATTTTGCATTTATTTCTATATTTGGTGGCGACGTCTCACTTTAAACTGTACAAATTTATAAAAACATTACCAACTTTCAGTTTGGTTGTTTGAAAACACAAAAATGAACTCTTGCTTATCTTTACATTTGTACTAGCAACACTTTCATCGGCGAGATCATCCCATACTTTGTGTATATATATTTACCTCAACTAAATTGGTTGCGCCACGCGATGCGTATCGTTCTTAATTATCAATAATAATAATAACATTTATCACATATTTTAATTAGTTTTATTAATTAAATATTATATATATGGGTTTTAGAATAGTAAGAAACTTGATTTGTATCATAATTTAAGTTGCACGAAAGTTGAAGGTCCATATTCAAAATTCTGAAATATTAATCTCTCTCCGACAAACCCCTTTCATGCATAATTTTCATTTCTCGAACACCCGATTTGAATGTATATAAAATAAAGAGGAGTTAATTATCTCCTTCGGGCTTTTAAACAAACACTTTACAATCCAAACCATTTCATTTGGTACTAAGGCAGTCTGCAATTTTGTTGTGCGTTAAATTTAGAGAACTTAATAATCTCTCTGAGATAGCTACAGAAATACCTTTTAAACACTAATTTTAGACCCAAAACACAATCTTTCTGAACAATTTTAAGTCTCAACAAATTCAAGATCCTAGCTCGGGACCCGATTATATCGAGGCATTAGCTGCTTGAAGCTCTCGAAACCACCGACGTCGACATCATCAAAGCCCGCTGATTGGTTTTCTAGTAAATTTTAACCTAAAAGGGTCACTGTAATGTGTCACCGCTGTTAATGCGCATCACAGCTTCCCGCATCGACGGCTGTCCTAATCTAACATGTCATCTTAATCAATCACGCCGAATCTTCATTCACAGTTCCCATACCCATGAATTTTGGTAAATTTTCATTTTTTTTTGTCCATCGTTTCTGATACATAATCGAATCAAGAAGATAGAATATCGAATCATTTGTTTAAATTCTGATTTTTTGTCTGAGTATGGCGGTGGGGAGAGATCTTCTCGGTAAGGATAGCTACATTGTCTACGTGTTCAGAAATAGCGCCATGACGGCCGGACAAGCGTACGAAGCAATGTAAAATTTATTTGAAAGTGGTGGAAAAGGTAGTGAATCGTGACAAAATTGTGTTAATTATATTGTATTGATCCGATTGTTATCTAATATATATATATATATATATATATATACATTTTACAAAGGTTTAGGAAATCATATAATGATACCAGTTTTACTAACAAATGACAATGGACACCCCATTAAGATGTTGAGATTTTATTAAGGATGCCAAGGATAGTGAGCAGTCAACCAATTTTCTTTCATCATCGGGATATTCTATCCTCGGAAATTTTTAAAATCTCTTTAATTCCCACCGCAATTTATCGCTTGAATCTATTTTGCGAGTAAATTCAACGTCATCCAATAATTCAAAATATATTCAAATTCTTAATACATGTTTGCCAATTGATTTTTTGATAATTGTAAGAAATTGTATGTTGATAGAGAACTAAATATCATATTTAACGTACATATACCAAAATTCAATTTAATTGAATGCACAAAAATTACATAATTAACCAAATCAATTGAAATCAATTGAAAATCAGGAAATAATTACGAAAGGAGTCTAAAATAATCAAAATGATACATGTAGAATCAAACAAAATCTTAAAATAACATAACTAAAAATAGTAAAAGAATAAAATAATAATATAATAGGGAGAAAAATTTCAAATAAATAATATTAAAACTAAAATTATAAAATTAACCACTAATTAAATCTTAACTAAATACTAACTAAATACACTACTAAATATTTTATTCTTATTAGGTTATGAGGAAGAGAAGAATGCAACTTTTCTTTACAAATATGGTCATATTTTCATTCTATGGTTGGCATTACTGACATTACTTACTCCTCTCTATGGGATAGTCTTTCTTTCTACTGGTCCTACCAAGGGTCCCCTAGACTGCATTCTACACAATCCTTGGTATCATATGTTGGTATCTTTGGAAGGCTAGGAATTCCTCTCTATGAAAATATTGTCCCAAATCCTGTCATTTTAAAAAATCAAATCAGGGAATTTGTTTCAATACTTACTAAGCTAGACCTCTGCTTGCTATCTCTGAATTTGACAGATATCTATGTAGTCTTGATTTTTTACCACTACATACTTGGCATCCTCATCCTTCCATTTGAAGCAATAAAATGGTAAGCTCCTATTTCCCGGCTGAAAATAAAAGTAGATGTATCTTGGCATCATGCAAACCATGCAAGAATTTTGTTATTATCAAAAACAATGATGGAAACTTCATCACATCATTCTGTGGATATATCAGTGCCACATCCCCCCTACGGGTTATGTTACTGGCTATTCAATAGGGAGATGCCATGGCAAATGAGCTATTAAGCACATACACACTGAAATCAGATTGTCTTTTGGCCATCAAGGCCATCAAAAATTCATTTACAGCTCCATGGAGATTATTTCAGCTATCTTTCTCTCTGAAGAAAATAGCTAATATATCACATTCAAAGAGGCAGAGAAATGTTGAAGATAATGTAGCTAAACATGGATATGCTCAACAAATCAATACTCAACGGCTATATTCAGAACTTCCACCAAAAATTCAAGGTTTAATCAATCTTGATAAAAGGGGAATCCCTACTCTTAGGATAATTCAGAATGGATGCTACTGATATGTTCTTCTCATTATATACGGGTTTATTGGCTATAGTATCATTCTGGATAAGGCTACTTTTTCAACAATGGACCTACTTCATGTACAATCTAGTACCAGCTCTGCAATATGCAGTTTTTGTGGAGAGATTTTTTCTATGTACATCCTGGCATCAATATACTAATTTTGTGTCATGTCATTTATTTTTCTTCATAACCATTTTGGTGCCGCTTTGAGTTTTACTTGGAAATTCTCTAATAGGCTTCAAAATGCTGTTTTGAATTCAAATAGATGTCACAAAGAGAGGACTAGCCTCTTATTTTTCATTCTTTTTTGGAAGAATTACTATGCTTCAAGAGTTATATGCTCTTTTTTTTTTTTTTTAAGTTTGGGTAATAACTCAAATGAGCCCCCAATAAAATCCCACCCTTTCCCCCCTTCCCCTGAGAGTTGAACCCAAGACCTCTGGGTAAATCTAGTAGTGTCTTACCACTAGAGCCATCAAGAGCTACATGCTCTTCTTTTTTTAACGGCCTAAATGTAGGTAGCTGGAAACATTTACCTTATTTGATCTTTTTTATGGGTTTAGGAAGTTTTATAAACTTCCCTCCACTTCTTGACTAGTCGTAATTGTTTTAATAAAAAGTAAGGGAAGAATGTCATGCATATCCCAATCATTCAATCAAATCTTCCGCTACCATTCTTTTTTAAAACATTTTAAACCACCAACTGTGGGGGATATTTATTTGGCACCCCAAACCATAATGAGGCAAAGCCCAAAATTTTATTACATCAAAAAGGAGCCTGGCTCCTAGAAGCAACTAAACTTCTCAAAATTAATGAAATGGATAATCTGATCTAACTGGATAATGAGTATTATCATTATATAGCCAAACAAAAATGGGGAGCAGGTTAGTGATCGAGTAAACAAATACCGAAGCACACTTTTGCCACCCATAAGTTTGGAACTATAGAGACATAAAGATCCAGTGTATTAACAAATAGCCATATTCTGGCTCAAAATTGGTTCAAAATGGTGCAGCCTGTGAGTTGTAGTGTTCCCTTTCCTCTGTCTTTGTGTATCCAAAAACTAGCAAACTGTCAAAGTACCTATTTAACTTAAGAGGTTCTTATGGATGGAGTTTCATACCTGTCCAAAATTATCAATGCAGATAAGAGACCTGGCATATGTTGGCTAGTGAAATTTTCAGGAATTGAGCTTTTAAGGCCATTCCTAGCCAGAAAGTCTGCAACTTTGTTTGCCTCCCTGTAGATGTGCTGAACAAGGTGTGTGTTGTGTAATTTGAGTAACACAGTGCATGTTGAGTACAATTTCCATGATGCCTTGGCAGGAGTTGTAATGCATCTCACAGCTTGTATGCAGTCAGATTCCATTTTGAAGTGTTGTAGCCCTAGTTCCTGTGCTGCAAGATATCCTTGCTTGATAGCCATCAACTCAGCATGCAAGGGAGAGTCACAACTAATTTGTAGGGATCTGAGTAGAGTTGGATGACCTGCAGTATTCCTAAAAACAATTCCAATCCAACTCTTCCCATTTTTATAGGAAGCATCGACATTAATTTTACAGCCTTGATCAGGTGGTTCCCATTTTATAATTTTAACCTGTCTTGGCCTTTTCTGTTTAAAGAAAGGAGCCAATCCTGCTAAAATTATAAAATTGTTCCTTTCTGAATTACAAGTCAGGGGTTGGGCTGTACATATGAGTATCACCTCTCTCTTTATCTTATCAATCAAATCCCTATAAGTCATATTTTTATTGTCATATACTAGATTATTTCTCCTAGTCCAAAAATTCCAAAGAGTAACCATACAGGTTATTTTTAGGATTTTAGTATGAATTTTGGAGATTCCAGCAAATGTCAAATAAAAATTAATTCTAGCTCTAACTGATAAAAAGGTAGGTGCCTGAATGAGTAACAAAGCATGCAGATGACTCCGCACTTCCAGATTGCATGAACAACTATTAAAATAGTGGTCAATGGAGTCAGGATTACTGCAGTGCAGACATTTTGAAGGTAAATGGAAACCAAACTTTACAAGAGTTTCATCAAAAGGTAGAAGTTTGTTTGTAAGTCTCCATATAAATATAGGAATCTTTGATGGTAGTGATAAGGACCAAACCTGTTTTAGCACTGTATCCCTGGTGCCCTTGTTTCTCAAACTTTGATAAGCAGCCTTGATGGAGAAATTTCCATCAATTCCTGGCTTCCATATTAGTCTGTCAGGATGAGTGTAGGCCAGACGAGCTTCCTGCAAAAGAAGAATTGAAGAGGTAGCCAAGTGAGGCTCCATTTTGTTAATATAGTGATTTTTCTTTGCAAGAAATTGACCAATGCTAATGTTTGGAAAAGGTAATTTAATATTTGAAGGCCAATCATAGAACAAGGCTCCACTTCCAAGCCAGTTGGAGTTCCAGAAAAAGCTTCCCCCTTGCCTCACCAAAATCTGAGTCTGTGAGTTTGCAAATTCTGTAATATTGCAGATCCTCTTCCATGTGAGAGAATTCTTATGAACAGCTGGCAAACTCCACATAAATCTTGTCCATATTGTCTGGTTCATCTGTAACTTCCTCCAGATCTTGCATGAAAATGCATCAACCACTGCAGTTAGATCCCTGAATCCCAACCCATTTTCTTCAATAGGCACCGACATCTTAGTCCACTTCCTCCAACTTTTTCTCTGTCCCTGGTCTGTCTCTCCCCAAAAGAATTTGGAGGCTATCTTCTCCATTTTCTTTATAACAATTTTTGGTGGTTTTAAGACTGAGAAGAAATGAGTAGGCATAGACATTAAAACATGGTTTATCAGTAAGAGTTTTCCTGCACCGGTCAGCCATTTGTTCTTCCAGTTGAGAATTGGTTTTTCCTTTCTTTCTAAAAGAGGGTGATAGTATCTGACCAAAATTCCTCCCACTGAATATAGGGATTCCCAGTCATGTGAATGGCATGTGGTCCTTTTTCATACCTAAAATCCTTTTGATCTTCATTTTATTGTGAACTGAGGTATCCTTGTGCACATAAAAATCAGATTTTGAATAATTTATCATCTGTCCTGAAACTGCCTCATATGCTCTCAGAAAGTGTTTAAATCTCTTCAGATTCTTTTTCTCATAGGTGAGAAACAATGCTGTGTCATCAGCATACATCAAATGGGAAAGCGGGGTTACATTTCCTGGCAGTGTAAAGTGCTCCAAATAGCCTTGATTGAGCAAGGCTTTTATTCCTCTTGTGAAGCCTTCATAGACTATATTGTATAAGTAGGGAGAGAGGGGGTCTCCTTGCTTCATTCCTCTACTTGTTGCAAAAAAGCCAGAAGCACTCCCATTGATGATAACTGATAAATGAGCTGCAGCTTTATTCTGTAAGACCAGTTTGACAAAATTCCCATCAAAGCCAAATTTTATCATGACTATGTTTAAGAAGCTCCAAGATACTCTATCAAAATCCTTCTGCATGTCTAATTTCACAATCAGATTGTTGTTGCCTTGTTTTCCATCATTTGTATAACATTATCAGCTATATCTTTACCCTTCATAAATCTAGATTTCTAGATTGCTCCTCTGAGATAATCTTTTGCATCAGTGGTTTTAATCTTTCCATTAGGACCTTTGAGAAAATTTTGTTGAGGAAATTTGAAAGGCTTATGGGCCTGTAATCACTAAAGCTTGAGGGGTTTGGTTTCTTGGGAATTAGAGACAGCCATGTGCTAGATATGGCCTTTGGGAGCATTTTTCCACTCAAAAATTCCTTTGCTGCTTCTAGCAAGTCACTATTGATAACATCCCAACAGGCTGTGAAGAAAATGCAAGAGAATCCATCTGCTCCTGGTGCACCTTCTTTGTTAAGTACAAAAGTAGCATCTTTCAGTTCCTCCATATCCAGTTCCTTTAACAATTCCAAATTTTCCTCCTCTGAGATTGAACTTGGTATGAATCCCTTGAAATGCTCAATGTACTGTCCAGTTATATCCTGTTCAGTTTCATTTAGCAAGGTTTTATAGAATCTCACCCCCTCTTCTCTAATTAGAGCAGGCTCTGTAATCCAGGCCCCATCAGCTGTTTTGATCTTGATATCCTCCCTTTGCCTCTTTTTTCTTTAACTGAATTATGGAAGAATGAGGAGTTGGCATCTCCCTCCTTCAACCATTTGAGGCTTGATTCTGTCTCCAAAAGGATGTGGTTTCTTTTTCTGATCTGATAAGGAGAGCCCTTCCTTCATTTAGCTTAACAAAGTCATCATCACTCCCACTGTTTTGGTAAGCTTCCTCCAGTGCACTAACTCTATTTTTAGCCTCCAATAGCATCTGATGGACATTTCAAAAATTGCTCCTATTCCATGCCTTCAGTCTAATTTTTAACCTCTTCATCTTGTAAACCATGTTATACATACCTCTGAATCCAGTCTCTTGCTCCCAGTATTCTTTAACCATCTGTTCAAAGTCAGCCCTGTGTAACCACATACTTTGAAATCTAAAGGGTCTAGGTAGGCTTTCTGTTGCATCCTGAATTGAGAGTAGTAAAGGGTTGTGAACTGAGGAGGTCCTATTCAATACTTGAATGGATGAGTGTGGGAATAGAGCTAGCCAATCACTGTCACAGATTCCTCTATCCAGCTTCTGCAATAATCTTTCTTCCTTCATCCTGCTGTTTGTCCAAGTAAAATTATTCCCTAAAGATTGTATCTCCTGCAACTGCATGCTGTCCATAAATTCTCTGAAAACCCCCATGCTTCCAATAGGAGGGGAGTGTTTTCCTTTTTGTTCAGTGACTGAGGCAATTGTATTGAAATCTCCAGTATATACTATTGCAGTTTTTCTCAGTGCTTTGAGATCCCTTTATAACTCTTTTCTTGTTGTTGTTGTAACCTGTGCATATATAAACAAATGTTCCCATGTTGCACTAGACATTTTGTCAATGATCACAGCTTGTATGAATTGGTTAGTTTGAGATATAATGTTAATAGCAAAATTATCTCTATAAAATAGCCAAAATTTTGCATTAGTTGCAGCAAAACTGTGTTGAAAACCTAGTTGGTGCTGCAATGTTTGTATTTCATTTATATCATGCATAGGTTCAATTATGCAAAGTATAGAAATGTGATACATGGTGATTAGTTACCTAAGCCTGTCCATTGATGTTCCATAACCTCTAATGTTCCAAACTAACATATTTGATATTTGTTTGTGTGACATTAAAAACTATAGTTAATATTTGGTTTGGGTCTTAGCACCCTACTACCACTGTCTGATAGGGCACCAATATTAGTTTTTTTTTCTTTTTGGTTTAGGGGACTTACCTTTGTCTCTCCCTGTTCTTATTCATTCAGTTGAGCTTGAATAATTTGAATACCTTCCTCTTGAGTGTTCAGCTCATTAGGTGCAGCATCCATAGATTCATCTGAGCTTGATATATCAGATTCTTCCTGCAAAATTGTAAAAGTGTTTGAAAGTTCAACTCTATGGCATGGAATTATTGCTAATTCTTACTTCTATGTGATTGTGAATGTGATTGTGATTTGTTTTTAAGAAAACATTTTGCAGTTGTCAAATCCAAATCATCAAGTGCAAAGGATACATGTTTCTTCTGAGCTTGCCTAAAGTCTGCAAGTTTGAAGGTGGGACTTTGATAGGTAATACTGCTACTAGGCTGGTATGTAACCATTCTAGTTTCAGTATTTGCTACCTCGTTGTTGGTGTGTTGAGTGACTAATGGAACCTTGGTCCATTTTTGTGGCTGGAAAGAGGTGTTACCCTGCTTCTTCTCATTTGGTGTAAGTCCCGAGGATTTGTCTTTAGCTTGGTCCTTTTCTGTAGCAACAGGCTCCCTCTTCTTCCAAGTCTTACTCAGTTAAGGGTGTTGCATCATGCAATTTGAGTCTTGATGCCCAGCTTCCTGCAATGCCTGCAATACAAAGGGAGGTTATGGTATTCTACCTCACAGTCTTTATAGTCTTCAGGCCAACCAATCTGGATTGATTGGAGTAGATCTGAGGTCAAATCCATTTCAATACAAAGTTTGATAGATAAAGGCCTGGTGATTGCAGTTGTGGCTACATCAGCTTTGATGAATTTCCCCAATTGGTTCCCTACATCTGCAAGCAAAGAGTTATTATAGTAGTAAAGAGGAACGTCCCTCATAGTAGCCCAGACTGGGACTATCGGAGATTCATATTCCAGTGAAAATTGAGGCTTCCATTTAAGGATTTTCATGGCAGCTCCGGCCACATTCCAGAAAGGCTTCAACAAGCAACGTTGATAATCTTCAATATCTTGAAATCTTATCAATACGTGCTTGTAATCAAGAGAGCCTAACTAGAATTTTCCGGCAAATCCAATTTCTTGGAACACTGCGTGAAGGTTAGCCATAGTGGGCTTAGTTCGCTGGAACCTTCGAATCAAGGCGTTTGATAGTGGGATGACAATATCTGAACGGATTGCTTGTCATACATACACGCAGCTTTTCCATTGAAGGTGGTGATGGGTTTAATTTCTGGGTTGGATGGGAGTTAGGATGATAGCGGTGGAGTTTTGTCTGATAGAGCTTGACTGTAGGATTTCCGAGCAGTTGGACTGCCGGAAAGGGGCGGGGTTGCCCCCATAGATTGGTTGTAATCAGACCGTTGTGGTGGAGATTCGATTAAAACGGTAATATAACGGTCATATTAGGCATGAGATTCTGTGTTCGGTGGTGGGAGTTAGAGAGAAGAGAGAGAAAAGAGGAAGAGAGAGAAAGAAGTTAGGGGGGATTGAATTGTTTCTTCCACTACCATTCCAAAATTATATATAATCGATTTTTTTTAACAGTTGAAATTCACCAAATTAACACGAGGATTTTCTCATTTAAATATATCTACGATTTAATATAATTTAATTCCACATTTACGGTGAGTTTTCGCAATATATTTCACATGTATTTATAGATATATATATTTAAAACCGAATGATACCCATTTTTGGTGGAGATTCGATTAAAACGGTAATATAACGGTCAGATTAGGCATGAGATTCTGTGTTCGGTAGTGGGAGTTAGAGAGAAGAGAGAGAAAAGGGGAACAAGAGAAAGAAGTTAGGGGGGGATTTGTTTTTAAAAAATAAAAACCACCTTGAAGGCAGAGTAACATACAATCCTCCAAAGAGGAAAAAATGGAGCTGTGAAGCTCCGAAGCATAGATTATGCTTCCAAAAATGGTAGAAACTAAGGGAGACTAATTCCTAGTCTACTTTTTACAGAGAAAGGTGTAGTATACTTAAAACAGATCCAATCAAGAAAGCCTAGAAGTGAATTGTAAACAAACACTAAGCGGCACCCTTGATGGATCGTTAAAGCCCATAACCTTATTTCAAAATCTTCAGTGCTGGAGAAAGTGTAAAGTGCTGAAGCTTGGTTTGAATCTCATCATCATATCTGAAAGAGACAACACAAAAAATATCAGAAGCACCTGTTATTAAGAAAAGGATCTCAGGGATGGAATTCCATGTTTGTCAAGGGCTATTAAGCCCTTGATTCTGTCACGCAGTTGTGATAAAGAGTAGTCAGAATCACTTTTCAGAGTATGAGCTAACTTTGCCATGACATCTGCAACTAGGTTAGCTTGTCTAAAAATATGTAGAATCAAATTATTAGAATCAAGCATAATTCTGGAAACTAGATCATAAAGTTTCCAGGGAGCATTTAAGGGCTGCAGAATGGCCTGAATTGCCAGTTGACAATCAGATTCAATAATGGTCTGGCAATGAAGCTCATTTGTAATGTCTGTAGCAACTTTGATTGCAAGTATTTCTGCCTCCAAAGGAGAAAAGGCAAAAATGTAATAACTATAAGCATGAAGCAGTTATCCCCTAGAGTTTCTAAGGATAATGGAAATTCCAGCAGTGTTTGTAGAATGCCAAGATGCATCTACATTCAGTTTAATTCCATGAACTGGGGGTTCCATGCAACTGGAAGAACAGATGGTTGAGGTGGCCTTGTATGTAAGGGCAGAAAACCAAGTGAAGCAAGTTCAGCATCAAAGGGAGAATTGGAAAGAATTGGTTTAGCAGTGAAAGTAAGGAAAACTAGACCTGAGACTGTTTTTTTCAAGATATCAGTGTTGGGTAACACACCATCATAGATAAAAGAGCATCTAGCCTTCCAAATTGTCTAACATATCATAGAGGGAATCAGTTTTAAGAGAGAGGAATGAAGCTTAGTTTTCCCTTGTGTTGACAGAAAGATTGAGATTCTATTCCACAAACTCATGTCATATGTAGGTGCAGTACCCACCATATAATGAAAATGGTGCCATAAAGTTTTTGCCACAACACAATCATTAAAACAGTGTTCTCTATGGAATCTAGATTGTTACAGGCATAACATTTAGATGGTAAGTTAAAGCCCATTTTCATCAAAATATCTGGGAAGGGTAAAAAACCATTGAGCATTTTCCACATGAAAATGCTTACCTTTTTTTGCAGTCTTGGATTCCAGATGAGTGCCAAAGTGGCAGAAGAGTTTCTGACTGGTGCCATGATCTTATGGGCTGATTTAAAAGTGAAAGCACCTTTTTCATCTGGGATCCAAATCAGCCTATCTTTTCTCCCAGTGAAGCATGTAGCATTATGTAAATAGAGAAAAAGAGGAGGTGGTACAAAAGAAGCTAATTGTGGTAGAAAAAAAATGTTTATTGTCACAAAAATCTCTGATGGAGCAGTCTGGGGAGATGTCAGTCATATTAATATCACAAATATCAGAGAGAGGACCAGAGGGGGTCCAACTGGCTTCCCAGAAATTACAACTACCTTCACCATGAATGATTCTGGTGAGTTTTTGTGCAATTTCATCTATTTCTTTGATTGTTTTCCAATTAGGAGATGTTCTATAAGATTTTGGCAGATTCCAGAGAAATTTAGCCCATAAACATTCACCTAATTGGAATTTCCACCACAGTTTAAGAGAACATGCATCCACAATGGATTGAATAGATCTCAGACCAATACCATTCTGTTGAACAGGGTAGCATAAATCTGTCCATTTGTTCCATACTTTTTTAGGCTTTAAATCAGTATGGCCCCAAAAAAATCTAGATACAACTTTTTCAATTCTTTTGATAATACAGACAAGGGGTTTCATCACAGACCATATATGCTGAGGTATGGAAAATAAACATGATTTAATCAAAGTAATTTTACCCCCTGGAGATAACTAGATATTTTTCCAATTAGAGGTTTTGCTCTCCAGTCTTTGAATGAGGGGCAAAAAATAATCTGTTAGAACTCTACCTCTGAAAATAGGTACACCAAGATATGTAAAAGGAAAGGATCCTTTCTTCATCATTAAGACATCTTGTACCATTTTAGTTTTACTTACAGAAGCAGGCTTACCAAGGAAGAAATCACTTTTTGCCAAATTAATTCTCTGACCTGTGGTTTGTTCAAAAGCCACAAGGAAAGATTTTAATTTTACAAGGTTAGATTTGGATGATTTTATGAATATGATGGTGTCGTCTGCATAGCTGAGGTGTGAGATAGGAGTAGGACCTGTAGTTAAATCAAAATACTGAAGCATTCCAGATGAGAACATATATGACAAAGATCTTGTAAAAGCTTCAGAAAAAATGTTAAAAAGGAAAGGGGAGAGGGGGTCACCCTGTTTAATTCCCCTTAGGTTTAAAAAAATGGTTTACCATTTATCAAAATAGAAAAATGTGCATTTTTGAGATTTTTCATTATACTGTGCACAAATTTTCCATGAAATCCAAATTGCAAAAGTATACTATTTAAAAATCCCCAATTTACCATGTCAAAAGCTTTTCTTAAATCTAGTTTAATAATGTAGTTGGGATTTCTGCATTTTTTATCCAAGAATCTAGTCAGCTCTTTTAGGTAAATAATGTTATCAGTAATATCTCTATTTTGCATGAAAGCTGTTTGGTGTGGATATATGATTTTAGCCATTTAGGTAAGTCTTTCCATCAACAATTTAGAAAAAATCTTATTTATAAAATTGGAAAGACTAATGGGTCTAAAATCATCCAAAGAGGCTATAACATCTTTCTTGGGAATTAATGTTATCCAGGTAGCAGAAATACCAGCTGGAATATCATTTTTACTCATAAAATCATGTACTGCTGATAGCAGATTAAATTTAATTATTTTCCAAGCTTTTGTAAAAAAATTTGATGAGTAACAATCAGGGCCAGGGCTACTATATTTATTAAGGGAAAAAACAGTGGCCTTGAGCTTATCCATGTTCACTGGTCTGATCAATTTTGTATTGTCAGAATCAGTAATTTATTTTGGGATTTGGTTTAGAAACTGACTATAAAATTCACCCTGAGACAAATTAGGTGGTTCTGATAATAAATCTGAGTAGAAAGCCACTGCTTCAGATTCAATGTCAGTCAGATTCCCTAGCCATATCCCCTGTGAGTTCTTAATCTTAGTGATACTAAGACTAGATCTCTTTTCTTTCACTGTGTTGTGAAAAATTTTTGTGTTATCATCTCCTTCTTTAAGCCAGGTAACTCTAGATTTCTGTTTCTAGAATTTCTTTTGTTCCCTTAAGGCTCTTAGGTGAATTGCTTTAAGTTCTTTGAGTTTGACCAATTCATGAGTTGAACTGTTATTATCAATGATTTCTTCTTGCAAACTGGGGTTTCCAGCAGCCTGAGAAACATTGTTCTCAATGTTGCCAAAAGATGATTTGTTCCATGCTTTTATGGTAATTTTTAGCCTCTTCAGTTTCATGAAAAAGCCAATCATACCAGTGTTGTTTAGTGGGAGATTCCAATCATTGGCAATGATGTCCAATAATTCCTCTCTGCTAAACCATGCATTTATGAACCTAAAAGATCTAGGGGTGGATGCAATGGAACTACCTATAATGAAGAGCATGGGTGAATGGTCTGATGTATCCCTATTTAATATGTGTATGGATGAAGTTGGAAATTGAGATTTGCATGCATTGGTTGCTATACCCCAATCTAGTTTCTGAGTAGTTGGTCCCTTCAGCCAATTATTTGACCAAGTGAACAAATTACCCACTGTATTGATCTCAGATAAAGCCATATTGGAGATAAAATCATTAAATTGAGTTATACTCCTCAGACTTGGACTTGCTGGCCCTCTATATTCATGTGGAGATCTTATGGTATTAAAATCACCAATCAAGAAAGAAGAGTTGAGTGTTTTTGTTTTAATATCATTCCACAAACATCTCTGTCAGGAATTTTTCTCAGACCATAAATAAAAATCCCTTCCATTGAGATATTCATTTTAGGGCTAAAAATATTGATAGAAAGAAATTGCAAATTATCTACATTGAGTGAAATCTGGATGTGGCTATTCCAAAACAACCAGATTTTACCACTTTCAGCACTTAAACAGTTTGAGAAATTTAGAATTCTTCTATATTTCTCAATCTTGTGCTTTTTGTGTAATGTTTCTATTAAGCATAGCAATTCTATTTTATGGGTTCTAATCATGTCAATGAGTCTATTAAAGAGGTTCTCATCCCTCTAATGTTCCAAACTAAACTATTTATTTTGATGGTGTGTGACATTAAGAAATGTTTTGGTGCTTTTTGATCTAGTTAGAACTATGTTAGGTGAGGGTTTTTTGGCACTTTTTTTAGGGGTAAACTTTTTATTAATCTGGGTGAAAAAATTAGACAGTTTCGATTTTTCCATAACTGGAGTATCAATATTGTCCATTTGCTTAGTCAGATTAGGTTCAGAAGGTACCTGGTCAGAAGTGAAATTGTCATCTTCAGAAGATTCAGCTTCTGGAGGGTCTTCTTCTTCATCATTGAAAGTCAAGTTCCCCAGTATAGCAAATCTGTTCCTGTTTTGGTCAAGGGGGACAAGATTTTTTTTGTTAGGAGAAAAGGAATGGAAAAGGTCTGATGGCTTACCTGTAGCCTAAATGAGATCATCCTTAGCATAAAATTGACTCCCAGTTGGAGTTGACATGTTCTGAATCAAATCTTGATCAGATAAGGCATGTTTCTCAGTTGGGAGTGTATCATGCTGTGTTTCAGAATTTTGGTGATCAAGAAAGGGGTTGACAGACAAGGGATTCAGAGAGGATTTTGGAGAGTGGCTATGGGGTTGAGGGGGTGAGGGGTGTATAGGAAGAGTAGGGGAATTTCTGAGGGAGTGGTCAGGGGAGGGGCTAAGTGGGATAGGGGATGAGTAGGTAGCAGTGGTATTCTGCCTCTTCTTTGATTTAGTCCAGATTTTTTGTTTTTGAGTCAACAGAAGTTTCTCAGAGGCTGTAAGTCCAGAAGGACCAGCATCCATATTCAAAGGCTCTACCTGATGAGATGGGGCTTCAATTGGTACCTGAGAGGACTCTGAGTGATTGTTAATCATTTCTTCTGTGGTACTTATGATAGGAGACTTGTTTTTGTCTACAGCAAAGGGAGGGGTTGAGGAGGGTATGGTCTGTTTAGGTACAATTGCAGGTTTGAGTTTCTGCTTGAGTTCAGGGTGTAAAAAGGTGCAATTTTCATCAAAGTGGCCTAGCATACTGCAATTGTTACAATATAGAGGCAGGTCCTCATACTCCACTTGATATCTCATGATACTTTCTCCCTCAATACCAAGCTTAATAGAAGATTTGAGCTTCTTTCTAAGGTCAACTTCAACACAAAGTTTAACTACATTTGGCCTAGTGAGTGCTGCAGTTGCCAAATCCATCTTAATGAAGGATCCTATCTGATTACTCATTTCTTGTATCATAGATGCATTGAAATAGAAGATGGTACCTTGTGGATGGTAACCCATACAGGGACAATGGAGGATTCAGCCTCAGGAGAGAAATCGATGGTCCATTTCAACACTTTCATCTGAGCTCCTGCCAGGTTCCAATATCTTTTCATCCAACACCACTGGTAATCTTGTTGGTTCTCAAACCTAATTAGGATATGCCTAAAATCTATAGCCCCAATTTGATATTTTCCCTTGAATCCAATGGACTGAAAGGATCATGTAATCTTTCCATTGTAGGTTTACCTCTGGAAAATTTGCCGATAAGGCGTTTTTGTAATGGGAGGCTAAGGTTTCTGCTTGCAAACGGGTAACAATGCATGCTATTTCTCCCTTATGCTGGGTGATCGGAGCAATTTTAGGGTTATCTAGGAGAGTGGCTGTGAGTGAGGGAGCCCTATTGGTTAAACCCTGAACAAAACTCTTTCCTCCGGCGGCTGCGCCACCGCGAGGAGGTGGTGGCGCTGCCATAGGTGCCGAGGAATTAGCCGTTGTGACTATCCGTTAGCGGCAGAACAGTGTCGCAATGGTAAGGTTCCAAGCCGTTATTGTGTGTTTGTGTCGGAAAAGGGGAAAAAGGGTGTGAAACTTAGAGAGCATTCAGTGAGGAGAGAGAAAGTTGAAGTTAGGGGGGGATTGAATTGTTTCTTCCGCTACCATTCCAAAATTATATATAATCAATTTTTTTAACAGTTGAAATTCACCAAATTAACACGAGGATTTTCTCATTTAAATATATCTACGATTTAATATAATTTAATTTCATATTTACGGTGAGTTTTTGCAATATATTTCACATGTATTTATAGATATATATATTTAAAACCGAATGATACCTATTTACGTGTCTTTTTCTTAGTTTCTTAAAATTTCTTTTCGATTCACCAAATAATGACACGTCATCTTCTTCTGTTTCCTAATTTACTAATTTATTAAATTTATTATTTATCTAACACACATTATTCATGGTGACCAAGAAAATATATTTAACTGAAATAAATTGAATTGAAAATAATGTAATGAACTTGATTGAATTGAACTGAACTGAAATCATTTTAATGTTTTTAAAAAAATAATTGTATATGATAGAAACATAAAAACTATTTGCATAAAAATTAACCTATTGAATTAAACTGAACTAAACTAGAGTGAACTGAATGAACTAAACTAAAATCAAAATGTAATCCATGAAAATATTCCGTATACAAATTAAGAACGATACATTACTATATAAATCTCCCTCTGTAATCCTAATTTTTCATGATATACCGTAAATATATTTAATGTATTATCATCATTACCTCTGCCTTCTCTCTAACAATCCGACAGTTCCCCAATTTAATAACTACTTTTTAAACTATTCCGTGCCAATAACCTAAACAAAACGATAATATAACCGTTAAAACCATGGCGGAGCCGCCGCTCCTCCGCGGCTGAAATCACCAGCCTTGATCTTTTGAACAAGCCCTCATCGCAAAATCTTCCCCTCTTGCTCCCACCCTCCCAAATAGCCCTGATATCACTCTGATCGATGAATATAAAGGCAAAATAGCCTGTATAGTTTCACCGGAACAGGCCACCGATCTCGTATCCCACTACCACAGTGCGCTGATTGGGAAGTTCGACAGTGGAATGCCATCCATGACTGCTCTACACGAACCTTTTAAATCCATTGGCTTCTCATCAAGCTTCCAGATTGGCTCCATCGACCACAGACACATTCTAATCATATTTCAAGCTCAGGATGATTACCAACGCAGTTGGCTTAAAGGTTTATGGATATTGAAAGGTGCATCTATGAAAGTCCTCAAATGGACAACTGATTTCACTCCTGGCACAGAATTAATTATAGTTCTTATCTGGGTAACAATCCCCCATATCCCTATTTTCTCTAATAATAATTTTGTGCTCAAAGTTATAGGGAAGAGGATGGGGAATTTCATTAAGTTAGATGCTGCCACTACTACCTTAACTAGGTCATCCGCAGTAAAGATGTGTATAGAAATAGACCTCTTGAAAAAGATTCACCATGAGATTGTGGTTGGAATAGCTGGTAATACTGCTGAGCTCAACATAAAGTATGAGTATATCCCCTCCTACTGCCCTCATTGCAGAAAAATTGGTCATTTTTTTGACCAATGTGTCTCTGCTCATCCTGAACTGAGAAATGATGACCAAGCTCAACAGCCCTACCCAGTTAAATCTCCTCAAATATCACTATTTCGGGATAAGACTGCTACTGCCCCCACAAATACCCAAGCCAGGCCTCAGAAAGGTGCAACTTCAGGAGTTTCTGCAAAAGAAAAACAGAAGACCCTAGCTAACCAAACCCTGATATATAGACCTAAACCTCCCCAACTCAGGCAATACAAAAAGCTGACAAAGGAAAAAAATATAATGCCAGAATCCCCTATGGTTGATGAAGTTATAAATACCACAAATGCCTTGATAACCATCTCTGATAGTCCCCCTCCCCCTCACAAACCTTCTCAGAACCAGAATGAGGACAACAAATGAATTAACCATAGACCATCTCAATATGCCAAAGATGATGTTTTCATCAAGATAAGTAACTCTATGAACCACAAGTCCCCAGTTTTTGCTAATAATGTCTCTAATTTCCATTCCCAAGATAAAAACAGGAAAAACATATTTATCCATCTCCAAGATATGGAGGAAGATGATGAAGAGGAAACAGTTCTAAACTCAACACTTAGAGGACACAGAAGCTAATCAAGCCATACCAAGTCTAGAGCCAGCAGCCACACCAGTCCATGTCCTACCCACCACAGATTCCTCCCCACAACAATTTCAAACTTCAGAAAGTGGAATTACACCTGCTACTACCTCTAATGATCAGATATGTACAACACAGGTAAGGAAGTCCTCTAGACTTATTGCAAAAAATACACCAGCAATAAAGTTGCAGACATATTTCACACAACTCAACCAGTTTATGACTGGTTCAGGAACTAAGAGCCCTTATAATCTTTTTAAATGATTAGTACAACCTCCAAAATTAAATTCCTAGTTTGGAATCTTAGGGGGGTGGAAACTTCTATGGAAAGATTAAGGGAACTCACTTTAGAACATCACTATGAACTTATTTGTCTCATTGAACCTATGCATGCGAACTTTTAATGTAATTCTTATATGGTTAAATTGAGATATACTAATTGAATGACTGCTCAAAATGAAGAATCTGGATTTTTTGGAAAAATGATTTGCAGATCACATCCAAAACAGATCATCTACAATTTCTTCATGTGTCGGTCCATAGCCAAAAACTCCAATCTTCAATGGATAGTTTTTGTCTATGGCCTGAGAACTTGAAAAGGTAGAGAAGATCTATGGACTGACCTTCAAAAATTTGATTATCCTGAAACCATCTTGATAGTTGAGTTCAATGCTATAGCTACTATATCTGAGTATAAGGGTCAGTCCACTCCTAATCTGCGTAGTATTAGAGAATGTTCTAGTTTCATTGATAATATGCCTCTGTATCATATAAATACTGTAGGGAATCCATTTACCCGGTCTAATGGTAGACATCAGAATGACACTCCTCTGAACAGTATGAATAGTAGTGGAAGGATTAAAACACCCACTCTTCAGAGACTAGATGGGGGTCTTTGTACAGCTCTATGGAATGCTAAATTTCAATATTCATCAATTCTAGTCCTAAATAAATTATCTAGTGATCACTGCCCTTTATTACTAAGCATAGGAAGCCCCTGTAAATCCTCTCCTAGACCTTTTAGATTTATGAACACTTGGTTTAAAAGAGAATCTTTCTTACAGCTTATTAGAGACAACTGGACCACTCATAGTAATGAAACAGGGATGATTGGTTTCTACCTTAAACTTCTGAGACTGAAAAAAATGTTTGAAAATTTGAAACAGAGAAGTATTTGGTAATGTCCACTCCAATGTCTCTAATGTTGAGGAGGCACTCAGATTGCAGGAAATAGCCTATGATTTTGATCAATCTGAAATACAATTGGTCAGGCTCAAACAGGCTAAAGATCTCCTTACTAGAGACATAAAAGAACAAAGAAACTTTTGGAAATTAAAATCAAAAGTTAACTGGCTAAAAGAAGGTGATAACAATACAAAAGTTTTTCATAACTGTGTTAGGGAAAGGAAGAGCAGAATGGGAATTACAAAAATTCAAAACAGTCTTGGTCAATGGATTGATGATTCTGTGGAAATTGAGAAGGAGACAATTGAATATTAAACTAAACTTCTCACTGCAGAAAAAGATCCAGATCAGACCACCTTTTTCTCCCATTTTCTGTCTCAGATCCCATGTTTAATTTCTGAACATGACAATACTCGGTTACTGAAAACTGTTTCAATGGATGAACTGAAAAACATTGTTTTTTCTTTAAATAAGGAGAGCAGTCCAGGCCCTGATGGTTTCACTGCTGAATTTTATATCAAGGCCTGGGACATCATAAATTTAGATCTACTTAGTGCTAGAAATGATTACCTCTCCAGCTCAGATATTCCTAAAGGAATTTCAAATACTTGGATAGCTATTATACCCAAAGTAGACACCCCATCCCCCTTTAGTGATTTCAGACCAATTTCACTCTCAAATGTGGCCAACAAAATTTTCTTTAAGATTTTGATGAAAAGGTTAAAACCACTCATGCCAAAAATCATTTCTCCCCATCAGACTGCCTTCCTAAGAAATAGAGATATAGCAGACTATATTCTTTATTTAAAAGAGATGATGAGATTTATTGACAGAAAGTCAAGATATCCAAACTGTGTTCTTAAATTAGATATTAGGAAAGCTTTCGACAGGGTTTGTTGGACCTTTTTAACCAGCATATTGATGAAGTTTGGATTTCATGGCCAATTTATTTACTCCATCATCAAAAATCTCAGACAAGCATGGTTCTCAGTACTGGTGAATGGCAGTCTAGTTGGATTTTTTCAAGCTTCAAGGGGAATAAAACAAGGTGATCCACTCTCCCCCTTTCTCTTTCATATTTTTTCTGAAGCATTTACAAGGAGCTTATCATATGTATTTTAGATTGGGAAATTGCAATATTATAATCTTCCTCCATCTGCTCACCATATCTCACATCTTTCATATGCGGATGATACCGTCATTTTTTTGCAAGCTAGTAAATCTAACTTGATCAGAATAAAGGCTTTTCTAGCTATATTTGAAACAACTTCTGGTCAAAAAATCAACTATGACAAAAGTGATTTTTATGTTAGTAAGCATGCTTCTGCTTCACAGATAATTGATATTAGAAATATTTTGGGTATGAAAAAAGGTACTTTTCCTTTTAAATACTTAGGAGTCCCAATTTTTGTAGGTAGAACAAAAAATGTTTACTTCCAGCCTCTTCTTGAAATGATTGATAAAAGAATCAATAACTGGAAAAACAAATGGTTATCTATTGGGGCAAAAATTATTCTGATTAACTCATGTCTGTACTCATTACCTCAGCACTATTGGTCTGTTATGATACCTACTACTCATACTATAAAACAGATCAAAAGGAAACTATCCTTTTTTTCTGGGGCTCAATTGATGATAAACCTAAGAAAAACTGGAGGAACTGGAATGATTTGTGCTATCCAATTTCTGAAAATGGTCTTGCTTTTAGAAATATCTCTGCTATTATCAAATCTTTCTCCATGAAGCTATGGTGGAAATATCAGATAGCTCAGGCTCTATGGACCAGTTTTTTAACATCATTACCTCAATCTTCAAAGACCTCTCAGTGCTGGAAAAGGATTTGTCAGATCAATGAATTTGTTGAGCAGAACACAAAAGTAATTCATAGAGAGGGTTTGTGCAGTTTCAGGTACTCCAACTGGATAGATAGAGGGCCTCTTCAGGACATACTGAACTATGAAGATCACATCATTCAACCTATCTGCTCGGTGGCTGATTTTATCCAGAACAAAAATGACTACCTTCAATCTATCTCTCTCAACATTGATGCTGCCTTGCTTCTCTTTTTGTAGGAAGCCGAGATTAAAGAACAAAGGCAAGATAAGCTCATTTGGAAACTAAGTGGCATAGGGCAATTCACTTTCAAATCAGCTTATGAAGAGCTCAGGCCCTCCAAACGTACATCTCTTTCACTATCAATAATATGGAATAAAAGAATTTCAAAGAAATTCTCAGTCTTTATGTGGAAAGTGATGAATTCCCTCCTGCCTTTTGATAATGTGATGATATACTATGGCTTTCACATTGTTTCTAAATGTTGTGCCTGTGAAAACAATGACTCCCTTGACCATTTTTTCAATAACTGCCAACTGGAAACAAGTATCTGAGATCAAGTCAATAGATTCACAGGAATCCAAACCCCCATTTTTGTATCTATTGGGAGTAGAATTTCACATTACCTGTCCAGGCCTGGTTTAACATCCATACATACAGCCCTAACCCAAAATATCTCACTTTTTACTTGTTGGTGCTTATGGAAAGCAAAAAATAGATACATCTTTGACTCAGTTCCTCTATTTCCAGCAATAATCTTCCAAGAGATTAAGCCAATGGTCTATGATTCCTTTGCTGCATTCCCTTTATACATTCACCTGAGTATAGACATCGAACTGTCAGCAAATGGTTACTTTCCCCTGTGGTTAAAACCACCAAAGCCAAACATAGAAAAATTTAGTTGGTCTAAACCTCTTACAGGCTTTAAGATCAATGTAGATGCTTCTTGGAAAACCATAGGTCAGGACACTGGTATTGGACTGATTTATAGAGATTCAACTAGCACTTTCATAGGAGCTACAACTGTTTTTACACACTCCAAGTCCCCCCTGCACTCAGAGCTATTAGCCATAGGTCTTGGTCTGTTAGTTGCATCCTCTCTTCAAAGTCCAACTATAATAGAATCTGATTGCTTGCAGGCCATAAAGATCATTAGAAATAATCCAGAACTTGCTCCTTGGACACTTTATAATTTGGTTTTTGATATCCATATGGCTGCAAAAAATTATACCATCCAACATATTCCTAGAGAAGGAAATACAGTAGCAGATTCTCTGGCAAAACATTGTGCTCAGAATAAAACTTCATCTAACATAGCCACTATCTCACAGATGCCCCCTCATTCAAAAGGTTTATACTTATTAGACAAATTTGGAGTACCTTCACTAAGATTACACCCTCCTTAGAATGGCTACTACACTCATAATTTTTTTTCTATCTCACAGGTACAAATGGATCTACAGAAGAGCAGAAAATTTCATGAGGCAACTGTACTTCCTGCTCCATTTTGGATGATCACAGAGAAAAGGCCTGCCTAGTTCCTACAATTTGGAGGCAACTGATAAGAATTGAAGCACACTGGCCTTTCCACTGAACAAACAAACATCTGGACTCCTCACTGCATTTTTCTCCCCTATATTTTAACAGATCTATCAGTTTAGGGGTAGCAATAGATTATTTATACCTAGCTTAGTGGAGTATGTTTTTATTGGGATCGCCTTGAGTTTTTCCTAGCAATTCTCTAATAGGTCCTATAAATCTCATACTCTACATTCTTTTTTATAGGGCCTAAGTGCCTATTCTTTTACAAAGCATTTACCAATGCTTTGGGAGTGTATCTCCGTACACTTTTGCCTGTTCTCGGGGCTTTAAGTGTATCATAGTTTGTACTGCTTTTTTTGAGGTTTGGGATGCCCAATATAATATCCCCCACTTCCCAGTGGCTTGCTCAAAACAAAGTATTATCATCATTAGGATTATTATCAGGCTAGTAATGAGTCATATATATATATAATATTTTTCTATTTATTCTAACAAACAACAGTGAATATATATATAGCTGATATTTAACAGATTGAAGAGATATAAGATAGCTCTTAAGATCTAGAATAGAGAAAAGTTTGGAAATGTCCATCAAAATCTGATTGATGCTGAAAATGATGTATCTTAGATGGAACTGGCATACCAAATATCTGGATTAGAAGCTGATCTATTGGCCTTAAATAGGGGTCAAGTTGTACTAATCAAAGCAAACAAGGAGGAATCAACATTCTGGAAATAGAAGTCAAACATTAAGTGGCTCCAAGAAGGGGATGCAAGCGCTACTTTCTTCCACAATTCTGTCAAGGAAAATATCTCTAGGGCTAGGATTAGCAAGATCAAGAATGACAGTAACCAGTGGATCACTGACCCCAGTAGCATCAAGGAAATGGGAATTGAATACTATGAGAAGCTACTGAATCAACCACCATCTGAATCAGCTGGGGTTTATCTCATACATTACCTGTCACAGATACCTAAAATGATCACCGAGGAAGAAAATCAAAACCTTTTAAGGCAGGAAAATCTGGATGAACTGAGAGTAATAGTCATTGGAATGAGCAAAGACAGTTCCCCATGATCTGATGGATTCTGTGGAGCCTTTTTTACCAGTTCATGGGAATTAATCAAGGACCTCCTAGATTCAGTCAATGAATTCCTAGGAGGTGCACTGATCCCCAAGGCCATAGCCAGTACATGGTTGACCCTTATCCCAAAAAATCAAATCCTTCAACTTTTTCTGACTACACGCCTATTAGTCTATCCAACTTCCTGAACAAGGTTTCCTCAAAGCTCCTCATAGAGAGGATGAAACCATTAATGCATACGCTCATCTCAGTTGAGCAATCTGCATTCATAAATGAAAGAGACATATCAGACAACACTATTTAGATGCAGGAAATGGCTAGACTACTTGAAAAAAATGGTAAGCATAACAACCTCATAGTCAAGCTTGATATGGATAAAGCATTTGATAGGGTGTCATGGGGTTTATTAAACTCAATACTCCTTCATTTTGGTGTTCATGGATAACTTGTGAAGATCATTATGCAGAACATAGTTGCTGCTCACTTTTTTGTGCTGATAAATGGAATTGCTTCAGGCTTTTTCCTAGCAAGCAGAGGAATTAAGCAAGGTGACCCCATGTCACCACTGCTTTACAATTTATTGACTGAAGCCTATTCAAGAGGTCAAAAAAACTGGTCAGTATGTAGTACATTGAAAGCTTCATTATTCCAAGAGGAGTAGAGCTAGTTACTCACCTCATGTGTGCTGATGACACAGCTTTATTCATTAACTCAATAAAAAAACATGACGGGGTGAAGGCCTTATAAGAGGCTTATGAAGCACATCTGGTCAGAAAGTAAGTTATTCAAAATTTGAATTCTTTACAAATCCAGGGATTTCTGACATAAAGATCAGATCAATTAAGAGATCCTAGGTATAACACATGGAAATTTTCCATTTAAATACCTAGGAGTACCTGTCTTCATTGGGAGGAACAAGGTTGCATATTATCGGCCGCTATTGGAGAGAATGGAAAATGCAACCGTAAACTGAAAGAACAGGTGGCTGAGTAGTGCAGGTAAGATGATTCTCATAAATCAAGTCTCACTAGCCATCCCAGTCCACATCTTCTCAGTTCTAAAACCCCCAAAAATAGTGCTCAGAATGATGATGAAAATAGCCAGCAATCCTTTTGGGGGAGAGTCCCAATGTGGTAAAAACAAAACATGAAAAAAATGGTATAGAGTTGCCATTCCAAAGCTGGAAAATTGGGTTAGGTTTTAGGGACCTAACAATCTTTGTTGGGGCTTTTTCTTGCAAAATATGGTGGATGTAGCAAAGAAATGAAACAATGTGGACCAAATATATGTGGTCTCTCCCTAGCTCCTACGGAACATCACATACTTGGAATAGAATTTGTTCAATCACTGCCTTCGCAAATCTGAATTCAATAATTTGCTATGGGAAAGGAAAAAGCCCTTTTTGGGACTCCAATTGGACAGGTTTAGGAGCCTTGTGTTACAATTGGACTGAAATTATTGATATCCCCTACCCTGACATCTCTATATCTCATTTTATTACTAACAAGGACTCAATACTTCCCCAGCTACAGTCACACTTGGCTACTACTATTATTACTGATTTGCAGGAAGCTGAAATTATATAGCCTATCCTTATCAGAGACTGAGGGCCAGACAAGATCAAATCAATATGTTACAATAGGTATGGAAATCCCTTGCACCTCCTAAAATTTCTGTACTCATGGGGAGAATCAGAAACTCCATCTTGCCATTTCCTGAAAATATGGTGAAATTGGGCTTCCACTATCCATCAAAGTGTCTTTTCTATAACAATGAGGACACTATGGAGCATTACTTTAATAGCTGCCAGTCAAACCTACGGATCTGGACTAAAGTTTTTCATATGCTAGGTATAAGACAACTGTATTTGTTAATATCAGTCATATGGTTGTATTTTGTTTATCATATAAGGTCTATCCAAAATACATACCAGAGTAATAAGAAAAACCATTATGGTGGTGTTCTGGGCTTTGTGGACAAGGAGAAACAAATCCTTATATGATAACCAAAATATCTCAGCGCTTTCATCCTTCTAAGATATTCTCAGACAGATGTCTCTAATCTTTAGAGCCAGTCGAGTCATTGGGAACCTCCAAAATAATGTCTTTTTAATCAAGAATGGTCTGGTTCCTTTTATCAAAAGAAATGGGCCAAAACTTGTCAAACTGATAAAATGGAACCCACCTGACTATGGATATAAGATCAATGTTGATGCTTCATATCATGTGACCGGAAACACAGGAATTGGGATTATTGTTAGAGATAAGTATGGAACATGGCACTTGTGCATTCTGAGATCATGGCCATCAAATTAGATTATCAAACTACTCAGAATATGAACCCAAGTCCATGTGTTATTGAATCAGACTGCCTAAAAGCAGTTGATGGTGTTAGAGACCCTACAAAAGGGCAGTGGGAATTTTTCTTTCTGTTCAACGACCTTAATTTATTAAGTCAAACTAACACTATCAGACATACTCTAAGAGAAGATAATGTCCCTGCCGATTATCTATCTAAAGGGGGGCTTCTTTGAATGAATCCCAAAACCTCACATATGTCGTGGCTGACAGGAAATTAATAGGGCTGATTGACTTAGACAAGGCCATGGTCTCTCAAGTCTTAGATTCTTTGTCTGATATGACCTACAAATTTGCAAAGATACTACTCTTTTTTCTGACTCACTGCAGGTTGAAGAGGAGCAAAGATGATTGGAAACATAAATAGCATTCACTCTCAAAAAGGAAAGATTCTCACCAAGCTCATCAAACTGATGCAATCATCCAACAACTACAAGGTGTACTCAGTCTTAGAACTGAACATATTTTTGTAATTAGGTATTGCTATGGATACGTACTCTTTACTCAAACCCGCGGGGTGGTAAATTTGTGCTTCATTCTATACTGAATTGATCACTAACCTGCTCCCCATCAGTGATTTGGTTTAGAGTTTTCATTTATCATCCATAGCAAAAAAATAGAATCTCTCACATGAGGCCTTTTCTCATTCTTTTGAGAAGATTTTGGCTTCTGGATCTAGGCTCCCATTGCTAAACCCACTATCCTAATTTTGGGCCTTTGTAAGACTTTTAAAAGGTTTGGGGTGCCAAATAAATTCCCCCCACCAATGGTGGTTCAATTAAAAAAAAGATATTTAATACAACTATGCACCGTCAATGAATGTACACTATATAAACTTTATGAATATTATTAGTTCATTTAAAATTAATAAAAACTACTATAGTGAATAACAGTAGTGATAATTTGGCGTATTTCATGTCATTGTTCATTTCCATTTATGTATACAAGTCGATGGTGATGAATATTCATACGTTGGTTTAAATGTGTTTTTTGACGACCATCATATACTGATAAGATTTGACGACTAGAAGGACTACCAACGATGCTGGTTGAAGGGACTGTGTCACCTCAAAGGCTTTCCGATGAAGTTGCTTAAATGGTCTACTGACTTTACTCCAGGTACTGAATCGTTTGTCGTCTCCATCTGGTCCCTATTTTCTTCTACAACACATCCATGTTAGAATTCATAGGCAATAAGGTTAGTAATTTTATCAAAATGGACTCAGCTACTGCTTCCCTTACCAGGCGTTCAGCTGTTATAAAACTTTGTGTTGAGATTGATCTCCAGAAAAAATTTCATACAGAAATCACTGTTGGTGTTGCAGGATTTACAGTGGACCTTGATATTGAGTATGAGGAACTCCCTGAATACTGTCACATGTGTAAAAAGTTAGGACACTCTGTGATGATTGTAGAGTGCCTCAACCCAGTAACAATGATGGATGGAAACAACTACCAAAAAAACCCCAGCCTCCTTTACCAAAAGCCCAAACTTATAAAAAGTCTACCCCTCCCCTGAAACCTAGTGTGTCTGTTAGCACCACTGCAACACCTCCTACAGCTAATGCCCCCCCAAGCCATCCCCCCATAGTCAATGCCCCCTCTATAACTCCTCATCCCCATACTGGTGAAACCTCTGGCACTACAGCCAAGGAGAAAGCTAGAGTCATAGCTGCTGCTCAGGAGCTAAAGAAAAAAGCCCCACTTCCTACATTGTCATACATGGAACCCCCCCCCCCCCCTAAAATGCACCAATACTCCCAATGTCCTCAATTCCCAAATTGGTTCAAACATGGTGGAGGATAACCAGTCCAACCAAGTGAGCTATGAGATAAAAAGGCTGGAATTGAGACCTATCACCAAACCAAAACCTGTCACTTATGCAAAATATGATCTCCATGTCAATTCAAAGAGCAACTCTAGGGAGGAACAATCTTTCTTTACTACTGATCATGTTACATATTTTTCTCAGGATAAGAACAGGACAAACAGATTCTTACCTTTACGGAAAATTAACACACTATTTGACTCAGAAGAAGATGAGGAGCTCTTAGTGGATTCAACTCAAACTTCCCAACCAAAACAAGTTGTGAGGATCATAAAATTGAAGTTACTCCAGCTCCACCTGCTAAGAAAAAAGATCAGTTAAGCACAGCTCAGGTGAGACAATCCTCGAAACTCTTGGCTAAGAAAACTCTTGCTATTAAGTTGAAAACATATTTTACTCAGCTTAATCAGATAATATCTGGTTCTGCTACAAAAAGCCCTCTGTCTAGTTCTAATGATTGTTAAATCCCTAAAAATTAATTTCCTTGTTTGGAACATTAGGGGGATGAATACTTCACTAGATAGACTAATGGAATTAACTCTAATTCATAGGTTTGACCTTATATGTTTAATAGAGGCTATGCATGAAAATGTTAAGTGTGTGGATTTTTTTCTGCCCTTAAATTCTCAACTTGTATTGCTGCACAAAATGAAAGGATATAGTTGATGTAGAATGACAATATTCAGGTCTCACTGATTCAGGACCATCCTCAATTTTTGCATGTCTCTCTAAATAGCTTAAAATGAAATGCTTGCATGGAATCTGTGTTTGTGTATGGACTTAGAACCAGGAAAGAAAGATAACAATTATGGATTGATCTTGCAAAAATTTCTTGCCATGAAACTATGTTTATTGGTGATTTTATTGACATTGCTTCTATCTCTGAGTATAAGGGTGTGTCCCTAGTTTAAGAAGCATAAGAGAATTTGCTTCATTTATAGATAGTATGCCACTGGAACATATAAGTACAGTAGGAAATGCTTTTACTTGGACTAATGGGAGATATAAAAATTTGCTTGATCTTAGACAAAATTTGCTTCATCTCCTAGACCATTTAGATTCGTAAATACCTGGTTCAAGAGAGATACATTTATACAGGTCATTCATGATAATTGGACTGCTGAAACTCAAGAGTCTGGCATGCTAAAATTTTATTTAAAACAGCTTCGACGTAAAGAATGTTTGAAAAAATGGAACAAAGAATTTTTTGGTAACATTCACCACAATGTTATTAATGTTGAAGAATGTCTCAGGTTACAGGAATTGGCATATGATAGTAATCAATGTGAAATAGAACTGGTTTCTCTCAGACAAGCTAAATCCAACCTAACTAGAGCCATTAAAGAACAAAAGCATTTTTTTAAATATAAAGCTAAAATCAAATGGCTTAAAGATGGTGATGACAATTCAAAATATTTCCACAATTCATTGAGGGAAAGGAAGAGTAAGATGACAATAACAAAAATTAAAAATTCTTCTGGTGAGTGTTTAGATGAGGTGTCTGAAACAGTGGGGGAGGCTGTAACCTTATTCTCTAACCTCCTCACTGCAGAAAATGATGCAGAACAAAATGAATTTTATTCTCACCTTTTGGCTCAAATCCCTAAGCTTATTACTTATGAGGAAAATATTGAATTGATTAAACCAGTGTCACTGATTGAGCTTAAACATGTTGTTTTCTCTTTAAACAAAAAAAGCAGTCAATGTCCAGATGGTTTTACTCCAAACTATTACATAAAAGCTTGGGACATTATTCACACTGATTTATTACATGCTGCAAATGATTTTTTGTCTTTTTCTACAATCCCGAAGGGTATAGCTGGTACCTGGATAGCTATCATTCCCAAAATAGACACCCCTTCAGCCTTCAGTGATTTTAGTCCAATAAGTCTCTCTACAGTCACCAATAAATTTTTTCAGCAATGTTGATGAAGAGACTTAAGCCTTTGATGCATAAACTGATATCCCCTACCAAACTGCCTTCCTTAAGAATAGGGACCTTGCTGACAATGTTTTCTATGTTAAGGAAATGTTAAGGTTTATTGACAGGAAAAGAAGCTATCCAAACTGCATCCTAAAGTTGGATTTAAGGAAAGCATTAGACAGGGTTTGTTGGCGATTCTTGTCAAATGTTCTCCTTAAATTTGGCTTTCATGGTAAGTTCATATATTGGATAATAAACAACCTTTCACAGGCTTGGTTTTCAATTTTAATCAATGCAGCACCAGTTGGTTTTTTTAATGCAACAAGAGGCATAAAACAAGGTGATCCTCTCTCTCCTTTTTTATTCAATATCTTTTCAGAGGCATTCACTTGAAGTTTGGCATTTATTTATGAAAATGGAAGCATGCAGTAATTTAATTTGCCACGCAGTGCAGAAAGAATTTCTCATCTTACTTATGTTGATGACACAATCATTTTCATGCAAGCTAGTAAAGCAAATTTGTTAAAAATGAATGCTTTTCTTTCAGTTTTTGAAAAGTCTCAGGACAAAAAATAAATTTTGACAAAAGTGACTTTTATACCAGCAAGCATGCAACAGATGTCAAAATTAGGGAAATTAAGGCTATTTTAGGCATGAAGAAAGGCACTTTTCCTTTTAAATATCTAGGGGTCCCTATTTTTCATGATAGGGTGAAAAATGTTTACTTCTAGCCAATTATTGAAATGATTGACAGAAGGCTAAATAACTGGAAGAGCAGGTGGCTATATCAAGGTAAAAGCTAATACTTATAAATTATTTCCTGTATTCGCTTCCCCAGCATATCTGGGCAGTATTGGAACCAACTGTGCATACCCTCAAAATCATTAGGAGAACATTATCAATTTTCTTTAAGGGTTTTGTCGACAACTAGCCAAAAAAGACATGAAAAAATGGATTGAATTATGTTTTCCTACCTCAGAAAATGGCTTAAATTTCAGGAATGTTTCCACCATAGTTAACACCTTTTTTGTGAAACTATGGTGGCAATACCAACTAGGAGTTGCTCCCTGGACTACATTTCTTATTTCATTACCTCCTTCGCTTAAAACCTCTCAGTGTTAGAAGCGTATTTGTAAAATAATGAATTTGCTGAGAGAAACATTAGAGTTATTCATGTACATGGAGCATGTAGTTTCTGGAGATCTAACTGGACTGGGAGGGGTGCTATAATTGATATCATTGATCCTCAGAATACACTTATCTCTGAGGATTACACAGTTAAATCCTTTACTGATAAGTACAAGCAAGAATTTATAAGTCAACTAGTGTTGTATGATGATGACTCTCTTTTATCCATCTTGCAGGAATCAGATCTTAAAATGCACAGGAATGACAAACTTATATGGAAGCCAGACCCTCAAGGAAATATCACATTTAAATCTGCATACAATCTGCTCAGACCAAAAAGGAGCACTGCCAGATCTTTAAGGAGTATTTGGAATCCTAGGGTTTAGAAAAATATCTCCATATTTATGTGGAAGGTAATGAACTCAATTCTTCCTTTGAAAATGTGCTTATGTTTTATGGATTCAACATTGTCTCCAAATACTGTTTCTGTGACCATGAAGACTCTCTGGACCATTTTTTTAATAACTACACCATTGCATCTCAGGTTTGGAGAGGTATTAACACATTTATAAACATATTAACCCCACATTTTGGGACTCTCTGGAATAGAATCAGTTACTACCTCTCCAAGTAAGGACTATCTAAAATTCATTCTATTCGTATCCATAATATAGTCCTCTTTACCTGTTGGTGTCTATGGAAGTCCAGAAATAGATATATATTTGATGGTATTGGTCCTAATCCACAACCCATTATACAGGAAACACAATCATTAATCTATCACTCTTTTGCTGCTAAGCCATTTTTTATTTCCTCTCCTCATGATATAGAACTCGCATTTAATGGGTATTTTACTAAATATCTAAAACCCCCTAACCCTAATATCACTACTGTCTCATGGGGTAGACCAGATGTTGGTCTGAAATGCAATGTTGAGCATATTAGAGGAAATTAGCTTTTGACACAGAACTGGGCATTATAATCAGAAATGAGTACGGAAATTTTGTTTTTGCAAAATGCATATATACTCATGCCTTCTCTCCACTACATTCAGAAATCCTTGCTATAGGTTTAGCTCGGTCAATCTGTGCATCTAATCATCATAAATTTATTATTGAGTCAGATTGTGCCCAAGCCATTAAAATGATTCTAGATCCCCAGGCTGCACAATGGAATGTACTAAACTTGGTTGATGATATACACCATAAGTTCCATGATATTACACTGTCCTATGTACCTAGGGAGGCTAACCAAGTAGCAGACTCAATTCCTAAGCATGCATGTGAACATAAATTAACTGAACAATTTCTGTCTGTGTCTCTCCTTCCTGCTGTGTCTAGGGGTCTCCTATACTTAGATAGAGAGGAACTTCCTTCTTTGAGATTTCATCCTCCATAGATCAGCTGCTACGCTCACTGGCTTGTTCTACCTTTTTGCAGATTCATCACTCTGGCTGGGAGACAACCACTCAAATCTTCAAAGGACTCACCAACTATAGAAGCTCAACTTCATAGTTTGGAAGCTCATTTACTGATCCCTCTGAGGAATGTGCCTTACACAGTTTGAATGTCAGTGCCGCCCTGTGTTTTGTTTAAAAATTCACTAATAGGCTCTGTGATTTCAAATCTGAATTAAGCATAACTCCAATCAGTACCCTCATTTTTGCTTTAAATTAGATAGGATTACCTATTATTTTCCAGCTTTCTAAGCTTCATGGCCACTTGTGTGTGCCGCTTATGTCTTTATTCTTTTGTCTCTCATTTCATGTAGTAAGAGAGACATATAAACTATTACCAAAATTCAAAAATTTTGGTTTTTTATGGCATGGAGAGCCAAGTAAAATCCCCCGTCCCATGGGATGGTTTAATCTTAAAAAAAAAAAAAAGTGTTTTTTGAGAATTAATGAGGATCGTGCTGTGTTTCTAGGACAGCATGTTGTTGTTGTTTAATTTGCGTAGTGTATGCTCGGAGACATGTGAAGCCATGCACTACTAGGTCTTGAAATCCGATCTTATTGCGTGTTAAACTATGCTGAAGAATATATCTTTATCTCTTACGGAACTATATAGCAATCTATGCTTTAACTTGAATGAAAGAAGTATAGTAAAATCGGTTAAATACATTTGATTTAATTAAGCATGATCGGATCAATTAGATTATCACAATACGAGAAATTGATTAATGAGGACCTTTAATTCTTTTACCTCAGATTACGAGTTGCGGAAAAACACTTGAAATTTAACACCGTCTTCAAATTATTAGTACTCCATTTTGGTGGTGCGGCATCCTCATAAAAACTCTTTTATTAGTTATGTTTAATTAAAATAAAGTATGCACATGGCTTAGTCAATTCGTTGTAAATAAAATACTAGTTATCTACTTTTTCCGTTTCAATATAAAAGGAAAGTACCATCCTTAGATATTATTAATATTTCTCATGAGCTTTTAAAAATGAAATCCATCATCAGTAAGTCTCCATTAATGTCCTGAAAACATGTACAATCATTTGACAAAAATAAGCGGGTGCACTAAACCTTTCCACCATATCTTCTACGTTCTCCTTTGTGTAAACAGTTAGGGAATGGGTTAAGATATTATCGTTTCTCGATATTTAACATGGATTTGAAAAATTACCTTCTCTAAATTTCAATTTCCATGATATAACTAGCTCTACACAAGAAAAATGTGGTTGGTCTAATGCTCTGATTGATTCGAGATACTGAGATGGTCCCCACAATTGTTGCTAGTCAAGATTTCTTTCTAATTCCAATGTTATATCTAGTACCAGTCCTTCTGCAATTAAGGGATTCTGCAATTAAGGGATCCTTAACTCTTGGGATTATCAAACTCCTTACCAAGACAAATTCTCAATTCTCCCTTAGAGTTATAGCTGCTACTCTTGCTCTTCCATTCTTGATCCCCGTTCTGGTTCTCCTTGGGTGAAGTTGCATCATCGAGTTGTCTGAGTGTTCGGCAGAAATCCTTTCCGACCATGAATTCGCCACCTGAAAAATGCAATGGTTAGAACTAACTGATATATTGTGATATACTCCACTTCCAGTTCTGTTTCTCTTGGGTAAAAGTTCTCATATTTTGCTCATCGGTCTCCATAATCACCTTACAGAACCATTTTTACCCCTGTTGCACCTATTGTTTTCCACATCCTCCTCACGAAGTAGCACTCAATGAACAAATGCTCACGAGTGACAAGTCCATGGTTCGTATTATAAACCTCATTCAGTCTCGGACCAGGGCCCAAGAAGGGTAATGGGCCCAAGTTACGCGGAGGATGGATCCACAGGTCCATCAATCCAAATCCTTATAAGGAATGAGTCGGGTTCGTGATTAAGTGTGGATTCCAGACATCCATCAATTTGGCACACCTGGTGGGACTGCGTGTCGATCTTGATCTAAAACGATCTTCAGACTCATGGCTGATCCGGCTGAAGACCTTCGTGGGAGCACACAAATCTGTTTTCCAGCCCCGACAGGAATAAGAAGCACCAACATCAACCACCTCCACGACCACGACAAGATAGGCAACACTACCAACCGGCAACCATGGAGCAAGAATGAGCATCAACGACATACACTGATTGCCCGAAGAAGCCTCTCCCTTGGAATGGGAGAGAAAGAGATCTCGCCTAATTGTCGTTTTTTCACCCAAGGATGTTGTTCCTAATCAATTCCCCCATTCGGATCCTCTAGTAATCACGGTCGCTATAAATCACAATATGATTAAAAGAGTTCTGGTGGACGGGGGAAGTGAGGTGGAGATTACGTTTCTAAGCTGTTACGAGCAGCTGGGATTAAACAGAAGTAATCTCGTACCTACAAATCCAATCTCGGGATTTGCTGGCGATCCCGTTATCCCTTTGTGTGAGATTACCTTGCCAGTACGAGTTGAAGACGGTCCTCGGAGTATAACCCTCTGCTGTACCTTTACAATAATTGACTCATGGGCGCCGTAACAACATAATCCTCGTACGGCCGTGGATGTGCCAAGCAAGAGCCATCTAGTCCCTATACCACCTGGCGATGAAATTCCCTACAAATCAGGGATAGCCATGCTCCGAGGGGACTAACAGTTAGCTCGAGTTTGCACCATTCAAGCTATCCAAGAACCAGAAAAGGAGGATCTTGAACAAGCCAAGTACTCGAGGCAAAGCCGATGCAACTCGGAGAATCAGGAACCGTCGAAGTTGGAACTCTCAAACCCCCCGAGATAAAGACCAAACTTCGAGATCACTCCAAACAATAAATAGATGTATTCTCTTGGGATACCAATGACTTGGTGGGAGTATCCGCTCACTTGGCGTAACATTATCTAAATATTAATTCAGCGCAGAAGCCTATAAAGCAAAAGCGACGCATCTTTGCGTTAGACCGAGTTGAAGCAATCGGAGAGGAAGTAGACAAGCTACTCAAAACCTGTATAATCAAGAAAGTACAGTATCTCGACTAAATAGCTAACCTTGTAATGGTCAAAAAATCAGACGCAAAGTGGAGAATGTGCATCGACTTCACCAACCTAAACGATTTTTGTCCCAAAGATAGCTACCCTTTGCCCTCGATCGATCGCTTAGTTGAAGCGATCACTGGATATTTGGTGTTGGCTTACTTCGACGCCTTCAAGAGATATCACCAAATTCCCATGGCAGAGCAAGATAAGGAGAAGACATACTTCATAACTTACAGAGGGACCTTTTGTTACAAAATGATGCCCTTTGGATTAAAGAATGTTGGGGCCACTTACCGGTAGCTGGTGGACAAGTAGTTCAAATCTCAAATAGGACGCAACCTAGAGATCTACGTCAATGACATGGTGGTGAAGAGCCGCAGTTACGATGCCTTTTTCGAAGACTTGAAGGAAACCTTTGATACATTGCGGGCATCCAATCTAAAGCTTAACCCCGCTAAATGTACCATTGGTGTTGGGGCAAGCAAATTCTTAGGCTATATAATATTCAATTGGGGAATCGAGGTTAACCCCGAGAAGATAGAAGCCCTACAGAATATGCAACCCCCGAAGACCGTCAAGGACGTACATAAGCTAACATGATCTCTTACGGCCCTTAGCCGATTTCTCTCCAAAGGAGCTGAAAAAAACTTGCCCTTCTTCAACATCCTTAAGAAGGCCAATCATTTTGAGTGGTCACATGAGTGTGGAGAGGCCTTCCAAGCACTCAAAGATCACCTCCGACACCTGCCAACGCTTTCAAAACCAGACAATGGGAAGACTCTTTACTTATACATATCTGCCTCCCAGCTAGCCATCAGCGCCGTGTTAGTCAAAGAAAAAGAAGGGTCACTACACCCTATATACTATGTTAGCAGAGCCTGCAAGGGCCCGAGACGAGATATACCCCTCTCGAATGTTTGATATTGGATCTCGTGCATGCCTCTCGACGGTTGCGGATACACTTTCAAACACATACAATAGTGCTTCTAAGCAACTATCCGATCAGAAAAATCCTCCAGAAACCCGACGGTTCAGGGAAAATGATGAAGTGGGCCATCGAGTTGGGAGAGCATGATATACAGTACAAGCCTCGGATGGCTATCCAAAGCCAAGTTTTATCTGATTTCATAATGGAATCAGTCGAACCTGTGGAAATCAACCAGCAAGAACCAGTCCCAGATACCGGATAATGGCGCCTATATGTGGACGGATCCTCCAACTGAGGAGGAAGTGGTATTGGAGTCCTACTCACCAGCCCCGAGGGAAAGAACCATCCTTATGTTCTCCAATTTGACTTCCGAGCCACCAATAATGAAGCTGAATACGAAGGCCTTATAACAAGGCTCAAACTGGCAAAGGACCTCGTAGTTAAAGACCTCGAGATCTACAACAACTCACAGATTGTAGTACAACAGTTCAAGGGTGGATACGATACCCGAGAATACAGTCTTCAGAAGTACCTCGAGATAGTCAGAACTCTCCTAAGTCAGTTCCGACACTATGAATTGAACCACATCCCTCGAGAAGGCAACCACAAAGCCGATGCACTAAGCAAGCTTGCTTCCTCAGACCTCACATACGTTCCTCTTAGGAATTGCTAATGGAAACCCTGGCTAAGAGGAGTTATGAAGAAAGCAGCATCACGGTTATAGACATCTCGGACACATAGATGAGCCCCTACATCAAATACCTACAAACGGGAATCCTCTCAGAGGAAAAAAAAATTTGGCGCGCAAGGTCTGAGTTAAAAATCCTAAGTATGTCATACACAAAGGCAGTTTATACAAGAAATGATACCTTCAGCCCTTACTTAAATACGTCGGGCCCTCCGATGCATAGCACTTGGTGCAGGAACCGCACGACCAGGTGGAAGTTACAAATCGAACCCTGGTAAATGGCATCAAAAATCGCCGAGAAGGATTTAAAGGAAACTGGAACCGAGAACTTCCGAGTGTAATCTGGACCCATAGAACAACACCGGTTACGGCAACCGGAGAAACTCCTTACAGTTTAGTCTATGGGTCCGAGGCGGTCATCCCCATGGAAATTGGAGTTCCCTCTGCTTGTACTTCACAGCCAGAAGATGAAGATAGCACTACCAATGAAGAAAACCTTCTCTCGACCTTGACCTCCTCGAGGAAAAAAGGGCCAACGCTACAATCCATCAGGCCAAAGTGAAAGAAAGAGTCAAGCGTTATCACAACAGAAGGGTTCGTTTGGCTACCTTCGTTAAAGGAGAACGAGAAAAGCATGAAAGAAGTGGAAGGGAAGCTAACCCCGAATTGGGAAGGTCCGTATCGAGTCCTAGAATCCCATCTAGGGGGAAGCTACCTCTTGCAAACCATGAAGGGCGAACCAATACCACAAAGATGGAACGTGATTAACTTACGAAAGTATCACTGAACATGAAGCTCGAGAAAGAACCTCACGAAGGTCCAAGACAGCTATGCTCTAGCATAAACGGGTACCAAACTCGAACCACTACTTCCTTTATTTTTGTTCTTAAAGCCATGAGCTTAGATTGAACTTATGTTATTTACAATTACGTCTATCTTTATTTTAGGCAATCAAAATTTCCTTTTCTAATAAAGGGAATGTTATCCTAAGTATGAGGCTGATTGCTACTCAAAACCGTATGTTTTAACAAGTATATGATTGGCCAGCTTATCTAAAATAAGTTGTTTGAATCCAAAATAGAACCCCCAATCATTTTGAGTAAAGAAGATAGGCTCGAGATAAAATAATTTAAAAAGTATTCGATTGAAGTCTACGGACTAAACAGGCAGACGTGCTTGAATGTCAATCATCTGAAATACAAAGAGGAAAAACTCAAACAGAAGTCAAAATTCATATCAAAGGTGTAATTACATCAGAATATGAAACTTCTAAAAATCCCAAATCTCTCCTTTTGAAGCGTGGTAGCTAACCAATGTTTGGTCTATAAAAATAAGAATTTGATTTCACTGTTCCTCGTGGGATCGAACTTTCTTACACTATACTTAAATATAAACTCAATTTGTTAGCAAGTTTATTTGGTAGAAAAATGACCTATCAATTTAGTACTGTTGTATTTACCATCAACAGGCTGCCAACCCCGGTCATTGATAACAAGTCTCCTTTTGAGGTACTTTTCAGACGTTCTCCTGACTATTCCAATTTTCACCCTTTTGGTTTAGAGTCTTTCGTATGTTCGTCCGACAGCAGAACACAAACTAACTTCTCGAAGTCTGCCTTGTGTCTTTTTGGGTTACAGTACGCACTACAAAGGTTTTCAATGTGTGGATCCGGCTTCAGGGCGTATATACATGACTCGACATGCTCGGTTTGACGAGAACCACTTTCCATTCTCTACAGCATCATCAGAATCTCAGTTTTCCTCGCTTGATGTTTCCTCCTTTATTGATCCTACTGATCTTGATCTTGAGACTGCCTCAGTTGAGATTATACCACCTCTAAAGCCTTGCACATTGTGTGATGAGTCTTCTTCACCATCACCGCATACTGAATCTGATGAGTATGTTCCTGCAACTCCTGTACCCTCGCCATTACCCTCAAGTCCGTCTTCTGGTGGATCGCCGAACATCTCTAGTATTGATTCAGGATCTTCTGGACAAGCCTCTCAGACTCCCCCCGTGTCTCATGCTTCGCAGGCTCCTCATGTTCCACTTGCTCCTCGCGCCCATCAAATGGTCACTCGTCATCATGATGGAACTAGAGTTGCTCGAAATCTTGGCCCTGATTTCGTGGCTACGGGTCTTCTTGCTGAACTCTTGGTCCAGAAGGAGCACCGCACGTACAAGGCTGTAGTTAAGGACCCTCGCTGGATTGCTGCTATGGATGAGGAGATTGAAGCACTTTAGAGGCAGCAGACATGGCAGTTGGTTCCTCATCCTTCCAATGTTAATGTGGTGGGTTCTAAATGGGTCTATCGTCTGAAGTACAAGAAGGATGGCTCGATTGGTGGCTCAGGGCTTCTCTCAGGTTCAGGGTCTTGATCTTGATCACACCTTCAGTCCGGTGATCAAGGCTACAACTGTCCGAACTGTGCTTGTTATTGCCACTATGCGAAAGTGGCCCCATTGTCAGTTGGATGTCAAGAATACTTTTCTGAATGGCGTTCTTGATAGTCCGGTTTACATGGCCCAACCGGCTGGCCATCAGGATCCTGCTTGACCAAATTATGTTTGTCAGCTGAACAATGTGATCTATGGTCTCAAGCAAGCTCCTGGGGCATGGTTTGATCGGTTCAGTGCTTTTGTTCGTGGCATTGGTTTTTTTGGAAGTCTCTTACATCCTTCCCTATTTGGGTTCACACGAGATTCGGTTATCCTCTACCTCCTCATTTACGTTGATGACATTATTCTCACCGGAAATGATGGTGTTGCCACTCACAGTTTCATAGCTCGTGCAGATCAGGAGTTTTCTGTCAAAGATCTTGGACGCCTCAGCTACTTTCTTGGCTTGGAGGTGACTTATACTACTACCGGACTGTTCTTGGGTCAAGCTAAGTATGCTAGGGACATTCTTCAGAGGGCAGGAATGCTGGATGCCACACCAGTCTCTACACCATTCCTTCCGTTGTCCCAGCTTCATAGTAGCACCAGTGGCCCATTTCACAATCCGAAACTGTATCGTTCTCTTGTGGGTGCCCTCCAGTATCTTACCTTCACTCAACCTGATTTGTCCTTTGCAGTCAATTCAGTGAGCTAGTATCTTCAGGACCCACGAGATGACCATTTTGCTGTCGTTACTCGAATACTTAGACATGTTCGTGGCACACAATATTGTGGTCTAACTTTCACTGCTGATGGTGTTTCAGAGGTTTTAGCATATTCTGATGCAGATTGGGCACGCTGCTTGGAGACACGTCGTTCCACTTATGGTTATGCTGTTTTTCTTGGTGGCAACTTAGTGTCGTGGAGTGCGAAGAAGCAGCCAACTGTCTCTCACTCGAGCTCGGAATCTGAGTACAGAGCTCTTGCCAATATTGCTTCAGTGGTTATCTGGTTGACTTACATTCTTCGGGACCTTCGTTATCCACTTCTTGGCTCGCCTATCCTTCTTTGTGACAATAACAGTGCTATCTTTCTTGCTGAGAATCCTGTTGTTCACAAGAGGGCGAAGCACATTGACATTGATTACCACTTTGTTCGAGAATTGGTTGCAGCTGGTAAGCTTCGTGTAGGTCATATTCCTATGTCGTTGCAAGTAGCAGACATTTTCACTAAGGGACTCAACCGTGTGCTGTTTGATTTCTTCCGGTCATAGCTTCGCGTTTCGATCAATCCGACGCTTCGCTTGAAAGGGGGTGTGATAATAGAAGACTTGAAGCATTTAGAAGATAATTAGTTGTAATGCAGTGTGTAGTGTATGTGTTTTGATCATCTCAACTCAGTGGGTTAGTAGTGTATGTGCTTCTGATGGTGATCAGTGGAAAAAGATGGATGCTATGTACCCAGAATTTGGTGAGGAACCTAGACACGTGCGCTTAGGACTATCTACTGATGGAATGAACCCTTTCGGCAACATGTCTAGCACCCACAGTTCATGGCCAGTGATGCTTGTTATTTATAACCTACCTTCATGGTTGATGATGAAACGAAAGTATGTGCTTTTGAACACTATGATCTCGGGGCCTAAGCAGCTTGGTAATGACATTGATGTATATATAGCGCCTCTTGTTGAGGAGTTGGAATCCTTATTTAAGAATGGGATTCATATTCCTGACGGAAGTCGAGGGGACGCGAAATTCAAGCTTATATCCATATTGATGTGGAGCATCAATGATTTTCCTGCGCTGGGTAACCTTTGAGGGTGTTCTGTGAAAGGTAATTTTGCATGTCCAGTATGTGAGAGCAATACCAGCCATTATCAATTAAAGAACGGTAGTAAGCTTGTGTATCTAGGTCATAGACGATTTCTACCTAGCAGTCATCCGTGGAGGAGTGCTAAGAAGTGGTTTAATGGTCAGGAAGAGCATTGAGTTGCCCCCGTCCCATTATCAGGTTCTGAAATATTTGAAAAAGTATCGGGTATGGAGAACGTGCTGGGAAAGGGAAAAAAGAAAAGCACTCAAACTATGATTTGGAAGAAATGTTCGATATTTTTAAAACTCGGTTATTGGGAGCACTTGGATGTGCGCCACTGTCTAGATGTCATGCATATAGAGAATTTTTTTTGTGAAGCTTTGGTTGGGACTCTCTTGAATACACCGGGAAAGAGTAAGGATGGATTGAAAACTGGAAAGGATTTAGTAAATCTTGGAATACGGACGTCACTTGCTCCCGTGCAAGAAGAAGTAGGTACGACATACTTACCACCTGCATGTTATTCCTTGTCATCTGAGGAGAAGGAGAGTTTTTGTAGGACTTTGAAATCAGTGAAGGTGCCTTCTAAATATGGTTCGAACATTAGTAGTTGTGTATCCACTGCCGAGCTAAAATTGGTGGGAATGAAGTTGCACGATTGCCACAATCTGATGCAGGATTTGAATGTTATTGCTCTGAGAGGTTGCTTGCCTTCTCACGTTGGAGACGCAGTTGCAAGTCTTTGTTATTTTTTAAACAGATATGTCGCAAGAAAGTGAGTCGGCGGAAGTTGGATGAATTGCAGGATATGGTAGTTGAAGTATTGTGCAGGCTAGAGATATTTCCCCCTTCCTTTTTTGGCATAATGATTCATTTGATAGTTCATTTGGTGCGGGAGGTGAAGCTGTACGGACCAGTATACTTGAGATGGATGTATCCATTCGAGCGGTACATGAGCATTTTCAAGCATTTTGTTAAGAATCGTTATCGACCAGATGCCAGTATAGTGCAGCGATATGTCGCGATAGAGGTAATAGAATTCTGTACGAACTATTTACAGGATGTACCTACTATAGGACTGCCGGTCTCTAGACACGACGGTAGATTGGATGGTGTCGGACTACGCCATAAGTCTAAATTTAGCCCTTCTTCCAATGAGATATCTATAGCCCATCTGTACATTCCGCGCAACCATCATGCTGTGAGTCCTTATGTTGATGTTCACCTTAATGAGATTAGGTCAACATACCCGAGTTGGTCGGAACCTAGGCATCTAGAAGCTCATTGCAGAGACTTTACTAGTTGTCTCAAAATACATGTGCAGAATGACGGTGAACACCCTGATGTTGTAAAATAGGTTGCCAAGAGACCCCTCGGCACAGTTACGTCGTTTAGCGGGTATGACATCAATGGATACACGTTTGGTACCAAGTTGAGTGATGATCGATCTACAACCCAAAATAGTGGCGTATCAGTACCTAGAGAGGGTGATAATGGTTTTTTTGGTACCATTACAGATATATGGGAAATGGATTTTGTTCATGTCCGAATCGCATTGTTTAAATGTGAATGGGTAGATCAAGGTGAAGGGGTGTGCACAGAAGATTTAGGCATGACTCTAGTTAATAGAGGAATTCTTGGGTCTAGGGAAGATCCATTCATCATGGCGGCTCAAGCTCATCAGGTATTCTATGTGGAAGATCCAATTGATACTCGTTGAGAGATCGTTGTTGATGCAAAGAAAACATTCATCTATGGTGACGGCTTGTTCGACGATGACTCCACTATTTCTAAAGACACCATTCCGCCCTCGGTGTACGAAACTCTGGAGGAGGATGATGATATTGTTTGTGCGTCGGTGTGCAGAATGGATCATGAAGAAGGCATGTGGATTAGTCCTGCGGGGAAAACTACAAAGAGAAAGGGGAGGCAAGCAAAGAAGAAAAAGACTAAAAAGAGTAAAAAACATAAGTAGCAACTTGATAAACACTATTTTGGAATATTATGTTGTAATTCATGGTAATTATAATTGTAGTTAAAATGTAATTGAATTTAGTACACCAAATCATGAAATTCTAAAAAAATTGTACACTGCCATCAGAGTTGGGAAACCGTAACTAACCTCGCTAAAAACTGCTGCATATTAACTTGCTATCTAGCGAGCTCGTAACCTTGGCGTATAGGTTCCGAAATCGCAACAAAAGGCTAAAAATCGCAAATGAGCTTCTGTCTCTTGAGTCTGACAGGTTACGATCTCGCTTGATGTCTTTGTTGTTGAATATATTTGCTTAACTTGACACTAGCGAGCTCGCTAGTAGATCGCCACTTACCAAGAATTTTTAAAGTTAACTCCTTTGTAAAGTGGTGTTAAATATTGAACCACACAAAATGTAAGCATAACTAATGGGAGTTAAAATATTCAAATATACATAATAAAATAGATGACATTCAAATAGAAATATTCAATGCAATATTGTTTGAGAAATTGACAAATACAAATTGAAATTGAAATTGTTTTGCATTGAGTACAACTACTAGACAACACGAAAGAATGCAAATATAATCATCTTTGCTAAGAGGAGGTGATTGTGCTGGTGCTGGTGGATCCTCCTTCGTATTTTTCTTGGCATTAGCCCTTTCGATTCCTCGTATCACCTTCTCCGTTAACCAATTTTCGTGATTGATTTCGGCCACTTTATCCCTGAAAAGGTCGACCGTGTCTTCTACACCCTTGTAGTATGCCTCTGAGGGTACACCTGTTCATGTAATTCAAACAAAAATATGGTGAGTATAGCAAATAAATTGTATAAAACGGAAATTAAACTGTAGGGGTTTAGTGTGTCTAACCTTTGACGTTCTCTCTGACTTCCTCAGGATTAAACTTTAGCGGTTTCTTGTATCCATCCGCTACTTTCTGCCACACGCCATCAACCAACTCAAACTTACCTTTCCTCTCAAAATATTGCATCGTATAGAAGCAACACTCCTCGGCATTCGCAGATAATTTTATTTTGGAATTTTCGGAGGTAATAAACATGGTAATGAAATTACCGTAAGGGAGCTTCTTGACAGTCCTATTATTTTCGACCACACTTTGTCTCATGTGCTCAAAAATAACATGGTGCGGGTTCAACTCTATCTTCTCCATGACGCAGTAATATGCTCACAGTTGTATAGTTCATCTCGGTGATCCAACCACCTTTAGGCACGACACTCCTAGCGACCATCTCATAAACATTCCTCTCATCACCACTCAGTTTATCCAACTTATAAGATCAAGGCACCCCTAAATCGTCAGCATCTCTATCAAAGTATTTCTTAGCATACTCTACAACTTGCGCTCGATCCAAAACCCCATACTTAGGCCATTGTTCTCTAATGTAAAAACCCGGAGGGGGTTGGTTGATATAGTCCTCTTGAACAGCATAGGACACGTTCAAAGCCTTGTTAAAAAAATCCTCCCCAATCTCGTAGTCCTTATTAACCCTAGTGAACAACCTACCCGTCTCCTTTTCTTTCTCAATTAATTGGTGAAAATTAGCATATAATTGGTACGTCTCTTCCTTATGTGCCGGATAATTCAAATCTAACAACTCACCTAACTCATGAAATTGAAATATCTTTAACACATTCTCCAAACCTAGTTCCTTAATCTGATTAAAATCAACAACATAACAATCTAGTAATTGACTATGCTCCATGTAATTAGAATAGGCCTTGGATGCATCCAAACTTACAAATTTTTACTTGTCGTATTTGGTTGAACTTGTCCCCGCCGTCGCTCGTGGCTGAGATCCCGAAGCCTGAGCTTCATCACGTCGGCCCCCCTGCACAAATGGATTGGGTGTCAAATTCTATGTCCTTGCCATTACTTTTGTCGGATGGTTATGTGAGATTTCGGTTGGTTTTTTTGCTAAGCTTTCTGGACGTTCGATCGTGGTTTGAAATCAGAAGATCCCCAAATTTGATATTTATAGGTTAGCCTGTTGCGATATCGTAACTTTCAAGCCAGCTTATAATCAAGTTGGTTGCGATTCCGTAAGTTTCCACGCACACAAGTAAACGACGCCGTTTAAAATGCTGCTAGGGTTTAATTTTAAGCAGTAATACTAGCGAGTTTGCAACTACTTTAATTCATATTAATTCTCAGCCTTACTACTAGCGATCTCGCTACTATCTAAGTCACTAGTTTTGTTTGTTCTATGTGATGATTTTGGCTGTAGCGAGGTCGTGAGAAGACACGCCAACATTTGTCCCACAACGGCTGATTAAAGGTGATTGTTCAGTTTATATAGACTTACATTTTAAAAGGGCTCGATAAGTCGTCGACCCGCGCAAACTGAACATGAAATACCAAGGCTAAGGCCTAGTACTTACAAGTCTTAGGCCCAATACTTATACTATCACTACTACTACAGCCCAATATAGACCCAAACCAAAAAACCCTTTTTTGACGGGTTCTTATCGTGTAGCGAACTCGCTAACATCCACGTCAAAGTTTAGTTTTTGAATTGTGTCATTCTTTGTTATTACGATCTCGTCAAGGTAAAGCAAACCCTTTGCGAGTTCGCTAGAGAATCGCCAGCTAGGCTCTGTTGAACCAATACAACATGTAGCGAGCTCGTAAGTACCACTTACACCCGTTGCGAGTTCGCTAGAGAATCGCCAGCTAGGCTCTGTTGAACCAATACGACATGTAGCGAGCTCGTAAGTACCACATAAATTGGAGCGAGTAACTAGCGATATCGCTTGGTGTTCTACTACTACTCAATCAACCCGAAACGTGTCAGTTACGAAATCGCAAGGAGCACGCCCTATACCAAAAGTACATGATTTTGCTGGAATGAAGTAACAACAACTCTAACAAAATTGAACAATTTACATCTAAAATGTGTAAAATTCAATGACCATACTCTTGTTACCAAAACAGAAACTTTATTTACATTTAGATAAGTGTTCATAATCCAAAAACTAATTAACATTGAAACTAGTAAATGTTTAAAACAAACTAAACTATGAAATCACAGGCCGGCGACTAAAATATCATGCAAGTCATCTTGACACAATTTGAGGTACGACAACCTGCACGACTTAAAAAATTGCATGGTATTTTCATCGATCACCTTGGTGACATCATTCACGCCACCGGCTGCCGGAACCCGTTTATCAATTTGGGGCTCCGAATTTGGGTTCATATCCGACGCAGAGGCACCGACGTCCACCACCGCAGTCACAGCCTGCAACGGCGTCGCCATGGTTACCTCCATCAATTCCCCAGACTCAACCTCTAAGAACAAGCTACTAAGTCACGAACAGCTGGGGCTCTTTCTTCAACAACATTCTCTACATTGCCAGAAGGGATACTGGAGTTTGCAGAAGACATGGCAATATAGATAATGGGGGGAAGTGAATATATAAAGAAAAGAAAAACAAGATTGAAGAAATTTTTCTGAAGTTGGAAACGCAAAATACTTGGATGAAGATTGATGATAAACACAAGAAAAGTTACTTGGTTATATAGCAAGTAATTAAACATGCATTTAAGCGGAGTAATTACCTCGACTCGCGAAATGATGCAGGTAATTGGAAGGTTGGTCTTCTCCACCGCCAGAAGATACAATGAATCAAGACCACGTGTCAAGTCCTATCGGAATTTAAGAAGACAGATTCACATCCAACCGTCCACGTGTCCATCAGGAATACGAAAGAACTTGAAGCTAGATATTCAGAAGATTAAGCCCGAGAGGACAGTCCTAGAAGGATACCCTGAGCTTAACATCCCGAGTTATTCTCCCTCGAGTTATTGGTCTTCCCTCGAGAAGCAGGTCTCTCCTTCAACCTTCGAGACGGAGCACTCCATATTCTGAAGATCTACCTTGGGGCTACTAATAAGTCCATGGTTCGTATTCGGGCCTCATTCATACTCGGACCAGGGACCGAGAAGGGTCGTGGGCTCGAGATACACGGAGGTTGGATCCACAGGTCCATCAATCATAATCCTTATAAGGAATGCGTATATTATGAATGTTCTACAAGGAATATACATCTTCCTAAACATATAAATACCTAAAGGTTTGGTAGACCTCTCGATCTAATCTCATACTTCATATATTACGCCTTAAGCAATATACTGACTTGAGCGTCGGAGTGTCTACCATCGGAACACCCGGGGCTTTGTTTTGCAGATCAGTTCGTGAGCAGGGTTCGTGATCAAGTGTGGGTCGTAGACATCCATCATCACTCATATCGCACTCCACTACCCCGCTGGATATCAGTTCGGCGAGCCGTTCGTTGTTAGCACATGCCCTTTGCTCGGCCATTTCAATCTCATTTAATAACTGGCCCATAGACACCACAAGCCTACCACGGGCATCAAAAATAGCATCTACACAAACAAATCAAGATACGTAAGAACCAATTATTAACAAAGTAAAAAACTTAAACCAATTAGAGTTAATAAAAGACTAGAATCATACCTGATACTCCCATCCTACCCCGTGCCCTTCTGGCTGCCTCTTCAGCTTCTTTCTTTAAGGCGTACTTCCCATCGGCCTTCAACTCTAACCTCTTGTGCTTGAGCCAGTCTTTGTCATACTTGCCAAGCGGCATCGGACGGCCTCTTGGAAAAATACCAGCTTTCCTGATCAGAGCTACGATCAAATTTCCGTAAGGAAGCGCGACGGTCTTGTGCCTGGCCATCTTCATCATATGTGTCAGAATGGTATAGCCGTGGTTGATTAGAAGCTTCTCCATGATGTAGTAGAACACCATGAGGCTGCAAACTGTAGGCTCACATGCATGCCCTAGGGACGGGATCACATTCCCGCGTATTATCTCAAACACTAATCTCTGCTCCTCGGTAAGCCTGTGAATCGGGTAATTCCTAGCTGTACCCGGCCTATCAGAAGTTCTACCAAACCACTTCTTACCCATCTCACCTGCTTTCAACGGTTGCTTATGGCTAAGGGAAGGAAACCGTTGTTCATAATGAACCTCATACGGACCATCCTTCTTGGTAGGCCTAAGGTCGTTCCTAGACTGATAAGGACATTTCAGAACTAAGTTGATGCTAAACTTATCCACCGTAAACTTAACATTCCGCACTATGGTAGTTATCTCCTCCACCCCTTCCTCTAAGCCTAGGTTTGCATAGAATTGGACAACCTCCTCATGGTAAAAAGGATCAGGCAATTGCAGCAAAAAATCTAGATGTTGTGCCCTAAAATGGTCTAGCACGTAATCTAGTTGCAGCGAAGGCACAACACTACTATCAAACACATTGTTATTCACAAGTTTCCGAGATGAACATCGTGCATACCTACCTCTGGCGGCGTCGTTGAAGAACTCTGGAGTGTCCTCCTCCTCACTGGCATTGCTGGGCCCTTGATCACCATCATCAACTCCGGCAGAAGCAGCGACGGGCTCAACTGGAACTTGTGGGACGACTGGTGGCTCCTCTGCCTTAACCTCAACCTCCTCAGACCGACGCTGTTTAGTTCCCACCGCCAGACCCCATCCCCGTCCCTGCTCTGAGCCTCTACCACCCCGTCCCCGCACCAATCCTCTGGTCTTTGGCGGTATTTCGTTGGAGAATTTTGAGCATCGTCGACGGGTTTAGTATTTAGGTTTTTCAATTTGGGGCTAATTATTTAGCCCGATCCCCTTTTTTTATTTATAATACTCTTACTAGCGATATCGCTAGTAGACACGCTTCAACTTGTAGCGAGCTTGCTAGTAGACACACTTCTATATGTTGCGAGCTCGTTACTATCTCACTCATGCATGAGATTCTAGTAGCGAGACTTGAAAAGCCTCGCCAGGCAAGCATTCTAGTAGCGATTTCGCTAAAGCAAATGTCAAAATCAATCGAATTGGTAGCGAGGTCGTAACTAGTCTCGCCAACATTATCCCACATCGGCTGCTTAGAAGTTGATTGTTCAGTTTATATAGACTTACATTTTAGAAGGGTTCGATAAGTCGCCGACCCGCGCAAACTGAACATGAAATACCAAGGCTAAGGCCCAATACTTACAAGGCTTAGGCCCAATACTTACAAGGCTTAGGCCCAATACTAACACTATCAATACTACTACAGCCCAATATAGACCCAAACCCAAAAACCCTTTTTTTTATTTGAACTAATAACTAGCGACATCGCAACACCTTCATGTGGTTTTGTGGGTTATGTGGATTTGTGGGTTTAGGGTATAGGGTTTAACTATGTTAACGTGTAAAGTAGCGAGCTCGCTACTACACAATCTAGTTATAATGTAACTCAAAAATAATTCTGTTTAATTTCTTTTAGCAATTTCATATTTTAACATATATATATATATATATATATATATAGCGGCAGTATAATACTCTATTTGGAAAATATCGATCATGATATTAACTCAAGTAGAGTATATCTTTGTATGTCAGCATGGAATGTACATAAGCGGTATGACATAACTCTATGTAAAACATCAATAATTCGGTTTAAATTTTTTAAAGCACTATCATATTCTACAATATGTACATTTTATACATAGACATTATAATACTCAATTTGGAAAATATCGATCATAATATTATGTCAAGCAAACTACATCTTAGTACATCAGCATGCAATGTTATGAAGCGATACTCGGTAGTATTATGAGTGGTGACAGAAGGTGAGTGTATGTGTGCATGATACTTTGTTTAATTCATGAATTGTACTTGTAATCACATACATGAGTTGTAATAAACTAAGTTTCTCTAATCAAATGCACGTGAACTGCGCATATATGTAGTTCATGTGTGAAGCTCTACTATGCTTTTGGCTTTAAAGGTAATCAATGGACATCGTTTACAAGCGTACACATGATTTCTAGAGTTTCTTAATGTTTTATAATTATAGACTGAGTTTCTGAAAATGTTTAAAATTTTGTAAGTGCAGATTAAATCAACAAATCCCTATTCCGTCATACATCAGCATATGACGGAACAAATGAAAATAATTTTTAAAATAGAATGATTTGTGTGTTATTTCGTACCATTATTTTGTTTATATCGTGATCCAAGCATGTATGAGTGTATTGTAAAAAAAATCAAATTATCTTATGTAGGGTTCTGGCGAGCATTTGTTGCGATTTCGCAACTACCAAGTCACATACTTTATTTAAGCTTTTCAGTAACGAGCTCGCTAGAAGGAGAAAGTAGACCATAAAAGGCAATCACATTAGCATGTGACGAGATCGTAACCACTCTCGTCAGGTGTAACGAGAAAGTTCCGATTTCGCAACAAGGTAAGGTAGAATAAAGTAAACACGTTATAGAACAGAAAAACACAACACTTTTTCCATCTTATCCATCACATCTTACGGGTTTCATCTCCAAAAATCAAACTTTTACACATCTTCTCAAATCTCCTCAATTTTCTTCACATCAAATCTCCATAACCCATCCCATACATTGTGGACACATCAATTGTATCAAAACAAAGTGGAACTAGCCACTAATTTTAAAAGGGTTTGAGGGATAGGAAGTGCAATGCCACTGTTGATAATGTTATGCCTTACACCGGGGGTGGGGGGGGGGGGTACTTGGGTGTGGGGAAGAAGACCTCAAAAAAAAAACCGAGGTGAAAGAGCTTGTGGATGGGGGCATGGACGCGGAAGAGGCAAACAAGCTAATCTTTGCCGAAGACCCTACAACATATAATAGACAACAATTATTCATCTTTGGTAGAATTAAAAAAGACGGGACTTTCTCAAGTGATTAGGCAAAAAGGGTGGCTAATCGAGTGGTACGCTTTACCTACTACGCGATACCATGTTCCATTTTAGTATCTACAATCACACCATCAAACACAACAATTGATGACGATAATAAATTTTAATTTACAATAAACCTTTTTTAGGATGAGGTCGAGCGTGAAGTTGAAGAAGGCTTGTTCATTCCAATCAGTAAACACGATGTGCTACGTAAGGCACTTGGGAAGGCCGAGCATCCGGGAAGAGTTAAGGGAATTGGTGGTTATGTTACTCAAATAGAGGCGTTTGGTATCAAACGTAGTAGTAAAGACCCTAAACCATCCAAACTCCAAATAGCATTGAGTCAAGCCAAATAATCCGACCAAGAGGTCAAGAAATTGAAAATAATGTTGGCCAATGTGGTGTTCTTTTATAAAGTATCATCTTCCATCCGATTTTTGTGACACCGATCCAATCAATGGACCCTCGTCTAGAGGATCACATCCTTCCCCACCACAACATGAGGTTGACCAATCTATTTTGGACCAACCTATTTTTGACCAACCTATTGTTGAACCCAACAAGGAAATATGCACACCTTTGGCCCCTATCAAAGAGCAAGTTCACATACAACCATCCGATCCCAAACCAAAGGTACGTTTAATTACTTACTCATTATTATTGATATTTTATAAAAATACTCTTCCTACATAGGTCTAATTCGACCTAATTAAACATGGCTTATTTGTATATTAGAATTCCTCTTCTTGCAAGTTGTACGTTGAATGTGGGATGAATTTTCAACCCCGCCACGTAGCAATGAGAAATTCATATCTTAACATGACACTACATGATGAAGACAAAGTCCCTATTGGCTTCGTTAGGGTTTCTATACTACATGTGTTAGTCGAGGATGCCTTGGTACCGGTCGCGGATAAAGAGTGCACGACAGTGAGTAAAGGTTTGGGCCGTTTATTTGTGTGGCCCAAATGGTTGGTCGTTGATGTGAATTCTAATTCTATCCCAATTAATAGAAAGAAACCATCACCCGTCGTAGACCCACTAAATTTCCCGGTTGTTAAGAAACCGATGTCGGCGGAATAAGTTGGATTCATGAAAGCACTCCCGGGATTCCGGATTCCGTTTACTATTTCTACGCCAATAAACAGGTATTCGGCGAATCGAGGGAATTAGTCGTTCCATGGGAAGACTTTGCCCTTTTCTGGCACTATCAAACCCTTCCCAAAACAATCCTTATACTACATCAAATGTAAGCTACTTGATCTCATCTCTTCTATCGTATTGCAACTTACAAATTATCATTTAGTTGTGCACTATTATACGTTCATATCCGCTCTATTGTTTATTTAGGTACATGCAATTCCTTACTCTAAACGCAAAGACTTTCATTGGTTTTTTGCACCCAATATGCCTGCAAGAAATGAATGAAAGTAATCAATCACGACTTTTTTATCATTTTAAAATCCTTAGAGACAAGACCAATACAATTTACATAGGCCCATATCTAGAGAGGTTAGTTTTCTTTTTTTACAATTGGATATTTGCATTTTGTAAACATTCTAATCTTCAAGCCGAGTTCTTACATTTTCATTTCTTAAAACATGTAGTGGCCATTGGAGTTTATTAGCTATGATATCATCGTTGAAGCGAGTGTATTGGATGGACCCGCTACACCTTGGTCCATCTAAAAAATTTGCAGATTTATTAGAGGTTGCTATAAATAGTGCACATGACGACACACTACTTCCCTTCAACCTTATACAGATTCAGGTGACATTACAAATCCAATGCTTATTTATTTCCACTATGATTTCATTTCAAATCATTTGTTATACTTCTTCACTTTCAGCACCCAAAGCAATTGTCAAATTGGGAGTGCGGTTACTATATGATGTTGTATGCCACCGAGTGCGTCGCTGGCCTTGTTGATGATAATTTTGAATTACATCGCATAAGAATTCTTACAACCTACTTATTGTACCTATTACTATCCACATTGCCTTTAATAGTATCAAAAAAACATTTCCTACTCTTAGATTCTCGAGGAAAATCATGCACCGTACGCCAAAAAGGAGTTGGAGGATGGTATAGATGCCTTTGCTAGACACTTGATCCTTATTAGATCTCGGTACATCTCTAGGCCTCACATTCCCAATAAAAGCTGGTTTCTTTTTTTGTCGAATGGATGCATATACTTTTGAGTTCCATTACTTCCATTAGTTTATAAAGGGTGACTCGTTAGTGTTTCATGTTCATGTTTTGTGCTTAGATACCATGCATCTTGCAATTCACATCTTAGACAATTAAAATGAAACCCAATTTTAGAGGAAACGGGTGGAAATGACTCAAATCCTATAATTTTGTGACACTTACGAAATCCCTGCGAGATCGTTACTTGTCTCGCCAGATACATTAAAATTCTTGCGACCATCTTATACTGTCGCTACTGCACTCGCAAGAATCATATTTCTTAACTTAGTTTTTGCGCCGTCGCTACATAATCGCTCGTTCTTCTGTGCCTCTCCAATCTAATCTATGTCGACGTAACCATACACGCCAACATTAGGCGAATCTCTAGCTTACTCGCAACATCATTTTTTTTCTCGCTCACTCAATGATCACACGACGTCCTTTAAACGTAGCGAAAAATGTAGCGAACTCGTTACTAAACACATAAGCGATTTTCTTATTACATCATTATCTCTCTCCAACCAACAATTTTTATTATATAGGCAGGTTCAGTTGCGAGCTCGCTACAGTTATACTAGCGAGTAGCACGTCTCTGTCGTAACCTGGCTCGTTTTGTTCAACCCTAAATGTTGAATTTGGCTTGTAACGAGTTCGCTACATCAGACCCAGCAAATCGCCTCTATTGATCGTAACTTGTCTCGTCAGCAGATAAATATATGACAAGCTAGGCTGGCTTACGCTATCGTAACTAATTTTTAGCGATCTGCACGCTAGACGTCGTAACCAATCTCGTACATATTCAGTTTTCAATCTAGGTTTTCCACTGTAGCGATGTCTCTAGTATTTCATCAGGCGATCCGTAAGCTTCTAACGTAACAAAACAATCAACCATTTGTTTGGTACTAGCGTTTGCTAGTTACGATATCGCAAAAAGCAAACACATATCAGTTAGACTTTAAGGCTAGCGAGTTCGTAATCTTTTAGAAAGGCGTATAAGCCTTCATCTAAGGCAGAAACAAACGCCTTAAACCCAAAAACATCTAAGGCGGAAGAGGAACCGCCTTAGATGATTTTTCTCATTTAAGTCACAACCAGGGAAGACATTTGTTTTCTGCCTTAACACATGAAGGATGAACTACCTTAGATGGCTTGATATTCTAGTAGTGTCTATAAATACAAAGGTTTGGTAAACCTCTCTATCTATCATACATATACTACGTTTTATGCTTATAAGCTTCTCAAGACTATCACTTACATAAGCATCGGAGTGTCTACCCCCGGTCAACCCGGGTCTTGTCTTGAAGATCAGTTCATGAGCTCGGTTTGAGATCATCTGCACGTTCCAGTCATCCATCACGAAACTTTTAGTTCGGGTTTGAGTGTTGGGTGTAATTCTGGTTTGAGTCATTAAACATGTATCCCTATCTAAGTCTTATTCCAGGTTCGGGTTCGGTGTAATCAGTCGTTATTCGGGTTCGGAAATTTTTGCCAACTCTACTCATCATGTTGTCTTGAAAAAAATGAATTCTTCCACATGTTTTTCTTTCTAGACTTCAACTCCTCCATAAATATGCTCATCATGCTCTTTGGATAAACTAAATTCATCAATTTGCTTTTCTTTCTGGATTTCAACCAATATTCAATTTGCACATGAGTTTGATTACCCTTCTTCATATCGCATTTGAAAAACACCTTTCTTCCACTTGCTTTGTGAAGTCTTATCATCTCACACTCTTCACATTTCCTTTCAAATATTGCCACATGATCAAAAGGTTCGTTAACGTCTTTACGTTGAATGTACTTCCTTGCTTCTATCCTTACATTATCTTTTGCAATCATGTCTTGAGTGCACTTCTTAAACTTCCACTTCAAATCCTTAGGGTTTAGACTTGCTGGTAATGAAACAAGTTTCCACATTTCATTCTCTTGAATCAAATCCAGCTTCTCATTCACAACTTTTCTCCATGCTGGTTTTGTTATAACTTCTTCAATACTTTATGCCTCCTCCTCGCCTTGCAAACAAGAACCAAAATTCTTCACCTTGTTCAAGTACGGGTCATCATGGATGCTCTTGTACTCCTCCTTTGGTCTTTCATAACTTCCATTTATTTCCATACTTTTGTAAAGTCTTGATAATCTTGGCATTGCTTCCATACTATAATCTTCTTTAAAATATTTCTGCATAGCTTTTGGTTCGTTGTTGTCCTTCTTAGCATCAGATTCAACTGATTCATCGTATGCCTTTTCTTTCTTATCAACTTTTCATCATCATCCTTATCATCTGATTCACCCTTTGCTTCTTCTTTCTTCTCACTAGCTTCTTCAACCGTCATTTCTAGGATCAAATTCAACTAAGTAATCTTTTTCATCACCAACATTAGTTTCAACTAATTCACTCCTTGCTTTCTCTTTCTTCTTTTCAACCACATTTTGCTCTTCCCATCTTTCTTTTAACTTTGACCATCTCCATTATGGTCATGTTGATCTTAACAAAAATTTCAAGAAAGTCCTTTGTACTTGTACTCAGTGTCTAGATACATTTTCTTCTTTTGGGTATAACCACTTTTTTTTAAGTAATACCACCATTGGTGGGGGATTTTATTGGCATCCCGAATCTGAGAATTGGCAAAGTGCCATGAGAATTTTAGAGTTTTACAAAAGAAAGCTTATAGCTGAAGAAGCAACTAAGCTTCCAAAATTGAATAAATATGGCTATCTATTCCTTATGGCAAAATTTATGGTTGAGTGTAATTCTTGCATTCAAAAACAAAATTCAGGGAGCAGGTTAGCAATCGAGTCAACAAAGACCGAAAGACAAATTAGCCACCCAAAAGGTTTGAATGCAAGAATAAACCATAATTTTTCCTATATATACAAAAATATTTGTGTCTCTTATATGAGCTCCTGTGTTGACCCTTCTGGTTGGTAGCTATTGCAGCAGCTCAGTCTTTGAGCATACTCCCTTGATTAGTCTTTTGGTGCTACCCTGTGTATCCTGAAACATGAAACAAGTCTCAGCAGTACCTTTGTTCTGGAGAGTCACAGTGAGAATCTTAAATTTGGAACTCCTAGTCTATTAAGCTGTAAAATAGCTCTGAGTTTACTAGGCATCTCATGTTGTAATAATGTTTTTGACACTCTCTCCTGAAGGCATAATTTTGCAATCTGATCTGCTGCACAGTTTCCTTCCCTCATAATATGAGTTAATTTATTCTGTGCAGTCAGAGACATTTCATAGCATAATGAGAAATTGTTCCAGTCTATAGATCTAGGATCTAATATCCCTTTGACAGCAATCTGGCAATCACTTTCTATCAGATAATCATTCAACAACATATCCCTAGCTGTCTGGAAGCCCAGTTTTATTGCATGTATCTCTGCCTGAATAGGAGAGACACAGACAATATGATGCATTGCCATAAAAAGAACATGTCCCTGCATATTCCTAGCAACTATTCCAATGCCTGTCCTGCCATCATTTTCAAAAGATGCATCCACATTAATTTTTGTACCAGAATCAGGAGGTTCCCATTTAATTATTTTAACAGGTTTAGGCCTCTTTGATTTTATGAAAGGAGCCAGACTAATTTCAACAAGAAACAGGTTCCTAACTGGATTGCCAACTAGTGGGAATGCTGTAAATATTTTTGAAACTTATCTTAATATTTCATGGCAAATTGACTGAGTACTGCAATTAATATTGTCATAGATGAGCCTATTTTTTCTAGTCCACATGAACCAGATTACCACTGAAGTAGTAATTCTGATGACTGTGTTGTGGACCTTTGTCAGGCCAACATATGAAAAATAAAATTGTATCCTCTGACCAATTATTCTGAAACTTCTCAGCCCTATTCCAAGTAATCTATGAAAAAAATCCCATATTTCCTTATTGGCAGGACATGTATTGAAATAGTGTTCTATACTATCCTGGTTATTGCACAGAGAGCATTTAGATGAAATATTAAAACCCAGTTTAATGAGGATGTCATCAAAAGGAAGTAACCTGTTTCTAAGTCTCCAGATTAGGGTTGAAATTTTTGAAGGTATTGGCTTTTTCCAGATCTGCTTCAAAATGTGTACCTCTGGATCCCTTCATCTGAGACTTTGGTAAGCTGCTTTGACTGTGAAGTCACCTGTTTTGGAGGATTTCCATACCATCTTATATGCATGTGTGTACTGAATCTGAGCTTCCTGCAAAATAGTAACTATATTAGTATTTAAAAAAGGGGCAATTTGGGGGAGGAATTGTGTTCTTCCTTCAATGAAGGATGCAAGGGTGATGTTTGGGAAGGGCATCTCTGTAAGGTCTAGCCAAAGATAATACAATGGCCCCTCTCCTGTGCAATTTGCATCCAGAAGGAGCAGCTGCCAGTACCATAGCAAATCTGAGTGTTTGCATTTGCATGCTCTGTAACACTACAGATTCTTTGCCAGGTGTGTGAATTCTTGTAAGTTTTTGGCAGTGTCCATATGAATTTGCTCCATATTGTATCATTCTTCTGCAGCTTCCACCATAGTTTGCAGGAAAAGGCCTGCACAAATGCAAATAGATCCCTGAAACCTAGTCCATTTTCACACTTTGGCAATGCTAATCTCTCCCAATTTCTCCAGCATTTCCTCTGACCATATTCTGATTCACCCCAATAGAATTTATTGGCAATCCTCTCCATGGCTTTTAGTACCATCTTAGGAGGTTTTAAAACAGAGAAATAATGGACTGGGATGGCCATGAGAATATGATGCACCAGAACCATCCTACCTGCTCCAGAAAGCCATTTATTCTTCCAATTCTTGGTTGCATTTTCCATTCTTTCAATGATAGGCTGGTAATATATGGCTTTGTTTCTTCCACTGAAGATAGGAACCCCCATATATAGAAAAGGCATTTTACCCTTTGTCATTCCCAGATGCCTTTTGATAATCTTATTCCTATGTCTGGAGGTATCAGGGTGAGTGTAGAATTCAGACATAGAAAAATTAACTTTCTGTCCTGAAGTTCTCTCATAAGCATTCAGAAATTGTTTAACTCTTTTCAGATTCCTCTTTTTGGAGTTTATAAATAATGATGTGTCATCAGCATACATTAAGTGAGTAATCTGCTCAACTCCTCTAGGCATACTGAAACCCTGTATATAGTTTATACTCACCAACTTCTTCAGTCCCCTTGCAAAGGCCTCTGTCAGAAGGTTGTATATGAAAGGAGACATTGGGTCACCCTGCTGGATGCCCCTTGATGATGGAAAAAAACCAGATGCTACCCCATTAATGAGTACTGAAAAGTTTGCAGAAGCTATATTCTGGAGCACAATCTTGACAAAGGATCCATGAAAGCCAAAATGTAGTAGGATTGAATTCAGAAAACCCCATGAAACTCTGTTAAAGGCTTTCTGCATATCCAACTTAACTATAAGATTTGCCTATCATTCTTACACAACAGTCTTGACATTTCTCTCATTTGAATTATATTATCTGAGATGTCTCTTCCTTTTAAAAAGGCAGACTGTTCTTGTGAGATCAACTTAGTCATTACCGGTTTCAATCTCTCAACCAACAGCTTTGAATATATTTTATTAATGAAATTGGAGAGGCTGATTGGCCTAAAATCTGAGAAAGAGGCTGGATTAGGTTTTTTGGGGATCAGTGTAAGCCAGGTACTGGAAATTGCTTTTGGGATCAGTTCACCTGCTATGAACTCCCTTACAGAGTCTAGCAGGTCCTCATTGATAATCTCCCAACAGTGTCTATAAAAAGAGCCTGGAAATCCATCTGCACCAGGAGAGCTGTCTTTGCTTAAATCAAAGACAACTTGTCTTACATCCTTGCTGGTGGGAGCCCTTAGTAAACTGAGATTGTCTTCTTCAGTTATCAATCTTGGGATCTGAGAGGTGAAGTGTTGCATGTAGGTTCCAGCATCCTCTGTGAGTACTGGTTCATTCAGGAGATCTTGAAAAAAATAAATTCCTTCTTCTTTAATCCTCTCTGGATCTGTAATCCAGTGATTCTCCCTATCTCTGATCTTGCTTAATCTTGCCCTACTTATCCTCTCTTTCACTGAATTATGAAAGAACTTTGTACTGGAATCACCTTCTTGCAGCCATCTAATGTTTGCCTTCTGCTTCAAAAATATTGTCTCCTCCTTTACTGCTCTTGTCAACACTGTCTGCTCCTTATTTAATTCTGTCAGATCTGCTTCACTTCCAAACATTTGGAATTATTCCTCTAGTTCAGCCACTTTTTTCTCTGCCTCCAACAGATTGTGGTGAACATTCCCAAGTTTCTCCTTGTTCCAAGCCTTAAGGGCTACTTTAAGCCTCTTAAGTTTGAAGATCATATTTTTCATGCCCTGGAAAGGACTTAACTGAGGCCAATTCTCTTCCACTAAGGTTGTAAAGTCCCCTCTATTGATCCAAATTTGTTGGAATCTAAAGGGCTTGGGTGTATGTTCTTCTGAATCTTGGATTGACAGTAGTAGAGGGTTTTGGTCTGAAGATGTTCTATTTAGCACTTGGATGGAGCTATGTGGAAACATATTGATCCATTCAAGGTTGGTTAGTCCTCTATCTAATTTCTGTAGCAGCAAATCATTCACAGCCCTTCTATTTGACCATGTGAACCTATTACCTACAGTGCTAATCTCCTGTAATCCTAGGGTGCTTATCAGACTGTTAAATTCCATAATACTTCCTAGGGGGTTTGGTTCTACCTTTCCTCTCACTAAACTATGTGACAGTATTAAAATCCCCCACATATATTGTGGGGCCTGCTGGGAGAGCCAAAAGGTCATTCCATAGATTCCTTCTCAAACTTTTGAGAACCTTTGCATAAATGAAAACAGTATTCCAGCTTAGCAAGGAAATATTGTCAGTTATATTTGCACATACAAATTGATCAGTTTGAGATGTAACTTGAATTTTAAAACTATTTTTCCATAGCAACCATATTTTAGCATGCATTGCAGGATAAGCATTTTGAAAGTGTAATAAGTGTTGTAAAGTTGTGATCATGTTATTGTCATGCATGGGTTCTATAACACATAAAATGGCTATGTTATGCATAACAACCAGAGTTTGAAGTCTTTCAATTGAGGTTCCTATTCCTCTAATGTTCCATACCATCATATTTCCAATTATTTTGTGACTTATCATTTAAACAGTATATTTCACTTTTTGTTTAGGTCTCAGCAACCTATTTACACCCCCTGAGGAGTTAGTGTTTTTCCTTTTTTTCTTGGAGTCATGTGAAACATACTCTTTACTGATAAGACCATGTGTGATGTGAATATCCTCATCTACAACAGTATTAACATGCATATCAGGTTCTGGATATATTGAATTAACACATTTATCAAGCATTTTTCCTTTATCCTTCTTACCAGTGTTACCTGTTTTGTTTTCTGAAATTTGTGTGTTTGATGTGAAGGGGATCAATTAGTTGCAGCATCAATCTTGATAAATTTACCAAATTGGCTAGCAACATCTTGAATTAGAGACTGATTATAGTAATAGATTGGTACCTCCTTAACTGATACCCAGACTGGAACAACAGGTGCCTCTAGATCTGGGTTGAAATCTTGCGTCCATTTGAGTACTTTCATTGTTGATCCGGCTATGTTCCAGTAAGGTTGAAGCCAAAACTTTTGGTAATCCTCAGGGTCCTTGAACCAGATGAGGATGTGTCGGTAATCAAGTAAACCAACTTAGAACTGGGACTGGAATCCGATCAGTTTGAAAGCTGCTTGGATTTTCTCCATCGGCGGCTTCCCCCTGCTGAATTTTCCTATCAGAGCATTCTCATAATGTGCGGCGAGGATATTGACGGAATCTGGATCATACAGACATGCCGGTCTTCCGTTGAGCCGTGTTATCGCTGGCTTGATTCTGGATTGGATGGCAATGAGGAGAAAAGGGGTTGATTTTTGTTGGCCAGGGCATCAAGGAAGCTTTTTCCGGCAGTTGTGCCACCGGGAGGCGGTGGCGTCGCCTCCATAATATATCCGTTTGTGACCGTTTTCTGACAACGATATAGACGTTGGGTATAACCACTTAATTTGGCATGCTTTCCAGCAAATACACTTTCTTTTCTAGCATCGGTGCTTCGTGAATAAGTATGTGTTTTTGGACCATCATCCGTGTAGGATCTTCGTCAATTTCATATTCATCACTTCCATGGATCTTTTCTCTTCGGTCAGGCTTTGGACAATATTTCACAAATTGTCCAAACTTGTTGCAATTAGAACAATTGACCTTCGACTCGTCGAAGTTGCGCGTCTTTCGTTCGTCAACCGTCCGATCACTATCATCATAGCCTCCATCTTTTCCGTATCCCTGTTTCTTAGCGTTCTTTCAACCTTCACCTTTCTTCGAACGTCTTACTTCCCACTCCGCTTCGGTTAAGAAAATTATATCTTCTCCATCGTTTGATTGCCTTCAACCCTTTAGTTCTTCCTCAAACTACCTAAGACGACCTATCACCTCTTGAAATGACATATTCTCCACATCACCAAACAGTTTAATTGTTCCAACTATTTTGGAGAAATCAACCAGGGATTGAACTGAATAGTTTCTCGCGAACATCGCTTTTGTTGAGGGTTATGCCAAGTAAATGTATTTCTCCCACTAATGTAGTAAGCTTCGTTGAGAACTTTGATATTGTCTTCGATTTCCCCATCCGCAATTGATTAAAGTTACACTTCAGCACTTGACACAATCTTTTTAGATTCGCAACTCTTTGATTGCGCCCCATGCTTCCTTTGCCGTTTCTTTTTCCGTGATTATCATCATCGCGGAGTCTGACACTGATTGAGAGATGGCTACCATTGGTCTTGTATCCTTGTTGTCTTCCTTTGCTCCATCTTTGATTGCCGTCCATTCTCCAAACCAATGCATACTTATCTTCATCTTCACAGCCCATATGTTGTAATTTGTCATGGTTAACATTTGATACTTGATCAGAAGCGTGATTTTTTTTAACAACCTCGCCTCTCTTTAATGGGCTTCCTTGTGCCTTGACTCCCTTCGTCCAGTCCTCTTTGTCGTCACCCACCTTTTTCCCCCGAACTTGAAGCCTTGCTCATGATACCGATTGTTGGAATTTCCGACCACATGTTGGATGACGAATTTAATTTTTAGGAGCAGGTGCAAGAAAATACAAGAATGTTTTGGTGATGCAATACTACGTCCTTTTTGTTTATCTTTATTTATAAAGGAAAAATCATAAATATATGGAAAATCTAAACCTGAATTGAACGGTAATCGTGATTACACTTTTTCTAAATCATACATTAATATAACTTTCTAATTTATTTTAGAAACAACTAAATTAATCTCTCAATCTCCTCCTTAAACTTGTTTTTTAACTTGCTAATCAAAACAATTAGATTAATCTATCAACGGAGATGGTTTTCAGTTTAACATTGAGGGGCTTCAAAAACACCATTGCTATAAACCATATTTAATATCAATTTCATGAAATCGTTGCTGAGATATCAGCGCATACGATCGACGTTCCTGATCTGCGATACTGCCTATACAGAGGCAAGACTAGCAGCAGTAAAGGCTAGGCATGGAATGGGAACGTCATGAGAAATTAGACGAAATTTTTTGTTGAATCAAAATTATAATTATAATCAATGGCGTTTTGAGTGTCGACGGTTGGGGAGTTGTCACTATTACATGTGCTTTTTAATCAATATTATCTGGGTCCACTCATAATTGTGGCTATGTACCCAAGTAGAGTGATTAATTCCATCAAAATGATGCAAATGTGTGATTAATTCCATCAAAATGATGCAAATGTGTGATTAGTCCCTTGTTTGATCCATCCTGTGACTTTTCATTTCAGGTTTTTGTAAACCCATTGTCTTAGGTCATGGTTTAGGGGCTCGTTCTCCCCGCTGGTGTGAACTTTTGATATTTTAATTTATTTTATTTTATTTAGTCTAACTTAGTTATATCAAAATAAATTAAATTTAAACAACATTTTTTTTTATATTAAGACCACTCAAGGAGTGGAGGGATATTTATTAAATACAAATACAACTAATTCAGTGTGGGCGATTACACCGTAAATATGTGCGATTCCTTTATTTCCTCATTTTACAACTATTCCCGATAAGATTCTTCCCCTTTTCCGATATGTCTCCACGCCTCTGTACCTAAAACGGTCATAAAACGGCAATTTTCATGGCTGAGCCACCGCAGCTCCGCGGTGGCAACCCCAACCAACGAACTTTCGCCCAAGCTCTCACATCCAAATCTCCCCCACTGTCCAGTTCCCTGCCCACAAACCCAGAAATCCTTCCAATTGGCGAGCACAAAGGCAAGATAGGATGTATTGTGTCCCCAGATCAAGCAGCCTCGCTCGCAAATCACTACACGAACGCTCTGATTGGCAAGTTTGAGAGGGGAAAACCGTCCATGGAAGTTTTGAATGAAGCTTTCAAGTCAATCGGTTTTGATGCAGCCTTCCAACTTGGCTCACTGGATTACCGTCATGTCTTGATCCGATTTCAGAGTTCTACTGACTATCAGAGATGTTGGCTCAAGGGCACATGGAGCTTCAAAGGAGTTCCCATGAAGGTGCTGAAATGGACTACTGATTTCAGTCCTAGCTGCGAATCCTCAGTTGTCCCGGCATGGGTAACAATCCCTAACCTACCAATTTTTTTCTATAATGTGGCTATGCTAGAGTTTATTAGCAATAGAATTGGTAGTTTTATCAAAATGGACGCTGCTACTGCCTCATTGACCAGGCCATCTGCAGTTAAGCTTTGCATTGAAGTAGACTTACAAAAGAAATTGCATGAGGAGATTACTGTTGGAATTATAGGCCATGTCACAGACTTAGAGATCATTTATGATCAGTTGCCCCAATACTGCTCCCATTGTTGCAAGCTTGGTCACTGTCTAGAGGAGTGCATCTCTGCTAACCCCCAACTCATACAAGTTTTTGACCCTAGAAAGCCTATGCCATTTGACCTCTCAAACCAGCAACATAAATTCCCCAAGAAGATAGCCCCTCAACTGTCAGCTAAACCTCAAACTAACTCTTTCACTGAGGGTGTCTCAGGGGTTTCTGCTAAGGAAAAGGACAGAACTATTAAAGCTCAGATGATCTATGTAAAAAAGACTCCTGCTCAGACTATGGTTCCTGCTCAGATTCAGCCTAATTCAGCCACTGCAACTGGGGACAAAGGCAAGGAGAAGATGTGTACTTCAGATGATGAACTCATGCTCCTAGAATCTTCATCTCAGCGCTGCTCCCCTCCTACTGATCACACTGGAAAAACTCCTATTTTGATCCATGATGAGGCTCAGAACTCAGATAACCTATTCCAACCTCAACAGTCACCTTATGTCTTGACCACCCCTCCAGCTCAGCACCTTGCCTATATTCTACCCACTGAAGCCCCTCCTCCCCAATCCATACACACTCCTATATCTCCAATCCACCTTCCTCCATCCCCTCTCCTGCAGCCTGAACAATCTGATTGGCTTGCCAAAAATCTCAGACCTAGAGTCTATGCATCAGATGATCTAGAACTGAGATCTGGTACACCACTATCCCCTGCTGATAATACTTTTACTTCTAATGTTGTTCCTTTTTTTTCTCAGGCTAAACACAGGCACAACAGATTCCTTCCCTTTGATGGAAGATGAGCAACTTCAGGAAATTAGAGCTTCAACAGAGATTTCACTAACTACTGATACCAGTAAGGACAAGGCAGCTTCTGATGACTCCAATAATAATGCTGATCAGGTAAACACAAGCCAGGTAAGGAAATCATCTAGGCTCCTTGCTAAGCAGAACCCTGGCATCAGATTGCAATCCTATTTTACTCAATTGAACCAAATTGTATCTGGATCCATTACCAATAGCCCTAAAAATATTTGTAAATGATTAGTACACCCCTCAAATTAAAATTCCTTGTTTGGAATATTAGAGGCATGGAAACATCTTTAAAAAGACTTGCTGAATTGATTGATACATATAGCTTTGACCTTATCTGCCTAATTGAGCCTATGCATGCTAACTCTAAATGTCAGTATTATATGAATGTACTTAAATACAAAAACTGCCTTTTTGCTCATAATGAAAGAATCTGGATTTTTTGGCAAGATGATATCCAGATCTATCTGATTAATGATCACCCTCAATTTTTACATGTTTCAGTCCAAAGCCAAAAACTAAATTCCTCTATGGAATCAGTTTTTGTATATGGACTGAGAACGAGGAAGGGTAGAGAGGATCTTTGGATTGATTTGCAAAAAATAAATTATCCAAAAACAGTTTTCATTGGAGACTTTAATGCAATTGCATCTATCTCTGAGTATAAAGGTCAGTCAACTCCCAGCCTTCGTAGTATCAGTGATTTTACTAAATTTATTGATGATATGGCTTTGGAGAATATAAATACTGTTGGCAATCCTTTTACATGGTCTAATGGAAGACATAATTTTCCCCTTGATCTCAGTGATAATGGGAGGGTAAAAACTCCCACCATCCAGAGACTTGATAGGGGTCTATGTACAGCTGCCTGGAATTCAACATTTCCAGATTCTTCCATACTAGTTTTGAATAAACTGAGTAGTGATCACTGTCCACTCTTTCTTAGTATAGGTAGCAAGTTAAAATCATCTCCAAGGCCTTTCAGATTTCTTAATACTTGGTTCAAGAGAGACTCCTTTCTGGACTTAATTAGAGAAAACTGGACACCTCCTATTGGCAACTCTGGAATGTTAGGACTGTACCTTAAACTTCTCAGATTGAAGAAACAGCTTAAAATTTGGAACAGAGAAGTTTTTGGTAATGTCCATACTAATGTTGTCAATATGGAAGAACATCTGAGATTATGTGAAATAGCTTATGACTCTGATCAGAGTGAAATAAATCTGGTCAGCCTCAAACAAGCTAAGACATCCCTTTCTAAAGCCATAAAAGAGCAACATCATTTCTGGAAAAATAAATCCAGAGTTAAATGGCTTAAGGAAGGTGATGACAACACAAAAAATTTTCATAACTCAGTAAGGGAAAGGAAGAGCAAAATGAGCATTACAAAAATTCAAAACTCACTAGGTGACTGGATTGAGGAGTCCTCAGAGATAGAAACAGAAGCTGTGGCTTTTTACTCAAATTTACTATCTGCTGAGGAAAATCCTAACCAAAGAGTTTTCTATTCTCATTTTTTGTCTCAGATCCCTAAACTTATAAATGAGGAAGATAATGCTGAGCTTATCAAGCCTGTTTCAAAAGATGAACTTAAAGGCATTGTCTTCTCATTAAATAAGAACATTAGCCCAGGCCCTGATGGTTTTACTGCACAGTTTTATATAAAGAGTTGGGACATTATTCACTTAGACCTCCTTTGGGTAGCAAATGATTTTCTTTCTAGCTCAATCATGCCCAAAGGCATTTCCAGTACATGGATTGCTATAATTCCTAAAATGGACACTCCCTCTTCATTTTCTGATTTTAGGCCTATCAGCCTCTCCAATGTGGCTAACAAAATTTTCTCAAAAATTTTAATGGAGAGACTTAAGCCTTACATGCAAAAAATCATTTCCCCTCACCAAACAGCATTTTTGAATAATCGGGACATTTCTGATAACATTATATATTTACAGGAAATGGCTAGGTTTATTGATAAAAAGGGCAGAACCCCTAACTGTATTTTGAAACTTGACCTGAGAAAAGCTTTTGATAGGGTTTGTTGGAATTTCCTTACTAGCATCCTTATTAAATTTGGATTTCATGGAAAGTTTATCTACTGTATTATTAAAAATTTGTCTCAAGCCTGGTTTTCTGTTTTAATTAATGGTAGTCCAGTTGGATTTTTCCAAACTACTAGAGGTATCAAACAAGGTGACCCCCTTTCTCCTTTCCTCTTCAATATATTTTCTGAGGCTTTCACTAGGAGTTTATCTTTCTTATTCCAATCTGGCGAACTGAAATATTTTAATCTACCTAGATCTGCTTCTCTGATCTCTCACTTATCATATGCTGATGACACAGTGATATTCATGCATGCTAGCACTACTGATTTAACTAGAATGAAGCTTTTTTAGTGGTTTTTGAATCTGTCTCTGGACAGAAAATTAACTTCGACAAAAGTGATTTTTATGTTAGTAAGCATGCCACTCAGACTAAAGTTAGAGAGATAACTAACATTCTAGGTATGAAAAAAGGATCTTTTCCATTTAAATATCTAGGAGTCCCAATATTTTCAGGTAGAGTTAAAAATGTGTACTTTCAGCAATTATTAGAGATGATAGATAGGAGGTTGAATAATTGGAAAAATAAGTGGTTATCCACTAGTGCTAAAATGATTCTGATAAACTCCTGCATCTATTCACTTCCTCAACATTATTGGGCTGTTTTGAAGCCAACTGTACAGGTCATAAAAAAAATCAGAAGAAAGATCTCTATTTTCTTTTGGGGTACTATTGATGATAGACCCAAAAAATCATGGAGAAACTGGAATGACCTCTGTTACCCTATATCTGAGAATGGTTTAGGCTTTAGAAATATGAACATCATTATTAAATCATTCTCTGCAATGTTATGGTGGAAATTTCAAAATTCTAAGGCACCATGGACTATATTTCTTGCTTTCCTGCCTAAATCCTCACAGACTTCTCAAACATGGAAACGCATATGTGAGGTGACTCCTTTCTATGAGGAAAATTCCAGAGTTATACTTGGGGCTGGTACATGTAATTTTTTGAATTCTAATTGGCTAGGAAATGGGATTCTTAGTGATTTTCTAAGTCCTGAGCTTGTTGATATTCCTCTAGATTGTACAGTGGCCAATTTTATTCATAATAAAGATGCTTTCATTCCACTACTATCTGCTCATACTGATGCTGCTCTACTTTCCTCACTTCAGGTAGCAAAACTCACCCATAATAGATTGGATAGGCTAATATGGAAGCCTGAGGAATCTGGAGCCTTCACTTTCAAATCTGTTTACAACAGGCTCAGAAGCAGGAGAGGTAACTCTGTATCTCTTCTCAAAATCTGGAATTCTAGAGTCCCCAAAAAAATTTCAATATTTATGTGGAAGGCTCTTAATTCGCTTCTCCCTTTTGATAATGTTCTTACATTCTATGGATTCAATATTGTTTCAAAATGTTGCTTCTGTAACCATAAGGATGAGCTTGATCACTTTTTCAATCAGTGCACCCTTGCCACAGCTGTATGGACTGAAATAAATAGATTCATAGGGATCCAAACTCCTGTTTTTTCCAATATATGGTCCAGAGTTTCTCACTACTTATCCAGGCCTGGTTTATCTACTGTGCACTCTCAAATGATAAAAAATATACTCCTTTTCTCATGTTGGTCTTTATGGAAGGCTAGGAACAAGTTTATATATGATAACACTGTCCCTAACCTGCCTACACTTCTGCATGATATCAAAAGTATGATTTTTGACTCCTATTCAGCTAAACCATTTTATATTCATAGGCCAGTGGATATTGAATTTGCTTGCAATGGATATCTTCCTATGTGGCTAAAACCCCCTAAGCCTAATATTCAGAAAATCTCATGGTCTTGTCCATCTGTAGGCTGTAAAGTTAATATAGATGCTTCCTGGAAGGCCTTAGATAATCAAACAGGTATTGGAGTTATTATTAGGGATGTTACTAGCAATTTTATAACTGCTGAATGCATTTACACTCATGCTCAGTCCCCTTTACACTCTGAACTACTGGCAATAGGTCTTGGGGTTATAAATGCTAGAAAGCTTAATTTTGAATTTGTGCTAGAATCTGATTGTAGTCAGGCTATTAAATGTATACTGAACCCTTACAATGCACCATGGAAGCTCTTTGATTTATCTGATGAACTGCATAATGTGTGCTCTAGCATTAACATTACTCATATTTATAGAGAGGCCAATTCTGTGGCTGACTCTTTAGCTAAATATGCAGTCAGTACTAAATCTGCTCATTCTTTCAACTCATCTTCACAGCTTCCCCATTTGGCTAAAGAGTTATACATGCTTGATAAAATTGGCACTCCTTCATATTGCATCCACCTTAGGCAGATGCTACTCTTACTTGCTTCAATTTCTTTATTTTGCAGGAACCTGGCAGCTGCAAAGCTGCTTCTGGTGAAGCAGTACTTCTGGCCTTTCTCTGTCCACTCTTCTCAGCTCTAATGCTCTCTCCTTAAGGCTTCATCCCTAACTCTCAGCCCTAGCTCAGATGTAATATATATTAACTTATTATTTTTAGCTTGTTCTTACTCCCTAGGCCGCATTGAGTTTTGCTGAGCAATTCTCTAATAGGTCTTGGGAGTTTGGTCATGTCTATTTTGGCCTATCATTGTATAGTGCAAGTGGTCTAGCTTAGATCATTTTTTGAAAAGCATTACTATGCTTTTGGGACTATGTCCCCCACAAACTTGGCTTGGTTATTATGGCCATGATTTGTACTAGTTTTTATAGGTTTGGGAAGCCGAATAAAAATTCCCCCGCTCTCGAGCGGTTTAACGTTAAAAAAAAGGAGGGATATTTATTAGATACCCTAAACCTTAAAAAAGACCATATAGGCCAAGAGTTTTCTACTGTCCTTGGAAGGCAGTTACAACATGAAGAGCCAAGAGCTCTTGAAGCATGAATATGCTTCCAAAAAGGGATAAAAGAATTAGGGGCTAAGCCACATCCTATAGTGTCTATTAAACCACCAAAATAAGGTTTGAAACCTGTTAGAGAATTGCGTAGCAAAATTCAGAGCGGCACTAAAATTGTGATGGTGAAAATAGATACACTTAACAAAAAAATGAGAAGCAAGCTTCCTATACAAAAATGCCTTCTGTAAGTAGCAGCATGATAGCAGATGGGTTCCAAAGCAGCAACAGCAGCCAACAATCCAGATTTCTGAAGGTTGACTCCAGTCTGGTGATGTGTTCATATCTGCAGTAATGAATATATCAGTACCATTCATTCTGATTAATTCTAAGAGATGGGGTTTCCCATTTATCAAGGAGCAACAAACCTTGTATCTGTGAAAGGAGTTTAGTGAAAATCAATGTAGAGCTGAGCTGATGAGTTTAGCCATATTTTGCAAGTGCATCAGCAACTGCATTTTCTTGTCTTTTTGTGTGAACGATATTAGAAATCATTCTCATAGAGAAAGCTAACTGATATAATTTCCATGGAACTGATAAAGGCTTGCTGGTAGCATTGATAGCCAATTGGCAATCAGATTCTAGAGTATAAGCAGAAGAGAGTTGCCTCCCTAATGAATCTCCTTTCTCTATGGCCAGTAACTCAACCTAAAGGGGTGATTGATGTATGTCGGACACCAACACTTCGACGACGAACCTTGCTCACGAACTGATCTACAAAACAAAGCCTCGGGTGTCCCGAGGGTAGACACTCTGACGCTCAAGTTAGTGTGATGCATAAGGCGTATTGTATGTAGTATGAGATAGAAAAGGTGTACCAAACCTTGTGTGTATTTATATGGCTAGACTACATATATCACCATGATATGTATTTATGGTATGACTACAACTCTTATGGGAATAATAGTTGTATTACCATGTTTAGGAGGATGTATATTCCTTGTATAACATTCATAATATACGCATTCCTTGTAAGAATTAGGATTGATGGACCCGTGGATCCATCCTCCGCATACCTCGAGCCCAAGACCCTCCTCGGGCTCTGGTTCGAGCATGAATGAAGCCCAAATACGAACCATGGACTTATCAGTAGCCCCAAGGTAGATCTTCAGAACTTAGAGTGCTCGATCTCGAAGGTTGAAGAAGAGGTTTGCTTCTCGAGGGAAAACCAATAACTCGAGAAAGGATAACTCGGGGTGTTAAGCTTGAGACGTCCTTCAAGGACTATCCTTTCGGGCTTAACCTTCTGAATATCTAGTTTCAAGTTCTTTCATATTCCATCCAAATATATGGACGGCTGAGATTAGCTTTCTTTGAAATCCATATGGTAGATACACGTGGCATGCTTTTATTGGCCAATAGAGGCGGTCTATCCCCCGTGTCTCTAATTGCTTGCATCAGAACAAGAATCGAGATAATTACTTGTCATAAATGTTGTCTGGGTTTGGGTTAAATCTCCCAAATCATTCTTCTTACCTTCCTTATTTAAAATTTCTTCTTTCCAAGTTCAGAAAGCGTATCATTGCCTTATCCAATCTCTGAAGCCCCAATCTCTGCTTTCTTAATCATCAGTAAGTGCTATCTTCTTTCTTCATTTGTTTATCTGTTTTTTCTTTTTCCTTTGTGTGTTTATTTTCCCCCCATACTCTCTTTAATCATGAGTAGTAGTAGCGAAATGATTTCCGTCCCCCATCATGATGAGGGAGAGTATGCATGTAGTTAGGCTGAGGAGAATAGCTCCCTTGTCCGTCATAGAGCCGAGGTAGCAAGTGGGAAAAAACCTGTAGTTTTGAAGTAGAAAGCCTATGTGGAAGAGAAGAGATTAATGGCTATGGCCAGGAGGGCTCAGATGGAGGAGAATAGCCCCATGGTAATGCATGCTGCTGCAGGCGGACCATCCATGAATGGTGAAGGTAGTAGCAAGAGGTCGATGGAGGATAAAGCTCGTGCTGATGCGGCTATCTTTGTTGAAAATTGTCCCTTTTCGATTTCCCCTGATGCTGATCTCATGTATTTTGGAGGGGATAAGTTTGCAGCAGAGTTAGTAACTCCAACCCGGGGGGTTATATATGGGAGATTTTTGCAGCATGGTCTAGCATTTCCGTTTCCCCCACTGTTGAGTAGGTTTCTTCAGTGGTATAAGGTGCATTCAGGGCAATTGCATGTTGATGTGATAATAATCAAAATAGCACTGATAACCCGGTGTGCTCGTAAGGGTTATAAGCCCAGGCTTGCTCTGTTGCGGACCCTATATAAGGTGTCTATTGTTAAACAACTTGTAACTTTATCTGTCCGAGATACTTCCATGGGTCGAGCCTTTGTTCTTCCTCGGCAAAGTGGGGAATGGGGCAAGGTGAAGCTAACCTTTGACCGAGCCAAGTATGAGGTACCCCATTGGAATGATGATCTCCAAAATGAAGCCTGGGAAGATGTTATGACCTCTGACAGGTTGATGGATATAGCCGAGGAGTTGGTGAGAGAGAAAATCAAACTTAGGAATGGTAAGTTTGTGTCAGGAGATCCCCAGATGGGTTAGTAGTGGCCTGTTGAGACGTATCAGTGGCTGTACCAAATGCCTGGCCGAACTCTTCAAAATGGCAGCTATTTGAGGTTGTCTTATTTCGACCAGCCAGATGGTGTAGAAATTGAGTGGTATGAAATAATTCTATCCATGGAGCAGGATCCCATTGGTTCAGTTTGGGCGCTTCAGGCCTCTAGAGCAATAGAAGAGAGGACAGCTCGGGAAGAGATGTCCGAGAGAGATGTGGATAAGGAAATTTTTGGATTGATGCCCGATGCTCGACGTCGGTTCAAAAGATTGCTCCAAAGACCTAGGAATACTCAAGTGGAGGCTAAGGGTCATCATGAGACAGAGTGTCTATTCGTACATGTTGCCTAAGATCCATCAGATGAAGAGGAGGATAAGAGTTTATCCTTAGTCAGGTGTCCGAGAAGAGAGATATCTTGGACTTCTATATCTTCACTCACCATGTCTAATAGGGCTGAGAATGAAGAATCTTTATCTTCTGTAGTAGTCTCTGATACACTGCCTGAGGGTATTTCTTCGTTGTTGTGTATGACATTCTCGTCCATACTATATCATTTTTCCTGATGCTAACTTCATTCCTTTTATGTATAGTAGGTGCTTCCAAGACCGAGAAGGCGTTGGATAAGCTGGCTCAGATGGTCCAATCGAGGAAGCAGAAAGATCATGAAAACAAGAAGAGGAATGCCAAAGCCTCAGGGAATTCCACAAATGCTTCCACTAAGTCACCCAAAAGAGCTAGGCTTGATCTCAAACCGTTGGGGGAGTTCGAGAAGTATGTGATGCCTCCTCCTCTAGAAGCTAGGACCGAGATGGCTCCAGACTGTCCTGAGATAAGCCAGGTATGCTTAATTTAGATCATAACTTGATAGCATATATCTGAATGTCTTTTTTCCATTATCTCTGAACCATATGAAGCACTTGTATCGTTTTGTTAAAAAATTGTACGGCCGTTGCCAAGAGCGGGAGGCTGAGTTAGAGCTGTTGAAGGAGCAGATGGCCAAAAAATCCAGTCAGCCTTCTGAAGTGGTGAAACATCTCCAAGATGGGATGGCCCAAGAGAAGGAAAAAAGAGAGGCCCTTGAAGAGGAAGTAAGGTCCTTAAAGAAGGAGAAGAGATTGACGGATATCTCCTTTCAAGAACTGAAGATGAAGATGGCCTTGGTAGAGGCGGAGAAGGACCGATATGCTAATCCCGATTGCCAGAGGCGGCTGGTTCGGTTGATAATAGACTTCTTCCTTAGTTTCCTCGAGATGGAGGCCCATCGCCAGGAGTATGGTGAATTCTACCATAAGTCTTAGCTTCCGAACATGTGGGTATATCTTCAAGAAGTTCTTAGTGAGGAAAGTCAGGAATGGTTGGCTCCTGCTTATACTTGGCCGGAGGTGGCAGGAAATCTGGAAAAGTTCCGAGCGAAGTTTCGCCGGATTTGGGGGTTCGAGACTAGCTTATTAACTAGTCTGGAATCTTTGGAGAAGGCTTTGACTCTAGAAGAGTTTCAGGAGAGGTTGTGCAGTCTGTATCCTGAGCTGTCATTCCTGGTAGAGAAGTCGGCTGCAGAGGCTTCAGCTGAGGACAATGGAAACCCCAATGGACAGCCAAAAATTGTAACTCCTTAGAGCCTTCAATTTTATTTAGGATTTTCCTCTTGCTGCCATATTTTGGCACTCATGTATTCTGAATATCATGCCTTTTTATGATATTAATCAGTCTTTCATCTTCCTTTATCTCCAGTGTTACATTGCCGCATGTGCTGAATTGCGGGTTAAGTATGAAGCTATTTTTCAAGAGAGCCAGAAGCTGAACGAGAACTTAAATGATTCCAAAGGCTTTTGCATCCTTGTACGAGAAGAGTGTGATAGTCTTCGTCGTGGGCTCGAGATATCTTTGGAGCGGAGAGCTGAGCTGAATAAGCAGCTGGGTGATCTTCAGACAAAGTATAAAGGTCTAGAAGGTAAATACTGCGAAGTCTTGGCTGCCAATAAGGACTATGACCGTGAATGGAGGAAAGTCATGAGTGACTTGATGAAGATCAAGGGTGAGGGTCATGAGAAGGATCTTCGTATCTCTATCCTTCAGAATGAAAACATCGACTTGAATCATAAGATTGTCACCGCCATAGATGATTTGAGGATATGACAGGCCGAGCTGAATGCTTGCAGGTTCCAAATAAAGGAACTAGAGGATCAAGGTGTGTTTGTCACGCCTTCGGTACCTTCAAGGAGAGAGATAGGTGGACCTTCTTCAACCCCGAATTCGGGACCATTGGTGAGGCCTTGTGTCCGAGGTGGAACATCTCGAGGGATGGTGAACCCTCCAGAAGGGACTTCGTATAGAAGAGGACGAGGGGCATCACCTACTCCTGGGGCTCATAGATTATCTGGCTCTCCTGCTCGAACTGTAATTATAGGAAACAGAGAAGGACTCTCCTACCCCTTCTCAATTAATGAGGGTGGCAGAAGAAAGTAATTGGGGTCGTGGCCTTCATAGTGGTCGAGGTCGTGCCTCTACTTCTTCTCGCGGTCGGGGACGCATCCCTGTTTTCAAGGACCTTCACGAGGTGTAGGAAGTTTTATAGTGTAATAACACTTTTATGATAATGCCTTTATAAAGGTCTTTTATATTTCAACCTTGGTAAGATTGATTGTTAGGCTTATGAATAGCCCAAATAATTATTGGCATGTACCTTAGTAGGTATACCATAAAGAGAGTCGAGTTTCAAACTTTGTGAGTTTGTGTGACTCATATCATGTTTGGTTTTGACCATATACTTTTTGTGAGTATTTTACTTTAGCCTAAGGTGATTTTGGTTCGGACATATAGTCCAAACAGCTCATGTTAGATAAGCATCAATCATTCGCTTATAAGCGTATAAATCTTAGGCAGCAGTCTTTATTTATGCTTTGTAAGGCATAGTGTCTCTTTGTATTAGAGAGTGTTGTCTGCTTTAAAATAAAATAGAAGATATATATCGGAAAAAATTGTATTCCTCGAACTTGGGAGTTTAGAAAAATTGTAAAAGACAACCCCGAGTTTGGGAGCTCGGGTATGAAACATAAAAAGATGAAAAGAAAAAGAAGCTTGGCATGTAGGCCATATTGAAGTAGTTTCTCCTTATTTGGAGAAGATCTACTTTGTTTTAGCTCCGAGGTACTTGCGTAGGAAGAGCGCCATGATGACAGGATCCAAGTGCTCTCCTTCGCGAGTTTGCAAGAGGTAGAATCCACCAGATTGTGATGTGGAGACTTTGTATGGTCATTTCGTCCTTGGCTCCAGCGCTCCTTCTAGCTTGTTAGTGCACCACGGGCCAACTGGCATGACCAGTTCTCCCACTTGGAAGCTTTGATGGCGTCTTTTGTGCCATAGTGCAGTCATCTCGTTGTATGCCTCTTCCTCGAAGTGAAACACCAAGGGTTGTTCGAGATCAGGATCGGGCTCCAAATCCCCTAGGACAGTGTTGATGGCCGAGATGTTGCTCACTTTTCTGGCGTCACGGATGGCCGTGATCATACAAGAACGCGCCACTCCTTGATCTCCTTTGATGGAAGCTACTCCTTGCGGTGTTGGGAACTTTAGCCTCATATGGTAAGGAGACCAAACAGCCTTAGCTTGGCACATCCAAGGTCTGCCTAGAATAATGTTGAAGGTTGTAACGGTGTCGACGACCACAAATGTGCAGTAAAGGGTTAGGCTTTTCGCTCCTTCTACTACTGTGACTGTGAGTGTGATTTCTCCAAGGGGTATGACTGGATTTCCGGTGAAATCCGAGATGGGGCCTGTAGTCTTGAGGTCGTCCTTGGTAAATCCTACCTTTTGGAGACAATCTTGGAACATCACTTCTACTCCACTCCCGTCGTCCACAAATACTCTTTTCACCAGGGAATCCTATATCGTTGCAGAGATGATAAGAGGGTCAGAGTGGGGCATCTGGTTTGGCACGGCGTCTGCGTCCGAGAAGGTGATGGTTTCTTTGGGACGGAGCCTCTTGTTGATTGGCTCGGTGTGGGGTATGGCCCGCACACTATCCTTCAGTTTGGTAAGGGAAATTGCTTCTCCCGTGTAGCCGTTGATGCTGTTGATAACTCGGTTAGCTCCATTTGGCGACGGTGGTGGAGGATCTTAAGGATTGTTGCCCCCACCGCCTTGGTTGTTATTGTTGTTGTTGTTGTTGTTTCGGGAGCCATCCTTCTTCTTCTGTCAGGGCTTTCCCTCATATCTTCGAGATCTTTTGCCCGTCACCGTATCCGCTTTGCTGGCGTATTTCTCCATGATAGCTTGGAGGTGTTGAATGGTGGTAGGATTCTTTGTTGCCAGCTTCATCCTCAGAGTGTTATCATCTACACTCATGTGATACCTGTTTATCAAGAGGATCTTTTCTCGATTATAGCACTCTATGGCCAGATCCATGTATCTGTGATAGTGCTCTATCACAGTCTCTCCTTCATGGCGAGCCACATATCCCAGATCTCCCAGAGATTTAGTGAATTTCTTCTTTTGAAAGAAAGCAAGAAGAAGAAATTCCGCGAAATCCCAGTAGTCGAATAAGCTTTATGGTTTCGTCTGAGTAAACCATGTTTTGGCTTTCCCTCGGAGGTAACTGGGGACGATCTTGCATATTTCCAGCTCGTGGAAGTTTCTAGTTTCCAAGGTCTTGAAGAAGACCGAGAGGAATTCCCTAGGGTCGGTGGTGCCATCATATGTAGGAAGATGCTCTGGAACCTTCTTGTTGCCGTCGAAGGGGAGATTAACGATATGTCGGGAGAAGGGGAGCGAGCTGAATGTCCTCAAGGTCCGAGAATACACTTAATTTCCTAATCGACCTTGTATTTTCCCCGAGTAGTATAGGCTCCGTCCTGGGTGAAAGGCCGATCTGCACTGGTTTGTCATTCGCTCTGGGTTCGCTCTCTCTTCTCACGCCTGAGTTCTTCTTGGATGCTGTTGATGCGCATCCTTCTCACCTCTTCCCTGCTCAGCTCTAAGCCTTCATTATGGTGATTGGTTGGATCAGGAGGCGGTGGTAGATTCCTCTGTGTTGTAAGGAGGTAGATTTCGGGACAAATCATCCAAGAATCTTTTTTGTTGATTGTGATCAGAAGGTGGTGTTGTTCGAGCTCCTAGGATAGATACTAGACTTGGAGCTTCATGCGTCTGGACACGAAGTGGTTGACTTGAGTTAATTAAGGATGCAAGGAAATCAGGATACTGAGAATGTAAGTCCCTCATCAGTTCTCGGACATCGTCAGGAATTGTTCTCGGAGGGGTGTCCGAGACAAGGTTGACATAGGGCGGCTCAGAGCCCGGTGGGTTATGCTGTATTGTTTGGTTTAAGGTTTCCCTGATACGTCTTTGTCTCTCCTTCTCCTGCTGTCTTTCTGCAAGGATTTGTCGATCCCTTTGCGCTTGTTCTTACACGGAAAAGATTGAGTCAGATCCGCTATATCCCAAAGCATTTTCTCGATCAAAGCTATCTAAGTTGTTGACGCGCTCGCTGTAGTTCATGTCAGTCCGGATCAAGATCCTCTGAACTGAGTTCGGTACTTCAGGTCCGGCAGGATTCGATCCAGAAGGTGGTACTCTGGATGCAGCAGGATTTGGACAAGAGGAGTTCGGAATGCTGGAGTTTCCGGCACCCACGGTAGAGCTTGGTGGTGGTTCTGAGGTGGAGCATGCTCGAGATCCTCTGGGTTGGCCACGTCTGCGTCCTCGGGGAGGCTGCTTTGCTTCTGGATTCCCCTCTCCGGATTTTGCCCTTTCATACGGGCGCTTCGCCTGGGTTGCTCTGCTTCAGACATGGCGTAAGAAACTTGTTGAATGGGTGCACAAGATCAGATCAGATACAAAGTTCGGCGACGTCTTCAATAGATGTGGCGTCCCACTGGGCATGCCAATTTGATGTATGTCGGACACCAACACTTCGACGACGAACCTTGCTCACGAACTGATCTACAAAACAAAGCCTTGGGTGTCCCGAGAGTAGACACTCCGATGCTTAAGTTTGTATGATGCGTAAGGTGTATTGTATGTAATATGAGATAGAAAAGGTGTACCAAACCTTGTGTGTATGTATATGGCTACAATCCGTAGATCACCATGATATGTATTTATGGTATGACTACAACTCTTGTATTACCATGTATAGAGGAAGTGTATTTCGGTCATGGTTGTATTACCATGTTTAGGTTGATGTATATTCCTTGTATAACATTCATAATATACACATTCCTTGTAAGGATTAGGATTGATGGACCCGTGGATCCATCCTCCGCGTACCTCGAGCCCAAGACCCTCCTCGGGCCCTGGTCCGAGCATGAATGAGGCCCAGATATGAACCATGGACTTATCAGTGATGAAGCAAATATATATATCCATAATATGCTGAGATGAAATCGCCATCACAATGCCTATCCCTGCATGGTTAGTGTTATGCCAGGAAGCATCAACATTAATTTTCAAACCAGATAATGTTTTCAACCTCTTAATAGCAGTAATGGATGGCTGAGGGGGTCTTGTGTGTAAGGGTAAGAAACCAAGATTGCATAGATCCCTGTCAAAATCAGATATGGTTGGTAGGGGTCTGACATCATATGTGATGAAAACAAAGTCTCTTATTTTATTTTTCATTTGAACAGGATTAGGAGCGATGTTTTCATAGAGATAGGAATTTCTAGCCTTCCATAGAGTCCAACAAATGATGCTAGGGATAGTAGTGAAAAGGTTAGTGTGTAATCTAGTTGATCCATGGTAAGACCAATAGAAGGAGAGTCTATCCCAGAGAGTGGAAAAGCCAGTATCAGAAATTCCAACCATAATGTGAAACAAAGACCACATATTTACACCCAGACTACACTCACTGAAATAATGTTCTAATGAGTCACAGTTCAAGCAAAAAGGACACTTGGAAGGCAAGTGAAAACCCATTCTTACCAATACATCTGGAAAAGGAAGGAATCCATTAATCAATTTCCATATAAAAATGCTAATTTTTTTCTGGATCCTTGTATTCCATAATTAATTCAGTGACTGAGCCACAGGTTTAGAGTGAGCCACAACATTATAAGTAGATTTGAATGTAAATCCCCAAGTGGTAGTGGGAATCCATATCAATCTATCTTCCCTGTCATGAAGGCATTCTAAGTTCTGCACTTGAGTAAGATGTTAGTAGGTAAAGTAGATAGTTCATCAATGTAAAGTGCCTTATTTTCACAAAATAATTGCACAGTGCAGTCTATAGGTATAAATGAGCTCTCAGGGTTTATATAGTCACTTAAAAGGACTAAAAGAGGACCAATTCGATGACCAAAAGCTACATACCCTCCCCAACTATTACAGTGGAAAGACTTTCTGATATGGCATTAACAGAACTAATTCTTTTCCATGTGGGGGAAGATTTATAGGAAGAAGGGAGAGCCCAGAGAAATTGTGACCACAAAGTACTACCAGACTGAAATTTCCACCAAAGTTTGATAGAGCATGTCTTAATAATAGTGTGGATGGATCTAATACCAAGACCATTCTGGCTTATAGGATAGCACAAATTCAGACCATTTTTTCCATACTTTTTTGGGTTTTAATTCTGTTTCCCCCCAAAAAAATAAAGACAGTGCTTTTTCCAATCATTTTATAATAGCCACTGGAGGTTTAAGTACACTCCATATATGTTGAGGAATAGAGTAAATACAGGAATCGATCAGAGTAAGCTTACCCCCTGTTGAAAGCTAGATGTTCTTCCAGTTAGATAATCTGTTCTCAATTCTCTGAATCAGTGGCAAAAAATGGCAGATCATAGGGTTAAGGGCATGCATCCTTGCTTCATTCCCAGAAGCTCTTTGACCTGTCTCAGTTTGAAGTTAGTAGCATGTTTACCCAAGAAAAATTCAGATTTCTCAAAGTTGACTTTTTGACCAGATGTCTGTTCAAAAATCACTAAAAAAGCCTTAATCCTAATCAGATTAGATATTTTAGCTTTAAGAAAAATGATAGTATCATCAGCATAACTTAGGTGAGAAATGGGAGAAGGACCCCTGGGAATGTCAAAATATTCAATCTTCCCCATAGAGTAGACATAGGCCAGGCTTCTTGTAAAACATTCAGAAAAAATGTTGAACAGAAATGGGGAAAGGGGGTCACCCTACTTTATTCCTCTTGTAGGTCTAAAAAAACCATTTGGCTTTCCATTAATTAAAACAGAAAAGTGAGTATCCCTTAGATTTTTCATAATATTATGTACAAATTTACCATGAAAACCAAAATGCATGAGTATAGTGTTTAAATACCACAACTAACCCTGTCAAAAGCCTTCATAAGGTCCAATTTTATTATACAATTATGGGTTCTATTTTTTGTATCCAAAAATCTAAAAAGCTCCTTAACATACAGGACATTATCTGAGATATCTCTGTTTTGTAAGAAAGCTGATTGATTAGGGGATATGATTTTTTCCATGAGTGATTTAAATCTCTCCATGAGAATTTTAGAAAAAAATTTATTTATACAATTAGAGAGACTGATGGGCCTAAAGTCACAGAAGGAAGAAACTACAGCTTTTTTGGGGATTAAAGTGATCCAGGTGGCAGCTATTCCAACTAGGATCTGAGAGGAACTCATAAAATCATGTATAGCATTGAGTAAATCCTCCTTAATTATATCCCAACTTTTTGTAAAAATATTTGAAGAGTATCCATCAGGACCTGGACTACTATTTTTATTAAGATTAAAACAGTAGTTTTCAGCTCTTCCATTGTTACTGGTTGGATAAGTCTAGCATTATCTTCATCAGTGATCAATTTAGGAATTTGGCTCAAAAAGTGGTCATGGAACAGGCCATTTAAATTACCTACAGGTTCAGTTAATAAATCTGTGAAGAATTGAACAGCTTCAGATTCTATGTCAGAGATATTATCTAACCAAATTCCATCTGCATTTTGAATCTTAGTAATACTAAGACCACTATGTTTTTCTTTTACTGTGTTGTGGAAAAACTTTTTGTTTTAGTCACCCTCTTTGAACCATTTAACTCTTGATTTTTGTCTCAGAATTTGTGTTGCTCTTTAAGGGATCTGAGATGAATTGCTCTGAGTTTTTTCAGCTTAATGAGCTCATCAGTGGAGTTGTTAGCATCAAACACAATTTCTTGCAATCTTAGAGCTTCAGCTGCCTCTGACACATTACAGTCAATATTGCCAAAAACAACCTTATTCCAGCTCTTGATAGTGGTTTTGAGCCTTAACAGTTTGAGAAAAAATCTCAACATGCCAGATTCTGGTAAGGGGGTATTCCAGTCATCATTGATTAATGAAAGAAATTCCTCCCCATTAAATCATGCATTTATGAACCTAAAAGACCTAGGAGATGATGGCATGCTACTACCTACAGGCTACAGTAAATAACATGGGTGCATGATCAGAGGTACCTCTATTTAGAATTTGGATGGATGAAGTTGGAAACTTCATTAACCAATTCTGACTAGCCAGAATTTTTCAGTGGTTGCATGCATTGACCAATTGTTAGACCATGTAAATAAATTACCTACAGTATTTATTTCTAGCAGTGCAGAAGAAGAAATAAAGTGATTAAAATCTAGCATGCTTCTATTACATGGTTTTGCAGGTCCCTTATATTCAAAAGGTGATTTTATTGTGTTAAAATCACCAATTGAAAAGGAATCAGTTAGGTTTTAATTAGCAAGAGCATTCCATAAGAATTCTCTACCTGGCACGGTTCTAAGAGCATAGATGAAAATACCCTCCATAGAAGAGTTCAATCTAAGACTAGAAATATCCACATCTAAGAATTGTAAGTGATCCTATTTAAGAGTTATGGTCAGATTATTGTTCCACATAAGCCAAATCTTACCACTCTGAGAGTAGATAGAATGAGCAAAATGTAACTTTCTTCGGAATATATCACACTTATGGTTTTTATGCATTGGTTCAATAATGCATAAAAGGTCCATTTTGTGTTCATGTACTAAGTCATGAAGTCTTTCTATTAATGTTCTCATACTCCTAATGTTCCAGACAAGGTATCTAATTTTCAATGTGTTGTGTAACATTAAAAAATATCTCTGGAGTTTTTTGACCTAGTAAGAACTTTAATAGGTGATGGGATTTTGGTTATCTTTTTAGGAGTGAACTTCCTATTAATTTGAGTGAAAAACAGTAGCCAGTTTAGTTTTATCACCAACAGAAGTTGAGGATGAACTTGCAGGCAACTGTTGATCAGTCAAATTATTAGGAGTAGGGTTTAGAGGAGGAAACTGTGTAGCAGAGGTAACATTATCATCATCTTCTGATGATTCAGAGGAAATATCATGGTCAAAAGGATTGTCTCCATCATTATGCATCTTATCAAGTTCTAGCAATGGGAGAAACTTGTTTCTAGATGCACCTTGGGAAAGAACCAACTTGTTAGGAGATAAAGAAAAATCAAAAGAGTGAGAATCCTTACTTGTGCCAATCAGGAGATCATTTTTGACATATTAGCAGGTCTAGTTGTTTTAGGGCTGTGAAGGATTAAGGGAGAAGTTTGAGTATTTGTCATAAAAGTAGGTTCTTTTATGATGGTAACCAAGTGAGCTGGTTGAGGGGATGTGTCAGTGGAGGAGAGTGTATGAGTTTGGTAGGGTTGAGTAGGAAGGGTGATAGGTAAGGGTGAAGTAAGGGTGAGAGGTAAGGCTTTTGTGGCTTGTTGCTTCTGTTTTTCTGTTGCTAGTGTAGCAGGTTTGGGGAGGGCAGCCTCCTTATCTTTGGTGGAGGGGGGAGAAACCAGAAATGCCAGCACCATCAGTAGCTAGGGAGTGGTCTGAGAGAGGGATGACTGGGGGAGTAGCTGCATTCCTCTTCTGCTTATCCAATTTAGTATGGAGAGGCTTTTCTAGGGCAAGCTTGGACTCGGCCTGTTTTTTCATAGTGTCAACAGTAGGCCTCAGTTTCTGGTTCTTGCATAATTCAGGGTGGAGGAAACCACCGGCAGAATCCTGATGTCCTATCATAGAACAATGGTGACAGTAGCTAGGGACATCTTCATATTTAATAGGAAATCTCTCAATATTTCCATCCTCTATCCCTAGTTTGATATGAGGCTGTAATTTTTTCCTAAGGTCAATTTCTACCATAGTTTAATGACATTGGGTCTGGTAAGAGCTAGAGTAGCTGCATCCATCTTGATAAAAGTCCCAATTTCATCACCAATGCACTTGATCATTGTATGATTGAAGTAGAAAAAGGGTACCTTTTTAATTTTTACCCAGATAGGGACTATGGAAGATTCAGCTTCTGGACTGAAATCCAAAGTCCATTTGAGCACCTTCATCTGCGACCCTGCCAGATTCAAGTAGCCCTTGAGACAGCATCGCCGGTAATCTTCAAGATCTTCAAAACGGATTAATATGTGATGGAAGTCGATGGAGCCAATCTGATATTTGCCCGTAAGTTCAACTGATCGGAAAGCTTCATGGAGTCTCTCCATCGAAGGTTTCCCACACGAAAATTTGCCGATCAGAGCATTTGTATAGTGGCCGACCAGAGTCTCAGCATGTTGTCTAGTCACAATACATGCAATTTCCCCTCTATGTTGGTTAATGGGGGTGATTTCAGGGTTGTCTGGCAGTGAAGTAGCAAATGGAGGGGATCGGTTGGGTAAAACCTGGGCAAAGCTCTTCCCAGAGGCAAAACCACCGTGTTGCGGCGGTGGCGCTGGAAGAAATAAAGCCGTTACCTATCCGTTATGGTCGGAAAAGGTGGAACTGTATAGGAAAAGGAGCCGTTTTTGTTGATTTTGATGCAAACAGTGAAAAAGGGGAGGAGAGAGATCAGAGCATGGGTGAGAGAGGAGCGTGAGCCATTTCCTATACGATGATTAAATGTAAACAACATGCATTCATGTTGCTCTAATCAGTTTCTCTTTAGAGAATCTACGCCTCCTCTATTTATCAATTGCTCTTTTATCACTGTCTGTTGATCATTAAGATTGTCCCATATTTTCAAAATTACGATTGTTATACATATTTTAGCAATTATAGGAAGAAGAAATTATCACAATTTGTCATCATTTAGGGAAATGTTTTATTAAGAGCGGTATGAGTTTTATAAAATTAAAGTGGGGTGTAACTTTTAGTATAATTTTAAAAATGACGTTAGTATATTCATGTGGTAGTTATATAACTACAACATATAATTGAATAAAGACACATATACCCTTATTTTGTAGTTATAATTCAGTACATTTTTATTTAATTCTATTAAATACAGTTTGGTTTGAGCTCACTAACTTATTCTAATTCAATTAAGATTATATTCAGCAACTTCTAAATATGTTAGATTATATTCAATTCATTTCAATTTCATTAAATTTTATGAAGTTGAAATAATTAATTAATTTTAGTTTAGTTTAGTTTCATTAAGTTCTTTTCAAATTCAGTTTAAAAAATAAATTTTAATTAAGTGAATTTTAATAAAAAATTACAAACTTAATAAAACTGAACATAATTATTAAACATTTGGATGAAACACTAAATTTGGTTTAAATTAACTAACATTTATATTAAATGAACTTCATGGAATTTAGCATAATTGAACTGAATTTGTATTTTCAATGTGAACTAAATTTACAAAAAATAAATATTAAAAGTATTAATTAGGGAGAAACTCTCTAGTTTGGCAGCCTTATGGTAAGGTAGAGGGATGTCACATGGTTCATAAAAAATTTTGTATATCTTATATTATAACTTTTGTCAGTCTTATACTTTTGTAACTTTTGTCAAATTGTAATTATTATATTTTATATATCTTTAAATTAATTCATCGTCACTCATCGTTAAATCATCGTCATTCATCACCAAATCATCAACGTTCATCATCAATCATCATTGTTCATCCAATCTTCATCGTTCATCGTCAATTCTTTGTCGTTTATAATCAAATCATCTTTGTTAATCGTCAATTTAATCGTTTATCATCAAATCATCGTCGTTTATCATTAAATTATCAAATCATTATCATTTATCATCAAATTTTCATCGTTTATCATCAAATCATCATTGTTTATCATCAAATCATCAACCTCATCGTCATTCTTCATAAACAATTCGGCGTTCACCATCAAACTATCATCGTTATCATCAATATCATCACCGTCAATACCATTATCACTAAAATTATCATTACAAATCATCATCATCATTAATAATATCATAATCATACATATCATTACTGAATCACCACCACTTTGCCGCAGCTAGCTCCGCCGCTGTAATCTCGATGCCTCGCCTTGCTATGATCATCAAATCATCAAAAACAATTAAAATTCCGCTACTACGAGATTTCGACATGCTCTTCAGCCTTCAGGCGCCGCCGCTCAACGTCTCTGCTTAACATCTCCGATCAAGGAGACGCGGCTGACGCCGCCGCCCACGCCTAATCAATCTCCTGTTCGCACAGATTCTACTTCAATCGAGATCGATTTTTCTGCGGATCTGGTTGAGTTCCTCGTTCGCATCTCTAATTCACCGCCGCCAGCAACCGATCTCCACCCCACCGTTCTTCACCACCAGAGCGCTGCCATCCCGTTCTCTATAATCGATTCACCGGCCTAAGCATCTCCACAGAGCCTGCTAATTTTGAATCACCCCACCACCTGAGAAATTTGTCGAAATCACCACCTAGGCTGAAGAGGAGGTTTGGCATTCCGGCGATGATTGACGGTGGTTCTGTGGTGGATTTGTCTTATTCTCCAGCGTAATCACCACCTAGGCGGCATCCCTTCTGCATCAACCCCATCGCGAATCGTTGTTGATGATTACAGTTGCAGCAGCCTTCCATCTAATATGGGGATAAAACTCTTATAATATTCAAGAGACTCCCTGAACTTATACGCCTTTTACACTAATGCATCGAGAAATAAGTAATTATTTATTTACCCCAAAACTTATTCAAACGTGGTTTTCCAATGTCTTTGTAAGATTTGCCTTACAATAAAGCTGCCTTATTTAATTGTTTGCCTCTTCAAATTAATTTTTAATCAAATTTAGAGTACACAAGACTAAAATAAATTTGTTATAAAATTTAGACTACAAAATAGCGGTACAGTAAATTTAAAATTATATGATTATATATTAATTAACTACCGCCCTTTTTAAAAATTATATACAAGTTACACTTGAATTTCAAATTATAAAATTTATACCATCTTTACTCATACATTTCCATTTTATTAATGGTCAAAGAGAAATGATCGGAGAGAAATTAAAGAAATTTCAAACATGTTTTCCGACAAGCATACACTTGTTTCATAAAATTTGAGCGTTTTCTCAAAGCGTTACTAGGTGTTTTTTTGTTTTTTTTGTAATTTCCATGACTTGTAATATCTTGAAATAAGGTACTGAACATTTTGTTAGTGACTTGCATGATGCCTCATTTTTTAAATGAAAAAAGAGTTCCGTAAAAAATAATCAAAAACATTTCCCCTTCCAATTTTGATTATGGAGTGTATTTTAATATTTCACCTCATCTGTGAATGGAATACTGCATGAAATTAAATCAATGATCTATGACACATGTGCAGCAAAACTAATTTTTATTCACAACCAGCATGATATTGATTTAGCATCAAATGGATACTTCCCACTTTGCAAAAAACAGCCTAGGCCTACCATAGTCAAAGTTCACTGGTCTCCACCTCCGGTAGAATTCAAAGTTAATATTGATGCCTCTTGGACATCATTACATAAAGAAACATGAATATGACTTATTATTAGAGATCAGAATGGGAATTTTATTTGTGCAAAAACCTTGTATACTCATGCTTACTCCCCTTCGCATGCTGAAATTCTTACCATTAGTTTTGGTCTGGCTAATTCTATTCAGGGATCACCATGTATAATAGAGTCAGACTACTCACATGCTATTAAAATGATACACACACCCGAGCTAGCACCATGGTCCCTTTTCTCATTGGTTGATGAAATTAACAAGGCCAAATCAGACACTCAAATAATTCACTCTTTTAGAGAGGGAAATTTAGTTGCTGATTCACTAGCAAGACATGCTATAACACATAAACTGGCTGAAACATTTGACATCCATTCTCTCCCTGCTACAACCAGAGGCCTATACATTTTTGATAAAACCGGCACACCTGCCCTTAAAATTCACCCCTAGTATGGATGCTACTTATTTTTCTTCCACTCTGTATTTTCAGGTGAAAGAAACGCATAAATGGAGACTCAGCTTACTGCAGGCCTCATCACTACTGATATCTGGAATATGCATCAGCACACCCTCAGCTCTATATGGACCACAGCTCTTCAAGGATCACACTTCTCATCATCAAAAGCTACCAGAGAGACTACATAATCTCTTACCTATTTTTAGGTTGATGATTTTTTTTCCTAGTGCCGCTTAGAGTTTTGCAATGCAATTCTCTTATAGGCTTTGGGAATTAGAATCATCCCTACTTATTCTTTTGTATAGTCCTCTTATGTCTTTATTCTTTCGCAAAAACATTGATATGCTTTTGGAGGTATAGCTCAAGACCATCCTTTGTTAAAAGGTTATGGTATGTAAAATTGATCTGCCTTCTGTCTTTATAAGGGTTTGGGATGCCTAATATAAATTCCTCCATCAATGGTGGTTTTGACAAAAAAAAAGTATTTAATATTTATTGATTAAACAAGTATTATACTATTATTATTGATATATTTTCAATTATATTGATATTTACTAGTCTTGCCTGAGTTTTCTGACAAAAACACTCTTATATATAGAACCCGCCCCTGTATAATTCAAAATAAAAAATAAAAACCCTAGTTGTGATTTTGGAGAGCCTGCGGGTATTTTGTTGTTTCACACGTAGGTCCTGTTAACAGGGCCGTCACTCAGAATTTAGGGTTTAGAAAAAGATGAGGTCCAAATAAATTTTATTTTTATTATAATTTAATAATTTTTTGAAATAGACCATAAAAAATAGACTAATAAATGATTATATAAAATAGAAAAATAATGAATATTTTACCCTAACGTTTGTATTCATATCGAAAAACTAATTATTAAAGTTAAAAGTAACTATAAGTTACATTATTATAAGATTCAGTTTATCTCGTCAAATTAGATTGAAGTGTTTTTTCTTACTCTGGCTAAAAATGGCAATTCCTCAATATGTCTTAATCTGAACCTCACCGTCGATTGATCGGCACCGCCATGTCTACGGAGCCATCATTGGGCGATCCACCGCCCCTCTCCTCATCCCCAACATCTTATGCCCTAGCTCTTAACAATAAGAAATCAGATTTGGTCGTACTTTACGCCAATCTAAAACCTGACCTCCTTTCAATCTAAAGCCAAAAATTGATCACTTGGGGGAACCCGGAATCCATTTCTCGGATGAGGAATGTGATAAACTGGAAGCCCGATGCGATTTATTTTGGTCGAAAATTTTACCCGAGCGTGACCCCAACTTGATCGGTGTCACCGGGATTTCAACATCGCTGGCTTTAAATACCAATTCGGTATATTTTTGGTCGACAACCACCATGTCTTTTACACTTTCAACTTGCAGATGACTATTATCGATGTTGGATCCATAAGATTTGGAATTTTGGTTTTTACTAAATCAAAATCACCAAATGGACCCCAGACTTCAATCCTAACGTCGATCCACCTCTGGTTCCAGTATGGGTAAGCTTATATGGATTGCCTCATCAATTCTTTGACGAATTTGCTATGCTTTCTATTGGTAACCTAATTGGACATCCTGTTAAAATTGATCAAGCAACTCTGAACCGTACTCGCCCTCGTATTGCTAAGGTCTGTGTCGAACTACATGTTACTAAGCCCTTGACAGAGGGTTTGGATAAGCTATAGATCATATAATTTTTGGCAGTATTTGGAGTATGATATGGTGCCAGATTAATGTCTAAACTGTTCAAAATTGGGTCACTCAAACTTTATGTGTAAAATGGATCCTGAAATCAGAAAAAGCTCCAATTTTGAGATGCCTATGGTTAAACCTGATCCTACTCACATTGTGAAAGAGGCAACTGATAATGCTAATGAATCTATTGAGCAATCCACCTTGGAAAAGTGTGGTCTTTTTGCAGGTACAAGAAACACATGGAAAGCCAAAACTAAGAAGACAACCGGCAGAGAAGAAGGCAAGCAGAAGAAAAAGGATTCAGCCCCACAAGTTTTAGATTCTAACCCTAAGGATAATAGAGGCAAGAATGTAGCCCATACTCATAATAGCTTCAATATTTTGGCAATTATAATGAGACAGTCGCAGTGAACCAAGATTTAAATAATGATTTAAAGCACACCAGTGACACCACTGTTGTGTTTCTGATTACTAATGTTTCTTCTCATGATTGTGTACAGACAGGTGAGAGTGATACTCCTAGCAACAATTAGGTTGGTGTACTACAACAGGAGCTGGAGCAGGGTAAATATGCTAAATTTGATAATGGTAGCAAGGATGCAGAAAGGAGTATGATGACTGAGGATACTCGCTCAGATGGGGAATTTAATAGCCCCCAAGGTAAGTATACTAATCCTAGGTCACGGTCAGTGTCACAGAGTGAGCCAAGTAGTCCGAAAGAGAGATGGTCACATGAGAGAGTAGATAAAAATGGAGACTTTATCTTAGATCCCTTGTTACAATCTCAGAAGAAGCTTGATAGACTTATTAATCAGATTCAAACTGAGAATGGTAATGTGGGTACTCAGAGTAAAAGGAAGTACACTAAAAAGGATTACACTCAGGCTCCTAAAACAGTCACTACTAGATCCAAGACAATCTCTTTTGATGCAATTTGAATAATAGGTTTGTAATATTTGTTTATGGAATGCTAGGGGGATTAGAAGTAAGAGGGCATAGAGAAGAGTCATACACATTAGGAGGAAGAATAAAATTAGATTATTTGTAATAATTGAACCTATGGTTAAATCTGATCAGGTTAGATCTATAGCTTTTCAATTAAGTTACAGTTATTTTAATTCTGAACTAAGGGATAAAATATGGATTTATTTGGGTTGATAGCTTTACAGTTACAGTCACACACTTGCATGATCAATTTGTTCTTACAGATTTAAAGCATGTCTCATTAACTGCTTCTTGATCAGCTTCTTTTGTTTATGGAAGACGCACTAGATTGGATAGGGATCCTCTCTGGAAGGATTTATGCGCATTAATTATTAATGCACTGATGATAGCCGTGGACTTCAATGTGGTCATATTAGCAACTCAGTATCTCGGCCAGTCCTCTCCTAGTCATAATAGTATGTTGGATTTTAATAAATTCATAGATGCTAATGAGTTAGTAGAGTTGCCCACAATAGGAAACTTATTTACTTGGTATGGAGTCAGTCGTAGAGGTCATGTGTGGTAGAGATAGAGATAGAATCTTGGTTAACAATGTCTTTCTAAGTATTTTTCCAACCAGTAGAGTTAGGGTTAAGTCTAGGATGTCATCTGATCATGCACCTTTATTACTGTCACTGGAAGATAACACTCAACAATCAGGTCCTAAGTCCTTTAAATTTAAACATTGCTGACTTCGACATAGTGATTTTCAGAGAGTTGTGATGGAAAATTGGGCTTTACCATGTGATAACTATGGAATGTTGAGATTCTCTTTAAAACTGAGGAGATTCAAATTAGCATTGAAACAGTGGAACAAAGATGTATTCGGTAATGTGCATGAACAAGTTTCAATAGATGAGAAATTGGTTGAGTTGAAAGAAATTGAATTCCAAAACAATAATTTCGAGGTCAATAGGATTGAACTAAACAGAGTGCAGCTCAACTAAGCTTAGCTCAGTCTAGAGAGGAAATATTTTTGAAATAGAAGTTAAGGGTAAAATGGTTGAAGGAAGGGGATTCTAATTCTAGGTTCTTTCATGCTTCAGTGAAATTTAAGCATGCAAGACAACAAATCTTGGCCGTTAGAGACTCACAAAATAATCCGCTCACTGATCCTGATTTGATATCTGTTGAGGCAGTCAAATGTTTTCTAATCTTTTAGCTGTTGAGACACAAAGCACAAATTTTTCTGATGATGAGTTGCTACTGAACAACATCCTTGCTCTTATATCTGATGAAAATAATAGGGATTTACTCAAGCTCAGTGATCTTCTTGAGTTGAAACATGTTATTTTTGCTATTGATGGGGATTCAGCTCCAGGGACTGATTGCCATTCAGGAAAGTTCTATACTAATTGTTGGGATATTATTGCCGATGATCTTGTGAGTGTGGTGAATGATTTTATCGCAAGTGTTCCTATTCCCAGAGTCATAGTTGCCTCTTATATCATCTTGATTCCTAAAAAGCCTGTTGTTAACCACTTTTCTGATTTTAGATCAATAAGTCTTTCAAACTTCTTAAACAAGGTTTTCGCTAAGTTATATACTGAAAGAGTTAAGCCCATAATTCTCTAGCTCATATCACCTGAACACTCAGCATTTGTTTAGGCTAGAGAGCTGGCAGATAATGTTTTATTGATGCCATAGATTACCAATTTTTTGAACAATAAAACTAGAGGAAGTAATATAATTTTCAAATTAGACATGGTTAAAGGTTTTGATAGAGTTTCATGGTCTTTTTTGACAAAGTTTTTACTTAAACTGGGATTTAATAACCATTTTGTAACTAATATTATGGGCTTAAATCTGCAACAAAATGCTCTGTCCTTGCTAATGGTCATCCCAAAGGCTTCTTTGATACGTCAAGAGGTATAAAAAAACGAGATCCTTCATCTCCATTTTTGTTTATATTACTGACTGAAGTATTCACTAGGAACCTGTGCATACTTTTTTAGAGTCAAGGATTGGATATTTTAGATTGCCACATTTGGCTAAGAAAATCAGTCATCTCAATTTTGCAGATGATATAGTGGTTTTCTTAAAAGCTAATAAAACTAGTTTGCAAAACCTGAAAAGTTTCTTGATTTCTTATGAAAATGCAACTGGTTAAAGAATAAACATAGAGAAGCCAGCTTTTTATGTAACTAAACATGCTACAGGTGCTACAAAGCCTATGGTTACACAATTATCAGGCTTCAGGGAAGGACACTTCCCTTTCACGTATTTAGGGTGTCCCATTTACAACGGTAGAACTAAACATTGTTACTTTCAAAATCTCTTTGATAAGATGGCAGCTAGATTGGCTATCTAGCAGAATAAGTGGTTGAACCGGGCTGGTAGATTGATTATGATAAAGCATGTATTGTCAGTCATACCTCTTCATATATTGACTGTTATAAAACCTACTAAGGGAGTAATTGATAAATTGCATGTTTTATTCTCAAAATATTTATGGGGATCTACTAAGTATGGTCAAAAGTGAGTTTGGAGATCTTTGTCCAACATATGTTTCCCTCTGATTGAGAACGGATTGGGGGTTAAGGATTTACACTCAACTATACTCAGTTTTCTCTAAAATTATGGTGGAAGTTGCAAAAATGGGATAGTTTATGGTCTGATCAATGCGCAAAATGGGATAGCAAGATATGACACAAATTCCATAACTATCACGCTAATGTGCATGCAGAAATGGACTCACAATTGCTCTTAAGAATGGTACAAAAACAGTACAGAATGCCATGGAATCTGGTAAATGCCATCAGAAATATATGGGAGATAGGTGATATCATTATACTTTTCTCTCACATGTATAGACAAGCTAATGTTGTTGCAGATGCATTGGCCAAACAAGCAACCCGTACTAAACATCTCATATATATATATATATACCGTTGCTACATTGCCTATATATATTAAGGGTCTAGTCTCCCTTGACAGTAGAGAGACTCCCTATTTGAGATGATCAAAAAGAATGTTTACTGCTGTTATTAAGTATATGATAACATGGATGGAAGCAGCTTACTGAATGGAAGGTGAAAGCAGTTATGGACCAGGTGGAAGCAGCAGGAGCAAGGGAGCAGCTGATTTCTCTGGAAATATCATCAATGGGGGACTTCAGTCTCAGGTTGCATCCTAGTGGAACCCTGTACAAGTCGGCAGAGTTGAGTTTCGCTTTGGCGATCCCTAAAGTGCTTGTTGTAACGACTTCTCTCATCGGCAGAGTTGGGAATCGCATAGTGATCCCTAAATTGCTTGTGAGAGTAGACATGATTGTACACTAAGATCACCAAAATTACTTATGTGTATTTCAGTTTGTAATAATTTCATACAAAATTTTACAAACTGCCTATTACAGACTTTTAATGGTGTGGTGAGTCAAATAAATTTTCACCCCACTAGTTAGTAGTTTAAATTTTTTTTAAAATTAATTTTTCTTGGAAATGAGCAAAACAATTAAGAGAATAATTATAAAACGAAAGTGAAAGTATTAAAAGGAAATAAAAAATATCTTATGTTTAGAAACTTAAAAAACTAGGATTTTTGAAAATTAATAATATAATGCATATACAAAATGCTAATATATAAAATTTTGGGGCCCAGAGCTATGGAAGACTTTGTACCTCTTGATAGCCCCGGTCTATGCTTTTTTTGAACTTATTTGTGTTGAACTGCAGGGAAAGTAGTTGAAATTAGTTGAACCAAATTGCATCTAACTGAAACACGTTACAGTTAGATACGACACGCTGCAATTAGGTGAAACCAACTGCAGGTAGTTGAAATTAACTGAATCAAGCTCAATTATCTAAAATTGTTATTACTATTATTTTTTTTTTATTGTTAATATGAATTCAAATATATATGGTAACGTAAAAATAAAATAATGCTTTTCAACTTCACATTTCACGCACATATATGATAAAAGAATTGCATTGTGTAACGAATTCAATTTATTCACGAGAAGTATTTTTTAATTTAGTTTAATTTATTAAAATGAAAAGATCTCAAACCTTTACAATAAAATAATAATTATAACGGTTTACGTCTATAATATTAATTTATTGTAACATTTTGTTTGGAAAATGAAAATTATTCCCCAGAGTATAAATATTAAAACACGGGTTTTATATATTTAGAATTCGTAAGGTGGTGATACTATTGAAATTGAACCATTAAATAATTAATATTGAATGTAATGGATATTGATTTTAGGAGTATGTCATTGACATTTGTTAAAAAACAACTTAATTTCAAACATTTATTGAAATGAAAAAATGAAGTCATTTTAAGTTAGGTGAATTCAACTGCAGATAGCTGAATTTAGCTGAATCAAATTGAAATTAGATGAAATATGCTGGAATTAAGTGAAGCACGCTGCAATTAAGTGAAGCGTGCTGAATTTAACTGAAATCAGTTGAAATTAATTTAACTTAACTATAATATGCAAAAAATAAGTTGAACCTGACAGAACATTAATAGGTTCCGACAATCCTACACTTTCGTAAATTATAGTAAAGATCCGCTAATTAAATAGTATGACGGTGATAGTTTATCTAATCACATAGAGTTGTTCCATTGGATTAGTCTAATTATTATTCATCTTTTAATCACATAGCAGTCGATCACCTCAATCATACGAGTTTCACTCCAAAATTGACTCTAGTTTTTTTACTTGGGACTCACTATCATAATTTCTTTCTTTTTTCTTTGTAAGCTAGCTGGTGGTTTCAAATTTTAAAAAACCATATGTTTTACACGCTTAATAAGTTTGACGTTAAAATGTTCCTCTTTATATGCTTTTGAAGTGAATTATTGACTTTTTTTAACCTTTTTTTTGGGTTAAAACTAAAGGTACGTAAACTCTCCTAACTTAAACGAAAAAATTGTGAACCAAATTAAATTAAAAAATTAAAAAACAAATTGAAGAAAAGAGAGTTCCTAATACCAAACATTTAAGGGTAATTAATGTAATGAATCAAAATATGGTTGTACCAATACTTAATGAAATAGTAGGTCGGACTTGTACAACAAACTTTAAATAGTCCGGCGGCCTAGACTCTTCCAATGAGTTGTTTTTTTTTTTTTAGATCACCCAATGAATTTTATGAATATGAATATGAATCATTTTCACTAAAGCTATGGGCAACCATAAACAATGCAACTATAATTACACGGAATTAAAAGAAAAACGTATTATATTATAAGTACTGCATGCAAATGTAACTATGAACCCAGAAACTGACTACGTGTCGATCATGAACTGGTCTTCATGAGATCGAATTCATTTCGAGAGACACGTACTCTACATAGATCAATTGATGAACTTTTATTTAGTTGGATAGGAGTATACATTGGGATTGCTTCTGGAGTTCGATCGAAGATCCACCCCTAGCAGGACATCTTGCATCGACGTGGCAGCAACCGTTTAATTAATATTTCTGTTTATGGTTGGGGCAAATAATGGTTTGAACTTTGAATAGAATCTGGGGCTCAAGATACCGTTTGTTTGTGCGGAGATTGGTTGGGTTTGGGTGAGATTCACTGGGTTCGAGTATATTTCGGGTATATGATTTTTATTCGGGTTTAAGTCTTGATCGGTGTCACGATTCCGGTGGATCGGACTGCAATTCCGGCGAATTGCCTATCGGAAAATAACCGTTCCGGTGAACGGTTGATATATTCAGAAGAAAATCAAGTTAAAAGAGAAATTACAAATTCAATGTGATCCCATTCCAAAGGGTGGTTCTCTATTCCTAACACTCTAGGCTATATACTAAGAAAGAAATGAAATGGCAGTTCCATAATCGCCCAGATAGGATGAAGCCTCTCTGCCTATCTGTTTCATCTTTTAACTATTTGCACAAAGGCCCTCCCTCCATATTTCCTGAGTTTGCGTTTAGACCCATGGATCCTAACATTCTCTCCTCCTTAACTTCAAGCTTGTAGTCATAAAGTATTCTGCAACACTGGGAATTTTTCTGAACTGTAGTGCCTTGTGAGCACCAAGAGGATTCAAATTTATCCCCATAAAGTAGCATGCAGTATTGAACTTTTTGGAGCCAATAAAGAACTACATGCAGTGGGATTTCCAGCTTTGCTTTGGAAAATCCAGCCTCAAAGTAACCTTTCTGAACTTTTCTGTCATTCAAATTGAAGTAAAGATGAAGGCCAATTCAGTACAAAGCTCAAAATTCATATAGTAATTCCAATGCATCATTTTATGGTGCCAGAACTGATCAGAAAGAGTACTCGAATGAAGCCCTTTCCTTATTTCGACCTGAACGCACTGAACCTGCATCCTTTCAGACAATGAAAAGAAACCAGCAATTTTTCCAAAGCTGCTGCAATTAGGTGATGTTAACTCACTGGTCTGAAAATGTTCCAAACTCATACTCCTAGCTTCCAATTGCCCTCCCAGCTCTATACAAAGCTCTAAACTCATATGGTCCAAATGCATAATTTTATAGCACCAAGACTGTTGTTGTTGCTGCTGCTGCTGTTGTACCAAACTGCTGCTGCAATCATTCCATTCTGCATCAAACTGCTGCAACACTCCTTCCATTTTGCAGCATTATTTGCTCCATACAGTCCAACAAGCTTCTGGCCTTTGCAACATTGTAGCTCCTCCAACAATTTCCTCAACACAAGTACACCCTCATTTCCCAGTTTGCAACAATGCTGCTGCATAAAAATCCAGTATAGCACAGTTGCCCTCTCTGTGAGACTTTTAGTTTTAATGCTAACAACAGCTGCTCCTCGCATACCAGAACTTCACCACACCCTAGTGCACTAGCCATCCTTGTATTACTGTCTCCATTAAAAATGGTGGAACATAGCACTAGCAGAACCCATTAAAAGATGGTGAAATAGGAATGCACTCTTCTCCATAACTCCATTAAGTGTATCCAGCACTGTCTCATCTATGAGCTGAAACACAAACCCAATAATGATCTGAACTGTGAACTTTTTCATGGAAATCAAACCTACTGTACCTCTCATAAAAGCAGTGGATACTTCACTTCGTGACCTGGGAAGTTTCTTGAACACAGTAGTAACCATAATCAGTTCAGCCATAATATTTCTTGCTGTATATTCCCTCCCCCTAAAAAGACAGCTTGTCTTCAAGCTACAGTTCAGAATCCCATGTACACACCAGCATCCTTTCTGTGCACAAAGTTCCCCAGAACCCCGAGCTGCACTACGCTTCATTTTTTCTAACAATGTCAGCTCTCGATGAAGACCACTTAAGATATTCTGAAAACTACTCTGAATAATACCCGGATCAAAAAGTGTAAACTGTCCAGAATCATTACTAACTTCAGTCACAACATTCACCATAACACAACCTTTATTTTTACAGGATTTCTTCAAGTTCGTAACAGAAACATACATCGATTCCTTATTAACCACCTGTTCCACTACCCTAACCTTCTCAGGATATTCATCGGGAACTAACTCATCTTTGCTTTTAGCAATTTCCATTTCTAACTTCTGACAATTCAAGTATTGGTCAATGCATAACTTGTGATGCTTCTCTTCAACACTAGCACAACAAAAATCATAACCATTTCCGAATGAATGAACACCACTCTTGACTAACCCAATATCCTCATCATAAACTGGATATGTAAGCTCATTATCATTCTAAGAATTTCTGCTAATGAAGTCTTCATAGGATTTAGTATTATCACCAATTATTCCCACATTACTCATCAGTGGCCTTAAAACCTTCTGAAAATTTATCCAGTTCCACTTCATTAACAAACACATTTTTTTTAACTTCAATTTCTTTCAACTCAAGCACAACAAGTGGATTCTTAGAAATCTCTATGCCAGGATCAAAACAATAATGATACACTGAAGCGTGAATACCTTCAGAGACTACAACATTGTGTCTATCTTAACTATCCAGTCCACAAGCTTTATCCTCCGGTTTACTACCCAAAAACTCAACTAAACTCACTGAATTTTCACCCTGTAATAATCTACTTCCAGAATCAAGAAAACAACAAAAGTTGACTTGTTTATTGAAATTGATTTCATCCTCACAACATTTCTCATCAACAGACTGCTGATCTAGGTTCCTACCCTCAGGCCTTAGGTTATGATCATTAGCTGCAGCAGTTTTTAATTCCAATTGACCAACCCGAGAGGCAATATTCACAGACCTATCAACAGTTTTATGTACAATCTGATCAACCCTAGGGTCAAGATTTACAGTCCTCGTGTCAAATTTCACATGATCAACAGGTACATTCAATTCCTTAGGCTCAGATGAAACAACTCTATGATTAACCGCAACAGAAGATGATTCACGCACATTGTCATAAGCAAGCTCAAATTGAGGATGGGTTATCGAAATACCTCGCATTGGAGGTGGAGAATCACAGGTAGCTCCGGCGAACTCACTGTCTGCAGCCGATAAACTTCCCCTCGGGCTGACCTTCATTTTGAGAAACCCGACCCGACCCGACCCGGCCTGACCCGAAAATTCTGGGCCAAGACAAGTCCCGTCTGGGTCAAAATGGGTCACTGCTCCACGGGTCGGGTCGGGTCACGGCCCGTTTGACCCGGTTTTTTTTTTTTTTTTTGTCCTTTATTTTTACAAATTGTAATGCACACATTTATGAATTATGACTAAAAAATCTCAAATTTTAAATAAGATATAAGTACAATTTGTAATGCACACATGCTTAATGCATAATTAACAATTTAAGATTCATTAAGAGAAATCATCAAATCTCTACTATTGCATAGTCAAAAAAGACAGACTCTATTTCTTCATTTGTCAGCAACACTTCATTTCTTTGGCATCAAACTCCATCATCTGACCATGATAGAAGAAATACTTATATCATTGAAGTCTACAATGCTTGATGAACACCATGCTGATGGGGCAAAAATACAAGTCATCGGAAACATCACAATACTTAGTTTAAACAATCTTATATACAAAGTTCTTCAATCCAATCATAAACCATAAAAAAATATCATTACCGAATTCAGAAACCATACCTAACTCATGATTGTCACTCATCAATATCTATGATACGATGCAAATCGGCTCCTGGAATCTCTGTAAACAAACATATAAGCATGACGGTATGTTAAGTTCCATTACCATTCACAAATAAAATAGACATGGAACATGAAAGTAATCTACTTCATTATATTCTAAGTCCATGGTTATTAAGTAAGGCTAACAAGTGAGTATTTTAAGTCATGTTCCTGGTTATAATGTTTCAGGAGTATTTTATTCTGTTCATTAACAAACAAACTGAACATAGACTACACAAGTATAGGGATTTACCTGGTTCAGGTTCCGCTTCGAGGTGCTCAAGTTGTTCAATATACTCCTCCATACAAAGAGGCTTGTGGCATTTTCTAAGCCAATCTTGCGCACATATAACAGCCTCTACCATCCTCGTAGACAGTGAGCTACGAAAAGAATCACCAGTGTCATTTGAAGTAGCATTATCAACAGTCACAGTTAAAACCTTCTTGATACCCCAATCCAACAAACACAACTCCACGGTTTTACCAATCAAGTCACCCGTGTGATTAGCAATTGGACAAAAATTGACAATTCTCTTATGTAAAGTCCAACTATCATCAATAAAATGGGCCGTTAAGCACAAGTGATCAATATTTTGATTAGATCTCCACAAATTAGTGGTAAAGGAAACACTCGAAGATAGCCTACAAAAGAACTGCTTTAACTTAATCCTTTCTTCGAGATACAACTCATAGCAATCTCTAGTCACAGTAGAACGAGAAGGAATTTCAAAGCTAGGCTGCATTTCCTTACAAAATAACCTAAACCCCATTTTCTCAACATGACTAAAAGGCAGTTCATCAATAATAATCATATATAACAGTCAATGCCCTTCTACATCTAGCTTGATCAAAGACCACCACAGATAGAGGAGAATTACTTACTTTCTGCTTTTTTGGAGGCTTAAAAAACTCATTTTTGGAGGCTTAAAAAACTCAGACTTCTTACATCTTTCAAGATGTCTCTTCAAAGCAGTAGTTCCCATTGATGGAGCACATGCTATATCTCTCGAGCAAAAGATACAAGCTGCTGTCCTTTCCTCTTTTGGCACATCTCTATTGACAGTATAGTAAGGCCAAACCCAAGATCTAAATGAGCTATCTTCACTTGTCGCTCCTTGAGTATCCAAATTTGGAGCTTCTTGAGTACTAGCCGCCGCACTTCCACCTGACATTTTCAAATTCCTACAAAAATGTAGCTATCCAGAGATTAGAATAGCATCGTACAAGATTTCACCATATCCACAAAATGCATACATTACATTACAAGTTAAGATTGTAAATTATATAATCCCATTTTAACATAAATTAAAATCATGAACTGATATACTTTGTTAAATCCCAGATTAATATATACTTTTTCCACCCAAAAGGATATACAATATTTCCAGTATTTTAAAGATTCAAATAAATCACATGTGGTTCTACAGAATATACAATATTTCCCCGTACACAAAGAGAGTTTTAAAAAACAGCATTTATATTCCTCTTCTAAAACTTGTTTTCTCACAAACTACTCGAGTATAGCTCACTAAAAGGACAGATGAACTTCAAGGAAAACACACGACAAGATTCATAATCTCACATCAGATAAACAAATTTAGAAACTTTACCCTGTTTGATCCTTCTCAGACAAGAACAGTTGCCAGCAGATGAACAAACAAAGCTCAAGCCGAACCCTTTACTCAAAAACCTGAAATTTACAATCATCAACCAAAGTTAAATAAAAAAAACCTTTAACCAAACACCAAAAACCAGCAAGAAACGATTTTTCATTGGTTCCATCAGTACCTCAAGCTATCTGATTAGCAGGAATCTAAAACATGGAGTTAATGAGATATGGAGCTATATGATTTTCATTGCTTAAAAGTTCTGCAGTTTATATATAGAGTTACTGAGATATCTTTCACGATATTTACATAAGAAATAGGGGTAATTCATCGAAGCAATCACCGTCATGCATTTACAGGTAGTCATAAACTATGGATGTCATAGGAAAATGCAGAATGCAATGGCAAAGATAACATACTCCCAGTTGACATTATAGCACAGTAAAAGTGAAACCGTCCATAGAATAAGAAATGCTGAACTTGTGTACAGAAAATTAATTAGTTGAAGAATCTTAGTAGCACCAACAATTCAGATGAGCCTATCAAAATTGGCAGTGGTACCACGCAAAATATTTTAGCAGTTTTAGCAGTTTTAGATCAGTAGATCAGTAGTATATCTGCTTGAGAACAGAAATTGAAGTGAATGAATTTGAAACTTGCCACAAGGATTCTCTGTGTACCTTGTTGATCCAGGCGGCCTTACAAAATTTTCCAACAAAAAGTGTTTTTGCTTGTGAACTGATATGGCCAGACTGCAAGTTATAAAGTGAACAAGTTAGCTTAAAAATAACAGACTGAAAACATCATATACTGATAGCAGATATGCAAGAATCCATCATACTAGTATCCCTTCAAGCAACATAAGGGAAGTATGCAAAAACATATATCCCTTGGAAAAATGTCAATGAACCATGTGAATTGGAACATTATATAGATAAACAACTAAAACAAGCCATAACCACAATAAGGGAAGTACATGTCATATGCTAATAATATCTGGCAATAGTTCTAGAGAAAAAGATTGTCCAACAAAACCTCCAATATGACTAAGTAAAATAATCCAATGACTAAGAATACTCCAATGTCTCAGTAAAAAAATTCCAGAAGATATTAATAACAAATTATGAAGGGAATTGTTTGACTTACCCAAGCATAGGACTCAAAAACCTCAAAAACCTGTCAGGCTGTTGACTTTCGACTGGAAAATTAAAGCCTGGCTGCGTCTCCAGACGTCTCCAGAATTATGAAGGGAATTGTGTGATCGGTAGCTAAAGAACAAGTGAATGGATATGAAGATCCAGTGGAATACAAGTTCGGTGAGGAAAATGGAAGATGCTGCCTTTACTCACTCATACTGCAATCTGCAACTGTAAGCAACAATCCATTACAAGGGTACTATAAGTGCATCAACCGAACCAAACTTCCAAACACAGCAAATAAACATACTTATAATAGCATAAAACTGAACAAAGTTCCTAATTGTTCAGTTTGCGCAAATATAATAATTTCGGGTAAACTAACAAAGAGAGGAACCAACAACACTACTACAGAGGAAGGAAGGCTGCAGCTTTTCAGGCAAAAAAGCATGTTACAAATAGCTGAAAGGAAATCATCAGTGCCAATCAAGACACAGTCATAGCTTTCTACAAGTATCCAGTCATGCTCAGGTTAGAACATACATTCAACTAGACAATTGAAAGACCTCGCCTACAGCCTAAACTACTAACCATTCCCAGCTTTCAGCAAAACAACGCAATCACAGTAAACTACACACCACATGCCACAAAAATGAAACTAGAGTTTGGTTGCCAGCTAACATAAACACAACAATTCACCCGTAACATTACCTTGCGCAAAGCAGTTGCCAGCTCTTTCCGAGTGAAGTTTGCAGTAGCTGCAGTAGTCAACAGGATGCCGTTGCAGAACTGGTACAATGCCACATTCTTCTGAACATACTCAGTGAAATTCACTCTAAAAATCACAAAAAAACAAAACTTAACCATCAGAACACAACAATAATCCTACATAACAAAGCCCTAAACCCAGAAACTTCTATGAGAGTCTATGAGAGTAAAACACCTAAAGCAACATACTTTACAAATAGGTAGCACCTGCAGATGATTAATGGTGGTATTGAAACAAGTCTACTGCTTCAGCTTGTCGAGACGAGCAAGGGTTATTGACAGAGAATCGAGCAAAAAAATCTGGGTCATAATCGCCGACAGAGTTTGCCACAATCGCCGTTGAAATCTCAAATTTGACTCTGAATCGCAGAGAATGATTAGGCTGCGGCAGATGAATAGTGATTTCGGGTCAAAATGGGTCTGGACTTGTTTTAATCTGACCCGTCCCGACCTGACCCAAAATTGTAATGACCCGTCACGACCCGCGTCCAACCCATTAGGCCCTAAGATTCGGGTCAATTCGGGCCAAAATGGCTGACCCGCCCTAGCTCGCGGGTCAGCATGAACAGCCCTACCTCGCAGTCTTCGAGGAACTTATCACCTCCTCAGACGATTCTTCTGGAGTTGCTTTCCTAGGAAGGATTGGTGAAGAATCCTCAACGAATTCATCACCTTCTGGCCTGAAATCACCCATGGCCGGAGATACTTTACCCCGAATGATTGTCTGGAAATCGACGCTTGAAAAGGTTACTGGAGAATTGTTGTCGCTGATTAATACCGGAAGTTCACCTTTCTGGGAGAGCTCTTGCGTTCCCTCAAACAATAAACCTTCATCTCCGCTTGCGTCAACTCCCTTTCCGCCAGTACCTAGCCTCTTTCAATCACCCTCCGATCTGCCTCCAAAAGAGAACTCCCCCACATTTGCCTCCATTCGTCCAAATTCTCCCTCCAATATTCCAATTCCACCCAGGCTAATTTCAATTTTCCCTCCACAGTTGCTGTTTCTCGAGATTCCGGCCGAGAATCGGCCGGCGAATTCTCCAACCGAACAAGAGCGTTGAATTTCTTCAATTCCCGCTCCATTGTTGATGCTTGAATCATCACCACAGGCGCAAGGGAACGGCTCTGATACCAATTTGTCATGATCCCGGTGGATCGGACTGCAATTCCGACGAATTGCCTATCGGGAAATAACCGTTCCGGTGAACGGTTGATATATTCAGAAGAAAAACAAGTAAAAATAGAAATTACAAATTCAATGTGATCCCATTCCAAATGATGGTTCTCTATTCCTAACACTCTAGGCTATATACTAAGAAAGAAATGAAATGGCAGTTCCATAATCGCCCAGTCGGATGAAGCCTCTCTGCTCTTGTTTCATCTTTTAACTATTTGTACAAAGGCCTCCATATTTCCCGAGATTGCTTTTAGACCCATGGATCCTAACAATCGGGTGCTTTCGGGTTTGGGTCCCGTCGGGTCTGTTGAAAAATAATTGGGTTCGGTTCGGATTTGGATTTCATTGTTTTGATTTTGGGGTCTCATCAGTTGATTTGAAAAAATATCGGGTTTGATTCGAATTTGGGTTTCATCCTTTCGGGTTTGGATTGGATTTGGTTTTAATTGGTTCAATTTCAGATACAATTTGGGTACAATCAAGTCAATTTGGATATCGTTTGATTTAACTCCAAATTATCGGGCTAAGATCGATTTAGGTGCCTTTTGGATCGGGTGTTTTTCAGGTTTGGGTTCAGACCAAGTTCGGGTGTTTTTGAATTATGGGTGTTTTTCGGGTTCGGCTTCGGTGTTGATTCGAATTTGGGTTCTGTTCGGTTACGGGTCCGATCGCATCTGAAACTTTTAGTTCAGATTTGGGTGTATCGGGTGTAATTCAAGTTCGGGTCATCAAACAGATTTCACTATTTGGGTCTTATTCTAGGTTCAGGTTCGGTATAATCAGTCAGGTTTTCGGGTTAGGTAATATCTTATCAGCTCTAGCAAAAGCAGAATCAAAGGATATGGGTTTATTAAATAGAATTAAAAATTACTATTTTTTAAAAAATAAACCACCATTGGTGTGGGGAATTATAGGTACCCCGGACCTTTAAAAATAGGCTAAAGCCTTATATGTTTTACAAAATAATCAGCTTAAAAGCTGGAGAAGCATCTAAAATACCAAAAATGAATGAATATTTGTATCTATTCTATTCATTGCAGCCTGTATATGGTTGAGTAATATTTCTACATTCAAATCTCAAATCGGGGAGCAGATTAGCGATCGAGGCAACAAAGACCGAAGCGCAACTTAGCCAACCGAAATATTTAAATGCAGGAATAGAACCATAACAGAGCTATTATATACAAAATCATTGTGCTACATTGTGGGTGCACTGTGTTTTTCCATAAGCAGGTTCATGCTTTTGCTATGTTGATCATTGATCTCCATCATTTTAGTGCTTTCCAACATGTCTGCAACTTCCTTTCAAGACCGGAAAGACAAAAGATGAAACAGCAGTACCAACATCCTAAAAGTTTACAGTGAGAATCTGAGATTTGGTATTCCCAACTTATTAAGCTGAATGATGGCTCTCAAATTACTAGGAGTCACAGTGTGTGTCAGATTAGTAGATATTTGTTATTCAAGACACATTTTTGCAATAAAATCTGCAGCACAGTTACTCTCTCTCATAGTGTGAGTGAGTTTATGCTGCATGGTATATTTGTTCAGTTCATGACACTGTGAGTATAAAGGCCATTCCATGGAGTTTGGATTTAAAATTCCTTTGACTGCAATCATAAAATCAGACTCAATATGGAAAGAACTTAGATTGAGATCCCTCCCAATCTGGAAACCTAATTTAATTGCTTGTATCTTAGCCCGAGTTGCAGATACACACATCATATAATGCATAGTCATTAGAACAACAGACAGGAGGCTGCCACTTAATTATTTTGACTGGTTTAGGCCTCCTGTTTTTTTATGAAAGGTGCCAGACCAATTTCCACAATAAAATGATTTCTAACTGGATTCCCAACTAATGGAAATGCTGTGAATATTCTAGAGACATGTCTGATGATTTCATGACACATGGACTGAACACTGAAATTTATATTATCATATATGAGCTTGTTTTTCCTGGTCCATAGAGTCCAGGTTGCCACCATTGTGGTAATTCTGATGACTGAGCTATGAACCTTTGTTAAGTCTACACATGATAAGTAAAATTGTATCCTCTGTCCTCTTTTTTTTTTTGAAAAGAAATTGTATCCTCTGTCCTCTTGTCCTGAAATTTCTCAGTCTAATTGCTAGTAATTTATGAAAGAAGTCCCAAATTTCCAGATTGGCATGACAAGTGTTGAAATAATGCTCTATACTATCATTGCTACAGCACAGTGGACACTTTGAGGCTATATTAAATCCAAATTTGGTTAATATATCATCAAAGGGAAGCAGTCTGTTTCTAATTCTCCATATTAATGTAGATATTTTTGAAGGGATAGGGACTTTCCATACCTGTTTCATTGCAGGGATTTCTTCCTCCACAATTCTGAAACTGTTGTAAGCAGCTTTGACAGTGAATTCCCCTGATTTTGTGGATTTCCATATCAGCTTGTCATCATGAGAAAGTTGTATCTCATAATCCTACAAAATAGCAACAATGTTAGTGGGAAAATAATCTACAACTTGGGACAGTAGCTGTGCCTTGTTTTGAATAAATGAAGCCAGGGTGATATTTGGAAAAGGGATATCTCCACCATCTTGCCAGAGATAGTACAGTGGGCCCTGTCCAGTCTAGTTTGCATCCCAAAAAGAGCAACTCTCTTTCCCATAGCAAACCTTAGTATTAACATTTGCATGTTCTGTCACACTGCATATTCTCTGCCAAGTGTGTGAGTTCCTGTATGAACTTGGAAGTGACCACGTGAATATGGTCCATATTGCCTCATTCTTCTGCAATTTCCACCACAATTTACAGGAGAATGCTTGCACAAATGCATTTAAATCTCTAAAACCCAGTCCATTTTCCTTTGTTGGCAGTGCAAGTCTTTGCCACTTCCTCCATATTTTTCTCTGGCCAAAGGATGATTCTCCCCAATAGAATTTGCTAGACATCATTTCCATTGTTTTTATAACCATCTAAGGAGGTCTCAGCACTGAGAAATAGTGTACTGGAATTGCCATCAGTGCATGTTTAACTAGTACCATCCTTCTTGTAATAGTGAGCCATAAATTTTTCCAGTTCTTTGTTACCCTCTCCATCTTCTCTATTAGTGGTAGATAGTACTGGACTTTGTTCCTTCCACTGAAAGGAACTCCAAGATACTGGAATGGCATATTTCCTTTTATCATACCCAAATTCCTCTTGATTAGTCTATTTATGTGCCTTCTGGATGAGTGAAGAATTCTGATTTAGAAAAAATCACATTCTGTCCAGAGGTACACTCATAAGCCCTCAAAAAATCCTTGACTCTCCTTAAGTTCCTTTTTTTGGAATTTATTAATAAAGTTGTATCATCAGCACACATCAAGTGTGAGATCTGTTCCACTCCCCTGGGCATTATAAATCCTTGAATGTAATCTATGCTAACAAGTTTTTTAAGACCGCTTGAGAAGGCCTCAGTCAATAGGTTATATAGAAATGGTAACATAGGGTCACCTTTCTTTATGCCCCTAGTGGATGGGAAGAATTCATATGCAACCCCATTAATCAAAACTTAAAAAATGGGCCGATGCAATTTTTTTGAGGACTATCTTAACAAAGGTTCCATGAAACCCAAAATGTAATAGGATTGAATTCAGAGAACACCATGACACTCTGTCAAAAGCTTTCTGCATATCCAACTTCACTATTAGATTCTGGTTTCTTTCATTCTTACACAACAATTTAGACATTTCCCTCATTTGTATTATGTTATTTGAGATATCCTTGCCCTTCAAAAAGGCTGACTGTTCTTGTGAAATCAACTTTGGCATGATTGGCTTTAGTCTCTCCGTCAACAGCTTGGAAAAGATTTTGTTAAAAAAGTTAGATAGGCTGATTGGCCAAAATTCAGAAAAAGAGGCTGGGTTTGGTTTTTTTGGAATTAGTGTAAGCCATGTACTTGCATTTGCCTTTGGGATCATGCACCTTCTAAAAACTCTCTTATAGAGGCCAGAAGGTCCTCTTTGATTACTTCCCATGAGTGTCTGTAAAAGGAGCCAGAAAAACCATCTGCTCCTGGAGAGCTATATTTGCTCAGTTCAAACACTACCTGTTTAACTTCTTCACTGGTAGATGGCCTAAGTAAGCTCACAATATCCTCATAAGTTACCAACTTAGGTATTTGAGAGGTAAAATGTGTTAAATAGGTACCAGCATCATCTGATACAGGCTCATTCAATAAGGTCTGGAAAAAGTATATGCCCTCATCCTTAATCCTTTCTGGATCAGTTATCCAGTGATTATCTCTATCTTTGATTTTGCATATTCTTGCTTTCCCAATCTTTTCTTTCGCTGAATTATGAAAGAATTTGGTACTGGCATCTCCTTCCTGAAGCCATCTTATATTGGCCTTTTGTTTCCAAGAGATTGTCTCCTCCTTCACTGCTCTTATTAGCAAGGCCTGTTCTCTATTTAGTTCTATAAGATCCTCTTCAGAGCCAGAGCTTTGGAATCTCTCCTCTAGTTCAGCCACTTTTCTTTCTGCCTCTAGCAGATTGTGATGAACATTCCCAAAGCTCTCTTTATTCCATATCTTTAGAGCCTGTTTGAGTCTTTTGAGCTTTTATACCATGTTCTTCATTCTTTGATAAATGCTTGGCTGGCTCTAGTTAAGTTCCACTAGAGGTGCATAGTCTTCTCTATTTAACCACATTTGTTGAAACCTAAATGGTTTGGGAGTATGCTCACCGGAGTCTTGTATTTATAACAGAAGGGGGTTATGATTAGATTAGGTTCTATTTAACACTTGAATGAAGCTATGAGGGAACATAGAAAGCCACTCTTGGTTGGTTAGTTCTCAATCTAATTTCTGTTGAAGTAAGTCAGCACCAGCCCTTCTATTGTCCAAGTAAACCTGTTTCCAACAGTATTAATTTCCTGGAGAGCTAGATAACCTATCATATAATTAAAGTCCTGGATGCTACCTAAGGGGGGTTTGGTTCTACCTCTTCTCTCACCAATGGCTGAAACAGTGTTAAAGTCACCCACATATATTGTGGGGGCTTTTGGCAAAGCTTTAAGATCATTCCAAAGATTAATCCTCAACCTTTTGAAGACCTTTGCATAAATAAAAACAGTATTCCATACAGTCAGAGAAGATATGTCAGTTATGGATGTGCATACAAGTTGATCAGTTTGAGATGTAATATATATTTTGAAATTGTTATTCCACAGCAACCATATTTTAGCATACTCAACAGGAAATGCATTTCGAAAATGTAGTACATGTCGTAAAGTTGTAATCATGTCATTGTCATGCATAGGCTCTATGACACATAATACAGAAATATTATGCTCACCACTAGTGTTTGTAGTCTGTCTATTGAGGTTCCTATCCCTCTAATGTTCCAAATCATCATATTACCTATGATTTTGTGACTTATCATTAAATAGGATATTTAACTTTTTGTTTAGGTTTCAGCAACCTACTGACACTACATGAATTAGTGTTTTTTGTTTTTTTCATAGAATCATGTGCATCATATGCTTTAGTAATGATACTATTAGTTATATGCACATCTTTATCTACCACAGTGTCAACATACATCTCTGGCTCATGCATTAAAGGTTAAGAGGGCACATTGTCAGTCAATGTACACTCTTTGAGCTTACCTGCATTACCTGTTTTGGCTCCATGGCTTGTTGGAATATCTGTATTGTTAACTTGTTCACTGCTTGGCACCGGATTAGTCAGGTTGTCTGACCCTTCTTCTTCATCTGAGCTGCTATCTGGTTCCTGCAAAATTGAGAACACATTGGACACTTGCAGGGGTGAGTGGTAAGGAACCATATATTTTTTAGTAATTCTATTTCTACTCTTGAGTGTATTCTTAAATGTGGAGACATGAAGGTCAATCAGTGAATAAAAGGATATTGTAGAGGCTTTAGTGTTAGTTTCTGATTGACTGGATAGCACCACAAAGGTATTCATTGGCTGCTTATCCTTTCTGCCTTCTACTTCTTGATCTTGGTAAACCACTAACTCCCTGCATACTTTGGACTGCTCTGTCTGAGCCTTGAACCCTTTATCTTTCTCTGTTGGAGTTAAACCAGATGCACCAGCCCCAACTTCGATGCTAGTATCCTCCTTCTTCCTCCATGCCCTTTTCAGTTCAGGATGCAAATGAATACATGATTTCTCCTCATGTCCTATTTTGTTACATGCCTTGTAGTATGAGGGTAGATGGGGATACTCCACTGGGCACTCCTTGTAACTATCTGTCCTCCCAATAGGAATAGAAGTAATCCTCTCATCTTTCAGATCGAGCTCCACACACATCTTAATCACCGAAGGCCTTATAACTCTGTTTGTTGCAATATCAATCTTGATAAACTTTCCGAATTGATTGACCACATCTTGAATGAGAGATTGATTATAATAGTAGATTGGTACCTCCTTTACATAAACCCATACCGGCACGACTGATGATTCCAGGTCTGGATTGAAGTCGTGCGTCCATTTGAGTACTTTCATTATCGCTCCGGCAATCGTCCAATACGCTTGAAGCCAGAACCGTTAATAATCTTCAGGATTCTTGAACCGGATAAGAATATGGCAGTAATCCAGCAGCCCCACTTGAAATTGGGATTTGAATCCGAGCAGTTTGAACGCTGCTTGAATGTTATCCATCAGAGGCTAAACCCTGCTGAACTTTCCAATCAAAGCGTTTTCATAGTGCGCCGCAAGGATGTTGACGGAGTCTGGGTCGTATAAACAGGCTGGTCTTCCGTTGAGTCTTGTGATTGCTGGCTTAATTTTGGGGTTTATGGGTAGAGAGGTGTAGAGTGGTTGGTTTTTGTTGGCTAAGGCATCGAGAAAGGATTTTCCGGCGGTTGTTCCACCGTAAGACATTGGCTTCGCCGCCATAATATAGTCGTTAATGATCATTATCAGTAGGTGAAAGAGACGTTATCGGCTAAAAAGTGGGTGGCTGAGCATTATTGGGGGCGCGTGAGTTTTAATCGTTTAGTGAGGAGAACTAAAAATTACTATATAATAAAATTAATAATATTAATACATGACTCATTAAATTCTGAATTAAATGCTTGTACAACCATGAGTACTTGATTATATATACTCATATACTCTCAAGTTTTGACTTTTGAGAAAGTGTTTCTATATAAAATAAAATAAAGTAAATTATCTAATAAGTTTATATATATATATATATATATATAAGAGAATAAACGCAAGAAATCTTACTAAATGAATTTAGCTACCAAATCTTTCTACTCAAAAGATAATTAGGAAAATCCCCTTGTTCTTAATGATTTTTTCTTATTCTTAAGAGACTGTCTTAAAAATTTTATTTTTTTGAAATAAGACTTCATTAATTAATAAGAAAGAGTTATAAAGTTGGGAATGTTATCTCATTGACAAGTTTTCTCTTGAGAAAATTTAGCAAATTGACCTAAGGAGTGGGAAACATAATTGTGTCTTCTGCTAATACAGTATAAACTTGGATGGTTATGAAATGCTTCTAGTCTAGAGATATCCCGATTGATAGATCCAAAATCAGATAGGTCCTCCCGAGGTTGTTGGGTAGTATTAGTGACAATTTGGGCATCTCCTTGTATGTTGTGGATGCGTATCCCTTTGTCAAGAGCTATGTGTAACACTCGTCGTAGGACTGTGGCTTCTGCAGCTTAAACTTCCAAGATGCCCGAGAATCTTTTTGATTCTCTCAAAATCCAGCTCGTGTCTGAATTTTGAATATACCATCCTAGGCAACTACTATTCTCTTACATGGCCGCATAAAAAAAGAGAGTATTCCCACTTGGCATAGGAATATTACTTTGACTTTTTGGAGTGTGACAATGCAATGTACTCTCCGTTTTTTATGTCATCTCAGATATTATCATGGAGGCATAGCTGACACAGTGTTGAGGAATAAGCTCATGAGTCTCCCATGAAGAAGCTTGTTCCTGTGAGTCCATAATTGATATAGCAGCATTGAGACAAGATCCATCTCATAATCATTTAGTTCCATTATTAGGTCTTGGACCCAGAGATTTGCATGTGACTGCTGGCATCGGAACACACTTTCATGTCAATCAGCTGCAAACCAAATTCATTGAGCTGATAGGCAGTGGAAAATATGTGCCCTAAGGAGGTATCATCCATAGCACAACTCAAGCATTCAAACTCTCCATGTGCTTTCTTTTGACATCGATTCTTTTCCGTTGGTAGATTATCTTTACATATTCTCCACATGAAATGCTTGGTTTTCGGTTGAATTCGCAAGGCCCGTAGCTTTTTCCAATGCAATGCCGGTCCTACACTTCCTGTAGCCATGTTTCCTGCATGTCCAGAAATTGTAGATTTAATACCAATGTTGTATCATGATTTTATCGTAGACTTACCGTCTAGGGAGGGGTGCCATATCCACTGATCAAGGTTGTTTGAACACCCTTCCCTAGGAAGTGACAAGATAGTTGTGCTTCCTCTTGGCTAAATATGTTCCGAACAAGGTCAACATTCCATTGTGAGCCATTTTCTAGCATTAGATGATCAACCGTCAGATCTTCAGGGAAAATCTATGGTAGAGATGTCGGATTTTTGTTATCTCCTTTTGGGAGCCATAAACCCGATTTAATTTTTGTTTCCGCTCCTGCTTCAATACGTTTGCGGATGTGTTTAGCAAGCAGGGCTCTCCCAGCCAGAATAGATCTCCAAGAGAAGGATGGATCCCAACCCAAATTTGCCTCCATTAGAGAGGTATTCGGATAGTATTTCTCTTTTTGTATCTTGGCCACCATAGAATCGGGATACTTTAGCAATCTCCATGCTTGTTTTCCTAGCATTGAAGTGTTAAAAATCTCCAAATCCTTAAAAGCCGAACCTCCCATACTTTTTGGATAACAAATTAAGCTTTGTCCATTTGGCCCAATGAATCTATTTCTTCTTCGAGGTCGTACCCCACCAATATCTGCCATAGAGCTTGTGGATATCCTCGATGAGATTTTCTGGTAACAAATGAGAAGATCTCATGAGTGATGGTCTTTATATAAAGACCAAGGATTATCTTGCAAATGGGTAAAAATAGTACATAATACGCAGGCCGATCCGGTGGCCTTGTTATAACTCGAAATTCAATTGAATTAAAACCATGCGCATCAACATCAAATCATCCCACCAACCAATTTTCCCCAAATTACCCAACCTTCTCGATGCGTACAGATTAGGCTTCTGTGCTAAAAAACCAGAGATGGGCAGCAAAGTCCAATGAATTCAACTTGTTTTCACCGAGATTTGGTTCTGGGATGTCAAGGAATATGGATAGACTATGATCAGCTTCTTTTCACAGTCGCGATTATGGCGGTGAAGATGACAATAAGGCCCTTATTTTGCCATGGCTTTTGCTGACCTTACGACGTCATGCACCGGAGGGCCGCCGGAAGTCCAAGAAACTGTTTGCCATGGCTGCTGCCCTTCTTGTTCTTCATGGATGTACCTGTAAAAAATAGAAAAACAAGCAGTACACTTCTTATGACTAAACACTGAGTTCTTGAGTTCTATTGATGGTATACCTAGTCTGTCCATTGCAAGTATTCCTTTGAGTTCTATTGGTGCCTCATCAGACCATGTTATATCCTGGGAGATTTGTGAGCTCAGTCCAAGTTTTGCTAGAAAATCTGCTGGCATGTTTCCTTCCCTGTTTGTGTGTGTTGTTTGGTGCTCATTGTACCACTCAGGTAGTTGAGTACAGGTGGAGTACAACTCCCATTTGCTTTTTTCATGTGATATAATGCCTTTGAGTGCCTGCAAGCAGTCAGTTTTCGTAGTATATGTTTGGAAATGTAACTCCATAGCTATCTGGTATCCCTTTGTGATTGCAACTATTTCTGCATGTATAGGAGATAAGCAGGCAATTGGCATTGCCCTCATTAATAGTACTATCCCTCACAACTATCCCTATGCCAGTCTGACTATTGTTATATGCAACATCAACATTAACTTCGTACCCATAATCAGGTGGAAACCATTTGATGATCTTAACAAGTTTGGGCCTTTTCATTCTAATGAAATGGACCATTCCTGTGGAGATCATAAAATTATTCATGTTTAAATTCCCAGTCAATGGTTGGGCTGAAAAAATATGTCTAGACATTCTCACTACAGACTCACAGATAAATTGATTTTCCATTGATTGTTCATCATAAAGTTGTGAATTTCTCTTTATCCATAAGAACCATACAACTAGATATTGCATTTTTAATCACTGTTAAATGAATCTTTGAAAACACAGTATGGTGGAAATAGAAATTCAACATGTGTCTTATTGTGTGAAAGATTGGGGTCTGTTTAGCAAGTAGTGCATGTATGGAATTCCATATCTCTAAAGTGCCAGGGCAATGGTTAAAAAAATGCTCCATAGTATCCAAGTTGCAGCAGAAAAGACATTTTAATGTAAGATGAAAGCCAAATTTTGTCAAAATGTCATCAAAAGGTAGGAGTCTATTTTTGATTTATCCATATGAGAATGGAAATTTTTTTTTGGTATATATTTAGACCTTTTCTAACAAAGTTAATATCTTTTTTCTTATAAATGGGATGTTATACCTTTAAGTATAACCACGATTGCTACTCATGGTAGAATACTTGAAAACGTATATGATTGACACTTATATAAAATAAGCTGTCCGGATGATAAATTCGAATATCTATAACCTTGAGTAAAATAAATAAACAAAAGTAGAATCTTGGGACAAAATACTTTTAAAAGTATATGATTGAGGTTTACAAGCTAAGTTATTGGAACGACAAGTTCGAATGTCAATCATCTCGAAGAAAACCAAACAATGTCTACAACAGACTAGATGTTACATCAAAAGATGTATTACATCAAGATAATATTCTACCTGTATATGAGAAACCCACTCCTAGAGATACTCGGCCTCGGCCCTCAAAAATTGATCACATGAAAGGGGTGGACCCTACCCCGAGATGGATGGCATCCTTTCCAAATAAATTTCTTACTATGGATGGGGAACTTGAACTTAGCATGACGCAGAGCTTCCTGAACATTGGAACTGTTGGAGTCCTTGCACTGAATCGAGAGCAACACCTCTCCATAGTCAAGCACAAGTACCCCGTGGCTTGCCAAAAACACCCCTCACACTAGTTTGAGTTTTATTTCTCAAGTGTTCTTGCCTTGGGGGTTCTGTGCCCCTCCTTCGATGTTTTTCCTGCTCAGGGGTTCAGATGTTCCTCCATCAGATTCCTTATTTTGGACTGAAGTTGAGTTATCTTGAACTGAAGCTTGTGTCTCGAGGGGATTGGAAAGGCCTCCACCTTATAAGTGCCTATATTGTTGAGAATTAGCCAAAAATGTAGCATATTCCTCTGCTACTAGGGGATGATAGAAGTCTTAAGCCAAGGTAGACCTTTCCTCTTCATCCCACACTGTTCAGAGATCGTCCCCCATAGTTTATGAAGGTCGGAAAAATGGACTAGATGGCCGTATTTTTCCCAGATGCCACTCATCTCGGGCCAGCAGATGCAGAAGTCCCTCCATAGCTCGAGTAGTTGGCGATGCTTCAATGGACAACCATACAAGCCCTGTTGGCGCACCAACTCTTCGACCCCTTGGGCTTAACTTTGAGCGGTAACTCTCGGGATTGAAGATCAGGCTCGGCTGCCTTGAGATTATCTTTAAACATGGAGATCTCGGTCTCCGAACGGCTGACCGCTAAAGAGGACTAATTGGGATTGGGCAGCTCAGCTACCTTAGCCCTCAGGGTCCCAACTTCAATCTGAAGGGCATCTCTTTCCACCGCCACGCCTTCAAGGGCTTGGCGCTGAGCATGCAACGCGAAAGTGGAATCATACAGAAGAATTAATCTGGTGGAAGCTCGACCTGTAACCACTGTTCCGCCAGCATCTGCACAAGCACACCCTTTAGCTAAACAAGCTATTCTAAATAAATAGCATGTTGGGAAAAACCCACCTTGGACATCAGAGGATAATCGTCGAAGTTTCGAGCCCCTTGTACGACATGGCAGCCTCCTCAGGATGTATTAGGTATATGTCAAGTTTTTTCAAAGGGTCAGCCCCCACTCTTCAATTCTTTAGGCGAGATAAACATCCATCTGCAACTCTCCCAAACACAGTCTCAGGGACGTATTGCTTCCTAATCCTTTTTTTTTGGTAAAAGAGAAAGAAAAAGAGGGATCAGAGCCCTTGAAAAACAAAGAATATAACTTAACTGAGTGTGTAGGTGAAGATGTTACCTTCACCAAAATCACCCTACTCTGGGTCTTGAGACGAAGGACCCCCTATGGTCCTAGAAGGAAGGATCAGCTGAAAATATTTCCATCAGCTCCCCCTCGAGAGAGAAATACCATGTCGACTCAAGGGTGAGGTTCTCTTGACCTCGAGGAGCAGATTTCTTCGGCCTCTTTGGGCCTCCCTCGTCCTGCGCAGCTGGTCCAGATGGGGAAGCCTTGGGAATGGAATCCTCCCTGCTACTTGGGATCACACTGCCACTCTTTGATCCATTGAAGTACTCGGGCTTTAAATAGCTGTAGTTCTCGAAAGACCTGTTAGGAACCTTTTCCAAATACCCATAAGTAGGAGCTGGACACCACCATCCAGGGGAGTGAGCCCCCATCACCCAATCCTGGAATAGGAAATTGATCCCCGTTCTGAGCAGATTTTTAATGACGTCGGTCATAAGGTCAGGGATATCAAAGTGCTCATTCTTCTCGTTCTTTACATTGGGATTCCAATTCGGAACCTTATACTTGGTCTGATCAAAGGTCAGGCGAGTATCCCACCATGTCCCGTTGTTGTTGGAGAAGTCAAACGACTTCGGTCCTCGGGGTGTCACCATAATTGAACTCTTGGTGACCAACAACAAATAGAGACTACAAAAAAGGTCCAAGCTCATATTTACCTTTTTCTCCGTACACCATGAGATAAGAGACATGATCGTTACCACCAAATTCGAGTGTAACTGGCCAGTATGAAGCTGATAATGCTCCGGAAACTCCGAGAAGAGAGAGGGAAAGGGATAGGTAAGCCCTGGCACTAAGAATCTCCCGAATAGCACCTCCTACACGAAAGAAGGACTGTAGAGGCATCACATTCATGTTAATCTCTTAAATGTTGAACGGTTCCGGCCGCTGGAGCAAGGCATCTACTAACTGAAAATATTTGCCCGCACCTGAGGCTCAAGGAACTACCTGGCGCTTGCTAGCGGCAATGGCTTCCCGATGACTATTTACCTCATTAGCGAGTTCTTCTAGGGCAGCATTCTCATCCTCTCTTCTACCGTTGATGGATGTCGGGAACTTGCGCTCGACTACTACTCATTACGTTTATTACTTCTCAAGGCTGTCTACTTACCTAAGTATCAGACTGTCTACCCCCAGTCACCCCGAGATCCGTTTTGCAGATCAGTTTGTGAGTTTGGTCGAGATCACGCAAGTCATAGACATCATCACCGATGATGATGATGAGACTCAAGAAGTGGAGAATCAGGCTTTGAGGGCTTTTTGAGTATGGGTTGATGGGTCTTGGGTGACGGCCTTTCTGCATGAGGTACAAGATTGAAAGAGTGTTCTTTTGAAATTTTTGCGTATTGATTGATTGTATGGCTTTCCAAGATCAATTAGTTGTTATGATGAACTTGCTCAATTACTATGTTTTCTTGTGTAATTGTAGGTTACTTTTTGGGGGTTTAATTGATCAAATTGTATTACTTATTGCCTGAATCATTATGTGTTTATTTGGTGCTTCTCTTTTGTGTCTTAGTTTTGATTAAAATATTAGATAGTACAAATTTCTATTTCATAAATGGCTCATGTCAAAGACCTGGAATCCAATGACCTTTACAAATAAGTTGCAGTTTTTTTCAGGCTAATAATTTAGTACTCTATATTAGAATGTGAATTTTGCATTCTTGTGAAACATAATGTGGGCTATAGAAAAACTTGGACTTGCATGTAATCTTGTGATTCATTGTCGTGTTCATTTATGATTGGTTTGTGAGGAAATTAAATTAAAACTGTAGATTGGTAAATTGATTATGCATACAAATTGGTTTGATGAAAGGCCCCAAAAAGATACTACTTTAATTGTCTTGGTTTTACAATAAACTACTTGTTTCTTAGTTTCTGGTTTAAATGTTCTTGGTTTTACAATAAAATGTTCTTTAATTTATATCCTTTCAGCTTTATTTGTCTTTATTTTAACTTTAAAACCACCTTGTAGGTGGGGGGATTTTATTGGCACCTCATGCCTGGAAAAGGGACATAAGTTATTTACATTTGGGAACTGAAATTCAGCTCAGCCACTATGGTAATGGCTCAAAAAATGGAATGAATATGCTAGTGTTACATCAAAAAGCTCAAAACCTCAGATCCCCCCCCCCCTAAACTCCGAGCATGTTAGTGAATTGTCAGACAAAACACAAGTCTGCCAAAAGTTAAGGGAAGTGGAGGTGAGCTGTCCCAAAAAGTAGAAAATGATGAGGAATGGAAACTACTATTTTCCAAAACTATTCATGAAAAGTGAATTTTAGTTTGGAAATGATTATGTATGTTTCCCTTTTATTTTTAGAATAGAATTAGGACATTTATTATTTTCCTATTTTGTTTTATTTTCATAGCTATATATATTGTAATCCTTATAGAGAAAAGAAGAAAATAAATTTTGAGATTTATAAAGATTCAGAGTATGAGTTTCAAACCAGTTTTCCCGGAGGTGTGATTGCCCAAGGATTTATACATATTTTTCTAGGTGTGATTGCCAAGATTAATTATATATTTTGTTACGAGTTCTTTTTACAACCACGATTCATCAACGCACGAGCACTACACCATTTTTGGGATCAAGAGCAAGGTCGAACATGGTGAACTCAGAGTGGTTATACAGTCATGATCCTCTAGGTTTTGATGGTAAATTCACCCCTCAGGTATTTGAAGATGAGTCTGTATTAGATCTTAGCAGAAGGATTGTTAGTGTTGATGCTACCCGCCTGGTCGGTCCCGATTATCCCCTGATCCCTGATCCAATGACCTGGCTCTGCAAGACAGAGCCCCGGGAGGTACCCGAGGATAGAACCTCCGGTGTGCTAATGAAAGATGGATCCCGGGAGAGAAAAGGGGTATTCACTAGAAAAATGAGAAGATACTTACTTGGAATAGTGCTGAGGATCACTATTTATACAGTAACTCATTCTCTCCATGTGGTCCATGCTCTGGGAGTCTTCAAGTGTGCTTGTCCCTATCCAAGTTGTACGACCCCGGATGCTGCCATACTAGCTTACCTTATGGTGGGCCGAGCCCATGCTACTACTGAGTAGTTGGGCCTGGGCCTGGTATCACCACTAGCCCCCCGGAAGCCGATTCTTTCGGCTGAGGGTGGGAACTCTCCTGATCCGAGGGTGGAAGGATTGGCTTTCTGTATTCCCTTCCCTGCCCGACAATTAATAACTGTCATTATTATTTTCTCGCTTCCCGAGCCCATTTAATCGCTGCCTTTTAATTTCCTTTTTTCCGTCTTCTATAAATAGGCCATTCTACCAATTGCTTTCACCAATCGCTTTCAGATCTCAGAATTATTCTGCAACTCTTATTCTCCAAATATTCATATTCTCTGTCATCTTCAATCGCCATGGCAGCTAACAATGCTCAGTCTGATGCCCAAGCCGAGGCTATCGTCACCTACTCTCTTGAGAGCACTGCTCCCGAGGCTTCTGCCTCGCAATCTGTTGGCTCATCGGCGTCCTACAAGCCGATCTACCTTTGCAGCAATGTGTCTCCTTCTGCTCCGAAATTCAAACGCTCCAAGAACTGGGAACAGAGGGAGATAGACACCGTCCGGGCCCCTTCACTTCAAACCGACGTCTGGACCGCGAAGTGTCTCAGCGGTATGGGAGTCCCGGTACCTTTGGATGCTCAGATGGCCGCCGTCTCATCCGAAGAGTCCGTGAAGACCGTCCGGTGTATCCCCCGGATCCATTTTATGTGGGGGTTTAGTCTTCCCTTCCCCTCGTTGTACTCCCGGTTCCTGGAGTACTACAAGATTTTGCCGGCCCAGATGCATCCGAACGTTGTTGCTGTGATGATGGGTTTTCTTGTAAGGAGCTTCATCTGCGGGATTGACCCCTCCTTCAATCTTTGGAGGTCTTTCTACATGCTTATCAAGTGCCCGGGCAAGGAGATGATATACACTGTCTAGGCGCGCCCTGGTGTTCAGGACTTCATCCTCGGCAAGAAGGATTCGGCCAAGAATTGGCATGCGAAGGGCTATGTCAAGGTCAATCCCTAGCGATACGCGGTCCCCGGCTGGAATGACAAGGTTATTGTTGACGTTCGGGAAGCTTCCCTTCCTGACACGCAGCGGGCTAACCACACTACCCTGTCCGCCGAGTCTCTTAACCTGGACCAGTATTGGCTGGCCGGTAACTCCCTCTACCTCTTCCCCCGGGCGATATACCCGGCCGACGCCTTTCTAGACAGTTGCTGGGTTGTTATCTGGCCGGTTCTAGGTAGGCACTTCGATTTCTTTTCCTTTCAATATCCCTGTTTTTTATCAACAAAAACTCTGCTTGATTTTCCTCTCTCCTCACAGCTCCCACCTTGGCCAACGATCTTGAGGTCCCGATCCTGAAAAAGAAGACCAGGAAGGTCGCTACAAATGGGGCCGGGGCCGAATCTGAGACGGCCATAGTTAACAAGAAGAAGAAACCTGTCCAACCGGTCAATACCCCCCTTATTCCGAACCTACTTAAGCAGACAGAGGGGACCGTTCAAAACCAGCTGGCGAACCCTAACTTGCAGCAGGGGCATCAGCAGGATAACAACAAGACGGAGAAGACCGTTCAGAACCAGCTGGCGAACCCTAACTCGCAGCAGGGGCATCAGAAGGATAAGAACAAGACGGAGGAGACCTCTACTTCCACTACTCAGAACCCTCTTCTTCCCGTGGGGGTGACCGGGGCTCCCGATCTCGGGCCGATTTCTATAGAGGTGATCACTTCTTAGCCCGAAGTCGTTCAGAAGGATCAGGAGGTACCTCCAACCAACACCCCTCCTGTCTCTTCTTCCAATCAGCAGGTACTCTCACACCTTCTCTCTTGATACTATCCTTGTTAATATATATATATATATATATATATATATATATTTTTTTTTTTTACAAAAAACATCTCTTCTTATAGGTTCGGATCCTTAGCTCCGAGTTTGCCAATTCCCCCAACTTCCAAGCCGCCCTCTCCTCATTCCTTACTCGTCACTTGGAGGGAAAGGAAGAAGAACTTCGAGCCGAGAAGGAAGAAGAACTTCGAGCCGAGAAGGAAGCATCGGCTCAACTTCGGGCGAGGGTGAGCGACCTGGAGAAGGAACTGGAGGCTGCCCGAGAGGTGACCTATAAAGAGCGTCTGGAGTTCGCCGAGGCTATTATTGACAAAGTCCTGGCGAGTCAGACCCTGTCGCGTCGTCTCACCGACCTCAACCTCGCCGCCAGTACCCACCAGTGTCACAATACATATATGCAGGTCCTTGGTTGGTTTCCTCCCCCAATCAGAGCTTCATTCAAGAAGCAATGGTGGACACCTCCAGAAGGGTGGGATGAAGGGCTTATCTCCCAAGTTATGGGAGACTCTGCAAGAGAACCGCCTGCCGACCGAAGAAGTCCGAAGCTGGTCAACAGATGTGGTTCGGCTGCCGGGTCCTCTTCCTCCTGCTCCGCTCTCCGGATCAGACTTGCCCGAAGATGATAACTTTACCCCGTACTGCACCATGTATGGGTACTACCGGGGTTTGTTCGACCCGAAGGATCTGGAAGCCGGGGACTCTTCCTCCCCCAATCTCGGCGCTGATACCCTCGGGACTGCTGATATGCCCCCTTCTCCTGCCCTAGTCTTTGATGGTTCCGGGGATGACTCAGAAGGTGACAGCAGCGATGATGGGGACGACCAAGGGAAGGGAGCCCCTCAGAATGTTAGTTAGATTTTTCTTTTTTTATGCTTTCATCTTTTCAGACTTCAATTTTATCAATAAATAACTTCCTTTGTTACATTCGTCTTCTTCGTTGCTCCATCTCCGTTTCCCCTTATTTTTTTGTAAATCTTCATATTAACCTTGCCTTTGTCGTCTCTAGGAGCTACCTCGGGCCCTTAGCCTCTAGTTCCTTCCCCGGTGCCAGCTGGAACCAGTTGCCCAAGCCTGACTGACCTCCTGTCCGAGGGAGGACTTGGTCCCCTTGTTTCTGAGTTTCCTGACGCCGACTGCCTGATCACCTGCCTGCTCCAAAACCAAGAAGAATTTGGGTCCTTGCCGAAGTGTTATAGACTGGCTTTCGAGAGCATTGACCGGGTTCTCGAGTTCGACCAAGTCCTGTCGGAGCAGGAGGCCCAACACCACAACTTCCAGGTCCGGATCCAAAAAGAGTTAGACGAGGTGTGGCATGATGTCCGGCTATATTATAACAAGTGCATGCGGATGCAGAACCAAACCGAGCTCCGAAAACAAGCTACCCAACTTGAAATAGAGAACGAGAAGTTGGCAACTAGGAACCGGACCTTGCAGCAGCTGCTTATACTAGTTCATCTCTCCTACCATCTGCTGGGACTTCGCCAGGGAGCGGTCGTTATTCCTCTGCTGACCGACATTCCTCGAGCGGTCGTTGACTTTATCGCCTGGATGGAAAGTTCCGAAAGGATATCGGGCGTCTAGGCGGCTGCCTATCAGGCGGCTATGGACTGGAGGAAAAATATTCTGAGCCGGAACGTAGTTCCCCCATCAATGTCACAAATACCTCCCCTGGAAGACGTCGACCTGGCCTACGAGCGATATGAACATGCTCCTCAACTCCTGGATCTGGAAGCTTCCGAGCGGCGCCTGTCCAGACTTCGGGCGGTTGCTGCTAGATTCCGCGCCCGATACCCCACTCGGGAGGGTACATCGACCACTAATCGGCGACCCGGCCCCCCTGTTGCTGGTTCACGCTCGGCTCGCAATGACCGAAAGGGGAAGCAGAAGGCTGCCGAAACCGGGAGTACTTCAACCAGGCAACGAATTATAAGGCAAACTCCCGTCCGAATCAGGGGTCCTGGCGCCATAAGCAGGGTTCCTGTCCGTACACCCGAGCCGACAGTTAAGCCGGAGAGTGATCATAGTGATAACCCGGACGCGCCTCGGAATCAGGACGAGTAACAACATATGTTAGAGCAGGCTGTCCGAAGAAGCAGGCATGAGACCAGGAGAATTCCTCCCGGTGAAGCCTCCACTTCCGGGGCCCTGAAATAGAATAGGGCTTCCTGCTGTGTAACATTTTTGTGTCTGTAAAGACTTTAATCTATGTATAATAATTTTCATTTTATAACAATCATCGTTTAATTCCAAACGCATAATACTCACATTTATTCTTTCCATTAAAATCAAACAAAAGGCATGCTCTTGTTACAAAAATTCCCTAGGCGTCCAGCACCAGAGGGTCCTTCTACCTACCCTTCGGCCATCCGACCACAGGGCTTCTCTCTCGGGCATCCGACGCCCGGAGCAATACCTACCTAGGCATCTAGTGCCAAAGGCCATCCTACCTAGGCATCTAGTACCAGAGGCTACTCTATCTAGGCATCTAGTGCCAGAGACTATCCATAGAACCGTCTGAGGTTCACTATATTCCACCTTCGGGGGAATCCCTTTCCCGTTGAATCTTCTAGCACGTAACTCCCGCCCGGGTGGGCTTTTGTCACCCGGTACGATCCTTCCCAATTGGGTGCCAGCTTACCCTCCGGCTCCTGACGACTCTTGTCATTTCGCCTCATCACCTTGTCTCCTACCTTGAATAGCTCCTTCCTCACTCTCCTGTCGTGGTATTTCTTTACCTTTTCCTTAACTTGGGTCTCATGCAGGGCCGCCTTCTCCCTTCTTTCCTCCAGCAAATCTAGGTTCGTCCTACACTCTTCCTCGTTCTTGTCCTCGGCCACTGGCTTGGCTGTTCGGAGATTGGGAACACCGATCTCAGCCGGAATAACCGCTTCTGAGCCATAGATTAATCTGTAGGGGGACTCTCCGGTTGCTGAGTTTTCTGTAGTCCGGTGAGCCCATAGAACGCTCGGGAGCTCGTGTACCCAATTTCCTTTTGCCCTTGGAGTCGGGCTTTTATCCCATTCACGATCGTTCGGTTAGTCACCTCCACCTGCCCGTTAGCCTGCGGATGATATACGGACGTGAGCTTTTGACTTATCCCATACTTCGTGCACCAGGACTTGAAAGGATCGTTTTCAAACTGTGCACCATTGTCAGTTACTATAGCCCTCGACACTCCGAACCGACAAACTATGTTCCGCCAGCAGAACTTCACACGGGTAGCCCCCCGGATGTTCGTCAAGGGTTCGGCTTCCACCCACTTGGTAAAGTAGTCAATAGCCACAATCAAGTACTTCAAGCTGCCAGGGTGGTGAACGTCGTTTCACTCACACAAATAATACCTGCAATACACTAAGGATAAAATCCTAGCACAGTGGTAAGCAGGGTCTAATCCACAGAGAACGGTGTGAAATTATTGATTAACCTACTAATTAAATTTGGTTTAGCAACCACGCCTTAAGTTGAAAGTTGTATGGTTATAACTACTGCAAAGAGAACAATAAGACACACAAATACAATGCAATGCAAAGAAGAAAAAATATATATGATGAAAGATGTCGGCTTAGACTAACTTGTAGGTTCATTCATTGTTCATTGAGAGAGAGAGAGAGAGCCTCAAGGAGTTTTATACTCCTTTCTCCTAAACCCTAATTTATCATAAAATAACTAATTGGCCCAAAACAAAGTTTGGCCTTTATTTTAAATGAAGAATAAAGTCCCAATCCAAATAGGAATTGGTGGTGGGTCTTGTTTGTTGGGCTTGAAGTCCTCTTTTCAGCCCATAGCATTAATACTCTTCTAATCCTCCAATTTAGCTCCAATTAGCTCCAAAATAGCTCTTTCCCTTTAATTAGCTCCATACCATGCAATCACAATCTAGCCACCAAAAACAACTCCATAGGTTCCATAATCACACGATTAATCACAAATTTCCCATGAATAAACAACACAATATTCAACTCATCAAATATCCTCACACTTAAGTCATGCTTGCCCTCAAGTATGATAAGAAACAATTCAAGCACAAGTTGTTCATTCAAAGTTCCCAATCCCTCTAATTACTTTGACTCTACGGAATGAAATAAAATGGACAAACCATGTTATATACACAACACACTAAGACAAGACCCTATCATCCCAAACTTGGTAAAAAATTTCAGCTTTCAAGCTTTCATTTTCTCGGCTAATTAACAAATTCCCCTTGCATGATATCAAGTCTCCTTTCATAAACAAAGTTGATATCATCCCCCCTTGAACAATCAATTCAATTCCCCCTTACATCAGCACTCACTTGCATATCAATGGTCAAAATAGACGAGAAGAACTCCTCACGGTTTTCACTCAATGCACTCAGTAAAGTGGGACAGTCACTCAGATAATATCAACGTGGTAACATCAATTAACACATGAAAATCAGAAAGGACTTTTTCAGGTAAGGCTATGATTGTGAGGTATGATCCTAAGGGCTCTATGGTTTATATTGATCAAAAATTATGCACACATGCTCAAGATATAAATTGGACATCGAAGTTTCAAGAGAACAGTCCAACCAGATAAATTTCTCAGCAAATTCTGGACTGTTATAATGCTCAGATCTGGTACTATATTTCTGTGTTCTTTTTCTATTTTTTTTTCTTTTTTTTTGTGCACGAAATGATTTTTTTCAGAACCTAGAATCCGAATCATAAACAGAATTAACTCTATCCTACTGTTCATCTTATTCAGTACCTTGAAAATTTTATAGGCTCAAGAAACCTATTTTTTTTTCAATGCAAACACAAGGTACCATATTGAGAGAAAACCATGAACAGTAGACATACATTAGCACATGAGCAATTTATGTTTACTTCATTCCAATCAAGAGTATGCATAAATGGGTCAAGGTAGATGTACACGCTGGAACATAGCTTTATATGAGGCTCACTAGGGGTCATACACAGGTAGGCTATATATGATGTGTGGGTAAACCTAATTTTCCTTTCATCACTTTAACATGTACCAATTTCAAGTGCCACAACACTCAGAAAAAAGATTGATGTAGAGAGTGCTCTACTTTAGGCTCAGACCTCACTTTATACTTGGCTTTGTTCTTAACAGGCCTTTTTGTCATCCCAATATCATTTACACAAAGTGAAACTGATTTCAAGGGTTTATCATTTCAAGCTCTCAAGGGGATATCAAGCAACAAAGGTTATTAATAAAATTCTCTCAACATGCAAGGTTCACCCATATCAAAGCCAATTCCATTAATCACCTTCAAGCTCCAATATTTGACCGACTCGACTCATAAAACAAAAATCTTTTTGTATTTTTAAGATTTTTCGACTCAAAAACAGAAAATCTTTTTGGATTTTTTTAAGACTCTATAAGTAATTACATTAGCACACAAGATATATACAGAAAATGCAACTAAATCTCCTCACACTTAAACCTTGCTTGCCCTCAAGCAAGCTCAGTTCACATAGAGAAGGACACTACACTAATTCAAATTAAAAGAAAAAGAACAGGGATTAGAAAACTCATTGGGAGAGCTGCTCGATAGAATTATGCCAAGGGTTGGTATCAATTAAGTATTCTGGGCAGCAAAAATCCATTTTTGGTGCAAGGATTGCATGTCCTCGGGAAGAGATCGCACTGAAATCATGGTAAACTACCTGCACGGTAAGAAAGTGCTCGGGTATGGAAAACCCGGCTGGTGGAACTAGGAATATGATTAGCAATAACCAGAATGCCTTTTTCTATCAACACAACACCAGCCAAAATACAAGGTCCAGACATTTAAAACCATATAAGCACTGCAATCCCAGTCGAAAATGAACGGCAAGTGTCATGGACACTGAAATCATTATGCTTATTCATGTCAAACTCACAGGTAAAGCTTCAAAAACAGTCACAGAATGTAGTGATAATAAGCTAATACACACCACATTAGCAAAGTAGCCACAATAGGATCATAACTTTTAGAGATTTCAAAACAAACATACTCAAGTGCAAACCTGAGTAATGGCTAAGTGATGATTGTTGTGTGGTGTTCTGTGAATGCAACAAGATGATGATGGAGACTGGGAAGCTCGTGGCTGGTTGGAGAGGACCCCGCCGAAAGTACCATGAGGAAACATCATCTGAATACCAGCGGCGGTGATGTGGTGCTCGCCGGTGGTGGATTCAGACGGCTAGAGATGATGGCGGCGGTGGGAAGATGGAAGTGGCGAGCTCCGTGTAGATGGAACAGGAACGGTCTCGGTGGGAATCGCCAACTTCGCCGGAGAAGTGGTGAGCTCGGCTGCCATAGGTGATAGGCGGCGGAGGAATGGTCGCGGCCGGTGGCGAGGAGGTGGGAGTCGAAGCTTTCGCCACCCCTTTCTTCTTCGTTCATTCAGCCCCTTAGGAGTGTTGGGTGGCATCTATATGAGCTCGATGGGGGGAGTAGATTTCGCCGGAAAATTACCCAGCTCGGCGATGTTCCGACGGTGATTGAGAAGTGGCGGTGAAGTGAATGTGGTGGAGTGCTGCGATTTGGGAAAGAGAAGAAGGGTGAAGGGTTTTAATTCCCTGAATTGCAACTTGGCCCCTCAAGTTTCATCTTTCCCCATAGAAAGGTCAATATTTCCACAACACACTCCAAGACTATCAGAAATATCAGATTTGCCCCAAACCTTCGCACCTCACTCATTCATACCCCTGCGCAAGAATTACCAAAATTCGGCCACAAACGCTCGAGGCGAGCGTTTTGCCTTGAAGGCAAGGCTTAAAACTCAGCAAAAAGAGCTCCCCCGAGCATATTAAGGTGAAAACCTCAATTTTTTTTTTTTTTTTTTTCGGTGTGAAAACACATGAAATCACATACTATAAAAAATGAGAATAAATGCAAAGATAAAGGATAGAAATTGGGTTGCCTCCCAACAAGCGCCTTTGTTTTTAGTCTATGGCTAGACTTTTTCAAGCGATCAAGCGGATGAAGTCGGGCATAATGGATTTCTTCCACTATCGCCACCTGAGATGCATCATGAAATGGCTTGAGACGATGACCATTAACCAAGAAGGGCTTCCCCGTGTCCATGCTTTTGATCTCCACTGCCTCATTTGGCCAAACAGAGACTACCTCAAAAGGACCAGCCCACTTCGACTTGAGTTTTCCGGGCATTAATCGAAACTTTGATTGAAAAAGAAGCACCTTCTGTCCAACACTGAACTCCTTGGACCTCAAGTTCTTGTCATGCCACATTTTAGTGCGCTCCTTGTACCACACAGCTTGATCGAAAGCTTCCAATCGAAGTTCTTCCAACTCTTTAAGTTGGAACTTCCTTTCCTCCTCACACTTGAGTGATTGCATATTCATCTCCTTCACAGCCCAATAAGTTTTGTGCTCTATTTCAACTGGGAGATGGCACATCTTCCCAAAGACAAGCCTATAAGGGGACATACCAATCGGAGTTTTGAAAGCGGTTCGATAAGCCCAAAGAGCATCATCTAACCTTTTGCTCCAATCCTTCCGAGATGGATTTACTGTCCTCTCTAGTACTTTCTTTATCTCTCTGTTCGACACCTCCGCTTGACCATTGGACTGAGGGTCATAAGTTGTAGCAAGCCTATGATGCACTCCATACTTCTTCATAAGAGCTTCGATAGTGCGGTTTTTGAAGTGAGTTCCCTGGTCACTAATGATAGCTCGTGGCACTCCAAACCTGCTGAAAATATGTGATTTCAAGATCCCTGCCACAACTTGAGAATCATTAGTGTGGGTGGCTTTCGCTTCCACCCATTTCGAGACATAATCAACTATAAGTAAGATGTAAAAATTACCATAAGAACTAGGAAAAAGCCCCATGAAATCCATACCTCACACATCAAATATTTCACAAACAATAATGGGGGTTTGGGGAATTTCATCACGCTTAGAAATATTTCCTGTTAGTTGGCACTATCACAACTCTTACAAAACATGTAAGCATCTCTATGAATAGTTGGCCAATAAAAACCACTATCAAGAACCTTACGAGCAGTACGTTTTTGGCCAAAGTGACCTCCACAAGCAAAAGAGTGACAATGCAAAAGAATCGTACCTTGTTCTACTTCAGGAATGTATTGTCGAATGATTTGGTCAGAACCAATCTTCCAAAGATATGGCTCATCCCATATATAATGCTTGCACTCACTCTTAAGCTTCAATTTATGAGCATGACTGAGAGTCTCTGGAACCTCCCTAGTGGTGATGAAATTAATAATATCCGCATACCAAGGATCATGAGCGAAATTCCCATGCACTGCTGCTGTCAGAAGGCTCTGATTGGCCAAATTGAGGCCTTCTGCACCATAAAGATATTCTTCGGGAAAAGATTTCTGAATCGGAGTTGAATCCTCGGGTTTTACCAACCGACTCAAATGGTCTGCAACATGATTCTCAGCACCTTTCTTGTCCCTTATTTCCCAATCAAACTCTTGCAACAACAAGATCCATCTAATCAACCTTGGCTTAGATTCTTTCTTTGTAAACAAGTACTTCAAGGCTGAATGATTGTTGTACATAATGATCTTAGACCCTAATAAATAGGACCTGAACTTATCAAGAGCAAACACCACTGCCAACAACTCCTTTTCAGTGGTGGTGTAGTTGCATTGAGCTAGATTTAAGGTTTTCAAAGCATAATAGATCACATGACTTTCTTTCCCTATCTTTTGTCCCAAAACAGCCCCAACCGCATAATCGCTCGCATCGCACATCAACTCAAAGGGCAAGTCCCAATTTGGAGGTTGCATTATCGGGGCTGAGATGAGCTTCTCCTTAAGTATATCAAAGGAAAGCTTACGTTCTTCAGTCATCTCAAAGGGGACATCATCTTGAAGAAGCTTGGTCAGAGGTTGTGCTATCTTAGCAAAATCTTGGATAAACCTTCTGTAGAAACTAGCATGCCCCAAGAATCCACGTATCTCTCGCATATTTGTGGGGTAAGGAAGCTGCTCTATCGTCTCAACCTTGGCCTTGTCAACTTGAATGCCCTTTTCAGAAACTACATGCCCCAAGACTATGCCTTCATTCACCATAAAATGGCATTTTTCATAGTTCAAAACCAAGTTCCTCTTCACACATCGAATCAACACTTGCTCCAAGTGACTCAAGCACAGCCCAAAAGAGTTTCCATACACTGTAAAATCATCCATGAATACCTCGATGCTCGACTCTTTCAAATCTGAGAAGATACTCATCATACATCTCTGGAAAGTGCCAGGAGCATTACATAATCCAAATGGCATTCGCCTATAAGCATAGGTGCCAAAAGGACATGCAAATGTTGTATTTTCTTGGTCCTCCGGGTTTACACAAATCTGAAAATACCCGCTATAGGCATCCAAGAAGCAAAAGAAATTATTACCGGCCAACCTCTCTTGCATTTGATCGATAAAGGAAAGTGGAAAGTGATCCTTGCGAGTTGCCGCATTAAGCTTCCGGTAATCGATACACATCCTCCATCCCGTGACCAGCCTTGTTGGAACCAACTCATTCTTATCATTTTTCACCACTTGAAAACCTGATTTCTTGGGCACAACATGGGCAGGGCTAACCCATTTGCTATCTGAAATCAGATAGATAATTACCAAGGATAAAAGTTTAAGGACTTCCATAAGAACTACCTCCCTCATGTTAGGGTTGAGCTTCCTCTAAGCATCACGAACAGGTTTTGCATCTTGTTCCATCAGAATATGGTGTGTACATACATCAGGGCTGATTCCAGTAATGTCCGCCAAAGTCCATCCGATTGCCTTCTTGTACTTCTTCAGCAATGCAACCAATTTCTCCTCTTGAGAATCCTCCAACTTGGGACTAACAATCACTGGCAGAGTTTCAGAGTCTCCCAGGTACACATACTTCAGGTTTGGTGTCAGGACCTTGAGCTCCAAGATTGGTGGTGAGATATCGGATGGCAGTGTTTTATCGGCAAGGCTCTGTTTGGGAAAATCGAGGGTGGTTCCAGTGCTAAACACCTCTTCTTGAGAATACATGGAGTACAACAGTTCACATATCTCTTTGTCACTTTTTCCTTGCACCATCAGTTCTGTAACACCTGTAGGTGATGGAATTTCCATCCCTTCCTGCAAGAATTCGGCCTCAAGAAAATCTTTGACTAAAGGGTCAATGATATCAATGGCATAAATTTTTATAGCATCAATTGGTTTTATCATTGCATCTTCAATGCTGAAAGTATATTTTTCACCATAGTAATCAAGACAAATTGTTCCATCCCCTACATTAATGATGGTATTAGCCGTCCTTAAGAAAGGTCGACCTAACAATACACCAGAATTATTTTACCACCATCATGATTCATCTTCACCACATAGAAATCAGCAGGGTACACAAACTCATTGACCTTAACAAGAACATTTTCCAAAAGACCCTCTGGATACACACAAGACCTACCCGCTAATTGAATCACAACTCTAGTGTCTACCATTTCAGCTCCATTTAATTTCTTATAAAAAGATAATGGCATGACATTAATTGAAGCTCCTAGATAACACATAGCAGAATCAATCTTGGCATCTCCAATATAACATGGTAAAGAGAACATACCGGGGTCTTTCCTTTTTTGAGGCAATTCCTTTTGAATCACTGCTGAAACCGACTCACTCATAATCACCTTGCTTGAGTCCTTTGGCTTTCCTGCAATAAAATATTTCAAAAACTTGCTAACAGGAGGAAGCCTTATTGCCTGCAACAGAGGAATGTTAATATCCATTTTCCCAAAAATAGACAGAAAATCACTGGACTCTTCCTTTCTCTTTGCTAATCTACGTGGATAAGGAGGAAGAATTTTCACTGGAGGATCATTCAAAACCTTCTTCGGAGTTTCCTTCTTGGTTGGTTCAGAACTACCTCCTACCTGAATTTCAGCTTCTGTCGCCAGCCTCGGTTTGGGCAAATGAGGGCCTGCAGTAGAACTTTCGGGCTGTTTCTTCTCAGCTTTGATTGCAGCCTTCTCAGGGAGTCAATCCACCTCTCTTACACTTCTGAGAGTGATGTGATTTGCAGTTTCCCTATGGTTAACTTGCACTTGAGAGGGAAGGCCTGGTTGTTGCCTTCTAAGCTCGTTCATGGAGTTTGACAATTGTGAAATTTGTCGTGTGTGCTCCTCCAAGGTAGCCTCAGCCTTCTTTGAGCTATCTTTTTGGTCTCGAAGCATGCTCATCATCATATCAAGCTTCTCATCAGTTGAGTTCTTTTGAGGAGGGGGTTGGTTATGAGTATAAGCTTGAGGGGCTCTTTGATTAGGTGGAACATAAGCTTGTTGGCCTTGATTCCCTTGATCACTCCATCAAAAATTTGGGTGGTCCCCCCAACCTGGATTGTATGTAGCAGAGTAGGGGTCTCTCTTGGGCTGCCTATCGTTCCAATTCCCCATAGAATTTGCTTGAACAAGTTGATCATCCAAGGCGAAGTTACATTGCAAAGTGGTATGGCTATAAGTTCCACATGTATCACATGGACTATCATGAGGGCCAGGGGTGGAAGCGCTGCTTGCAGAAGAGACCTTATCCATCACCCTTGACAGAAATTTTTCCATCCTATCCATCCTTTCATGGAACTCATCCTCACTCGAAGAACTGGTATCTGCAACTTTCTTCAAAATCCTCACTTCCCCACTATCATATTCCTTCTTGGAGTCTATCATCTTCTTGACAATTTCTCTAGCTTCATTCACTCGAAGATGATAAAATCCACCATTACTCGCTGAATTCATCAAGTCTTTATTCGTGGAGGTGAGCCCTTGGTAGAAATATTGCAGTAATTGTCCCTCCGAGAAGCGATGATTAGGACAACTATCCACCAATCTCCTGAACTTAAGCCAAAATGCACTCAATGGCTCATTATACTCCTGATGGATGCTTGAGATTTCTTTCTTCAACGCCTCAGTCCGTGTGGAGGGGAAGTAGTACTCCAAAAACTGCTTCTTAAGATCATTCCATGCAGTAATGGAATTTGGTGGCAAGCTAGAAAGCCACTGATTTGCTGCCCCCGTCAAACTGAATGGGAATGCCACTAGCTTAAACTGCTCCTATGTGACATTAGCAGGCCTCTTTTGCACCTTACAAATATTTATGAACTCATTCAGAAAATTGTAGGGATCCTCGGTGCTCCTTCCATGAAATTTTGGAAGAACATTCAAAAGGCCAAGCTTAATCTCAATGGGGTTCGCCGTTTGTGCTAATTAGATAGCAGTAGGGGGGTCCTCTTCACTGTGACCAGTGAGCTCCCACATGTAGGGATTATCAGCATTAGCATCAGGTTCCGCCATTAGGGAGTTATCGGACTCAGCTTCAAATCCTGCCTCTGGAACAACCTCTGTTTGGACAAATTGAGGCTCTGCGGCAGATTTCAACCTTCGTAATTTTGCAAGCTTCCGATTCCTCTTAGCAGTCTTCTCTATCTCATAATCAAATACTAAGACCTGCTTATCAGACCTGGTCATACATCAAAGAGCTAATACACATATCAGTAGGTAAAAACAATATAATCAACAACCGCTCCCCGGCAGCGGCGCCAATTTGGTGAACGTCGTTTCACTCACACAAATAATACCTGCAATACATTAAGGATAAAATCCTAGCACAGTGGTAAGCAGGGTCGAATCCACAGAGAACGGTGTGAAATTATTGATTAACCTACTAATTAAGTTTGGTTCAGCAACCACGCCTTAAGTTGAAAGTTGTTTGGTTATAACTACTGCAAAGAGAACAATAAGACACACAAATACAATGCAATGCAAAGAAGAGAAAATATTTATGATGAAAGATGTCGGCTTAGACTAACTTGTAGGTTCATTCATTGATCATTGGCTAAAGATGAGTTATTTCTGCAAATCAATTAGTTATATAGAGGCAAGTATTCGCTAAACCCCTAAAATCCCCTATTATTACCCATTAGCAAGCAAGTATTTGCTGAACTTGCTAAATTATAATATCAAAGCAAAGAGAACCCAATTCACATAACCATTCCAGTATTCGCAAACAATGGTTATCTATTCTGTTGATTACTCCCTTGCTATTACAGTTTGTATCAGTTATCTGTTTTTCACAAGGAAATTGCTACTCAAATTAGCCCTAGCTTAACATGAATCAAGGTGATCAAACTTAACCCATAAAGCATAGATTCATACAATAATCAACAGAGAATTCACAGAACATAACTATAAGCCCATTAATCCTCACACTTTCATGAATCCACTTCGTTAATCCAAACCGAACAATTAACTTAGCTACTCATACTATAATCAAAACACACAAAACAAATATGAGAATGCATATTACTAATATATAGAGGAAGAATGTCACCAAATAATGTCGAATTACAAACCCTAGAAGTTGGGCATCGGTTCTTCAAGATTCAGCCGAGAGAAAGATGAAAGGGAGAGTAAAACTAAACTAAGAATGGAAGAGGAGAGCCTTTACGTTCAGGAAAGAAGAAGAAAGAAAAAGAGAGAGAGAGAGAGAGAGAGAGAGAGAGAGAGAGAGAGAGAGAGAGAGAGGTCAAGAGCCTCAAGGAGTTTTATACTCCTTTCTCCTAAACCCTAATTTATCATAAAATAACTAATTGGCCCAAAACAAAGTTTGGCCTTTATTTTACATGAAGAATAAAGTCCCAATCCAAATAGGAATTGGTGGTGGGTCTTATTTGTTGGGCTTGAAGTCCTCTTTTCAGCCCATAGCATTAATACTCTTCTAATCCTCCAATTTAGCTCCAATTAGCTCCAAAATAGCTCTTTCCCTTTAATTAGCTCCATACCAAGCAATCACAATCTAGCCACGAAAAACAACTCCATAAGTTCCATATTCACACGATTAAGCACAAATTTTCCATGAATAAACAACACAATATTCAACACATCACAAGGGCAGTAACGAAGGGTCCGACCAAGTCCAGTCCCCATCTACTGAAGGGCCAGGCACCCGTTATCCCTATCATCTCCTCCCTGTGTATGTGCACAACTGGCGCAAACTTTTGGCACTGTAGGCACGAGCGAACCCTGTCCTGCGAGTCCTCAAACATAGTAGTCCAGTAATACCCCATCCTTAGAATTTTTCTGGCCACTGTTCTTGCTCCCTGGTGACTACCATTGGGCCTTCATGTACTTCCCTGACTTGGTACTTACCCTCCTGCCGCTCCACACACTTCAGCAATGGCTGGAGATATCCTCTTTTATACAGGATGCCCTCCTGTAGTGTATACTTGGGCGCTTTGACCCGGACTTTCCTTGCTGCCACTCGGTCGGCTGGGACTTCCCCGGTCAGAAGGTATGCCCGGATCGGGGTCATCCAGGAGTCTTCCTGCACTGTCCCTACTGTCAGGATCTCATCACTCTGCTCGTAACTCCTCCTGTCAAGGGTCTCCCTTTTGAGAGGAGCTTTCTGCCTTGGTCTTAACATAGAGGAAGCTAACTTTCTCAGAGCATCCGCTTTTTCATTCTGCTTCCTCGGCACCTGCTCCAGGCTGAAGCTATCAAACTGCCGGATCATGGGCCAGACTAGTTCCAGGTACCTCTGTAAGCTCCGCTCTCTGGCTTCATATTCCCCATTCACCTGCTGCACTATGATTTGTGAGTCGCTGAAGGCCCGGATCGACCCTATCTTTAGTTCTCGGGCAAGCTTGAGTCCTGCCACTAACGCCTCATACTCTGCCTCGTTGTTCGTAGTCTTGAAGTCAAAATGCAGGGCATAGTGATACTCCTCTCCTTCAGGGGATGTTAGCAACACCCCGGCTCCACTGGCCCCTTCATCGGCCGATCCATCCACGCGCAGTGTCCACTTCGGATTCGGGTGATCCTCCGCCAGCTCGACACGTCCAACCATCTTTGTCAAGAAGTCAGCCATCGCCTGGCCCTTCATGGCCCTTCTTGGCTGATAGGTTATCTCATGCTCCCCCAACTCTATGGCCCACTTCATCAAACGCCCTGACGCCTCGGGCATAAGCATCACTTGATTCAGTGAGTGGTTGGTCAGGACCATAATCGGATGAGCCTGGAAATATGGGTGCAAACGTTTTGACGCATAAACCAGCGCTAATACCAACTTTTCCAGGCTTGTGTACCACGTCTCCGGGCCCTGCAATGCTCGGCTTACAAAATAGACGGGGCACTACTTCCCGTCCTCCTCCCGGACCAGCACTGCACTGACGGCCGATGCTGACGCGGACAGGTACAAAAGTAACTCTTCCCCCTCCTTTGGCTTTGAGAGGGTCAGGAGCCACTCAAGTGTTCCTTCAGATCTCCGAACGCTCGCTCGCACTTCTCGGTCCACTCAAACTTCTTGGCCTTTTTCAGGATGTTAAAGAAAGGGAGTTGTCTCTCTGCGCCTTTTGACAAAAAACGGCTCAGGGCTGCCAGGGAACCCATCAGCTTCTACACTTCTTTGACATTCCTCGGCGACTGCATCCGGCTTAGGCCTCAACCTTCTCCAGATTGACATCGATTCCCCGGCTGGATACCATGTAGCCAAGAAACTTCCCAGCGCTTACTCCTACCACGCTCCTCTCCGGGTTCAACTTCAGGTTAACTTTTCTCAGAATGCCGAACGTCTCCTCTAGGTCTTCTAAGAAACCCGGGTAGCTTCTGCTCTTCACCAGCATGTCATCGACGTAGAGCTCCATGTTTCTTCCCAGCTGGTCTCGAAAGAGAGCGTCCGCCATGCGCTGATACGTCGCCCCTGCGTTTTTCAAGCCGAAGGGCATCCTTCTGTAATAGTAGGTTCCGAACTCCGTGATAAAGGCTGTCTTCGGTTTGTCCTGCTCTGACATCTGGATCTGATGGTATCTGTGGTATGCGTCAAAGAAAGCCAGGGCCTCATAACCAGTGATGGCTTCCACTAACCGGTCGACCGAGGGAATATGGTAGCTGTCCTTCGGGCAACACTTATTCAAGTCAGTGAAATCAATGCACATCCTCCAGGACCCATTCTGCTTCTTCACTAGCACCAGATTAGCTAACCACTCCGGGTATATGATCTAACCACTCCAGCCTCCAACCACTTCAATACTTCCTTCCTGACTACCTCAGCCCTATCTCCTGCCAGGGCTCTCTTCTTCTGCCAGATGGGCTTCAAATCCGGGTATACGTTCAGCTTATGGAGAGCTACTGGAGGCACCCGTGTGAAGTCTTTCTCTTCCCATGTGAACACATCTTCGTACTCGGAAAACAAATCCCGCAACTGCTCCTTTATATCCACTGACATCTTCTTTCCGACCTTGATTGTACCCCGACACCCGACCTGCATATCTTCCACGTCTCCAGGTCCTACCTCTCCCTGCACTGCGCCAACCGGGGCCTTCCTGGCATCCTGAAGGGCCGTGAGCATGCAACTTCGGGCCGTAGACTGGCTCCCTCAGACCGTTGCCACACCCTGCTCTGTTGGGAACTTCATGGTCAGGTGGTAGGTCGAGCATATGGCCCTAGCCTGAGCCATCCACGGACGGCCAATGATGATGTTGTTGGGGGAAGGGGCATCTATGACCGCAAAATTACATCGGACCGAGGTCTTCTTGCTTCTGTCAAGATCATCTAATACTGTCACTGTCAAAGACACAACTCCCAAGGGGTGCTCTGTTCGGCCGGTGAAACCTCACAACGGAGAGGTGGTCGGACGAAGGTTGTGGCGCCCGATCCCCAGCTGGTCGAAGCAGGACGCAAACATGATTTCCACACTACTCCCGTCATCGATGAACACCCTCTTGACCGTGAACCCTTCGATCTTAGCCGTGATCACCATCGGATCCGTATGGGGCGTCAGACTGGGCACCGGATCCTCGTCCGAGAAGGTAATGACTTCTGTGGGACGTAGCCTCTTCTCCCTATCTTCTCCAGCCGGTACGTACCTACTCCGGGCTTTGGCCGCTACATGTGACTGGGGCCTGTTGCCTACCTCGCCGTGTATAATATTTATCATGCGGGGAGGAGCCTGATTGGCTGGCTACGGAGCCATGACCAGGGCTGTCATTCCAGGCTGGACAGCCGGTGAGACCCCTCGCTGGTTATCATTCTGTGGCCTATTCCTCCAATTCTTCTTCCTCCCCGCTCCGGCCTGCTGCCCTGCAGCCGGACGCTTGTGCTCCTGCGTCACACAATCTCTCAGCTGTCCCCTCTCAATCAAATTCTCAATCTCCACCCTCAAGCTCCGGCAATCCTCTGTTGTGTGTCCATTGGACTTGTGGAACGCACAATATTTGGTCGCGTTTGCTTGTGTTCGGTTTCCCAGTATGGGGGCCGGGTCTTGAAACAGGTTCCTGTGAATGGTCAGGATCTCCGACCGGGTCTTGGTCAGAGGGGTAAATGTTTCAGCCCGATGGGGGTCAACCCTCGTCCTAGCCGGTACCTGAGTTGCATCCCTCCTGGCCGGATCTATAGCCCGAGTCTTATCACCCTTTCCAATCCCTTTATCCTCGAAATACCCTTCCTCCTTCCTCTTCTTGCTCCCATCCAACAACGAGCAGTACATCTCCACCTCCAGATCCAACTGATGGAAAGTAGTCGGAATATTCTCCATAAATTTTGCCCATAACACCTCATCCCTCAGCCCCGCTATGAACCCTGCAATCAGGGCCTTCACCTGAGCCTCTCTATCCACTACCTTCATGGAATCATCCATGTACCTCCTGTGGAATCCCCTCACATCCTCCTTCGCCGCTTGCCGGCTGTAAGCCACCTCAGCCAGGGGCAGGTACTTCTTTCGCATAGCCTGGTACCTATGCATCAAAGCCCTTGAGAAATCATAATAATTCCAGAAGCTCTCCGGAGGCTGAGATTCAAACCAAGACAAACAGTTACCCCTCAGATACGAGCTCACTATCTTGCACTGAAGCTCCTCTCGGATGTCACGCGTCCCCATAACATTATGATATGTCCTGACAAACTCCTCCGGGTCCGTCTCTCCATTATAGGTCGGCACACCTTCTGGGACCCTCATTCCCACTAGCCAGGGGAAGGTGCTGATGTAGCCTATCCATGGCGAAGTGGGCCTACCTCCATTTCTGCCTATAAGCCTGTGTAACCTTTCTTCCACCGAATTTGGCGCCCCAGGGAGCCTATCCACCACCACCGGATACATCCCATAGGTCCCTGCGGCCGGGACTGGTTGAGCTATGGCATATCGCGTCATCGGTACTTGGTTTTGCACCCACACGGGGCCCTGAATTCCTCCTCCTAGAGCCCAGCCCCCCGGGCCTCCAGCAGGTTGTGCGTAATATCCTCCGGGTGCCGGGGGGTACCCGTGGTACCCTTGATACCCGGCTTGCGACATCCCATACCCTGGTGCTCCATAACCTGGGTGCCCCACTCCTTGGCCATACCCGGGACCAGCACCAGCTTGCTGGCCCGTACTTCCTGCAGGCTGTTCTATGTCTATAACCACTACTGGAGGACGAGGGTTCTCCTGCCCTAGACCGACAGGAAGTCCCCGCTGACTACATCCGCTGCCAGAGGAGGCAACCCAGTTCCCTGAGGGCCTAGCCCGGATGAGGGCCCAGCAGAAGATCCAGGCCCCGGTGCTATCGGGGTCGGCTGAGATCCTACTACTGGCTGAACCGGAGGTACTTGGGCTTCGGTTGTCGGAGGGTTAGACGGTCCCTCCCTGGACGGTTGCGCCTCCGGAATTACTCTCCTCTTTGCCTCTAACCAGCGACGATACTCCCCTTCTTGTGTCGCGACAAACTCCATCCTGTCTCGTTCGTCCTAGGTTACCTCCGGCTCCCGCATCTCCTCCGGCACTTCCTCTTCCTCCAAGGCTTCCGGGTCCGGGTTCGCCGGAACCTTTCCCTTGCGTGTTCTGTCCCTCATCTGACGTAGGGTGAGATCCTTCTCGGCTGCTTCGGCCCTCCTTCCTCCAGACCGAGTGGTAACAGGAGATGATCCTCCCCTGCCTCTTCGTGGCGGCCAACCTCGGGTGGCATCTCAGTGCGTTTTGAGAAAAAATATCGTGTCCCACTAGGTGTGCCAACTTGATGCTGCCCGCTTGGTCGGTCCGGATTATCCCCTGATCCCAGATCCAATGACCTGGCCCTGCAAGACAGAGCCCCAGGAGGTACCCGAGGGTAGACCCTCCGGCGTGATGATGAAAGATGGATCCCGGGAGGGAAAAGGGGTATTCACTAGAATAATGAGAAGATACTTACTTGGAATAGTGCTGAGAAACACTATTTATACAGTTACCCATGCTCTCCATATGGTCCATGCTCTGGGTGTCTTCTAGTGTGCTTGTCCCTATCCAAGTTGTACGACCCCGGATGCTGCCATACTAGCTTACCTCATGGTGGGCCGAGCCCATGCTACTACCGAGTAGTTGGGTCTGGGCCTGTTATCACCAAGTGCTCCAACAACAATTTTTCAGACTACAGTAAATTGTGGGAGGGAGTACCGAAAACTCATCATTGATGAAAGTAGCAATATTAATGTGGTTTCAGAATGTACAATTGAGAGACTTAAACTACAAACCGAACCACATCATGAACCATACAAGGTTGCTTGGATAGATAATACAGCTATTCTGATAAACAGAATATGTTTAGTACGCCTGAAAAAGGGTAGGTACTCAGATTCTGTTTGGTGTGATGTTGTTCCTACGAGAGTTACTAATATTCTCTTAGGTCTTCCTTGGATGAATGATCATAATGTTCTGCATAATGATCATGCAAACACTTACTCTTTCGACTTCAACAATGAGCATATTGTTTTAAAATCCTTGAGTCTGGAAGTTATGATGAAGCTAACGAAGCCAAGCAGCGATGCGGGGGTAAGGATCGAGAAGGTAGAAGAAGTGAAAGACGATAAAAATGAGCATGATTCACCATCATCAGTGAAGGTTCACCAACAGAAGTCATCCTCACTTCAAATGGATGATCCATCAAAACATTCACAGCTAAATATCGAGCCACATCAACGATTGGAGGATCAAGTTCAAGGAAACCATCAATATCAAGATATGGAGGTGTTTAATCGAGAATATTCGACCAAGGATGGAATGTATACATCAGCGTTTGAAGAAAAGAGAATTGAAAGTCCATAAATTCGTTGTTAGGCCCTGTCCAGTTCAACTTATTGCAGCACATTTCAGCACAGCACAACACTCATCAGCACAGCACAGCACTCATCAGCACAGCACAGCACTGGTTAGCACAGCACCTATTCAACTCAACACATTTAAGCTCTAAATGGACACTATTTTTATGTTTTGTAAAAATAATATTAATTAAGTGAACTTTTTAGTTCTTAAGTAATAAACATTATGTTTTTTCTTCAACTCAAATGAACACTATTCAACACTTTCAAAACTATTCAGCACAAGATCAGCACAGCACAGCACTCATCAGCACAGCTCAGCTCTCATCAGCACAGCACAACACTCATCAGCACAGCACAACACCAAATAAGTTGAACTGGACAGGGCCTTAAACCTTTTGATGGGTTTGGGATTCAAGCATGCACTAGTGGACATGCATAGGATGCAAGGCGGTTGCATCATACCAAGCGCGTTGCTAGGTTGTGCCTTAAATGTGACTTTTTTCTCGGCGGTTTTGAAAACGCTATGAACCAGGCAAATTCTGCTTACAAACTCGCCACCACATGCCGACTGGTGTCAGTGATATCATACCGGATGATATCGCCACCATCATTTCGCATGCTTAAGTGATATCGCTGATTTCAGTCGCCTATGAAGTGTTGCGATACTGGCACTTCATTCGCTTGAAATTTGGACAATTATTGAATGGCGGGAAGTTTAAAAAACCATAATGGTAACGACATCGCCTGAAATACACAGCCTGTAGGCGAATGAAGGAGGCGAATTTCTGTAAGAACTCGCTTCCAGAAACGGTAGATAGACCAGAGAGATATAGGCGATTTTATATATGATACCGCCACCAATGAGCGAATGGGAGGCGAAACCGGTTTCAAACTCGCCTCAGCCCGTTACTAGGAGGCGAAATCTGAAGTTTGATTCGCCTGTATAGGCGAGGATGGTGGCGAATTCTGAAATTGAAACGGTCGTGCCAACAGTGAGTCACTGGCAAATGGCGTGGCGAGATCGCTTGCATAGGTGAATTTAAAGGCGATACCGTTTTTGTGCACGGTTGTAGAATCACTACTGGAAACCTTCTTGCAGACGTCGCCGTTGCACGTCGGTGGTCCCTAAACGCCACTCTCAAAAGTTTTCGACTTCGAAACTTGGTCGAGTATATCGTTCCAAAAAAATAACAGCGTATATTTTGCATACGACGTAAATTTGTATTTTCGAATTCGAACGAATTCATTTTTGCAAGATTTTCATAACGACTGAGGTTGACATACGAGTCCGACTCGTAAACAATGATATGCATATTTCTGCGACAAATTTGACTGCTATTTTGAAGATGGAAATTTTGAAAAATTAACCGTTCGAACTCGAAAGGTTCGAAATGGTGGTTGTCCGAAATCAAAACTTTTGACAAGATTATGGTTCGATCTCGGAAGGTTTATGAAGCTGATGGTTCGATCTCGAAATGTTTATGAAAGTGATGGTTCGAAGTCGTAGCTTGAAAAGTTGAGCAGTTGATTAAATATTCATTAATTTCGAGGAACGATGCAGTACGAAACAGCCTTTTTTCATAGTCGTAAGGCATGTTAGTTTGAGTTCGAAAAGAGTGTTTGAAGTATTTGAAGGAATTCAGAGCATGTTTCGAATCCGAAACCATGCTTCAGTAACTGTCCAACTGAGTTAGCATAACTTTGTCTTATTTCATTGTCGTATAGATGTTGCATGCAATTAGGAGATTAATAGTTTGACTTTAGTTTATGAATAATATAAACAAAGAGTATGCATATTGAGGTGAGGTATGACGTTGCCTTAGTATGTCTTGATTTTTAAACCAAAACAAATATTTGCCAGTTTTTTTTGGTTTTTGGCAACGCGGTGCACCCGGTTTCGAAATGTACTGAAAGATATCGGGAAAACATGGTTCGACCTCGAAAATTAAAGATTGATTTGGTTTAGACTTCGAAGACATAGAGTGACAATCATATTAAATACTCCAACTATGCTTAAGAATGTGTAATGTTACATTCAAAATGCTTTTCGAAATCTAAAGGACTATCAAATTATTATTTTGCTTCTGTTTCGAAATCGAATTCTCACAATTTGGTGCAATAATTCTAAATCAATAAATTAATTATTAGTAAAAAAAATTGAATTATAAATTAATTATTAGCATTGTAATAAATAAATTATAAAATAATTTCAAAATAGTTATTATAAATTAATTACAATTTTAATCCACATTCTTTTAAGATAATTCTTGCTAATTTGAAATAAATTTAATCAAAATAAATAAAATAATATAACTTAAATCAATTATAGTTCATCAAATCATATTTTTATTGAATTAGACGGTTTTCTAAGAAAGTAATGAAACTAATATACTAATAACTTCACAGGAATAAGGCCTTAGAAGGTCAGCATTACTCAAATAACTATAATCACTGATTAAATTGAGTATAACTGACCAAAGAGAATCACATACTTTACTTTCTATAAATACTAACTGCAAATGATCCCTGTAAACATATTATTTGACGTTCTATAAACACTAAGTAAGATGACGTTCAGTTAAACTAAGTTTTTTTTAAGACAAACTAACTAAGTACAAACATTAGTTATACTTATTTGACGTTAATTAGTTATACTTATTTATAGAACGTTCGGACGTTCTATAAATACTTGACTTTTTTGTACACTACATAATTAAGTTTAGGTAAATTGAGCTTAGTTAATGAAATATACCAAATCTCAGCTTGAATCTATGTAATAATATCTAACATTCCATGTATACTAACTTGTACAACTAATCAAAATAAGATTATATTACTTGAATTTATATGAAGAATAACTAGTAATCATCAAAGATAAAATCTTTACTGACTTTCTAAGGAAATTTACTAAATCATACATCAAACCTTAACTTTCTAGGAACACTAATAAGTATAACTAATGAAATGTCAATGTTATTTGGTTTTCTATAAACACAACAAAACTGAATTTAGTTATTTGACATTCGATAAACACTAACTAAGATAGATATAACTGATTAAATGTCGTACGGACAATCTGCAAAACCGTTTCCAAACGGAATATAATTGACTTTATACAAAACAAACTAAATTGAGTATAATCAATCAAAGGTCAGACCTTAATTACTTGACTTTCTGTATATACTAAGTGAATTTAGTGTAATTAATCAACGATCACACATTGATCACTTGACTTTTAGTAAATACTAACTAAATTGAAAGTAACTAACCGAAGGTCAAAACTTATTTGACTTTTTATAACTACTAACTAAAGAGTAAAACTACTTAAAGAACACAATGTTACTTGATTTTCTATAAACACTAACTGGTATAGATCATATAAACATTGTTTCTAAATGATTTTTCTTATTGATCCTGAATTGAACTAAATCAAAATCAATGCAAATATATAGATCATATAGTTCAAAGTAAGAAGTATGACTTAATCAAAGTACAATTCATCAAATCATATTTCGTTGAACAACATTGTACCATGATTAACTAAACTAATGAAATATCACGAGAATACCTTAAAACGTCACCATTACTCAAATAAGTACCTACAATAACTAACTAAATTGAGTATTACTAATATACAAAATAACATTGCATTACTTTCATACACACTAACTATTACTGATCATATGAACATGAGATTACTTTGTAGAACGTTACTAACTTTACTATTAACAATATCTAAATTAAGCTTAATTAAAGAAAACACCAAATCAAACTTGAATTTATGTAATATTATGTAACTTTTTTATTAATACTAACTTGTATAAATAATCAAGTAAGATACATTACTTGAATTTGTACAAATACTAATTTGTAACAAATTAATAGTCAAAGATAACCTTTTTTTCATATTCTATGGAAACTAACTAAATCATACGTCAAACCTCTACTTTCTACAAACACTAATACACCAAGTATAATTAAAAAATTCTTTTTGAAAAAAGTATAATTAATGAAATATCTACTCTTATTTGATTTTTTGTAAACACTAAGAAAATAGAGTATAATAACTAATCAAATATTATTGGACACTCGCTAAACACTAACCGAAATGCTATAACTTCGATATAAAAGGTCGTATCGATTTCTGGCATACAGTAACTAAATTGAATATAATTAATTGAAGGTCAAATCTTATTTGACTTTCTATAAAACAAACTAAACTGAGTATAATCAATCAAAGATTACACCTTGATTACTTGACTTTCCGTAAACACTAGATAACTAAATCAATGTCAAAACCTTATTCGACACTAACTGAATCGAGTACAACTAATCAAAGAAGTTAAAATTACTTAATTGTATATACAGACTAACTATTATCGAGCATATAAACATTATTCGACTTTTAATAACACCACTCGACTTTTCTATAAACACTACTTATATTTATGCTAATTGAGCTTACTTGATGAAAATACCAAATATTTATTGATTTCCTTATCAATTTAATATTTATAAATATTGATGTCAGCCTATCATTAAACTATTAGCATTAATAAATCCTATGTTTAGAATGTCCGTAGTTACCTATTATATAAAGCAAAAATCAGAAAGATTTCGAGGTCGTAATACTTAAGAATAAAATGCTACATTAATAAAAAGGTTAAAAATTACATGTACATCTGAACCATTAATCTTTCATGGCAAACAAATCTCAGCCATCAATACTTTTATTTATATAAGGCACAATATGATCTTATTTGTATTTTCCAACTCTCATTCTTCCGTAATCTTATCCTCATCCTCCCAACTCTCATTCTAAAATCTGAACTTCCCGATCTGAGGCCGTGTTCTTGGTGACGAGTGGTGATGAATCATGTCAGTGAGGTGGGGATTTGAGCGACGCGGGTGATATCGCGGCGGTGATCTGGATGATTGCGATGAGGCGGCAATTTGGGCGTGGATCGGGATGATGACGACGTCGTGACGGCTTAGAGCTTTAAAGCTATAGCTTTCCGGCTAACGTGATGTCAATGCGGGCCTCCCGAAACTCGCCATATTTCTGAGCTCGCCGTGAGATGGGGATTTCGGTCTAAAAGTGAGCCTCTCGAAGCTCGCCGTGAAGGTGGAGGAGATATGATAAATCGGTACTTACAACCGTGTAATCAATGGGTGAAGTCAGATGCTGACCGCTGTTCAATTCCCCTCGTCCCTCGCGGTAATACGAAAAGGTATAAATGTTTTTCCCTCGAGTATGTTTGCAATTGTTTTTGGTGGTACAACTTATATGCTACAGAGGAAATAGATTTCCTTGCAGTTTCTGGACAAGGATTTGGTAGAAGAATTAGGCCATGACCAAGAAAGCCTTTGAAAGATTTGGAAGTAGAATTCAGTTCATACTTTGCAACATGTATTCATTGAATCTGATAAAATTCAGCTATTGTATTTGTTGCAGAATTCCATCAATGGAGCTTCTGAGGAGCACCGGTGAAGAATTTGGCGATACTTTCTCAATATTGCAAGCTCTACTCCTTCTGCAACATCCCATGTCGGTCTTTTTCACCTCGAATACTTCTTCATCTTCTTCAAAACCACCAACAAAGCGGCGGCGCCACAGCAAAGCTGCAACAGTAGCACAGTCTCAACCCCAATTATATCCAAACCTTTCCCACCTTTGTAAAGTTTCCAGCGCCTTGTCTATGAGTTCATCATTAGCTTTTGTTCCAAGGCGAAAACAGATACAGAAGGAGTATATCACAAGCATTTGGCATGCTTATTTTTCCGGCCAATTGGCCGGATATTTTTATGGCAACCTACGAAAATTTTTCGAACTCGTAAGTTGTAATACTCTATGCTAAAATAAAAATTTTCGATCTCTGAACAATTGATGTTCATGATACTTCTTTTCGATATCGGAATTCATTGATTTTGAAACAGAATTGTGATAGACTTTCGATTTTAAAATCTGGACAATCATATATTTTTGTTTCGGTTTCGTAAGGATGTTGTTGTTTCGAGACAGGAAATAGTCTGCAAACTTTACGAGTCGTACCAGGTATACAAAGAGGTTTCGACTTCGAAAACCTTGGACGGCGGGTCCTTCCGCAGTGCAAAACTGGACCGCCGGTGGACGGCGGTTCCAGTAACGGCGGGTCCGACCGCCGTATAACCCACGATCTACCGACATGGGCGATGTCATTCTCCAGTAGTGAATGTGGAGCATGAAAAATGTGGCGGCGAATATGCTTGTTAATTCGCCTCTAAGCGAATTTGTGGTTACGATATCGCCCATAAGTACTTTAAAATTGGCTATTATTTGAAAAATGTGACCCGTTTCTTTCGAAACATGAAAACCTGCCAATTTCCAATCACCACCCCATACTAAAGAGGCACAACCTCATAATTCAAGTGCACACAAGTGCATTACAAATGGCAATTTCTAATAAAAACTAGCTAAATGAAATGGACCAACACCTTGTCACTTGGTAGGTACACTACTACAAAGGGGTGGATGCAAGGCACATATTTAAGGCGTTTGATGGGGGCGCGTTTTTTTACGCCTTGATTGATTGTAGCGAGTTCGCTACCTCTTCAAGCTTAGCAAAAAAAATTACATTCAAGACGGAAAGAGGCAGTTAAAGGCGGAAATGGGATTTGACGTTAAAAGATACTTGACCAAGGCGGAAAAAATGTATCCGCCTTAAATTGAATTGGTTGTTGCGATCTCGCAACCTTTGTAGTAATATGAACGTGTCTGTAGCGATTTCGTAGGTTAGTTCGGTAGTCGTAGGTTTGTTCTTTGCGATATCGTAAGCTTTGCTAAGCCCTAATTTTAGCAGGCGAGGATATGGGAGATGTCGTAACTGGGACGGTAGTATATTGCGTTTACTGTTACGGCATCGCTTCTTAAAAGGTCAAATTTGTCATTGCTCAATGTACAGTGCATGTGAGGGTGATTGAAATGTTACGAGATCGCTGGCTACTCGAAGGTGTGAGCGAGGGCGTAGCGAGTTCGCAACAGACTCTGTATGGGTCACAGATTTAAGCTGAACTGGCCGTTCTAACTCCAAAAACAAAAACTTTAAAAGGGTCTAAACAGGTGGGTATTGAAGGGTGATCAGTTGAAGTGTTCTCGGAGGTCTCATTGTTCCCGTGTTGGTGTAGGTAAGGTTTAACTTGCGTAATGTACTGGCTTGTCTCTTGATTTTGGTTGATTTTATGCATAATTTTTGGTTGCATTTTGGTTTATCTTGGTTGTTTTGTTAATGCAGTGTGTAGTTTATGTGTTGATCATCTAAAGTAAGTGGGTTAGTAGTATTGTGTAGCTGTTTGTCTAATTTGTGAATTATGGACCGCGAATGAATAATGAAGGAGAATGCTCGATTATCGAAGGAGTACTTAGATTTGGTTGAACAGTTTTTAGATGTTGGGTTGCGACATTGTAGACAGAACAACATAGGAGGGGTTAGATGTCCATGCAACAAGTGTAGAAACAACGCCATATTTGAAGATATTGCTGTCGTGCGTGAACATTTAATTTGTAAAGGTTTTGACAAATCCTACACAGAATGGGTTTAGCATGGGGAAGGCCATTATGGAAGTGACCAGGTGGAGATGGAGGAGGGAAGCGCAGAGGAAATCCTGCAGTATAATGGACAGCTTTCAGACATGTGCGACGATGTTGTTATGGAGTTTGTTGGGAAGAAAAGTATGCTGGAGGCAATGTATGACGATAAAAACACAAGCTTATATGTTGGGGCTAAGCATTCTAGACTGGGAGCAACATTGTTGTTAATGAACCTAATGGCAAGGCATGGTATTTCTGATAAAGGAATGACGGAATTGCTAGAGTTGGTTAAAGAGTTACTTCCTCAGGACAACTTGTGTCCTGACAGGGTTTATGCTGCGCGGAAGATATTGTGTCCTATGGGCATGGAGTTTACCAAGATTCACGCATGCCCGAATGATTGTATGTTGTATAGGGGGATTGTTGATTCCTTGAGGGATGATTGCAAGGTATGCGGTGAGTCTAGATGGAAAAAGAAGGAGGGAAAGGTCGAGGTATGTGGAGAAACAGTGACAACATCGACAAAGCAAGGTCCTGCTAAGGTGATGTGGTACATGCCCTTGAAACCGAGATTGACGCGTTTATATGCCAATCCGGTTGATGCAAAATTGTTAACATCGCATGCCGATAGGGTTCGAGAGGAAGATGATGATATTATATCTCACGCTTCTGATGGTGATCAGTGGAAGAAGATGGATGCTATGTACCCAGAATTTGCTGACGAACCTAGACACGTGCGCTTAGGACTATCTACTGACGGAATGAACCCTTTCGGGAACATGTCCAGCACCCACAGTTCATGGCCAGTGATGCTTGTTATTTATAATCTACCTTCATGGTTGATGATGAAATGAAAGTATGTGCTTTTGAACACTATGATCTCGGGGCCTAGGCAACCTGGAAATGACATTGATGTATATCTAGCCCCTCTTGTTTAAGCATGGGATTCATATTCCTGACGGAAGTCGAGGGGACGCGACATTCCAACTTAAAGCCATGTTGATGTGGAGCATCAATGATTTCCTTGCTTTGGGTAACCTTGGAGGGTGTTCTGTGAAAGGGCATTTTGCATGTCCCGTTTGTGAGAGCCATACTAGTCATTGTCAATTAAAGCACGGTGGTAAGCCTGTTTATTTAGGTCATAGACGATTTCTACCTAGAAGCCATCCGTGGATGAGTGCAAAGAAGTGGTTTAACGGTCAGGAAGAGCATGGTTTTGCCCCATTCCCACTATCAGGTACTGAAATATTGGAAAAGGTAGCGGGCATGGAGTTTGTGTTGGGAAAGGGAAAAAAGAAAAGCGCTCAAACTACGATTTGGAAGAAATGTTCGATTTTTTTCAAGCTCGAATATTGGGAGCACTTGGATGTGCGCCACTGTCTAGATGTCATGCACATAGAGAAGAATGTATGCGAAGCTTTGGTTGGGACGCTATTGAATACACCGGGCAAGAGTAAGGATGGATTGAAAAGTAGAAAGGATTTAGTCAATCTTGGCATAAGGACGTCACTTGCTCCCGTTCAAGAAGAAGCAGGTACGACATACTTACCACCTGCTTGTTATTCCTTGTCATCTGAGGAGAAGGAGAGTTAAATCAGTAAAGGTGCCTTCTAAATATGGTTCGAACATTAGTAGTTGTGTATCTACCGCCGAGTTGAAATTAGTGGGAATGAAGTCGCACGATTGCCACAACCTGATGCAGGATTTGAATGTCATTGCTCTGAGAGGTTGCTTGCCTTCTCACGTTGGAGATGCAGTTGCAAGGCTTTGTTATTTTTTTAAACAAATATGCCGCAAGAGAGTAAGCCGTCGTAAGTTGGATGAATTGCAGGATATGGTAGTTCAAGTACTGTGCAGGCTAGAGATATATTTTCCCCCTTCATTTTTTGACATAATGATTCGTTTGATAATTCATTTGGTGCGGGAGGTGAAGCTGTGTGGACCGGTGTACTTGAGATGGATGTACCCATTTGAGAGGTACATGAGCATTTTCAAGCATTTTGTTAAGAATCGTTATCGACCGGATGCCAGTATAGTGCAGCGATATGTCGCGGAAGAGGTAATAGAATTCTGTACCAACTATTTACAGGGTGTACCTACTATAGGACTGGCAGTCTCCAGACACGATGGTAGATTGGATGGTGTCGGACTTCGCCATAAGTCTAAATTTAGTCCTTCTTCCGATGAAATATCTACAGCACATCTGTACATTCTGCGCAACCATCATTCAGTGAGTCCTTATGTTGATGTTCACCTTAATGATATTAGGTCAGCACACCCGAGCTGGTCGGAACCTAGAGTTCTAGAAGCTCATTGCAGAGACTTTACTAGTTGGCTGAAAATACATGTGCAGAATGGCGGTCAACACCCCGACGTTGTAAAATGGGTTGCCAAGAGACCCCTAGGCACAGTTACGTCGTTTAGCGGGTATGACATCAATGGATACACGTTTGGTACTAAGTGGAGTGATGATAGGTCTGCAACCCAAAATAGTGGGGTATCAGTACCTGGAGAGGGTGATAATGGTTTTTTTGGTACCATTACTGATATATGGGAAATGGACTTTGTCCATGTCCGAATCGCATTGTTTAAATGTGAATGGGTAGATCAAGGTGAAGGGGTGCGCACAGAGGATTTAGGCATCACTCTAGTTAATAGAGGAATTCTCGGGTCTAGGGATGATCCATTCATCATGGCGGCTCAAGCTCATCAGGTATTCTATGTGGAAGATCCAACTGATGCTCGATGGGAGATCGTTGTTGATGGTAAGAAAACATTCATCTATGGTGACGGTTTGTTCGACGATGACTCCACTGTTTCTACCGACACCATTCCGCCTCGGTGTACGAAACTCTGGAGGAGGATGATGACATTGTTTGCGCGTCGGTGTGCAGAATGGATCATGAGGAAGGCATGTGGATTAATCCTGCGGGGAAAACTACAAAGAGGAAGGGGAGGCAACCAAAGAAGAAGAAGAGTAAAAAGAGTAAAAAACAAAAGTAGCTATTTGATAACCATTGTTTTTGAATATTATGCTGTATTTCATGGTTCATGTAGTTAAATTTTGATTTAATTAATTTTAGTACACTAAATCTTCTAATTCTTAAAAAAATTTGTACACTGCTGTAGACGTGGCGATACCGTAACGAAACACGCTAGAAACCAATGCATGTTAACTTGTTGCGTTGCGAGTTCGCAACATTGGCGAACCGGTTACGCTTTCGCAAGAAAAAGCTGCAATTCGCAGATAAGCTTCTGTCTCTTGAGTCTGACAGGTTACGATCTCGCTTGATGGGATCAAATTTGTATAAATTTGATTAACTAGAAACTAGCAAATTCGCTAGTATCTCGCCAGGTGATAAACTTGATACCGGCGAGATCGCTAGTATAAAGCCACATACCAAAAAATTAGATTTAACTCCTTAGTAAAGTGGTGTTATATTTTGAAAATTTGGCCACACTAAATAAATAATGGAAGTTTAAATAATCAAATATACATAATAATATAGATGACATTCAAATTCAAATATTCTTCACAGTGTTGTTAGAGAAACTGATAAAAACAATTTGAAAATGAAATTGTTTGGATTTGAGTACAAGTACTAGCCAACATGAACGAATGCAAATCTAATCATCATTGCTAGGAGGTGGTGTCTGTGATGGTGCTGGTGGACCCCCCTTCGATTTTTTCCTCGCACTAGCCCTTTCAATGCCACGTATCACCTTCTCCGTTAACCAGTTTTCGTGATTGATTTTGGCCACTTTATCCCTGAAAAGGTCGATTGTCTCTTCTAAACCTTTGTAGTATGCCTCTGAGGGTACACCTGTTCATGTAAGTGAAACAAAAAAAGGCTAAGTATAGCAAATAAATTGTATAACACAGAAAATAAATTGTAGGGGTTTAGTGTGGCTAACCTTCGACGTTCTCTCTGACTTCTTCAGGATTAAACTGTAGCGGTTTCTTGGGTCCATCCGCTACTTTCTGCCACACACCATCAATCAACTCAAACTTACCTTTCCTCTCAAAATATGACATCGTATAGAAGCAACACTCCTGGGCTATTGGAGATAATTTTATCTTTGGATGCACTGAGGTAAGAAACATGGTTATGAAATTACCGTAAGGGAGCTTCTTGACTGTCCTATTATTTTCGACCACACTTTGTCTCATGTGTTCGAAAATGACATGGCCCGGGTTCAACTGTATCTCCTCCATGACGCAGTAAAATATGCTCACAGTAGTATAGTTCATCTCGGTGATCCAACCACCCTTAGGCACGACACTCCTAGCGACCATCTCATAAACATTTCTATCCTCACCACTAAGTTTATCCAACTTATAAGATCTAGGCACCCCTAAATCGTCAGCATCTCTATCAAAGTACTTCTTAGCATATTCTACAACTTGAGCTCGATCCAAAACCCCATACTCAGGCCATTGTTCTCTAATGTAAAACCCTGGAGGGGGTTGGTTGCTATAGTCCTCGTTAACAGCATAGGTCACGTTCAATGCCTTGTTAAAAAACTCCTCCCCAATCTTGTAGTCCTTATTAACCCTGGTGAACCACCTACTCGTCTCCTTTTCTTCCTCAATCAACTGGTGAAAATTAGCATAAAATTGGCACGTCTCATCCTTATGTGCCGGATAATTCAAACCGAACAAGTCACCCAACTCATGAAATTGAAATATCTTTAACACATTCCCCAAACCTAGTTCTTCTATCTGATCAAAATCCACAACATAACAATCTAGCAATTGACTATGCTCCATGTAATTAGAATAGGCTTGGGATGCATCAAAACTTACAAATCTTTGCTTATCATATTTGGTTGAACTTGTTCCCGCCGTCGCCCGTGGCTGAGATCCCGAAGCCCGACCTTCATCACGTCGGGCACCCTGCACAAACGGATTGGGTGCCAAATTCTTCGTCCTTGCCATTGCTCTTGTCGGATGGGTATGTGAGATTTTGGTTTGTTTATTTTTTCTAAGCTCTGAGACGTTCGATCGATGTTTGAAATCAGAAGATCCCCAAATTTGATATTTAAAGGTTCGCGTCTTGCGATATCGTAACTGCCAAGACAGCTTATCTTCAGCTTGGTTACGATCTCGTAACAATACACGCACAAAAGTAAACGACGCCGTGTAACATGCTATTTAAGTTTTGTTGTTCTATGTGTCAATCTTTGTTGTTACGAATTCGCAAGGGTAGACAACGTACGCTGCGATATCGCTACAGATTCTCTAACTAGGCTCTGTTGACTGAATACGGCTTGTTGCGATATCGGAAGTTCCTCGTAAACATGTGCTAGTTAGTTGCGATATCGCTGGGTGTTCTGTTCATAATAAAACATCATGAAATGTGACAGTGACGATTTCGCTAGGACCACGCACTATACAAAAAGTGAATGATTTTGCTGATACGATATTGTCTCTTAGGATGAATAAATAAAATGTAAGGGACAATATATCAAAACAAGAAAAAAATAAATGTACATGTGCCAAAATGGAAAACACAAGTTCATTACAATAGAAACAAACTGGTGATACAAAAATACATGGTGAAGAACAAACAACTAATACTAGTAGATCGTTCGTTCACCAAGGACATGAAGCAGTTCCTGATTGCAAGTGCATGCATCACAGGTGATGTCCGCCGGATCAAGGGGTGCCCAAGGATCGTACCTCTCAAACTTATTGAGGCCAGCATGCGGAATGCAGCAGATCGGCCTAGGCCTAACTGCTACTTCTGAGAAGTACCTGAGGTAGTGTCTCCAACCCCAAGCGTATCTCAGACCTCTTTTGACGCGTTGCCGAGCTAGACGGAGGCCCTGTTTGTCGGTTCTCTTCATGGTTGTGATGACATTCATGCCTCTTTGAATGTCACCTTCGTAGATTGCAAAAATAGCCAACACATAGGTCGACGGTGTGTGACCTACTGCAGAAGCTTCGGTGAGCCACTGTCGAGCCCACTCGGTCGCTCTTCCGCTCACGTAGCGACGAAGAACCCAGTCGAACTCAGCACGAATCAATACCAGATTTATCATTTCATCTGGTAGGGCGCTGAATAGAGACACATCCATTGGAAGCAGAAGGCAAGGAATATGAGAAGGCAGAAGGGAATGTGGGAATGAAGGGTCTAATGAGGTTCTAAATGGAGAAGGGGTTGATATTTAAAGGGTTGAGGTGCTCCATTATTCAAAAATTTGTCAGAGTTCCTAAACAAAAAGCAGTCATTATGGTATTAATGGAAGGAAAATGTAAAGGCATTCTCACCTTTCCATGGACACCCCATGCAAACCCCCAAAATAAATTAATTACTGATGTAATTTCAAAGGTTTTTACTGATGTCACATGTCAGACAAAGCCCAATACTTACAGCCCAATATACTACCAAAAGCCCTTATCTCGTTGCGATATCGCTAGAGAATCGCCAGCTAGGCTCTGTTGACTGAATACGAGCTGTTGCGATATCGTTAGTACCACGTAACATATAAGCGAGAACGTGACGAGTTCGCTTGTGTTGATTCATCTAATAAACGTGCCACTTACGATATCGGTAGGAACACGCACAATAGCAACAGTAACTGATTTTGTGATGAAGCTAGTGATTTAGCGAGCGATTTAGCTGAAAAAATAACCGTTACGATGAAAAAGTAAAATGTAAGGGACAAGGTTTCAAAACAAGAAAAGCTTTTCAATAATTAAATTAATGTGCCAATACGGCAGACATAAACTTATTACAATCCTAACAAATTTTACATAAAAAACCACGGAATAAAATAAGAAAGAAACTACACTACAACATCCAAAGTGGCGGAGGGGTTAGAAGGATGTGAAGCACTTCCTGCTCGCAAGTGCATGCATCACATTCGATGTCCGCTGGATCAACCCTCGTGTAGCATCGGTACCTGAAGCCGTCATTGAGGTCAGCATGTTCCTGGCAGCATCTAGGCTGAGGCACTACTACATCGAGGTACCCCTTGTAGTGCGCATTGCCCCAGGCGTAAGCCAATTCGAGTTGCACGCGATCCCGAACTTCCTTGAGGCCTTTCTTGTCGGTTCTCTTCATCTCGGTGATGACATCCATGTCTCTTTGAGCATCATGACCTTCGCAGATTGCAAATATAGCCAAGGCATAGGCCGACTCTCTGTGGCCTATTACAGAAGCCTCGGTGAGCCATTGTCGAGCCCAATCGGTCGCTTGGAAGCTCACATACCGACGAAGAACGTGTCTGAACGTAACACGAATCATTATAAGATGAATCATGTCATCTGGGAGGATGCCATTCATAAGTTTTGTTGTTCTATGTGATCATGTGCAGTAGCGATCTCGTAAGAAAGATCGCCAACATTTGTCCCACATCGGCTGATTAGAAGGTGATTTTTCAGTTTATATACACTTACATTTTACAAGGGTTCGATAAGTCGCCGACCAGCGCAAACTGAACATGAAACACCAAGGCTGAGGCCCAATACTTACATAGGCTATGGCCCAATACTTACACAAGCTAATGCCCAACACTTATACGCCCAATATAGACCCAAACCCAAAAACCATTTTTTGATGGGTTCTTATCATGTAGCGAACTCGCTACGGAAGAATCATTCTAATTAGTAGCGAGATCGTAACCCAAAAATCCTTTTTTTAAATTGAACTACTAACTAGCGCTATCGCAACCCCGTCGCCAACTGGTTTTCTGGGTTATGTGGGTTTGTGGGTTTGCGGGTTTGTGGGTTTAGGGTTTAGGGTTTAACTGTGGTAACGTGTATACTAGCGATATCGCTACTACACAAGCTAATTAGATTGTAATTAAAAAATAAAACTTTTTAATTTTTTATTAGCAATTTTCACATTCTAACATATATATATTTTATATAGATGCAGTACAATACTCTATTTGTTAAATATCCATCATGATATTCACTCAGGTAGAGTACATCTTTGTACATAAGCAGTATGACATAACTCTATGTAAAACATCAATAATTCGGTTTAAATTTTTAAACGCAATATCATATTCTTAAATATGTACATTTTATATCTAAACAGTATAATACTCAATTTGGAATATATCGAACATCACATTATGTCAAACAGAGTACATGTTAGTACATCAGCATGCAATGTTATTAAGCGATACTCGGTAGTATGATGAGTGATGACAGTTGGTGAGTGAACGTGTGCATGATACTTTGTTTAATTCAAGAATCGTGCTTGTAATCACATAAAAGAGTTGTAATAAACTAAGTATCTCTAATGAAATGCACTTGAACTGCGCATATATATATATATATATATATATATATATATATATATATATATATATATATGTAGTTCATGTGTGAAGCTCTACTATGCTGTTGTCTCTAAAGGTAAGCGATGGATAACAAAATCAAGCGTACACATGATGTGTACAGTTTCTTATTGTCTTACAATTAAAGACTAAGTTTCATAAAACTCTTTCAAATTATGTAAGTGCAGATTAAGTGACCAAATCCCTATCCCGTTCTACATGAGCATACGACGGAACAAATGAAAAATAATCTTAAAATAGAATGATTAGTGTCTTATACCATCATTTCGTTTAAATCGTGATTTAAAAATGTATGAGTGCATTTAAAAAACAAAAAAAAATCTTAAGGAGGGTTCTAGCGAGCATTTGTAGCGAACTCGCAACATCCTAGGAACATACTTTATGTCAGCTTCTCAGTTACGATGTCGCTAGAAGGATAAAGTAGAGCATAAAAGGCAATCACATGAGCACGTAACGACTTCGTAAATAGCCACGTCAGGCGTAACGAGAGAGTTCCGAGTTCGCAACAAGGTAAGCTAGAATAAAGTAAACACGTTATAGAACAGAAAAACCCTACACTTTTGGCATCTTATCCATCACTTCTTACGGGTTTCATCTCCAAAAGTTCAAACTTTTGCACATCTTCTCAAATCTCCTCAACTTTCTTCACATCAAATCTCCATTACCCATCCCATACATGTTGGACACATCAATTGTGTCAAAACAAAGTGGAACTAGCCACTAATTGCATCCAAAAGATTGGTAAGTTTTGCAATAAATTCTCAACCACATTTTTGCCTATAGTTTTTGCAATTAATGTCAATCTTTATTTGTTCTTGTTCAATTTGGTAACATCCTTTGTTATGGGTAGGAGAGGGACAAACAAGGTAGACCATCCCCAACCAAAATAATCAATTCCACCGACACAACTTTGTCATATACCAAAGGTACGATTTTTTTCATTCTTATATGCTAAAAATTTGATTTTCTTGTACATAGTGCCTCCATTTATCATGTTATTACTAAATATCATGTCAGAAGCATGTCCTGAACGAAAATCAAGATTTTCGTTTAAAATTATACGTAGCTAGCTTAGCCCTAAATTTTAGGATTATGAAATATAATGTTTTTACTACAAAGTACAACTTTGATTTATTAGTATTGTGTTAGTCATTAACTAAATTCAATATACAAAGGAAAGCTTAATGGAGAGCCCTTCAAGTTCCGTTAACTCCGACTCAAGTGGGGGGGGAAATGTTGTTGGCGGTTCAAGTGAGGTTAGAAGACAACGAGAAGTGACTCGCGCATCGAAAGAAACTCAACTCCTCACACATTGTCGTCGCGAATTAGAGATTAGGATCGATAACAAAATACTAACACATGTCAAGTTTAATGACATTGGTGTTGCTATTTCACCCGACGATGATGCCGCGCGATGGTCGAGTTGGTGTGCTAAGACGGGTAGGATACGCACACCATTAGACACAACGGATTGGAGGCTACTAAGCATCGACATCAAAAAGAATATATGGAAGGAATGCAAGGTTAGTGTGGTACTTGTTATTTTTAATTTCAATTGAAAATTGTGAGTGTGACTATTTTTATGATCACATTTGTAGCGCCCCTTTATTATCGAGGCAACATCCTATGATCAAGTGAAGAAGAAGGCTCTTCAAATCGCATCAAAAGCTCATCGAGAACACAAATATACCCTTGCCAAGGATTATATCAAACCGAAGGGCACGAGGTTTGGGCAAGATCCAAGTACGCGTTACAATCACATTGTAACCCTTACTTGGGAGGCATTCAAGAAACGATGGTTAGAAAATGACGCAAAGGTTAGTTTACTTACTACATCTTGCAATAATAGTTTCATACGAATTAGCCAAATATTTTTGTTTCGGTTAGTGCTTTATTCCTAAAATAACATAGAATTTTTAAAAGGGTTTGGGGGATAGGAAGCGCAAAGCCAGTGCTGATAATGTTATGCCTTACACCGGGGGTAGGGCGAGGTACTTGGGTGTGGGGAGGAAGACCTCAATAAAAACATGAAACCGAGGTGAAAGAGCTTGTGGATGGGGGCATGGACGCGGAAGAGGCGAACAAGCTAGTCATTGCCGAAGACCCTACAACATATAGTAGACAACAATTATTCGTCTTGGGTAGAATTAAAAAAGACGGGACTTACTCAAGTGATGAGGCAAAAAGGGTGGCTAATCGAGTGGTACGCTTTAACTACTACGCCATACCATGTTCCATTTTAGTATCTACAATCACACCATCAAACACAACAAATGATGACGATAATAACTTTCCATTTACTATACTACCTTTTTAGGACGAGGTCGAGCGTGAAGTTGAAGAAGGCTTGTTCATCCCTGTCGGTAAACACGATGTGCTACGTAGGGCACTTGGGAAGGCCGAGCATCCGGGAAGAGCTAAGGGAATTGGTGGTTATGTTACTCAAATAGAGGCGTTTGGTATCAAACGTAGTGGGAAAGACCCTAAACCATCCAAACTCCAAATAGCATTGAACCAAGCCAAAAAATCCGACCAAGAGGTCAAGAAATTGAAAACAATGTTGGCCAATATATGTTCTTTTATAAAGTATCCTCTTCCATCCGATTTTTGTGACACCGATCCAATCAATGGACCCTCGTCTAGAGGTTCACATCCTTCCCCACCACAACATGAGGTTGACCAACCTATTTTTGACCAACCTATTGTTGAACCCAACAAGGAAATATGCACACCTTCGGCCCCTATCAAAGAGCAAGTTCACATACAACCATCCGATCCCAAACCAAAGGTACGTTTAATTACTTGCACCTCAATCAAATGAATAATTCTACACAACTCATGATTATTGATATTTTTTAAATATACTCATCCTGCATATGTCTAATTCGACCTAATTAAACATGCCTTATTTGTATATTAGAACTCCCCTTCTTGCAAGTTGTACGCTGAATGTGGGATGAATTCTCAACCCCGCCACGTTGCAATGGGAAATTCATATCCTGACATGGCACTACATCATGAAGCCAAAGTACCTATTGGTTTCGTTAGGGTTTCTATACTACATGTGTTAGTCGAGGATGCGTTGGTACCGGTCGCGGATCAAGAGTGCACGACAGTGGGTAAAGGTTTGGGCCGTTTTTTTGTGTGGCCCAAATGGTTGGTAGTTGATGTGAATTCTAATTCTATCCCAATTAATAAAAACACACCTTCACCCGTCGTAGACCCGCTAGATTTTCCGGTAGCTAAGAAACTGATGTCGGTGGGAGAAGTTGGATTCATAAAATCACTCCCGGGATTCCTTCGCACGTTTTATGATCTGGTGGGCCACCATAGTCGGGATTCTGTTTACTATTTCTACTCCAATAAACAGGTGTTCGGCGAAGCGAGGGAATTAGTCGTTCCATGGGAAGACTTTGCCCTTTTCTGGCACTATAAAACCCTTCCCAAAACAATCCTTATACTACATCAAATGTAAGCTATTTGATCTCATCTCTTCTATCGTATTGCAAGTTACGAATTTTCATGTACTTGTGCACTATTATACGTTCATATCCCATCTATTGTTTATTTAGGTACATGCAATGCCTTGCTCCAAATGCAAAGACTTTCATTGGGTTTTTGCACCCAATATGCTTGCAAGAAATGAATGAAAGTAATCAATCACGACTTGCTTATCTCTCTAAGATCCTTAGTGACAAGACCAAGACAATTTACATAGGCCCATATCTAGAGGGGTTAGTTTTCTTTGTTACAATTGGATATTTGCACTTCGTAAACATTATAATCTTCGAGACGGGTTCTTACATTTTCATTTCTTAAAATATGTAGCGGCCATTGGAGTTTTGTAGCTATGATACCATCGTTGAAGCGAGTGTATTGGATGGACCCGCTACACTTAGGTCCATCTACAAAATTTGCAGATTTATTAGAGGTTGCTATGCATAGTGCACATGACGACACACTACTTCCCTTCAACCTTATACAGATTCAGGTGACAGTACAAATCCAATGCTCATTTATTTCCACTATGATTTCATTTCAAATCATTTGTTATACTTCTTCACTTTCAGCACCGAAAGCAATTGTCAAATTGGGAGTGCGGTTACTATATGATGTTGTACGCAAGCGAGTGTGTAGCTGGCCTTGTTCAAGATAATTTGGAATTACATCGCGTAAGCATTCTTATAACCTACTTATTGTACCTATTACTATCTAAGTTGCATTCAATAGTATTAAAAACACATTTCATATTCTTAGATTATCGAGGAAAATCATGCACCGTACACCAAGAAGGAGTTGGAGGATGGTAGAGATGCATTGGCTAGACACTTGGTCCTTATTAGATCTCGGTACATCTCTAGGCCTCACATTCCCAATAAAAGCTAGTTTCTTTTTTTGTCAAATGGATGCATATACTTTTGAGTTCCATTACTTGCATTAGTTTATAAAGTGTGGCTTGATAGTGTTTCATGTTCATGTTTTGTGCTTAGATACCATGCATCTTGCAATTGACAGCTTAGACAATTAAAATGAAACCCAATTTTAGTGGAAATGGGTGGAAATGGCTCAAATCCTATAATTTTGTGACACTTACGACTTACCTGCGAGATCATAACTTCTCTCGCCCGTAACATTAAAATATATGCGATCATCTTATACTATCGCTACTTCAATCGCCAGGATTATATTTCTGAGCTTAGTTTTTGCGCACTCGCTACCCAATCGCTCGTTCTTTTCTGCCTCTCCAATCTGATCTCTGTCGAGGTCGTAACAATACACGCCAAAACCAGGTGAATGTCTAGCTTACTCGTAACGTCATTTTTTTTTCTCACTCACCCGGTGGTAGAACGTCGTCGTTTATTGGTTCTGAGCTTAGTTTTTGCGCCATCGCTACCCAATCGCTCGTTCTTCTCTGCCTCTCCAATATGATCTCTGTCGAGATCGTAACCATACACGCCAAAGCCAGGCGAATGTCTAGCTTTCTCGTAACGTCATTTTTTTTCTCGCTCACGCAGAGCCAAAACGACGTCGTTTAACGGTAGCGAGATTAGTAGCGAATTCGTTACTACACACAAAAGCGATTTTACTTACGATATCGTTAACTCTCTCGAACCAACAACTTTTATTATATTTTTATAATATCATTTTCACAATTTTTACATTTTTATGAAAAACAATTGTTTTGTTGCGACCTCGCTACGGTGTTGCTAGCGAGTAGCTAGTGGCTGTCGTAACTTGGCTCGTTTTGATTAACCGGAATTGTTTAATTTGGCTTGTAACGAGATTGCTATCTATGACCGAGCGATTCGCCTCTATTTGTCGTAACCAGTCTCGTCAGCAGATAAATATATGACAAACTAGGTTCACTTACGAGCTCGTAACTACTGGTAGCGATCGGCACGGTGGAAGTCGTAACCAGTCTCGTACACATTCATAACAGTCTAGGCTTTTCAATGTAGCGAACTCGTTAGTATTTCATCTGGCGATCCGTAAGCTGCTGTCGTAACATAACAATCAACTATTTGTTTGGGACAGGCGTTTGCTTGTTACGGTATCGCAACGAGCCAATTAATATCATACAGACTTTCACGCTAGCGAGTTCGTAAGCGTTTAGCAAGGCGTATAAGCCTACATCCAAGGCGGAAACAAACGCCTTAAACCCAAAAACATCTAAGGCGGAAGAGGAACCGCCTTAGATGATTTTTCTCATTCAAGTCACTACCAGGGAAGGCATTTGTTTTCTGCCTTAACCAATGAAGGATGAACTGCCTTAGATGGCTTGATATTCTAGTAGTGGGTTGCTATTGGTCCTCTCTAACCCACTCAGCTTCTGTGACAACTTGGTATCAAATCATAACAAATCATACAAGAATAACTTGCATAACTTGCATCCTTGTCGTCCGAGAATATCAAATCATACAATACTCGAACTAAGGGTGGGAGGGGATTTGAGAAACTCCACGAGGGTCGGGTCAAATGTTTGTCTAGCAATAGGAATGGTGTGTACCGGAATTTGAGGAGTTTGTCGAGGTTGTGGTTTCCTACGGGGTATGGAGGTGGAATTTTTCATCAAGCACCAACCATTTTGGCCATAAAATATGGAAACCTTTACCCTCCCCAACTCTTACCATTGGCGACATGGAGTGGGGTTGAATTGGGACCATGCGACACATATAGCTTGCAAGTGGGGTTCTATCATAAATAAAATCACAAGAGAGATAATCATCTTACTTTTGTAATAAAGACATTACACTAAATGGAGTTGTAAATTATAAAATTTGTACTAACCTTTTCGACTTGTCATGAGGGAGCCACATTCAACTTGATGGGAGATGAAGGCGGAGATTGGGGCACCTTTTGGACTTGTCGTGAGGGAGCCACATTCAACTTGATGGGAGATGAAGGCGGAGATGGAGGCACTAGTTCCTCCTCCATTTCCACATTCTCACCCTCATCCTTCACAATTTGAGGCGAGGCTTGAGAAGCCTTAGAAGAGGGTGGAAGATGATCTCGTGTAACCCCTAACCTCTCGATATGGGGATAGTTAGTGTATTGTGCTATATCTCTCATGACCTCCCTCAAGTCCTTCATTTCCACCTTGGTCGCTGCCAACTCGCTCAAAACTTGTTGAAGTTTTGATGGTTTAGGATCGCCGCAACTTCGCCTAATCCCAAAAACCTCAACTTGAGTCACGTAACCCCCAACACCTAATGCTCTTCCCGGGTGTTCCTTCTTTTCTCCAAGAGCTAAAGCCGCACTCAAGACATCATTCTTCCCACAAGGGACAAATGTACCCTCTTCTTTTTGGTTCTCTAGAAGTTCTTATTATATAAAGTAAGACAAGTATAAATGTAATTGACTACAATATGTATTGTGCTAAGTAAGAAATACTTACCACCCACTTTGCACATCTTTCGGCCTCATCCTTTGTGAATTTACCATCCTCTTCCCTAATTCAACCCAACACGAAGAGTCATTCTCTAGTGTAATCTTCGGGATCCTTTTCCACTATGACATACCGATCCTCCTCCTCGTCCATCCCCCCTAATACCAACTCATTCACTTGTTCCTCCTTCTCCCTGAGCCCCTCTTTCTCACCAACACCCAAATACCCCGACCTACCACCGGTGTAAGGCATTGTTTGGGAATTCGCGGATATGACCTTTTTGTCCCATTTCCCCTATGCACAAGAAGTTAGGGTATCACATGGCGAACACTAAATATACTTGTATGAAGAAGACTAGGTTAATATAAATGAATTTGATATGTGTTAATCACCTTGGACTTATTTCTCAAGGGATGCTTGCTTGAACGCCTCCCACGTATCGGTTGTGATATGGTTGTATCGGTCCCTTGGATCACGACCTAGCCACTTTCCCTTCTCATAAAGTAGTCTTTTCTTAGACTATACTCGTGCTCGCGAAAAGTCTTTGAGACGATGCTGAATGCCTTCACCCTAACCACTTCGATGTCTTGAGCATCTATTTCAAAAGGTCGCTGCAACAAGTGATAGAAGAAAATATTATATCTACATGTTATCAAGAAAAATAATATATACTAGATAGATAGTTCATTGAATGGTAAACAAGAACTCACTTGGCATTCGACCCATACTTCCTCTTTCTTCTCTTGGGGTACATGTCTCGAATTCTCGACCGTGATTTCTAGAAATGTTCTTCCAACACGGCCACACCAACTTGACCATTTTACACGCTCATCTTTTGGTCGGTTGCATACGCCCTTGGTATTGAATCCAACGTGTGTTAGTTCACCTCTCCTCATTCTCTTTTGTAGCACCCTACAATGGGAACGAACTAGTTGGCCCTTTTTCTTGTTACTACCACGTCTTGCACTTGTTGACACCTCTTTCGAAACATTTACCATGACTAATTCTTGCTTGCACATAGAAAAAACACACAATAGTTATTTGTGAGGGTCTAAGAGCATGCCCAACAGTTACTCTATAATAGAGTTTTTAGCTAGATTTGCCTTTTTTGACTATATTATTGCTTCCAACAGATGCTCTATCTCATACTCTAAAAAGAGATATGGTAAAATTGGAAGAATGAAAGGGCATATGGGCTACTCTTCTTTCATACTCTAAAATTTAATGCTACCATTAATTCTTACTTTTTCCTTCCTTTTTAATCCTATACTTTCTTAATCATTCACATCTTCACATACATAAAAACATTGAAAACATAAATTTGCAAATAAAGTTAAAGCCATGTTTGCCAGAAAATATAATTCAATTAAATACCAAAAATAAAATTAACTTCATTCTAATTCAATTCAGTTCAATAAAATATAATTTGATCAAATTCAAGTAAATTTAGAAATTCTGATTCTATTTTTCAATACATAAATTTCACTTCAATTCAATTTAGTTCAGCAAAATATAATTTGATCACATTCAAGTAAATTTAGACATTTTGATTCTATTTTTCAATACATAAATTTCACTTTAATTCAGTTCAGATTAGTAATAAATAAGCCCAGACAAACATGCGCTAATTGTGTGCTCTTGAGAGTATCAAATAAATTAAGTATAACTATTATTATTTATGACAATAAATTCATGGAATGGTAAAATAGAGCAACTGTTGGATGGAGTCTAAATAATTATAGAGTTTTTGGAATTTGGTACTCTATTATAGAGATTGTTTTAGAGTAGCTGTTGGGCTTGCTCTTAGGGATTGTTTTAGAGTAGCTCTAGCTGTTTGTAACAAGTGATAAACTTTACTCTACCATGTCCTTCATGTAATAAATGTTAACAAAAAGGGAAACTAAATGCCCATTCAACATAGACATGGAAGTTTAGACACATACCTTACTTGTAGAAGAAGCTCTTAGCTTGTACTTGATGTCTACTTCACAAAGTTGCAAGCTTTGTTTGTTTTACCCAAATTTGAAGGAAGGTTGATCTAGATTGGTGGGTTTTTAAGTATCTAGGATTAAGCTCATGGCACAAGAACAAGGTTTGAGCTTTGAGAATGAAATTGTGCTTAGGATTGAAGTGATTTTCGGATTGGAATGGTATGAGAATGGATTTGGATTGAATTGATTTGTGCTTGAGGTTGAGGAAGGGATAAGGTGAGAGAATGGAGGATTGATGGATAGGAATGGTGAAAATCAGGTTGAAAGCTGGAAAATCCGGGTAAAATGATATATATAGCATGGTTTAGGTGGACAAACCATGCCTGAATAGTACTTTTGGTCGGTTACTGTTTTACATGCTTAGGAGTTCGCCTACATCATCGCCTATAGGCAACTAAAAGAGGCGATATCGCCTCTGTGTTCATGATTCCTTATGTAATAAGTTCGTATAAGTGCTCGTTTAATGAAACGTGTTACATTATTTGCATTTTAGAAAGCCATAGTCATATATCTACAAGTACAAATTTTTCGTAGTTTCAAACCCGGTCATGAATAATATATGTATCAGCATCGGACTGCACATATGACATTGTATATGATGAAATGGTTAAGACAAGCTTCTGAGATTATGTGAATGTTTTTTCGAATGGATATGAAAAATGTATATTAAAAATGCTAGTAACTAATCGGTATTGGATTAATATGTAATTATCTTTTTATCATCTACAGAAGAGCACGTAACAAGAACACAATATGACTGGGGTAACATTGGTTATCTAAAAGTACACAAGGATTTATAAAAAAATTGTATATTAGTGCCGAGATGAATCGATGAACTAATACTACAGTGTTGGCTTGTAAGACATTGGAACTAGTAGTGTGTAATTGTTCACCGGCAATGACCCGATTATAAATATGTGCTATGATTAGTGGTGTTGATTCGGTCGGAATCGTATCAAGAATCTGCGATCAGATCGGTATTCGTGTTAATTCAACGCTAAACCTATTACAATTATCAATAGAGTATAATATGATTGATCAATCCATTTTAGAATTGATACGGTATATAGGGTTCATGGGTGTGGGTATTCAGGTGTGGGTTTAGGGTGAAGGGTTTAGGATTTAGATTTAAGGGTGCATCCAAACGATGTTTCCTTGCCCCTCGCCTGCAGGCGTCGTAAGAGGCGAACTCGCCTCCTGGTAGTGTCATTATTCCCACATCGGTGGATTGAAAGCCAATTGATTAGTATATATTTGATGGCGATATAGAAGGGCTCGATAAGTCACCGACCCGCGCAAATTACCCATGAAACAACACTTGAATGCAATATACATACACTATACATACATGACCCATACCCGATCTGGCCCATATCATAGTTCCTAGGCCCAAAGGCCAACATTTGTTTTATTTACAAGCGAATTCGCCTAATTGAATCGCCTATAGCTTTAATATAGGCGAACTCGCTAATTGAATTGCCTACATCTTTACTATTTGCACATAAAGTAAGAAGGAATCAATTGCGTGGTTGAGATTAAAGGAGAGGAAGAAAAAGTGAAATGTATGCCACAAAGGATCAAAACAAGAAAAGATATTCAATAAATACAATATGCCACAAACGCAAACACAAGTTCATTACAGTACTGTTCCTTCAAGACCCTAACTTATTGAACCCCTTGATCTAGAAAAAGAGATAGCCAACAAACAGTGGCACAAAACATTCAGAATCAAGAAGAAACAAACCTACGAAAGAGTAAGTGTTTGCATGATCATTATGCAGAACATTATGATCATTCATCCAAGGACGACCTAAGAGAATATTAGTAACTCTTGTAGAAACAACATCACACCAAACAGAATCTGAGTACCTACCCTTTTTCAGGCGTACTAAACATTTTCTGTTTATCAGAATAACAGTATTATCTATCCAAGCAACCTTGTATGGTTCATGATGTGGTTCGGTTTGTAGTTCAAGTCTCTCAATTGTACTTTCTGAAACCACATTAATATTGCTACTTTCATCAATGATGAGTTTTCGGTACTCCCTCCCACAATTCACTGTAGTCTGAAAAATTGTTGTTGGAGCACTAGGTGATAACAGGCCCAGGCCCAACTACTCGGTAGTAGCATGGGCTCGGCCCACCATGAGGTAAGCTAGTATGGCAGCATCCGGGGTCGTACAACTTGGATAGGGACAAACACACTAGAAGACACCCAGAGCATGGACCACATGGAGAGCATGGGTTGCTGTATAAATAGTGCTCCTCAGAACTATTCCAAGTAAGTATCTTCTCATTTTTCTAGTGAATACAAAATGCCACAAACGCAAACACAAGTTCATTACAGTACTGTTCCTTCAAGACCCTAACTTATTGAACCCCTTGATCTAGAAAAAGAGATAGCCAACAAACAGTGGCACAAAACATATAGAATCAAGAAAAAACAAACATACAGAATCAAGAAGAAACAAACTGGCGAAGAATCTTTGCCACAAATCATTCATGATCAAGGACAAGCAGGCTCATGGAGAACCGAGGACATGAATCAGTTCCTGATCGCAGGTGTATGCATCACAGGAGATATCCACAGGATCAACCCTTTCCCAGCGATCGTACCTCACGCTTCGATTGAGACCAGCATGCAGATTGCAGCAGATCAGCCTAGGCCTGACTGCTCTCTATGTGATGAACCTGTAGTAGTTCCACCAACCCCAAGAGTAAGCCAAACTGCCTTTGACGCATTCCCGAGCGACCGGGAGTCCATTCTTGTCGGTTTTCTTTCATGGTGGTGATCAGATTCATGCCTTTCTGCACATCACCATCGTAGATTACAAAAAGAGCCAAGGCATAGGTGGACTCTTTGTGACCTATTTTAGAAGCCCCGGTGAGCCACCGGAGAGCCCTTTCGGGATGATCTCCACACACATACTGACGAAGGATCCAGCTGATGAAAACACGAATGAAGATCTCCGTTAACATATCTGATGAGAGGGCTGTGAAAAGAGACAAATCCATGGGAAGAGAAAGGCAAACAAACGGGGTAGAATATTTAGGGGAATGTGGGAATGAAGGTTCTGCATATGATTTAAAGGGAGAAGGGGCTGATAGATTTGCACAACATGCATGTGCAAGTTCCTAGAAAAATATAATTAATCATGGTAATTACTGATGAAATAGGTAAACGCGTTTTCACCTTTTCATGATGACCCCATGCACTACCCCCAAAATAAATTAACCCCCTAAAATATCAAAGGTTTTTACTGATGTCTTAGTTAGACTACACTTGTAATGGTTCTAGTGTAAAAACGAAAAAGGGAAAGGAATTAGTCTTGTAGTTTATACTTTAAACTCTCCTTGTTAGCGAAACCGGAACCAAGTTCGCCTGTAGGCGTCACAGAAAGCGAATTCGCCTCTTGACTCGACTGGATGGACAGAGAGCAACCGACGTGCAACTAAGCAAACTCGCTAAACATAGGCGAATATGGTTACTGTTACGGTCGCGATGTGCGCCTTGATGATCCGTCGCGATGGCACGATGAGATGAACCTGCTAAGAATCAAAGAACTCTCAATCAGGGCGGGGCGGCTAATTGCCGTTCCCGCTACGATGCTAAAGTCAGTAGACTGTTCGGAGAGTTGGGATGTGATTGATTGTGTTTTGTAAACTTACCTCTCTCTTGTGAGAAAGAGATATATATATATGGTGCTGACAGCTGACCTGGTCTGATCAGACCGCGCCGTTAGGCGGTCTGGGAAGATTCCTCTGCCAGGTTAGGTAAAGCTGCCATCTGCTGTCGGGTCTGGCCCGATCGTCATGCAGGATGAGGGGTCGGGATGAACTATGCGGGATGGTGAGATGCCCGACCCTAACAAGTCCCCCCAAGTCCGAGCGCGAAGCAACGGTTCGCGTGATGGACTGTATCTGGGTTTCTGGAATCCGTGCGACAGTGGGCCTTCTGATATAACTGCATGTCTGCCACGTGTCGTCGCTTTTTCGAGAGGATGCGTGTAAACTTACTCTTTGTAACTGTGCAACTTTTGGCAACCGCCATTATTGCTTTAACTGCTCGCATAACTCCCCCCCTTTCTTCATTCAAATACGAAACTGCTCCTCATTTCTGCCTTCTTCATCCTATCTCGAATTTATTGCTTACAACTTTAGATATTCTGCACACGCCTGTGTACCTGTTTCACTTTCATTTTTCGTTTTCTCCTGCCTCTGTCGTGTCTTGCCTGTTCTGATCATGGCAGATATCCCCGTTTCCGGCGCGTTTTGCCAGATCACGGATGACGAAGCGGCTGAGTTTGTTCAGATCTGTCGCGACACCGAGGGCCTCCAGATCGCAGATCTGGCGAAGTCAATCGTCCGACCCAAACCCAGCGACACCATCAATGCTGCCCCGGCGGGCAAAGTTCCTGTTTACTACGAGCATCTGGCTCGCTGCAGCGTCAGGTTCCCTCTTACTCCTTTCTGCCAGTCCATTTTGTCTTATTTTGACATGACTCTGGGCTTGATGACGCCGAACGCTATGCGCAACATTATTGGCTTCGAGACCCTGTGCGGTGCTCGCGGGGGTTGTTCCCTCCGTTACCCTGTTCAGGGTGTTCTTCTACACCGGCGGTGGCGGTGATGAGGACGGTTGGGGCCACATCAAGGTTCGCCCCAAAGCAGACCTGCACATCTTGACTGGCATGCCCAAAACGACCAACTGGAAGGTGAAGTTCATGTTCGTCGATGAAGACGTGGTGTATGGACCTGCCGCTTCTCGCCCAAGGCAGGCTGTTGGTGATCCTGACATGCGCGGCCGCGCTCCAGATGGCGTATCCTAGAACCGCTTGGCTGCCTCCATCAGGGCTCTGAAGGAGAGACCGGAGAGGTGGGATGTTTTGAAGTTGGATGAAAGGTTGCGGGATTCCGTCCTGCCTCACCGTCGCGTGCTTCCTGCCATCCAGGACGAGTCTGTTGTCATCCCAGGTGACGGTAATGCCATCCAGGATGAGGGCAACGGCCTCCCAAGTGTTGATCTCTTCAGCCCTCCTCCTGCTCTAGCAATCGCTCCGATTGGTCAAACTGATAAAGGTATGTCGACAGACTTGACCCTCTTTTTCATCCTTCTTGAGCATTATCATGACCTTTTGTTCTTGCATCAACCGTATTTGCTTCATGGCGTATGTTTACAACAGATATGACTCGCCGCCGTCCAACCATTGACGTGACGAAGTTCAACTGCCCCTCGCAACGTAGGAGGTTGGAGGACAGTACCGGCCCAAACCAGTCCACTCAGTCGCATGGTCAATCTTTTCAAACCGAGCAGGATGGCAATGCTGATGGTTCCTCGCTTCCATATCAGGATACGGGGTCGTCAAGGGGTTTGCTGAAGCCCGACCAGCTATTCCAGATGGGGGTCGGCGGTCGCGAGAATGCCTTGTCCCGACCCCAAGTGCCTGAGAAGCCGAGGAGTAGCACTGAGCCGACTGGTCCGCAGCATGGTGGGAGGGCCCCTCCGCACGCTGGTGGTTTTCAAACTGACAAGGGTAAACCAACTCCTCCACCATCTTCCTCAACTCGCCTGCCGGTCGTTTGAAATATCTGAAGGAGGTGATGCCCCTTGACCATTTCAGGGCTTGGGTGAAGAATCCGGCGCTAAACCTTCATGGGGTCAGGACTGCCATAGATAATCTGATTTCGTCTGTTTTCGATGTAAGTTTCATCTGGTTACCGCTCTTTTCATGCTTAACTTCCTCTTCCAACTCTGTCCTCCTAACTGTTATAATGTTAGGGTGCTTGCTCGTCCCTCGCCGTCATCTCTGACTTCAGCACCTTGTGCTTGGCACATGAGGCTGATCAGAAGGTGCATCACGCCACCCTCATCGAGCTCGGGGATGTGAAGAGGCAACTGGCCATCGCCGATGCCGAGATAGTCAAACTTCAAGATGAAGCCAAGGCCAAAGCAGATGCTGATGCTAAGTGGTCACCTGATGACTGGATGGAATCCGAGCGGGCGCTGAAGAAACAGCTGGACGCTGTCAACGCCCAATTGGCGTCTGCCATCTCGGATGGTGAGGAACTGAAAATAGCCAAGGAGACCAGCGACGCTGCCCTACTAGATGCCCCGACATCTGCCACCGAGCTGCAAAAACGTCTAGACGAAACTGTTTGGAAAGCTGATCAGGTGGAGAAGATATCTGGCGAACTGGCCGCTCTTCAAGCTCGCTATGCCGAGTCTGAAGGTCAACTGAAGAAGGCGCTGGAGGATAAAACCAGCCTTGCCCTTGACTATCAGTCTGTGCTGACCGCCGGCATGCGTGAAGTGTTTGCCAAGGTAGCTCGATCAGAACGCGCCGTTGCGCGCACTTCTGCTTTCCTTCGACGGGCTTATGCGCTGGATAACGTGTATGAAGACTCTGCTGCCTATGCCACTGCTCTTTCTGAGCTCACAGATGCCTTCGTTGGCTATGGCTTCCCTGAGTACTTTTCTACATTGACCGGTGAGATGACTCCGGCCGAGCTTTCCGCATGGGAGCTAGATGTTGCAGTTCCGCCTGTTATGGTCGACGGTGAAGTTGTGGCGGAGGAAGGGCTGGTGAAGGATTTGGAGGATGCTGGAAACAATGTCCAAGTTTCTGCTCAGAACCATTAGTTCTGCTTACCTTTCCTTTCTTTCTGTTGGATTTCTCCTTAAACTCTTTTGAATAATTTCCTTTTGGTTTGTAATAACCCATAAGGGTCACATTTGCTTTACATTGTTATTGAATTCCTGTGAAATCTTTTGCTTTGGTAGCATATATTATTGCCTTAGCGGTTTGGCTGTTTGCTATTTGGTGAAAACTCTTGTCAGTGCATTTGCATTACTGGCTATTGCCTTAATGTTTGGTTGATACCTTGTCATTCTGCTCACCCCTGTTCATGGTGGCGACTCATCATCCTTCTGTATGAGGAGGGATGAGTCGGCAGGATGAACTATTTAGGTGACCTGACGAGACAACTATGCGTGGCTTGAATTTCTTGCCAACTTGGAGGTCGCTAAACCCTGACCAAGCCACCAAGGTATGTGGGCCTTGCCCTCTCCTTGGTTTTTTTTCTTCAAAGCCAAAGCTGCTAAACTATGGTCCTTGTTAATCGGTCCGTGTCCGACATGGGTTTTCATTAAAGAAAAAATCCCACTTTTCTCCAAACCGGTAGCTATCCGAGTTTGGAGAGGATATGGTTTGCTCTATTTGCCCGTCCGCATTTGAACAAAAAACCACGCCTATGTTCAGTACTCGAAAAAGGGCGGCTAAGCCTCAGTCTCGGTCTGGCGGTCACGATCATGATCGTGTCATCCGACTTGCCCATTGGTGTAGGTACGCTTTTGACCGCATCTTTGCCATTCCAGATATATGCCTGAGATACTCGACAAAGATGTGTCCCTGATGCTTCACAACCTAAGTGAGGGATGTGTCGAGTGTTCTAATGCTTTGTCCGGGTAACCGGAGCGATGGCCTGAACTGCCTCTCTTAATGTCCATTATCACAGATTCCGATCATGTCATTCGACTTTTGAAAAAAGGCATAAATGAACCAGAAAAAGAGATGATATGTTCTTGAACTTGACACTTGGAATTCATTAAAAAACAAAGGGGGGAGTACAAAAGATACAATTTTGCGTGGGAGAACTGGATTTCCTCAAGATCGCATCCCTCATGAGGGCAAAAGTCGCGATCCGATCAGGAATCCGTTCTCCAAAAGCATTTCCCCATTATATACAAACTAATTGGTACCTTTCTCATGGGTCTGATGCTGCTCAACCGTAATAACGGCGGAGGTTCTCCATGTTCCACGTCCTTGGTACCGCTTCGCCTGACATGGTCTGCAGCCTGTATGTGCCGTTCCTCAGCACTTCTGCGACCACGTATGGTCCTTCCCACGTGACATCTAACTTCTTCAAGCCTTCAACTTGGCTGGCTTCATTCTTTCGGAGGGCCAATTCGCCTTGCTTCAGATTTCTTACGCGGACTCTGGCATTATAGCGCTGTTCCACATATGACTTGTAGGCCGCCTCCTTGATTGTGGCCTGCTCTCTGGCTCTCTCCAAGTCCTCCAGGCTCTCTCTCAAACGCTGGTCATTGTCCTCTTCGGCATCCGGGATGGCGGATCGTGTTGACGGGATGATGAGCTCAGGCGGGATGATGGCCTCACTGCCGAAACACAGAAAGTAAGGTGATTCACCTGTGGCCGTTCGTGGCGTCGTCCTGTATGCCCACAACACCGATGGGAGCTCGTCTACCCAGTTCCCTTTCGCGCCGTCCAACCTTCTCTTTAACCCTTGCACAATCGTTCCATTGGTTCGCTCGGTGAGACCGTTGGCCTGCGGATGGGCTACTGATGTGAAGCTCTGCTGGATGCCCATCTGGTTACACCAGTCTCTGAAGACTCCTCCTTCAAACTGGCGTCCGTTGTCGCTGATGATTGTCTTGGGCAGGCCGAATCTACAGACAATGTTCCTCCACACGAAAGTGGTCATCCTCTTGCCTGTGATGGTTGCCAATGGCTCCACCTCAACCCACTTGGTGAAGTAGTCAACGGCCACCACCAAGAATCTTCTCTTGCCGGTCGCTTGGGGGAAAGGACCGACAATGTCGATGCCCAATTTTACAAACGGCCATGGGCCTGTGATGCTCTTCAGGGGCTGGCCGGGTTGAGATGACACCCGATCATGTATCTGGCACTGATGGCAAGTTTTAACCACATGGTCGGCGTCGACCCTCATATTGGGCCAGTAATAACCTGCTCGGGTTGCCCTCAGTGCCAGTGTCCGGGCCCCCTGATGGCTGCCGCCGCTTCCTTCGTGGAGCTCCTTCAGGATTCTTTCTGCTTGTTTGGGAGTTAAACACCGCAAGCACGGCTGCAAATATCCTCTCTTGTATACCACCCCATTCCTGAGCGCAAAATTCAGCGCCTTCCTCTCTAAAGCTTTCGCCTTCTTTTGATCGGGTGGTAACGCTCCACTGAGCAAGTAGTCCCGCATTGGTGTCAACCAACATGGCGGCTCGGCCTCAATGGCAGCGACCGTCATGCCGTCAGTTGATCTTGTCGGCAGTGTTTCCACTAGAACTCCCTTGGACAGATGGCTACTTGCCGTGGAGGCCAGCTTGCTACGATCGCGATGTGCGCCAATGTTACGGTCGCGATGTGCGCCTTGATGATCCATCGCGATGGCACGATGAGATGAACCTGCTAAGAATCAAAGAACTCTCAATCAGGGCGGGGCGGCTAATTGCCGTTCCCGCTCCGATGCTAAAGTCAGTAGACTGTTCGGAGAGTTGGGATGTGATTGATTGTGTTTTGTAAACTTACCTCTCTCTTGTGAGAAAGAGATATATATATGGTGCTGACAGCTGACCTGGTCTGATCAGACCGCGCCGTTAGGCGGTCTGGGAAGATTCCTCTGCCAGGTTAGGTAAAGCTGCCATCTGCTGTCGGGTCTGGCCCGATCGTCATGCAGGATGAGGGGTCGGGATGAACCATGCGGGATGGTGAGATGCCCGACCCTAACAGTTACGATGTCGCCAGAAAGTAATCTAGCTCTTATGATAGAAATATGATGCAGGCGAGTTAGCATGCGAGTTCGCCTCTTGACTCGACTGGGTGGACAGAGAGCAACAGGCGTGCTTCTAAGTGAACTCGCCACTCATAGGCAAATGGTTAAGATTTCGCCAGAAAGTAATCTAGATCCTGTGTTAGAAATATGATACAAAACGACGTAGTTTTTCTTCTAGCGATTTAAGAAACGATACCTTCTTTGGAGAAGCTTCGAGAAAACTGGTATTTTCTGAATATTCGCCTAGGCTATGGTTTCAAATTGTCGTTTAAATTCAAACATGACTAATTCTTATTAAAAAACACAAACATGATTGTTGTATACAAAGTTGTCATAAATTCTTAGGTTGATTCCTCTTCCGCTTCGTTGGCTTCCCGACGTCGGTGATCCAAATACCCTGTGTGTGATCGTTCCGCACAAAAAAACTTTTCAAACTCGCCTCGTCTTCAGTTAAGGTTTCGTTTGGCTCTAAACCCAGAAGGTCCCCGATATCTATACCAAAGCTGTAATCCTCGTCGTTGCCGTTGTGAAGAAGCGCCTGCTTACCATTCACCACAACCTCCCACCTATTATCATGTGGATCCTTCACATAAAACACTTGGTGCGCTTGTGACGCCATGATAAATGAATCACCTTCAGAGCCAAGAATACTGCGATTCACCAGGGTTGTGCCGTAATACTCTGTCCGCACCCCACCACTTTCCTTCGCCCATTCACACTTGAACACTGGAATCGTGGCACTAATGAAGTCAATCTCCCATATGTCGGTGATGGTCCCGTAGTATGCATCGCATCCATGAACATTGGCCTCGCCCGGTACTACCACACCGCTGTTCTGGTTAGTCGACTTCTCATCCGACCATTTAGTACCAAAAGTGTAACTGTTTATCTCGTACCCGCCAAACGAGGAAACAGTTCCTAACGGCCTTCTGCATAACACCTTGACAATATCAGGATGGTCCCCTGCCAGAACATGAGCTTGCAGCCAGCTTTGGCACAATGCTTCTCTAGCATCCTTGAGTCACCGACATGCCATGCATTTGAGACTCTAATCTCCTCCACGTGTACGTCAACATAAGGGGTCACCGACGCGTGGTTCCTAGGGATATACAAATGTACTGCGTCTATGTCTCTCACGGCAGGACTGAACAAACTATGATGTTTAAGACCGTGCCCTTCCAATCTCCCATCGTGCCTAGCATTTGGTATCCCCACTTTGGCAACATCTTTCATATAGTTAGTACAGAACTCAATAACCTCTTCTGCAACATACCTCTGAACAATACTAGCATCAGGCCTATATCTATTCTTCACAAAATGTTTAAACATCGCCATGTACCGCTCAAATGGATACATCCATCTCAAGTAAACGGGGCAACAGAATTTTACCTCCCTCACCAAATGGACTATCACGTGGATCATGATGTCGAAGAATGAAGGGGGGAAGTACATCTCCATCCTACACAAAACTTCAACCACCATTTCCTGCAACTCATCCAACTTCCACCTGCTCACTTTCTTACGACATATGCACTTAAAAAAGTAACATAGCTTTGATATTACTTTCCTCAAGTGCCAAGGCAACGATCCTCGTAAAGCAATTACATTAAGCTCCTGCATAAGATTATGACAGTCGTGCGACTTCATTCCCGCCAGCTTCAATTCTTTAGTATTCACACAGCTATGAATGTTCGAAGAGTACCCTATTGGAACCTTAACAGACTTCAGAGCATTACAGTAACGCTTCTTCTCCTCCGCTGACATGCTGTAACAAGCGGGAGGTAAATATGATTTACCTTCTTCCTCTAGGGGCAAGAGATGAACGAATTCTGAGCTGTACAAGATCTTTCCGCGCTTTCAGGCCATCATTTATCTTTCCAGGGGTATTCGTCAGCGTACCTACAAGTGCTTCACAAACGTTCTTCTAAATATGTATCAAATCGAGACACTGACGTACGTCCAAATGCTTCCAGTAAGATAGTTTGAAGAAGATCGAACACTTCTTCCAACTGCTATTCGATGCCTTCTTCTTCTTTCCCTTACCAAATTCATGATCCATCCTGGTAACCTTTTCTAGAAACTCCTCTCCAGTTAAAGGGATTGGGGCGGGATCATGCTCTTCTCTCCCGTTGAACCAATTCTTTGCTCGCCTCCAAGGATGTCCCGTCGGAAGAAACCTTCTGTGCCCGAGATACACTGGCTTACCACCGTGTTTCAATTAACAATAACTAGTCTTGCTCTCACATATTGGACATGAAAAGTGACCTTTCACTGAATAACCGCCCAAGTTACCTAATGCTGGAAAGTCATTTATACTCCACAACAACATTCCTTTCAGTTCAAACTTCTCATCACCTCGACTGCCATCAGGTATCTGGACACCCACATCGAATAACTTCTGCAAATCTTCGATTAACGGCGCTAGGTACACGTCAATATCGTTATCCGGTTGCTTGGGACCTGATATCATCATGGACAATAACACATACTTACATTTCATCATCAACCACGATGGCAGATTGTATATCATAACCATAACTGGCCAAGAACTGTGGGTGCTAGACATGTTACCATAGGGGTTCATGCCATCAGTGGATAAGCCTAACCTCACATTCCTGGGCTCTTCAGCAAATTCAGGGTACCTCTCATCCATTTTCTTCCACTGATCTCCATCTGAGGCATGTGAAATAATATCATCGTCCTCCCTAACCCTATTTGCATGCCATGTTAGCAACTTTGCATCCTCAGGATTTGCAAACATCCTCAGGATTTGCAAACAACCTCTTCAGTGGAGGAATCAGTGGAAGGTAATACACTACTTTAGCCGGCGTTTTGCATCTAGACGGTGTCACACTCTTGCCACATACCTCTATCGTCCCCACCTTTGACTTGTACCGAGGATCATTACATACTCGACACGTATCCTTGGCCTTGTCATCTCCCATGTACAACATACAATCGTTAGGGCATGCATGAATCTTCTGCATCTCCATTCCCATAGGGCATAATATCTTCTTTGCAGCATATATTCGATCAGGGCACAAGTTGTCAGTGGGTAGCAACTCTTTCACCAACTCTAACAATTCAGTCATCCCCTTGTCAGATATTCCATGTCGAGCCTTTAAATTCATCAATAACAACGTAGAACCAAGAATTGAATGTTTACAACCCTTGTACAATGGTGTCTCTTTATCATTAAACATCGCCGCTAACATGCTCGGCTTTCCTACCCAATCCATAGCCACGTCTTCCGTCATTTCATCAAGACTCCATCATAACCTAATTCTTCCGAGTCAAGCCTAACATCAAACTCCGCATCGTTATTACTTGCACCCTCTCCATGCCAAACCCATTTTGTATATGTAAGATCAAAACCTCTGCAAATCAAATGTTCTCACACTACCGCTATATCCTCATAGATCGCATTGTTAAGGAAATCTTTGCAAGGACATCTTAGCCCTCCCATTTTCTTTTCTACACAATCCCTTCAACCAAAATCAATAAATTCTTTGATCAACTCCATATAACCTTTTGAAAGACGCTTATTCTCCAACATGATTTCACTACGACCCATGCTTAACACGATACTATCAACAACCGTTTTGCTAGAATCACTCAAAAAATCACCAAACTTAGCACTCTAATAAACTCTACAAAACGATACAAACAAGCACACACACATGTCACAAACAAGTTTGCCCATTCCAAAAACAATCAATAACAATTCACAACCACATACCTTTGCAATGATGCGCAAAATCTCGGCATGAAAATGTGAGCTATCTTGGAGAAAAACCACAAGGAGAGTCCTCTTATCTTGTTCTTTTATTTTTCTTCCCGCTACTCAATTCGCCTGTCAGACGAACCACAAACGAGTTCGTAACATCAGCCGCCTGTACACTTAATAAAAAGCGATATCACTAGCCATATGTCGCCTACAGGCGTTCTTAACTAGCGAATTCGCTAGCAGAAAACCATCCAACAACTACTGGCGGAAAACTTTTCCAACCTGTATTGGGTCTTATGGGCGATTTCGCTTCTCTGATCGCTTATTAGCGATTTTCGTTATGATATTGCCTGCCGTTCAACATTTTAAGGCATTCTCGAAACTCTTTCTGTTCAACTGTAAAACGCCTTTTTTATTTTTCTGCCCTAGTGAGCGGACAGAGGCGAACTCGCAAGCTTAGTACTCGGCGGTTCTGCAAACATTTGGCCAAAACGCCTTAAATGTAGTGCCAAGAAAGGTATGCTTGTGCACTAGTGATGTCTTTTACGTTGGAATTATCTTATTCATTGGAAAGGACATCCACGCAAGAAGTCAAGCATTGATTCAGATTTGCTGTACTATTTCGAGAAGATTAATTATTATAACTCGCCGGAGTCGAGTTTTTCAAGAGGGGGAGAATGATAAGGAATGGAAACAACTATTTTGCAAAACTATTCATGGAAAGTGAATTTTAGTTTGGAAATGATTATATATGTTTTCCTTTTAGTTTTAGAATAGATTAGGACATTTATTATTTTCCTATTTTGTTTTATTTTCCTAGCTATATATATTGTAATCCTTATAGAGAAAAGAAGAGGAGATTTTGAGATTTATAAAAATTCAGAGTATGAGTTTTAAACCAGTTTCCCCGAAGGTGTGATTGCCAAAGGATTTATATATTTTTTCCTAGGTGTGATTGCCAAGATTAATTTTATATTTTGTTACGAGTTCTTTTTACAACCACGATTCATCAATGCACGAGCACTACATTAGAAAACTTCCATCATATTGTGATGTCTTTGTGTAGTTGCTTCTGAAAAATTGCTACTGCTAGAGGATACCCATTGGACTCCTTCCAATGGGTCTTGTGTTTCCTGCATAGTAAGAGTAGCATCTGCACATGATACCAAATCCTAGGCAGTTCTAATGTTAGTGACACCTGATCTATCCAATAGAATCATGCTTTTTATTAATGCAGGTGCAATATGAACAAACATAAAAGTTGTGAGATCATGTAGGCTACTCATTTTAGCTAAGCAGTCAGCTATAGAGTTTCCCTCCCTGTGTATGTGAGTGAAGTTGAAACCAGTGGATCTCATATGCAGACTATGGCATATACTGAAAAACTTCAAGCTTGCCTAGTATGGATTGGTAATGCATTTAAGTGCCTGGAGACAATCATTCTCTATAGTGATAGGACGTGTATAGAGACTTCCTATTTGAGTGCCAAAATCTATGGCCATAATTTCTGCTCCAAATGGGGAGATGACAGATACAGACTTAAGTTCCATCCCTATTACAGTGCCTGTACTATCTCTAACTACCAAACCAAGTCATGCTCTATCTGGTATATTAAAAGAAGCATCAACATTGATTTTGACTCCTGAGTCAGGTGGAATCCATTTGATTGATCTAGCAACTTTTAATTTCTTGTTCCTTAAAAAAAGGAAGCAGGCCTGTATTGAGTAAGTCCCTATACTTAACAGAATTACCTTGTAGTGGCAATGCTATAAAAATGTTATAGACTCTTCTAGAAATATGTATCAACAATGCATGATTGGATATGGCTAGACCCTCAAATAACATTCTACACCACATAAACCAGTAAGTAGTGATTAAGGTGGTTAGAGTGACCTATGTATGCACTTTAGAGGGTCCTTTATAATTTAAATAATAACTCAATCTATGCTTATAGGAGAAAAATGTAGGGAATGGTAATTGCATCACAGCATGTATAAAATTAAAAACTGCATTGTTCTGTGCACAGTTATTAAGAAATGATTGAATGTATCAGCATTGTTGCATAAAGGGCACTTTGATGGTAAATTAAATCCTAATCTTATCAGCACATCATCAAAGGGTATGATACTATGAACCAATCTCCATATAAGTACTGAAAATTGAACAGTGATGTATTTATTTCAAACCTTTTTAATGTTGTGTATATCATCTCCTTGTGTCCTCAGAAGTTTGTATGATGTTTTGATTGTGAATTTCCATGTTGCCTCAGGCCTCCAAATGAGTCTGTCTTGGTGTTGGAATTTGATCTCTGCCACCTGCAATTTAGTAATTATAATGGTAGCTAAATGAGGCTTGGTGAACGTCGTTTCACTCAAACAAATAAAACTTGCAATACACTAAGGATAAAATCCTAGTACAGTGGTAAGCAGGGTCGAATCCACAGAGAACGGTGTGAAATTATTGATTAACCTACTAATAAATTTTGGTTTAGCAACCACGCCTTAAATTGATATTTGTTTGATTTTACCTACGGAAAACTAGAACAATAAAGCACACGAATCAAATGCAGTGCATGCAGAGAAAATATATATGATGAAAGAAACCGGCTTAAACTAATCAGTTAGTTCAATCATTGATCATTGACACCTAAAGTCCATTTATTCTCTACAAATCAACCAGTTATAAGAGAGCAAGTATTTGTTGAACCCTCCAAATTCCCCCTTAATTATTCGATCGCAAGCAAGTATTTGCTAAACCTACGACTTCCCTAATCAAAGTGTCCTAGCAAGTATTCGCTAAACTAGATAAACACTTTAACATCATTAAGATGTAGGAGAACCCAATTCAGATAATTAAGCACGTATTCGCATGCAAACATTACCCACTCAACTGTTCATCATCCCTGTTATTATATAGTCTGTATCAGTTATCTATTGTATAGACAAGAATTTTGCTACTTTTATCAGCTCTAGCCTAACAAGATTAAGGTGATCAAGCTTAAGCATGCAGACATAAATTATATCATGAACAATCAAGAACCCGTAGAGATTAAACTTCATGCAAGCATTAAGTCTCACAATTCATGAACCACTTAATTAACCTAAGCCTATTAAAAGAATTTAGCTACTCATGCTTAAATCACACACATAAACAATTGATGAATTTAACATAATAATAATAAAAGAATTAGAAAGAAAATACCACCCTTTAATATTGATGAATGTTGCTGCCCGTGGCCAGAATTACAGTGAAGAAGAAGAAGATTTCGAGTCTCTCTATCTACGTACGTCTCCCTCTTCTCTACGAAGAGTATTTATCCTCCCCCAAAAATAATCCTCAAAATACTTCCCTTATTTCTAGTAATAAAAATATCAGGAAAATATTAAGAGTTCTAATCCTAGTGTGAATATATCACACAATTATTATAAATACCAGAAATAGAAAATACAATCCCACTTAATTAGGGAAAATGGAGAATCTTCTTCAACTTAATTTCTTCTTCTCTCTCGGCCGCATGAAATCCTTGTTGTTCGAATGTTTTAACTGAATCCCTTTCAGAACAGGATTTCTTCTTTCTCTTTCTTCTTTGGGCTCCAAGACATCTTTTTGGCCCAACAGACAAACAGACTGAATTTGGCCTTCTCTTTATTCATGGACAGCAACTAGTAACTCCCTAAATAAGGGATCGGACATTACCTCATTAAAAACCCAGTGGGAAAAAAGAGTGTAGTAATCCCCTTTCATCAGTTTCACTTCAGTCCGGGTCAACTTCACCGAGCAATTTAGTGATCGTTAAATGAAGCGCAACTCTGCCAAATGAAGGATTCCGGATTAAGGATCAACTGGATCAGCATCCTTCAAGTGCTCTAATCATATCAAAACAGCTCCAAAACAGCACTTCTTACTCCTCTTGCTCATCTCAGGCTACATGTGTAATCTGACATCAAATACAACTCATAAGTGCTAAATGACATAGAATATATCATTAAAAATCCTCAGAATTACACACATATTATCACCACATCAAATATCCTCACACTTGAGTCATGCTTGCCATCAAGTATGATATGAATCAATCCACATATATCAAGTTCCCATCCCCTCAACTGACTCGATAGAAAATAAATCAAAATAAAACAAACAAACCAAATAAAAATGCAAAACTAAGACTCTACTACCCGAACTTTGGTAAAAAACATCAGCATTTCAAACTTCCTCTTCCTCGGCTAATAAACAAACTCCCAAAGCATGATATCAAGTTTCCTTTCATAAACAAAGCTGGTATCATCCCCCCTTGAACCCTCCAATCAATCCCTCCTACATCAGCAATCACTTGAATATCAATGGTCAAAATAGACGAGAAGAACTCCTCACAGTTTTCACTCAAAGCACTCAGTAAAGTGGGACAATCACTCATATAATATCAATGTGGCAGCATCAAATAACACATGAAAATCAGAAAGGACTTTTTATTCAGGTAGGCTAGGGTTTCAAGGTATGATCCTAAAGGCTCTAAGGTTTATATTTATGAACAAAATATTACGCATGCTCTATCTCAAACCATCATCCATGTAGAGTAAGCATTTTTCATCAATTCAAGCTCACTTCAAATGTAGGTGCTTTTTATTTTTCTTGTTTTTTTTATTTTCTTTTTTTTTCTTTCATTTTTTTTTTCATTTTTTTTCTGCACCATTTTACATACAGTACATGTGACAAGGAAAATTCACATAATGACAAGGAACACAATTTTCAGCTCCAGTAAACACCTCGGTTTGGTCAAATTGTGCCTGCTGTTTCCAGAACAAGATTTAGTTTGAAACTAAAACCTTCATTTAAGTTCTGGGTATTACAATTGGTACTGCTCTATTGGCAAATGACACATATATTAAGCAATGCCATGTATCCAAATGTCACACAGTGGATGAATATATCAACTTATTCTCAGGAACATGCATAATTGGGTTAAGAGACTGGTATAAACAAGTTTTGGTTATTTATATTGTGTAGGTTAAACAAAGAAAAAGGTCAAGGCTCAAGAGGGTTAACTAAGAATATAAAGGGTAGGCTATTTAGGATGTATGGGTAAACCTATTTTGCCTTTCATCATTTTAACATGTATTAATTTCAACTGCCACAACACTCAGAAAAAAGATTGATGTAGAGAGTGCTCTACTCTAGGCTCAGACCTCACTATATACTTGGCTTTGTTCTTAACAGGCCTTTTCGTCATCCCAATATCATTTACACAAAGTGAAGATGGTTTCAAGGGTTTCTCCTTTTAGACTCTTAAGGAGATATCAAACAACTAAGGTTACTAATCAGATTCTCTGAACATGCAAAGTTCATCCATCTCAAAGCCAATTCCATTACTCATTATCATGCTGAAAATTTGACCGACTCGACTCAAGCAACAAATATTTTTGTATTTTCATATTTTACATTTTTTTTTGTATTTTTCAGATTTATTTGACTCAAAAAAACTGAAATATTTTTGGATTTTTTAGACTCTAAAAATAATCACATTAGCACATAAGATATACACAGCAAATGCAACTAAATCTCCTCACACTTAAACCTTGCTTGCCCTCAAGCAAGCTCAGTTCACATAGAGAAGGAACCAAGACCTTATGTACAAAAAAGAAAAAGAAAACAGAGAAAGCAAGAAAATAGAAGGGATAGAAGGAACTCAAGAGGGAAGGCTTTGTTGTAGCGCATTCAAAGCTGTCGGGATCTGAACATTTTGGGTAGCCAATGCATCCAATTTCCGGTGAGCAGATTGCATTCCCTCATGAAGCGATTTCAGCTCCTCACCTATACTACCTGCACCAGATGAAACCATGCTCGGGTTTGGAGGACCCGGCTCATGAAACCTAGGAGAATTGTTAGCATCATAGAGCAAATTGCTTCCTTTCATATACTCTACATCAAACACCTGGAACCTTGTGACTCTTTCCAAATAATCAGGGACAATAAGTTGCACATTTCTATCAAGCAAGACACCCAAAGGAGTGCATAAAGTCATGTGGCGATTAGAATCGCGTGCAATACTATACAAAGTGTCAGCCAACAAGTAACCAGGATTCAATCTATGTTTACAATACATGCACCATAGCACAAAGAGAACAGGTTGGCTCACTTTTGTAAAAGTGGTAGAACGACCAAACACATTTTGCAGAATAAACATGCAGCACAATCTCATTACAGGGTCAACAAGCCAGTGCACATTGGACTTAGTAGGATCATAAGGTTCAGAGCATGCAGGTGCTAACAATTTCCATGCAATAGAGGGATTGAAACCAGGATAATCCATGTAATTACCGATAAAGGCAGAATTGTAGGCGCTAGACCGTAACTCAGTACAAGAAACTAAACCTAAAGCCAAATTCCAATCATTTAAGCTTAAAGAGACAGGTTGCAATCCCAACCTAAAAGATATGCAAGGTTCAGACAGAGGCACATCAACATTTTTTTTCAAGTTAAAGCTCACAACAAATTCCTCACACAAAGGCACATAGAGACTCTCAGAATGCAATGAAAGCAATTTAGTCCAACCAACATCAGCAAAATAAGTTCTGAAACGGTCATACACCTCTAGAGTCTGAAGAGCTGAAACATTTAATTGCAAACCTGCCAGTCACTGTTTCTTAGCTCTTCTCAAAGCTTTGGATTGTAGCGACGGATCATCAAACTGGAGGAGATCCTCCCCAGATTCGACAACAAGTTCTGGAGGAATAGGTAGAGCTCCAGTGTCAGAAGAACTCGGCTCTTCTGGCTCTTCCACTGGAGCAGGTGTCGGCACCTTCAACTTCTTTGTTCTGGTTCGCTTCAGAGGAGCCGGGGATGCACAAGAAGAATCCGAAGTTGCTCTTTTACTGATTCGCAGACGAAGTTTCCGAATGGGTTCTGTTGCTGCAAGTTTGGAGCCGTTCCTACAAGGTTCCGCTGCCGGTTCGATGGTGACTGCAAATGGAATGTTCGTCGGCGGTGGTAGAAGTAGTGGGATCGCCGGAGGAGTGGCGGCGTCCGGTGTGGTGATTAACAGAGACGGCGGGCTGGTGGAAACTTGTGACAATACAAGAAGAATTGGAGGACTGATTTATTAATTATGTATGTACTTTGTATTGTGCCTAGGGTTTAGCTAACTTCAGTATTTAGCTTTAGGCCCTTGTATGTAACTATATATAGGCATGCTCCTGCCTTATTCTAATCAAGCAATCAGATACAGTTTATATGGTATCAGTCGCCTGACGATCCTCTTTCTTTAAACCCTAGGGTTCTTAAACCCTCTCCTTCTATTTCTTCTGCGGCCGCCGCCGCTTTATCTCTTTCTCTCCATTCACGCACGCACACAGGCTATTACACAGCCTTCTCCCTCCTTTTTCAATTCAAAAATTATTCTGCCCTCTTTTTTGTTGTTCTACAAGACGATGGCTGCTACCAAGAATGATGCTCTTTCGATCAACACGATGATTCATCTTCTCAATACCAAATTGGAAGCTTCAACATACCTGCAGTGGAAGAAGCAGGTAGAGTATGTGTTCATGCCCCAAGGCTTGTTTGGCCATCTGGATGGCTCTACCCCTCGCCCTCTCGTTCCTGTGCCGCCAACGGCCGCCTCTTCCTCCTCCTCACCACCGGACTCTGCCGCTCTCCAGAAGGAGCAGGCCGCCTACGACACTGCCCTTGCTGCCTACAAATCCTGGATCGTGGATGATCAGAGGCTTTGTAGTGTGCTTCTCTCCTCATGCACTGCTGATACGAAGAATGAGATCTCGCAGTGTACTACTGCTTAGGAGATGTGGGATACTTTTGCCAGTGCCTATCAATACAGCACCTCGATTGCTGTTTTCAGCCTTCGACATCAGGCTAACCTCCTCCGCAAAACTGGTACGATTCATGATCTTCATCTGTCTCTAGTAAATATTTTTGATTAATTAAGCATTATGGGAAAACCTGTTGAGAACCGCGACAAGCTTATGTGGTTTCTCACTGCATTTGGTCAAGAATATAAGAATTTTAGTGCACCCATTGCTGTTCTTGATCCCTTGCCCCCGTATACTACTGTTGTGGATCAAGCGAAGGGTTATGAGGCCTTTTTGGCAAATTTGGAGCAAACGAATGTGCAGGTACAGGCTCCGGCGGGACCAGTAGCATTTGTAGCGGCCTCCCAGCAACCTGCCCCGGCCGCCCAGCAACCAGAAGGCGACGCGTGGGCTCACGCGCCTGGACAGGCCGCGCGTGGCGGCGGTGCGTGGGGCTCACGCGCGGCTGGCGGCGGCCGGTTCAGCGGTCGCCGTGGCGGTCGTCGTCCCTGGGCAGCTCCTAGGTGCTCAGAATCAGTGTTACACGTGTGGAGGCTTCGGGCACATCTCTAGGTTTTGTCCTTACTCTACGCCAAGTTATGTGACTCCACCACCACAGCCCTATGGCCAGCAGCAGTACCAGACTTATGTTCCTCAGTCGGCACAGCCGCCAGCGGCTCCTTAGGCTCTTATTGCTCAGACCTATGCTGCTCCGGTTGCTCCTGCGGCAGTGGCTCCTCAGCCACTTGTGTATGCACCGCAGTATGTGCCCTACCAGGCTCCTCAGGTTCAGCCCACTACTGCTCCTACAGCTTCAAACTGGTATCTTGACTCAGGAGCTACCAACCATATGAGTGCCACTACTTCAACCTTGACTGCCGTGGCTCCATATAATGGTAATACCTCTGTTTCTGTTGGTAATGGTGCTTCTCTTTCTATTACTGCTGTTGGTGATGCTAGAGTTAGCCCTTCTATACATATATCTGATGTCTTGGTTGTGCATGCTATTACTAAAAATCTGTTGTCAATTAGTAAGCTTACCAAGGAGCTACGTGCTATTATTTCTTTCGATGACAAGTCTTTTATTATTCAGCACAAGCTCAGCAGGGCAATCCTGGGGCAGGGACACAGTGAGCATGGGCTGTATGTGCTGGACCGTGGTGAGGCAGCACTTCTTTCAGTGGTGAAGAGGAATAATAATAGAGCATCTTTTGAAGTGTGGCATGCTCGATTAGGACATGTGTCCTTTGCTGTTATTTCTTTATTGAACAAACATGGGTTTTTATCTCTTACTTCTGTACTTCCAAAACCTGGTATTTGTGAACCGTGTGCTATGGCTAAAGGCCATAAACTGTCTTTTGTTGAGAACCCCAGACGGGCTAAGAATGTTTTGGATTTGATTCATTGTGACTTGTGTGGGCCATCTCCGGTTATTTTGGGAAATGGTTTTTCTTATTATGCTTTGTTTGTGGATGATTATTCGCGATTTTCGTGGTTCTATCCTCTACGTCGTAAGTCAGACTTCGTCGATGTCTACTTCCAGTTTGAAGCATTCGTAGAGAACCAATTCTCATCTCACATCAAAGTTTTTCAGAGTGATGGAGGGACTGAATTCATCAATAACAGGTTGCAATCTCACTTTGGAACTCGCGGCATTCATCATCAAGTCTCATGTCCATATACACCTGAGCAGAATGGTAGAGCAGAAAGCAAGCACAAACATATCACGGAGATTCGGATACAGTTTATAAAACTGATTTCGCCGACCTTTTCTTCTTCTGGCCGCCAGCCCCCTGAGGAGCTTTCGGCGGCATCTCTGTCGGGTCTATGAAGAGATTTGTGGTCGCCGGCGAATTCCCCACACCGGTACAATGGTTGATGATCGGAGTGGAGTTTGGTGGTGGTTCTCTTCGAAGGTTGAGCGATTTGGGGCTGAAAAACGCAGGGATGGGGGTTTTAATTACCTTATTTGCAAATTAGTCCCTTCAGTTCCCCTTTTTCGTGAATAATACCCCATGTTTTCCAAGCACACCACCAGCTCCTTGGGAAATATAAAATTGACCCCAAAACTTTGAATCCTTTTCAGTCTTACCCCTGCTCATTAAAACAAAAATGTAGAATTAGAAACACTTGGAAATTATTATTTTATTTATAATTTTATTAAATTTTTTTTTCTTCACACTGTAGGAAAACAAATAACAATAATTCAAAAGAGAAAGGAAAGAAATTGGGTTGCCTCCCAAAAAGCGCCTTTGTTTATAGTCCATGGCTAGACTTATCAAGTGATCAAGCGGATGAGGTCAGGAATAATGGAATTTCTTCCACTATTTCCAGCTGAGATGCATCATGAAATTGTTTGAGACGATGACCATTAACCAGAAAAGGCTTCCCCGTATCCATACTTTTGATCTCCACTGCTCCGTTTGGCCAAACAGAGACTACCTCAAAAAGACCAGCTCACATTGACTTTAGTTTCCCGGGCATTAACCGAAGCTTGGATTGAAAAAGAAGCACTTTCTGATCAACAGTGAACTCCTTGGCTCTCAGGTTCTTGTCATGCCACATTTAAGTGCGCTCCTTATACCACATAGCTTGATCGTAAGCTTCTAATCGAAGTTCCTCCAACTCTTGAAGTTGGAACTTTCTTTCCTCCTCACACTTGAGTGGTTGCATATTCATCTCCTTTACAGCCCAATAAGCCTTGTGCTCTATCTCAACAGGGAGATGGCACATCTTACCAAAGACAAGCCTATAAGGGGACATACCAATCGGAGTTTTGAAAGCGGTTCGATAAGCCCAGAGAGCATCATCTAACCTTTTGCTCCAATCCTTTCGAGATGGATTTACTGTCCTCTCTAGAACTTGCTTTATCTCTCTATTCGACACCTCCTCTTGACCATTGGACTGAGGGTGATAAGTGGTTGCAAGCCTATGATGCATTCCATACTTCTTCATAAGAGCTTCGATAGTGCGGTTTTGGAAGTGAGTTCCCTGGTCACTAATGATAGCTCGTGGCACTCCAAACCTGCTGAAAATATGTGATTTCAAGAACCATGCCACAACTTGAGAATCAGTAGTATGGGTGGCTTTCGCTTCCACCCATTTCGAGACATAATCAACCGCAACTAAGATGTACAGATTACCATAAGAACTAGGAAAAGGCCCCATGAAATCCATACCCCACACATCAAATATTTCACAAACAATAATGGGGGTTTGGGGCATTTCATCGCGTTTAGAAATATTTCATGTCATTTGGCATCTATCACAACTTTTACAAAACATGTAAGCATCTCTATGAATAGTTGGCCAATAAAAACCACTATCAAGAACCTTACGAGCAGTACGTTTTTGGCCAAAGTGACCTCCACAAGCAAAAGAGTGACAATGCAAAAGAATTGTACCTTGTTCTTCTTCAGGAATGCATCGTCGAATGATTTGGTCAGAACCAATCTTCCAAAGATATGGCTCATCCCATATATAATGCTTGCACTCACTCTTAAGCTTCAACTTCTGAGCGTGACTCATCGTCTCTGGAACCTCCTTTGTGGTGATGAAATTAACAATATCCGCATACCATGGATTATGAGCAAAATTACCATGCACTGCTGCTGACAGAAGGCTCTGTTTGGCCAAATCGAGGCCTGTTGCAGCATAGAGATATTCTTCGGGAAAAGATTCCTGAATAGGAGTTGAATCCTCCGGCTTTACCAACCGACTCAAATGGTCTGCAACATGATTCTCAGCACCTTTCTTGTCCCTTATCTCCCAATCAAACTCTTGCAACAACAAGATCCATCTAATCAACCTTGGCTTAGATTCTTTCTTTGTAAACAAGTATTTCAAGGTTGAATGATCGGTGTAGACGATGATCTTCGACCCTAGCAAATAGGACCTGAATTTATCAAGAGCAAACACCACTGCCAACAACTCCTTTTCAGTGGTAGTATAGTTGCATTGAGCTGGATTTAAGGTCTTTGAAGCATAATAGATCACATGACTTTCTTTCCCTATCTTTTGTCCCAAAACACCCCAACCGCATAATCACTCGCATCGCACATCAACTCAAAGGGCAGGTCCCAGTTTGGAGGTTGCATTATAGGGGCTGAGATGAGCTTCTCCTTAAGTATATCAAAGGAAAGTTTACGTTCTTCAGTCATCTCAAAAGGGATTTCATCTTGAAGAAGCTTGGTAAGAGGTTGTGCTATCTTGGCAAAATCTTTGATGAATCTTCTGTAGAAACAAGCATGCCCCAAGAATCCACGTATCTCTCGCACATTTGTGGGGTAAGGAAGTTGTTCTATCGTCTCAACCTTGGCCTTGTCAACTTGAATGCCCTTTTCAGAAACTACATGCCCTAAGACTATGCCTTCATTCACCATAAAATGGCATTTTTCATAGTTCAAAACCAAGTTCCTCTTCACACACCGAATCAACACTTGCTCCAAGTGACTCAAGCACAACTCAAAAGAGTTTCCATACACTATAAAATCATCCATGAATACCTCCATGAATTCCTGAATCGGAGTTGAATCCTCGGGTTTTACCAACCGACTCAAATGGTCTGCAACATGATTCTCAGCACCTTTCTTGTCCCTTATTTCCCAATCAAACTCTTGCAACAACAAGATCCATCTAATCAACCTTGGCTTAGATTCTTTCTTTGTAAACAAGTACTTCAAGGCTGAATGATTGTTGTACACAATGATCTTAGACCCTAATAAATAGGACCTGAACTTATCAAGAGCAAACACCACTGCCAACAACTCCTTTTCAGTGGTGGTGTAGTTGCATTGAGCTAGATTTAAGGTTTTCAAAGCATAATAGATCACATGACTTTCTTTCCCTATCTTTTGTCCCAAAACAGCCCCAACCGCATAATCGCTCGCATCGCACATCAACTCAAAGGGCAAGTCCCAATTTGGAGGTTGCATTATCGGGGCTGAGATGAGCTTCTCCTTAAGTATATCAAAGGAAAGCTTACGTTCTTCAGTCATCTCAAAGGGGACATCATCTTGAAGAAGCTTGGTCAGAGGTTGTGCTATCTTAGCAAAATCTTGGATAAACCTTCTGTAGAAACTAGCATGCCCCAAGAATCCACGTATCTCTCGCATATTTGTGGGGTAAGGAAGCTGCTCTATCGTCTCAACCTTGGCCTTGTCAACTTGAATGCCCTTTTCAGAAACTACATGCCCCAAGACTATGCCTTCATTCACCATAAAATGGCATTTTTCATAGTTCAAAACCAAGTTCCTCTTCACACATCGAATCAACACTTGCTCCAAGTGACTCAAGCACAGCCCAAAAGAGTTTCCATACACTGTAAAATCATCCATGAATACCTCGATGCTCGACTCTTTCAAATCTGAGAAGATACTCATCATACATCTCTGGAAAGTGCCAGGAGCATTACATAATCCAAATGGCATTCGCCTATAAGCATAGGTGCCAAAAGGACATGCAAATGTTGTATTTTCTTGGTCCTCCGGGTTTACACAAATCTGAAAATACCCGCTATAGGCATCCAAGAAGCAAAAGAAATTATTACCGGCCAACCTCTCTTGCATTTGATCGATAAAGGAAAGTGGAAAGTGATCCTTGCGAGTTGCCGCATTAAGCTTCCGGTAATCGATACACATCCTCCATCCCGTGACCAGCCTTGTTGGAACCAACTCATTCTTATCATTTTTCACCACTTGAAAACCTGATTTCTTGGGCACAACATGGACAGGGCTAACCCATTTGCTATCTGAAATCGGATAGATAATTCCCAAGGATAAAAGTTTAAGGACTTCCTTAAGAACTACCTCCCTCATGTTAGAGTTAAGCTTCCTCTGAGCGTCACGAACAGGCTTTGCATCTTGTTCCATCAGAATATGGTGTGTACATATATCGGGGCTTATTCCAGTAATGTCCACCAAAGTCCACCCGATTGCCTTCTTTTACTTCTTCAGCAAAGCAACCAATTTCTCCTCTTGAGACTCCTCCAACTTGGTACTAACAATCACTGGCAGAGTTTCAGAGTCTCCCAGGTACACATACTTCAGGTTTGGTGGCAGAACCTTGAACTCCAAGATTGGTGGTGAAATATCGGATGGCAATGGTTTATCTGCAAGGCTCTGTTTGGCCAAATCGAGGGTGGTTCTAGTGCTAAACACCTCTTCTTGAGAATACATGGAGTACAGCAGTTCACATATCTCTTTATCACCTTTTCCTTGCATCATTAGCTCTGTTGTAACACCTGTAGGTGATGGAATTTCCATCCTTTCCTGCAAGAATTAGGTCTCAAGAAAATCTTGGACTAAAGGGTCAATGACATCAATGGCATACACATTCTCAGCATCAACTGGTTTTTTCATTGCATCTTCAATACTGAAAGTATATTTTTCACCATAGTAATCAAGACAAATTGTTCCATCCCCCACATTAATGATGGTATTAGCCGTCCTTAAGAAAGGTCGACCTAACAATACACCAGAATTATTTTTACCACCATCATGATTCATCTTCACCACATAGAAATCAGCAGGATACACGAACTCATTGACCTTAACAGGAACATTTTCCAAAAGGCCCTATGGATACACAAAAGACCTATCTGCTAATTGAATCACTACTCTAGTGTCTACCATTTCAGCTCCCTATAATTTTTTATAAACAGATAATGGCATGACATTAATTGAAGCTCCAAAATCACACATAGCAGAATCAATCTTGACATCTCCAATGTAACATGGTAAAGAGAACATACCAGGATCTTTACATTTTTGAGGCAATTCCTTTTGAATTACTGCTGAAACCGACTCACTCATAACCACCTTGCTTGAATCCTTTGGTTTCCCTGCAATAAAATCTTTCAAAAACTTGCTAACAGGAGAAAGCCTTATTTCCTGCAACAGGGGAAGGTTAATATCCATTTTCCCAAAAAATAGATAGAAAATCAATAGACTCTTCTTTTCTCTTTGCTAATCTACGTGGAAAAGGAGGAAGAATTTTCATTGGAGGATCATTCAAAACCTTCTTTGGAGTTTCCCCCTTGGTTGGTTCAGAACTACCTCCTACCTGGATTTCAGCTTCTTTCGCCAGTCTCGGTTTGGGCAAACCAGGGCCTGTAGCAGACTCATCGGCCTGTTTCTTGTCGCCTTTGATTGCAGCCTTCTCAGGGAGTGATTCAACCTCTCTTCCACTTCTGAGAGTGATATGATTTGCTGTCTCCCTATGGTTAATTTGTACTTGAGAGGGAAGGCCTGGTTGTTGCATTCTAAGCTCATTCATGGAGTTCGACAATTGTTAAATTTGTCGTGTGTGCTCCTCCAAAGTAGCCTCAGCCTTCTTTGAGCTATCTTTCTGGTCTCGAAGCATGCTCATCATCATATCAAGCTTCTCATCTGTTGAGTTCTTTTGAGGAGGGGGCTGGTTATGTGTATAAGCTTGAGGGGCTCTTTGATTAGGTGGAACATAAGCTTGTTGGCCTTGATTCCCTTGATCTCTCCATCGAAAATTTGGGTGGTCCCTCCAACCCGGATTGTATGTAGCAGAGTAGGGGTCTCTCTTGGGCTGCCTATCATTCCAATTCCCCATGGAATTTGCTTGAACAAGTTGCTCATCCACGGCGAAGTTACATTGCAAAGTGGTATGGCTATAAGTTCCACATGTATCACATGGACTATCATGAGGGCCAGAAGCGGAAACGGTGCTTGCAGAAGAGACCTTATCCACCACCCTTGACAGATGTTTTTCCATCCTATCCATCCTTTCGTTGAACAGATCTTCACTCGAAGAGCTTGTATCAGCAACTTTCTTCAAAACCCTCACATTCTCACTATCATATTCCTTCTTGGAGTCTATCATCTTCTTGACAATTTCTCTAGCTTCATTCACTCGAACATGATAAAATCCACCATTACTCGCTGAATTCATCAAGTCTTTATTCATGGAGGTGAGCCCTTGGTAGAAATATTGCAACAATTGTCCCTCCGAAAAGCGGTGATTTGGACAGCTGTCCACCAATCTTCTGAACTTAAGCCAAAATGCACTTAATGGCTCATCATACTCCTGATGGATGCTTGAGATTTCTTTCTTCAATGCCTCAGTCCGTGTGGAGGGGAAGTCGTACTCCAAAAATTGCTTCTTGAGATCATTCTATCACTAGTGGAAAACAGGGCATAGTCGGCACCAAATAGCGGCGGTTCTGCCCAAAAAACGCGTAAACGTCATTCTATTGGATTTTAGAGTTCGTAATTCCATAAGAATGTTATTCTATTGGGTTTTCTATTTCGTAAAGCCAAACGAAAGGCGGTTTGAATTTTTAAAGCGGCGGTAATTTGAAAGTGCCATTCGATTATGGTTTCAGATACCTGAAACTCCTGAATAGTATATGAAGTTTAAGATGTTGATTTTTACCCGATCGACATTTAGAAGTCTAAATCCTATCTATTAGGTTTTCACCGTCTGATGTATGAAATGGTTGTAAACCTGGTGCATGTCCGATGGCGTAATCGGCAAGATCCGGCGAAATAAATGAAGGTGAATTTTAAAATAAATCAAGATGGTATTTTATGAATGATCGATTATATTTGAGATTGAATCAGCCGGATAGATTGTGTATCTTTTATGATTAAGAATTCGTAATTGCGTCGGCAATGCTGCAGTCTTATCTGTTGTAAAAAAATTAGAAACCACATTCTTTCTTTGAAGTTGTCCTCCTGCTGTGTGCTGCTGGAGTCTTTTCTGCGTGAAATCTGGGCTATCTTCCCGTGAAACCGGAGGAAAGGTATGTTCCAAGCCAATATCCCGTATGTTTTTCTCTACCCTTTTGAATAGGTTAATTTCCGATGTCGTAGAGTTGTTGTGAATTGGTAATGTTTGCACTGATAAACTGTGATTAGCCAATGTTGGTTGATGGGTATGAATGGGTTTAGCTTTACATGTAGAAATGTGTCCCTAGCTAGTATTGTTCATGATGCATGTGTATGAATTTTCTGAAAAAAGGTGCATTGTGAAATGTAGGTGCAATTGGTGTTCAAGTTTGTTGATATTGTGATGGCCGATATTAGTATGAATGAGCGTGTTAGTATAATTGAGGGAGAGGTACTTGAGTTTGGTAAAATATTTCATAGAGTTAGCATTGGAAAATGCTAGGGTTGAAAATAGTTCTCGAATAAGGTGTCCTTGCAAAGACTGCAAGAATGATGGTTATTTAAGTGCCCGAGGTGTCAAAACACATTTAATTGTTCGTGGTTTTGATAGAACTTATACAACTTGGGTTTGGCACGGCGAGACCGTAGAGGATATGGACGTGATGGAAAATGAATCAGCGGTTGGAAGAAATGTTGAGGAAATGGAGGACGAGGAGAGGTTAGATGATTTGGCTGATGATATTGCTAGAGATTTTGTTGGGAATCCTAAGCATTTGGCTGCGATGTATAACGACAAGAAAACACCATTGTATGATGGATCGAATCACAGTATTCTTAGTGCAACGTTGCTAGTCATGAATTTAAGAGCCAGGCATGGTATGACTGACAAAGCAATGACAGAGATGCTTGAATTATTCAAAGAGATGCTCCCTAAGGGTAACATGTTACCAAACCGGTGTTATGCCGCCAAGAAAATTCTTTGTCCCATGGGATTGGAATTAGAGAAAATACATGCTTGCCCTAATGATTGCATGTTGTACAGGGTGACACTAAGGAGTTGGATAGATGTTTTGTATGCAACGAGCCACGCTACAAGGCCAAAGGTGATGCAATAGATGTTGGAGCGGAAGATGTTAAAAAAAGGAAAAAACTTACCCCATCGAAGGTTGTTTGGTACCTCCCTATCCTCCCAAGGTTGCGAAGATTATTTGCAAACAAAGAAGATGCAAAGAATCTGACTTGGCATGCAGATCGATCAAAGCCAGACGATGATGTGATTCGACATACTTCCGATGGTGATTAGTGGAAAAAAACTGATAGTATGTATCCCGCATTTGGCAAAGAGGCGCGTAATTTGAGAATTGGATTGTCTACTGATGGCATGAATCCTTTTGGTGATATGAGTAGTTCTCATAGCTCATGGCCTGTTATGGTTGTTCTATACAACTTACCATCGTGGCTAACAATGAAGAGGAAATATGTGTTGCTCTCACTAATGATTTCTGGCCCTAAGCAACCCGGTAATGACATAGATTTGTTCTTGGCCCCGTTGATTGATGACTTGATTAGATTGTGGTATTGTGAAAATTGGACATATGATGGATACCGGGATGAATGGTTTAAACTGAAGGGTATGTTGTGTTTCACAATAAATGACTTCCCGGCATTAGGAAATTTGGCGGGGTATTCAATTAAAGGGCATCTCGCGTGTCCTGTGTGTGAGAAGAAAATGAATTTTCTGCAGTTGAAGCGTGGTAGAAAAACTGTGTATCTCGGGCATAGGAAGTTTCTACCAGCGAATGACACGATGCGCTTGGCTAAGAAGTGGTTCAATGGGATCGTAGAGCTGGGTGAGGCTCCTAACCCTGTGAGTGGGGCCGATATTCTTAAAAGTGTTGGGGATTTGCCTAATGATTCTGGAAAGAATCGGAAAAAGTTGCAAGTAGTCGGGAGTTGGAAAAAGTGTTCCTATTCTTTGATCTACCTTATTGGGAGCATTTGGATGTTAGACATTGCCTAGATGTCATGCATATTGAGAAGAATGTGTGTGATAGCTTGATTGGGACTTTGCTAAATATGCCAAGCAAAACTAAAGATGGTTTGAAAGCTCGTCAAGATTTAGAGTTGATGGGGTTACGCCATGGGTAGACTCCGGTTAGAGAAGAGGGTAAGACTTATCTTCCGCCTGCATGCTACACTATGTCAATGGAGGAGAAGATGACATTTTTGGAGTGTTTGAAAGGGATGAAAGTACCGACTAGTTATTCATCCAATATTTCTAGTTGTGTGATTCTTGAAGATCTTAAAATAAGTGGCTTGAAGTCACATGATTGCCACAATTTAATGCAAGAGCTCATCGTCATAGCACTTCGAACTAGTAATGGGTATTGATGTGTTGTGTAAAATGGAGATGTTTTTCCCACCTTCATTCTTTGACATAATGGTCCATTTGATTATCCATTTGGTGCGCGAGGTTAAGTCTTGCGGTCCAGTTTACCTCCAGTGGATGTATCCGTTTGAACGGTACATGAAGATTTTCAAGTGTTTTGCTAAGAATCGGTATAGACCTGATGCATCGATTGTGCAAAGGTATGTAGCAGAGGAATCGATAGAATTTTGCCCAAAATCTAGACATGATGGGCGGCTCGAAGGGTGTGGGTTAAAAAATGGTGGTTTAGTTAATCCGACATTCGATGATATGAGAGTTGCTCATCTGTACGTCTTGTGCAACCATCCCGCTGTAGCTCCGTACGTGGCACGGCACATGGATGAAATTAGGCTTCGGTTTGATACTAATTCCGAAGAAGTTGTCCTTGAAGAGCACGTGAAGACATTTTCGGATTGGTTGAATGAAATTGTTGATGATGGTGATCATGATGATACTGTAGTGTGCCTGGCTAGGCGACCATCGATTACAGTATATTCTTATGGAGGTTATGATGTAAAGGGATACACTTATGGGACTAAAGCAATGGATGCCAATGCCATTACACAGAACAGTGGTGTCTCTGTTCTTTCAGATGAACTACAGAGTGCTGGCTACATACAAGGCAGATTTTATGGAACGATCACCGATATTTGGGAGTTGGACTATGCTTCATTTACGGTTCCAGTATTCAAATGTGATTGGGTTGATCCGAAGACAGGGACAAGCGTAGATCCTCTCGGATTCACTTTGGTAGATAGGAGGAAGCGTCGCTATAAAGATCACCCTTTCATACTTGCCTCCCAGGGTGATCAGGTTTTTATGTTAAAGATCTGGCAAATAAGCATCTTGAAATAGTGGTGAAAGGAAAGAGGACTATTGTTGGCGCCAAGTGCGTTAATGATTGCTTGAATGACATCGATGAATTTTCATTACCAATTCTTGAAAAGTCGTTTAATCTGGCTGAAACGAAGGCAAATATGAAGAAATATGTTTGCAGGGACGACCACGACGAGGGAATATGGGTGGATGCTCAGGGAAATTCAAGGAAGAGAAAGGGAAAGGCGAAAAACAAGGCGAAGAAGACATCAAAGAAGACAAAGTAGTAATAGGGTTGTTGGTGTGAGTTTTTCTGAATAATTTTACATTTTGTTGAAGTTTAGCCTATTTATTTGATCCATTATTGTTATAGTTGAGTGGACAGATGGGTTTAGTAGCATTTGACTATAATAATGTCATTTTCATCAATACTCTAATGTAATGAAGATATCTAAAACAAAATAGTATAATGTTTTAGAGTTCTCTAGTCCAATAGTATATATGTTAGAACCAAACCTGACATGATAAATCCATCTCAACGACGATCGACCACAAAAACGGTGGGTGTCCGGACGGGACCCGATTACACATACTGTCCTACATTTAAGAAGAACTTTGCTTCATCTATCTATATATGGATAGACTATGTATCTATTACATTTTAGAATGATTCATATGAACAGAATTGTATTGTGGTGAATGTCTGGACATGACTCGGTTACACAATCGATTAGAAAACGGTTGCAAACTAAAATTTAGCATTCTGAAGGTCAATAGAACTATAATCTTTTATGTATCATACTTGTTAAAGCTGAAACGATTACAAAGTAACATTTTGTCCGGCAGTGACCCGAATATCCATTCTATTGGTGTTCTAAAACGTTCTACTCTAGCAAGCGTAAATCCAATCGATTCCCATCAGCTATGAGTTCTTGAATGTGTCCGACAGTGACCCGATTCTGTGATCTAGTAGATAATGACGATAAATCTGGTTTAACAACATCTCAAATGTGATAGTTTCTATTCTATCTGATTTCAGATGTATGAATTATAAAAAGTTCATACAGAAAACAACACAGTAGACAGAGCACCTAAAACATTTTACAGAGCATACACACATATGAATAACAATACAGCACAACATGTACAAAAAGTGGCATTTCATATCTTTAAGATCAAACAAAAGCACCATCATCTAGTTCATACAAAAGCCGTGACTAAATGTTTGTTGGCGAATCAATGTATGTATCGACCTAGAGGTCGAGTAACAACTACAAAAGAATTTCATATGTTTTTTTCAACTCAACGTTAAGGGGACATCACCCTTTCAGCTCACCATTTTTGAGACCGTCTTCTGCAACTGTGTCTTGTGCGTCGGACTGGCCATCATCTGCCCCTTCTACACCATCATCAGCAACCGTTAAGTCCATGGGTTCCTCTAAAACCACAGCATTCTCCTTCCCTCCAGCTTCACTTGCAACGACATGTGGTTCAGCATCTTCAGCAACAGCCTCCTCGACATTAGGTCCAGGTTGAGGTCCTCCTTCATGCACATCTTCATTCAAAGCATCCCCGTCTTGATAAGTGGCCTTCCCCCGTCCTGACCCCATGATGTCGTCCACCTCATTAGCTGACAAGCTACTCGAACTGAATGCACGTGCATACGCCATTGTAGACTTCAAAACAGCATGGGATTCAGCTCGGGCTGCTATGATTGTCTTGATGTTCTTCCTCATGGCAGCAAACATTTGAGACCATTCTGGACTGGAATCCACCTCTATAATGACGTGAAATCAGCACAAGCATTGCAAAAAAGCTACCATAAGTATAGTACTACAACATATCTCATTCATAATTATAAAACAAATTCAAATACCTCAAACCAGCTAGTGAAAGTGATATGACATACCTTCAGCCGCTCTTTGGCGCTTGTTGCTTTGCTTAGGAGGCCGAATAACCCATGCACCGTTCTGCAGAATCCAGCCGTACTTCGTGAAGTACCTCGCTGTAAATGGTTTGCAGGGAATAGGCTCTGAAGTAAACTGAAATCCAGGTTTCAGTGACTGAAGAAGGGTGGTTATGAGATTCCCATAAGGCATGTTTCTCCCTCTGTACTTTTTTGTAACCACGCTTGTCATTCGCTTGAGGATAGCGAAGCCAGGATTGAAGTTTCGCTCAAGCATCACATAGAAAAACATCAAAGCGATCGTCGTGGTTGGTTCAGTCACATTGCCGCTCGTGGGGAAGACACACCTGTAAAGCAGTTCATACAAAACCCTATTCTGAATGGACAAGGAGTGCAGGTCATAGCAATCGGCAGAAGCGCTTTTGTCATTGGGAGCACGCCCAAAATAAGTAGCACCAAGTTCCAATCTGTTGTACCCACCCTCCATCTCTATGATTTCATCCCAACTCCCCTCATAATAAACATTCAAAGGGCCATTGAGTACAGCAGGTGCTAGGTCACTAGATGATTGGTAAGGGCAGCCAAGAACGTCATTGATATTTTGCCAGCTAATAACAAACCCCTCCCCATTCACAGATGTCAGCCAAGTACCATTATCCCCTGGGGTTAAATTAGCATAAAACTGGAGGGTTTCTTCCTTATAGGCTGGGCTGGTGTTCAATAACAGTGAAGCACAGTGAAATTTATCAAACACGCCAACAGCATACCCTAACCCTAACTCATCAATCTCTTCAGCAGGTATAGCATAACAATCAACTAATTTTCCCTTCTTCGACAGTTCCACATACCTTTTATAGTGATCTAGGCTATAGAATAGGTCGGCATCAAAGGTCTCATCCTCGGAAGAGGTTTCTTCAACTGCCGGAGCGACCACCTTCTCTTTTCCTTTCCCACCGCGGGTCGCGGTTCCCTTTCCCTTGCCTCTGCCTCCACGACCTTTTCCACGCTTTCCATTTGGCGGCATCTGGTGGGATTTCGAAATCTGAACGGAACGGCATGATTTGGGGGAAAAATCTGTGTTTGTCCTTTTTTGTCGATTCAAATACGGGTTGCAATTGCTAATGTGGGTTTCTGCTATATATAGGAATTTTACTTTACGATATCTCAAATATAATAGATAGTCTTTCATACACTAATCTATTTTATTTTATTAGGAGTACATGTAACTAGACGTTGTATGGACTGAATTTGACTTAGAGATGAGTTACTTTTATAAATGCCCCTTCTTAATCATAATAGTTTTATGATTTCTTTTGCTTTTTTATATTCTTTTTTTGCAAGAAATTGGTATACATTTCTTATTACTGATGTAAAATGAATTACTATTACCACGTCGATTTCTAAAATAATATAGATAGGGTACATTACACAATCTATTCAATCTGAGAATGAGGAATTGACCTGGTAGAATAAATACTATTAAATGTAACACATGTGAAATAGAATAGAATGGTCATAATTGCATTAGCTATTCCAGTTTACCCTTCTATAATAATACAGATTGCACGGTTAATTTAGAGTATAATCCATTTATTTTACTTATTCACTAATTAATCATTACTTTGATAGTGCTAATGTTAATTATCTACGAATATAACAAAAAGCCATTATTACATTGTAAAATCAATGGTTCAAATTCTGTTTTGTAAGCCAAGTTGTAATGACAAGGTTCATGTGCACATGGTTAACTATTACTGTATAGTCAATTGTAAACACAAAGACGGTGCTAGTGTCTGGGTATTTGTACTATAAAAGTTATCCAAAATGAAAATCTAGGTCACGATTCAATTCTGTTAGCTGTGCACATTCCCGTTTACAGATAAATGACTTGGCAAGACTAACAATGTTCCCGGTTGTTACTGAATTGCGAATATATATATTCATTGACATAATAGAAGCATTGTATGGTTTTGATTTCTTCAAAAGCAATTCATTTGGAAAGGTACCGGTTATATGTCAACGAAAGGTTACATACTTATACATCACGTTCCGATTCACTGCAAAAGGTAATATGCCTATTAACAAATATGATGCCCGAAGTCGAGTCACTCCTCCATATATTGATCGTTCTTGTGTTTTTCACCTCTTTTTAAGTCATACATTAAGTTGATCAAAGTATCGATCAAGAATGGATCTTATGTGATTAGAGATCGAGCCGATGATTATCGATCATTGATCATTTGATCGATTATCTATAATCATGCCGATCACGCTCTTTATCAGTTTTTAATGTGCCGATCATGATCATGAATTAATGTGGGTCTTTATGTTTGGTACGGCTCAGTTCTATTCAACATTATATGAATATAACCAAATGTATTATTATTCGTATGGACTACATCAAATAGGTTTAGTAATAGGTTGTGCTTTAGATATCTCAAATGCAATATATCTCAATCTATTGCGTTTACTCCATATATGCATTCGAATTAACATTCAATATATACCTGACATGCTGTCTCACAAACCATTCCTAATAACACAGCCAAAAAATTCGAAAGCCAAATTCACGAATAATCAATAATTCAAAAGGACAGTCCTAGGAGGATACGCCGAGCTTAACACCCCAAGTTATTCTCTCTCGAGTTATTGGTCTTCCCTCGAGAAGCAAACCTCTCATTCAACCTTCGAGATGGAGCACTCTATATACTGAAGATCTACCTTGGGGCTACTAATAAGTCCATGGTTCATATTCGGACCTCATTCATACTCGGACCAGGGCCCGAGAAGGGTCAGGGGCTCGAGATACGCGGAGGATGGATCCACAGGTCCATCAGTCCTAATCCTTATAAGGAATGCGTATATTATGAATTTTCTACAAGGAATATACATCTTCTCAAAGATGGTAATTCAGCTATCCTAAACATGGTAATACAACCATTTCTGAAATACACTTCTATTATACATGGCAATACAACCTCTATTCCCATAAGAGTTGTATTCATACCATAAATACATATCTTGGTGATCTACGGATTGTAGCCATATAAATACCCTAAGAGGTTTGGTAGACCTCTCATCTAATCTCATACTTTATACTTTACGCCTTAAGCAAATATACTGACTTGAGCGTCGGAGTGTCTATCCCCGGGACACCCGGGGCCTTTGTCTTGCAGATCAGTTCGTGAGAAGGGTTCGTGATCAAGCGCGGGTCATAGACATCCATCAACACGTGACCCACGTGTGAAATAAGGAAATTTTGAATTTTTACAAATGAGGGATCGGCTCCTATTTTCTTTACAATTGTACCCGTGTTTTTATAAAAACTATCACTTCTAAAACTTGGTATCTAATAATTAATAAAGAAATAATTTTATGAAAATTTATTGAAAGACTCATTAGATACCGAACCACTAGGGGTTGTTAACTAAAACTTCACGTTTTTTTATTTGGATAGAAATTTGAATTCCGGAAATCCAATCTTAGAAGAACCGTGGAAATTGAGGTATCCGCGGTATCATAGAATTCCTAAGTACTATATGAAGAAGCGCAAGAAAAACTATGTATTACTTCTTTCATTTTTCGATAAAGAAAAATCTGACCAACAGTGGTTCAGATGTATAAATAGTGTCCATAAATCTCACCATTGACTCAAGTTTGACTTTCTAATTCACATCTCTTAAAATATCCAAAAGTAATCCGGTTGAATATTTCCAATGGTTGAATGATGTAAAAATATCAAACCTGTGTATTTCTGGACGTTTTAGTGGTTTAATGTAAAAGACAACTTCAGTCAAGAGTATGCGGGCATTTTCTCAAAAGTCAGGGATACACATGAGCACATAAGCAAGTACACTGGAGCACACAAATAGCTTATTCTTAAATTAAGTTGAATTTTGTAAATCACATTCTTTAAAATTAAAGTGAACAGAGGTGAAAGTTATGTAGATATGTTGAAGAGCACAACTCTTTATAATGCATATTTTTATTTTTAGTTAGTAAGAACATATATTGATATTTTATACTTATTATTCTTTTTTCGTTAAAATTTAGAGACTATAAGTCAAGGGCAGAGGAATGGGGCCGGGTCCGCCTCAACATTTCAAATTTTACTTAAAATAGATTTTTTTTGATGGAAAGTTTTTCTATTAATTCCAAACAAAGTAACTTACAAGTTTAAGCCATCACTCCTGGCCCTATCACTGTCACATTCTAAACTATCTCAAAGTAAAAAACCAAACTATAGTTTTTTTAGTGCACTCCAAAGTTTAGTCCTCATGCTAACTCACCATAATGGCTGCATCCTGTGACACCTCCCAATAGGGTAGTATCTGATGAGCTAGGTAAGAAAAGCCTGACAGAAGACCTCCCTTCAGGGCACCAAGAAACTTACACATAAAGGAATAATGCACAATTAATCAAAAAGTTGCAGAGAGCTGTAGCCATGGAACCAGATTTCCTGGACTTGTCAGCCATCACTGTCCTCTTTTTCCCTTGGAATGTTCTTCTATTCCTTTCCAGCCAGAGTTGGTAAAAGTAACTTATCAACAAGGAAAACTTCTTCCTATGCTTCTGGTGCTTTGCTTGTCTCATTATCCTCTTACATTCTCTGAAATTCCCCCTCAAATTTAAAGAGAGGTTGTTCTGTAGGTCAATGGCAAATGTACAATTCAAGAACAGATGCTGCACAGTTTCAGGCTCAGAACTGTCACACATACAACATCTATTTTGCACATGTTTGAGCATTCCCATACTATACAACCTTGTTATGGTAGAAATTCTACCTTTGAGAAGCATCCAAAGGAAGAAACTGTGCCTAGGTAGTAGTCTGGTATCCCATACATATCTGGCCTGAGAACTCTTTTCCTCCACACCTTTTAAGATATCATATGCATCTTTGATGTTAAACCTTCACTGTGAGCTGACACATGTCTGAAGGCTTGATCCCATTCTGTCCCTCAACTGGAGTATCACTTTCCAGTATCTGGTTAGCCAGGGCTGATCTAATTTGGGGCAGTATTCTTCAAACTTCTTATCTCTCAGATAATAATCATGAATCCACTTTATCCAGAGAGCTTCCTTCCTTTGGCAAATGTCGCAAACCAGAGAACAGATTGCAGCTTGGTTCCATACTGAGGGGTCCCTTACTCCCATCCCTCCAAACTCCCTGGATACATAGAGTGTTTCCCATGAGATAGGGATTAGCTTCCTCTCATGCTCTTCCCTGCCCCATAGAAATTCTCTACAAAGCTTTCCAATTTCCTGGTTAATACTCTCAGGCAGCTTGAAAGCACTTGCCCAATAAGATGCAAGACTTAGTAATACTGACTTAATTAGATAGAGCTTGCCTGAGTGAGCCATTGTTTGATGTCCAATGCTCTTTATCCTTCTGACCACTTTGTCCACCACCTGTTGGCATTCAACTCTGCTCCAACTCACAGTAGAAATTGGTAGCCCCAGATATTTCATTGGAAAAGTCCCAAGCTCCATGTGCAATTCCTCAGCCAACTTTTGTTGTTCTTCAGAAGGCAGTTTGGAGAAAAATATTTTAGACTTTCTGACATTGATTCCCAATCCTATGGTCTGGTGGAAATCCTCCAATAGAGTTTTTACACCCTTCATTTATTGAGAAGAAGCCTTGAAAAAAATGAGCAAATCATCAGCAAAGAGAAGACTATGAAGCCCAACCTTCTTACATCTCTGGTGGAATTCTATGGATTTACTCTTGAATGCATGTTCAACTGTCTGGTCAGATACTACATGCTGAGTACAAACAATAAGGGGGAGAGAGGATCCCCTTGCTTGACACCTTTCCTGCCCTGAAAGTGATGAGTGTAGGACCCATTTACAGACAGGCAAAAGGAGGAGGTTTCCACACATTTCCTTATCCACAAGATAAACAGTTCTGGCAGCTTCAATTCCTCCAGCCATTTGAACAAAAAGGACCACTCCAAACTGTCAAAGGCCTTCTGGATGTCTACTTGGATAAGGCAGCTTGGAATCATCCAATTCATCTTGTACTTGCTTATCAGCTCCTGAGCCAGTAATACATTGTGCATGATTTTCCTACCTTTAATAAAGGCACCCTGGTTATCACTGATGAGATGAGGAAACACCTCTCCCAGTCTCCAACACATGATCTTTGTGACTATTTTGTATAGTACAGAACAGCAAGAAATAGGTCTGAATTCAGTAGCTCTCTGGGGATTTGGCACCTTTGGAATCAGTGCTAACACTGCCTTAGGGAACTGTGGAGGGACTGGATCCCCTTGGAAAAACCCTTGCACAGCCTTTGTCACATCCTCTCCAACCACACTCCAATCTTTTTTGAAGAAGTGGCTTAAAATAGATACTGGTTTGACTTTAATTATGTTTTGTTAGACTAAATTGTTACATGTGGTCAACCATCAAAATGCCCTTTCTGTGCACATGTAGATAGTTTGAGCCATTTTTTCAACAACTATGTAGGGACTGCTGAAGTTTGGAGATATTTTGATAGAATTTTAGCTTTAAAAACCAACCTTCTAACATGTTAATCAGAAACTGAACTTTTACATGTCAGTCAAAGGTTTCTAAAAAGTCCACTCAATAGTAACAAGAACAACCACGTTGATGGTATTCTGGCTCTATGGAACAAGAGAAATAAATTTTTATATGACAACAAACTGGTTGATAACCAGAATTTATGCCAAAAGATAGTCAAGCAAGTCTGCTTTATTTTCACTGTTTTTCCTCTGACTGGTCAGACTGAAAAAAACTTGTTTTTGATTGAAAATGGTTTAGCTCCTTTCATAAAAAGGAAAAGACCAAGATCAGTCAAAATAGTTAAATGGCATCCTCCTGATCAGGGTATGAAACTTAATGTTGATGGATCATATGATATAGGAGCACAACCCAATACCGGAATAGGTGTGATAATTAGGGACAAACATGACATAGTTTCTAGGTTACATATGACATGTATTAGCACCACCTCACCATTACATGCTGAATTGATGGCCATCAGGATAGGGTATCAGCTAGCAAATGACATGAACTTGCATTTTTTCCCAGTGGAATCAGATTGTAAATCTGCAGTGAAAGGGATTCTAGATCCATTTTCTGTGGACTAGAATCTCTTTCCAATCTGTTTTAAATTGCATGCTATGTGTATATAGTCACCAATATATAACTGTTTTTTGGATAGCTCTGGTATTGGTTTTTAGGTTGCATTTTTTGGGTGGCAGAGTTGTGCTTCGCGGTTCGATCACTAAATTGCTCCCCAAAATTTTTGCGCCAAAAGCCCTCTCTTTATAATTCCATAGTAGCCTCCTTGTTTACCTTAGAATAGACTAACTATAGTCTTCTAGGTATTCATTATTCTTTTGTAAGGTCATAACCTTACAAAAGCTATTGCTCTCTTATGTAACATACTCTTAATTAAGGTTTGGTAGCCTAGTAAACATCCCCACCATAGTGTGGTTTAATTTTTTTTAAAAAAAAGTTATGTTCCTACTTCACTGCAACTATCAGACATATATACTAACGACCTTAAGTTCTTAGATCCAAGTTTTGCATCTCAACTAGTCTGGCATTCACTTCACGGGGTAAAATGATATTGACTTTATAAAATTCTTATTACTGTAGAATGTATAATTAAATAATGTACAATATGGGTGATTATATGCGTAACTAAATTACATATTTAACAAATTGATACCATACGTACTAATATACATTATAGATATAAACCAATAAAATTACACAACCGCCATGGATATAAATTTGTTGACCATGAAAATCACCAAATTTACTTGGCAATAGGAGTTTGTCATGCATCAGTCACTATACGTCAAGCTTACAACTGTAACACCACTTGATTCAGAGCATGGATTTATTTTCTTCAAACTGCTAACATTTTAAAATATACAAATCACAGATGGAAATGCAATATAAGCTAGATCAAGAACAAAACTCGGCCTTGTTTAATGTACATCAAGAACAATAAAGTCGAGAACAAAACATATTATAAGATGTAAATGACTAAAAGCTATAAAGTGTGATGTTTAGAAATATATATTAAAATCAAAAAAATTAGTAAATGTATGATATGATATATTTCTACCTTAATTCATACATTCATAAAGCTTGCTAGCAGTTACTGTTAAAAATATTAAAACTAACCATACATTTCCACTTCTTAAAGGAACTAACCTTAGATGTGAACGAGGCCACTAATTTTGTAGTGGAGAAAGAAGGCGTGGTTGACTTGAAAAGAAATCTCACCTAGAATTGAATTTACACTCATGCCCTTTAATTTAAGAGTGCGAATAATATCGATTCATATTATCTAACATGGGTATTTTATACTAATTAAACTTTGAAAATTATCATTTTCAAACCAGTTTCTTGCTGATTAGGGAGAGCAACCATATATTCATGCGATGATTTTTTGTTTTAGCATAGAATCTTTTCTTGAGAGGTTAGGTTGTTGCATGTTCCAATCCTATAAATTACGGGGTTATTTTTATTATGTTTTTATAAGTCCATCGTTCGTATTCTGGATCTCATTCAGTCTCGGACCAGACCCCGATAATAAGGGTCGTGGGCTCGAGATACGCGGAGGATGGATCCACGGGTCCATCAGTCCAAATCCTTATAGGGAATGCGTATATTCTGAATGTTCTACAAGGAATACATTTCCTCCTAAACATGGTAATACAACCATGACGGAAATACACTTCTTCTATACATGGTAATACACTGTTATCTCTATAAGGGTTGTATTCATACCATAATTATATATCTTGGCGATCTACGGATTGTAGTCACATAAACACCAAAGGTTTGGTAGACCTTCTCTATCTCATAACTCATATAATACGCCTTACGCACATACTAACTTGAGCGTCGGAGTGTCTACTCTCGGGACACCCGAGGCTTCGCTTTGCAGATCCGTACGTGAGCCAAGTTCGTCGTCAAGCGCGGGCACGCCTAGTGGGATACTGTGTGTTAATTGATGACGTCGCCAAATTTTGTCTCCGATCTGATCGTAACCATCTGCTCAGCAAACTTGCAACATCATGTCGGAAACCAACAACCCCAGAAGGAGCGCCCGGATGCAAGGAAGGGGCCCGGAAAAAAATCATGACGGGGAACAAACCCCTCAAGGACGAGGGCGTGGACGTGGTCAAGGAAGAGGCGAATCTCAATCACGTTCTGTATCGGAACCACCACCAAGCTCTACCGTATATACCAGAAACTTCAACGTTTCGAACACCTCCGGTCCAAACCCTACAGCATCCAGAGCACCGACCACCGGTCCAAACCCTACTACGATCGGAGCACCGACCTCCGGTCCAAACCCTACTGTGACCAGAACACCGACTTCCGGCCCAAACCCTACTGTGTCCAGAGCACCGACCTCCGGCCTAAATCGTACCGTGTTCGGAGCGCCAAACTCGGGTCTTGGACCGTCCAGCGGTCGATCGAACCCAAGAGTCTCGATTCAGAAAGACATGAGTTATAGTGACTTCATGAATGAATGAGATTGGCACAACGTCATCGAGAATGAGTTCGGATACAACGAACCCGATTTGATCCTTACCGAGGAAGAGAGGAGGTTGAGAGAAGATCAGATTCTCGAACAGAGGCGCGAGGAAAAGTTAAGAAGGAGACGCCAAGCTGCGGCCTAAAATCGTACCTCGGGCCTTGCAGGTTCTCAACCTCCCATCTCGAACCACCCTCGCACAAACCCCGTCTCGGACCCTCCTTCAAGCGAGATTCCGGAAGACGTCCGAACTCTGATGAGGAACCTACAAGCCCAATATCCTGCTTTAGCGTCTTTGCTGAACCCCACTCAGCATCTCCACGTTCAGACACATGACGCCCCGGGCCGGATGTCAATTCCAAAAACCTCGCTCCTAGGAGCTAGAACCACACCACTCTCAAATCCTGCTCAGCAACAGAGATATTTGGATGACATATCTCGGAGTCTGCCTTCGTATATTAGTCAACAACAGCTGCCACCGCCACCAGATCCAGCAAATTACCGCGACGATGGTATAAATCTAAGTAGAGAGGAAGTACAAAGGATGCGCATTCAGAGCATCCAAGAGGAACTAAGACAGCAGCGAAGAGAGCGGACCCACAACGAGTGGCAATGAAATGTTGATCGACCTTTCAACCAGGAAGGAACGTATCAAACGTGTGGAAAGTATGAGATTGATCAGGGGAGATAAATCGCATCATCAGACCTAGAGGACAGTCCGCCCGTTTTCCCTTCTCACGACACATCGTGAACCTTCCTTTTGATAGTACCAAGAGGGTCCATGAACACCTTCCCACTTATAATGGTACCAGCGATCCCCGAGAATTCTTGGCGGTCTTCTTTAAAACACTGGAGACCAGAAATTTCCACGAGTTGGAAATATGCAAAATCTTTCCCAATTACCTCCGAGGGAAAGCCCAAACATGGTTCAATCAAACAAAGCCCGAAAGCCTGTTTGATTACTGGGATTTCACCGAGTTTCTTCTTTTGGTCTTCTTTCAAAAGAAGAAATTTACCAAATCCCTTGGCGACTTAGGGTACATCCCCCGCTGGGAAAGAGAATTTGTGGAGGAACATTACCACATATACATGGATCTAGCGACCGAATGCTACGATCAAAATGAAGAAATGAACTCCTCCTCATCAACATGTACTGCATGAATGTTGATGATGATACCTTGATGATGAAGCTGGCTACCAAGAACCCAACTGCCATCCAGCATCTTCAAGCCATTGATGAGCTCAAGTTATACCATGTTTGTTATACTTGGAAATGGTTTCTAATGGTGCTAAGTAGGCTTAATTGTTGATATTTTTTGTTATTTTGAGAGTAGAGTGATGTATGAAAGTTATACGCCATATGCCATGGTTTCGTCACTCTATAGGTACTTGAAGATTGAAGCGACATAATTGTGATTAAACATGAAGAGGAAGGCCTTTCCAAAAAGGTAGAACCAGAACTCTCCCAAAAGAAGCAACAATGGGGTAGTGCACAGCCCTTCACAAAATGCGCCAACTGTTGCGCGGTCCGCGCACCCTCTAGTGCGCAGCCCTTCACAACAAGTGCGCCAACTGGCGCGGAGTCCGCGCACTGCTGCAAGTTGACTTCTTCTTATATTTGGAGAGTATTAAAGCCTCTTTCCATCCATTTCTTGAAGGAGTTCGAATTTTAGCCAAGAAAACTCTCTAGTTCCATTTTCTTCTTAATCTTTCTATCTCTTTGAATCTATGGATTTGTATTGTATGATTAGTATGATTTGTGTAGGCTAAACAACTCTTGGGTACCTCGATGTAGACTTTCGATACATGGTTTTAAGAACCTGATATGCTTTGTTCATGGGTTTTTCGATTAGCAATTGAATATGTTGTTTCCATATGAATTTGATGCGATAAACGATTGGGCTTTCTTCCTAGTTGTAGGTTGTGTTGAATGCTTGCTAAATCTATGGGTAAAATGTTATTATTTGCTTAATTGATGGTTAGAGCAAATAGGAATAGTGCTTTGTATACTTTCATCCATTGTTCCTCATGAATTTTCAATTGCCTTGCTTAAATGTTATCGATTCTCATGTATAATGCCATCACTAGATGAAATATAGTGCTTCCACTTATTTTATCTAAAGATGAGTACCTTGAAATGATTCTATGTTGTTTCTTGGTTATGAAAGAGAGAATAGATTGAATATCTTACTTTGAGATCTTTAATCTCGATAAGTAATCGCAAACCCCAAGTACAATGTGTGGTAGTTCAATGATTAACCTTTAGTCGAAAGTTGAAGTCGAGTGCCCCAAGTTTAATAATCTCATTGTTAATCTATCTTTTGTGTAATTTAGTTGTGATCTTAGACTCTAACTTGGCATGACATTGTAATGTTTTCTACAACCAAACTCCAATTTCCCCCCATTTACATCGCTTTTATATATTATTATATTATATGTATTCTAGCAGTTAGAGTAGGAAATCTGTTTGAAATACTCGAAAATCTCCTCTTCTCTGTAGATACGAACCTTACTTGCCACTATATGCTTAGTTGTGTGTAGAGCTTGTGTGCAAATATAAATTGTATTTTTGGAGAGGTTTAACGACGACCTCCCAAACTTTGGCGCCACTGCCGGGGAAGAGGCATATTTTTAGGTGTTGATTGTTGTTTTTCTTTAACTCTATTTTCATTTTTTTCTTTTTCTTTTTCTTTTTCTTGGAGACTTATTGCTCTAACTCTTGGTGCATGGTTCGTACTCGTTCCTCGAACCAAGACCCTTTGCACTACGACACTGAATTAACTAGGACTCTTCGACAACTTAGAAGGAGTACACAAGAGAGTATATCTTCCAACAATTTTTCAGAAAGTGAGCCATCCAATTCCAACTTGGCGGGAGAAGAAGCACCCCGAGATACCTTTTCCAATCCCTTCTACGTGCCAACAATCCCCCCACCAACATTCCTATGAGGGGATATATGCGTCAAGCCTATGATCAAGAACAATCGAGTATCGTCTTTCTGACGGGTACCGAATGTGAGATCTAGTCGGGGGTTATACACGCACTTCCATCCTTCTATGGTCGAGACACTGACGATCCTAACTACCATCTCGATTCCTTCCATCGAGTTACTAGTAGCATGAAACCCTCTGGAATCGATGAGGATCATTTTAAAATGAAAACCTTTCGTTTTACCTTGAAAGATAAAGCCGAGGTGTGGTTGAGTCGTCTCCCCTCCAACTCCATCACCTCATGGTCGGAATTGAAAGAAAGGTTTCTTGATAAATTCTTTCCCCCCTCTAAGTCCTCGGTGATAGTCAAAGCTATTAGTAACATTCTTCAGGAGGAAGAGGAGAGTTTCCAAGACTATTGGGAGAGATTTCAAATGCTTGTATCAAGTTGCCCTCACCATGGCTACACCGAACCTCAGTTGGTTGCTTTCTTCTAAAATGGTCTTAATGAACAAGATTCTCGGTTAGTGAAGAGTGCTTGTCTTGGTTCCATTTCCTTAATTAGTTCCACTGATGCTATGGAGTTGTTTGAACGTCTAGCACGTGAGGAAGGACCTAGAAGAAGTAGAAGGGCAAGGCCGATTGTTTCCATAGTAACTATAGATGATACTACTCAAGCGGAGATAAGAGAGCTCACGGCCGTGGTAAAGAGTTTAGTAGTGGCTCAAAGTGGTGGAAACAACATGGGAGGCAATAGGAGGCAACAAGTCTTGACATGTGATACATGTTCTCTTAACCACTCCATCGACTCTTGTCCCCAAACTCAAGAATACTACAATGAAGAGGTGAATGTGTAGGGTTCTATGGTGGAAACCAAGGTGGGAGAGGATTTCAAGGTGGTAGAGGTTATCAAGGTGATCGAACTAGGGGAAATCAAGGTGGTCAAGACCAAGGTAGTAATAGAGGATTTCAAAGGAGAAATGACCCTTATGCCCAACTACAACCCCGGGTCTAGGGATCATATTAATTTTCGGTGGAGAGATGAAATGAAGGAACAACAAGGGCAACAATCCTCCTCCAATAATCAAGCTTACCAAGGTCAAGGTAGTCGATCTTACGATAGGGCTCCTCCCCAACAAAACTATCCTAGAAACCAAGGAAATCAAGGTTATGGGGGTATCAAGGCTACCAAGACCAAGGGTATCAAGGCTACCAAGATCAAGTATTTCAAGACTCCCAATATTACCAAGGTTATGGGGGGTATCAAGGCCACCAAGGTGAAGGGTATCGAGGATACCAAGATAATCAAAACCAACACTACCAATCCCAACCTCAACAATACCCTAGAAACCAAGGACAAGAGCGATCTTACAATAGAGGACCTCAAAATTCTCGAAGGTATGAAGAGAGAACTCATGAACGAGGTGAAAGTCGGGGTATTCCTTGGATGATCGGCGTTTCAAGTCGATAGAAGTGTAAATGAGTCAAATAGCTACCGGTGTGGGGTATTTGAAAGCCCAAAATTCCGGTAAGCTTCCCGCATAAACCGAAATGAATCCAAGGGAGAATGCTAGTGCTATAACCTTGAGAAGTGGGAAAGAGTGCATAAACCCGAGGAGGTAGTTGAAGAAGAAACCAAGAAAGGGTTCGTTGTGAAGCATTTGACCAACGAGGTAGTTGAAGAGACATTGGCCAAGGATGAGTTGTGTTGGTGAAGGAAGCCGAAGAAAGGGTCGAGAAACGGGGTGTATAGAAAATACTTAAGGGAAAAGGGGTTGAAACAGAAATACTTGTTCAAGGGACATCACCTAATGGCGAGCCACTATCTCCTCCATTTTCTCCCCCTCACAAGAAGAAGAAAGAGAATCAACCATTTGAAATGGAACCCCCATACCCCGAGGCGTTGAAAGATACTCGAAATAAGGAGGTTGACAAGGACGTTTACGAAGTCTTTCGTAAGTGTGAGGTAAACATTCCTTTACTCGATGCTATTAGTCAAGTTCCTAGATATGCTAAATTTTTGAAGGAACTATGTGCTAATAATCGTAAGAAACATTTAAAAGATGCCACTAAGGAGGGGATGAAAGTCAATGTCTCGGTAGCGATACTCCCTCCTAATTAAGTGTGGTGGACCCGGCATGATTACTATTCCTTGCACCATAGGAGGAACATTTTTTCAAAAGGCCATGCTAGATTTTGGTGCATCAATTAATATGATTCCCTTTTCTGTGTATAAATCTTTAAACCTTGGTCCTTTGATTAAAATCGGGGTGATAATTCAACTTGCCGATCGTTCTAGTGCATACCCTAAGGGTATTGTAGAGGACGTGTTGGTTAAGGTCGACAAGTTGGTTTTCCCCGCGGATTTTTACATTCTTGACATGGAACATGATAACTATGCCACACCAATTTTGTTGGGGTGACCATTTTTTAAAACGTCAAGAGCCGTGGTTGATGTGTTTAATGGTAAACTCACCATGGAGTTTGATGGGGATAAAATAGAGTTTCACAATCATGATGACATGGAGTCCCCAATTGATGATCATTCTTGCAATTCTATTGATATTATTGATAGTTGTGTGCAAGATGTGCTTGAAGGTGGTAACCATGACCCTTTGTCGAATGCCATTGAAAATAGCTTGTGTGGTAGAGATCAAAATTTTTGTGGTGTTGGGTCTAAAGTGAAAGAAAGTGTGAGTGCACTACATTTTTTTTGAAGACTTTCCCTTGATACGCCTATCTTAGGTGTTTCCGACTCGAGAGCATCGGATGACCGATCTTCTCTTGAGACGTCTCCGGTGGTGGAATTGAAACCACTACCCCAAGACCTTAAATATGCTTATCTCGGTGAAAGTGAGAAACTTCCCGTTATAATATCTAGTAAACTCACCAAAGAGCAAGAAGTCAAGTTGATGAAAGTGCTACATGAGCACAAGAAAGCCATAGGGTGGACTATTTCCGACATCAAGGGTATAGGTATAAGTCCAAGCACTTGCATGCATAGGATTTTGTTGGAGGATGATGCTAAACCCGTGCCACAACCTCAAAGGCGATTTAATCCACCCATGATGGAGGTAGTGAAAGCCGAGGTGATCAAATTGCTCGATGCGGGGATAATTTATCCAATCTCCGATAACAAATGGGTGAGCCCAATACATGTAGTCCCTAAGAAAACAGGGGTCACAGTGGTACATAATCAAAAGGGAGAGTTGGTCCCTACTCGTGTTCAAAATGGATGGCGAGTTTGCATAGACTACCGGAGGTTGAATGCGGTAGCTAGAAATGATCATTTTCCTTTGCCATTTATTGACCAAATGCTTGAAAGGCTTGCAGAGCACTCTTTCTATTGTTTTCTTGATGGCTATTCAGGTTATTTCAAGGTGCCGATCGCGCCAGAAGATCAAGAGAATACCACATTCACATGCCCCTATGGTATGTTTGCTTATCGACGCATGTCTTTCGGGCTTTGCAATGCACCCTCTACTTTTCAAAGGTGCATGCATGGTAAGCATGTTCTCGGAATATGTTGAAAAATTTGTTGAAGTTTTTATGGATGATTTTACCATTCATGAAAACTCTTTTGATGATTGTTCGGAACATTTGTCATTAGTTCTTCAACGATGCATTGAGTTTGACCTTGTTCTAAATTCCGAGAAATATCATTTTATGGTTGAAAGAGGTATTGTGTTAGGTCATGTGGTTTTTTCTGAGGGTATTGAGGTAGATAAAGCTAAAATTGATACAATTCAAACTTTACCTTACCCTACTAGTGTTCGTGAGGTTCGATCATTTCTTGGTCATGTGGGTTTCTACCGTCGTTTTATACAAGATTTCTCAAAAATTTCTGCTCCTTTATGTATGTTGTTGCAAAAGGATGTAGAATGTGTGGTAGATGAGAGTTGTAAAAGGGCATTTGATTGTTTGAAACTTATGCTTGTGAGCGCCCCCATTATACAACCTCCTAATTGGTCTCTTCCTTTTGAGATTATGTGTGATGCGAGTGACTACGTTGGTTCGGTTTTGGGTCAAAGGGTGGGTAAAGTTCCCCATGCCATTTATTATGCATCTATGACTCTTAATGAGGCTCAGAAAAACTATTCTACCACAGAGAAAGAATTGCTAGCGGTAGTTTTCTCACTAGAAAAGTTTCGGTCTTATTTGCTTGGTACCAAGGTTATTGACCATGCAGCACTTCGTTATTTGATGACGAAGAAAGACGCGAACCAAGGTTACTTCGGTGGATTTTACTCTTAAGTGAGTTCAATTCCGAAGTGAGGGACAAGAAAGGTGCCGAGAATCTCTTGGCCGACCACTTGAGTCGCCTAGTGCCATGGCTTGGAATCGAGGCAAATGTGCAACAAGAATGTTTTCGAGAAGAATTCCCGGAGGAGCATTTGTTTTCTCTTAGTGTATCTCTTCCATGGTATGCCGACATTGTGAATTTTCTTGTTGCTAACAAGTTTCCTCCTCGTTTCACCACTGCTCAGAAGAATAGGTTGAAACATGATACTAAATTCTATGTGTGGGATGATCCATATCTATGGAAACATTGCTCCGACCAATGCATCCCCGATAGTGAGGTTAACTATATTCTCACATTTTGTCATTCTTATGCATGTGGTGGTCATTTCGGTGCTTGGAGAACTGCTAGAAAAGTGTGTGACTGTGGTTTTTATTGGCCTAATTTGAATAAGCGTGCATATAACTTTTAAAAATCTTGTGATAAATGTCAAAGAGTAGGGAATATCTCGTCTCGTAATGAAATGCCCCAAACTGCTCCCTTATATTGCGAATTGTTTGATGTATGGGGTATTAATTTTATGGGTCCTTTTCCTAATTCTTTCGGTTTCAAATATCTTGCTTCGGTTGATTATGTGTCAAAGTAGGTTGAAGCAATCCCCACAAAAACTGATGATTCTAAAGTGGTTGCAGAGTTTATCAAAGCAAATATCTTCGCTAGGTTCGGGATTCCTAGAGCGTTGATTAGTGATCGGGGTATCCACTTTTGCAATCGAACCATCGCCGCATTGTTGAAGAAGTATGGTGTAAACCACAAGACCTCCACCGCCTATCACCCACAAACAAATGGTCAAGCCGAAATTTCCAATCGGGAAATCAAGTCTATCCTTGAAAAGACGGTTAAACCGACTCGAAAGGATTGGAGTACTTGGTTAGATGATGGGTTGTGGGCATATAGGACGGCTTTTAAGACACCAATCGGTATGTCTCCATATCGATTAGTCTTTGGGAAGCCTTGTCATCAACCGGTGGAGTTGGAACACAAAGCTTATTGGGCAATCAAAGAGTTCAACCTCAATCTAGATGAAGCCGGGAATGAAAGGAAGTTATAACTACAAGAGTTAAAGGAGCTAAGGAACGAGTCCTACGAGAACGCCGCTATTTATAAGGAGAAAACGAAGGCATGGCACGATAAGATGATCATTAGGAAGAACTTTGAAGTTGGTCAAAAAGTAATCCTATTTCTATCTCGCCTTCGTCTATTTCTCGGTAAATTGCGGTCTCGATGGACGGGACAATTCGTGGTTGTGAAAGTATATCCACATGGTGCGGTGGATATCAAGAGTGAAGCCACCTCCAAGATTTTGAAAGTGAATGGCCAACGCTTGAAGCCATATTGTGAGAACTTTAATTCGGAAATCCTTGATGATATGCATCTCACCGAGCCGACCTATGAGTGATTTCATTGGAGGTAAGTCGTGTTGACGACGTTAAATAAACCAATTTTGATCGTTCTTTATTTTTCATATTATCTTGAACGATATGTTACTTTTCTATATAGTTGTTTTTCATATTTATTATCATTTCTCTTTTAGTTGATTTTACGCGGGGTATGTGTTTATGATTTTTCAGGTCCAAAGCAAGGACGATGGTTGCAAAAAAAAAAAAAAAAGTACCGTGCGAGCCTTTGTTAATCAGAAAATTATCGTGTCTAGTGCCACGCAGCCCGCGCGGAGTTTCCCGTGGCTGTTTTCAGGTTACATTTGCGCAGGCCTTTGGGAGGTGTCCTTACTAGTGCTTGACCTGTGCACTTGACCCAGTTGACTTTGACCCATTACACACCAGATCAACCACTTCTATCCACGCAACCTCCCTCATCACCACTTCTCCCCCACTCCACCGACACCACCACACGCCATCTCACCTCCGCCGCCATCTCACCTCCGTCGCCACCCACCTTCCACCACCACAGTCACACCACCCCCGCCGCCATCCACCAACCACCCACCGCCCCCAGTCCCGATCCCCTCTTCCATCGCGCCGCCGCGTATGGCCCTCCCCCGCCACCGTGGCTGCTCCGACCACCGAGCCCCACAGCATCCCCGTCGTGTCCCCGCCGTGACTGATCTGACACCACCTCCATCCAGTACCTCCTGAATATCATTGCTCGTCTGATCGGCCCACTGCTCAACCACTGGATCTACTCACCGCGACGCCGCGTCTGAACCTCCACCATTACGCCGCGTCCCGTACCAGGCATCACCACCGCGGCCCCTCTACACGTCACCGTGAGCCTGCCAGCCCCTTCATCGACTCCGGCCAGCCCCTTCTCAGCCTGGTCACTGCTCCATCTCTGCGTCGACCAATCTTCACCGCCACCGAACCCCACCACTGCCCAGTCAGTCCCTTCTCAGCCTGGTCACCAATCCGGCCAGTTGCTCCGGCCAGTCACCATCACACCGACGAACATCATCTCAGGTGCCCTTCCACACTTTGGGCACTTTATTATTTGCCTCTCTGTTGATTACACACTGTTTGGGGTTCCTCTTTGTTTCCCTGAAGTTAGTGATAGTGTTTAGCATAACTAAGTGAGGTGAATGCTCTACAGTCTTCTTTGAAATTGGTGAGTTGGGACTGTGTTTCTGTGACTTGTGCGGTGTTACTCTAGTTCAGTTGGTTACGTTATGGGAGCTCTCTAGCCGTGATTGTTATGGACTGAGTTTGTTGTGTTCATATGGGGACTCTTTCCTAGTGGATTGTGTTAGTTCTTTGTGGAAGCTTTGCTGAAGTTTGGTATATGAACTGTGATTTGGGACCGTTTCTTTGAGGGTGTGTTCTGTTTTGTCTACTGAGTTGGGAGTATGGCATCTTCTCCCGTTGTAAGCACCGGCGTTCTGCCGTCCCTGGAAGGGCTACTCCACAACCTTTCCCACCTCAACCATCCTCACCATCACCAGCTCCTCCACCGGTTCCACTTGATTTGAAGGGTTTAACGACGCTTAGTGCAAGTGCCAAAGTCAAGTGGGCTGCTTTAGAGGGGCGGTCAATTCTTCCCACCAAATTCTTCTATCGCCCGCTTCTTTAGCAGTTTTGCCTTGACCCCTCTATCCTTGTTCTTATGCAAAACGGTGGCATTGAAAACCTCATGGACTTAGCGGTACCCACTTTTGCTAGTTTTACTCTTGAGTTCTTATCCACTATTGAGACAAGTATCATTGATAGTGATGATGGTGATGTGCCGGCTATCTCTTTCCATTTGGGTGATAAGGAATTTACACTTTCTCATGAGGACTTGCTCGATTGTTTTGGCATCTCTAAGGGTCGTATCGACCACCGCATGGTCAATCATAAATCGATCAACTTTGCCTGCCACTCCTTTTTTAATCAACTTTCTGGTGTATCTATGCACAATAATAACTCTTCATCCTCCACCATTTTTCATCCGGCTGTTAGACTACTCCATCGGTTGTTATCTTCTTATATTCATGGCAAGTGAGAGCATGCCTTAGTTGATCAGAATGAGCTTATTTGTCTATGGGGTTGTACCTCATCAACCACCAATGGCATACCAGATTAGGTGCAGCTTTTCATTAATGTATGTCTTATTGCTCATCGCCATTCAGGGCGTCTTACCATGGGAGGAATGATTACTTTGATTGCTGATCGATATGGTGTTCCACGCCCTTCTCAGGTTGAGCGAATTGGTCCAGATGATGGCTTCCTTCTTAATTATGACTATTTAAATGATTCTGTTATACTTGCCCTTTATGACAGTCTAGGGTTGAAGTATAAGCGTCGGGGCGTTCCCTTTCTACGTCTTCCGCAAGCTCGAGTGTCTCTGTTGCACGGGTTTCCCCTATCTGCTCTTACGCTATCTTGTGACCCCGAATTTGCTTCTCCCACTCCGGGAGCCACTAGACCTGATCCTCCTGTGCCGGACCATGTGGTCCCCGACCCTTTTGATGCCGATCCTGGGGCTGCCGGTGGTGGAGTGGATTCCCCCGTGATTTTGGAGTTTCTAGGAGCTACCACACGCATTACCACAGCGCTTGGTGACCTGGAGAGCGTAGTGAACTACAACCATCTACAACTCCGTGTGCAGCTGGATCACATTCACAGGGGTCAAGAGCGCCTGGAAGATGACGTTGATAGCCTCTCGCAGATGTTCCACTCGATGCACCCTCACCACCCAGCCGCGGTCTGTCCCAATACCAGACGCCGGCGACGTGAGGATGAGCGCCGCGCTGCTCGACCTTTCTTTGGTTCTCCTGATGCCGGACCTTCGGGATCCTAGTTGTGAGTCCTCCACCTCATATTTTTCTATTCATTTTGATTGTCCTATTGCACATTGGGGACAATGTTTTGTCTAAGTTTGGAGGAGAGATTTCTCTTTGTGTAGTGTAAATATTTAAACCCAAAAAAAAAAAACAAATAAATAAAAAAAAAAAAGTGTGAAAAGCCCGGATAGGTCAAAAAACTAAATAAGGCCTAGGCAAAAATGAGAGTCTTGATTGGAAAAATGAGAGGTTAGGTACAACCTAGGCAAAAGAAGAGTGGTTGAAAATGAGAGACTGGGTATAACCTAGGCAAAAGGAGAGTGTGCGAAAAAGAGAGGCTAGGTACAACCTAGGCAAAAGGAGAGTGAAAGAAAAATGAGAGGCTAGGCAAAAACCGAGGCAAAAGGAGAGGTAATGTATTTCAACTTTCAATGGTTGTCATGGTTATGGAAATCTCATGGTTAAGAATTTTGTGGTTTGATTGTGCTAATGATTTTTATTGATCTTCTTCATTTGTTTTAGCACAACAATTGAGTTTTTGTGTGAAAAGAACTTGGGTAGAACACCTCTAGGAAAAGAATTTAGGGGGAGTGAATCTCTTGTATTTTCATCTATGTGAGGTTTGTTGATTTTGAGAGGGGTTTAAGGGTAAATAGCATTAAACTTTTGTATTCTTACTCGAGGACGAGCAAGACTATAAGTGTGGGGGATTTGATGAGCTCAAGTTATACCATGTTTGTTGCACTTGGAAATGGTTTCTAATGGTGCTAAGTAGGCCTAATTGTTGATAATTGTTGCTATTTTGAGAGTAGAATGATGTATGAAAGTTATACGCCATATGCCATGGTTTCGTCACTCTATAGGTACTTGAAGATTGAAACGATATAATTGTGATTAAACATGAAGATGAAGGCCTTTCTGAAAAAGTAGAACCGGAACTCTCCGAAATAAGCAACAATGGGGTAGTGCACAGCCCTTCACAAAGTGCGCCAACTGCTGCGCGGTCTGCGCACCCTCTAGTGCGCAGCCCTTCACAACAAGTGCGCCAACTGGCGCGGAGTCCGCGCACTGCTGGAAGTTGACTAATTCTTATCTTTTGGAGAGTATAAAAGTCTCTTTCCATCCATTTCTTGAAGGAGTTCGAATTTTAGCAAAGAAAACTCTCTAGTTTCATTTTCTTCTTCATCTTTCTATCTCTTTAAATCTATGGATTTGTATTGTATGATTAGTATTATTTGTGTAGGCTAAACAACTCTTGGGTACCTCGATGTAGACTTTCGATTCATGGTTTTGAGAACTTGATATGCTTTGTTCATGGTTTTTTCGATTAGCAATTGAATATGTTGTTTCCATATGAATTTGATGCAATAAACGATTGGGATTTCTTCCTAGTTGTAGGTTGTGTTGAATGCTTGCTAAATCTATGGGTAAAATGTTATCATTTGCTTAATTGATGGTTAGAGAAAATAGGAATAGTTCTTTGTATGCTTTCATCCATTGTTCCTCATGAATGTTCAATTGCCTTGCTTACATGTTATCGATTCTCATGTATAATGCCATCACTAGATGAAATATAGTGTTTCCACTTATTTTATCTAAAGATGAGTACCTTGAAATGATGCTATGTTGTTTCTTGGTTATGAAAGAGAGAATAGATTGAATATCTTATTTTGAGATCTTTAATCACGATAAGTAATTGCAAACCCCAAGTACAATGTGTGGTAGTTCAATGATTAACCTTTAGTCGAAAGTTGAAGTCGAGTGCCCCAAGTTTAATAATCTCATTGTTAATCTATCTTTTATATAATTTAGTTGTGATCTTAGACTCTAGCTTGGCATGATATTGTAGTGTTTTCTACAACCAAACTCCAATTTCCCCCCATTTGCATCGCTTTTATATATTATTATATTATATGTATTCTAGTATAGTAGGAAATCTATTTGAAATACTTGAAAATCTCCTCTTCTCTGTGTATACGAACCTTACTTGCCACTATATGCTTAGTTGTGTGTAGAGCTTGTGAGCGAATATAAATTGTATTTTTAGAGAGGTATAACAACGACCTCCCAGCCATCATGGAGAAATATGCCAGCAAGACAAATACGGTGACCGGCAAATAGGAACGTGATCCTTATGCAGATAACAAGGCTAAGGAACCTAAAATGAAAACACAAAGGTGGAGAAAACTGACGGCCCTTCCAAACCCATCTTCGAGTCTTTCACTCCTCTTGCCTGATCTCAGGCTGAAATCTTATCCATTCATAAGCATCTTCTCAAGGATCCACCTACCATGAAAGATTCTGCCGAACGACAACGATCTTTTAAATACTGTCAATACCACCGAGATCGAGGGCACGACACGGAGGAGTGCTTTCAGCTTAAAAACAAGATCGAGAAGATGATCCGCCTAGGGATTGTACAACAAATTGCTCCCTCATTAGCTGGAGATAACCAAGGTACCCAGCGGAAGTATGGGGGAAAACCTTGGCAAAAGAGGAAGAACGGGCCTAGGAATAGCAACAACAACCACAAACAAGGGAATGGAGGGAATAACCCTCAAGATCCTCATCCGTCACCGCCGAATGGAGCCAACAGAGTTATCAAAGGCATTAACGGCTACACGGGCGAAGAATCCTCTCTTACAAAACTGAACCATTCCCCACACTGAACCTGTCAATAAGAGACTTTGCCCCGATGAGACAATTACATTCTCGGACGAGGACGCTGTAACCAACCAAGTGCCTCATTCTGATCCTCTTATCATCTCAGCAACAATCCATGATTCCTTGGTGAAGAAAGAATTCGTAGACGATGGTAGTGGGGTAGAGGTGATGTTCTATGACTACTTCGAGAAGCTAGGTTTTTCGAAGGATGACCTCAAACCTACTGGCCCGATCTCGGGGTTCACAGGAAACCCAGTCATACCCCTGGGAGATATCACACTCTGATGCGTATTTTCCCGGTAATTCACGTTTTTGCAGCGGAATATATATAAATTGCTTCTGGGATATGAAAATCGCTTGAACAACTGTCAGCCAATTAACTTGAAAGCACAAACACCTGTAATGGGTGACTCAACTGAATCTTGAAATGAAAGCTGTCAATTATTTTGGAAACATCCTTTTTTCTTTTTAACAAATCTCTCCCTCAAATTATAAGGTTGAGGCTTATATTTATAACCTCAAATAAAAAATCAAAATCCTAACATTAATCTAGGAATAATAAATCTAATTCTATAACTGTAATGGAAAATAACTAAAATCTTACTAGAATTGAAACACATTTTTATAGGAAAAGTCTTGGTAAGAGAATAATTCCTAATTAACCTTGTTTTCCATTTATACTCGTATCACACTCCTAGTCCAAGTAGCAGATGAGCGAAAAACCTAACACTCTACTGCACGTTTGTGGTGGTTGACACGGTCACCCTTTCAACGTCATCCTCGGCAGACCTTGGATGTGCCAGGACAAAGCCGTATGGTCCCCCTACCACTTAGTACTGAAATTTCCGACAGCTCAAGGAGTGGCGTCGATTATGGGAGACAAAGGAGTGGCACGTTCCTGCATGATTATGACCATCCAAGACGCAAGGAGAGGGAGTAATGTCTCGGCCATCAACACTGTCTTAGGGGATCTGTGGCAAGATCCTACACTCGAACCGCCCCTGGTGTTCTAATTCGAGGTCAAGGCATACGATGAGATGACTACACTATGGCACAGACGACACCACCAAACATTCAAGATGGGGGAACTGGTAATGCCAGTAGGTCCGTGGTGCACGAACAAGTTGGAAGGAGCGCTGGAGTCAAGGCCCAAGGGACCGTACAAAATCTCCAAAGTCCAATCCGGTGGATTCTTCCTTTTACAGACTTGCAAAGGAGAACACTTGGATCCCGTAATCATGGCGCCCTTCCTACGCAGGTACTTCGGAGCTAAAACCAAGTAGACCTTCTCCAAATAAGGAGAAACTACTTCAATAAGGCGTACGGGCCAAGTTTCTTTCACTGTATCTTTTTATTTTTTCCCCGAGCCCAAAATTCGGGGATATGTTTATATTTTTGCCGAGCTACAAGCTCGAAGAATACAGCTCTTTTTCCTACATCTATCTTATTTTACTTTAAGCAATCACCATCCCTCTAAAATAAAGAGGCATTATGCCTTACAAAGCATAAGCAGGACCGCTGCCTAAGATAATACGCTTCTAAAAAGCGTGTGGTTGATACTTATCTAATATAGACCACTCGTACTATGTGTTCGAAGCCACAATCACCTTGGGCTAAAATAAAATAACTCAAGTTAAGTACGCTTCTAATAAGCATACGATTGAGACCTATCTAATATAGGTTACTCAAACTCACAAAGTCTGATTCTCAATCCCCCCGAGCCTTTCCCAAGATGATGTACCTACAAGGTGCATGATTCATGCTTATCCAATATAAGTTAAGCTAGCCTCTAATAGCCTGATAATCAGTCTTCTCCAGGATCAAAATGCAGGTCTTTACAAAGGCCAAAATGAAGTGTTATTACACTATGATGTTATTACATCTAAATACTTCTTATCCATTCAATAAGTCCCTAAGGGTTGAGGCACGTCCCCGACCACGGGAGGAAGTTGAGGTACGTCATCGACCCCCTTGGAGGTCACGGCCCTAGTTACATTTTTGATATGCGCATAAAATTAGAGGATATAAGAGACTCCCCTCTCCCTCCTATGTGCGCAGATTGAGAAGAAGAACCTACTATATCTCGGGCCACGGGAAGTCCTTGCCACGTTCTTTGCCCCGAACTCAGAGTGGGAGATGGCGCCCCTCTACCCCCTCCAAGCAAGATCCCTACCGAAGGGTTAGGTGCTCCTCGAGATCTACCACCTCAAATAGGGCACCTCACTATCTGCCTCGAGCTCGGGGCTGAAGAAGTCTCACCCATCTCCTTCCCTGATGATGGCGGTGGATGAGGGATAAACACACCCTGGACCTCCAATTCTTTCAATTGGATCCTATAGACATCCAACTTGGTATCAGACCGTTTCAATTCTTCAGTGACAACCGTTATCTTATGATTAACATTATAAGCTTCATTTTGAAGAGCAGAGATACGGATATCTTTATTGTGGCTTTCTCCTTTGGCATCTTTCAAGCTGCTCGCGGCTTTCTTCAGCTCCTGATCATTATCTTTATTGGCTGCCCGAACCTTATCATTGACAGCTTGAAGATCATTGTATTTCTCTTGGAGATCAGCAAGTTGCCTACTCAACTCAGTCCTCTGATCCAAGCAAACCTTTTGTTGACGGCGAAGAAAATCCTTCTCGTCTTGAGCCTGGCTAAGAAGCATTTGCAAAAGATCTTTCTCATCCTGAAGACTTTCGTGATTTTGGGAAAGGACCTCATATTTATTCTGCAATTCTGCACAAGTGGCAATGCAACTGGAAATAAAAGAAGGCGAAGGACAATCAACTTCATGAAAAACATGATGTTTAAAGTGCATGTATGGCAAGACAGTGCGGAAAAACAATCTCCAAAATAAGAGTAAAGGCTCTAGGGAGTTACATTTTGATGCGGTTCTTCCCAGCCCTGATCCTGATTAGCTACCGGCTCGTTTTCAACAGGTTTCTCCGCTAGAAAAGACAGCTCAGAGTACAAAGCATGAATTCTCTCCTTGAGTTCCTCCAAGGTCAAGGCCTTCTCCAGGGTCTCCAGGCTAGTCATCAAACTAGTCTTGAATCCTCCTACCTAACGCAGTCTATCCCGAAGCTCTTTCAAACCTTGAGCAGCATCGGGCCAATTGTAGCAAGTAGCTAACGCCTCCTGATCAGTCTTGCTAATGAATTTCCGGAGAGATATCCATATTTCCGGAAGTTGGGCCTTGTGGTAGAGTTTGTTACGGTCACGTTGAAGATCTTCCATCTCAGGGCAGTTGACGCAGAAACCTACTATCAACAAGAGAAACTGCTTCTGCTGGACGGGATCAGCATACATGTCCCTCTCCGCCTCTAAGACATCCATCTTCTTTTTAAAATCCAGGAGACAGATATCCCGAACTCTCTTCTCCTCAGTTAAGCCCTTAACCTCCTCAACCAAAGCCTCATTCCTAGCTCGCTCCTGAGCGGCCTCATTCTGGAAGTGCTTGACCAACTCGGGTGACCCACTGGACCTCTCGGCAACCTGCGCCTTCAGCTGTTCAGTTTCGGCCAACTTCTCCTCCCCTACTTGCTCCAAATCTTGGCATCGAGCATGCAACGCCTTAACCGAACCATACAAAAGCTTCATATGGTTGTCGGACGTCGCGACACCCTTCCAAGACTGCAAAGTTAATGTAAATTAATAAGGAAAATATACACTCAAATAAGTTGGTGGAATCAAGTTACAAAGCATACCTGACTGATCTCTGGGAACTCAGAAAATATCTCGGACTCTTTAATCGAGACCTCGGGGGAAGGAAGCACGACATAGTCCTTGAACCTTCTGAACGGCTCGAGATCAAACTTGGCCCTCTTGGGAGACCTGTCCTTATTCCCAGAAGACCCTTCAATGGCTTCCAGCTTCCTCTTTTTCTCATCTTCCAATTCTCTTTACTTGAATATCATTTCCATAGTATCCGCAATTATATTTGATTCCTCCCCGGAGGTATCCACTACAGATGGAAAGAAAAATGTCAGAAATAGAGAAAAAATACAATATGGGCACAAAGGATATGCATATCGAGAATGGCTACCCTTAGTCAACGCATCGGAAACTACTACAGATATTACAGAACCGTCATCCTCTGCCCTACCAAATTTAGTAAACAAGTACTCATTAACACTTTTTGTTTGCTGAGAAGAAGAAATCTGGGCTACTTCTCTTCTCGGACCTCGGGCCAGAGCTAAACTCTCATCTTCTTCCTCATCTGATGGGTCTCGTGCAATTGGCACAAACAAGTGCTCTGGCTCACTTGTGGCCTCCCCTTGATCGAGTTTTCTTTGGTCCCTGAGCCAACCTCTTCAAACGACGCCGGGCGTTCAGCATGAATCCAGAATTCCCTCCATCTAAAGAGGTTCGAGACAACAGCTCCTCCTCATGAGTCTCTCTCTCTTCAGCAGCCCTTCGAGCCCGAATCGCCTCTGCTGCGTCGATAGGATCCTGCTCACTTAACAAAGTGGTCTCGTACCACTCAATCTCAACATCCTTGGGTTGATCAAAGTATGCCAACTACAGATAACTACCACTCTGCAGGGTTCGCCCAGATATCTCATACAGCCACCCAAAATTCTCGAGAGGCCATAACCAACCCATCTGGTCGTCCCCTGGCACAAACTTGCCATCCTCGAGTCTTATCTTCTCATTAATCAGCTCCTTTGCTATATTTAGCAAACCGTGAGAAGTTACAAGGTCATTCTTTGCTTCATTCCCGAGCTCAGTGTTCCAAAGGGGTACTTGATACTTTTTTCGGTCAAAGGTCATAATTACCTTGTCCCATTTCTCACACTTCAGTGGCAATGTGAAGGCTCTACCTATATCAGAATCTCGGATAGTTAAAGTAACCACCCCCTTCACAATGGAGACCTTATACAGGGCCCGCAGTAGATTGAGGCTTGGTTTATAGTCCTTATGAGCACACCAAGTCATCAGAGCCATTATGATTACTATCACATTGGCATGTAGATGCCCCAGATGCACCTTATAATAGTCCACAAACTGAGTCAACAGTGGGGGAAACGAAAAAGCCAGACCGTGCTGTAAGAACCTCCCATAGATAACACCTCAGGTCGAAGTAACTAGCTCCGATGCGGGACTATCATCTCCCACATACATGAGATCACAGTCGCTTGGAATGGAATATCGATAACCATCGGCAAATATGGCGGCATCTGCACGCGCCTTATCATCCTTCATCGACCTCTTACTGCTACCTTCACCATGCGCAGACGGCACACCCCCTGGCGCAAGCGTCACTATGGGGATACTCCCCTCCATCTAAGCCCGTCTCGCTGCAGCCATCAAGCTCTTCTCTTTATCAGAGGCTTTCCTCTTCAACACTACTGGTTACTTCCCACTCGCTACCTCGGCTCTACGGCGGTCACAGGAGCTAATATCCTCGGCCTGAGCATGTACGTACTCTCTATCATCATGTCAGGGTGGAAATCGTTTCACTAATACTAGACATAATAACAGAGAGTATGGGGGGAAACAATGGGGGAATAAAAGAAGCAGACACAGAGAAGAAACAAGAAAAGAAGAAATACTTACTGGCTGTGATGGAGCAGAAATTTGGGGTTTCGGAAAGGAAAAAAGTATTGAAACATCCTCTGCACTCTGATGAAGAAATTTTTCAAGTGGAGAAGATAGTGGGAATGATTTGGGAGATTTAACCCAAACCCAGACAACATCAAGGCGAGTAATTACCTTGACCCGCGTTCCGATGCAAGCAACTGGAGAGACGGGGGACAAACCACCTCTACCCCCAATAAATATGCGATACGTGTATTTTGCTTCTGGATTTCAAAAGGAATTAATCTCAGCCGTCCACTCGTCCTGATGGAATACGAACAACGTGAAGATAGATATTCAAAAGGGTCAACCCGAGAGGTTAGTCCTAAAAGAACACCCCAAGCTCAATACCCCGAGTTACTCTCCCTCGAGTTAATGGCTTTCCCTCGAGAAGCAAGCCTCTCATCCAGCCTTCGAGATGGAGCCCTCGAAATTCTGAAGATCTACCTTGGGGCTACTAATAAGTCTATGGTTCGTATTCTGGACCTCATTCAGTCTCGGACCAGGGCCCGAGAAGGGTCGTGGGCTCGAGTTACGCGGAGGATGGATCCATGGGTCCATCAGTCCAAATCCTTGTAGGAAATACGTATATTCTGAATGTTCTACAAGAAATACACTTCCTCCTAAACATGGTAATACAACCATGACCGAAATATACTTCTTCTATACATGGTAATACTACTGTTATCTCCATAAGAGTAGTTTTAATACCATTATTATATATCTTGGCGATCTACGTATTGTAACCATATAAATACCAAAAGTTTGGTAGACCTTCTTTATCTCATAACTCATTTAATACGCCTTATGCACATACTAACTTGAGCGTCGGAGTGTCTACTCTCGGCACACCCGAGGCTTTGTTTTGCAGATCCGTTCGTGAGCCAAGTTCGTCATCAAACGCGGATGCCACACATTCATCAGTGGTACTTGTTATTTTCATGAGCAACTAATTGATACTTTAATTTTGTAGTTTTCTAAAGTCACACATATACGAACAATATTAGTATTGTTATATTCATCACTTAACTCTAAGTATTTTTTTTAAAAATAAGCCACCCTTAGGTGGGGGAAATTATATTAGGCTTCCCTAACCTATAAAAAGGACCAATTAAGGCCAAAGTTTTTACATCATATGATGACAATAAGAAAGCATGACGCTTTCGAAGCATAGCAATGCTTCCAAAAGAATAGACTAAAACTAAGAGTCTATGGTAATGAGCTTTAGCAATAAAACCTAGCATTTGTAGGAGGAAGCCTAGAAGTGAATTGTAAAAACAAAACACTAAGCGGCACCCAACCATACTAATGTCAAGGAGCAAAAACATTGCCAAACTAAGTTTATAAACACCAGGCCTGAGCAGATGAGAAGCTTCAAATGTGGTGAGAAGAGTAGGGATTCCAGAGTAGTATCTGAAAACATTAGCACAGATATTACACAGCACCATCTAAAATAGAGATTCTTAGGGATGGAACTCCCAACCTGTCAAGGGTAAGAAGTCCATTTGCTTCAGGAGAGAAAATGTGTGGAGTCATCTGATCAGATGTCTTCTCAGTGAGTGCGGATTTGGCAATATAGTCATCCAGTAAGTTTCCTTGCCTCATAATATGGGAAATTGGGCAGGCCAGTAAGAGAGAGCGGGAAGATGCTAGGTCATACATCTGCCAAGGGGCTTGAGAAGGATCTTTAATAGCCTTGACTGCACTCAAACAGTCTGATTCAATGGAGCAGGGTAGTGAAGATGAAGCTTCCCATTTTATTGCCTCATCAAAGCCAGAATTTCTGCATGTAAGGCTGATGATGCAAGTGTAAAGCTGCTAAGAGCACAAATGGGGTTACCATCACAGTTCATAACAACCACAGCCAGACCTGCTTTATTATTCTGAAGCCAAGAGGCATCAGAATTAATCTTTAAGGTACCAGTAACAGGAGGCAACCATTTGATTACCCTGATAATTGGTTTGGGAGGTCTGGCATGGAGTGGAAGAAAGCCAAGGTTGGATAGTTCAATATCCAGGGGGAATTAGAAGCCATAGGTTTAGCACAAAAAGTTAGAAAAATATGATCTCTAACTGCTTTTTTGATACTAATTAGGTTAGGACTAACATTTTCAAAAATGTACAGACATCTGGCCTTCCACATAAACCAACAGATAATGCAAGGAGTAATTTTTGCTAAAGTAGTATGCAGTTTAGTGGAGCCCTGGAAAGACATATAGTAAGATATTCTATCCCAGATATTTGCAAACCTTATAGAAGCAGTACCAATCATAATATGAAAATCAGACCATAGGGAGATGGCCATAGGGCAGCTATTAAAGTAATGATCCAGATGATCAAGATTGTCACAAGCACAACATTTAGATGGTAGGTTAAAACCCATTTTCATAAGTACATCAGGGAAAGGGATAAATAAATTTACCAGCCTCCACATGAAGATACTTATTTTCTTTTGAAGCCTGGGGTTCCACAGTTGTCTAAGTGTGAAAGATGCAGATCTTGAAGGTGCCACCTCTCTGTAAGCTGATTCAAAAGAAAAATTCCCTTTATGATCAGGGGTCCAGATAAGCCTATCTTGTCTTGACTGTGTACATTGAGCCATCTGTAAAAAAGAGAAAACTGGAAGAGGCAGTAATGGTGTGATATCAGGTAAGAATAACTGCTTGTTCTCACAGAAAGATAGGACAGTACAATCATGAGGGATACATGTATCTATAATGTTACAGATGAGTGACAAAGGGCCAAAGGAGGTCCAGTTTGACTGCCAAATTTTACAAAGACCATTTCCATGTATTACCCTAGTGAGGCTCTCTGCCAATGGAGTAACTGATAATATTCTTTTCCATACAGGTGATGTTCTATAGGAAGGTGGAAGTTTCCAAAGAAATTGGACCAAAGTGTATCACCTAATTGGAATTTACACCAGAGCTTTAAGGAACAAGCTTTTATGATGGCATGGATAGATCTAATTCCAATTCCATTTTGGATGACTGGGTATGACAATTCACTCCATCTCCTCCAAACTTTTTTTGGTTTGAGGTCAGTTTCTCCCGAAAAGAATCTAGACATCAACTTTTCAATATTTTTTATGACAGTAATGGGAGGTTTCATAACTGACCATATATGCTGGGGGATGGCATATAGGCAAGACTGAATTAAGGTTATTTTACCACCAGAGGATAGCCAATTATTCTTCCAACTGGAAATATTATTTTCCAATCTTTGGATAAGTGGAGTAAAATAGGCAGTTAGGACTCTACCTTTAAAAATAGGTACTCCTAGGTAGGTAAATAGGAAATGCCCCTGTTTCATGCCTAATATGTCCCTGACTTGCTGGATTTTTGTAGCAGAAGCATGCTTACCTAAAAAATAATCACTCTTCTCATAATTAATTTTTTGACCAGAAGTGAGTTCAAAGGCCACTAGGAATTGTTTAAACCTGGAGAGATTAATTTTAGAGGCTCTAAGAAATATAATAGTATCATCTGCATAACTCAAATGTGACAATGGAGAAGGACCAGATGGGATATCATAATATTGCAGCAATCCAGACCTAAACATATGTGATATACCTCTAGAAAAAGCCTCAGAGAAAATATTAAACAGGAAGGGTGAGAGGGGGTCTCCCTGTTTGATTCCCCTGGATGATTTGAAAAATCCCTGAGGTCTGCCATTAATTAGGACTGAAAAAGATGCACTGCTCAAATTTTTCATAATACAGTGAACTAGTCTACCATTCATACCAAATTGCAGAAGTATATAGTTTAAAAACCCCCAATTAACTCTATCAAAAGCCTTTTTAAGATCCAGTTTAATAATCAAGTTGGGGTTCCTACACTTCTTATCCAGAAATATAATCATCTCTTTCAGATATATAATATTATCAGAGATGTCCTTATTTTTTAAGAAAGCGGATTCCTGAGGAGAGATAATTTTGGCCATAAAAGGTTTCAACCTCTCCATTATCAGTTTTGAAAATATTTTGTTGATAAAATTGGAGAGGCTGATAGGCCTATAGTCATCAAAAGAGGTAACTACATCTTTCTTAGGTATCAAAGTAATCCAGGTGGCAGCAATTCCAACTGGAATGGGTGATGCAGACATAAAATCTTGGACAGCATTTAATAAATCAAATTTAATTATGTCCCAAGATTTAGTGAAGAATTTTGAAGAGAACCCATCAGGGCCTGGACTACTGTTTTTATTAAGATTAAAAACAGTTTCCTTTAATTCTTCCATGTTCACTGGTCTCAGTAATATATCATTATCAGACTCAGTTATTATTTTAGGGATTTGACTTAAGAAGTGGTCATAGTAATGTCCATTCTCAACATTTTCAGGCTCAGATAATAATTCAGAATAGTATGAAACAGCCTCTGGTCAATATCTGGAGCATTTTCAAGCCAAATCCCAGAGGAATCTTTAATCTTAGTAATACTAAATAAAGACCTCTTTTCTTTCACTGTGTAATGAAAGAATTTTGTGTTATCATCTCCCGCTTTTAACCACCTAACTCTGGATTTTTGTTTCCAGAATTTTTGTTGTTCTGTGAGAGCTCTCAGGTGCAAGGCTTTAAGTTTTTTGAGTTTAATAAGCTCATTTATTGAGTTATTATTGTCAAACACTATTTCCTGCAGTCTAAGATTTTCAGCAGCACTGATAACATTATTATCAATGATAACATTATTATCAATATTGCCAAAAATGTTTCTGTTCCAGGCTTTAATTTTAGGCTTCAATCTGATAAGTTTCAGATAAAATCCAAGCATGCTGTTTTGTTTATAGGAAGATTCCAATCTGTAGATATCAGATTCATGAAATCATCTCTATTAAACCATGCATTAATGAACCTAAATGAGGAAGGAGAGGATGGTATTGTACTGCCTATTGTAAAAACATAGGTGCATGGTCTGAGGTATTTCTGTTAAGAATCTGAATAGAAGAAGTAGGGAAATTTGCTATCCAGCTCAGAGATGCCAATCCTCTATCTAGTGTTTGTGTGGTAGGGTTTCTAAGCCAGTTGTTAGACCATGTTAGATGGTTACCAACTGTATTAATCCCAGTGAGTGCATTGCTAGAAATAAAATGGTTAAATGCAGACATACTCCTAATACTAGGCTGAGAAGGTCCTCTATACTCATTTGGAGATCTTATTGAGTTAAAATCCCCAATTAAGAAAGAGTCTTGCAACTGTGCATTTGACAAAACACTCCACAAAAATTCTCTACCAGGTACAGTCCACAGTGCATAAATGAACACTCCATCCATTGCAATGTTCATCCTATGACTGAAAATAGTAACTGATAAAAATTGGAGGTGGTCAGTTTTCAGAGTAATTTGCAGATGGTCATTCCATAATAACCAGATCTTGCCACTCTGTGCACATAAATGATGCTGAAAGCCCAGTAATCTCCTAAATCTATCAGCTTTTTATGGTTCTTATGTTGTGGTTCAATTAAACATAGCAATTCTATTCTATGTTCTCTAATGATATCATTAAGTCCAGACATAGATGTTCTCATTCCTCTGATATTCCAAACTAGGCATTTAATTTTTAAAGTTGTATTAATCATTAAAAATCACTTTTGGAGCTTTTTGACCTAGTAAATACAATATTAGGAGATGGGATTTTTTGAATTGTTTGTGGAGTAAACTTCTGATTAATTTGAGTGAAGAAATTAACCATGCTAGATTTTTCCTGTGAAGGAGTATCAGGTTGGTTGATTTCTGCATTCAAAGCAATAGAAGGAGTGATAGACGAAACTTGATCATCTTCAATAAGGTTATCATCCTCTGAAGATTCAGCTTCAGTATCCTTATCTAGAAGGATTTCTTCTTCTTCATTTTCAGGCTGATCCATCAGCAAAGAGAACCTGTTATGATTTTGCACCTGAGACAAGAAAACAATTTTATCAGTAGATAAGGAATTATTTTCAAGGTTGAGAGGCTTACTGATCATGAGATCATCCTTAGCATATTTGGTGTTAGGGATGAGGGCTTGTTGTAGTAGCAAATAGTCAGAGTCTGATGGGAATGACTCCTTGAGGGGGGAGGTGTGTATGGGAGAGGAAGGAGTAGAGGTAAGGATAGAGGTATGGTTGTGAATTACAGAAGGAGATTGTCTTTTTTTTGGATTTTGGTTTGGTCCAGTTTTTGGGTGGTAGTGGATCTGGTATCTTAAGAGGGCATGGAGATGTGGAGGAAGAAGGGATGTCAATAGGAGCATCTACATTGTGAGTTGCAGAAGGAAAGGTAATAGGGCAGGGAGGATTAGATGAGGATGGAAGTTCAGAGCTGGGAACTGGATTAGTGTCAGAAGCATTTGTAATTTTGTTGTAGGCTTCAGAAGTTACAGAAGCAGCAGGGCCTTTTCCTTTATTCCTAGCTTGGACAGTTGGTTGGTTATCTGCAAGGTTGGCCTTCATTGTGGCTGCCTGATTTTTAACTTCAGTAACAGGCTTCAATTTCTGTCTCAGTTCAGGGTGGAGATGGTGGCAGTTTCCATCATCATGTCCTAGCATAGAACAATGACCACAGTATCTAGGCAAGTCTTCATATTCCACAGGATAGCGAAGAATTTCTTCTCCTTCAATGCCCAGCCTAATAGTATTACTTAATTTCTTTCTGAGATCCAATTCAACACACAGTTTTATCACTGAGGGCCTGGTAAGTGCTGCAGTCGCAGCATCCATTTTGATGAAGGTTCCAATTTGGTTGCCATGGATTGAATAATAGAGGAGTTGTAAAAATAGCATGGTACCTTCTTGATTGAAACCCAAACTGGAACTATAGACGACTCAGCCTCCGGCGAGAAATCCAGGGTCCATTTGAGGACCTTCATCTGCGGTCCACAGAGAAACCAATGGCCTCTCATCCAGCAACGCTGGTAATCATCCTGCTCTTGGAAACGGATGAGAATATGCCGGAAATTGATAGCTCCGATTTGGTATTTGCCGGTGAAATCCATCGTCTTGAAAGCATCGTTGAGGCGTTCCATCGCCGGTTTGCCTCTCGGAAACTTGCCTATTAAAGCATTGTTGTAGTGTGTGGCTAGTGTTTCGGCCTGGGTTCTGGTGACGATACAGGCGATTTCGCCTCTGAACTGGGTAATCGGAGTGATATCAGGGTTGTCTGGCAAGTTGGAGGTGAAAGGTGGGGGTCTGTTTGATAGGGCTTGAAGAAAACTTTTCGCCAGCAATGGACCACCGCTGTGACGCGGTGGCTCCGCCATTGGCGTTGCCGTTATAGCCGTTTTATATGACCGTTAATGGCGAATAAATGTCAGAACGGGAAATAAGAGGGTGATTATGCGGTGGAAATGTGTGTCGGAAAATTGGGAATTGTGAAAAAAGGGGAAAACTAGGGAGCATTGGTTACTGTTCTAGAGAGCATTTGTTTGGATATTAATTGACTCGTATTATATGACTTAACTCTAAGTAAGATAGCTTGCACGAAATCTAGACAATGAAGTGACAATTTCCGACCATATCGCTCTTTGAGGGTTTAGAAGAGATACTTGAATTAAATTGTGATCATTATCTTTAATTAAGAACATTTATTAACTTGTCTAGCTAGATATATCTAGTTTTTCCAAGGTCACCGGAGGTGATCCCACCAATTTGTTTGAATTTTTAACCTTCTCTTAGTGCTGACACGGGTGTCAATTTGGATTCATTCACATAACCTTTTTTTACATAATACTCCATTTCATTATGTTTTTATTATATGAGAATAACATTCATCCGGATGATCCTGATATAGGCCTTATCAGGCACCAATAAGATAATGGCACGTGTACAATTGTAATGTTTTAATTGGTTAAGATATTTTTAGTAAAGTTCTAAAACCCTAATTTAGAATGCCTAAACCCGTCTGGGTAATGATTGAACACGTGTCCCAATAATAAATTAGCTGAAGATGATGTGTCGTTATTTAATTGGTGCCTGATATTGCCAATATCAGGATGATCCTGATATATATTAAACTGTTATTATTAATTAAACCACCTTTTGAGTGGGTGAACTTTATTTGACTCACCAAACTCTAAAAGGTTTTTAGGGCAAAAGCCGAATGTATCGGAGTTGTACAAATAATTGGTGAGATAGAAATGTAACGGAATTCCTATTTGCAAGTTTTCTTTTACTAATGCAGTCTGTATTTTGATTGAAACTGACAAGAATATCCTTATTGATTTATCTTATTCAAGCTTTAACCACTTGATCGAGGATGTATTAGTCTTTCCTTAATATAATATGGACTGCAAAAGTAAAATACAACCTGCAAATAGCATTGCCCAAATGTAATAGTGAATTAAACTAGAAAGAATTGCTAGGAATTGCTATGCGAAAATCAATTCCGCCGACTGCAGGACTCACTGCTCGCAAGCATTTTAGGGATCGCATTGTAAAAGTCCAATTCTAACGACGATTACGGGGGGTTAAAAATACTAATGTAGGCCTTGTCAAGTTGGGTTGAAATTAATTTAACTGAGATTAATTTAACTGAACTGAGATTTTTCTAGTTTAACTGAGATTAATTTAATTGAACTGAGATTAATTTAGCTGAACTGAGATTTTTCTGGTTGAGCTGAGATTAATTTAATTTAATTGAGATTAATTTAACTGAACTGAGATTAATTTAACTAGAAAGAGAATATTATGTCAAAAATAAAGGTCTGTTTGCCCTAGTTTATTTTATGTTGAACTGAAACTAAAGAGAAAATTAATGTATTAATAATACAATAAGACAATTGAATATGTATAAATATGTATAGTAGTTTGAAGCCTCATTAAATATAATGCAAAATCGAGTTCGAGTTCGAGCTCTTTCAAATAGAAAATATTGAGTTCAAACTCAACTCATTAATTTTTTATGAGTTCGAGACCAACTCACGAGCTCAATTAATTTGAGTGAGAGGAGATCGTTAAATTCAATTAGTTAAATTTCAAACCAACTTAACTTAATTAAGTTAAATAATTTCTAATAAAATATAGTAACCACAATTCTAAAATATACCAAAATATATGAATATAAAGGACTAAAACTCAATTGAATATATGAATATAGACCTAAATAAATACACGACACGTGTATTCTGCTTTCAGATTGGAAAAGGGAATAAACTCAGTCGTCCACGTGTCCAGATGGAATGTGAAACAACTTGAAGATAGATGTTCAGAAGAGTCAGTCCAAGTGGTCAATCCGAGAGGATGCCCTGAGCTAATGCTCTGAGATACTTCCGTCGAGTTATTGGCCTTACCCTTGAGTAACAAGGCTCGCATACTTCTCGTTAGACAAGAACTCGAAATTATGAACATCTATCTTGGGGCTACTAATAAGTCCATGGTTCGCACTCTTAGGCTTTTTAAGACTCGGACGAGGGCCAGAGAAGGGTAAGGGGCTCGAGATACGCGGGGGACGGACTTACTGGTCCATTGGCCCAATCCTTATAAGAAATGTGTACATTCTGAATTGCCTACAAGGAATACACTTCCTCTAATTATGGTAATACAATTCTTATCACCATAAGATTTGTATTCTTACTTTAATTTCAAACCCTGCCAATCTACGGATTAGAACTCTATAAATACAAAGATTTGGTAGACCACTCTATTCATCTTACATACACTACGCCTTATGATGGATGTCTGGAACACACACTTGATCACGAACCCAACTCACAAACTGACCTGCAAGCCTAGGGGTAGACGTTCTGATTCTTAAGTCAGTGACAAGCTTTGAGAAGCTTATAAGCGTAAGACGTAGTGTATGTAAGATAATGAATAGAGAGGTCTACCAAACCTTTGTATTTATAGGACTCCAATACATAGATTGGTAAGATATATATATGTAATTATGGTAAGAATACAACTCTTATGGAGATAACAGTTATATTATCATGTTTAGAGGAAGTGTATTCCTTGTAGGACATTCAGAATATACGTGTTCCTTATAAGGATTTTGACCGATGGACTCGTAAATCCAGCTCCCGCGTATATCGAGCCCATGACCCTTCTCGGGCCCTAGTCAAAGACTGAACGAAGCCCTAGAGTGCGAACCATGGGCTTATCAGTAGCCCCAAGTTAGATCTTCATAATTTCGAAGTCTCCTCACGAGGGCATGATGAGAGGCTCATTATTCAAGGGTGATGCCAATAACTCGAGGGAGATAACTCGGAGTATTAAGCTCGGGGCATCCTCTTGGATTTACCACTCGGGCTGACTCCTCTGAATATCTATCTTCAAATTGTTTCGCATTCCATCAGAACATGTGGATAGCTGAGTTCAGGGGCGGATTATGGGGAGGGCCAAAAGGGGCCGGGCCCACCCCATAATTTTGCTAAGAAATAGCATTTATATACTCTTCTTTAGAGTTAAATTATTTACTAAAATTACATTTATTATAAAAGTAGTGGATTATGAGTTGGGACCACACAATTATTAGTAATTTGTTTTTTTTTTAGTTTATAATCCTTATAACATATCATATTAGTAATATTTTCTTAATCCTATATAAAATTTCAGCAATAAAAACATACTAATGCCATTGGGATTTGATTTTTGATTTTCATTGGAATTTGAATAATTATAAGATAGTATAAATATATGGAATATCAAGAATAAAGACACAAACTTGACAATCATTATACTTTAAATAATTTGGGATCTAAGATATTTGATTGTTTTGCTTTATTCTTAAATTGTTTTTGTATATTAGACCAAATAAAAGAGAGAAGAGTGAGATTCAAATAAAATATATTTTCTTTAATAATAGTTGGTAGTTTATATCGATGATTCTTTTATCTCTAAATAAAATATTTTGCTATACCGTTAGGTTTATAATTTCATTAGTTCATTCGAACTCAAAATTTTGTGATTAGTCCGGCCCCCTTATAGGTAAAATCCTGGATCCTCCCCTGGCTGAGTTTAATACCTTTTCCAATCCAGAAGCAGAATACACGTGTCGTGTATTTATTCAGTGGCGCTGGCAATTTGTCCCCCATCCCTCCACTTGCTTGCATCAAAACACGGATTAAAGTAATTACCCACTTTAATGTTGTTTTAATTTTGGGTTATATCTCCCAAATATTTCTTCATCTTCCTCACCTAAATATTTTCATCCAAGTGCAGAAGACGTCTGCATCAGTATTTCCAAAGCCCCAAATTTATTGTTCAGCTTCAACCAGTAAGTGTTCGCCTCTTCTTCTTGATCTTTGTTTGTGTTTTTTCTTCCTGTATTCTACACTGTATTCCCCACATCCTCTCTATAATCATGTCAAGTAGCAGTAGGGAAACGATTTCCATCCCCCTTCATGATAATAGAGATGATGATTGTAACGCGGTTGAGGAGATTAGCTCCCTTGAGCGTCGGCGGGATGATATAGCTATTGGGAAGAAGCCCATGGAGCTGAAAAGGAAACACCTGGGCAAAGGGAAAGAGTTAAGTCCGGTGATGGTGGCGCGGCGGGCTCAGATGGACAGGGATGCCTGTATGGTGACGCGTGTGCCATGGGGCGTACAACCGCCGGCTGGTGATGAAGGTAGTAGCAAGCTGTCAGCGAAGGACTAGAGAGCCCGTGTGGCTGCTCGAGAATTTGTTGCTAACTACTGATTTTCCATTCCCATTGACTGTGATCTCATGTACATAGAGGATGGTTTGTCTGCCTCGGACCAACTAATGAGCCCTGAATATGTTCTTGTTTTATGACATTTGAGATCTAATTTGGGTAGTATTTGGTGCAAAGTAAGGAGCTTTAAAGCTAAACTTGTGAAAGTTATATTTTGAAGAACAAGTGATGCACTAATGTTTTGAAGCTTGATTTTGGAAATGTTTGCAAACTAATTAGAGCACATGGATCATACCATTAGATTTATCTCGTCAAGAGCTTCGAAATGGACTACTAGAAGATGCAAATCGGATCAACGGTTAAAGTGCACGGCCCTTCACAAAAGTGTGCGGAGTGCCGCGCGGCCTGTGCACTGCATTCTATAAATACCCCTTATCTCCTCCAAGAGTAAAAAAACGGCCACAACCATGTAGAGCTCCATTTTTCTTCATCTTTCTTTCCCTTTTCTTCCATTCCTTTCCCTTAGATTAGTAGTTTGATTCCATGTATTGTAGTATAGCTTAGTTTGATCCTTGGGAGCATTTGAATTCACTTCCCTTGAAACTTTAAGGGCTTTGTATGCTTAAACTTGGGATTTTGATTATCATTTGATGAACTTGAATTTCTATGCATGAATGTTGTTCAATCTTGCTTAATTTGTTATGGGCTTTGTGTTTTATATCAATTGCATGCTCCATAGTCATTAATTAGGTTAGCTTGGTTAGAGTAATTTAGTGTGATGATGATTGTGACTTAGCATAATGGTAGTGTAATCTCTAGTTGTTAGATTAATGACTATGGAAGGGGTTGAGTGATGACAAGTTCTTCCCCTTGTTGTGTGATTGTAGTTAAGGAATGCCGTGATAAATATGAGTTGTTAGAAGTGGAAATATTATGAACTTGCATGATTAATCAATTATGTGTTTAGGTAAGGATTGAATGTTATCATTGGTAACCCCTAATATGTGATTGTATACTTGAGTTGAAGATTCCATTTTAACGTATGATTGTTATCAACGAATAGCTAGATTTGTGGGTAGAACGTTATCGTTCACTCCAATATCATTAAGTAGCAAAGTAGGAGTCGAGACATATATGCTATCATCTTCTTGGTTCTTGCTAGTTAAGAAATGTCTTATTTGTATGCTCTCGCTATCGCGGTGTGTGAGTAAGTTTGTCTCTCTCTCTAATCCTAATACCATTGTTGAGTTATCTATGATGTTATCATCTAGGTGAATCAACAACGAGATCTTTTGAGTGGTGTTATCATCCTCTCTAGCTACATTCGAGAGAATATGATGCTTTCATCCTTGACAAATGGTCTAAACTTCCTTGTAATTTCATTTGCTCGGTGATAAGTCGATAGTTGGAAATTGAAGTCATTGGCCTCCCAAGGCCTCATAATCCTAGCATCATCCCCTTAGCTTAGCTAATGATAGTTTAGTTTACTTTCATACTGTAATCAAAACCAACCTCAAAAACCCCCCTTATTTACATTGCTTTCTATATAATATATAAGTATGCTTATTTTCTACTTGAAAATACTCTTACAAGTCCCTTCTCCTTGTGGTTCGACCCCTACTTCCCACTATCTACTTTCTAGTAGTTAAAAGTTGTAGGTAATTTATAATTAGTATTTTGATCTTGCGGAGTCCCATTTAACGACGTGGGAAATTGCTTGTCACCAACTCACTCCGACTCGAGGGGTGATATGTGGAAGGTTTACACAACATCGGATTGCTTTTCCTTTTCCTCTAAACCCTAAACCCTAAACCCTAAATCCTTTTCCTCCGCTATTCAATAACTTCCTAGACCACTACAAAGTGCATCTGGGCAGCTTCATGCCAATGTTACAATGGAAATCATGGCACTGATGACTTGGTGTGTACGTGAGGATATTAGCCCCAGCTTCGAGCTGTTCTGAAACTTTTATAAAGTGGCCGTAGTTAAGGAAGTTGTGACTGTCACTCCTGGGGTGGTACACCGTTTGAGTTTCCATCCAAGAGTGAAGACTGGAAAAATTTTAAGCAGACCTTTAATCGAACCGATTTCCTGTGCCTAACTGGAATCCCAATGTTAAAAATGAGTCCAAGAATGACTTTCGGGTACCCCGTTCTTTGTCTGAAATTGCACTGCAGCTTGTTGGACAGAAGATCGGGCTTGGAGACGGTAGGTTTGTGCCGGCCGGGAGATCACAAAACAGGTTGGATATGGCCTATTCAAACCTTCAGGTGGTTAGATTTGAAACCAGGGGGACCCTCGAGAATGGCAGCTATTTAAAGAGCGCCTATTTTGACCGGCTTAAGGACCCATTTAAGATTGAGTGGTATGAGTCCACTATGATAGATAGGTGATAGGTCGTTTTTCTACCAAATAAACTTGCTAACAATTTAAGTTTATATTTAAGTTTATATTTAAGTATAATTTAAGCAAGATCGATCCCACGAGGAACAGTGTAATCAAATTCTTATTTTTATAGATCAAATTTTGGTTAGCTACCATGCTTCAAATAGAGAGAGTGTTTTTTTATGAACTGAAACTAAATTAAACAACACTATAAATACAAATAATAAATCAAATAAACAATGCAAAAGACTCTTCTAATATATCAGACGATGAAATCTGGTAATAGGCAAATCCACATAATTAACATATAATTCATTCGATCCCGGGCACAATAATTACTTAAGTTTCATGAATCAATCAGTTATAGACTGCCGAGAATTAGCTACAAGACAAAGTCCAATTTCTTCTTAGCTATTCGATAGCCAGCAAGGATCAGCTATAAACTGACTACTTCTCTAATTAAGATACAACCCTAGATGGAATCAGCCTAGATCTAGATTTAATATCTTAACAGTATTAAGCACAAAAGAAACACGATTCAGATAAGTTATAATCAGAACAGCTGTCACAAATTATCCACCCATAATTCTCACTATCTGTTGTTAGTTTCGCTACTAACTAAATTTACCCACTAGATAAAGATAAATAGCAGAATTTAATTGGCACTATTCTGAATAACCTAAGGTTGCGCAAGTTTCAAGCAATTCAAAAATCAAATATGCATAGAGAATAATTAGGAATTCATACAAATTGATTATTAAGTACGTTTAGACCTCACATATAAATTATTGTTAATGCTTCATCGCCCTAACCGGAATATAAATTTAGCTACTCACATTAAGAACAATCACACAAATAATATATATAAACATATTTGAATAAGAAAACAAAAGATGAAGAAGAAAAACTTATTGATTATAACGAGAAAATTGAATGCCGTTGCGATCCCGAAAATTTGAAACAACACCAAACCCTAACTTTATGTCTTGGCCGAGAGTGTCCCCAAAAATCTGTTTTGTACTTATATATATGTAAAATCCTACCCGAAACCCTAAGGCCGTTATAAAGGCCATGACTAATTCTAAAAAGGAAAAGGACAAATTTTGTCCATAACAAATATTACATCCTGTACACCCTTTCTAATGGCATAATCATGTCATAATTATATAATTTTATCCAACAATTCCTTAGCATTATATTCCGCTTTGGCAACTTCATATGGTCTCGGGTTAATTCAATCTGGTTATACAAGCAGTACACTACACTTCACCTTCAAAGTTTTTCGCTTCCGCTTTATTAATTCTTTAATCTCGACGCTTTTTCTTCTTCCCGTAATGATGGAGTTGTAACGATCCATTATCCATTGGAGTACACTATCTCATTAAAAAACCTTTCGGAAAAAGAGTGTAGTGTCTAGCTCCCCTCCATGGCTCCAAGTGTCCTCAATTTCGTCTCTTTTCAGCAACTCTCCATTAAATTTTATTCCACCATTTTTCTTATCAGTCTTGCACTAAAACACACCTTGATGCACATCAAATGGTAAAAGAGAGAAATAAAATCATATAATTTAGATGCATAAAATACACCAAATCAATAGGGAAGACCATGTTGCAGCTTCTAGGGCTGCTCGAGCCCTAAGGTTTACGGAGGAACAGGAGGCTCGAGAAAGGAATCAAGTACCTCCCAGGGGGTCCGTAGAGCCCTCGAATGAGGAAGGTTTGGGGTTCATGGCAGATGCTCGGCGTTGATGCTGGACTCGTGAGTTTATTAATCGTGAATGTAAAGAACTCGTAACAAAATATATAATTAACCTTGGCAATCACACCTAGGGAACATATATAAATAAATATCTTTTGGCAATCACACCTCCGGGAAAACTGGGTTAAAACTCATACTCTGAATTTTTATTAATCTCAAAATATTTTCTCCCCCTTTTTCTGTTTAAGGATTACAATATATATTGGTATGAAAATAAAACTAAATAGGAAAATAATATATTTCCTAATTCTATTCTAAAACTAAAAGGAATAAGAGAATAAGACAAGTTGTCATTGTAATTCAAACTGTGTGACGATTACACCTCCAGTGTGTGCGATTTCCTTTCTTTCCTCACTTTACAACTATTCCCGATAGATTCCTCTCCTTTTTCGATATGACCCCACCCCTGATTACCTAAAACGGTCATAAAACGGCAACATTTATGGCGGAGCCACCGCAGCTCCGCGGTGGAAACCCCATTTTACGCACTTTCGCCCAAGCTCTCTCATCCAAATCGCCCCTGCTTGCCAATTCCCTTCCCACAAATCCAGAAATCCTTCCTATTGGTGAGCACAAAGGCAAAATAGCCTGTATAGTGTCCCCGGATCAAGCAGCCTCGCTCGCGAACCACTATACTAACGCACTGATTGGCAAGTTCGAGAGAGGAAAACCATCCATGGAAGCTTTGAATGAAGCTTTCAAGTCAATTGGATTTGATTCAGCTTTTCAACTGGGATCTCTAGATTACCGACATGTCCTAATCCGGTTTCAGAGTCCTCATGACTACCAGAGATGTTGGCTCAAAGGTACCTGGAGTTTCAAAGAGTCCCTATGAAGGTGCTTAAGTGGACCACTGATTTCAGCCCTTGTTGTGAGTCATTAGTTGTTCCAGCATGGGTAACAATCCCTAATTTTCCAATTTTCTTCTATAATGTGGCTATGCTAGAGTTTATTGGAAATAGAATTGGTAGTTTTATTAAAATGGACGCAGCTACAGCCTCATTGACTAGACCATCTGCTGTTAAACTTTGTATTGAGGTGGATTTACAAAAGAAATTGCATGAGGAGATTACAGTTGGATTTATAGGCCATGTCACTGACTTAGAGATCATTTATGATCAGTTGCCTCAATACTGCTCCCATTGTTGTAAGCTAGGTCACTATCTAGAGGAGTGTATCTCAGCAAATCCCCAACTCAGACAACCTTTTGACCCTAGAAAGCCTATGCCCTTTGATCCCTCAAATCAACAAAATAAACTACCCAAGAGGTCTGTTCCTCAACCATCTGCCAAACCTCATTCTAATCCAACCAGTGAGGGTGTTTCAGGGGTTTCTGCAAAAGAAAAGGACAGAACTATTAAATCTCAGTTAATCTATGTCAAAAAAGTTCCTGCTCAGATTCAGCCTTCTTCAACTCCTTCCACTAGGGACAAAGGCAAAGAAAAGATGTGTACATCAGATGATGAACTCATGCTACTGAAATCATCATCTCAGCGCTGCTCCTCTCCAACTGACCAGACTGAAAAAAGCCCTATTTTGATCCAGGATGTGCTCAGAACTTCAATAACCTAAACCAATCCCAACAGTTATCTAATGCCTTGATTCCCCCCCCCCCCCCAGTCTACCTCTCCATCTGTAACTAACCTACTGAGATTTCCCCCTCCCAATCACTTGACACTTCTAAATATCCTCCCCAGCCCCTTCCAATCCTTTCTTTGCTTCAGCCTGAAGAAACTGAATGGCTTGCCAAAAATCATAGACCTAAAGTCTATGCTTCAGATGATACCAAGCTGAGATCAGGTACTCCAACATCCCTTGTTGAAAGTCCTTTTGCTTCTAATGCTGCTCCAATTTTTTCTCAGGCAAAACACAGACATAATAGGTTCCTCCCCTTGATGGAAGATGAACAACTTCAGGAATTTAGAGCTGCAACTGAGATCTCTCTAGCCTCATCTGAAACTGTTGACATTGGCAAGGATATGGCAATCTCTGATGACTCTCAAAATGATGCAGAACAGGTAAACACAACCCAGGTAAGGAAATCTTCTAGACTTCTGGCTAAACAGAGACCTGGTATCAAATTGCAATCCTACTTTACTCAATTAAACCAAATTGTATCTGGTTCCATTACTAATAGCCCTAAAAATATTTTTAAATGATTAGTACATCCCTCAAATTAAAATTCCTAGTTTGGAAGATTAGGGGTATGGAAACATCTTTAAAAAGACTTACTGAACTGATAGATACTTACAGCTTTGACCTTATTTGTCTAATTGAGCCTATGCATGCTAAATCTAAGTGTCAGTATTACATGAATGTCATGAAATACAAAAACTGCCTTTTTGCTCATAATGAAAGAATCTGGATTTTTTTGGCAAAATGATATCCAGATCTCTCTGATCAATGATCACCCTCAATTTCTACATGTTTCAGTCCAGAGCCAAAAACTGAATTCCTACATGGAATCAGTATTTGTATATGGACTGAGAACAAGAAAGGGTAGAGAAGACATCTGGATTGATTTACAAAAAATAAATTTCCCATATTCAGTTTTCATTGGAGAATTTAATGCAATAGCATCTATCTCTGAGTACAAAGGGTCAGTCAACTCCCAGCGTTCGTAGTATCAGTGATTTTACTAAATTCATTGATGATATGGCTTTGGAGAACATAAACACAGTTGGCAATCCCTTCACATTGTCTAATGGAAGACATAATCTTCCCCTTGATCTCAATGATAGTGGGAGGATAAAAACCCCCACAATCCAGAAACTGGATAGGGGTCTATATGTACAGCCCACTGGAATTCAACTTTTCCAGACTCTTCCATACTAGTTTTGAATAAACTAAGTAGTGACCATTGTCCACTCTTTCTTAGTATAGGCAGCAAAATAAAATCATCTCCAAGGCCTTTCAGATTTCTTAATACATGGTTTAAGAGAGATTCCTTTCTGAACCTAATTAAAGAAAACTGGACACCTCCCATTGACAACTCTGGAATGTTAGGACTGTACCTTAAACTTCTTAGATTGAAAAAACAACTAAAGATTTGGAACAGAGAAGTTTTCGGTAATGTCCATACTAATTTTGTCAATATGGAGGAAAATCTGAGATTATGTGAAATAGCTTATGACTCTGATCAGAGTGAAATAAATCTGGTCAGCCTCAAACAGGCTAAGACATCCCTCACTAAAGCCATAAAAGAGCAACATCATTTCTGGAAAAATAAATCCAGAGTTAAATGGCTTAGAGAAGGTGATGACAACACAAAAATTATTCATAACTCAGTAAGGGAAAGGAAGAGCAAAATGAGCATTACTAAAATACAAAACTCTCTTGGTGATTGGATTGAGGAGTCCTCAGATATTGAATCAGAAGCTGTTGCTTTATATTCAAATTTACTATCTACTGAGGAAAATCCTAACCAAGGTGTTTTCTATTCTCATTTCTTGTCTCAGATCCCCAAACTTATAAATGATGAAGATAATGCCGAGCTTATTAAGCCTGTTTCAAAAAAAGAAATTAAAAGCATTGTCTTCTCATTAAATAAGAACAGTAGCCCAGGCCCTGATGGTTTTACTGCACATTTTTATACAAAGAGCTGGGACATTATTCACTTAGACCTCCTTTGGGCAGCAAATGATTTTATTTCCAGTACAATCATGCCCAAAGGCATTTACAGTACATGGATTGCTATAATACCAAAACTGGACACTCCCTCTTCATTTAGTGATTTTAGGCCAATCAGCCTCTCCAATGTGGCTAACAAAAAATTTTCAAAAATTTTAATGGAGAGGATGAAGCCTTTTATGCAGAAAATCATTTCTCCTCACCAGACAGCGTTTTTGAAAACAGAAACATTTCTGATAACATTCTATACTTAAAGGAAATGGCTAGGTTTATTGATAAAAAAGGTAGAACTCCTAACTGAATTTTGAAACTTGACCTGAGAAAAGCTTTTGATAGGGTTTGCTGGAAATTTCTTGCTAGCATCCTTATTAAATTTTGTTTTCATGGAAAGTTTATTTACTGTATTATAAAAAATCTTTCTCAAGCCCGGTTTTCTGTTTTAATTAATGGTAGTCCAGTTGGATTTTTTCAAGCTACTAGAGGTATCAAACAAGGTGATCCCCTCTCTCCTTTCCTCTTTAATATATTCTCTGAAGCTTTCACTAGAAGTTTATCATTCATATTTCAGTCTGGAAAGCTCAAATATTTTAATCTGCCTAGATCTGCCTTTCTGATTTCTCACTTATCTTATGCAGATGACACAGTTATATTCATGCAAGCTAGCACTACTTATTTAAATAGAATGAAAGCTTTTTTAGTGGTTTTTGAATCTGTCTCTGGATAGAAAATTAACTTCGACAAAAGCGATTTTTATGTTAGTAAGCATGCCACTCAAACTAAGATTAGGGAGATAAGTAACATCTTAGGTATGAAAAAATGATTTTTTCCATTCAAATACCTAGGAGTCCCAATATTCATAGGTAGAATGAAAAATGTATATTTTCAGCCATTATTGGAAATGATAGATAGGGGTTAAATAATTGGATGAATAAGTGGTTATCCACTGGAGCTAAAATGATTCTGATAAACTCATGTATCTAATCCCTACCTCAATATTATTGGGCTGTTTTGATGCCTACTGTGCAGGTCATTAAAAAAATTAGAAGAAAAATCTCTATTTTCTTTTGGGGTACTATTGATGATAGGCCCAAAAAATCATGGAGAAACTGGAATGACCTCTGCTACCCAATCTCTGAGAATGGTTTAGGATTTAGAAATATGAACACCATTATTAAAACATTCTCCGTAAAGCTTTGGTGGAAATTTCAAATTTCCCAAGCCCCATGGACTGTTTTTCTTGCATCTTTACCCAAATCTTCACAGACATCTCAAACATGGAAACGAATCTGTGAGGTGACCCCTTTCTGTGAAAATAATTCTAGAGTTATCCATGGGGTTGGTACTTGTAGCTTCTGGAATTCTAATTGGCTGGGAAATGGGATTCTTAGTGATTCTCTGCATACTGAACTTATTGATATCCCCCTGGATTGTACAGTGGCCAATTTTATTCAAAATAAAAATTCTTACCTACCATTGCTATCTGCTCATACTGATCCTGTCCTCTTTTCCTTACTACAGGTAGCTAAACTCACTCAGAACAAAATGGATAAGCTAATTTGGAAGCCAGAGGACTCTGGAGCATTTTCTTTCAAATCGGCATACAATAAACTCAGAGACAAGAGAGGTAACTCTGTATCTCTATTAAAAAATTGGAATGCTAGAGTCCCCAAAAAAATATCAATATTCATGTGGAAGGCTCTTAATTCTCTCCTCCCCTTTGACAATGTTCTCACATTCTATGGGTTCAATATTGTTTCAAAATGCTGCTTCTGTAACCATAAGGATGAACTTGACCACTTTTTCAATGAGTGCACCTTTGCCAAAGCTATATGGACTGAAGTTAATAGATTCATAGGGATCCATACTCCAGTTTTCTCCAATATATTGTCCAGAGTATCACACTATCTGTCCAGGCCTGGTCTATCAGTTGTACACTCTCAAATAATAAAAAATATACTTCTCTTCTCATGTTGGTCCTTATGGAAGGTTAGGAACAATTTCATCTATGATAATATTGTACCTAATCAACCTAGCTAGATTACTGCATGAAATTAAAAGTATGATTTTTGACTCCTATGCAGTTAAACCATTTTATATTCATAGGCCTGTTGATATTGAATTTGCTACCAATGGATATTTCCCTATGTGGCTAAAGCCCCCTAAGCCAAATATTCAGAAAATTGCATGGTCTTGCCCATCTGTTGGTAGTAAAGTTAACATAGATGCTTCCTGGAAATCCATAGAAAAGCAAACTGGTATTGGAATGATAATTAGGGATGTTACAGGCAATATTATAACCTCTGAGTGTATTTACACTCATGCTCAGTCTCCTTTGCATGCGGAATTACTAGCAATTGGATTTGGGGTCATAAATGCTAGAAAGTTTAACTCTGAATTTGTGGTAGAGTCTGACTGTAATCAAGCTATAAAATGTATACTTAACCCTCACTCTGCTCCATGGAAGCTATTTGCTCTATCTGATGAACTGCATAGTGAATGTTCTGGCATTCAAATTATTCATACTTATAGGGAAGCCAACTCTGTGGCTGACTCTTTGGCTAAATATGCAGTTCTTACTAAATCTGCTCATACTTTCAACTCATCTTCCCAGCTTCCCCCATTGATTAGAGGGTTATACATGTTAGATAAAAGTGGTACTCCTACTATCAGATTGCACCCCCCTTAGACAGATATTACTCTTACTTGCTTCACTTTCTGTTTTCTCAGGAGATCTGGCAGTCACAGGGCTGTTATTTTGAAGGAAAAACAGGAAATACTTCCTGGAGCTACATCACTTTTGGCTAGAAATCAGTCCACTCTCAACAGCTTAAAGGCTCTCTCCTCATGGCTTTGACCCTAACTTTATGCTCTGATTTGAATGTAATAGTTATAAACTTAATCTTTTTAGCTTGTTCTAACTTTCAAGGCTGCATTGAGTTTTGCTTAGCAATTCTCTAATAGGCTTTGTTAGTAGATCATGCCTAATTTTGGCCTATCATTGTATAGAGCATGTAGTCTAGTCTTAGATCATTTTTGAAAAGCATTACTATGCTCTTGGGACAATGTCCCCCACAAACTTGGCTTGGTTACTATGGCCATGATTTGTACTATTTTAATAGGTTTGGGAAGCCGAATAAAAATTCCCCCGCTCTCGAGCGGTTTAACGTTAAAAAAAATAAAACTAAAAGGAAAACAAATATATTCTTTTCCAAACTAAAATTCACTTTTCATGAATAGTTTTGGAAAATAGTTATTTTCATTCTTCGTCATTCTCCCCCTCTTGAAAAAACTCTACTCCGACGAGTTATAACAAATAATCTTCGCGAATGATCTTTGCAAATCTGAACCAATGATTGTGCCTTCATTACATGGATGTCCTTTCTAACGAACAAGATACTTCCATCGATCAAGATATTTTTTACCAAATGCTAACTTAGGAAATCTTCGATGGCAGATCACATCTCTAACTTTGCTCCGCGATTCTGTAGATACTACTTAGCCATCTTTAAAAGATGTATTAACATAAGTACACAAGTGTTGGTAGTCTGATTTACTTCTACAAATGGTTCCAAACTAAACTCTTGAATGAACCGCTTGTAGAATTCTTTAGATACACAAGAATTTAGAACGTCAGGTAGTGAAGTAAGAACATGATTTTGTCACTTAGTTATGGCATCCGTCTTGTAAACCATAATTTCTTCAGTGTTGCACTTCTTGTCATCTTCAATGCTTTCAACAACTTTTACATGCTCAAGGGTTTGACTACACTGCTCATCTTTTTCAGCATGCTCTAAATGTTGTATGCTCTATGTATCCTCCTTCACTTCTTCAACCTTCTCGATCCTTACCCCCGCAGCGCTGGTTGGCTTTGTTAACTTCTTCATAACCTCCGAACTCAAGGATTTTAAAATAATATGCTCATTGTTGAAGTCGAAAGAGTAAGTGTTGGCATGACCATTATGAAAAAAATTCCGATCAATTATCTAAGAACGACCTAAGAGAATATGAGTAACCCTCGTAGGCACAACATCACACCAAGCAGAATCTGAGTGCCTACCCTTTTTCAGGCGTACTAAACATCTTCTGTTTATCTGAATTGAAGTATTATCTATCCAAGCAACCTTGTATGGTTCCGGATGTGGTTCGGTTTGTAGTTCAAGTCTCTCAATTGTACTTTATGAAACCACATTAATATTCCTACTTTCATCAATGATGAGTTTTCTGTACTCCCTCCCACAATTCACTGTAGTCTGAAAAATGGTAGTAATCGGGGCACTAAAAATCCTTCTGCCAAGATTTAATAATGTCTCATCTTCAAATAATCGAGTGGCAAATTTACCATCAAAATTTGGAGGATCATGACTGTGTAGCCACTCCGAGTTAACCATGATTGACCTTGCTTTGATACCAAAAATGATCCAGGACTCCTGTGATGATGAATCGTGAATGTAAAACAACTTGTAACAAAATATATAATTAACCTTTGAAATCACACCTAGGGATAATGTATATATATCCTTTGGCAATCACACCTCAGGGAAAACAGGGTTAAAACTCATACTCTGAATTTTTATTAATCTCAAAATCTCTTCTCTCCCTTTTTCTGTATAAGGATTACAATATGCATAGCTATGAAAAAATAAAACAAAATAGGAAAATAATATGTGTCCTAATTCTATTATAAAACTAAAAGGAAAACAAATAAAATCTTTTCCAAACTAAAATACACTTTTCATGAATACTTTTGGAAAATAGTTGTTTCCATTCTTCATTAGGCGTCCTTTGAAGAGGCTATGCCGAGGTCCGATGGAGTCTGGCCATGTTGTTGTGCCAATAGCACGAGACCCCTCTGATGAAAAAGATTATGAGGTGGTTCTGTCCCGAGCCCCGAGAAAGTGAGCGATTGACGTGCCTGCTTCCCCACAATCAGCCAGCACGGGCGAGTACTGGTTCACAATGTTCGGTGAAGGGAAGGATGATGATTCGGTGATGTCCACTGTCCTCGAGGGAATCCACGCCGAGGGTAGCATTTCTTTTGTATATGTACATGTATATTGCGCTTGTGTTTTTCTTTTCTGCCTCTCATGTGTTGTCTCTTGTTTCGCAGTGACTTCTCCCATCGAGGATATCGACATTATTGGTCAGCTTGCCCTGTTAGCACAGACTTGAGAGATGGATGAGGAGGAGGATAGGAACGGAAGGAGTCGGAAGCCTCTTTAGGGTCCAAGGTTACGGAGCGTGGAGCCTCCAAGAAACAGAAGGTTGATCTCGAGCCTCTGGGGGAAGTTCGGGGAGTATGTCTCTCAACCTGTCGGCACTGTCTCGGTGGGTCTGGGTCCGAGAAATTCCTAAAAATAACTCAGGTATGTAGTCCAAAAACGTGTTTATTATTTTCTTCATGCAGGCACGGTTTGAAACTGATGACTCGTGTTTCTCACAGGTATTGGCAAATTCCCGTAATGATGTTGCGGCTATGGAGAGCCGACTGATTCATATGTATGGATAAGTTAAAACGCTTTATTCCCGCTATCAAGCTTTGGAGGGCGCTGCTGAAGATAGGTTGGCAGAAATGGACCAGCTGAGGCCCAGGTTGCAGAATGGTCGAGTGGTTCACTCGTTCTGGTTGAACAGTTTCGCAACAAGGTTACTAAGGATAGGGCTGAGAAGGAGGCTCTCCTGCAAGAGAAGAAGACCATTAATGATAACTAACTGGCCCTGAAGACTGCTTTTCTGGAGATGAGTCGTAAGGTTGCTAATCTAAAGGATGAGAGGGGACTATATGTTGATCCCGCGAGGTGGAAACACTTTCTCCAAGTGGTGCCTTAGTTTAGTGCTAATAGCCCCGAGATGAAGAGTTCAGAGATACTTGCTGCAAACTCTATCATCGCGCCCAACTCAGTGAGATGTGGAAGCATCTTCAAGTGTTCCTGGTCAGGGAGGATGATAGAAACAGATAGCTATATTCTATAACTGGCCAACTGCTGCTAAGGAGCTAAAGGAATTGGAGGAAGGGATCCCTCGAGTGGGAGGCTTCCAAATGGGATTGATGAAAAGTCTAGAGTCGGTCGACAGGGTAGTGACCTTAGACAATCTCAAAAAGATGATTATGACCCTGTATCCTGGCTTGTCTTTCCTGGTGGAAGAGCCCGTGGTGAACGAGCCAATGGAAAATTAGGTCCAGGATCAGCAACTCAACAAAGTAATCCCCTAGAGCCTTAACTCTTAGGAGAATATTATTATTTCCTGCCTTTATCTAGGCATTTTGGTAATTTAGACAACATATTTTTCAATATATTGACTTATTTGTTCTTCCTTATTTCCAGTGTTGTACTGTGTCTTGTGTCTACTAGCTGTGTAGGTATAAGGTTCTGTCTCAGAGATACGAGGATCTGGAGGAGAAGGAAAAAGACATGGACGGGTTCACAAGCGCACTTCGCGAAGAAAGGGCTTCACTTCCCAGTAGGTTAAAGAATATATGGAGAGGAGGACCAAGCTTAGAGGTAAGTTGGATGAACTGGAGAAGTATGATAATCCAAGTTGTCAATGGTAAATTGCGAGAGACCAATGAAGGTCTCTCTCAGGAGTTGAAGAAGGTCGTACAAAATTGGAAGGAAGTTAACCTTGCGGGCCATAAGAAGGATGTCCGGATAAGCAATCTTCAGGACAAAAACATTCAGACTGCCTACAAGCAATCTGTTGCTTCTGATGAGCTTAAGCAATGTGAGGAGGAACTAGATTTATAAGGCTCAGTTTCAAGAATTGAATGCTCAGGGAGCACTTTCTATGCCAACCGTAGCTTCTTCTTTTTCAACGCCATTGCCGAGAGGAGAAAGAGGTAGTCTTCATCAGCTCCAGCTTGAGGCAAATGGTAAGATATGATGCCCGAGGTCAAGGGCCTCGAGAAGTCCCAATATCTGTCCATATAGAATCATTTCCCAGAAGAGGGAGATGGGAGTCTCCCATATCTTCGAATCTGCGGCAAGCATCAGAATATATCAACCGGGGTCGTGGCCTCAGAGGTGTTCGAGGGCGTACCTCTACTTCCCTCGGAGGCCGAGGACGTACCTCGACCTTTAGGGACCTTTTTGATATGTAGGAAGTATTAGATGTTGACATCTTGTGGTATGGTGTGTTGACACCTTTTTTAGTCTTTTTGAAGACTTTTGATATTAGGCTCGAGAAGATTAATTTTCAAACTATTAAAGTCCAAATTTACTTATTTTATATAAATATCAATCGTAAACTATGTCAAGTACACCATCTCGGGGCGTGCTCAAAAAGATTGATATTCAAACTTTTAGAGTTCGAATGGCCTATATTAGATAGGCATAAATCATATACTTGTTAGAAGCATACCATCTTGAGTTATTTTATATTTGCCTAAGGTGATTGTCGCTTGAACACATGGTTCGAACAACCTATATTAGATAAACATCAATCATACACTTATTAGAAGCGTATTGGCTTAGGTAGCGATTGTGCTTATGCTTTATAATATCTCTTTAGTTAGAGGAATATCGACCGCTCAAAATTAAAATAAGATTGTTGTAGGATTATAATCTGATTCTTCGAGCTCATGGCTCGGTAATATTGGAAACATAAGACATCCTTGAGTTTAAATCTCAGGTATAAAAAAAGAAAGAGAGAAAGTAGCTTGGCCCTTAAGCCTTATTGAAGTAGCTTCTCCTTTTCTGGAGAAGGCTACTTTGTTTTAAGCTCTGTGGTACCTGCGGAGGTAGGTTTCCATCATCACGGTGTGTAGATGCTCTCCTTCGCAGGTCTGCAAGAGGTAGAATCCCCCTGGTAGGGCTTTGATTATTTGATATGGATCCTAAGGCTTCGTCTTGAATGCTCCTTCCAAATTCTCCTTGCACCACGGACCTACTGGCATCACCAGATCTCCTTCCTTGAAGGTCTGTTGGCGTTTAGGCCAAAGCCGTGTCATTTCCTCATACGCCTCGGTGTCAAAGTGAAAGACAAGAGGTTGCTCAAGCTGCTGATATTTCCATAGAATTACTGTGCTTGTATTTATGGTCGAGATGTTGTTGCCTCTTCTGGCATCTCTGGTTGTTGTAATCATACACAAACGTGCCACTTCTTGGTTTCCTCTTATTGATGCCACTCCTTGGCTTGTAGGGAATTTCATAACAAGGTGTTAGGGAGACCAAACGGCCTTAGCCTAGCACATCCAAGTAGGGATGATCACGGGTCTCAGACCCGCTCCAGATCCTGCGGATTTAGACCCTGTGGGTCAGTTTTGGATCCAATTTTTTTAGACCCATCGGATATGGATCGGGTTTGGATCTAAGTTTTGATAAACGAGTATGGATACAGATATATGGTGTTAAGATCCAGACCCGGATCCATATCCATATCCAGACCCATTAACCTATTATAAGATATAATTACTAATATATTATTACTATATGATAAATATAATGTTTGATTTCTAATCCTAATTCATCATCTTCTTCTTCTCTTATAATAATAATTATTATTATTCCTAATTCCTGATACCAATAATTATGCTCTACCATAGTCATTTTTGTTGCACCTACTATGTTCTTGTACTAAATTACAATTTCGATCTTAATGAATTGATGCATTTTGAGGTGTATGGTGGATTGATAATTCATATACATGCTTATATTTGTGCTTATGGTAATAAAAATAAATAAATTTGGGCACGTTTGTATTCACTATGAAAATCTCAAACATCTATTTAAAGAATTTGTCGATTTCTTAGTAGACTCATTTATGACCCGTTTAGGACCCTTAGATCCATAAGACCTTGCGGATATGGGTAGGGATTTTGAAATTTTAGACCCTGCGGATATGGGTCGGATTTGGATCCGACATTTTTTTACGGATCGAGGCCGGATATAGCTACATTTTTTTACGGATCGAGGCCGGATATAGCTACATTTGACCCAAACCCTCCCCATGATCATCCCTACATCCAAGGTCTGCCGAGGCTGAAGTTGAATGGCGTGACTATGTTAACCACTAGGAAATTGCAGTAGAGCGTGAGGCTTCGGGGTCCATCTGTCACTTGGACAGGAAGGGTAATCTCGCCGAGGGGTATCACTATATTTTCAGTGAAGCCCGAGATCGGACCTGTGGGCTTGAGATCATCCTTTGTGAGGCCCAACTTCTCGAAGCAGGCGTAGAACATGACTTCAACTCCACTACCATCATCCACGAAGACTCTTCTAACCAGAAAGTTATGGATGGTGACTAAGATGATGAGAGGATTAGAGTGAGGTACCTGATTGGACACAGCGTCCTCGTCAGAAAAGGTGATGTTCTCCTTGGTCGAATCCTCTTATTAATTGGTTCAGTGTGGGGAATAGCCTGGACACTGGCTTTGAGCTTGGTTAGAGAGGTTTCTTCGTCGATACAGCCGTTGATGCCATCGATGACTCTGTTGGTTCCATTGGGCGGCGGTGGAGGAGGATCCTGGGGGTTATATCCCCCGTTCCCTTGATTCTGGTCGTTGTTCCTCGGACCATCATTTCTCTTTTGCCAGGGCTTTCCCCTATTCCTTCGCGGGGTTCCCTGGTTGGCCACAACTAGTGGAGGAGCAGAGGGATTTGTTTCTCGAATTATCCCCTGTCGGATCAGCTTCTCGATTTCCTCCTTTAGCTGGAAATAGTCCTCTGTGTCATGCTCTCGATCTCGATGAAACAGGCAATATTTTTAGGATCTCGGCCGTTCCATGGACTCCCTCATTGCAGGTGGATCTTTGAGGAGACGTTGGTGGATGGAAAGTATCTCTGCCCGAGTTCGGGTGAGGGGAGTGTAAGATTTGAAGCTAGGCTTAGAAGGGCTTTCAGTTTTCTCTATTTTTGGCACCTTCAGCCTAGGTTCTTTGCCTTTTCCATCTGTCTGCGGGTCGCGGTCATGCTTCCCAGTCACCGCATTCTCGCAACTGACGTATTTCTCCATGATAGCTTGGAGATGTTGCACGGTTGTGGGGTTTTTGGAGGGCAGCTTCTTCTTTAGCCCGTCATCATCAACGTTCATCCGGTACATATGCACGACAAGGGAGTCTTTCCGATCATATCATTCCATGGCTAGATCCATATATGTATGGTAGTGTTCTTCCACGGTTTCTCCCTGGTTGCGTGAGACATGGCCGAGGTCGCCTATGGACCAGGTAAACTCCTTCTTTTGGAAGAAAGCTAGGAGGAGGAACCTAGCAAAATATCTTTAGTTGAACGGGCTCTCAGGAGTGGTCTGGTTGAACCAATTCTGCGCTTTCCCTCGCAAGTAGCTAGGGACTATCTTGCAGATTTCCGGCTCGTGGAAATTTCAGGTTAGCATGGTTTTGCTGAAGACAGAAATTCCCGAGTGTCACTGGTCCCATCATATGTCGGAAAGTGCTCGGGTACCTTTTTCGAGTTATCAATTGGGAGGTTCGTTATATGTCCCGAGAAGGGAGAGCGGGCAGCTTGTCCCTAGGGCCCGAGGAGGCAATCTAGCTCTCTATCGATCTCGTCTTGGCCTCTTGTTTGGTATGTTATTGCATAATCTGTGGGCTGGTAAGTGTGGGATTTGGTGGCCAATTGGTTAGGGCTCGCTCCCTTTGTTGATGTCTGATCAGCTCTTGCTGCATTGAATGTACAGCCTTTGGCGCTCCTCTACGCTCATATTTCCTTTATTATTGCCATTGGCCCTCGTAGGTTGGAATGGTGGCAGTTGTTGCTAACTGGCAAGTGGAGGTAGACTTAGGGATAACCCCTCTAGAAACAGTTTCTCTTGAGAGGGGTTCAGAAATGGTATACTTCCTACCCCGTGTGGTGGTATATTAGGGATTGACATCCGGGCTGACGCTTCATGTGTTTAGGCAAGAAGGCGCTGATTGGGGTCAGCCTGTCGGTTTGCCACTAGTTGAGGATAGTGGACTTGGAGAGTTCAAAGCAGAAGCTGGATGTCCTAAGGGATCTCGGTCGATGGGGAAATTGAGGTCGAGCCTGTGAGGCGAAGGCTCGAGCTCGGACCCGCTTATAGAGACTGAGATACAGTAGGACCTGAGGCAGGGGTCGTGATGTAGAGGGGACTGCGGCTTGGCGCCTTCTCGCCTGTTCTTCATCGTGTCGTTGAGCGAGGATTCGCTTGTCCCTTATCCATCTTTCCTCTTCCATGAGGATCAAGGATTCATCATGATGTCCTAATTCGTCTTCAGTAATGTGCCCATCTTGGCGCTCCATGCGCGCATTATATTCGTGGTCGGTCCGAAGCGGAATCCGCGGACCAGGTCTACTAGCCGGTGGTCTTGGGCCCGAGATGGGTGTTCTCAGTGAAGTGGGGCCGGCGGATCCTGTGCCGGTCGGGACTATGCTAGTGTAACTGGAACGTTGGAGTTTCCAATACCGATGGTGGAGCTTGGTGGTGGCTCAAAGGTGAAACGTGATACGAACCTTCCTCTCCTTCGCCCCCGTCCGCGTCCACGTCCATGAGGGGCTTGTCCGGCGTTGAGGTTCTCGTCTGCTTCAGGAGTTCTTCCATTGATGCGAGCGCTCCTTCGAAGATCGTTGGATTCTGACATGCGTCGGGATTCTGGGAACGCCGTCGAGATGATCAGATCTGAACGGAAGGTTGGTTTGATCAAGGTTAACATGTGTGTCCCACCGGGTGTTCCAAATTGATGAATGTCTGGAACACACACTTGATCACGAACCCAGCTCACGAACTGACCTGCAAGACAAAGCCTTGAGGTGGCCTAGGGGTAGACGGTCTGATGCTTAAGTCAGTGACAACGTAGAGAAATTTATAAGCGTAAGGCGTAGTGTATGTAAGATAATGAATAGAGAGCTCTACCAAACGTTTGTATTTATAGGACTCCAATCCGTAGATTGGTAAGATATGTAATTATGGTAAGAATACAACTCTTATGGAGATAACAGTTAAATTACCATGTTTAGAGGAAGTGTATTCCTTGTTAGACATTCTGAATATATGCGTTCCTTATAAAGATTTGGGCCGATGGACTCGTAAGTCCATCTTCCGTGTATCTCGAACCCATGACCTTTCTCAGGCCCTGGTCCAAAATTGAACGAAGCCCCGGAGTGCGAACCATGGACTTATAACCTTACACTCATAAGCTTCTCAAAAATGTCACTGATTAAAGCATCAGATTGTTTACCCCCGGCCACCTTGGAGCTTTGTCTTGTTGTGAGCTCGATTCGAGGTTAACCGCGGGTTCCAGACATCCATCCAAATTTTAGCCAAAATTTTGTAGCCAATATTATACAAGGATATGGGCATGAGATTTTTGGGGCTTCTTCTTTGAAATAAGTGTAATCACCGTCTGGTCCCACTCATGAGGCATTTGGTGACCATTTAAAATCTTAAGTATACCACTATATGTAACCTTAGTCTCATTTTCATCCCAATGGTGCATGTAAAATCCAGCTAGCATTCCATCATCGCCCGGATATTTCCATGGTTTCATGCTATTGATGGCTTCGAAGACTTCCTTTGCTGTGAATTCTCTCTGCAGAATGTCCAACTGTGGTTGTTGAAGTTTCGGGTTATTGTTCTCCATATATTCTACCATGTTGATCTCTGGACTTGGTTGAGCTGGAGTCGTTGCTAAGATATACATTGAACATACACACTAGAGGAATTGGCGTAAAATACATCGGGGTGTCTATTGATTTCACCCAAGGTAAGCAAAGAATAGATGGAGAACTTATCACTTGAATTAGGCCCGGGTATGATTCTTGGAAAAACAGTTTTTAACCTTCTTGGTCGAATCACTTTGGCAAAGCATATCATTTCCTCTCTTGAGATGTATCCATTGGGTATATGTAAGATATCTAAAACATTATGTGACAGAATTGATAAGCAAGGCTAGGTTCATATTGAAGGGCGACATGCAGGGCAGAGGTCCACGTTGGTGTACATGGAGAAAAATATGCTTACCAAAGAGCAAAGGCGATCTTAGCCTTAGAACTGCAGTCCAATATATCAAACTCTTGTTGTTAAACACTACTTGAGTCTATTACAGGATAAATATTCTCTTATGGTGTCGGTGTTGAAATCCAAATATTGTAAAGTATCGAGTTTTGAGAATGTCAAGGCAAAGTCTGAAGATTCTTGGGGTTGGAAAAGCTTAGTGTGGGGATGAGATCTACTCAAATCAAATTGGAAATGGCTGGTGAGAAGTGAAGAATCAACATAATTGAATGATAATTGTTTCCTAGGTGTTGATCATCTATTACAAATGAATGCTACCATCAGGGAGCATACCTCATTAATTGTAACTCATCTGCTAACAGATACAAAGCAATGGAGACTTCTCCTACTTTGGCTCATATTCCTCGATAAAATTGTAAGGAAGATTCTTTTCATTTATGTTTCTGCACATACCCAAAGGGATAAAATCATCTGGCCACATACACAGTTAGGTGAATATTCCGTCAGGACAGGATATTGAGTGCAGGATGAGGAGGGATCCAATGCAACCCTCTTTAGCCACCAACAATTCTAGTGTAATGAGAATTGGAAGGAATTCTGGAAATTGTAATTGTCAGAGAAAATCTTAGCATTTGGCGAGTTTTAAGGAATATGGCCTTGTTTGGCACAACTGGGCTTATAAGCAAAGTCAGCTTCTGCTTATTTGTGAGAATAAGCAGCTGGAAAGCAAAGCAGTTGAAAGTGTTTGGTAACTTCAAAATAAAAGTGCTTTTTAACATGTACAATAAATATATTTTACTGCAAACCAATGTTAAAGGATGAAATACTCTACTCAATCATTCAAAAAAACAACAAAATTCACGACTCGAAACATTTGCAATTCCTTCATCCAAAGATTTCAAATACATCCGCAGCTAAACAAAAGTATTCATTCATTGTCAACAAGATGATGTTCTCAATACAAGTTGCAATTTAATTGCAGTAGTCCAATTACAACACTTACAAGTTTTCATGAACACGCACATTCAAGCTGCATATACTGAGGACTCTCTGGAGCTACTCTACATCAACATGGAACAGCCTGCTATTGCAAACTAGCCAGTAATTAGTTTATGCTCAGCGACTGATATTAAACTTCTGCCACAAATAGTGCTTGGTTTCCAATTTTCTAGAACAATACCTTTCAGTTGGACTACATTTATGAGAGGGTGTACCATAACATGCTCTAAATTTCATAGCAAACCAACTTCTCATTATAGTTAAACTACTCGTAAACAAAGAAACCACATCATTAAAATCCCTATCTATTCACAAAACTGCTAGAAATATCCTAACACTTTGCATAATTAATTTTACATAGGTAGGTTAGAGTTTAATAAACAAGGCATCAAAATAAAGAGGGAGAACAAAACAATAAGATACAAATCATCGATAAGATACGAATTAAAAGAAGGAAACAGAGCAAACTTACAGCTACCAAGAGAACTGGGCAGAGAGGAGTCAACAATTGGAGATTATCACAGTTATGGTGGTCGATGGATATCAGCTAGCAGTGGTGCTTAGCAGTTAGCCACAAAAAACCTGTACAAGGGATCAGAATCATCATCCCAAAAATCCCAGAAAAATAATTTGTTTCATTAAGAAAGAGATGGGACCTTTTCGCCCTTCTGATGAAAATATCCCATTTTTCCATCTAGAATTGGATTGTATGCCGCTGAAATTGTAGGATTTGTATGAGGAGGAAGCCTGAGAGCAGCGGAGGGACGGAGGCAGCGTATCGAAGTGATCCCGAATCGAAGCGAGGATCCAGTTCACCGGATATCCATGTTGAGAGGGCGTAGAAACGAAAGAAAATAAAAGATGCAAAGAACGCGTCCTTGAAGAAGGAGAAGAAATAAGCTGGTTTTACCAGCTTCCGCTTTTTTCCATAATTTATCTTATGCTTATTTAAAAAGCGGTTTATTTTTTACTTACCAAACGCAAAAACCAGTTGCGCTTATAAGTTAAGCGGCTAAAAAGCGTTACCAAACAGGCCCTATATTACCCACAGCAATAAACTTGGATAGGCGGGGCATTAGTGAAAGTTTTGAATGTTAAATTTGTAGCCAATTTCACATTGAGGATGTCGATCGTATGTTTTTAAATTGTGATAGTGCTAAAAGGGTTTGGAGACTGTCACCTCTGGTTTTTAATTTTGACACAGCTGATACACTCAGGGTTAAAATTTGGTTCTGGTCTTGGCTGCAGAAGGCACCAAATAGGGTAGCAGTTAAATTATCAATGTGTTTGATGTTGAACATTCAGAAGTCCCGAAACACATGCATCTTCAAGGCTATTTCAATGGATCCGGCTCAAGTGCTGAATATTATTATGCAAGACTATACTCTAGCTACAGTGAGGGCGGAAAATCAAGATATTGAAGACATTTGGGTGCCATTACCTACGGAAAATGCGGGCATGGATGATGATTTGTCTATCGGCATAATCAGCTCGACGTTCGTTCTCAGTTTTGATGGTGCGTTTTGGGAAACTACTTCTGACGGTTTAGTTGCATAGTCAATCACACATGCTCAAAGCATAACTGAAAATGCGAATGGTTTTTTATCACTTTTCATCTTTATCTGCATTAACGTCAAAAGTAAAGGGTTGTTAGCATGGTCTCCGAAAAAATGTTCAACTGCATATGAAGGAGTTGGTTCTAATATCCATTTCATATGTCCTTATATCCATATTACAGAAGCAACAAGATCCACCACAGTTGATTGCTCTTTTTCAAGAGTTGTTTCTGGTTTGTACTATATTTTGATAAGAGCATTACCACTCTACCCCCTTCGCCATTAAAATTATAACACCACATCTCCCTACAACATGATCATTGGTAGGCCATGGATGACTCAGGCACGAGCCATTTTCTCTCCCTACCACTTGACCATGAAGTTTCCCACCTAGAAAGGCATCGCGGCAGTCCAGGAAAATCATAAAACCGCGCGGAGTAGCATGCTAACGGCCATCAAGGATGCCCGATCTGGAGGGGGTAAGTTGAGGATGTCCAACCTGTAGGAGGAGGAGAAAGGTGATGGAAGCTTGGTTGGGACCCCGCCTCGTATGAAGTAGAAGATATGATGGTGGGAAGGAGGGGGTTGTAAGTGTGGGCAAGCACCTTCTGGAGGATGTAAAGGAGGATTTGCGTTGTCTGCTAGCGGAGTATGAGGACGTCTTCACATGGGGAACGGAGGACCTGACAGGTGTTCCGGAGGAGATCATTGTTCATAAGCTTAACGTGTTCCCGGAGTTGAAGTTCATCCATCATAAAAAGAGGTCATTGGCCCCGGAGAGGGTAGAGGAAGTTCGGGCAGAAGTGAAGAGGCTTTTGGAGGCAGGGATCATGGAGGAAATATCCTATCCAGAGTGGATAGCCAATACGGTCTTGGTGAAAAAAACACGATGGCTCATGCAGAATGTTTATCACTGACTTGAACAAATGTTTTCCGAATGACAGCTACCCCCTTCCATCTATTTACTAACTTGTTGAGGCCATTACTGGTTACCAAGAGTTGGCGTTCTTTGACGCACACCGGGGATACCACCAGATCACGATGGCCAAGGATGACCGTCCTAAAACATCTGTTATCACTGACTTTGGTGCTTTTTGTTACAGGAAAATGCCTTTTGGCTTGAAAAATGCAGTTGCAACGTACCAAAGGATGGCGGACAAACTTTTCTGGAGCCAATTGGGAAGGAATTTGGAGGTATACGTGGAAGACATGGTGGTGAAGAGTCGGACCTATGGCTTTTTCTTAGCAGATCTCTGGGAGGTGTTCGACGTGCTCCGGACGGCAAACCTTAAGCTCAGCCCCGGAAAAAGCACCATTGGTGTCGGAGCGGGAAAGTTCCTCGGTTTTATGGTATCGGCACGAGGAATTGATGTGAACCCGGAGAAGGTGACAACACTCATGGATATGCCACCCCCAAGAGGGGTGAAAGACGTACAGAATTTGACCGGGTTGTTGGCGGCATTGAGTCGGTTCCTGGCTCGCGGAACGGAGAAGCAGTTTCCCTTCTTCAATATACTCCGAAGGGAAAAACCATTCAAGTGGATGGAGGAATGTGACAAGGCGTTCAAAGGCTTGAAGAAACACTTGGCTGGCCTCCCCACCTTATCTAAGCCAATGCTTGGGGAGGAAATTTTCTTGTACATCGCGGCAACCGAGCATGCCATCAGCTCCGCCCTCGTACGAAAAAGTGGAAGAGTCCAACAACCGGTGTACTTTATGAGCAGAGCATTCCAAGGCCCGGAGACACGATATACTGCTTTGGAAAGATCGACACTGGTCTTGGTCCATGCATCCCGACGGCTCCGCTCGTACTTCCAAGGACATCTGATCACTATCTTAACAAACCACCCGTTACGACAGATCATGCTCAAACCAGAAGCCTCGGGAAGGATGAGGAAGTGGGTGATGGAGCTGGGAGAGCACGAGATCAAGTACCACCCTCGGAAGGCCATCAAGGGGCAGGCGTTAGCGGACTTTTTGCTAGAAATGGCTGAACCAGAAGGAGACCAGTCGAAGCGACCCCTGGATGTGTGGAAGCTGCACATGGACGGATCATCACACGCCAACGGAGGGGGAGCAAGAGTGTTTCTTACTTTCCCGAAGGTACGGAGCACATATATGCTATACAGTTTGGGTTCAAGGCGACCAACAACGAGGCGGAGTACGAGGCTCTCCTGGCCGGGCTGAGATTGGCGTCAGAGGTAGGAGCCAAGAAAGTTGAAGTTTACAGTGATTCCCATATCATGGTTCAACGGGTGATTTGAGAAAATGAAGCAAAGGAACGGAGCCTCCAGAAGCACTTGGAAGCGGTGAAACCGCTATTGAAGAAATTTCGCAACATAACTGTGGTGTACATCCCTCGGGAGGATGACTGCAAGGCGGACGCCCTCAGCAAACTTGCTTCATCAGTATCAAGCCTGATCGGAGCGTAATCTGCTGATGGAAACCCTCTCTACGCGAAGCTACGACGCCCCACAAGTAGCAGCAGAGGAAGTTTCGGCAGACTCGTGGATGACTCCCATGTTCGAGTTTCTATAGGAAGGAAAGCTGCCAGACAATAAGGCATCAGCACGGAGGATTCGACAAAAGGCGCCGCACTACACCATCTTGGATAGGTCCTTCCTCAGATGGGGATAACTCCAACCGTGGTTAAAGTGCGTGGATTCAGACGAGGCGCAACGTTTGGTAAAAGAAATGCATGAAGGACCCAACTGTAGCCACCATAGAGCTCGGACCATCACCCAGAAGATAATGTGCACGGGGTACTACTAGCCCACTCTGTTTGAGGACGTGCATGAATATGTCCAAGCCTATGTGTTGCGTAAGAAGTTTGCCCCTCTCATCCATGTGCCCCAAGAAGAAAGGGTAGGTAGGGATCACCGGTTCGTGGCCCTTTCACTGATGGGGGATTGATCTAGTCGGCCCATTTCCCTCCGCTCCAGGAGGATTCAAGTGCTTAATTGTGGCGATTGACTACTTTAGCAAATGGGTAGAGGCGAAACCACTCACCAACATCCGGGGCTTCATGTGTGAATTTTTGCTGGAAAAACATCATTTGTCGATATGAAATTCTTAAGTACATAGTCACAGATAATGGAGCCCAGTTCGAGAACAATCTATTCCACTTTTGGTGTAAGGAGTACGGAATCACTCAAAGGCTCACCTCCGTTTACCACCCACAAGCTAAACGTCAGGTGGAGGTGACTAACCGAACGATGGTAAACGGATTGAAGACTCGACTACAAGGATCACGAGGCAATTGGGTAAACTGAAAGAGCATCAACAGGAGAATCTCCGTACAGTCTGGTGTATGGAGCAGAGACAGTGATACCAGCGGAGGTCGGAGTTCCTAGTCTCCGGACTCTTACCTAGGATGACGAACAAGGTGGACAGAGCTCTCCCTTGGGATCCAGCAGGTTGTTGGATTTGGACCTGTTGGAGGAGAAACGGGAGCAGGCCGCCCTCCATGAGGCTAAAGTTAAGGAACGGGTGAAACGATACCATGATAGGCGTGTGCCCAAAGAATCGTTCGCTCCTGGAGAATGGGTGATGCAGAGGAGTGACAAGAGCCAGCAGGAGGCAAGTGGCAAGCTAGCACCAAACTAAAAGGGTCTGTACAAGTTAAGGCGGTATATTCGGGTGGAAGTTACGAGCTAGCAGATCCGTCCAGACGAGTTATTCCCCGGAGATGGAACATCACCAACCTCCGAATATCTTTTGGGGCTTCCTGAATTGGTACGCACCCCAGCAGAGTATGTAATTTCGGGCCCTCTGGAAGGATTTTGCTTAAAGCCCCATTTATCATCTTTTACTTGTATTTCGCCCTGATCCTGTTGGCAAAGGGTATGCCCGGGTGAAGGCAACTCGGTTAATTAAATGAATGAAGGATTTCGTGTCACTTATACAATTCTTGTTTAAGGATTTTCAAACTCGTTGTTGGACCGCATGATTTCCCTCCGTAACGTTTGAATAAGCACGCGGGGGTGAAGGAGAGTTTGAACAAACTAAACGGAACGCTTGAACAAGCAAAAATGAAAACAAAAACGCTTATCGAAAAAAGCTAACATTTGAATAAATGACATATCATGAACATGAATGACGGTCCTAACGGACTTGTATGCATACAAAATAAAGGAAGAAATACAAGGATAAAGATACAAACTATGTATGAAGAAATATGTGGTCTCGAAAGACCTATACAAATATTATCTACATACGTGGACCATGACTCTTGGACGGGTTGTATGGACCTCGGCGCTCGGTAGGCTAGTTGATACTTTCCTAATCTACGGGAGAAGTTGGCCTCGTAGTGGGCGGCCTCGGAGCAGAAGAAGACTTTCCTCCGATCCCAACACAAGCTGCCTCACCTACGATCATAGGTGAAACGGCCCCCTCTCCGGGTACAGTCGGAGTGGTGTCTGCCTCGCCTGGAATTGGCTCAGGAATATCAGGGCCAAGATCATAGAAAGCAGAAGTGCTGGCTTGGCCCAAAGTGGGAAACGAGGGAACCTCGGGTAATTCCAAGAGGGAGACCCGGAGACGCAGAACAACCTTATCTTCCGCCAGAGTTGTAGATGTGATGAGGAATGAGAAGTGACTATTTTTAGATTATTCATATAATCTAAAAATGGTAACCATGGTTCTTGAAGGTTTATTTTAAGTATGTTTTATTTATTTCCTTTTAGATTTAGGACATTATTATAGGAAAATAGAGGAAATCTTAATCCTCTTTAGATTTACTTTTCTTAGGTAATATATAATTTAATCTCCTATGGAGAACTATTCAGACAATTAATATATAAAATTCTTTGCGACAAAAATCGTAAATCTTCAAGTGCGAGCAACTCAAACTTACCCGACAGATGCGACGTTTGACGGATCCTGAAGCGTGACGTGGAAGGACAATATCGTTACTTTTTATAAGTTTCCAGTCGATTATACATTTTTTCTACATCCATCAACTACCATTTAACCAGTTATTCACCACGTTCGAACCCTAGGATCCGTTACATAAATCCCGCGCTATCCGTCCTGCATCATTTTGGTATCAAGAGCTCGGTCGAAGATGGTGAACTAACATAAGTGGCTACGTTGTCATGAACCTCCAGATGGTAGATTTAGCCCTCGAAAATTTGAAGACATTGCGAATTTTGAACAAGGAAGCATGACAGTCAAAGAATATATGAACAAATTTAAGGAATTGAAGGTACACTGCAGAGTTCATGAGGGCGAAGAGATGACTTTGGCTAGATTCAAGTCAGACCTTAAGCCAGAGATCCGAAGTTGTATGATACCTCACCCAGTTGGTACTGTCACTGAAACCTTTCAACTAGCTCTTCAATTTGAGAAGAATCTGCAATTTAGTTCTTTCACTAAGGTGAACACTACACGAGAAAGGATTGCAAAGAGGTTTACGCTTCCAGAGAGGCATACTAAAACTGCAATTATTGAGTCCCAAGTCGAATCACCAAGTGTTGAAGAACGAGAGAATATTGATAATTCTTTGTTGAATCTGAGAGAACGGATCATTAACGACCCGAAAACAGTTTTTCAGACTACTGTGAGTTGTGGGAGGGAGTATCGGAAACTCACCATTGACGGGAGAAGTAATATAAATGTGATTTCGGAAACTACAATTGAGAGGCATGAACTGCAGACTGAATCACATCCTGAACCATACAAAGTTTCTTGGATGAACAACACAATTATTTCAGTAAACAGAAGATGTTTAGTACACTTGAAGAAGGGTAGATATTCAGACTCTGTTTGGTGTGATGTTGTGCCTACCAGGATTACTCATATTCTTTTAGGTCATCCTTGGATAAATGAACGGAATGTTTCACATAATGGTCATACCAATACTTACTCTTTTAACTTCAACAATGAGCACATTATCTTAAAGTCTTTGAGTCCAGAAGGTTTGCAGAAATTTATAAAACCAACAAGCGCTAAGGTAATGACTGAGAAGGTTGAAGCAAGCGAGGAAGATTAAAGTGCAGTCAAACTTTAGAGAATGTACATGTTACAGAAGATGCTGAAGAGAAACCAAAGTGCGACCACATCTTTGAGCATTTTAAGGAGGTTGAAGATGTTGAAGAGGATAAGCAATGCAAACCAATGTTTGTGAAGAAACCCAATGAAGAGACTTTCAATAGGGAAGAAACAGTTGCAGAAGAGAGAAATGTTGAAATATCAGCTACCAATTCAGAAGAGACAAAGTGGGAGAGAGAAATTAAGTTTACTAATTCTGCACTTTTGTCTTTTGGAGGAGTTAAGAAGATTACTAAAACTCAAGTGAAGTATTTTCCCAAGTTGCCTAATTAGTTTCTGCAGTATCACATGGTGGAAGTAAGGATGTGCTACGTCTCAGAAAAATTCCGAAATTAGTATATAGCCAGAAATATCTTGTTCGTTGGAAGTATCTCGTTTGATGGAAGGGACATCCACGTGAAGAATGTTCAAGGTATACAGATTTGGAGCCTTCTAAGATGACCCATAATTTTAACTCGCCGGAGTCGAGTTTTTTCAAGCTGGCGAGAATGATGAGGAATGAGAAGTGACTATTTTTAGATTATTCATATAATCTAAAAAGGGTAACCATGGTTCTTGAAGGTTTATTTTAAGTATGTTTTATTTATTTCCTTTTAGATTTAGGACATTATTATTATAGGAAAATAGAGGAAATCTTAATCCTCTTTAGATTTACTTTTCTTAGGTAATATATAATGTAATCTCCTATGGAGAATTATTCAGACAATTGATATATAAAATTCTTTGCGACAAAAATCGTAAATCTTCAAGTGCGAGTGACTCAAACTTACCCGACAGATGCAACGTTTGACGGACCCTGAAGCGTGACGTGGAAGGACAATATCGTTACTTTTTATAAGTTTCCAGTTGATTATACATTTTTTCTACATCCATCAACTATCATTTAACCAGTTATTCACCACGTTCGAACCCTAGGATTCGTTACATAAATCCCGCGCTATCCGTCCTGCATCAAGATGGTTCGCCCGGATAAATTGAAGATGGGCCTTGTGGTTCAGGAGAGTGAGGAACAGAGATCTCCGGAACGGAATGAAAATCATCATCCGAGGAAGACATCTCCTCATCATCGGAAGCTTGAGCCTTGCCCTTAGAGGAGGAACCAACCTTCGCAGGACCCCTAGACGAAGAGCCGATCCTCATAGGGCCCGGAGGGCGTGGATTCTGCCCAGCTCCGTGATGACGACCTCTAGGGCCTCGTTTTCCCTTCCCTTTGGCATGAGCGAGTCGGTGCCTTTCCAGCTCGGCCAGTTCCTCAGCACTAAAGGGCCAAATTACAGCAGCATCCTCACGTAGGCGAGCGACCCGGCGAGCTGATTCTTCCAGATCGACAGAAACTTAGATCCATGTGTACCTCTCAAAAGTGTAGTCCAGAGATATGCAACTAGGAGTTAAGATCGGGGATTGTGGAAGGGGTGACCCGGCATGCATATGTTTCCACCATTTAACCGTCTCCTCAAAAGCGGGGCGATACTGGGACTCCTGATCACTCCAACCCATCTTGAACATCCGGACAATTAACTTTCTCACCTTATTAGGGAAGTTTCGGTATACAGGCGGCGAGACATGTCCGAGCCGGAGCCCAGTTAAATAATAGAAAAGCTGCAAGGTGACCAAGTTCTCTTGCAGCAACCTATTCCGCCTGGAAAATGACCGAGTCTCGTTCTCTAGAACAAGATGGTCCCTCGAGTATTCGGTCCTCTTCTCTAGCCTATTTTGTTTGTCATAATAAAAGGGTAGATCCGCCCATACTAGGTCCAACTCCTCCTTTAGCTTGGCCTTATAGTATTCATGCTCCGCTTGCAACATGGAGATAGTGGCATCCACGTCAAGAGCGCTATCAATCCGTTCCCGGGCAAAAATTTGAAACTAAATAAGAGTCCCGAATTGATCAGATATCTCCCGGAGACGAGTAACAAGAGAATGAATATCCGGAAACTCAACCATCAAGGGTCCATTCCGGATCAAATGAATAAGTCTCTAGTCCTTTGTCCGTCCAACTGCCAGCGAGCTAACTCCGTTTCTAATGCTTGGCACTTTGAACATGGAGGACTAGTGGAATTTGAACTAGCCGGAGAAGGAGGGCGTATTCCATGATCTCCGGAATGGATATTACCCCTTTGGTCCCCAGGCTGAGCTAAAGTAAGAAAACAAAACTTAAATAAAACACAAGCAGGAAAATGCTAGTTTCATTGAAAGAATGAAGAATTACATGGTATGAAGGATCATCCCCCCATCGGAGTCATCACTTCCTCCCTTCCTACACTAAACAAAAAGAGAGTCAAGGTTCTTGGCGGATGAAAGTGATTCGAAAAAAACAGCGGAAAACAGAACTGTAATGATGAAACTAAGGCTTGTGACCTACATCAATATCTTCACTATCCTCATCATCCTCGCCGCCCTGCCCATTTCCACCTTTTTCCTCTTCCTCTTCTTCTTCTCCGTCACGGAGATCTTCTTTAGCATCAGGCGGAGAGTAAAGGTTAAAATCCTCCAAGTATTTGGCCTTTGCAAGCGACTCCGAAAGCCTCAGGATCCTCTTTCTCCGGTTTGGCGACTTCTTTGCTCAGGCCCACTAGCCCTTGATTAAAGGTACCAACAACGTCGGCTGAGACCGACTTCTGCACCTCCGCCTCGAAGTTCTCATCAAAGACGGATAGCACGAATGGCTTCATGCGCTCGTCCGCCCCGAAGGAACTGATCCACTGAATAGTTGTACTCACCAGCAGCCTTGGGTGATATAAGAATTTATGTACTCACCCTGGCGGCTCTTCGGAACCCATCCCTTCATCTTGTGGTAGACCTGGTGGATGGACAGGTTGTTGGAAGCCCGGTAGATATCCGTCAAGTCTCGCTCGAAGGCAAGACTCTAAAGAATCTTGTCAGTGAAAGCCACGCAGAGCTCCTTCTGAGCAGCCCGAGAGGCGATGACCTCCAGTTCTTTGATCCAGGCCTCGGCCTCCTCCAGTTCTTTGATTCGGGCTTTCGCCCGATCCAGCTTACGGCTTAGGTCACTACTACAAAGGGGTGGATGCAAGGCACATATTTAAGGCGTTTGATGGGGGCGCGTTTTTTTACGCCTTGATTGATAGTAGCGAGTTCGCTACCTCTTCAAGCTTAGCAAAAAAAATTACATTCAAGACGGAAAGAGGCAGTTAAAGGCGGAAATGGGATTTGACGTTAAAAGATACTTGACCAAGGCGGAAAAAATGTATCCGCCTTAAATTGAATTGGTTGTTGCGATCTCGCAACCTTTGTAGTAATATGAACGTGTCTGTAGCGATTTCGTAGGTTAGCTCGGTAGTCGTAGGTTTGTTCGTTGCGATATCATAAGCTTTGCTAAACCCTAATTTTAGCAGGCGAGGATATGGGAGATGTCGTAACTGGGACGGTAGTATATTGCGTTTGCTGTTACGGCATCGCTTCTTAAAAGGTCAAATTTGTCATTGCTCAATGTACAGTGCATGTGAGGGTGATTAAAATGTTACGAGATCGCTGGCTACTCGAAGGTGTGAGCAAGGGCGTAGCGAGTTCGCAACAGACTCTGTATGGGTCACAGATTTAAGCTGAACTGGCCGTTCTAACTCCAAAAACAAAAACTTTAAAAGGGTCTAAACAAGTGGGTATTGAAGGGTGATCAGTTGAAGTGTTCTCGGAGGTCTCATTGTTCCCGTGTTGGTGTAGGTAAGGTTTAACTTGCGTAATATACTGGCTTGTCTCTTGATTTTGGTTGATTTTATGCATAATTTTTGGTTGCATTTTGGTTTATCTTGGTTGTTTTGTTAATGCTGTGTGTAGTTTATGTGTTGATCATCTAAAGTCAGTGGGTTAGTAGTATTGTGTAGCTGTTTGTCTGATTTGTGAATTATGGACCGCGAACAAATAATGAAGGAGAATGCTCGATTATCGAAGGAGTACTTAGATTTGGTTGAACAGTTCTTAGATGTTGGGTTGCAACATTGTAGACAGAATAGCATAGGAGGGGTTAGATGTCCATGCAACAAGTGTAGAAACAACGCCATATTTGAAGATATTGTTGTCGTGTGTGAACATTTAATTTGTAAAGGTTTTGACAAATCCTACACAGAATGGGTTTGGCATGGGGAAGGCCATTATGGAAGTGACCAGGTGGAGATGGAGGAGGGAAGCGCAGAGGAAATCCTGCAGTATAATGAACAGCTTTCAGACATGTGCGACGATGTTGTTATGGAGTTTGTTGGGAAGAAAAGTATGCTGGAGGCAATGTATGACGATAAAAACACAAGCTTATATGTTGGGGCTAAGCATTCTAGACTGGGAGCAACATTGTTGTTAATGAACCTAATGGCAAGGCATGGTATTTCTGATAAAGGAATGACGGAATTGCTAGAGTTGGTTAAAGAGTTACTTCCTCAGGACAACTTGTGTCCTGACAGGGTTTATGCTGCGCGGAAGATATTGTGTTCTATGGGCATGGAGTTTACCAAGATTCACGCATGCCCGAATGATTGTATGTTGTATAGGGGGATTGTTGATTCCTTGAGGGATGATTGCAAGGTATGCGGTGAGTCTAGATGGAAAAAGAAGGAGGGAAAGGTCGAGGTATGTGGAGAAACAGTGACAACATCGACAAAGCAAGGTCCTGCTAAAGTGATGTGGTACATGCCCTTGAAACCGAGATTGACGCGTTTATATGCCAATCCGGTTGATGCAAAATTGTTAACATCGCATGCCGATAGGGTTCGAGAGGAAGATGATGATATTATATCTCACGCTTCTGATGGTGATCAGTGGAAGAAGATGGATGCTATGTACCCAGAATTTGCTGACGAACCTAGACACGTGCGCTTAGGACTATCTACTGACGGAATGAACCCTTTCGGGAACATGTCCAGAACCAACAGTTCATGGCCAGTGATGCTTGTTATTTATAATCTACCTTCATGGTTGATGATGAAACGAAAGTATGTGCTTTTGAACACTATGATCTCGGGGCCTAGGCAACCTGGCAATGACATTGATGTATATCTAGCACCTCTTGTTGAGGAGTTGGAATCCTTGTTTAAGCATGGGATTCATATTCCTGACGGAAGTCGAGGGGACGCGACATTCCAACTTAAAGCCATGTTGATGTGGAGCATCAATGATTTCCCTGCTTTGGGTAACCTTGGAGGGTGTTCTGTGAAAGGGCATTTTGCATGTCCCGTTTGTGAGAGCCATACTAGTCATTGTCAATTAAAGCACGGTGGTAAGCCTGTTTATCTAGGTCATAGACGATTTCTACCTAGAAGCCATCCGTGGAGGAGTGCAAAGAAGTGGTTTAACGGTCAGGAAGAGCATGGTTTTGCCCCAGTCCCACTATCAGGTACTGAAATATTGGAAAAGGTAGCGGGCATGGAGTTTGTGTTGGGAAAGGGAAAAAAGAAAAGCGCTCAAACTACGATTTGGAAGAAATGTTCGATTTTTTTCAAGCTCGAATATTGGGAGCACTTGGATGTGCGCCACTGTCTAGATGTCATGCACATAGAGAAGAATGTATGCGAAGCTTTGGTTGGGACGCTATTGAATACACCGGGCAAGAGTAAGGATGGATTGAAAAGTAGAAAGGATTTAGTCAATCTTGGCATAAGGACGTCACTTGCTCCCGTTCAAGAAGAAGCAGGTACGACATACTTACCACCTGCTTGTTATTCCTTGTCATCTGAGGAGAAGGAGAGTTTCTGTAGAACTCTAAAATCAGTAAAGGTGCCTTCTAAATATGGTTCGAACATTAGTAGTTGTGTATCTACCGCCGAGTTGAAATTAGTGGGAATGAAGTCGCACGATTGCCACAACCTGATGCAGGATTTGAATGTCATTGCTCTGAGAGGTTGCTTGCCTTCTCACGTTGGAGATGCAGTTGCAAGGCTTTGTTATTGTTTTAAACAAATATGCCGCAAGAGAGTAAGCCGTCGTAAGTTGGATGAATTGCAGGATATGGTAGTTGAAGTACTGTGCAGGCTAGAGATGTATTTTCCCCCTTCATTTTTTGACTTAATGATTCATTTGATAGTTCATTTGGTGCGGGAGGTGAAACTGTGTGGACCGATGTACTTGAGATGGATGTACCCATTTGAGAGGTACATGAGCATTTTCAAGCATTTTGTTAAGAATCGTTATCGACCGGATGCCAATATAGTGCAGCGATATGTCGCGGAAGAGGTAATAGAATTTTGTACCAACTATTTACAGGATGTACCTACTATAGGACTGCCAGTCTCCAGACACGATGGTAGATTGGATGGTGTCGGACTACGCCATAAGTCTAAATTTAGTCCTTCTTCCGATGAAATATCTACAGCACGCAACCATCATTCAGTGAGTCCTTATGTTGATGTTCACCTTAATGATATTAGGTCAGCACACCCGAGCTGGTCGGAACCTAGAATCTAGAAGCTCATTGCAGAGACTTTACTAGTTGGCTGAAAATACATGTGCAGAATGGCGGTCAACACCCCGACGTTGTACAATGGGTTGCCAAGAGACCCCTAGGCACAGTTACGTCGTTTAGCGGGTATGACATCAATGGATACACGTTTGGTACTAAGTGGAGTGATGATAGGTCTGCAACCCAAAATAGTGGGGTATCAGTACCTGGAGAGGGTGATAATGGTTTTTTTGGTACCATTACTGATATATGGGAAATGGACTTTGTCCATGTCCGAATCGCATTGTTTAAATGTGAATGGGTAGATCAAGGTAAAGGGGTGCGCACAGAGGATTTAGGCATCACTCTAGTTAAGAGAGGAATTCTCGGGTCTATGGATGATCCATTCATCATGGCGGCTCAAGCTCATCAGGTATTCTATGTGGAAGATCCAACTGATACTCGATGGGAGATCGTTGTTGATGGTAAGAAAACATTCATCTATGGTGACGGTTTGTTCGACGATGACTCCACTGTTTCTACCGACACCATTCCGCCCTCGGTGTACGAAACTCTGGAGGAGGATGATGACATTGTTTGCGCGTCGGTGTGCAGAATGGATCGTGAGGAAGGCATGTGGATTAATCTTGCGGGGAAAACTACAAAGAGGAAGGGGAGGCAACCAAAGAAGAAGAAGAGCAAAAAAGAGTAAAAAACAAAAGTAGCTATTTGATAACCATTGTTTTTGAATATTATGCTGTATTTCATGGTTCATGTAGTTAAATTTTGATTTAATTAATGTTAGTACACTAAATCTTCTAATTCTTAAAAAAATTTGTACACTGCTGTAGACGTGGCGATACTGTAACGAAACACGCTAGAAACCAATGCATGTTAACTTGTTGCGTTGCGAGTTCGCGACATTGGCTAACCGATTACGCTTTCGCAAGAAAAAGCTGCAATTCGCAGATAAGCTTCTGTCTCTTGAGTCTGACAGGTTACGATCTCGCTTGATGGGATCAAATTTGTATAAATTTGATTAACTAGAAACTAGCGAATTCGCTAGTATCTCGCCAGGTGAGAAACTTGATACCGGCGAGATCGCTAGTATAAAGCCACATACCAAAAAATTAGATTTAACTCCTTAGTAAAGTGGTGTTATATTATGAAACTTTGGCCACACTAAATAAATAATGGAAGTTTAAATAATCAAATATACATAATAAAATAGATGACATTCAAATTCAAATATTCTTCGCAATGTTGTTAGAGAAACTGATAAAAACAATTTGAAAATGAAATTGTTTGGATTTGAGTACAAGTACTAGCCAACATGAACGAATGCAAATCTAATCATCATTGCTAGGAGGTGGTGTCTGTGATGGTGCCGGTGGATCCCCCTTCAATTTTTTCCTCGCACTAGCCCTTTCAATGCCACGTATCACCTTCTCCGTTAACCAGTTTTCGTGATTGATTTTGGCCACTTTATCCCTGAAAAGGTCGATTGTCTCTTCTAAACCTTTGTAGTATGCCTCTGAGGGTACACCTGTTCATGTAAGTGAAACAAAAAAAGGCTAAGTATAGCAAATAAATTGTATAACACAGAAAATAAACTGTAGGGGTTTAGTGTGGCTAACCTTCGACGTTCTCTCTGACTTCTTCAGGATTAAACTGTAGCGGTTTCTTGGGTCCATCCGCTACTTTCTGCCACACACCATCAATCAACTCAAACTTACCTTTCCTCTCAAAATATGACATCGTATAGAAGCAACACTCCTGGGCTATTGGAGATAATTTTATCTTGGGATGCACTGAGGTAAGAAACATGGTTATGAAATTACCGTAAGGGAGCTTCTTGACTGTCCTATTATTTTCGACCACACTTTGTCTCATGTGCTCGAAAATGACATGGCCCGGGTTCAACTGTATCTCCTCCATGACGCAGTAAAATATGCTCACAGTAGTATAGTTCATCTCGGTGATCCAACCACCCTTAGGCACGACACTCCTAACGACCATCTCATAAACATTCCTCTCCTCACCACTAAGTTTATCCAACTTATAAGATCTAGGCACCCCTAAATCCTCAGCATCTCTATCAAAGTACTTCTTAGCATACTCTACAACTTGAGCTCGATCCAAAACCCCATACTCAGGCCATTGTTCTCAAATGTAAAACCCCGGAGGGGGTTGGTTGCTATAGTCCTCGTTAACAGCATAGGTCACGTTCAATGCCTTGTTAAAAAACTCCTCCCCAATCTCGTAGTCCTTCTTATTAACCCTGGTGAACCACCTACCCGTCTCCTTTTCTTCCTCAATCAACTGGTGAAAATTAGCATAAAATTGGCACGTCTCATCCTTATGTGCCGGATAATTCAAACCTAACAAGTCACCCAACTCATGAAATTGAAATATCTTTAACACATTCCCCAAACCTAGTTCTTCTATCTGATCAAAATCAACAACATAACAATCTAGCAATTGACTATGCTCCATGTAATTAGAATAGGCTTGGGATGCATCAAAACTTACAAATCTTTGCTTATCATATTTGGTTGAACTTGTTCCCGCCGTCGCCCGTGGCTGAGATCCCGTCGCCCGTGGCTGAGATCCCGAAGCCCGACCTTCATCACGTCGGGCACCCTGCACAAACGGATTGGGTGCCAAATTCTTCGTCCTTGCCATTTCTCTTGTCGGATGGGTATGTGAGATTTTGGTTTGTTTATTTTTTCTAAGCTCTGAGACGTTCGATCGATGTTTGAAATCAGAAGATCCCCAAATTTGATATTTAAAGGTTCGCTTCTTGCGATATCGTAACTGCCAAGACAGCTTATCTTCAGCTTGGTTACGATCTCGTAACAATACACGCACAAAAGTAAACGACGCCGTGTAACATGCTATTTAATTTTTGTTGTTCTATGTGTCAATCTTTGTTGTTACGAATTCGCAAGGGTAGACAACGTACGCTGCGATATCGCTACAGATTCTCTAACTAGGCTCTGTTGACTGAATACGGCTTGTTGCGATATCGGAAGTTCCTCGTAAACATGTGCTAGTTAGTTGCGATATCGCTGGGTGTTCTGTTCATAATAAATCATCATGAAACGTGACAGTGACGATTTCGCTAGGACCACGCACTATACAAAAAGTGAATGATTTTGCTGATACGATATTGTCTCTTAGGATGAATAAATAAAATGTAAGGGACAATATATCAAAACAAGAAAAAAATAAATGTACATGTGCCAAAATGGAAAACACAAGTTCATTACAATAGAAACAAACTGGTGATACAAAAATACATAGTGAAGAACAAACAACTAATACTAGTAGATCGTTCGTTCACCGAGGACATGAAGCAGTTCCTGATCGCAAGTGCATGCATCACAGGTGATGTCCGCCGGATCAAGGGGTGCCCAAGGATCGTACCTCTCAAACTTATTGAGGCCAGCATGCGGAATGCAGCAGATCGGCCTAGGCCTAACTGCTACTTTTGAGAAGTACCTGAGGTAGTGTCTCCAACCCCAAGCGTATCTCAGACCTCTTTTGACGCGTTGTCGAGCTAGACGGAGGCCCTGTTTGTCGGTTCTCTTCATGGTTGTGATGACATTCATGCCTCTTTGAATGTCACCTTCGCAGATTGCAAAAACAGCCAACACATAGGTCGACGGTGTGTGACCTACTGCAGAAGTTTCGGTGAGCCACTGTCGAGCCCACTCGGTCGCTCTTCCGCTCACGTAGCGACGAAGAACCCAGTCGAACTCTGCACGAATCAATACCAGATTTATCATGTCATCTGGTAGGGCGCTGAATAGAGACACATCCATTGGAAGCAGAAGGCAAGGAATATGAGAAGGCAGAAGGGAATGTGGGAATGAAGGGTCTAATGAGGTTCTAAATGGAGAAGGGGTTGATATTTAAAGGGTTGAGGTGCTCCATTATTCAAAAATATGTCAGAGTTCCTAGACAAAAAGCAGTCATTATGGTATTAATGGAAGGAAAATGTAAAGGCATTCTCACCTTTCCATGGACACCCCATGCAAACCCCCAAAATAAATTAATTACTGATGGAATTTCAAAGGTTTTTACTGATGTCAAAGGTCAGACAAAGCCCAATACTTACAGCCTAATATATTACCAAAAGCCCTTATCTCGTTGCGATATCGCTAGAGAATCGCCAGCTAGGCTCTGTTGACTGAATACGAGCTGTTGCGATATCGTTAGTACCACGTAACATATAAGCGAGTACGTGACGAGTTCGCTTGTGTTGATTCATCTAATAAACGTGCCACTTACGATATCGGTAGGAACACGCACAATAGCAACAGTAACTAATTTTGCGATGAAGCTAGTGATTTAGCGAGCGATTTAGCTGAAAAAAAATAACCGATGTGAAGCACTTCCTGCTCGCAAGTGCATGCATCACATTCGATGTCCGCTGGATCAACCATCGTGTAGCGTCGGTACCTGAAGCCGTCATTGAGGTCAGCATGTTCCTGGCAGCATCTAGGCTGAGGCACTACTACATCGAGGTACCCCCTGTAGTGCGCATTGCCTCAGGCGTAAGCCAATTCGAGTTGCACGCGATCCCGAACTTCCTTGAGGCCTTTCTTGTCGGTTCTCTTCATCTCGGTGATGACATCCATGCCTCTTTGAGCATCATGACCTTCGCAGATTGCAAATATAGCCAAGGCATAGGCCGACTCTCTGTGGCCTATTACAGAAGCCTCGGTGAGCCATTGTCGAGCCCAATCGGTCGCTTGGAAGCTCACATACCGACGAAGAACGTGTCTGAACGTAACACGAATCATTATAAGATGAATCATGTCATCTGGGAGGGCGCTGAAAAGTGTCAAATCCATGGGAATAAGATGGCAAAGAATAGGAGAAGATTGAAGGGAATGTGAGAATGAAGGCTCTGATGGGGCTCTAAAGGGAGAAGGGGCTGAGTTTTATAGGGGTGAGGTTCTACATTGGTCAAAAACATGTGAGAGTTCCTAGACTGAAATTAGTAATTGTTGTATTAAAAGAAGAAAAATGTAAAGGCAGTCACACCTTTTCATTGACCACATTCACACCCCCTAAAGAATTAATTATTGATGGAATTTCAAAGGTTTTTACTGATGGGTCCGTGGACGGTAGCGATATCGCTAATCTTCAAGCCTAACAATTGTGTGAAGCTTTTGTTGTTACGAACTCGCTAGAGTATCTCACAAAAGGCTCTGTCGACTGAGTACGACTTGTTGCGAGTTCGCTACTATAAGTTACACAGGTAGCGACTTCGCTAGGGAGGCGCCTCGCTACTATGCCATTCATAAGTTTTGTTGTTCTATGTGATCATGTGCAGTAGCGATCTCGTAAGAAAGATCGCCAACATTTGTCCCACATCGGCTGATTAGAAGGTGATTTTTCAGTTTATATACACTTACATTTTACAAGGGTTCGATAAGTCGCCGACCAGCGCAAACTGAACATGAAACACCAAGGCTGAGGCCCAATACTTACATAGGCTATGGCCCAATACTTACACAAGCTAATGCCCAACACTTATACGCCCAATATAGACCCAAACCCAAAAACCATATTTTGATGGGTTTTTATCATGTAGCGAACTCGCTACGGAAGAATCATTCTAATTAGTAGCGAGATCGTAACCCAAAAAGCCTTTTTTTTTAATTGAACTACTAACTAGCGCTATCGCAACCCTGTCGCCAACTGGTTTTCTGGGTTATGTGGGTTTGTGGGTTTGCGGGTTTGTGGGTTTAGGGTTTAGGGTTTAACTGTGGTAACGTGTATACTAGCGATATCGCTACTACACAAGCTAATTAGATTGTAACTAAAAAATAAAACTTTTAATTTTTTATTAGCAATTTTCACATTCTAACATATATATATTTTATATAGATGCAGTACAATACTCTATTTGTTAAATATCCATCATGATATTCACTCAGGTAGAGTACATCTTTGTACATAAGCAGTATGACATAACTCTATGTAAAACATCAATAATTCGGTTTAAATTTTTAAACGCAATATCATATTCTTAAATATGTACATTTTATATCTAAACAGTATAATACTCAATTTGGAATATATCGAACATCACATTATGTCAAACAGAGTACATGTTAGTACATCAGCATGCAATGTTATTAAGCGATACTCGGTAGTATGATGAGTGATGACAGTTGGTGAGTGAACGTGTGCATGATACTTTGTTTAATTCAAGAATCGTGCTTGTAATCACATAAAAGAGTTGTAATAAACTAAGTATCTCTAATGAAATGCACTCGAACTGCGCATATATATATATATATATATATATATATATATATATATATATATATATATGTAGTTCATGTGTGAAGCTCTACTATGCTGTTGTCTCTAAAGGTAAGCGATGGATAACAAAATCAAGCGTACACATGATGTGTACAGTTTCTTATTGTCTTACAATTAAAGACTAAGTTTCATAAAACTCTTTCAAATTATGTAATTGCAGATTAAGTGACCAAATCCCTATCCCGTTCTACATGAGCATACGACGGAACAAATGAAAAATAATCTTAAAATAGAATGATTAGTGTCTTATACCATCATTTCGTTTAAATCGTGATTTAAAAATGTATGAGTGCATTTAAAAAACAAAAAAAAATCTTAAGGAGGGTTCTAGCGAGCATTTGTAGCGAATTCGCAACATCCTAGGAACATACTTTATGTCAGCTTCTCAGTTACGATGTCGCTAGAAGGATAAAGTAGAGCATAAAAGGCAATCACATGAGCACGTGACGACTTCGTAAATAGCCACGTCAGGCGTAACGAGAGAGTTCCGAGTTTGCAACAAGGTAAGCTAGAATAAAGTAAACACGTTATAGAACAGAAAAACCCTACACTTTTTGCATCTTATCCATCACTTCTTACGGGTTTCATCTCCAAAAGTTCAAACTTTTGCACATCTTCTCAAATCTCCTCAACTTTCTTCACATCAAATCTCCATTACCCATCCCATACATGTTGGACACATCAATTGTGTCAAAACAAAGTAGAACTAGCCACTAATTGCATCCAAAAGATTGGTAAGTTTTGCAATAAATTCTCAACCACATTTTTGCCTAGAGTTTTTGCAATTAATGTCAATCTTTATTTGTTCTTGTTCAATTTGGTAACATCCTTTGTTATGGGTAGGAGAGGGACAAACAAGGTAGACCATCCCCAACCAAAATAATCAATTCCACCGACACAACTTTGTCATATACCAAAGGTACGTTTTTTTCATTCTTATATGCTAAAAATTTGATTTTCTTGTACATAGTGCCTCCATTTATCATGTTATTACTAAATATCATGTCAGAAGCATGTCCTGAACGAAAATCAAGATTTTCGTTTAAAATTATCCGTAGCTAGCTTAGCCCTAAATTTTAGGATTATGAAATATAATGTTTTTACTACAAAGTACAACTTTGATTTATTAGTATTGTGTTAGTCATTAACTAAATTCAATATACAAAGGAAAGCTTAATGGAGAGCCCTTCAAGTTCCGTTAACTCCGACTCAAGTGGGGGGGGAAATGTTGTTGGCGGGTCAAGTGAGGTTAGAAGACAACGAGAAGTGACTCGCGCATCGAAAGAAGCTCAACTACTCACACATTGTCGCGAATTAGAGATTAGGATCGATAACAAAATACTAACACATGTCAAGTTTAATGACATTGGTGTTGCTATTTCACCCGACGATGATGCCGCGCGATGGTCGAGTTGGTGTGCTAAGACGGGTAGGATACGCACACCATTAGACACAACGGATTGGAGGCTACTAAGCATCGATATCAAAAAGGATATATGGAAGGAATGCAAGGTTAGTGTGGTACTTGTTATTTTTAATTTCAATTGAAAATTGTGAGTGTGACTATTTTTATGATCACATTTGTAGCGCCCCTTTATTATCGAGGCAACATCCTATGATCAAGTGAAGAAGAAGGCTCTTCAAATCGCATCAAAAGCTCATCGAGAACACAAATATACCCTTGCCAAGGATTATATCGAACCGAAGGGCACGAGGTTTGGGCAAGATCCAAGTACGCGTTACAATCACATTGTAACCCTTACTTGGGAGGCATTCAAGAAACGATGGTTAGAAAATGACGCAAAGGTTAGTTTACTTACTACATCTTGCAATAATAGTTTCATGCGAATTAGCCAAATGTTTTTGTTTCGGTTAGTGCTTTATTCCTAAAATAACATAGAATTTTTAAAAGGGTTTGGGGGATAGGAAGCGCAAAGCCAGTGCTGATAATGTTATGCCTTACACCGGGGGTAGGGCGGGGTACTTGGGTGCGGGGAGGAAGACCTCAAAAAAAAACATGAAACCGAGGTGAAAGAGCTTGTGGATGGGGGCATGGACGCGGAAGAGGCGAACAAGCTAGTCATTACCGAAGACCCTACAACATATAGTAGACAACAATTATTCGTCTTGGGTAGAATTAAAAAAGACGGGACTTACTCAAGTGATGAGGCAAAAAGGGTGGCTAATCGAGTGGTATGCTTTACCTACTACGCCATACCATGTTCCATTTTAGTATCTACAATCACACCATCAAACACAACAAATGATGACGATAATAACTTTCCATTTACTATACTACCTTTTTAGGACGAGGTCGAGCGTGAAGTTGAAGAAGGCTTGTTCATCCCTGTCGGTAAACACGATGTGCTACGTAGGGCACTTGGGAAGGCCGAGCATCCGGGAAGAGCTAAGGGAATTGGTGGTTATGTTACTCAAATAGAGGCGTTTGGTATCAAACGTAGTGGGAAAGACCCTAAACCATCCAAACTCCAAATAGCATTGAACCAAGCCAAAAAATCCGACCAAGAGGTCAAGAAATTGAAAACAATGTTGGCCAATATATGTTCTTTTATAAAGTATCCTCTTCCATCCGATTTTTGTGACACCGATCCAATCAATGGACCCTTGTCTAGAGGTTCACATCCTTCCCCACCACAACATGAGGTTGACCAACCTATTTTTGACCAACCTATTGTTGAACCCAATAAGGAAATATGCACACCTTCGGCCCCTATCAAAGAGCAAGTTCACATACAACCATCCGATCCCAAACCAAAGGTACGTTTAATTACTTGCACCTCAATCAAATGAATAATTCTACACAACTCATGATTATTGATATTTTTTAAATATACTCATCCTGCATATGTCTAATTCGACCTAATTAAACATGCCTTATTTGTATATTAGAACTCCCCTTCTTGCAAGTTGTACGCTGAATGTGGGATGAATTCTCAACCCCGCCACGTTGCAATGGGAAATTCATATCCTGACATGGCACTACATCATGAAGCCAAAGTACCTATTGGTTTCGTTAGGGTTTCTATACTACATGTGTTAGTCGAGGATGCGTTGGTACCTGTCGCGGATCAAGAGTGCACGACAGTGGGTAAAGGTTTGGGCCGTTTTTTTGTGTGGCCCAAATGGTTGGTAGTTGATGTGAATTCTAATTCTATCCCAATTAATAAAAACACACCTTCACCCGTCGTAGACCCGCTAGATTTTCCGGTAGCTAAGAAACCGATGTCGGTGGGAGAAGTTGGATTCATAAAATCACTCCCGGGATTCCTTCGCACGTTTTATGATCTGGTGGGCCACCATAGTCGGGATTCTGTTTACTATTTCTACTCCAATAAACAGGTGTTCGGCGAAGCGAGGGAATTAGTCGTTCCATGGGAAGACTTTGCCCTTTTCTGGCACTATAAAACCCTTCCCGAAACAATCCTTATACTACATCAAATGTAAGATACTTGATCTCATCTCTTCTATCGTATTGCAAGTTACGAATTTTCATGTACTTGTGCACTATTATACGTTCATATCCCATCTATTGTTTATTTAGGTACATGCAATGCCTTGCTCTAAATGCAAAGACTTTCATTGGGTTTTTGCACCCAATATGCTTGCAAGAAATGAATGAAAGTAATCAATCACGACTTGCTTATCTCTCTAAGATCCTTAGTGACAAGACCAAGACAATTTACATAGGCCCATATCTAGAGGGGTTAGTTTTCTTTGTTACAATTGGATATTTGCACTTCGTAAACATTATAATCTTCGAGACGGGTTCTTACATTTTCATTTCTTAAAATATATAGCGGCCATTGGAGTTTTGTAGCTATGATACCATCGTTGAAGCGAGTGTATTGGATGGACCCGCTACACTTAGGTCCATCTACAAAATTTGCAAATTTATTAGAGGTTGCTATGCATAGTGCACATGACGACACACTACTTCCCTTCAACCTTATACAGATTCAGGTGACAGTACAAATCCAATGCTCATTTATTTCCACTATGATTTCATTTCAAATCATTTGTTATACTTCTTCACTTTCAGCACCGAAAGCAATTGTCAAATTGGGAGTGCGGTTACTATATGATGTTGTACGCAAGCGAGTGTGTAGCTGGCCTTGTTCAAGATAATTTGGAATTATATCGCGTAAGCATTCTTATAACCTACTTATTGTACCTATTACTATCTACGTTGCATTCAATAGTATTAAAAACACATTTCATATTCTTAGATTATCGAGGAAAATCATGCACCGTACACTAAGAAGGAGTTGGAGGATGGTAGAGATGCATTGGCTAGACACTTGGTCCTTATTAGATCTCGGTACATCTCTAGGCCTCACATTCCCAATAAAAGCTAGTTTCTTTTTTTGTCAAATGGATGCATATACTTTTGAGTTCCATTACTTGCATTAGTTTATAAAGTGTGGCTTGATAGTGTTTCATGTTCATGTTTTGTGCTTAGATACCATGCATCTTGCAATTGACAGCTTAGACAAATAAAATGAAACCCAATTTTAGTGGAAATGGGTGGAAATGGCTCAAATCCTATAATTTTGTGACACTTACGACTTACCTGCGAGATCGTAACTTCTCTCGCCCGTAACATTAAAATAGTTGCGATCATCTTATACTATCGCTACTTCAATCGCCAGGATTATATTTCTGAGCTTAGTTTTTGCGCACTCGCTACCCAATCGCTCGTTCTTTTCTGCCTCTCCAATCTGATCTCTCTCGAGGTCGTAACAATACACGCCAAAACCAGGCGAATGTCTAGCTTACTCGTAACGTCATTTTTTTTTCTCGCTCACCCGGTGGTAAAACGTCGTCGTTTATTGGTTCTGAGTTTAGTTTTTGCGCCATCGCTACCCAATCGCTCGTTCTTCTCTGCCTCTCCAATCTGATCTCTGTCGAGATCGTAACCATACACGCCAAAGCCAGGCGAATGTTTAGCTTTCTCGTAACGTCTTTTTTTTTCTCGCTCACCCAGAGCCAAAACGACGTCGTTTAACGGTAGCGAGATTAGTAGCGAATTCGTTACTACACACAAAAGCGATTTTACTTACGATATCGTTAACTCTCTCGAACCAACAACTTTTATTATATTTTTATAATATCATTTTCACAATTTTTACATTTTTATGAAAAACAATTGTTCGGTTGCGACCTCGCTACGGTGTTGCTAGCGAGTAGCTAGTGGCTGTCGTAACTTGGCTCGTTTTGATTAACCGGAATTGTTTAATTTGGCTTGTAACGAGATCGCTACCTATGACCGAGCGATTCGCCTCTATTTGTCGTAACCAATCTCGTCAGCAGATAAATATATGACAAACTAGGTTCACTTACGAGCTCGTAACTACTGGTAGCGATCCGCACGGTGGAAGTCGTAACCAGTCTCGTACACATTCATAACAGTCTAGGCTTTTCAATGTAGCGAACTCGTTAGTATTTCATCTGGCAATCCGTAAGCTGCTGTCGTAACATAACAATCAACTATTTGTTTGGGACAGGCGTTTGCTTGTTACGGTATCGCAACGAGCCAATTAATATCATACAGACTTTCACGCTAGCGAGTTCGTAAGCGTTTAGCAAGGCGTATAAGCCTACATCCAAGGCGGAAACAAACGCCTTAAACCCAAAAACATCTAAGGCGGAAGAGGAACCGCCTTAGATGATTTTTCTCATTCAAGTCACTACCAGGGAAGGCATTTGTTTTCTGCCTTAACCAATGAAGGATGAACTGCCTTAGATGGCTTGATATTCTAGTAGTGGGTTGCTATTGGTCCTCTCTAACCCACTCAGCTTCTGTGACAACGTGGTATTTAGGGCATGATAAGCGTTGTTGATGGACTCCGCGACCCTCGGAGCACTGAAGAGATAGGTGGCATAGTCCTACAATAACACGAAGGGATAAGTAACAGAGAACGTTTCTAAGGCAAGGAATATAGGGAAGAATAAGAAGGTAGGACCAACAATTACCAGATTCGCGAGAAGGCTGCTGACTCTCGATTCGGAAGCCGGAGTAATCTCCCCCTTCCTCTCCTTCTAACCCCCCGCTACGGACTGCTGGATGTTCGTGGGTTTCCAGGCCGAAGGCGTTCCATTGTGCTTATTAGCAACCGGAGGATTCTCTTCATCCAAAAATTGAGGTCCAAGGACCTCGAGGGCAGCTGCACGACTCGTGGCGGCCATAACATCACCAACCTTTTTCTCAAGCTCCAACCCGAGGCGTTGGCGTCCACCTCAACGACCTCATCATCCTCGTCGAGGTTGTGAGTTTTCCTCTTCTTCTTCTCCTTCTCTTGCTCTTTCGGAGTTTTCCTGCCGGTCTCTGAACTAGGTTTCCCCTTTACTGCCCTTCGGGCCTTAATAGCACCCGATGGAGGATCGATGGTAGCCCCAACCAGAGGAAACACTACACAGAAGCAAATGATAAGGGAGACCGAATACAAAACAAAAATAAAGGAGTTAGCGAAACTACTTACGGGTCGGATCCTGCTCGACATAGTACCAACACTTGGTGAACACCTCCGGCTCGTACGCCATCAAGGGGAAAACATATCGCCCCTTCCAGAACTTGGTCAGGTCCAACTGGTTGTAGCTCAGCTTCAGATGGTCCGCCTCTACGTCAGTGGGCCGGAGCTCCATCTTGTCCTCCCGCTTTGCATCCTTGTTCAACGAGGGGCATGGATAGCGGGTTGTGTCAAAAGTGAAAAGATGGTGCTGCCAGTTAGCATCACTATCATGGCGGCACGTGCAACAGTCCTTCACCTTCAACCTCTTCTGTATTTTGAAGACCCCCTTGTCCTTTGTGTTCTCGAGATAATAAAAGGACCAGAACAAAGCTAGGGTGGGCGACACCTTGCAGCGATAGCAATTCTAAAGGAATGCCCGGATAACAGCGATGCAGTTAGGCTGAAGCTGCGCTGGGGATATTTGAAATGTTTAAAGATGTCTAGAAAGAGAGGGGGGAGAGAGAAAGTCAACCCATACAGAAAGTGGATCCGGGGTATGCACGCCACTTGTGTATGGTCCTAATCGAACGGACTCATCCTGGATTCCCTTGAGATGGGCACCACCATTCTCCGGACCAAGTATTCTACCCTTGGATCGATCACCACTCTATCACCCGGACTCGGGTCCCTCTCCTCCGGTTCAGGGTTCAAACCCACAGTCACATCCCCCTCACCCTCCTCGTCATCCATGACAGTTTCAATCTTCTTATTCTCATTCGCTTGGCTGAATGGAGGATCAGATTTCTTCTCTCTGGTGTCTGAGTTTGTGCCGCCCATAAGCTTGTTGAAGAAGACAGAATATGAGGGAGAAGGAAGAATAGAGAGTGGGAGGAGAAAACGAGAGAATGAAAGTGAAGGCGACGGGTTGAGAATCCTATTTGTAGAAATCCTTTAGACAGATATGGATCAGTATTCGAGGAGATATGATTAATCCCTCGAAAAAGAAGAAAGAATATATCATTTACAACACCGCATTTATGAGGCTGTCTCATCAATGCGCGTGGCAACACGCACCCGCGCGTACAGGAAGATTAAAGGGTAAGAATATTATTACACGAGCACACTCGACAGAATAGCGCCGCTTTGAACAGAGACACGGGACCCGTTCTCCGGTACGGAGTGGTACATCCGGACGGATCCCCTGTCTCGGGGGGGCTAGTGGTGATACGGGGCTTAGCCCATATATTGGCTCTGGCCTAAGTAGTGGCCTGGTCCAGAAATGACGCTAGTTAGAATGGCGTTATTCGGGGACACAAATTAAAGGACATGAATATGACCTGTCCCCGGATGAGGACAGACAGGCAGGACCACTGCGGTTGGGTTCGACTCTCACCACAGGACCACAGGTTGTATGAATAATCAGATCTAAACTCTCTTAATACATTGTTATTCTCTCTCCTATTCAAAAGCCACTTTTCATTATCACGTCGGAGTAGTTACACTCGGGGTACTCCGGGATTGTTATGCATGCCTTATTAGGTGAGAGCGCACGGACAAGGACGGAGTTTTCTCCGGACCAGTGACACCATCGAACTCCGGACCAGGATTAGAAGCTAGTAGCATCAAAAATATCCAAATAAACTAATTATTCACCTCTACAGAAAAGTATGAGAACACCCAGATCTTTGTAATTAAAATTTTTACTTACTTGAAGCGTAGATCATGGACACTACTACTACTTGTGATGTTTGAAAAAAGAAGCATATTTCACGATATGTATTGTGATCAACAATTCAATCACTACAAACTGATAACATGTTGTGGCTTGTTCCCCATTTCTGGGTTAACATGATGTTTTCTTAATCAAATCTGGAAAAATTATTTCTTCAAGTACTAATTAGGGGCAGCAAGCAATTGGGTCCACACGACCAAGAAGTGAAATTAGTTCACGGGTGAATTTGCATTTAGACAGGATTATCATCACCAGTTTGAAAACAGATTTCTTTTTCAAAATAAATATTTGTTTACATTAATCATTATCAAAAATTAAGAAATTGGTTCTTGACAAACCTCACCATATTGAGTTAATATTGGACATTGATAATATCAATTAATCTTGATATTGTACTCCTCTCGTTTATCTGTTGATATATGTCTTACTTTTTACGTTGGATTGCTCAATTTATTTTGGCTCATTTTCTTTTGTAGAAAGATCTGGTGGTTTACATCCATTTGACTTGCTTTTTCCCCTTCTTCTCTAACAGCTTGATTTTATTATCTTAATTGTTTTACACATAATAATAAGACGTGCAACTGGGTGGCCTATCTCGCTTGGCCAGGGGTCTTGTCTTGGATATGAGAGGTCAAAAAATCAATACCCCTTCTCCAATTAGCCCTTTAGGGTTTCTCCTAGTCTCCATTCTCTCCATCTGCAAGAGACGTGCTCAATTGAGTGACGGAATCTGCATCAACTGTCGTATGAAGTGCGAAGCGGCGAAGTGCATCCGATGTGTATGAAGTGGGAGCCTCACCCCACTTAAAGCATCAATATGAGGATCGGCCACTCGACGTATGCGATCAGTAGAGCATGATAGCATAGAATTATATTGGGATAGTTGTAGGATCAATGTAATATATTAGGTCATTGTAATGCATGTTATCAAAACACATATACCTTAAAACACATATACACATTCAGTCCAATATTTTAGTACAAACATTAAAACACATACTCCCTCCATCCCAACCAAAGTATCTTACTTTCTATTTTGGGATCTTTCTATTTTGGGATGTCCCAACCAAAAAGTCTTACTTTCAATATTTCCTCATTTGGCAAAAAAATAAATTCTATTGTCCATTTTACCTTTAATGAATCTCTATATATTTTTTGAATCACATACTTATGGGGGTTAAAATAGTCTTTTACCATTCTTTTGACCATGTGTCCTACTTCCACATCATTTTTCTTAAAAATTGAGCCTGCGTCCCCGCGGACACTTTGCTTGGTACGGAAGGAGTATACCTTAAAAAAGACTGAAATAAAATTTTAAAAAGAAAACAGAAGTAAAAACCAATCAAACATCAAAAACATGTCTATCTGTTGACGGAGGCGCGTGACCGACGCGTGGCCTGCGCATGACCGGCGTGTGAAGCCCTATTTCCCATCTATCCAATGGGCTCTTCCGCTCGGTGTGGATTCCATCTGATTTTTCCAGACGGAGGTGAAAGAATAGTTATATCTGGAGAGTTGTAGGGCCCACGTCTGGAAGGTGTCCCAGAGCATCGCTGAGCAGGCGTTCGGAGTCGCGATCTGCAAACCCCATAGCCCAACGACGGCAATTACTGATCGGAAAACCTTAAAACGTCAAAAAAAGTTCAAATTTACTATTCATCCAACCGTAACTCGTCGATGGCGGTTGGATTCCGGGTTAAGAGGATTAAAGGGGGGTGTGTAGATCTAAAATAAAGGTATTGGGGGGAGTGGAGACAACTCACCGGCAAAATCGTCGGCGGCGACACCCTCCGATTTTGTTTTGGGCGAAAGAAAACGGGGGAGTGAAAATAATCTTGAATAGTAAATGATTATTTAAGTAAAAAGTCTGCAAATATTAATTTATTTTTTTAATTATAAACCACTGTAGGTGGGAGGATATTTATTAGACTCCTCAAACCTTCATAATTTCCTCAAAGGGAGGCAATTTGTGAGATTACAGAATAAGTTGAGAACCTAAACTGTATCTAGAGCGTGGATACACGTTGTTCCTAAAACTAAAAAGTGCGATGAAATACATCTGAATATCCTAAAGTTTAATGCCCAGAAGCATCTAAACTATCTGGCAGGTAAAGCATCCATAACTTGCACCAACCCCAACAAAAGTCAGAATCAACCAAGGTTACCAGTCTAGATTCATTCACGGTATCGCCAGAAGTAAGATGTCAAAACTACTCTGACTTGGATTTCTCCTACACTGAGCATAGAAAAGAGACTAGAAGCCGAGGGGATTTTCCATAGCGCGGCTAATCCGTTTACAAGGAAAACAGCAGATAGGCATAGAGTACTCGATAAACTAGTCTAGATAGTTACGCAAAAACACTCAAGTGAAACACATATTTCATCTGACATAAAATAAGAAAAAAGAAGAGAACCCAGATCTCGAGCCTACCAAATCCCTTCCTTGGAGGCGGCTCGCGACGGTGGCGCGTGCATCCAAGCGCCCGAGTAGCTGCATCGAGATGGTGGCGCGTGTGGTCGGCGAAACGCGTTAGCGCGATGGGACGCCAAGTAGTTCACGCCATGAAGGACCAGCGACGCGTGTGAAGGCGCGTAGCCACACATGCTTGCCAAAACCTCTCTGGATCAATCGGATCTGATAAAAACCTTAGCTTTTCCGGGGTTTTGTGGTTGACCTGCATCCATGACGGCACGAGCTCAGGTTTCCCCCAGTGAGTCCAGCGGCGAGCAGACATGCTTTCCATCGTTGTCGGGCTGCGGCTCTGATCCCTCTTTGGACCCGGCCTCTATCGGTGCATCGGCGGCCACAAAAAGTCTACAAATATTAGTTTGAATATGTTGATGAATTATCGCGAATTTTAATATAATGTTGATGGAGTCCATGAATAGTTATTGAGTTGGTTTTCCAAATGGGTTTGGGGTTGTGTTTGAGATTGTATTCGATAAGTTGAACAGTTGATTTAATATTATTTAAATTGTGAAATACATGGGGCTTGTGTTTGGGTTATAATTCGACGGAGGATGCTCTAAGAATGACAAATCATGACACATTCGTGGAGTTATAATTCGATAAAGAGCTTCTTTGAGCATCTTTGCCGCGTACGACTCTATCTCACCCTATTCTAGATAATATTTTTCACACGAGTTTGACCATTAATATTTTTCATTACGTATATTATCCTAAAGATAATTATAAGAGTTATTGCTCCGGTCAATAAATTAATTAATAAAAAGCATTAAAAAGGATGAAACTACGTAGTTTTGACTAAAGCCGCCACATAACCACCGCAAGTTCACCATATTCCGGCGCTTACCATTTTTATATATTTCTTTTTTTTATTGTATGATCAATGTAATTAGGATAACATGCGTCTGTTTCGTTGCATGTATATATTTCTGCCTTTTCTATTGTACATACATCTGTATAAACATGATTAGAATATGATTAGAACCACCTGCCATAATATGATTAGAATATAACGTAACATACACAGTACCTGCCATCTGTATTTTGCGCGGTGAACATACACGGTTCAGCCATATTGTATTTCTTTTATGATTAGAAAAATATGATTTAGTATAATTGAATATGATATATATATTCTATATCACTATATTCCGGCAACTACCATTTTTTATATATTTCTTTTTTTTTTGTTTCATTCTTAGTACATAGAAATAACATAGAAAGCCGCAATTTCCTTTTAAAAACAATATATGTTATAATTTTTATATTGTGTGCACAATGTTCTCTTTCCATAATCTGTTTCGCACAATAAATTATTTTGAGTGGTGATACATGCAGGTCCAAAATATAATATTTTGGATGCACTAGCACAATTCAGGACCACGTATTGTGTGTTTCGGACCTGCATTAGTAAACATGGACCTGCATGTATAATTGCTGATTATTTTAGGGAAGGATTATGCATATTTCTTTGATTACTCATACGACTTCTTGTAACTGATACTAAGCGTATATTATATACCATACTTATTATGACGTCTTCTTTTAACTGACACTAAGCGTATATTATATACCATACTTATTATGTTTATTATGGTATTGATATATTGTATATGAATGCTGATCACCAGATACATTCATTATATAGTCTCATTTTATCGTAAATGTTTTTTGAATTCCTCACAAACCAAGAACTGAGGTGAAAATCATGATATTTGATGCTAACTATGCTTTATATTTCCTCGTGCAGATTAAAAGGCAATCAATTTCAGAGCTTCAAGTTTTTGAAGATTATTTGGTAGATCTTAATATAAAGAGGCCTAAAGAAAAAAAATGACGACATCTAAAGCTTAGATGAGAGAGAGAGAGACGTATTTTTAGGGTTATGTGCTATCCTTACACGTATTTTGATTTTGATTGTTACTTTTTGCAGGATTTATGATTGTTTGAGCTTTGATGGAGTCACTTTTATTTTTTCATATGTAATTGCAACATTGCTTTATGGTTGTTTGCAGCATTCAGGGTTTGATTCTTATGTTGATTGATCTTATGATGGAGTCGTTGTTAAGTTACATTGATTTGAATAACAAGTATTTAATGGATAATTCGACTTTTTTCAGTTCTTCCAAGAAGTTGTTGTTGCCATTCTAAAATACAAGGGTTGTGAAGGAAGTTTCCAGCCACTCCAGAAAGGCCAATGGACACATATCAGCGGAGTTTGCAGCAGAAAACTTTGCTATTGATATGGAACTTGAATCTCAACCACATATGGTCTGAAAATATAGTCATGTCTCAGAAAAGGGAGTCTGAGGAGATCGCAACTGAGAAGATAGTTTCTTGATAGTTTCGCTAATGTTCTCCTGTTTTGCATGAATTCGTTTGTATGGATAGTCCGGATATTCAACTTCTGCTCACGATGATGATGGATCATGATTCATGATCAATTGTTCATGTTGTTAGATGGCGTAGAATCCGATGCTGGAGAAAACCAACTGCAGAGCGAAAGGAAGTTCGCCGGGATTCAAAGTCGTGATCCTTGGAGCTGCCGGAGTCATCGGCCAGCCTCTCGCCATGCTAATGAAGATGAATCTGTTAGTCTCCGTTCTCCACCTATACGACGTCGTTAACGCCCCAGAGTCACCGCCGACATCAGCCACATGGATACCGGCGCTGTGGTACGGTTATTGAATTCATTTGCATGCTCAGTTTTTATAATTGAAGTTAGACTTAATAGAATGTCAAAATTGAGTGATGAATTTGTGGATTTAGGTTAGAGGCTGTTGGTGTTTTATGAAACACAATCATTTAAGCATAATTGGATTTGAGTATTAGTGAGTTCGGGACGTTATAACAAGGTTGGTGGTGCGGAGTGCACACTTGTATAAACCCATCCACGAGCTCACAATTCTGAAATAATCATTTTGGTATGACTACTCCGGAATGAAGTGTTACATGGATACATGCAGAAATGTATATGTAATATGAAATCGAATTTTGTTATGTGGTTTTGGTTTCCAAATTGGTGGTACGTACGTACGTACACAGTTATTGGATTTGGATAGGGATGCATGCATGCAGTTGTCTCAGTTACTCATCGGTTATGGATTGGAGCAGTATACTATACAGTTGCCTAGTATGTTCTGTGGTTATCTGCAGTTGCATCTTGGCATGTTTGTGGTTGCATGCAGTTGCTCTATCCTCATCTGTACAGGTGTGGTTTTAAACTGACGGATTTCCCCTATAAATACACATGCCCTTGGTGCATGTAAAGACACAGAATCACAAACAGTAATTACAGTCCAAGAACAAAATGTTCAAAGGCTTTTTCTTGTTTCAGACCTAGAAGCAAGAAGGTGCGATAGTTTTATCCTGCGAGAGAATTTGTGTAACCCAGGCTATAAGGGTCGAATTATTCTCAAAGGAAAGCGAGCCTACGTAACTCTATCGAAATCCAGATACATCACAAATACCCTTTCTGTTTACCCAACAGAGACTGTCGGTGCTCCGCATCTTGATTATGAATTTAGGATTTCATGATTATGTATATAATATTATATTTATATGCATTAGCTACAGGCAGCATGAATTTGTAAGCAGATATAAGGAGAATTTAATTTGATTTCTTCCTAAACAAGAAGATTAAGATACATACCTTATTTACATTATTAGGAACGGAGAGCTGTGATATAAAATATTTAAATTTAATAAAATATTTGTTTAAATATGAAATACTACTCAATATAGGAAATTTCGCTGATTATGGTATACTAAAATTTTAATACACATGGACTATAATTAGGGTTTACGGTAATAAGTTAAATATGTTTATAATATGTCATGATAAATTAATATTACAGAGAAAGATTTATATAGTAATGTAATATTCTCAATTAATATATGGAACATCCTCATGGAATATTTATTTTTAATTCATAAATATTTTCTGATTCTTCATTATAAGATCTTGAAATATGAGATACTACTCAATATAGGAAATTTCACTAATTTATGGTATAATAATATTCATATAAGAATGTATTATTCTTAGTTGGTATATGGAATATTTTCATGGCATATTTAGTTTTAGTTCATAAAAGTTTTCCGATTCTTCATTATAAGATTGTTAAAATATGAGATACTGCTACTTAATATAGGAAATTTCACTGATTATGCTATAATAATGTATTATTCTTAATCGGTATATGTAATATTTTAATTTTTTTCAGTTAAATTCATTCAGATCAATTCAGTTCACTTTCCTTTAGTTCAGTACAGTTCAGTAGATTAATTATCGTGGTAATAGTTTTTAAATTTCTACCATGTATAATGATTTTTTAAAATCTTTAAAATGATTTGAGTTATGTCCAATTAAGTTCATTACATGTTTTGTTTAGTTCAGTTAAATTCAATTAAATTCATTACATTTATAAGTTTTTCAATTCAATGTTGCTCAGTTAAATATATTGTCAAGGTCACCTTAAATAACGTGTGTTAGATAAATAATTAAATTTAATCAATTAATAAAATTAGGAAACAGAAGAAGATGAAATGTCACTTTTGAAGCGAAAATAAAGTCTAAAATTCTTGTTTTTGCAAGTTTTTGCAAAACTTTGTAAAAAATTCTTGAACTATTGTTGAACTAAGCGAAAATAAAGTCTAAAATTCTTGTGTTTTGTTGGCCAAATTTTGCAAAACTTGAATTATCCAAGTCCAGTTTTGTAAAATCTTATTTGGTATACTAAGTTTCCCAAAATCCAGACTTGCAAAATCCTAAAAACCAATCAAAGATTTTGTTTCATACTCACAAAATCCAACTCAACCAAACAAGGATTTTGCAAAACCAGACTCTCAAAATCCCAAACAAAAACCCAAACTCTCAAAATTTCAAAACAAAATCCAGACTCTCAAAAATCTTGCGAACCAAACACACCCAAGAAAAAGACACGTAAGCAAGTACCACTTTATTTTAAATATATTTATCTATAGATAGATACTTATAAAACATGCACAAGTTATACTAAATATTTAAATTTAACTAGTATTATCAATCAAATATTATCACATCATATCTTGTTGGATTAATTCTAATGTTTATTTTCACAATATCAACACTTCATTATACACACGATTATTATGCCTAAATAAATATATTAACAATTTTTAAATAGTTTTGAACAATCTAAAATAGTCAGGAAACTTTAGTTAAGAATGAATAACACACTTTACACCCGCGGTCCATAATGCTAGTTCGAAAGATAAAATTTTGATATTTGAATACTATATATTACAAATATTCTAACATCACATTTGATATAAGTCCTAAGAGAGTATGAAAGTTATACAACCTGTTTGAGAGACCATATGCCTTGAGTCCCCGAGTCGATTTTTTGACCCTCCGAGCATCCGAACTCCATCAGGAACGTGTACATACCAAGTTACCAAGCCAAACAATGAATTTAATGGGATTCAGTTTCTGATAAACGTTTTAAAGAAGATGACTTGCGGATGAGTTTCACTTTTTATGTCATCAACGACCATTCTCATTGACAACTGAAAAACCAGTTAACTCATAGGCAGAACAGCTATAATACTATAATACTGTAATCATTATAGTTGTTCCATGAAAAACTAAAAATGATTACTAAGCAGAATAATTTCATAATTTTTAAGGTATTATAAAGGAGGCCATCCAGGTTTAGAGTATTCTAAGCCACTGTGAGACAGAATGAAAAATTAATCCACATGGCAAGTTCAGAGTACATGAAGAAACTAGGCTGAGATAAATACAACTTCAAAACAAAATCACTCGTCAAACTCATGCATATGGTCAAGCAGGTAATTTGCAGCCAGCTCTTCGTTCTTGTTGCATGCAAAGAAAACTTCCAACACCAGAGCTCTATCAAACCCCATTGCCTCAAGCTGTGCCAAAATCACATTGCAAATTTATCAATTTCAGCTGTACGAGGCTGAGCGTGGACAGAGAATATGAAAAAGAAAGCACTAAAGATTACAAAGAAACAGCAAAACTTACGCGTTCGATTGCCTCACGTTCCTCAGGGGTCACAGTAACAGCCTGCGGCATAGCTTCAGCAAGTTGCCCCAATAAACTGAGTTGCCATTATAAACAAAACCAGTTAGGAAAGAACAGGAAATATACATAGACAAAAAAACTCTTGAATGTGAAAGCGACAAAAAGGACCAGTAAAGGTCTCACCCTTCGCCACCTTCAACTGGTTCATTTATCAAGCGCAGGAAGTCAGCTTGATGCTCCTGAATGAGCCGCATCAAATGTGGGTTCTGCTTTCCCAGCTCCTGGAGCATGGGCTGCAAACAAGAAATGTTAAATCCAAAAGCTACCTCAGAGCTACAAAAGCTAACAGAAACATTAACTTATTCCAAACAGATACCTGCAGGATCTGAGGATTGGCTTGAACCATCGCACGCAAAGCTTGAAACTAAGCAGATGCAGGATAGAAGATCAAAAATCACATCAGGAAAAAAAATCAAGTACAAAAAGAATGATCACCTCAATACCTGTTGACTATTACGTAGAAAATCCAAGGTGCCAGCACTTGCATTTGAGCCAACACCGGCTGGGAGGCCCTATATACATAGCAGATCGCTGTATTATCCCCTAACTACTAAATTTCACCCAGTTCTGAATATACACAATCAACAATTCATACCTGCGGAAAAAGATCCAAAGGATTCGCATTGGGTCCAGTAGGCACAGCTGCAGCTGCTGGTGCTGCTGCCTGAGGAGCTGGGAGTAAGGGATTCACTGCTTGTGCACTTGTAGGAGCTGGGACAGCAGGTGGGGGAGCTACTTCAGCCGTTTCAGGTATGCCCTAATCAGAATGTAGGCAATTCCAGATAAATAATGAGATATATTTCGGGTATATCAGAGTTAAGCAGACAGCTCAGGTATCAAACGTCAATTTACTCAATCTGCTCACATAAAATTTGCATTAAGATACAGAAATCTTCAAGTCATCATTAATAGTGCAAAAATTAATATTCAATATTGTCTAGTCAACCATTTAAAAATTAAATTATTCTGAGCAGTTCCATCAATAAAAAAATGTTTAAACAAAAGAGAGGGGACAGACAAACAAGAAAAAATCAAACCAGATTTTCAGATGAAAGCCAACAAATGCATTATAATGATAAGTACTTACAGAATAAAGGTATTCAACAGCTCTCTCAGGATTGTTAAATGCAGCCCTCAAAGCACGAACAACGGTGTCTCTGTCCCAACTCCCTCCGCCCATATCAAGAATTTGTTGAACAGTACTTTCCAAGGTATTTCCAGCAACAAGATTTGATGCTGCTTGTCCATACACGTCTGCTGACCCTGCACTGCTTGGATAGAAAGAGAACAATTCTGTAAGATGTAAAAAGAACCATAGAAGCAACAGAGTGTCAACAAAAACTTACACAGCAGGCACAGTAGCAGTGGCCTCAGCTGCTGCAGCAGGTGCAGGAATTGACTCAGGAGCCACTTGGGGACTAAGGATTGTTTAAAAAAGGATATTTGTTAAGCATGGTGATAGAATTTGTGATTCTAAGAAAGTGGTGAATAGCAGCTACAGAGCTTTTACTTACGGTGCCACAGTTGCAGCAGGAGCTTGGGTAGCTGTCACAGGTTGAGCTGCCTGAGGAGCAGCAGCTGCAGGTTGAGCCTGTTTGGTAGTTGATGAAATTAACACATTAAAAATGTATACATTCTGTACAAAAAAACTCAACTTGCCACAGTATAATAAATAATCAAAGAGACTATATGTCAATTCAGCAAAACTACCTAATTTTAATGTTTTCAATAGTCATTCAATCGAAACATATATCAAAAAAAAAGATGATCATGTTCAAAAGAAGAGATCAAAATACAAATGCTGGAATAGATCCATATGAGCACCAAGAGGAAAAGGCAAACAAATGATGAACAAAATATGGTATATACATATTATGTGTGTACATCCACTAATATGGCATGTGGCTTTGAACAGCACCATAAACTACACATTCCGGAAGTTAGGAGCCGAAAAATAATGATAAAGGATCCAAAATTCTACATTTATCAGAAAGTGCATAAACAAGAGAGAGAACCAAATACACAGTTCAGAATACTAACCGGTGTAGTCCCTGATGAGCCTCCGCCTGTGGAAGCTTTAGTCTGAAGATATTTAACAGAGAAAACATGATTAAGTCCAAAATCTGAATTAAAGAAGATTGCAATTTGCAAAACCTCCCTGATTATCAACAATGCCAAGAAGCACAATCTTTTAACTAACCAATACTGTACATGTGTACATGTAGCAAGATTCATTGCAAACGAACACGGAGTGTTCCCAAGTCATAAGCATCATGATATGACACTTATCATGGAGAATATACTTATTATATTAATTATTAGAATATTGGAACCATAATACCTTACTCAACATGATGACAATAAAAGTATTCTCAGCAACTTTATTCTCCTCCAAGGTAGTCTCATCTTTCAGAACTTTGCCTTGATGAATAAGCATTTGCTGTGAAGCTGGGTAGACCGCTTCACCTTGAAGTGTTTCTATACTTTTCTTTACATCAGCAACCTGAAAATCACATACATGATGAGCTTCATACAACAATGATTTCAGCCCAAAAGCAAAACCATATTCTATGTTCTATCACATAGAACTTCGTTGAACAGCTTTCAAAAAAACTTATGACCTTTAAAAGGCTAGGCCAAGTACCCGAACCGTCGGAGATACATGACCCTACATGGTAAACCTAGCCCTAGGAGGTACAGATACAGATGCAAAAATCCACAATTCAACAGTAATAACAAACAAAAGCTCAGTCTGCCATTAAAAGCCCTAACATAAATACATCGGATAGAAACTAAAACAAAATCATAATCAGCAAGGTTTAACGAATTCTGAAAGCAAAGACGTAAGAAATTAGCTTGTTTGAAAACCCCCAAAACTAAAAACCCTAATTCTACTCCCTATCATCGACAAACAGCATAAACTGGAAATCAAGCAGGCAAAGAGTAATCAGCGAGTGGGAGCGTGGAGGATGGAGTGAGAGAGAAGAGTAATTACGGTATCGGTCGGATTGACTTCGATCTGGAAGTGGGTCCCCTTGAGAGTTTTGACGGAAACCTTCATGCTTGTGGATTCGACCAAAGAATCTCCGGACACGCGGCGGCGCCTCCGATCTCTGGTGGCTGTATCTAAAAAGGTTTCAAGGAGAGAAGTAGACAGAAGATGGAGTCGCGGTGAAAACGGTGCCTCTCTTGACGACCTTTCGCGGCTTAATATATTGCCTGGTGAGATGGTATTGCGAATTTCCGATAAACTTGAACTTTTTGGTAATTTCGCTATTTTTCTCCCATTCACGTTGGTATTCATATTTGACGGATTTTATCTTGTTTCTTTTCATTCAAGTCAATCTAGAATTAGGAGAAAATTACAATTTGATGTTCCTCATCTTTTGCAAAGTTTCTAATCTCTACTTCTCAAATTTGACAAATTTGCAAATAAAGGATAGTTTGGAAAATTTAAGAATGTTTATCAATAAGATTAATTTCTGAAATTATTCTAAATTTGTTGTTTTGGATATAGGTTTTACACGACTTCTGAAAATATTCTAAATTTGTTGTTATAGTTTCGGATGTCAAATAACGGTGGTTTAATTTAAGAAAAAAAATATAGGTTTTATACGACTTCCGATTTTCTAAAATTAGTTTAATTTAGCTGCAATTTTTTTCAATAGATATATTTGACTTACGATAACTTTAATTCTAAATCACTAACAATACATATTTATATTTAAACTAGCATAATGGACCGCGCGTTGCGCGATATATTTGAACCTATTTGAATCATGTAAAGTGTAAGATTCTGTCTGAACCAAAATTACATGATTTTTTCAAATTATCAAAACCATTTTTACCAATTAATACTTTATTGTTGTGTAGTGGTGTATGATTAAGTATTGTATTGTACAAGTAAACTTTAGAATAATTCTAACAAGATATGATGTCATGTCAATAAACGTTGAAAATAATTATTTTCTTTAGTAAATATTTTTAGATATTAAATAAATTTGTGTACAATGATAAAATGGTTGCATTTTATAAAATTTTATTTTCAAATAGTGATAAAAATCATCATTAGTTGATTAAGGCATAAGGCAAGTTTTTCTCTTATCTGAAATTAATCAAAATATTTTTAATTAAAATAATGTCTTTGTAATTGTTTTTTAAAAAATAAAGGAATAGTAATTTACAATTAGTGATGTTATTTCCATCAAGTGTATTTTGATATTGTAAATCAATCTCTGATCACATTATATAAACATATGATCTTTAGATAGAATCTTATGTTCTTATATCATTATTATCATTAGATAATTTGATGTCATAAAACAGGTATAAAATATTTAACTTAACATACTATGTAAATTTACGTCTTGGATACATAATAAATTTATTGTTACAATAATGACCAATAAATTAAAGATTACCAGGATTTAGAATTTCCCTGTAACTATAAAACAATCTTAACCATTATTATAAATTAAACAGAGACAATGCGGTATTTTAATTAGCGAAGTTTAAAATAATATCTACCATACATAAAAAGACAGACATTCTTAAGGAAACATTCCTTCCTGCCTGACATGTGGCATGCCACATCACCTGCCACATCAGTTCCACCTCATAGTCTGACCCACCCATTAATTTCCTTCCATTTTTTCTGCTTTTACTATTTTTAATTTTATTAAAAATATCTTTTCTTAACCTTCTTAAATTCCTCTTCTTCTCTGCCTTCACCTCTTCTTCTCCTCCGACCAGACCCCACCTTCACCTCTTCTTCTCCTTCGCCCGACCACATTCCATCCGCCTCCTCACCACCATATTCCGGCCCCGGCCATCACGCCGCCCGTCTCTCTGCCTCCTCTACCATCAGATTCCGGCCAACACTGGCCTCCGCCATCTCGCCTCCGCCCTCCGTCTGCGCCGATCTCTCCGCCTCCTCGCCCACCAGATCCGGCCACCGCCATCTCGCCGCCCGACCACACTTTGTCTGCGCCGCCCGTCTCTCTGCCTCCTCTACCACCAGATTCCGGCCTCCGCCTCCTCGCCCACCAGATTCCGGCCACCACCGCCCTCCGCTATCTCGCCTTCCCCCGACCAGTCCGCGCCGCCAGACTCTCCGCCTTCTCACCACCAGTCTCTCTGGCCGCGGTATCTCAATCACCGCCTACTCACCGCCTGTCTGGCCCGCGGTGTCACCGCCTTCTCACCGCCTGTCTTGCCGCGGTATCTTCGTCACCGACCAGAATCCGACCGCCGCTGGTATCCAGCCACATCGTCGAGCCATGAACGCTAATTTTGCTTGGCGGAGGAATTCGAAGGATCTCTCCAGGTAAATATCTAATCAATGACATTTCAGTTTCATATAATAATTGAGTGTGTTTTATTTTCAATTACTAACCTCATAATTGCATATAAATCATGCTATTTGTTCTGGATGTTACATGTACTTTAGTCTGATTGAAAAAATATGATTTTTTGCTTTAATGTGGTGAATGAAAATTCATCACCTAAATTTATTGTCATATGCAATTTGCACCTTAACATAGTTGATTAATCAAAAATATTGAATATTGAATATTGAAGGAGCTATGAAGTAACAGCTAAACGTCACTGTCATAAACCATTGCTGTCAATATGTGTTTAGAATTTAGAATTGGGATTTCATTTTGGTTTAAACTTATCTTTCATGTATCTTCCTATTCCTACTTGATCAGTTACAACAAGGCATGCTTAATTGTCTCACATTAACAGCAACCTTTCAAATTCTAGCATTATTCTTATTATAAATAAGGATTAACATTGTCACCATTTCTCCTCACTCATTAGCAAAGGTAAACTAATTCTTTACAATAGTACTTTAATTTTCTACATCCAAATTAGGGAATTTTAATCCTTTTCATTGTTCTTCATTCAGGATCGTGCTCCTCTTCATTCCAGACCCACGCAGACTTTTCAAGTGAATTGGAGAATGGGAAGAAGAATTATGTCCATCGCTGATGTACACCCTCAGACTCAGAGAAGAGCACGCTGGACTTCACTTGTCCAGGTTCTCGAGAGTTCACACGTCCAAAAGCTGAATTCATCCAAGGCAATATACATACACACCCTAAATTGAATTCTCAGTTTTGAATCCCTTCTTTTATTCCAATTAATGCCTTAAATATTCATCAATTCCTTTTCTCATTCTTTATTATTCCTCCAACTGGAAAAGCTCCGTCCATTCTTTTCCCATCGATTCTTCTTCTTCTACCTCTATATAATTCCAATAGGTTCATCAAATATCAGCACTTGAATCGAACTCCTCATTCTGGCACAATTTGTTTCTTTGTTTCGTATACAAATTATTTCTTTATTCTTTGTAATCTATATTTTTTCAACCATATATATCTATAGGTTGTGGTTGTATTGTGTTCGAGTGATAGTTTATGATCGGGTTAAGGTTTAGAAATCACATGTTTTGTTGTTTTGATCCCTCGTGGAGATGGGACTTGAGAAGAGTCAGTATATGTTCAAATCTGCTAATGAAAACTTTCACCTAAAGCACACAACACCATGTCATGTAATGTTTCTTCACATATGCTTTGCTAGAGTGAAATAAGAAACTGCATGCCCACATGCTGCAAACAAACTTTGACAGGCAGTTGTGGGTAGCTGAATCATAGTAGAAGCCAGTATATTGCATGATTGAACAGATACACATTGATTTTACTGATAAATTGGATAATTATGAAACAAAATGTTCTAAGGTTTCATAGGGCTTTCCACATGCCCTGTAAAACAAATATCACTCACGACCATATCAACAGAAAAATGCAACCATGATTACGGTTTACAGATCAAGGAAATGGGCAATAGAAGTAGTCGTTTGAAGATCGGAGGCGTCGTAGTAGGGCCCACCTTGCTGTATTGCGGAGCAATCGGAACCGCTGCCCGGAGAGCCGAGTTGGCAGCGTTGTTCTTCGCTACAAACCACAGCTCCACGTCTACTTCGGAAGCGGCGGTGCCACCGTTCTGGACTACGGAGAAGGCGGAGATGAGCAGTGTGAGAAGAGCAATATCCCTATCGAACGTGAAACCATCACGGTTTTTTGGGTAATAATTTATTGAATTATTAGTGACTGACAACTGCAAATTTGACCGTTGATCTTGGGGCTATGGACTTTGGAGTTTGGAAACAACCTCTTGTACACTTTGCAGCAATTTGATGGATTATTTGTGACCGTGAGCGATCAAAACGTTACCCTATATGAAAAGAAAAAACAAATTAATGAAAAGCGTGTCATACTACAAAAGTAGATGAAAGGAATAGTTATTTATCACATTTTAAAAGTATATTTAATCATTTGATCTCGAGAGCGACCGTGTATATTATGTGCACTATAAATTAGGGGACATGCAGCAAACATTAAAAAAATTTCTCAAATTCTTACGGGTTAACCCGATAAACCCAAATAACCATCATTTATGACCATGCGCCATATGTATACCAATAAACTCGACGACTTGCAGAAAACGCAGCATAACTGCACCGATGAATTTACCTCAAATCGATAGTACTCCAAAAACTTTCCAAATATTATCGAGTTGATTTCACCATCAAAACTCAATCGATATTCAAAAACGATGATTTCAGCGAAAGGACTGGAAATCCAAAACACAGTAAGTTCTTGATTAAAAACAAACTAAAAAGATATCAAAGTTAAACGTTTATCAATAATAATATTACTCATTTTATACATGCAGATAACTCATATCTTTGATGGCGAAAGATATTGCTCTTTTAAATGAACATTATTAGCCTTCTTCCATATCCTAACATTTTATACTACATATCATGACTGTCAAGCCAGAACATTCACTTTTAACATGTAAATTGGGCAATGGCCGCGCCTTGCGCGGCCTGACCTTGCTAGTTTAAATTATATAATGTTTGAAATGTAATTCATTTTAACTTTAACTACGAAATATAATAGATTTCTTGTGCCAGAAAGAAAAGTTAAGGCACTATTTATGCTGAGCTACATATTAGTTGACTATAGTTTATGATGAGAAAGTCTCTGGTAAGGCGACTTTACCATAAGGCAAAGGACCATATAAGCCCACTTTCTATTAGTTTTTGGCCAGAATCATTAATATTATGGATTCGGCGCCATTGTGAAATATCCAACAAATATTAGGGACTAATGGGCAAATATCATACAACTTTCCCCAATTACATCCAATAATCCCCAATTCCCACGATTCATCAAACCCCAATTCCCCAATTCATCAGAGCTCGATTGACACCCAAATTCATCACAAGATTCACAACAATATCATCAAATTGAATTCATCAGACATCATGGAAGATATGGATACGCCGGATTCGAGTTTGACTGATCTAATCGTCCATGAAGATCAAAGCGAGTTCATCAACTGGAATTCATCAAAACTCATGCCGGAGTCGATTTCGGATATGCAAATCATCAACGAAGCATCGAAAGAGAATCCTGAGAGTTCAATGGAACAGCATCAGTTGATATTTCGGCCGAATCACAAGTCAAGCACACCCATTTGATGAGGGTGAAATGTAAAACAACGACGATCTTGTGTTTTTTTAGCTTTTATGGTCAGAGTAAGGAGATGATGTGCAGTGAATGATGAATTTTCTGTTTTAATTCACTTTCGGTTTAAATAAATTGGTAATTGGTGATCAGCGTATCTGGATTGATGTTGTTTGTATAATGAGTTGATAATTGTTAGCTTCTGCTTTGATGTGCAGTAGGTATGAAATCTCTGTTTAGAATGAATTGCTGATGAAATCAAGAAATTATTGATGATCAGTGTATATGGATTGATGCTGTGTAATTTTGGAATGATTTATGTTCAAAGTCAAAAAACCTAATCTTTTGTGTTGGTTCAGATAAGATGATAACCAGGATGTAAAGCACTTGATGATCTTCCTCTTTTGAATGATTTATGTTAGAAATAAGTTGAAGTGGTGAAGTGTTTGATGATAAGCATCTGTTATTTTTAATTGGTGTGATTATCTGTAACTTTTAATTGATGATCTGTTGTTTCTTATGATCAACAGGTGAGAAAGATGAAATACAAGAAATCAACGTGTACGAGAGCTTAACTGGTGTCAAAGCTAAAACTATAGAGAAATTGCGAGCAGTGTACGTTCGTCATGCAAATGTTACTGGTTTTAATGTGCGAACCTTCACGGCACGAGTGAAAAATAAAGTCCTGAAGGAGAAGATCTTCACATGCTCATGTGAAGGAAAGAAGGCAGAAAGGGAGACTCCGCCTATTCCTCCAAAGTCGAACAGGAAAAGAAAAGAATGCCCAGTGACAAGAACAAAGTGTAGAGCAAGATTGTGGATAAAGCTGGATCAAGACGGGTTGTATAGAGTGCATGAGCACAGGACAGAGCACAATCATCAACTAAACAGGCCGGAGTGGCAGTATTTGCAACTAAATGAGCGAAAAATCGATCCTGATGTGGCGTCACAAATCATTCAAATGGAAAAATCGGGACTGAAACCAGGAGATGGGTATAGATACTTGTTAAATGATGCTAGACGGGAAGACGTTGTTGGTCACCTTATGGGTGACCACTTGAACTTTGTGAACAGGTACATTGATGATCTATTGTTTTTCGTTGATGTTCTGTCCACACTAAGAAATGCTTGATGATCTGTTGACTGTAGTTGATATTTCTGTCTATACTGAGCAATACTTGATAATCTATTGATATTTATTGATGTTAAATTTACTTTGTAAACATGTATAGAAATAGGGAAGTGGACATTGGAGATGCTCAGAAGTTGGTAGAAATGCTCAGAGAACGGGAGAAAACTGAAGAAGGGTTTTTTTATAGGGTGCTGCTGGATAAAGATGGCAAGTTGATGGCAGTTTATTGGAGGGATTCGATGATGCTTGAAGATTTCAAGATTTATGGAGATGTTCTGGTGTTCGACACAACGTACAGAACCAACAAGTATGGATTGATTTGTGCTCCGTTTGTCGGACTGAACAATCACAGGTTGAACATTATGTTCGCTTGTGCCTTCATCTCTGACGAAACGGCAGAGACATTTACATGGTTATTGTCGACATTCAAAGAATCGATGGAACAAAAAGATCCAATTAGTATCTTCACAGATCAAGATGCAGCTATGGCAAAAGCTATAGATAAGGTATGATGAGCAGTCATTTTCTGGTGATGATTACTTGTTCTGTGTTGATGATCAGTGATTCTGTGTTGATGATCAGTGATTTTGTGTAGATGGTCAGTTACTTTATGGTGATTATAACTTGTTTTGTGTTGATGATCAGTGCTTTTGTGTTGATGATCAGTCATTTTCTATTGATGATCAATTATTTTCTGGTGATGATAACTTGTTTTGTGTCGATGATCAGTGCTTTTGTGTTGATGATCATTTTCTGGTGATGATAATTTATTTTCTGGTGATAATAACTTGTTCTGTGTTGATGATCAGTTATTTTGTGTAGATGATCAGTCATTTTCTGGTGATGATAACTTGTTTTGTTTTGATGATCAGTGATTTTGTATTGACGATCAGTTATTTTTTCTTAATGATCAGGTGTTCCCAAACTCAAGGCATAGACTTTGCATATGGCATCTGAAGCAGAATGCCATGAGCCATTATGGCAACATGAGAAATGACTTAGATTTTCGCAAGGCTTTTGACAAGTGCTTGATGTTCTGCACAGATGAAGAGGAGTTTGAGGAGGAATGGGCAGAAATGCTAGAGAAGTATGGATTGACAGACCATCCGTGGTTCAAGAGAATCTACTCACTCAAGGAGAAGTTGTCTACAGCATACAACAAGGACTACTTCTCTGCTAGGACGCTGTCTTCACAGCGCAACGAGAGCACGAATGCAGCACTTGGTTGGAATACAACGAAGACGACTAACCTAGTTAGGTTTTATGCCGTCTTCAATGCTACATTAAGGGCCTAGAGAAGCAAAGAAATCAGCAAAGAGTTCTACAGCATCAAAGCAAAGCAAAAGGAAGAACAAGACGGGACCGGTCTACTGAAGCATGCTGCAACAATATACACACAAAATATTCAAAGACTTCAAGCTGCAATGGGATCAGGGCATGGCAGCAAAGGCATATCTCCAGCATTTTGACCCAACCTCAAGTTCAGTTTTCTACAGAGTGGAGCACGACAAAGGTGCAACAGATTACACGGTAATGTACACGAAGACAACAGATCATCAAGCATAGGTGGTTTGCTCTTGTAACCACTTCGAAGAAGTAGGGTTCCATTGTGGCCATGCTATCCGTGTAATGGACTTGATGAATGAAACATAGATCCCAGATGAGTACATCAAGACAAGATGGACAAAAGTAGCAAAGCTGAAACTATGGGCCAAAATGGAAATAAATGAGGGCAACGCTTCTGAGGTAAGTTGATTATGATCAGTCCATTTCTGTTTGATTATCTGTGAAAGTTGGTTGATGATCAGGAAATATTATTGATGAGGAACCCATTTCTGGTGATTATCTGTGAAAATTGGTTGATGAATATGTCAGTTTTGTTGAAGTTCAGTCAAATTTTTGTTGATTATATGTGAAAATTAGTAGATGATGATTAGTCCATTCTTGTTTTGTTATCTGTGAAAATTGGTTGATGATGATCAGTCAGTTTATGTTTGATGATTAGTCCATTCCTGTTGATTGTCTGTGAAACTTGGTTGATGATGGTTAACAGTTTGTGAAAATTGAACCTGTTTTGTTTTTTATTGAGAGAAAATGTTGTTGAGGGACAAACTGCCATGGCGCATGCACATGGGAAGGCAGTATTACTCTTTAGTCACAAAGTGCGAGGCGAGCATGGAAGCAAGAAAGATTATGGAAGAAGCATTTGACAATGTTTCCAAAACAGTAAATGCTATGTTGCCGACGATGGAGGATGCTGCACATTCAATTGAAAGCTCACCACCACCAACTGTGCTAAATCCAGACAAGGCAATTACCAAGGGTAGAAGTAAAAGAGCGAATTCTGGAATCGAGAGAAAGGGAGCTGCAAATGAGTTTGGATCCCAAGCACCAAACCCGCACTTGTTCTGACTTTTTTGTTAGTTGCATTTTGATGAATTATTGTAAGAAAGTTCTGGTACTTGTTCTGACTTGATGATCTGTCACTTGTTCTAACTTGTTTTGTGTTGATGATCAGTGATTTTGTGTTGATGATCAATTATTTTGTGTAGATGATCAGTCATTTTCTGGTGATGATCAGTTATTTTCTGGTGATGATAACTTGTTTTGTGCTGATGATCAGTGATTTTGTGTTGATGATCAGTGATTTTATGCTGATGATCAGTTATATTGTGTCAATTAAACAAAAAAACCTGCTCGTGTTTTCAATTCAAAAGTTGAACTTGAACAATTTTTAGTTAGAAAGATCTCAGAAAAATTAATTTAAAAGCACAAAACATGTAAATGAATCTGCAAGTACTTCAAACATCCATTAAACAAATTAAAAAATCAATTCAGGGCCAAACATCTAAACATCCAGTCAAATCCCTAGAACATCAATCCAAAAGACCTAAACATGCAAGTGCTTCAGACATCCATCGTAAACCCTGAAACATCAAATCAGGGACCAAAAACAACTTAACAAATCTACAGAGTCTGAAGCACTTCAAAAAAATCCAGTCAAATACTACAAATATCCAGTCACATACTAACAATAATTCATCTATTTGTTGCACTGCTTCTTATCATTCTTCTTCGAAAGGTCTTCTGTTGGCTGAGATAATGGATCCAAATCATCAAGGCCAAGATCAAAACTTGGAAGAGCACCGATAGTTGAAATTGACTTCCTCGTTGCCTTTCTAACTATTTCGACAATCTCTTGGATCAAATCTTCATTGAAGAACGAATCATCAAAGGCAAGAGAAGACGTAACAGCGGTTGGCGAAGTTGCAGGCCCAGAAACATCAGCAGCATGAGTATTAGTGTCACCTTCAGCAGTAGTAGTTTTAGGTTCAACAGGAGTTGTAGACCGCTCTGAACTATAAACCGCTCGTAGGTGGGCCCGAACAACAATGTCGACATTCCTACGCAGCATAGCACTATGCCTGCTAATAAACTACAAGGGAAGATCAAACAAAACATCAAACATTAAAGTCAAATAATCAAGTCATAGGATGTTGGGGAAAAAGCTGAAAAATACTCACATTATCCTCCATCGAAAAAATATGAGAATCTGATGGCAGATCTTCAAGTATTTCAAAGAAGAGCACCCTGTCTGAGGAATATCTGCCACATGCATCACCGAGTAGTCCAGAGCGAGTCAGAGGAAAACCCTTGTTTTCCATGATGCAGTTGTCAATCCCACCACCCATGATTGCTTCACAAGTTTCAAATAACCGCTCTGTATCCCAGTTGCGAATCAAAGGGAGGCCGCGAGGAACATCCTCACCTCTAGCAGGGAACCTGCCATCAAAACAGAAGAAATATCATCAAAACTCAAGTATATATCACTGGACATCAACAAGTAGACCTAGATCATCAAAAACACAAAAATAGCACCGGACATCAATACATATGACCGGATCATCAACACATATAGCAACGGACATCAGCAAGTAGACCAACAACATCAATCAACTCAACTCAGAACAGGAGCAAATATGAACTTCAGGACTGGAGCATCAAAACTCAACTATATAGCAATGGACATCAACAACTTGACATAGATCATCAAAAACAAGTAATTCATAAAAACACAAAAAATAGCACTTGATCATAAAAAACTCAACACATATAGCAAAAAACATCAACGAGTAGACCTACTTCATCACCAACTCAACTCATAAAAAAAACTGCAGATAAAAATTCAACTACTAGCACTGGACATCAACAACTTGACCTATATCATAAAGAACAACAAGATATTCATCAAAACACAAATCATAGCACTGGACATCAACAGATAGGACTAGATAATCAACAACAGATAAATCATCAAGACATTTAGACTAGATTAGTTACCTGTGCAAAAAGCACATCAGCAGCACCACAACACAGGCATTGACACAAGTAAAACTTATGGACTTGTAGCTAGCAACGGCTTCAGAAAGCTTGAACAGTATGTACTCTCACCAATCAAACTCCTTGATCTTGTCAACATCTTTCAGAATACTAATAAGCTTGAAATCCACCTGGGAGCGTTCAGTGAGAGTAAAGAAATTCAACATAACATACATGACAAACTGCCGCCTGAAACGAGCGCCACTGCCACTACTCAAACTCTTCATCACAGCCATACATGGGATCTCCACATGTTCCCCACAACCGTAGTCCGCCTTCCATTTCTCTCTTAGAGCCAAGTCATGCTCTAGACCATAAGAAGATACGATGAAGTCCTGGACTGACATACCATTGATCGGCAACCCGAATACATCGAAGATGTCATCTTTACGGATCCAATACTTGTAGGAGCCAACACACTGGACTCGAGTCTGAGGAATGAACTTCTTTACCAACGCGTGAGTAAGGCCCACTGGCAAGACATCAAAGCGCAGTTTCAAAATACCTCCAAAACCAATCTCCTTCACAGCTAATCTCCGTGCATCAGTCAAGCTACTAACCAGCTTGAATACCTAATATCAAACAGAAGATGGATCAAAAACACAAAAATAGCACTAGACATGAAAAAATTGACCTAGCTCATTAAAACTCAACACATATGGCACCGAACATCAACAAGTAGACATAGATCATCAACAACTCAGATCAGATCATAGTGGAGATTAAACTCAACTAATATAGGGCTAGACATCAACAACTAGACCTGAATCATCAAAAACTCAACAAATATAGCACTAATCATCAAAACTCAACTAATATAGCACTGGACTTCAACAACTAGACCTTGATCATCAAAAAAAAACTATCAGGGAGAGAATATTGTTTATCAAAATAGTAGGCTGTACAGTAAAGGCAGAGTTATAATTACCTTTCCAGGGTTGCATTTAGTAGAAAATCCTTTATCAGGATCAACGCTGTTAAGAAAAACAAAAACAATCATTCAGAATTGGACATCATCAACTCAAAATGAACATTCATCCAACAAACAAACTACAAAAATCAAGCAATTAAAATCATCAACTGTATCTTCATAAAAATCAAACAAAATGTACAGATCGTCAAGCATGTCATCAACCCAGTTCCACAAAAAAAACATAATTAAACCCTATACACTTAAAACCCAAAGTGACAAAATCATCAATGAAATGCACATCATCAACTTGTTTTTAACAAAAAATCAAAACAAAGTGACAAATAATCATCAAGCAAAGTGTACAGCTCATAAAAACATATTTTACCTGGTGGTTACAACCTACTTTGTTACCCTCTTTCTAACAGGTTTCTTCAACTTCTTCTCTTCAACAATCGTCTTCTCGCTCTCCACCTCTTTGCTAAGATTCAGAGCAACTTCGTTGTTGGTCACCAAATTCTCCCCACCAGTTCTGTTGTCGCCCTGCACCTTCTCCTTGCCAGCCTTGTGAGTAAATTTAACAATCTGTATAGGTACTGCATTAAGGACATCCAGATTTCCAGTTCCATCTTCCTTATTATCTTAAGCATCAGAATCATCATCACTATCAGTATCAGTTTTACCATCAGCGCCTACTTCCTCTGTTGGCTGAGTTGGAGGCTGAGTTGGAGCAGTACAGAAGAAATCTATCAAAATAAAAAATTCAGATTATTAGAAACAATGCTTAAAAATAGTGAAGAAAAAACACTCTAAAACAATTGTACCTTCCGGCGTGCCAAGTTGGAGATTATGAATACCAAGACCATCAAGATTACTGAGAGGAGGTTTTTTCTTGTTAGGGTTCCGCTTTGGTTTTTTAATTTGATCTGTTGTCAAAAATAAAAAAACACTCAATGGATATACATAAATAATCATGCATATATATAAAATTCAGAAACAATACAAACCTAAATTTAATTCATCAGCTGATCCACCATGCAGCCTCTTTGATTGCCAAACAGCAGGACTCCCATCACCATCACCTCCAAAAATAAAAACAAAAAAAATATCATCAAAACGCAAACAAAAAATAGCACTGGACATCAATAATTAGACATCAAAAACTCAACTGTGAAAAGAACTGCACATCAACAAATAGGACTAGATAATCAAAGCTCAAATAAAAGCAATTCAAAATAAAAAATATACATCAACAGATTGAACAAGATCATCAAGAACTAGACATGCATCATCAAAACAACAAATAATTATCAAAAAACGACAAATAAACATCAAAACTGTACATCAACAGATAAGGCCAGATCATCAAAGAACTAGACATGCATCATCAAAACAACAAAAATAATTATTAAAAATTAACAAATAAACATAATAAACCTTTGGCCGAAGCTTTAGTCGGACCTTTGGCCGGACCTTTGGCAGGAGATTTAGTAGGAGCTTTGGTCTCAGCATTGGCCAATTCGCCAGCAGTTTCGGCAGGAGCTTTGGTCAGACCTTTGGTCGGACCTGCACATCAACAAATAGGACTAGATAATCAAAGCTCAAATAATATCAACTCAAAAAAACACTGTACATCAACAGATAGGACCAGATCATCAAAGAACTAGACATGCATCATCAAAAACAACAAAAAATTATCAAAAATCGACAAATAAACATTTAAACTGTACATCAACAGATAGGACCAAATCATCTAAGAACTAGACATGTTTCATCAAAAACAACAAAAAATTATCAAAAATCGACAAATAAACATTAAAATTGTACATCAACAGATAGGACCAGATCATCAAAAACTAGACATGCATCATCAAAAACAACAAAAAGTTATCAAAAATCAACAAATAGGACCAGATCATCAAAAACTAGACATGCATCATAATTTTAGATTTACAATGAACCTTTGGCCGGAGCTTTGGTCGGACCTTTGGCCAGAGGTTCGGGAGGAGGTTCGGTCTCAGCGTTGGCCGATCCGCCAACAGTTTCGCCGGAGCTTTAGTCGGATCTTTGGCCAGAGATTTGTTCTGAGCTTCAGCCTCACCATTGACCGATCCGCCGGCGGTTTCGGTCGTATCTTTCATTTTCCTTCGCTTTTTCGCATCTACCTTCACCATTCTGATGAACAAACACAGAAACTAGATCAATCAATCATATACGAGTACAGATCGGGTAAATCGTCAATCAAAATCAAGTGCAAATACCTGTATTTCGCCGGATGCGCAATCATCGATTCAAAACCCTAAATCACAGTCGCCGTTTTGATGAACAAAGACATAAACCAGATCAATCAATCATATACGAGTACAAATCGGGTAAATCGCCAACCGAAATCAAGTTCAAATACCTGTATTTCGCCGAATCCGCAGTTGCCGATTCAAAACTCTAAATCGCAGTCGCCACCAGAGAGAAGAACGCAGAAAGAATGAAGAGAGAGAATGTGACGAAAGGGTATATAAACATGTTATTTTATTGCAAAAACGGGTCCTGTTTTGTAGAAAACGTATTATGAACCCCCTCTCCTATTTTATTGCAAAAAAGGGCCCCTATTTTGTAGAAAACTTATTATGAACCCCGTCCCCTATTTTAAAGGCTGCCTTATGGGCCTTACCTAATTGTTATTCGTTTATGATTGCATAAAAATACTAATTAACTATGTTTTAAAAAACTCTATAAAACTCTTGAACGCCGGTAGAACAAATTATGTAGAAGAACACTTCCTTTGATATTACTGTAATGTGTTGGGGAGGGACCTTTTTTTTTCCCTTCAATTTTTTCATCGTAAATAATTATTTTCCTGCCTTTTATAAATTATTATTTCCTTTCTTATGATTCTTCTAAATTTCATCATCACCTACCTGGTAAATAATTAATCAAATTTGTACATTGAAAGGAAAAGTTATGGTCGGAAGATTGTAGGTGCATAAGGATTGATATTATTAACATCAATAATATATTTCCTTCCCAAAAATTCTTTTTTGATATATTTCCTTCCCACAAATTTCTTTTTATATTTGGAGGATAAATATATTAATTTCCAACTATATAAGTAGTATATTAAATTGCTACCATAATTAAAAATTATCAAATTTTTCCTTGCTTTTAGTGATGTTTAATAAGTATCAAAAAATATAAAGAATCACAACTGAACTCAATCAATTCGAGTTGAAAAGAATGTAAATATGTTTGAACCCTAAGAATTTGTTATATATATATATATACATATATATATTATATATATAGATATAATATATATATTTTACATTATGGTGCTTCTTAGTATAGAATTGTGCTGGTTCTTCATTCTCCCTCTGGAGTCTATATAGCTGATGATGTCGCTTGAGGTCGTATAAACTCCTGAATAAACCAATCTAGAATTCATCTTAAATTTTACCTTGAGGGGTTTCTCCGTAGTTTTGTCTGAAAATTGTGATTGCAATAGCTTTTCACTAATAAAAGAACAGTTTAATATATATCAGGATCATCCTGATATTAGCGATATCAGGCACCAATTAAATAACGACATATTATCTTTAACTAATTTATGATTGGGCCACATGTTCAATCATTACCCAGACGAGTTTAGACATTCTAAATTAGGGTTTTAGAACTTTACTAAAAATATCTTAACCAATTAAAACATTACAATTGTACACGTGTCATTATCTTATTGGTGTCTGATAAGACCTATATCATGATCATTCGGATGAATGTTATTCTCATAAAAGAAACAACAACTCTTTCTACCAAAAAATAAAATAAAAACAATTTTGATGATAACCGACCTTTCTGTAGTTTTGTTGATCCCTTCTTCTCTACAATATTATTAGTTTTCAGACACTTTCAATAACAACAACAATAAGTATCTGAAACATCAACATCAACTTACCTCATCTATCATCATCTGGAATATTCTCAAAAGTCCTTTATTAAACCTGATAGCTAGTATATAATCGTGGTTGTATCGAGGTGACAGTCTCTAAGCAGTGGAGTCTGGCCAAAACCTTTAGATACCTCGATGGTTAAAAAACAAACAAAGCATATAAACAAATCTTTTATACGAGACTTATAAGAATGCACAAATAAATCCACTCATTTTTTAGACCTACTACACGATCACAGTCGAGAGGCCGTTTGAATAATTTCAAGTTGCAATCCTCGAACTAAACACCTACCATGAATTCATCTCAACAAATTTATCTCATCATCAAACAAAGCTAATCAATAAGGTTCCGCATCCATGACCGTTCTTGGTGAACCAGCTTGATTATTAACCCTAGAATTCGAGGGCCGAGGGAAAAATCAAGTATGGTATGTGAAGATTCCTCGACTTTGTTTAGGGTTAGAAAGGATGTCACCGATTAATACGATGATCAATAAAACACAATCAAAGCTAATAGCATTATACATCCGGTCGTACAAATCAGAAAACAAAAACGTACCTTGGTTGTAATTTCTTTACCATGGCTTGTATCATGTACGTTAGTGGTCAATTAATCAATACAACTTCATTTCAAATCAAAATACAATATATTAATATCATAATTACATTATACTGCATGGAACAATATATTGCGTTTGTGTAAAGAAAAAGAGAATATATATAGGATAAGTATCATGGACGACAACTGTGGTGACATATTATAGGGAAATTTTGATTAAGGGCAGTATAAGTTTCATAATTTGAAAGTGGGGTGTAACTATTACATAATTTCTAAAAAGGGCGGTAACTTATTAGTCTTTATTTATGTAATTTATTTCTTGAATTAAAGACATTTATATCCTTATTTTGTAGTTATAATTCAGTTTATTTTTATTTAATTCTATTCAATTCAGTTTGGTTCGAGCTCACTAACTTACTTTCTAATTCAATTAAGATTATTTTCAACTCCATCTAAATATTTTAGATTAAATTCAATTCAGTTTAATTTTATGAAGTTGAAATAAATAAACTAATTTTTTAATGATTATCTAGTTAATTTTCTCAAATTCAACTTAAATAATTAAAAAAAATTTTAAGTGAATTTGATCAAATTTTTTGCAAACTTAATAAAACTAAACTGAATTATTAAAATGGGAATGAAACACTAAATTTAATTAAAGTTAACCAACATTTAATTAAATGAACTTCATGGAATTTAGCAAAATTAAACTGAATTGGATCCTTCCAAGGTGAACTAAATTGAATTCAACAAATATTAAAAATACTAGCCAGGACTGAGTTAAATTTTAATCAAATTTAGAGTCCACAAAATTAAACTAAATTTATAATATATTTTAGACTACAAAAATAAAGGTATAAATGTCTTTAATTCAAGAATTAAATTACATGAATATAGGCTAATAAATTACCGCCATTTTTAGAAATTATGTAATAATTATACCCCACTTTCAAATAATTAAACTTATACCGCCCTTAATCAAAATTTTCCCCATATTATAAGAGCTTGAATGAATATGGAAGGCGGAATTGTGATAATTTGTGGTAATATGGAAGGCGAAAAAAAATTATGATAAATATAATATATTAATGCCATAATTATACTATATTACTAACTACATTTTGTCATGTTGTGTATAATAAAAGGAAAAAAAACATACAGACTACTACCATATATATATACATATATACACAAAATAAAATATAGAGAAACATTGTATATGATTTCGTTTGCAAAGTAATTAAAAGGGAAACAAAAATTTTGCCAAAAGATATATATATATATATATATATATATATATATATATATATATATATATATATATATATATATATGAGATACTCTCTGGTAAGGCAGTCTTATGGTAAGGCAAGGGGTATAAGGTTAAGGGGCAAAATACTTTTGGGGCTGGAATATAAATATTAATTTTTTGGTGCCCCTACAGTAAATATTAATAAAACTCATGGACCATTTTGAAATAAGAATATATTCCACATTTAATCTCCCTATTAACCATTACCATCATCAATCATCAATATTAAATCATCAATCATCAAACTATTATTGTTTATCATTAAATTATTATTGTTCATCATCAAATCATCGTTGTTCATCATCAAATCATCGTTGTTCATCATCAAATCATCAAATGTTTGTCGTTCATCGTCAAATCTTCGTCGTTTATCGTCAAATTTTCGTTGTTCATTATCAATCGTCAATCCGATCGTCAACTCCTTTCTATCATCGAAAAATAATCATCAATCATAAACATAAAATCATCAACTAAAATACACAAATGATCGAAAATTGTCAAATCGGGAAACTAGATTATCGTAGAATCATCAATAAATAATCATCAATCATAAACATCAAATCATCAACTAAAATATACACATAATCAAACCGTCAAATCGGGAAACTAGATTCTCGTAGAATCGTGGCTCGGATCATAAAATAGACCTCGTTTTCGTCGTCCTCGTATGTATATATATACTCGGTCACCAACATTACTCATCCTCGTCGTCAATCCGATCGTCAACTCCTTTCTATCATCGAAAAATAATCATCAATCATAAACATAAAATCATCAACTAAAATACACAAATGATCGAAAGTTGTCAAATCGGGAAACTAGATTCACGTAGAATCATCAATAAATAATCATCAATCATAAACATCAAATCATCAACTAAAATATACACATAATCAAACCGTCAAATCAGGAAACTAGATTCTCGTAGAATCGTGGCTCGGATCATAAAATATACCTCATTTTCTTCATCCTCGTATATATATACATATATATATACTCGGCACCAACATTACTCATTCTCGCCGTCAATCCGATCGTCAACTCCTTTCTATCATCGAAAAATAATCATCAATCATAAACATAAAATCGTCAACTAAAATACACAAATGATCGAAAATTGTCAAATCGGGAAACTAGATTCTCGTAGAAACATAGCTCGGTCAGCAACATTACTCATCCTCGTCATCAATCCGTTTAATGATCAATAAAAAATCATCAATCATAAACATCAAATCATCAACTATAAAATACGCATAATCAAACCGTCAAATCGGGAAACTAGATTTTCGTAGAATCGTGGCTCAGATCATTAAATAGACCTCATTTTCGTCATTCTCATATATATTCACCAACGAGAATTTAGTTTCACGGTTTGACGATTTGATTATGTGTACAATTTAGTTGATGATTTGATATTTATGATTGATGATGTTTATGACATGATTCATGATGACCGTGGATCTGATGATCGATTGATGATTTGATATTGATGATTGATTATTAATTTTTGATGATTGGTGAGTTTTGATTGATGATTCATGTCAGTTACATTGTTTTGATGATTGATGATTTTTTATTGATGATAATTTTATAATTAGTGATGATGAGGACGATAATTTGATGATAAATGACTGATGATTTGATCATTTGATGATGAACAACGAAGATTTGATGATGAACGACGATGATTTGATGATGAACGATGATGATTTGATGATTAACGGTGATAATTTGATGAACAACGATGATTTGATGATGAACGTTGATGATTTGGTAATGAATGTCTATGATTTGATGATGAACGATAATGATTTGATGATGAAGGAGATGATTTTTAGTTCATATAATTTATTGATTTGAAAATAACTAAAATATAATAATTATGATTTGACCCCAAAAATTTTGTATGAACCATATGAGGTCTCTTTGCCTTACCATAAGGTTGCCTTATCTAATTGTTTCTCTCTCTCTTCTCTCTCTCTCTCTATATATATATATTATGCATGCAAAAAAAAAGAGAAATATGTATATACGGTGTTGTTTGCGAAGACATATTATGGAAACCAAAACTTTGCCAAAATACTTTGCTTCTTGGCTGGCCTTTGCTTTCATATGTATTTTATTGAATGAAAAAAACCAAAAAGGAATATATGAAAATTGTAGGCGCCGGAATATGGTGATCTTGTGGTGGTTATGTGGTGGTTTTAATCAAAACTACGTAGTTTAATATTTTTTATTAATTTAAATATTGACCGGAGCAATAACTTTTCTAATTCCCTTTAGGAAGATATTTATTTATAAAGTATAGTTTGTAGGGAATTCAAGGTTTTTTTTTTTTTTGCGAAACCCAACTTTATATATTAAACCTTTTAAGATTAAACCACTCATGAAGTGGGGAAAATTGTATCAAGTTGCATCACTCTCTGTACCAAACTATCCCTAGTATTATTTGCTGGACTCTCTGGAAAGCCATAAATTTCTTGATCTTTGATAATACCCCCTGTACAGCACAATCACTAAGGAAACAGGTCACAGATGAGATTTTTCACATTTATTCTGCCAGACCTATCTTATCAGTCAGTCACTTTGATATTGAGCTTTCCTCCCTTGATACCCTTGCACACAAGGCCACCACAAGCTCAAATTATATGCTTAAAATGGTCCCCCCCCCCCCCCCCCCCCCCCAAAAAAAAAAAAAAATACAGGCATTAAAATTAATGTTGATGCCTCTTGGCATCAACCTAACTTCACTGGGATAGGCCTCATAGCTAGAAATAGCACTGGACATGTAGTAAAGATCAGAAAGTCTTTGCCAGGGCAGATTCCCCTTTTCATTCTGAAATGATGGCCATCCATTTGGCTTCTATTCTAGGGACTGAGTTACAACAACCCTTTTGCATTGAATGTGACTGCCTTAATGCAGTTACAGCATCAAATGACCCATACACTGCTCCCTGGAATCTGTTCAATTTGGCATCTGCAATATATGAACTCAGAATTCCTATTTTACACATTTTTATAGAGGCCAACACCTCAGCATATAGACTATCTAAGTTTACTTTTACTGAGAAACTCTCAACTGATCTTACACAGTCAGAAATGCCTAGTTCTATCTCTGGTGCCTTGCACCTGGACAGAATTGGTATGCCATCTTTAAGAGTGGTTAGCAGGTGCTACTAATCTATGTTTCATGTGTAGTTTCCACTTCCCAGACAAGAGACTCTTGCAGCAAATGAAGCACTCTTTGGAGCAGGGTGTGAAGTTTACAAGTGTTAGCTATTTACTATCTTTCAACTATCATTTCTCTCTTGGTACCGCTTTGGGTTTTGCACTGCAATTCCCTAACAGGTTTCAGGAGTTTGAATGTTTAGTTGCTGATAAAAGTTATAGGATTAGACACAGTTGTAGTCCATTTTTGATAGCATTCCTATGCTATAGGACCTCTGGTCCCCATTTTGTCATCCTTGTTGATGTAAACACTAGCCATTTGTATGTAATTTTTTAGGGATTGGGATGCCTAATAAAATCTCCCTCACCTAAGGGTGGCTTTTATTTTTTTTTAAAAAAAGTGGGGAAAATTGTATTTAGGCTTCCCAAACCCTAAATCTTAAATGGCCAAGAATAATAGTGTTTACGATTTCTGGGACAAAAAGTCCCCCCAAAAAGCACTCTAGTGCTTTCAAAAGATATGGCTCTATACAAAATAATGAAAGAAACACTCCAACTCAAGGCCTATTAGTGAATTGCTAAGCTAAACACACAGCGGCCTCAAGAAAGAGCAGCACAAAAGAGCCAGCTTTAAATATAATTTGTGCAGTGATAAAACTAATTAAGGCAAGGAGGTAGCTACAATTTTGAGCAATGAGCACTACAGTGCAAGAGAACAGCAGGGCTGGTGTTATAAGAAACATAGAGCAGCTTGTCAATCTGATTGAAGGCAGGTCAACCTGGTCCAGGAGAACAAGAGCCTTAATATCAGGTGGCAACATTTTCCATGTAAACATTTGATCCTTCTTCTGTGAGATGGCCAGTTTAGCCAGTGAATCAGCAACCAGATTTGCTTGTCTGAGAAAGTGTTGCAATGGAACTTGTATGAGCACATTAGCCACGGTAAAAAAATCAGATCCGATAGAAATCAAGTATTCATTATATGATAATTTTATTATTTATATATTTATTTTAAATATGTGGTCAAAACTTGGTTGGGAAAATGACTTTTTTTCTATTGTACTAATATATGCCTAGTAGCAATTACAGTTGAATTGACATCTAATTTATATTAGGTACACGAGTTCTAAATTACATTTTAACTAAAGTGACAAGGGAAAACTTTGATTAAGGACTGTATAACTTTCATAATTTGAAATTAGAGTAGATTTTTTACATAATTTCTAAAAATGATGGTAATTTATTAGTTTATATTCATGTAATTTAATTTCTGAATTAAAGTCAATTAAACCCCTGTTTTGTAAGCTAAATTTTATTATAAATTTATTTCAGTTTTGTGGACTCTAAACTTGATCAAAAACTAAACTTATAATATTTCTTGAATTTTAATTTTTAGTTCACATTTAAAGAATACAGTTCAGTTCAATTATGCTAAATTCCATGAAATTCATTTATTTAAAATGTTGCTTAACTGTAAATATAGTGTTTCACCCCAATTTTACTAATCCAGTTCAGTTTTATTATGTTTGCCAAAATTTTGATTAAAATTCACTTAAATAAAATTTTAATTTTTGAAACAGAATTTGAAAAAATAATGAAGCTAAACTAAATTAAAATTATTCAAAACAAATTCAATTTATCTCAACTAAATAAAATATAATGAAACTGAACAGAATTGAATTTAATCCAAAATATTTTGATGCTGCTAAAAAATAATTGAATTAGGGTAAGTTAGTGAGCTCAAACCAAACTGAATTGAATAGAACTGACTACAAAACAGGGGTATAAATGTCTTTAATTCAAGACTTAAAGTACATGAATATAGGCTGATAAATTTATCACCCTTTTCAGAAATTATGTAAAAGTTACACCTATTCAGAAATTCATGACGCCCTTAACCAAAAATTTCCCAAGTGAATACCATTTGTAACATTACAAATTTAGAGATAAAATTGTCAAAGATATATACTTGTTAACCACAAAACCCAAACACCACTTGATTCATAACATGGAATATGTTGTCTAAACTGCTAACACTTTGGACAACACAAAATCACAAACAGAGACACTACCTATAAAAATAGACCGAGAACAAAACATGCAACCAAGTCAAGATTAAGCCATTGACATGAAAAACTATATCAAGTATTGCGAATTTTGAATATAATCGATTAAATCAAAGAACACCAATATAGCCAAACTAATCAAACTACCTCCAATGTGAACAAAAGGGGATATTGACGGTCAGGGGATTTAATGGTTTTTATTAGGAAAAAACTACAGTAATAATGAACCTTCAACCTTATGTGGAACCTGATTTTTTTATGAACATCTATCTATCTATACTATTAAAACAGCAACTCCTTGAAAAGTCAAATACCCCCTCCTTACGCCACATCAGCTTTCAAAGCCCTCCTAAAAACACGCCACGTCAGCTTTTAGAGCCCTCCTAAAATTAACACGTATTTCATTTTTTTGTTTTTCTTTTGCACAGCTTTTAATTACGACTTTAATTACTATCCGTCTCTGCGTCTCTGCAATTCAACTCTCATTTCAAAAAAATCTTTCATATTCCCAATCTTCTTGAAGAAGCTATTTGTGTTTCCCAATCCATCTTCTCGAGTTTTTCTGAATCAAAAATACTTTGCAAATACATTCTGACCTTTTCTATTCTTCCGGACCTGATTAGCCTCCCCTCTCTCCAAGAACGTCTGATTTCGACTGCTCAGCCTCGCGCACAACAGTTATTCCTCCTCTAAGCGGTGGTAGACTGGCCCTCGCCGATCCAGTCGAGACCAATAAAAAGGTACCTTCAAAATCCGGCCTTTTTAGCTCCTCCGAGAAAATCAATCCAAGTTCAAGACTAGGTTAAGCGACTGCTGCACTGCGCCACCGTCTCCCGTCTCTTCTTATGCCACTACGCCACAACTCTACTCGGTAAGCCCTCTCCTGACCCCTTTATAAATTTTTTCAACTATTAATAATTGAGCAATGTGTTTTGGGGAACATTTTTTTGTGCATCTGAGTCATTGGTATAAAGTCCATCATTTTGGGACTTAGTAATTGTAATATATATGAAGTCTTGATTTGTTGTTGATTGCAGATTATCCATTTGATCCGGAAAGCGTATGCTTGAAACACAAACTTGGAGCAAAAGATCCTCCTAATACTAAAGCAATGCTTAGATGTAAGTGTTGATGAACACTTTTAAAAGTCAGTCAACGTATTAAGTCAGTTCTTTTAAAAGTTATCTATATTCTGATAATTTTGGTGTTTGAGATTTTGATTTTAAAATTTTGACTTTGTTTTATAAATTTCAGGAAAATGTAGCTCGGAATTAAGGATCATCGTTTTTTTCTCCTATTTTTCCCTTTAGAACATTGCTTATCATTGTAAGAAAATTAGTCTTTTATTGATGTTTTTGATTATCCTATCAGTTAATTAATTACAATAAATCAAGACTGTTGAGCTGGATTGTTTTTCACATTTCTTGATGAAGTGGTGTCTGAAATGGTGCTTGGTGTAAACATAACTCTTACTACTCTATGGATTGATGGTTGCTTTCATGTTTGATGTTTGTAGGTGAATGCTTTTACAGTCATCATGACCAGATCAACTTCATAAGATTGAAGGATTACTATGTTAGAGTATCTGATTGTAAGTTTTTTTTATGTTTTTTGCATTTTCCTTTCTGCATAATAACTTAAAATGGTGTTGTTTGATTTGTTTTTATCGATAGTTTTAGAATAAATCTTGACTGCGTGGTTTTATACGGGGCTTGCTATTTAAAGGCCGTTTTAATTGTGTGCAGATCAAGCCAGATTTAAGAAGATCACTTCAAACCACTTTTCAATTTGCAAACCGCTCTGGAATTTGAGTATTTTGATTCTGCAACTGACATGTGGGCATCTGTTCAATTTCAGTCAATTTGTTCTGAAGGGATTAGAGATTCGGTGTGTAGAATGGATTGGAAGCTGAGCAGAATGGATTGGATCCAAGTTATGACCTTATGGTGGAGATTTTATGGTTTTATCTCATTTGTTATCAGTTTTTTTTAAAAAAATTAATTTTTATATTTGATATTGCTCCCTTTCTCATCCTCTCTCATGGATCAAATCTTCTAACCAAACTCTCTATGTTCTTCAGAATCTGAGGATGATTTGAGGCTGGAACAAAAAATGGTTGTTTCATTGCAGTGTACTGCTATTCTCCATGGTTTTGACAGGTACGTATATGGTTTAATGACGGTATTCAGAACTTTCTACAGTAAATTTTCCATACTCTTTGAAGAAGGAACAATGTGCTTAATTCTTTGAAGCTTTGTTTGAAGCTTCCTTCTCAGTTATATATAAATCTTAAGGTATGTTTCTTTGCCTATTTTCTTGTATGCTGGTCCATTTGATATTTTTAAAAAAAATACTATTTATAAACAGGTCATCTTAAAGGAGGACAGTAAAAACGATCCTTAATTTAGGTTGATGAAGCATTATCATTCATGATCTCAACCTTCAGAGTTCATACCATGATCAGTAAGGATTTGAAATTTGTGTTTTCTATTTGGCTTAGTGTAAGAAATACTCTTCTTTCAATGATTTTTTTAAAAAATAATGATATTTTAAAGTTTGATGTTTCCATGTTTATAGGTTATGTGGACCGTTTAAGGGCATGCAGAGTTTGGACCAATTTATTTGCATTGGTTTGTTCTCTATTTGATTTTTGAATATATCAAGCATTTCTTTTTGAATTTCTTATGTTCAAAATTTTGAATTTGTCAGTGTTTTGAGGTTTTCGATGAAAATCAGCTCTTTGTAGTTACAATATGAAGTTTTGCAGCCCCAAAGAGATTAAAGGTGGCTATTTTTGAGTAAGTTTTCATCATTTTTGTCTAGCGATCAATTTTGTGGTGAAAACCAAAGCTGAAATCCGTTTGCTTCTTCGATCCACTTGCGTGGCAGCCTTTCGCTTATCAAGAGTTGAAAGTTCGTCCATGTTATTGAGATTTGGAAGAATTTGATGCTTGCTATTTAAGAATCATTCGGATTAGTGATGCTAAGTGAATATCTTTTTTCCTTCATAGAGTGGTTGAAGAATTTGGTGTTATCATCCCCTTCTTTGAGCCATTTAATTCTGAATTTTTGTTTCCATAATTTTTGTTGCTCTTTTAGGGCTCTAAGATGCAAAGCTTTTAATTTTTTGAGAGCAATAAGTTCATTTACTGAATTATTCTCATCATAAATTATTTCCTTCAATTTTAGGTTTTCAGCAGCTTGTCTGACATTAAGCTCTACAGAACCAAAGACCACCTTGTTCCAGTTTTTATTATTTAGCTTAAGCCTATGCAGTTTCAGATGGAAATCAAGCATGCCTGTATGATTTATAGGCTGATTCCAGTCAATTTCAATAACTGACATAAAATCAGGTCTATTAAACCACACATTAAGAAATCTGAATGAACTAGGTGAGGAAATAATGTCACTGCCTATGTTAAAAAGCAATTGACAGTGGTCAGAAGTGTCCCCGTTCAAGATCAGAATGGAAGAAGATGGGTACTTAGCCATCCAACCTTGAGAACACAGACCTCTGTCCAATTATTCTTTTGTAGGGTTTCTCAGCCAGCTATTAGACCATGTATAGGAATTACCAACCGAGTTTATCTCCAAAAGAGCATTGGCAGAAATGAAATTATTGAATTCTACCGTGCTAGTGGGACTGGGCAGTGATGGACCCTTATATTCTGTTGGTGATTTAATAGCATTGAAATCTCCAATTAGAAATGAGTTGTCCATGTTTCTCTGTGACAGTGCATCCCAGAGATAGCCTCTGCCCGGGATAGTTCTTAGTCCATAGAAAAATATTCCCTCCATTGAGGAGTTAAGTCTAGAACTGAAAATATCCATAGCCAGAAACTGTAAGTGGTCCTCTATTAGAGTGATTTTTAATGACTCATGTCACATAAGCCATATTTTACCACTCTGAGCAGTCATACAGTTATTGAATTGCAATTGTCTACTAAACCTCTCACATTTATGATTTCTGTGCCATGGTTCAATGAGGCACAAAAGTTCGAGCCCGTGTTCTCTTATCAAGTCATGCAGTCTTACCATGGAATTCCTCGTGCCTCTGATATTCCAAACAAGAAATTAATTTTAATTGTGGTGTGTGACATTAAAAATTGGTTTTTGCGCTTTTTGATCCGGTAAGAACCAGATTTGGAGAGGGAGGGTTTATTGACCTTTTTGGGAGTGAATTTTTTGTTGATCTGAGTAAAGAAATTGGAGATTTTTTTATTTCTCTACAGCCATTAGGACTGAAGAGCCACCTAAATGACCTTCTATACTCAGTTCAGTTCAAGGAGGAAAAGATTTATCTGGGGAGTCAATCAATTTGTCATCTTGTGAAGACTCTGAAATTGATGGAGTGCCTGATTCTTGCTCAATTTCTACATCCAAGAGAGGGAGAAACCTGTTACCTGAAAGAGTGACTGAAAGAGGCAAAGTGTTAGGTGATAGAGTCACATTACTAAGGATTGAACTTTTACCTGTTCCTACAGTTATATCATCATGAGCAAAAGTTGCTTGAGTGCTCATGAGTGATTTCTAAATGAGTGACTGGTCAATAGAGTCATCAGAATTGAACTGAGTGGTGATGACTTCATTTGGTTTCCTAGAAGAGGGCATTGGAGTAGTTTCTTGTTCATCTGTCTGATTGAGAAGGGCTTTGTCAACCACAGCAGATTCCAGAGGAGGAATGGTCGGGCCAAGTGTGTAAAGTGAAACTTGAATAGGGTTGGGGACTCTCTTCTTCTTGACAAGCTTGTTTTGTTGTAGTTGAGCTGGAGCCACTTGCACCTTGGCAGCTTCTGCATCTTTGGTGTTAGGTGTGAGTCCTGAAAGACCAGCAGAAAGATCAGCATGTGGGGTGTTAATGGGAGTGAGCTTGGCTTGGCTTGGGTGGTGGCATTTGTTTGGGGCCTTGTCAATATTCCAGTGACCACAGCTTTTCCTTTGGCTTCAGCAACGTTGGGGAGGTCTAGTTGGTTGTCTAAGTTTTGGATGCAGGACCAGGCAGTTTAGGTCATCATGACCAAGCATACAACACCTACTACAATACTTAGGGATCTCCTCATATTCTATGGGGTATTTCTTGATTGAACCATCATCAATTCCTAGCCTTATGGAAGTCTGCAATTTCTGCCTAAGATCCACCTCAACACACATCTTAATCGGTGAGGGTCTAGTAAACGAGGATGTTGCAGCATCCATTTTAATGAAGCTACCTATTTGATTTCCCATGGATTGGATCATTGTATCATTATGGAAATAAAAAAGTACCTTTGGGATGGTAAGACAAACTGGAATTATCGATGATTCTTCCTCCGGGCAGAAATCGATGGTCCACTTGAGCACTTTTATTTGAGCGCCTGCAAACATCCAATAGCCCTTTATCCAACAACGTTGATAGTTTTCTACATCTTCAGATCGGATAAGATTGTGTCTAAAATCAACCGATCCGATCTGATACTTCCCGTTGAATCTAGCCGTTCTGAAAGCACCGTGAAGCCTTTCCATGGCCGGTTTTCCTCTGGCAAACTTACCAATCAGCGCGTTGGTGTAGTGGGAGGCCAGAGATTCGGCCTGTTGCCGAGTAACTATGCACGCTATTTCTCCTCGAAACTGAGTGATGGGCGTTATTTCCGGGTTTGATGGAAGGTTGGTGGAGAGAGGAGGGGGGCGATTGTTTAAAGCAATAAGAAAGGATTTTCCGGTGGCAACGGTGTTGCGGTGGCTTTACCATAGGATCTACCGTTTTGTGACCGTTAGATAAACGTCGTAGGTGGGGATTAATCGGAACAGTTAAATAACGGGCATTAAAGTGAGGTTGTGGAATAGTAAAAAGGGGTGAATTCTAGAGAGAATTTGGGCCGGAGCATGACGTGCAATGGATGGTTGTTAACTAGGATGCACATACACACAACTCTTGTAATACTAATATAATATATTCAATATTATCTAAATGAATAATCTCGCTAAATGATGAATATTTTTTCGATAGTTCTAATAGTATTCATTTATCGAGATTTAACTGTATTTGATCATGTGTCCACTCACTGAATTGTCTAAAATAACCTCAATTTCCTAAAAAACTTCTTCCCTCACCACCCTCGAAAGCAGCATGGAATTTCCCTTGCCCGACTGAACCGTATAAAACGCCCAACCGCAGTCCAAATTGATTTTCTCTCTTTCCAATCTCTGTAATTTGTGATTCCCGCATTATTTTCATAGCCCTGCAACCAGCGAATCACGTTAATTCCCCCTAGGGAATTTGAGAATGTGATCACACTGCAATCTCATTTGCTGCTGAACTGTGCGTTGCTATCAGAATCAGAACCCGGAGCTGTGGTTGTGTTATTAGATGGTGAAAAATTTCGTGAGGGAGAATGTACCCCTATCGAGATTCGGGGTTTTAGTTGCGCAGCTGGAGTCTATAGTCGCCTCAGCTGCTCACAAGCTCCCCGAACCGCTCTTGTGTTTTGATCTTCTCTCGGATCTCGTCTCCGCCATAGACGAAGAGCCTAAGGTTATACACCAGATCTTTGTTTAATTTGCTTCTACTAGGCTTTGGTTGAATTTGTGTTTGCTGAAAAGTGCTTAAATTTCAGGATTCTATACTTCTGTGGCAAAGGAAATGCGAGGATGCGCTTTACTCTCTACTCGTGCTTGGTGCCAGGAGGCCTGTCCGCCACTTGGCATCTCTGGCAATGGCCAACATCATAACCAAGGGCGACAGCATTTCAATATACTCCAGAGTGAGCAGCCTGCAGGGGTTTCTTTCAGATGGGAAGAAGAGCGAACCTCACAGTGTTGCTGGTTAGTCTTGTGAATACTTGAAAGTGTATTTTTTAGCTGCTCTTTGTTCTGTAGTTATGCATTGACATGGCACCTGCATTATTTGATTCTGTGACAACTAATGTAGGTGCTGCACAGTGCCTGGGAGAACTGTATCGCCTGTTTGGAAGAAGAATAACTTCTGGTTTAGTGGAGACGGCTGTGATTGCAGCAAAATTAATGAAATTTAATGAGGTGACGAAATTTTGAACGTTTTTTGACTTTCAATTGATTTCAGTAATGATTCCACCTCCTGTCTGAAAATAGTAATCCTCATTGTAAATTATTGTCTGTAAATGGTCTTTCTAATAGGATTTTGTGAGACAAGAAGCTTTGCACATGCTTCAAAATGCCTTGGAAGGTTCTGGAGGTCATGGTGCTTCTTCAGCATATGTGGAAGCATTTCGAGTTGTAACAAGGATAGCTGTGGGTGATAAATCATTTATAGTCAGAAAAGCAGCTGCACGATGCCTGAAGACGTTTGCAAATATTGGAGGACCGGGGCTGGGAGTTGGCGAGTTTGAGACATCTTCCACTTTTTGTGTAAAGGTTGGCTTCGATGTGTTAGATTGTCTCCCTTAATTCTTTATTCTCCCAACAAATTCTTGTATTTTTGAAAGTTAATTCTTGAATCAATAGGCCCTTGAGGATCCTGTATCATCAGTGAGGGATTCTTTTGCTGATGCTTTAGGAGCATTGCTTGCCCTGGGGATGAACCCTGATGCACAGGTTTACATCTTTTGCCGTGACATATCTGTATGTAATTTTGAAAAAGAGCTCATGATTTTGCTTTCCTATTAGTCTCAAATTAGGGGTAAGGGGTTGTTTGCTCCAAAAAAACTTGAAGAAGGCTTGCAGAGGCACTTGTCTTTACCTTTTATTAGAGGTATTATATAATTTTCTTCTTATCTTTGCTTTTATTGAAATTATGTGACAATACCTTCATACAGAGATGAAATAATATATAAGATCCAGAAAATTTTCTCTGTTTTATAAGGGGTGCTCTTTAAATGATTTATGACATGGTATTAAGATTTTGGTGTGGGATCGTGGAGTATGTCAACCTTGTGCACAAGGTTAAGTTTGAAATTATGCCGCATCGTTTTTATGAAAACTACGTATATATCATTTACATTTTTTAATTTAAATTAGGAGCTGTTTTAGTATCTGTTTTAGAATATATCATTATTTAATAAGGAGCCCTATAGGAACTTTCAAGGTTGCTGTTCAGCAATTAATTTTTCTGTAGTAATCTTTGGTGTTCTCTTGCAGCTACTGGAGCTCGCATGAAGGAGCTACGCGTTGCCATTACACTATCATGGGTCTCTTTCTTACAGGTAACTCCTGAGCTGTGATAATACATCGGAGACTTGTAAAAATTGTTCTTGATTTTTTAGTCATATTTTTGTCTTTAAGATGTTTCAGCTGGTATTGTACAAAAAGATAGATATGGGTCTCTTGCCTACTCTGGTATTAATATATCAAAGGGATAGCTATACATTTGTTGGATGCACACTATGGTATGAGGTTTCAAACTATTTTAATAGAATAACACTGAGCCTGGCAGGGGTAACTAGTTTCTGCGGCATCGGCTACTGGATAAGATATTTTATGTGGTAATTTTGCAGAGGGAGCGGAAAGATTACTCTGCAGCACCTGTTCTTTAGAATACATTCTTTTTCTTTTATTCAATCCATTAACAACTATTACGGAGAAAGATAGGCTATGAATGTTATAGTTTAGTCTTTTGTTTATGAATAATTTTAACTTTTGTGAAGCTGTTGGTTGGATAGAGAAAGAATAGATGTTTTTGTTTGATAAGTTTCTCATCTGAGAATGTTTCATAACTTAAATGATTTTGTCTCACAGGCGATGCGTTTGAGATATCAGCAACCTGATATTGAGCTGCAAACGTTTTCAGTTCAGATCATTGAGATGCTTCACACTGATAACAGTGTTGATGCTCATGCCTTGGTATATTTCTCACAATCTGCACCTCCCACTTGTATATGAGAGTTTTTGTTAATGTAATGTTAACCTTACGTTCAAATGTACATACAATCACCGCTTCACATGGTTCTTAACCTTTTATGTCATTTGCAGGCATGCGTTCTTTACATTCTCCGTGTTGGTATCACTGATCAAATGAGTGAACCTACTCAGCGAAGCTTTTTGGTTTTCTTAGGAAAGCAGGTCTGCTTAAATGGTTCAATTTGTTTTTGTTATTGCATGCTTATTAGTTATCTTTTTAGGTTTTTAATCCTTTTTTTTGGGGGTTTTATTTTTTTAATGATTGAATGACTGTTTTGACTTGGTAATAATTTTGATCCAGCTTCAGGTGTCTGCTGCTACACCTTCCATGCATATTGCTGCTTTACGGACCGTTTCATATACTTTGAAAACACTGGGAGAGGTGAACTTCCTGGAGACCTATTTCAAAAATTAATGGCACTTCATTGCTTTTTCTTGGTTGAAGTAATTTGTAACTAGGTTTTCTTCATGTGATGCATCCCTTTTGTCTATAACTGGCCTAAATACATATGCACAAATGGGACAGGTACATGGGTAATTTAAAATATATTGAGTCCCAAATATTACATGGTCAGACTTCCATGATTTGGCTTGGAAGTGTAGTGTAGTACTATAGTTGTAGCCTGATATGTCTACTGAACATCCCAATATGTTCTCTATTATATGTTTTTGTAATTGAATTGATATGGTACAGAACTGTGACAACACTATTAAATGTTTTACCCTACTAGATATCAACAGTCTCAGTGCTTTTCCTGATTGGTATTATGTTTCACTGGAAAAAGACATGAAGATAATATGGTATAACCCACTTATTTTTGTGTTTTAACTAGTTTAGTCGACATATCAATTATTTTTATGACAGTTTGCTGTATCAGCGATGCAGTTCTCTTGATTTGATGAAAGCTGAATACTTCTTAGAACCTTAGGCTATGTTCTGAACTGGTTTGGTATGTTAGCATTTTCCATTTTGTTGATCTTTTTTTTTCTAAATAATGCAACTTAATCATTGTTTTGGAAGTGTAAAAAGTACATGGAAAATTGTGCTAAAAGTATTGGAAATGTAATGATTATATTCAAAATGTAATTAAGCCTTAAAAACCAAAATATCTAATGAAGACCATTTTGAAAATTTATTTATGATTTACTGTTGGTGGATGACCTAAAATTCTTAAATGTTTGAGATGTAAATGAGGCTAGTTAAGACTTGAGGAGTAAGTAAATCACTTGGTTCCAGTTTTTCATAGATTGGAAGCTAATTTTAGATGTTGACTACAATTTCATACTCCCGTGTAGAACCGAAGCCCACCTCACTGTAGTTTCTGGTTGACAAATCTTAATATATTAAACAAAGTGTGATCAACAATGGATTTGATACTGATAAAAACTTTATAAGCATTTCCCTGGAGTCTTAACCCTTTTCATGTTAAAATTATCAACATGAAGGAAAATGTCAGGCTGCCTGCCTATATACTGTGGCAGCATATTTCAATTTATATTTAGTTTTACATACTTGCTTCCTGGCATTTCTGCATTACTTTTGCTCTGTTTTTAAGTGTAATATGCTTTTTAAGAATACACATTAAATAAAACTTATGAATTTCATTGTTACTGAGGTAAACTGTTATTTATACTTGGTCATCTCCTTGCAATGATCCTACAGGTACCTCAAGAGTTCAAGGAGGTTCTTGATGACACAATTGTCATTTCACTTACCCACCACTCTCCTCTGGTGAGTTGAAACCGTCTGCTCTTGCTGAGATGTTTATGTTTTTCTGTTGTCCATTCTCAGCATCTTGTCTTAGTTTGATCGAAATCCTTCCGGTGCTTTGTTTCTCATAAGATGTTCTTGGTCTTACCTTGACCCAGTATTATAAGGTGATTGCTGTATGCAGGTCCAGTTCTGCAGGTCTAGTCGATGTGGGATAATACCATAATTACCCTTCATTTGTTTATTAGTTTTCACAAATATATTTCTAAACCCCTAACCTTGAATGCATTAACCCGTCTATGTAATGATTGAATACGTGTCCAAATCATAAATTACTTTTTTCGTGAACTATAATACATATTTAATAGGGATATTATTATCACTTCAATTTAGTTTGGACCTGCAGAAGTAAATTGGACCTGCATATAGAACCACCCTATTATAAACATAAAAGAAATTAGAAGTGTTTTTCTTGGCATCTCTCTAAGTGTCCCTGATAGATCAAGGTTGCACTGCAAGTATAGCACAATAAAATGTTATTTTGATGATATTATTATGCTGCTGGTTTGTGTCTGGCCCTCCAGTGTATGTTTCTGGTGTTTTGATTTTTTACATATGTACTATATGTTTGGTTTTATTATTATCATGTCACTTGTTTTATTATAAATTTTCATTCCGATCTCCCTATGTTTTCCTTGTGTTAGGTACGCGTTGAGGCTGCTTTGACATTGCGTACCCTGGTTGAGGTCGACCCGTCTTATGCTGGTGGTTTGAGCTCTTATGCAGTGACAATGCTTAATGCTGCGAGAGAAAATGTTGCATTTGAGAGGGTAAACATTACTCGTGTCAAATACTGTTTTTAGTTTCTTTCTTAATTTGACTTCAGTTGTTGATCTCATCCTTTTTGGGGTTTGATGATGAGTTAAGAAACAATTAGTGGAAGAAACCTATAGACATAACTGGAAGTTTTCCTCATGTTCTCTTCATGGTCTGTGCTTGTATGTTATTTTTGACATTTCAATAACTCAAATTCACTGCCAAGGGTCTTGTACTGGGGGCTTGGCATTTGATAAGGATTATTCTTGACAAACTGGGGGATGGAAGTCAAGTATAAATTTTTCTTCTTTTCTTCTTATCTTCTTTCAAAAGACAGGTTTCCTATATGCTCCAATTTACATAAACTGAGGATGTATTTCAATTTTCATCCTTCCATAATCAAAACTCAGTTTCCTGTGTTTAAGTTACAGTATGGGATGGTGTATCATGTCGTATGGGCTTAAAGCCACACTGCTTGTGAACATGAGCCTCTGAAAAGAAGGCAATTTTTGCCACTTGATATTTATAGAAAAGGGTTGAATACTCTATAAAACCTTCACCTTTGACAGTTTGATTATAAAAATATATATACATGTGTAGCTAAAGTTGAAAGATGTTTTTTTTTTCATCTTATATTATTAAAATAAGAGCGATGATGATTTAATTACTCAAATTGTAGAGAGACTCTTTATAAAAATGAGCAAAAGAAGTAGGGACAGGGGAACTATATAGTTTATGAAGTAGGATATACTGAAGCTAGATAAAATCTGGGTAGCTCAATAGATGGAACTAAGAGAAGAGTATACCTTGGAGATGGGTTAGGCATGTTCACAGGAGAAAGATTAGATGCCCCGGGAAGATGTGTAGAGCATAAAGAAGCTCCTTTTGGCCCTTTGTCCAAATTTTTTGCTTTTATCTACTTTGGTAGTTTGTTTTCTGCTCTTTACTCTTTACTCTTTACATCGTTATACAGTTTACGTATCAGAATCCTTGATTAGTTAGAACTGCGTTAGCTCACTTCACACTGTTGGACTATTGTAATGGGAATAACATTGAACTCACCATAGATTTTTAACTTTTCTCCTTTCATGTATAGTAATTATGGTATTTTACAAATACTAATAATTATTGACATGCTGTTAAAATGTTCGCATAAGCAGGGAAATAAATTATGCTTTGAGCTTGAGTGTCTACATGGGGAGGCTACACTTTTGGCAGCTCTGCTGTCTATCTCATCAAAGTTGCCCCTTGGTTATCCATCCAGGTCAGAGTTGAGCCCTCTGTAAATTCATTTATTGATCATATTCAAACAGGCTCACATTTCTATAGGATTGCAACATCAGTTGGATAAAGAATAACTTTAAAAAGTCAACAGCTAAGCCTTTATCACATTAACCATTGATTTGATGTAGGTTACCGAGATCAGTTCTTGAACTCTCAAAGAAAATGTTGATGGAGTCAAGTCGAAACCCTGCAGCTGCCTTTGTTGAAAAAGAAGCAGGGTGGACACTTCTATCTTCTCTTCTGTCTTCAATACCAAAAGAGGTACAGAATGATCTTCAGGTTTTTTTCATTGCTGTATCCAAGTTATAATAATCTTTGTTGCCGCTCTTGTTGGTGTAGGAATTTGAAGATCAAGTTTTTGATATCCTTTCTATGTGGGCTGCTTTGTTCAACGGAAATCAAGACATTAGACACGGAGAAAATCTGAATCATTCGATAAGGTTTGTGATTCCAAACCTATTGTTTTAAAATGCTTTGAGGTAACTTGGCTTGGACAACAAACCTATTATTAGAAGCCGTGTTACATGTCAAGCTAACAGGTTTGAGGGTTTAGATTAGATAGTGAACCAGATCTAGAAGTATTTTTCTGAAACAGTAAAGCTTATAGGAAAGCATGCAGTGTTCGAACATAACTTTTATGCTCCGGTATGAATATTATTTATTTTTACCTTCCTTATGGATTGTTGTTTCTGTAGAAGTGTATCTGGGTGAGTTTGGTTAAATAAATATCTTAAACGCTGTTGCATAAATATGAAAAAAGTTGAAGCTGTTAGAGAGGCCTCGATTTAGCTGTTCTTTTCATACCAACCCAAAATCGTCCATTGCGATACTCCACATGTATTTGGAGTTGCTGCATTTTAAAATTAGCTACTACAGTGTGCTCATATTTCTCTTCCTATGTTGTAGTGTCTGGTCCGCTGCAGTTGATGCCCTTTCAGAATTCATTCAGTGTTTTGTCTCTTCAGATGGTGCTAACAAGGGAATATTAGTTGAACCAGTGTTGTTGTACCTCAGCAGGTAAAGAAAGTTTTATTGTGGTTTGGTCAAATATTATTTCTCCCAGCATCTCTGCTGCTGTTTAACAGCTTTTCCACTTATGCTGTAGGGTGTTAACACATATATCACTGTTGGCTTCTGCGGAGCAGGCCAGCGTAAGAGCTGCCAAAGATATACTGATCATGAGGACACTGATAGCTTATCAGTCCCTATCAGACCCTTTAGCTTACAAAAGTGACCATCCTCGTATAATCCAGATATGCACTGGCCCCTTTAGGTATATATATTTGTCAGGTTTAAGTTCACACTGACAGGTATGATAGACCTCATTGCTGAACATTCAAATTGTCCATTGTATGTTGAAGGGATCCCTCCAAGTTTGAGGAAAGCTCGTGCCTGAGGTTACTGCTGGACAAGAGGGATGCATCACTAGGGCCTTGGACTCCTGGAAGGTGTCATGATTCAAAAATTGTGAAATTTGTCTTTTACCTCTTTGATGAACCTTTCATTTACATGTCTGTAGGTGCAGAGTGGTGCTAATCTTTCCATTTCAGTTTTACGTGTTTAAATTATCGTTGAAAAGACTGTATATCTCTAGTGTGTCTATTGTCAAACATGCCTCTGAAATGTTCTTTATGTATGAAACTTAATTTAACATTTGTACATATATTAATAGGGATTGGTTGGAGGATGAACTTAGATCATTTCAAGGGGGAAAAGATGGTGTTTTGCCCTGTCTCTGGGAACCTGAGCCTCCAAGCTTCCCTCAGGTAAAGGTCTTCTTGCTTGAGTGAACAAAATCTTAACACAATAATTTTGAGACTAAATCTGTCATTGGGATAAAGGGTTAGCGCCCGGTTAAACACTGCAATCCCTTTTCATGGGTTTTTCTTGACTATTACTAACAGAAATGAAGCAGCCATGCCATTCTGCCTAAACTGTGTTTCAAGCACCACTTTCCTGAAGAGATTAGAGGATTAAAAGTTTTTGTGCATAAAGAATCCAATGAGAACTAATATTTATCATGAGTGTTTTCTGTGGGTTTGTTCTTTGGGTTTCTTTTTTCCTGGACATATATTAAATTTTGTGGAGGTTTGCTGATGGTTTCTTGAGCTTTATCTTCTTTGGCTTTGTAATTTCTTGCTTTGCTTCAGTGGGATTTTTCCAGCCCACGGGTGGTTTAATGATTTTTTTGAAGTACTAATCTCTCTATCTCGTTTCTATTACCTCTCTTCTGATGTTATGTAATGAAATCTTGAAGCCAGAGACAGTCAGCAAGATGTTGGTAAATCAAATGCTACTCTGTTTTGGGGTCATGTTTGCTTCACAGGTATCCTATGGCCATTCAGTGTTTATATTGACTCCTTTTCTGTCTATGGTGGATCAGTAAAAGAGTGCTTTATTGCCTTGAGCTTAATCACTTATGCTCTATCCCAGGATAGCAGTGGGATGTTGTTACTCCTTGGCATTATTGAACAGTGTCTAAAATCTGGGAAGAAACAAACATGGCGTGCGGCCAGTGTCACCAATATGTGTGTGGGGTTACTTTCAGGATTCAAGGTGGTTTCAACATCCAATTTGCTTTAGTTAGCTCCTTGGTTTTAATGTTTTTCCTCTAACTAATGTCACCCTGCTTGTCTTAAGGCTCTACTCGCTCTACGACGTGATCCTTTGGGATCAGAAGTCTTGACTACTGCACAATCCATCTTTCAGGTTTCTACTTGTCATTTGGATCCATTAATTTGACCCTGCACCCGCCTTTTGTTTTGAGACCTGAAATTGAATTTGACAGAGCATTCTGGCCGAGGGTGATATTTTGGCTTCACAACGCAGAGCTTCATCGGAAGGTCTGGGTCTATTAGCTCGTCTCGGAAATGATACATTTGCTGCAAGATTGGTAAAATTTGGTGCTCTTTTGATAAATGATTATTTTTGTTCAAGTTTTAGCATTATTGGTCCGGAAAACAGTTGACTGAGGCATATATTTTATTTACTGTTTATATCTGCTCATTTTCTTCTTATCCCCTTCATTCTCCTTCCAACTGGGGCTTATTCTGTTTAACATTTAATGATTAAATATGAACAGACCAAGTCGCTCCTTGGTGAAGTAAATGGGGTTTCCGATGTGCACTATGCAGGATCGATTGCTCTTGCTCTAGGCAGTATACACTGCAGGTACCTTCATATTATAATTTAGGCTTGCACTTTCAGGTGTGTGTGTGTGAGTGTGTGTGCGCGCGCGTGAAAGATGAATCAACTCACTTATTTTTACTCATTTTTTAACTCAAAATATCACCTATAATCTGCCGTCTCTTCTTTTCATCTATTTTCGTTCTATATAAACCAGTGACATTAAGATCCTCTCTGAGTATTACTTTCCCAGGGAAACTTGTGTCTAGCTAGAAGCACAAACCAGTACTTAAATTCTTAGGCAGGCAACAGCCAGACACACCACAGAACATAATGACAGCACACTTTTCCTTTCATGTGTCATTTCAGCAGTTAAAAAGTGTTTTCTCATGGCTACCGTGTGTGTTGCATTCTTTTAGTAAAATATTTATATTAAGCAGCCCTTTAGTCATTTCATATTCTTGACTGGTTCAAGGTTTTGCATTGTCAATTTTACTTGCAGTGCAGGAGGGATGGCATTGTCAAGCTTGGTGCCGGCAACTGTAAACACCATGTCTGCTCTTGCTAAGAGCTCTATGACTAGTTTGCAGATTTGGGCCTTGCATGGCCTTCTTCTGACCATTGAAGCTGCTGGGCTGTCCTATGTATCCCAAGTACAGGTAATCATTTTCTCGTTTCCTGGCTAATTAAGTGTTTAAAGTATATCTTCTCCATTAACCTGCAAGGCAAATCTTCATGTGATCACGCTTCTTAAGAATCTTATAATATAGTAATCAAATTTGATGTTTTTTACATACTCATCTTAAAGAATGCCAAGAAGAGAAGTATAGCAAATTTATGATAGCTTCATCTCCTGAAGCTCTCAGCATTCTTTCGTGGTGATATACTCTGATTAGGGCAATGGATACTTGGATATAAACTTATAGGTGTGGTAGTTATATGGAAAATTTCCACAGACGAATTTGAATTGAATATGGTAGGACAGTCGATTTCTTTTAGTTGACATGCTGGGTGCATGAATCATGACATGATGAATGTGTTGTACCTTCAACAAGACTATAAACTCTCTTAAGTTCTGTAATTCTTTGACTTTCTGAGTTCCTTATATCTGCAGGCAACACTTTCCCTTGCTCTCGAAATTTTATTGTCCGAGGAGAGTGGGTTAATTGATCTGCAACAGGCAGTGGGCCGCCTTATAAATGCTATTGTTGCTGTTCTTGGACCTGAACTTTCTCCTGGGAGTATTTTCTTCTCACGCTGCAAGGTTGGTTCCCCCCTGAGTTGGAGGTTCTTCTGCTTAAAGTTATTTATTCTTATCATGGATGCGAACAGAACTTAAAAGGATGGTGGAACAGCATGAAATATTGCAACTTTATATTGTTACTCTGTTTATAATGAATGAAGTGTTGTGTTCGGTTTGCTTGTTTATCTTATAAGCATTATTATATATGCAGTCTGTGATTGCAGAGATCAGCTCTCATGAAGAAACAGCGACACTTCTCGAGTATGACAACAATATTGTACATAAAATTCAAACCTTGTGTTTATTCTTTCACGAATTCTGCATCAGTTGGCTAACCCGTGTTGAATGAAATATTTCTAGGAGTGTTCGATTTACACAGCAGCTTGTTTTGTTTGCACCACAAGCAGTTACAGTGCACTCTCATGTCCAAACTCTCCTTCCAACTCTTTTGTCTAGACAGGTATATCATTCTATGATCAATACTTTTCACCGAAGTGATGTTCTTTGATGCTGATATAATTTGTTAGTGCAACTCATATTCATTTACTTTGTGACAGCCGACCCTTAGACATCTTGCTCTATCAACACTACGACATCTAATTGAAAAGGACCCGGTCAGTGCACAGATGTTACTTCTCACTGCCAATTTACTCACATAATTCTTTAACCATTGGATAAGATTGAAAGATGAAACAATTTAGAATTAGTTGTCCATCTGCTGCTGAAGAATCATTTTGAAATAAAAATCTTTATGAAACTGGTGCTCAATGCTTTGATCTTGGGTGCAGGTGTCCATTATTGGTGAACAGATTGAAGAGTCACTGTTTCATATGTTGGATGAAGAAACTGATACAGAGTGAGCTGATTAATATGTTTACCCCATTTCAGTCATTGTCCATGTTTGCCTTGCGTTGTTCTATCCCATCATAAATGGCTCACAGCTTGATTTAAAGTTGAACATTAACAAAAAATGAAGATTCAGAGAATGATGAGATGAATCTGTAGACGTGCCCAGAATAAATATGATACACAATGAGTGTTTTCTTTGACTAAAATTAGCGGGTAATCCTAATGCCATAGCAGTAAGACTAGACCTTACTATCAAATATGAACAGAGAAATCCTACATATTGTCTAGTTAATAATAATACTAATGCATCCAGAGATTGAAAATGAAATTCTTGCACTCATTTTCTTTACAATCAAACATCTGGAGATCATATTCTCGTGTAACTTAACGAGCTTGATCTTCTTTTTTTTCTTTCTTTCTTTTTGCAGATATTGAATCTAAATGCTTGGTGATGTTTTTGTAGGATTACTATTTTAGCTCGCACGACTATCATGCGCCTTCTCTGTGCATCATCCTCATCTTTTCCATCTCACTGGCTAGGAATTTGCAGGCGTGTGGTATGCATATTCCCTTATGCGGCTTTTTGCCACTAAGATTATTTTGGCCAAGTATATATTGTTTTACTCCATCTTCGGTGTAACAAGGGTTACATGTTGTGGAACATGACTTGTGCATATTAGTAACTAATCAATTTCAAAGTACTATTAGCGGGGGTTGCTTGGCACAATTAATGACAATTGGTGGTGATTTGAATGCAGTATCACCACAGGCTATTACTGAATTTCCATATATAATCCTGTGATATGATGTTAGATCCTTCCTAAAACTGATTCATGACTGATTATTTTTTGTGATGCATGTCTCTGTCTAATCTTCTTTTTACTATTGTTCATGTTCATAAAAAAGTTGTTGATCTGTTTTGATGTGTTCATACTGCAAAATCAGTGTTGAATATTTTAAATGTTTAATTGAATTATGATTGGATATCAAATACAAATCCAGATTCTTACATCATCAAGAAGGGACGTGGACAGTGATAACATGGATAATGATTCTTCAACTAGTATTAATCGAGAAGATGATGAGAACATGGTTTCTGCCTCTAGAACTACACCGGGTCATACACTTGGTAATTCTGGGCTCAACAGTACAAGAAACAAGCATCTGAGATATCGCACTAGAGTTTTTGCGGCCGAGTATGTTGTTTCTTTTCACCTGTTGATTCATTTGTTACTTTGTTCTTAAAAGTTGAACTGGGATTAGAGAGCATTATCCTTAGAAGCATTTTTCCTCTAGGTCCATGTCATTGACCTACATCACATGTTCTTTTTTCCCTCCCAAATGGTCATATTTCTTCATAACCTAGCTACTGAATGGACAAAAAGAGATTTGTATTGATCGTTAACCATGACCTTGACATTTACCAGCATCATTAGATACACATACTGACAAAAATCTTGTGAAAAAAATTTCATGCTGAACTTGTGACCTTGTGCAATTAATCATGGAAGACTGAACTTTCTGTTGTGGCACCTCTTTGTCTTATTCTTCTTTTATTAGCATAGTGTAAACTCATCCTGTATTTGTCTGGGGGCCGCAGGTGCTTGAGTTATCTTCCTGGAGCTGTTGGGAATAATTCTGCTCATTTTGACCTCTCTGTTGCTCGAGCTCTTTCTACTGATTCTTTACGTTCTGGTGACTGGCTAGTCTTTCAATTACAAGACCTCATTTCTCTTGCTTATCAGGTACTAAAATTTACTCCAAATAGTCTTTATAAGAGTCAGTGACTATACAAGAGTTGTGAATATGTATATGAGCTGCGGACATTCTTCTTCTTGCAGATAAGCACTATACACTTTGAAAACATGCGGCCTATTGGTATGGCACTTCTGAGTACAATTATAGACAAGGTAGTAGTGACCTTGTAAACTAGCTAATTCTGTTTCTTCTTCAGTTATACTGTGCTATAGTTGGGCCCTCTCATGACTAATATTGTATAACTTCTGTTGAGTTCATATCTGATTTGTTCGGTTGCAACATGTTCATTGCTTCAGCTCATCTTAGTGTGCATTGTGAATCATTTGTTTTAAATTCCCCTTGTATAAAATCACTTCAGTAAATCTTTCCTTGTCAAGGAATAAACTTCATCTGCTTTAAACAAAAGTAAACTCTGTTTCGAATAAATTAAAACTCTTAAACTTTTATTTTTAAAATGATGTTATAGTAAAATATAACAACTTACTACAAATTAATCTATGATAGGGTGTTTCAGATTTCATTATTCTTGCTCATCCAGTCACTGTTATTCCTTTGACCTTTCAAATTATAATGGTACAATGAAAACCACCTACACACTACCAAAATTGGATTTGGGAATCATTAATGGGCCTACTGATATGATTCCCATGGTTCAGCATTATTGAGGTCTGCAATATGTGTAATTGTCAGGATTGGCTCTACTGTACTTTTGACGGAACAGTTTAAATTTGTATATTATGGAATTATTTCTCCCGTGTATATTCATGTATTAAATTTTGTAGAGGGTGAGTTTATATATGTACCCAAACAAATCTTGGTCTTGAGATTGAGCAATGAAGATGTTGGTACTAGTTTTTTGTTTGTTAATCCTCGAACCCAATGTGGTTATGATGTGGGAAATGGAAGTCCTTTTGCAGACTTTTTTACTTCAAAACTGTAAATTTTACTCTGTATGCCTCACATGACTTGCTTCTTATATGAGAGCTTCAATTCATATTTGCCTTTATTTAACTGGAAATGTCTTGCTTCAACTTACAGTTTGAAACAGTGTCTGATCCTGACCTTTCTGGACACCTTCTTCTGGAACAGTATCAGGTCTGCTGTTCCAATACTCCTGTTATAGATATAATGCTTTGTTAACTATTTGAGTTTGTCAAGTGCACTGTTTAAAATTTTTATGTGTAGTTGGGATCTGATAATAATAATTGTAATGGTGACCAGGCTCAATTGCTTTCAGCTGTTCGAACTGCATTGGACCCAACATCGGGTCCAATTCTTCTGGAAGCAGGTTTGCGGCTGGCTACTAAGGTTTGAAAGTCACTTTCATCAATTTCTTTTCTGATTAATATTTTTCATGGTAATGATCCAATGTTTTGACAACAAAAACTTAACAGTTATTGACAGGTGGGGTCTTAAGTCAGGATCAAGCTGCAGTAAAGCGAATTTTTTCACTGATTTCACGGCCACTAGTTGACTTCAATAATCTTGATTATCCATCATTCGCAGAGTGGGTTTCAAGCAAGGTTCAGTAGAATCTCATTTATTTGTATTGACTGTTGTTCCTCCCACCACCCTTTCATTTGATCTTCACCCATGTTGTGACACTCTTCCTGTTTCCTTTTTCTAGATCAAAATAAGACTTCTGACTGCCCATGCCTCCCTAAAATGTTATGTTTATGGATTCCTGAGGAGAGAGGAGAAAAAGATTCCTGATGAATATCATGCATTGTTACCATTATTTTCAAAAAATTCAGAACTTCTTGGGCTTTACTGGCTGTCTGTTTTGAAGGATTATAGCTTCATCCGCTTACGTTCATATCCTAGGAAGAATGTGAGCTGAACAAAAATCATAATAAAGCATGAAAATTAAGAGATCAACTATTTACTGCTTAGGTTTCTCATTTTTATATTTTGCTTTCTTGTAGTGGAAACCTTTTCTTGATGGAATACAGTCCTCATTAGTTTCAAGCAAGCTGCAACCTTGTCTTGAAGAAGCCTGGCCAATGATTCTGCAAGCAGTGGCTTTTGATGCAGGTCCAGAAAAGTCTTTCTTAAATGAATATCCTGCTGATAGTGGATCAAAAAGTCCCTTCCTTTCTGGATTTCACATGGTAGAGCTGGGAATTGAAAGTTTTCAGTTTTTGTGGGGATTTTCTGTACTTGTTCTGTATCAAGGGTCAAAAATGGACGGTGATGACCTTGTAATACCAGTTGGCGCGTTAAAGCCAAAAATAATTGGTGATTTAACTATAAAAGATGGAAATTACGTAGAAACAAGATTACTTGATACAGTTCTGCCTGTCCTTGAATTTCTCTGCGCGGAAAGCTTTTTTAGTGCTGGGTTTCTCACCATCCATAACTGTGAAGAATTATTGCAGGTTCCGAACTCTACTTTCTGCTGCATACTGTTCTCAATGCATCTTTCTTAAGGAAATGTGGTTGTTGTCTGTTGCTTCAATGTGCTCTAAAAGTTTTCTTCATGATGCATTGCAATATAATGGGGGAGAATTTGAGATGTTAAGTTAAGTGGTTTGATCTGCATCATCATATTTATCATTCTACTTGTAGGCTCGTCTATCTGAATATAAATTATATAATCTCCAGCTCCCATCTTCCACATGTGAACTCCAAGATACCTTGCTATGTATTTTGGAAGTTAATCGATTTTGGTCATGTGACGTGATCAAATTTTTTTTATAGACTTCCTGGGTAGTCCTCTTGGCTCTTGGGCTGATTTTGGGTTTCTATGACAGTCTCTAGGTGTTTGATCCAATTGCATTCACTTATTGGCAAAATGTTTTGCCTTTTAAGTGACGAATTTGCTTACTTTGGGTGCAGATTTTCTTGTATTCTGTTTCAGTGGGCAATACATGGGACAGTCAGGCAGCCTCTGTTTTGGTGAAGGTGAATTTCATATGACTTGTTTACTTTGTGACATGTGAATGTCGGTCTGATTTTAAAGGGTTTCAGTTTTTGCACCCCAAATATCTGAGTTTGTGATTTCAACTATCAAAATTTGTTTTGAGATCATAGCCATGTTTCTTTCTATCAGTGTGTCTGTGAGATCTTTAAGACTTTTCCATTTGTGGAGATTGAAACATTAGGGGAATACAGAGCAATGGATTCCCTTGAGTGTAATTATTACTGAATTAAGTAAGTAACTTTGATGAAAAGAAAGTAAAGGCCATGCAGCTTTTTTTTCTTCTAAAAACGAACAATTAATATTTTGTTAGGAAGGTTGGGGACTTGATTGTATTACAGAAGTCTGTAAGTACCTGGATTAAGCAAAGAGTGATTCCTGAAACCTGCATGTGTATCGTCGAGTCATTAAGGTTCACGCATATGCAGTCTTACCTGTGATTTCAGGGCAGATGCAGATAGCTCCTACTGCTACGTCTAGGAATCATCCATAAGCAGTCCATGAGATTTAGTTGGAAATAAGCTATAATTATCTAGATCAAGAAGAGAAAATCTGTTCTATGAAGACTTGTACTAAGCTGGAAATTACTCTTTTGACACTATTCATTATCAAACTTTGACCATATATTTGAATAGTTATATAAAAGTCAATATATCATATTTGATATTGTTAGATTCATCGTGACATATATTATTCAAATATCAAACTTTTGTTTTCTAATAATAAACGTAATCAAATATGTTATTGGTCAAAGTTGTGTGTTGGGGAGTAGTAGACAAAATTTCTGTTTGTCAAAAATCTATTCGTTCTTGCTGATTTATATCACATGTTCCTGTCCTGTGTATTATCTGCTCTGCTTAGCCTCTTTTTTTGGGCATACTGACAATATTTTTCCTTTATGGAAGTATTCGATTCTTTAAGTGACGACCTAACAATTCAACTGTTTTCTCCCCTGTATGCTTTTAGAAGATTTTGCACCACTGTCCTAGTCATTTCCTGGAAGCAGAAGCCTTTTTGCACTTGTCATCAGAACTTTGTTTGGCATTTCTTTTCAAACTCTTATTAAGGTACCAAAAAAGCATTATCAGTTCCTTAACATTTACTTAGATGTTTCTTGAGATTGAATATCAGCTGATGCTTACTGATGCTCTATATTAGTTTGGATGCAACTTCTGGATATCATTCAGGAAAGGAAGATGCAGTTCTAATCTCACTTAGTACTCCTGCTACGCTATTGAGACTCGTTGGCAATAAGGTTGGTTTTACTTATAGGAAATGGTAGTAAGGGCACATATTATAGTTTCCTGTCAGCAATCTGTAACAGTATTTGTTTGCTTAGTGATAATTGTAACCTGGATGCAGATGCAACTAAAACATCTGTTTGCCTATCTTTTGATTGGTACCAAATCCATTGGGGGTACATCAACTGAATTGTACCTTTCAAGAGCTACTGAATTTTCCCAGTCAGTTATGGCTTTGCTAATGGAGTTCATTAAAGGTGAGAAATCTAGATTGCCATTAGCTGTCATTTAATCGCTTCTTTCTCTGGCAGGAAGTATTCTTGTAAATTTTAAGATGACCAAAATGATCTAACTTGTAAAAATACTTCAGATAAACCCCAAATAGACGATGATGGCATCTGCGAATTGAAATTAGTCAACCAAGCCATTCTAAGTTCATCAACTAGTCTGATTACTGACTGTATTGAGAGGATTCATGTGTGGGAGGATAAAAGATCCAGTCAATGTAAATTGCTGCAGAAGAAGCTTGCGATTGCGCTTGAGCATCTAGTTTCCTTTTCTAAAATAGCTTTTGAGCTTGATTGTCCTGGAGAAGAACAAGAACTTAATTTGGAATTGTCAACTGTTTTACGGCATGCCACAGAATGTATCCGCACTGCTCTAAAGGATTGCAACATACAGGTAACTGAGTCATAAATAGGAGCAGCTAAAATGCTGTTGTTTGTCATTGATAAAGCTGAAATTCTGATGTGTAGGTTCAAGTAATTGGACTGCAAGTGTTGAAAACCATGCTTCAGAAGGGGAATGGTGTTAAATCATTTGAAATTTTCTTTGTTGGTGAACTTATTGGAGACATTGTGCATGTAATCCATAATTTTTTGGAGGTAATTTTAATAAGACTTATTTCATGTTTCAGATTTTCATTCTGACACCATCCTATTAAATAAAACCTGATTGATGCCTTCCCCCAGAATCCTGTAAACAAGGAATCAGGAACAGTGGTTGGAGAGTGTCTAAGAATGCTTATGCTTCTGCAAGTATTATCAAGAACTAGCAAATGCCAGAAAAGTCTTCTAAATATACTTTTTGAAGTTATTGTCATGGTTTTTTCAGCTTCGAAAGATAATCCTTCTCAGGTATAGCTGTGGACTGATATTCCGTTTTAAGGTCTTTCAGTTCAGTCATGTGAAAATAACCTCTGTTTTTCCTTAGGAGCTGAATGGTTTGAGAAGCACAGCTATCAACCTTGTTTCGCAGCTTGCACAAAGTCCAAACTCGGCAGTTTATATTAAGGATGTTCTATCAGTAATGCCTCTTGAGAGAAGGCAAAAGCTTCAGGTAAAGTTTGTTCGTTTAGGACCTTTGACATAGGTCCGTACATATCAGTTTAGTAAAGTTAATTGACTAGCATGCAAGTTAAACATATACCTTTCTGTACTAAATTATGGATTTAGTTTAAATCATCAGTCAATGTGCTTCGGGGTTAAAGAGATAACGTATTTGATTCTGTATCTAATTACAAGCTCCCTATTGTCAGGATATCATTCGTGCATCTATTACCCAGGACCAAAATGTCACAGAAAAGCCCTCAGTGGTGGTTCCCTTGGCCATAAAGATTCCTGGACTATTAGCAAAGAGTACAGATCAAAGTTCGTCATCCACCCAAGTTACTGAAGTTGACCACAGTATTGTAGATGATGATGCGGAAGAAGATGATGATTGGGATACATTCCAATCTTTCCCTGCTGCTACAGATGAAGCTTCTCCAGCTTCTATAAGCACTGAAGAACCTGATTTGACAGATAACCATTCTATTCTGAGTGATGAGCTCGAATTGCACCTGGATTCACCACCTCTAAATGAAGCAAAGATCATCAGCACTGCAAACGGAGAGGAAGTGGATATGGAATCTGTTTCAGACTCTCTAATTGAAGCTGATGAAGAAAATGCCAAGGAAATCCATGATGATGATTATAATGCTGAGAAACACAATCAACTGGAAGAAGATGAAGGTCCTCCTACTGAAACCTCTAATCAGCCCAAGGAACTGGTTGCGGAAGCTGTTTCAGATTCTCTAATTGAAGCTAACGAGGCATGCATAGAAGAACTCAACAATGTTAATACTGAGAAACACAGTCAATTGGAGGATGATGAAGATCCACCCACTGAAATGCAGGTTAATGAAGAAATTGCAGAGGTGTTGGACTCTGAGAAGCGCCCAAGTTCATCTGATGTTGAACATGCTAGCAGCAGTGCAAAATCTGATAATGAAAATGGAGTGAAGTCCTCTGATTCTTCAAGTTGATATTCAGTCCATATACGAACATTAGCAGAGAGCCCCTTTGGTTTTAGAAGATGCGTAACTACAGGCTACAGGAGTGTTGTTTGGTTCATTTATACATTCACAGAAGCATCCTATCACATGCCTATAAATTTTCACAGTTAATTCTTCTCTCTAGTCTTCATAATGTTTTTTGTGTTGATAGAAAAGGGATCAGGTGAGACACCCCTCTTAAAGTGTGGCAGCCTATTTAAAGTGTGGCACATATCTGACCGTTGAAATTTGTATCCGACAGTTGGGACATAATAAATGGGGAGCTAAATTTAAAAATAAAAGTATGCGGATCTTTAACGGAATTGGTACGGGTTATAACAAATCCGGGTCTAGTATGCGTTGCGTCATTTTGCCTCTTCTCGTTACTCACTGGTGAATAGTCCACACAGACCACACCAAGGCATTCTTGTTCTTGTTTTTATTTATCATAATAATAAAGCTATTTCATCTTCTTGGTGTGCACGCATGCATTTCATTATTATTATTATTTAATCCATTTGTGGATATTTTATTCCTTTGTATCTTTTAGTTTAATATATAATTAAAAGATATATTTAAATACCTTAAATTTAAAGCACATTTATATCAAATTTAAAGTACCTTACACACACATTTTAAAACACTTACAATTTAATTACTTTCACGTTATACTTAAACCACTTACAAACACATTTTAAAGCATTTACGATTTAAAACACTTCTGCGTTATACTTGAAGCACCTACAAACACATTTTAAAGCACTTATAATTTAAAGCACCTCCGCGATATACTTGAAACACCTACAAACACATTTTAAAGCACTTATAATTTAAAGCACCTACAAACACATTTTAAAGCACTTATAATTTAAAACACCTCCGCGTTATACTTGAAGCACCTACAAACACATTTTAAAGCACTTATAATTTAAAGCACCTCCGCGTTATACTTGAAACACCTACAAACACATTTTAAAGCACTTACGATTTAAAGCACTTCCGCGTTATACTTGAAGCACCTACAAACACATTTTAAAGCACTTATAATTTAAAGCACTTTCGCGTTATACTTGAAGCACCTACAAACACATTTTAAAGCACTTACGATTTAAAGCACTTCCGTGTTATACTTGAAGCACCTACAAACATATTTTAAAGCACTTACGATTTAAAAGCACTTCTATGCTATACTTTAAAACAGCTTTACATTATTGTTGAAGACCCTAAAATTTTAGTTTAAGTACCTACAAGAATAGATGGAAGAATTTATAAATTATTTATTGATTAAAAAGCAAAAATGCTACGTGTGTTATTTAAATAAAAAACTAAAAGCTAGCATGGGTAAAAACAAGCCAGTGAATATGAATAAAAGTCATGTATAAAAAGCAAACCAACGAATAAAAGCAAAAGTAGTGGTTATTATTATTAATAATAATTAATTAATATTAATAGCAATACTCACAACTAATATACTACTACTTGAAGATTCACGCGGGTCATCCTTATAACCCGACATCTAACCCACAATTTCGATCCGCGTACTTTAATTTTATCCACCATATGCATATTTTAATTATGACGCCCAATGGATTAAATAATTGAACGATCCTGATCCTGCCACACTTTAAAAGGGTGTCTCACCGGATCCCATATATATATATATAGAATGGCGTTATCCTGAAAACGGCACCCTTTAGGTTATTTATCTCATCAACCCCCACATTCCAACAGAAGCTGAGCTGCACTGACACCAGCCCCTTGGCCATCCCGTCTAAAATGGATGGATATGTTAGAGTTCCTTGATAGCGACATGGTGGTGAAGGTTTTCAAGTGCTTGGATGATCCAGCTGATCTAGTCTGAGCCAGCATTTTATCACGCCGTTGGGGAGATTTTGTTCTTGGTAGTGAGCTTTGTAAGACAGTTACCCTCCTAGTATCCAGTGTTGTGAGTAGCGTAGTATCTTCTGTGTAACAGAATAGAAAACTGTCAGACGAGGTTTATGCTTCTCTACTGCATAATCTTGAAAACCTAGAATCCTCCAATGTCTACATGTATGATCACAGACTGTTCACTTGATGAAGAGCAAATTAAAAGGCAGAAAGATGGTAATAGTAATATTCCTGAAACACTCCTCTACAAACTCGATTGACGTAAAGCCCGTTTGATGGGATGATCAAGAAAACTTATTCTGTGAATTCAGTGAGATTGCGAATGGGTTTTCCCAAACCTAAAATGGAAGAATTTGAAGGAAGTTATTATGATGACAATATCATATGTGCATACACCTCAGCCGAGCAGTTCAAGTTTCTAGAACCTATTCTTTGCATTGGCGGATTCGTGACGATCGAGCAGGTTGAAATTTTGAAAGGAGGTTGTGGGACGGTTGTTGAATGATATTCAGTGATTTGGTACATACTACTATTGTTTTATTATCCTGGATTTCTTAGACGGTTTGTTCCCTAATCCGTATCAGACTGTCTAATCTGATTCTTATTTATAACAGAGGCATGTATGTTTTTTGAGAGAGTATTAGGGTTTGTTTGGTTCGCCAGTTTTTTGAGAGTCTGGATTTTGTTTTGGATTTTTGAGAGTTTGAGTTTTTGTTTGGGATTTTGAGAGTCTGGTTTTGCAAAATTCTTATTTGGTTGGGTTGAGTTTGTGAGTATAGAACAAAATCTTTGATTGGATTTTAGGATTTTGCAAATCTGGATTTTGAAAAACTTGGTGAATCAAACAAGATTTTACAAAATTTGATTTGGATAGTCCAAGTTTTGCAAAAACTTGTCCAATCAAACACACCCTTAGGTAACACTGTCCTATCATAAAAGGGACTGGTTTGCAATATACGGGAAAACAATGTAATTTCATGGGTTATTAACCAGGTCAAAACCGGATTATAAAAAAATGGGTCAACTGAAAAAAACCGCCGGGATCCTATATTCTGATCTTCCAGCCTTTGTGATTGGAGGTGGATGACCATAACTCCGAAAATACCCAGAGTTGACTTCGAAATAATCTGGAAATTGATCGATCTCGACATGGTTGCTGAGAGGTGATGAGAGGCTCCCACCGTGGTTGCTGGCGGCATATAAAATTGCGTAGGCTAATTTGCAACCCATTTAACTAGTACAATTTTAAAAGAGCAAATTAATAATCTAGTAATTGAGTTCATATGTTGAATCTGTCATCAACTTTAAACCAATAATGCTTTATTAAACAAAGATAACTAAAATTTTAAACTCCTAAACTAATCAAAACTCATAAACATGAACCTTAGGAAAATAAATCTGTAAAAACTAATGTTTCAAATAAGTGAACTAAGAACTCAAATATATAAGTTAAAATTGAATAGTATCCATTTAATATTAAACTAATCTTTAAACAACTAAACTAATTAGTTATTCCATTATAATCAATTCATCAATTTCAGTTGTAATCAACATCACGAGAGAATATTAAATAAGCCTGAATTATTTTTTAATTCAGTTTAGTCTAGTTTAAATCATTTCAGTCAGTCATTCACTTTTATTTGATCCATTTCAATTCAGTTCATTTAATCTGGTTATGAAAAAATGTGATTTCATGAATTTCAGTTTCATTCATTCGTATAATTACTATGTTCGATACTTTCAATTATAATCCAGTTCGATTAGTGTTTACTAGATTAATACAAGCTCATTATCTGTGAATACGACGAAATAGAGCAGTTTTGTTACGCTAGTGGTTATCAAACATCTGAATATATTTTAACTAGTTCATTTTAATTTAATTAAAATTAAGATTAAGTCTACATATGTAAATTGATCAATTTCAGTTTAATTTAGTCATGCTATTATTGTTTTTAATCTTTACTTCTTTTTAATTCAATTTAGTTATAAATAAATGTAATTTTATGAAATATGGTTGGATTTAGTCATTATTTCAATACATTACACTTTATTCCGTTCCATTGTTATTCAATTCAGTACGATTCAGTCCATTTTATTTGTAAATAATGATTTTTTTTACTATATTTAAATTATTTTCTGTTCAGCTCAAATAAATATATCTAACTTTTTTAGTTCAGTTCAATTCAATATATTTTAAGTTTTTTCAGTTCAGTTCAGTTCAGTAAATATATTTTTCAGTTCAGTTCAGTAAATATATTTTTCAGTTCAGTTCAATATTTTTTATTTTTTAGTTCAGTTCAGTATGTTTATATTTTTTCAGTTCAGTTCAGTATTTTTTATTTTTTCAGTTCAGTTCAGCGAGAAAATAAGTTCTAGCAAACAATACCTTTCATTTGAACTGAACTGAAATTTTTTAAATGTAGTAAAAAAATTCATTATTGATAAATAAAATGAGCTGAATTGTACTAAATTGAATAGAAACGGAACGGAATAAAGTGTAATGTATTGAAATAATGACAAAATCCAACTACATTTCATCAAATCACATTTACTTATAACTAAATTGAATTAAACTGAAATAAAGATTAATGTATTGAAGACAATAACCATATGACTAAACTAAAATGAAATTGATCAATTTACATTTTTACATGATTGAAATAGACTTAATTTTAATTATAATTATGTAAATTGAAATGAACTAGTTCAAAAAAAAATCAGATACATGGTAACCACTAGCGTACAAAGATTGCTCAATTTCGCCGTATTCACAAATAATGAACTTGTTTAATCTAGTAAACACTAATTGGACCGAATTATAAATGAAGGCATTGAACATAGTAATTATACGACTGAATGAAACTTAAATTCATCAAATCACATTTGTCATAACAAAATTAAATGAACTGAATTGAACTAGATCAAATTAAAGTGAACAGAACTGAACTGAACTAAATTGAACTAAATTGAATTGAACTGACTGAAATGATTTGTACTAGACTAACCTGAATTCTTTCAGTGATTTTTTTAAAAAAATATTTGAACTCTCTCTCTCTCTCTCTCTCTCTCTCTCCAATTTAATGTTTCGCATTTCTTTCTGTGCACAGTAACTATTTCCTCCCGTTAGTAGGGTTGGCAATCGGGTCGGGTTGGCGGATTGGCGGGTTGGATATGTTAAACCCAAACCCAACCCAATAATATTTCGGATCACAAAACCTTGACCCAAACCTGACCCAGTAAAAATCCGGGTTACCTAAACCCAACCCGCGAAACCCATTTATTAATAATGGGACTGAATATGAGACTAAATTTTAAAATTTATGTTGCTTGAATGATCGTGTCATATGGAAACTAAATCAAGAATTACAAAATTAATTCTCAATTTCATCATAAATTAGTAGGATAATCTCCATGATTTTGGCATTAGAGGATTTGTTTGCATTTAAAAAGGCAATTTCAATCATTTGCATAATTAAACTTTAAATATATGGGTCAAACAGGTTACCTATTTAACCCACGGGTTTGACTTGAACCTAACCCATTTATTTTTGGGTCACTCGTGGCTAACCCAATATAAACCCATGCCGTGTTTCGTGTCAACCCAAACCCACTAAATTTGTGTTCGGTTCAGGTCGGGTTTTCGTGTCGTGTTCCAAATTACCAGCCCTACCCGTTAGCACCTCTTTTCAGACAGAACCCCACAACCAACGGTCACAAACGGTAACAATGTTGCCGGAACCGCCGCTTAGCAGCGGCGGAACAACCGCAGATAGAAGTTTTCTGCAGGCACTGAATACCAAACCAAGGCCTCTTTTCACTTCTCTCTCGTCCAATCCCTCAATCAAACCAGTCACTAAAAAAAGGGAAGATTGCATGTCTGATCTCATCGGAAGAAGTTGCACAACTCTCAGCCCATTACTGTAATGCGCTCATCGGTACATTTCCGGCCATGAAACCATCCACGGACTTCCTCAATGAAGTTTTCAAGTCTGTTGGCTTCAAGGGGCGCTATCAATTAGGCTCAATCGATTATAAGCACATCCTAATCCGTTTTGAGGATCGGGAAGACTTCCAAAGATGTTGGATGAAGTCTGAGTGGTCATTCAAAGGTGCCATGATGAAGGTATTTAAATGGACCCCAAATTTCTCTCCTGATACTGAAACATCTATCCTCCTTGTATGGATTACACTGCATAACCTACGTTTTTTTTTGTACAATTCTGCAATGCTTAAGGATATAGGTAACTCCATATGTAGGTACATTGCTGCTACAGCCAGTTTAACTAGGCCCTCTGCTGTGAAACTCTGTGTGGAAATTGATCTCCTAGATAAGCTTCACACCACTGTCTCCCTCAAAACCAACCCAGAGGGTGCAGTCATAGACTTCCTAATTGAATATGAGTATTTGCCTGCTTACTTGCACCCTGATTTGAGGCCTCTAGTCAACAACAGACCTCACATGCTAGCCCCTATCCACTCTCAACAAAAGAAGCCTTTCCCCTCAGTTGCTAGCTCCTCTGGCATCACTCGAAAGGAAAACCCTACTTTCCCCAGCCACAACAACAGTTTAGATACATAGAATAAGCCCCAACCACTAGCACACTTGACAAAGACAAAGCAGTTGCTGGCTCACAACCACTGTATCAACATGCCACTATTTCTGAAGACAAACAAACACAAACCTTTCATATCATATCAGACACAGATGAGCCAAAAGAGGATGCCTTCCATATTATCTCAGACGCGGAAGAAGAGCCCTCCCCAATTTGCTTCTCACACTATGATAACACAAAACAGGTGTAAGAAGTTACTCAACTCTCTGAACCTAGTACTGCTATGGTGCCTTTCCAGGAAGTAGAAATTAATGCCAGCAATGACAAGGAGAAGTGGCAGACACCAAAAAGACACAAGATTTTCTCAGCATATGACATTCATATACATCCAGGTAATTCTCATCCCAATGAGGCTTCCTTATAATTAACAATATCTCCTTTTATTTCCAACTTAAAAAGAAAGGAAAAATATTTTTGCCAAATTGCAAAGGAGGATGAAGCTCCTGAAGAACCTCTCATGGCTAGCGAGACACTCACCTCTGACCCTACTGCAATATCTGAGCTACAACCTCATCAAGTGAGTTCCTCATCCTCAACTGATTGTACGACCACAAATGCTGGACCTGTGAATGATACTGATACAAAAAAGGTTAATACTTATTTTACTCAGATCAGCAAAATTATCACAAGGACAACAACAAAAAGCATAAATATAAGCATAAATGTTAGTCACAACCCTAGAAATTAATGTGCTTGTATGGAATATTAGGGATATGGACACTTCTATGCTTAGATTAGCAAGGCTCACAAGGACACATAGAGTTGATTTACTATGTATTGACCCCAGCATGATAACTCAGAATATCAAACTTATATGTCACAACTCCATTTCCAACACTGTATGGTCTCTAGTCTATGTGAGATCTGGATATTGTGGAACCATAAGCTAGATATTGCTCAAAAATTAGACAACAAAGAATTTTCCTCAGGACATCTTTTTAGCCATGAACTGAACCTATCAACTGATTTGGTTTTTGTTTATGGCCTCAGAAATGGAATGGAAAGAAGGTTTCTATAGTCTGATTTAAAAGCAATGAGTCTGGATTATGCCATGTTCATAGGTGATTTTAATGTCATGTCTTCAATTTCTGAGTACAAAGGTACTTCTTCACCCAGTCTAGGAAGCATTAGGGATTTCAGTAATTTCATTAACACCCTAGCTCTTTTCCATGTACATAATGTGAATAATTTCTATACATGATCCAATGGCTGAATACAGGAAAATGGAATTAGGCTAGCCACTAAGAAATTGGACAGAGGAATCTGTACACTCAAATGGTTATCTAACTATCCACAGTCCTCTATTCATGTACTAAATAAGGACACATCAGATCACTGCCCTATGCTTCTTAGAATAGGTAGTTCAATCCCCTCTGTACCTAGACCTTTCAGGTTCATCAGTACCTGGTTCAAAAAGGAGCAGTTCATGGAGGTAATCTATCTCCACTGGACAGCTCATATACAAGGTCAAGGCATGCTAAAAAAATTACTCAAGCTTAATGGTCTAAAGTAAAAGTCCGGAACAAGGAAGTCTTTGGCAATATAGATTAGAATGTGAAAACAACAGAGGAAAATCTAAGTCTTCAAGAAATTATTTTTGAATCTGAAAGCTCAACTAGATGAGTTAGTTAGATTGAAAAAATGCAAGGCTTTACTCACTAAAGCTTTAAAGGAAGAAAATAATTTATGGAAACATAAAGCTAGGCTTAAATGGCTAAAGAGGGGTGATGAGAATACTAAGTTTTTTCATAACAGTGTTATGGAGAAGAAATGTACACTTAACAACACTAAGAGCAAAAGTTCTAATGGGGTTTGGTTGACAGATAGTTCTGAAATTGAAACTAAAGCAGTTCATTTTTATCAGAACCTGTTAACTGAAGATCCCCACCCAGACAGAGATCAATTCACCTCTCATTTTCTATCCCAAATACCTAACCTTATATATGGGGAGGAAAATGCATATTTGATCAAGCCGGTTACTTTACCTGAATTAAAGCATATTGTTTTTAGCCTTAATAAATCTAGTAGTCCAAAGCCTGATGGCTTTACTGCTTTATTTTTCATTAGAGCTTGGAATATTATATGCACAGATCTTCTAGAGGTATCAAATGATTTGTTATCTAGGTCTAACATAGACAGAGGCACACTAGTGGAATACCATGCGGAACACGGCGGTTTCGTCCGTGTTGGACATCGGTTTTGACCGTCGTCCATGGCGGCGTCGTGCAATTGGCGCCACTGTTGCACGGCGGTTTCATTTCCGAGTTCGGAACTTACCCGGATAGGTAACTTTCCGGCTTCGTAAACACCCGTCTCTGGCAGGAACTTGGGCGCTGGATTCAACGGCCTTTACGTGGCCGAACGGTTATCCGGAGGGACGTATTTACGTAGCCGGAGGCCTAGTCGGGAAACTTTCCGGGCCGGGCAATAATCCGGCCGCCATGAAACGGTGTCGGATAAAAGGTAGTTCCGGCTACATATCCGAGTTCGTTAATGAAACTGGCCCATATGTTTCAGAAACCGGATGGCTAGCCGGGAACCTTACTGGAAAATGGGTTAAAAGGGGTGTTATTTTCTGGGACTCATTCACGAGCTCGGAAGTCAAGTCGGTACATTTTGTAACTGACCTTGTAAGTTTAAGAAGTCGGAACATCATCCGGATGATTATTTTATAAATCAAAATTTATTTTATTTTGGCGTTTGAAAGACAAAATAAAATGTATTTATATGGTGCTAGTGAAGAATTATATGTTTCAAATGTGTATGATATATTAAAAATGAATGTATAAGGTAATACATCACTTGAACTATAATAAAGTCGTTAAACACACTAACAATTGTCAATAACACAACAACATGTGTCAATGATTAGCTAGAACAGATTCGTGCTAATTTATGACAAATGTCGCAAGACTACTCCTCGGTAGTTTCAGTTGAGTAGCTGTGTAGGGGTTTGTGTCCTCTTCGAAAATCTGTGCATTAGCAGACACTATTCAATATATGACCCAAACATATGAATATGTGTAAGGTAGATGTGGTATTTGATTTGAAGCGTACGGGTTCAAGGGCGTCGTCGAATTGGTCAAGTGCCACTACCAATTTGAGCTCATACAACATAACGTAGAAACCGCATTCCCAGGTGCTACTTTGTCTCTTGTACTTTAACACGAAAGGTAGATCACATTCTTAAATGCAATTGATGACGATAATACTAGTTTGATTATCGAGGGAGAAACGTGTAGAGTACCTTGATCTCAGTTATTCCAAACTCCCTTGCTCTAGAGGGATTGACATGATTCAAAACTTGTCTAAGGAGGTGCTCGAAAGAAGTGATTGGCAGATGATGGAGAGGATCTATCCAATAATTCTTTGGTTTTTTTTGTGTATCAAAACCAATCTCCAATGGTTACTAACAAAAAAATACATATCCATTCGTCAATGATGACAATACAAAAATTAACATGAGATGAGAATTTATAGTATTAGGTAATATGAATTGCTTACCCGAAAATGAGCGGTGCTAGGAAGATTATTTTGTTATCCACTCCGAGAGCCGCTTTCATGTAACTTAAACGCTCTACATCAGTTTGACCGATTTCTTGGATCCGCTCAAGGCATAGCAAGCCTATCCATGGCTTCAACCGTTTTTGAACTAGTTTATATAACGAACTTAAGAAATAAAAAAGATGAATGGTTAAAACAACGGGGAGCACTTTGGTTGAAAACACACTACTTAATATAGTTTCGATATTAAAATGACTTACAGGTGGAATAAGGACATTAGGGGCTCGGTTGCTTTGGAACCCTTCCATAGATCTTCAAAATCATCCCAACACATTACAATTTGCCTTCCAACACCACCAAATACTTGCGTTGGAGCCAAGAAATGGTAGTATCCAAATTGGCAATGTGTAGACAACTTGTCATACAACACCTTCAAAACCGGTGTCATAGATTTCACTACAACACCATTTGGGCCGGTAAAAGGTAGAGGAGTTGTTTTTGAAATATTTGGATCAACCTTGTGTGCTTTGGGCAAAGTTGGGTTGTATAGGCTAGGGGTTGAGTCTCTCCTAAACTCTCGACAAGAATTAGCCTACGAGGCCAAAGTAAAAACATACCTTCCGCCGGTCCAACAAAGTTACACGAGCCTTCGGGTATGGGAATTTGGGTTTTTGGGTGCAAAGATTTTTCAAGCAAACCTCCCCCAAACCTTTTGCTATACTACCGTTGCCTCGTCGTTTCACCGACTCATTAAAAATACCGTCTGCAACATGCATAGTAGGCTTCCTCACTCCTCCATCGATATATAATTTACATGGATATGTGATCTTGACAAAAAAAAGGGATACAATTTTTAATGATCGTCATACGCATGCTAAGACTATTAAGAGAAAGAATCATGAATTTGAATAAGAATGCGATCGAAAAGTGTGCTAGTGTATTTACCATTTTTGGTGCGCTTAAGTTATCATCACATATGTTTGGCTGTGGCGATGGTGAATTGCCTTGCACATCACAAACATCGGGTGAGTGACGTGAACCACATGAAGGAGGCTCCCAATCGTCGCTTAAATAATTCAAATTTGATGGCAGAATTGCACCGGTTTGCTTGGCTATTATGTGGAGAGCTATGTCCCTTTTCTTCATATTCTTGACGGCCTCATTAAGCTCCTTCTTGGTATCCCCAAACTCTTTTTTGGTATCCCCAAGTTCCTCTTGCAACTTGTTGTACTTGGTATGTCTTGGTGGTTTAGAAGGTTTCGGTTTGCCGATGAGATCTCTTTTCACTACATATGATGCATATCCACGAACACTACCGGGATGTTCATCCCTTTTGGTCGCCTCACAAAGGATGTCCCTCTCTTGTGTGAGGAACAAATTCTCCCGAAATCAATTTTCGCTTTCACATCATCCTATCATTTAACAAAAAAAATACATAAAGTAGCAAGAAAAATAGATAGGAATAAGCATTGTAATTATATCAGCACAAAATCCGAACTACGACTTACAATATCTTTTATTAACTTCTTGTTTCCCTCGTGTGTGTAGTTGCCTTTGCTATCTTGTCGTCCAACCAAGAAGCTAGTTGATGCAGGACGGACAGCGCGGGTTTTATGAAACGGATCTTAGGGTTCGAACGTGGTGAATAAATGGCTAAATGGTAGTTGATGGATGTAGTTAAGATGTATAATTTCCTGGAAACTTGTAAAGTAACGATATTGTCCTTCCACGTCACGCTTCAGGGTCCGTCAAACGTTGCATCTGTCGGGTAAGTTTGAGTCGCTCGCACTTGAAGATTTACGATTTTGTCGCAAAGAATTTTATATAACCATTGTCTGCATAATTCTCCATAGGAGATTACATTATATATTACCTAAGAAAAGTAAATCTAAAGAGGATTAAGATTTCCTCTATTTTCCTATAATAATAATGTCCTAAATCTAAAAGGAAATAAATAAAACATACTTAAAATAAACCTTCAAGAACCATGGTTACCCTTTTTAGATTATATGAATAATCTAAAAATAGTCACTTCTCATTCCTCATCATTCTCGCCAGCTTGAAAAAACTCGACTCCTGGCGAGTTAAAATCAAAGGTCATCTCAGAAGACTCCAAATCTGTATACCTTGAACATTCTTCATGTGGATGTCCCTTCCATCAAACGAGATACTTCCAACGAACAAGATATTTCTGGCCATATACTAATTTCGGAATTTTTCCAGAGACGTAGCACATGTTTACTTCCACCATGTGATACTGCAGAAACTAACTTAGTCAACTTGGGAAAATACTTCACTTAAGTTTTAGTAATCTTCTTAACTCCTCCAAAAGACCTTAGTGCAGAATTAGTAAACTTAATTTCTCTCTCCCACTTTGTCTCTTCTGAATTAGTAGCTGATCTTTCAACATTTCTCTCTTTTGTCACTGTTTCTTCCCTCTTGAAAGTCTCTTCATCGGGATTCTTCTCAAACATTGGTTTGCATTGCTTATCCTCTTCAACATCTTCAACCACCTTAAAATGATCAAAGATGTGGTCGCACTTTGTTTTCTCTTCAGCATGTTCTGTAACGTGTACATTCTCTAAAGTTTGACTGCACTTTGTATCTTGCTCGCTTTGATGATTTTTCCAATAGATCAACCTTTGTCGTGGCCACTTTGAGTTCACCATGTTTGGCCGAACTCTTCATACCAAAATGATGCAGGACGGATAGCGCGGGTTTTATGAAACGGATCTTAGGGTTCGAATGTGGTGAATAAATGGCTAAATGGTAGTTGATGGATGTAGTAAAGATGTATAATTGCCTGGGAACTTGTAAAGTAACGATATTGTCCTTCCACGTCACGCTTCAGGGTCCGTCAAACGTCACATCTGTCGGGTAAGTTTGAGTCGATCGCACTTGAAGATTTACGATTTTGTCGCAAAGAATTTTATATATCAATTGTCTGCATAATTCTCCATAGAAGATTACATTACATATTACCTAAGAAAAGTAAATCTAAAGAGGATTAAGATTTCCTCTATTTTCCTATAATTATAATGTCCTAAAACTAAAAGGAAATAAATAAAACATACTTAAAATAAACCTTCTAGAATCATGGATACCATTTTTAGATTATATGAATAATCTAAAAATAATCACTTCTCATTCCTCATCACTACTAAGTCTATCGAACTCCTTAGGATGAACCGCCGCGGTGCTCTCCGTGATCGAACTCCTTAGGATGAACCGCCGCGGTGCTCTCCGTGCTTCCTCTTCCGTCATCCCACTGTCCATTTTCTCTTGCACCCTATCTTCATTGGAATGCTTGATTAGTGTGATAGGATATCCCGCCCTACTCATTATATAAGGTGTCGTATTAGACTTCGCATTCTCACTATTGACCAACCTTATACCCTAAAACATACAAAATATAAGTTATGTGCACAAAAATGTAATAGAATTATAGAAAATAATCTTACGAGTCGGTCCGTTTCCAAAGTACTTGCTTTGAATATTGCCCAACTTTCTTGTAGAATGTCGGTGTAGGCCAACCACGGCTCCTCATCTTTTAAATCTCCATGCACGTAATATTTAGACAACATTGCTCTATGATCCCGTGCCACCTTACTAAAACGAAACATTGTCGTGTCAAAAAGTTTCTCCATATTTGGGGAAATAATTTTGAATGGTACCTATATCCAATTGATGAGGAAAGTTGAATAATATTAACATGTCATTGATATGTAAAAAAAATGAAATTAACATAAATCACGGTACAGACTTACCAAACATTCCTCCCATAATTTAGTCTTTTCCTTGTCGGGGACGTCATGCCAAGATTCATACTTTATATCCACACGTGTTCTACCAATTTTTCCAATCCAACTCTTCCACAAATAATACTCTTCTGATATTGGTTCCCCGTCATGGTTGAACATCATGTCCGTTAAAATATTTTTCTTCATCCTTTTTGTATAACGGCACAAAATGCCCTAGGAAGCCTCACCCTTCACCACTATAGTTGATAACCGTTGTTAGCGGTCATCTAAATAGTCATTTCACTTCCTCGGGATGGTCACCAATCTCTACAGTGTCCCTTAACTACTCACAAAAAGTTCTAATATGATCATCATGGAGTTGGAAAGGCTTTAAATCATGGAGTTGGAAAGGCTTTAAGGTTGGGTTTCGACCTCTCAATTCCTCCATATGAATGTCAACGTAAGGTCGTACCGATTCATGATTTCGCATCACATACAGATAAGTGCCCTGCAAATCGACAGCTGCCGGATTATGCAACGTTCCTCTAATTCCATGCCCGTTGAAACGTAAATCATGCCTCGAGGTGGGGAGTCCAACTGTGGCAACCTCATCTAAGTAAGCTGTACAAAATTCAATTGCCTCCTCCGCGACATATCTAGAAACAATGCTTGCGTCAGGCCTGTACCTATTCTTTGAAAAGAATTTGAATATCTTCATGTATCTCTCAAAACGATACATCCACCGGAGGAACACGGTGCCACACTCCTTAATCTCCCGAACAAGATGGACAATCAAATGCACCATTATATCAAAGAAAGAAGGGGGGGAATACATAATTGGCACAATACTTCAACTACCATTGTCTGCAGCTTATCTAGCTTACGACAGTCAACTGTTTTATGGCATATTCCCTTAAAAAAGCAGAGCTTGCTGATGCACATCCTAACGTGGGTTGGAAGAGAACCACGAATGGCAATTATGTTCAAGTCTTGCATCAAAGTATGACAATCATGTGATTTTAACCCAAACAATTTTTTATCCTTAACATTGAAACAGTTACCAGTGTTTGAGGAAAAATTAGAGGGTACCTTCAAATCATTCAGGCACTGCAAATATTTTGTCTTCTCAGCTGGCGACATGTTGTAGCAAGCTGGAGGTAAGAAAGTGTTCACATCCTCGATTTCATGAGCCAATTCCTTTCTAATACCCATTCTTTCCAAGTCTTTGCGTGCTTGTAGTCCATCTTTGCTTTTTCCAGGAATGTTCAGTATCGTACCAAGCAAACTATCATATACATTCTTCTCAATGTGCTTTACATCTAAACAATGTCTAACAACCAAATGCTTCCAATATGGTAAATCAAAGAAAATGGACCGTTTTCTCCAAAGGCCAGTGATGGGCATCTTTCTACGGTTTTTCCCAAAATCATTTTCAATATTCTTTACTTTCTTAAATACCTCTTCGCCACTGATAGGAGGGGGTGGTGCATTTTCTTCCTTCCCATTAAACCAGTTCTTAACCTTACGAAAGTCGTGACCGCATGGTGAGAAACGACGATGTCCTTGATAAACAATTTTTCTCCCGTGTTTTAATTGAGAGAAACTAGTATTTTCCTCCCAAACAGGACAAACTAGATGACCTTTGACTGAATAACCAGCTACATTACCAAGTGTGGGGGAATCATTAATGGTGCACCAACAAAAATCCTTTCAACTTAAACCATTACTCGCGATATTTATCCCATGTCCAATTCTCTTCGAACCATAGTTTCTGGAGGTCTGGAACTAAAGATGCTAGGAACACATCAATGTCGTTACCAAGCTGCTTTGGCCCTGCTATCATCAACGACAACATCACATATTTCCTCTTCATGGTCAACCATGATGGTAGATTGTAAATAACAACCATTACAGGCCAATAACTGTGTGTACTACTCAAATCCTCATACGGATTCATACCATCAGTGGATAAACCCAAGCGTACATTTTGAGCTTCCTTCCCAAAATCAGGATACAATTCATCAATTTTCTTCCACTGATCACCATCTAAACAATGTGCAATCACATCATCATCTTCAACCTTCTCTCTATCTGCATGCCATGTCAAGTTCTTAGCTTCTTCTTTGTTAGCAAACTGATAGAATATCACAATTATCATGAGGATAATAGTGATTGATTTGTATACATTTATGTACCATATTTAGACTAGTCTAGATACATTGTATTTGTACTCTTGTAATCATATATATTTCAGATAATATAGACACACCAGTTACGATGAATTACATTCTATCATGGTATCAGCCTATTCTCTCATGGTAAATCCGTCAAAAATCCAATTTCGACAGATAAATCCCAATCAATTCCGGTGCTTCTTCGAACTTTTGATTGTGGTGCTTTCGTTTTGGTGTTCCTTCCACCTTTTATGCTGCTCTGTTGGTGTGTCGACGTTCCCTTTATCCACGATCTCTCCCGTGGTTGAAAAAAAAAGATGAAGAATCATCCGACGACTGCCTGGCCAGAAAACATGGCGCGTGTGAATCACGCGCCACCTCATGCTACGGCGCGTGTGGATCACGCGCCACAACATCTCCAGGCGCGTGCGAATCATGCGCCGTCTCTTCACCCACGAATACTATTACCGCGTGTGTATCACGAGCCGGTACCGAACCTGCCGCCCTCCCATGCGCGTGAAGGCCACGCGTGGACCCTTTCTTCGACGCATCCTGTGCACGCTCCAAATGTTCAGCGGGCATCCCATGAGGTGCGTGTGTATCACGTGTCTGCCAGGTTCCACTCACCTACCGTGGCGCGTGTTACACGCGCCTGCAGAGCAACCTCCTCCTTCCTTGGCGCGTGACAGCCACGCGTCGCCGCCACGGCCGACACCTCATCTGGTTTTTCCTGCTCGCCGGAAACGATGGAACCCAAGGTGTCAATTTTGCGATGCGTTTGGCCATACCGCTGGAACTTGCTCCAGTCCACCTGTGTCGGTGAATTTTGCTGATGCTGTTCAGTCTTTTTCTTCTTTGACGGACAAAGCTTCCAGTTGGTATATGGATTCTGGTGCTATAAACCACATGACCTCCGCAACTTTCAGTCTTGATCGTGTTGCTCCATATAATGATAACCGTTCTGTCTCTCTCGCTAATGGTCGTGATGGTTCAATTACACATGTTTGTTGTCATGAGTTTTCTCGTAATTTATTATTGTCGGATGTTTTGGTGGTTCCCGATATTACGGAAAACTTGCTTTCGATTAGCAAGCTCACAAAGGATTTAAAAGCTATAGTTTCTTTTGATGAGTCTTCATTTGTGATTCAAAAACGGTCAAACAAGGAAATTTTAGGCTGGGGTCGATGTCATCATGGTCTTTATGTGCTTGAACGGAGTGGTACTTCCTTTGTCGCTTACGTTTGATCAAAGAAAATACAGCTTCTTCTGATATTTGGCATGCTAGACTGGGTCATACTTCTTATTCAGTCCTTTCTTTATTACATAAACTAAATCATGTTAAGGTCACCTCTTTGTCGCCCAAGTCTTATCTTTGCTCAGCGTGTGAAAAAGCAAAGGGAAAAAGGCTTTCTTTCATGGATAATCCGAAGCGAGTGCTGTCTATACTTGATTTAGTTCATTGTGATTTGTGAGGGCCTGCACCAGTCTTATCTGCCAGTGGTTATTCTTATTATGCCATTTTTATCGATGAATATTCGTGATTTACTTGGTATTATCCACTGAAGCGAAAATCAGATTTCTTTGAGACATTCATGTAGTTTCAAAACTTTGTGAAGAATCAGTTTTCTCGCACTATTAAGGTGTTTCAAAGCGATGGTGGCACTGAGTTTACAAATGCACGGTTGCACTCTCACTTTGCGGCTAGGGGCATCCTTCATCAGATTTGCTGCCCGTATACTCCCAAGCAGAATGATAGAGCCGAACGGAAGCATCATCATGTGACAAAAATGGGATTGTCTATGCTTCATCACTCTCATATGCCAGCTTCCTATTGGGATGCAGCATTTGCCACTGCTACGTACACCATTAATCGGCTTCCTACACCTGTTCTTCATAATGTCTCGCCGTATCATCTGGCTTATGTACGTCATCCGGACTACTCAAATTTTCATCCGTTTGGGTGTTTGGTGTATCCTTATATTTGGCCATTCCCTCAGCACAAGCTAACTCCTCGCAGTACACCTTGCGTTTTTCTTGGTTACAACTCGCAGTACAAGGATTTTCGATGCTTGGACCCGGTCACTAAGAGGGTGTATCTTACACACCATGCACACTTTGATGAGACTTCGTTTCTATCACTGAAACGTCAATCATCCCCGGCTCCTGAGTCTTTAGATGTCTCTACATTTCTCGACTCAGATTATGATGATGATGCTTATGGTTTTGACATCACCTAATCAGCCTTCATCAGATCAGTCTATAGAGGCGTCTCCACCATCACCTGTCTCTGGATCATCACGTTTACCTGCTTCTGGTACTTCATAGGCTCCCAGCCCTTCTCCAGAACCAACTCCAGTTCATTCACCATCCTTATCGCCACCGCTGCCTCACCATCGCATGACAAATCATTTTCAGACAGGCAGCCTTACTGCTAAGGATTACTCTGATTATGTTGTCACTGGTTTTCTTGCGGCACTTTTGGCTGCAACTGAACCTCGGGGTTTTCGTTTTGCCCTTAGGGTTCCTCTTTGGGTGGCTGCCATGGATGAAAAGATGCATACACTGCGTCAGCAATGTACTTGGGATCTTGTCCCTCGTCCTTCCGGAGTTAATATTGTTGGTTCAAATGGGCTAATCGGCTCAAGCATGGATCGGATGGCACCATTGATCGTTATAAGGCTCGTTTAGTTTCTCATGGACACTCTCAAGTTCATGGTTTTGACTTCACTCACACATTTAGCCTCGTCGTCAAAGCTTCCACTGTTCTGATCATTCTGTCCCTTGCCAGCACTTTTGGTTGGCCCCTTCATCAGCTTGATGTTAAGAATGCCTTTCTTAATGGTCATCTTGACTCCCCGGTTTACATGGAATAGCCATCTGGATACACTGATCCATGTCATCCAGATTATGTATGTTGTCTCCAGAAGGCCATCTATGGACTTAAACAGGCTCCTCGTGCCTGGTTTCAGTGTTTTAGTTCTTATCTGACTCGTTTAGATTTTCGGTGCTATTCATCAGACACTTCCCTGTTCATCTCTATGTGTGGCTCAAAAGTGTTGTATCTTTTGGTCTATGTGGATGACATTATTCTCACTGGAAATGATCCTCTTCTTATTCGGAAGTTTTTCGCTCGCACTGATCATGAGTTTACTATTAAGGATCTTGGCTCTCTTCATTACTTTCTGGGATTAGAGGTCGCTCGCTCTTCTTGAGGGTTGTTTCTTGGCCAGGTTAAGTATGCCATGGAGATTCTTCAGCGTGCTGGCATGACTGACACATCGCCTATCTCTACGCCTTTTGTTCCTGGTACACAACTCCTCACTTCCTCTAGTCCAAAGTTTCCGAATCCCAAGCTATATCGTTCGCTTGTTGGAGCCTTGCAGTATTTGACCATTGCTAGGCCTGATCTAACCTATGCAGTCAATTCTGTTAGCCAGTTCCTTCAGTCACCTCGTGACGATCATTATCAAGCGGTCACTCATATTTTTCGCTATGTTCGTGGTACTCTTCATCATGGACTTTTCTTTCGACCGTCTTCCAGCTCCCTTTCAATGTTAGGGTACTCAGAAGCTGATTGAGCTCGCTGTGTTGAAACTCGACATTCCATATATGGTTATGCCATGTACCTTGGTGGCAATCTTGTCTCTTGAAGTGCTAAGAAACAACCAACTGTTTCTCGATCCAGCTGCGAATCTGAGTATCGTGCTATGGCCAACACTACGGCCGAGCTTGTTTGGTTGTGCAATCTGCTCAAGGAGCTTCGTGTTCCTTTGAAATCTTCACCCTTACTGTTTTGTGACAATAGTAGTGCTATTTTCCTTGCTCAAAACCCAGTTGCTCACAAACGGGCTAAGTATATTGACATTGACTACCACTTTGTTCAAGAGTTGGTGGCTTCTGGCAGACTTCGTGTTAGTCATGTCCCAACTTCCTTACAGATTGCAGACATCTTCACCAAAGGTCTCCCTGGTCCTCTTTTGACACTATTTCGATCCAAGCTTAGCGTGGCTTTTCATCCGGCGCTTCACTTGAAGGGGGTGATAGAATATCACAATTATCATGAGGATAATTGTGGTTGATTTGTATATATATTTTATCATATTTAGACTAATCTAGATACATTGTATTTGTACTCTTGTAATCCTATATATTTCAGATAATACAGACACACCAGTGACGGTGAATTACATTCTCTCACAAACAACCTTTGGAGCCTAGGTATAATAGCGAGATGCCACATGATCTTCGCGGGAACACGTTTGTTGGTTTGCTTCCCACCTCCAGTTTTTGTTTCTCAGCTTTGTAACGTGACTCGCCACAAACTCTACAATTTTCCAGGTCTATTTCATCTTCCCCTCTAAATAACATACAATCATTAGGACAAACGTGAATTTTCTCAAGTTCCATACCCATTGGACATAGTATCCTCTTCGCAACATATGCCCTATCAGGGAATACATTTTCAGTGGGAATCAACTCGAGTGTCTCTATTAATGCCTTATCTGAAAGCCCATGCTTGGTTTTCAAATTCATCATCAACAGGGTCACACTTAGAACAGTGTGGGTTGAACTCTCATACAAAAGGGTTTGCTTATCATTATACATCGCTTCAAGCGCCTCAGGCTTTCCAGCAAAGTGAAATGCAACATCATCTACCAAGTCATCCAATTTATCGTTATAATTACCAACCATTTCGTTTTCTCCTACAACCTTCATTGTTTCATTAACAACAACAGTGCTACGTTCTTCCCATGCCATACCCACGTGGTATAGGAATGTTGGGAACCCCTAACAATCAAATGTTCACGCAAACCTTTAACTCCTAAATACACATCGTTAGTGCAATCCTTACAAGGGCAACACATTGCCGACTTATTTTCTACTCTTGCATTATTTGAAGCAACATCAATGAAATATTCAACTAATGCCATATACTCTGGTGAGGTCCGACGATTCTCGCTAATAATACGACTACGTTCCATCACGCTTGTGTACCTATTTTTATAAGCTTTAGCATATTAATGACGCAATTCATCCACATCGTACTAGATTTCAACATATCACATAAACCATAGTTTCATAAACACGAATGACTAGGAATAATAGGTAAGTTCATATATTCTTCAATGAAATTATGGACACATATATATATATATATTCATGCTTCAAATTAACCAATATAAGAGAGCCGCCCATGAATACAAAATTTAGCGGGTGATTACCTCATCGCGGCCTACGATTCAGCGAGCTCAGAGATTGGGAGATTCTCTGCGTCCTTCAACCCAAAAAATATACAGATACAATAACAAAGGATAAATTTCTGATTTTATATCCTTCTGTTTAAGCTCATCAGGGGACTTTTCCAAACTCTGCATTCTTTCCCATATCATTTTACCTTATCCGGACACATTTCCGAAGTCGGATACTTACCCGGATGACTATTTTACCTTGACTCCACCGACATTAACAAATTGTCCCGTTGACTTGACCGTCAGAGTCAAGCTGGTCAACGGTAAATTTCCGTTTAGTCATTTTCGCCCTCGGAAACTTACGCTGCTCGGCGGTTAAACGCAACAGCCGTGCATAAAATCAAGTTACGCGGCAGTTACACCAAAACCGTCGTGTAACAAAGCATCCGGCTAGTGAAAGTTTGTTTCCGAACTCGGAAGCCTAGCAGGACGGCGGTTGCTTAAATTCACGCGGAACCGCTGTCTTCTGGCGCCGTGTTCCGGCCAGTTTCTACTAGAGGCATCTCCAACACTTGGATAACAATTGTTTCAAGAAAGGAGATCCCAGTTTCGTTTAGTGATTATAGACCAATTAGTCTTTCCAATGTGAGGAACAATATCTTTTCAAAATTACTAATGGAAAGGTTAAAGCCACTGATGCCAAAATTGATTTCACCTCATCAGTTTGCATTTCTTCAAAATAGGGACATTTCAGATAATGTCATTTATTTAAAAGAAATATTCAAATTTTTTAGCAGAAAAAAATAGAGATCCCAACTGCATAGTCAAACTTGATTTAATGAAAGCATTTGATAGAGTTAGTTGGGATTTTTTGAAAATAATTCTCCAAAAGTTTGGTTTTGAGGGCAGATTCATACATTGTATAATAAAAAATTTGTCTAATGCATGATTTTCAATTCTCATAAATGGCAAACTTGTAGGTTATTTTCAGGCAACAAGAGGAATAAAACAAGGTAATCCTATATCACCTTATTTATATGATATATTTTCAGAGGCATTTACAAGGAGCCTAGCTTATGTTTTCTATTATGGGAATATGAAATATTTTGATCTGGCCAGAAACTCTTTACCTATTTCCCATATGAGCTATGCTATGCTGATGATACTGTGATTTTCCTACAAGCCTCTAGACTTAACCTTATTAAAATGAAAAACCTTTCTTGTTAAGTTTGAGGAAACCACTGGCCAAAAGATCAACTTTGAAAAAAGTGGATTGTATCTAAACATAAATGCTTCTGAAACCATGCTTGGACAAGTTAAATCAATTCTACGTACGAAAAAGGTACCCTGCCCTTCAAATACTTGGGAGTACATATATTCAGTGGTAGAATTCTTAATTTGCATTTCCAACCCATTTTGGAGATGATTAACAAAAGGATAAAAAAACTGGAAAAATAAATGGCTCTTCTTAGGAGGTAAACTGATATTGATTCAGTCTTGCTTGCTATATCTGCCTTAGAATATTTGGGAAATTATGGAACCTACAAAACAAATAGTTAAGAAGACTGAGAGAAGACTATCCATCGTTTTTTGGGGCAGCACTGAAACAGGCCCCAAAAAATCATTGAGAAAATGGGACAAAATATGCAAGCTTGTTAATCATAATGGACTTGGCATCAGAAATCTTCATGCAACTATACAAGCCTACTCATGTAAACTCTGGTGGAAATTTCAAATAGGGGAAGCTCCATGGAGAGCTATGGTGGCATCTCTTCCTAGGACTGCAAAAACCACTCAGAACTGGAGAAGAATTTGCAAAATCAACAGTGTTGCAGAAGCAAATTATAAGGTGATCCATGGGAAGGGCTCTTGCAATTTCTGGACCTCCAACTGGACTGACTATGGCCCACTCATAGACCTCTATCAGCCTGGAATTGAAGATCAAGAATGTACAGTTGCTCAGTTCATAACAGACAAGGCTACATACCTTCTTTTGCTTGCCCAGGTTCTCCCTCGCCCTATTATCCATTTCCTCCAGCCTGCTACCATTCACCCTCTCATAAATGACAAGTTGATACGAAAGCCTGATATACATGGCAACTTCTCTATTAAATCAGCCTACCATATTTTCAGACCTCCAAGACAACAATTCCCCTCACTATCTAAGGTATGGAGACCAGGTATCCCCAAAAAATTAGCAGTTTTCATTTGGAGGCTTCTGGATTGTTTGTTTCCCTTTGATGACATTTTAAACCAGTTTGGATTTCAGTTTGCCTTCAAATGTCCACTACGTGCACAATCTAATACAGCGCGTCATTTTTTCACTGAATGTGACACTGCAGTCCATCTGTGAAAATATATGCATGCTTTATGTGGATCACAATGTTTTTTGTCTTAATCTTTGGGACGGACTAAATACATGCCGGAACATCAGTGGTCTAACAAAGTTACATACCAGACTGAACCAAACTGCTTCCATCTTGTTTACTTGGATTTTATGGATGGTGATAAATAAAGCCATATATGACAATATCACCCCAAATATGCCTTCTTTGGAAAAAGAACTTCAGGACTTAATCTATTTTTCCTTGCTGACATGCAAAGTTCCTATCTTTAGACATATGGATAATGAGTTGGCCAATCAATCCTGTGTCCCCCCTCTATACATCTCTCCTAAACCTAACATTGCCACAGTCAGATGGACAAGGCCTCAACAAGGCATAAAAGTCAATGTGGATGTCTTATGGGAGCAAAACTTTGCAGGCCTTGGTCTTATCGGTAGAAGCTCCAATGCTGAATTCATACATGCTACTGGTGTCTATAAAATGACAGCTTCTCCTATGCAAGCTGAAATCCTGGCAATTGAAAGGGCTGTAATTTATGCAATTACTCAAAATTTTCCCGTTTACTGTATTGAATCTGATTGCAGGTTGGCTGTTGACATGACAAATGATCCTTCATCAGCACATGGGGAATTTTTTCTCTTTTACTCACAACATTCACTCCCTACTAGGATCTAATTCCCTGATTCATACCCTGAGGGAAGGGAATCAGATTGCCGACAGATTATCTAGACTGTCTCTCAGCACCAAACTGGACAAATCATATGACTGGTTTTCCATGCCAGCTGCACTCAAGGGCAGGTTCAATTTAGATGCTTCGGAGATGCTTACTCTGAGAATCCCTACTACTGCTGCCTCACTTTTATAATTGTGCCTTGTAATACTCAACACATCAACTAATCATATGGTTTTCTCTGGATACACTTTTCTTCTGGTAGAAATGATGCTCAAGGGATACTTCATTTTATCTTTCTTCCTCTTCTTCACTTTTTACCTTTTATCTAGTTGGGTGTGGTGATATGGGCTAAGGCCCATATCCTGGTCCGGCGAGTATACTGGCAAAGGAGAAGAAAGGGTTAAGCCCAGCAGTGGTCCTCTCACGACATCAGCTATCTTGGACACACCCGGGGTAAGGACCACTTAGCTTAAAACCCTCTTTGATCCTCTCCATTATAAATAGAGGAGCGACCAACAGTAATAGGTATGTTTTATCAGACTTAAATACTCTCTGTATTTATTCATATTCTCTCTCCTCTGTAAAAAGCCCTATCTTCATCATCACGCCGGAGCGTCTACCCTCGGGAGACCCCGGGGGCTTTGTTTTGCAGGGTTCAGGTGAGAGATTGGCCGCGGGCTAGGATTCCAGCTATCTCCCGGATCATCTTGTATCGGAGCTGGTATCCCGGAGCTTACTGGTAGCATCAGTTGGCACGCCCAGTGGGACACGCTTCGTCATGCCCCGCGGCAGACCTAAGAAGACGGTGGAAGAACCCTCTTCCAAAGCTAATCAGGCAGAAGGCGGTCCTAAGACCAAAAGGGCCGCGGCTGCCCAGGCGACGCGGAAGGCGGCCGAGGAGAAGGAGCGGGCACGCAAGGAGACTGCTCGCGCGGCCGCCGAGAAGCGTCAAGGAAAGAAGAAAGTGCCGGAGCGTACTCTCAGGGAGGTGCAGAAGGAGCATAGGGAGAAAGCCCGGCAAGAAAAGGAAAGACAGGACCAGGAGGCGTTCGGAGAAGGCGGTGAATCCGAACCGGAGTATTTCGATTCCGGGGAAGAGGACCCGGAGTGCAGAGACCCAGAGACGATTCATACCAATGCGGAGGAATTTGGGGAGTTTCGAGCATGGAAGGCAGCTAAGGCAGCAGCCCCCAACAAGGTGCCCGAAGTTGTGGACCTGGAGAAGGATGGGAGAGGTGGTCCTGGACATCAGCAGATGCTCCCGGGCCAGCAGATGCCCCCGGGTCAGCAGATGCCTCCAGGGCAGCAGATGCCTCTCGGTCAGCAGATGTTTCCGGGGCAACAGCAGTACCCGGATCAGCAGTTTCCAGGAGGTTTAAACCCGCAAGCACAACCATTTTATGGTGGATACAACACCCCGTTTAACAACGGGTCCATTGAAGATCGTTTGACTAGACTTATCGGTAGGCGGGGGATGGTCCCCCATTCCCCGTGGGTTCCAGAGGTGTTGAACTATAAGTGGCCGGTGGGCACTAAAGCGCCTGATGGGGTTCCGACGTACAACGGGGACGGGGATCCAGAGGAGTTTGTTCACACCTACCTCAGTGTCATGGGGGCCCGGGACATTGAGGAGCCGTTGCAGTGCAAGTTGTTGCCTTCTTACCTCCGGGGTAACTGCTTGAGTTGGTTCAAAAGTCTTCCACAAGGCTCATTGAAGACTTTCTGGGATTTTGCTACGGTCCTGGTCCACAGATATGCAGCAATGAAAACCAACTTTGTCAACCTGGCCACGGTCTTGGCCATGCGGCAGCTGGAGACAGAGTCTACTTGGCAATATTATGTCCGGTATATTGCTGAGTCTATGAAGGTCCAGGATAGGCACTTGCATGAGAAGGCCCTGATTGGCAACTTTGTCAATGGGTTGAGAGACGAGATGTTCTACATTGAGTTGATGAAGAACATGCCAGGAACTTTCTACCACCTCCAGTTGACAGTTGAAATGCATTGCACTGTGCATGAAGCTAACCACACTCGGATGAACACGGTCGGTTTCTTTGAGCAGCGGGTGATTACGGCCACAGCGACCCAAACAACTGCACTCCGGGCCACTCCTCACCAGGGGCCCCGCCCGGAGGCAGCAAGACGCCCCCCGGCCCTGGGAGCAGCACCTGCGCCGGGAGGACAGACGTTAGTGGTCAGGCCAACATATACTCCACTCTCCAAGACCAAAACGGAGATTTTGGCCATTCACCGGGGCCTTTTCACGGATCCCCCAGTTATACAAGGGGTCCCGGCCCCGGCAAATGCCCAGAAATGGTGTGAGTTCCACAAGTCTTATGGACACACGACAGAAGGCTGCCGTATCTTGCGGACGGATATTCAGAAGTTGGTGGAGCGGGGTCAGCTTCGGGACTGTGTAGCAGGTGAAGCACACCCGGCGGCTGCCCCGGCAGGTCAAGGAAGGAAACGTAACTGGAGGAATAACCGAGGCCAGGGCCAGGGCGGCAACCGCCCCGCGGAAACCAACATTGCTCCTAACCCCGCCCCACAAGCACCTAGACCAGGAGTTCCGGGACCCGGAGCACCTCGGATGATAAACGTGATTAACGGGATAGTGGGAGATGGAGCGCAGACCCTGTCGGCGGTGAAGGCCAAGAGTAGATATGTCCCCCCGGGGGAGATCCAGGGAAAAAGGTTTAAACATGATGAGACAATCACGTTCTCAGAAAAGGATGCAGTTCCGGCCCAAGTACCTCACTCGGACCCGATGGTGATCTCAGCTGAGGTAGAAGGGGTGGTGATAAAGCGAGTCTTTGTGGACGATGGGAGCAGTGTAGAAGTTATGTTTGCTGATTGCTTTGATCAATTGAACATTGGTCGACAGAATTTGAAGCCATGCTTGTCCCCGTTGTCAGGCTTTACGGGGCGCACAGTTCACCCGCTGGGTGTCATAGCGTTACGGGTGACCCTTGTTGATCATCTGGATATTAACAAGAGGTGCACTGTCTTATGTAACTTTGCAGTCATCAACACCTCTTCCCCGTACAACATGATCATAGGTCGTCCCTGGTTGACGCAGGCCCGGGCGATATGTTCGCCCTACCATCTGACCATGAAGTTCCCAACGGATCAAGGAATTGCATCAGTCATCGGCAATCAAACGACCGCCCGCAGCTGCATGCTCACCGCAATAAAGGAAGCCAAGAATGGAGGATCAGAAAGAACAAATGTGTCGGAGCCCGGGGAGTGTTCTGGGAAGAATAGCACGGTGGGGGCCGTGCATGGTGACCCGGCCTCTTTTGAAGTGGAAGACATGGAAGTAGGATCCCGGGGAAAGGTGAGTATCGGGAAGCACCTCCCGGAGAGTGTGAAGGACGAGCTCCGGAAGTTGTTAAAGGAATATGAGGATGTATTCTCGTGGGGAACGGAAGATTTAACAGGGATACCGGAGGAGTTCGCCATCCACCGGTTGAATGTCTACCCGGATCTAAAGCCCATAAGGCAAAAGAAAAGAGCCTTGGCAGCAGATCGGGTAGAATTCGTCCGGGCGGAGGTGAGGAGGATGCTGGACGCGGGAATGGTAGAGGAGATAACTTACCCGGAGTGGATTGCCAACCCGGTCCTGGTGAAAAAGCATGACGGATCCTGGAGGATGTGTATCGATTTTACAGATTTAAACAAGTGCTGCCCAAAAGACAGTTACCCGTTGCCCTCCATCGACCAGCTGGTGGAAGCTATAACAGGCTACCAGCTTCTAGCCTTCTTCGACGCACACCGGGGATACCACCAGATCGTCATGGCCCCGGAAGACCGACCAAAAACCTCTTTTATCACTGACTTTGGTACTTTTTGTTACAGGAAGATGCCATTCGGTCTTAAAAACGCAGGAGCAACATACCAGCGCATGGTGGACCGGGTATTCAAAAACCAGCTAGGAAGAATCATGGAGGTCTATGTAGATGATATGGTGATCAAAAGCAGGACTCATGACGCTTTTTTGGACGATCTCCGGGAGCTTTTCGTCGTGTTGAGAGAGGTAAACTTGAAGCTAAGCCCGGAGAAAAGTACCATCGGGGTGGCGGCAGGCAAGTTTTTGGGATATATGGTGTCAAACCGAGGCATTGACGTGAACCCGGAAAAGGTTGAAGCGATCCTGAGCATGCCCTCCCCGAGCAAGGTGAAAGATGTACAGCGCTTAACCGGGTCCCTGGCGGCGTTAAGTAGATTCTTGTCCCGGGGAGCAGAGAAGCAGTTGCCTTTTTTCAACATTTTGAAACGAGCAAAGAAGTTCGAATGGACCCCCGAGTGCGAGCGAGCCTTCAAGGAGTTGAAGGAGCACCTGGGTAAACTCCCAACTTTGTCCAAGCCGGTCCCGGGGGAAGAATTGTTCTTATATCTGGCAGCCACGGATCAGGCTGTAAGTGCGGCCTTGGTTCGAGGATCCGGGAGAGCGCAGAGCCCGGTGTATTTTGTGAGTAGGGCTCTTCAAGGGCCGGAGACGCGTTATTCTTCACTAGAACGTTTGCTGCTGGCACTGGTGCACGCGTCCCGGAGACTTCGCCCATACTTTCAGGGTCATCCTATCACAGTTCTCACAAATCACCCACTTAAGCAAGTCATGCTGAAACCAGAGGCATCTGGCCGAATGATGAAGTGGGCGATAGAGTTGGGAGAGCACGAGATTACTTATCAATCCAGGAAGTCTATCAAGGGCCAGGCTTTGGCTGATTTCTTGGTTGAGATGGCGGAAAACACAGAAAAGGACCCGGGTGAAGGGGAACCGGAATGGAAGTTGCACGTAGATGGTTCCTCCCATGCCGGAGGGAGCGGTGCCGGGGTAGTGCTGGTCAGTCCTGGTGGCAAGGAGTATCGGTATGCGTTGCAGTTTGAGTTTAAAACCACCAATAATGAAGCTGAATATGAGGCTCTCCTTGCCGGATTACGCCTAGCCCGGGAGACAGGTGCCAAAGTGATCCAAGCTTACAGCGATTCGGCCATTGTGGTTCAGCAAGTGAATGGGGAGTATGAAGCAAAAGAAAGAAGTTTGCAGAAATATTTGGAGGCGGTGAAGTTGATGATACAAGGTTTCCTCCGGGTGAATCTAACACAGGTCCCCCGGGAGGAAAACTGTCAAGCGGATGCATTAAGCAAGTTGGCTTCCTCAGAGCTCAAGCCAAGTCGGGACCGGAATCTGTACATGGAGATGGTATCAACCCGGGGTTATGAGCAGCCAAGCCAAGTTGCGGCAGTGCGTGAAGCCGAATCTTGGATCACACCCATCCGGGAGTACTTGGAGAATGGAACGCTGCCGGACGACAAGGTGAAGGCCCGGAAAATCCGGGTCAAAGCACCCCGGTATGCCGTCCTGGACGGGGAGTTAATCCGGAAGGGATATCTCCAACCTTGGTTGAAGTGTGTGGATGGAGAGGAAGCACGCCACCTTTTGAAAGAAGTTCACGAGGGCCCTAATGGAAGTCATCAAGGGGCTCGGACAGTAGCTCGGAAGATCATGTGCACGGGGTATTACTGGCCAACGCTATTTGAGGATGCTCAAAAGGCAGTCCGCTCCTGTCAGCAGTGCCAGAAATTTGCGCCCCTGATCCATGTGCCACAGGGGGAGTTGATCGGGATATCAGGAACTTGGCCCTTCATCCGATGGGGTCTGGACCTGGTAGGCCCCTTTCCAACTGCTCCGGGAGGTTTCAAGTATTTGATAGTGGCAGTTGACTATTTCAGCAAATGGGTAGAAGCTGCTCCTCTGACAAACATCAGGGGAAGTACATGTGTAAAATTCTGCTGGAAGAACATCATCTGTCGCTACGGAATTCCCCGGTTCATAGTAACAGATAACGGGGCGCAGTTCGAGAATGATCCTTTCAAATCCTGGTGCAAGGAGTACGGGATTGAACAGAAGTTGACCTCGGTCTATCACCCACAGGCTAACGGGCAAGTTGAAGTGACCAACAGGACCCTTGTTAACGGGATCAAGACTCGGCTCCAAGGGGCAAGAGGAAATTGGGTCGATGAAATCCCGAGTGTCTTATGGGCAAGTAGAACGACAGAGAGCTCCGCTACGGGCGAATCCCCCTATAGTTTGGTTTATGGCGCGGAGGCGGTCATCCCGGCTGAAATTGGAGTTCCTAGCCTCCGAACAAAGCTCCCGGATGAGCAGACAAACCAGAACGACCGGCTCCTGGATTTAGATCTACTGGAGGAGAAGCGAGAAAAAGCAGCCCTGCATGAAGCCCGGGTGAAGGAACGGGTCAAGAAATATCACGACAGAAGGGTTCGCAAGGAGCAGTTTAGCCCGGGGGAGTGGGTAATGCGCCGGAATGACAAAAGCCAGCAGGTTGCAAGCGGGAAGTTAGCCCCCAACTGGGAGGGGCCTTACAAGGTGGTAGCAGCCCACCCCGGGGGAAGTTATGAATTGCAGGACAAGGCCGGGAAGAAGGTCCCGAGGCACTGGAATATTGCGAATTTACGTAGGTACTATGCTTAGATTTTCCTATGTATTCACCCCTCTGGCATGGATTATGCCTAGGACGGTGGCAGAGAAGCGGCACGGGGACCCCTGGCCAGGATTGAGCCTGGGTTGTCCCGTGGCCCGCAGTTGCATTTTCTCATTTCACTTATGGAGATTATCTTTCGAGTTAACATTTTCTCTTAAAAGTATAGTTAACCCGGGCCGCTTGAACAAGCGCTAGGGGGGCTAGGGCAAGTCGATCCGGGAACGCTTGAACAAGCACCCGGGGGGCTAGGGCAAGAATATACGGGATGCTTGAACAAGCATCCGGAGGACAACCTAGGCACGCTTGAATAAGCGACTGAAACAAATATTTGAGCAAATATAAAGGAAGGGCAATATAACAAACAAATCATTAACTTATGATTGAAGATTACAAAATTTACAACTTTGAAACTTGGAAAACCTAAACAAAACTAACAAAGGAAAGGAGGACCATCCCAGCTAATAGGAGAGTCCGGGTCATCTTGGGTTCCGGGGTGATTTGGACGGTTATTAGCAGCAGGAGGGTTCGGTGGGTTAGCAGCAACAGAATTCCCCGGGACATTGGGATCCGCAGCTGGATGAGTACTGGATGGACCAGCTCCCGAGGGACCAGCCCCCGAAGGGCCCGCTTCGGCATATGGGTCATAGTCGTCGTCTGAGGATGAAACCTCGGGGGATGGCGTCCTTCGGGGAGCTCCGATGATAACGGGCCCTTGGGCACGGGGGGATTTTTTCTTTTTTGTAGCAACAACTTTGCTTTTGCCCTTCCCCCTTTCCCGGGCCAAGCGCCTCTCTTCTTTGGCGGCGTCCTCGCGGGCAATGTAGGCTCGGATTCTGGCAGCGTCCTCGCGGAGTCTAGATACCCTCCGGGCGGATTCTTCCGGGTCAACTGAAACACGAAACCCGAGATACCTTTCGACGGTGAAATCAAGGGAAATCCGGCTCGGCAGAAGTACCAAGGACGGGGGGAGGTATTGCCCCTCTCTTTGGCGTTGCCACCAAGCGGCAGCTTCCTCGAAAGCGGGCCGATACCGAGACTCGGGGTCGTTCCAGCCCATCCGGAACATGCGCACTAACAATGCGGAGACCTCCCGGGGAAAGTTAGTATAAAGAGGGGGAGAAACCCGACCTAGACGCAACCCTGTCAAGTGATAAGTCAGTTGTAGGGTTACTAAATTCTCCCGGAGGGTGAGGTTCCGGGCCGCCAGTTCCCGGTTCTCTCTTTCCAACATCAGGTTCCTCCTAAGGGGATCGCCCCGCCTTTCTAACCACTTGAGCTTGTCGCAGTAAAATGGAAGCTCGGACCACACAAGGTCAAATTCCTCCTTGAGACGAGATTTAAAAGCGTCATGTTCGGCTTGCAGCATAGAAATAGTCTTGTCTGCATCCAGAACAGCGTTTACTCGGTCTTGAGCCAGGGATTGACACCGGGAAAGGGATCCAAACTGATTAGATATTTCCCTAAGTTTCGTTACTAGAGAAGTGACATCCGGGAATTCATCAATCACTGATCCTATCCCGGAGTGGACGAGAAGGTACCGGGTCTGAATGCCGTCCAGTTGCCAGCGACTCAACTGTTCCTCCAGCTCCTCACACCGGGGGCATGGTTTGTCGTTATCCGAGGCCGCCCTGGAGGGAACTGCACCCGGAGGGTCATCCCGGGGCTATATAAACAAAACACAAAGGTTTTAGACTTAGAATTAAAACAAGGTTGAGTTTATGACTTAGATAAAAAAGTGGAAGTTACAAACTGAAACAAATCATAGAGACTGGGCAAGTCATAACAAAATGATCAACCCGTAACAGAGAAAAGAAATGAAAATATCAAATAGATAGACAATGTAAGGGTTACAAAATAAAGGAGAGAGACTCTTACATCATTTGAGTCATCGCTCTCGTCCCCGGAGCTACTTTTTCTCCCCTGAATTATAAAAGGGAACAGTTCAAGGAAGGAGTCCGGGGGAAATCAAAAGACAAAAAGAAAAGGGGGGTACAGAATTAAAACGCAAAAGTAGGATGAAAAGACTAAGTGTCTATGTTTACTTCATCCTCGTCATCCTCGTTCCCGGGAGACTGCTCTTCCTCTTGAGCCTCGCCATTCCCCGGGGACAGTTCCTCCTCCCCCTCTTCGTTCGCATGCACCGGCTCGAACTCTTTCTCCGGGATCGGGGACTTAGCATTTTCTTCATCGGAATCCCCACCCTCTCCATCCGAGGTCACTGGGGTTTCGATGGCTGCAAGATTGGCCACATCGTCTGGCCCCGGATCCGCCCTGTCCTCAGCAAGCTTGGCGGCGTCGCCGGTATAGGCGATGATGTCTTGGGGATCAACACTCCGGGCCCCCTCAAACACTTCGAGTACCCCGGGAACAATCCCGTCGAGACCATCTTTCATCAGCCGGTCCGCCGCATAGTTAAAGCGATCGTTTGCTTTGGGGCGATACCAGGCATCCCGGAATGCGTCTCGGCTTTCCCGGGGGATGAATTCCCGAACGGCAGAGTACGCGGCGTGCAAGGCGGCCTCATTAGAAATGTCGCAGAGGGACATCATCTTTTTCTCGAATGTACGGCTCTTCAAAACCCGGTCGGTGAAAGTCCGGCAAAGAGCCTCTTGCGCCGGGGCCATGCCACGCTTGCTGTCCTTCTTCACCCGGGACAGCTCCCTGTGCGCTTCGGATAACTCCTTGTACAGCGAAGCGTTCTGTGACCTCAGCTGGTCAACCTCCCGGGAAAGATCTTCTGATAGGGAGTCACACGCGTGGTTGACCAGTTCTCGAAGCCCAGGAAACTCGAGCAGTCTGGAGGCATGGTCCTACACGAAAACAAACACAGAGAATAAAAACGCAATATGAATGATTAAAATGTTAAAGATAGAAAAAAGGATAGAAATACATACCTGGGAGCCATCTAGCAAAGTGCGCTGGGAAGAGGTGTTGTCGCGAGTCTCCGGGATACGATAAAGGCTGCTGTCAGCCATTGATTCTTTCTCCTTCGGGGGATAGCGGGATGAACCCTCAGAAAGAGGCTCGGACTTCTTCTTCTTCTTATGGGGAGGCCCCCCGGGGATAGGAATAGCAAACGCTAATCGTCGACCTTCTGCCGGAGGGACCACAGCGGACCCAATGGACTTCCCGGTCCCCTTTTCCCCAGATCTCCCCTCTCCGGATTTTCTCTTCTTGGTGTCCTGGACCGGCTTCTCGGTCTCAGAAGTGCTCTTTTTGGACTTCCCGGAAGCCCCCTTACCCTCTCCCTCGCCGGACTTCGACCCCGTAGGGACTATCGCTGGCCGGGGAGATATGGCTAACACCAGGCAACAAAGGAAATTAGCTAAATGCAGCTAGAAGAAACAGTACAGATCAATAAAACTAATAAAGGGAATTGAGAAAATTACCAAGGCTTCGTGTGGCGTACAAACGACGGCAAGTGAACACTTCCGCTGGATACGCCTCCCGGGGAAATTCGTAGCCCCCCGCCCTCTGGAAATCCTTCAGATTGACAAACCGCTTGACAATTAAATCATAACTGTCAGATACCTGTCGGAATTGGGTCGGGGGGAGTGCCGCCTTGGTTTCAGCTTTCCTCTGCTGGTTCCATGATGGGACTGGATACTTCTCCACGTCGAAGGTGAAGTAGCTGTTCATCCAGTCGCTCGTCTTCACTGACTCGAGCCTCCCGGAACAGATCATCGCCGTCTTGTTTCGGCGCAGAGCATTAAACACTCCCGGGACGGAGGTCGCGGCGAGATAGTAGAAGTTTCGAAATATGTCCACAGTCCCGGTTACGCCAGCCCGGCTGCAGGACAGAAGGAAGGCTATCATGACGCTGACAGCGTTGGGATGCAACTGCGCTGGAGAGATGTTATAGTATTTTAGGTAGGCGGAGTATAGAGGAGGGAGGGGAAAAGTGAGCCCGTGTAGAAGGTGATGCCGGGGGACGCACGCCCGGTCCTTCATGTCGCCGGAGTATGGCTCCAACCCGGCGTCGTATGACAGAGGCACGTACATCTTCTTTACGACCTCCTCCACCGCCTCGTGAACCGGGGTCATCCCGGGGTCTTTCGGATCGGCAGGCTCCGGGGCTCCGTAAGTCACCTTAGCTTTAGTCGTCATCAGACCTTTGCCGCCTGATGGAGTAGGAAGGGAGAGGTCGTCGATATCCAGAGAGTGCTCCTCCACCGGGGTATGAACCTTGTTACTCATATCAAAAAGCTAAAGAGGGAGAAAAAGAGAATGGAAAACGAGAGCAAAAGAGGACGAAAAGAAAGAAAGCGACAGCACGAAGAGGATGAAAAATGAAAGTGAAAATTTTGAAGAGGTATTTATAGGGAAGGATACATAGAATTCTTGAAGTTGGGTAAAGTAAACTCAGCGTCCAAGAAAAGGTAATAATGAGCATTAATTAGGGAGCAGGCAGCGAGGAAGCACGCGCGTCGTAGCACACGCGCGGCGCATGGTGATACGGGCCCGCAGTAACCGCGACCCGCTGGTTTCCTATCAGAGACCCAGCCTACCGGGCCAAGCCCCGGGAGCCAGGGTCTCGGGGGGCTAGTGGTGATATGGGCTAAGGCCCATATCCTGGTCCGGCGAGTATACTGGCAAAGGAGAAGAAAGGGTTAAGCCCAGCAGTGGTCCTCTCACGACATCAGCTATCTTGGACACACCCGGGGTAAGGACCACTTAGCTTAAAACCCTCTTTGATCCTCTCCATTATAAATAGAGGAGCGACCAACAGTAATAGGTATGTTTTATCAGACTTAAATACTCTCTGTATTTATTCATATTCTCTCTCCTCTGTAAAAAGCCCTATCTTCATCATCACGCCGGAGCGTCTACCCTCGGGAGACCCCGGGGGCTTTGTTTTGCAGGGTTCAGGTGAGAGATTGGCCGCGGGCTAGGATTCCAGCTATCTCCCGGATCATCTTGTATCGGAGCTGGTATCCCGGAGCTTACTGGTAGCATCAGGGTGCCACTTCGTGTTTTGCTTTACAATTCACTAATAGGCTTCCAACTTAATTAGAGGGCATTTTGTAAGTGTTTTAGAAGTAGTTTTACTATTCATTTGGAGCACTATCATGCTTAACGTCTACATTGGGCAACACTCTGCTATTTGAGCTATATTAAAATTTCAGTAAATATACATGCAGGTCCATGTTACATAATGCAATTCTGAAAAACACAATATGTGACCCTGAATTGTGCTAGTGCATCCAAAATATTATATTTTGGACCTGCATTAGTAAACATGGACCTGCATGTATCACCACTCTAAGATTTATACCACTTTAGTGGTATTTTGAAGGGTTTGGGAGGCCTAATAAACCCTTCCCCTCTATGATGGTTTGATTAAAAAAAACAGAATTCTTCCAATGATGATTTGTAACAAATATAAATTGCATTGCTATTTTGAATTGAACATTCTCCCCATTATAAACTAATTTTGAATTGATTTGATATGGTTTAAAACTGAGTTGAATTAAAATTGAATGTATGAAAAAGAGTAATATTACTTCTAAATTAAGCTGATAGGATAAAATAAAATGTATTCAAAACTTAATTGATCTGATTTGAATTGAACTGAATAATTTGACCGAACAAGGATTATTGAATATTATCAATGATTTTAAAAAAACTTATTTGAACTGCTATAAATTGAACAAAAAGTAAATATGCTGAAAATAGTATGAATAAATTATTTTGGATTGTATCAAATCACATTTACAAATTTTTAATTGACTGATCTAATATGAATTAAACTGGACTGAAAGATTGTAGATAGTTATAATAAAAAATATAGAGGAAATTTATTGAACTGAAAAATTATAAAAATATTTATCTGAATTGAACCGAACTGAAAATATAAAAATATTTATCTATACTGCACTGAACTAAAAAAATAAAAAAATATTTATCTGAATTGAACTGAACTAAAGAATATAAAAATATTTATGTATACTGCACTGAATTGAAAAAAATATAAAAATATTGAACAAACATAAAAAATTAAATACATTGAACTAACTAAAAAAATATTGAATTTAATTGATCTGAACTGTTTTACAGAAATGCTATGACAAACAGGCCCAAAGTTTCTTACGGCGTCGTTTAGCAACATCCATTCAAAACAAACCCTCTAAATAAACCCTTCCTCCTCTGAATCCCTCTCACTCCGTGCTTCTTCCCCAAAACCCTGGATCTGGTCGACACAGAGCCACGCATTTCCTCCATTAAACCTGTAAAAGCTTCCCCTGCTTAGCATCATCGAATCGTAGAGCAATTCAGGGAAAATGTCTCTGAGGGTGTTGAATCCGAATGCCGAAGTGCTCAACAAATCTGCTGCTCTGCACATGAACATCAACGCCGCCAAGGGCTTGCAAGATGTTCTCAAAACCAATCTCGGCCCTAAGGGTACCATTAAGATGTGCGTGCTTTATTCTTTAGATTTATATGTTATATAATCCAAGTCTATGTGGCGGTTTTTAACGTCAATATACGTGTTTTTTGTGGGTTTTTCTTGACAGGCTTGTTGGCGGAGCTGGGGATATCAAGCTCACCAAAGATGGCAACACTTTGCTAAAGGAAATGGTTAGTGCCCTGTTTTGATCTAGTTTTGAGTTTAGGCTTGGGCGTTTGCTCAAATCTGGACACTATAGTTGATTGCTAATATTGGATTTTAATTAATGAAGTGTAAAGCAACTTAAGTGAGTCTAATCAATATTCTATAAGTTTGTTGCTTTGTTGTTAATGTGATTTATTTGATGGTTGTAGCAAATTCAAAACCCTACCGCAGTTATGATTGCCAGGACTGCAGTTGCACAAGATGATATAAGTGGTGATGGGACTACTTCTACTGTACTTTTTATCGGTGAACTCATGAAGCAATCTGAGCGATATATTGATGAAGGTATGCCACTGACTGTGTTCAAACTGCTACCTCATAGCTCTATTCAATCAATTATTCATGTCGTTGCTGTATCTAATTCTAGTTTTATCCCATTTACAGTACACATGCAGTTATTTTCCATGGTAGATCCTCATAGATTTTGGGTGGTGCATCATGTTTAAATTTATATGTGTGTATAAGAAAATTTGGACAAATTCAGTTTGTTAAATTATTTCTCTGTTAGAGTAGGTTTTCTGTGATCTTTTAATGAAACAACTTTAAGCTGCCCCTTCAATCTTGCACGGGGTTCTTCCTTAACTAGCTTTATCCTTTTGCAGGGATGCATCCTCGAGTTCTGGTTGATGGTTTTGAAATTGCTAAAAGGGCAACGTTACAGTTTCTTGAAAAGTTCAAGACTCCAGTTGTGGTGGGTAACGAGCCTGATTTAGAGATGCTAAAGATGGTAGCTAGAACAACATTGAGGACAAAGGTATGCATCGTGGTTTATGCTCCATCAGTTTTAATTATCCTACTTACTGATTGGATTTCATTTGCATCTTTAGTTGTACGAGGCACTGGCAGATCAATTGACAGACATAATTGTTAAATCGGTAAGTTTTGTCTTCCATTGTCCCTTGTAATATGTTACAGGAGTCCATAGATGCCTCATTGATCGGGATGTTTAAATTATCAATGAGTCTGGCTCCAGTGGCTCTTCGTTCAATTTCATGTACTTAAGCTTCTTTTTTCTTTGCTGTTTCTCAGGTGCTCTGCATTCGCAAACCTGAAGAACCTATTGATCTTTTTATGGTAGAGATAATGCACATGCGTCACAAGTTTGATGTAGACACTAGATTGGTATGTTTTTACTATCTTGTTGCCTTAAAAAATGTAATTTCACATTTACATGTCCAGTCATCTTCTTTTTGTTTTATTAAAGAGGATTACTCTTTTCCCCCTTTGTGATGTATTTCGTCAAGATTTTATTTATGTTTTCTTGGAACTTTGGCATCCTCTAGTTTACCTTAATGTCCCTGTTAAACTTTGCTCTATTAGGTTGAAGGGCTTGTCCTTGACCATGGCTCCAGACATCCAGACATGAAGAGGCGAGCAGAGAATTGCCATATTTTGACTCTTAATGTTTCGTTGGAATATGAAAAGAGGTAAAGTGGTATGCGGCTGTGATGATATTGTTTGCGTTAAGCTTCATACTCACACCCATTCTTTTTGTTGCTCAGTGAAGTAAATGCTGGGTTTTTCTATTCAAATGCTGAGCAAAGAGAAGCTATGGTTGCTGCAGAAAGACGATCTGTTGATGAGAAAGTGCAAAAAATAATTAACTTCAAAAATAAGGTGAACTTGTTGGAACTTTATGCTGATTAGTATATATGATGTCAAGTTGCAGGGTGTTGATGTCTTATAATAACGTTTTATGCAGGTATGTACTAACAATGATGAGAATTTTATCATCATCAACCAAAAGGGTATTGATCCCGCATCATTGGATCTACTGGCTCGAGCTGGGGTAAGTATTGGATTTTATATTCACATTTGTCCTTTAAAATCTAGTGCACTGTACTATGAATAAGTCCATTACAAGAGAACTGGTCTCCCTCTTGACAGATAGTTGCACTTAGAAGAGCCAAAAGGAGGAATATGGAACGATTAGTTTTGGCTTGCGGTGGAGAAGCTGTTAATTCTGTTGAAGACTTGACTCCTGATTGTCTTGGTTGGGCTGGATTGGTGTATGAGCATGTTCTTGGAGAAGAGAAGTATACTTTTGTGGAAAATGTCAAAAATCCACACTCCTGCACTATACTTATCAAAGGTATTAACTCCCAGCTATTGTGTTATTTGCTCTTGAAACAATTGAAATGATATAATTTGCATCCAAACATCACTGTAGGCCCAAATGATCATACAATTGCTCAAATCAAGGATGCCGTTCGTGATGGACTAAGATCTGTGAAAAACACAATTGAGGATGAAGCGGTTGTGCTTGTAAGTTTTTATGTTCGCCACAATCTATTCTATTGCATTTAAAGCTTTTTCACCTTCTGCACTGACTGCATAATTAGAGTTAAGAGTTTGTTATCTTGTGAATTTAGATTCTGAAATCAGCTACTAGAAATTGCTGGCTTTTACTATCCTGAAATTCTATGGCATGTCAAATATTTTTTGCATCACCTATTAATTTATCATGCTGCTGAGTGCGCTATCATACCCATTTGTTTCAGGGAGCAGGTGCTTTTGAAGTTGCAGCTAGACAATACCTAGTGAATGAAGTGAAAAAAACTGTTAAAGGGGTATGTCTGCAGTACTATACAATTTGTTTGGGTTTGAAGTGCTTGTTGCCAGCTGACTGTTGTTTCACTGTTTGCTTTACCCTAGCGTGCACAACTTGGTGTAGAAGCCTTTGCCGATGCACTTCTTGTGGTGCCTAAGACACTTGCTGAAAATTCCGGCCTTGATACTCAGGATGTGATAATTGCTCTTACGGTAACCTCCCTTTTTACAAGTAAAAAATCTGATGATGTCCTAAGTTGCAGTGCAAGTATAGCTGTAACATCAACTATTTTGGCAGGGTGAACATGATAATGGGAACGTAGTAGGTCTTAACCAGCACACTGGAGAACCTCTTGATCCTCATATGGAGGGTATTTTTGACAATTATTCTGTGAAGCGACAAATTATCAACTCAGGGTATGTGGTGTTAAAAACTGTTGTGTCCACTTGATTGAACTGCCATTTGGGTCATAACCACTTCACTAAATTTGTTTATTGTCTATTTTGCAGCCCTGTGATTGCATCTCAACTGCTACTAGTTGATGAAGTCATCCGTGCTGGTCGCAACATGAGGAAGCCCACTTAATTGTTCTCTTGGGAATTTCTATGGCATTTGAACATTTATGTCTGTCCTCGGTATGATGCAATATGAGCCACTGTAAATGGACAATTGTTGAAACTTTTATGAGGTTTTTATTTGTGAGGATTTTATTGAGTTACTGATTAGGTATCAGGTCTGGTTTACATGGTTACATTGTAATCTCTGAAACAGCCAGTTTTTGTAATCTTGGTCACGAATGCTCCTTTTTCAGATTATCGTTTTGTTTTAAATTTAAGTGTCATCCTTTTGGACATTTATGTTTGCTTTATTCATTCACATATTTCACATAATGATATACCATCGTATACTCGAACTATTTAGGATTCCTCATTAGATATCTATAGTGAACGAAGCTAGTTAGTATTAGTTGTTTGAGTTGGCAATTGAAGTTAATTTGGATAGTGGAAAATTCCTCTCAATTGTTTTTCACCTTGATCCCTACTTTTGGAAACTAAAGATTGTATTGTTGAAATAGAAGTTCACCATATGCATAATAGGTAAAATTCGAACTTAATGTAGATGCAGCTAAAGAAGAAGGATCCACCCCTCCGAAAACAGAAGCATCATCAAATGACAATTGGCTTTGTTTTGTATCCAGTATAGAGAGCACAAATACTGAGTACAAACAATTCTCAATGTTAAAATTGAGGCTAAGTAATATAAGTTCCTTTTTTACTTCATCTACTTGAAATATTGTTTCACAAACACTCTCAGGGGCAAGAAGAAAAAGTTAAAGGGAGAGGAGGACACTGTTGCTACTTTGCTACAGAACTGGGAATTAAGATGCTAACGAGCTGGAGAATATCATTCAGACCTTCAAAAAGCTCACGATGACAGTTTCAACTTTTCTTGGTCAGCATATTGTTTCTTCATTTCTTCTAAAATGGAGTCATTAGTGCTGCTCCAATACAAAAACAAAAGCATCAAATCGAAGCTGAATTCACTTAACATCAGGTCTATGACAAAGTAACAATGTCATCTATATTTGGATGCATGCACTCATACCGACACTCCTATTAATAATTAGGTTCTGAAGTCTAACATATTCTAGTGATTCCAGCAAAATGTAGAGTTTCCCGAGACAGTAAACCTATTGACTTATCATTCTTTTCAGGTATAAGTAGTACAACCATAATGCTAAGCAGTCTGCTTAAGCACCTAGAATAAGCTCATGATGCGAAGGAGTGGTGAAGTGCTGTTACTGTAAACATTCATTTTCTAGGTGAAAATCACTACAAGCACATTTCTTTCTGATAAAAGTTTCTAGATTATCACACAGAAACCATTGAAATGCTTTTAGAGATTCTGATTTTGCAAAACAGCCTCTCTCTGGACCAAACAGACAAAAGCTATCATGGGATCCGAATTTGGTAACGTGCAAAAAAAATTGAAACTGTACAAACTACTAAGCATACATGCATACACTACTGTGCACGAACTTTATGGCAATTTTAAGCAAACTTACTATTGATGGAGGCACTGATTCAGCTCTTTAGCTTGTTTTCGACATTGCCAAACAACAGATAACGTTCTTCCTGAAGCACATTCAGCATACTTTGAAGTGTATTGATCACATGCTTTCAGCGCCTTCTGCTTCATTTTGCTGCGCAAGGCTGTGATAATAGATTAATGAATCACTATATCAGAACAAAACAAAAGCTATCACCACATGAATTAAATGAGCCAAATCGAGAACATTGCATATGTGATTGGATGTAGACAAGGGTTTAGTATGCATTGATGATGCAATTTGACATCTTCCATAAAAAAGGAAGGGGGGGGGGGGGGGGCTCGGGTAGACATTGGAGCAGCGAGCAATGGGTACAAAGACATGGGCTCATTTCATTCGAAAGGGATCATTCTAGGTGGGATTAGATTCTGAAACTTTTGCATCACATCTAATACCCACAAGCATACAATCAAGATAAAATCTAAACAAGAAGATTACATGGCGAAAAACACATATTTCTAGAAAAATGAAATCAAAAAGTTCCTTGTGTGTAAAGAAGATGGTGAACAGATAATTCCAGCAACATGATAAAATAGAAGGTACCTTCTTCGACCTTCTTCTTGACGTGGTTTTCGCGGGCTTCCTCCACAAAACCCATAGCTATGGCGTTACGTTCCGATTACTTTCGCGTCGGCGATTTTTGTTGCTTTGGTCTCTGCCGCGAGTAGCACTATACGGCGACGTTAAATCCTTGGGCTTTTGGATCTCAATTGGAAGGCTTCGGCCTGATATAAACGAGTTGGAGTAATAGTGACTAGGGTGTAAGGGCAAGTCCAACAGACTTGTTAAAGTTTTTTTCTAAAATAGAGATAAAAAAGCTATATTCTCTATATTTTTTTACTCTCAATCCAACAGTTTTTCTAATTTAGCAATTTTCAGACATGTCATCCTACTCATCCGCCACTTCTTTCCCATTTTTTACTTATTCTTAATTTTACTGAACGCCCATCATACCCACTTCGCGTCGCCCATGTCTAGAGAAAACCGGAAGCCAGAGCCAAGAACTGACCGATAAGCAGAAGGAACTCGGCCGGCTGTGGACCTGTGTTCAAGAAGAAAGGTTCCGTTTTGTCGAGGCTGAAACCGCTTTCCAGACTCTCCAGCATCTGCACGCTCAGGCTCAGGAAGAGCTTCGGTCTTTAGCCACGAAGTTGCAGCTCAAGGTTCAGGCTCTAGCCGAGACGGAATCTCAGAGGAAGAACCTGCAAGACGAAGTCTTCCTGGTGAAGGAGGAGAATCAAAACCTCCACACTTCGTCGGCTATTTCTATCAGAGGTCTCGAGAACGAGATCTCCACCTTGACCGAAGTCAAAGAGAGGCTCGAGGAGGAGGTCGTGCTTCGTGTGGACCAAAAAAACGCTCTCCAGCAAGAGATTTACTGCATGAAAGAAGTTTCAACTGGTCACCGATTCGCCATTGCAATTCCTCTCTAGCTCCGAGTCACTTTCTTCAAATTTGCATCACTTTTGTTTAAGGTATTTAGTTTGGATTTTGAATACCATATCAACTTATTCTTACTCTGAATTGAACATCATCTTTGTCCAAGACTTTGATTTTGACTGTATAAGTTTGTGTTGGACAATGTTTTGCAAATATGATTGAGATTGTATGTTAGTTTATAGGATGGGTCAAATTTTCAATATTAAAATAGTACTAGTTTATGGTAATTCATCTGTTTGTATTGATTAGTAAGTTTATAATCATTGTATATTGTTGCAGATTATTTGTTATGGCTCGTCGTTATCTACGTGACATGAATATGTTTGATGATGGTGATGAAACTGATGAAGAATATGAAGAAGTTTTGTGGCAATGTATAAAAGAAGAAGAATTGATTCACGGTAACAAAAGAAAGCGTGGTTGTGGTTCCGTTAATGGTCATAAAATCATTGAAAGAGAGTTGATTGAAGGTCACAAGAGACTTTGTCGAGATTATTTTGCTGAACGTCCAAAGTATCAGCCTCGTTACTTTCGCTCAAGGTTTAGAATGAAGAGAGACCTTTTTCTGCGAATTCATGATGCTGTGGTGGAACATGATAGTTATTTTGTTCAGAAAAGGAATGCTGCTAGACGTCTTGGTTTATCATCCCTTCAAAAGGTAACTGCTACTTTTCGAATGCTTGCTTATGGTGTTCCTGCAGATTACACAGATGAGTATATTCAAATTGGTAAAAGTACAGCCATAGCTAGTTTAAGGCACTTTGTCAGAGCAGTTGTTGAAGTTTTTGGAGAAGAATACTTGAGGTCACCAAATGCTGCTGATATAACTAGATTGCTTGCAGAGGGTGAAGAGCGTGGTTTTCCAGGGACTAAACATGTAATCATCAAAATAAGACCTTTCAAGTGACGGTGTGAAACTAAATGTATACTTGTACAATGATTCATATCATGGCACGCAACAACATCAACAAACAAGCATTACTTCAATTTCATGACCTTTTCATGCGGAAAAGACTAAGACGCGGAAAAGAGCATAAACCATGTGCCGGGCAGTAGACACTTATGTTCAAAAATACATATAAAATACAAAAACCACAAAAGAATCCTTATTTGGTTAACCTGAAAACATAAATGATCAGTTTTAAGGAACAGCCAACCATTAGTAAAAATGGACATTTTAATAGTTAACCTGGAGAAAATGAGAGAAAGAGAACAGAAGATAGGAAAATCGATACTCTAATTCCTTCAGGAAGAATAAAATAACTTTTAAAAGAACAAGATAACTAAACATTATAATTAGAAAATCAAATGGTTGTTTGAGTGATAATGCATAATTGAATGAGATTGAACCATTCAGAAAGCCTACACAACAATGATTTTACTAGATCCACATAACTTAGCTTATCAACTAAGTACATAAATAATGATGAACAGTCTACCCAACATATCATCACCTAACATATAAGGAGAAACTGATACAAAAGAAAATTGAAGGAATTGTTTAGTGAACGCAATTCACTAAAATTCAAAGTTCAGCTACCAATCCATTTCTATCACCCAATTGGCAGAGTAAGCCAATGGTGACACTTATTCTGTTGAACATACGCGAAAACAAAGGAATAATGCATCATATATATTGGTAAAACAAAGGAATAATGCATCATATATATAAGATTAGTTATCTCAGCAGGAGTTTATGCTACTTATTCTGTTTAATTACAATTCTGTTGAACCCTCTGACCCCATACGCGAAATTCACCCGGCATTCTGGTTTCTCATAAAACTCTGAGCATGGCCATTTTGTTATTTCAAAGTTCGCATATATTTTGACTGGTGATGAATCAGCAATAGTCATTTTGTAAGATTTGTTCAACAAGGATACAGTCTACATTTAGCTTAAAGTCTTTCAACCATTTTGTTGTTAGCAAGAATCAACCAAAGACCAACTAAAGAATCATACTTTATTCATCTGGGCTTCTAAGCTAAAATCCCATACCAAAACACAAATCGTGACTTAGTATAAAAGAATGCCTGAATTCTAATTTCATAGAAAATCATCATGAACTTTAAGCAAGGAATCAAGTACACAGCTTTCTAACAAAAAATATTAAACACAAGTCTTACTGATATATTAGTAGGGCAGAGCTCTAAATCGAAGGTGAGCAGCAGAATATAAAGGCACCGCAAGCCGGCGGATGTCTCTGTCTGCCGTTGAAGCGCGTGTTGGATGTTATTGCTAAAAGCTCGTCGGCCGACGAGTTTATAAACTCCCACCTGGTCAGTTTTGGGCGATTTCAGAACGGCGGGAGATTTCAGAATGGCGCCATACCTGATCTATGTAGGCGGGGAAGGAGAGATGAAAGGCGGAGATGGAGAATTGGGTGCGAAATTTTGCCACAAATAGAATATTTTCCCTCAATTTATGAAACGTGGCGTGAATTGCGTTCTGTAAAAAATTTTCACTCGTTCGCTATATATAGAGATTTGCACACTCTCTCTCATCAGAATTTCTACTTTACCGAACAGTATAGCAAATCTGTTGGAAATCAAAATCTCTAAAATATATCTAAAAATAGCCCAAATCTCTATTTTACCTATTCTGTTGGACTTGCCCTAAGGGCTAGTCCAACATATTCCCTATCTTCTTCTCCTCCTCTATAATGAAACTCTTGTTCCCTATAATGTTTTCTATCAATTATATGAAATTCAAGATTTATTTATTTATTTTAGAGTATCTTACATTTTTTTTATATATGAATTTAAATATTATCAAGTATGATCTCGTTATGATTATTTTAATGTATACTTTTATACTGTATAAATATATTTATTTTTTGTTATATACATTTTTAGATATTTTAATTTAAAATTATGTTTGATAAAAATAGTGGATAAACAAAAAACATGCACATTCTTTCTCTCTTTCTCTTTCTACAAAATAAAACTCTCCCTCTCTAAAAATTTAGGGAATGAAGCATTCTCTCTCCTCCAATCTCTATAATAGAGATGTGTCTAGGGAATCTCTTGGATTCAAAAATTCCTATAATTGCTTAAAATCCCTATTGTAGAGACTCTCTTGGACTTTCCCTAGGGGAAATGTCAAGATGGAAGAAATAAGGAGGGGCATAACGGTCATTTATTTCATGGTCAACTGTGACTGTTGACTGAACAGTTAGACAGTTATTGGGTGGTTGGTGGTGGCGCAACAGGATCAGTAATTTTGTGTGATTAGGAGTTACAATAAAATGGGGGGTGGGGGTGGGGGGAGGGGGTTGGGTACTAGTACTATAAATTGTCATTGAATGAAGGATTTGCGCAAGCTTAACAAGTGGTATCGGAGCCGTACGCTCCTCAGAATTCACGGCAACCAAGAAGGTCGATGAAGCTTTAAAGGCGTTGGCAGATCAACATAAATTGGTGGAGGTTTCTGTCCAGAAAATCCAGCAAGATTTCACCGATTCCAGCTTGAAATTGCAGTCCGACATCGCCGATTAGAACAATTTGCGGGACAGATCACCGATCAACTCTCGGTGAAGCTACAATCATCGAAAAATCACATCGCTATCCAAATTCAACAGCTGATGGAGGCGTTGCATTTGCCAAGGGAGCTAGTGCCGAAGAACGACGAAAATGCTCGAAGGGAATATAAGGCGATGATTCATGGCGAATTGAGGACGGAGAGGGGAAAATTTCCGGCAAGCGCTACAGCTAGTGTTGGAAACAGTCAACCGCTTCAGAATTGATTTAAACCGAGATATCTCTAAAGGGAGTTGTTAATACCAAAACTATTATTAGCTTCCAAGGCAAAAACACTTTGTGTTTCCTAAACTACCCTTTCTAGTCAAAGATTAATATTTGTTTACCCAATTAATCTATAAATTTGGGGGGGAGGGGGTACTTTTACTATAAATTGCCATTGAATGAAAGATTTGCGCAAGCTTAACAAGTGGTATCGGAGCCGTACGCTCCTCGGAATTCACGGCAACCAAGAAGGTTGATGAAGGTTTGAAGGCATTGGCAGATCAACAGGAAATGGTGGAGGTTTATGTCCTATAAAAATCCAGCAAGATTTCATCGATTTCAGCTTGAAATTGCAGTCCCACATCGCTGATTCGAAAAAAGAGACGCGCGTGTTGCTAGAACAGTTTGCGGGACAGATCGCCGATCAACTCTCAGTGAAGCTACAGTCATCGAAAAATCACACCGCTATCAAGATTCAACATCTAATGGAGGCGTTGCATTTGCCAAGGGAGCCAGTGCCGAAGAACGGCGAAAATGCTCGAAGGGAAAATAAGGCTATGATCCATGGCAAATTGAGGACGGAGAGGGGAAAAATTCCGGCAAGCACTCCAGCTAGTGTTGGAAACGGTTAACCGCTTCAGAATTGATTTAAACCGAGGTATCTTTAAAGAGAGTTGTTAATACCAAAACTATTATTAGTTTCCAAGGCAAAAGCACTTCTCCTTTCCTAAACTACCCTTTTTAGTCAAAGATTAATATTTGTTTACCTAATTTAACTTCCTATCATATATCTACACAATTTTCCTTTTTATCTCTCCCCTCAAATTTTGATGCTACCAGCTTCCAGTCCCGGTCCGGAGTACAATAGATGCCACCGGTTCGGAGAAGATCACATCTGTGGTCCGCGCGCTCTCACCTAATAGGCCTACAAAACAACGCCCTGGAGTATCCCGAGGATAGCTACTCCGACGTGATGATGAAAGAGGGGCCTTTGAATCGGAGAGAGAATAAGGATATATTGAGAGAGTTTTAATCTAATAGAACATACTTTTCTCCACAAGTCCAAAGGTGTATTTATAGGTGTCAGGTAGTGAGACCCCAACCCAAAGGTAGTGATCCTGCCTGTTTGTCCTTATCCGGGGACAAGTCATATTCATGTCCTTTGTGTTCCCGGGTAACGCCATTCTAGTTGGCGTCACTCATGGACCGGACCACTACTTGGGCCGGAGCCCCTATCACCACTAGCCCCCCGAGACATGGGATCCGTTAGGAGATGATCAGTTCGATCCGGAGGAGGGGTCCCGTGTCTCTCTATCTCGCGGCGACTCTTCTGTCGAGCGTGCCCTTTTGATCACGTCTTGGTTTCTCTTTTGTGGGATCTGCCCGGAGGCATTAAATCCGACCCAGAGGTAAGTTCATGTGTTTTCCTCGCGACAACTCTTCTGTCAAGTGCGCGTGTCCGACCACGCGTCCGGCTTTCAACCTTCCCCCACGCGGGGGCGCGTGTCTGCAGGCGTATTTATGAGACGTACGTGACAGCCTCATAAATGCGGTGTTGTCAATCGATAAATTCCCTTTTCTCTTTTTAGGAAAGCAATCATGTCACCTCGGGAATTGGGCCGTCTTCGTCTGATGGACTTCTATAAATAGGAGCCTCTATCCTTCATTCTGACATTTCATTTTCTTGTTTTCTCCTCCCATTCTCCACTTTTCCCTTCTTCATATTCTCTTCCCTCTTCATACCCAATCTATTTTCGTTGCAATGGCCACCGAGAACTCAGAGAAAGAGCTCGAGGTTCCGCTTACCCGAAACCAGGAGAAGGAAAATAGGGAGGAGTCCTCAAATGAGGAGGCTACCCAATCAGAGGTTAAGGAGGTAAATGTGGGTTTTTTTGAACCCCGTTCCGGAGAAAGGAGATCTTGTAGAAGAAGATTCCATTAACATCGATCTGGCCGTGAAGGACCTGGTCCAGAGGATGGTGGTGCCGGTTTCTATTGACTCCGGGCTGAGTCTGTACGACGGAGACCACACTAAGGTGGCCGCCATCCCCCGTAGTCATTTTCTTTATGGTCTCACTTTCCCCCTTTCCCCTCTTGCTTTAGACATTTTTAAGCACTTCAAAATATCTCCGGCTCAGCTGCAGCCCAATTGCATTGCTCACTACCACAAACACGGCCATTGAAGGCGCAAAAACATGGCGTTTCTGGCCAATTTTTTTTCCACCGTCCAGTTATCTTACGATATAGGAAGCTATACCGCATGTATTATAAAAAAATATTAAAGGCGGAAATGATACCGTTTAGGGCGTAAACTTAAGTGACTTTAAGATTTAACGTTCAAGGCGTTTAAAAAGTTTCCGCCTTGCGAAAATAAAGTTGTTACGATATAGCACCCTACGATGACACAAAAATAATTTAGGTTACGATATAGTAACATAGTTGTTTTTAGTGGTATATGTAACAACTGTCAGTACGATATCGTAACATGTTTGTTGAAACTGTTATTATAATATATGTTGATGTTACGGTATCGACACTTTATCCGCCTATCAGGTTAAGAAAGGTTACGATATAGCTGGTTATTAGTAGGTTTTTGGTTATACTCATGTGTCTGATCTTACTGTTTTTCTGGTCATGTAGCGAATAAGTAAACTAAGTTAATGAATTGACCGTCCGTCTAGCGATATTGTAAGCTAGACCGTGTCGTATACGGAAGGTTTTTAATGAATACATGAGAAACAAATGAGTTGACTAGATACAAAGATTGAGGTTGTGGGTTAGTTCAACTAGGTGATTGAGGAGTCCATTGTCGTGGGCATTTCATCTAAGGCTTGAAACTGGATTCAAATGTTGGAAGGTAAGTTTCAACTTCTCTTGTGTGTTGTTTTAAAGTAAATTTGATTATGTGTTCTTATTTGTAGAAGAAGTAGAGATTGAATAAGTTTGTTTGGTATGTTGTTTGTAGGTTGTTGTAGAGTATGGGATAACGGACTTAGATATATTTTTAGAAAAGGTATAGATTGAATCGTTGTTTAGGAAGCATTATTGGTGCAATGGATCGTGAAAGAATTATTAGAGGGAATGCATGTTTGTCAAAGGAGTATTTGGATTTAGTTGAAAACTTTATTGATGTGGGTTCGAGGTATTCTAGAAAGAAAGACATAGGCGGGGTTAGATGTCCATGTAGGGATTGTAGGAACAATGCAATAGTCGAAGAAGTGGATGTCTTGTGTGAGCATTTAAATTGTAGAGGTTTTGATCAATCATATATTGAATGGATATGGCATGGAGAGGGTAATTATGGAGATGAGAGTATGGAAGATGAGGTTGGAACTAAAGAGGAAATTCTACAGTACAAGGAACAACTAAATGACATGTGTGACGATGTTGTTATGGAGTTTAGTGGGAAGCAGAGCATGCTGGAGGCAATGTATGCGGATAAGGAGACAAAATTATATGTTGGTGCTAGGCATTCTATATTGGGTGCGACTTTGTTTTTAATGAATTTAAAGGTACGACATGGCATTTCCAATAAAGGAATGACTGAATTGTTGGAGTTAGTAAAAGAGTTGCTTCCACAAGATAACTTGTGTCCCGATCGCGTTTATGCTGCAAAGAAGATATTATGCCCAATGGGGATGGAATTTACTAAGATTCACGCTTGCCCGAATGATTGTATGCTTTATAGAGGAGGTGATGCGCTGCGGGACGATTGCAAGGTATGTGGTGAGTCGAGATGGAAGAAGAAGGAAAGTAAAGTTGAAGTGTGTGGGGAAACTGAGGTCTCTTCGACAAAACCTAGTCCAGCTAAAGTAATGTGGTACATGCACCTAAAACCTATATTGAGGCGGTTATTTGCTAATCTTCGCGACGCTAAACTGTTAACATGACATGCTGATAGGGTTCGAGAGGGTGACGATATAATTTCTCACGCTTCTGATGGAGACCAGTGGAAGAAGATGGATGCCATTCATCCTGAGTTTGCAAATGAACCTAGGTATGTGAGATTAGGATTGTCGACAGATGGAATGAATCCATTTGCTAACATGTCAAGCACCCATAGTTCATGGCCGGTTATGCTTGTGATTTATAACCTCCCTTCGTGGTTGATGATGAAACGTAAATATGTGTTGTTGAACACTATGATTTCTGGGCCTAAGCAACCGGGTACCGACATTGATGTTTACCTAGCACCTCTTATAGAGGAGTTGGAGTCGTTGTTTGAGGTCGGGATAAGAATTCCAGATGGTAGTCGCGAAGATGAGAAGTTCAAACTTAAATGCATGTTAATGTGGAGCATCAATGACTTTCCCGCTCTAGGAAATCTGGGAGGGTGTTCAGTGAAAGGGCACTTTGCATGTCCAATTTGTGAAGGAAAGACAAGCTTTTGTCAATTGAAAAATGGTTAGAAGGCAGTTTATCAAGGACATCGACGTTTCCTTCCTGCAAGTCATCCATGGAGGCGTGCCAAGAAATGGTTTAATGGTAAAGAAGAGCACGGTGTAGCCCCAGTGCCCTTATCTGGTTCAGACATTTTTGAAAAAGTATCTAGCATGGAGCACGTGTTAGGTAAGGGAAATAAGAAAAGCGCCCCGACTGGTATTTGGAAAAAATGCTCGATTTTTTTCAAACTTTCTTATTGGGAACACTTGGAGGCACGCCACTGTCTAGATGTTATGCATATAGAGAAGAACGTTTGCGAATCTTTGGTTGGGACCTTGTTGAATACTGAGGGTAAGAGTAAAGATGGCTTGAAAGCTAGAAAATATTTAGTCCATCTTGGCATAAGGCCATGTCTAGTACCGGTGCAAGAGGAATCAGGTAAAACCTACCTGCCGCCTGCATGCCACACAATGTCGTCGGAAGAGAAGGACAGTTTCTGTGGAATGTTGAAATCGGTTAAGGTACCGTCTAATTATGGCTCAAACATTAGAAGTTGCGCGTTTCTACTAAGGATTCAAAATTAGTTGGTATGAAGTCGCACGACTGTCACAATCTGATGCAAGACTTGAATGTTATTGAACTAAGAGGTTGTCTACCTGACCATGTTAGAGAGGCAATATCCCGACTTTGTTTTTTTTAAGCAGATTTGTCAGAAAAAGGTGAGTCGCAGGAAATTGGATGAACTGCAGACGATGGTTGTGGAGGTGTTGTGTAGATTGGAGATGTACTTCCCGCCTTCCTTCTTCGATGTTATGATACACGTGATTGTCCACTTGGTAAGGGAGGTGAAGTTGTGCGGGCCGGTCTATTTGAGATGGATGTACCCATTTGAGCGTTATATGAGCATTTTTAAGCATTTTGTGAAGAATCGATATCGTCCAGAGGACAGTATTGTCCAGCGTTATGTGGCTGAAGAGGTGATTGAATTCTGCACAAATTATTTGCAGGATGTTCCGACAATAAAGCTGCCAACTAGTAGACATGAGGGGCAGGTCGACGGAATAGGACTGCGGCATAAGGCTAAATTTAGCCATTCTTCCAAAGAATCATCGACTGCCCACCTGTACATACTTCGTAATCACTCCGCGGTGAGTCCCTATGTTGAAGTTAACCTTAATGAGCTTAGGAATAAGCAATTAAATCCTATGATCCTCGGAACTCATTATCGAGACTTCACTAGTTGGCTAAAAATACACTTGCAGAATGATGGCGATCATCCTTCCATTGTGAAGTGGCTTTCAAGAAGACCGCTTGGTACAGTAACTTCTTACAGCGGTTATGACATCAACGGCTACACTTTTGGTACGAAATCGTCAGATTCAAATTCCGTGACCCAGAACAGTGGCGTTTCCGTCCCTGGAGAATTGGGAGTCGCTGCGGACAATGCATACTATGGTACCATCACAAATATTTGGGAAATGGACTTTGTTCATGTGAGAATCGCAGTTCTTAAATGCGAATGGGTCGACCAATTAAAGGGGACGCGTAAAGAGGATTTGGGAATGATTCCAGTGAACCGAGAAATAAGAGGCTCAGAGGATGATCCATTCATTATGGCGGCACAAGCTCGGCAGGTGTTTTACGTCCAAGATCCAACTGACAAACGATGGGAAATCGTGGTTGACGGAAAGAAACAGTTCATCCATGGTGATAGTTTTGGTGAGGACTTTGAAATAACTCCAGACGACGCTATTCCATCTCCCGTGTACGAAACACTAGTATAAGATGATGGTATATTGGCAAGCGTGTTAAGCAGGATGGATCATGACGAAGGAATTTGGATCACTGCTGCTGGTAAGACTTCTAGCAGAAAACGTAAACATCCAAAGAAGCTTAACAAGTCCAAAAAAAAGTAGTTTAATAAGGGACCCTGTATATGTAATTTCGTTTGTAAATATTTAATTTATTGTGAAGAGGCAAAAGCAGTATGTTAGTGACAACACGAATTAATTTTTGTTAAGTTGGTGTAAATGTTTATTTGTACCTTTGAATTAGGTTAATTAATAATAGCATGACATAGATTATGACTAATGTGAATACTGGTTACGATATAGTTAGAGATTCGCCTTTTTTACTTGATTATTAACGATATAGTAAAATTTATCGCTTAGTTCCCCACTGCCTAACCAAATTGTGTAGTAGCGACTTAGAAAGTCTCCCGTTTCAGTGATTGTTGATGTTTTTACTACAACATAAATTTTGTAGTATTGTCCAGATTGGTTACTCTATAGTAACCTTTGTCGCCTACATTACATTAATATTAAATATATCATAAGCTTCTTTGCATGTTTTACCACTGTCTCACCATATTTTGTAGTAGCTTTATCGTAACCATGTAGTATTTTCAGACGCTTAAAGTTGCTATATAGTAACTGGTACCGCAAATAAGGAAAATTTATAATTAAGTAGTGCTCCCTCCATTTTTAGAAAGTTGTTATATAAGTGATTAACACAAAGAAATATCAGAAATACTACATTTCATGAAATATTATAGTTATTACATGACAATAATTTGTAACTTGAATATTTTGTTCAAAAGACAAAATAGAATACAAACAAATCCTAAACTTGAATATTTTGTTCAAAAGACAAAATAGAATACAAACAAATCCTAATCTTGATGGGCAGGTGGTGTGGATGTTGATTGCGGAGGGGATTGTTGTTGAGCTTGTGGGGCTTCTACCTTCGACTTCTTTCTGGCTTGTGCTCTTTCGATTCCTCTTATAAAGTGTGCGGTCCACCACGCTTGCTCATTCAGTTTCGCAACATCCTTTCTCACTTCTTCCACGGTGTCTGGTAGGCCCTTGTAGAACAAATCGACGGTTACTTCTGTATAACAACAAATCAGGTGATATGGACGATGGAAAACAACAATATTACTTGAACATCATCATAAAATAAACACTCCTTACCTTGTACCTCGTCCCGGACATCATCCTCGGTAAACGGCCGCTTATTTGAAGTTGACACTAACTTCCATCTACCACCCTCCAATGCACACTTCCCGTTCCTCGTGAAATAATCTCGGGTATAGAATGTGCACTCCCCTCCCTCTTCCGAGAACTTGAATTTCTTTTTTTCTTTGGGTTATGAAGAACGTGATGAAGTTCCCGTAGGGCAGCTTCTTACAATGCCTCCTATTTTCAACCACACTTTGTTTCATGTGTTCAAAGATCACATGCCCGGGGTTTGAAAGCCTCCCCATCATCAAGCAATAAAACATGCAAACCGTAGTGTAGTTTAGCTCGGTGATGTATCCACCCTTGGGAGTAATAGTCCTAGCAACAAACTCATAAAGAATCCGCTCCTCACAACTAAGATTATCGAGCTTGTACTCTCTAGCCTTTCCTAGGTCGGACTGACCTCTACCAAAATATTTTTGTGCTAATTCTTGCATCTTAGCTTGGGTCAATTCTTCATCATTTTCCGGCCATCCCATGTGAGTGTAAAATCCCGGGGGAGCATCTGTCTCATGCTTCTTCCCTTCATCATCATCAACAACATACTTGACACCCAACACCTTATTGAATATCTCATCACTTATTTCATAGTCTTTCCCACCTACTCTAGTGTAGAAAAGACTAGTTGGCTTCTCTTCCTCTACCAATTCATGAAAATTAGCATAAAATTGGCTAATTCCGTCCTTATGTGTGGCATAATTAAGCCCAAACAATTCCTGCAAGCCACATTTCTCGATTTTTTTCATCACACCCCTTAACCCTAAATCTTCTATTGTGCTAAAATCTAGAACATATATAGCAATCAAGCAATCTTTTATTCTTCATATACTTATCATACTTATCATGGGCTGAAGGACTTACAAATAGTTTGGAGTCGTAGTCGGCCGAGGATGAACTTGAGGCTTTATCACGTGGTGGAGGTCGTCGGGGCGCTGCTGGAGCTTCCTGGGCACAGGGGGCCGATTGGGATCTGCCATCTTGTCGGTTAGGATTGGGTACGGGGAGCTTCGACCTTGCCATGATTGAATATGGGATTGAAAGCTTTAGGGTTTTGTGTTTTGGGGACAATTTGAAGGTTCTGGATCTAATTATCGCAACAAAATATTTTGTCCTTGTTCACGCTTTTTTTATATAGGAATCTCACTTACGATAAAGTAAGTTAGCCGTTTCAGTATGTCAAACAATAGTGTTGGTTACTATGCCGCTACCCTTTCGCATGTTCCCCCTCTGTCAAACATTTCTACAGTGTTGCAATAAAGTAACATTCCACGCTGCCGTTACGACATAGTTAGTGTTGCCGGTCGACATATATTTCATATTAGCGACAAACTCGTTTTTCAAACAATACGGCATCGTTACGTACTTTGACACTATCTTCTAGCTATATAGTAACACACTCCGCCGGTTCAGGCTCTGTCACACATGTATGTGTCGTAGCTATATAGTAAGTATAGGTGCTCTGCTAACTCTATCGTAAGCTTTGTCGCCAAGTTTGGCTCTGTCCCTTAATTCTGACTTCTTACTAGTTAGTAAGCATGAGTTAATAACTTTCTACTTCGTAACAAAGAATTTCCAACCGTACTTACAAGCTTACTATATAGGAACTAGCCAAGAAGTACCAAAAAAAAGTGTGCTTCAACTGACACTATGTTATGTGAATCTGTGGACAACAAGATGGATCAAGCAACAGCTGATAGGTGCATTGCACTACAAAAAAGAAAGTATCAATTAATGTTACATTGATAATATTTTTTTCAGTGGGAACATGGAGCGACACACATCACTCTAAACCTGCTACTAAGAATGATTGAAGTTCATTGTTGGTGATGGCTGTCACAACATCAGTACTTGTCTGCTCCTTGGCTCCATCATTCGTAGTGGCGACAGTGTCGGATTCCTCAGTAACAGGTTTTTCCTTCTCCATAAATGAATACTGTGAAGTCTCATCTTCGTCGTCATCAGAAGATTCATTGGAGTCGTTCTTGGTATCGCCACCATCAGCATCCCCGTTATCATCGTCGTCATCATCATCATCATCAATTGAGTCATCGTCATCGTCATCATCTGAGTTAACATCTAAGTCATCATCGTCTTTACCATTAGCCTTTCCAGAAGAGGCGTGTGCCTTAGGATTTTCAACAACAACATCAGCGGGAGCCTTGGAAGAACTAGCTGCACCCTAAGATCCTTTGGCAGCCGTAGCCGGTGCTGATGAACTCTGTGAAGCGGTTGCTGGCTTGTGGAGTGGTTTGATGGTGAAATCTGGTAAGTGTTCTTCGTCGCTGAGATCCATTTCCGGGTCCCCTTTCTCCAGTAGTGTCATCAATGCATCGCTATTGCCAGCGCAAGCTGCCTTTGCCTCGCCAAGTTCAGCAACCAGAGAACCTAGTTGAACTAATAGGCTCGCGCGATTATCTATCACAGCTTCTGAAAAAAATTCAATCAACAGACACACAAATGAGTATATTAACACTACAAATGAAACAAATAACATCATAGCAAACTATGTAACTCAATAATGTTACATGTGCACTCGGATCCACCTCTAGCTCTCCTAATGCTTTCCACGCCGTCTGGTTTGCTAGCGTACTTACCATCCTCCTTTAATTCAAGGCGCTTATGCGTCAGCCACTTCTTGGTATAGAGCAAAAGGGGCAGCGGCTGACCCTGAGGAACAACACCAACTTTCCGCAGGATAGCTGTCACCAAGCCACCATATGGAATCGCGGAGGACTTGTGTTTAGCTTGCCTCATCATGTACCTCATAATGGTGTATCCAGGGTTGATTTCATACCATTCTATCATGTAGTAGAACAAGCTAAGGGTGGCGCACGTTGGCTCACATGTATTCCCCTTCGACGGAAACATATTTTTACTGATAAACTCCCACACCAATCTCTGCTCCTCAGTCAATAGATGTGTAGGATATTTCCTGACAGTCCCAACCTTTCTAGACCAACGATGAAACAACTTACGACCCTCAGCCACTGGATCGATAGGTTGCTTAGGGCTTTTACTAGGCATCTTCTGCTCATAGTAAACCTCGTAAGGTCCTTTAGGATTTGTCGGTCTTAAGTGCTTTCTAGTAGTGTACGGACAACCTATCACCTCATTTATCAAGAATTTGTCAACTGTAAACTTCTTGCCCCTCACTACAGTCGTAACTTCATCAACACCATCTTCTAACCCCAGATTAGCATAGAATTGGAGCAACTCCTCCACATACACAGGGTCGGGTAGGGTTAACAGTTTTTCTAGATGCTATTTCCTAAAATAATCACACATAGTCCAGTTTCAACGAGTCTAACTCAGCCAAATTAAAAACCTTGTTGTTAACTATGTTACGACGGCGTAAGGTTTCATACCTATTCCTCGCAGCATCGTTGAAGAAAGGTTGATGCTCCGGTTCCGGCACATCCTCAGTAGGATCTTCAGCGGCGGCGACTGGTGGAGATTTTGGAGGAGGTTGAACCGGTGGTTCTTCTTGCTCAAACACATCTCGGCCCCTCTTCTTTCCAGCTCGACCGCGTCCTCTTCCACTCCACCTTCTCTCCCAGCTGGTGCCATGAAGATTTAGGGTTGAAGGAAGGTGTGTGTTAAATCAAATTGACAAATTTGGGTCGATTTTCCGATCGGGTTTGTGGGAGATAAGTTCTCTAATTTGGGGGAATAAAATCCCCCGTTTATTTTATTTATACTACAAACACTTACGATATCCACCTTGGCCTGTCTATCTTTAATAATTGAATACTTGACTTACGATGTAGCAAGTATACACAGTTTGTCTTTTTTAAAACCAAGCGACATATTGGTATGTAACGATATAGTAACCAATTTGAAATCCAGACACAAGCGAGTTTTTGTTACCATTTACTATGACTTGTTTTTTTCCCACATCGCCTTATCACATGTACTTTGATCAGTATATATGATTATTGGATTCATGAAGAGCTTGACAAGTCTCCGACCCGAGCAAAATGCCCATGAAACACCCGTCAATGCTTTAACACTTGCACAATTCAGCCCACATACAAACCAGTATCACCAGGCCCAACCGTGGCCAGAGTCAGCCCACATGACCCAAACACTATTTTTGAACATATAGCCTACACTTACAATATAGCTACGACTGTCGCGACATCCATTTTTATGTGGGTTTTGAGGGTTTAGGGTTATGTGTGGGTTCAGAAATAGCCTCTCCACTTTTTCCTAAATTTGTTGTACTTGCTACAACGTAAGTAACACCGTATGAAGGAATAATGATTGCATATGCATACTTCAAATGAAGAAAAAATAACTTTTACATATGTTGATTTGTGTATACATAATAATTAATAACTATAGTAATTCTTTTTCATGTTACATAATTGGAGAATGAAGACATTATGCCGACTTGTCAGGTACAAGTCACACGAGCAAACATACAAGTTCACATCCCAGAAGGTGTACGTCATCTTAAACCAAATTGTAATTCTCATACTTTGTGTATTAAAATAAATGATAACTCTAATAATTACTTTTCATCTTACATAAATGAGGAATCAAGACGATCATGCACAACTGTTAGGTACAAGTAACACGATCAAACAGACAAGTTCACATGCCGGAATGTCCAAGTAGCTTGAAACAAAATTGTATATTCGTTCTTGTCCTAAAGGAAGTACAGGGTCAATAAAATACTTAATACTATAGTTCTCATTTTGAAGTGTTGCACAGTGCACCCAGCTACAAAGGTCCAGTCAATCATAAGCAATACTAGTCAATGTTTAGATACCAACATAGATTCATAAATTCTCTAAAATACATTTCTTGTTTAGCAAATAAATAACTCTATCTAGCTTCGTTCATATTATATCTGTTGCTGTGTCGTGTATTTCATATTTGATTTGCGTACTATGAAATACAAGTTTAGGATTTCGATTGGATACTTACTAAATAGGAACCTATTCCGCAAAATACAAATTTTTTGAGCGTGGGTTTGGAGGGTTTAGGGTTGAGTGTGGGTTTTGGAATAGGCAATTTTTTAATGTATTTCATGTTACAATACAAGCAGTAAAGATATCGTAAGTATTCAGTTATTTCATTTTTAAAGCTAGCGATATCGTAACCTGTCATGAATACAAAGTCAACCAAATTTGATCAACACATACTAAATCTTATCACTAAGAGATTGCGGGTTCACATCCAAAAAACAGATTTTCGCCTTCTTCTTGGTCTAATTTTCATCATTTCCATCTCCAAACTTCAATCCACAACCAAGCTTCATCACAAACTTGAATCAATACCCTAAACCCATGAAATTGACCATATAAACCCATGCTTAAGGTTGGTGTTGGTTGAAATTAATGCAATTCAACAACAAGCACGTGGTGTAGGGTTTTTTTTCCACTTCCTCTTCTTGTTTCTTGTGGGTACTAGTAAGACAACTTAGGTTGACCCATACAAGTCACCTCATCCAATCCTAGTTCACTCATAGTTTCTCTTCTAAAGGTATGTTTGTTTATACTCATGTTGTTGTTGTTTTTCCACAAATATCCAATTATTAGGGATAAATGTGAACCATTTGTTTAAAGTTAAACTATATGACATGAAATTAGGTATTTGCATGCATGTGTTTCATGTGTCATTGTACAAAATATGTTCGCACTAATTTGATATATTAAATTAAGTTTAGTGTCATGGAAAGCCCAACGACATCTTCCTCGTCCCAAACTAGCGGTGATAAAGTGTCAAAAGTCGTCCCTACTAAAGTACATAGGAAAAGGAGTGTTAGGCGCACTTGTTCGGAAGAAAAATTGAGGAGGCATTGTCGACAGATAGAAATTAGAATTGATAACAAAATTCTAACTCATGTCAAATTTAATGACTTGGGAGTTGCTATCGAGCCCGACGATGATGCCGCTCGATGGTCTAGTTGGTGCGGAAAAATGGGAAAATCACAAGTTCCTTTAGAAATCGAGGATTGGAGGCTTCTCCACCCCAACATTAAAAAATATATTTGGAAAGAGTGCAAGGTTAAATTTGTCTCACCATTTTAATTACCAATTGTTGCTATTCTTATTATTTGACATTGATTTACCCATTACAAAGGTAATATGACTTAAATGTTTAATGTGTAGCGGCCATTTGTAATTGAAGCTCGAGATTTGGAACAAGTCAAGAAGAAGGCTTTCCAAATCGTATCAAAAGCTCACCGGGAACACAAATATACCCTAGCAAGAGATTACCTAAGAGTAGGTGGCAAGAGATATGGTCAAAACCCCATGGATCTGTACAATCACATCGTAACAAATACTTGGAACATATTCAAGAAATGATGGTTAGAGAACGATGCTAAGGTTAGTTTATTTTTCATTTGATATTCAAATTATATGAATCCTACATTATTTCATATATTTAAAATTGTGACTACTAATTTACATGTGTACTGCCACATTCAAAGAGTGTTGGTCTTAAAAAGAAAACGGCCGCGTCTTTCAACACAATGCCCTATACCGGTGGTCGTAGTGGCTATATTGGGGTTGCAAAAAAATCGAAGAATAAAAGATTAGATGAAGTGAAGGTGCTTGTAGATGGGGGAGTGGATGATGAAGAGGCAATGAAACAAGTAGTGGCCGATGACTCTATAACATACAAGAGGCAACAATTATTCGTTTTGGGTCGAATCAAGAAGGATAGAAATTCTCTAGTACCGCGGCTAGGAACATTGCCGACAAAGTGGTTTGTTTTCAACTCTTGTAGCATTCAAAATTTTTATACACCATTCATCAACCACATTTAACTATTTTATTAGACCGAGGTGGAGTGAGAGGTTCAAGAAGGATTGTTCATTCCCGTTGGTAAAAACGATGTTTTGAACAAAGCTTTACCAAAAAAGGAACATCCCGGGAGGGTCAAGGGAGTTGGAGGCTATGCGACCCAAATTGAAGCTTTCGGAATCAAGTGTAGTAAAGACCCTAAGTCTTCAAAACTACAAGTAGCGTTGAATGAAGCAAAATTATCCAAGCAAGAGTTGGAGGAAATTAAATCTTGGGTGGCCGATGTGTGGAGGTTTGTAAATTTCCATATTCCCGATAATTTGTTGAACCACATCCCTCGAGGAAGTCTTCTTCTAGAGGCTCACATCCCTCTTCTCCTCAAGAGGATGTGGTTCAACAATATGTTGAGGTAGGTAACGAAAACAACACACCCACACACCCCATACGTGAGCAAGGCGTGGTAAACCAATCAAACCCCATGCCTAAGCGTACCTTCTACGTTCCAAATTCTATCTTCATATGCACTTATTAACCTACTAGTTCTAAGGAGTTTACAAGTGAGCGAATTTTGTATCGTCTAATTTACCTAGGTTGACTCTTATTGCAAGTTATATGTCGTTAGTGCGAATGATGACCAACCACAACATATTGCAAATGGTAATTCCTATGAAAGCATGACAACTAATCATGGTGAAACCGTCCCTAAGGGTTTTATTAGGGTTAGTATAGATGAGGTGTTGGTAAAAGATGCATTATTGCCGGTGGCAAATATCGAGCACAAAACCGTAGGTCAAGGCTTGAGTATGTTCTTTGTGTGGCCTAAGTGGTTAGTGGTTGATGAAAAATCCACCCTTGTTCCCAAAAAAAGAAAGAAACCCATACAACCCACCGACCTAAATTTTCCGATTGCTAGAATTCCAATTAAACACAATGAACTTAACTTCCCGAAATCCATCCCCAGTTTTGTTAGAACCTTGTATGATGCTATTAGTCACCACGACCACAACTCCATCTACTACTTTGTTGCTACTGCAGCGGTATTTGGAGAATCAACGGAAATTATGGTTCCATGGGAAGATTTTTCCTATTTCTGATCCAATAAATCACTTCCACACACCATCCTCACCTTGCTCCAAATGTAAGTTCATCATTTTCTACAAAATTTTTTATAATTTAAATCTTTTATCATTATTCATATTACTATAACTCCATGTTACTTTCCCATTTCTATTTCAAGGTACATGAATTACGTTGCTGTGGCGGCTAAAAAATCATTTATCGGCATCTTGCACCCATCTTTTTTGCAAGCATGTGGAGAAGGAGATAAAAAGCGACTTGAATATCTAACCAAGTCCATTAGTGACAAGAGAAGAGTATATTCTTAGCCCCATATCTCGAGAAGTAAGAATACACTTTTAAGTTACGTATTTATTTTAAAGGTAATTTTCACGTTACTTTTTTCTTATATTGTGAATCATAACTTTTGTTATTTTTCTAGCGCCCATTGGAGTATTTTGGCAATTATCCCGTCCTTAAAGCGTGTCTACTGGATTGACCCTCTCCACTTTGGACCATCACCGGTATTTTCCGATCTATTAGAGGTTGCTATGCATTCTGTTAATGACAACACACTCCAACCATTTGAGCTATTTTAAGTTCAGGTAATTCTACTTAATTACGCTTCTTTTCATATATTGACATTATATGTAGTTTTTTTGACGTTCACCATTCCATCAAACTAGCACCGGCGACAACAATCAAATTGGGAGTGTGGATACTACGTAATGATGTTTGCCCATGCATGTGTTCAATGCCTTACAGAAGATAACCTTGATGTTCCAAGTGTAAGAATTACCATCATTGCTTGTTCTATATCTACTCAATAATGTATTTAATGACTCATACCTATTATTTCCTGCATTCATAGATATTCGGCGAAGATCATTCACCATACACCACAAAAGAGATGGAGGTTGAGAGAAACAATTTTGCTAGACATTTGGTCTACATAAGAATTAGGTACCTATCCAGACCTCATAGGGCTCCTCCTAAATGACCTGCATCGTGACATGTCAATATACCTTATTGAAATTATTAGGCATTAGGCAATGCTTTAGCATTTAATATCCTTGCCGGATATGGTTTTGTTCTATTCTTGTGCTTGACAATGTTTGATGAGTTACAAATCCTAGTTTATTGCCATCAATTTTTGGTGATTCTTATCTTATTTAGTTTTAGTGGATAAATTACAAAATCTACTATTCAAATGATTTGCTATACGCCATACGATCTCCTAAGTGGATCTGCTTACAGTTTTTACACATAGCGACGACGTTACTTCATAGCTAGCTATTCCGTTCTTTTGGTTATACAAGTTATACTTTTTGGGGTTGCAGCGTCGTAACCATACACACAGTACTAAGCGATACTTGATACGATATAGCTACGTCAGCTGTAACCAATATTTTAAACCCTTACAGAAACCAGAAGCATACGAGATCGTAAGTTTAATCGCCTGCTTGGCCCCTGCCTCACACGTATGAATGCTAACTTTATCGTAACATCAGCACTATAACCAGGTGATAATGCAAGCGTTATCGTAACCAGATGGACTCAAACAACAATACCATGCATGAAACGGCGTCGTCTCCTCACCACCGGTCATGCTTACTATATAGCTACATAAGAATTCAAATGGATTAGTTACTATATAGGAACACCATTTTGTTTCTACTGTAAATTAGGCTGACCCAACAAAACCGTACACGAAACGACATCGTATATCCTCAGCCGGTCAAGCTTACTAAATAGTAACGTGAATCTGTGTCAGTCCAAATCTGGTAGTCTAACTCTATCGTAACACAAGCCGCTGCAAATATTAAATCGAATAGAATATTATTCAAAATACAGCACAAGGCGGCCAAGCTAGCTATGTCGTAACATTTGGAGCCGTTATGATTACTTACAAAGTCGTTACGTGTTACCGCTCAAGTTTTATTCTAGCTTTTCTACGGCTGCTTACTAATTCGTAACAGGTTAACAATTTATAATGTTTCAATGGCGATTTCTCTTACGAACTCGTTTGCTCAATAAATTTTACACCAGCGGCTGATGGCTAACGATATAGTAACATAAATGTAGGGCGGAAAACCATGCATGTAGGCCGTGTTTCCGTTTACCGGCACTACCAGAGAAGGCGGAAATCTTCCGCCTTTGTGCCTTACCAACCAACCGCCTTTGTTGCGGTTGGTTTCCAGTAGTGGCTTTTATCCGTGCGTTCCTTCTGAACGGTTATCGCTGCGAGATCACGCCATCTTTCGAGCTGTTCCGGGCCTTCTACTATTTGGAGGGCACTAAAAACGAGGGGATCTTCATACTCCATAAGAGGTTGAAGGTGCTGCAAGGGTCGGCGCGACAGCTATGCGAACTGGCAGAATTGCTACTTTACCTTTGACACGGACCGGTATCCGTACCCCAAGTGGAATTGGAAGGCGCAGAAGGAAGACAAGTCGATGCTCCGTCCCGCCGATCTGGAAGCTAGCATTGCCAAGCTGAGCTATAACCAGTTAGACTTGACCAAGTACTGGAGGGGCCGGTACGTATTTCCTTTGATGGCGTATGAGACGGAGGTGTTCACTAAGTGCCGATTTTACGTCGCTCAGGATCCGGACCATAAGTGTTTCTCAACCTTTGGAATATTGTCGTTACTTGTTTGTTTCACTGCCTCACCCTTTGTTGGTGTGCACAGAGCTCCCACTAATCGAGGCTGCCGTTGATCCGTCTTTCAGCTCGGTCAAGATGCATAAGTCGGAGAAGCAAAAATCCGGTTCGGGGACCGGCATGAAAACCCCACAGGAAGTCAACACGGAGAAGAAGAAAAGGAAGCACGAGCTGGTCCTGAAGGAGCAGGAGGAGGCCAAGAAAGCGGATTTGGTTAAAGTGGATACTACCACCAGCGAGCAACCTCCGGTGAAAGAGAAGGAAGATGAGGTCGCGGTGGCAACCACAAATCGGGAGGCTGCCTTACTGTCACGTGTCCTCAATCCTCTGAAGATGAGGAGGAGCATTCGACCCTCAAGAGGTGGAAGGTAAGGATACCATCAACGTCCCGGAGGCCTGCACATAGCCAAAACTCTCATGCGGGCAATCTGAAAGATGTGAAGAAATTGGTTTCGGACAGCCATGGAGAGGGGAAAAAATCATCCCGGCTGAGCAGAAAGACGGAAAGGAGACCACCCAGAGTAGCGGTCTTCAGTCCAGCCGGGTAATTAATCTCTCCTTTTGCGGTTCGCACATGTGATTTTACTTATTTGCTGACGTTTTACCTTTTTCATGACTTCGCCGCTTATTTGCTTACTTCTCCGGGTGTTGCCGAGTCCATCAACAATTCCTACCACGTCCAGAACACGAGGTTGTCTCAAAAGGTCAGCGGGTTGGAGTGGACAAACAGGAACCTGACTCGTAAGCTTGCCGAAGCGAAGGTTTGGGCTAATGAAGCGGAGGCCCGGATAAAAGAGCTGGAGGCCGTCGCCTCTCCGTCCGCTCAGAAAGATCTGTGCGTGGCTTTTTCCGACAAGGTTCTCCAGAGTCTCGCCTTTGAGCGGGACTTAACTGACATCTGCCTTGCTTCCAATAACCTTTCTATTGACTAGGTCTACCGGAAGATGAAAGTTTGGGTTCCGGAGAACCGCCAGAGCAAATATGGCAAACACTTCTACCATCCGGACGCCGCCGAGCAGTACAACTACGATGTGGACCAGTTTTACCGTGGCGGAGTTGAGAAGATGAAGCCCTCCGTACTGAAACTGTTTGAGGAGGACCACGAAACGGAGAACCAGAAACTGGTGTCTGCTGCGGCCGTTCGTGCTTTCAACCGCGGGTGGTGGACCTAAGTAAGGAGGTAGCTCCGCCCAAGAAGAATCAAGCCCCATAATCTCCCACCAAGGCCAAGTACATGGAGGTCCTTAAGATGTACTCCTCTCCGGCCACCGAAGATGAGCATCAGGACGAAGACAATGAGGAAGAGGCCGAGGGCAATGAAGGCAGGGACGGAGGTCATGATAGCTAGGAGACTGATGTAGAGACCACTCCTTAGTCCTTTTTATGTCTAGTGTAATTTTTGCCGAATCACTTCTGTCCGACTAGGATTAACCTTCTTTTGTTTAGTGTAGGAAGGGCGGAAGTGACGATTCGGACGGAGATGATGATCCTCCAAACAATGTAACCTCTTTTTATTACTTAATGAAATCAATTTTTGCTATTCCATCCCATTCCGTTCCTGTATTCATCACCTGTTCTTATTTTGCTGCTTTTAGCCTGGAGGTCCAGGTCATATGCTCCGGTTCGGAGGTAGTGGGGCGTGCCTTTCTCCCCATATTTCTCACTCAACAAGCCCCCCATGCCTTAGGTGTTCGGATTTAGAAGTAGAGCTGGCACGGTGGCAATTGGACGGAGATTTGACTCGGACTTGTTCATCCGGTTCGAGATGGCGTCTTTGATGGCTGAGTTTCCGGACATTCCTTCCTTGGTCACCCGCCTCTAGGAGATATCTGATCAGTTCGGGATTCTGACCCAATGCCAGATTTCTGCCCGAGAACGGATCAATGCGACCCTTGACACGGATGCCACAATTTTCATGCTTCAGGCTGAACACGAAGATTACAAGGCCAAGCTGAAAACTGAGTTGGACTTAGTGTGGGCCGATCTGCCCTTCTACTGTGATAAGCTGAGGTGGCTGGAAAAGAGGACGGAGTACTTGCAGGATCACTTGAAACTGGAGAACAAAAATCGCGAGTTGGCCAGCAGGAACAGGCTCCTTCAAGAGAACTTGGTGACTCTGAAGTTGTCATATCATCTCACCGGTCTCTGCCTTGGACTCATTTCTCCGCCCGTTTACCGCAACTTTCCCCATGACGTGACCGCGCTTATCGTTCGGATGTTCAAGATGGGCTGGAATAACCGAGAATCTCGCTACCGTCCAGCGTTTGAGGAAGCGGTTGAGTGGTGGAAGTGGATGCACGCCGGCACGTATCTTCCTCCTTCACTCATTCTCATTCTGAGTCAGGTTTCAATAGACTTCACCTTCGAGAGGTATACCGGTATTTAAGTATTTGTTGACCCGGAGGAATCTGCTCGTCGCGTCACGCGTCTCTGGGAGGATGCTTCCGTTATCCGCCCCTTCATCGCCGAAGAGTTGGCCGAACTTGCAAGACGGCGTCTGGCCCGTATGCAAGGTAGGGGCAGCGGCAGCGGCAGTCGAGGTTTCCGGGACGGGCGAGGAGCGCGTCTTCAAGGCTCTGTCTGAATAGGTTCTCCGTCCCGGAATCCCCCGAGGGCCGCCACTCTGCCAAGAGGTGAAGGGTCCTCCTCTAAGGGGAAATCACATGTTACTGAAGAAGAGATGTCAGCTTCTGATTCTGACTTTTCGGACGACATTTTTGGGTCCGATTCAGAAATACGTGTTCCCCATTCTCCTGAACCCCAGGGTTCTTCATCTATTCATCCCATCGACCCGCGGACTACTTTGGCCGAGGACTGGGTCGTGTCTCGTGTCCGGGCTTCCCTTTCCGAACTTCCGGAGATTCATCCTTTCCCTTATTTGGGCCATGAAGTTTTACGATCTCGATCCTGATACTCCGGAGTGGACTCCTGCAGAGGCGGAGGTCGCCGTTTCCGAGGCTGGCGCGAACCCTCGAGATCCAGAGATTCACGCTTCGGCCTCCGTTCTGGATCCGGGAGTTGCGGCATCGGCGCCTCCTCTGGAGCTTCCTACTCCAGGACCAACGTCTCCCATCGACTGGGATGGTATTGATTGGCCTGAGCGTCGCGGCTTTTACACCCATGTCGGGACCCATGATCCTCGGATGTAGATAGTTTATAGGCATTCATTTTCTATGTATCCTTTCCTTTGTTTGTATACCAGTCCATCCGGTCTATAAGGCATTTCATTTATTCAAATGTTTGTATCCTTTTCCTTTTGTATGTAAGCAAGTCCATTCGGACCACTTAGTATTTCATTTATTCAAATGTTAACCCTTTTCCTGTAAGGCTTTGCTTGTTCAAGCGTTTTATCTTATTGTGTTTGATCAAACTTTCCGTTCTTGTCTTCCCTCACCCCCATCAGTTTATTCAAACCAAGCGGAGGGAATCAATGTATAAAATGTAATGTAAATAAACAAGTATAAGAAATGCAAACTCTTCATTCATTTATTAAACCAAGTAGAATCCGTCCGGGCATACTCTTTGTCGTCAAGGGTCGGAACAAAATACATGGTGGAAAAGAAAACAAAATGGGGTCCTAGGCACAATCCTTTCCATAGGGCCCGGAATACCTATTCAGGAAGCCCCGTAAAATCTCCGAAGGTTGGTGATGTTCCACCTTCTAGGAATGACTCGTCCGGATGGGTCTACCAGCTCGTAACTTCCACCCGGGAATGAAGCTGTGACTTGATAAGGTCCTTCCTAGTTTGGTGCCAGCTTGCTGGTTGCCTCCTGCAAACTCTTGTCGTTCCTCCACATCACCCAATCTCCGGGGACGAATGACTCCTTCCGCACGCGTCTGTCATGATAACGCTTCACTCGCTCCTTCACCTTAGCTTCATGTAGCGCCGCCTGCTCCCGTTTTTCCTCCAAGAGGTTCAAGTCCAGCAACCTGCTTGATCCTGGGGGTGAGCTCCGCCCGCTTTGGTCATCGCCCCAAGTGAGGGTCCGGAGACTGGGAACCCCGACTTCAGCCGGTATCACTGCCTCCGCCCTTTACACTAAGCTATAGGGGGACTCTCCAGTGGCTGATCCTTCAGTCTTTCGGTATGCCCAAAGAACACTTGGCAACTCATTCACCCAATTTCCTCGTGCTCCTTGCAGCCGGGTTTTCAACCCATTCACCACCACGTGGTTTGTCACCTCAAACTATCCATCAGCCTGGGGATGGTAAACGGACGTGAGCCTTTGGGTGATACCATACTCTTTGCACCAGGACCGAAATGGGTTGTTCTCAAACTGTGCTCCGTTATCCGTGACTATATACTTTGGAATTCTGTATCGGCAGATGATGTTCTTCCAACAAAATTTGACGCAAGTGCTGCCACGGATATTTGTGAGAGGTTCCGCTTCTACCCATTTGCTGAAGTAATCGATGGCCACAATCAAGTACTTGAATCCTCCCAGAGCGGAGGGAAATGGTCCAACTAAGTCGATGCCCCACCTGTCAAAGGGCCAAGAACCGGATATCCCAACTCTTTCCTCTTGAGGCACGTGAATAAGGGGGGAGAACCTTTGACACTGCACACAGGCTCGGACATACTTCTGTGCATCTTCAAACAAAGTAGGCCAGTAGTATCCCGTACACATTATCTTTCTGGCGATGGTCTGTGCGCCTTGATGGCTACCATTGGGCTCTTCATGCATCTCTCTTACCAACCGTTCTGTCACATCTGAATCCACACACTTTAACCAAGGCTGGAGGTATCCCTATCTAAGCAAGGATTCGTCCAAGATGGTGTAGCGTGGCGCCTTCTGTCGAATCCTCCGTGCAAGTGCCTTATCCTCTGGGAGCTTGTCGTCCTGTAAGTATTCAAACAAGGGCGTCATCCATGATTCCCTTAAAACTTCCACTGCTGCAACCTGTGGGGCGTCGTAGCTCCGTGCAGACAAGGTCTCCATCAGCAAGTTACTTTCCAGATCGGGCATGATTTCTGATGAAGCGAGCTTACTCAAGGCGTCACTTTGCCATTGTCCTCCCGGGGTATTTGCGTCATAAATATGCTATGGAACTTAGTCAACATGCCTACTCTATGTGAATGATGATTTTGTGATGGAATGTGCATAGTATTTTGTTACTATTTGAACCTAGAACCCATAGGATCATACCTTATTGCCTTTTCCCTAAACCTACCTTTATAAAGTCCTAAATTAATTTGTGCTCTTGTGTTTATTGATGCGGTGGAGATAGTGACACTTTAATCCTGTTGAATGGAATACCGGCTGTGATGTGAGTGACTGTCCCAATTTTTGAGAGATATTGAGTGACCTTTGTGAGGCTGAATTTTGTTGCATATTTTTGATTAGAATATAAGGATGAAGTGACTTTATAAGCAAAGGGGAATGGTTTGTGGTAAGACGGTTGGTTCCGTCGTGAATGTTGCTTGGTTCAGTTTTGTGGAGATGTTTTATTTGCCTATGATATAATGATTACATACTTGAGGGCAAGCATGAGTTAAGTGTGGGGATATTTGATGAGATGTATTTTACCTATCTAAATATGTGATTTTATAAGTCTCTTTTACCATTTGATGTGCACGAAGGTGTGCTTTTGTGCAGGTTTTATAACAACAAATAGTTTAAAATAATCAAATGAAGGATGCTGGAATTTATACTAAAAGAGACGAAATAGAGGATTTTTGGAACTAATGGAGAGGAGCTATACACTACACTCTTTTTCCCAATGGGTTTTTTAATGAGGTAGTGTGCTCCAACGGTTAATGAATCGTTATTATTCATTATACCGGTGCTGAAGAGAAGAAGCTCAAGGAAGAGACGAGCTAAAGTAATATGCAATTCCTAATACTGGTTTTTTCTAACGGGCGGCTAAGTTGTGCTTCGCGGGTCGATCACTAATCAGCTATACGTTTTGAAGGAGTTCAGTATTAGACTTAAAATATTGCATATATTACTTTGATTAATTGAAGACAATAAGCTCGGAAGAATATTATGAGAAAATTTGGCTTAATTGGGCTACGTGAAGAAGAAGATGAAGAATTATATTAAAAGCCCAATTTAGTTATTATAATAATTTTTTAGTCCAACAAATATTTTCCTTATATTATTTAGATTAGGTTTTATTTTGTAATAAGGTATATAAATACCAAACAAAAAACCCTAAGGAGAGGGTGGCCAGCCGTAGGATTTGATTTGTAGGTTGGCCGCCGATGCTCACGTTTTGCATGTAATATGGTTTCTGGTCACTGAACCTTGATTAATTAGTTTCATATTCATTCATGATCATTAGATAATTAGTTGCATGTTGTTTTAATGTTTATTTATTATATTAGTTGTTTATGTGTTTTGATGTTTAGTAGCTAGTTTAGTTTTCGGCCAGAATAATGAAGCTCTAGTCATGAGAATTCTGTGAGATGAACTCAGCAGAGATGTTGAGGACTCCGTTACCATCGATCCTTGTACCAAGTGACTATGTCAGGTTTTTCAAGCCGGTCAGTGCCAAAATCCACAGTAGAGACTTTCATCTCTTCCCCACACTTGTGTTCTATCAAACTTTTCTTCTTTTTAGACCAATCACTTCGATGCTCTAATTTATTAGGCAAGTGATAAAACTCCAAGAACACCAATTCACGAGAAGATTTTCCAGCTGAATCATTAAAAACCTCAGGATACACCAATGCACAATCATCCAAACTCTCGTCCCATCCTTTTCTTGAAAGGTTCACCTTATCTTGATGCCAAGAGTCATGTGATGGTTCAGACGATGTAGGTGACTTGAAAACAACCATTGGTGGACTAGCTGGTGGTACAACGAGCATGCACGGTTTGGTCAATTCATTCACCGGCAGAGGATTGGATATTTTCTCTACGATCTGAAGACATAAAGTAGCATCATTGGTCTCTTCTTCGCTTATATCCACCCCATCAGAGTCATCAAAACCATTTATCAAGTCAATCTCCATGTATTCTTGAGATGAACCAATCTCCATATGCTGCTGAAGTAACTCGGTTTCATCAACCTCAAGAAAATTATCAAAGTTATAGCTAGGCATTAATGGCTCTGGAAAAGGGTCATCTTTCGCTGCATGGAGGTTTTCTGAGTCACACTCCAGAGTATGGTCTTCATGGATGCTTTTATATTGAGCTGGTGAATCCATGTCACATTCATCTTCTTTAACTTCCTCGTTGGGTGCATAAAATTGACGCATCTGCTCATCAAACAACTCGTTGTGTTTCTCTTGGCTTTGTTTCATCTCTTCCGCCATGTATTTGAGTTCACTAATCGAGTCACTCATCATCTCTTTATGTGAACTCAAACTCTGTTTCAATTGATTGAGCTGGTCTTCGAACGAAGGACGGTGAGAACTCAAACTCTGTTTTAGTTGATTGAGCTGGTCTTCTAACGAAGGACGGTGAAACGATGCTCCTTGATCATCCTCATAATAATGATTAAAACTTGGCTCTTCCCACCGTGAATTGTAAGGTGTAGGGGAATACTGCGGATACTGCGGAGAGTAATTGCACTCATAGTTCCAATGACCATAGTTATAGCAAATATCACACGGCCCTCTAGGTGCATAGTAATCCCAATAGCCTGACATGGTACCTCTTCAGAATCTGCCAGTCACAAATAAAAGTAACCGGGATCAATAGGAAAAGAAAGAAAATATATAAAAACTGCTCCCCGGCAGCGGCGCCAATTTAGTGGTCGTCGTTTACCACCAAAATATTCCTGCAATGCTCAGAATATAGATTAGTATAGCAAGTAAGCAGGGTCGAATCCCACAAGGAGCAGATTATTAACTTAACTTTCCTAAAGATCAGATTTGGTTTATAGTTACCTACTTTTCCCTTGAGAGTTTTATATATATTAAGACTACGAAAATAAATACATAATGATTAACTAAACTAAATGAAAGTGTATCAATTAATTATGCAAATCGGCTCAAATAAATCCACACTAGTCATATATTCGATCATTGATGCAAAGATATAATTAACAACCATGAACCAACCAGTTATAAGATACCGTGAATGCAGCGGACATACCCCAATTCCTACTTACTTTATCGATAGCTAGCAAGAGACGCTTAAACTAACTATTTCTCTTATCAAATCAAATCTAGTTGGTAACGCCAGTTCTAAATTGTTTGATAGCATTAAGATATGAAGGAACCCAGTTTAGACACATTAACCAAGAACGCAAGTATTAACCTGTCTACCAGTTTATTCTCACTATCTAAACGATAGCTTTACCACTAATTAGCCCTTTCCAACAATTACAGATTGGTGGTACTAATTGGCAGATACAAAAATATGCACAGAGAACAAACCAAAATTCACAGCAATCAATTTAAGCACAATTAGATCTCACAGAATTCTCATGACTAGAGCTTCATTATTCTCGTCGAAAACTAAACTAGCTACTAAACATCAAAACACATAAACAACTAATATAATAAATAAACATTAAAACAACATGCAACTAATTATCCAATGATCATGAATGAATATGAAACTAATTAATCAAGGTTCAGTGACCAGAAACCATATTACATGCAAAACGTGAGCATCGGCGGCCAACCTACAAATCAAACCCTACGGCTGGCCACCCTCTCCTTGGGGTTTTTTCTTTGGTATCTATATACCTTATTACAAAATAATTGGCTCCTACCTCCAACTCCAGTCTGAGTCCGGCCAGGAGTGCCTCACATTCCGCCTCGTTGTTTGGTGGCCTTGAAGCCGAACTGGATGGCATATTTGTGCTCCGTACCCATCGGACAGGTAAGCAGCACTCCTGCCTCGCCGCCGTTAGCGTGTGATGATCCATCCACGTGCAACTTCCACTTATCAGAGGACAGTTCCGATCCGGACGGGTCTCCTGACGGCTCGGTCATCTCCACCAAGAAATCAGCCAATGCCTGTCCCTTGATGGCCTTTCCGGGCTGGTACTTGATCTCGTGCTCCCCTAGCTCCACCGCCCACTTCATCATTCTGCCTGAAACCTCCGGTTTGAGCATGATCTGCCTCAGTGGATGGTTTGTCAGGACTGTTATCGGGTGCCCTTGAAAATACGGTCGGAGACGCCGTGAGGCATGAACCAGAGCCAGTATCAGTCTTTCCAGGGTTGTGTATCTCGTCTCCGGGCCTTGGAGTGCCCTGCTCACAAAGTATACCGGACGTTGGACCTTACCATCCTCCCGTACCAGGGCGGAGCTGATAGCATGCTCGGTCGCAGCTATGTACAAGAAAAGTTCCTCTCCGGGCACCGGTTTGGATAGTGTAGAAAGGCTTGCTAGGTAGGTCTTCAAATCGTGAACGCTTGATCACATGCCTCCATCCACTCGAACTGTTTGGCCTTTCGGAGTATGTTGAAGAAGGGGGGCTGCTTCTCCTCCCTGTGGGCGAGGAAACGGCTTAACGCGGTCAGCGATCCGGTCAGCTTCTGCAGGTCCTTCACCCCTTTTGGAGGTGGCATATCCATGAGTGTTGATATCTTCTCCAGATTCACGTTGATCCCCCGGGCTAACACCATGAAGCCGTGAAACTTCCCCACTCCGACTCCAATGGTGTTCTTTCCGGGGCTGAGCTTCAGGTTTGCCGTCCGGAGCACATCGAACATCTCCCAGAGATCCGACAGGAAGGATTCATATGTCCAACTCTTCACCACCATGTCATCCACATACACTTCTAAGTTCCGTCCCATTTGGTTCCGGAAAAGCTTGTCTGCCATCCTCTGGTACATTGCTCCTGCATTTTTCATTCCAAAAGGCATTTTCCTATAACAAAAAGTACCAAAGTCACTAATAAAAGACGTCTTGGGACGGTCATCCTTGGCCATTGTAATCTGGTGATACCCTCCGTGCGCGTCGAAGAATGCCAACACTTGGTAACCAGTATTGGCCTCGACCAGTTGATCAATGTACGGGAGTGGATAGTTGTCTTTCGGGCAGCACTTGTTCAGATCCGTGAAATCAAGCCACATTCTCCACGAGCCATCGTGCTTTTTCACCAAGTCTGGGTTTGCTGTCCACTTTGGGTAGGATATCTCCTCCACGATCCCAGCGTCCAACAGCCTTTTTACCTCCGCCCGGACTTCCTCCACCCGTTTCGGAGCAAGAGGTCTTTTATTTTGACGTATAGGCTTCAACTCTGGGAAAATGTTAAGTTTGTGGACGGCGATCTCCTCCGGGACACCTGTCAAGTCCTCCGTTCCCCACGAGAAGACGTCCTCGTATTCTGCCAACAAATCACGAAGACCATCTTTCACATCCTCCGGGAGGTTCTTGCCCACACTTACTACCTTTTTTCTGCCTACCATCATGTCCTCCACTTCATACGACACTGGCTCTCCATGAATTTCTTCGACCAGGCTTGCACTGGTCTCCCCTTTCTCCGCTTCGGTTAATTTCAACTGGCTCTCTCCGGATCGTGCATCCTTGATGGCCGTCAGCATGCAACTCCGTGCGGTCTGTTGATGCCCCTAGACCAATGCGATGCCCTTCTCCGTGGGGAACTTCATGATCAAATGGTAAGGAGAGCAAGTTGCCCGTGCCTGAGACAGCCATGGTCTTCCGATGATCATGTTGTAAGGGGACACAACATCGGTCACGGAAAAGTTTCATTCCACCGTTGTCCGCTCGTCATGTCTTGGAAATATGTCATTGTTACCTTCAGAGGGATGACGCCGAGTGGGTGGACAGTCCGCCCGGTGAAACCTGATAGGGGTGAATGACATGGCTTCAGGTTCTGTCAACCAATTCCCAGCTGGTCAAAGCATCCTGCAAACATTATCTCCACACTACTACCGTCATCAACGAATACCCCTTTGATCAGAACTCCTTCCACTTTTGCCATGACCACCATCGGGTCGGAGTGAGGAACCTGGGGAGGTACCGGGTCCTCATCCGAAAAGGTGATGGTTTTGCTCGCTTTAAACCTCTTCTGTTGTATCTCACCCGGAGGCACGTACCTGCTTTTGGCCTTGATTGCTGTCATGGAATTTAACCCATCTCCGAATATCCCATTGATCACGTTAATCATCCGAGTGGATGCCGGAGCCTGTGCTGGCGCGGCCTGTCGTGGAGCTGGATTGGCTTGATTGGCTTGGTTTCCGCCCCGGGACGGTTATTCCTCCAGTTTCTCTTCCTTCCTTGTCCGGCTGCAGGGACGGAGCAGCTGCTTGGCGCACGTCACCGGCTACACAGTCCCTCAACTGGCCCGTGCCAATCAACCTTTCTATATCCGAATGGAGTGCTCTACATCCCTCCGTGGTGTGACCTTGTGAAAGTCGCACCACTTATCCGTGTTTGCTGCCGCTGGTACTCAAAGTATAGGTTGTGGTCCATGAACAGACCTTGGTGGACTGCCAGGATCTCTGTACGGGTTTTAAAGAGGGGGGTATGGGCAGGTCGAGCAGCGACGGCCGGAGCTTGGGCTGCCGCCGCCGGAGCCGTCACACGTCTGACTAGGTCATTTCAGGCCGGAGGCCAGACAGCCGGGGTCTGAACTCCCGTTGTCGTGAGAGTCCTCTGCTCAAAAAATCCTACCATGGTCATCCTGACATGATTAGCATCGTGCACCGTGCAATGCATCTCCCCCACCAACTGGAGGTGGTAGTACGGTGTTGGCATGTTCTTCATGAGTTTGATGTAGAAAGCATTGTCCCTTAGCCCATTCACAAAGTTGTGGATTATAGCCCTCTCCTGAAGGTGCCTATCCACCACCTTCATAGACGTTGCAATGTACCAGAGGTAGAACTCCCAAGTTGTCCCCGTCTCCAACTACTCATTACCAAAACTGTGGCCAAGTTTACAAACGTGTGTTTCATAGCTGAATAACGCCATACCAGAGTGGTAGCAAAGTCCCAAAAGGACCGGAGGGTTCCGTTTGGGAGACCTTTAAACCAGGCCAAACAGTTTCCCCTTAGATACGAGGGCAACATCTTACACTGCAATTCCTCCGGGATGTCCCTTGCATACATGATGCTTGAGTAGGTGTGGACGAACTCCTCTGGATCTACCTCCCCATTGTAGGTTGGAAGTCCGTCCGGAGCCTTGGTTCCAGCAGGCCACTTGAAATTTAACACCTCCGGGACCCGGGGCGACTGGGGTCTGACTCCATTCCGACCGAATAGGCGATTCAGGCGATCTTCGATGGAATCAGGGCAAAAATGTAAGTTTTCTCTAATACTATATTGCCAGGATCATGATATATGTAATGTGTATGTGACATATCGGATTGTCGAATCCTCTATATTCGTGAAGAAGTGCTATACCGATTGAAGTCGATCTTTAGTCGCACAAATGGTCCGACCTCTGACGGTATCCACACGAACTCGACTATTGGGAAAGTCAGTTTAATGTGCCAGCTCCATTCATCTAAAAGCAACTATATAGAACTGATTTCTAATATTGTTGCATTTCAACTGTTCTTTAGATGAACCTGGCTATGGCTATTTATAAGCATTGAGAAGCTGCGAATTAATGCTGAATTCATCACCATGAATTCGTAACGTCAAACTTTACAAGTCCCGATTCAATTGCTTATTAACCTTCATGAATTAATAACATTATTAATCCATTATACCCAATAACTTGTTCTATTGTGTGTGACCCTTCAGGTTCCTAAACACTTAGCAACAAATATGTAATTAGAAATTACATTGGATTTAGTCCATAATCCAACAAGAAAGGCGTCTGGAATCCGAACCCGTCTAAGAACCCCGCCCCAGGGGCTGGAATTCCAAACATCATCTGCTGAGGTTGTCCTCCGGGTGTTGTCATTCCGTACATAACCGGTTGGGGTTGTCCTCCCCATTACAGTGGTGCTTCCGGGTTCAGGCCGACTGTCTGCTGCTGGTTAGCATGTGGCTGGACCAGAGGTGGGTTGGGTGGCCCTCCGGGCGGAGGGTTATATTGCCCTCGCTCCTGTCTGACCTGACTTGTATCGTGCTCAAGGTCAACATATACCCGCGGTCGTCCCGAAGGAGGCATCTCTGGTCCGGCCGGGGTTTGGCGGGAAGCCTTCCACGCCTGGAACTGTTGGTACTCTGCTATGTTTGTCCTCAGAATGCTTCCTCCGGCTCTAGAGTCGTGGTACTCACGCTCATCCGGACCAACATTCCATGCTGCCCAATCCTTCTCCGATCGACTCTAAGTGTCGTCTTCCTCTGTGGCATACTCTTCCAGATCTCCTAGCTCTTCTGTCCCCTCGAGGTCATCCGTTTCTCCATCCGACTCCTCACGATCACCGAACTGCCACTATCTCTCCGCCTCCTTCACAGCCCGCGGCTGTTCCTTATTCTCACGTTGCATCTCAGCCAGCGTCCGTTCCAGAGTCGCCTTCTTCCCTTTCACCTTCTTCGACTCCAAGCGCTGTTGTCGATGTTCTTCAACTGCAGCCTTTGCCTCTGCTACCTCCTTGGCTCGCAGAGATCGTTCCTTTTCCGCCGCTAGTTTCTGGGCCCCGATAACTACGGTAGCTCTTCTGGTTTTGGGTCCTCCGTCCGCTTCATCTCCGGGCGGGGGAGGGTTCTTCCTAGGTCGTCCGGGCGGGGGAGGACTCCTCACGCAACTTGTAAACCAGGAACATGAGATCCCACTGGGCATGCCAACTGATACTACCTGCTTCCAGTCCCGGTCTGAAGTACAACAGGTGCCACCGGTCCGGAGAAGATCACGTCTGTGGTCCGCGCGCTCTCACCTAATAGGCCTGCAAAACAACTCCCAAGAGTATCCCAATGATAACTACTCCGGCGTGATGATGAAAGAGGGGCCTTTGAATGGGAGAGAGAATAATGATATATTGAGAGAGTTTTAGTCTGATATAACATACCTTTCTCCACAAGTCCAAAGTTGTATTTATAGGTGTAAGGTGGTGAGACCCCAACCCAAAGGCAGTGGTCATGCCTGTTTGTCTTTATCCGGGGACAGGTCATATTCATGTCCTTTGTGTCCCCGGGTAACGCCATTCTAGCTAGCGTCACTCATGGACTGGACCACTACTTGGGCCGGAGCCCAAATATGGGCCAAAGCCCATATCACCAAATTTCACTTCCCCGTACGTAACTTCTCTTCGTCTGTGGATTTTCGCCCTCTCTCTCCAAATTTTTAGCCTTTTCATAACTTCAATTCTATGACATAGAATTTGACATATAGATTTTGATAGCTAGCTTGAGCTAAGACTCAATACTTCCACTATAAATTGCCATTGAATGAAGGATTTGCGCAAGCTTTACAAGTGGTATCGGAGCCGTACGCTCCTCGGAATTCATGAAAACCAAGAAGGTCGATGAAGCTTTGAAGGTGTTGGCAGATCAACAGGACTTGGTGGAGGTTTCTGTCCAGAAAATCCAGCAAGATTTCACCGATTCTAGCTTGAAATTGCAGTCCGACATCGCCGATTTGAAAGAAGAGACACGCGTGTTGCTAGAACAGTTTGTGGGACAGATCGCCGATCAACTCTCAGTGAAGCTACAGTCATCGAAAAATCACACCGATATCCAGATTCAACAGCTAATGGAGGCGTTGCATTTTCCAAGGGAGCCAGTGCCGAAGAACGGCGAAAATGCTCGAAGGGAAAATAAGGCTATGATTCATGGCAAATTGAGGACGGAGAGGGGAAAAATTCCGGCAAGCACTCCAGCTAGTGTTGGAAACGGTCAACCGCTTCAGAATTGATTTAAACCGAGGTATCTTAAAAGAGAGTTGTTAATACCAAAACTATTATTAGCTTCCAAGGCAAAAACACTTCTCCTTTCCTAAACTACCCTTTTTAGTTAAAGATTAATACTTGTTTACCCAATTTAACTTTCTATCATTTATCTTCAAAATTTTCCTTTTTATCTCTCCCCTCAAATATCATTTCCTTGTACGTAACTGCTCTTCGTCTGTGATTTTTTGCCCTCTCCCTCCAAATTTTCAGCCTTTTCATAACTTCAATTCTATCACATACCTCTGTTTATGTCTTCTTTTAGTTTCGTTTATGATAATCTAAATTTAATATAAAATGAAATTTATATTGTTTAAATTCTTGGATTTTTTTAATATGGATACGCGTATAAAATGTGTGTATATATTTTTTTGTGGTAGAGAAACTCCCTTGCTAGCTTTCCAGTGTGAATATGGTGACCAATCCAGTTTTGAATAATTCCCTACTGCCCTTTAATGCTCCTGTATGCCACTAAACAGTTATTATTTAGGCAAAGGATTTTGTAGTTCCTGTCCTTTAACCTGCAGTACTCTTTGAGTGATTAGTTGAATTGACAAATGATTATGGAATTTAAATATTTAAATTATTAACAAATTCTCTTTCAGTTTAGATTTTAATGGTGTTAAAAGCATGATTTTTAAAATATGGAGAAGAAAGTTATGGTATGTTTAGTACAGGGTAGGAAACCAGAAAGTGTTATATACAGTCTTTCAATCTGCAGTGCTCTTTAAGTGATCAGTTGAACTGTTAAATGATTATGAAATTTTAAATTTTAAATTTCTAATTAAAGCTATTTTAGTCTACATTTTAATGGTGCTAAACACATGATTTTGAAATCCGGAGAAAAAAGTTATGATGTTTAGTAAAAGGTAGAAAACTAGAAAGGTGTTAGGTTTTGGTCCTACAATCTGCAGTGCTCTTTGAGTGATCATTTGAACTATCAAATGATGATGAAATTTTACATTTTAAATTTCTAATGAAATCTACTTCAATGCGGGTTTTAATGGTGTTAGACACGTAATTTTGGAAAATTCAGAGAAAAACGTTATGGTCTGTTTAGTACAGGGTAGGAAACCATAAAGTGTTATGGTTGTTTTTGTGAACATTGGTCAGCATGATCTCTTTCCAGTTCAGTTCATTATATTAGCTGTCATGAACTTGATTTGGATCATTATTTGTTGTTTAAAGTAGTGGGTGTTAGCACTTTTGTGTTGACATGATGATGTTGATCATAAAAGAGGATGTCGAAGACTATAGCTCTACATTCAACCCTTTTTGTTCAAGACAATTCTTAACGTACCTAGTTGTTGCTTTTGGATTGGTGAAGAAAATGAGAAGAATAACTAGTTTTATGAAGATACATTGTCATGGATATCTTGTTTTTTTTATATTTTTTTGTCCACTTTCATTGTTAATTTTCTCTTGTTCATCTTCCAGAATTTATGATGTTTGTTGATACTATTTCATTATAGTCTGTTACTTTTTAGTTTGTGAAATGGAACAGAAAAAATTCGTTAAAAGAAACAGATACGAAAAGGCAAAAAATTTGGTGGATAGATAAAAATGCGAAGAATCACATACAGAGAGCAGTTACGGGGAAGTTAAATTTTAAGAAAAAGATAAAAAAGGAATAATGCAACTAGGACTAGCATGTTTGATCAAATTGTTGTTAACATGAAGAACTATGGTGAATATGATATGTTCAAGAATAATGCAACTGTCTTTGATCAGCATGAACAAGTTATAACCAAAGGTTGGAGGGATATTATGTCTAAACAATACAAGAACCTTCAATTGCCTAATTTTTATGGTAAAGATCCTAGAGATTGGCTGAATAAGTGTGACGAGTTCTTTACCTATTTACAAATCCCTGACCGGGAGAGGGTAGAAACTGTTGAAATGACATTAGAGGAGAACACACTAGTCTGGTGTAATTCAGTGAAGGAAACTAGACCTTTTGGAAGTTGGAAGAATTTCTCTGAAACTATAAGAAGGAGGTTCTCTAATTCTGGAAGAAAGGAACTGTTTGGGGAATTCAATAAACTGCATCAGAAAGGGGCAGTTAGAGAGTATGAAGAGGTTTTTGAAGATCTTAAATCTCAACTGGTCATCAACTTTCCCAATTTACCAAAAATCTATTTTGTTGTCAATTTTTTGAGTGGTCTTAAATAGGAGTTGAGAGTGATGGTGGATCCCTACAAGCCAACAACTCTATATGTAGATGTGGAGTTAGCTTTAATGGTGGAGAAGATTGAACATGTTATATAGAGAAGACTCAGAAGTGACAGCCATGGAAATATCAATCAATCAACTAACAGTTATAGAAATACTCTTTCTAGTAATAACACTCATGAAACTTCAGGAAATATCAGCAGCAAGGATTGACAGCCATGGAAACCAGCAGCCACTCCCTTAGTTTCTGCAACCACAACTGATAAGGGTAAACACACTACTGGAGGAGAAGCAATTAGAAGAATCAGTGCTCGAGAATTACAAAACAGAAAAGAGAATAGGCTGTGTTTCAAATGTGGTGAGAAGTTCCATCAAGGGCATGTTTGCATAATTATGCAAATTCATTGCATCAATGAGGAAAATGAAGATCAAGAGAAGGATATACTAGTAGCTGCATGGGACTGTGAAGTCATGCAATAGTTGGGGCTACTAAGACTTCTGAACCTGAAGAAATTGAGCTTAACTTCATTGGTCCTAATGGCTACACTGAATCCAGAAAAGCTAATACTATTAGACTCACTGGCTACATCAATGGAGTACTAGTCAGATTGCCGGTAGACACAAGCAATACCTTCACCTTTATTGACCCTAAAAGAGTGTCTGAACTTGGGTTAAACAAGATAGCAATCAAACCATTTGTGGTCTCTATTGTTTGGGGCACATGAATTGGAGGAGGCACTTATGTCATTGATGTGTCGTGGAGGATTTAGAATCATCATTTTACCTATGATACGAGGATTCTCAAACAGGCAAATGGTTTAGACATGATCATAGGTGTGGACTGGATGAAGAAGTAAAGCCCTATTTCTTTTGACTTCAGAATTAATGATGTGTTCATCAGTCACTTTGGGGACCAATATGTCCTTCATGGTAACTCTGACAATACTAAATTCCATATTTTGAAGGCAAGAGAGGCTAAGGAGCTGCCTGAGATCAGAAGAAGAAGGTGTTTTATGAGCAGATTAAAGGAGAAAATGGAGCACATCAAGGAAGGCATTCTGATTACTCAAGAATCAACAAGAGGAGAAGATATGAGGCTACCTTATTTTACTCTTTTCAGACCTCAGTTCCAGAAATGGCTGATTGTGCCAAATTGAAAATAATTAGAACCGGACTCTTGATTTTGATACTAGCTCTCTTCATCCAGGTTTGGTATCAATTTTGCTTGAGTTTTCTGACATATTTCAATTGCCACATTCATTACCTTTCAAAAGGGAAATAGATCATCATATTCCACTTAAAAACCTAATTCAGAGCCTTTCAAAATTAAACCCTACATGCAACCTCATGCTCACAAGGAACAAATTGATAAGCAAGTACATCAAATGATGCAGAATTAGGTGATCCAAGAGAGCAACAACCCTTTCTCATCTCCAGTTATCTCGGTGAAAAAGAAGGATACCACCTGGAGAATGTGTATAGACTATAGAAAGCTCAATGACATGATTGTTAAGGATAGATTTCCCATTCCAATAATTGATGAACTGTTAGATGAGTTGAATAATATGTCTGTGCTTGCCAACCTAGATATTAGATATGGATACCATCAGATCATAACGTACAAACCAGATATTGAGAAAACAACTTTTCAGACTCATGGTGGGCATTTTGAATATATGGTTATGCCTTTTGGCCTTACGAATGCACCAACAACATTTCAGTCTGTAATGAACAAAGTATTTCAACATTTGCTCAGAAAATCAGTACTTGTGTTTTTTTATAACATTTTTGTCTACAGTCATGACATGGATTCTCATTTGGAGCATGTTAAAGAAATCCTAACTATAATGAGGAAGCACCAACTCTTTGCAAAATGTTCTAAATGTGTATTTTCTACTGATAGGGTGAAATATCTTGGCCACATTATCTCTAAAAATGGGGTAGAAATGGATGGACAAAAGGTAACTAAAATTCTGAATTGGCCTACCCCGAAAAACATAACAGAATTAAGAGGCTTTATGGGATTGGTTGGCTACTATAGAAGGTTTATTGCAAGGTTCGGTATCATCTGTAGACCACTACATGTTCTTCTCAAAAAGGATTCTTTCTAGTGGAGCAAGGAAGCAACTGGTGCTTTTGAGTCCTTAAAACAAATTGATCACATCAGCTCCCATTCTTAGAATGCCTGATTTTAGCACCCCTTTCACAGTGGAGACATATGCTTGTAATCAAGGTATAGGAGCTGTGTTGCTTCAAGAAGGAAGATCAATCTCTTTTCTAAGTAAGGCTTTCTGTTTGCAAAATAAAGGTCTCTCAACCTATGAGAAGGAACGATTGGCACTGGTCCTAGATGTTGACAAATGGAGACATTGCATAGTTGGTAAAAAATTCATCATTAAAACTAATCATCAGAGCCTAAAGTACCTCCTTGAACAAAGATTGCATAGTACAAGCCATCACAAGTAGATGACCAAACTCCTAGTTTTGTCATTTGAGATTCAATACAGGTCAGGAAAATCCAATATTGTAGCAGATGCTCTCTCTAGGAAACCCATGCTTGACAAAGAAGACAATTGTGAGTCTAATCTTGAAGCTACTCAACCATAAATGGTCATTTCAGAACCTAATTGGGATCCAGACCTCCCTCATTTTGATACCAATGACAATTTACTTGACAGTTCTGATATGATCTCAGTTAGGCAAGGGTTTGTACATTGATCATTCGAGCGTTGATAGACACCGGCGAATTTCTGATCAAGCTCATTCGCCTGCGTCTACCACGCATGATTCCGGGTACCGTCTACCATTGCTGATCCGAGAACCTTCCGCTTTGATACCAAATTGTCAAACGCACAAGCTTAATCGGGGATCAAATAGATACTTCTACAAGTGTTGTAGAATGATTGAATAAAACGAAAGGGAAAAAATGAGATCAAATGATAAATTTTACAATTGCCAAAAGATAACCATAAATCCCTATTGTCTCAGTTATACTAGTGCAGTCGTTACCCCTAACCACCGCAATCCTTCTAGCACCGCCACCAGTGAGTACGAACGATGGTATTTTCCCCAAATTATTTTAACTACTAAATCCTTGTAACCAACAGATTATACCCAAAAGGTACAAGAATTTACCTTCTTGCCTTTTTCCAACACATGACAATATATTCAATGATAAAATTTTATTTTAAACGTATATAAAGTCCCAAAATTAAATTTTGCACAAGATCGCAAATTGGATTGGACATGCCCTGATTATTAGAACAAACTTTTCGCCATTGAAACAGGCAAATCCTATAAAATCAACGAGTATTTTAAGAGCAAATGATGTTTTTCATAATTATCACTTGCCTTGCTGAGTTTTCTTTATGTTTTTATTGATGTGACTTTTGAATAACTGTGTAGTTCTTTACAAATGCTAAAATTTTGAAATAAAAGATAAAAATATGTGTAGTTTTGAAATTATATATAACTAACTTGTTGGACCGCACGTTGTTCGGTATATTATGAACACTTTTAAAAAAAATTAATTTGGCACAAAGTGTAAAATAAATTTTAGGTATGAACTTGAATAGTAGATTTAATTGGATTGAATTTTTATCATGCATGCAATTAATTTAGTTGAATTTATTTCAATATATTTTAGTTCAAATAGACCAATTTATTATTACAAAATCAAACAAAAATTTTAATGATACACGGTTTCTACATAGATATTAATACTTGAAAATCTACCTGTGCAATTTGAAACACTTGTAAATATTAAATTAAATATTGAATTATATAATATTTGCATAAGAGTAAATGTAATTGATCAAACTATTTATCTCTATCTTTACATAGCGTAGAAGCTAACATTTTGAAAATATAAGTTTAACATACCAAAATTGTACCACACAATGAATCGTGTAAAATAATAGCATGTAATGCATAACTTATAAGTTTTAGTTTCATAATAGAAAACAAATAAATTTGTAAGAGATTTTGATTTAATGAGTATATGTTTTTCGAAAGTGAATGATCCATAAGTATGTGTTATCGTTGGAGGTTTTTCCATGTGTTACTACTGTTACCTCTTTTAAGTATGTGTACATAAAAATAAGAGCAATGGTAAATTGTTATATATTTTTCAAAGAGGTAATCATCCATTTGTAATTGTTTTTTCAGCTGATGCAATTGATTTTTTACAGACAGCAACACTGCAGGAAAGGCCTGACAGATTAATCTGGATGCCTAGCACCCAGGGATCTTTCTCCTTCAAATCAGGATATGATGTGCTACAAGCTGCCAGAGGTACTTTTCCTTCACTCAAAAATATCTGGAATGTCAGAGTGCAAAAGAAAGTCAGCATATTTATGTGGAAATTGGTCAATTCTTTTTTGCCTTTTCCAAATGTCCTTATGAGAATGGGATTCTGTTTTCCCTCTAAATGCTTATTTTGTCATAATATTGATTTCTTGGAACATGCTTTTAATGAGTGTTATTTGGCTAAGTCTCTGTGGTCAGTTTTTCATTATATGGTTGGATCACAAGATTTCCAGTTCCCTACATTATGGGATAGACTTTCTTTCTACTGGTCTTTTCATGGCAAAACCAAACTACATCACTCTTTGTACCAAACTGTCCCTAGTGTAATTTGTTGGACACTCTGGAAGGCCAGAAATTCTTTAATTTTTTATAATATCTCCTGTACTGAACAATCACTGAGGAAACAAGTGACTGATGAGATTCATCACATATTTTGTGCCAGACCTATTTTATCTGTCAACCCCTTTGACATTGAGCTTTCCTCCCTTGGTTTTTTACCCTTGCACACAAGACCCCCACAACCTCAAATTCTTTGCTTAAAATGGTCCCCCCTAGATACATGCATTAAAATTAATGTTGATGCCTCTTGGCATCAACTCACTTCACTGGGTTAGGACTCATAGTTAGAAATAGCACTGGCCACATAGTAAGGATCAGAACTGTCTTTGTCATGGCTGAATCCCCCCTTTCATTCTGAAATGATGGCTATCCATATGGCTTCTATTCTGGGGACTGAGCTACAACAGCCCTTTTGCATTGAATCTGACTGCCTTAATGCAGTCAGAGCCTCAAATGAACCATACACTGACCCATGGAAACTGTTCCATCAGGCATCTGTAATACATGAGTCCAGAATTCCTATCCTACACATTTTTAGAGAAGCCAACACCTCAGCTGATAGACTCTCAAAGTTTGCTTTTTCAGAGAAAATCTCTACTGATCTTACACTGTCAGACCTGCCTAGCCCTATTTCTGGTGCCCTGCACCTGGATACCTGCCTAGCCCTATTTCTGGTGCCCTGCACCTGGATAGAGTTGGTATGCCATCTTAAGAGTGGTAAACAGATGCTACTAATCTATGTTACATGCGCAGTTACCATTACTCAGACAAAAGACTCTTGCAACAACTGAGGCACTTTCTGGAGCAGGATGAGCTGCATACAATTTTTAGCTACTTACTTTCTTTTAACTATCAATTATCTCTTGGTACCGCTTTGGGTTTTGCATTGCAATTCCCTAACAGGTTTCAGGGGCTTGATTGTTTAGTTTATGGTAGAAGCTATAGGATTAGACACGGTTGTATATAGTCCATTTTTTATAGCATTCCTATGCTATAGGACCTCTGGTCCCCATTTTGTCATCCTTGTTGATGTAAACACTAGCCATTTGTATGGCATTTTTAGGGTTTGGGATGCCTAATAAAATCTCCCTCACCTAAGGGTGGCTTTTTTTATAAAATAAAAATCCATTTATAATTGAGAAAGTCTCTGATAAGGCAGCCTTATGGTAAGGCAATGGGTATTAGGTTCAGGGGCAAAATACCTTTGGGGCTTTAATATAAATATTTATTTTTCGGTGCCAGTACTTAAAATGTTAATATAACACAGGGACCTTTTTGCAATAAGAATATATAACACGTTTAATCTCCTTATTCATCATTAGCATCATCAATCATCAATATTAATTCATCAAATCATCGCTGCTCATCATCAATTCATCGACGTTCATTACCAAATCATCGATGTTCATCATCAAATCATCGTTGTTCATCAAATAATCACGTTCATCATTAAATCTTCATCGTTCATCGTCAAATCATCGTCGTTCATCGTCAAATCATCGTTGTTCATCATCAAATCATCAAATATTCGTCGTTAATCGTCAAATCTTCGTCGTTTATCGTCAAATCTCTGTTATCATCAAATCATCGTTGTTCATCATCAAATCATCAAATATTCGTCGTTAATCGTCAAATCTTCGTCATTTATCGTCAAATCTCCGTTATCGTCAAATCATCGTCTTTCATCATCAAATTCGTTCGATCATCGATTAAATATCATCAATCATAAATATAAAATCATCAACTGAAATATACACATAATCAAATCGATAAAAAAACGGGAAAATAAATTCTCGTAGAAACGTAGCTCGAATCATCAAATTGAACTCGTTTTCATCATAAATATTTATACATATATATAAAAGATCATCGTCGTCATCAATGCGATCGTCAAATTCTTTCAATTATCAATAAAATAACATCAATCATTAATAAAATATTATCAATTATCAAATCATCATCACTGAAATTAATTATCAAGTATCATCATTCGATAATCAATCATCGTCGTCGTAGTCATTTTCATCAATTATTATCATTATTATCAAAATCATCACCATTATCATCATCATCATCTTTAATCCTAATATCATTACTATAAATAATCATCATCAATAATATATTATCATAATTATGTGATTACCAATCAATAGTTTATCATCATCACCACCACTGGTCCACCACCAACCTCCACAATCCTCCACCGCCCACCACCAATCCCATTCTATCTTCAGTCTCTCTTCACATCTTCTCTCACATACACAAATTCCTCCATCATCATCATCATCATCTCCCAGCAGTCGACCTACGCCGGAGCCCCTCCTCCGTCGACGTCGTCCCCGACGGAGCTTCCAAATGCGGCGGAGTATGTGATCTCCAAGGTCGATGATATGATGAATTGGGCCCATCGAGACTCCATCTGGCCCATGACTTTCGGCCTGGCCTGCTGCTCCGTGGAGATGATGCACACCGGCGCTGCTCGCTATGATTTGAATCGATTTGGGATTATCTTCAGGCCAAGCCCTAGGCAGTCCGATTGTATGATTGTTGCCGGAACTACCACACCCATCTCACCGCCGTGGCAGCAGCGGCGAACGTGATCGCCGTCTCCGTCGAGTATCGCCTTGCTCCGGATCACCTTATCCTCGTGACGTTAGATCGGAACATTCAGATAGCTGAACTGATTTGGGGATTTCGGGATAAATGTTTTGGATTTTGCAACATAGTCCCTGTACTTACGCGCCTTTTATATTATGGCGCCAAAAAAATAAAATTAAGTTTTTAACCCCGAAACTTATTAAAACGTGGTTTTTCAGACCCCTGCGTTATCAATAAGGCTGCCTTATCTAATTGTTTCTCTTTATAATTTGGTACATCAAATTAATATTTTTAATTTAGTAATGAATCTTGGATTTTTTTAACAATGTATATTTGATTAGTTTTATAAAAACAATGATTATGAGATATAAGTAAGTTTCTATTTATAATTTGACACATCTTATTAATACTTTTAGTTTAGTAATGATTTTTTGATATTTTTAGAGAATTTATATTTGGTTAGTGATACACGAAAGAATAATGATACTTTCACATTTTATAATTTGGTACATCATATTAATATTTTTAAAGTTAGTAATGAATTTTAAAAATTGTAACAGAATATTGATTTGTGCGTTGAGAATTCTAAAATATCCAATCAAATAATTTTATAAAGTTTAAAAATGGATGTATATATTAATTTCCATCAAAGCTCTTTTAACTAAAAGAAACAAAAAAAAGTACTACATAAAAATGGTAGACACTGGAATATGGTGAACTTGCGGTGGTTATGTGATGATTTTAATCAAAACTACGTAGTTTGATATTTTTTATTAATTTATTTATTAACCGGAGCAATAACTCTTCTAATTCCCACTATTAGGATTATTATTAGTTTAAAAAATAGTAAAACAACAAAACTGTAGGTGCTAGGAAACTGATTTGAAGCAAACACGAAAAAAGAAGAAGAAAGATTTGAAACAAAAACACTGGATTAGAAAAGTAGAAAAAATAATAAAAATGCTGTTGTACCCCGAGTGTTTAAATAAGTGCTATTGTACCTCTATGTTTTTTAAAAGTACCACTGTACCCTCAAATATATAATCTGAACAAAAGTAACAAAAGTAACATGGATTTTCTTTTGCCAAAATGTAAACTACCATAAATACCCCTCACCATTATCTAATGAAAAAAAAAGAAAAAACAAAAGGACAAAAATGCCCCAAATCCCTCCTGACCTAATTATTCATTCCCGCTTCCAAATCCCAGTTGTGCCCGCCCATTCCCGCTTCTATCATACCCAGTTGTGCAAACCATCCAAATCCCACCCCACCGGTCGCCGTTTCTTGATCGGACGAACATGTTTAAATCCGAGGGAATCAAAATCATCATGCCCAGTAGTTAATGTGAGCCGGAAGACCGAAACCGTCGTTTCCGGTGTGACTAGCTCTGTCGGAGGACCGAAACCACCAAAGGAAAGAATAGAATCAGCGGGATTATGGTAAGTTCACCGAATGTTTTCAATTTATTGAATTTTTGGATATAGTGAATGTAAAGGTTAACTCTTTTCAGTAATATTGAGTTGGTTGAATTGTGATTGTGCAAACCTTGAAAATGTGTGGATTTATAATTTTGTTGTTAGTGTATCCTTCAATTTCATGAGTTTAAAATCGGCTAATTTGGATTCAGAGTTATCGATTTCTAAAGTTTGAGTGTATACTACGTATTTGACAATATAATTAGTGTTTTGGGTTTGTTTTTGTAATGAACAACACTGACTATGATAACCATCCCAATAGAGCTTTGTTATCATGCTTGTTAGGATTTTCGGGAGTAGAATGAGGCAGTAGTTATAATTTTGTGCAAACTCATTGTTTAAATGGAGTTATTTTGGGGTAATTTGTTAAATACTTTGTAACTTAAATCTTGTTTATTAGGTGATGCCTGATTAGTTCAATTTATGTTGTATTCAAGCTTTTGTGACATATTCTTTGAAGCACTTGTGTATAATTAATTTAAGCAAGCGATAACAAGGTTGTATGTTCTAGCAGGGTGACTATGATGCAGTTTATAGTCTAAAACTCCATTACGGGGAGTTGTGGAAAGTCTTGGATGGCATAGACCCTGACCGGTACTCCTTGGTTGTGCTTAAGTCTGATTTCACTGAGATATTTATGGCTGATGCTGAAGGATGGAAACGTATCGATTTGTATATTACTTGCCAGATACCTGAGCGTGCGGGTATAATCGAATTGAATACAGAGCAGGATGTTCAAGAAATGTTCAGGCTTTGTAGGGGCCAACAGATTGTCAAAGTGTACGGTGAATTGAGACAAAATGTTGATGTTTTGAAAGAGCAGTGTGTGGATGGGGCTGAAAACATCAATATCGGCACAACCAAAAAAAGAGTTAGAAGAAAGAAAGATTCTCATGCAGGCAGAAAGAATAAGGAGAGTGGTATGTTGCTAAGGAAATGTAGCATGTCTGCTATTAATGCACCTGAACCAGAAGAAGAGGGTAGGAGCAGTGATGATGATTCTTATGTTGAGTCTTCTGATGAATCTGAAAATGACAAAGATATGCCAAATAAGCTTGATCGTTGGTTAAATAAATACACAGAAGATGGCAGTGAGATAGAGATTGATGATGGGATTGACCTAGGCAGTGATGATGATGGAGCATTCGTGAACGATTCTGATAATGATGGGGACTACCATCCACTAAGGAAGTGCCTCAATAGAGAAGAATTCCAGTTCTGTGAAGGTGAAACAGTTAGACTAAAGGAAAAGATGATATTTAAGTCAAAGGAAGATTTGAAGGAGGCTCTTATCGACTACACTATTCAAGAAGGATTTCAGATTACTTGGTTGAGGAGTGAGAGTAGAAGGGTCACTGTAGTTTGTAAGGACGAAAAGTGTCCGTGGAGAATGCACAGCTCACGTCTACCCGACGGCTATACTTTTTGCATCAAAAATCTTAATGATGTGCATACTTGCAGAATGGAAGGCTTTGTTCTAGCTCCCCGAAATTGGATAGCCAAAAGAATCCTCAACACTATTAAGGCCGATCGAGATGTATCTAATAGTGTTCTATTACAGAATTTGAAACAGTTTGGGGTTCAACCGAAGAAGCATCAATTGTTAAGGTCAAGACAGCGGGCACTAGAGTTAATTGATGGGAACCATGCAGACTCATTCAAATTGCTCCCGCAATACTGTTTGGAGGTCATTAAAAGCAATCCTGGAAGTGTGGCCAAGATCGAATATTGTATGCCGGTGCCAAAATCCATACCCTCTGTCAAGAGGATGTTTATTGGGTTTGATGCAGCAAAGCAAGGTTTTTTGGGAGGTTGTAGACCCTATATAGGGCTCGATGGTTGTCATTTGAAGGGTCATTTTGCAGGGGTGCTATTGAGTGCAATAGGTAACGATCCAGATGGTGGTTTCTTTCCCCTTGCTGTGGCATATGTTGAAGGGGAGTCGAAAGACAGTTGGTTATTTTTTTTCAACATGATGAAAGAATTTTTAGGTGAATTTTCTACAGATAGAGAATGGACTTTTATGACAGATAGGCAAAAGGTTAGCATGAGTTGTATTTTATAACACAATTTATTTCTGTTTTATTTATATATTATTTTAAATCCCAACATGATAATAGTTATACTTTTTTGACAGGGACTTGGCCCCGCTATTACGGAAGCACTGCCTCATGCAGATCAAAGGAAATGCAGCAGGCATATTTACGCCAATTTCAGAAAGAAATATTCAGCAATTTCTTTTCAAAAGCTTTTCTGGAATGCCTCTATGGCATACAATCACAGAGACTTCAGAAAGGCAATGAACAATATCAAAGAATTGTCAGAGGAAGCACATGAATATTTGACCAATATAGGGGATTCCCGCTGGGCAAGGTATGCATTTTCTAAAACACTGAAGTGTGCTAATGTAACGAATAACCCATCTGAGTCCTTTAACAATTGGCTGGGCAACATTAGACACCTCCCCATTAACACGTTGTTTGAGAAGTTGAGGTGCAAGATTATGTGTAGGATGAGTACTAGATATGGAGACTCTGTTAGCTGGACTTCAGCTGTTTGTCCTCGAACTGACGAGGTTCTGAAGATTGTGGCCAAACAAGCTAGGAGAGTCACCTTTTACCCTAGTTCTGATGTAGTTTATGAGATTCAAGATGGAGAGTCAAATTACAAAGTTAATCTACATTCCAGGACTTGTGATTGTGGAATTTGGGATCATACTGGAATACCTTGTAAACATGCAGCTGCAGTGTTAATGCATAAGAGGTATCCACTTCATGAGTATTGTGATCCAATGTTGTCCAAGGGCGCGTTTGACAAGGCTTATGCGCATATGATTTCTCCAGTACCTCATAAATCTTTTTGGAGAGAATCTGAACTTGGCCCCTGCAATCCCCCCAAACTCAAAAGAAGAATTGGTAGGCCTACAAAAAATAGGGCTAAAGAGAGCTGGGAGGGTGACAAAAAGCGTTCCAACACTCACCGGTGCAGTAAGTGTTTCCAGTTTGGTCATAACAAGAAAACTTGTGCAGGTGGGCCAACTGCAAAGGAAAAGAAAGCTGCGGAGATGCGAAACAAGAAAAATCAGGTCTTTTATCTAATAATTTAATTTTCATTACCACTGAACTATCTTTCTTATCAAAACATTTCTGGATGTTTATGAAACAGGACGGCTTGTCGGGACAACCTGCAAAGACTAATGCAGCTGCACCAAACCAGCATATACCTGTTAAGAGAAATAGGAAAAGAAAGGTTAGATCTTCTATGTAATAAATTTGTAAATTTGTATGGTCTCCACTGAATGTAAAATGGTTAAGTGTGAACATCTAAATGTTTCTACATTCTATTTCTTTCTCAGGAACCTATTTTTCAAGAAATCTCAGAAAATTATGTTTCTGAGGAAGCTTCGTGCGTGCTTTCTCAAGCTAAGGCAACCGAACCTGGATCCAAAAAAAAGAAAACTCGCCACAAAAAGAAGGCCTAAACAAAACACAACTACTGAACACGTACTTGTTCCTCAACCTGATTTATTATTCTTTTCATCAATATATTCTCAACAGACCTCATTTTGAATCATATGAAATTAGGGTGATGGGAATCTTACGCAAATACAATTGGAAGTGGTACACAATGTTGCAAATCAACATCCATTTGCAAGGACTACAGCTGACAAGGTATTTTTTTACATCACTTTCTTCACATCCCTTAGTTTTACAACCTGTAATTTTTGGTTTATGTCAAAAAGGAGGCTCATATTTTGGAGGAAAATTATGCGTCCACTATTGAACCACCATCACCGACTATTGGTATCACCCAACTAGAGCCTTCACAGTTAGAAGAATCTGCACCTTGGGAAAACAACCAGTTCGACTTTGATCTCAACTTTGAGCATCTCATGGTCGCCTCCGCTACAGATATTGAGGAACAGCTGATCACGCGTAATGCCAATCTGGAGGTTAGAATTTTTAAGCGTAGCTTCATAGTTTTATAATTTGGTTACTAGTTAGATTGTATATAAACTCAACTATCTTTTCTTGTTTAATAATTTCAGTCATTTGAGCAGTTGTTAGAAGCCTCAAGTTCTCCAAAGGACAACTCAGTCTGGCCTGATGCCACACCATCAATCAGGCCTACTTTGGCGCCAAGTTTCAGTCACATACAATCCCTGGTGCTAGAGAAACCTATAAGCTCTCAGCAACCTTGTTCCACCTTCAAGGTCTCCTTAGAAAGGAAGAATGCCTCTTCTCAAGGTTGATGGTTATGTAGCAAACTCGGTTCCTTTGTAATATGAATCACTTTTGAAATATTCCATGGTTTTGTGTTGGAGCTTGTTTGTAAAAATCCAACCTTTCGAAACGTTTGAAACAGTATCGTATGTTCAATTAGAGAATTGTGGTTTATTGTGATCTTTTGGAAATTGTCGTAAGATGCATTATTTTGTTAGATGAATTTTTATGCAATAGAAAGAAAAAATTGCACTTTTTAGCATTTCTTTTGTTTTGGTGCTGGGGGCATTTGTGTCAAGAAAAAAAAAGCCTAACAAGTTGAGGGTAAATTTGTCTTTTAATTTAAAATGCTGCTGAAAATTTAGCTTCAGGGGTACATCAGCACTTTTGAATTACTCGGGGTACATTGACACTTTCTCATAAACTTGGGGGTACCTCTGCATTTAACCCAAAAAAAAAAAAAAAAAGTTTGTACATTAGTGAGTCTGACTGATGAATCAGATATCCATCACCATCAAAAATCTCCACAATTGAAATCCCAAAAACCCCATTATCACAATTCACACACAGTAAACACCCGGCAGTATTTTAGTACTAGTACTAATAATAGAGACATCAGTCCTCACCGAGTCCCCATTTCAGCTAACCAGTCGCCGCTTATAAGGTTATGGCCGCCACCACAAGCTCCGTAATCGCATGGTGCGCTCTCTTTCTCCATCAATGTCTCTTTTCACCCTCCGGCGAAGCTTACATATATCGTTTTTCACAGGGGCTCCGGTGAAGACGGCCAGCTGGGAATCGGCAACAATGAAGAGAGGGAATGGGTTTGCTGCGTCAAAGCTCTCGAGCCTTACACCGTCCGCTCCGTCGTCGCCGGCAGCCGCAACTCACTCGCCATTTGTGATGACGGCAAGGTGTTTGTTAAAATCACCCCCCTCACATTTAAACTCCCCGTGTTTTCTTACTCTACTGATGAATGATGGTGTTTGTTTTTGTTTGGTGGGATTCTTTTTTTAGTTGTTTACTTGGGGGTGGAATCAGAGGGGCACGCTGGGGCACCCGCCGGAGACCAAGACTGAGAGTGTTCCCAGTCTTGTGAAAGCTCTCAGGAATGTTAAGATTGCACAGGTGAAATTTCGTTTGCTTCTCAGTTCTCACTATAAAAGTTCAAAACTTTTTTTTGTAAATGTTTAATCTTTTTGTGGCTGTTTGTATCCTAGGCGGCTATTGGTGGCTGGCACTGTTTGGCTGTTGACGATAAAGGCCGAGCCTATGCTTGGGGTAACACTCAATATGTGCTTTTGATTAGCCATCTCATAGTAAACTAAGGATATGAATAATCTGATAGCCAATTAGCTGAATTTTTGTTTCTTTGGATTTTATGCATGAATGTCTAGTTTTCTTGCATCTATAGAGCTGTAATGGTTTGCTCTTTGATGTGGAATCTTGTAGGCGGTAATGAGTATGGACAGTGTGGAGAAGAACCTGAGCGGAGACCCGACACTGGAAAGCTTGTGAGGAGGGATATTGTGATTCCACAACGATGTGCACCTAGGCTTTCAGTTCGGCAGGTAATCTAGTCAAGAGAATGATGCATGGCTTGTGTTTTATTGTTAGGTTTACTTTCTTAATTTAGTCAGGTATTCATTTGAGTTTTCTGATGGCGAGCTGAGAAGTATGTTTGTTGGTTGTATTTGATAGTATATATTTCTAAGAGAGGCTTCTAGAAGGGGTTTGAATTATTCAAATAAATTTGTATGCTGGTATTTTATTTCACTTGTAAAGATTACTTGAATCTGGAATAGTGTAATTATTCTCATTTGAGTAATGCAGTTCATCTAGTTATGGGTAAAGATGGTGCTTATCTTTTTTTTTATGTGAATATCCCTGCTCGTTCTTGAGCTCGGGTGGATTTTTCTTCCTTCCTATTTTGAATATGCAAACTTTGGAATCAGTGGATTTCCTCTTTTTTGGCCTATTTAGGTTTATCTTTCTTGACACATGATTGCGCTTCACTTTCTGTTGGAAACAGGTAGCTGCTGGTGGTACACACTCAGTTGTTCTCACAAAGGAAGGGCATGTTTGGACATGGGGTCAACCATGGCCTCCGGGGGATATGTATGATGAATCTTTTGTTGGTGTTTACTGTCTTTAGAGTTATAACAATCTGTTTATTTAATATTCTATTTATTTTCTCCAACCTTGATACAGAAAGCAAATTTCAACTCCTGTTCGAGTTCAAGGTCTTGAAAGAGTGAAGTTGATTGCAGTTGGGGCTTTTCATAACTTGGCTCTTCTTGATGACGGAACCCTGCTAGCTTGGGGTAATAATGAATATGGTCAACTGGGAACTGGTGATACTCAGCCTAGATCACAACCCATTCCTGTCCATGGGTTGTCTGGCCTTACTGTGGTGTGTATATCTTTTGCATAAATTAATGATTGCTTTCTTGCTAATTCTTTTGTTGATTCTTGATTCACTCATCTGCTATTTTCTTCTGAAATCTTGTATTTGTCATACTACATTGCATTGTTAAGTGTCCTTTAACATATAAGGTCCATTAATTGTAGACTGGAATTAGCTACCCTTTAATATATTGACTTTCTGCGCATGATCAGGTTGACATTGCTGCTGGAGGTTGGCATTCTACTGCACTGACAGATAAAGGGGAGGTATTTCCTCTAATTAATATTCTTAGTAATACTCATAATTGTGCTTTTTTCTGGCACGGATGATTGGCAATTTGTCATGACTGTGACAAACGTTGAAAAAAAATTTAACTTGCCCAAACTATAAGTTCAATTGCTTTAATAGGTGGCTCGCAAGTTGCATATCTGTTGTATTGCACTTGAGTAAACTTTTAGCTCTACCATCTTATATATCTTTTCAGCTTAAAATAATGTGTTGGTACTTAATTCTGAAACTCATTGAGGTCTACTGTTAAAAACAAATTTGAGGTCTACTGGTCTATATGTGATTTTCGTGGGTGAAACCTTATAATGAAACCAAATTTAAAAATGAGAAAAATTATTGGGGGTGCTTAGCTTCATGATTTTTTTTTTTGGGAAGAAGACGGTAATGCATTTTGGATTTAGCATGTAGACAAGGGTGTCTAAACATTAGACTATAAAGTGGTAAAGGTTAGGACTGTTTTGATCTTTAGACATCATTACGTTTCAAGTGTAAAATTTGCTTATAAATTATACCTCACAATGAAGCTTCCAGGCCATTTTAGCTTCCCTCAATCATCAATACTATTACATTTTCAATTTAGCCTATGGGGATGTCGAATGTAGAGATTTCTGGCTCAAAATCTTGATATCTGCTGACTTTGTTCAAATTGTGTGGCAGGTTTATGGTTGGGGCAGGGGGGAACATGGTAGGCTTGGTTTTGGAGATGATAAAAGCAGTAAAATGGTGCCCCAGAAGGTTCAGCTTCTTGTAGGAGAGGGCATTGTTCAGGTGACAGCTCCATACTGTAACCTGCCATGCATTTACCTTACATTAGTGTGTTTCGTGTGCTTTCATGTGTCGGCAAACATGAATATATCTGTGACATGTTTACTCACTCTCTACATCAAGTGTTACTTGTTATAACTGGATTTCTAGGGATTCCATGCATCTGTATGATAATCGGACAACATGTATATTTAACATCATCAAAGGATCATGAAAATTGTATATCTCATTGATACAGGTGTCTTGCGGTGGGACCCACTCTGTGGCTTTAACACGAGATGGACGCATGTTTACTGTGAGTACTCGAATCATTTCAGTGGTGCACTCTAGCTTCTGAAATAGGCCTTATAACAAAGTTTTTCAAATTGAACATTTCAAGTCTATTGGAAGTTCTGAATGGTTTTTGGCTCTACGCAGTTTGGCCGAGGAGATCATGGGCGGCTTGGTTATGGTAGGAAGGTGACAACAGGCCATCCATCCGAAGTTCCCTTAAACAACATTCCTCAAGGAGGAGATCTTGCCGGAGGCAATTGGCGTGCCAACTTTGTTGCTTGTGGTGGCCGCCACACATTGGCATTAGTAGGGCAGAAATCCCTTGTAACCCCGGAGTAAAAGCTTATACTAGACATCTTCTTTTGGACTTGTTTTCTTATTGGGGGTGAGGATATGGATTGTAGTCTTGCAGAGTTTGTAAGAATCTCAATAAGTGGTGATAATAAATGGATGACCATGAGTTATATCAAGCTGAATTATCCGTTTGCAATTCATCATATAAACTCAAGAAGATGTATATATCATGTAACTATTGTAGCTGTATACCTAAACTTGAAGAAAATAGCTTACATATATATAGACATATCTAACAGAAAGAAGAAATTAACAGAAATGGGAAAGAAAAATACAAAATGGATAGTCCATTGCTCGGTTGTATGTACAAAAGATGGCCTAAAAATCAAATGGCCTGCTTGTCCGAAACACAAGAGCACCTGCAAAAGAAACTCAAAGTGAGCATTAAGAAATGAAGAATGTTATGTAGCAGCAGCATATAATTAAAGAAGTGAATACCAAGAGTTGGCATCAGAAGTGAAAGGGCCAAAGTGGCAAGCAGCTTCAAAGGCAGGCCTGTGTTGATCATGTCCTTGATCTCGATATGACCGGTTGTGAACCCGACAATGTTTGAAGGGGTTCCGGTGGGCAGCAAGAAGGCGAACTGGGCCCCAATGGCGCCCGGGATGACAAGCAGCAGAGGGTGAAGCCTCATGGTCTTTGCAATCTGGATGAGCAGTGGGATGACAAGAGTGGTGGTGGCGTTGTTTGACGTGAACTCAGTGATGCTGCCGCTGATGAGGCACACTATTGGTGCGATTGCCCAGTAGGGAGCCTTCTCCAAGAAGTCCAGGGCTTCTGATAGAACGTCCGCCAGACCACTACTTCTTACACCATCCGCTATCGCAAAACCTGCACCTAATAGCAAGACAATATTCCATGGAAGCTTCTTGCATTTTCCCCAGTCCATCAACTTCTCCCCCTTTTGCTTCCTGTTTGGGATTATAAATAGCACTGTAGCCATCATCACCTGCATGCATGAATTAGCTGTATTCTCAGTTTCTGAGAAACTCCGACAATAACTAATTCGTTACAAGACTTACACTGACAGTTCCATCACCAACTCGCCCGTTAAACAGAGATCCCCATCCAGGAGTATCATCTGTTATCGACCTCGTCATCCACAAAACTATCAAAACCTGCAACAGCATGAATCCAATCAAACCAGCCCTAACTTGGCCTACAAATCAAGCCATCTATCAACATGATACCCACCGAAAACACAGCCAGAACCATCTTCTCAGCAAAAGCCATTGGACCGAGCATATCAAGCTCCTTCTTCAAGTGGGACTTGTCCATATAAGCAGATAAGGCTTTCCCCGAGCCTCCCCTGCAGTAGAGCAAGCAGAGTATGGCCCAGAGGGCGATGAAGATGAAGCATGCAAGCGGAAAACCGAAGCAGAACCAAGTGCTGAAGCTGATGGGGTCGGCCTCCGGGAAGTAGCTCTTCCACATTCCGACGAGGATCAGGTTCACTCCGGTTCCGGTAAGCGTGCTCATCCCGCCGATGGCCGCCGAGTAGATGACGCCGAGGACCACCGCCTTGCAGAAGTTGGTGATGTGGACGGACTGGGTGGGACCGCAGTTGGAGGACTGGAGCTTCTGGAGGATTCCGGTGGCGACGGGCATCATCATCACGGCGGCGGCGACGTTGTGCATCCACATGCTGACGAACGCCGTCGTGGCGCAGATTCCCAGGAGGAGAAGGGGTGGGTTCAGCGGGTCGCCGCAGAACAGCAGGGTGATCTACGTCAATTGTTGATGTGAATAATGCAGATTAATAAAATGATGACGAGGAAAGCGAAAACGACTTCTTGGTCTCACTTTGAGTTTTCAATTCTACTCAAAATTGTACAAATTAAACTTTTTTAATATTAAAATTTAATAGGTGTGCATGATTGAAATGTGACTAGTAAGTATACTTTTGCAATTCTGAAATCTTCACATTGTTATAGTAAACTTTATGGGGGCGAATATGATGATCAAGAATTAATGATGATAAAACTAGTGGAATAATCATGATTCATGATAATTATTCTTTCACATATTGGTAAATACAAATGGAAGGTTGCTAGATAAGGAATATAAAACTCTAGTACGTGCTCCTTTCATTTCGGATTAGTCATGTTTAAACATTAGTTTTTAGTAATTTTACACGTAATTTTTTTTTAAAAAATACATATTATAAAAAAGTACGTATAGAGAAGAGTATCAAAGTTGGTAGCTATAGCATGCAAATTGGAGCAGAGAAAAATACAAGAAACTAAAATAGACAGATGATTTGAACAAAAACCGATTGCATCAGGCAAATGAGAAACTGACATGCATTATAAGGATAGAAACCTGAGAAACTTTACAAGGACAGAATGGTCCAGCCAGGTCCTATACAGGAATGATGTGCGTAACTGATTACTACTCGATTAACGATCGATTAACAAGTGTTGGATTATGTATGAAGATGGGATGTCCTACTTTGGGACAACTACCACGAAGGCCACTCGAATGTGCTACTCCTGTCTGACTGTCTCTACTACTTGCTCCTCCAATAATCCTCACAGTTACTATTTCTAGACATTATTTTTATGCAAATTTTTGCATAATAAAAAGACATTATTAGATGCAGTCCGTATTTTGCTTATTTTACGGTTTAAAATAAAAATACGTTTTCGATATATATATATCATGGTCAATAATTATATATGTTAGACATATGCAATATATATATATATATATATATTACTTCTATAGTATATACTTGCAAATACATTATATTTCATAATTATTATATATATAATTATATAATAAAAATACGGAAGCAAAATAATGAAAACACGAATAAGTGAATGCAAATGATCAACTTTAACATTGAAAATGAAAATGCTATAACGCATATTAATTTAAAATATTGTGACGGTTTTCGCATAACAAACAAAACATACATTAATCTTATCTTATCAACGCCTAATTTGCTTCATTATAAAATAAGATCTTGATAAACTTTTGAATCTCTTAATTGTGTTTCATTTTACATATTCGAGATGCCTATATGATTCGTGTGACATTTATCATTTTAAAGAGTTCGGCATTTCATCATATATCAGTAACTATTTCACTTTTGAAATTAAGCATTCTTTTTATCAAACATCAATAAATAAAGAAAGACAACAAGGTCCAAAATAGGAAAGTGAGTAAAAATGACAAAATATGGATAAACTCGCTTACGTTCAAAGCCAGCCGCCGGTGAATGTTGTAATGCTCGACGGCGAGGGCGAGGATGAAGCTTCCGAGCACGAGCGCGATGACATCATCCATGTACGACTTGGCCACGTCATCCGCCGCCGCGATCCCGAACAACGGGAACAAAAACAGCGGCGCCATGGAGGTGATGGGCATCGGCACCGCCTCCGTCAGCCACCACGCGAACATCCACGCCAGCACCGCCAGCATATTCCGGCCGGTGGCGCTCGTGTCCGGCAGCCGCACGAAGACGCAGACGACGGCGCAGAGCGCAGGCCCCAGCAGGATGAAGAGGTTGTTGAGCGTGAAGATGGACTCGCCGCACGAGTTCAGTCTCAGGTGAGACGACGAGGTTCTCCGGGGACCGGAGTCGGAGTCGGAGACGGGGAGGAGCAGCGGCGAGGTGCTGTCGGAGCGTGTGATTTCGTTATGGTCCACCATTTTTGTGTGTGGAGAAGAGCGAGCTTAGGTGGAGTTGTATGTGAAATGTGCTGGTTATGAAGAACAAAATAGTGATACTGAATATTTGAGTTGTTTGTGTTCACAATTTATAATGGGATTTGTGTATTTGTGTTTGTCTTTTGTTTCATAATATATTTATGGATGTGGCGGATGCTCATTGTGGCCATCTGTGCCATTTCTGATTCTTTCTTTCTTTCTTACAAGTTATTATTAGTACGTAACTAACACGTATCCGATTGACTAGTGAAGGTGATAAAATAGTGTACAAATACATAGTTTGTCATTGTTGTTACTACATAAATTGACACTAACTAATAACACATAAAACGACATAGTATATTATTGGGTTAAAAGCAGAATTACACCTGAATTTATAAGAAAGTGTCAGTGTACCTTGAGTAATACAAAAGTGATGATATACTTCTATAATTACATTGAATAAAGAAGCGTAACCCTAAAGCCAATTTTTCAACAACATTTTGAATTAAAAAACAAATTTACCCTCACTTGTTCCCCTGTTTTTTTCCCTGACCCAAATGCTCATGGGCACCAAAAAAATCCAAGAAATCGATATCACTGAATTACAGAATAAATGCACAGTATTATTGAAAAAATTTAACCTTTATATCCAAAAACTCAACAAATTGAAAAATTGATGAACTTACCATAATCTCGCCAACTCTATTCTCTCCTTTGATAATTTGAGCTAGTCACGCAAATTATTACTGGGTATGGCAATTTCGGTCCCCCGGCTTCAAACGCGTTCATCCCCGACTTCAAACGGGGCATTTTCGTCCTAGAATTTTTTTTTTTTACCATTAAATAATAGTGAGGGTATTCTTGACATTTTACATTTGGTAAAAGAAAATTCTGTCCAAATTATAAATTTGAGGATATAGTGACACTTTTAAAAAATATAAGAGTACATTAGCACTTACTTAAAAATTTGAGGTATAATAACACTTTTTTCTATATTATTATTAACTTAATAATGGTCAAGTTTCATTCAGCAAGTAACAACAGTCGAATCAGTTAAAGTGCTTTTATTTGGAATTTCGGTAGATATAATTAGTAATTTATGTATTAACCTATTATATTTTAACACCATGCAAATTTCTTCCACGTTACATGATAAAATTTAAATATATTAGTATTAAACACTATTTTTATTTGATGCATGCAATATCAGGTCAGGTCTAGTTTGAGTTTAGGTAGATTTTGGATCTTAATAATCAAGTTAAAGTGGTCATGTTGAGGTGAGTTCGGGTGACGTTGGATTGAGTCAAGATCATTTTCACTTGAGTATATAATCAGATAAACCGGTCATTTTAAGTGTGGCAGTTTATTTCGCGTAATTATGGATAGAATTTGACAACATTTCTGCAACTGTGTGCGTGTCAATCATAAAATTGGGCGATTTGTAAAAGTATTACTAAATAAAGTAAAATCGTTTTTTATTAAATACATGTAAAATCGTATCAGTATATTTAGTTATTTCCTTCAATATTTATTGAGTAAAATAACGTTTGGATTAGTGTTCTTCTTCTGGAGGTCATGCACGAGACATTAGGCAGCGAAGTTTGGTATTATCTGGGGGAGGCATGTTCTTACGTCAAGAAACTGCTGGACAATAATTCATTTCTTGTAATTAGAAGATTAACTAGGCTGAACAATCACTCTCAAAAATAATTGGGGAGGAAAATGCCCAGGAATGCGGTTGTGTACAAATTTAAAATTCAATTTTGTATGCATCACAAACAATGCCCTCAAACTCATAGACTATGGAATTTCCCTCTATTTTATTTATATATAATTTTAAGGACATAGACTATGGCATTTTGATTGGTGGAATTAAATATCCCCTGATCGCGTAATTTAAAATTAAATCTTCAGATTAAGGTTACAGGTCACCACGGTGCCCAACGTCTGTGGATCGATTAGACCGCCGACGTCAATGAAACCCTACTAGTATTATTATTATTGGTGATCACTGGCTTTTAATTATTTTAGGATAAGGCCGTAAATAGTAATTCTTCATTTATAAATAATTAAGGAGACGCTAATTGCTGTTTATTTTATTGTCACGTCGTATATAGAAAGAATGATAGATGGAAATTAAGTGGTCCACCAAGAACAATGAGAGCTCATGTTCTTAACCACAAGATGTGCCTTCGTAACGAATTGAAATGGGTTATTATTAGTTTTGTCCCATCACTTATGCATAAATCCCAGCTGACGAGGATGTTAGTCCTCCAATTTATTTATTGTGAAATGTGGCATTAACAGTGGAGCATATCTATACTATCTATAAAGAGCGAATGTGGGTTAGAAGTGCCGGTTTAGGTACGGCAACATGTTACCATTTCACCTTTCCCTTCATCCTCTACCCTATTTTCTCTTTCCTACTTCCTTCGACTGTAACCTTTTATTGTAAGTAACCAACAAGTTTAAAATAGGCGGTCATTGATCCTTTGAAATTCTACAAGTTGCCAACTTCATCCATATTATTATTTTCAATTGGAACTACCTTCTATTACGGTGGCCAGCGGAATGTAGGGCGCACCCATGACGTAAGCATGCTTGATTTTGTTGACCATGACTTCCACCATATTAATTAAGCTACACAATGAATACACAGTCTACGCTATATATGTTCACTATGTTTTCTTCTCCACCATTTTCTCTTGCTTCCCTTCTTTAAGTAGGTTTAAAAATAATTCAGCTGAATAATACGTTAGTAAAAGACTATATTTGTGACTTACTTAAGGGAAACCGGAGCAACTTGATCAAAATGATTTTTTTGAAAAGAAAAGAAGAAGAGAAACACTTGTGTGACGCGATCTTATGGTAAATATTTTTGAATCCACATTAATAATTAGGCTCACTTTTAAATATATAATAATTCATGCCTTAGGATAAGATGAGATTATCTAATTATTTGTCAAACCGGAATAATATAAAATTAAGGTTCCCTTCTATCTATTTTATTTTAGATAAATTCATATTTTCAATGAATAATATTTATCTATATAATTCAGCTTATTTCAGTTATACTATTAATATTTTTAATTCCTAAAAATAATTCGGTTTAAATACAGTTTAATTCAGTTCAATTTAATTCAATCTAATCTAAAAGAAAAACGGTATAGTCCGAGTTGAGCTGCACAGAGTGCAGCCACTTCATCTAGTATATTTATAAGAGCGAAAAGCTATTCTAAATTCAGGCTTTTGGTGAATGTCGTGGAAATTAATCTGCATTTTTGTATATTTTTTTTAATTAGAGGTTTGTGGTGATATGGGTCTCGGCCCATAAAAGATCACAAGAAGTGGGCCGGCAGAAGAGTAGAGAGAGCTCAGCCCACAAGTGGTCCTGACGTGAAATCAGCTATGTTGGACGCACCCGGTGTAACATCCCAACTAAAATCACATATTCATTCGGTGAATTTAGTTAGGATGTTTGCCTGGTTCGCACCAGGGCTCAAGAAATAGTATTCAGGCACAACTATAATACTGCTATTACATTTTAGACTTTATATTCAACTTTAAACTAAAAGATTCTTCAACTCAAACTACAAATGGAAGCAACTTCATAAGATTGTTTCTCAGTGCATCTACGATCTGGTAGCACCTCAAAATTCACCTAGCTATGCCATGCCATGCCACACATAATACACATAATGAGCTTGCGCCCAGTGGTGTTCCCCGTAAAACATAATAAACATATTCGTTTAACAGATAATACATCATTTCAATAATGAAACAAGATTATGAATACCTAATAACTTTCATCTTCACGAACTAATCGTAAGTGAGTTAAAACTAATTTACTTATATTTATTGATATTTAGATAGAAACACTCTAGGCATAAAATTCCAGTAAACTTAAGGTTAAAATATCAGATAGCTCATGTGACTCACAACTAGCTTTCAGATTTATAGGTTTACCAACTCAACACAGAAACTCCTTTCTAGCAACTTACTTTCAAACCAAAAATTTCAAATTCTTTTGTTCCAAATACAGAATTCAAACCCATACTAAACAGCACATAAAATAGACCCAAGTAGGATTGTGCAAGGATAAGACGGGTTTGAACATACTAGCAAAACAAAATTGTTATGAAAACTCATACAAGCGTTTGGATGCCTAAATTTTATTTTCTCAAACGAACAATACAGAGCTCAATATAGATGGTCATACTAATCATACAATGTTGCACATAAAAACACAACAGTAATCCCATAAGCCAAATCAAGTCATATTTTAACCTCAACACAGGGTATTCATGAGACTGGGATTGGAATAGACCAAGAAAGACAAAGATTTAATTATCACATATCATCAAGAAATATTATCTCACGACCAGTCAAACAAGATGGTACAATAACGTCAAGTCAAATAAAATTATTCAAGGACGTCAGGTCAAGACTCAAGCGATGGCTCCCATGAGATTACTCCCACGTAGCACTTAGCTCCTGGCCATATACAACATGTCAATCACCGCAAACACATCAAGTTGGCTTCCCGTACGTACGTAGCCCTTCATCTTTTTCAATAACAATCCTCACACGGAGTGTTGGCCGCAATCGACCATCTCCGTGCAAGTCCAGGTCACAATATATCCCGACTACACCAACCTCCTGCCGCGTGTACGAGTAGTATATTGCTTGGTCCATCTCGCATGACTATTGGCCGCAACTGACCTAGCCGTGCGAGGCATGGTCACAAAATATTCTCACTTGCACAAAACTCCATATTCCGAGTGCAAGTAAGTAGTATTTTGCTCATGGCATCATATAAATATTCTAGATACAAATAAGGCACACATATCTATTTAATATTATTTAAGTCAAGAATTTAAACAATAGTATATGCAACACACAGAGTAACCACAACTAGAAGAGGAAATTGACAAAAGACAGTGTAGACACCCAAAATCCTTCAAAAATATGTATGAAGACTAGTATTACCATAATATGCATATATGCAAAGAACACAAGTAGCACATAGGCATGACAGCCCCAAAACTTTATAGATATATTCTATAAAGTTTTGAAGAGTGAGAACACTCACCTGATCAGAACCTTCAAAAAGCAACTCAATTTACAAAAGTTAATCCAAACTAACGGATATTCAGTTTCCCATGGTTCTAGTTTTCATCTCATCAACTCTTGTTCTGCATTCAGATCCTGGTCTTAGTAAACCTAAAATTCCGTGTATTTTTCACTAACTCTGAATTACACTCTTTATTTTAATGCTCTTTGGATCAAGAACTTTATGTTTATAAAATATGCGTCAAGTATCAAAAGATAGAACTTTTAAATTTTGTTATTTAAATGTTTGTTATCAAATGCATACTTAGTGGTTCTTTACCAAAATTGTATAATTTACAGCTAATAAAACAAAACAACAGACTCTAATCAGTAGAATTAGATGGTAATTCAATTTAGTTGGCGTATCAGCGCTCAGAGATGTACGAGATACTAAAATTATTGGAAAATGAATAGCACAACTTCTAACTTCCTGTATCAAAACTCGTGAATGCAGAGCTTGGTATAATTGTTTCTAACTAAAATTTTAGCTAGTTAGTTTTCTTCTAAGCCTTATAGATAAGGGAGATGATCTCATGTGTGTTAAAGATGCAGAAGTTCAAATCAAAACTAAAGTTATAAAGTATTATCATTTTAGGATACTCATGCGTAAAGTCAACCATTAATTGCAGAACTATAAGATAATATTTCTAACGCGAATCTAGACATATTAGAATCATTCTTAATCTCCAAAGATCACTAAAATATCGTTTTTGAAAATATGTAATCAATTTCTTACAACGAAACCAGAGTTAAAGAGATTCACTCGCAAAAGCTAGCATCAAACCCAGATTGTCATTCTTTCCTTGAAATTATTTTTCCCACTGCATTTTGTATAAACTAATCTTACTTGTTTCCAGTACTTAAATGCTCACAGAGCTCAAAAAATAATCTACACATAAGATAGATTAATAATTTAAAACCATTGAGAGTAACTAAAATTCTGCAATCTCAGAATTTCAATAGCTTTATAGTCACTGGTTTTGCTATGAAATGTATTATTTATTGCTTTTAACATGTATTTTAATGTTTCGGGTTCACAACATAGAAAAAACAATCAACTAAACTAAAGTGATGGTTAGCATGTTATAACTATCTTAAGTTAGATCTGCTCATACTCCTTATTCTTCATACACAACAAACTTAAACATTAGTTATCTCACTTATCACTTGTCCGATTTTGACAATCCCAGGTTCTATATTGTATATGATCTCAAAAGGATTCCAGTGCTGTAAGAGTTCACATAATCAGAATTATAATTTAACAAATTCAGGCTTCAAAGGTTCAGTTCGCAGTGGTTTAACGCAGCAGACTTGAAAGGCAATTATCTGATTCATAACTTATTCTTTTTCCACACTTACAACGTCTATACTGAAGTTTATATCACAAGGATCACATAGATATCAAACTCAACAAAATCCGAGTTACGGTTTATTAGATACAGATTTTTGTTTTTAAGTTCAGGCTTCCAGTTGATCTGCTGCAACAAAACATGTAACAAGCCTAATTTCAAAACTATTTTTCTCACTCATTTTTAATCCAAATGAATTGATTCTTCATATCAAATTGAACTTCAGAATCTGAGGTTTCTAAATATATCACTAATATTCTGAGTGGGGTTGCAGATTTAAAGATACATATTTTAAAAAATATGCAGTATTGGTTTTAACAGAATTTTCCAGATTTCAAGTCTTCTTTTACATATACTACTCCCCTTAAAATTTCACCGATAAACCCTAGAAACATCACCCTACACTATGGTTCATTTTGTGAAGGTAACAGGAGTATAAGACTCGACCAAATCCGAGTGATGATTCAGCAAATAATTGCTCTATAAGTTTTGGTTTCGGTTATTCTGCTGCAACAGGACAGTAAAAGGGCTGAACTTTAAAACTCTTTTTCTCCCTCGTTTCTCAATCAAATTAGTATGTTCTTGATATCAAGTTGTAGCTTAAAATCCAAGGTTTTCAGTCATACTTTTATTACTCTGAATGGAATTATAAATTTTAAGTTACAAGTTTTTGAAGTCCAGTACCTCATATTCATCTGGAAATTCCAGATTTCCTGTTTTTCTCACACACACAATCCTCTTTTTACCGTTCAGCTTATTAATCAGAAAGTTATCAATACATGCATCTGTAAATTACCCTATTCCTACCAGCTCTCACATAGCCATTCAACAGGTAATCGAAAACTACAGTATTCAGTTCAAAATCGAACCCTTCCAAACAACTAACCATGTCATGAAAATAAAACAGAACATCCGAGGGACTAGAACCGCCAGAAACATAGCTATTCATCATATTTTTAGCTAAAATGTAGTGTGGGGAATAGCTCACCAGCGTATGCAGAAAAAACACGGTGTTACAGCCCCAAATTTCCCTAAGTAGTAGACAGTGCCGGGAAAGGTCCGGGTCTTGTGTGTCAGATCGACGGGCAAGCTGACGGCCGGACTGACGGGTGAACATGTCGTGATCCCATCAGGAACTGTCCCTCTCCGGTGAGCAAGGCATCTGGGTACCTATCCATCAGACTGACGGGCGGACTGACGGATGAACAGTCTCTCTCCGGTGAGCAAATCATCTGGGTACCTGCAAATCCATAACGTGACATCACTCAGGGCGGGAGGGCTATTGCCCGTGCCCGCTCCGATGCCTAAGTAAGATCTCCTGGCTTTAGGAGGCCGAGATGGATATATCAGGAGAAATGAGGGAGAAACCAGATCCAGGAGAGAGAGAGAGAGAGAGCGAGAGAGAGAGAGAGCGAAGCCCCTTTCCTTGTTGCCCTTCCTTCTGTTTTATAGCCTCATGAGGAGGAGGCTCCTTAGGGTTTTCCTTTGGGCTGGAGCCCAATAAAGAGGGAGTGGGCTCTCGGCCCAGCTCCCTGACAAGTCCCCCCTAGTTCGAAGTCGTGATGATGTCTCACGCTTTGGACTATGGTAGGTCGTCGGGAGCCATTTCATCAAGTCGAGCAAAATCGAGATTCGTCCTTCTATCTGGTTATTACCTTCGTTTTCTTCTAACTTGTACATTCCATTCTCCCACCCATTGATTCATCCAGTTGAGTCGTCTGATCGCCCATCGAATCAATTAGTAAGTTAATTGATCGTGACGTCCATCATTGTATTTGTTGCATGCCCAGGTTCACAAGACCCTTGGGCGTGTTTGGCGGCTACGGGCCGATACCCTGTTAGATTAGCCACGACGGGAGGGGCATGAATGCCTCTTAAGCGTCTTTCTCTCCTGCCAGAGATGCACTCGTGTCGGGCGGCAGTTATGTAGCTTGTCCCTTGAGGCATCTACTAACGGAAGATTTTCTTCGAAGCGGTGGTGCCCTTATATGAATTAAGGACAACTAGCTCATTCTTCAGTAGCCTGACGAAGTCGACCATCAATTCAGCCGTTGGCTCGATGGTCGGGCAGACAGTAGCTTACCATCCACATTAACTGTTCATCGATGAGATAGATGTAGAATCAGACATCTGACCTCAACTCCTTCGTGTTATTCCATTCTCACATTAACCGCGACGTTGCACTTTAGGCGCTCACATGTAAACTTCTTTCCTTCGCAACGGCTTCCTCGGTAACTTGAAAATTGGTTGGCTATGCGTTCGTATGAACTGGCGAGTGAGCTGACGAACCAACCGTTCTGGCATACATCCGGCAACTCATAGTCGCGGCCATGGACCAGATCACAACAGGATCTTTCTTGCACTCTAGGTGTCTGAATGTGAATTCCCACTCATGGCGATATCCGCTTAAAACGGCCGGGGCTGGTCCACAGTCTGGAAGAACTCGGCGGAGGGGTTGATACGGTTTGATAACCTTGGGTGCCCTTGGCAGCTCCCGGCAAATCATTACACTGGTGGGGGAATAGGTTCACGGGACTGGCTGTTGATTGGTTCATTGCGAGGTCAACCCCCGAGGTGGGTCAAGGTTTTACTTTGCATGAGAAACTCCGTCTTTGGTGTCCATGATCAAATCAAACCCCGCAACTCACCAGGGAGCGTGGCACTGTGCCCAAACAAATGGTGGCTTTAGACGGCATTCTAGTCGCTGATCCGAAAAGTCCCTGGACCGGACGGTTGACCGGACGGCGGGACCGATGGTCAATCGAATGGCCGAATCGACAGTAGATCGGATGGCGGGACCGAAGGCGCAGATTGGTTTTCAGCTTGGTAACCATCCTAACCAGTGCGGGAGGGCTTAAAATTCAGGGCAGATACTGCGGTTTGCTGAGCCATCCCAACTTATCCGCAACTCGTTTTCTCTTTGGGGCTTTCACATTACCACTTTGCGCATTCAATGTAGCTCGCCTAGGCGCGTGACACTCGACGTGGTTGTTGTGGTGCTATCGTCTTCGGACAAGCTACTCATTCTGGTGTCTCACCTAGGTCATGCTACCATTGGCTTGAATGGTATGGCCCCATATTTTTGGTGGTATGACTGAGTCGTCGTGCCTCCTCCTCGTCGGTGATGACCAATGATCAAGGGATACGACCTACTGACCGAGCAGTTTGCCTAAGTCGCGGTGTCATCTCCTGAAGGAAACTCGTGCACAATCTGACGATTTACCGGATGGCTGACCTGTCGGGGCGAACTGGTCGGCTTCTTGGTAGCCGTCTGGACCGGTCTGCTCGATTTGAACTTCCAATCAACCATTGCGGTATGCCGAGCCATTCCTTTTATTCGCAACTCATCATCCCAGGTCATTAGGCTAATCGTCTGATGAGCCGGTAACTTGGATGAGCCGATGGCTCGTCAGTAGAATCATCCGGTGAACCTCTTGTCATGCGCGGCCATCATTCACTGCGCATAATGGAACCACTAGTGCGAGTCTTTGAACTAAATCTCCTCCCAGGGCTAAGCCTCTCGGGGGGTTGGATCGCCTTATGCGGTATAGGCGGGGTGGCTCATCAGGTGAACCACCTGACCGGCCGTTTGTTCTCGATTCCGGTTTTTGTACCATTCAAGACCTCGAGATATGTTTGGAAAGCGGGGACACGGCTCTCGCACCTGCCCAATCGCAACCGTTCGATTCGCTGTCGGGCCGTTTGACGGTCAGTCTACTCGAGATTGCGTGTTTTTCATATCAAGGGTTCGCAAAACCTCGAGATATGTTTGGAAAGCAGGGACCCAACTCTCGCTCATACCCGATCGCAACCGGTCGATTCACCGTCAGGCCGTTCGATGGTCGGTCCACTCGGGATAGATTGGGGGCAACGAGCTCAACTGCGTCATCAAGAAAATGAAATCGACTAAGGGCCGTCCTGTCGATCCATCGAGCTTACCGTCGGGTCCACCGTCGATTGCGCTGTCGGGATGGTTGTCCGAAAAGCTGAGTCAGCTGCGTCCCCAGATAGTTTAGGGGCAACGAGCTCGATCACGTCGACTAAGTTTCATCCTGACGACCCGCTCGAGCTGACCGTCGGGTCCGTCATTGAGCCCACCGTCGTAGTGGGCGTTGAAGCGACTGAATTGGCTGCGTCTTTAGACAGTTCGAGGGCAACAAGCTCGTTTATGTCGGCAAGCAAACGGAATCGACTAAGTATTGCCCTGACGACCCGTCGAGCTTACCGTCGGGTCCATCATCGGGCTCACCGTTGTAATGGGCGTTGAAGCGACTGAATCGGCTGCGTCCCCGAACAGTTCGGGGGCAACGAGCTCGTTTATGTCGGCAAGCAAACGAAATTGACTGAGCACTGTCTTGACGACCCGTTGAGCTTACCGTCAGGTCCACCGTCGAGCTCGTCAGTCAATGTGAATGTTGAAAACGACTGAGGTGGCTGTGTCCTCATAAGGTTCGAGGACAACGAGCTCAGTTATGTCGTCAAGCAAGCGTGGGTAACTAAACATAAGTACTGCTAAGACCTGCTTTATATTACTTGCCACAAAAGAAAACACATAAATATCCAAGCCGATACCTGGTCATCCATTGAACTTCCTGAGGTTGCTCATGTTCCACGTCTGGGGAACGGGCTCGCCCGCCATGGTGTGGAGTTTGTAAGCTCCATTGCCAAGCGCTTCTGCCCCTTGGTATGGACCCTCTCACGCAACGTCCAGTTTCTTCGTCCCTTCTGCTCGGCTGGCCTCATTTTTCCAGAGGGCAAGCTCTCCTACCTTCAACGAGCATTGGAGCAAATGTCAGGGAGCTACTCTCGGGGCGACCGTTGGAGCAACTGGCGGGGAAACCGTTGGAAGCAACCGTTGGAGGAACTATCGGCCTCTCCATCTTGTCGAGCAACCGTCGAGGTGAGCGTCGATGCAATCGTCAGAGGCAACCGTCGAGGCATCCGTTGAAGCGACCATTGGAGCAACTGTCGGGGCAACCGGTGAAGGAACTATCGGCCTCTCTATCTTGTCGGGCAACCGTCGAGGTGACCGTCGATGCAATTGTCAGAGGTAACCGTCGAGGCAACCGTTGAAGCGACCGTTGGAGCAACTGTCGGGGCGACCGTTGGGAGTAATCGTTGGAGGAACCATCGGCCTCTCTATCTTGTCAGGGCAACCTTCGAGGTGACCGTTGATGCAATCGTCAGAGGTAACCATCGAGGCAACCGTTGAGGTGACCGTCGATGCAATTGTCAGAGGTAACCGTCGAGGCAACCGTTGAAGCGACCGTTGGAGCAACTGTCAGGGCGACCGTTGGGAGTAACCGTTGGAGGAACCATCGGCTTTTCTATCTTGTCGGGGCAACCTTCGAGGTGACCGTTGATGCAATCATCGGAGGCAACCATCGAGGCAACCGTTGAAGCGACCGTCGGAGCAACTATCGGCCCCTTTATCTTGTTTCGCCCTCGCTCTTGGCCCCAAGTCTCACCCAGAGATCCGTCGGGCAGGTCATTCGACTGGCGAATCACCCGATGCCTCGAGCGGATTCTCCAGATGCATGAATGACAAATACAATCGAGCAAGGCAGTATTATGCGCAATTAAAATGAGTACCATCTGAAGCATCCTTACACATTGTAACAGAGCATGGTCAACGTCTGCGGCCTGCGCTGCGGGCTCGTCCACACATCGGGGCAACCATTGAGGTGACCATCGGAGGCAACCGTCGAGGCAACCAGATGACTCTACTTGTCACTCGACAGGTTGATTTTGCAGAAACATCGTATTTTTTGGATCGTACCATTTGTGCACATGTGCTAAGTTATGGTACACTCTTCCCCCAAAAAGGAAATGTGTAAAGAGATATTTAGGATGGTGTTTGCACATATATGGGTATGGCTTCTTCCTTTGCGGAAAAGAAGAGCATGAATAGTTTTTCTAACAATCAAGAACGAAAGTTTATGACTGGTTTATGATGTCTTCATAGCTATTTAACACAGATCTGGGATTTAAGCCATAAAGTTCGGATCTTTGTCGAAAACCTTCACTTTTTGGGCTAGAATGAATGGAATTAATCTGTTCTAGCTTTTTGCTGGTTGACTTTTACAGATCTGAACTTTTGGCTCTAAAGGCGGTATCTTTGGTGGAGATATTCCCCTTTTCACAAGAAACTAACCTTGAGCTTATGATTTAGCTCAATGGAGGATGATTTGGAAGCATCCATGAACTGCGTGGGCGACTTAACGTTTAATCCCCAGAGACGGCGCCAATGTTACAGCCCCAAATTTCCCTAAATAGCAGACAGTGTCGGGAAAGGTCTGGGTCTTGTGCGTCAGATCGACGGAAAAGCTAACGGCCGGACTAACGGGTGAACATGTCGTGATCCTATCAGGAACTGTCCCTCTCCGGTGAGAAAGGCATCTGGGTACCTATCCATCAGACTGACGGGCGGACTGACGGATGAACAGTCTCTCTCCGGTGAGCAAATCATCTGGGTACCTGCAAATCCATAACGTGACATCACTCAAGGCGGGAGGGCTATTGCCCGTGCCCGCTCCGATGCCTAAGTAAGATCTCCTGGCTTTAGGAGGCAGAGATGGATATGTCAGGAGAAAGGAGGGAGAAACCAGATCCAGGAGAGAGAGAGAGAGAGAGAGAGAGAGAGAGAGAGAGAGAGAGAGCGAAGCCCCTTTCCTTGTTGCCCTTCCTTCTGTTTCATAGCCTCATGAGGAGGAGGCTCCTTAGGGTTTCCCTTTGGGCTGGAGCCCAATAAAGAGGGAGTGGGCTCTCGGCCCAGCTCCCTGACACACGGCAAGGCTCGGAGAAAAAGCCGCATCTGCTTCCTGAAGTAGCTGTAAGCGCAATCTGAGTCGTTTATGTATGTCAAAAGGGATTCCACCAATTGGGTCGGCGACAAAACTCCATCTTTATCGTCATTAGCAGAAGCTGTGATTTTTGGGTAAGATTTAGGGGATCTTCTGGGGATGGAATAAGGGTTTTAGGGAGTCTCTAAAATGGTGGAAAAGAAGACGATGATGATGGTGGGGATCTTTGGGAACGAATCAATCGCCATGGAGGAGGAAAACGCCTCTTTTTGGCCGGAGTGTGCGTGGCGCACTAGTATTCTTCCCGAAGGTTTTAACTAATTTGCTTTATACTGTAATTTCTAATTTTAATCATATATGAATGTTGTTATTACTTAGTAATTAAATAACTTACTTAACTTTTCAATACCTTGATAATTTATTTCCTATAACTCTAAAAACATTTACACCAGTCCCTGTCTATTTTTTTATTATTATTATTCATTTTATTCAAACGACGATGTCGTATATATATATATATATATATATATATATATATATAAATACTTCTCTTCAAAGATTTTGTATTCCCTTTTAACCTATACTTAGCAAAACCTATAATATATATGATTCTTATAACTATACATTTTGCTCTTATTGTTTCCTTGTAAATCTATAACCATTTTGAATATATCTCTTTTATTATCTTAACTCTTGATGATAATATTGATAATTACTCACTTAAATTCATCTATGACCTAACTTATTATTGTTAATCTTGCCGGGTGTTTGTCTGAGAGCCTAGGTCTTCACACCCGGGGGCAAGAAGGACATGATAATGATTTCACACCCCGAGTACACAACAAAATGAGGACACTCGGCTAAAGGCTCGTTGGGCTCTTCCATTATAAATAGAGGGATGATCAACAGTGAAAAGGTATGTTCTATCAGACTTAGATACTCTCTGTATTTATTCATATTCTTTCTCCTCTGCATAAAGCCAAATCTTCATCATCACGCCGGAGCGTCTACCCTCGTGAGACCCGGGGAGCTTCGTTTTGCAGGATCTAGGTGAGAGAACCACCGCGGGCTAGGATTCCAGCTTACCCCTGATCAAGCTTATACCGGAACTGGTATCTAGGAGTAGACTGGTAGCATCAGTTGACACGCCCAGTGGAACCGATATCTTGTGCTTCGTTATGCCACGCGGTAGGCCCAGAAAGAACGGAGGAGAGCCACCCCCGGAAACCAACCAGGCAGAGGGCGGTCCTAAGACAACAAGGGTCGCAGCTGCTGTTGCAGCATGCAAGGCGACTGAGGAGAAGGAGCGGGCGCGCAAGGAGACTGCCCGGTTGGCCGCTGAGAAGGCGCGAGCGACTGCTGAGAAGCGTAGAGGAAAGAAGACGATGCCGGAGCGCACCCTTAGGGAGATGCAGAAAGATCAGAGGGAAAAAGCCCGGCAGGAGAAGGAGATGAGTTTTGAGTCTACCTAAATTCGATCGATTTATCAATTTAGATCGGTTTATCAGTTACCGTGTACGGGACAATATAATGTCAAATATGCAGAATTTTAAATAACACAGCAATTGATAACGCAGTTCGGTTTACAACCTACTCTACGAGGTAGCTTCTGCCCAACTTGAAGAATTTCACTAGAAAGCCCAGTTACAGTACAAAATCCCTTTGCTACTTAACTCTATAACTAGTGCGAGTCAAGGCTACACTTCTTCAAGCTGTCCCAAACACAAGCTCCTTCTCTGCTGATCTCCCGATCGTTGTTGTCGTTGTCGTTTGTCGATCTCTGTGAGTGAACCTCAAAACACGGCTCTAACTTCTGCGTCGATTCTTCTGTAGCAAAAACCTCAAACTCCCAGTTTATGCTTATACGTTGAAACTCCTGAATCGATGTTGAATATAGCCATAAGGTCCTGTATTTATAGAGCATTGAATCCCTTGATCAATCGGATTCATCACTCTTCTTTTTCCTGTATGAATTGTGATTTCCATATTTGCTATTCTATTACATAAGGGAAAAGAATGTTCTAGATCAAATTAGGAATAAACCATATTAATTTGGTTCTATTCCAAATATGTTTTAATCTTACCAAATAAAACACAAAACAGAATCTAGATTGGATTCGGCTGAATATCATCTTTCCATGTTTGCTCGATCAGCCATAATTAATCTTGGACTTCCTTGTTTGTTGTTTTTCTGAATCTGCATCTTCTTGACATTACTTCATATCAAAGTTCCTGAAGAACTTGGCGCCTGACATAAATTCATGTCAAAGTCTTCACCGTTCATAAAAATTGCCAACTCAATAATTCTTGACTTTACAATCTCCCCCTTTGGCATTTTTGTGAACCCAACACTTCTTGACTTTTAAAAATCTCTTCATAGCACAAGTGTTGTTGTAACTCCCCCTGAATCCTTGAACAGCTTATTGATCATCAAAAGTTACAGGTCGCGCAGAGGACAGTCGAATGTCCAGAACATCAGAAAAACATATTACATGGAAATAAACTAAAAAGTTTAAGAAGTCCAAGAATATCAAACTACTCTCCCCCTGGGGACATTAAAATGCCAAATCCACCTTGCTTGTCTTCATGTAGGCTGTGCAGTACTCAGCAGGTGCTTACAATTCCCCAAAGTTCACTTCTTGAGAGTAGCAATCTCGTCATCAGTCTCAGTATTTTCACTTGATCCATCAGTTCCTTCACTTGATTCTGAACTTGATCTTTTAGAGCTTGACTCCTTCTCAGCAGATGAATCCTCATCATCATCTTCACTGGACTGTGATCTCTCCTTCTCAGCTGAAGCATTCTGTTCTTCAGCAGCAGCAACAACAGCATTAGCAAGGGTTTCTGCCAGAGGACCCATTTCTTGCTCAATCATCTGCATCACAAAATTAATCTCCTTCATCTGTGCTGCTAATACTTCATATCTAGAGTTTAGAAACTCCAGTCTTGCCTCATTCCTTTGCATCTCAGTCTGATCAGTCTCATCTACTGGTGGAATGTAGGGCAAATCAATTATTCTCCCCCTATTTGTCACCTTCTGGGTAGGCTTGTACTGCTTGATGGTTACAATCTTGTCAGAATCCAGTGCAAGCTCAGAGAATATTCTGGTAATGAGGCCTGGGTTAATCAACCTCTCATTCCTGACACAGTTGGCACACTTAGCAATGTGCTAAAACATTATAGCTCCTAGGTTGATGTCAGCTCTTTTCCCCAATGCATACAGAAAGTGCCCTAGATCCTTTGTGACCTCTGAGATGTCTTATGTAGGTATCCAAATGTGTATTCCCATCTTTAATGGATAGAAATATCTCAGAGTCAGCATTGATGATGGCACATATTTAGCATTCCACTCCATCACTCCTTGGTTAGTGATCTTAGCAGCAGCATCATTGATGGAGAATGCAAAATCCAGAGGGAAGGCAGCATCACTGTCCTTAACAGGTAAACCTAGCACTTCTCTAATTTTTCTGGGAGAGAATTCTAGAGTTTGTCCCCTAAGCTGGATTTTATGAAAGTACTGGGATTCTGGCTCATCTATCCCATCATGCATAGCCTCATAAAATTCATGGACTAGGTTCTCATTGTATGCAGTATAACCTCTCACAGTACTAGCACAACCTAAGTAATTGAGGAAATCAGAAAAACCTGTACTGATGAAGCTTTGTTCCTCAAATTCAACTTCTGGCCAAATCTTTCTCTCTCTGATTGGCTTGGCTGGCTTCTTCCTGCTTGCTGCATTGGTTCTCCTCTTCTTTGTAGCAGCTTGAGAATTCTCTTCATCTTCCTCATCCACTGAAGTTGCAGCTCCATCATCTTGAACTTCTGGAGCACTGGACATTTGAATGTTGCTGTTAGTAGCAACTTTTTCCTTCGGGGCAGCAGCTTCAGTCTTCTTGGAAGCTCTCCTTTTCCTCTTCAAGGATTTTAAGAACTGGGAGAGAGGCACGTGTTTACTGGCACTATCATCTAGGTCACCAGTGGGATCAGTTGGTGGCTCCATTTCTTGTTGAGCAGCTTGCCTTGCAGCAGATATAAATAGGTTGCCTCCAGTCTTCATGGCAACACTTGAGTGTGACCTCTTTTTGGCCATCACCTTCTTCTCTGCATCACCAACAGGTTGGTCTTTCACATTTTGAGCACTAACATTCTCCTCCATCCTTGGTTTAGCATCCTTCAACTCTTCAGCACAGATCACATAGACAGTCAAATGTCTATCCATCTTTCAGTTCTTCAGCTTGATCATATAGACAGTCGAATGTCTATACTCCCTTCAACTCTTCAGCTCAGCTCTTCTTGGTAGTATAGTAACAAAATAACTACTTCTAACTATACTAACTAATATTTTTGTATTTTCTTTTTGTATTTTTCTTTTGTTTTTCTAGAAAATATTTACATAAAAGCTGTAAATCTACACTACTACTACATACTTAGAAAAACTACCTCACAGTTAGCCAACACCTAAGTGTTGCATGAGCTCTTCAATCTTTTCACCATAAAGAGTTTCGAGCTATTCTGAAGTATTGTTGTTCTAATAAATCAAGGTGATCTCCTTCTTCTCCACAAGATCTCTTATCAAGTGCTTAGTCCTTGTGTACTGAACTGAATTCTTTACAATGTTAATGGCACTCATCCATATCATTTGAGCATAACACATTCCTCCGGTGGATGTCCTTCTATCTGAGTCATTGCTTGCAATCATCAAAGCAAGACTATGTTCAGCCTGTTGAAGCATACACAAGAATCCCCCTCGTTTGTTGCATGGATGGATCAGAAAATGTGTCAAACATTTCCATGGAACTATCTTCAACTCATACAATGCAGTCGTCATAACCAGTTCATCAGCTACTGAGTTACTTTTAGACATCCATCTGGTTATACGGACATTCGAATGTGCATGGCTTGGACTAAGAATCCAAACATCATTCTTGATAGACTGTTCCAACTCGGCTTGCACGTCAGCTATCAAGTATTCATCCTTTAAAACTTCTCGCACATCTTTGGGCTTAATCACAGAAGTATAACATGAATATCCTGCTAATGTAATGACAAATCCTGGCAATCCTGTCAATTCCTTGTAGTTTATAGGATTTGTTGGTCGAAGTCGCATCCGATGCTTCCGTTGAATCTCAACTTCATCTACAGATAGCTTATGCACAGTCTCTGATTGACCTCCTTGTATAACCATAGCACTAGAATCATCTGAATCATACATACTGTCATATGCATCCTGTTGTCCAGTAGACATTAAAATGTCCGGAGCATTCCGTTTCTTCACATCACCAGTAAGATCGTCATTTTCCTTCTTATCAGATTTCTCGGAGTCAGGACTAACCCTCATACATTGAACATCAAGATCCAGTACATAACAATTATTCGAGGTTCTCGATCCAGTAAAAACTCCATCATTATGTCTCATGAAACATGTTTTCTTATCAAAGTTCACAATCATGTCACTATCACACAATTGACTGATGCTCAGTAAATTAGCCTTCAAGCCCTCTACCAGACACACATTGATAAATATCGGAAATCCTTCAATCACAAGATCTCATTTTCCAATAATCCGACTCCTTTTTCCATCACCAAATCTTACAAAACTAGGAAAACATGGCTTTAAGTGTTGTAGTAAATCTGGGGATCCAGTCATATGTCTTGAACATGCACTGTCAAAGTACCATGAATCTTGAAATTCGGCATGATGACACACATAGCTTGAGTAGCATACCATGGTAGACTTTGGTTACCAAATTTTCTGGCTAGCTGGCTGTGAAACATTGTGGGCATTATAATGTGAAACTCGCTTTACTGGTAGTTTCTGCTTCATCTGGGTAGTATAATTTCCTGTATTATTCTAAGTGTGAACCATGTCTCAAAAGAGAGCAAAACATTTGTTCTTAGAGTGTCCAATTCTCTTGCAGTAGCTACACTTTCGAACCTGTTTCTTCTTCTGGACTGGAGACTTCACATCAACTTTCACCGTTGGTTGAGAATCTTTCTGGTACTTGCTCAGAATTTTTGAGGGCATGTTCTCATAACCAATACCATGTCTAGTATGTTGTCCCATCGTCAACATTTCATCTAGTTTGGCTCGTCCAGTATTGAGTTTGTGGATTGCATTTTCTGCTTTCTCTGCTCGTTCAGTTACACTGGTCAGCTTCTCCTGTAGTTCATCATTCTTCATTTTCAATTATGCCTTATCTTTTGTAAGCTTTAGGTTGATTTTAACAATATTTTCCCAAGATTTATGCAGGTCAATGTATGCACTACGAATATCATTATCTGAGTTTCTCTCTTCATAAATTGAATCTTCTGTTTCCTCGATTTTGACATTCGAATGTCCATTCCCTTATATCAAATAATTCAGCAACCTTAGCTCCAAATGCAACACAATTGCTCGTCAGACCTTCAGTATCTTCATCTTCGTCACTCCAGCTAGAAATAATAGTTTGATCACTCATCTTAGCACTAGGACAAACATTTTGAAAGTGCCCTAAACCTCCACAGTTTCTGCACCTTTCATCTTTGCTTCCAGCTATGTTTATTCTGGGATTTTGCTGCTGCTGTCTTGAAGACCTGAAGTTTCTTGGTTCTTGGATTCTAGGTTTCCAGTTAATTGATCTATCTTGAGAATTCAGGTTTGAGACTTTACTCAGAATTTTGGAGAAATCTCTGGTCAATAAGGCTATCTCTTCACTACGTTCATCATCATCCGGACATTCAACTTCCTCAGTTGCAGTGGTTCTGAAGGCTAAGTTTTTTTTGATCTTCTATTCAGAATCACGATGATATTCAATCTCATAGGCTTGTAATTGTCCCAACCAGTTCATTCAGATTTATCTTTGTTAGGTCTCTAGCTTCTTTTATGGCTTCCACTTTATTTCCAAATTGCCCTTTGGTAGACATCTAAGGAACTTCACGATCAGCTTTGGTTGTTTGTGTTTCTTGCCAAGAGCAACCATTTTATTCATTAGATCTCTAAATCGGCTGTTAAACTGGGAAATGGTTTCATCTTCATTCATCATCAAGAGTTCATATTGTCCAGTTAGCACACTCAGTTTGCTCTCCCTAGCCTTTGCATCTCCTTCATGTACTGATTCTAGTATATCCCATGCTTCCTTGACTGTAGTACAGTTAGAGATGAATTTAAACTGTTCTGAATCAACCGCAGTGAAGATTGCATTCAAAGCTTTGGAATTTGCTTGACATGCTTTTAGTTCTGCAGGAGTATATGAAAGTTTAGGCTTCAGTACTTCTATAGCTCCTTCTTCTTCATTCTCAGGTACAACTGGTGGAGACCAACTTGTCATTACAGCATCCCATGCATAATCATCAGCAGCGTCAATGAAGACTCTCATCCTTGTCTTCCAAAATGCATAATTTGCCTCTCCTTCAAGTAAGGGTGGCTTAGTGGTAGATTCTCCTTCTCGGCTAGCCATATGTAGAACTCTGTCCGGATCTGCTCTCCTTGCAATCAAGGGCTGTTTAAGCACCAGCTCCGATACCAATTGAAGTTTTGAGTCTACCAAAATTCGATCGATTTATCAATTTAGATCGGTTTATCAGTTACTGTGTACAGGACATTATAATGTCAAATATGCGGATTTTTAAATAACACAACAATTGATAACGCAGTTCGATTTACAACCTACTCTGTGAGGCAGCTTCTGCCCAACTTGAAGAATTTCACTAGAAAGCCCAGTTACAGTACAAAATCCCTTTGCTACTTAACTCTATAACTAGTGCGAGTCAAGGTTGCACTTCTTCAAGCTGTCCCAAACACAAGCTCCTTCTCTGCTGATCTCCCGATCGTTGTTGTCGTTGTCGTTTGTCGATCTCTGTGAGTGAACCTCAAAACACGGCTCTAACTTCTGCGTCGATTCTTCTGTAGCAAAAACCTCAAACTCCCAGTTTATGCTTATACGTTGAAACTCCTGAATCGATGCTGAATATAGCCATAAGGTCCTGTATTTATAGAGCATTGAATCTCTTGATCAATCGGATTCATCACTCTTCGTTTCCCTGTATGAATTGTGATTTCCATATTTCCTATTTTATTACATAAGGGAAAAGAATGTTCTAGATCTAATTAGGAATAAACCATATTAATTTGGTTCTATTCCAAATATGTTTTAATCTTACTAAATAAAACACAAAATAGAATCTAGATTAGATTCGGCTGAATATCATCTTTCCATGTTTGCTCGATCAGCCATAATTAATCTTGGACTTCCTTGTTTGTTGTTTTTCTGAATCTGCGTCTTCTTGACAATACTTCATGTCGAGTTCCTGAAGAACTTGGCGCCTGACATGAATTCATGTCAAAGTCTTCACTGTTCATAAAAATTGCCAACTCAATAATTCTTGACTTTACAGGAGAGGCAGAATCAGGAGACTTTCGGGGACGGAGAAGGATCTGAGCAACAGGAGTATTCGGATTCCGGGGACGAAGCCCCGTGGGAAAATGAGCAGGAAGGACCGGACACCATCCATACCAATGCTGTGGAATTCGTGTCTGTTCACTCATATGCTGCGGAATGCTGCGGAGAACATATGCTGCGGAATGCTGCGGAATTCACTGTATTTAACTTGAAAACTTGACCTTTTAATCTGCTTCTATTTACTTTTTGTGAAATCTCATTCTTTACCTTTAAAAACTCAACCTCTTAATTTTGTGTCTGTTCACTCATGAAATCTCATACTTTTACATTAAAAACTTGTGATTTTAGTCTAAATATTTTTGTTTATGAAATATGATTGTTTTACTTTGAAAACTGTAACTTTTAATGTGAAATATTAACTGATTTGGGTACATATTCTTTGCGTGAACAGTACCGGTGAACAGTGCGCGCGAACAGTACCTTTTCAAATTTTGCAAATAAGAACCTCATTCCTTCTATATTTTAATGTAGTTCTTGGTCTATATTATAGTTATAATATAGATGGTCACTCCATAGACTAACTCCTTAGTAAAAAGGTTAAAAGAGATAAAAATGAAAATTTGGTGCAGAGATGTTACTCTTCCGACACGTTGAAAACAAGTATTTTCATTCAAATGATTCATCAAACGACTCATCATTGAGAAAAACTATTCAAAACATCTATTTTTAGCAAATATATATATATAATGCTACTGCAAAACGCCATTCCCAAATGTTAATGTAGTGTAAAGTTTTATGACTGAAATGTTCATATATATATATGTAAGGATTTATTGTGGACCTAACAAAATCAGATTAAGTATTTTAAGGTACTTGCTAGTTGCTTCACTTATTCAAATGACCCTTCGGGTATTATTGTTTACATATGGTCCCAATTTATTGGATTATTTTGGATCTTGATATCCGAGGTATTTCTCTACTCCTTGGGAGTGTTGAAGGTCACTTGAATAATGGTCACGCATTTTATATATCTCGAAATATGTTGGAATATTAGTTATATATGGATTGTGTGTCCTCATTTATACACACATAAAAAATTACATTTTTCAAAAATGATTCGACAAGTGACTTATTTTGATCGTGGTTATATCTGTCACTATTCGTAGGGCGGATCCAAGATTTTACTAACTAGGGGTCGGACTAATAAAAAAATTTAGTGTTCAAAAGAACTAATAAAAATTATAAAAATAACGGTGTCATAAAGTAATTTATTTAGAGATATGTAATAGGATTAAGAAAATATTACTAATATTCTTTCAAAAAAAATTATTAGTATGACATATTATAAGAATTATAAATAGAAAAACAAAAACAAAATAGTAATTAGAAAACTAACAAAACGTGTGGTCCCTACTAATGGTTCACTAGTTCTATTAAAAGTATAATTTAGTAAAAAAATTCATTCTTTTACATAGATACACGTTGATTTAAAAAAGAAGAGGACCACTATTTGAATTTTTTATAAAATACTATTTAATAGGAAATGAATAGTATACATATACTATTTTTTTAGCAAAACTATAAGGTATGTCCGGTGCCTTTCAGAACTCTTATAAATCTGCCCTTGACTATTCGGATTCTAGATTAAAAAATGTAATGAAACAGCGTCTAGCGCTCACCAAAACTTTGTATCAAACGAACGCTGCACACCATGTGATAAATGATGAGAAATAAAATATGTAACCTTAATATATATTGTGTAATCAAAACTCCTTGGAAGTGTGCCTATTAATGATTATTATCCCTAAGGTTAGTTAGAGCCAGGGCATGGTTTATTGAAAAAGATTGCTCTTTATGATAGACTAGGCTAAGCGGACCGCGCGTTGCGCGGTTTTTTTTAATTCATTTTTCAGATACAAATATTAAATATGTCAATACAAAGTATCTATTCAATAAAAAGAGTATTTAAAATAATCATTTACTTTAACTTTATAAAGCTTGGTATTATAGAAAAGTAGAAAATTATTACACACGAAAAAGAAGCAAAAGATATTAATTAAGGTAAATTTATTGTTTTCAATTTCCTATTTTGACATCTTTTTGCCTTCACTTTCCTATTTTGACATCTTGTTTACTTCAATGTCATCAAGGTAAATTACAATAATAAACTCCTAATGTAGGAACCCTTTTGAAAAACATTGTACAGTTTATTGAAATATTTATAGATGAATGTGCACGGCATATTTTCTACTTTCAATACCAATCTTTATTTTTTATAAAAAATACTGTTTTACATCAGAAATTAGTTTAACCATGTACGAACATATAAAATAAGGATATTTATAAATTAGCATTAATAATAAATATGCTTTTTTAATACATGTGTTACATCATCCATCATCCATTTCCTCTAGATTTAAGCACATATACTTATTTTAAACTATTTAAAGAATGGTTTGACTGAAAATAGTAAAACATTCGTAGTTAGTTTAAGTATTTCTAATTTTTAAACTATTTTAAATATATTTATTTTACACAAATATTGAAACTATAAATTATTATCAATTTATCAACCGTATATATTTAAATTAATGTATTTAAAATATTAAGATATTTAATACAAATTTATTTAATTGAAATTAATTGAATATGAAGCTTTTTCATTGATGTTATTCCTTTATGCTTTGTCAATTTCTAGTGTAACTTTATATATATATATATATATATATATATATATATATATATTTTTTAAAGTATGTTTGTATTTCATGCTGTTGGCGCTTTGGTATGTTGTGTATTTCTTAAACGTAATATTTTTTGTGGTTTATTTCTCTCTCTTTCATGAATGGTGCATTAATTTATATTTTATAATTTTACTTTTCATTAAAGAAGGTACAATGTAAATCAAGAATATTGTGTTCAGTTTTCTTTTATTTTTCTTTTCAAAATGCATGATGTTGCTGAAGTTTTAAGACCAATCACCAGAGTTTTAGAACAACCAGAAAGTATTGAAAATATGGATAAAAATATTAAAAATAGTTTAAATTTTTTAGAGAAAACACGATTATGTCATGAAAGTGAGAATGAAAATAAGCATGCGCACAGTCATCATGTATATATATGATTTTGACTCAACTGAAATTATATTTATATGATTTTCACTTTTCATTTAATACGATTTAGTATCTCTACAGGGTCTCGACGGCTCGACCGATTCCTCGCAGCGGTCACATGGTGGCTTCACTATCAACTTTATTTATAGTTTAGGCGACGATATTAATTCATGTGCTTGCTATCAATATGAAGACCTATAAAAGTAGGTAAATGCTCTTGATTCAGTGAGAATGAAATTCTAAATCCTAAATTTTCCAGATTATTACTAACTAATTTAAGTAATTTCACAAACTCTGAAATGCTGAGCAGATTTCTAAAAACCAAATATATTAACATTTTCTATGATTAACAAATGCAAGGGTTCAAATATATTACCTGTCTTCCATGAGGCTTCAAATGGCCCTATCCAACTGCCTTCTGTATATACTTTATTTCATCAATAACCTGAAATTTAATGGATAATAGTCAAGTCCGAAAACTTGAATGGCGTAGACACAAACTTAATCAATTTAAATAGAATATTAAAAAATACCTCACTTCTCCATTCAAAGAATATCCATACAGTGACGTTAATGTAATCATTGTTCCGACCTACACCTTCCGGTCATGCCATGAATTTGACATCCACCAATAAAAATCAATCATTGATTTCTGAGAAGGCGGAGCAGATTAAGAAGGATGAAAATAATATTGATTCTGATTTCGAGGGCGTGTGGATAAGAAGAATGGGGTGCTTTCTGTTCGGGGCTTTGATCATGGCGTAGGATACCCTAAACCCTAAACTCAATAAAATCTTGATCCTCACCCCTATAAGGAATGGTGGAATATATATATACCAAACCACTATAAAGAAGCTATTTAGGAAAAAAAATATACTTCCTATAAATAGATAGAAATTACAGGTAAATGTACATTCAACTTTTTTTATTGGTATGATATTTCCTTAAAAAATATGATAATTAGAGTTATAAATGGAGGTGGTTTATATTCCATAATATATACAGTGATATTTATAATATACATAATATTTCTATTGCATAAAATATTTATAATTATAGAATATCTACATATATAACCATATATATAAGTAAGGTAAACAACTATAAAAAAGAAAAAAAAGAAAGTATAATATAGAAAAGGTAAATAATGATGAAAATATTGTGTAGAGCGGTAAATAAGGAACCAAAAACTTCAAAAAAAAGAAAAAAAAAAAGAACCAAAACGCATATTCTCATGACATAGTCGGTGGCTCAGCCGTGCCTATTTATCAAAACGCATAATTTCCTGCGTTTTGTTTACAAAATATTCAATATACTTTGATTCCGGCGGCGGTGTTCGTTTTTTATTTTTATTTATACCGCCACTTTCTGATTTTTAATATATACCTAGTAAAACATAATATTACACTTTCGGAGTACATACCTGTAACATATTTGTGTATATTAAAATTTAAAGATGTACGCATGATGCTTATGCATTCTTATAGGGATCATATCAATGTGCTCAATTCTTAGGAGGATTGGCACCACACTCGTCTTATCTTATCTTCTTTCTTAATATTAATAAACATAGTAACTTAAAATAACATTTCTAATTTTCTATATGAAGTAGTATGTTTAGTGAAAGATAAGTGGACATTTCTTACAATCAATTGCAAGTCCAATTCAATCAAGAGGTAGCACACCCCAGCCCAGTTGAAGGGAACCTAGAAATGGACATTAGGTCCTGGGTCAAATCCATACTATTCAATATAATAAAAATAGAAAATTTCAAAAGCATAGTTGAATCAAATAACATGAAGTGAGTAACGGGAGCTCAACTCAAATCAGTGAGTAACGGGAATCAGTGAGTAAAGGGAACTGTATCAACTGACGCATGAAGTGCGAAGCGGTGAAATGTATTAGATGGTGTATTAAGTGAGAGTTTCACCCCACTCAAAGCGTTAGTGATGACCTTGGCCACTCAATGTACGGATCAGCAGAATAGGACTAGATTAGATTAGATTAGGATAGTTATAGGATCCATGTACTCGATTAGGTCGATAAAAAGCACAGGCTTATCAAAAAAAATCCAAAAAATAACATGAAGTGGAATTTAGGTCTATACATACATTAAATTAAGAACAGAACATAATAAAAATCCCCCCCCCCCCCCCCCCCCTCCCCTTATGATGGCCGGAAGTTTACAACACCGGCGGACCGAGAGAAGAAGTGTGATCCCCGTAGCACGTCCCAGCATGCAATATCCCCAGATACAGCGTCTGGCTCACCGTCGATACCGCAACCAAAGCTTCCAAAGTTTGCTGCAAATTAATTAATTACCGATAAACAATATATATTTCTGTAATCAAACGGTAGAGCTAAATGTTTATCATAAATATTAAAACACACACCAGTCTCTTCCCCCTGTGCCCTCCCAGTATGATCTGCTTGCAAACAAACCTGCACACAACAGATATTAAACCGCAAACTAATTACTAACACAATTTATTTGGTTATATTAATTGATAAAAATTGAAATGATTCATCGTGACCTATGTTTTGTTCCCCGTCCCCGATCATAGCTTACATTCAAGTAGTAATAAAACGATCTGTCCGAAATTAACATGACTATTTTATTTTATGTCGCCCGATTATTCCCATCACTTACTTTCCATCCATTTCAGGTATTATTTTGTTGTTTTACTAAGATTCACACCTTGTTATAAAAAAACTAAAAAAAAAACTCCAACACATTAACTGGAATTCTACGTTCGGAAGTGTAGAATTCACGAGGAGATCGGAAATTACCCCAGGGCGAGAGCTGTAACAGCCCAAGCTATGAACGCAGAAGCGGCGGCGCTAGCCAGGCTATCCTGCCGCCAAGCACGGTGATGAACCAGCCCAGATATCACGGCGCAAGCTCCGACGGCGCCGCCGATCAAGCCGAAGACCAGAAGAAAATTAGTCGACGGATTGCCGCCCAGGTGAGGGTGGTTCTGCTCCCCGTCGATGTACTTATCGACCGACCACGCCGCTACTCCGACGATGATGAGGCACACCACCAAGTTCACGGCCAGGATGGGTCCCATCATCATTTTCCCGGCCCGACCCAATGTTCTTCCACCCGTCATTCTCTATCAATTTCTCTGATAATAATGAATTTGATCATGAATTCAGTTCAGCGGCTAACTAATTTAAGTTTGCGCTTTTGTTAAGTTCAACTGTCGTGGATGGGGAGTGGGCCACAGGGGATAATATGGAGAAGACGACATCCGGTGGAGGTTTCTACAATTACAGCTGTTGCATGCAAGTCCTTTTGACGTGGCGCTCTAACAGAAATTAAGTTTATGTGCTCTGATTTTGCCATTTTGGTTGTATTTCTTTTTTCTTTTCAGTCATCTTTTTTGTTGACAATTTGAATAAGCTGCTTATCTATGCTCAACTAATTTTTCATTTTTCCTTTCATTTTGTTTTTCAAGTTTTACAGTCAAGTGGGCTGAATTTTTATAAGATAAAATTTTTGTTAAACAAGTCAACATGAAAACAATGTCTATATGAAAGAAGTTATATTGAAGATTATGGCCCTTGTTTGATGATGGGAGTTTAGAGGTAGAGTTTTGTATTTTTTACTTAAAATAGATTTTGACTAGTCAAACACTATTTACCATGTTTGGTGAGAAACTTTTTATCTTAGCGTTTAGAATGAAAATGCTACATTCTAAAACGCTACAAAATCTTGCGTTTCAAACTATTAACAAGATTATTAAGGTAAAATTTCAATTTTATCTTACTCCTTCCTACTCTTTCACGAAAGTTATTTTAAAAAATATATATATATATATTCTTCGAAATTTGATTAACGTATGCAAAGTTTTCCGTATGTTAACATGAAAGAGATTACTTTGTAGGAATTATAATTGAAATTGAACTCATCTTCTTTTTTGATAAATTTTTTAAACTTATCCTTTATTTAATAATAAAAAGAAAATTGTACTTGTCATTAAAATTAAATTAATCATGAAATTTAAATTACCTTTAAAGTTATAATGACTCTGAAATTTAAATTTCTTATTAATATAACACTTCAAAGGTGATTGTATTTTAAAAATAATTTTATATTTTTCCATACACCCGAAATAGTATATTAAACAATTACAATTATAAAAAATATATATGATAGTGTCTCAATTATAAGCACTTCCACTAATGTAACTCTAAGGATCTATTTCTCAGAATTTTCTGTAAAGCATTTCAGTTCAGTATCTTTCTAGTTTTTAGTTCATTTCACTATAATTTTATTTTTTATCAGTTCAAATCAGTATTTTTAATATTTTTTAGTTCAGTTCAGATTTTTATTTCATTTTTTCAGTTCAGTTCAGTATTTTTTTTATTTTTTCAGTTTAGTTCCGTATTTTTTTATTTTTTCAGTTCAGTTCAGTATTTTTTAATTTTTTCAGTTCAGTTCAGTGTATTTTTATTTTTTTTTAGTTCAATTCGATATTTTTTATCTTTTCAGTTTTGTTTAGTTCAAAAAAATATTATTTATTTTTTCAGTTCAGTTCTCTTCAGATAAATATTTTATATTTTTAGTTCAGTAAATTTCCTCTATATTTTTATTATATATCTCTACAGTTTTTCCAGTTCAGGTCTATTTATATTCAATTTAATTTTATCCAGTTCAATTCAGTTCATTTAATTTGGTTGATTTGATGAATTTCAATTTCATTCGGCTGTATAATTACTATGTTCAATACTTTCAAGTTTCAATTATATTTCGGTTCAATTAGTGTTTACTAGATGAATATAAGTTCACTCTTTGTGAATACGACAAAATGGAGTAATCGTTGTATGCTAGTGATTCATATTCTGAATATTTTTGTACCAGTTCAATTTAATTAAAATTAAAATTAAGTCAATTTCAATCATGTACATGTGTATATTGATCAATTTAAGTTTAATTTAGTCATATTGTTATTGTCTTGAATACATTAAACTTTACTTCAGTTTAATTCAATTTAGTTATAAGTAATTGTGATTTGATAAAATTAGTTCCATTAAGTCATTATTTCAATACATTACACTTTATTCTGTTTCATTTCTATTCAATTATGTACAATTCAACTCATGTTATTTGTCAATAATGAATTATTTTACTACATTAATTTTTTCAATTCATTTCAAATGAATATATTTAATAATTTTCAGTTCGGCTAAGTTCAATATATTTATATTTTTTCAATTCAATTCAACATATTTCAGTTCAGTTTAGTATATTTATTTTTTTTAGTTCAATTCAGTATTTTATATTTTTCAGTTTAGTTCAATATATTTATATTTTTTCAGTTTAGTTCAGTAGTTTAAAATATTTTTCAGTTCGGTTCAATATTTTTTTATTTTTTTCAGTCCAGTTCAGTTCAGCAACAAATAAACTCTAGCAAACATGGCCTAACTACCCAAATCCCTCCCCAAATTATCTGGTATAACTCTCTCCATAACCCGTAAGAGACGGTAGAAATTGCACTACTACAAATCAACCGCATGTAAGGCGATTGGTTCTTCACATACAAAGGCGGAAGCCTTCTGCCTTCTCCGGTTGTGCCCGAAACCCAAAACACGTTAAAGGCGGTTCCTCTTCCACCTTGAAACGTTTCCGGTACATGGCCTTTGTTTACGCCGTGTTCTCCATTTTTTTCCCGCCTTTACAGTGTCTTGTGATATAAGTTAGTGTTCGTTTCGTTAATTTGGTACGAATTCGTAAGCCAAATCGGCATATCAAACTTATGTAATGTGACAAACGTCTGAACTATGTACAACCCGTCTTGATCTAGCTTTATCCACAATCTTGCTTTACACTCTGTTCTTGACACTGGACATTCTTATCTTTTCTTGTTCGTCTTTGGAAGAAGAGGCAGAGTCTCCTTTTCTGCCTCCTTTCCTTCATAGGAGCGTATGAAGATCTTCTCTCCCAGGACACCATCTATCACACATGTTGTGAAGTTTCGCACGTTAAAATCATTAACATTTGCATGACCAATGTACACCTCTTGCAATTCATGTATAGTTTTAGTTTTGACACCAAATAAGCTCTCATACACATTGATTTCTTGTATTTCATCGTCCTCACCCGTTGATCAAAAGAAATGACAAAACATCAATTATAAGTTACAACTAATCACACCAATGATCAATTTAAAATAATAGATCATTAAACACTACCAACATATATCAAAACAGACACGGATCATCATAAATTTATCAAATGACACTTATTATCAAGCACTTCACAACTGAACTTCAACTTATTTTGAACATAAAGGCATTCAAAACAGAAAGATCATCAAGCACTTCACATCATGGTCATCATCTCATCTGAACCAACACGAATGATCAAGTACTTATGATTTTGAACATAAATCATTTGAAAGTAATCATTCCAATACTACACAACATCAATCCACATACGCTGATAACATTATCAAGTCATTTTATAAATAGTATCAATCCAGATACGCTGATAATCAATAATCAATTTATTTCAACTATAAAATCAATCAAAATAGAGAGTTCATCAACCACTGCATGTCATTTCTTTAATCTGACCAATAAAGCTTCAAAAAACACAAGTTACTAGATTAGACTGTTGTTTTACCTTTCACTCTCATCAAATGATAAATCTGGGTGTGTTTGACTTATGATTCGGCTGAAACTTGCGCAAATTCTTCTAGTTGTTCCATTGAACTGTCTGGCTTCTCTGTCGATGCTTCATTGATGATTAGCATATCCATAATCGAATTCGGCGTGTCCATAACTTCCATGTGTTTTGATGAATTCGATTTAATGAACTCGTTTTGATGTTTGTGGATGATTAGCGATCCAAACTCGAATCCGGCGTGTCCATAATTTCCAGGATTTTTGATGAATTTGTTATGCTGAATCGAGGTGTGAATCGGGCTGTGATGACATTGAGAATTGGGGGTTTGATGAATCATGTTGTGATGAAATTCGGAAATTGGGGGTAACTAGGAAAGTTGTGCGAATGTTACAAATTAGTCCCTGATACTGTTCTGTTATTTCATTATGGCGCCGGATCCATAATAGTCATGGTTATGCCCCAAAATTAGTAGAAAGGGGATCTGGATAGTCCCTAACGTTACCGTAAGGGTGCCTTATCAGAGATTTTCTCTAATATTAATCAAAAATCAAAATGAATTTAAAATTATTGAATTTTTATATGTATATCAGGGGTACTAACCAGTAATTTTACTGTAGTAATTTACTAACTATAAATTTTACTCTATGCATATGTTGTTAAGTTTCCAAAATTAGATTGCTCAATCTTCATAGTATAATTTATGTTTGATAAAACAAATTTTCATTTTAAAAGCGATAGTTTAGATATGTAAATTTAATTAGTTGAAACTTAATATGACATAATGTAATTTTTTTTGGGGCATGCTATACGCAGTCCGTATATTGCTTATTTTGCAGTCCAAAATGAAAATATGTCTTCGATATATATAATATGGTCAATAATTATGTATATCAGACATATGCATTATATATACTACTTCTATTGCATACATTTGCAAATCAGTTATATATCATTATCATTGTATATATGATTATTTAATAAAAATACGGACTGCAAATAAGCAAAATACGGACTGCGTATAGAAGGCTTTCTCTATTATCATATACCCATGCTGTGATGATATTTATTGTATCATATTTAAAATAATACTTTACATATATAAAGAAAATAATATGCGATGTAATTTTTTAGAATTATAAAGTATATTATCGCTATGTTATATTAAATAGTTATTTTAAAAAATGATCCTTTTGTTTGTAAGTTTTAGTTTTTTATTCTCATTTCCCTTCACCCTTTTTTCGGTATAATTTTGATTTCAATTAAGATTCTATCTTCCCCTCTTGTAGTTGTTCTTGAATTGAATTTATTTTTTATTCAAATTCTACTTATCCCAAAAGAAAGGTTAGAGAATTTTTTCACGTCCTTATCATTCTTAAAAGATCATGTAACTTGTAGGACAACTGGTCAAAATCACCATCTTTAAAAATCTGCAGAAAAGAACTCTGCGATAAGATGTCATAATACTGAAGGTCAAGAGACATCACGTACTGACTTCCATGGTGATGTTTTATTCAATCTAATTGCTAAATCAAACAAACTTCACCCATATCTGCCTTTGGCGAGAAGCCATCCAAATCCGACGTCGCTAAATCACATACCCTTGGCACCGGGAAGGGGATTTCTCGTACAAATTTGCGTTAGGACATGCTATAGAATTCACACTGCCGTATTTTTTCGAAATACACGAAAGTTTTGTATGTTTATTGTGGGGCAATGATATTCACTGTATTGATTTTGGTCTCTCTATACAGCTTATTTTATATATAGGAGACAAAATTAAGGATTTTTTTTTGTTTTCATGTTCTTTTGTTTCTGTTATTAAATTTAATTGCTTATCTAATTTGTATGTTTTATGGTGGGCACCAACCATAGTTGATACATCAACTTTAGTGCAGCAACTGCAAGGGGTTGACTCACAATAAAAAAAACTTTTAAGTAAATTCTTGACTAGATTTATTTAGTTTAATATGAAAGTTCACTTGATTTTTCCTTTTCTTGTCAATATGAATTACCATTTGCATCATGATATATTAAGGTTTTATAATTATTCTTTGTCATTCGAATCAATCGTGCAATGTTATTATTTTATCTATTTATTTAGAAATAATAAATAGTCATTCTTCAAAAAAAAAACTTTTATACTTGCAAGTTTTAGTTTTTCCCTCCATCTTTATTTTTGGATTTAATTTGGTTTCATTTAAGATTCCATCTCTCCCTGGAAGAAAGGTGTGTTGATTTTTTGGAAATTCAGTATGACACAGTATATGTTTTATTTAATTCATAACACTAATTTTTAAATGAAATTTTAATCAATTGTTTTGCGCATCGCGTGAATTAACCTTGCTACTCAATCAAAAACCAATTCCTATTCAAAATTATTATATTTTATATAATTACAACCGTGTGGTATAACATGAGTAATAACTAGTCTATACTAATTACTAAAGTAGTAAACATTGGTGCCACGCGTCTCATTTTCCTTCACTTATTTCCCGTCAAAACTTTTTTTTATAAAATTTAGAACTTATGGCAATTTCACCAAAAAATTTATAAATAATTAAAACTATTTCTCACTAATTGCTAGCCTAATATATTTACTAAGTATAGTAAAATTTACTTTGCTTTCTAAGTTTTCATTGATTTGTTGTATTATTTTTCGAATTGTGGTATAAATATTCAATGAAAAGTTTCGTATATATAGTTGAAATTATCAGATTTTTAATAGATATGATCATATCAGAACATGCATTAATGTTTTTATTAAAGTTAAACACAAGTAAGATTAATCAGATCCTAATGAAAATCTCTTTAAGATTAATTGACGATATTTATCTACTTAAATTTTGCTATTCCACACGTAAATTTTTTCATCACTATTGTCTTATAATAAATTATAATAATTATAGTAAAAATTGGTTAAAAAACTCAAGTGTCGCTTTTTCTTTATCTTATTTTTGTGCCTAATTTTTTACTAATTAGTCTTGGAAGTGACGGCCACTATATAGTGACGGGGTTTATATGCAAAGAAGTTTGGGACGAGGGTTTTTCTACAATTTATGCAAATTGCATTCACGCGCGGGGGTTTTTCCTGCAATTTATGCAAATTGCATTAAGCATGCTTGAATTTCACACTTGAATGCTTATTTTTTAGACCAAACAGGTTGTTTTTTAGAACATACTTGCATTTCACACTAAACATGTTGTTTTTAGAGAATGCTTGCATTTCTCAGTTAAAAAGTTGCTTTTTAGAGTTCATGTATTTTGAAGCAAAAAAATATGGTTTTATAGAGCATGCTTGAATTTCACCCTTGAATGGTTGTTTTTTAGACCAAACAGGTAGTTTTTTAGAACATGCTTGTATTTCACGCTTAACGGGTTGTTTTTTAGATTAAATTGCTTGTTTTTTAGACTGTGTGGATATGTTTGCTAACGTCTATTTTTAGACTAAAATGCTTGTTTTTTTAGACTGAATGGACAGTGAGTGTGTGAACAGTGCGCGTGAGTGAATAGTGCATTTTTATCAAAATTGCAAATAAGGACCTCATTCCTTCCATATTCCAATATAGTCATTCGTCACTATATAGTGACCGTCACTCAAGAGACCAACTCATTTTTTACTAATTATAAAACTTATTTCATTTTTTCAAAAAAACGGTGTAAAATAACCAAAAATAATTTTCCATAATTGTTTCCCTACTTCTTTTACTAATTTAGTAAAATTCACTTCGCCTTACTAACTTTTATTTTAATTGTTGTATACTTAGTGATACCTCATATGTTTTCATATTTTGTGAGATAAAACATTATGAATGATCATATTTGTATATAACTAAATAATTAGAATTGTAATTATGATCATATTAAAACATAACTAAAAAGACTTTTCACTATTTGTTTGTCTTTTTATACTAATTTAGTAAATCTACTATGTCTTACTAATTTTTCACCAATTGTTGTACTATTTATCTCATACTTTTCAAATTGTGAGATAAACATTATCGATGACCATCTTTGTATACAACTAAAATTTTTAGATTGTAATTATGATCATACCAAAACATCCAGTCATGCTTTTATGATTTGAAACGGTCACATTCAACTATGTCGATAATTTTAGAGTTAGAAGTATAGTAGTATCACAAAATCCCTAATAAATGTCACATCATGGTAAAAAATTATTTCAACATGTGAATGAGTAAGATTAAAGATAATTTATTATTATATTTTGTGTTATAATTAAAAGATGATTATAGATAGCCATTACTAACATATTCATAATGAATAATTTATTTCATCTCTCCCCAAACTGTATATATGTCGTTGTTTTCTCGCCTTATGGTATTATATTTTCATGTAATTAGTTTACCATTTTACTGAATCTAAAATTACATTATAATTTGTTTTTACACTAGCGATATTAGCGATCATATTTTTATTTAATTTAAAATATTCGAGTTGAGTCGAAATCAAATTTACTTTTATTGAATTCAGATTAATTGCATTACATTATTAATTAAATATAATCACAATAAACATTGTATAATTCATTATTCTAAAAAATGAAAACCTATGATATTTGATCATATAATTTTATAAAAATTTGCATTTCTTTAAATGAGCAATAATCCAAATGGACCTCCCAAAATATTCCCACCCCATTTACCCCAGATAGAAATCCCACGATCTCTTGGTTATAGAAATTATAATTTTTAAATAACTGTTTTATAATTAGTTTTTTACTACTATAATTTCATAAGTATATAATTCTTATTTATTTATTATATATAGGTTAAAATTCCGATGTAACACGGGTATTACACTAGTATTATATTAAAGTGATGTAAGATTCTACATGATATATATTCAATAATCAAACTTCGATGTAATATTACATTTGGGAAGCCTAATATAAATCCCCACCCATGATGGATTATTTTTTTTAAAAAAAAAGATGTGGTTTTACGTGTTTTTTTCTCTCATTTGCAATTCAATATGCGACGACGATGGAATATGGAGGGACGATTTGTTATTGAAGAAAGGATATTGAAAGTTCGATTTCGATTGTTCCCCAAAATTTGGCGCTACAGTAAAAGACGCCCAAAATTCAAGTTCCCGCCCTCGTATTTCACCCTAAAAATTTCGAGCGCGCTTCCCGAAATCTCACGCTGTTATATACTCAAGGGTAAGCTCCCGTGGGAGAGATAGACAGAAAATTAAGCAGATCTCCCAAATCACCAAACAATGGTGGCGAGCCCCAGGTCTTCTTCCAAAATCGCCACTCCCATGTCTCCCAAGACGAACAAAGTCAATGGTCTCGATGGCCAGCCGGCGGCGGAGGAGAAGCCGCGCAAAAACAACCAGGGAGTTCGCCTCATCGGTAGCCGGATTTACGATTCGGAGAACGGAAAGAGTTGTCACCAGGTGAAATCCCGTCACTGCTGATTATTTGGGGCTTTTCGTGCTTTCAATTAGGTTTTATGCGTCTTTTGTTGTTGGAGTTTGTAAATTTGGTACTCAATCTCCCAGTTGAACATTTTTTTTGTATGTTTTGTTCAAGTGCCGTCAAAAAACGCGAGATGCCTTTGCAGCGTGCAAGGGGTTAAATCCTAGAACTAATAAGCCATGTACCATCAATTTTTGCTACAAGTGCCTGTTGAATAGGTAAAGTTTTCCATTAGCATCTGCATATACAAATAAGCAATTTACTCGTACATTTTCGTCTAGAGTAGGGATTTTGACGCCTTACATGTTTATGGTTTGATGTGAATAAGGTATGGCGAGAACACTGAAGTAGTTGGAGCTTTGGAAAAATGGGATTGTCCCAAGTGTAGAGGGATTTGCAACTGCAGTGTATGCATGTAAGCTATCTCATCTCACACAACTTCATTTCATGTAGAGATCGTTAGGTTTATCTTATTGATGTATGTGAGCAATGTGTAGGAAGAAGCAAGGTCACCAGCCCACTGGTATACTTGTACATGCTGCAAAAAAGAATGGATACTTGTCTGTTACAGACCTGCTGCAGAAAGGTGAATTTGAAAGCGGTCAAGCGGAGAATTTGGCCAACAAGAGAGCTGCTTCAGAAATGGTTAGTTATTGGGAATATTATATCAGAAGGATAGATTACATTGATTCCAGTTTTCTGTAGTTTCTGTTTTGTTAGGCTTCTTACTGTCTGTTATTTTATTAGATTCATGCGTGCAATTCGCCTAAAAAGAGAGGCAAAGAAAATAATAACTCGAGTGCTTCGACATCTCCTTCAAATCCTGCACAGGACAAGGATAAAAAGGTTGAGGCGGAGGGATCCTATGAGGTGTTACATGAGAAGCATGATAAGGGAAAGGGTCTAGAACAGGACCAGCCAAAGGCGGCTGACAAGAAGGAAATTGCTTTGGCAAGGAGGATTAATCCTAGAAAGCATCATATTTCAAAGGGAACTGTGAAAAATGATACGAAACCTGATATTAGTGCTGATCTGCAGGAGAGGAAAATATCCAAGGAACAAGATTCTTTGGAACCCTCTCAAAAGGACAAGGGGACGGATGTCGACAAGAATAGCAGAAAGCGTAAAGGGAGTTCCAAAGCGAGTGCAAGACATGGTGATGATGTTGATGCTGAGATAATGTTGCAGAAAGGTACTGGAAACTCAAACTCAGATGACAATACCAAGCTAGTGTGGACATCTGTAAACAATGACGATAATGCGGAAATCTCATGGCCCGAGGGTTTTGAGCTGTGCAGCATACATGATATTGATATACCTCAAAAAGATGTTGGAAAGGCCTTTCAATTCTTGGAATTTTGTGCTGTTTTTGGGAAGGTACTTAATCTCCCGGAGACAATATTTTGATGTTTTCTAACTAATATGTTCATTCATTCTTGCTTTCCCTTTTAACTTTAGAGGTTTGATTACTGGAGTTTAAGCTGCGATGAAATGTTTCTTACAGTGTAGGCTTGGGGAAATTGGGAAGGTTCTCTATTCACATGAAGTTTAATTGCATTGGCTTTAACTAGTAGTTCTTCCTGGCATCTATATTACATTATTGGATTTTATTCCTAAAGTGATGGATCAGTTTATTTTTACATTTGTTTAGAGTCAGCTCTTAGAACTTCATTTCTTACCTGATAGTGTGGATTTACTGACTCAAACAGAAGAGAGCCTTGAGTATGGTTTATTTAGCTCACATTGGTTGTCTATCGTGATTACATAATTATGCTTACAAGTTACAATTATTAATTTCTATATATATGTATATATATATATATATATATATATATATATATACATACTTTCTGATTCTTGATATCTGAGCAGATGCTTGGGGTGAGGAAAGAGCAGCCAGTAGTGGTGCTCAGGGATGTGATGCAGGGGAGAAGTACTCGCCGAGGAAAGCATTCAGCAGCTGTTTATTTTATCATTAAGATGTTGTCTATAATTCAGACTGAGCGAGGACAAGGGTATGTGCTTTGTTGAATACACTTGCCAACTTTAGCTTTTACCAGCTAAGATTTTTTGTGTTAATTTTTCAGGTCTTCAGAATCAGAACTGATGGAAAGAGATTCATGGATCAGTGTATTAAATGAATGCATTTCTGAGTCTGGAATTTCGTCAAAATTACTGGACCTGGGTAATTCAGATAACCAAGTTAATGGTTTTGAGTACATGGACTCTTCCGAGAAGCTCAGAATCATTAATTTTGTGTGTGACGAAATCCTTGAGACTGCGTAAGTCAGTGATTTTGTTTTGAAAATCCCTTCTACTCTTTACCCTTGAGTAACAAATGCTGAGCTTATATAAACTTTCATACCTGCTTTGTTTAGAAAAATCCGCAATTGGATTGATGAGAAATTGAAGGAAGATAAAGCTGCAAAGACTGATCATAAAGGAAAGGTCCTTGCCATAAAGGATAAGGTAAACTACACAGCTGTCCTTTAGATATAAATATGTTGGTTTTGGATGGAAGACCTCTTATACTAATAATTTATGTTCTACCCAGGAAAAGAGTTTGAAACAGCAAATGCAAGATGAGATGGCCAAGGCAATTTTAAAGAAGAATGGTGGCTGTCTTTCAATTGCAGAGCATGAGGCTATTGTCCTTAAGATTAAATCTGAAGTTGCAGCTGCTCATACTGAGCTAGCAGGGTTAAATGGTCTGCTATATAAGGGTGAGTTCTGAGATCCTTTAGCCTGGAATTAGAATGTTCATACTAAATTGGTTGAGTTGAACAATATGCACCTGACATGCAGTTGCAGGGATTAGTTAACTACTTAACTTTCATTTTGATAAATAGCTATTTGCGACTTTGCACTGTACCTGATTAACTGTTTTTATTGTTTAGAGTATATTTTTATGCCAAATTGTGGGGTAGCTATGTTGTATATCAAAATCTTTACTGGCAGTTTAAGCTTTAAAAGCATGATTACGTAACTAAAGTTAATTATACTGTCTTATGTGATTGTAGAGAATACGTCATCTGAGGTTCTGAGGACAGAGCCGATGTACTTGGGAATGGATGGGCGTGCATATTGGAAACTAAAATGCTTGGAAAATAAGTCCAACTCTGACATACTGCTGCAAGGTACTATAACGTGAAATTCCAACCTGTAACCTTTGCTTGCTTTTGGTGAGTGACTGCATTTTAATCATTATTCTGTTGTATGATTACATGATACTGGAATATATTTTACTATGTCGCAGATGTGGGGACTGGGGAAGGTTCTGCACAAGATGAGAAGTGGTTTGGTTTTGAAGATGAGCAAAGAGAAGCTATTGAGAAACAGATCAGTTCTATGAGGTACAGTTTCTGTCCTAATTCCAACATCTTTATTTGATCTGCCATTTGATTTTTATTTTCATACAACAAATATTCATTTCACGTTTTAAGGGATCCTGTAATTGCAGGGGGAAAAGACTAAAGATAAGGATTGCATGAGGACAACCATAATCGAATGGAAGGGCAATCTACTGATCAGAGTATAGTGTTTTGTTGATTGAATTCCAGGCTATATCGGAGTAAAATTTTAATCTATATCAGATGTTGGTTACTATTTTGTACTATGACTCTTCATATCATATGTTCACTGTGGCATGTTAAGGCCTCATTTGTAACAAGCTATAGGCGAAATGGACAAATTTTGGATCTGCCATTTAGTATTGTTGATTGATTGAATCATACTCTTTGTCTGAATATCAACTTTAAATACTATACACTATTCATTAGATACATATGTTTATTGTTTTATAGGACCTTTTTTTATCGAATAGAAATCAGTTTGAAGGAAGGAGAATATTGTATTTCTTAGCAGAATATGGAATCAGAAAATATGAACATCAAAAGCACAGGAATATGCACCTTTCCTACATATAACAAATCCATATGGAGCCATATGATCTTCTCAGCTGTTAGTGGCACTTTTACAGAAACTGTCTGTACAGCGAATTACAAGGACAGGGCATTCCAAGAACAACCCAATTATGCCATTGAACTGCCTCTGCTGTTCTGCCTTCTACAAGATAGTCTCAGATACAAGTCGAACTTCGTATAAATCTTTTTCTCCCTTCACTGCAAATTGAGGGTTAACAAAGCTAAGTGAGAAGTGAACAGTACTTCTGACAACTACAAATTTCATTGGAACTTACCAACTTCGGCAGAGATGCCAGGTCCAAAAAATGATGCAAATTTGGCCTATAGTTGAAATCCACAGAAAATTGGTAAGCTTGGTTTTAGAAACTGATCCGAACAGAAAACAACTGGAATGATATTCAGTGCTGGAAAATAGGCATATATAAGTCGAGGCTGAGAAAGAACTTCAGAATTTAATGTCTGCAATCACCTGTCTTTTTTCAAAATCTGAAAACTCCAGGCCTTTAGCCTCAAATACCAGTACCAAACAGTATTTTCCATCATCTGTAACCTGAAATATTCAAGTGACAAAGTTTAGTGGCTGCTTCCGAGCAAAAGTTGTTTAATCCTGTGTCGAATTTCCATTCCTACACAATTTGTAGAAGCTGAAAAATTTATCTCAACATACTGACCAACTTCTAGAGGACATCAATTTTTCAATGCAATTTGTTCAGGGGCAGTTTAGACAAACTGCAACCGGCAAATCATAATTCATGACAGTAGAAAAAAACTACAAAGAACAGTTTCAAGCACGTCCAAGCTTAGTATACAGTAGTGACTAATTTGTGATTTGTTGATCATAAACTAAGGAAGTTCATAATACATACTTCTTCACGGATCAGTTGTAAAATCGGAGCACTCCTCCTTGGAATCCCTCCTCCCTGATTAATAATAAGACCAAGTAACATCAACAATTTTATCCTTAAAACCACAAAATTAAAATGATGAGCTTCTTGAAGGATATCTTATGAGCACAGCTGGATGGATTAGGAAAATTAAAAGCCCGTGGAGAAAACAGGATAGAGCAATTACCATGCCATACTGGAAAATCCTTTTCAGTGCCTCCTCTAAGTGTTGCTCATCTCCATAACGATATCTTATGACATCATTTCTGACCTAGTGAACACGAGATTTTATTTGCATACTTGTCAAACAATCAGGAAAAGTTTGCATAAAGTGAAACAACAGCAAGGTACAAAACTCACCTGCTTTAGGATTGGAGTAGCACACTTGTCTCTCAGCTTTTGAGCTTCAACATACGTCACACAGGGGACTGGTTTGAGCTCAGCATACTGGAAAAGAGACATACACAAAACAGTCTTCATTTAGGGAAAAGTTGTAATCACTATGTAGGAAGCTTTTTTATTCAATGCCTACAGACCGGATGTGAATAACCAATTGAAGCTGTACGCGTCAAAACAAAATTTCACCTTAAGGGCCATTCCAATGATAGCAAGGGGAAATCCATATGTAAGCATGATTGCAGACCATTCAGATCCAGGAAGGATGTTGAAGTACGCCCCAAATCCATACCTGTAAGACAGTGATAATTTTGTTTTGAGTAGTGTTTTTCTGTCCTGGGACTACATACTAATATTTTAAAAAGCGTGTGGAACAATAAACTTGGCATTCCTAGATTTTCAACAACCGTCCTACTGAGTAAATGTACTTACGAGAGAAGTGTAACACCAAGACCAAGCCCTATGACACCAAAGGATACCTGCAGATAGTTTGTAAACATATAAGTGGTTATACACCAGGCTTATTACCTTGCTAGTTTGCACATGGAGAGCCAACAGAACTAATAGGACATTGAAGCAAAATTTCAAGCTTCCAACCTATGTAGTTTTTATTCTCTCAATCACAGCATGCAACATGATGACATTTGATAATGAGTATATAAATATGCACACTTTTCTCCTGTCTATCAAATATTATCATTGCTATCATTATGTTTTGTATACAATAAAGAATGATTCAATGATGAATAGCACCAAGAAAGAAAGAAATGAAAGTGGGTAAATTCTTGAGATTAAAATTTTGGCAACAGTCTTATTGTCTACTACAAATTTTTAGTTATCCAGACTGAGATTACATTCAAGTCCAAATGGTACACCTAACTCTCTAATAGAATCACAGAAGCATAATAACTTCTTCACCAAATCTCTTCACCCTGATCCATTTCATCATTTCAACTGATCCTCATCACTACAAATATTATCTTCATAATGATCCATCTGTTCCTAATCCAACTGCTCGTCATCACTACAATTGTTATCTTCATCATGATCCATATCATTTTCCGATTGATCCTCGTCATTGATTTCAAATGGCGAAAGCTCCTCTGAATCTTCAGCAAAAACATCTGTGGAATCAGTAGGACCAGTTGACGTGCTCTGAGAACAAACATCAATAGCAGCACTATCCTCCATCTTCACAAACTTGCCCTTCCCAGGCCTTTTACGATTATCAAGAATTGAATTTGGATTCCTATCATTTGGATCACCATACAAAGCAACATGCCTATAGTATAATTCAAGCTCTTTCTCAGCAATGGCAATGAAGCGCCTCACAGATTCAAGCGACTGTTCGTACTTAGATTTCTCCCAAGCCCTCTTCTTGGACAGAGTATCAATTGGTGACATGACTTGTGGCTGCACATAATTCTTCCCACGGTAGAAAACAATGGTATCATCGCCAAGAACCTGAATTGGGATCCCTCCACTGAGCCTAGCAAGATCATTAGCATACTCACTCACCTGACCAGGTTTGCAGGGCTTGCAAATAACCTTAACAGTCTCATGCTTCTTCCAATGCAAATGCATATTAAGAATCACACCACCAAAAACACCTCTTCTACCAACAGGAGCATAGTTTGTACTCTTCTGTGCCATTTTCTTCAGGTAGAAACGCTCCTCCCCAGTCAGCTCATGCGGCTCAACAATGGGACCCTGAACTTTCGATACCTCATACCTCTTCAGCCTCTCAATCAACAAACCTTCCTTCACTCTAGCTCGGTCGAGCTTGTACTTGATCCTCTCCTCAGCATTGGCAAACCTCTGCTTCTTCTTCCCTTTGGGACCAAGACTTCTGGGATCCCTTTTATTAGCTGACTTCCTCTTATCCTTGGCTTTCTTCCTCTTGACCTTGAGCCTCTTCTTAGTCAGCCACTTCTCCTTCTTCGGAGGGTCCAACTCACGGGTTTCGAATTTCAGCTTCCCCTCAGGAGATATCACCAAATTCACTGCCCCGTGGCTGAAACTCCTAAAACCCCACCTCGGATTTCTCGAACCCAATTCTATCGAAGGTCTAAAGGGTACCAAAAACGGTTTCGCGCTACAAAGGACTGGCCTCAAATGAAGCAAAATCCCAGAAACCCTACGAATTCCCCAGATAAAAGCCCTCGCCATTTTCCCTAACAAATCCTAAAACCCTGCTTCCAGAATAGGAAAGGGAGCAGCTTTATACTGCAAGTTTATTTTACCAAAAAGGGCACAGTAATAGCAGTAAATGAGGATACTTTTAGTTTACCTTTGCGAGAGAAAACTCGTCGTCGGTGACGACGGGCTTTCCGTCGGAGATTGTGGCGGGCTGAGTGGAATCGGCGGCTTTGCAAACGGCGGTGAGTCTGGGGCGGGTCGGGGCGGGTTCGGCTCGAGATTTCAGTGGTGAAAAATGGGTGCAGCTACAGCAGTGAACAGAAGGGCGTCGAGGAAGAAGAGTCCATCGTGTAGCTGGAGTTCCGACGAATGATGCTAACGCCATTGGAGAGGTTTAATAGTATCTGAGTTTTTTTCATCAAATTCAGGAATATGAATTCCATCACTGGAGGGAAGTGGAACGCTCTCAGCCGCCAGTTTTCATACTCGCTTATGTGGCTCTCGTTTATCTTCTGATTTCATTTCTATTAAAATTTCAAAATTAAAAGTCATTTTGTAAGCAACTCTTTTGACTTTTTATTTTTGAGGATTCACATTCACACTGTTATTTCACAAAAGTATCCATCACATTCGTGCTTTAGGGCAAATATGGTAAAAAGAAAAAAAAATTCGTGGAACAGTCTACGGGGATACAAACTAACGCTAAATTCCCGTAAAATACAATTAATCCCAGTTATACCCCCAAGACCTAAATTAATGATCGCATAGGGGAAATAATATACAAACCCAAATTATACATACTCGGGTAAAATAAATGAGACTAAAGTCAAAAGAGTATGGTTGAGAGTGAGAACAAATTCACTAACCCCAACCCATAAGACAATCCGCTTCCACCTCTAACACGTGGGACCTTCCAAAGATGCTAGCCGTAGAGATGTAACGGCAGTGAGGTGCAAGTTCAAAGTTGGTGGACCTATATGTGCAACCAGTAGAAATTTGTTCATCCATAAATGCAAACCAAACCTAGTATATCACCCACCAAGACTTCCGTTTCCCCTCTTGATCTAGGATTCAATATCGACCCAGGACTGGTTACCTATTTGGTCAAGATCGTCTCTGTAGAAAAGACTTCCTCTTCACTCTTGGAATGGGTTATGAGCAGCCGAGAGTGGTCTCAGGTTTTGGGCTGGAAGCTGTGAAAAATGACGTGAATGTGCGTGTTGGTCCTGGTAGACTAGTCATGATAGTAGCAATGCTCCGGCCTGATTAAGGATCTTCGCGAGATCCATCATAGTAGAATCTGTCAGTGATGATGATGATGAAGCTGGCTTCCACAGTCGTGAGTAGTAGAGTGATGGTGTCGTCTATTAGTCAAGGGTGGACCTGACAATGCGGCTCCTGGCATGTGCACCTACAAAAAAGAGATCTGATGGTGTCGTTGGCATGCAGATGATCCCGATGAAGAACCGAGGTTGAGTCTCATGGTGTTTAGGTGATGTAAGGCGGTGCCTAGGGTTTAATATGGTGTCCAAGAGATGCAACCTTCCGAAAGATGAATGAGATCGGGCGCTCTTGTAGCGTGCGCGGGGCGTGGCGGTTCCATAACCGCCCTCTCCATTATAGGCAAATGGATACCCTTCTCCCCTTTACCACCATAGTGTGAACACTAACATGAAGTGCAGGAAGAAAACGCAACTAGTAACTAGCATAATGTACAAGTCAGAGCTGGCAACAAGGCGTTAACCCCCTGACCATGCAAACGGCCAACGAGCTAGTCGAATTACAGACGGCGTCATGTTCTAGACCGTCACTGATTAGGTAACAACCTGTATTGCCCAGCTAAGAGATAATTCTCAAACCCAGAACATATCCGTCAAGTCCTTGATTACAATAGTTTGCAACCCGCCCAGCGAGTCAGGCAAGTTACAGAAAACATCATGTACCAACATGTAGTACTTGGTTAAGAGACGAGTCTTAAGTCCCAAGCATGTCGGCAGACCAACATGTGTTTCCAGGCCAAGAGGTAAACACTAGGCCTGAGCAAATCCGCCAAATCTTTGGTCACATTAGGTTGCAACCGCCTAGTGAGCCAGGAAAGTTACAGAAGGCATCATGTACCAACATGTAGTGCTTGGCTAGGAGATAAGTCTCAAATCCCAAGTATGTCTTGAGACCAACATGTGTTGCTTGGCTAAGGATAAATCACTAGTCCAGAGCATAACCGTCAATTCCTTGGTCACATTAGCTTGCAAACACCTAGCAAGCCAGACAGCTACAAAAGACATCATGTAGCAAAACAAACTTTCATCCACTAAGAGCAAGTCCCAAGTGAAGGAGCTGATATGCCATCAAAATCCAGTAACAACTCAGGTGAGACAGTCACTAGGGTGCAAGTCCTAGTTTCCATCTCAGGCTGTGGTGAAGTAAATAAGAGATCAACCTCCCAAACACCATGGTATAGTATTTCCTAAGGCCCCATGGATGCTTTAGGCTAGTAGTACTCAGTAGAGTTTCTCCTCCGGGAACAGGCGATTGAGCAACATGTAGCAATTATGGATGATTAGGTTGTAAACCCGGGTCGAATTAGGAGACAACTCACCACGCTGCACCTTGTTTCTCTCATTCCATAGACAAAACACCGTCATAAATAGAGTTAGAGGACCTTGTTTCTTCCTTAGCTCTGAACCAGTAACTTGCGTCATGATCCACTTCTCAGCACAAGCAATAGACAGAGGACGTCTCCTCAAGCCAATCCAACTCCTGACCCGATCACAGATAACTTGTGAGAACTCACACTAGAAGAACAGATGTGCATTAGTCTCCACCTCGAGGTCACAAAGGTGGAACATCCGATCTGTGGGATCCTCATCATCCTCTTCCCCGTGTTTATCCTTGGTATGCAGAGTACCAAGCGCAGCTAGCCATGATATGTAGGAGAACCAGGGTGGTACAAAACCCCTCCAGAGACCCCTAAACAGTCTCTCCCGCGGCTGGTCCGGCTCATGGTAGACACGTGGGTAGGTCTTCCTGTGTATGAAATATTATAAGCATCGGATGTAAACTTCTCCGAGGCTGCCCAACTCCAGAGGGTGGTAATCATCTGCCTTGTATCCCATACAGACATGCTTTTCAGCGTGTTCAGCAGCTTGCAGAGGCCCCTAGTGTGAGTGGAGAATTTTTCTTGCAATTTGTTATTAGCTATCCTCGGGTGCATCCACATGACTCCATTCTGTCGAAGTAGAACACATGCATCCACTTCACCCAAAGGTTGTCCTTCTTTGAGTGGAGGTACTACAACTTCTGTGCCATAGTTGCCTGATCTATAGTCCTCCGTTTGCTCTCGGCTAGCACAACTTTTCCCAAACTAACTTGCTCTTCACTGATGCCCCTAGAGGAATGAAATGCACTTGCTCTTCAACCGATCCATCACTGTCATCGGGATAATAAAGTTTTGGATACAGAATCCCGCAATGCCTCCTACAATGGATTTCACCAGTTTCAGCTTGCCTCTATATGATAGAGTGTATCACTTCCATTTCGCAACTTCAGAGTCCTCTCTATCTAGTAGCACATCGAATTGCACCACTTTCACCTTGTTGGAGTCAAGAGGTACACCAAGATATCGAAACTAGAAAGAAGTCCAGGGAATGCCTGTAAAGCTGAGGTCCTCCTTGATGCCAACTCCAAAAAATTTAGACTTTGCAGCATTAACAATGAGGCCAGATGTCCTTGCAGAGTCATTCAGGGCTGCCATGAGTATATGCATTGAATTAGTATTCGCCTTAGAAAAGAACATAAGATCATTCGTGAACGGTGATCTTCAATACATTATATCGTGGGTGATAGGTGAAGTGACGTGAGGATGCTCGGATTTTCAGAAATCTGGAGAAGTACTCAATGTAGATGACAAAGAATAAGGGGAAAGAGGACCCCCTGGAGAATACCTTGCTTTCCGTCAAAGTGGTCGCATAGTCTTCCATTAACTTCTACGGAGAATGATGAGGTATAAACACAAGTCATGATCCTGCTAACCATAGTGGCTAGAAAGCCAAGTCCAAGAAGAACCTCCTGCAAAAAATCCCAAGAGACTGTGTCAAAGGCCTTTGCCAGGTCAACCATGATCACACACTAGGGGAAGTACGTGCCTTGCCATATACTCTGACAAACTGCTGTGCAAGTATCACATTGGCCGTCAGATTCCTACCTTTAACAAAGGCCCCCTGGCAAGGATCAATAAGTCTAGGGAGATAAAGCTCTACCCTATTTTCTATGATCTTTGTAACGATCATGTAGAGAAACATTACAACACGAGATGGGTCTGAAGTCGCCCACCTTCAGATTATCCTTCTTCTTTGGGATTAGAGCCACGATGGTGTAGTTAAACCTCTTAAGCAGGCTACACTTCTCAAAGAATTACAAGACTACATCTGTAATCTCTCTGCCGACCTTATTCAACTGCTTCCTGAAGAAAGCTGCCGAGTACCCATCTGGTCATGGTGCTTTATTTTCGTCCCTCGAAAATAGAGTCAACTTGACCTCATTCCGCGACATGGCCTGTCCCAATACCCCTCTATCACGGCTGTCTAACAAAGGCCCATAATAGATCACCTCCAGGTCTATTGGATCCCTATCTCCCGCAACACCAAAGAGTCTCTTATTAAAGTCCGCAAAGAGCTCCCCTTTCCTCTCATTAGAGGTCAGTACTCTATCATCTGCATCAAGTATGGCCGGGATACCACCTACCTTGCGATTCCCTACATGCTGATGGAAGTAGGACGATCCTTTATTTGCTAGGGTGATATAATTAATCCTTCCCTTTTGGGCAAGGAAGGAAGACTTGGCATTGTACAACTGTAATGCCTGCTTCTTAAGTATCCTCAGCTCTTCAACCTCCTGTTCCGTAGGATTACATGGGTCAAACCTCTGGAAAGCATCACTGTACTCCTTACTAGCCCTCTTTGCCTTCTCAGATATGTGGTTATAATCCCGCTTCCCCAACTCCTTGAGTAAAGCCTTCAAGTCAGAGAGCTTGTGGGTCACCATGTACTGTTTGCACCCATAATAGTATGCACCTTAATGCTGTCGGACGACCTCGTTGCAGTCAGGGTGTAGTAACCATATGTTCTGGAACCTTAAAGGTCCGCCTCTACTTTCGATCTCCTGTGCCATGGAACAATCATCGGAATTTGATCTAGCTGCTCAGTGATCGGAAAGAAGGTGGTCCTGCACGCCATACTGTCCCAACCATGATTAAGCAACACCCTATCAAGTTTCTTCTGAGTCGTAGTTCCATCCGCTCTCGGCTCCTTAGACCAGGTAAAGTGAGCCCCGTCAGGGGAAGCGTCCACCAAGCCACAACTAGTGTATGCATCACTGAATTCATTCATGCTTTAGGGGTTTGAATATGTAGCGCGATGAAGCAAATGAAACTTTAGAGCATCCATGGTGGAAACCCAACCCAAAGACAATTCCCAGAATTTCACAATTTAAATAATATTAAATTAACTATTCAACTCATCAAACACAATCACAAACCCATTTCCGTAGTGGAAACCTAACTCAGCAATTATTCAGCTACAATTCAGCAACTATTCATGGACCCACATGCTTTTCTTCAACATATTTATTAGTTTTGTGCCAATTTAAATAACAAAAATTGTTCATTAATAGTTAGATTAAAATTTGTAATAGTTCATTAATATATTTTAACTAATATTTGTACAAAGGTTACCTGAATAATTGGTTACAATTCACAACAAATTAAATAATAATATCGGAAAACATATGCAATAATTAGAAAAAATTACAAGCAGACAAATCATTACAACTAATGATGATTACAATACCATGAATAAAATCACACATATTAATCTAGTCTGACCAATTATTACAAATGAAAAAAGCATAAATATTGATCTAGTCTGACCAATTATTGTACATTCATACAAATTTCAGAAACACACTTGAAATACGTCCATGGAACTCAAAAGTGCATTGAATTAGGTACGATGCATTCGTCCCCCTTCGTGCCTGGTAGCATGCTCCGTGAGGTCGTGCAGTAATTTTTTATGCAAATCTCTGTTGCGAATTTCCTCACAATTTGTCTATAATCAGCAATATTGGAACGATGTCAAGATTCGTAGTTCCATAGAACTGTTGGGTTAGGTTGATAATAACCGGTTGCTTTAACTATAAACCCATAACCATCACGCTCATCTTCAACTATCATATTGTGCAACATGATACACGCAAGCATTATCTTTCTTATCATCTTAAGACTCAAATACTTGGCAGGGCTACGGATCACAACAAATCGAGTTTGTAGAATTCCAAAAGTACGTACAACATCTTTACGAAGACTCTCTTGATGTTCTGTGAAAATTTGTCTTTTATGATCGTTTGGAGAAATATAGGCGGGAATGAAGGCCGCCCATTTGGGATAGATTCCATCAATAAGATAATAATCACGGTTGTACGAGTTTTTGTTCACTTCATATTCGACCGGAGGAACCCTTCCCTCACACACATCATCAAACAAATATGATTTTTGAAGAACGTTGATATCATTGTTCGATCCAGCTAAAACAAAAATGGCATGCCATATGTGTGTGTCGTAAAAGACCACTACTTCCAATATGACCGTGGATTTACCCGATCTTTTTTGGTATTGGCCTCTCCAAGCTGTGGGGCAATTCTTCCATTCCTAATGCATACAATCAATACTTCCGATCATACTAGGAAATCCACGTTGACGAGCAGCTTCTTTTAGGCGTACAACGTCGGTGGGTGATGTTTTTCTGAGATATTGATCTTAATAAAGCTTGATGATTCCCCAAACAGAGTGTTCAATAGCCTGCCTGGTGGTCGTTACGGTACCATATGCCAAATGACGCATTCTTACCTTACACTTGTGGATTGGTGAAAATCCAAAAACACCTGTAGCATCTGGCTTTTGCAGGAAATATGGGTCGTGGTTGGCCAAGTCGTTACTACACGCTCGAATACATGCCGCTGCATACGATACCTTAAGTGAAATGGCTTATCGGTATACATCCTTTCTGGTGGTGTATTAAAGTACTATTTTTGAATGGCATTTGGAGCTGCGACACGGTCTCGTTTGAAGTGATTTCATTTTCTCTTAGGTAGGGTGGGGGTAGCTTCAGAGGCCTCGCCCTCCTCGAGACTATGATACTAGGTTAGCATTTCTGGGATATGCATGGCAATGTTGGGATATTGTTGTTATGAAAATTCATGTCGAAAATGTGGGATTCTCTGTGCTGCGTTGGATGACTCTCATTCGTCATCAGAATTAGAGAAAGACATTGATATATTGAGGGATCCAAAGTATGAAGATATGAGTTGGGTGATGAATATATAATCTAAGTGAAATGGTGAGTTTTTATAGAATCTTGGGAAGAAGGCCATTGAAGTGGAGGGTTTGAATTATCATATAGGCCGACATGAATGAAAGTGACGATTCAATGAAAAATAATTCAATTATGTCGGTGTAGTGGGATGTTTAAATTATCAACTTGACATGGGTAACAATCCCTAATCTCCCAATTTTTTTCTATAATGTGGCTATGCTAGAGTTTATTGGCAATATAATTGGTAGTTTTATCAAAATGGACGCAGCAACAGCCTCATTGACTAGACCATCTGCTGTTAAGCTTTGTATTGAGGTGGATTTACAAAATAAATTGCATGAGGAGATTACAGTTGGAGTTATAGGCCAAGTCACTGACTTAGAGATCATTTATGATCAGTTGCCCCAATACTGCTCCCATTGTTGCAAGCTTGGTCACTGTCTAGAGGAGTGCATCTCAGCAAATCCCCAACTCAGACAACCTTTTGACCCTAGAAAGCCTATGCCATTTGATCCTTCAAACCAGCAACATAAACTACCCAAGAGGTTTGCTCCTCAGCTATCTGCCAAACCTCAAATTAATTCAACCATTGAGGGTGTTTCAGGGGTTTCTGCTAAAGAAAAAGACAGAACTATTAAAGCTCAGCTGATCTATGTCAAAAAAACTCCTGCTCAGACTCAGGTCCCTGCTCAGATTCAGCTTCCTTCAACCCCTGCCACTGGGGACAAGGGAAAAGAGAAGATGTGTACTTCAGATGATGAACTCATGCTACTGGAATCTTCATCTCAGCGCTGCTCTCCTCCTACTGATCATACTGAAAAAAATCCTATTTTGATCCATGATGAAGCTCAGAACTCAAATTACCTATATCAACCCCAACAGACATCCTATGCCTTGAATTCCACACCAGTCCACCTCTCCAACTGCATCCTACCTACTGAAGCCCTCCCTTCCCAATCACTATACACACCTAAATCTCCTCCCCAGCTCCCTCCAACCCCTTTGCTTCAGCCTGAAGAAACTGAATGGCTTGCCAAAAATCACAGACCCAAAGTTTATGCATCAGATGATTCAGAGCTGAGATCAGGTACATCAACATCCCTTGCTGAAAGTACTTTTGCTACTAATGTTGCTCCTTGTTTTTCTCAGGCTAAACACAGGCACAATAGATTCCTCCCCTTGATGGAAGATGAGCAACTTCAGGAACTTAGAGCTGCAACTGATATTTCTCTATCTGCTGGCACTAGCAAGGATATGGCAATCTCTGAGGACTGCAATAATAATGCAGATCAGGTAAACACAAGGCAGGTAAGAAAATCTTCTAGGCTCCTGGCTAAACAGAATCCTGGTATCAAATTGCAATCCTATTTTACTCAACTGAACCAAATTGTATCTGGTTCTATTACTAATAGCCCTAAAAATATTTTTAAATGATAAGCACATCCCTCAAATTAAAATTCCTAGTTTGGAATATTAGGGGTATGGAAACATCTTTAAAAAGACTTGCTGAATTGATTGATACTTATAGCTTTGACCTTATCTGTCTAATTGAGCCTATGCATGTTAACTCTAAGTGTCAGTATTATATGAATGTCCTGAAATACAAAAACTGCCTTTTTGCTCATAATGAAAGAATCTGGATTTTTTGGCAAAATGATATCCAGATCTCTCTGATCAATGATCACCCTCAATTTCTACATGTTTCAGTCCAGATCCAAAAACTGAATTCCTACATGGAATCAATATTTGTATATGGACTGAGAACAAGGAAGGGTAGAGAAGACATCTGGATTGATTTACAAAAAATAAATTGCCCAGATACAGTTTTCATTGGAGACTTTAATGCAATAGCATCTATCTCTGAGTACAAGGGTCAGTCAACTCCCAACCTTCGTAGTATCAGTGATTTTACTAAATTCATTGATGATATGGCTTTGGAGAACATAAACACAGTTGGCAATCCCTTCACATGGTCTAATGGAAGACATAATCTTCCCCTTGATCTCAGTGATAGTGGGAGGATAAAAACCCCCACAATCCAGAGACTGGATAGGGGTCTATATGTACAGCCCACTGGAATTCAACTTTTCCAGACTCTTCCATACTAGTTTTGAATAAACTAAGTAGTGACCATTGTCCACTCTTTCTTAGTATAGGCAGCAAAATAAAATCATCTCCAAGGCCTTTCAGATTTCTTAATACATGGTTTAAGAGAGATTCCTTTCTGAACCTAATTAAAGAAAACTGGACACCTCCCATTGACAACTCTGGAATGTTAGGACTGTACCTTAAACTTCTTAGATTGAAAAAACAACTAAAGATTTGGAACAGAGAATTTTTCGGTAATGTCCATACTAATGTTGTCAATATGGAAGAAAATCTGAGATTATGTGAAATAGCTTATGACTCTGATCAGAGCGAAATAAATCTGGTCAGCCTCAAACAGGCTAAGACATCCCTCACTAAAGCCATAAAAGAGCAACATCATTTCTGGAAAAATAAATCCAGAGTTAAATGGCTTAGAGAAGGAGATGACAACACAAAATTTTTCCATAACTTAGTAAGGGAAAGGAAGAGCAAAATGAGCATTACAAAAATTCAAAACTCTCTTGGTGACTGGATTGAGGAGTCCTCAGAGATAGAACCAGAAGCTGTGGCTTTTTATTCAAATTTACTATCTGCTGAGGAAAATCCTAACCAAGGAGTTTTCTATTCTCATTTCTTGTCTCAGATCCCTAAACTTATAAATGATGAAGACAATGCTGAGCTTATTAAGCCTGTTTCAAAAGAAGAACTTAAAAGCATTGTCTTCTCATTAAATAAGAACAGTAGCCCAGGCCCTGATGGTTTTACTGCACAGTTTTATATAAAGAGCTAGGACATTATTCACTTAGACCTCCTTTGGGCAGCAAATGATTTTCTTTCTAGTACAATCATGCCCAAAGGCATTTCCAGTACATGGATTGCTATAATACCAAAACTGGACACTCCCTCTTCATTTACTGATTTTAGGCCTATCAGCCTCTCCAATGTGGCTAACAAAATTTTTTCAAAAATTTTAATGGAGAGGCTGAAGCCTTATATGCAGAAAATCATTTCCCCTCACCAGACAGTGTTTTTGAAAAATCGAGACATTTCTGATAACATTTTATACTTAAAAGAAATGGTTAGGTTTATTGATAAAAAGGGCAGAACCCCTAACTGTATTTTGAAACTTGACCCGAGAAAAGCTTTTGATAGGGTTTGTTGGAAATTCCTTACTAGCATCCTTATTAAATTCGGATTTCATGGAAAGTTTATTTACTGTATTATAAAAAAATTGTCTCAAGCCTGGTTTTCTGTTTTAATTAATGGTAGTCCAGTTGGATTTTTTCAAGCTACTAGAGGTATCAAACAAGGTGATCCCCTTTCTCCTTTCCTTTTTAATATATTCTCTGAGGCTTTCACTAGAAGTTTATCATTCATATTTCAATCTTGAAAGCTCAAATACTTTAATCTCCCTAGATCTGCTTCTCTGATTTCTCACATATCTTACGCAGATGACACAGTTATATTCATGCAAGCTAGCACTACTGATTTAACTAGAATGAAAGCTTTTTTAGTGGTTTTTGAATCTGTCTCTGGACAGAAAATTAACTTCGACAAAGGTGATTTTTATGTTAGTAAGCATGCCACTCAAACTAAGATTAGGGAGATAAGTAACATCTTAGGTATGAAAAAAGGATCTTTTCCATTTAAATATCTAGGAGTCCCAATATTCTCAGGTAGAGTGAAAAATGTATACTTTCAGCCATTATTAGAATTGATAGACAGGAGGTTAAATAATTGGAAGAATAAGTGGTTATCCACTGGAGCTAAAATGATTATGATAAACTCATGTATCTACTCCCTACCTCAACATTACTGGGCTGTTTTGAAGCCAACTGTGCAGGTCATAAAAAATTAGAAGAAAAATCTCTATTTTCTTTTGGGGAACTATTGATGATAGGCCCAAAAAATCATGGAGAAACTGGAATGACCTCTGCTACCCAATCTCTGAGAATGGTTTAGGATTTAGAAATATGAACACCATTATTAAATCATTCTCCATAAAGCTGTGGTGGAAATTTCAAAATTCCAAAGCCACATGGACTGTATTTCTTGCATCCTTACCCAAATCCTCACAGACTTCTCAAACATGGAAACGCATATGTGAAGTGACCCCTTTCCGTGAAAATAATTCTAGAGTTATACATGGGGCTGGTACTTGTAGTTTCTGGAATTCTAATTGGCTAGGAAATGGGATTCTTAGTGATACTCTAAATACTGAACTTATTGATATCCCCCTGGATTGTACAGTTGCCAATTTTATTCAAAATAAAGATGCCTTCCTTCCATTACTATCTGCTCACACTGATTCTGCCCTCCTTTCTTCACTTCAGGTAGCTAAACTCACTCAGAACAGAATGGATAAGCTAATATGGAAGCCTGAGGACTCTGGAGCGTTTTCTTTCAAATCTGCTTACAATAAGCTCAGAAGCAAGAGAGGTAACTCTGTATCTCTACTCAAAATTTGGAATGCTAGAGTCCCAATTTTTTTTTCAATATTCATGTGGAAGGCTCTAAACTCTCTTCTCCCCTTTGATAATGTTCTTACATTCTATGGGTTCAATATTGTTTCAAAATGCTTCTTCTGCAACCATAAGGATGAGCTTGATCACTTTTTCAATCAGTGCACCTTTGCCACAGCTATATGGGCAGAAGTCAATAGATTTATAGGAATCCATACTCCAGTTTTCTCCAATATATGGTCCAGAGTATCACATTATTTATCCAGGCCTGGTTTATCAACTGTACACTCTCAAATAGTAAAAAATATACTTCTCTTCTCATGTTGGTCTTTATGGAAGGCTAGGAACAATTTTATCTCTGATAATACTGTACCTAATCAACCTAGATTACTGCATGAAATTAAAAGTATGATTTTTGACTCTTATGCAGCTAAACCAATTTATATTCATAGGCCAGTTGATATTGAATTTGCTTCCAATAGATATTTCCCTATGTGGCTAAAACCCCCTAAGCCAAATATTCAGAAAATTGCATGGTCTTGCCCATCTGTTGGTTGTAAAGTTAACATAGATGTTTCCTGGAAGGCCTTAGATAAGCAAACTGGGATTGGCATGATAATTAGGGATGTTACAGGCAATATTATAACCTCTGAGTGTATTTACACTCATGCTCAGTCCCCTTTACATGCTGAACTACTAGCAATTGGATTTGGGGTTATAAATGATAGAAAGTTTAACTCTGAATTTGTGCTAGAATCTGATTGCAGTCAAGCTATAAAATGTATACTGAACCCTCATTCTGCTCCATGGAAGCTTTTTGATTTATCTGATGAACTGCATAATGAGTGCCCTGGCATTCAAATTACTCATATTTATAGGGAAGCCAACTCTGTGGCTGACTCTTTGGCTAAATATGCAGTTCTTACTAAATCTGCTCATATTTTCAACTCTGGACATAGCCCATTGACTAAAGAGTTATATATGTTAGATATGAGTGGCACTCCTACTATCAGATTGCATCCCCCTTAGACAGATATTACTCTTACTTGCTTCATTTTCTGTTTTTTCAGGGACTTGACAGTCACAAGGCTGTTATTTGGATGGAAAAACAGGAAATTCTTCCTGGAGATGCTTCACTTTTGGCCAGAACTCAGTCTACTCTCATCAGCTTAAAGGCTCTTTTCTTAAGGCTTCATCCCTAACTCTATGCCCTATTTCAAATGTAATATATATAAACTTATTCTTTTTAGCTTGTTCTTACTCTCAAGGCCGCATTGAGTTTTGCTTAGCAATTCTCTAATAGGCCTTGTTAGTAGATCATGTCTAATTTTGGCCTATCATTGTATAGAGCATGTAGTCTAGCTTTAGATCATTTTTGAAAAGCATTACTATGCTTTTGGGACTATGTCCCCCACAAACTTGGCTTGGTTACTATGGTCATGATTTGTACTATTTTTATAGGTTTGGGAAGCCGAATAAAAATTCCCCCGCTCTCGAGCGGTTTAACGGTAAAAAAAATTAAAAAAATTATCAACTTGACCGACATCAAATTTGCGTGACAATTCAATTGATGTATGCCGTGGGAGTTGAGGGTTATAATTATCATTTCGGCATACAGGAATGAAAGTGATATTCAATGAAAAATAATTTAATTATGTTGGTTTAGTGGGAGGTTTGAATTATCGTAGTTCGACCGAGGTTTGTTTTTTTAATTTAAAACCACTTGTGAAGTGGGGTGAAGTTTATTAGGCTCACCAAACCCTTAAAAAACCCCATGGGCTAAAAATATGAGTTATACAAGTATTGTAATAATAGAGGTATAATAGTGAAATTTGAAATCCCATGTCTACTCTAGCAAGCAATTTAGGCATCGCAAAGCGAAAACCAACTCTGCCGACTTGAAGTTTCGTTACTCGCAAGCATTTTAGAGATCGCTATGCGAAACCCAACTCTGCCAATGAGCACAGAGATTAATTAACACTTTTCTAGACTAGTAGTAACATGTTACATAAGACACCATATAGTTGTGGTTCTCCAAGTGTAGCAGTTTTAAGTGCTTGACATCTTTCTTATACATCATTGAGATGTATCAGCAACAGTAGCAGTCATTTACTGATTATTTCCAGCTCCGACCTTGCGCTTGAAACAGGAAACAAAAACTCAGCAGTAACTATACTCTTAAGTAAGGCACACCGCTACTGTCCAGTAAAGCTAATCCTCTAAGTTTACTAGGGAGAGTCTCATGTATGTATTCTGTATATCCCTACTTGCTATTCTTGCAAGAGCATCTACTACAGAGTTTGCTTCTCCGTATATATGCTCAAAAGTAATAGAAGAAGGTATAGTGAAATCACTTACCAGTTGCCAGATATTTCTGATTAAATGCTCCAACTTCCATGGAATTTTGAACTGCCTCTTGATGAGCTTTAATAGTACCAAGGAGTCAACTTCAACTTGCAGTTCTTCTATCCCCTCATGTTATGCAGTTTGAAGTCCTTCAATGAGTGCCAAAGTCTCTGCTTCCAAGCTGATTTTTGTGTGTAGATAAACTGCTTATCAATCACAACTATTCCCAGTCCATCTCTGATGACAAGTCCTGCTCCTGCTATTCCTGGATTCCCAAGAGAATAGCCATATGTGTTCACCTTATAGCTTGTGGGATGCAGTGCCGTCCCTTGGCATGTGCCATACGGGCGATCGCACCGGGCCCCAAATTTGAGAGGCCCCAAATTTTTTATATTTCTATGTATATCGTTATGCATTTGATGTTTAATATGAAAGAATTTATCGAAATTTAAATGTAATTAAGAAAAAATTTGAATTGGAGAAGAATTGGGGGTTCTAAATTCTTTATATTATGTATATATTTCGTTATAAATGAAGTATATATAATCGGAATGGATTATAAAAGTTTAAAAAATCGAGAAAATTTGAATTAGAGAAAAATTACGGGCCACGATTATTATTTTTACATTAGGCCCCAAATATCCTTATATCCCTGATAAATAGAGAAGTCATGCAGTAAAAGATCATTGATTTCCTTCTTCTTTTTTAATGTTAAACCACTTTGAAAGTGGAGGGAAATTTATTTGCTCTCTAAACCATATCACATATTAGAACATGATCTCCACACTTTGTTTTGCCCATAGTCTGATTTTACCTCATAAAAATTTGGCAAATATTGCATGTAATCTATCCCAAATTCCATTTGTAGATTTTATGACTGCAAGGTTATGCAATGGAATAGCAGATAAAACATGCTTTGCAAGTACCATTCTTCCAGCTTGATTAAGCCATTTATTTTGCCAAAATACTAATCCATTTAGCTGTGATGTTATCAAAAAGTGGCTGATAGTATGAATGTTTCTTTCTGCCAATAAAATTAGGGCATCCAATGTATTTAAAAGGAAAACTACCTTTACTCATACCAGTGAGATCAGAAGTCATTCTGTGGTAGGAAGCTGGAGCTGACTTAGAGAGATAATAGGATGATTTCTCATCATTTATCCTTTGTCCAGAAACAATTCATAGTGCTTCAGAAATTCCATAAAGTTTACAAGGCTATGCTTGTTAGCTGTGAGAAAAGCCACTGTATCATCTGCAAAACTCAAGGTTGTTATCTTTTGTGTTGAATTTGGCAACCTGTAATAGTCAATTTTAGTCTCTTAAAAAAGGAGGCTTATTGTTCTTGTAAAAGCCGCTGGGATTAGAATAAAAATAAAGGGAGAAAGTGGATCTCCCTACTTGATACCCCTGGAGGCCTTAAAAATCATAAGGTTTCCCATTGACTAAAACTGAAAATTTTGTTGCTTTAATGTTACCTATAACATTACTGACAAAAACAAATAAATAATAATCTGAAAACCCCATTTTCTTTAAAAGTCTAGATAAAAAAATCCCAAGACACTCTATCAAAGGTTTTCATCATATCAAGTTTTAAAAAACATTGAATCCTCCAGTTTTAGTGTTCAAAAATTCAGGTAGTTCATGCATCAGCAACACATTGTTAGCTAACTCCCTTCATGGAAGAAATGCTGATTGTTCAAGAGAAATTAGGCTAGATATTATGAGTCTTAACCTATCAGTGTATAATCTTTAAAATATTTTGTTCATAAAATTTGATAAAGTGATAGGCTTGTAGTCAGAGAAACAGGTATTTACCTGTCTCTTGGGAATCAAAGTAATAAAATAAGTTGAGATTGCTCTAGGAATTGATATTCCTAGTAGAACTTCATTAACAGACTGCAAGAGATCATTAACTATAATTTCCCAACAGTGTGTAAAAAATTACCTGTGTATCCATCTGGCAGAGTCTCCATCTATGTGGAAGACTATAGATTTTAGCTCCTCCAAATCCACTTGCTTGGTCAGCTTCTGATTCATCTATATAATCACCATATGAGGGAAATTTGCTAACATATAACTTGTCAGATTCTCATCAACAACAGATAATTCATCACAGAGTAAATCTTTGTAAAAATTCACTGCTTCAGTACCAATGTCATCTAGATTTGAGATCCACTCATTTGCTGAAATCTGTATAAGAGCTGTCTTCTGTTTAGCATGTTTGGCTTTAACAATTGAATGGAAAATTTTGGTATTGAAATCTCCCTCTTATAACCATCTAATTCTAGACTTCTGTTTTACCGAAAACTTCATCTCTAAGCAAAGCTACAGTCAACTCAGCCTGAGCTTGGTGTAGCTCAGACCTATTTTGACCAGTAGCATTTGCATGATAATCTATCTCATTCTGCAGAACTCTCTCTTCAGCTACTTTCACTAAAGCAGGCACATTACCAAAGACAGTCTTGTTCCAATATTTAAGTTTATTCTTTAGCCTTCTTAACTTAACTGAGAAGTTAATCATTCCAAAGAGACTAGTAGATTCAGTCCAGTTGTGCTTGAATATTTCCAAGAAATCAGCATGAGAGAACAAACAGTGTTGAAATTTCAAAGACTTACCAAAAGAGATTGTTGCAGAATTATCAAGTTTAACTAGCAAAAGAGAGTAATTAGAATCTAATCTTGACTTGACCCTAATACTAGTATTAGGAATTTGTTTTTGAAAATTCACAGTCATTAGACCCCTATCCAACCTTTATCAAACCATGCCAACATTTCTAGATCTTGTCCTTCTAGCCAACCCATGTAAATAGATTTCCAGAAGATGGGATCTCAATCAAAGAGCTATTCTCTATAAACTCATTGATCTCTAGCATAAAGTCCAAATTTGGAGAAGCCTGTCCAATATACTCAGAAGAGTATCTTATGACATTAAAGTCTCCAACATAAATTGTATCCCTTCCCGAATATTGACTCAATATATTCCTTAAATCTCTTCTGGCAACCATATCATGGCCCTGTTTGGGAACTAGCCGTTAGTTGTTAGCTGTTAGCAGATTGTATTAGCTGTTTTGATTAGCTGTTTTGACTAGGGGTTTTTAGATTGTTGTTTGGTAAATGATAAATGGATGTTAGCTGTTTGTTATGTTAAATGACAGAAATTGACATCAACATAATTTAAATTGTAAATTTTTTTTTGTGTGACTTTTATTTTGAAGAATAGAAAAATATTTCTAGTACTTGTATCTATATTTATTTGTATTTCTTTGGAATGATATCACTAACATATATAAGACTTTATATTTAATTTTTAAATTGTACTCTAAAACTTTAAAACAATCATTTAAAAATAAAAGTGATAGAAATAAAAATTAGTACAAATCAAAATAATTAATTATGTACGAGCAAAAATGTTAGATATTACGTGATACATTCAAACAAAAATTTCAAAAATAAAGTGACATGCAAAGGGAAGAATAAAAGAATATTATTTAAGATAAAATAAAGGGTAAAAGGAAAAATTTGTAATATTTATACAATTAATAACAAGAGGTTTCATCCAAAAAGCTTCATTTCCGAGCGTTTTGAAAACAAGAGTTTTCATCCAAAAAGCTCAATGGAAAACACTTCTCACCAAACAAGTAAAAGAGTTGTTTGACCAGTCAAAATCTATTTTTAGAAGAAAAAACAAAACTCTCCTCCAAAACGCTGTTGCCAAACGGGGCCTATGTCTTGCATAAATAAATATAGCATTCAACTTATCAAACACAGATTAATGTTGAATTTCAGTACAAAGACACTGGTCATGAGTAGAAATATTGTAATGTTAAACTCATCATTCCAGAAGATCCAGATTTTATCCCTAGGTGAAGCATGGTAATGATTGTAACCCAAATCATATGCAATGAATGGTAATTTGTTGCTATCAAGAAAATGCTCGATAATGATAAAGAGACCTATGTTATATTTCCTTTTAGCATGCAAAACCCTAGCTTGTGTTGTTTTGTTCCTAATACCCCTAACATTCCATACACAAATTTATTCTGGTCATGGATTAAACTAGTAGGGTATGATCAATTTGGGATCGGGTCACAACATGTTTCTGAGTACTTGTGTGATCTTTATTTTTCCCTCTAGTTTTCTTCCTAGTTTAGGAAATGGAACAGATTAATCAACACTCATGTCTGTATTAGACTCAGTTATCATTCTATTAAACCTAGTCTAATCTACAGGTTCAAGAGTAAAGTCACCTTCAACCTCTTTTGATTTCTTTTCCCGAGACCACTAAAGAGTAGAGTTGTGTGCTAATTATGATCATCAGATGTTAGAGGAGAATGTACCCGAGAGCTTACCTCAATCTGATTTCTTTCTTCTTGGTTTGATTCTTGTGTAATTGATGGTGTTGTATCCAAAATGTGTAGAGGCTGGAGGCTTTGTACACCTTCTTGTTGCTAATTATCTCCCTTCTGTTCTGCTACTGGCTGTTGAGGCTGGGTATTAACTTCAGGTCCATCTTCGTTCATGTTGCAATTCAGTAGCTCAAAACTTTTATGAGTTTGAATAGCCTTTGAGTTATTTTGCAATATGATGCTTGGTTGATTTGCAACTTTTGCTGAATCTAAACTTTTGCTGTCCATCCCAACCTTTGCCTTGCCCTTTGCCTTCCACACCTGCTTATCACCTGCATTAAAACTTTTCTTTTCCAAGGAGGTATCTTCAACAGCTTTGTTAGAGTTATCAATAGTTATATTTCGTGGGAGTGGAGGTTTGAATTATCGTAGTTCGACCGAGGTTAAAGTTTGATATGAAAATTCAATTGATGTATGTCGTGGGAGTGGAGGGTTTGAATAATCATTTCAGCCGTTGTGAATGAAAGTGACAATTCAATAAAAAATAATTCAATTATGTCAGTATAGTGGGAGGTTTGAATTATCGTAGTTCGACCGAGGTTTTTGATGTGACAATTCACTTGATGTATGTCGTGGGAGTGGAGGGTATGTATTATCATTTCGGCCATGAATGAAAGTGATGATTCAATGAAAAATAATTCAATTGTGTTGGTGTAGTGGGAGGTATGAATTATCATAGTCCGACCGAGGTTAAAATCTGATGTAATAATTCATTTGATGTATGTCGTGGGAGTGGAGGGTTTAAATTATCATATCGGCCGACATGAATGAAAGTGACGATTCAATGAAAAATAATTTAATTATGTCGTTGTAGTGGGAGGTTTGAATTATCGTAGTTCGACCGAGGTTAAAGTTTGATGTGACAATTCAATTGATGTATGTCGTGGGAGTGGAGGGTTTGAATGATCATTTCGGCCGACTTGAATGAAGTGACAGCTCAATGAAAAATAATTCAATTATGACGGTGTACATGGAGGTATGAATTATCGTAGTTTGAGCGAGGGTTCAACGATAGTGCTGTTTGGAATAAACAGTCCACTTTTTTGGTCATGACACGAGGTGAGGAGCTTGATAGGGTCGTTGCTGAAGCAGATTATTTTTCCCCTGTGGTGATGAAGGGGTTGTTATTTTTGAGGAGATGATGAAGGGGTTGTTGAATGTTGATAAAGAAGAGGATGAAATTCCGGCAGAGGTGAACGTGATTTTGCACGACTTTGAGTAGCTGATTGTTGATGACCTTCCAACAAGGTTGCCACCAATGCGAGATATTCAACATCTGATTGATTTGGTTCTTGGTTCAAATTTTTGAAACCTTCCTCATTATCGAATGAGCCCGAAGGAGAATGAGATACCAAGAGAATAGATTGAAGACTTGCTGAAGAATGATTTTATTCGTGAGAGTATGAGCCCTTGTGCAGTGCCCGTTCTTTTGGTTCCTAAGAATGAAAATCAGTGGAGGATGTGCATCGATAGTACAGTTATCAACAAGATCACAATCATGTACCGATTTCCTATCCCACGGTTGGAGGACATGATTGATGAGCTAGCTGGTTTGACGGTGTTTTCGAAGATTGATCTTCGAAGTGGATACCATTAGATTTGTATCCGTCCTGGAGATGAGTGGAAGACAGCTTTCAAGAGCAATGAAGGGCTATATGAGTGGTTGATGATGCCTTTTGGATTATCAAATGCGCCTAACACTTGGATGAGGTTGATGAACCAAATTTTACGTCCTTTCATTGGCTCTTTTGTGGTAGTTTATTTCGATGATATCCTGATTTATAGTAAGACCCAGGGAGAGCACTTGAGGTTGGTGTTGCAGGTTTTGCTTGAGAATCAGTTATACATTAATGAAATTATTATCGATCAGATTATCTGTGTTCTTAAGTAATACTGCTACTTTAACTAGTATGTTTAAACAAGCAATACAGTTTAAACATCAAAAGTAAGAACACCAGATGTGTTTACGCAGTTCAGTGCTAAAACACCAAAATCTGCGGGGCCTTGCCCAATCTGAAAATCATCCACTAAATAATCAAGATAAGTTAAAAAGTTTCACAAACTATTAACTATCTATGAATTATCTTTCCGTGTGGATTGGTGAGCTCCCCTCATAGCCAGTCAGCAACTCCTCGCTGCTATCTTGACCAATTCTCCCGAAGTATTAAGGCTATCCAATTTCAGATTCTGGCGATGGCAAAGGCCAGTTCAATTCCTCGAATCAAACGCTGCTCCAAAACGTAAAGCTATTATGTAGTGCAGAATACTTTCACTCAAGATGGATAATTTATGTTGCAACTTCTTTCTCTATTTATAGCTCGATGCTGTGTTGCCGTGTTGATCTTCTCGATCCATCAATCACGCTGATGCTGATCTGCTCGTCCAGCTCATCACAGCTGCAAGTAGTCTCATAACTATATTCTACTTCTATAACTATACTATAAAAAATATAATCTTTCCTTATTTGAGACTAATCCTACTAAGATAAAACTATAGAATATATTCTCTATCTAATCAGATCATCGCTGAATCACTCTTCAAATATCATCTTTGATTCGCTCGAATATCTTCTTTGATTGCTTATGAGTTGTACTTCATCACAACAACTGTTGCTCGATTTCTGATCCTGCTGGAGCAAGTGTTTAAACATAAGTATGTTTAAACATAGTTACTTCTACAAAATAGCCTACCAATTCATGCTGAGTCTTCTGGACTCTTCAATCTCCCCCTTTGGCATTTTGTGGAACCATAACACTTATTTTGATGCACAGATTATACATAGCTCCCCCTTTCGTTTAGAAATCCAGACTTCATTCATATAAGCATCAAAAGGATCAAACACAACATGCATATTCACAAAGTTCCCCCTACTCACCAGATGTAGATAGAGACAATCATACAGGCTAATAGCCATAATAATGTTCCAAACTAAATGGACACATTAATAAGATAAAAAATCCAAAATAAATGGCCACCCATCATCATCAAAATATTCTCCTCCTTGGGAACATATAATGTGCCAAAAATGCACCAAAAATATCCCAAATCATAAAAAAAACTCCCAGAAATTCAGTATGTCAACTGATAAAAGAGTTCAACGAGATAGAGAGAATAAAAAAAACTGCTCAGAAGTTTTGAGAACCACTGGTTTCATCATCAGTCTCAGCAATGGCCTCCAACTCAGCTTCAAGATCCATCAGCTTCTGTCTGTGGTATCTGATCTGACCTCTGAGCTCCCTCTTTCTGACAGTGGCAAAGTTCTCCTGTACTGGTTCCTCATCTGAGTCATCCTCCTCTTCTTCAGCTGCTGCAGGTAGACCATTCCTCTTCCGAATGATGGTTTTGTTGACTTGCACCTCATCACATAATGTGATCTCATCATTAACATCATCAACCAATCCAACATGATAAAGCAGGCCTGTAATGAGGGCAGGATATGTGATGTACTCATCAGATTTCTGGTGCCGAGCCACTAAGAGAATCCTGTCATAAATGAACCATCCCAGATTGTAGGGTCTCCCTGTACCAATGCAGTACATGAGACAAGCCATCTCTTCAGTCACAAGAGACACATTCCTGGACATAGCCCATAAATTCTCAATCACCCTGTACAAACAGAAGTATTTCTGAGTGAGGTAAGAAGCCTTCATGGTCTTTGCTGCACCCCATTCTCCAAGAGTCCCTCCAGACAATTCCAAGGCCATCACATCATAATCCAAAATGAAATCTTCAGGATAAGCCCCATTTGGACAAGTGTTATCATCTGTCCCCAGCATGAGATTGATCAAAGAAGGATCAAACCTATAAAGCTTGCCCCTTATGAGGACTTTTCTGTACCAAGCAGAAGCAGGATCACCATTTGTACCCTTCAGATTTAAGTAAAATTCCAGCACCAAAGACTGATTGACCTTCACACAAAAATTGACAGGATCATACATCGGGATTCTCTTCATGTAGGACACAAAGCCAGGATGTTTAAACTTCTCTGTCAGTCTCTTCTCCACATGCACTTTTCTTTTCAGCAGCTCTTCGTATACTTGCAGAGCCTTCCTGGAATAGAATGTCTAATTGAAAGCCTTCTCTAACAGAGGATCATCTTCTGGAAACATCAATGGCACCTCATCAGCAGCAGCCTCAGACTTCTCAGATTCAGAACTGCTTTCCTTATCCTCTGCAGTAGGTTTTGTAGATTGACTTTCTTGGCTGTCTGATGCTTCATACAACTCATTCAGATCAGGGACTTCCTCCCTCTTTCTCTTGCCAGTCACTGTCTCAAACACCTGAATAACTGGGGGCAGTGGCTTCTTCTCCAACTTCTCCCGTTTCAGCTTCTGAAGTTTCTTGAACTTGGAACTTAATGGCTCATCATCCTCACTATCTGGTGCAATCCCAGCAGATGGTTCTTCCACAGTTTGGACATTCTCAACAACCCTCTCCATTACTGGTTGTTCTACCTTCGTGGGCTTCTCCTTCTCAACAGTGGGTTGGGCCTCAACAACACTTCTGAACACCCCAAATCCAACAGATACTGTTCCATCATCCTGAGCTCTTCTCTTATTTCTCTGGTAAACCTTGGTACCCACAGAAACAGGTTCAACCTTTATAGATTCTATACTCTTCTCAGATTCATCAGACTCAGTATCTGAGGCATATAGTTGGTCCCCCTGTCTCAGACCCTCAAAAACAACTCCTACCCTAACAGTTGGGTTAGCATTATGAGCCACAGATTCTGGTGTGGCTCTAAGGGGGTTGGGAATCAGTTCTAAGTTTTGTTCAATCTTACCCATAACAAGATTGTCTGCAGATAGACCAGTGGGGTTTGAAGTGGCTGGGGTTTTAGATTGAGGGCTTCCCATGGTTGTCTAAACACAGTCACAAGTTCTAACACACAGATATACTATCAACATAACCCAACAGCAGCAACTAGGGTATACAATATTCAGATAATCTTCTAAGCCCTCAAAACACAACAAAGGTCCAATCTTGATCAAGAAAATCAGGATTTTACCTTTTGCATGCAACTGCTTGATACTCGATCTCTGACTGAAAAATCTAGAGGCTTTCTTGATGTAGATGCTCCGAACGGACAATGCGATGCACAAAACAGCCGACAAAAACTTCAGAGAGCAATCAGAGAGTGGATTGTTAATGAAATCCGACAAAAACCAGTGAGAGCAGAGCGTAGGAATTAGGAACGACAGAAGGATGCGAGTTGTAGAAAAAATAAAAGGAATTTTTCATAGTGGATTTTAAGAAATGAAAAAATAAAAGGATTTTCAGAAATTCAAATCCGAACCCAAAATGGAAAATAAATCCATAATTGCATAATAGTCCACAACTTTCAGAACTTCGTTGATTGCCCCTCATAAAATAAGTATGAGTCCAAAATCTTCTGACCAAAAATAATTCAGCCCACTCGGATTTTTCAGCCCAATAAGAGTTGACTCATCTGGCCCAATAGACTCTTCTCTTCATTTTCTGTCTAACTCCCATGTGTTTAAACACACTCATCCTCAGTGTTTAAACATCCTCCATCACACATCTATCTTCTTTTTGTATTTTTCTTTTTCAAAAATAAAAGACATAAAACAGTAAACTAATTTACAACAAAAAGAGGTGATCATAGGTACCTCAAATTCGACAAACACCTAAGTGTTGTCTCAGTGTCTCAAAGGTTGCGGAATCCAGTGGTTTGGTGAAGATATCTGCAAACTGCTCAGCACTAGGAACAAATTCAATGGTTAGTTTCTTCTTTTCAACCAAGTCTCTGATGAAGTGATGCTTGATGTCTATATGCTTGGTCTTCTTGTGATCAACTGGATCATGAGAGAGATCAATAGCTCCTTTTTTTGTCACACTTGATGATTAGAACCTCCTGCTTGTATCCATAGTCCCTCAACATCTGCTTCATCCATAGTAGTTTCTGACAACAACTTCCAGCTGCTAAGTACTCAGATTCAGTGGTAGACAGTGAGATAGAATTCTGCTTCTTGCTGTACCATGACACAAGATTTCCTCCTACATAGAAACAACCATCAGTAGTACTCTTTCCATCTTCAGAATTCCCAGCCCAATCTGAGTCACTGTACCCAATAATTTCTGCCTGACTTCCTCTAGAATACCAGAGACCATAATCAGCAGTTCCATGTACACATCTGATAATCCTCTTGACTGCAGAGAGATGACACTCCTTAGGATCAGATTGAAATCTTGCACATAGCCCAACACTCAGACAGATGTCTGGTCTGCTCGCAGTAAGATACAGTAAGCTCCCAATTATACTTCTGTAGAGCTTAATATCCACCTTCACACCATATTTGTCATAAGTCAGCTTCTCTGTTGAGGCCATTGGAGTTCGCACACTCTTAGAATCATCCAATACAAATCTCTTAACCAAGTTTAAAGTGTACTTGGTTTGATTGATAAAGATACCTTCCTTGTGTTGTTTGACTTGGAGCCCTAGAAAATAAGAAAATTCACCAACCATACTCATTTCAAACTCACTTTTCATCATCTCTATAAAGATATCGACCAACTTCTGAGATGTCGATCCAAAGACAATATCATCTACATAAATTTGAGCAAGTAGTAGATGTTTATCATGTTTAAACACAAAGAGCGTTCAGTTTTACTCCCCCTCGTCGATAGCCTTTCTACAAAAGAAATTGGGTGAGACGCTCATACCAAGCCTTGGGTGGTTGCTTAAGACCATGTAACGCCTTTTTGAGTCTATAAACGTGATCAGGGAGATAAAGATCTTCAAAACCCTTAGGCTGCTCAACATAAACCTCTTCATTGATGATGCCATTCAAAAATGCGCTCTTGACATCCATCTGATATAGAGTAAACTTCATAACACATGACATAGCAAGTAAGAAGCGAACAGACTCTAACCTTGCAACAGGAGCAAAAGTTGCATCAAAGCCAACACCTTCAACTTGAGTGTAACCTTGAGCTACAAGTCTTTCTTTGTTTCTGGTGATGTTACCATCTCCATCAGACTTGTTGTTGAAAATCCACTATAACATTGACTTCTGGAGGTCGTGGAACAAGATACTATACATCGCTTCTAATGAACTACTCCAGTTCCTCTTGCATGGCTGAAATCCAGTACTCATCATTCAATGCTTCCTTGTGATTTTTGGGCTCAATCGATGAAAGAAAGCATTGGAGAACACACAGTCCATCATTCATCTTAGCATAGTCCTTTCTCTCTTTAGGTCTCAGATTGTAAGAACTGGCTGGGGGATTATCATCAGTAGGTGCTGAAGCCGGTGTATCAGATGTTGTAACATTAGAGACTGTTGTAACATCAGGCACTGTTGTAACATCAGATGATGTTGTAACATTCGGCAGAGACGGACTAATATCTGGACTGATTTGTAGATCAGGTTCATCATTAAGTAGTATGCCACTGCTGATATCCTTCAGATCTTTAACTACCACATTTTTGGACTCCATCATCACATTTGTACGATTGTTAAATACCCTGTAAGCCCTGCTATTTGGAGAATAACCAAGGAAAATACCAACATCAGCTCGTTTATCAAACTTACCAAGTGGTTCACGATCTCTGAGAATGTAACATGCACTTCCAAACACATGAAAGTATGCAACGTTTGGTTTCCTTCCTTTCCAAAGTTCATAGGCATTTTCTGAGTGAATGTATGGAGATAAACTCGGTTGATTGTATAACATGCAGTATGCAATGCTTCAGCTCACCACTTCTTGGGAGTATCATTTTCTGCCATCATGGCTCTGGACATGTTGATGAGGGTCCTGTTCTTGCGTTCAACAATACCATTCTGCTGTGGTGTGATTGGGGCAGAGAACTCATGCTTGATTCCAAGGCTTGCATAAAAGTCCATCATTGTAGAATTGACAAATTCCCTTCCATGGTCACTCCTTACTCGAACTACTTTCAGGTCATCATGCGATCTCTCTGTGTTGACTTGAGTGATGAGCTTAATAATAATGCTCACCGCATCTGATTTTACTTTCAAGAACTCCACCCAAGTATACCTGGAAAAGTCATCTACACATACAAAAATATATTTCTTGCCCGACACATTAGTTGGACTGATTGGTCCCATCAAGTCCATGTGAAGCAGTTCAAGTCCATAAGTAGTATTAATCTCATGAAGTTTAGAGTATGGTGACCTGACCTGTTTACCTTCATGACATGGTGGACAGGTTAACTCCTTTGTATATGATAGAAGTGGTACTCCTCTGATTGCTTCAAGCCTTGTGACTTTAGACAGTGTTTTCAGATTTGCATGTCCAAGTTTCTTATGCCACAGAAGGTTGTCATCCACGCTTACTTTGAGATAGCTTACAGAGTCATCCAGAATGTAGCAGTTATCTGAAGATCTAGTACCGATAAGGACACCTCTTTCATCCTTTCTGACTGTACACCCTTTATCATCAAATAAAACTGTTAGATTGTTGTCACAAAGATGACTTATACTAAGAAGATTTGCCTTTAGTCCATCCACAAGAAGCACGTCTTGAATACTGGAAAGTTCTTGACTTGTAACTCCCCCTTTCCAGTTATTCTACATTTCTTCCCATCTCCAAATCTGACTGTTCCAGTCTGCTCAACAATTCAGGAGAACCTGTCATGTGTCTAGAGCAACCACTATTGAAATACCACGAGTCTCTGGCATATGAGCTATAACAGGTATGAACAGCATAACAGTAGTTGGTTTTAGGATCCCATATCTTTTTTGAATGCTGAACCCTTTCTGGTTGCACCATGTTGTAACCTGCTTGAGTGTTGTAACATGCTCCATTTGTTGGTCCTTACATCAAATCTCTTAGAAGTCGGAAGCAACGTCTTTTGTAATGCCCTGGTCGTTGACAATAATTGCACGTTGCCTCCCATCGTGGTTGATATCTGTTTCTCTGTTGAGGATAGGTAGATCTATATCCCAATCCATACTTTGGAGTCTTCATAAAGTTGCTTTGAGATTTGACCGGTTGCTCCTGTTTGGCTTGATTATGATTAGATTGGTTCATCACAACTTTATTTTCTCCCTGCTTGAGTGATTTCATCGTTGTTGCTGCACCATATCCCAGTCCATGCCTGTCACCAGAGGCTTTCCCCATTCCAAGAATGTCATCCAATGCTGCGGTTCCTTTGTTAAGTTTGGAGATAGTTCCTTCAGCTACTTCTGCTCTAGTAAGAGCTATCTTCAGTTCTTCTCTCATAGCCTCAAGAGTGATTTACAGTTGCTCAACTTCTTCATTCAGGCCGTGATTTTCCTTCCTTAAGCCTTTGTTCTGTTCAGTCACCTTGACCCATAGCTTGTGCAGTTTATCATATGACTCATGAATATCATCTACATCTGAATCCATGTTTAAACTCTCATTGTCAGAGACTACAGTAGCACCAAACGCAATGTGGGTTTTTTCTTTGTCTTCATCTCCACTTTGTAAGGTAACTTCTCTGAACGCTACATGATTGCTTACATTCTCATCTTCAGATTCTTCTCCATCACTCCAGGTTGCGTTGTAGGCTTTTCCCTTCTTGCTGGATGATCCACTAGGGCACTGTGCTTGAATATGCCCGTATCCTTCACATTTTCGACACTGAATTTTTCTAGCATGTTTAAACACAAACTTGGATTCTGATTGATCATTGCTTGGTCTTTTGTTTCCACTGGAACCTTGATCTCTACCATCATTCCTTCGTGCTGCAGATCTCCTCAGTACCTTTGCAAAACTCCTTGATATTTGAGCAAGCTCATCTTCGTCTATATCTTCATAGTTGCTTCTGGTAGTATGTTTAGACACAGAGTTTAGTTCTTCTCATTTTCTAGCACTTGCAGTGAAGGCCAGATCTTTTTGTCTTACTGTAGCTATCGCTTCATCTCATATGCTCCCATGACTTCATCTAAGGTCCTCTCCGTAGTATCACTCAGCTCTTCCATTGCATTAGTCTTTCCTTTGAATCTGGCTGGCAGCGACCTTAGAACCTTCTGCACGACATCATCTTCATCAAATGGCTTTCCCAATTGATAGGCTGTGTTGACCAGATCTCTGATCTTTGCATCGTAGTCTGCAATGGTTTCATTTTCGTGCATAATCATTGTTTCAAACGTAGACTTTACTGTATACATCTTTTGACGTTTCATTTTGGCATCTCCTTCATAACTTACCTTCATTTTTCCCATGCGTCCTTCGCAGTACCACAAGTTGAGATCAGACGGAAAGCTTTTTGATCAACAGCATAATTGATACAATTAAGTGTTTTACTGTTAAGGCGTTTATCCTTTCTTTCCTGAGTAATCAGCTCCTCATTGGTTTTCAAAACGCCTTCAGTTGAGCCTGCTGCATGTGGATTTTTGGCTAGTATCCATTCATTCTCAACCCAGTACCATGCTTCCTCATCCACTGCATCAATATAGTGCTTAATTCTTGCTTTCCAGTATCCATAGTTGTTCTTGTCCAACATGGGTGCTCGTGTGTAAAACAAACCATCTTTCTCCTGGTTTGACATGATCGATATCCAGATCTTCACTGACCTTGTTAAAGGCACAACTCAGTGAACAAGCTCTGATACCAATTGAAATTACTATCGATCAGATTATCAGTGTTCTTAAGAAATACTTATACTTTAACTAGTATGTTTAAACATGCAATACAGTTTAAACATCAAAAGTAAGAACACCAGATGTGTTTACGCAGTTCGGTGCTAAAAAACCTACATCTGCGGGGCCTTGCCCAGTCTGAAAATCATCCACTAAATAATCAAGATCAGTTACAAAGTTTCACAAACTATTAACTATCTATGACTTATCTTTCCGTGTGGATTGGTGAGCTCCCCTCACAGCCAGTCAGCAACTCCTCGCTGCTATCTTGACCACTTCTCCCAAAGTATTAAGGCTATCCGATTTCAGACTCTGGCGATGGCAAAAGCCAGTTCAATTCCTCGAATCAAACGCTGCTCCAAAACGTAAAGCTATTCTGTAGTGCAAAATACTTTCACTCAAGATGGATACTTTATGTCGCAACTTCTTTCTCTATTTATAGCTCGATGCTGTGTTGCCGTGTTGATCTTCTCGATCCATCAATCATGCTGATGCTGATCTGCTCGTCCAGCTCATCACAGCTGCAAGTAGTCTCATAACTATATTCTACTTCTATAGCTATACTATAAGGAATATAATCTTTACTTATTTGAGACTAATCCTACTAAGATACAACTCTAGAATACATTCTCTATCTAATCAGATCATCGCTGAATCACTCTTCAAATATCATCTTTGATTCGCTCGAATATCTTCTTTGATCGCTTATGAGATGTACTTCATCACAACAACTGTTGCTCAGTTTTTGATCCTGCTGGAGCAAGTGTTTAAACATCAGTATGTTTAAACATAGTGACTTCTACAAAATAGCTAACTAATTCATGCTAAGTCTTCTGGACTCTTCAATTAACTTGAAAAAGTGTACGTTTAATACCAACAAGTTGCTGTTTCCGGGATTCATTGTTGGTGAGGATGGTATTCCGGTTGACGAGAATAAGGTTCGTGCTATCCGTGAATGGCTAGCTCCTAGTTCCGGTGACGGTGGTTTGTAGTTTTCATGGTCTAGCTACGTTCTATAGGCGTTTTGTTCGATATTTCAGTGAGGCGACTGCTCCAATCACAGAGTGCTTGAAGAAGGAAAAGTTTCACTTGGGTCCTGAGCAAGAGCATAGTTTTGCTTTGATCAAAAAAAAGTTGTGTACTGTGTCTGTACTAGTTTTACCTGACTTTGATAAGGTCTTCGAAGTGGAGTGTGATGCAAATGGTGTTGGAATCGGAGCTGTATTTTCCCAGGAAAAGAGACAAGTTGCGTTCATTAGTGAGAAACTGATGCATTACAAAAGTGGAGTACTTAAGATCAAGAATAATATGTTGTTTTTAGAGCTGTAAGGCAGTGGGAGTATTACTTGATTCAGCGGGAATTTTTTCTATTCACCGATCATCAAGCTTTGAAATTTCTGCATAGCGATAAGATGATTAGTAAGATGCATGCTCGATGGGTTAGTTTCTTACAAAAGTTTCCTTTCATCATCCATAGTAAATCAGGGAGATCGAATAAGGTGGCAGATGCTTTGAGCAGGAGGGCTACGTTGGTGATTACTTTGGCGCAGAAAATTGTCGGCTTTGAATGCCTGCAAGAGCTACGTGAAGAAGATGCTGACTTTAAGGTTATTTGGCTAAAGTGCAGCAAGGGCAATGTTGATGGAGCAGATTTCCTTGTTCGGGATGGATATTTGTTCAAAGGAAATCAGTTGTGTATCCGTAACTCTTCATTAAGGGAGAAACTGATTCGAGATTTGCACGGAGGCGACCTTAGTGGTCATCTAAGGAGAAATACGACCATTGCCAGTTTGGTAAAGAGGTTTTACTGGCCGCAGCTGAAGAGGGATGTGAGCACAATTGTTAAGAAGTGTTATGTCTATCAGATTTCTAAAGATCAGTCTCAAAATACTGGTCTTTATATGCATTTACATGTTCATTAAGATATCTAGCTGGATTTGTTTATGGATTTTGTGTTGGGGCTTCCTGATACCCAACGAGGTGTCGACTCTGTATTCGTGGTGGTGGACAAGTTTTCCAATACCATGAGCATTTCCAGCACTTTTAATGGGTTGATAATTATGAGTATCATGAGGATGAGGTTCTTTATCCTTAAGATAACTCGGGGTCAAGTTCTTTAGAGGTGGAGGAGACTGATGTAGAACGAATGGAAGCGAAAATTGAAGACGCGCTGGTTCGCTGCAAATGAAGTCCAAAACGATTTCAGCCATAACTTTCACATACGGGGTCGGAATGAGATGATTTTGGTGGTATTGGAACCATCTTGACAAACTCAATCATCTACCTCCATTCAGTGTTTTCATTCGAAGCTGGTTAGGCACTCAAAAAGACTTATGTTTTTCTATTTTCGGGTTTTTTTATATGATGTTTTGAAAATACTTTTCTCTCGTTTACGAGAAATTAGGGTTTGTGCTTGCAGCCCTTTACTGTTCTTCAAGATTCGTGTTGGCGGATCTTTTATGATTATTCCTATTTTGTCAGTATTTATAACTTTTGGCCATGCTATCTTCTTGTACTAACGGTTGGAATAGTCCTCTATATCTATGTCTAATTTGATAACCTGCCTTATTTGATTGCGTTGGCATTATCTTCCATGATCAAGTCGAAATTGGACTAGACACAATGACTATAATCGAATATTCAGTTGTTGAGATAGAACAGATTTCATAGATGTTACAATTTTGATTGGAACACAGTTTCTTAAACATTATTCTACAAAATAGCCAATGTTCAAGTGCTAGACTTTTCAAAGTGTATGATAAAATGCTTGAAACTGATGCACCTAATTTAGAAGTCCTCAACTTGGGCGTTCTCTCTGATGACTGCTCCATAATAAGGCCAATTGCTTCACTGAATAAGGCGATTGTTGAGCTCGGCAAGAATGGTGTTGCTGATTGTCATGCTGATTTCACGACTGGAACATATAACAATAGGTGCACTTCGAATGTGAAGCCTGTTGAGACTCTCAACCGCGCAAAGTGAGTGATTATGGTGGGAGATACCTTTATGGCAGTTAGCCGTGCGACTATCCCCCTATCAACACGCTTTTTGAGAGACTTAGGATATTTATAATTGATGTTCCATGTTGTGAGTGGGGCTCTCTGAGTGCTGTGCCTGCCTGTTGCATCAGATTTCTGTTCTTTAGCTTAAGTGTGTTGGGATCTTGTGATGATGGCGCTCACAAGCAATGACAGGAGGACCCTGAGCAAGTGCCGAGATGTTTGTTATCCAGTCTAGCACATGTTTCATTTCAGTCATTCAAAGGCCTTGAAGATGAGATGTTGTTGGTGAAGTACTTTTTGGAACATTTATAACAAAATGAATTCGTGGTATATATGTGGAGTATAATACACAGGAGTTGTGGAGTTTGAGTGTATGTATACTTGAGGATATATAAATAATTATATAAATAATGTGAATGGTTGCATCCATTAACATAACATTCAATGTAGCATGCAAGAGTTGAATGTATCTCTTTGTAGAGTTGTGTCTTTACAAATCATATGAAGAGTGATATCCTTACGAATCACTTCCTATATAAGGAGTGGTAAGCCACATGTATGAGAAACTAAGAAAAAGATAGGAATACAAGTTACTTTAGTTGGTTTGGAAATAGTTTACTGCAGAACTATTTCTTGTCTTTAGACATAAATCTATACAAACTCTTGTGTTATTGTTTCTTGATAACAACCAAGATCCAATGTGTTCTTCTTTGTATCTCAAAAGAGTTACCGTGCAACCTGTCACTAGTGGAATTGGCACCGGAACACGGCGGTTCCGTGTGTGTTGGACTGCGGTTTTGACCGCCGTCCTTGGTGGCGCCATGCAATTGGCGCCACCGTTACTCGGCGGTTGAAGCCGCCGAGTAACGTTTACGAGTTCGGAAACTTACCCGGATGGGTGCATTTCCGGACTCGTAAACACCCACTGCTAGCAGGAGGCTTCACCGGCCATTACGAGCCGGACGGTAAGCCGGAGAAGCATTTTTGCTCTCCCGGATGGTAAGCCGGGAAATATTCCAGCGCGAGCAATACTCCGCCACCGTGAAACGGTGGCGGAAAATAGGTAGTTCTGGCTACAATTACGACATCGGAAAACTAGCCGGATCTATGATTTACTAAACCGGACGCCAACCAGGGAACCCTTCGGGAAAATGGGTGAAAAGAGGGTATTTTTTTCTAGATAGTGTTTCTGATACCGGAAGTTTAGCCGGAAGAAGATTGAATTGTCCGGCCAGCATTCAGATATCGGAAAAGTATCCCGGATTATTATTAAAAATCTGAATTTTATTTATTCCGGCTTTTGAATACAAAATAGAAAGTATTTAAATGGCGCTAGTGAAGAATTATATGTTTCAAATGGTTGTGATGTATTAACAATGAATGTATAATGTAATACATCACTTGAATGCGCTAAATACACCAACAATTGCCAATAACACATAAACATGTGTCAATTTATAGCTAGAGCGGATTCATGCGAAGTTACGACAAATGATGCAAGACTACTCCTCGGTCGATTCAGTTCTTCAGGTGAGTAGGGGCTTGTATCCTCTTCAGAAATCTATGCATTAGCAGACACAAATATATGACGCAAACATATGAATATGTGTAAGGTAGATGCCCTTATAGATTTGAAACTTACGGGCTCAAGGTCATTGTCGAATTCGTTAAGTTCCGCTACCAACTTGAGCTCATACAACATAACATAGAAACCGCATTCCCAGTCGCTACCTTGTCTCTTGTACTTTAACACAAAAGGTAGATCACATTGTTAAATACAATCGATCGATGTCGATAAAACTAGTGTGATTACTGAGGGAGAAACGTGTAGAGTACCTTGATCTCAGTCATTCCAAACTCCCTCCTAGAGGGATTGACATGATTCAAAACTTGTCTAAGGAGGTGTTCGAAAGACGGGATTGGCGGACGATGGAGAGGATCTATCCAATAAACTTCTTTGGTTTTTTTGTGGATCAAAACCAATCTCCAATGTTTACTAACAAAAAATGCATATCCATTTGTCAATAATGACAATATAAAAGTTAACATGAGATAAGAATGTATAGAATTAGTTAATATGAAAAGCTTACCTGGAAATGAGTGGTGCTAAGAAGAATAGTTTGTCCTTCACACCGAGAGCCGCTTTCATGTAACTTAAACGCTCTGCATCAGTATGACCGAATTCTTGGATTCGCTCGGGGCATAGGAAGCCTATCCATGGCTTAAACCGTTTTTGAACTAGTTGATATAAGGAACTTAAGGGGAAAAAATGAATGGTTAAAACAACGGGGAGAACAGCAGTTGAAAACACACAACTTAATATAGTCTCGACATTAAAATGACTTACAGTTGGAATAAGGACATTAGGGGCTCGGTTGCCTCGTCACCCTTCCATAGATCCTCAAAATCACCTCAACACATTACAATTTGCCTTCCAATACCACCAAATACTTCCGTTGGAGCCGGGAATTCGTAGTATCCAAATTTGAAATGTTTAGACAACTTGTCATACAACACCTTCATAGCCGGTGTCATAGATTTAACTACAACATCTTTTGGGGCGGTCAAAGGTTTGGGAATTTGTTTTGAAATTTTTGGATCAACCTTGCGTGCAACACCCATAATTGGGTTGTATAGGCTAGCGGGTTGAGTCTCTCCTAAACTCTCGACAACAATTAGCCTATGAGGCCAAAGTAAATACATACCTTCCGCCGGTCCCACAACCTTACACGGGCCTTTGGGTATGGGAATTCGAGCGTTTAAAACCAAAGCTTTTTTCAAGCAAACCTCCCCCAAACCTATTGCAATTTTATCGTCTCCATGCATCTTCGCCGACTCATTGAAAATTCCATTTGCAACATGCATAGTAGGCTTCCTCACTCCACCATCGATATATAATTTGCATGGATATGTGACATCGACCTTGACCTAATTAAAATAGTGGATTCCATTTTTAAAGTATCGTCATAAACATGCTAAGACTATTAAGAGAACGAATAGAGAATTTGAATAAGAATGCGATCGAAAAGTGAGTTAGTGTGTTTACCTTTTTTGGTCGGCTTAAGTTATCATCACATATGTTTAGTTGTGGCGATGGTGGATTGCCTTGCACCTCACAAACATCGGGTGAGTGACATGAACCACATGAATGAGGCTCCCAATCGTCACTTAGATCATTCAAATTTGGTGGGAGAATTGCGCCCGTTTGCTTGGCTATTATGTGGAGAGCTATGTCCCTTTTCTTCATATTCTTCACGGCCTCATCAAGCTCCTTCTTGGTATCACCGAACTCTTTTTTTGTATCCCCAATTTCCTCTTGCAACTTGTTGTACTTGGTATGTCTTGGTGGTTTAGAAGGTTTCTGTTTGCCGATGAGATCTCTTTTCACTACATGTGATGCATATCCACGAACTCTACCGGGGTGTTTCTTCCTTTCTGTCGCCTTACAAAGGATGTCATCTTCTTGTGTGGGAACGAATTCTCCTGAAGCAATTTTCGCTTTGACATCATCCTATCATTTAATACAAAAAAAAAAATGAGGTAGAAAGAAAAATAGATAGGAATAATAATTGTAATAATATTAGCTCAAAATATTCAAAGAAACAACTTACAATATCTTTTATCAACTTCTTGTTTCCCTCGTGTTTGTATTCGCCTTTGCTATCTTGTCGACCAATCAAGAAGCTAGTGAGTTTATCGAACTCTTTAGGATTAACCACCTCGGTGCTCTCCCGTGCTTCCTCTTCCGTCATCCCACTATCCATTTTCTCTTGCAGCCCATCTTCTTGTTTTTTGTTTGCATGTTTGATTAGTCTTATAGTATAGCCCTCCCTACTCATTGTGTGAGGTGTTGTATTAGCCTTCACATTGTTGCTATTCGTCAACCTCAAACCCTAACACATAAACGAATTTAAGTTATGTGAACGAAGGATTAATACTAGAATGGTAGGAATTAATCTTACTAGTCGGTCATTCTCCAAGGTGCGTGCTTTGAATATTGCCCAATTTTCTTGTAGAATATCGGTGTAGGCCAACCAAGGGTCCTCATCCTTAAAATCTCCATAAATGTAATGTTTAGACAACATTGCTCTATGATCCCGTGCCGCCTTACTCAAGCGAAACATGGTTGTGTCAAAAAGTTTCTCCATATTTGGGGCAACAATTTTGAATGGTACCTACGTAAGATTGATAAGAAAAGTTGGATAATATCTCATTCATGTGTACAAAAATGAAAATAACTTAAATGAAGGTAGAGACATACCAAACACTCCTCCCATAATTTAGTCTTCTCCTTGTCGGGGACCTCGTGCCAAGATTCATACTTTATATCCACACGAGTTCGACCAATTTTTCCAACCCAACTCTTCCATAAATAATACTCTTCTGATATTGGTTCCCCATCATCGTTGAACGTCATGTCCGTCAATATGCCCTTCTTCATCCTTTTTTGTAAGACAACACAATATGTCCTAGGACGCCTCACCCCTTTTTTTTAACACCTCCCGCGGTGCTAGGGGTTTTAGGGTTTTTGGGGATTCCTACCTTCTTCTTAGGTGGTGCCATAACTCCTCTACAAATAATAATTTGCATATATTAAATAACCTCACTATCAAGAAAGAATAATTATATGCTAAATTAGTGGTAAGTAGTCATTTTTAGCTTTTAATAATTGACCATCATAAAACCCCTAGGGTTTAGGATCCTATTAGACTAATATAAATTGCCTATCACATGCTTAACCCCTAATTGATTGTAAAAAAATTAGTGCATATATATGACATACTTAACCCTAGATTTGTAGTAACATAACTAGTGACCATCAAGACTAATGAAGAATATAGCCCATAATCCCAATTGATTAATCAAGAATGTAGCCCATAAAACAAAGCTAGTTTGTAGTAATAATTAAGCAAAGCCCATGAACAAATAAGACAAATTAACCAATAAACAATATTGATTATGCAAATGAAGCAAAGTTCCAAGAAATACCTTTTCAAGTAGTACAAAAACCCCAATAGTATGGACAAAGAAGCTACTTTCTTGTTCTAGAACTCAAGAAATGGGGCCAATGTGATTAATGGTGTTCTTGGTGGTTGGAGAAGAAGATTTTGTTGGTGGAAGAGAGTAAATGGGTGGGAGGAAAGTGAAATTTTCGTTTGTATGTGGGATGAATGGGTAGAGGACTAGATAAGAAAATAGTCTAAGTGTTACTTATTCTGATTTTTTGTACAGTCCGGCTACGTTTCCAAAACCGTAAATTTACCCGGATAAACGAAAAAATAAATAACTTACCCGGCTATGTTTCCAAACTCGTAAAAGCTAGCCGGATGTTTTAATTATAAAAGGGGTAGACGAGATTTTTTTCCCAAATCAGCAAACCCTCCCCAACTTCATCCCCAAACCAGTCCGCCCCAAACCCCCAACTCCACCAACTTTTCCGTCTAATCTCCCACCATGGTTAGGACTAAGAATCCCTCCACAAGCAAGCAAGTCGAGGAGATCCAACGCCAACAACGGGTAGAGCAAGAGGTAGAGTACGAGGAATCTTCCGAGGAGGTATACGAGTCGCCTCCAAGAGCCGAAGATCACGCGGGTGGGAGCCGATTAAGCAAGGCCAAATCGAGGAAGACAAAGTGGCAAAGAGGGCATGATAGACCCCCTGAAGCATCGGCAAGCCGGAATTTCTTCAATCGTAGGGCGGAGTCCAACTATGTCGAATGGTGTGGGCGGAGAACTCACACTACCAAGGTGATTCGCCCTAGCTCTATTGAAACTTTGCATTTAGGGTATTTGGTTGCTCATTTTCAGCCTAGTTATTTAGATAAATTGCTCTTGCTTGAATCCCCATGCCATCAAGATGAGGTTGTGCAATTTTACGCAAATTTAGGAGAGTATGAGTCGAATAACATTTGCACTAAGGTGAATGGTAAACTGATTCATGTCACTAAGTTTCATATAAATGAGGTCCTAGGCTGCCCTTATGTTGATAACTCATTATTGCGCCCTAATCACCCCCAAGGCCCTTATGAGATTTATAATTTCAACAAATTTCCTGAAACTGGGCCAAACCAACCCTTAGACCTTGAAGCAATGGGACGTAAGTACTTCAAAACTACTTGTCAGGGGGCGGGTAGTTGTCCTGGTGATTTTAATGTTGAAGAGCTTTCTGTTGAGCATAGGATTGTATTTGACTGGGTTTGTCATAATGTGTATCCATCGTGGGGTCATAGTTGTGAACCCACTTGTGGACGTGTTCTGCTCTTCTATTACTTGATGGAAGGGTTGAAAATAAATCCGGGACACTCGATAGTTGAATACATGTTCAAGGTGGGGAGAGGGTTGAGGCAATGGTTTCCATATGCCAGACTTGTCACTGAGCTGATTAAGAAGCAAGGTGGAGGTGTTGTTGATCGTGCTGAGCCTTTAGAGTACTACGATGGCGATTGGTTTGATCATAAGGGTTTTGCACTGGATAAAGAAACTCAAAGGTACATCTTGAAGGCCTTAGCTCCGGGTGCAGCAGGAAGAGTCGCTAGGCGAAGAAAACTAGAAGCCAGAGGTGCGAGTTCATCGGGTACAAGTAAGTGAATATATATTTTGTCGTTATTGTTTAGTTTTGCATCCAAATTTGGGTGAAAATGTGTTTGTTTTCGAAAGATAATCAGTTGTTTGTTTCGTAGGTGAGGAGGGCCGGTGGATGCGTAAGCTCTCGAAGATGTGGGAATGCTTCACCGAACAGGTCGACAAGGCTAAAGAAGAAGTAGTAATGCTCCGTGCCGAACAAAGGGCTTACATTGATCGGAAGGGACTTGGTCTCCAACTTAGCCCGGAATTGAATGAGCCGGATTTTGGTCAACTGCCATCCTCAATTGAAGAAGATGCGGCCGGGGGAGCATCCAGCAGTAGGGCGACAACCTCACAACCTGGAGAGTAGGGCTTTGTTTCTAGTTAATAATTTTCAAACAATGTACTTTTAAACATAGAATTTGTTATTTTCGTTTGTGAAACTAATATATTCTAGTACCTTATTCATGTTTATGTAAACTTGATCGATTTTAAATATTTAAGTGCTTTAATCTATTGTCATTTATTTTCTACATGCAAAAATTTGGTACTCATGTATTTTGTTTAGATAAAGAGGCAAATATGATGGTGAAAATGTCTGTTTATGTGTAGTTCCGGCTAGATTTCCGACATCTTAAACACTATCCGGATAGGACAAAACTGTGTTTCCGACATCGTAAACCAAGCCGGATGGATATTTTACTTATCCGGATGGATATCAGGGAAACCTTCGGGAAAACTGGACATAAAATGTGAATTTTAATTAAATACTTCCGGATAGTCTTTCCGAGTCCGGAAAACTACCCGGACCAGTTTAACTCCCCATCCGGCCAGGTTTCCGAGTTCGGAAACGACCTTATATATATGGCTGGTTGACTTTTTTTCAGATCAGAACTCACAAACTTCCCTCAACTCCCCCAATTCAGAGTTCGGAAATCCCCTCTCCTGCCCGGACGAAACGGCAAATCAGTTTCACCACAACCAAGAACCGATCAATCCATGGCACCGAGAAGCAAGACCGTGGCGAGGAAGCACCCTCCAAATTGGTATGATTCTGACAAGTTTATCAGTCTCGAAGCTTATAAGTATTATGGTATTCTTGTTAACAATGCAACAGTACTAGACTCATATGTGTTGGATAGAGATCGGGTTGAGGCACTAGGTTTAGGCCCTATGGTTGAGAAGTTTGCTATTCAAACTTGTGATGCCCTGTTGTTCGATGTTAGTGATCACACCTATAAAGATGAGGTGATGCAATTTTATGCTAATTTTGATGAACCTAGTGATGGTAAGTACACTACCATGGTTAATGGGAAAAGGTTTGAGTTTGATTGTTGGGTGATGAATGAGTTGTTGGGGAATCCTATCAAATCCGATGAGGACCTTCATCCCAAGCTCGAGGATGGTCCACTTAATATCTTCTATGCTAATGCGTGGCCGGGAACGGATATGATTAAACTCACGTACTTGAATTATCTGAATTTAGGGAATCATTATTTTGGTCGGGACCTATATGATGAATGTTCGGTCGATGGGTGCAAAATGGCGTTCTGCCCCATTGATGATCGCATTGTGTACGAGTGGGTGCATAGAAGTTTCATCCCCACAGGAGGAAATGTCGGCGAGCCTAATGTTACCACGGTTATGACATTTTACTATGCCGTGAAGGAGGTTCCTATCAATCCCGGGTATGCAATTTGTAATTGGATGAGAACTGCGCGGGTTAACGAGCGACATAAGAAAAACCTACCCTATGGGAGCCTAATCACTAAGTTGCTCTTGAAATTGGACCCAAATTTCCGATTTGAAGATGATCCCACCCCTTGCAAGCCATACGACTACCACTACTTTGAAAACCATAGGCCGAAATGGACTTTGGCCGATGGAAAATGGATTGTGGCGCCTCCGCAACAAAAGACTAAGCGGGCTAGGGCATCAAGAAGTAAGTCATCTTCACCTCCTTATTCACAATTTATGCTACTTTTTATGAAAGTTTTATTCAAATATGAATTTTCATTTTATAGGTAGGGAGGTGCCCGATGGAGAGCCTTCACCGCATGTTTCCAAGATGAAAGTTATGTACGCTAGCATGAAATCTAAGGTGCTCACATTGATTGGCGTTAGGAAGGACGCTTATGAGGCAAGGAAGGAGTTGAGAGCCCTCAAGCGTGCAGAAGGATGGACCACAAGTGGGGATACCTCGCCGGGACATGGTGGCGGTGATCATGACAACGACTATGACATGGGGCCTTGATTTAGTGCAATTTGTTTTGAATTTTTAGTTAAGTATTGATTTGCCTTATCTAATCATATTACATTTTAAATGTATTTCAGTAACGTTTGAATGCTATGGATTTTGGTTCGCGTGTGTGCATTTACAATTCCTACACTTGTTTTGTAGTATCAATTTTATATAACTACTTATTAGTGAGTGCACGGACGTTTTAGCCAAAAAAAAATACTTCCGGCTCCTATTTCCGAAATCGGAAATCTACCAGGATCGGTCAGATTATGTTTACTAAACCGGATGAAAATCAGGGAAGTTGAATAAAAAGCTTACCCTAACCAAAATACTTACGGGTAGATAGTTTACGATTTCGAGAACCTAGCCGGATAAGGTTGATCAAATGTTCCGTAACCGGATAGTTACCTGAAAGTAGGTACACCCTAAATTTGCTCTATCCGGGGAATGTTTCAGAAACCGTAAAAGCACCCGGATAGGTTAAAAATTGAGATTTGTCGACTCCCTTTTATTCTATTGGATAGATAAAACAAAGGTTCAACCAAATATTTACATGAATTGCAAATTCAAACTAAGTTTGGAATATTTGTATTATTAGTAGCTGATAACACAAAAAATGTCCGACTAACGCCTGAACTTAGGCTTCGACTTAACTTTGAAAATCAACTTCCTCTTCCGTTCGTTGCCTTTGCTATCTATCACTATGCGTTCGGCATGATCGGATCTTGCGCGATATATTGACATGTTTGCCTCTGTTTCCTCCATATTAATCGCGTCTTTCTTCGTTGGCACAAAAATGTGAGCCGCTCGTTTGTCATACTCTTCGAATAGCTCATCACCACACACCATTTGTTTCCCATCAAGAACAATCTCGTAGTGCCGATCAGAAGGATCCTGAACATAGTAAACTTGGTCACCTTCGCCAGCAAGTATGAACGCATCCGACTTTGATCCCACTTTCTTCCCATCAACCAATTGAAACCCTAATGGATCGGTCTTAGTTCCTGTCTTTTGATAAACCCACTGACACTTGAATACAACCACCTTCAATGCCACATAGTTTAACTCCCAGATCTGAACAATGGTACCGAAATACCTATCAAATGAGCAGGATCCTTCTAGATGTTTCTTCCGCGACACAGTAATTGATTCAGAAAATGTAGTGACACCGCTATTCTGCGAAACACCATTAGCATCGCTCTGTTTGGTCCCGTATGAGTAACCCTTCACACCATAACCACTGTAGCTGATAACCGTTGTTAGTGGCCGTCTAGATAGCCATTTCACATCCTCGGGATGGTCACCAATATCTACAGTGTCCCTTAACCACTCACAAAAGGTTCTAATATGCTCATCATGTAGTTGGAAAGGCTTTAGGGTTGGGCATAGACTTCTCAATTCCTCAATATGAATGTCAACGTAAGGGCGAACCGATTCATGGTTTCGCATCACATACAGATGAGCAGCCTGCAAATCGACCGCTGGCGGGTTATGCCACGTGCCTCTAGTTCCATGCCTGTTGAAACGAAAATCATGCCTCGAGGTGGGTAGTCCAACCGTGTCAACCTCATTTAAGTAAGCCGTACAAAATTCAATCGCCTCCTCCGCGACATATCTAGATACAATGCTTGCGTCAGGCCTGTACCTATTATGTGAGAAGAATTTAAATATCTTCATGTATCTCTCGAAAGGATACATCCACCGGAGGAACACTGGGCCACACTCCTTGATCTCCCGCACAAGATGGACAATCAAATGCACCATTATATCAAAGAAAGAAGGGGGGGAATACATCTCCAATTGGCACAATACTTCAACTACCATTGTCTGCAGCTTATCTAGCTTACGACGGCTACCTGTTTTCTGGCAAATTCCCTTAAAAAATAAGCAGAGCTTGCTGATGCACATCCTAATGTGGATTGGAAGAGAACCACAAATGGCAATTATGTTCAAGTCTTGCATCAAAGTGTGACAATCATGTGATTTTAACCCGAACAATTGTTGATCCTTAACATTAACACAATTATCAATGTTTAAGGAAAAATTAGAGGGTACCTTCAAATCTTTCAGGCACTGCAAATATTTTGTCTTCTCAGCTGACGACATATTGTAGCAAGCTGGAGGCAAGAAAGTGTTCCCATCCTCGATTACAGGAGCCAGTTCCTTTCTAATACCCATTCTTTCCAAGTCTTTACGTGCTTGAAGTCCATCTTTGCTTTTTCCAGGAATATTCAGTATCGTACCAAGCAAACTATCACAGACATTCTTCTCAATGTGCATTACATCTAAACAATGTCTGACAGCCAAGTGCTTCCAATATTGTAAGTCAAAGAAAATGGACCGTTTCTTCCAAGGGCCGGGGATGGGCATCTTCCTACGGTTTTTCCCAAAATCATTTTCAATATCCTTGATTTTCTCGAATACCTCCTCGCCACTGATAGGAGGGGGGGTGCATTCTCTTCCTTCCCATTAAACCAGTTCTTAGCCTTACGGAACTCATGACTGCATGGTAAGAAACGACGATGTCCTTGATAAACAATTTTTCTCCCGTGTTTTAATTGAGAGAAACTAGTATTCTCCTCACAAACAGGACAAGCTAGATGACCTTTGACTGAATAACCAGCTAGATTACCAAGTGCAGGGAAATCATTCACGGTGCAGAACAACATTCCTTTCAACTTGAACCATTCCTGCCGATATTCATCCCACGTCCAATTCTCTTCGAACCACAGTTTCTGAAGGTCGTCAACTAAAGGTTCTAGGAACACATCAATTTCATTACCAGGCTGCTTTGGCCCTACTATCATCAACGACAACATTACATATTTCCTCTTCATGGTCAACCACGATGGTAGATTGTAAATAACAACCATCACAGGCCAAGAACTGTGTGTACTACTCAAATCTCCATACAGATTCATACCATCAGCGGATAAACCCAACCTTACATTCCGAGATTCCTTCCCAAAATCGGGATACAAATCATCAATTTTCTTCCACTGATCACCATCTGAACAGTGTGCAATCACATCATCATCTTCAACTTTCTCTCTATCTGCGTGCCATGTCAAGTTCTTAGCTTCTTCCTTGTTAGTAAACAACCTTTGAAGCCTAGGTATAATAGGGAGATACCACATGACCTTCACGGGAACACGTTTGTTGGTTTCCTTAATAACTTCTCCTCCCACATCCACTTTATGTTTCACAGCTTTGTATCGTGACTCGCCACAAACGCTACAATTTTCCAATTTCATCTCATTTTCCCCTCTAAACAACATACAATCATTAGGACAAACATGAATTTTCTCAAGTTCCATACCCATTGGACATAGTATCCTCTTTGCTACATATGCCCTATCAGGTAATAAATTTTCAGTGGGAAGCAGCTGTCTAATCAACTCCAGCTCCTCTGTTAATGCCTTATCTGAAAGCCCATGCTTGGCTTTTAAATTCATCAACAATAAGGTCACGCTTAGAATAGTGTGGATTGACCCCTCATATAAAGGGGTCTGCTTATCATTATACATCGCTTCAAGCGCCTCAGATTTTCCAAAAAAATGCATGGCAACATCATCTACCAAGTCATCCAATTTATCGTCATAATTACCAACCATTTCGTTTTCTCTTACAACCTCCATTGGTTCATTAACAACAACAGTGCTACGTTCTTCCCCATGCCATACCCACGTGGTATAGGAATTTTGGAAACCCCTAACAATCAAATGTTCACGCAAACCTTGAACTCCTAAATACACATCGCTAGTGCAATCCTTACAAGGGCACCGCATGGCCGACTGATTTTCTACTCTTGCATTATCAGAAGCAACATCAATGAAATATTCAACCAGTCCCATATACTCTGGTAAGGTCCGACGATTCTCCCTAATAATCCTACTACGTTCCATAACACTTGTGTACCTATTTTTCATAAATTTTACAAATATTAATGAATTCATTCATCTACATCGTACTGCTTGACAAAATATCAAATAAAATATGGTTTCATAAAAACAAATAACTAGGAATCAACACGCAAGTTCATATATTATTCAATGAAATTAGGGACACACATATATATTCATGCTTGAAATTAACAAAGATTCGCCCATCAACACTAAATTTAGCGGGAGATTACCTCATCGCGGCCTAGGATTCAACGAGCCCAAAGATTGGGAGATTCTCTGCGTCCTTCAACCCAAAACAAAGATGGAATAGACTAGATAGAACAAAAGGACCCATTTCTCGTTTTATAGCACTCTATTTTTAGCTCATCCGGGGACGTTTCCGAGTTCTGAAATCTTCCCCGGGAATGTTTTCCCTTATCCGGCCATGTTTACGGGTTCTGGAACTTACCCGGACGACTTTTTGACTTGACTCCACCGACATCATAAACTTTCCCCGTCGACTTGACCGCCAAAGTCAAGCCGGTCAACGGGGAAACTTCCGGCTACACATTTCCGGTGTCGGAAATGAAGCCTGGTCGGCGGTTAAACGCAACCGCCGAGCAAAAATTACTTTTACACGGCGGTTGCATCAAAACCGCCGTGTAAAAAGCCATCCGGCTAGAGAACATGTGTTTCCGAACTCGGAAATCTAGAAGGACGACGGTTTCCTTATTTTCCCGCGGAACCGCCGTCTTCCGGCGCCGTTTTCCGGCCATATTCCACTAGTGTGTTGTTCTTAGTGGGTCGGTAAATTTCTTTTAGGAAAGCGTATCTAATATGTGCTTGGAAGACATTATCCGGTTCCCATGCAACAGTGCCAAATCCTGCACTAACAATCTAAAAGAAATTTATAAGTGGATAATGGCTTCTTTCTCGATGGAGATGACTACTCTTTGTTTATGATAACAAGTTGAAGAGTATGCGCGGCGAAGAACTAGATGGAATGCATTTTGACACATTGCAAGTGTAGTCTGGTCAAAACAGGTTTACTGCTATGAGGGGAGGAGTTCGAGTAGCAAATAATGGAATTAACAAAATCATGGAATGGAATTGCTAGCACTCTGTCGTAAGTTTTGATTTAATTCTTATTTATATTTATATAAATAAAGTGATTGCTTAATATAATTGAAGGGTGATAAAAACTTATGATTTATGATAATTAATTAAATAAGTATTATGTTGTGTTTAATACTATATTAATTAATTGTTTTGGTAGAATTGGCAATTCATTGCTATAGCTGAAGTCATGTTTGAAAATGGCATGTTTTATTTATGCAATTGAGGTTAAAGTCATGATTTGCACTTTGTAAATTTGAACTAATGTACATGACATGTGGGTTTAGTTATTTTATCGTAAAATAAATTAGTTATTTATGATAACCTAATTTCATGAATGAGCATATGATGCTAAGATGAAATGTATTTATTTTATTGTCATGTGTCTCGAGAAAATGATTTTTTTGGTTTTGGTTTGATAAACCATGAGGAAACCATATGACATGAATTTGGTACGTTAAGAATTCTGATTATTATTAGTGAAATATATATACTACCTAGTAGATTTGTGGTTTAATTAAATCTGGAAAATCTTTTGTGTGATTTTGATGAAATTCAAAACCTAAAGATTTGTGATTCAATGGATTTAAAATTAATAAACCTTGTTAGGTTTCTAAAGACATTCAAAACCTATTAGATTTGTGATTCGATGGAATCAGAAAAATCTTGTATGTAATTTAAAGAAATCCAAAACCTTAAAGATATGTGATTCAATAGAATCTGGAGTAATCTTGTTTTGGGTGTTATAGAAGTACAAGAAATGCCTGAGACAATCCAATACGAAATGCATTTAGAGCATGTGTTTATGTTGGAACTGTGGTGGTTCTTCTTTGAAAAGGGATTGCGTCTCCTTTAGATGGATTCAAAGACATTTGATATTTAAAAGAGATGGGCTGCAAACCCAAATTAAAGGACAAGTGAAGAAAACTCAATTCGACGTCTTGTACAACGCAAGATCTTGAATTCAAATGAGGATCCAACTTTACTTGAAATTTGGTGTACTATAAATCCGTACTTATCCCTAGGTGAGTGCATGTATTTCTGCAATGACGGGAGGTTGATTAACATCTTAATAAACCTTAGGTAGATTTTCTCAAGTTGCAGGAGCATGTTATTTTAAGGTTTACCTATATGAGTAAAGAGGTTTGGCCGCTTCACCAAGTTTGGGGTTTGACTTGTAACACTCATGAAATGGATATGGACTCATGGCCTATATTTTAAAAGGAGTCAAGTATACAATGTAGTTTGTCTTAGACTTGTGTGTATGACATCTTCAGTGTTTCGTAGTGGTTGTATGATTCAATGCCTGGTCAATTATTTCAATCTGAGATACTGTTAAATGTGTTATACTAAGTGAAAATGATATTTTCATTATGCACAAGTCTTGTTTGTTTTTGTCTAAAATGCAAGGTTACGAATTGGAAACATTTATACTATAAATGAGGGAGGATTGTTGGAACATTTATAGCAAAATGAATTCGTGGTATATATGTGGAGTATAATACACGGGAGTTGTGGAGTTTGAGTGTATGTATACTCGAGGATATATAAATAATGTGAATGGTTGCATTCATTAACATAACATTCAATGTAGCATGCAAGAGTTGAATGTGTCTCTTTGTAGAGTTGTGTCTTTACAAATCATATGAAAAGTGATATCCTTTTTATATAAGGAGTGATAAGCCACATGTATGAGAAACTAAGAAAAAAATAGGAATACAAATTACTTTACTTGTTTTGAAAATAGTTTACTGCAGAACTATTTCTTGTCTTTAGACATAAATCTATACAAACTCTTGTGTTATTGTTTCTTGATAACAACCAAGATCCAATGTGTTCTTCTTCGTATCTCAAAAGAGTTACCGTGCAACCTGTTGTTCTTAGTGGGTCGGTAAATTTCTTTTAGGAAAGCGTATCTAATATGTGCTTGAAAGACATTATCCGGTTCCCATACAACATTGCCAAATCCTGCACTTACCGTACTTGCTGAAGCACGGTGCCATCTTGGAAACTTGTGCAGTAAGTGCCTGTTCAACCACGTGTGTTCGTAAGCTCCGAATGCTGCAAGCGATCTCAAAGTTCCCCAGACTTTCTAGTGCCTGTTCTGTCGTATTTGTTAGATTAATCTTGTTGTTTCTAGAATAAGTTAGAGAGTCATATTAACATATGGTTTAGGATAAGTGTAATTACGATTCCAGTTTTGATTAGGTTTAGGTTTTCCATATTTGTATGGTTTTTTCCCTATAAATAAAGATGAAAGAAAAGGACGTGGTATTGTGTCACCAAATCATTCTTGTATTTTCTTGCATGTGATCCTAAGAATCATGTTCGTCATCTTTCCTGTGACCTGAAATTCTAACAATTGGTATCAAGAGCTAGTTTTAAGCTTCGGGGGAAAATAAGATGGGTGACGACAATGAAGATTCAACGAAGGGAGTCAAGGCGCAAGGAAGCTCATCAAAGAAAGGAGAGGTTGTTAAAGAAACAATCATGATTCCGATCAAGTATCCAATGTTAACCGAGACGAATTACAACATATGGGTTGTGAGGATGAAGATAATCTTGCGTTGGTTTGGAGTATGGTCAGCAATCGAAGATGGAGCGAAGGAAGACTACAAGGATGCAAGAGCGATGGTTGCCATCTCACAGTCAGTGCCAGACTCTGTGATGATGTCAATCGCGGAGAAAGAAACAGCAAAGGAGGCATGGGGCGCAATCAAAGAGATGCGAATTGGTGAGGATCATGTCAAGAAGGCTCATGCACAAGTGCTGAAGCGGCAATTTAACCAATTGCAAATGGGGAATTCGGAGACGATTTCAGAGTTCTCAACGAAACTTACTACATTGGTGGGAGAAATACATTTTCTCGGAACAACTCTCAAAGAAAGCGATGTTGTCGAGAAACTATTTAGTTCAGTCCCTGATCGATTCTTTCAAATAGTTGGAACAATCGAACAGTTTGGTGATGTGGAGAATATGTCACTCCAAGAGGCAATAGGTCGTCTTAGGATATTTGAGGAAGGACTAAAGGGTCGAAGGCACTCAAACGATGGAGAAGATATACTTTTCTTAACTGAAACCGAGAGGGAAGCAAGAAGCTCGAAGAAAAGTGAAGGTTGCAAGAACACTAAGAAGAAAGGATGCGGAAAAGATGGAGGCCAAGATGATAGTGATCGGACGGTCGACGAACGAAAGTCGAAGGTCAAGTGTTATAATTGCAACAAGTTTGGACATTTTGCGAAATATTGTCTGAAGCCTGATCATAGAGAAAAGGTCAAAGGAAGAAATGAAAGTCAAGAAAGTGATGAAGATCCTAAGATGATGATGGTCGAAGAATGCAAGCTTATTCAAGAAGAACTTACACCAGAAAAGGAAGTGTTTTTGCATGAAAGCATGCCAAAACTAAGTGGTACCCAAAAGAAAAAAGGGTATCGAAAAGCTGGTGCAAGTACAAGTACGAAGGGACATCTTGAAAAGTTTGTTAAGATCAACACGACCATAAAGAAGATGGTCAAATGCCAAGAAAGATGGGAAGAGGAAAGAGTTGCTAAAAAGAAGAAAGAGAAAGCAAAGAATGAATCAGTTCATGAAACCGATGTTGGTGAAGAAAAAACAAATAAGAAGAAAGAAGGATAAAAAGAGAGAGCAAAGAATGAATCGGTTGAAACTGATGTTGGTAATGGCTCTGCCAATAAGAAGAAAGAAGAAGAAAAAGATGATCTAGTTGAATATTATCCCAAGGAGAATGATGTAGAAACTAGTATACCGAAAGAAGAAGCAAAGGGTGTATCTGATCCTAAGGATGCAGAAGAAGTTGATAAGAAAGAAAAAGAAAACGATGAATCAGTTACACCTGGTGCAAAGGATGTTAAGAATGATTATGAAGAAGTAAGTAAGAAGAAAGAAGAAACAAAGGATGAAGCTGATCATAAGGATGATGAAGAAGGAGTTGATAAGATGAGAGAAGAAGAAGAAAGTGAATCATCTAAATCTGATGCTAAGGATGATGGCGAAGATGTTGATAAGAAAGAAAAGGCAAACGATGAATCTGTTGAATCTGATGCTAAGGATGACGACAATGAAGCAAAAGCTACGCAGAAAAATTTCAAAGAGGATGATACTTCAGAAGCAATGCCAAGATTATCAAGACTTTATGAAAGCATGGAAATCAGTGGAATATTTTTGAAAGAGCAAAGGAGGAGTATGACATCAAGAGCATCCATGATGATACGTACTTGAAAAAGGCGAAGAATTCTGGTTTTAATTTGCATGACGAAAAGAAGGAAGAAAGTTATGAAGAAGTTATAACAAAACCAACAAAGAGAAAAGATGTGAAGGGGAAGAAGGAGAAAAGAGAGAAGAAGGAGAAAAAGGAGAAGAAGGAGAAGGAGAAAGAGAAAGAAAAGAAGGAGAATGAGAAAGAAAAGAAGGAGAAGAGTGTAGTTATGGAGGTGGATATTGAGGGAAGTGATCACAGTCTTGAGATAGTCAGGAAAAAGAGGGGTAGAAGTGATGAGGAATCAAGCAAAGGGAAGTTCATCAATTTTAGATCCTCCGACTCGGATTCTGTAGAGGTCATAAGAAATGCTCAAAGTAATGATATTCAGAGGGGTAGAAGCAATGAATATAATAAATCAGGCAAAAAAAAGTCTTCAAAGGAATTCAGTAGAAAAGGTACAAGATATGAGGTGAGTGACGATGAAGATATGATTTTATGGCGTTGTACAAGGCCTAATCCATGTCCTCCAACAAAGCTCAGAAAGAATTGGAAAAGATACACTCATTTAGAGCGTGCAAGAATCAAAGGAGATGGCATGGAAACGGCTGAAGAGAGATATCAGACAGGTGATAATAAGTTTTCTGAGTCTTCTGGCTCAGAATTCTTCCCGTGTTCTGAGGAGGAACTCGATGATTCAGCTGAATCTCTCAGCTTTGATAATGATTCAGGCTCATATTATCCTAATGCTGCCAAAGAGAATATAGTGGAAGATGATATCATGCGCGTATTCTACGTGGGAAGCGAGGAGATTTTTAGACAAGGGAAAGGGAGTGTTATGATGGTTAACCCCTATGATGCAATGGATTTGGATGGTTTTATTTCAGTAGACATATTGTATGAGAAAGAGAAGAATAGATTTGGAAGCAGTTGGTCCAAGCATGTTCATTTGCAATCAGATTCCCAACCTAAAAAAAAGCATAAGCAGGTGGTTTATTCATTATTAGATGAGGATGGAAATGATTCTAGTCAAGCGTTGATTCAAAAGAAAGAAATGAAGAAAGAAGAATTTTGCTTTTCCGGATGACACATTGAACAAGTTTATGGAGAAGTTTATGATGAAGAAGACATGCACTATAATGAAGCATAAGAAAAGGAAGAAACGTACAAGAAATCTTGAACTATAGGTGTACCTAAGAGAAGAAGGATGTCACGGAAGATCAAGTTGCCGATATCCAAAGTTTCATGGAAGATTAAAGACAGAAGACATTAAAGTGAGGGAGAAATTTGGTGTTCGGTTAGGAAGTTCAAAACAACAAGTTTAAGAAGGAGATTGATGAGTTAATCTAGTTGTTTTCATTCGTAAGTCAAAAACAACAAGTTTTAGGAGGATATTGTTAGATTAATCTTGTTGTTTCTAGAATAAGTTAGAGAGTCATATTAACATATGGTTTAGGATAAGTGTAATTACGATTCCAGTTTTGATTAGGTTTAGGTTTTCCATATTTGTATGGTTTTTCCCCTATAAATAAAGATAGAAAAGGACGTGGTATTGCGTCACCAAATCATTCTTGTATTTTCTTGCATGTGATCCTAAGAATCATGTTCGTCATCTTACCTGTGGCCTGAAATTCTAACAGTATTTACTTGAGATAGCCTTGGTGGTGCTGTGTGTGTTTTAGAAGCTTAATTGTGAAAAGAGAATTTTATGTCATCTTCTTGATATGGTTTCAATGTAATCTTTTGAACTTCTTTGGTTTAATCTATTCTAGAATTGTTCTTCTCTGGATATGATGGCCGACTCATTCTTTCTTTTTTGTAAAATGCATGTTATGGCCGACTCATTGTGCATTATCAGTAGCAGCATTTCCAATTGTGGATTTTTTACCTTAATTCTGTATGCTTGTGTTTCTTATTGTTTTGTATGCTTTGAATAAGCAATTTGATGTTGAATGTTGTGGAGTAGCATGTTCTATTTTCGTGTAGTTTTGTTTTTGTAATGGATGATGGAGTTGATTCTGCTTCTAAAGATCTGACACTAATCTATGCTGCATTGCCTGTTTCAATGTAACCTTTCTTGTATTTCTTCGCTTGCTCGTTTCCTTACTTCCAAATAATATGTGTTTTATGTATGAACTGATGATATACCTTGGTGATAAGATGAATTTGTCATGTTTTTAGGATTGTTCAAGGCCTTCGCCACTTTCTCTTCACCTATCTTCTCTTGAATCGTTCTTCTCTGCATATTATGGTTGACACATTGTTCATTTCAAATGGTGGCTTTTTACCTTAGTTCTAAATTCTCGAATCGTCATTCTTAATAACATTCCGTTCTCAGACATTCTTCATATCTCTGTATCAGTTTTTGTGACCCTCTTCTAACACAGGTGGCATTTATTACTTGCTTTTATTGATTTTGTATGTTTTTTTACATTGGTAATTTTATGTTGAATGTTGAGGGAGAACTATGATATGTTAGACGCATTGATCATTTTTTGATTAAAATGCTGCCTAAACATTGATAGTTACCCAAAATAAATACGGGGAGGAGATCAGAGAGAAGGTATACATTAATGTTGGCATGTTGCAATAGATTTCTGCAATAGAAAATATGAAATGATTCTCAGTATTTCTTTCATCTGTGACTGAATCTGTTTATTCAGAAACTTATGCCTCTGATCTTTGTTTATTTAGTGAGACAGGTGTGTACGAGACCGTCTCCATAAGCGAGTGATAGTTTCACGTTGCATTAGGGTAAACCAAAAGTAACTTTAAGGGCAGGGTGGAATTATTTCTGGAAACCTGTCAAGGGGTTCAATAATGCCATGTGAAGTGTATCTTTGGATCCAATTAGTACTAAAAGGGGAAAGTTCACAGGCTCAAACACCAAGGTACAATCAAGAATCCATAATTATTTTATTCCCTTTCTTCTCCACTTTTTATACTGAAGGACTGGATACTGTCCAAGTTTTTGCTTTGTATTATTTTCGTATATTCAAATCGTATTTTTTAACTATGAATAAAACAATATATAGTGTCACTCCTTTTTTCACCAACTCAAACATTTTCACAAGAAGATGACAGCACATGACAGAGACTCAAATAATTCATCTGGCCTCTGCTCAGTTGTACCTCAACGCATACACCCCAGAGAAGAAAAATGAGGCAGAACCAAAGGGTGGTAATAATAACATTATTCAGTCAGTACAGAGTACATATCAAGGGTAAAAAGTAAAAAAATGTTGATCTCTCCTGTTGTTTTACCCCTTCCATTTCTACTTCTGGGAAGCAACTTTTGCTGTTACTTGACACCCACTAATGTAGTAAACAAGCATATTTTTCTTGTGACTTGCTTTATTTGTCTCTGATCTTTGCCTTCTTCTCCTCCTCCATGATATGCAACTGCAATGTTGCTTAGCTTTCCCTCTCGTTTCCTCGCCCTTCTCGGACTCGGACTCGGACTCTTCTTCTTCTTGCTCTTCCTCTTCCTGCGCCTCTTCTCTTTGTTCAACCTGTGTAAAAGTAATCCAGAATAAAATGAAAAAGTTGACCAAAAAATGAAGAGAATGAAGCTATAGGATAACTCAAAATTATAACATAATGTCTAATGCAAAACATCTCATTTATAGTCTTGTGGCAAAGCTTTAAAATTTTCACACAACATTTATAGTAGATATTATTACACTTCACATGTTTTGCATTTTTAGGTTATGAAATTTGTAGTAATAAAACCTCAAGACGCTTACCAAAATAGGCTTGGAGTTGTCACTAGAAAGTGTAGAATTCTCCTCTTCTTCTTCATCTTCTTCATCTCCACAACCTTTTCTTGGCCTTTCTTCAATTGAAGGAGTAGGAGCAGGGCTAGGACTACCAGAACTTAAAGTAGGAGGTGTGCTTTGTGTTCCCATATCCTTGGTAGTCATGCTTCCAAATTTCTTATCTGCCAATTTGCAACCATTACAAAAAACACGACTTTTCATGTGGGACAGAACGAGTATGAGACAACATTGAGTTACCTTGAGGAGTGGCTTGAACTTCATCTTCACTTATAGGAATGGAATTGGATGGCTTTGTTTGAAATGTCCGCGGAAAAGCCGGGTAGATCAGAGGGGCAGACATAGTAATTCTGCTAGCTAGACTGCGAAAAGACCTTGCGCTAAGCGTTTTTGCAGATAAACACTCTACCGGAACTTCGCCTGAATAAGGATTGCAGATATATTTCTCAGCTTCATTCCACTTGGAATTCAGTGAAAGCCCATCCGGAGACATGTATTCCCAGCTATAAACTGTTTTTGCTTGCAATGCTGCATCAACCATACAATCAGCTCAATATTTGCTAGCACTATTGAAATTTTAATTTAGACTAGGACTAACCTTTTAGTGCTGTTGTGAATGAATAGGTTGAAGGATCTATTTCATCTGCCAGGAGAAGAAAATACTAGCGTTAAAAGGGTCGTGTTTCCGTAACTATTTAGTACTAATTAACGGGAATGCTAAATAAGTTACCTTTTAGAGTATATCCTGGAGATGAGGCAGTGCTAGAAATGGTAAAGTTTGATCTGAATGACCTAACATCTTCTCTGAAACTGCCCTTGATGTTCGAAGCTGAAAACCTTCTTGAACCAGTGTTTTCGCGGCTGATTCGAGCCCTGAGAGCCCATTCTTTGAGGTTGAACTCCGGCTCGTCTCGTCTTCTCGACCCAATATGGTGATTCGGAGATGTATCCATGGAGGAGAAAGGGTTTACTTAATCGAAATGGTTAAGTTTTTAAACAGATATGGCAGAGGTGGTTTGGTTTTGGTGCATGGTTTTATAGGAATACTTAATTTGAATTTGAGATACTGTATGGCAAATGGACCAAAGAGATGCTTGACAGTGTCCATTCAAAATCGCCAGAATCCAGCCAAAAAGAAATTCAAATTTAAACTATTCCGAATAAGAGCCAAATTTTTTACTATTTACTCATTTGTTTTTTGCATTTTCTGTGGTACAACAACGCGTGATGATGAGAGTGCAATTAATGCTACAACCATATTTTTATATATTTCAGTAGCAACTCATGTTTTATTTTTTATCTCATACAATACGGCTAAACGTGAAAGTGTTTAATTTCCTCAAATAAGATAGGTTAATTTCCATTCCAAGCAAACTCTTGTCAAAAAAGAAAATAAAAACAATTTCCTGGCAAATTTTTGAGCAGATGAATAATGGAGTTGTGCACTCATGCAATGCAAGAGACAAAAAGTAGAAACGGAAGGAATCCAACAATTGTACTATTTAGTGTACACACTATGATAGGCAACGGTGGAACTAGGAACATATTTAGAGTATTCTCAAACAGCTAAAATAATTTAGGGTAGACTCGATTTAAATTGGAAAGTCTCAATTCTCGTCAGAAAATAGTTATTTATGTCTGAAAATTGAATTTCAGGATAGGCATTGGGTTACCCGAGCCACTTTGCAATTTTGCCTCGATTGTGAGCAATTTGTTAGTTTCCTAAATTTTATTATTAATCTACAATTATAGGTCGGATTTAATTATTGGAAATGTTTTGTATATATAATCGGTTAATCAAGTGAATTAAAAGGTGGAGAGGAAATTAGCCGCGCCGCCACGCACCACCGCTCTCCATCACGCGCCTCCAGGCAAAGCCCTGCGCGTTGGCGACGCTCAACTCTACCGAGGCGTGTGTTCTCACGCGCCAAAGCGCAGCGCGTGTTGGCCACGCGCCACACGCGATGTCTCGTCCAGGTGCCCGCGGTTGCGGTCCACGCGCCGCCGCGCCGGAGTTTCTTCAGCGATCTGACTCTTCCCGACTGAAATGGGTTACTTCTGTTTTTCCTTTTTTTCTCTCTTAGATTTTATTTTCTTTTTAGTACTAGGGGATGTATTTTGCACTAGGTCTTTTTGCTCAAATATTGGTCACTTTTGTTGTCTGTCAATTCCTTACTTTTCCAACGGGTACTAGTTTGGTAGAGTAAGTTGGCTTTCGATATGATGTTGTATATGAACATGGGAAACCCAATTCGGTTGGTAGTTATTCAACTTACTTTCCGGCGATTTCATTTAGATCAAATTTGTAGACAGGAGGGATTGGATCATCACTTGATTATCCACTCTGGTTCGCGTTAGGCACCATACGGATGCCTTGATTCTCTAGAAGCAACCAGGAAGGTCTCATACTGGCCCGAGGGGTATCATTAACGTCTAAGAGACTGACCTGGGAGCGATTAGGGTTTTAGGGGATCATCCGATATCACTATCAGTCTGAAGTCAGCCAGTTCGACCCGGACTGGTCAAAAGAGCCGCTGATGGCGACTATTATCACAAGTCTAATATTCCCCTTCTATGTTTTCTCTATTTTTAGGTAGGATTTAGACGGGTTATTACCGGCTCTTAGCACTTTTCGCTTAGGATATAGAGAGAGTTTTCTATTACTCTTTTTGTAATCGCTCTAATTTCCTCCTTAAAAAAAATAAAAAAAAATAAATGAATGAAATGAGATCGAAAGATTTTTTTTCTAAAGTCTTTCTCTCTCAAAAAACCCTAAGTTTAAGAGAAAGTTAAGTCTTGACGCGATTGATCGCCGCAAGCATAGTTACACCGCTGCAACGACCCGCGTATAAACACTCGGAAAAACAACACCATGGAGGATATTGCCATGCTAGCAGGAAAGCTGACCCTCACGGTAGAGGAGTAGACAGATTTGATCTCAACTGATGAGATCCGAAGGGAGACGGATGGATTGGACAACAAACTGATTTGCAAAATCATGGCGGCGAGAAGGGTTCTGCACCAGCAACTTCAGTATGTGTTTCAAAGGTCTGGTACGTCCCGATAGTCGAGTTCAAAACCCTCTGATTTTAATGTGTACTCGGTTTTGTTTCAAGATTCAGAGGAAAAGGCTAGAGTCTTATAAACTCATTCATGGATATTTGATGTTTATCTCTTGATTCTCCGCGAACCGTTTCCTGGAATCGTTGCGCAGAATATGAGTTTTGACACAGGCCAGTTTTGGATCCATTTTTTGGATCTCCCTCATGATTGGATGCTTGTATCTATGGCACAGAACCTAGGGAACAGAATCAGAAAATTTATTGAAGTAGAGAAAGACATGGATGGGAAAGTCAAAGGAGGATTCCTTCGTGTTAAAGTGGTTTTCGATGTGGAGAGACCTTTGAAACAACAAATTCATATTAAGAATCTAGGCATCATCAAAATGTTACAATTAAGGTATGAAAAGCTACCAATTTATTGTAGATATTGTGGAGTTATGGGGCATGGACGTAAGGTATGCATGAAGCTAACAACCGCACCGTCGGATGAGAAACAGTTAGTGATTTTCGCGGATAGTTTGGACCGTCGACCAAATTGGTCCCCTTTCTGCGAGATGATACCAGAACAAGGCCCTAATTTTTTGGGAGAGGTAATGGTAAAAAAAGATGGTTTTGGGAACCTAGGGAGCAAAGCCAAACTTAGAAGCAAAGGAGGTATGAAACTCACACGGGTGACAGAAGTGTGGGGAAGGAGCAACCTCCAAAACCGAGAGATGACCTTGACATGAAACCTATACTCAATGAGAAAGAACATGAGCTCATGAAAATTTGCGATGGAATTTTCTCTGATGAGAACATTGTGGATTTGTTTCGACTGACAGATATACTAAAACTCTTGGACAAGGAGAAGTATTTACTCAAGGAGTTCAAGCGCTATTATGATAACGGAGAAATCGATCATGAGATTAAAAGAGAGGTGTCTGATAATGGCCCCGTTTGGGAACTAGCTGTTAGCTGTTAGCGGATTGTATTAGCTGTTAGCTGTTAGCGGATTGTATTAGCTGTTTTGACTAGCTATTTTGACTAGCGGTTTTTAGATTCTTGTTTGGTAAATGATAAATAGATGTTAGCTGTTTGTTATGTTAAATGGCAGAAATGGACATCAGCATAATTTAAATTATAAATTTTATTTTTGTGTGACATTTATTTTGAAGCATAAATTTTTTTTATAGTACTTGTATCTATATTTATTTGTATTTCTTTGGAATGATATTCACTAACATATATAAGAGTTTATATTTATTTGTTAAACTGTACTCTAAAATTTTAAAATAATTATTTAAAAATAAAAGTGATAGAAATAAAAATCAGTACAAATCAAAATAATTAATTATGTAAACAAAAATGTTAGTTATTACGTGATACCTTCAAACGAAAGTTTCAAAATAAAGTTACGTACAAAGGGAATGATAAAAGAATATTACTTAAGATAAAAGAAAGGATAAAAAGGAAAATTTGTAATATTTATTCAATTAATGACAAGAGATTTCATCCAAAAAACTCCCTTTTCGAGCGTTTTGAAAACAAGAGTTTTCATCCAAAAATCTCAATGGAAAACGCTTCTCACCAAACAAGTAAAGTAGCTGTCTGACCAGTCAAAATCTATTTTTAGCAAAAAAAACAAAACTCTCCTACAAAACACTGTTGCCAAACGGGGCCATTATCAAGTGTCTAATGAGAGGTATGGATACCGTGGAATAGAACAACCAAGAAGAGTCTGAACCTACAAGCATGAATATAGTTCACTTTCAGCCACACCAAAATGACCGAGTACCGCCAACAACAAAAGAGCTGCATCACATTCCACCGTCGCACACCGCTACCCATGAGGCTGGTCAGGCCAGGGAGACCAGGAGATTTTTCATGAAAATTCAGTCTTTGCGAGAGTTCAGATTAATAGAGATGATTAGAGGCCAAAAGAACCGACCTCCCAAGGAAGGAATAAGACGTTGGATGTGCACCACTCGGCAAGAGAGAAGGAACATATGGGAGGCAAGTCATTATGAAGGACAGTCACAAAGCTCTGTTGGAGAAGGATAAGCAGCGGGAGAACATTACTTTGCCGAAGCGGAGAGACAACAACAAAGGTGTGAATTGGAGGGAAATGCGTGAATTACAAAGAATTCGTGATCGGATGCTATTGGGTTACAAATCTCCGCACAGAGAACTAACTGTAGAGAAGTTCATGAAAAACTCAAAAAGACTACTAGCAGGGAGAGAAAATGAGGCTACCAGTTAGATGGTGGAAGTGACAAAGCCGGCGGTAGAATCGAACGGGGCTTACACTAGAGGACGAATTAAATATTGTTACCCAAAGTTTAGGGCTCTAGTAGAAGGATCATGATGGCCATGTGAACTCAGAGACAAGAGTTGAATAAGAGGAGGAGCTCATAATCACTTGGAAGAGTTGGGGGAGACAGATACATTATGTGACTGGAACAAGAGCACATCGTAGCAGCTGCCTAACAGAAATATAGAGACTTTTGGGAAATATAGAGAGATACTGGTCGAAAGGAAATATTTCCAACTGGAAAATGGTCCCGATTAGCGTATATCGCTAAGCCTGTTTCTAAATAATGCAACCATCAAATTTGACACACCAGGCCGCATGGAGGCAGCCCAAATAGCAAAAATAAAGAAGGAAAAGACGGGAAAGAAGAATAGGAATAAAAAAACGCAGCAGATAATAAAAGCTTTCAAGGGGAAAAGTGCGGCTGTGGATGTAGGGGGGGGGGGAATTACTCCACCTATTGGAATGAACCCTCAGAGTATTTTGAGATCATTAAAAAATAGAGCTCACACTATGAACCTTAGCAAACTTGCAATTCAGGAGCTACTACAAACTGAGGACAATGAAGAGGAACTCCAGACTAAATTTGCTACCTTAGAACATGGACCGAAAAGAAAGTTGTTCGTCGAAGAACCAAATGAGGAGCTGACACAGGACACTCAGCTATTGAAGTAAGATACACCACTAAACATAATCTCTACCGTGGCAGGTTCAGGCAAAGCACATGCAGAGACTGGAGAGGGATTTCAATCCTGCTCAAGCCAATGAAATCGCCACTTGTTGTTTTTGTGAAACCAAGAGTTCAGTTTTATGATATTAGAAAAAAAATAAATTAGGTTATGAGGGTGTTTCTGTAACGTCGCGAGATCAATCTGGGGGCCTTGCTCTTTTATAGCGTTGTAATGTTCAAGTTAATGTCAAAGTTCTTTGTTTTCGCTATATAGATGTGCATAAGAGAACCAAATGTGGCTCACAAAAGAAGATGGTGGGAGACTTTCAAACATCAGCCAGATAGAGACCCCCCATATTCCATGGCTTTGCATGGGCTTTGCATGGGAGACTTTAACGAGGTTTTATTACAAGATGAAGCAATTGGCAACGCACCAAGGGCAGAATGGCAAATCGACAGCTTCAGGGATACGGTGGATCACTGAAGCGTTTGATATGGGATGCAGGGGACCCAAATATACTTGGAGCGGACTAGAAAAGAATCCAGATACGAAAAGTAGGATTGATAGAGCCACGTGTAATCAAGGGCTGCATGACCTCTACCCTTGAACGGAGGTAAATACTATTCCGATGGTGTACTCGAGGGCTAGGAGACGAAGTAAATAGAAAAACATCAAACTCAAAGCAAAATGGATCAAGTTTAGTGACTTAGAGAAGATGGTGGGAGGGTTGGAGCTCAGACACTTTACCTCTACATGGCAAGATGGAGAATTGTGTTGTTGGCCTTCGAAAATGGAGTTAGAGAGCCTTCCCGAATAAATTAAAGAGGTTGGAAGAAGTGAAGAAGCTCCCACACGAAGCAGAAAGTGGCCACGTTGATGATACATCAAAACAGAAAATTGCAGAGCTCATGAATGAATATGAAACGCTTCAGGAGGCTGAAGGGATAAAATGGAAGCAAAGAGCAAAGCAACACTGGCATAAAGAGGGTGACCGAAATAAAAACTTCTTCCACAGGTGGGCTACGAAGAGAAGATATGCAAACCAGATCAAAGGACTCATGGATGCGAATCAGGTCTTGGAAAGGGATGAAGAAAGCATGGAAAGGATTATACTAGATCACTTTGGGAGCCTATTTTTAACGTCAGCACCTACAAGGGTGAGGGGGGGATGGAGCATGTCCTGAGTCGAGTTCAGCCAAAGGTCACGTAGGATATGGTAGCCGCGCTAACCAGGAGATGTACGGTAGTTGATGTAGAGCGAGCGGTCAAGCAAATTCATCCTTATAAATCACCAGGTCTAGATGGATGGATCCTGTATTTTTCAGAAATTCTGACATGTTGTGAAGTATGATGTGATACGATTTGTGTTATATTTCTTAAAAAATGGCATCTTTGATCCAAAGATGAACTATACAGACATAGTATTACTTCCGAAAGTGGAAAAGTCAGAGTTGATCACCCAATTAAGACCAATCAGTTTGTGCAATGTGGCATATCGGATAACCTCAAAGGCAAACAAACTAAGGACAATCATCCCAAAAGTTATATATGAGTCACAAACTGTTTTTATTCCAGGGCGCCTTATAACTGATAATTTCTTGTATCACACAAGTTCTATCACTCGATGGAGAAGAGAAGGTCTGGAAAATTGGGGAATATGAGCGTTAAGTTAGACATGAGCAAAGTCTTCGACGGAATTGAATGAGAATTTGTTACAGCAACATTGAAAAGGATGGGGTTACATGTGCCGTGTGTCAACCTGATGTGGCAATGCTTATCCACGGAAGCATTCTCTTTTATACTAAATGGAGCGGAACTTGGTTACCTACAGATGAAACGTGGAACACGCCAAGGTGACCCTTTATCCCCATACCTGTATGTGTTGAAATATTCTCCTTGCTGCTTACTGACCTGATGGAAGCAAGGAAGATCAAGGGCCTAGGAGCTTCAAGACACGGTCCCAAGTTATCGCATCTATTCTTTGCAAATTACACGCTTTTGTTTGGAGAACCGACGGAAAATGAGGCTCGCCACTTACAATGGGCTATTAGCTTGTTTTAAGGTATATCGGGCCAGCGCATCAACTCTGACAAATCTGGTATACTGTTTAGCTAATACACCGGATGAGAGGCGGCATAAACTCTGTGACATTTTGAAGGTTGGAGACGTAGCTTCTCATTGGAAATACCTGGGAATATCGTCTAAGATTGGCTAAAAGAAGAAGCAAATGTTCCAATATGTTAAAGACAGAATCCGAACCAAACTTGATGGTTGGAGTGAGAAAAATCTGTCGAGAGCGGGAAATAAATACTTATAAAATCGAATCTGCGGGCTATACCCAGCTATCGGATGAGCTGTTTTAGTCTTCCAGAAACGTTCTTGTACGAGATTCGTATCATGATTTGCAAGTTTTGGTGGGGAGGTGACCGAAATTCTAAAGGTAGCAAATCTGGCACTCTTAAGTAAACAAGAATGGCGTCAGCTCACCAACCCTTCCACCTTGCTAGCCAGAGTATTCACAGATAAATATTATCCAAATTCTTCCATACTTGAAGTTGTTAAGGGGAATAATGCATCGGGAGCCTGGTCAGGATTTATAAAAGGCGTTCTTGCGATTAATCTGGGCTTTGGAAACATGTGATTATGGGGAGGAGTATAAGCATCACCTAGGACCCTTGGCCGCCGAAGACACGAGCCTTTAAACTCCATGATCCAGACATAGTGTCGGGGAATATTCGGAGGGTCTCGGACTTAATCGATGATGATACGGGCTACTGGAATGAAGGCCGGATACTAGGGCTAACCCTAGATATTTGGGGGGTCTGAAACGAATATTTTTCAAAAAGAACCCTAATACAGGATTCGGGGAAATATGAATTGCATGTTATGGTGAAAATCGGTTGCAAAAGAAATTTTAATACGTGATGGAGAAAATGAATTAAGATTAATTAAAATGATGGATTTTTTCATAAAATGGGGCCCTTATCGTGGACCATTTTTAGAAAATACATGGCTTTAAAAAACATTTTGAATAAATAAATATTTATATATATAATTATATATATATATATATATTAAATTTGATTTTTTTAAATGGTGCCCTGTTTTAACCCATTTTTTAGGGTATAAACCGCAGGCCTCACATAAGTCACTATTGGGTCGGGCCTTCCTGATACGTGCAAATTTCCATGCAGGCGATGCCAACGATATTTTTGAGCATCCAGTTGTGTGGTTAGCTAGGAGTTGACAAATGGGTATGGCACAAAGGTCCGAACGAAGGATTCGCAGTTTAGTCCATGTACTACCCACTCAAGGAAGATGATATGTCGGCATTGTAAAGTCAAGCATTGTTTGAGTTGGCAATTTTTATGAACGGTAAAGACTTTGACATGAATTAATGTCAGGCGCCATGTTCTTTAGGAATTTCGACATGAAGTAATGTCAAGAAGACGCAGATTCAGAAAAACAACAAATAAGGAAGTACAAGATTAATTATGGCTGATCGAGCAAACATGGAAAGATGATATTCAGCCGAATCCAATCTAGATTCTATTTTGTGTTTTATTTGGTAAGATTAAAACATATTTGGAATAGAACCAAATTTATATGGTTTATTCCTAATTAGATCTAGATTAGAACATTCTTTTCACTTATGTAATAGAATAGCAAATATGGAAATCATAATTCATACAGGGAAAAGAAGAGTGATGAATCCGATTGATCACGGGATTCAATACTCTATAAATACAGAGCCCCATGGCTATATTCAGCATCGATTCAGGAGTTTCAACGTATAAGCATAAACTGGGAGTTTGAGGTTTTTGCTACAGAAGAATCGACGCAGAAGTTAGAGCCGTGTTTGAGGTTCACTCACATTGATCGACGAAGATAAACGACAACAACGATCGGGAGATCAACATAGAAGGAGCTTGTGTTTGGGACAACTTGAAGAAGTGATGTCTTGTCTCACACTAGTCATAGAGTTAAGTAGCAAAGTGATTTTATACTGTAACTGGGCTTTCTAGTGAAATTCTTCAAGTTGGGCAGAAGCTGCCTCGCAGAGTAGGTTGTATACCGAACTGCGTTATCAGTTGCTGTGTTCTGTAAAATTCCGCACATTAGACATTATAATTGTTCTTGTAATCCATCCACCTTGGGTGAGATCTTTGTAACCCTACTGTAAGCATATAGTGGAAGAGTTGGACTTCTCAAGTCCCGCGGTTTTTCCCGATTTGGATTTTCCGCGTAACCAATTTCGGTGTCTTGTTTACTTTAGTTTATTTTTCATTCATCATCTTAATCACACAAAGAGGGAAATACTTAATTTTTCCCAACAGTGGTATCAGAGCTAAATTAATTAATCGATTAGATTTAGGTAGACTCACACTTCAGGCATACAACTATAACATGCAGAACGAATTGGACGTAGAAGACGGCATCTGGCCGAAAGTTTTGAAGATAAAAGCACTATCTAGGGCGAAGAATACTGCTCATAGGCTATGCCTAGACTTCCTACCGATGGCTTGAAACCTCATAAATAAAATCATGCAAGTAGCGCTAAATTATCAACTATGTAATGTCGAGTATGGAACAACAAGACACCTTTTCTATGAATGCTCGTTCGATAAAAGGGTTGAGAACTGCTGAGCCTAGCACCAACAATTGCAGCGAGCGAAAGGAACCGCAGTGATATGTGGTTTAGGAACTTCTTGTGTACAACGAGGAAAGGAAAAAAAGGGTTAATCACTATGGTGTGCGATGCAGTCTGGATCCAAAGGAATAGCAAGATCTTGGACAGAATCTCAGCCCAAAACAAACGACGGCATCAATAAGGGCATCGCTGGAATGCTTCTTGAAAGCAAACCAGGTTTTCAGACGTGTTGGACCTGGGAAATATTCTGAAACCACCACCACAAGGTAGGCAGATCTATTTCGATGCGCGTTTGAACATGATTTGGGTGGTCTTGGTGCGAGCGGTGGACGTAAATGGCACCTTTTGTCGGCCAGATGAGAGAAGAGAGTTGCTAATGTTCGTGACCCATTTTTTGATGAGGCGTTTGTGCTAGTAGAGGTATTAAATTGGGGTGGGGGGAAGTAGCAATAAATAGGGACGCGATGAATCCAATCTTGATGACCCATGGAGATTTGGAGAGTTTAGTAAATTGCATGACCATTGTACAAGAAATTCGATCGAAATTTTCACTGGATGGAATTGCACTGCCAAACTGGATACCACGACACAAGAATTTGGATGCTCATTTGGTAGCTAGCTTAGCAAAGGGTGGTGATTTCAATTTTAAGGAATGGTACTCCATTCCAGAATTTCTGTTCTCAAACGTTGTTGGACGTTTTGCAACACCTTGTAATGAAATACATTTTCTTAAAAAAATGAGATCGAATGATTTAGCTATGTGTGGGTAAAGATGGAGCATCGATAACAGAATGTCCAAATTAAAATCTAATCCGATACATTTTGCTAAAAACTTATATACTGAATTTATATACATTTTTTATTGGAAAAATGTTTTACACTTAAGTATAATTTTATATAGATTTTTAGTAAATTGTACTCGCTTCTAGTATAAATCTTAGTTACTGGAATACAAAGTCTAAGTAAATTGTAGATTTATTTATAAAACCCCTTTTCAATTGAAAATGTGATAATCAAAAGAAAATGGTATTCAAGTAGGGTATAGAAAATGATATTTTAAAGATATATCTGAACCTAACAATATCCTAAATGATCATATAATTACGTGTTACATAGTTGGACACAAAGTATCATAAAAATGATTTAGAAACGTGTAACTTTGTCAAGTTGAGAGCACAAGAGCATAAGAGCATGTACTATGGTGATATTTTAGTTGGTTTTTTATGGAAAAGAATCACTGATAGAGGAGATTCTAACTCACTATCGGGGGTTTTTTATTGGGTTTTGCTAAAATTCCGGGAAGAATTTCTCCTTACTGCTGCAATATTGAAGCCCCACTGTTCACCAAAGAATCCGGGCCACGTGTTACGCATTATCATTATACTCAAATTCAGACCCTTTTTTGAAGTTAATTTTATAGGTAAACAATATTTAATGCCTAGGACAATATTTTTAGCAATACAAGTTCTGTCTCATTCAATCATCTTTTGTTCCTTAATTTCACAGATTATTTATAAGCAAAAATAGTTTCATGTTTTAATTCTTTTAGTAAGTTTCAGTTATAGATATGTTTTTTTAAAATTCTACAAAGCTAACCTTATTTGTTTTTCTTTTAGTCATTAAAATTAATATAGTTATTCTTAATGATGTTTTATTCATGTTCAATTTTATGTAGCGAAAAATATAACAAGAGATTTATAATTATTTATATATATGTAGATTATCTACATAATGAAATAGATAGAATGATACCGATATCTAGAAGTTGAATTTAAATTTACCGTGTTTAAACTTGTACAAAACTAAAATATAATACTATTACAAATCGAATATTTTATCTTATCTCACGGTCATTTTTTGAATTATATCCAAATTATTTAAAAATAATAAAATTATCTTTGAGTTTGAAAAGAAATTTTTTTTTTGCATCACACTCAAATACAAATAATTATTTTCATCGCACCCAATTAAAAAGCAACCTAATAATTTTGTTATATTGATCTAGTAATTTCAAATACTTATTTTACACTATATGTATTTTCAAATAATTTTTTATTTAAATTCGTATTATTCTACATAATTTTAAATGTTATGTTATAACATCTTATATTAGTGTTGCGTTAATTATATATGAATAAAATAATAATGATAATGTAAAAGAAAAAGAATGATTAGTTGGATGAGAGAGAAATTGATGTGGGATATGGATGAGATGATGTATAAAGTAAATGAGAGATTTTATGATATAATAATGGAGAATGCCTTTTAGATGGGTTTTAAAGAGATTTTTAGGAGAAAAGTTGAAATTAAGGATCCATAAACCATGCTCTAAGATGTGTGGTGGTTTAAAATCAAAGTAGTGGAGTGGCAACAGTGTGGAGTAGCCATCGAAGTGGGCTTGGGGAGAGCATGTGCCTGGGAACATGGATCTCGGGACCTGTCATCAATCATCATCATCATCACCAAAAAAAAACCCCAAATCTCATCTCCTCTGTTTTGTCTCATGTTTATGCTAAGTACGTTTCATTGCTCCATCGGATAAGGTCACTTGTTCCCTGTCCGATTGCGTCCATCTCCGAGTTTTTTTTAACATTTTTAGTTATTTGCAGAAGCATCACTTTTAGACTTTTAGGGTGTGTTTGGTTGTAGTGGATTTTGAGAGTCTGGATTTTGATTTGGGATTTTGAGAGTCTAGATTTTGTTTGAGATTTTATAAGTCTGAATTTGCTAAAACCTTATTTGGTTGGTTTTGGGATTTTGTAAGTCTGAAACAAAAATCTTGTTTGGTTGGAGTGAATTTTGGAAGTTTATAACAAAAAACTTGTTTGGACTTTGCATTTTACAAAAACTGGAATTTGTAAAGTAAAATCTGGATTTTGTAAGGAAAAATCTGGATTTTCCAAATAGAGAACCAAACAAGATTTTACAAAACTGGACTTGGATAGTTCAAGTTTTGCAAAATCTTACCCAACCAAACACACCCTTAATCATTCATCTAAAAAAGTAGTGGGAGCACTACTCATGTCTCTATCCCTCTCCCGCTTTGAACGAGACCATCAAGTGAGTCATCTCTACTCCCTCTGTCCCAATCGGGAAAGAAAATGAAACTTGAAATTTGGGAATGAAGTGTACAGTGGAGATTGAATTTAAAAAGAGAGTGGGTGAAATGAATGGTAGAAAATGAAGTAGTATTATCATAAAAGAAAATGATGCATCTTGAATTGGAACACTCAAAAAATAAAATCGTGCAGTTTCGACAGAATTGATCAATTATGAGACTTGAGGCTCTATCATCCATAGCAGTAACAGGGCTGACTCGGTCGTAGTTTTAGATTCGACTATAACCTTCCTCAAGCAAACGACTAGCATCATTATTGACACACTGCATTTTGGAGGGCAACATACTCAAACTTAGGCCTAAACAGAGCTTTGATGCCAAATTTGAGCTACTCTAACTTGCAAGATAGCAATGGTGCAAATTTTGAACATTTGAATGTAGTGCCAATTTATGATAACATGGAATGAATTACTCATACACAAAGTACAAGATACCTTGAAGAATATAAATTTAAGGTGATGACCTCTCAGAAGGACCACAAAAGAGGAGAGAGCCCACCAACCCCCCCCCCCCCCCCCCCCAGCCATGGGCAGGACCTCAGATTCCCCTCTACATCTTCTTAGTTTACCATGCCATTATGGCACCATATCACGTCAATATTTGATACATTTCCTGAACCATATCCTGTGTGGGCCACCCCCAAATTACATTTCAAACTCATTCAAAAGACTATCTTAAAAATAAAAAAGGTGGGGGCTTTAAATGATTCTTGTTATTAGTGCTGCAATCTGTTGTGATCTTACACCTAGATGGATGCAATACAAAGTGTGAACGTTATGGCAAGCCGGTGATGAAAGATCGACATCAATCTTAACACGCTACGAGAAGATAGTACGTAACAAAGCTAGTATGGGTTCTCCAAACAAACCAATCCAGAGGAAGTAAATGAAATGCGGTAGTACATCGTACGATAACAGTAAAAAGAACATGTTTTTTCCCCTAATCCTACAATTGTAATAAACACAATGTGGACTTCAATCACTGAAACTAATCTCCCATGTCCATTCCTTTCTTACCTCAAAAGCAGTCAAAACACAAGGTCTGGTGAGTGCGACCTTAGGTTCCATTCTACTTCCCCCTCCATCAAAAGATTGATTTCAGATGTTAGCAAGATGATACAACCCCAACCCTGGAATTTCTCACCATTTAGATCCCCACCTACAGCCCCATCACGTGGATCCTAGAACAGATTCGAGAAACGGTTAACATTGTGACCAAGGACAGAATTTCTCAGCAAACTAGTACGTAATTTAAATACTCAAAATAAGGAGAGAATTCCGAGTATGTCAAAAACATTATCCGAAACGTTAAATACCAACTGAAAAGGTTTGCATTTCCATTTTCCACACTGTGAAAAGACTATGTCTCCAATGGAAATCAAGTAAATAAAAGGGGAAAATAACACACTTCATGGCAACTGTTAAAGCAGTCCAAAAGCGACAGGAGTGGAGATTTTACATCTTAGAATTTTAGACATGTAAAATTTTCAGCTCATTACCCTTTTGATTCCCTCTCAGTTAATGTTTAAGATATATGTTACTTGGTTGATAAATTTCAATTTTAGGTCTTCCCAAATAAAGAAAATGCAGAAGAATTTCATACCAATAAAATTTACACCTACAGGTAACCAAATGTTCAAGCCATACTTACTCTAGCTTAATATCCCTGGTGTGATACGATCCAGTTGTTAAGATTAGAATATCCAGCTCAAGACCACAAGACACAACCGCAAACAGGTTCCTATAAGTCAAAGGAAAATATAAGGGCCAGATAAATGAACCAAGATTAACCTCCCTGATAAATGAAACTTACTCTTCAAGAGGATTATTATCCACAAAACTCCACGCACAGAATAATCATCAATCTCTGGAGCATAAATGACCTGTAATTGATAGGTAAAAGATCAGGCATGTGGTAGCTAAATTTGTTCAAACATTAGTTACAGTTGAGAAATGGGAACTCACTAGCACAAAATATCACCAGGTAGAATTAAGATGTTGCATAAGCAAACATGTTTCCTGCATAAGATCACATCCAAATTTAGTCATACGTAACTAAGGAAAGCCATTGAATTCTAGTAAGAGAAAAAGAACAAACCAAATCTAAGGTAACCACAGTTGAAGTTTTATAGTTATGCAAAAAATATTGTGTATGCAAAAACACCAGGGACCCCTTTGCAGGACTATGCTCAAGTGAGGAAAACAAAATCCCAGTTTAAAATTCAAAAGTAATAGAGTGAATTTTGATATTTTACCTTGCCCAAGAACTAAACATGCATCCACAGATAAAAGCACAATATCTTGGATCTTTTCGCTGACAAATATTGCTTCTGTAACTGGCCACAAAAACATGTCAAGTCGGGTAAATTAAAAATACCAAATGAATATAAAATATAAAAATACTACTTCAAAACAAGTGAGATAATTTGACCAATACACTTTACCAATGGGATATATTTCCAAGAACCAAAGTCAGCTATAAGCAATTAAGGCTGTCAAAAAATAAATGTTTTTCCCACACAAGGTTGCACGGCAACTGTTTGGACCTATCTTCAGGCAAGAATCACAAATAATTAAACCTCACAGAATCCAAAGAAAACGTGTGGATATGATTCGTGAAGCAAAGTTGAGATGTGATAAGTCTTGGACAGCGTAAAAGAATACTCAAGCTAATTTAAGTTCCCCAAAAGTAATGTTAAGATACCAGATCCAATGAATGAAAAATTTCCAACTTCAAAAACATATAAAATCGGCAAAGCATCAGAGAAAGTCAAAAGGCAAACAACCTAAACTTTTGCCATTTCTGGGGAAAGATACAAGCAAAAAACGGCAAAAAAGAAAATAAAAGGAAGAGGAGGTTTATAGACAATTAATAGTTAATACTCACTCTGTGGCCGATCACTTTCACTTAAGGAGGTCTCTTCATCAGCCAACACAATCACATGTACTGTATACTGTCCATCGCATATCCAGATCGATTGTGATCCTACAAAGTGATTGCTGTGTTTTAGTCCATAATGCTAGAATATCCATCAAATGCACTGACAGTACTTTGTCAAACATCCTTATGTAATGAAGCACAGATTATAGCTTTGTCTTACAAGGGTTAAAGTAATCTGCTTGCATCTCTTCAGAATATGTCTCACAAAACAGAGCAATTTCATCTAAACAGAAACAGGTAAGTTTAGGACATACCAGGAAGAACTGCAAAGTTATGAACTTTCATGGTCGGAGTCAATTGCTTAATTTCATAAGGAGATTCAGCTCCACGGACAGAACCCGTAATGCACAAAAGGCGCAAAACACCAGTTGAGTCAAGGACTAAGAACTTCTTAGGTGATAATGCCTGGATTGACACAACCTTGAGTGGCTTCACTGGCATCCTGGGGCGTGTCAAAATTTCAGCTTTGTTGATGCTTAATGCTACAAAACATTTACCCCACTCTTTTGTGTCTTGTCTAAGTTTCACAGTCCTCAACTTCACTGCAATTCACAATTCACAATTCACAATCAACAGGTGTCAAAAGAAAATGAAGACATTTAGAAATCCTATTGCAAGCCATTCTAGCTAACTAGAGAAATCACAGAAGGCAATGACCTTTATAGAACAGGTGAAAAAATAGTTTTGTTTTATAATGAATAGATCAGTATGCAAGAATCATAATTTTCACAAATTCACTACATAAAGAATAGTCTCGTAATTAATGGTTTACATGTTTGAAAAGATTGCAAACACTTCCGCAACCAAAATAGGGACGCGAATTCTATAGAAAACTCACCAGAGTCAGCAGAATGCTTCACTGCTTTCCTTTCCATTCCATCATTATAAGCCATGCCTAATGAGCCATTCTTATTTTGATCAGTGCCATTGTTTTCATGATGAATAAATCCATTCTTCAATTTACCACCATTGACAATCCTCCTACCAATACCCCCTCCTCTCCCCTCTTTCTTAACCATTCCTTTCACCAGAGGCAGCAATGCAAAAATCCTAACCCCATTCTCTTCCCCCAAAATCAAGTGATTGAAAGCAATACTCACAGAGAAGACAGGCAAAACACAGTCAATCACAGCACATTTCATCAACTTCACCTCCTCAAACTCCGCCACCAACTTCACAGCAAAAACCCAAATCTTCGCATTCGAAACAGAGTACATTGCAAATACATTGCTCCCGCCCTCCAACCTCACGGATACCCCGTGAGAAACCTCAAACACAGCTCCAAACCTAGTCTCCTCGACCCTCAAATCCCTGTGGCTGGACCGCACTTTCACCTTCGAGAACGCCTTCCGGGTCGGGTTAAAGATATGAAAACGGAGCAGCACGGCGGTGCCGCCACTAAAAGGCGCGGAAGTTAGGAAAATAGAGACAGGGTTAGGGTTCGAGATGCTGCGGAGCTGGATGAATGCAGCAGATGAGGTCGGCGCTGGGACAACGGCGGAGGGCGGCGGAAGCGAGGCGGCGGCGGCGGAGGAGAAAGCTGGGTAGAGAGTGAAAGAGGTGTCGGAGTGTTGAAGGGCTAGAGACGCAGAATTGGGGTCGAAGAGGAGCCAAGTTACGTGCGGAGGAGGGAGGGAACAGGAGAGACAAGGGCTGGGGAGGGTGATCCGGCGAGCTTCAGCGATCACCATGGCGAGGTTCGCCGGAATCGGAGGGGATTTATTCGCCGGTCAGATTTTCAGGGAGAAACAACACAGCATCGCGGCTTTTTTCCGTTGACTTGGATTTATCTTGTACTTTACCGTTTGCCCTAAATCTTTGCTATTCCTATTTATAGTGCTGATTCAATACTACACTAGTGCTGATATTACTGCCAATTTGTTCGTATTTTATTGGAAAGATATATATATTTTAATCAAATTTACCATCGGTGGGGTGGGGTTTTTATTGGCTCCCCTAACCTTAGAAATTATTGTTTTATAGGAGAATGTTTCCTAGATAAAACTAGGTCAAAATCTAAAGTTTACAATTGTGAGTAAGTAAAGTTGAGAAAATTCATTACCAGCCCCTTCCAAATCACCGAGCAATTTGATAATTGTTAAACGAAAATCAAATCTGCCAAATGGTGGAGAGGGGGTAAGAGCATCTCCAACACCACACCAAATATGGCGTACAATGTGAGTACTGGCTATATTATAGCACATTGCCATATTTTGAGGGTTTCCAACGCATACGTAACATACTCTATATTTAGTGGGATGAAATAGTAATTCAGCTATTTTGATGTTTTCTTGTGTATCAAACACCAAATATAGGATATTAATTTTATATTCCCTTATTTGAATTCCTTGATTTGGTTTGGTTTGTTTTGATTTTATTTATCCGGTTTCACTAGCATTAGCTTTAGTTATTATTTATTTTGCTTTACTCTTTGTAGGTTATTAAAATAACTTAATTTTTGAATAATATATAATCATTTTCAAGACAATAGAACACAAAAAAGTACATTATTAAACACACTAATAATAATTTTCATTTTTTAATTGCATTTCAAACCTGTGAAACAAATACATTAAAAATTATAAAAAATAACTCAACAAATAAAGTTCTTGTTAAATAAAAATAATTTATTCATGCATAAATCAATCTAAATACGAATATTTAATTTTACAACTTAAATTTAGTAGCCTCCTCATATTTGACAATATTCAAGGTAAAAATTAAAAATATAAAACAAGTATAAAATATAAAAGCAAGAGTTATGAATGTAATAAAAGAATGTATCTTGAATAGTTTATAATGGAATATTCCTCTTAGTGTAAGATATAGTGTTCTTGGTTGGGAAAAAATGGTGTAAAATTACTGTAACAACACCAAATATATATAATGCAAAGGACACCAAATTTGGTGTTTGTGCTTGGAGATGCTCTAAGAAATTCCCAAAAAAGATGTTTGATGCAGATGTAGATTCCTCTCTGTTGGTGCTCATGGTTGCACTACAGTCCAGTCCATTCTTTATGTTGCTTGTAACCATTGGTCACCTTCCAACGGCTCTTGGCAGATATGCACAAACACTTATATCAACAACATCTGAATCAGCTCATGTTAATCTATTCTAATGTTTGCAACTCCCATCCTATCTAGCATAATGAGACCTTTTAGAGTGTGTGGAGTTGTGTCAATGGAAATGTCCAGAACTTGCAAGGATGGTATGCACATTTTAACTAAGAAATCAGCTACTACGTTTCCTTCTCTGAGTGTGGGTGTCAGAGAGATACCCTCTGTCAGAATATTAAGATCATGACATAGACTGTACAAATCCCAATTGGCCAAATTGGGATTGCTGATGCATCTAACTGCTTGCATGCAATCTGTCTCTGTGGAGAATAATGGATTATCTTGCCTCCCAACCTGAGTAGCTAACTGAATGGCCAAAAGTTCTGATTGGAGGGGGAGGATGCTGTGACATATTTTATTTTCATTGCTAGGATCTCACCACTGTTATTCCTAATCACAATAGCTATGCCAGCTCTATCAGAATGGAATGATGCATCTACATTTATTTTGACACCACGGTCAGGTGGTTTTCAGTTAATGGATCTGATGTGTGAAGACCCATTTTAGAGTACTAAATACTTTGCACTATACTAACTATTAAATCGTCTGAACCAATTAGCTATCGACTTCGATGACTATAATTTTAGTTTATTAATATTATTATGCAATAGCTGTTCAAAGTTTATACTAATGATAATAATAATAAATAAATAAATATAGATGTTTGGACATAGACATGTTAACTAAGGAGTGAAGAATGAATAAAATTATACAGTTAAATATAAAGAAATAAAATATATATTAAAAAAAAGAACAATAATAATAGTATAAAGAAGAATTTTAAACTGATGAAAAGAAAGATCAAAACTTAAGGGAAAAAAAATTTAGATAAATATCGATCAAATCTTTTAAGTTGAGGAGAACACGTGTAAGCAGGAGAATATAAGGAGAGTTAATACTTTCTACATCGTTGGTGGAAGATAGAAAAAAAAATCAAATTCGTTCCGGGTAAGCTCCAAGATACAGGGTTTTTAGAAACAGAGGGAAGAGGGAAGAGGGTTTCTAAACTAGGAGGTTAAAAACCATCTCAGAAAAAGGGAATCGGAAGAGGGGCAAACAGAGATAAGGTAATCCTTTTTCTGAGTTTTATTCTTCATCTAGATTACTGATTTTAACCAGCCCGAATAGAATGTGATTTTGCTCTCTACACTTAGGGATTTTTTGAAATAATCTGATTTGTGTAGGATTAACGAGTTACCCGTCAGCCGATTGATTGATATATATATATTCGTTCCCATTAGTTGACGTTTGTGTAGGTTTCATTCATATTAAAGAAAACTGGTGGTAATTAAGATGTGCAGAAAATATATAAACTTTGAGTTAATGTTGCAGTGCTATATATATGGAGCTTTGAAAATAAATGTATATATGGTACTGGGAATTTTGGGGTAGATGTATGCTTAGAATTCCTGGTTGGATCAGTTTTATATGCTGATTTTATAATATAAAAATAAAAGAGTTTATAAACATGATACACAGGGTTTGAAAAATAAATAAATATTTTTTTTTAGAACTTTGTGATCTAAAAGATAAAGAAATCGTGTATTCTTGCGTAGTACTTTCTTTTCATTCAACTTGTAATAACCTCTTTTTCATATTTAAATTCATTCAGTTTGGAATAAAGGGAATGGTTTGATTGATTATATGAGTAAATAAGTTATTTAGAGTTTGAGTTAATACCACTGAAATAAAGGATTTACTTTGGTTAAATTTCAATACTTGCGTGTAAAAGCTGTCCTTTTAAGTATAAGGTATCAAAATAAATATATAAAGAGCTCTTGATTATGTAATTAACTTAGTAAACAGTGAGTACTCAACTGTATTAATTTAAAGGTTTACAGGAGTTCCTTTGTCATGCCTTAGTGAGGAGCCACAAAGTTCAGCTCTTGATTAGTATATCATGGTAGAGATAAACATAGTCTATAGTAAAAATTTTCCAATTGATTCTAAGCCATAGGTCAATGGAGTGCTAGGTTCTAGCTTAATTGTATTATTAAAATCTTGAAGAGTATGTTACTAAACCACAAGAGTAAACTTGATAGTAGAGTAATTTTTTTCTTAAATGGTCACCTTGCAGATAAGGCCGAGCAACCACTTAACGAAGTCCCCGACTGGGTGAGTATCCTCACTCTTCAAAACTTTATAAAGTTATAAAGTTTTGGGAGCTGTCATGCCTATGTGCTAATTGTGCTATTTTAATTCTTTTAACACTACAAAAAAAGACTCCAGTAGTGACGCAATTTTAGTGACGGATTTGAAGCCGTCGCAAATTAAACTGCATTTGTACGCTAAAACATAGAGAGTAGGAATAGTTTATAAAAATGGGTGGATCTTGTGTTGATGCATAGGAGTCTGTAGGGTTAGAGTTCATGTTTTGTCGTAGTCTTCCATGCTTACCTGTGCATGTATAATTTCTTTTTTTAGTATGAGGTTTTCCTTTGAATATCGTGGCTTGTGGGAGTCTCCATATTATTAAAGTGAATATATTATGTCACTAAATCTGACAACGAAATATGAGTATAAAAGAATATAGTATTCTTTTTGTCTCTATAGTACGTGATTATATTTCTGTGCATGTGTAGAAATTTCAATTTACATACTGATATTTGCATACTAGCAATCAATTGATATTTGTTCAGTAGTGCATTTACAATTGAAAAGTTTTCTTACGGAGGATATCATTGGGCTTAAACTCATTTGTGTGTTTATCTGTGGCATGGCAGCCTTGAGGCGGCGCGATTCTACTTTGTGTGGATGACATTGGTTAGCTGGATTAAGAATCTGATGTAGCTCTAGTTTAATAGAGGCAGGTGTGCCTTGTATCTATATAATAACATTTAAATTTTTTGTCATATTTGATGATCCTGGAATTTATGAAATGTAGTAATAAAGAATAACTTTCGTTTGGTTTACCGACTCTGAGTTTGTTCTTGAGTCTTGGTGCGAACTAGGCAGACACTCAATTAAACTCACCGTAATGGATATGGAGTTTGATTGGGGTGTCACAGAATGGTATCAGAGCTTATTCATAGGATGAAAAATCAGATTTTTAAAATGAGTACAAAACATGGAAATTAAGGCGATGAAGATTTAAGTGTTATAATTACTATTACACTGTTTGTTGGGAAACTCTATATATGTGGATGACCCTCATTATTGGTGAAGTAAAATGCAGTATCAACATTTGACCATATCTATGAAAATAAGTATTTGTGAACTTATATTACTAGGGATATGAGGCATTCTAGGTTACCTGCGATTTACTTGCTATATTGTTATGCTATGTGTGTTCTGGTCTGGTTTAGTTAACAGGAAGTTCTCGTGATGAACATATTATCTTGCTTTTGTTATTCACGTAGTGTTTAGGGAAGGTCTAAAACATCATATACACTAATTACTGCACTGCACTTTTGTTGAGTAAATAAAATGGCCTTAATAGACATATTGTTGTGTAACATTATATTCTTGGATTTTATTTTATATTAATATGATCTAATTGTAGGATTATATATATATATATATATATATATATATATATATATATATATATTTATACATATTAACTTCCAAAGTGTTTATATGTATGCATTTGTACTTGTTTTACTTAAGCCTAGAAGTCTAGGGTTTTCCTTAGAGTTAGAGTTAATGTTATCTTTCTTGGATATAGATGGAGCATCCTGGTTCTCCTCATTGTCCTCAGATATCCTTTGACCTAACTGATTATAACCATCGGTTGCCATTGCTCTAGATCGTATAACCCAAGTTCTTTATAACCAATTCCAATCAAACCAAAGTAATTTAGATGGGAATAGACGACCTGACGAGGATGATGTTGCTTTGGAGAGGTTCCAAAAATTTCACCCACCAAAGTTTGACGGGGATCTGAACCCTAAAAATGCTGAAGCTTGGTTGGAAGAAATTGACAATATTTTCACTGCCCTTTGTTATTCTGAAGAACGCAAAGTAGCTTTTGCAAAATTCCAGCTTAGGGGAGCAGCTGCTGCCTGGTGGTCACTTATAGAAACAAAATGGAAGCAACAAGGTACACTTAAGACTTGGGGAAATTTTACAATGGAATTTAATAACAAGTAGTTCCCTGCGCGGGTTCGGGAGGCTCGTGTTGAAGAGTTTGTACAGTTGCATCAAGGAACTCGATCGGTTTCTGATTATGTATCCAGGTTTGATAGATTAGCCAAGTTTGTACCAGGTCTAGTGAGCACAGACAGTGAAAGAAAGGCACGATTTTTGCAAGGTCTTAATATTGAACTTAAGGAAGGGCTGTCTGTTGGGTAAAGAGAAAGGGTATTTGTGATGTATCTGGATTTCGATAGAGTCACGTAGGCTCGCTTTCCTTAGAGAATAATTCGACCCTTATAGCCTGGGTTTCACGAATTCCCTCGCAGGATAAAACTATCGAACCTTCTTGCTTCTAGGCCTGAAACAAGAAAATGTCTTTGAACATTTTGTTTAAGGACTGTAAATACCGTTCTGTGATCCAGTGTCTTTACATGCACCAAGGCATGTGTATTTATAGGGGAAAAACGTCAGTTTCAAACCACACCCGTACAGATAAGGATAGAGCAACTGCATGCAACCACAGACATGCCAAGATGCAACTGCAGATAACGAACATACTAGGCAACTGTACAGTATACCGCTCCAATCCATAACCGATGAGTAACTGAGACAACTGTATGCATGCATCCCTATCCAAATCCAATAACTTTGTACGTACGTACGTACCACCAATTTGGAAATCAAAATCACATAACAAAATTTGATTTCATATTACATATACATTTCTGTATGTATCCATGTAACACTTCATTCCGGAGTAGTCATACCAAAATGATTATTCCAGAATTGTGAGCTCGTGGATGGGTTTATACAAGTGTGCACTCCGCACCACCAACCTTGTTATAACGTCCCGAACTCACCAATACTCAAATCCAATTATGCTTAAATGATTGTGTTTCATAAAACACCAACAATCCTCCCCCATTTAAGTATAATCTTTGATTTGGAAAAACAACAATCCATCAAAACCAAACAAGTGCATAAATGAAAATGTCTTATAGATTGAATTTTCATCTTAGTGAATTACACATTCCTAATGCTCGAGAATCGGGGTGTCTAAAAGATTGAACCCTTCAACCCATTTGAACACTTGAAGATAATACACACACAAGTTCAAATACAACTCAAAAGCTAAACTGACACTATTCAAGCCATGTGTCCCAATCCATTCATGAGGTGCATACAAAGCCAAGCCTTAGCTTCTTGAAGCGGCTACACTTCGCTCTTCATATAGGTGAATCTTTTTAATCATACACATGCATATGTATTTTTTCAAAAAATCCATTAAGAAGTTTAAACTTCATCCTCTGGTCTTCATGCATGTCCAAACATATACCATTCGGGATATAAAATTATATGTTTCAATCTTAAATAATGGGCCTTCCACATTGAATTTTACTCTATCGTCGTACTAGAGCGAAATTGGGTATACCACTATCAAAGATTTAAATAGGTTTTAAACCCATCCCGATCACCGACTTAAATACCAAGTCCCTAGCTAACCCCTTCGTCAAGTGGTCTGCTAGATTTTTCTGTATTCTTACAAAATCAACTGAAATCACACCATGAGTTAATAACTCACGAACCGCACTATGCCTGATGCCCAAGTGTCTGGATTTTCCATTGTACACTTCCTTATAAGCATTAGACAAAGTATTTAGACTATCACAATGAATTGAGATAGGCGAAATTGGCTTAGGCCACAATGGAATTTCATAGATCAGATTATGCAACCATTCTGCCTCTTTACCGGCTGCGGCTAAAGCAATAAATTCAGCTTCCAATGTCGAGTCAGCAAGACAAGTTTGCTTCTTTGAAGACCATGAAATGGCTCCTCCACCAAGCAAAAATGCCCAACCGCTAGTAGAAGAATTAGCATCTCCGCTATTATTCCAACTAGCATCCGAATAACCTTCCAACACTGAAGGAAATCCCACATAGCACAAACTATAATCCTTGGTTTTCTTTAAATACTTGAGCACACGCCTAACAGCTTGCCAATGAAAGGTGTTAGGATTACTCGTGTATCTACTCAACTTGCCAACCGCAAAAGCGATGTCTGGCCTTGTGCTTGTCATGGCATACATCAAGCATCCAATTACTCGAGAGTACTCGAGTTGTGATACTGCTTTACCCTTATTAGGTACAAGATTCACACTTGTATCAATTGGAGTACTAACTGGGGAACAATTCTCACAATTAAACTTTTTGAGTATTTTTTCAATATAGTGAGATTGTGTCAGAGAGATTTCATTATTCTCTCGTTTGATCTTAATGCCAAGAATAACATCCGCCTCCCCCATATCTTTCATGTCAAACCTTGAAAACAAAAAAGTCTTTGTAAGGTCAACCTGATTTTGGTTTGTACCAAAAATCAACATGTCATCCACATATAGACAAATAATAACTCCATTTCCAGAATTATCAAATTTGCTATATACACATTTGTCAGATTGGTTTAATTGATAACCATTTGACAAAACCACCTCATCAAACTTTTGATGCCATTGCTTAGGAGCTTGTTTTAACCCATACAATGATTTAACCAGTTTACAAACCTTATGCTCATTTCCTGGCATAACAAACCCTTCTGGTTGTTTCATGTAAACCTCCTCTTCTAGATCTCCATTTAAAAATGCTGTTTTGACATCCATTTGATGGATCACTAAGTTGTTGATAGCAGCCAAGGCAATCAACAACCTAATAGTGGAGATCCTGGCAACTGGGGCATATGTATCAAAGTAATCAACACCTTCCCTTTGCCTAAAACCTTGGATAACCAATCTGGCTTTAAACTTGTCAATAGAACCATCGACTTTCATCTTTCTTTTGAAGATCCATTTGCAACCTAATGGTTTGCAACCACGTGGTAGATCAGAGAGAATCCACGTATTATTACCCATGATGGAATCCATCTCATCATTTAGCGCTTCTTTCCAGAAAGCAACATCTCGTGATTTCATTGCCTCACTAAATGTTTTAGGATCCTCATCAACATGATAACAATAAGAATATTCATTATCAATCTCATCTCTTGATCCCTCAACCAAATACATTTGGAAATCAGGACCAAAAGACTTTTCAATCCTTCCTCTCTTGCTTCTTCGAAGTTCAAGTGACTTATCAGGTGAGATTTCATCTCCCTCTATAGTTCTTATTGAAGTTGGAACTATATCCTTTGGTCTTGACATTGAGGAGAATCGAGTTTCATCAAAAATAGCATCTACCGATTCAATTACGGTGTGAACCGAAATGAAATCATTAGGTTCAATAACATAGAACCTATAAGTCTTGGAATGCATGACATATCCAATAAAGATGCAATCAATTGCTCGTTCCCCCAATGTTTTCCTTTTGGGATCAGGAAGTCTCACGACCGCCCGACAACCCCAAACTCGAAGATAAATCAAGTTTGGTTTCTTTTTGCACCAAAGTTCATATGGAGTCTTCTTGTTCCTTTTATTTGGAACCCTATTCAATAAATAGCAAGCCGTTAATATGGCTTCACCCCAAAATCCGTCACTCAAGCCCGAGTAGGATAGCATGGAATTTACCATTTCCTTGAGAACCCTGTTTTTCCTTTCAGCCACACCATTTGATTGTGGTGTATAAGGAGCGGTAACTTCATGAATTATGCCACAAGATTCAAAAAACACAGGATCATAATATTCACCTCCTCTATCAGTGCGCAACTTTTTAATCAAAACAGATTGCTGCAATTCAACTTCATTTTTGAAAATCTTAAATTTAGCAATTGCCTCATCTTTAGAATGTAACAAATATATGTAACAAAATCTAGAATAATCATCTATAAATGTTACCAAATATTTTTTATTTCCCAAAGATGGTGTTGCATGCAAATCACATAAATCACTATGAATGAGTTCAAGCAAACTTGATGTCCTTTCAATACTTTTCATAGGTTGTTTGACAATTTTAGTCAACTTGCAAGTATCACATTTTTGCACATTTATATCAAAAGGTGGAATCAAGTTTTCTTTGGACATATTAAGCATGCGATTATAATGAACATGTCCTAGTCTTGCATGCCATAAAGATGGTAAATCAACACCAGAACAAACCATGTTTACAGAATTAAAATTATCACTCAAATTCAACATAAACATACCATTACAATAATATCCAAACCCTACAAACACATAATACCTCGACAATACATACTTATCAGATTCAATCACTTGCTTATAGCCACACTTATTTAAAATGCCAACAGAAACTAAATTCTTTCTAATTCTAGGTACATATAATACATCCTTTAGATGAAGATATTTCCCAGAACTGAATTTCAACACAACTTCTCCTCGACCAAGAATATCGGCGGTAGATTCGTTTCCCATATGAATAATGGCACCATTAGTAACCGGTTCGAATGACTTGAACCACTTTTTGTCCTTGCAAACATGTTTGGTTGCACCTGAATCTACCCACCACGCAACTTCATCATCCTGCATGTAAAATGTTTCAGGAATGAGTGTGACATAATTTTCATAAAAAATTAAATCATTGTCAAAATACTGACCTTGAGTTGGTGGACCTTGGTCCTTAGACCCCTGCCCAGAATGGTTTGATACCACTCCCTTCTTGCTCTTTCCGACATGACAGTCACGTTTAAAGTGCCCTGTCTTGCCGCAAATCCAACATGAACCCTTAGGCTTTTTGTTTGATTCCTTGTTGTTGTTGACAAAGGGACGCTTTTTGCCCTTTTTCTTCTTAGTACTTTCACCATCTTCCATCACATTGATAGAAGAAGATACCACTGTTTCTTTATCTTTGGGCTTGCCATTTTCCTGCACCCTTAGAGTTTCCTCTATGCGCAAATGGCTCCCAAGTTGAACAAGAGATAGCTCTTCCTTTTTATGCTTAAGCATGTGTTTGAAATCCTTCCAAGTGGATGGAAGCTTGTCGATTATGCTTGACACAGAAATAGATTCATCCATTTCCAATTTGTGTTGTGCGAATTGCCCAAGAATCCGAAGCAGTTCATTGTACTGCTCCATCACTGGCCTGGAGTCTGACATCCTGTAATTCATAAAATTACTGACAAGGAACTTCTTACTAGAAGCGTCCTCATCCATGTACTTTGACTCCAAAGAATTCCACAACTCCCTTGCAGATTCAACATGTTGGTATATATCAAACAGTGAATCAGACATACCATTCAAGATGTGACCGCGACAGATGTAGTCATCATTCTCCCACTTGTTTCTCTTGCGTGTCTCCTCCAATGGTTCATCCTCTGCTGGTTCGGTGATCAGAGTAGACAAGACGTACACCACCTTGAGAGTGGTTAGGAGGAAGTGCATCTTTTTCTGCCACCTGCGAAAGTCCACACCTACAAACTTCTCTAACTTCATAAACTTAGAAGTCATGTCACGTACAGAATCCATCATCACAATGACAACAAATTATTCTCTAAAATTGTTGGATAAAGAGAAAGGGTATTTGTGATGTATCTGGATTTCGATAGAGTCACGTAGGCTCGCTTTCCTTAGAGAATAATTCGACCCTTATAGCCTGGGTTTCACGAATTCCCTCGCAGGATAAAACTATCGAACCTTCTTGCTTCTAGGCCTGAAACAAGAAAATGCCTTTGAACATTTTGTTTAAGGACTGTAAATACCGTTCTGTGATCCAGTGTCTTTACATGCACCAAGGCATGTGTATTTATAGGGGAAAAACGTCAGTTTCAAACCACACCCGTACAGATAAGGATAGAGCAACTGCATGCAACCACAGACATGCCAAGATGCAACTGCAGATAACGAACATACTAGGCAACTGTACAGTATACCGCTCCAATCCATAACCGATGAGTAACTGAGACAACTGTATGCATGCATCCCTATCCAAATCCAATAACTGTGTACGTACGTACGTACCACCAATTTGGAAATCAAAATCACATAACAAAATTTGATTTCATATTACATATACATTTCTGTATGTATCCATGTAACACTTCATTCCGGAGTAGTCATACCAAAATGATTATTCCAGAATTGTGAGCTCGTGGATGGGTTTATACAAGTGTGCACTCCGCACCACCAACCTTGTTATAACGTCCCGAACTCACCAATACTCAAATCCAATTATGCTTAAATGATTGTGTTTCATAAAACACCAACACTGTCTTCAGCAGAACAACCATCATATGTGGTTGCAGTGGAAAACGCTCAACGTTTAGAACAGGTTAAAACCGAGCACATGAAGATGCAGAAGTATATGGTTGAATCTAACTGGTTGAGGCCTCAAGGAAAACAACTGAGCACAAGGTATCCGTTTCGCGCTGGGTCTATGAGTAGGAATTCTAATACTTTAAGCAGTAGCCAGCGACCTGATGCAAGGAGACATGAGGTCACGTGTAGCTATTGTCATAAACATGGGCATGAGGAACGTAATTGTTGGAGAAGACAGGGAAAATGTGTATTATGTGGCAGTGAACGTCACCAGGCGAGGAGATGTTTTAAATCCCGACATGGACCTAGACCTTCTCAGCAAGTTGGACAAGCAACTCTGAAGAGGGGTGACGAAGGAACCACAAAGTCTAGGGTACCTGCAAGATACTGTGCCATGGATAAATTCAGTAGTTCTTTCAACAACCGAGGAGGGAAAAGGTATGATTTTAGACTTTTAGTAACTAATCACCTAGCTCATACTTTGAAGGTCCCAAGTACAACTTAATCGATTGCTAATACTGGATGTGCCAAAAATGCTGGGAATTTTTTTTAATAATATAAAACTTGATTTTATACACCAGAGTTTAACCCCTTCAGATATATTAGTCATGTAGCATCTGTATCAATAAAGTGGTGTAGAGATATTTGGAAGGAAGTGTTAATTGGCCTAACACTACTATTCTTACAAAAATGTGAAATATATTTAGGGATGAGCACTGGTCATTACTGATAGTGCAAATCAGAGGAATTCTCAGTACCGTAACATTTCTTTGGAAACACCATTACATAGAAGAAAACTAATCTAACTTATTCCCCATTTCAAGTGGATAAATTCCGAGGACGGAATTTCTTGAAAGAGGGGGCGAATGTGAAGACCCATTTTAGAGTACTAAATACTTTGCACTATGCTAACTATTAAATTGTCTGAACCAATTAGCTATCGACTTCGATGACTATAATTTTAGTTTATTAATATTATTATGCAATAGCTGGTCAAAGTTTATACTAATGATAATAATAATAAATAAATAAATATAGATGTTTGGACATAGACATGTTAACTAAGGAGTGAAGAATGAATAAAATTATACAGTTAAATATAAAGAAATAAATGAAATAAAATATATATTAAAAAGAGAACAATAATAATAGTATAAAGAAGAATTTTAAACTGATGAAAAGAAAGATCAAAACTTAAGGGAAAAAAAATTAGATAAATATCAATCCAATCTTTTAAGTTGAGGAGAACACGTGTAAGCAGGAGAATAAGGAGAGTTAATATTACTTTCTACATCATTGGTGAAAGATAGAAAAAAATAATCAAAATACGTTCCGGGTAAGCTCACTACTAGAATATCAAGCCATCTAAGGCAGTTCATCCTTCATGTGTTAAGGCAGAAAATAAATGCCTTCTCTGGTTGTGACTTAAATGAGAAAAATCATCTAAGGCGGTTCCTCTTCCGCCTTAGATGTTTTTGGATTTAAGGCGTTTGTTTCCGCCTTAGATGAAGGCTTATCCGCCTTAGACAATACTTACGAACTCGCTAGCATGCACGGCTGGATGATATGAATTGACTCATTGCGAGTTCGTAACTAGCCAACGCTAGTACCAAACAAATGGTTGATTGTTTTGTTACGACAGAAGCTTACGGATCGCTAGATGAAATACCAACGATATCGCAACATTGGAAAGCCTATACTGTTATGAATGTGTGCGAGATAAGTTGCGACTTTAACCTTGCGGATCGCTAACAGTAGTTACGACTGCGTAAGATAGCCTAACTTGTCATATATTCGTCTGCTGACAAGACTAGTTACGAGAAACAGGGGCGATTCGCTGGGTCTAACGTAGCGAACTCGTTACAAGGCAAATTAAACATTTAGGGTTAAACAACACGAGCCAGGTTACGACATCAACATGCTACTCGCTAGTAATATCGTAGCTACATCGCAACAGAAAAATTGTAAAAATATAAAATTTGTAAAATTTTAATTATAAAAATATAATTAAAATTGTTGGTTTGAGAGAGGTAACGATTTCGTAAGAAAATCGCTTATGTGTATAGTTACGGCTTTGCTACTAGTCTCGCTTCATTTACACGATGTCGTTTGAGCATTGGGTGAGCGAGAAAAACAGATGACGTTACGACTAAGCTAGATATTCGCCTGGTGTTGGCGTGAATTGTTACGAGCTCGACAGAGATCAGATTGGAGAGGCAGAGAAGAACGAGCGATTGGGTAGCGATGGCGCAAAAACTAAGCTGAGAAATATAATTCTGGCGAGTGTTGTAGCGATAGTACAAGATGGTCGCAACAATTTTAATGTAACTGGCGAGAGAAGTAATGAAGTCGCAGCGAATTCGTAAGTGTCACAAAATTATAGGATTTGTGCCATTTCCACCCATTTCCGCTAAAATTGGGTTTCATTTTAATTGTCTAAGCTGTCAATTGCAAGATGCATGATATCTAAGCACAAAACATGAACATGAAACACTATAAAGCCACACTTTATAAACAAATGGAAGTAATGGAACTCAAAAGTATATGCATCAATTTGACATAAAAAGAAACTAACTTTTATTGGGAATGTGAGGCCTAGAGATGTACCGAGATCTAATAAGGACCAAGTGTCTAGCCAATGCATCTCTACCATCCTCCAACTCCTTCTTGGTGTATGGTGTATGATTTTCCTCGATAATCTAAGAATAAGAAATGTTTTTAATACTATTAAATACAATGTAGATAATAATAGGTACAATAAGTAGGTTGTAAGAATCCTTACGCGGTGTAATTCCAAATTATCATCAACAAGGCCAGCGACGCACTCGGTGACATACAACATCATATTGTAACCGCACTCACAATTTGACAATTGCTTTCGGTGCTGAGAGCGAAGAAGTATAACAAATGATTTGAAATGAAATCATAGTGGAAATAAATGAGCATTGGATTTGTAATGTCACCTGAATCTGTATAAGGTTGAAGGGAAGTAGTGTGTCGTCATATGCACTATGCATAGCAACTTCTAATAAATCTGCAAATTTTGTAGATGGACCAAAGTGTAGCGGGTCCATCCAATACACTCGCTTCAACGATGGTATCATAGCTACAAAACTCCAATGGCCACTACATATTTTAAGAAATGAAAATGTAAGAACCCGTCTCGAAGATTAGAATGTTTACGAAGTGCAAATATCCAATTGTAACAAAGAAAACTAACCTCTCTAGATATGGTCCTATGTAAATTGTCTTGGTCTTGTCACTAAGGATCTTAGATAGATAAGCAAGTCGTGATTGATTACTTTCATTCATTTCTTGCAAGCATATTGGGTGCATAAACCCAATGAAAGTCTTTGCATTTAGAGCAAGGCATTGCATGTACCTAAATAAAAAATAGATGGGATATGAACGTATAATAGTGCACAAGTACATGAAAATTCGTAACTTGCAATACGATAGAAGAGATGAGATCAAGTAGCTTACATTTTATGTAGTATAAGGATTGTTTCGGGAAGGGTTTTATAGTGCCAGAAAAGGGCAAAGTCTTGGCAAGGGTATATTTGTGTTCTCGATGAGCTTTTGATGCGATTTGAAGAGCCTTCTTCTTCACTTGATCATAGGATGTTGCTTCGATAATAAAGGGGCGCTACAAATGTGATCATAAAAATAGTCACATTCACAATTTTCAATTGAAATTAAAAATAACAAGTGCCACACTAACCTTGCATTCCTTCCATATATCCTTTTTAATGTCGATGCTTAGTAGCCTCCAATCCGTTGTGTCTAATGGTGTGCGTATCCTAGCCGTCTTAGCACACCAACTCGACCATCGCGCGGCATCATTTCGGGTGAAATAGCAACACCAATGTCATTAAACTTGACATTTGTTAGTATTTTGTTATTGATCCTAATCTCTAATTCGCGACAATGTGTGAGGAGTTGAGCTTCTTTCGACGTGCGAGTCACTTCTCGTTGTCTTCTAACCTCACTTGAACCGCCAACAACATTTCCCCCCCCACTTGAGTCGGAGTTAACGGAACTTGAAGGGCTCTCCATTAAGCTTTCCTTTGTATATTGAAATTAGTTAATGACTAACACAATACTAATAAGTCAAAGTCGTACTTTGTAGTAAAAACATTATAAAACATAATCCTAAAATTTAGGGCTAAGCAAGCAATGGACAACATTAAAAGAAAATCTTGATTTTCGTTCAGGACATGCTTCTGACATGATATTTAGTAATAACATGATAAATGGAGGCACTGTGTACAAGAAAATCAAATTTTTAGCAAATAAGAATGAAAAAAATCGTACCTTTGGTATATGACAAAGTTGTGTCGGTAGAATTTATTATTTTGGTTGGGGATGGTCTACCTTGTTTGTCCCTCTCCTACCCATAACAACAGAACTCGGCAAATTGAACAAGCACAACTGAATATTGACATTAATTGCAAGAATATAGGGAAAAATGTGGTTGGAAATTCATTGCAAAACTTACCAATCTTTTGCATGCAATTAGTGGCTAGTTCCACTTTGTTTTGACACAATTGATGTTTCGAACATGTATGGAATGGGATATTGAGATTTGATGTGAAGAAAGGTGAGGAGATTTGAGATGATGTGCAAAAGTTTGAACTTTTGGAGATGAAACCCGTAAGAAGTGATGGATAAGATGCCAAAAGTGTAGTGTTTTTCTGATCTATAACGTGTTTACTTTATTCTAGCTTTCCTTCTTGCGATATCGGAACTCTCTCGTTACACCTGACGTGGCTATTTACGATATCGTTGCGTGCTCATGTAATTGCCTTTTATGGTCTACTTTATCCTTCTAGCGAGATCGTAACTGAAAAGCTGACATAAAGTACGTTACTAGGTTGTTGCGATTTCGCTACTCATGCTCGCCAGAACCCTACTTAAGATAATCATTTTTTTTAAAAAAAATGCACTCAAACAATTTTAAATCACGATTTAAACGATTTAAACGAAATGATGGTATGGAATAAGACACTAATCATTCTATTGTAAGAATAATTTTCATTTGTTCCGTCGTATGCTGATGTATAACGGGATAGGGATTTGTTGACTTAATCTGCAATTACACAATTTGAAAGAGTTTTAAGAAACTTAGTCTTTAATTGTAAGACAATAAGAAACTCTACACATCATGTGTACGCTTGAAAACGCTATCCATCGCTTACCTTTAGAGACAACAGCATAGTAGAGCTTCACACATGAACTACATATATATATATATATATGTATATATATATATGCGCAGTTCACGTGCATTTGATTAGAGATACTTAGTTTATTACAACTCATTTATGTGATTACAAGCACGGATCTTGAATTAAACAAAGTATCATGCACACGTTCACTCACCAACTGTCATCACTCATCATACTACCGAGTATCGCTTAATAACATTGCATGCTGATGTACTAAGATGTACTCTGCTTGACATAATGTGATGTTCGATATTTTCCAAATTGAGTATTATACTGTTTATATATAAAATGTACATATTTTAGAATATGATAGTGCGTTTAAAAATTTAAACCGAATTATTGATGTTTTACATAGAGTTATGTCATACTGCTTATGGACAAAGATGTACTCTACCTGAGTTAATATCATTATGGATATTTAACAAATAGAGTATTATACCGCATCTATATAAAATATATATATGTTAGAATGTGAAATTGCTAAAACAAAATTAAAAAGTTTTATTTTTTAGTTACAATCTAATTAGCTTCTGTGGTAGCGAAATCGCTAGTGTACACGTTACCACAGTTAAACCCTAAACCCTAAACCCACAAACCCACAAACGACGCCGCCATAGCTAGGTATGAGCGTTGTTCCTTTCGGAAACTTGTAAATAAGAATGTGTTTCATAGTAGTGTGGTGCCTTCGCTGCAACTAGATTACGTGCTAGACCATTTTAGGGCACAACATCTAGATAAATTGCTTATGTTGCCTGAGCCTGTTTACCATGAGGAGGTTCTCCAATTTTATGCGAACCAGTGATCACATAAAAACTTTTAAGAATATTGCAGTGATCACGAATGTACTCATACCTCTCTTCGTGAGCCTTGGAGAAAAATATCGAATCATCGTAGTCGACCTCCTCTTCATCCTGGATTTGTAGAGCCTTGGATTTTGACTTCTTGGGTGCCATGGGTTTGCGATGTCGGAAATGGTAATGTGGTAAAAAGCCGAGCTTGGTGGATTTGGACGGCTGATTGGTGACTCTAGATAGGCGTTGAAGGTGGAGATTGAGTTTTGATTTTATCTGATTTGGGACATAAGACTGCACATAAGTTTTTTCTGTTTTATATGTCTCCCGTTTCCGATCTCGTAATCCATCCGCATATCATATTCTAACGCTTTACGGTTTCAGAAACTACACGACAAGACGTTCATTTACCCCCATTCCTATTTCCGGTTTCATAAATCACTAGCAATTGGACCAATTTTTCCCCAATACTATTTACGAAATCGGAAATATAAAATTACACATCATCCGGCTAATTTTCGAAGCCGTAAATGGGTCCTTATTTATCAACATTAATCTAGTCGAAAATTAAATAATTTTAAAATGTAGAGATAAAGTTTATCAACTCAGGATTATTATTTAGCACATGCTCTTTTTTTTCAAGATTTTTTTTTTAAAAAAAAAACAAATTCAATACTTTCAATTTAGATTAGTTTGATTTGATGAAATAACATTCAAAAAAATTCAGTAAAACCTTTCAAATTCCAGAAGGAATTTAATTATTTTTGGGGTTTGCATGAGGTGATCTTGAAAAGGTGAGAATGGCTTTAAGTTTTTACTAGGAACTCTCAAATATTTTGAAATATGGAGCACCTCAACCCTATAAATATCAACCCCTTCTCCCTTTAGAACCCCACTAGATCCTTCATTCCCACATTCCCTTCTCCCTTCTCCTATTGTTTGCCTTTTGCTTCCCATGGATTTGTCTATATTCAACGCCCTCCCAAATGACATGATAAATCTAATCATGATTCATGTTTACTTCGACTCGGTTCTTCGTCGGTACGCGACCGGAACAGCGACAGAATGGCATCGACAGTGGCTCACCGACGCTTTTGCACTAGGTCACAATGACTCGACCTATGTCTTGGCCATATTTGCAATATGCTGCGAGGTGATATTCAGAGAGGCATGAATGTGATCACCACCCTGAAGAGAACCGATAAGAAAGGCCTCCGGGAAGCTCGAGACGCGTCAGAGTCAGTTTGGGTAACGCTTGGGGTTGGGCGCACTACTACAGGTTCCTCAGAGATGGAGTAGTCATGCCCAGGACGATCTGCTGCGTGGAACATGCTGCCCTCAATCGCAGAGTGAGGTACGATCGCTGGGAGAGACTTGATCCAGCGGACATCTCATGTGATGCATGCACCTGCGATCAGGAATTGCTTCACGTCCTCGGTCCTCGTTGAGGCTAAATGTTCTAGTTTTTTTGTTTGATTATGTTCTTTCTTTTTTTGCCCAAATTTGTTATTAGTGTAACAACCTTTTGTTTGCCATTTTGGCACATTTCATTATTTAATAGCTTTTTTTTTGATACCTTGTCCTTTACATTTTATATAAGTTTATTAATTGTTATTAATTAGCTTTTATAAACATCGCATACTTGTAGCATAAGTTGGCGCCTCAATAGCGAACTCGCTACCTGTGTAACTTATAGTAGCGACCTCGCAACAAGTCGTATTCAGTCAACAGAGTCTAGCTTGAGATTCTCTAGCGAGTTCGTAACAACAAAACTTGACACACCTAACAAACAATTGTTAGGCTTGGAGAGTAGCGAGATCGCTACGGTCTAGGAACCCATCAGTAAAAACCTTTGAAATTCCATCAGTAATTAATTTGTTTGGGGGTGTGAATGTGGTCAATGAAAAGGTGTGAATGCCTTTACATTTTTCTTCTTTTAATACAGCAATTACTAATTTTAGTCTCGGAACTCTCACATTTTTTTGACAAATGTAGAACCTCACCCCTATAAATATCAGCCCCTTTTCCCTTTAGAGCCCCATCAGAGCCTTCATTCCCATATTCCCTTCTCCCTTCTCCTATTCTTTGCCTTCTTCTTCCCATGGATTTGACATTTTTCAGCGCCCTCCCAGATGACATGATTCATCTCATAATGATTCGTGTTATGTTCAAACACGTTCTTCGTCGGTACTTGAGCGGAAGAGCGACCGATTGGGCTCGACAGTGGCTCACCGAGACTTCTGCAATAGGTCACAGAGAGTCGGCCTATGCCTTGGCTATATTTGCAATCTGCGAAGGTGATGCTCAGAGAGGCATGGATGTCATCACCACTATGAAGAGAACCGACAAGAAAGGCCTCAAGGAAGTTCGGGTACGCGTCATAGCCGAATTGGCTTACGCCTGGGGCAATGCGCACTACTTCGGGTTCCTCAGAGATGTAGTAGTGCCTAGGCCTAGATGCTGCCAGGAACATGCTCAGCTCAATCGCGGCTTGAGGTACCGTCGCTACACGAGGGTTGATCCAGCGGACATCGAATGTGATGCATGCACTTGCGAGCAGGAAGTGCTTCACGTCCTCGGTTCTTCTTGAGTTGAAATGTTGTAGTTTCTTTCTTATTTTATTCTGTTGTTGTTTATCTAAAATTTGTTAGGATTTTAATAAGTTTTTGTCTGCCATTTTGGCACATTTAATTATTGAATAGATTTTCTTGTTTTGATACCTTGTCCCTTACATTTTACTTTTTCATCGTAAGAGTTATTTTTTCAGCAAAATCGCTAGCTAAATCACTAGCTTCATCGTAAGAGTTACTTTTTCAGCAAAATCATTTACTGTTGGTATAGTGCGTGTTCCTAGCGATATCGTCAGTGTCACATTTATTAGTAGCATCAACACAAGCGAATTCGTCACATACTCGGTTATATGTTACGTGGTCCTAACGATCTCGCAACATGTCGTATTCAGTCAACAGAGCCTAGTTGACGATTCTCTAGCGATATCGCAACGAGATAAGGACTTTTGGTAGTATATTAGGCTGTAGTAGTAGTGATAGTATAAGTATTGGGCTTTGTCTGACCTGTGACATCAGTAAAAACCTTTGAAATTCCATTAGTAATTAATTTTTTTGGGGGGTTTGCATGGGGTGTCCATGGAAAGGTGAGAATGCCTTTACATTTTCCTTCCATTAATACCATAATGACTAATTTTTGTCTAGGAACTCTGACATATTTTTGAATAATGGAGCACCTCAGCCCTTTAAATATCAACCCCTTCTCCATTTAGAACCTCATTAGAGCCTTCATCCTCACATTCCCTTCTCCCTTCTCATATTCTTTGCCTTCTGCTTCCCATGGATGTGTCTCTATTCAACGCCCTCCCAGATGACATGATAAATCTAATAATGATTCGTGTTATGTTCGACTGGGTTCTCCGTCGCTATGTGAGCGGAAGAGCAACCGAGTGGGCTCGACAGTGGCTCACCGAAGCTTCTGCAATAGGTCACACACCGTCGACCTATGTGTTGGCTGTTTTTGCAATCCGCGAAGGTGACATTCAAAGAGGCATGAATGTGATCACAACCATGAAGAGAACCGACAAGCAGGGCCTCCGTCAAGCTCGGGAACGCGTCAAAAGAGGTCTGAGATACGCTTGGGGTTGGAGACACTACCTCAAGTACTTCTCAGAAGGAGCAGTCAGGCCTAGGCCGATCTGCTGCAATCCGCATGCTGGCCTCAATAACAGGGTGAGGTACGATCCCTGGGCACCCCTTGATCCGGCGGACATCACCTGTGATGCATGCACTTGCGATCAGGAACTGTTTCATGTCCTCGGTGAACGAACGATCTACTAGTATTAGTTGTTTGTTCTTCAGTATGTATTTTTGTATCCCAAGTTTGTTTTGATTCTAATGAACTTGTGTTTGCCATTTTGGCAAATTTAATTACTGAATAGCTTTCTTGTTTTGATATCTTGTCCCTTACATTTTATTTTTTCATCCTAAGAGCCCATATCGTATCAGCAAAATCATTTACTTTTTGTATAGTGCGTGGTCATAGCGATCTCGTCACTGTCACGTTTCATGATGATTTATTAGTAACTGAACACCAAGCGAAATTGCAACTAACTAGCGCCTGTTTACGAGGTCCTAACGATATCGCAACATGTCGTATTCAGTCAACAGAGCCTAGCTAGAGAATCTGTAGCGATATCGCAGCGTACTTTCTCTACCCTTGCGTATTCGTAACAACAAAGATTGACACAATAAAAAAACACAACATTGACGTGGCTTGATGCGAGTTCGCTACATGATAAGAACCAATCAAAAAACGGTTTTTGGGTTTGGGTATTGGGCGTATAAGTGTTGGGCATTAGCCTGTGTAAGTATCGGGCCTTAGCCTATGTAAGTATTGGGTCTCAGCCTTGGTGTTTCATGTTCAGTTTGCGCTGGTCGTCGACTTATCGGACCCTTGTAAAATGTAACCGTATATAAACTGAAAAATCACCTTCTAATCAGCCGATGTGGGACAAATGTTGGAGAGCTTTATTACGTGTTCGCTACTGCACATGATCACATAGAACAACAAAACTTATGAATGGCATAGTAGCGACCTCGCTAGGTTAATATGAATAAAATTAGTTGCGATCTCGCTAGTAGCACTGTTGAGAAATAATTTAATATGAATTTAATTAGTTGCGATATCGCTAGTATTACTGCTGAGAATTAAACCCTAGCAGCATGTTACACGGCGAAATCATTTACTTTTGAGTAGCCAGCGAACTCAATTAACCTCACATGCATTGTACATTCTCAACTCTCATATACGACCTATACAGTAGCGAAGCCGCAACATCACTCGCCACATCCTAGTGACCAGGTTACGATACGTTGCATATTCTCGCCTGCTTAAATTAGGGTTTAGGCAACCTTACGAGATCGCAACGGCCAAAGTACATACTAACGAGCTAAGCTACAATCGCTACATAGACGTTTAACTTACCACAAATGTTACGAGTTCGTAACAATCCTCTTCATTTAAGGCGGATCCTTTCTTTCAGCCTTAAATTTGAACATTTTTACGTCAGAACTGATTTCCGCCTTCAACAACGTCTATCCGTCTTAAATTTCATTTTTTTCCCCTAACCTACGATACTAGCGAGTTCGCAACGTTCAAGCAAGGCGGAAAAAAACGCGAACGCCTCAAACGCCTTAAATATGTGTCTTGCACCAACCCCTTTATAGTAGTGGCTCCAAGATACAGGGTTTTTAGAAACAGAGGGAAGAGGGAAGAGGGTTTCTAAACTAGGAGGTTAAAAACCATCTCAGAAAAAGGGAATCGGAAGAGGGGCAAACAGAGATAAGGTAATCCTTTTTCTGAGTTTTATTCTTCATCTAGATTACTGATTTTAACCAGCCTGAATAGAATGGGATTTTGCTCTCTGCACTTAGGGATTTTTTGAAATAATCTGATTTGTGTAGGATTAACGAGTTACCCGTCAGCCGATTGATTGATATATATATTCGTTCCCATTAGTTGACGTTTGTGTAGGTTTCATTCATATTAAAGAAAACTGGTGGTAATTAAGATGTGCAGAAAATATATAAACTTTGAGTTAATGTTGCAGTGCTATATATATGGAGCTTTGAAAATAAATGTATATATGGTACTGGGAATTTTGGGGTAGATGTATGCTTAGAATTCCTGGTTGTGCTATTTTAATTCTTTTAACCATTCTCAAATTCTAACTCTTATTGACTCATCATGTGTTATACATTTTTTTTAATAATTATTACTGGCTTGAAATATGTGTTGTTTGAGTTTCATTAACTTGTTATATGATCAGCTTATATACTAGTTTTAAACACATCTCAGTTTATTCTAGATTTGCAAGAGTGCTTATTTGTAAATTATTTTCGAAGGCGGCTACTGGAATTTTATATATACTCTCCATTTTTACAAACATAAAAAGAAGAACTGCTTATTCGATTTTCTTTCAATGTGCACGAGTGATCAACTTATCATGTTATCGTAAATATGTGATATAGGAGATTGTGATATAATTTGCCACTTGAAATGTTTATGCTCAGTAACGTGAAAATGGTGTATATACACCCAGTTCTAGGTGAATTTCTATTTATTTGAGTACTGGTTTTTCTGATCTGATGGGCTTCTTTGTGTTAATATGCGCTTAAGTCATAGAATGTTATGAGGTGATTGTTAGTTGATGTATGTTATTACGTGGTTGCATTGAAGATGGATTGAGATTTGGATTAGTGGCTCCCTTCTTCTTTTTTGTATCTATAGTGTGGAGTGTACGTGAGGATTCATGACCTAACAGTGCTCTCGTGAAATTTTACTGTGTGAGGTGTCGTGGGCTGTTTAGCGAACTTATTGTGGGTATAAGATTTTTTCATTAATTGATAGTTTGACTGCCAAAGAAGAAGTAATGTGGTGTAATTGAGATAAATAATTCGTAAGTTGAATAAATATACTAGATGATCGCATATGACGAGTTCTGGAAATAAAAGACCTTATTTTGAAAGGTACTTGATGTGTATTTATGCGCTGAACTGATCTTAACTGTGATATATTGTTGTTATGGGTGGTGATACCCCGATATCTTGTTGTTGTGGGTGGTGATACCTCGTTATCTTGTTGTTGTGGGTGGTGATACCCCGATATATTGTTGTGGTGGGTGGTGATACCCCGATATCTTGTTGTTGTGGGTGGTGATACCCCGATATATTGTTGTTGTGGGTGGTGAAACCCCAATATATTGATGTTGAGGGTGGTGATACCCCGTATAGTGATACAGGTGCTGAAACCCTGACTTAATTCGTTAATGGAGTTTGAAATATACACTTGAATTTAGTAAAAATACGTGATCTTTATTTTAGAATATTTTGATTATGCTGAATGATTATGTGTGAATACAGAGATGTCTATGGTCAAGATTCTAATTCTTGAAATATTGGAATTAAATGGTAGTGCTTTGTGAATTCATATATGCTGAGATGCATTTCTGTATGTGACGGTAGGGGTAGCTAGGTCGTATCTAGTTTTCCTTCGATGGGTTCTCATTCTGTAATACTATTCTCAATATGAATTTAATGTATATGTTTTGATAGGAGGTGCTTTAATAAAGTAAAAGAATTATAATAATAACATGTATATAGGGTGCATATTTTGTCTTTGTAGCATTGATATGAGTGCTAAAACATAGAGAGTAGGAATAGTTTATAAAAATGGGTGGATCTTGTGTTGATGCATAGGACTCTGTAGGGTTAGAGTTCATGCTTTGTTGTAGTCTTCCATGCTTACATGTGCATGTATAATTTTTTTTTTAGTATGAGGTTTTCCTTTGAATATCGTGGCTTGTGGGAGTCTCCATATTGTTAAAGTGAATATACTATGTCACTAAATCTGACAACGAAATATGAGTATAAAAGAACATAGTATTCTTTTTCTGAAGATGTCTCTACAGTACGTGATTATATTTCTGTGCATGTGTAGAAATTTCAATTTACATACTGATATTTGCATACTAGCAATCAGTTGATATTTGTTCAGTAGTGCATTTACAATTGAAAAGTTTTCTTACGGAGGATATCATTGGGCTTAAACTCATTTGTGTGTTTATCTGTGGCATGGCAGCCTTGAGGCGGGGCAATTCTACTTTGTGTGGATGACATCGGTTAGCTTGATTAAGAATCTGATGTAGTTTTGGTTTAATAGAGGCAGGTGTGCCTTGTATCTATATAATAACATTTGAACTTTTTGGCATATTTGATGATCCTGGAATTTATGAAATGTAGTAATAAAGAATAACTTTCGTTTGGTTTACCGACTTTGAGCTTGTTCTTTATTCCTGGTGCGAACTAGGCAGACACTCGATTAAACTCACCGTAATGGATAAGGAGTTTGATTGGGGTGTCACATAATGAGCTTTGGTTTTTCTGTCTGAAATATGGAACCAGACCTATTTGGAGAAGATACTCATGTTTTCCAGCATTACCAACTAGTGGAAAGCTGTAAAAATTAGATAGACCTTCCTAGCAATGCTACAGAGTACATCATGATTATTGGATTGCTTACTGTCAAAAATAATGGAGTTCCTTCTAGTCCAAATAAACCAGCAGGCTGTGATCCGGGTAGTAAGTGTTACCTGTGTGTGAGTTTTTGATGGTCCCCTATAGCTAACATAGAAAATTATTCTATGCTTAAAAGACTGGAAGTGTGGGACTGGGACTTGAAGGACATTATGCAAAAAATCAAAAACCTCAACATTTTCCACACATTCATTAAAAAAATGATTGATGCTATCTGAGTTACAGCAAAGAGGACATTTTGATGGCAAGTTGATGCCAAACTTACTCAGTATATCATCAAAAGGTAAAAGATCATTGACCAATCTCCTATCAAAATAGACATTTGAGAAGGTATAAATTTATTCCATACCTTGTTGATATGGTGGATATCCTCTGATGTGCTCCTTATAGCAGCATAAGCAGACTTCACTGTGAATCTACCTGTTGCTTCTGGCCTCCAAATGAGCTTGTCTATGTGCTTATGAGATATTGTCATTTCCTGCAATATAGAGAATTCATTGGTAGCCAAATGAGGCTCCATAAGAGGTAAGAGCTCTTTATTCTGACAAAATTCAGCTACCGTGAGTGTAGGATGTGGAACTGGTTCATCATCTGGCCATTTATAGTATAAGGCTCCTAGTCCAGTCCAATTTGAGTCCCAGAATGGGGAAGAGCCTTCATCTATGATCACCTTAGACTGAGAGTTGGCAAATTGTGTGACAGAACAGATTCTTTGCCATGAGTGTGAGGTTTTATAAGTAATTGAGAGTGGCCAAAGAAAAACTGTCCAAATAGCCTTTGTTCTGCTGGAGCTTCCACCATAGTTTGCATGAGAAGGCCTTAATGATTTCCCTTATGTCTCTGAATCGTAATCCATTTTCATCCTTTGGCAGGGCCATTTTAGACCATTTCCTCCATATTTTTCTCTATCCATACTCAGATTGTCCCCGGAAGAATTTTGCAGCCATTATTTCCATCTTCTTTATCACTGTCTCTAGGGGCTGCAGAATTGCAAAAATGTGAATAGGAATGGACAGCAGCATATGGTTCAGAAGGATCATCCTCCTAGCCCGAGTGAGCCATCTGTTCTTCCAATTACTGACTGTATTCTCCATTCTTTCCAATAGAGGTTGGTAATATATTACTTTGTTTCTGCCAGTGAAGACTGGAACTCCAAGATACTTGAAAGGTAGTGATCCTTTCCTCATTCCAGTCTTTTTCTTGAACACTCTCAGTTTGATGGCACTTACTTCCTTATGAGTGAAAAATTATGATTTGCTATAATTGATTTTCTGCTCTGAACTCATTTCATATGCCACCAGAAACTTCTTCAGCCTTCTGAGATTTCTCTTGGAAGCCACAGTGAAGATGGAGGTATCATCAGCATACATCAAGTGGGAAACTGACTGGACTCCCCTTGGTATTACAAAGTTTTGTATGTACTGGAGTTGTATGAGGTGTTTTAAGCCTCTTGTGAAGGCCTCAGATACCAGATTATATAAGTAAGGTGACAGAGGGCCACCTTGCTTTATTCCTTTGGTTGAGTGGAAAAATCCAACTGCTACTCCATTCACCAGAACAAAAAACCATGCTGCTTCTATGTTTTGCATTATGATCTTGACTAGTAGACCATCAAATCCAATATTAAGTAGAATGGAGTTTGAAAATCCCCATGAGACTCTGTCGAAAGCCTTCTGCATATCCAACTTTATAATGATGTTCTTGTGTTGTGGATTCTTGCTCAGGAGCCTTATCATCTCTTGCATCTGTAAGGTATTATCAGCAATGTCCCTCCCTTGAATGAAAGAAGATTGCTCTAATGATACAATGCATGGAAATAGTGATTTGATTCTCTCCATAATGATTTTAGAAAACACTTTATTGGAAAAGTTGGAGAGACTTATAGGTCTAAACTCAGAGAAACTACTTGGATTTGGGACTTTGGGTATTAAAGTTAGCCAGGTACTTGCCATAGCTCATGGTATCCTCCTGCCAAGCATGAAATCATTTGCAACATCCAAAAGGTCCATCTTTATCACTTCCCAACACTCAGTATAAAATTGACCACTGAATCCATCTGAGCTTGGGGCTCCATTTTTATTGAGGTCAAAGACAGCATATTTCAGCTCATCCATGTTCACTGGTTTCAGCAGAATATCATTTTGCTGCTGTGTGACTAGTCTAGGTATAACATCCATAAACTTTTGAAAACATTTCCCAGAGTTAGATTGAGCCTCCTCATTCAACAAGTTTTGGAAGAAGAAAATGGCCTCTTCATGTATCATTTCTGGTGCTGTAACCCACATTCCATTTCTGTCCTTTATCTTTGTAATCTGTGCCTTAGCTCTCTTTTCTTTGACCACCTTGATAAGTCCATGGTTCGTATTCGGACCTCATTCATACTCGGACCAAGGCCCGAGAAGGGTCGTAGGCTCGAGATACGCGGAGGGTGGATCCACAGGTCCATCAATCCGTATATTGTGAATGTTCTACAAAGAATATACATCTTCTCAAAGATGGTAATTCAGCTATCCTAAACATGGTAACACAACCATGTCCGAAATACACTTCTATTATACATGGTAATACAACCTTTATTCCCATAAGAGTTGTATTCATACCATAAATACATATCTTGGTGATCTACGGATTGTAGCCATATAAATACCCTAAGAGGTTTGGTAGACCTCTCATCTAATCTCATACTTTATACTTTACGCCTTAAGCAAATATACTGACTTGAGCGTCAGAGTGTCTATCCCCGGGAAACCTGGGGCCTTTGTCCTGCAGATCAGTTCGTGAGAAGGGTTCGTGATCAAACGTGGGTCGTAGACATCCATCACACCTGATGGAAGTAAGTTGTGTTGGCATCTCCCTCCCTAATCCACTTCACATCGGCTTTTTGCTTCAAGAAAGAGTGGTGCTCATTCTGTGATTTGGTGAGCAATGCCATTTTCCTATTAAGTTCAATTCTGTCAGCCTCCAGTCCTGTGTTCTAGTATCTCAGTTCTTTGTCTGCAATATCAGTTTCTGCCTCCAAAAGGTTATTGTTAACATCCCCAAATTTTTCTTTATTCCACTCCTTGAGCACATTTTGCAGCCTCTTCAATTTACTAACAACTCTGCACATGCCTTTTTCATTACAGTGGCTATCCCAATTGGCACTAACTATCTTCATACTTCATCAGAACTCTTCACAGAAAAAACGCTCTGAGCTCTCTCATCAATTGCATCTCACGCGCCCCTAATCTATGTCCTTTTCCACTTTTCCTACCACCGATAACGTCCATATTTAGCCGATAACGTTCAAAAATGGCTATATCCATGGTAGAGCCACCGGGACAATCCGGTGGCGTAACCGCGGGAAAATCCTATATCCAGGTACTCGTCAACAAACAAACTCCGCTCTTGAACACCCTCCCGAATAATTCAGAGTTCCAACCCATCACCACACTCAATGGCCGTCCGGCCTGTCTTCACGATCCCGAATCTGTCAAAGTTCTGGCCAAACACTACTGTAACGCTCTAGTCGGAAAATTTAGCCGTGGTAAGCCACCAATGGAGAAGATTCAGGGTGCATTCAAAGATATGAAGTTCAAAGCCAACTACCAGGTGGGACTGATCGACTATCGACACATCCTCATTAGCTTTCAGGAGCAGGAAGACTATTCAACCTTTTGGGCAAAATCATACAGGACAGTCGTCGGAGCCCAGATGAAGGTGATGAAGTGGACACTAGACTTCTCGCCAGAACAGGAACCATCCATAGTTAATGGTAAATGTGGTAAAAAAAAAAGAAATGATCCCGTGGGACAGTCTACGGGGACAGAAGCTGATGCTAAATCCCCGTATAATAGAATAAATCCTAATTCTACCCCAAGCCCAAACTAATGGTCACATAGGGGAATATTATACCACCCAAAAAATACATACTCGGGTAAAACAAATGAGGCTAAAGTCAAGAGAGTATGGTTAGGGGTGAGAACAAACTCACTACCCCAACCCATAAAACAATCCGCTTCTACATCCAACGTGTGAGGCCTTCCAAATATGCTAGCCGCAGAGATGTAGCGGCACTGAGATGCAAGTCCAAAGTGGGTGGACCTATATGTGCGACCAGTAGATACTTGCCCATCCGTAAATGCAAATCCAATCCTAGTATGTCACCCACCAAGATTTCCGTTTCCCCTTTGATCTAGGATTCAATATCGACCCAGGACTGGCTACCTATTTGGTCAAGATCGTCTCCGTAGAAAAGGCTTCTTCTTCCCTCTTAGAATGGGCTATGAGCAGCCGAGAGTGGTCTCGGGTCTTGGGCTGAAAGCTGTGAAACATGATGTGGATGTGCGTGCTGGTCCTGGTAGACTAGTCATGATGATGGCAATGCTCCGACATAAGAGTTATCTCAGCGAGCTCCATCATAGTAGAATCTATCAGTGATGATGATGATGATGCTGGCTGCCACAATCGTTAGTAGAGTGATGGTGCCGTCAATCAGTCAAGGACAGACTTGACAATGCGGCTCTTGCCATGTGCACCTACAAAAAAGAGATATGATGGTGCTGTTGGCATGCAGATGATCCTGATGAAGAACCGAGGCTGAGTTTCTGGTGTTGAGTTGATGTAAGGCGGTGCCCAGGGCTCAATCTGGTGTTCAAGAGATGCAACCTTCGGAAGGATGAGTGAGATCGGGCGCTCTTGTAGCGTGCGCCGTGCGTGACGGTTCTATAACCGCCCTCTCCATTTTAGGCAAATGGACAGCCTTTTCCCCTTTAGCACCATAGTGTGAACACTAACGTGCAGCGCAGGAAGAAGACGCAAGTAGTAAATGACATAGTGTACAAGTTAGAGCTGGCAACAGGGCTTTAACCCATGTACCATGCAAACGACCAGCGAGCTAGTCGAATTACAGGTGTCATCATGTACTAGGATGTCACTGATTAGGTAACAACCTGTATTGCAGGAACCATCCATAGTGCCTGTGTGGGTGACGGTGAGCAATATCCCATTGTACTACTACAACCAGAAAACGATCCAAGATATTGCAGCTCAGCTTGGTACCTTCATCAAAATTGATGCTGCAACAAACAGTATTACTCACCCCTCTATGATCAAAATGTGCATAGAATTGGATCTGTTGCAGGATAGAATCACGTCAATACCAATTGGTACTCCTGAAAACTATAAGGAATGCCCAATTGAGTACCAAAATCTACCCCTATTTTGTAAACACTGTAGTAAGATTGGGCATGATATACACTGTGTAATCCAACACCCAGAACTTAGAAGGGTATGGAGGAGGAGGCCCCAACAGACTGAGGCTAGTGAAAACCAAGAGGTGGCCATGGTCAATGAGAAGGCTATGGTGATCTACACTGGCCTTAAGCTAGAACATATTCCAAACCCCAGTTCCCTCAAGGAAAAACAGATGATGCCTATGGAGAGAAAAGGAGCTCCATCAACTTCAAGCCTCACACTTGCAATAGCTGGAAGTCAATCAAATGATCACATCACCCAAATCCAAGAGGATACAGCTACTCAGTTGGCAGGCCTGACTGATACTCCTGCTATATCCTTTTGCTCCTTTGATGACCTTTTCCTGCCTCAATTGAAAATGAGGAACAAACAAGCTAATAAATACCTGATTGTTGAATCATTGTACTCAACAGTTAGAGTTTCCAATCCTTTCTCTGTTTTGCAGGAAGAAGACAACAACTCAGATACATCATATAATGATGCCACTAGTGAACCTGTGAGTAAGGAACCTCAAGCATTAGCATTGCAAGTGCTTGATCCTCAATCCCCCAAATCAGGCTATCCTAATCCTTTGCATAGTACTGACAAGGCACTCATCACTCAAAATAGCATACAGAAAAACAGCAAACATAAGGATGACTCAGAAACTACCAATACCATGGTAGAGGATGAGAATTCCTCAACTGCTACAAAAACTAAACTGGGAAAAGGAAGTCTGTCTGAAAGTATCAGCAGAATTCTAAGGCCCAAACAAAAAACTAAATACACTGTTTAATGATTAGACACACAATTTTAGGGAATATGATGGTCTAGAATATAAGAGGTTATGGTACCTCTATGACTAGATTACAATCCTTAATTACAATTCATAACATCTCAATACTATGTATCATTGAACCAAAGCATTGCAATAGTGAAATAAATAGCCTCAAACTTGATCTCCATTTCCAGAATGCATATCCTGCAACTGATGCAAAGATATGGATTTTCTGGAATGATAAATTCATTGTAAATATTCTATCCCAATCTGAACAGTTTTTGCTCACTGCTATCACTGACATATCTACTTCCATAGTTTGGAACTGTGTTTTTATTTATGCTTCAGTCTTTAGGCAGATGAGAGAGGGACTATGGAAACAACTTAGTCTATTACCACAGGCTCCTACCTTGTACATAGGTGATTTCAACACACTATCATCAGTTACAGAGTGCTGGGGAAGACACAATCCACCACTAAGAAGTATCAGAGAATTCAGTTCATGGATAAACAGTTTAGGTTTGCGGGAATTACCTACTGTGGGAAATAGATTCACTTGGACCAACAATAGAGGCAGGGAAGAGCTGCTGCTTCAAAGGCTGGATAGAGGAATTTGTAACCTGGAATGGACTGCATTCTTCCCACATAGCTCCATACAAGTGCTGGGGAGATCAACATCTGACCATAATCCATTACTGGTATCAATTCAGGATGCTATAAAGCAGACACCAAAGCCTTTCAGATTTCAAAGTATGTGGACAAACAGAATTGATTTTTCTGAGATAGTTAAGGGAGACTGGAAGCTACATAGTCAACTCATGGGGATGCAAAATATGGTCTTCAAACTCAAGAGGCTAAAGGTGACTTTGAAAGCATGGAACAAAGGAGCTTTTGGGAATGTGCAGAAAAACCTTGCAGATGCTGAGGAGAGGGTTGCTAAACTGGAAATGGATTATGAGGAATCAGGAAATGAACAAGAGCTGATAGAATTTCAGAGGAATAGGGTTATACTATTAAGAGCATAGAAGGAAGAAAATATGTTCTGGAAACAAAGATCAAACCTAAAATGGCTGAAAGAGGGGGATGCAAGTACAAAGTTCTTTCACCAGTCAGTTAGGGAGAGGCACTGCAGATCAAGGATCTCAAAAATTAAAGACTCTACTGGACAATGGATCACCAATCCAAATGCCATTAAGGAATAAGGAGTTAGATTCTTTGAGGATCTTCTGAATGAAACTCAACAGGACATCAATGGTCAGTATTTAAGCCATTTCTACTCAGTAATTCCAAGAATGGTCACAGATGAGGAAAATGATAGCCTACTTAGTTCAGTAGACATGGAGGAGCTTAGAAAGGTGGTATTTGATCTGGGAGCTGACAGTGCTCCAGGTGCAGATGGCTTTACTGGAAGTTTCTACACTATGTGTTGGGATGTCATCAAGGAGGACTTACTGGAGGCAGTTAAAGAATTCATGGATGGAAAAAGGATCCCTAAGGCCATTAGTAGCACATGGCTCACCCTTATCCCCAAAAAACCAAACCCTGAGAACTTTAGTGAATTCAGACCTATAAGCCTCTCCAACATTCTCAATAAAATTTTCTCCAAAATTTTAGCAGAAAGAATGAAGAGGATACTGCCTAGAATTATCTCCATTGAACAATCTGCCTTCTTAAAGGGGAGGGAAATCTCAGACAATGCTATTCAGATGCAGGAAATGGTGAAGCTGCTAGCAAGGGATAGAAAAAACCAAAACATCATAGTTAAATTGGATATGCAAAAAGCTTTTGACAGGGTTTCCTGGGGCTTTTTGAATTCAATTTTACTACATTTTGGTTTTCATGGGAAAATAGTCAAGATCATCATGGATAGCATTGCTGCTGCAAGCTTCTCAGTTCTTATAAATGGTGTGGCTTCTACTTTTTTTTTTCATCCATTAGAGGTATCAAGCAGGGAGACCCCCTTTCCCCCTTCCTATATAACATACTAACATAAGCCTTTTCTAGAGCAATCAAGAAGTTAATCTCTATTCAGCATCTAAGGGGTTTCTCAATGCCAAGGGGGGTACAGCTTGTCACCCACCTAATGTATGCTGATGATATATAGCCATATTCACTAGTGTTACGGCCACAAACACGGACTTCTCCTCGAACGGAGCTCCCAACGGCTAACCTGCAGGTGGACAAGCAGTGGCGAGGTCAGCGCGGGGAGGGCGACAGCCGTTCCCGCTCCTATGCCAAAATTAGCTCTCTGACAGTGTTTTAGATCTATCTCTACAGTAGTGTTGTCAACTTACCTCATGTCTTCCTCCTCTGCTTCCTCTTATACTCTCAGCCAAGGTTTTAGAGCCAGGGTTTAAGGTGGTCAAATAGGTGGGCTCACGTTGGGCCTGACCTCTCTTGCCTTTGCTCCCCTTCCCCTTGACGTTGACGGGCCTACTGGGCTGGTGTTTGACCAGCCGCTTTGGCCGTTGACCGGATCACCAGGCCCATGATCCTCACAACTAGAAGCAACAAAAGGAACCTCAAAAAACTTAGAGCTTTTTTACAGGCCTATGAGAGTTCTTCAGGACAGAAAATAAACTTTTCTAAGTCTGAATTCTTTCTAAACCCTAGGGCCTCCCCAACTGCAATAACAAGAGCCAAGAGTGGGCCTCACATGAAGCATGGAAAAATGCCTTTCACCTACTTGGGAATCTCAGTTTTCACTGGCAGAAATAGATCATTGTTGTATCAGCCAATGATTGAAAGACTCCAGAGGGCTACTGGGAACTAGAAGAACAGGTGGTTAACATATGCTGGTAGGATAGTACTGATCACTCATGTACTGCAGGCCATACCCATGCACATTCTAACAGTGCTGAGACCACCTAAAAATATCATACACAAGATGGAGAGAACTGCAAGTAAATTCTTATGGGGAGAGATAGAGTATGGGAGCAGAAAGGTGTGGAGGAAATGGTCAAGAGTTGCCTCCCCAAAGTGTGAGAATGGACTGGGGTTCAGAGACATACAGGCCATAGTAAACTCTTTTTCCTACAAATTATGATGGAAGATGCAATTTAATGAAACACTCTTGACCAAGTTCATCTGGTCACTTCCACAGTCATACAAGACTTCTCAGACATGGCAGAGAATTTGCTCAGTCACTGAGCATGCAAACCTCAACTCAGTTATACAATATGGAAGGGGGACATGCTCCTTTTGGGATGCAAATTGGACTAGATTGGGAGTCCAACAGTCAACAGTCACCGAAATCCCCTTCCCAGATATATCCCTCTGCACTTTTATTCTCAATAAATCCCATTATCTAACTCAACTGGAGCCAATTTTGGCTACCAATGTGATCACATTATTGCAGGAAGCCCAGATCTCACAGCAACATGAAGATAGAATTATCTAGAAGCCTTCAAGGGATGGAAATTTCACCATCAAGTCAGCCTATTTGAGCTACAAGCCAAGGGGAGTGCAAATTCATACTCTCAAACAGGTTTGGGAAAAACCAACTCCTCCCAAAATTTCTTTTCTTATGTGGAGGGTCGGGAATAACATTCTTCCATTTGATGATATTCTGGAAAAGTTTGGTTTTAACCTACCTTCAAAATGCCCATTATGCTCTTCTGCTGACTTAATAAATCACTATTTTAATGACCGTGAGGGTAATGCATTTTTGTGGCAGCAAATTAATAGAATTTTGGTGATCAGAACTCCAAATTTTGGGAGTATACATCAAAGGTTAAACTTTTACTTCTCATACAGAGGCTTCTCCAAAATCCATAATAAAGTAATAAGAACAACCATATTTATGGTGTTCTGGGCTTTGTGGATTAGGAGAAATAAGTTTCTGTATGATAACATAAAGCAAACCAATGATGAGATACTCCAGTATATTATAAAGCAAGTTTGCCTGATTTTCACTTCTTACCCAGAGGCTGGACATGGGGAAAAATCAATTCCCAGTGCAGTCTGAACTAGTTCCACACCTGCAAAGGAAGAGACCAAAGCCACTTAAGATTGTTAAGTGGTATCCTCCTGATAGTGGTTACAAGATTAATGTTGATGCCAGTTTTAAACATGGTCTAAATATGAACACAGGGATAGGTGTCATTATCAGGGACTCAAATGGTTTGGTTCATAAGTTGCATATGCACTGCCAGAATACCAACTCTCATCTGCATGCTGAGTTAGTTGCAATACATATTGGTTATTTGGTAGCTTCTGACATGAACTTACAAAATTTCATCATTGAGACAGATTGTCAATTAGCTATTAAAGGGATTTAAAACCTAGCTCAGTAGAGTGGAACCTTTTCTCCACATGCCATCAACTTCACTCTTTAAACATTCATACTATGTTACATCATACACTGAGAGAAGGAAATTACCCAGCTGATTTCCTGGCATCTAGAAGCCATGAGATGTGATGAGCCCTAAATATACTCTTGTTTTATGACATTTAAGATCTATTTTGGGTAGCATTTGGTGCAAAGTGAGGAGCTTTAAAGATAAATTTGGCAAAGTTACATTTTGAAGAACAAGTGATGCACTAATGTTTTGAAGCTTGATTTTGGAAATGATTTCAAAGTAATTAGATCACATGGGTCATACCATTTGATTCCTCTCATCAAGATCTTCGAAATGGACTACTAGAAGATGCAAATTGGATCAACGGTTAAAGTGCGCGACCCTTCACAAAAGTGTGCGGAGTGCTGCGCGGCCCGTGCACTGCATTCTATAAATACCCCTTATCCCCTCCAAGAGCAAACCACAAACTATGTAGAACCCCTAGTTCTTCATCTTTCTTTCCCTTTTCTTCCATTCATTTCCATTATATTAGTGGTTTGATTCCATGTATTGTAGTATAGCTTAGTTTGATTCTTGGGAGCATTTGAATTCATTCCCTTGAAACTTTGAGGGCCTTGTATGCTTAAACTTGAGATTTGGATTATCATTTGATGAACTTGAATTCTTGTGCATGAATGTTGTTCAATCTTGCTTAATTTTTTATGGGCTTTGTGTTTTATATCAATTGCATGCTCCATAGTCATTAATTAGGTTAGCTTGGTTAGAGTAATTTAGTGTGATGATGATGGTGACTTAGCATAATGGTAGTGTAATCTCTAGTTGTTAGATTAATGACTATGGAAGGGGTTGAGTGATGACAAGTTCTTCCCCTTGTTGTGTGATTGTAGTTAAGGAATGCCGTGATAAATATGAGTTGTTAGAAGTGGAAATATTATGAACTTGCATGATTAATCAATTATGTGTTTAGGTAAGGATTGAATGTTATCATTGGTAACCCCTAATATGTGATTGTATACTTGAGTTGAAGATTCCATTTTAACGTATGATTGTTATCAACGAATAGCTAGATTTGTGGGTAGAACGTTATCGTTCACTCCAATATCATTAAGTAGCAAAGTAGGAGTCGAGACATATATGCTATCATCGTCTTGGTTCTTGCTAGTTATCAAATGTCTTATTTGTATACTCTCGCTATTGCGGGTGTGTGAGTAAGTTTGTCTCTCTCTAATCCTAATACCATTGTTGAGTTATCTATGATATTATCATCTAGGTGAATCAACAATGAGAGCTTTTGAGTGGTGTTATCATCCTCTCTAGCTACATTCGAGAGAATATGATGCCTTCATCCTTGACAAATGGTCTAAACTTCCTTGTAATTGCATTTGCTCGGTGATAAGTCGATAGTTGGAAATTGAAGTCATTTGCCTCCCAAGGCCTCATAATCTTAGAATCTCCCCCTTAGCTTAGCTATTGATAGTTTAGTTTCCTTTCGTAGTGTAACAAAAACCAATCTCAAACCCCCCATATTTACATTGCTTTCTATATAATATATAAGTATACTTATTTTCTACTTTAAAACACTCTTACAAGTCCCTTCTCCTTGTGGTTCGACCCCCTACTTCCCACTATCTACTTTCTAGTAGTTAGAAGTTGTAGGTGATTTATAAATAGTATTTTGATATCGTGGAGTCCCATTTAACGACGTGGGAAATCGCTTGTCAACTGGTGATTAACTGGTGATTTAGATCTACCAACTGCTCCAATGAAGCTTAAGGGACTTATTCACCTTGACAGGATTGGAGTCCCTTCAGTAAGAATTCTCTAACCTCTAATGCATATGGTTCTACATTTTACTAGTCACCTTTTGTATGTACAGGGTAGAACAAATGCTTACAAGATCAATGCCTCAGGACCAGGAGACAAACATGACCCCCTCAGGATGGAAATACACAAATTTCAGAAAAAGCAGAAGTCTCACATCATGGTTTTCCTCACTTGGAGATTTTTTGTATATAAGCTCTAGGTGCAATGGGTAGTTTACATGTACCTCAAATTTGGGTGGCTAAGTTGTTCTTCGGTTTTTGTTAACTCGATCACTAATCTGCTCCCCAATTTTTGAGACATGTGAACTTTGTTTATTGACCATTTACCTAGAAGCTATCAGAATAGGCTTTAGTTTATATGTCATTTATCCATTCTTTTGTGAAGCTTTTTAAGCTTCTAAGCTTATTCTCTATTCTGTAACAAACTCATTATATTGCTATGGAGGTTTGGGGAGCCATCAAATCCCTCCACCAATGGTGGTTTAACTTTTAAAAAAAGTACTAACTATCTCCATAAAATCCTTCTTCTGCAACCGCATGTTTTGAAACCTAAAGGGTTTTGGCATTTGTATTTCTGAGCTCTGAACAGTTAGGAGTATGGGGTTATGGTTTGAGGTGAGTCTACTTAAAATATGGATTGAGCTATGGGGAAAAAGTTCATTCCATTCCACTGAGCACAGTCCCCTGTCAAGTCTCTGCAGTAGGAGATACTCTTTGGTTTTGTTATTGGTCCAGGTGAAAAGTTACCTACAGTCTGGATTTCTAGGAGTGATTTGGCAGTGATCATGTCATTGAAATCTCTAATGGCTCTGATAGAGGGAGGGTTTTTGCCTTTCCTTTCACTCACAGTAGTTATAACATTGAAATCACCAATAAGAGTTATAGGACCAGGTGGAATATTTTTTAATTGCTCCCACAAAGGTTCCCTAAATAGTCTAGTAACCTTAGCATAAACAAAACAGCAGCTCCAGACAGTGTTATAAGCATGGTCAGAAATTAAGACTAATAAAAATTGATCTGACTGATCCAAAGTATTGAGAATGAAGTTATTGTTCCAGAATATCCAGATTTTAGCTTAATTGGCTTGCATGGCATTTGAAAATTGTAGGTCAAATGGTAAACCAGCTACATTTGAACTAATATGCATGGCTTCAATTATACATAATATATCAATTTTATGTGCTCTAATTAAGGTTTTAAGCCTAGTGACTAACTTTTTATAACCTCTAATATTCCAAACAAGCACATTACCTATAATTTTGTGACTAATCATATTTTGTTTTGCTTAGACTTTTGTGATGATCTAAGCCATTGTTCAATTGTAGAACCATCAGGCATGCCCCTTCTCATTTTCTTTTTAGGCTCAACATGCTTATATTCTACATTAGAAATAGAGATAGTACCTTTTTGTTGCAGTCCTGCACATTCTTCTTCTTTTTCTGTTTCTGTGGACCTCCAATCTAACTCACTTGTATCTTTTTCATAGTTATCTGAGTTATCTTCCTCCTCCTGGAGCACCTGAAATTTGTTAGAAATAATAACCTGAGCTGGAGGTTGGTAAGGGACACTACTACAAAGGGGAAGATACAAGACACATATTTAAGGCGTTTAAGCCAGGTGCGTTTTTTTACGCCTTGATTGAAAGTAGCGAGCTCGCTACAATGTCAAGCTAGCAAAATAAATTACATTCAAGACAGAAAGAAGCAGTTAAAGGAGGAAATGGGTTTTGACGTTAAAAAAATACTTGACCAAGGCGGAAAAAATGTATCCGCCTTAAATTGAATTGGTTGTTGCGATCTCGTAACCGTTGTAGTATAATAAACGTGTCCATAACGATTTCGTAGGTTATCTCGTTAGTCGTAGGTTTGTGCATTGCGATATCGTAAGCTTTGCTAAACCCTAATTTTAGCAGGCGAGGATATGGGAGATGTCGTAACTGGGACGCTAGTATATTGCGTTTGATGTTACGGTATCGCTTCTATGCACGTCAAATTTGTCATTGTTCAATGTACAGTGCATGTGAGGGTGATTGAAATGTTACGAGTTCGCTGGCTATTCAAAGGTGTTAGCGACGTATTAGCGACTTCGCAAGAGAGTCTGTATGGGTCACAGATTTCAGCTGAACTGACTGTTCTAACTCAAAAAACAAAAACTTTAAAAGGGTCTAAACAGGTGGGTATTGAAGGGTGATCAGTTGAAGTGTTCTCGGAGGTCTCATTGTTCCCGTGTTGGTGTAGGTAAGGTTTAACTTGCGTAATGTACTGGCTTGTCTCTTGATTTTGGTTGATTTTATGCATAATTTTTGGTTGCATTTTGGTTTATCTTGGTTGTTTTGTTAATGCAGTGTGTAGTTTATGTGTTGATCATCTAAAGTCAGTGGGTTAGTAGTATTGTGTAGCTGTTTGTCTGATTTGTGAATTAGGACCGCGAAAGAATAATGAAGGAGAATGCTCGATTATCGAAGGAGTACTTAGATTTGGTTGAACATTTCTTAGATGTTGGGTTGCGACATTGTAGACAGAACAGCATAGGAGGGGTTAGATGTCCATGCAACAAGTGTAGAAACAACGCCATATTTGAAGATATTGCTGTCGTGCGTGAACATTTAATTTGTAAAGGTTTTGACAAATTCTACACAGAATGGGTTTGGCATGGGGAAGGCCATTATGGAAGTGACCAGGTGGAGATGGAAGAGGGAAGCACCGAGGAAATCCTGCAGTATAATGAACAGCTTTCAGACATGTGCGACGATGTTGTTATGGAGTTTGTTGGGAAGAAAAGTATGCTGGAGGCAATGTATGACGATAAAAAGACAAGCTTATATGTTGAGGCTAGGCATTCTAGACTGGGAGCAACATTGTTGTTAATGAACCTAAAGGCAAGGCATGGTATTTCTGATAAAGGAATGACGGAATTGCTAGAGTTGGTTAAAGAGTTACTTCCTCGGGACAACTTATGTCCTGACAGGGTTTATGCTGCGTGGAAGATATTGTGTCCTATGGGCATGGAGTTTACTAAGATTCACGCATGCCCGAATGATTGTATGTTGTATAGGGGGATTTTTGATTCCTTGAGGGATGATTGCAAGGTATGCTGTGAGTCTAGATGGAAAAAGAAGGAGGGAAAGATCGAGGTATCTGGAGAAACAGTGACAACATCGACAAAGCAAGGTCCTGCTAAGGTGATGTGGTACATGCCCTTGAAACCGAGATTGACGCGTTTGTATGCCAATCCAGTTGATGCAAAATTGTTAACATGGCATGCTGATAGGGTCCAAGAGGAAGATGATGATATTATATCTCACGCTTCTGATGGTGATCAGTGGAAGATGATGGACGCTATGTACCCAGAATTTGCTGACGAACCTAGACACGTGCGCTTAGGAATATCTACTGACGGAATGAACCCTTTCGGGAACATGTCCAGCACCCACAGTTCATGGCCAGTGATGCTTTATTTATAATCTACCTTCATGGTTGATGATGAAACGAAAGTATGTGCTTTTGAACACTATGATCTCGGGGCCTAAGCAACCTTGCAATGACATTGATGTATATCTAGCACCTCTTGTTGAGGAGTTGGAATCCTTGTTTAAGCATGGGATTCATATTCCTGACGGAAGTCGAGGGGACGCGAAATTCAAACTTAAAGCCATGTTGATGTGGAGCATCAATGATTTCCCTACTTTGGGTAACCTTGGAGGGTGTTCTGTGAAAGGGAATTTTGCATGTCCCGTTTGTGAGAGCCATACTAGTCATTGTCAATCAAAGCACGGTGGTAAGCCTGTTTATCTAGGTCATAGACGATTTCTACCTAGAAGTCATCCGTGGAGGAGTGCAAAGAAGTGGTTTAACGGTCAGGAAGAGCATGGTTTTGCCCCAGTCCCACTATCAGGTACTGAAATATTGGAAAATGTAGCGGGCATGGAGTTTTTGTTGGGAAAGGGAAAAAAGAAAAGCGCTCAAACTACGATTTGGAAGAAATGTTCTATATTTTTCAAGCTCGATTATTGGGAGCACTTGGATGTGCGCCACTGTCTAGATGTCATGCACATAGAGAAGAATGTATGCGAAGCTTTGGTTGGGACGCTATTGAATACACCAGGCAAGAATAAGGATGGATTGAAAAGTAGAAAGGATTTAGTCAATCTTGGCATAAGGACGTCACTTGCTCCCGTGCAAGAAGAAGCAGGTACGACATACTTACCACCTGCTTGTTATTCCTTGTCATCTGAGGAGAAGGAGAGTTTTTGTAGAACTCTAAAATCAGTAAAGGTGCCTTCTAAATATGGTTCGAACATTAGTAGTTGTGTATCTACCGCCGAGTTGAAATTAGTGGGAATGAAGTCGCACGATTGCCACAACCTGATGCAGGATTTGAATGTCATTGCTCTGAGAGGTTGCTTGCCTTCTCGCGTTGGAGACGCAGTTGCAAGGCTTTCTTATTTTTTTAAACAAATATGCCGCAAGAGAGTAAGCCGTCGTAAGTTGGATGAATTGCAGGATATGGTAGTTGAAGTACTGTGCAGGCTAGAGATGTATTTTCCCCCTTCATTTTTTGACATAATGATTCATTTGATAGTTCATTTGGTGTGGGAGGTGAAGCTGTGTGGACCGGTGTACTTGAGATGGATGTACCCATTCGAGAGGTACATGAGCATTTTCAAGCATTTTGTTAAGAATCGTTATCGACCAGATGCCAGTATAGTGCAGCGATATGTCGCGGAAGAGGTAATAGAATTCTGTACCAACTATTTACAGGATGTACCTACTATAGGACTGCCAGTCTCCAGACACGATGGTAGATTGGATGGTGTCGGACTACGCCATAAGTCTAAATTTAGCCCTTCTTCCGATGAAATATCTACAGCCCATCTGTACATTCTGCGCAACCATCATTCAGTGAGTCCTTATGTTGATGTTCACCTTAATGATATTAGGTCAGCACACCTGAGCTGGTCGGAACCTAGAGTTCTAGAAGCTCATTGCAGAGACTTTACTAGTTGGCTCAAAATACATGTGCAGAATGGCGGTGAACACCCCGACGTTGTAAAATGGGTTGCCAAGAGACCCCTAGGCATAGTTACTTCGTTTAGCAGGTCTGACATCAATGGATACACGTTTGGTACTAAGTGGAGTGATGATAGATCTGCAACCCAAAGTAGTGGCGTATCAGTACCTGGAGAGGGTGATAATGGTTTTTTTGGTACCATTACTGATATATGGGAAATGGACTTTGTTCATGTCCGAATCGCATTGTTTAAATGTGAATGGGTAGATCAAGGTGAAGGGGTGCGCACAGAGGATTTAGGTATGACTCTAGTTAATAGAGGAATTCTCGGGTCTAGGGATGATCCATTCATCATGGCGGCTCAAGCTCATCAGGTATTCTATGTGGAAGATCCAACTGATGCTCGATGGGAGATCGTTGTTGATGGTAAGAAAATATTCATCTATGGTGACGGCTTGTTCGACGATGACTCCATTATTTCTACCGACACCATTCCGCCCTTGGTGTACGAAACTCTGGAGGAGGATGATGACATTGTTTGTGCGTCGGTGTGCAGAATGGATCATGAGGAAGGCATGTGGATTAATCCTGCGGGGAAAACTACAAAGAGGAAGGGGAGGCAACTAAAGAAGAAGAAGACTAAAAAGAGTAAAAAACAAAAGTAGCTATTTGATAACCATTATTTTTGAATATTATGCTGTATTTCATGGTTCATGTAGTTAAATTTTGATTTAATTAATTTTAGTACACTAAATCTTCTAATTCTTAAAAATTTGTACACTGCTGTAGACGTGGCGATACCGTAACTAAACACGCTAGAAACCAATGCATGTTAACTTGTTGCATTGCGAGTTCGTAACATTGGCGAACCGGTTACACTTTCGCAACAAAAGGCTGAAATTCGCAGATGAGCTTCTGTCTCTTGAGTCTGACAGGTTACGATCTCGCTTGATGGGAAACAATTTGTATAAATTTGATTAACTTGATACTAGCGAACTCGGTAGTAGCTCGCCAGGTGAGTAACTTGATACTGGCGAGCTCGCTAGTATAAAGACACATACCAAAAATTTAATTTTAACTCCTTAGTAAAGTGGTGTTATATTTTGAAAATTTAGCCACACTAAATAAATAATGGAAGTTTAAATAATCAAATATACATAATAAAATAGATGACATTCAAATTCAAATATTCTTTGCAATGTTTTTAGAGAAACTGACAAAAACAAATTGAAAATGAAATTGTTTGGATTTTAGTACAACTACTAGCCAACATGAACGAATGCAAATATAATCATCATTGCTAGGAGGTGGTGTCTGTGATGGTGCTGGTGGATCCCCCTTCGATTTTTTCCTCGCACTAGCCCTTTCAATGCCACGTATCATCTTCTCCGTTAACCAGTTTGCGTGATTGATTTTGGCCATCTTATCCCTGAAAAGGTCGACCGTGTCTTCTACACCCTTGTAGTATGCCTCTGAGGGTACACATGTTCATGTAAGTGAAACAAAAAAAGGGTGAGTATAGCAAATAAATTGTATAAAACAGAAATTAAACTGTAGGGGTTTAGTGTGGCTAACCTTCGACATTCTCTCTGACTTCTTCAGGATTAAACTGTAGTGGTTTCTTGGGTCCATCCGCTACTTTCTGCCTCACACCATCAATCAACTCAAACTTACCTTTCCTCTCAAAATATGACATCGTATAGAAGCAACACTCCTGGGCTATTGGAGATAATTTTATCTTTGGATGCAGTGAGGTAAGAAACATGGTTATGAAATTACTTTAAGGGAGCTTCTTGACTGTCCTATTATTTTCGACCACACTTTGTCTCATGTGCTCGAAAATGACATGGCCCGGGTTCAACTGTATCTCCTCCATGACGCAGTAAATTATGCTCACAGTAGTATAGTTCATCTCGGTGATCCAACCACCCTTAGGCACGACACTCCTAGCGACCATCTCATAAACATTCCTCTCCTCACCACTGAGTTTATCCAACTTATAAGATCTAGGCACCCCTAAATCGTCAGCATCTCTATCAAAGTACTTCTTAGCATACTCTACAACTTGGGCTCGATCCAAAACCCCACACTCAGGCCATTGTTCTCTAATGTAAAACCCCGGAGGGGGTTGGTTGCTATAGTCCTCGTTAACAGCATAGGACACGTTCAATGCCTTGTTAAAAAACTCCTCCCCAATCTCGTAGTCCTTCTTATTAACCCTGGTGAACCACCTACCCGTCTCCTTTTGTTCCTCAATCAACTGGTGAAAATAAGCATATAATTGGCACGTCTCATCCTTATGTGCCGGATAATTCAAGCCTAACAAGTCACCGAACTCATGAAATTGAAATATCTTTAACACATTCCCCAAACCTAGTTCTTCTATCTGATTAAAATCAACAACATAATAATCTAGCAATTGACTATGCTCCATGTAATTAGAATAGGCCTGGGATGCATCCAAACATACAAATTTTTGCTTATCGTATTTGGTTGAACTTGTTTCCGCCGTCGCCCGTGGCTGAGATCCCGAAGCCTGACCTACATCACGTCGGGCACCATGCACAAACGGATTGGGTGCCAAATTCTTCGTCCTTGCCAATTCTCTTGTCGGATGGGTATGTTAGATTTTGGTTGTTTTTTTTTCTAAGCTCTGAGACGTTTGATCGGTGTTTGACATCAGAAGATCCCCAAATTTGATATTTATAGGTTAATGTCTTGCGATATCGTAGCTACCAAGAAAGCTTATATTCAAGTTGGTTGCGATATCGTAGCTACCAAGACAGCTTATATTCAAGTTGGTTGCGATATCGTAAGGTTCCATGCACAAAAGTAAACGACGTCGTGTAACATGCTACTAGGGTTTAATTCTCAGCAGTAATACTAGCGATATCGTAACTAATTAAATTCATATTAAATTAATTCTCAGCAGTACTACTAGCGAACTCGCAACGAATTGTATTCATATTAACCTAGCGAGGTCGCTACTATTCCAGTCATAAGTTTTGTTGTTCTATGTGTCAAACTTTGTTGTTACGAATTCACAAGGGTAGACAAAGTACGCTGCGATATCGCTACAGATTCTCTAACTAGGCTCTGTTGACTGAATACGGCTTGTTGCGATATCGTGAGGACCTTGTAAACAGGAGCTAGTTAGTTGCGAGGTCGCTTGGTGTTCTGTTCATAATAAATCATCATGAAACGTGACAGTGACGATATCGCTATGTCCACGCACTATACAAAAAGTAAATGATTTTGCTGATACGATATGGGCTCTTAGGATGAAAAAATAAAATGTAAGGGACAAGATATCAAAACAAGAAAAGTTATTCAGTAATTAAATGTGCCAAAATGGCAAACACAAGTTCATTAGAATCGAAACAAACTGGTGATACAAAAATACGTAATGAAGAACAAACAACTAATACTAGTAGATCGTTCGTTCACCGAGGACATGAAGCAGTTCTTGATTGCAAGTGCATGCATCACAGGTGATGTCCGCCGGATCAAGGGGTGCCCAGGGATCGTACCTCACAAACTTATTGAGGCCAGCATGCGGATTGCAGTAGATCGGCCTAGGCCTAACTGCTGCTTCTGAGAAGTACCTGAGGTAGTGTCTCCAACCCCAAGCGTATCTCAGACCTCTTTTGATGCGTTGCCGAGCTAGATGGAGGCCCTGTTTGTCGGTTCTCTTCATCTCGGTGATGACATCCATGCCTCTTTGAATGTCACCTTCGCAGATTGCAAAAACAGCCAACACATAGGTCGACGGTGTGTGACCTATTGTAGAAGCTTCGGTGAGCCACTGTCGAGCCCACTCGGTCGCTCTTCCGCTCACGTAACGACGAAGAACCCAGTAGAACATAACACGAATCATTACCAGATTTATCATGTCATCTGGGAGTGCGTTGAATAGAGACACATCCATGGGAAGCAGAAGGCAAAGAATATGAGAAGGGAGAAGGGAATGTGAGGATGAAGGCTCTAATGAGGTTCTAAATGGAGAAGGGGTTGATATTTAAAGGGCTGAGGTGCTCCATTATTCAAAAATATGTCAGAGTTCCTAGACAAAAATCAGTCATTATGGTATTAATGGAAGGAAAATGTAAAGGCATTCTCACCTTTCCATGGACACCCCATGCAAACCCCCAAAATAAATTAATTACAGATGGAATTTCAAAGGTTTTTACTGATGTCACAGGTCAGACAAAGCCCAATACTTATACTATCACTACTACTGCAGCCCAATATACTACCAAAAGCCCTTATCTCGTTGCGATATCGCTAGAGAATCGCCAGCTAGGCTCTGTTGACTGAATACGAGCAGTTGCGATATCGTTAGGACCACTTAACATATAAGCGAGTATGTGACGAGTTCGCTTGTGCTGATTCTACTAATAAATGTGACACTGACGATATCGCTAGGAACACGCACTATAGCAACAGTAAATGATTTTGCAGAAAAAGTAACATTTACGATGAAGCTAGTGATTTAGCGAGCGATTTTGCTGAAAAAATAACCGTTACGATGAAAAAGTAAAATGTAAGGGACAAGGTATCAAAACAAGAAAAGCTATTCAATAATTAAATTAATGTGCCAAAATGGCAGACATAAACTTATTACAATCCTAACAAATTTTAGATAAAATACAACAGAATAAAATAAGAAAGAAACTACAACATTTCAACTGGCGGAGGGGTTAGAAGGACGTGAAGCACTTCCTGCTCGCAAGTGCATGCATCACATTCGATGTCCGCTGGATCAACCCTCGTGTAGCGACGGTACCTGAAACCGCGATTGAGGTCAGCATGTTCCTGGCAGCATCTAGGCCTAGGCACTACTACATCGAGGTACCCGAAGTAGTGCGCATTGCCTCAGGCGTAAGCCAATTCGGCTATGACGCGTACCCGAACTTCCTTGAGGCCTTTCTTGTCGGTTCTCTTCATGGTGGTGATGACATCCATGCCTCTCTGAGCATCACCTTCGCAGATTGCAAATATAGCCAAGGCATAGGCCGACTATCTGTAACCTATTGCAGAAGCCTCGGTGAGCCACTGTCGAGCCCAATCGGTCGCTCTAAAGCTCACATACCGATGAAGAATGTGTTTGAACATAACACGAATCATTATGAGATGAATCATGTCATCTGGGAGGGCGCTGAAAAATGTCAAATCCATGGGAAGAAGGAGGCAAAGAATAGGAGAAAGGAGAAGGGAATATGGGAATGAAGGCTCTGATTGGGCTCTAAAGGGAGAAGGGGCTGATATTTATAGGGGTGAGGTTCTACATTGGTCAAAAAAATGTGAGAGTTCCGAGACTAAAAATAGTAATTGCTGTATTAAAAGAAGAAAAATGTAAAGGCATTCACACCTTTTCATTGACCACATTCACACCCCCAAACAAAATAATTACTGATGGAATTTCAAAGGTTTTTACTGATGGGTTCGTAGACTGTAGCGATATCGCTATTCTCCAAGCCTAACAATTGTTTGTCAGGTGTGTCAAGCTTTGTTGTTACGAGCTCGCTAGAGAATCTCAAGCTAGGCTCTGTTGACTGAATACGACTTGTTACGGGGTCGCTACCATAAGTTACACAGGTAGCGAGTTCGCTAGTGAGGCGCCAACTTGGCTCTGTTGACTGAATACGACTTGTTGCGAGCTCGCTACTTTTCAGTTACACAGGTAGCGAGTTCGCTAGTGAGGCGCCAACTTGGCTCTGTTGACTGAGTACGACACGTAGCGATCTCGTAAGTTTCACGTAAACTGGAGTGAGGACCAAGCGACATCGCTAGGAGCACGCACTATACCAAAAGTACTTGATTTTGCTGAACTGAAGTAACAACAACTCTATAAAAAATTGAACAGTATACATCTAAACTTTATTGACCACATTCTTGTAACCAAAACGGCATCTTTGGTGACGCGTACACAAGTGATCATAATCCAAAAACTAGTTAATATTCAAAAAAGTAAATGTTTAAACGAAACTAAACTGCGAAATCACAGGCCGCCGACTAAAATATCATGCAAGTCATCAACACACATCTTGTCGCTGCCTTCGGCCTTCTCCCCCGAACTGCCTCCATTGTTTTGCTTGTCTTGCTCGTTCTGGCCTGCTGGTTGAGCTTCAGTCTCGATGCAGGTGTTCTCTTCTTTGTCTTGGCCCGGTTCAACATCCTCGTCGGGTTCTCCGATCAGCCTCTCTTTCCTAATCATCTCATACCTCGCCGGCTCATCTTCTGCATCAGAGTCGCTGTCATGATGATCACCATCATCACCATCATCACAATCCGCATCTGCATCCCTTACATGATCAGCAACAAGCTTCCCATCGGATGGCTCCTTCTCGCTGGCTGTAGGCAAATCTTGGCTAGGACCTGCGGTGTCTTTTTGCTTGGGAAATGTGGTGCGGAAATCGGGTATCTCCTCCTCATTGCTCATATCGCACTCCACTACCCCGCTGGATATTAGTTCACCGAGCCGTTCGTTGTTAGCACATGCCCTTTTCTCGGACATTTCAATCTCATTCAATAACTGGCCCATAGACACCACAAGCCTACCACGGGCATCAAAAACAGCATCTACACAAACACATCAATTTTGATAAGAACAAAAACATGACAAATGAAACAACTTGAACCAGCTACAGTTAATAACAAGCTAGAATCATACCTAATACTCCCAGCCTACCCCTTGCCCTTCTGGCTGCCTCTTCAGCTTCTTTCTTTCTCGCGTACTTCCCATCAGCCTTCAACTCTAACCTCTTATGCTTGAGCCAATCCTTGTCGTATTTGCCGAGCGGCATGGGACGGCCTCTTGGAAAAATACCCGCTTTCCTGATCAGAGCTACAATCAAATTGCCATACGGAAGTGCGGCGTTTTTGTGTCTGGCCATCTTCATCATTTGAGTCAGAATTGTGAAGCCGGGGTTAATTGGAAGCTTCTCCATGATATAGTAGAACACCATGAGACTGCAAACTGTGGGCTCACATGCATGCCCTAGGGACGGGACCACATTACCGCAGATTAGCTCAAAAACTAATCTCTGCTTCTCGGTAAGCCTGTGGATCGTGTAAAACCTAGCTGTACCCGGCCTATCAGAAGTCCTTTTAAACCACTTCTGACCCATCTCACCGGCCTTCAATGGTTGCTTGGGGCTAACAGAAGGAAACCTCTGCTCGTAATGTACCTCGTATGGACCATCCTTTTTGGTAGGCCTCAGCTCGTTACGAGACAGATAAGGACATTTCAGAACTTCATTGATGCTAAACTTATCGACCGTAAACTTAACACCCCGCACCATTGTAGTTATTTCCTCCACCCCTTCCTCTAAACCTAGGTTCGCATAAAATTGGAGAACCTCTTCATGGTAAACAGGCTCAGGCAACATAAGCAATATATCTGATGTTGTGCCCTAAAATTGTCTAGCACGTAATCTAGTTGCAGCGAAGGCACCACTCTACTATCAAACACATTATTATTTACAAGTTTCCGAGAGGAACAACGCTCATACCTAGCTATGGCGGCGTCGTTGAAGAACTCAGGAGTGTCCTCCTCCTCACTGGAAATGCTGGACCCTTCCCCACCATCATTTCCGGCAGCAGCGGCGGCGGCAGGGACGACTGGAACTTCCGGCGGCGGCGGGGCGACTGGAACCTCTGCCTGAACCTCAGGATCCTCAGTCCGACGCCGTTTATTTCCCGTCGCCGGACCACTTCCCCGTCCACTGTCTGAGCCTCTAGCACCCCGTCACCGCACCGCTCCTCTGGTCTTTGGCCGCATTTTGTCGGAGAAGTTACAGGGTCGTCGCCGGTGATAATGGCAGTAGGGTTTTCAATTTGGGGCTAATTAATTTTAGCCTGATCCTTTTTTTATAGTACTGTTACTTGCGATATCGCTAGTTGATACGCTTCTAAATGCTGCGAGATCGCTAGCTCACACGCATCTGTATGTTGCGAAGTCGTTAATATCTCGCTCAAGCCTGAGTTTCTAGTAGCGAGTCTTAAAAAGCCTTGCCAGGCAAGCGTTCGAGTAGCGAACTCGCTAAAGAAGAATCATTCTAATTAGTAGCGAGGTCTTAACCCAAAAAGCCTTTTTTTATTAGAACTACTAACTAGCGCTATCGCAACTCCTTCATACTGGTTTTCTGGGTTATGTGGGTTTGTGGGTTTGCGGGTTTGTGGGTTTAGGGTTTAGGGTTTAACTGTGGTAACGTGTATACTAGCGATTTCGCTACTACACAAGCTAATTAGATTGTAACTAAAAAATAAAACTTTTTAATTTTTTATTAGCAATTTTCACATTCTAACATATATATATTTTATATAGATGCAGTATAATACTCTATTTGTTAAATGTCCATCATGATATTAACTCAGGTAGAGTACATCTTTGTACATAAGCAGTATGACATAACTCTATGTAAAACATCAATAATTTGGTTTAAATTTTTAAACGCACTATCGTATTCTTAAATATGTATATTTTTTATATAAACAGTATAATACTCAATTTGGAAAATATCAAACATCACATTATGTCAAGCAGAGTACATCTTAGTACATCAGCATGCAATGTTATTAAGCGATACTCGGTAGTATGATGAGTGATGACAGTTGGTGAGTGAACGTGTGCGTGATACTTTGTTTGATTCAAGAATCGTGCTTGTAATCACATTAATGAGTTGTAATAAACTAAGTATCTCTAATGAAATGCACGTGAACTGCGCATATATATATATATATATATATATATATATATATATATATATATATATATATATCTGTGTGTGTGTGTGTGTGTAGTTCATGTGTGAAGCTCTACTATGTTGTTGTCTCTAAAGGTAAGCGATGGATAGCGTTTTCAAGCGTACACATGATGTGTAGAGTTTCTTATTGTCTTAAAATTAAAGACTAAGTTTCTTAAAACTCTTTCAAATTATGTAATTGCAGATTAAGTGACCAAATCCCTATCCCGTTCTACATGAGCATACGACGGAACAAATGAAAATTATTCTTAAAATAGAATGATTAGTGTCTTATACCATCATTTCGTTTAAATCGTTTTAATCGTGATTTAAAAATGTATGAGTGCATTTAAAAATATATATATATCTTAAGTAGGGTTCTAGCGAGCATCAGTAGCGAAATCGCAACATCCTAGTAACATACTTTATGTCAGCTTTTCAGTTACGATGTCGCTAGAAGGATAAAGTAGAGCATAAAAGGCAATCACATTAGCACGTAATGACTTCGTAAATAGCCACGTCAGGCGTAACGAGAGAGTTACGATTTCGCAACAAGGTAAGCTAGAATAAAGTAAACACGTTATAGAACAGAAAAACACTACACTTTTGGCATCTTATCCATCACTTCTTACGGGTTTCATATCCAAAAGTTCAAACTTTTGCACATCTTCTCAAATCTCCTCAACTTTCTTCACATCAAATCTCCATTTCCCATCCCATACATGTTGGACACATCAATTGTGTCAAAACAAAGTGGAACTAGCCACTAATTGCATGCAAAAGATTGGTAAGTTTTGCAATAAATTCTCAACCACATTTTTGCCTATAGTTTTTGCAATTAATGTCAATCTTTATTTGTTCTTATTGAATTTGGTAACATCCTTTGTTATGGGTAGGAGAGGGACAATCAAGGTAGACCATCCCCAACCAAAATAATCAATTCTACCGACACAACTTTGTCATATACCAAAGGTACGATTTTTTTCATTCTTATTTGCTAAAAATTTGATTTTCTTGTACATAGTGCCTCCATTTATCATGTTATTACTAAATATCATGTCAGAAGCATGTCCTGAACGAAAATCAAGATTTTCTTTTAAAATTCTCCATAGCTTGCTTAGCCCTAAAGGAAAAAAAACTTTTCACACGCGCCTCCACAAATGCAAATTTTTGTGCCACTTTTTCACCCAATAGAACCGTTGGGCACTGAAACCCACTGATAACGGCCACAAAACAGCCAGAAATGGGGGCGATCCCCCCCTTTTCCGGTGGCCTACTCACCGGAAAATCCTACTCACAAGCTCTTTCAGGCTCTACTCCTGCTCCCTCTCTCTCCCCTTTACCGACAAACCCAGAAATCCGGCCAATCACCAGTTTCAACGGCAAACCGGCGTGTCTGTACACGACGAAATCCATCCACACCTTGTCTAAGCACTATCACAATGCACTGATCGGAAAATTCCCAAGAGCTAAGCCATCAATGATAAACATCCAAACAGTTTTCCAGAAAATGGGATTTTCCGGCCGGTTCCAACTCGGGTCGCTAGACTACAAGCACGTCCTCATCAGATTCTCGACGGAGGAAGCTTAAAGCGTTCTGGCCGGTAGCAGGATCGTCGATGAAAGTCCTGAAATGGTCACCGGACTTTTCACCGGAATATGAGTCACCGGTGGTTCCAGTATGGGTCACAGTCAAAGATATCCCTCTGTATTATTACAACAATACACTGATCCAGGACGTTGGGAACCAGATAGGTAAGTTCATCAGGATGGATTCAGCCACTGCTCACATCACCAGGCCTTCATCCCTAAAAATCTGCGTTGAGCTTGATGTTACAAAGGAATTGATGCCCTCCATCCTAATTGGTTCTCCAGAAGACCATAAGGAGTGCGAGTTGGAGTACCAGAGTCTCCCTCTCTACTGCCAACATTGCAGGAAGTTGGGACATGAAAATGCCAACGGTAGGATACTCCACCCAGAGCTCAACAAAATCTGGCAAGAACAGCACCAGAAGGCTCAACCTAGAAGTGAAGCTAGAAAATCCAATGCAGCTACATCTGATAGAGCTGGATCCTCAGGTTTGAATCCACAGCAGAAAGATCAGACATGGGTGAAAATCCCACAGAAAAAACAAGATGCTGATATGAGAATGGTCTTATACAAGCCAGCAGTGAAAAGAAATGTTTTTGTTGGCCTGAAAAAAACTCAACTTACCACTTTCTCTCTAGATGAACTAGACTTAGCTAGAAGGAAGAGCCTAGTTAAAATGCACCATCACACAGGCACAAGATTTTCACACACTGCCTCTCAGCTTGCTTCTTCCACAACACCAATCCTCTCTCACTACCTCAACATACAACCATCCCTTTTTTCACCCCACCCCCCACACAGTCTAGATATAACTCCATACCAAAAAATAGAGCTATCCAATTCTTTTGATGTACTGCAGGGCAACACAGATGATGGTAGCTCAGAAGAGTCATTGGAAGATGAGCAAGAAGACACAGGGTGGTTTCATTCCAAGTTTGCAATGCAGCCCCTCATCAGTCAACCAGAGAACAGCTCTTCTTCAGGAAAAATCACCAAAGATGTACAGACAGACTTTCACCCAAAATTGGTGGACCAAGTCAGTCAACCTCTCAACTCAGAAAAAGGAAAAGATGAGGAGGACCAGTCACCTTCAGGTAAGCCTCTAACTCCCATACAATCACACCTAAGCTTCCCTCTGAAAGTACTAGTAGGAACCTTAGACCAAAACCAAAAATTGCATATTTTAAATGAATGGATACAAAACTAGTATGTTAGTTTGGAACATAAGAGGGTATGGCACCTCTATGGACAGACTTAGGTCTCTACTCTTAATGCACCACATTTCAATTCTCTGCATAATTGAACCAATGCATGATAAAACTGAACTTAGAAACTTACAGCATGAAATAGGCTTCCAACACAGTATAGCTGCAGATACTGCTAAAATTTGGATTTTTCACAGAGATTTTTTCAACATAGAAATAATATCTGAAACTGATCAGTACATTCAGATTAAGTTCATTGATAAAAATTCTACAATTTCTTGGCACTCTATCTTTGTATATGCTCATGTCACTAGGACCCCTAGATTACAATTGTGGTCTGATCTGCATAGTATTTCTAGCCAGCCTGCAATGTTTGTTGGTGATTTAAACTCTGTGGCATCAGTTATGGAAAGGAGAGGTAGAAGTAGGCCCCCTTTAGGTAGCATTAAGGAATTTAGTAGCTTTATAGATGGGAAGCAACTCCAAGAAATACCAACAGTAGGGAGCCAATTCACATGGACCAACCATAGGCTGAAGGGAGACAGGTTATTTCAAAAGCTTGATAGAGGCTTGTGTAGTTTAGACTGGATTACCAAATTCCCTCACTCATCTATACATGTGCTAAATAGACACTCTTCTGACCACAATCCACTACTCATCACCATCCAAAATTCCATCCAACACATACCCAAGCCATTCAAATTTCAGAATATGTGGCTGAACAGAAAGGATTTTTTGGACATTGTCAGAAATAGTTAGGAACTGCCTTCTCATTATGATGGAATGTTCAACATGGTCTTCAAATTAAAGAGATTAAAGTCAGCATTGGCCTCATGGAACAGATCCATTTTTGGCAATGTACATGAGAATCTTATGAATGCTGAAAAGATAGTCACTGAGCTGGAAGACAAATACCAAGAATCTGGTTCAGATAGGGACTTGCAGGCACTCAATGAAGGAAAGGAAAGGCTGCTAAGTGCAGAAAAAGAGAGCACTGAGTTTTGGAGACAGAAAGCTAATGTCAAATGGTGTAAAGAAGGTGATGCCAACTCCAAATTTTTCCACAACTCAGTGAAAGAGAGGAGATGCAAAGCTAAAATCACAAAGATCATAAATAGGGAAGGCTCATGGATAACAGACACTGAGGAAATTCAGAAAGAGGCAGCATCTTTTTATGAAGACTTACTGAATGAGAAAATTGATGAGGTGGACCTTACTGGGCAATACATGCAAAAATTTATGTCAGTGATCCCTAATTCCATTTCTGAGGAGGACAATGATCAGCTGCTAAGGAAATTAGACATGGAGGAATTAAAGAGTGCAACTTTTGACCTAAACAAAGATAGTGCAGCAGGGGTTGATGGCTTTACAGGGACTTTCTACACTAACTGCTGGGAAAAAATAAAGATGGACCTATTTAGTGCAGCTTCAGAATTTATGGAGGGAAACAGACTGCCAAGAGCCATATCCAGTACATGGTTGGCCTTGATACCCAAGAAACCTAACCCAAGCTGTTATGGGGACTTCAGACCTATAAGCCTTTCCAATTTCCTATAATAAAATTTTTTCAAAGGTGCTTATGGAAAGATTGAAGATTCTAATGCCTAAAATTATCTCAGAGGAACAGTCAGGGTTTATGCATGGAAAAGACATTTCAGACAATATTCTGCAAATGATGGAAATGGCTAGGTGCTTCCAAAAAATCAGAAATTAGGCAACCTGATGGTCAAATTAGATATGCAGAAAGCTTTTGATAGGGTGTCCTGGGGTTTTCTGAACTCAGTAATGCTGAAATTTGGGTTTCATGGCACTTTTGTCAAGTTAATTATGCAAAATATACAATCTGCCTGGTTTTCAGTGATCATAAATGGAATTGCCTCAGGCTTCTTCTCATCAAGCAGGGGAATCAAGCAAGGGGACCCAATTTCACCTCTCCTCTACAACATAGTCACTGAGGCATTTTCAAGAGGTATAAAAAAGTTGTTCTCTACACAGTACCTGATCCCTTTCTCCATGCCAAGAAATGTCAGCTTTGTATCCCACCTGATGTATGCAGATGACACTGCAATTTTTGTCAACAGTAGCAACAGAAAATTGAAAAGACTCAGACACTTCCTCTTTGCATATGAATCTGTTTCAGGGCAAAAAATTAGTTACCAGAAGTCTGAATTTTATGTGCATCACTCCACCTCTCAAGCAAGAAAGAAAATCATTAAAAGAGTGTTGGGGATGAAAATTGGTTCCATGCCATTCATTTACCTAGGAGCACCAATTTTTCAAGGCAGGATCCAAGTCAAGTATTATCAGAGTCTTCTAGAGAGGATGGAGAGGCCCCTGAATAACTGGAAAAATCAATGGCTGTCACTAGCTGGCAGACTTGTTCTAATTAATCATGTCCTTATGTCTATTCCCACACATATATTCTCAGTCCTTCAGCCTCCCAAAATGGTGATTCATAAAATTATAAAAATGGTTTCAAAATTTTTTGGGGCTTTTCAGAATATGGACAGAAAAGGAGTTGGTGCAGATGGTAAAAATTGGTCCTGCCAACTGATGAAAATGGAACTGGAATCAGAGACATCAGGGCTGTTATCAAGGCTTTTTCTTGTAAGTTATGGTGGAAATTACAGAAAAATGAGACATTGTGGACAAGGCATCTGTGGTCACTACCTGATACATACAAATCATCTTCAACATGGCAAAGAATATGTGGAGTAACAAGCATTGCAAACAGTCTCTCCCAAGTTATTAGTGGAATTGGAAAATGCTCTTTCTGGAACTCAAATTGGCTGGGAATTGGTGCATTATTTTACCACTGGACTGAAAGCACTTTACCCTTCCCCAATCTTACAGTAGCCCAGTTTCTGACTAGTAAGGCTTTCTACACTAACCAATTGGAGCAATTTTTTGCTACCAATATTCTTGTCTTATTGCAGAATGCTCAGCAGAAATCACTACATGCAGACAGATTGATCTGGAAGCCAGGTTGGGATGGAACCTTCTCAGTCAAGTCTGCCTATCATGCTCTTAGAGAGACAGGCACCAAAAATCCAGTCTTTAATCAGGTTTGGAGATCAAATATTCCAAAAAAGATTGCCATTTTTCTCTGCAAGATGAAAAACAATTTTTTGCCTTTTGATGACATTCTCATTAAAATAGATTTCAAAATCTCTTCCAAATGTCTTTTTTGCAGCACCACCTCTGATTCTTTAAACCACTATTTTAATGAGTGTAGTAGTAGCTTGCAAATTTGGAATGAAATGCATGCTAAATTACTGATGCAAGTACCTCAGTTCAGAAACCCAAAAAGTAGATTGAGTTTTTACTTATCATATTCAGGCTCCTCAAAAATTCACACAGAGGTGATCAGAATTTCAATGATGGCCACTTTCTGGCACTTGTGGATTAAAAGGAATAAGCTTCTATATGATGAGATAAAACTCTCTACTGCAGATCTGATTGGAAAAATCACAAAATTCACATCCATTATCTTTACAGCTAAACCTTTGTCTGGAAATAGGGAGAGAAATATTTTTTTGATCTGTGCCAGGTTAATACCTTTTATCAAGCATAAGAGGCCTCGGAGAATTAAAATTATCAAATGGCACCCTCCAGACATTGGTTACAAAATTAATGTGGATGCATCTTTTAAAAATAGAGAATGTGGAATTGGCATAGTTGTTAGGGATCAGAGATGCTCAGTGCTAATTTTGAGAAAATTTCATACACAGGCAGTATCTCCACTGCACTCAGAACTGATTGCAATCAAAATTGGAATTTTAACAACCCAGGATCTTAATATTAATCATTTTACAATTGAGTCAGATTGCAGATTGGCTGTTAATGGATCACTTAACCCTCTGGCTTGTGCATGGGAATTTTACTCATTATGTAATGAGATCACTGACTTACTGCCTCCTCATGCTAAAATTGCACACACACACACAGAGAGGCAAATAGGCCAGCTGATTTTTTAGCAAGATCCGCTCTTTCTCAACAGCAAACTCTATTATAGAGCTAAGAAATGCCCCTCATGAGCTGAGAGGGTTAATTGCACTGGATAGGATAGGGCTGGCTAACATTAGGTCCTATTAAATATTTTGGAACAGACTCACTTTTTGGTGATACAGGTTTGGAGATTTTCTGCTCAAGCCATCAAATCAGGCAAGGACACTACATTCTGCTCAGGCAAGGTTTTTTACCTTCTGCTCAGGCTAGGTGTAACATCTCTGCTCAGGCCAGAAGGCACTTTCATCAAGACCTAGTTTCACTCTTAAACACAGCCTTTTTTTTGAACCTTTTAAGGTTTTTTTGGGCTTATTGTATATATTCAAGTTTCTGTTGGCACTCACTTTTTTGGATTTAAAGGGTGGTTGATTTGTGCTTCGGTATTTGTTTACTCGATCACTAACAAACTCCCCTTTTTTGAGTCCAAATCACTTGAGCTTAAACCAACAGAACTTGCTAGAAAGTAGGCATTTTTGAGAAGCTTAAATGCTTCTGTGAGCTTAGCTCACTCTTGTAACATACTCATTTCAGGTTCCAAAATGGTTAGGGGTGCCAAATAAATCCCCCCACCTAAGGTGGCTTAATTTTTTTTTAAAAAAAAAAAGCCCTAAATTTTAGGATTATGAAATATAATGTTTCTACTACAAAGTACAACTTTGATTTATTAGTATTGTGTTAGTCATTAACTAATTTCAATATACAAAGGAAAGCTTAATGGAGAGCCCTTCAAGTTCCGTTAACTCCGACTCAAGTGGGGGGGAAAATGTTGTTGGCGGTTCAAGTGAGGTTAGAAGACAACGAGAAGTGACTCGCGCATCGAAAGAAGCTCAACTCCTCACACATTGTCGCAAATTAGAGATTAGGATCGATAACAAAATACTAACACATGTCAAGTTTAATGACATTGGTGTTGCTATTTCACCCGACGATGATGCCGCGTGATGGTCGAGTTGGTGTGCTAAGACGGGTAGGATACGCACACCATTAGACACAACGGATTGGAGGCTACTAAGCATCGACATCAAAAAGGATATATGGAAGGAATGCAAGGTTAGTGTGGTACTTGTTATTTTTAATTTCAATTGAAAATTGTGAGTGTGACTATTTTTATGATCACATTTGTAGCACCCCTTTATTATCGAGGCAACATCCTATGATCAAGTGAAGAAGAAGGCTCTTCAAATCGCATCAAAAGCTCATCGAGAACACAAATATACCCTTGCCAAGGATTATATCAAACCGAAGGGCACGAGGTTTGGGCAAGATCCAAGTACGCGTTACAATCACATTGTAACCCTTACTTGGGAGGCATTCAAGAAACGATGGTTAGAAAATGACGCAAAGGTTAGTTTACTTACTACATCTTGCAATAATAGTGTCATGCGAATTAGCCAAATATTTTTGTTTCGGTTAGTGCTTTATTCCTAAAATAACATAGAATTATTAAAAGGGTTTGGGGGATAGGAAGCGCAAAGCCACTGCTAATAATGTTATGCCTTACACCGGGGGTAGGGCCGGGTACTTGGGTTTGGGGAAGAAGACCTCAAAAAAAACATGAAACCGAGGTGAAAGAGCTTGTGGATGGGGGCATGGACGCGGAAGAGGCGAACAAGCTAGTCATTGCCGAAGACCCTACAACATATAGTAGACAACAATTATTCGTCTTGGTTAGAATTAAAAAAGACGGGACTTTCTCAAGTGATGAGGCAAAAAGGGTGGCTAATCGAGTGGTACGCTTTACCTACTACGCCATACCATGTTCCATTTTAGTATCTACAATCACACCATCAAACACAACAATTGATGACGATAATAACTTTTCATTTACTATACTACCTTTTTAGGATGAGATCGAGCGTGAAGTTGAAGAAGGCTTGTTCATCCCTGTCGGTAAACACGATGTGCTACGTAGGGCACTTGGGAAGGCCGAGCATCCGGGAAGAGCTAAGGGAATTGGTGGTTATGTTACTCAAATAGAGGCGTTTGGTATCAAACGTAGTAGGAAAGACCCTAAATCATCCAAACTCCAAATAGCATTGAACCAAGCCAAAAAATCCGACCAAGAGGTCAAGAAATTGAAAACAATGTTGGCCAATATATGTTCTTTTATAAAGTATCCTTTTCCATCTGATTTTTGTGACACCGATCCAATCAATGGACCCTCGTCTAGAGGTTCACATCCTTCCCCACCACAACATGAGGTTGACCAACCTATTTTTGACGAACCTATTGTTGAACCCAACAAGGAAATATGCACACCTTCGGCCCCTATCAAAGAGCAAGTTCACATACAACCATCTGATCCCAAACAAAATGTACGTTTAATTACTTGCACCTCAATCAAATGAATAATTCTACACAACTCATGATTATTGATATTTTTTAAATATACTCTTCCTACATATGTCTAATTCGACCTAATTAAACATGTCTTATTTGTATATTAGAACTCATCTTCTTGCAAGTTGTACGCTGAATGTGGGATGAATTCTCAACCCCGCCACGTTGCAATGGGAAATTCATATCCTGACATGGCACTACATCATGAAGCCAAAGTCCCTATTGGTTTCGTTAGGGTTTCTATACTACATGTGTTAGTCGAGGATGCGTTGGTACCGGTCGCGGATCAAGAGTGCACGACAGTGGGTAAAGGTTTGGGCCGTTTTTTTGTGTGGACCAAATGGTTGGTCGTTGATTTGAATTCTAATTCTATCCCAATTAATGGAAACACACCTTCACCCGTCGTAGACCCGCTACATTTTCCGGTAGCTAAGAAACCGATGTCGGTAGGAGAAGTTGGATTCATAAAATCACTCCCGGGATTCCTTCGCACGTTTTATGATCTGGTGGGCCACCATAGTCGGGATTCTGTTTACTATTTCTACTCCAATAAACAGGTGTTCGGCGAAGCGAGGGAATTAGTCGTTCCATGGGAAGACTTTGCCCTTTTCTGGCACTATAAAACCTTTCCGAAACAATCCTTATACTACATCAAATGTAAGCTACTTGATCTCATCTCTTCTATCGTATTGCAAGTTATGAATTTTCATGTACTTGTGCACTATTATACGTTCATATCCCATCTATTGTTTATTTAGGTACATGCAATGCCTTGCTCTAAACGCAAAGACTTTCATTGGGTTTTTGCACCCAATATGCTTGCAAGAAATGAATGAAAGTAATCAATCACGACTTGCTTATCTCTCTAAGATCCTTAGTGACAAGACCAAGACAATTTACATAGGCCCATATCTAGAGGGGTTAGTTTTCTTTGTTACAATTGGATATTTGCACTTCGTAAACATTATAATCTTCGAGACGGGTTCTTACATTTTCATTTCTTAAAATATGTAGCGGCCATTGGAGTTTTGTAGCTATGATACCATCGTTGAAGCGAGTGTATTGGATGGACCCGCTACACTTTGGTCCATCTACAAAATTTGCAGATTTATTAGAGGTTGCTATGCATAGTGCACATGACGACACACTACTTCCCTTCAACCTTATACAGATTCAGGTGACATTACAAATCCAATGCTCATTTATTTACACTATGATTTCATTTCAAATCATTTGTTATACTTCTTCACTTTCAGCACCGAAAGCAATTGTCAAATTGGGAGTGCGGTTACTATATGATGTTGTACGCAAGCGAGTGTGTAGCTGGCCTTGTTCAAGATAATTTGGAATTACATCGCGTAAGCATTCTTATAACCTACTTATTGTACCTATTACTATCTACGTTGCATTTAATAGTATTAAAAAAATATTTCATATTCTTAGATTATCGAGGAAAATCATGCACCGTACACCAAGAAGGAGTTGGAGGATGGTAGAGATGCATTGGCTAGACACTTGGTCCTTATTAGATCTCGGTACATCTCTAGGCCTCACATTCCCAATAAAAGCTAGTTTCTTTTTTTGTCAAATGGATGCATATACTTTTGAGTTCCGTTACTTCCATTAGTTTATAAAGTGTGGCTTGATAGTGTTTCATGTTCATGTTTTGTGCTTAGATACCATGCATCTTGCAATTCACAGCTTAGACAATTAAAATGAAACCCACTTTTAGTGGAAATGGGTGGAAATGGCTCAAATCCTATAATTTTGTGATACTTACGAATTCCCTGCGAGATCGTTACCTCTCTCGCCCGTAACATTAAAATAGTTGCGATCATCTTGTACTATCGCTACTTCTCTCGCCCAAATTATATTTCTGAGCTTAGTTTTTGCGCCCTCGCTACCCAGTCGCTCGTTCTTCTCTACCTCTCCAATCTGATTTCTGTCGAGCTCGTAACCATACACGCCAAAGTCAGGCGAATGTCTAGCTTACTCGTAACGTCATTTTTTTTCTCGCTCACCCAGTGCAAAATCGACGTCGTTTAATGTTAGCGAGATCAGTAGCGAATTCGTTACTATACACATAAGCGATTTTCTAACGATATCGTTAACTCTCTCGAACCAACAACTTTTATTATATTTTTATCATATCATTTTTACAATTTTTATGAAAAACAATTGTTCGGTTGCGACCTCGCTACGGTGTTAATAGCGAGTAGCTAGTGGCTGTCGTAACCTGGCTTGTTTTAATTAACCAGAATTGTTTAATTTGGCTTGTAACGAGTTCGCTACCTATGACCGAGCGATTCGCCTCTATTTGTCGTAACCAGTCTCGTCAGCAGATAAATATATGACAAACTAGGTTCACTTACGAGATCGTAACCACTATTAGCGATCCGCACGGTGGAAGTCGTAACCAGTCTCGTACACATTCATAACAGTCTAGGCTTTTCAATGTAGCGAACTCCTTAGTATTTCATCTGGCGATCCGTAAGCTGCTGTCGTAACATAACAATCAACCATTTGTTTGGGACTAGCGTTTGCTAGTTACGGTATCGCAACGAGCCAATTCATATCATACAGGCTTTCACGCTAGCGAGTTCGTAAGCTTTTAGCAAGGCGTATAAGGCTTCATCCAAGACGGAAACAAACGCCTTAAACCCAAAAACATCTAAGGCGGAAGAGGAACCGCCTTAGATGATTTTTCTCATTCAAGTCACAACCAGGGAAGGCATTTGTTTTCTGCCTTAACACATGAAGGATGAACTGCCTTAAATGGCTTGATATTCTAGTAGTGGGATCAATGCCATCTCATTTTTCTTTCTATGATTATCTTTCCAGTCTCTAATACTGTCTAGGTCATCATATGAATAAAAGGATACTCTTGATGAACTTTTTGCCCTCTGAAAGATTGATACTGTTTTGACTGGAGTAGCAAGTTGCAGTTCTGAGTGTGCCATGGTGTCCTCACTCCTCTCAGGTTCAGTTAGAGTGATGCATTGTACCACTGTGGGAGGCTGAGGTTGCTCTGCTGTATCATCCAAGGTTCCATTGCCTTGCTTAGGGGCTCTACAATTATCCCTCTCTGATTTGGACTTTGCCTCTTAAGCTCTGGATGCAAGAAGCCACAATTGGCATCATCATGCCCAATCCTTTTGCAATAGGTGCAATAGCGCGGCACATAATTGTATTCAATGTTACATTCAACATTTTTATTTGGCGTTCCTATGATAATTGAGGACTGTAAAGGTTGGAGAAGGTCTACCTCCACACACACCTTAATTGCAGAAGGCCTCGACAGTGAACTGGTGGCTGAATCCATTTTGAGGAACACCCCAATCTCATTACCGATATTCTCAATAGCTGAACTGTTATAGAATTGAATCGGAGGTTTGTGGATGGTGGCTCAGATTGGGACAATGGAGGATTCCATGTCAGTGGAGAAATCTGGAGACCACTTCAGAATCTTCATTGGAAAACCATTGATGTTGCAGATTGCTCTCATCCAAAAGCGTTGGTAATGTTGTTTGTCATCCATCCTTATCAGCACATGCCGGAAATCCAGTGATCCAATCTGATATTTCCCGTTGATGCCCATTGACTGAAAAGCTGTGTGCACCTGTTCCATGGATGGCTTTCCGTTGGTGAATTTGCCAATTAGAGCGTTTGGAAAGTGGTTGGCGAAAGTTTCAACTGCTTCCTCAGCATAAATGCAAGCAATTTTCCCGTTGATTCTGTGTGATATCGGTTTAATTTATGGGTTGGATGGAAGAGAGGAGTAAAGTGGTTGGCTTTTTGGGGCAAGTGCTTCCCGGAATGATTTTCCGGCAACATAATCACCTGTCCACGGCGGAGAACCCGCCATGGGAAAGAACGTGATTATGTCAGATGAATGATACGGCTAAAAAAGGTAACTGTTTGGGTGCTGAATTAGGGACGTGTGTAGTATACTTGATGAGAGAGATCGAGGTTTTTGTTACACTCTTTGGAAAGATACATAAAGGAGCGTGCTTTTATAAGTTTTACTTTTACCTCCGGTAGTATATATACATTTTAATTTGAAATGTATATTTTGTTACTTTAAAAAATAAAATTTTAAATGATTTTTTTGAATTTTTACATTAAAACATGTTTTACTATATGTTTACTTTTAAATGATCAATGTTTTAATACAAAAATGTAGATTTGAGTTTAAATACGTAGTGCTAATTCCATAATATTTATGAAAGTTGTTCATTCAGGAGATTTTGCACCTGCTAAATGCATTCCGTATTTTTTACCGTCCAAAAAAAATGCATCTTAATTTAAAATATACTTTATAATTCATATTTATTTATATCAGACGTGTACACCATATTCTATTACATACAATTAAAAATCAAGTATGTATCCAAATTATCATATATATAATTATATAAAAATAAGGGTTACAAAAATGCAAATACGGATGGCACGTAAAAGGCTAGTATATAAATGGTTTTTCTTTTGGTTTACTAGCTCAGATGTTTTTAGTTTATTTGGAATATTATCAAATATACAAAGGTACACACTATTTAGATAGTAAGATATGTTTGAGATGATAAATGCCCATACATGTATGTTTAAGAATATCCAACAAAATCGAGAGTATCATACAGATTTTGTTATTTCATCATATGACGATTTTTTAATTATGATCGTTTTGAAAATGAATTAGCTGATACCATCAGCTAATTTATTTTAATTGTCCCACTCTATCAAATGTTTGTTTAAACTTCTATTATGTGATTTAAATATAATTAACATTATCTGTATTTTACAGTACGTTTATTCAATTTCTTTCTTCGCAAATTATATCTCGCAACGGGGTACGTAGAGGATGGTATCCCGAGCCCTTTATTGCAATTAATTAAAATTACTTAAATTACAACGTGAGTATGTAAAATTAAATCATTATAACATATGGGGGTTTTGGAATTATCTGTTACCTGTTAACTGATTGCATTAACTGGTTTGACTAGCTGATTGTATTAGCTGATTTGACTATTTGATTTGACTAACTGATTGTATAAATGTGTTTGGTAAAATTAGCTGATAGACGTAGCTGTTTATGGACAAAATGACATTTATGGACATTAATACATTTTACTATTTATTTACATATTAAATGTACATAATTTATCAATTGCTATTTTTTTGATTATAAATGAAACATAAGAATTATAATAAATTAAATTAAATTATTATATAATCCACATTTTCATGAAATCCTTTTAAAACCATAAATTATAAGTTTGTTTTAGAGAATTTTTTAAATATTTCTCTTATTTCATGTTGATGGTAGTAAGAAAAAAAATCAATTGTTTCCGAGTAACTTTGATGAAGTGTTATTGATATTATAGTGGAAAAAAATGAGAAAAATCAATCAATGACATTATAATGAAATGTAATGAACATAAACATCCATACTATAATCATAATAATGCAACCCGAAATACTAATTGAACAATTAGAATGATGCGTAATTATTTTGAACACTTTAATTTTCCTACGAAAAACCAAATTTAACAATATGTATTCTACCTTTTTACATAATTAGTGTAGAGGAGAAAGGGCAAAAAAGTATTTAAATGAGCATTTGAGTAGAAAAGACTACTTTTTTAGCCTTTTAAAAATTAGCCTATTGAGTCCAAAAAGCACTTTTTCAAATTCATTCACCAAACACTTAAAAGTGTTGTTTGACGGTCAAATCAACACTTTTTGGTCAAATCAGCTAATTTTAACTCAAAAAGCACTTTACCAAATACCCCCATGTTCCCGTCTCATCCGTAAATCTCTCAACAACTCCATATTTCTCTCTAAATTAAACATGCTGAATTTTAAAACCTACTGTTTCTCAACCATTATTTTGTTTTAGTGGATCTCAACTGATAAATTCATGATTCGCACTCTTATAATTTGTTCGGACTCGGATCTGGGGCTCGAGATATTCGGGATATATATATATATATATATATATATACATATATAAATCTCTCTTTTGCCAATCACATCTCCAGGAAAACTAGGTTGAAACCCATACTCTGAATTTTTATTAATCTCAAAAATATGTTCTTATGTATATATGTATATATATATATATAATTGGGTAATAACGCAAGTGAGCCCCCAATAAAATCCCTCCCATTTCCCCCCTCCCTGAGAGTTGAACCCAGAAATTCTGGGTAAATCTACCAGTTTCCTACCACTAGAACCATTCTCAACTCCCTAATATGTTCTTCTTTTTTTATTTCTGTACGAGGGTTACAATGCATATAGCTATGAAAATAAATCCAAATAGGAAAATAATATGTCCTAATTCTATTTTAAAACTAAAAGGAAAAAACAATCTTCCTTAAATAGATTCTTACCAAACTAAGATTCATTTTTAATGAATAGTTTTTTGAAAATATTCGTTCCCATTCTTTATGAAATAAAGTTACTACTCCTTGTTCAGTTTGTCATAGAGCAGAGCAAGTCAAGCATAGTTTTCCCGTGAGTTCTTCTGGAGCTAATGAATGTTTTGACCTAATTAATGAACTTTGATGTTTGGGTGACTTATAGCTCTCCTTCTACTAGTGGTGCCTACTCTTTGTTTTTACCATAGTTGACGATTATTCTAAGCTGTATGGGTTCACTTGATTGCTGCAAAATCCGAAGTGGCTTCTAGGTTTATACAGTTTTGTGCTTTGGTAACTACTCAATTTAGTCGTCGTGTGCACCGTGTCCGATCTAATAATGGAACTGAGTTTTTACCTTTGCGGTCCTACTTTGTTGAATCTAGTATCCTGTTTGAGACTTAATACATTGATACACCACAACAAAATGGACGAGTGGAGTGCAAGTATAGACACCTACTGAATGTTGCACGAGCTCATCTATTTCAAGTTGATTTACCAATCAAGTTTTGGGGTGAAAGTGTTATTACGGCTGCTTATTTGATCAACCAGACACCAACACCTCTTCTTGGTCGCATGCCCTTTGAGCTACTTTATGGTCGTGAATCTGATTTCATGTGTTCGTATGTTTGGATGTCTATGTTTTTCCTCTCAAGTCCCGTGAATTCGAGATAATTTTGCACCAAGAAGTCAACGTTGAGTCTTTCTAGGATATTCTTTTGGGTAGAAATGAATCATCTGTATGACTTAGAACACATACATTCTTTAATAGTAGAGATGATTTGTTCTATAAAGACCATTTTCTGTTTCCTGGGCCCCCTCCTTCAACTTCGGCCGATGTTTCACCTGCACACCCATCCGCTGCTATTTATGATGATCCGCCGATTGTACTTCCTATTGTACCAGTTGTGACATTCCGTTTCAGGCATCCTATTGTAGATGATTCATCAAGCCACCTACTCCATAGACTAGTAGTGAGCCACCCCTTCCGCCTACTAATTCATCATCCCTAGTCACCACTAGCACCATGTCAGCTCCTACTGGTCTTGTTCGGTTCAGCACATGAAAAGAGAAACGTCTGGCATGCCTAAATGACTTTGTTTGTTCAATTACTGTTGTTGCTAATAAACCCCCACTACTATTATCTTGTTCGTCGTCATCACAGTTTCAGATATTCCATACCATATTACTGATTTTGTTAATTGCAATATATTTTCTACTTTGCATCCTAGACTTTTTTGTGCCGTGACATCTAGAACAGATCCAACAACGTATTTGGAAGCATCTAAGCATGCAATTGGTGGGATGTTATTGATGAGGAACTTGGGGCTCTTGCATGTAATGGTAGTTGGACTTTATTGTCCATTCCTCCGGGCAAAACGGCTATTGGGTCGAAATGGGTTTTCAGATCCAAGTATAAATTTGATGACTCCATTTAGCAATATAAAGCTAGGCAGGTCGTGCTTTGTAATCGCCAGATATAGTGAGGACTTCACTGAGACCCTTTGCACCGGTTGCCAAGATGGCCTCTATTCGGTTGTTTATCTCTGTTGCTGTAATTAAGGGATGGGAAGTTCACTTGATGGACGTCCTTAACATTTTTTTTGCACGGTGATCTTGAGGAGGAGAGTGGAGATATACATGTATGTACCCCAGAGTTATTCTCTTCCTTCTGGTATTGTTTGTAAGATCTAGAAGTCATTATACGATATGCGGAAGACCCCTCGGAATTGGTTTGCTAAGTTGGCTTCACCTTTATGAGCTTTTGGCTTTGTTCAGAATAAACCTGATTACTCTCTTTTTACGTATGTTCGTGGGGAACTTTCACTTCATGTTCTTGTTTATGTGGATGATTTGATCATTGCGGGAAACTCGAAAACCTTGTTAACAGAGTTCAAGACTTGTTTGAGCTCTTGGTTTCACATGAAAGATCTTGGTACTCTGAAGTACTTTTGTGAGATCAAGATTGCTCGAAGCACTGACGAAATGTTCTTATCTCAACGGAAATACGCACTTGATATCCTTTCTGACACGGGTTTATTAGCATCCAAGCCCTCCGATTTTTTGATGGAGAAAACATCATGACTTGGCACGAGTTGAAGGTCCATTGTATGAGAATCCCGAACATTATCGATGCCTTGTTTGGTCGTTTGATCTACCCCACTATAATCCGTACAGAGCTTAGTTATGATGTCCATTCCTTGGCTCAATTTATGAAGACTCCATGTGTTCCACACTGGCAGGCTGCTCTTCGTGTTCTGCATTATCTCAAAAGTCATCATGTTCAGGGTTTGTTTATGTCTGCTAGGAGTTCTCTTCAACTCACTGCTTATTGTGATTCAGATTGGGCGGCTTGCTCTATTACTCGTCGTTCCTTATCATGATATTTGTTATGCTTGGTGATTCTCCAACTTCTTGGAAAACGAAGAAACAACTGACTGTTTTGTCGTGCTGAGTATCGAACCATGGTTGCGGCTTATTGTGAACTTATTTGGCTCAAGTCTATTCTGTACTTCTTAGGAGTTCCACATCATGCTTTTATGAGATTCTTCTCTGATAGTCAAGTGGCTAATCACATTCCATCGAATCTGGTGTTTCCCGAGAGGACAAAACATATCTAAGTGGACTGTCACTTTGTTCGAGTTCTTGTTTAGTCAGGCGTTGTAACTACTTATCATATTCGAACTATGCACCATCATGCGAACGTTTTTACCAGATATCTTATTAAACATTAGTTTCAATGCTTACTTGACAAGTTGAGCGTTGTCACGCTCCAACTTGAGGAGAAGTATTAGAGACATTTTTTTATATTTATAATTGTGATTATAGATAAGTTGAGTCATTGTAAATAAAATAAAATCATTTTAAGTAATTATAATAGAATTATGGATTCTGTATTCTTCATGATAAATAAACACAGAAACACATTTACCAATTCTACAACATATTTGTATAAAATCTATTCTCGGTTGGGAAAAACAACAAAATTCAAGGTCAACCTCATTTTTAATATTATGTTTGTTAATGCGCATCACCCTCAAACAACCATCGTCCTCATCCCTCTTCTGACAACACTATTTGACCACCACGATTAGAATTTAGATTCAACTTATAAAATCATCCTATATAGATATGGAGAATGTGAGTGACGTAAATTGAATAATCTCAAAATATAAATTTGAAATAAATTAGCGCAAGTTCTATAAATTACGTACACCTAAGGGCCACAACTTCTATAAAAATGATCTATTTTCTATTATCAAGCTTTTGGATTTAGAAATGATTTTGCAAAATGTACAACTTCAACTTAAATCATATACTCCCTTCACCACGGTTTTTAAACTGCACAAACACTATTTATTTAATTAAAATTGATGAATTTTAACTTTTAAATACAATTAGCATAATCAAAAAATATATATAATACTTCATTGAATTCATTGTAAAATTTATCTATATTATATCAAAAATTAGTTATAAATAAATAAAAATATTTTTAATTTATCTGAATAAATACCCGTATGCATTTGTTACCGGGCGGCCTACGACTAAATAAATTTGAGGCTTTCTCCTCTCCAACAAAAACTGCATATGCACTGATTTTAAGACAAACTGTAAAACATCCCTCGTAGATCACCGTCATCACCGCCGTACATGGCCCTCATAAAAGCATCTCCAATGGTTGGTTTTTTGAATTTGCTTGCAATTTTTTTAAATAGTTGACCTAGTTGCTTACCATTATTTTTTGCCACGTCATTAGTTAAGGGCGGCCTTCACAAGCAATTAACTTGTCATTATTTTTGTGGGCCCTACATTACTAATTCAATAGTATTTGATAGGTATTGTGTATATGTGGGACCATAATACCCAATATTCAAAGTAGCTTACCACTAATTGAAACACTAACTTGACAAGCTACTTACTTGGAAAAATGATATGGCATGTCAAAATACACCATCATCTTGCTTACCACTGCAGATACTCTAAACATCCCTCTCTAACCACAATAAGTCAACAACACCACTTTGAAAGTCGTTCAAATATCTTGGAAATGAAAAGAGTCTTCAATTGCTCATCGCTTTCAATTTCCATGCACGCCCTTTAGTATCCTTTAGAGCACCTGCGGTGGGATTCTCTGAGAAGGTTTTATAACAAAAAACTCAATTTCTACTCACACTGATAAGGTTTTAGTTGAGCTTTTTAAAAGTTCAGGAGAGAGTAAAACTGCTGGGCTGTAAAATTAGTTGCTATTTGGAGCAAAACACGAATGAACTTTTGATTTCTTGCTGGCTTGTTATATAAATGCTTTATCAATTATCAGTAGAATATGATCATTTTATATATAAAAAAACAAGGAACTAGTGTACGCAAGATGCCATTCTAGGAGCAATAAAACTCAACAGAGACATCAGCTAGTACCGAAAAGCCGGAAAGTCTATATTCAACCGGTGGTTTGTCCAACCACTGACACGTGTCAAGTGGTCATTGGACTAAACCAATAAAGAAAAAAATTAATATTGTGAAATGTCATTCTGGTACATACACATAGGTAAAAAATCTGACGCAGTAAAACATGTGTAAAAATGGATTGAAATTTGAGCTCGATGTAAAGGGCTGGATCCAACAAAATTAAGCAGTACAAATATCTAGACCAAAATAAGATCCTGTTTGTCGGAACTTTTCTGTAAAGCAGTTCAGTTCAGTTCCGTATTTCTTTAATTTATTCAGTTCAATTCAGTATATTTATATTTTTCAGTTCAGTTCAGCTAAGATAAACATTTAATATAGTATTAAAAAAAAGATAAACATTTAATATATATTTTCAGTTCATATATATATTTTTATATTTTTTTCAGTTCAGTTCAGTTTAGATAAATATTTCCAATTTTTTTTCAGTTTAGTACATTTGATCTATATTTTAAATTATAGCTCTCTACATTTTTTCATTTCAGTTCAATCCAGATTTATTCAGTTCAATTCAGATCAGATAAGTCAATTATTTTTTTTGAAAATGTGATTTGATGCAATCTAAAATGATTTAGTCATACTCTTTTCAGTATTAATATTAATACTTTTTGTTCAATCTTAGTAGTTCAAATCCATTTTTTAAAGTTTGATGCTATGCGACCTAATGAGGTGTAGTATAAATATTTTAATATTTCCAATTCAATAAATCTTGTTTGATCAAAGTAATCCAGTTCTGTTTAAATTAGATCAATTAAGTTTTGATTAATTTTAGTTCCATTAAGTCATATAATTAATGTGTACTTAAATTATAATTCGATTCAATTAGTGTTTACTATATTATATAAGTTTATTATTTGTGAATACGACGAAATGAAGTGATATCCATTGGAGATTATATTTGAATTTAATAATTTGAAACTATATCTGTTTTATTGAAAAGTAAAAGTTATCTAATTCAAATTTATTTATAAAATTTGTATAGCGTTGAATTTAGAATCCAATTATTATTTAAATACATGTATTTATGATTGTGTGTAGTTAAAATTTTGATCCCACAAAATAACGGATCCCCACGCCGGTTGGACCAACCAGTGGTTGGTCCTAGTACTCCCCCCGAAAAGCATCCTCTCAAACGGAAAATGAAAGAGTACCATTAAAGAAACAGTCAACAAAACAAACATTATTCTCGTTCATTTGCACAATCGTAAACAATTGCACAAGAAGAAAACGCTTAAACTAAATAAAGCAAAGGCCACTGAAGAAAGCACCCTCGTGGACCCCCCACTACACGCAAAAGCTCAATCGGTGTAACCGGCGATGGTGGCTCCGGGCTCGCAGGCATTGGCGGCGGCGGTCGGCTCCACGGTCGGCGACGGTGGAACAGGCTCCCCGAGAAGCTCCGCCGGCAGATCCTTGATCCCCTTGAGGTAGAAAGTGTAGAAGAGCTTGAATGGGTAGACCAGCTGCTGCAGCTTCACCTGGCCAGAAACGCCCTCGAAGATGCCAGAGCCGCCGGTGACGGCGAGGAGAGTCTCCTGGTAGGTCAGGTACGGCCCCTGCACAGCGAGGTGGCCGTAGTCGCCGAAGTAGAAGCTGTACACGGCCTCGAATCGGTCGCCCCCTTTCTCCGGCTCGTTCTTGATCTCAATGCAGATTCCGGCTGTGATTCCGACCCTCTTCGTCAGATCTCCCGTGTAGAGCTGAACCCAAGAATCACCCAATTTAGACACACAAAAACATCACTTTTTTTATCAGAATTTGTGACTTTGCTTACCTTGTTGCTAAAAGGGACAAGATCGCCGAGGGTGAGAACGGGTTTCTGGCTCAGCCGGAGAACGGCGGGGCTGCCTCTGTCGCGCTCGTTGATCTCGTACACATGCAGTTTCTGGACTCCAGCTGTAAATCAGAGAAGAGTAACAAAACCCATTACTTTCAACATGGACCGGGTGATCGGAAAACACAAATTTGATTCAATATATACTTACTTGGTGCTGTCTCGAATGACTCGCTCTGGCTCTTGCAGGAGAACGCTCTTCTGCCGGCGGCGGCAGCGGTAGGGGAAGCGAGAGTGAGGCTGACGGCGGAGAAGGGGCTGGAGAGCTTGAAGCCTAGGAAGTTCTTGACCGGAGAGATTGCCGGGAGCTTGGCGGGGGAGAAGGCAGTGCTGCCACGGACGGTGGCGAAGGTGGTGGTGGAAGCAGCCATAGCGATGGAGGAGGGAATGATGACTCTTGAGTTATAATATTAGAGGGAGAGAAAAAGGTTGGTGTGAGTTGAGGTGCCCTGCGTAGCTGTTTAATTTAAATAGAGGGGAGTAATTAATGGAGGAAAGGGAAGGGTTTTCTTGAAGTGGTGGAGGTGGACGGTGAGGTTTGAACGGATTTAATGTGGTGTTGGGGAGAAATGGAAAGACAGGGGCGGGGAAGCGGAAAAGATACACGTACGCAACCCAGTATAGGTCAACCTGGGACGGCATGCATTGACCATGGTATTATCAATGTTCAGTCAAAACGTGGGAAATTTAAAACATGTTTGGTGGTGATAACTTGGCGGAGAAAATTAGATCGACTGAATTTGGACGGAATATGTACTCTAGTAGTAGTACTACGAGAACTCTCCCAAACTAAATGAAAAATTACAATTGTAAGTATAGAGTTTGTAATTCTTGGAAGTTTAATTATAACTTTTGAACTGCAATTTGATTTTATAATTACCCGTAAAATTGATATAAACAGTAAATTCTGACATTATTCCGAAATTTAGGCCTGCGAAAATACTTTTCTCAAACACAACTACGTATGGGTTGAGGGGCTAAAAACAATTTATAGGTTAATTGAACTTTTAAAAATAAATCTAGTGTGACCCCACACAAAATTTCCAGCCACATTTGAAATAAATTAATGACAAATTAGCCCCTATTTGCTAGAGTTTATTTCTTGTCACACTAAACTGATCTCAATTGAAAAAAAATACTGAACTGGACTGAAAAATATTTAAAAAATACTGAACTGAACTCAAAAAAAAAATGTATTGAATTAAACTGAAAAATATAAAATATTGAACTGAACTAGAATATGTTGAATTGAACTGAAAAGTATAAATACATTGAACTTAACAGAACTGAAAAAATATTGTTTGAACTGAATTGAAAAAAAATTAAATATAGTAAAAAAATTCATTTATTGACAAATACAATGAGCTGAATTGTACATAATTGAATAGAAATTGAACAGAATAAAGTGTAATGTATTGAAATAATGATTTAATGCAACTAATTTTATCAAATCACATTTACTTATAACTAAATTCAATTAATCTGAAGTAAAATTTAATGTATTCAAGACAATAACAGTGTGACTAAATTAAACTGAAATTGATCAATATACACTTGTACATGATTTTTTTTATTTGAATGCCACATGAAGTGGAGTGATATATATTGGGCTCACCACACCCTTTAAAATAAAATCCAAGTCAGATACTAAAATAGTTTGAGTGTTACAAAGGTATAAGAGTGGAATTATGATACATGTATAAAGCATGTGATAATACTCATGTCAGCTCAAGCAAGCAAGTTAGGTATCGCTAAGCGAAAACCAATTCTGCCGACAAGAGCACTCATGACTTGCAAGCAAATTAGGGCTCGCTAAGCGACCCCAAATCTGCCAACAAACATGGAGTATATCAAAGCTACTATATTTGAGTTGTATTCCCTCTACCAGAGTGCTTTCTTCTGTCATTAGTTGATATTTGAACTGCGTCTGAGTTCCATGTTGTCTGGTCACCATAGGCTTTTCGCCTGAAACAAAAAGATAAATATTAGCAGTAAAGGTCCTTATAATCTAATATAAGGGAATTTTCTTATATCAAGATTTACCAAACCTTTAATTTTTTCAGGCATTGTGTTGTGTGTGAAATTGTAGTTTTGCCTATGTTTACTTGCTAATATTGCCAAAGAGTCAGCCACTGAATTCGCTTCTCTATAAATATGAGAGTAAGAGATTGAAAACTCACTTTGTATCATCCAGATAGCTCTGATTATGTGTTCAATTTTCCAAGGAATTCTGAATTGTTTTCTGATGATCTTTAGAAGGATCATTGAGTCAATCTCCACTCCTAGGCTTGAGATCCCTTCACTGTATGCACTCTCCAATCCTTTTATTAGAGTTATTGCCTCAGCCTCCAAACTTGTTCTTGTCTGTATATATATCCCTTTTACTGCCACAACTCTGCCAAGTTTGTCCCTTATGACTACTCCTGCCCCTGAAATGCCTGGATTGGCCAATGAAGAGCCATCTGTGTTGAGTTTGTACTGTCTTCTTGGAGCTGTCCAATTGATATGCTGAACTGTGTGTCTTCTGAAGTTGCTAGAAACTGGTGCTAGTTGTAAAATATCTGAGTGTAATGCTGCCACTTCACAAGGTTTCCAGCACAACCTATGAGTTTTTAAAACACTTTGTAGAATGTTAAGTATCTGTTTGATCAAAACCTGAAATCTTGGTTTTCTGTTATCAAAAAACATGCATTTCTTGTGCACCATATGATCCAGGTAATAAAGACTGGTAACATTCTAACAATTTTTCAATGCAACTCATTTTTGACTCTTGCATTCCAGTAGTAATAGAATCTATCCCAGAAATTTGTAAAATTTTCAGGTGTCAAGTCCATCATAATGTGAAAATACTGCCAGATATTACTAATTAGAGGACACTCATGAAATATATGCTGAAGATTTTCAGCATCGTTTCCACAAAAACAGCAATTGAACAACATATATGATCTATGTTCATGCAATATCTCCCCAATTGGTATTAATCTATTCAGTAATCTCCAATTAAAAACTGAAACCTTATTTGGCACATATTTCAACCAAATATTTGTATAAGATTGAACCAGTCCCTTTTTTCCCTTAAAAGTTCATAAGCAGATGAGATGGTAAATGTTCCACGTGTTTCCAATTTCCAGATCATATAGTCATCATACTCTTCAAATAAGGGAAAATCTTTAGTTAATAGTTCACATATATGTGCTGGAAATCCATGGGCTAACTCACTAATTTCATTGGTTTGATCATAAAAAAACTGACTGATTGTAAACTCAGGATATAATACATCTGAATTGGCATCCCACGGATAAATTAATAGCCCAACATTCAATCAGTTGCTTTCCCAAAAGGAGGAGTTACCTGAGCCAACCTGTATCATTGTGTTGTTCTATGCCAATTCATCCACTTCCTTGAATCTCTTCCATGTTCTCGAGTTCCTTTTTGACCCTGGTAAAGACCACATAAAAGAGGACGAAAGACTCTCTCCTTTTTGCAATTTCCACCATATTTTCATAGAAAAACTCTCCACTAATGTGTGCAAATTTTTCACAGCTAGTCCATTTTCCATATAGGGGTAGTAAAGGTTTTCCCAAACTCTTCATATTTTATTTTGACCATACTCTGTGCTACCCCAAAAGAATCTAGCAAAAATTACATGTAATCTGTCCAGAACCCCCTTAATTGGCTTTATTACTGTCCATATGTGGAGGGGAATTGCAGATAAAACATGCTTAGCTAAAATTAGTTTTCCTGCTTGATTCAGCCATTTATTTTGCCAAGTTACTAATTTTGCTACTGTATTATCAAATAGGGTTGAAAATATGTGTGCTTTTTTTTCCCAAAAAATATAGGATATCCTAAATATTTAAATGGGAACACCCCTTTTGTAATACCTGTACTCTGTAGAACCATTCCACTTGTTGTCTCTGATACATAGAATGTTTTAAATAGTTAAAATTTTAGATACTTTTCTATAACCTTACTCTTTACTTCTTGTTTAGGCCGGAAAATGCCTTTGATCTACATGTCATAAGCCTACGTGCACATTTCAGAATGAGAACCCATGAATACCATTGTTTTAGTTTTTCTTGAAGAGTGATAGAGTACTATTATCAATTTATCATCCTAAATGGAACTAGAAGAGTTATTGCTCCGGTGAATATTTAAATAAATAAAAAGTATTAAAAAGCATTAAACTACGCAATCTAATGCTTAAAACCACCACATAACCACCGCAAAATCATCATACTCCGACGCCTACAATTATATACATTCCTTTTTTAGTTTTTTTAAACATGTGATGCTAATTTAATTATCATAAACTAGCTTTGTTGGACCGCACGTTGTGCAGTATATTTTGAGCACTTTTAAAAAATTTTAATTTGGCAAAATGTGTAAATTAAAACCTGAGTATGAACTTGATAATAAATTTAATTGAACCGAAATTTTATCATGCATACAGTTAATTTAGTTGAATTTATTTCAGTCTATTTTAGTTCAACTGACCCATTTATTATTATAAAATCAAGCAAAAAGTTTAATATAATACACGATTCTAAAAATGAATAAATGAGTATATGTTTTGGACGTTATATAATGTGTTACTGTTACCTCTTTTAAATATGTGTATCAAATAATTGTCTATTTATAATCTGGCACATCAAATCAATATATTTAAGTTAGTAATGAACCTTATATCTTTTGATTAGTGTTATAAAAAGATTGATTACGATATATAAGTAGGATTTTTTTTTTTTAAACAAAAATCGGGGGATTTATTGGGCACCCCATACCCCTATAATATGGTCATATGACCTGTTCAGTACAATCTCAAAAGAGATATGAGAGCTGAGGGCTCTCCAAAAATATAGGTGATAATCACCCTCACTTCCCAGGTCTGAAAAGTAGAAACGACATACGAGAATCATTTTAGCCAACGTCTATGACGAAGAGCAGATCTGACGCCCGAGGGATCTACCTTTAGACTAGGGAGCTGGAAAATATTGCAAAGAAATAAAGAACCTAAAACTATAGAAATTAAGAATCTGCATACAGAGAAGGCAGAAGCATATTGAGTAGTAGGAGATGCAGCAAATGGTAGATAGGACAGCTAGATATCATTGTGCTTGTGTGGCAGAGATTCTCAGAGTTGGAAAGTGAGCAGCATCAAGTAGGATCAAGCCTTGGATGATGGGAGGCAGTTCAGAGCCTGTATAAAATATCTGAGTACTGTGATTTCTGCATAATTTGGCTAACCTGTCAGCAGGTTGGTTTGCTTCTCTGAGTATGTGAGTGAGTGAGTTGCTGCCAAGTAATTGAGATACTTCATCCACCTTATTGAACAGCTTCCAATGGCTTTTTCCAGGAGCTTTGATCATCTCAACTGCAGTTTTGCAATCAGACTCTATACAGAATGGCTGTGTGTATTGCAGCCCTCTTTTTATACCTGCTTCAATTGCTAGAATCTCCGCAAACAGAGGGGAAGGGGATGAAATAGAGAAACCAGAAGCCTCCAAACAAACACCATCAGAGTTCCTTGCTAAAGTTGAGATTCCAGCTTGATGTTTCTCCCAAGCCGCATCCACGTTGATTTTGATACCCTGTATAGGATTTTGCCATAAGACAGGAGAAATCAAAGGTTTCGGTGGCTTCCTGATGGGTGGGACAAAACCACTTGCAGCCAGCTCATGATCTACTTCCCTAGTCAGAAAATTAGGTTTAGCCAGAAGAGTTAAGTATATATGATCCCTGAGGTTTTTGGCTAGATTGTCAATGTTTGGTGGGATACTTTCATACATCATTTTATTTCTTGATTTCCACAACAACCAACAAACATAAACAGGTGCACAGTGGTGAAGCTGTGTATGCAGTTTGGACAGACCAGAGAAAGACCAGTATGTTGCTAATCTATCCCATAGATTATCACAGACTATATAAGAGGAGCAACAAATATTGTGCATATCTTTCCACAGTTGTGTAGCAATGTGACACTCATTGAAAAAATGTTGAAGGGAGTGAATGTGGTTACAGAAGCAGCACTTAGATGGTAAATTAAAACCATACTGAGCCAGGACATCATCAAAGGGAAGAATGACATTAAGAACCCTCCACATAAACACAGAGAGTTTCTTTTGGATCATAGGAGACCAGATTTTTGAAAGTACAGGGAAGGATTGTCTGGGAGGTCTGAGAGCCAAATATGCTGATCTGAAAGTAAATTTTCCCAGAGTATCTGGTTTCCAGATTAATTTATCAAGCCTATGGGGAAAAATAGTTGCTGAGAGAAGGATTTGCATGATATTGGGTGGTAGGGAGGGCTGTAGAATGGGGGTGGCTATGTGTTTATTGGCTACAAATTCAGCTACTGAAAGATCTTTAAACTGTTCAGGAACAGATTCAAAATAGTCAATCAAAGGGCCTTGGTCTGTCCAATTAGCCAGCCAGAAATTACAATATCCCTTACCATGTATGACCTTGGAATTGGATTCTGCAAAAGAATTGATATTGCATATCCTTTTCCATGTCTGAGATTTCCTTTTTGAGACAGGGAGGGAAGCAATGAAATGTGTCCATGGGGCACTTTCATTTTGAAATTTCCACCATAATTTACAAGCAAAAGCTTTAATTATGGTGGCTAGAGATCTCAACCCTAAACCATTTTGGGCAGTGGGATAACAAATTGAGTCCCACTTTCTCCATGATTTTTTTGGGCCAGTTTCAGTCACACCCCAAAAAAAGATTGAGAATTTCCTCTCAATTTTTTTTATAATTTGTTTGGTAGGTGTCATTACTGCCCAAATGTGTTGTGGAAGAGAATATAGGCATGATTGTATTAATGTTAATTTTCCCCCAGTGGAGAGCCATATATTCTTCCAATTTTTCAGTCTCCTATCAATAGCTTCCAGAACAGGTTGGAAGTATGAGTTAAGGATTCTGCCCGAAAAGATTTGTACTCCAAGATATTTAAATGGTAGACTACCTAATTTCATGTCCATAATGGATTTTATCTGTCTTATTTTGTTCTCAGAAGCATGTCTACTCACATAGAAATCACTCTTCTCATAGTTTATTTTCTGTCCACTAGTTTCCTCAAAAGTTGCAAGAAAAGCTCTCATTCTAACTAGGCTGTTTTTTGAAGCCTTTAGGAAAATTATTGTATCATCGGCATAGCTAAGGTGAGAGATTTGATCTACTGAGGGAGGTAATCTGAAAAAATTAATTTTTCCAGTCTGGAATACATAGGACAGGCTTCTAGTAAAAGCTTCAGAGAAGAGGTTAAAAAGAAAGGGGGAAAGAGGGTCACCCTGTTTAATACCCCTGGATGCAGTGAAAAATCCTACGGGTTTACCATTAATCAGAACTGAGAACCAAGCATCAGACAGATTTTTCATTATGCAATCAATAAATCTACCATTAAAGCCAAATTTCTGGAGTATTTTTTTAAAAAAAGGCCAGCTTACTCTATCAAAAGCTTTCATCAAATCAAGTTTAAAGATACAATTTGGATCTCTACCCTTATGATGTAAGAATCTGAACATTTCCTTCAAATAGATGACATTATCAGAAATGTCTCTATTTTGAAGGAAAGCTGACTGGTTTGAAGAGATCAATTTTGGCATCAAAAGTTTCAGTCTCTCCATCAAGATTTTTGAGAATATCTTGTTGGTTACATTTGAGAGACTGATAGGTCTATAATCATTAAAGCTGATAGGGATTTCTTTTTTCGGGATTACTGTAATCCACGTGCTTGAAATACCCCTATGAATATGAGACCTAGTCATAAAATCATTTGATGCCTCTAAGAGGTCAAAACATATTGTGTTCCATGCCTTAATAAAAATTTTTGCAGTATAGCCATCAGGCCCTGGGCTGCTATTTTTATTAAGTCCAAATACAATATGTTTTAACTCTTCTAAAGTTACTGGCTTAATGAGGTTGTCATTTTCCTCCTCAGATATGAGATTTGGAATCTGAGAAAGAAAATGGGAGGCAAAAAGGTTCTGATCTGGGTGTGGATCATCACATAGAAGGGACTGATAGAAATGAACAGCTTCCTGTTCAATGTCATCCATCCTATCTAGCCATACACCAGCTGAACTTTTTATTTTTGTGATGTTCAATCTACATCTTCTTTCCAACACAGTGTTATGGAAGAATTTTGTATTTTGATCACCCTCCTTAAGCCATTTTACCCTAGCTTTTTGTTTCCAGAAATGTTGTTGCTCATTTAAAGTCTTAGTTAACTGAGCCTTAGCTTCATTGAGCAGAATAAGTTCATCAGTTGAACCATCCAGATCAAATCTAATTTCCTGGAGTCTTAGTTTCTCCTCTGCATTTTTAACATTTTCATTTATGTCCCCAAATACATCTTTGTTCCATTTTTTAAGGATGGGTTTAAGAGCATTCAGTTTCAAGAAAAGTTTGTACATTCCTCTCCCTTCCACAGGTTTGATCCAGTGAAGATGAATTATCTCTAATAGATCTTTTCTTTTAAACCATGTGTTAATAAACCTGAAGGGTTTGGGTACAGAAGGAGTAGTGCTACCTATTTTTAGGAGTAGGGGGAGTGGTCTGAGGTTAGCTTACTCAGTACCTGGATGGATGAGTGGGGGAATTTTTGTAACCATTTATGTGTACACAAACCTCTATCAAGTCTTTCTACTGTTAAGTATTTTCCCCCCTCTTTAGTCCTGCCATTTGACCAAGTGTAAAAATTTCCGACAGTGTGAATTTCATACAAAGCATTTGCATTTATAAAACCACCGAAGTCACTAATACTAGCAGCACTGGGGTTTGCAGGCCCCCTATATTCATTTATAGTTGACATAGCATTAAAATCTCCAATAAAAACAGATTCAGTAAGCTGTAATGATATAAGGTCAGACCATAAATCTTTTCTTTCGTTCCTAGATCTAAAACCATACATAAAAACTGAATCAATAAACTCATTTAGTGTGTGACTTTTAATCTGTACTTGAAAGAATTGGTTATGATCCAATCTTGGCAAAATATCCACATTGTTGTTCCAAAATAGCCAGAGTTTGCATTTAGAGGCATAAGCACAGTGAGGAAAATTTAAAACTCTTCTGTAAGAGTCACATTCAGACATATCATGTTGCGGTTCTATGATGCATAAAACATCAGGTTTATGAACAATAACAAGCCTTTTCAGTCTAGTTAGTGAAGTGTCCATTCCCCTAATATTCCATACTAACACATTAATTCCTAGGGTTGTACTAATCATAATTTACGGGGTTTTATGCTTTTTGTTGCAGTTCTAGTTATGACTTTATTAATCTGAGAAAAATAAGATGAAACCTTATTTTGGTCAGAATCAATGACACTAGAACCATTTGCAGCTGTGTTGTCAGATTTACTCAATGAGTCATGACTGGAAGAAATGTTAACCTGTGGAGAGAGGGAGTGTGATTCAGTTCTTTCATCCTGAGAGCTTTCACAATTCTTATTTGTTTCCAGTCCCACAGCATCCTCTATTTCTTCAGCTTGTTCCTCTTCTTCATGGATGAGTGGAAGGAACCTGTTACCTGTTTTCCTAGGTTGAGAGTAAAAGGAAAATCTATTAGTATTAAAAGGATTGTCAGGAGATACAGGGAGCTTACCAGAGTGGATTTTAATGTCGTCTTTGGCAAAAGTTTTTGGTCTCACTGGGGAGGACCATTCATTCTCTTTTGGTTGGACTTGTGGAGAGCATCTGACAGGTTCAAATTCAGTGTCTGAGATTATTTCAGTGACTGGAGTTTCTGAATCAGAATCCAGCAGTATGACAGGGGGTGGGGAATCAGCAGAAATTGGAGGAGTGGTTACACAGCTAGGCTCAGTGGATTGAACTGGATGGGGAACAACTGCTTCAATGCTGCTTGCTGCTTCTGGTGGAAGGCTGTCTTTAGGTTGAGGCTCAGCTTGTTTCTTCTTGATATATCTCATGGTAATGTCAGGAGCAGTGGGCAAAGGAGTTGGTATCTCTTGACAGTGAAGTGCCAGGGCCTTACCTTTTGGCTGCTGTGGTAGGGATGTGGTTTGCTTGTAAATTGGTTTAGTGTGTGTAGGAGGAGGAGTATGTTTCCTGTATGGGTGGTTTGCTGGCCTGACAGGAAAGGGCAGGGGTTTCAGATCAGGGTTGAGAATTCTACAATCAGTAATTTCATGTCCCAGCCTGTGACAGTGCTTGCAATATAGTGGCAATTGCTCATATTCAATGGGAAATTCTGCAACATCTCCATTGAGAGAGGTGGTAAGGGTGATTGAGTTATGAATTTTGGCTAAAAGATCAATCTCTAGGCATAATTTAACAGCTGAAGGTCTTGTGAGACTAGAGGTAGCCAAATCCATTTTTATGAACTTTCCTATACTGTTGCCAATCCTCTCAAGCATAGAAGTATTATACCAAAACAGGGGGATATCATGAATAGTAACTCATACCGGAATGATAGAAGTCTCCTTTTCCGGTGAGAAATTTGCCGTCCACTTGTACACTTTCATGACAGAACCTTTGAATGCTAGCTGTGTTTTCATCCAACACCGCTGGTAGTCGTCGGCTTCTTCAAACCGGATCAGAACGTGCCTGTAGTCTAGAGAGCCTAATTGGTACTTTCCTTTGAAACCCACGGACTTGAACGCCTCGTACAGGTATTCCATGGACGGCTTCATCCTTGCAAACTTGCCGACTAGGGCGTTGCTATAGTGATCGGAGAGTTGGGCTACCTCGGCTGGAGTAATGATACAGGCAATATAAGTAGGATTTCTATTTATAACTTGGCACATTTTAGTAATACTTTTAGTTTAGTAATGAATTTTTGATATTTTAAGTAAATTTATATTTGATTAGTGTTATAAGAAGAATGATGATTAGATACTTTCACCATTTATAATTTGATACATTCGAAAATATTTTTAATTAAAGTTATTAATGAACTTTGAGAATTGTAACAGAATATACTTATTAGTGTTTTACATGTGTTGATAAAGGCCCTGTTTGTTTAGTAGAGTAGTTCAATTCAGTTAAGTTTAGTTTAATTCAATTCAAATCAGTTCAACTAAATTATATTCAACAAATATAACTTAATTAAATTTAGGTAAATTTAGACATATTGGTTCTATTTTTTAATGCATTATATGTTGGTTTTATGTTGGTTCTATTTCAGTTTAATTCAATTCAATTTAGTAAGAAATAAGTTCATTAATGTAATAAAATGTAACATAATAAAACAAAACATGAACCAAAATGTTTTGTTTGCAATTGGTTAAATAGCTACCCTACGGCGGCGGAGAGGATTGGATTGGGGATGAGTTTCGGTGTGATATGGTTCTCCAGATCTGCATCGGCGGCCAGCATGTTCTGTTCTTCTACAACCCCAACGTCATTCACGAACTCACCAAGTTTCCGAGATGCCTGAGGATCTGCTGATCGACACCAAGACAATGGTCGCCGCCGTCGGGATGAAGGCTCTGCAGGTGAAGCTGGAGAAGTTCTACGGTCTGGAGCTGCCGAGAGTCACCGATCTGAGCCGGCTCGCCGCCTACTACGACCACGCCTTCGTCAAACCGGACGGTTACGACAACGTCCCTGTGTTGATCTCGCGGATAAGGTCTACCGCGACGGCATCGACAAGGCGTTCGACCACAACCAGAATCGTGGGAGTGTTCGCCGGAGCGGCGGTTACGATACGGTTATCAACCGTTAGGAAAAGTTCTGAATTGGATCTTTTGTCAGGTAGTATTCAGAATGTCTAAAATTTTATGTGTTTATCTTGGAAACTGGACTTTTAAATGTGGATTCTGTCTTGTTATGAAATTTATGTGTTTAGCTTGAAATCTAGACTGTTTAATGTGGTTTTTGTCTGCATATGAAATTTTATGTGTTTAACTTGAAAACTAGGCTTCTTGATTTGTGTTGAAACTTGATTATTTATTGTGAAAACTGTGGTGTTTGTAAAACTTGATTTTTTAATGTGAAAACTGTGATTGTGAAAACTTGGTTATTAAGGTTGAAAACTACAGTGATTGTAGAAACTATATTTTTTAGGCCGAATATTGTGGTGTTTGTAAAACTTGATTGTTTAGTTGAAAACTGTTTTTATTGTGAAAACTCGATTGTTTAAGTTAAAAACTTTGGTGTTTGCGAAACTTGATTATTTATTGTGAAAACTGTGATTTTTGTGAAACTTGATTGTTTAAGTTGAAAACTGTGATGATTGTTAATTTTTAGGCTGAAAACTTTGGTGAAACTTGACTATACTTGACACAGCATTATTTAACCTAAACACCCTAGTTTTTATGTACCTAAAATCTGATGTTTATAATATGGAAACTTGTCTTTCTAACCTGAATTCTTTTGTATTTACAAGTGTTTAAAATTCAGAAATTATATTAACTGATTTTTATACATATTCTTTGCGTGAACAGTGCCGTGAATAGTACTTTTCTCAATTTTACAAATAAGGACCTCCTTCCTTCCATATTGTAATTTAGTCATTGGTCTATATTATGTTATAATATAGACGGTCACTCTAGAGACCAACTCTAAATCTAATCAGCAAAACAAATATATTAGTTACGAAAACAACGTAATATAAATCACGCGTTTACAATCAACGTAATATGCATGTGACATTTAGCCACGGTTTTAAATATATTTGTTTGTCCATTTTCCTTCTTTTCTTTTCTGTCCACCGCAATTTCCATTTTTAAAAGTTATTTCCCCTACATATTATTTCTTTGGCCTGACCACGCACATGCATGTTTTTGTTTGATTGTGTATATTTATGGTATAATTATATTATTATATTTCAATATTCCAATATTCTTTATGATTTGATTGCGTATATTTTATTATATAATTATGGTATTATTATATTTCAATGTTCTTTCACTTGGATGTTATGGTTTGATTGTGTATATTTTTATCTATAATTATGTTGATTGATTAATTATATAATGTTTCAATCTCTTATTTTGCAACCTCACTCTCATTCTGCGAATTTAATTTGTATTCAACGTTTATATACGTTTGTAGTTCAAAAATAATTTGCATGTTGATTTCACGGTTTGTTTTTTGATTTTTCAGGATTTGTAAGGTTTAAATAATGATGGGTGATTATGTGTGTCTTGATTTTCCAAGATTTGTAAGATTTAAATAAAATCTATGATTTGTGTGATAGCATGCAGGAACATGACTTTCAACTTTCAAGGGAATTGTTCTTAGATGGCCGCAGATCTTTCACAGACTGTGGTTTCTTCAAATCCAGACTAGTCGACGCATCGTCGGATATCTGATATTTTGGGGTTTGAATCGCCAAGCTACACGATGTCTCACATTGATATTCACGGTCAAAGTTTAGTTTTTGAAAGTTTCTCTTTCTTATTTTGCTGTGATTATTGTATACAAGTGAAGTGGTGTTTTGACTCTTTTTGCAAATTACAAATGTTTAAAATTGAAAATTAGTTATTTATAATATTTCAATAATGAAGACATATTTTTAATTGACAACAAAATCTTTTTATTCATTCTTTGAAATAATATACTGCAATTAAATTTTGCTATTTTATGAAATTTGAAATATGTCAAAATAGATTTGTAGTATCATAAAATGTTTCAAATTGTACATCAACGATAAATTATGAGTAGTATCTGTAGCAAGTTTTCATAGCAAATATTCATGTGAATGGTAATTAATGATTTCCAGACAGTAATTTTCGATATGATAATTATGGGTTTGTGGTTTATTTACTTAGTCATGTTTAGTACATTTTATTTGATTTATTTTCAATATTTTTTGGTTCAGTTTTTAATGAAATTGATGAAATTTTGTTTAATTCAGATGTATTATTAGTAATTCTAATTCAGTTCAGTTCAGTTCGGTTTAATATTTTTCAATTTAGTAGAATTATTTATTATGAACGGACCATATTATTTTCCGATCATTTTTTGGATTTATTCCATAAATTTTTATTCTTTGTACTATCTATATGCTTTACCTTGCATGTATGTTTCGCGTTTTAACACAATTAAAAACTTCACTCTTTTTCAATTTGTATGATTTATTTTTTATACTATGTTGGTATACTATGTTTTAGCCCAATTAAAAGCATTTCTAATTCTTTTGGAGTTTATCTCCGTACAATTCTTGCCTGTTACCGGGGCAATAGTTGTATCATTGTTACTATTTTTTGTGGTATGAGATGCCCAATATAATTCCCCCACTTTAAAGTGGTTTGCTTTAAAAAAAAATTACTTTAGTGAGAAAGTCTCTGGAGAGACCGTCTGTTATAGACCAGGGACTATATAGTAATAGAAAGTCTCGAAAGAGACCGTCTATAATTTAGACTATGTAATATTTTAACTAGAAAAATATGAAGGTACTTATTTGCAAAACACGGAGGGACTTAGTTGCAATTTTTGAAAACTTACCCTTCCAGCTAAAATCACGCTCGCGCGTGTATGATAGTGGGACCCTCGCGCGCATTATTCCCACAAAAAATGTTGCTCCCTGGAATCGAACTCATGACCCATGATTATAGTCAAAATGCCCCTACCACTGCACCAGTTCGCAATTCATGTATAACGCTACGACTATAAACATTAAATTCGTAATACCATAAAACCTATAGTTCCACCTCCAATCCGTTGAGTTATTACTACATATTGTTAAATTTAAATATTTCTACTTTTAAAATGAAACTTCTATATTTAAAATTCAAACATTCTACTTTAAATTATAAACTTCCGTATTTTAATTTACAGTAAATTAAAAATAAAATATTATACTTTTAATTAAAAGCCTCCTTATTTTAATTTACAACTTGTCATAAAACAAACATAGTATTTTAAATAAAAAACATCCATGTTTCAACTACAATTTAATAAAAATCAAACATTAAAATTTTAATAAAAAAACCTTATAAAAAATATTATACTTTAAATTAACAACCTCCGTATTTTAATATACAATCTTTTAAAATAAAACATTCTACTTTTAGTTAACAACCTCCGTGTTTTAATTTACATCAAATTAAAAAAAAAATCAAACATTACACTTTTAATCAAAAACATCAGTATTTTAATGTACAATTATTAAAAATCAAATATTATACTTTTATTTAACAACATCTGTGTGTTAATGTACATCATTTTAAAAAAGTCAAACATCATAGTTTTAATTAAAAATCTCAGTATTTTAATATAAATCGTATTAAAATAGTACTGTGAAATGAATAGTATTGGTCATGAATAGGACCAGGCTGTGAATAGTACACGAGAATAGTATCGGGCCGTGAATAGGTGCGCGTAGTATTGGGCCGTGAATAGTGCGCGCGTGAATAGTAATTTCTAAATTGCAATTAAGGACCTCCTTGTTTTTATTCAACCATGCTTTTACTACTTAGTCCCCTGTCTATAATATTGACGGTCTCTCACAAGACTACTTCATATAGTAATGGTATGGTAAAATAAAACAAGGAGGTCCTTAATTTCAATATACTCAAAATAATTACTATTCACGCACACTATTCATTGATCTATTACTATTCACTGAACTGCACTACTGATCCAACATTCTACTTTTAGTTAACAACCTCCGTGTTTTAATTTACATCAATTTTAAAAAAATCAACATTACACTTTTAATCAAAAACATCAGTATTTTAATGTACAAGTATTAAAAATCAAACATTATACTTTTAATTAACAACATCTGTGTGTTAATGTACATCATTTTAAAAAAAGTCAAATATCATAGTTTTAATTAAAAACCTCAGTATTTTAATATAAAACGCATTAAAATAGTACTGTGAAATGAATAGTATTGGTCATGAATAGAACCGGGTTGTGAATAGTACACGTGAATAGTATCGGGCCGTGAATAGGTGCGCGTGAATAGTATTGGGCCGTGAATAGTGCGCGCGTGAATAGTAATTTCTAAATTGCAATTAAGGACCTCCTTGTTTTTATTCAACCATGCTTTTACTACTTAGTCCCCTGTCTATAATATTGACGGTCTCTCACAAGACTACTTCATATAGTAATGGTATGGTAAAATAAAACAAGGAGGTCCTTAATTTCAATATACTCAAAATAATTACTATTCACGCACACTATTCATTGATCTATTACTATTCACTGAACTGCACTACTGATCCAACATTCTACTTTTAGTTAACAACCTCCGTGTTTTAATTTACATCAATTTTAAAAAAATCAACATTACACTTTTAATCAAAAACATCAGTATTTTAATGTACAAGTATTAAAAATCAAACATTATACTTTTAATTAACAACATCTGTGTGTTAATGTACATCATTTTAAAAAAGTCAAATATCATAGTTTTAATTAAAAACCTCAGTATTTTAATATAAAACGCATTAAAATAGTACTGTGAAATGAATAGTATTGGTCATGAATAGAACCGGGCTGTGAATAGTACACGTGAATAGTATCGGGCCGTGAATAGGTGCGCGTGAATAGTATTGGGCCGTGAATAGTGCGCGCGTGAATAGTAATTTCTAAATTGCAATTAAGGACCTCCTTGTTTTTATTCAACCATGCTTTTACTACTTAGTCCCCTGTCTATAATATTGACGGTCTCTCACAAGACTACTTCATATAGTAATGGTATGGTAAAATAAAACAAGGAGGTCCTTAATTTCAATATACTCAAAATAATTACTATTCACGCACACTATTCATTGATCTATTACTATTCACTGAACTGCACTACTGATCCAACATTCTACTTTTAGTTAACAACCTCCGTGTTTTAATTTACATCAATTTTAAAAAAATCAACATTACACTTTTAATCAAAAACATCAGTATTTTAATGTACAAGTATTAAAAATCAAACATTATACTTTTAATTAACAACATCTGTGTGTTAATGTACATCATTTTAAAAAAGTCAAATATCATAGTTTTAATTAAAAACCTCAGTATTTTAATATAAAACGCATTAAAATAGTACTGTGAAATGAATAGTATTGGTCATGAATAGAACCGGGTTGTGAATAGTACACGTGAATAGTATCGGGCCGTGAATAGGTGCGCGTGAATAGTATTGGGCCGTGAATAGTTCCGGGCCGTGAATAGTGCGCGCGTGAATTGAATTTCTAAATTGGAATTAAGGACCTCCTTGTTTTTATTCAACCATGCTTTTACTACTTAGTCCCCTGTCTATAATATTGACGGTCTCTCACAAGACTACTTCATATAGTAATGGTATGGTAAAATAAAACAAGGAGGTCCTTAATTGCAATATACTCAAAATAATTACTATTCACGCACACAATTCATTGATCTGTTACTATTCACTGAACTGCACTACTGATCCAACATTCTACTTTTAGTTAACAACCTCCGTGTTTTAATTTACATCAATTTTAAAAAAATCAAACATTACACTTTTAATCAAAAACATCAGTATTTGAATGTACAAGTATTAAAAATCAAACATTATACTTTTAATTAACAACATCTGTGTGTTAATGTACATCATTTTAAAAATGTCAAACATCATAGTTTTAATTAAAAATCTCAGTATTTTAATATAAAACGTATTAAAATAGTACTGTGAAATGAATAGTATTGGTCATGAATAGGACCAGGCTGTGAATAGTACACGAGAATAGTATCGGGCCGTGAATAGGTGCGCGTAGTATTGGGCCGTGAATAGTGCGCGTGTGAATAGTAATTTCTAAATTGCAATTAAGGACCTCCTTGTTTTTATTCAACCATGCTTTTACTACTTAGTCCCCTGTCTATAATATTGACGGTCTCTCACAAGACTACTTCATATAGTAATGGTATGGTAAAATAAAACAAGGAGGTCCTTAATTTCAATATACTCAAAATAATTACTATTCACGCACACTATTCATTGATCTATTACTATTCACTGAACTGCACTACTGATCCAACATTCTACTTTTAGTTAACAACCTCCGTGTTTTAATTTACATCAATTTAAAAAAAATCAACATTACACTTTTAATCAAAAACATCAGTATTTTAATGTACAAGTATTAAAAATCAAACATTATACTTTTAATTAACAACATCTGTGTGTTAATGTACATCATTTTAAAAAAGTCAAATATCATAGTTTTAATTAAAAACCTCAGTATTTTAATATAAAACGCATTAAAATAGTACTGTGAAATGAATAGTATTGGTCATGAATAGAACCGGGCTGTGAATAATACACGTGAATAGTATCGGGCCGTGAATAGGTGCGCGTGAATAGTATTGGGCCGTGAATAGTTCCGGGCCGTGAATAGTGCGCGCGTGAATAGTAATTTCTAAATTGCAATTAAGGACCTCCTTGTTTTTATTCAACCATGCTTTTACTACTTAGTCCCCTGTCTATAATATTGACGGTCTCTCACAAGACTACTTCATATAGTAATGGTATGGTAAAATAAAACAAGGAGGTCCTTAATTTCAATATACTCAAAATAATTACTATTCACGCACACTATTCATTGATCTATTACTATTCACTGAACTGCACTACTGATCCAACATTCTACTTTTAGTTAACAACCTCCGTGTTTTAATTTACATCAATTTTAAAAAAATCAACATTACACTTTTAATCAAAAACATCAGTATTTTAATGTACAAGTATTAAAAATCAAACATTATACTTTTAATTAACAACATCTGTGTGTTAATGTACATCATTTTAAAAAAAGTCAAATATCATAGTTTTAATTAAAAACCTCAGTATTTTAATATAAAACGCATTAAAATAGTACTGTGAAATGAATAGTATTGGTCATGAATAGAACCGGGTTGTGAATAGTACACGTGAATAGTATCGGGCCGTGAATAGGTGCGCGTGAATAGTATTGGGCCGTGAATAGTTCCGGGCCGTGAATAGTGCGCGCGTGAATAGTAATTTCTAAATTGCAATTAAGGACCTCCTTGTTTTTATTCAACCATGCTTTTACTACTTAGTCCCCTGTCTATAATATTGACGGTCTCTCACAAGACTACTTCATATAGTAATGGTATGGTAAAATAAAACAAGGAGGTCCTTAATTTCAATATACTCAAAATAATTACTATTCACGCACACTATTCATTGATCTATTACTATTCACTGAACTGCACTACTGATCCAACATTCTACTTTTAGTTAACAACCTCCGTGTTTTAATTTACATCAATTTTAAAAAAATCAACATTACACTTTTAATCAAAAACATCAGTATTTTAATGTACAAGTATTAAAAATCAAACATTATACTTTTAATTAACAACATCTGTGTGTTAATGTACATCATTTTAAAAAAGTCAAATATCATAGTTTTAATTAAAAACCTCAGTATTTTAATATAAAACGCATTAAAATAGTACTGTGAAATGAATAGTATTGGTCATGAATAGAACCGGGTTGTGAATAGTACACGTGAATAGTATCGGGCCGTGAATAGGTGCGCGTGAATAGTATTGGGCCGTGAATAGTTCCGGGCCGTGAATAGTGCGCGCGTGAATTGAATTTCTAAATTGGAATTAAGGACCTCCTTGTTTTTATTCAACCATGCTTTTACTACTTAGTCCCCTGTCTATAATATTGACGGTCTCTCACAAGACTACTTCATATAGTAATGGTATGGTAAAATAAAACAAGGAGGTCCTTAATTGCAATATACTCAAAATAATTACTATTCACGCACACAATTCATTGATCTGTTACTATTCACTGAACTGCACTACTGATCCAACATTCTACTTTTAGTTAACAACCTCCGTGTTTTAATTTACATCAATTTTAAAAAAATCAAACATTACACTTTTAATCAAAAACATCAGTATTTGAATGTACAAGTATTAAAAATCAAACATTATACTTTTAATTAACAACATCTGTGTGTTAATGTACATCATTTTAAAAATGTCAAACATCATAGTTTTAATTAAAAATCTCAGTATTTTAATATAAAACGTATTAAAATAGTACTGTGAAATGAATAGTATTGGTCATGAATAGGACCAGGCTGTGAATAGTACACGAGAATAGTATCGGGCCGTGAATAGGTGCGCGTAGTATTGGGCCGTGAATAGTGCGCGTGTGAATAGTAATTTCTAAATTGCAATTAAGGACCTCCTTGTTTTTATTCAACCATGCTTTTACTACTTAGTCCCCTGTCTATAATATTGACGGTCTCTCACAAGACTACTTCATATAGTAATGGTATGGTAAAATAAAACAAGGAGGTCCTTAATTTCAATATACTCAAAATAATTACTATTCACGCACACTATTCATTGATCTATTACTATTCACTGAACTGCACTACTGATCCAACATTCTACTTTTAGTTAACAACCTCCGTGTTTTAATTTACATCAATTTAAAAAAAATCAACATTACACTTTTAATCAAAAACATCAGTATTTTAATGTACAAGTATTAAAAATCAAACATTATACTTTTAATTAACAACATCTGTGTGTTAATGTACATCATTTTAAAAAAGTCAAATATCATAGTTTTAATTAAAAACCTCAGTATTTTAATATAAAACGCATTAAAATAGTACTGTGAAATGAATAGTATTGGTCATGAATAGAACCGGGCTGTGAATAATACACGTGAATAGTATCGGGCCGTGAATAGGTGCGCGTGAATAGTATTGGGCCGTGAATAGTTCCGGGCCGTGAATAGTGCGCGCGTGAATAGTAATTTCTAAATTGCAATTAAGGACCTCCTTGTTTTTATTCAACCATGCTTTTACTACTTAGTCCCCTGTCTATAATATTGACGGTCTCTCACAAGACTACTTCATATAGTAATGGTATGGTAAAATAAAACAAGGAGGTCCTTAATTGCAATATACTCAAAATAATTACTATTCACGCACACTATTCATTGATCTGTTACTATTCACTGAACTGCACTACTGATCCAACATTCTACTTTTAGTTAACAACCTCCGTGTTTTAATTTACATCAATTTAAAAAAAATCAACATTACACTTTTAATCAAAAACATCAGTATTTTAATGTACAAGTATTAAAAATCAAACATTATACTTTTAATTAACAACATCTGTGTGTTAATGTACATCATTTTAAAAAAGTCAAATATCATAGTTTTAATTAAAAACCTCAGTATTTTAATATAAAACGCATTAAAATAGTACTGTGAAATGAATAGTATTGGTCATGAATAGAACCGGGCTGTGAATAGTACACGTGAATAGTATCGGGCCGTGAATAGGTGCGCGTGAATAGTATTGGGCCGTGAATAGTTCCGGGCCGTGAATAGTGCGCGTGTGAATAGTAATTTCTAAATTGCAATTAAGGACCTCCTTGTTTTTATTCAACCATGCTTTTACTACTTAGTCCCCTGTCTATAATATTGACGGTCTCTCACAAGACTACTTCATATAGTAATGGTATGGTAAAATAAAACAAGGAGGTCCTTAATTGCAATATACTCAAAATAATTACTATTCACGCACACTATTCATTGATCTGTTACTATTCACTGAACTGCACTACTGATCCAACATTCTACTTTTAGTTAACAACCTCCGTGTTTTAATTTACATCAATTTAAAAAAAATCAAACATTACACTTTTAATCAAAAACATCAGTATTTGAATGTACAAGTATTAAAAATCAAACATTATACTTTTAATTAACAACATCTGTGTGTTAATGTACATCATTTTAAAAATGTCAAACATCATAGTTTTAATTAAAAATCTCAGTATTTTAATATAAAACGTATTAAAATAGTACTGTGAAATGAATAGTATTGGTCATGAATAGGACTAGGCTGTGAATAGTACACGAGAATAGTATCGGGCCGTGAATAGGTGCGCGTAGTATTGGGCCGTGAATAGTGCGCGTGTGAATAGTAATTTCTAAATTGCAATTAAGGACCTCCTTGTTTTTATTCAACCATGCTTTTACTACTTAGTCCCCTGTCTATAATATTGACGGTCTCTCACAAGACTACTTCATATAGTAATGGTATGGTAAAATAAAACAAGGAGGTCCTTAATTGCAATATACTCAAAATAATTACTATTCACGCACACTATTCATTGATCTGTTACTATTCACTGAACTGCACTACTGATCCAACATTCTACTTTTAGTTAACAACCTCCGTGTTTTAATTTACATCAATTTAAAAAAAATCAAACATTACACTTTTAATCAAAAACATCAGTATTTGAATGTACAAGTATTAAAAATCAAACATTATACTTTTAATTAACAACATCTGTGTGTTAATGTACATCATTTAAAAAAAGTCAAACATCATAGTTTTAATTAAAAACCTCAGTATTTTAATATAAAACGTATTAAAATAGTACTGTGAAATGAATAGTATTGGTCATGAATAGTACCGGGCTGTGAATAGTACACGTGAATAGTATCGGGCCGTGAATAGGTGCGCGTGAATAGTATTGGGCCGTGAATAGTGCACGCGTGAATAGTAATTTCTAAATTGCAATTAAGGACCTCCTTATTTTTATTCAACCATGCTTTTACTACTTAGTCCCCTGTCTATAATATTGACGGTCTCTCACAAGACTACTTCATATAGTAATGGTATGGTAAAATAAAACAAGGAAGTCCTTAATTGCAATATACTCAAAATAATTACTATTCACGCACACTATTCATTGATATGTTACTATTCATTGAACTGCACTACTGATCTGTCACTATTCACTGGGCTGCACTGTTCATTGGACGACACTGTTCATTGGGCTGCACTGTTCATTGGACTGCACCAAATCTCACATCTGGCCACACATGCCTAAAACAGACAAGAATATGGGGATTTTAACACGTAAGGTACACATTATAGACAAAAACATGAACATCTAAACATGCTACCCTAGCCAATTTTCACACACCAAACCTCACATCTGCCCAATCATGCCTCAAACAGACCAGAACATGGGGACTTTAACACAGAAGGTCCACATTATAGGCAGAAACATGAACACGGAAATCTAATCATGCTACCCTCACTACTGGAAACCAACCGCAACAAAGGCGGTTAGTTGTGAAGGCCTGAAGGCGGAAGATTTCCGCCTTCTCTGGTACTGCCGGAAAACAGAAACGCGGCAAAGGCGGTTCCTCTTCCGCCTTTACGCGTTTCCGGGAACACAGCGTATAATACGCCGTGTTCCATATTTTTTTCTGCCCTACATTTATGTTACGATATCGTTAGCCATCAGCCGCTGGTATAAAATTTATTGAGCAAACGAGTTCGTAAGAGAAATCGCCATTGAAGGGTTATGAAACCATAGACCTATTACGAAATAGTAAGCAGCCGTAGAAAAGCTAGAATAAAACTTGAGCGGTAACATGTAACGACTTCGTAAGTAATCATAACGGCTCCAAATGTTATGACATAGCTAGCTTGGCCGCCCTGTGCTGTATTCTGAATAATATTCTATTCGATTTAATATTTGCAGCGGCTTGTGTTACGATAGAGCTAGACTACCAGATTTGGACTGACACAGGTTCACGTTACTATGTAGTAAGCTTTACCGGCTGAGAATATACGACGATGTTTCGTGTATGGTTTTGTTGGGTCAGTCTAATTTGTTACGATATAGCTAGGCCACCTCTTTACAGTAGAAACAGAATGGTGTTCCTATATAGTAACTAATCCATTTCAATTCTTATGTAACTACATAGTAAGCATAACCGGTGGTGAGGAGACAACGCCGTTTCATGCATGGTTTTGTTGTGTGAGATCCATCTGGTTACGATAAAGCTTGCATTATCGCCTGGTTGTAGTGGCTGATGTCACGATAAATTTAGCCTTCATACGTGTGAGACAAGGGCCAAGCAGGCGATTAATCTTACGAGCTCGTATGCTTCTGGTTTCTGTAAGGGTTTAAAATATTGGTTACAGCTGACGTAGCTATATCGTATCAAGTATCGCTTAGTACTGCGTGTATGGTTACGATTCCGCAACCCCAAAAAGTATAACCTGTATAACCAAAAGAACGGAATAGCTAGCTATAAATTAACGTCGTCGCTATCTGTAAAAACTGTAAGCAGATCCACTTACTAGATCGTATGGCGTATAGCAAACCATTTGAATAGTAGATTTTGTAATTTATCCACTAAAACTAAATAAGAATCAACAAAAATTGATGGCAATAAACTAGGATTTGCAACTCATCTAACATTGTCAAGCACAAGAATAGAACAAAACCATATCCGGCAAGGATATTAAATGCTAAAGCATTGCCTAATGCCTAATAATTTCAATAAGGTATATTGACATGTCACGATACAGGTCGTTTAGGATGAACCCTATGAGATCTGGATAGGTACCTAATTCTTATGTAGACCAAATGTCTGGCAAAATTGTTTCTCTCAACCTCCATCTCTTTTGTGGTGTATGGTGAATGATCTTCGCCGAATATCTATGAATGCAGGAAATAATAGGTATGAGTCATTAAATACATTATTGAGTAGATATAGAACAAGCAATGATGGTAATTCTTACATTTGGAACATCAAGGTTATCTTCTGTAAGACATTGAACACATGTGTGGGCAAACATCATTACGTAGTATCCACACTCCCAATTTGATTGTTGTCGCCGGTGCTAGTTTGATGGAATGGTGAACGTCAAAAAAACTACATATAATGTCAATATATGAAAAGTAGCTATTTGATAACCATTGTTTTTGAATATTATGCTGTATTTCATGGTTCATGTAGTTAAATTTTGATTTAATTAATTTTAGTACACTAAATCTTCTAATTCTAAAAATTTTGTACACTGCTGTAGACGTGGCGATACTGTAACGAAACACGCTAGAAACCAATGCATGTTAACTTGTTGTGTTGCGAGTTCGTAACATTGGCGAACCGGTTATGCTTTCGCAACAAAAAGCTGAAATTCACAGATGAGCTTCTTTCTCTTGAGTCTGACAGGTTACGATTTTGCTTGATGGGAAAAAAAATTGTATAAATTTGATTAACTTGATACTAGCGAACTCGGTAGTAGCTCGCCAGGTGAGTAACTTGATACTGGCGAGCTCGCTAGTATAAAGCCACATACCAAAAATTTAATTTTGAACTCCTTAGTAAAGTTGTGTTATATTTTGAAAATTTAGCCACACTAAATAAATAATGGAAGTTTAAATAATCAAATATACATAATAAAATAGATGACATTCAAATTCGAATATTCTTTGCAATGTTGTTAGAGAAACTGATAAAAACAAATTCAAAATGAAATTGTTTGGATTTGAGTACAACTACTAGCCAACATGAACGAATGCAAATCTAATCATCATTGCTAGGAGGTGGTGTCTGTGATGTTGCTGGTGGATCCCCCTTCGCTTTTTTCCTCGCACTAGCCCTTTCAATGTCACGTATCACCTTCTCCGTTAACCAGTTTCCGTGATTGATTTTGGCCATCTTATCCCTGAAAAGGTCGACCGTGTCTTCTACACCCTTGTAGTATGCATCTGAGGGTACACCTGTTCATGTAAGTGAAACAAAAAAAGGGTGAGTATAGCGAATAAATTGTATAAAACAGAAATTAAACTGTAGGGGTTTAGTGTGGCTAACCTTCGACGTTCTCTCTGACTTCTTCAGGATTAAACTGTAGCGGTTTCTTGGGTCCATCCGCTACTTTCTGCCACACACCATCAATCAACTCAAATTTACCTTTCCTCTCAAAATATGACATCGTATAGAAGCAACACTCCTGGGCTATTGGAGATAATTTTATCTTGGGATGCACTGAGGTAAGAAACATGGTTATGAAATTACCGTAAGGGAGCTTCTTGACTGTCCTATTATTTTCGACCACACTCTGTCTCATGTGCTCGAAAATGACATGGCCAGGGTTCAACTGTATCTCCTCCACGACGCAGTAAAATATGCTCACAGTAGTATAGTTCATCTCGGTGATCCAACCACCCTTAGGCACGACACTCCTAGCGACCATCTCATAAACATTCCTCTCCTCACCACTAAGTTTATCCAACTTATAAGATCTAGGCACCCCTAAATCGTCAGCATCTCTATCAAAGTACTTCTTAGTATACTCTACAACTTGGGCTCGATCCAAAACCCCACACTCAGGCCATTGTTCTCTAATGTAAAACCCCGGAGGGGGTTGGTTGCTATAGTCCTCGTTAACAGCATAGGACACGTTCAATGCCTTGTTAAAAAACTCCTCCTCAATCTCGTAGTCCTTCTTATTAACCTTGGTGAACCACCTACCCGTCTCCTTTTGTTCCTCAATCAACTGGTGAAAATTAGCATAGAATTAGCACGTCTCATCCTTATGTGCCGGATAATTCAAACCTAACAAGTCACCCAACTCATGAAATTGAAATATCTTTAACACATTCCCCAAACCTAGTTCTTCTATCTGATTAAAATCAACAACATAACAATCTAGCAATTGACTATGCTCCATGTAATTAGAATAGGCCTGGGATGCATCCAAACTTACAAATCTTTGCTTATCGTATTTGGTTGAACTTGTTCCCGCCGTCGCCCGTGGCTGAGATCCCGATGCCTGACCTTCATCACGTGGGCAGCCTGCACAAACGGATTGGGTGCCAAATTCTTCGTCCTTGCCATTGCTCTTGTCGGATGGGTATGTGAGATTTTGGTTGGTTTATTTTTTCTAAGCTCTGAGACGTTCGATCGATGTTTGAAATCAGAAGATCCCCAAATTTGATATTTAAAGGTTTGCGTCTTGCGATATCGTAACTACCAAGACAGCTTATATTCAAGTTGGTTGCGATATCGTAAGTTTTCACGCACAAAAGTAAACGACGCCGTGTAACATGCTGGCTAGGGTTTAATTCTCAGCAGTAATACTAGCGATATCGTAACTAATTAAATTCATATTATATTAATTCTCAGCAGTACTACTAGCGAACTCGCAACTAATTGTATTCATATTAACCTAGCGAGGTCGCTACTATTCCAGTCATAAGTTTTGTTGTTCTATGTGTCAAACTTTGTTGTTACGAATTCGCAAGGGTAGACAAAGTACGCTGCGATATCGCTACAGATTCTCTAACTAGGCTCTGTTGACTGAATACGGCTTGTTGCGATATCGTGAGGACCTCGTAAACAGGCGCTAGTTAGTTGCGAGGTCGCTTGGTGTTCTGTTCATAATAAATCATCATGGAACGTGACAGTGACGATATCGCTATGTCCACGCACTATACAAAAAGTAAATGATTTTGCTGATACGATATGGGCTCTTAGGATGAAAAAATAAAATGTAAGGGACAATTTATCAAAACAAGAAAAAATAAATTGTAAATGTGCCAAAATGGAAAACACAAGTTCTTTACAATCGAAACAAACTGGTGATACAAAAATACATAGTGAAGAACAAACAACTAATACTAGTAGATCGTTCGTTCACCGAGGACATGAAGCAGTTCCTGATCGCAAGTGCATGCATCACAGGTGATGTCCGCCGGATCAAGGGGTGCCCAGGGATATACCTCACAAACTTATTGAGGCCAGCATGCGGATTGCAGCAGATCGGCCTAGGCCTAACTGCTGCTTCTGAGAAGTACCTGAGGTAGTGTCTCCAACCCCAAGCGTATCTCAGACCTCTTTTGACGCGTTGCCGAGCTAGACGGAGGCCCTGTTTGTCGGTTCTCTTCATCTCGGTGATGACATCCATGCCTCTTTGAATGTCACCTTCGCAGATTGCAAAAACAGCCAACACATAGGTGGACGGTGTGTGACCTACCGCAGAAGCTTCGGTGAGCCACTGTCGAGCCCACTCGGTCGCTCTTCCGCTCACGTAACGACGAAGAACCCAGTAGAACATAACACGAATCATTACCAGATTTATCATGTCATCTGGGAGTGCGTTGAATAGAGACACATCCATGGGAAGCAGAAGGCAAGGAATATGAGAAGGCAGAAGGGAATGTGGGAATGAAGGGTCTAATGAGGTTCTAAATGGAGAAGGGGTTGATATTTAAAGGGTTGAGGTGCTCCATTATTCAAAAATATGTCAGAGTTCCTAGACAAAAATCAGTCATTATGGTATTAATGGAAGGAAAATGTAAAGGCATTCTCACCTTTCCATGGACACCCCATGCAAACCCCCAAAATAAATTAATTACAGATGGAATTTCAAAGGTTTTTACTGATGTCACAGGTCAGACAAAGCCCAATACTTATACTATCACTACTACTGCAGCCCAATATACTACCAAAAGCCCTTATCTCGTTGCGATATCGCTAGAGAATCGCCAGCTAGGCTCTGTTGACTGAATACGAGCTGTTGCGATATCGTTAGGACCACGTAACATATAAGCGATTCTGTGACGAGTTCGCTTGTGCTGAGTCTACTAATAAACGTGACACTGACGATATCGCTAGGAACACGCACTATAGCAACAGTTAAATGATTTTGCAGAAAAAGTAACATTTACGATGAAGCTAGTGATTTAGCGAGCGATTTTGCTGAAAAAATAACCTTATGAAAACAAGAACAGCTATTCAATAATTAAATTAATGTGCCAAAATGGCAGACATAAACTTATTACAATCCTAACAAATTTTACATAAAAAACAACAGAACAAAATAAGAAATAAACTACAACATCCAAAGTGGCGGAGGGGTTAGAAGGACGTGAAGCACTTCCTGCTCGCAAGTTCATGCATCACATTCGATGTCCGCTGGATCAACCCTCGTGTAGCGCCGGTACCTGAAGCCGTGATTGAGGTCAGCATGTTCCTGGCAGCATCTAGGCCTAGGCACTACTACATCGAGGTACCCCAAGTAGTGCGCATTGCCCCAGGCATAAGCCAATTCGAGGGTGACGCGATCCCGAACTTCCTTGAGGCCTTTCTTGTCGGTTCTCTTCATCTCGGTGATTACATCCATGCCTCTCTGAGCATCACCTTCGCAGATTGCAAATATAGCCAAGGCATAGGCCGACTCTCTATGACCTATTGCAGAAGCCTCGGTGAGCCACTGTCGAGCCCAATCGGTCGCACTAAAGCTCACATACCGATGAAGAACGTGTCTGAACGTAACACGAATCATTATAAGATGAATCATGTCATCTGGGAGGGCGCTGAAAAGTGTCAAATCCATGGGAAGAAGAAGGCAAAGAATAGGAGAAGTTTGAAGGGAATATGGGAATGAAGGCTCTGATGGGGCTCTAAAGGGAGAAGGGGCTGACTTTTATAGGGGTGATGTTCTACATTGGTCAAAAACATGTGAGAGTTCCGAGACTAAAATTAGTAATTGCAATATTAAAAGAAGAAAAATGTAAAGGCATTCACACCTTTTCATTGACCACATTCACACCCCCAAACAAAATAATTACTGATGGAATTTCAAAGGTTTTTATTTATGGGTCCGTAGACTGTAGCGATATCGCTACTCTCCAAGCCTAACAATTGTTTGTCAGGTGTGTCAAGCTTTGTTGTTACGAACTCGCTAGAGAATCTCAAGCTAGGCTTTGTCGACTGAATACGACTTGTTGCGAGGTCGCTACTATAAGTTACACAGGTAGCGACTTCGCTAGGGAGGCGCCAACTTATGCTACAAGTATGCGATGTTTATAAAAGCTAATTAATAACAATTAATAAACTTATATAAAATGTAAAGGACAAGGTATCAAAAAAAAAACCTATTAGTTGATTAAATGTGCCAAAATGGCAAACAAAAGGTTATTACAATCCTAACAAATTTGGGCTAAAAAAGAAAAAAATATAATCAAACAACAAATAAACTAGAATATTTAGCCTAAACGAGGACCGAGGACGTGAAGCAATTCCTGACCGCAGGTACATGCATCACATGAGATGTCCGCTGGATCAAGCCTGTCCCAGCGATCGTACCTCACTCTGTGATTGAGGTCAGCATGTTCCACGCAGCAGATCGGCCTGTGCGTGACTACCTCATCACTGAGGAACCTGTAGTAGATCGGCCAACCCCGGGTATTACCCAAACCGGCTCTGGCACGTACTCGAGCTTCCCGGAGGCCTTTCTTACCGGTTCTCTTCAGGGTGGTGATCACATTCATGCCTTTCTGAATGTCACCCTCGCAACATATTGCAAATATGGCCAAGACATAGGTCGAGTCTGTGTGACCTAGTGCAGAAGCGTCGGTGAGCCATTGTTGATGCCATTCTGTCGCTCTTCCAGTCGCGTACGCACGAAGAACCGAGTCGAAGTAAACACGAATCAGGATTAGATTTATCATGTCATTTGGGAGGGCTTTGAATATAGACAAATCCATGGGAAGCAAAAGGCAAACAATAGGAGAAGGGAGAAGGGAATGTGGGAATGAAGGATCTAGTGGGGTTCTAAAGGGAGAAGAGGTTGATATTTATAGGGTTGAGGTGCTCCATTTATGAAAAAGATTGTAGAGTTCCTAGTAAAAAAGTAAAAGCATTTTTACCTTTTCAAGATATCCTCATGCAAACCCCAAAAAAAAGTTAATTCCTTATGGAATTTGAAAGGTTATACTTAATTTTTTTGAATGTTAATTCATCAAATCAAACTAAACTAAATTGAAAGTATTGAATTTGTTTTTTTTTATTTTAATCTTGAAAAAAAAGAGCATGTGCTAAATAATAATCCTGAGTTGATAAACTTTATCTCTACATTTTAAAATTATTATATTTCGACTAGATTAATGTTGATAAATAAAGCTCCTACCTAGCTATGGCGGCGGCGTCGTTTGTGGGTTTGTGGGTTTAGGGTTAGGGTTTAACTGTGGTAACGTGTACACTAGCGATATCGCTACCACAGAAGCTAATTAGCGATATCGCTACCATAAGTTACATAGGTAGCGAGTTCGCTAGTGAGGCGCCAACTTGGCTCTATTGACTGAATACGACTTGTTGCGAGCTCGCTACTTTTCAATTACACAAATAGCGAGTTCGCTAGTGAGGCGCCAACTTGGCTCTGTTGACTGAATACGACTTGTTGCGAGCTCTCTACTTTTCAGTTAGTGAGGTAGCGAGTTCGCTAGTGAGGCGCCAACTTGGCTCTGTTGACTGAGTACGACACGTAGCGATCTCGCAAGTTACACGTAAATAGGAGCGAGGACCAAGTGATATCGCTAGGAGCACGCACTATACCAAAAGTACTTGATTTTGCTGAACTGAAGTAACAACTCTAAAAATAATTGAACAGTGTACATCTAAAAATTGTTGAAGTTATTGACCACATTCTTGTAACCAAAATGGCATCTTTGGTGACGCGTACACAAGTGATCATAATCCAAAAACTAGCTAATATTCAAAAAAGTAAATGTTTAAACCAATCTAAACTACGAAATCACAGGCCTGCGACTAACATATCATGCAAGTCATCAACACACATCTTGTCGCTGCCTTCGGCCTTTTCCCCCGAACTGCCTCCATCGGTTTGCTTGTCTTGCTCGTTCTGGCCTGCTGGTTGAGCTTCAGTCTCGATGCAGGTGTTCTCTTCTTTGCCTTGGCCCGGTTCAACATCCTCGTCGGGTTCTCCGATCAGCCTCTCTTTCCTAATCATCTCATACCTCGCCGGCTCATCTTCTGCATCAGAGTCGCTGTCATGATGATCACCATCATCACCATCATCACTATCCGCATCTGCATCCCTTACATGATCAGCAACAAGCTTCCCATCGGATGGCTCCTCCTCGCTGGCTGTAGCTAAATCTTCGCTAGGACCCGCGGTGTCTTTTTGCTTGGGAAATGTGGTGCGGAAATCAGGTACTTCCTCCTCATCGCTCAGATCGCACTCCACTACCCCGCTGGATATCAGTTCGCCGAGCCGTTCGTTGTTAGCACGTGCCCTTTTCTCGGCCATTTCAATCTCATTCAATAACTAGCCCATAAACACCACAAGCCTACCACGGGCATCAAATACAGCATCTAAACAAACAAATCAAGGTTGATAAGAACCAATTATTAACAAATTAAACAACTTGAACCAACTACAGTTAATAACAAGCTAGAATCATACCTGATACTCCCATCCTACCCCTTGCCCTTCTGGCTGCCTCTTCAGCTTTTTTCTTTCTCGCGTACTTCCCATCGGCCTTCAACTCTAACCTCTTGTGCTTGAGCCACTCCTTGTCGTATTTGCCGAGCGGCATGGGACGGCCTCTTGGAAAAATACTCGCTTTCCTGATCAGAGCTACAATCAAATTGCCATACGGAAGCGCGGCGTTCTTGTGTCTGGCCATCTTCATCATTTGAGTCAGAATTGTGAAGCCGGGGTTGATTGGAAGCTTATCCATGATATAGTAGAACACCATGAGACTGCAAACTATGGGCTCACATGCATGCCCTAGGGACGGGACCACATTACCGCAGATTAGCTCAAAAACTAATCTCTGCTCCTCGGTAAGCCTGTGGATCGGGTAAAACCTAGATGTACCCAACCTATCAGAAGTCCTTTTAAACCACTTCTGACCCATCTCACCGGCCTTCAATGGTTGCTTGGGGCTAACAGAAGGAAACCTCTGCTCGTAATGTACCTCGTACGGACCATCCTTTTTGGTAGGCCTCAGGTCGGTACGAGACAGATAAGGACATTTCAGAACTTCATTGATGCTAAACTTATCGACCGTAAACTTAACACCCCGCACCATTGTAGTTATTTCCTCCACCCGTTCCTCTAAACCTAGGTTCGCATAAAATTGGAGAACCTCTTCATGGTAAACAGGCTCAGGCAACATAAGCAATGTATCTAGATGCTGTGCCCTAAAATGGTCTAGCACGTAATCTAGTTGCAGCGAAGGCACCACACTACTATCAAACACATTATTATTTACAAGTTTCCGAGAGGAACAACGCTCATACCTAGCTATGGCGGCGTCGTTGAAGAACTCAGGAGTGTCCTCCTCCTCACTGGAACTGTTGGGCCCTTCTCCACCATCATTTCCGGCAGCAGCGGCGGCGGAAGGGACGGCTGGAACTTCCGGCGGAGGCGGGGCGACTGGAACCTCTGCCTGAACCTCAGGATCCTCAGTCCGACGCCGTTTATTTCCCGTCGCCGGACCACTTCCCCGTCCACTGTCTGAGCCTCTACCACCCCGTCCTCGCACCGCTCCTCTGGTCTTTGGCCGCATTTTGTCGGAGAAGTTACAGGGTCGTCGCCGGTGATAATGGCAGAAGGGATTTCAATTTGGGGCTAATTAATTTTAGCCCGATCCCCTTTTTTTATTATTTATAGTAATAATACTTGTGATATCGCTAGCTGATACGCTTCTATATGTTGCGAGATCGCTAGTTCACAAGCATCTGTATGTTGCGAAGTCGTTAATATCTCGCTCAAGCCTGAGTATCTAGTAGCGAGTCTTAAAAAGCCTCGCCAGGCAAGCGTTCGAGTAGTGAACTCGCTACAGAAGAATCATTCTAATTAGTAGCGAGGTCGTAACCAAAAAAGCCTTTTTTTTATTTGAACTACTAACTAGCGCTATCGCAACCTCGTCGCCAACTGGTTTTCTGGGTTATGTGGGTTTGTGGGTTTGCGGGTTTGTGGGTTTGTGGGTTTGTGGGTTTGCGGGTTTGTGGGTTTAGGGTTTAGGGTTTAACTGTGGTAACGTGTATACTAGCGATTTCGCTACTACACAAGCTAATTAGATTGTAACTAAAAAATAAAACTTTTTAATTTTTTTATTAGCAATTTTCACATTCTAACATATATATATTTTATATAGATGCAGTACAATACTCTATTTGTTAAATATCCATCATGATATTCACTCAGGTAGAGTACATCTTTGTACATAAGCAGTATGACATAACTCTATGTAAAACATCAATAATTCGGTTTAAATTTTTAAACGCAATATCATATTCTTAAATATGTACATTTTATATCTAAACAGTATAATACTCAATTTGGAAAATATCGAACATCACATTTTGTCAAGCAGACTACATCAGCATGCAATGTTATTAAGCGATACTCGGTAGTATGATGAGTGATGACAGTTGGTGAGTGAACGTGTGCATGATACTTTGTTTAATTCAAGAATCGTGCTTGTAATCACATAAATGAGTTGTAATAAACTAAGTATCTCTAATGAAATGCACTTGAACTGCGCATATATATATATATATATATATATATATATATATATATATATATGTAGTTCATGTGTGAAGCTCTACTATGTTGTTGTCTCTAAACGTAAGCGATGGATAGCGTTTTCAAGCGTACACATGATGTGTAGAGTTTCTTATTGTCTTACAATTAAAGACTAAGTTTCTTAAAGCTCTTTCAAATTATGTAATTGCAGATTAAGTGACCAAATCCCTATCCCGTTCTACATGAGCATACGGCGGAACAAATGAAAATTATTCTTAAAATAGAATGATTAGTGTATTATACCATTATTTCGTTTAAATCGTGATTTAAAAATGTATCAGTGCATTTAAAAAAAAAATCTTAAGTAGGGTTCTAGCGAGCATTCGTAGCGAAATCAAAACATCCTAATAACATACTTTATGTCAGCTTTTCAGTTACGATGTCGCTAGAAGTATAAAGTAGAGCATAAAAGGCAATCACATGAGCACGTAACGACTTCGTAAATAGCCACGTCAGGCGTAACGAGAGAGTTCCGATTTCGCAACAAGGTAAGCTAGAATAAAGTAAACACGTTATAGAACAGAAAAATACTACACTTTTGGCATCTTATCCATCACTTCTTACGGGTTTCATCTCCAAAAGTTCAAACTTTTGCACATCTTCTCAAATCTCCTCAACTTTCTTCACATCAAATCTCCATTACCCATCCCATACATCTTCTCACATCAATTGTGTCAAAACAAAGTGGAACTAGCCACTAATTGGATGCAAAAAATTTGTAAGTTTTGCAATAAATTTTCAACCACATTTTTGCCTATAGTTTTTGCAATTAATGTCAATCTTTATTTGTTCTTGTTCAATTTGGTAACATCCTTTGTTATGGGTAGGAGAGGGACAAACAAGGTAGACCATCCCCAACCAAAATAATCAATTCTACCGACACAACTTTGTCATATACCAAAGGTACGATTTGTTTCATTCTTATTTGCTAAAAATTTGATTTTCTTGTACATAGTGCCTCCATTTATCATGTTATTACTAAATATCATGTCAGAAGCATGTCCTGAATGAAAATCAAGATTTTCTTTTAAAATTCTCCATAGCTTGCTTAGCCCTAAATTTTAGGATTATGAAATATAATGTTTTTACTACATAGTACAACTTTGATTTATTAGTATTGTGTTAGTCATTAACTAATTTCAATATACAAAGGAAGCTTAATGGAGAGCCCTTCAAGTTCCGTTAACTCCGACTCAAGTGTGGGGGGAAATGTTATTGGCGGTTCAAGTGAGGTTAGAAGACAACGAGAAGTGACTCGCGAATCGAAAGAAGCTCAACTCCTCACACATTGTCGCGAATTAAAGATTAGGATCGATAACAAAATACTAACACATGTCAAGTTTAATGACATTGGTGTTGCTATTTCACCCGACGATGATGCCGCGCGATGGTCGAGTTGGTGTGCTAAGACGGGTAGGATACGCACACCATTAGACACAACGGATTGGAGGCTACTAAGCATCGACATCAAAAAGGATATATGGAAGGAATGCAAGGTTAGTGTGGTACTTGTTATTTTTAATTTTAATTGAAAATTGTGAGTGTGACTATTTTTATGATCACATTTGTAGCGCCCCTTTATTATCGAGGCAACATCCTATGATCAAGTGAAGAAGAAGGCTCTTCAAATCGCATCAAAAGCTCATCGAGAACACAAATATACCCTTGCCAAGGATTATATCAAACCGAAGGGCACGAGGTTTGGGCAAGATCCAAGTACGCGTTACAATCACATTGTAACCCTTACTTGGGAGGCATTCAAGAAACGATGGTTAGAAAATGATGCAAAGGTTAGTTTACTTACTACATCTTGCAATAATAGTGTCATGCGAATTAGCAAAATATTTTTTTTTCGGTTAGTGCTTTATTCCTAAAATAACATAGAATTTTTAAAAGGGTTTCGGGGATAGGAAGCGCAAAGCCAGTGCTGATAATGTTATGCCTTACACCGGGGGTAGGGCGGGGTACTTGGGTGTGGGGAAGAAGACCTAAAATAAAAACATGAAACCGAGGTGAAAGAGCTTGTGGATGGGGGCATGGACGCGGAAGTGGCGAACAAGCTAGTCATTGCCGAAGACCCTACAACATATAGTAGACAACAATTATTCGTCTTGGGTAGAATTAAAAAAGACGGGACTTTCTCAAGTGATGAGGCAAAAAGGGTGGCTAATCGAGTGGTACGCTTTACCTACTACGCCATACCATGTTCCATTTTAGTATCTACAATCACACCATCAAACACAACAATTGATTACGATAATAACTTTTCATTTACTATACTACCTTTTTAGGACGAGGTCGAGCGTGAAGTTGAAGAAGGCTTGTTCATCCCTGTCGGTAAACAAGATGTGCTACGTAGGGCACTTGGGAAGGCCGAGCATCCGGGAAGAGCTAAGGGAATTGGTGGTTATGTTACTCAAATAGAGGCGTTTGGTATCAAACGTAGTAGTAAAGACCCTAAACCATCCAAACACCAAATAGCATTGAACCAAGCCAAAAAATCCGACCAAGAGGTCAAGAAATTGAAAACAATGTTGGCCAATATATGTTCTTTTATAAAGTATCCTCTTCAATCCGATGTTTGTGACACCGATCCAATCAATGGACCCTCGTCTAGAGGTTCACATCCTTCCCCACCACAACATGAGGTTGACCAACCTACTTTTGACCAACCTATTTTTGACGAACCTATTGTTGAACCCAACAAGGAAATATGCACAACTTCGGCCCCTATCAAAGAGCAAGTTCACATACAACCATCCGATCCCAAACCAAAGGTACGTTTAATTACTTGCACCTCAATCAAATGAATAATTCTACACAACTCAAGATTATTGATATTTTTTAAATATACTCATCCTACATGTCTAATTCGACCTAATTAAACATGCCTTATTTGTATATTAGAACTCCCCTTCTTGCAAGTTGTACGCTGAATGTGGGATGAATTCTCAACCCCGCCACGTTGCAATGGGAAATTCATATCCTGACATGGCACTACATCATGAAGCCAAAGTACCTATTGGTTTCGTTAGGGTTTCTATACTACATGTGTTAGTCGAGGATCCGTTGGTACCGGTCGCGGATCAAGAGTGCACGACAGTGGGTAAAGGTTTGGGCCGTTTTTTTGTGTGGCCCAAATGGTTGGTCGTTGATGTGAATTCTAATTCTATCCCAATTAATAAAAACACACCTTCACCCGTCGTAGACCCGCTACATTTTCCGGTAGCTAAGAAACCGATGTCGGTGGGAGAAGTTGGATTCATAAAATCACTCCCGGGATTCCTTCGCACGTTTTATGATCTAGTGGGCCACCAAAGTCGGGATTCTGTTTACTATTTCTACTCCAATAAACAGGTGTTCGGCGAAGCGAGGGAATTAGTCGTTCCATGGGAAGACTTTGCCCTTTTCCGGCACTATAAAACCCTTCCCGAAACAATCCTTATACTACATCAAATGTAAGCTACTTGATCTCATCTCTTCTATCGTATTGCAAGTTACGAATTTTCATGTACTTGTGCACTATTATACGTTCATATCCCATCTATTGTTTATTTAGGTACATGCAATGCCTTGCTCTAAATGCAAAGACTTTCGTTGGGTTTTTGCACCCAATATGCTTGCAAGAAATGAATGAAGGTAATCAATCACGACTTGCTTATCTCTCTAAGATCCTTAGTGACAAGACCAAGACAATTTACATAAGCCCATATCTAGAGGGGTTAGTTTTCTTTGTTACAATTGGATATTTGCACTTCGTAAACATTATAATCTTCGAGACGGGTTCTTACATTTTCAGTTCTTAAAATATGTAGCGGCCATTGGAGTTTTGTAGCTATGATACCATCGTTGAAGCGAGTGTATTGGATGGACCCGCTACACTTTGGTCCATCTACAAAATTTGCAGATTTATTAGAGGTTGCTATGCATAGTGCACATGACCACACACTACTTCCCTTCAACCTTATACAGATTCAGGTGACAGTACAAATCCAATGCTCATTTATTTCCACTATGATTTCATTACAAATCATTTGTTATACTTCTTAACTTTCAGCACCGAAAGAAATTGTCAAACTGGGAGTGCGGTTACTATATGATGTTGTACGCAAGCGAGTGTGTAGTTGGCCTTGTTCAAGATAATTTGGAATTACATCGCGTAAGCATTCTTATAACCTACTTATTGTACCTATTACTATCTACGTTGCATTTAATAGTATTAAAAAAACATTTCATATTCTTAGATTATCGAGGAAAATCATGCACCGTACACCAAGAAGGAGTTGGAGGATGGTAGAGATGCATTGGCTAGACACTTGGTCCTTGTTAGATCTCGGTACATCTCTAGGCCTCACATTCCCAATAAAAGCTAGTTTCTTTTTTTGTCAAATGGATGCATATACTTTTGAGTTCCATTACTTCCATTGTGTGGATTGATAGTGTTTCATGTTCATGTTTTGTGCTTAGATACCATGCATCTTGCAATTGACAACTTAGACAATTAAAATGAAACCTAATTTTAGTGGAAATGGGTGGAAATGGCTCAAATCCTATAATTTTGTGATACTTACGAATTCCCTGCGAGATCGTTACTTCTCTCGCCCGTAACATTAAAATAGTTGCGATCATCTTGTACTATCGCTACTTCAATCGCCCGAATTATATTTATGAGCTTAGTTTTTGCGCCCTCGCTACCCAATCGCTCGTTCTTCTCTGCCTCTCTAATCTGATCTCTGTCAAGCTCGTAACAATACACGCCAAAACCAGGCGAATGTCTAGCTTACTCGTAACGTCATTTTTTTTCTCGCTCACCCGGTGCTTAAACGATGTTGTTTAATGGTTCTGAGCTTAGTTTTTGCGCCCTCGCTACCCAATCGCTCGTTCTTCTCTGCCTCTCCAATCTGATCTCTGTCGAGCTCGTAACCATACACGCCAAAGCCAGGCGAATGTCTAGCTTACTCGTAACGTCATTTTTTTTCTCGCTCACCCAGTGCTAAAACGACGTCGTTTAATTTTAGCGAGATCAGTAGCGAATTCGTTACTACACACATAAGCGATTTTCTTACGATATCGTTAACTCTCTCGAACCAACAACTTTTATTATATTTTTATAATATCATTTTCACAATTTTTATATTTTTACAATTTTTATGAAAAACAATTGTTCGGTTGCGACCTCGCTACGGTGTTACTAGCGAGTAGCTAGTGGCTGTCGTAACCTGGCTCGTTTTGATTAACCAGAATTGTTTAATTTGGCTTGTAACGAGTTCGCTACCTATGATCGAGCGATTCGCCTCTATTTGTCGTAACCAGTCTCGTCAGCAGATAAATATATGACAAACTAGGTTCACTTACGAGATCGTAACCACTATTAGCGATCCGCACGGTGGAAGTCGTAACCAGTCTCGTACACATTCATAACAGTCTAGGCTTTTCAATGTAGCGAACTCGTTAGTATTTCATCTGGCGATCCGTAAGCTGCTGTCGTAACATAACAATCAACCATTTGTTTGGGACTAGCGTTTGCTAGTTACGGTATCGCAACGAGCCAATTCATATCATACAGACTTTCACACTAGCGAGTTTGTAAGCTTTTAGCAAGGCGTATAAGCCTACATCCAAGGCGGAAACAAACGCCTTAAACCCAAAAACATCTAAGGCTAAAGAGGAACCGCCTTAGATGATTTTTCTCATTCAAGTCACTACCAGGGAAGGCATTTGTTTTCTGCCTTAACACATGAAGGATGAACTGCCTTAGATGGCTTGATATTCTAGTAGTGTAGAGAAATAACAAAAGTTACGATTCACAATATAAGAAAAAAGTAACGTGAAAATTACCTTTAAAATAAATAGTAACTTAAAAGTGTATTCTTACTTCTCTAGATATGGGGCCAAGAATATACTCTTGCTCTTGTCACTAATGGACTTGGTTAGATATTCAAGTCGCTTTTTATCTCCTTCTCCACATACTTGCAAAAAAGATGGGTGCAAGATGCCGATAAATGATTTTTTAGCCGCCACAGCAACGTAATTCATGTACCTTGAAATAGAAATAGGAAAGTAACATGGAGTTATAGTAATATGAATAATGATAAAAGATTTAAATTATAAATAAAATTGTAGAAAATGATGAACTTACATTTGGAGCAAGGTGAGGATGGTGTGTGGAAGTGATTTATTGGACCAGAAATAGGAAAAATCTTCCCATGGAACCATAATTTCCGTTGATTCTCCAAATACCGCTGCAGTAGCCACAAAGTAGTAGACGGAGTTGTGGTCGTGGAGACTAATAGCATCATACAAGGTTCTAACAAAACCGGGGATAGATTTCGGGAAGTTAAGTTCATTGCGTTTAATTGGAATTCTAGCAATCGGAAAATTTAGGTCGGTGGGTTGTATGGGTTTCTTTCTTTTTTTTGAGAACAAGGGTGGATTTTGCATCAACCACCAACCACTTAGGCCACACAAAGAACATACTCAAGCCTTGACCTACGGTTTTGTGCTCGATATTTGCCACCGGCAATAATGCATCTTTTACCAACACCTCATCTATACTAACCCTAATAAAACCCTTGTTTCACCATGATTAGTTGTCATGCTTTCATAGGAATTATCATTTGCAGCATGTTGTGGTTGGTCATCATTCGCACTAACGACATATAACTTGCAACAAGAGTAAACCTAGGTAAATTAGACAATAAAAAATCCGCTCACTTGTAAACTCCTTAGAACTAGTAGGTTAATAAGTGCATATGAAGATAGAATTTGGAACGTAGAAGGTACGCAACTTAGGCATGGGGTTTGATTGGTTTACCACGCCTTGCTCACGAATGGGGTGTGTGGGTGTGTTGTTTTCGTTACCTACCTCAACATTTTGTTGAACCACATCCTCTTGAGGAGGAGATGGATGTGAGCCTCTAGAAGAAGGCTTACTCGAGGGATGTGGTTCAATAAAATTATCGGGAATAGGGAAATTTACAAACCTACACACATCGGCCACCCAAGATTTAATTTCCTTCAACTCTTGCTTGGATTGTTTTGCTTCATTCAACGCTACTTGTAGTTTTGAAGACTTAAGGTCTTTACTACGCTTGATTCTGAAAGCTTCAATTTGGGTCGCATAGCCTCCAACTCCCTTGGCCCTCCCGGGATGTTCCTTTTTTGGTAAAACTTTATCCAAAACATTGTTTTTACCAACGGGGATGAACAATCCTTCTTGAACCTCTCGCTCCACCTCAGTCTAATAAAATAGTTAAATGTGGTTGATGAATGGTGTATAAAAATTTCGAATCCTACAAGAGTTGATAACAAACCACTTTGTCGGCAATGTTCTTAGCCGCGGTACTAGAGAATTTTCTATCCTTCTTGATTCGACCCAAAACGAATAATTGTTGCCTCTTGTATGTTGTAGGGTCATCGACCACTACTTGTTTCATTGCCTCTTCCTCATCCATTCCCCCATCTACAAGCGCCTTCACTTCATCTAATCTTTTATTCTTCGAGTTTCTTTTTGCAACCCCAATATAGCCACTACGACCACCGGTATAGGGTATTGTGTTGAAAGACGCTGCCGTTTTCTTTTTAAGACCAACACCCTTTGAATGTGGTAGTACACATGTAAATTAGTAGTCACAATTTTAAATATATGAAATAATGTAGGATTCAAATAATTTGAATATCAAATGAAAAATAAACTAACCTTAGCATCGTTCTCTAACCATCGTTTCTTGAATATTTTCAAGTTTTTGTTACGATGTGATTGTACCGATCCATGGGGTTTTGACCATATCTCTTGCCACCTACTCTTAGGTAATCTCTTTCTAGGGTATATTTGTGTTCCCGGTGAGCTTTTGATACGATTTGGAAAGCCTTCTTCTTGACTTGTTCCAAATCTCGAGCTTCAATTACAAATGGCCGCTACACATTAAACATTTAAGTCATATTACCTTTGTAAAAGATAAATCAATGTCAAACAATAAGAATAGAACCAATTGGTAATTAAAATGGTGAGTAAAAATCTAACCTTGCACTCTTTCCAAATATCTTTTTTAATGTCGGGGTGGAAAAGTATCCAATCCTCGGTTTCTAAAGGAACTTGTAATCTTCCCATTTTTCCGCACCAACTAGACCATCGAGCGGCATCATCACCGGGCTTGATAGCAACTCCCAAGTCATTAAATTTGACGTGAGTTAGAATTTTGTTATCAATTCTAATTTCTATCTGTCGACAATGCGTCCTCAATTGTTCTTCCGAACAAGTGCGCCTAACACTCTTCTTCCTATGTACTTTAGTAGAGACGACTTTTGACACTTTATCACCGCTAGTTTGGGACGAGGAAGATGTCGTTGGGCTTTCCATGACCCTAAACTTAATTTAATATGTCAAATTAGTGCGAACATATTTTGTACAATGACACATGAAACACATTCATGCAAGTACCTAATTTCATGTCATATAGTTTAACTTTAAACATGTGGTTCACATTTATCCCTAATAATTGGATATTTATGGAAAAACAACAACAACATGAGTATAAACAAACATACCCTTAGAAGAGAAACTATGAATGATCTAGGATTGGATGTGGTGACTTGTATGGGTCAACCTAAGTTGTCTTACTAGTACCCACAAGAAACAAGAAGAGGAAGTGGAAAAAAACCGTACATCACGTGCTTGTTGTTGAATTGCATTAATTGCAACAAAGACCAACCTTAAGCATTGGTGTATATGGTCAATTTCATGGGTTTAGGGTATTGATTCAAGTTTGTGATGAAGCTTGGTTGTGGATTGAAGTTTGGAGATGGAAATGATGAAAATTAGACAAAGAAGAAGGGGAAAATATGTTTTTTGGATGTGAAGCCGCAATCTCTTAGTGATAAGATTTAGTATTTGTGGATCAAATTTGGTTGACTTTGTATTCATGACAGGTTACGATATCGCTAAGTTTAAAAATGAAATAATTGAATACTTACGATATCTTTACTGCTTGTATTGTAACATGAAATACATTAAAAAAATACCTATTCCAAAACCCACACTCAACCCTAAACCCTCCAAACCCACGCTAAAAAATTTGTATTTTGTGGAATAGGTTACTATTTAGTAAGTATCCAATCGAAATCCTAAACTTGTATTTCATAGTACGCAAATCAAGTATGAAATACACGACACAACAACAGATATAATATGAATGAAGCTAGATAGAGTTATTTATTCGCTAAACAAGAAATGTATTTTAGGGAATTTATGAATCTATGTTGGTTGCTAAACATTGACTAGTATTGCTTATGATTGATTGGACCTTTGTAGCTGGGTGCACTGTGCAAAACTTCAAAATGAGAACTATAGTATTAAGTATTTTATCGACCCTGTACTTCCTTTAGGACAAGAACGAATATACAATTTTGTTTCAAGCTACCTGGACTTTCCGGCATGTGAACTTGTCTGTTTGATCGTGTTACTTGTACCTAACAGTTGTGCATGATCGTCTTGATTCCTCATTTATGTAAGATGAAAAGTAATTATTATAGTTATCATTTATTTTAATACACAAAGTATGAGAATTATAATTTGGTTTAAGATGACGTACACCTTCTGGGATGTGAGCTTGTACGTTTGCTCGTGTTACTTGTACCTGACAAGTCAGCATAATGTTTTCATTCTCCATTTATGTAACATTACAAAGAATTAATTACTACAGTTATTAATTATTATGTATACACAAATAAACATATGTAAAAGTTATTTTTCATCATTTGAAGTATGCATATTCAATCATTATTCCTTCATACGGTGTTACTTACGTTTTAGCAAGTACAACAAATACAGGAAAAACACATACATAACCCTAAACCCATACATAACCCTAAACCCTCAAAACCCACGTAATAAATGGATGCGGCGCCAGACGTAGCTATATAGTAAGTATAGGATATATGTTCAAAAAGGTGTTTGGGTCATGCGGGCTGACTTTGGCCACGGTTGGGTCTGGTGATAATGGTGTGCATGTGGGCTGAATTGTGCAAGTGTTGAAGCATTGACGGGTGTTTCATGGTAATTTTGCTCGGGTCGGAGACTTATCAAGCTCTTCATGAAACCTATAATCATATATACTGATCAAAGTAGATGTGATAAGGCGATGTGGGAAAAAAACAAGTCGTACTAACTATATCGTAACAAAAACTCGCTAGTGTCTGGATTTCAAAAACTCGCTATCGTAACAAAAACCTATAATATGTCGCTTGGTTTTAAAAAAAGACAAACTGCGTATACTTAATATATCGTAAGTCAGGTATTCAATTATTAAAAGTAGACCGGCCAAGGTGGCGATATCGTAAGTGTTTGTAGTATAAATATAAAAAAACGGGGGATTGAAATCCCCCAAATTAGAAAACCTATCTCCCACAAACCCGATCGGAAAATCGTCCAAAGTTCATCAATTTACTTCCATACACGCCTTTTAAACCCCAAATCAACTTTGGCACCAGCTGGGAGAGCAGGTGGGAGGGGAAGAGGACGCGGTGGAGCTGGAAAGCAGAGGGGACGAGCTGAGTTTGAGCAAGAAGAACCACCGGTTCAACCTCCTCCACAATCTCCACCAGTCACTGCCGCTGAAGATCCTGCTGAGGATGTGCCGGAACCGGAGCATCCACCTTTCTTCAACGAATTGCGAGAAATAGGTATGAAACCTTACGCCGTCGTAACATAGTTAACAACCAGGTTTTAAATTTGGCTGAGTTAGACTCGTTGAAACTAGACTATGTGTTAGACTACTTTAGGAAACAACATCTAGAAAAACTATTAGCCCTACCCGACCCTGTGTATGTGGAGGAGTTGCTCCAATTCTATGCTAATCTAGGGTTAAAAGATGGTGTTGACGAAGTTACGACTGTAGTGAGGGGAAAGAAGTTTACAGTTGACAAATTATTGATAAATGAGGTGCTAGGTTGTCCGTACACTACTAGAAAACACTTAAGACCGACCAACCCTAAAAAACCTTACGAGGTTTACTATGAGCAGAAGATGCCTAGTAAAAGCCCTAAGCAACCTATCGATCCAGTGGCTGAGGGTCGTAAGTTGTTTCATCGTCGGTCTAGGATCGTTGAGACTGTCAGGAAATTACTACACATCTATTGACTGAGAAGCAGATATTGGTGTGGGAGTTTATCTGTAAAAATGTGCTTCCGTCGAAGGGGAATACATGTGAGCCAACGTGCGCCACCCTCAGCTTGTTCTACTACATGATAGAAGGGTATGAAATCAACCCCGGATACACCATTATGAGGTACATGATGAGGCAAGCTAAACACAAGTCCTCCACGATTCCATATGGTGGCTTGGTGACAGCTATCCTGCGGAAAATTGGTGTTGTTCCTCAGGGTCAGCCGCTGCCCCTTTTGCTCTATACCAAGAAGTGGCTGACGCATAAGCGCCTTGAATTAAAGGAGGATGGTAAGTACGCTAGCAAACCAGACGGCGTGGAAAGGATTAGGAGAGCTAGAGGTGGAGCCGACTGCACAGGTAACATTATTGAGTTATATAGTTTGCAATGATGTTATTTGTTTCATTTGTAGTGTTAATATACTCATTTGTGTGTCTGTTGATTGAATTTTTTTCAGAAGCTGTGATAGATAATCGCGCAAGCCTATTAGTTCAACTAGGTTCTCTGGTTGCTGAACTTGGCGAGGCAAAGGCAGCCTGCGCTGGCAATTGCGATGCATTGATGACATTACTGCAGAAAGGGGACCTGGAAATGGATCTCAGCGACGAAGAAAACATACCTGATTTCACCATCAAACCACTCCACAAGCCAGCAACCGCGCAACAGAGTTCATCAGCACCGGCTACGGCTGCCAAAGGATCTGAGGGTGCAGCTAGTTCTTCCAAGGCTCCCGCTGATGTTTTTTTTTTAAAGATAAACCACACCATGGTGGGGTGTTTTTATTAGGGACACCACTCTCGAAAGGACCAAAAATGGTCATAGTTTTACAATAAAGGTAGTTGCAGATAAAAATAGATGTGGAGCTTGAGACCAAAAGAAAAAATCTTGATAACTTTGAAACTCTACGAGCATTTTAGCGAATCGTTAGACGAAACACAGTTTAGCCAATAGGGGTAAGATTATCAAGATTTTGTATCAAGCACCACTTACAAAACTAGTGACTAATGAGGAATAAAGGAAGGTTCAGTAAACTGGATCAATGTGCAGGACATTCTTGATACAGCCTGATTGAGAGTTATGTGCCTGGAAAAGTCTTCCTTCATTGTCTGAGCATCTACCTCCCTAGCATGATATGCTAGGGGCCTTCTGCAACTGTAAAGGAAAAAGTAGAGCAGTAAGCAGTTCAAAAAGACCTGAGATTAGGTATTCCCATTGCATCAGTGGCAAGGATTCCTACAAGTGGGGGTGGAGCATCTGATGGCAAAAATTGACCAGAGTAATAGAGAGACAGTGCTTTTTTAGATAATAAATGAGCAGCACAATTGCATTCTCTCACAACATGCTTTAGACAGAAATTAACACCTAGGGCATGCAGATCATGAAAATTGCTAAGGAGTTCCCAGTTGGACTGGAAGGGGTTTTTAATCCCTGATACAGCACCGAGGCAGTCAGTTTCCAACACAAAAGGGGTTGACAAAGAAGTTCCTACTGTGAATCCAAATAGAATAGCAGCAAGTTCAGCTTGTAGTGGGGATGAGGACTGGACACATTTAAGATGCATAGAGACTACTCTACTAGCATCCCTCACCACCACACCTAATCCAGCAATACCATTAACAAATGAGGCATCAATGTTTATTTTAAGGCCTGCTTCTGGGGGTGACCATCTAACCACTCTAACTAGCTTTTGTCTATTCCTTTTCAGGTAAGGAATCAAGCGAATGTTAAGAAGGTCCCTATGCTTTTCAAATGATCCAACAAGTGGGAAAACTAAAAAATACAAGAAAGTCTGTTTCAAGCAGTTCTGAAGCATGACAGCACCATCTGTTTTGGTATTTTCAAAAATGATCCTATTTCTACTGGTCCAAAGGATCCAGAGCATTGTGCATAAGGTGACTGACTGGACTTTTGAGTGAGCCTTTGACCTTCCTTTAAATTGTAAATAATATGAAATTCTGTGCTTAGCAGATTGAAAGGAAGGGACTGGAATATTGAGCTTGAGATGCAGAAATTCTAGTAGATTTGTATTAAATGGGCACTCATTGAAGAAATGGTCTAGGGAGTCAGAATGGTCGCAGTACACATATTTAGAAGGTAAGTTAAATCCCATAACACTCAAAACATCATCAAAAGGCTGTAGTCTATTATGCAGTCTCCAAATAAACACTGAGATTTTTGATGGAGTTTTATTTGACCATACCTTATGGATAACAGGGTCTGAGGAGTGTGATCTTCTAAAGGCTCTGTAAGCTGATCTAACAGTGAAAAGGCCATCTTTTGCAGGCTTCCACACCAAGGTATCCTCATGAGTGTGTTGGATCTTGAAGTCCTGCAGAAAAATCATAGTACTGGTAGCTAATAAAAGTTCCAATAAGGTTATGTACTGAGTTTTGTTTTCACAAAATTCAGAGACAGATATATCAGAGAAAGGCATATCAGAAGAATCAATTTTATAAGTGCACCCTCTCCTGTCCAGTTAGCATCCCAAAAAGGGGAATTTCCTTTTCCTATGATGACCTGGGAATTACTGTTGGCCATTTCTGTGCCAGAGCAGATTCTCCTCCAAGTATGGGAGGTCTTGCAGGTCTTTGGCAGTGACCATAAAAATGCAGTCCATAAGGTGTCATTTTTCTGCATCTTCCACCAAAGTTTGCAGGAAAAGGCCAGTACAATGGCTCTTATATCCCTGAAACCCAACCCATTCTCATATGTGGGAAGTGCCATCTTGGACCAGCTTCTCCATATCCTCTTTTGACCAACATCAGACTCACCCCAAAAACATTTGACTGCCATGGTCTCCATTTTTTTAATGACTGTCTTTGGAGGATCCAGTACTGAGAAGATTAGTGTGGGGATTGAGAAAAGAACATGGTTTATAAGTACTAATTTTCCTGCCATGGATAACCATCTGTTTTTCCAATTGTGAATAAGATTGTCCATTCTTTCCAGTACTGGCTGGTAATAGATAATTTTATTCCTTCCAGTGAAAACTGGGACACCCAAATACTTGAATGGCAGAGAGCCTTCTCTCATTTCAGTTGCAGCCCTTATCCTTCTTTTCATTGGATTGGTGGACTGGGAGTTAACATAGAACTCTGACTTGTTGTAGTTCACCTTCTGCCCAATTGCTGCTTCATAGGCTTTCAGAAACCTGATAAGTCTCTTCATGTTTTTCTTCCCAGCATGTAAAAATATGGTTGTATCATCAGTGTACATTAGGTGAGAAACTTGGGTCACACCTCTGGGCATTCTGAATCCTTTGATAAAGTTTAGTTCCAGCAATGCCTTGAAGCCTCTGGAAAAAGCTTCAGAAATCAGATTGTACAATAAGGGCGAAAGGGGATCACCTTGCTTGATCCCCCTATTTGATTTGAAGAAGCCAGTAGCTATACCATTAATAAGCACAGAGAACCAAGCAGATGATATATTCTGGCTAATCAACTTAACTATCTTGCCATGAAAGCCAAATTCCAGCAGAACTGTGTTAAGGAATGACCAGGATACTCTATCAAAATCTTTTTCCATGTCTAATTTAACTATGACATTCTGGTGTTGCTGATTCTTATTCAACAACCTAACCATTTCTTGCATCAGCACTGTGTTATCCACTATGTCTCTTCCAGTCTGGAAAGCAGTCTGTTCAGGAGAAAGAAGCCTAGGCATTAAAGGTTTTATTCTTTCCATGATAAGCTTGGAGAAAACCTTATTTAGAAAATTGGAGAGGCTAATTGGTCTAAACTCCCTAAAATGGCTGGGGGTGGGAACTTTGGGAATGAGTGCCAGCCAAGTGCTGGTGATGGCTCTTGGTTGTTGTCTCCCATCAAAGAATTCCCTGGCAGCTTCCATCAGGTCATTTTTAATAATGTCCCAACAGTGAGTGAAGAAAGTACCTGAGTAGCCATCAGATCCTGGAGCAGCCTCTTTATTAAGGTCAAACACAGCAAATCTGAGCTCTTCTATTTCCAGAGGTCTGAGCAAATTTTCATTTTCATCCTCAGTCACCAACTTAGGGATGCACTGTTTGAAATGGTTCAAGAACTGACCTGTAATATAAGATTCTTCAGAGGATAGCAGATTCTGGAAGAAAAGCACACCTTCTTCCTGAATCTTGTTTGGGTCAGGGATCCAAACACCTTGGCTATCTTTGATTTTGTTAATCTGGCTTCTACATCTTCTCTCCTTAACTGAATGGTGGAAGTACTTTGTATTAGCATCCCCATCTTTAAGCCATCTCAGCTTAGCCTTCTGTTTCCAGAAGGCTGTAAGTTCAGTTTGCTTTCTAGTTAGGAGTGCCCTTTGAAGGTTCAGTTCTATTAGGTCACTGTCTTCTCCAGTGGTCTGATATGCAATCTCTAACTGAGCCACCTTGTGCTCAGCCTCTTTGAGGTTTTTGTGGACATCACCAAACTTCTCCTTATTCCATAGTCTCAGGGCATATTTCAGCCTCTTAAGTTTTGCAACCATCCTTGTCATGCCCCTCTCCATACACTGGCTTTCCCAACTTTCCTGAAATAGTGACATAAAACCCTCCCTCAGTGTCCACATATGCTGAAACATAAAAGGTTTTGGCATTTGCAAGTCACAGTTTTGGATGGATAAAACTAAAGGGTTGTGGTCTGAACCTAGTCTGCTAGGGATTTGGATGGAACTATGGGGAAAGAGCTCATGCCAATCTACATTACATAGACCTCTATCTAGTCTTTGTAATAAAAGGTCCTCCCTCCTCCTATTGTTTGTCCAAGTGAAGTGATTCCCCACTGTGGGAAGTTCTATGAGTCCCAGGTTGTTGATACAGGAGTTAAACTCTCTAATGCTACCTATAGGGGGTTTCTTTTTGCCCCTTCTTTCAGTAACAGAGGTGACTGTATTAAAGTCACCAATGTAGACTGTTGGGGCTCTTGGCATTACTATGAGGTCAGCCCATAAATCCCTTCTAAGAATTTTTGTTGTCTTAGCATAGACAAAGACACAATTCCAAGCAACATTAGTCATGCAATCAGAGACTGAAGTAAGCACATATTGATCAGATTGGGAGACAATATTAATATTAACATTTGAGTTCCAGAGAAGCCAGATTTTAGCATGTGAGGCACAAACAACATTTTGAAAATTGAGTTGGAATTGTAAGTTGACTAAATCAGTTTTTTCATGCCAAGGTTCATCAAACAGACAATGTCAATTTTGTGTGATATAATAAGGGTTTTCAGTCTTCATCACTTTTGAGTACCCTCTAACATTCCATACTAAAATATTACCAATGATCTTATAAATCATTGGAAATTATTTTAGTTTTTAGTGAGGTTCTCAACCACTTGTCAAGTGTGATACCCCCAGTGAATGTTTGTCTCTTTTTCCTAACACTTCTACCAGATTTATCACTAGGAAGGATATTTTCAATCATGCTTATAGGAGAGATACTAAGAGGAGTAACTTGAGGGTCTTCCAGTTGAAGTTCATCACTGTGAGCCTCTTCATACTCTGAGCCATCATCTTGCTGTTCCTGGAGTACCTGGAAAGAGTTTGATGTCTGAATTGGCTGGTAAGGAACAATTAATTGGTTCTGCATCATTCTCTGATTGATTTTCCATTCTTTCAAATTGCTAACTTGAAGGTCATCAAAAGAATAGAAAGGTACATAAGAAGGCTTTTTTAAACCTTTGAATAAATTTATTGGTTCAGTCACCTCAGTTGAAATCAAAGTAGGATTTTCAACTGAGATGATGGAAGGTTGACTTGAAGGAGTATTCAAAGGATACTGTACCTCAATTGGAGGTGATCTCTCCATGACACTGATTGGGCCAGGGGTCTGTGCCTGTAACTGGGTATGCACATCTGACTGTTTGTATGAGGGGGAAAGACCAGAGGAAGCTCCACCAGCAGCTCCACCAGAAGGGTTCACCTTTCTCCATTGCTGATAGGGCTTTCTAGGCTGCCTAAATTGGTTAAACTAGGGCTGAGACTGGGACTGGATCTTCCTATTTCTGAGTTGGGGGTGAAGAATCATGCATTCTGGCTCAGAGTGTCCAATATTTTGACTGTGTGCAAAATTGAGGGATTTCATCATATTCAATCCCACATTCTACATTATTACTAGCAGTGCCTATGACAATTGAAGTTTGCAGTTCTTTCAGCAGATTAATCTCAACGCGTACCTTAATCACCGACGGTCTTGAGAGATTGCTTGTGGCCAGGTCCATCTTGAGGAAAGCCCCAATTTGGTTCCCAAGGTCTTCAATTGCCGACAGATTGTAGAACTGGACCGGGGGATTAAGGATGGTGGCCCAAACTGGGACTATGGATGATTCCTTCTTGGTGGAGAAGTCAGGCGTCCATTTGAGCACCCGCATAGCGCTGCCGTTGATCTGACAGATGGACCTCATCCAGATCTTTTGGTAATCCTCTTTTGATTCAAGCCTAATCAGAATATGTCTGTGATCGAGGGATCCAATCTGGTACTTGCCGACGAAGCCCATCATCTGAAAAGCTCCATTGATGATCTCCATGGTTGGTTTAGCATTCGTGAATTTTCCGATAAGCGCGTTTTGGTAATGTGCCGAGAAAGTTTGAACCGCTTCCTCGGAGTAAATACAGTCCAGTTTGCCCTCAAATCTAGTGGCTATAGGTTTGATTTCAGGGTTTGTGGGTAGGGAGTTGAAAAGGGGTTGGCTTTTGGGTGCCAACGCCTGTGAATACGATTTACCACGGCGTCGCCGCCGCGGATTGGTGGCGGATCCGCCATCTAACTAGCCGTTTATGGCCGTTGGTTACACTGTTGGGGCTGAGTTAATGTCGGGAAAGTAGAGAGAAGGCAGAGAAAAATTAAGAGAGAGAAAGTCAGTATGTGTTGCGATGATGCTCTGTCAAATTGTAGGCTCCCGCTGATGTTGTTGTTGAAAATCTTAAGGCACACGCCTCTTCTGGAAAGGCTAATGGTGAAGATGATGATGACTTAGATGTTGACTCAGATGATGACGGTGACGATGACTCAGTTGATGATGATGACGATGACGATGACGGGGATGATGATGGTGGCGATACCAAGCACGACTCCAATGAATCTTCTGATGACGACGAAGATGAGGCTTCACAGTATTTGTTTATGGAGAAGGAAAAACGTGTTAGTGACGAATCCGACACTGTCGCCACCACGACTGATGGAGCTAAGGGGCAGACAAGTACTGATGATGTGGCAGCCATCACCAACGATGAACTTCAATCAGTATTAGTAGCAGGTTTAGAGTGATGTGTGTCGCTCCATGTTCCCAATGAAAAACAATATTATCAATGTAACATTAATTGATACTTTCTTTTTTTGTAGTGCAATGCACCTATCAGCTAATGCTTGATCCATCTTGTTGTCCACAGATTCACATAACATAATGTCAGTTGAAGCACTTTTTTTTTCGTACTTCTTGGCTAGTTCCTATATAGTAAGTTTGTAAGTACGGTTGGAAATTCTTTGTTACGAAGTAGAAAGTTATTAACTCATGCTTACTAACTAGTAAGAAGTCAGAATTAAGGGACAGAGCCAAACTTGGCGACAAAGCTTACGATAGATTCAGTAGAGCACCTATACTTACTATATAGCTACGACACATACATGTGTGACAGAACCTGAATCGGCGGAGTGTGTTACTATATAGCTAGAAGATACTGTCAAAGTACGTAACGACGCCGTATTGTTTTAAAAATGAGTTTGGCGCTAATATGAAATATATGTCGACCGGCAACACTAACTATGTCGTGACGGCAGCGTGGAGTGTTACTTTATCGCAACACGCTAGAAATGTTTGACAAAGGGGGAACATGCGAACGGGTAGCGGCATAGTAACCAACACTATTGTTTGACATACTGAAACGGCTATCTTACGTTATCGTAAGTGAGATTCCTATATAAAAAAAGCGTGACCAAGGACATATTATTCTGTCGCGATAATTAGATCCAGAACCTTCAAATTGTCCCCAAAACACAAAACCCTAAAGCTTTCAATCCCATATTCAATCATGGCAAGGTCGAAGCTCCCCGTACCCAATCCTAACCGACAAGCTGGCGGATCCCAATCGGCCCCCCGTGCCCAGGAAGCTCCAACAGCGCCCCGACGACCTCCACCACGTGCTAAAGCCTCAAGTTCATCCTCGGCGGACTACGACTCCAAACTATTTGTAAGTCCTAAAGCCCATGATAAGTATGATAAGTATATGAAGAATAAAGGATTGCTTGATTGCTATGTTCTAGATTTTAGCACAATAGCGGATTTAGGGTTAAGGGGTGTGATGAAAAAAATCAAGAAATGTGGCTTGCAGGAATTGTTTGGGCTTAATTATGCCACACATAAGGACGAAACTAGCCAATTTTATGCTAATTTTCATGAATTGGTAGAGGAAGAGAAGCCAACTGGTCTTTTCTACACTAGGGTGGGTGGGAAAGACTATGAAATAAGTGATGAGATATTCAATAAGGCATTGGGTGTCAAGTATGTTGTTGATGATGATGAAGGGAAGAAGCATGAGACGGATGCTCCCCCGGGATTTTACACTCACATGGGATGGCCGGAAAATGATGAAGAATTGACCCAAGCTAAGATGCAAGAATTAGCACAAAAATATTTTGGTAGAGCTCGGTCTGACCTAGGAAAGGCTAGAGAGTACCAGCTCGATAATCTTAGTTGTGAGGAGCGGATTCTTTATGAGTTTGTTCCTAGGACTATTACTCCCAATGGTGGATATATCACCGAGCTAAACTACACTAAAGTTTGCATGTTTTATTGCTTGATGATGGGGAGGCTTTCAAACCCCGGCCATGTGATCTTTGAACACATGAAACAAAGTGTGGTTGAAAATGGGAGGCATTGTAAGAAGCTTCCCTACGGGAACTTCATCATGTTCTTCATAACCCAAAGAAAAAAGAAATTTAAGTTCTCGGAGGAGGGAGTGGAGTGCACATTCTATACCCGAGATTATTTCACGAGGAACGGGAAGTGTGCATTGGAGGGTTGTAGATGGAAGTTAGTGTCAACTTCAAATAAGCGGCCTTTTACCGAGGATGATGTCCGGGACGAGGTACATGGTAAGGAGTGTTTATTTTATGATGATGTTCAAGTAATTTTGTTGTTTTCCATCGTCCATATCACCTGATTTGTTGTTATACAGAAGTACTCGTCGATTTGTTCTACAAGGGCTTAGCAGATACCGTGGAAGAAGTGAGAAAGGATGTTGCGAAACTGAATGTGCAAGCGTGGTGGACCGCACACTTTATAAGAGGAATCAAAAGAGCACAAGACAGAAAGAAGTCGAAGGTAGAAGCCCCACAAGCTCAACAACAATCCCCTCTGCCATCAACATCCACACCATCTGCCCATCAAGATTAGGATTTGTTTGTATTCTATTTTGTCTCTTGAACAAAATATTCAAGTTTAGGATTTGTTTTTATTCTATTTTGTCTTTTGAACAAAATATTCAAGTTACAAATTATTGTCATGTAATAACTATAATATTTCATGTAATGTAGTGTTTCTGATATTTCTTTGTGTTAAGCACTTATATAACAAATTTTTAAAAATGTAGGGAGCACTACTTAATTATAAAAAGGCAACATATAAATTTTCCTTATTTGTGGAACCAGTTACTATATAGCAACTTTAAGCGTCTGAAAATACTACATGCTTACGATAAAGATACTACAAAATATGGTGAGACAGTGGTAAAACATGCGAAGAAGCTTACGATATATTTAATATTAATGTAATGTAGGCGAAAAATGTTACTATATAGTAACCAATCTGGACAATACTACAAAATTTATGTTGTTGTCAAAACATCAACAATCACTGAAACGGGAGACTTTCTAAGTCGCTACTACACAATTTGGTTAGGCAGTGGTAAAACATGCGAGCAAGCTTACGATATATTTAATGTTAATGTAATGTAGGCAACAAAGGTTACTATAGAGCAACCAATCTGGACAATACTACAAAATTTATGTTCTAGTCAAAAACATCAACAATCACTGAAACGGGAGACTTTCTAAGTCGCTACTACACAATTTGGTTAGGCAGTGGGAAATAAGCGATAAATTTTACTATATCGTTAATAATCAAGTAAAAAAGGCGAAACTCTAACTATATCGTAACCATTATTCACACTAGTCATAATCTATGTCATGCTATTATTAATTAACCTAATTCAAAGGTACAAATCAACATTTACACCAACTTAACAAAAATTAATTCATGCTGTCACTAACATACTGCTTTTGCCTCTTCACAATAAATTAAAGATTTACAAACGAAATTACATATACAGGGTCCCTAATTAAACTACTTTTTTTTGGACTTGTTACGCTTCTTTGGATGTTGACGTTTTCTACCAGAAGTCTTACCAGCAGCAGTGATCCAAATTCCTTCGTCATGATCCATCCTGCTTAACACGCTTGTCACTACACTGTCATCTTCTACTAGTGTTTCGTACATGGGAGATGTAATAGCGTCTTCTGGAGTTATTTCAAAGTCCTCACCAAAACTATCACCATGGATGAACTGTTTCTTTCCGTCAACCACGATTTCCCATCGTTTGTCAGTTGGATCTTGGACGTAAAACACCTGCCGAGCTTGTGCCTCCATAATGAATGGATCATCCTTTGAGCCTCTTATTTCTCGGTTCACTAGAATCATTCCCAAATCCTCTTTACGCGTCCCCTTTAATTGGTCAACCCATTCGCATTTAAGAACTGCGATTCTCACATGAACAAAGTCCATTTCTCAAATATCTGTGATGGTACCATAGTATGCATTGTCCGCAGCGACTCCCAATTCTCCAGGGACGGAAACGCCACTGTTTTGGGTCATAGAATTCGAATCTGACGATTTCGTACCAAAAATGTAACCGCTGTCATAACCGCTGTAAGACGTTACTGTACCAAGCGGTCTTCTTGAAAGCCACTTCACAATGGAAGGATGATCGCCATCATTCTGCACGTGTATTTTTAGCCAACTAGTGAAGTCTCGACAATGAGTTTCGAGGATCGTAGGATTAGTCCAATTACAGTGCTTATTCCTAAGCTCATTAAGGTGAATTTCAAAATAGGGACTCACCGCGGAGTGATTACGAAGTATGTACAGGTGGGCAGTCGATAATTCTTTGGAAGAAGGGCTAAATTTAGCCTTATGCCGCAGTCCTATTCCATCGACCCGCCCCTCGTGTCTACTAGTTGGAAGCCCTATTGTCGGAACATCCTGCAAATAATTTGTGCAGAATTCAATCACCTCTTCAGCCACATAACGATGTACAATATTGGCATCTGGACGATATCGATTCTTTACAAAATGCTTAAAAATGCTCATATAACGCTCAAATGGGTACATCCATCTCAAATAGACCGGCCCGCACAACTTCACCTCCCTTACCTAGTGGACAATCACGTGTATCATAACATCGAAGAAGGAAGGCGGGAAGTACATCTCCAATCTACACAACACCTCCACAACCATCGTCTGCAGTTAATCCAATATCCCGCGACTCACATTTTTCCGACAAATCTGCTTAAAAAAAAACAAAGTCGGGATATTGCCTCTCTAACATGGTCAGGTAGACAACCTCTTAGTGCAATAACATTCAAGTCCTGCATCAGATTGTGACAGTCGTGCGACTTCATACCAACTAATTTTGAATCCTTAGTAAAAACGCAACTTCCAATGTTTGAGCCATAATTAGACGGTACCTTAACCGATTTCAACGTTCCACAGAAACTGTACTTCTCTTCAGACGACATTGTGTGGCATGCAGGCGGCAGGTAGGTTTTACCTGATTCCTCTTGCACCGTTGCTAGACAGGGCCTTATGCCAAGATGGACTAAATCTTTTCTAGCTTTCAAGCCATCTTTACTCTTACCCTCAGTATTCAACAAGGTCCCAACCAAAGATTCGCAAACATTCTTCTCTATATGCATAACATCTAGACAGTGGCATACCCCCAAGTGTTCCCAATAAGAAAGTTTGAAAAAAAATCGAGCATTTTTTCCAAATACCAGTCGGGACACTTTTCTTATTTCCCTTACCTAACACGTGCTCCATGTCAGATACTTTTTCAAAAATGTTTGAACCAGATAAGGGCACTAGGGCTACACCGTGCTCTTCTTTACCGTTAAACCATTTCTTGGCACGCCTCCATGAATGACTTGCAGGAAGAAAACGTCGATGTCCTTGATAAACTGCCTTCTGACCATTCTTCAATTGACAAAAGTTTGTCTTTCCTTCACAAATTGGACATGCAAAGTGCCCTTTCACTGAACACCGTCCCGGATTTCCTAGAGCGGGAAAGTCATTGATGCTCCACATTAACATGCATTTAAGTTTGAACTTCTCATCTTCGCGACTACCATCTGGAATCCTTATCCCGACCTCAAACAATGAATCCTAACTCCTCTATAAGAGGTGCTAGGTAAACATCAATGTCGTTACCCGGTTGCTTAGGCCCAGAAATCATAGTGTTCAATAACACATATTTACGTTTCATCATCAACCACGAAGGGAGGTTATAAATCACAAGCATAACCGGCCATGAACTATGGGTGTTTGACATGTTAGCAAATGGATTCATTCCATCTGTCGACAATCCTAATCTCACATACCTAGGTTCATTTGCAAACTCAGGATAAATGGCATCCATCTTCTTCCACTGGTCTCCATCAGAAGCGTGAGAAATTATATTGTCACCCTCTCGAACCCTATCAGCATGCCATGTTAACAGTTTAGCATCACGAGGATTAGCAAATAACCGCCTATCTAGGTTTTAGGGGCATGTACCACATTACTTTAGCTGGACTAGGTTTTGTCGAAGAGACCTCAGTTTCCCCACACACTTTAGCTTTACTCTCCTTCTTTTTCCATCTCGACTCACCACATACCTTGCAATCGTCCCTCAGCGCATCACCTCCTCTATAAAGCATACAATCATTCGACCAAGCGTGAATCTTAGTAAATTCCATCCCCATTGGGCATAATATCTTCTTTGCAGCATAAGCGCGACCGGGACACAAGTTATCTTGTGGAAGCAACTCTTTTACTAACTCCAACAATTCAGTCATTTCTTTATTGGAAATGCCATGTCGTACCTTTAAATTCATTAACAACAAAGTCGCACCCAATATAGAATGCCTAGCACCAACATATAATTTCGTCTCCTTATCCGCATACATTGCCTCCAGCATGCTCTGCTTCCCACTAAACTCCATAATAACATCGTCACACATGTCATTTAGTTGTTCCTTGTACTGTAGAATTTCCTCTTCAGTTCCAACTTCATCTTCCATACTCTCATCTCCATAATTACCCTCTCCATGCCATATCCATTCAATATATGCCATACCCTCTCCACAAAACCTCTACAAATTAAATGCTCACGCAAGACATCCACTTCTTCGAATATTGCATTGTTCCTACAATCCCTATATGGACATCTATCCCCGCCTATGTCTTTCTTTCTAGAATACCTCTAACCCACATTAATAAAGTTTTCAACTAAATCCAAATACTCCTTTGACAAATGTGCATTCCCTCTAATAATTCTTTCACGATCCATTGCACCAATAATGCTTCTTAAACAACAATTCAATCTCTATCTTTCCAAAAATATATCTAACTCCGTTATCCCATACTCTACAACAACCTACTAACAACATACCAAACAAACTTGTTCAATCTCTACTTCTTCTACAAATACCAACACATAATCAAATTTACTTTAAAACAACATACAAGAGAAGTTGAAACTTACCTTCCATCATTTGAATCCAGTTTCAAGCCTTAGATGAATTGCCCACGACAATGGACTCCACAATCACCTAGTTGAACTAACCCACAACCTCAATCTTTGTATCTAGTCAACTCATTTCTTTCTCATGTATTCATTAAAAACCTTCCGTATACGATACGGTCTAGCTTACGATATCGCTAGACGGACGGTCAATATATTGACTTAGTTTACTTATTCGCTACATCACCAGACAAACAGTATGATCAGACACATGAGTATAGCCAAACACCTACAAATAAAAAGCGATATCGTAACCTTTCTTAACCTGATAGGTGGACAATGTGTCGATACCGTAACATCAACATATATTATGACAAATCTTTCAACAAACATGTTACGATATCGTACTGACAGTTGTTACATATACCACTGAAAACAACTATGTTACTATATCGTAACCTAAATTATTTTTGTGTCATCGTAGGGTGCTATATCGTAACAACTTTATTTTCGCAAGGCGGAAACTTTTTAAACGCCTTGAACGTTAAATCTTAAAGTCACTTAAGTTTCCACCCTAAACGGTATCTTTTCCGCCTTTAATATTCTTTTATAATACATGCGGTATAGCTTCCTATATCGTAACGTAACTAAACGGTGGAAAAAAAAATTCGGCCACAAACGCCTTGTTTTTGTGCCTTCAATGGCCGTGTTTGTGGTAGTGCTTAACCAATTTTCACACACCAAACCTCACATATGGCCATACATGCCTCAAACAGACCAGAACATAGGGATTTTAATACAAAAGGTCCACATTATAGGTAGAAACATGAAAATGAACATCTATACATGCTACCCTAGCCAATTTTCACACACCAAACCTCACATCTGGCCATTCATGCCTCAAACATACCAGAACATGGGGTTTTAAGCACATAAGGTCCACATTATAGTCCCAAACATGAACACGAACATCTAAACATGCTACTCTAACCAAATTTTCACACATCAAATCTCATATATGGCCATTCATGCCTCAAACAGATCAGAACATGGGGTTTTAAGCATATAAGGTCGGCATTATATTTCCAAACATGAACACGGACATCTAAACATGCTACCCTAACCAATTTTCACACACCAAACCTCATATATGGTCATTAATGCCTCAAATTGACTGGAACATGGGAATACTAGTACATAAGGTCCACATTATAGGCACAAACATGAACATGTACATCTACACATGCTACCCTAACCAATTTTCACACACCAAACCTCTAATCTGGTCGTTCATGCCTCAAATAGACCGGAACATGGGGATTCTAACACATAAGGACTACATTAAACATGAACATTTAAACATGCTATCCTAGCCAATTTTCACACACCAAACTTCACATCTGGTCATTCATGCCTCAAACACACCAGAACATGAGAATTTTAACACACAAGGTTCACATTGTAGGCTGAAACATGAACATGAACATCTAAACATGCTACCCTAGCCAATTTTCACACACCAAACCTCACATTTGGCCATTCATGCCTCAAACAGACTGGAGGATTTTAGCACATAAGGTCCACATTATAGGCACAAACTTAAACATGAACATCTAAACATGCTACCCTAACCAATTTTCACACACCTAACCTCACATATGGCCATTCATGCCTCAAACAGAACAGAACATGGAGATTTTAACACATAAGGTCCACATTATAGTCATAAGCATGAACACAAATATCTAAACATGCTACTCTAGTCAATTTACACACACCAAACCTCACATCTGACCATTCATGTCTTAAACAGACCAGAACATGGGGTTTTAAGCACATAAAGTCTACATTATAGTCTCAAACATACACAAACATCTACACATGGTACCCTACCCAATTTTCACACACGAAACCTCACATCTGGCTATTCATGCCTCAAACAGACCAGAACATGGGGATTTTAGCACGTAAGGTACACATTATAAGCACAAACATGAACACGAACATCTACACATGCTACCCTACCCAATTTTCACACACCAAACCTCACATCTGGCTATTCATGCCTCAAACAGACCAGAACATGGGGATTTCAGCACGTAAGGTACACATTATAGGCACAAACATGAACACGAACATTTACACATGCTACCCTACCCAATTTTCACACACCAATCCTCACATCTGGCCATTCATGCCTCAAATAGATCAGAACATGAGGTTTTTAGCACTTAAGGTCAACATTATAGTCCCAAAAATGAACACGAACATCTGAACAAATCAAATCATCTAAACATCTAAACATGAACACGAACACCATGACGCTCCGATCTACAACACAGAACACTAACAAATCAAAAACAAAAACAAAACAAATCCGCGAACAAATCAACAAAGCAGACGAAATTAAAGAGATCCGAAACTTTACTTGATAGCACGCACATCTCCATCGCTATTGGAATCGAAAAATCACATCAAATTGGGAAGAAATGTAGGGTTTGGATTTGGGAAAAACGAGAGCGAAGAATTTTGGGGGAAAACAAGAGCTGTGGAGAAGATGAAAAGTGGGGGAGAGAGAAAGAAGATTTTTATATTTATACTATAATATTTTATGAAATTGTAAAAGAACTCCCCGCGTATTTCATGTCTTTTCAACATAGCCCCTGCGCGTTTTTTTTCTTTACATTGAGTCTAGTCTATAATTTGGACGGTCTCTTTTGAGAATTTCTATACTTTAATTTAAACTAAAATGAATCAAATAAATTCAACTAAATTAATGGCAGCCTAATATAAACTTATTTTATTAGAATTTCCCGTTTATGTTATTCAATTTATTATTTAAGTATGGTTAGTGTTTGAGCCACAACACCAAAATCTGTACATTTTTTCCTTAGGACATCTCCAATGGAACTTTTTATTACCACTTTTTTAATTAATTTTTTATCATTTTTAATTTTTAAGAAACGCTCCTTATATTAAGAAATGCTTTTAAAATTTAATATCACTAATTTTGTTGAAATCTAATCAAGGAGTGATTATCAACAATGGTAGGATTCTTAATTCCCATGCATCATTAATTTTATATAAAAAAATAAACCTTGATATATGCCACATCACATATTTAAGTTTATCGCGCAACGCACAATGACATTTAGCTAGTAATAGCAGGAGTAATACAAAATAGGAAATTCGAAAATAAAAACGATTTTTCTAATGAGTGTCCATGAACACTCCTTAACAAATGTAAATTTCTTTAGAATTTGTGTAATCTTGATCACTTTAATGCTTCGCTATTAATTGAACTACTATTAATTGAGCTCTCTTGACAAATTAAAATTCAACAATTCAGTTATCTTGTCTTGAACTTCTAAAAATAATATTAAATCTAAACTTATACATATTTTCCTTCATCCCACATCTTTCCACATTCATTTAAATAGTATTTCTCACTTTTCGTATACTACAATCGTTTGATTCCAACATAACTTGAAGCCTATCCTTTATCTTGTTTTTACCATTTATTATCTAGTAAAACATTATTCTATATGAAAGAGTGTTAATTAGTTCGGTTTTAGCATAAACTTATGATTTGAATGTTTTTATTTCATATTTGTATATAGATTAGTTCATGTATTTTTTTTAAAAAGTCATTTACATGTTGCAGATATGTCTATGTAGTTAGTTCAAGTGTTTGTACATGGTTCTTGTGAGAATCATGGGCCTGGTGATCCGGTCAACGGCCCAAGCGGCTGGTCAAGCACCAGCCCAGTAGGCCTGTCAACGTCAAGGGGAAGGGGAGCAAAGGCAAGAGAGGTCAGGCCCAACGTGAGCCCACCTATTTGACCACCTTAAACCCTGGCTCTAAAATCTTGGCTGAGAGTATAAGAGGAAGCAGAGGAGGAAGATATGAGGTAAGTTCACAACGCTACTGTAGAGATAGATCCAAAACACTGTCAGAGAGCTAATTTTGGCATCGGAGCGGGAACGGCTGTCGTCCTCCCCGCGCTGACCTCGCCACTGCTTGTCCACCTGCAGGTTAGACGTTGGCAACTCCGTTCGAGGAGAAGTCCGTGTTTGTGGCCGTAACATTGACACCGTCTGTGGTGATCCTTGTTATTCCTACAGCTCACGCACTAAATCGATGAGTGGAGAGACCAGCAGTCAGATCTCGCCCCAGACTGATCCGATGGGGCGTGAAGACGACGAAGATGAACAACTTGACCAATACTCGGTCAGACACCCACTCGCCGGCTGTCGAGCCAAGTGGTGGGCCCGGAGTCAACGCCGACCCCTGGCCTGGGGGAGTTGAAGGAGAGCATGGATCTGCTCCAGCGCATCGTCAACTCCCAGGAGCGCATGGCCAACCAGATCCACGAGCATCAAAAATTGAGCACCAGAGCGGGAAAGATCACTCTGAAGCACCTGTTCCAGGGCATCGGCGCGATGAAGCAGAAGATGCTCGAGCCATCGGAACCACAGGCGCAGGGTGCGGAGGCAAACCCCATTCCGGTCACCCAAAGAGACGAGGACTCCAGCAAAGACGAAGATCCATAGTAGGTGTGGGCAACCTCGTACATCCACAAGCCGAAAGTCCCACCGCGAGTTCCCGTTCACAGGCGTCTTGCTGTGAACTTGACCCCGCCGGAGGGAGAAAAGCGCCGAGGGTGCCATTAACCCGATCAGTTTTGGAGTTCGTAGCCGATTCGAAGATCCGTATTCCCCCGAACTTGGGGTCATACGACGGTTCGACGGATCCGGCCGACCACATCCACACCTTCTTGACGTCCATGTCGACGTACAGCACCCCGGCGCCCTCACGCCCGTATCATCTCTGCCGCATACTGACAATCAGCACAGGAGGAAGCTTCTGAAAGCGGGGTCGTCAGGCACCAGCATGCCGCCTCGTTCCGTGGGGCCAGTGTTGACTACCCCGAAGGGTCGTGCCGACTTCCTGTCGACCGCATTCCCGAAGAGCCATCTTGAGGTGTGGCGCGCTAACACTATGGTCAACTTCCACAACTCAGCAAGCCTCGTGGATCGGTATGACTCCATCAGTCTGGAGGTACGTTATCCTCCTCATATCTCCTTTCCTATTTTATTTTTGCGTCTGCTATGCCCCCTTTTTTGGATACTCTCCGCTTTCCGTGTTCTGATTTAGGAGATGGTTTGTTTGATAACCATAGGTAGCCTGTCTTTCTACTTCCCTTCGGGGAGAGTTGGGTCGGCTGAACCTCGACGCAGCTCATTCTCGGGGCAAGCTAGTGTCTTGTCAAGCAGCTCTTTAGACCGCTCGCAACTTGAACCAGAAGCAGGAGCAGATGATCAACGAGCTGAACGAAACCGTTGCCGCCGCCGCTCCGGCTGCCCTCCAGGCTAAGGTGGATGACTTGAAAGCGGCTCTAGCTGCCATTCAAGTCGAGAACGAGAATGCCCTTGCTGAACGAGATCTGGCCAACGAGAAGCAGAAAGAGGCCCAAGCCCAGCTGGAGCTGTTTGGGGAGATGCGCATTAAGTTGCAGAAAGCCGAGGAAGCCCATGCCGGCTATGAAACTCGAGTTTCCGTTGCTGACGCCAAGTATAAATGGGCTATTGAGGTCGGCTTCCCCGACATCTTTCTGAAGATCGCTTTGAGTGACAATGCTCGTCGCCGCTTTCATCGAGCGATCTACAGGTCCTTTGACTTGGACGAGATGTACGCAGATGATGCTGTTCGGTTCGATCATTCCCTGGATGAGCTGTTCTCCGTCTTTGGTAAGTATCCGTTCACGGAATACTTTTCTGAATTGTCTGCTGATATGGCTCCCGAGGCGCTCGTGAAGTGGGCTCTTCCGGCCAGACCAGAACCGCAGCTGCTCTCTGCCGCCTCGACGACCCATCTGTCCGGCCAGAGCCTGGTCCACGGGGATGCCAAGACTGTTGAGCAGGGGCGCCCGACGGTCTGCTGGAAGATCTGGGAGAAGCTGGACTGCTGAAGGATAATCCTGCGATTGAGCCGTCGGCTGAGAACGTCGATGAGAAGGTGGAATGGAACTAGAAAACCTTGCGAGACCGCCCTGCGTGGCGTTGCTTATCTTTTGCGCCGCTTGTGGCCTTAACCGCTTTCCATACCCTTGACAATTTCTTTTATTTTTCATTCTGTATGGACAAACTTTTAGCCTTTCCTTTTAACGAATTTCGCGTCTTTTTAGTTGTCTTTCCGTCATCTCCTTGCCGGATCGACTGTGCTCCCAGATAATTTGGGGGCAGTGAACTTAATTAAGTCGGCAGGAACGTGAAATCAACTAAGGGTTGTTTTCTTGACCGCCGGGCTAACCGTCGAGCCTGCCATCGACCGCGCTGTCGGGGTCCTCGTCCGGGCAGTGATGTTAGCTGTGCTCCCAGGTAATTTGGGGGCAGCGAGCTATACTGCGTTGTCGAGAAAATGAGAACACCTAATAGGTTGTCCTCCGACTGTCGAGTTGACCGTCGACCGCGCCGGGCTCAAATCGGCTAAGTGTTTGGCTTGAGCGTTGTCCTGACGGGTCGTCGGGCTTACCGTCGGATTCATCGTCGGGCTTACCGTCGGATTCATCGTCGGGCTTACCGTCGAAATGGGCGTCGAAGTGACTGATGCTGCAGTGTCCTCATTTCGTTCGAGGGCAGCGAGCTTGTTCATGTCGGCCACCAAATGAGATCAGCTAAGTGTAGCCTCGACAACCTATGGGACTTACCGTCGGGTTCATCGTCGGGCTCACCTGTTTGTGTCGTCGTCGAGGCAACTAATGTGGATGAGCCCTCAGGCGGTTTGAGGGCAATGAGCTCGATTATGTCAGCCAGTGAACGAAATTAATTAAGTGTCACCTCGACAACCCGCAGAGTTAGCCGTCGGGTTCATCGTCGGGCTCACCTGTCCATTTGGACGTCGAGGCGACTGATGCGGCTGAGCCCTCAGGTGGTTTGAGGGCAACGAGCTCAATTATGTCGGCCAGCAGACGAAATTAGTTAAGTGTCGCCTCGACAACCCTCGGGAATAACCATCGGGTTCATCGTCGGGCTCACCTGTCCATATGGACGTCGAGGCGGCAGTAATGGCTGTGCCCTCGTAACTTTCAGGGGCAACGAGCTCAGTTATGCCGCCCGGCGTGTGCGCAGATAACATGCATACCGCTAAGCCTGCTTTATATTACTTGCCACAAAAGAAGAAAACGAATCCATTGGCGATCATTCCCTCGCCGAGTAGCGGGGCAAGATGATTGCGTCGGGAATCCGACCAAAAGTGTTTTTTCTTGCCCACGGGTTAAGGCTTACTGGTTATATATACATAAATATCCAGGTTGATACCTGGTCATCCGTAGAACCTCCGGAGATTGCTCAAGTTCCAGGTGCGGGGGACGGGCTCGCCCGCCAAGGTGTGGAGCTTGTAAGCTCCATTGCCCAACACCTCCGCCACCTAGTATGGGCCCTTCCACGTGACGTCCATCTTCTTCGCCCCTTCGGCCCGGCTAGCTTCATTCTTCCGGAGGGCGAGCTCGCCCGCCTTCAACGATCGGTCCCTGACACGGCTGTTGTATCTCTACTCGACGTAAGACTTGTACGCCGCCTCTGTCAACGCTGCCTTCTCTCTTCGGCGCTCGAGCTCGTCCAGGCCGGCTCGGATCTCATCCTCGTTCTCTGGTTCGGCCAAAGGCTGATCGAGCCTTGGCGACGGCACGATCACTTCAGGGGGAATGATCGCCTCGCTCCCATAACATAAGCGTTACGGCGATTCCCCCGTGGCTGTCCGGGGAGTGGTTTTGTATGCCCATAGTACCAACGGCAGCTCTTCCACCCAACTTCCTTTAGCTTGATCAAATCGCCGCTTCAGCCCCTGGATGATTGTCCCATTGGTGCGTTCCGTCAAACCATTCGCTTGGGGGTGCGCCATTGATGTGAATCTTTGCTCGATCCCTAGCTGGGCGCACCACGACTTGAACGGCTCACCCTCAAACTGCTTTCCATTGTCGCTCACGATGGTCCTGGGCAGCCCGAAACGGCAAACGACGTTCTTACACACGAAGTTCGTCATCTGCTTCCCGGTGATACTTGCTACGGCCTGGGCTTCTGCCCATTTCGTGAAGTAATCCACAGCCACAACAAAAAAACGCCTCTTCCCCGTCGCCATACGGAACGGGCCAACTATGTCGATCCCCCATTCGGTGAAGGGCCATGGGCCCGATATGCTCTTCATTGGCACTCCTGGAGAGTGCAGCACCTTGTCGTGGGCTTGGGACTTGACGCACTTCTTCACCAACTCGTCGGCGTCGGTCCTAATGTTTGGCCAGTAAAATCCTGCTCGTGACGCCCTCAGGGCCAATATTCTCGCCCCTTGGTGGATCCTGCAAGTCCCTTCGTGCAACTCAGCAAGCAGTCGGTCCGCTTGTCTGGGAGATATGCATCTCAGCCAGGGCTGCAGGTATCCTTTCTTGTAGAGCACGCCGCTCTTCAAGGCGAACTCCAAGGACCTCATCTCAAGCTGTCTTGCCTTGCCAGCATCCTCGGGGATCTGTCCGCTAAATAGGTACTCCTTGATCGGGGTCATCCAGCTGGGGGGTTCAATCGAGATGGCCAACAGTTCATGGCCTTCCGTCAACCTCGCGGTCAACGTCTCCACACACTCCCTTTGACAGATGGCTGCTGGCAGTTGAGGCCAGCTTGCTGAGCGCATCCGCCCGGGTGTTCTCCGAGCGGGGGACCTGGGTGACGTCAAAACCTTCGAAAGACGTGGCCAGCACTCTCACTTTCGCCAAATACTTCTGAATCGACGGCTCTTTTGCCTGGTAGGCTCCGCTGAATTGGTTGGCCACCAGAGCTGAGTCGCCATACGCGTCCAGCTTGCTCGCCCCTAACTTCTTAGCGATCTCCATCCCAGCTATCAACGCTTCGTACTCGGCCTCGTTATTCATCGCCGGGAACTCAAAATGCAGGGCGTAAGAGGTTTCCCGTTCGTCGGGATCCGTGACGATCAAACCAGCCCCCACGCCCTCGACGCCCGACGTACCGTCCACGTGAAGTTTCCACCAGTCCGTTTTGTCCTCCCGACGTCGGGGCCGACGTGGAGTATCCGTCGCCTCGGCCGTCAAGTCTTCGTTCGGGGTCTCCGTCGCCGAAGGGGTCTCTGCGAAGAAGTCTGCCATCACTTGTCCCTTGATCGCTTTCCTGGGGGCATTCTGGATGGCGTGCTCTCCCAGCTCAACAGCCCATTTGCCCAGTATGCCCGACGATTCAGGTTTCGCCAGGATTGCTTTGAGGGGTTCGTTCGTCAAGACGACCACGGGATGGGTTTGGAAATATGACCTTAACCTCCGCGCTGAGTGGAAGAGTGCGAGGGCCAGCTTTTCCTGGTTGGTATACCTGGTTTCCGGTCTTGCAGCGTCCTGCTCATCTAATACACTAGGCGCTGCACCTAGCCCTCTTCTCGGACAACCGCTCCGCTGACCACTTCGGCACCTGCAGCTAGATATAGAAAGAGGGTTTCCCCGCTTTCCGGTGGCGACAACGTTGGCAGCACCTTGAGGTGTTCCTTCAGCTCTCGAAACACTTCGTCTTCCATGGGACCCCATTATACAGCTCCAGCCGCGCCGACGCACCCTTTGAGGAACTTTAGGAAAGGTAGCGACCTCTCTGCTTCCCGGGATAAGAATCGTTTCATTGCGGCCAGCTTTCCGTTGAGGCTCTGGATGTCCTTCACTATTCTGGGGGCAGGCATATCCACGACTGCCTACACCTTCTTCGGGTTCACGTTCAAACCACAGTTCGACGGCATATGGCCCAGGAACTTCCCCGACCCGACGGCGAACTAGCACTTGGTCGGGTTCAACTTCATCCCTATCTCCTTCAGCCTGCCTAGCGTCTCGTCCACGTCTCCGATCAAATCACCGAAGCTTTTGCTCTTGATGACCATGTCGTCCACATAGATCTCCACATTGCGGCCCACTTGGTCTCGGAACACGCGGCCGACCACCCTTTGATAAGTGCACCCCGCATTCCGCAGTCCGACAGCATCATTTTGTAGGCGAAGGCCCCTATTTCTGTGATGAAAGCGGTGTTGTTCACATCCTCCAACTGCCGTCCTGTTTCTTGACCAAAAAAGGGTTGGCCAGCCAGACTGGATACGGTACCTCGACAAGAATCCCTGCGTTGACCAGTTCGTTGACCTCCCGATTGACCGCTTCGTTCCTTTCGCGACACAAGGTTCTTCTCTTCTGGATGACCGGCCTGTGGGAAGGGTTGATATTCAACGAGTGCATCCCAAGGTTCGGGGAGATCCCGGTCATGTCCGACGGCTTCCCCGCGAACACATCCCCGTGTTTCTCCAACACCTTGACCAGTGACTGTTTCACCTCCTCGGGAACTTTTACTCCAACCTGTATAGGCATCGCGTGGTCCCCATGTAGGTATAAAGTTTCTACCTCGCTCCCCAGTTCTTCAACGATGGTTCTTTTCTTCAGGCTAACCATTTGCACCCTCCGAGCCAACGTTCTGTTGGACGTCTCGCCCGACGGTGGCTCGGACGACTCCCTCGGGTGTTTCCTATTTCTGAGAGCCACTCGATGGCATTCCCGCGCCTTGTGCTGATCACCTCGCACCGTCGCTATTCCTTCCTTTGTCGGGAACTTCAACAGGAGGTGGAGGGTGGAAACGATCCCCTTCAAGGCTTCTAGTGCTGGCCTGCCGAGTATCAAGTTGTAGGGGCTATGCGCCTTGATTACGATGAACTCAAGGTCCACGATTTTCCTGAGGGGGGCCGTCATGACCGCCACGATGACTCCTTCGGGCCAGATTATCCGGTCCGTAAAGTCCACCAACCCCTTGTGCGTGTTCTCATCCAACCACTCGAAACAATGTCAATACATGATCTCCACCGAACTGCCACCGTCGACGTAGGCGAGGTGTACCAGTCTGTCCATGATTTGCACCGTGATGACTACGGCATCGCCTCCTGCGGGCCGGTCCGGGACAGGATCCTCAGAACTGAATGTGATCACTTCTTCCGACGTCAGTCTTCTTGACATTGGTGTCAGCTCGGGCGTTTTGCGGCAGCGCGCCTTCCTTTGAGACTCCGTTGCTCCCCCCGCGTTCCCTCTGATGATCGCGAGTATCGCACCGGTGGGGGCGGTCGGCTCTTCATCCTGTGAGGAGGTGTCCTCGTACCTTCGCCTCTTTCCCGAATCTTCCTTTTTCTCGGCTCGAACAACCTACTTAGTTATGTGTCCTGTCGAACGATCGCTTGACCGCTCACCTCCTCGTTCACTTCCTCGTTCGCTTCCTTGTTCGGGCCGACGTTCACCTGATCGGGACGAGTACTCTTCCCTGTTGTACTCTCGCACCTCCTTGGCATGCTTCTTGAGATGTCCCGCTTGAGGCAGGCTTCAATATTGGCTCTTTTGAGGTGTATGCATTCATTTGTGTCGTTGCTGTGATCCTCGTGGTAGTCGCAATAGAGGCTCATGTCCCTTTTGGAAGGTGGCAACTTCATCTTGCGAGGGGCCGGAAGAACTCCCTGATCCGCCACGGCCATGAAGATCTGCTTAGGGGTCTTAGTCAGAGGCGTGAAAGACCTGTCCTTCGCTTGTTCTTCTCTGTTTCCCAGCCGGTCCTTCACCGACCCTCTCGACTTGTCCTTCCTCGACTCCCCTCTAGAGGTTATATCTTTGGTGGCCTTGTCGCCTCTGTGATACTCCTCGACCTTGATGTGGAGCTCGTATAAAGTGAAGACAGGCTTCTTCGACAGCCGGACCCTCAGGAGGGTATGGGTCAACCCTTGCACGAAGATCTCGACCAGCCACTTCTCGTCCAACCTATCCTCCACCTTGTTGCACTCGGTGATGAAATGCTCGTAATAGTCCATGAGTGATTCGCCCGACCGTTCCCTGATCCGCAGCACATCCTGTGTGGTGAGAGCGAACTTCTTCTTTTGCATAAACCGCGTCAGGAAAAGGTCCTCAAACTTCGCGAAGGTGGAGATGCTGTCATTTTCTAGGTTTGCAAACCATAAACTCGCCGCCTCCTTGAGGGTGGTGGCTAACGACCGGCACCAGATCGGCTCGGGGGTGCTGTAGGTCGACATGGATGTCGTGAAGGTGTGGATGTGGTCGGCCGGATCCGTCGAACCGTCTTATGACCCCAAGTTCAGGGGAATACGGATCTTCGAATCGGCTACGAACTCCATCACTGATCGGGTGAATGGCTCCCTCGGTGCTTTTCTCCCTCCGGCGGGGTCCAGTTCACAGCAAGACGCCTGTGAACGAGAACTCGCGGTGGGACTTTCGGCTTGTGGATGTACGAGGTTGCCCACACCTACTCTGGATCTTCGTCTTCGTCGGAGTCCTCGTCTCCTTGGGTGACCGGAATGGGGTTTGCCTCCGCACCCTGCGCCTGTGGTTCCGATGGCTCAGGCATCTTTAGCTTCTTCGCGCCGACATCCTGGAACAGGCGCTTCGGAGTGATCTTTCCCGCTCTGGTGCTCAGGCTTTGAACCTCGTGGATCTGGTTGGCCATGCGCTCCTGGGAATTGACGATGCGCTGGAGCAGATCCATGCTCTCCTTCGACTCCCCCAGGCCGGGGGTCGGTGTTGACACTGGGCCCACCACTTGGCTCAACAGCCGGCGAGTGACAGGGTGTTTGACCGAGTATTGGTCAAGTTCTTCGTCTTCGTCGTCCTCACGCCCCATCGGATCGGTCTGGGTGGGATCTGACTGCTGGTCTCTCCACTCATCGATTGAGTACGTGAGCTGTAGGAATAACAAGGATCTCCATAGACGGCGCCAATGTTATGGCCACAAACACGGACTTCTCCTCGAACGGAGCTGCCAACAGCTAACCTGCAGGTGGACAAGCAGTGGCGAGGTCAGCACGGGGAGGGCGACAGCCGTTCCCACTCTGATGCCAAAATTAGCTCTCTGACAGTGTTTTAGATCTATCTCTACAGTAGTGTTGTGAACTTACCTCATGTCTTCCTCCTCTGCTTCCTCTTATACTCTCAGCCAAGGTTTTAGAGCCAGGGTTTAAGGTGGTCAAATAGGTGAGCTCACGTTGGGCCTGACCTCTCTTGTTTTGCTCCCCTTCCCCTTGACGTTGACGGGCCTACTGGGCTGGTGCTTGACCAGCCGCTTGGGCCGTTGACCGGATCACCAGGCCATCATCCTCCCAAGTCCCCCTAAGTGCGAGGTCGTGTTGCCAAACGTGGAAGGACTAAAAAATGGAATGGGCCTGACCTTTGCTCTCTTATGCGAACGGCTCCAAACCTCCTCTTTAATGCATGTCTAACGAGTGTTTATCATCTCCGTTTCTCGATGGTGCGTGGGTCCACCTCGATCACGACTCCCCACGCGGATTTAAATTCAATGCCTCCCCCTTTTATTTAAAAAACCCTTTCTCATTCTCTTCAATTCTTCGTCTCAGAGTTTTCCCGTCGAAACATCACTCCATCTCCATTCAGGTATTATTGTTTTTTCATCATCTCTTTCATTCCGGCGACCTTCCTTGGCCCCTTGGTTCTCGCCCTCTCGATGGCTGATCGTCGTATGGGTCCTGGTCTGGGAAGCACTACCACGACCGGCGACGCGGAGGGTTTCAGGGAGAATTGCCGCAATACGGTGGGGCTCGGATTTTCTGATTTAGAGAATCTGATCCGTCTTCCCAAGGCCGGGCAACTGGTGGCGGAGGCCCCCAAGGGCTTCACGGGCATCTACTGCGAGTACCTTTTCGCTAGCGGCCTCCGCTTTCCGTTGACCGGCTTCTTCAAGGAAGCTTTGGCCTTTTTTGGTCTTGATTTGCGCTACCTGCAGCCCAACTCCATCAAGGCCTTGATCGTATTCCAGATTGTGTGTTCCCAGCAGCAGGTTGTCCCTTCGCTTCCTCTGATGCGCATGTTCACTTACCCCTGAATCGATAAGGGCTACTGCCATATCAAGTTCCGGCCGTCATCGGCAAGTCCCTGCTCTAGAAGACCTAAGAAGTCCGGGTGGAGATCGAAATTCGTGTATGTCGCCAAGCTGGTGTGGGGTCCCCGCGCCAGTCGGGTCAAATACCCGGTCGGCGACCCGGCGACCCGCGGGCTCAGGCCTAGCGACGGTGAGGCGGCCATGCCCTTCACTGTTCTGGGGGCAGGCATATCCACGACTGGCTACACCTTCTTCGGGTTCACGTTCAAACCACAGTTCGACAGCATATGGCCCAGGAACTTCCCCGACCCGACGGCGAACTAGCACTTGGCCGGGTTCAACTTCATCCCTATCTCCTTCAGCCTGCCTAGCATCTCGTCCACGTCTCCGATCAAATCACCGGAGCTTTTGCTCTGGATGACCATGTCGTCCACGTAGATCTCCACATTGCGGCCCACTTGGTCTCGGAACACGCGGCCGACCACCCTTTGATAAGTGCCTCTCGCATTCCGCAGTCCGAACAGCATCATTTTGTTGGCGAAGGCCCCTATTTCAGTGATGAAAGCGGTGTTGTTCACATCTTCTGGCTTCATCGGGATCTGATGATAACCTTTGTACGCGTCCAAAAAGCACTTGATCGGGAAACCTCCAAGCGCATCAACCTTCTGATCAATGGCCGGGGTCGGCTAGCAGTCCTTCAGGCACGCCTTGTTGAGGGTATTGTAGTCGACGCACATCCTCCAACTGCCGTCCTGTTTCTTGACGAAAACAGGGTTGGCCAGCCAGACTGGATACGGTACCTCAACAAGAATCCCTGCGTTGACGAGTTCGTTGACCTCCCGAATGACCGCTTCGTTCCTTTCGCGATACAAGGGTCTTCTCTTCTGGATGGCTGGCCTGTGGGAAGGGTTGATATTCAACGAGTGCATCCCAAGGTTCGGGGAGATCCCGGTCATGTCCGAAGGCTTCCTTGTGAACACGTCCCCGTGTTTCTCCAACACCTTGACCATCGACTGTTTCACCTCCTCGGGAACTTTTACTCCAACCTGTATGGGCATCGAGTGGTCCCCATGTAGGTATATAGTTTCTACCTCGCTCCCCAGTTCTTCAACTATGGTTCTTTTCTTCAGGCAGACCATTTGCACCCTCCGAGCCGACGTTCTGTTTGAAGTCTCGCCCGACGGTGGCTCGGACGACTCCCCCGGGTGTTTCCTCTTTCTGAGAGCCACTCGATGGCATTCCCGCGCCTTCTGCTGATCACCTCGCACCGTCGCTATTCCTTCCCTTGTCGGGAACTTCAACAGGAGGTGGAGGGTTGAAACGATCCCCTTCAAGGCTGCTAGTGCTGGCCTGCCGAGTATCAAGTTGTAGGGGTGATGCGCCTTGATTACGATGAACTCAAGGTCCACGATTTTCCTGATGGGGGCCGTCACGACAATTGAAAGCAGTTTGAGGAAGAGTCGTTCAAGTCGTGGTGCGCCCAGCTAGGGATCGAGCAAAGATTCACATCAGTGGCGCACCCCAAGCGAATCGTTTGACGGAACGCACCAATGGGACAATCGTCTAGGGGCTGAAGTGGCGATTGGATCAATCCAAAGGAAGCTGGGTGGAAGAGCTCCCGTCGGTACTATTGGCATACAGAACCACTCCCCAGACAGCCACGGGGAAATCGCTGTACCGCTTATGTTATGGGTGCGAGGCGATCATTCCCCCTGAAGTGATCGTGTCGTCGCCAAGGCTCGTTCAGCCTTTGGCCGAACCAGAGAACTAGGAGGAGATCAAGCCGGCCTGGACGAGCTCGAGCACCGAAGGGAGAAGGCAGCGTTGACAGAGGCGGCGTACAAGTCTTACGTCGAGCAGAGATACAACAGCCGTGTCACGGATCGATCGTTGAAGGCGGGCGAGCTCACCCTCCGGAAGAACGAAGCTAGCCGGGCCGAAGGGACGAAGAAGCTGGACGTCACGTGGGAGGGCCCATACCAGGTGGCAGAGGTGCTGGGCAATGGAGCTTACAAGCTCCACACCATGGCGGGCGAGCTCGTCCCCCGCACCTGGAACATGAGAAATCTCCGAAGGTTCTACGGATGACCAGGTATCAACCTGGATATTTATGTATATATAACCAGTAAGCCTTAACATGTGGGCGAGAAAAAACACTTTTGGTCGGATTCCCGACGCGATTATCTTGCCCCGCCACTCGGCGAGGGAATAATCGCCAGGGGATTCGTTTTCTTCTTTTGTGGCAAGTATATAAAAAAGGCTTAGCGGTATGCATGTTATCTGCGCACACGTTGGGCGGCATAACTGAGCTCGTTACCCCTTAAAGTTACGAGGGCACAACCATTACTGCCGCCTCGACGTCCATATGGATAGGTGAGCCCGATGATGAACCCGACGGTTATTCCCGCGGGTTGTCGAGGCGACACTTAAATAATTTCGTCTGCTGGAAGACATAATTGAGCTCGTTGCCCTCAAACCACCTGAGGGCTCAGCCGCATCAGTCGCCTCGACATCCAAATGGACAGGTGAGCCCGACGATGAACCCGATGGCTAACTCCGTAGGTTGTCGAGGCGACACTTAATTAATTTCGTTCACTGGCTGACATAATCGAGCTCGTTGCCCTCAAACCACCTGATGGCTCATCCGCATCAGTCACCTTGACGACGACACGAACAGGTGAGCCCGACGATGAAGCCAACGGTAATTCCCATGGGTTGTCGAGGTTACACTTAGCCGATCTCATTTGGTGGCCGACATACTCGAGCTCGCTACCCTCGAACGAAATGAGGACACTGCCGCATCAGTCACTTCGACACCTATTTCGACGGTAAGCCAGACGATGAACCCGACGGTAAGCCCGACGACCCGTCAGGACAACACTCAAGCCAAACACTTAACCGATTTGAGCCCGACGTAGTCAGACGATCGCCCCGACGGCGCGGTCGACGGTCAACTCGACAGTCGGGAGGACAACCCATTAGGTGTTCTCATTTTCTCGACAACGCAGTAAAGCTCGCTGCCCCCAAATTACCTTGGAATACAGCTAACTTCACTGCCCGGACAAGGACCCCGATGGCGCGGTCGACGGCAAGCTCGACGGTGAGCCCGACGGTCAAGAAAACAACCCTTAGTTGATTTCACGTTCATGCCGACTAAATTAAGTTCGCTGCCCCCAAATTATATAGGAGCACAGTCGATCCGGCAAGGAGATGACGGAAAGACAATGAAAATGACGCGAAATTCGTTAAAAGGAAAGGCTAAAAGTTTGTCCATACCACGAACGAAAAATAAAAGAAATTGTCAAGGGTATGGAAAGCGGTTAAGGCCCTAGCGTCGCAAAAGATAAGAAACGCCACGCAGGGCGGTCTCGCAATGTTTTCTAGTTCCCTTTCGCCTTCTCATCGACGTTCTCAGCCGACGGCTCAGTCGCAGGATCATCCTTCAGCAATCCAGCTTCTCCCAGATCTTCCAGCTGACCATCGGGATCCCTCTGCTCAACAGTCTTGGCAACCCCGTGGACCGGGCTCTGGACGGACGGATGAGTCGTCGAGGCGGCAGAGAGCAGTTGCGGTTCAGGTCTTCCTGGAGGAGCCCACTTCACGAGCGCCTCGGGAGCCATATCAGCAGACAATTCAGAAAATTTCCGTGAACGGATACTTACCAAAGACGGAGAACACCTCATCCAGGGAACGATCGAAGCGAACAGCATCATCTACGTACATCTCGTCCAAGTCAAAGGACCTGTAGATCGCTCGATGAAAGCGACGACGAGCAATGTCACTCGAAGCGATCTTCAGAAAGATGTCGGGGAAGCCGACCTCAACAACCCACATATACTTGGCGTCAGCAACGGCAACTCGAGTTTCATAGCCGGCAAGGGCTTCCTCGGCTTTCTGCAGCTTAATGCGCATCTCCCCAAACAGCTCCAGCTGGGCCTCTTTCAGCTTCTCGTTGGCCAGATCTCGTTCAGCAAGGGCAGTCCCGTTCTCGACCTGAAGGACAGCTAGAGCCGGTGTCAAGTCATCCACCTCAGCCTAGAGGGCAGCCGGAGCGGCTGCGGCAACGGTTTCGTTCAGAACGCTGATCATCTGCTCCTGCTTCTGGTTCAAGTTGCGAGCGGCCTGAAGAGCTGCTTGACAAGACACCAGCTCGCCCCGAGAATGAGCTGCGTCGAGGTTCAGCGACCCAACTCTCCCCGGAGGGAAGCAGACAGACAGGCTACCTATGGATATCAAACAAACCAACTCCTAAATCAAAACACAGAAAGCGGCGAGTATCAAGAAAAGGGGGCATAGCAGACGCAGAAATAAAACAGGAAAGGAGATATGAAGAGGATAACGTACCTCCAGACTGACGGAGTCATACCGATCCACGAGACTTGCCGATTTGTGGAAGTTGACCATAGTGTTAGCGCGCCACGCCTCAAGATGGCTCTTCGGGAGTGCGGTCGCCAGGAAGTCGGCACGACCCTTCGGGGTAGTCAACACTGGCCCCACGGAACAAGGCGGCATGCTAGTGCCCGATGACCCCGCCTTGAGAAGCTTTCTCCTGTGGTGATCGTCAGTATGCGGCAGAGATGACGCGTCAGTGACACTGTCGACCGTCGGCTCACCACCCGCCCTCTTGAGAGTCCTCCCCTGACTGCCTGAATAATCATTCTCCAAGTCGATAACGCGCGGGGAAAGGTGAGGAAGAGGCAAGGAGAGGTTGAGGTGAGATTCAGTAGGCTTGGCAAGACTATCGATGAGCTGAGACGTTGAAGACCGGGCCTGGCGACGTCGAGAACGGCGGTGATCGGACTACATAGGTGCTTCGGTGGTTTGGATGTCGGCTTGGACGTCCGGCTGAATGTCACCCTCACCCTCGGTGCCCTCAGATCCTATTAAAAGTGATGACAGGAAGAATTAGCAGAACAGCATCATCAAGTAGGAAAGGAGGGATAAAACAGTAACAAAACTTAAGCGCTGGACGACCTTCCGGACCCTCGGAAGACGTGGCTGAATGAACGGGAATGTCAAACTGACAGTGGGGGAGGCCGCACTCGACAGCCATCCACAACATGGCCCCCTTCTTCAGTTTACGCACATCCTGATCTAGCATGGCCGCCTCACCGTCGCTAGGCCTGAGCCCGCGGGTCGCCGGGTCGCCGACCGGGTATTTGACCCGACTGGCGCAGGGACCCCACACCAGCTCGTTGGCGACATACACGAATTTTGACCCCCACCCGGACTTCTTAGGTCTTCTGGAGCAGGGACTTGCCGATGACGGCCGGAACTTGATATGGCAGTAGCCCTTATCGACGCAGGGGTAAGTGAACATGCGCAGCAGAGGAAGCGAAGGGACAACCTACTGCTGGGAACACACAATATGGAATCCGATCAAGGCCTTGACGGAGTTGGGCTGCAGGTAGCGCAAATCAAGACCAAAAAAGGCAAAAACTTCCTTGAAGAAGCCGGTCAACGGATAGCGGAGGCCACGAGCGAAAATGTACTCACAGTAGATGACCGTGAAGCCCTTAGGGGCCTCCGCCACCAGTTGCCCGGCCTTGGGAAGACGGATCTGATTCTCTAAATCAGAAAATACGAGCCCCACCATATTGCGGCACTTCTCCCTTAAACCCTCCGCGTCGCCGGTCGTGGTAGTGCTTCCCAGACCAGGACCCATACGACGATCAGCCATCGAGGGGGCGAGAACCGACGGGCCGAGAAAGGTCGCCGGAATAAAAGAGATGATGAATAAACAATATTACCTGAATGGAGATGGAGTGATGTTGCGACGGGGAAACTCTGAGACGAAGAATAGAAGAGAATGAGAAAGGGTTTTTTCAAATAAAAGGGGGAGGCAGCGAATTTAAAGCCGCGTGGGGAGTCGTGATCGAGGCGGACCCACGCACCATCGAGAAACGGAGATGATAAACACGCGTTAGACATGCATTAAAGAGGAGGTTTGGAGCCGTTCGCAGTAGAGAGCAAAGGTCAGGCGCATTCCATTTTTTAGTCCTTCACCCACGTTTGCAAACACGGACTCGCACTTAGGGGGACTTGTAAGGATCATGGGCTTGGTGATCCGGTCAACGGCCCAAGCGGCTGGTCAAGCACCAGCCCAGTAGGCCCATCAACGTCAAGGGGAAGGGGAGCAAAGGTAAGAGAGGTCAGGTCCAACGTGATCCCACCTATTTGACCACCTTAAACCTTGCCTCTAAAACCTTGGCTTGGAGTATAAGAGGAAGCAGAGGAGGAAGACATGAGGTAAGTTCACAACACTACTGTAGAGATAGATCTAAAACACTGTCAGAGAATTAATTTTGGCATCGGAGCGGGAACGACTGTCGCCCTCCCCGCGCTGACCTCGCCACTGCTTGTCCACCTGCAGGTTAGCCGTTGGCAGCTCCGTTCGAGGAGAAGTCCGTGTTGGTGGCCTTAACAGTTCTATTTTATTGTAATTTCTTTGTTTGTTAGCTTTTTAAATTTAGTTTTATATATTTCATAAGAATAAATTGAGTTAGAACAACAAATAAAGATTAAAACAAGCAAATTATCTTTATAAACATTTAGGAAATCATTCATTCTAATAATATATCTTTCAAAACTTTGTATATTTCTAATTGTATATATCTTTTATAATATATATTTATAGAAAAACAATTAGATAAAGAGATTTTATAGTAAGACATGATTTATTGAGTATTTAAAAAATTGGCCTAATAACTAATTTTAGCGTAAAATATAAAGAATTGAGTTTTTTTTAAAAAAAATGAAACCACCATCGGTGGGGGGATTTATTGGTACCCAAGCCAAAATATCATGGGATTAGAGTTTTTTACAGGTGGAACTTCAGCTCCTCCTGAAGCAATATTGCTACGAAAAAACCCCTAAAACTAAGGGCACTTCCATATGCTAAATCTATGAAGTAATAGGCATTGTTATATAAATTAACTTTGAGGAGCAGGTTAGTGATCGAGTCAACAAAGACCGAAATACAATTTTGCCACCCCAAGAATGATATCAACAATGATGATCCGTAGATAAATCTAGATATCCAAAAGAATTGCTAATCTAGTGGTTTGTGAAATTTACATTAGTGATGCATGCACTAAACAAATCAATATAAAAAATGTAGGTTTGTTCTTTCAGGAAGGAAATGAGGAATCCTCCAGCATCTGACGTGCTTTGTGGCCAGGTCTGCAATGCTTGAACCAGTGCTTAAACTACATTGTTTCTTGCTCCAATTCTGTATTGCTGCAAGTTAGTGCTTCTTTGATCCAATAAGTTGGTGATGCTCCCATTCCTGCAATTCATAAAAGAACCAGCAGTATCCTAGCTAAATAGATAACTGACTAGTTCTAACCGATGGAATGCCTAAACTGTTCATAGCTAAAATCCCTTTAAGTTCTGCTGGAGCATTATTCAGTGTAAAATTTCCAAAACTATTTGAAGATAAACTGAGCTTAGCAAGATAGTCAGCAAGCATATTCCCTTCTCTATAGGTATGAAAAGTTTTATGCTACATATATAAATCATTAAGTTTAGTGTAGCATGAATAACATTCCCATGGGCATGTATCAAGTTTTATAATGCCATGCATTGCAAGTAAGCAATCTGTTTCTACCACATATTCATATAGTTTTGATTCCATACCTGTCTCATATCCTTTTTTAATGGCCTGAAGTTCAGCTTGAATAGATGATGTGCATGTCACTAAGATCATTTTCAGTAAGATTGTGGTTCCCTTGCTGTTTCTAATGACAATTCCAATACCACCATGTCCTTGCTGAAAGCTGCATCCACATTAATTTTATATCCAGATTCTGGAGGGTACCACTTGATGATTTTAACCAGTTTAGATCTCTTCTTTTTTATAAAGGAGCCAAGCCAACTAAAATCAAGAAGTGATTCCTCTCCTGATTACCAGTCATTGGGTGAGAAGTAACTATTTGAACAACCATTTTAAGTGTGCTATTATAGATTGTTTTTGCATTTAGTTTTATCTCATCATACAAGATTTTATTTATCCTTTCCACAGAAACCAGAAAATCACACATACTGTGGTTCTAATAATTGTTGAGTAGATTTTTGAAAAAACCTTTGTAAGAGAAATAGTAAATGAATCTGTGATTGATGCTGTGAAATTGTGGTGTCCGAATGGCAAACAGTGTGTGAACATAATTCCACACAACCTCATTTTCTGAACATATATTAAAATAATGCTTCATTGAGTCACAGTTAAAGCATAACATGCATTTTGATGTCAGATTGAAACCAAACTTTGTCAAAATGTCATCATATGGTAGGAGTTTGTTTTTGATTCTCCACATAAGTATGGAGATTTTTTTGGGGGTTATGACATGTCCATACCTTATTCATGAGAGGATCTTGAGGCAATTTGTGTCTCAGCTGCTGATATGCAGATTTGATGGAGAAGTTCCCATCTGATCTTGACTTCCACACCAATCTGTCATCATGTGTTTACTCATTTTGAGCTCCCTGTAAAAGAAGAAAAATGTTGGTAGCCATGTGAGGCTACATGATGTTTAGATATAGCAGTTTATTAGCAAAGAATTCCTTCACAGTTAAATTTTGAAATGGCAGGTCTATATGCTCAGGACAGTGGTAAAACAGTGCTCCAATTCCCATCCAGTTACCATCCCAAAAAGAGCTCTCCCCATTTTTCCTATGGAATCCTTGACTGTTCATTTGGAAAAGGTGTTATGCCACATACTCTTTCCCAAGCCCGTGATTTCTTGTAAGTTTCTGGCAGTGACCACGTGAAATTAGACCAAATGGTCTTATTTTTTTATAGCTTCCACCGGAGATTACAAGAAAAGGCCTTGGCTGTAGATCTTAATCATCTGAGTCCCATTCCACTTTTCATTGTTGGTAGGGTTAATCTGCTCTATCTCCTGCAACTTTTCCTTTTCCCGTATTCAGACTGCCCCCAAAAAAATTTGATGCGATCTTTTCCATTTTCTTGATCACAAGTTGAGGAGGATTTAGTACTGCTATTATGTGTGTGGGGATAACTAATAGCACTGAATTGATTAGTGTTATCCTTCTAGCATTTGTGAGCCATTGATTCTTCCAATTCTTCACAGCACCTTCCATCCTTTCTATCACTCCCTGGTAGCATATTACCTTGTTTCTGATGGATGTCTGGAACCCGCTCTTGATCACGAACCCGGCTCCCGAACTGCAAGACAAAGCCCCGGGTGTCCCGAGGGTAGACACTCCGACGCTCAAGTTAGTAAACAGCCTAGAGAATCTTTAAGTGCGTAAGGCGTAGTTGAATGTAAGATCATAGATAGAGAGGTCTACCAAACCTTTAGTATTTATAGAGCTACCATCCGTATATTGGTAAGATATACAATTGGTATGGATACAACTCTTATGGAGATAACAATTGTATTATCATGTATAGAAGTATATTTCGGGTACGGTGGTATTACCATGTTTAAAGAAAGTGTATTCCGTGCACGATATTCAGAATACACGCATTCCTTATAAGGATTTGGACCGATGGACCCGTGGATTCATCTTCCGCGTAACTCGAGCCCATGACCCTTGTCAGGCCCATGTCCGAGACAGAATGAGTTCCTAGAATACGAACCATGGACTATCAGTAGCCCCAAGGTAGATCTTCATAATTTCGAGGACTCCTCTCGGAGGCTTGATGAGAGGCTTGCTTCTCGAGGGAAGGCTAATAACTCGAGGGAGAATAACTCGGGGTGTTAAACTCGGGGTGTCCTTCTAGGATTGATCTCTCCGGCTCACCCTTCTGAATATCTATCTTTAAGTTGTCTCGTATTCCATCAGGACACGTGAACGGCTGAATTTGAATCCATCCTTTTAATCTGAGGAAGCTGACATGTGGTGTCTACTCATTAGATAATCTGGCGTTGAGAAAACCACCCTTCCAATTCTCTGCATCATTTCGCGAGTCGAGGTAATTACTCGCTTAAATGTGTGTTAATTACTGGTTATATATCCAGGTAATCTTCCTTTGTGTTTATCACCATTTTTCATTCTGATTTGCGTTTTCAAACCCAAAAAATCTCTTCTTCATTTTCCACCATATATTTTCCCCCCATTCTCTATATTGTCATGTCGACTTCAAGCTCCAGGGTTCCCCATGGCAATAAAGAGAATGTCGTACCGTTGACAGAGTCGGAGGTGATAGTGGTTGAAGAGGGAGCCCCAGTCGCCGGTGGCCTGGAAACTCTGTTTCTGGAAGCATATTCTGGGGAGTTGATGAAGGTGACCATCGCCACTACTCTGCAAGTTGTATTGGTGGTGCATAGTGAGGGCTCATCCCAATAGGGTGTGGACCCAAATATGGAGCCCCGAGTTGATAAACGGGCTCCAGTTACCGGTGACATAGATGATGTCACCAAGGTGGTCGATGAAAGGACGTGGCAGTTCCCGAGGTCGTGTAGGCTGTCGTATCCCACCGAGGCCGTTCTGAAACTCGAGGATGAGTCAATCCCGGACAAGGACCTGGTGGCCCCTACTCAAGGGGTTATATATGGGAGGTTTTTGCAGCAGGGTGTAAGTTTTCCTTTTTCCCCATTGTTGCGGGAATATTTGCAGCATCATAAGCTGCACCCATGCCAGATCCACACCAATGCGGTGGTGTCGATTATGGCTTTGATATCCTGGTGTGCCCGGAAAGGAAATGAGCGGAGCTTGGATCTTTTCAAGAGCTTGTACAAGTTATACACTTCGGAAAAGTACTAGCATGTCACACTCAGTATGCGAGGGACCAAGCCTTTTGTGTTCCAGATAACTGCGGCAAATGGGATGTTGACCGTCTGACCTTTGATAGGGCTAAGTACGAGGTTCCTGACTCGAATACTAAGCCAAAGAGCATCGTGGCTTTTGATAGGGTCTTCGAGATTCCAGATCGCCTAAAAGGCATTGTTAAAGAGCTCCTGGACGAACAGATCGTCCTCCACAAAGGGAAACTTTGTGCGAGGAGCTCACGGCTCCATGTGGCAGTGGTCTTCCATCACCTATTCCTACCTGCAGAAGGTTCCCCGGTCGAACTCTACCACCATCTTCTTGAAACCAGAGTTGGTCTGGACCCTCCCTGATAAAATCCAAATGGAGGGGGACAAAGAGAAATCCAAGAAGCGCGGTGTTCGGAAGTCCCCAAGGGGTCGAGATAAAGCCGCTTCGAGCCAGGCTTCTCCTGGTATACTTTTGAACTTACATGGCAACATACTTGATGCTTCGTTGAAGCTGATGATCATTGTTATACAAACAGGTCCTCCTCCGAAGAAGAAGGCTAGGAAAGAGAAGGCGATCCCTGAGGTTGTAGAGGAGGACATAGAGGAGTCCGAGGAGGTGGAGGGTCCACGGATGATGGCTCCGACTTCGAGCAGGTGACACCTGATGACAGTCCTTTCAAGGAGTTGGAGTGTTATCTGGGTTGGCCCGAAGAGGAGAAAGAGGAGGTGCAAACATCTCGGAGGTCTTTTGAGAAGTATCCCTTGGCTTCCAAAGTAATCTTTTATTCTATAGTATGATTTCTCTGTATCTTCAGTGTCAATTACTCAGACAAAATTGGTTTGCAGTTGCTGGCAGGTCTGTCCATGATAGGTGATCAGGCTTCTGCCAAGATAAAGCGCCTGTATCACTCTACTTGTGAGTTGCATGCCAAGTGCAAGGTTCTTGAGGCCGTGGCCAAGGAGAGGGATAACCTTCAAGATCGGGTGAATGCCTTGGAGGCTCAGCTGGCGACACCTCATACACCTGTTGATGTACCCGTTTAAGTGACTCAGCTAGAGGACAAGGTGAAACAGCTTGAGGGTGAGGTGAAGATCCTGAGGAAGGAGAAGGACCTGCAGGAGACCGAGTTGGGCCTGTTCCAGGATATAGTTGGCTCGAAGACGGTCTCTAGAGAGTGATCCCAAGGAACAACAACGACTACTTAGGCTATGGAGCACATTCATTGCCTGTAGTCCCTAGTTAAAGAGTCACAGGGAGGAGTATGGGGATTTATTCATTAGTTCTGAGCTGCATAAGAGTTCGGGTGTTATTCTGGATTTGTGTCGGTCTAAGGGGGAAAGGGATTTAATAACTACCCTCTTTTTTCACCCTGATACTTCCAAGAAATTGGAAGCCTTGGCTGATCGTCTCTGAATTCCTGGGACCGAGTTTTTGGATGCATTGGATCCCTCCGAGGGGATGATGACATCGGGGGATTCATTGAGGCTTATTGAAGCCAAATACCCTAGCTTGTCCTTCCTTGGTAATGCGCTCTCCAATCCTTCTTGCAGCAAGACAGGTGAGTCTTGACGAGCTATGACCTTTCTTGCTTCTGACATCTCTCCCTTCTTCCTTTGGCCCCTCTGGAACCTTCTGCGTTCGCGAGCAGAGAACAGCTTGGCGAGCTGGTCAGTTGACATGTCGATGAGTGAATTGAGATCTACTCCCTCGTACATGGATTATGGCCGGAGACCCTGCGTCTATTCAACAATCATAGTGGATAGGGTCGAGATCCAACCCCTTGAACATGGACTTTGGATTTATTCCTTAGTCTCATGGTTTACTACAAAGGGGCCCAGCCAGGCCCGGCCCAGCCATGAACCTAGTAAAACCCGCTCTTCAGGCCCCCAAAAAATTGCCAAAAATAAGGGCCCGTCTTTTTTAAAAAATGGGCTAAAATAGGGCCTCATTTTAAAAAAATTCAGATGTAGTGTACTTTTAACATTTTTTGTTCTTTAAACCCTATATTTTCTAGAAATTGGCCAAAATAAGAACCCCATTATTAAAAAAAATCCATTATTTTAACTAATCTTAAATTGTTTTTCTTTGTACCCTCTGTTAGGGCCATTTACAAAAATTTATTCGGTTCAGGCCCCCAAATAGCTAGGGCCGACCCTGGGCCCAGCCTCTATACAACTATCATAGGTTGGCCCTAAATTAGGCTTCACCAAGTTTAGCTGGATATGTGGTATATTTATGGGGGTTCTCCCTCGGGCTTGATTGCCGTAGCAATTAGCACTAAGTTTATGTATTTGGGGTCTTTCCCCTGATAACTCTCTCGGGTTTGCTTAGAAGTATCATGGTCTGATCTAATAACAACTTTTAAATGACCTCTGGTGTAGGATCGAGGTTTTTCCTCTTCATATCCTCTTGGGATTTGTTTAGAAGTATCATATTCTGATATAATAACACCTTTTAACTGATTTTTAACATATGTTCGAGGTTTTTCCTCTGTCGTATTTCGAGATGATTGATATTCAAGCACGTCTGCCTATTTTGTTAGTCCGTAGACTTCAATCGAATACTTTTTCAAGTATTTTATCTCGAGTGTATCCCCTTTATTTTACTCAAAATGATTGGCCTTTGAATATTTCATCCAAATAGATTATTTAGATAAGCAGGCCAATCGTACACTTATTGAAGCATACTGTTTTGAGTGACAATCAGAATCATACTTGGGTGACATTCCTCTTATTAGAAAAGGAACTTATGATTGCCAAAATAAAGATAGAGATAGATGCAAATAGAATACGTTCAATTTAAGCTTGTGGCTTTAAGAACAAAATAAAGGAAGTGATAGTTCGAGTTTTGTACCCGTAATGCTAGAGCATAGTTGCCTCGGACCCTCATGGGGTTTTCACTCGAGCTTTATCTCCCGTGATACTTTCGTAAGTTAATCACATTCCATCTTCATGGTATGGGTTCGCCCTTCACGATTTCCAAGAGGTAGCTTCCCCCTAGATGGGATTCTAGGACTCGATATGGACCTTCCCAATAAGGGGCTATCTTCCCTTCCACTTCTTTCTTACTTTTCTCATTTAGCCTCATGACGAGGTCTCCTTTAGCCAATGTAGCCAACCCTTCTGTCATGGTAGCGCTTGACTCTTTCTTTTACCTTGGCCTCATGGATAGTAGCATTGGCTCTTTTTTCCTCGAGGAGGTCAAGGTCGAGACGAAAGTTTTCCTCACTGGCAATGCCATCTTCATCTTTTGGTTGAGATGTACGAGCAGAGGGGATTCCAATTTCCATGGGGATGACTGTAGGAACTATCACTTCCATCTTCACCTCCTATTGATGTAGCTGGTGTTGTTTTATGGGCCCTGATTACTCTCGGGAGTTCTCGGATCATATTTCCTTTAGCTCTTTCTAGGCGCTTTTTGATGCCGTTTACCAGGGTTCGATTCGTGACCTCTACCTGGCCATTGACTTCTGGATGGTATACCGAGGTGAGTTTTTGTTGTATGTCGTAGTCCTCACACCATTTTTCTAAGGGGTTATTGGCGAATTGTGATCCATTGTCGGTTACTATGTATCTAGGGATTCCATAGTGACATACAATATTTTTCCAGCAGAAGTTGATGACTGTTTTCCCTGTTAAATTCGTCAGGTTTTCAGCTTCCACCCATTTTGAGAAATAATCAATGGCCACAATAAGGTACTTGAAATTTCCGGGGGCCGTGGGGAAAGGTCCGACAAGATCTATGCCCCATCGGACAAATGGCCAAGATTCTTGAATTGTAATCATGTTCTCTTGGGGTACATGAATCATCTTGGTATATCTTTGGCATTGGTGGCAGGTTACAATGTACTTCTTGGAATCCTATAGCATAGTGGGCCAGTAATGACCCATTTGCGGGAGTTTTCGGGTGACGGTGCGTGGACCTTGGTGACTGGCAAACACCTTCATGTGCCTCTTGTACCAAATGCCCTGCGTCGGAGGGTCCGACACACTTAAGTAATGGTTGAAGGTATCCTTTCTTGTATAGGTTGCCTTTATGTATGAAATACTTATGGGGTTTGACTCGGATCCTGCACGCCAAATCTTTTTCCTCCGGGAGAGTTCCTGTTTGTAGGTACTTGATGTAAGGGCTCATCCAAGTGTCCGAGATTTCTACAGCCATAATGCTGCTTTCTTCGTAACTCCTCTTCGCCAGTGTCTCCACTAGTATCTCTTGAGAAGAACAGATGTTGAGGTCCGAAGAGGCGAGCTGGCTTAATGCGTCGGCTTTATGGTTGCCTTCTCGGGAAATATGGTTCAACTCGTAGTGCCGGAATTGGCCTAGGAGAGGCTTGACTATCTCGAGGTACTTCTGGAGGCTATACTCTTGGGTTTAGGGTTTAGGGTTTAGGGTTTAGGGTTGAAGAAAGCCATATATTTTTCAGCTCCTTTGGAGAGGAATCGGCTAAGGGCCGCAAGGGATCCCGTTAGCTTCTGTACGTCCTTGACGGTCTTCGGGGGTTGCATATTTTGCAGGGCTTGTATCTTCTCGTGGTTAACCTCGATTCCCCAATTGGATATCATGTATCCTAAGAATTTTCCTGCCCCAACACCAATGGTACATTTAGCTGGGTCAGCTTCAGATTAGATGCTCATAATGTATCAAAGGTTTCTTTCAAATCATCAAAGAATGCGTCGTAATTGAGGCTTTTCACCACCATGTCATCAACATATATCTCCAGGTTATGTCCTATTTGAGATTTGAATTGCATGTCCACCAATCATTGGTAAGTGGCTCTGGCGTTCTTTAATCCAAAGGGAATCATCTTGTAACAAAAGGTCACTCTGTCAGTTATAAAAGAGGTTTTCTCCTTGTCCTTCTCAGCCATGGGAATTTGGTGATATCCCTTAAAGGCGTCGAAGAAAACTATCACATGATATCCAGCGATTGCTTCGACCAGGCGGTCTATCGAAGGCAGAGGATAGCTATCTTTATGACAACAATCGTTTAGGTTGGTAAAGTCAATGCACATCCTCCACTTTCCTCTGGTTTCTTGACCATTACTGGATTAGCTATCCACTCAGGATATTGTACTTCCTCGATTATATGGGCTTTGAGTAGTTTGTCTACTTCCTCTCTAATTGCCTCAACTCGGTCCAATGCAAAGATGCGTCTCTTCTGCTTTATGGGCTTCTGTGTTGGATCGATGTTTAGATAATGTTCCACCAAGCAAGCGGATACTCATACCAAGTCATTGGTATCCCACGAGAAGACATCTCTATATATTGGTTGAGGAGATCTCGAAGTTTGCTCTTTATCTCGGGGGGTAGGAGAGTTCCGACCTCGACGGTTCCTGCTTCTTCGAGTTACGTTTGCTCGGACTCGAAGTACTTGGCTGGTCACCTCATACTGTGGTTATCCCTTGATTTGTGGGAAATTCCATGGCCAGATGGTGGGGGTACCAAATGGCTCTTGCTCGACACATCCATGGCCATCCGAGTATGATGTTGTATGGCACCATCGAGTCGATTATTGCAAAAGTACAGCGGAGGGTTATACTCCAAGGGCCTTCCTCCACTCGTACTGGTAAGGTAATCTCTCCCAAAGGAATAATGGGATCACCGGCAAACCCCGAGATTTGGTTTGTAGGTATGAGATTACTTCTGTTTAATCCCAGCTGCTCATAATAACTGAGAAACATAATCTCCACCTCGCTTCCCCCATCCACCAGAACCCTTTTAATCATGTTGTGATTTATGATGACAGTAATCTGAATGGGGGAATTGATTAGGAACTGCATCTTCCTCTTAAAAGGCTACAGTTCCATCCAGGCAAGATCTTTTTCTCTCCCATTCCCAGGGAGATGCTTCTTCTGGCGATCGGTGTATACCGTTGATACTCCCTCTTTCTCCTTGGTTGGCGGCGGCGCTTATCTCGTCGTGGTCGTGGAGGTGGTTGGCGTTGGTGTTTCCTACTCCTGTCGGGACTGGAGAACGGATTCGTGTGCTCCCACGAAGGTTCTTAGCCGGATCAGCCATAAGTTTGAAGATCGTTTAGATCAAGATCAATATGCGGGTCCTACCGGGCGTTCCAAATTGATGGATGTTTGGAACCCGCACTTGATCACAAACCCGGCTTGAACTGCTCTGCAAGACAAGGCCCCGGGTGTCCCGGGGGTAGACACTATGACGCTCAAGTTAGTATGTGAATAAGGCGTATTGTATATGAGATAAAAGATGGAGAAGGTCTATCAAACCTTTGGTATTTATATGGCTACAATCCGTAGATCACCAAGATATATAATTATGGTATGAATATAACTCTTATGGAGATAAAAGTTGTATTACCATGTATAGGAGAAGTGTATTTCGGTCATGGTTGGATTACCATGTTTAGAAGGAAATGTATTCCTTGTAGAACATTCTTAATATACACATTCCTTATAAGGATTTGGATTGATGGACACGTAGATCCATCCTCCGCGTATCTCGAGCCCATAACCTTCTCGGGCCTTGGTCCGAGACTGAATGAGGTCCAGAATACGAACCATGGACTTATCAAGCATATTTGCTCAGATCAAAGATTGCACTCTTAACTTCCCTGCCGTGATGATTGTTGGGATAACATCCATGAAGTGGTCCTGTGTGGTTGATTGTCATTTAATATTTCCTGAAAAAACCTAACTTCTTCTTCCTTGATCAGTGCAGGATCAGTTAGCCAAGCTCCACTCTCTTCCTTGATTTTTGTTATCCTAGATCTTGATCTTTTCTCCTTGACAGAATTATGGAAGAATTGAGTATTGGCATCTCCATCTTTCAACCATCTTAGATTGGATTTCGGTCTCCAGTAACTTGTTGGTTCTTTATGTAATCAGTGTGGCTCTCTCCCTATTTAGGTTGATAGGATCAGTATCTGAGTTTGTTTTCTGGTACAGCTCCTCCAGATTGGTGACCTTTTCTTCTGTTTCCATCAAATTCTTGTGCACATTTCCAAAGGTTTCTGTATTCCACTGTCTGAGCCTAATCTTCAGCCTCTTTATTTTGAAAACCATGTTGAACATCACCTTGTACTCAGTAGGCTGGTTCCAATTCTCTACTATGATCTGTTGTAGTTCTGGCCTATGGAGCCACATGTGCTAAAATCTGAAAGGCCTGGGTATCTGTTCGGTGGCATCTTGTATGGAAATAAGGAGAGGGTTGTGGTCTGGGTGGTTCTGTTTAAAACATGTATGGAGGTATGGGGGAACTTATTGATCCAGTCTTGATTTCCGATGGCCCTGTCTAGTTTTTGTAACAACCTATCCTCCTTCACCCTATTGTTAGTCCAAGTGAACTGGTTGCCAACAGTTGGGATATCTAGGAGTCTTAGTTTATCTATCAAGTCCCTGAAATCCACCATGCAGCTGCCAAATGGAGGTCTATGTCTCCCCTTATCTTTACCCACCTTGGCTATTGTATTGAAATCCCCTGCATATAAGGTTGAAGCTGGCTGTAAGTTAATCATATCCTCCCACAGCTGTTTCCTAGGAACCTTGGTGACCTGAGCATATACAAACAATGTATTACATGTCTCCCGTGACTCATTTCCTGTAATCTTAACCTGAATGAACTGATCTGACTGAGAAAGAGTATCAATAGAGAAATTATTTCTGAAAAGAATCCATATCTTTGCATCAGTGCCTGCTATACAGTTGTGAAAACCAAGTTCAAACTGCTATTGCTGTATTTGTGAGTTATCATGTTTAGGTTCTATAATGCATACTATAGATATTAGATGTACTGTTATAAGAGTCCTTAATCTATCAATTGAGGTACTTTAGCCTCTAATGTTCCATACTAGTATATTAGCTACTATTTGTGTGTAATCATTAAGATGTGTATTTTGTTTTAGGTTTGGGCCTAAGAGTTCTAGTTACTGAGTCACTATTTTTTTAAAAAGTTAATCCACCATAGGTGGGGGGAAATTCATTGGCACCCCAAACCAAAAGCCATTTCTGGCATAACAGTTTATACACATAAGTCTGAGTTCAATTAAGAGCTTTAGACAGTCAAAAAGAATAACCTATGCTGGCTACTCTTAGGTACTAATATTGTGGAGATAGAGGACCTTTCTTGAACCAGTGAATTTTGGGGAGAAGTTTAGTGATTGAGCCAGCAAAGGTCAAAGCACACTTTAGCACCCAAAACCTGCTTGAAGAAAGGTTTTCCATAGTATTAGTCTAGATTGCCAAAAAAATGCTAATCTAGGTCAGACAAAAATTTGTATCCCTTATTCTCTGAGAGTAGGATAGATCTGCTAAGCAGCTTTGAAGCTTTGAAGTGAAGTCTGGAGTTTGATTGGATTCTTGAGCTTTGATTGTGTCCCTCCCCCAAGCTTGTACCTGTGAAAGAAAATGAGGAGCTAGCAGTATACCAGTTCGTGTTTAAGCATGATTATTTTGAGTTCTAATTGATGGTATACCTAGTCTGTCCATTGCAAGAAGACCTTTGAGTTCAGCATTGGCCTCATTCAATGATAGGTCATGTTGTGTCTGTGAACTGTGACCAAGTTTTGCCAGATAGTCAGCAGGCCTATTTCCTTCTCTGCATATATGTGTTAACTGATTCTCTCTGTTCCTCTCATGTAAATTAGTGCAGTATGAGTACAGCTCCCATTTTCTTTTGTTAGGTGATATGATGCCTCTTAGTGCCTGCAAACATTCAGTTTCCACAACATATGTATGCAATTGCAGTTCAGTGGCCAGCTGGTATCCCTTAGAGATGGCACATATTTCTGCTTGAATTGGGGATAAACAGGGAACTAGCATGTATCTCATGTGAATAACTTTCCCTCTTTTATCCCTAACTATAATACCTAATCCAGCCTGATTATTTTTGAAAGCATCATCAACATTAACCTTATACCCCTGATCAGGAGGGAACCATTTTATGATCTTAACAGATTTTGGTCTTTTCAATTTAATGAATGGCAGCAATCCAGTAGAGACCATAAAACAATTCCTTTCCAAGTTGCCAAACAATGGATGTGCAGTAAATATATTTTTTGTCATCTTCACTACAGCCTCACTTATAAATTGATTTCCCATTAAATGGTCATCATGCAGCAGTGAATTCCTTTTTTTCCAGATAAACCCTACAAATACATATATTGCAATTTTAATCACTATAGAGTGGATCTTTGAAAAACCACTATGGTGAAAATAGAAATTCAGTCTGTGTCTAATAGAGTGAAAAATAGGAGTTTGTATGGGCAGCAAGGCATGTATTGAACTCCATATCTCTAAAGTGCTTTGGCATTGATTAAAAAAATGCTCCATAGTGTCTAAATTGCAACAGAAAGGACATTTTGAAGTAAGATATATTCCAAATTTTGTCAAAATGTCATCAAAAGGTAGGACCCTATTTTTAATCCTCCATATGAGTATGGAGATTTTCTTTGGTATATATTTAGTCCATACCTTCTTCATGAGCTGATGTTGTGGCTTTCTTTCTCTGAGGTGCTTATATGCTGAACTAATGGTGAAATTGCCATACACCCCTGGTTTCCAGACAAGCCTGTCTTCATGACTGAAATTCTCCTGTGCTTCCTGCAAAAATTGAAAAGTACTGGTAGCCAAGTATGGCTCCAAATGGTTTATGTACAAAAATTTATTTTGTAAGAATTCATGGACTGTAATTTGAGGAAAAGGAATAGGTATATGCTCAGGCCACTGATAAAATAATGCTCCATTCCCTGTCCAGTTTCCATCCCAAAAAGAGCTTTCCCCTTTTCCACATAAAATTCTGGACTGTGCATTTGCAAATGGGGTGATGCTGCATACTCTTTTCCATGCCTGGGAATTCTTGTATGTTTCTGGCAAAGACCACACATGTTGTGCCCATATTGTCTTGTTTTGTTGAAGCTTCCACCAGATTTTGTATGAGAATGACTTGACTGTTGCTCTGATATTCCTAAATCCCAGACCATCCTCCTCTGTTGGCAGTGCCATTTTATTCCATCTTCTTCAATTTTTCCTTTGCCCCTTCTCAGTTTGACCCCAGAAAATTTTTTATGCAATTCCTTCCATCTTCTTGATGACCTGCTGTGGTGGGTTCAGAACTGCTATTATGTGTGTTGGAATAGCTAACAGAACTGAGTTTATGAGTGTGAGTCTGCCTGCATTTGTCAACCATTTATTTTTCCAATTTAGCACCACCTTCTCCATTCTTTCCAGTAATCCTTGGTAGTAAATGACCTTATTCCTACCATGAAAAATAGGGACTCCCAGGTAAGTGAAGGGGATCTTACTTATTTTCATTCCCAGTGTCCTCCTGATCATTCTTAGCTTATTTACAGTTGCCTTTGGATGAGCAAAAATTTCTGATTTCTCAAAGTTCACCTTCTGACCTGAAACCCCTTCATATGCTTCCAGGAACACTTTGAATCTTCTCAAATTTCCTTTTTTAGCTGAGATGAACACTACAGTGTCATCAGCATACATTAAATGGGACAAAGGTTGAACCCCCCTGGGCATGATAAAATTTTCCAGATAATGTATGCTGAATAATTTCTGAATTCCCCTTGAGAAGCCTTCTGAAATTATATTATAGAGGAATGGGGAGATTGGATCTCTCTGCTTGATCCCTCTATTTGAGTTAAAGAAACCACTGCTGACCCCATTTATTAGGACTGAAAACCATGCCTGTGCTATATTCTACACAATTAATTTCACAAATATTTCTTGGAATCCAAAGTGAAGCATAACTGAGTTGAGGAATCCCCATGAGACTCTGTCAAAAGTTTTTTGCATATCAAGCTTGACCACTATGTTCTGGTATCTTGGATTTTTCCTTAGCAAATTCATCATTTCCATCATCTGTAGCACATTATCTGATATGTCTCTTCCTCCCATGAAACAAGACTGCTGCAGTGATACCACCTTGCTCATTAGTGGTTTTAGCCTTTCCATAAGGATTTTGGAATATATCTTGTTCAGAAAATTTGATAGGCTGATGGGTCTGTAGTCAGCATAAGTTGAGGGGTTTGGTTTCTTTGGAATGAGAGCCAGCCATGTGCTAGAAATGGCTTTTGGTAGCAACTTCCCTGTCATGAATTCTTTGACTGAATTCAACAGGTCATGGCTAATAATCTCCCAACAACTTGTATAAAAGTGCCCTGAAAATCCATCTGCTCCTGAAAGTCCATCTAGTTACTGAGTCACTAGAACCACCCTGAGTGTTGCCTTTTCTACTATGTGGTTTGGATAGCTTACTTGTGTCCATGAGCTTTTGATCAATGGTGTCCTGAAGTTTTGTTGGACTGGTTAGCTCACCTATGTCTGGTGGATCTGAGGCCTCTTCAAAGAGAACATCCTCCTCCTGCAAGATTGAAAAGGAGTTTGATATCTGAACATAAGGCACAATTTAGGTGTGTATGTGGAAGAGTGTTTGGAGTGGAAGAGGTGTGTATATGTCTTCATTTTGAGCTCTTTTTTCCTAATAATTATATCTATCTCATCTAGTGAAAAGGATATAGGAAATGGCCTTGGGTTGCTTCTGAAGTCATTCACTTTGAAAACCACAGGCTGATATGGGATAATCTGCTTGTCCCCCATCTGAGTATTTTTTGGTGATGTGTCTCCTTGCTGTGAGCAACTTCCACCCATTATTGCTTCCCTGCTTAGTCCTCCTCATGTGTAGAAAGGCCTGATGAGCTAGGTTTTGCACTGTGTTTGTGTTGATTGTGAGACTGTTGTGGCTTCTTATCCCTTCTTGCGAACTTCTTCAGCTCAAGATGTTGCATCCTACAGTTATTGTCCTAGTGGCCTAGCTTTCTGCAATGCAAGCAATATAGGGGGACATTCTCATATATGATCTCACAGTATCTGAAATTTTGGGGGTGGTCTATTTGGATGGATGGTAGGAGCTCCTTTGTGATGTCAACCTCAACACACATTTTTAGTGCAGATGGCCCCAAGATTTGTTGTAGCATCTTGCTTAAAAAATTCCCGATCTGGTTGCCTACATCTGCAATCATGGTATTATTCCAATAGTAGAGAGGAACATCACGCACAGTTACCCAAATCGGAACCACCGGAGATTCATATTTCGGCGAGAAGTCCGGTGACCACTTCAGCACTTTCATCAATGATCCTGCTACATTCTACGACTGCTTGAGCCAGAAGCGGTGGTATTCTTATTTATCTTGGAATCGAATCAAGACATACTTGTAATCCAATGAACCAAGCTGAAATCTATGATTGAAACCTATCTCTTGAAGGGATGTGTGGATGATCGTCATCGGGGGTTTTTCCCTCTGAAACTTGCCGATAAGAGCGTTCTGATAGTGGCCGACGAGGGTTTGGATCGCTTCCATCGGGTACATACACGCCGGCTTGCGGTTGAAACTTGTGATTGGTCATATTTTTGGATTGGAAGGTAGTGAGGATGAGAGGGGTGGGGATTTGGATGTTAAAACTTAGGTCACCGAGATGTAGCGGTGGTTCCCTCATTGGGGAGCCGTTAATATGGACGTTGTTGGCAAGGATCAGGTTGTAACGGGTATAAAACTGGTGGTTCTAGACATGAGTGGGGTGACACATGGTTAGACTCTAGAGAGAAGGCAGAGCAATTCTAGAGAGAGAAACACACAAACTTGATTCCTTATAAAGAATTAAGTTATTGTTTTAGTATAAAATTGCGGTATACGACCCTATCAACTTGGGCTGAGATTAACTGAAGTGAGATTATTCTGGCTGGATTGAAATTATTCTGGCTGAACTGAGATTATTCTTGCTGAACTGAGATTATTCTGGCTGGACTGAGATTATTCCAGCTGAACTGAGATTATTCTAACTAAACTGAGATTATTCCAGCTGAATTAACATTATTCTGACTAAAATCATTTCTTGTGTCGAGTTGAATTAAAAATTTGTAAATATAATAAAAGATGGTATGAATCTTTTTAAAATTCATTATAATTTAATAATTACTTAATTTTATATCAAGATTTAATTTATATCTAAGTAGGAATACTCTATTTTGTTGGCTGATATATTTATGATTTACACTCTTTAAACTTATGGAGTACTATATATTTTCTTTTAAAAAATTAAATACAAATTTTTTTTGTATTATTTTTTATCCATTATTTTAGTATTTTAAAATAATATATTTTTCTATAGAAATATAGTCGAGCTATAGTTTTGAGTCATTTGACCTTAAAAATAGATTTTGTGCGGAAGGAAATTCTCAAAAGAAAACAAATGGAACGACAAATTTAGAAGAAACTCACCGAATAGGGTTTTAGCAACACGCCGCCTCCAGAGGTGGATCTAGAAATATTTTCTAATGGGGGCACTTCATTTGGTACCAGATTACATAAATTTTACATAATTAATTATTTTATTAATTAATTTTTTAAAAAAATCAAAACCACCATATCAGTGGAGGGGGATTTATTGGCACCCCTTGGCCTGAAAAGGGACTTATTGTTCTTACAACAGAGATACAAAAATTTACATGAGCACTGGCTCAGCCATAAGGCTCAAAAGAATGAATAAAATTAGAGTGTGACACTCTTGATGCTCCATCCTCAGATTTTCTCCTTCACCGAGCATGTTGGTGAATTGTTATGCAAAACACAAATTTTCCAAGTGTTGAGGAAAGTGGAGGGGAACATGATCCAAAAATAGGTATGAAGTTGCAGATATGCTTCGGAGTTTGTGGGAGCTAGTTGTGCAGTTTTGATGTAGTCCTAGCATGGCTACCCAATGGCTCCTCCATTGGGTCTTCTGTTGTCTGCAATTAAAATTATCAGTAGCATATGTTCTCAACTTCTTATATTACTGACTCCATACTGATCAAGTGTTATCATACTTTTTAGCAAAGCAGGAGCATTCTGATAAGAAAGGGTGGAGGAGATGAATTGATGGCTACTCATCTTTGCTAAGTAATCTGCAATAGTATTACCCTCCCTAAATGAGTGTATGATTTTAATGTCCCTAACCAACATGTGTATTTTATGACATGTACTAAACAGATTCCAGTTAGCAATTAGAGGGTTCTGAATACATTTGAAAGCATGCAGACAATCAGACTCAAGTAAGAAACTATGAGAGTATTGTCTACCCATTTCAAGTCCAAATTCCAGAGCCATAAGTTCAACAGCTATGGGAGAAAAAGTTGACAAAGGTTTGAGCTCCATTCTCAATACTTCTCCATCAACATTTCTGACTATTAAGCCCAGTCCTACCCTATCTGGACTCACATAAGAAGCATCAACATTGATTTTTACCCCTGAGTCTGGGGGTATCCATTTGACAGATCTAGCTGTTTTTTGCTTCTTCTGCCTGAGAAATGGAACTAGTCCAGTGTGAAGTAGCTGCATATGTTTTACAGAATTTCCATGAAGAGGGAATGCTGTAAATATAGCAGTTACCTTCTGGGAAATCTGAAGCAACAGTGCCTGAGTGGGGGTGTCCTGATTATCAAAAATCAATCTATTTCTTCTACACCATAAAACCCAGTATGTGGTAACAATTGAGGTTAAATTGACAGTGGTCTGAAGTTTGGATGCACCTTTGAAATTAATGTAAAATGCCAGTCTGTGTCTAAATGATCAGAAGCTAGGTACAGGCATTTGCAACACTATATGCATATAATCAAAGACCATAACAATTTTGTCACAGTCAAGAAAAAAGTGATTTATGGTGTCCACATTATTGCACAGAGGGCCTTTTGATGACAAATAAATAGACCTGGCAAAACGGGTCTATCGGTCGGGTTTGGGTGACACCCAACGGGTTCGGGTATAGTTCGGGTATATGGCTTTTATTCGGGTTTGGGTCTTGATCGGGTTTTTTCGGGTTCGGGTCCCATCGGGTCTTTTGAAAAATTATCGGTTTCGGTTCGGGTTTGGATTTCATTGTTTCGGTTTTGGGTCTCGTCAGTTGTTTTGAAAAAAATATCGGGTTTGATTCGGATTTGTATTTTTCCTTTCGGGTTTGGATTAGATTTGGTTTTAGTTTGTTCAATTTCAGATGCAATTCGGATACAATCTCTTTTGAGTCGAGTTTGATTCAGATATACTCGGTCAAGATCACGTTAAAACACATTTAATTAAAATTTATTTTATTTTGAACTATAAACTTATAATGACCATAAAAAAATTATTCATCTTAAACATTTGATAAATGTATATTATATAGTAGAATTTAGTTTGTGCCCAGAAGTTTTTTTATCTAATGTTTCAAGATATATAATGAGAACTTATATCCACAGAGACTAATAAGTAATAACATATAACATTGTAATAAGCATATCATTAAAATAAATTTATTAATTTAAATATATAATAGTTATTAGGTCAATTATAGTTTTAGTATTTTTTTAACTCTTAAGTTATCTTTATAGGTAATGTTGTTACTATATATGTATTTGCAACTATCTTACACAACCAAGATTAGTTGACTTTTAATTCGTGTCAAATTTAGTTACTTTTAATCAATATAGAGATTTAGAGTTGAATTAAATTATATAAAATGATATGACAAAAAAAAGTAAACATTATTTTATTAATCAAACTGAATTGAAACTTGATTAAATTGAAATAATGAATAAGCCATTATTTTTCTCTTCAACCTATTCGTAGACCATTTCAATTCAATATAGTTTAGTTCACTTCAGTTTATTTGGTGAATGGTAGCTAGTAGCTACACTAATTATTAATTAGTATAAAAAACTATATTAGTAGAATAGTAATAAAAAGTTAAGAATTAAATATAATAATAATATTTGGGTATCGTTTGATTTAAGTCCAAATTATTGGGCAAAGATCAATTTAGGTACCTTTTGGATCGGGTGTTATTCAGGTTTGGGTATTTTCAGGTTTGGGTTCAGACCAAGTTCGGGTGTTTTTGGATTTTGGGTGTTTTTCGGGTTCGGGTTCGGGTCTGATTCGGGTTTGGGTTCTGTTCGGGTACGGGTTCTATCGGGTCTGAAACTTTTAGTTCGGATTTGGGTGTATCAGGTGTAATTCAGGTTCGGGTCATCAAACAGGTATCACTATTCGGGTCTTATTTCGGGTTCGGGTTCGGTATAATCGGTCGGGTTTTCGGGTTCGGTAATATTTTGCCAGCTCTACAAATAAATACCACATATTTGCAAAACATCATCAAAGGGTAAAATACCATTCACAAGCCTCCATATGAATACAGAGATTTGAGGGGGTATGTGCTTATTCCATACCTTGGTAATGCCATATAAATCTGAACCTTGCTGCCTCAATATCTTGTATGCTGATTTGATGGAGAAAATTCCATCTATATCAGGTGTCCAGATCAATCTGTCCTTGTGATGAAATTTGATCTCAGCATTCTGCAATAAAATTATAATGTTGGTTGCCAAATAAGGCTCCACAGCAGTTAAGACCTGTTGTTTATGCAAGCAAAAATTAGCCACTGTTAGTTTAGGGTAAGGCAACGTGATTCCCTCAGGCCAGCTATAGAACAAAGCTCCAATTCCCAGCCAATTAGAATCCCAGAAAGGTGCATCCCCACTTCGAATCAGAACCTGAGAGTGAGCATTTGCAAACTGAGTGACTGCACAGATCCTCTTCCAGGTATGAGAGTTTCTGTAGGTTTTTGGTAGAGTCCACAGATAATTTGACCACTGAGTGTTATTGGACTGCATTTTCCACCACAACTTGCAGGAGAATGACTGAATAATAGCATTGATGTCCCTGAATCCTAAACCATTCTCCTCTTTTGGTATTGCCACTCTCTTCCACTTTCTCCAAATTTTCCTCTGACCTATCTGAGATTCTACCCAAAAAAACCTTGCTGCACTTGTTTCCATTCTTCTGATCACTGTTTTGGGGGGATGTAGAACTGCAAAAATATGAGTTGGTATGGACAGGAAGACATAGTTGAGTAGTATCATCCTCCCAGCATAAGAAAGCCATTTATTTTTCCAACTATGAATAGCCTTATCCATTCTTTCATCAAATGCTGGTAATAGCAGACCTTGTTCCTTCCTTTGAATATAGGTACTCCCAGATAAGAGAAAGGAGTGCTTCCTTGTCTCATTCCTGTTTTCCTCTTGATGACACTAATTCTGGAATCATATGTGGCACTATGAACATAAAACTCTAATTTGTTAAAATTGACTTTCTGACCTGAGCATATTTCATAGGCATTCAGAAACCTCTTGATCCTTCTCAGATTTTTCTTGGTTGCAGTTGCAAATATAGCAGTATCATCTGCATACATTATGTGGGAGATCATCTGCACTCCATTTAGCACTATGAAGCTCTGAATGTACTGGATTTCCATTAATTTTCTGAGGCCTCTTGAAAACGTTTCTGTAAGTATGTTGTATAAACAAGGTGAGAGGGGGTCACCTTGTTTTATACCCCTTGTTGAGGTAAAGAAGCCAGTAGCTACTCCATTTATAAGCACAGAGAAACAAGAGGCCTTTATGTTCTGCATTATGACCTTGATAGTGCTGCCATGAAATCCAAAAGCCAGTAAAACTGAATTTAAAAAATTCCATGAGACCCTGTCAAATTCTTTTTGCATATCAAGCTTAAGAATGATATTCTTGTGGTCTGGATTCTTACTCAAGAGCCTGATCATCTCTTGCATCTGGAGAATATTTTCAGTGATGTCCCTCCCTTTCATAAAATCAGATTGCTCAATGGAGATGATCTTATACATTACAGGCCTGATCCTTTCCATCACAATTTTTTAGAAAACTTTGTTGACAAAATTTGAGAGGCTTATGGGTCTGAATTCAGAAAAGGGAGAGGGGTTTTGGACTTTTGGGATCAGGGTAAGCCAAGTGGAAGCCATAGCCCTAGGTGTTTCTTTTCCATCTAAAAATTCCTTTGCTGCCTCTAACAGATCATGCTTTATTAACTCCCAACAATGAGTATAGAACACACCATTGTAGCCATCAAATCCTGGAGCTCCATTGCTATTCAAGCCATAAACCACTTCTCTCAGTTCCTCCATGTCCACAGGTCTCATAATATCAGTGTTATCATCATCATTGACTATCTTGGGAATTACCTCCATAAAGTATTTTATGTATCTCCCCTCTCTGTTTGGGGCATTATCAGTCAATAGCTTTTCAAAAAAGGTTGCACCCTCTTCATTAATCAGGCCTGGCTCAGTGATCCAATCTCCTGAGACACCCCTAATTTTTGTAATTTTCTTTTTTGCTGTTTTCCCTTTAACAACCTGATGGAAATACTTTGTGTTTGCATCCCCTCTTTGAGCCATTTGACATTGGCTCTCTGCTTCCAAAATTTGGCTAATTCTACCTGGGATCTTGTAATCAATGCCATTTTCCTATTAAGCTCAATTCTGTCTGCCTCCTCTCCAGTAGATTGGTATTTAAGCTCACTAGCTGCAACTTCTTCTTCTGCTTGCTACAAATTTTTGTTGACATCTCCAAAATGCTCCCAGTTCCATTTTTTTCAGTGGCCCTTTCAATCTTTTCAGCTTGCATATCATTCTTCATAGACCCTGCTCTTCACATGGCTTGCCCCAACTCTCAGTAACTAATTCCAAGAAACTAGCCCTAGATGTCCACATGTCCTGGAACCTAAAGGGTTTTGGCTTTTTTATTTCAGCAGTCTGAATGGATAAAATAAGAGGGTTGTGGTCAGAGGTAGTTCAACTCCTAACATGGATTGAACTATGTGAAAACATGGCATTCCAGTCACTGTTGCAGAGCCCTCTATCAAGTCTTTGCAGCAGCCTATCCTCCCTAGTCCTATTGTTTGTTCAAATGAAGGGATTTCCAACAGTTTTAATTTCCAAAAGCTTCATTTCTGATATCAGTGCATTAAACTCTCTGATACTTCTAGCTGATGGGGGGTGCCTGTTTTTCCTTTCACTAACAAAAGCAGTGGTATTAAAGTCCCCAATAAAAATTTGTGTTATAATGGTTACACGATCTTTTTAATGTTATAATGTGTGTTACCAATGAATGTTGTGTGTTGTGCATATATAAAAATGATACATTTTATTATTTATTTACTAATTTGAAGAATATAACATGTTAAAATTAACAAATATAATTTAAAAAAGATTTATTGAAAAAAAAGAAGAATTGATAGAAAGAAAATGATCATGAATAATGATCAAATAATCTTCTACGTAGTTAAAATATTGAATGAATCAATAAACTATAAAAGAAAAATATGATATGAACAAAAATGATATATTTATAAGGATAAAAAACAATAAACCATAATTAATGTAAAAAATATACATTGAGTAACTTTTGTTTTTAATAGTTGTTAAAACAAAACAAATGTAAAGAAAAATAAAAGCACATGTAGCGGAAAAGATTCAAACGCTGGACCTATCCTTTTTTTTTGAGCAAACCACTATAAGTGGGGGATATTATATTGGGCATCCCAAACCTCAAAAAAGAAACAATACAAACTATAATACACTTAAATCCCCGAGAACAGGCCAAAGTGTACGGAGATACACTCCCAAAGCATTGGTACATGCTTTGCAAAAAGAATAGGCACATAGGCCCTATACAAAAGAATGTGGGGTATGAGATTTATAGGACCTATTAGAGAATTGCTAAGCAAAACTCAAGACAATCCCAATAAAACATACTCCACTAAGCTAGGTATAGTTACAAAAATCTACTTCTTCCCTAAACAGATAGAGCTGTTAAAATATAAGGGAGAATGTTACATTGAGGAGCCAGAAATTTGATTGTTCAGTGGAAAGGCCAGTGTGCTTAAAATATTATCAGTTCCTGGACTATGCGGGCCTTTTTTTTGTTGATCATCCAAAGTGAAGCAAGAAGTACAGTTCCTTCATGAAATTTGCTGCTCTTCCATGGATCCATTAGTACCTGTGAGACAGCAAAAAATGTATGAGCGTATCAGCCATTCTAAGGAGGATGAAATCTGAGAGAGGGCACTCCAGATTTGTCTAGTAAATATAAGCTTTTTGAATGAGAGGGCAACTGTGAGATAGTGACTATGTTAGATGATATCTTATTCTGAGCACAGTGTTTTTCCAGAGAATCTGCTACTGTGTTTCCTTCTCTAGGAGTATGTTGGATGGTATAATTTTTTGCAGCCATATGCATATCAAAAACCAGATTATAAAGTGTCCAAGGAGCAAGTTCAGGATTTCTAATAATCTTCATGGCCTGCAAGCAATCAGATTCTATTATAGCTTGCTCTTATAGTGAGGTTGCAACTGACAGACCAAGACCTATGGCTAATAGCTCTGAGTGTAAGGGGGACTTGGAATGTGTAAAAACAGTTGTAACTCCTACAAAAGTGCCAGTAGAATCTCTAGAAATCAGTCCAATGTCTGTTTCCTGACCTGTGATTTTCCAAGAAGCATCTACGTTGATCTTACCAGCTGTAAGAGGTTTAGACCAAGTAATTTTTTCTATTTTTGGCTTTGGTGGTTTTAATCACAGGGGGAAGTAACCATTTGCTGAAAGTTCTATGTCTGAACTCAGGTGAATGTAAAAAGGGAAGGCAGCAAAGGAATCATATACCATTGTCTTAATCTCTTTAAGGATTATTGTTGGCACTGGAATAACTGAGTCAAAAATGAATCTATTTTTTTCTTTCCATAAGCACCAACAGGTAAAAAGTGAGATATTATGAATTAAAGCTGTATGGATGGGTGTTAAACCATGCCTAGACAGGTAGTTTGAGATTCTGTTCCAAATAGATATAAAAATGGAGGTTTGGATTCCTATGAAATTATTCACCTGATCCCAGATATTTATTGCCAGTTGGCATTTATTGAAGAAATGATCAAGGGAGTCATGGTTTTCACAGGCACTGCATTTAGAAACAATGTTAAAGCCATAGTATATCATCACATTATCAAAGGGCAGGAGGGAATTCATCACTTTCCACATAAAGACTGAGACTTTCTTTGGAATTCTTCTATTCCATGTTTTTGATAGTGAAAGAGATGTACCTTTAGATGGTCTGAGCTTTTCATAAGCTGATTTGAAAGTAAATTGTCTTGTAACACTCAGTTTCCAAATGAGCTTGTCATGCCTCTGTTCCTTAATATCAGCCTCCTGTAAAAGGAGAAATAAGGCAGCAATCAATGTTGGGAGAAATAGACTGAAGGTAGTCTTCTTTGTTCTGAAAAAAATCAGCCACTGAGCAGGTAGGTGGAATGGTGTGATCTTCATAGTTCAGTATGTCTTATAGAGGCCCTCAATCTGTCCAATTGGAGGACCAAAAACTACTTGAACCTTCTCCATGAATAACTTTTGTATTCTGCTCAGCAAATTCATTGATCTGACAAATCCTTTTCCAACACTGAGAAGACCTTGAGGATTAAGGTAATGATGCTTAAAAATTGGTCCATGTAGCCTGAGCTATCTGGTATTTCCACCATAGTTTCACAGAAAAGGATTTGATAATAGCAGAGATATTTCTAAAAGCAAGACCATTTTCAGAAATTGGGTAGCATAAATCATTCCAGTTCCTCCAGGTTTTCTTAGGTTTATCATCAATTGATCCCCATAAAAAATGGACAATTTTCTTTTGATCTGTTTTATAGTATGAGTAGTGGGTATCATGACAGACCAATAGTGCTGATGTAATGAGTACAGATATGAATTAATCAGAACAATTTTTGCCCCAGTAGACAACCATTTGTTTTTCCAGTTATTTACTCTCTTATCAGTCATTTCTAGAAGAGGCTGGAAATAAACATTTTTTGTTATGCCTATAAAAATTGGGACTCCTGAGTATTTAAAAGGGAATGTACCTTTTTTCATACCCAAAATATTTCTGATATCAATTATATGTGAGGCAGAAGCATGCTTACTAACATAAAAATCACTTTTGTCATAGTTGATTTTTTGACCAGAAACTGTTTCAAATATAGCAAGAAAAGCCTTTATTCTGGTCAAGTTAGATTTACTAGCTTGCAAAAAAATGATTGTATCATCGGCATATGAAAGGTGGGAAATATGGTGAGCAGATGAAGGAAGATTATAATATTGCAGTTTCCCAATATCAAATACATATGATAAACTTCTTGTAAATGCTTCAGAAAAAATATTAAAGAGAAAGGGGGATAGTGGATCACCTTGTTTAATTCCCTTTGAAGCTTGAAAAAAAACCAACTGGACTGCCATTCACCAGTACTGAGAACCAGGCCTGTCTGAGATTTTTGATGATGGAGTAGATAAATTGGCCATGAAATACAAACTTCATCAGTATGCTGGTAAGGAAGGTCCAACACACCCTGTCGAAAGCTTTCCTGAGATCTAATTTCAGAACACAGTTTGGATGTTTAGACTTTCTGTCAATAAATCTCATCATCTCTTTTAAATAGAGAACATTGTCTGGTATATCTCTATTTTTTAGGAAGGCAGTCTGATGGGGTGAGATGAGTTTTGGCATGAGTGGCTTTAACCTTTCCATCAAAATCTTAGAGAAAATTTTGTTGGCCACATTTGAGAGTGAAATTGGTCTGAAGTCACTAAAGGAGGATGGGGTGTCTACTTTGGGTATAATAGCAATCCAGGTACTCGAAATTCCTTTAGGAATATCTAAACTGGAGAGGTAATCATTTGTAGCACTAAGTAGATATGAATTTATGATGTCCCATGCCTTGATATAAAATTTTGCAGTGAAACCATCAGGACCATCAGGACTACTCTCCTTATTTAAAGAAAAAACAATGTTTTTCAATTCTTCATAAGTCTTTGATTTGGGATGAGTAATATGTATCTATAATTAAAACTTGATTTAGGATGAGTAGTATGTATCTATAATTAAAACTTCATTGGGGGAAAAACTTTCTCTCTCTAAGCCAGAGAGTAGTACTATTCATCCCAGTCCAAAAACTTAATTTCCGGTAACGATCCACCATTTCTAACATCAGAAAGTTAGGCGTTTGTCATTTCAACACTTCAATCAAACAGTGGGGTGATTGGATTAGACATGCAGTGAGGTTTGAAAACGAGGGTTTGATGGACAGCTTTCATCATTAGCTAATTTTGCGGTGAGCGGAAGGAAAGATTCCCCGGCGTTCATTGGGCATCGGAGAAGGCAGCGTGTGGCTTGAGCAGTGTGCGTGCGTCTCGATTCTGATGGAAAAGGGGGTTTTTTGCGTGTGACAGTGGAGAGAGTTTTCAAGCGTCAGTCTGAAAAGAGGTGAGTGCCTCATCAATTGTTTCATTGGGCAGTGATATCACTTTTCCTCGACAAAATACAGAACAATAAAGAGAATTAATCATGAGAGTCGCTTCATCCAAGATGAAATTCAATTCAGACACATTCAGTCGCAGAGAAACTGAAAGGATGGAAGGAAAGTATGTTCCTATAAATAGCACATTTAGACACACACAATTCCCACACTAAAAACACTCCAAAACTGCAGACTCAACTAAACAGTTTAGTAGCTTTTCCGAATTCAAAGCTATGGGAGATAGCCCCTCTCTAAATGAAGCTGAAATGCCCCTCACACCCAGAGGGTCAGACTACTCACAGGAACATAGAGGTCTGGCCAGTACCGGAGTTGATTTCGATGGAATCGCAAGGCCGGCAAGGAGAGGAGGTGTGCTAGCGATCACACGGGAGGATATCCAGGATGCGGTGCCAGTAGAGCAAAACTGCCTACTGGCATATTGGATGGATACCAAGGAGTATACAGAAGAAACCCTGAACCAGTATTTCAGAAATTTCTGGTCAGTGACTGCAGAGGTAATCCACCGATATCAACATCTCTTTGTAGTTCGTTTTGAATCTAGAGAGGAAGCGTTAGCAATCCTACACCGTAGTCCTTTTGCTGTGGCGGGGGGATTGTTAGCATTTAGGAGATGGGGGTCAGGGATAGTCTTAAGAGATGTTCAGGTTGAAAAGGTCAAGGTTCGGGTGCAGCTTCATGGCCTGCCAACGGAGTGTTTTGCTCCAATGGCAGCCATTAAGATTGCGAACATGGCTGGGGAGGTTATTGATGTGGAGATAGAGCCGCCACCAGCAATGAACGTCAACTACTTGAGGGCGACAATATGGTTAGTGCCGGGTGAGCCATTAGTAGTCACGGGCTTTTACCTGGATCTTGAGTATGTGAGAGTGCCTGAAAACAGAAGAATTTGGGTAGACATTCAGTATGAGAGAGTGTATATATTTTGCAGAAGGTGTGGGGTTATTGGTCATCTCATGCAGGATTGCCCGATCCGAACTGATGAGGTGTTAGATCAGTTCATTGAACATAAAGTTAGGTCGCATTTTGCGGAGAGAGGGGTGAATGTGGTTTATGACCCTAGAAGACAGATGTTTGCTGGAGATGTTCGTGCATATAATCATCGTAGGGAACACCGCAATATGAATGTGCCAGCTGATTACATGGATTCGCCAAGGCTCAGGTACAGGTTCATGCGGGAAAGAGATATTCAGGAAGGTTTCTTGATCTCAATGAGGGTGGAGCCGGGAAATGGAAGAAGATTAGTAATTGGCGACAGGATTCAAGGAAATCCGTTTCAGCATAGGACTCAGACCTTCGATCTCTATTTTGGAGTGGAATTGGAGAATCAAACAAGGATTAGGTCAGCTTCACCGTCCCCACCAACCGATATGTTAGTTGACAATGATGCTCTTGGTCCACAGATGGAGAACTTTGTTCCTCAACAACGACTGGTGGATGTTCAAAGTCAACCAGAGATAGTGATGCAAAGAGTAACAGTGGATCTCAGGGAGTTAGAATCGGCTGAGGATTCACTGACCTCGCTTTTAATGTCGGCATTGCAAGAAAACCCTGAGATGATGCACCTCCGAGTCACAGTAAATGGAGCATCTGCAATCCCAGGATAGAGAGGCGCAATTTCAGAGATTCCCCCGATTCAACAGATTAGTCCGCATGAAGAACAGCTGGAGCAATCAACAGATAACCAGAATGAAATAGTGGTCATTTCCTCAGATGGGGAGGACTCAGACTCATCCTCTCAAGAGTCAGACTCGGAGTCTTCCAGGCAGAGCAGAGGTCCAGCCATAGTCATTGGCTGACAGAGAAGGCCCAAGAGAGTCCGACAAGAACAGGAGGATGATGAGGGAAAAGGAAAAAAGAAAATGAAGATAGACCAGAAGAGTGGCAAGGGAAAGAGGCGCAGCAAAAGGACATACTTTGTGTTACGAAAGAAAAGACCAAATTTTGAAGTTGGTCAATCATCTAGGCCTATCCAACAAGCTAGCAAGAATGAATCAGATTCAGAACAAGCCAAGTCAGAGAAACCCCGGGATTCAGACCAAGTAAGGGAGAACAACCAAGAGGTGCAGGAGGAACTTGTGGAGGCACCACCACAACAGATGAAGAATACACCGCTGTCAAATCAGATCCATACTAATGTGGTGGATTGGGCTCATAACTGGAATGTCAGAGGGATAGACAGAGCCTCATCAGAGCCGATCAATCAGACAGGACGACAGGAAAGTAGAAAGAGAGCTAGATCAGAAGGCAATGGCAGCATGGTGATGATGCCAGACCAAGTTCTGAATTCCCCAAAAAGAAGAAGGATCATCCTTAGGCACAATATACATCCAGAGGAGGAGGAGCAGACAAGTGCAATAGACCCCCATCCTAATCTAGTTATAGTAATATCTTCTCGTGATGGAGAGGGAAATTCAGATGCGGTTGGGGAAGATCAGCTTGAGGAAGTATTGGACCTGATACAGGAAGAAGACCACGAAGACTCAACCAGCAGTGGAGAGGAGGAGGTGTCTTCCAGAAAGCTATCACTGTTGCAGGTGGCTGTGGATGGAGCCACACAGCAAGGTTTTCTGGTGGTTGAACCAAATCAACCACCCAATCAGCCATGAGGACGATAGTCTGGAATTGTAGGGGTTGCAACAACGCCACTACATTCACAGAGATCAACCAGCTGCTATCTAGACATAGACCTGGTATCCTTTGTTTGCTAGAAACCAAGGCCAGTGAGAATGTTTTTGCTCGCTGGCAGGAAAACTCCTATTTTAGAAATGCTAGAATAGTTAGTGCAGCTGGTAGATCTGGGGGTTTAGCTCTATTTTGGGCAGATAGTGTATAATTAGTAGTTGATCAGGTTCATAACAACTACTTAGTTTGTTTAGTTTCTGCTATTAATGGCTAGAAGTGGTGCCTGTTACTGGTTTACGGGCCACCATATGCTTCACAAAGGCCTTTGTTTTGGAATGATTTAGCATCTTTGCACTATTTCAGTAGTTTCCCAACTATAGTGATTGGAGATTTCAATCAGATTTTGGATCAAAGGGACAAAAGGGGAGGCTCACCTATTCCATCTAATCTATACTCTGAGTTGCACAAGCTCATCAACAATCATCAGTTGCAAGAGGTCAGCTCAAAGGGACTTTGGTTCACTTGGACTAATAATCAAGATCCCCCACACACAATAGTGGAGAGGTTAGATAGGGCCTTTGCAAACAAGGAATGGGAGACTTTATGGCCATCTGCTAAGGTAAACAATTTACCCTTTACTGAGTCTGATCATAGTCTCATACTGCTAGAGCTACAACCACAGAATAGAAGAGTCAAAAGCAGCAAAAGGTTTGAAGCAATGTGGATACAAATGTAGGCCCCTAATCAGATCATACACGGAGTATGGAACCAACAAGGTGGTAACAACATCAGCATTGTGGAGAGCCTAACAGATAGACTCAGTGTTACACTAACACATCTCTGCAACTGGCACAAAAGAGCTTTTGGACATATGGATAAGAGAATCAAAGAGCTATTAGATCAGCTAGAGAGAGCACAAGCAGGCACATGCTTACACCAAAATCATTACAAGATAATGGATCTGATTATACAAAAGAAGGAACTGGAGCAAAGGCAATCTGAATATTGGCAGCAAAGAACAAAGCTTAATTGGATGGCTTTTGGTGAACAAAATACCAAGTTCTTTCACAGATGGGCCACAAGGAGAAAGCAAGGAAATACTATCCAAGGGATTATGGATGCTATGGAATCTGGAACACAGACAATAACAGTATTGTCAAGATCCTGAACAACCACATCAAGGAGGTGTATGTGTATCCCAGGCAGAATACTCTGAAGTTCTTCCTCCACAAAATGTTCAGGATTTCATGCAAGCCAATGACCAGATTCTTACTCCTTACCAAGTTCAACAATTGAGTGAACCTTTCACTGCATCACAAGTGTGGGAAGCAGTTACAAGCATGAAATCATGGGGAGCTCCTGGAGAAGATGGTATCCCAGCAGGCTTCTATAAACAATATTGGAGTATAGTTGGAAATTCAGTAACCTCAGCTATTCTCCACATCACACAAACAAGGGACTTCCCAATGGATTGGAATTGCACACAGATCATTCTCATCCCAAAGGTAAAGATACCTAAAACTCCCTCTGACTTCAGACCTGTCTCATTATGCAATGTCAAGTACAAAATCCTAGCAAAGATGATAGCAATAAGACTGAAAAGGCACATTGGCTCATTAATATCAACTAACCAGCATGGATTTGTACCTGGAAGGAACATTTCTGAGAGTGTCCTGTTAGCTCATGAAGTATTGGAACATATGAGGAAGCATAAAAAAGGGAAATTGGGAATGGCTGCAATTAAATTGGACATGAGTAAAGCATATGATAGGGTTTCATGGAAATTCCTAGAAGCAACCCTCACACACATCCAGATACCACAATCCCTTATTGATCTGATAATGCTTTCTGTGCAAACAGTTACATAACAGATTAAAGTAAATGGGGAAGTTGGACAAACATTTTACCCCAACAAAAGGCTCAGGGAAGGATGCCCATCATCCCCTTATCTTTTTATCATTTGCCAACAATATATGTCCACTTGGATGAAGAAGAAGATGCTCCAGAACTCAAGTTTAGGTGTTCAGGTGTCCAGAGGAGGACCAGTCATCTCACACATAATGTATGCAGATGACTGCATTTTCTTTATCAAATGCACACAGCGGGCAGTAAATGATATGGCAGCCATCCTTGATGATAATGTCACCTTTTCTGGTCAGCAACTGAATCTCAGCAAGTGTGCCATGAAGTTCAGTCCTAATACCCCAGCAAATATACAAATGGCTATCAGGCAAAGAATGAATATACACAAGGAAGGCATTGGTGGCACATACCTGGGAACAACTATCATTTTTTATCAGAGAAAGTCAAATATCTTCCACTCACTAATTCTGAAAGTTAAGCAGAAGTATGAATCTTGGAAGGTCAGACTGCTAAACTTTTCTGGCAGATTGACCTTATCAAAACATGTCATACAATCCCTGGCTGTCTATCCACTAGGTATCTTCAGAATTCCAATATATATCTTGAAATAATTAGATGCAATGACAGCACAGTTTTTATGGGGAGGCTCTTTGAGTGGAAGATCAGTGCATTGGAGGGCGTGGAGTCAAATATGTAAATCGAGGCATGAGGGTGGTCTAGGTTTAAGATCTTCAGTGAGCCTGAATAAAGCATTGCTAGCAAAGCATGCTTGGCACATATTAAAAGGAGGTTCATCTCTGCTTTGTCAGGTATATAGGGCCAAATACTTGAGACATGATTCCATAAAGACAACACTGGTAAAACCTGGAGATTCTTGGGGATGGAAATCCATTCTATGGGCAGCTGACCTCATAACAAACTATTTGCACTGGAAAATAGCAAATGGAAAGCAGGTCAAGATACATGAAAATTGGATTCCATCCATTACCAATCCCGTACAGAACTCTGCAGTGATATCAACTCACACAAATCTAAGGGTAGAGCACCTAATAGATCAACAATCCAGCACTTGGAGGATGCCCCTCGTTAGAAACATTTTTCCAAGCCAGGTTATACCTCATATTTTAGCACTACATTTAAATTTTGAGGGGACAGATACCCCATTCTGGAGTATAAACCCTAACCCTAAACCCTAAACCCTAAACAAGGAATCAGGATCAAAGTGGATCACACCATATCAGAGTATCAGATCAGGCTAGGAAATTCTGGTCCACATTCTGGAGCCTAAATGTCCCCCTTAAAATGTTAACTTTCTTATGGAAGGCAGTATTGGGATGCTTACCAACTTAGAAGAATAGGCAAACAAGAAAGTTGACTGATAGCAACACTTGCACCAGATGCTCCTCTGGTATAGAAGATGAGACTCACCTGTTCCTGGTCTGTTCAGAATCAATAAAGATCTGGAGAGAGCTGGAATCACAATACAAGGACCAGACATCTCTTTCACCACTTGGTTCTTTCAACTCATCATTGGGACCAGACAGAAGGAGGATGTTATGAAGTTTATTGCCATTTTATGGCAAATATGGAAGCATAGAAACCATCATGTCTTTCACCAAGCGCTGCAACATCCAGAATGGAGTTCGGAACAAGCAAATGCTGATTGTCAACTCATGCTGAGTAGGGGGAGAACAAGAGCAGAGACAGCAGGTTCAATACATACATTAAGCCCAGGAAGAGAATTGACCACAACCAGCATTACAATTGAAGATGGAATGGTGGAACGGTGGAAGGAGCTCTCAAAGAAGCATGTGTCCTCAACTTTGATAGCTCCTTCAGGAAAACTGAGATGTTGGGAACGGGAGGCTGGAGATTTTGGAAACCTGGCTGGTCAAAAGACTTACACATTGAAGGAACAGAATTTTTTCACAGCGGTGTCCCCATTACAGGCAGAGGCGGAAGCTTGTTGGAGAGCCCTAAAATCAGCATGCAGGCAAGGTTGTCGACGCATAAACGTTGTCACTGATTCAAAGATTCTGGCGGACTCAATCAAGGATGCTGAAAGATCACCCCTGGAGATAAAATCTATAGTTTTTAGTATTACTGCTTTATTAAAGTCAATGTTAGAGTTTCAGGTTATTAAGATTAGTAGAAACAATCTAATGGCAGAGCATAATCTTGCCATTAGGTTAGACAGAAGGCTTTGTAATGTTCACTTAAGATTTAATTAATAAAGTATATCTTACCCTCAAAAAAAAACTTCATTGGGGTCACGTGACCCTAGTGACCCCACCCTAAATCCGCCCCTGGCCATCTCTCTTCATGGTAGTGGATGCAATTGATATGTATGAAGTAATAATATAACTCCATATTTTACAGATTCGGTTCACTTACACAAATTAAGATAAGATGAAATAAAAACAAATCGATTATAAGTTTTATTGCATCATGTTTGATGAATGATAAAATACATCATTTTAAGGAAACTACATTAAATTTGTGAAAATTCAATCAAATTGAGTAGAAATATATTGAGTTATATTTAACTATCCTAAATTAATCAATGAATTATATTGAATTGAATTGAGAAAAAAAATAATATATTGAATAAAATTTATGTGAGATTAATCTGGTTGAACTGAGATTAATCTGGTTGAACTGAGATTATTCCAACTGAACTGAGATTATTCTAACTGAACTGAGATTGTTCCAGCTGAACTGAAATTATTCTGACTGAACTGAGATTATTCAAGCTGAACTGAAATTATTATAGTTCAGATTATTGTGAAATAAGTTGTGAAGTTGACAGGACCTACAACTTACAAGTGTTTCTCATATTTATATATGTGTAGCCGAAACAAGCAAAATTAATATTTATATTTACCAAATATATCTACAATTCAGATGCTAATATAAAATAATTAATAATTAAGAATGAAGTTCTCAGATATTTTAAAATAAAATCTCAAACATAAGGGCAAAGAAACAAAAAACGAAAAGTTAAAATCATAGCAGGCAAAAGTCAAAAGACTTGGGGGAGATTTCTTACAACAGATCCGAGAAATGCGTTGATGGGTCTCTCCTCCTCATCGTCTCAGTTGGGAATTCTCTCACACCTTTCTCTCCACGCGCTCGAGTTACCAGAAATCCTTTTTCTCATATTATTTGATTTACTAGATACTGTTTATTTCAAGTATTCCCCTACCTAACCATATGGGCTAACCCACACGGCTCACATGGGCAGAGATAAGAATCTCGCTCAGTGGGGGTCAGAGACTCGAATCCCCTCTAGAGCATCATTTCCAAAGCATTTCCTCTGACCTTCCTGGTCAAGTATTTCAAAGTGCTCATATAACGAGCCGGGAGCTGCATCGACGGTGTCCAGAGCATGGGGAGCACCAAAGGCCGGTGTAAGTGAAATCTTCACTCCACTCAAAATATCAGGGTGAGGACCTCGGCAACTCAGCGTACGGGATCAGTAGAATGGAATAGAGTAGAGTAGAGTAGGGTTAGAATAGTTGTAGGATCCTTGTACTTGATTCCGTCGTTGTAATTAGAGGCTAATAGTGCCTCCTTCAAAAAAAAAAAAAAGTATTCCCCTACTTCATTAGGTTTGATACTCTAATATTCATCATATTTTTTGTTAAAATTTTATATGAAAAGTAATATCATTGTATGATACATCTTTGGAATGTTATAAATATATATTTTCCAATTATCAAAATTAATAGATGATTAAACCGGTCTAACAATAAGATATAGAGAATCAGATTATAGTCTAGTTCAGCACGACACTATTTTAAGTCTCCAAAAACAGTGTCAACTAATTTCATCACAACTCTCCACTCATCTAAACTAGTAAACAACAACTCAACTAGATAGTACAAGGATGTGAACAAAAAGAAATGGCAAGATAAACCAGGTAGCATCAAGTCGAAAAGATGGATGAGAGACCATGAATAAGAGCATGTGATAGCTGATCACACACACATTAAGAAGAGAGTAGGGCGTACGTAGGTTAGCTAGGCAGGGGAAAAAAAAGAGAAAAAGCTAAGAGCACCTGCAGTGGTACAGCTCACAAATGGGCTACTCATCTCACTATTTTCCTCCAAAATCCTCTTTTTTCAGTTTTTCCCCATAGTGATTAAGTCTGCCACATCATCCAGTTCTATACACATCCTTATATATTATCCACGCCAATATATACTATATCTATTGTATATAATAATTGTTAATAATAAAATAGTATACTCATAATTAATGTATAATATAATTGTATATTAATAAAATAATTATGAAAAAATTGTGATGGATTAGGCAAACATATTTTAGATAATTAGTTCAACTAAAAAAATAAAAATACATTTTTTTGCTATTATGTGTTGAAAAAATACTCTTTAAAATTACCACTACATATTATAATCTTAATTCAACTAATAATTAAAATAAATTCATATAAACAACATATGGCATAATGGTTCATAAACATACAAATTTATTTTTACGCGTTCCATTTAACAATATTGCTGTTTGTCTTTATTTTTTAGCCATAATTAGACAAATACTTAATTAGGAACAACTCAATTTTCATAATGTAGTGATTTATTTTTAACTAATTCTATTAAATACCTTTGAAAATTAGGCAACCAGTTATTTTGGTTTTGTAAAATTATTGAAGAAATGACCTTTCAATTTTGTTCTTTGATGACATGGATTTTTGCCACATGTCTTGTTCTTATTGGGGTGTTCAAGTGTGTTCAAGGCTGGGCATGCTCAGCCCAAATGAACCAAACTCCCCTTGAAATATGGAAAAGCCCCATTGAAAAGTTCCATTGTGAGCAAAAAACATGAAAAGCCCAGTTGAAAAATCCATGAAAAGCCTCCACTGTGGGTGCCCTAAGCATGGCCGGAGTGATAAAAGAAAATGGGACCGTGTGGGCGGTGTGGAGGGGGAGAAAATAAGGAATATTATTTTGGGGATCACCCACTACATTACGCGCGGGGACTGGGTTTTGCATGTCTACGCTCTTCAACACCCTTTGGGTGGTAAATTAGTGCTACTCGATAAATCTTTTACTTCTTAACTAATTATTTTCTACAACAAAATTCTTCAATCTGATAACAAACATGATATGATGCTGCTAATAACTCTCGCTCTTTTTTTCTCAATGTTATGAATACTTGACACATTTAAGTGGTAACTTTACTATATTCATCAAAAGTTATTTATGTAAGGCGACTGCTAACTAGCTACATGTATTAATAATTAAATTGAAGAAGTAATGAATCGTTGTAAATGTCCGATATAGTTTTGATCGTAATTTTAGTGATTAAAATAAAAATTACGTGATTACGATGACATGATTGCAACATGTTACATTGAGTTCATCTCCATCTCCATCTACGATCTATTTACATTGAGACATGATCGTAACTCAATGTATTTAGCTATTCGATATCATTTAGGACCTTGAAACGACATATTTTACTATTTTTAATATATAGTATTTTATTTCTGAATTTTTTTAAAAAACTTTTACGGTAACATGTTACATTGTAATATCTCTTATATATATTCTCAAAAATTATCTTTGATAATACTAATTTTGAAAATTATTTCTCAAGTGGACTCTAGAAGCAGAGCCTTATGATTTGTGCTTGTTTCACGACTATGTCATCATTTGATGAAAAATACTATCAAACTAGATGAAAATGTATTATTTAAAGTTTTAAAGGGTTAAAAGATATGAAATTGATTATATACGTCATCTATATTGAGAGTATATTTATAATCAACATCAATTTGTAAACTCGACCTCTTATAGACTTATATATCTATAATCAACATCAACTTGTAAACTCGACCCCTACTCCACCACCCCCAATATCGTTGGCTCAAATTACTGGGCTATCACACTAACACAAAGCTAGATCTGACAAAGCCACAAGAAAAATGACACTTGAATGCCACAAAAGCCGCACGACTCGGCATAAAATCACAAGCCATGCACACCGCTCTTGCATGGTGAGACTTCTCCTAATTTGGCCCACGTTTATATACTAATCATCCAGGTTTGCTACATTGTGCTCACCCGTTTTCGGGGGAGAATCTCTACCGAGTACAACTGGCTTAAGGCATGCATGGGGTCTTAGGAAATACTATACCATGAAGTTTGGGAGGTTGTTCTCTGATTTGCTTCATCACAGCCTAAGATGGAAACTAAGACTCGCACCCTAATGGATTTCTCACCTGAGTTGTAACTTGATTTTGACGAAAGATTAGCTCCTCGGCATAGGGCTTGCTCTAAGTGGAGGAGTTTTTAGTTTTGGTGCATGATGTCTTCTGTATCATCCTGGCTGGGTGGGTGGTTGCAACCTAATGTGACCAAGGAATTGACGGTTATGCTTTAGACTAGCGATTTATCTCTTAGCCAGGCAACACATGTTGGTCATGTTAGTAGATGATTTATTCTGTAACTTTCCTGACTCGCTGGACGGTTGCAAGCTAAAGTGACTGAGGATTTGACGAATTTGCTCTGCCCTAGTATTTACCTCTTGGGCGAGCAACACATATTGGTCTCATGACATGCTTGGGACTTGCGACTTCTATAACAAGTATTACATGTTAACCAAGTATTACATGATGTCTTCTATAACAAGCCTGACTCGATGGGTGGGTTGCAAGCTAATGTGACCAGGAATTTGATAGATTTGTTCTAGATTTGAGATTTGTCACTTAGATGAGCAATACAGGTTTTTAACCTAAGCAGTGACAGCCTTGTACATGATGACGTCTGTAATTCAACTAGCTCACTGGCCGTTTGTATGGTTAAGAGGTTAACACCATGTTGCCAGCTCTGAATCGAACACTATCCCAGTTACTACTTGTTTCTTCTTCTCGCGTTACACGTTAGTGTTCACAGTCACACTATGGTGCTAAAGGGGAGAAGGTTGTCCATTTGCCTATAAAGAGGGTGATATAGAACCGCCATGCACGGCGCACACTACAAGAGTGTCTGATCTTATTCATCTTTCGGAAGGTTGAATCTCTTGGACACCAGATTGAGCCCTAGGCACCGCGTTACATCAGCTCAACACCACGAGACCCAACATCGGTTCTCTTCATCGGGATCGTCTGCATGCCAATATCACCATCATATCTCTTTTCTGTAGTTGCACATGGCAGGAGCCGCATTGTCAGGGCCACCCTCGATGGATTGAGGACACCATCACTCTACTGCTCACGACTGTGGTGGCCATCATCATCATCATCATCATCATTGACATATTCTACTACTATGATAGGGCTCGCCGAGATACCTAATCAGGCCGGAGCATTGCCACCATCATGACTAGTCTGCCTGTACCATTATGCACATCCACAACGTCTTTCACAACTGCCAGTCCAACACTCGAGACCACTCTTGGCTGCTCAAACCATTCCAAGAGTGAAGAGGAAGTCTTTTATAACGAAGACGATCTTGACCAAGTAGGTAGCCGGTTCTGGGTCGAGATTGAATCATAGATCAAACGGGTATCAGAACTCTAGGTGAGTGACAAACTAGAATTTAGTTTGCATTTAAGGATTGACAAGTTTTCACTGGTTGCACATATAGGTCCACCCACTTTGGACTTGCACCTCACTGCCGCTACATCTCTATGGTTAGCATATTTGGAAAGTCTCGCATGTTGGAGGTAGAAGCAGACAATTTTATGGGATGTGGTAGTGAGTTTGTTCTCACCCCAGCCATATTCTCTTGATTTTATCCTCCTTTGTTTTACTCGAGAATGCATTTTTCGGGTTTGTATATTATTTCCCCTATGCGACCATTAGTTTGGGTCTTAGAAGTAGTATTAACATTTATTGTATTATACTGGAATTTAACGTTAGCTTGTGTCCCCATAGACGGTTCCACATTATTTTTTCTTCTTTTTACCATATTTACCTTACAAGCCACACCGCTCTTACACAAATTGAGAAGGATGAAAATCCTAAAATCACTGACATTGGTTAGTGTGTGAAATTTGATGGAATTTTTACAGCGCAAATTAGAATAATTTGAGAATATGAGAGCATTTAACTCTTTAAACGTGGTTCATATAAATATAAGAATATATTTATCCCTGCAATTTACAAAGTTACAAGGAATTTCTATGCAAATAGAGCCATAGATTTACACATACAAAAATTCGGAGGTAAATAAAGCCATAGATTTCCACATACAAAAATTCGGAGATAAATCAAGACATGTATTTGCACTTATAAATTACAAGGAACACGTAAAAACAAAATGAAAATATTAACTTTAAAATTTAGAATACATGACCTATATATCTAGATACACATATTACAAAGTTCAATGTAGTGTAATTAGGGTTTTGCTGATCGCTTGACTTGGAATGATTTTGGGATTGGTCCTAACTTAAAGCTGGTCCATTTCATTCAAATAACTTTAATGAGTAGTAATCCGTTTTGTTTCATCCGTTAACTTAGTTGCTTTTGGCTCTTTGGAGATATTGGTATTTGTTTATTTTTATATAACGAGAAATTGGTATTAGTGGTAGGGATATTTTATGAAGTTCATGAAGTGGAGTTGGTAAATGCAAGTTATACTCAAAAGTGAAAACATGGTCAATGTTTTAAACAACACAGTTTTTTCCGGTGTTCTAGGACAGAAGTTCAATTTTAGTCAAGTCCAAATATTTAATAATTGTATTTAATGGTAGATTAGAAGATTTGGAAATCCAACTGTACCACTTCTATGTCCAAAACTATGTGAATTTAACCCACAATCTACAATTTGGTGTTGCGGTATCATCCTTCTAATTTCTATTTTCAGATTGTAATATTGTAATAAGTAGTAGAATCAAACAAAAATATTTGATATTGTTGTAGCACTCTCTCAGTCCCGAACTATATTGCATAAATAATAAATATAAAAGAAATTAAGGATTATAAAATGAGTGGATGAGATTGAATTTGCAAAAGAATTAGTGAAATTGGTAGAGGAAAATAAGTGTGATTTACTAAATAAGAAAAATGTGTAATTTAAAGTGAGATAATTGCATAAGAAAAGTGTGCAAATTAAATTAAAACGGAGAAAGTGGAATTTGGAAATCCAACTCTATCACCACTATGTCCAAAGCTCCATGAATTTAACCCATATACTAAAATTTGGGGTCTTCGGTGCCACTCATGTAACTCCTAATTTCGTCATGGTTATAATGTATGTTGAAGGGTGCTACATAAAAATTTTTACTCTTACTCTTAGGAGTACTAGTATATAGTTACTACTAATCCAAAGGGTAAAAAAGAAAAGAGCGAGTGGGAGGAGGAGATTTTGATGGTTGGTTGAGAGATAGGGTCAGAGTGAGTCAGAATAGTGGTGGACATGACAGTACAGTGAGGCCTTATTTTCACTGTACAAAATGGGTAAGTGCTGAATCAGAAAAAAGAAACCAAAGGAAAAAAGATGCCAAAGGTGAAAATGTGAGGTTAATTAAAAAGCAGGTTTTGGACCACCCTGCCTGCGGCTTATGCTTAATAAACACAAACCGTGGCCTCCAATTATTAACACCAAAGACGTGTTTTCCCCCTCCTCTGAACTGTCCCTATCGTCCCCCTTTTCCCTAACCTTTATCAGAATTCCCCCCTCACCTCTTCCATTCCATTCCCATAAGTATCCCCCCCTACATTTCACCCTCCCCCATCTCTTTCTTACAAGCACCACATCAAACAGCTACGCTACACTATATTAAGAAATGGCATGCAGAAGAAGCTCTTGATCGAATCGAAATGGTAAATTAATGGTGGGAGATGAAGGAGCGGCAAAGGTGGCAGCCTGAAGAAGACGCACTCCTCCACGCCTACGTGAAGCAGCATGGTCCCAAGGAATGGAACCTCATCTCTCAGCGGATGGGCAAAACCCTCGACCGAGATCCCAAATCCTGCCTCGAGCGCTGGAAGAACTATCTGAAGCCCGGAATCAAGAAGGGCTCCCTCACGCCGGAGGAGCAGTCACTCGTCATCTCTCTCCAGGCTAAGTACGGCAACAAGTGGAAGAAGATCGCCGCAGAAGTCCCCGGCCGGACGGCGAAGCGACTCGGAAAGTGGTGGGAGGTTTTCAAGGAGAAGCAGCTCAAGCAGCTCCACAAATCGCACCACCGTGAGTTTTCCGATCAGCCCATCGCCGTCTCCGACGGCTCACCGGAGAAAGCTGCTCAGGGTAAGTACGACCATATTCTCGAAACCTTTGCTGAGAAGTACGTTCAGCCGAAGCTATTTGCATTCCAGTCCCTCCCCTTACCCACCAACATCAACATCTCCCTACCCGAACCTACCCCGGTTCTCTCCCTTGAACCACCAATGAATGGCCCGACCGGGATTGGGATTCTCCCACCCTGGATGAACATGAACACCGCTGCCACAACATCATCTTCCTCCACGTCATCTCCATCGGTTAGCCTGACGCTTTCACCTTCTGAGCCGGCGGTGGTGGTTGACCCGGTCCAACCGGAGGCGCGGTTCTTACATATCCAGCAGATGGGCGCGGTGGCACAGTACTGCAGGGAGCTGGAGGAGGGGCGGCAAAATTGGGCGCAGCATAAGAAGGAAGCGACGTGGCGGCTGAACAGGCTGGAGCAGCAGCTGGATTCAGAGAAGACGCGGAAGAGGATGGAGAAGACGGAGAAGGTTGAAGCGGAGATACGGCGGCTCCGGGAAGAGGAGGCGGCGTATTTGGGGATCCTGGAATCGGAGTACAGGGATCAGCTGGCCGCGTTGCAGAGAGACGCGGAGGCGAAGGAGGCGAAGCTGATGGAAGCGTGGTGCGGGAATCACATGAGGCTGGGCCAGCTGGTTGAACAGATTGGGGCCCACCATAGCCACGGCTTCACCACGCAGCAGTTGCAGAGATGACGACGACGATGATTAGTGAAATTACGATTTTACCGGTTACCGTTAACCGGGGAGTGTAGTGGTTGGATTTTATCAGTAATTGTCGTAGATCCCTGTCCCCAGCGCTTTTTGCATATTATGATGTGTTTCTTATGGATTCTGCGTTTTCCTTTTGGGATTTATTGACTTGATTTGGTAAATAATATGAGATGTTGCGTCTGTTTGTCACCAATTGCGTTTTCTTCCTACGTCCTAGGGTTTGTGAATCTATGCACCTGGACTTCTTTCCTTTTTAATCAGATTTATATACTAAATCCTAGAAACAATTTCATAGCTAGTGTTAAGAGAATATATTTTGTGAATATATTTGTATATCCTAAATTATTCTTTCTTTTATTCACTAAATTAAAGCACTAATTGACGTGTAGATGAATTTTATCAAAATTTTCTATGAACAAAAACCGAAACAGTTAATTGAAATGCTATACATGATATCGCTATAAAAAGGAAATTATATTTTCTTGACAGCAATTAAAATAATTTTTATTAGTATCTAAATTGCAAAACATTATTTTTTTTAAATATAAATCAAATAAAATCAGTTCTTAAACTTGTTAAAATTGCTGTGATAAAACTGAACTGGACTTGACCAAACTCACCTTTACATGACTTCACGGTTAAGCGATGAAATAAAAACTTTTCAAAAAAAAAAAAAGCGATGAAATAAAAAGGAAAGGAGAGCAGTAGAAAACTGAAGATAATGAAAGCTGAGAAAGGGGTGTTGTACTAACTGTAGGGTGGGGGTGCTGGCAATATAGCATTGTGATGTCTAATCGGTTTGGACATTTTTGTAAAAGAAAAAGAGGAGTAAGAGAACAGACGAGGCGCTACTTTAGGCTTTAGGGCACCCTACTGCCCTATCATCATTTTTACCACTTGCAGCAAGTCCACTGCCATAGTAAAATCAAAAGAAAAAGTAAAAAAGAGCACAAAGATAGGCTTTTAACAGGGGTTGGAATCCCAAGATTAACAAAAAAATAGATGACAAATGCAGACGGTGCCTATAGCTTCGCAGGTCTGGTTTAATTGATGCACAGTATTTGGGTTTCTTGGTCGGAGGTTGAGACTTGAGAGATGGCTCATTTCATTTGGTACTACTACTAGTGCTACTTAGAGCAAGTCCAACAGTTTTGATATAATAGAAAATTTGCTCAAATACGGAGAATTTGGGCCTTTTTTGAACTCCAACAGATTCTCCATCCCATTCTCCATAATAGAAAAATTGAAGAGAGAGAAGGTTTGCTTCTCCAAATTTAGAGAATGAGGGAGAAGATTTGGAGAACCAAATTTTAATGCAATCTGCATTGTTTTTTGTTATTTCACTCATTAATTGTTTCTCTTCAATAATTTTAAATGATAATATCTTAAAATAATTACAATAAAATTTTATCAAAAATACATATTCTAAAAATATGCATAAAGACGATCGTAACAAGATCTCATATGACTATTTTTACATGTACATATCTATTGATATTTAATAATTAATTCCAATATATATTTACTAAATTTTAAGGTCATAAGTATATTTATTTTGACGTTTTATATAAGTCATAACGTTTAAATTAAATTTTTTTACTAAACATTTTATTTCTTATGGTTGAAAATAATAACTTGTAACAAAAAATTGAAAAGAGATGAGTCTAATTATTCATAATACATTACAATAATAGTTATATTGTAACTCAGGATGTGTTATTTTTATAAAATGTAATTTTATCATTTTATAAGTTAGAGTAAGTAATTTCAAATATGAAATATTATTGTAATATGTATTTTAAATTAATTATTTATTTGTTCATCATTATTTGGACTTATTGAATATATGATCAAAAAATAGAAAACAATAGGATAAATGTATAGTAATAAATGTCAATAAATTATAGGGAATGAAAAATGGGGAAACTGTTGGAGTTGAGGTAAAAAAATATGGAGAATATGGGATTTCCTTCCCTATTATGGAGAATGTGGGTAGATAATCTGTTGGACTTGCTCTTACTACACCCTCTACTCGTGTTGTGTCAATTTTACTGCTTCATTGGATCATTGTAACTCACTACATCTCCCACTTCATGTTGGAGCAATTCTAAATAAAACCACTGATTTTTTTCAACCATCCGCTGTACGACAAAATTAATGGGCGAGTTGGATTTTAGGTGGGTCTCACGTTTTATATAATAATAAAGACACGTGATTTTCTCTCTCCCCCTTTCTCCTCATCGCCAAACAAGTCCATCTTTCAAATTTTTTGTGTATCTAGCTTGAATCAATTCCGACCATTAATGACGAACGGCTCATCTGTGTAGCAAAATATTCAGAAAAATAATTTTCGAAATCAAGGAAGACGTGCGATCCCTTTAGATCAAGGTACGTTGGCCGTAATGTATTTCATATATTTGTATATTCATCCAAAAACGCCATAATGCCCACTCTGCTATGTAATAGGAGTGTGTTAGTAGTAGAATGAAGTGTATTGCGGATTCTTGCGTCTGTGAGTCGATTATGAGAGATTTCCCCAGTGGATGTCACTACTTGTGCTGCATGGTATCTCATGTCCAATATGAGAGTATTATTAAATACTGTTTAGATCTAGAAAACTTTGAAACACATTTTAGTTTAAGTTAGCAAGTCAATTTGTAATGTTCGTAACTAAGAACTAGCCTCGTAGAATTAACCACACAATTATAACCGAGAACTGTCCCTGAGAATTAATTTTAGTGTGTCGCACATCTATCACCCTATTATCTCCCTCCATCTCAACTTAATGTGCACTCTGACTTTTTGACACTATTTGCTTTTAAACTTTGACCGCTTATTTAAATAGATACATAATCATGAACATTTTCATATTTAATATCGTTTGATTAATCGCAACAAAGAGTATTCAAATATCAAAATTTTATTTTTCGATAATATAAGTAAATAAAGATACGGTTGGTCAAAGATGTGTGTTTGATAGTGTGAAAAGTTAATTGTGCTGATTTGGATGAGACAGAGGTAATATCATTATTCACTTAAAATTTTCAGTTTCCTCACATTCATATCATTATTCACTTAAAATTTTCAATTTCCTTACATTCATATCATTATTAACTTTAAATTCCTCACATGATGTTTTTATTATTGAATATCATTGTTATTCTACGTTTCTGGTCAGAATATCTCATTTTCATAATAGTGGGTAGCCGGGTACCCCTAGAAATAACATCGTTTGCTTGGCTATTATCAGATGGTACTAGATGACCTAAACTTCGATCCTCCGTTTGATGTTGAATCAGATGATTTTTTTTTTTTGCAGAATCATCGAATGATGATGAAATGTATGATTAAGGTGCTGGTGTTTTGAACGTAGGTCGAGGTGTAGTTGTTTTAGAAGGAAATGTTAAAATTGATTATGAGTCATTGGAAGGAAATGATGTGGAGCACTTAGATGGTGGACCGGAAAATCTAGCTCGTGAGGAACTAGAGGGGGTTACACTTTAACCAGAATTCTCGAGTGCAACACCCATTCTAACTAAAGGGCGGGTGTTCTAAACATCAACAAAATTTCGGGCTTACATGGACAAGTTTGCATTCACGTGCCGTAGATGTTCCCACCGGAAAGTGTGGAGCAAATGATTTTATAGTGTATTGAAATCGTTGTGGGATATGACAAAGGATGACACTAGGACTCTGGTGCGTGGTTGCCCGGTAGAAGTCGCCGCATTCAAACAGAGAAGTGATGGTTGTTGGAAGGTAACATCAGTGCAATTTAAGCACAACCACGTGACTGACTCATCCATCGTGAGATTTCTTAGCAAGTAGTGAGGTATTACGAAGGAAGATGAGACCGATTTTATGTCGCAGGTTGTGCCGGACTGAGTCATGCGGAAATCTACCGTGTATTCATCCATAAGTACGGGGATATCAAGAATGTTCTATTTTCAAAGAAAGACATGCGAAATCTGTTGAACCAGAACGCTAGGCTACAAATTGAAAGGGGGGATTTCCGTGCAATGCTGTCCATGTTTGCAAGTATGAAGGATAAATCTCCCACCCTTTTTGTGATTATAACTTAGACGACAATGGTAGGGTGAGGTACATATTTTGGGCAGACACACGAGCTATCAAAGCGTATGAAGAGCTTTCACTCTCTCAATTGCTATTTTTCAGAAGCCCCAAATCCATCTTCTATTTTGATCAATAAGTATTTGAATTTTTTCTCTGAATACTGTCTGTGATTTTTGCTATTCTTTTCCTATATTCCCCCCCATCTGCTCTGTGATCATGATGAGTTCTAGCTCCGAATACGAAGTGACATACAACCCTTGCATGGTGACAGAGTGTATGATACTATTGCGACTGAGTAAATTAGCTCCGATGGCCGTTTGCCGGGCTGAAATTGCCCATGGGAAACGTCTGGTTGAGATACTAGGATATAAGGGGAGAGGAAAACCTATGGGTTTACAGTTAGCAGCGCTACAACCCCATATAGAGAGAGATGCAACCTCCTCGCCACGTCCTCCTAAAACAGTATATCCGTCACAAAGCATATAGGGCTCCAGCAAGGTGTCGACAAAGGATGAAAATGCTCGAGATGAGGCCCGAGAGTTTGTCGCAGACTGTCGATGTTCTTTTCTGTGATCTTATGTATGCTGATGATTCTGTGGCGACCAAGGATTCGGTTACTCCGAATAGGGGAGTGATTTTTGGGAGGTTTATAGAGCATGGATGGCCTTCCTTTTCCCCCCTTTATTCAAGAGGTTTTAAAACCATTTTCGGGTCCACCCAGGGTAAGTATACTCGAATGTGGTGGTGGTGATCATGGCCCTAATCACCTGGTGTGCCCGAGTGGATATAGCCGAGTTTCGAGTTATTCTGAAGCTTATATAAGATGGTGTTTACTCGGGGATTCGGTGACTGTGACACCTCGAGATAAGAAGCCCTTTAATTTCCCTGGCAAGAGTGAGGATTGGAGTAAGGTTCGATTGACATTTGATCGGACCAAATATCGGGTACCTCAGTGGAACTCGAACATTAAGAGCGAGATCAAGAATGAATTCGAGGTTTCCTCCCATTTGGTCGGTGTGGTGTCGAGACTCCTAGACGGAAGTATCAAACCTCAAAAGGGCAGATGGGTTCCAAGGAGCCACCATTCGGGCTGGATATGGCTCATTGAAACCTTTAGGTGGTTAGAGGAAGTCCCCTATTGAACCCTTGAGAATTGCAGCTACTTGAAGGCAGCGTAGTTAGATCAGCCCAAAGGTGGGTATGCTATTGCATGGCATGAGGTGACTTTGCTCAACATGGAAGATCCCAAAACTTTACTTAGGGTTTCTCGGGCCTTGAAGGCCGTGGAGAAGCGGGAATCTCATTGCAAGGACCACTTATCCTCCAATGGGTCCTTGGAGGCCTCGAAGGGAAAGGGGCCCGCGCTTATGGCAGATGCCCAAAAGTCCTTTAGGAGGTTCAAGCGAGGTCCTAGAGAACCCACCCCTGTTTTTGAACCAGCAATGCAAGATCCCTCTAAGAAGGATGAAGAAAATGATTCTTTGATTAAGGCTCCGAGGTGGAGGAAAGAGATGCCCATACCTTCGAATCTCGAGGAAGATGTTTTTGTAGAGGGTAGCTCTCTTATATATGTACGTGTTGTTTGCATTTTTGTTTCATGATTATCCATAGTATCTGAACTGTTTATTTTTCTTGTAGTATCTTCTCTCATTCCTAATGATAAGCACGTGGCCAAGGGCATCCTCGATCCAGCGGTGAAACGCCAAGAGAGGAAGAGGAAATGTGAAGAGAAGGAGGCCCTAAGGAAGGCCCAAGAGGTTGTGGAAAAGTCCTCCCCATCCATTGATTTGAATTTTGTGGACTCCAAGAAGAAGAATTCGAGCCATTGGCTAGCTTCGAGGAATATGTTTCTCAGCCCCCAGGCAAGGCTTTGATGCATGCTGAGTCCGAGAAGTTTAAGGAATGCCCGGAGAAATCTAAAGTACGTAATCTATTACGTGCCATACTGTCTTTATTATGAACGCATCTTTTCAATATCTGAAGTAATTTTCGATTTTTGATGTAGGTGATGGCAAATTCAACTATATGTGCTATGAATGCTGCAGGTCAGCTGGTCCGCCTACATCATTCCACCAAGGAGCTTCATGCCCACCGCCGGGCACTTGAAGGAGTAGCTGCCATGATAGAACATATTGGTTAAACTTGGCCTAGCCCATTAGCCTATATTATTCTAGAACATTCTTTATAGTCTAGATTCATTGTATCTTGTACATTCTTGTACCTATTTATTTCCTAATAAATCAATCCTCGGATTATTGATGTTTCCCTTCTATAACCTCTATCATGGTATCAATTTGCATTTGATCCTAAAAAGTATCTTCTTCCCTGTTCTTTTCAATTATTATTTGACTGCTACTGTTCTGGCTGTGCCGCTTTTGTACCGCCGTTGTTGCCACTGTTTCGACGTTTCTGTATCACGCTGAGTTACCATTAATTTCTATTCCCGGCCCTTGATCGCCGCCGCCATGCTGTACAACCGCCATCACCGTCGTGCTCTTTCGTCATGCTCATCAGCTGCCGTGCTCATCAGCCGCCGTCACTGCTGTACTATTTCTTCATGCTCTTATGCCGTCGACGTCGCTGACGGTTCTTCATTTGCTGTCTTTTTTTCCGGTGGTTCTCGTTGTCGTCGACGTCGCTGTTGCATTCTGTTGGAGTCTCTATACTTTCCACTTTCAGATCCACTCGCCTTCATCTCGTGTGTATTACACACTCAGCCGCTACCCGCCAGGCACGCGCCTTTTCCTGCGCGTGTGTCCACACGCACCATTCTACTGCCTGCGCATTGCGCGGCCTCTTTCTCTTCATGCGTGTTTTCACACGCCTCCCGGGCTCTTTCTTTTCCCCTGCCTCGTTTGGCGTGCCTGGTTGTTGTTATCTTCATCCCTGGCCTTCCTGTTTATCCGGATAATTTGAGGTCACATCTACCGTTATGGTTCTTGTGGCGCTTTTATCTAAGGCGGATTGCTCCACTAGTTGGATTACTGACAAATTAAATTGACACCTTATGCGGGCACCAACTGTGTTCGTGTTGGAAATGGTTTGTCTTTGCCAATCACACATATTGGTAATTCTCGACTCACCAATTATTTATCTCCACAAGATGTTTTGGTTGTACCCCATCTTACTACTAATCTGCTCTCCACTAGCAAATTAACTCATGATTCGCATGCTATTATTTGCTTTGATGATGGTTCTTTTATTATCAAAAGTAAATCTACTGGTGGTATTCTTGGTCGTGGTCATTGTGATAACGAACTATATGTTCTGAATTGTGGCGATGTTGTTTTAACTACTTATATTGAGTCTCTAAAATCAAGAACATCTTTTGATTTGTGGTATGCTAGGCTTGGCCATACGCCCCCTGCGGTTATCTCTGTTCAGACCAAGATCGGAGCTTTGTCTGTTTCCTCCTCGGTGGTTAAATCCCACATTTGTGATAGGGATGATCATGGAGCGGGTTTGGGTCCAATTTAGCTATATCCGGCCCCGATCCGTAAAAAAAATGTCAGATCCAAATCCGACCCATATCCGCAGGGTCTAAAATTTCAAAATCCGTATCCATATCTGCAGGGTCTTATTGGTCTATGGGTCTTAATGGGTCTACTAAGAAATCGACAAATTCTTTAAATAGATGTTTGAGATTTTCAAAGTGAATACAAATATGCCCAAATTTGTTTATTTTTATTAACATAAGCACAAATGATAGCATATATATGAATTATCAATCCACAATAAACATCAAAATGCATCAATTTATTAAGATCGAAATTGTAATTTACCACAAGAATGCAGTAGGTGCAACAAAAAACTATATCTTCTATGGTCTTAGAAGTTAACCGGCCAGATCGCAGAAGAGTAGAGCGGACGGAAGTATGGAACTAGAGTTTGTGCTATAAAGTGTTTCAGAATAGGGTTTGAGAATAAATAAAAGACTTTTTCCTTCTTTTCTATATTGTATAGGTATCAGGAATTTGGAATAATAATAATTATTATCCTAAAGGGAACTAGAAGAGTTATTGCTCCGGTCAATAAATAAATTAATAAAAGGCATTAAAAAGGATGACTACAAAGTTTTGACTAAAACCACCACATAACCACCACAAGTTCACCATATTCCGGCGCCTACCATTTTTATATATTCCTTTTCTTGAGAGAATATTTATAAACTTATATTTTGTAAATACATTGTATTCTATTTTTGGGTGTGTTTACGAAATATGTTTTTTTAAACAAAATATGTTTTCTCCTTCAAAAAAAGAAAAAATAAAATATGTTTTCAGAACAAAATATGTTTATACTAAAAAGGCAAGCGTTTTTTTCATCTTTTACTAGGTATATATTAAAAAGTAGAAAGCGGCGGCATAAATATAAATATAAAATAAATGCCGCCACCGGAATTTTAAAAACTAAACTAAAAATGACATGGCTCCGGCGTTTAATTGGTTTCTCCGTCCCGGAATTTGAAAACATAACTATATGCTACCATATATACACATGCAATAATTTGGAAACAAAAGTCCATGCTACCATATATATATATTTAATATATACCATGCATGAATTGTACATAACTCCATGCAAGTATTTGGAAACAGAACTCCATGCTACCATATATATATAAATACCATGCATGAATCGTTACCCTAATTAATTTTTCTGCCCGGAATTTGTTAGCATTTAAATCCATAATTTAATTTCGATTGAATAAATTTACCAAATCAAAAATCAAACAAATCAAATCAAATCAATTCTTATACATTAATAAACTCATTTTAAATATTATTCCTAAAATTACGCCTCCGTCGAATTAATTTACCAAAATAATATATTTCCTTATATACTAATAAATCCCGCCTTACACTTTGTTCCTTTAATTATGTCTCCATTAAATTGATTTGGAAACCAGTATATTAAGTGCATGAATTTCCCTTATATATCGTACTTTTAGTTTTGAGTATATATACACCGGAATATTAACATTTTGATTAGATTTCACACGGGTTTCGGCATGAGAGACCGCCTTTGTCTCCGTCTGAAAATCCTCCCACCTAAGCTCTTCATGGCTCTTGCCATTGAAACTTGCCATGCCTGATATTGCGTAAGCTTTATATTACTCGGGGTACTCATGAAGCCGTACGTCACGTACATTTGTGACAGAATAAGGTGATGATCTACTCCCTCCAAAGTTTGACTGTGTTTGACTGAATGGCAAGGTTGATGACGATGATGGTTCAGCTTATACACCAAAGGCATTCGTTGTGACACCTTGGTTGTTGTTGTTATTGTTAAAAGTTCTGAAAGGTGCCTGCCTTTCCTGAACGGATCCTAACACAGCGGTAAAAGTATTGGACGAAGTTGACTGGATATCGAACACGCCGATTGAAGTGTTAGCAAAACCAGAATTCAGTCCGAATGTAGATTTCAGGGTCGGATTAAATGGTGAAGAATTTTGGATACTAAAGAGTGAGTTCCCGCTACCAGAATTATGTCCGAACGCTGAGGTCGGAGTTGCTGTTGACGAAGAAACACCGAAAATCGACGTTGGATTTGCCGGTGAAGAATTCTGGTTGCCGAACACGCCGGTGGAAGTTTTCTACGCCGTCCGGCAGCCCCATCTAGGCAGCGGGGAATTTATGATTAAAAAAGGAGATATCCAGGCAGCCGAGATTTGTGTCGTAATAAAGAGATCATGTGGCTGGGGTGAAGAAGGGTAGAAACAGGACGTGGAGTTTCTCCTCCATCATCGCCATTGATTTCTTGAAAAACATCTGTATGAGCGTGTGAACCAGAACTGCCTTATAATGAGTTAGTTGAAATTCTATGCGTTTGGTTTTATAGGACCGGGGTTTACGCCTAAACCCTAAACCAGATGAGCTATGTAGATATTGGAATTCCGGCGAACAATAAGGGAAAGCCAATATTTGTGTGTATTGGTTGTCGGAGATGCGCGACGTTATCTTGCAGGGGTATCACTGGGATGGTGTTATGGTTGATTTGTTTTTCTTCAGGGATTCAGTTGAGTGTTATGCTTAATGTTATTGTAACGTTTATTATAAGTTCATCATTTGTTTGTTCATTATTATTTGGACTTATTGAATATATGATTAAAAAATAGAAGACAATAGGATAGATATATAGTATTAAATATCATTAAATTATAGAGAATGAAAAATGGAGAAAGTGTTGGATTTGAGGCAAGAAAATATGTGGAATTTGCTTCCCTATTATGAGAAATATGAATGGAGAAACTGTTGGACTTACATAAAGACCTTTTATATTTCTCAAATTAGATTAAAAGGATTTAAACTATCCACATTAAAAGTGTACTAATTTATAATAACGAACCTACAAAAATTTAATAACAAAACCAAAGTGTAACTTACTTACCGGCTGCGTAATGGCAGAGAAGATAATCACAGCCGCTCCTAAAAACTACAAATTCCTGCAAGAGTAAAAGCAATCCACAAGTCTTCCATTACAGATGTCTATTTTTGAAATTCAACAATAAAGAACAAAATTAACATAAATTAACATTTTCTTTGGGAACCCAAATTGATTATAACTGTCAAAATAAACAAAATAGTAGCATTAACAATTAATCTTTTAGAAAGCGTAAAACAAAACATGATATACTATGTCTAACAATAGCTTAATTTAAAGACCATAGCTTTAAGACACATTACCAACACGTGCTGTGTCCGAGGAGAGATGGATATTGAGGACGCCGATTCTGTCATAGAAACCCGTCGTTTGTTGCATGCAGTATCGGAGGATATAGTGGCGTCCCATTCCACAGACACAATTTGTATGATTGCTTTTTTCCTGTATGCAATGAAGACGATGACAACCAGCCAACCACCACGCCAAAATCCGCTTGTCAGCCGGCGCCGGCTAACACCGAAAAGTATATCGGAGTAGAGTACCCTTCTTCTCCGCAAATGCACTGGGTGTTTCTTCGAGTCAGGTCGGTTTGTTTTGTCCTTGAATGCCTTGAGGAATTTGGGCTGATTTGTTTTGCGAGTCGATACCGAAAAATCTTATTTATACTATTTTCTTAAAGAGTCATTTGCTTAATAATTTAATTTATTTAATAATTTAATACTATTTAAAAATTTTAGTCCATTTTTCCAATACCTTCTGGTTAGTTCTAAAACTTAGGTGATTAATCTTGAAAATTCTGCATCATGCGCGTTTTGAAAATTATAACATACTTTTAAAAAATACAATAACTTTTGTATTATTCTTTATATTTTAAATATATTAACTTTAACACTTACATTTGAAAAATTAATAAAATTTATACTTTTAATATATGTGTGAAAATATACACATCTAAAAAGTTATAATTTTTCTTTGAATTGAGATGGTATATATGAATATACAAATAATAAAGCATTTAGAAGAAAAATAAAATTAAAAAAATTTAAATATCCCAATACAACCATAGAGTATCCATTCTTCACATGTAAAAGAAAAATTCAAAATTAATTTCTTCAAAAAAATTCAAAATTAGTAATATCGAATACAAATCCAAATACACTGCGATGAATAAAAAATCTAATAAAACATTACGATGAGTAATTAATAAAAATAAAACTCTAAAAGTAATCTCTTCACCAAATTAAAACTACTTTGCGCATACACCATATTATTTATAAACGCTTCTATTTAATAATATCATATTCTTTTCAATTTATATACATTGAAATAGTTATACAAGAATGCGTCTTTTCAGATATGCATGCAGCTACACAGGTCAGAATATTTTTTACAAATATTTCCTGGTATCACAAGGCATGTGAATCTTGCACGTCATTAGCAAATGCATGTTATGTCTTTCAATTCATATGCAACAATTGCAAACAACAGCAGATTGCAACACCAAGATAATGTGATTGATTTTGAGATGATTATGCAAATATATATGTTTTTCATTAATAATTTTCATAAATTTTTTATTCTTGCATATTTTATAAGGATTTTCCAAAATATTCAGGTGCATAATCTACTTTACAGACGACACTAGAACAGTGCAATCTACCTCTGGGTACACATGCAGAAATTATACGAGACTTAAATTTAAAGGAAGCAATGGACGAAGTGACACATGTACTCACAAAAATCAATTCATTTTTAATGTATACTTATAAATCTCCTTACTTTATATTTTCATGTAAGGTTATACTATTTTTTGTTGTAAAAACAGGATATCCTAGAAGAAAAAAAGAATGTTGTTAAAAGTAAAAAATACATTGTGTACCTCCATGTTCCAAAACTAATACATGGAGAAATCCATACTATATGTATACTTAGTGGTTTATTTTCAAGAGGTGAATACTATGGCACACTAACCTCTACATAATGAAGACGACATTCGAATAGTACAACTACGGACGAAAAAACAAACCAACACTACATCTGAAATTACATATGTTCAAATAAAAGAAAACATTGAAATCGACTCTGAAGTAAACAAGAAGTCAACAATAGGGAACTAAATGCAACACTTTACCTTAATTGTTGTAATTTAATTCTTTTGGTATAGCTATTTTTCTGCATTTCTACAATAGAAACATCTATTGACTTTACATAATTAATTATTTTCAATACTATTTGTATCAAATAATTACTTTTTATTTCCATACTCATTATTATTATTTTAAAATTACGTCAAAAAATCGCGCAACGCGCGGTACGGTTAGCCTAATTTTAATAAATTTTTACGATTATGTCTTCTATACATGTACTACACCATTTTTAACGCATAATGCGAAACCATACATGAGAGCAATTGATTGATACTAATATTAACGCACGGACATATTGCTTGCCTTCATATCATTTAATTTAACCTATATTCTAAATTTCTAAATTTTATTATTTTATTCTCATAATATTTGACATTAAATTCCCTAACATATATAATATGTTTCTATCCAAAGATTGTATATTGTATTTCTGACATCATCAAAAATAGATTACTATATCTAATTTATTGAAACTTTCTTCGTTTGTTAATTTATCTAAATATTTAACATATAAGAATCATTCAACCTACTATAAACTTACCGGAGGAGAGTCTCACCCATGACGTTATATAAAAATTTATAGAATATTATAATTATAATTACTAATAATAAACCGTGCAACGCGCGGACCATCTAACTAGTTAGAGAGAAGAAGAATTAGTATTAGAAATTAAATATTATATTTATCACATAGTAATAGTATATTATTAATTATATATTATAATAGGTTAATGGGTCTGGATATGGATATGGATCCGAATCTGGATTTTAGTACCATATATCCGTATCCATACCCGTTTATTAAAATCTAGATCCAGATCCGATGGGTCTAAAAAATTTGGATCCAAACCCAACCCACAGGGTCTAAATCCGCAGGATCTGGAGCGGGTCCGAGACCCGTGATCATCCCTATTTTGTGATCAATATGTTACAGTGAAGGGTTACAAGCAGCTTTTTATTGAGAATCAGAAACGTGCATCACATGTGCTTGATTTGGTTCATTGTCATTTTGGGGACATGATCATGTTACCTCTGGCAATGGATTCTCCTACCATACCCTTTTTCTTGATGATTTTTCGCGTTTTACATGGATATATCCTCTTCGTCACAAGTCAGATTTTGTTGACATTTACCTCAAATTTGAGGCTTTTTTGGAGAATCAATTCTCCGCTCGTATTAAGGTATTTCAGAGTGATGGTGGTACCGAATTCCTTAATACTCGTCTCCGTAATCACTTTACTTTTAAGGGCATTCATCATAAAATTTCATGCCCTTATACACCTTAGCAGAATGGGCATGTTGAGCGGATACATCGTCACGTACTCGAGATGGGGTTAACTATGTTATTTCACTCTCACCTTCCTTTGTCTGACTGGGATGATACTTTTAGTGCCGCGACCTATATTTTTAATCGCCTTCCTTCACCGGTGCTTAATGGGGATACTCTTTATGGTCGTTCCCCTATTTACTCCAACTTCCATCCTTTTGGTTGTCGAGTATATCCATATGTTCGCCCGTATGCACCAAATAAACTCTCTCCCAAGAGTATACCTTGTATATCTCTATAGTAGCCAATGCAAAGGTTTTCGGTATTTTAATCGCAGTACTGGTAGGATTTACATCTCTCGTCATGTCATACTTTCCATTTGCTTCGAATAGAAGTTCAACTTTTCCATACTTGGATGTCTCTGTATTCAATGATCCAGATTACGTAGACGCTTCTTCGGCTGCACATGCACCTCCTTGTTCTGATTCACCTTGCTCAATTTGTTTGGATGTGATACGAGTATAAATGGAAATAGGATACTTATGAATTATTCTCTTACCAAGAATTTTCCAATAAAAATGTGTTTTAATTCTAGTAAGAATTTAATTATTTTCCATTATAGTTATAGAATTAGATTTATTATTCCCAGATTAATGTAAGGATTGTGATTAATGTAATTATAAGCCTCAACCTTGTAATTTTATTCAGAGAGATTTGTTATAAAGAAAAAAGAGGTTTTCCGAATTAATTGACAGTTGTTCAATTTCAAGATTCAGTTGAGTCGCCCAGGACAGGCATTCGTGGTTTCTAGCTAATTGGCTGACAGTTGTTCAAGCGATTTTCATATCCCAAAAAAGCAATATATATATATATTTTGTTGCAAGAACGTGAATACGCATCAAAGTGGCATCATGAGCAAGGCTTTCACGAATTCTTAGTTGCGAACGATCATGATAGGCAAAGAGAGTATGATAGAAGAACGTATGGCTTCGTTGGCTAAAGACACGGCTTCGTTGGCAAAAGACATGGCGCTTGTGTTAGAAATTGTGAAACAAGATTTTAAGTTGAATTATCTAAAATTTGGAGACAAAATTGATCAAGAGTATTATCAGAATTGGGTCCGAAAGATGGATCATATATTTGAATTTATAAAGTATGATGATCGCACGAGGTGCAAGATTGCTATACAACAACTCACAGCGCGTGCATCCTTGTGGTATAATCTTTTGGAATTCAAACGAATGTTTCAAGGAAAATCAAAAATCAACTCGTGGATTAAGTTAAGAAACATCTTGATCATAGATTCTTACCTTCTACCGATATGTTAAAACAAGAGTCTCATTCTGTGGTTGAACTTGTGGTGAGTAAGGAGCAATTTGAGGCAAAGAATGATTTTGATGGAGGTGTTGATGCTTATTTTGAAGATTTCGTTCAGGATGGTAAAGAGGATAATTCTACTTCTCTAATTGAAGTCGACAATGTTAATGATTATTCTACTCCACTGATTGAAATAGAGAGTGTTATGTACTCATGCTCTATAGTGCTTAATAGCAGTGACATGGCAATACTTGATATTGGTATAAACGAGGGAGATGTAGAGAAAGAACTGGTTCATTCTATAACTGTTGAAGGTCGATACAGAATTGATGAGAAAACAAAATCTATAGTTTCTTGGAATGATCAATCAATTTCTTTTCTTGAGAATGATGGACTTTGGAGTCATGTAAAGTTTGACTTTGGAAATACTGGTGACTTTGTTACACATCACAACTTTGGTCATGTGCCATTTGGTCGATATTCGAAAGGTTGCGAGTTTGACAAGGGGTCACTGAGAGGACGAATTCGAGGAAGAATTTATTCAAATTCGGGAAGATTATACAAGATGGGATTGGCAAAAGCAAGTACATTGCGTCTCAAATAGATGAAAGCCACTTACTCATATTGATTGGAGATGAAGAGTATCAAGAATTGAGGACAATTCTTTTCGAAGAAGAGGAGAATGATACGAGTACAAATGAAATAGGTTAATTAGGAATTATTATCTTACAGAGAATTTTCCTATAAAAATGTGTTTTAATTTTAGTAAGAATTTAATTATTTTCCATTATAGTTATAAAATTAGATTTATTATTCCCAGATAAATGTTAGGATTGTGATTTTATTTGAGGTTATATATAAGTCTCAACCTTGTAATTTTATTCAGAGAGATTTGTTATAAAGAAAAAATGAGGTTTTCCGAATTAATTGACAGTTGTTCAATTTCAAGATTCAGTTGAGTCGCCCAGGACAGGTGTTCGTGGTTTCTAGTTAATTGGCTGACAGTTGTTCAAACGATTTTCATATCCCACAAGCAATTTATATATATTCCGCTGCAAGAACGTGAATTACCGAGAAAATACGCATCAGGATGATACGTTAACTCACATCCGCTCCACGTGTACCTGAACCTTTTGTACAGTCTCCGCCAGGCTCACCATCTTATTCATCATCGCCAAGTATTGTGATTGGATCTTCACCCACCTCGTCAGTGGAATATTTTGACTCACCTACCATGAGCTCTTCTTCAGATTCTTCGCCGAGTTCCTCTCCTTCGGCGTCTCCCATTGTCCCTCATGCTCCACCACCAGCTCGGTCTCATCCGATGACTACTCAGAATCAGGATGGCACCCGTCAAATTCGAATGTTTGATGGTTTTGTTACCAAACTCACAGCTACCTTGCTCATCGGGTATTGTTAAAAGGACACTAATGCCGATGCCCCCCGAGTTGGAGGATCCATCAATGTATAGGCGCCATTTTCTCGTGGTTACATGCGGTTCTGGCTGGTCAACTTCTACTAGCTCTACTGACTCCATTATGAAATTCACAAGGGCTTGGCCGTTGATGGCGGTTCGAGACTTTTATTTTATGTCATGTTCTCCCAATGACCCATTTCATCATCCGCCCCGAGGCATCGGGTTTTTACAGGATTTTCCCGATTGGGTAGTTGGTCAAAAGTATTATAGTGTGTGCCTGAAAGTAGGGACGTAATCGTCTCGAGGCATGTACAAAAGCTAAGATTAATCTTTCAAGGGGTATATCTTGTCTCGGGCCCTTGTAGGGTCCTACTCACATAATATATGGGTGTTGAGAACCCTCATTTTCCTTTACCAACACAACACTAATGGCCAGTTGTGAGGCAAATATTGTATAAGTAGAGAACTTCCCCCTTGTCCGGCTTCAATAGCGTAGGTAAGTGTTTTAGGTGATCCTTTAGGTCTTGGAAAGCTCCTTCACACTCGAGGGACCACTCGAACTTGTTGGCCTTCTTTAGTGTATTAAAGAAAGTAGATGTTTTTCTTCCCCCTTTGAACCTTTGAAAGGAAATGACTTAGAGCCGCGAGGGATCCCGTTAGCTTATGCACGTCCTTTACTGTTCTTGGGGGCTGCTTGTTCTGTAGAGTTTCTATCTTTTTGGAGTTGACTTAGATCCCTCGATTGGATACCATGTATTCTAGGAATTTGCCAGCTCCGACGCCAATGGTACACTTAGCCGGATTTAATTGCAAATTGGCTGTTCGGAGTTTATCAAAGGTTTCTTTCTCGTAACTGCGGCTCTTCACCACCATATCGTCGACGAATATTACCATATTTCGTCCGATTTGAGACTTGAATAGCTTGCCAACCAATCGCTGGTAGGTAGCTCCAGCATTCTTCAATCTGAATGGCATCTTCTTGTAGTAGATTATTCCCTTGTCTGTGATAACAGAGGTTTTCTCCTTTTCCTTCTCCGCCATTGGAATTTGATGATATCCTCTGAGGGCATCAAAGAAGTCTAAAACTTGATATCTTGTGATTTCTTCGACCCATCGGTCTATAGATGACAAGGGGTAGCTGTCTTTGGGACATCAATCATTTAGATTGGTGAAATTGATGCACATTTGCCACTTCCCATCAGGTTTTTTGACAACCACTGGGTTGATTATCCATTCGGGATATTGCACCTCTTCAACTACGTCAGCTTCGAGTATGTTGTCTAGTTATTATATAATGGCTTGAACTCGATCCATGGCAAAGATGTGGTGTCTCTGCTTTACAAGTTTTTGTGCTGGATCGATATTTAGATGATGCTCTGCTAGATGGGTGGGCACTCCCACCAGATCATTGTATCCCACGAGAAGACGTCTTGGTACTGGTTGAGAAGGTCTCGAAGTCGTGTCTTTATCTCGGGGTAGGAACGTACCCACCTCCACAATTCCGGATTTTCCAAGCTGCATAGGCTCGGAATCAGAATATTTGACATGCTCGGGCCTCAAATTCTCGGTGCTCCCTTGGATTACCTCTTTGATGGCTGTGATGGTGCATATTCTTGTCACTTCTTGGTTTCCTCTTATCGTAGCCATTCTTTGACTCGTAGGGAATTTCATGGCGAGGTGGTATGGGGACCAAATGACTTTAGTTTGACAGATCCATGGTCGGCCAAGTATAATGTTGTATGGCGCCATGGAGTCAATCACCATGAATGTACGACTAAGCACTAAGTTACGAGGGCCATATGCCACTTGCACGAGCAATGTTATCCCCCCCCCCCCCCAAAGGTGTTATGGGGTCTCCTACGAATCTTGAGATTGCATTTGTAGGAACAAGATCGCTTTTACTCACACCTAATTTCTCATAACAACTGAGAAACATGATATCGACTTCGCTCCCCATCTACGAGGACCCGTTTGAAATTCATATTATTAATAACAATAGATATAATCAAAGGTTCGGAGTGAGGGATCTTGTTAGGAACCGCATCAAGGCGAAATCTCTTGTTTTCCATCTCTCGAGGAGAGGCTTCCTCGGGTGTCTTGCGCACACCATTTATACTTCTGCTTGCTCTATGGCTGGTTGTTAAGGCTCGAGATAGATCACCCCTAGAAAATCTACCTTGGAGATGTTCGTCCTTGTTGTCTAGCGGAGATCGATCGCTGCATACATCATTTCTCCGTTGCCGGGGGCATGTCTGATGTTGATGCTTCCAATTCCAGTCGGAGCTAGAGGACGGACTCGCTGACTCCTGCGAGGGTCCCCGGCCGGACAGTCATGAGTTCGAGATCGATTTGATCAAAGTAAACACGCGGATCCCCCTGGGCGTGCCAAATTGATGGATGTCTGAAACCCGCTGATGATCTCGAACCAAACTCACGAACTGATCTGGAAGACAAAACCTCAGGGTGGCCGGGGGTAGAAACTCCGATGCTTGAATCAGTAGACAGTCTTGAGAAATTATAAGCATAAAAGCATAGTGTGTATTAGATAGATAGAAAGACGTATCAAGCCTTTGTATTTATATCTCGTCAATCCGTAAAGTGGAAGGGTATGTAATTCAAATAAGAATACAACTCCTATAGTAATAACAATTTTATTCCAATAATTAGAGAAAGTGTATTTCTATTCAGAATATACGCAATCCATATTTGGATTAGGTTGATGGACTCGTAAGCCCACCTCCAGCGTACCTCGATCCCGGATCCTCTCGGAGGTCGGTTCGAGTCCGAACGAAACCTAAGAATGCGAACCATGGATTTATCAGAGTAATAAGTAAAGTTAGAGTTATATTTCTTTTATAATGTAACTGTATTCTTGATTTACCCTCGTACGCTGTTATAAGTATCTGTACATAAATGAACCATCAGTGTGGATTTTACATTCTTTCAGTTCAGGGGCACTAACAAAAGAGGATATAGTAATCATGTATTGTCCAATTATATGATAAATATCGAAGGATATATAGGTGCCAGAAATTATACCATCAGACTCAAATGTCTCCCCTTATCATACTAAATTCTCATAATCAGGTTATAGCGTTAATGTTTCGTCGAGGATGCGATGATAATTTATCAACCTCAATGCTGATTCTAGATGGATCATTTTGTCACCTTAATCGAGTGCTTGCACCAGTATGGACTATAACACAACAGGGTGAATGCCGTTTTTTATCCTTTTTTTTGGCACTTTTTTCAGACGTAATAAGATGATGGCAACTGCAGCAAAACATAAGTTTCAGGCTTTCAAGACGGGTGCATAGAATTGAAGATGAACATCATCACATCTTTGAACCGGTCATGTACTTTTTTTTTAATATCAATAAAATCCATTTGTAAAGGGAAACAATATGGAAAGAGTCTCTCTCATAATCGTCAAATAAAATGTTAGGTATAAATAATAGGGACAATAGGGTGATTGGGATAATATCAAGATATTGATAGAGTCACGTAATTCTGAATCGATGCAACACTTCAATTTAATATAAACCACACACAGATAAATTAATATTTATATTAGAACCGTAAACTTGTAGATAATTTTTACAAGTGTGCACTCCACACCACCAACCTTGTTATAACATTTCGAGTTCACTATCTCGAATCTAATTATACTTAAATTAAACCGATGTTTAACAAAACACCAACATAAAATACAGTAATATACTTTTTTCTTATCATCAAATTCGTTGGTTAAATCGGTGCAAAAGGAAAATGTGATTGTGTTCACACGTATACGCTTTTTATCCGAATCAAATCAAGTGTACATGAAAATTATTCATGACTCATCAAACCTATATAAAGCAGTAAAATACTTGATCAAGTTTGGGCAAACCCAATAGTACACATAAAACCTTTTTGGGATTTCTGTGGCAATTTGAGTCAGCCGCAGATTGGTTCCAGCATAACCGTACTACTACTCTGCTTCGTGGTGGCTACATGTATTACTAAAAAAGGGATAAATCGTAAGAATCTTAAGGTCTAACACCCGAAGGAATTTAAATTAGATGACAAGTATAATATCCTTAAATTGCAGTATAAATACTCAAAATCTACAAATTTTATGCACAAAGATGCCGTTAGTAAGCTAACAAAGCTACAAACGACATGGATTTCTCCTCTACTGTATTGTATAGATCGAATATCAAATGGTGTTTCCTTCTGCCAAACTACATGGATTAGGAGGAACATGACAAAAAAATAGGTAATGATACTCCATAAATCAGTCATAATAGTTTTGCAAAAAGACCAAGTCCAAATCATATCCCACTAAAAAAACGGGTATATGTAATTAAGATCAATACTAAAACAATTCCAACCAACTTTGGTCTGAATGGTTAGCGGCCAAATATTGAACAGAGCAAATGCAATCTAACATGACATCAGCTAAAAGTCAACCGGTCTACAAATCTAATAATAACATCGATAATGGTAAGTATTATAACTATTTTGACTCGGATTTCTCCTAGCTGTACAAATTAGATCGCAAAATAATCAAAGTTTAGCCGAGTAAAAGGACCCGTCGGAAAACTAAGATTAGCATATCACATTCAATCCAGTATTTTAGTAAAAACCTCAATTCACATATACAAACAAAGAACAGAAATGAAATTTTAGAGAAGAGGAAAAAGAAGTAAAACCACCTCCTCACTCTAATGGTAGCACATCCAATAGCAACCCGTCGGAATCAAGTATGAACTAGACAAACCGAACCGTCCCGACCCGAACTGGCCGGAACCAGCCAAATAAACTCATATCCTGATCACACCTTTCACTACGCCGTGGTGATCGCGCATACCCGTTTTGAGTCTGGGCCATTGCCACTACCTGCGATGATAGGATTTTCGTCGATCTATTCTCCAACTACTCAGCAGCAACACGGTGGCGACTCGCCGATAAACTGGATTTTCTTCAACGAAAGAGTGATTTCGATTCAGATTCAACTATATAGATATCTAATTTTTCGAGACAGGAAAGTATTTGGGTATGGAATTTGAAGAAGAGAATATCATTAAAGATAGTGGGGGAATGACCCGCCGACGGGGAGGCCGGCGGCCCTCCCCAACTAAGCTACACATTGAAGTTAGAGATAACGAGGTTGTGTTTGGTTGGAGAGTTTAGACTTATATATAAGATTTTGAGAGTTTGAGATTTTGTAAGTTTGAATTCTCAAAAATGTTGTTTGGTTTGTTTGAAATTTTATAAGAACAGAATTTTTGTTTGGTTGGAGATGATTTTGTGAGTGTAGAACATAAACTTTGTCTAGGCTTTGCGCTTTGCAAGATCTAGAATTTGTGAGGCAAAATTCGGGTATCCAAAAAAACGAACCAAATAAAAATTTACAAAACTAAACTTGAAAAATTTAAGTTTTGCAAAATACAACATAACCAAACACAACCCGAATGATTTGAAAATTGAATTATTTTTGAGAATGTTAAAAACAAAACCGAATACTACTATAGTAAAATTGAATTAATATAAAAATGCTAGTGAATAGTAGTAACTGACATGGGTTTTAAGATTTCAAATGCTACCATCACAATCAATGGAACTATATTTACCACTCAGCTGATACACTTCACCATACTTTTGACCTCCGCGATAATAAAAAACAAGAAACTATTAATGCGCAAATACTTCCTCCGGTTTTAATAGAATTGCCTAGTTACCTATTTAGGAAGGTTTTTAGTTAATGGCTTAGTTTCCACTTTTACCAATATTCCTTCATTCACAACCACACATTTTACTTTCCCAATAATCTATACAATCTCCACCATTCATTTTGCTCTCCTTTGTAATTGTGCCAATAAAACTAGGCCATTATATAAAAGCCGGAGGGAGTATTAGAGTTGCGTAGTCGACACATTAAAGATGACAATCAAGAAAGATTAATATTTCCTTCTTCACGTCCTAATAACAATTCATTGTATTGTATTGTACAGGGATGTTTAACCACCGAGTACCCGTACTTCCGGGTAGTTAAAAATGCGGCCCGTGACTCGTCCCGGTTACCCTATTTTATTTTATTACTTATGAAAAATGCTACCAAATACATTTATTTATTTAATAATAAATATGCTTTATCTGTATAAAAGTCCAAAACTAATTAAATATTATTTAATATGAAAATATCAATAAAATTATGAATAATTATCATTCGAGGCAAATTAGTGGATGTACTCAAATGTAGTGTGGGATGCGGTTGTGCGCTTGTGTTGAAGAAAATTAGCAATATCAAAGCAAAAGACTAATTTTTAAATGGTTGGAGGGGTGGATTGGAAATTTAAGAGGTTGGGTTTAGTTAGGATAAATTGGTTTTTAATTTTTAAACATGTCAATATTAAAAGGTAAAATTATAATTAATTAAATAAATACATATTATACAGGGTTTCCGGGTACCCGGAAAATGACATTTATGTGATCCGGACCCGAACCCGATAATTTATGAAATCAACGGGCCGGATACCCGTCCGTAAAATATAAGAAAGTATCCGAATATTTTATGCCGGGTCAACTGGGCGGGTAGGTCGGGCCGGGTATTTTTGAACACCCCTAGTATTGTATTGTATTTAATTGTGTAGGTATTAATTAATGAGTTATTTTTGTAATTTTAGTTTTAATTGAATTTATTTGAAATATTGTCCACAAGCATACCATAATGTTTGCTTTTGTTGTATTTGGTATGATATATTACGAATTTGTTTGATTCTGTATGTTTCATTCTTGCAATTTTAGACCTATTTTTTACAATATTTTATGATTTGCTTTGATTTGTTTTCAATTAATTTGGTTAATTTTGTAATTTTGGTCCATTTAATTTTGATATCCCTTCATTAAATATGATCTTTAATTCTCTATTATTATATCATTATAGAATTTCCTAAACATTTGTAATATATATATATATATATATATATGTATGTATATACAATATCCTAAATCTATTTATAAATATATAAATCTATATATAATATTCAATTTCCTAAACCTTTATAAATATATATAGAGAAAGTCTCTGGAGAGACCGTCCATGTTATAAACCAAGGACTATATAGTAATGGTATGGTAAAATAAAACAAGGAGATCCTTAATTGCAATATACTCAAAATAGTTACTATTCACGCGCACTATTCATTGTTCCGTTACTATTCACTGAACTGCACTATTCACTGATCCGTCACTATTCACTGGGATGCACTGTTCATTGGACGGCACTGTTCATTGGGTTGCACCAAATCTCACATCTGGCCATACATGCCTAAAACAGACCAGAATATGGGGATTTTAACATATAAGGTACACATTATAGGCGGAAACATGAACATAAACATCTAAACATGCTACCCTACCCAATTTCCACACACCAAACCTCACATCTGCCCATTCATGCCTCAAACAGACCAGAACATGGAGATTTTAATACAGAAGGTCCACATTATAGGCAGAAACATGAACACGGAAATCTAAACATGCTACCCTAACCAATTTTCACACACCAAACCTCACATATGGCCATACATGCCTCAAACAGACCAGAACATGGGGATTTTAACACATAAGGTCCACATTATAGGCAGAAACATGAAATGAACATCTAAACATGCTACCCTGACCAATTTTCACACACCAAACCTCACATCTGACCATTCATACCTCAAACATACCAGAACATGGGGTTTTAAGCACATAAGGTCCACATTATAGTCTCAAACATGAACGGAACATCTAAACATGCTACCCTAGCCAAATTTTCACACACCAAATCTCACATATGGCCATTCAAGACTCAAACAGATCAGAACATGGGGTTTTAAGCATATAAGGTCCACATTATAGTTCCATACATGAACACGGACATCTAAACATGCTACCCTAACCAATTTTCACACACCAAACCTCACATCTGATCATTCATGCCTCAAACAGACCTTAACATGCGAAGTTTAGTACATAAGGTCCACATTATAGCACAAACATGAACATGTACATCTACACATGCTATCCTAACCAATTTTACACACCATCACATATGGTCGTTCATGCCTCAAATAGACAGGAACATTAACACATAAGGACCACATTATAGGCGGAAACATGAACATGAACATCTAAACATGCTACCCTATCCAATTTTCACACATCAAACTTCACATCTTGTCATTCATGCCTCAAACAGACCAGAATATGGGAATTTTAACACACAAGGTCCACATTATAGGTAGAAACATGAACATGAACATCTAAACATGCTACCCTAGCCAATTTTCACACACCAAACCTCACATCTGACCATTCATGCCTCAAACAGACCAGAACTTGGGGATTTTAGAACATGAGGTACACATTATAGGCACAAACATGAACACGAACATCTACACATGCTACTCTACCCAATTTTCACACACCAATCCTCACATCTGGCCATTCATGCCTCAAACAGATCAGAACATGAGGTTTTAAGCACATAAGGTCAACATTATAGTCTTAAACATGAACACGAACATCTGAACAAATCAAATCATCTAAACATCTAAACATGAACACGAACACCATGACCCTCCGATCTACAACACAGAACACTAACAAATCAAAAACAAACAAAAAAATCCGTGAACAAATCGACAAAGCCGACGAAATTAAAGAGATCCGAAACTTTACTTGATAGATCGCACATCCCCATCGCTATTGGAATCAAAAAACCACATCAAATTGGGAAGAAATTTAGAGTTTAGATTTGGGGGAAAACGAGAGCGAAGGATTTTGGGGGATAACAAGAGCTCTGGAGAAGATGAAAAGTGGGGGAGAGAGAAAGAGGATTTTTATATTTATACTATACTATTTTATGAAATTGCAAAAAAAGTCCCCGCATATTTCATGTCTTTTCAACATAGCCCCCACACATTCTTTTTCTTTACATTGAGTCTAGTCTATAATTTGGACGGTCTCTTTTGAGAATTTCTAATATATATATTAGATACGTCACTTATAAAACGTTAATTAATACAATTTCCTATTCGATAGTCAAGGAAGAAATAATTTTTTTTATTTATTAATTAAGTGATAGGTTGAATTAAATAAAAAGAAACACTTGTGTAAGGCGGCCTTATGAAGACAATGACGTAATTCTTCATGTTTTGGATCAAAATTAGTAATTAGATCCAATTTAAATACACAACAAATCATACCTTATCATAAAACCGCACTAACTAATTATTTGTTTTAAATTAAATGAATTAATATTATTTATTTATATATTATTTTACAATTTTAAATTTAATTCAATATCATTCATATTAAGTAATAGATATATATGATATATTGTATTACTATATTTTAATATATAAAAAGTTATTATATTTTGTATTCAACATGTCAAAGTCATGCCACTCCCGTACTCCACATTAGTGCATTTCTTCTTTTGTTGAATTTTGATGAGAGAGAACTTGAATTTGATTGGTTGAAGGATAGTCGATGAGATATGCATGCAACTCGTGTTGCAGAGAAATTGTATACAAATGCCATTTCCATTATCCGTACTAGATGCTATAGATAGGTGTTATTTGTTATTTTTGCTTAAATATAGATGCTCCGTAGAGAAAACATAAAAAAAATAAAAAGTTCTCTATGGATCATAGGAATGATATTAGTGTTAATATAAATTAAAATGAGGGTAGTATTGTCATTTTGTATTTTTTATTTATGTGTGTTCATTCTCTTTTTTGTAAGCATATTTCACATTCATATTCATTCAGCATGGCCGATAATTTTAGGGGTTCTTCTTCCCTAAATTGTTATTATGTTTCCCTCATCATCATTGTTTGACTTGCGTGCTTATTCTGATGCTGATTGGGCTGGTGATCCTGTGAATCGCAAGCCCACCACTGGTTTCTGTATCTTTCTTGGTGACTCGCTTATTTTTTGGAAGAGTAAGAAGCAGGATGTTATCTCTCACTCTTCTACAGAGGTTGAGTATCGTGCCATGGTCTTGACAACTGCAGAGATTGTTTGGTTGCGTTGGTTGCTCTCTGATTTTTGCATCAAACTACATCATCCCACACCACTACATTGTGATAATCAGAGTGCCATTATTTTTTAAAAAAATTAAACCACCATTGGTGGGGGTATTTTATTGGCTCCCCAAACCTATTAAACTGGCCGAAGCCATAAGTGTTTTACAAAAGAGTCAGCTTAAAGCTGACGAAACTACTATGCTTCCAAAAATGAATGAATAATCCTAACTATTCATTACAAACCACTTCATGGCTTTTGTTCTTGCATTCAAAAAAAAACACAGTTCAAGGAGCATTTTAGCAATCGAGTCAACAAAAACCGAAAGACAATTTAGCCACTCGAAAGGTTTTGAGGCAAGATTAATTTCCATATTAGTGATTGTTATATACAAAAAAGAGAGTCAGTTTGTCTTGAAAGAGCATCTTCTGGCCTTGTTCTAGCCTTGTTTTCTGGTCCTCCTATATTGGTGTACTTTGGTGGCAATCCTGTGCCTCCTCCATGCTGCTACTTGAAAATGCAGATAAACAAAACAACAGTACCTATCCTGCATATATATCAAGTTGAATCTTAAAGTTGGCATTCCCAACTTATCTAGCTGGATTAAAGCTCTGAGTTTACCAGGAATCACAGTGTGTGTCATTTGTGTAGATATTTCCATTTGAAGACACATTTTTGCAATAAAATCAGCAACACAGTTTCCTTCTCTCAATATATGAGTGATCTGATGCTGCATAATTTTCTTGTTTAAATCAAAAAACTGTGAGTAAAGTTTCCAATCCATGGATTCAGGATTTTGAATTCCTCTGATTGCAATCATACAATCAGATTCAATTGTGAAAGAACTCAGATTCAGATCCCTACCAGTTTGATAGCCTAGGTTTATGGCTTGTATCTCAGCATGAAGAGAGGATACAAATATCATGAAATGCATTGTCATGTGGATGACATCAGCTAGACTATCTCTAACAATGATGCCAATACCAGTCTTACCACTAAGAGAAAAAGCAACATCTACATTTATTAAATAACCACAATCAGGGGGCTGCCATTTGATTATTTTAACAGGTCTAGGCCTCTTTCTCCTGATGAAGGGGGCAAGTCCTATTTCAAAAATAAAATGGTTTTTGATTGGATTACCTATCAATGGGAAAGCGCTGTAAAAAGTTTTGAGACCTGCCTTATGATTTCATGACATAAAGTCTGAGTACTGCAATTTTTATTATCATATATTAGCTTATTTCTTCTAGTCCACAAAATCCAGATTACCATCATTGTGGTAATTCTGATGACTAAGCTGTGTACCTTTGATAAGCCAACATATGATAAATAAAATTGTATCCTCTGGCTAATTGTCCTGAAATTTCTGAGATTTATAGCCAACAATTTGTGTATAAAGTTCCATATTTCCTGGTTGACCTGGCATGTATTAAAGTAGTGTTCAAGACTGTCTTGATTACAGCACAGAGGGCATTTTGATGTTATATTAAATCCAAATTTGGTTAATATATCATCAAAATGTAAGATTTTATTTTTGATCCTCCAGATAAGGTTAGAGATTTAGGAGGAATTGGATATTTCCATACCTGTTTCATGATGATATCTTCCTCCCCTATTCTTCTGAGACTGTTGTATGCTGCTTTGACTGAGAAGTTTCCTGACTTTGTGTTTTTCCATATCAATCTATCCTCATGAGAATATTGTATCTGAGCTTCCTGCATGATGACAACAATATTAGAGGGCAAAAAATGATCAATTTGTGTTAATAGCTGTAACTTATCCTGGATGAAGGTTGCTAGGGTTATGTTTGGGAAAGGGAGATCTCTCTGTTCTGGCCTGTAATAATACAAGGGACCCTTCCCTGTCCAATTAGCATCCCAAAAGGAACAGCTCCCCTTCCCTTAACAGACTTTGGAATTTGAATTTGCATGTTCTGTAACACTACAAATTCTTTGCCAAGTGTGAGAGTTTTATAGGTTACTGGCAGAGACCACATATATTTGGTCCAAATAGTTTCATTTTTTTTGCAATTTCCACCACAACTTGCAGGAAAAAGCTTGCACAAAAGCATTGATGTCTCTGAAACCAAGGCCATTTTCCTTGGTTGGCACTGCCAGCCTTTGCCATCTCCTCCACACTTTTCTGTGGCCATAATCAGATTCTCCCCAATAAAATTTACTTGCCACCTTCTCCATTCTTCTTATAACCATCTTGGGAGGCCTCAGTACTGAAAAGTAATGTACTGGAATAGCCATGAGCACATGCTTAACCAAAACCATCCTCCCTGCACTTGTAAGCCACCTATTTTTCCAGCCATTAGTAACTTTTTCCATTCTTTCAATTATTGGGAGGTAGTGATGTACCTTATTCCTTCCACTAAATATAGGTACTCCCAGGTAGGGGTGCTAATCGAGCGAGTCGATCGCGAGTACTGGGTAACTCGACTCGACTCGAGAACTCGCGAGTTTAATAGTACCATGTTCAACTCGAACTCGTGATAATTTATCGATTATCGACTCGACTCGCGAGTTCGAACTCGAATTATTTTTTCCCTTTTTAAATAAAAACTTAACTAATTAATGCATAAATTAATAATTTATTCTAAATTAGTATAAAAGTGACATTCATCTAAGCCATTAATACAAAATATTTTACTACACATTCACTTTATAAAAATGATAGAATAATTTATTCTTTATATTTGACATTAATATTTTATAACTGTATTAAATAAATGCTAATACTACCATAAAAATATACAAAAATTAAAATACATGATCACATAACGTATTTAAACACGTCTTTAGTATGAAAATTTCTAATTATATATATGTAGCTTTGCATATACATGATGAAATTAATACTAATGTAATTCATTAGTTAATTCAATATTGAGTAGTAAATGATAACTAATCTAATAATTGAACTAATAGAATTTATAGTACAACCTCATAATAGGATAAAACTATAAACGATTATACTTATCGAGTTACTCGCGAGTTTTTCGAGTCGAGTTGGACTTTGCTCAAACTCGACTCGTTAACCTTTCGAGTCGAGTCGATCTCGAATCGAGCTAGATCGAGTCGAGGTTTGACCGAGTTTTGACCGAGTCGATCTCGAATTACTCGCGAGTTGACGATCTCAATTAGCACCCCTACTCCCAGGTACTGAAATGGCATACTTCCTTTGGACATTCCCAAACTCCTCTTGATTGATCTATTTATGTGCCTTGTAGAATCTGGATGAGTAAAGAATTCAGATTTTGAGAAATTCACTTTCTGTCCAGAGGCACTCTCATAAGCCATTAGAAATTCTTTGACTCTTTTCAAGTTTCTTTTCTTGGAGCTGATGAATAAAGCTGTATCATCAGCATACATCAGGTGTGTGACTGGTTCAACTCCCCTGGGCATAGAGAATCCCTGAATGTATTCTGTACTAACCAATCTTTTGAGACTCCTTGAGAAAGCCTCAGTTAAAAGGTTATATAGGAAGGGTGACATGGGGTCACCCTGTTTAATACCCCTGGAAGATGGAAAGAAACCAGATGTCACTCCATTAATCAAGACTGAGAAATGGGCTACTGATATATTCTGGAGTACTATCTTAACAAAGGATCCATGAAAACCAAAATGTAATAGGATTGAATTGAGAAAGCACCATGAAACTCTGTCAAATGCTTTCTGCATATCCAACTTCACTATTAAATTTTGATTTCTGTCATTCTTACACAACAGTTTGGACATTTGTCTCATCTGAATGATGTTATCTGAGATGTCCCTTCCTTTGAGGAAGGCTGACTGTTCTTGTGAGATCAGCTTTGTCATGAGTGGCTTTAGTCTCTCAGTTTAAAGCTTGGAATATACTTTATTTAGGAAGTTGGAGAGGCTTATAGGTCTGAACTCAGAGAAGGATGTTGGGTTTGGTTTTTTTGGGATCAAAGTGAGCCAAGTACTTGCAATGGCTTTTGGGATATGTGCCCCTTCTAGAAACTCCTTAACAGAGTCCAGTAGGTCTTCTTTTATCACATCCCAGGACTGTCTATAGAAAGAGCCAGAAAAATCATCTGCTCCAGGTGCACTGTCTTTGCTCAGATCAAAAGACCACCTGTTTGACTTCATCAATAGTTGCTGGCCTCAGCAGGTTTAAGTTGTCTTCCTCAGATACCAACTTAGGTATCTGAGCTGTGAAGAACTTTAGATATGTACCAACCTCTTCAGTCACTGGTTCATTCAGTAATTCCTGGAAAAAAATGGATCCCTTCCTCTTTAATCCTTCCTGGATCTGATGCCAATGATTATCCTATCTTTGATCTTACTGATCCTTTCCCTCCCAATCTTTTCTTTCACAGAATTGTAAAAGAATTTGGTACTAGCATCTCCTTCTTGGAGCCATCTTATGTTTGCCTTTTGTTTCCAGAATATATTCTCCTCTTTCATAGCTCTTGTTAGTAAGGCTTGTTCCTTGTTTAGTCCAGTAAGATCCTCTTCACTTCCAGAGTGTTGGAATCTCTCTTCTAGTTCAGCCACTTTTCTTTCTGCCTCTAGTAGATTTTGGTGAACATTTCCAAAACTCTCTATGTTCCATTTTTTAGAGCCACTTTCAGCCTTATGAGCTTATATACCATGTTATGCATCCCTTGATGAGTACTTGGCTGGCTCCAGTTTCCTTTACTAAGTCTGCATAATCTTCTCTGCCTAACCACATTGTTTGAAATCTGAATGGCTTGGGGACACACTCACTGGCATCTTGTATTGACAGGAGCAGGGGATTGTGGTCAAATGAGGTTCTGTTTAGGACATGTATGGAACTATGGGGAAACATATGTATCCATTCTAGGTTTGTGAGCCCTCTATCTAATTTTTGGAGTAACAAATCAGGACTTGCCCTTCTGTTAGTCCAAGTGAACCTATTTCCAACAGTGTTAATCTCCTGGAGTGCTAAAGTTTCTATCAGTTTATTAAAATCTAAAATACTACCCAAGGGTGGCTTGGTTCTCTCTGTCCTCTCACTTAGGGCAGATACTGTATTGAAGTCTCCCACATAGATTGTGGGGCTTGTGGTAGGGCTCTCAGATCATTCCAAAGGTTGACCCTCAACCTTTTAAAGACCTTTGCATAAATAAAAACTGAGTTCCAGCTTGTCTGAGTAGACAGATCAGTAATAGTTGTACAGACAAGTTGATCAGTTTGGGAGATGACATCAATTTTAAAATTGTTATTCCATAGCAACCAAATTTTAGCATGCTCAGTAGGAAAAGAGTTTTGAAAGTGTAGTACATGTTGTAAAGTTGTTATCATATTATTATCATGCATTGGTTCAATAATACATAGTATAGAAATATTATGCATCACTACCAATATTTGTAATCTATCTATGGAGGTCCCTATACCTCTAATATTCCATATCATGATATTTCCTAAAATTTTGTGACTAATCATTAAACAGAATATTTATTTTTGGTTTTGGCCTCAACAGCCTATTTACACTGCCTGTATTATTGCTTTTTGTTTTTTTCTTAGTCTCCTGAGAAACATATTCCTTTGTGATAATACTATCAGATATATGCATATCCTTATCTACAGCATTAGACACATACATCTCAGGTTCATACATCACAGACACCTCAGTTAACTCTGGAGAGTCCATATGAGACTTACCTGTATTACCTGTATTGGTCTGAGCTATCTGCTGAGATATTGTGTGGCTATCATTGTCCTTATTGCAAGATTTCTGACTTGCAATTATATTGGTGTCCTCTTCCTCATCACTGCTATCAAAATCCTGCAAAATAGAGAAAGCATTGGAGGTTTCCAAGGGTGAGTGGTAAGGTATCATTTCAGTGCTTGTATTTCTATTCCTAAACTTGATAGAGCTCTTAAAAGTCGAGACATGTATCTCATCTAGTGAGAAAAAGGATACTGAGGATGGCTTTGCGTTGGGAGTTGGTTGACTGGATAAAAGAACAAAGGTAGGGCTCATTGGTTGCTTATCCCTACTATCTTGAACTTGCTGATCATGGTATAGATAACCAAGTCCTTGCTTCCCTTTGACTGTTCCTGCTCCAGAAATCCTGTCTCCTTCTCATTTGGGGTGAGTCCAGAAGCACCAGACTCTGATTTCTTGCTTGCATCCCCCCTTTTCCTCCATGTTCTTTTGAGTTCTGGATGCAGATAAATACAAGCTGCCTCCTCATGGCCAATCTTGTTACAGCCCTTGCAGTACGATGGCAGATAATGATACTCTATTGGGCATTCCTTGTAGCTGTCAGTTCTCCCAATAGGAATGGAGGTGATCCTCTCCTCTTTCAGATCTAACTCAGCGCACATCTTAATCACCGATGGTCTTGTGACCCCATTTGTTGCAGCATCAATTTTTATGAATTTGCCCAGTTGGCTGGCTACATCTTGGATGAGTGAATGATTATAATAGTAAATTGGTACCTCCTTCACTGATACCCATACTGGCACAACAGATGATTCGAGATCCGGGTTGAAGTCTTGCGTCCAATTGAGTACTTCCATTGTAGCCCCTGCAATCGACCAGTATGACTGAATCCAGAACTTCTGGTGATCTTCTGGGTCTTTAAAGCGGATGAGTATGTGCCTGTAGTCCAGCAGACCGACCTGAAACTGCGATTTGAAGCCAATTTGCTTGAAAGCTGCTTGTATGTTGTCCATCGGTGGTTTGCCCCTACTGAACTTCCCTATCAATGCATTTTCATAGTGCGCCGCTAAGATGTTGACTGAATCTGGATCGTATAAGCAGGCGGGTCTTCCATTTAGTTTGGTGATTGCTGGTCTTATTTCTGGGTTTGTGGGAAGAGATGTGAAAAGAGGCTGGTTTTTGTTTGCTAAAGCATCAAGGAAAGATTTTCTGGCGGTTGTTCCACCGCGGAGCGGTGGCGTCGCCGCCATGAAAGAGTCATTTGTAACCGTTTTCAGTGGAGAAAAGTGACGTTATTGGCGAGAAAAGTGGGTTTTTGCATAATTTAGGGGTGCGTGTGAAAACAGTATTGTAGAGAGAAGGTGGAGCACAATTTTAGAGAAAGGATGAAAAATGGATGATTATGCATTGAGATTGCCATTCATATTGCAGAGTGCCATTCATATTGCACGTAATTCGGTGTTTCATGAGCGAACCAAATACATTGAAATTGACTGTCACTTCACGCGCCATCATTTGCAGTTTGGTACTATCACACTGCCCTTTGTTCCCGCTTTCCTTCAGATTGCTGATTTGTTCACGAAGGCTCATTCACCTGCGCACTTCCGTTTCTAATCTGACAAACTCTCAATGGTTCTTGATGTAGCATCGTAAGTTTAAGAGGATGTTAATATATATCAGTACGAGGGTAGTATTATCATTTTGTATTTCTTATTTATGTGTGTTGTTTTTCTCATTGGTAAGCATACTTCACATTCATATTCATTCATCATGGCTGATGGTTTTAGGGATTATTCTTCCCCAAATTGTTCTTCTTCTTTCACTATCCATGATTGTTAACAATTAGATCATAAACTTTAATCGAAAGAGGATGCCATTTCGGCTTTTAGCGAAAGTAAATGTGCTTTAACTGAGTTGTAACAAATTGTAAAATTGATTCAGATTGTTAAGTTAAATCCTACACCTTATATGTGCTAATTGTATCCATAAACAAACAAGAACATGCTCAAGACCTTGATAGCACAATTAAAATATATATTATATTATTTTTAAAAAAAAGTTTAAATTCAAAGATTTTGGCAAACTCCAGATGCGCTCAATTCTTAAAGAAATCAATATCTATACAGTACAATCATTTAGAATGATGAATGATGATGATCATCAACCTTAATTATCCCTATAAGCAATGTAGTTGGCCAGAGCAACGAGAGGGACAGATTTCTTCGGATCAAAATCAGCAAGCTGTTCTTGAGCTTCCCTGTTGAGCTTCTCAGCAAACTCCCTCGACTTTTCAATTCCGATCAGCTTTGGATAGGTCACCTTATCCGCCACCACATCTTTTCCGGCCGTTTTTCCGAGCTCCTGAGAAGACTTGGTAACATCAAGAATATCATCCACAACCTGAAACAGCAAGCCAATGCACCTTGCAAACTTCCTCAGCTTCTCCACCTGTTCATTGTTTGCTCCCCCGAGAATCGCCCCCATCACCACCGACCCCTCCAGCAGCGCCGCTGTTTTATGCACGTGGATGAATTCCAAATGGTCGATTCCGACGTCGGAGGTCCCCTCAGAGCAGATATCCACGACTTGTCCGGCGACGAGACCTTCTGATCCGATGCATTTCGCCAGCTCTCCGATAACCCTCACGATCGTCTCAGCAGAGGCGCCCGTCGTCTGCGTAGCCACGTGCTCGAAAGCGAAGGCGAGCAGAGCGTCCCCAGCCAAAACAGCGACGTTTTCGCCGAACACCTTGTGATTTGTAGGTTTTCCTCGCCGGAGATCGTCGTTGTCCATACAGGGGAGATCGTCGTGCATTAGGGACATGGTGTGGATCATCTCCACCGCGCAGGCGGAGGGCATCGCGAGGGACTCGTCGCCGGCGAAGAGCTCGCAGGCGGCGATGCAGAGCATTGGCCGGACTCTCTTCCCGCCGGCGAGGAGTGAGTATCTCATAGACTCGTGGATCTTCAGCGGCTCCCGGAGAGAAACCGCCTGCTCGAGAGCTCTGTTGACGGAATCAGCTTTCTGGAGAACGTAGGCCTTGAAATTGAAGGCCGGGGAAAGCGGCTGGGAAGTTTCTGTATTGGTCTGCGGGCTCTGCTCCTTGGTGAGGACGGCGGAGATGGGGTGAATTAGGGCGGCCGATTTCGTGACTGGGTAGTTGGAGAAGAAGAGGGAAATGGGGAGGTTGTTTCTGAATGGGAGGGTGAGGTGCGATTGGATGAGTACCCAGGTGGTGCCGGAACTCAGGATGCTCATTTTGGCGGCGGTGGTTTCCGGCGAGTGGGAGCATTAGGCGTTCATTGGATTGAGTGATTTGAGGGGAATGGAAACTTGTCTAAATTGTGTGGTGGTGGAAAATGTTGAGTGGGGGATATAAATTTCCCGTCAAGCTTTCGGCAGGACTCCATTTGCAATTATTATTAAATATTAAAAAATAGAATTGAAATTTTTAGGATTTTTCAAGTGTTTTATGAATGGTTAGCTGTAAAAGTATCTTACAATGACGATATCATCTACCCAATTAGATAGAATATTAAAATAATAGATTCAAGTTTAGTAACGTTCAATATAACTAGAGTATAAATTTTTTACACTTTGATTTATGGTATTATAAACAAAAGTTTAACTATTTAATATACACGTTATTATATTATCACGTGATAATTTTGGATGACTAAATTATATTCATTGTGATATTTGTTTAGTATATGTCTTATAGTTTGTTTAATTTTCATGTATTTCAAGTTTGTTTGACAAGTATTTGAATCATCAATATTCTAGGCACACAATTTTCTTATTTTTCAACTGATTTTTTTTTTTAAAGGCTAAACCACCAAGAAATCAGTGGAGAGAGTTTATATTTGGCATCCCCATACCGTAAATGACTGAAAAGTAAATACAGATAACTCTCAAAAATAGGAGGCAACTAGTGCGATTACAAAGAGAGTTATAAAGACTCTCTCTGTATCCTAACGAAAAGTACTAAGACCCGGTAATAACTCATCTAAATTTTACCTAAAAATGATGAAAAAAGACAAAGGGGGTATTAAACATGTGAATATAGTCGCCATCAGCGGCTCTTTCGACCAATCCGGGTCGAACTGGCTGACTGCAGACTGATAGTGATATCGGACGATCCCCTAAAACTCCAGTTGCTCCCAGGCCAGTCTCTTTAAACGTTGATGATACCCCCTCGGGCTAGTAGGAGACCTTCCCGGTTGCTTCTAAAGAATCAGGGCATCCGTATGATGCCTAACGCGAACCAGAGTGGATAATCAAGTGATGATCCAATCCCTTCTGTCTACAAATCTGATTACAATGAAATCGCCGGAAAGAAAGTAGAATACTACTAACCGACTTGGATTTCTCCTGTCCATATACAACATCAGATCGAAAGCCAACTTGCTCTAACAAACTAGTACCCGTTGATAGAGCAAGAAATTGGCAGACAACATACGTGTCCCATATTTGAGCAAAAAGACCCATTACTAAGCATATCCCCTAGTATTTAAATGAAAAATAAAGTTTAAAAGGTCTAAAAAATAGAGAAAAGGGGGAAAAAAGGAAAATAGAAATAACCCATTTCAGTCGGGAAGAGGCAGACACACTGAAGAAACTCCGGCGTAGCGGCGCGTGGACCGCACGAGCGGGCACCTGGGCGAGGCGCACGTGTGGCGCGTGACCAACACGCGTGACCAACTGATTTTGAATGTTACTGTGATTTGAGTTAGAAAACAATATTTATGTTTGACTTTAATACACGTTATTATTTATTAGTAGTTTTATCAATAGGCACATATGTAATGCTTGCCTGATATTTTCATCACTGATTTTAGATAAGATGAGATCAAAGATTATCTAGATATGTCAAAGCTTGTGGAATTACGAGGGCGGCCTTCAATTCTCCTTAAAGGGAAAATCAGAGTGTGTTTGGTTGGGCAAGTTTTTGCAAAATTTGGACTATCCAAGTCCAATTTTGTAAAATCTTGTTTGGTTCATCAAGTTTCTCAAAATCGAAACTTGCAAAATCTTAAAAATCAATCAAAGATTTTGTTTCATACTCACAAAATCCAACCCAACCAAACAAGGATTTTGCAAAACCAAACTTTCAAAATTTCAAACATAAACCCAAACTCCCAAAAATCAAAAACAAAAATCAAACTTTCAAAAACCTAACGAACCAAACACACTCCAGTGTTTGAACGTAAAAGGTTGAATTTTTGCAGTCTGGCGGTCATTGAATTGCCGAAACATGCAAACATGCAACTCTCCCCAGGACCCCATCCCTAATAATTTTAGTATTACACATGAATATTGACTCTGATTACTTTGTAATTATTTTTTAATAGGTATATATATAAAAGCAGAAAGTGACGGTGTAAATAAAAATAAAAAAAGAAACAATGCCGCCGGAAATAATAAAATAAAACATAAAACGGCGTTTTTCTTGCGTTTTAGACAAACACCCACCGGCCAACGTTAATCAATTAATTATGTTAAGCATTCAACAATTATATACGTTAATTAATCAATTATTTATGTTAAGCAATAATTAGTCTACGCTGATTTAGAAAGCCTACAGCCGATTTAGAAAGATTAATATTAAGCCACTAATTATGTTAATCAATTATTTTGCTAATTGATATATTTATTTTGTAACATAACCATTTTCCATATACAAAATTTAATATATGTTAATTAACGTCTGTCGTTTATTACCAAGATATAATGGCGACCGATTTCCATATACAAAGATTTTTATATGTTAATTAACATCTGTCGTTTATTTTCAAGATACTATTACCATAAAATTAGAGAAATTATACATGCAGGTCCATATTTACTAAATGCAGGTCTGAAAAATACAATATGTGGCCCTGAATTGTGCTAGTGCATCCAAAATATTATATTTTGGACCTGCATTAGTAAACATGGACCTGCATGTATCACCACTCTAAAATTATAATACTAATATACTATTACCATAAATTTATATTAATCAAATCAAATCAAATATATTAATTTACTATTACCTATATACATATAAATAAGCCAGGGTTTGTGTTGAATCAACTCGCCCAAAACTAAATATGTATGAATACCAGGCCGTGGCATGAATAGAAGTGGTCGTGATATGGCATGAATAGAAGTGACGCAAACCCGATCGAAGGTTGTGCCGTTATATTTGATACGGACAATATCAAACTCAACAATACACTAATTTATATGGCTCTGATGATTTTAGGGAACTAAATCTTTACTTCTTGGAAAGTTTCATTCAAGACATTGCAACGAGTAATTGAACACAAGCCATGTGATGTCATCTTCAGCTTTGGTATTGTAATCTGGGAGATGTGAATATTAATTTAGACACAATCAATTTTGTTTAACTGTTCAATTTTCACATCAACTAACATAATCCAATGGTTGCCTTTTCCAGATTCCATATGCAGACATGACACCTTTGCAAGCAGCAGGAGGTGCGGTGCAGAAGGTAATTTGCTTTTAATTATTTATGCTTCAAACATACATGCAAATTATACATGCATGGCCCCCAATCCCTCTTCCGTATCAAACATTATATATTTTTTCCACAACGTCACAACCTTCACTTCTAATTAAAGTCAGCGGCGGTCAGGTCAGGTCTGCGTCACTTCTATTCACGCCATGATTTGGTCTTATTTGGAAGTGATAGAGCAAATTTAGTTTTGTTTTGGGAGAGTTGATTTAACACAAACCCTGGCCTATTTATATGTATATAGGTAATAGTAAATTAATATATTTGATTTGATTTGATTAATATAAATTTATGATAATAGTATATTGGTAATTATAAATTTATGGTAATAGTATTTTGATAATAAACGACAGACGTTAATTAACATATATATAAATCTTTGTATATGGAAAACGGCCCCGTAGTATATTGGTAATAAACGACGGACGTTAATTAACATGCATTAATCTTTGTATATGGAAAATGGCCGCCTACATTAACATAAATGTAGCGTTTTCATTCATATATTGAATTATAGAATTATAAGCGTTTTCTATTTTAGATCCATCATTTCCATATAGAGTGTATATAGAATTATTCATCACATATGGAATTATTCATATAGAGTGTATATAAGATTATTCATATACAGACGGCACACATGGAATTATTCATATAGAGTGTATATGGAATTATTCATATAAATAGAAGGCGGCTGCGTATATGGAATTATTCATATAAACAGACGGCGGCAGCGTTCAAACAAAACGCAGCATAGTCGATTTACGTTTTAGAAGATTATTTCCGGCGGCGGTTGATAAATTGACCCAACTTGGCCGGAGCTTCTCAAATGCCACTATATGAGATGGCATTGTGAGATACTCATACTATATATATCTTCCACACTTCAAGAAATTTCTTAGTTTGTTTTTAATATTTATTTTACTTTTAAATGCAGAGTGATGAAGTTGTAACTGCTTGGCTAGACAATGAAACTGTTCGAGAAGCAATTCATGCTGACTCAGTAACTTTTTTCTATTACATTTTCTGGAGAAATATTTGCTCATGCAATCGTACTCTTGATTTTGTTCACACAGTCATACACTCTTGATTTTGCTGAATTACAGGTTGATATAGCCGGTGGTTGGGAGTTGTGTACAGACATGATAACCTTTTACTCCTTGATGCTGGTAGTATGATACCTATCATAAGAATCTAACCTACATGGGATATCGTGCTCTTATATTCAGGTACAAAGGCATTGTTACTCAGTTATACAATTATTGTTTCTGTGACAATAGAAGAATCGGAGAATTGATTTATTAATTATGATTAGTACTTTCTATATTGCACTTATGTGCCTATGGTTTAGATAATTTGTTGTTAATTAATTTTAGGCCCTTGTATGTACTATATATAGGTGATGTACTGCCTTATTCTAATAAGTCAATCAAATATAGTTTACATGGTATCAGTTGCCTGATGATCCTCTTACCAAAACCTAGGGCTCTTAAACCCTTTCTTCCTTTTTTCTCTTCTGGCCACCGCCTTCCCTTCTTCCTTCGAATATTTCCGCCGCCCCCCTTCATTCTTCTTCAAAAATATTTTATTTTTTCTCATTTTTTGTTAATTGCTGGACAATGGCTGAACGCAAGGATGATATGCTCTCGATCAACACGATGATTCACCTCCTCAACACGAAACTTGAGGCTTCAACGTACCTGCAGTGGAAGCAGCAGGTGGAGTATGTGTTCAAACCCCAGGGTATGTTTGGTCACCTGATGGCTCCTCCCCTCGTCCCCTCGCTCCAGTGCCGCCGACGGCTGCCTCCTCCTCCTCCTCACCGCCAGATCCTGATGCTCTTCAGAAGGAACAGGAAGCCTACGACTCTGCCTTGGCTGCCTACAACTCCTGGATCATGGATGATCATCGGCTGTGCAGCGTGCTTCTTTCTTCTCTCACCGCTGAAGCGAAGAATGAGATCTCGCATTGTATCACTGCTCAAGAGATGTGGGATACGTTCGCTAGTTCCTACCAGCACAGCACCTCGATTGCTGTTTTTAGCCTCCGCCAGCAGGCTAACCTCCTCCGCAAAACGGGTACGATTCATGATTTGCATCTGAACTTGATGAAAATAATTGATCAGTTAAGTATTATGGGTCAACCTGTTGAGAATCGTGATAAACTTATGTGATTTCTTACTGCTCTTGGCCATGATTAAAAGAACTTTAGTGCTGTCATTAATGTTCGTGATCCCTGCCTCCATATATTACTGTTGTTGATCAAGCGAAGGGTAATCAGGCATTTTTGGCCAATTTGGAGCAGACAAATGTGCAGGTACCGGCTCCGACAGGTCTCGTGGCCTTTGTGGCGGCCACCAACCAGCCTGCCCCGGCCGCCCAGTCAGCAGAGGGCGGCGCGTGGGCTCACGCGCCTGGAGAGGCTGCGCGTGGGGCCCACGCGTGACCGGCGGTGGCAGATTTGGCGGCTGCCGTGGTGGTCGTCGGTCCTGGTCAGCTCTTGGTGGTCCTGGTGGGGCCAGATCTGGTGTTTCGGGCTCTCAGGTTCAGTGCTACACGTGTGGAGGCTTCGGGCATATCTCTCGGTTTTGTCCCTCCCTTGCGCCGCGTTATGTGACTCCACCACAATAGCTCTATGGCCAACAGCAGTACCATACTTTTGTTCCTTAGAGCCTCCATCGACCCCTCAAACTCTTATTGCTCAGACATATGCTGCTCCGGTTGCTCCTGCGGTTGTGGCTCCTCAGCTACTCATGTATGCACCTCAGTATGTTCCCTACCAGGCTCCTCAGGCTCAGCCCTCTCTTGCTCCTACAGTTTCAGACTGGTATCTTGATTCAGGGGCTACCAACCATATGAGTGCATCTGCTTCGACCTTATTTGTTGTTGCTCCATACAATGGTAATACTCTTGTTTCTATTGGTAATGGTGCTTCTCTTCCTATTACTGTTGTTGGTGATGTTAGAGTCAGCCCGTCTATACATTTATCTGATGTCTTGGTTGTGCCTGCTATTACTAAGAACCCTTTGTCAATAAGCAAGCTTACCAATGAGCTTTATGCTATTATTTCCTTTCATGACAAGTCTTTTATTATTCAGCACAAACTCAGCAGAGCAATCCTGGGGCAGGGGCACAGTGAGCATGGTATGTATGTGCTGAACCATGGTGAGGCAGCACTCCTTTCAGTGGTGAAGAAAAATAATAATAGAGCATCTTTTGAAGTGTGGCATGCTCGGTTAGGACACGTGTCCTCTAGTATTTTTTCTTTGTTGAACAAAAATGGGCTTTTATCCCTTACTTCTATACTTCCGAAACCTGATATTTGTGAACCGTGTGCAATGGCTAAAGGCCATAAACTATCTTTTATTGAGAACCCCAGACGTACTAGTAATGTTTTGGATTTGATTCATTGTAATTTGTGGGGCCATCTCCGGTTATTTCTGGCAATGGTTTTTCTTATTATGTTTTGTTTGTGGATGATTATTCGCGGTTCTCATGGTTCTATCCTTTATGCCGTAAGTCGGACTTTTTCGATGTCTACTTCCAGTTTGAAGCATTCGTAGAGAACCAATTCTCATCTCGCATCAAGGTTTTCCAGAGTGATGGAGGGACTGAATTTATCAATAACAGGTTAAAGTCTCACTTTGGAACTCGCGCCATCCACCATCAAGTCTCATGTCCTTATATACCTGAGAAAAATGGTAGAGCAGAACGTAAGCACAAACACATCACGGTGATGGGCCTCTCCATACTGTTTCATTCACACCTGCCGCTATCTCACTGGGATGACGCATTCAGTGCAGTTGTCTTCACCAGCAATCGGCTGCCAACTCCGGTTGTTGACAACAAGTCTCCCTTTGAAGTACTCTTTGGCGTTCTCCGGATTACTCGAACTTTTATCCATTAGGGTGTCGAGTTTTTCCCTATGTTCGGCCCACACAGCTGAGCATAAACTAGCCCCTCGCAGTCTGCCCTGAGTCTTTTTGGGCTATAGTGCGCACTACAAAAAATTTAAGTGCCTGGATCCTGCTTCTGGGCGCATTTATATGACTTGCCATGCTCGCTTTGATGATAACCACTTTCTGTTCTTGAAAGCATCCACCGAGGCTTAGTTCTCTTCACTGGATGTTTCATCCTTTGTTGACCCCACTCATCCAGATTTAGAGACTTCCTCTGTTGAGATTATACCACCGCAGCAGCCTTGTATGGTGTGCCATGAGTCTTCTTGACCTGCACCAGTAGTGATCACTGATGACCCTGATCCGGCTACTCCAGCACCTTCTCCAGGATCCTCGAGTTCATCCGATTCGCCCGGCGATTCAGCATCATCTGGGAGTGGTTCTCTGACTCCTCCTATTTCCATGACTCAACAGGCTCCGACAGCCTCACCTGCCCCTCGGGCTCATCAGATGGTCACTCGTCATCAGGATGAGACAAGAGTAGCTCGCAGCCTTGGACCTGATTTTGTGGCTACAGGATTGGTTGCTGAGTTGTTGGTACAAAAGGAACCTCGCAATTTCAAAGCTGCAGCGAAGGATTCACGTTGGGTTACTGCTATGGATGAGGAGATTGATGCACTCCAGTAGCAACAAACGTGGCAGTTGGTTCCTTGTCCTCCACATGTTAATGTGGTGGGTTCCAAGTGGGTCTATCGATTAAAGTACAAACAAGATGGCTCTATTGAGAGATATAAAGCTCGTCTGGTGGCTCAGGGCTTCTCACAGGTTTCGGATTTCGATTTCGATCATACCTTCAGTCCAGTTATCAAGGCTACTACTGTCCGATTTGTGATTGCTATTGCCACTATGAAGAGATGGCCACTTCATCAGCTAGATGTCAAGAATGCCTTTTTGAATGACATTCCTGATAGCCCAGTTTACATGGCGCAACCAGCTGTGTATAAGGATCCTGCATGTCCTGATCATGTATGTCTTCTGCGGAAATCCATTTATGGTCTTAAGCAAGCTCCTAGGGCGTGGTTTGATCGCTTCAGTGCCTTTGTTACAGGCCTTGGCTTTGTTAGAAGTTAGTCGGATCCTTCCCTGCTTGTGTTCACCCGCGGTTCAGTCATCCTATACCTTCTCATCTACGTTGATGATATCATTCTCACCGGAAATGATAAGGTTTCAGTTTCATAGCTCGTGCTGATCGGGTGTTCTCTGTCAAGGATCTTGGATACCTTAGCTATTTTCTTGGCTTGGAGGTTACACCTACCTCTACAGGGTTGTTCTTGGGTCAAGCCAAGTATGCTGGGGATATTCTTCAGAGGGCTGGGTTCAGAGGGCTGGGTCAAGCCAAGTATGCTTGGGTACAGAGCTCTTGCCAATACAATTTCGGAGGTAGTTTGGTTGTTACACATTCTTCGGGATCTTCACTTTCCACTTCAGGGATCTCCAGTGCTCCTTTGTTACAATAAAAGTGCCTATCTTTCTTGTTGAGAACCTTGTTGCTCACAAGAGAGCCAAACACATCGACATCGACTATCACTTTGTGAGGGAACTTGTAAGTGCTGGCAAGTTTCGCGTTGGTCATGTTCCGACCTCATTGCAAGTTGCGGACATCTTCACTAAGGGGCTCAATCAAGCCTGTTCGGTCCAAGCTTCGCGTCTCGATCAATCCGACGCTTCGCTTGAAGGGGGGTGTGACAATAGATGAATTGGAGGACTGATTTATTAATTATGATTAGTACTTTGTATATTGCACTTCTGTGCCTAGGGTGTAGATAGATTGTTGTTAATTAGTTTTAGTCCCTTGTATGTACTATATATAGGTAATGTACAGTCTTATTCTAATAAGTCAATCAAATACAGTTTACAGTTTCCATGAGTTACTCGGATATGCAGATTTTCAAGATACTCGAGTGTGATGAAATTTTAGTCAGACCCTTGTCTAGTTGTCGAGGAGCTCTATATATGTCAAGCTTTTGACTTAGTTAAACCCTAATTTACATTTCAGTTTTCGATTCCACAGCGAACCGAAGATTGAAGGTGGTGATAGATTAACTTTTGATCCTACGAAGTTTAGGACAGCTGATGGACAATACTATAATCCTTAACTAGTGTATATTGACTATCTTCAAAGTTAGCTTTGGACATTTTCAATGAAGTGATGATGTTATTTTTTTTTTTTTTTGCTTTGGTTTGTTTTGTTTTTATGATTTTTTATATACAAATTGATAAATATGACCTTCTTAGTATATACAAATGATGGAAATATTGTTGAAATATAAATAAGGAATTAATGGAAAATAAAATAAATAAATAAATGAAGTAATAATAAATGACAATTCTAATTTTTATTCCATGTTAATACTTTAGTTATCCAACACAAGAATTGTAATTATAATCTCAATTCTTAAGTAATCCTAAAGGGAACTAGAATAGTTATTGCTCCCGTCAATATATAAATTAATAAAAAGAACTAAAAAGGATAAGACTACGTAGTTTTGACTAAAACCGCCACACAACCACCGCAAGTTCACCATATTCCGGCGCCTACAACTTTCATATATTCTTTATTTATTTCTTTATTAAAATTTCTTTCTTTCTTTATTTTTTTCCGCCGTAATATCCCTTTTTAACCTACTATATGATATTATTAATTGATGTATTATTTACTGGTGCTTACCAGTAAGAGAAAAAACCGAGCAAAAAAAGTGATATGTATCATTGCCCAAACAAAATAATTCATAAAATATTTGAACACTAATTCACTACTTCAATTATGTGGCATTAGAATATCAATTCCAATGCCAGTTCTATTAACCAAACACAGTAATTCTTATAATTAAAAAACGTGATAGAACCGGCCGTTTTGGATCGGAAGAGAAGAGCCCTAGGGGGGCTTATACAAATCAATCATCCGCCAATATCAGAATCAAAATCGCCGACCACAAATCCCACATTTACGTATTTTATCCCTCAAAAAACAGGTAAAGAATTCCCCCACCCCCAGTGTATATGTATTAGTTGTTACTAGGATTGTCGTAAATTTTTGAATGTTGCTGTGATCTTCGTTTTTCTCTTGCAGTTGAAAAAGATGTTATTGATGCATAAAATCTGTTGAATCTTTAATCTTGTACACCGTATACGGTTACTATAGTGCTGGTAGAATATTAGAGTAACGCTGCTAGTCTAGGGTTTTTGGTGTTTCCATAGACTATACATACATACGCTGCTAGTCTAGGGTTTTGTTCAAAATTGAAGGGTTGATGGATTTTAATCTGATTATAGATTGTTCGTCGTTGGCACGATGCTTAATCTTTTCAAAGTACATTTTTTCTTCTAAATTTGGGGGACTCTTCTTTTATCTTTTCAATTCGCTACAGGCACTATGCTTAATCTGTTCAAAGTAAAGGAGAAGCAAAAAGAATGTGGTGGAAGTAACGGTGGACGGGGTTTTGCAAAGAAGCAATCTGCTGGGGAGCTTCGTCTCCAAAAAGGTTTGTTTTTGTTTTGTTCATTGTTCTGGAAATAGTATCAACTGTTTTGTTTTTCATACATTCAGACATTTCTGAGTTGAACCTTCCTAAAGGATGCGAGATCACATTTCCCAATGGGAAGGATGATCTGATGAACTTCGAGATCTCCACTCGGCCAGATGAGGGTTATTACAAGTAAGTAGTTGCTTGTAAGTATATCGATCAAATGTTTATCGCAAACAAGGTTGGGGGGATGCTTATGAAACGCGGTTCTGCAGGGGAGGAACTTTTCTGTTCACTTTCCAGATTTCCCCTATCTATCCACACGAAGCACCCAAAGTTAAGTGCAAGACCAAGGTATGTTGCTGCTTTTTGTAGTACTCATAATCTTATTGGACAATCCAGTGGTTATATTGATGTAAGTTTGAGGTTTTCTGAAAACTTCGTGTTCTTCAAGGTTTACCATCCCAATATTGATCTTGATGGGCATGTGTGCCTCAATGTGCTTCGTGAAGATTGGAAGCCTGTTCTGAACATCAACACCATTGTTTATGGACTGCATCATCTCTTCACCGTAAGTTTTTCCTTTTCTGTTAACTTTGCTTCATCTAAGGTTTCGAGTTCTTATTGTTGTGGAATATTCTAACAGGAGCCGAATCATGATGACCCACTGAATCACGATGCTGCTTTGGTTCTGAGAGACAACCCAACCTTATTTCAATCAAATGTGAAGAAGGCTATGGCTGGCGGGCATGTCGGGGGCACATACTTTACAAGATGTAACTAGCTTTTCTGGTTCATCCAATAACTTCTTGTGTTCTGTTGGATTGCATAAAAATGGAAACAGAATGTCAAGTGATGTCTGAGGATTTGTAGAACAACTATAGATTTTAAAATAATGAAGGATTCATACTTTTGCTTTTAGCCTTAAACAATCTCTTGTCAACTCTGAAAGCCTGAATCAAATGTGTTTATATGTCATAATCTAAGTAGTACAAAGTTACAAAATCTCTATCTCTTTTAAAGCAGCAATCCTAGCACTCTCCTTGTCATGCTTGAAGGTCCAATACAAAGGTGTGTAAAATAAGCTACACAGACCAAATGGAACAGCCATCATGCAGAAAAGGCCTCTAGACAGAGCCATGGCTTCTCTCCGGGACCCTAGAATCGGGTCAATCGTCTTGGTGTCATACCCAAACATCTGCTCGGCTAGAATCCCGACAACGGGAGCTGCGAAAGAGGCGAAGGAGCCCTCGAAGGCTCGATCGAATGCGTAGATCATGGTCCGATGCTTGATGGGGACCACCTCTGCAAACATGGGAGCATTTGAAGCGCTCCCACACCAGCTTATGGTGAGCCCCATCAAGAAAAGGGTGACTGCATATGAGTAGTAGCTGGTTACTGACTGAGTGATGACTCTGAGAAGGAACCATGAGAATGGGATTCCCATGAATGAGCTGAACTGAGCACACATGATTCGCCCAGAGTGAGGGTACAAGGTTGTCATATGATCTGCAATCATTCCACCGACAAATGAACCTAATGCACATCCAGCAGCAAAGAGCCCCACGAGGGATGCCGAGCTACTGTGATCAAAACCTGCAAATATATAAAAGCAATTCCCCCTTTTTTACTCGTGATTTCTTGGAATGTACAAAAGAATAAGAACAACAAGAAGAAGAGGATGAAGATTGTCTGATAAACTCACCAATCAGTTCGAACCATAGAGTCAAAAACACAAAAGCATTCCAAGGCAGTGAGCCAACTAAGCCCTGCATCACTATAAACTGAAAGGTTCGAATACGTGTAACTGCTTTGGTTGCTTGCCAGGACTCCATCCAGATAGAAACGGTGCTAACACTACTAACCTTTTCAACCAATTCATCCCTGAGTAGATATGAAATAAATCATCACTTCTACATGCATATATAAATTCATCTAAAAAGAAATAATCTAGTAAAAAATAATGAATCCCTCTTCATATCTGGCACAGATTAAAATCAGAATCCTGAGTAGCCAATAAATATATATTAACTGCAAGAAATCTAGCATAAATCATTACTTCTACTGTTACTTTCTAACATATCGAGCACAATAGTTTTTTAAAAAAGGATGAGGAAACTTAATGTACCTGGAGGAATCAGAGTCCGTGGTTCTTTTTCTTGGTTCATCAACAAATGTGAAAACAAGGAAAGCAATAAAACAGCTCAACATAGCAGTCACCATGAATGCAAAACGCCATCCAGGTATGCCAAGAAAACTAGAGCCAGCCATAACAGTGGCAATAGCTCCACCACCAATGCCACCTACAGTACCAACCAGGCTCAAAAAACCAAAACCTGCTCCCCTGACATCAGCCTTGTAACTATCAGCTATGAAGGACTGAAGGGCTGGAATAACAATAGCCAGCCCTATGCCATTTATTGCTCGCCAAAATGCAACCTGCGAAAAATAACCGCTGAATCCAACTGCAGCAGTTGAGAGCGCCCAGCACAAAGTCCCGGCTGCAAGAACGGTAGGCCGATCATAACTAATGGCTAGTATACCTGCCACTGGAGATGCAACTCCTTGAACGAACTTTAGGATGAAAGTAAGGTAGCCGAGATCAGATGGTCCAGCAGAAAATGCTTCACTGACTTCTTTGTAAACAGCTGGAAGCAAATTCTCATCTGCACGCTCCATTATAGCTGCCATGTTGATTATAATGAGGGACACAGAAATCCCAAAGATTCTCCTTGTCCTAAAATCAAAAAGATTAAATGTTTTACAAGTAGGTCGAATGGCTAATAAGTTCTTACATCTCTAGTTTAGTATAGAAAAGGAGTTTTTTTAACATTAGCTTTAACAAACATATACATGAAAAAATGCCACATCAAACTAAATAATCGCTTTGAACTTCATCTTACACCCCAGTTAGATTAAGAGCAAATATCTTCAAGAAAAATCAGAGCTTGACATTATGCATCTATGGTGTCACTATTACTAGTTCTAGAATACTACTACCTATACAACAACAAGGTCTTTATCTGACTATGCAGATGTTGCATCTCAACAAATGCATGAGATAAAATACATGAGATTCAACAAATGTTTATACAGTACAAGCAAATGCAAATCCATGGATAAGTGCTTATCTATGGCCATAATCAAAGTTTGTAAAGCCAGAGAAATAGCCATACATAAGCATTATTACATCAATACGCTTTGCCAAATGCTCTGCCCAGTTTGACTTAAGAGTCTCAGTTAAAACCACTCATCTTAATTTGCTCATTTATTATATTTATGAGTTTCCAATATATGTTCAGAAACATAATAAGTCAGTTTGTTCTAAATAAGCATGCTTTTTTTTCCGCTTAAAACTGTTTCTAACCAAAATAAACAATTGTTGCAATACAATAAAGAAGCAATAAAACATTATAATCCATGAACAGAGAGAGCTTACTTCATGTTGCCGTGGAAAGTGGGAAGAAGAGATTTTGAACGAGATTGAAGACGGGAATATCTGGATGTCCGAAAGGCTGGTCCCATCAATCAGACAATACCAGTTCCTAGGACAGAAAACGGAAACTCCGATCTGAGATTACTGCATCCGGCAACGATCGTCAACATGGCCGTTTACAGAAACGCCGTTGACCGATGAGATCCCAGAATCAACAGATATTGTTCGATCACTTTAAGGGAACTGTTCAGATCAGATTAGCTTTATTTAATGTAGTATGATTATTTAGATTAAAGTATTGGAAAAGGAAAGATTATGCAGTAACTGAATTTTTATATATTTGGTGGGAAGAAAGAAACTGAGAGGCAAGTTGTTGATTGGGCAGTATAGAAAAACTGAATTAGGAGTGTATAGGACCCGTCAGGCCGTCATCCCGTACGATTTCTCCAAAATCTAGAGGGGGTGATTGGTTGATCAAGATTTTGCAAAATTTATTACTATCTAAATTCAATTTTGCAAAATTTTGTTTGGTTCATAATTGTGGGAAGTCAAGATTTTGTTTTACAAAATCTAAATTTTAACTTGCAAAGTCCAGTTTTTGCAAAAAGCAAAATCCAAACAAGATTTTTATTATAAACTTCCAAAATTCACTCCAACCAAATAAGATTTTTGTTTCATACTTACAAAATCTCAAACCAACCAAGTAAGGTTTTAGCAAATCCAGACTTACAAAATTTCAAACTGAAATTTACTATCGATCAGTTTCAAATAGTTCTTAACTATTCTTTCTAAACTAACATGTATGTTTAAACATACTACAGAGTTTAAACATAAAAAAAAAGAACACACATATTGTTTACGCAGTTCGGTGATGAACACCTACATCTACGCGGTCTTGCCCAGTTTGAAAATCATCCACTAGATAATCAAGATACGTTACAGAGTTTCACACAACAATTAACTATCTATGACTTATCTCTTGTATGGATTCGTGAGATCCCCTCACTGCCGGTCAGCAACTCCTCGTTGCTGTCTTGACCACTTCCCCTGAAGTATTAAAACTGTTGATTTCAGACTGCTGGCGATGGCAAAGACCTATTGAACTCCCTTCAATAAGCTGCTCCAACTTGTAAAGCTATTCTGATCGGCAGAATACTTTCTTGTAAGATGGATAATCTTCTGTCGCAGCTTCTTTGTCTATTTATAGTTCAATGCTGTGTTGCCTCGTTTATCTTCTTGATCCTTCAATCTCGGCAATGCTGATCTCTCATCCATCTTGTCACAGCTACATTTAGTCTTCTAGCTATATTCTACTTCTATAGGTAAAGGATAAGAAATATCTTCTTTCCTTATTTAAAACTAATCCTTTCTAAGATACAACTCTATTACATATTCTCAACTAATTCAATCAGTACAAAATCAATCTTCACAAAATCAATCTTCACTTATCATCTTGATTTCTCGAATATTATCTTTGATCTCATAAGAGTTGTACTTTTCCTTCAATACTCTTGCTTAGTTTCTGATTCCAGTTCAGCAAGTGTTTAAACATAAGAATGTTTAAACATGACAACTTCTACAAAATAGCCAATTATATTATGCTGAGTCTTCTGGACTCTTCACAAACAAAATTCAGACTCTCAAAATCCCAAAACAAAATATAAACTCTCAAAATCCTCTCCAACCAAACACACCCAAATCCTCTCTTGTTTGCCTACATTCCAAAAAAAAAAATCAAGCGTGGGATTTTGCTCCACGAGATTTTTCATGCCCATTGTGATGTGTTAATGAACTTCATTCATGACCCTCCATTTCGTCCACCATAATGGCTTTAGAACACTCTTTGCGTGCATATGTGAGAAAATAAATAAATGGGATTAAAATTTCAATAATTGTGGTGGTTTGATTTTGAATGGAAGTGATGATGTTCTGCTCAATTTTATTTGAATGAAACAGAACTTAATTGATATAAATAAAATTGAATTAAAGTTTTAAAAAATATAATTTTTTTATGAACAGAATTAAACTGATGTAAATAAAATTCAATATTTTAAAAATGAATTAAAAATTTTAAAAGAACAAAACCCTTATGATTACTAGTTCAGCACCAGCAAAATACACTCATAATCTATATTAATTTTTTAAAAAATTTAAATCACCCTTGGTAGAGGGGTTTATTGGCTACCCAGACTATTCATATAATCAGAAGTAATTAGTACATTCCGTGCAAATTTATACAAAATGAGCAGAGCTTTAGAAGGCATAGACTTCACAAAAGAATAAAGAATGGTTATATATAGTGGTGAATGCCTATTTTAAAAGTGTCTAATTTTATGGTTTTTTAGAGTATTCTCATACAATTCACTATTAGGAAACAGATCAGTGATCGATTCAACAAAAAATGAAGCACAAATTTATTATCCAAAGAATTGGTATAAGAGCATTGTCCATAAAATTAGATCCTATTTTAAAAGTGTCTAATTTTATGGTTTCTTAGAGTACTCTCATACAATTCACTATTAGGGAACAGATCAGTGATCAATTCAACAGAGAATGAAGCACAATTTAGTCATCCAAAGAATTGGTATAAGAGCACTATCCATAAAATTAGATCAAGGTTCAAAAGCTATGGATATAGATTTTGAAAATCAGTGAGCATGTGTTTCTATCCAACAGTGTGGTGCATGATCTCCTGAGTTTGATGTGCCATCTCCCCGGCATGTTGCAGCTACATTTGCCCTTTGTTTTTGTCTCTATGTACCCGCAAATAGAAGAAAAGGTAGCAGTACTTCATCCTTTTTCTTTAAAACAATTGAATCTTAATTTAGGAGTTCCTAATGTATCAAGCTCAAGCAATCCTTGTAATTTCCTAGGAACATGTTCCGGTTCAAAAACTTTTGATGAAAGAGTGGATGCGGACATGCCAGCTAATAAATCAGCAACCATGTTCTCTTCCCTTAAGTATAAACAACTATGAGAGTTGAGAATGACTCTAATGGTAAGACACTAGTAAATTTACCCAGAGGTAATAGATTCTACTCTCAGGGGAGGGGGAAAAGGGTGGGATTTTATTGGGTCTCATTTGAGTTATTACCCAATTATTATTATTATTTTTTTAAAAAAAGTATGAACAAATGTGTGCTGTTGAATTTGTAATTAATATCATGGCACATAGAGTACAGTTTTAAGTCAATATGAGCAGGGGTTTTAACACCTCTTACTGCTATCAAACAATCAGATTCCACACAGAATTTATGCAGATTAAGCTCAGTTCCCATCTTCAATCCCATTTGGATTGCCCAAATTTCAGCTTTAAGAGCTGATGCACAGAATGTATGCCTCATTTATATTCTAGATGCAATACCTAGGCTATTCTTGATGACTAATCTTATGACAGTGTTACCATTTGAATGATAAGACTCGTCTACATTAATTTTGAAGCCAGTATCACGAGGCATCCATTTTACCATTTTGACAGGTCTTGGTCTCTTTCTCTTAATGAAAGGGAGTATCCATTATCAATAAGAAAAATATTTCTTTCAATGTTCCCGGACAAATGGAATTCTGTGAATATGCTACAGACATGTCTTGTGATCAGTGTAACTACTGTGGTAGATGGAGTATGTTTATTATCATATAACGGCATATTTTTTCTCCTCCACAAAGCCCAGAACACCACTTAAGTGGATGTTCTTATTACTTTAGTGTGGATTTTTGAGAAGCCAATACATGACATATCAATTCTCATTCCGTGTGCAACATTTTTGAAATGTGGATGTCTGATCGCTAATCTACTATGAATATCATTCCAGACATGCATATTTGAGGGACATGAGTTGAAGAGATGTTCTAAACTATCTTCATGGCAGCATATAGCACACTTTCATGGTAAGCATATTCCAAATTTGATAAGACATCATCAAAAGGTAGCAATCTCTTTCTCATTCTCCATACCAGGACATATATTTTTGGAGAAATAGGTTTGAGCCATACCTAAGATAGAATTGGATTTTTGTCAGCTTTGTTTCTTAATTTCTGGTTTGATGATTAAACTGTGAAATTTCCAAGCTTTGACGGGCTCCATATTAACTTGTCCTCATGTGAATGGTCCAGTATAGCTTCCTGCAAAATAGAAACTGTATTTGTAGCCAAATAAGGCTCAATACGGGTTAGGTAAAAGAATTTATTAAACTGATGAAAGTAGCCGGAGATATGTCAGAGAAAGGGATATCTCTATTTTATGGCAATTCATAAATTAATGCTCCTAAGCATGTCCAATTAGCATCCTAGAATGGATAGCTACCTTTTCCAAAACAGACAGAGGAGTCAAGATCGCACATTTCTGTGATTTCACAGATTCCCTTCCATGTCTGAGGTCCTATGAGTTAAGGGCAGTGACCATATGAATTTTTCCAGATTGTTTCAGTTACCTGCATTTTTCACCACAACTTATAGGAAAATGAATCAATGAAGGCTTTCGAATCCTTAAATCCCAGCCCATCTTCTATGGTAGTGCCACTCTTGACCACATTCTCCAGACTTTCCTCTGTCCATGGTTGTTTCACCCTAGAAGAATCTGATAACTATTTGCTCCATCTTCTTGATCACTGTCTTGGGTGGTTTGAGTACAACTATTGTGTGAGTTTGGATGGCTAGCAAAACATGTTTGATTAGAACCATTTTACCAGCATTAGAGAGCCACCTATTCTTTCAGTTCTGTGTGGCTCTCTCCATCCTTTCCAGCATAGGTTGGTAAAATGTCACTTTATTTCTCCCACTGAAGGTGAGAGCTCCAAGGTACTTGAATGGCATCTCTTCATGTACCTTACCAAGATTTTTCTTAATGATTCTAATCCTAGTACTAGTGGTTGTAGTATTGGTGTAGAATTCTGATTTGGAATAGTTCACATTCTGTCCTGGTGTGCCCTCATATTCCTCCAAAAAAGCTTTCAATCTCCTCAGATTTTTCTTTTGAGGTGGTGAGGTGGTGAAGATGCCCTCATATTCCTCAGAATTTCCACAAGCTTTATGATTCCTCTTGAGAAGGCTTCTATGATGTATAAGTATGGTGACAGTGGATCACCTTGTTTGATCCCTTTAATAGAGTGAAAGAAACCTGCAGTGAAGCCATTTATCAAGACGGAAAACCAAGCTGCTGTATATTCTGAATTATTATCTTGACTAATGAACCATGGAAACCAAAATACAGTAAGTTGTAGTTTAAAAAGCTCCATGATACTGTCAAATGCCTTTTAGCATATCTAATTTTACAATTAGATTTTGGTTTATGTTTCTTCTTCCCAACATTCTGTCTATTTCATGCATCTGAATGATATTATCTGCCACCGGGCTCAATGGGTTGCCGGTTGAGCTTCAGGTAGAGAGTACTTACTATAATAGAACCGGGTTTTCTGTTGAGGCTGTGAGAAAGTGGGATGCTGAATTCTTACGAGTTCTAGAATGCTATACTTGGTGTTGTCTACACGCAAGAGAAAGAGGGAAGTCGGTTTTTAGCCATGCTGTTACCGGCATCGGTACAGAGATGATTTAGTTATTGTAATATTTCCAGACACTTCTCTGATATCTCTCTTTGCTTCCGATATTAGATCGGAATATAGCTTTTGGGCAACATATTGCTACAGAAACCCCGAAAAGGTTTCATGTGTAACATTGCAGTTACCCAAAACCAATAATGTAATTCTATTGCGTTTATGTAGGATTGAGGAGTCGTGAATAATCCTCCCATCCACTTGGATGGTTTTGACTTAAAAAAAGAATGATATTATCTGAAATATCTCTACCTTGTAAGAATTCAGGTGATGTGATTTTTGGCATAATTGGCTTTATCCTATCAGCTAGAAGCTTGGAGAAAACCTTGTTGAGGAAATTTGAGAGGCTCATTGGACTAAAGTCAGCAAAGGAGGCTAAATTTGAATTGGGGATTAGTTTTAGCCATATACTGGCTATGGCTCTAGGTATCAGTGCACCATCTAAGAATTCATTTACTGAATTTAGAAGGTCCTCATTGATTATCTCCCATCAGTGAGTAAAAAATACACCATAGAAGTCATCTGATCCTGGTGCACTTTCTTTACTAAGGCTAAATACCACAACCTCTAGCTCTCTCATTTCATATTTTTGAAGCAATATCTCATTTTCTTGATCAGTGAGTAGTTTAGCGATGACTGACAAAACATGTCTTAGATAATCCCCTGATTCCTCACAGCAAGGTTCATTCAACAAATTTTCAAAAAAGTGAGCCCCCTTTTCTTTGATTCTCACAGGGTCTGTGATCCATTGATTGTCTCTATCCTTAATCTTACTGATCCTTGCCTTTCCCATCTTCTCCTTCACTGAGTTATGAAAGTACTTTGTACTTGCATCCCCTTCTGCCAGCCACTTGTTGTTGGATTTTTGCTTCCAGTACTTAACCTGCTCAGAGGTTTCCCTTATAAGAAGGGCATGTGCCTGATTCATAACTATGAAAGCTGTGTATGTCTCTGAGATCTGATGCTTGTTCTAATTATGCAACTTTTATCTCTGCATCCACAAGGTTTTGATGCACATTACCAAAATAGTCACTATTCCATGTCTTAAGGGAGGTTTTCAGTCTCTTGAGCTTATACACCATATTTTGCATCCCACTAAAATTTCTAGGAAGGTTCCAACTTTGCCTAACTACCTCATCAAACTTTGTTCTATTCACCCACATATATTGAAACCTAAATGGTCTAGGGCTTTGTTCAGAGGTATCCTGTATGGAGAGGATAAGAGGGTTATGGTTTGATGTGGCTCCATTCAAGAGTTGTATGGAACTGTGAGGAAAAAGAGTGAACCAATCAAGATTGCACACCCCTCTGTCTAGTTTCTGCAACAACAGGTCATCCTTAGATCTCTTGTTTGACCAAGTGAAATGATTACCCACTGTTGTGATTTTCTGAAGAGCCAGGTCTGATATAAGGTTGTTAAAGTCACTAATGTTACCAAAGGGGGGTTATGGATACCTTTACGCTCTAGTACAGAGTGAGGTTCCAAAACCTCGGATATTCAACACTAACATATCACCTATGATGGTGTGACTTATCATTAAACAGTATATTTAAATTTTTTCTTAGGTCTTAAAGACCTATTAGCATTTTCTAATATTGTTTTTTTTTGTAACTAGAGCCTGTGCAGTTGTGTGTGCCTTTTCTAGAGGTTTTGTATGATCTACTGGTGAACTTGCATCAACAAATATGTCATGGCTGCCTACCATATTAGTGCTATGTAAAGTGTTAGCATCTGTTATGAGCAGAGAGTCATGAAAGGGTAAACACTGATTTGACACGTGCATTTTAGGCTCAAGTGTGTCAGAGCTCACCTTATTACTTGAGTCAGTAGCGGTTATTCTTTCTTCATTTCCAATGTCTGAGTGCTCATGTTTGTCTTGTTCTTGTGTATCATGCAACACAGAAAAAGAATTGGAGGTTTCTAAAGGTGGGTTGTAAGGCACAATTGTACAAGATTGAGGTTTGTTAAAACATTTCAAATCACTTTTCAATTTGTTGATATGCATATCATCAAATGAAATTAAGGATACAGAGATGGTTCATCTTGGCTGTTTGATATTGGCTGATATGATCATCACAGTTGAGTTTGGGCCAACTTTATCCTGGAATAAGAGGGATCGATTTGCTGGAACAAAACCATTGCACCATCCTCATGTTGGTGCTTAGATCCTTCATCCTTCTCTGTAGGAGTGAGCCCTGAAAATCCTTTCTCAGCTCTGGTCTGAGAGTTTTGCTGCACATTACCTTTTTCTTCCAAGCCCTTTTCAACTCTGGGTGCAGATGAATGCATGCAGCTTCTTCATACCCTATTTTTTTTTTGCAGGATTTGCAATACTGAGGCAGCTGGTGATATTCAACCCGGTATTCCTTGTAATTTTCAGTTCTACCAATCGGGATAGAGCTGATTCTTTCCTTCTTAAAGTCTATCTCTATGAACATATTTATAATTGAGGGTTTGGTGACGTCACTGGTCGCCACATCCATCTTAATGAACTTTCCGATCTGAGATGCTACATCATGAATCAGTGATTGATTGTAATAATAAATTGGTACCTCTTCACTGAGACCCAGACCAGCACAATTGATGATTCGTGGTCAGTGGAGAAGTCCTCCATCCACTTCAACACCTTCATTGTTGCTCCGACGATCACCCAGTAGGGTTGGAGCCATAGACGATGATAGTCCTCTTGATTCTTGAACCGGATCAAGATATGTCTGTACACTTGAAATTCAGATTTGAATCCCATTAATTTGAAAGCAACTTGAATATTCTCTATCTGGGGTTTGCCCTTTGCAAATTTGCCGACCAAAGCGCTGCTATCATGAGCTGCAAGTATTTTGATAGATTCTGGATCGTACAAGCATGCCGGATGACCATTGAGTCGTGTAATTGGTGGTTTGATTTTAGGGTTTGAAGGAAGTGATTCGAAGAGTGGAGGATGTCTGCGTTATAATTTTCCACTACACTTTTAGAGTGGGCTGGACTGAACATTCACCCAACAATCTCCCCATCCAGCCCAACATGGGGAAGATACAAGTGCAATGACAATCACTTGAACCTCATCCCGGCGAGCTTACCACAAAGCTCAACCTTAACTCCAGGAATTGCCTTCATCAACATATCAACCACATTTTATCTGTGTGGACTTTCTTCAGCTTCATAAACTTCTCCTCAATAAAATCTCGTAACTAATGATAACTCACATCAATGTGTTTGGTACGAGCATGATACATGGATTCTTGCTCAAATCAATAGAACTTTGACTATCACAAAGCACAACATAATCATTTTAGTTTAAACCCAACTCTTGAAGGAATCTCTTCAATCATAACAATTCTTTACCTGCTTCCACAGCTGCGACACACTCTGCCTCAGTTGTTGACAACGCTACACATTTTTTGCAGCTTGGACTGCCATGAGATGGCTCCCCCGAAAAAGTAAACAAATAACCAGATGTAGATTTTCTTCCATCTATATCTCCAGCCATATCGGAATCAGTATAACCTTCAAGAACATCATTGTTACTTCTTAAACATAGGGTGGTTCTATATGCAGGTCCATTTTACTTTTGTAGGTCCAAATTAAATATGAAGTGCCAATAATGTCCTTCTTAAATATGTGTTATAATTCACAAAAAAGTAATTTATAATTTCAACACGTGTTCAATCATTACGTAGACGGGTTTATGCATTGAAAGTTAGGGTTTTAGAAATATATTTGTAAAAATTAATAAATGAGTGAAGGGTAAATATGGTATTTTCCCACTTCTATTAGACATGCAGAAGTAAATTGGACCTGCATATAGCAAACACCTAAACATAAGCTCAACTTGGAAGTATCACGAAAATATCTAAGAATCCACTTCACTGCATTCCATTGAACCTAACTCGGATTGGATAAATGCCTACTAACCACACCAACAGAATGTTCAATGTCTGGCCTAGTACAAACCATAGCATACATCAAAGAACCAATAGCAGATGAATAAAGAATAGAATACATACTTTCTATCTCCTCCTCTGTCTCAGGGCAGTCTTTCTTACTCAATCTAAAATGAGATGCCAAAGGGGCACTAAAAGGCTTAGAATTCTTCATATCGAACCTTTCAAGCACACGTTCAATATACTTCTCCTGTGATAACCACAACTTTCCAGCTTTTCTATCGCGAGCAATCTCCATGCCTAAGATTTGCTTTGTTGTATCCAAATCTTTTAAATGACTTGGATAACGCTCACTTCAAATCATCAATCACCCTGCTATCTTAACCAACAATTAACATGTCATCAACATATAAAAGCAGAATAATGAAGTTACCTCCGGGGAACTTTCTGAAATAGACACAAGTATCACCTTTTGTTCGTTTGTAGCCTATGCTCTTCATAAACGAATCAAATTTCAGATACGACTGCCTAGGTGCTTGCTTCAGCCCACACATACTCTTTCTTCAGCTTGCAAACTGTTCCACATCCCTGTTATTGTATAGTCTGTATCAGTTATCTATTGTATAGACAGGAATTTTGCTACTTTAATTAGCTTTAATCTAATAATATTCAAGTTGATCAAACTCAAAACATCAGGTATAAATTCATACAAGAACAATCAAGAATTCATGGATATTATTATAAATACATTTAGATCTCACAAATCATAAAAATAGCAATTCATTATTCTACGCCGAACAAACAATCAGCTAAATATAATCATAAAATAAAATAAATAAGAAATCAAACCGAAACACATGTTTCCGAACGAAATGCTCCAATTAATTCCAAAGCATGCCGTCGGTCTCTTCCGATTGCAAAGAAAACAAACCCTAGACTAATTATTTATTAAACTAAACCCTACTACCTACTTCCTAATTCTCGGCCGAACAAGGGCCAGGCCGTATAAATCCAAAACCAAATCCATAACCTAATTATTTGTTATGATTCCGGCAGGAGCCCGCCGGAAAGTGACCGGAAATTGACAAAAAACAGTAAAAAGAAGGGAGACGCGAAGAAAGAGATTACTGATAGCTAAAAATGAATTACAAAGTTGATCCCAACCAAAGGAATGCCTAATCTACTCTCCTAACTGAGTATTTAACTGAAAATGGTTAAGGGAAGGTTCTGATCAGTTGCAACTGTCAGTCAACAACCATTCCCGCCCAATTCAACCAATCAGTTACAACAGCTATGGTAAAAAGACTAAAATACCTCTGACTATTGAAAATATTACAATTAAGTATTTGCTAAATTGCAGTTCAGTCCATTCTTCATAACAATCCTTCCTCCTTAGCTTGAAGCTGTCCTCAGCTTCCAAAAGAAGGAAATTGCTGTTGTATGATGGATGCCTCTTCCCATGAAGTTTCTTCCTTTGGCAAGTTCTTCCACACAATCATCCATTGGACCACTGGTTTTTGATCTTTAAGTATCAACCTCCTTTGTGCAATTCTAAGAGGTTCAAAAGTTGGCACATCAGAAACATCAGCTTCAGGTATTGGAATGGTAGAACTAGGAGTAGGACCAATATGTTTTTTGAGTAGGTATACATGAAAGACAGGATGAACTCTGCACCCTATAGGAAGTTGTAACTTATAAGCTACTTCTCCAAATTTCTGCAACACTTGGAAAGGACCATAGAATTTTGGAGAAATCTTGGCACTAGGTCTTGGCACCACAGTCTGCTGCCTGTATTTTTGTAGCTTAAGATACACCCAATCTCCAATCTGCAAGGTCCTCTATGATCTATGTACATCAGCAAATTGTTTCATCCTTGCCTGGGCCACTTGCAAATGTTTCTGTAACAATTGGTGCACATTATCTCTTTGCTTCAGTAACTCCTGATTCACTGGAAAAATAGCATCAGTAAGTACTCCAATTGGTAAAGTAATAGGCTTGACACCATAAAGGGCTTCATATGGTGACATCTGGATGCTATTGTGTGTAGTGGTGTTGTACCACCACTCAGCTGACCCTAACCATTGACTCCAAGTAGAGGGTTTATCCCCACAAAAGCATCTCAAATATTGTTCTAGAGTCTGATTAATTCTCTCAGTCTGTCCATCTGTTTCTGGATGATAGGCTGTACTATATTGGAGTCTGACCTTCATAGCTGACATTAGTTCTTTCCAGATGTTAGAAGTGAAGATCTTATCTCTATCTGAAGTTATGGTATCAGGAATTCCATGCAACTTAGCTATCTCATCCAAATAAATTCTTGCCACCTGATTTGCAGTAAAGGGATGGCTTAATTTGATAAAATGCCCATATTTTGTTAACCTATCAACCACCACCAGCACTGTATCAAAGCCATTTGAGTTAGGAAATCTATCAATAAAATCCATAGTCACTTGTCTCCAAGAATGTGAAGGAATGGGAAGAGGCTATAAAAGGCCTGGTGTCAGACAGTGTTCATGCTTATTTCTCTGACAGATTTCACATTGTCTGACAAAGGCAATAATTTCTTCATTCATTCCTGGCCAAAAAAATAGAGATAAAACTCTTCTTATAGTAGCTGTTTGGCCAGAATGCCCTCCTACAGCTGATGCATGCATGGCTTCAACCAAGTCCTTTCTAGCAGTGCCAAACTTCCCTACCACCAATTTTTGCCCCTTTTTCAACAAACCATGGCCATAAGAAAATTCTGAGTTGTGCTGAGGATCCAAAATTAGCTGACTGATCAAATTTTGACAAAACTCATCATCCTCATAACTCTTCTCTATCTGCAAAATCCATAAGGGCACCAGAGATGTACTAGTGCTAGCACTGCAGGAAATTGTTCCCTCATCATCCAAATTTTTAATACCATCTTCATTTGTCCCTTCATCAAACTGTGGGGATGAATAAAAAGAAGCATGTCTTGACAATGCATCTGCATCAGCATTGGTTTTCCCAGGTTTGTATTGAATTTCATAACTCAAACCAAGAAGCTTTGTTATCCCTTTATGTTGAAGTGCATGAGTCAGCTTCTGTTCTATGAGATATTTAAGACTTTGATGATCAGTCTTAATAATAAAATGGTGTCCAACCAAGTAGTGCTTCCACTTATCAATAGCCATTACCACAGCCAACAACTCATTTTCATAAGTAGACAAACCCCTATTTCTAGGGCAAAAAGACTTACTCAGAAATGCAATAGGCCTATTGTCTTGCATGAGTACTGCCCCCATACCTAAATCAGATGCATCTGTTTCCACAATGAAATCCTTGTCAAAATCTGGTAACTTCAATACAGGAGCTGTGGTCATAATATGCTACAATTTTCTGAAGGCATCAGTAGCTTCATTACTCCATTTAAAAGCATTTTTTCTGAGTAACATATGTAAAGGCTTACAAATAACTCCATAGTTAGATATAAACCTTCTATAATACCCAGTTAAACCAAGAAATCCCCTTAGTTCCTTGATATTTTTAGGTATAGGCCAAGCCAAAATGCACTCTATTTTCTGTTGGTCTACAGCCACCCCTTCTCCTGAAATAATATGGCCAAGATAATCTACTTTTAGACCAGCAAATGAACATTTGGATAACTTGGCTTTCAGTTGATGCTTCTGAAGGATCTGTAGTACCATTTTAAGATGCTCTTGATGCTGACTGAGAGTTTTACTATACACTAGTATATCATCAAAAAACACTAGTACAAAATGCCTTAACTGTTTCTCAAAAATCTGATTCATGAGTGACTGGAATGTTGCAGGAGCATTGGTTAAACTAAAGGGCATAACTAGAAATTCATAATGGCCTTGATGAGTAGAAAAAGAAGTTTTTGGCACATCACAATCTCTTACTCTAATTTGATGATAACCTGATCTGAGATCCAATTTTGAAAAATATGTTGCACCAAACAATTCATCCAAAAGTTCATCTATAACAGGAATTGGATATCTATCCTTAACGGTTGCATCATTCAATCTTCTATAATCAACACACATTCTCCAAGAAGAGTCTTTTTTCTTCACCAACAATACTGGAGAAGCAAACTCACTATTGATGTGCTGAATGACTTTATTATCCAACAATTCTCTGACTTGATCTTCAATTTATGTCTTGTGTGCATGAGGGTACCTATATGGTTTCAGTTTAAAAGGAATGGCATCATTTTTCAAGATTATCTTGTGATCTACAGACCTTCTTGGTGGCAAATTAGAAGGAATAGAAAAGACATCAGAAAAATGAAACAAAACCTGTTTAATCTCTTCAGTTATGGCAAGGTCCTTCAATTCTTCACTGAAAATCTTTCTCTTCACCACTTTCTAAGTAACATGCACTTGGTCTTCAGTAGCTTGAGCACTTTGTAACATCTTAACTGCTTCCATTGAATCAATCAAAGGCAGCTTCCTTTTATTTCCCTTCACATCCTCTCTTGTCACCTTGAACTTACAACCCTCAGTACTGCCTTCTAGTACCCAATAGCAACCATGACTGAAGATAGCAACTCTTTGCCTTGACCAATTAAAGGTGACTGGATCAAACCTAGATAGCCAATCAACTCCCAGTATTATATCATGTCCCCCTAGAGTCATCACCTTCAGATCAAATACAAATTTATGTTCCATTATTTCCAACACAACTTGAGGGCATACAATGGATCCTTTTACTATGCTGCCATCAGCTATTTTCACAGCAAAGGGTCTAGATCCCATAGTTCCTAATCCAACTTTTTTAATCACTGAAGGATCAATGAAGCTATCAGAAGCTCCAGTGTCTAGCAATATACTTACAATTTGACCATATAGAACACCATAAAAAGTCATTGTATAAGGTCTCTTTTCAGTACTTCCCACAGACTTGAGTGAAATCTCATGTTCTTCTCCTGCCTCTTCATCCATCATTGACAGCAATCCATCAGAGTCTTCCATAACCATAATCTCCCCAGGTTCAAGTGAAGCTTCGTCACCTATGTAATGTATCTCCTGTAACTTACATTTGTGACCAGGTACAAATGCTTCTCCACACTTATAGCACAACTTATTTTCCCTCCTAAACTTCTGTAATTCTGGAGATATTCTCTTGAACCTCTCACTTCCAGTTCCAGTTTTTTCTAACTGTCCACCTTTCCACAACCCTTTATCCAATGGTTTAGTGTTTGGAACCTGATGAAAAGTAGCTTGCACAGACCTTTTCTTGACAGTTAACTCCCATTTTTTTTCCTCCCACATGGCTAACTCCATGGCTTGTACTAAGGTCTCAGGTTTGTGCATCTTAATTCCACGCTTAAGATCCTCTTTCAACCCACTCACAAAGCTAGAAATGAAATACTGTTCAGTAGGGCTTAAGTTCTTATCAGACAAAGCATTCTTTAACTCTTCAAACTCCTCTATATAAATCTTGACAGAAGTCTTCTGAAATAGCTTATTAAACTCCTGGATTTCATCCTTCAAAGTAAAAGGAGAAAATCTTTGCTTCAGCATTGTACAAAACAAATTCCAATCAATATTACCCCTGCCAGATATATGACCTTGGTACCAAGTTCTAGCCCTCTCCACCAGATAAATCTCTACTGCCTCCACTTTCTGATTGTCAGGGATTTGATAATAGGCAAAGAAAGTATTACACCTACTAATCCAATCCTTAGGATTTTCACCAGCAAATGAGGTTAAGTCCACCCTAACTCTCTGTATCTCAGCTCCTCTTCCAAACCTATCCCTCCAATCTCTCTGATCACCCCCATTCCCAAACTGACCAACATTATTATCAACATAAGGCCTGTCATGCACATTGAATACACCATTTCTGTTTTCTACATACTCATTTCTAGGCACAGTCCTATGCACATCATGATTTTTAAGCACATTCTGTTCCCCACAATTATCAATTCTAGGCTCATGCATTCCAATCTTAGGATTAACAAGAACTGAAGCTGAACTACGCAGTGAGGGATTCACAAACTCAAAATGATGGTTCGGAAATATTGTACCGTGCACCGGAGAAGGAGATGAACGACTAGGACCTGCCTCCGATCGCCTTGGTGGAGAATTGCGGTCACGAGCAGCCTGAAACTCCGAGAGAATCATCTCTCTCAGATCTTGATACTGACGGCTGGATTCTAGAAACCGATCTTCAATCGCACGGAATTCTGACGCCTGAGTATTAATCGACTGATCCAACCGAACTTGCAATCCTCTGCTAGCATCCGCCGCCTGATCCACTCGATCCTGCAACGACCGGCTGACCTCCACCACTTGATCTAACCGGTCAGCTGTTGCAATGAGTTGAGCTTCAAACCTAGGCTCCAGTTGCTTCAAATTTGCATCCATAGCTGTGATTCGAGCTTTGTTGGGCATCACAGGTTAGCAGAATAACTGCTCTGATACCAATTTGTTATGATTCCGGCAGGAGCCCGCCGGAAAGTGACCGGAAATTGACAAAAAATAGTAAAAAAAGGGGAGACGCGAAGAAAGAGATTTCTGATAGCTAAAAATGAATTACAAAGTTGATCCCAACCAAAAGAATTCCTAATCTACTCTCCTAACTAAGTATTTAACTGAAAATGGTTAAGGGAAGGTTCTGATCAGTTGCAACTGTCAGTCAACAACCATTCCCGCCCAATTCAACCAATCAGTTACAACAGCTATGGTAAAAAGACTAAAATACCCCTGACTATTGAAAATATTACAATTAAGTATTTTCTAAATTGCAGTTCAGTCCATTCTTCATAACATTATTACATACGCACAAGTCCATTAGGCCCATTGTGGCCTTTTTTTTTTATGAACCCATACTTCATTAATTAACAGAAAATACCAGTACAAGTTTAGACCTTCACTCCCAATCTATTACAAAATTTCCTAACCTATTACTAGGTTCAAAATACAAAATTCCTAATCACATGAGAACACTCCTTTAGACCAGTAGAATTCAGCTTCAATTCTCTTCCCCACTTCTGCAGCTAGCACTAATCTGTGGTGAAAGATCCTGCTATTTCTTTCCTCCCAAACATGGTAGAGTGTAGCAACTAGATAAAACAGTTTATGGATTTGACCTGTTCTGCACCATATCAGTAATCTCCTCCTCAGAGCCCTCAGTGAACCAACTATCAGCAGTCCCAGAGATAACAGAACATCTCTGCAGAATGTGCATTTGGCAAATAGGTGTTGGGCTGTCTCATCTTCCAAGCCACATAGGCAGCATTTTGGCTGCTGCTGCAGTATTCTGAATTTTTGAAGCATGTCCACTGTGTCTAATCTCCCTTTTAACATCAGCCATAGGAAGAACCTGTGCTTTGGGAGAAGCTTGGTGTGCCAAACCAGCTTAGCCCAAATATCCTCCTTGTCTGCCTCTTTCAAGATTTTGTATGCAGCAATAATAGAGAATCCTCCACCTTTTCTTGTACAATGCTGCAGCTTGTCAATCATTGTGTTTTTCAGCCTTACAAGTAACTTCCATATCCAGCTTTGTCCCTCTGAAGCTCTATATGTATTGAAAGGTTTTCCTTGTAGATAAAATGCTTGGAGCCATCTTATCCAAAGGATGTCATTTTTCTGTTGAATATCCCATACATGTTTGCATAAGGATGCCAGATTCCACAGTGAAGGATCCTTAATACCCATGCCACCAAATATTTTTCCAGTGCAAAGTGAGCTCCATGCTGCTGGTGTGAAATACCTGGTGTTTGGATCTTTCCCCCATAAGAAGGCTCTGCACATCTTCTCCACTTCATCATGAATCTCCTCTGGAATCTTCAGAACACTGGACCAGTAGCTTGTTAAGCTAAGCAACAAAGTGTTAATCACATGCACATTTCCAGCATGAGACAGATGTCTGTTTCTCCAGCCAGCAATCTTGGCTCTGATCTTATCCAGCAAATTAGCACAGGTCACCTTATCCCATCTGCATGTTGAGAGAGGCAGTCCCAAATTTTTCAGAGGGAGCTCACCCCTTGAAACATTTAGAACTGAGGCTAATAGGTCCTTTTCTCCTTCAGCCATCATTGAGAAGAAAGCCACCGTTTTCTTTTCATTGATTCCAAGCCCAGTTGTGTTTTTGAACTCCTCCAAACAGTTCTTGATGCCCCTCATAGATTGAGCAGTTGCACCACAGAATATTAGCAAATCATCAGCAAAATTAAGGCTGTGAGTACCAACCTTTCCACATCTCTGATGATACTAGATTTTCTTGGATAAGTAGTTGAATTCCAGCATTCTAGTCAAATACTCCATTCCAATGACAAACAATAGTTGTGAGAGAGGGTCACCTTGCTTGACTCCCTTTTTGCCTTTGAAAGGAGAAGTGTAACCTCCATTAATTGAATTGCAGAAAGAGGATGTAAGTACACACTTTTGGAGCCATGTCATGAACAAACCTGGGAACTTCAGAGCTGCAAGCCAAGCAAATAGAAAATCCCAGCTAAGATTATCAAATGCTTTTCTGATGTCAATTTGTAGCAAGCAGCTTGGCTTCATTGTGCCGTTGTTATACTTTTGGCCTCATTGTCCTGTGTAAGAAGTACATTATGTGCAATTTGCCTCCCTTTTACAAAAGCTTCTTGGTTCAGACTAACCATTGAAGGCAGAACCACTCCAAGTCTTGTGCACAGGATCTTAGCAACCATCTTGTATAGTACTGAGCATCATGCAATAGGTCTAAGGTCACTGTCTGTTTGTGGCAATGGACACTTAGGGATTAAAGCAATTACTGCTTGGCTAAAGTCAGTTGGCATACTGTCCCCAGCAAAGAAACCTTGTACTGCTCTAATGATTCTAGGTCCAGTTACTCCCCATGTCTTCTTGAAAAATTGGCTGGTGAAGCCATCTTGACCAGGGCTCTTTGATGAACCAATACTCTGTAGTGCAGCATATATCTCCTCTGAAGTGACTCCCTGAATGAGTGAGGCTTGCTGGCTGACTGATAGTGTACCTCCCATCTTCACATACTCCTTGTTTAATTTCATGGTAGCTTTACTAGTTTCTCCAAGCTGCTGTTTGAAAAAATCTAGTAAGTGCTGTTCAATGGCTTCCCTTCCTTCTATCAATTTGACACCATCAAAGAGACACAAGAGTTGATTGTGGTACTGCCTAGCTTTCAATAGTGAGTAGAACATTTTAGTAGGCCTGTCTCTCTCCTTGATCCAGTTTACTTTTGCTCTTTGCTTCAAGAACTTGAATTCTGCTTCAGCATAAAACTCCAAAAGCCCCATTTTGTCCCTTTCCAGTTGCTGCTGCTGCTGTGAGATTGAGGTCTTTGCTGAGTTCAGTGACAGGCTGCTCCCAATCCTCCATTGCCAAAGCTGTCCTTTTTTCAATCTCTGAGAACTGCCTTCTATTCAAGCACAGAAGAGGTGACTGAATGTCCCTTAATTACTGGAAAAGGTCTGCCATTGTCTGCACAGCTCTGTCCTCCCAGACAACCTTAAAAATATCCTGAAATAGTGGGGATGAGCTCCACATATTAAAGAATTTGAAAGGTTTTTGGGCTTGCCTCTCTTTTTTCCTGAATTGAAGCACCTGTGGAAAGTGATCTGAAATCTCAATAGTGTTAACGAAGCACAAAGTTTCTGGGAAAGTGGAGATCCAGGCATGATTGACAAGGAATATATCAATCCTACTGAAAATCCTCTCTCCTGTTGCCCTTTTGTTATCCCAAGTGCAACTAGGGCCAACAGTTTTAAGTTCCAGCAGCTGTAAATCTTGCACACATTCCTGGAAATCTGTTACCTCCTTTGTTTGAACTGGGGTCCCCCCATTGCCTATCCTCCAGATGTAAAGGGGTATTGAAGTCCCCTATGATTAAGCATGGTGAGGGTCATGGTCCAGCCTTCTCAGTTGAGTCCACAGTGGTCCCTTATCCTCAATGGTATGGTAACCATACACAAAAGTGACAAAACACTCTTGTTTCAGTGCCTTTATGAAGCAGTGTACATCCAGCCATTGTTCATTCTTCACAGCTGCAATGACATCATAAACATCTGGCCTCCATCCCATCCAGAGCCTGCCCTTATCTATGACATCATTGGTAGATATCCATTTCCATCCCATGTTGCTATAATCTTCCCAAACCATCTGTTCTCTTGCTTTCTTCACCTTAGTCTCCATAAAGCTACTAAACCAAATCTAGAAGCTGTACAAACTGTTTTGATTTTTTATTGCTTTTATTTCCTATTTACACCCCTGATGTTCCATGCCAGGATATTGTTACTCATCAGGAGGATCTGCCAGAGCAAGGTATCTCCCTCCAAAGCTTTCACCCCTCATTTCCTCCACTGGTTTTTTCCCTAGCCTGTGAGCAATGTCAGTCACTGCGTCAAAACCTTCTTCATCCATATTGGTCCTTTCTGGTGCTTGTTCCACTTTGTCATTCTTTGCAGCTGGCCTCAGTGGTTGGGGGTTTTTGGGAGCTAACCTCCAAGCAGTTACAGGCTTGGAGATGGGGATCCATTTCCTTTTCTGAGGAGCTGCAGCTGGAGCACTCTTTCTGCATTGTGCTTTGAGGTGACCTAACCTTCCACAGTCACTGCACTTGACTGGTTGTCATTCAAACACCAAAGGCTGATGTTGTATGATGTCCTCCTCATCTATGTAAGGGACATAGTTCGGCACTGTATCTGTTATTTCTACCTTCAACCTGCACTCTTGCAAATCCCAGCCTTGTATGGTTCAGTGTGCACTCATCCACCCTCTTAGGGATACCAATTGGGCTTAGTATCTTGCTAAGGATGGAAGGCTTCCAGTATGGAAGGGGCAGTTCAGGGAGCTGAACCCATACGGGAACCTTTGTGGCCTCAAATTCCCACCAGTTCTTTGTCCAAGCCTTGACCAGAACTGGTTTATGATCAAACAAAAGCAAGCCTTTCTTCAGTATCTCTTCACAGTGTTATTTCTGGCTGAATCTCACCATAAAAATACCATCTTTCATCCTCCACACCTTCTGTATTTTAGCAGATCCCCGTATTCTATGGAAAAAACCTTCCATTACCCTATGGGATGGAAAAGCACCCAAGATTTTACACACTATGGTCGATTCCCACTCCTTCATACTGTCTTCTACTTCTTCCCTAGAGATCTTAGCCATTTTAATGCCTTCAATTGAAAGGGGTTCAACAAATTTTACCTCAGTTGAAGTCTCCTCAAATAGTTTCTGTCTCCAACTCCCCTCATGTTGTCTTAGCTCCTCAGCTTGATCAGCCCAACTTTTGGATGAGCTAGCTCCACTTTTTGGTGAAGTAACTCCCAGATCTGGATCTCCCATGTTCTTTGTGTTCTTCAAACTTGGTGTTTTAACAGGCTCTGGCTCCTCCTCATGTTGTTGCGGTGCTTCTTCATCTCTCAGTGAGGCTTGAGCTAGCTCCCCATCAGTCAGCAACTCAGCTAAGTTAGCTTGTCCCCCAGCAACTGAAAAGTCCCCATGTCGATGCAAAATCAGTTTATTCCGGCCACAATTCTCGGTGCTACCAGATTTTCCCGTGGAAGGCATCTGATTTCCGGGAGAAACCAGTACCAGATCTGGACGGCACAATCAAAGTTGATCGAAAATTGCAAAACACATAGTAGAGGTGTGGTCGCACATAGTGAGAGCTCTGCTCAAAATTCAGTTTTTTTAAGTTTTTGACATAGTTTTTGACCTTTTTGACATTGTGGCCTTTTATTATATTAATAAAATAATAATAATAATACTAATAATAAGTAACTAGCAATAATTCAGCCTAAATAAACTGAGCTGAAATTCTTCAATATCTTCACTTTAATTCTTCAATATTGCTAGCTTATTATTTCTCCTCTTTAAGTATATTGGATCGCTACCTCGTTAAAAACCCGGTGGGAAAAAAGAGTATAATGAATCCACTTCTTTTAGGCTTCAAAGTCCTCCATCAATTTCACCTCAGTCCGGGTCGACTTCACCGAGCAATTTAGTGATCGTTACACGAAGCACAACTCTACCAAATGAAGGATTCCGGAATAAGGGTCAACTGGCATAACATCCTTTCAACTTCCAAATTGCTCCAAATATCGTCATAACCGAATCCTTTGTGCATTTAGCTCCAATCTCCTCCATCAACCAAATCTGCATAGAATACACACCTAAAGTGCACATTAATCTCGTAAAAGCACAATATAAGCCCTTGAATAAACACACATAATCATCACATCACAAATATGATTCTCCTTCCCCTTAACTTCAAAACCTTCAAGCTGCATCATATAAATTTCCTCTTGAAAATCGCCATGCAAGAATGCAGTTTCACATCAAGTTGCTCCAATTCCAGGTTAAGTTTTGCAGCCAAACCCAACACAAAACGAATCGAAGTCATCTTGAAAACCGCTGAGAAGATCTCACCATAATCGACACCTTTCTCCTGGTTGCATCCTTTGACCACCAATCGCGCCTTGTACTTTACAACCTTATCACCATCTTTCTTGAGCTTAAAAACCGATCGGTTTCTCAAGACTTTCTTTCCTTTAGGAACTTTTACCAGATCATACGTATGATTCTTCTTCAAGGAATCCATTTCATCATTCACTGTCTCAACCCAAAATTTCTTGTCTTTATGAGACACAACATCATGAAAATTCTCAGACTCCTCATCTGCGGTAACGAGAATATATTAATCAGGCGAATATTTTGTATTCGGAATATGTCCTCTATTGGACCTTCGAAGCTGCACTTGTGGTACTTCAAGGGTAGGTTACTCCCCCTGCTCATGAATCCCTTCATTCTCATTATGAGGAATCTCATCACCACCTTCAGGTGCATCAACCTCATGTTGAACATCTTCAACCTCGTCAGGTGTCACATCAACATCCTCATTCAGTGGCTGATTAAAAAGACTATAAGTAGAATAAACATCAATGTAATTAAAATAAAAATCTGAGTAAGAATTATACCTGGTACTTTGAAGATCAGCACCAATTTCGTGCTCAAAAAACATCAAATCTCTACTTCTTACAACAGTCTTCTTCTTGGGAACATAAATTCCAAAACCATACTCTTCATCACCATATCCAACAAACACACAAGGATTGGTGTTCGAATCAAGTTTCGATCTTTGCTCCTTAGGCACATGAGCATATGCCTTGCATCCAAACACTCTAAGGTTGCGTTTGATAACCACACTTATCGCTGAATCTGAATGATTCAGCGCTCAGTAGAATTCAGTGTGTTTGATAACGTCCAATTTGCACGTCTAAGCGAATAAATAGGAATAAGTGCGTCTGAATCCCTAGTACAAATCATACGCTACCAATAAGTGTTTTTCATATCACTTATGTCTGAAAGTTGATATCGCCATACGCACAATAATAATAATAATAATAGTAACAATAACATTTATCTCGGTAAATCACTTGTAAAAAATGTTTGCTTTATAAATATATTTATTATCTTTTTAATAATTGATTTCTAATTTTTTTTATTTATATATATTTTAGCTAAATATATAAATACAAATGTAAAAATTAATATTATAAAATATAATTGAAATATAATTCATGATTAAAAAATCGAGTATGATAGAAATTGAGTTCTATTGTATAATGTATTAAAATTTAAACTAATTAGAATTCTTTCATATATATATATATATATATATATATATGCAATAACATTATGCTATTATTTTATTATTAATTTGATTATTATTTTATTCAGAAACATATAGTTATAAATATGTTTCTATTTCAGATAATAATAATTTAATGTTTTTATTTTTATTATTAATTAAGATATTAATTGTTTTGCAAGACTAAATTATTTTCTTATTTTTAATTCATCATTTTATATTTTAAAGTCATTATTCGCAAATATGAGCATAAAAATGTAAATTATTATTATAATTTGTATTATTATATGTTTATACATTTTATTTTAGTTTGAACATTTTTCATTTAAACTTAAATTTTAGTGTTCAGACATCATATTTAACTTTATCAAACAGTCATACTACTTAATTATTCAGCACTTAATGGTTCAGACTTCAGATTTCAGACTTCAGACTTCAGATTTCAGACTTCAGTTTTATCAAACAGAGCCTAAGATGCTTATATGAAGGATCACGCCCCTTCCAAGCTTTCTCGGGAATTTCATAAAGGAATCGATGGAGATCGATTGATCAAATAAACAGCACATTGAACCGCCTCAACCCAAAATGATTTAGGAAAATTAGACATTTTCAGCATGAATCAAACCTTCTCAAGAATGGCCCTCTTCATTCTTTCAGCAGTACCATTGTGTTTCGGAGTTCTAGGCACAATCTTCTCATGTCTAATACCGTGCTCCAAATAATAAATTCTGAACTCATTAGAAGTGTACCTCCACCATTATCGGAATGAAGACATTTCAGCTTTTTCTCCGTCTCCCTTTCAACCATGACATGAAATTTTCTGAAAATTTCAAACACTTCTCTATTGGTCTTCATCATATACACCAAAGTATTTCGACTAGCATCATCAATAAAAGTCACAAAATAACAATTTCCACCAATTGACTCAACATGCGAGGGACCACTTAGATGGAAAGCGGGGTATTCGCTAGGGGGATCCTCTTTCTCCCCTACTCTTTGTTATCTCCATTGAGTACTTATCTAGGCTTCTGAAAATTCGAGCATCCTCACGTCACTTCACCTATCACCCATGATGGGATCTGTTGAAGATCACCCACCAGGCATTCGTGGATGATATTATGCTCATTTCTAAGGCGAATACCGATTTAGTGCATATACTCATAGAGGCCCTGAATGACTTTGCGAGGACATCTGGCCTCACTGTTAATGCTGCAAAGTCTAAGTTGTTTGGAGTTGGCGTCAAGGAGGACCTCAGTTTTACAGGCATTCCCTGGGCATTTTTTCCGGTTCGATATCTTGGTGTACCTCTTGACTCCAGCAAGCTGAAAGTGGCGCAATTCGATGTGCTACTAAATAGAGTGGACTCTGAAGTTGCGAAATGGAAGGGACACACTCTATCATATGGAGGCAAGCTGGAACTGGTGAAATTCATTGTAGGAGGCATTGCGGGATTCTGGATCCAGAACTTCATCATCCCGGTGACAGTGATGGAGCGGTTGAAGAGCAAGTGCATTTCATTCCTCTGGGGGGCATCAGAGAAAAGCAAGGTAGGCCTGGAAAAATTGTGCTAGTCGAGAGCTAATGGGATCAGGGATTTCCACACTTGAAACCAGGAAGCTATGGCACATAAGTTGTGGGACCTCCACTCAAAGATAGACAACCTTTGTGTGAAGTTGATGCATGCGTTCTACTTCTGACAAGAAAGAGTCATGTAGATGCACCCGAAGATAGCTAATAACAGATTGCAAGACAAATGCTCCACTCACATTGGGGACATCTTCACACTGCAGAACACGCTGAAAAGCATGTCTGGAGGGGATACATGGCAGATGATTTCCACTCTCCGGAGCTGGGTAATCTCGGGGAAGTTTACATCCAATGCTTATGATTTCATACACAGGAAGACCTACTCACAGGTCTACCATGAGCCGGACCAGTCGCGGGAGAGACTGTTTAGGGGTCTCTGGAGGGATTTTGTACCAGCCCGGTTCTCCTTCATATCATGGCTAGCTACGCTTAGTAGACTGCATACGAAGGATAAACACAGGGAAGAGGATGATGAGGATCCCACAGATCGGATGTGCCACCTTTGTGACCTCGAGGTAAAGACTAATGCACATATGTTCTTCTAGTGCGAGTTCTCACAGGTTGTCTGGGATCGGGTCAGGAGTTGGATTGGCTTGAGGAGACGTCCTCTGTAAATCGCTTGTGCTGAGAAATGGATCAGGAAGCAGGTTATTAGTTCAAAGCTGAGGAAGAAACAGGGTCCTCTAGCTCTGTTCCTGACGGTGTATTATTTATGGAATGAGAAAAACAAGGTGTGGCATGGTGAGTTTTCTCCTAATTCGCCCCGAGTTTACAACCTAATCATCCAGAATTGCTACATGGTACTCAATCGCCTGTTCCCGGAAGAGAACCTCTACTGAGTACTAAAGAATCCATGAGGTCTTAGGAAATACTATACCATGGTGTTTGGGAGTTTGATCTATGATTTTCTTCACCACAGCCTGAGATGAAAACTAAGACTTGCACCCTAGTGACTATCTCACCTGAGTTATTACTGGTTTTTTACGGCAGATCAGCTCCTTCCCTTAGGGCTTTCTCTTAGTGGAGGAGTGTTTGTTTTGGTAGATGATGTCTTATGTAGCTTCATGGCTTGCTAGGTGGTTGCAAGCTAATGTGACCGAGGAATTGACGGTTATGCTATAGACTAGTGATTTATCCCTTAGCCGAGCAACACATGTTGGTCTCAGGACATGCTTGTGATTTGAGACTTGTCTCTTAGCCAAGCACTACATGTTGGTACATAATGTCTTCTGTAACTTGCCTGGCTCACTAGGCGGTCGCAAGCTAATGTGACTGAAGATTTGATGGATTGCTCCGGCCTAGTGTTTACCTCTTGGCCGGGAAACACATGTTGGTGTGACGACATGCTTTAGACTTGAGACTCATCTCTTAACCAAGTATTACATGTTGGTACATGATGTCTCCTGTAACTTGCCCAACTCGTTGGGCGGGTTGCAAGCTACAATGACCAAGGACTTGACGGATATGTTCTGGATTTGGGATTTATCTCTTAGCCGAGCAATACAGGTTGTTACCTAATCAGTTACATCCTAGTACATGATGAAATCTATAATTCGACTAGCTCGCTGGCCGTTTGCATAGTTCAGGGGTTAAAGCCCTATTTCCAGCTCTAACTTGTACACTATGCCAGTTACTACTTGCGTCTTTTTCCCGCGCTGCATGTTAGTGTTCACACTATGGTTCTAAAGGGGAGAAGGCTGTCCATTTGCCTATAATGGAGAGGGCGGTTATAGAACCATCACGCATGACACACGCTACAAGAGCGCCGGATCTCATTCTTCCTTCGAAAGGTTACATCTCTTGGACACTAGATTGAGGCCTAGGCACCGCCTTACATCAGCTCAACACCACGAGACTCATCCTTAGTTCTTCATCGAGATCGTGGCAGCCAGCATCATCATCATCATCACTGACGGATTCTACTATGATGGAAATGGCTGAGATACTTCATTAGGCCGGAGCATTGCCACTATCATGACTAGTCTACCAGGACTAGTACGCACATCCACGTCGTCTTTCGAAGCATCCAGCCTAAGACCCAAGACCACTCTCGGCTGCTCATAGCCCATTCCAAGAGGGAAGAGAAAGCCTTTTCTACGGAGACGATCTTGACCAAATAGGGAGCCAGTCCTGGGTCGATATTGAATCCTTGATCAAAGGGGAAACGGAACTTTTGGTGGGTGACATAGTAGGATTGGTTTTGCATTTACGGATGGGTAAGTATCTACTGGTTGCACATATAGGTCCACCCACTTTGGACTTGCATCTCATTGCCGCTACATCTCTGTAGCTAGCATCTCTGGAAGGTCTCACGTGTTGGATGTAGAAGCGGATTGTTTTATGGGCTGGGATAGTGATTTTGTTCTCACCCCTAACCATACTCTCTTGACTTTAGCCTTATATGTTTTACCCGAGTATATATTTTTTGGGTGGTATATTATTTCCCATATGCAACCATTAGTTTGGGTCTTGGGGCAGAATTAGGATTATTGTATTATACGGGGATTTAGCGTTAGCTTCTGTCCCCGTAGACTGTCCCACGGGATCATTTCTTCCTTTTTACCATATTTACCACCATCCAAGGGACCACATACATCAGAGTGAATCAACTCCAACTTTTCTTCTCTCTTAGTAGACTTACCTGAGAAAGAAACTCTATGTTGTTTTCCTGCTAAACAATGATCACAAGGATTAAGAGAAACACTAGAATCTACAGGAATATAGGATTTACCTGCTAGAAGTTTCAACCCTTTATCACTCATGTGCACCAACCTTCGATGCCATAGATTCGAAGAACTCTTATCTTCAACGACATTCAGCTCATCATGACAAACAGTCAAATAAGTTTTGTCGAGACTGCAACATAAATCATCCAGAGCAGTAATGATTGAGCCCTTAATTAGACAACCTCCACTTTACTATCTCCAAAGAAGTGGTGGTATCCTTCACAATCAAGTGTACTAGCTGATAACAAGTTAAGGCGCAAATCGGGTACATGGCGGACGTTCTTCAAAATCAGCTGGCAACCAACACTTGTCCTCACATGAATGTCGTCTTTACCAATAACATCTACAGTTCTTTTGTTTCCTATTTTCACACTGCCAAAATTTCCAGCTTGGTAGTTCATAAAGTACTCCTCTTTGAATATACGGTTAAAAGAAACCCCTAAATCAATTAACCATTCAGTATCTGAACCTTCGACATGATAACACTCTCCAGCAGAACAAACCAGAGCTACACCTTCATCATCATCATCATCATGAGAAACAACCGCTACAGTAGATTTATCACCTCCATCATTAGATGAAGCGTTCTTCTTCCCTTGCTCTTTCTTCCATTTATAGCAATGCTTTACAATGTGACCAGGCTTGTCGCAATAGTGACAAGTAAATGGCTCTTTCCCATCTTTGGACTTAGACCTGTTTTTCGACTTGCCACGCCCTTTCGGACCTCTACTCTTACTTCTTCCACGACCACGAGTCTCAACAACAAGCGCCTGTGATTGATCAACTCCAATCTCCCTTCGACGTATTTCTTCATTAAACATGTCATCCTTGATAACATCCACGGAAAGAACATCATCTGGAGCAAAGTTAATAAGTGTCACCACCAAAGTCTCCCAATTATTAGGCAAAGAGTTCAACAAAAATAAAGCTTGCAGTTCAGAATAAAGATTTATCTTCATAGTAATCAGTTTGTTAATAATATCCCAGAAGTCACTCAAATGCTCACAAACAGACTTACCAGCTTTCAATTTCAAATTAACAAGTTTCTTTATCAAAGAAGTCTTATTATAATTGGTCTTCGTTTCATAAAGACCTTCCAATTTCTTCCACAAAACATACAGGTCAGAATTTTGAAAGACATGATTGAATATGCTGATATCAATCCACTGTCTGATGGTCCCCAAAGTTTTCCTCTTTAACTTGAACCAATCAGGATCAGGTAATTTTTCCTGTTTAGTTGGCTTGGATGAACTAATACTGTCCTCAGCAACAGTCACATCAATAAGATCATACAAGTCCTTGCAATACAACAAAGCTTCTATTATAGATCTACAAATATAGAATAATTGGTAGATGTCAACTTAATCACAGAACATCTTCCACCAGAATCCATGATTATGCCAAAGTGAACCAAAACTCTAGATACCAATTGTTGAGGCAGCGGAAGAGATAAAATCAATATACCAACACAAGGACACGGCACAAACCACCAATATTCTAAACACAATCACAAAAGCAACCAACGATGAAGATAAATAAAACTACCCAACGTAAAAATAAAGAGACAAAGAACACATCAATTTTTACGTGGAAAACCTTTTCGGTGTGAAGAGTAAAAACCACGGGACTAGAGGAGTCCACCTATTCTTTCTTATTATGATAAAATGAGGAAACAAACCCCAATCAGTCTACAAAGGATTACAACCCACCACAAGTATCATCAATAAGAACAGGAGAATAAAAGGTGAAAGATATCATCAATTAATAAGGCTATACTTCGAACTGCTATAACTCCCAAAATAGTACACACACTGACAATCCAACCGTTCAGAATATCAAGAGTCACAAACACTCTTGACAAAATTTTAGCAAAATCGAACTACATTTGCCTCTCGATCAGATCTCCAAAACAGAACTGCACTACAGAAAATGGGGTTTCTCCATCTCCTCTAAAACCCTTATTTTTCCTCTTTTTCGGCTCTTGTATCCCTCTCACATATCCATAAGAAACCCTAAAACTCTCTATATACTTTTCTTTATTATTTTTCAAGTAATAAAAGAGATAATTTATTTTCTATAAAGTATATGAAAAACAAAGTATATTAATTTGGACTGAATCGAACATTCACCCAATAGTAATAATGAAATTGATCTAGTAGTATTTAAATAATTGTGCTATAGCCTATATGAAAAGAACAACCTTGATGTTTGCAAGTTTAGGAATAAATGCTGATTAGAATTGAATTTGGATTCCAAAGACAGGTTTGCAGATTTCAGAGCAACTCAAAGCATGGAAATCACCGTCCCCTTTCCACCATTTTACATCCCTCAAACCAGACCACCACCAAGCTCAACAAAACCGTTTCTGTTCTCTCCATCTCCCGCCAATTCCCATCAGATTCAAATCCCTCTCCAACGACCCCAGAAACCCATCAAGAAAATCTCCCCAGCACCCCCCAAACCCACCTGCTCCATCTCCGACGCCTTGCAGCTCTTCGACGCTCTCAAAATCCCTGTAACCGCAGACCTCTACCTCTCCTTCATCGAAGAGTGCACGCAGTTTCGCGACCCGGGGCAAGCCATTGCAGTCCACAACCATATCCGGACCTGCACCCTTCGCCCCACTTTGTCGCTCTACAATCGGCTGCTGCTGATGTACGTTTCATGTGGGTGCATGCTGTATGCGAAGAAGCTGTTCGAGAAAATGTCCGTGAGGAGCGCGAGCTCGTGGGCCGCGGTGATTGCTGGCTGCTTTGATGGTGGCGGGTACGAGGAGGTTGTGGATATGTTTGTGGAGATGAGGGGTTGGAGGAGGACCAGGGTTGAAGGCAGCGGTGGTGATTTGGATCACACTGCTGCCTGTGTGATTCTGGGTTGTGTGATTAAGGCGTGTGGTAAAACTATGAATTTGGAGGTTGGAGAACAGGTGCATTGTTGGATGGTGAAAATGGGTTATGCTCAAAATGTGCTCTTGCATAGATCGTTGATGAGTTTTTATGGGAAACTATGATGTAGTTGTCTTGATTTTTAAAATGGGAACCACCTGATCAAGGCTATAAAGTTAATGTAGATGCATCATATAAAAATGGCAAAACTGGGATTGGAATTGTTTGCAGGAACTCTGCAGGTTATCCAACACTCCTCAGATCCATACAAATGAGCAGTGACTCCCCCTTGTCTGCTGAACTGATGGCAATCAAGCAAGGATTTCTGGTAGCACAGGAACTTGGGCTACAACACTACAAAATGGAATCTGACTGCATACAGGCTGTGAGATGCATTACAACTCCTACCAAGGCTCCATGGACACTGTACTCAATATGCACAGAGCTACTAAAATATCACAGCACACACCCTGTCAAACACATCTACAGGGAGCAAATAGAGTTGCAGACTTTCTGGCCAGAAATGGTCTACAAACATCAAGTCCTGAAAACTTCACATGCCAGAATATGCCAGGCTCCCTATCTGGATTGATCATATTGGACAGGTATGGTACTCCATCTATCAGAACCTATTAAGTTGAATGGGTATTTTGACAGTTTGCTAATGTGCAGATACACAAAGACAGAGAAAAGGACTACATCCTCTTAAGAACAATTATGTAACATTTTTGAGCCAGACTAAGGCTATTTTATTTCACTGGATTCTTATCTCTATAGTACCAAACTTATGGGTGGCAAAATTGTGCTTCGGTATTTGTTTACTCGATCACTAACCTGCTCCCCATTTTTGCTTTGGCTATATGAGACCTCCTACCTTAATCCAGTTAGATCTAATTATTCACTTCATTCATTTTGAGAAGCTTAGTTGCTTCTGGGAGCCAGGCTCCTTTTTGATGTAATCAAACACTAGGCTTTGTCTTATTATGGTTTGGGGTGCCAAATAAATGCCCCCACCTATGGTGGTTTAAATTAAAAAAAACAAATTGTCTTGATTTTAATTAGCTCTTTATAAATCAGAGGATTGTTTCGTTTGATTTTTTTGCTATAGTATCTTCTTGAACATGAGATATGGTTCCATCATCTTGGTTCTGAAGGTTGATAGATCCTTGTATGGCTGTTAGGTTGTGCTGTTGATGTCAAATGAGGAGGGAAATGACTGTGAGATTGTTGTTGGAAAGAGGGCTGTTTTGTCCCATATTCAGAGTCTGTGAGTGGGGAGATGATTTGGAGTTGAACATTAAGGTTTCTGTTACGGAATTGTGGGTTCAGTGTAAAGACCTGGTCAATCAGTTCATTCTACTAGAAGGGTTCCGGAGAGAGTGTTGGGAGTAACTTTCTGGAAGTGTTTCCATGCGAGTTAGTGGGGTTCTGGCAACTCTGGTAAGTGAATTTATTGCATTTTGTTTCTACGGTGGTGCGTTTGTTTCTGTATCATCAGTAAATTAAATATACATGTTATGTTTCTTTTACTTTGAATATGTTTTGATGCTATTTGCAGTCAATTCATAATTACTTCATTGCTGTACCAATCACAAGTGCAGTTTATACATAAGTTATTTCTGTATTTCTGGTCCTTCTTGGATGGAATTCCTTGTCTTTCATGGTTACTTCTTGTATTTCTTGGATTGTTAAATACTTAACTTTACGATATGAGAAGTTCACGAGTTTAATTCAAATATTTGTGACTAGATGTGATATGTTGCTGTATAAAAGGAAAGTGAACAGTTTGGTGATATCCTTGACATTTTGTTATTTCTTAAACTTTTTGTCTTAGTTTTTTATTTGGATTGTCTATGTATTGAAGAAAGGTAGTATTAAAATATAACTTTGTGTTTCATCCAGTGAATTACCTTGTCTGTAATCTGTACAAGTTCTAGGTATTATGAGTTCATTACATTTGAAGAGTTATTCGGAAGCTTCTCAAGTTTAGTGCTTTAATTATGTGTTTGTAAATGGGAATGTCTTCTTCTTCTTCTTCCTTTTCTTCTTAAATATATAACGTTCATCATATCAAGTGATATGGATGCAGGCTTTGCTTTATCTGTTGGCCTGTATTCCAACAGTAGCAGTAGAAAATTGGGTTCTTGAGCATGGTTCCTTGGATGTTTCAGCAAGATATTGTTTCTAATGTTGGAATTTAATCTGATGTCAATACCAAGTTCGGAGGTTATTTCTTCTTAAAATATGCAGCTTACGGATTGGATATTTTGACTCCTGCATTTCGCTATCTCTTTGTTATTTGTGCTGCTGCTGGAATAGAAAGATCAGCCTCTTCACTTATCCAGGTATTTAAATTTTATCTGAATGCAGCTACATAACTATCATGTTGGCTAGTTTGAATTCTGTCTGTAATCTCTCTCTTCCTGGATGAGTTTGTGGGAAGAGGTTAAAAAAACGTGGGAAAACCATAGTCTCGAAATCCTAGAATACCATCTGCTGACTAATAAAGAATAAAAGAAATGTAGACATTTTATCAATAGTGAACTGTTCTCTCCTTATTTATGCCAGTTTGTTAATGATGAGGAGATGTGTTCTTGATTAAGTAATCTCTTTTGTGCTGGTGAAAGCAATCAATTTTGGACTTTTGGCAGTTAGATTGATGCAATTTTGTGCCTAAATTTTCTCATTCATAGATGTGAACAAGAATAAACTGAAGGCTAAAGATATTTATAACTGTGATGTCTCTTTAAGTTTTGTGCCTAAGGTTTGAATCTTCTTTGTATACATTTTATAACTCTGGCTTTTGAACATATTCAGATTGTGAGAGGGACCTTTAGTTGGGAATATTTTTCATTTTTGAACCAGTATAGTCCTGATGATTGTCACACTAACACTGATATTGCTGAAAACTGTGGCTAGATTTTAATTCAATCAATATGACATTCTTGAATTCCAAATTTGGCCTTTACTCGGCAAAATGTGTAATTTGTTTGCTGTTTGATGATCTGAGGTATCTGTCTGAATTAAAATTTTCTGTTACAGGCTGCAACATTGAGCTGTTTTACAACTGGTTTTGCAGCTTGGGAGAACTTTGCATAGCTGTGTACCGTACAAGTAACTTATGCTTGTTCTATTTTATATCGTTAAGCACTTAAGTGAGTAAAATTGGATACAACTCCTGTAGGGTAGAAAGCGGTTCCAGACTTGTACGATTTTGTTACCCATAAAGTGTTGTTAAGGCTGCCATCATTTTCCAGAGATGTTCTCATGTTCATGACTTTGGAAAAATTTATGTAGAATGATGCATGATCGTCTTGATGTGAAAGTAGTTTTGTTTTCCAAAAGATGCATTGCAGAGTTAAACTTGATGATAATTTATATTTTGTTCAGCAAGATGTTCAAAGTCCGGTAAACTCAGCAGTTGGAATATTTTTTCATGGGTACCAAAAGAAAAGAGTAGAGATTATCAATATGGTACTTCTTAGTTAACAAAAGCAAAAGACGGTTAACAGTGATAAACTATGATTTCGCAAGATTAATCTGTGATAAACTTGTCATCAAGTTGATGATGCAAAAGACCAGCACAATACCCTCATATACACTACTTGAAAAAGATAAATTGCACTAGTGAGTTTGTGACTAAATTGTTCACCAATCCACCACATTCATCCTCTTACTTAAAAGTCATTATACTGGTAATTTCATTGTTCCAAGTCCGCACACCCACTTATCAATGATGCTGGGGTCTAACCCAATGTCGGCCCAACTCTCGCAGGCATTCCAATGGCTTTGCTTTGTTTTTAATGCGGTTGGCATTTTCAGAGCTCATCCCCAATTTTTCGAGTTCCTCAAGATCTTCATCCGTCGCATCATTAACCATATACATGAGCTTCCTTAAAGCAAACATCCTTCCTTTGGTTGGATGGATGATTTGGCAGCAAGTTGCAAGTCCTTTACAGACATCTCCAACGTTCAACCTTTAGCAGCAGATGTGAATCTGCCAATGCAACCACCTCATTCCGAGTATCCTGCAGTACAAAATGCAGCTTCACTTTAAACAATGCAATCCCTTTCTCAAATACTTTAACATTTTGATACTAATCCTCAAACCTATCAATTTCATGACGGAGTTCTTCCCGCTCCACCTCCTTGGCATAATTTCTGCATCAAACGCATCCCGCTGCTTCTTCTTGGCATCGATTTCTTTATCAGACTCTTTTAGCTGCTTCTCCCTGGCACTAATCTCAATCTCGAGACCACTAACTTTCGCATTGAGCTCATCGATCTGCTGCTTCAAACCCTTAACACTGGTACCCGATTCTTCTAAACCCTTTAGCCCCTCCGTCTCAACCTTTGCAGCATCAAAAAATTAAGTTCTATCGCCGCCGCCGCCGCTGTCTGACATGGCGGCAATACGGGTTACCGAATGAAAGAAAATGTGGAGAGGTGATGAATGATATGACGGTCAAGATTAGACTAAACACGTGTTCTCCCTATATTAGGTTATCCTTACCTTGCACGGTTTTTTTTTTTTTTTTATTTATTTTTAATTTTAAAAATTACGTTGTATGTTGTTATTTGAAAATTAATTTAGTCATTATTATATTAGTATCACTTTAAAGTAGAATATTTTATCATTGAATTAAACTAAACTTTCAAACAATATCCAACTAATAATAACTACGTCAATTTAAATAATCGTAAATATTTACACAAAGGAATAAAACCATTATGATATTTGTGATAGGCTAGGCAATGCAGAATGAGTACGACCTACCTGAAATATAAGGGAAAACTGACTTAGGAAAAAACGCTAATTAAAATACTTAATTTAGACTTCTTATATATGAGTTTACCTCCATATATAGGAGAAAATGTTATGATGCTCTTTGGTACATAAATTTAATGACAAAATTAGATTAAAAAATATATTCATAGCTATATATGTTCGTGTAATATATGTGTTGGGGACATTTTTTGTAAATGTAACAATTAACGTGCATATATGTATAAAACAATACCTCATTACATGAATTCATCATATCATAATAACTAGGTTGTGGTAATTTACACGTTGTGTAAACCCGACCCGGGTGGTAGGGTGTTTATTTGTGAGTTCTTCACTAATTACCTTGTTTGAGGTATCAGATATTATATTTATGTTAGATTTTATATTACACGTGAGACCAGTAGCGAAATGAAAATAATAGTGTATTGTATTTAATTACCAAAAAGGAATATCCTATATGTATACATATCAGACATGGCACGTACAGAAACAACTTTAGCCTGAAAATACCATGATATTCATATTTACTGCATTTATCATGCAAAATCCTTGCACAGTAGTCGAACCAAGTATCGTTCATTGGACGAATTAGGTCATCATCATCTCCTTCATGTTTCTGTATAAAATGAAATGGAATAAAATGAAAAGGAATGTCTGAGGCCCCTGGATCCCCAGACAACAGCTACGGTCAGGATCCTCTGACCGATGACGACTTTAGCAAGGAACCGTTGTCTATACCACCTCAACTCGAGCTGACATCTCTTGGACCACCCCATGTAGAAGGACCTTCAGCTTATTAACATATGTGTTTATATTAGTTAGAGGGTATTATCGTCATTTTATATTTTCCTATTTATGTATGTCTTTCCTTGTAAGAACATAATCATTCTCCTCATTCATAAGCTTGTATTCAAAGATGGATTTCTCCCAAATCTTCTTCATTTCATATATTAACTAACATGGTATTAGAGCTATGATTCTTGGGTTTGTGGATTGAAGGTTTGTGGGTTGAACAAGATCAAGGTGAAGTGATTTTTTGAATTTTCGTCAAAAGAATTTCTGCTTCGGATTTGTCTGCGCAGCCGTAATATATTTGAGTTATCTTTTGATCCGACCGTTGGAAAATTCTGAAATTTTGGGAGGTTGTTCGGGAGACGTGAATCTACGATTTGACCGTTCGGATCGAGTATTTTAGCTCTGAAAATACTGAAATTTTAGTCGGACTGTACTGTAAGTTTTTGTTGTTTCTTAAAAAAATTTCAGATTCGGCTTTTGTGAGCTTGTTTCGATTTGTTTCGATTATTAACATAATTCTTGGATGAGATTATTGTGTGGGAACTTGTTTTTGACTCTCAATTTGGTGTTTCTTGGATTTGGTATTAATTTGGGATTTTTTGGAATCGTGGTTGTGATTTTGTGGGTTAAGCCTACTTAGCGATTTGGTATGAACTTTGAGGTCCTTTGAATTGGAGATTTGGTATTGCAAGGATTTGGAATTTTGAAGTATATGTTGGATTTGTGAGTTGTTGATTGATTGGTGATATTGGTGTTGGGATTTGGTTTCGATTTTGATTTGGAGTTGTGTTGATTTGTGGGAGTTTATTGTGGCGTGGATTCGGTTTGGTTTTCTGTGTTGAGAATTTTCGGCTGTGTGGCATTTTTGGTGTGTTTGGATTCTTGAACTATCACAATGGAAAGTGGTAGTGATCTTGGTTCTCAGTCATTCAGTGTTGAATTGACTCCGTATATGTTTGATCAGTTTCAAAAGTTTCTTGCATTTCAACGGCCTTCTGTCATGTCCTCCTCCTCCTCTACGGGTTTGTCTTCATCGTCCATCTCACCTGTCTCTTCTCCCTTGTGGATTTTGGACTCTGGCGCTTCTAACCACATGTCTCCTCATTTGCCTTCTTTTACTACCCTATCATCTGCACCTACTGGTTCAGTATTGACTGCTGATGGAACTCCCATGCCATTACAGGGTACTGGTTCTATTGTTACTCCTAATGTCTCCTTAAGTGATGTGTATCATATTCCTAGTCTCTCACTTAGCCTTTGTTCGGTTGGTCAATTGTGTGATTCTGGCTTGGGTGTTTGGTTCTCTTCTTCATCTTGTGTGGTTATGGATTTACCATCTAAGAAGGTGGTTGGGACTGGTCGTAGGCAAGGGAAACTTTATGTCTTGGATGAATTGAAAGTATCAGATGTTGCTGCTTCTACTGTGGATTTATCTTCCTTTCGCTTGACTCGATCTTCCTCTGATTTTTACTTGTGGCACTCACGTCTGGGTCATGTTTCTGCATCTCGTTTGAGGTATTTGGTCTCTACTGGAGTTTTGGGTCAGTTGCATTCTCATGACATCTCTGATTGCAGTGGTTGTAAGCTAGCAAAGTTTTCTGCCCACTACTGGAGGTTGATGGCCCCAACGGCGGTAATCCGGGGTATACACGGCGGTTGTACCCGCCGTTACTGGAACCGCCGTCCATCGGCGGTCCAGTTTTACACGGCGGAAACAACCGCCGTTCAAGTTTTCGAATTCGAAACCTATTTGAATACAGTTATCCCAAAACAAACGAAATCTTTACGAAACGAAACAAAAAAAACACATTCCATGGGTACAGATTTTGAAACCGAAAGTCTGTAATATTACTATTTGAAATTTCGGTCTCGAAAAGAAGCAGCATGGACACCAGTAGTTACGAAATCGAAAAATTAATTTCTGCTATAGAGTTGTACAACTTACGAGTTCGAAACTTAATCACCTGCTACCAAAAAAAATCCGGCCAATTTGGCCGGAAAAATAAGCCTGTCCAAATGCTTCCGATGTACTCCTTCTCGATCAGTTTCTGCCTTGTAACTACGGCTGATGATGAACCTATACCAAGGTGCTACCTCTATAAAGGTGGGAGAGATATGAAACTCACGAACATGCTGCTCTTAAACTTCGATGTGGCCTCCCCTGCTCCTCCGGAGTTGTGAAGAAGAAGAATAAGTATTGAGCTGTAGCCACCCCTGCCCCTTCAGTGTCGTTGAAGAAGAAGAATTAGTATTTGAATACTATCTATACCTCTGTAATATAAGAGGTACCACAAAAAATACAAACATACTTTTAAAGCATTACCGGAGAGAGGAGAGAGCTGGTAACCGTGTAATCATGTCAGTTGTTCACTGTGATTCCATTCTTCTGTGATGACCGATATTCAACCAGGCGCATCAAGAACTTGAATCAAAACACAATCCCTTATCAGACACTAACACAATGATACAAAGGCACAATCAGGAGCAAGATTTAAAATTCGGGGCAAACCTTATTCGGCTTCTTGGGAATCTTTTTCGGTGGCTAACCTCAACAATGCTTCCACTTTCGAACCTGAGCAAGGAGGGCAAAAACGGGGAGTTGGATCCAGAAGACTCAGTCTTGAATCGCATTGGGACTCGTCGGAGATCCATTATTCACAAGATTTTGAGCCCCGACACGGTGTCTTCATCCCCTTGATCGACGCCCAAATTGCCGCCTCGTCGCCATCATCCGGATCTCAGCCACGACGTCGCTGGCACCGCTCAAATCGCCGCCACGATGCCATCGGGCATCGCCCAGATCAGGAACACAGACACAGGCGAGGATAGGATTTCGGAGCATAAGGATGGGATAAGGATAGGATTTCAGATTTTCTTTATATAGACAAAATAATTGGTGGATGAGATTTATGGCAGTAGAATTAAATAGTATTAATAGTGAAAATACACAATAAATATTAGAGAAAATCTCCATTTAATACTAGACATTTTATAGTAAAAATAGCATATTAATACTATTTAACCGGGTAGTTCGATTTCGAAAAATACAATAATAAAGGTAATCCAATTCGAAAAATACGAACTAGAAATAGTTCGATTTCGAAAAGTTATTAATTTACAAAAAGATTTATCTTTTCGAAGTGAAAACTTACTTTCATAAATCAAACTAAAAACCCCAATTAGAATGAATAATTCTCAAATCTGCGTCAAAAGTTTATATTTTCTCTCTAATGATATTAGCTAATTAGTTTGTAATTTATTGTAACTCTTCTCATTTAATTTAGGAATTTAGTTAGACATTCTCATTCAATTTTATCAGCACAGTCTCATTCAAACAAGATTTGATATTTTGATTAATTAAGTTCAATTTACTTTAACCTTTAATTGATTAATTAGTTTTATACAATATTTAATAGTTTGTATTTATAGATAATCAAGTCATGCTATCATGTTTGATCAGTTATACTTCAATTAGTTAGTGTTTATAAATAGTCAAGTCATGTTATCTAATTTGACCAGTTATACTTGTGTATATACATAATTAATTCATGTTATATTTGTTGATCATTTATACTTAATTTAACTAGCATTTATAGAAACTCAGATAAGTTTTGACTTTGAATTGGTATATTCATTTAGTTAGTGTTACAGAAATAATCATCGTGTGACATTTTATTGCCATCAATTTAGTTACAGTTTACACAAAGTCAAAGTTATCAAGGTATGACATTTGATTGGTTATACTTAGTTATAGTTTACACAAAGGTTACAAAGTTGTCAAGGTGTGACATTTGATTGGTTATACTTAATTACAGTTTACACGAAGTCTAAGTAATCAAAACATTTGATTGGTTATGCTCGGGTACAGAGTCGAGTATACGCCATTTGGTTAGTTATATATACTCATTTTCGTTACATTTTATTCGAAAGCAAATTAAAATTTCATCTTTGTTTAGTTATACTCAGTAGATTAGTAATTATAACAAGTCATATTAAGATTTGACATGTGATTAGTTGAATCGGATTTAATTCATACATGTGTAAAATCAATGATTTAAGTTATTCATTAGTTAAGCTCACATATATGTCAAAGTAATGGTTGAATTTTAAGTGGTTAGTTACAAGTGTTTGTGGAATGAAATATTGACTTCTAAGCAATGCACTAATCTATCAATAGTTCAATCAGTTAGTGTTTATATATAGTCAAATCATGTTATCTAATTTGACCAGTTATAATTATGTATATACATAATCAATTCATGTTATCTTCCTTGATCATTTATACTTAATTTAACTAATATCTAAAGAAACTCAAATAAGTTTTAACTTTGAATTGGTATACTCATTTAGTTAGTGTTTACAGAAGTAACCATTGTGCGACATTCTATTGCCATCAACTTAGTTACAGTTTATACAAAGTCAAAGTAATCAAGGTGTGACATTCGATTGGTTATACTTAGTTATAGTTTACATGAAATCTAAGTAATCAAGACATTTTCGATAGATTTAAGTTCTTTAATTTAAGTTTTTGAATTCGAGAGTAAAACATAATAATCTTTTGTTAACCTTTTCGACTTCTAAAAAGAAGTAAAATATTATTTTGGCAATCCTTTCGATTTCAAAATACATTTCAAATGGTATGTTACACATCCGGAGGCAAAGTAGAAGATTAGTCTACAATTGAATATAACTATGATTCCATGTTTGCGAGTTCTATATCAGATACCTAAATTCTTCGAGTTCGAAACCAACTCTTCTAAACATAATTTAATTTAATTTAAAGACTGAAAAAGTGGATATTTTTTGTGCATAAATAAAAGATGGGTCATTTAGGATATTTAAGGTTTCTTGTTTATAGCAAAGTCCACATTCCATGCAAACTTTATGCTATTTACAAGCAAATTAACATGTTTCACAATGCACATATACCTCAATTACTGTGAGATTTAGCCATGCATTTAATAAATATCTATAATTAGTAAAATAGTAAATAAATTAAAAGAAAATAAAAGCTAAAAGTAGAGATTAACGAAGATCATGGTTTTTCATGATGTTACGGAATCGAAATCCTCGGACCTGACTAAATGGTTTCCAAAAAATGACTGAATAAAACCTGAAACCTTCATCCTTCGAAATCGAAAATTGACTGAATATATTATTTCGATTTCGAAACCCTTACCAGAATCAATAACTTACCAAGTCTTAGAGTACCCTAGCGATTCAGACAAGAGTATCTTCCGTTTTCGATTTCGACACTCCAAAATTAACCATATTCGAGTTCGAAACTATCCAAGCAAGGCGTTCGAGTTCGTAATCATCCATGTATGCTTCACCCTGCCAAGTTTCGACTTCGAAATTTTGGACAAAAGGCGCAAACGAAAAGAAACGGCCTACCGCCGTCCATCAGCGCCGTCTCCGTGCATGTCTCCAGTAGTGGCCTTACCCTTTCAGAGAAGCATTTCTTCATCTCTTGCTCCATTTGATCTTGTGCATTCTGATGTGTGGGGTCCCTCTCCTGTGCCTAGTAAAGGGGGTTCTCGATATTATGTTTCATTCATTGATGATTTTACTCGTTATACATGGGTTTATCTTATGAAGCATAGATCTGATTTTCTTGAGGTTTATCGTGAGTTCAGAGCTCTTATCAGCACACAGCACAGCACTCTGCAATCATTAAGTTCTTTTGTTGTGATTTGGGGGGTGAGTATACCTCTAATGCCTTTTGCCAGTTGCTTGCTTCTGATGGAACCATCCGACAGACCTCTTGTACTGATACTCCTCAGCAGAATGGTGTTGCCGAAAGGAAACACCATCACATTGTGGAAACTGCTCGTTCCTTCTTACTTTCAGCTGAGGTCCCTAAAGTATTTTGGGGGGAAGCCATTCTTACAGCTGTGCATGCCATCAATAGGATCCCGACCTCACATAATTCTGGCTTGTCACCTTTTAAGGCTTTGTATGGACATGCACCTGATTACTCTTCTCTGCGGGTATTTGGATGCGCTTGTTTTGTTCTCCTACCTCATGTTGAACGTTCTAAGTTGTCTCCAAAGTCAGTTTTGTGTGCCTTTTTGGGTTATGGTAGTGGTCAGAAAGGGTATCGGTGTTTTGATCCTGTTAAGCAGAAGTTATATGTTGCTCGACATGTTGTGTTCTTGGAGCATATCCCGTTTTTCTCAGTTCCCTCTAGTTCACACCAGTTGACTGAGTCGGATCTTATTCACATGGATCCTTTTGATGTTGTTAGCGATGATGTTCCACCAGCAGATTTGGTTCCAGACACAGATGCACCCCTTTCTGCGCCTCATGCTGTTGATTTGCCTCTTGTCCCTGACACTGATTTACCCCCAGAGCCTCCACTACCATCTTCCGAGATTGTGATCGATCCTCCCCATCTCCGTCGGTCAACTCGTTCTTCTAAGTCTACTCAAAAGCCAGACTTTGCTTACTCCTCTGATTCTCCTGCATTTGCCTCTTTCCTTGTGTCTATTCACTCTTTGTCTGAGCCTACATCATATAGAGAGGCTATTAGTGACCCTCATTGGCAGCGTGCTATGGCTGAGGAACTCGCTGCTTTACATCAGACTCACACTTGGGATTTAGTGCCTTTGCCTTCGGGAAAGCACACTATTGGTTGTCGTTGGATTTATAAGATTAAGACCAAGTCTGATGGTTCTGTTGAACGATACAAAGCTCGCCTTGTTGCGAAGGGTTATTCACAGGAGTACGGGATGGATTATGATGAGACATTTGCACCAGTTGCAAAGATGACCACCATTCGCACTTTGATAGCAGTTGCTTCAGCTTATCAGTGGAAGATTTCGCAGATGGATGTTAAGAATGCGTTTCTTTATGGTGATCTTTCTGAGGAGGTTTATATGACACCTCCACCCGGTGTTGCGCATGAGCCCGGACATGTTTGTAGGCTACGACGATCTCTTTATTGCCTCAAACAGGCTCCCAGAGCTTGGTTTGAGAAGTTCTCCACTGTGGTCATATCTCTTGGCTTTCGCCCTAGTTCCTATGATTCTGCTTTGTTCATCAAGCATACGAGTAAGGGTCGTATTCTCCTCTCTTTGTATGTTGATGATATGATTATTACCGGTGATGACTGTGAGGGGATTGAATCATTAAAGCGTGATTTGGCTCATTGTTTTGCTATGAAAGACTTGGGCGTGCTCCGTTATTTTCTGGGTATTGAGGTAGCCTCATCTCCTAAGGGTTACTTCTTGTCTCAGTCCAAGTACATTGCTGATCTTTTTGATCGTGCCCGTCTTACTGACAATAAGACGGTTGACACTCCACTTGAGACTCATGCTCACTACTCTTCTACAGATGGGATTCTTTGCCTGATCCCACTCTATATCGTACGGTAGTCGGCAGTTTGGTTTATCTTACAGTTACTCGGCCAGATATTGCACATGCTGTACACGTGGTTAGTCAGTTTGTCACTGCTCCAACTTCAGTTCATTGGGCTGCTGTTCTTCGTATTCTCAGGTATCTTCGAGGCACCCAGTTCCGTTGTCTTCTATTTCCCTCATCGTCGTCATTGGACTTGCGTGCTTATTCTGATGCTGATTGGGCTGGTGATCCCGAGGATCGCAAGTCCACCACTGGTTTCTGTATCTTTCTTGGTGACTCGCTCATTTCTTGGAAGAGTAAGAAGCAGGATGTTATCTCTCGCTCTTCTACAGAGGCTGAGTATCGTGCCATGGCCTCGACTACTGCAGAGATTGTTTGGTTGCACTGGTTGCTTTCTGATTTTGGCGTCAAACTTCCTCATCCCACACCGCTACATTGTGATCATCAGAGTGCCATTCATATTGCACGTAATTCGGTGTTTCACGAGCGAACCAAACACATTGAGATTGACTGCCACTTCACACGCCATCATTTGCAGCTTGGTACTATCTCACTGCCCTTTGTTCCCTCTTCCCTTCAGATTGCTGATTTATTCACGAAGGCTCATTCACCTGCGCGCTTCCATTTCTTATCTGACAAACTCTCAATGCTTCTTGCTGTAGCATCGTGAGTTTGAGGGGGGATATATATTAGCATATGTGTTTATATTAGTTAGAGGGTATTATCGTCATTTTATATTTTCCTATTTATGTATGTCTTTCCTTGTAAGAACATAATCATTCTCCTCATTCATAAGCTTGTATCCAAAGATGGATTTCTCCCAAATCTTCTTCATTTCATATATTAACTAACACAGCTAACCCTGTAGCGAAGCCTAAGCATGTCTTGCTCGATCATCTGTTTATCGAGAAGGGCTGGGCATCTCAGTTTGTTCTTGCACTCGGCCTCACTCACAGGTTCCAACAAATATGTCACCGTTGTCTTGTACAAGCCCATCAAGAGGTAAGCCAGGCAGCCGGGATCACCTTCTAACCAGGTGCCGTTGCAGATGCCATTTATAACTGTAAACATCAGCGGTAATATAAATGTCTTGCCTAATTTCCAGGCCTTAATCCTATAGTGTAACTGCAGATTCAAAGAAATCCTCGTACCGTACTGTAGCACAACAAAATAGTCATTGCATAAGCATAATATACAATAACAGCAGACACACAAAAATGCGATTTAGAGTTATTAAAAAAAACTAAAACGATGACAGGTTAGGTTAAAAAGAAATAAAAAACTTGGCCTACAGTCTTTTTTTTTTAAAATTTAAACCACTATGAAAGTGGGGGGAATTCATTGGCACCCCAAACCAAAATGGCAAAGCCATAGTTCAGTACAAGAAAGGGAATTCCCCTTGAAGCATCTAAGCTTCCAAAAAATATTAGTTCTGGTTCTAAGTTCTAGTCACTGGTTTGTTAAAACTGTGTAGAAATCTAAAGAGAGGAGCATTTTAGTGATCGAGTAAACAAATACCGAAGCACAACTCTATCACTCTCTGATTTTTACACAGACAAAAACCAAAACCAGTGTATTTACAGTAGCCTATCAACCATATACATGGTTCAAAAAATGGCTTAAAACTGACTCAAAATAGCCTGTAAGCATCTGTGGATCTGATTTGAATATTTATTGCACCTGAGGCCTGTGCTGAACCTTTTTGTCATTGTCCTTCCCTGTTGCATCTGCAAAGAAAAAGAACTCAGCAGTAACTGTCTCTATGATTTGCATAAATTCTGACTGACTGAACTCCCAATTTATCAAGTTGAATCTGTCCTTTTAATAGGGTGGGAGCATGCTGTAAGAGTATATCAGTAGTAGTAGCATCAGAGAGTGCTCTCTTTTATAAAAAATCAGCTGGGATATTGGCTTCCCTCAGAATATGTGTTACTCTATTAGCACAGTGAAGAGTATGCAATTCATGAGATAAGGAATAAAGATTCTAGTGAGAACTCATAGGATTCACAACAACAGAGACAGCCTGGCTACAATCAGATTCAATCAAATAATTTTGGAGGTCAAGTTCCAGGGCTGCCATATATCCTAGTCTAATAGCTATCATTTCAGAGTGTAATGCTGATGTGCTTTGTGTGTAAACTTGTCTGAGCAGTACAATGTTCCCCCATTTATTTCCGACAATGATTCCTACTCCACACTGATCATGTTTAAAAGATGCATCAACATTTATCTTAAAACCAACATCTGGGGGTGCCATTTAATGATCTTTATTCTTTTAGGTCTTTTCAATTTAATGAAAGGCACCATACCAGAAGAGATCAAAAAATTATTTCTATCAATATTTCCAGACAATGGATGGACAGTGAAAATAGTGGATGTGTATTTCTGAATCATTTGCACCAGTGTTAAAGTGTTAAACTGCCTATCATCATACAACAGTTTATTTCTCCTCAGCCACAGAAACCAAAAAACTACTAATGTAGTTGTCTGGATTACTTTGGAGTGGATTTTTGAAAAACCTTTGTGTGACAAATAGTAATTCAACCTGGCATTAATAGAGTGAAAAACTGGTGGCTGAATTCACAATATTGTATGAATTTGATTCCAGATGTCCAAATTGGCATTGCAACAATTAAAATAATGCTCCAGAGAGTCTAAGTTAAAGCACAGTGGACATTTGGATGTAATGTTGAAGCCAAATTTTACCAGTATGTCATCTAAAGGCAATAATCTGTTCCTCATTCTCCAGATAAAAATTGAAATTTTTTTGGGGAGATGAGTAGACCATACCATTTTCCAGACTGGATCAGAGGTGGTTGTGACTGGAAGTAGACATGATTTGTATGTGCTCCTGATTGTAAAATTCCCATCAATTCCAGGTTTCCATATGAGCCTGTCTTCATGTGTGTGCTGGATCTGGATTCCCTGCAATTTAAAAATTATATTGGTAGCCAAGTGAGGCTCCAGAGTGTGAATGTACATCTGTTTCCCTGCTATAAAATCTGCAAGTGAGGTGTCAGGAAAAGGGAGATTAACATTTTCAGGCCAACTATAATACAGAGGTCCAGTACCCAGCCAATTCCCATTCCAAAAGGAGCATGATCCCTTTCCATAAATAATTTGGGAATGTTGATTAGCAAGTTCAGTGATGCTACATATTCTAGACTAGGTCAGGGATTTTTTATAAGTGTCAAGTAAGGACCACAAAATTTTTGACCAGATAGTCTCATTTTTTTGTAATTTCCACCATATCTTACAAGAGAAGGCCTTAACTATTGCTCTAATATTTCTAAAACCTAAACCATTCTCCCCCTTTGGCAGTGTCAGAAATTCCCATTTTTTCCAACTCCTTCTTTGACCAAACTGAGATTCACCCCAAAATAATTTTGCAGCCATCCTTTCCATTTTCCTCATCACAACTATTGGTGGTTTTAGTACTGCAAAAATGTGGATAGGGATTGATAATAGCACATGATTGATCAGAACCTGTTTGCCCCCAGCAGTCAATCAACAATTTTTCCAATTAGAAACCACTTGCTCCATCCTCTCCAGTAGAGGTTGATAGTATAAAATTTTATTTCTTCCTCTGAATATTGGAGCTCCTAGGTAGGTGAATGGAGTTTTTCCTATCCTCATTTCCAGTACTCTCTTCAGCTCAGCTTTCTTAGTTACTGAAATGTGAGGGTGAGTGTATATCTCTGATTTGCTAAAATTGACTTTTTGTCCTGACACTGCTTCATATGCCAGCAAGAAGGCTTTGAATCTTTTGAGATTTTTGGTCTTGGCATTGAGGAAGACAGCAGTATCATCTGCATACATGAGGTGGGAGATAGGGGAAACACCTCTGGGCATCACAAAATTTTCCAAGTACTGTATTTGAAAAAGTCTGTGGATCCCTCTTGTAAAAGCTTCAGACACTATATTATATAACAGTGGTGAAATGGGGTCTCCTTGCTTAATTCCTCTACCGGAGGAGAAGAATCCACAGCAAACTCCATTAATCAATACTGAAAACCAGGCAGCAGCTATGTTCTGAAGAATCAGCTTCACAAATCCACCATGGAAGCCAAACTGTAACATGATGGTGTTCAGAAAAGCCCAAGAAACTCTATCAAAGGCTTTTTGCATGTCCAGTTTTACCACTATGTTCTGATATCTAGGGTTCTTACTCATCAGCTTGATCATTTCCATCATCTGAATAATGTTGTCAGATATGTCTCTTCCTTTCATAAATCCAGATTGCTCAGGGGAGATGATTTTAACCATCAGAGGCTTGAGTCTTTCTAGTAAAATCTTGGAGAAAATTTTATTGGTGAAGTTGGATAGGCTAATAGGTCTGAAGTCTGCAAAGGATGATGGGTTAGGTTTTTTGGGGATCAATGTTAGCCAAGTACTGGCAATGGCTCTTGGTATGAACTGCCCCTCCATAAAATTCCTGGTTGCATCCAATAAATCTTGGCTCACAATATCCCAGCATGCTGTGAAAAAATGTCCAGAAAATCCATCAGATCCTGGAGCTCCATCTTTATTAAGGTCAAAGACTGCTCTCTTGAGTTCCTCCATGTCCACCTGCTTCAGTAATTCCTGATTATCTTCATCAGAAATTAGTTTGGGGATGACAGCTTTAAAATGGTCTATGTATTGGCCTGTGAGATCAGCTGACTCTTCATTCAAAAGTTTCTCAAAAAATTTCACCCCCTCTTCTTTGATCAGAACTGGATCTGTTACTCAAAAGCCCTCTGAAGATTTAATTTTAGGGATTCTGGCTCTACACCTTTTTTCTTTGACCGAGTTGTGAAAAAATTTTGTACTGTCATCACCTTCCTTGAGCCATTTCATGCTAGATTTTTGCCTCCAAAATGTGGTAGCCTCTTTTTCTGCTCTTATCAGAAGTGCTCTCTCCCTATTCAGATTGGTAAGATCTTGATCAGTTCCAGATGCTGGTATATTTCTTCCATGGTGCAAACCTTTTGCTCAGCCTCCAGTAAATTCCTATGGACATCTCCAAACACTTCCTTATTCCATGTTCTGAGCATTATCTTCAGTCTCTTCAATTTAAATACCATATTATACATTCCAGTGTACTGTGCTGGCAGGTTCCAATTTTGTCTGATAAGTTCAAAAATTTCAGGTCTGTGTAGCCACATCTGCTAGAATCTAAAGGGTTTGGGTAGGAGTTCTGCTGCATTTTGGATGGAGATAAGGAGTGGATTATGGTCAGGAGTATTTCTATTTAGTACATGGGAGGAGGTATGTGGGTAGGTAATGTTCCAGTCATCTGTACAAAGGGCTCTATCCAATCTCTGTAACAATCTTTCAGTTCTAAGCCTATTGTTTGTCCAGGTGAAGATATTACTAACTGTTGTTACCTCCTGTAACTGTAGAGAATCTATGAAAGCCCTAAAATCCCTCATACTGCCAAAGGGGGGAGAGTGTGTGCCTTTGTGCTCATTTACAGATGCAATAGTGTTAAAATCACCAACAAATAAGGTTGGGGCCTGAGGCAAATTAGCAAGATCTAGCCATAATTGTCTTCTAAGATTTCTAGTAATTTTAGCATAAATAAAAACAGTCATCCATTTTTCCATTGAATCTAATTGAGTAACCTCAACCTGAATGAATTGATCTGTTTCAGATATAGGTTCTATAGTGAATTTATTGTTGTGAAATATCCAGATTTTGGCTGAGCTTGCAGCAATACAGTGCTGAAATCCCAACTGAATCTGTAAGGTCTGAATTTGATCATTATCATGCATTGGTTCCAAAATACACAATATAGATATATGATGTATAGTAATTAAAGTTTTAAGCCTATCTATAGAAGTTCCATACCCCCTAATGTTCCATACTAACATATTACCTATTAATTTATGGCTAATCATTTAGGGTAGGAAATTTTTTGTTTAGGCCTTAGCTTCCTACTGACAGAATCAGAGATGCCAGAACCTATTAAAGGAGGATCAGATGTAACCTGATTGGAGGACTCCAATGCTTGTGATGCTTGCTCTGTGGATACTGCTATTTCTTTGTCTGTGTGTATCTGATCTTCCACCACCTTTTGTTCTCCATATTTTGGAGTGTCAAACCTGATTGTTTCTTGTGATGCATCATCCAGAGACTCATCAGAGCTGTATCCATCTTTTTCCTGAGTCTGCAAAATAGAAAATTTGTTTGTAGTTTCCATATATTGATATGGAACTATATTCAAGTTAGTTTTGGGAATCTCCATAATACAACTATGCATAGCTTTAGAATGTTTTTTCCTAGCAGTAATATCTAGTTCATCAAGAGAAAAGAAAAGGATACAAAAGAGCTCTTAGGAGAATGCTTGAAGTCAGAAGCCCTCAACCATTCCTTTCTCTTTGGAGCAACATATGGCACCATCTTCCAGTTATCTAGATTTCTTTTCATATTGGGTACTCTCTGCTACTGGATCCTGACCATTCAATCCAGACAGATTGATGTCTGTAATTTTGGTGAGGCCTTGCTTGAGAGTTTGTTGTTGTGGCATTCTGCTTGTTAAGCTTATGACCAACTGTTGAGGTGCCTTGGTATCCTGTTGTTGCAGTAGCACCATCTTGAGACTTCTCAGTTTGGGAACTAGCCTGTTGAGGTCTGGTGAAGTTGCTCCTCCATTTCTTCAGTTCTGGATGGAGAACCCTGCAATTGACATCACTGTGACCAATCTTACCCTGTTGAGGCCTACAGTCATTCTACTTCCAAAAGCAAAATGTAAACACAAGTTATTAGTTTAGTTAATGTAAGGGTTATCCATGATGTCACATACATAGTTTAATTTAATGTTATTATCATCTATGCATCAATGCAACTCTGTGTTTGAAAAAAAAGCTATACAAAAAACTAGAGCTTACCACCACATCAATTTTGCTACAGAAAATCAGAAAACATTTGGTTTTACATATCATATTCTATCTCCTCTTTAGGCTCATGCCCTGAGAAGATGCAATGAAACATATTAATTATATTTTTTTGTATAAAATGGAAAATTAGAGCTTGAAAGTACAGAACAAGGTGACTCCCTTGTGATATTCAGGTTGGATTTATAATGTGTTGTTGTCATCATTTGAGTACACAGAATTTTTAAAAACAAAAAAGAACACATAATATAGTCAGAAGTTAAATCATAAATTACCATTGGTAACTAAGTTTCAGAATTCCAATTATAGTTTATGAAACAGACTTTATGCACAAAACCATTCATTTAAAGATATACCTTCTTCAAGATGAAGAGCATTCTCAACTCCATAAAGGTTAAAAGGAAAACACTCATGAAGAAGAGAGAGAGCTTATTAATAAATATAGAATGAAACAAGCAAATGACCCGTTACCTGACAAGTTGGAGGCGTGCTCGATTGGTTTGGTGAAGTTGGAGGCACCAGGCTCGTCATTACCAAGATCAACATCATCATCTTATCCGGCGTCTATCATTCTCTTATGCGTTCTTTATCCTCAACCTGCTCCATCATTAACAGAAGAAGTGGATTCAGACTCGTCATTTCCAGGCCTTATCTGATCGTTATCTTCCGGGCTGCCAGAATTCTCATGCTCTTTGCTCCCAGTACATATTTTCCTCACAATATGCTGCCACATATTCTTCAAGTCCTCGATAAGAATAGGCTTGATTAAAAATTCACAAGCCCCGTGTCGAATACCCCTCATGACAAGGCTAGTTCTGTCATCTCCAGACATCACTATAAAAGCAGCAGTAGATACAAATCAATACAATCTTAAACCAGCTAGTAGTAGTACCAAATAAAAAATTGTAAATTTTGCTTACTTATAACAAGAAGGTCAATTTCTAATCCAATGAGTTCGAGTAGCTTGAATCCATCCATGTCTGGCATATGGACATCACTGAGTACAACATTAAAGAACCCTTTTTTCTCCCTCAAGAGATCCAAAGCAGCAGTGCCATGAGAACAAGTAGTGACTGCAACCAAAAAATACCCAAAAAAACCACCTTTTTACAACTTGGAAACGAGCATAATTGACAAATTACATAACCAGACAAATTTCAAGCGCAAACCTGCGTAGGTGTAGTTGCAGTTCCGCAGCATTTACTTCAGGATTCTGAGGCAGGTGAGATCATTGTTGACGACCAGCACCATGAGCCCTACCGGCAACTACTCCGCCGCAGCAACCTCCTTCGCCATTGTTGCAGAATCGAGAGAATCGAGATACATGAATGGAATCAGTGGAGTGGGAGGCTCTCCTCACTGGCACGTCAATACATTATTTCATGCAAGCCAAATCAAACAATTATAAGCATAATATTAACAGTGAAAGAAACCATAAGAACAACACAGAAGGATGGTGGTATTTGAACATTCAATCCGTTGAAACTAATAGCTCAAAAGATGAATATTTAACACCGACAAAAAGATGAATTATGCAGGATCACATGAAAAATGGATGAACTTCCAAAGTAACTAAAAAACCGGGAACATTTTTTTATGACAACCTTGGGTTAGCACAATACATCAAACACCTAATAAGCATTAGCTAGAGTTTATTTGTACTTGTAAAATCACAAACCCAATCGGATAAAATTAAAAAAGATAAAGATAATTACTGAGATAGGGACGATCAGAAGTATCCCGTGGGGTTAAGAAGATGAGTAACGCTTTGGGGGCCCAAGCAGTCCGATGATACGAGCAGCTGCTTCACTGAGTCATCGTTAGAGCGACGGAGGAGAAGACACGTATGCTCTTGCGTTACCAGGAGATGACACTCGTGTCAAGTGGCGTCTTTGGTCATCCAAATCAGGTAGTAGATGGCGCGACGAAGTTGATATTGGGTGACCTCCAAACGGTTACGCGGGTGAAGAAAGGGACGGGTCGTATGGGAGAAAACACGGAAAGAATAAATCAATGGGAAATTAGAACACAAAGGGAAACTTGGAACTGGAGACATACCGGCCATTCCATGGGCATTCCCGCTTTCATAATATGATAGATAGATATGTATATACTAGGTGAAGCGGTATGCACTTTGTGCAACCAACTCGGGCTCAAACTTGAGATATTGGGCTGGTTAAGAGCTTATGCGCAGCTGAGCTCTAATTTTTTGATGGTTTTCGAATTTGAGGTCATCTTGAGCTCCCCTTTTGTGTTAAACCCGTAGACAAGAGCTCGGAAGCTCTAATGTTCGCCAGTCTTGTTAACGTGTATATATTTATATAGTTGAAAGGTAGTTTAGTCATTTTGATAGTCTCTTCATATAGACTCCCATGTATCTCTTGTTATTCATTCTCTCTAATTCAAGAACTTGGTTCTCCCAAAATCTCTCTCTCTATTGCATCTAACATGGTATCTAGAGGTTGGTTTTGTAGGTTTGAAATCGATTGAAATCCAAACCCAACAGCGTTGATCGAACTCGGCGGTGAGTTCGCTGAAGGTATTTTCAGCCATTTTCCATGCTTTGTTGATGCTATTGGTGTGTGGGTACTCGTATTTCATCTATTTGTGGTTATTTGGATGTTTTTGTGGGTTAAGCTTGTTAGGGGTTGATAATTTGGGGATTTGTTGAGTTGGAGATTGTGATTTTTTGGTTTTGTATGTGGGTTTGAATTTTTGGGCTTCAGATTTGTGGTTATTTTCGGATTGGCGCTTTTGGTATACTTTGGGTTCATTGTAGTGGACTGATTTGTTCCCTTTGTTTGTTGATTTTTTCTTTGTGTTAATCATGACGGGGGGTGGTGATTCACTCCAAGCCATTAGTGTTCGGTTGGATGGTAAGAATTATTCGCATTGGAGTAGTGTTATGAAAACTTTTTAGAAGGGTAAGACTTTGTGGGGTTATGTTAATGGTTTGAAGGTGAAGCCTACTCTCGGTTATGGGGGGTATGAAAAAGCATTTGAGACTTGGGATGCCGATAATGCTAAGATTATTACTTGGATTCACTACTCGATTGATCAGTCCATTGGTGCTCAGTTGACTAAGTATGAAACGGCCAAGGAGGTTTGGGATCACTTGCAAAGTCTCTATACTCAGTCTAACTTTGCATCACAATGTCAGTTGGAGATGGACATTCATGCACTTCGTTAGAATGATTTGAACATTCAGATTTCTATACTGCCATGTGTAGGTTGTGGGATCAATTGGCCTTGACTGAATCCCTGAGTTGACAGCTTTTGCACCCTATATTGCTTGGAGGGAACCACAACGTTTGGTCTAGTTTTTGATGGCTTTTCGTAGCGAGTTTGAGGGCTTGCGTGGGGCGATTGTCCATCGTACTCCCCTCCCTTCGGTTGATTCTGTGGTTAGTGAGTTGCTTGCGGAAGAGACTCGCCTCAAGACTACTAAGGCTGAAAGGGAGGCCCTCTTCTCCCTATGCCATCTGTTTTGGCTGCCCCTTATAGGCCTCCTTTCATGGGCATATATGCTCCTTCTGCACATGCCTCTTTTGATACGTGCAGGTGTTGCCATGAGAAAGGTCATTGGAAGATTATTTGTCCTCAGTTGTTGGCTAGGAATTCACAGCATTCTCATCCTACTTATCAACCACGTGCTCCTTGGGCACCTCGACCCCCAGTCAGGCCTACTGCTCCTTGGGAACCTCGTCATCCTCCTAATGTGCTGGCTGCTGCACCTACCCTAGATTATCAGTTGATAAGGAAGTTTCAGGAGTTCCTCATCTCACAGCCTCATGCCATGTCTGCTTCTCCCTCCCCGGATTTGCCATCATCATCATCTGGTTCAGGTATATGGATCATAGATTCGAGTGCCTCTAACTACATGTCTTCTATTCTTGAGTCTTTTGCGTCTCTATCTCCTCACTTGTCTCTTCCCATTATCACTACTAATGGCACCTCTATGCCATTGGAAGGTATTGGTCCTGTTGTTACAGCTAGGGGTGTTCAAAATTACCCGACCCGAGCTACCCGGCCCGAAACCTGAAATACCCGAATGCTAATGTCCGGGTAATTATAAGTTTAAGCGGGTCGGGTACTCAGCCCGATAATTATGTTTATAATAGGGTTCGGGTACGGGTCACTAAAATTGAGTTTTCGGGTACCCGAAATACCCGATTAAATATTATTATTACTAATAATAAGATGATAACAAATATGTTTGTTATGTTGAGTACTCATAAAAAAATGTTAATGTATATTCTCTTATTTAGCAATTTACATATTTTCGATAACACATTTTTTTCATGTACATATTACATAGAAACAGATGTAATGAATAATTTTGGCTTATATTTGAATCATTTAAGCATTTTTAATGAAAAAACACAGTTTCTTGTAGTTAAAAACAAATTATGATTTAATTTAATGTAGTGGTTGAATTTTTAGATTTTGTTTATTCTTACATATGTGCAAAATATAAACATAATAATTTAGTAAAAAGGGTTATAGGGTACCCGGTACCCGCCCCGAACTTTTCGAGTACCCGAAAGTGCGGGTACCCGCATTTCCGGGCCAGGGTACGGGTCACATTTCTTACTACCCGAAGGTGCGGGTTCCCGGAAGTGCGGGTACCCGGTTATGAACACCCCTAGTTACAGCTTCCATCTCTTTTGATCATGTTTACTATATATATAGTCTTGCCCTTAACTTATGCTATGTTGATCAATTGTGTGATTCTGGTCTAAATGTTTGGTTTTCTGATTCCCATTGTCTTATTCAAGATCATCGATCACAGATGGTGATTGGGACAGAGCATAGGCAGGGGAGACTCAATGTGTTGGACCAGCTCGGAGCATTACATGTTTTTGCTGCCTCTAATATGGATTTGTCGTCATTTTGTTTGAGTAGTTCTTCCTCACCCTTTTATTTGTGGCATTCTCGTTTGGGTCATGTTTCCGCCCCCCGTTTAAGGTTTTTAACCTCTACAGGAGCTTAGGACCATTTAACTCTCATGACATTTCTGATTGTAGTGGTTGCAAACTTGCGAAGTTCTCTGCTTTGCCTTTTCAGAATAGTGTTTCGTCATCTTTTGCCCCTTTTATCCTTGTGCATTCTGATGTGTGGGGATCCTCTCACGTGCCTATGAAAGGGGGTTCTAGATATTATGTTTGCTTTATTGATGATTTAACTCGTTATACTTGGGTTTTTCTTATGAAACATATATCTGAATTTCTGGATATTTATCGTAAATTTAGAGCTCTTGTTATGACACATTATTCTTCTGTCATTAAGTGTTTTAGGTGTGATTGGGAGGTGAATACACCTCTAATACTTTTTGCCAGCTTCTTTCTTCTGATGGAACCACTTATCAGACTTCTTGTACAGTAGGGGTGGCAAATAATCCCAAAACCCATTGGGTCCTAATAGAGTAAGTTTTTGGGATGGGAATTTATAAATCTTTTTTGTTATTGGGCTGATTTCAAATGGGAGTATTTGGGATTGGGAATTATTGGGAATTTGTTTTGGGATCCCATTTTCCCATTTATCCCATTTTTGTCTTGCCATCTCCTCTTTCCTGTTTTCTTTTCGTAGTAATTGCCCAGCTCCTTTTTATTTAATTATTTTTCCATATCTCATTTGGAATGCCACGTTTACTTAATTTGTTTTCTTTTGTTTAGTAATTAATATTTTTGCCTAACCTGAATATATAATTATGTTGTACATTTATTTCCAATTTTTTATAATTGTTTTTTTTCCTTTATCATGTATTTTCTATATTAGTTAAGTCTTTTGAAAATTCAATTTTCTTAAATGCTATGGAACTACCACTATGTATTTAAAATCAAGTGATATAAATTTATGTTAAAATATTGATCATTTTAAAATAAATATATAGTAAAACATGTTTTAATGCAAAAATTCAAGTAATTTAATATAAAAATTTAAAAAATAAAATATACAGTTCAAATTAAAAGATATACTGTATAAGTTAAATCGTATAAATATTTTCATGGAAAGTCAGGAAATTTGGGAGTTAAGGAGATTTTCTCTTTTCTATATTTGTTATATTATTTTGTTATAATTCGTGATATGAACATATCATTTTAAAAAAATGAAATTAAATTGTACCGGACTGAAAAAGTAATATCTCAATTAAGTTGAAAAATGCACAATATTATAGTTTACATTATAGTTATGCTGATAATTAAGGCCCTGTTTGTCTGAGTTTATAAGTAAAACAATTCAGTTCACTTCAATTTAATTCATTTCAGTAATTTTTTTTAATCAAATTCAGGTAAATTTAGACATGATGATCACAATTCTAATACATTACTTTTCACTTTAATTTAGTTTAACTCAATCCAGTTCAGTTCAGATATATAAGAAATAAGTTAAGGCAAACAAGCCATTAGTAATGATTAGTTTAAATTAGGATTTTAATTTTGGTTATTTAATGGATTCCCAATGGGAATATTCATTTGGGACCCATTGGGATTTAAAATTTTCCAAATATCATTTAATCCCAATCCAACCCAATCCTAAATACTAATGGGAAATTAATTTCCCAATCCCAAAACCTCTCATCCTAAAATTTCCCATCCCAAAACTTCCCAATCACTCCCAATTGCCACCCCTATTGTACAGATACCCCTCAGCAGAACAGTGTTGCTGAAAGGAAACACCGTCATCTGGTTGAGACAGCTCGCTCATTCTTGTTGTCAGATGATGTGCCTAGGATTTTTTGGGGGGAAGCCATTCTCACGGCTGTCCATGTTATTAATCGAATTCCCACCTCTCACAATTCAGGTTTGTCACCTTTTGAGAGGTTGTATGGTAGTGCCCCTTATTATTCATCCTTGCGAGTTTATGGTTGTACTTGCTTTGTTCTTAAACCACATGTTGAGCGCTCTAAGTTGTCTTCCAAGTTGGCTTTGTGTGTCTTTTTGGGTTATGGTAGTGGGCAGAAGGGGTATCGTTGTTTTGATCCAGTCAGTCAGAGATTGTATGTGTCTTGTCATGTTGTATTTTTGGAGCATATTCCATTTTACTCTGTTCCATCCACTTCCCATCAGTTGACCCAGTCAGATCTTACTAGCATTGATCCCTTTGATGTTGCCACCGATGTTGCTCTGCTGCCAGATTCTGATACTTTGGTTCCAGACACAAGCACTCCTGCTCCAGACACGGGTGTTCATGCTCCAGACATAGACACTCTTTTGGTCTCTCATCTTTCTCCTCCTCCATTGCCTCTCATGCCTGCTCTATCATCTTCTGAGATTGCGGTTCATCCTCCTCTTCGCTAGTCCACTCGTCCACGTAAGTCTACTCAGAAACCTGATTTTTCTCATTTCTTATACTCTCCTCGCTTCACTTCCTTTCTTGTGTCCATCCATTCTCTGTCTGAGCCTACGTCTTATAGAGAGGCTATTTGTGATCCCCTTTGGCAGCCTGCAATGGCTGAGGAGCTTGCTGCTTTGCATTAGACTCACACTTGGGATTTGATACCTTTGCCTTCAGGAAAGCACACCACTGGTTCTCGTTGGGTCTTCAGTGGAGCGATACAAAGCTCGTGTTGTTGCAAAGGGTTATTCACAAGAGTTTGGGATGGACTATGATGAGACCTTTGCTCCTATTGCCAAGATGACTATTGTTCGTACTATGATTGCGGTTGCCTTTGTTCGCCAGTGGAAGATTTGGCAGATGGATGTTAAGAATGCCTTCTTGTATAGTGATCTTCACGAGGAGGTCTATATGACTCCTCCTCCCAGTGTAGCACATGAGACAGGACATGTCTGTATTTTCGCAGATCTTTGTATGGTCTCAAATAAGCTCCTAGAGTTTGTTTTGAGAAGCACTCCACTGTGATTTATTCTCTTGGCTTTCGTCCCAATCTTTATGACTCTGCTTTGTTTGTCCAACATACAAGTAAGGGTCAGATCTTCCTCTCTTTGTATGTTGATGACATGATTATTACTGGTGATGACTGTGAGGGGATTGAATTGTTGAAGAAGGATTTGACTCATTACTTTGATATGAAAGATTTGGGCGTGCTCAGGTATTTTGGGTATTGAGGTTGTCTCTTCCTCAAGGGCTATCTGTTATCTCAGCCGAAGTACATACCTGATCTTTTTGAGTTTGCCCATCTTACAGACAATAAGACGGTCGAGACTCCTCTTGAGGCTCATGCTCGCTATTCTTCTACAGATGGGATTCATTTGTCAAATGCCACCCTATATCGTGCAGTCGTTGGCAGCTTGGTTTATCTCACAGTTACTCGCTCAGATATTGCACATGATGTTCATGTTGTCAGCCAGTTTTTCACTGCTCATACTTCAATTCAGTGGACTGCTGTTCTTCGTATTCTCAGGTATCTTCAAGGTACCCAGTTTCATTGTCTTCTATTCTCTTCTTCAGCATCCTTGGATTTGTGTGCTTATTCTCATGCTGATTGGGCTGGGGATCTTGAGGATCGTAATTCCACAACTGGATTTTGCATCTTTCTCGGCGACTCTCTCATTTCTTGGAAGAGCAAGAATCAGGATGTCATTTCTCGCTCTTCTACAAAAGATGAGTATCGTGCCATGGCCTCTATTACCACTGAGATTGTTTGGTTGCGCTGGTTGCTATCTGATTTTGGAATCAGACTTCCAGGTCCCACTCCATTACACTGTAATAATCAGAGTGCGGTCTACATTGCCAGTAATGCAGTGTTTCATGAGCGAACCAAACACATTGAGATTGATTGCCACTTCACTCGCCATCATTTGCAGATTGGTACGATCTCGTTGCCATTTGTTCCATCATCTCTCCAGCTTGCTGATTTCTTTACGAAGGCTCATTCTACTCCTCGTTTCCGCTTCTTATCGGACAAACTCTCAATGCTTCTTGTTGTAGCATCGTGAGTTTGAGGGGGGATGTTAATGTATATATTTATATAGTTGAAGGGTAGTTTAGTCATTTTGATAGTCTCTTCATATACACTCCCATGTATCTCTTGTTATTCATTCTCTTTCCATTGCATCTAACAGTCTAACCCTAGCAGTTTATGGATTCAGCAGTTGACCTCAGAGGCGAATCTAGAAATATATTGATGGTGTAACAGCATTAGATATAAAAGTTACATTAACTTAATAAATTAAACAATGCCTTATTACAATACTTTTTCCGAAACATACTGTCGGCAGGCTTCATAATTTCAAAATCTTCTATAACATCTTCATCATTCACAGTTACAAACAAGTCTTGGTCTAAAAAATTAATTAAGCTATCATTCAACAATTGATCACTCATACTATTCCTCAACTTATTTTTAATGACCAAATATGCTGAGAAAATAGCCAACTTGCTTTGATTTAGGTTTGAAATTGACCTTTTCTTTTCTATTCATATAAATGACTGTGTGCCTTGTTTTTGTTTATGATTAAATCAACTCTTCATTTCTATTAATCAAAGGGTAATACTATTTTTATATGTATGATGCGTTTGCGTCTGGCGTTTACTTTATTTTTTTTTTTAGTTAAATTAATTAACTTTTTTTTTGTATTGATAGATTTTTTTTTGATTAAATCAACTCTTCTTTTCTATTAATAGAAGAGTAATATTTCTTTTACATGTGTGAAACATCTATGCGTCTGGTGTCGGTGTGCTTTGTTTTTTTTTTATAGTTAAATTAACTTTTCTTTTCTATTAATAGAATGGTAATCATTTTTTATATGAGTTAACATACATACTAATACTAATCTATACTATGCTTTAAAAGAGGATGGATTAGAATTTTGAATTATTTTTAGGATTAACCAAATATTGACACATCAGCATCTTATTTTCCCTCTTACAAATATTATTATTTACTTTAAGTTAGACTAATAATCCTACCTTTAACTTCCACTTAATGATCATTCATTGATTGTTAAAAAAATGTTTTTTTATAAAGAAGAAATGGTTGAAAGAATTAAAAGTGGCTTAATTTACCATATTAAACATCTATACTATACTTTAAAAGAGGATGAATTAGAATTTTTTTAGAATTTTGAATTATTTTTAGGATTAATGAGGAATTGACACATCATCTCCTTTATTAATTATTCAATTTGTTTGATTGGTTGATTTAACTAATAATCCATTCCTGATTATTTGAACTTTACCCCTATTAAATAAAAAATAAATCAGTCTCTACAAACTTTACTCCAAAATCAGTTGTCCGCACCTCATTTTTCCGTTTCAAACGTTAGATATAATTTTCCTCCAACGCACAATAATTATAATTATCAGTCTTTACATCAACCTTTACTTCTAATAGAGTTTAATTGTATTCCGTTACTATCCGGATCCCTTCAATTTCCAAACCGTTTTTACCCTTCAATTTTCCTTCTCATTTATGGACTTCTATGTTTAAAAGGGTGTCAAATTCATCTTCATCAGCACACTTGAAACATGCAGTCACAATATTCATTGATCGGTAGACCCTCTGGCACAAAGATCAATTACAAATAACCGTTAAATCTTATTTCAATATTAATATCATTAGATGTCAAATTGAGTTTACGATATCTGAAAATTTTTGTTCATGCTTGAATTGTCCAAGTATATCTTGATGGTCGTCTTTTTGTTTTCTATTCAGGTAGAACGTTATATGTTTTCAGGTAAAGTTGTCCTTTTGATGGCTAATATTTGAACTAATTAATTAGAAGTTAACATGTTTTAATCTGTTGTCATTTGAGTGCAATGTTTAATTGTGGTTGGTATGTTTCTAAGTATTTCAACTGCTCTCTCTCTCTCTATGTAGGGCTTTGTGTGATATATGATCATTTTTTTGACCGACTTTATTTCTTTCTTCCTGCTTGTGAGTTGCTCCAAAGTCGGCCATGTTAAATTTTCTGTACAAGTTGTAGGCAAACTTCAAGTAGTATATAGAAGTTTTCATTCTTAGTCGGCATGTTCAACCATTGCTTCAAGATTTCATTTGATGCGTATGTCCAGCAGACCATGACTAGATTTGTGTTGAAGCATGAGATACTTAGCGCAGTTGAAGTGTGTAATACTTATGCTCTAAGAAACTGCAAACCAATGACACCCTGACTCTAGAGATGTAAAAGGAACCAGAGTAATTGCATTTAACCTACTAATGGAATTTACCATATATTATTTGTAATTAGTTTTTAATTCTAAAAATAAATTTGGTACAGTACTTTTCATCTCCAACTTCAACCTTCAAAAAAATAAGAAATCTGAAGATTTACAACATGTTGAATACACCGAATGAAAATGTGGTACATTAAATTTATATTCTATGTTTAAAAATAAGTTTCACTAAAATTAACGATAAAATCTTATTGTACAAAAGATAAAATAATAATACATATAATTATTTACTTAAAACCGTGCTGAGTTGCAAAATAAAAATGCAAATAATTAATTAAATATTAAGAGATGAATTATTTTCAATAATTTCAAATTTTATAAAGAAACTATTGCTGAACTTATAACCAAGAAAAACTATAAAGAAACTATTTCAAATGTTGAATACACCAATCGAAAATGCACCATTTCTTCTTTATAGCCTGCACTTTTGTCACTAAAAACGATTTAAAACATAATTTTTAAACCATCATGACGTTCCCTTAAATGAAAACTACACTTAATGATCATCACAATTTTTTTGTTATTTTTGTAACGGTAAAAATTAATTTTAAAACCTGCATCGTAACGTTCATTGAAATAAAAACTACACTTAATCATCCGTACATATTCTTTATTATTTTTGTAATGGTAAAAACTGCCTTTATAATGGCGCATCGTATAATGGTGCATCTTATTTTTGTAACAATCAGGTGTTCGAAACGCAAATTCTTTGTTATTCTTTAATCCCTAAAGTTTAATTTTAAAACCGCATCGTAACATTTCCTTTAAATAAAAACTGCACTTAATCATTCTCACAAATTCTTTGTTATTTTCATAAAAATAATTCATGCACCCTTTCTGCAGCAATTATTTCAAAAAAAATTAAAATTTAATTTTGAAACATGCTCATAACGTTCCCTGAAGTAAAATTGCGCTTAATCATCCTCAAAAATTCTTTATTATTTTTGTAACGGTAATTCATGCAACATTTCTCCTTTATAGGCTGCAATTATTTCATTAAAAATTATTAAACTTTAACATGCATCATAACATCCGATGAAATAAAAATTGCACTTAATGACGTCACAAATTCTTTGTTCTTTTTGTAACGCTAAAACTTAATTTTAAAACCTGCATTGTAACGTTCCTTGAAATAATACTCCTTATTATTGTTGTAACGGTAATTCATGCATCATTTCTTCTTTAGAGTCTGCAATTATTTCAATAAAGTTTATTAAAACGTAACCTGCATTATAACGTCCCATGACATAAAAACTGCACATATTGATAGTTGCAAATTCTTTATTATTTTTGTAATTATAAACTTAATTTTAAAACTTGCATCATAACGTTTCCTGCAATAAAAATTGCACTGAAAATATGCGCACAAATTCTTTATTACTTTTTTTTAATGGTTATTCATTCACTCTTTATTCTTTATAGCATGAAATTATTTCATTAAAAATTATCAAAACTTAACATGCATAATAACATTTCCTAAATTAAAAAATGTACTTAATCATCCTCATAAATTCTTTGTTATTTTTCGTAAAGATAATTCATGCAACATTTCTTCTTATAGCCTACGATTATTTTATTTAAAATTATTAAAGCTTAATTTTAAAATCTGCATCGTTACATTTTCTGAAATAAAAACTGCACTTAATTATCATCGCAGAATCTTTCTTAATTTTGTTACTGTAATTCATGCATCCTTTATATTCTTTATAGGATGCAATGATTTCATTAAAAATTATTAAAACTTAACCTGCATCGTGACGTTCTCTAAAATAAAAAATGCACTTCATCATAATCGCAAATTCTTTGTTATTTTTGTAACGGTAATGCATGCACCCTTTCTTCTTTATAGCCTGCAATTATTTCATTAAAAATGACCAAAACTTAATTTTGAAATCATCATAACATTCCCTGAAATAAAAATTACACTTAATGATCGTCACAAATTTCATTGTTATTTTAGAAATGGTAAAAATTAATTTTAAAACCTGCATCATAACGTTCCATGAAATAAAAAAAATGCACTTAATCATTCTCACAAATTCTTTATTATTTTTGTAACGGTAATTCATGCACCCTTTCTTCTTTATAGCCTGCAATTATTTCATTAAAAATTATTAAAACTTAATCTGCATCATAACGTTCCCTGAAATAAAAACTCTACTTAATCATCATCAAAAATTCTTTTTATTTTTGTAATGCTAGAACTTAATTTTAAAACTTTCATCATATCGGTCCCTGAAATAAAAATTGCACTTAATCATTCTCAGGGATTCTTTATTATTTTTGTAACGGTAACTCATGTACTCTTTCTTCTTTATAGCCTGCAATTTTTCATTAAAAATTATTAAAACTTAACCTGCATCATAACGTTTCTGAAATGAAAACGGCACATAATCATCCTCACAAATTCTTTGTTATTTTTTTAACGGTAAAACTTAATTTTAAAACATGCATCATAATGTTCCCTGAAATAAAAATCACACTTAATCATTTTCACAGATTCTTTATTAGTTTTGTAGCGGTAAGTCATGCACCGTTTATTCTTTATAGCCTACAATGAATGTATGAAATTATGAAGCGTCTAGGAAACTATTATATATTTATATATACTTTCACCCAAAAGTAAACAACCACCGTCACAATCATCCCCTTTAAACATCTACCAACTTTGAATCCATATTTCTTCTTGAATAACCTATCAAGGTTTGTCTTTTCACCACTTATATGTCTGGTTTATATGATTGATTTTTGATTTATACCTAATTTTTATGAATCATGCAGCATGTCTCAAAGATACTCCTACGTCGGACAACTATCAATGAAAAATACTACATCTCAAAACCCGTTTTCACTCATGGACAACTATAAGTTGCTGTCTCTAGGGTAAAAAATAAAAATGGTTGAAGATTTTGATTTTTGACAAGAATGATAAACCGATCCATAATACCGTTAATGTAGTTTATAATGAAGTGTTTTAAGAGTTGGGAAAATAAGATTATGTAATTTCTTAATTTCTTAAATTCTTGAAAACGTAACAATGTTTTAGCGACCAATTTTTTTGCCAAAATGCTATTACATTGTATTACTTAACTGTTACAAAATAATACGTGGTCAAGATTATTTAACTGTAATTATTTTATTAAACTAAATTATAATATTAAATTCTCGTGCATCGGCACGGGTTATTATACTAGTTAAATCTTATTTACTAAACAAATTCTTCATCGATCGCTATCCTTCACATGTGTTCAAGATAGCATACCTTGTTTGTTTTATGCAAATTGCAATATAAAATATGAACATCTAGTGCATTGAAAATGGAGAACTCCAGATACAAACTCTTATGTTGTCAATGCCTAAGCTTTTCTTTGTCCTGACAGTAAATGTGAAATAAAATGCAGAAACGAAATGCTTTTCATTAATTTACTCAAAAAGAATTTTTTTTTTTTACCATCTCACACAATCTGTGACATAGGTTCACATCAAAATTCGATCTTGTCAAACAAAAAGGCATTGTTGATGAAAAGTAATGATTTTGCTTAATAAAAAATGTAGGGTGATTATTTTAATTTAACATTTGCAGAAGAAGGAACTGTTTTTCCCTCGCTTAATACTGAAAAGGTACCCTTAGAAACGTGTTGAATGTTGCATTCCATTCTAAACTGCTAAATGTTTTCACTTTTCACTTTGCTTAATTTGTGAGTGAGAGGTTCCATTCTAGTATATATACACATAGGTCTAGTCACTTAGTCCTCCACAGACAATTGCAACATCAATCTTACCTAACTCCATTTGGCAATGCACAAACTTTATTACATCGGCTTTGCAGTTGTGGATGTCTCCTCACAACCTCAAAGGGATATGTTGCAGCTTCTGCACAGACACCAGAAATAGCACCACGCAGTAAGGTTCTAATTGGTCCCAGCTCCAGCTGATCAAGAGCATTTAGTTGTCCACCATGTGTTCGTAGTTTCTCAAATCTTTTCTTTCCTTCATTTGAGTGCAAAAAAGCCAATTTCAAAATATCCTAGACACCATGGAAAACAACAGCTGAAGGGACAATGGTTAAAATGGAGGGTACTAAGCCGTTGTAAAGAGAAAAGACTCCTTCGTTCATAACCACATGACGAAATGCACCTATTACACCATCCAAGGCTTCTCCGCCTGGTGCCACCAGCTTCGTCTTGATTTAAAAGATTTCAAATGAAGTCAAGAACACAATTGAAACTTCTGCCAGATTCTTTAATATGGGAACATGAAAATATGGTTTTTGTAGGTAGGAAGTAAGTGTTAACTAACTTCTTACGAGGTTATTGCATCAATGTACACTGGCAAAGAGCAGTTCAAGGTGTACAAGTGATAAACATTAAAAGTAAAAAAATTCTATTGCCAATATATTAAACACCTGGTATGCATCAAAAATGAGTTTAATACTACCTCCAAAAGTAACAGCATAATAAGAAATTAGGTTAGATTTTACAGATGATTTTAAGTAACCATCACTGAAGGTGTTCCTTTCCTTTGCTTTTGTTCCTTTGCTTTCATTACTAAACTGGCCTCAAATTGAAGAGGTGATCAGATGCGTGTTTTTTTAACGTCACAAATGTATTTGCACTTATTATTTATTACCTCTATATTCCAATCTGTTCTCCATGTCATGAAACACGGTGGAAGAGTCTGAGTGATCACTCCACATATCATTCCAATCCATGCATATACCCTGTCAATCATGAAGTTAGAACAACAATGCTTTCAATGTAGCAACCACCTACATTTCCACATATAAATAGAAGGATCAAATATGTATACCTTGACTTGCAAATGACCTGCATACTATTGCAGGCAGTAAGTTTTCGTGTCCTTATCAGACAAAAGAACTGGTTGGGGGACGAAAGGTTTGTATGTTGTCCGCCTAGTAGCTGCAAGCGCTTGGGCCTCTTGTAATTCCCAGGAAATGAAATTCTCTTTTATGTCAGTAATTCCCTAAGAAGATGAACATATCAGAAAAGTAAAGGATGATCATCAGTTCATAATGACCAGATACTAAACCAAGACGATAATAGTTTGGAGCATTGTCAAAATTACGGAACAAAATTCAAAAACATTGTTCTTTCCTTAAGAACAACAGTGACTGATACGCTTAACAAGTCAATCATCTTTGCTTCCTATCAATCGAAAATGATCAATTGATCATCCATACAGATATACATAAACTATTAATCACATGTAACACAACTCCCAACCAAACTGATTTTACTATGATATAAAAAAGTAACCTTTGCTCTGAGAAACTTAAACAGTAGCCAAATCAAAGACGTACGCACCCACCAAGCAATCTCAACAGAACACATTACAGAACACATTGTTATAATCATGATAGAATAAAACCCAATGACCCAATTACACAAAAGAATAGAAAAGCACAATCTTATGAGACAATCAAAGGCAGAGAACATGTAAAACTCAGAATGAACACAAATACAAGTCCAAACAAAATATCAAACACTTTGTGTGCATGATTATTCACAGCCAACAGAAACGAGTAAAACATAAATTGATGAAGACAAAGAGAAACCGAGCTTACAAGAGAACGGAATGGAATTGAACAGAAAAAGGCGTGGTGAAAATGGGAAGAGATAATTTCTTGGCGTGGTGAAAACCGATGATTCCATGAGCAGGCAGGTGCCGAGCTGAGTCATTGCTTGGAGAAGATAGGGAGAAGCCACGTTGATTTGGGTTTACGAGCGAGTGACGAGTCATGGTCGCCGATCTGTGGTAATAACAATCAAGCTGTGGAGCCATCGACTGGGACCAGATTAGAAGGTAGGAGACGTGAAGAATCATTTTGATTAAGCAGAGAGGAGGACATGTTTTGGAAACTAAAAATAAGTGGGCTACCGTACCTGAGAATGCTCATAAAAAGCGGACTCCCTCTTTTAGTATATAGTAGATATATATAAATCACTAAATAGTATGGAGTGATATTTATTTGTAAAGTCTCTTGAAATACCAACTTTTCTAAATGGTATGGAACTATTACAGTGAATTTAAACTCAAATTACCTATTTTTGTGTTAAAACATTGATCATTTTAAAGTATATATATGTGTATATATACACACATATAGGAAAATGATCAGGTGAGACACCCTCTTAAAGTGTGGCAGGCTGCCATAAGTATGGCAGCCTTTGGACCGTCTAATTTGTTGATCTAATGGCCAGATTTATTGGAGCATTTTAAAGAAAAATGCGGATCTTTTTTCTCGGGTCGGGTCATAAAAAGATCCACGATATCTAAAACATACTACATTAATTATTTTCTTTTTAGTTTCTTGTCATCACGTGAATTTTGTGTGAGGTCTGATGTGACCCACAAAGTCACCCCTTTTAAGTTGAAGTAATTAATCGATTGAAATATAAGCATCTTGATTTTTTTAAAATTGATTTTCTTTAAGTTTTACGTACGTGAAGATGTTATAAAATATGTTAATAAGTGTTTTAAATGATACTTCTAGGTGGTTCAAGTATAATATTAAAATACTTTAAAATATACATGTAATGCTTTCAATTATACGTTTAGGTGATTCAAGTATAGTGTGAAAGTGCTTTAAAATACGAATGCTTTAAAGTATATTTGTAAGTGCTTTAAATTATACGTGTATGTGGTTCAAGTATATTATGAAAGTGTTTTAAAATATACTTGTAGGTGCTTTAAGTTTTACTTGTAGGTACTTCAAATTATTTGTGTAGGTGCTTCACGTATAATGTGAAAGTATTTTAAAATGTGGGTCCTTTAAAATATATTGGTAAGTGCTTTAAATTATAAATGTAGTGTTTCAAGTATAATGTGAATGTCTTTTAAAATTTATTTGTAAGTGTTTTAAGTTTAACTTGTAGGTGCTAGAGTATTATTTGAACATTACACTTTGAAGCACTTACAGTATTATTTAAAGCACTTACAATTTAAAACACTTTCAAATTATATTTGAAACACCTAGAGTAATATTTTAAAGCACCTAGAGTAATATTGTAAAACGATTACAATTTAAAGCACTTTCACGTTATATTTGAATCACCTGGAGTAATATTTTAAAACACTTACAATTTAAAACACCCTCACGTTATATTTCAAGCACTTAGCGTATTATTCAAAGCACCCTCACGTTTTATTTGAAGCACTTAGAGTATTATTTAAAACACTTACAATTTAAAGCACTTTCACATTATATTTGAAGCACATAAAGTAATATTTTAAAGCTCTTACGATTTATAAAACACTTTCACGTTATATTTGAAGCAACTAGAATAATATTTTAAAGCACTTACAATTTAAAACCCCTTCACGTTGTATTTGAATCACCTAGAGTATTATTTAAATCACTTATAATTTAAAGCACTTTCACATTATATTTGAAGCACCTAGAGTGATATTTTAAAGCACTTGCAATTTAAAACACCTTCACGTTATATTTGAAACACCTAGAGTACAATTGTTATATGGTATCCCGGGTGTATGTATCCCACATTGATGTGTAGTAACAATTATATATTTACTATTTATAGAAATACAAATTACAATACACAATCATACAAATTAAAATGTATATTCTTAAATTTTAAAATGCACTTGGGGTATGTACCCCTAGTGTATGGTATAATTTGCGCCTAGAGTAATGTTTTAAAGCACTTACAAATTAAAACAATTTCACGTTATATTTGAAGCACATAGAATAATATTTTAAAACACCTACAATTTAAATTATCTTCACTTGAACTAATTCATAATAAAATAATTAAAATATGCTTACAAAATAAATAAAAAATGTGCATGAAATAAGAGTAAGGTTCTAATCAATAATTAAAAAATAAAAATAAAAAATATATATAAAGGCATGAGTGGCAAAGTGGGCACATGAAAATAAACTAACGTGTGCACTAAGAGCATCCACAATGGGATGGATTTGCTTGTGTTTGGCTACCCCATGTCCCACCCCATCTGCCCCAAACCCACCAAACCCCACAATGGGATGGGTTTCACTTGTTTTTGGCCCAAACACGTGGGGAATGTGTTTGCTTTGAAAACCCAGCATTTGGAAAAGGCTGGTGGGCCCGCCTGACATTGTGGGCCCAGAAACTTGGGCTCCTTTTTTTCCTTTAGTTCCTGCCGTTGCCATTTCTTCCGTTGCCATACTAGCCGTTAGTCAAAATTTAAATTCTGATTCAAAATATATGGACACGTGGCACCTTCTGATTTGGCCACGTGTCAAAAATGTTTTTTTGTTTGTTTTTTTTTCAAAAATAATGATAATTTAAAATGTATTTTAGCCTGAATTTTTGTTCTTTCCCCCTCTATAAATACCATACATTCTACCCAACAATTCCACACACCATTCTTAACCCAAAAATTGCTCCCAATTTCTCCATCATATCTTCTTCCAAATTTTTCTCCATTTGAATTCAAATGAATTCTCGTCCTTTTAAGGGTAGGGGTAGAAGTAATCCTACACCACGCCTTCCGATTTTACCAAATAACGCCCAAATGTCTCCTACTTCCTTGAATCCAAATTCACAAAATCCATACCAATTTCCTCATAATCCTAACTATGATTATGGAAATGACTATCATCCAAATCTAGATTCTATTAACGATGTCGAAGGTTATTTTCAAACTCAAGGTGCTCCGAGCCAACATACTAGCACCCATCCATATGAAGAACGAGGTTATTCGTGTTTTTATTTTCTTTTAACAATTGCTTTATTTTATATGATTCTAAATCATTATGTAATACTTATTCTACATATGCAATATTTTTATTAGTATAGTTGACAAATTTTGATATTTATTTCCCATGAATACTTGCAAGTATGAAGACGAACAAGTTGTAAATATGCATGTATTCATAAATAGTTTATGCTAAATAGTTATGTTACATACTTATTAAACTTGTGTTTCATGATTTAAAGTATGTATACACCAATTTCATGGAATTTAATGTTGTCATGTGATGAAAATTTTATACATATATACTTATTTAATGTGTGACAAATATTCAAAGAATTTGAATATTTTCGTAATTTTAGTATGAGAGTGTACATATTATTGTTGCATAAAAATTACATTTTTTTAACAAACTTTGCTTCTCTTGATTAGGCAATATGCAACATCGCGAGAAGGTTGATGATGAAGTCGTGATAATTTCTGATAGTACTAAGAAGAAAGGGAAAGCTAAGGCAGTCGCGTGGTCTCATGAAGATGATATAGCTCTAGTTGGTGCATGGTTCAACCATTCTCAAGATCCTATAAAAGGTACAGGCCAGAAACGGGAAATGTTTTGGCAGAATATTATGGATGAGATCAATGGATGTTGCCCGGCTATCAGGTCAAAAGAAGCAGTCAAATCACATTGGAATAAAATGGCGAATCATATGGCAAAATATGTTGGATGTGAAAGACGCGCCAACAGCCACTACCAAGGAGTTAGGAGCGGCGGCAACCCTGATGATGTTAGGAAACTTTCCATGGAATTATTTTTGATGGAAGATCAAATTACAGGTCCATTTGATTTTTTCCATGTTTTAGATCTTTGCAAACATGCACCCAAATTTTTGGCTGCTTATACCAATGACATTGGAACACATCAAGCAGCATTTGTGTCTGGTGGGGGAGATGAAAATATAGAGCGAGGAACCACTATGGATCTTAGTAGCAATAAAGAAAGTCCCAATTTTCCATCAAGACCACCCTATATCAAACAGGCTAAACTGAAGGCTAAGGGAAAGTGTATGGCCAAGGGCAAAGGTGACGGTAGTGGTGCCCGTACTTCGACTAGGAAGTCTACAGAAACCCCCAAGTTTGTAGTAGTGAGATGGTAGAATTTGAACAGAAACGAATGAACTTTGCAATTGAGCAGCGGGCTTATGTTGATAAACAACATCGACATGACGAGCAGCACGCCAAACAAATCCACATGAATTATAGACACAAGATTCTCAACACTTTGATCAACAAGGCAAATCCGAACCAGACGGAGATCGAAATGCGTGACGCTCTCATGAAGGAACTGCTTGACAAGAAGGCAGATGGGTTTTAGTAATAATTAGTTAGCCTAAACCATGCTCTGTATTTCTAAGCTTTGTATTTGTATTATTGTCAAATAATTTGTCAGACTAGATCAATATGTTATTTTATTTGTAAAAGCCATTTCATTAATTATAATTAATTCAACATATCTTCAAGTCGGTAGATAAGATAATTCAAGCCCTCACTCCCCGACATACTTGAACACAATTTCCTTGATTTATCACATCATATCTTCAAGTCAGTAGATAAGATAATTCAACCTCCCACTCCCCAACATATTTGAATACACTTTTCATAGATTTGTCACATCATATCTTCAAGTCGGTAGATAAGATAATTCAAGCCCCCACTCCCCGGCATACTTGAACACACTTTTCCTTGATTTGTCACATCATATCTTCAAGTCGGTAAATAAGATAATTCAACCTCCCACTCCCCGACATATTTGAATACACTTTTCATTGATTTGTTACATCATATCTTCAAGTCGGTAGATAAGATAATTCATGCCCCCACTCCCCGACATACTTGAACACACTTTTCATTGATTTGTCACATCATATCTTCAAGTCGGTACATAAGATAATTCAAACTCGCATAACAATGTGTATTCATCCCAACATTTTCTATATAAACTCATCACATCACTCCTTGTTATTCATCCTTCAACTCAAACTTTCAGACTTTGCATCTCACAATATTACAATAATGTCGTTCTCTAATTCTGATGATGAAGGAGAGTCATCAAACTCAGTTCCACAATACGAACCTTTTAGATATGAATTTTTAGAACCATTGTATCCGTGTCCCAACTTTGCAAGCTTGTACCCAGAAATGTCATCCCACCATCAAGAAGCGGAGGAGGCTGGGTCCTCCGAAACTACCCCCATCCAGCCTAAGAAAAAAAGAAACCACATCAAGCGAGACCGTGTTGCGGCTCAAAATGCAATTCAAAAATACTATTTTAACCCACCACTTGAAAGAACGTATAACGATAAGCAATTTCGCAACAGGTATCGTATGCAGAGGTCTTTATTCCAGAGAATCGTGGATGATTTAGCCAACCACGACCCATATTTCCAGCAAAAGCTAGATGCAACCGGTGTTCTTGGATTTTCACCAATCCACACGTGTACGGTTGCAATGCGTCATTTAGCTTACGGTTGTTCAAACGACCAACAAGATGAGACCTTCCAGATTGGCGAAACGACAACCAGGGATATTGTCAGACACTTTGTTAGAGGAATCATTTCGCTCTACAAAGGTCACTACCTGCGGCCAACATTGCCAAACGACATTGCGCGCCTTAAAGAAGCAGGTCGTCAGCGTGGATTCCCTGGAATGATCGGAAGTGTTGATTGTATGCACTGGGAATGGCAGAATTGCTCCACTGCTTGGAGGGGCCAATACCAAGGGAGAGATGGTAAAGCCACAGTCATATTGGAAGCAGTGGCCTCTTTCGACACACACATATGGCATGCCTATTTTGGTATGGCTGGATCAAACAATGATATCAATGTGCTTCAAAGATCAGATTTGTTTGATGATATGTGCGAGGGAAGGGTCCCCGGTCGAATATGAAGTGAATGGAAACGCTTACCACCATGGTTATTATCTTACTGATGGGATCTATATTATCTTACTGTACGAGGGAATGGGCAGCCTTCATTCCAGCCTACATTGCTCCAAACACTGATAAGATGAGAATTTTCACCAGGCGTCAGGAGAGTCTGCGTAAAGATGTTGAACGTGCTTTTGGAATTCTACAAGCTCGATTTGCTGTGATCCGTCGCCCGGCCTTGTATTGGGAAATGAAGATGCTGAGGAGGATTATGATTGCATGTATCATATTGCACAATATGATAGTTGAAGATGAACGTGAATCTTATGGGTTTACAGTTAAACCCACTGATTATGATCTGTGACACCCCCAACTATACTCAAAATTATTAAACAAGTCTATCTAAGAGCGCCTGCTGCCTGGTTCACTCCAAGGCTCAAAACAGAGAATGGAGAGGGCATTTTAGAGCATAAGTAGTGTTTTATAATTACAGTAGTAACAAACCCAATTCAAACTACATTATATACAAGGTACACAAGCCATTCATAAACTAACAGTAGATCAAACTAGTACTTCAAAATAGTACAGTTGTTGCAGCGGATTTAACGACATCAAAATAGGACTTGGGGCAGAAGTCACCCTAGCATATATTCACCTCATCCTAGGTCTGCCATGCCACAAATAAACAAACAAATGAGCTTTCGCTCAGTGGTGCCTCCTTAAAGAATGTATATAAATAGTGATATTCAAGTGTAATAACATTTCAGCCAGAATGTCAATAATTCCTTACAAATAACGTTTCCTATTAAATAAGTTATGAATATCAGAGATATGCCTCTACACCACCCACATAGCACATATGCACATCAATCATCCAGTTTGAATACTATCCTGTCAAGATTAAAGTTTTTCGAAATCATCAAGTACTAGCACATAGGCTTAAACCCATCTAAGGCAAGAAGTTACAGTAAGGAAAATAAATTTGCTAATCATTATGCAACATGTATTCAGCTCTTTTCTTCCAAAATATATGTATATGTATATATATATATATATATATATATATATATATTTTATTATTATTACATCCAGCTAGAAAACTAGTCCATCATGCAACAAGAAAGTTTAACATTCTTTCCAAACTCTGATCCTTTGCTATTTAAATCAATTCAACTAACTTTACAAAAACCTTAGGTAGTCAGTAACACAAGAATATTTACACCTCACTATATTTACAATTCAATCACCTTTTCCAAAACATATTTACTTAACAATTTCAATCAAATTAACATTAGATCAGAATGGAGCAATAATTTAACCAACTAATACTAACTCAAAGCATCACAATTTACAGAGAAGAACACATATATTCCAAACAGTAGTCGTGACCACTTTTAATATACATATATATAAAGGATTCTAGAGGTGGCTCCCGTGTGCAGCACTTAGGTCCATTTGGATTCTAGAGATGGCTCACCCACACGTAGCACTTAGGTCCGCAGGGATTCTAGAGATGTTCACACGTGGGTAGCACTTAGGTCTGTAGGGATTCTAGAGGTGGCTCACCCACACGAAACACTTAGGTCCCGGTATCACAAGATTCTAGAGGTGGCTTCCGTGTGTAGCACTTAGGTCCATTTGGATTCTAGAGATGGCTCACCCACACATAGCACTTAGGTCTGTAGGGATTCTAGAGATGTTCACACGTGGGTAACACTTAGGTCTGTAGGGATTCTAGAGGTGGCTCACCCACACGAAACACTTAGGTCCCGGTATCACAAGATTCTAGAGGTGACTTCTGTACGTACGTAGCACTTAGGTCTCGGTATATAAAATAGATTGTCAAATCAATAGGTGCAAGCTGATCAGGTTGCCCTCATAAGATTTCAATTCAAGTAACCAGTAAATTCTGATTTCATCATCAACAGACCCATAATTATACCCAGCAACTATTACCAAACTATGAAATTAGTTTTCATTCGTCAATTCACCACATAGTTATATCCAGCCATCATGTCAGAAATATATAGCACAATGTATATTTTTTACAACGATATAACATATAAAATCTAGATAAAACATAGTTCACTTCGTAGTTCATATCGCAAATAACTGAGAGAGACCCTTCAAGTTGACAGTAACAAGGCAATCTCATGTATCACATAGTATGAAGACAAGTTAAGGAAATCAGTCACAACCCTCCTAAAGCCAATCACAGAATATATAAACCAATATGTAGTCCAAGGGATTTTCCTAACAAAATATATGAGAAAGGTTATAAAAATTGATTTAGCACAATTAGCACATAGGCATGGCAGCCCCAAAACTTTATATCAAAATATAAAGTTTTGAAGAGTGAGAACACTCACCTTTTCCGTGGCCCAACTTCAAGAATCAATTTTATTTTAGTGCTCTATCAAATCTGTTGATAATCAAATATGGATATTGGTCAAGATGTGTTACCAATGAATTTTTCACCTTAATCAAATTTCTTTAAAGTCTCCTCGAATATAATTAATCCCTTTACTTCTTGAAATCCTCCTCTTTTAACTCTTTTCTATTTACTCACTAATATTTTAACTATAAGGTGTATAGTCCAATTTCACGATTACAGTTCAATATGATACTACAATTCTAAATTTACAATTACTTTAGATTTAGAGTAGTCAATATATATGAAACAAAGTTAATTCAAGTTTTCCTGTTATTCTGCTTATAAAACTTATCCATATTTGATTAAAATCTATATTTCAACTTTCAAAGACCAAAACATATCAACATCGTATGGATAAAATCAAAATATGTTTAAGTCAAGTTATTTAAAATTCTGAATCCCAAGGTTCTATTAAATATCAATTCCAGCAGCTTTACGGTCATGACGGTCAGTGGTTTTGACACCAGGTAAAATTGTTTAATGAGTTATGATGTAGTCTAGTGTCTGAAAATCACACTTAAACAAGAATCAACCAAACAGAGTTACAGTTAGCGAGTTATGATTATTTTAAGTTAAGTATGCCAAAACTCCTTAGTCTGCAGTAGTTTGAACGCAATAGGCAAGAACAGGATTATCTAATTCATTGTTTATCCGATTCTGACAATTTCAAGTTCTATATTTTAGCTTATCTCCCAAGTATCACTGAGAAACAAAGCTCGACAGAATCAGAGTAAGGGTTTAGCAGATATTGGCTTTTAAAATTCAGGCTTTCAACTATTCGCTGCAACACAGTACAAAAATAGACAAAACTTTAAGCCCCTTTCGCTTAATCGTTTCTTAACCAAATAAATCAGTTCTTGAGCTCAATATATAGATCTATATCCCAGGTTTTAAAATATATCACTAACAACCTTAGTAGCTTTATAGATTAAAAGATACACGCTTTTAAAATTAGCCTCCTATCTTTTAACATAATGTTCATGTTGCACATTCTCTATCAAACACAATTTCCATCTCAAAATTTCTCCCATTGATTTTCTGCTAGAAAAACACTTTGTGAACTTCCTAAAAACCATATCTGAAGTCTTAGAGACTACAGAAAATGTAACATAATATATAATAGTAAAATCTTTTTTAAAAACTTATAGTTTCCACTTCTGAAAATCTGAAACTCGCAGCAGAAGTTTGAAAGTCATTTTCAGTACCGTTTTCTCGACCAATCAAAAGTTCTTTGAGTTGAAAATGAAAATCAGTGTTTCAGGATCACAAGAAAACAAGAATCAACTAAATCGGGGTCATGGTTGGAAAGATATGGTGGTTTAAAGTTAAGCTAGTTAAAATATTTCTCGGCAGTAGCCTAAACACAGCAGATTCAAAAATCCTTTATCTCCCTCATTAGTTGGTTCATTTTAACAATTCAAAATTATACTCTATAGTTAATATTAGGAAGATCATTTTGGTATATATATATCCTTCAAAACTAAGTTCCACGCTAAGACAGAACAGGTTTGAAGAAAACAAACTTTCAGCAAACTGTCAAGCAAGAGTACAGATTCTCAACAATTATCCAAACGATGATGTCAACTCTCTAATCTATAACCAACTCACAGCTTCATAATAATCACTGTTATGATAAATTGAATAAAAGTTCTCTTAGGCATTTCTTCGAATACCTTCAGGGCCTAATCTTTTAAGCATTTAAATATGAGATTCTTCTTACATATCCCATAAAATTTCTTATAACCCATGAATCCTACTGTTTTGTAGAATTAACAGAGAAGATACAATCCCTAAACCCAAATTTCCAATGAACTCAATCTTCTACATAACCTCAAAAACGTACCTCTTACTCCCAGGAATAATGACAATGTTTTCCTCTCATTTTCTTCCTTACAAGTTTTTCCTTGATTCTTCGATCCCCATCGTATTTTACTGCTAAACTACATTTTCCCTCTGCTTATTCTCACAGATGATCTAACCCTCTTTTTTAGTTCATGCACATCTTTATCTTTATTTTATATTGTTTTAATTTTTACCGGTACACGTGTCTTACTCATCATTCTATTACTCTCACTAAAGAGAAAATCTCCTAAAAGTCCAACTTTCCTGTTCCATAAAAAGTTTTTATACGTTTTAACTTATACATTGTACCTTTTAATTTGAACTGTAAAATTTGTTATTTGAATTTTATTAATGTTTTAATGTAAATTCATGAATTTTTGCATTAAAACATGTTTTACTATATGTTCACTTTGATACTATCAATGTTTTAACACAAAATAGTATCACTTGACCTTAAATATATAGTGGTAGTTCCATAACACTTAGGAAAGTCGGACTTTCTAGAGACTTTGCACTCACTAAATCCCACGTTTCTATTCCTCTACACTCTTCATGCTAATTAAGAATATATTTACCATGTACTCATTCTAATTACTACATGATTAACATTTTATTTTCTCATATATTTATTATTAATAATTGTATGCTCAATATATTACTCACTCTGTGTCGACCCTTCTCTATACAGCTGACGACCAAAATCCTTACTTCACATGTTTTATTTATACAACAATCCATCTAATAAACCTTTTGTTACTTATTAATTTATAAAATAAAATAACACTATTAAAACCTCTTCTTATTTTGTATGTCATCTTACATCTCCATGATGACACATGCTAAGGAAAAGAATGACAAGTAATTTTTTTTCTTGTTTTATAATAATATTACTTTATTTTTCTTCAGTCTTGATCAGTTATAAATATTATTATTATTTTTCAATAATTTATATGGTTTACTTTAACTTTACAATGCACTAAATTCCCGAAAATTCTTGGAATACTTTCTCTCACCCTTCTCTATTTTGAATCATTCTATGAGAAAAACACTGTCGTGTCCGTCAACAAATATAGGTCTTCACATGATCACCCTGACCCAAATATGGAATGGCACTACCAAGCTGGGCAACGCGCCAATCTTGCTGCTTTCCGGAAAAATTGGGCTGACATTCGCAGCAGGGATCTATATAATCAATTGATGTATGATCTCACGGAGCACGTTGCCCAACACGAAGCGCAACAAGGGAACCGTACCTAAATCAAACCGTTCGAGTGTTTTTTAAAATCTGTTTTGTGTGTGTAATAATTGGTCAGACTAGATCAATATTTAAGTTTTCCATTTTTAATAATTGGTCAGACTAGATCAATATGTATGCTTCTTTTTTTATTGTAATGTAATCATCATTAATTACTTGTTCGTTTGTCGAATTCAGATCAGTTTTTTTTTTACATTAAAAAACAAATTTCAAATATGTAAAATTATTTTAATTCACTTTTTGTATAGATTAGTTTGAATATGTTCAAAAAATATTCATATCATGAGCAACCATAAATTATATATGCATATTCCAAAACAAAATGAATAAATATGTTGGTAAAAACATGTGGGTTCCATGAATAGTTGCTGAATAGTTGTTGGGTTGTTTTTCTAGTGTGGAGATGTGTTTGAGGTGGTGTTCCAGTGTTGTGTTTGATAAGTTGAATAGTTGATTTAATAATATTTAAAGTGTGAAACACAAGGGGATTGTGTTTGGGTGGTATTTCGATTGTGGATGCTCTAAGAAGTGAGAAATGTTGAAGCAGAAACACGGATATATATATATATATATATATATATATATATATATATATATCACCCGAATCACTCTTATAACCCGGAAGAGACAACCCGTGAGATTTAATATTTCCAGCCTTTTAAGTAGCCGTCAGATTAAAATTTAAATGGCTCAGATCGTGCCACACTTTAAGAGACTGTCACACTTTAAGATGGTGTCTCACCGGATCCCTCCCCTACATACATATATATATATACATATATATATACACATATATACATATATATACACATATATACATATATATATATATGTATATATATACATACATATGTATACATACATACATATGTATGTATATACATACATACATACATATATATATACATACATACATATACATACATACGTATATATATACATACATACATATATATATACATACATATATATATACATACATACATATATATACATACATACATATATATATATATATAGAAACTGATAGCACAAAACAAGTTGCCTACTTTATGGATTGATTGATGATGGACACAATTATGCTGCTGAAGATCTTGCCGGAGACTGGAGCGCTGTTGTTGCTTCTATTATTTGCTGCTAAAATTAGTTTGGTAAATCTACTGGAGATGAAGGAAATCCTTCTGCATACTATGGTTTCTTTGGATTATCAGTTGGTAAATTATCCTTTCCTTTTACTGGAAGTAGACACATATAATGAAGAATTTGGCACTTTGATATATTCTGTTTTTATCATTCAATAAAATATCATGGTATTAAGAATTTTGGAATGGAGGGCTGGAGCCAGGCAATGTATGGCGCCAGTGAAACTCATATAATACAGTATGATTCTAGAGATTGTTCCATCTCATCTTTGGTTTGTATCAGAATTGAATTTGTTTGGGAAAATTGAATTGTTTAATTCCTTTGAGAGATTTATTATGTAAGAAAACTAATCTGTGATGCTTATAGGTTTCCTTACAAATATATCTTGATTTTATTCTAGCTTAAATTCCAAATATGCCATTGTGATATGGAATATAAACTTTCTTAGCCTTGCTGACATATTGTGTTTACTTTGGATAGATCCATAAGCTCAAATTTGGTTGAGCGCTCAAATACAAGTTTATTTGAGAGGATGGTGGTTCGAGCCCACCTGGATCCCTTGAATTTGTTTGAATAGATGTTTAGGTTTGTCTGTGAATCTCACTAGCAATGGCAAACTGTGGTTCATATCTATGTTTAGCACGTCGCAGATTCTGTAACTCATAACCAATGTCTTAAACTGTCCCAGAATTGAGGTAGGAGGTGTTCTTAGTAGTGTGACAAGTCTTGTATCCTTGCCAAGATGTTGTTGTAAAATATTCTTAGTATATACGTGAATTTTTTCTGTTGCTGCTTCCAAAAGTAGCTAGCACAGAAAGACATGTAGACAACATTATTTCAATGCTGGTCATCAAGTTTTTAGAATGTATATAGTGTGATGCATGCTATTTTTTAGGTGCACTAATAATGTTTATTATTATGTTGTTTGGTGGAGGTGAAAAGGGTTCTTAAAGTTGGCTGAAAGTTCTTCAATCTGACTTTGGTAGAATGGATGTGCTTATTTGTGAGTTAGTTTCATTTTATCTTCCATGTTTATGTCGAGGAATGGATGTTCTTATATAGCTGAAATTGTGGTTTCAACTTCTGAAATTGTGGTGTCATAAGAATTTTCTATTGGTATCTTGCTGATGGTGATTTTCCTGGGTACAACTTCTTCTGTCAAGTTCAGAAGAACCAGGGTGCAAAAACACTGTAGAGATTGAGTCTGAGGATTTCTTTGATACTGGGATGGAGATGGAGCCCATATTCCAGGCAGTAGAAACAAGCGAGTCCGGAAGTGCTATGGAAAGATCTGATAACTATAAAGGAGTTGAGAAACAACTTGATAACTCTGAAAACATGGACGTTTTGACTGCAGGAATGGGCTCTCTGAATTATTGATGGCCACCTCTAGGGAAAATATAACGTTTAGTCTGGAAACTGTCCAAGATTTTATGGAGGAATTTTGAATATTGTTGTTCAAACCAGTACCTGCGAGCTTAGCTTGCCTCTGCCTCTCCAGGAGCACGAAAGGCTAAGAAATGGTGAAAGGGCTCGGCATTCTATACAGGGCTCCAAGGTTTTTAGCTGTCTTTGAGATGTTTGTTCTTAATTTTGATATCCATCAAAGTATGCTTAGCTATCAACTTATCATATAGTGCTGATGTGTACTTGTGGCTTTGCCTTGATGAATATACTTCTCACTCTTAAAAGTTAATGGCCAATTGGCCATATGTCAAGAGCTACCATACATAATGTTTTAGTATTTCTTCATGTAGTAGCCTAATTTTCTCAGGAAAATGAATATAAGGAAACCTTTCCTGTTCTTTTTATGATATCTTCTGAAAAATGGGGGGAATGTGCCACATGGTGTTTAAACTCTTTGTATTAGTTAATTATTGTATAGGGTAAATTGGTAAAAAAAGCTTGTTTGAGAGTGCAGTATCAACTGATGATAGTCTGAGTCGCCCCTAACTAAAACCTAGAGCGTGGTACTTTCTCCAACCCTGAAGATACATTGAAATCTGAGAGTAGTTCCACTTTCTCGAGCTTGAGCCTAAAAATGCTAACTTCAATGGGATATGTTCATGCACCTAAATTAACTATATTTTAAAACTGACTGGTATGAATGCTCAGGCTCTGGTAACATGTAAAATTACTCTTCAAATTAGAGCCCTCTTTAACAAATTCTGGTAATATGCGCAGGTAGTCGGCTTAGATTTATACGGTTTTCTAACAACCTGCCTTCTCATGGTTCAAGATCATTCTATTGCCTCATAAACAATAATCCTCGCAAGAAAATCTCAAAAGCAAGTTACATACAACTTGTGTTCATTCTTTGTGGAAAAAGATATTCTGCCAGTAATGTAAGCTTGCCACAACACTGACAGCAGTATTCTGTCGCCCTCACTGATAACAGCAGTATACTCCTATGAAAAAGATATTCTGCATTTTAACACACTCATAATTTCTTTAATTATCACCAATAAGGGATGTCTAAGTATGTTTCAAATATATCTTCTAATGCATACTAATGTCATATAATTTAAAATGTTACTTCTTCTGAAAGATGGTTGCCGTGCAATGCACGGCGGACATTAAAACTAGTTGTTGTCTAATTGCTATTTGCTAATAATATTCAGGTCCTTCGGATCAAGTTGAAATCATTAATACGTTTTTTTTAAATTAATTTTAATATTATTTCATTTCTTTCACACTATTTAAAAAGTATGTTGTGTTTTAATTAAATTCTAGTTTTAAGTTACGAGTTAGTACATCTTATTGAATTCATATTATGAATTTCTTAAATAAAAATTCATAGATATTACTATCTCTTCAATTCACACTTTTCATTTTAGATTTTTTATGTATCAAAATAATAATGCTAATAAAATGAGAGAATTACAAACTCAATTTAAAATATAATTATATTTCAAGCGCACAGTACTCTTAAATTGTAGACGCCGTACCAAGAAATGCAATACCCACCGCACAAGCGTGCAGTACTCTCAAGTTGTAGACGCAGTACTGAGAAACGCAGTACTCACAGCACAAGCGCGCAGTACTCTCAAGTTGTAGACGCAGTACTGAGGAATCCAGTACCCACCGCACAAGCTCGCAGTACTCTCAAATTATCGACACACTACCGAAAAACACAGTAGTCACAGCACAAGCGCTCAATACTCTCAAGTTGTAGACGCAGTACCGAGGAATGCAGTACCCACAACACAAGCGCGCAGTACTCTCAAGTTGTAGACGCAGTACCGAGGAATGCAGTATCCACAGCACAAGCGCGCAGTACTCTCAAGTTGTAGACGCAGTACCGAGGAATGCAGTACCCATAGCACAAGCGCGCAGTACTCTAAAGTTGTAGACACAGTAGCGAGAAATGCAGTACCTATAACACAAGCGCTCAGTGATCTCAAATTGTAGACGCAGTACCGAGAAATGCAGTACCTATAACACAAGCGCGCGGTACTCTCAAATTGTAGACGCAGTACCGAGGAACGCAGTACCTATAACACAAGCGCGCGGTACTCTCAAATTGTAGACGCAGTACCGAGGAACGCAGTACTCACAGCACAAGCGCGCAGTACTCTCAAGTTGTAGACGCAGTACCGAGGAAGGCAGTACCCACAGCACAAGCGCGCAGTACTCTCAAGTTGTAGACGCAGAACCGAGGAATGCAGTATCCATAGCACAAGCGCGCAGTACTCTCAAGTTGTAGACGCAGTACCGATAAATGCAGTACCTATAACACAAGCGCGTGGTACTCTCAAGTTGTAGACGCAGTACCGAGAAATGCAGTACCTATAACACAAGCGCGCGGTACTCTCAAATTGTAGACGCAGTACCGAGGAACGCAGTACCTATAACACATGCGCGCGGTACACTCAAATTGTAGACGCAGTATCGAGGAACGCAGTACTCACAGCACAAGCACGCAGTACTCTCAAGTTGTAGACGCAGTACCGACGAATGCAGTACCCACAGCACAAGCGCGCAGTACTCTCAAGTTGTAGACGCAGTACCGAGGAATGCAGTACCCATAATACAAGCGCGCAGTACTCTCAAGTTGTAGACGCAGTACCGAGAAATGCAGTACCCAGGGGCGGATCTAGAAATTTTTTCTAATGGGGGCACTCCATATGATACTAAATTACATAAGTCTTACATAATTATAAATTTTATCACCAAAATGGTTACACGATCTTTTTTAATATTATGATGTGCGTTACCGATGAATATTTTTACGTGTGTATATAAAAATGATAGCTTTTGTTATAGATTTATTAATTTGAAGAATATAACATATTAAAATCAACAAATATAATCTAAAAAGAATTACTAAAAAAGAATTTATAGAAAGAAAATGATGATGAATAACAATGATCAAATAACCTCATACATAGTTTAAATAATTGAATGAATCAATATAACTTTAAAAGAAAATTTTGAAATAATGAAAAACATATATTTTAAAAGGAGAAAAATAATAACACTTAATTAGAGATATATTAAATATAAATTATTTTAATAAGGTAAAAAAGGAAGTGCAGAAGGAGGGAATCGAACTCCCACCATATCTGTATAAGCCATTGTCCTTGCCAAGGCAGCACCACCACGTTCTGTGAATATAATGAGGACTATACCTATATATACCTATATTTCAGTGGGGTCACGTGACACCACCCTAAATCCGCCACTGGCAGTACTTATAACACAAGCGCATGGTACTCTCAAATTGTAGACGCAGTACCGAGAAATGCTGTACCTATAACACAAGCGCGCGGTACTCTCAAATTGTAGACGCAGTACCGAGGAACGCAGCACCGATAACACAAGCGCGCGGTACTCTCAAGTTGTAGACGCAGTACCGAGAAATGCAGTACCTATAACACAAGCGCGCGGTACTCAAATTGTAGACGCAATACCGAGGAAGGCAATACTCACAGCACAAGCGCGCAGTACTCTCAAGGATTAGACGCAGTACCGACGAATGCAGTACCCACAGCACAAGCGCGCAGTATTCTCAAGTTGTAGACGAGTACCGAGGAATGCAGTACCCATAGTATAAGCGCGCAGTACTCTCAAGTTGTAGACGCAGTACCGAGAAATGCAGTACCTATAACACAAGCGCGCGGTACTCTCAAGTTGTAGACGCAGTACCGAGGAACGCAGTACCTATAACACAAGCGCGCGGTACTCTCAAGTTGTAGACGCAGTACCGAGAAATGCAGTACCTATAACACAAGCACGCGGTACTCTCAAATTGTAGACGCAGTACCGAGGAACGCAGTACCTATAACACAAGCGCGCGGTACTCTCAAATTGTAGACGCAGTACCGAGGAACGCAGTACTCACAGCACAAGCGCGCAGTACTCTCAAATTGTATACGCAGTACCGAGGAATGTCGTACCCACATTACAGGCACACGATACTCTCAAGTTATAGACGCAGTACCGAGGAATGCAGTACCCACCGCACAAGCGCGCAGTACTCTCAAATTGTAGACGCAGTACCGAGAAATGCAGTACCTATAACACAAGCGCGCGGTACTCTCAAATTGTAGACGCAGTACCGAGGAACGCAGTACTCACAGCACAAGCACGCAATACTCTCAAATTGTAGGCGCAGTACCGAGGAATGCAGTACCCACCGCACAAGCGCGCAATACTCTCAAATTGTAGACGCAGTACCGAGAAATGCAGTACCTATAACACAAGCGCGCGGTACTCTCAAATTGTAGACGCAATACCGAGGAACGCAGTACTCACACCACAAGCGCAGTACTCTAAAGGTGTAGGCACAGTTCGAGATATGAAGTACCCACAGCACAACCTCGCAGTACTCTCGAGTTGTAGATGCAGTATCGAGGAATGCAGTACCCAATACATGTATTACTTTAAGTTTAATTAGTAGTAAAATTAATTTAATCATTCAAACTTTTGATTAAATTTGAAATATTTCTAAATTCTATGTGAAATACTTTCAAGTTATTTCGGAAGTACTTTGTAGTATTACATTTAATACTTTCAAGTTATATTGGAAGTACTTCAAGTATTACATGTAGTACTTTCAAGTTTAGTTAGTAGTACCATTAATTTAATCATTCAAATTTTGATTAAAATTAAATTATTTTAAATTCTATGTGAAGTACATTCAAATTATATTGGAAGTACATTCAAGTATTACATGTAGTACTTTCAAGTTTAATTAGTAGTACCATTGATTTAAACACTCAAAATTTGATTAAAAGGGAGTTCTTATTTTTGGGGAACATTTAAAAGACCTCTAAGCTACAAGGTATACATTGCAAATAAATACAAAATCATGAAAATTTATGCGGTCATATTTAAAATATTTATAAACTACAGGGACTGGAATGCAAATAGATATAAAATAATGAACCACAGGGACTTAAATTCTCTCTTACCGACGACCTCACTTTCCCGACGAGTAGACCTTTGTATTTACCGGCAACCTCACTTTTCCAGCGACTGAATTGATGTCCTCGTCGTCTTCTCCAGCGATCCCGCTATCACTCTCCAGAGATCCCCAATCTTCGTTGTCTTCTATGCTGCCGGATTGCTATCAAATCATGCCGCCGCCGACTGAATTGCTGTCAAATCTACGTCGCCGCCGGCTTAATCTTCTTCGAAACTTAACGCCGCGAATTTCCGGGAACTGATCGCCGCGAATCGACGGGAACTAAATCGCCGGAACTTGGAACACCTGAGCAAGGTTCTGAATTTGGGGAACCCGGAATACTATTGTTCAGACCTGATTTGGGGTCTTATAACCCGAAGATGACCCGCGACCCAGCCCTTTGAAGTGGAGCTACACGCGGTTAAATAGGGACCATCAGATTCTTAACCAACAGTCCAGATTATGAGTTCTCACATATGAGATGGTTCAAACATAGGCAGGGGTTCTCACCTGATCTCTCCCCTATATATATATATATGTATATTTATATATTTATATTTTTTTTTTGAAAAAAGAAAATTTGTATATCATCTCAAGGTACTGGAGAAACGTTCATCAACGTTTGACAAAAGGAATTATGGTGTGGATTCCCACTCTATAAAATCTGTTACGCAAAGTTAGCTACCAGATGCACATCCGCATAGTCGTTCCTAAGGCGGGAGCATGGAACCTAAGGTAGTCGTTAAAGGTACGATATCTTCACGAAAATGTTTATCAATTTGAGTTTCCGAAAATAGCGGAAAGGGAGAGGGCTTTTCAGTCTTCAGCCATGGCTCATGGATAAGAACCTATTGATTCTTGAGAAGCCGTCGGAAGGGATGGTTGCCTCAGATATGGTTTTTAACAAGGCACAATTCTGGATTCATGTGCACAGGGTTCCGGCGGATTACTTCACTGTCCCGGCGGCGGAACAGATTGGAAATCAGATAGGGAAATTTATTGAGGAGGACATGGACTATGATGGAAGTGTAGTAGGACAATTTCGCAGAATCAGGTGTCAGATTGACATAACGAAACCATTTAAAAGGATGCAAGCGCTGAAAAGGATTAAGCACATGCTATAACTCAAGTATGAGAAATTACCCAGCATATGCGAGTTCTGTGGTGTCATAGGTCATTCCAGGGATGACTGCATGGACTGTTGGAGTGCACCGGTGGAAGAAAGGGATGTGATTCATTACCCGGATGGCTATGGTGTCGAGCCGAATCAGTCACCTTTCAAGAAAGCTTGGCAAGATGATGATGGATTTCAAGGCACTAGTGGAAATTGGTAGATGCGCAGCACAGAAGCACGGCGGGAAAAAAGAAAGTTGTTTTTCCCGCCGTCCTTTGGGTTTACGAAATCGGAAATGTAATGGAACCCAGTGTATAAACACCTTGGAACGATAAGCACGGCGGGGTTTTCAAACCCGCCGTGTATTGAGAAAATTTACGAAATCGGATATGATTTCCGATTTCAGAAACTACCCGGAAAAGGAATTTCCAAATGATTTCCGATGGAGGAAACCAGCCGCAAATATTTATGATTTTCCGGATGATTTACGATGGAGGAAACTGATTCGGAAAATGATTTCCGGATGATTTACGATGGAGGAAACTGGCAGGAACAAAAATTTAAAAAAATTAATACATGATATCTTAATTGTTACCTGATAAATATCCATGTATATACTTATTTCTTTTTCTCCATTAACTCGTGTTCTCTTTCTCCCTTTACCCTCCACAATTTATCCCGACCTATTAAGTTTAAATTATCAAATGACGAATTTTACTTTATTTTTTGTGAACTCTAAAACATGTGTAACTAATCAAAATCAAATCTTACTCGACTCTCTATAAACGCTAACTAAGTATAACATAACATATCAATTGAAGAACATAAATTACTTTTTTATGTATATTAATAACAATTTGTAATCGAATATCTCTATATATACAACTTTCTATGGAAACTAAATTGAGTCTAACTAATCAAATATCAGAACTTATTTGACTTTAGAAACTAATTGTATTCAATTTAACCAAACAAAGTCAAACTTCACTTATTTCTATGTGAACGCTAACTAAATGCAGATTAGTTAATCAAAAGTAACATACTTTCTATATACATTACCATCAAACTGGAATCGATGGTAGTTTATCTAATCTAATATCAAACTTACTTGTTTCTTTGTGAACACTAACTAAATCTTTATTAACTAATCAAATATTACTTTACTTGTTATATACTTTACTAATCAAATATCAAAACTTAAGTGACCTTAGACACTAACTGTATTCAATTTCACTAATCAAAGTCAATTTTATTTGTTTATCTGTGAACACTAACACAATTCAGATTAATTAATCAAATATATTACTTTACTTTCTCTATATATACTAATAAAACTGAGTATAAATAATGATTTTTATTAAATTTTCCATAAACACTATCTAATAGAAAAACATTTATTGAACTTTTGTAAACGCTATCTAATAGTATAATTAAGTAAATCAACTTTATATAATTAGTTATCAACTCTTATATAAAATATTAAAACTAATATATTCCACATAAATTTTTAACTTGTTATGAAGATAAATAATATATTTTCTCAAAAAAGAAGATAAATAATATATATTATCGTTAAATTTGTAAAATAATTCTTCTCTTATTAAGAAAAGAAGAAAAAGAAGAAAAATCAGTGTTAACTAAGATATTATTTTTGGTAAATTTTAATACCATAAGAATACAGGTTTATGAAAAAGGAAATATACAAACATTTATTACTTTCTTTTTACTTCATTTTAAATCGGAACCGTTAATTCTTTTTAAAATTTGATTTCAACCATGAATACCCCTCACTATATAACAATCAATTTTATCCCTTCTAACCTTATCTTCCCACAATTCAGAAAGGGAAAAAATCCTCCATCGACGGGCAGAATATTGGCCGACGATCCGACCACCGCCTCGACTCCACCGACGATCCGGGCAGAATATTGGCCGATGATCCGACCACCGCCTCGACTCCACGGACGATCCGGGCAGTATATTGGCCGAAGATCCGACCACCGCCTCGACTCCACCGACGATCCGGGCGAATAATGGCCGACGATCCGACCACCGCCTCGACTCCACCGACGATCCGGGCAGAATATTGGTCGGCCGATCACCACCGAAGCGTCGCCGTACATCCCACCATCTGTTGCTTATCCGAGCATTGTGAGTGCAATTTGTCTCTCTTCAATTAGTTCTTTATGATGTTCTTTTATGTGTATTTGGGGATCTAAGCTGATTTTTTTGTGACATTGGTTTATCTTGATCTGATTGGAGTGGATTTTCGCACAATTAGCTCATTAATTGGAACAAATGTAAATTTGTATTCCCTCAGTTTGCCCTTTGATTAGAGATTGTACTGTTTTGTTTTGTCATGTTCTATATTTGGACTGATATTTTTATTTGGGAGGTTTGATAGGTTTTATGGGATCTTCTGAGAATGAGGAGAAGAGTGAGGAAGTCCGACAGGCCATTGGAGGAGTATGGGAGTGCCATACTGGACGCTACCAAGGCCATTGAAATTGATCCCAAGTACTCTAAGGTGTGTGGATTTTGTTTTTCTAACTTTAAACAATCTGCTCTTTTAAAGTTTTGTTTACTAAATAATAATTTTGCTGTTTTAATTTTGGTAAGGGTATTACAGACGGGGTGCGGCGTGCTATGGGAAAGGTTAAAGAAGCTCTCAAGGATTTTCAGCAGGTAGATTGTTGTTTTAATTATTATACTTGTGTGTTGCATCTTATTTTGAGAAATGGGATTTTTAGTTGTTTCCAACCTGTCTGAATGTAACCATCTTTGTTTTAAAATCCGTTTCGTAAGAAAATGAAGAATGTTTGTTATCTCTTTGGTGAAAAGTGTTTAGTGGTATAGGGGTTGTTGAGTCTGGATGAGAGTTTGCAGGCACACTTATTTGAGTGGAGCATCCAGATGCAATTCCATATTTAGGTCCTATGATTCTTCGTATTTCATGCAGCACGTGCCTTTATTTGATGGATCTTACTTTGTTTCCTTGTGATGTCTTTGTATTTACGCCATAAAATCTAAATGACCTATCTTTATTCATGCGTAATCTGAATTTTATACTTATACTTGCTGAAGGACTGATTTTAACGGAAAATTCTGTTTCTCGTTCTATCCACCTCAAGAGCGATGTTGTTTATCTGTGAGATAGTAGACAGTAGTCCGAAACGTTCATCTGCTGTCCTAGTCTGAAACGTTTTATATGCTTCTGTTTGAAATGTTTCTCTTATTTAGTGCTCTTTTTCACCACAAGTATGAATGTTGAGAGTCGACCTTATTTTATGAGTAGGAAGAGTTCAAATTATATGTTGGTGCTTTCTGAATTTTGCAAACAACAAGTACAATAGTTTTGGTGAGGCTCTTTCTGCATGATTTTGGTCTTTTAACTCTTGACCTTCTTTCAGGCTTGTAAAGGTATTATGGAGCCTAATTCTTGGGAACAGAAGCACTACATAGATACTGGTGATATGGGCCTCAACCCATATCCTGGCCCAGCGGATATACTGGTAGAAGAGAAGAGAGGGTTAAGCCCACCAGTGGTCCTCCCATGACATCAGCTATCTTGGACGCACCCGGGGTTGCGGCAAGAGGAGGACCACTTAGCCTAAGCCCTCTCTGATCCTCACCATTATAAATAGAGGAGTGACCAACAGTAATAGGTATGTTTTATCAAACTTAAATACTCTCTGTATATCTTCATATTCTCTCTCCTCTGCAAAAAGCCCTATCTTCATCATCACGCCGGAGCGTCTACCCTTGGGTGACCCCGGGGGCTTTGTTTTGCAGGATCTAGGTGAGAGATTGGCCGCGGGCTAGGATTCCAGCTCTCCCCGGATTACCCTGTACCGGAACTGGTATCCCGGAGCTTACTGGTAGCATCAGTTGGCACGCCCAGTGGGATCTTGCTTCGTCATGCCCCGCGGCAGACCTAAAAAGACAGGGGACGAACCCCCTCCCAAAGCTAGTCAGGCAGAAGGTGGTCCTAAGACAAAGAAGGCTGCGGCTGCCCAGGCGGCGCGGAAAGCGGCCGAGGAGAAGGAGCGGGCGCGCAAGGAAACTGCCCGTGTGGCCGCTGAGAAGCGCCAAGGAAAGAAGAAAGTGCCGGAACGTACCCTCAGGGAGATGCAGAAGGAGCAGAGGGATAAGGCCCGGCAAGAAAAGGAGAGACAGGATCAGGAGACGTTCGGAGAAGGCGGTGAATCCGAACCGGAGTATTTCGATTCCGGGAAAAAGGACCCGGAGCGCAGAGATCCAGAAACAATCCATACCAACGCAGAGGAATTCGGAGAATTTCGAGCATGGAAAGCAACCATGGCGGCAGCCCTTAACAAGGTACCCGAAGTAGTGGATTTGGAGAAGGATGGGAGAAGGGGTCCTGGATATCAGCAGATGCCCCCGGGTCAGCAGAGGCCCCCGGGTCAGCAGATGCCTCCAGGCCAACAGATGCCTCTTGGTCAGCAGATTTTTCCGGGACAGCAGCAGTATCCGGATCAGCAGTTTCCAGGAGGTTTAAACCCGCAAGCCCAACCATTTTATGGTGGATACAACACCCCGTTTAACAACGGGTCCATTGAAGATCGTTTGACCAGGCTGATTGGTAGGCGGGGGATGGTTCCTCATTCCCCGTGGGTTCCAGAGGTGCTAAACTACAAATGGCCGGTAGGTACCAAAGCGCCTGATGGAGTTCCGACATACAATGGGGACGGGGACCCAGAGGAGTTTGTTCACACCTACCTCAGTTTCATGGGTGCCCGGGACATTGATAAGCCGTTGCAGTGCAAGCTGTTGCCTTCTTACCTCCGGGGCAACTGCTTGAGTTGGTTCAAAAGTCTTCCACAAGGCTCCCTGAAGACTTTCTGGGATTTTGCTACGGTCCTGGTGCACAGATATGCAGCAATGAAGACCAACTTTGTCAACCTAGCCACGGTTTTAGCTATGCGGCAGCTGGAGACGGAGTCCACTTGGCAATATTATGTCCGGTATATTGCCGAGTCTATGAAGGTCCAGGATAGGCACCTGCATGAGAAGGCCCTGATCGGCAACTTTGTGAATGGGTTGAGAGACGAGATGTTCTACATTGAGTTGATGAAAAATATGCCAGGAACTTTCTACCATCTCCAGTTGACAGTTGAAATGCATTGCACTATGCATGAAGCTAACCATACCCGGATGAACACGGTCGGTTTCTTTGAGCAGCGGGTGATTACGGCCACAGCAACCCAAACAACTACACTCCGGGCCACTCCGCACCAAGGGGCCCGCCCAGAAGCAGCAAGACGCCCCCGGCTCAAGGAGCGGCACCTGCACCGGGGGGCAGACGTTGGTGGTCAGACCGACATATACTCCACTCTCCAAGACAAAAGCGGAGATTCTGGCCATTCATCGGGGTCTCTTCACGGACCCCCCCAGTTATACAAGGGGTCCCGGCCCTGGCCAATGCCCAAAAATGGTGTGAGTTTCATAAGTGCTATGGTCACATTACAGAAGGCTACCGCGTCTTGCGCACGGATATTCAGAAGTTGGTGGAGTGGGGTCAGCTCCGGGACTGTGTGGCGGGGGAAGCATACCCGGTGGCTGCTCCGGCAGGACAGGGAAGGAAACAGAACTGGAGAAACAACCGAGGTCAGGGCGGCAACCGCCCGGCGGAAACCAACGATCACTTTTTAGAGAAGGATGCAGTTCCGGCCCAAGTGCCTCACTCTGACCCGATGGTGATCTCTGCTGAGGTAGAAGGTGTGGTGATAAAGCGAGTTTTTGTTAATGATGGGAGCAGCGTAGAGATTATGTTTGCTGATTGTTTCGATCAATTGAACATTGGTCGACAGAATTTGAAGCCATGCTTTTCCCCGCTATCAGGCTTTACGGGTCGCACAGTCCACCCGCTAGGTGTTATAGCGCTACGGGTGACCCTTGTTGATCATCTGGATATTAACAAGAGGTGCACTGTCCTGTGTAACTTTGCGGTCATAAATGCTTCTTCCCCGTACAACATGATCATAGGTCGTCCCTGGTTGACGCAGGCTCGGCCGATATGCTCACCCTACCATCTAACCATGAAGTTCCCGACGGATCAAGGAATTGCTTCGGTTATCGGCAATCAAACGACCGCCCGCAGCTGCATGCTCACCGCGATAAAGGAGGCCAAGAATGGAGGTTCAGAAAGAACAAACGCATCGGAGCCCGGGGAGAGTTCCGGGAAGAATAGCACAGTGGGAGCCGTGCATGGTGACCCGACTTCTTTTGAAGTGGAGAATATGGAGGTAGGATCCCGGGGGAAGGTGAGTGTTGGGAAGCACCTCCCGGTGAATGTGAAGGATGAGCTCCGGAAATTGCTGAAGGAGTATGAAGATGTATTCTCGTGGGGAACGGAAGACTTGACGGGGATACCAGAAGAGTTCGCCATACACCGGTTGACTGTCTACCTGGATTTGAATCCCATAAGGCAAAAGAAAAGAGCCTTGGCAGCAGATCGGGTAGAATTCGTCCGGGCGGAGGTGAGGAGGATGCTGGACGCGGGAATGGTAGAAGAGATCACTTACCCGGAGTGGATTGCCAACCCGGTCCTGGTGAAAAAGCATGACGGATCCTGGTGGATGTGTATCGATTTTACAGATTTAAACAAGTGCTGCCCTAAAGACAGTTACCCGTTGCCCTCCATTGACCAGCTGGTGGAAGCTATAACAGGCTACCAGCTTCTAGCCTTTTTCGACGCGCACTGGGGATATCACCAGATCGTCATGGCCCCGGAGGATCGGCCAAAAACCTCTTTTATCACTGATTTTGGTACTTTTTGTTACAGGAAAATGCCATTCGGTCTTAAAAATGAAGGAGCAACATACTAGCGCATGGTGGACCGGGTGTTCAAGAACCAGCTGGGAAGAATCATGGAGGTCTATGTGGATGATATGGTGATCAAAAGCAGGACACATGACGCTTTTTTGGATGACCTCCGGGAGCTCTTTGTTGTGTTAAGAGAGGTAAACCTGAAGTTGAGCCCGGAGAAGAGTACCATCGGAGTGGCGGCCGGCAAGTTTTTAGGGTACATGGTGTCAAACCGGGGTATCGATGTGAACCCGGAAAAGGTTGAAGCAATCCTGAGCATGCCTTCCCCGAATAAGGTGAAAGATTTACAACGCTTAACCGGGTCCCTGGCGGCATTAAGCAGGTTCCTGTCCCGGGGAGCAGAGAAGCAGCTGCATTTTTTCAACATTTTGAGGCGAGCAAAGAAGTTCGAGTGGACTCCCGAGTGTGAGCAAGCTTTCAAGGAGTTGAAGGAGCACCTGGGAAAACTCCCAACCCTGTCCAAGCCAGTCCCGGGGGAGGAGTTGTTCTTGTATCCGGCAGCCATGGATCAGGCAATAAGTGCGGCTTTGGTTCGAGGGTCCGGGAGAGCGCAGAGGCCGATGTATTTTGTAAGTAGGGCTCTCCAAGGACCGGAGACGCGTTATTCTTCACTAGAACGTTTGCTGCTGGCACTAGTGCATGCGTCCCGGAGACTTCGCCCATACTTTCAGGGTCACCCTATCACAGTTCTCACAAATCACCCACTTCGGCAAGTCATGATGAAACCAGAAGCATCCGGCCGGATGATGAAGTGGGCGATCGAGTTGGGAGAGCACGAGATCACTTATCAGGCGAGGAAGTCTATCAAAGGGCAGGCTTTGGCTGATTTTCTAGTTGAGATGGCTGACAATGCCGTTAAAGACCCGGGGGAAGGTGAACCGGAGTGGAAGTTGCACGTGGATGGCTCCTCCCATGCCGAGGGGAGCGGGGCCGGGGTTGTGCTGGTCAGTCCCGGTGGCAAGGAATATCGATATGCGCTGCAGTTTGAGTTTAAAACCACCAACAATGAAGCCGAGTATGAGGCCCTCCTTGCCGGGTTACGCCTGGCCCGGGAGACGGGTGCCAAAGTTGTGCAAGCTTATAGCGACTCGGCTATGGTGGTCCAACAATTTAATGGGGAGTATGAGGCCAAAGAAAGGAGTTTGCAGAAATATTTAGAGGCAGTGAAGCTAATGGTGCAAGGTTTCCTCCGGGTGACGTTGACGCAGATACCTCGGGAGGAAAATTGCAAGGCGGACGCGCTGAGTAAGTTGGCTTCGTCAGAACTCAAGCCGGATGAAGACCGGAATCTGTACATGGAGATGATAACCACCCGGGGATATGAGCAACCCAGCCAAGTTGCAGCGGTGCGAGAAGCCGAGTCCTAGATCACACCCCTTCTGGAGTACTTGGAGAATGGAACGCTGCCGGATGACAAGGTAAAAGCCTGGAAAATCCGGGTCAAAGCACCCCGGTACGCCGTCTTGGACGGGGAGTTAATCCGGAGGGGATATCTTCAACCTTGGCTAAAGTGTGTGGATGGAGAGGAAGCACGCCACCTTTTGAAAGAGGTGCACGAGGGTCCCAACGGAAGTCATCAAGGGGCCCAGACTGTGGTTCGGAAGATCATGTGCACGGGGTATTACTGGCCAATGCTGTTTGAGGATGCCCAAAAAGCAGTCCGCTCCTGTGAGCAGTGCCAGAAATTCGCACCCCTGATCCATGTGCCACAGGGAGGGCTAGGGCAAGTTTGAACAAGCGCCCGGGGGGGCTAGGGCAAGTTGATCCGGGACCGCTTGAACAAGCGCCCGGGGGGCTAGAGCAAGAGTATACGGGGCGCTTGAATAAGCGACCCGGGGCAACGGTTGGAATAAATATTTGAATAAGTATCAAGGAACAATATAACACACATATCATTAACTTATTATTGGTGATTACAAAATTTACAACTTTGAAACTTGCATAACCTAAACTAAACTAACAAAGGAAAGGAGGACCATCCCAGCTAATAGGGGAGTACGGGTCACCTTGAGTTCTAGGGTGACTTGGTTGATTGTTAGCAACAGGAGGATTCGGTTGATTGTTAGAAACAGGAGGGCTTGGTGGGTTGGTAGTAGCAGTATCCCCCGGGACATTGGGCTCCGCAGTCGGACGGGAACCGGACGGACCAGCCCCTGAGGGACCAGCCCCCGAAGGACCAGTTTCGGCATATGGATCGAAATCGTCGTCTGAGGAGGAAACCTCAGGAGATGGTGTCCTACGGGGAGCTCCGATAATAACGGGTCCTTGAACACGGGGAGACTTCTTCCTCTTCGTGGCAACAACTTTACTCTTCCCTTTGCCTCTTTCCCGGGCCAAACGCCTTTCTTCTTTAGCGGCGTCTTCGGCAGCTATAAAAGCCCGGATTCTGGCAGCATCTTCGCGGAGTCTAGCCACTCTCCGGGCAGATTCCTCCGGATCAACCGAAACACGGAATCTAAGATACCTTTCAACAGTGAAATCAAGGGAAATCCGACTTGGAAGGAGTACCAAGGACGGGGGGAGATATTGCCCCTCTCTTTGACGCTGCCACCAAGCGGCGGTTTCCTCGAAAGCAGGCCGATATCGAGACGTGGGGTCATTCCAGCCCATGCGAAACATACGTACTAACAATGCCCCGACCTCACGAGGAAAGTTAGTGTAGAGGGGGGGAGACCCGACCCAGGCGCAACCCGGTCAAGTGATAAGTGAGTTGTAGGGTGACCAAGTTCTCCCGGAGGGTGAGGTTCCGGGCCGCCAGCTCCCGGTTCTCCCTTTCCAGCATTAGATTCCTCCTAAGGGGATCGCCCCTTCTCTCCAACCATTTGAGCTTGTCGCAATAGAATGGAAGTTCGGACCACACCAAGTCAAACTCCTCCTTGAGACGGGACTTAAAGGCGTCGTGTTCGGCTTGCAGCATAGAAATGGTCTGGTCTGCATCCAAAACGGCGTTCACCCGGTCTCGAGCCAGGGATTGACACAGGGATCGCCCCTTCTAAGTATCTATGTTTACTTCATGATCAGTGTCCTCATCATCCTCATTCCCGGGAGACTGCCCTTCTTCATGAGCCTTGCCTTTTTCCGGGGACAGCTCCTCCTCCTCCTCTTCCGCCTGCACCGGCCGGAACTCCTGCTCTTGGACGGGGGACTTAGCATTTTCATCATCAGAATCCCCACCCTCTTCCTCCGAGGTCACCGGGGTCTCGATGGCAGCAAGATTGGCCAAGTCGTCTGGCCCGGGATCTGCCCTATCCTCAGCAAGTTTTGCGGCATCACCGGCATAGGCAACGATGTCCTGAGGATCGACACTTCGAGCCCCCTCAAAGACTTCGAGCACTCCGGGAACAATCCCGTCGAGGCCTTCTTTCATCAGCCGGTCCGCCACATAGTTGAAACGATCATCTGCTTTAGGGCGATACCAGGACTCTCTGAATGTCGCCCGGTTCTCCCGGGGGATGTACTCCCGGACGGCTGAATAGGCGGCGTGCAGGGCGGCTTCATTGGAGACATCACAAAGGGACATCATCTTCGCCTCGAAGGAGCGGCTCTTGAGGACCTGGTTGGTGAAAGCCCGGCAAAGAGCCTCTTGCGCCGGGGCCATACCGCGCTTGCTGTCCTTTTTCACCCGGGACAACTCCTTGTGAGCTTCGGACAACTCCTTGTAGAGAGAGGCTTTTTCCAACCTCAACTGGTCGACCTCCCGGGACAGATTCTCAGATAAAGAGTCGCAAGCTTGGTTAACCAGTTCTCGTAACCCGGGGAACTCTAACAGTTTGGAGGCATTGTCCTACGAAAATATAAACACTTAGAATGAAAATAACATACAAAGAATTGAAATATTAAGGGTGGGGAGACACACACCTGTGAGCCATCCAATATCAGGGGCTGGGATGAGGAGCCGTCCGGAATCTCCTTTATAGGTTGGAGGCGGCTATCGGCAGTAGAGTTCTCCTCCTTCCGGGGAATCCAGGACGAGCCTTCGGAGTGAGGCTCTGTGTTTTTCTTCTTGTGCGGGTGGCCCCCGGAAGGAGGAATGGTGAATGCTAGCCGACGGTTGCCGACCGGAGGGACCCCCGTAGAGCCGACAACATTGGAAGCCCCGGTCTCCTTCTCCCCTGACCTCCCCTCCCCAGACTTCCTTTTCTTTGTTTCCTTGACCGCTTTCTCGGTCTCAGACTTGCTTTTCTTTGGCCTCTCAGTGCCTTTATCATTGTCGTCGCCGGACTTCGACCCTACTGGGGCTATCGCTGGCCGGGGAGATATGGCTAAAACAAGAAAAGCAATGAACTTAGCCAAAAATCAGAAAAATCAACACAAGTAATAAGATAAATGAAGATTACCGAGGCTCCGCTTGGCATATAGGCGGCGGCAAGTGAACACCTCTACAGGATACGCCTCCCGGGGGAATTCGTAATCCCCCGACCTCTGGTAATCCTTCAACTTAACGAAGAATTTGGCAATCTTATCATGATCCTCGGATACCTGCCGAAACTGGGCCGGGGGTAGAGCCGCCTTTGTTTCAGCAACCCTCTGCTGATTCCATGCCGGGACTGAGTACTTCTCCTCATTGAAGGTGAAGTAGCAGTTCATCCAGTCGCTGGTCTTCACGGATTCCAGCCTCCCGGAGCAGATGACCGGGGTCTTGTTCCGGCGCAGAGCATTAAAAACTCCCGGGACAGAGGTTGCGGCCAGGTAATAGAAACTGCGGAATATCTCCACAGTCCCGGTAATCCCCGCCCGTTTGCAAGACATGAGGAAGGCGATCATCACACTAACGGTGTTCAGATGTACCTGGGCCGGGGAGATGTTGTAGTACTTCAAGAAGGCGGTATAAAGCGGAGGGAGAGGAAAGGTGAGCCCGTGCAGAAAATGGTACCGGGGGATGCACACCTAGGACTGCATATCGCCGGAGAATGGCTCAAGTCCCGCGTCATATGATAGCGGCACATACATCTTCTTCACCAATTCTTCGACCGCTTCGCTCACCGGGGTCATACCAGGATCTTTTGGGTCGACAGGTTCCGGGGCGCCGTATTCCACCTTAGCTTTGGACGTCATTAGTCCTTTTCCGCCGGATGGAGGAGGGAGAGGAGAATCGTCAATGTCCAAGGAATGGTCGTCTGCCGGGTTAAGAATTTTGCTGCTCAGATCAGATGGGTAGAGGAGAAAGAGTGGTAAACGAAAGCAAAAAAAGGACAAAGAGGGAGAAAGCGACAGCGCTCAGTTGATGAAAAATGAAAGTGAAATTTTTGATGAGGTATTTATAGGGAAGGATACAAGGAATTTCTCGAAGTTGGGAAAAGTAAGCTCAACTTCCGAGAAAAAGTAATAATGAGCATTTATTGGTGCGCGAACGGCGAAGAGGCGCGCATGGTGAAAACACACACTTGGCGCGTGATGATACGGCCCCGTGCAAGCTGCGACCCGCTGGTTTCCTTTTAGAGACCCAGCCTACCGGGCCAAGCCCCGGAAGCCAGGGTCTCGGGGGGCTAGTGGTGATATGAGCCTCAGCCCATATCCTGGCCCAGCGGATATACTGGTAGAAGAGAAGAGAGGGTTAAGTCCACCAGTGGTCCTCCCATGATATCAGCTATCTTGGACGCACCCGGGGTTGCGGTAAGAGGAGGACCACTTAGCCTAAGCCCTCTCTGATCCTCACCATTATAAATAGAGGAGTGACCAACAGTAATAGGTATGTTTTATCAAACTTAAATACTCTCTGTATATCTTCATATTCTCTCTCCTCTGCAAAAAGCCCTATCTTCATCATCACGCCGGAGCGTCTACCCTCGGGTGACCCCGGGGGCTTTGTTTTGCAGGATCTAGGTGAGAGATTGGCCGCGGGCTAGGATTCCAGCTCTCCCCGGATTACCCTGTACCGGAGCTGGTATCCCGGAGCTTACTGGTAGCATCAGGTACATAAAGGACCCGTATTAGGGAACTGGCAAATGTGTGGTACTGCTGGTCACAACAAGGGCGGAGTCGATGCAGCTTTAGTGATCATTCGAGAAGACTTGGTTGTATACAAGGTTATAGATGCAACCGTTTTAGCGTATATATTGTAAGTTTTATATGCAAATTTAGTGAACTACTTTATTGGATGATGATCTTGATTAAATATGACCCTGTTCTCCTTTCGATTTCACCAGCCGGAATTGGCTGGTGTTTTTTTTAATCAATTCCCTTTAGATTTATGATTGAGTAAACCGTCCGGAAATGCCTTTTCCGGAAGGATTTCCGATTGAGAAAACGGTTCTCAAATGGTTTTTCCAGACAGATTTCCGAATTCGGAAATTTGATTTCCGGATGATTTCCGATGTCGGAAATTAGAAGCACGGCGGGGAAAAAACCGCCGTGCTTCGCGTTCGCGAAGCACGGCGGCCCAAGTCACGGCGGGGCAACCCCGCCGTGCTTTTCCAAATTCCCCGCCCTGCTTTGTGTATTCCTCCACTAGTGAGGGTTAGCTTCAAGAAATTCTCAATGGAGAAGAAACCAACATAAAAGAAGGCAGTATGTTGGGAATTCTCAAAGGTTTAATTAAATGGCGCCAGGAAGTCAAAGAAATCGAGCTGAAAGTGTCATAGAGACGAGCATGAACACTAACACAAGGGCCACGGTAAATGTGAACAACACGCCGAGAAGGGAAGAGACTGGAGTAAGAGGCGGCGGCCAAATGGACATTAATGAAGTTGGAGGCACCAGTTCAGAAAATAAAAAAATGGAGAATATACAAGCTGAAGAGCAGAAAAAAAGTTCAGTCCGAGGAAACTTCTAATAAAGTGCGGGATTTGGAGGCAAACCTGAAGGAAAGAGGGACGCGAGATGGCGATGGACTGGCCGAAAACTGTGTAGAATGCTGAGATGACATCACGGTTACATGGATCAATGTGCAAGCAATGGTGGTGACCAGAAAGCCGACGCGAAACGACTCCGGAAAAGGGCTTGAATACCATGAGGAAGGTGAACAGACACAAGATGGGAGGGATCGAGCCGCAACACATGCGTGATTTGCATGGGATAGTTCAAGGTAATCAAGTAGCAAATGTTGTTGACTTAGAAGGCAAGGAACCGAGCATGCAAAATAAATCCAGAAAAGGGTGTGAAAACCCTAAGGGAGGTGAACAGACACAAACTAGGGGACCCGCAGCACATGAGTGATTTGCATGGGATAGGTCAAGGTAATAAAGGAGCAGACTTTGTTGACTTGGAGAACAAGGAACCTAACATGCATGCAATACAGTTACATGTACCACTAAGCCCTTTTCTGAATGATATACCCGTGGAATTTGATACTCCAACTATGATGCTGGCAGGATGGAATTCAAAAACGAAGAGGAATAAGAAGACGAACAAAAAGGCCAGTACTATGAAAATAATGAAGGCGTTGAAAGATAAGAAAAAATCAATTGAAGAAGGCGTCATGATCACACTACCTTCGTGTGTGGGATTACCAAGAAATATGAGATACCAAGAAGCGAGCTCGAATGATGGGATCAGATGCGAGAAGGGATGTGGTTGAGGTGGACAGTGACGAAGACTTTTAGCCTAGAATCATGCTAACTGACAAGGCCAAAGAGGAAACTTTTCACCGGAATCAGAGATGATGACCAACAAATAGACACCACACCAACTAAAACAACCTCAACCATGGCAGGTTCAAGCAAAGAACATGCGGAGACTGGTTCCCAGTCTTGCCCATGCCAATGAATATCCTAAGTTGGAACTGCCGAATGTTGTCAGGCTCGGGTCCGGGAGCTCAGACAGTTCAGGAATTGCGTACTATGGTACGCATGAAATCTCCTTTTATTGTTTTTCTATGTGAAGCAAAGTGTTTAGATACAGATATAGAAAAATAAAAAAGTGTTAGGATACAATTGCATTTCTGTAGCGTCGCGAGGCCAGTCTGGTGGCTTAGCATTGTTATCGCGCAAAGATATTACTGTTATTTTGGAGTCAAGATCATTCCGTTATATTGATGTTCATGCTACTCTATTGTAGCAAGAAATAAGAGTAACTTGAATCTATGGTGAGCCATGTGTAGCGAGGAGAAAGAACTGGTGGGAGGTGTTCAGAAGGTTGGGAAATCAATCCAACATCCCTTGGATTTGTCTTGGGGACTTCAACGAGGTCCTAACGTAGGCTAAAGCAGTTGGTTCAGGACCTAGACCGGAGTGGCAGATGGTCAGTTTCAGGGATGCACTAGACTATTGGGGTCTATTTGATATGGGATACAGTGGTCCAAAGTTCACCTGGAACATATGCGCGAAAAGACCATACAGAAAAAGAAGCCGATTAGATAGAGCCACTTGGAACCAAGAGCTACATGACTTGTTCCCTTGGTCGGATGTCAGTGTTATTCCTATGGTGCACTCAGACCACATGTGCATCTTCGTGCAGTTTAGGGTTCGCGGTCCGATGGCAGGACGACACAAGAAACAACGAGGTTTCAGGTTTGAAGCTAAATGGATCAAGTCTTTGGAGTGTGAGAAGATGATAGAGAAAAGTTGGGACTCTCAAAATGCACCCCTGAATGTAAAACTGGAACACTGTGCCATAGGGCTTATAATATGGAGCAAGGAGACTTTTCCAATCATCCCGAAGAGAACGAAAGACATCAGGTGGGAACTGCACTGGGTTTCAAAGTGGTGACATTGATGAGGCAGCGCAGAGGAAAATCAAGGAGCTGAAACAGGAGTATGACTTTCTTCACGAAGCGGAATCAATACAATGAAAGCAGCGGTTAAAACAGCATTGGCATAAGGAGGGGGACATGAATACCCAGTTCTTCCACAGATGGGAAACAAAGAGAAGAAAGACAAATCAGATACATGGGCTACGAGATGCGAACCAAGAATTGAAGCAAGACAAAGATAACATCGAAAGGATAATCCTTGACTACTATGGGGGGCTTTTCTCTACCTCAAATCCTTCGCCGGAAGCAATGGGGAATGTGCTAAGTAGACTGCAAGTGAAACTTAGCCCGGAGATAGTAAGTAGCATCACGATAGCATACACGCTGTGGAGATAGAGAACGAGGTGAAACAGATGCATCAATACAAATCGCCAGGGCTTGATGAGATGAGCCTAGTGTTCTATCAGAAATTCTGGAGAATTTTTAGGCGAGATGTGACAAAGTCTGTTCAGGGGTTCTTTAATAATGGCGAGTTTGAGAGGGAGACGAACTTCACACACAAAGTGCTGCTTCCAAAGATAGAGAAACATGAGCTAATCACACAGTTTCGACCCATCAGCTTGTGTAACGTCGTGTACATGATTGCTTCGAAGGTGATGACTAACAGACTGTGACCCATCATCCCCAGAACCATCTTGGAATCACAATCAGCTTTTGTGCCGGGGAGGCTCATCACGGATAATGTGCTTGTTGCACATGAGATGCACCATGCTATGAAAGGAAGAAAAACGGGTAAACTTGGTCACATGAGCGTCAAACTGGATATGAGTAAGGCGTGCGACAGGGTATAATGGAGCTTTGTACTAGCAGTATTGCAGAGGATGGGCTTCCCGGAGCAGTTCGTACAGCTGATCATAACTTTCTTGACTACGGTAGAATTCTCATTCATACTGAATGGAAACGAGATGGGGCATCTTCAACCTCAGAAGGGAATTCGCCAAGGTGACCCACTCTCACCACACTTGTTTATTATATGTTCAGAGGTATTCTCTATGCTGTTGAGCAACTTGCGAGCAATAGGGAAGATAAATGGAATTGGAGCCTCGAGATTCGGTCTGAAGATAAGCCACCTATTCTTTATTGATGATACTCTACTATTTGGAGAGGCTACGGAACAGGAAGCACGCCATGTACAATGGGTGATTGCATTGTTTGAGGAAGTCTCAGGTAAAAAAAAACAACTTAGACAAGTCGGGTGTATTATTTATCACTAATACGGATGAAGCACAAAGGAGAAAGATCTGTGAGGTGCTTAAGATCCCTGAGGTGGATTCCCATGTCAAGTATCTGGGACTCTCATCGGAAATTGTCCAGAAAAAGAAGCATATCTTACAGTATATCAAGGAGAAGATCATTGTGAGGCGTGATGGGTGGAGTGAGAAACATCTGTCCAAAGCGGGCAAGGAGATATTGATCAAATCGGTGCTACAGACCATTCCGAGCTATGCAATGAGCTGTTTCAGTCTACCCGGGGAGCTACTAGAGGAAATCAGGATAATGATATGCAAATTCTGGTGGGGGTGGTGACCAATATTCAAAAGGCAAGATACAATGTCTCTTTACAGACTGTGCAAACCATTGCATTTACAGACTGTGCATGGATTCTCTACCGACTTCAGAGAACTTAAGGAGAAGGATAATTCAGGTGCCTCTCAAGTGCCAACTCTGTGATGTTGAGGATGGAACCACAAGATACCTCTTTTTTGACTGTGATTATGCTAGCCGAGTTTGGAGAGCTTTGGGCCTTCACCAAAAAACCTTGGAGAGTGAACGAGCTAGAGGAGACGGCTGGTTCAGACAGCTATTGATCGAAACTGATGAAAAAACCAGAGAGCTAATGGCTATGGTTTGTGATGGAGTTGATTCCAGAGAAACACGAAGCTTTGGGTCTTCACCATAGAATCATGGAGAGTGAATGAGCCAGAGGAGACGGATGGTTCACACAGCTATTGATCGACAACGATGAAAAAACCAGAGAGCTACTGGTTATGGTTTGTGATGGAGTTTGGTTCCAGAGAAACATGAAACTTTTTCAAGATAACAATATATCGACGACCCTGCTGCCTGCATCCATTCGTACCACCCTGATTTCATTCGCGAAAGCAAACAGATGACCGGAGAGAATTTCAAAGGTTCTGGATGTCGAAAATTTACCGAGACCACCAGAAAAAGGCAAGAGAATCATGTTTGAAGCGTGCCTGAGTAATGGAAGGGCTAGGATCAGAGTTGTAGCAGTAGAAGAAGACGACACATTTGCTAGAGCCATGGCTAAAGGTATAGAAGACATTAAAGGTAGTAAAACATGTTTTAATGCAAAAATTCAATACATTTATATAAAAATTCAAAATGTTTGAAGTAATAAAAAATACATTTTAAATTAAAAGGTGCATAGTATAAGTTATAACGTATAAAAACTTTCATGGAAGATCAGGAATGTTGGGAGTTCAGGATATTTTCTCGAATTTATTAGGCTCACCTCATCTTAGAAAAGCCTATAAGGCAAGTATTTTACAATTCAATGATTGAATAAAATGAATCTATAGTAGGACCCAATTTCTACCCAATTCTGCTGACAAGTACGGGGCTTCAAAGATGCCATTTTCCTTTTTCTCTACCCATGTCAATTTTCACAAGCAAGTTAGGTCACACCAAAACGATATCCAAATTTTCTGATGAAAAGACTTAATACTCGCAAGTATATTAGGGTTCACAACGTGATACCCAACTCCACCGATGAGTACGGGGTAGAGATAGGGAATGTAGACTCTAAGATTTGAGTAGCAATAAAGATTGTTGTTATCGAAACTGTGGTATTCCAATCAGCTCCAGTTTCAACCATCATCCAGTTAGCTCCAAGTCTCCTCCAGCAGGCTCCACTGTTCCCAGCTGCATGCTTCCTTCAGTCAGTTCCCTACTCCAGTCTACTCCATTGCACATTAACCAAACAATAGCAGTATCCATATTCTCAATAATTGATCATCTAAACGTGTGACCCAAATTTCACTTCAAACCTAAAAACACCTTCTCTCTCTAAAACCAAGGAGAGTAGTCTTTATCTTTTAGGTTTCTCTGGCCTTAGATCCATTAAATCAGAGCACGAGCGGTACGTTTGGAGGTTTCAAGTTTGGGATTTATGGGGCTCCAATCCGTAGATTGGTAAGATATGTAATTTTGGTAAGCATACAACTCTTATGGAGATAATAGTTGTATTCCCATATTTAGAGGAAGTGTAGTTCTTGTAGGACATTCAGAATATACACGTTCCTTAAATGGATTTGGGCCGATGGACCCGTAAGTCCACCTCTGGCGTATCTCGAGCCCATAACCCTTCTCGGGCCTGGTCCGAGACTGAACGAACCCCCAGAGTGCGAACCATGGACTTATCACAGGTATTTCCAGAAACCTCTTCCTATACCGAACCTATATCTTTCAAGTAATGGTTTAGAGACATCAGTTTCGACGCATACTTTAGCAACATGGGGTCTAGTACGGTTAAGTGTAGCCCTATCAACTTTAACAGGATGCCCAATCAAATTACCAAGTGATAACATAACAAATTCATCAAATAATTGATGGGGTAAGCCATACATACAGATCCATACTGGTGCGACTGGCGACTCAGCATTTGGATTGAATTCGGGGCTCCCATTTGGTGATCCAGATGGAATAAAATCTGAAACTCCACACTTTGTGCATCCAGCAATATTTAGAAATCATCAGCAGATTTAAGTGAACAAAACGTGTCTATTGTCTAATCGATAAATACCGAATTGGCCTTTGAAGCTAGCAGTCTGGAAATCACAGCGAGACCGATCAAGTTGCGGCCTTGCCCTCTCAAAACTTCCCACCAGTGTATATTTTAGTGAGGCTTCCGGTTTATCGCATTTCTCATCGGAGAAATGGTAGTCTGGTTCTCCCAAATGGTCAAATCGAGGTTTTGGATTGAAGGGAGGTCTTTTCTAAAATCTATTTGAATGAACAATTAGATCTGATGTAGCATAGTGATGGTTGAGAATATGTGAATAAGTAGCGGGTGGGGTTGAGATCAGTGATGGTGGTTGATCGGTTTGTAGTGGTACCGCCATCATGGCGGCGCCGACCAGTGAATTGAGTGGAGCGTGTGAGAGAGAAAAATTTTTCGCTCAAATTGCTCAAATCGCTCAAAGCTTTTCTAGTTGGAGCAAATCTTTTGGTGAGAGTGATGAATAATGGGAACCAATATTTTCCAAAACTATTCATGAAAAGTGAATCTTAGTTTGAAAAGATAATATTTGTTTTTCCTTTTAGTTTTAGAATAAAATTAGGACATATATTATTTTCCTATTTGGATATATTTTCGTAGCTATATATATTGTAACGGTTGTATAGATGAGGAGGAGAATAGATTTTGAGATTAATAAAATTTCAATGTATGAGTTTTAACCCAATTTTTCTTGGAGGTGTGATTGCCAAAGGATATTTATATATATTTTTCCTAGGTGTAATTGCCAAGGTTACTTATATATTTTGTTAAGAGTTCTTTTTCCAACCACGATTCATCAACGCATGAGTCCTGCATCATTTTTGGTATCAGAGCCGGGTCAAACATGGTGAACTCGGAGTGGCTGCATAGTCATGATCCTCCATATTTTGATTGTAAATTTGCCCTCGAGTATTTGAATATGAGTCTTTATGAAATCTTAACAGGAGAGATTTTTGAGATTAATAAAATTCAGAGTATGAATTTTAACCCAATTTTCCCGGATGTGTGATTGCCAAAAGATATTTATATATATTTTTCTAGGTGTGATTGCCGAGAATTTTATATATTTTGTTACGAGTTCTTTTTCCCAACTACGATTCATCGACGCACAGAGTCCTGCATCATTTTTGGTATTAGAGGACAAAAAGTGCAAATACAGAAGAACATAGGGTTTACAAGACGGATACAATAATTGAGTGGCAAAATCATGTTCTTACTTCACTACTTGACGTTCTAAATTCTTGTGTATCTGAAGAATTCTACAAGCGATTCATTAAGGAGTTTAGATTGAAGCCGTATGCAGAAGTAAATCAGACTACCAACACTCGGTTAATTATATTGATACTTTTTTTTAAGATGCCTAAGGTAGTGTCTACAGGTTCGTGGAGCAAAATTAGAGATGTGATATACCACTGAAGATTTCCTAAGTTAGCATTTAGTAAGAAATATCTTGTTTGAAGGAAGTATCTTGTTCGTTGGAAATTACATCCACGTAATGAATGTACAATCGTAGGTTCAGATTTGCAGAGTTATTTCACGAAAATTATTTGTTATAACTCGTCACACTACTATGAAGGGGGTCATGCTAAACAAATATTTAAGGCATTTGAGTGTTCCTCGTTTTTTCCGCCTTAAAAAATACTTGCGAACTCGCAACTTCAAATTCGTTTATGTTATAAAAATATTTAAGACGGATCCATCAAATATTACGGCGTTTGCAATAACTGCCTTAAATTAAATTAACTTACGACTTTGTAATTCAATTCGATTACCCTTTCTGTACGGGTTACGACATCACCAGTGTCTATCTATTAATTAAGACTAGGCTAACCGGACCGCGCGTTGCGCGGTTTTGTGATGTAACTCTAAAATAATAATAATAACTATGTTAACCGGACCACACGTTGCTTGGTGTTTTGATGTATTTTTAAAACTTCTAAAATGTACATATTTGAATAATATATATGATTTTGGAAATAGTAAATTGCGCAAATAGGAAAGTTTATTGTTTTTGTTTATGATCGACTATAACATATTAAATTGTATATGAAAACTAAGATTAAAAAGTATACTATTTATATGATTTTTCAATTCAGTGAATTTTCTCAATATTTTTAAAATAAGGTTAATTTTTGCTCGTGAATGAGGTCTGGTTGAAGTGGTAAAATCCACACTGTCATAACCGTGAGGTTCCATGTTCAAATCACACATCTAACAATAATTTGTGAATTTTAGAGCAATTATTGAAAGTGCATATACCTAGTGTTAATGGGCCATTGATAGCCCAATGGACCGTGTTGTTGGTCCCCACTGTGGTCTCACATACTGCAAATGGTTCAAGGTGGCCAGATTGGTGGTTCCGATTTAGGTGATTTTAAAAAAAAAGTTAGTTTCTGCTCACTTCAATTCTAGTATGATCAGTCAGGTAAGTTTTAAAATTATGTGATTTGATGCTATCCAAATTAATTTAGTACTATTTTATGTATATTTATACTTTTATATCATTTTAGTTCAGTTCGATCCGATCAATTCAGTTAATTTAAAATCATCTTTTTGAAAATTTGTTTGATTCTATTCAACCTGACGTAAGTGTCTATTACTATCTTAGTACATTTACTTCTAAATCGATATACCTTATTCGATCAAATTGATTCCGTTCAGTTCAATCAAATCAATTAAGATTTTAAAGACTGTGATCTAATCATATTCAGCTTAATTTGGAAGTACTATTACTCTTTTTCGTACCTTGTATTTTACTATAATCTAGTTCAGATTAGATCAAATCAAATCAATTCGAAAGTAGAACGGGAGAATGAGTAAATTCAAAAGTAGAATGAAAGCATGAGTAAATTCAAATTGAGTTTTTTGACATCCAGACAGATTTCATTTGATTTTTCTCCAAATTTCTCTCTCCTTAAATTTCGCTCTGCCTTCTCTCTACCTTTTCTGCCCGTTAGTTAACACTGTACCGGCGTCAACGGCCATAAACGGCCATAACTGGCTCTTCTGATGGGGGAACCACCGCCCATTCCGGGCGGTGCCGCCGCCGGAAGAACTTTTGCAGATGCCCTCGCACCCAAGCCTCAACCCCTCTTCTCCACTTTACCAAATAACCAGGAGATCCGCCAAATTTCCAAACGGGTCAACGGCAAAATAGCCTGCATCTACTCGGAAGAAGCCGTTGAAACCTTCACTTCCCACTACCAGAACGCTCTGGTCGGAAAGTTCACAAGGGGCAAGCCGTCCATGCCGGAGTTGAACAAGTTCTTCCACGAGTTGGGTTTTTCCGGCACTTTCCAGATTGGCTCACTCGACTTCAAGCACATCCTAATCCGGTTCCAAAAGAAAGAAGACTACCAGAGTTTCTGGATCAGATCTGTCTGTACCATTCTTGGAAACACCATGAAGATATTGAAGTGGACTGCCGACTTCTCAACCCACAAAGAATCCTCCATCGTCCCGGTTTGGGTGACCATCCATAAGGCCCCGATCCAATTCTATAACAGGTCAGCGATTGAAGATTTTGGCAACACAATTGGGGTCTATCTAAGGATGGATGCGGCGACCAGTGCTCTAACCAGACCGTCGGCCATCAATATCTGTGTTGAGGTGGATTTGCTACAGGAACGGCACCAAACCATCACCATAGGTAACCCGAGCTCCTCAGTAGAATGTCAGATTGAATACGATTTTCTACCTTTCTATTGCTCTCATTGTAAGAGGACGGGACACCAAGATGACAACTGTGGAATACTTCATCCTGAGCTCAAGAAATCACACATACTAAGACGCCAGGAAGCGCAAACCAAGCAGCCAAAAAGGATTACAACAGCCTCAACCCAGTGGCAGACTGTACAGAAGGCACAATCCTCAGGTCTGACAGTCACTCAAAAGGAAAAGGACTTGGAGAACCAACAATTGGTATCTTTGCTACCTGATGCTCAGCATATGGATGCCAACCTCCCCAACAAGGCACTGAGTATCCACAATATCCAACCCTCTGAGTTTGTTATGAGTCCTACTTTGACTCATAAACACTCTCAGAAAATATCTCATATTTTTAAAAACACTCTCACACCTCATCAACCTATCCTCTATTCATTAGATGATATCTCAGTAGGGAAAAGAAATCATACTTCATTGGCAATGGTTCCTTATACCCCAATACAGACATCAAATAATTTTCAGGTACTGCAAGACCAAGATGAGGAGCTCAGCTCAGATTATGAGGAGGCACCAAGTGAACCAGAGTGGCAATCAGAGGACTTATCTGAAACTGCTATCTCTGATACTAAGGAGGCAGGTATGTCAGTTCAAAAGATACATAGAGAAGCTAAAAACCTGCTTGACAAAAACAACTCACACACTGGTGGTACCACTGTTGAAAAGTGGTTACGCTCCTCACCAAAATCCAAAAATGTTTTATCATGATACAACATAAGACAATAGGTACAGTAATGGTGTGGAATATTAGGGGTTATAACAAGTCCCTTAAAAGACTTAAAACTCTTATAATGACACATCATGTTGATATTTTATGTCTTTCTGAACCTTGGCACCCAAACTCTTATATTTATTCACTCAATTTCAAACTCAGATTTCCTAACTATCTGTATGCAGATAGTGCAAAAATTTGGATTTTTTGGAACCACAAATTTGATCTATCAATTATTTCACAATCCAATCAATACATACTAACAAAAATTACTGACATCTCTAGCTCTGAATCTTGGAACTATGTTTTTGTTTATGCAAAAGTCACAATGATACTTAGGAGAGAGCTATGGCAAGACCTTTTAGGACTGCCATTGGCCCCAACAGTTTATGTTTTAGATTTTAACACAATCACTTCTTTGTCTTAGAGAAAAGGATCTAAAAGACCTCCTCTAGCTAGTATGGGGGAATTTAATGCCATGATTAACACATTAGGCCTGACTTAGATCCCTACTATAGGTAATAGGTTTACCTGGTCCAATAAAAGAGCCAAAGAGGATCTTTTACTGCAGAGACTGGATAGGGCAATGAGCAACTTAGATTGGATGCAACACTACCCAAACTCCTCTGTACAGGTGCTAAGTAGAACAACCTCAGACCACAACCCTCTGTTACTCACTATCCAGACATCTGAACCTAACACTCCCAAACCTTTTAGGTTCCAGCATATGTGGACCAGTAGAGAAGATTTCACAAACACTGTAGCTCATTGCTGGGAGGCAGAGTGTGATGAACATGGCATGAGGAAAATGGTAGCCAAACTGAAAAGGCTGAAGTTGACTCTCAGAAACTGGAACAAGGTTTCCTTTGGGGATGTCAACCAGAACCTCAAGCAGGCCGAAGAAAAGGTGGCTCTCTGTGAGATATAGTATGAGACCACTGGCCTTGATCATGACCTCATAGACCTTAACAAGAACACTGCACTGCTGATTTGGGCTCAATCTGAGCTAACATCATTCTGGAAACAGAAATCCAGTCTGAAGTGGCTGAAAGAGAGTGATGCAAAAACCAATTTCTTTCACAACTCAGTAAAAGAAAAAAGATGCAGAAACAAGATCAATAAAATCAAAAAGGAAAATGGCCAATGGACAACTGATCCAGTTCAGATCCAGGATGAAGGTGTAAAATTCTTCACCAATCCCCTAAATGAGTCTGACCCTGATATAACTGGAAAATTTCTAGAGCATTATATGAATGTCATCCCAAATCTAATTACAGATGATGATAATTCTACACTGTTGAGACCATTGGATCTCCAGGAACTAAAATTTTCAGTGTTTGATCTTAATAAAGAAGGAGCCCCAGGCCCTGATGGATACACAGGTGTATTTTTCACCCATTGCTGGGACATCATTAAAGATGATTTGCTTGAGTCTGCAAAAGAGTTCCTAGAGGGAACCCCCCTGCCTGGGGCCATTGCTAGGGGTGGAATCGGTACGAATACCACCCTTTTTAGACAATACCATGTACCATACCAAATACTTTGGTACACACTTTTTAAATACCGATACCAACCAAACAAGTCGGTATACCATTTATATTAATATATTTATTACCAATAAGTTTGGTTGGTATTCGGTATATACCGTACATACCAAAAATAATTTCATCGATCTTTTATACAGCTTTATGATAGCACGATGAAACAAATATTGAGAAAAAAATTCACATACAAAATAAATAAAAATATATCAAATGTGTAGAATTCACAAAATTCATCAATAATTTTTAAAAAGTAAAATAGTCAAGAATCTTGGCACTTGTAATGAATAAAATTGCTTGTAGTTCTTGACACTTTAATGCTCCGGTCAAGAATCACAAGCAGAGAGCTGAGCATTGCAAAATATGATTAATAAAAAAAAGGTGAAAGTTTCAAAGTTTTAGTAGAATACTGTAAAAGTCAAGCTATTCAAGAGTTTAAGGGAGAGTAAAATAATTAAATATTTAATAAATCAAAATTATTAATTATTTTAATTAATTAATATATTTAATTTAAATAATATTATGATTTCGGTATGGTACGATAATACCGTGGTAATGAAAATTTAATACCAATACCGTACCAATAATAGACTATGGTACGGTATACCATACCACCAATTTCGGTATTGAATTGGTACGGTATAATTTGGTACGGTTTCGGTTGGTATATGGTTGGTACGGTATATTTGGTATATTTTGCCAGCCCTAGCCATTGCTAGTAATTGGCTCACCCTTATACCAAAAATCAAAAAATCCAAGCTCCTTCTCACAATACAGGCCAATAAGCCTCTCCAACTTCATTAACAAAATATACTCAAAAATTTTAATGGAGAGGTTCAAACCACTAATGACTAAGTTGTCATCTGTGGAACAGTCTGCCTTCCTCAAAGGGAGAGACATCTCTGACAACACCATACAAATGCAAGAGATGGTTAGATTACTGAATAAAAATCCTCAACACAAAAATGTCATAATTAAACTGGATATGCAAAAAGCTTTCGACATGGTGTCAAGGCCTTTCCTTAATTCAGTTCTACTCCATTTTGGATTTCATGGCCATATAGTCAAGGTTATTGTACAAAACATTACCTCAGCCTCATTCTCAATTCTTATAAATGGTATAGCCACAGGTTATTTTAGTGCAAATAGGGGCATCAAACAGGGAGATCCCCTGTCCCCTTTCCTGTATAACTTGGTCTCTGAAACACTCAGTAGATGCCTTAAGCACCTTCTGTCTTCACAATACCTGATAGGCTTTAGAATGCCAAGAGGTGTGGACCAGTTGTCCCACCTAATGTATGCTGATGATACAGCAATTGTTTTGGCTGCAACTAAGAAGAACCTGGTCAGATTTCTAAAGGTGTTGAAATCATATGAAATGAGCTCTGGACATAGAGTAAACTACTCAAAGTCTGAGTTCTTTGTAAATATGAGGGCCACCTCTAGTTTAGTAAGGTTAATCAAAAGAAACACATGGATGAAACTGGGCCAGATGCCCTTCAATTACCTTGGGGTCCCAATTTTTACTGGTAGGAATAAGGTTATTTACTACCAACCTCTTATAGAGAGGATGGAAGCCTCCATTTCCAACTGGAAAAAAAGATGGTTAACAGCAGCAGGAAGGCTGGTTCTGTTAAACCATGTTTTCCTATCAATTCCCACCCATATTTTTGCAGTACTCCAGCCACCTCTTTCAGTCATCAGAAAAATGGAAACTCTGGCAGCTAAATTCTTCTGGGGAGAATCAGAAGCTGGTCAGAAATTGGTGTGGAGAAAATGGTCTAAGATGGCCATTCCTACCTTAGAAAATGGTATAGGTTTCAGGGATATACGGGCTGTAATTCAAGCCTTCTCTTGCAAGCTCTGGTGGAAGCTCCAGCTTAACTCCACAATCTGGTCAGCCTTTTTATGGTCCCTTCCCCCCTCATATAAGTCCTCTCACATTTGGAGAAGGATATGTAAAATAACTGAATTTACCAACTCAAATTCAAAAGTCATTCTGGGGAATGGAGATTCCCCTTTCTGGCATGCAAACTGGTCTGGTTTAGGCATCCTTGCTTATTCAGTTGATCAGATGCCCTTTCCCTCACTAACAGTAGCCCGATTCTGTGCTAACAAGAATCTGTACTTACCAACCTTGGAGCCTCTCTTGGCTACCAATATTTTAGCATTTTTGTAGGAAGTGTCTCTGCAATTCAACCATGAAGACAGGCTGGTATGGTGTCCATCTACAACAGGGGTCTTTACAGTGAAATCAGCCTACAACTGCCTCAGGTATGGTTAAACAAAGTACCTAAAAAGATATCTATCTTTGTATGGAGATTGTATAATAAGCTGCTCCCTTTTGATGACATTTTATTAAAATTTGGATTGCACTTGCCTTCAAAATGTCCTTTTTGTCCTAATGAGGACTCACTGAACCACTGTTTCAACCAGTGTACCTCTAATCTGATTATACTGAACAATGTGCATTGCTTATTAGATATTCCTGTCCCAATTTTCAGATCCTTTAGGCACAGAGTATCATATTATGCTAATTTTAGGGGCTCCTCTAAAACCATAACTAGGGCAGTAATAAATACAATGATGATTGCATTATGGTATATATAGCTGAGGAGGAATGATTTTCTTTTTAACAATAATATCCAAAGCCCCCTAGTAACTTTCCAGACCATCATTAAATATGCACATTTGGTTTTTAGTGCTTTTCCACTGGTTGGAAATGCCTTAAAACACCAAAAACTTATCAACATTGGATTAGTGCCTTACCTTAAGAGGAAGAGACCTAAAATAGTGCAGGTGGTTAGATGGAGGCATCCTGAGCATGATATAAAAATTAATGTAGATGTTTCTTTCATCACTACTAATTATGTGGGTCTGGGAGTGATTGCAAGAGACTGTAATGGTTCAGTGTTGGCCATGTCTGTGAAGTCTGTCTCAGCTCTCTCTTCTTTACATGCTGAACTAATGGCCATAGAGCTGGGAGCTATAGTTGGTCTTACACTGGGTGTACCCTTCACCATAGAGACTGACAGTCTACTTGCTTTGAAAGGGATCCTTTCTCCCATCTCTGTAGACTGGAAGTGTTTCAATATATGCCAGTCTTTACATTCACAAGGTCTATCTGATTGTTTAGCTAAGCATAGTGCCAAAGTTAACCTCTCTGGAACCTTAAATTTGGAGGATGCCCCTGTAATTTTGAAGGGCATCCTGGCCCTTGATGCAATGGGGCTGCCAAGTTTAAGACTTAATGTATAGCTCAGGCTCTTGGACCCTATTACTGCTTTTCTGCTATCCTTTGCAGGTGATAGGCTCAGGGAGATCTCTCTCCCTGAGTCTGGTGGAGGAGCTGAGATGGTGGTGCTGGCAGGATGAGCAGACATGGATTAGCAATTCAAGTCACCAATCCACAGCTGGACTTTCTGCACTGACAGGAATTCAATACAACTAATTACACATAGTGGCAGGATCTTTTGAGGTTTTCTGGTGTGTCACTGACTCTCTTAGTTGGCTAAGTTGTGCTTCGTCTTGACGATCACTAAGTTGCTCGTTAAGATCGGAGTTAGGGCATCCAGTTTTTTGACCCATTGATCTCTTTTGTATATGGATAGGTAGCATAATTCTAGCTATCCCTATTCTTTCATTTTTGGAAAGCCAGGTGCTTTCATCCCTCATATTAAGTTATTTTGTACAAACTGGATTATTTTATGATAGGTCTGGGGATCCTTAATGAAATTCCCCCCACCAATAGGTGGATTAAATCAAAAAAAAATGAGTAAATTCAAATTCAAAAGACACAATTAAATTATAATGGGGAGAATTAGTTCATCTAATTAGATATGAACAAATGTAATTTGATCAATTTCAATTTAATTACTATTGTTATCTTCAATACATTAAAAATAACAATTCAGTTCAGTACAACTCGGTTCATTTCAGTACTAAATATAAATCCAGAAAAGAATAAATAAATTTATTTCAGTTCAGCTCAGATAAGTATATTTAAACCTTTTTCAGTTAAATATATTTACATTTTTCAGTTCAGTTCAATTTAATAATATATTTTTTCAGTTCAGTTCAATTTATATTTTTTACAATAAATTAAACATTTTTATATATTTCAGTCAATATATTTATATATTCAAATTTTAAATATATTTATAATTTTCCATATATTCAATTCTTTTCAATTCAATTTAGTATATTTATATTTTTTGAATTCAATTCAGCAACATATAAGCTAAAGAGAATAGGTATAAAAGATGGAGAAATAAGCTTAAGTTTCTATATCTAATGGTGCAAGTGTCATAGTTTAGTCATGTCCAGATTAACGCATCGATTGCGCACATTCGCCCCAAATCTCTCCGAAGGGATCATATGAGAGAGACAATATCCAATAGAAAATTTGCATCTTCATTCATTAAAAATTATGCGTTGCTATTAAATATATAATAAAAATCATGGAAAGTCATGAAGTGCAAAACCATAAAAATTAGCAGCCCCTCACAGTTGTATAAAAAATATCTCTCACGCAGTTAGAATTCAGGAACGAAAAATGGTGTCGCCAATTAAGCAGGTAGACATGTATATAAAAACAAAATCAATATTACCATGTTGCATTCGAGGAAAAAATCAAGATCCAACTGATGAGCAAGCACAAAATCGAATTAACCAATTTGGACTGGTGATGCTATAAGTTTCTAAACTACAGTGAACAAAAAACACAAACTAATAACCATTCAGGTTCTTGATTTGGTGCATAAAATGAAAAAGGAGTAATAGATAATTATACTAATTATTATACCACCAAAAAATATAACTCCTGAATTCAGGCGTGTTTAAATATAGGCCTATTGGCTAATTAGTTAGTACTAAAGAGAATATACATCATCGCAACACAGTACATAATGGGAGTTACCTCAAACTCGATTTCTTTCTAATGTTACTGTCCTCCCCGGATTCAGAAAATTCAGGCTTTATCCCCTTAAACATAAAGACTTAGTTGCATATACGCAGATTAATACAAAATACTACAGCTAAAACAATAAAAAGGAAGCCTAAATCCTATGGTGAATGTCCATAATTTATGTTAGACAAAATATCGCTTATCATTTGCTTTTTGGTGGTCGGCAGTGATGCAAAGGTATTTGAGACTCTCCAACACCGACCAATTATGTCGATCTTGATCATCTCCAGTAAAGTTCAATCCTACTTTCGGTCTACACAAAAGCATATTAAATCCACAATCCAGTGATTAACAATCAAGAGCCATAATTAATTTGCAAAGAAATAAAACATTGCAATTAAATCACCTTATTATATACTAACTCATTAAACTACCGATTCATTAAGGTCCCAAGCACCTTATCGGCATCACGATCGACAAATTATAGATACAAAAAACCTTGGGCTGACTCAATTTGCTGATCTTAATGATCACGCGACCGTTTACTTTTCACTAAGAATTAGAATCGATGGATTCTCCACCATAACCTTATTTCAAGCTGCAACATCGATCACAAAAGTGATCTGGCGAGAAGAGCCCACTCCGGAACACCCAAGATCAAGAAAGATAATAAAATTGTTATCGCTAAACATACATAAACAAACAAAGATCTACAAAAAAAACCATAGTAACGATAAACCATAATAAGAATAGTATGAATTAATATACATAGACCCTAATAATGAAGAAACTAAAAACCATGACATTTAGCTTAATCCACGTAAATTCCTGCAAAATTGCAAACAACTGTGACAATAATTCACATAAACTCTAAAAACCCATAAACAAAAAAATATGACAATATTAGATTTACCTTAATTCACGTAAACCTCTAAACTCCTGCAAAAATAAAGAAACAAAACAATAATGATGACAATTCACATGAACCCTAAAAATCCTGCTTAATTAAATTTATAAACAAAAAAATGGGACAACATAAGATTATGTTTAATCCACATAAACCTTACAAAAATCAATAAACAAATAAACCCCATGACAATACTAAGGGTTACATAGTAGGTAGCCCATGATGATGTAGGTCATCCATATAATCAATACATTGATACTCTATATACAAATTAAAATTGCAAACAAACTTAAAGCAGCTGGCATGTATGTATATGTATGTATATATATATATATATATATATACATACATATACATACATACATATAGGGAGGGGATCCATTCACTCTCTTATTTTCACTCATCTTTTTACTCAAGATCACAACCGTTCCCTCTAATCTAATCTAACGATTAAGATTAAATCATATTTTACTAATATATTTGATGATTAATAAACCTTTCTTTCCTTTTATAAATTTTTTCCCCAAATTATAGTTCCCTTTTTGCTTGTATGTTTCTTCTTCTTCGGATATCTCAATGGCCCCAGTTGGCTCCCCGTTTCCATTTTCAGAAGCCATGGATTCCAATGAGTTGGCTCTTTTGGCATTCGTAGAGCAAGAGCTTCTTCATGATTCTGATCTCGATGACTTGTTCTCCGATCTGGACTCATTTGATAATCCTTAAATCTTAAATGATCCATTTACATAAACTTTTTTCAATCTTTTTGAAAAACGAATCAAAGAGTTGTAGTAGTAGTATCAGCAGTGGCGATTCCGGTGGAAGCATCCCTTCATAGGAGACTGACCAGGAGCAGCAAGTGGAGGAGGTACAGCAGTTCTGTGCTACTGGTGGCAAGTGCCCGAGGTACAAGGGGGTTCGGAGGAGGCCGTGGGGGAAGTTTGCGGTGGAGATAAGGAATCAACCGTTCCAATCTCTTCTCCGACCGCCAGAAAGGCCACCAACTGAGCCATTCCAGTGCCAGTGAGTGTGATTTGAGCTGCTCAAATCCCCTCCTAAGTCCTAATTATTGCCACAAAGCCTAACAGAAACGCCAGAATCGGCAGCTTCGATTTCACCGTCGACGTCGCCTCTTTCTTAACCGGCTCCACTTCTGACACTACAGTCTCACTCTCACCGGACCGGACTCATTATTCAAATTCAGAGCATCAGAATCCGAGCTCGGTTTAATGTCTATGTCGCCTTTTTCCGCCTGACCCACACCCACTTCTCCTTCTGAACCTTAACTACACCACCACCAGTCACTGTCTTCGCCAGCCGACCACCACCTCTGATCACCGAGCTTTCAACCACCGTCGCCTTTGCCTCTGTACCATTATCGGCCAACCACCACCGTTTACGCACAGCATCCGGCCGACCACCATCGTTTCCGCACAATCTCCGGCCTCCACCGCCAGGCCAGCGCTCTGTCATTCCGCCGCTACCGAATTCATCGCCGGTCGATCAACACACCGTTTTCTGGCCACACATTCATTAAAAACCTAGACACTGAGTTTTACTTCTGCTAAGAAATAGTTGATCGATGATAAGAAGAAAGGATTTGGAAAATTGTTATAAAAGGGAAAAAATGATAATTAATTTACAGAAATTAGAAAAGGCTGATTAAATCTTAACCATTAGATTAATTTAGAAGGAATGGATGAGATCTTGAGTAAAAAGATGAGTGAAAATAAGAGAGTGAATGGATCTCCTCCCATATATATATACATATATATATATATATATACATATATATATATATGGGGAGGGATCAAGAGACTCATTTATTTTCACTCTCTTTTCACTCCAAATCTCAGCCCTTGATGAAGTCTAATCTGAACCGTTCATTAAATTACTTTCTAATTGTTTAATTAATATCGTTGACCACTATTTTCATAACTAAACCCTGAGATTTGGATCGCCGGCTTCTCCAAATCCATACTTCTCAGCCGTCACCCACCACAAGAAGAAGAGTTTGGGTTCTCAAGCTAATGAAAAAAATGAAGAACCTCATGTCATATCTTTATTAGAAAAATAATCTCTGATTCTTCTTGGTCCAAGGTTATCTAACACTAAAGGAAGACCTAAAGAGTCGAAGGAGAATGATAAAAGACAAACGACCAATCGAATTGGCAAAAGAGAAGGCAAAATTGTGTAGTTACTGCCAGACAATTCAAACTCATGATGAACGTAACTGTCCAAAAATATTAAAAGATGAAAGTATTCGTTTGTGGTTTTTCATTGTTCAGTTTTTTTTTTTTTATTTAACTTTGCTTCTTGATGTTTTTACTGGTTTATTTGATTCTCATATTGATGATATAATTATCTTTATGTTTAGGTGCATCAAATGCATAGAACCTGTCCTCCAATGCTGCCCTTCTGCTGAATTTTTGCTGCTTCCACAGAATGTGTTTGAATGCGCTCCTACTGAATTTGCACAGCTCCCACTGTTTGTGTGATGTTGCAATTTAGTGCTGAATATTTGCTTCTAGGTTTTCTTGCTATTTTGATGATTGTTTGGAGCTGCTGCTGTACCTTTGCAGCTGTTTCGGTGCTACTGTACTCTTGCTTCTGTTTCAGTGCTGCTAAATTCCACTGTTGGATTCTGCTGAACTCTTTTCCATTTATTGTTGATTATTTGCAGCTGATTTTGAACTTTTGCTCCTGTTTTAGTGCTGTTGAATTCCACTGTTTGATTCTTCTGAATTTTGGTTACAAATAATGTTAATATTGTTTTGCAGATGTTTCTGTATTTTTGCTACTGCACTTCTCTTTGCTAATTATTAGTAGTTTGTTTCATTCTGATGTAAGCAGAGCTCAGCTGGAAACAAAAAACAACATAAATCGAACCAAATTAAAGAACTAAATATAGACAGCCAATCAGGGATTCGAACCCACATCTTTGTGCTAATGCATATTGCTCTACCATTTGAGCTAATTGGCTACTCAAGTTACTAATAGTGTGCAATGAAAGGCATCAAACTTATAGCTCAATATATAACCTAGTTGATTGTGTGCACATGACCCTGTCAAGAATTACATGTGCAATGTCTGAACCAGTAAAACAAGTAACTCAAACTGGAATGATGGCACATAAAAACGTGTTAAAGTAGACAGAAAAACTGACAACAAAGACAGACTTTTCGGTTTAAAGAAAGCATTAGGTAAAAAGTAACGAAAAAACAGCTCCAACATTAAAAAAATCCATACTTTGCAGTTTAAACATAACATTCATGAAAAATCAGCACACATAAGGCTGAGGAATTCATGGACATGATACACCACCAAGCTCGGATTGAAGGATGTTTCCCAGCACAACCACATCATACAGGAAAATGAGTGCATCAGTCAATTTAACCGAAGATTTTAATAGTCATGTAAAATCATAGAAAGAACTCAGAGCTGCAATCAGACATTATTCATGCACAATCATAGAAAGGCCAGATTAATAACTGCACGTCATTTACATATCCAAACACATCTTAAATAAGAGTTCAGATACAATGGCTACATATATGCATGCACAGGATACCCCTCTACCATCACTCTTACGCCTCTACTAGTTGAGGTTTATCTTTAAACTGATGTTTAGTCTCCTGATAATAGTATTAACTGGGTACACATCCAAGTAGACTCCTTACAAAAATATGCAAATCATTTAAAATGCAAACTCACTACCTGTTAGATTAGTCTCAATACCAGATGATAATCTGTCAGAAGAATATAATCGATAGCCATATCTTTGAAGAGCCCTTTTTAGCATATAAAAACACAAGTCAGGACCTGAAAATACGACACATAACGAGGTCCAAGAAGACTTAGCATATCATCTAAGTCAAGTCAGGACCTGAAAATACAACACATAATGAAGATTGAATCATCAAACCTGCTTCAAATTGATGGACTGGAGATACCCAGTAATGACAACAATAGAATACTAATCTAGCGCAGTGGAAGTAAAATCCTTAAGCAATGTCCTCTTGGACCCAAAATCGTACATTAAGACTCCAAACCCGCACCTAGCCAACAAAATAATCCTAGTTAAAAAACATATTTACATCAAATTAACTCGAAAACTCCATCACATTCAAAACAAACCTTAATTGAAGAACCCATTCTCGATACAATCCTTTGTAACTCTATATCAAATCATCGATTTCCTTTTCATCCTTTTGCTCGATTTTAGCTACTGTATCTCTGAGCTTCAGCTATTTTCCCAGATACAGATAGATCAAGAAATTATTTTCGGATTGAATCGAATAATTTCTTATTTAAGACAGAAAGGAAACGGACATTGAGAACCTGTTCGTCGACGATGTCTATGTCGGAGAGCTTGGGAGCTAACTTTTTGCCGGAGTTGTCCAATTCTTTAGCCAAGAAATAGTTTTTGGAGCTTGTGGTGGGTGACGGCTGAGAAGTATGGATTTGGAGAAGCCGGCGATCCAAATCTCAGGGTTTAGTTATCAAAATAGTGGTCAACGATGTTAATTAAACAATTAGAAAGTAATTTAATGAACGGTTTAGATTAGACTTCATCAAGGGCTGAGATTTGGAGTGAAAAGAGAGTGAAATTAAAGTAGTCTCTTGATCCCTTCCCTATGTATATATACATACATATATATATACATACATATATATATATATATATATGGGAGGGGATCCATTCACTCACTTATTTTCACTCTTATTTATACTCAAGATCTTAGCCCTTCTCTTCAATCTAATCAAATGGTTAATAATTTAATAAGATTTTTCTTTTTTAATGATTCTTTTATTATTTGTTTTCCTTTCTTCTTCCTTCTTACCCAATTTAACTTTTTCTCTTCTTCCCCAAATCTTCTTCTTCAAAATTTTCTTCCTCCCAAATTTATTCGGCATCTCCCGAGTTCAGCCATTCCCGCCCCTTTCTGCCCAGAAAATGTTTCGGCCAGAAAAAGCCTCCATATTCAACCCCTTTTTTCATGTTCGATTCGAGGCATTGGTGATGAAACTCGCACCAAAATATGTGAAATTGGTGATCGCGACGGTTTGAAATTCGCGGGCATCTAAAATCACCGTCGTTTCGACCGGAGAATAAGGAATCCATAAGGATGAAAATCGGGTAGCCGACGAGAGGCTGAAAATTGGCAGCCGGTTAGTGAATGAAGATCGCCATAGCATATAAATTTACGTTTTTTAATCCTCATTCACCAGCCAATCGTGCATAAATTGAATAAATTTCCATGTATTTTTTAATCGAATAAAAAATGAGGAACATAAAACTTGTGCTATCGGCGAAGATACTACGAAGACGAAGAAAACAGAGGGAAAATATTTAAGGAAGAAGAGTGAAAAAGAAAAAAAAAAAAAAAGAAAGAAAAAAGGAATAATTATAAAGAAAATTAGAAAAACTTATTTAATTGTAACCGTTAGATTAGATTGGAAGGAATGGGTAGGATTTTGAGTAAAAAGATGAGTGAAAATAAGAGATTGGAAGGAATGGGTAGGATTTTGAGTAAAAAGATGAGTGAAAATAAGAGAGTGAATGGAACCCCTCCCATATATATATATATATATAAACCGGCCTAAACCCTTAACTGAGAGGAGCCATTTGAGCACTTTTGATTAGTTATTGTCAAATTTGGGAAGCTGGTCTAAATATATATAGTACACACGACTATAGACAAACAACAAATTTATATGGAATTTATATATTATGCATGAAACTGTCCATTTTAAATAAGTATATATGGTAATACTAAGCGGTGGTATCTCTATTATATAAGGAATGGATTCTCGTCGTTTTTAGCTTTTTTATTAACAAATATATATGATACTTCGGCGGCGGAGGTCAGTATCAAACGCATGGAAGGTTGTCGTTTTTTCTTTTGCATGTAAGTTTTACGGCGGTGTTTTAGTTAATAATATATATGTCAAGTATATTTACGCCGTCACTTTCTACTTATATATATATACCTAGTAAAAGATTATATTTGTTCGAATAATCCCTCTTTTCCTATCTCTATCTTAACCCTTCCGAGACTACACCGTCAGCCTCCACGACCTCAACCTCGCCGCCCCATCCAATCTCCTGCAACTCCTCTGCGTACTGATAACCTCGGTCTCTCAGAAGGTCTTTCTCGGCCACGTAAACCAGCACCCTCTTCCACCCCAGCTCCGCCAGCCGTGCCTCCTTCACCAGGTTCATCAACGGATCATCGACGGCAGCCGGATGAACAAATCCCCACATTGAATCCACAAATCCCTTCGCCGGACTCCCGATCTCCGCCCCGATCATTCATTTTATCCTTGAATTATCCTAGAGCAAACAAAATTTCGGAAGTATTCTGCTTAGCACAATGCATACTACGTATCTTACTAGTAGTTTTAAATACAATGCACATGTGTACATTTTTGGACTTAGTGCATATACATGCAATTCATGTAATACTACTGTCTAAATGAATATATTATTCATTTATCGATAAATGAATAATCTCGCTTAATGAATATTTTTATGATGGTCCCAACAGTATTTATTTATCGAGATTTAACTGTATAATATCATCAGCATGCTTATCACTCAACATGGGTCGCACATATTTTTTCATGAAAACAAAAAGAAAAAAATGGGGCGAGGGGATCCTCTATCTCCACCTATTGCTTGTACTATATAAAATCCCTGACTAGAAAAGAAACGAAGATCAATATGATATAACCTTAAAACAGTCTCATTTTGCAGTTGATATACCGATACTTTGAGAGTTTCAGCAAAGTCAACGAGTGGTGTTAAAGTTGTTCTAAGTGAACTCTAAGAACTACTGAACTGCTTTTGATAAAAACATGCTAGGCAGTATACTACATATTCCACAACGGGAATGCGCACGGTGTGCTCAGTTGGTGGGCAACATGAAGGCATTGAATTTAAGTCTTTAGCTTATACTGGCTAACTTTAGTTGACTAGCTCAATATTTTTAAGCATGAACAATTATTGGTCGAGAATTTTTATAATTGGAAAAGGATTAATCGATTTCTTATGGAAAGGGATGGAACTCACAAGAAGTTGGTGCCTATCTTAGAGGAAACCATGTGCGTTTCAGATAGAATATCACAATTATCATTAGAATAATTGTGATTGATTTGTATATATTTATGTTCCATTTTAGACTAATTTAGATACATTATATTTGTATTCTTGTAATCCTATATATTTCAGATAATACAGACACACCAGTTACGGTAAATTAGATTCTTTCATGCCATCAGCTTATTCGATCCAATAACCTTTAAATCCGTCAAAAATCTAAATTCGATAGATAAATCCCAATCAATTTCGGTGCTTCTTCGAACTTTTGATTGTGGTGCTTTCGTTTTGGTGTTTCTTCCACCTTTCCGCTGCTCAGTTGGTGTGTAACGTTCCCGTTATCCACAATCTCTCTGTTGGTTGTTTGAAAAAAAAATCATGAAGCGGCCAACGTCAGCTCAGGCGCATGTGCATCACGCGCCTCCAGCCCAAGCGGCTTCACTCCCGACGTGTGTGTACCACGCGCCGACACCTGGACCTCCCCCTCCCGCAGCGCGTGTGTACCATGTGCCGGCAGCAGCACATCCGACGTCACTAGCGCGTGAACAACACGCGGATGGCCTTCCTCTAGCGCGTGTGTTGCACGCGCCCGATGTTCAGCAGGTGACTCAACAGGCGCGTGTTCCACATGCGCCCTCCCGCCTCCAGTCGCCTTACCTGGCGCGTGTTCATGCTCCAGCTCTCTTAGCGCGTGAATTACACGCGTCACCTGCAAACAACACCTCTCCGGTGCGTGTGTTACACGCGCCGCCGTCACCGCCACCTAGCCCGGAAACGATGGAACCCAAGGTGTCAATTTTGCGATGAGTTTGGACATACCGCTTGGACTTGCTCAAGTCCGCTTATGTCAGTGAATGTTGCCGATGTTTTTCCGTCATCTGTTTCTTTGAAGGACAAGACTTCTAGCTGGTATATGGATTCTGGTGCTACAAACCACATGACCTCCGCGTCTTCCGGGCTTGATCGTGTTGTTCCATATAATGGTAAACGTTCTGTCTCTCTCGCTAATGGTCGTAATGTTTCCATTACACATATTGGTCGTCATCATTTTTCTCGTAATTTATTATTATCGGATGTTCTGGTGGTTCCCGATGTTACGAAAAACTTGCTTTCGATTAGCAAGCTCACAAAGGATTCAAAAGCTGTAGTTTCTTTTGATGAGTCTTCGTTTGTGATTCAAAAACGGTCAAATAAGGAAATTTTAGGCCAGGGCTGATTTCATCATGGTCTTTATGTGCTTGAACGGAGTGGTGCTGCCTTTGTCGCTTACGTTCGATCAAATAAAAATACAGTTTATTTTGATATTTGACATGCTAGACTAGGTCATACTTCTCATTCAGTCATTTCTCTGAATCTTGTCAAGGTCACCTCTTTGTCGCCAAAGTTTTCTCTTTGCTCAGCGTGTGAAAAAGCAAAGGGAAAAAGGCTTTTTTTCGTGGACAATCCGAAGCGAGCGCAGTCCATACTTGATTTAGTTCACTGTGATTTGTGGGGACCTGCACCAGTCTTATCTGCCAGTGGCTATTCTTATTATGCCATTTTTATCGATGACCATTCGCGATTCACTTGGTATTATCCACTGAAGCGAAAATCATATTTCGTAGAGACTTTCCTGCAGTTTCAGAACTTTGTGGAGAATCAGTTCTCCCGCACTATTAAGATTTTTCAAAGCGATGGTGGCACTGAATTTACAAATGCACGGTTGCGCTCTCACTTCGCGGCTAGGGGTATCTTTCATCAGATTTCTTGCCCGTCTACTCCCGAGCAGAATGGAAGAGCTGAACAAAAGCATCGTCATGTGACAGAAATGGGACTGTCTATGCTTCATCACTCTGGTCTGCCAGCGTCTTATGGGATGCCGCATTTGCCACTGCTGCCTACACCATAAATAGGCTTCCAACGCCTGTTCTGAACAATGTCTCGCCGTTTTATCTGGTTTATGGTCGTCATCCAAACTACTCCAATTTTCATCCATTTGGATGTCTGGTGTATCCCTATATTCGGCCGTTCTCTCAGCACAAGCTGGCTCCTCGCAGTACACCTTGCGTTTTTCTTGGTTACAACTCTCAGTACAAAGGTTTTCGGTGTTTGGACCCGGTTACTAAGAAGGTGTATCTTACACGCCATGCTCGTTTTGATGAAAAATCGTTTCCACCACTGGAACGCCAATCCTCCGTGCCCTCTGAATCCTTGGATGTTTCTACATTTATTGACTCGGATTATGATTATGCTCCAGCCTTGATAGTGCCAGATCCGCCTTCACCAATTCAGGCTATGGAGGCATCCCCACAATCACCTGTCTCCAGATCATCACGTTTACTCGCTTCGGGTACTTCATCGGCTCCCATCCCTTCTCCAGAACCATCTCCGGTTCATTCACCATCCTCACCTCCACCGCCACCGCTGCCTCGCCATCGCATGACAACTCGTTCTCAGACAGGCAGTCTCACTGCTAAGGATTACTCTGATTATGTTGTCACTGGTTTTCTTGCGGCACTTTTGGCTGAAACTGAACCTCGGGGTTTTCGTTCTGCCCTTAAGGATCCTCGCTGGGTGGCTGCTATGGATGAAGAGATGCATGCACTACGTCAGCAACGTACTTGGGAACTTGTCCATCGTTACTTTCTGTTAAGGATCTTGGCTCTCTTCATTACTTTCTGGGATTAGAGGTCTCTCGCTCTTCTTTGGGGTTGTTTCTTGGACAGGCTAAGTATGCCATGGAGATTCTTCAGCGCGCTGGCATGACTGGCATGGCGCCTATGTCTACGCCTTTTGTTCCTGGTACACAACTCCTCACTTCCTCTAGTCCAGAGTTTTCGAATCCCAAGTTATATCGTTCGCTTGTTGGAGCCTTGCAGTATTTGACCATTACTAGGCCTGATCTAGCCTATGCAGTCAATTTTGTTAGCCAGTTCCTTCAGTCACCTCGTGACGATCATTATCAGGCGGTCACTCGTATTCTTCGCTATGTTCGTGGTACTCTTCATCATGGACTTTTCTTTCGACCGTCTTCCAGCTCACTTTCAGTGCTAGGGTACTCACATGCTGATTGGGCTCGCTGTGTTGAAACTTGATGTTTTACCTATGGTTATGTCATTTACTTTGGTGGTAATCTTGTCTCTTGGAGTGCTAAGAAACAGCCAATTGTTTCCCGATCCAGCTGCGAATCTGAGTATCGTACTATGGCCAACACTGCGGCCGAGCTTGTTTGGTTGTGCAATTTGCTCAAGGAGCTTCGTGTTCCTTTGAAGTCTTCACCCTTACTATTTTGTGACAACAGTAGTGCTATTTTCCTTGCTCAAAACCCCGTTGCTCACAAACGGGCTAAGCATATTGACATTGACTACCACTTTGTTCGAGAGTTGGTGGCTTCTGGCAAGTTTCGTGTTAGTCATGTCTCTACTTCCTTACAGATTGCTGACATATTCACCAAAGGTCTCCCTGGTCCTCTCTTCACACTATTTCGGTCCAAGTTTTGCGTGGTTTCTCATCCGACGCTTCGCTTGAAGGGGGGTGATAGAATATCACAATTATCATTAGAATAATTGTGATTGATTTGTATATATTCATGTACCATATTTAGACTAGTCTAGATACATTATATTTGTATTCTTGTAATCCTATATATTTCAGATAGTACAGACACACCAGTTACGGTGAATTACATTCGTTCAGTTTATAAGAAGGGATGAGGTATGGGAATTTAGGACCCTTCAATATAGGATAGAGCAGTAATTTGCAGCAAGATGTGGGATATCAACCCAAAGAATGATTTACTATGGATAAAATGGATACAAGCTTATTATCTACAAGCCAAATATGTATCAAAATTAGTTGACATGGTGTACAAAAAAGACCTCCTGCAAATCAGAGAGGAAGTAGGTCAAAGATTGAAGCTTTGTGTGCACAACAACGGTCATTTCAACATTTCAAAAGCTTATGATTTCTTGGCGGGAGTGGAACAGGAATGATAATTTTTTTTAGAATTATTTGGAATCCCGAACGGTTACCAAAACATAGTTTCTTCTTGTGAATGTTGCTAAGAGGAAGACTATCAACTATGACTAGGTTGAAGACTTTAGGGTAGGGATGTTCAATGAATTAATGAGTGTGGATACCCGTCTATCATGACCATACTCATCTAAAAATTTAGAGTGGTGATACATGCAGGTCCATATTTACTAATGCAGATCCAAAATATGGATGCACTAGCACAATTCAGGGCCACATATTGTGTTTTTCATACATGCATTAAGTAAACATGGACCTGCATGTATAATAACTGAAAATTTAATGTCCATGCACACCAACATATCCATGATGGATATCAAAATGATATCCATCCTCATTCACCTTAATATCCATCCCATTACCCCGCTCGTTCAAAATATCTCGATATGATCTACTTCTTAATAGCTAATATTAAACAAAAGTACAAGATATTAAAATTTCACGTATACATAATATAGAAAATCACGAAATAAATTATAAAAATATAGCATAAGTACCTATAAAATTATATTAAGTTTCAAATACGTAAAAATATGATTCAAATAGTAGTTTTTAAGCTGATTTCTCCAGCTACCTTTTACTTTCTGACTTCTATCTTTAAATTATAATTAATAATATGTTCGATATATATTATAGTATACTGAATATTATACGGGTTATATGGAGCGGGTGGGGTGCGTATGGAGCGGGTTTAAAAACAATATCCATGTCCACCCATGATCAATGATGGAGCGATTATGGGCCGGGTATACACATAAACCCGCTCCATTATCATCCCTACTTTGGATATGCTGAAATTAACTCAAAATATTGCGCATGTGTGATACTGGGATGCCTCAACCCTTGTCCCTTACTTGCGCCATGCCAATGGAGTTACTAGAAAAAATAACTCTGAAAACTAGAAGGAACTAGAGAGAATATTTCAAGAAGCTACTATGGGGAACTAGAAGTAGGAAGAAGAAAAAATGATCTCTAATGCTGAATTGAACCTACTAATTGTGGATGGAGACGAATAGATTACATCAGGTGGGGGGTATTTATAAAAGGATCCCCAGTCCCATCAAAGATATGGCTATCAGCCAAGTTTGTTACAACCATTTGAATGGTACAGCTATACTGCTGTCAAAAAGAATGTAGAATAGGTTAAAACTAATCTACCTACCAACTACATGAGGAGGTCAGTTGGTCAGAAAATAAAATGGGGTCATAGTAACTTGGTGAGCACCTTAGTGATCGCACTAGTGGACATGCATAGGATGCGAGGCGGTTTTATATATAGTTTCAATTCATATATCCTCACTAAACTTTTATATATATATTTGTTTGGTTTAGCGAAATCCCTATAGTTTTTCAAATGAACTGGAGGGGAGTAAATCTCCTTATTCACTCATCACTGGAGATAATGGAAGGTCATCAAATCGTTTATGGAAAGCAAAGCTTGTTAAGAGAGGCCATTTACTACTACATCTGCAAGAAATCATGGCCACTATCTGTTGAAATGGTTAAGAAAGTTCGGCGTATTATGAGATTGTTTTTCGTAATTGATAACAGAAATCCATATAAAAATTGCTAGTTACTGATCAGTATTGGGAAAGTATGTTATTGTCGGGTTGTCATCTGCAAAACAGCACATTACAGGAACACACTATGACTCGTGTAACATCGGTTATCTTAAAGTACACATGGATGTTTTCAAAATTTGTATATTAGTGTCGGGATGAGTCGAGGAACTAATACTACAGTGTTGGCTTGTAAAACATTTGGAACTAGTAGCGTGTAATTGTTTACCGGCAATGACCCGCTTATAAATATGTGCTACGATTACTTGTGCTGATTCGGTCGGAATCGTATCAAGAATCTCAGATCAGATCGGTTTTCGTGTAAATTCAACGCTCTGTTACAATTATCAATAGAGTATAATATGATTGATCAATCCATTTTAGAATGGATATGGTATATATAGGGTTTATGGGTGTGGGTATGCAGGTGTGGGTTTAGGGTTTAGGGTTTAGGTTTAAGGGTGCATCCAAGCGATGTCGCTACTAGTTTCGCTTAGAGGCGTAATTGGAGGCGAACTCGCCCATTAAAAACGGTTACTAACGAGAGTGGTGGCAAGTTCGTAAATGGGTAAATTAAATAAAAAAAATACTTAAACTATATTCGCATTTTGGGGATATTAGAATCCCCAAAACATCCACGACTCTCAAACCCTAACTCCTAAAATCGCTGTCGACCAATTGCAGAGCCACCATGGGCCGGAGGAAATAAGACGGAAAAACCCTCACCCCACCCGCTTCCAAGCATCAGAGGACCGCCCTGACCACAGACGCCGCTGCGAACCACGAGGAGGAGGAGGAAGAGCTCACCCTCGACCAGATCAGTCGCCGGGGGTAACAGGGGTAGAAACACTTCCCACGCTGCTAGGAGTTCATCACAACCACCACCCGATGCCGCCACCACTCAAGAGTCTCGGCCAACCTCCGCCACCGCTGCCTAGCCTAGTCCCGCCGCCGCCGGTGCATCCCGGTCTGCTGCAAACGACGTGGGAAACAGTGACGTGGATGAGGAGCGGTCCCTTTTTATCAGCCCGGAAGTGGAGACGAGGTACGAGCGATATACTCGTCGTAGTATTTTAAATGTTAAGGTCATTGACCCGTTTAAAATAACTAGCTTGGGTCTTGATAATATAGTTGAGTATTTTAGAGCCACTCATCTAGATGGGATGTTGACTTCGAGTGAGCCGGTGCATAGGGAAGAATGTCTTCAATTTTATGCAAATCTTAAGTTTGAGAAGGATGCCGAAGAGGCCACTACGATGGTTAGGGGTGTGACATTTAAGGTTTATAAGTTCTTGGTTAATGAGGTTATAGGATGCCCATATTTGTCTAGTGATCAAATAAGGCCGTTGGATCCAAATGGCCTTTATGAGATATACCACACCCAAAATTTCCCAACCTCGTTGAATGAGAGCGTCCTAGACCCCGTGGCCGAGCGTAGGAAGTTCTTTAAAATGCGTAATAAGGTTGCCGGTACTGCAAAGAAGTATAAGATTGCGAGCCTTACTCAAGAGGAGCGATTGGTGTTCGAGCTTGTGTGCATGAATATCATGCCCTCGGGTGGTCATCTATGTGAGCCAATGATCGCCAGCTTGATGGTTATCTACCACCTAATGGAGAAGGTGAAGATCAATCTCGGGTACACCATCATGAAGCACATGTTGAAGCATGCGAAGGACAAGGCCGATCAGACGATCCCTTACGAGCAGCTCATAACCGCTATGATGAAGAAGAAGGGTGTGAGACCTATTAGCATGGGCGAGCCAGTGAAATACTATGACTCGACTTGGCTACGTTACAAGGGTTTGCAAATCAGTGCGGGGGGGGGGGGGGGGTGGTGACGAAGAAGGCGATGGGTGCTTCGAGTTCTCGCAGCCGATCTGAATTGAGTGATGGTAAGTAATTACTATACAATAAGATTTTCATTTAATGATAAATGTTTGCAACATTTTTGTTTACTAATTGTGTTGTTCCCGTTTGCAGCTTGCGATCTCGCTTGGCGTGAACGGTTGGTACTATATGTTGGACAACTTGCAAGTAAGCTAGAAGAGGTGAAGTTAGAGCAAGCAAAAGAGAGGGAGGACGTACTGGCATTTGGTAGAATGCTGAATTTGAATCCGGATTTGAGCGACGATGAAGAAAAGTCAGATTTCTCGGTTCAACGATTGCCTCTCATGAGCGACATTGCTGATTATATTCCTGAAGATCAAGCGAGACCTGAAAACAAGCCATAAGATGAAAACCCCACTGATGGCGAGGGAGGAGAAGCTATTGAGCCCGATGAAGATCCACTTGAGAATGATAACATGGATGAAGACCCACAGAGAGATGAAGACATTGTCAATGGAGACGACAATGTATTTGAAGTGGTTCGCCGAAGCGAGAACAACCGATCATCTGCAGCCGCGGAGTCGTCTGAAGATGATGATGAAGATGAAGATATTGAGAAGACTGTTGAAGAAGTTGATGGAGAGAAGAATGAAAGCGAAGATGATGACGAAGAATGATCGCTTCACTCCTTCTTATTGTGTAGTCTAGCTTTATTTTGTTTCAACACTAAACAATGGTTCATGAATGGTTGTTTTTGGTATTGAATTGATTTAGTATGGTATTTTGATAATAAAATTACATTTCATGTATTTCTTCAATGTTAACCATACACAAAAGCACATAAATTTACATGTAAACAAAATTTATTCAAAGAGTAGGCGAGACGGAAGACGATTTCGCTACCAGAAAACATGAGAGGCGAATTGACGAGGCGAACTCGTAAATATCAAAGTCTATGAACTTATCTTAAAAGCGAACTCTCTTCCTGGCTCGCCACAGGCGACAGAGTCTATCAGGCGATTGAAGAGGCGAACTCGTAACCAGCAGGCGAATAAGCTTACGGTTTCGCCCGCCAGGTGCATTATTTTTTAAAATGCACAAGTAAAGAACACATAATAACGACGTCGTTTCATACATAAACGAAATAAGAGGCGATATCGCTTCTAAGTATCATTAGGGTTTAGCATTCTTGTAATAAAAACACATGGGAGCTGGTATGACCGATGTTGCTCCTGTCTCTACTCCGTTTATTCCGGGTTCGCAGCTTGTCAGCTCTTCAGGTCCTGTTTTTTCAAACCCCAAGCTCTATCACTCTCTTTTTGGTGTGCTGCAGTACCTGACGATTACCAGACCTGATTTGTCTTATGCGGTTAATTTTGTCAATTAGTTTTTGCAGTTCCCCCACGGATGATCATTTTCAGGCGGTTACTCGCATTCTGCGTTATGTGCGTGGGACGCTTCACTATGGACTAATGTTTCGTCCTTCGGCTGCTGGTCTTCCTGTATTTGGCTACTCCGATGCTGATTGGGCTCGATGTCTTGAAACTCGCCGCTACACCTATGGCTATGCTATTTTCCTTGGTGGCAATCTTGTTTCTTGGAGTGCTAAGAAGCAGCCTACTGTCTCTCGTTCCAGCTGTGAATCTGAATATCGTGCTATGGCGAACACTGCTGCTGAACTTGCTTGGCCGTGTCAACTTTTTCGTGAACTTCGAGTTCCTCGGTCTTCAATTCCGCTCCAACTTTGTGATAATAGTAGCGCGATCTTCTTGGCTCAAAATCTAATTGCTCATAAGCGGGCCAAGCATATTGACATTGACTATCACTTTATTCGTGAGCTTGTTTCCTCTAAAAAGTTCCGTGTTAGTAATGTCTCATCTGCTCTTCAAGTGGCTAGTGTCTTCACAAAAGGGTTGTCTCGTCCGCTTTCAAGGTATTTCGTTCCAAATTTTGCGTCGCCACAAATCTGACGCTTCGCTTGAGGGTGTAATAGAATATCTTGATTGATTATAAAGATATTCTTGTATATTGTAGTATATATCTCTTCATATTTTAGAGTAGTATAGATTAGCTCTCTTATATTATAAATAGTACATTTCAATATCAGTGAAATTATTCTGAATTTCACATTCACATACATTATACTAGTAGTTTATAAAAAGAAAAAGTGTACTAATATGATTGAAAAATAGTTGTGATTTGCAATATGATCAAAGTAACATATTATATGGATTTTTGGTTGCGTAGAGGGACCAGCACAACTAAGCTTGCTTCCCATCCCCGTCATGTTCAGCTGTGCCCACTACCCACACGGGCCTTTGCCTCCTTCCCCACCCACCGGAGCCTTGCCTATATATCGTCTTCATTCCTTTGAATATTATGTACCTCGATTATTATATTTCCCCGTGCCACTCAAATATTCGCGCGCGCAACATCATTATATTGGCGCTCATATTAGTTGGAGAGATTTAGAAAATAAAAAATAAAAAAAATAAAAAAAATAAAAATATTCAGTAAATCTCGTTATAACTCTTGAATTCTTGAAGATTTGAAGTGTAAAAAGAGTTCTATAAATATCGTTAGCTAGTATTAATATTGAATTTTGACAGTATTATTATTATAAAAAATTAAAAAAACTCAATAATACTATTGAAATTCACTGGTAACATGCCACTCAAGAGCAACTATGAAATTTTCTTTGCATCTCAATGGATACAATCGAACTTTCTAAGAACAGAAAGAACTAAAGTTATAATATAATTTAGCTAAAAATTCAAACTTATGATAATGACTGTTAAAAAATATACTATTTGATTCGATGGTTCTGATTAATGGTGTTTTGCTGTTTATTTAGAATGCTGAAGTTAAAGGATTAATTTATATATAAAGTTAATTATACATAAAAAAATGAGATATTTTTAAATTGTGTACAAAGAGATAACATAACCATGAAGTGAAACTAGTAAAACTTGAATCATATCAAAAACTTAGAGCAATGCTTTGTAGTTCGTATTATTTCAAGGAAAGACGAATACATTCTCAATCAAGTGGTCAAAATTTGAATAAGATAAATTAATAAGGTCAATCTTCTCAATTTCAATCAAAATACAGTGTGACAATAGAAAAAGAATCAGATTAGGGTTGTTTTTGTATTTATTGTATATTGCAGTTATGTCATTAGGGTACGTTCATGGTACGCAGCATTGTGGTTTGACCTTTTCTGCTGGTGGTGTTTCGGAGGTACTTGCTTACTCGGATGCGGACTGGGTTCGATGAGACTCGGCGTTCTACATATGGATATGCTGTCTTTTTGGGTGGAAATCTAGTTGCTTGGAGTGCTAAGAAGCAACTCACTGTCTCTTGTTCAAGTTCGGAGTAGGAGTATCGTGCTTTGGCCAATACTGCTTCAGAGATTGTCTGGTTTATGCATCTTCTTCGTGATCTGCGCTTCCCTCTGCAGGCTTTCCCCTTACTTCTCTGTGACAATAACAGTGCTATCTTTTTGGCGGAGAATCCTGTTGCACATAAGAGAGCTAAGCATATTGATATTGATTATCATTTTGTGCGAGAGCTGGTAGTTGGAGGCAAGTTTCGTGTTGGTCATGTTCCTACATCTCTGCAGGTGGCGGATATTTTTACCAAAGGTCTCAATCGTGCCTTGTTTGATTTTTTCCGGTCCAAACTTTGCGTCTCCATCAATCCGACGCTTCGTTTGAGGGAGGGTGTGACAATAGAAGAAGAATCAGATTAGGATTTTGTTTGTATTTATTGTATATATTGTATATTGCAGTTATATCCTTAGGGTTTAGGTAGTTTTCGTTAATTATTATTAGACCCTTGTATGTATTATAAATACTTATGTAAATCTTAATGGAAATTAGTTTGGGAATTAGTGTATACATACAGACTAAATTAATAAAGAAAATCTGTAAATAGAAATTCTGAAAACTTATAATGTTATAATCAAAGCTAATGAAGATAATGTAGATGGATCACTATGGAATGATATCAAAACGTGTGGAATGAAACCTAGATACGTACTAAATTACTGTTGTGCTTAGGTTTTGCAATTCAAAAGGGAAAGTGCCATTGTCCTCTCCTTTCGGAATGCAATGAACTCCAGTTAAGTTTGTAAGATTTAATTCGATTATGACAAACACAACCTGTTAAAAAATACTTTTCTGTGTCAGATTAAACTAAAAACTTTCTTTACATGGATGTCTCACCTTAAATTATATATTTTTCTTATTTAATAAACTCCGTTCATTTTTCTCCACTCATTTTACCAATTTGTTTCTCAGACTCAATTTCATCCAACCATTTTACGATCATTAATATTTTCTGTTTGTGCAACATAAGGCGGGATAAAGTGAAAAATAAAGTCAATTAAAAATAACCCCAATTGCATTATGTTATGGGAGTGGGCACCGAAGAGAGGTGGGGCCGAGTGCACGTGTTGGATTGCTTGAAACGACATTTCCAATGTCCAAAAAAGTGTGGTCCCCACGCCCATGCACGAAGAAGAGAGGGGACCGTTCTTCTTCTAAACTTGGTTTCGCACGTGTAGAGCCGTCCGTCCCCATTACTTTAGAGCAAGTCCAACGGCTTTACTATAATATCAAAGTTGCTCAAATATGGAAAATTTGAGACTTTTTTGACCTCCAACAGATTTTATCTCATTCTCTATAATAGGAAAATTGAAGAGAGAGGAGGCTTGCTTCTCCAAATTTAAAGAATGAGGGAGAAGATTTGGAGAAGTAAAATTTAATGTTACTTGCATTGTTTTTTGTTATTTCATTCATTAATTGTTTCTATTCAATAATTTTAAATAATAATATCTCAAAATAATTACAATAAAATTTTATCAAAAATATATATTCTTAAAATATGCATAAAGACGATTGTAATAAGATCTCATATGACTATTTTTACATGTAAATATCTATTGATATTTAATAATCAAATTTAATATATTTTTCAATATAAATTTACTAAATTTTAAGTTCATAAATATATTTATTTTGACGTTTGTTTATAGGTCATGACGTCTAAACTAAAATTTTCTTTTGGCAAACATTTTATTTTAATGATTGAAACAAAATAACTTGTAATAAATAATTAAAAAGAGATGAGTCTAATTATTCATAATACTATTGTAATTCGTAATGTATTATTTTTATAAAATATATTTTTATAATTTATATTATGGAGTAAGTAATGTCAAATATGAAATGTTATTATAAATTTTATTATAAGTTCATTATTTGTTTGTTTATTATTATTTGAACTTATTAAATATATGACTTTAAAAATAGAAGAAAATTGGACAAATATGTAGTATTAAATGTTAGTAATAAATTTTAGGGAATGAAAAATGGAGAAACTGTTGGAGTTGAGGCAAAACAATATAGGGAATATGAGGTTTGCTTCCCTATTATGAAGAATATGAATGGAGAAACTGTTGGACTTGCTCTTATACACAGGAAATCGTTTAGCGGGATAATGCGATTATAAAACACAAATATTTTGAAGGGTTTGATCAATTAAATAGTTATATAAAATATGTGAAGACCCAAATAGGGATATTCACAAGCGGAGTAAAAGATTGAAAATCATAAGAGAACTACCAAATACATTTGATATTTTATTCGATGTTCGTTCAGGCTTTTTCATTTCTATTACTCTTTTAAAGGGGATGTATAAGACTCAACGTGATATCAGTTGAATTAAAACTATATCTAGTTCAATTATTTAAGTATTCTCCATCACAATGGTGTGGCTGTTGTGGCACAAGGTCAATCCGGTGGTCTTGCATTGCTATGGCAAAAAAATATTTCAGTTCAATTGCAATTTAAGTGTGTTCAGTATGTATTGATGTTCATGCCACTTTGTGTAAGGTAGATGTGTAGAATTACAAGAGATTATGGAGAACCACATGTTGTCCGTGGAGAGATTGGTGGGAGATCTTTAAGCAGCTGGAAGGTCACTCAGAATCCGCCATGGATATGTGCGAGTGACTTCAATGAAGTGTTGTCGCAGGATGAAGCTGTGGGAGTAGACTAAGGCCAGAGGCGCAAATACAATGGCTCAGGGATGCTCTGGGCCACAATGGGCTTTTCGATTTGGGGTACAAAGGCACAAAAATCACATAGAGTAGGCTAGCAATTGATCCAGACACGAAGCGGGGGTGAATGGATCGAGCTACGTGCAATCATGACCTCTACAACATGTTCCCTTGGTCGGAGGTAAACACTATACACATGGTTCACTCTGACCACTTCGCTATCCAAGTCCACATAAGATCCAGGGACTCGAAGGTCACCATAGGGAGGAAGAGATGAGGATTCAAGTTTGAAGCAAAGTAAGTGAAGTTGAGTGAGCTGGAGCAGGCAGTTCAGGAGAACTAGAGCTTTGATGATGTACCACTGCAAGAGAAGATGGAGCAAATATTTTTCCCAATCCTTTCTAGACGACTGGAAGAAATAAGGAAGCAACTGTAGAAGTTGGAGGCTGGAGTAATTGATGATGCGGTAAAGACTTATATCAGGACACCGAGGGATGAATACGAAACACTACAAGAAGCTGAAAGCATCAAATGGAAGTAGAGAGCAAAAACACACTGGCATAATGAAGGGGACAAGAACACTCAATTCTTTCATCGTTGGGCAACAAAGAGGAAGAATGAAAACTAGATTGAAGGCTTAAGAGTTAAGACACAAGTTCTACAAAAAGAAGAACATCAAATAGAAAGAATAATTTTGGACTATTTTGGCGGCCTCTTCTCTTCTTCTGAACCCTCGGCCGAGAGCACGGGAGCAATATTGGACAGGATGCAGCCTAGACTTACAATGGCAATGGTGGCAGATCTAACAAGGGACTATTCAATGCTGGAAGTGGAGAAAGCAGTAAAGAGTATGAACCCTTTTAAATCGTCGGGACTTGATGGTATGAGTCAAGTATTATTTCAAAAATTCTGGCATATTGTTAAGAATGATGTGGTAAAGTTTGTGTTGGATTTTATGAATCATGGAGCATTGAACCCTAGAGGAATTATACTCACGTGGTATTGATCCCAAAGGTAGAGAACCCAGAGAAAATAACCCGATTCAGACCAATCAGCTTATGCAATGTGGCCTATAAGATATCGTAGAAGGTAGTGGTAAGCCGACTGAGGCCGATCATTCAGAAGATTATTTCAAAATCACAATCGGCTTATGTATATACACGTTGCTTTCAAAAAAAAGGGCCACCAATTATTTTTTTACAAAATACTATTTAATGGGGAAAGAAGAGTATATATAGGCTACTTCTAAGCAAAATCATGGGGTGGGCCCGACCTCTTTCTGACCCCCAACGATCCGCCTCTGCCTGGCAGGCTTATTACGGATAATGTTTTGGTAGCTCGCAAGTTTCATCTCACAAGTTTCATCACGCTATGAAGGGCAGGAGATCAATGAAGTTAGGACACGTGAGTGTTAAACTTGATATGAGTAAAGGTTTTGATCGGATTGAATGGAGTTTTGTATTGGTAGTACTCGGAAGATGGGGTTTCCTGACGAGTTTGTCTCGACTATAGAGCTATATATGTCCATCGACAGTCAAGTGCTCCTTAATCTTGAGTGGTGTTGAGAGATAGGAAATCTGAAACCACAGAGAGGCTTTTGACAGGGAGACCCACTATTTCCTTACTTGTTCATCATCTACACATAAGTCTTCTCCATGATTTTTAATGACATGAAGGTCGTTGGAAACATAAAATGGATAGGCGCCTTGATGTTTGGCCGTAAGATTTCACACTTGTTTTTCGCGGATGACATGCTACTCTTTTGAGAAGCGACAGAAGAAGAAGCAAGCCACTTGCAATGGACCATTACTCGGTTTGAGGATATCTCAGGGCAATGAATCAATTAAGACAAATCAGGGATCCTATTCAGCCCTAACACGACGGCAGATGCGCGAGAGAAGGTCTGTAATATTCTCAAAATTCCAGAAGTCCACTCTCATGGGAAGTACCTTGGTATACCGTTTGAAACAGGCCAGCATAAGAGGAAATACTTTCAATATATCAAGGACTATATAAGGAGCAGGCTGGACGGATGGAGTGAAAAGAACTTATCTAGAGCAGGCAAGGAGATACTAATAAAAGTTGTACTACATGCAATTCTGAGCTACGCTATGAGCTGCTTCAGACTCCCTGACACGTTTCTTGAGGAAATCAGGATCATGATCTCCAAATTCTTTTGGGGAGGAGACTAGTAATCAAAGTGAAAATCCAATGGATCACTTGGGATGCTTACGGTGGTCGATCTAATTAATTAATGCTGACACGGGATGGTGGAATGCTGAGCTGATAAGGGAAAATTTTGGTGAGAAGGATGCTGTGGATATTTTACGTATCCAGCTAAGAGAGCAGTCCGTAGCGGATAAATGGACATTGAAATAAAGGGATGAATGGAATGTTCACGGTAAAATCGATGTATCATACCTTAAGGGAAGATCAGCGCTCAAAATTCTTTCATAACATTCAGTCATCTTGGCCAGACATGGAGGATGCATTCTGGAAGAATCTATGGAGCTTACGAATTCCGGTTAGGGCATTGTGCCTGGAGATTATGTATGGACTCATCACCTACATCAGAAAACCCGAGGAGGCGCAAAATCAATAACCTGCCAACTAAGCGGAGAAACGATATGGAACACACTTGGTATCCAGCCCATAATAGCAGCTAGTGAGAAGCAGAGAAGAGATGTTGGTTTAGTCAACCACTTCTGGATAACGAGCCAGTTATGAGGGAGGCAATAATAATGGCTTGTGATGGAATTTGGTTCCAGGGGAATAATAAGCTATTCCAAGGACAAAATTTGGCTACAAAAAGGATGGCGGCTTCAATTGGCTCCACACTCCGATCTTTTACAGATGCGAACAAGTGGTCGGAGAGATACTCGCATACGCTTGAAGTGGGGCACATGTTTAGACCTCCGGAAGAGGGCAAGAGGATCTTTTTTGATGCAAGACTTAAAGATGGAGCTACCGACATTGGAGTTGTTACAGTCGTGATGATGATCCGTCGTGATGGCACGATAGATGTACCTGCTAAGAATCAAAGAGTTCTCAGTCAGGGCGTGGCGACTTATTGCCGTTCCCGCTCCGATGCTAAAGTCAGTAGACTGATCGGAGAGTTGGGATGTGATTGATTGTGTTTAGTTAACTTACCTCTCTCTTGTGAGGAAGAGATATATATATATGGTGTTGACCACTGACCTGGTCTGATCAGACCGCGCCGTTAGGCGGTCTGGGAAGATTCCTCTGCCAGGTTAGGTAAAGCTGCCATCTGCTGTCGGGTCTGGCCCGATCGTCATGCAGGATGAGTGGTCGGGATGAACCATGCGGGATGATGAGATGCCCGACCCTAACAAGTCCCCCCAAGTCCGAGCTCGAAGCGACGGTTCGAGCGATGGGCTGTATCTGGGTTTCTGGAATCCGTGCGACAGTGGGCCGACAGATATAACTGCATGTCTGCCACGTGTCGTCACTTTTTCGAAGGGATGCGTGTAAAGTTAATCTTTGTAACTGTGCAACTTTTGGCAACCGCCATTATTACTTTAACTGCTCGCATAACTCCCCCCCTTTCTTCATTCAAATACGAAACTGCTCCTCATTTCTGCCTTCTTCATCCTATCTCGAATTTATTACTTTCAACTTTAGATATTCTGCACACGCCTGTGTACCTGTTTCACTTTCATTTTTCGTTTCCTCCTGCCTTTGTCGTGTCTTGCCTGTTCTGATCATGGCAGATATCCCCGTTTCCGGCGCGTTTTGCCAGATCACGGACGACGAAGTGGCTGAGTTCGTTCAGATCTGTCGCGACACCGAGGGCCTCCAGATCGCGGATCTGGCCAAGTCAATCGTCCGACCCAAACCCAGCGACACCATCAATGCTGCCCCGGCGGGCAAAGTTCCTGTTTACTACGAGCATCTGGCTCGCTGCAGCGTCAGGTTCCCTCTTACTCCTTTCTGCCAATCCATTATGTCTTACTTTGACATGACTCTGGGCTTGATGACGCCCAACGCTGTGCGCAACATTATTGGCTTCGAGACCCTGTGCGGTGCTCGCGGGGTTGTTCCTTCCGTTACCCTGTTCCGGGTGTTCTTCTACACCGGCGGTGGCGGTGATGAGGACGGTTGGGGCCACATCAAGGTTCGCCCCAAAGCCGACCTGCACATCTTGACTGGCATGCCCAAAACGACCAACTGGAAGGTGAAATTCATGTTCGTCGATGAAGACGTCGTGTATGGGCCTGCCGCCTCTCGCCCAAGGCAAGCTGTTGGTGATCCTGACACGCGCGGCCGCGCTCCAGATGGCGTATCCCAGAACCGCTTGGCTGCCTCCATCAGGGCTCTGAAGGAGAGACCGGAGAGGTGGGATGTCTTGAAGTTGGATGAAAGGTTGCGGGATTCCGGCCTGCCTCACCGTCGCGTGCTTCCTGCCATCCAGGATGAGCCTGTTGTCATCCCAGATGACGGTAAGCCCATCCAGGATGAGGGCAACGGCCCCCCAAGTGTTGATCTCTTCAGCCCTCCTGCTGCTCTAGCGCTCGCTCCGATTGGTCGCACTGATAAAGGTATGTCGACAGACTTGGCCCTCTCTTTAATCCTTCTTGAGCATTATCATGACCTTTTGCTCTTGCCTCAACCGTATCTGCTTCATGTCGTATGTTTACAACAGATATGACTCGCCGCCGTCCAACCATTGATGTGACGAAGTTCAACCGTCCCTCGCAACGTAGGAGGTTGGAGGACAGTACTGGCCCAAACCAGTCCACTCAGTCGCATGGTCAATCCTTTCAAACTGAGCAGGATGGCAATGCTGAAGGTTCCTCGCTTCCCTATCAGGATACGGGGTCGTCAAGAGGTTTGCTGAAGCCCGACCAGCTATTCCAGATGGGGGTCGGCGGTCGCGAGAATGCCTCGTCCCGACCCCAAGTGCCTGAGAAGCCGAGGAGCAGCACTGAGCTGACTGGTCCGCAGCATGGTGGGAGGGCCCCTCCACACGCTGGTGGTTTTCAAACTGACAAGGGTAAAACCAACTCCTCCACCGTCTTCCTCAACTCGCCTGCCGGTCGTTTGGAATATCTCAAGGAGGTGATGCCCCTTGACCATTTCAGGGCTTGGGTGAAGAATCCGGCGCTAAACCTTCATGGGGTCAGGACTGCCACAGACAATCTGATTTCGTCTTTTTTCGATGTAAGTTTCATCTCCTTGTCGCTCCTTTCATGCTTAACTTCCTCTTCCAACTCTGTCCTCCTAACTGTTATAATGTTAGGGTGCATGCTCGTCCCTCGCCGTCATCTCTGACTTCAGCACCTTATGCTTGGCACATGAGGCTGATCAGAAGGTGCATCATGCCACCCTCATCGAGCTCGGAGATGTGAAGAGGCAACTGGCCATCGCCGATGCCGAGATAGTCAAACTTCAAGATGAGGCCAAGGCCAAAGCAGATGCTAATGCTGAGTGGTCACCTGATGACTGGATGGAATCCGAGTGGGCGCTGAAGAAGCAGCTGGACGCTGTCAACGCTCAATTGGCGTCTGCCATCTCGGAAGGTGAGGAACTGAAAATAGCCAAGGAGACCAGCGACGCTGCCCTACTAGATGCCCAGATATCTGCCACTGAGCTGCAAAAACGTCTAGATGAAGCTGTTGGGAGAGCTGATCAGGCGGAGAAGATATCTGGCGAACTGGCCGCTCTTCAAGCTCGCTTTGCCGAGTCCGAAGGTCAACTGAAGAAGGCACTGGAGGATAAAACCAGCCTCGCCCTTGACTATCAGTCTGTGCTGACCGCCGGCGTGCGTGAAGTGTTTGCCAAGGTAGCTCGATCAGAACGCGCCGTCGCGCGCACTTCTGCTTTCCTTCAACGGGCTTATGCGCTGGATAACGTGTATGAAGACTCTGCTGCCTATGCCACTGCTCTTTCTGAGCTCACAGATGCTTTCGTTGGCTATGGCTTCCCTGAGTATTTTTCCACACTGACCGGTGAGATGATTTCGGCCGAGCTTGCCGCATGGGAGCCAGATGTTGCAGTTCCGCCTGTTATGGTCGACGGTGAAGTTGTTGCTGAGGAAGGGCTGGTGAAGGATTTAGAGGATGCTTGGAACAATGTCCAAGTTTCTGCCCAGAACCATTAGTTCTGCTTCTTTCCTTTCCTTTCTTTCTGTTGGATTTCTCCTAAACTCCTTTGAATAATTTCCTTTTGGTTTGTAATGACCCATAAGGGTCACATTTGCTTTACATTGTTATTGAATTCTTGCTTTGGCAGCATATATTATTGCCTTAGCGGTTTGGCTGTTTGCTATTTGATGAAACTCTTGTTTGTGCATTTGCATTACTGGCTATTGCCTTAACGTTTGGTTTATACCTTGTCATTCTGCTCATCCCTGTTCATGGTGGCGACTCATCATCCTTCTGTATGAAGAGGGATGAGTCAGCAGGATGAACTATTTAGATGGCCTGACTTTCTTGCCAACTTGGAGGTCGCTAAACCCTGACCAAGCCACCAAGGTATGTGGGCATTGCCCTCTCCTTGTTTTTTTTTCTTCAAAGCCAAAGCTGCTAAGCTATGGTCCTTGTTAATCGATCCGTGTCCGACATGGGTTTTTCTTAAAGAAAAAATCCCACCTTTTCTCCAAACCGGTAGCTATCCGAGTTTGGAGAGGATATGGTTTGCTCTATTTGCCCGTCCGCATTTGAACAAAAAACCACGCCTATGTCCAGTACTCGAAAAAGGGTGGCTAAGCCTCAGTCTTGGTCTGGCGGTCACGATCATGATCGTGTCATCCGACTTGCCCATTAGTGTGGGTAAGCTTTCGACCGCATCTTTGCCATTCCAGATATATGTTTGAGATACTCGGCAAAGATGTGCCCTTAATGCTTCACAACCTAAGTGAGGGATGTGTCGAGTGTTCTAATGCTTTGTCCGGGTCACCGGAGCGATGGCCTGAACTGCCTCTCTTAATGTCCATTATCACAGATTCCGATCATGTCATTCGACTTTCGAAAAAAGGGGCATAAATGAACCAGAAAGAGAGAAGATATGTTCTTGAACTTGACACTTGGAATTCATTAAAAAAAACAAATAAAGAGTACAAAAGATACAATTTTGTGCGGGAGAGCTGGATTTCCTCAAGATCGCATCCCTCATGAGGGCAAAAGTCGCGATCTGATCAGGAATCCGTTCTCCAAAAGCATTTCCCCATTATATAAAAACTAATTGGTACCTTTCTCATGGATCTGATGCTGCTCAACCGTAATAACGGCGGAGGTTCTCCATGTTCCACGTCCTTGGTACCGCTTCGCCTGACATGGTCTGCAGCCTGTATGCGCCGTTCCCCAGCACTTCTGCGACCACGTATGGTCCTTCCCACGTGACATCTAACTTCTTCAAGCCTTCAACTCGGCTGGCTTCATTCTTTCGGAGGGCCAATTCGCCTTGCTTCAGATTTCTTACGCGGACTCTGGCATTATAGCGTTGTTCCACGTATGACTTGTAGGCCGCCTCCTTGATTGTGGCCTGCTCTCTGGCTCTCTCCAAGTCCTCCAGGCTCTCTCTCAAACGCTGGTCGTTGTCCTCTTCGGCATCAGGGATGGCGGATCGCGTTGACGGGATGATGAGCTCAGGCGGGATGATGGCCTCACTGCCAAAACACAGAATGTAAGGTGATTCACCTGTGGCCGTTCGGGGCGTCGTCCTGTATGCCCACAACACCGATGGGAGCTCGTCTACCCAGTTCCCTTTTGCGCCGTCCAACCTTCTCTTTAACCCTTGCACAATCGTTCCATTGGTTCGCTCGGTGAGACCGTTGGCCTGCGGATGGGCTACTGATGTGAAGCTCTGCTGGATGCCCATCTGGTTACACCAGTCTCTGAAGACTCCTCCTTCAAACTGGCGCCCGTTGTCGCTGATGATTGTTTTGGGCAGGCCGAATCTGCAGACAATGTTTCTCCACACGAAACTGGTCATCCTCTTGCCTGTGATGGTTGCCAATGGCTCCACCTCAACCCACTTGGTGAAGTAGTCAACGGCCACCACCAAGAATCTTCTCTTGCCGGTCGCTTAGGGGAAAGGACCGACAATGTCGATGCCCCATTTTGCAAACGGCCATGGGCCTGTGATGCTCTTCATGGGCTGGCCGGGTTGAGATGACACACGATCATGTATCTGGCACTGATGGCAAGTTTAAACCACATGGTCGGCGTCGACCCTCATATTGGGCCAGTAATAACCTGCTCGGGTTGCCCTCAGCGCCAGTGTCCGGGCCCCCTGATGGCTGCCGCCGCTTCCTTCGTGGAGCTCCTTCAGGATTCTTTCTGCTTGTTTGGGCGTCAAACACCGCAACCACGGCTGCAAATATCCTCTCTTGTATACCACCCCATTTCTGAGCGCAAAATTCAGCGCCTTCCTCTCTAGGGCTTTCGCCTCCTTTTGATTGGGTGGTAACGCTCCACTAAGCAAGTAGTCTCGCATTGGTGTCAACCAACATGGCGGCTCGGCCTCAATGGCAGCGACCGTCATGCCGTCAGTTGATCTTGTCGGCAGTGTTTCCACCAGAACTCCCTTGGACAGATGGCTACTTGCCGTGGAGGCCAGCTTGCTGAGGGCATCTGCCCTCGTATTCTCGGATCTGGGGACTCGAGTCACCTCAAATCCTTCGAACTGTGTGGCCAGACTCTTTACCTTGGCCAGGTATTTCTGCATTGATGGCTCCTTGGCTGCGTATGACCCATTGAACTGGTTTGCTACCAAAGCCGAGTCGCCGTATGCATCCAACTTGGTCGCGCCCAACGCTTTTGCTAACTCCATGCCTGCAATTAATGCTTCATATTTGGCTTCGTTGTTCGTGGCTGGGAACTGGAATCTCAACGCGTACGTCGTCTCCATGCCGTCGGGGTCGGTCACGATCAGACCTGCTCCTGATCCTTCCACGCCGGATGCGCCATCCACATGCAGCTTCCACCATCCTGTCCTGTCAACGCGTCGTTGCTTTTTGTCGGCTGGCTCGCTTGGCGCATCGATGGTGACTTCATCATTCTCCTCGATCCCGGATGACAGCTCTGCCAGGAAATCGGCCATCACTTGCCCTTTGATGGCTTTCCTTGGGGCGAACTCAATGGCATGTTCGCCTAGCTCTATTGCCTACTTGGCCAACCTTCCTGACATCTCCGGCCTGGTCAAAATTGTTTTGAGCGGCTCGTTTGTGAGAACCACGATGGGGTGTGCTTGGAAATATGACCTGAGACGTCTCGCCGCATGGACCAATGCCATGGCCAGCTTCTCCTGAGCGCTATATCTCAACTCGGCCCCCTGCAGCGTTCGGCTGACATAATTGACCGGACGCTGGATCTTGCTCACTTCCCTAACCAACGCGCCACTCACGACTTCCATCCCAGCGGCAAGGTACAAGTACAGCGTCTCACCTTGCTCGGGAGGGGACATGGCTGGTAGGTCTTTTAAATGATCTTTCAGCTTGAGGAATGCTTCATCCTCGGCCTGGCCCCATTGGATTGCTCCTTTTGGCCCGACGCTGCCCTTGAGGATCCTCAGGAATGGGAGCGACCTTTCTGCGGCTCGTGATAAGAACCTGTTCATAGCCGCCAGCTTTCCGTTCAAGCTCTATACTTCTTTAACGTTCCGGGGAGGCTTCATTTCCAAGACGGCTTGGACTTTCTTCGGGTTGACCTCCAAACCGTTGTTGGACACCATGAGGCCCAAGAACTTCCCGGCCCCCACTCCGAACTGGCACTTGGCCGGGTTGAGCATCATACCTGCTGCATGTAGGGTTCCCAAAGTCTCATCCAGATCTTTCACCAACCCTTCATACGATACGCTCTTGATGACCATGTCGTCGACATAAATCTCCATGTTGCGGCCGATCTGTGCTTTGAAAATCTTGTCCACCACCCTTTGGTAAGTGGCACCGGCGTTGCGTAAGCCAAACGGCATCATCCGGTATGCGAAGGCTCCCCTCTCCGTGATGAAGGCAGTTTTGTCGACGTCGTCCTCCTTCATCGGAATCTGGTGGTACCCCTTGTATGCATCCAGAAAGCATTTGATCGGGAAAGGGGCCAACGCGTCCACCTTCTGGTCGATGATGGGTGTCGGGTAGCAATCCTTGGGACATGCCCTGTTCAGCGCTTTGTAATAGATGCACATTCGCCAGCTCCCATCTGACTTTTTGACCAGGACCGGGTTGGCTAACCACGTAGGGTATGGCACTTCCCGTAGGATACCTGCATTCACCAACTCGGTTACCTGTTTGTTTACCGCGTCATTCCTTTCTGGGCATAGCGGCCGTCTTTTCTGCATGACCGGTGGGTGTGAAGGATCCACTCTGAGGGCGTGTTGACCGAGTTCGGGTGATACCCCCGTCATGTCAGTCGCCTTCCATGCAAAGACCTTCTGATGCTTGATCAGGACCTCCTGACGACATGCACCGGGCAAGTCGGATCCCACTTGGACTCCTCGGCATCCGCCTTGGTCAAGGAACATGGGCATGCACGATGCTGATAAGGTTTTGGGATCTGGGTTCTCTGACCGGACCATGTGGATCGGACGTCGTGGTGGCGATTCGTCATCTGGACGTTTTCGCTTCTTCAAAGCGATTCTGTGCCACTCTCTCGCCTTTTGCTGGTCGCCTCGGACGGTCGCTATCCCTCCTTTGGTTGGGAACTTCAAAAGGAGGTGGAGGGTTGAGACAATACCTTTGAGCTGGGCTAGCGCTGGCCTCCCCAGTATTAGGTTGTATGGGCTATGAGCCTTGATGACGATGAACTCCATGTCCACCTCTTTCCTGGTCGGCCTCTCCCCCACCCCAACTGGAAGTGTGATCGTTCCTTCTGGCCACACCGTTCTGTCCGCGAAATCCACCAACGGTGTGCTTGTTGGGATCAACTTGGCCTTTGTGTTGTCGTCCAGCTTTTCGAAACAATGCCAATACATTATTTCTGCTGAGCTGCCACCATCCACATATGCTCGATGAACCATCTTATCCATTATTTGAACCGTGATGATGACCGCATCGCATCCGGCCGGACGATCCGGGATGGGATCATCGGCACCGAACGTGATCAATTCATCTCTACCCAGCCTTCTGCTCGTCGGAGTGTGTTCTGGGGCTATCCTGCATCTAGCCTTTCTTTGTGAATCCGAGCTTCCTCCGGCATTTCTGCCTATGATAGTGAGTATATCATTGCTCGCGCGCCTCGTTGGTTCTCGTTCTGGTGATGACTCCTCCTCATACTTTGCTCTCTTTTCATCTGGTCGCTCGGCACGAGCCACCTCCTTTCCTTTACCACGCGCCCTGTTGGCCCCTTGATCCTGGCCGCCGTTCTTGTTGGCATATGTCGCCTTGTTGTGAGCTTTGGCGTTGGCAGCAAATTGTTTCAACTGCCCTTTACGCAGGCATGACTCGATGGCCTTCTTCAAGTGGATGCAATCCTCTGTGTCATGGTCGTGGTCGTCATGGTACTCGCAAAACTTGTTCAAATTTCGCTTGTTGGGAGGCATCCTCATGGCACGCGGGGGTGGTATGACGTCGCGGTTTGCCAAGAAGACTTCTCTGGGCGTCTTTGTCAGCGAGGTGAAGACTCTTTCTTGAGCAACTCGAGGTCCTAGCCTGTCCTTCACCGATGACGTTTTCTCTGCTTTAGCCGGTTGCCCATCCTGGATGAGCTTCTGTTTTGACCAATAAGGTCGAGCCTCTTTCTGCATTGCCAACTTCTTCTTCTTGGCATTCTCGTCAGCTCGGTGGAACATTTCCACCACCATGTGCAACTCGTCCAGCGTGTGTACCGCGCGAAGGGTGAGTTCTGAATCCAGAGCCTCGTGATCCAGACCCTGCATGAAAATTTCGATCAACCACCGCGGCTCGCCACGGTGCACCACCCTGTTGCTTTCCTCGATGAAGCGCTCATAATACTCCATCAAGCTCTCGCCGGATGACGCCTTGTGGCGTATCTTCATCAGGTCCTGCGTCGTGTTGGTGAACTTCCTTTTCTGCATGAACCTGATGAGGAAAAGTTCATCGAGTTGCGCGAAACTGGATATGCTTCCATTGTCCAGGTTGGCGAACCACACCCTTGCTGCCTCCTTGAGCGTGGTGGCAAAGACTTTACACCACACGGGCTCGGGGTAGCGTACGTTGACATGTTAGTTGTGAACGTATGCAAGTGATCTGCTGGGTCCGACAAGCCATCATACGTACCCAGATTTGGTGGGATCCAGAGACGAGGGTTGGCGACAAACTCCGTTACTGCCTCTGAAAAAGGGCTCCCTCTTTTCTGGCAATCCGGAGCCTCGTAAAACACCGACAATCTCTGCTTCGCCGGCACCCTCGGCTTGACATTGGGCTTGTGAACATACGTCATGGCCCATTCTCCAGGATGGGACCTAGAGTTGGCCTCTTTCTCGCCCGGATCTCCCCACTCCTCGTCTGAATCTTCCAGAATCTCATTCCCGTCATCATCCAGCTCTGTGAGGATGGGGGCTTTTCGCTTAGCTCGCGCAGGCTCGGCAAAAAGCTTGGTCGGTGTGACCGTCTTTGCCAAACCTTCAAGACGCCGCGCTTTCGGCGGCGTACCTCGCAGCTCCTGCAGCTGCTTGTTGATGGTAGCCTGTGACTCCAATATCTGGCGGAGTACGTCACCATCCTCCGTCGTGAAAGATGGGGACGCGCCTGGGTGCCGAGTCTGCTCAAGCGTCGCCGAGATCGGAGTGGCTGCTGGGTTTGAAGGGGTGAACGGGACTCCAGCCCCCTCGTCGCCCAGATCTGTGACCACCACCTCGTCGATGAGGGTAGCGTGGTCTTGTCCTTCTCTGCTCATTTGCAGTGCGTGGGCTGTGAAGATACTTGGTTATATCCCCACAGACGGTGCCAATGTTACAGTCGTGATGATGATCCGTCGTGATGGCACGATGAGATGTACCTGCTAAGAATCAAAGAGTTCTCAGTCAGGGCGGGGCGGCTTATTGCCATTCCCGCTCCGATGCTAAAGTCAGTAGACTGATCAGAGAGTTGGGATGTGATTGATTGTGTTTAGTTAACTTACCTCTCTCTTGTGAGGAAGAGATATATATATATATGGTGTTGACCATTGACCTGGTTTGATCAGACCGCGCCGTTAGGCGGTCTGGGAAGATTCCTCTGCCAGGTTAGTTAAAGCTGCCATCTGCTGTCGGGTCTGGCCCGATCGTCATGCAGGATGAGTGGTCGGGATGAACCATGCGGGATGGTGAGATGCCCGACCCTAACAGGAGTCATAACGATGGGAGGAGATGGTGCTTTCATAAAAGAAGTAGCCAAGAGATACAGAGATGTGCAGATACCCATGTATGCAGAAATTCTAGCCCTCCAGGATGCAGACGTGCTAGCTAGGGAGCTAAACTGGGCATATGCAAGCCTAGTTGGAGATGCGCTCAACCTCATTCAATTGATTCATGGAGAGGGAGTAATAGAGCATGTATGCAGTTGAGGCCGCCCAAACAGATCTTCTCAATCTAGGTCTTGAGCTATCTTTCTTGACGTAAATGAATTCCAACAGAGATGCTCACTTAGTTACTCAGTTTGCGAATAGTAGTATGGAACACGTGGTCTGGTATTTTGCTCCTAGATTCCTTTTATCAAATGTTGCTGGGCGTTGTCCAGCACCCTAGAATTGTATAAAATTTTTCCGTCAAAAAAATTAGGAGATATATGTGTATAAATGTTTTATCTTCATCACATATAAATGCAAGTTTGATTTTCGATTTACTGAAATAAAACAAAATTGTAAAAGAAGACATATTTATGACATTCTTTTTATTTAAGAGTAAAATATCATCATAATAATTCATTAAAACATTATTGTAGTTCCATAAATCAGAGTCTAATCATAATATTATATTAATTATCTTGTACAACAATCCTATTCAGACAACTGGAGAAGATATAATTAGAGACAAGACTAAAACGGCATGAATGGTTGTTTTGAAGTTAATTTTAAAAGGTCCCAACTATTATTTTCATATTATTAATGAATAATTTTATAATAATGTAAGATGAATACTAACAAAAGCAGTAGATAAAAAAAAACAGGTTCACAATAGATACTCCAAAATTGTCCATATCTTCTCTAACTTTAATCAAAACAAAATCTATTCAAAATTTTATGGATTTGACTCTATAGTTTGTCACTTTGCATTTTAACTTGGTTTACTAGTCAAGATTAAAATACTTGATATAACCGTACAGATTAATCACGCATAATTTGGATTGACTTGGTCTTTTGAAAGTGATGAAGAAGTTTCAAATGTATTCATTTGTACCCAAATAATGTAGACCGGTTGTAAAATCAACGGACATGCAGGCCGGTCAATGCTTGTAATTTTCTTAGTAGTGAAATTAAAGTGAACTTTAAGCGATGACAAAATAATGCCGTTATAATGGGAATCGAGCTGCACATTTATCTGGATGCAAAGTCATTCAAATGTTTAACCTTTAATTTATCAGCTAATGTATTTTGACGGATCAAATTAGAGGTTGAGCCCCAAGAGACAAAGAGCATACCTTTATATTTCTTTAATTCGATACAGTTGATTAAGTTTTATTATCAACAACTTTAATTATATATATTAATTATGTTTGAAAATTTGTTATTTAGATAGAGAATCTAAAATTATTATACATTTTTATATATGTTTTTGCATTAAAATGTATCTTATTATATATTTATATTAGAAAAATATTTTATGTAAAAGTATAATATTTGAAATTTAAATATATATACCGATAGACGAATAGGTAAAAGGAAGTTAGACTTTCAAAATATTTTTTTGTGGTCTTTTAAAATTAGGGTGGTTTTTTAAGATTAGCTAGATGAAATATATAAATTGGAGTAATTTGACATACATTTGCCATTTTCATGACATGATCTAAAATAGCAAATAAGTACTCAAGTAGCAAGCCCCCTATCTAAAATATGGCTAAAGTTACAAAAACAGGCTTACAACATAAAATTACTATTATTTATATGATTTATTTATTTTATTATATGAGCAATAGAAAGAAAAACACCCAAGTACACGGACAAATTGAGGGATTAAAATAATTTTAATTTAGTAGTACAACAAATAAGTCGGGAAGAAGAGGAGTAGCAATCATTTTCAATACACGCAGAGTGTTAGAGAAAAAAGAAGAAAGAGAAAGTGAGAGAGCGTTGGCCCTCGTGAGCCGTCCTCCTCCTTCCTGCCTCTCTCATTTCAACTCTCAAACTCAACTAGTACTACTTCAATTCACACCGCATCTCCTTCACTTCATCCCATCCCCCCCAACTCCGACAATCATCAATCCCCAATCATCAATTCATCATTCACAACCCGATCATCTTCTGCAATGACTGCCGGCGGTGGTTCCTCGTCCGGCCGATTGCCGACCTGGAAGGAGAGGGAGAACAACAAGAGACGCGAGCGGAGGCGGAGGGCCATCGCCGCCAAGATTTTCACCGGCCTCCGAGCTCAGGGCAACTACAAGCTTCCCAAGCACTGTGATAATAACGAGGTCCTCAAAGCCCTCTGCGCAGAAGCCGGCTGGGTCGTTGAAGAAGATGGCACCACTTATCGCAAGGTACTGTTGATTCATATCATCTTCTTGAAGGCATCTTTCTTATCTTTGACCTCAGCTTGTCTCTTGCTGCTCTGTGTTTTCAATTATTCCTGATGATTAATTTCTAGCTATGTGGTTGATTATTTGGGTGAAAGGAAGTTTAAAACAAAACAAAACTGTGTTCATGTATTAATTTGAAAATGTTTGATCATCGTGAAGATAGGGAAAAAAATTGAATCTTGATAATTTGCAAGAATCATGCCAGATCTTATACAGATTGTCACTCCCATATCAGCTAAAAATGTCAGACTTTACCTTTTCTTGATCAAATTATGGCAACTTTGATTTCTGAAATATGTTCATATAATGGTTATGATGTTGTGATTTGGTAGTTTCTACTGTAAAGGTCTTTTTGGTTCTTCAGACTTCAATATGATCTTGAGAGCTGAAGCTATAAGCTAGTGTAACTTATCTTTGCCCTCTATGTTCTTGGCTCAATTCTGCATTTTGCTCATCTTTGAGGAAGAGACTGTTTATAAACTGCATTATCTGAACAACTTTATGGCCATTGATGATTCAGGGAGGAAAGCCACCATTAGCTGAAATGGGAGGTTTTTCAGGGAATATCAGTGCATGTTCTTCGATGCAGCCGAGCCCCTTATCATCTGCCTACCCTAGCCCCGTCCCTTCCTATCAATCTAGCCCCACTCGAGACAGGAACTCCTCATCGGCTTACATTCTTCCCTTCCTCCACAACTTGTCCATCCCCAATTCACTCCCACATCTAAGGATATCCAACAGTGCCCCCGTGACCCCTCCCCTTTCTTCCCCAACTAGAGGCTCTAAGAGGAAACCTGATTGGGAGCCCCTTTCTCATATCAGATTGCCTCCTTCTTTTCCTCATTCTTTCTACACTGCTTCTGCTCCTGCTAGCCCTACTCGACGCAGGTGCTTCACTCCTGCTACAATCCCAGAATGCGATGAGTCTGATATGTCGACGGTTGAGTCGGGTCACTGGGTCAGCTTCCAGACTGCTCCTGCTGCTCCTTCTTCCCCGACTTTCAACCTTGTGAAACCGGCGGTTCAACCGGCTGTTCAGACCAGTGGTCAGTTCAGCTGGGGCGGGTGTGGCCCAGAATTCGCATTTGAGAGTGGCGCTGTGAAGGCATGGGAGGGTGAAAGAGCCCATGAAATCGGGGTTGATGATTTGGAGCTCACTCTAGGAAGTGGCAAGGCTCATTGATATTAGCTGGTTCAAGCATTCTCAAAGGGTCATAAAGCAGGGGAAGTATATTGTATCAGAGTTTTTCTTCTTCTCCTTTTCTTTCTTTCTTTTGTTGATAGATGGATAGGTTATTGAACATGTGTTGTTGTCTGTGATATAAAAGGGGGGAGGGGCTAATTATGGCTATATGTTGTTGTAGAATGATTATGTAGAGGCGTAAACAAGAGCATTAGAATTCAGTTGATCAATGATGTTGATGATCGTTGTCGATTCTAGTTCTGTTATAAAGATTATTGTGGGGGTAGCAGAAAGAGCTTCATTTTTCTCTTCTCCATTTCATTTATGTTAGCTTGTGAGATGCAGCTGGGATTAATATGTATCATTGCATTTGTTTCAGATCATTTTAATTCTAACCCGGCACTTAAATTTACAGTGATGGCCTGATTAGTATGACTTGGTAAACGGTTTTCTTGATTGTAAATCTTGATGATCGAGGAAAACAATCCAGAAAACCTGGCAACATTATAATGAAATGGATTTAGAGAAGTTTGCAGAGTGATAGGATGAATCTGCTCACTGGAGATTGGTTAAGTGTTTGATAAGTTGGAGTCAAAAGAGCATCTACCTCGAAGCAGGTAAGGGACCCTTACCCATGTGGCTGTCAGAAGTCATGTGTGAGTTGCGATTCTCATGTCATGCGTATGTTGTACAGTACTTACTGGACTAGAAAACACCAATTTCATTTGTTAATTGCCAATCTATCAATCTATACTAATAACTAAAGCAATAAACAACTGACGTCAGTTTTATCCTATCTGGAGTACGTGTCGCTTTTTTATGTATTTATTTTCCGCCTTACTGTACTGCTGTCGATATTTACCTTTTAATATAAAACGCTGATATAGGTGAAACTTTTATTAATATTCTCACGAATTTGAAATCAAATTTTATTCTGTTTATTTTTATTGGACGGTGTACGTAACTTCTCTAACAATATTTGAGCGACTTGAGATTGCAGATTACTATTTACCCATACATGTTTTGCTTTAATTCAATGTATTTAAAATTAATAAATAAATATATGTTTAGTTGAAATAATCTATTATTCACGTCAATCTTTCTCTTCTTGGTGAATGATAATTGAAATTCATCATTTCCAGAGTGGTAGTGATAGATCATAGATGTACCAATTTCCTAAATATATTAACACTCATGAGGCTAAAAATAAAATACGTGCATATACGTAAAATTTTTATCAATATTATAGTAAATATGTAGAGATAAAATACCGTCTACCATTATTTATTTATTTCTTCTTGACAAACGTGCGTATGTAACACTCCTCTCGCGATATTATAGTCATTCCAAATCCCACGTATTTGAAAACCACTGATACTATCACGATTTTAACCGCCGTCACCTCCTTCATAAATCTGATCACATGAATTTGAGTTTGACGCATACCTCTTCTCTGCTGGACGTCAAATTCAACCATGTGCCATTAGTTTCAAACTATGTAAGCTTTTATTACATTTGTTCTTTTTCATTATTTATCATATTTATTATTTACTAAGAAATATATATATATATATATGTATTTAATTTTTCAGGAGTTCCCGTAAAAAAAATCAATCAGCGACTCTTAAGAATATTACTCCTGTGGATGAAAAGATGGCCGTACGAAAAGATTACCCTGTATACACTGTACTTAAAATGACTGATAGTGAAAATCTATTACAGTAGGGGTGTAAATGAGTCGAGTCGAGACCGAACAGGGGTATGCTCAAACTCGACTCGTTAAATATCTTTCGAGCTCGAACTTGAGATCGAGCTCTTTCGAACATAAAAATTGTGCTCATGACTCGACTCATTAACTATTTGTGAGCTCGAGACCGACTCGCGAGCATAACAAACTTTGAGTTCAAATTCGAGCCAAGTGAGCTCGTTTAACTCAAAAAACTCGATTTCAAACCAATTTAAGTAATATAGCTAAATAAATTTTAATAAAATAAAATACAAACATTAAAAAAATCCATAAACACATGAAATGTATTCATTTATTTAATGGTTATCGTGTATACAAATTATACACAAGATTTATTACAAAAATAATATCCTAATACTTAATTTAGATTTTATGTTTTTAATTATTTCCCAAGAAAACCCTATATTAACTATATATCCAATTATATATATATATATATATATATATTTGCTCAATAAGCTCGTCGAGCTTATCGAAATAAAATTTAAAAAGCTCAGACTCGACTCATTACATATTTGAACGAGTTCAAACTCGAGATCGAGTTTGGTCAACCCGAACTCGAGGTCGAGTTTTGACCGAGTTTCTCAAGATTTTCTCACGAACGACTCAACTCATTTACACCCCTATATTACAGTCATTTTTGAATCACACTGCTGTAAATCAGTTATAATTTTTATTCATTCACTATTGATTTGTAGTATTGAAAAATATTTTTTATATTACATGTATCTAATCCTCATATGACATATGCTTTCAGGATTCTACTTCTAGCATGGGAGACACTAAACAAGTGTGCGAGTTGTCGCCACTAGGAAAGGGAAAGGTACATCTACCCTACCATCAACTCTGGAGATGATGAATTTCAATTATCAATCACCAAGAAGAAGTGAAAGATCGAAGTGAAGAAAGAGAAGATTGAAGATGAATGATTGTGATTTTATCTACGAGCGACCTTTATGAATTTTTGTTTTGTTTTTGGTATTCTTTTTATTCGAACTTAAAAAAAATTTGTTTTTTTTATTGTTCATATTGTTTTATTTGAATTGTAAAACATCTGTATTTATCACATGAATATTAGAAGAAATAAATATTTTATTCTGATTTGCAAACAAGTTATGTCATTCATGTTCTATACTTTTAGGTTGCCATTCAACGTTTAATATTAACATTTGCAGTAGAATTTAATATATATATATATAGATTTGAGTATATATAGAATTTAATATTAACGTTTAATATAGTTTTTTCAAAAAGAAATGTAGTGGATTTTTTAGGTGTTTGCTTTATGCAGGTCTAGTTCACTTCTGCAAGTCCAATTGAAGTGGAAAATTCCATAATTATTCTTCACTCATTCACTAATTTTTACAAATATATTTCTAAAATCCTAACATTAAATGCATAAACCCGTCTATATAATGATTGAACACGTGTCCAAATTATAAATTATCTTTTTCGTGAATTATAACACATATTTAAGAGGGACATTATTGACACTTCAGATTTAATTTGGACCTGCAGAAGCAGGGCCGACCCTAGTTATTTGGGGGCCTGAACCGGATAAATTTTTTAAGGGCCCTAATAGAGGGTCCAAAGAAAAATAATTAAGATTAGTTAAAATAATAGATTTTTTTTAATGGGGTCCTTAGTTTGGCCAATTTCTGTAAAATATAGGGGTTTAAAGAACAAAAAATTTTAAAAGTACATGTCATGACCCTAGACTAGGCCCAATGGTAGTCTAGTAATTAGCAGCTAAAGTCTTGACTGTTGACCAAGACTGTTGACCAAGCCGAGCTTACATATAGTACAGATTCCTCGAGGGAATCTGGATCTTTTTCTGTACATCTGTTGCTAGTTGGTTAGCTCTGAACTTTGTATCTGATTCCATGGCAGATTTGGCTTGATTATTGAGAATTGATTTTGCTGTTCATAACATCTGGTATCAGAGCTCGGCGTTTCTCAGGCAAATCAATGGCGAATAAGAAGACAGAAGACGCGATGAAAGCTCAGTCGATTGAGCTGAAGGATTACGTTGACACAACGATGGGAGAACTCAGAGTGGAGATGAAGAATTCCGAGGAGAATCTGAAGACATTCATGGGGGCTCATTTGCGTGATGAATTGCAAGGATTACGCGAGCAGCAAGCGTCACGCGAGCTGGAAACCAATGCTCACCTACGTCTGATCCTCGAGCAGTTGCAGTTATTCCGAGAGAAGAATCTGGCGGCCGGAGAAGGTTCTCGTGGGGAAGGCAACGCATCTGATCGTGAGGAGGAAGCACTGAATCGTCCAAGGCCTGCGGTCACTCCGACGCCGGCAGCTGCTCCGTTTCTTCACCATAAGATGAAGGCAGTTGAGGTATCAACTGTTACACCACCTTTTGATAAACCTGCTCAATTATACAATCAAAATATGGATGCATGTTCTAAGGATAACTTGAATGATAACTTGGTGAAAAATAATCTGAATTGGTATAAGGGAGCTAAGTCAGAAAAGTATAGTGTTGCTGATGAGAAAATTGCTGAAATGCATAAGTCTGTTGTCACTAAGGGATGGAAGAAATGTGATGGAAAAGCAATACAACAACATACAATTGCCTAGTTTCTCTGGTTCTAACCCTAGGGATTGGATATCTAGGTGTGAGAAGTTTTTTGTGTTCTTCCAAATATCAGAACATGAAAAATTAGAAATAATGGAGATGACCTTAGAAGGTAGAGATTTCACTTGGTACAGTTCTCAGAAGGCTGCTAAGATAATTAATGATTGGAACTCCCTTACTGTTGCATTGTTAAGAAGGTTTGGTGACTCTAGTTACAAAGATTTATTTGGAGAATTTGAAGTGCTTAAACAGCATGATTCTGTGAGTGAGTATGAGGAAGCATTTGAGGACCTCAAGTCTCAGTTAACCAATAGGTATCCAGATATGCCAGAGACTTACTTCCTTGGAAATTTTTTGAGTGGTCTCAAGGAGGAGCTCAAGCTAATGGTGGATCCTTATAAACTTACCACATTACAGGAGGTAGTGGAATTAGCTCTCATGGAAGAGAAATAGTATAATGCTTTGGATAAGAAATTTAAGTTGGGACATAGTGGCACTCATTCTAGTGGTTTCAGAAATATTAGTAAGGATAGATCCTCTTGGAAAGAAAATGCCTGGAAGGGAGGTAATCAAGACAGTGAGAGGAAGGGAATTAGTCAGGACAGTGACAACAAGAAGACTATGAGTGAAGGATTCAAGAAGATTAGTGCTCAGGAAATGCAATACAGGAGGGATAATAAACTGTGTTTTAAATGTGCTGAAAAATTCCATCATGGTCATGTTACAGATTTAAACTTGTCCATCAGATCACGGATGAAAATGAAGAGCCTACTGGTGATGTTTTGGTGGCTGAGTGGAACTGTGAAGTTTTACAGCAGCTAGAATCTTCTGAGCCAGAAGAGATTGAGCTTAAATCCATAGGGGATGAAAGTGCTACTAGAAAGGCCAACACTATCAGAATGGTTGGTTATATTTATGGGGTGAGAGTTAGAATGCTACTCGATACTGGAAGTACCTATACTTTCATTGATCCTAGAGTAGTGGATGAACTGAGATTGAATAAAAGGAACATCAAGTCTTTTGTGGTTGGTATTGCAGGTGGTAGCAAGCTAGGAGGTGATACTTATGCTGTGGATGTTTCATGGAGGATTCAAAACTATCACTTTACATACAGTGTGAGAATCTTGAAGATGGGAAATAATCTGGAAATGATTGTGGGAGTGGATTGGGTGAAGATTTTTAGTCCCATTGCTTTTGACTTCAATACTGATGATGTCTTTATTCGCTATAGGGGAAATCAATTTTTGTTATGTAGTAATGCAGATAAAAATAAATTTCAGATTCTGAGAGATAGGGAGGCTAAGGAACTATCTGAACTCAGAAAGAGGAAGTCCACTTATGAACACATGAAGAGGGATTCTGGTTATGGATATTCTTATGACTCTGTTAGGACTCATCACTATGATCATTACTCCAAGTCTAGAAGAAACGACAAGGATGGGTGGTATAGAAGAAATGTTACAGACTACTCTTACATCATGGACAGTGAAGTTACTGGTGCTGCAACTACTGTTGTTGAAGCTGATGATTGTGTCAAGGATAATGTTGCCACTAATGAGGCAGTCTGTTTCCAGTATCAGGGAGAGGGAGCAAGCAACCATAACTTCAAAAAGGACCGGAATCCAGGTTTTGATGTTAGTACCATACTAACAGGTTTGGTATCTATTCTCTGTGATTACTCAGAATTATTTCAAGTTCCTACTATTTTACCTCCTATGAGAAATATAGATCATAGAATACCTCTTAAACCTGGAGCTGAGCCTTTCAAAATCAAACCTTGCAGGCAACCTTATGCTCACAAAGAGGAAATAGAGAAACAGGTGCAGGAGATGAAGGATAATCAAGTCATTCAGGAGAGCAACAACCCTTTTTCTTCTCCAGTAATTCTAGTAAAAAAGAAAGATGGTCAATGGAGAATGTGTATTGATTGTAGAAAGTTGAATGAACTTACTGTAAAGGATAGATTCCCTATTCCCGTGACAGAAGAGTTGTTGGATGAACTCAATAATATGTGAGTTGTTACAAAATTGGACCTCAGATCAGGGTATCATTAGATAAGAATGTGTAGTGAAGATGTGGAGAAAACAACTTTTCAGACCCACAGTGGTCATTTTGAATTTTTGGTAATGCCATTTGGATTCACAAATGGTCCATCTACTTTTCAATCTCTTATGAATAAGGTTTTTCAGAAACTTCTCAGAAAATCTGTGCTTGTGTTCTTTGATGATATACTCAGTTACAACAAGGATCTGGACACACATTTGCAGCATGTGAAGGAGGTCTTACAGATTATGAGAGAAAACCAATTATTGGCTAAAGGTTCTAAATGTGTATTTGCTGTTGATCAAGTTGAATTTTTGGGACATTATTTCTAAGGAAGGAGTCAGTATGGACAAAAACAAAGCTTCAGTATATTGGACTGGCCAATACCACAGACTGTTAAAGATCTCAGAGGCTTCCTAGGTCTAGTTGGTTATTACAGAAGGTTTATTTCTGGATTTGGTATAACCTGTAGACCATTACATGACCTCCTTAAAAAGGACTCTTTCTGCTGGACAGATGAAGCTACTCAAACCTTTAATAAATTGAAGAAGCTTATTACCTCAGCTCCCATTTTGAGAATGCCAGATTTTCAAAAGCCTTTTATAGTAGAGACAGATGCATGCAATGATGGAATGGGAGCAGTACTTACAAGAAGGTAGGCCAATTTCATTTCTCAGTAAAACTTTTTGCCAAAAAAAATAAAGGACTATCTACCTATGAGAATGAATTATTAGCCTTAGTTATGGCTGTGGACAAGTGGATGCATTATTTGGTTGGCCACAAGTTCATTATTAAGACTGATCATCAAAGTCTTAAGGATTTGATGGACCAGAAACTCCACAACACCAGTCAAGATAAATGGATGTCAAAGCTTATAGGTCTCTCATTTGAAATACAGTATAGAACTGGTAAAACCAATGTAGTGGCAGATGCTCTTTTAAGGAGGCCTATCAGTGAAGTTACAATAGCTTTTGAAGGAATTGAGCCATGTCAGCCTGTCTGGGATAAGGAGCCAACAGATGGAGTGGTGCACTTGATTCCTGAAATTTCCAATCCTTCTCCAAAAATGCTTGAAGAAGTTGAGTAGTGTAAACCTGTTTGGGATGAGGAGCCAAGTACAGAAGTGGTGAAATTGATTCCTGAAATTTCAAATTCTTCTGAGGATGATAGTTTAGCCAGTAAGGAATTCAGATCAAGAGCAGAAAGCTATAGGAAAGAAGCTGTTGTTTCTTCCGTGTTTCCAACCTGGATTCAGCAGCTAGAGCAAAGTTATGAGAATGATTCTAAGGCTCAAGAACTTATTGCTCAAGCTTCCTTGGATCCAAACAATTCTGAGCAGCTCTCTTTTAGCTGTGGTGATTTAAAAAAAAGGTCAGAAAATTTATGTGGGAAACTCCCATAAGATGAGATCAGAAATATTGTCAGCTCTCCATTCTTCTGCTATTGGAGGATATTCTGGCCAATATGCAACATTAAAGAGAGTTTTAGCTATTTTTATATGGCCTGGTATTAAAGAGGATATTCTGAAATTTATCAAGGCTTGTGAGGTGTGCCAAAGGAATAAGGTGGAGCACTGTCATTCACCTGGTTTGCTGCAACCCCTTCCAATTCCAACTCAGTCATGGACTCAACTTTCCATGGATTTTATGGGAAAACTTCCTAATTCTCAAGGGTATGACACAGTATTTGTAGTTGTGGACATATATACAAAGTATGCTCACTTTTTGGCCTTAGCACATCCTTTTACTGCAAATCAAGTGGCTTTATTTCTTTTGGATGAAGTATTTAAGCTCCATGGAATTCCTGAAACCATAGTAAGTGACAGGGACAAGATCTTTACAAGTTGTTTTTGGAAGGATCTTTTCTCTAAAATGGGAGTTAATAAGTTGAATTTCAGTACTTCATATCACCCTCAGACTGATGGACAGACTGAAAGGGTTAATCAAGTTTTGGAAAGCTACTTAAGGTGTTTTTGTGGGAAATTTCCTAGCTCTGGGAGGAGTTGGTTGAGTCTGGTAGAAAGATGGTACAATTCTTGCCACCATTCTAGCTTAGACATGTCCCCTCATGAAGTCCTTTATGGATGAAGCCATTACACATTCCATTTGGAGTGTTGACTGATTCATTGATTGCAGCAGCTGCTGATATGCTACAGAACAGACAATTCATACAACAAAAACTGCAGCAACATTTGAAGTTGGCTCAAGAAAGGATGAAAATTTTTGCTAACAAGAAGAGATCATAAAGGTCATTTGTGGAAGGTGATTGGGTTTACCTCAAGGTAAATAGACACATGCAAGCATCCATTCAGAATATACAGTTGGATAAGTTGTTTGCAAGATATTGTGGTCCATTCTTAATTGAGAAAAAAATTGGAGAAGTTGCTTACAAACTTAAGTTGCTAGTAACTAGTAAAGTTCACCCTGTGTTTCATGTATCTCTTCTCAAAAATATTATTGGCACAACTCCTACCATGTACAACCCTCCTCCAACTTTTACAGATGATGAATTGTTGTTGTTGGAACCTCATAAGATTTTACAAAGGAGGGTAGTTAATGTTGGTACTTCCTTACTAACTCAGTGGCTAATTCTGTGGAAAGGAATGGAACTGGAGGAGGCCTCATGGGAAGATGCAGATGTGATCAAACAACTATTTCTCAGTTTCAAGACTTGACTGCAACTACTCTTAGACACTGGTCCTATGCTCATCTGCAATAGTGCAACTTTTGTTGAAGTGGTCATGCATGCTAAGTTTCTGGTCCTGCATGGTGGTCATCCATGTTTTGTCATCATGCATAGCTGTTGTTATTGTTTCTTTTCTTCCTAACTTGGGGACAAGCATTTTCTTAAGGGGGAGGGAGTTATCACGACCCTAGACTAGGCCCAAGGGTAGTCTAGTAATTAGCAGCTAAAGTCTTGACTGTTGACCAAGCTGAGCTTACATATAGTATAGATTCCTCGAGGGAATCTGGATCTTTTTCTGTTCATTCTGTTGCTAGTTGGTTAGCTCTGAACTTTGTAACTGATTCCATGGCAGATTTGGCCTGATTATTGAGAATTGATTTTGCTGTTCATAACAGTACACTACATCTGAATTTTTTTTAAAAAATGGGGCCCTATTTTGGCCAGTGTTTTAAAAAATGAGGCCCTATTTAGCCCATTTTTTGGGGGTCTAAAGCGCAAGTTTCACTTGCTTCATGGCAGGGCCGGGCCCGTGCAGAAGTAAAGTGGGTCTGCTTATAGAACCGCCCATTTTTTTTTTACAGAATCATGTACATTTAATATCCTAAACATTTATTATTAATTTGAATGATATATCAATCATCTCTACTTAGTTTTGATAGCATCTCTACTAAGCAGTTATGACAATGTTTTAATCGCATAATATTAAGATCATCTCTACTTAGTTTTGAATGATATTTATCTAATTTACTTGTGCTATCCCACACGTAAATTTTTTCATCACTATTATCTTCTATACTAAATTATAATTTTTACAGTAAAAAACCGGTAAACCCACGTGTCTCTTTCTCCTTATTTTATTTTTGTGTCTAAACTTTTTATTAATTATAAAAATTATTTCGTATTTCCAAACAAAACAGTGTATACAAACTAAATATATTTTTTCCGTAATTGTTTGCCTACTCCTTTTACTAATTTAGTAAAATTCATTTCGCGTTACTTACTTTTCATTTAATTGTTGTATACTTAGTATTACCTCATATGTTTTCAAATTGTGAGATAAACATTATGAAATATCAGCTTTGTATAGAGCTAAATGGTTATATTTTTAATTATGATCATACTAAAACATAAATAAAAATACTTTTCACTATTTGTTTGCCTTTTTATAGTAATTTAGTAAATTTACTATGTCTTACTAATTTTTCAATGATTGTTGTACTATTTATCTCATACTTTTCAAATTGCGAGATAAACATCATCGATGACCAGCTTTGTATACAACTAAAATTCTTAGATTGTAATTATGATCATACCAAAACATTCAGTTATGCTTTATGATTTGAAACGGTCACATTCAACTATGTCGATAATTTTAGAGTTAGAAGTATAGTAGTATCACAAAATCCCCTATAAATGTCACATCATGGTAAAAAATTATTTAACATGTGAATGAGTAAGATTAAAGATAATTTATTATTAAATGTGCTATAATTAAAAGATGATAATATATAGCCATTACTAACATATTCACAATGAATAATTTATTTCATTTCTCCCCAAACTGTATATATGTCGTTGTTTTCTTGCCTTATGGTATTATAGTTTCATGCAGTTTGTTTACAATTTTACTGAAGAGAAAGTCTCTGATAAGGCAGCCTTACCATAAGGCAAGGGACTATATAAACCCCCTTTCTACTAGTTTTGCGACAGAAGCATTAATATTATGATTCGGCGCCATTGTGAAATGTCCGTAATATATTAGAGACTAATGTACAAATCTCACATAACTTTCCCCAATTACACCCAATGGAACAGCCAATGGAACAACCAAAAGCATCAGTGATATTTTGGCTGAATCAAAAGTCGAGCACACCCAAATTAATCATTTGATGAGGGTGAAAGGTAAAACAACCCAAATTAATCATTTGATCGGATAATTGGTGAGAAGTGCTATACTATGCGCCTGGAAATAGGGTCGCAGTCATCTTGAGGCATGCACTAAAGCCAATATTAACCTTTCCAAGGGGTTATATCTTGTCTCGGAACCTTGCAAGGCCCTACCAACGTAGTAAATTAGATGCTGGGAATTATCCTTCTCATTTACTAGTACCACACTGATTGCTAGTTGTGAGGCAAATATATGTAAGTAAATAACTTCCCCCTTGATGCAGGACTCATGCGTTGATGAAAAAGTATTTGGAAAAAGAACTCGTAACAAAATATATGATATTCCTCGGCAATCACACATAGAAAAATATATATAGATATACTTTGACAATCACACCACGGGAAAAAAATCTCTTCACGGTACAAGGGTTACAATTTATAAAGCTATGAAACTAAAAAATAGGAAAATAATATGTCCAATTTAGGAAAAGAATATTTCCAAACTATGATTCACTTTTCATAAATAGTTTTGGTATATATTCGTTCGTTTCCATTCTTCATCACCCATTTTCCAGCTTCATCAACGTAGGCAGACTCTTCACATGTCCCTTTAGTGCTTGGAAAGCACCCTCACATTCGCGGGTCCAATCAAATTTGTTAGCCTTCTTCAGTATGTTGAAGAAAGCCAATGATTTTTTGCCCCTTTTGAGAGAAAACAACTCAAGGCGGCAAGGGAACCCGTTAACTTCTGCACTTCTTTCACCGTACAAGGGTTATAATTTATACAGCTATGAAAATAAATCAGATGGGAAAATAATATCTCCTAATTAGGAAAATAAATCTTTCAAAACAATGATTCATTTTTCATGAATAGTTTTGGACAATATCCGTTCCTATTCTTCATCACCCCTTTTCCAGCTTCATCAACGTAGGTAGACTCTTCAAATGTCCCTTTAGTGCTTGGAAAGCGCCCTCACATTCGTGGGTCCAATCAAATTTGTTAGCCTTCTTCAGTATGTTGAAGAAAGGCAAATGCTTCTTTGCCCCTTTTGAGAGAAAAAAACTCAAGGCGGCAAGGGAATCCGTAAACTTCTGCACTTCTTTCACCGTTCTCGGGGATTGCATGATCAATAAGGCCTCTATCTTCTCGGGGTCAACCTCAGTCCCTCGATTAGAGACCATGTACCCAAGAAACTTACCGGATCCAATGCCTATAGTCCAATCAGAATGTACTTTCATCAGCTCCAGTTCACCTTCTGCTACCAAAGGCCTCCTAACTCTTGATGCTTCTCTTACCCCTACCATAAGAGAGGACCTAATCACGTTACAACACTAGGTTGATATTCATTCACGGAAGGCTGCTACACTACAATCCCAACACTTGTCTGTGTTGTACACATGAAGACTCTAAACATGTTTCTATTAGCTTCAATTTTGATTACACTTAATTATATCATTTTAGTTGGGGATTGGTTTGTGTTTTGCCTTGGAAATTCGCTAATAAATTGATCACAACTTCACATTGAGTCTCTTTTGTAAAGTGTATAGAGAGGTTTAATTCCCTAAATTGTCTTTTAGCCATCTTTTGTTTATTTTGAGATGTAACTTTGCCACTTTTGTGAATATTTTTGGTCTAGGAAGCCTTATATAATCAGGCCTTCTATACGCAATCCGTATTTTGCTTATTTGCAGTCCGTATTTTTTTTTAAATAATCATATATACAATGATTCTGCTATATAACTGAATTGTAAGTGTATGCAATAGAAGTAGTATATATGATGCATATGTCTGATATACATAATTATTGACCATATCATATATATCGAAAGCGTATTTTTATTTTGGACTGCAAAATAAGCAAAATACGGACTGCGTATAGCATGCCCCATAATAATCCCTCCATCCTTGGATGGTTTCATGGAAAAAAAAATGTACTACTTTACAAAATAAAATGAAATTTTATGAAAGATCTGATTGAATGATATTCGTATATATGCGGGATGGTGATCTAGATCGTGACCATCCAGTCTTTGCACGCCATCTACCGCAAAACCAGCTGCAACGTACCTCTCTACTTAATCAAATCCTGCATAATATATTCAGAAGAAAAGCAGGGTACGCCAGAATAATACACATGAATCTAACTAATATGATGCTACTTGAGGAATCCCCACTAATATTCGTTACGATAAAAACAAAGTACTAAGCGGAAAATTCAATGGAGAAAAAACAAAAATTACTAACGACACAACATCAAGTGGTTAAATTGACTCCTATGCACATGGCAAAATCTAACAAAATTACAAAATATTATATTTAATTTAAAACTCAAAACTGTATAATTCTAACTAAGTAAGTATTTTAAAGACATTTTATATACAGTCCAATATATACTTATGCAATCTGTTTTTATTCATAAAATGTCATCAATACCCTAAATATTTATTCAAAAGTAAATATGGTTCCAATGAATAATAAATATCAAAAATTTTAAATACAGATATGAACTGTGAAAGTAATGTTAGATTGCACATATCAATTTCCTATTTAAATGGCACCTTCACTAGGATAAAGGGTCAAATTTCAGCTTTCAAATAAAATAGTTTTGTATATGTATAAATATTTCGATAAAGTTAAAATTCATAACTTGGTGTGGATCGATTAATTCAACGTTCAAACCCGAGCCGAGGAAATATAAAATTTAGGTAACGTAAAGTATCAGCCGATCGATCACCTTTCATAAATTTTCAGCATAATTATCATTTCTTCAGTGAAAACCCTCGTTCCTTCCTATAATGACCACCAGAAAACTCCACGTTGTTATTCTGGCAAGCCCCGGCGCCGGCCATCTCCTTCCCGTTATGGTCCTAGCAAACCGTCTTTCCACTCGTCACGACGTAAAGGTTACGATTCTAGCCGTCACAACCTCAGCCGAGTCTCAAATTCTAAACCTCGTTTCTTTACCCGAATCTGTCCATATACTACCCATTCCTCTACCCGATATCTCTCACTTGATTGACGAAAACACCAAATTTGTCGAGCAGCTATTCATCATGGTTCGCGAGGCATTATCTGGATTCCGTTCTGCAATCTCTGGTATGAAGGACCGGCCGGATATGATGATCGTCGACATATTTTGCACCGAGGCGTATCCGATCGCTGTTGAATTTAACATACCAAAGTACCTGTATGTTGCTAGTAATGCATGGTTTGCTGCTCTCACTATTTATTGCCCGGTTCTCCATGATCAAATTGAGGGTCCGTATGTTGATCAAACTGAACCACTCGAGATTCCCGGGTGCAAACCGGTCCGGCCAGATGATGTGGTCGACCCCATGCTGGACAGAACCGACCAGCAGTACAAAGAATACATCAGACAGGGTATTGAGTTCGCTATGGGGGACGGTATAATTATAAACACGTGGCTTGATCTTGAGCCGGTTACTCTTGAAGCGTTTAGAGAGAATGAAGCTCTATGTGCAGTTGCGAATTCTTCACCGGTTTATCCGATTGGGCCACTCACGAGAGAGACCCAATCAGCTCCAAGAACCGAGCTGTTCGAGTGGCTGGACATGCAGCCGGACGAGTCCGTCCTGTATGTTTCGTTCGGAAGAAGTGGTACTTTATCAGCTCAGCAAGTTATTGAACTGGCCTGGGGTTTGGAGATGAGTCAACAAAGGTTCATCTGGGTGGTCAGGCCGCCGGTTGAAACCGGATCAGTCGGGTCATTTTTCACGTATGGAAGCGGTCCGGATGGCCAGCCTGATTACTTACCCGAGGGGTTTCTGACCCGGACCCGGAACACCGGCCGGCTCGTACCCGATTGGGGCCCACAGATTGAGATTCTGAGCCATTCTTCTGTAGGTGGATTTCTCACACACTGTGGGTGGGGTTCGTCGTTAGAAAGCATAGCTAACGGTGTTCCGATGATCGCGTGGCCGCTTTATGCGGAGCAGCGACAAAACGCCACCATGCTGGCGGAGGAGCTGGGCGTCGCTGTACGGCCGAGGGTGCTACCGACGAAGAAGGTGGTGGAAAGGGACGAGATTGAAGAAATGGTGAGGACATTAATGGAGCCAAAAGAAGGCAACGTCATCAGGGATAAAGTTAAGCAGCTTAAAGTTAGCGGTGAAAGTGCGATGAAGGAAGGAGGATCATCCTACAATACGCTGAAAGATTTTCTCAGTGCACATGAGATCCAGTAGTAGACCTAATTGATCCGAGCAATTGGATTAGATTCCTCGGACATGTGTCTTTTTCTTTCAGGCTCTCCAGGAAAACTATATCGTATTATTACTATATCACATGATAATATGCAAAAATTTTAAGAAACAACTACTATTGTTTTTGAAAATTCCATTTTACGTGTCCAATCTTTGAAAAGTCCAAATAATACAACCATACTTTCTAAATAGTTAGGTAGGTGCATGTACATTTTTAGTATATTTTATATTATTATGATATAGAAGTTATTTAGACTATACATTATTATTTTTGTTGAATTGTGCATTATTACTTTAGTTGTAACTATAATATATATATATATATATATTTATTTATAATGCAGATAGTTATAGATATAAACGTACTACGTCAGTTTTTACTACTAATACTCTGTTTGTGAAAATGCCAGGATGATCTTATCTTTCATTTGTATCCCTTTTAATTTCACTTCAAACCTAAAATCTAATGAATCAATTAAGCAAAATACAACATATATATATATATATATATATATATATATATATATATATGTACTTTATATATATTGGGTCTCGTTAAATTATTCTATTTTACCAACACGATCTAAGTTTTCTAATTTATTAATATTATTAATCGTCTTGAATTAAGTATATTTCTTAGTAGTATTTTTAAAAAGGTACATTTGGGAATGTTTCTAAGATTATTGACATATAAACGAGCTATATTTTTGTAAGACACGAAGCAACACATTAACATAATGCTTGGTGAACAAAAGAAAATCATGCTTTGTCACAAAAAAAACAAATAATGCTGCATGTTCTCATAATTTTTACTTATAGTTATTTGGTTCATTTAAAATAGATTAAAGGCATACACACAATAATTCAAACAACACTCTCTCTCCCACCTCTTCTGATCAATTCTAATTCAATAGCAACATTAGTTTTACGTTGCATCTCCCTCAGCACACCAAGCTGAGAACTCCTTTTGGTGTTTTTTTTATCTCTGTAGGCCGAGCTTCTACACCAAAATCTACTATATCAATGCTCATATCAACAGTCATATTTAAAAAAATATTAAGTTGAGATCAGGTAGTCTCAGATGCCACCACTTCATGAAGCGCATCATCTACATCATAAAACAAACTGATTAATCTTCCTCCTGACGCCAACGGTTTGCCTCTTTCTCGAAGCGTAAACTTATTAACCATAAGGATCAAAGAAATTACCTCTCGGAGACCAGGAAGCCTATCTAAGAAATTACTTCTCAGTGACCAGGAAGCCAATCTACCACTATAGGTAGAGTTGGTGCGGCTCAGAGACCTTTCTTTCAGTGTCGGATAACTTCATTAAGAACGGCCTCAACAGCGGAATCAAGATCTTCTGGTGCTCAAGCGACAATCAGAAAACCTTAAAACAATCCTACTAAAAACCAAATCATCCAAAAGAACCTCATATACCTGATGCTAGTACCTTTAAAAATCCATTGAATCCCATATTCCTTAAAAAAGCACATGCAAACACACAATCCGAATAATTTCCATGTAAACAAAATAGAGGTCAAGCTGATCTTCACGAACAATTATTACACAATACAGATAAACAATGGACAGACTTGACCGTTGATTATATAATCGTTTTTCAAAAATAAACATCAATACCCATGAAGTAATCTGAGATTCAATTGAAATATGATTTTACAGAACCGAATTAGTGTGCTCTTGGTGTTTGGGATTTAATTTTCCTAGCTAAAAACCATTTTTATCACATTCATGCTGTTTCCTTGATCCAAAATCAACACTCTAGAAAAATAGAAAATCTTGAGTTAAAAAAGAGAAAACTCCTCGTAGTTAGTCTGTTACATGCAACGAAATTATGATCAAACCTTGGAAAGACAATTTACAAAACTTTTCTTAATCAACCAGCTGCAACACAATCTTCTAACCTTTTTATACCAGCTAAATAAATTGTGTGGATTATAGGAACAAAGGGTGAGATTCAGGGTGACATTCATTCAAATTAAAGAAACAAAGGTTGAGAAAAAGCATACAAGCGCCTTCAAGTTATCGTCGGCTGTGAGCGCAGATAACCAGAAGTTTGGCACTGTAAAGACAGAAAGGGCCACGGAATCAAGTCACGGAAAAAATGAATAATTAATCAAAGAGTGAAATGGAATGAAACTCAACAGCAACCCCAGCAACAATTTCATAACTGTGCACATCAACGAATGCATCATCATCATCATCTTCATATAATTAATTAATTCAGTCAGATTAAAATATAAAAAAGAAGCAGCACCTACCCTCTGATGAAGGGGTTTTACATTTTCCTGGTGTCCCAGGACCAATTCGTAAGCGTCGAGGAGATATTCTTCCTCCGCCTCAGCTTGCTTGGCCTGCATAGTTCCAATTGGGGGATATTCAGTCCCACACATACAATCAATTAAGCAAAAGCTGTATTCTTAATTCATTAAGTACCTGAATCCGCTCCAGTTCCTCAGGAAACTCTCGGAGACTTGGTTTTGCAACACTTTCCCGTCCCACCCTGTGATACTTTTTCTACAGAAGAGAGAGTATGTATACTTTTTAAACGAGAAGTCTGCAATGATGATGGGTGATTCAGAATTTCAGAGCAGTAATTTACCCCAATGAAGCGAAGTATGGCTAGACATTCGTTCTTCGTCCCCAAATTGGTTGCCATGAATTCAATATATGATCAGAAAACCCCACATGAATTGCAACTTAACTTGTTTATGTATAAAAAACCAACACTGAGTGAGACATTTCATCGAACACTCGACAGGCACATAAACAAATAATCTAGACTCACTAAACATTTAACAGCTCATAAAACCAATACTTCTAGAATTTAAGGACGGCAACGCAACCATTGAAAGCACAATTCTACACTTTGAGTAGCCTCTGAAGAAGACTTGGCTTCTACTGGGATTAATATTGGAATTAACCCATCGAGACATTGTGGTTATGGCTCGGCGAAAAGCTTCCAGAACATTCAGCTCACCATAAACATGGCTGCCTTCTTGATAATAGTCCTTCCTGAAACAATCAAGCATTGCAAGTCAGTTTCCATTGCCAAATGGAAAAAAGAGACAAAACTTATGAAATTAGACGTGAAATTTAGCTTACCCCAAAGAAGTCTTGTCGTGAGTCCGCCAATGGCCTGTATTAAATATGATGATATCTGCATCCTTATATCTATCAGCAGTTTCCCCAACCAAATCAAGTCTAAGAGTTTCCTTCTTAGCTCCATCTTTGCCCTTGTACTCCACTTCGCGAACCAAAAAGGGAGACACAAAGAACTCCACTGTGAAATTATAGTCCTACAAATCCGAGAAATTGCAAGTCAGCAAATTGATTAGCAGAAAACAGAATAAGATTTCATAGCATGGATGGTAAGAATGTTCACACACCTTGAAAATGAACGAGTAAGAAGCTTCTGGTCGGAAATGGTGCCGGTCGGACGCCTCATAAACTTTCTTAGGATCCTTGACTGAGTTTCTGAGGATACATATCAGAGATTCCCACATATTCCTATTGAGAGTATTGCCCACAAATACCAATCTCTTCCCCTTCAATCCATCCAACCTGCTCAAATTGTTTATTGAAACAATCAAACATCTTAACAATGAAACTATCACCCCTTCAATAATAAACAAAATCAGATTGAACACCATTATAAAAAGTGCAACTTGCAGCATATCCCTCTCATATCATCAAAATTAAAAAGCTAGATTCAATTCAAACTAAGTATTATACTCTATTGGTCCATTAAAATTGCAACTTTTTACAACCCAAAAGAAAGAAAACAAATCTCAGGGGTGCAAAAAAAAAATAACAAGATCAAAACACATTCATATTCATCTGATTAGCAAATTCAAGTATATACCTTGGGATATGGCAACCATTAGGCTTCCACCTGAACTTGTGAAAGTTGGTATCAGGCCTATACCATTGACAACACAATTGAACGTTCATCAATCAGAGAGCAGGACCAAGGATTATACAGAGGATAAGACTCATCTTTCACCCATCTTCCATGAAACAAATTGCAGCTCTACACCAACTTCACCCACTCCATCTTCCAAGAAACCCCTGTCCCGTTGCTCTGCTTCCCCACCAACGAGGACGTCAGATTCTCCAAAGAAGCAGAAACAAGAGCCCCCGATGAAGTATTCGACGCCGGAGAACTCGCCGGAGCTCCAACACTGTTCACAATTTGCTTCAAGTCTGCAACTTTATCATTTTGAGGCTCATCGTGCGACGCATTTTACACAATTGATGACCCTTTATCGAAATACTGCGCTTCTGGAGCACTACTATTCTGGGATCCATCAATGTCGGTCGCCGGAGAAGGGGGCAACTCCGGCGTCCTCTGCTGCGAGGAATTCGGGAAAAAGTATGAATAAATGGAGGAGATTTGAGATCCGTAAGGCCCATCTAGAGAAGATGCTATTGCTGGTGAATTCCCCAAATCACCCTTCAGACGAAGACAATCGATTTCTCGAGCATGGAATTTTGGGACAGGAAATACTGTTTGGTCATAGAAAATTTGGGCACGGAAGATAAAGAAAGAGCGAGGAAAAGAAGGAGAAAACGACGTCGTTCACTAAAAAATTGGACGACCATTGTGGCTACCCCTTGGGGGTTTCTACGTTTTTTTGATGATATTATTTGGGTTGATGGCACCTAAAGGATATAAGCTCGTTCTCTTTGATTTGAAGGGAATTAAAATATTAAATCATTATTTTAGGGTTACAGTGTTTTGTTAGTAGAATTGTAATATGGTTAGAATATAACCAAGTATGCAAAAGTACAAAACCTTTAATTTATCGTATTCTTGTAGTGAACATGTTTGGAATACAAGAAAATATAAAATAAAATTAAAAAAAATACAAGACTCGTGATATGTTTGGAATTCAATTTATCAAAATATTTTTGCCACATTAATTTTTTTAGGCGAAAGTCTTGCATGGTGGGTGATACTAAAGAAGAAGGGAAAAACACATTTCCCACCCAAACGTTCACCATTATTTTCACCTGAAAAATCACCACCATTGACATAGCGCAAGAAATAAATTTGATGAATTAGACTGTACCGATTTATTCAAAATCTCCAAACAACAGACTCTAATACATTTTATACTTTAGAGGTCGTTTGGTTCATGTGAGAGTAAAATTCCTACAAGAATTCTTATTTCCCATGATTTTGTTTACTCAGTTAAAATACCAAGATTTTATCTACTGTTATCACAAGCATTTGGCTTATGTGGTGCAGAAGGAATAAAATTTTTGTTTGAAAATAAAATGGACAATTAATGAGCATGCAATGATCCTACAGATAGCTAAGAAAGTTTCTCTAATATTCACAGCTTTCCCTCTCAGTGGTAATTCAGTGAAACATAGGGATCTTTTAACTATGGGTTTGATTCCTTTTCTTAGGCAAAAAAAACCTAAAATTGCTAGAGCTGTGAGATGGATCCCTCCTGAAATAGGTCTTAAGATAAATGTGGATGCCTCCTATATAAACGGTGCAGTTGGTTTAGGCCTAATTGCTAGAAATAGTCAAGGTATAGTGATTAGAATGATGATGAAACAGGTCACTGCACTCTCACCACTACATGCTGAAATTCTGGCACTTCAGTTTGGTTTAGATACTGGCAGGCTGATGCAGGCTCCCTTCATGTTGGAGAGTGACTGTCTGCATGCCATCAACTGTATTTTAAAACCACACACTGCTCATTGGAGTCTTTATAGCATATGCTTTGATATTAATCAGAGGTTATGTGATAGAACAGTCAAACTTGTGTTTAGGGAGGGGAATATGGCTGCAGATTTTCTTGCAAAATATGCCTCTTCACAACAGGCTCAGGGAATTCTGACTTTGAGTCAAGCCCCAACAGTGCTCAGAAATTCAATTCAGCTTGAGAAATTAGGCATTCCAAATGTTAGGTTCTAAAAAAGTCTTTCTGTCTAGAAACAGATGCTACTGATATATATTTTTTCAGGTACCTGAAGACCCATTGATAGGAGATCAATGGGTTCCAGACTTCACTTCAGCACACATATCAACCTGGAAACTTCAAGCTTCATGCAAATTTGCTACAACATTTTGGCACCAGTGAGCACACAGCCTCTGCTGGAATTTTTGACCTACATCTGGTTTTCTACAATCCTCCCTTGGCAGTCTTGTGTTTCCTTATGATTCGCTAACATGCTCGAGGACTAGATTTTGTAGAATTCAGTATGTAGTATAGATTGTACTCAGCCTATTTTTTCATTCATTTTGAGCCATACCAATGGCTACTGCTGTAATGAACTGGCAAATGAGCTTTTTTGCAGTGTTTGGGGAGCCCAATGAATTTCCCCCCACCAATGGTGGATTTTGATAAAAAAATAAAAATAAAATACCAAGATTTTTACGAAACTTGTTTGGTTAGCGATGTGGGAAGTTAGAATTCCTATGATTTATTTTACGTGATATTGTTTGGTTGAAAGCATCTAATTCCTGGGAATTTCATTGTATAACTAATTTTTAAAAATAACTTACCGTATAACGTTAACAAAATAAATCATATAAGAATCTGCACAAGAAATTAACCAATAAACAAATAAAACAACTCGAATAAATTAACCTCGACTCCATTCTAATTAAATAACTAATAAGCATTCACAAATCATACTCCAAAGCAAACGATATATAATGAAAAATATAATTTCGTTTTCTTGTAAACATACTTTATAAATTATTCATTCTTAATCAAAATCGTCATATTTAATAATAATAATAAAAATCTATAACAAACCTCAATATTTTGCACCAATATTAATAGATCTGCAACTAGAGGGAAGTGAAAATATTGCGCACGTTATTGATGGAGGGAAATAAAAACTCTACCCATATATGGGATAAATTGGTAATTACACGAATAAAAAACGATGAAATTGTAAACTACTTAGGTGCGACTCGGTAAGAAAAATCCTGCGTTATGTCAGAAGTGGAAATTCCGCGTATTTTTGTATTCCCCCACATCTATCAAATTAAGCAGACCAAACAATCCAAAGTCATCTAAAATCATGGAATTTTGAAATTGCACCGTTTCGTAACTCCAACCAAACGACCTCTAAGTAATTACTTATTTGCATGCCTTGCTTTTTTCGCTTTTAGTTTGTTTTTAGTATCAACCAACGAATCTGATTCTCTATCAAACTAGGTTATTTTGCACAAAACGATCTAACAAATACGAGAGGGAAATGTGGCTTAAATTGATCATTGTATATTATATAGACATTTCAATTCCCTTTCAAGCCTAAAAGGATGAGATTACCCCTCATAAAATGGACATTCATGAAGACTCATATGGTTCCATCAATCTAAGCGATATCATTTGGAACTTAAAAAACGTGAATTTTAAGTGCAGGGATATTTTGATTTTACAGGTCTGATATTGACTTGAAATGCCCCTGATTTGCTGATGCAAGTCTAGGTCATAGTGTAATAATGAAGGTTAATTTGTCTTTTTCAACCCTACAAAATTAAATTGTTCCTGCACCTAACGATGCCCCTTAATAAATATAGTTGGTATCTTTTAGACTTTTCAAAAATTAGTGATGTAAAATAGCTGTACTAGTATTTTTAAAAATTTTCTCTAATAATATTAACATTTATAATAGACTTTAGACACAGAAATTATAACGTGTATTGAAAAAGGGTTTGAAAAATCCGACTTCAAAAATCCGACTTCAGCTCCAATTGATATCAAAGGAATTATCAGAAATATAAAGCATCTACTGGATATTTTCATGGAGTATTCGGTAGTTAAGGTCAAACGCTCTTTGTTAAGCAAAGAACATAATTTGCCCACAAGGCTCAGTCGAAATATATGTAATAGTATTAGGGCTGTTGCTTTTAATTAATAATAATAATAATAATATTGTTATAAAAAAAAGGGTTTGAAAAATGAGAGAGGGGATTATGAAAATGCTACTCCCTCACATCCTTGATTTTAAAATGCACAAACAATTATTTATTTAGTTGAAGGTATACTCATAATTTCAGTATCTAAATTGATTTAGTATTATCAATCAAATACGATTATATGATATTTTATTAGATTTATTGTGATGCATATTTTTATACTCCCGCCGTCCCAACCAAAGCGTCTTACTTTCTATTTTGGCATGTCCCAACCAAAGTGTCTTACTTTCAATATTTCCTCATTTGGCAAAAAAAATAAAGTAAATTGTCTATTTAACCTTTAATGAATCTCTAAAAAATAATTGACCCAGATACTTATAAGGGTTAAAATTGTCTTTTGCCATTTTTTTACCCATATGTCCCACTGCCACATCATTTTTCTTAACAATTGAGCCTCCATCCCCGCAGACCATTTGGTTGGAACGGGGAGTAAATAACAAAAGTTCATCACACATGATTATCCATTTATGGACGATATTAATGTATCAAAATATTTATGACTAATGTTAAAATATTAAAATTAAAATTTGACTTTTGGGAGGGATTTTTTTTTTTTTTGGTTAAAACATCCTAAGGATGGGGGATTATATAGGGTTACCCAGGCCAAGAGAAATCACAGAAGTGGTAGAGTTACATCTCAAAATTAACTAAAGATGGTTAAAAGTAGCTATTTATACAACTATAGCCTAAGGTTCTAAATGAGGGACTAGACCTCTATACACTTTACAAAAGAGTTCTCATACTATGTTGGTGATTTATTAGCGAATTGTTTAGGCAAAACACAAAGCAACCCCCCAACTAAGTTTAGATAAGTGTAGTCAAAATTGAAGCCAATAACTTTGAAGAGTCTTCTTGTGTATATCATTTCAAAATAGGTGGGACTTTAGGGTGACTATTTCTGTGCTTGGATGTTAACCTGGTGCAGAAGAATATCCTCTGTGAATCCTGATAGTAGGAGTATGAGAAGCATCAAGAGTTAGGAGGCCATTGGTCACAGAGGGAAGTTTTAAGCTGGGGAAAATGGTTTCTGTATGAGTCTGGACTGCCCATTTAGCTAAAGAATCAGCAGGTTGGTTGGCCTCTCTAAAAGTGTGACAGAGTTTAAAAGAAGGGAGCATTATGGAGATAGCATCCAGCAGTAGTAGAAGCCTCCAATGCCTCTTTGATGAGTTGAGTATCAAATTCACAGTTTGCAAACAATCAGACTCTATAATGATGTCTGTTGTGTTTAGTAATTTCCTAGCTTGAATACCTGCTTCGATTGCCAAAAGCTCTGAGTGGAGGGGGTCTGTGGCTACTGTGAGTGAAGTTTTAGCCTGAAGAAGCCTCCCTGAATTGTCTCTGATAACAATACCAAATCCAGCCTGTCCTTGATACCAGCTGGATGCATCCACATTGATCTTTATCCCCCGGAATAATTTGTTCCATGCTATTGGAGAAATGTTTGGTTTAGGGGGAATGTAGGGTGTGGGAATATATTCTGCATTGGCAAGTTCTGTGTCAACCTTGATGTATGGCGGCACCACGCTTGACGACGAACTTGGCTCACGAGCGGATCTGCAAAACAAGGACTCGGGTGTCCCGATGGTAAACACTCTGACACTCAAATTAGTATGTGCGTAAGGCGTATTGTATGAGTTATGAGATAGAAAAGGTGTACCAAACCTTTGGTATTTATATGGCTACAATCCGTAGATCACCAAGATATGTAATTATGGTATGAATATAACTATTATGGAGATAGTAGTTGTATTACCAAGTATAGAAAAATTGTATGTCGGTCATGGTTGTATTACCATGTAAGAGAGGAAGTGTATTCCTTGCAGAACATTCAGAATATACGCATTCCTTATAAAGATTTGGATCGATGGACCCGTGGATCCATCCTTCACGCATCTCGGGCCCATGGCCCTGCACGGGCCCTAGTCCGAGACTGAATGAGGTCCAGAATACGAACCATGGACTTATCAGTAGCCCCAAGGTAGATCTTCAGAATTTTGAGGGCTCCATCTCGAAGGCTGGATGAGAAAATTGCTTCTCGAGGGAAAGCCAATAACTCAAGGGAGAGCAACTCGGGGTATTAAGCTCGGGGTGTCCTTCTAGGACTATCCTCTTGGGCTGACCGTTCTGAATATCTAGGTTCAAGTTCTTTCGTATTCCATCAGAAGACGTGGACGGCTGAGATTAACTCCTTTTGAAATCCAGATGTGAGATACACGTGGCGTGTATTCATTGGGAGGTAGAGGCAGTCTGTCCCCCGTCTCTACAATTGCTTGCATCAGAACAAGAATCGAGGTAATTACTCGCCTTAATGTTGTCTGGGTATGGATTAAATCTTCCAAATCATTCCCATTGTCTTCTCCACTTGAAATTTCTTCATCAGAGTTCCGAAGACGCGTCAATACTTCTTTCCTTTCCGAAACCCCAAATTTCTGCTTCCGTCACAGCTAGTAAGTGATAAGTCCATGGTTCGTATTTAGACCTCATTCATACTCGGACCAAGGCACGAGAAGAGTCGTGGGCTCGAGATACGCGGAGGGTGGATCCACAGGTCCATCAATCCTAATCTTTATAAGGAATGCGTATATTATGAATGTTCTACAAGGAATTTACATCTTCCTAAACATGGTAATACAACCATGATCGAAATATACTTCCTCTATACATGGTAATACAACTACTATTCCATAAGAGTTGTATTCATACCATAAATACATATCTTGGTGATCTATGGATTGTAGCCATATAAATATCAAAGGTTTGGTAGACCTCGTTATCTAATCTCATACTTCATATATTACGCCTTAAGAAATGTACTGACTTGAGCGTCGGTGTGTCTACTCTCGGGACACCCGGGGCTTTGTTTTGCAGATCAGTTCGAGAGTTTGGTTCGTCGTCGACGTGTTGGTGTCTGGCATACATCAATTTGTCACGACCGGTGGGACAACACACCCATTGACGACGTCGACGAACCTTGTCTCTGATCTGGTCTAGTACACCTGAAGAACAAATCCTCCAACAACATGTCTAATGCTGAGCAGCCCAGACGAAGTGCCTGCGTGCAAGGGCAAAATCTGAAGGAGAATCCAGAAACAGAGCAACCCCCTCAAGGACGAGGACGAGGAAGAGGACGCGGTCGACCGGGAGGATCTCGTACGCGCTCCACCTCTGAACCACCATCAAGCTCTACCGTGCGGGCAGGAAACTCCATCGTTCCAAACCCCGTTGTATCCGGAGCACCCCCCCTCCAGTCCAAATCCCGCTGCATCCGGAGTGCCACCTTCTGGATCGAATCCTGTCGGATTTGAAGTACTGAACTCAGGTCAGAGAGTCTCGATCCAGACTGACATGAACTACATCGAACACGTCAACAACTCAGACGGCCTTGACCGAGAAAACGGACTTGGGTACAACGAATCTGATTCGATCTTTTTAGTGGAAGAACAAACACAAAGGGATCGACAAATCCTCACAGAAAGACGGAAGGAGGAGGATAGACAAAGACGTCTTAGGGAAACCTTAAACCAGACTGTACGACATAACCCGCCAAGCTCCGAGCCACCCTATATCAACCTTGTCTTGGACACCCCTCCATGAACGATCCCTGAAGATGTCCGAGCACTGATGAGGGACTTACATTCCCAATATCCTGACTTCGTTGCATCTCTGATAAACTCAAGTCAACAACTCCGTGCACAGAGCATGAGGCCCCCAATCGAGTATCTATATCAGGAGCTCAAACAACACCACCTGCTGATTCCACTCAGCAGCGGAGACTCCTAAATGACTTATCTAGGGGTCTACCGCCCGATAATACTCAGAGCAATCTGCCACCACCTCCTAATCCTCCTAACTACCAGAATGAAGGCGCATGATTAAGTAGGGAGGAAGTGCAGAGAATGCGCATCAACAACATTGAAGAAGAGCTTAGGCGTGAGAAAAGAGAACGAGCACAGAGCGAATGGCAAAACAGTGCCGATCGGCCTTTCACTCAAGATGGAACCTACCCTACTCGAGGTAAATACGAAGTCGATCAAGAAATCACGCATATCCTCGGACCCAGAGGACAGTCTGCTCGTTCTCCCTTCTCACGGCATATTATGAACCTCCCCTTCGATGGCCACAAGAAGGTCCCAGAGCACTTGCCCACATACGATGGCACCAGTGATCCCAGAGAGTTTCTCTCAGTCTTCTTCAAGACTCTAGAAACCAGGAACTTCCATGAGCTGGAAATATGCAAGATCGTCCTCAACTATCTCCAAGGGAAATCACAAACATGGTTTACTCAGACAAAACCAGAAAGTTTATTCGATTACTGGGATTTCGCCGAGTTCCTTCTCCATGCTTTCTTCCAGAAGAAGAAGTTTACCAAGTCTCTCGGAGATTTGGGATATGTGGCCCATCTTGAAGGAGAGACTGTGATAGAACACTATCACATATACATGGATCTAGCTACCGAGTGCTATGATCTAGATGAACGCCTCCTGATCAACATGTATCGAATGAGTGTAGATGATGACACTCTAAGGATGAAGCTGGCAACGAAGAATCCAACAACCACTAAGCATCTCCAGACCATCATGGAGAAATACGCCAGCAAAACGAATGCAAAATAGACAAAAGACCTCAAGACCTCGAGATGAAGATGCCGAAGGTCGAAAAAACTGAGGACACACCCAAACCAACCCTTGAGTCCTACACTCCTCTTGCTAGATCTCGGGCTGAGATCTTGTTCATTCACAGGCACCTTTTAAAGGACCCACCCGCCATGAAGGATTTAGCCGAGCGTCAAAGGTCCCTAAAATTCTTCCAATATAACCGAGATCGGGGGCATGACACAGAGGAGTGCTATCAGCTCAAAATAGAGATCGAGAAACTGATCCGACAAGGGATTGTGCAACAAATTGCACCTTCAATAGCTGGTGATAACCAGAGTACCCAGAAGAGATATGGTGGAAAACCCTGGCAGAAGAAGAAGGATGGCTTCCGCAACAATAATAACAGCAACAACCAAGGCGGCGGAGGCAACAATCCTCAAGATCCTCCTCCACCGCCAACTGGAACCAACCGAGTCATCAATGACATCAATGGCTATACCGGAGAAGCAATTTCCTTGACTAAGCTGAAGGATAGTGTGCGGGCCATACCACATACCGAGCCAGTCAACAAGAGGCTTCGCCCCGAGGAAATCATTACTTTCTCGGACGCGGATGCCGTACCAAATCAGATGCCTCACTCTGATCCTCTCATCATCTCAGCCACCATACAAGATTCTCTGGTAAAAAGAGTCTTCATAGACGACGGGAGTGGAGTAGAAGTAATGTTCCAAGATTGCTTCAAGAAACTAGGATTTACCAAAGATGACCTCAAACCTACGGGTCCGATCTCGGGGTTCACCGGAAATCCAGTAATACCTCTCGGGGAGATCACACTCCCAGTCACAGTAGCAGACGGGACAAAGAGCCTAACCCTCTACTGCACATTCGTGGTAGTCGACACTGTCACACCCTTCAACATTATCCTCGGCAAACCTTGGATGTGCCAGGCTAAGGCCGTATGGTCTCCCTACCATCTGATTCTGAAATTTCCGACACCGCAAGGAGTATATTCGATCAAAAGAGATCAAGGAGTGGCGCGTTCTTGCATGATCACGGCTATCTGTGACGCCAGAAAAGTGAGTAACATCTCAGCCGTCAACACTATCCTAGGAGATCTAGTCCCCGACCCCGATCTCGAACAACCTATGGTGTTTCACTTCGAGGAAGAGGCCTACAACGAGATGACTGCACTATGGCATAAACGACGCCACCAAACCTTCCAAGTAGGAGAACTGGTAATGCTAGTTGGCCCTTGGTGCACTAACAAGTTAGGAGGAGCGCTGGAGCCTAGGACGAAAGGACCATATAAAGTCTACGCAGCACAATCCGGTGGATTCTACCTCTTGCAAACACGCGAAGGAGAGCACTTGGACCCTGTGATCATGGCGCCCTTCCTACGCAGGTACCTCAGAGCTAAAACTAAGTAGACCTTCTCCAAATAAGGAGAAGCTACTTCAATAAGGCCTACGGGCCAAGCTTCTTTTCTTTTCATCTTTTATTTTTTTAATACCCGAGCTCCCAAACTCGGGGTTGCCTTTTATAATTTTACCAAATTCTGAAGTTCGAAAAATATAATTTCTTTTAAATAAATATCTTTTATTTTATTTTGAAAGCAGTCAGCACTCTCTAATACAAAGAGACACTATGCCTTACAAAGCTTAAGTAAAGACTGCTGCCTAAGATTTATACGCTTATAAGCGTGTGATTGATGCTTATCTAATATGAGCTGTTTGCACTACGTGTCCGAACCACAATCACCTTAGGCCAAAATAAAATAGTATACTTACAAAAGGTATATGGTTAACGCCAACACAATATGAGTCACACAAACTCACAAAGTTTGGAACTCGACTCTTTTCGTGATACACCTGTTAAGGTATACATCACTATTTATTACGGCTATTCATAAGCCTAAGAGTCAATCTTCTCAAGGATTGCAGTATAAAGACCTTTATAAAGGCAAAATCAAAAAGTGTTATTATACTAAAAACTTCTTACACCTCGTGAAGGTCTTTAAATACAGGGGTACGACCCCGACCGCGAGAAGAAGTAGAGGCACGACCTCGGCCATTATAAAGGCCATGACTCCAACCACTTTCTTCTGCCACCCTTATCAACTGAGGGGGGTATGAGATCCTCTTTTATTTCCTATAATTGCAGGTCGAGCAGGAGAGTCAATTGAGCCATGAGCTCTAGGAGTAGATGGCGCCTCTCTACCCCTTCCACGTGGAGTTCCTTCTGGAGGATTTACCATCTCTCGAGATGTACCACCTCGGACACGAGACCTTATCAATGGTCCTGAATTCGCGACTGAAGAAGGCCCACCTATCTCCCTCCTTGAAGATACTGAAGGCGTGACAAACACACCTTGAGCTTCTAGTTCCTTTATTTGGAACCTGCAAGCATTCAGCTCGGCCTGACACATCCTCAAATCATCTATGACGGAGACAATCTTATGATTCACATCGATTTTTTCGCTTTGAATGGTAGAGATAAGAAGATCCTTCTCGTGACACTCACCCTTGATCTTCATTAAGTCACTCTTGACTTTCCCCCATTCTCGGTCGTACTCCTTATTGGCGGCCAAGGCTTTGCCGTGTTCATCTTCTAGGTCCTTATACCTCGTCTGAAGATCACTCAGCTGCTGGTTCAGCTCAGCTCTCCGCTCTAGAGCTTCCTTGAGCCCACCGCAAAGACTATCACATTCTTCTCGCACGAGGCTAAAACATCCCTTGGAATCATCCAAATCTTCCTCCAGCTCCTTGCTCTTTTGAAGAACAGCCTCATATTTGACCTCTAAATAAGCACAAGCGGCAAGGCAACACTGGACATAAAGGAAGGTAAAGACCAATCAATTCCAGAAATAAGGCACAATACTCAGAATACATGAAACGCCAAAATCTGGTGGAAAGAGAAAAATTCCGAGTAAAAGATAAGACTCTAAGGAGTTACAATTTTTTCTTGTTCATCTGAAATTTTCTGGCCCTCAATTGAAGTCTCTGCAGCCGGCTTCTCCACCAGGAATGACAGCTCAGGATACAAACTGCACAGCTTGTCCTGAAATTCCTCAAGAGTTAATGCCTTCTTCAAGGATTCCAGATTAGTCAATAGACTAGTCTCAAACCCCCCAATCTGGCTTAACTCTCATCGGAACTTCTTCAAATCCTCCGGTACTTCCGGCCAAGTATAAGCAAGAGCCAACCATCCCTGAATCTCCTCGCTGAGAACTTCCGGAAGATGAGCCCACATCTCCGAAAGCTAAGACTTATGGTAAAATTTGCCATACTTTTGGCGATGGACCTCCATCTCTGGACAGTTAAGGCAGAAATCTATTATCAGTCGAACTAGCCGCTTCCGACAAGTAGGATCAGCATTTCGGTCTCTCTCCTCTTCCACCAAGGCCATCCTCCTTTTCAGCTCTAGGAAGGAACCATCAGTCAACCTCTTCTCCTTCTTTAAAGCCTGGTTCTCCTCCTACAAGGCCTCTCTCTTGGTCCTCTCTAGTGCCACCTCATCCTGGAGGCGTTTTACCACATCAGAAGGCTCCTTGGATCTCTTGGACATCTCTTCCTTCAACAGCTCCAACTCAGATGCCTGTCCTTGAGAGCGGCTATACAGTGTCCGAATGGAGTCGTACATATGTTTCACATGATTTAAAGACTGTGAAAGAAAATAAAGACAGTTAGATAACTACACCTCTGGTTCTGTTAAGAGCTAAGTTGATCATACCTGGCTAATCTCAGGACATCCTGGAACCATCTCGATCATGGCCTCGGGAGGAGGAGGTGACACATAATTTTCAAACTCTTCTAGTGGTCCGAGCTCGAGCCTTGGCATTTTTGAAGACTTGTCGGCAGAGCTCCCCGAGGCCTCAAAATTCCTCCTTTTATCACTATTGCTCGGCAGTCCCCTCGACTCAACTATCTGAGCCAACAAGTTTGCCGCCCTGTTCGTCTTGGAAGCACCCACTGCACGGAAAAGGAAGGGAGTTAGCGTAAGAAAAGACTGGCACAGTGTGGACGAAAATATCATACATAATCAAGAAGAAATACCCTCTTGCAACATATCCGAACCTACTATAGGAGTTATCATCATAGCTCCCTCAGGATTACCGAACATGGTTGGGAGGACACTAGAAGTCCGATACACCTCCTTTCTCGGACATCGAACTAGGGCAGAACCCTCATCCTCTTCCTCATCTGATGGATCTAGAGCCACCGGAACAAATAGGTAATTTGTCTCCTCAAACAACTTAAGCTATGATTGAGTCTTCTGGGGTCCTTGAACTAATCTTTTAAACCGACGTCCACGTTGAGCGTCCGTCATCAGACCTGAGATTTCCCTATCTACTTCCTTCTCGGATATCTCTTCTCGAGCAGTTTTCTCTTCTAGTGCCCTAATGGCCTGCAACGCCTTAGCTGTACCAACTGGGTCCTGTTCCATAGACAGAAGAGCTTCATACAAGTCAATCTCAACACCCCTTGGCTGATCAAAATGTGTCAACCTCAAGTAGCTGCAATTTTGAAGAGTTCGGCCAGGCAGTTGATTCAACCAACTATACGTCTCAATAGGCCACTGCCAACCCATTTGGTGATCTCCTGATACAAACTTACCCTCTCTGAGTTTAATCCTATCTCTCACCAACTCTCCAGCTATATTTAGAAGTTTACGGGAAGACTCAACTTCATGCCAGATCTCATTCTTGATCTCCTTGTTCCAATGAGGAACTTCATACTTTGTCCGATCAAAAGTTAGTTTTACCTTATCCCATTCCCCGCATTTCACAGGAAGAACAAAAAGTTTACTTAAGGAAGTATCCCGAGAAGTCAAAGTCACAATTTGTTTAGCAACAGAAACCTTATACATGGTCCGCAACAAGGCAAGACTGGGACTATAACCTTTACGGCCACACCAAGTTATCAAGGCCATAATGATTACGATCACATTGGCATGTAACTGCCCTGGATGCACCTTATAACACTGGAGAAAATCATTCAACAGTGGGGGAAAAGGGAAGGCTAACCCATGCTGCAGAAATCTCCCATATATGACCCCCCGGGTCGGAGTTACTAAATCAAATGCAGACTTATCTTCTCCAAAGTACATGAGATCTGCATCTTGGGGAATCAAAAAGGGACAACCATCAATGAAGATAGCAGAGTCAGCACGTGCTTTATCCTCCTTCGCAGACTTTTTACTACTACCTTCACCATACATGGATATTCTACCTCCAGATGCATGCACTACCATGAGCCTATTCTCCTCTATCTGAGCCCTCCGGGCCATCGCCCTCAACCTCTTCTCTTCCTCAGAGGCTTTCTTCTTCAAAATTACAGCTTTTTTCCCACTCGCTACCTCAGCTCTGCGGCGGTCTCGGGAGCTACTCTCCTCGGCCTGAGCATGTACATACTCTCCCTCATCATGATGGGGGACGGAAATCGTTTTACTACCATTACGCATGATTACAGAGAGTATGGGGGGATATACAAACACAGAGATAAAAGGAAAAAACAGACACAAGCAAATGTGCAGAGAAAGAAGATAGCACTTACTGATGATGGAAGCAGAATGCAGAAATTTGGGGCTTCAGAAATTGATGAAGTACTGATGCGTCTTCTGAACTTGGAAAGAAGAAATTTTCTAATAACAGGACAATGGGAATGATTTGGGAGATTTAATCCAAACCCAGACAGCATTAAAGACGAGCAAATACCTCGATTCTGTTTCCGATGAGCAAATACCTCTATTTTCCAATGAATGTATGCCACGTGTATTTACCATTTGGATTTCAAAGGAAAGCTAATCTTAGCCTTTCACATATTTGATGGAATACGAAGAACTTTAAGCTAGATATTCAGAAAGGCAAGCCCGAGAGGACAGTCCTAGAAGGATACCCCGAGCTTAACACCCCGAGTTATTCTCCCTCGAGTTACTGGTCTTCCCTCGAGAAGCAGGTCTCTCCTTCAACCTTCGAGACGGAGCACTCTATATTCTGAAGATCTACCTTGGGGCTACTGATAAGTCCATGGTTCGTATTCGGACCTCATTCATACTCGGACCTAGGCCCGAGAAGGGTCGTGGGCTCGAGATACGCAGAGGGTAGATCCACAGGTCCATCAATCCTAATCCTTATAAGGAATGCGTATATTATGAATGTTCTACAAGGAATACACATCCTCTTAAACATGGTAATACAACCATGTCCGAAATATACTTCTCCTATACATGGTTGTACAACTACTCTCCCCATAAGAGTTGTATTACTACCATAAATACATATCTTGGTGATCTACGGATTGTAGCTATATAAATACCCAAAGGTTTGTTAGACCTCTGTATCTAATACTTCATACATTACGCCTTAAGCAATATACTTACTTGAGCGTCGGAGTGTCTAGCCTCGGGACACCCGAGGCTTTGTTTTGCAGATCAGTTCGTGAGCAGGGTTCGTGATCAAGTGCGGGTTGTAGACATCCATCACCACGAACTGGATATTTGCAAGATAGTTCCTAGCTATCTTCGAGGGAAGGCCCAAAACTGGTTCAACCAAAGTCCTCCTGAAATTCTATTCTCATACAGATGTTTTGGTAGATTCCTCCTTTCAGCATTCTTCCAGAAGAAGAAATTCACCCGATCAATGGATGACATGGGCCATGTCTTGCGCAAAGAAGGGGATCCTCTTGAGGAAAACTAACACAGATTCATGGACCTGACGGGTTATAGGGTGGCTCAGAGCTTGGCGAGTTATGTCGTACAGTCTGGTTTAAGGTTTCCCTAAGACGTCTTTGTCTTTCCTCATCCCGCCGTCTTTCTGCGAGGATTTGTCGATCCCTTTGTGCTTGTTCTTCCACGGAAAAGATCGAATCAGATCCGCTGTACCCAAGCCCATTTTCTCGGTCAAGGCCGTTTGAGTTGTTGACGCATTCGCTGTAGTTCATGTCAGTCTGGATCGAGACTCTCTGACCTGAGTTTGGTACTTCAGATCCGACAGGATTCGATCCAGAAGGTGGCACTCCGGATGCAGCAGGATTTGGACCGGAGGGAGGTGCTCCAGATACGACGGGGTTTGGACCGAAGGAGTTTGGAACGCTGGAGTTTCCTGCTCCCACGGTAGAGCTTGATGGTGGTGCAGAGGTGGAGCACGTACGAGATCCTCCAGGTCGACCGCGTCCTCTTCCTCGTCCTCGTCCTTGAGGGGGTTGCTCTATTTCTGGATTCTTCTCCAGATTTTGCCCTTGCACGCGGGCACTTCGTCTGGGCTGCTCAGCGTCAGACATGTTGTTGGAGGATTTGTTTTTCAGGTGTACTAGACCAGATCAGAGACAAGGTTCGGCGATGTCGTCAATAGGTGTGTTGTCCCACCGGGCGTGCCAAATTGATGTATGCCGGACACCAACACTTTGACGATGAACCAGGCTCTCGAACTGATCTGCAAAACAAAGCACCGGGTTTCCCGAGGGTAGACACTCCGACGCTCAAGTCAGTATATTGCTTAAGGCATAATATATGAAGTATGCGATTAGATAGCGAGGTCTACCAAACCTTTGGGTATTTATATGGCTACGATCCGTAGATCACCAAGATATGTATTTATGGTATGAATACAACTCTTATGGAATAGTAGTTGTATTACCATGTATAGAGGAAGTATATTTCGATCATGGTTGTATTACCATGTTTAGGAAGATTTATATTACTTGTAGAACATTCATAATATAAGCATTCCTTATAAGGATTAGGATTGATGGACCTATGGATGCACCCTGCGCGTATCTCGAGCCCACGACCCTTCTTGGGCCTTGAATGAGGTCCGAATACGAACCATGGACATATCACTTACTAGCTGTGACAGAAGCAAAAATTTGGGGTTTCAGAAAGGAAATTTGTGAGCCACCCTAACAAAATTAAGCCAGAAACTTCTCAAGAACTGCAATAACAAATCACATAAAATACGTGAAATTATCATTCTTAGAAATTTCAGAAATCATAACAAGATCCTGCCACATGTGAAAGGATAAAACCGAAACAACATAACTGAGTCATCACCAGATCTCTGGTTATTATAAAATTCATTCACCACAAAATATTCTAATCAATTACCACACCATGGACTAACAATTTTATATGATCACCACACCTGAATCATTCACAATATCAGAATTATTCTCACAGTGTTAGAATCACCACACCAAATATAAACGTAACTCTCCACACCACAGTCTATAATCGACCACCCACACCCTAGTTTAGATCGACCACCCACACCCTACATATATTATACCAACCACCCACACCGTATTTTATAATTACCCACCCACACAGTATTTCAAAATCATCCACCCACACCATATTGTAAAATCAGCCTCTACATCATATATATAAGAATCCAACACCACACCATCCATATATATATATATATATATATATATATATATCAAAAATCGATCTCCACACCACAACTCATATTAACAACCATACACTTTAATTTATAAATGTCAATCTACCACACCGCAACTCCAAAATGGACAAATATGCACTTCAATTTATACAAGTCAATCTGACCTCCAAGAAGAAAGCAATATTGTTACTACACAAAACACAGGTCTTTAGACTTAAGTTTACATAGTGGCGCACACTAGTCGTTAATCATATCTCATAACACATAACACTCCTAAAGTGTACGCAAACAATAAGGCACAACCAATAATAGATCATAGAACTACTGTAATATACAATCATCAAAGAGTATTCAAATAAACAGTATTATAGTTCAGTAAAACAAATCCAACAAAGTAACACAACAAAGTATATAGAAATTTCACCATATTGCTTATTCTCGGCAGCACGCTAATCCTAAAATAACAGACTATGAATCAATAAGAAGAAAGAGTAGCCCACAAGAGTATGACACAATTATACATCATTATATATCATGAAAGATATCTAACTCCTCTTTGAAAAATAATATATATAATACACATAGGCATGACAGCTTAAAATTATATATGTATATGGTTTTAAAAGTGAGAACACTCGCTCTAGTCAGCGGTTTTCTGTATGTTGATCTTCGTAGTCTGTAAATCAACCAAATAGAAGAGAAGTTACTCTATCTGAAACATACTCTCGTATATAACTTATCCTAAGTTAAACCATATCTCAACTCCCTGTTCGAGACGAATAATACAGAAAAGAAAATACTCCTATATGAGGGTCTTCCTCTTCAAACACATAGCCGCATATATGTAGAGAGGGAGAAAGACGGGATAAAAGAGATTAGATTACTAAACTTCCTGTTTGCCCAATTTATAAATTAGCTAGATAAGGAATTGATTTTTGAGGTTGAGGATCTACCTTCTTCTCGATTCTGAGAATTCTCTGTTAACCCCTCTCGGCTCTCGGTTCGGTGACCTCCTGAATCGTCTAGCTAAACTCCTTTATTTTTTCTTTTCTGTTGGATATATATGTATAGAAAACTAATATTCCCACCTCTTTACCCCTATAACCAACACCTGTGCTTTATTTCGGGGTCTACAACTTCAATCGCTATCTTTTGGGGTATAATCTTAAAAGGAACTAGAATAGTTATTGCTCCGGTCAATAAATAAATTAATAAAAAGAATTAAAAGGATGAAACTACGTAGTTTTTGACTAAAACCACCACATAACCACCACAAGTTCACCATATTCCGGCGCCTACCATTTTTATATTTTTCATTTTTTGTTTCTTTTGATCTACGAACTTTACCTAATTTAATATTGTATACCATATTAATACCATTTACCGGAACTTAATCTACGTGCTTTAGCATTAATATATTTTTTCCTAATATGATTGTCATGGCGTTCATTATCATTTTGTCACGGTGTCATGATGTTCATATTATCGTATAGTTTATCAAATTAGGAAAGGCTCAGATACAAACATCGGCATCCATATTTAAATTTATGTTTGGTAATTCGTTGCATCAAAGATATACTATATTCTTCCTTTCAAAAACAAATATACTCATATTCTTAATTTATGCATGGGAATTGATTTTTTCTAAGGTCTTAGAAAATTCTATAATGATAAAGAATTGAATACTATATTTAACAAAATAACACTATAATATCCATGATTATATTTCAAACAAAGGTAAATAGCTGCGAGTTTTACATGTAATTTTCTTCAATATATTTTAACAATGTATAACAGTCATTCAATACCATTTATAAATTTTCATGAATATGCTGAATAGTAAATATACCAAATTTAATTTAATTGAATGGACCAAAATTTCATAATTAACCAATTCAATTGAAATCAACTGAAAATCAGGAAATAATGACGAAAACAGGTCTAATTGAATCTTAATGATACATTTAGAATCAAACAAAATAGTAAATTAACATAACTAAAAATAGTAGATAATAATTGATAAGTCCATGGTTCGTATTCGGGCCTCATTCATACTCGGACCAGGGCCCGAGAAGGGTCGTGGGCTCGAGATACGTGGAAGGTGGATCCATAGGTCCATCAATCCTAATCCTTATAAGGAATGCGTATATTATGAATGTTCTACAAGGAATATACATCTTTTCAAAGATGGTAATACAACTATCCTAAACATGGTAATACAACCATGTCCGAAATATACTTCTATTATACATGGGAATACATCTTCTATTCCCATAAGAGTTGTATTCATACCATAAATACATATCTTGGTGATCTACGGATTGTAGCCATATAAATACCCTAAAGGTTTGGTAGAACTCTCATTTAATCTCATACTTTATACTTTACGCCTTAAGCAAATATACTGATTTGAGCGTCGGAGTGTCTATCCCCAGGACACCCAGGGCCTTTGTCTTGCAGATCAGTTCGAGAACCTGGTTCGTCGTCGAAGTGTTGGTGTCCGGCATACATCAATTTGGCACGCCCAGTGGGACATCTCACACTCATTGACGATGTCGCCGAACCTTGTTTCCGATTTGGTCTAGCACACCTGAAGAAACAACTTCCCCAACAACATGTCTGACGCCGAGCAACCCAGACGAAGCGCCCAAGTACTAGGGCAAAATCCGGAGGCGAATCCAGAACCAGAGCAACCCCCCCAAGGACGAGGACGGGGACGAGGACGCGGTCGACCCGGAGGATCTCGTACATGCTCCACTTCTGAACCACCGCCAGGCTCTACCGTGGGGGCAGGAAACTCCAACGTTCCAAACTCCTTTGGTCCGAATCCTGTCGTATCCGGAACACCCCTTTCCGGTCCAAATCCTGTTGCATCAGGAGTACCACCTTCTGGATCGAATCCTGTTGGATCTGAAGCACCGAACTCGGGACAAAGAGTCTCGATCCATACTGACATGAACTACAGCGAACACGTCAACAACCGAGACGGCCTTGACCAAGAGAATGGGTTTGGATAAAATAGACCTGATTCGATCTTTACCGCAGAAGAACAAGCACAAAGAGATCGACAAATCCTCGCAGAAAAACAGCAGGAGGAGGAAAGACAAAGACGTCTTAGGGAAACCTTCAGCCAGACTGTACGAAATAACCCGCCAGGCTCTGAGCCACCTTATATCAACCTTGACTCGGACACTCCTCCGAGAACGATCCCTGAAGATGCCCGAGTGCTGATGAGGAACTTACATGCCCAATATCCTGATTTCGTCGCATCTTTGATAAACTCAAGTCAACAACTCCGTGCACAAATGCATGAAGCCCCCAACCGAGTATCTGTCTCAGGAGCTCAAACTACACCACCTGCTGATTCTACTCAACAGCGGAGACTCCTCAATGATTTATCATAGGATCTGCCACCACCTCCAAATCCATCCAATTATCAGGGTGAAAGCACAGGTTTAAGTAGGAAGGAAGCGCGAAGGATGCGCATCATCAACATCGAAGAAGAACTCAGAAGCGAGAAGAGGGAGCGAACTCGAAGCGAATGGCAAAATAGCGCCGATCGGCCTTACACCCAAGATGTAGCCTACCTTACCCGAGGTAAATACGAAGTCGATCAAGAAATCACACGTATCCTCACAACCAGAGGACAGTCTGCTCGTTCTCCCTTCTCGCGGCATATTGTAAACCTCCCCTTCGATAACCACAAGAAGGTCCCAGAGCACTTACCCACATACGATGGCACTAGCGATCCTAGAGAATTTCTCTCGGTCTTTTTTAAGACTTTGGAAACCAGGAATTTCCACGAATTGGAAATATGCAAGATCGTCCCTAGTTACTTCCGAGGGAAAGCACAAACATGGTTTACTCAGACAAAACCAGAAAGTTTATTCGATTACTGGGATTTCACCGAGTTCCGTCTCCCCGCTTTCTTCTAGAAGAAGAAGTTTACCAAGTCCCTCGGAGATCTGGGGTATGTGGCCCGCCTTGAAGGAGAGACTGTGATAGAACACTATCATAGATACATGGATCTAGCTACCGAATGCTATGATCGAGATGAATGCCTCCTGATCAATATGTATCGAATGAGTGTAGATGATGACACTTTGAGGATGAAGCTGGCAACAAAGAATCCAACAACCATTCAACATCTCCAGGCCATCATGGACAAGTATGCTAGCAAATCAAACGCTGTAACAGGCAAGAGGCCTCCAGACTCCCATCTGGATAAAAGAGAGCCCAGAATGAAGATACCGAAGGTCGAGAAGACGGAAAGAGCGCCTCCAAACCTACCTTCGAGTCATACACTCCTCTGGCTAGATCTCGGGCTGAGAATTTATCCATTCACAGGCACCTTTTAAGGGAGCCACCTGCCATGAAGGAGTCAGCCGAGCGTCAAAGGTCCCCGAAATTCTGCCAATATCACCGAGATCTGGGGCATGACACGGAGGAGTGCTATCAGCTCATGAATGAGATCGAGAAGCTAATTCGTCAAGGAATCGTGCAAAAAATTGCACCTTCGATAGCCGGTTATAACTAGGGTACCCAGAAGAGATATGGGGGAAAACCATGGCAGAAGAAGAAGGATGGCTCCCGCAACAATAACAACAACAACCAAGGCGGCGCAGGCAACAATCCTCAAGATCCTCCTCCACCACCAAATGGAGCCAACCGAGTCATCAACGACATCAATGGCTATACCGAAGAAGCAATTTCCTTGACTAAGCTGAAGGATAGTGTGTGGGCCATACCACATACTGAGCCAGTTAACAAGAGGCTCCGCCCCGAGGAAACCATTACCTTCTCGGACGCGGATGACGTGCCAAACCAGATGCCCCACTCTGATCCTCTCATCATCTCAGCAACCGTACAAGATACTCTGGTAAAAAGAGTATTCATAGACGACGGGAGTGGAGTGGAAGTAATGTTCCAAGATTGCTTCCATAAACTAGGATTTACCAAGGACGACCTCAAACCTACGGGTCCGATCTCGGGGTTCACAGGAAATCCAGTTATACCTCTCGGGGAAATCACTCTCCCAGTCACAGTAGAAGATTGAGCGAAGAGCTTAACCCTATACTGCACATTTGTGGTAGTCGACACCGTCACACCTTTCAACATTATCCTTGGCAGGCCTTGGATGTGTCAAGCTAAAGTCGTATGGTCTCCCTAGCATCTGATGTTGAAGTTTCCGACACCACAAGAGGTAGCTTCAATCAAAGGAGATCAAGGAGTGGCGCGTTCTTGCATGATCACGGCCATCCGTGATGCCAGAAAAGTGAGCAACATCTCGGCCATCAGCACTATCCTAGGAGATCTGGTCCCCGATCCTGATCTCGAACAACCTATGGTGTTCCATTTCGAAGAAAAGGCCTACAACGAGATGACTGCACTATGGCATAAACGCCTCCACCAAATCTTCCAAGTGGGAGAACTGGTAATGCCAGTTGGCCCGTGGTGCACCAACAAGCTAGGAGGAGCACTGGAGCCAAGGACCAAAGGAACATACAAAATCTCTGCAGTACAATCCGGTGGATTCTACCTCTTGCAAACACGCGAAGGAGAGCACTTAGACCCTGTCATCTTGGCGCCCTTCCTACGCAGGTACCTCGGAGCTAAAACCAAGTAGACCTTCTCCATATAAGGAGAATCTACTTCAATAAGGCCTACGGGCCAAGCTTCCTTTCTTTTCATCTCTTTACCTTTTTATACCCGAGCTCCCAAACTCGGGGTTGTCTTTTATAATTTTACCGAACTCTCAAGTTCGAATAATGCAATTTCTTTTCGATATATATCTTTTATTTTATTTTGAAGCAGTCCATACTCTCTAAATACAAAGAGAAACTATGCCTCACAAAGCATAAGTAACGACTGCTGCCTAAGATCCATACGCTTATAAGTGTATGATTGATGCTTATCTAATATGAGCTGTTTAGACTACGTGTCCGAACTACAATCATCTTAGGCCAAAATAAAATAATATACTTATAAAAAGTATATGGGCAAAGACCAACACGATACGGGTCATACAAATTCACAAAGTTTGGAACTCGACTCTCCCCGTGATATTCCTATTAAGGTACACATCACTATTTATTAAGGCTATTCATAAGCCTAAAGAGTCAATCTTCTCAAGGATTGCAATATAAAGACCTTTATAAAGGCAAAATCAAAAAGTGTTATTACACTACGAAACTTCTTACACCTCGTGAAGGTCTTTAAATACAGGGGTACGACCCCGACCGCGAGAAGAAGTACAGGCACGACCTCGACCACTTTGGAGGCCACGGCCCCAATTACTTTTTTCTGCTACCCTCATCAATTGAAAGGGCGTAGGAGATCCCCTTCTATTTCCTATAATTACAGGTTGAGCAGGAGAGTCAGTTGAGCCACGAGCTCTAGGAGTAGGGGTCACCTCTCTGCCCCTTCCACATGGGATCCCTCGAGATATACCCTCTTGGACATAAGGCCTTATCAATGGTCCTGAATATGGGACATAAGAAGGTCCACCTATCTCCCTCCTTGAAGATCCCAAAGGTATGAAAAACACACCTTGAGCTTCCAGTTCCTTTATTTGGAACCTACAAGCGTTCAGCTCGGCCTGGCACATCCTCAACTCATCTATCCTGGAGGCAATCTTATGATTCACAGTGATATTTTCATCTCGGAGGGTAGAAATACGAAGATCCTTCTCGTGACTTTCACCCTTGACTTTCATTAAGTCACTCCTGACTTTCCTCCATTCTTGGTCATACTCTTTATTGGTGGCCAAGACCTTTTGTGCGCTTCTTCTAGATCCTTATACCTCTTCTGAAGATCGCTCAATTGCTGATTCAGTTCGGCTCTCCGCTCCAAAGATACCTTCAGCCCACCACGAAGACTTTCACATTCTTCTCTCACGATGCTAAAGCAGTTCTTGGAGTCATCCAAATCTTTCTCCAGTTTCTTGCTCTTCTGAAGGACAACTTCATACTTGACCTGCAAATCAGCACATGCGGCAGAGCAACACTGGACATAAAGGAAAGTAAAATACCAATTAATTCCAGAAATAAAACATGTGTTCAGAATACATGAAACACCGAGATCTGGCGAAAAGAAGAAAATGTTGAGTAAAAGACAAGGCTCTAAGGAGTTACAATCTTCTCCATCCCATCGACTGTTTTCGGGTCCTCAATTGAAGCCTCCGGAGCCGGCTTACCCACCAGGAATGACAGCTCAGGATACAAACTACACAGTTTGTCCTGGAACTCCTCAAGAGTTAACGCCTTCTTCAAGGATTCAAATCTAGGCAGTAGACTAGTCTCAAACCCCCCAATCTGGCTAAACCTCGCCCAAAACTCCTTCAAACCTTCCGGTACTTCCGGCCAAGTGTAGGCAGGGCCAGACATCCTTGAACCTCTTCGTTGAGGAATCCTTTCAGATGAATCCACATCTCCGAGAGCTCAGACTTATGGTAAAAGTCACCATACTCTTGGCGGTGAGCCTCCATCTCTGGACATTTGAGGCAGAAATCTATTATCAATAGAACTAGCCGCCTCTGGTTAATTGGATCAGCATACAGATCTCTCTCAGCTTCCACCAAAGACATGTTCTTTTGCAGATCTAAGAAGGAACCATCAGACAGCCTTTTTGCCTTCTTCAAGGCTTGGTTCTCTTCTTCCAAGGCCTTTATTTTGGCCTTATCCCGAGCCATCTCATTCTGGAGGTGCTTCAGCATATCGGAAGGTTCCTTAGACCTCTTGGATATCTCCTCCTTCATCAGTTCAAGCTCAGACGCCTGCCCTTGAGAACGGTTATACAATGTCCGAATGGAGTTGTACATATACTTCATTTGACTCACACACTGTGAAAATAGATAAAAACAGTTAGCTAACTACACAGCTAATTCTATTGAGAGCTAACCCGATCATACCTGGCTAATCTCAGGACAGCCAGGTACCACCTCGACCAGAGCCTCGAAGGAGGAGGTGACACATACTTCTCGAACTCCTCCAATGGTCCGAGTTCGAGCCTCGGTTTCTTTGAAGACTTGTCCGTAGAGCTCCCTGAGGCTTCGAGATCCCTCTTCTTCTCATTACTATTCAACATCCCACTGCATATAAAAGGAAGGGAGTCAGCATAAGAAGCGATTGGCACATTGTGGACGAGAATAAAATAAACAAGAAGAAATACCCTCTTGCAACACATCCGAATCTACTATAGGAGTTATCATCAGGACCTCATCAAAATTATCAATCATGGTTAGGAGGACACTAGAAGTCCGAGACACCTCCTTTCTCGGACAACGAACTAGGGCTGAACCCTCATCCTCTTCCTCATCTGATGGATCTAAAGCTACAGGAATAAATAGGTATTTGCCTCCTCAATCACCTTAAGCTGGGATTGAGTATTCTTGGGCCCTTGAACCAGCCTTTTGAACCGACTCCCACGTCGAGCATCTTTCATCAGACCCGAGATTTCCTTATCTACTTCTTTCTCGGATATCTCATCTCGGGCAGTTCTCTCTTCTAATGCCCTAGAGGCCTGCAACGCCTTAGCTGCACCAACTGGATCCTGATCCATAGACAGAAGGGTTTCATACCAATCCATCTCAACACCTTTTGGCTGATCAAAATGTGTCAACTTCAAGAAGCTGCAATTTTGAAGAGTACGGCCGTATAGTTGATTCAACCAGTCATACGTCTCTATAGGCCATTGCCAACTCATCTGATGATCTCCAGATACAAACTTACCCTCTCTAAGTTTGATCTTATCTCTCACCAACTCCCCAGCTATATTTAGCAGTTTGCGGGAAGACTCCACTTCATGCCAGATCTCATTCTGGACCTCTTCGTTCCAATTTGGAAATTCATACTTGGTTCGATCGAAGGTTAGTTTTACCTTATCCCACTTTCCACAGTTCACAGGAAGTACAAAAATCTTACCTAGAGAGGTATCCCGAGAGGTCAAGGTCACATTTTGTTTAACAACGGAAACCTTATACATGGTCCGCACTAAAGGGAGACTGGTACGGTAACCTTTACGAGCACACCAATTTATTAAGGCCATAATGATTACTATCACATTGGCATGTAACTGCCCTAGATGCACCTTATAATGCTGAAGAAAATCATTCAACAGTGGGGGAAACGGGAAGGCTAATCCATGCTGCAGAAATCTCCCATATATGACCCCTCGGGTCGGAGTTACTAATTAAACTGCAGACTTGTCTTCTCCAAAGTATATAAGATCAGCATCAGAAGGAATTGAAAAGGGACAACTTTCTGCGAAGATAGCAGCATCAGCGCGTGCTTTATCCTCCTTCAGCGACTTTATACTACCGCCTTCGCCATCCATGGACACTATACCTCCGGATGCATGCACTACCATGGGGCTATTTCCCTCTATCTGAGCCCTCCTGGCCATTGCCCTCAACCTCTTCTCTTCCTCAGAGGCTTTCTTCTTCAGAATCACAGGTTTTTTCCCACTCACTACCTCAGCTCTATGGCGGTCAAGGGAGCTACTCTCCTCAGCCTGAGCTTCTACATACTCTCCCTCATCATGATGGGGGAAGGAAATTTTTTTACGACTATTACTCATAATTACAGAGAATATGGGAGGAAATACACACACAGAGATAAAAGGAAAAAATAGACACAAGCAAATGCGCAGAGAAAGCTAATCTCAGCCGTCCATGTATTTGATGGAATACGAAAGAACTTTAAGCTAGATATTCAGAAGGGTAAGTTCGAGAGGATAGTTCTAGATGGACACCTCGAGCTTAACACCCCGAGTTAGTCTCCCTCGAGTTATTGGTCTTCCCTCGAGAAGCAAGCCTCTCCTTCAACCTTCGAGATGGAGTACTCTATATTTTGAAGATCTACCTTGGGGCTACTGATAAGTCCATGGTTCGTATTCAGGCCTCATTCATACTCGGACAGGGCCCGAGAAGGGTCGTGGGCTCGAGATACGTGGAAGGTGGATCCATAGGTCCATCAATCCTAATCCTTATAAGGAATGCGTATATTATGAATGTTCTACAAGGAATATACATCTTCTCAAAGATGGTAATACAACTATCCTAAACATGGTAATACAACCATGTCCGGAATATACTTCTATTATACATGGTAATATATCTTCTATTCCCATAAGAGTTGTATTCATACCATAAATACAAATCTTGGTGATCTACGGATTGTAGCCTTATAAATACCCTAAAGGTTTGGTAGACCTCTTATCTAATCTCATACTTTATACTTTACGCCTTAAGCAAATATACTGACTTGAGCGTCTATCCCCGGGACACCCGGGGCCTTTGTCTTGCAGATCAGTTCGAGAACCTGGTTCGTCGTCGAAGTGTTGGTGTCCGGCATACATCAATAATATTATGGTATGATTGGGAGAAAATTCCAAATAAAAAAAATTAAAATTAAAATTACAAAATTACCCACAAATCAAATTGTAATTAAATGACTAATTAAATCATAATTAAATACCAAGAATTCTTATTAGGGTGTGAGTAAGGGATAAGTAAATTTATATTGAATGATCACATGTTCTATTTTTGTAATATAAATATTTACCCATCACTCGGATTAATCAAAACCTCTGGTCAAATTCTAATCTTATCATTTCATTTAATATCTAATACATTATTTTTCCAATATATTTTACATACATTATTTTATCATTTTTATCGCAAAACACTTTCTAATAATATGAAAACAAAATTGAAAACGCATTACATAGTTATTAGTTTTCATGCTATTAATCTCTTTAAATATATTAGGATTATGAAATAATTTCTTTCATTTTTTACGAGATTGATTATCAGGATTACGTTTCAAAATAATTTTAATTGCAAGCCAAACCATATATATACAAGGTTTTTGGATTTTAATTAAATTATTTTCAAATTTACCTTCTTTGATTAATTTAATTGGTATATTTATTTTAGGAAAATAGAAAAAAGTTTTTATATATTTGAAAATTCATATATTTATTCTTTAAATTTTAGTTTAGAATATAATAGTACATTTTAAATGTTTAACATTTTTCTTACATTCCGCGCAACGCGTGGTCCACCATGCTAGTTATTTTTATTATTTTTATACTTCTTTCTTTTCCTTTGATTTCTATTTTATATAAATAACTTATTCAACATGTTGTCAAGCTTTTTTTTTTCTTTCTTTCTTTTCCATACAGGAATTAGTTTCTAGCGTAGGATATAATAATGGGCATTATAAATAAAAAGGATAATATTTATATAGTATTGATTACCAAAATAATAAAAAATAAATATAGGATCTTTAAAAGATTAGAGTATATCTATCTAGTACCTTAAAGATTATTCTTCACAATACATAGTAACCATCATTTAAGGTGGTGGTTCCTCACATAGCGAGTTGAAAGAGGCATGTAGTGTTGAAGAAGAAAGCCTCTGTTGAAGAGAAGAGATTGATGGCCGCGACGAGAAGGGCCCAGATGGAGGGGAGTAGCCCCGTGGTGGCGCGTACGCCAGGAGGTGTATCATCTGTGCATGGTGAGGGTAGCAGTAAGAGGTCGGTGAGGGAAGATAAAGCACGCGCTGATGCTACTATATTTCTAGAAGGCTGTCGGCATTCCATCCCTAGTGAAAGTGATCTCATGTACTCTGGGGAAAATATGTCTGCATCGGAGCTGGTTACTCCAACCCGAGGAGTCATTTATGGGAGGTTCATACGTCACGGGTTGGCTTTTCCTTTTCCCCCACTGTTGAGTGATTTTCTGAAGTAATCACTAGTGCAAAGCATTTTATTGTCGGCGGCAAATGGCGGCGTTTCCCTCCGAATTCGGGCAAAACGTCATTTTACACTATTTGAGAATTCTAAAATGCAATAGATTGGCGTTTAATAACAATGCGCGGCGGAACGTTGAAAGTGCCATTATTTTATGAAATGAGCTTTCTTAAATGGCTGAATAGATTGTGATGTAAATTTTCAAAAATCTGGGACGAGTAAACGATTGAATTTCCGATCTCTGAAAGCAATGTATTAGATATAAGACAGATTTTATATCTGACCAATATCAATGTAGTCTACATGAAACGAAATAGTTTGAGGCTCGTTTAGCAAGACCAATAGAGAATTATCTGAACAGTGTCCGCGTTCAGTACGCGGTTAGATATAAGAATTCTGAATGCTAATAGTTTATTAACCGAATATGTTTCATATGTCTGAAATGCGTAGTTTATTAACCGAATATGTTTCATACTTCTGAAATGCGTCGGTATCTATATCCTGATCTAAAAAAATAGAAAAATCATTATATTCTGTTTTGACGTTCCCCTCTGTGCAGACGGATTCTCGTGGGTCTGAAAGCCGGCATATCATCTTGTCCAGCTGGAGTGAAGGTATGATTGCATAAATTTACCATCAACATTCATGTAAGCATGCATTTCAATAGTTTTGCTCCAACCCTTTGTAAGTGTTAAGTTCCATGTTGTTGAGATTATAGAGGAAGTGTTAAGTCAGATGTGAGTCATGGTTTAGCAGTAACTTGTGTGATGGTTGATGGGTAAGAATGGGTTAATGTATAGATATATATATATATATATATATATATATATATATATATATGACCCCAATTTTGTGTATATTCCCCATGTCATGTATATGAATTTGATCAACGTAGTGTATTGTTAAATGTAGGTGAATGTTTGGCAAAAGTTTGTTGTCATGATGGCCGATATTAGTACACAGGAGCGTGTTAGTATCATTGAGGGTGATGTTAGAAATTCAAAGAAATACTTGATATTGGTGAAATATTTCTTAGAGTTAGCTTTGGAAAATGCAAGGCTTGAAAACGGCTCTAGAATTAGGTATCCATGCAAAGATTGCAAGAATGATGGTTATGTTAGTGCTCGAGCTGTTAAAACACACTTAATTGTTCGAGGCTTTGATAGGACCTACACAACTTGGGTATGGCACGGTGAAAGCTTAGAGGATACGGATGTTGATGATAAGGATTCTTGGGTGGGTAGAAATGAAGAGGAAGTGGAGGAGAAGGAGAGGTTAGATGATTTGGTTGAGGATATTGCTAGAGGTTTTGTCGGGAGACCTAAATATTTGGCTGCGATGTTTAACGACAAGAAAACACCATTGTATGATGGATCTGAGTACACAGTTTTGAGCGCAACCTTGTTGTTAATGATTTTAAGAGCCAAGCATGGTTTTATTGACAAGGCAATGACGGAGATGCTTGAGTTATTCAAAAGGATGCTCCCTAGAGGTAACTTGTTACCGAATCTGTCTTATGCAGCCAAAAATATTCTATAACCTATGAGTTTGGAATTATAGAATATACATGCTTGCCCAAATGATTGTATGTTGTATAGGGGCGACACTAAAGAATTTGATAGATGTAGTGTTTGCAATGAGCCGCGCTATAAGGCCAAAGGTGATCAAATAGATGTTGGAGCGGAAGCTGTTAAACGTAGGAAGCAACCAACGCCGGCTAAGGTAATTTGGTACCTACCTATCCTCCCAAGGTTGCGTAGATTATTTGCAAACAAAGAAGATGCAAAAAATCTTTCATGGCATGCAGATCGGTCAAAGCCAGATGATGATGTTATTATACATACCTCTGATGGTGATCAGTGGAAGAAAATTGATAGCATGTATCCAGATTTTGGGAAAGAGGCGCGAAATTTAAGGATGTGTTTGTCTACTGATGGCATGAATCCTTTTGGAGATATGAGTAGTACGCATAGCTCATGGCCTGTTATGGTTGTTCTATACAACCTACCATCGTGGCTAACAATGAAGAGGAAATATGTGTTGCTTTCACTTATGATCTCAGGGCCTAAGCAACCTGGTAATGACATAGATGTATTCTTGGCACCTTTAATTGATGACTTGATGCGACTTTGGTATTGTGAAAATTGGACATATGATGAATATCGGGATGAATGGTTTAAACTAAAGGGTATGTTGTGTTTTACAATAAATGACTTTCCAGCTTTGGGCAATCTAGCAGGGTATTCTGTAAAAGGTCATCTGGCGTGCCCTATATGTGAACAAAAAACGAATTTTGTTCAATTGAAGCATGGTAGGAAAACAGTGTATCTTGGCCATAGAAAGTTTTTGCCTGCAAATGATTCAATGCGGTTGGCGAAGAAGTGGTTCAATGGCATTGTTGAGTTGGGTGAGGCTCCTAAGCCTGTGAGTGGTGTTGAGATTCTCCAAACGGTTGGTAAGTTGCCTAATGATTTTGGAAAGAATAGGAAAAAAGCTCCCTTGATAGGTAGTTGGAAAAAGTGTTCAATTTTTTTTTGATTTGCCTTATTGGGAGCATTTGGATGTTAGGCACTGTCTAGATGTCATGCATATTGAGAAGAATGTGTGTGATAGCCTGCTCGGGACTTTGCTAAACCTTCCTGGCAAAACTAAAGATGGTTTGAAAGCTCGTCAAGATTTGGAGACTATGGGTTTACGCCCTGGGTTGACTCCAGTCATTGAGGAAGGAAAGACCTACCTTCCGCCCGCATGCTACACCATGTCAAATGTGTTAAAGACGGATTTTTTGCAATGTTTGAAAGGTGTGAAAGTACCTAGTAACTATTCTTCAAACATTTCAAGTTGTGTGAATGTTGAGGACCTAAAAATAAGTGGTTTGAAGTCTCATGATTGTCATAATTTAATGCAAGAGCTGATTGCCATCGCACTAAGAACTAGTTTACCATGTCATGTTCAACAGTGCATTAGTCAATTATGCCTTTTCTTCTTGTCCATATGCAGAAAGACCATTAGTCGTGATCGTTTGGATAAGTTGCAGGTCATGGTAGTTGATGTGTTGTGTAAAATGGAGATGTTTTTCCCACCTTCATTTTTTGACATAATGGTCCATTTGATTGTTCATTTGGTGCGGGAGGTGAAGTGTTGTGGTCCTGTATTCCTCAGATGGATGTATCCGTTTGAAAGGTATATGAAGATTTTCAAGTGTTTTGTAAAGAATCGGTACAGACCAGATGCATCCATTGTGCAAAGGTATGTAGCAGAGGAAGCGATTGAATTTTGCACGGCCTATTTAGATTTTGTAGAAACAGTTAGATGCCCAAAATCTAGACACGATGGAAGGAATGAGGGGCATGGCTTAAAAACTGGCGGGTTAGTTAATCTGACATGTGAAGATTTGAGAGTTGCTCATTTGTATGTGTTGCGTAACCATCCTGCTATAGCTCCTTACGTGTCACTACACATGGATACAATTAGACTTGTGTTGGATACTAATTGCGTGGAACTTGTCCTTGAAGAGCATGTGAAGAAATTTTCGGGCTGGTTGAAGGATCATATTGATGTTGGTGAGCATGATGAAACTATGGTGTGCTTGGCTAGGCAATCATCCATTACTGTATATTCTTATGGAGGCTATGATGTGAAGGGCTACACCTACGGAACTAAAGCTAAGGATGCCAATTCTATCACACTGAACAGTGGTGTATCTGTAGTTTCAGATGAGCTTAGGAGTGATGGATACATTCAAGGTAGATTCTATGGTACCATCACCGATATTTGGGAGTTGGACTATGCTGCTGTTACAGTTCCCGTATTCAAATGTGAATGGGTTGATCCACTGACTGGGACGACGAGCAACGATCCTCTAGGATTCACTCTGGTAGACAGAAGAAAACGTCGATATAGAGATCATCCTTTCATTCTTGCGGGCCAGGGTGAACAAGTTTTCTATGTAAAAGATCCGGCAAATAAGCATCTCGAGATAGTGGTCAAAGGAAAGAAGACTGTTGTCGGCGCTGAGTGTATCAATGATTGTTTGAACGACGTCGAAGAATTTGCAATACCAATTATTGAAAAATCCTTTGGTCTAGCAGAGACGGATGCTAATCTGAAGAAACATCTATGTAGGTTGACCACGAAGAGGGGATTTGGGTAGATGCTAAAGGGAACTCAAGGAAGAGAAAGGGAAGGGCAAAGAAGATGAAAAACACTTAATTGAAGAAAAATTAGTACTTCGTTAATTTGTTCGCATTTTGGCTTGTAAATTGACACCGTGTTCAAATGTTTAACTTTGTGTGAGATGTAGTAATTGTATATAACTGCACCACTGATGCGTGGACAGGTTTAGTTTCACTGGAATTAGTTTTAATGTCATTTTTAGGCTCGCTCTGTTTACATTCAGAAAGCTGTAATGTAATAGAATGAATTTCATTCATCCTAACTGCAATAATTTAACTGATCTATGATAGTTACTATATCGTCAATACAGTCAATCACATTGGAAGTGAGTGTCTGGACAGGGCCCGATTATGTGTACTACTTGAAAATGCAAGGAAACACAGTTTCACCAGTCGCAAATTCATTAGGTTGTTAATCTGGTGCATTTTCCGCACCCAAAGCCGAAAAGTATATCATCTTGAAAAGGATCTGGAACTGACCCGATCTGGCATCCTATTTGATAATGTGTATTTACAACTAGCATCATTCTTAATCCTATAAGTTTACTAAACTATCAATGTTGAGAGTGGTACATACAAAAAGTATAGACTTTGGTAACTTGGCCGTCTCTGACCCGATTACATGTAAAGAAAGGCAATGTACCAAATTTGCATTCTATTAGTAACTTATGGACATGTGGTAGATTGAAGATAATCTTTTCCGTTAGACCTACAGAAAACGTAAAAGTTTGTATTCTATTGATTTACGCTAGAGTGAATGGAATAGTTTAGCAGAGCAAAAAACATATTAGACAGAGCACAAAAAAAAAATTTACAGAGCACCTTCAAAATGTCAAAATAAAAATGATAACTCCAGTTACAAAAGTTGCATTTCACTGACATTAATCGACATCAAAATGGCCGGCGTTTTGTAATTACAAAAGCCATGAAAACGAATTTGCCGGCCTAGCAATATAGCATGCGACATCAATGTTTTATATGCCACCAAAAAGAATAGGGTAAGTAGTTCAAAATAGGTTACAAGGATATGTCAATGATGGACCTCATTATCTTGGCGGATTTCTGTTAACTCCGTTTCCTCGCCTACTTTCCCCTTAGGTGCATTATCGGGGATCTTGACTGCATTCTGTCCAGCTTCTCCGTCTGTTGGATCCTCCGAGCCCTTTTCACCATCCACAACAGGTTCTTCATTGTCTGCGACAATCTGCTCTTCCATGCCGACAGTCTCCTCTTCCATGCCGACAATCTTCTCAACCATGCCGAGAGTCAACTCTTCCATGCCGACAGTCTGCACTTCCCTGCCGAGAGTCTGTATGGCTGAGGTCCAGTAGAAAACTCATCTTGATGGCCAACTGTTTCCTTCTCTAGCGTCTGAGTATGTGGACCTGCTCTCAATATGTCTTCCAAGTCTGAACTGCTGAAACTACCAGTTGCAAATGCACGCCCATATGCTTTTGTCGACTTATACACTGCATGCGATTCAGTTCGGGCTGCTATGATTGTTTTTATGTTCTTTCTCATGGCAGCAACCATTTGTTTCCATTCAGAGGTTGTTTCTGCATCTATAATTCAGCATAATCACTAATCATGACAAGTTTATGTTTATGACCGTTGATCGTTCATTTAATAACCGATCATGAAACTTTGATTATGTTTTGTTCATGTACTAAATGAACCACACCATCTCGATGCGATCTTTAACCGATCCAATCTCGTTCTTTTTAACTAACGCTCGTGATCATTGTCACCCTAACAATCACTAGTGCTCTAGCCTGACACGCATAGTTATACTTATCTGTAACATTATGCCCGACTGTATTTGAATGAATCAACCATTTCATACAAAACGGAGCTCAAATTGGTCGAAAACTCCATAATTTCATACAGAATTAACAATGAAGCAACTTAAATAGTTTGCGTTTATGACGTAGTCATTCTAATAGATTCCTGAATAGTAAACGTTAGCCATGTAGCAAACTGAATAGTTCGTTATCTATTGAGTTTTCTACATCGATATTTAAAACTAGTTGTAAACTGCCAAGGTTTCTTGACTATAATAAAATAGATTCCCTTTCTATTCCATTTGTGGATACTGACCTGAAAATGGAGTAGGGTTTAATTTACTAAAATTCATATTCAGAAACAGCAACAACAAACCAAACGTTAAGCTTGTACATAAGCTAGACAAATACAAATACCATTCAAACATACAAATTCACGCAATTGTTTAGAATGTTAGATTATGCAACATCATCACAATCACCCCGACTTCAACTGCAGCATGGAAATGAGATAGTTGTAGCCTAAATTGGAGCGGCCGCCACATCACTGGTCACCGGAGTTGTCTTCATATTCCTCGTCACTGTCCCCTGGAATTGGCCCAAAATCTGGAGGTCCTTCATCTTCACTCAGAACCAGCTCCAAGCCACATTCCTTAACAATTGCATCTTGTTGCTTGACTATGGCGGCAAGCTCCTTCTTGTGTGCCTCAACATGGCCAGTGAAACAGTCCACCAGCTTCTTCATCTTCGCAAGCATATCCATCTCAACTGTCACGATGTTCAATTATAAATAACAAGGATGATCTAAACAACAAGTGTAATCAAAGGATACAAAACACGAATACATATTTGTTCCATATTAAACAAAAACAAGATTATTGTACCTTTTCCACGAGACGAAGAAGCGATGTCTACTGCTACCTTCAGCCTTTTCGCCGTTGCAGCCCTAGCACCTGGAGGTAGGGCTTTCGCCTTGTACCGTTTCGTCTCCTTGTCAAACTCCAGATGCTTTTTGTCAAACCAGGATTTATTGTAAACCTTGGAAACATTGGGCAGGTCACCGGGAATAACACCATTCTTCTTGAGGATTTCAGTGATGAGATGACCATATGGCAACTGTTTCATCTTGATGTGATCTGCCGCACACTTGCGCATGTACCCTATGATGGTGAATCCGGGATTAATTCTGTACCCTTTCACCAGGTAGAAGAAGATCACCAAACTCCCTATGGTTGGTTCACATGCCTTACCCCCTGTTGGCAACAAATCCAGGCATACCCATTCAAACACAATTCTGTGCTCAACCGACAGCGCCTCAATGTTGAAATCCTTAGCAATCATGTCCTCAGCTCTCTTTGCCTCAACATGGAAGTACTCTCGGCTCATCTCTAAGACACCTATAGGTTGTTTGGAGGATACAGAGGGCCATTCATTATGGTAAAAAACCTCGTATGGAGCTTGACCACTATCATCTAGGGAAGTCTTACTACAAACCCAGGGACATTCTAGGACAGAGTTAATGGTGAACTTATTCACAACTATTTTCTTTCCGTTCACCATCTTCTCATCTTTATCAAAGAGCTCATACCCTAAGTTAGCATATAATTGCAAGACTAAGTCACGGTATGCATCACAATCCGTGCATATGAGTTTATGCAGATACGAGGGCCTAAAATAATCCAGCAAATAATCAACCGCTAAAGTTGAAACAGTTTTGGGTCTGAGTACCTTGGTGTTTGTGAGTTGGCGACTAGGCACCCAAGCTACATAACGTTTCTCTGAATCAGGAGTGTAGAACAGCTTGCTCGCAGTCAGGCTCTTCGGTCTGGCCGCTCCACGCTCAACTCGACTACGGCGGAATCTTGGAATCTCACCGCGATCGTGACCCTCTTGTTGCTCAGGATCATCGCGCTGAAGATGAAACGGAAGCCCCTGCGCGTTGCTGGTTTGGCTTGATCTGCCGCCACTACCTGACGGAGGCGCCTCAGAGTTGTCGTCAATTGCGTTCGCCGCCGGACCGCTCCCCGGAGCTTTCTTCCGGAGATTCTTGGGAAGAATCATTCGGGGAGGCATCTTCTCTGATCAGATCTGTTTTTTTGGGGGAGTTGCAGATAGGGTTTTCTGATTTGTGTGGCGATTCAACTTTTCAATATATACAATGGGTATTTCATATATCTGAAACGACCTAATAGATTGACAATCTATCTATGACGAGATATCTAATCTATAGCAGTATTGCTTGAAGATTAATCCAACCATTTATGTCTGGCTCTGCCCCGATTATGTATACTATTAGATAATGTTTTCATATTTGGCTTCTGAGCTTTTACTGGACTTTCCCCAGATGTGTAATCTATTAGTAAATTCACCGACAACTTATAGTATTCTATTTGTAAACCAACTTCTAAACTCTAAAAGTAACTGATCTCTTGAGCAGTTTAATCTGATACCCGGACGAGTAATCTGTCCGACTACATCCCCTCATTTTTATACTTCTGATTGGCAAATAGAATATGATCAAATCTACGTTCTCCATTCTATTTTCCTATCTGTTGCTGCATGGGAACAATCTATTGTATTTGATCTGGATGAAATGTATAAAAGCACTAATAAAAAAACATTTAATCGTGGATCTGGTCTGTGTTCAGGTTCTTCCCATTCACATCCGCTCAATATATTCTATCTCCTAACCCCTCTCTCTCCATATCCATCCTTCAAATACCTCTAAAACCATCACACCCTACATCCTACCACTCCTCCTCCTATATCTTCTAACCCTCTCATTGTGAAATTACGTACATCGTCTTTCAACGGATCTTTGGCAGTGGGTATCAACATATAGTGTTGTTAAAAAATCTGTGTAAGAGGAACAAGGTATGTATTCTGTCCCTCCTCTCCCTAGTAGACAACCTTTTGCAAAACAGATCTATTCTGGAACGTTAATGTTGATATCAACACATTTACATGGAGATTTACTTCACTTTTCTTTTTAATCTTGCTTCATTTATATGAAGTTGATTGTTTATGCACCATTGACTTGCACACATGCCATGAGAAGTTTAAGGTTGAATCCAATTTCATTTCCACATCTTTTTATTTGTTAAAAAAACAAATCTATCTACATTATTTTTGATATTATTATTCCTAACTCATATAAATTGGGGAGATTTTGTGTTTATACTATTTCTGTTGGTACTTATTAGTTTGATATCATGCCTCCACCATCAAAAATAGCTAAGAAGTCATCGGCCGGTGGAGGGAATGTTGGTGACGATAACTACGACCCATTTTGGAAATCACGGACATATTGTAAAGTGATAACCCAACAGCTCAAGGAGAAAATTATGACAAATATGGAGTTTGATATTTTTGGGGATCCAATAGGGGAAGAAAGACGTTTATGAAAGAGTTGGGTTGGTAAGACGGTACGTACTCGACTAGCCATAACAAACGTAAATTGGCGCAAGGTGCCTATGTCTAAGAAGGAAGAATTGTTCATTGAATGCAAGGTATGTGTGAAGTACGTGCTATTTATGTTGGCATTCATTATATATACATGTGTGTACATATTACCTACGATTGATATGAGTATGTCTTTAACATGTTTCTTGTTAGAGACCATTCATAATCCATGCCCCTAATGAGGAGAGGTTATTCACAACAACATTGGAAAGAATGTGCAAAAATCATCGGGACTATAGATACATATTGGCAAGATATTTCATACATACCACAAGAAAGAGCAAGGTACTTCCTTGGGATGTCTACACCGACATAAAGCCCGAGTGTTGGGAAATTTTTAGGAGGCATGTTGAAGGATATGTGGCGAATGTGAGTTTTCTACCACCATAATTTGATTTACAACTTATTATCTATCAAAGTTAATGCATAATGTAGTTTTACTCATAGTCTAACACCTATCTTTGTGCAATGTCATAAAGGGGTCAAATCTAAAGAAGATTACAAGTGCTAAGGCTAACAAGTTGTTTCATCACATGGGTAGAGCGGGAATGCCTCTTGCGCGGGCAAAGTTTATTGTGGAGGATGCGGAACGACGAGTGAAGGAAAAGATGGATGGTGGCATGACCGAAGAGGAGGCAAGGTCAACTACCATTCTAGTGACGATTAAGGAGGTGGAGCAACATGATGCATTTTTAAAATCACTAGAGGTCAAGGATGGTGGATATGGCGGTCATCAACCATCAATCGATAATGCTAACAAAGTTGTAAGTTTTCCATCATAGACATGAAAAAACACTTCGAAAATAGAGTATAGAGTTTGCTCTTTTGTTTAACTTTGTTTTGCACTTATGTTGGTATTGAAAATTAGGAGTCGGTAAAAGTTAGGGTTGCGGAAGGCGATTTCATACCGACACCAAAATATGGCGTGCTTTGTGAGGCTCTAGAGAAGGGAGAACACCCAGGTAGAGTTCGGGGATATGGAGCTTATATCAAACTAAGAGACGTCATTCGTATGAAATCTACACCGGGGGTAAATTACGATTCAAGAGTGCAGATGTTGGAGCGTGAGCTTGATTGTATTAAAAAAGGACAAGCCAAAAGAGACCTTGCATTGTCATTCATAGGTAAACGTCAAGGTGCGGTTCTTCCCGACAATTTGGATGACCTATCCAACAATTGGACTCCGCCATCGGTCGAGTCACATCACTCCCCAATGGAGTGTGATGGAAGACAAGGCACCAACGAACATAACAATGAAGACACGGCGAGTCCACCAATGGTTAGTTTCATATCTTATTCTTACATTCGTCTTGTTATTATTTGGTTGCATTATTTATTCTCATTTGCAATTTGGTGCTACCACATAGGTTTCTTATCCTTGTAAACTCTTTCTTGACGATGACATTTATAACAACCCAAAACATGTTGCAAATGGAACCTATGAGGAATCCATTAAATATCATCATCATTCTACCATAGCCCATGGATTGGGCGTTGTTTTTATAGTAGAGCCAATAGTGCCCGATGCAAACATACCAATGCCCGAGCCCTCATGTCGCTTGGTAAAAGATGCTAAAGGATTGTTCATTCTATAGTCTAGGAGACTTATAGTTGTAGAGTCTTTGGGGGAGTGTGATCCAACAAGCCTATGCCCCCCGCGAAAAAGGTCTTCAAGACCCACAAATGTGCAACTTTCATCCCCAACACTACCAACCATAACAAAAACTTCTCCACTAGACCTCCCACCTAACCCACCCACGGTTGTGCAAGAGTTGGAAATGCCACCTATGGTAAAAACGTTGTTTGATAAGCTATCTATGCACAATCGACTTGAGACCTTTTACTTCCCCACGCCCAAAGAAGTTTTCGGAGTTGAAAGAGTGATTCCTATGCTATGTGCCGATTTTGAAGATGTTATCAAGTGCGACATGATAACGGAAACCGCAATGTCCCTCTATCAATGGTAAATTTATGTTCTTATTTCATAAGTCGTGCAATTTTAACTTCTTCATTTAAGTTATTCACTAGCAATTCACATTGGTTGTTTATTCCTTTCTCAAGCTACTTGCATCATGTATCCCAACATCACTCTAAGCAATGGATTGGTTTCTTATACCCTGACCGGTGCCAAGAGATATTACACTCCCGTGAGGAAAGGCTTGACTATCTAAAGCAAGGGTTATGGGACTCCAACAAGATTTTTTTCTTGCTACCCTTGCTTGAAAAGTAAGTAACTTATTATTAAAGCACGTGTTTATAGTTGTACATTGCTTTTTAAGATTACGTATGTATTTTCTATCACTTGGATTTTTCGATGCTATGTAGAGGCCATTGACGCTTCATTGTGGTTAACAAGACAACAAAGTTTGTTTATTGGATGGATCCACAACATCGATCACCGATTCCGGAGTTTGTAGATCTTTTAAAGGAAGCCTTGAATTGTGTAAATCCACGTGGCCAAAGTCCTTTTCGAGTCGTTGAGGTCAAGGTAAACAAACATCATAAATTTGTGCATTGACAAGATTTTGACATTTATAACTCATAATTCATCTTACATTTTCTATTTAATCAATGTAGTATAAACGTCAACAACATTGTTGGGAGTGCAGCTACTACGTGATGTTGTATGCATTTCATGTTGTGACTTCCGTTCGTCTTAACAATAGCTTTCCTACAGTGAGACAATATCCTTACTACACATACACATTATTTTCGCTAAATGATGAATATGCTAATTATGGTCAATGTGATGTCCAATTTTTTGTAGATCTTTCCAAATGACACCAAACCATACACAATTGAGGACTTGAAGACGGTGATAGGTAACTTTGCGAATTATGTCTTAACAATTCGCGGTTCATGCATTGACAAAAGACGATGATTTTGTATACTTCACTCCGTTTCGTTTGGGTTTTGAATGGGAATTATGTTGACCTTTAGAACATGTTCATGTTTGCCAGCTTGTCTATGTATTTTATGTTGTAATATTGCAGAAACAATTTATGTTTTGTAGCATTTGGTTTGGTTTGGTTTGAACGATGGTTTAATTTGTAATACCTCCGAAAATGTTTTCACATTCAATTACTCAATAGAAAGATATTTTGTCAGCTTTCATACATTGTAAACCGCAATATATTGGGAGCGATTGCAGGTCTGGAAATGACCCTATTAGGTATTCTGTTCTGAACTCACGAAAAGGATCCCACACAAAACTATAAGGAAGCATCCGTCGTAAAAGTAAACTACTGAGTTCGAGAAGTCTAAAGCACATATCACTACTACTAACCGAAGGGCCAATCTATTGTACCCAAACTAACCGCATTACTGAGAGAACACTGAATAGATACCTAATCTACCATACCAAACTATTGTTTAGGAAACATCGTAATCCCAACCAATCCGAATGAGAAATAGAGTTCGTAACCACCTACCATTCTACTAGATTTAGCAAAGAGGATCTATGCAAGTTTAGCCAACCTATTACATAACCGACGGACTAAATAAGTACCAACCGAATACGTTTGCTCCTACTCTTCTATTCCCAATCGGGTAGGATTACAACCGGGAAGATTAAATAGTTTCACAATCTGTTTCATCATACTATTCACTTTCATCGTTCTTACACATACAGTATACTATTCGCATTACGCACTCTGAACATACACAAACTATCCTGGTTGCTCTACGGATCTTCAAAAGATTGACCAATCTATTGTTATAATCTTTTATTGACATTCGTATTTCAGTACCAATCTATTGCATTTCCGACCACTTTTTTCCGGCGATGGTGAACCTAATCTATTCTACTTCCAGACTCTCATATCCAATAGTTTCGTGTAACCTATTCATAGTACGATGTCTGAATCTATTATTTCAGATGTCGTAAACCAAATATCTTGAAACTGGGCAACTCGCGTTTACGCTTTCTGAAACACTAATCTATTGGATTTTAGATTTCTAAAATCATTTTCGGCGGCAAAAAAACCGCCGCGTTTAGGATATACAGCGTGGATGGCTAAGGCGGTTATTTCCGTCGCGTATACCCGGATTCCCCGCCTACATTAATTCATCCTGCACTAGTGAATATAATGTGCATCCGGGACAGCTGCATACCAATGTGATAATAATCATGATGGCCTTGATGACTTGGTGTGCTAGTAAGGGTTATGACCCCAGTCTCGCCCTGTTACGGACCTTATATAAGGTTTCCATTGTGAAGAATGCAGTAACTTTGGCTGTCCGGGATTCTGAGTTAGGCCGAGCCTTTGTGTTGCCTTCAAAGAGTGAGAGGTGGGATAAGGTAAAGTTAACCTTTGATCGGACCAAGTATCAGGTACCCCATTGGAACACCAAGCTCAGGAATGAAGCTAAATATGATCTCGACACTTCTCACCAATTGCTAGATATAGCAGATGAGCTGGTGAGAGAAAAGATAAAACTTGGTGACTATAAATTTGTGCCAGGCGACCATCAGATGGGTTGGTTATGGCCTCTCGAGTCATATAAGTAGCGTTACGAGATGTCTGGTCGAACTCTTCAGAATGTCAGTTATCTCAAGTTGGCTTGCTTTGACCAACCAAAGGTTGTGGAGATTGAGTGGTATGAGACCACTTGGTGTAGAGAGCAGGATCCCGTTGGTGCAGTGAAGGCGCTTCGGGCCCGAAGGGCTGCTAAAGAGAGGACATATCAAGATGAGACGTCGGTAGCTTAGGCTTCTCTGAATGGGGAGATCTCCGGGTTTATGTCGGACGCTCGGAGTCCCTTGAAAAGGTTGGTTCGGGGAGTTTCTGATAAAGGCAGAGTGTTTGCTTGTGCCTGTTGCCCGAGATCCATCAGATGAGGAAGAAGATGAGAGTTTAGCTCTGGTCCGATATCCGAGGAATGAGGTAGCTCGGGCTTTTTCTTCTTCTCCACATACGACCAGTATTAATGAATACTGGTGTACTAAGTTTGGTAGGCCAGAGGATGATAGATCTGTAACATCTGTAGTAGTCCCCGATGTGTTGCCTTAGGGTAGCTATTCTTGATACGTATATCCTTTGCGTTCATATTGTGTCATTTTTTGACTGCTAACACCATTCTTCTTGTATGCAGTGAGTGCTTCCAAGTTAGATTGAGTAGCGAATATGATGGCCATGGTCATCAAGCAAAGGGAATTGGAAGAAGAGGAAACTGGAAGTCGTGGAAGGATCCTCCGTGATCGAGGGTAGGTCTCCCAGAGGGCCAGATTCGGTCTCGACCCTTGAGATAGTTCGAGGAATATGTCGTGCTCCTCCCCCTGATGTCTCAGAGGCTGAGTCCGAGATAATTTCGGGATTTCGTGAGATAAGCCAGGTATGTTCTAACTTAGATTTCAACTTGTTTGAGGGTACGGTTCCCTTATTGTTCGGCTTTCCCTTGTAGTCTGTTAAAGGTGTTGAGAGCCATATGAAGTTTCTGTATGGTTCAGTCAAGGCATTGTATATTCGGTGCCAATCTTTGGAGCAGGTGGCAAAAAAGCAGATGGTTCAGGCAGAGCAACTGAAGGTGCAAGTGGCCGAGAAATCTAGCGAGTCACCTGAGCTAGTCAAGCACTTCCAGGATGAGGCTGCTTAGGAGAGAGGGAGGCCTTAGCTGAAGAGTTTAGGGGCTTAAAGGAGGATAAGAGAGTTCGGGATACATGCTTCCAGGATCTGAGCAAAAAGATGGTTGCTATAAAGGCAGAGAGAAATCGATATATCGATCCTGTTCAACAGAAGCAGTTTGTCCAGTTGATAGTAGATTTGTGCGTCAACTATCTCGAGATGGAAGTCCTTCAGCAGGACCGCAATGAACTCTACCATAAGTCCCAACTTCCGGATATGTGGGTGTCTCTTCAGATGGTCCTTAGTGATACTCATCGGAAGCTGTTGGCTCCCTGCTACAATTTGCCTGAGGCTGCACAGGGTTTGGAGGAGCTCCGAAGTAAGCTCTGTCAGGCAGGGGGGTTCAAGCCTGGCTTGGTAGCTAGTTTGGAGTTCTTAGATAAGGCCTTGACCTTGGAGGAATTCCAGGAGAGGGTTAGTGCCTTGTATCCTGAGCTGTCGTTCCTGGTGGAAAAGCCTGCTGCTGACGCGTCAGTGGCTGACCAAGAGAAGGGTCGGGATGAGCAGCCTAAAACTGTAAATTCCTAGAGCCTTCACTTCTTATGTAGGAGATTACCTTTTCCGCCGTGTTTCGGCATTCATGTACTTTGAACAACATATTTTTCATGAGATTGAGATGCCTTTGTTTTCTTTTATTTCCAGTCATGCGTTGCCGCCTGTACTGAATTGCAAGTTAAGTATGAAGCAGCTCTTCAGAAAAACAGGGATCTCGGGGACGAGTTAGAAGACTCCAAGGGCTTTTGTAGCCTGGTTTGAGGAGATAGGGACAGCCTTCGTCGCCAACAGGCAGATTGCCTGACTTAAAAGACTGAGCTGAGTAGACAGCTAGGATCTGCAGAAGAAGTATAAAGCTCCCGAGGATACCCATGGCAAGTTTATGGCTGCCAATAAAGATTATGATCGGGAGTGGAGGAAAGCCGTGAGCGACTTGAGGGATGCCAGAAAAGAGGGCCATAATAAAGATACTAACATATCTATTCTTCAGAACGAAACTTATGATGTGAATCACACAGTTGTTATTGAAGATATGAGGCTATGTGAAGCCGAGCTAGATGCTTATAGGATCCAAATAAAAGAGTTGGAGGTCCAGGGTGTGTTTATTCCTCATCCAGTGTCTTCAATAAAGGTGGTAGGTGAACATTTTTTAGCCCCGAGCTCGAGGCAAGTAATGGGGCCTCCTGTCCGAGGTGATAGATCTCGAGGGATAATTGGCTCTCCTGTAGGGATCTCGCGTGGAAGGGGAAGAGGGGCGCCACCTACTCCGAGCTTGAGGCAGACAACGAGACAAGGGCTTCCTGGGGCTCAAGGTACATTTGGTTCTCCTTCTCAACCCACGCCCATAGGAGGAAGAGGGGAATCCCCCATATCCTCTCAGTTAATGAGGGTAGAAGAGGAGTGTAACTGGGCCCGAGGCCTCCAAGGAGATCGAGGTCGTGCCACTACTACTTCTCGCGGTCGAGGACGTACCTCTGTTTTTAAGGACCTGTACGAGGTGTAGGAACTATCATGGTGTAAAAATACTTTCAATTTTTTCTTTGTATGGTCCTTGAGAGGATTGATCATTAGGCTTTTAGAGCCTAATTTAACTTATATTGGATAAGCATCAATACGCACCTTGTTGGTACATTGTCTCGGGACGAGCTTAAGGAGGTCGAATATCAAACTTTATGAGTTTGTTTGACCTATATTAGATAGGTTTCAACCGTATACTTATTAGAAGTATACTATCTTGAGTTTATTTTATTTTAGCCTAAGGCGATTGTGGCTCGGGCGCATAGTCCGAGCAGCTTATATTAGATAATCATCAATCACACGCTTTTTGGAAGCGTAATAACTTTGGTAACAGTCTAACTTATACTTTGAAAGGCACATTGTCTCTTTATATTAGAGGGACAGTCACTGCTTAAAATAAAATAACATAGATATATAATAAAAAAACTCTATTCTTCGAACTCGTAAGTTCGCTAAAAATATAAAGACAACCCCGAGTTTTAGGACTCGGGTACGAAATAAAAAGGTATAGGGAAAGAAGCTTGGCCCGTAGGCCTTATTGAAGTAGTTTCTCCTTATTTTGAGAAAGTCTACTTGGTTTTAGCTCCGAGGTACCTGCGTAGGAAGGGCGCCATTATGACAGGATCCAAGTGTTCTTCTTTGTAGGTTTGTAAGAGGTAGAATCCACCGGATTGGACCGTGGAGACTTTGTATGGTCCTTTGGGCCTTGACTCCAGCGCTCCTTCTAGCTTGTCCGTGCACCACGGGCCTGCTGGCATTACCAGTTCCCCTACTTGGAAAGTTTGATGGCGTCGTCTATGCCATAATGTAGTCATCTCGTCATACGCTTCGGCCTCAAAATTAACCACTAGGGGCTGCTCGAGAGTAGGATCTGGGGTCTGGTCCCCTAAGATAGTGTTGACGGCCGAGACATTACTCCCTTTTCTAGCATCACGGATGGCCGTGATCATGCAGGAACGTGCCACTCCTTGGTCGCCCCTAATAGGTGCCACTCATTGGTCTCCCCTAATAGATGCCACTCATTGAGCGGTAGGGAATTTCAGTACTAGGTGGTAGGGAGACCATACGACCTTGGCTTGGCACATCCAGGGTCTGCCGAGGATGACGTTGAAGGGGGAGATCGTGTCAACCAACACAAATATGCAGTAGAGGGTTAGGCTCTTTGCTCCATCTGCTACTTTGACCAGGAGTGTGATCTCTCCGAGAGGTATGACTGGGTTTCCGGTGAACCCCAAGATCGGGCCAGTAGGCTTGAGGTCTTCCTTGGTAACTCCTAGCGTACGTTTGGAAACAGTTTTGGAATATCACTTCTACTTTACTACTGTCATCCACGAAGACTTTCTTCACCAGGGAGTCGTGTATTGTAGCTGAGATGATTAGAGGATCAGAGTGGGGTACCTGATTCGGCACGGCGTCCTCGTCTGAGAAGGTAATTGTTTCCTCGGGGCAAAGCCTCTTATTGATTGGCTTAGTGTGGGGTATGGCCCGAACACTGTCCTTTAGCTTCGTGAGGGAGATTGCTTCACCAGTGTAGCCATTGATGCCATTAATGACTATGTTAGCTCCGTTTTGCGGCGGCGGATGAGGATCTTGGATCTTGTGGGTTGTTTCCCCCACCCCTTGGTTATGATTGTTGTTATTGTTGTTTCGGGGACCATCCTTCCTCTTTTGCCAGGGTTTTTCTCCCTATCCTGGTTATCTCCGGCTATTGAGGGAGCAATCTGCTGTACGATCCCCTGGCGAATCAGCTTCTCAATCTCATTCTTAAGATGAAGCACTCCTCGGTGTCATGCCCCCGATCTCGGTGGTATTGGCAATATTTCGGGGATTGTTTCCGCTTGGTTGATTCCTTCATGACAGGGGGATCTTTGAGAAGATGCATATGAATGGACAAAATTTCAGCCCGAGATCGGGTCAGAGGAGTGTAAGACTCGAAGGTAGGTTTGGAGGGTCCTTCAGTCTTCTCCACCTTGGGTACCTTCATTTTTGGCTCCTTGGTTTTGCTTTCCGCATAGGGCTCGCGCTCTCGTTTTCTGGTTACCGCATCTGCCTTGCTGACATACTTCTCCATGATGGCATGGAGATGCTGGATGGTAGTGGGGTTCTTTGTAGCCAGCTTCATTCTCAGGGCATCATCATCTAAGTTCATGGGGTACATATTGATCAAGAGGAGCTCATTTTGATCGTAGCACTCAGTGGCTAGATCCATGTATATGTGGTAATGTTCTACCACATTTTCTCCTTCTCGGCGGGGAACATATCCTAAGTCTCAGAGGGATTCGGTAAACTTCTTCTTTTGGAACAAGGCTAGGAGAAGGAACTCGGCAAAATCCCAGTAATCAAACAAACTCTCGGGCTTTGTTTGAGTAAACCATGTTTGAGATTTCCCTCGGAAATAGCTGGGAATGATTTTTCATATCTCTAGCTCATGAAAGTTCTTGGTCTCTAGGGTCTTGAATAAGACTGACAGGAATTCTCGGGTGTCGCTAGTAGCATCATAAGTAGGCAGGTGCTCCGGGACCCTCTTGGTATTATCAAAGGGAAGATTCACGATGTGGCGTGAGAAGGGAGAGTAGGCAGACTGCCCTCTGGGTCCGGGGATGCGTTTTATCTCTTGATAGACCTCATACTTCACTCGAGTTGGATATGCTCCGTCTTGGGTAAAAGGCCGATCAGCATTGGACTGCCATTCGCTCTGGGTCCGTTCTCTCCTTTGTTGCCTTAGATCCTCTTGGATGTTCACGATGTGCATTCTCTGCACCTCCTCACTACTTAGTCTCGTGTCTTCGTTGCGGTAGTTGGCCGGGTCTGGAGGCGGCGGCAGGTGTCGTTGAGAACTATGTGGAGGTAGACTCCGAGATAGGTCATCCAAGAATCTCTGCTGTTGAGCAGGATTAGAGGGAGGTGTGGTTCTGGCACATGGGATCGACACTTGGCTTGGGGCGTCATGTGTCTGGGCGCGAGGCTGCTGGTTTGGATTCAGCAGGATGCTATAAAAGCAGGATACCGGGCATGCAGGTTCCTCATCAGAGTTTGGACATCTTCAGGTTTATCACTGGAAGGATGGTCCGAGACGGGGTTTGAACGGGGCTGATTAGAGCTCGGAGGGTGAGGAACTGTCTGTCCCAAGGGTTGATTCAAGGTCGCCATCATGCGTCTTCTTCTTGCCTTTTCCTATCGCCTTTCTACAAGGATTTGGCTATCTCTCAGCATCCTCTCGTCTCTGGTAAAGATCGAGTCGATTCCGCCGTATCCTAACCCGTTCTCGAGGCTGAGGCTCTTTATATCATTTATGAATCGCTATAGTTCACATCGGTCTGAATTGAGACTCTTGGATTTGACCGGGCATGGTCCAGGGCCTGAATTTAGTGCTCTGGACGCAACAGGGTTTGGTCCAGAGTTCGGTGCTCTAAATGCGGCAGGATTCGGACCGGAGTTCAGTGTTCCAGATGTGGCAGGATTTGGACCGGAGGTGTTCGGAACGTTGGAGTTTCCGGCACCTACAGTAAAATAAATTGTCTTGTAAATTAGGATTCTTCAACATTAAATGAATAACATTTGAGTTATGTATTTATGTGAGATATTTATGTTTATGATAAGTTTTGATATGTTTGATATGCAATTATTTATGTTATTTGAATATTAGAAATACATGTTTGTTTATATATCCTCTAACTTAAGAACAACTTGTTATTAAATAAATTAGTCGAATTTAATCTGAAATTGTGAACATATTTAGATCCATGCCTAATGTTTTATTTAATTTATTATAATACCATCCGCAATTTAATCATACTTATTATTATGTTATGTAGTTAATAATGATATCATAGTTATAGTAAATACTTTGTTTAATCGTATCATTTTTCCTTTTAAATACTATAAATATTTAACTTCTCTAATTTGAGTATATTGAAAGCGATAAACTTAAATTGGGGTAAAAAAACATAGTGTGCAAAGAATTAAAAGTACAAGGAACTAAAAAAATGAATAGTTGATATCAAAAACAGAAAATTAATAATTAAAATGGTTATGAATGTTATATTAATGAGATACTTGATAGTTTGAAGGGTATGTTTTGCTTCAATTATTATAGGGCTTGTTCGAAACCATTCTTTTTAATTGTGTTCGGTAATTTTAGTTTAGTTTTGATGAAATATGATATGCATCTTAATTTAGGTATACTATTAGTATGTTAAATACGTTAATTTTTATTTAAATTGAGTATTTCTCATTTCTGTTAAACTATAAGCCGGTGAAAAAGTGTTGTTACAAATTTAATACCATTACTTGTTAACAATCTGGAGATAGTTAATTATAATATATGTATTTGTATAGTGTGCCGATTTTGGGTTAAAAAGTAAAATAAGATATTGTGATTGCAGGGTAGTGAATACTCGAGTAATGATGTTGATGGTGATGACTGCTATCCTGCGTTTGAGACAACAAAAATTTTTCCCAACAAAGATGCTGCATATGCATATCTTCAAGCCACATCTCTTACGGTTGGTTTTGAACTGGTACAAGACTCGCATAAGAGCAACATGGGTGCTCCTATGCGGATATATTGTATTTGCAGATGGGGGAGGAGTGATAAGGATAAAGAGGTTGATAGTACTGCCTATGGTGTGGTCCGGCGTAGTAAAACATCCACGAGCAGTTGCGGTTGTCCGTTCAAGATAGTTATGGCCGAGACTTCCAAAGATGGGGGATGGATTGTAAGGCCATGCTCTGGTCCTAGAAGGAGAAGGCACAATCACCCATTCACTGTCTATTAGTAGGTCGTAGACAGTCCAGCAAACTACATGAAGAGGCGAAATAGATGATTCGCCAAATGACGGATGCCGAGACTGCAACGAAAAACATTAATGCAGCATTGAGTACTAAATACCCAAATCTAAATCAAAACATCAGGCAAGTTTACAATCAAATTTGTTCCTCTGGGAGGGACAGGCGTGGAGGTCTTAATTCCGCCGAGAATTGTATTCGTCTTGTTGTGAGCAACGGATATGTTACTGATCACCTTCTAGCTCCAGTAACAGATCCTTTGACCTATATTTTCTTGGCACATCCTGATGCAATCAAGGCTTTTCAGAGTTATCCGTGGGTTGTTGGTATTGATTCGACGTACAAGACGAATCGATATGGTATGCTTCTTATCGAAATAGTGGGCATGTCTCCTGGTAACCTGAATTTCATTATAACTTATGCTATAGTGATTGAAGAAACAACTGACACCTATGAGTGGGTGTTAAAGGCCTTGAGGAGGTTGATTGTGGGTGAAGTCTACCCGAATGTGATTGTTATTGATCGCGAGCTTGGTTTGATCAGACCGATCCAAGTTGTTTTTCCTGAATCGAGGCATCTACTGTGTACATGGAACATTAATAAATATTTGGAGGCACGTGTGACTGTATTAACCGGGAGCAAAAATAATGGTGAATCATTTCAATATGGCGCGTAGAAAAGGGTTATTTCTACCTCAACTATTGCTGGGTATGAAACTGCATTGGCTGATTTGAAGGCATCATGGTCTTCACGGCTGGATGTGATTAATTATGTGGAGACGACATGGCTGAATCCTCATAGGGAAAAGTTTGTCGAAGCATGGACCAATGATGTGCTACACTTTGGGAACACCACCACTTGTAGGGTTGATAGTTCTCACTCGTCACTGAAAAATTGGTTGAGTACTTCCACTGGTTCTCCTGATACGATTTTCAGGTGCACTGACTGGAACATCACAAGTTAATTGACCAAGATCAAGGATAGCCTAGAGGATTCAAGGTCTCTGATTGGAAGATTGCATTATTTCAGAACATGGTGAATAAAGTTTCCCATTATTGCTTGGATAAGCTGTCAGTAGAGAACACAAGAAGATCATCCTTAGGAGCTCAAGTGTATGCATATTGTGGTTGTACCCTTGCACGACTTTCGGGATTCCTTGCACTTGTGTCATGCAAAGGGAAATTGATCAGGGCTTGGTTTTGTACTTAGATAACATCCATCAATTTTTCAAGACATTGGTAATGGGTGATGATTGCATGTATATGAATGAACATGTTACAAGGGATGATCAAGACCAAACATCTCTTAATGAACGGCTACATGAGGTGGCTAAGACGGATCCCTCGATTAGACGACAAGTTGCTAGCTATATCGAGGATTTGTTGCGTCCCGAGGAAAGTGGCGTGCACGAGCCGATCAATGTCACGAACAGACGGGGTAGACCCAGCGAGCAGATTCCTCGATTTAGATCCACTAAGCGTGATCCAAGTAAGTTCGAATATGTTAATCGTCAGTATAAATCATCTTCACGGGGCAGTACTTCAAAGTCACCAGGAAAGGGTTCTAAAGGCAAGAGCAAACAATAAGGTAGCTATTTGCACTATTGTTCTTAATTATGCTAATCTTAAATTAATATTTTCAATATGCGGTGAATCTTAATGAACTAATGTTATGTAATTATATGCAGCGATTTTCCCGTACCCAATATATGTGCCTCACATTATTATACCATTCATAGAAAACTGGACCGATGTCTTACCTGATGGCAATTGTGGATTCAGATGTGTGGCAGATGCATTTCAGAGGGACGGTGAAGATGATTGGGCAGGAGCTCGGCGCACAATTTTCAATGAGCTAATTGGGAGGACTATATTGGCATTTATGGTGGGAGAGCGGGAATTGCTACAACAAGAGCGCACAAAAAACACACTCGAGGCCCGGCTGATGAGCAACATTGGTTTGAGGTCACTGCTGATCTGTTCCCAATTGCAACGTACTATAACACTACAGTGGTATTGTACCGAGTGGCAGAAAATGGTGGTTTATGGGACTGTTGCACTGTCCTGCCCTTGAGAGACGTCGAAGGCAGTGGTGGTACGTGTCGAGGGTTGCACCTTGTTTTTATTGAAGGCGCTAATCATTTTGTTAGACTGCTGCTCAAACCAAACTTCCCTATGCCGCCAGTTATCTACGACTAGACTTTAAACAGAAAGCCGGATGTTGTTGGTTGGACAGTCCCTTATGCTAGAAGAATGGCTGCATGGAACCGGGTATATGATCGAACTTGATGTTTTTTTTCTATGGCTTTTTTCTGAGACAATAAAACATAACTGTGTGGTGCTTGTCTGAAGTCACTGTCATTGTTGCAACTATGACATTATCAATTCTTCTGATTTGGTTATAAAAGTCGGCTTTGCCAATATAAAACCCTACAACTACTTGTATGCTATTGTTTTTTGACCTTCTTCATTCCATCATTACTGTTGATTATTGTACATACATAAAAAGTAAATTTATGTGCTACACATGATCAATTAGTTTGATTAAATTACTAATAATAGTTTAGTTCAGTTCACTAAAACCAAAGTAAAATGACAGCTCAAATGAAGTCAGGTTCAACATGAAGTGGTTGAATTAGGCTAGTAGCTGCATCAAATAGAGGCGGAGATGGTACATTTGTGGGTGAAACGATATCTTAACCGGGATACCGTTCTTATCCTTATTCCTCTCCGAGTGCGTAATTCCCCTTATGGCGATCGCTTATCTACCACAACAAAAGCATGTAAATAAATAATTTTATTTTGTAACATGTAAATAAACTAAAATTTATTGAAACATAGGAAGATTACTTTGATATGATTATCTTTATTGTATTACTTTCTAAACATCATCTACATAAGTTTAGTTGAATTGGTACAAATTTGAAATACACAATATTAAAAAATTAACATCTTTATGTTCAAAATGAGAAGAATCATTAATGACTTTCTAAAATTCCAAAATTTTGTTCTCTTAAAAAGATAATGATATTCATTCATGTTTTAAACAATAATAGCCCGTGTATTAGCTAGTTTATATATAATATTAATCTAAAATAAAAACGTTTGTTTTCAAAAATAGAATTTGGGATGCTGCTAGCAAGCCATCAACCATAACACTGCTAGCAAGTCAACCACCCTTACACTGCTAACAAGCTAGCCACCCATTGTTGTGCAAGCAAGCCGGCCCCTCTCCTTTGCTAGCAAGCTAGCCATCCTTCCCTCGCTAGCAAGCTAGCCATCCTTACCTCGCTAGTAAGCTTTCGGCCCTAATTGTGCTAGCAAGCTATCCACCATTTTTGTGCTAGCAAACCAACCACCTTTGCCATGCTAACAAGCTATTCACCATTTTTGTGCTAGCAAATAACCACCCATTGTTGTGCTAGCAAGCCATACTCTCTTCCCTTGCTAGAAAGCCATCCACAGAAAACCGGATGTTGTTAGTTGGGAAGCCCCTTATGCCAGAAGAATGGCTGCATGGAACCGGGTCTGGTCGAAATTAAAGTTTTTTCTATGTCTTTTTTCAGAGACAATAAAACACAGTTGTGCGGTGCTTGGCCGAAGTCACTGTCATTTTTGCGATTGTGACATTATCATTTCTTCTATTTTGGTTATAAAAGTCGACTTTGCCAAAACAAAACCCCTGCAAGTACCTGTAATTTAATGTTTTTCTTTGCTATGTTTACGGAGATTTGGTTTCTTCATGTAGATGCATTACAAATTGGTAGTGTTCATCATCTTTAAAGAAAATATTTTTTAAATATTCTCGTTCCGTTTTTTTAACACAACTATTTTGGCTCCTTAATTTGAGATATTTTCGATTTTAAAAATGAATATTTTCCTTTAACCTTCCCTCCAAAATCAATAGATAATTACCTCCCAAAATTTTCCCCTCCGAATTGATCGCCCACCCCGCCCCATTCCTTTAAGACTTTCTTTTTTCATTCTTACTTCATTTTTCACTGAAATGTCATTCCATCAATTATTAAATACTTAATTTTCTACATAATTCACAAATCCATACAATTCAACCATAGGAAAATATTTTATGCAAAAACCATAGCAAATCAAACATCTAAGTACAACACACACAAAGCTAGACACAAAAGATGGCTCTTGTAGTAGATGCTTCATAGCTAAATCTACTAAGGGTTAGCCGTCGGTCCTTGCCTCTAATTTGCTTCATGGTACAAGTCAAACAAGATCGATAACAACGACTGCATGTCAAGCGGCATCATCTCAGTGACTCTAGTGTTTGCATGAGGGGCCATTGCGTGCATCCTACGGGAAAAGATCTACAAACATAAAATAAAAAGTCATTTTCAAAACTAACATAGTTATTCATTTAAATACAATAATCTATATGTGTATGGGTACTTACCCTCAGCTGATGACTATGATCAGATGGATATGACGATCGTGGAGCATCGGGATTCAATAGAATGGGATGAGAGTAAGTCCTGAACCACTGCAGGTACTCACTGGAACACTCAGAGGGGGTGGTGGTAGCCAACGGAAAGGCATGCCTATCAGGATTGTACCATCATGGAGGGTTACTCCATAACTGCAACTGCATATGTGCTGAGAACTGAACCCGGTAATTAGTCGGTCTTGCAGCCCTATCCACATCATCAGGGGTGAAAGAGGGCCGTTCTGGTATACCCTGCATGTGACCGAGTTGTCTAACCACTCGATCGGGCATGTATGGCTCAATGTAGTCCAAATGACGAATTAACCCACGGTAGTGGGTCATCTGCTGAACCACATCAGTCCCATATGGCATCCACTCAACCTGCAGTTAGTATACATAACTCATTTCTTTAATCAATTAAGGACCCAAACACTATTAAAATTGAGATATAAGCATGTGAAAAACAAACCTCGTGTGCATGTAATGCATCCAACTGCCGCGTGATAGTATTAAGGTGTTGCACATCCTTCCCAAAATTATCTCGAGAGTTCAAACGAGATGCCCGAGTTCTTGAGAGAGAGCTCGTAGTCAAAACCACAGTAGGTCGAAACATGGGAAAATACTCATAAATCCATGCCTGCAACAGTGTGCAAAACCCAGCCATCCCCATCGATGTAGCACGAGAAGCAATGCACAAATTATGATACAAATAAGTTAATGTGGCCGAGCCCCATGACATCCCATCCCTAATCGTAGGTAGCAGCTCACCACAAATCTTACCCCCACTCTTATCAACAAAGAGAGTGGCAAACATCAACATGAGCATGTAGCATAAAAACTGGTAGTTATCACTCTGACCTCGGCGGAAACACATTTCCCTCAAGGTGTTATGCTCCAATTTTCCGCCATTCCAATATTTATCCACAAAGGATTCTACATCTAGGCCAAATAATTCAGCACAACTATCTTGGAGGGAATCCAACGAGCAATCACTACTCAAAACACTGCCATTAATGGGTATTTCAAGAATCCACTGTACATCATGATAAGTCCATGGTTCGTATTCGGGCCTCATTTATACTCGGACCAGGGCCCGAGAAAGGTCATGGGCTCGAGATACGCGGGAGATGGATCCACAGGTCCATCAATCCTAATCCTTATAAGGAATGCGTATATTATGAATGTTCTACAAGGAATATACATCTTCTCAGAGATGGTAATACAGCTATCCTAAACATGGTAACACAACCATGTCCGAAATACACTTCTATTATACATGGCAATACAACCTCTATTCCCATAAGAGTTGTATTCATACCATAAATACATATCTTGGTGATCTACGGATTGTAGCCATATAAATACCCTAAGAGGTTTGGTAGACCTCTCATATAATCTCATACTTTATACTTTACGCCTTAAGAAAATATACTGACTTGAGCGTTGGAGTGTCTATCCCCGGGACACCCGGGGCCTTTGTCTTGCAGATCAGTTCGAGAGCCTGGTTCGTCGTCGAAGTGTTGGTGTCCGACATACATTACTTTGCTTGTTCACTTGTGTGACATAAAAGGGATATCTCGGCCTAGGAATTCCCACATCTGAAAATAACTGGGTTCCCCAGAGATCCCCTGGGACACCCGGGGCCTTTGTCTTGCAGATCAGTTCGTGAGAAGGTTTCGTGATCAAGCGCGGGTTGTAGACATCCATCAATTTGGCACGCCCAGTGGGACCCGCAGGCTGATCTTGATCTGTAGGACCTTCTAACTCATGGCTGATCCGGCTGAAATCCTTTGTGGGAGTACATGAATCCGTTTCTCGGTCCCGATAGGAGTAAAAAGCATCAACAACGATGAGACAAGCAACGCCAGCAACCAGGGAGCAAGAAGGAGCATCAATGGTGTGTATCGACCGGCACGAGAAGCCTCTCCCTGGGAGTGGGAGAGCAAAAGATCTCGCTCAGACGAAACTGTTACTTTTTCATCGGAAGATGCAGTTCCTAATCAAATTCCCCATTCAGATCCCCTGGTGATTACAGGGGACATAAACCATAACATGATCAGAAGGGTCCTGGTGGATGGAGGAAGCGAAGTAGAAGTTATGTTTCTCAGTTGTTATGAACAGCTGGATTGAACAGAATAACCTCACGCCTATAAGACCTATCTCGGGATTTACTGGCAATCCTGTCGACACTTTGGGAAAAATTATTCTACCGGTGCAAGTAAGAGATGGATCTCGGAGTATAACCCTACATTGCACCTTTACAATCATCAATTCCAGGTCACCATATAACATAATCCTTGGAAGACCCTGGATGTACCAGGCACAGGCTATCTGGTCCCCCTACCATTTAGTAATGAATTTTCCTACCAACAAAGGGATTGCCATAATCCGAGGTGATCAACAATTAGCTCGAATATGCACAATTCAAGCTATCCAAGAATCAGGAAAGGAGAATCTTGAACCAGCCAAGTACTCCGAGTCCGAGCCAATGCAACTCGGAGAATCAGGAACCGTTGAGGTCGGAACTCTCCTACCCCCCGAGATAAAAGCTAAACTACGAGATCTTCTGAACCAGTACATAGACGGTTTTTCCTGGGACACCAACGACTTGGTAGGAGTATCCCCTCGTTTGGCGGAACATTACCTGAATATCAATCCTTCGCAAAAACCCATTAAGCAGAAACGACGCATCTTTGAACTAGATCGAGTTGAAGCCATTGGAGAGGAGATAGATAAGTTACTTAAAGCCCGTATAATCGAAGAAGTAAAGTACTCAGAAGGGTCCTGGTGGATGGAGGAAGCGAAGTAGAAGTTATGTTTCTCAGTTGTTATGAACAGCTGGGATTGAACAGAAATAACCTCACGCCTACAAGCCCTATCTCAGGATTTACTGGCAATCCCGTCGACACTTTGGGAAAAATTATTCTGCCAGTGTAAGTAAGAGATGGCTCTTGGAGTATAACCCTACATTGCACCTTTACAATCATCGATTCCAGGTCACCGTATAACATAATCCTTGGAAGACCCTGGATGTACCAGGCACAGGCTATCTGGTCCCCCTACCATTTGGTGATGAAGTTTCCTACCAACAAAGGGATTGCCGCAATCCGAGGTGATCAACAATTAGCTCGAATATGCAAAATTCAAGCTATCCGAGAATCATAAAAAGGAGAATCTTGAACCAGCCAAGTACTCCGAGTCCGAGCCGATGCAACTCCGAGAATCAGGAATCGTTGAGGTTGGAACTCTCCTACCCCCCGAGATAAAAGCTAAACTACGAGATCTTCTCAACCAGTACATAGACGTTTTTTCCTGGGACACCAACGACTTGGTAGGAGTATCCCCTCGTTTGGCGAAACATTACCTGAATATCAATCCCTCGCAAAAACCCATCAAGCAGAAACGACGCATCTTTGCACTAGATCGAGTTGAAGCCATTGGAGAGGAGATAGATAAGTTACTTAAAGCCCGTATAATCGATGAAGTGCAGTACCCAGAATGGATAGCTAACCCCGTGATGGTCAAGAAACCAGATGGAAAGTGGAGAATGTGCATCGACTTCACCAACTTGAACGATTGTTGTCCTAAAGATAGTTATCCCTTACCCTCGATCGACCGATTAGTGGAAGCGATTGCGGGATACCAGGTACTAGCCTTCTTTGATGCCTTTAAAGGATATCATCAAATCCATATGGCAGAGCAAGATAAAGAAAAGACCTCCTTTATAACCGACCGAGGAATTTTCTGCTACAAGATGATGCCTTTCGGATTGAAAAATGCCGGAGCTACTTACCAGCGAATGGTAGACAAATTATTCAAATCTCAAATAGGGCGCAACCTCGATATTTATGTGGACGACATGGTAGTAAAGAGCCGCAGCTACGATGCCTTCTTTGAAGATTTAAAGGAAACTTTCGACACATTACGGGCCTCCAACTTGAAGCTGAATCCCGCTAAATGTACCATAGGCGTGGGAGCGGGAAAATTCCTGGGGTATATGGTATCCAATCGAGGAATCGAAGTAAACCCCGAGAAGACAGAGGCTTTGCAAAACATGCAACCCCCAAAAACCGTCAAGGATGTGCAGAAGCTAACAGGGTCCCTTGCAGCCCTTAGCCGTTTCCTATCCAAAGGAGCAGAAAAACATCTACCCTTTTTTACTATTCTTAAGAAGGAAAACCAATTTGAGTGGTCTCATGAATGCGGAGAAGCTTTCCAAGAACTTAAAAACCATCTTAGACAACTTCCGATATTGTCAAAACCAGAAAAATGAGAGACTCTTTAGTTATATTTATCTATATCCCAGCTAGCCATCATCGCTGTATTGGTCAAAGAAAATGAGGGATCGCAACATCCCATATACTATGTAAGTAGCGCCTTACAAGGGCCCGAGACCAGATATACCCCTCTCGAGCGCTAGATATTAGCCCTCGTTCATACTTCTCGATGGTTGAGACCATACTTCCAAGCACATACAATAGTTCTCCTAACCAACTACCCGATCAGGCAAATCCTCCAAAAGCCTGACGTTTCGGGGCGGATGATGAAGTGGGCCATCGAGTTGGGAGAACATGACATACAATATAAACCACGGACAGCCATCAAGGGCCAAACCTTATCCGATTTTATAATGGAGTCTGTTGAACCAGTGGAGATCGACAAACCAAACCCAACTCCGGATTCCGGAAAATGGCAACTATATGTGAATGGATCCTCCAACTCGGGGGGAAGCGGTGCTGGAGTATTACTCACCAGCCCCGAGGGAAAGGATCATCCTTACGTTCTCCATTTTGATTTTCAAGCCACCAATAATGAAGCAGAATATGAAGCCCTCATTACGGGGCTAAAGCTAGCAAAGGACCTTGAGGTCGAGGACCTTGAAATCTTCACTGACTCACAAATCGTGGTTCAACAGGTTAAAGGTGAATACAAAACTCGAGAGTACAGTCTCCAGAAATACCTTGAGATAGTAAGGCCTCTCCTAAATCAATTCCGACATTATGAGCTGAATCATATCCCCCGAGAAGGCAACCACAAGGCTGATGCACTTAGCAAACTTGCCTCCTCGGACCTCAACATAAGGTCTTCTCAAGAATTGCTAATGGAAACCCTGGCGAAGAGAAGTTATGAAGAGAGTAGCATCATGGTTGTTGACATCTCAGACACATGGATGAAACCCTACATTGAATACCTTCAAATGGGTACCCTTCCCGAGGACAAGCACCTGGCACGGAAGGTCCGAGTTAAAGCTCCGAAATATGTCATCCACAACAGTATCCTATACAAGAGAGGATACCTCCAACCCCTTCTTAAGTGTGTCAGGCCTTCTGACGTGGAACACTTAATACAAGAAACACATGAAAGAGTCTGCGGTAGCCACCAAGGCCTACGCACCGTCACCCGAAAGCTCCTACGGATGGGTTATTTCTGGCCTACGATGCTACAAGACGCCAAAAGATATATCAATTCTTGCCATCAGTGCCAGAGATTTGCCAAGATGATCCACGTACCACCGGAAAATATGATTACCATCCAAGAATCCAGGCCATTTGTTCGATGGGGCATAGATCTCGTCGGACCTTTTCCTACGGCCCCTGGTAACTTCAAGTACCTCATTGTGACCATCGGTTATTTCTCAAAATGGGTAGAGGCTGAAGCCCTAACCAACATAACTGGCAAGACAGTTATTAACTTTTGCTGGAAGAGTATCGTGTGTTGCTATGGCATCCCGAGATACATAGTGACCGACAATGGAGCACAATTTGCTAATGATCCCTTCAAGAAATGGTGTACGAAGTATGGCATACACCAGAAGCTCACCTCGGTATATCATCCAGAAGCTAATGGCCAAGTAAAGGTTACGAACCGTACCTTGGTAAGGGGTATCAAGAAGCGCCTTGAAGGAGATAAAGGAAACTGGATCAAAGAACTACCAAGCGTGATCTGGGCCCATAGAATCACGCCAGCCACAGCAACAGGAGAGACTCCTTATAGCTTAGTCTATGGGTCTGAAACGGTCATCCCCATGGAGATTGGGGTCCCCTCTGCCCGTACTTCTCAACCAACTGACGAAGATGGCACGGCCAATGAAGAAAACCTTCGTCTAGACCTTGACCTCCTACAGGAGAAGAGAGAAAATGCTACAATCCACGAGGCCAAGGTAAAGGAAAGAGTCAAGCGCTATCATGATAGGAGAGTCCGCTTGGCCACTTTCATTAAAGGAGACCTGGTAATGAGGTTGAATGAAAAAAGCAAGAAAGAAGTGGAAGGGAAGCTAGCCCCGAACTGGGAAGGTCCATATCGAGTCCTAGAATCCCATCCAGGGGGGAGCTACCTCTTGGAAACCATGAAGGGGGAACCTATATATACCACGAAGATGGAATGTGATTAACTTACGAAAGTATCACGGAAGATAAAAACTCAATGAAGAGCCTCACAAAGGTTCGAGACTATCAAGAATGTCCAAGAAGTCTCATCAAGGTCCGAGACAAATATGCTCTAGCACAAACGGTTACTCAAACTCAAACCCACTATTTACTTTACTTCTACTCTTAAAGTTATAAACTCAGATTGAAGTTTTTATACCTATCCTTATAATCAGCAATCTTAAATTCCTTTTATAAAAAGAGGATTGTTGTCTTAAGTATAACATTGATTACTATTCAAAACTATATACCTTATAAGGTATATGATTGGTCAACTTATAAGTTGTTTGGATCTAATATTCAAAAACCAATCGTTTTGAATAAAGGAGATAGGTTTGAGATAAAGTACTTCAAAAAAGTGCTTGATTGAGGTCTATAGACCAAAATGGCAGACGTGCTCGAAAATCAATTATCTCAACATAAAGAGGAGAAACCTCAAAAACAAAAGTTGAAGTTCATATCAAAGGTGTTATTACATCAGAATATGATACTTCTAAACAAGAACCTCAAAAGGGCACATAAGAGGCTAAACCTCGAGCCTAAAAAGGACATATCGAAGGTGTTATTACATCAGAATATGTTACTTTTAAATATACCCAATAGGGTTTCCTAGGACTTCACCAGAAGTGACACTAGAGAGATGGGCTATTGTCAACTTTTCTGCACACTGTGACATTAAGACCTTGTCAAAGGAGACCCAAGGAAGAAGCCCAACAATATTAAGCTCGCAGAGTATTTATCATGGATAATTGCGAGGACTTAACAACTAAGGCCGGTGCTTCTTTCCAGTAAATCATGAAGATCGAGGATGACTGAAAGATGCCAGCAAGTAAGGTAGCAAACCTGCTGGAACTACTCAGTTGAAGGATTAAGCACCTCTTCAAGAGAAGGTAAGTCAGAATACTTGGCTCTAATAAGGCTCAATAAATCTCCTGATGTTACTACATTCTTGGAGGAACCCAATGCATCCAAGAGCTCGGCCCCAGGAATCCAGCGTTTAGCAGTCAGAGCAGATAGCTTATCAGCAGCATCTGGATGAGAAAAGATCTCCTCCATCAACTTTTTCTCCTTCTTGGATTGGCATAGTTGCAAGACGCCACCCAAAATCTCATGCAGTTCAGAGGAGTGGAATAAATCCCCATACTCCTCCCTATGGCTCTAAAACTCGGGGCTACAAGCAATAAAGGCACTCCAAAGTTCTAGAAGTTGTTTGGTCTCCTCTGGATCTTTCTCCGCAGCTTAGTTTCGTGCCAGCTCCTCTGCAATATCCCGATAAGTCTCCAACTCTTTATCCTGGAACTTCTTTGCCAACAACATGTCCTCTTTCTCGGTGTCCATCTGTTTTATCCTGGCTTCCATTTGAGTCACCGCTGATGGAGCCTGAACAGGATGAGTAGGTGCTGCAGACTCGGTCGTCAGAGTCGAAAGGGTGAACTCCATCTCCTCCTTCTTTGTCCTAAAGGCCCGGCACTTTACATGTAATTCCATTACAGAATCAGGCAAATGCTGGATAACATCATTAGCTCTAGGGCCCACCGTGGACAGGTCTGCCATCAACTGTAAAAGAGGATGACACATAAAAACCCGATATCTGAGGAATTCATATAGCAGAATAAGAAAGATAATTACCCCAGCAACGAAGGGATACTTCTTGGAAGTTCTCCGAGAAGCCTGACCATCCTCTTCCTTGGGGCAATCCAGATAATACTTCAGTTTCTTCAGAGGAGCATCTTTGGATATCACCAGTTCAAGGTCAGATTCATCATTATCTGAAGACTCCCTAGCCTCAGATTCCACCTCCTCTGCCTCTTTATCTATGACCTGTAGATTGGCCTCCCATTTCTTGCTCTTTTTCTTTGAAGGAGAGGCTATATACATAAGGAAGAGCGTAAATATGCTAGATAAAAGAAGTAGATCAAACAACTGAGATGTTTTGAAACAGAAATTACCCGAAGAAGATTGATTGGAATAAGATTCACCCTGGCCTCGAGGTGATTTCCTAGAAGCCCGTTTCTTGCCCCTCTTCTTTTCTCCCTGGATTTTATCAGGGAGGGTCCAGTCTCGATCCTTTTTCAGGAAACTAGACGTAGACTTGGACCGTGGAACGTCTAGCAGATAAGAATAGGTGATAGCAGGCCACTACCACACCGAGCCATGAGCCTCCCGCACAAAACCTCCTTCCTGGAAGACAATCCTCTCCTTCAAGAGCTCCTCCACGATGCCATTCAGGTGAACAGACATCTCAAATACATCAAGAGGCACAGCGTCCTTCGGCTTCGGATTCCAATCAGGAACCTCATATTTTGTCCGATCAAAGGTTAGCCGAATGTCCTCCCACTTGCCGCTATTGTCGGGAAAAGTAAAGACCTTGCCCTTTCGAGGAGTAAGAGTAATGTGCTCGCGATCCTTGAAGCAGAACAGCAAGAACAAGCTCCTAAACAGATCCGGGCTTGGCTCATAGTCCTTCCGGGAACACCAGGAGATGAACGCCACCATTGTCACCACCATATTGGAATGAATCTGACAAGGGTGAAGCCGATGATGTTGAAGAAACTGTGAAAACACGGGGGGAAAGGGAAAACTCAAACCCTGTTGCAAGAACCTGCCATTTAGAACCCCTCGAGTGGGGCTCACAAGATCCTTGACCTGAGTGGTCTTGTCCTCGTGCCTCAAACTAGCCTCGATGGGGTACGACAACCTGCATGACTTCAAAAACTGCAGAGTATTTTCGTCGACCACCTTGGTGACATCATTCACACCCTCGGCGGTCGGAGCCCATTTATAAACTTGGGGCTCCACATTAGGGTCTACCTCTAACCCAGAAGCACCGTCGTTTGCCACTATAGCTACCGCCTGCAGCGGCATAGCAATGGTAACCTCCATCAGTTCCCCATACTCAACCTCCAGGAATAAAGTGCGTAAGTCACGAGCCACAGGGACATCCTCTCCATTGCCAGAGGGAACGCTAGAATTTGCCGACGACATGGCAATACAGAGAATGGGGGGAAAAGGTTATGAGAAGAAGACGATGAAGAAAGACAAGAGTTTGTGTGAGAATTTTTACAAAGATAAAACGCAAAATACTTGGATGAAGATTGATGATAAACACAAGGAAAAATTACTTGGCTATATAGCCAGTAATTAGCATGTATTTAAGTGGAGTAATTACCTCGACTCACGAAACGATACAAGCAATTGGAAGGTTGGTTCTCCTCACCGCCAGAAGATACAATGAATCAAGACCACGTGTCAATCCCCCAGAATTCAAGAAGGCAGATTCAGATCCAACCGTCAACGTGTCCTGATGGAATACGAAAGAACTTGAAGCTAGATATTCAGAAGGGTAAGCCTGAAAGGAAAGTCCTAGAAGGATACCCCGAGCTTAACACCCCGCGTTATTCTCCCTCGAGTTATTGGTCTTCCCTCGAGAAGCAAGCCTCTCCTTCAACCTTCGAGATGGAGTACTCTATATTTTGAAGATCTACCTTGGGGCTACTGATAAGTCCTTGGTTCGTATTCGGGCCTCATTTATACTCGGACCAGGGCTCGAGAAGGGTCGTGGGCTCGAGATACGCGGGGGATGGATCCACAGGTCCATCAATCCTAATCCTTATAAGGAATGCGTATATTATGAATGTTCTACAAGGAATATACATCTTCTAAGAGATGGTAATACAGCTATCCTAAACATGGTAACACAACCATGACCGAAATACACTTCTATTATACATGGTAATACAACCTCTATTCCCATAAGAGTTGTATTCATACCATAAATACATATCTTGGTGATCTAATGATTGTAGCCATATAAATACCCTAAGAAGTTTGGTAGACCTCTCATCTAATCTCATACTTTATACTTTACGCCTTAAGCAAATATACTGACTTGAGCGTCGGAGTGTCTATCCCCGGGACACCCGGGGCCTTTGTCTCGCAGATCAGTTCTTGAGAAGGGTTCGTGATCAAGCGCGGGTTGTAGACATCCATCACATCGTGCAACAAGATAGTCATCTCCCCAAACGGCATGTGGAATGAGTTAGTATCAGGCTGTCATCTCCCAATAAAAGCAGATAATAGTGGCATGTCAAGCAGCTTGAACATGATGGTGGGAAGATGCGATAACCCAGACGCTTGTATCCTAGTCTATACAGACGCGCTGCACTCACGAAACAAACTAGGTAGTGATTGATATATCTGAGGTAGATATTGGAATCTAATCACGCCTCGATTGGTACCACGCCATATGTCAGCTGCAATATGTCCCCCATAACTCGGTATCACACTACCATCTTCGGGGCCACCCTCCATTGGTTGTTTTACCTTCCAAGAATCACCATTATTCTGCCTTTTCTTCCCACCATTGCTAGCCCCCGCCTCATCATCATTGCACGATCCATCTGAAGGAGGGGCAAACTGACAACCCCTAGTCCTTCGTCGACCTGCCGCCGCTGGACGAGTGGGCTGTCTCACAATATCGAGTGGAACATGGCTCATACTATGACTTTGCTGCTGTACAAAAGTTCCATCACCTCGTGGGCTTGACAAGTCCAAGAAATCATTTTCATCGTTGATTTCATTAGGTTCCCAACGAGTGAAGTCAGGTTCAACATGATGTGGCTGAACTAGGGCAGTAGCCGCGTCAAATAAAGGCGGAGATGGTACATTTGTGAGGGGGGGGATGATGTCTGAACTGGGATACTATTCTTATCCTTATTCCTCTCCGACTGCGTAATTCCCCTTTCACGCGTTTGGCGGTCCTTCTTTTTAGGACGATCATTCATCTGCAACATTAAAAACATGTAAATAAATATATTTTTTGTAACATTTCAATAAACTAAAAGTCATTGAAACAAAGGAAAACGTAGATTGCTTTGATATTATTATCTTTAGTGTATTACTTTCCAAAAAATAATCTATATATCAGTTTAGTTGAACTTTTATAGACTTTAAGGGCCTGTTTGCCAGAGTTTTTTTGTAAAGCAGTTCAATATTTTTTATATTTTTTTCAGTTCTGTTCAGTTGAGTTCAGTTCAACAACAAATAAACTCTCGCAAACAGGGCCTAAGTACGCATCATTAATGAAAATTAACATCTTTATGTTCAAAATGAGATGAATCGTTAATAATTTTCTAAAATTTCAATTTTTTAATCTTAAAAGATAACAATTTTCATTCATTTATTAAACAATAATATCCCGGCTATTATCTAATTTATACATAATATTAGTCTAAAATAAAAATGTTTATTTTCAAAAATAGAATTTGGTATGCTGCTAGCAAGCCAACCCCCCTTATCTTGCTAGCAAGCTAATCACCCTTACAATGCTAGCAAGCCAACCCCCCTTCGTTTGCTAGCAAGCCAACCACCCCGTCACTGCTAGCAACATATCCACCTTTTTTGTGCTAGCAAACAAACCAACCTTCTCTTGCTAGAAAGCTATCCACCCACTGTTTGCTAGCAAGTAATCCATCGTCTCTTTGCTAGCAAGTGAACCACTTTACCTTGCTAGATATCCATCTATTATCTCTTTTCTAGCAAACCAACTAACCCTTCCTCGATAGCAAACCATGTCCACCACCTTCTTCCTAGAAAAACCACCACTGCCATGCCTCTATATATCCATCACTATATATCCATCAAACCCAGAAATTCAAAAAAATTCATAACATTCCCAGAAATCCAAATATTTCATACCATTCCCACACACCCAAAATTTTTTGTAACAATGTTCTCTAAAAACAAAAATTCTTGACGACACATCCAAAACCATGTTATCTACAAATTTACCCCAGTTATCATGGGCAACAACATAATTTCATCAAACCGAAACTATGCAAAGATACATTAACTTTAAGAATTAAAAAGAACGAATTCAAAAGGGGTAAAACAGAAAACATTTAACCAACATTAATCTCTAAGAAAACCAACCAACCTTCTCCCAACAAGGGCCGGCGGTGAAACAACGAGATTATAATGAAAGTGCTTTCACTGGCTGGAGTTGCAACTGCAGCCTCGCTCCGGCTAGAGGGCGATCCAACACTGCCACTAATTGACACCGATTGACCAGAAGCTGTTGTACCCCACGACCTAGTCATACATAAATTATAAAACAATCCTTTCCAAAGAAAATTCTAACACCAATTAGTAAGAAGTTCACATAAAGATATACAAAGAAGAGGCAATGGATTTTCCAATTAAGTTTATAGCAGTTATACCACTCAGCGGAGGCTCCTTCAATAAAAGCTACAACAATATCCTTTTCCACCATAGGAACTGGGAAACTTCTTCAGCCCCAGACATCACAAATATATGATTTAACACTTGTATATCTCAAAATCAAACAGTTAATTTTCAAAATGAGGGAAACTGGCATATTCAAAATCAATATACTTTACAAGTCATCCACCCTACAGATAAGTGAGAAAAAAAAAGCAGGAAAGGTGATATGAACCTCCCTACAAGTTATTAGTAAGATGTTGAGATGCATTTAACACGTGCTGGTAGTCACACGTGCCTATTTTTCTTTAAGAGTGAAAACAAAGGAGGAATTTATATGATGAACCTGACGTAATCTACAGCTATAGATCTTCGTATATCAATAGTGTATCACACTCAATTTTGATATCATGAAACATAATCGGAGCTCAGAGGAACATAATAGTGATCATGTGTAGAGTGCATATCAAACGTAATGAATGGAAAAAGAATGCTCGACAATTCAAGAGCGCACGCACACACAACAGATATTCATCAAGCAGTAGAAGCAGTAGATAGTAATTGCACTCTTTAACTACAAACATTCCTAATGAAACATTGAGTTCTTATAGAGCCTGGTAACAGCACGTCCAATTAGCATATGAAACTCATACTCGCAGAAAGTGGAAATTGGAAAAAAACACACATTGAGCTGAAAACATTAATCTGAGAATGCATATCAGCCACACACAAAGATATAAACACAATTGAGGCCAGAATATCACCTTTGAAGAGATATCCTGAGCAGCAGATGTAGCTACCATGGACAGCTTGCCAAATCCCTTCACAAATAACAATCACATGTTTCACTAATCACTAATAAGAAAACCACTCAAACCACCTAACTTGAGCAATGGTAAAATTAGGGAGTTTGGGTTGAGGATTAGGGAAAAATATTTAAAGAACAAAATCGAAGAGCAATTTACCTCTATGGAATCAAAAATCAAAACCCACAAATAGGAGAGCAGCGGAGCATCGATGGGGTACAATTAGATGGGAAGAGGATGCCGAAAGAAGAGATCATTCGCCGTGAAGTTCGCCGGAAAGTCGCCGTGAAGAACCCAGCGACGGAAGAACTCAGTGAACTTCGGTATCATTGATGGAGACCGTTCGTCGTGGAGAACCCAGCGACGGTGGAACCTTCACGGTGAAGTTTGGCGATGATGGAGACTGTTCGTGAAGAACTCAGTCGAGCAGGAACCCAGTTTTTATTTTTCGGTTAACTAGTTATGTTTCGGTTAACCCAGTTTAGGTGAAGGAGAATTAATTCAAATCATAACTATATTAGGATAAAGTAAATCTTGATATAAATCTGAATCAGTTTAGAATGTACTTTTTGAATTATTTTAGGATAATTTAGAAAATTATTTTCTTTTTGAATTATTTTATAAAACTAGTAAATAGTTGTATACATGTATAGTACGTGTTAGGGTGTAACTAGTAAAATACAGGTGTATAGTACGTGTTAGGGCCTAAGTAGTAAAATACAGGGCGAGGTATAGCGATTCACAAAATAAAAGAGTGCTTCAGGATTTGAACCACGAACCTCTATTATAGTAGTCAAAAACACTTACCACTACTGACAAGCGATTTCCCACATCGTAAAATGGGATTCTGCGAGATCAAAATACTATTTATAAATCACCTACAACTTCTAACTACTAGAAAGTAGATAGTGGGAAGTAAGGGTCGAACCACAAGGAGAAGGGACTTGTAAGAGTTTATTAAAGTAGAAAATAAGCATACTTATATATTATATAGAAAGCAATGTAAATAAGAGGGGTTTTGAGGTTGATTTTGATTACACTACGAAAGGAAACTAAACTATCATTAGCTAAGGAAAGTGGATGATACTAGGATTATGAGGCCTTGGGAGGCAAATGACTTCACTTTCCAACTATCAACTTATCACCGAGAAAATGCAATTACAAGGAAGTTTAGACCATTTGTCAAGGATGAAAGCATCATATTCTCTCGAATGTAGCTAGAGAGGATGATAACACCACTCAAAAGCTCTCATTGTTCATTCACCTAGATGATAGCATCATAGATAACTCAACAATGGTATTAAGATTAGAGAGAGAGAGAGACAAACTTACTCACACACCCGCGATAGCGAGAGCATACAAATAAGACATTTGATGACTAGCAAGAACCAAGACGATGATAGCATATATGTCTCGACTCCTACTTTGCTACTTTATGATATTGGAGTGAACGATTGCGTTCCACCCACAAATCTAACTAGTTGTTATGAACAATTATACGCTATAGACAACTCTTGACCCTATTTGACAATCACACATAAGGTAAATCAATGAAAGCGTTGAATCACAACATACACACATGATTGGTTCCTCATTCATATTCATAAGAGTCTCAAGTCTAGCAACTTTCATTTATCATGGCATTCCTTAACTACAATCACACAACAAGGGAAAAAACTTGTCATCACTCTAACCCTTCCATAGTCACTAATCTAACAACTAGAGATTACACTACCATTATGCTAAGTCACCATCATCATCACACTAAATTACTCTAACCAACCTAACCTAATTAATGAATATGGAGCATGAAATTGATATAAAATACAAAGCCCATAACAAATTAAGCAAGATTGAACAACATTGATGCTCAAGAATTCAAGTTCATCAAATGATAATCCAAATCCAAAGTTTAAGCATACAAGGCCCCCAAAGTTTCAAGGGAAATGAATTCAAATGCTCCCAAGGATCAAACTAAGCTATACTACAATACATGGAATCAAACTACTAATCTAAGGGAAAGAAATGGAAGAAAAGGGAAAGAAAGATGAAGAACTAGGGGTTCTACATGGTGTGTGGCCGTTTTTTCATCTTGGGGAGATAAGGGCATATTTATAGAATGTAGTGCACGGGCCGCGCTACACTCCGCGCACGTTTGTGAAGGGCCATGCTCTTTAACCTTTGATCCAATTTGCATCTTCTAGTAGTCCATTTCGAAGCTCTTGACGAGAGGAATCCAATGGTATGATCCATGTTCTCTAATTCTTTTCAGAACATTTCTAAAATCAAGGTTCAAAACGTTAGTGCATCACTTGCTCTTGAAAATGTAACTTTGACAAGGTTAGCTTTAAAGCTCCATACTTTGCACCAAATGCTACCCAAATTAGATCTCAAATGTCATAAAATAAGACTATATTTAGGGCTCATCAAATACCCCCACACTTAAACATTTCTCGTCCTCGAGAAAGAACGATTAAAGTCTAAGTGTATACTCCTAACAATTTCACAACAAAACATTTGAGACCTTTACAAAATAGGGAAATTTTTGATTAAGGGCGGTATGAGTTTCATAATTTGAAAGTGGGGTGTAACTTTGGCATAATTTCTAAAAAGGGCGGTAATTTATTAGTCTATATTCATGTAATTTAAATAATTATTTAAAGACATGTATACCCCTGTTTAGTATTCTAAACTTTATTATAAATTTAGTTCAGTTTAGTGGAATCTAACTTGATTAAAATTTAATTCTGTCCTGTCTAATGCTTTAAATATTTGTTGAATTTCAATTTAGTTCACACTGAAAGAATTCAAATCAGTTCAATTTTGCTAAATTCCACGAAGGTCATTTGATGTTTCATCCCAATTTTTATAATTCAGTTCAGTTTTATTAAGTTTGCAAAATTTTGATTTAAATTCACATAAATAATATATTAATTTTTAAAACTGAATTTGAAAAAACTTAATGAAACTAAACTAAATTAAAATTATACAAAATAAATTTATTATTATTTCAACTTTATTAAATTTAGTGAAATTGAACTGAATTGAATTCAATCTAAAATATTTAGATGTTGAAAATAATCTGAATTGAATTAGAGTAAGTTAGTGAGTTCAAATCAAACTGAATTAAATTGAATTCAACTGAATAAAAAATTGAATTATGACTACTAAACATGGGTATATATGTCTTTGAACCAATATTTAAATTAAATGAATATAGACTAATAAATTTCCGCCCTTTTTAGAAATTATGCAAAAGTTACACCCCACTTTCAAATTATGAAACTTATACCGCCCTTAATCAAAATTTTCCCTACAAAATACAAACTTTCTTTAAGATGAAAACACAAGAATCATGTCTCATGTTCTAATCCTAATGAGAGTTCTACCCAACCCCCCAATGTCATTATCAAGAACCAAGAGTGTGCCAAATTACAAGTACAACCCATAATAATTACCTTGACACAACCCTACCCAAAATGATCACAAAATATATCACAAAAAGAGTAAACAAAATGAGACCGTTGGAACACGAGCAAGTTTACCTCTCCTTTTGCCTATGCGCCTTTCAGTTTTCACATAGCCACTTTTTTTTCTTTTTTTTTCTTTTTACTCTCCTTTTGCCTAGGTTATACCTAACCTCTCATATTTCGCACACTCTACTTTTGCCTAGGTTATACCTAGCCTCTCATTTTTGGCACACTCTCCTTTTGCCTAGGTTATACCTAGCCTCAACAGAAACTGTGTTCAATAGGCACAAAATAAGTTGCATTCACAGCAGATGCAAAGCAGTCAAGACTAAGCATGGGACTCATCCATCACATCTAACCCCTCTGGTTGCACCAGAGTCGGATTGGCGAATGCAGCCTCAACGATTTGCTCTCCTTCACCTGGCTGGCCAACCACATTGCTTCCACCAGCTTCTTCCTCTATCACCATGGCACCGGTGTCGGGTTCCTGCGGCTGTGGGTTCTGCTCCTGCACGGTCTGCTCCTCTGGTTGGACAACGGGCTCATCCTCCACAAAGTGAGTATGAAACTCAGGGGGGGCTTCATCGTCGCTGTAAACCAAGGTAATTCCCTCTTGCTCAGCAAAGCTGCGAGTTTCTGATTGGTGGCCCTTGATCTCTCAACCGGCAGCATCGAGTTGTAGCTGCAAAGAGCTCATGAACTTTGACAGCCTGTCCACCCAACGCTCCTCCAGTCCTGACACATGATATATCCGAATTTCAGTCAAATTTTCCAGAAACTTAATCCCTAGACTCACATGGACATAAATAAAATACAACCTGACAAACAAAAATCACAAGTTTACCTGCTTCCAATGATGCAGCAGCCTTTCTAGCATTCCTCGCAGCGGTTTCCGCGGTAATCTTCTTCTTGAATTTCTTCCCTACATCGTCATACTCAATGAGCTTATGATCCAGCCAGCTCTTGGTATAGTAATCCTATGGTTCAGGTTGACTCATTGGCAGACACCGACATTTCTCCATCGTCGCTGTCACCAACGAGCCATAAGGAAATTCCTTATAGTCAATCCCAGCAGTCTTGTCCATGTACTTCTCTATGGTGTATCCTGGATTCAGCGCGAGGCCCTCCATAACACAGTAGAACAACATCAGGTTGCCTATGGTATACTCACTAGGGTGGCCACCAGATGGCTGTAGATGCAGCGCTATCAACTCATAAACCAGCCTATCCTCAATGGACAATGCAGCCGGAGGATATTTATCGGCACTAACAGGTCCATTCCCATCTATCTTAAAGTACTTTTGGCGCATCTCAAGTAGGTCTAGTGGGTAACCTTCATTCTTCTTAGGCCAAGCTTGCTGAAACCATATTTATAGGGGGCCATCAGCATTGGCAGGCTTCAAGATACTAGAATCTACGTATGGACAACCTATTGCCTCATTGATTGTGAACTTATTAACATGAATCAACGCACCATTAACCTTAGTTGCATCTGGGTAATTCTTATCAGTCCCTAAGTTCGCATAGAACTGAACTACTTCATCACGATAGGTGGGCTTGGTCAAGGTAATCAACTTATCAAAATGACTGTTCTTAAACTTAGAAATCACATAATCGAGATGCAACTCACTGATTTTTGCCGGATCAAGGAGCCTGGTCTCCACAGCGTGCCTAGAAGCCCAACAGATGTAACGTTTCGTCCCAGCCGGATTGAAGAAATCTGTGCTGCCGCCGGGATGTGATCTGGACGGCGGATGACCCCTTTCTGTGAGTGATTTCTTCTCCGGCCGAACCCTAGCTTGTGCGTTAATCAGAAGCACGTTGTCGCTGGGCACATCGGTCTCCTTCCCAGACGGTTCAGGCGCACGCCCTACTCCTTTCAAGCCCATTGTTTTCCTGCCCATTGTTTGCTGTGGCGCCGGTGAAAAAATCAGAGGATTTTTAGGTGGTCGGAGGGAAGCTTTCTGTGTTTGTTATGATGAGAATGATGGGTTAACTTTTCTAGATCTGGACAAGGGAGTTGACTTACGTAAATATTTTGTTTCTTTTTAATTTTTTCCCGAAATATTAAGTGGTTCCTATATCAGAACAAGTTTCACCTGTGTGCCACGCCAGCTTACTTATTTTTTATTACGTATTTTATTAACAAATAATAGGCCATAGACATGTTCCGTTATCGGAACAAACACTTTTTCATTAAAAATATTACACGGGCCAATACAAGTATGACAGCATTTGGCTTTATGGATGTGGTTGAGATCCATTCAATGAGAGCAGCTTTGGCAGGAGTAAAGAATGAATCTCTCCAAAACCCTTGTCTTCTTTCATCCTCATAACTACTTGGTAAGCACATGCATACATCTTGTCTCTTCTGTAGCAAAGCTTGATTTTGTAAAGTTTTGATTCTCTGAGTTGTGCACCTTTAAGAACTTTTATGATTCTCTGTTTTTTGGCTCTTCTTTGTTATTTTTGAATCAAAATCAAGGCTTTATTACTTATCCACTAGTAATCTTTAATATGGATCTGGGATTTGCATGCTTTCACCGACAACGTTTTTTTTGGATCTCATTTCCCTCATATTTAGTTTCATGACATGTTTAGCCATATATTCACATCAATAATACCACAATTAAGGGCAATATTATTTCATATTATGTCTACTAAATCTAAGTGGACAATATGGAGAGAATGAGAGTCTTATGTGTTTACAATCTATTGTGTTTGCAATTGAAGTTAGATGTAAATACCTTACATTATTTGTAGATATCATGGGATGATCAAAAAATCCTACAAACAAAAAGGTGAATGTTGAAGTGGAAGACGATGTGGAAGACAATGTTGACAACAACCTAAATGGTGAGAATGACAATCCAATTGTCTCGATTAGAGATATAACTCATTGTAGAGTTCTAGAGAGGAGAAGGAACAACAACATCAAAACACATCTCACTTTCGATATCGAGGGTGAACCTATATCCGACGAGGCACCAAAGTGGTCAAGTTGGGTGAGTAGGATTGCAAGAAGAAGGGTGGACATTACGGTTGAGGATTGGCGTAAGGAAGATGATAGTTTGAAGATGTCACTTTGGGAACTATGCATAGTAAGGAGAAATTTTATATATTATTCATGTATTTAATTTTGCAATGATGGTTCAATCTTTACATACGTACATATAGGATCCCTTTGAGAAACAAGCTCCCGACATGGATGAGGTGATGAAGAAGTGCTTGATGAAATTGGGAAATCGTGCTAGGGATTTCTGAAATACTTTATCACGAGATTTTGTGAGGAAGCCTAAGTATGACCGACCCGTGTGGGAATATTTTCCTTGCATCCAACAAGAGACATGGGCTATTTTCAAGCAAAGATGCGAAGATCGACAACAAAATGTTAGTATTTATGTAATAGAAGTGACACTCTTGATGTTTTTTGTCTTAACATCTTCCTTGCGTGTAGGGGATAACCTTGGAAATATCTCTCCTTGCAAAGCTTAATTTAACACCTCACACGGCCGGTCGCGCGGGGTATAAAGGTGTTTGCAAGAAATTGGTTGTTGAAAATCATGAGATAGAGGTAAAAGACTTGATGGCCAAGGGCATGAGTGAAGAGGAAGCAAGGGTGACGGCTAAGAGGAAGAAGCCCACCGACTTCCTACGAATTGACTATTTTGTTAGAGGTCGTCAAGCCAAAGATGGGAGTGTTCAACATGATGGTAACAAAAAGCTTATGAAGGACTTGGTGAGGAATGATTTGTTTTTACTATATACATTCTCATTATTCCTTACTAGGATCAAGCTATTGTTAATATACATTCACTATATATGTTTTCCTTACATAGGATGATGCGCGCCAACGCGAAATTGCCGGTGAGTGGGTAGCTACACCTAACCATGACATTCTTGTTGAGGCAACGAAAAAGAGCGAGCACTCGGGAAGAGTTCGAGGTTACGGAAATTACAAAAATCATAGGGATGTGTTTGGTCCTCATAAAGCCACACAACAAGGCTTTTCAAACCAAGTGAGAAAGGAATTTCAAACACGGGATAAAACTTTGGATGCACACGATCTATTGATTCGGAAGTTGTTCAAAATGGATGGTGTCGAACTACCAGACAATTTGGATGATGTTACTATGGCGTGGGAACCTCCATCTATAGGCTCTCATCACTCCCCCGTCGAAATTGAAGTGAATGGAGCAATGGAGCGACCTATAAAAGAAGTGGTTGACAACGCCGTTCCTTGCAAGCCGACAAACAAGGTATATTTCATCCCAAATTCTATGTTTAATGACATATAGAGTATTTTTTATTATTATAATGACTAACACCCTAATTAAATTACTCTATTAGCCTTTACCATTTACTTATATGTGGATCGGCCAAGTAGTAGGACTACGCTCCATGTTGGCAATTCGGCCAAGTAGTAGGACTACGCTCCATGTTGGCAATGGATTGTATGAGCCATCTATGATCTCTCACCATGGAGCCACCATTTCCGATGGAGTTGTACGCGTTTCTTTGGACTTAGCATTAGTTCCAAGTGCTAATCTTCCCAAACCGGAGGAAGGTATTGTTACGGTTGGTGAGGGTGAAGGGCATTTTCTTCTATGGCCTCGTAGATTAGTTCGGGTATTATCTCTAAACGAAGGGCTACCAAGTTACGTTGCCATTACCCAACCTAAGGAGGTAACAGCAAAGCAACAAAAATCCCCCTTAGCCATTTTGGAGAATCCCGGTCTTGAACCAATGCCACAATTTGTTGGTGTGCTCTACAATTGGATGCGCACCAATGATCAACGATCTACTTATGTTTTCACTAGCCCACCAAAAGTGTCTGGGGTTGCGCGTGACTTAATAGTTTGTTGGGAGGATTTTGATGACTTTTGGCAATTCAAAGACATTCCCGACACGATCATGGATCTCAATCAAATGTGAGTTTTAAGTATTTCATTTCAAATATACATACTTTCATTCTCATGTGTTTGATATTTCACTAATTTTGGTAATATTGCTATTGTTGGAAATAAGATATTTGGATGCCTTTGCCAAAAAGAAGGGAAAAGGATTTATAGGAATGATATGCCCCACCACAATCCAAGATCTTGGTTGCTCGGATAACGATCGACTTGAATATCTTCTACGAGCATTTGGTCAAAAGGATAAACACTTTTTCTTGGCCCCATACCTTGAACTGTAAATTCTCTATTACCCTAAACATATAATGTTGTCGCTGCATTGTGAACATGAACTAACCTTCACTTCATTTTTTTCAGGGATCATTGGCGATTGATCAACATCAACTCTAAAACGAAGGTCGTACATTGGATTGATCCTCTCCACCCCCCCCCCCCCCCCCCCCTCTGATTTGATTATAAGTCTCATATCAAAGGCACTACATGCTACCAACCCGGAAAAATCTATCAAGGTTGAGGTGATTGAAGTGAAGGTACTACTACAATTCTTATCTCAATTCGTTATTTCACCATTGCACCCAAAGTTTGTGTGGTTAACATGTTCTCGCAAAATCTTATTAGTTCAAGAAACAAAGCAGTAATTTTGAGTGTGGATACTACACAATGTTGTTTGCAACCCAGTTAATCCGGATTTTGCAACCACACAGCTTGGCCGTACACAACGTATGATGTTCTAACTTCTATATTTCCTTTTTTACCTTATGCACATTTTCTTGAGTCAATCTAGTAAATATAAATATCTTTTGTTGTAGCTTTTGCCGAAGGATATCACCCCTTACACCTTAGCTGAGATGAATGCGGTACGGAACAACCTTGCACACTACGTTACTACCATTCGCTCTAACGTCCTTGGTACCCCCATCGTGTAAGCCATCCATCCTATAGCAATGAATGTATGCTTCTTTATGCAAGTAGGAAAAAACGCTTGTTTCCTTTGTGTGTTGTTGCTTTTTGGGCTGCACTTTTGTTGGCACGCTGAGACCGAAACATCGCACGCTTTCGGAACCTTCCAAAATTGGAGGGAAATTTTGAAATCAAAACGACCCCATTTTATAACGCCGTACATACCTTCCGGTACCAGAACCAAATATATAACAAGCACTAAAGCCAGGAACCTGTACCCACATACGTCATCATGACAACCACTTCCGGATCCGGAAGAAGTTAGATGACGTTACCCATTTTGTCATCCGTTCCGCAAGAGGAATCTATAAAAAAGAACCGAACGTACACCTGCTTCAGGAAGATCCACGATAATCAGTGGGGTGCTTTTCTCTGTTCCGTTATCGGAAGAATGTACAAAACAAAATCTCATTTATTCCAGCTTCCGCAACCGGAACGACCTCGTCAACACCTCGTCGTCAAAGTTGTTCCGATACCGGAACGTCTATGTGAAGTTTATAAAAAAACATGGTTATGCCGTTTATCTCAGATCGACCACCCACGGCGGGCAGAACCGCCGGCGTAGGGGGGGGGGGAGACCGCCGTTATTTCGTGGCGCATCCAGTAGTGTGCTCTTCAAAATGTAACTTTGACAAGTTTAGCTTTAAAACTCCTTACTTTGCACCAAATGCTACCCAAATTAGATCTCAAATGTCATAAAATAAGAGTATATTTAGTGCTTATTAACTACACAAGCTGATGCTTATTTATACAAGTCACCAACTACATATTATATAGTTGTATTAAATATAAAACCTCCCGCTTTTAATTTAAAACCTATTTATTATTATTACAAGTACTTTTAACTAAAAACTTCTGCATTTTAATGTACAATATATTTAACATCAAACATTCTAATAACCTTCTTATTTTAATCCGTAACCTATTAAAAAATTAAACATTTTATTTTTAATTTAAAACACAGTATTTTATTTTACAACCAATTAAAATCAAACATTATATTTTTAATTGAAAACCTCGTTATTTTAATCTACAACCTGTTAAATAGCAAACATTTTACTTTTAATTGAAAACCTTGGTATTTTAATCTATAACCTGTTAATATCAAACATTCTAATTTCAGTTGAGAACCTCCAGATTTTAATCTACAACCTATTAAACATCAAACATTCAAATTTTAATTAAAAACCTTGGTATTTTATTCTATGGCCTATCTATAAAAAATCAAAATTCTACTATTAATTTAAAATCTCGGTATTTTAATCTACAACCTATTAAAAACCAAACAATATAAGCTTAATAAAAAAAGTCCATATTTTAATGTACAGCCTATTAAAAAAATTAATCTACAACTTTTAAATTAAATTCTCTAAAATTTTCATCTTATAAACAACGGAATTTTAAAATAATAACATTAAAGTTTTAACATAAAACAAGTAATGTTTATTTTGTAAACTTAAAGATTTTAAATGTCCAAACCAAAATTGTAAAAATTCATTAATAGGAACGTGGCCAAATAAACAGTACAAGCCCAGTGAATGGTGTGGCCCATTGAACAGTAATGGATTAGTGAATAGTCACGTGAATAGTACACATTTTTTTAAATTGCAATTAAAAACTTTCTTGTTTTTACTCTACACTCTCGTTACTATTTAGTCATTGGTCTATAATATAGACGGTCTCTCTAGATACTACCTCTTTTAAAAATTGAATAATCCAATAAAGTATAAAAGAAAGCATGATATGAACAAAAATGAAATATTTTATAAACAGAAAAAAGAATAAACCTTAATTAGAAAAAAAAGAATTAAAATATAATATGTCATAAATATATGTAAAGAATATTACAAATTGAGTAACTTATTTTGAGTTGTTAAAAGAAAAAAAAATGTAAAAGAAAGGATTCAAACTCAAAACAAATTCTGTATAAGGCTTTGGTCTCACCACTGCTACACCATTAATTCCAAGTTACATTACAAAAAAACAGACCCCATCAGGTGATATCCCCAAAACCAAAACTCGAAACATTAGATTTTATGAATTAATCACGCTCCTATTGAAACCCAAACTAGATGGGGCGAACAGAATCATAGTCATATTAGCTTGTCCTTTTGAAAAAACATACGATTGTAATACACAAAAAGAAAATAAACGGTGGCTATATCCGAGATGTTGATGTTTACATGCGAACGAATTGTTTAGCATCCGATCAAGACCACAGGTACGGACAATCATCGACGACTACTGTTATTCCGGAACCGATCCATCGGAAAACCCCATCTGTGAATGCCGAAATTAACGGTCGGGATTCCTTGCTGGATATGAGCTTGTTATGTGGCCAGAGGAAGGAGGACTTTATACTTTTAGAAATTGTCGGTTGAAAAGATTTTGTTAATCTTGTGTTTGCCTTAGTTGATCCAGAATTAACGCAAGGTAAAATGAAAGCAATTTCATCAAAATACCCACAGGGTAGAAAAGAAAGAGGTCCGCATTGGTCCTGATGGGCCAATAGAAAATTAAAACAAAAATGAAATTGATTAACTGACCAATTAAAATCGACAACATCACTGGGGGCGACGCCTACGGAGGAACACAATTTATATCGTACATCGGGCGTACGTACCCCGAAGCCCGTATTTATAAATAAAAATAATTATTCATTCATTTTTTACTAAGGTAAATCACGTTGAATATTAACCGTACTACCCACATTTATTTTACGTTGAATATTAAACGACCCACGTTTGTTTCTGATATTTTTCATCCGGTAAAATAAACATTCTTTTTTGACGCGTCGATGACTCATTCACAACAACGTGCCACCCTTTATCTGGTAATATTCTAAAAGAAAATACGTATCTGTTTTAATTTATCTTACACGCGGAGTGTTTTATTTTATTTCAACGCCGATCCGATCATAATCGTTTGTAAATGAAATACTTATTCATCCTAATATTCATTACTGGAAATGTCGCCGGAGACGTCGCCGGTGCACGGCGGTCGGATCAAAACGCCGGTGACCTAGGTTTTCGAGTTCGAAAACCCCTCGGGTAAGTTGTTAGAAATTTCAGACGGCGTAAATATTGAAAACGCCGTTTGACACAATGTTCGAGCTTGAAATGAAGATGAATGTAGTAGAGTGTTGATCAATTTAAAGTGTTTAAGTGTAGGTGAAGGTTTAAGATTAGAAAGAAATATACCCTTATTAAGTTTAGAAATCGAAAACTTAATAAGGTCAAGTTTAAGATTAGTAAAAAGAAAGACACTTGCTAGTACCATCTTTCATTTTCAAGGTGTGATGTTTAAGGAATCGGAAAATGTATAACAAATCTTTCGAGATCGAAAGTAATGTACCATATTGTGATGACGTGGATGTTTTCTTTGATATTGTTATATTTGCGAAATCGTAATTATAGGAATTAGAATCAAAGAAGTTTTTCTATAATTAAAGTCACATGCTTGATTTGTAAAGGGTTGGCTGTACAGTTTACGAATTCGAAAGTTAGTAAGAGTGGTTTATGCTTGCATAGGATTTTCGAATTCGAAAACCCTTTGTGATTTACTAAAATGGTCTGACGGGCTGAATGTTTTGAACTGTTAGCAACTTTTGTTAAAATCTTTGGAGGTCCTAGATTCAACCCAAAAGTTTGGGAGCTGATTTGTGAAGGTATGTGTGTGTAAATCTTGGTCTTTGATTCCCTCTCAAATCCCAATTATCGACATGTATGTATCTTTGATGACATCGGTGTATGCGAGGTCACTTGCCTTGATTTTGTTTTGTAATTGTAAGATTGTGGATGTGTAGTATAATGGGTTATTGGATACTGGTTAGTTAGGTCTTATTTGCATGTTACGTGCATGGTGCAACCACATTTTTTGACTGGATTGCTTGGTTTTGTTTAGGTTGTATTGCTTGTGCCTTGTTCGACACATAGATATATATATATACATATATATATATACATATATATATATATGGATCGTGCTCGTATAATTGAATAGGATGCGCGTACCGGTCCTGAATACCGGAGGTTGGTTGAACATTTCATTGATGTTGCAACAGAACATGCGAGAAGTGAAAATTGTTCTGGAATTAGGTGTCCTTGTAGAAAATGCATGAATGATGCTAATTTAGGTGTTGCTAGCGTTAGGGGTCACTTGATTATGCATGGTTTTGATAAAAGCTATATAATTTGGGTATGGCATGGCGAGAATCACGATGGTGGCATTAGGGAAGAACAAAATAATGCTGAGAAGGGAGGGCAAATTTGTGAAATGAAATGTGATGATAAGTTGACTGATTTGAAAAACGACGTGGCTAGGCATTTTGTTGGCAAACCAGAAGCTTTAGAAGCCATGTACATGAATAAGAAAACTCCGTTGTGTAAGGGCTCGGGTCACACAATCTTGAGTGCGACTCTGCAAGTTATGAATTTGAAAGCTAAACACGGTCTTTCTGATAATGCGATGACGGAATTGCTAGGACTCATGACAGAACTACTCCCTGCTGACAACAAGATGCCAAATCGCAGTTATGCAGCTAAACGGGTGTTGTGTCTAATGGGAATGGAACTTGAGAAAATTCATGCATGTCCTAATGTTTGCATGTTATATAGAGGGGAGGAGAATGAAAAACTGGATAGGTGTGCAGTTTGTAATGAGCCGCGGTACACAACAAAGAAGGAGAAGTTAGACGTGGGAGCAGAGGTGTCGAATAGAGGGAAGAAACCAACACCTGCTAAAGTTGTTTGGTATTTACCTATCATTCCTCGGTTGGAACGGTTATTTTCAAATAGACGTGATGCAAAAAATTTGACGTGGCATTGTAGAAGAAATCGTCCCAAGGATGATGTGATAAGACATACTTCTGATGGTGATCAGTGGAAGAAAATAGATGAGTTATATCCTCCGTTTTGTAAGGAAGATCGGAATTTGAGGTTAGGCTTGTCGACCGATGGAATGAACCCTTACGGGGACATGAGTAGCATGCACAGTTCTTGGCCAGTCATGGTGGTGATATACAATTTGCCCTCTTGGTTAACAATGAAAAGAAAGTATGTGTTGCTGTCCTTGATGATTTCAGGGCCTAAACAACCAGGAAATGATATTGATATATATTTGGCGCCACTAATCGATGATTTGAAAAATTTGTGGTACGGGAAGAATTGGACATATGACGGATATCGGAATGAATGGTTTAAATTGAACGCTGTGTTGTTATTCACTATCAATGACTATCCCGCGCTGGGTAATCTTGCTGGCTACTCAGTGAAAGGGCATTTGGCTTGTCCGGTATGTGAGGAAAACACCTGTTATTGCCAACTAAGTCATGGGAAGAAGACAGTGTATCTTGGACATAGGAGGTTTTTGCCTACGGATAATGCGTTGAGAAAAGCTAAGAAATGGTTTGATGGAAAAGTAGAAGGACGGGATGAACCTGTTCCCATCTCTGGACCGGAGATTCTAGAAAAAGTGAGAGACATGGAGAATGACTTTGGCAAAAACCATAAAAAGGCCAAGGTATGTGGACCGTGGAAAAAGTGTAGTATCTTTTTTGAATTGCCATGTTGGGAGTATTTGGGGGTGCGACATTGCCTGGATGTTATGCATATTGAAAAGAATGTTTGTGATAGTCTTATTGGAACCTTACTCGATATTCCAAGTAAATCAAAAGATGGTTTGAAGAGTAGAAAGGATTTGAGCAGAATGGGATTAAGGGAGTCGATTGTACCTGTAGAAGTAGAAGGGAAAAAGTTTTTACCACCAGCTTGCTACAATATGTCTGAAGTTGAGAAGAAAAGGTTTTGTGAGTTTTTGAAGGATGTGAAAGTTCCCATGACATACGCTTCTAAGATAGGCAGATGTGTGAGTGTGGAAGATTGTAAAATTGCTGATTTGAAATCGCACGATTGTCATAATCTTATGCAGGAGTTGATTGTTCTCGCACTCCGTGGGAGTTTGCCCTCGCATGTGCGCAGCTGCATTAATCGCTTATGTCTTTTTTTTAAAGGCATATGTCGCAAGGCAGTAAGCCGTAGAAAGCTGGACAAACTACAAGCTATGGTGGTGGACGTACTGTGCAGGCTTGAGATGTATTTTCCTCCCTCTTTTTTTGATATTATGGTCCATCTGATTGTTCATTTGGTAAGAGAGGTTAAGTTGTGTGGGCCTGTATTTTTAAGGTGGATGTATCCTTTTGAAAGGTACATAAAGATCTTCAAATGTTTTGTGAAGAATAGGTACAGACCAGACGCTAGCATAGTGCAGCGATATGTTACAGAGGAGTCGATAGAATTCTGCATGGCTTACATCAGTGAATCAAAGACGGTTGGTATTCCGCAGGGGAGGCATAATGCTAGAATTGACGGTCACGGTTTGAACAGAGGCAAGTTGTTAAATCCAAGTGCTATTGATTTGTGTACCGCTCATTTGTATGTGTTACGCAATCACTCTGATGTGACCCCTTATATCGCCAAACACATGGATGAAATTCAGAAACGACATGGTAATTGGAAAGAGGAGCAAGTTGTAGAGGAACATGTGAGGACATTTGGTGAATGGTTAGAAGAGCATGTACAATCAGGTGAACATGAGGAGAATGTGTAGTGGCTATCAAGTAGGCCGAATCCAACAGTTGTTTCCTTTACAGGGTACGATGTTCACGGGTACACTTTTGGAACAAAGGCACAAGATGACAAGGGAATTTCTCAGAATAGTGGAATTTCAGTAATTTCAAATGAAATTTTCCTTCAAAATGACGAAGGAGGGAGTGCCTGTTACAAGGACAGCAGACACTATGGGACCATTACCGAAATCTGGGAGTTAAATTACGTTGGTACAAAAGTTGTTGTTTTTAAGTGTGACTGGGTACATCCAGATGCGGTGTCTAAAGACGATTCAGTTTGCATCACCCTCGTGAACAGGAAACGACGTGCGTTCAAAGGAGATGCATTCATACTTGCAACGCAAGGCGATCAGGTTTTTTATGTCCCGGATCTAGCTAATCGCGGGTTGGAGGTAGTTTTGAAGGGAAAGAAAACGTATGTCGGTGACGCAGAAGAAGAAATAGAAAATGCTGACTTATCTGATATACCTTTAGAAGATGTTTGTGAGGGATTTAGCCTGCGGGAGACTAGAAAGAACTTGAAGAGATATCAAAGCCGGTTGGATCACGACGAGGGTGTTTGGATAAATGATAAAGGAAATACGCGTAAAGGAAGAAAGGTGAAGGTTAAACGGAAGAAAAATGTTGTAAAATAATGATTTTGAACTTTGTTAAGTTTAATTTGATTCTGAATTTAAGTTGCACAAGTAATCTCAAATTTGGTGTTAATACTACTTGGTAGTTTGATTGTGGATTTTTGTAGTGTTTTATGAGTTTGTAAAACTGTAGTTATGATTCCGAACTCGAAACCATAATCGCCCGAAGGTTTACGACTTCTAAATACATGTAACTGAAGTACTTTGCCAGACAGTAGGTTCCCCTATATGTCACCCGTTTTAGAAACTGAAATTACTAAAACACCAGGTATTTTAGAATTCGAAAAGTAGCTTACTACATAGTTTTTGAATACTTTAGTTAAACGGTCAATTGAACAGAAGGATACCCTATATGGAACCCGAACAATGAAATGTGCAAAATTTTGTAGATAAATAAGTTTAGAACTCGAAAATAAAGATGTAATATGTTTAGAATTCGAAAACATAGTTTTTGAATACTTTAGTTAAACGGTCAATTGAACAGAAGGATACCCTATATGGAACCCGAACAATGAAATGTGCAAAATTTTGTATGTTAATAAGTTTAGAACTCGAAAATGAAGATGTAATATGTTTAGAATTCGAAAACATGTATTTGTATTACAACTTACGACTTCGAAACAAGGTGTGAATATGATAAAAAAAATACAAATGGAAGAGTTTGACATTGTTGGCTATTAAATGACTTAACATTAAGAAAAGATTCAGAAATACAGTTTCGGCACACTTTTGCCAATTATCGCAAGAGTTTTAAAAGATTGCGATGTAGCCCTAGCGACATTACAACTAGTTTACAATTGGCCAAAAACAAAAGCATGCAAAACTGTATACTATTACTAACTCCCCACATTACTTGAATTAACCAAGCCGGCAACCTCAGGGGAAGTCGAGATCAAACCCGCGACTTGACAACGACCTTTCCATGGCGGACATCTTCTTCTTTGCATGGAAGACCTTCTTTCTCGTTGCCATTATACGACTAGTCTTGTCCTTAGCATTGCCATACATCCGCTCAGCCATTGAGTACAGTTCAGCATCGGTCATCACTGCGACGAGACATTAAACACAAAATAGTTAGTAATAAACTCATCAAGCCTATTCAATCACATGAAATTTCCGCTTCAGAAAAAGTTTCTTACCCGCGTTACCTTTTGCACGCTTGTTCTTCACCGGGTTGACCTTTGTGATCCAAGCACCATCCACCAAGTCATAGCCTCGGTTCTGGAAGTACTGAAGCCCGTAGATCCTGCAGGGAACGGGAGGGCTCTGAAACTTAAAGTCCGGCTTCATCTTCTGGAGGAGCTTGGTTATCAAGCCGCCGTAAGGGATATTCCAATACTGTTTGGTCACTCCCATCTGATTCAACATGTGCTTCATTATTGTATAGCCGGGGTTGATTTTTCGCCCGAGAACAACATAGTAGAACAAGATAGTAGTGGTGCTTGTTGGCTCGCTCACATTCTTCGGAGAAGGAACTAGAATCCTATGAACGAAGTCATACAAAACTCGATGTGCCGGCGTCATGCATTTCAGGTTGTACACATGTGCGGCCTCTTTATCACCAACAGGTCTTCCAAAGTAGGAAGACGCACATGCACATCTATCTACACCACCAGGCAGGCTAAATCCCAGGCCCAACCATCCATTTGCATTGTACACATTCAAATGAGCATCACCGCTGCTATTCTCTATATCCTCAGCCGTCTTATAAGCGCAGCCTACCAACTCATTCAGAATCCACCAGCTAACCTGGAATTCTTGCCCATTAACCATAGTTTTATACAAAGACCCATCAACCTCAGTTAGATTTGCATAAAACTGACAGCTTTCATGCAAGTAAGCTGGCGCATCATTCACCATTAGCTCCCCTACCTGCTGGATGTTCATCAGACCAACTAACTCTCCAAACCCTAGCTCTTCTACCTTACTAGGATCAACATCATATGGATCCAACAACTTGCCCTCTAGGTAATACTTAACATACCTATCATGACATTCCTTATCAAAAAAAAGTTTGGGATCATACCCTTCTCTGCCTCTGCGAACCAAGAGCTTCCTTTTGAACGGATTCTTCGGCCGTGCCTTCGCCGCCGTGGTGTCGCTGGGTGCCATCTTGCCGACGTCGAAGATCTGTGAGTATGGGGCTTAGGGTTTTGTGATTTGGGGATTTGGGGCTTAGGGTTTTACGAATTGGGACTTTTGTGAATTGGAGTTTCTGTTTTGGGCGTTTTTTCGTCATATATACTGTATTACTTTCGAACTCGAAAATACTGCAACTTGTGTAGTCTAGGTACTTTACTCTTTCGAAAATTCCTTGAAAAAACTATAAGATTTTTTCGATGTCGAAAACATACACCCCTGAATTGACATATAGATTTTAGAAGTAACTTTTTTGCTTCTTTTTCGATTTCTGAAACTATGTATACAATAACTAATTTGTTCGAACTCGAAAGAAACCATAATTGTTTGAGTACTAAAAATGTAATGAAGAGTAATAAGGCTAGTTTTCGGAAGCGAAAAGTTGGTCCACACGGGTTTAGGGTTTAGCTCATGGGTTGCAATGATGAAATACCTTTAGGTTTAGAAAACTTGGTGATTACAGTATATTTTCGAATTCGAAATATACGACCAGACTATATCAATGAAGATTTGTTAAAATAAAAATAAAGATAATTTAATTTCTTTTTTTTACAACTTGCCTGTCAACGAGGATATGTTCGCCTAATAAAAATTTATACAAACCAACCATCCATACATTAACGTTATTCAATAAATATTAGTGAAGGGGTGTGCACATTATGTGATTCATATAGATTACCTGAGTATGACAATACAACAACAAGTATAAACGGTTCGATATAGACGAATGCTTGCTGTTAACTAAGCAACGGTTTCAATAAGAGCGATATATAAGAATGGTTGCAGTTACTATCACATAGACATCCGAACATTATACATTATCATTATGCAGGGAACATTAGCTGACACGTCAAGGGGTGCTAATTGACCCCGTACCTCAACTCGTGAGTAGTTCGAGATTGTCTCAGTCAAAACTCGGTCACAACTCGACTTGATTTAGCTTGACTCGAGATCGACTCGACTCGAAAGGTTAACAAGTCGAGTTCTAGGAAAACCTAACTACTCCACTCGAAAAACTCGATAAGTGTAATTAGTTATAGTTTTATAATATTATAAGGTTACACTATATTAGTTCAATAATCTAATCTAGTTAGTTTTCATTTAATACTCAACATTGAACAAACTAAATATTTACATTGGTATTTACAATAATAATTTCTTTACGTATATGTAAAGACAAATATTTAATTAGAAATTTGCATAGTACAGACTCTATCAAAATAGGTCACTTAATTAGGCATTTTACTTATTGTATATTTTTCATGGTGGTATAAAATATATTAATGTCAAACATACAAAATCTTTATTTTATCATTTGTAATTAAGTGATACAAAAAGATACTTTGTATTAATGGTTTGGATGAAGGTTACTGAATAATTTAAAATACGCTATTAATTTGTAGATAAAATAGTTTAATTTGTATTTGAATAGGGAAAACATAATTCGAGTTCAAACTCGCGATTCGAGTCGATAATCGATATATAATAACGAGTTCGAGTTAAACATGATATCATTAACACTCCCGAGTTGCCGAGTTGAGTCGAACATGCATGGTTAATATAGTTTTCTAGTCGAGTCGATTTACGCAATACTCGCGATCGATTCGATAGATTAGCACCCCTAAGCGTGTCACACGTGTAACTGTAACTATAGTACTAACGCAGGTATGATAAGTGACTTACTGTATTAGAGATTGATAAAATCAACACATTGATAAAATGTAAAACAAATGTAAAAATTGCACAGATATAAAGATTGATAAAATTTGTTTCGAATTCGACAAGTAGGGCTTAGGGCTTCGGGTTTTTCATCTTCTGGGTTTAGGGCTTAGTGTTAAGGGGTTTAGTGAGTGGCTTTTTAAATCTGAGGAGGAATAATTTACGATTTCGAAAACAGTGTTAAATAAAAGGCTTAGAGCCAAAATTTACAAACCATTATTTCCGACATCTAAAACATATTACAATCAACAAGTTTTCGAAACCGAAACTCGTACCCTAGATGTTATGATAAGGCAGTTTAGAGCCAACCACAACTACACATGCATTTGAATGTTTAATTACACACATCTTGAATGAAAAATACCTGAAAATATTAATACTAAAACAACAGAATAATGTTGATTGTGACGAATAAAATCAATCCAAAGTTTAAACAAATGTAATAATTCATGATTTGTCGGACAAGCTCCCTTCCAGGTTGGTTTCTCCACTTTGTATAGGTACTTCCTGCCCAGTGCCAGAAAGCATGTCGTGCCCGTCACCTGCAACAGTCTCGGACTCCCTCTCCTCCTCATTTCTTGTCAAAGCCACCATCTTCTTCTGCCGATTTCTCGGTGTTCTGTTGGCTGACCGGGGGTTCCTCATCATCGCTCGACGCCGGGAGAGTACCAAAATCAGGCTCGGGACCAGGTGACAGCACTATGTCAAGCTTGAATTCCTCGATGATTTTGTCCTACATACGAACAACCTCGTCAAGCTCCTCCTCTTGCTTCTCTAGCTGCTCATCAAAGCAGTCCCACATCCTCATCAACTTCCCCATCATTTTCTTTAGCTTCAACCCTAGAAACATGTCAATGTTAGGCATCATGTTAAAACTAGCGTAAAACAAATTCACAATAATTGAGATAGCGATACTCACGTTCTGGAAGTGAAGGAGCAGGACCATCTTCGGCGTCCCTCTTCCTCTTTGCAGCTCGCGCAGCCACGCCACTAGCAACAGCCCTTTTCCTGTACTTGTTCGTTTCCAGATCAAGCTCCAAGTGGCAACGCTGGATCCACTTATCGTCGTACACTCGATTCATGATCGGTGCATCAACTGGGATGAAGCCTTGAGTCTTCATGAGCCTAGTAATCAACGAACCATATGGAAATTGCTTGGTGCTGTGCTTTGCCGTCTTCTTCATGTACTCGGCAACTGCATGGCCTGGGTTGATTAGCAAGCCGCGAACGATGTAATATAAAATCATGCACGTCGCTATTGTTGGCTCGCAAGCATGTCCACCTGTCGGCAACACATTTCCACATATCCACTCAAACACGATCCGGTGCTCACTAGACAGATGCTCGATGTCGTATGCCACCGCTTTCCCAGCTCCATCACCCTTAGGTGGTTCTGCGTGGAAGAATTCCAAACCAAGCTCTATAGGATCTATGGGTTGCTTGTCTGAGGGATCGGGCCACTTGTGATCATAGTAGTTATCATAAACTACACCGCTAGACTCCCCGACCAAGGCTGGATAGCTATTCCAAGGTACTCCTAAAGCAGCATTTATGCTATACTTTGTCACCGGTTTAATAATCCCAGCTACCTTACTATATTCACGCTCATTCGGGTTACGCCCTAAATTCGCATAAAACTGCCTCACAGCATCGGGGTACACAGGAGCATCTAGGGTAATTAACTTATCCAAATGCGAAGGCTTGAAATAATCAAGCACATAGGCAAGAGATTTACCGATCTTGGTGCGAAGCTTCAAAACCTTGGTCCCTGTCAAAGGCCTTCTGATCTGCTTGATGTACCGCTCCTCTGCCTCCGGGCTGAAGAAATAATCGCCTTTCTTGCTATGCTTTTTCTTCCTCATTTTTGCGGCATTCACAGTAGCCCCTATCACCTCATCATCATCAGGGACCCTCAACGGTGCCTTTCCCTTCTTCTTCCGCTCTTCAGTCGCCATCTTAGCTGACTTTCCAGTCTTCCCCACCTCTTCCTCATTTCCACTTTGCTCTTCAGACTCCTGAGAATCAGCCTCCCCGTCAGTATCCTCCTCAGACTCATCAACTTTTTCCGTGCTCTCATCCTCATCATCATCCTCACTTCTAGCATCAGAATCACTCGACTCATCAGAATCAGACTCAACAACTGGTTGCTTACCCTTCCCCTTACCTGCAATCTCCTTTGTTTTCATATGCCTCTTCAACAGGCTAGCACCGACGTCTTCCTCACTCTCCTCGTTGGATTCTACCATAGTTTGGCGTGCGGGTGTGTCGTTGATGACAAGCTTGGAGCTTTTCCGGCTAGCTGGGTGGTGCTCAACAGATACCTTCTGTCGACGCGTCGGCGGCGGCGGCGGCGGTGCCGTTTCTTCCTGTCTGTCACTAGCACGCCTCCCTGCGATCTGTTTCGTGCGAGCCATGAGCAGATCGGTCTTGGATTGTGATGGGTTAGGGTTTCAGTAAACAGGGATTTGGGGATTTTTTGCAAGAGAGAGTGTAGAACAAGTTGGGTCGACCCGATTTTTATTTATACTAGAACTTGTTTTCGAATTTGCAAACCTCGGGTAAATAATTTTCTCTCATTTTACGAATTTGAATCCAACTCAAACAACCAATTTGCGAATTCGAAAACAAGACATGCAGAATTTTTACCCTCTATAGCATGTCAACAGTGCAATACCCGATCACACACTCTATTTAGCAAAAGTTTGATTGTACCCTATTTTTGAGTTCTAAAAGATTAAATGAAGAATTTTAACACTCTTACATTTCAACAGAGCAATACGCGATCATGCACTCTATTTAGAACATATTTGATTTTACCCTATTTTCGACGTCGCAAATTGTATATACATTTTGTTTTCGTATTCTTAAACGTGTTTTGTCTTGTGTATGTCCAACCAGTGAGATCCCCGACCTAGCACCCGAACGAGAACTTAATAACTTTGTAGCAACATTATATTTTCGAGTTCGAAACTAGAATTATATACTTAAAGTCCTTGCTGTGCGTTGTCGAAGCTTTGGTTGGAGAAAATTTCTTCATTAAAATTCAATAAATATATAACTTAAATATGTGATTTATTAAAAACATATTGCCTTTGGAGTTCGGATTCGAAAACCTGTGCATATGATTCAATTACAACCAGTGCAATCCCCGTGTTATAGCCCTAATTAGTTATAATTTTGTGCATCAAATGTATGGTTCTTTTCAAGTTCTAGAGCTCATGCCAGAAATGGTTTTCTAGTTAGAAACAAGCACTACTCAGTTTGTGTAATTGCACGGTTTTTTATACATCGAAAACTTGGTAGGGGATATATTGAATTACCTTAATAAAAAGTAATGTTAAGGAAAGGTTTAGAAATTGAAAACCTAGCATGAAATGTCAAATACAGTAAGGTTTCGAGTTCGAAAACAAAAGGATATTTGAATTTTCCACCGTGTATATAAATGTCTCCAAGCGGGAATGAGAAGGTTATTTCCCTCACATTTCTATATCTCATCAAACTACTTTATTCCATACATACTACATCTCATATCTACTTCTCCTACACCAATCTTTCATCCCAAACCCACACCCTCACCATCTCACATATTCAGATTTGGAACTATTGTGTGAGTGAGATTTAATGTATCTTATTTTGTTCAACACTATATGTGGGTTAGATATGAACAAATTTCATAGATTTAAGTAATGTCATGTGTATGTAGATCTCATTGTGCTTCCCATATCATACTAGCTCGTGCCATGGAATTTATATGAATCTTGTGTTCAAATGCAAGTAGGTTCAAGTTTTTGCACTACTTTTTTTGTTTTGCTAGCTTAGTTGGTTATGGGTAATTTTTTTTTCTACATATCAAACTCTATCAAATGCATATGTTCGAGTTTCTATATTGCTAGAAACCATAAACCTTACATGTTAATTTTCAATTAAATATGAAACAATTTCATTAAAACCCTAGCATGAATGACATGAAATTTTCTAGTAAAACCCTAGGTTTCAATTAATGTTGTGCATTTATGTTAGGTTAGTGTGCCCTAGATACATGTATACTACTTCTAATCTTGCAAACTAGTTCGTATTGTTATCATGTAAACCAAATGCACTAGTCTAATATGTAGTGACTTTTGTTGAAGATGTCGAATGGCTCCCCTAAAGAAGAAGGTTCAAAAAAAATCGGCGAAGAGGGCTAGGGCACAAGCGGCTCGAGAATCAGAGGAAGCACTAGATGGATCTACGTTGCGACCAAGGATTTATTGCCACGAGATAATGAGAAGGATGAAGAAAGGTGCTCTAACACCGATGCAATTCAATGAACTTGGTGAGCCAATCTCACGAGAGAGGAGCAAATGGGCAAGTTGGGTGGGAAAGACGGCGAGAACACGTATAGATATTAAGTACAACGACTGGCATCTAGTACCTAAGCCTATGAAGGAAAGGCTTGTTGACGAATGAATGGTAAGCTGCAAATTATTTTAAGAAATTCCATGTATTATATATGTTCATAAATAACAACTAACACCATAAACTTAATGCTTATGTATGCTGCAGCGTCCATTTATAATCGATGCACCTAACATTGAACTTCTCCAAGTGAAGACCATGAAAAGGTTGGGGAAGATTGCAAGAGATTATCGTGCGATGCTTGCTCGAGACTATGTGTTTGGAGAGAAGAAACACTTGAACCCTAGACTCATATACACAACAATTCCGGAGCAAAGTTGGGAGTTCTTGAAGAAGTATGCCCAAGGATATTATGACGATGTAAGTACTTGAATAAATTTTTTCCCTTACAAGTTGATATTTGTTTATCTACAAATTGACATGGAACTAACATGTGCAACATTTATGTTGACATTACAAATCAGGGGTTGCATGCCGCTAATAGTGAGAATGCTAAATGCAACACATTGCCACACCGAATGAGCCGGGGTGGGATGCAATTAGCGGTGGAGCGATTTGTGATTGAAGATAGAGAGCGAAGAATAAAAGAGAAGGTTGTGGCCGGGATGCCGGAGGCGGAGGCGAGGGATACAACCCAACCGATGTGTGTTGACGAGATTAAGAACTTCGAGTTATATCTCAAAGCTAGGGGAAAAAAGGGTGGTGGATACGGTGATAAGCCGGAGATGACCACTTTTTTGAGAGATCTAGTAAGTTTAGTTGCATTAGTTTTGAGTTGTTATTTTATCTACACCGTTTCTATAGTTACAACTAATATTTTGTTTTGGCCATTACTTTGCTAGGAGTCAAACAAGGATAATGCCGGGGTCTTTGAACCATCAAAGGAGGGGTTTGACATCTTGAGTGAGTGTTTGGGTCGTGGTGAGCATCCCGGTAGAATTAGGACTGGCGGCTCTTACGTCACAAAGCAAGATCTCGTTAACAAGAGTGAGAAATCGAAGCCGTCTAGCGATAACTTGATTCAAAAGTTGTACGTGGAGATAAAGGACCTCAAAGAAAGCCAAGGGAAGCGAGACATTGCCCTTCACATGCTTGCTAAAAGCAGTGGCACTAAACTCCCCAAGGACCTCGAACACATCACCACACGTTGGGAACCGACCGAGCCCGATTCACTTCTTCGTGAACCATCTCATCATGACCCTTTACCCGCTTCTCCAATAGAAGATGAACATGAGGATGTGCTCGACGATGTTCCTTTTCAACCCTACATCGACCCAAGTGTCCATGAAGGAAACCGTGAATCAATGGTTAGTAAACTATCCTTAATCTAATTATGTTTAAGTACTTTCTTTGAATCACTACAACATATAAGTGCATAATTAGATATTTATGAAGTAGTATTAAATGTTTTGATGTTATATTCAAGGGATCTTATGCATGCTTGCTCTACGTTGACCTTGGAAATTCGAAACCCCCCTTTTTAGTGGCAAATGGCATTTTTGAGGAGTCTATTAGAAAACATCACCATAAGGACATGCCTGAGGGCTTGAGGGTTGTTTCAATTGTAGACATCTTCTTTGAAAATTCTTTGTTGCCTATTCCCGAACCATCAAACCGATTGCTAAAGGGAACAAATGGAATGCTTTTGATGTGGCCTAGGAGGCTGATTAGGGTAGAGGGCTTAGGGGAGGATGAGCCGACCAATCTATGTCCACCATCACTAGTCAAGGGTAAACGCATCTTTGCTATTGATTCAACTAAGAAACCAATAGAGGCCAATGTGGAGGATATGCCCCCTTCCCTTAGACTATTGTTTGAGAAGATATCCGACCACAACCAACTTGGGACGTACGACTTCCCTTCTCCTACACCCATATTCGGAGTTGGCAAACTTATTACGCTGTGTTGGGTGGACTTTGAAGACTTGTGGAGGTTTGACATGATAACGGAGACTCTTATGTCTTTATTTCAATGGTACATTTTCTAGTTCATAATGTTTGTTTGTCGGTCGCTTTATTTTATAATTTATCAAACCCCAAATGTCAATTAACAATCCTTGCTCATTTTGTTGAATGAAGCTTCTTACACAACATTGCACAAAGTCGCGGTCGGCCTTGGATTGGTTTTCTATGCCCCGAGCATAATCAAGAGGTTGTCCATTCTCGCGAAGAACGACTAGGCTACTTGAAAGTTGGTCTAAGTGATCCTACTAAAGTACTCTTCTTGTTGCCCCTACTCCACAAGTAAGTGAAACCTAAATGGTCTACATTTTGCTTTCAATACAAGGCTCCCTAGTTTATTAAATTATGTTGTTAATGTGTTGAATTAGGGGACATTGGTGTTTGCTTGTCATTAACAAGACAACTAAACAAGTGTATTGGATTGATTCTCTCCACCATGCACTCATCCCTTCTTTTGTTCAGATAGCAAAGCAAGCGTTGGAGTTTGTCAATCCCAAGGGTCAATCGGCTTTCGGGGTTCATGAAATCAAGGTTGCCTTACGCTACTAATTTATTTCATTGATTTAGAATGCACATGCCTACCAATGCTAAGTACAAGTGATTTTTTTTCCCTAGTACAAGAAGCAAAATAGTTGTTGGGAATGTGGTTATTTCACCATGGCGACGGCACTTCAAGTTGTCTCTTCTGCTAAGTTGAACAATAACTTTGAATCGGTGAGTACTTACTATATTATTCCTAACTTGTATTATTATACTTGTTTGCCCGATCATGTTTGTTAAACTTAATTTTTATGCTTCATTGCTTGACTAGCTTTTAAAGAAGGACTCGACTCCTTACACACTTGATGACATGAAGACCGTTATCAACAACTTTGCGTCGTACGTGCTAAATGTTCGGGGTTCAAGACTTTCAAAATAGCATTAGTAAGAACATGGCGTGTGACGTACATTGTATGGTGGTTTGTTTGTAATGTTGAATATTTTTCCCTTCCCATGGTCATGATGCGCTACAAATATTCGATCTTTTGCTACAATAACGGTCATTTTTTGATCATTAAATGCTACGGTGCATTATGTATTTTGGATATCGCCAATGGTTGGCTTGATTAAATATGAGTCATTTTTATTACGTAATTTTTGGGATTTGCATCATCCAATTCTGAAATTGCCCGGTTCCGGCATCGTTATTTTAGTCACCCTAAAAGAAAAACAAATTTATTCACCACCATTTCGATTTCGCAATAATCTGCTTCCCTAGGTTTTCGATTTCGCAAACAAGATACACTCCAGAGAACCAATCCAGTGGCATCCCCTATTTTAAGCCCGATAAAACCGACCACATACATTAAAATAACCAGTTTTTCGAACTCGAACATAAATGAAATAGTCAACTACCTTCAGAACTCGAAAAATGTATAATTCATTACTCTATTACACTACCGGAAACATAACAATAAAAACCCTAAAATAAGTTCTTTCGAACTCGAAAATTGACGGGGTTCTCAATTTGAATTTCGAAATCGAAATTAATGAAACCCACACACCCTACTAGCAGCCCTGTTATGAAACTTTTGCAACCTAACTTCAACCTATTTTAGACACCGAAAATATTATCATGTCGCATTATTTTCGATATCTAGAGAATGAATCAAAAGTGCTCATCATAGACAAATACTACGACCTCGTAAATATGTAGCAAATAATGGTCAACTTCAGTTGGGCATATTCAATAGTTTTCGAAATCTAATCCTCCACAAACTCTACTCGTAAACACTATACTATGTACTCAAACTTTGCGACTCGTAAATTTGATGACATGTTCTTTTTCGAAATCGTGAGTGTGTATGTTTTCTACTCGAAAGTTTCTACTTCAGCTCGGGGACCATAACGCCATGTTTTAAGTTTTCTTGTCGTAAACCCCTGCATTTTTGGTTTTCGAGTTCGAAAAGTATGCACGGCGGGTCCTTCCGCCGTGCAAAACTGGACCGCCGATGGACGGCGGTTCCAGTAACGGCGGGTACAACCGCTGTGTATACCCCGGATTACCGTCGTTGGGGCCATCAACCTCCAGTAGTGATTGCTGCTATTTTGGTATAAATAATTGCATTTTTTGAAGGGGAAAGAATGTGCATGTTAGATAATTTCATATTTTGGAAGAGGTAGGTTCCATATCAAGTATTAGCATGGCTAGTTTTTACATTGCGCATCATCAAGTTATGAAATGCAAATTCTTACAGTCTACCATGCGCATTATCAAGTTGAATAAATATGTAGGCGAGAAAGGAGGATATAGGACGTATACGAATAATTGTACACTTGAGTATAAAACTCAAGCGCATTGTAAATCGACTAAATATGCATCTCCAATTTATTAAATGTGCAAGTTTATTGTATTGAATGTGCATTGTTGGTTGAAATATATTTTTTGGTTTAGTACATATCGTACATAATTAATATTCTATCAATATAGTTCACGGCCGTGATTTAGAATGACACGATGTTACTGGAATGCGCCCCAATTAAGATTAGGATGCACACTATTTTTCAATAAAACATACAACGCACATTAGCGAGTGGTACTTTATGCACGTTCCATCAACATACAATGTACATACGGTAGATTTTGAACGCACAATCATACATTTTTATATGAAATTCGTTCTTCAAATAAAAAATTACTACAATCAAAATCAAAATTTGCATCTTATATATGTTCATTCAAACTACAATGAACATAATTAATATTCTATCAACATAGTTCACGGACGTGATTTAGAATGCACATAATAGTATACTGGAATGCGCCCACTTAAAATTAGAATGCACACTATTTTTCAATAAAATATACAGTGCACGGTAGCGGTGTGTACTTAAATAGATATGCACATTCCATCAACATATAATGCACATACATTAGATTTGAAACGCACAATCACATACTTTTAACTGCACATATTTTTTCAATAAAACATACAGAAAACCACATGAAGTGGTAATTAATTATATGCACATCTTATATGCACATCATATCCACATTCTTTAATGCACATGTCTTACAATCATATGCTCATCTACCCATATCCAACAACCAAATGTTACAACACCATCCGCATCCTACCAAAATCACAAAATGTTGAAAAACACCAAAAACTACATTACTTACGCCGCCGGAATGACTACACGTGTATCAGCAAAATCCTCGTCCTCCATCGTTTAGTATACCTATTAACAATTTAACCTGCAATCAATATGAACAAAAGAATATATGGAACAAGAATATATATTATTACCCCCTTCTTGCAGAATGGAAAGGGCACTCTCCAACTGGAAGAATAAATGGATCACTAATGCAGGTAGAATCATCCTGCTTAATCATGTTTTCCTGGCTATCCCTACACACACATTTGCTATCCTACAGCCTCCAAAGTACATACTCAGAAAAATGGTAGTAATGGCTGCCAGGTTTTTTTGGGGAGAATCATCTGAGGGTCAAAGAAAAATCTGGAGGAGCTAGACCAAAATGGCTGTACCTAAAACAGAAAATGGCTTGGGCATGAGGGATATCAGGGTAGTGGTTGGGGCTTTTCCATGCAAGTTATGGTGGAAGCTACAGTTAAATAAAACTATTTGGACCTCCTACCTCTGGTCAATGCCTAAAACTTACAAAACATACCACACTTGGAGGAGGATATGCAATGTTACTAAGCACTGCAATAAGAACTCAGGGGTTATTATTGGAAACGGAGATTCATCTTTCTGGGATTCTAACTGGCTTGGAATCGGTGCCCTATTTTATCTATGGCCACAACAAACTGAACTGCCTTTCCCTCACCTCTCAGTAGCTGAATTTTGCAATAATAAGCTTAATTATCGTCACCTCTTGGAGCCTTCTTTGGCTACCAATATCATTTCATTATTGCAGGGTGCAGACATCAAGGGAATCAAAAAGATGAGCTAATATGGCAAGCTGACAAAAATGGATTTTTCACAGTCAAATCAGCTTATCAAACACTCAGGAAAAATTCAGAAGACAATCATGTCATCAAGAAGGTATGGAATAAATACATCCCTACTTAGTATTCTATCTTCATACGGAGATTGGTAAATTATCTTTTGCCTTTTGATGACATTATTAGCTCTTTTGGTGTTCAATTAGCTTCAAAGTGCCCTTTCTGTCAGAACCAGGACTCTTTAAACAACTATTTTAATCACTGTGTGTCTAATTTAGGGGTTTTAAATTATATGCATGGTCTCATTGATTTCCCAACCCCACATTTCAACTCTATTAGGCATAGAGTCAGATACTATACCTATCATTCAAAGGGAGAACAAAGGCACACACATCACTGGCTATCACCACTGTCATATCTGCACTATGGTTTATCTGGTGTAGGAGAAATACCTACTTGTATGATAATGCACTTATTAGTCAGGATGTTTTGATCACAAAAATCAGAAAAAAGGTGACACTCATCCTAACTGCATCACCTCTAGTGGGAGATGTAGGAAAGATGAGGGACTTGATTTCAACTGGGATGATCCCATTCCTGAAAAAAAGGTCAAAAATGGTTAGAGCAATTAAGTGGAACCCACCTGATTTAGGTTACAAAATTAATGTAGATGGTTCTCCTAATAGGGTTGGAATAGGTGTTGTGGTAAGAGATGCACTATGGCATGTAATAACTATGAGGAACAAAACCATAACTGCTTCATCTCCTCTCCACTGTGAATTGCAAACTTTGCATTTTGGTTTCACAGTTGGGGAGGAGTATGATGTTGAAATCTGTCTGGAAACAGATAGTAACTATGATGTAAATGGCAGGGAGCCAATTTTCATCCCAAAATTCTTTTGATAATTTTCTAGCTGCATATAAGACAAGCATTCCTTTCTTAGGAATATGCTTAAGGGTGGATTTGGCTACAAAAGAGTTTGATTTTGAAGGTTGCCCAGGAATATAAGCACTGGATCCAGTGTAGGGATCGCGGAACGATGGATTCTGAGACAAGTCTTTTTGTCCCGTGTTTTGTAAAATGAAATCCCCAACCTGCTGGCGATAGGATGGTGGAAGATTCTCCTTGAGAAGCCACTTATCAGCAACATCATATGGTTTATCTGCGCGATTGTAAGGCAACTTGCGAATTGGTAATCCATCTCCAATATCAACATCAAATACATAATCATATTTGACCCCATCATCTAGAATTGGATTATTAGGTCCATCGACGACTTCACCAACTTGGTGCCACTGGTGATCCCTTGCATTCCATGCATATGCCATACCATTGTCCCCTTCTCTTACAACTAGGGTTTGCCCATCATTGGTTCCTGGAGTCTGTAGAGCCTCAAGCCCAGGTAACTCTTCCAATTTCAGTCCCCCAACCCGCTTCCTCGCAATTTTGTATTGGGAAACTAAGGAAGCATAGGATTGAAGCTCCACTGTATCAGCAAAGTTATCCTCATTTACAGTCCAGACGCGTACAACACCATCAGAACATGCTGTGACGATGTTTCCATTTTCTAAAAACTTTGCATCCCATACGCACCCAGGATGGTCTATGCTCTGAATGCAGACACCATCTTTCCAAATCTTAGCAGAACAGTCTTCACTGCCACTGACAATAAGGGCAGAAGAAGCGTGGGTATCGACAGAATAGATAATAGAAGTGTGACCAACCATCTCCAATAGATGCTCACCACTAAGCGCCCACAGTCTGACAGAACCATCATGAGATGCAGAAACAATTCCCACACCATGCATCACAGCCAAACCTCGAACAGTGTCTGAATGTCCAGAAAAAGTATGCATACTACTCCTCCCCTTCCAAACCTTTAAAGTCGTATCACTTGAGCCTGTGACTAGCTCTCCCGAGGGCAACTTAATCACTGATTGGACAGCTGATTTATGTGCTTCCCATACCTCAACCTCTTTATCTTTTCTCCATCTTCTTAGTGTGCCATCAACAGAAGCGGATATGATGTCAGAACCATCCAAGGTAACGCCAGATACTTGAACTGTGTGTCCTTTGAGTGTATGAACACTCTCCCCAGTCGCCAAATTCCATACTATAACAAGTGTGTCCATTCCACCGGACACGAGTCCACCTTCCGGAAACTCATCATTCGCTGGAATCCAAGCTAGAGGTCCCACGAAGTTAGCGTGCCCTAGTAAGATCTTAGACAAAACATAATCTTGTTCATTAGATTCGTCGAATGTGCAAAACCTAACAGTCCTGTCCCTTGAAGACGTCGCAATGCTGCCATTCTCACAGATGCAAATTCCGCGAGCGTCATCTTGGTGACCACTGAGCTGGCAGCTTAATTTGTACTCGCTCCCGTCAATGTCCATAGCCGCCATGTTGTAAATAATTTCGGCAAGTGAATTAATTAATTTAACGGTTTTTAATATCTCTCTTGGCGTTGTAATTGAATATGGATTGGAGGAGGAGGCCTGTGAATTTATAGGAAATAAGGGGCCGGTGGTTTTTGAAACCGATTCTTTCTAAAATTAGGATTGCAGTTTAGGCGATATATTGTGTTCCTAGAAAGAAAAGGAAATTTTCAATTGCACATGAGGAAAAAGAATATAAGTTAATAACTATTATATACTGTTGTGACAATACAAGAAGAATTGGATGACTGATTTATTAATTATGTATGTACTTTGTATATTGCACTTATATGCCTAGGGTTTAGCTAGCTTCAGTATTTAGCTTTAGACCCTTGTATGTAACTATATATAGGCATGCTTCTGCCTTATTCTAATCAAGCAATCAGATACTCTTTACATGGTATCAGTCGCCTGACGATCCTCTTTCCTTAAACCCTAGGGTTCTTAAACCCTCTCCCCCTTTTTTCCTTCAGCGGCCGCCGCCGCCTTCATTCTCTTCCTCCTTCACGCACGCACGAAATCCTTCCCTCCCCCTTCAGTTCAAAAAATTTCTGCCCTCTTTTTTGTTGTTCACACGACGATGGCTGCTACCAGGGATGATACTCTTTCAATCAACACGATGGTTCATCTTCTCAATACCAAGTTGGAAGCTTCAACATACCTGCAGTGGAAGAAGCAGGTAGAGTATGTGTTCATGCCTCAAGGATTGTTTGGCCATCTGGATGGCTCTACTCCTCGCCCTCCCGTTCCCGTGCCGCCAACGGCCGCTTCTTCATCCTCCTCACCACCGGACTCTGTCGTTCTTCAGAAGGAGCAGGCTGCCTACGACACTGCCCTTGCTGCCTACAAATCCTGGATCGTGGATGATCAGAGACTTTGTAGTGTGCTTCTCTCCTCATGCGCTGAATGAGATCACCGGGTGTACCACTGCTAAGGAGATGTGGGACACTTTTGCCAGCACCTATCAACACAGCACCTCGATTAGTGTTTTCAACCTCCGACAGCAGGCTAACCTCCTTCGCAAAACTGGTACGATTCATGATCTTCATCTGTCTCTGGTTAAAGTTTTTGATCAATTAAGCATTATGGGCCAACTTGCGGATAACCGCGACAAGCTTATGTGGTTTCTCACTGCCCTTGGTCAAGAATATAAAAATTTTAGTGCACCTGTTGCTGTTCTTGATCCCTTGCCCCCGTACATTACTGTTGTGGATCAAGCCAAGGGTTATGAGGCCTTTTTGGCAAATTTGGAGAAAAAGAATGTGCAGGTACAGGCTCCGGCGGGGCCGGTAGCCTTTGTAGCGGCCGCCCAGCAACCTGCCCCGGCCGCCCAGCAAGCAGATGACGGCGCGTGGGCTCACGCGCCTGGACAGGCCGTGCGTGGCGGCGGCGCGTGGTGCCCACGCACGGCTGGCGGCGGCCGGTTCAGCGGTCGTCGTCCCTGGGCAGCTCCTGGAGGTCCTGGTGTGTCCAGATCTGGTGTTTTGGGTGCTCAGATTCAGTGTTACACGTGTGGAGGCTTCGGGCACATCTCTAGGTTTTGTGGAAACTCTACGCCGAGTTATGTGACTCCACCACCACAGCCTTATGGCCAGCAGCAGTACCAGACTTATGTTCCTCAGCCGGCACAGCCTCCATCGGCTCCTCAGGCTCTTATTGCTCAGACCTATGCTGCTCTGGTTGCTCCTGCGGCAGTGGCTCCTCAACCACCTGTGTATGCACCGCAGTATGTGCCCTACCAGGCTCCTCAGACTCAGCCCGCTACTGCTCCTACAGCTTCAGATTGGTATCTTGATTCAGGGGCTACCAACCATATGAGTGCCACTTCTTCAAACTTGACTGCTCTGGCTCCATATAATGGTAATATCTCTGTTTCTGTTGGTAATGGTGCTTCTCTTCCTATTACTGCTGTTGGTGATGCTAGAGTTAGCCCCTCTATACATATATCTGATGTCTTGGTTGTTCCTGCTATTACTAAAAACCTGTTGTCAATTAGTAAGCTTACCAAGGAGTTATGTGCTATTATTTCTTTCGATGACAAGTCTTTTACTATTCAGCACAAGCTCAGCAGGGCAATCTTGGGGCAGGGACACAGTGAGCATGGGCTGTATGTGCTGGACCGTAGTGAGACAGCACTTCTTTCAGTGGTGAAGAAGAACAATAACAGAGCATCTTTTGAAGTGTGGCATGCTCGATTAGGACATGTTTCCTCTGCAATTCTTTCTTTGTTGAACAAACATGGATTTTTATCTTTTACTTCTGTACTTCCAAAACCTGGTATTTATCAACCGTGTGCTATGGTTAAAGGCCACAAACTGTCTTTTGTTGAGAACCCCAGACGGGCTAAGAATGTTTTGGATTTGATTCATTGTGATTTGTGGGGGCCATCTCCGGTTGATTCGGGAAATGGTTTCTCCTACTATGCTTTGTTTGTGGATGATTATTCGCGTTTTTCTTGGTTCTACCCTCTACGTCGTAAATCAGACTTCGTCGATGTCTACTTCCAGTTTGAAACATTCGTAGAGAAACAATTCTCATCTCGCATCAAAGATTTCCAGAGTGATGGAGGGACTGAATTCATCAACACCAGGTTGCAGTCTCACTTTGGAACTCGTGGCATTCATCATCAAGTCTCATGCCCATATACACCTGAGCAGAATGGTAGAGCAGAACGCAAGCACATACACATCACGGAGATGGGCCTCTCCATGTTGTTTCATTCACACCTGCCGCTGTCTCACTGGGATGATGCATTCAGTGCTGCTGTCTTCATTATCAACCGGTTGCCAACTCCGGTAATTGATAACAAGTCTCCTTTTGAAGTACTCTTTGGACGTTTGCCTGACTACTCAAACTTTCATCCATTTGGTTGCCGTGTGTTTCCCTATATTCGGCCTACATCTGATATAAATTAGCCCCTCGCAGTCTGCCATGTGTCTTTTTGGGTTACAGTGCACACTACAAAAGATTTAAGTGCTTGGATCCTGCCTATGGTCGCATTTATATGTCTCGTCACGCTCGCTTCGATGAGGGTCACTTTCCATTCTCGAGAGTATCCACAGAGGCTCATTTCTCCTCTTTGGATGTCTCTTCCTTTGTTGACCTTACTGATCCTGATTTAGAGACATCTTCTGTCGAGATCATTCCGCCACAGCAGCCCTGTACGGTATGTCATGAGCCTTCTTCGACTGCACCAGCAGCAATCGCCGATGAACCTGAACCAGCCACTCCAGAGCCTTCTCCAGTATTCTCGAGTTCTTCCGATTCACCTGGTGATTCAGTCTCTTCTGGAAGTGGTACTTTGACTCCTCCTGCTTCCACAACTCTACAGGTTCCAGCAGCCCCACCTGCTCCTCGAGCTCACTCGATGGTCACTCGTCATCAGGATGGAACAAGAGTAGCTCGCAGTCTTGGACCTGATTTTGTGGCTACGGGTTTAGTTGCTGAGTTACTGGTACAGAAGGAACCAAGAAACTTCAAGGCTGCAGTTAAGGACTCCCGATGGGTTACTGCTATGGATGAGGAGATTGATGCACTTCAACGGCAACAGACATGGCAGTTGGTGCCTTGCCCTCCACATGTTAATGTGGTTGGTTCCAAGTGGGTCTATCGATTGAAGTACAAACAGGATGGCTCTATTGAAAGGTACAAAGCACGTCTGGTAGCTCAAGGATTCTCACAGGTTCCGGGGTTTGATTTTGATCATACCTTCAGTCCAGTTATCAAGGCTGCTACTGTCCGCACAGTGATTTCTATTGCTACTATGAGGAAATGACCGCTTCATCAGCTCGATGTCAAGAATGCTTTTCTGAATGGTGTTCTTGACGGTCCAGTTTACATGGCGCAACCAGCTGGATATCAGGATCCTGCACGTCTTAATCATGTATGTCTTTTGAGGAAGGCCATCTATGGTCTTAAGCAAGCTCCTAGGGCATGGTTTGATCGCTTCAGTGTCTTTGTTAAAGGCCTTGGCTTTGTTGGCAGTCTGTCGGATCCGTCTCTGTTCGTATTTACCCGTGGCTCAGTCATCCTTTACCTTCTCATCTATGTCGATGATATCATTCTTACCGGGAATGATAAGGTAGCTATTCAGAGTTTCATAGCTCGGGCTGATTGGGAGTTCTCTGTCAAGGATCTCGGATACCTCAGCTACTTCCTTGGTTTGGAGGTTACACCCACCTCTACCGGGTTGTTCTTGGGTCAAGCCAAGTACGCTGGGGATATTCTTCAGAGAGCTGGGATGTTGGATGCTACACCGGTCTCTACACCGTTTCTTCCGTTGTCTCAGTTACACAGCAGTACCAGTGGACCATTTCACAATCCGAAATTGTATCGTTCTCTTGTAGGAGCACTTCAGTACCTCACCATCACTCGTCCTGACCTATCTTTTGCTGTCAACTCTGTGAGTCAATACCTTCAGGATCCACGGGATGATCATTTTGCTGCAGTCACTCGTATACTCAGATATGTTCGAGACACGCAACATTGTGGATTGACCTTTACTGCTGATGGTGTTTCGGAGATACTAGCCTACTCTGATGCTGATTGGGCGCGCTGCTTGGAGACACATCGTTCTACTTATGGATATGCAGTTTTCCTTGGTGGTAACTTGGTCTCATGGAGTGCGAAGAAGCAACCTACAGTCTCTCGGTCAAGCTCTGAATCGGAATAGAGAGCTCTTGCGGACACTGCTTCGGAGGTATTGTGGCTGTTACATATTCTTCGGGATCTGCGCTTCCCACTTCAGAGATCTCCGGTGCTTCTTTGTGACAATAACAGTGCTATCTTTCTTGCGGAGAATCCAGTCGCTCACAAGAGAGCTAAGCACATCGACATTGACTATCACTTTGTGAGGGAGCTAGTTAGTGCTTGCAAATTTCGAGTTGGTCATGTTCCGACATCCTTACAAGTTGCGGATATCTTCACCAAGGGGCTCAATCGTGCGCTGTTTGACTTCTTTCAGTCCAAGCATTGCGTCTTAGTAAATCCGACGCTTCGCTTGAAGGGGGGTGTGACAATACAAGAAGAATTGGAGGACTGATTTATTAATTATGTATGTACTTTGTATATTGCACTTTTGTGCCTATGGTTTAGCTAGTTTCAGTATTTAGGTTTAGGCCCTTGTATGTAACTATATATAGGCATGCTTCTGCCTTATTCGAATCAAGCAATCAGATACTTTTTACAGTGAAATATAATTGTTTCACGATATAATGGATAAAAGTAAAATCAAGATTAATATATGCATGGAGACAGAAGAATAATAGAGGATGTAGTGTATTTGTATTCTCAGATTGCATGTATCTACATCAAACGCATGCATCCATTGGTTTATAAATAGACCCAATACTCTTCACACGATCTCCCTTGAATGTCCAATCGGAACAATGATTTGTTAAAACCTTCATGAGAAAACTCATTAAAAGGAAAATAGGTAAGAATGAGGTAAAAGTGTGTATTGATATAAAAGATTATAATATATATAGATAGTGGCAGATTCAGAAACATTTTTAACCTATGGCTGAGAATAGTACTAATTTTTTCCCCCAAAAAATACTTAACTCAAAAATAATAAATTGAATTTCCACATAATATAATAAATCGAATACGGTAACATTTAACTTTTACAACTAAATAAACTTCTAAAATAACTATTTTCTATTCTCCCAAAATCATTAATAACATTATTCCTAGATCTTACATAAATAGATTATTTAAACATTTACAATTAAGATAAAATTAACGAGATCTTACGTGTTAAAATTATAACTAACTCAAACGGAATATATGAATAAAATTTTACATTTAGCCATTAATCCTATCTAATGAATTCACTTTATTGATATTAGACTTTCCGTATCTTATTATAAAATTATAAGATAGTGAAGTTTTAGTTTTGGTATTTATACATTTTAATAAATCATAATAAAAGTGTGCATAATTTGTTGGATCATAATTTATATAGAATTTGACGAATCATCACATAAGATGGAAATGAAAGTTAACAATTAAACTAGTCTAATTAATTTCCTTATGTAACTCACCTATCAGTGTTATTAGTAAAAGCATAAAATAATCAGACAAATAATTTCTGGACAAAAATTAGCAGTGTAATCAAAGTATTGGTATTACATAAATACAGATACATCCAAGGCTGCAAAATACGTCTTTTCTTCCTTTTTCAACTTTTGTTTTGACGCCGTTTCTATTGATAATAAGGCTAAAATAAAAACAAGACAAAACCATGAAGCTTCTTCTCCGGGATATCAAGCGGCTCTGCATACCCAGGCGGAAAACACAAAATCTTAAACTGCTCTATGATTCTCTGCTAAACCTTCGAATTTTGGTATGGCTGGAGCAATACCAAACCTGGCTGTAGATCCGCCCCTGTATATAGAGACTCATACAGTCTCAAGAAAGGAAAAGAAATATAAACCTAACCTGATATACAAGATATAGTATTTACAAAATAATTCCTAATACTCCTCCTCAAGTTGGCGCATGAAGATCGAGAATGTCCAACTTGCCAATCAAAGATTGAAATTGTGAACGTCCAAGAGATTTAGTGAAAAGATCAGCAGGTTGATCTTTCGTTCGAATATGAGAAGCAGTAACAACACCAGACTGAAGAAGATCACGAACAAAATGACAATCCACTTCAATATGCTTTGTACGCTAGTGGAAGACAGGATTTTTGCAGCAATATGAAGAGCTTCCTGACTGTCACAAAACAGTCGCATAGGATAAGAATGAGAAACACCCAATGACCGAAGAAAAGACTTCATCCAAATAAGTTCACAACATGTATATGCCATAGCACGATACTCAGCTAGCGGACGAACGAGAGACGGTATGTTGCTTCTTTGTCTTCCAAGAAACTGGCGAATGACCAAGTATAAAAAAATAACCGGTCAAAGAGCGACGAGTTAGAGGACATGCTGCCCAATCAAAATCACAATAGGTAGACGTCAACTGAAGAGAACTACGAGCTGATAGAAATAATCCCTGACCAGGATGATTCTTCACATAATGCAGCACACGTAAATCAGCCTGCCAATGAGCCACACAGGGTGAATGCAGAAACTGCGCAAGAGTATGAACCGAATAACTGAACTCAGGATGAGTAATCGTAAGGTAAATGATGCGACCCACAAGACGACGATAACGCTCAGGGTCATCAAACAAAAGTCCTTCCACAAGACCAAAATCATGTTGTTGTTCCATCGGAAAATCAATCGATTTGCCCGCTAACAAACCAGCATCAGATAAAATATCAAGGGCATATTTCCGTTGAGAAAGAAACATACCATAAGGTTTCCTAGCAATCTCAATACTCAAGAAATACTTCAAGGAACCAAGATCCTTCATATGAATGCAAGAACCTAGATAAGCCTTAAAGTCCGCCAACAACGACTTGGAGGAAGAAGAGATGACCAAATCGTCAACATAAACCAGGACATGCAGTGATACAGACCCACGGATAAAAGAAAAGAGGGAATAATCAGCCTTTCTTTGGACAAAATCAAAGGCGGGTAGAGCAGTATGGAGCTTCGCAAACCAATTTCGAGGCGCTTGTTTCAAACCATACAAGAATTTTTGAAGCTTACAGACAAGGCCAGGCGAAGAAAGATAACCAGGTGTGGGGCACATGTAAACCTCCTCCTTAAGGTTACCATGTTAGAAAGCATTATGGACGTCCATCTGATGCAATTCCCAACCACGTTTGACCGCAACGGAGAGAAACAAATGAACAGATGTCATCTTAGCAACTGGAGCAAACGTTTTAGAGTAATCAGTTCCTTCAATTTGACGATTTCCAAGCACAACCAAGCACGCCTTATGACGCTCAATGGAGCCATCAGACTTGTATTTAGTACGAAAAACCCATTTGCAACCAATAGCAGACTTTATAGCAGGAAGAGAAGACATAGTCGAAGTACCATTACGCTCAAGAGCATCAAGTTCCTCGTGCATAGCAGCACGCCAATGAGAATGCTTAGAAGCCTCATAATACGTAGTAGGATCTGCACTAGAAGTTACAACACACAAAAATCTAGAATGCGAATCTGAAAATTTATCATATTTTACAAAATCAGAAATAGGGTATGGAATACCTGAGGAATGTGACCGCAAAGCAGATGAAGCAGTAGGGGGGGTTTTAAAAGTAGGACATACAAAATCATCGAAGCGAGAAGGACGTTGCTTGACACGAGTACTCGTGGACGTACTGGAAGTTGCTGGTCAGTACAACCTGAGTGAGCTGCTGGATCTGGAGGAAGCTGCTGATCAGTATGACCTGTCTGAACCGTTTGATCTGGATTCATTGACTGAACTGGCTGAACAGGAGCAGAGGCACTAGTCAGAAAAGTGGACAGCATAAGCGGTAAGGAGGCAGAATCATCCGGCAATCCATCATCATCATCAAAAACAGTGGGCGATGGACCCAACGAAATGGGTTCATCATAAGTGATTGAATTTTCAGAAAACGGAAAACTCTCTTCATAAAAAATCACATCACGACTGTCAAAGAATGATTGAGACTCCAAATCATAGAGATGATATCCTCTCTTGTCAGTTGAATAACCCAAGAAAACACAACGTCTACTCCGAGAGGCAAACTTATCGCGAGGGCGAGGTAGAGCAGATGCAAAGCAAAGACAACCAAAAACACGAAGAATGGAGTAATCTGGAGACTGACCATGTAGAAGCTCAAACGGACACTGATTGTGAAGCAATGGAGAAGGAGTTCGATTGATGAGATATGCGGCAGTAGTGATGCATTCCCCCTAAATTGAATTGGCAAACTTGCTTGGAAGAGCAAAGCACGAGCAACATTAAGGATATGGCGATGCTTGCATTCAACGCGACCATTTTGTTAAGGCGTGTAAACACAAGAAGTTTCAAAAAGAATGCCTTCATCCGCAAAGAAAGACTTCAAAGGCAAAAATTCAGTCTCATTGTCTGCACGAACCCGACGAACTTGTCGAATAAACTGAGTCTTAACTAAAGCACAAAACTGCTTAAATCTAATAGCTACATCTGATTTAGCAGCTAATAAATGAACCCAAGCAGCTCTAGAATAATTATCAACTATAGTTAAAAAAATAAGATGCTTCATTAGAAGAAGGAGAACTATAAGGACCCCAAACATCACAATGTATTAAATCATAAATGTCACTAGCCCTAGAAGAGCTTACAGGGAAAGATAGCCTAGGCTGCTTCGCACGATGACAAGTGGAGCAGGGAACATTAATGTCATTACAAAAATTGATGGACGAAATTGAAGACAACACAGTTGAGGAAGGATGACCAAAACGTCGGTGCCACAAAGAGGAGGAAGAACGAACAGCAGAAACGACAACAGGAGAGGGCGGTAAACCACGAGCAGAAACACCGTCTTTAAATATCCAAAAGCCAGTAAACCCCACCATACTGTTCACCCACGCCAATCACTATCCTCGTACTGATTTTCTGTAAAATACAATAATGTTCATAAATCAAAGCTAAACATTGTAATGATGCAAGCAATCTAGAGCAAGATAAAAGGTTACAACGTAATTCAGGAATATATAGAACAAGATGCAAAATAATGTCACCAAAGCATAAAGAACCATATTGATACGAATTCGAGATAGAACAATCAGGTAGAGACACATCGATAGAAGATGCGGGGGTAGTAATATTACCGAGAGAATCCTTGGCACCGGTCATATGATAAGAAGCATCAGAGTCAAGGATCCAAGGCAAAGTGAGCTTACCTGGCATATTGCCAGAAGTGTTCAAGTTACTGAGAAGTTTCTGAACTGTACCCCATTGCTCATTAGTAAAGTGAGGAGCAATTAAGAACGATCGATAGGAGGATTAGTGGCAGCAGCAGCAAAACCCGGTGGAGGCGGCATCGTTTGTGGGGCCGTTGTAGCAGAAGCAGCAAACGGGACTCTTGGAGGTAGTCGACGACTGGTGGAATTATTGGTATTATTGGAATAGGTGGCTGATTTATCATGAAACCATTCCGGAACTCCATGCAATTTGAAGCAAGATGGCTTTTCATGACCCTTGGCACCACAATGCTCACACGTTGAATTTTGACGACGTTCCCGAATCAACCGACCTTCAGGAGTGAAAGAAGGAGGATCACGCCTAAGTCCAGGGTTAGCAGGTGGAGGGTTAGCACCTGCAGGTGCTCGGCCAGATCCAGAGATTGAAGAGGCTTTTGTGCAATAATGATATTGCGAAGAGTGTGATAGCTGGGATCCAATCCGAGGAGAAATTGATACACCATATCATTATCACGATAAGAGTAAACTGTGGATGCATAATTACAAGTACAAAGATCTTTGCAAGCATCACATGAACACAAACGAGGTGGGAGATGAGAATAATATTCATCATAGTGATGAACAAGAGAAACATAATAATCCTTGATAGGCTGACCATTCTGAAGAAGGTTGTGAATTTGATCTTTGAGCTGGAAAATCCTTGAAACGTTGTCGACGGAAAATCGAACCTTAAGACTATCCCAAATCTTCTTGACTGATTTATCATGCCAGACGGACTTGCGAATGGAAGGATCGATAGTGTTAATTAGCCAATTAACAAGCATGGAATTAACAAGATCCCAATCCATATGACCTGGGTCATCAACGGGAGGACAAGGAATTGATCCATCAATAAAACCTAGTTTGTTTTTAGAATGAAAAGCACTTTCAATTGCTGTAGTCCATTCCCGATAGTTGTCACCTTTCAAAACAGTTACGCTAATGAGCTGACCAGGATTGTCGGAGGCATGAAGATAGTACGGAGAGCCTTGAAGACGTCCCTGCGGTTGTGGAGGCACGTTGGAGTTGTTGGGAGTAAACTGCTGAAGTTGGAGAAGAAAGACAGTAGCCCGGCGTTGGTCCTCAGCATCACGTTCAGCACAGGAAGCTTCGGAGTTGACGAGACTGGAATCGGAAGAGCTCATAGTGATCACGGGAGGAGAAATATTTTTTTCAAAAGATGAAGCGATCGGTGAAGAGAATGAAACGAAAAGATGAGGGGAAAAAATAGGGTTTAGGGTCCAAGAAAAAGACTCGCTGTTGATACCATGTAAGAATTAGGTAAAAATGTGTGTATTGATATAAAATATTACAATATATATAGAGACTCATACAGTCTCAGGAAAGGAAAAGGAATATAAACCTAACCTAATATACAAGATATATTATTTACAAAATAATCCCTAATAAAATCTAGTAAAAGAAAAAAGAGTACATCGCCTCGTTAAAAACCTTAACAAAACCTTAACAGTAAACTTAGTGGGAAAAATCATGGTTAAGGTAAAAGAGTACAATTTATAGCTCCCCTTGTAATGGCATATTTGGAACAATGCCTCGTTAAAACCCCACTAGAAAACCCGTTGCGGGAAGAAAAATTCGGTGAACGAAAAAGAGTACATTTTTCATGAATCATAAAAAATCTTACTAAAAAAATCCATTGGGAAAAATATCTCTAAAAAAGTACATCATCTAGCATCCACTCATTAGGGCTTTGTAAAATTTAGCTGAATTGAAATTAACTTAACTGAAATTAGTTGAAATTAGCTAAAATTAGCTGAATTTTACTGAAGTTAATTAGCTGAAATTTACTAAAGTGTGCTGAGATTTGCTGAAGTCAACTGAAATTAGATGAAATTAGCTGAAATTAGCTAAAATGTTTTTATTATTATTTAATATTATCATTATTACTACCACTACTACTACTATTATTATTATTATTATTATTATTATTATTACTACTATTATTATTATTATTATTATTACTATTAGAGTTCAAACATTCAACTTCAAATTTTACAACATAATAAAAATCAAACATTTTACTTTTAATCAACAAACTCCACAATCTATTAAAAATCAAACATTATACTTTTAATTAAGTGCTTTAATGTACAACATTTTCATATATCAAACATTATACTTTTAATTAAAAAGCTCAGTGTTTATATATACAACGTATTAAAATAGTATTGGGATATGGATAGTATTGGCCGTGAATAGTACTGGGCCAAGAATAGTGTGTGCGTGAATAGTATTGGACCGTGAATAGTGTATGCATGAATAGTAAAAAAATAAATTACAATTAAGGACCTCCTTGTTTTTATTCAACCATACTTTTATTACTTAAATCCTGGTCTATAATATAGATGGTTTCTCACAAGACTACCTATTAGTGTAGTTATAGTCAAACATAATTATTACTAAATTTGAGAAACGAGAATTTATTACTACACATTTTACTATGAAATCAGTATTTCTTAATGGTCTTTTTTTTTATCAAAATCCACCATTGGTGGGGGGGAATTCATTGGCTCCCCAAACCCTGCAAAAAGCTCATTTGCCAGTTCATTACAGCAGTAGCCATTGGTATGGCTCAAAATGAATGAAACAATAGGCTGAGTACAATCTATAATACCTACTGAACCCTACAGAATCTAATCCCCTATCATATTAGCGAATCACAAGGGAACACAATTCTGCCAAGGGAGGATTATAGAGAGCCAGTTCTAGGTCAAAAATTACAGCAGAGGCTGTGTGCTCACTGGTGCCAGACTGTTGCAGAAATTTTGCATCAAGCTTGAAATGTTCCAGTTAGTCATGTGTGCAGAAGTGTCCCCTGGAACCCATTGATCTCCTATCAATGGGTCTTCTGGTACCTGAAAGAGTAGATATTAGTAGCATCTATTTCAAGACAGAGAGGCATTTACTTCCAAATATTTGGAATGCCTAATTTCTCAAGCTGAATTGAATTTCTGAGCACTGTGGGGGCATGACTCATAGTCAGAGGTCCCTGAAACTGTTGTGAAGAGGACTATTTAGCAAGAAAATCTGCTACCACATTCCACTCCCTAAACACATGTTGTACTGTTCTATCACATAACCTCTCATTAATATCAAAACATATGCTATAGAGGCTCCAATGAGCAGTGTGTGGTTTTAAAATACAGTTGATGGCCTGCAGACAGTCATTGCAGACAGTCACTCTCCAGTATGAAGGGACCCTGTAGCAGCCTACCAGTATCTAGACCAAACTGAAGTGCCAGAATTTCAGCATGTAGTGGTGAAAGTGCAGTGACCTGTTTCATCTCCATTCTACTCACTATACATTGACTATTTCTAGAAATTAGGCCTAATCCAACTACACCATTTATATAAGAGGCATCCACATTTATCTTGAGACCTGTATCAGGAAAAAATCCATCTCACCGCTCTAGCAATCTTAGTTTTTTTTTGCCTAAGGAAAGGAATCAAACCCATAGTTATAAGATCCCTATGTTTCACTGAATTTCCACTGAGAGGGAAAGCTGTGAAAATCAGAGAGACTTTCTTAGCTATCTGGAGGATCATTGCATGCTCATTGTCCATTTTATTTTCAAACAAAAATTTATTCCTTCTGCACCACATAAGCCAGATGCTTGTGATAACAGTAGATATAAAAAGTTGTGTGTGTGCTTTGGTGACTCCCTTGTAGCTGAGATAAAATGAGATCATATGCCTATATGAGAGGAATATGGGGACAGGAACCTGAAAGACACTATGGAGGAAATCAATGATTGCAATATTTTTAGTGCATTTATTAAAGAAGTGATCAATGGTATATGAATTCCCACAGAAAGGGCATTTTGAAGCAAGATTGATCCCAAATTTAATAATTATATCATCAAAAGGGACTAAGCCATTTACCAGTCTCCATATTAATACTGACATTTGAACTGGGATAAATTTTGACCATACCTTTTTGATTGAGTGAGGATCCCTTGATTGAGATTTCAGATTTTTGTATGCTGATCTGATAGTGAATTGACCTGCCAGATCCAACTTCCAAACAAGTCTATCCTCATGGGAGTATCTGATCTCTGCAACCTGTAACATGGAAATTAAATTGGTAACCATGTGAGGCTCCTGGGCAGTTAAGACCTGCACTTTATTAGCACAGAATTTAGCAACATTAAGTTTGGGAAAAGGTATTGGAACTCCCTCTGGCCATTTGTAATACAATGCTTCATTCCCAAGCCAATTTGAATCCCAAAATGATGCATCCCCTTTGCCTATAATCACTTGACTTTGCTGATTGGACCATTCAGTGACCTGACAGATCCTCCTCCAAGTTGGTGAATTTTTGTACATTTTAGGTGCTGCCCATAGATAAGCTGACCAGATGGTGGTATTATGTTGCATTTTCCACCAAAGTTGCAAGAGAAAGTTGTGATTGTTGCCCTAATATCTCTGAAACCAAGGCCATTTTCAATCCTCCCAGTGGCCATTTTACTCCACCTCCTCCATATTTTCCTCTTCCCCATTCCAGATTCTCCCCAAAAAAATCTTCCAGCCATAACCTCCATTCTTCTAATTACAGTTTCAGGTGGCTTTAGGACAGCAAAATAGTGGTTAGGGACTGACAGATACACATAATTCAGAAGAATTATCCTTCCTGCATATGATAGCCATTTGTTCTTCCAGCCTGAGAGCAATCCTTCCATTCTCTCCAGTAGAGGCTGATAATGACATACTTTATGTCTCCCACTAAAAATTGGCACACCAAGATACTTGAATGGAAGCTTACCTTGTTTCATTCATGTCTTCCTTTTGATCATCCTTCTTCTACTTACTGTGTCATCCTTGTGCACATAAAATTCACCTTTGTAAAATTCACCTTCTGACCTGAGCTGATCTCATAGGCAGTCAAGAATTTTTTGATTCTTCTTAGTATATCTTAGGCAGTCAAGTATTTCTTAATGGTCGACAATCATTAGAATACCAATTGTTAAACATGGAAAAATATTCGAATTTTATTTAGAATTAAACTCAACATCAAAAAAAGTTTCTCTCACTAAAATCTATGCTCTGCCTTCTCTCTAAAATTCCTAGCCAACTTTAATTCCCTACAAATTACAACGTCTCTTTCCCCTCCCCCTACAACCCTATCTCCGTCATCAACGGTCAGATAACGGGCATTTTTTGCCCGTCGCCATGGCGGCGACACCGCCTGTGCGCGGTGGTTTCGGATCGGGAAAAAGTTTCGCTCAAGCACTGTCAAACCGTCCACCCCCTTTAGCCCCAACCTTTCCCGCTAATCCTGAAATCCAGCCAATTACCCAATATCATGGCGAGATTGCCGTTATTATCACCAGAAGCCAGGCGCAGACACTCGCATCACACTACAGCAATGCCCTAACCGGCAAGTTCGCTAGAGGCAAACCTTCTATGGAGCGTCTTCATGAGGCATTCAAATCTGCAGATTTCAAAGGCAATTATCAAATAGGTTCAATCGACTACAAGCATATCCTGATTCGATTCGATAATCCTGAAGCTTATCAACGTTGCTGGATGAAAAGACACTGGATCTTCAGTGGGGCGCAGAAGAAAGTGTTGAAATGGACCTTGGATTTCTCCCCAGAGGCGGAATCTTCTATTGTACCAGTCTGGGTAACCATTAGCAAGGTACCAACTTTCTTTTATAACTGCACTATGATCCAAGCTATGGGTGATCAGATAGTTCATTTTATAAAAATAGATCAAGCTACTGCAGCCCTTACCAGACCTAACATTATCAAAATATGTGGGGAGGTTGACCTCAGGAAAAAACTACAAACTTATATTAGATTAGGAATAGAGGATGAGCCTATTCTGAAATATCCTGTTGAGTATGAGGATTTGCCAAGCTATTGTTCACATTTCTCTATGATTGGTCATAATGATGATTGCTGTGGTATCCTACACCCTGAGCTCAGACAAAAACTCAGACATCAGCCCAACCTGAAGCCAAAAGAAGACATTCCTCCTCCTCAACAACAAAAGGAAAAATTAGAGGCCAAGGAAAATGTTATAATCATTGATGATACCCCAAAGGACAAGGCTGGTTCATCTGGTTTATCCCCTGCTACTAAAGACAATGAGGCTGCCACACTTCCTCTGCCAATTGTTATCTCCAAGCAAGCAATCAGAAGAAGGAAAAGAGCCACCCTCCTCTCTCCTATACTTCAGTCACAACCTCCTGAAACAGCTACCTCTAAAGACTTACCACCAAACAGCCCTGTCACCACACCAGTCCTTGCCAATCTGACACTCATAAGTGATACTCAACACTATGTTGGTATTTTGTTTAAATACCAGTTTAATTTAAGTATAATTGGATTCGAGATAGTGAACTCGAGATGTTATAACAAGGTTGGTGGTGCGGAGTGCACACTTGTAAAAACAATCTACGATTTTACGGTTCTAAGATAAATATTTATTTAGTTATCTGTGTATAGTTTATATTAAATTTAAGTGTTGCATCGATTCAGAATTCAATATTCTTAGGATATTGCACATGTAGCAATTAACACATGAGTTACTGTGTGGCTACACAGGAGTTACTGTGTGGTTATACATGAGTTACTTTGTGGTTGTATTATAGTTACCATGTGAAACTGCAGTTTGTACGCACCCTATCTGAACAGATTTGGTTGGAAACGTATCCAGCAGTTTGTATGGAGTTACGTACCCTTTTCTTTTCAGACATGCATCAGTACGGGACCTTACCTATAAATACATGTATTTACATTAATGCATGATGGGGTTTTACACTGAACTATTCAATCATCTATGAATGATGTGTGTAACACTGAAATATATAAACGACAATAAGAAACACATATTTCCTCATGTTATACAATCCAAAAACACTAATACTCAAAGGCATGTTCTTGATTCAAGTCCAGAATCAAGAATGCAGCGATAGTTTTATCCTGCGAGGAATTTCGTGCAACCCAGGGTTGATAGGGTCGAAATATTCTCAAAGGAAAGCGAGAGTGTTACGTGACTCTATCCTTATCCAGCTATTATCCCAATCACCCTATTGTCCCCATTGTTTATACCCAACAATATTTGAGAATATTTTCGTTGATTGTGATAATGGAATCATACTTGGATAACAAACTAATAATGTTTGGATTATGATGAATTTTGACTGGATTGATATGAGGTAGAGAGATTCTAAGAGTATTGTTTTTGTAATAATAATATATTGTTGTATGTGGTGTGCATCTGGCAGAAGAATACACTTTGAGGATAAACATTGGTCACTCCAACGCATCAGACGAAGGATGAGAAAGTTAAGTTTAAGTGAATGTTATTTATTTTTGTTTATCGAAAAGTGTTAAATATCTTGTGCATGATTTAATATATAAGTAATGATTTACCGTGGAAGATAATACACAGTATGTGACAGTTAATGTGTCGTTACATCTTGGATATGTATGTCTGATGCATCGTAGTTACATTTTGTATACGTGTGTCTGATGCATGGATACAATAGTCATGTTATGTCTGTCTGATTCACGGTGCCAATGTTGTTGTGACGGCGTGCATAGTGGTACATCTTGACCATGGTATTCGAGTGATAACTATATTGCATTGTAAATTAGTTGACTATGGTTGAATGGTTGAATGATACATATGTGTGAATTTTTTGAATACCATGCATATCTGTTTACTATCAGATAGGGTAATCAAAATGCTTACTTTATCGCTGCATACAGTTACATTGACGTATGACACTGTTTGATATTAAAATGTTAATGTGTTACATGCATACATTTACTAAATTGTTAATGTGTCACATGCATACAATTATATCGATGTATAACACTGTTTAGTGTTAAAATGTTAAATATGCATACATCAGATGTGGAATCCTAAAGAATTTCTATTGGGGAAGATAACATGAACAAAAATGTTTCGAAAGGAAAATGTCTTGTTAATATGTAATTTTATATTACAGGATGTTATACTTGTACAAATTATCAAAAATTGAATTGCTCTTTGTGTATTTATTAGAGCAATTTGTATGAGACTGAATTTAGTTCGTTGTTGAGTGTATTCGATAATCTTCTACATAGAAGGATTGGATGAAATATCTATGCATGATTCACATGATGGAGTAATATTATTATAATAAAATAATTCATATTGCATAGTTTGAAATTATGTGAATCTAAATAGATGTTGGCTTGATTAAATTGCTGAATTAATTAGTGGTTTATGTACATTGCTTTGTCCATGCAAAATAAATATAAAATAAAATAAATCAGGGATTACTTGATTTTTGGACAGTTTATTTATTTAAAGGTTAGAGATTGAATTTCATTGAAATGATATGTGAATTACTCATCTTTTTTGAATGAATGGAGATGCATGAAGATTATTATTTGTACTAAATAATTATTTTCAATGTCAAAGTTGCATGTGGATTGATTAATTAAATTTGAGGATATGTGATTACTCAATTTGATTTCAAATGTACTTATACATGTTTGTGGATGAGTGAGTACAATATTTATTGTATGATTTGTGAGTCATGAATTCACGGAAAAGAAAATGATGATCTTGGTTCATTTTGTGGTCAGTAATTATAATATTTACACATTGTAAATTGCATGATTATGTGAAAATGTTGTTTTTTTGAGCAGTTGTGTTTGAATTGATGTGATCAAACTCTAGTGAAAGTGCGGATCATGGTTATTGATTTAGGCATAATTAAAGAATCCACTTTTATTTAATGAATTGGTTGGGTTGATCCGGGAAACTGTCAGACTTGATCACTTATAATTAAGTTAGTTTCAAAAGAAATTATCCAACACGCTCTCTCTCTCTAACCCAATTCTCTCTCCCCACTCTCTACCTTTATTTCTGAAATCTATGCTTTCCCCGAAACAGTTCCATTTATTTCCGTTACCGACATAAAAGCCCCACCGAAACGGTTACAAAACGGCAACTTTGATGGCGGAGCCACCGCAGCTTCCCGGTGGCAACACTCCATTCCGGTCTTTCGCACAAGCAGTCCTCAACAAACCTCCTCCCATGTCATCCACACTACCCAACAATCCCGATATCCAGCCAATTGGTGAATTTAAGGGCAAAATAGCATGCATAGTCTCACCGGAGCAAGCTTCTCAATTGGCCGCACATTACCAGTACACGCTGGTCGGAAAATTTGAGAATGGGAAGCCGTCGATGGAAGTATTAAATGAAGCCTTCAAATCCATCAGTTTTACCTCCATATTCCAGCTTGGCTCGCTTGATTTCAAGCACATTCTCATCAGATTCCAAGACCCCGAGGACTATCAGAGATGCTGGATCAAGGGCACTTGGAGCTTCAGAGGGGTGCCTATGAAAATACTCAAATGGTCGACTGACTTTGTTCCTGGAACCGAGTCCTCAGTAGTACCAGTTTGGGTAACTATTCCTAATGTCCCCATTTTCTTTTACAACATTGCTATGCTTGAGTTCATTGGTAATAGAATAGGTAAATTCTTGAAAATGGACTATGCAACATCTTCCCTCACTAGACCATCTGCAGTTAAGCTTTGTATTGAGGTTGATTTACAAAAAATGCTGCACTCTGAGATAACCATAGGCATGCCTGGTCTGCTAGCTGACCTTGAAATCATTTATGAGCAATTACCCCTGTTCTGCCCTCACTGCCAAAAATTAGGACATGGTTTTGACTATTGTAAGAAGGATCACCCTAATCTTATCCTCCCTACTAGACCATCCATCCCTGTCACTCATGAAAACAGGCCTAAAGCTGTGCCAAAAATAGTGAAACCTAGAGAAGGGGCATCTGGACTTACCAACAAGGAGAAAGATAGGTTGTTCAAATCTCAGAACATGACATATGTCAAGAAAGCTCAGCAACCTACTCCACTGCTTACCAACCCTGCCATCATCCCTACCCAAGATAAAGGAAAAGAAAAAATGATTCTGATCAATGATGATGATATAGTTCCCCAGGTTAACACCATCTGCATCAGCAACTCCAGTTCTGATCATACTCCCTCTCCTGAAATCAACCTTGACTCTGATGTCAGCTCCCCTGAGCCTCCTAATGAGAATACATCCAAAGAAATGCACTCTGAGATCACTGCTGATGTAGAAAAATGGCTTATGGGAGATAAAAGACCTGCACACTATGCTAAAGATGACTCTGCAGTCTCCCACTCAAGCCCTCCCCTTTCCTCACCTGATCATACTAACAAAGTTCCTTTTTTCTCCCAAGAGAAAAATAGGAACAACAGATTTCTCCCCTTGCAGATACTCACAGAGGAGGAAGAACTGGACTCTCAAGAACAAGAACAGGCTCAGGACTCTCCCAAGCAACCAGATGTATCCTCCTCACAGCAATCTGAGCAACAGGTAAACACAACTCAGGTGAGAAAATCCAACAGACTCGTGGCAGAAAACACTCCAGTGATTAAGCTCCAAACTTATTTCACTCAATTGAATCAAATTATTGCCAGTTCATCTACAAATAGCCCCAAAAATCTTTTCAAATGAATAGTACAACCCTGAAAACAAATTCCTTGTGTGGAATGTTAGAGGGATGGAAACTTCTATGGATAGACTTCATGAACTCATTGCCAGTCATAACTTTGATTTAATTTGCCTAATTGAACCAATGCATGATAATTCTGAGTGCAACCATTATATGACTGTTTTAGGCTTCCAATACTGCTTGCATGCTCATAATGCCAAAATTTGGATTTTTTGGAGAAATGATATCCAGATGCAGTTAATTCTTGATAACCCTCAATTTCTGCATGCCTCAGTCCATAGCCAAAAATTAAATGCTTCTATGGATGTTTTTTTTGTTTATGGACTGTGAACAAGGAAAGAAAGGGAAAACTTATGGATTGATCTTCTGAAAATAAAAAAACCCTGATACTGTGTTTATTGGGGATTTCAATGCCATCACCTCAATTTCTGAATATAAAGGTCCATCAACTCCTAGTCTGCACAGCATTAGGGATTTCTCAAAATTTATTGATGATATGGCTTTAGAGCAAATTTTCACTGTAGGAAATCCTTTTACTTGGTCTAATGGTAGACATCAAGTCCCTCTTGATCTCAGTGATAGTGGAAGGAAAAAAATCCCCACAATTCAGAGACTTGATAGAGGCCTTTGTACATCTCAGTGGAACTCAAAGTTTCCAAACTCTTCTATTTTAGTTTTAAATAAATTATCCAGTGATCACTGTCCTTTATTTTTAAGTATTGGTAGTGATATAAAATCTGCCCCTAGGCCTTTTAGGTTTCCGAACACTTGGTTCAAAAGAGAAAAATTCAAGGAAGTAATTCAAGAGAACTGGGAACCTCCTATAGGTAGTAATGGTATGTTAGGCTTTTACCCTAAAACTTCTCAGGCTTAAAAGATTTCTTAAAATTTGGAACATAGAGGTTTTTGGTAATTTACACAAAAAGGTTTCAATTGCTGAAGAAAAACATAGAATTTCAGAAATTGCTTATGATGCTGTTCAAAGTGAAATAAATTTGGACAGTCTCAAAGAAGCAAAATCTCTCTTCTCTAGAGCCATTAAAGAACAAAATCATTACTGGAAATATAAATCTAAGGTTAAATGGCTAAGAGAGGGAGATGACAATACAAAGTTTTTTCATAACTCAGTAAGGGAAAGGAAGGGAAGAATGTCTATCACTAAAATTCAAAAGTCTGATGGCCAATGGATTGAAGATTTTACAGCTATAGAAAATGAGGCTATATCTTACTACTCTGAGTTGCTCACAGCTGATAATAATCCAGATCAACAGACCTTTTTCTCACATTTTTATCCCAGATCCCAAAGCTAATTACTGTAGAAGTTAATTTAGCTTTGCTTAGACCTGTCTCATTGCAGGAACTAAAGGAGATTGTCAGCTCCTTAAATAAACAAGGGAGCCCTGGTCCAGATGGCTACACAGCCCAGTTCTACATCAAAGGTTGGGATTTCATCCACATGGATTTATTATGTGCTGTAAATGATTTTATGTCCAGTACCATTATACCTAAAGGAATTGCCAGTACTTGGATTGCAATAATTCCAAAAATTAAAACTCCATCATCCTTTAGTGATTTCAGGCCCATTAGCCTTTCAAATGTTTTAAATAAAATTTTTTCAAAGGTGTTAATGGAAAGGCTAAAACCCATTATGCAAAAAATCATCTCCCCTCATCAGACTGCTTTTCTGAAAAATAGAGATATTAGTGATAATGTCCTATACCTAAATGAGATGGTGATATTTTTAAACAAAAAAGACAGAAACCCAAACTGTATTTTAAAACTTGATCTGAGAAAGGCTTTTGACAGAGTATGTTGGAGATTTCTCACCAGCATACTTTTAAAGTTTGGTTTTCATGGACAATTTATATTTTCCATTATAAAAAATCTTTCTCAAGCCTGGTTTTATGTCCTAATAAATGGTAGTCCAGTTGGTTTTTTCCAAGCCACAAGAGGTATAAAACAAGGTGATCCTCTCTCCCCTTTTCTTTTCAATATTTATTTTGAAGATTTCACTAGAAGTCTTGCATATATTTTTGAGTCTGGTAGCCTACAGTATTACAGTCTGCCCAGAAATGCTTCTCTTATATCTCATCTTTCTTATGCTGATGATACTGTAATTTTCATGCAAGCTAGTAAAGCTAATATCATTAAGATGAAATCATTTCTTGCTGTGTTTGAAAATGTCTCAGGACAAAAAATAAATTATGACAAGAGTGATTACTTTATCAGTAAGCATGCTTCTGTGGCCAATATTAGGGAAATGAACACGGTACTTGGAATGAAAAAAGGATCTTTTCCTTTTAAATATTTAGGTGTTCCTATTTTCTCTGGTAGAATAAAAAATAATTTTTTCCAGCCACTCCTAGAAATGATTGATAATAGATTATTCAACTGGAAAAATAAATGGCTATCCTCTGGGGCCAAGCTGGTGCTTATTAACTCCTGTATATACTCCCTCTCTCAACATTTTTGGGCTGTTATGAAGCCAACCTCCTATGTTATGAAACTGATCAAAAGCAGAATTTCTATATTCTTCTGGGGATCAGTGGATGATAAGCCAAAAAAATCATGGAAAAATTGGAATGATATGTGTTACCCTATTGCAGAGAATGGCCTAGGTTTTAGAAACCTTAAATCTATAGTCAAAACTTTCTCTGTAAAACTCTGGTGGAAATATCAAACTGCTTCTGCCCCATGGACGTCTTTCATAGCCTCACTGCCAAAATCCTTACAAACCTCTCACACCTGGAAGAGAATATGTGAAGTTAATCAATTTTCTGAATTACATTCCAAGGTTATCCATGGCAAAGGCTCTTGTAATTTTTGGAAGTCCAACTGGACTGACAGAGGCCCTATTTCTGATATGGTTCAGTCACAGTCTACAGATATCCCTTAGTCCTGTTCTGTTGCTCAATTCATTGAAAATAGGCAGTTGTTCATTCCTCAAATCTTCCCATTCATTGATACTTCTCTTCTTAATATTTTGCAAGAAGCAAAAATTATGGAACACAGGGAAGACAAGTTGATCTGGAAGCCTAACACTAATGGTGCTTTCAATTTCAAGTCAACCTACAATCAGATCCGGCCCAAAAGAGGTACTTCTGTATCTCTGTCAAAACTATGGAACTCTAGAATCCCAAAAAAAGTGTCTATATTCATGTGGAAAAACTTGAACTCTCTCTTACCTTTTGACAATGTTCTCAAATATTATGGTTTTAATAATGTCTCTAAGTGCTGCTTCTGTAGTAATTTAGATTCTCTGGACCATTTTTTCAATAAGTGTCAACTGGCTGTCCAAGTATGGGAGGGTGTGAACAATTTTATAGGAATCAGAACCCCTCATTTCTCCACAATTTGGAATAGAATCTCATATTATTTGACCAAACCAGGAATCACTGCCATACACTCCCTCATGACAAAGAACATGGCTCTTTTCTCATGTTGGATCCTTTGGAAATCTAGGAATAAATTTATCTATGATAACATTACTCCTAGTATCCCCAGTATCCTCCATGAGATTAAAGCTATGACCTATGATTCTTTTGTGGCCAAACCCTTCTATATACACTCCCAGCATGATTTAGACCTGGCTGCAAATGGCTACTTCCCAAAAACCATCAAACACCCTAAACCTATCATTTCTAAAGTCCTATGGACCAGACCAGACTCTCATTTCAAGGTCAACTCAGATGCCTCTTGGCATATTCAGGCAACAGGTCTTGGTGTTATCATTAGAGACTCACAAGGGGATCTAGTTACTGCCAAGTCTATGTATACTCAGTCTTCTTCACCATTACATGCAGAGTTGTTAGCCATTGGTCTGGGAATCAAAATCAGTAAGGAAATGAACCTCACATGTACCTATTAGTCTGACTGTAAACAAGCATCAAAAATAATTAAAAATCCAGATGATGCTCCCTGGAGTTTGTTTCGTTTAGTTTCTGACATAGCTCAAGCTTGCCTACACTCTGAAATTACTCACATTTTTAGAGAAGGGAACCAGGTTGCTGATTCCCTGGCTAGGTTTGCATCTAAAACTAAACAGTCTCATGTTTTCAACTCCCTAAAGTCTCTTCCTCTATCTGTAAAAGGCTTATACATTTTAGATAAAGAGGGTACTCCATCATTAAGATTTCATCCTCCTTGAATTGGTACTACTCTCAGTATTGTTTTGTCTGTGCTCATGCAGATACAAAGCTGAAGATGAGGATAAACAAATCCACAGGTGTCAACCAAGATGCTGGTTTTCAAACATAACATGAAGTGATGGACAAACTGCTAACATATTGGCCTGGATCAAAAGCCTTCAAGTCTTTACATTTCATAGATCTGAGGCTTTTAAACTTTTTATTGATTAAGGAAGTTCTAATTTCTCTGGGTACCGCTTTTAGTTTTGCCTAGCAATTCTATAACAGGTTTCCAGTTTATTTTAACTTCCTTCTTTTTTGTATTGGGCTTATAGAGCCTGATCTCTTTTGAAAAGCATTTCTAATGCTTTTGGAGTTTATCTCCGTACAATTCTTGCCTGTTACCGGGGCAATAGTTGTATCATTGTTACTATTTTTTGTGGTATGGGATGCCCAATATAATTTCCCCCACTTTATAGTGGTTTGCCTAAAAAAAAATTATTATTAAGTTAATATCATAAGTAACTTGGTCTGTGAAACTGATTAATATTATTCAGACTTGATCACTTGTAATAATGCATGATATTTATGCATGAATGAAAAAGACTTTTCTTGATCAAATTGAATGTATTTGATGATAGCTTGAATGGATATTAACTTTCGAAATATGTTGAAACAAACATAGAGCACGAGATATGTGTTCTGGCAATCTTGGATTGCAGGATCAAGCACGAATGTGTTGGTCACAATTTTATAGCATACTGTAACCTGGATACATGTGAAAATTAATATGTTTACAAGCATGATATGTATGTTGCATTTTGTAAACCAAATTGTGTCTTTTTGGTTGGCCGGCTAATCAATTAAGTAATTTTGTTATTAATACATGATGACTTAATTAATTAGTATTGCTGGTGCTCGATATGAATTAATTCTTAGTATTGAAATCTCATGCAATGTGATCAGAATGCATGAGTAATATAACTCAATTATATGGTGATGCATGCTTAATATAAGTCAAGTGAATTTCACTAAATTTGCATCTGTGGAATTCATCAAAATTAAGGGAAATAGAAATGATTTTGTCAACTTATATTGACTGGCATGTGTATATTTTCCATGGAGGATGACTAATTAAAATAATTTGTCAAGTGCATGGTTTATGGTGTTAGTTTGTACTAGTTTTTATAAGTGACTATACATCATGATTTATTATGTATGGAATACATGTGCATGAAAATTATGTAAATGTTTACATATCCTTTATAATTTGTGCATGCATGAAATTTTACCGGATTAAAGCAAACAAGAAATTGTTGTGGGTAAAATGAACTAATTCGTTTGCCGATTATACTTGGAGCTATTTTATTTATAAATAGTGATTTAATGAAAAGGGCAATGTTTTGATTTTTTTTTTTTTAAGAAACACCTTAGAAAGGTGGGAGAATATATTTGGCTCTCCAAACCAAAGGCAAAATATGACATATTACATCTCCTAACCGCCTAAGAGACACTAAGCCTCTAAGAAGCAAAGAAAATGCTCCTCAAAAATGGAAAAAACACTAAGTGACTAGGTTCCATTTAGTCTCTTAACTAAAGCCTATTAGCGAATTGAGAACAAAACACAAGGCGACATTAGCTTAGAGACTATAGGAACACACTATACTAAAGCACCCAATACAAGGTTATGATGGTGCAGAAGAGAGTTGGGTTCTAGATTCCTTTGATAGGAGTAGAGGCAGGATGATTTGAGAGGCATGTTAGATTCGAGAGAAGACTGGCTCTTGGCAGAAGCCCCCTGAGTTGTACATCTGCACATTCAGAAAACTTCAATTAGCAGTATCAGTCTGAGCTTAAGAGATCCTAATTGATGGGATCCCTGCTGCATCTAAATTAATGAGCCCTTTAACATGTATAGGGAGTGTATCCCAAGAGAAAGATTGAGCAGATTGATCGGAAAAGGCCCATTTGGAAAGCAGGTCAGCAGGTTGGTTACCCTGTCTCAGTATATGCAACAAAGTATAGGACTCAACCCTACTATGAATAGAATAACAGAGATTGTACAGTGACCAGTGCCAAGAGGATGGATTCTTTATCTGGAGCAGCAGATGCAAATATAATGGCAGCTTGTATGGCACAGAGTTCAGAATGTAAAGGGGAGAGAGAGTGAATAAATGAGGTTTCAGCTTTGATAAAATCCCCTTTACAATTTCTAATAATGATAGATATCCCTGCACTGTCTAGCTTCCAAGAAGCATCAGTGTTAATTTTTAAGCCATATCTCGGTTTAAGCCATAAAACTGGAGAGATATTCGGTTTAGGAGGGATGTAGAGAGGAGGAATGCAGCTCTGGAGAGAAAAGGGCAATGTTTTGAATTGGTAAATTTATTCCATGATATTTTGGCTTGAGTTCATCATGTACACGGTAAATGTGTTGATGTTAGTGCCATTATTATGTGATGATAAATTATGTGGAAATTTCTTGTTAAGGGATGACACGCTATTTGAACATATAGCTTGTGCAAGTAAAATACTTGTGGTTATTAATGTAGATTCTGTAAAATAATAAATAGTTGATTCGGTAAAGAATCATGATTTCAAGTATATATGGAAATTCTTGGGAACAAAATTATGATTTGGAGGGGAGATTTAAATTTTTGTTGAGATGCAAAAGGTTTGAATAGCCTTTGATCTTGTGAATTGTTTTGTGATTCAAGACAATTTGAAAATGGATAGATTTCTTTGCCGTTGATTTTATTTGACAAGGTTTCATTTTTATGGAAGGATTTCAAGTTTATCTTGAAAGTAAAAGAAACTATGTCTCTTGTAGAAGAATAAAACCATTTGTGATGTGCGCATAGCAAATGGTAAGTCTAAAGATGAGAGAGAAGTCATTTGTGATTTTGTACATAGAGGTAAATATCTAAAGGTGCAAGAATCACAAGTCTAAGGTTAAGTTAAGATACTTGGATTGTTTTAAAAGTTTGATACAGTTTAGCAGACTACTTGACGAAGTGGTTTAGCTAGGGACCTTCTAAAGTCGGTAATCGGGATGTTTAAGCCTATTTAAATCTTTGATGGTGGTATACCCAATTTCGCTCTAGTACGACGCTAGAGTTAAATTCAATGTGGATGGCCCATTGTTTAAGATTGAAACATATAATATTATATCCCGAAAGATATATGTTTGGACATACATGAGAGACCAGAGGTTGAAGTTTCACTTCTTAATGAATTTTTTGACAAAGTATATATGCATGTGTACGATTAAAAAGATTCACCTATATGTAGTTCGAAGTGTAGCCGCTTCAAGAAGCCCGGGCTTGGCTTTGTATGCACTCATGAACGGATATGGACACATGGCTTGTATAGTGTCGATTTAGCTTTTGAGCTGTTTTGAACTTGTGTGTGTTTTATCTTCAAGTGTTCAAATGGGTTGAAGGGTTCAATCTTTTAGACACCCCGATTCTCGAGCATTTGGAATGTGTAATTCACTAAGATGAAAATTCAATCTATAAGACATTTTCATTTATGCACTTGTTTGGTTTTGATGGATTGTTGGATTTTTCGTGTCAGGGATTATACTTAAATGGGGAGGATTGTTGGTATTTTGTTTAAATCCCGGTTTAATTTAAGTATAATTGGATTCGAGATAGTGAAATCGAGATGTTATAACAAGGTTGGTGGTGCGGAGTGCACACTTGTAAAAACAATATACGAGTTTACGATTCTAAGATAAATATTTATTTATTTATCTGTTATAGTTTATATTAAATTGAAGTGTTGCATCGATTCAGAATTCAATATTCTTAGGATATTGTACGTGTATCATTTAACACATGAGTTACTGTGTGGCTACACAGGAGTTACTGTGTGGTCATACATGAGTTACTTTGTGGTTGTATTATAGTTACCATGTGAAACTGCAATTTGTACGCACCCTATCTGAACCGATTTGGTTGGAAACGTATCCAGCAGTTTGTATGGAGTTACGTACGGTACTTTACCTATAAATACAGGTATTTACATTGATGCATGATGGGGTTTTACACTGAACTATTCAATCATCTATGAATGATGTGTGTAACACTGAAATGTATAAACGACAATGAGAAACACATATTTCCTCATGTTATACAATCCAGAAACACAAATACTCAAAGGCATGTTCTTGATTCAAGCCTAGATACAAGAATGCAGCGATAGTTTTATCCTGCGAGGAATTTCGTGCAACCCAGGGCTGCTAGGGTCGAAATATTCTCAAAGGAAAGCGAGAGTGTTACGTGACTCTATCGTTATCCAGCCATTATCCCAATCACCCTATTGTCCACATTGTTTATAACCAACAATCGTTGAGAATATTTTCGTTGTTGATTGTGATAATGAAATCGTACTTGTAACAAACTAATGATGTTTGTAGTATGATTGATTTTGGAAGAATTGATATGAGTGTACTATGAAAGTTTGTCACTCCAACAGATCAGACAAAAGATGAAAAGATAAGTTTATGTTATGTTTTTTGTTTTTGTTTAAAGAAGAGTGTTAAATCTTTTGTGCATGATTTAGTAAATAAGTCATGGTTGGAGTATCAATTTGTTTTGTTTGTCTTGCATATGGTTATATCTTGGATGGTAGGTCTGATTCACTGTGTCGCATACATTTATATCTTGGTTACGGCATGCATACAGTTGTAATATATATACTCGGATAAACATGGGAGTATGTGACTGTTAACGGTGTTACATGCATATAGTTGTCCGAAGGACAGCTATTCTCTTCCCTCGGTCGACCGGTTGGTGGAGGCTATCACTGGTTATGAGGCCCTTGCTTTCTTTGACGTGTACCGGGGATACCATAAGATCCAAATGTCAGAGGAGGACAAACCGAAGACAGCCTTTATCACGGAGTTCGGAACCTACTATTACAGAAGGATGCCCTTCGGCTTGAAGAACGCAGGAACGATGTATCAGCGCATGGCAGACGCTCTCTTCCGAGACCAGCTGGGAAAAAACATGGAGCTCTACGTCGATGACATGGTGGTGAAGAGCAAAAGCTATCCAGGTTTCTTAGAAGACCTAGAGGAGATGTTCGGTATCTTGAGAAAAGTTAACCTGAAGTTGAACCCGGAAAAGAGTGTGGTAGGAGTAAGTGCCGGGAAGTTTCTCGGTTATATGGTATCCAGCCGGGGAATCGATGTTAATGCGGAGAAGGTGGAAGCCGTAAGTAGGATGCAGTCGCCGAGGAATGTCAAAGATGTGCAGAAGCTGATGGGTTCCCTGGCAACCCTGAGCCGTTTTTTGTCAAAAGGCGCGGAGAGACAGCTCCCTTTCTTTAACATCCTGAGAAAGGCTAAGAAGTTTGAGTGGACCGAGGAGTGCGAGCGAGCGTTCGGAGACCTGAAGGAACACTTGAGTCGGCTCCCGACCCTCTCAAAGCCGAAGAAGGGAGAGGATTTGCTTTTGTATCTATCCGCGTCAGCATCGGCCGTCAGTCCAGTGCTGGTCCGGGAGGAAGAAGGAAAGCAGTGTCCCGTCTACTTCGTAAGTCGGGCGTTGCAGGGCCCGGAGACGCGGTACACACCTTGGAGCAGTTGGTATTAGTGCTGGTTTATGCATCAAAACATTTGTGCCCATATTTCCAGGCTCATCCGATTGTGGCTGACCAACCACCCTCTGAAGCAAGTGATGCTCAAGCCCGAGGCATCAGGGCGTTTGATGAAGTGGGCCATAGTGTTGGGGGAGCATGAGATAACCTACCAACCGAGGAAGGCCATTAAGGGCCAGGTGATGGCGGACTTCCTGACGGAGATGGTCGGACGGGTCGTGCCTGCCGAGGATCCCCCGAACCCGAAGTGGACACTGCACGTGGATGGATCAGCACATGCAGGAGGTAGTTGAGCCGGGGTGTTACTGACATCCCCTGAAGGAGAAGAGTATCACTATGCCCTGCATTTTGACTTCAAAACTACAAACAACGAGGCAGAGTATGAGGAGTTGGTGGTAGGGCTCAAGCTTGCCCGAGAACTGAAGATCGGGTCGATCCAGGCCTTCAGTGACTCGGAGATTGTAGTGCAGCAGGTGAATGGGGAATATGAAGCAAAGGAGTGGAGTTTACATAGGTACCTGGAACTGGTCAAGCCCCTGATCCGGCAGTTCGACAGCTTCAGTCTGGAGCAGGTGCCAAGGGAGCAGAAAGAAAAGGCCGATGCTTTAAGCAAGTTGGCATCCTCTAAGTTAAGGCCGGGTCATAAGGCTCCTCTCAGAAGGGAAACACTTGAAAGGAGGAGTTACGAGCAGAGTGATGAGATCCTGACAGTAGAAGCAGTGTAGGAAGAATCCTGGATGACCCCGATCCGGGCATATCTTCTGACCAGGGAGGTCCCGGCCGACCGAGTGGCAGCAAGGAAAATCCGGGTCAAAGCACCGAAGTATACACTACAGGAGGGCATCCTGTATAAAAGAGGATATCTCCAGCCACTACTGAAGTGTGTGGAACGGCAGGAGGGTAAGTACCTGGTCAGGAAGTCTGGGTAACAAGATACATAAAGAAGAAAAGAAAGAAAAATCTAACTAACATTCTGGGGGGCTCCCTTCCCTTGGTCGTCCCCTTCATCGCTGCTGTCACCTTCTGAGTCATCCCCGGAACCATCAAAGATTAGAGCAGGAGAAGAGGGCATATCAGCAGTCCAGGGGGTCTCAGGGCCGATCTTCGGTGAGGAAGAGTTCTCAGCTTCCAGATCCTTCGGGTCGAACAAGCCCCGGTAGAACCCATACATGGTGCAGTACTGGGTAAAGTTCTCATCTTCAGGAAAGTCCGATCCGGAGAGCGAAGCAGGAGGAAGAGGACCCGGCAGCCGAACCACATCGGTCGACCAGCTTCGGACTTCTTCGGTCGACAGGTGGTTCTCTCGCAGAGCCTCCCATAACTTGGGAGATAAGCCCTTTATCCCGTCCTTCTGGAGAGTGTCCACAAGATGCAGCTGCTGGGCCTCGGCGTTCGAGTTGAACCATTGCTTCTTAAATGAAGCTCTGATTTTTGGAGGAAACCAACCCCGGACCTACATATAGGTATTGTGACACTGGTGGGCACTGGCGGCGAGGTTAAGGTTGGTCGGACAAAGTGACAGGGTCTGACTCGCCAGGACCTTGTCAACAACAGCCGCGGCAAACTCCAGACGTTCTTTATAGCTCACCTCTCGGGAAGCCTCCATTTCCTTCTCCAGGTCGCTCACCCTCGCCCTGTGTTGAGCCGATGCTTCCTTCTCGGCTCGAAGTTCTTCTTCCTTCTCGGCTCGAAGCTCTTCCTGCTTTCCCTCCAAGTGACGAGCGAGGAATGTGGAGAGGGCGGCTTGGAAGTCAGGGGAATTGGTGAACTCAGAGCTGAGGATCCGAACCTATAGGAAGAGACGTTAATAATAATAAAAAAAATTCAACAAGGATAGTATCAAGACAAATGGTATAAGAATACCTGATGGTTTGAAGATGAGACAGGAGGGGTGCTGGCGCGGGACAAAGGTGTGGTCTGGGACTCGCTGGTGTCCAAGGTCTTTTCCCGCCCTTCTCGGAATTCTCCCTCTTCCGCTTAGTTGCAGATAAAGGAGGCGGGGGAGGAATCGCAGGGGCTTAAATGGTGGTGTATCTAGAGGCCGGAGACCTCCCATCCCCGGGCGGAGACCACAAAGGCTTACCACGGCCGAATGGCAACTCCAAACGACCAGTATCCTGGTTAGATGCCGAAGTGACAGGGTTTCAGAATTGTTCGGGCGGATTCTTGGTACCGACAGGATCCCGAATGGACTCCTGCTGAGCCACTACATCAGGGATAAACTTCTCCTGATCCTTCTGAACAACTTCGGGCTCAGAAGTGACATCCTCTATAGAAAGGGGGCCGAGATGGGGCACCCCAGCCGCCACCAAGGGAAGAAGAGGGTTCTGAGTAGTGGAGACAGGGATCCCCCCGTCTTGTTCTTATCCTGCTGAATCTCCTGCTGCGAGTTAAAGTTTGCCAGCGGGTTATGAATGGTCTCCTCCATCTTGTTCTTATCCTGCTGACACTTCTGCTGCAAGTTAGGGTCAGCCAGCTGGTTCTGATTGGTCTCCTCTGTCTTGTTCTTATCCTGCTGATGCCCCTGCTGCTGCTGAGCAGGTTTTCTCCTCTTGTCCACTTTGGCCATCTCAGACTCGGCCCCGGCCCCCGCTGTAGAGACCTTCCTGTTTTTCTTTTTTGGGACCGGAATCTCAGGATCGTTGTCCAAGGTGGGAGCTGTAGGGAGAGGAAAGTCAAGCAGAGTTTTTGTTGATAAAAAACAGGGATATTGAAATAAAAAGAAATCGAAGCGCCTACCTAGAACCGGACAGATAACAACCCAGCGGCTGTCTAGAAAGGCGTCGGCCGGGTATATCGCCCAGGGGAAGAGGTAGAGGGAGTTACCGGCCAGCCAATACTGGTCCAGGTTGAGGGACTCGACGGACATGGTAGTGTGATTGGCCAGTTGCGTGTCCGAAAGGAAGGCTTCCCGGACGTCAATAACCTTGTTATTCCAGCTGGAGACCCCGTATCGCCCGGGATTGACCTTTACATAGCCCTTCGCCTGCCAGTTCTTGGCCAAGGATAAAGTCCTGAACACCAGGACGCGTCTGGACAGTGTATATCATCTCCTTGCCGGGGCACCTGATAAGCATAAAGAAAGACCTCCAAAGACTGAAGGAGGGGTCAATCCCGCACCGGAGGCTCCTTACAAGAAAACCCATCATCACAGCAATAATGTTCGGATGCATCTAGGCCGGCGAAATCTTGTAGTACTCCAGGAACTGGGAGTACAGCGGGGGGAAGGGAAGGCTTAACCCCCACATGAAATGGATCCGGGGAATACACCAAACGGACGTCACGGACTCTTCGGCTGAGACAGAGGCCATCTGAGCATCCAAAGGTACAGGGACTCCCATACCACTCAGACACTTCGTGGTCCAGACGTCGGCTTGAACAGAAGGGGCCCGGGCGGTGTCTATCTCCCTCTGTTCCCGGTTCTTGGAGCGCTTGAATTTTGGAGCAGAAGGAGACACGTTGCTGCAAAGGTAAATCGGCTTGTAGGACGCCGACAAGGCAACAGAGTGCGAGGCAGAGGGAGCAGTGCTCTCAAGAGAGTAGGTGACGATAGCCTTGGGCTGAGCATCGGACTGAGCATTGTTAGCCGCCATGACGATGAAGAAGAGAGAGAATATGGATGTTTGAAGAAAAAGAATTGCAAAATAGCTTTGAGATCTGAATGCGATTAGTGAAAGCGATTGATAGAATGGCCTATTTATAGGAGACGGAAAAAAGGAAATGAAAAGGCAGCGATTAAATGGGCTCGGGAAGCGAGAAAATAATAATGACAATTATTAATTGTCATCGAGAAAGGCGCACCCGTCCCATCATTGTTGGGCAGGGAAGGGAATACAGAAAGCCAATCCTTTCGCCCTCGGATCAGGAGAGTTCCCACCCTCGGCCGAAAGAACCGGCTTCCGGGGGGCTAGTGGTGATACCAGGCCCAGGCTCAACTATTCGGCAAGTAGCATGGGCTCGGCTCACTATGAGGAAAGCTAGTATGGCAGTATCCGGGGTCGTACAACTCGGATAGGGACAAGCACACTAGAAGACACTCAGAGCATGGACCACATGGAGAGCATGGGTTACTGTATAAATAGTGCTCCTCAGCACTATTCCAAGTAAGTATCTTCTCATTATTCTAGTTAATACCCTTTTTCTCTCCCGGGATCCATCTTTCATCATCATGCCGAAGGGTCTACCGTCGGGTACCTTCCGGGGCTCTGTCTTACAGGGCTAGGTCATTGGATCAGGGATCAGGGCACCACTCGGACCGACCAGGCGGGCAGCATCAGTTATGTCCCCTATTCATTTATTCTTTTGGAAGCATCTCTATGCTTTAAGAGTTTATAGCTCTCATTTTGTAACTGACTTTTATAGGTTGTTGATAACTCATGGCCTTTTATGGCCCTTTCTAAGGTCTAGGGAGCCTAATAAATTCCCCTCCACTCCTTGAGTGGTTTTAACCTAAAAAGAAATTTAAACATGGAAACATAGTGGAATTTAGTTCAGGGAAAAAGAATATACAAGCAAAAAACAAACACAAAAACCTCATAGTTATAAGAAATTTAACCGAAGAAGAAAAGTTTCACAGTAATTATCTTGTTTGTAAAATAGGGGATCAATAGTGAAATTGAAATTAGGAAAATAATATAAAAAACTCCTACGCATAACATAAATTGATAGCAATTAGTAGTGCATTAAATTGATATGTATTTTGGGAATATAGGCATGCCAATTTATAAATTCGAGTATAAATTAATATAACATATTTCTCTATAGCCAAATTGAAATTAATAAAAAGTAACTTTAATTAAATAAAGCATATTGATTCATATAGGAAAATGAATTTGTGGTATATGGGTGAGCGCATGTTATATCATACAACGGGAGTATATACACCCAGGTCCTTTTCTGTAAATTAATTTAATATTTTAATTTTAATAAAATTCATATTTAACTAAACTGAACAATCTCAATCCAACGTATCTTTTAATCGTCCTTATTTCACTCCTTCAATCCTACTAAAATTCTGATTGTGCTAAATAAGAAACGTATGTTCCTCTCAATGAAATGTCTCTTAAAATACCAACTTTCCTAAATGTTATGGAACTACCACTATGTATTGCACTTAAATGCACAAATTATACCATACACCCGGGGTATGTATCCCCGGGTGCATTCTTAAATTTATATATGTGCATTTTTTATGTGTATATTTGTGCATTGTAAATCTTTTTCCATAGAATTTCTATAAATAGTATATGTAAATTGTTAATGGAATGCACAATTATTAAGGTAAAACACACAGTAAAGGTGAGTGTACATTCACTCGTGATATGGTATAAAAATTGACTCAAATGATATATATTTGTGTTAAAACATTGATCATTCTAAAGTAAACATAGAGTAAAACATGTTTTAATGCAAAAATTCAAGAAATTTATATAAAAATTTAAGTAATTAAAATACTGTTCAATTTAAAAGATAAACATAATAAGTTAAAACGTATAAATATTGCATGGAAAGTCAGGAAAGTTGGGAGTTCAGGAGATTTTCTCCTCTTGCAATACATCAATTACAAATTATCATTATCCTTATATATTTGTTTTTTTCTTTTGAAAAAATCCTTATAAATGTTTTAGCTAAGGTATCATGGTTATGTAATTCTAAATCACGTTTAACTCTTCATTGATTTCCAGGACATATTTTATGTACGAGTTGGTCTCTGGAGTGACTGTCTATATTATAACTATAATATAGACCAAGGACTACATTAGAATATGGAAGAAATTAGGTCCTTATTTGCAAAATTTGGGAAAAGTACTGTTCACGGCACTGTTCCCACACACTGTTCACATGTACTGTTCACGCGAAGAATATTTACTCAAATCAACTAATATAATTTTTTATTTTAAACACTTGTAAACACAAAAGAATTCATGTTAAAAAGACAAGTTTTCATATTATAAACATCAGATTTTAGGTACATAAAAACTAGGGTGTTTAGGTTAAATAATGTTGTGTTAAGTATAGTCAAGTTTCACCAAAGTTTTCAACCTAAAAATTAAATTTTTCACAATCATCACAGTTTTCAACCTAAATAATCAAGTTTCACAAAAACCACAGTTTTCAGCCTAAAAAATCAAGTTTCTACAATCACTCTAGTTTTCAGCCTAAATAATTAAGTTTTCACAATCTTCACAGTTTTCACAATAAATAATCAAGTTTCGCAAACACCAAAGTTTTCAACCTAAAAAATCAAGTTTTCACAATAAAAACAGTTTTCAACCTAAACAATCGAGTTTTATAAACACCACAGTTTTCAGCCTAAAAAATAGTTTCTACAATCACTGTAGTTTTCAGCCTTAATAACCAAGTTTTCACATTCACAGTTTCCACATAAAAAAATCAAATTTTACAAACACCACAGTTTTCACAATAAATAATCAGGTTTCAACACAAATCAAGAAGCCTAGTTTTCAAGTTAAACACATAAAATTTCATATGCAGACAGAAACCACATTAAGCAGTTAGTTTTCAAGCTAAACACATAAAATTTCATAACAAGACAGAATCCACATTAAAAAGTCTAGTTTCCAAGATAAACACATAAAATTTTATAAGAAGATTGATATCACATTAAATAGTCTAGTTTTCATAGTAAAACACATAAATTTCATGGAAGAATTTTGCAGAGTCGAACAGTCACAAAGTACAAAAAAACAACAAAAAAGCGGAAACCACAGCGAACAGAAAGTATCACTTCGCTTATTAACCACCTTCTCTGGATGACTAGTTTCGAAAGATTTAGAAATCTTCATTGTTTTCAGATATGCAGAACACAAAGCAGTACATGAAGAACAACACAAAACAACAGAATCATGAAAAACATTAAGCTAAAAATAGTTGGATTAATACCTGAATCTCTGATTGGATTAATCCCCAATCGATTTGGAACTGAGCGACGAGGAGCTGCAGTACATGAAAACGCCGATCAAAATCACAAATAGAAAACGCCGATCAAAATCACAATCAAATAACAAAAACACAATCACAAATCAATAACTGGAAACAACGCCGATCGAAAAGCCGATTGGATTGCGCCGATGGGATTGTGCCGATTGGATTGCGCCGATTAGATGCGCCGATTGGATTGCTCAGATTGTAAGTAATGCTTTGGGGCTGCGACTGTATTATCACCGATGTCCTGAAACTTCATTCACATCCTAAACATCTCATGTATACATTTCATAGGCAAGGTCTCCATTTGTGCAGCTTGTGCAGCTCTTGCAAATTCTGCCTCTATTGCTTGGGCTCGTGCTTCTTTTGCAGAAATCATCCGAATCACAAAATCAAAACTATCATTTTTTCTCTTCCTTTCAATTGTCAAATCTTCATCACTTTTTCTTTTATTTCCTGACCTTTGGCAAACCGTATGTCCAACTTCTCTTTGGTCTCATCACTATTCCCAAACCTTTCCTCATGTGCTTCTTCATCTTCTTCAGAAAGGATAATCTTGTTCAAATCCACAAAGTTGTTCCTACCTTTCCCAATGTAAGATGCACTTTTTCCCATCGCCAGAGAGAAACACCCACCAACCCCTTGTGCGGTTGTGCCACCAAATATCTATTCAAGTAATTGCATATTCGGTATGCCACCTCTTGCAACCTTTGCAGCATTCTTAGGAAATTGCTGCAATATTAAACAAAACAATAGAAAAAAATCAAATCAACAATTTGATAATGAGAACAATTTTTTTTAAAAGTATAGTACCAATAACTATTTGATAAGTCCATGGTTCGTATTTGGGCCTCATTCATACTCGGACTAGGGCCCGAGAAGAGTCGTGGGCTCGAGATACGCGGAAGATGGATCCATAGGTCCATCAATCCTAATCCTTATAAGAAATGCATATATTATGAATGTTCTACAAGGAATATACATCCTCTCAAAGATGGTACAACCATCCTAAACATGGTAACACAACCATGTCCGAAATATACTTCCATTATACATGGTAATACAACTTCTATTTCATAAGAGTTTTATTCGTACCATAAATACATATCTTGGTGATCTACGGATTGTAGCCATATAAATACCCTAAAGGTTTGGTGGACCTCTCTATCTAATCTCATACTACATACTTTACGCCTTAAGCAAATATACTGACTTGAGCGTCGGAGTGTCTACCCCCAGGACACCCGGGCCTTTGTTTTGCAGATCAGTTCGTGAGCAGGGTTCGTCATCAAGTGCAGGTCGTAGACATCCATCAATTTGGCACGCCCAGTGGGACCCGCGTGCTAATCTTGATCTATACGACCTTCAAATTCATGGCTGATCCGGCTGAAAACCTTCATTGGAGTACACGAATCCGTTTCTCGGTCCTGACAGGAGTAAAAAGCATCAACAACAATGAGACGAGTCATGCCAACAACCAGGGAGCAGGAAGGAGCATCAATTGTGTGCATCGATCGGCACAAGAAGCCTCTCCCTGGGAGTGGGAGAGCAAAAGATCTCGCTTAGACGGAACTGTTACTTTTTCCTCTGAAGATGCGGTTCCTAATCAAATTCCTCATTCAGATCCCCTAGTGATTACGGTTGACATAAACCATAATATGATCAAAAGAGTTCTGGTGGATGGAGGAAGCGAAGTAAAAGTCATGTTTCTCAGTTGTTATGAACAGCTGGGATTTGACAAAAGTAATCTCACGCCTACAAGCCCTATCTCAGGATTTACTGGCAATCCTGTCATTCATTTGGGAAAAACTATTTTACCGGTGCAAGTGAGAGACGGTTCTCGGAGTATAACCCTGCATTGCACCTTTACGATCATCGATTCCAGAGCGCCATACAACATAATCCTTGGAAGACCCTGGATGTACCAGGCAAAGGCAATATGGTCCCCTTACCATTTGGTGATAAAGTTCCCCACCAACAAAGGGATTGCCACAGTTCGAGGGGATCAACAATTAGCTCGAATCTGCACAATTCAAGCTATCCGAGAACCAGAAAAGGAGAATCTTGAACCAGCCAAGTACTCCGAGTCCGAGCCGATGCAGCTCGGAGAATCAGGAACCGTTGAGGTCGGAACTTTCCTACCCCCTGAGATAAAAGCCAAACTACGAGATCTTCTCAACCAGTACATAGATGTCTTTTCCTGGGACACCGGCGACTTGGTGGGAGTATCCCCTCGCCTGGCGGAACATTACTTAAACATCAATCCCTCACAAAAACCCATTAAGCAGAAACGACGTATCTTCGCACTAGATCGAGTTGAAGCCATTGGTGATGAGGTAGACAAGCTACTTAAATCCCGTATAATCGAAGAAGTGCAGTACCAAGAATGGATAGCTAACCCATTAATGGTCAAGAAGCCAGATGGGAAGTGGAGAATGTGCATCGACTTCACTAACTTGAATGATTGTTGTCCTAAAGATAGTTATCCCTTACCCTCGATCGACCGATTAGTTGAAGCGATCGCGGGATACCAAGTACTATCTTTCTTTGATGCCTTTAAGGGATATCATCATATCTCTATGGCAAAGAAAGATAAAGAAAAAACCTCCTTTATAACCGACAGAGGAACTTTCTGCTACAAGATGATGCTTTTCGAATTGAAAAATGCCGGAGCTACTTACCAGTGACTGGTGGACAAATTATTCAAATCTCAGATAGGGCGCAACCTCGAGATTTATGTGAACGACATGGTAGTAAAGAGCCGCAGCTACGATGCCTTCTTTGAAGATCTAAAGGAAACCTTCGACACGTTACGGGCCTCCAACCTAAAGCTGAACCCCGCTAAATGTACCATAGGCGTTGGAGCGGGAAAATTCCTGGGATATATGGTATCCAATCCGGGAACTGAAGTAAACCCCGAGAAGATAGAGGCTTTGCAAAATATGCTACCTCCAAAAACCGTCAAGGATGTGCAGAAGCTGACAGGATCCCTTGCAGCCCTTAGCCGTTTCCTATCTAATGGAGCGGAAAAACATCTACACTTCTTTAATATCCTTAAGAAGGAAAACCAGTTTGAGTGGTTGCATGAGTGCGGAGAAGCTTTCCAAGAACTTAAAATCATCTTCGACAGCTTCCGACACTATCAAAACTAGATAAAGGAGGGACTCTTTACTTATATATATCTACATCCCAGCTAGCCATCAGGGTTGTATTTGTCAAGGAAAAGGAGGGATCGCAACATCCCATATACTATGTAAGCAGGGCCTTGCAAGGGCCCGAGACCAGATATATTCCTCTCGAGCGCTTGATATTAGCCCTCGTGCATGCTTCTCGGCGGTTGAGACCATACTTCCAAGCACATACAATAGTCCTTCTAACCAACTACCCGATCAGGCAAATCCTCCAGAAACCTGACGCTTCGGGACGGATGATGAAGTGGGTCATCGAGTTGGGAGAACATGACATACAGTACAAACCTCGGACAGCCATCAAGGGTCATTCCTGATCTGATTTCATAATGGAGTCTGTTGAACCAGTAGAGATCGACAAACCAAACCCAGCTCCAGACTCTGGAAAATGGAAACTATACGTGGATGGATCCTCCAACTCGGGGGGAAGCGGTGCTGGAGTCTTACTCACCAGCCCCGAGGGAAAGGACCATCTTTACGTTCTCCATTTTGATTTTCGAGCCACTAAAAATGAAGAAGAATACGAAGCCCTCATTACGGGGCTAAAGCTAGCAAAGGACCTTGAGGTCGAGGACCTCGAAATCTTCAGTGACTCACAGATCGTGGTTCAACAGGTTAAAGGCGAATACGAAACTCGAGAGTACAGTCTCCAGAAATACCTCGAGATAGTTAAGCCTCTCCTAAATCAATTCCGACATTATGAGCTGAATCATATCCCCCGTGAAGGTAACCATAAGGCTGATGCACTTAGCAAACTTGCCTCCTCGGACCTCAACATAAGATCTTCTCAAGAATTGCTAATGAAAACCCTGGCGAAGAGAAGTTACGAACTGTTGACATCTCAGACACATGGATGAACCCCTACATTGAATACCTCCAAAAGGGTACCCTTCCCGAGGACAAGCACCTGGCAAGGAAGGTCCGAGTTAAAGCTCCGAAATATGTCATAAACGACAGCATCCTATACAAGAAAGGATACCTCCAACCTTTACTCAAGTGTGTTGGGCCTTCCGACGCTGAACACTTAGTACAAGAAGCACATGAAGGAGTTTGTGGTAGCCACCAAGGTCCAGGCACCATCACCCGAAAGCTCCTACAAATGTGTTATTTCTGGCCTACGCTGCTTCAAGACGCCAAAAGATATATAGGTTCTTGTCACCAGTCAGACATTTGCTAAGATGGTCCACGTGCCGTAGGAGAATATGATTACTATCCAAGAATCCCGGCCATTTGTCCGATGGGGCATAGATCTCGTCGGACCTTTTCCTACGGCCTCTGGTAACTTCAAGTACCTCATTGTGGCCATTGATTATTTCTCAAAGTGGGTGGAAGCTGAAGCATTGACCAACATAACTGGCAAGACAGTTATCAACTTTTGCTGGAAGAGTATCGTGTGTCGCTATGGCATCCCGAGATACATAGTAACCGATAATGGAGCACAATTTGCTAATGAACCCCTTCAAGAAATGGTGTAAAGAGTACTGCATACACCAGAAGCTCACCTCGGTATACCATCCAGAAGCTAATGGCCAAGTAGAGGTTACAAACCGAACCTTGGTAAGCGGCATCAAGAAGCGCCTCGAAGGAGCTAAAGGAAACTGGATCAAAGAACTACCAAGTGTGATATGGACCCATAGAACCACACCAGCCATAGCAACAGGAGAGACTCCTTACAGCTTAGTCTATGGGTCCGAGGCGATCATCCCCCTTGGAAATTGGAGTCCCCTCTGCCCGTACTTCTCAACCAGACGACGAAGATGACACCGCCAACGAAGAAAACTTTTGTCTCAATCTTGACCTCCGAGAGGAGAAGAGAGAAAATGCTACTATCCACAAGGCCAAGGTGAAAAAAAGAGTCAAGCGCTACCATGATAGAAGAGTCCGCTTGACCACTTTCGTTAAAGGGGACCTCGTAATGAGGTTAAATGAAAAAAACAAGAAACATGTGGAAGGGAAGCTAGCCATGAACTGAGAAGGTCCATATCGAGTCCTAGAATCCCATCCAGGGGGAAGCTACCTCTTGGAAACCGTGAAGGGGGAACCTATACCACGAAGATGGAATGTGATTAACTTACGAAAGTATCACGGAAGATAAAAACTCAAGGGAGAGCCTCACAAAGGTTCGAGATTATCAAGAATGTCAGAGAAGCCTCATCAAGGCCCGAGACAAGTATGCTCTAGCACAAACGGGTACTCAAACTCAAACCCACTATTTACTTTACATCTATTCTTAAAGTTATAAACTAAGATTGAAGTCATGATATTTTTATACCTATTCTTATAAAACAATCTTAAATTCATTTTCTAAAAAACGGATTGTTCTCTAAAGTATAAAATTGATTTCTATTTAAAACAATATACTTTATAAAGTATATGATTGGTCAACTTATAAGTTGTTTGGATCCAATATTCAAATACCAATCGTTTTGAATAAAAGAGATAGGTTCGAGATAAAGTACTTCAAAAAGGGCTTGATTGAGGTCTATAGACCAAAAGGGCAGATGTGCTCGAAAATCAATCATCTCAACATAAAGAGGAGAAACCTCAAAAACAGAAGTTAAAGTTCATATCAAAGGTGTTATTACATCAGAATATGATACTTCTAAAATAGACCCTCAAAAGGGCACACAAGAGGCTAAACCTCGAACCTAAAAAGGTCATATCAAAGGTTTTATTACATCAGAATATGGTACTTTTAAATATACCCAATAGGGTTTCCTAGGACTTCACCAGAAGTGACACTTGAGAGATGGGCTATTGTCAACTTTTCTGCACGCTGCAACATTAAAGGCCTTGTCAAAGGACACCCAAGGAAGAAGCCAAACAACATTAAGCTCGCAGAGTGTTCATCATCGATAATTGCGAGAACTTAACAACCAAGGCTGGTGCTCCTTTCCAGTAAATCATGAGACCGAGGCTGACGAGAAGATGCCAGCAAGTAAGGTAGCAAACCTGCTGGGATCACTCAACCTTGCCAGTGGAAGGATTAAGCACCTCTTCAAGAGAAGGTAATTCAGGATACTTGGCTCTAATAAGCCTCAATAAATCTCCTGATGTTACTATCTTCTCGAAGGGATCCAATGCATCCAAAAACTCGGCCCCAGGGATCCAGCGTTTAGCACTCAGAGCAGAAAGCTTATCAGCAGCATCTGGATGAGAAAAGATTTCCTTCATCACCTTCACCTCTTTCTCGGATTGGCATAGTTGCAGGACGCCACCCAAGATCTCATGCAGCTCAGGGGAATGGAATAAATCCCCATACTCCTCCCTATGGCTCTGAAACTCGGGGATACAAGCAACGAAGGCACTCCAAAGCTTTAGAAGTCATTTGGCCTCCTCTGGGTCCTTCTCCGCGGCTTGATTTTGCGCCAGCTCCTCTGCAATATCCCGATAAGTCTCCAGCTCTTTATCTTGAGATTTCTTTGCCAACAGCAGGTCCTCTTTCTCGGCCTCCTGCTGTTTTACCCTGGCTCCAGTTGAGTCACCTCCAATGGAGCCTGAATAGGAGGAGTAGGCGCGGCAAACTCGGTTGCCACCATCTCCTCCTTCTTTACCCTGAAAACCAGGCACTTGACATGTAACTCCATCACAGAATCAGACAAGTACCGGATCACATCATTAGCTTGACACCCCCCAACGTGGACAGATCTGCCATCAACTGTAAAAGTGGAAGACATATAAAAACCTAATATATGAGAAACCCGTATAACATAAAGGGAAAGATTATTACCTCAGCAACGAAGGGATACTTCTTAGAAGACCTCCGAAAAGCCTGACCATCCTCTTCCTTTGGGCAGTTCAAATAATACTTCAGTTTCTTCAGAGAAGCATGTTCGGATTCCACCAGATCAAGGTCAGATTCATCATCATCTGAAGAATCCCCAACCTCCGGTTCCATCATATTTGGTCCGATCAAAGGTTAGCCGAATATCGTTCCACCCGCCGCTATTGTCAGGAACTGTGAAGACCTTACCATGCCGAGGAGTGAGGGTAATATGCTCACGCTCCTTGAAACAGAATAATTTGAACAAGCTCCTAAACAGATCAAGATTTGGCTCATAGTTCTTTCGGGAGCACTAGGAGATGAAAGCTACTATTGTCACCACAACATTGGAGTGAATCTGACAAGGGTGAAGCCGATGATGCTGAAGAAACTGTGAAAACACGGGGGGAAAGGGAAAAATCAAACCCTGATGCAAGAACCTGCCATATACTACCCCTCGAGTGGGGCTCACAAGATCTTTGACCGGAGTGGTCTTGTCCTCAAGCCTCAAATAAGCCACGATGGGGTACAACAGCCTGCATGACTTCAAAAACTGCAGGGTATTTTTGTCGACCACCTTGGTGACATCATACACGCCACCGGCGATCGAAACCCGTTTATCAACTTGGGGCTCCGCACTTGGGTCCATATCCGACCCAGAGGCACCATCACCCGCCACTACAGTTACAGCTTGCAGCGGTGTAGCAATGGTCACCTCCATTAGCTCCCCAGATTCGACCTCCAAGAACAAGGTATTCAAATCACGAGCAGCTGGGTTTCTATTTTCAGCAACATTCTCCACATTGCCAGAAGGAATACTGGAATTTGCAGAAGACATGTCAATATAGATAATGGGAGGAAGCGAATATATATGAAGAAAAGAAAACCCAGAGTAAGCCCGAGAGGAGAGTCCCCGAAGGACACCCCGAGCTTAACACCCCGAGTTAGTCTCCCTCGAGTTATTGGTCTTCCCTCGAGAAGCAGGTCTTTCCTTCAACCTCCGAGACGGAACATTCTATATTATGAAGATCTATCTTGGGCTACTGATAAGTCCATGGTTCGTATTCGGGCCTCATTCATACTCGGACCAGGGCCCGAGAAGGGTCGTGGGCTCGAGATACGCGGAAGATGGATCCATTGGTCCATCAATCCTAATCCTTATAAGGAATGCGTATATTATGAATGTTCTACAAGGAATATACATCCTCTCAAAGATGGTAATACAACCATCATAAACATGGTAACACAACCATGTCCGAAATATACTTCTATTATAAATGGTAATACAACTTATATTTCGTAAGAGTTGTATTCGTACCATAAATACATATCTTGGTATTCTACGGATTGTGACCATATTAATACCCTAAAGGTTTGGTAGACCTCTCCATCTAATCTCATACTACATACTTTACGCCTTAAGCAAATATACTGACTTGAGGGTCGGAGTGTTTACCCCCGGGACACCCGGTGCCTTTGTTTTGCAGATCAGTTCGTGAGCAGGGTACTTGATCAAGTGCATGTCGTAGACATCCATCACGATTGTATCTTAAGAAAGCCTTGAAATCTGGGCGATTTAATATCTTTCGCATCAACTTCACCACACTACTACAAAGCGGTTGATGCAAGACACATATTTAAGGCGTTTGAGGCATTCGCGTTTTTTTCCGCCTTGCTTTTTGAACGCTGTGAACTCGCTAGTATCTCAAGTTAGGGAAAAAATGAAATTTAAGACAGAAAGACGTTGTTAAAGGCGGAAATCAGTTCTGACGTAAAAATGTACAAATTTAAGGCGGAAAAAAGGATCCACCTTAAATTGAGAGGGTTGTTACGAACTCGTAACCTTTGTGGTAACTTAAACGTCTATGTAGCGAATTCGTAGCTTAGCTCGTTAGTATGTACTTTGGCCGTTGCGAACTCGTAAGGTTGCCTAAACCCTAATTTAAGCAGGCGAGAATATGCAACATGTCGTAACTTGGACGCTAGGATGTGGCGAGTGATGTTGCGGTCTCGCTACTGTATAGGTCGTATATGAGATTTTAGAATGTACAGTGCATGTACAGTGCATGTGAGGGTGATTGCATTGTTCCGAGTTCGCTGGCTACTCAAAGGTGTGAGCGAGGTAGTAGCGATTTCGCAAGAGACTCTGTATGGGTCACAGATTTAATCTGAACTGGCCAATCTTACTCCAAAAACAAAAAACTTAAAAGGGTCTAAACAGGTGGATATTGAAGGGTGATCAGTTCAAGTTTGCTCGGAGGTCTCATTGTTCCCGTGTTGGAGTAGGTAAGGTTTAATCTGCGCACTGTATTGGCCAGTCTCTTGAATTTGGTTTATTTGATGCATAATTTTTGTATGCATTTTGATTTATTTTAATTTTTATGTTAATGCAGTGTGTAATTTATGTGTTTATCATCTAAAGTCAGTGGGTTACTAGTATTGTGGAGTTGTTAGTCCGATTTGTGAATTATGGACCGCGAAAGAATAATGAGAGAATGCTCGATTATCGAAGGATTATTTAGATTTGGTGGAAAATTTCTTAGATGTTGGGTTGCGACATTCTAGGAAAAATAGCATCGGAGGGGTTAGATGTCCATGCAACAAGTGTAGAAACAATGCCATATTTGAAGATATTGTTATAGTGCGTGAACATTTAATTTGTAAAGGATTTGACAAATCCTACACTGAATGGGTTTGGCATGGGGAAGGCCATTATGGAAGTGAACAGGTTGAGATGGAGGAGGATAGCGCCGAGGAAATCCTGCAGTATAATGAACAGCTTTCAGACATGTGCGACGATGTTATGGAGTTTGTTGGGAAGAAAAGTATGTTGGAGGCAATGTATGACGATAAACAGACAAGGTTATATGTTGGGGCCATGCATTCTAGACTGGGCGCAAAATTGTTGTTAATGAACCTAAAGGCAAGGCATGGTATTTCAGATAAAGGAATGATGGAATTGCTAGAGTTGGTTAAGTAGTTACTTCCTAAGGAGAACTTATGTCCTGACAGGGTTTATGCTGCGTGCAAGATATTGTGTCCTATGGGCATGGAGTTTACTAAGATTCTCGCATGCCTGAATGATTGTATGTTGTATAGGGGAAGTGTTGATTCTTTGAGGGATGACTGCAAGGTATGCGGTGAGTCGAGATGGAAAAAGGAGGGAAAGGTCGAGGTATGTGGAGAAACAGTGACAACATCGACAAAGCAAGGACCTGCTAAGGTGATGTGGTACATGCCCTTGAAACCGAGACTGACGCGTTTGTATGCCAATCCAGTTGATGCAAAATTGTTAACATGGCATGCCGATAGGGTTCGAGAGGAAGATGATGATATTTTATCTCACGATTCTGATGGTGATCAGTGGAAGAAGATGGATGCTATGTACCTATAATTTGGTGAGGAACCTAGATACGTGTGCTTAGAACTATCTACTGATGGAATGAACCCTTTCGGCAACATGTCTAGCACCCACAGTTCATGGCCAGTGATGCTTGTTATTTATAATCTACCTTCATGGTTGATTATGAAACGAAAGTATGTGCTTTTGAACACTATGATCTTGGGGCCTAAGCAGCCTGGTAATGACATTGATGTATATATAGCGCCTCTTGTTGAGGAGTTGTAATCCTTATTTAAGCATGGGATTCATATTCCTGACGGAAGTCGAGGGTACGCGAAATTCAAGCTTAAAGTCATGTTGATGTGGAGCATCAATGATTTCCCTGCGTTGGGTAACCTTGGAGGGTGAATAGTGAAAGGTCATTTTGCATGTCCAGTATGTGAGAGAAATACCAGTCATTGTCAATTAAAGCACGGTGGTAAGCCTGTGTATCTAGGTCATAGACGATTTCTACCTAGGAGTCATCCGTGGAGGAGTGCTAAGAAGTGGTTTAACGGTCAGGAAGAGCATGGTGTTGCCCCCGTCCCATTATCAGGTTCTGAAATATTTGCAAAAGTATCGGGCATGGATAACGTGTTGGGAAAGGGAAAAAAGAAAAGCACACAAACTACGATTTGGAAGAAATGTTAGATATTTTTCAAACTTGGTTATTGGGAGCACTTGGATGTGCGCCACTGTCTAAATGTCATGCATATAGAGAAGAATGTATGTGAAGCTTTGGTTGGGACGCTCTTGAATACACCAGGGAAGAGTAAGGATGGATTGAAAACTAGAAAGGATTTAGTTAATCTTGGCATAAGGACGTCACTTGCTCCCTTGCAAGAAAATGTAGGCACGACATACTTACCACCTGCTTGTTATTCCTTGTCATCTGAGGAGAAGGAGAGTTTTTGTAAGACTTTGAAATCAGTGAAGTTGCCTTCTAAATATGGTTCGAATATTAGTAGTTGTGTATCTACTGCTGAGCTGAAATTTGTGGGAATGAAGTCGCATGATTGCCACAATCTGATGCAGGATTTGAACGTAATTGCTCTGAGAGGTTGCTTGCCTTCTCACGTTGGAGACGCGGTTTCAAGGCTTTGTTATTTTTTTAAACAGATATGTCGCAAGAAAGTGAGTCGGTGTAAGTTGGATGAATTGCAGGATATGGTAATTGAAGTATTGTGCAGGCTAGAGATGTATTTTCCCCCTTCCTTTTTTGACATAATGATTCATTTGATAGTTCATTTGGTGCGGGAGGTGAAGCTTTGCGGACCAGTATACTTGAGATGGATGTCTCCATTCGAGCGGTACATGAGCATTTTCATGCATTTTGTTAAGAATCGTTACTGACCAGATGCCAGTATAGTGCAGCGATATGTCGCGGAAGAGGTAATAGGATTTTGTACCAACTATTTACAGGATGTACCTACTATAGGATTTCCGGTCTCTAGGCACGATGGCAGATTGGATGGTGTCGGACTACGCCATAAGTCTAAATTTAGCCCTTCATCCAATGAAATATCTATAGCCCATCTCTACATTCTGCGCAACCATCATGAAGTGAGTCCTTATGTTGATGTTCACCTTAATGAGATTAAGTCAACACACCCGAGCTAGTTGGAACCTAGGATTCTTGAAACTCATTGCAGCGACTTTTCTAGTTGGCTCAAAATACATGTGCAGAATGGCGGTGAACACCCCGATGTTGTAAAATGGGTTGCAAAGAGACCCCTCGACACAGTCACGTCTTTTAGCGGGTATGACATCAATGGATACACGTTTGGTACTAAGTGGAGTGATGATAGATCTGCAACCCAAAATACTGGCGTATCAGTACCTGGAGAGGGTGATAATGGTTTTTTGGTACCATTAATGATATATGGGAAATGGACTTTGTTCATGTCCGAATCGCATTGTTTAAATGTGAATGGGTAGATCAAGCTGAAGGGGTGCGCTTAGAGGATTCAGGCATGATTCTAGTCAATAGGGGCATTCTTGGGTCTAGAGAAGATCCATTCATCATGGCGGCTCAAGCTCATCAGGTCTTCCATGTGGAAGATCCAATTGATCCTCTTTGGGAGATCGTTGTTGATGGAAAGAAAACATTCATCTATGGTAACGGCTTGTTCGATGATGACTGCACTGTTTCTAAAGACACTATTCCGCCCTCTGTGTACAAAACTCTAGAGGAAGATGATGACATTGTTTGTGCGTCGGTGTGCAGAATGGATCATGAAGAAGGCATGTGGATTAATCCTACAGGGAAAACTACAAAGAGGAAAGGGCGGCAACCAAAGAAGAAGAAGACCAAAAAGAGTAAAAAACATAAGTAGCATATTTGATTATCATTGGTTTTGAATACTGTGTTTCTATCAAATGTTTGTTTTAATTCATGGTAATTATAATTAAAGTTCATTTGTGATTGAATTTAGGATAATAATTCCTGTAATTCAAACAAAAAAGAACACTGCTTTAGCCTAAGCGACTTCGTAACAACCGTCGCTCAATACCAATTTAGGTGAACTTGCTCAGTAGTGATCTCGTATCTCAAGCTTGTTTGTTACGAGCTCGCTAGAACCGGCTTCAAATCGCAGATTAGTTTCTGTCTTTTCATTCTGATAGGTTACGAACTCGCTAGGTCCCTTTTTTTTATTTTATTTGCTAACTTGCTAAGTAGCGATCTCGTAACTCAAGCTTGTTTGTTACGCGCTCGCTAGAACCGGCTTCAAATCACATATTAGTCTCCGTCTCTTCATTCTGATAGGTTACGTTGTCGCTAGGTCCCTTTTTTTATTGATTTTATTTGCTAACTTGACTGTGGCGATGTCGCAAGTAAGTCGTCACTTCAGAAGAATTTAAATTTAACTCATTTGTAAAGATTTGTTATATTAAACAAAAGAAAATATTATTACTAATACATATATTAAAATAGAAATATTATTCAACAGATATAAGAAAAAATTATTCGATACTAATTTGTTTGAGACACAAAAAAATCGAAATAGAAATTCAAGAATTTAGTACAAGTACTAGGCAACATAGAATGCTAATCTAATCATCCTTGCTAGGATGTGGGGTCTGTTTTGGAGCTGGTGGATCGACCTTTGTTTTTTTCTTGGCATGCGCCCTCTCAATTCCACGTATCACCTTCTCCGTTATCCAGCAATTTTGATTTATTTTGGCCACACGCTGCCTCATAAGTTCGACAGTGTCTTCTAGCCCCTTGTAGTACGCCACCGAGGGTACAACTGTTCATGGAATCAAATAAAATTGAAGAACTATGTACTAAATAACATGTGATAAACCAATGAATAAGAAATGTAGTGAGGCGTACCTTCGACAGTTTCTCTTCTTCTGGATCAAATTCAAGTGGTTTTTTGGATCCCGCCCCTGCTTTCTCCCACTTGCCGTCAACCAACTCACATTTCCCTTTCCTCTCGAAGTAGGACATTTTGTAGAAGCAACACTCTACCGCATTAGGAGACAGTTTCATCTTAGGGTGCTCGTTGGTCAAAAATCTGGTAATGAAATTACCATATGGTAGCTTCTTCACTGTTCTACCATTTTCGACAACACTGCGTCGCATGTGCTCGAATATCACATGCCCCGGGTTCAACCTGATCCCCTCCACTACGCAGTAAAACATGCTTACCGTTGTGTAGTTCATCTCGGTGATCCATCCTCCCTTAAAAACCACAGACCTAGCAACCATCTCATATATTATCATATCCTCACAACTAAGCTTATCAATCTTATACTCCCTAGGCTTCCCTAAATTGTCCTTTTGCCTACCAAAATACTTCTCCGCATATTATGCCACTTACTCCAGGTCGAGAATGGCATTGATGGGCCATTGTTCCCTACAATAAAAACCAGGGGTAGGAGGATCGCTGAAGTCTTTCTCTACAGCATAAGACACATTTAATACCTTGTTAAACATTTCCTCCCCGATCTCAAAGTCCTTCTTATTTACCCTAGTAAATCACCTTCCCGTTTCCTTTTCTTCCTCGATAAGTTGGTGGAAATTAGCATAAAACTAGCACGTTTCATCTTTATGTGCCGCGTAATTCAAACCTAACAGCTCACCCATGTCGTGGCTTTGAAAGATTTGCATCACTTTCTCTAACCCTAAGTCTTTAATTTGATTGAAATCTATCACATAACATTCTAGCAAGTCATTATGCTCCATGAAATTCAAATAGGCTTCGGAAGCATCAAAACTTACGAATTTGGCCTTGTCATATTTGGTAGAGCTTGAACCAGCAGCCTGAGTCGTGGTTGCCGGTGCCTGAGATGAACCCGTCTGTGCCGGTGGTCGCCGAGCTGGTACAAACGGATTGTGTGCAAGCTGCTTAGTCCTAGCCATTCTTGTTGGGAGATTTGAGCGTGAGGGTTTCTGTGTTTGGGTTGGATTCAATTGATTTTCTTGCGTTTTGATTTCTGAAGATCCCCAATTTTTTTATTTATATAACCGACAGTAGCGAAGTCGTAACTTCCTAGCTTGGGGTATAACAATATAGCTTATGATCTCGCAAATCATCCGTTAGAGTATAAAACGACAGCGTATCAACACGTGTTCAATTCAAAAAATCCCCAATTTTTGTAACTATATACCAGAGAGTAGCGAAATCGTAACGGCATAGCTGGGGGTATAATTATGTCTTTGCGAGTTCGTAACTTTCTCGTTACAATGTAAAAAGACAGCGTATCACCAGTAAGAAGGACAGGATGAACTCAACTAGGTTACGAACTCGCTATTTAATTACTTACTAGTTTCGAGATCGCTAGTTGCCTCTCATGCTAGGCTCTGTTGAAGTTGTACGGGTCTTAGCGAGTTCGCAAGAGACACGGAAAAATAGGCGATTGTGTAACGATTTCGTAACATACTCGTTTGCTAGGCTCTGTTGAAGTTGTACGGGAGTTAGCGAGTTCGCAAGAGACACGGAAGATAAGACGATCGTGTAACGAGTTCGCTAGATTCATTTTAGTTTCATTTTGGTAGTAGGCGACTAACCTGCGAACTCGCTAGAACCCATTTCACACTAGCAAAATGTATATTCTCACAATTATAACCTTGTTTCCAGTTAACATGTTAACCTGAAATGCTCCAAGTTCAGTCTAGCACACTGAATTATGACCTTTGCATCACCATAAAGAAACTAAAAAGTTGATTAAACTAGCTTGAATGCAAATAGAAATATCTCAACAAACAAAACATGTTGAATCATCCCTATTAAGTCTAGTACATCACAGGCCTTTCACTAAAACGGCGTGCAAATCATCGGTCGAATTATCTTCTACGCCATCTAGCTTCTCCACTGGAGCGTCTTCAACACCCTTCTCCTGGTCATTTTGTGGCTTGCCTTGGTAATTTTCTGGCTTCTCTTGGCCAATTGGAGTGGGCAAATCTTGTGTTTCTTGGCATGTCTTCTCAGCATGGACTTCACCTGATTCCTCGGCGAACTTGGGTTCACCAATCAATCTCTCCTTCCTCTTCATCTCATACTTTGCCACATCGTCTTCCCCATCAGACCCGTCACTATCCACATCGGCTTTTCCATCACTTTCGTCTTCCTCTTCATCAGTACCAATTTCAGCCTCCCCTTTTGCAGGCAACGGGTCCTTGGCGCTCTCTTTCGGCTGTTGCACATTTGGCCCGGCAGAGTCGGTGTTCTTGGGGAATGTAGTTAGAAAATCAGGTACCTCCTCGTCATCGCTCAACTCGCAGTCTATCAACCCACTTGCCACCATCTCGTTGAGATACTCGTTGTTTGCATTGGACCTCTTGTCGGCCATTTCAATCTCATTCACTAATTGACCTAGAGACACTACTAGCTGACCACGGGCATCAAAAACAGCATCTACAATACATACAAAACTTGCTATGTGAGCATTATAATACCTATGAGCACTATCAACTCCCTTATACAAAAACATAAAAAAAATGTAAAGATGTGAGCATTCATACCTGATACACCACCACGTGCCTTTCTAGCAGTCTCTTCAGCTTCTTTCTTTTTCCCGTACTTACCATCAGCCTTCATCTCTAATCTCTTGTGTTTTAGCCACTCCTTGTCGTACTTTCCAAGCGGCATCGGACGGCCTCTTGGGAAAATTCCCGCTTTTCTGATCAAGGCTGTAATCAAACCACGGTGTTGTGCCTCGCCATCTTCATCATCTTTGTCAGAATAGTGTAGCCGGGGTTGATTGGAATCTTCTCCATGATGTGGTAGAATACCATGAGGCTGCAAACTGTAGGCTCGTAGGCATGACCAAGGGATGGCAACACATTCCCGCAGATTAATTCAAACACTAATCGCTTCTCCTCGGTTAGCCTGTGGATCGGGTATCTCCTAGCTGTACCAGGCCTATTTGATTTTCTTCCAAACCACTTCATACCCATCTCACCCACCTTCAATGGTTGTTTGGGGCTAACAGATGGAAAGCGTTGCTCATAATGAACCTCGTACGGTCCATCTTTCTTGGTAGGCCTGAGATCGTCACGACTCTTGTAGGGACATTTCAGCACACTGTTTATCATAAACTTATCTACTTTAAACTTCACCCCTCTCACAATAGTAGTGATATCATCTGATCCTCCCTCTAACCCTAGGTTTGCATAAAACTGTAAGAGCTCCTTAAGGTAAATGGGCTCGGGGAGTTGTAGTAAATAGTCTAGATGTTGTTCCCTAAAGTGGTCTAGCACATAATCGATTTGAAAAGCTGGGACAACACAACTGTCAAACACATTGTTATTGACTATTTTCCGAGAGGAACAGCGAGCATACCTAGCTCTGGCGGCGTCATTGAAGAATTTTGGAGTCTCTTCCTCTTCAGTGGTAGTGGCATCGTTGGAAGCGCCATCAACATCAGTTACGGCATCTCCGGCGGGTGGCTGAACAGGAACTTCTTGTGCCGCCAGCGGTTGAACCTCCTCATTCTCGTACTCCGTCCGGCGGCGCTTGTTTCCGGCTGCTCCCCGTCCCCTACCACTACTAGAACCCGACCGACCTCTACCACTGCTAGAACCCCTGGTTTTTGACGGCATAACGTCGGCTAGATTGCTGGGATTTAGGCCGGATTTGTCTGTGTCGTGGGTTTTCTGGATTTTACAATTTGGGGCTAATTAATTTTAGCCCCGATCCCTAATTTTTTTTATAGTCAGTTGTGTAGCAATATCGCTACCTCACACGTTAGTAGCTACATAAACCTACTAGCGATATCGTAAGTAAGTCTCTCATACCTACAGTTTTAGTTACGAGATCTTGAATATGCTCGCCAGTCAAGCGTGTCATTAGCGAATTTGCTACAAGCTCTATTCATTATTTTATCAAATTTAATTAAACCTGTAGCGAAATCGCTAGTAGTCTCGTTAGTATTTTCCCACATCGGCTCATCAGATGGCCATTATTCATTATATTTTGATTGAAATTATTGAATGGATTGATAAGTCACCGACCAGCGCAAAACTGAACATGAAACATCTATGCAATGGCCTACTACATGAGGCCCAATAATTATACTATCAGTACTCACCCCAGTATCAAGCCCAGCCCAACCCCAACCCAAGAACCCTTTTTTTTATATACTTATTGACTAGCGATATCGCAACACGTTTTATTGGGGTTTCATGGGTTTCATGGGTTTGTGGGTTTGTGGGTCTGTGGGTTTAGGATTCAGGGTTTAACTATGTTAACTTGTAAACTAGCGATTTCGCAAGTAAACAAGCTAGTTTGAAGATAACTCAAAAAATATTATTTTTATTTTTTTAAAAGCACTTTCAAAGTCTGAAATATATACATTTTTAAAAGAGACAGTATAATACTCAATTCGGAAAATATCGATCATGAGATTAACTCAAGTAGAGTATGTCTTTGTACATCAGCATGGAAAAGTACACAAGCAATATAAGATAACTCAATGTAAAACCAACATAATTCAGTTTCAATTTTGTTAAGAACAATCATATTCTAAAATATTTACATTTTATATATAGACAGTATAATACTAAATTTGGAAGATATCGATCATAATATTATTTCTATCAGAGCACATCTTAGTACATCAACATGCAATGTTATGAAGCGATAATCGTTAGTATGATGTGTGATTACAATTGGTGAGTGTATGTGTGCATGATACTTTGTTTAATTCATGAATTGTACTTGTAATCACAGACATGAGTTACAGTAAAACAAGTTTCTCTAATCAAAAGCAAGTGAACTGCGCATATATGTAGTTCCCGTGTGAACAACAACTCTGCTGTTTTCTTTAAAGGTAAACGACGGACATCGTTTACAAGCGTACACGTGATTTGTAGAGTTTCTTAATGTCTTACAATTACAGATTTAGATTCTGAAACGCTTTATATAGTGTAAGTGCACATTAAGTCAACCAATCCCTATACTGTTATACATCAGCTTATGACGGAACAAATAAAAATTATTTTTACAATAGAAGAATTTGTGTATTATTCCATAACATCGTATTGTTTATATCGTGATCCAAGCATGTATGAGTGCGTTGTAAAAAAAAGTCAAATTATGTTATGTAGTTCTTGCGATCACAGGTAGCGAGATCGCAACTACCAAGTCACAAATTTTTTTTCAGCTTTTCAGTTACAATATCGCTAGAAAGATAAAGTACACCATAAAAAAGTTATCACATATAAAAGCATGTCACAAGATCGTAACAACCCTCGTCAGGTGTAACTATCTATAGTTCCGAGTTCGCAACAAGGTAAGCTACAATAAATTGAACACGTTAAAGAACAGAAAAACACAACACTTTTGGCATCTTATCCATCACATCTTACGGGTTTCATCTCCAAAAATCAAACTCTTACACATCTTCTCAAATCTCCTCACCTTTCTTCACATCAAATCTCCATATCCCATCTCATACATGTTCAAAACATCAATTGTGTCAAAACCAAGTTGAACTAGCCACTAATTGCATGCAAAGGATTGGTAAGTTTTGCAATGAATTCCCAACCACATTTTTCCCTATATTCTTGCAATTAATGTCAATCTTTAGTTATGCTTGTTCAATTTGGTAACATCTTTTGTTGTAGGTAGGAGAGGGACAAACAAGGTAGACCATCCCCAACCAACATAATCAATTCTCCCGACACAACTTTGTCATACACCAAAGGTACGATTTTTTCATTCTTATTTGCTAAAAAATGTATTTTCTTGTACATAGTGCCTCCTTTAATCATATTATTACTAAATATCATGTCAGAAGCATGTCCCGAACGAAAATCGAGATTTTATTTTAATGTTGTCACTTGCAAACTTAGCCCTAAATTTTAGGATTATGTTTCATAAGTTATTACTTAGAAATACAACTTTGACTTATTAGCCTTGCATTAGCCATTAACTAATTTCACTATGCAAAGGAAAGCTTAATGGATAGCCCAACAAGTTCCGGTAATTCCGACTCAAGTGGGGGGGGGGAGGGGGGGAATGTTGTTGGCGGTTCAAGTGAGGTTAAAACACAACAAGAAGTGAGTCGCGCATCGAAAGAAGCTCAACTCTTCACACATTGTCGCGAATTAGAGATTAGGATCGATAACAAAATACTAACACATGTCAAGTTTAATGACATTGGTGTTGCTATTTCACCCAACGATGATGCCGCGCGATGGTCGAGTTGGTGTGCTAAGACGGGTAGGATACGCACACCATTAGACACAAAGGATTGGAGGCTACTAAGCATCGACACCAAAAAGGATTTATGGAAGGAATGAAAGGTTAGTGTGGCACTTATTAATTTTAATTTCAATTGAAAATTGTGAATGTGACTAAGCTTTGATCACATTTATAGCGCCCCTTTATTATCGAGGCAACATCCTATGATCAAGTGAAGAAGAAGGCTCTTCAAATCGCATCAAAGGCTCATCGAGAACAAAAATATACCCTTGCCAAGGATTATATCAAACCAAAGGGCACAAGGTTTGGGAAAGATCCAAGTACGCGTTACAATCACATTGTACCCCTTACCTGGGAGACATTCAAGAAGCGATGGTTAGAAAATGACGCAAAGTTTAGTTTACTTACTACATCTTGCAATAATAATTTCATGCGAATTAGCCAAATATTATTGTTTTCGTTAGTGCTTTATTCCTAAAATAACATAGAATTTTTAAGAGGGTTTGGGGGATAGGAAGCGCAAAGACACTGCTGATAATATTATGCCTTACACCGGGGGTAGGGCAGGGTACTTGAGTGTGGGGAAGAAGACCTCAAAAAAAAAGCAAGAAACCGAGGTGAAAGAGCTTGTGGATGGGGGCATGGACGCGGAAGAGGCGAATAAGCTAGTCATTGCCGAAGACCCTACAACATATAGTAGACATCAATTATTCGTCTTTGGTAGAATTAAAAAAGACGGGACTTTCTCAAGTGATGAGGTAAAAAGGGTGGCTAATCGAGTGATACGCTTTACCTACTACGCCATACCATGTTCCATTTTAGTACTACAATCACACCATCAAACACAACAATTGATGACGATAATAACTTTTAATTTACAATACTACCTATTTAGGACGAGGTCGAGCGTGAAGTTGAAGAAGGCTTGTTCATCCCTGTCGGTAAACACGATGTGCTACGTAGGGCACTTGGGAAGGCCGAGCATCCGGGAAGAGCTAAGGGAATTGGTGGTTATGTTACTCAAATAGAGGCGTTTGGTATCAAATGTAGTAGTAAAGACCCTAAACCATCCAAACTCCAAATAGCGTTGAACCAAGCCAAACAATCCGACCAAGAGGTCAAGAAATTGAAAACAATGTTGGACAATATATGTTCTTTTATAAAGTATCCTCTTCCATCCGATTTTTGTAACACCGATCCAATTAATGGACCCTCGTCTAGAGGTTCACATCCTTCCCCACCACAACATGAGGTTGACCAACCTATTTTTGACCAACCTATTGTTGAACCCAACAAGGAAATATGAACACCTTCTGCCCCTATCAAAGAGCAAGTTCACATACAACCACCTATCCCAAACTAAAGGTACGTTAAATTCTTGCACCTCAATCAAATGAATAATTCTACACAACTCATTATTATTGATATTTTATAAATATACTCTTCCTACATATGTATAATTCGACCTAATTAAACATTCCTTATTTGTATATTAGAACTCCCCTTCTTGCAAGTTGTACGCTGAATGTGGGATGAATTCTCAACCCCGCCACGTTGCAATGGGAAATTCATATCCTGACATGGCACTATATCATGAAGCCAAAGTCCCTATTGGTTTCGTTAGGGTTTCTATACTACATGTGTTAGTCGAGGATGCGTTGGTACCGGTCGCGGATCAAGAGTGCACGACAGTGGGTAAAGGTTTGGGCCGTTTTTTTGTGTGGCCCAAATGGTTGGCCGTTGATGTGAATTCTAATTCTATCCCAATTAATAGAAACACACCTTCACCCGTCGTAGACCCACTAGATTTCCCGGTAGCTAAGAAGCTGATGTCGGCGGGAGAAGTTGGATTCAAAAAGTCAATCCCGGGATTCCTTCGCACGTTTTATGATCTTGTGGGCCACCATAGTCGAGATTCTGTTTACTATTTCTACTCCAATAAACAGGTGTTTGGCGAAGCTAGGGAATTAGTCGTTCCATGGGAAGACTTTGCCCTTTTCTGGTACTATAAAACCCTTCCCGAAACAATCCTTATACTACATCAAATGTAAGCTACTTGATCTCATCTCTTCTATCGTATTGCAAGTTACAAATTATCATATACTTGTGCACTATTATACGTTCATGTCCCATCTATTTTTTATTTAGGTACATGCAATGCCTTGCTCTAAACGCAAAGACTTTCATTGTTTTTTTGCACCCAATATGGTTGCAAGAAATGAATGAAAGTAATCAATCACGACTTTCTTATCTCTTTAAGATCCTTAGTGACAAGACCAAGACAATTTACATAGGCCCATATCTAGAGAGGTTAGTTTTCTTTTTTACAATTGAATATTTGCATTTCGTAAACATTCTAATCTTTGAGCCGGATTCTTACATTTTCATTTCTTAAAATATGTAGTGGTCATTGGAGTTTTGTAGCTATGATACCATCGTTGAAGCGAGTGTATTGGATGGACCCGTTACACTTTTTTCCATCTACAAAATTTGCAGATTTATTAGAGGTTGCTATGCATAGTGCACATGACGACACACTACTTCCCTTCAACCTTATACAGATTCAGGTGACATTACAAATCCAATGCTCATTTATTTCCACTATCATTTCATTTCAAATCATTTGTTATACTTCCTCACTCTCAGCACCGAAAGCAATTGTCAAATTGGGAGTGCGGTTACTATATGATGTTGTATGCCACCGAGTGCGTCGCTGGCCTTATTGATGATAATTTGGAATTACACCGCGTAAGGATTCTTACAACCTACTTATTGTACCTATTACAATCTACATTGCATTTAATAGTATTAAAAAAACATTTCATATTCTTAGATTATCGAGGAAAATCATGCACCATACACCAATACAACAGGATGGTAGAGATGCACTGGCTGGACACTTGGTCCTTATTAGATCTCGGTTCATCTCTAGGTCTCACATTCCCAATAAAAGCTAGTTTCTTTTTTTGTCAAATGGATGCATATACTTTTGAGTTCCATTACTTCCATTAGTTTATAAAGTGTGGCTTGATAGTGTTTCATGTTCATGTTTTGTGCTTAGATACCATGCATCTTGCAATTGACAGCTTAGACAATTAAAATGAAACCCAATTTTAGTGGAAATGGGTGGAAATGGCTCAAATCCTATATTTTTGTAACACTTAAGAATTCCCTGCGAAATCGTTACATCTCTCGCCAGTTACATTTAAATTGTTGCGACCATCTTGTACTATCGCTACTTCACTCGCCAGAATTATATTTCTGAGCTTAGTTTTTGCGCCATCGCTACCCAATCGCTCGTTCTTCTCTGCCTCTCCAATCTGATCTCTGTCGAGCTCGTAACCATTCACGCCAACACCAGGCGAATCTCTAGCTTAGTCGTAACGTCATCTGTTTTTCTCGCTCACCCAATGATCAAATGACGTCGTTTAAATGAAGCGAGATCTGTAGCAAACCCGTTACTATACACATAAGCGATTTTCTTACGACATCGTTATCTCTCTCGAACAAACAATTTTTATTATATTTTTATAATATAATTTTTACAATTTTTATATTTTTACAATTTTTATTACATACAATTTTTCGGTTGCGACCTCGCTACGGTTTTACTAGCGAGTAGCACGTGGCTGTCGTAACCTGGCTCGTTTTGTTTAACCCTAAATGTTTAATTTTCCTTGTAATGAGTTCGCTACTTCAGACCCAGCGAATCGCCTCTTGCTCGTAACCAGTCTCGTCAACAGATGAATATATGACAAGCTAGGCTGCCTTACGGAATCGTAACTAGTGTTAGCGATCCGCAAGGATAAAGTCGCAACCATTCTCGCACACATTCATAACAGTCTAGGCTTTCCAATGTTGCGAGATCGTTAGTATTTCATCTGGCAATCCGTAAACTTCTGTCGTAAAAAAACAATCAACCATTTGTTTGGTACTAGTGTTTGCTAGTTACGGTCTCGCAAAGAGTCAATTCATATCATCCAGACGTGCATGCTAGCGAGTTCGTAAGTACTGAGCAAGGCGGATAAGCCTTCATCCAAGGCGGAAACAAATGCCTTAAACCCGAAAACATCTAAGGCGGAAGAGGAACAGCCTTAGATGATTTTTCTCATTTAAGTCACAACCAGGGAAGACATTTGTTTTCTTCCTTAACACATGAAGGATGAACCGACTTAAATGGCTTGATATTCTAGTAGTGCCAGTACCCTTGTTCATTCTCAATCCAGTCATTGATTGCAAGGCTACATAACACTTATACTTACCCTGCAACTGATCGTAATGATTCTTAACTTGCACATGTCCAATAGAGTTCCATGTTTGAGTGTTAAACATGCCTCCAAAGGTCCAAAATAAGTAACAGAAGATCCTCGATTCTTTTAATGAATCCAAAACTTTAGCATAGTTTTGGAACAGTCTAAAATATCCCACTTAAATCTGTCCTCACCCTTCAGTGCCATATTTTCTTAATAAAACATTATAGTAATTTAGAACTAACAACCAAGCACAAATAATTCACAAAACCAAACATACACAATTCACAAAACAAAACATATATGATTCATATTGTCACAATAAATATTGTATGTCACGCCCTGCGTGAAAGAGTTGTCTGATACATAATTTTTGTAAGTGCCTTTTGTTTTACTTAATTATAATTTACTCATTAACTATCTAGATTTGCAGGGAAACAACAGAATTAGATAATAACAACAAACCAATGCCAGCATATGACTCATTTTCGGAAAAAATGAAACATATCAATACATGCATATATAAGTTGAATGGTTGTATATAGAACAAAAGCTAAATAGTGTTTTAGTTTTTCACATGTAAAGTCAGAAGGCCTAATTACTAAAATATAAAACACTATTTTGTGACATGAAGTTTGAGTTATACAGTAATGCTATTTTTGGCTAAAAATACATATCTAAGATCATACTCATCAGCAAAATGAAAGAATTAATACAAAAGGAGAGCAAAAACTACACACTAATTGATTATATGAGGTGATTATATGAGTGGATCGAATCACTGACGACAACTTCACAATTGTAGTATATGAAGACAAAAACTACACACTTATCAAGCACGTGAAGATTCTAACCAAAATATTCAAGAATTTGACAATTTTGTCACATATATATGATCAGCAAACATGTAACAGGAGGGTAATATAACCTTGAGGTGAGCAACAAGAATGGATGAGCTTAATTATACCATCAGTTATGAGGAGAATAATCCGAGATTTTTTTTTTTTTGGCAAGAATATGCCGAGATTTGGACAAGAATGTTGGGATAAAATCCCTCACCGCTCGAATACAATATCAATCAACACAAAGAAAATCAACGAAGAAAAGAACAAACACACCAATTTACGTGGAAAACCCAAATCGGGAAAAACCACAACCAATCAACTAGAAAAATAGAAGAGTTCTTACAGTGTATGCTCTATTTCTCAACACACAATGTCTCTAAACAATCTTCTATCCTCCCTATTCTCGAACTCACAAACTCACAAACTCATGAACTCAAAACACCATAACCAATATGGAGGCTGATAAGTACATGGTTCGTATTCGGACCTCATTCAAGCTCGGACCAGGGCCTGAGAGGGGTCATGGGCTCGAGGTACGCGGAAGGTGGATCCACGGGTCCATCAATCCTAATCCTTATAAGGAATGCGTATATTGTGAATGTTCTACAGGGAATATACATCCTCTGAAAGATGGTAATACAGTCATCCTAAACATGGTAATACAACCATGTCCGAAATATACTTCTATTATACATGGTAATACAGCTACTATTCCATAAGAGTTGTACTTGTACCATAAATACATATCTTGGTGATCGACGGATTGTATCCATATAAATACCATCTAATCTCATACTGCATACTTTACGCCTTAAGCAAATCTACTGACTTGAGCGTCGGAGTGTCTACTCCCGGGACACCCGGGGCCTTTGTTTTGCAGATCAGTTCGTAGGCGTGGTTCGTCGTCGAAGTGTTGATGTCCGGCATACATCAATTTGGCACACCCTGTGGGACATCTCACACTCATTGACGACGTCGCCGAACCTTGTCTCTGATCTGGTCTAGCGCACCTGAAGAACAAATTCTCTAACAACATGTCTGACGCTGAGCAGCCCAGACGAAGCGCCCGTGGAGATTCGGAGGAGAATCCAGAAGCAGAGCAACCCCCCCAAGGATGAGGACGAGAAAGAGGACGCGGTGGACCCGGAGGATCTCGTACGCACTCCACTTCTGAACCGCCGTCAAGCTCTACCGTGGGGGAAGGAAACTCCAACGTTCCAAACTCCTTCAGTCCAAATCCTATCGTATCCAAAGCACCCCCCTCCGGTCCAAATCCTGCTGCATCAGGAATGCCACCTTCTGGATCGAATCCTGTTGGATCTGAAGCACCGAACTCAAGACAAAGAGTCTCGATCCAGACTGACATGAACTACAGCGAACACGTCAACAACCTAGACGGCCTTGACCGAGAGAATGGACTTGGGTACAGCGGATCTGATTCGATCTTTTCCGTAGAAGAACAAGCACAAAGGGTTCGACAAATCCTCGCAGAAAGACGGAAAGAAGAAGAAAGACAAAGACGTCTTAGGGAAACCTTAAACCAAACTGTACGACATAACCCACCAAGCTCTGGGCCATCCTATATCAACCTTGACTCGGACACCTCTCCGAGAATGATCCCTGAAGATGTCCGAGCACTGATGAGGGACTTATTTCCCAATATCCTGATTTCGCTGCATCTATGATAAACTCAAGTCAACAACTCCGTGCACAGACGCATGAGGCCCCCAATCGAGTATCTATCTCAGGAGCTCAAACAACACCACCTGCTGATTCTACTCAACATCGGAGACTCCTAAATAATTTATCTAGGGATCTACCACCTTATAATACTCAGAGCAATCTGCCGCCACCTCCTAATCCACCTAATTACCAGAATGAAGGCGCAGGATTAAGTAGGGAGGAAGTGCGGAGGATGCGCATCAACAACATCGAGGAAGAGCTCAGGCGCGAGAAGAGGGAGCGAACCCGGAGCGAATGGCGAAATAGCGCCGATCGGCCTTTCACCCAAGGTGGAGCCTACCCTACCCGAGGAAAATACGAGGTTGATCAAGAGATCACGCGTATCCTCGGACCTAGAGGACAGTCTGCACGTTCCCCCTTTTCGGAGCATATTGTGAATTTCCCCTTCGATGGCAACAAGAAGGTCCCACAGCACCTGCCCACATATGATGGAACCAGTGACCCTAGAGAGTTTCTTTCGGTCTTCTTCAAGACTCTAGAAAACAGGAATTTCCATGAACTGGAATTATGCAAAATCGTCCCCAGCTACCTTCGAGGGAAGGCACAAACATGGTTTACTCAGAAAAAACCAGAAAGTTTATTCGATTACTGAGATTTCGCTGAGTTCCTTCTCCACGCTTTCTTCCAGAAGAAGAGGTTTACCAAGTCCCTCGGAGATCTGGGATATGTGGCCCACCTTAAAGAAGAAACTGTGATAGAGCACTATCACAGATTCATGGATATAGCTACTGAATGCTATGATCGCGATGAACGCCTCCTGATGAATATGTACCGAATGAGCGTAGATGATGACACTCTGAGGATGAAGCTGGCAACAAAGAATCCAACAACCATTCAGTACCTCCAGGCCATCATGGAAAAATACGCTAGCAAAGAAAATGCCGTGACGGGCAAAACACCCCCAGATTTCCTTCTGGACAGAAAGGAACCCAGGACGAAGATACCGAAGGTCGAGAAGATTGAGAACGCTCCCAAGCCTACCTTCGAGTCATACACTCCTCTGGCTAGATCTCGGGCTGAAATTCTATCCATTCACAGGCACCTTTTGAAGGACCCACCTGCGATGAAGGATTCAGCCGAACGCCAAAGGTCCCCAAAGTTCTGTCAATATCACCGAGATCCTGGGCATGACACCGAGGAGTGTTATCAACTCAAGAACGAAATTAAGAAGCTGATTCGCCAGGGAATTGTGCAACAAATTTCACCGTCAATAACCAGTGACAATCAGGGTACCCAGAGGAGATATGGGGGAAAGCCCTGGCAGAAGAAGAAGGATGGCTCCCGTAACAACAACAACAACAATAACAACCATGGTGGCGGAGGCAACAATCCTCAAGATCCTCCTCCCCCACCGTCTAATGGAGCCAACCGAGTCATCAACGGCATCAATGGTTATACAGGAGAAGAAATTTCCTTGACCAAGCTGAAGGATACCCCACACCGAGCCAGTCAACAAGAGGCTCCTCCCCAAGGAAACTATTACTTTCTCGGACGCGGACGCGGACGCCGTGCCAAACCAGATTCCTCACTCGGACCCTCTCATCATCTCGGCAACCATACAAGATTCCCTGGTAAAAAGAGTCTTCGTAGATGACGGGAGCGGAGTAGAAGTAATGTTCAAAGACTGCTTCCAGAAGCTAAGATTTACCAAAGATGACCTCAAACCTACGGGTCCGATCTCGGGGTTCACAGGAAATTCAGTAATACCTCTCGGGGAAATCACTCTCCTAGACACAGTAGCAGACGGAGCAAAGAGCTTAACCCTATACTGCACATTTGTGGTAGTCGACACCGTCACACCTTTCAACATTATCGTTGGCAGACCTTGGATGTGCCAAGCTAAAGCCGTATGGTCTCCCTACCATCTGATGCTGAAGTTTTCGACACCACAAGGAGTAGCTTCGATCAAAGGAGATCAAGGAGTGGCGCGTTCTTGCATGATCACGGCCATCCGTGACGCCAGAAAAGTGAGCAACATCTCGGCCGTCAACACTATCCTAGGAGATCTGGTTCCCGATCCTGATCTCGAAAAACCTATGGTGTTTCATTTCAAAGAAGAGGCCTACAACGAGATGACTGCACTGTGGCATAAATGCCGCCACCAATTCTTCCAAGTGGGGGAACTGGTAATTCCAGTTGGCCCGTGGTGCACTAACAAGCTAGGAGGAATGCTGGAGCCAAGGACCAAAGGACCATACAAAATCTCTGCAGTACAATCCGGTGGATTCTACCTCTTGCAAACACGCGAAGGAGAGCACTTGGACCCTGTCATCATGGCGCCTTTCCTACGCAGGTACCTCGGAGCTAAAACCAAGTAGACCTTCTCCATATAAGGAGAAACTACTTCAATAAGGCATGCGGGCCAAGCTTCCTTTCTTTTCATCTTTTTTATCATTTCATACCCGAGCTCCCAAACTCGGGGTTGTCTTTCATGATTTTGTCGAGCTCTCAAGTTCGAAGAATACAATTTCTTTTCAACATATATCTTCTATTTTATTTTGAAGCAGCCTATACTCTCTAAATACAAAGAGACACTATGCCTTATAAAGCATAAGTAAAGACTGCTGCCTAAGACCCATACGCTTTAAAGTGTATGATTGATGCTTATCTAATATGAGCTGCTTAGACTACGTGTCCGAACTACAATCATCTTAGGCCAAAATAAAATAATATACTTATAAAAAGTATATGGTCAAAGACCAACACGATATGGGTCATACAAACTCACAAAGTTTGGAACTCGACTCTCCACGTGATACTCCTATTAAGGTACACATTACTATTTATGTAGGCTATTCATAAGCCTAAGAGTCAATCTTCTCAAGGATTGCAGTATAAAGACGTTTATAAAGGCAAAATAAAAAAGTGTTATTACACTAAAAAACTTCTTACACCTCGTGAAGGTCTTTAAATACAAGGGTACGACCCCGACCGCGAAAAGAAGTATAGGCACGACTTCGATCACTATGGAGGCCACGGTCCCAATTACTTTCTTTTGCCACCCTCATCAGCTGAGAGGGGGTAGGAGATCTCCTTCTATTTCCTATAATTACAGGTCGAGCAGGAGAGTCAATTGAGCCACGAGCTCTAGGAGTAGGTGGCGCCTCTCTACCCCTTCCACATGGGATCCTTCGAGATATACCCTCTTGAACATGAGACCTTATCAACGGTCCTGAATATGGGACATAAGAAGGCACACCTATCTCCCTCCTTAAAGAAACTGAAGGCGTGACAAACACACCTTGATCTTCTAGTTCCTTTATTTGGAATCGAAAAGGATTCAGCTCGGCCTGACACATCCTCAACTCATCTATCCTAGAGGCAATCTTATGATTCACGGTGATATTTTCATTCCAAAGGGTAGAAATACTAAGGTCCTTCTCGTGACTTTCACCCTTGATCTTCATTAAGTCATTTTTGACTTTCCTCCATTCTTGGCCGTACTCCTTATTGGCAGCCAAGGCTTTGCTGTGTTCATCTTCTAGATCCTTATACCTCTTCTGAAGATCACTCAACTGCTGATTTAGCTCAGCTCTCTGCTTGATAGCCTCCCTGAGCCCGCCGCGAAGACTCTCACATTCTTCCCGCACGATGCTAAAACAGCCCTTGGAGTCACCCAAATCTTCCTCCAGTTCTTTGTTCTTTTGAAGGACAGCTTCATACTGAACCTGCAATTCAGCACAAGCAGCTACGCAACAATGAACATAAAGGAAGACAGGGAACTATCAAATTTATGAAAGAAGCATATTATTCGAAGTACACGGATATCAAATGACTGAGTAAAAAAAGTAATTCCTAAATAAGGAGAGAAGGTTCTAAGGAATTACAATCTTAGGTCCCCCCTTCTGAGTCTCAGGATTCTCAGTGGATTCTTCCATAACCTACTTCTCCACCAAGTATGCCAACTCAGGATACAGACTGACCAGTTTATCCTTGAATTCCTCAAGAGTTAATGCATTCTTCAAGGATCCAAACTAGTCAATAGACTAGTCTCAAACCCCCCAACTTGGCTGAACTCTGCTCGGAAATTCTTCAGTTTCTCCGGTACTTCCGGCCAAGTATAAGCAGAGGCCAAAAATCCCTAAATCTCCTCGCTGAGAAATCCCTTAAGATGAATCCACATCTCAGAAAGCTCGGACTTATGGTAGAAATCGGCATACTGTTGGCGATGGGCCTCCATCTCTGGGCAAATAAGGTAGAAATCCATTATCAGCCAGACTAGTCGCCTCTGACAAGTTGAATCAATATATCGATCTCTCTCTGTTTCCAACAAAGCCATGCTCCTCTTCAGCTCTGAAAAGGAACCATCCACCAACCTTTTCTCATTCTTAATAGCCCGTTTCTCATCCTCCAAGGCCTCTCTCTTGGCTTTCTCCTGTGCCACCTCATCCTGGACATCTCTTCCTTCAACAGTTCCAGCTCAGATGCCTGCCCTTGACAGCGGTCATATAAGGTCCGGAGGGAATTGTACATATGCTTCATCTGGTTGAAGGACTGAGAAAGAAAATAAAGAACGGTCAAATAACTATACCTAAAATTCTGTTAAAGGCCAAGTTGATCATACCTGGTTAATTCCAGGACATCCTGGAATCAGTTCGGTCAGTTCCTCGGAGGGAGGAGGTGACACATATTTCTCGAACTCTTCTAGTGGTCCGAGCTCGAGCCTTGGTTTCTTTGGAGACTTGTTGGAAGAATCCCCAGAAGTCTCAAAATCCCTCTTCTTATCACTACTGCCTGGCAGCCCTCTCGACTGTTCTAATTCAGCCAGCATCTTTGATGCTCTTTTGTCCTTGATAATACCCACTGCATGCAGAGGGAATGGAGTCATCATTGGAGAAAATGAAATAATATATGTGTGAATATTAAACATATCAGACACTACTATGAAAGTTAGAGACTATTCATTCTTGGTCCTACCACACAAGATTTTCGAAGAATCAGAAGACTGAGATATCTTCTTTCTCGGACGTCGAATTAGAGCAGAACCCTCATTTTCTTTCTCATCTGATGGATTTAGAGCCATCGGAACAAATGGGAAATTTGCCTCTTCAATCACCTTAGGTCCTTGAACCAATCTTTTGAACTGACGCCCACGTCGAGCATCCTTCATCAGACCCGAGATTTCCATATCTACTTCTTTCTCGGATATCTCATCTCGAGCAGTTCTCTCTTCTAGTGCTCTAGTGGCCAGCAATGCCCTAGATGCGCCAACCGGATCCTGTTCCATAAACAGGAGGACTCCATACTAGTTAGTATCAACACCTTTTGGCTGATCAAAATGTGTCAACCTTAAGTAGCTGCTATTTTGAAGAGTCCGGCCGGACAGTTGATTCAACCAGCTATACGTCTCAATAGGCCACTGCCAACCCATGCTGCAGAAATCTCCCATATATGACCCCTCGGGTCAGAGTTACTAATTCAAATGTAGACTTGTCTTCTCAAAAGTACATGAGATCAGCATCAGAAGGAATCGAAAAGGGACAACCTTCTATAAAGATAGCAGCGTCAGCGCGTGCTTTATCCTCCTTCATTGACTTTTTACTACTACCTTCGCCATCCATTGATATTGTATCTCCGGATGCATGCACTACCATGGGGCTATTCCCATCTATCTGAGCCCTCCTGGCCATTTCCCTCAACCTCTTCTCTTCCTCAGAGGCTTTCTTCTTCAGAATTACAGGTTTATTTCCCACTCGCTACCTCAGCTCTGCGGCGGTCACGGGAGCTACTCTGCTCGGCCTGAGCTTGTACATACTCTATATCATCATGACGGGCGAAGGAAATTATTTTACTACTATTACTCGTGATTATAGAGAGTATTGGGGGAAATACACACATGGAGAAAAGGAAAATATAGACACAAACAAATGTGCAGAGAAAGAAGATAGCACTTACTGAGGATGGAAGCCGAAAGCATAAATTTGGGCCTTCAGAAATTGATGAAGTGTTGATACGCCTTCTGAACTTGGAAAGAAGAAATTTTCGAATAAGAGAAGACAATGGGAATGATTTGGGAGATTTAATCCAAACCCAGACAGCATTGAAGACGAGCAATTACCTCGATTCTGTTTCCGATGCAAGTAATTGGAGAGACGGTGGACAGACCGTCTCTACTTTCCAATAAAGGCATGCCACGTGTATCTACCATCTGAATTTCAAAGGAAACTAATCTCAGCCGTTCATATATTTGATGGAATACGAAAGAACTTTAAGCTAGATATTAAGAAGGGTAAGCCCGATAGGATAGTCCTACAAGGACACCCCGAGCTTAACACCCCGAGTTAGTCTCCCTCGAGTTATTGGTCTTCCCTCGAGAAGCAAGCCTCTCCTTCAACCTTCGAGATGGAGTACTCTTTATTCTGAAGATCTACCTTGGGGCTACTGATAAGTCCATGGTTCGTATTCGGACCTCATTCATACTTGGACCAGGGCCCGAGAGAGGTCATGGGCTCGAGGTGCGCGGAAGGTGGATCCACAAGTCCATCAATCCTAATCCTTATAAGGAATGCGTATATTGTGAATGTTCTACAGGTAATATACATCCTCTGAAAGATGGTAATACAGCCATCCTAAACATGGTAACACAACCATGTCCGAAATATACTTCTATTATACATGGTAATACAACTACGATTCCATAAGAGTTGTACTTGTACCATAAATACATATCTTGGTGATCTACGGATTGTAGCCATATAAATACCCTAAAGGTTTGGTAGACCTCTCCATCTAATCTCATACTACATACTTTACGCCTTAAGCAAATATACTGACTTGAGCGTCGGAATGTCTACCCCCGGGACACCCGGGGCCTTTGTTTTGCAGATCAGTTCGTGAGCGTGGTTCGTCGTCGAAGTGTTGGTGTCCGGCATACATCAGAGGCTCTAGCTAAATATATAATATTTATACTAAACCTCTCCTTAAACCCTAACTCAATCTTATTGGGCCTAACTCTCTTAGCTCAACAAGAAAATAACACATCATCTTTCATTCTATTTGGGCTTTGAGGAGATATACTAACAATTCCTCCCTCGACTCAAAGACCCAAATACAATATCTTCAAAGCGTGCAAATTGCATCTTCTTCTTTGGTTTAGACTCCTCATCTTTGTGAATGCCAATCTTAGCGCAAGATCCATTCCTCGAACTTCCAACATAAAAGAGATTATAATCACTTCTCACTCCTTTTATGATCAAATCATCTCCCTTGAAAACTTTGCAAACATCCTTGTCGCCGGTGAATCTGCATCCACGAGAACATAACTTTCCCAATGAAATGATGTTATCACCACAACTTGGTACATACTTCACATCAGCCAATCTCAAAACAACACCATTGTGATCCTTGAAGCGTGCAATGCCAACACCCTTGATATTCATCTTCTCACCATTTCCAACAGTAACATGTCCAAGATCCCGATCAACCTGCAAAGTCTCAAAAGAAGATTTATCGTGACAGATATATATGCATTGAAGATGCACAATCCAACACCCAACCTGAGTCTTTCGATCCATTACTCTTCATCACTAACAAATCATCGTGAGACATTGAATCATCATGAGTTACCAGATTCGCAGAGTTGCCACTCTCTTCAACTTTCTCTTTTCCTTTATTATTCATCTGTCGGAAACTTCTCAAATCATCCATCATTACTGGACACTTGGATTGAAAATTACCCATATCATGACAATAATAGCATTCAACATTACTAAGGTTTGTCTGGAATCTTCCACCAAAGTCATTTTTTATAATAGAACGAATCCTCCCTCGATTCGACATCCGTGTAGTGTCTAGTATTTCATTCCCAGTGGGTACATATGATCAATAAGATTACCTCCATCTTCCATCTTCAATGTGTAAAGATCCATCTTCATGGACAACCGGTTTGTCATTGACTTGGAAGCATAAACGCTCTCTAACTTATCCCAAATACCCTTCGGTGTTGCCTCCCACATGACTCCATATTTGATTTCGGGAGCAAGGGCTAATCGTATCGTGGCGACAGCTTTCTTCTTCATATTTGCCCAAGCACGATCAGTCATTCATTTAGGTTTCTCGTCCTCAAGGGCTTAATCGAGATTATCCCTCACAAGTACATCTTGTATTGTACTCTACCACACAGTGAAATCCATATTTCCATCGAAAAGAGGAATATGAAACTTTGTTTCTGACATTTTCAAGAAATTCAAATAACCACAACCACAACCAAGAAAAAATAACAAAAAGAGGAGAAAAGTCAACAATTTACAGCTACTGTTTGACTCCAAAAGAAGCACTTCCGAAACTCATCTGCCGATCTTCACCGTTCATATTTTAGACAAACGAATCAGAAACACGCTGCCAAAATTTCAACAAGATCCAACGGTCGATTATTGCGCAAACACAGTTCTACCAAAACTGCGATTTGAAATCCGAAAATTTTCTCTTCAAGTTTAGGTCTTTGGATCGTGTTGATCCCTTCAATCTTGCTCTTGATACCAGTTATTGTGATAAAATCCCTCACCGCTCGAATTACAATATCAATCAACACAAAGAAAATCAACGAAGAAAAGAACAAACACACCAATTTACGTTGAAAACCCAAATCGGGAAAAACCACGACCAATCAACTAGAAAAATAGTAAACTAAATATTTATACAATATATATATATATAATGTTTCATTCTATAATATATCTAAACCTCCCCTTAAACTATATCTCAATCTTATTGGGTCTAACTCTCTTAGCCCAACAATAAAATAACACATCATCATCTTTCATTCTATTTGGGTTTTGAGGAGATATCCTAACAAAGAATACATCGAGATCTCTTTTTATTGACAAAAATATGCAGAGATCTGAGATTGAAGGATACAGAGAGATTTTGGGCATGATATACATGATTCCACTAATTAATACGTGCATGATTCCACTTGATATGTGCATGATCCTAGTTGATTTGTTTACCTATATAGTAGTAAATTATGGATCATGTACAAAATTTACATATTGATTTCAAAATATAACCATGTATGAGGAGGATATGCCACGGATTCTTCCAAGTTTTGTCCTTAAATAATTGATTTTGTGTAATTGGAAAAAATGTATTATTTTAATTATATAATTATTTCCCTTCTATTTTAACACATGAAATTCTCTTCATCATACATGTGGCAGACTATATCTTCATCCGTCGGACAAGTCCGTGAATAGTAATTTCCGGCTAAGTATCACTATAGCGTCACCGCCATTCTATACTACCATCTACCCACCTAGAACTTTACTTTCTCTCTCTAAAATTTATGCTCTGCCTTCTCTCTAACCCCCAAACTTTTCCGACAACTAAACAACCACTCCAACGTTTGTTTCTTCTATCCGTTCTGACAAACCACCGCTAACGGTTAGATCTGAACGGCACTCCACGACCGCGCCATGGCGGCGCCACCGCCTCCACGCGGTGGATCAGTCCAGAACCGGACTTTTCTCCAAGCCCTTGCTAATAGATCACCACCACTCACCACTTCACTACCGGAAAACCCAGAAATCAGTCCGATTACACAACACAAAGGCGAAATTGCTTGCCTTGTTACCCGGGCTTAGGTTGAAACTCTCGGATCCCACTACAGCAACGCCTTGATTGGCAAATTCTCGAGGGGCAAACCGCAAATGGAAAAGCTCAAAGACGCTTTTAAATCCATCGGGTTCTGTGGCAAGTATCAGATTGGGGCAATAGATTTCAGACACATCTTAATCCGATTCAAAAACCCAGAGGATTACCAGCGGTGCTGGGATGAAGGGGTACTGGATTATGGCCGAAGCTCAGATGAAGATACTAAAATGGACAATCGATTTCTCAGCCGAGGCAGAATCATCAATAGTGCCAGTCTGGGTCACTATCTTTAAGGTACCCTTCTACTATTATAATTCAACTATGATCCAGTCCATAGGCAACCAAATAGGGACATATATAAAGATGGACGCCGCCACAGCTGCCCTCACTAGGCCAAATGTTGTTAAGATTTGCGTAGAAGTTGACTTAAGGAAGAAACTGAGCAAAACAATTAAGCTTGCTATAGAAGGGGAAAGTATTAGCAGATATGAGGTTGAATACGAGCACTTGCCTAGATGTTGTACCAACTGCAGCATGCTGGGGCATAATGATGAGAATTGTACCTTTCTCCACCCTGAGCTTAGACACAAGCTGAGACCAGTGGCAAAGCACAATGATGTTCTAGCCAAGGAGCATGAAGTTGTAGAAATCCTGGTTAGAAAGAATGACAAAGGGAAAGGAAGGATGATAGATGACACCAACTTTGGACCTGCACAAGCTGTTGAAAATCCTGGCCCTTCCAAGTAATGGATGTCTACGACCCGCACTTGATCACGAACCCTGCTCACCAACTGATCTGCAAAACAAAGGCCCCGGGTGTCCCGGGGGTAGACACTCCGGCGCTCAAGTCAGTATATTTGCTTAAGGCGTAAAGTATAGAGTATGAGATTAGATGGAGAGGTCTACCAAACCTTTAGGGTATTTTTATATGGTTACAATCCGTAGATCACCAAGATATGTATTTATGGTATGAATACAACTCCTATGGGAATAAAAGTTGTATTACCATGTATAATAGAAGTATATTTCGGAAATGTTTGTGTTACAATGTTTAGGATTGCTGTATTACCATCTTTGAGAGGATGTATATTCCTTGTAGAACATTCATAATATACGCATTCCTTATAAGGATTAGGATTAATGGACCTGTGGATCCACCCTCCGCGTATCTCGAGCCCACAACCCTTCTCGGGCCCTGGTTCGAGTATGAATGAGGTCCGAATACGAACCATGGACTTATCAGTAGCCCCAAGGTAGATCTTCAGAATGTAGAGTACTCCATCTCGAAGGTTGAAGGAGAGGCTTGCTTCTCGGGGAAAGACCAATAACTCGAGGGAGACTAACTCGGGGTGTTAAGCTCGGGGTGTTCTTCTAGGACTGTCCTTTCGGGCTTACCCTTCTGAATATCTAGCTAGCTTAAAGTTCTTTCATATTCCATCAAGACACGTGGACGGTTGGATCTGGATCTGCCTTCTTAAATTCTGAAGAGACTGACACGTGGCCATTGTTCATTGTATCTTCTGGCGGTGAGGAGGACCAACCTTCCAATTGCCTGTACCGTTTCACAAGTCGAGGTAATTACTCCCCTTAACTGCACACTAATTACTGGTTATATAACCAAGTAATTTTCCTTGTGTTTATCATCAATCTTCATCTAAGTATTCTGCGTTTCCGCTTTCAGAAAGAGTTCTTAAAATTTGTCTTCTTTTCTTCATATATATTCACTTCCCCCCATTATCTATATTGCCATGTATTCTGCAAATTCCAGTGTTCCCTCTGACCATGTAGATAATGTTGTTGAAGGAGGAGCCCCAGTTACTCGTGACTTAAGTATCTTGTTCTTAGAGGTTGAATCTGGGGAGTTGATGGAGGTTACCATTGCTACACCGCTGCAGGCGGTAGCTGTAGTGGCAGATGATGGTGTCTCTGGGTCAGAGATAGACCCTAATGCGGAGCCCCAAGTTGATAAACGGGTTCCGGCCGCCGATGGTGTGGATGATATCACCAAGGTGGTCGACTTAAATACCCTGCCATTTTTTAAGTCGTGCAGGTTGTCGTACCCCATCGAGGCTAATTTGAGGCTTGAGAACAAGACCACTCTGGTCAAAGATCTCATGAGCCCCACTCGAGGGGTGATATATGGCAAGTTCTTGCAACAAGGACTAAGTTTTCCCTTTCCCCCTCTGTTTTCGCAGTTTCTGCAGCATCATCAGCTACATCCTTGTCAAATTCACTCCAATGTGGTGGTGACGATGGTGGCCTTTATCTCCTGGTGCTCCCGGAAGGACTATGAGCCGAGTTTGGATCTATTTAGGTGCTTGTTCAAGCTATTCTGCTTCAAGGAGCGTGAGCATATTACCCTTACTCCTAGAAAGGGCAAGGTCTTCACTTTTCCTGATAATAGCGATAAGTGGGAGGACATTCGGCTGACCTTTGATCGAACAAAATATGAGGTTCCTGACTGGAATCCGAAGCCGAGGGACGCTGTACCTCTTGATGTCTTTGAGATGCCTATTCGTCTGAAGGGCATCATTGTGAAGCTCGTGAAGGAGAAGATTGTCTTCCAGGAAGGAGGATTTGTGTGCTGGGCTCATGGCTCGGTGTGGAAGTGGCCTGCTATCACCTATTCTTATATGTTAGATGTTCCACGGTCCAAATTCACGTCCATTTTCCTGAAAAAGGATCGAGATTGGACCCTCCCTGATAAAATCCAGGGAGACATTAGTGGAAAACAGGCCACATCAGGCACTAAATACCGGCGGTAACGCGTAAAAAACGCCTAAACGCCATTCTATCGTATTTACGAGTTCTTAAAGCCAATAGATTAGCGTTTTGAAATTTAAAAATGGCGGAAATATGAAAGTGCCATTCGATTGAGATTTCAGAATTCTGAAATGGACCAATAGTATGTGAGTTTGTAAAATGTACTTTTACCCGATTGACATTCAGAACGCTAAAATGGATCTATTAGGTTTACGTTATCTACTTCACAAAAGGGTAATTCATCTGCTGGATGTCTGATCAGGCGTATTTTATGCATCTAATTATATGATTTTATATATCTCTTTTGCCATTTGATGTGCACGAAGGTGTTTTTGGTGCAGGAATTATAAGAAAAATGGTGGAATACAATCAAATGGAGAAGTGCTGAAAAAGATGCAAAATCAAGCACTTGGAGCCATGGCGAGGAGCTAGACACTACACTCTTTTTTCCGAAAGGTTTTTTTAATGAGGTAGTGTGCTCCAACGGATAATGGATCGTCAATTCCATTACTTCGGGAAGAAGAAGACGCCTGCGAGTTGAAGATATAATTCTATTAATGGTTTTTTCTACGAGCGGCTAAGTTATGCTTCGACATGTCGATCACTAATCAGTTATACGTTCTTGAAGAAATCAGTATTGGGCTAAATTGTTGCAGTCGCGGTCTTAATAAATTGGGCTTAACTGGGCTACATGGAGAAGACAATGAAGATTTATTTGAAGGCCCATTTATATTATAATATTTATTAATTTATTAGTCCAATTCCTTGTAATATTCGGATTAGGGTTTCGTTTACCCTAAAACCTATATATACTTAGACATTAAATTATTTTGGGGGTTCCGGAGTTTGGAGGCCATCCGTAGGCTTTGGAGCCAGCCAACACATACGCTTTTCATCATTGATCAAGACTAAGTTTTCTTTTACTTTTCTTTATAATTAGTTTCATGTTTAATTATTTGATTGTTTTTCATATGTTTAGTAGCTAGGTTTGTTTCCGGTAAGGGTTTTGAAGCATTAACTATGATTCATATGTGAGGCCTAAATGTGCTTGATAATTATGTTGTGTGGATTCCTTGTTATTCTCTGTGTATCCTATTTATTTCTGAATTGCTTGAGATCTGATCAGTCTTTTGTTATTTGGAATAGTGCCAATTGAGTTCCTCTATTTATCTGTATCTAGGGGGTAGATTCAATTAGTGGCGAAACTATACGCCAATAGTTGGGAATACAGGGTAGATAATTTATGACAGTTGTTCTGATTATAAATTATCTGAATCGGGTTTCTTTGGTGCTTAATGTTGTTGATGTATTAAATCTAGGTAGGCTATTCCGGCTAGGTTGTATCTTGATTAGAGAAATAGTCAGTTTAGCTATTCTTGCCGACTATCGACAAAGTAAGAAGAAATTGGATTGGGTGTGCTATTCTCGAAGGTCTATAACTGATTGGTTTATACAACTTAATAAATTACTGAGCCAGTGATCGAATGAATTGTTAATGTGGATTTACCCGTAACCGGATTGCATTGTTTGAGTGTCTTCGTGTTATTAGCATTGTTTATTTTAATTGTTATTTGCTTCTTAGTTTAGTTTAATTTAGTTCTTAGTTATTAATACATAATTCTCTCAAAACAAAAAGGTGGTTGCTAACCAAACTTGTTCAATAGGAATAAAAGTATAATTACACTGTTCCTCGAGGGATCGACCTTGCTTACTCTGTGCTTAATTGTAACCTACATGTTAGCAGGTTATTTGGTAGAAAAACGACCTATCAAATTGGCGCCGCTGCCGGGGAACAGTTGTTAGTTGCTTTCTTTTTCTATTGATTTTGTTACTTTAGTGTGCAGGAGATACTGATCTGATTTGCTGTTCTTTGCAACAAGAATACAGCAAGAAAGTGTTGAAAGTCAGATACGTAGCGGAGAACACTTTTCTGGAATTTGTGACTCGCCCGCTAGGCCATACAGGCGACCCATCTGATTTCAATTTTCGAAATTGGGTGCCATGTCGGGTTATTGGAATCAATACAGAGAACTTCCACCGCCATGTTGTGATTATTGCAGAAATTATGGTCATTGGAGTTATGAATGCAACTTAGCTCCTCGATATTCAGCTGCACCATTTAATGATCATGAACCTTGGATTAGACCACAGTTCAATTATGAACCGTACAATTCAGGGTGTAATTATGAAGGATATCAAGGACAATATTATGACCATGAGTTTGACCCTCAACAACCTGCATCGAATGAAATTCAAGACATGTTTGGTGCGATGATGGGTATGATGCGAGAGATGAACCAAAAATTGGATAGGATGGCAGAAGGAATGAAAAACTGGGAGGAAGAACGAAAAGAACAAGAACGAAAAGAGCAAGAAGAGCAGAGACGAAAAGAGCTTGAGAGGTGGCAGGAAGAACATCAAAAGCACCATGATAATATAAATAAAAATTTGGCTTCCATTAGAGCTTACCTTGATGAATGTAGAGAACGCCAAGATGAACTGTCTTCGCAAGCTCTGGATGATGATGATGTAGATTCCCAATCAATCGAGCAGAATAGCTATGAAGAATCCGTATATGACCAGGAGTACACAAGTAATTCAACCCACGAATCTTTGTTTGAGTCTATTGCTGATCAGGAAAAAGATGGAGATATGAGCGAAGTGGGTGGAGTTCATGAGAAGACTTTTATAGATCCTCCTGAGCCTACGTATACGTTATTCGACTACATTCTTGAATTTGATAATTCTGAGATTGATGAAGATGAGTCATTCGTTCAAAAGCAAGTGGATGTTGATTCCACTCTCCAAGTTATAGAGCACGTGGTGGAAAGCAATACTGGTGACTTCGATGGGCATGAGATGATCATAAATGAAGTAAAAGAGGATGTCAACTACTTTTCTGTGGAGAAAATAACCATCACACCTCTGAATGGCTGCTTGAATGAAGAGAACGAACCTAAAATCGTAGCATCCGATATGCAACCTTTGAACTTATGCCATGAGGATGTTGAAAACCCTTCATTAAAGGGTTGGGATTTACCGGTGGATGGTGGTTCGTTAGTTTAGCACAGGGTTTTTGAAAATTCAGCTGGCTTATCTTCCCATGGTTTGGAGTTTTGGAAGTTTTATCACTTGCCTATTAAGTTAGAGCAACAAAGTGATTGGTTTGAAAGAGGCATGGGTATGCAAGAGTTCAAGTGTGGGGAAGCATGGAGAACTCATCTTGTGGATTTCGGCGATGATCGAAAAGATGTTCCTGACATTGTTACTTGGTATAAGGACCGAGGAAAGCTTGATTTTCAACATCTCCACCGGCTGACAGTCTAGCCAAGACTATAAACAAAGCGCTTCTTGGGAGGCAACCCAATGTTTTAATTTTTCTGCAGTTTTATTTATTTCAGTTTTAATTTTGTTTTTAAAAAATCAAAAACAAAATATTTTACAAAAATCCAAAAAAAATTTGAAAATAAAAAAATATGATTTACCTGTTTATATTGGTTCTGATAATTTTATAAATGCAGGTGAGGCAATAATTTCAATGATTTGAAGAAATTTTGGTCGACCGTATGCCCATACCGTCGGGGTGCAGTTTGCGGAAAGCTGCTGACACTGAGAAATTTTGCTGGTCCCAGTAACCAGGTTCTTTCTAATCCAAGTTTTAATATTTTGGTGCCGTCTGCATGTATTAAGTGTGCTTGTTTGTTTTGTTTGGTTGAGTTGTTTCTTATACAAGCATGCTTATATTTTTACACTTTTATTTTGTTTGAGGACAAACAAGATTTTAAGTGTGGGGAGGATGTTATTGTGATTTTTCTTTGATGCTTTAATTCCTGAAATTTTGAAAAATTTTCAAAATATTTTGAGAAGAAAACACAATATGGTTTGATTTTTGGTTAGTGAAACTTTTCATATAAACTTAATTGAGCGGATTTTGCTATGGAACATGGGTCAGTGGTAAGATTGAATGTATTCCTCTTTGTGAAAGAAATCATGTAGTCCTTGTATATATTTTAGAACGATGAAAGTGCAATAATGAGTCATTTGATTTAACCTAGTATATTGTGAGGATTTGAGCCCAAGAAAGAGCAAAAGCCAAGAAAGAAAAAATATAGGCATTATAAGAAAATAGCTCTTTGTCTTTCCGAGTGATCACATATTGGTATATTTTTACTTGGTTTGTATGTCATGATTCAAAGCTGCTAAATGATATTTGAGCATGTAGGCAATTAGGGATAAAGCCCCACAGCTTCTACATATATTTCCCATCTCATATCGATTATATCGACACCCCTAGTGAACCCCGTTGAAACCTGACCGTTTTTTTGTTATTAACCTACTAAATATTATAAACCCAAAGCCTTTAGCCTTATATTACCTCTCTGAGTGTATGCAAGTTATTTATTTTCATGATATGTTGAGTTCGAATGAATGGGATGATTGTATAATTTGAAGTTGTTGATTCCCATACTTTCTGCGGAACAAAAACCAAAAACCTGGCAGCTGAAACTCGTGAAGTTTTGAAAAAAAAAATAGAGAAATAAAGAAAAAAAAAGAATCAAGACAAACATCGGGCAGCTGACAGTGAGGTTATAAAAAGAAAAAGAAAAATCATAAAAGTTCGCAGAAAGTGATGATATTTATATTCTGGTGCTTATCATTATTGCATCTATATCAGTTGAAGTACGAATACAATTAAAAAATATTATCATGAATTAAATTGCTTGCATATGTCTTAGATTATTATACCTCGTTTACCTTATTTCCTACCTTTACCCCAAGCCAACCTTATATGATTCCTAATTTATGCTCAAGTATTTATTTTATGTGGTTGAGAGAGTGGCATTGCAAATAATTGTTGTAGAGTGTGCTGATATGTGATATGTGTGACTGTCCCTATTATTTGAGAGATAATGAGTGAATCTTGGTGAGGCTGGACTTGATTGCACATTTTTTACTAGAGTATAAGGATGAAGTGGTTTTATAAGCAAAGAGGAATGGTTTGTGGTAAGATGGTTGGTTCCATAGTAGATGTTGCTTGGTTTGGTTTTGCGGGAATGTTTTATTGCCTATGGTTTTATGGTTACATGCTTGAGGGCAAGCATGATCTAAGTGTGGGGATATTTGATCAGGCGTATTTTATGCATCTAATTATATGATTTTATATATCTCTTTTGCCATTTGATGTGCACGAAGGTGTTTTTGGTGCAGGAATTATAAGAAAAATGGTGGAATACAATCAAATGGAGAAGTGCTGAAAAAGATGCAAAATCAAGCACTTGGAGCCATGGCGAGGAGCTAGACACTACACTCTTTTTTCCGAAAGGTTTTTTTAATGAGGTAGTGTGCTCCAACGGATAATGGATCGTCAATTCCATTACTTCGGGAAGAAGAAGACGCCTGCGAGTTGAAGATATAATTCTATTAATGGTTTTTTCTACGGGCGGCTAAGTTATGCTTCGACATGTCGATCACTAATCAGTTATACGTTCTTGAAGAAATCAGTATTGGGCTAAATTGTTGCAGTCGCTGTCTTAATAAATTGGGCTTAACTGGGCTACATGGAGAAGACAATGAAGATTTATTTGAAGGCCCATTTATATTATAATATATATTAATTTCCAATTCCTTGTAATATTCGGATTAGGGTTTCGTTTACCGTAAAACCTATATATACTTAGACATTATATTATCTTGGGGGTTCCGGAGTTTGGAGGCCATCTGTAGGCTTTGGAGCCAGCCAACACATACGCTTTTCATCATTGATCAAGACTAAGTTTTCTTTTACTTTTCTTTATAATTAGTTTCATGTTTAATTATTTGATTGTTTTTCATATGTTTAGTAGCTGGGTTTGTTTCCGGTAAGGGTTTTGAAGCATTAACTATGATTCATATGTGAGGCCTAAATGTGCTTGTTAATTATGTTGTGTGGATTCCTTGTTATTCTCTGTGTATCCTGTTTATTTCTGAATTGCTTGAGATCTGATCAGTCTTCTGTTATTTGGAATAGTGCCAATTGAGTTCCTCTACTTATCTGTATCTAGGGGGTAGATTCAATTACTGGCGAAACTATACGCCAATAGTTGGGAATACAGGGTAGATAATTTGTGACAGTTGTTCTGATTATAAATTATCTGAATCGGGTTTCTTTGGTGCTTAATGCTGTTGATGTATTAAATCTAGGTAGGCTATTCCGGCTAGGTTGTATCTTGATTAGAGAAATAGTCAGTTTAGCTATTCTTGCCGACTATCGACAAAGTAAGAAGAAATTGGATTGGGTGTGCTATTCTCGAAGGTCTATAACTGATTGGTTTATACAACTTAATAAATTACTGAGCCAGTGATCGAATGAATTGTTAATGTGGATTTACCCGTAACCGGATTGCATTGTTTGAGTGTCTTCGTGTTATTAGCATTGTTTATTTTAATTGTTATTTGCTTCTTAGTTTAGTTTAATTTAGTTCTTAGTTATTAATACATAATTCTCTCAAAACAAAAAGGTGGTTGCTAACCAAACTTGTTCAATAGGAATAAAAGTATAATTACACTGTTCCTCGAGGGATCGACCTTGCTTACTCTGTGCTTAATTGTAACCTACATGTTAGCAGGTTATTTGGTAGAAAAACGACCTATCAATGTCCGATGTCGTTAACGGTCATATTTGTTGAAATTAATGTCGGCGACTTCAAAAATAAATGAAATTGAAAATTGATACCCCCGGGATTGAGTTTACGACAGGGTGAGTCTGATAGATTAGTAACATATTTGAATTCAGAGTTCTAAAATGCGTCGGCACTGCAGCAATATTACCCTGTCTTAAAAAAATCAGAAAACGCTTTCCTTTTTTTGATGCTATCCTCCCTCGGAATAACGTTTGAAGCCGGAACTTTTCTGGCCTGAGACCTGGGCTCTCCTCCCTGCTGTGAAACCAGAAGTAAGGTATGTTTGTTGTGAATATCCTGTATGTTTAGCTCTACTCTTCGAATTTTCTAATTTCTGTATTGTGACATGGAGTGGCTGTTTTTTGTAATGTTTGTTCTCCCTTATTATGTAATGTTTGTTGATGGGTAGGAATGGGTTAAGCTATACATGTAGATATTTGTGCCTAGTATCGTTCATTCTGCGAGTGTAGATGAATTATCTGAAAGATGTATTGTTAAATGTAGGTGAAATCGGTGTTAAAGTTTGTTGAAATTGTGATGGTCGATATTTGTATGAAGGAGCGTGTTAGTATCATTGAGGGAGATGTATGAAATTCGGAGAGGTACTTGAGTTTGGTTAAAATTTTCATAGACTTAGCAACGGAACATGCTAGACTTGAAAACAGTTTTCGTATACGTTGTTCGTGCAAAGATTGCATGAACGATGGTTATGGAAGTGCTCGAGGTGTGAAAACACATTTAATTGTTCGCGGTTTTGATAAAACTTATACAACTTGGGTTTGGCATGGCGATACCGTAGAGGATATGGATTGTGTGGAAAATGAATCGTATGTTGGAAGAATGGATGATGAAATGGAGGACAATAAGAGGTTAGATGATTTAGCTAATGATATCGCTAGAGATTTTGTTGGGAATCCTAAACATTTGGCAGAGATGTTTAACGACAAGAAAACACCATTGTATGATGGATCAGAGCACACTATTCTTAGTGCAACATTGTTATTAATCAATTTAAGAGTTAGGTATGGTATGACTGACAAAGCAATGACGGAGATGCTTGAGTTATTCAAAGAGATGCTCCCTAAGGGTAACTTGTCACCAAACCGATGTTATGCCGCCAAGAATATTCGGTGTCCCATTGGGTTGGAATTAGAGAAAATGCATGATTTCCCCGACGATTGCATGTTGTATAGGGGTGACACAAAGAAGTTGGATAGATGTTCTGTATGCAACGAGTCACGGTACAAGGCCAAAGGTGTTGTAGTTGATGTTGGAGCGAAAAATGTGAAGAAAATGACCAAACAAACCCCAGCAAAAGTTTTTTGGTACCTCCCTATTCTCCCAAGGTTGCGAAGACTATTTGGAAACAAAGAAGATGCAAAAAAATCTTACTTGGCATGCCGATCGATCAAAGCCAGACGATGATGTGATTCGACATACTTGTGATGGTGATCAGTGGAAGAAAATTGATAGTATGTATCCTTCATTTGGTAAAGAGGTGCGTAATTTAAGAATGGGATTGTCCACTGATGGCATGAATCCTTTTGGAGATATGAGTAGTGCTCATAGCTCATGGCCTGTTATGGTTGTTTTATACAACCTACCATCGTGGCTAACAATGAAAAGGAAATATGTGTTGCTCTCACTTATGATTTCTGGCCCTAAGCAACTTGGGAATGACATAGATGTTTTCTTGGCACCGTTGATTGATGACTTGACTAGGCTTTGGTACTGTGAAAATTAGACATATGATGGATACCGGGGTGAATGGTTTAAACTTAAGGGTATGTTGTGTTTTACAATAAATGATTTCCCAGCATTAGGCAATATGCCGGGGTATTCAGTAAAAGGTCATCTCACGTGTCCTGTGTGTGAGAAGAAAACGTATTTTCTGCAGCTGAAGCATGGTAGAAAAACGGTTTATCTGGGCCATAGGAAGTTTCTACCTTCGAATGACCCGATGCGCTTGGCTAAGAAGTGGTTCAATGGCATCGTAGAGTTAGGCGAGGCTCCTAACCCTGTGAGTGGGGCTGAAATTCTTAAAACCGTTGGAGATTTGCCTAATGATTTTGGAAAGAATAGGAAAAAGGCGCAAGTAGTAGGGAGTTGGAAAAAGTGTTCCATATTCTTTGATCTAGCTTATTGGGAGAATTTGGATGTTAGGCATTGCCTAGATGTCATGCATATTGGGAAGAATGTTTGTGACAGTTTGATTGGGACTTTGCTAAATCTGCCTAGCAAAACTAAAGATGGTCTAAAAGCACGACAAGATTTAGAGGCAATGGGGTTGCGATCTGGGTTGACTCCAGTGAGGGAGGAGGGTAAGACTTATCTTCCGCCTGCATGCTACACTATGTCAATTGAAGAGAAGACGACATTTTTGGAGTGTTTGAAAGGAATAAAAGTACCGACTAGTTATTCATCCAACATTTCTAGTTGTGTGAATGTTGAAGATCTGAAAATAAGTGGCTTGAAGTCTCATGATTGCCACAATTTAATGCAAGAGCTAATGGTCATAGCACTGCGGACTAGTCTACCATCTCATGTTAGGCAGTGCATTAGTCGATTATGTCTTTTCTTCAAATCCATTTACAAGAAGAACATTAGTCGTGGTTGCTTGGATGAATTGCAGGTAATGGTTGTTGATGTGTTATGTAAAATGGAGATGTTTTTCCCACCTTCATTCTTTGACATAATGGTCCATTTGATTATCCACTTGGTGCGGGAGGTAAAGTCTTGTGGTCTAGTTTACCTCCGGTGGATGTATCCGTTTGAACGGTACATGAAGATTTTCAAGTGTTTCGCTAATAATCGGTATAGACCAGATGCATCGATTGTGCAAAGGTATGTAGCAGAGGAAGCGATAGAGTTTTGCACATCTTATTTAGATTCTGTCGACACAGTTGGTTGCCCAAAATCTAGACATGATGGGAGGGTCGAAGGCCATGGGTTTAAAAAAGGTGGTTTGCTTAATCCGACATTTGATGATATGAGAGTTGCTTATCTGTATGTGTTGCGCCACCATCCCGTTGTATCTCTTTATGTGGCACGGCACATGGACGAAGTTAGACTTCAGTTGGATTCTAATTCCGAAGAAGTAGTCCTTGAAAAGCATGTGAGGTCATTTTCAAATTGGTTGAATGAAATTGTGGATGATGGTGATCATGATGAAATTGTGGTGTGTTTAGCTAGGCGACCATCGATTACAGTGTGTTCTTATGGTGGCTACGATGTAAAGGGATACACTTATGGGACTAAAGCAACGGATGCCAATGGCGTTACACAGAATAGTGGTGTCTCTGTCATTTCAGATGAACTTCGGAGTGCTGGCTACATACAAGGAAGGTTCTATGGAACGATCACCGATATTTGGGAGTTGGAGTATGCTTCTTTTACAGTTCCAGTATTCAAATATGAATGGGTTGATCCTGATAAAGGTACAATCGTGGATCCTCTTGGATTCACTCTTGTAGATAGAAGAAAGCGTCGCTACAAGGATCACCCTTTCATACTTGCCTCCCAGGGTGATCAGGTTTTCTATATTCAAGATCCAGCTAATAAGCATCTTAAAATAGTGGTGAAAGGGAAGAGGACTATTGTTGGTGCTGAGTGCATTAACGAGTGCTTGAATGACGTCGATGATTTCTCATTACCTATTTCGGAAAATCCTTTAGTCTTTCCGAAACTGAGCCTAATCTGAAGAAATACATATGCAGGGAGGACCACGACGAGGGAGTGTGGGTGGATGCTCAGGGAAACTCAAGGAAGAGAATGGGAAAGGCAAAGAAGGCAAAGAAGACAACAACAAAAAAGACAAAGTATTAATAAGGTTATTTGTGGGATTTTTTGTTTAACACATTATAATTTCTGAAATTTTAAGAAATGTAGTATTTGATACATGCTTGTTATACATTTGTGCACTGCTTGGTTTAGTAGTACTTGACAAATATAGTGTAATTTTGTTCAATACTCTACCACAATTGCGACAGCTTCATATGAATAGAAACACAATTAATCCTTCTCAATTTGAATAGATTGTGAACATGTACCTATACTAACATGATGAGCAATTCTCAACAATAATCGAACAGAGTAGCGGTAAGTGGCCGGACAGGCCCCGATCTCTCGTTCTGTGAGAAATTTAAAAAGGCTCAATTTCATCTTTCTCCTATTTATAGTTTATGTAACTATTACAAATTCGATTGAGTAACTCTGACCAGTGTAATATAGTGTCAAGGGTCAGGACATGACCCGATCATGTATTCTGTTAGGCAATTTCGTAAAAATCATATTTAGCTTTCTTAATGCCAATAGAAGACGAAACTATAACATATCAGACCTGTTAAATTAGAACAGAATAAGTTGACGTATTATCCGGCAATGTCCCGATTTCCCATTCTATTGTCTTTTAAAAATCACAACTCTAGATGTATTAACCTCAATAGAATGCGAATCTGGCCAAATTCAGATGGGTAAAATGTGAACCCTATGGAAGTGTATGATTTATTTGGCTCTGACCCGATCATGTAATCTGGTATGTAATAGAAAATGTTGGCATGATATTGACAACCTATCCGGTTTATTAATAGCTTAAATGTGATAGATTGCATTCTATTTGATTTCAAACTGTTGAATTACACAAGATTGCATACAAACATGCGCAGTAAATAGAGCACAACTAACACTTTACAGAGCATACACTAATTATGTGACCGACAATATGACGAAACATGTACAAAAAGTGGCAATTCATTGCTTTTAGATCAATCAAAAGCACCAGCTAATAGTTCATACAAAAGGCGTGACTTATACTTAGCCGGGAAAGCAATGTAAACTTCGACCTGAAGATCGGTTAACCACTACAAAAGAATTTCATAAGTTCTGTTTTTATATGATCTACTTGGGGGTATCAGCCTTCCCCTCAGCATGTTTGGGACCATCTTCTGCAACGCCATCCTTGGCAAGGACATGTTCTGCACACTTGTCCTGACCGACTTCCTAGACATCACGTGCGAATACTTCACCATCACTTTGAACCTTCTGCCTATTCTCTTCATCAACTAGAGATGAGTTGTTGCCTTCATCTGAAACCTCATCATTTTCTTTCCCTGCTCCTTCTCCTGCAACTGCATCTTTTGCTTTCTCGACGGTAGGCTCAGACTCTGTTCCCCTGTTCAGGCGCACCTTCATTCAAACCATGATTATGCGGTCCTGACGCCATTATCTCATCCAACTGTGCACCAGACAAGCTGCTAGAACCGAATGCACGGCCATAAGCCATGGTTGACTTTAAAACAACATGAGATTCAGCTCGGGCTGCTATGATCATCTTGATGTTCTTCCTCATTGCAGCAAACATGTGGGACCATTCAGAACTAGAATCTACATCTGCAATGACATTAATTCAGCACAAGTATACATAATTGTTTTTGAAGTATAAATAATATTGAAATTTACTCAAATCATATCTACAGTGAGAACTAAATACCTTCCATGGCTCGTTGGCACTTGTTGCTTTGCTTCGGAGGCTTAATCACCCAAGCACCGTTCTGCAGAATCCAGCTGTACTTCTTGAAGTACCTATCCGTAAAAAGCGTGCAGGGAATCAGTTCTGAAGTGAACTGAAAACCAGGTTTTAGTTGCTGAAGCAAAGTGGTTATGAGATTTCCATACGACATGTTTCTCCCTTTGTACTTTTTAGTGACCACGCTTGTCATTCGCTTAAGGATAGCAAAACCAGGATTAAAGTTTCGCTCAAGCATGATATAGTAAAACATCAGAGCGACTGTCGTGGTTGCCGCTTGTGGGGAAGATAGACCTGTACAGAAGCTCATACAATACCCTATTCTAAATCGACATAGAGTGTAGGTCATAGCAGTCGGCAGAAGCGCCTTTATCATTAGGAGCACGGCCAAAATAAGCAGCACCAAGTTCCAGTCGGTTGTACCCACCCTCTATCTGAACAATCTCATCCCAACTCCCCTCGTAATACACATTTACAGGCCCATCGACTACAGCAGGTGCTAGGTCACCATCACTTTGGTAAGGACAGCTAAGAACCTCATTGATTTTTTGCCAGCTTATAACAAAACCCTCCCCATTCACTAAAGTTAGCCAAGCACCATCATCCCCAGGGGTTAAGTTGGCATAAAATTGAAGGGTTTCTTCCTTATAAGCAAGGTTGGTGTTCAGTAAAAGGGAAGCGCAATGAAACCTATCATACACACCAACAGCATACCCTAACCCTAGCTCATCAATCTTATCAGCAGATATAGCATAGCACTCAACCAATTTTCCCTTCTTACTAAGTTCAACATACCTTCTGTAGTGGTCCAGGCTATAGAACAGGTCGGCATCGAAGCTTTCATCTTCCGACTCAGAGGAGATTTCCTCGACCGGAGGTTCCACCACCGGCTTCTTGCCCTTCCGACCGCGGCCAGCTCTGCCCTTTCCTCTGCCTCTCCCGTGTCGGCCCGCACCACGACTCCCACTTGGCGGTATCTTGCGAGATTTCAAAATCTCAACACAAAAACACGAATTGGGGAAAAAAATATGATTTTGTCCTTTTTGCCGATTCAAATCCGTGTTGCAAATTGCAATGTGGGTGTTGGATTTATATAGTATTCATATTTTCGAATGAGTAAGCTGAATAGTTAGGGTTACAATTACCAATCTTTTATAATTCACTGTGGGTAAATATAACTGGACGGGTTATGAACAAATTAAGACTTAGAGATGCGTTACTTTTTCCAATAAGAATTCTACAACACAATAGATGGAATCAAACTATCATCTTTTAGACAGCTTATATGTGTAGTGTTATGACTTGCTTCTGGAATCGATTTCTGAAACACACTAGGTAGCACACTGTACACGATCTATCCTATTGGAGAAAGAGGACATGAGCCGCTAGATTCATTACTTATACAAAAGCTCTGGTTGCAATATGATAGATTCTTCTTATTGCGTTAACTATTGATATTTGCATGTCTACATGAAAATAGATTGTAAGTTTAGTTCAAAATAAAAGCATGAGAAGCCCTATTTTATTTTTACTTATTTACTAACTCAAGATTATTTTTTCTTGTAACAACGTAAATTAGACACGACAATCATTAACATCAATTCATACTTGTAAAATCAAATGGTTCGCATTATCATACATATATAAACAAAGCAGTACTTTCAATGTTCGTGTTAACCTGATTAACATTGCTCTTCTTTAGTCACCAATAGATACAAACATGGTGCAACGTCGATCCATTCGTGGAATTACGTAATCCAAACTGACAGCCTTGGTCACCAATTGATTCAGTTCCATATACATACACATCTTGAACAACACTATCATATATGATATGGTAACAATGCCAATGCTGCTGGTTGTATGCGTTCTCCAATTGTTTGAATACAATATCCGAAACATGAAACATACTTATGTCAAAAAATTCACTATGGTCGAATAGGCTACATGTCTAGGCGTCACACTCTGATTCATTGCACAAGGTTACTTGTATCAATCTAGTATACACACTGGATTACGTACGGATTTTTAGTTATCACAACTATTATAAAATAAGATACCCGTATTTGAATATGATAAAAATATCATTATAATGACAAAATACACATGTATGTATATAACATGTTTGGTAAGGCTCAATTCTATTCAATAAAACTGTAGTCAATGAAATAGATTATGATTCAGCCAGAATAAATGAAGTAGATTGATATAACTACCTTATTTTAGATTTCTCACATGCAATCTATTCCGTTTACTCCATCTATCGTTTTGACTAAATATTAACATGTTGTATGTAATGCTCCATATATATTGCATTCGGCTAAACTCTAATTTACCATTACTGGAATCAGAAAGCACCTGCCAGTCTGAAATCAAGAACAAAAAATAGGGAAACTAACCCAAAATCCGGATATCACAAAACGCTTAAGTACACTACCACAAACCACAACTTCATAGTAAATATAAAAACAAATGTTAACAACAACATATGAAACCATAAACCTCGAAAACATCAAAAAGTCAATGCAACAATACACCTAAATCCATTGTTCATAATTAAAGTAAAATTCAAAGCCAATAAGTCAGTGCTTGAAGTGGCACAACATCGGCCAGGAGAATCTGAAGATGTATGAACTGCATATGCATCAATCGTCATGTGGACTGTCGTCGCTGTCAACGGGAATTGGGCCATAATCTGGAACTGCTTCATCATCACTAAGAACGAGCTGTAATCCACATTGTTTGACGATCGCATCTTGCTACCTCACTATTTCGGCTAGCTCCTTTGTGTGAGCTTCAACATGCCCCGTGAAACAGTCCACCAGCTTCTTCAACTTTGACAGCATGGTCATTTCAACTGTCGCGATATTAAACCATAAATAAGGATATTATAAGCTATACGACAGTACAATTTGTAGCATTTCATGCAATTTCTTTGTAGTATCATACACAAACAATGCAACACATAGCTTGAGTACGAGATGATGAAGCGATGTCTGATGCAATCCTTTGCCTTTTCGCTGCTCCTGCCCTTGCACCCGGAGGAAGTGGCTTAGACTTGTATCGCTTGGTCTCGTTGTCAAGCTCCAAGTGCTTCTTTTCAAACCAACCTTTGCTGTAGTACTTGGTCACAACCGGCAGGTCAGTGGGCTCGATTCCGTGCTTCTTGATAATTGCAGTTATCAGATGACCATAGGGAAACTGCTTCATTTTGATATGACCAGCCGCACACTTGTGCATGTAGCCAATGATGGTGAATCCAGGATTAATTCTATAACCCTTCACCAAGTAGAAGAATAACATCAAGCTCCCTATTGTTGGCTCACAAGCCTTACCCCCTGTTGGCAGCACATTCAGACTTATCCACTTGTACACAAGTCTATGCTTGACTGATAGTTTATCAATGTCAAAATCCTTTGCAGTCAAGTCTTCAAGCCTCTCCGCCTCAACCTGAAAATACTCTCGGCTCAACTCTAACACATCTACAAGTTGCTTGGGTGATACTGCGGGCCATTCGTTATGGTAAAATACCTCGTAAGGAACCATACCACTATCATCCACAGATGTTTTGCTGCAAACCCATGGGCAGTCTAACACAGAGTTTATGGTAAACTTATTCTGAGCAATCTTCTCTCCGTTAACCATTGTCTCTTCTTTGTCATACAATTGATACCCTAAGTTTGCATAAAATTGCAACACTAAATCACGATAAGCCTCACAGTCTGTGCAGATTAACTTTTGCAGGTAAGACGGCCTAAAATAATCAAGCAAGTAGTCTACCCCTAAAGCTGAGACGGAATCGGGCTTTAGTACCTTGGTATTAGTCAGTTGCCGAGCCGGCACCCAAGACACATAGTGCTTCTCAGGATCGGAGCCGTAAAACAACTTGCTCGCATTTGGGCTTTTAGGTCGCTCTGCTCCTTGCTCAACACGGCTGCGGCGGTGTCTGGAGATCTCGGTTCGAGCACCCACCAACACATCCTCAAGATCATCGCGTCTAAGGTGGAAGGGAATACTGTTTCCAGCAATCACCTCCCACATCCCCTTCTAACTCCTCGCCGTTATTGGTCGCCGGAGGGGGATGCGCAGGTACTTTCTTCTTTTTGGGGAGAATCGTACGGGGGGCATGTTGTTCAGTAGATCTGATTTTTTGCAATTGCAGTGAGGGTTTCTGATTTGGGTGGCCCGATCCGTTGCCTATATATACCATAGCAGTTTTAGAATTATTAAACATGCCAATAGATAGGTAATCTGCTGGGTTAACAATGTAGAATAAACAGAAGTATTACATCTTTTATGAAGTGAAAATTGATGATCTTGGTCCGTTTCGACTGATCATTGCCATCGCTCATATGCGAGCTTGGTTCAATTCACTTTGTGACAAGTACAAGGTATGTGTCATCCCTCCTCTCCATTCTCATCCACCTCTGGTGATACATTGTCACTCATTATGCATCACAAAGACAAGAATTAATGGTGGGCTCATAGTTTCATGATGCATCCAAGTTCAATTTAGCAAATGTTCATGGCACTTGATTATATTTTTGAGACATGAATCTCCATACACATACACATATTAGATGATGCGTTTAGATTGCTACGAATGTCCTCGCATGAAATTTACATGAATTGAAGAAGAAATCACATATAAATACGTCATGTATTCATAGAAATCTTGTGTCCATATAAGTAGATAGTAGATCTATTGTAAATCATAATTTATATCCTATTTATTAGTAGGTTAATCTAATGTAAATGTTTATGAAATGGTCGACAAGGGGTCAAATGTAAAGAATATTACTAGTGCTAAGGAAAACAAGTTGTACCATCGCACAGGTAGAGCGGGTATGGCTCTAGCGAGGCACAAATTGTCTTTGCAAGATTGTGAGTGGCGTGTTAAGGGAAAGATGGAGGATGGTATGAGCGAGGAGGAGGCAAGGTCGACTACAATTCCAATACCCATTGAAGAGGTCGAGCAACATGACACTTTTATGAAGTCGCTATAGATCAAGGATGGGGGATTTGGCGGTCATCAACCATCAATCGACCTTGAAAAGTAAGTTACACTATTTTCTTCGGGCAAGGGTTCTAATTTGATACCTCAATTCTGAGTATACAATTTATTTTTTATTACTTGCATTTGTCGATAATATGTAGGGGAAATTGGCGCTTCGTCATGGTTAATAAGACGACAAAGCACGTTTATTGGATGGAGTCACAACATCGAGCACCCATTCCTTCTTTCATACATCTCTTAAAGGATTCTTTGACTTGTGTGAATCCGCATGGACAAAGACCTTTTCGAGTCGTGGAAGTCAAGGTTAGAAAACATTTCTATTTTGTGTGTTTACAATATTTTACGACATATAAATCTAAGTTCATCCAATTTATTCTATTTGGCAATGTAGTATAAACACCAACTAAATTGTTGGGAGTGCGGATACTACATCATGTTGTATGCATTTCATGTGGTGGCTTCAGTTCGACTTAACAATAGTTTTCCCACGGTGAGCCAAATATTCAACTTCATCTAAATCATCGTTTTTGTGTAATGACTAATATGCTAATGGTATTAGTGATGTGTATGTATGTAGATCTTCCAAAATGACTCCAAGCCATACACAACCGACGACTTGAAGGTGGTGAGAGGTAACTTTGCAAATTATGTGTTAATGGTTCGTGGTTCATGCATTGACAAAGTACAATGATTATGTATTTTCCACCCCGATTAGTGAGTATCTTGGAATGAAACTAGAACACTTAGGAGATAGTTCATGTTGGAAGCTTGTCGCTTTATTTTTTTAGAATTTTGTTGCCGGATAGACCGTTTCGGATTTGTGGCACCGTGATTGATATTATGTGTGTTATTTATGGAATATATTTGTCATCGTTTCCACACTCTATTATGAAATAGATAGGTTTTCTGTTATGTTTCATACAGTGTAATCTTCAGTAGAATATGAGGGAGTGCACGTCTGGTGCTGTCCCAAATATGCAATCTGATGTTAACAAACCTAGTGGTCCCACACAAATATATTCATATTTAACAAAAGTCACAGTACTCTATTGCGTTTCTGATATCTGAAGTGTATTTTAATTCAATTCTAAAAATACCAAACTATTACACACGAGAATTCGTAAATGGGGACAAACTATTGACATTACTCTTGTATCACTGAAACGATTGCAAATCTACCGGTGTAATCTATTATAAATCCCTAATCGTAACTTCGACTAATAGAATACAAAACAGTAGAGGAATGTACTCGTTATCTATCATATTTACCTAAGATGATATCTATACGAAAGGCCCAACAGATTACTTTAACTATCCAATGTACGACGGAGAAAACTAATAACATACTATTGTTTTTACGACCTCTCCATAAGTATCCTATCGGCTGGCATTTCTTCATCGACATTGGTGCAGGACAACAACCTATTCAATCAATTTATTACATTTCACCTGTTGCAAAATCATTGCTACCGAATGACAATCATGTGTCGTAAAGTACAGACAAACTACCGGGTTTACGCGTACATTATGCAAAAGATTTATCATTCTGTTGGAGTAACTATTGGATAACAGACAGACGAAATTAGCCTTCTCCGAATAGGAATCAGATTTCTTAAATTACTTCTTCTATTACCTTTACGACTTCTGAATATGATTTTCCATCCACTTTTCACTGGCATCGGAAAGTTGTTCTATTGCATATACGAGCTCTGAATATGATTTTTCGTCCTCTTTTCTCCGGCGTCGGGAAGTTGTTCTATTATACATACGACATCGAGCATGTAATAGTTTCATTGGTTCTATTACAGTTTCGCTTTCTAGATCTACCGTTTCAGATGTCTGAAACTGAACCTTATGAAACTGGGAAACCAACATTTAGTCCTTCGTAAACTACAATCTATTCGGATTTAGAATTCGAAAACCATTCTCGGCGGTTAAAAAACGTCGAGCTTTGATGCTCGACGTTGCTAGTTACGACGGGCATTTCCGCCTTATATTCCCGATTTGCCCGCCGAGATTGCTATTGTTTTCCACTAGTGAGAAATAAAGAAGGCCGGGAAGTTGACTTCTAGGAGGTCACCCCGAAATCAGGGTGAATCTTCTTCCAGTCAATCTTCTTCGGGTAATTTCTGTTTCGAAACAACGTAGTTGTCTGATATATTTTTCCTACTTAGCATATTTACGCTCTTCTTTATGTGTACAGCCTCTCCTCCAAAGAAAAAGATCAAGAAAGGGAAGGCCAATCTCCAGGCCATAGATGAGGAGGTAGAGGAGATGGAAACGGAGGCTAGGGAGTCCTCAGATGATGATGAATCTGACCTTGAGCTGGTGGTATCTGAAGATACTTCTTTGAAGAAACTGAAGTATAATCTGAACTGCCCAAAGGAAGAGGATGGTCAGACTTCTCGGAGGTCTTCTAAGAAGTATCCCTTCGTCGCTGAGGTAATTATATATCCCTTTATGCTATACGAGTTTCTCAGATATCAGGTTTTTATATGTCTTCCACTTTTACAGTTGATGGCGGATCTGTCCACGTTGGGTGTCGAGCTAATGATGTGATCCGGTACTTGTCTGATTCTGTGATGGAGTTACATGTCAAGTGCCGAGCCTTCAGGGCAAAGAAGGGGGAGATGGAAGCCGCCCTTTTGACTATGACAACCAAGTCTGCCGCGCCTACTCCTCATGTTCAGGCTCCATCGGAGGTGACTCAACTGGAAGCCAGGGTACAACAGCTAGAGGCCGAGAAAGAGGACCTGTTGTTGGCAAAGAAATTCCAGGATAATGAGCTGGAGACTTATCGGGATATTGCAGAGGAGCTGGCGCAAAATCAAGTCGCGGAGAAAGACCCAGAGGAGCCCAAACGACTCCTAAAACTTTGGAGTGCCTTCGTTGCTTGTAGCCCCGAGTTTCAGAGCCATAGGGAGGAGTATGGGGATTTATTCCATTTCTCTGAGCTGCATGAGATCTTGGGTGGCGTCCTGCAACTATGTCAATCCGAGAAAGAGGTGAAGGTGATGGAGGAAATCTTTTCTCATCCAGATGCTACTGATAAGCTTTCTGCTCTAACTGCTAAACGCTGGATCCCTGGAGCCGAGTTTTTGGATGCATTGGATCCCTCCGAGAAGATAGTAACATTAGGAGATTTATTGAGGCTTATTAGAGCCAAGTATCCTGAATTACCTTCTCTCGAAGAGGTGCTTAATCCTTCCACTGGCAAGGTTGAGTGATCCCAGCAGGTTTGCTACCTTACTTGTTGGCATCTTCTCGTCAGCCTCGGCTCATGATTTACTGGAAAGGAGTATCAGCCTTGGTTGTTAAGTTCTCGCAATTATCCATGATGAACACTCTGCGAGCTTAATGCTGTTTGGCTTCTTCCTTAGGTGTCCTTTGACAAGAATTTTAATTTCACAGCATGCACAAAAGTTGACAATAGCCTATCACTCAAGTATCACTTCTGGTGAAGTCCTAGGAAACCTTATTGGGTATATTTAAAAGTACCATATTCGGATGTAATAACACCTTTGATATGACCTTTTTAGGTTCGAGGTTTAGCCTCTTGTGTGCCCTTTTGAGGGTCTTTTTTAGAAGTATCATATTCTGATGTAATAACATCTTTGATATGAACTATTTGTGTTCGAGGTTTTTCCTCTATGTGCCCTTTTGAGGGACTTTTTAGAAGTATCATGTTCTGATGTAATAACACCTTTAATACGAATTTTATCTTCTGTTTTTTAGGTTTCTCCTCCTTATGTTGAGATGATTGATTTTCGAGCACGTCTGCCCTTTTGGTCTATAGACCTCAATCAAGCACTTTTTTGAAGTACTTTATCTCGAACCTATCTCTTTTATTCAAAACGATTGGTATTGGAATAGTGGATCCAAACAACTTATAAGTTGACCAATCATATACTTCATAAAGTATATTGTTTTGAATAGCAATCAATGTTATACTTAAGACAACAATCCTCTTCTTTTTAGAAAAGGAATTTAAGATTGCTTGTTATAAGGATAGGTATAAAAATATCATGACTTCAATCTAAGTTTATAACTTTAAAAATAGAAGTAAAGTAAATAGTGGGTTTGAGTCCACCCGTTTGTGCTAGAGCATACTTGTCTCGGGCCTTGATGAGGCTTCTCGGACGTTCTTGATGATCTCGAACCTTCGTGAGGCTCTCCCTTGAGTTTTTATCTTACGTGATACTTTCATAAGTTAATCACATTCCATCTTCGTGGTATAGGTTCCCCTTTCATGGTTTCCAAGAGGTAGCTTCCCCCTGGATGGGATTCTAGGACTCGATATGGACCTTCCCAGTTCGGGGCTAGCTTCCCTTCCACTTCTTTTTGTTTTTTTCATTTAACCTCATTAAAAAAGGTCTCTTTTTACAAAAGTGGCCAAGCGGACTCTTCCATCATGGTAGCGCTTGACTCTTTCCTTTACCTTGGCCTCGTGGATTGTAGCATTTGCTCTCTTCTCCTCTAGGAGGTCAAGGTCGAACGAAGGTTTTCTTCGCTGGTCGTGCCATCTTCATCATCTGGTTGAGAAGTACGGGCAGAGGGACCCCAATCTCCATGGGGATGACCGCTTCGGACCCATAGACTAAGCTGTAAGGAGTCTCTCCTGTTGCTGTGGCTGGTGTGGTTCTATGGGTCCAGATCACACGGTAGTTCTTTGATCCAGTTTCCTTTAGCTCCTTCGAGGCGCTTCTTGATGCCGCTTACCAAGGTTCGGTTTGTAACCTCTACTTGGCCATTATCTTCTGGATGGTACACCGAGGTGAGCTTTTGGTGTATGTCATACTCTTTACACCATTTCTTGAAGGGATCATTATCAAATTGTGCTCCATTATCGGTTACTACGTATCTTGGGATGCCATAGCGACACACGATATTCTTCCAGATAAAGTTGATAACTGTCTTGCCAGTTATGTTGGTCAAGGCTTCAGCTTCCACCCACTTTGAGAAATAATCAATGGCGACAATAAGGTACTTGAAGTTACCAGGGGCCGTAGGAAAAGGTCCGACGAGATCTATGCCCCATCGGACAAATAGCCAAAATTCTTGGATGGTAATCATATTCTCCCGTGGCACGTGGATCATCTTAGCAAATGTCTGACACTGGTGACAAGAACCTATATATCTTTTGGCGTCTTGAAGCATCGTCGGCCAGAAATAACTCATTTGTAAGAGCTTTCGGGTGATGGTGCATGGACCTTGGTGGCTACCGCAAACTCCTTCATGTGCTTCTTGTACTAAGTGTTCAGCGTCAGAAGGCCTAACACACTTGAGTAAAGGTTGGAGGTATCCTTTCTTGTATAGGATGTTGTCGTGGATGACATATTTCGGAGCTTTAACTCGGACCTTCCTTGCCGGGTGCTTGTCCTCGGGAAGGGTACCCGTTTGGAGTTATTCAATGTAGGGGTTCATCCATGTGTGTGAGATGTCAACAGCCATGATGCTACTCTCTTCGTAACTTCTCTTCGCCACGGTTTCCATTAGCAATTCTTGAGAAGATCTTATGTTGAGGTCCGAGAAGGCAAGTTTGCTAAGTGCATCATCCTTATGGTTACCTTCTCGAGGGATATGATTCAGCTCATAGTGTCGGAATTGATTTAGGAGAGGCTTAACTATCTCGAGGTATTTCTGGAGACTGTACTCTCGAGTTTCGTATTTGCCTTTAACATGTTGAACCACGATTTGTGAGTCACTGAAGATCTCGAGGTCCTCGACCTCAAGTTCCTTTGCTAGCTTTAGCCCCATAATGAGGGCTTCATATTCTGCTTCATTATTAGTGGCTCGAAAATCAAAATGGAGAATGTAAGGATTGTCCTTTCCCTCGGGGCTGGTGAGTAAGACTCCAGCACCGCTTTCCCCCGAGTTGGAAGATCCATCCACGTATAGTTGCCATTTTCCGGAGTCCGGAGCTGGGTTAGGTTTGTCGATCTCCACTGGTTCAACAGACTCCATTATGAAATCAGATAAGTCCTGGCCCTTGATGGTTGTCCGAGGTTTGTACTGTATGTCATGTTCTCCCAACTCGATGGACCACTTCATCATCCGTCCCGAAGTGTCAGGCTTATGGAGGATTTTCCTGATCGAGTAGTTAGTTAGAAGGGCTATTGTATGTGCTTGGAAGTATGGTCTCAACCGTCGAGAAGCATGCATGAGGTCTAATATCAAGCGCTCGAGAGGAGCATATCTGGTCTCGGGCCCTTGCAAGGCCCTACTTACATAGTATATGGGATGTTGCGATCCCTCCTTTTCATTGACCAATACAGCGCTGATGGCTAGCTGGGATACAGATATATATAAGTAAAGAGTCTCCCCTTTATCTGGCTTTGACAGTGTCGGAAGCTGTCGAAGATGGTTTTTAAGTTCTGTGAAAGCTTCTCCGCATTCATGCGACCACTCAAACTGGTTTGCCTTTTTAAGGATATTAAAGAAGGGTAGATGTTTTTCCGCTCCTTTGGATAGGAAACGGCTAAGGGCTGCAAGGGACCCTGTCAGCTTCTGCATATCTTTGACGGTTTTTGGAGGTTGCATATTTTGCAAAGCCTCTATCTTCTCGGGGTTTACTTCGATTCCCCGATTGGATACCATATATCCCAGGAATTTTCCCGCTCCAACGCCTATGGTACATTTAGCGGGGTTCAGCTTTAGGTTGGAGGCCCGTAACGTGTCGAAGGTTTCCCTTAGATCTTCAAAGAAGGCATCGTAGCTGCGGCTCTTTACTACCATGTCGTCCACATAAATCTCGAGGTTGCGCCCTATCTGAGATTTGAATAATTTGTCCACCAGTCGCTGGTAAGTAGCTCCGGCATTTTTCAATCCGAAAGGCATCATCTTATAGCAGAAAGTTCCTCTGTCGGTTATAAAGGAGGTTTTTCTTTATCTTGTTCTGCCATAGGGATCTGATGGTACCCTTTAAAGACATCAAAGAAGGCTAATACTTGGTATCCCGCAATCGCTTCAACTAATCGGTCGATCGAGGGTAAGGGATAACTATCTTTAGGACAACAGTCATTCAAGTTGGTGAAGTCGATGCACACTATCAACTTCCCATCTGGCTCCTTGACCATTACTGGGTCAGCTATCCATTCTGGGTACTACACTTCTTCGATTATATGGCCTTTAAGTAGCTGGTCTACCTCGTCACCAATGGTTTCAACTCGATCTAGTGCGAGTCGTTTCTGCTTAATGGGTTTTTGTGAGGGATTGATATTCAGGTAATGTTCCGCTAGGCGAGGGGATACTCCCACCAAGTCGTTGGTGTCCCAGGAAAAGACATCTATGTACTGGTTGAGAAGATCTCGTAGTTTGGCCTTTATCTCGGGGGTAGGAGAGTTCCAACCTCAACGGTTCCTGATTCTCCGAGCTGCATCGGCGCGGATTCAGAGTACTTGGCTGGTTCAAGATTCTCTTTTCTGGTTCTCGGATAGCTTGAATTGTGCATATTCGAGCTAATTGTTGATCACCTCGGACCGTGGCTATCCCTTTGTTGGTAGGGAACTTTATCACCAAATGGTAAGGGGACCAGATTGCCTTTGCCTGGTACATCCAGGGTCTTCCAAGGATTATGTTAAATGGCGCTCTGGAATCGATGATCGTAAAGGTGCAATGCAGGGTTATACTCCGAGAACTGTCTCTCACTTGCACCGGTGAAATAGTTTTTCCCAAAGAAGTGACAGGATTGCCAGTAAATCCTGAGATAGGGCATGTAGGCATGAGATTACTTTTGTCCAATCCCAACTGTTCATAACAACTGAGAAACATGACTTCTACTTCGCTTCCTCCATCCACCAGAACTCTTTTGATCATGTTATGGTTTATGTCAACCGTAATCACTAGGGTATCTGAATGAGGAATTTGATTAGGAACCGCATCTTCAGATAAAAGAGTAACAGTTCCGTCTAAGCGAGATCTTTTGCTCTCCCACTCCCAAGGAGAGGCTTCTTGCGCCGATTGATGCACACCATTAATGCTCCTTCCTGCTCCCTGGTTGTTGGCATGGCTCGTCTCGTCGTTGTTGATGCTTCTTACTCCTGTCGGGCCGAGAAACGGATTCGTGTACTCCCACGAAGGTTTTCAGCCGGATCAGCCATGAGTTAGAAAGTCGTATAGATCAAGATTAGCATGCGAGTCCCACTGGGCGTGCCAAATTGATGGATGTCTACGACCCGCACTTGATCACGAACCCTGCTCACCAACTGATCTGAAAAACAAAGGCCCTGGGTATCCCGGGAGTAGACACTCTGACGCTCAAGTCAGTATATTTGCTTAAGGCGTAAAGTATAGAGTATGAGATTAGATGGAGAGGTCTACCAAACCTTTAGGGTATTTATATGGCTACAATCCGTAGATCACCAAGATATGTATTTATGGTATGAATACAACTCCTATGGGAATAGAAGTTGTATTACCATGTATAATAGAAGTATATTTCGGACATGGTTGTGTTACCATGTTTAGGATGGCTGTATTACCATCTTTGAGTGGATGTATATTCCTTGTAGAACATTCATAATATACGCATTCCTTGTAAGGATTAGGATTAATGGACCTGTGGATCCACCCTCCGCGTATCTCAAGCCCACAATTCTTCTCGGGCCCTGGTCCGAGTATGAATGAGGTCCGAATACGAACCATGGACTTATCACCAAGAAAGCACAATCAAATGTACTCACCCCAATCCCCTCCAAACAAACTGCTGAAGATACAGATCAACCAGCTTCACTGCCAGATGCACCTAGCCATACCATACCAACAGGAACATCCCAAACAAAAAAACCTTAATCCCACACAAACACTCAGATAAACCCCTGGACCTTAGCAAAAAAGAAATCCAAAACCACTGCACTTGCACTGCCAACTCCTCAATCAATCAACACATCTACCCCCCATACACCAGACCATCCCATCACTACAACAGCAAATGATCACTCAGAACAGGCACTTATACAGAATATACAGTCTTTCACAAGACTGAACCTTCCATTTGCCAAGGATGACATTGCTACTGGTAAAGGTAATCCCCCCACCTATGGTCAATATAGTTTTTCTCCTAACAAAAAGGTTTCTGCTGCACAGGAGTTTAATCTTAACAGGTTCTCCATTTTAAAAGACAATGTGGCTAATCAAGAGGAAGGAGATGACACTGGAAACAAAAAGACTATTGATACAGAGTCTTCAGAGGATGATAACTTGACTGACTCTGGACAGGTATCTCCCACACTCTCATCTACTATTGATATGAATGCAAATGTTAGAAATTTGGACAATCCACAAGTGCTGGAAAAATCTAAAATATCTAACTTTTTCAATCAGATCAATAGGAAATTCACCCCCAAAAAATCAGCAAAAATTCCCTCCCCAAACATAGTTCTCACCAGATCAAGAAGCTCAAAAAATGATAAATAATGTTAGACACAAATTTAAAGATCAGATCACTTGTATGGAACTTAAGAGGTATGAGAACATCTCTAGATAGATTGCATGATTTAATTAGGGAGCACAGACTGGAACTTTTATGCTTAATTGAACCTTTGCATAAAAACCAAAAATGTGAAAATTTTTAAAAAATACTTAATTTTCCTCATTCATTATGTGCATTAAGTGGTAAGATATGGTTATTCTGGACTGACCATCTCCAGATTACACCTATAACTGACCATCTTCAGTTTCTAGCTGTTAATATTTTCAGTGTAAAGATGAATATCTCAATGGAAGGGATTTTCATCTATGCATTGAGAACTATTCCAGGTAGGACTTTTTATGGGATGCAGTCAGTAATAGGAACCTGGATACCTGTTTTCTGATAGGAGATTTTAACACAATAAAATCTCCTGATGGATATAGAGGTCCAGCACATCCAAGCATTAGAAGCATGACTGCATTTAATCATTTTATAGATAGCAATGCACTCACAGAGATAAATATAGTTGGTAACCATCTAAGATGGTCTAACAACTGGCTTATCCCTACCATACAAAGGCTAGATAGAGGTCTTGCAACCTTAAATTGGCTCAAAGTATTTCCATCATCATCCATACAGATACTAAATAGACTCACCTCAGATCATGCACCCATGCTCTTTACCATAGGCAGTACCATACCATCTACACCTAGATCATTTAGATTTATAAATGCATGGTTCAATAGAGAGGAGCTCCTTCAAGTAATTAATGCTAACTGGAACCTCCCAATGAACAAAACATGCATATTAGGCTTCTTTCTGAAATTAAATAGATTGAAGCTTACACTCAAGTCCTGGAACAAAAATGTGTTTGGCAACATTGACACAAATGTCAGTGAAGCAGCAGAAGCACTTAGACAGCAAGAAATAGTTTTTGATAATGATAACTCAACAAATGAGCTTATCAAACTCAAACAACTTGAGCACAAAATATCAGAGCCCTAAAAGAGCAACATAAATTCTGGAAACAAAAGTCCAGAATTAAATGGCTCAAAGAGGGGGAGATAATACAAAGTTCTTTCACAATTCTGTGAAAGAAAAAAGATCCTTACTTGGTATCACCAAGATAAAGGACTCACAAGAGAACTGGCTGGACAACATTCAGAAAATAGAATCAGAAGCTGTTCATTACTATTCTGACCTATTGACTGAACCTCCAAATATTGAAAATGGTGATTACTATGACCATTTTTTAAGCAAGATCCCAAAATTGATAACTGATTCTGAAAATGAAATGCTAATCAGACCAGTTAACATGGAAGAACTAAGGCACGCTGTTTTTAATTTAAATAAGAACAGCAGCCCAGGCCCTGATGGCTTTTCTTCAAAAATTTTCACAAAGTCTTGGGATATTATAAAAGAGGATCTGCTAAATGCCACACAAGATTTTCTGAGTTCTTTAGAAATTCCTGTTGGTATCACAGCAACATGGATTGCTCTCATTCCCAAAAAAGATATTATCACCTCTTTTGATGATTATAGGCCTATCAGCCTCTTTAATTTCACAAATAAATTTTTTTCAAAGATTCTAATGGAGAGGTTGAAATCTATTATGCCTTGAATCATATCTCCTAATCAATCAGCCTTTTGACAGAATAGGGATATTTCAGATAACATTATCTACCTCAAAGAGATGATGAGATTCCTGGATAAAAAATGTAGGAACCCTAACTGTGTTATTAAACTTGATCTCAAAAAGGCTTTTGGGGGTGTTTGGTAAAGTGTCTTTTGGGTTAAAAAGTGATGATTTGACCGTCAAACAGCACTTTTAAGTGTTTGGTGAATGAGTTTGAAAAAGTGCTTTTTGGACTCAATCGGCTAATTTTCAAAAGGCTAAAAAAAGTAGTTTTTTCAACTAAAATGCTCAATTAAATACTTTTTTGCCCTTTACATACTGTTGAATTTGGTTTTTTGTAGGAAAATTCAAGTGTTCAAAATAATTATGTATCATTCTAATTGTTCAATTAGTATTTTGGGTTGCATTATTATGATTATATTATGGATGTTTATGTTCATTAGATTTTATTATAATGTTATTGGTTGGTTTTTATCATTTTTCCACTATAATATCAATAACATTTCATCAAAATTACTAAGAAATAATTTATTTTCCTTACATCCATCAACATGAAACAAGAGAAAGGTTTGAAAAAGTCTCTAAAATAAACTTATAATGTATAGTTTTAAAAGAATTTAATGAAAATGTGGATTATATAATAATTCAATTTAATTTATTATAATTCTTATGTTTCATTTGTAATTAAAAATAGCAAAATTGATAAATTATGTACATTTAATAAGTGAATAAGTACTAAAATATATTCATGTCCATAAATGTCATTTTGTCCATAAACAACTATATCTATCAACTAATTTTACAAAACACATTTATACAATCAGCTATTCAAATCAACCAGTCAAATCAGCTAATACAATCAGCTTGTCAAACCATCTAATGCAATCAGCTAACAGCTAACAGTTAACAGCTAATTCCCAAACACCCCCTTTGACATTGTCAACTGGGGATTTTTAAACTTAATATTGTTGCATTTTGGGTTCCATGGGAAATTTATTTATGCTATCATGAAAAACCTTCAAAATGCACATTTTTAAGTTCTTATCAATGGAAAACCTAATGGTTTTTTTAGATCTACTTGAGGCATTAAACAGGGCGATCCTTTATCACCATTTCTATTTAACATTTTTACTGAGCCTTTCACTAGAGGTTTATCTTATATGTTTTCTACAGGGCTGCTGAAAAACTATGACATACCGACAGGACCCTCTCCAATCTCACACCTCAGCTATGCGGATGACACATCATCTTCAAGAGATCCTCAAAGAAAGACCTGAAAACACTTAAACTGTTCCTCAAAGCATATGAGCAGACTACAGGACAAAAAGTTAACTTTGAAAAAAGTGACTTCTACATTAGCAAACATGCAACCCCAGGTAAAATCACTCAGGTAAAAGAAAGTTTGCAGATGAAACCTGGAACTTTTCCTTTCAAATATCTGGGGGTTCCAATTTTCAAGGGTCGAGTTCTCAATGAGTATTTTACGCCTTTGATCCAAAGGTTGGATAATAAAGTATCCAACTGGAAGAACAAATGGCTATCATTAGGGGGGAAACTCACTTTGATTAAATCATTCCTATATTCAATACCCCAACACATTTGGTCAGTCATGAAACCTCCAAAGAATGTTATTAAAAAGATTGAGAAAATACTATCCAAATTCTTTTGGGGGGAGACAGATTTGAAACCTAAAAAGGTTTGGAGGAGATGGAGTGAGCTATGCTATCCAATAGATCAAAATGGCATTGGAATTAGATCAATCCAAGCTATAGGTTCTCACTGAAACTATGGTGGAAGTTCCAACTAGGGGAAACTCTCTGGTCAAAATTCTTGTGGAAATTACCCCATCATATAGAAATTCCCCTAACTGGAAAAGAATTAAAGACATGTCTCCAGTTGCTGAGTCATTAACCAGGGTCTTACATGGTAGGGGTCTGGTCAGTTTCTGGCACTCTAATTGGAGAGAATTTGGGGCAATCTCAGACCTCTGTAATCCAAGTGATACTAACATACCACTGGACTACTCAGTCTCTGAATTTTGCAATGTAAAAGACATTTTTTGCCCCAGTTAAGTACTATTATTCCTCTAGAACTATTTACTGTTTTGCAGGGAGCTGCTTGTATGCAAGAAAGAGATGATAGACTCATTTGGACTCCAGATGAATAAGGAAGATTCACATTTAAATCAGCTTATACAACAGTGGCCCCTAAAAAAGTTACCTCTGATTCTCTTGCAAAGCTTTGGAATCTTAGATTCCAGAAAAAGATTAGTCTTTTCATGTGGAAATTATTGAATGTTTTTCTACCCTTCTCTGAAGTCCTAATGAAAATGGGTTTTAATCTTCCATCAAAATGCTTTGCTTGCAATAACTTAGACACCATTGAACATACTTTCAATAACTGCCCTCTTGCACTAGCTTTATGGTCGGTTTTTCACTATATGGTGGGTACTCAGGACTGTGAGTTTGGAAATATTTTGGATAGAATATCATATTACCTATCTTTTCAAGGCTCAACAAAATTGCACACTAGCCTCTTTAGAACAGTATCTAGCACAATATGTTGGCTGATATGGAAATCTAGATGTTCATATACTTTTGAGAATATCAAGCCCAATATAGACTGTCTGAAAAGAAACATTAGAGATCAGATCTTCTATGCTTACAGTGCAAAACCTATTCTCTCTAACTCACCATTTGATATGGAGCTAACCTCACTTGGTTTTCTCCCAACACACACAAGACCCCCCAACCTTCCATCTCAGCTCTAAAATGGTCACCACCTGCTATAGGCCTTAGCTTCAGTGTTGATGCCTCTTGGCACAATAACAATAAAGCAGGAATTGGTATTATGGTGAGGAATCAACAGGGCAAAATGATAGATTCTTTCTACTCATATGAAGACTCTAAGACCCCTCTTGAAGCTGAATTGATTGCTATTCAAATGGCCCTGGAGAGAGCTAGAAGAGTCACCATAAAATGTCTTATACAATCTGATTGCCTAAGGGCAATTAAGGTTGTACAAGATCCCTGTATCACCTGGCAGCCTCTTGCCCTTTGGCTACACACATACACTTATCACATATCTTTAGGCAATGCAACCAGGTTGCTGATAGCTTAGCAAAACACGCTTTCGAAATTAGGGAAACTGGATCATTTCACTATGGCCAGCTCCCTGACAAAGTTCGGGGTCTTGTTAACCTCGATAGAAATGGCACACCCAGCCTAAGAATTAATGTATGAGTAGGTGATGTTTAACCTATTTGTTTCAGTGTTTCAGATATAGGAAATCAAAGCACCACGACATTAAAACTGAAGGAAATCTTCAAAGAATTCACAGTTCAAGCACACCCCGGACTGAGGCTCGAAACACTCAAGACCTGGTGCAGAATCGTGTTTCTGTTGAAGCTTCCTATTTCTTTTGTAACTTTCAACCTCCTCTTGGTACCGCCTTGGGTTTTGCACCGCAATTCCCTAATAGGTTTCAAGGGCTAGGTTGCTTAATTTATAATAGGAGCTATAGGCCCTTTTTAGATTACGACCTTTTTTGATAGCATTCTCATGCTATAGGTCCTTATGGTCCCTGTGATCTTTCACAGATGTAAAATCCAGCCATTTTATGGCTTTTTTTTATGGCTTGGGATGCCTATAAAATCTCCCCCACCTAAGGGTGATTTTAATTAAAAATATATACATATACTACCATCTACCCTAATAAAAATTTCTAGATCCGCTAATGTATATAAGGAGTAGTCTGCCACATGTCTGATGAAGATATAGAACATGTTAGTACGTGTAATACAATTTAATTATTTGTCTGGGAAATAGTTTACTATAGAATTATTTTCTATCTTTAGACATATATATTTACTCAAATCTTGTGCTATTGTTTTTCAATAAAATTTAAAATTTAATGTGTTCATCTTCGTATTTTAAACGAATTACCGTGTAATCTGTTATTCTAAATGAATTGGTAAATTTTTAAGAAAAAGCATTACGTACTTGAAAGATATTATCCGATTACCATACAACAATGTCAAATACGGCAATAAACATTATTTAAATTATCAATAGGGTTGTGATTCATCAACAGACCTTCTATACGCAGTCCATATTTTACTTACTAGCAGTCCGTATTTTTGTTAAATAATTATATATACAATTATTCTAATATATAACTGATTTGCAAGTGTATGCAATAGAAGTATATACGATGCATATGTCTGATATACATAATTATTGACCATATCATATATATCGAATACGTATTTTTACTTTAAACTACAAAATAAGCAAAATACGGATTGCGTATAGCATGGCCCTTGATCAACAAAAGTAAGACTTATTAGTCAACATTGCAGACACTCAACAATCTTACTAAAACAAATTATTGATGATTAAATTAAACGATGATGAAACATCAGTGAGACTAACTGACAAACAAAAGTAATAAGAACACGTTAACCGGAAATCATCCAGTTCGTGTGGGGGCATCGATTAGGAAATCATTCATGGCATTATGAGACGATCCTTCCTTTTTGATTGCATCTTCTCCACTAGCCTTTAATTGTTTAACTTTTTCCCTGACAAGAACGTTACCCATTAAAATCCTTATCATATCTTCAATCTCATCCCTTTCCACAATCTTCTTCGTCGGTAGGACCTTCGGCCGGATAGCGACGCCCAGCTCCTCCGTCATCATGGCGGCGTTTTGTCGCTGCTCGGCATAGAGCGGCCACGCGATCATCGGAACTCCGTTCGTCATGCTTTCTAACGTTGAACCCCACCCACAGTGCGTGAGAAACCCACCCACAGAAGAATGGCTTAGTACCTCCATTTGCGGGCCCCACTGTGGTACGACCCGACCTGTGTTATTGGTCCGGGTTAAGAACCCTTCTGGTAAATAACCTAGCTCGCCTTCAGAGCCGTTGCCCGAACTGAAATATGACCCGTCTGGACCGGTTTCAACCGGAGGCCGGGAGACCCAGACGAACCGGTGTTGACTCATCTCCAAACCGCAGGCTAGCTCGGTGATTTGCTGAGCTGATAAAGTACCACCGCTTCCGAACGAAATGTACAGAACCGATTCAACCGGCTGCAAATCCAGCCACTCAAACAACTCGGTTCTTGGAGTACTGGATATGCACGGTCTAGTTAGCGGACCGATTGGATAAACCGGTGAATTTACAAGTGCACTTAGAGATTCATTTTCCCTCAACGCTTCAAGAGTGAGAGGCTCAAGATCTTGCCACGTGTTTATCAAAATTCCGTCACCCTTCGTGAACTCAGATCCCATGGCTAGGTACTCTTTGTACTGCTGGTCGTGCTGGTCAAGCATCGGATCGTTCAGGTCCTCCGGTTGAATCGGTTTGCACCCGGGAATAACCAGCGGCCCGAGTTGATCAGCTAAAAGACCTTCTACTTGATCATTAAGGACCGGGCAATAAGTAGTAATAGCAGTGAAATATGCATTAGTAGCAACGTACAAGTACTTTGGCATGTTGAACTCGGTTGCAATAGGAAACGCCTCCGAGCAAAAGATATCGACGATCAAAATATCCGGCCGGTTCTCCATTTCCGAAATGACGCCACGCACCGCTGGTAAAGTCTCGCGAACAATTATGCGTAGCTGCGTGACAACTTTTGTGGTGGCGTCGATTAAGTGAGTGACGTCAGCAGCTGGAATCGGGACAATATCAACAGATTCAGATGATGAAATGAGGTTTTGCACTCGAGACTCATCCACGGAAAGAGTGGTGGTGATTACTAGAACTGTGACTTTGACGTCATGATTGGTGGTAAGCCGGTTTGCCAGAACCAGAACCGGAATCATATGACCAAAACCGGGGCTTGATAGAATAGCAACGTGCAGATTTTTGGTGGTCATTTATGAGGGCTTTTAGCTCTGGGGTAGAAGTTGTTCAGTGTGAAAAGAAAAGATAATGGAATTGAAGCTTAGAAGGGGAAATCTGTGGCCCTGTTACAGACATCACACGATAATAAATCAGCGTTCAGTTTTTTACAAAAAATTTGAAAAATTGGACAAACATATATTAAAGCTTATGTGGACCTGCATATTGAGATTTTGGGTGAGTTTGGTTCGCAAGATTTTTGAGAGTTTGGATTTTGTTTTGAGTTTTTGTTTGGGATTTTGAAAGTCTGGTTTTGCAAAATCCTTATTTGGTTGGATTGAGTTTGTGAGTATAGAACAAAATCTTTAATTAGTTTTTATGATTTTGTAAGTCTGAATTTTGAAAACTTAGTGAACCAAACAAGTTTTTACAAAATTGAACTTGGATAATCCAAATTTTATAAAAACTTGTCCAACCGAATACACCCTTTTGTTTTCCTAATATTTAATGGAAGCAATTCTGGACAGTGGAGCTTCTAACTTCTAGAAACTTTCACCTCACCCAGACCCAATAGATCAATGACAAGCAATATAATTTTCAATTGTGTTCGAGCCAAGAGTTGGCCACAATACCCTGCTTTATCATAATTTTCCAACTTTTCTTGTTTTCAGCTTACCGTCACACAGTCTGCCATTTTATTATATAAATATTTTGTTTTATATTAAATTATATTTGATCACCATTGAACTATAACAAAATAAGTTGAACAAAAATGAAAGAGATTTTTTATATTTTAAAAATTAAGAAATCATTTAATTCGATATGATTTTTTATTATTGTTAAAAAATATATTTAATTACAATATTAATAATATATATTTTATTTTAATTGCTTTAAAAATTAGTACAAAATATATTGAAGATTTTATTCAATTTTAAAATGGTAGAATACATTAAAGACCAAAAATAATTAAATTCCCATATATAATTAAACTCCAAGCTATAAATGTTACATTCAATAGTTAAATAAAAACACAAATTAAATATAGATATAGCTAAAGTTATGAAAAATGAATATTATAGGTTATAAAATACTAAATATTTGAAAATAATCAATTAACTAATGTTAATAAAAATAAACAAAAAATAAAAAATAAAAAAATAAAACAAATAGGAGTATGAAGAAGAAAGAGTGATCACGTGGAGTTATTGCTAGGTCCAATCTTCCACATGTCCCCAATCAGTTGATTAATTTTATCAGTTCATTAGTTTCATTTTTCCAACCAGCAATTGGCTATTTTTTTACCCTGAATTTAAGGAAAATTCAGATTAAAACTTCCCATTGTGACTCAATTTCCATCTTTTATGGATTAAAAACCCTCCCAAAATACCTGCGTTGTAATCAGAGCCTTGTGCTTCACTTCTTTTTTCCATCTGAGCTAATTGGCCTCCATTCCTAATTCTGGTGATCATTCTTTACAATTAGTTGATTCCTTGGCCTTAATTTCTGAGGAATCTCCACTTCTATTTTTCAGCTCAGGGTGAAGAAAACTGCATGTCTCATCATCATATATATATGACTTATCCTTCTACAGTGGTTACAATACACTAGCGTGATGGACCGCGCGTTGCGCGGTTTGTTGTAAGTATTTTAATTATATTTATAATTAGGAAAAAATTAGAGTTTTTCTGTTGATATTTTAATAATAAAAGATTATTTTAATATTATATTCAAAAGTACGGATGAATAGAGTAAATTTAAATGAAATAATAAGTATCAGACTACATTTTATATTAATAGAAATTCTCAAGAGAGACCGTCCAAATTATAGACAGTACTGAAGAAAAAGAAAAACAATATGCGGGGGCTTGGTTGAAAAGACACTTTATACACGGGGGTCTATTTGCAATTTCGTGAAACATGAATGATATAAATAAGAAATTTTATTTCTCTCTCCCCACTTTCTTCTCTCTCCCCACTTTTCTTTCTCTCCAGAATCGCTCCCAAATCCTCTTCCCCCAAATCCAAAACCTAATTTCTTCCATCTGTTGCGTTTTTCCGATTCATATATCAATTCGAGCGTGCGGAATATCAAGTAAGCTTCCTGATCTCTTTGCTTTCGTATTCATCATCGATTTGTTCGCGGATTTTTTTTTTGTTATTGTTGTTCTGCGTTGTAGATCGGAGCATAATGGTGATGACCAGAAGTTTGGTGAGGTTTGGTGTGTGAAAATTGGATTGTGTGTTTAAATGTTCGTGTTCATGTTTGGGACTATAATGTGGATCTTATGTGTTAAAATCCCAATGTTTAGGTCTGTTTAAGGCATGAATGGCCAAATGTGAGGTTTGGTGTGTGAAAATTGGTTAGGGTAGTATGTTTAGATGTTCGTGTTCATGTTTGGGACTATAATGTTGATCATGGCTAGATGTGAGGTTTGGTGTGTGAAAATTGGCTAGATTAGCATTTTTAGATGTTCGTGTTCATGTTTCTGCCTATAATGTGGATCTTATGTATTAAAATCCCAATGTTCTGGGCTGTTTGAGGCATGAATGGCCATATGTGAGTTATAATCCAATTTTCTGGTTTGTAAATAGTTCTGAGCCGTGAATAGTGCGTGCGTGAACAGTATCGGGCATGAATAGTGCGCGTGTGAATAGTACCGGGTTATGAATAGTAAATTTCAAAAATTATGCGTGAATAGTAAATTTCAAAAATTGCAATTAAGGACCTCCTTGTTTTTATTTAACTATACTTTTACTATTTAGTCCCCGGTCTATAATATAGACGGTCTCTCACAAGACTACCTCTTATATTAGACATGTTACTAAATTATGTGAATTTTCTAAAATACATTTACTTCAAGTATACCCAACTATGTTTAGGGAAAACATATTACATTTAAATAAGAGAATAACATTCATCCGGATGATCCTGATATAGGTCTTATCAGGCACCAATAAGATAATGACACGTGTACAATTGTAATGTTTTAATTGGTTAAGATATTTTAAGTAAAGTTCTAAAACCCTAATTTAGAATGGCTAAACCCGTCTGGGTAATGATTGAACACGTGGCCCAATCATAAATTAGTTAAAGATGATGTGTCGTTATTTAATTGGTGCCTGATATTGTCAATATCAGGATGATCCTGATATATATTAAACTGTTTAAATAAAAACAAACAAAAACAAGTAGTTTGCGGTGATTTTATGGTGGTTTTAAATCCAAATGTCGGTGTGGTTGTAGGGTGGTCTTAAATCCAAACGATGTCGTTACATGGTCATTATTAATAGATATTGAGCGGGAGAATAAACTCTTCTAGTTCCTTGTATGATAATTTATAAAGTTTAAATTTAAGAAAATATTTAATGTATTTAATTTAAAATGTTATACGATTTCTTTTAGTTGTATATACCGTTCAATATTTAAAAAATATTGTCATTGATGAATAAAGTTAGTTTGATTATGTATACATGATTTAAATTTAATTAAAGTAGACTATATGTTGGTAAAATCATTACTTATTTTAAAGAACTCGAATTATGAATAATGAAGGACGTTGTTGAGCTTGTTTAACGAATTTAAATAGGCTAGTGACATGTTTTTTTTTGCAGTAAAAAATGGGATTTGCAACTTAAAAGGTATCGATGATCTCACTATCAGGAATTTAAATAGGAAAAGCTAGAAAGAATTAGCCACCATAATCAATGGCTTGATCATTCTTATCATCAAAGTATTAAAAACCAACCTTGAACAAAAATGGATATATAAATAAAAAAGTCACACCAGGGATACATATCATCTGATGATATACTCAAAAGAAAGGAAGCATCTTTCATCTTTCATCTCATCTTTTATCTGCAACTCACCGATATATGCAGCATATGCATCCTGCAAACCATGAAAAATTAGAAATCTACTACTGAACACTAATTTAAGGTTGCATCAAATCAATGTAAAATACCCAATTACTCGTTAGAGTTCTGAGTCATAAAATGGTAGAACATAAAAACAGAAAGTATAGCACGAAACAAATTAAGGGAAGAGGGAAGCAAATTGAGAACTGATTGATAAAAAATGCACGAACAAAAATTCAGATATAATAAATTATACTAATTTCGTAAAGAGAAATAAAAAACATATATGTAGAAGAAGAACATCAATCTCGAGCAACTCTCATGTATCTGTAGGAAAGAACAATGCCACAAGCCTGCAAGGGCATCAAATCGATCACGAAATATAATCAAATGACAATGAAACATCAAATATAATACATAAGTGTTTCTACTTGGTTAATTGAAGCCGCCTAATTGCTTTGTGTCTTTTTCCTCATCAAGTCTTTGGAATTCCCACTATATACCATGAGAACTCAATACATTGGCTGGGATTATGATCCGGTAATAGAAACCATCATCCTCCAATAGTTCTGCACGAAATTCTATGTAACAAACATTCATACTATCGATCCAGAACATCGTCAGACCTGGAGATCATAAAAAGGTTAAAACCTCAAAAATCATATATATGGCGTGGTAGAAAAATATTATGGAGCATGTTATGCACCGTCTCCATTGACGGGTTTCTTCATCTAACCTGTAACGTCTCAAACCCTAATCAGTGTTTTTATTTCGAAGAATGGAAAATTGAAAGGTTATATAATCAGTCTTATAATCCGTATCAAAGTAAAATATATTAATATCATACTATATTATGGTGAAGCATTAATAAAAGGAAAATAAATTATACATATTCCATATATATACAAATAAAAAATATCATAAAAAATATTAAGTGGAAAAGAAAATGGGCATAACAATATTTTATAAGCAAAGAAGGAATATATGTATATATATAAGATGCTAGTCATGCTAGCCTGAGGGGAAAAAAAAAAGGCAAGTTCCAGCATGTAAAAGGCATGTTAGAGTTTGTGCTGCGAAAAATATAATTAATTGAAAAAATTAATAATACAGCGCAAATAATTGGCACACATACAATCGTTTGAGTTGTTAGATAGGTTTATATAAATGGTATGTTGCTGCACACATAATAAAGGATATAAGACTTTCCATATAGCGGTAAATATTGTAAAGAAAAACCGGTAGGGTTGTGGTGGTTTAACGGCGGTGTTATGGTGTTATTTCATCAAAACTACGTAGTTTAATATTTTTATTAATTTATATTTACCGGAGCAATAACTCTTCTAGTTCCCTTTAGGAAGAGGACATTTCGTATTCTAGATCCCATTCAGCATGGTTAACTAGATCCCCGATAACTATAAAGGGTTGAAGGGGTTGAAGTAAGACTACCTCAACACACACTTGAATAGTTGATGGCTTCGTTATTAAACAGGGCTTCTATACGCAGTTCGTATTTTGCTTATTTGCAGTCCGTATTTTTTTTAAATAATCATATATACAATGATTCTAATATATAACTGAATTGCAAGTATATGCAATAGAAGTAGTATATATGATGCATATGTCTGATATACATAATTATTGACCATATCATATATATCGAAAGCGTATTTTTAAACTGGTGGCGGCATCCATCTGAGTGAACACACCAATCTAGTTGCCAATATCCTATGTAGCTGAGCTGTTATGGCACATGACCGGCGGTTTGTGAATAGTTGTCAAAACCAAAATGATGGGATTCTTTGTCGGTGGAGTGGAGAATTTGGGGGACCGATCTCATCCTTGAATATTACACATCCAAAATTTCTGTAATCATACTTATCTTGCAGGCGGATGAGGATGAGCCGGAAATCTAGAGATTCGATTTGGAATTTCTCAGAAATCCCATTGATTGAAATGCTTTGTGGATGTTCTCCACTGATGGCTTATCATTTGTGAATTTTCCGTTCAGCGCATTTTTATAGTGGGATACCGGAGTTTGGGTATCTTATCTGGCAAAGATGTAGAAAATTTTGTCGTTTACTCGGTATATAGCCTTTATCTCTAGGTTGGACGGTAGAGAGTTGAATAAGGGTTGGCTCTTAGGTGTTAACACTTCAATGTAGGATTTTCTAGCGGTGTCGACACCAGGCCATGGAAACAACCGTTATATTACAGTTTTCTGAAACTGATATAGGTTACGGTTATAAAATGGAACTGTTTTGATGTTTAATTTGGGGTGCATGTATTCACTTGAAGAGAGATGTTATAACAAATTTAAGAGAGAGAAAATAGTGAGCAATCTATAGTACTTGATAAGCATAATACTTATAACCCGTGTTTTAAAACTAAATGATGTTTAAAAGTCAATACTCAAAAACAATTACATTCTTTTGGAAATAATATTTACTTGATAATCTCTTTAGGCTTCTTTTGTACACACTTTTGCTTTAAAATATCTTTAGTTCTGCATTCTACGGGTTCGGGGAGTCAAATTAAGTCCCCACCATGGTGGTTTTTGATGAATCAAACCCGTGAAGATGCAAAAACTATGGAAGGCGAAGGTGAAGGTAAGTCGGAACCTCTAATCAGGTCAACCTCGCATTTTTGTGAAACTCGTTCTAGGCTAAGTAACTCGTTCAAGGTTGATGATTTCCATTTCGCATTATTCCAGTTTTTGTGAGTTGGATGTTCAATAATCATCTTCTCTAGCACAATTCCGCGCTCCAAGAAAAATTGTACCATTTGCTTCTCATGCCATCCTCCTTTAAACCCTTTCACTATGACTTCCTTGAGTTTCTCCAAGCTCACTTCGTGGAACCCTTCCAGCTTGTTAATTAATCCCTCCTGAGAGCACAAACAACAAACTCATTGTCATTTTAATTTTTAATGCAACAGAGATAAAGTTTCAATTTAATTTGTAATATTCAAGAATGTATCACTTACCATTTCCCAAGTTAGTGATTCGAGATCGGGAGCACGTTGGAGCACCGCCTGCATCGACTCCGAGCATCCGATTAGATCCAGATGGATCAAATTAATTAGTAAATAGAGGCAGCCGATTGGTTTTCATGGCTACATTCTAGGCACATTTGAGAAAAACAAATTGAAATCAGTCAAATTATGTTATAACACAAAATTTACCAAGAGTTTGAAAAATATTATGATAAAATCTTACCCGTGGACGAATCTCCCCTAAGAAAAGATCTTTAACATTGCAAACCCTCCTTAACATTTGTAGGTGGTTATCACCAGGATTGAATAGATTTTTTCCGTCCAGGAGTATAGTGACCGACGACAGAGTTTTGAATTCTGTTAAACTTAATTCAAAATCAGAGGTTGAAAGTCGTAATAACAGATTCTTCAAGTTCGGCAGAGATATTTTGATGGTTGATTTATCATAATAATTATATTGTCTAATTTCACCCAACCTTAAATCCTCAAGCAGGGGATAGGCTTCATCATCAAACCTTAAATTGTCGGAATATCGAATATTCCAAAGCCAAATATTTGAGGTCGAGAGTCTTGAGATTTGGTAAGGAGACGACTTCTGGAACCTTTAGCACAGTATATCTTCCATGCAATTTCAGGTGAACTAAACTTTTCAACTGTAATAATTCACTAGGTAGATACAGGGGACCGGTACCCTTGAGATAACTATCAGATTCTGGCTTTTCGATTCGAAGAATTGTGAGGTTAGCTCTTGACAAGGGTAGAACGCTAAGCCATGATTTAATCGAATTTTTTACTGTTTTATTATGAAAAATAAATTTGTGGAAGATAATAGGGTGATGCATGGTGGTGTTCCTACAATAAGTGTTTCGCATTTTCTAAATGCGAAACATGGCTATTACGAATGCGAAATAGATAATTTTTGTTAATAATATTTTTAAGTAGTTGGTAATGAGGTGGCAATGAGATGGCATATGTGTGGCATATCTATTTCGCATTTAGAGAATGCGAAACATGAGGAGACAAAAACTAAATTAAACAACTAAATTACAAATGTATTTAAATGTATAAATGAATAAAATATAAATTTATTTAATTGAACTGAAAAGTATAAATGTATTCAATTGAACTAAAAAAATCTAAATTAAACTAAAGTCATATATATAAAATAAAGTGTTACATATATATTCTCCGGAACTAAATTGAATAAAAATTCAATTATATCGCACTAAACTGATATACAAAACATTCTCTAACTTCAAAATAAAATATATGAAAAACAATTAAAAATGATCAGTTAATGTTAAGCACAAATCAGTTAATGAAAATTTTATTTAATCATTTCAAATGGTATTCGAATTTTCAACATTCACCAAATCAAAACATATAAAATAAATAGAAATACGATATGAAATTCTAGAAAAAAAAATGAAACTTAACAGAGTTATTTCACATTTCAAAAATGCGAAACATGCCTATTTCAAAATTAGCCACGTTAACTACACCGTTAACTTTAGATTTAAAAATAAAGAATTTTTTTTCTATTTCGCATTTGGAAATTGCAAAACAAGGCTATTTCGCATTTGAAAAATGCAAAACATCGAAATGTGAAATATGCCTCGAATTTAGCCCCGTAAATTTTACATTTAATATTTAAGAAAAAATATTTTTTCTATTTCACATTTGGAGAATGCGAAATAAGCCCCATTTAATATCCACCGTGGAATTTAGATTTAAAATTAAATAAAAAATAACACTACTACAGAAATGACCTTTTACTTCTACTCTCGGGAACAATTAACTTCGCTAAGGTGGCGTAGTGAAATTAGAATTTAGCTTTTACCTTTTGATGAGCATCGATGACAAATTCACCTAAAAGTAAAAACAAGAACAAGAAAGAGAGGTCAACAACATATATAAGTAGCTTCCCAAACTAATGCAAACAAAAAAAAGACATGCAACATACTTATAGGATTTTCAAATTTGTGCTTCATAATCAATCTAACTAATCATACCTGAAACTGTGAGACCTTCTTTCAGTTACCAAATCAATCAAGAACCTAACACGAAACAAATATATATAGACATCAAAACTTAAGTTTCATTCAAAAACATAAAATTTCTAAGAGATTGCATTTAGTTCAAAACCTAAATTATCATGTAATAAACTTTCAATTCATGAATTAAATTATACAGAAAATACAATAAAACGTATTAGATATTCAAACATATGTAAATTAGGATTCAATCCACTATTAGATATTCAAGCAAGATGTACCATTCTTTCCATGACCCTTAACCCATTCCATGTCAACTCAAGCAAGTGATTAATTTGTTAATCACTTGGGTTGGGTGTTACCCTCTCTTGCTGTGGACTTCATTAATTGAAAAATTTCTTATATTTAGGCTCTGCTTGTTTGGACTTATTAGTAGAGCAATTCATTTCTGGTCAGTTCCATTCAGTTTAATTCAATTCAGTTCAATTCGGTTTACTTCAGTTTAGTAATGTTTATCATAAAACTAATTTGATAAAATTTAGGTAAATTTATACACACTCATTCTATTTTTTCAATACATTAATTTTCATTTTAGTTCAGTTTAATTCATTTTAGTTCAGTTCAATTCGATTCAGTTTAGATCAGTAAGAAATAAACTCAGGCAAACAAGCCCTTGATTTGATAAAATGTAATTTCATACAAAATTAATCAGATTTTGGACTAGAAAATTTGTGAATATATCGATTTCAATATATTTAAATTTATTGATGTCATTCCGATAATGGTTTGAATTTAAATGTACCGATATCGAACGTGATATCGATACGATGTCTGATAAATGATGACTCGAAACGTCGTACTGAATTAAAGCGAAGAGAAGGCGAGAAAATATCAATTTCATTAATGTCATTCCGATAACGGTTTGAGTTTAAATATACTGATATCGAACGTGATATCGAAACGATGTCTGATAAGTGATGACTCGAAACGATATATTGAATAAAATGCGAAGAGAAGGCAAGAAGATATTAATTTCATTGATGTCATTTCGATAACAGCTTGAGTTTAAATGTATTGATATCGAACGTGATATCGAAACGATGTCTAGCGAGTGATGACTCAAAACGTCGTATTAAATAAAAAGCGAAAAGAAGGGGAGAAGATATCAATTTATTAACTTTTTATGATTATTGAATTTTAAGAACTATTCTTTATTAAGAAGCTGATCCTTAGTTAAGAACCTAGTACCTAATTTAATGTGATATGACCAACCAATCAATACTTGCCTTGTGGGAAGTTAGAACTCTTGTTGAAAAAACTGATCGTTCATCTGAGATACAACTGATCGTTCCGGTCGACTGAGATCGGGCCCTCAATATCGTTCCGGTCTGCCTGGGTTGTGATCTGGCCTGCCGTTTGTTGCCGGGTTGGGGCTTTCACCGCCCAGACCCGCGTTCAGTCGAGATCGTTTGCCCCGATTCACCGCCCAGGTCAGCCCGCGTTCAGTCGGGATCGCGTCCGCGCCGATTCGCCGCGTGCTCGTCCCAGTCGGGATCCCTCTAGCTGCTCTTTTCTGGCAACGATTTCACCCAGCCCGTTTCCTGGCGATTTGGGCGTTTCGACACGCCCCACTGTTTGATCGGCGCCGCCGGCATGGCGGAGCCGCCGACGGGCGATCAAGTGCCACCCTTGCTGTCATATGCTAAAATCCTAAACACCCACCCGTCTACCACTTCAGACCTGATCATACATCCTCATATCGCTGATTCTAGAGTGCCCTTATATCCAAAGCCTCGCGTTGATCATTTGGGGAACCAAGGATCCACTTCTCAGATGAGGAGTGCGATAAACTGGAAGCCCCTCTGAGATATACGCTGGTCGGAAGTTTCTCCCGATCTCGTTTGAATTACCTGATGATTTCTACGGGTGCTGGATGCATAAAGTATGGAACTTTGGCTTTTACTCGCTAAGGATCACTAAATGGAGTGCCGAGTTCAATCCTAAAGAGGAGTCTCCTTTAGTACCAGTCCGGGTATGTTTCTATGGCTTTCCTCACCAACTTTTTGAAGAGAATACCATGCTGTCTTTAGGAAATTTGATAGGGCCCCCTGTTAAGGTTGATAAGGCCACAATTCATAAAATTAGGCCCCATGTAGCAAAAGTATGCGTAGAAGTAGATGTTTCAAAACCTTTATGTGAGAGAATTTGGATAAACTATAGAAATAAAGGATTTTAACAATATGTTGAATATGAAGGTGTGCCTGATTACTGCAAAAAGTGTTTTAAATTGGGTCATAAGGATTTAGTTTGCAAAACAGATCTCACTTTAAGACAAGAAACAATTTTTTGGAAGCCAATGGTTAATGATCATAAACAGAATCAGAAAGCATCATCATCCGGTTTATCAAATAAAGATAGGAATAGTATTCCTATTGATATTGCTAACAATATTGTTGAAGATGCCTCCTTGGCAAAGACAAGCCTTGATGCAAGGGAAAAACGGGTATGGAAAGCTAAAGGTAAAGGCAAAAAAGGTGCTGAAAGTAGCAACAAATCACAGCAAGTGAAGAATCACAGTGGTGATGTGATCATAGGGAATAGCTTTGAAGCTCTTAACACTATCAACATCAATGAAGGAGCAGAGGAACCAATTGCAGAAGTTGTCACTGGTCAGCAAGACACATACACGGATAAAGGAAAAGAAATTCAACAAGATAATGGGGAGGATGGACAACAAAAGGAGGCTCAATGATTTCATCTACTCCACCAAGAACTGGATCAAACATAGTTGATCAAACTATCCAAAAGGTAACATCACAGGTAACATCTCCCCAGGCCTGGCCCAACATATGCATGAACTGGCATCAGTGCTTCAGGCCCCCAATTTTGGGCCGAAAAAAAGGCCCATTTTTTATAAATTTTAAGTGTATTTAGTATGTATTTTTACTATTAATAATAATAGTTATACATAATAAATTAAAAAATAATTAAAAAAAGGCCCAATTTTTACAATCAAATTAAAATATAGGCTTTTTTTTATTTTTTCTTCAAGCCCCCAAAATTCTTGGGCCGACACTGCATCTCCTTTAACATCTGAGGATCAGATACTGATAGATAACATGGCCCATAGTTCTAGATTTCAATGGTCTCAGAAAAAAAAATCAAAAGAGGCTGAGGGTGATTATATCCTTGAAAATGTTGATCAGAATAATTTTAATAGGTTAATATCTGAGTCACAGTCTGATATGCATGTTAACTCTACTATCCAACTGCCAAAAATAGGAAAGAAATCTAGGGGTAAAAACAAAGACTATACCAGTACACAAAAAAAATGTGGTAACTAGGTCTCAAATTGTTACATCTCATTTAGTTTAATTATGTTAGGAATTAATTTTTGTGTGTGGAATGTGAGAGGTATTAAAAATAAAACAACACAAGCTAGAGTTTTGCATGTAAAAGAAAGCATCATATAGGTCTGTTTGTCATCATAGAACCTTTTTTGAGTTCCAGTAGGATTGCATCTATAGCTTTTAAACTAGGTTATAGTCACTACTATGCTGCACCTAGGGATAAAATATGGCTTTTTTGGAATGATGATTTTAAAATATCAATTTTATCTACTCATGATTAATGCTTATGTACTACTATTCAGCATCACTTTATGACAGAAGCATGGACTGCAGTGTTTATTTATGCTAGACATAATTTAGTTGCAACACTACACCAAAATAGGCCTACAGTGACGAAGCGTCACTAGGGATCGTCACTAATGGGGGTCATTAGTTCGTCACGCAAATTTCGGCACTGATCATGAAAATAGTGACCAAAATAATTTTCGTCACTGTATGCATTTAGTGACGCTATTTAGTGATGCCCTTAGTGACGAAAATTATGTTCCGTCAATACAAAACTTTTAGTGACGAGATTTAGTGTCGAACATTATTAATTGACGATATTTAGTGACCAAAATATTGTGTCGAAATAATTCGGGTCAGTAAAGATATCAGTGACGAAATGATTATCGTCACAAATAAACAGTGACGAGATATGTTTCCGTCACTATTGTAACAGTGACGAAATCTGGTCTTTTTGTTGGTATGCAATATTGGGCCTATGTTATAATAGACTATTTTGCCCAACAATCTGGTTTATAATATGGGCTAAAATTGAGCCTTGTTTTATGAATTATTTTAAAATTATAATTAAAATCTCTAACTACAAATAAAAGGTTATTTTTGAGCTGTATTAAATATTTTAAAATCAAGATATTACTATTGTATGTAATTAGGGGAGCAAACATTACGGTTTAATTCAATTTCATTCAATGAAACAAAATTAATTTAGGGCATCTTCAATAGAGCTCCTTATGACTACTTTTCTTATTAAGGAGTGTTTCTTATTAATTTATATTATTGTTGGTTTTGAGAATGTTTTAAGAAGCATTTGTTATTTAAGGAGTATCTAATTTAATGTGGCATGTTTGAAGGTTTGTTTTACTTATATAGAACTATTGATATGTGTAACTTAAAATATTACCATTGTTGATGATTGCTCCTTACTTATATTTCATTAAAAGTAGTAATGTGGCATATAAGAAGCACTCTTTATTTTGTTACCATTGGAGATGTTCTTATAAACAAATAAATCCTAGATTAACTATAATTAATGAGCAATTGATCATGACTTGTCTATCATTAGTCAGTAATGACCAGACTACATCCGGTTTAATTGATGGATGATCTACCATTACTCGCCTTTCTGAAGACAATAACTATATTTTGTTTAACTAGTCAAATGTCAATCCCATCTGACTTTCTATATATGTTAATTTAATTAAACAAGTGTTTACTTTGAATCTATTTCCTTTATAAAGGAAAAATATTGAATGGAACTTATTTTTTTTCTTTTTCAAATAACTTGGATAATATATATTAAAAAAAAATTAAATCACCATTGGTGAAGTGATCTTTTACTAGGCATTCCTAAACAAGAAAATAGACATAAAATAAAGTATAATGATCTTCTCCAGGGAGTTACTTTGTGAGATTACAGAGAGGTTTCTAAAGTTATGACAATTCTAAACCTACTCTGTATCTGAAGCAGCAAGTACTAAAACCGTGATGGCTTATCAAACTGTTCGTAGGGTTACATGTGTTGCCCGAAACCAATATTCAAATCTAAATCGGGATAACTATATTCAATATAACTACTTAAACGCTAATCCTTATACACTAACTACCCACATTGAGCATAAATAATCATTAGTTATCTCATTTTTCTACAAGCACTAATCTATGTCTTGTATGATCATGTTTTGTGCTGATAAGTGATGTGTGTATGTTGAGCTGATTGGTGTTGTACTGTGCTGAAAGTGCTGAATAACATGAAATACTTATATGAGTTGGAAATTGATGAGATGTGTTGTAATTTGATGAAATAAACTCAACAATACGTATATGAATTCACTATACTGCATTAGACGGATTTTTTTTGTTAAAATTCACTCAATTGTAGTCAATGTTACATAATTTTTATTAAAACAATGTTCAATTTAACCATTAAATCATATATAATGCTATTATCAATATAAAAACAACATTTTTTGGTCAATATATATATTTTTTGTCTTAAAATGTAGCTAAACTGAAAAGTATTTATTGGTGCTAAAATGTGCTAATAAATGTTGTGCTGGTTAGTGCTGATCAGTGCCGTGTTGTGCTAATAAATATTGTGTTATAAGTTGAACTGGACAAGTTCTAACGAAAAAAATATTACAAACTCTTCTCCCAATGGGATAACAATCTCTAAACTATTATAAAAACTGATATTTAAATTGAATTTAAGTAATCAAGATCAATTCTTTACTTGGATTCTAAACATACACGCGTTTCCTTTAAAGTACATGTATTTATACTTAAGATGTACATGGATGTTCTCCTGATCTTAACATTAAACATAATTGAATTAATTTAAATTGAATTAAAGTGAAAAGATATATATACATATATATATATTATACGTACTTTATTTTGTATAATTTTATCAAATTATTATTTTACTAAACTGTATTCGCTGAACTAAATTAATATGTTGCTTCATATTGCACTCACATTCGCAATAATTTAATTTTAAAGACAATGCGTAATTATAAATTGGCCAAAATAATTGTCGGGAGGGAGGGAAAATTTCTTGGAGGGAAATTTCCCTCCAATTTTGCCATAATTATTGGCGGTATATGATGGAAGACTATTGTTTCGGGTAGGGTTTACCTAGGGGTGGCAATTGGGAGTGATTGGGAAGTTTTGGGATGGGAAATTTTAGGATGGGAGGTTTTGGGATTGGGAAATTAATTTCCCATTAGTATTTGGGATTGGGTAGGATTGGGATTAAATGATATTTGGAAAATTTTAAATTCCAATGGGTCCCAAATGAATATTCCCATTGGGAATCCATTAAATAACCAAAATTAAAATCCTAATTTAAACTAATCATTACTAATGGCTTGTTTGCCTTAACTTATTTCTTATATATCTGAACTGAACTGGATTGAGTTAAACTAAATTAAAGTGAAAAGTAATGTATTAGAATTGTGATCATCATGTCTAAATTTACCTGAATTTGATTAAAAAAAATTACTGAAATGAATTAAATTGAAGTGAACTGAATTGTTTTACTTATAAACTCAGACAAACAGGGCCTTAATTATCAGCATAACTATAATGTAAACTATAATATTGTGCATTTTTCAACTTAATTGAGATATTACTTTTTCAGTCCGGTACAATTTAATTTCATTTTTCTAAAATGATATGTTCATATCACGAATTATAACAAAATAATATAACAAATATAGAAAAGAGAAAATCTCCTTAACTCCCAAATTTCCTGACTTTCCATGAAAATATTTATACGATTTAACTTATACAGTGTATCTTTTAATTTGAACTGTATATTTTATTTTTTAAATTTTTAAATTTTTATATTAAATTACTTGAATTTTTGCATTAAAACATGTTTTACTATATATTTATTTTAAAATGATCAATATTTTAACATAAATTTATATCACTTGATTTTAAATACATAGTGGTAGTTCCATAGCATTTAAGAAAATTGAATTTTCAAAAGACTTAACTAATATAGAAAATACATGATAAAGGAAAAAAAACAATTATAAAAAATTGGAAATAAATGTACAACATAATTATATATTCAGGTTAGGCAAAAATATTAATTACTAAACAAAAGAAAACAAATTAAGTAAACGTGGCATTCCAAATGAGATATGGAAAAATAATTAAATAAAAAGGAGCTGGGCAATTACTACGAAAAGAAAACAGAAAAGAGGAGATGGCAAGACAAAAATGGGATAAATGGGAAAATGGGATCCCAAAACAAATTCCCAATAATTCCCAATCCCAAATACTCCCATTTGAAATCAGCCCAATAACAAAAAAGATTTATAATTTCCCATCCCAAAAACTTACTCTATTGGGACCTAATGGGTTTTGGGATTATTTGCCACCCCTAATTTAGATGTAAAGCCTCAATAATTAGTTAGAGTAGAGGAAGAATATGGGAACCTCCTTATGAATAACTTTCAATGCTGACAATTTTATAAACTGCACAATTTTCCTTCTAAAAAACTTGAACAAAGAAGATGGTTAAATTTTATATTATTTCTCATAGTTGGACTAATCAAAATTTACATACTGGATTATGAATTGTAAGTGAACATAGACTGCTTTGTTATTTCATCATTACGTGATACTTGTCTTCAGAATTGTTGTAGGAAGTCTACAGTTATAAGCTGTAATCTGGTTCAGTGGCGTAATCTGAAGTTTTCTGGTAAACTTGAATGCAATTGCAGAAACCGGTGGTTGCTTGTAATCGTAACCTGATTCCAGGTATGTTATGATTGGTTTGTTTATGCATTCCTGGTCTATTTTTCTGGTGGTTGTGTGGAGCTATCTTTTTTTATATAGCATGTCTTTGGAAAACTTAAGCACACACAATGTTATCTTGTTGTTCAATTTCTGAGTTCATGGTCTTGTTAACCAATTACTAGCCATTTTCATATTCTGTTAAATATGTTAGGCAATGGATAAAACCTGGATGACAGTAGAGGATAGGCTGGATGAACGGTACCTATTAGGCGTCGAATCCTTTCTAAAGTTTGCCTATACGAATAGAGATAAGTCATCGAAAATTCCCTGCCCTTGCAAAAATTGCAATAACTATAAAAATCAAACAAGAGAGATTGTAGAATATCACTTGCAAGACGCTGGAATTCGTTCAACTTATATAACATGGCGCTATCATGGCGAGTTGATTAGAGACGTCTGCAGCAATGAGGCACCTGCTAGTGGAAATTCCGATAGTATTGGCGAAGAATTAGAAGAAATGGTAAAACGATATTGGTCAAGCTCACTGGGGAGCTGATTGGATGGATGGTTCTATTTATTTAAGTGATGAAGAATGTGTTGAGGATATTGATGGGGATGTTGACTTAGATGAGTTCTTGCGCCTTTTGGAGAATGCAAAAGAGAAGTTGTATTCTGGGTGTGAGTATACAAAGTTATCCGAGGATGATGACTCAAGTGATTGTCATGAACAAGGTGAAGATGACGGAATTTGGATCGTGGATTCTAGCGAAAGTGATTAGAGAATCATTTATCTTTCAAAGAAGTATGCTCCGCCAAAATTGTAAGTCCATACAAATCAATTTTCATATCTTGTGTCGGTTGGTTTAAGCATGTCTTCTTTAAGTATTAGTTACTCGATAGTTTTTTGAATGGTATGTGGTGTTTGATAGCAAATTTATTTACACGTGCTATGTGAGCATTTTAGATGATTTTCCTATCTTTTTTGTACATATGTCTGTATCACCCAGAGAAATATAATTATTGAGCATGTTAGAATTAGATTTGAAAATTTTGGAACTAAAAGGTACTGAACTTGGGAGCAACTTTGAAATGCTATATATTTGATTTATTGAGGACATCATACTTCCACCAACTTCCTGGACATATTTTGTTTCTAATTTGCTAAAGTGGCTCACAAACTTATGATGCTAATGTATGGTTTTGAAATCTAATGTAGGTACTTGTGCATTACATGATCTTGAGGCTTCTAGTGGATTGAAATTGGAAAGCATTGTAAGCTCACCTCACCTAGTGAAGTTTTAGTTATTTTGAAGTGTTGTGGTGCATTTCTCAACCTTTTTTATACTCCATAATGTATTAGATCGAACATATTGGTTATTACAATATTTGGCATTCAATATATATTTTAATTCGAATAAATTATTGGTTATTTGGTGACATATTTGTTGGTCACAAGAGAAGGTGACCTGTGTGCTGACCCCCAAAGCACGGTCACAGAAGGTGGTCACCAGGAATTACGGGCCGCTAGTTTTTTTGTCAAAAACAATCGTCACTAAGAACTATGGGACCCCCAGTTCTGGTCACAAATTGTTTCGTCACTAAATACCGACGCTAACCTAATGGTCACTAAGCGACGACACTCATCTTTATTACTGACCAAACATCTGGTCAATACTTCCGTCACTAGATTATTTTGACCGTTAAGTGTAACTTTGACCGTAGTGAACAGTGACGAAAATATTTGTCACTAGAGGTCATCACAATTCTCCTTTGACTTTCTTGAAAATGTTGACGAACAGTTTCGTCACTACGAATTTCGTTACTAATTCACCCCTTTCCTGACGAGACGGGCCTATTTACTGTCGGTACTTTAGTGACGAAATTGACCGTCAGTAATCTCGTGACGACACAATTTTCGTCACTAATTGCACCCATTCAGTGACGAAGCTACAGTAAATTGGTCACCCGACCCTTCTGTATCGACCCTCTTTCGACCACCATCTGACGACCCAAATTTGGTCACTAAAGATTTTTAGTGACGAAATATGGACTTATAGTGACGAATATCAATCGTCACTAGAGGCCTAATTTGGTGTAGTGGGACTTATGGGAATTTTTACATCAATATACTAGTCTTGCAACAATTTTTGTGGGTGATTTTAATGTGATAAGATACTCAACTGAATATCTAGGTCAATCTGCTCCTAACTTGGAATCCATGCATGATTTTAATGAGTTTATAGAAGATAATTCATTATCTGAAATTCCAGCTTCAGGGAATCTTTTTACTTGGGCAGGGAATCGTAGGCTAGAAATAGAAGTGTAGGAACAGTCTGGGAAAGATTAGATAGGGGATCAATGTCTGATGCTTTTCATAATATTTTTCCTAATGTTAGTATTAGGGTAAAGTCTAGATTAGCCTCAGATCATGCTCTCTTACTAGTTAACCTGGATAATACTTCACAAATTTCTATTAGCAGGTCTTTTAAATTTCAACATTGTTGGCTTTCACATGAGACTTTTAATGACTTAGTTGAAAGTAATTGGTCTGAGTCTACAGGTCTATATGGTATGATTAACTTTTCACTTAAGTTAAGAAGACTAAAGGCTAAGCTCAAAGAATGGAATAAAACTGTATTTGGTAATGTTCATGATACTGTTAAGCTAGCAGAGGAAAAAGTTCAAATGAAAGAGCTAGAATATCAGGCAAATGATACAGGAACCAATAGGTCTGAACTTTATCTAGCTCAGGCAGAATTAACCAGGGCTTTACTAAAGAGAATAGATTTTTTGGAAACAAAAATCTGGGGTAAAATGGTTAAAGGAAGGAGATTCTAACACAAAGTTTTTCCACTCTACAGTCAAGTCAAAGCATGTGAAACAAAAGATTGCACTAATTAATAATTCAGTCAATGAATGGATATCTAATCCAGATGAAACTGGAGCTGAGGCTGTGAATTTTTACAAAAATTTGCTATCTTGTGAATCTAATGCTTTTGATGAGGATTTTTCAGATGAACTCCTACAGAATGTACCGCATATGGTCAATTCTAAGATGAATGAGAGTCTGACCAAGCAAATTACTCTAGAGGAATTAAAAGATATTGTATTTCACATGGATGGGGAATCTGCTCCAGGACCGGATGGTTGTACAGGGAGATTTTATACTCATTGTTGGAGTATTATATCTAATGATCTATTGCAGGTTGTGAATGAATTTTTGCTGGGAGTTCCTATACCTACTGCAATCTCTGCATCATTTATCACTCTTGTCCCTAAAAGGCAGGTAAATACAAGCTTTTCGTACTATAGGCCTATCAGCCTCTCAAATTTTGTTAATAAAATTATACCGAGAGTGTATACTGATAGGCTAAAACCCATGGTATCTAACTTTATATATCCTGAACAATCAGCTTTTGTTCATGGAAGAGAGTTAGCTGACAATGTCTTGCTAAAACTGGAGGATACAATATTTTCTTTAAACTAAACATGATGAAGGCCTTTGATAGGGTCTCATGGGGCTTTCTTTCTAAATTGTTAAAGGAAATGAGATTTTCTAATCTATTTGTCAGTAATATCATGGGTAACATTAAAGCAACAAAATTTTCAGTTTTAGTGAATGGAAAGCCTTTTGGTTTTTTTGAAGCTTCAAGGGATATTAAGCAGGGAGATCCACTTTCTCATTTTCTTTTTATTCTGCTTACTGAAGCCTTCACAAGATCCTTAAGATTCCTTTATGAGCAAGCTAAGATTGATTATTACAAGTTGCCAAATTTAACACAAAAAGTCACTAGTCTCAGTTTTGCAGATGATACATGTGTTTTCCTGAAAGCTAATAGATATAACATCACTAATTTGATGATTTTTTTGGGAAAATATGAATCAGCCACAGGTCAAAAAATAAATGCTGAGAAATCAGCATACTACATGTCTAAATCAGCACCTAATAGCTATCATACAATGGTTTCTGAGCTTACTGGAATGTCTAGGGGGTGTTTTCATTTTAAGTATTTGGGTTGCCCTATCTTTACTGGAATCAAAAAACACTCCTTCTTTCAACCATTAAAAATGATAGTATCACTGCTAAATTGGTAGCCTGGCAAAATAAAATGTTAACTCAGGCAGGTAAACTGGTATTAGCTAAACATGTGCTCTCTGATATCTCTTTACATATTCTTGCAATAATCAAACCTACAACGGGGATTTTGGATAGGTTGCATGTTATATTTGCTAAATTCCTATGGGGAAAATCTGAATATGGTCAAAAAAAAGTGTGGAGAATGGATTGTCTATAAAAAATCTCCATACTTTAATGGATTGTTTTTCATTAAAACTATGGTGGAATTTAAAAACTGGAAAGAGTTTGTGGGCTTCTTTTATGTGGTCATTGCCAGGTTACAAAATGAAGTCAAGGACTTGAAGAAGATACAAGGAAATGGATGATATAGCACAGAAAAACACTATGGTACAGGTTGGTTCAGGTGAAGTATCTTTTTGGGAAAGTAACTGGTTGGGAAATGGTACTTTAATTGATCTATGGGATTCTGAAATAGATATACCTTTTGCTGAACTGTCAGTTAAAGAATTTGTTTATGATAAACACAGTGTTACTGAAAGTTTAATGCAAGGTCTTATCCAGGACACCATTGCACAATTACAGAGGGATCACTCAATATTTGAGGGTTATACAGATAAGCTCATATGGAAACTTGAGCCAACTGGCTCCTTCTCCTTATCTTCAGCATATGAACTTTTGAAAAGTAAAGAGATAATAGTTCCTTCCTACAAGTTTCCGTGGATAAAATATGTTCCCAAGAATTTGTCAATGTTTAACTGGAAACTTTTAAACAGATAAATTCCTATGAGTGATGTATTACAACAAAACATGATCTATATTACTTCTATTTGCTGCTACTATGGGAACTATGGTGATGAACTACAACATGTGTTTAACGATTGTAGAGTTATAAAGGAATTGTGGAATTATTTTCATACCATATTTGACTTGCCACCTGAAACTTTTGATAATCTGTGGGATAGACTTTTTTACTACTGGAACTTAAATGTGAAGTCTGAACTCCATAGGCTCTTGGTTAGAATATTTCCCCTCTTTGTTACATGTACAATCTGTTGCACTAGAAATGCATATTTATATGATCAAATAAGGCCTACATTGCTTACCATGAGAAAGCATGTTATGAGGAATCGCCAAAGTGTTATGAAAGCACATAATTTGTGTTGGAAACATAATGATTCCAGAACAATGCATCCTGATTTAATGATCCTAACCACCACTTGTCTACCTGTCTCTAGAGTATCTTTGGTTAAATAGGTAACATGGAGACACCCAAGGAATTTTAAGCTCAATACAGATGGGTCCTCCCTAGGAAATCCAGGGTTAGCAGGAGCTGGAGAGGGAGAGGTGATCCTAGCAAAAGCAGTGTTTTTGAGCAGAAAAACAAGTCTAGAGGCAGAGACATTAGCACTCATAGTTGGTCTACAAGCAGCACACTATGAAGGGTTGTATGATCTGCAAGTTGAAGTTGATTCAATGGTGCTCCTAAAAATCATCACCAGACAATATAAAATTCCTTGGAATTTGGAGCCCCTAATCAGAAACATATGGCAACTTGTAAGTGATTTTGAACCTTCTACTATCTCTTTTGAACACCTTTACAGGGAGTCTAATGCTGTAGCTGATTATCTAGCTAGAATAGCTAAGGAGAGGGAAACTTACACCTATACACATAGCACTTTGCCCAGTAAAGTGAAGGGTTTAGTTTTGCTTGATAGTAGGAGTGTACCATATCTAAGAGTGTAGGTACTGCTGATATTATTTTACCATTGCAGGCGCAAGGCCATAAAAGGATGCAAACTGGAGCAATGATGAGAGAGTAGCAAGCTGGAGAATGGACTTGGAGCATGGACAGAACCTGGTGCTGAAAGATCAAGGGGCTTCAAAGCTTACAAAGTGGAGATGTAAAGGCTGCATACTGAATCTCTTGTAATTTTGTTTCATCATGACTTGTAACCTATACTATCATTATCTTTGTATAATATATGCAATAGAGTAATCATTTCTTATCATTCTCGTAAGAGTTGGGTTCGCTTAGCGAGCCCTAATATGCTTGCGAGTTATGAGTCTTTTCATCGGCAAAATTGGAAATCGCTTTGGCGTGCCCTAACCTGCTTGTGAAAATCGACATGGGACAAGTATAAGAAAGGGGATCCATTTCTCAAACCCCGTGCTTGTCGGCAGAGTTGGGTATTGCATAGCAAACCCTAATATGCTTGCAAGTATTGAGTCATTTCATCGGCAGATCTGGGTATCGCTCTGGCGTGACCTAACATGCTTGTGAATTTTGACATGGGTGCGGCTAAGGATCTCTCATAGTTATTTTATATTTCAAACATTTATTTGTAAGATACTTGCCTATATAGGCTTTTTATGGTGTAGTGAGTCTAATAAATTTCACTCCACTTACTTAAGTGGTTTTTAAATAAAAAAATAAAAAATAATTGCCTTGTCTTTTTTAAAAATATTTAAATTTTAACTAATTATGAATATGATATAAATTTCTAACTAATGATATAAAATATAAATTAATCATAAGAATATTTTTTTTAAACAAAAGAATTTAAAAATCAAAGCATTTCAATTAGCATTTTGAAAGTGATGATGTGGTATATAAGAAACACTCCTTATTTTCTTACTATTGGAGATGCTCTGAGAGCATCATCACTTTTGATAGAATCTAAGTAAGGAGCAAACTCAACAATGGTATAATTCTTAAGTTCTACACATCATTAATTAATACTATCAAAAGTAAACCTTTAAAATGACGCACATTAAATTAGGTAGTGCTCCTTAATTAAGGAGTAGTTACCTAATAAGAGCAAGCCCAACTGCTACTCTAAAACAATCTCTAGAATAGAGTACCGAATTCCAAAAACTTCATAATTATTTACCCCTTATCCATCAGTTGCTCTATTTTACCATTCCATGAATTTATTGCCATAAATAATAATAGATATACTTAATTCTATTGTAAACTCCCAATAGCACACAATTAGGGCATGTTTGTTTGGGCTTATTTCTTACTAATTTGTGATAAGTCCGTGGTTCGTATTCCGACCTCATTCATACTCGGACCAGGGCCCGAGAAGGGTCGTGGGCTCGAGGTACACGGAAGGTGGATCCACAGGTCAATCAATCCTAATCCTTATAAGAAATGCGTATATTATGAATGTTCTACAAGGAATATACATCCTCTCAAAGATGGTAATACAACCATCCTAAACATGGTATCAAAACCATGTTCGAAATATACTTCTACTATACATGGTAATACAACTAATATCCCATAAGAGTTGTATTCATACCATAAATGCACATCTTGGTGATCTACGGATTGTAGCCATATAAATACCCTAAAGGTTTGGTAGACCTCTCCATCTAATCTCATACTACATACTTTACGCCTTAAGCAAATATACTGACTTGAGCGTCAGAGTGTCCACCCCCGGGACACCCTGGGCCTTTGTTTTGCAGATCAGTTCGAGAGCCTGGTTCGTCGTCGAAGTGTTGGTGTCCGACATACATCAATTTGGCACGCCTAGTGGGACCTCTTACGCTCATTGACAACGTCGCCGAACCTTGTCTCTGATCTGGTCTAGCGCACTTGAAGAACAAATTCTCCAACAACATGTCTAACGCTGAGCAGCCCAGACGAAGCGCCCGTGTGCAGGGGCAAAATCCAGAAGACAATCCAGAAGCAGAGCAGCCACCTCTAGGACGCGGACGCGGTCAAGGACGTGGCCGACCCGAAGGATCTCGTACACACTTTACTTCGGAACCACCACCAATCTCTACCGTGGGTGCCGGAAACTTCAACGTTCCGATATCCATCGGTCCAAATCCTATTATGCTAGGAGCACCAATCTCTGGTCCAAATCCGGGTATATCCAAAACACCTCCTGGATCAAATCCCATCATATCTGGGATACCAGCATCCGGCTCCAATCTTGCTGCATCCAGAACCCCACCTTCCAGAACAAACCCTGTTGGATCTGAAGTATCAAACTTAGGTCAAAGGGTTTCCATCCAAACCGACGTGAATGATAGTGCAGCCGTCAATTTTGACGGCCTGGACACGGAAAATAGGCTGGGGTATAGTGATCCTGATTCGATCTTTTCTCCAGAAGAACGAACACAAAGGGATCGGCAAATCCTTGTAGAAGGGCAGCAGGAGTACGCTAGACAAAGACGTCTCAGGGAAACCCTGAACCAAACCATACAACACGGCCCGCAGGGCTCCGATCCACCCCATATCAATCTTGTCTCGGACACTCCCCCGAGGGAAAGTAGGTTGGGGTATGATAGATTCGACTCGATCTTTTCTCCAGAAGGCAGACCACAAAGGGATTGACAGATTCTTGAAGATAGACAACAGGAAGGAGAATCTGTGATAGAACATTATCATAGATACATGAATCTGTGATAGAACATTACATGATCGAGATGAAATCCTCTTGATAAACCTATATCGAATGATTGCAGAAAGTAACATTCTGAAAAAGAAGAATGACTCCCACGACAATAACAATAACAGCCAGAGCGGCGGAGGCAACAATACTCAAGATCCTCCTCCACCACTGTCAAATGGAGCCAACCGGGTCATCAACGGCATTAATGGCTACACTGGAGAAGCAATTTCCTTGACTAAGCTGAAGGATAGTGTGCGGGCCATACCACACACCGAGCCAGTCAACAAGAGGCTTCGCCCCGAGGAAACCATTACTTTCTCGGACGTGGATTCCGTACCAAATCAGATGCCTCACTCTGATCCTCTCATCATCTCAGCAACCGTACAAGATTCTCTGGTAAAAAGAGTCTTCATAGACAACGGAAGTGGGGTGGAAGTAATGTTCAAATATTGCTTCCAAAAACTAGGATTTACCAAGGACGACCTCAAACCTACGGGTCCGATCTCGGGGTTCACTGGAAATCCTGTAATACCTCTCGGGGAATTTACACTCCCAGTTACAATAGCAGATGGGACAAAGAGCCTTACACTTTACTGCACATTTGTGGTAGTCGACACCGTCACACCCTTCAACATTATCCTTGGCTGACCTTGGATGTGCCAAGCTAAAGCCGTATGGTCTCCCTATCATCTGCTGCTAAAATTTCTGACACCGCAAAGAGTAGTTTCAATCAAAGGAGATCAAGGAGTGGGCGTTCCTGCATGATCACGGCTATCCGTGACACCAGAAAAATGAGTAACATCTCGGCCGAAAACACTATCCTAGGAGATCCGATTCCCAACCCTAATCTCGAACAACCTATGGTGTTTTACTTCGAGGAAGATGGTGGTTATATGTTAATAGGTCCTCCAACTCGGGGGAAAGTGGTGCTAAAAATTTTACTAACCAGGGAAAGAACCATACTTATGTTCTTCATTTCGATTTTCGAGCTGCCCACACTGAAGCAGAGTATGAAACCCTCATTACAGGGCCAAAGCTAACAAAGGACCTTGAGATCGAGGACCTCGAAATCTTCAGTGATTCACAGATCATGGTTCAACAGGTTAAAGGCGAATACGAAACTCGAGATTACAGTCTCCAGAAATACCTCGAGATAGTTAAGCCTCTCCTAAATCAATTCCGATATTATGAGCTGAATCATATCCCCTGGGAAGGTTACCATAAGGATGATGCACTTAGCAAACTTGCCTCCTCGGACCTCGACATAAGATCTTCTCAAGGATTGCTAATAGAAACCATGGCGAAGAGAGGTTACGAAGAGAGTAGCATCATGGTTGTTGACATCTCAGACACATGGATGAAACCCTACATTGAATATCTCCAAACGGGTACTCGTCCCGAGGACAAGCACCTGGCACGGAAGGTCCGAGTTAAAGCTCCGAAATATGTCATCCACGACAACATTCTATACAAGAAAGGATACCTCCAACCTTTACTCAAGTGTGTTGGGCCTTCCGACGCTGAACACTTAGTACAAGAAGGACATGAAAGAGTTTGCGGTAGCCACCAAGGTCCACGCACCATCACCCGAAAGCTCCTACAAATGGGTTATTTCTGACCTACGATGCTTCAAGATGCCAAAAGATATATAGGTTCTTGTCACCAGTGTCAAAGATTTGCTAAGATGGTCCACGTGTCACAGGAGAATATGATTACCATCCAAGAATCCTGGCCATTTGTCCGATGGGGCATAGATCTCGTCGGACATTTTCCTACGGCCCCTGGTAACTTCAAGTACCTCATTTTGGCCATTGATTATTTTTCAAAGTGGGTGGAAGATGAAGCCTTGACCAACATGACAGTTATTAACTTTTGCTGGAAGAATATCGTGTGTCGCTATGGCATCCCGAGATACATATTGACCGATAATGGAGCACAATTTGCTAATGACCCCATAAAGAAACTCACCTCGGTATGCCATCCAGAAGCTAATAGCCAAGTAGAGGTTACAAACCGAACCTTGGTAAGCAGCATCAAGAAGCGCCTCGAAAGAGCTAAAGGAAACTGGATCAAAGAACTACCAAGTGTGATCTGGACCCATAGAACCACACCAGCCACAGCAACAGGAGAGACTCCTTACAACTTAGTCTATGGGTCCGAAGCGGTCATCCCCATGAAGATTGGGGTCCCCTGTGCCCGTACTTCTCAACTGGATGATGAAGATGGCACTGCCAACGAAGAAAATCCTCGTCTCGACCTTGACCTCCTAGAGGAGAAGAGAGAAAATGATACAATCCACGAGGCCAAGGTAAAGGAAAGAGTCAAGCGCTACCATGATAGAAGAGTCCGCTTGGCCATCTTCATTAAAGGAGACCTTGTGATGAGGCTAAATGAAAAAAGAAAGAAAGAAGTGGAAGGGAAGCTAGCCCCGAACTGGGAAGGTCCATATCGAGTCCTAGAATCCCATCCAGGGGGAAGCTACCTCTTGGAAACCATGAAGGGGGAATCTATACCACGAAGATGGAATGTGATTAACTTACGGAAGTATCACGGAAGATAAAAACTCAAGGGAGAGCCTCACAAAGGTTCGAGATTATCAAGAACGTCTGAGAAGTCTCATCAAGGCCCAAGACAAGTATGCTCTAGCACAAACGGGTACTCAAACTCAAACCCACTATTTACTTTATTCTACTCTTCAAGTTATAAACTTAGATTGAAGTCATGATATTTTTATACCTATCCTTATAACAAGCAATCTTAAATTTCTTTTCTAAAAAAGAGGATTGTTGTCTTAAGTATAACATTGGTGACTATTCAAAACAATATAGTTTATAAAGTATATGATTGGTCAACTTATAAGTTGTTTGGATCCAATATTCAAATACCAATCGTTTTGAATAAAAGAGATAGGTTCGAGATAAAGTACTTTAAAAAAGTGCTTGATTGAGGTCTATAGACCAAAAGGGCAGACGTGCTCGAAAATCAATCATCTCAACATAAAGAGGAGAAACCTCAAAAACAGAAGTTAAAGTTCATATCAAAGGTGTTATTACATCAGAATATGATACTTCTAAAAAATTCCCTCAAAAGGGCACACAAGAGGCTAAACCTCGAACCCAAATAGATCATATCAAAGGTGTTATTACATCAGAATATGATACTTCTAAAAAGTCCCTCAAAAGGGCATATAGAGGAAATACCTCGAACATAAATAGTTCATCAAAGGTGTTATTACATCAGAATATGATAATTCTAAAAAAGACCCGCAAAAGGGCATATAAGAGGCTAAACCTCGAACCTAAAAAGGTCATATCAAAGGTGTTATTATATCAGAATATGGTACTTCTAAAAGTCCCTCAAAATGGCACATAGAGGAAAAACATCGAATATTGATACATTACATCAAAATTTGATACTTCTGAATATGGCCAATAGGATTTCCTAGAACTTCACCAGGAGTGGCACTTGAGAGATGGGTTATTGTCAACTTTTCTGCACGAGCTGACATTAAAGGACTTGACAAAAAATGCCCGAGGAAGAAGCCCAACAACATCAAGCACGCATAGTGTTCATCATGGACAAATGCGAAGACCTGATCCCGGAGTATCTCAGCTTGGCTGGAACTCCTTTCCGGTAAATTATGAGACCGAGGTTCATGTGCAAAAGATTTCAGGCTTGAAGCTGACGAGGAGATGCCAAGACTAATCCACCTTATTAATGGAATAACTAGAAATCACCTCATCAAGAGAAGATAATTCAGGATATTTGGCTCTAATAAGCCTCAATAAATCTCCTGATGTTACTATCTTCTCGGATGGATCCAATGCATCCAAAAACTCGGCCCCAGGGATCCAGCATTTAGCAGTCAGAGCAGAAAGCTTACCAGCAGCATCTGGATGAGAAAAGATTTCCTCCTTCACCTTCACCTCCTTTTCGGGTTGGCATAGATGCAGGAACGCCACCCAAGATCTCATGCAGCTCCGAGAAATGGAATAAATCCCCATACTCCTCCCTATGGCTCTGAAATTCGAGGCTACAAGCAATGAAGGCACTCCAAAGCTTTAGGAGTCGTTTGGGCTCCTCTGGGTCCTTCTCCGCGGCTTGATTTCGCGCCAGCTCCTCTGCAATATCCCGATAAGTCTCTAGCTCTTTATCCTGGAATTTCGTTGCCAACAGCAGGTCCTCTTTCTTGGCCTCCAGCTGTTTTACCCTGGCTACCAGTAGAGTCACCCCCGATAGAGCCTGAACAGGAGGAGTAAGCGCGGCAGACTCGGGTGCCATAGTCAAAAGGGCAGCCTCCATCTCCTCCTTCTTTTCCCTGAAGGACCGGCACTTAACATGTAATTCCATCACAAAATCAGACAAGTGCCGGATCACATCATTAGCTCGACACCCCAGCGTGGATAGATCCGCCATCAGCTGTAAGATCGAAGACATATTAAAACCTGGCATATGAGGAATCTATACAGTATAACATGAAAGATAGCTACCTCGGCAACGAAGGGATACTTCTTAGAAGACCTCTGAGAAGCCTGACCATCCTCTTCCTTTGGGCAGCTCAGATAGTACTTCAGTTTCTTCAGAGAAGCATCTTCAGAGATCAACAGCTCAAGATCAGATTCATCATCATCTGAGGACCACCCAACATCCGGTTCCCTCTCCTCCGCTTCCTCATCTATGACCTGGAGAGCGGCCTTCCCTTTCTTGACCTTTTTCCTTGGGGGAGACGCTATATATAAAGATAAACCTCAGTATATGACACTATGAAAAACATATTATATGACAACATTATATGACTTGAAGAGCTACCTGAAGAAGACCGACTAGAAGAGGATTCACCCTGATTCTGAGGAGATTTTCTCGGACCTCCTTTCCTGGCTTTCTTTTTCCTTCCCTTGATTTTATCAGGGAGGGCCCAATTCCGATCAGGCTTCAAAAAGCTGGAGGTAGATTTCGACCGAGGAATGTCCAACAGGTAGGAGTAAGTAATATTGGGCCACTGCCATACAGAGCCGTGTGCGCCCAGAAAAAAATCCCCTCTTTGAAGAGTAATGTCCTCCTTTAGGAGCTCCTCGATGATGCCCTTTAAGTGATTAGGAAGAATGAAACCCCTGTCACGAGCTATAGCGTCCTTTGGATTGGGATGCAAATCAGGGACCTCGTACTTGCTTCGGTCGAAAGTAAAACGGTCTGCCTCCCGCACACCACTGTTATCAGGAAACGTTATGGGTTTCCTCTTCCTAATAGTAAGGGTAATGTACTCGTAAGTCTCAAAAGAGAATAACATGTACAGACTCCTGAATAAATCAAGGGTCAGTTCGAAGTTTTTTCGAGCATACCAAGAAATCACCGCCATGATCAACACTACCACATTGGAATGTATTTGACTTGGATGCAGTTGATGATGCTGTAAGAATACATGAAATAAAGGGGGAAAGGGAAAACTTATCCCTTGCTGCAAAAACCTCCCAAAAAGTACCCCTCGAGTGGGGCTCACCAGGTCTCCAATGGGAACTTCCCCATCCTCGAGCTTCAAGCCGGCCTCAAGAGGATATGACAGCCTCCATGACCGCATATATTGTAGCTTCTTTTCATCGACCACCTTAGTGACGCTCCATGTATCACCAGAAGCTGGAACCCGTTTTTCAACTTGGGGCACCATATTTGGGTTCAGATTCGACCTATAGGCACTGTCGTCCACCACCGCAGTCACAGCCTGCAGCGGCGTCGCCATGGTTACCTCCATCAACTCTCCAGACTCCACCTCCAGGAATAGAGTACGCAAGTAACGAGCCACAAGAACATTCTCTCCATTGACAGAAGGATTGCTAGAGTTTGCTGACGACATGGCAATATGGAGAATGGGGGGAAAAAGGTTATGAGAAGAAAACGATGAAGAAGGACAAGAGTTTAGTTGAGAATTTTTGCAGAAATTGAGAAGATTAAAATTGCTTGGATGAAGATTGATGATAAACACAAGGAAAAATTACTTGATTATATAACCAGTAATTAGCTGCATTAAAGGGGAATCATTACCTCGACTCGCGAAACGATACATGCAATTGGAAGGTTGGTCCTCCTCACCGCCAGAAGATACAATGAATCAAGACCACGTGTCAGTCCCCTCAGAATTCAAGAAGGCAGATTCAGATCAAACCGTCCACGTGTCTTGATGGAATACGAAAGAACTTGAAGCTAGATATTCAGAAGGGTAAGCCCGAGAGGAGAATCCCCGAAGGACACCCCGAGCTTAATACCCCGAGTTAGTCTCCCTCGAGTTATGGGTCTTCCCTCTAGAAGAAGGTCTCTCCTTCAACCTTCGAGATAGAGCACTCTATATTCTGAAGATCTACCTTGGGGCTACTGATAAGTCCATGGTTCGTATTCGGACCTCATTCATACTCGGACCAGGGCCCGAGAAGGGTCGTGGGCTCGAGGTACGCGGAAGGTGGATCCACAAGTCCATCAATCCTAATCCTTATAAGGAATGTGTATATTATGAATGTTCTACATCCTCTCAAAGATGGTAATACAGCCATCCTAAACATGGTAACACAACCATGTCCGAAATATACTTCTACTATACATGGTAATACAACTAATATCCCATAAGAGTTGTATTCATACCATAAATGCACATCTTGGTGATCTACGGATTGTAGCCATATAAATACCCTAAAGGTTTGGCAGACCTCTCCATCTAATCTCATACTACATACTTTACGCCTTAAGCAAATATACTGACTTGAGCGTCGGAGTGTCTACCCCCAGGACACCCGGGGCCTTTGTTTCGCAGATCAGTTCGAGAGCCTGGCTAGTCGTCGAAGTGTTGGTGTCCGGCATACATCAATTTGAACTGAATTGAAGTGAAATTTGTGTATTGAAAAATAGAATATGAATGTCTAAATTTACTTGAATTTGATCAAACTATATTTTACTGAACTGAACTGAATTGAAGTGAAATTTATGTATTGAAAAATATAATCGGAATGTCTAAATTTACTTGAATTGATCAAATTATATTTTACTAAATTGAACTGAACTTAATTGAACTGAATTGAATTAGATTGAATAGCTCTATTTATAAGCTCCAACAAACAAGGCCTTAATTTTATTTGCAAGTTTATAATTTCAATATTTTTATGTGTGTGAGTATGTGAATGATTTAGAAAGTATAGGATAAAAAAGGAAGGAAAAAGTAAGAATCAATGATAGCATTAAATTTTGGAGTATGAAAGAAGAGTAGCTCATATGCATTTTCATTCTTCTAATTTTACCATTTCTCTATTTTAGAGTATGGGATAGAGCATCTGTTGGAAGCAATAATATAGTCAAAAAGGGAAAATCTAGTTGAAAACTCTATTATAGAGTAACTGTTGGGCAAGCTCTAAGGAGTGTTCCTTAAAAATCAACAATGGTAAAAAATGAATAAGGAGCACTTCTTATTAAGAAAAGTTGATTTAAGGAGGTCCATTGGAGATGCCCTCAATTGGAGATGTCTATTAAGGAGTAGCTAGCTAATAAGGATTGCTTCTTAACTATCAACAATGGAAAAAATTATTAAAGAGCACTCCTTAATAAGAAAATTGGACATAGGGATGCATTAGAGATGGTTTTTTCAGGGTTTTTTCAGGAAAAACCAGATGTTATGAGGACTAGAAGGATCAGCAAAACAAGGTGGTTGACGCATATAAATCTCCTCATTTAAAAAACCATGAAAAAATGTTTTTTTAACATCAAGTTGACGGACAGTCTTTAAGAGAAATAGCAAGAGTTAGAACTAATCGCACATTAGTAGGCTTAACAACAGGACTGAAAGTTTCAAAATAGTCAATACATGTTTGCTGATGATTTTTGAAAACAACAAGTCTTGCTTTGAACCGCTCCAATGATCCATCAGAATTGTATTTAATTTTACACACCCATTTACATCCAAGCACATTGCGATAGAAGTCACGAGGTACCAACTCCCGGTACTTTTTTTAACTAATGCATTCTACTCATCTTGCATAGCCTAACGCCAATGAGAATCTTTGGACGCTTGTTTGAAATTAGAAGGTTCTTATTCTACAATATCTGATCTTAGATTCATTAACCGACGATGCTTAGAAATTTCAGCTTTAAGACGAGTAACCATTGGATGAACATTGGAAACCGACAATGAACATTGGATGAACATTGTTTGAAATAGACTCATTCAGGCACCAATGCAACATGCTCTCAGAAAATGCAACCTTGTGGCAGATGGACTTCCCAAGTTTGCTCTTGCCAACAAATGCAATCAAATGTTCACCTGGGAATTGCTGCCTTCTGATATCAAGGCTACATTTCTGTTGGATCAGTCTCAGATACCATCAATCAGATGTTAGGTACTGCTGTTGTTTGTACTAAAGTCTCCCTTCACTTTATATGGCCCCTGGAATTAGTCTAGGGTTTATTTCTTTCTATTCTATAGATGTGTCCATTCTAGTTTCACTTTTGACTACTCTCCCTAAATAAGAGCCGCCTTGAGTTTTGTTTGAAATTCTCTAATAGGTTTAGATTTTGGTTGAGTGATGTATCTTTTGTATAGAGTTAGCTAGCTCTACTCTTTTGAAAGCACTAGAGTGCTTTTTAGGACTTATGTCCTTGTAACAAAACTATGGCCATTTAAGGTATATTTGGTTTGGGAAGCCTAATACTAATATTCCCCCACTCCATGAGTGGTTTACCTTTTAAGAAAAAGAACACTGGAAACCGACGACTGATCAGAAGAAGAGACAATGAAGGTAATTAGTGATAAGTCCATGGTTCGTATTCGGACCTCGTTCATACTCGGACTAGGGCCCGAGAAGGGTCATGGGCTCGAGATATGCAGAGGATGGGTCCACGGGTCCATCATTCCTAATCCTTATAAGGAATGCGTATATTATGAATGTTCTACAAGAAATATACATCTTCTCAAAGATGGTAATTCAGCTATCCTAAAGATGGTAATACAACCATGTGCGAAATATACTTCTATTATACATGGTAATACAACCTCTATTCCCATAAGAGTTGTATTCATACCATAAATACATATCTTGGTGATCTACGGATTGTAGCCATATAAATACCCTAAGAGGTTTGGTAGACCTCTCATCTAATCTCATACTTTATACTTTACGCCTTAAGCAAATATACTGACTTGAGCGTCGGAGTGTCTATCCCCGGGACACCCGGGGCCTTTGTCTTGCAGATCAGTTCGAGAGCCTGGTTCATCGTCGAAGTGTTGGTGTCCGGCATACATCAGATAATTTGGGGACGAGTTCTTTTAAAGTGGAGGAGAATAATGAAGGGAGATATTATGAACGACTTAAGATAATTTCTTTGCCGTAAATGTTCAGCAACTTCCAAACATATTTGTCGATATATGTATGCATCGTATTGCGGATATTCTGAATCTTAGGATAATATCGAAACTAGTACTTCATTAGCAATCCAACACCCGTTGGAAGTATCTCGTTCACTAGAAAGGGACATTCTCTTGCCGGTAATATCAAATTGGTTGATTATGGATTGCACCATGTGAGCCTTATTATGGAGCCTTAATATCAAAGAGGTTCAAGACTAATGGTGGAGGAAGTGAACTCGAGATGCGTTCTTTTGAAGTGGAGGTGACTGATGTAGGATAAATTTCCGATCCGTGCCAGTTTTTATCTAAAGCCAAATCATTTTCTTTGAAGAATTCGATGTGTAATTTGCAAGAGGAAAAAAATCCATATTTGTACTAGTAGCTAGACTGTTAATATCTTAGATTTGTAGGTAGTCTGCTCTTATTTTTCTTTTCTTTTTTAGTCTGGGGAGGCTCGCCGCCGGCGGGTTTGAAAAGGCGGTAGTGACGGTATATATGATATTTTATATTAATTAATAGCCGGAATTTAATCATTAAGTTTGTTCAGGGTCATCCTAAAGGGAACTAGAAGAATTATTGCTCCGGTCAATAAATAAATTAATAAAAATCATTAAAAGGATTAAACTACGTAGTTTTGACTAAAACCACCACATAACCACCGCAAATTCACCATATTCCGGCGACTACCATTTTTATATATACCTTTTTTGTTTCTTTTAATAATGTAAATGACGGTATCGGTGAGTTCTTAATTTAGAAAGGTAATTTTCTGTGTGAACCTGAGTGAACTTGAGAAAAGATTGTAGAGGACTTACAAAAATATATGTTAATTAATAATATCACATTACCTTCAATGCCATGAATTAAATAATTAATTAGATATCATAATAAAAAATAATATATGTATTCTAAGATTGATGAATAGGGAATAAATAGATCACCCTTTTCAAACAAATATATTATTCCCTATAAATAAGTTACTTTTCTATATATGATAGAAACAAACTCATTGATTATGAATCTGTATATGATTACAAGCTAATTTTTTATATGAATAACTTCCGGATGTATTTTATTTTCAGAGGGTTTGATATTAGGTAAGGAGAGAGAAAAATATTTTGAACGTTTATGCTATTTTTAACGTTATGAATATTTTTAACATTTTTTTAAATTTACCTTTAATTAAAGGTTTATGAATAACTTATTTCGTTTAAGAAAAAGGGAACTTTGGTAAAATTTTATATTCACATTCAATAAAGTATGTTTCATTGCAATTCTTTTTTCTTGTTTTTAAAAATATTGGGTAATAAAATCCCTCTCATTTCCCCCTCCATGAGAGTTAATATTTCATTGCAATTTATAGTGTGCCTAATAAAAAATAAATTTAATCATTATTTAATTGAAATTTTCTCAATTCATTCACGTTTAGCAATGCCCAAAAAACAAAGTATGAAAATAAATAATTCAAAATACAAAATACAAATTTAAAGGCATAAATTTAAATTATAAGTTATAAAAACTTTTCTATAAGATTACAAAAGTTGGATGATCATTACACCAACAATCCTTTATCCAATTTAATTTACTATTCAAATTCATTATTTAACGAAGAGTTGAGTTTTAATAAAATATTAAAACATTTATAAATTTTTAATTTAAAAATACAATTCGAAAGTGTGTCAATCATACCGCACAACGTGCGGTCAACTTACGCTAGTTTATATAAAAATTAACCAATTAAAAATTATGATTGTACTAAACAAAAACTGGAAATTATGATTGCACTAAACAAGAAGTTAGAGTTATAAAAATTGAGGTTCATCCGCATTTTTCACAACACTTTTCTTCAGCCTTTCAATGCTTGTTTCCAAAGGGCCAGAAGTCATTTCTTAGGAAGCCCAGATTCCTTCTACAAGAGGCTGGACCTATGCCGGCCCGTATTCGTGCTACCAGAAGTCTAATCAAATCAACCAAATCCTCCAGAAAGTACACAGACTCAGCAGCAAACAGAATATACAGACAACTCATAGCCAACTGAACAACTTCAACTGAGTTCATCGCCGGCGAGTCTAAACTTGCCCATTAAATTCCACATTTCCTCATCTGGATCCGCACAATTACTGATTAATCAATGGGGAAAGGCGGTGGATGTGTGCCCAGCAGGCCAAAGGCCCAGAAATCCACCGATAACCGTCCAATTTCGCCGGAGGGTCAGAAATCTCCCGCCGCGGAATCGGAAGCGCCGCCGTCGGAGCGGAAGGTGAAGCTCTTCATCGTGTACTTCTCGATGTACGGCCACGTGGAGGGGCTGGCGATGCGGATGAAGAGAGGGGCGGAGAGCGTGGAGGGCGTGGAGGTCACTCTGTACAGAGTCCCAGAGACGCTTTCCGATGACGTGCTGGCCCAAATGCGGGCCCCGCCCAAGGACGACGCCGTCGCCGAGATTGAGTCCGCGGCGGCGCTGACGGAGGCCGATGGGATTCTGTTTGGGTTTCCGACGAGATACGGTTGCATGGCGGCGCAGATGAAGGCGTTCTTCGATTCCACCGGTGGCTTGTGGAAGGACCAGAGCCTAGCCGGAAAGCCGGCCGGATTTTTCGTTAGTACTGGGACTCAAGGAGGCGGTCAAGAGACCACTGCGTAAGTCTCGTTTTATTTTTCTGCGCCTTTTACTTTCATAATCTGATTAATTAGGGACGATGTACATAGTGAATCAGTGATGTATGCTTGCTTAACATTTTTCTTATGCAAAATTATGCTGCTTATTTTGAATTAATGTCTTGGAAAGAATGATAATGTCTGCATTTAATATAATATGCAATCTATGAATATCATATTATGATTTAAGTACATGCCTCTTATGCACCCGAAATTGAACTTCCGCTTGTTTGGGTTTAGGCAAATATTTGGTTTGGTTAGTCAAAACAGCATGCTTTACTATGCTGGCACGAGTAAGATTCCGGACTGTTATTGAATTAAGAGTCATGATTAGTGTGACTTTGTCATGTGCACTGTGTTTATCAGGGCTGATGACAGTCTTTATAAAGCCAAACAACAAATGACAGACCTTATGGTCACGCTCTCAGTGTCAATTCCTAGTGGTTCAGTTCTGTGTAGGACTTGCAATTTCATGCTAATTGAATCTCTTTGTTGTGGAAAACATTTCATTTCCACCAACTTGCACAATAATGCATGGTGGGAAAGCCACTACAGGCTAGTGAATTAGTGTTTACTGTATGTTACCTGTTAATCAGTCCTAAATTTGGATGAATCTAATGAGATGCTTGGTTGCCTCATCAATGAAAGGATCTTGCTAGCTGTTAGTTTGTATCTTGCATTGGTTTTACCTTCTTATTTATGGTTCATGATTTAAGTTTTTTTAGTAACTCCTGTTTGTAATTCGAAATTCGGTGCAGGTGGACAGCGATCACTCAATTGGCTCATCACGGGATGCTATTTGTTCCGATTGGATGCACGTTTGGAGCTGGTATGTTCAAGATGAATTCTTTGCGAGGTGGGACCCCATATGGAGCCGGAGTCTTCGCCGGAGATGGTACGAGGCAGGCGAGCGAAACCGAGTTGGCCCTTGCTGAACATCAGGGCAAGTACATGGCCATTGTTGTGAAAAAACTTGTTCAAGATTGAAAAGTTCTGTTCTCCTGCATTCCTCAAGGCTTCTGTGTTATTTTCCAGAGTGTTTTCCCAAAATCTTTGATCTTTCATTGCCCATTAATATCACCATCTGTGTACATGGTTAATTTATAGTGCCACAGTCATGTCACTTGGAAAAACAGAAGTAAATATCAAGTTGCCTGTTTTTTTGATGTTGGGTGTTAACTATGCATATGCAGTTCACTGATCTATTGACGGTTGCTCGCATTGGAAACTGAAGAAAAGGATCAAGGGCTGGTAGAGAACTGAAAATTATTCAGATAAAAGTTATAGAGAACTGGCCTAAGGTAATAATTACATTCTAATTACAATGTTAATCAAAATCGAAGTCACATAATCTATTGGAAAACTCTCCAGGCTTCTTTGAAACAGACCTACGAGACTTTTTGTAAAGAGAAAATTGTTGTAACCCAGTTCTGGAAATAATGCACATATGACACTCAGTGCTAATTTAGTGCAATTGTAATCTTTCATTCTAATTAGAAGGTAAAACCAATGCAAGATTTGGCTTTGGAGCGTCCTGAGTCTCAATCGAGCACAAAAGCTAACAACAATGGAAAAACTAAGCTTAAAAGTTGCGACGAGATTTGGCTGCACCTACTCCACGTCGGAGAAGGCCCGTCGGTGGTGCTCAGTTTCCCCACATGGCCCGTCCACTTAAAAATTCATCGATTTCTACTGCCCTGAGATATCTGATTCTATTGGCGTGATGTAAATTTCAAACCCCCCTTTTCATAATCTCGTCTTTTCATGTATTCACTGGTCGGAAGCATTAAGGCTTAATTTTCTTTACTCATTATATGCTACGATTTTTCTGGGTGTTGCTTGATTTGGAATAAAAGTCGGAGCTTTCCCTATATTTGGTCTGAAATTGTGTTATGGCGTTGTTGGGTTTTGTTTTCTTCAGTGATGTAGAAACTGAAAGTTGGGATTTTAATTTCTTACCATTGTTTTATTGGACTAAGTAACGCTTTGAGGGAGTTGAAATGTTGAGCGTTTGTATGTGGTTTTTTTTACAGAGAGAGTCTCTCGGATGAAACATTCGGTGAAGCACAGAAACAGCTTGCGGCTTTGCTTACGCCGAAGTTCAACTGTCACTTGGGTGAATTGGATGAGTCATTGACTTATGCATTTGCTGTTGGCCCTCTTTTCGTTATTTTCGAGAAATCTGATTTCGTCCGTTCTATCCTTGCTAAAACTATTGATGAATATGCTGCAATTAAGGGCAAGGAAGGTAGGAATGAAGATTTTACTCTGGGTCGATTGGATGAAATTGTTGAGAGGATGTTCTGTTCAAAAATGGAATGTCGACGTTGCATTTGCAGGTAGAAGCGGTCAAGCACGCCATTTGATGGGTTGTATCTATCAACGTCGCTTCAAGATTTCTCGAGAGCGGTGTACGCGCCAGTGAGATCGGGGGATGCGACGATGGTGGACCGTGATTTCTCGTCTAATGAAGAGGGGTTTGAAAGGGCGGTGATCAACACCATCTCTAGGCATGTTACATGGCCCGCCGTGGTGGTGTTGAATTTGAATTTTATTTCAAGTAGAAAATTTAAAGCGTATTTGTGACATCTTATATGAATTTTCAGCTGAAATTTAATAATTCTGTCCATTAGAGTATGTTCTAAGATTAGCCCAATCTAGGGTTATAATCACATTAAATAAGAACTGAGAGTTATACATGAACTATTACCAGAACTGAGTATCATATAAGCATTTTACCCTTTTATAAATATGTACTGAATTTATGGATTTATCTATCTATAATATCTATACTACTCTTTAAAACAGAATGTGTAAAGCTGATGTGTCAGCATCTCAGAATTTTGAATTATTTCTTAAACTTCACCACAATTTGACACCTCAGCTAGACTTATTTAGTTATTTTACATTTTACATAAGAAATGCGTTTATTATGAATGTTCTACAAGGAATATACATCTTCTCAAAGATGGTAATACAACCATGTCTGAAATATACTTCTATTATACATGGTAATACAACCTCTATTCCCATAAGAGTTGTATTCATACCATAAATACATATCTTGGTGATCTACGGATTGTAGCCATATGAATATCCTAAGAGGTTTGGTAGACCTCTCATCTAATCTCATACTTTATACTTTACGCCTTAAGCAAATATACTGACTTGAGCATCGGAGTGTCTATCCCCGGGACACCCGGGGCCTTTGTCTTGCAGATCAGTTCGAGAGCCTGGTTCGTCGTCGAAGTGTTGGTGTCCGGCATACATCAATTTGGCACGCCTAGTGGGACATCTCACACTCATTAACGATGTCGCCGAACCTTGTTTCCGATTTGGTCTAGCGCATTTGAAGAAGCAACTTCCCCGACAACATGTCTAACGCTGAGCAACCCAGACGAAGTGCCCGTGTACTTGGGCAAAATCCGGAGGAGAATCCAGAAACGGAGCAACCCCCTCAAGGACATGGACGTGGTCGAGGGCGCGGACAACCCAGAAGATCTCGGGCACACTTTGCCTCAGAGCCATCACCAAACTCTAACATGGGTACCGAAAAATCCAACGTTCCGATATCCATCAACCCAAATCCTGTTGGGATAACACCACCAATCTCTGGTCCAAATCCTGGTATATTCAGAGCACCTCCTTGATCAAATCCCATCGTATTCAGGATACCAGCATCCGGTTCCAATCCTGCTGTATCCAGAACCCCACATCCTGAAACAAATCCTGTTGAATCTGAAATACCAAACTTAGGTCAAAAGATTTTTATCCAAAATAAGGAGAGTTACAGCACGAACGTTAACAATTCAGATGGCCTGGATCGGGAAAATAGGTTGGGATATAATGGTCTCGATTTGATCTTCTCTCCAGAAGAACGAACACAAAGGGATCAGCAAATCTTTGCAGAAGGACAGCAGGAGGACGTTAGTCAGAGCCATCTCAGGGAAGCCTCAAACCAAACCATACAACACAGCCCGTGGGGCTCTGATCCACTTCAAATTGACCTTTCCTCGGACATTCCCCCGAGGGAAAATAGTAGGTCCAACTCGATCTTCTCTCTGGAAGGAAGAGCACGAAGAGATCGACAAATTCTTGAAGATAGACAACAAGAAGGAGAATCTGTGATAGAACACTATTATAGATACATGAATCGCGCCACGAGACGCTGTGATCAAGATGAAATCCTCTTAGTAAACTTGTACCAGATGATGGTAGGTAATAACACTCCGAGGAAGAAAAAGAAGAAGAAGGATAGTTCCCACAACAATAATAACCAAGGTGGCGGAAACAACAAAGATCCTCCCCCCACCACCATCAAATGGAGCCAACCGGGTGATCAACAATATTAATGGCTATACTGGAAAAGCAATTTCCCTAACTAAGCTGAAGGATAATGTATGGATCCTACCACATACTAAGCTGGTCAACAAGAATCTCCATTCCGAAGAAGCTATTATTTTCTCAGATAAGGATGACGTACCAAATCAGATGCTTCATTCTGATCCTCTCATAATCTCGGCAACCATACAAGATTCTTTGGTAAAAGGAGTCTTCATAGACAGTGGGAGTGGGGTAGAAATAATGTTCCAGGACTGCTTCCAGAAGTTAGGATTTACTAAAGATAACCTTAAACCTTCGGGTCCGATCTCGGGGTTCACAGGAAATCCAATAATGCCTTTCGGGGAAATCACACTCCCCGTCACAGTAGCAGAAGGAGCCAAAAGCCTAACCTATACTGCACATTTGTGGTAGTAGACACCGTCACACCCTTCAAAATTATCCTTGGCAGATTTTGGATGTGCCAAGCTAAAGCCGTATGGTCTCCTTACCATTTGATGATGAAGTTCCCAACACCACAAGGAGTAGTTTCAATCAAAGGAGACCAAGGAGTGGCGCGTTCTTGCATAATCACGGCCGCCCGTGACCCCAGAAAAGAAGATGACGATTATATGTCAAAGCATCCTCCAACTCGGGGGAAAGCGGTACTAAAAGTTTCACTAACCAACCCCGAGAAAAAGGACCAGTAACGAAGTCGAGTATGAAACTCTCAGTACCAGACTAAATCTAGCTAAAAACATGGAAATCTTCAGTGACTCACAGATCTTGGTTCAACAGGTTAAAGGCGAATATGAAACTCGAGAGTACAGTCTCCAGAAATACCTCGGGATAGTTAAGCCTCTCCTGAATCAATTCCAACATTATGAGTTGAATCTTATCCCCCGAGAAGGTAACCACAAGGCTGATGCACTTAGCAAGCTTGCCTCCTCGGACCTCAACGTAAGATCTTCTCAAGAATTGCTAATAGAAACCCCGGCGAAGAGAAGTTACGAGAAGAACAACATCATGGCTAATGACATCTCAGACACATGGAGGAACCCCTACATCGAATACCTCCAAACGGGTACCCTTCTCAAGGATAAGCACCTGGCATGGAAGGTCTGAGGAACACATGAAGGAGTCTACGGTAGCTATCAAGATCCACATACCATTATGCAAAAGCTCCTTTAGAAGAGTTATTTTTGGCCTAGGATGCTACAAGGCGCCAAAAGATATATCAATTCTTACCAACAGTGCCAGAGATTTGTTAAGATGATCCACATGCCACAGGAGAATATGATTACCATCCAAGAATCCTGGCCATTTGTTCGATGGGGCATAGATCTTGTAAGGCCTTTTCCCACGACCCCTGTTATCAACTTCTGCTGGAAAAATATTGTGGGTCGCTATGGCATCCCGAGATACATAGTGACTGATAATGGAGCACAAGTTACTAATGATCACTTCAAGAAAGGGAACAAAGAGTATAAAATGCACCGGCAGCTTGCCTCAGTATATAATCAAAAAGATAGCGGCCAAGCAGAAGTTACGGACCGAGCCTTGGTATGCAGCCTCACAAAGCGCCTCGAAGGAGCCAAAGGAAACTGGATCAAAGAATTACCAAATATGATCTGGACCCATAGAACCACACAATCTACAACAACAGGAAAGACTCCTTATAGCTTGGACTATGGGTCCGAAGCGATCATCCCCAGGGAGATTGAGTTTCCCTCTGTCCATACCTCTCAGCCAGATGATGGAAATGGCAAGGCCAACGAAGAAAACCTTTGTCTCGACCTTGACCTCCTAGAGGAGAAGAGACCAAATGCTACTATCTACAAGGCCAAGGTGAAGAAAAGATTCAAGCGCTATCACGATAGAAGAGTCTGCTTGGCTACTTTTGTTAAAGGAGACTTTGTCATAAGGTTAAACGAGAAAAGCAAGAGAAAAGTGGAAGGGAAGCTAGCCCCGAACTGGGAAGGTCCATATCGAGTTCTAGATTCCCATCCAGGGGGAGGCTACCTCTTGGAAACCTTGAAGAGGGAACCTATGCCACGAAGATGGAATGTGATTAAGTTACGAAAGTATCACAGAAGATCCAAAACTCAAGAGAGAGCCTCACAAAGGTTCGAGACTATCAAAAGTGCCCGAGAAGCCTCATCAAGGTCCGAGACCAGTATACTCTAGCACAAACGGGTACACAAACTCAAAACCCACTATTTACTTTACTTCTATTCTTAAAGTTATAAACTTAGATTGAAGTCATGATATTTTTATACCTATCCTTATAATAAGCAATCTTTAAATTCCTTTTCTAAAAAGAGGATTGTTGTCTTAAGTATAATATTGATTGCTGTTCAAAACAATATACTTTATAAAGTATATGATTGGTCAACTTATAAGTTGTTTGGATCCAATATTCAAACACCAATCGTTTTGAATAAAAGAGATAGGTTCGAGATAAAGTACTTCAAAAAAGTGCTTGATTGAGGTCTACAGACCAAAAGGGCAGACGTGCTCGAAAATCAATCATCTCAACATAAAGAGGAGAAACCTCAAAAACAAAAGTTGAAGTTCATATCAAAGGTGTTATTACATCAGAATATGATACTTCTAAAAAAGTCCCTCAAAAGGGCACACATAGAGGAAAAACCTCGAACCTAAGTAGTTCATATCAAAGGTGTTATTACATCAGAATATGATACTTCTAAAAAAATCCCTCAAAAGGGCATACATAGAGGAAAAACCTCGAACACTGATAGCTCCTATCAAAGGTGTTATTACATCAAAATATGATACTTCTAAAACAAGACCCTCAAAAGGGCACATGAGAGGCTAAACCTCGAACCTAAAAAGGACATATCAAAGGTGTTACTACATCAGAATATGGTACTTTTAAATATACCCAATAGGGTTTCCCAGGACTTCACCAGAAGTGACACTTGAGAGATGGGCTATTGTCAACTTTTCTACACGCTGTGACATTAAAGGCCTTGGCAAAAGATGCCCGAGGAAGAAGCCCAACAACATCAAGTACGCAGAGTGTTCATCATGGACAACTGCGAAGATCTGATCCCGGAGTATCTTAGCTTGGCATAAGCTCCTTTCCAGTAAATCATGAGACCGAGGTTCATGTGCAAAGGATTGCAGGCTTTGAAGTTGACGAGGAGATGCCGAGACTAATCCACCTTATTTATGGAAATCACCTCTTCAAGAGAAGGTAATTCAGGATACTTAGCTTTAATAAGCCTTTGTAAGTCTCCTGATGTTACTATCTTCTTGGAGGGATCCAATGCACCCAAAAACTCGGCCCCAGGGATCCAGCGTTTAGCAGTCAGAGCAAAGAGCTTATCAGCAGCATCTGGATGAGAAAAGATCTCCTCCATCAACTTTTTCTTCTTCTCGGATTGGCATAGTTGCAAGACGCTACCCAAAATCTCATGCAGTTCAGAGGAGTGGAATAAATCCCCATACTCCTCCCTATGGCTCTGAAACTCAGAGCTACAAGCAAGGAAAGCACTCCAAAGCTTTAGAAGTCGTTTAACCTCCTCTGAATCCTTCTCCTCGGGTAGATTTTGCAACAACTCCTCGACGATATCTCGATAAGTTCCCAGCTCTTTCTCTTGAGACTTCTTTGCCGACAGCAGATCTATATTCTCAGCCTCCAATTGCTTCACCCTGGTTTCCAGTTGAGTCACATCCAATGGAGTCTAAATAGGGTTCGCAAAAGATTTAGCTGTCACAGATGAAAGGGCAGCCTCCATCTTTACCTTCTCAGCCTTGAAGGACCGGCACTTCCTATGTAATTCCATCACGAAATCAAACAAGTGACGAATCACATCAATAGCTCGAGGCCCTACCATGGACAGATCCGCCATCAGCAGCGAAATAAAAGGAATATTAAAACCTGGCATTCAAGATATCTATACAGTATGATAAGAAAAATAAATACCTCCGAAACGAAGGGATATTTCTTAGAAGACCTCCGAGAAGTCTGATCATCCTCTTCCTTTGGGCAGCTCAGATAGTATTTTAACTTCTTCAAAGAAACATCCTCAGAGTCCACCAACTCAAGGTCAGATTCATCATCTTCGGAAGACTCCTCCGCCACCGGTTCCACCTCCTCGGACTGTACTTCCTCGGATTCCTCTGCTTCCTCATCTATGGCCCGGAGTATAGCCTTCCCTTTCTTGATCTTTTTCTTTGGAGGAGATGTTGTACATATATAAAGATAAACTTCAGCATATGACACAAGAAAAACATATTATATGACAACAGTATATGACTAGAAGAGTTACCTGAAGAAGACCGACTAGAAGAATATTCACCATTATTCCGAGGAGACTTTCTCGGACCCCCTTTCCTGGCCTTCTTCTTTCTTTCCTGGATTTTATCAAGGAGGGCCCAATTCCGATCAGGCTTCAAAAAGCTGGAAGTAGATTTCGACGGAGGAACATCCAACAGGTACGAGTAAGTGATACTAGGCCACTGCCATACAGAGCCATGTGAGCCCAGAACAAAATCCTTTCTTTGAAGGGTAATGTCCTCCTTTAGGAGTTCCTCAATGATGCCCTTCAAGTGATCAGGGATGATGAAAACTCTGTCACGAGCTATAGCATCCTTCGGACGGGGATGCAAATCAGGGACCTCGTACTTGCTCCGGTCAAAAGTGAAACAGTCTGCCTCCCACACACCACTGTTATCAGGAAACGTAATGGGTTTTCTCTTCCTCGGAGTCAGGGTAATGTACTCGTAAGTCTCAAAAGAGAATAACGTATACAGACCGCTAAATAAATCCAGGCTTGGATCGTAGTTCTTCCGAGCGTACTAGGAAATTAACGCCATGATCAACACTACCACATTGGAATGTATTTGACTTGGATGCAGTTGATGATGTTGCAGGAATTCATGAAATAAAGGGGGGAAGGGAAAAATTATTCCTTGCTGTAAAAACCTCCCGTAAAGTACCCCTCTAGTGGGGCTCACCAGATCTTTGATAGGAACTTCTCCATCCTCGAGCTTCAAGCCAGCTTCAAGAGGATATGACAGCCTGCAAGACCGCAGATACCTTAGCGTCCTTTCATCAACCACTTTGGCGACACCATTCACACCATCAGAGGCCGGAACCCGTTTATCAACTTGGGGCTCCGCATTAGGGTCCATCTCCGACCTAGAGGCACCGTCATCTGCCACTACAGTTACCGCCTGCAGCGGTGAAGCGACGGTAACTTCCATTAGCTCCCCAGCCTCGACTTCCAGAAACAAGATGCTCAAGTCACGGTCAGCTGGGGCTCTGTTTTCAACAACATTCTCCATATTGCCAGGGGGAACGCTGGAACTTGTTGAAGTCATGGCAATATAGAGAATGGGGGGAAGAGAATATATGAGGAAAAGGAGATAAATTTGAAGGAAATTTCTTTGGAAGCTTGAAATGCAGAGAAGGAAAAGTTTAAAATTGATTGGATGAGGATTGAGGATGAAAGGAAAAAATTACTTGGTTATATAACCAGTAATTAGCAATCATTTAAGTGGAGTAATTACCTCGACTCGCGAAACGATACAAGTAATTGGAAGGTTGGTCATCCTCACCACCAGAAGATACTATGAACCAAGACCCTGTGTCAGTTTCCTCAGATTTCAAGAAGGCAAATTTAGATCCAATCGTCCATGTGTCCTGATGGAATACGAAAGAAATTGAAGCTAGATATTCATAAGGGTAAGCACGAGAAGAGAATCCCCGAAGGACATCCCGAGCTTAATACCCCGAGTTATTCTCCCTCGAGTTATTGGTCTTCTCTCGAGAAGCAAGTCTCTCCTTCAAACCTTCGAGATAGAGCACTCTATATTCTGAAGATCTACCTTGGGGCTACTGATAAGTCCATGGTTCGTATTCGGACCTCGTTCATACTCGGACCAGAGCCCGAGAAGGGTCACGGGCTCGAGATACGCAGAGGATGGGTCCACGGGTCCATGAATCCTAATCCTTATAAGAAATGCGTTTATTATGAATGTTCTACAAGGAATATACATCTTCTCAAAGATGGTAATACAACCATGTCTGAAATATACTTCTATTATACATGGTAATACAACCTCTATTCCCATAAGAGTTGTATTCATACCATAAATACATATCTTGGTGATCTACGGATTGTAGCCATATAAATACCCTAAGAGGTTTGGTAGACCTCTCATCTAATCTCATACTTTATACTTTACGCCTTAAGCAAGTATACTGACTTGAGCGTCGGATTGTCTATCTCCGGGACACCCGGGGCCTTTGACTTGCAGATCAGTTCGAGAGCCTGGTTCGTCGTCAAAGTGTTGGTGTCCGGCATACATCAATTAGGAGAAGAAACACTCGGATGAATGATCAATGGGGAAGGTAAATTAGAGGGTGACGGAGCATGCTAGAATTAGTAGACTGAAGCTCGGGAGACTTAGATACAGCTGGACTGCGAAACGGGCTAGACGCAGGAGACTGACAGTCAGGATAGACTAACTCAGTAACCCAAACCTGATCAACAAGAGAATCAGAAGGGGATGAAGGACTCGACCTATCAACAATTTGTGTCAACACGGGTTTTCTTAGCCTAGATAATCAACCTTTCAACTCCGTAAACTTAGCCAAACTAGCTTGCATAACATGTGACTCTAAACGAACCCAAATACCATGAGAAGCATGCAGTTCATGAACATCAACAAAACATTTTGAGATATTGTAGCAAATATCCAAGTCTTAATTTGCTGATCAACACGTAGATGTTCAGAAAATTATGGATTTGGTATCATATTCCCACTCATATCATAAGTTAAATAAGTGGGAAGAGATGTAGTACCATCAACAAAGTCGAGTAGCTGATGAGAGACCAGCTGACAGGTAATTTATGTCTTCCAAAGCAAGTAATCTTTTGGCGGCGATAGTTGAACGGTGACTAAGTTGGACGGATTTGGAGCTGACAAATTTGGCATGGAGAATGCGTGATGTCCATAAGAAGAAACAGACCCAAATGTAGAGTCGGGACAACTGGCTGGACTGACCCCACATGAGTAGCAATGTTTCCAAGACCATGTCGATTTGTTACAGGAAAAGTAACAAACTAGGATTTTGGACCGCCAGAGAGATTCTGGAAAACTGGCAAAGCTACGTGAGGATGAACAGATGGCAACGTCACAGAATTGGAAGTAGAAGAAATGGTGGCAGCATGGAGGTTCTGCTGCAAAACTTGATTCAGAACTGCTGGCGGAATTGGGACTACTGCAACTAGGTACTACTACTAACAGTTGAAGCAAGAAGGAATTGCGTCGCTTGAATGGGGTAATCAACGGTGGTGATTGAATGAACACCGGCTGACGATGCAAAGCCTTGTGGTGGATCACTACGAACCTGATCGGCCATGATATTACCGGCGGTGATGCTCCCTTGCCTTGGAGCGGCGGCGTGTGAGTACAACTCACCGTGAGAACCAACTGTGATGAGTGATGGAGACGCACATGTCAGAGAGGCGACAGCGGATCGGTGATCTGAAACTCGATTTGGAATGGTGGTGCCGGAACAGTCGTCGACGGTAGAAGATTGGATTCCCGACGAAGCTGCAGTAGTAGGGACGGTCGATCGATCTGGGGTGAATACCGAATGGACCCCGATTGAAGCGTCGATGAATCAACTGATGATTCAAGATACATCGATGAAGTGGCAGTGGCAGCGGAATGGAAAGGTGATCGGCCGTCATCGCTAGGTAGTGACCCAGCTTGATGGAGAAGGCCATCGGCTGGGCAGATTTGCTGGAGACGGGCCCGATCTTGTCAGAAAGTTGGACATTAGAGAAAAGAAAATTTTATTTTCTATTTTTTTTCAAAAATAAAACCTAAAATCTTGATATCATGTACAGATAATGATAAAAATATACCAATGTGATATATCTGTCTCTCATATATATACTCAATATTTACATAAAAAATATAAAAAAATATGTACTAGAGTTTACTCTAATAATTATTAGGATTTAGGACTAATAAAACATCTTTTATGCACGCGAGACACGGTCCAGCAGTTCTTAGCGTAGTAACAAAACAACTAGTAGACAATATTAAAAATATTTGGTTTGTCACATTATCACTTTTACTACTCCTTCCGCTAATAGAATGGCCTAGTTACCAATTTAGGAAGGTTTTTAGTTAATGGCTTAGTTTCCACTTTTAGCAATATTCCTTCATTCACAACCACACATTTTACTTTCCCAATAATCTATACAATCTCCACCATTCATTTTGCTCTCCTTTGTAATTGTGCCAATAAAACTAGACCATTGTATAAAAGTCGGAGGGAGTATATACACTTCGATATTTTAATATTATTTTGGAGCTATATTTAGACAGTATCTAACACCATATTTGAAGTATTCAATTTCCTCTCTTTTACGAAACAGTAACAACTCATTCAAACCAGGTCTGGGGAGGAGGTAGCCGCCGGCTCTACTGCCTGTGGGCTTGACTCCCCTTCCCTTTACCCCTAAATGTCTATCTCAGCCACCCCTTTTCTCAACCCCCTAACCCAGAAATCCTTTCGCCACCGACAAGCTACAATGGGCGTTTAAAATCATATCCGACTTTTATCAATCCCTATTTCGAGAGTTTATTTTCGGTCATCTGCATCCTCAGCCACGGTGAGGCCCCACCAGAACACTAAGGATGTCGGTCATCCCTCTCGGACGGGCTTTCATGTTTTTTCCCTCAGATTTGATGATCCCTGACTCCCACCAGCCAAATTAAGTGGTAACAGCAATGGATCTGCAACGATTTTTCACCGAAGGGGTAGAATCTCTCCACACGCATTGGGCACGCGCCGGCGCCACGCGCAACCGCCGGTGTCCCACACCACCACCGTCAACTCACATGTGGCTCCTTAATGTTCGGAACGGTTTTCCTCTTTTTATTTTATTTTATTTCCTTCTGTAGTTTTTTTGGATGTTTTGATACTTCTTTAGCTTTATTAGAATTTAAGATGAATAATGGGGTATGTGCTTTGATCTGGTTTTTTTATAGAGTATTGAATTGGTCTGTTGTTTGCCGGTATATTTTCTGACCTGTCCTTTGATTGGAAAATATACTGATCTAATTCAATAGATAGACAGGAGAAATCCGATTCAGGGGAAGTTTTTGACTCTCCATATGGCGATTCTTTCGGATTCAGATATGTAGTCGGTACAGGTATATATGTCTTTAAACATCTCCTTGATGAGGATGGGCGGCATACTAACGTCTTGATAATGTGTGAACAAACTAGAAAGTCTCTTACAGTCATAGAGAACCACACCACGAGAAATGAGATTGTCATACTTTAGGCTATTACCGGCCTGATCATAGCAAGGAATGAGATAATCTTGTACCGGTAGAGCAAGGACGATAGTGTTTAGTGAGTACTGAGACTTTCTAGAGAGTTACCATATTGTTTGGGATGTCGATCAACTGTGGTCAGTATGCATTTGGCATCTGAAACTTTCCGAAAGCGCTTCTGGTTATAACCATAACCCTTCAGACCCCTCTTTGTAGTAAGGTTTGATAGGCTATTACCGGCCTTTTGATATGTTGTTAGCGTCATTGATGCAGAGATTATCTGATAATTTCACATTCTCATGAAATTCTCTGTAATCATACAAATAGGGTACGGAGGAGACTCATAGATAGACATAGTTTTAGATTCTCCTCCTAATCTCACAAACTGCCTCAATTTTGGAAATTAATGTACACGCGTTGAGGATGTGGTAAAAGCCCATATACTCCACTCCACTATGGTGTAGTTTAAATTAAAAAAATAAGTACCCAATTTAACAATATCACTAAATTTACGTTTAAAAATAATGTAACTCCCCACATATATCACACGAATCCAACAAATATCACACTTCTACTCAATTTCTTCGACAATCGAGCACCCTCAATTTATTAATTAACATGGTTCTTTAACACTAGCACTGAATTTACGTTTTAAAATAATGTCACTCACTCACTCCCCACATATATCATACGAATCCAACAAATATCACACTTCTACTCAATTTCTTTGACAATCGAGCACCCTCAATTTATTAATTAACATGGTTTCTTTAAGTTTTGATCCGTTTTACTAATGTAGTTTGGATTCAAATGTACGTGGTGCTGTGGACTGTAGTTTTATTTCGAAGGTAACGGAGATGGACCAGAACATCCAATTTTTCCCCTTCTTTTTACCGTCCCATCCAATTTTTTTCAAGAGAAGATTTCCTAGAACTTCCAAAGTGTGTATACATTTTAATTTATATAGTGTAACTTTTAATTTGAATTATATATTTTATTACATAATCATTTTAAATTTATATTAGTTTTGGAATAGACCGTCTATATTATAGTAATAATATAGACGGCCTATTTCTGCAATTAAAATAGGAAGCGACTCCTCTTTACCAAATAGTTTTTACGTGGCTCCTTTTTAGCAATATAGAGAAATTGCATCACAGACCCTCCTCCATAAATATATATACCATATTTCTATTTTTTATTTTACAAAACTTTCTGAAATCGTCGTTCCCAATTTCTCATCACCAAACCCTCTTTCAATCGTTGTTCCCAATCTGCGCAATCCAAGGCGCAATCGATTGGGCATTAATCCAATCTCTGATTCAGGTATTAATCCGACTATTCGTGTTCTTCGCTGTAGAAGCCAAACTCCATCTCCTCGGCGTTGCAGTCGAGGGCACTCCGGATCCATGATGAAACGAGGGAGCGGTGGCGGTGGTCCGGGAAGTAGTGGAAGGACAGCCGGAACTCGCGCAGAGGGATGGATTTGGGGCGGTAGTGGAAGATCCGGGTGATGCGGTTAGCCATGGCGATGTGGTTTGTTGGGCTTCTGTAATTGGTTTCGTCGAGGTAGAACTCGAGGACGGGGATGAAATTTTGTCTTGTTATGAAATTTATGTGTTTAGCTTGAAAACTAAACTGCTTAATGTGGTTTCCGTCTGCATATGAAATTTTATGTGTTTAACTTGAAAACTAGGTTTCTTGATTTATATTGAAACTTGATTATTTATTGTGAAAACTGTGGTGTTTGTAAAACTTGATTTTTAATGTGAAAACTGTGATTGTGAAAACTTGGTTATTAAGGTTGAAAACTACAGTGATTGTGGAAACTATATTTTTTAGGCTGAAAACTGTGATGTTTGTAAACTTGATTGTTTAGGTTGAAAACTGTTTTTATTGTGAAAACTTGATTGTTTAGGTTGAAACTTTGGTGTTTGCGAAACTTGATTATTTATTGTGAAAACTGTGAAGATTGTGAAAACTTAATTATTTAGGCTGAAAACTAGAGTGATTGTAGAAACTTGATTTTTTAGGCTGAAAATTGTGGTTTTTGTGAAATTTGATTGTTTAAGTTGAAAGCTGTGATGGTTGTGAATTTTTAGGCTGAAAACTTTGGTGAAACTTGACTATACTTAACACAACATTATTTAACCTAAACACCCTAGTTTTTATGTACCTAAAATCTGATTTTATAATATGGAAACTTGTCAATCTAACGTGAATTCTTTTGTGTTTACAAGTGTTTAAAATACAAAAATTATATTAGCTGATTTGAATACATATTCTTTGCGTGAACAGTGCCGTGAATAGTACTTTTTCCAAATTTTGCAAATAAGGACCTCCTTCCTTCCATATTGTAATGTAGTCCTTGGTCTATATTATAGTTATGATATACGCAGTCACTCCAGAGACCAACTCTTTAAATTTTAATGTGAAATTACTTAAATTTTTGAACCAAAACGTGTTTTACTATATGATTGGTTTAAAATAATTAACATTTTATCATAAAAATGTATCATTTAAGTTCAATTATATAGTGATAGTTCCATAGCATTTAAAAAGTTGGTCTTTCAAGATAGCTTGCACTTTTTTCAAAACACAGGCCATCCAATCTAATAACTACACTCATTTTACTTAAAATGTGGAGAAAATTAATATATTGAGTAAAATGTTTATTTATGATATCATAAAAAAATAAATTTACACTTCAGAACCCAACATTTGAAGTGTACTGATGTACTAAAAATCAACGAAACAATCTGCACTTTATTTGATGAAAACAATTATAGAGCTGTGGCTGCAAAAGGTCTTATTTTAAGCACCAACTGGTTCAGTGGCTTTCTTCAGCCAGGCCATCTCAGATTCACCCAAATGAGGGGCAAGGATTTCTCTGCATTTGGAGTGGTAATCATTCAGCCACTCAATTTCTTCAGGCACCAGAAAGCTTAGGTCTATCAACTTTGTCTGGTAAGGCGCCTGAAAACATGAACATGAAACATCAAAAACATCAGACGTGGCTAAAGGGTCGGAGCATTAATTCAACAATAGCAATGCTGTACACTCACCCATGTTATATGCTCAAAGGTTAAGTAATCTTTTGCACCAAATTTGAACTTTGTATCAGCTTCCTTGATGATGAGCACATTCTCCAGTCTTACACCAAAGTTCCCATCTTCGTAATAACCAGGCTCTGGGAAATGAAAATTATAATCAGATTCCCAACACACTCAAATCCATATAAAACAGTTCACTAAATTTACTATGAAATCATGATACTGACCGTCTGTTACTGTCATTGAAACTTGTAGTGGCACGTTACGAGTTGCGGGCCTGAAACTAATTTGGTGGGGTCCTAAAAGATAGAAGATTTTAGGAAATTAGATGAATATATAATTAACATGTAGTGAGATAAGAATCACCATTCAGTATATACCTTCATGAACATTCAAGTAAGACCCGATTCCATGACCAGTCCCATGCCTATAGTCAAGACCATACTTCCACAATGGCAACCGAGCGAGAATATCAAGAGTATTTCCTGGAAAGTAATGGAACAGGGATATAATTGAATTTCTCATAATACCACCTGGTGTTTCTCCAAGCATAAAGAAAAAGTTTTAAAAAAGACTTATAGTATCACTATTCATACCATGGGTTCCACTGGGAAATCGGGCGTTCCCCAAACCAATATGACCCTTGAGAACCTATAATAGTATTATGTCAATGCTCAGCCAAAAGAGCAGTATAAATATAAAAACCAATAAATCAAATGAGCATGGTTTGATACTGACTGCAGTATAACATGCTTTCTCGTGAGTTGTGGGCTTTCCAAAGTGAACGGTTCTTGTTATATCTGTTGTTCCATCCAAGTACTTCAAAAACAAAAACACTCCGTTAATTAGGCCAGATTTGGTGGTGGATCGAAGACACGCAGATTGGAAAATTTTGAAAATCATTTGGCCAAGCAATAATTTATGGTAGTAGTAAACCTGAGCTCCCGAGTCACAGAGGTACATGCTATTAGGATCCAGTTCAGCGCAAGTTTCAGGTTCAGGACCATAGTGAATAATTGCACCATTGGGACCAACAGACGAAATAGTTGGAAAGCTCAATCCTCTAAAGTGCTACATTAGAAAAGGAGAAAAGTAGGTTTAAAAGCTCTTCATAAAAGACATGAAAAACAACCATGACCACAAATTACTGCATATGATTACCTCTTTTGATGCACGGAACTGCTCTAACTTATCACTCACAGTGACTTCGGTTAGTTTCCTGCTGTTCCTGCACTTGTTTAAAATTGTGCAAGTGAAAACAGTCTTATTACATTAATCAGATGGTAAATGGACACCATGACCAACAAAATGATCTCTTTCACTATCATCTATTGACAACATCCCCCTGAGCATACATAATTTTCCTGACATTAACTTTATAGTTATATCTTTCAGGCTTACATGTAGTGACAATGCTCAAACCTTAGTTCGACTATGTGAGACTGCCAATAGTGAATGAATTTTTGACTAAGTTCTGTCAAGACACATTACTTTCTGTGTGAGTTAAAATGTGGCATTTTCTACTTCTACAGTACACTGCCAATCAAATCACCTTCACTTATCTATACAAGTAAAAATTATGTGATGCAAATGTCCCAGCCATGTTCCTGACCCAGGCTTGTGCTTATGTTCATCATAAATCATAAGCCCCCAATATTCCTAATACCTATGTAACAAAGAAGTAGAAATTTACGCACTTATTCTTGTTTTCACTCTCAGCCTCCAAAAAGTACCCCGAAGCACCATATAAGTCTTGCATCTGCAGATAGGGGGAATAAGTTATCTCGCATCATTTTTATCCCTCGAGAGTTTGACTGTACCTGTGTGTCTAGCCAGGAAAGATACTGCACAACAGCTGCCCCGTCACGAATATGTGCATTTTTAAGTCCTTCCATCTCAACAGGGTTCTAAAATCACATAAATAACCAAAACAGATTACACAAAAAAAAAGTCATGATAATTGGTGAAGCGTAGACCTATAACAAAAAGTAAACACAGTATCCATCTACAATACTTGACATTAGACATTACCTTCAAAGCTTTGGCAAGAGCCAAAGGTGATTGCTGCAAGAGAACCTTTTCTGGGTTAAGTTTTGCATACAAAGCGAAACAGCAATTCCCAGGATCCACCCAAATGAGGTCGTTGCTACTTCCACCATTTTGGCCTGTACATTACAATAATCTTCAGCTCAGAATCATTATATTTTATATTGAAAGAAAGCAAATTTTAGCAAAACCTTACTGGAAGCGGGGGTAAGTTGATCAGATGCAAGTAGGGTCACATCTGAGGCAACATCACCATATTCTCGAACGTCAATGCCATTTTCCTCCATACATGCAATTATCTAAACACATCACACATATTTATCAAAGACACGTCTCAAAATATGAATAGATTTGAAACAAATGCTCTAAGAACCAACCTCAGACGATAACTTCCTTTTGTCAACATAAAGGAAGGCTGAAGCTAATGTTACCACAGCAAATGCATGAGCAACAGGGCAGTAGGATACATCAGAACCACGAATATTATAAAGCCATGCAACCTGTAAGCATGCACTTAGATTAAATTTAAACATAAGAAATAAACAATACTCAAGGAAAAACACAGAGCCTATTCCCTTACCTCATCAAGAGTTGCAATCACAATTCCACGAGCTTTTTCCTGCACAAGCTTATCCCTTAAATCTTTTAACTTGTCAGAAACTGAACAGCCAGAAAATTCAAGAGGATGCACAACAACAGGATTTAGCTCAAGTGTTGGTCTGCTCTTCCACACTTGATCCACCAAATTTGTCGAAGTTTGAACCAATTTCTGCTCCTTTTTACTGAAGGAACTCTCCCAAGTCTGTGCAGTTCTCACTGAAACACACCATGGATCAACACCAATAGCAGCCCCTTTGGGTAGATTCTGAAATGACAGAAAGCAGATATCAGTTAATATTGTTCAATTTAAAACTCCAATCTTAACAGGAAAAGGACTCACATCTGAGAGCCAGACATCCACAGGAGGGTCCTCTCCTCCTCGCATGAGCTTCCACTGGTCACTAAGCTGTTGCTTGGCCTGCAGAAAGTAGCGGCCATCGGTCCACAACCGCGCATCATCAATTGTCACAAGTGCCAATCCTGCAGCAAATGTGAAACAACATAAGCATGGAAAACATCAAACTATAATTTGAGTCAAAACTTAAGTGATAATGAATCTTGATACATTCATAAGCAACGTATATTCCCAAAGTATCAATTTTTCAAAGTCAAGACATTCAGCAGCACTCAGACTCAATCACTTTTTTGACTTGAATAAAGTCCATCACTAAAAAAGAACGCTCTTTTCTAAACATGGATTTAGTACAGAAACTTACCAGCACTCCCAGTGAAACCAGATACGAACTCGCGCCGCTTGTCTCTGGCGGATACATATTCGCTCTGCAAAAAATTGGATCATCAAAATTCAGATTTTATACAAATTGGATTAATCAATTCATACAAGAATTTAGAATCAAGATTGACAGAAAGGGAACCTGATGATAGTCTTCGGAAGGGACGACGAGGGCGTGAAGAGGAGGGGAATGGGAGGCCATCAGGGACCTCAAGGAAGCCAGAGTCGCCGCCATCTCGGTGAATTTCAGACTGATGCTTTGGCTTATTGTTTATTTCAAATGCGCTAAATACAAAAGGGACTGATTGATTTACGCTAACGTAGGACCTTATCGAAGTAGTAGTTTTGGTAGTACTGTACAAGGAATCCCTACTCGACCTGTTTAGAACTTCAAAAAGATCACGAATTTGTATTCGCTTGGGCTTGTCCTAATAATCTATACTTTCTTTTTTAATACAACTTCTATCATCAAAACAAAATTGTACAATCAGGGCACATTTGCCTGGGTCATTTCTTACTTAACTGAACTGAATTAATTGAATTATATTGAACTGAAATAAAATGAACTAAATTCAATCTAAATGAAAACTAATGTATTAAAAAATAAAATTAATATATTTAAATTTACCTGAATTATTCAAATTATATTTTGTTGAAATGAACTGAATTGAACTAAAATACTCTACTTATAAACTACAGCAAATAGGGTCTTGGAACAAGTTTAATGGTTTCTTATAATAGAGATTCTATTTGACACACGACCTTTTAGGGCCTGTTTAGTACAACTTATCTGAATATTTTTCAGTTCAGTTCAGTTCAGTTCAGTATTTTTCAGTTCAGTTCAGTTCAGTATTTTTCATTCCAGTTCAGTATTTTTCAGTTCAGCTCAGTATTTTTCAGTTCAGTGCATTGTGCTTTAAAAAAATTAAACAAATTAAATGGTAATAATTCAACACAATTCAATCCAGTTTAGAAAAAATATAATTTATTTCAATTCAGTTCAACGAAAATATAATTCAATGATTTTAAATTCATATTGAAAATCCAGTTCATTTCAGTTGTGTGTAGTTCAATTCAGTTCATTTTAGTTAAGTATGGTTCAACTCGGTTCATTTCAGTTAAGTGTAGTCCAATTCAGTTCAGTTGGTTCACTTCAGTTCAACTCAGTTCAGTGTAGTTCAGTTTAGTTCTATTTCTATTCTTGATAAAATACAACCTCATTTAGTTATATCAATGCATTGATCGTTTTTTTCGATTCAGTTCAATGAAAATATAATTTATATATTTTAAGTTCATATGGAAAATCCAGTTCAGTTAAGTGTAGTTTAATTCAGTTCAATTCAGTTCAGTGTAGTTCAATTCAGTTCTGTTTTATATTCTTGATAAAATACAGCCTCATTTAGGTGCATCAATGCATTGATCGTTTTCTTCAATTCAGTTCAATTATAGCTCAGTATGATTCAGTTCAATTAAGTTTAATTGGATTGGTCCAATTAAGTTTAGTTCAGTATGATTCGGTTCAATTCAGTTCAAGTCAGTTCAGAATTGATGAAATATGATTTGATAAACATTTTCTAATTAAATTATATCAATGCATACTTTTGTAAGTTCAACTTAATTAAGTTTGGTGCTAATAAAATTTTACTTGATAATATATAGCACAATTTGGCTATATCAATTCAAAATTTTTTTTTTTAAAGCAAACCACCATTGGTGGGGGGATTTATTTGGCACCCCAAACCTCAATAGGCAAAGCCTAAGTTTGTTACAAATAAGGGATAAACCCTAGGAAGCATCTAAGCTTCACAAAAGAATATCTAGCACTATATTAGTGAATCTTTAGATAAAAAATTGACAAGGGGAGCAATTTAGTGATCGAGTAAACAAATACTGAAACACAATTTAGCCACCCTTGAATTTCAAATCTAAGATTTTCAAAGCTAGAATATTTACATTGGCCCAAAAAAACCAAAATTGGTTCAAAAAATGGCCCTGAAAATGCTAACTGAAAGTGAGTACTGAGAGTGTCATATTTCATCTGGCCTAAGCAGTTTTTAGAGTCATCTGGCCTAAGCAGTAAATTACTTCTGGCCTGAGCAGAAGAGCATTTGCCTGAGCAGTGTTTGCTGGAAGCATCTGACAATATCCTGAAATTAAAAGGCCTCAAAAAACCTGAAAGCATAAGAAACAAGTGAGTCTGTTCAAATTAATATGAGATTCTTAGAATTGACTACTCCAATTCTGTCAAGGTTGATCAGACCTCTTATTTCTGGTGGGATTTGATCCATCAGTAAGGTTGCACTTCTAGCCTCAGTTAAGCAAAATTTAGCCAAACTGTCAGCCACCCTATTAGCTTCTCTTAAAACGTGTGATAATTTAAATTCAGAGGAGAGATAGCTAAATATATGAGTGCATAGGGAGTAGTGCCTCCAATCACATTTATATGGCTTGTAAGAACCAATGACAGCTTGATAGCAATCTGATTCAACATTAACCTGGTGAAGGTTCAGTTCTAATGCAGCTATGATGCCATGCCTAATTGCTATCAGCTCAGCATTTAAAATTGAGAGTGAAGTAGTGTGTATCATTCTCAGAAGTATTACTGCCCCCCTGTGGTTTCTAATGACAATTCCAAGTCCACATCTACCATTAAGAAAGGTAGCATCAACATTTACTTTATAACCAGTATCAGGGGGATGCCATTTGATTATTCTAACTGGCCTTGGCCTCCTAATCCTAAGAATAGGAATTAATTTAGCACTGATCAGAAAGGTGTTCCTATCTCTATTTTCAGAGAGAAGTTTGGCTGTAAATATTAGAGATGCCTGTTTCAGAATAAGAGCATGTATATCAGCAGTAGAGATTTTTTTCTCATCATAAAAAAGTTGATTTCTCCCGATCCACAGTTGCCAGAAAGTGATCATCATAATAACTTTGATCACCTCAGTGTGAGTCTTGGAAAAACCTTGATATGATAGGTGAAAATTCAATCTACTTGTGATATTTAATAAGGTAGGAACCTGCATGACCAGAGTATTGTGCATTACTTGCCAGACCTGTAAGCTATTTTGACAGTCATTGAAATAGTGGTTAAGTGTATCACTATTGGAACAAAACAGGCATTTTGAGGGCAGGGAAAAACCAATTTTTGTGAGAATGTTATCAAAAGGTAAAAAGTTATTTTTCATTCTCCACAAAAAAATTGCAATCTTTTTAGGGATCTTGGAGTTCCAAACCTGCTGGAAAATTAAATTTGTTTGCCCTTTGTTCCTGAGAGACTGATATGCTGATTTGATTGAAAAATCTCCATCCCAGCCAGGCTTCCATATCAGTCTGTCCTGATGATTGGGTGAGATGTCAGCCTCCTGCAAAAGAAGAGAAATATTGGTAGCAAATTTCTGCTCCATCTGGTTAGTGTAAAATGTTTTGCTTGTTATAAACTGGCCTACTGTCAAGTTTGGGAAGGGTATTCTGGGGTGATTCCAGTGATAATACAGTGCACCTATTCCTAGCCAATTTGAATTCCAAAAAGAGCTTGTCCCTGTTCCACAAATTACTTATGAATGAGAATTAGCATGCTGGGTAATATTGCAGATCCTCTTCCATGTTGGAGAATTTTTGTAAGATTCAGGGATTGACCATAAATGTCTGGTCCACAGAGTTTCATTTTTTTGTAGCTTCCACCACAACTTACATGAGAATGCCTGAACTACAGCTCTAATATCCCTTAGTCCCACTCCATTTTCTACTGTTGGAAGTGCCAGTTCAGACCATCTCCTCCAACATCTCTTTTGACCTAACTCAGTTTGTCCCCAGAAAAAATTGGCAGCCAACCTCTCCATTATTTTTAGGATCAAATTTGGTGGTTTCAGTACTGAAAAAATGTGAGTTGGGATAACCATAAGAACATGGTTAATGAGGATCATCCTACCAGCTTGAGTCAACCACTGGTGTTTCCAGTTGAGTAGGGGCTTTTCCATTTTTTTCAATCAGGCCATGGTAATATCTGACAAGGTTCCTTCCATAAAAAATGGGGGCTCCTAGATATGTAAAAGGTAGGGAACCTATTTTTATACCCAAAATTCTCTTAATAATGTTTTTCCTTGTCAGTGGTGTTCCAGGATGAGCATAAAATTTATGATTTTTCATAGCTTATTTTCTGGCCAGAAACTGCCTCATAAGCAAACAGAAAGTGCCTAATCTCCTCAGATTTTTGTTACTACTATTTAGGAAAATGGCTGTATCATCAGCATACATCAAATGGCTGACTGAAGGAGCATTTCTTGGCATTATGAAGTGGTCAAGGTAGTGGATTGAAAACAGCTCTTTAATTCCTCTAGAGAAGGCTTCTGTCACTATATTGTATAGGAATGGGGAAATAGGGTCACCCTGTTTAATCCCTCTGCTTGAGTGGAAAAATCCAGTTGCAATCCCATTTATAAGAACTGAAAACCATGCTGACTCTATATTCTGCATTATGAGTCTGACAAAAAATCCATGGAATCCAAATTGGAGCATTACTGAGTTGAGAAAGGCCCATGATACTCTATCAAAGGCCTTTTGCATGTCTAGTTTTATGATCATATTCCCATACTTCTGATTTATGGGCAGCAGCCTAGCCATTTCCATCATTTGTAAAATATTGTCTGAAATGTCTTTCCCTTGCATGAAGCCTGATTGTTCTTCAGAAATTATGGATGGCATGAGTGGCTTGAGTCTGTCCATTAAAATTTTTGAGAAGATCTTGTTTAAGAAGTTGGACAGACTAATTGGCCTAAAATCCCCAAAGACACTAGGGTTAGTTTTTTTTTGGAATTAAGGCCAGCCAAGTACTAGAAATGGCTCTTGGCAACTTTGTCCCAGCCATGAATTCTAGTGCAGCTTGGTAGAGGTCCTTGTGTATAATCTCCCAGAAACTTGTGTAGAACAGACCAGTGAAACTATCAGAGCCTGCTGCACTGTCTTTATTGAGATCAAATGTGGCTTTTCTGAGTTCTTTCATTTCCAAATCTTTCAGAAGTTCATTGTTATCCTGATCAGTAATTATCTTGGGAATGACTGCCATGAAGTGCTTCATATATTGGCCACTGAGATCTGAGTCCTCCTTATCCTCATTTAATAACTGTTCATAGAAAGTGGCAGCCTCATTCTGAATTTCTGAAATGTCTGAAATCCATGCTCCTGCCCTGTCCTTGATCTTTGTGATTTTTGCTATGCATCTCTTTTCTTTGACTGAATTGTGGAAGAATTTTGAGTTGGCATCACCCTCCTGTAACCACTTTATTCTGGCCTTCTGCTTCCAGAAAGATACGCTTTCCTTCTCAGCATTGATGAGGTTGGTTCTACTTTCATTCAGAAGTGTGAGATCCTAATCTGAGCCAGTTTCTTGAAATTTCTCTTCCAATTCAGAAACTCTTGCCTCTGCTTGTAACAAATTTTGGTGAACATTACCAAATGTATTTTTGTTCCATGGGATCAAAGTGGATTTTAACCTTTTCAGCTTAAAAACCATATTGACCATCCCAGTGTACTGACTTGGAAGTTTCCAGTTATCTTTAACTATCTCATGGAATCCAGCTCAATTCAACCACATTTCTTGGAACCTGAAAGGCTTTGGTATGGATTGTATGGAGTTTTGGATGGTGACTAGGAGTGGATTATGGTCTGATGTGGTCCTATTCAGCACATGAATGGATGAGTGGGGGAATTCGGTGATCCAATCAAGACTGGCCATACCTCTATCTTGTTTCTGTAACAGCCTATCTCCCTTTGTCCTATGGTTGGTCCAGGTAAACTGATTGCCCACTGTTGGAATATTTTGTAGCTGTAAAGCATCTATGAAACCACTTAACTCCCTAATACTGGCCAGTGGAGGTCTATGTGTACCTTTCCTTTCTAAGACAGATGCAACTGTATTAAAGTCTCCTACATACATTGTAGGCTGACATGATATTTTTTCAAGGTCAGACCATAACTGGAGCCTAGGAGTTCTAGTAATTTGGGCATAAACAAAAATAGAGTGCCAAGACTCCATTAAGGTCATTTCTGTGAAATTAATCTGTAAGTACTGATCAGACTCAAAAATGACATCAATAGTGAAATGATTTCTATAGAAAATCCAGATTTTGGCAGATGCAGCAGCAATGCAGTTTTGAAAACCTATATCATGCTGTAAATTCCTAATTTCATCTCTATCATGCATTGGTTCTATTAAGCATAGGATGGAAATATTATGTATTAAAAGTAATGTTCTGAGTCTATCAAGAGAGGAGCCATATCCTCTAATGTTCCAGACTAGCATTTTGGTTTTAAAACTATTCATTTAAAATAAATAATTTTTTGTTTTGGTCTAAGAATTCTACTGATGCTATCAGTGAGAGACTTAGTATCTGAGGTAGGTTGAGAGTTACCTGTTGTTGAGCTTTTTTCAGAGAGTTGTTGCTGTTCTTTTTGATTGGGAGATGTCTGACCTTCTCTTTGTTGGCTTAGCTGTTCAGGAGGCCAGCTATTGTGCTCTTGAGAATCATCAAAGTCTTCTGAGCTATCCTCACTGGAGTCCTGCAAAAGATCAAAAGAGTTTGACAGTTCTATAGGCTTATAAGGCACCATGGTAAGGTTTTGTGATATCTGTGCTGTGTGAGTAATAAAAGGCTGATGAGGGAGTGATGTTGTGTGTGTGGGAGTTTTCACAAGCTTTTTCCTGCTTGCTAGATCTAGATCATCTAGGGAGTAAAAAGATAGCTGTGGCTTCTTCATCCCAACAAAGTCATTGACTCCTACACTTGGTTTGTATAGGACCATTCTCTTATCACTTTCATTGCTTTTTTGATGGACCTTCACCCAAGTTTGATCTTTCTGCTGGGGAGTAAGGCCTGAGCTCCCTGCTTTCTCAGTGTGTTTTGGGGTTGCTGCCTGTTTAGCCTCATGCCTGGATGATGACTTGTGTAAGCTCTCCTGCCAAGCCTTCTTTAGCTCGGGATGAAGGATCCTGCAGTTGCCATTGTCATGGCCAAGCTTTCTGCAATGCTGACAATACAATGGGATACTATGGTACTCCAATTCACAGTCTTTGTGATCTTCAATGGAACCTATGAGGATGGAAGGCATCAGCTCTTTGGTGACATCTAGTTCAACGCAAATCTTCAGTGAGGAAGGTCTGATGATGTGAGTGGTGGCTGAGTCCATTTTAATGAATTTTCCGATGGGGTTACCCACGTCTTGGATGAGAGTGTTGTTGTAGTAGTAGAGTGGTATATCTCGGACTGTGACCCAAACAGGAATGACAGAAGATTCGTATTCCGGCGAGAAGTCCGGCGACCACTTGAGAACCTTCATGGATGCTCCCGCCACCGGCCAGAACGCTTTAAGCCAGCATCGTTGATAGTCCTCCTCCGATGTGAATATGATGAGGACGTGTTTTTAGTCGAGGGATCCGAGCTGAAATCGGCCGGAAAATCCCATTTTCTGGAAGGCTGCTTGTATGGTTATCATCGAAGGTTTGGCTCGCTGAAACTTGCCGATCAGCGCATATTGGTAGTGTTTGGACAGAGTCTGGACTGATTCCTTCGTATAGAGACATGCCGGTTTGCCATTGTAATTGGTGATTGGCCGGATTTCTGGGTTGGAAGGGAGTGGGGAAAGAGATGCAGGGGGGTTTGAGCCGGTAAGAATTTGGGAATAAGATTTTCCGGCGGAGAAGCCGCCGGATTGGGGTGGCGTTGCCCCCATAGGAGATCGTTATGTGGCCGTTATCAGTAGGATTCTGTGTCTAACAGTAAGAAAGGGGTGAAAAAGAGGTGTGGTTTCAGCATAAAGGTGGCGCGTGCAACTCACTCGAAGAGAGAGGTCAGAGCGCAAAAATCATCATCTATTAACCATGATTGTCTTCGAAATTCTCGGGTAACGTAAAAAATTGCATTAGGCTATATCAATTCAATTCAATAAAGTTCAGTTCAGTATACTTCAGTTCAATAAAGTTTAGTTCAGTATATTTCAGTTCAATTATGTTTAACTTCTATGATAATGATGAAATATAAATTTGATGAAATTTAGCTAATGTCAATGTAGTGATTTGTTTCTTCAATTCAGTTTTGTTCAATTAAGTTCAATTCAATATACTTCAATGGCTTGTTTTTTAATAAGAATTTTAAATATACATATATGTTATATAAAAGACTCAAATCTATTTTTCAGTTCAATTCAGTTCAGTTCAGTATTTTTCAGTTCAGTTCAGTATTTTTCAGTTTAGTTCAGTTCAGTTCAGTATTTTCAGTTCAGTTCAGTGCAGTTCAGATCAGTTCAGTTCAGTTCATGCGTATTAAACATGCCCTTAGAGCAAGTCCAACAGTTTCTCCATTCATATTCTCCATAATAGGGAAGCAAACCTCATATTCTCTATATTTTTCACCTCAAACCCAACAGTCTCACCATTTTTCATTCCCTAAAATTCTATATTTCTTACATATGTATCCAATCTTCTTCTATTTTTAGGGCCTCATTGCCAGCGTTTTTTCTGTAAAGCAGTTCAGTTCAGTTCAGTATTTTTTCAGTTTAGCTCAGTATTTTTAAATATATTTCAGTTCAGTTCAGTATTTTTTTTTCAGTTCATTTCAGTATATTTATATTTTTCAGTTCAGTTCCATTTTTTTTCCAGTTTAGTTCAGTTCGAAAAAAATGTTTTTTAATTTTTCACTTCAGTTTTATTCAGATAAATATTTTACATTTTTTTAGTTCAGTAAATTTCTTCTATATTTTTTATTATAGATCTCTACAATTTTTTCAGTTCAGTTCAGTATATATTCAGTTTAATTTAATCCAGTTCAATTCAGTTCATTTAATTTGGTTATGAACAAATGTGATTGGATGAATTTAAGTGTTATTCAGTCGTATAATTACTATGTTCAATACCTTCAATTATATTCGGTTCAATTAGTGTTTACTAGATGAATACAAGTTCATTGTTTGTGAATACGACAAAATGGAGTAATCTTTATACGCTAGTGGTTCTATCACATTCTGAATATTTTTTTAACAGGTTCAGTTCAATTTAATTAATATTAAGTCTATTTCAATCATGTACAAGTGTTTATTGATCAATTTAATTTTAATTTAGTTACACTGTTATTTTCTTGAATACATTAAACTTTACTTCAATTTAATTCAATTTAGTTATAAGTAAATGTAATTTGATAAAATTAGTTGCATTAAGCCATTATTTCAATATATTACACTTTATTCTGTTCAATTTCTATTCAATTATGTACAATTCAGCTCATTTTATTTTTCAATAATAATTTTTGTTGCTATATTTAATTTTTTTCAATTCAGTTCAAATATATATATATATATATATTTTTTTTTTCAGTTCAGTTAAGTTCAGTATATTTATATTTTTTCAGTTCAATTCAACATATTTCAGTTCAGTTCAATATATTTATATTTTTTCAATTCAGTTCAGTATTTTATATTTTTCAGTTCAGTTCAATATATTTATATTTTTTTCAATTCAATTCAGTATTTTTAAATTTTTTTCAGTTAAGTTCAGTTTTTTTTTTCATTTCAGTAAGAAATAATCTCTAACAAACAGGGTCTTAGTATCTTAACTTTATACTGCCAATTCCTTATGTGAAATGACTGTATAAATATCTTGCCAACATCCATAATGATAAACTTCACATCAATAAGGAAGGCAAATCAATCATTTCACGAATTAAATATAAACAAATCAAATAAATTAATATCAATACAAATTATTTGTAAGGATGAGAATTTAAAAGGTAAATCAAGCATTTTACGAATTAAATATATACAAATCAGGTAAATTAATATCAAATCATACAAATTAATTGTAAGGTTGAGAATTTGGAAGACAAATCAAGGCTGAGATAAATATGTACTAAAAAAAAAGGCTGAGATAAAAGGAAGGGAACTAAAAGGGGTGGGAATGAGTAGCATCTGATAAATTAAAGCATTAACATTCTATGATTATAGCACGTTTTAGTGAGTTTTTTTTTAAACCCCATTCTTGAAACTAGTTTCGAAAATAATACCCTCTTGATACTGATTTCACAACTAGTACTCTCAATGTCATGGTGGAACTACACCTATGACATGGATCTTACGTGTACAAAACCTAGATATGTTTAATGCATAAATTTTCGTAAGTTCTATATCTAATTTTAAAAAGTTTGTAACTACATGTAAATTTTTTAGAGTATGGCCTCTCAAAATAATTTGAATTTATTCCAATTTAGTTCAAATAAAATATGATGTTATGAAATTTAGTTTAATCTAGTAATGCGTTAATTTTTATTTTATTTTATTTTGGTTTAGTTTAGATCAATTCATTTTGTAACAATTCTATGAAACTGCTTACGTCACGTACAATAATTCTTCATCGCTTTCACCCCTTGTTATCTGCACAGACTATTAATTCTCTAGATCCTGCATTTATTGTGGTAATTACTCTGAAATGTTCATATAATATCTTGATTTGATTTGATTTAATTAAACGGGGGATTTTTTTTTTGGAATTGATTCTATTGTTACAGTTACGATTAGGGATGATTATGGGTCGAGTCTAAGCAGGGACCAGTTAGATCCATACCCGACTCATGAAAATATAATCGAGACTCAAACCCGACCCATACCCGATGGATCGAAAAACTGAGACCCAAACCCATACCCGATGGGTCTATTGGGTCCCAGGGTTTTAAATGAGTCCTTAATAAATCTAAATTTTTCGCTAATTTATGTAATATTAATATATTATAGTAGAAATTTCGAGATGAAAGTCAAAATTTTAATTACCGATCCTAAATAAACATCAATATGAAATAAAAAATTTCGTTTAAACTTCTAAATAGTCTAAGGAGATACATATACCACATATATATAATACATATCCAAGAAAAGCACACTTTATCTTTTATTATGTATATATTAAATAGCAGAGAATGATGGCATAAATATTGTTTTCTCCGCCCATTGTCCGCCTCCAAAATATCTTTTAAAACAAGAAACGACAATATTTTTTGCTCCAATGATCAAAAGAAGAACTGGTATGAAACAGGGCAATATGCCATTTAAATACCTTGGAATCCCAGTCTTTACAAGAAGAAACAAGGTTATTTACTACCAGCCAATGCTTGAAAGACTAGAGAATGCCATAGCGAACTGGAAAAACAAATGGCTCTCAATCGGTGGGAAAATCATACTGCTAAATCATGTTTTCCTCGCTATTCCAACCCATATATTCACAGTGTTGGATCCTCCTAAAGTAGTTATAAAGAAGATTGAGGTGATGGCTTCAAAATTCTTCTGGGTGAATCCAATTTTGGACAAAGGAAAATCTGGCGTAAATGGGGCAGAATGGCTTATCACACTCAGAGAATGGACTAGGTTTTCGGGACATTAGAGCAGTGGTAAAGTCCTTTTCGTGCAAATTATGGTGGAAGCTACATAAGAACAAAGCAATCTGGACAGCTTACTTGTGGTCTCTTCCAAAGACGTACAAAACGTCACATACATGGAGAAGAATATGCGTTTGTAACAGAATTTGCAAACACCCAATCAAAGGTGATTGTAGGAGAAGGATCATCTCCCTTCCGGTTTGCGAATTGGACAGGGAATGGACCGCTGGCCTATGAACTAGATGATTTAGATAGCATTCCATTTGAAAATATTTCTGTGTCAGAATTCGGTGAAAATAAAGTGCTATACATGACCACCTTGGAGCCTATACTGGCTACCATACACCTTTCTTTTTTGCAGGAATTCAAAATAGAACATGTCCATGAAGATGTTCTGGTTTGGAAGCCTTCAACCAACGGGGATTTCTCGATCAAATCAGCATACCATGCATGCTCTGAGAGCAAGACAAGGCGAGCAAACAACTATAAATCAGGTATGGACACAAAAACTCCCACCTCAAATAGCTGTTTTTGTTTGGAGAATACACAACATGCTTCTGCCATTTGAGGATGTGATTATGAAATTTGGAATCAACTTGCCATCCAGATGCTTGTTCTGTAATAACTTAGACTCTTTAGATTACTTCTTCAATGATTGTTCAATAAACATGCAGGTTCTAGAATATATGCAATCATTGTTACAAATGCCAGTACCGGTCTTTGTTTCTGCACATCACAGGCTTAAATACTATCTAGAGTACAAGGGCAAATCCAAAACTGACACAAAGGTAACCATTACTACTATGGGTATATCTTTGTGGAATATATGGACAAGGACACTAGTGGAGGTAGAGAGCCCCCACAGCGGTAATCCGGGGTATACACGGCGGTTGGACCTGCCGCTACTAGAACTGCCGGCCATCGGCGGTCCAGTTTTGCACGGCGGAAGGACCCGTCGTGCATAGTTTTCGAACTCGAAAACTAAGAAGGCAGTGCTTTACGAAAAGTAAACTTCAAACATGGCGTTTTGGTCCCAGAGCTTAAGTAGAAAGTTACGAGTAGAAACCTGACATAGTCACGACTCGAAAACAAACATGTCAGCAACGTAACGACTCGTAATGTTTGAGTACATAATATAATGTTTACGAGTAGCAATTTTAGTGTTCTCCTAAGATACGATATCGTAACTTATTGAATATGAGCAACTGAATTTCACCATATTTTGCTACACTTTTTCAAGCTCGCAATATGTGTCTATGAGGAGCAATTTTGAATCATTCTCTCGAAACCGTAAATAAGAAACATTAGAACATTTTCCATTTCTAAACCAGGTTGAACATAATTTGAAGAAGTTCCCTAATAGGGCTGCAAGTAGGGTTTGACTGGGTTTCATGTAGTTTCGATGTCGAACAAAAAATGCAGAACGGTACAGGTTCTCGAAATTGAAACAAGTTGTTTTAGGTTTGTAATTGTTATCTATTCGGTCGTGTAATAGAGTATTGACTTAAAAATGTTTCGAAACCGAAAGTTGGATGACTAGTGCATTTAAGTTCGAAATCGAAAAAGTGGTGACGCTAATGTATTTGGTTGGCTTTATCGGGTGTAAAGTAGGGGATGCCACTGGATTGGTTCTATATTATACACCTATTTTTCGAATTCGAAACCCGGGGGTGGCCATGTTTACGAAATCGTAAATATGTTCAATTAAAATAGTTTTCTTTTAGGGTGACTAATAATGATGCCGGAATCGTGCAATTTCAGAACCGAGATGATGCAAAACCCAAAATACAAAATAAAAATGACCCATATTTAATCAAGCCAACCATTGGCGATATCCAAAATACATAATGCACCATAGCATGTAATGAATCGATAAAAAAATGACCGCTATTGTAGCAAAAGATCAAATATTTCTAGGGCATCATGGCCATGGCAAAGAAAAAATATTCAACATTACAAACAAACCACCACACAATCTACGTCACATGACATGTTCTTACTAATGTTATTTTGAAATTCGTGCTCCCCGAACATTTAGCACGTAAGACGCAAAGTTGTTGATAACGGTCTACATGTTATCAAGTGTGTAAGGAGTCGAGTCCTTCTTGAAAAGCTAGTCAATAAATGTAGCATAAAAAATAAGTTAAACAAACATGATTGGGCTAACAAGTATAATAATACAAGTTAGAAATAATGTAGTAAGTACTAACCGATTCAAAGTTGTTGTTCAACTTAGCAGAAGAGACAACTTGAAGTGCCGTCGCCATTGTGAAATAGCCACATTCCGAACAACTATTTTGCTTCTTGTACTAGTTAAAAAAAGCACTAGTACTTACCATTGGTAGGCATATGCATTCTAAATTCATGGTACATAAATTAGTAGCGTTAGCTAACCTTGATTTCATGAACCCCGAAAGCCGATTGACCCTTGGGATTGACAAACTCCAATGCTTGCTTTGTTATCTCAACAAAAGAAGGGATTGGTGCATGGTGTAGAGAATCAATCCAATACACTTGTTTAGTTGTTAATGACAACCAAACGCCAATGTCCCCTAATTCAACACATTAACAAATTAATTTAGTTAACTAGGGATGCTTGTATTGAAAGAAAAATGTAGCCCATTTAGGTTTCACTTACTTGTGGAGTAGGGGCAACAAGAAGAGTACTTTTGTAGGATCAATTAGACCAACTTTCAAGTAGCCTAGTCGTTCTTCGCGAGAATGTACAACCTCTTAATTATGCTCGGGGCATAGAAAACCAATCCAAGGCCGACCAAGACTTTGTGCAACGCTATGTAAGAAGCTTCATTCAAGAAAATGACCAAGGATTGTTAACTAACATTTGCGGTTTGATAAATGACAAAATAAAGCGACTCGGAAACAAACATTATGAATTAGAAAACGTACCATTGAAATAGTGACATAAGAGTCTCTGTTATCATGTCAAACCTCCACAAGTCTTCAAAGTCCACCCAACACAGCGTAATAAGTTTGCCAACTCCAAATATGGGTTTAGGAGAAGGGAAGTCGTACGTCCCAAGTTGGTTGTGGTTGGATATCTTCTCAAACAATAGTCTAAGGGAAGGAGGCATGTCCTTCACATTCGCCTCTACTGGTTTCGTAGTTGAATCAATAGCAAAGATGCGTTTACCATTGACTAGTGGTGGTGGACATAGATTGGTTGGCTCATCCTCCCCTAAGCCCTCTACCCTAATCAACCTCCTAGGCCACATCAAAAGCTTTCCCTTTGTTCCCTTTAGTAATCAGTTCGATGGTTCGGGAATAGGCAACAATGCATTTTCAAAGAAGATGTCTAAAATGGAAACAACACTTAAGCCCTCCGGCACGTCCTTATGGTGATGTTTTCTAATTGACTCCTCAAAAATGTCATTTGCTACTAAAAATGGGGGTTTCGAATTTCCAAGGTCAACGTAGAGCAAGCATGCATAAGATCCCTTCATAATAAAATGAAAAAATGTAATAGTACTTCATTAATATCTAGTTACATAAGTACTTATATGTTGTAGAGATTAAAAGAATGTACTTGAACATACTTAGATTAAGGATAGTTTACTAACCATCGATTCACGGTTTCCTTCAGGCAGACTTGGGTCCACGTAGGGCTGAAAAGGAAGATCGCCGAGCACATCCTCGAGTTCATCTTCTATTGGAGAAGCGGGTAAAGGGTCATGAAGACATGGTTCACGAACAAGTGAATCGGGCTCGGTCGGTTCCCAACGTGTGGTGATGTGTTCGAGGTCTTTTGAGAGTTTAGTGCTACTACTTTTAGCAAGCATGTGAAGGGCAATGTCTCGCTTCCCTTGGCTTGCTTTGATCTCCTTTATCTCCTCGTACAACTTCTTAATCAAGCTATCGTTAGACGGCTTTGATTTCTCACTCTTGTTAAGGAGATATTGCTTTGAGACATAAGAACCACAAGTCCTAATTCAACCAGGATGCTCACCATGACCCAAAGATTCACTTAAGATGTCGAATCCCTCCTTGGATGGTTCAAAGACCCCCTTATCGGCCTTGTCCTTGTTTGACTCCTAGCAAAGTTAATGGCCAAAACAAAATATGAGTTGTAACTATAGAAATGGTGTACTTAAAAGAAGAACTTCAAACTAATACAACTAAACTTACAAGATCTCTCAAAAAAGTGGTCATCTCCTGCTTATCACCGTATCCACCACCCTTCTTTTCCCTAGCTTTGAGATATAACTCGAAGTTCTTAATCTCATCAACACACATCGGTTGGGTTGTATTCCTCGCCTCCGCCTTGGGCATCCCGCCCACAACCTTCTCTTTGATTCTTTGCTCTCTATCTTCATTCACAAATCGTTGCACCGCTAATTGCATCCCACCCTGGCTCATTCGATGTGGCAATTTGTTGCCTTTGGCATTCTCACTATTAGTTGCATGCAACCCCTAATTTGTAATGTCAAGATAAATGTTGCACAAGTTAGTGACATGTCAAAGTTTAGATGAAATAATATCCACTTTTAAGCACTACGATATTTATTCAAGCACTTACATCGTCATAATATCCTTGGGCATGCTTCTTGAAGAACTACCAACTTTGCTCCAGAATGGTTGTGTATATGAGTCTAGGGTTCAAGTGTTTCTTCTCTCCAAACACATAGTCTCGAGCAAGCATTGCACGATAATCTCTTGCAATCTTCCCCAACCTTTGCATGGTCTTTTCTTGGAGAAGTTCAATGTTAGGTGCATCGATTATAAATGGACGCTGGAGCATACATAAGCATTAAGGTTATGGTGTTAGTTGTTATTTATGAACATATATAATACATGACATTTATTAAAATAATACGTAACTTACCATGCATTCGTCGACAAGCCTTTCCTTCATAGGCTTAGGTACTAGAGGCCAATCGTTGTACTTAATATCTATAAGTGTTCTAGCCGTCTTTCCCACCCAACTAGCCCATTTGCTCCTCTCTCGTCAGATTGGCTCGCCAAGTTCATTGAATTGCATCGGTGTTAGAACACATTTCTTCATCCTTCTCATGATTTCGTGGCAATAAATCCTTGGTCGCAACGTAGCTCCATCTAGTGCATTCTCCGATTCTCGAGCGGCTTGTGTCATAGCCCTCTTAGCCGATTTTTTAGGAGCCTTCTTTTTTAGGGGAGCCATGAGATACCTTAAACAAAAGTCATTACATATTAGATCATGGGATTTGTTTACATGATAACAATACGAACTAGTATGCAACAATAGAAGCACTATATATGTATTATTCTATTGAATACATCTAGGGCACATTAAGCTAACATAAATGCACAACATTAATTGAAACCTAGGGTTGTATTTTCAAAGTTCATGTCATTTGAGCTAGGGTTTAAATGAAATTGTTTCATATGCCATTAAAGTTAAATATGTAGGGATTATGGTTTCTAGCAATCAAAAAACTCGAACATATGCATTTGGGAGTGTTTGATATGTGAAAAAAAAGATTACCCATAAAAAACTAACCTAGGAAAACACAAAAACTAGTGCAACAACTTGAATCTACTTGCATTTGAATCAAGATTAAAATAAAATTCATGGAACGAGCTCATATCATATATGAAGCACAATGAGATCTACATATAAACGAAATTACTTAGCTCTATGAAATTTGTTCATAGGTAACCCAATTATTGTGTTGAACAAAATAACAGAAATTAAATCTCACCAACACAATACTGTGAATATGAATTTGTGAGATGGTGAGGGTGTGGATTTGGGATGGAAGATTGATGTAGAAGATCTAGATATGAGATATATAGTATGTATGGAATAAAGTAGGTTTGATGATAGATAGAAATGTGAGGGAAATAACCTTAGCATTCCCACTTGTAGACATTTATATAGATGCTTGGAATTTTCAAATGGCGTTGAGTTTTCAATTTCGAAAAGACCCTGTATTTCACATATATTGCTAATTTTTCGCCATCGTAGATGTTGTTTCTCAATATTTTTTATTAAATTAATTGAACATATCCCCTACCACGTTTTCGAGTCTAATTAACAGGCTAGAAACACAAATTTAGTCGTGACTTTTAAGATTTCGAAAACTCAATTCTGGCATAGGTATCACATGAGGAAAAGAATTCAAAAACACGTTACTTTTGATGCACATAAACCTGTTGAATTCCGGGTGATAACACGGGGATTACACTGGTGGAAATGTAACCATGTACACAAGTTTCCGACTTCGGAAAGTAAAGGCATCCATTTAAACTTAATTTTATTGGAGAAAAATTCTTCAACGCTAGATTCGAATTCGAAAAACTTTAAGTTAGATCATCTATTAAACAACAGAAATCAAAAATATGTTGTGACAAACTGATTAGTTTCTTTTTCGGGTAGCAAGTCGGGTAACCCACTGCTTGGACATCAACAAAATATTCTAAGGTTACGAACTCGAAAACAAATATGAATACAGTTTTCGATTTTGAAAATTTGGTAAAATTTAATATTTACTTTTTAGAGCGTGTGTTCGGGCATTACTCTATTGAAATGGAGTAGAGGGTGAAAATATTACATGTCATGTTTAAGAATTCGAAAATGTAAAATTAGTTTTGTTTTTCGAAATCGCAAACAAAACGATATTTAATTAGTTAATACTTGCAAGTTCGAAAATGTTATTTAGCATAAATAAAAAACGGGTCGACCCAACTTGATCATCATTCTGCTACGCACAAAACCCCCAAATCTCCATCACGATAAACCCTAACCCATCACAAAACCAGGCCGATCTGCTCATGGCGCGCACCAAACAGATCGCGGGGAGGTGTGAAAGTGGCCGAGTGGTGAAACGACAAGCACCGCTTCCGCCGCGTCGACAGAAGCAACCAGTTCATCGGCATCCAGCTAGCCGGAAAAGGTCAAACATTCAGATCAACGACACCGCGGCACGGTCATCTGCTGTAGAATCCAATGAGGAGAGCGAGGAAGACTTGGGTGCTGAGATTTTGAAGAGGCAGATGGAAACCAAACAGGTTGCAGGTAAGGGGAAGGGTAAGGGAAAAATTGTTGAGCCTGAATCAGAGGATTCCAGTGAATCTGAGGAAAGCAGTGATGATGGAGATGATGAAGGGAGCACAGAAGAAGTAGAAGGTGATGAGCAAGAGAGTGGTGGGGCGGAAGAGGTTGAGCAGTCTGCAGAAAAGAATTCAAGTGAGGAAGAGGTGGAGAAGGCTGGAAAGTCAACTAAGAGGGTGGCTGATCAGGGGAAGAAGAAGGGTGAGGCAGGAAAGAGGGTTCTTGATGATGATGAGGTGATAGGGGCTAGTGTAAACGCCACAAGGTTGGGGAAGAAAAAGCATAGCAAGAAAGGCGATGAGGAAGAGGGTTGCTATTTCTTCAGCCCGGAGGCAAAGGCAAGGTACATCAAGCATATCATAAGACCTTTAACAGGGACAAAGGTTTTGAAGCTTCACACCAAGATCGGTAAATCTCTTGCCTATGTGTTAGATTATATCAAACCGTCTCATTTGGATAAGTTAATTACACTGGATGCTCCAGTGTACCCCGATGCTGTGAGGCAGTTTTATGCCAATTTAGGGCGTAATCTGAATGAGCGTGATTATTCTAAGGTAGTTGGGATTATAATACCGGTGACAAAGTATACTATAAATGCTGTTTTAGGATTACCTTGGAAAAGCTATCCAGCCTTGGCAGGGGAGACTAGCGGTGTAGTTTATGATAACTACTACGATCACAGCAACCCATAGATCCCGTCGAGCTTGGTTTGGAGTTCTTCCACGCAGAACCACCTAAGGGTGATGGAGCAGGGAAAGCGGTGAAATACGAATTGTGCATCTGTCTAGTGAGCACCGCATAGTTTTTGAGTAAATATGTGGAAATGTGTTGCCGACAGGTGGACATGTGTGCGAGCCAACAATAGCAACGTGCATGCTTTTCTATTACATCATTCGCGGTTTGCTAGTCAATCCTGGCCATGCAGTTGCCGAGTACATGAAGAAGGCGGCAAAGCACAGCACCAAGCAATTTCCCTATGGTTCATTGATTACAAAGCTCATGAAGATGCAAGGCTTCGTCCCAGTTGATGCACCGATCATGAATCGAGTGTACGACGAGAAATGGATCCAGCATTGCCACTTGGAGCTTGATCTTGAAACAAATAAGTACAAGAAAAAACTAGTTGCTAGTGGCGTGGCTGCTCGAACTGCGAAGAGGAAGAGGGACGCCGAAGATGGTCCTGCTACATCACTTTCGGAATGTGAGTATATTTATATTAATGGTTGTGAATTTCTTTTACGATACTTGTAATGTCATACCTACCATGTGTATTCCAGGGTTGAAGCTGAAGAAAATGATGGGGAAGTTGATGAGGATTTGGGAGTGCTTTGATGACCCGCTAGAGAAGCAAGAGGAGGAGCTTGAAGAGGTTGTTAGGATGCAGGATAAAATCATCGAGGAATTCAAGCTGGACATAGTATTGTCACCTGGTCCCGAGTCTGATTTCAGTACTCTCCCGGAGTCGAGTGACGATGAGGAAGCCCCGGTCGACCAAGAGAACATCGCAAAATTGGTTAAAGAAGATGGTGGCTTGACAAGAAATGCAGATGAGGCGCCCCCGGCCGAGACAGTTGTAGGTGATGGGCACGAGATCGGTTCTGGTACTGGAGCTGAAGAGGAGACACCTGCTAGTGCTATTATTGTTGAGACAGTTGCTAATTTCTCATGCACTAGGCAGGAAGAACCTGATCAAACTGTAGAAACCAGCCCGCTTGCCAACATGTCCGACAAAGCCTGAATTGTTTCATTTGTTAACTGTTTGAATTGATTTTATTTGTGTAATTCGACATTTCAGAATTGTTTGTGTATTTTGAATTTCTTTCTATTCTCTATTAAAGCTATGGGTTTAAACATTCTAATGTTTGTGTAGTTGACATGTGCCAAAATTTTCCGTGCCAAAAATTGTTGTGCCAAAAATTGCCGTGCCAAAAATTGATGTGCCAAATATTTTCCGTGCCAAAATCAAAATACAAAGCAGTTTCGACAGAGAAAATATGGTGAAGGTAACGGGTTTCCGAGTTCGGAAAATAATTTTTGTTATTTTAGATTCTAAATCTATGAATTTGATATGTTTTCGATGTCGAAGGGTGTTAATTTTCATCTTGATCATCCTAGTCAAGCAAACCCACGCCAAGCCAAAACCCTCATTCACAAAACCCTAAACCCACGCCATGCATAACCCTGAACCCATAATTTGGGAAAACTGTGATTAAGGCCGGTTTAAGTTTCATAATTTGAAAGTATGGTGTAACTGTTACATACTTTCTAAAAAGGGAGGTATTTTACTAACCTATGTTGATATAATTTAATTGTTTACGTAAAGACATTTTATACCCCTATTTTGGTATTATAATTTGTTAAACTAAATTAAGTTTAGTTTTGTGGACTCTGAATTTGATGTAATATGTATTCAGTCATGGCTAATACTAACAATATTTGTTAAATTTCAATTTCATTCACATTGAGATGCTTACCGGCCAAGTAAACTAAGAAACTTACCATACTACATTAAAACTAGTTACACGTGTGTGCTACTAATGTTCCCTATAGAATGCCAATTACTTTTGTCTGGCTATGTATCTATCATATGTACTGCAAGCATTCTTTTATATCACTCTTGTTGAATCGTTACTCGGCATTTGTACTGTTATATTGAGCTAATCTATATTACTCACATAATATCTGCACTACTCTGTTTATATTTATTAAATAACGTTAATATATGTAAAGTTGAATTCTTTAAATTAATAATACACATGCTTACGCACATTGGTTGGTAACTTGTCACAAAATTCATTACATTTTGCTTTATTTTCATTTCATAGTAACTTTATTGACATATTTGGGTAGTAAAATGTAACCAAAAAAGATAGATCAAATGTTTCTAATAGAAAATATTGAGAAAGTAGCTAGTTTGCTATGTCGAAACGTATTGGATCATTTTAACCCATGAAATATACCCTAAACCCATGCTAACTACGTTTTCGGTTTAAAAAAAGATGTTTTTTATTTTCCTATAATGCAAGATATTAACGAAACCATGGTTTTTCAATTCACATAGTTGTTGGCTTCTTTATAGGTTTAGAGTTCGAAAGAGTGTAAACAAAGATTTTTTCTCACAAGCTATATAGACCTTAAGATAAGTGATTACGACTTCGTAAACTGACTAGAGTATTTTTTACACTTTTCGATGGCGTAAACTTCCTAGATTGGTCAACTTCACGTGTTTTCGAGCTCGAAAATAATTCAGTATAAAAACCGAAAATTGCACCAAAACAGAAACCCCAATTAACAAAAGTTCCAAATTATAAACCCTAAGCCCCAAATCCCGAAATCGCAAAACCCTAAGCCCATATCCAACGATCTTTGACGTCGGCAAGATGGCACCCAGCGACTCCACGGCAGCGAAGTCACGACTGAAGAACCCGTTCAAACGGAAGCTCATGGTTCGCAGAGGCAGGAAATGGTATGATCCGAAACTGTTTTATGATAAAGAATGTCATGATAGGTATGTTAGGTATTATCTAGAGGGCAAATTTTTGGATCCATATGTTGTTGATCCATTCCTAGTAAGATAGATGAACTAGGGTTTGGTGAATTAGTTGGACTGATGAACATACATCAAGTTAGGGAGTTTATGTTGAATGATGCCCCAACTTACTTGCATGAAACTTGTCAGTTTTATGCAAATCTTACTGACATTGATGGATCGTTATATAAAACCATGGTAAACGGCCAAGAATTCCAGGTTAGCTGGTGGATTCTGAATGAGTTGGTAGGTTATTCTTATAGGACTGCTGCAGATGTTGAGAATAGCAGCGGTGATGCTCCTCTGAATGTGTACAATGCAAATGGATGGTTGGGTCCGGGATTTACAGTGCCTGGTGGTGTGGATAGAGTAGCATGTGCGTCTGCCTACTTTGGAAGACATGTTGGTGATAAAGAGGCCGCACATGTGTACAACCTGAAATGCATGACTCCGGCACATCGTGTTTTGTTTGATTTCATGCATAGGATTCTTATTCCTTCTCCGAAGAATGTGAGCGAACCAACAAGCACCACTACTATCTTGTTCTACCATGTTGTTCTTGGGCGGAAAATCAACCCAGGCCATACAATTATGAAGCACATGCTCAATCAGATGGGAGTGACCAAGCAGTACTGGAATACCCCCTACGGCGGGTTGATAACCAAGATCCTTCTGAAGAATAAGCCAGATTTTAAGTTTCAAAGCACTCTCGTTCACTGCAGGATGCATGGGCTAAAGTACTTCCAGAATCGAGGATATGACTTGGTGGATGGTGTTTGGATCAGGAAGGTTAGCCCGGTCAAGAACAAGCGCGCAAAAGGTAACTCAGGTAAGAATGTCATTCTGTTTTAGTTTTTCCTTGATTTAATAGGCTTGATGAGTTTAACCCTAACAAGTGTGTGTGTAATCTGACCTTGCAGTGATGACCGATGCAGAACTGTACTCGATGGATGAGCGGATGTATGGCAATGTTAAGGACAAGACTAGTCGTATAATGAGAACGAGGAAGAAGGTCTTTCAGGCAAAGAAAAAAATGTCCGCCATGGAAAGGTCGTTGTCAAGTCGTGGATTTGATCTTGACTTCCCTTGAGGTTTCCGATTAGTGATCGCAAGGAATGTTAGTAAGAGTACGGTTTTGCATGCTTTTGTTTTTGGCCAATTGTAAACTAGTCGTAATGTCGCTAGGGCTAGATCACAATCTTTTGAAACTCTTGCGTTAATTGGCAAAAGTGTGCCGAATCTGTACTTTTGAATTAAGCTTTAATGTTAAATCATATTTATCCAAGGATGTCAATCTCTTCCATTTAGTTTTTTTTGGCATATGAACAACTGTTTACGAGTTCGTAAACAATTATATAGAGTCACATTATCGATGTCTTAGCATGTTACTCTTCAAATATTTGCAAACTTCATTATTCGGGTGGCATATAGGGTATTCTTCTGTTGAAATGACCGTTTTTTATATATTTCAAAAACAAGGTGCAACATGTTTCGGTTTCGAAAATACAGATGGTTTCAGAAATTTACTTTTCTAAAATGGGTAAGATATAGGGGAACTTACTGTCAGGCTCAATACTCAATTTAAAGGAGTTTTGATTTCTAAAACCTTCTACATTTTCTACTTTCGAGTTCGAAAATACGTCGTCAGAATTACCCATACTAAAAACCACACTAAAACTTCCAACTAGTATTAATACCGAATTTGAAAATACATGTGCTACTTAAATTAAGACTTAAAGTTGAAATAACAAATTTGAACATTGTTATTTTACAATTTTTTCTTCCGTTTAACCTTCACCTTTCTTCCTTTACGCACATTTCCCTTAGCATTTATCCACACACCCTCGTTGTGATCCAACCGGCTTTGATATCTCTTCAAGTTCTTTGTAGTCTCCTGCAGGCTAAATCCGTCACAAACATCGTCCAAAGGTATGTCAGTTAAATTAGGATTTTCTACTTCTTCATGGGCGTCACCGACATACGTTTTCTTTCCCTTCAAGACTACCTCCAACCAGCGATTAGCTAGATCCAGGACATAAAACACCTGATCGCCTTGCGTTGCAAGTATGAATGAATCACTTTTGAACGCAAGTCTTTTCCTGTTCACGAGGGTAATGCAAACTGAATCGTCCTTTACCACAGTGTCAGGATGAACCCAGTCACACTTAAAAACAACAACTTGTGTACCAACGTAATTTAACTCCCAGATTTCAGTAATGGTCCCATAGTGTCTGCTGTCCTTGTAACAGGCACTCCCTCCATCAGCATTTTGCAGGAAAATTTCATTTGAAATAACTGAAATTCGCTGTTTAGAGAAATTCCCTTGTCATCTTGTGCCTTTGTACCAAAAGTGTATCCGTGAACATCGTACCCTGTAAAGTAAACAACTGTTGGATTCGGCCTACTTGATAGCCACTTGACATTCTCTTCGTGTTCACCTGATTGTACATGCTCTTCCAACCAGTCACTAAATGTCCTTACATGTTCCTCTACAACTAGCTCCTCTTTCCAATTACCATGTAATTGCTGAATTTCATCCATGTGTTTGGTGATATATGGGGTCACATCAGAGTGATTGCGTAACACATACAAATGAGCGGTACACAAATCAATAGCACTTGGATTTACTAGCTTGCCTTTATTCAAACCGTGACCATCGTTTCTATCTTTATGCCTTCCATGTGGAATACCAATCGTCTCTGCTTTAATCAAGTAAGCCATGCAGAATTCTATCGACTCCTCCGTAACATATTGCTGCACTATGCTAGTGTCTGGTTGGTACCTATTCTTCACAAAAAAATTGAAGATCTTCATGTACCTTTCAAAATTATACATCCACCTTAAAAATACAGGCCCGCACAACTTAACCTCTCTTACCAAATGAACAATCAAATGAACCATAATATCGAAAAAAGAGGGAGGAAAATACATCTCAAGTCTGCACAGTACGTCAACCACCATATCTTGTAGTTTGTCCAGCATTCTGCGGCTTATTGTCTTGCGACATATGCCTTTAATAAAAAGACATAAGCGATTAATGCAGCTGCGTACATGCGAGGGAAAACTCCGACGGAGTGCAAGAACAATCAACTCCTGCATAAGATTATGACAATCGTGTGATTTCAAGCCAGCAATTTTACAATCTTCCACACTCACACATCTGCCTATCTTAGAAGCGTATGTCGTAGGAACTTTCACTTCCTTAAAAAATTCACAAAACCTTTTCTTCTCAACTTCAGACATATTGTAGCACGCTGGGGGTAAAAACTATTTCCATTCTATTTCTACAGGTACAACAGACACCCTTAATCCCATTCTGCTCAAATCCTTTCTACTTTTCAAACCATCTTTCGATTTACTCGGAATATCGAGCAAGGTGCCAATAAGACTATCACAAACATTCTTTTCAATGTGCATAACATCCAGGCAATGTCGCACCCCCAAATACTCCCAATATGCCAACTCAAAAAATATACTACACTTTTTCCACGGTCCATATACCTTGCCCTTTTTATGGTTCTTGCCAAAGTCATTATCCATGTCTCTCACTTTTTCTAGAATCTCTGTTCCAGAGATGGGAAGAGGCTCATCCCGTCCTTCTACTTTTCCATCAAACCATTTCTTAGCTTTTCTCAACGCATTGTCCTTAGCCAAAAACCTCCTATGTCCAAGATACACTGTCTTCTTCCCATGACTTAGTTGGCAATAAATAGTATTTTCCTCACATACCGTACAAGCCAAATGCCCTTTAACTGAGTAGCCAGCAAGATTACCCAGCGCAGGATAGTCATTGATAGTGAATAACAACTCAGCATTCAATTTGAACCATTCATTCCTATATCAATCATATGTCCAATTCTCCCCGTACCACAACTTTTTCAAATCATCGATTAGTGGCGCCAAATATATATCAATATCATTTCCTGGTTGCTTAGGCCCTGAAATCATCAAAGACAACAATACATACTTTCTTTTCATTGTTAACCAAGAAGGCAAATTGTATATCACCACCATGACTGGCCAAGAACTGTGGATGCTACTCATGTCCCCGTAAGGGTTCATTCCATCGGTCGACAAGCCTAGCCTCAAATTCCGATCTTCCTTACTGAACGGAGGATATAAATCATCTATTTTCTTCCACTAATCACCATCAGAAGTATGTCTTATCACATCATCCTTGGGCCGATTTCTTCTACGATACCACGTCAAATTTTTTGAATCACGTCTGTTTGAAAACAAATGTTCTAACCGAGGAATGATAGGTAAATAGCAAACGACTTTAGCATGTGTTGGTTTCTTCCCTCTATTCGATACCCTGCGCCCACATCTAACTTCTCTTTCTTTGTTGTGTACCGCGGCTCATTACAAACTGCACAACAATCCAATTTTTCATTCTCCTTCCCTCTATACAACATGCAATCATTAGGACATGCATGAATCTTCTCAAGTTCCATTCCCATTGGACACAACACCGGTTTAGCCGCATAACTACGATTTGGCATCTTGTTGTCAGCAGGGAGTAATTCTGTCATGAGTCCAAGTAATTCCGTCATTGCATTATCAGAAAGACCATGTTTAGCTTTCAAATTCATAACTTGCAGAGTCGCACTCAAGACTGTGTGACCCGAGCCCTTATACAATAGAGTTTTCTTATTCATGTACATGGCTTCTAAACCTTCTGGTTTGCCAACAAAATGTCTAGCCACATCGTCTATCAAATCATTCAACTGATCATCACATTCCATTTCACCACTTTGCCCTACCTTCTCAAAATTATTTTGTTCTTCCCTAATGCCACCATCGTGATTCTTACCATGTCATACCCAAATTTTATAGCTCTTATCAAAACCATGCATAATCAAGTGACCCCTAACACCAGCAACACCTAAATTTGCATCATTCATGCAGTTTCTACAAGGACACCTAATTCCAGAACAACTTTCACTTCTCGCATGTTCTATTGCTACCTCAATGAAATGTTCAACCAACCTACGGTATTCGGGACATGTACGCGCATCATTTTCAATTATATGAGCACGGTCCATATATATATATGTGTGTGTGTGTGTGTGTGTGTGTGTGTGTCGAAGAAAGCACAATCAATACAAATTAAACATAGGTGAAATGCAATTATCATGTCCAATCAAGTACATGCAAAAAATGTGGTTGCACCATGCACGCCAACATGCAAATAAAACCTATCCAACATGTATCCAATAACCCATTAACACATCCACATTCTTACAATCATTAAACAAGATCAAAGCAAGTGGCGTCACACACACCTATGCCATCAAAGATACAAACTTTGTCGATAATTGGGATTTGCGAGGGAATCAAACAGAAAGATTTATACACACATACCTTCACACATCAGCTTCCAAACTTTGGGGTTGAATCTAGGTCCTCCAAAGATTTTAACAAAAGTTACCAACAGGTCAAAACATGGAGCCCGTCAGACTGTTTTAGTACACGACACAGTTTTCGAACTCGAAAACATCTACAGTCATAAGTTTCTATCTGATTTAAGAATAGCATACACCACTCTTTCTATCTGGACAGCCTACACTTTACAAATCAAACATGTGACTTTTCTTGTAGAAAAACTACTTAAATAATAATGCATGTGCTTTTGATTTCGAAAATATGACAAACTTCAATATTACATCCACGTCATCATAATATGGTACCTTATTTTTGGTCTCGAAAGTAATGTTTTATACTTTTCGAATCCTTAAACATCACACATTTAACATGAAAGATGGTACTAGCAAGTGTCATTCATTTTACTAATCTTAAACTTGACCTTATTGAATTTTCGATTTCTAAGCTTGTGTTTTGTACATTTGTTTCTAATCTTAAAAGCTGACCTACAACTAAACACCTGAAATTGTTCAACACTCTACTACATCCATATTTATTTCGAAATTGAAGATTGTGTCAAACGGCGTATTCTACATTTACACCGTCTAAAATTTCTAGCTACTTACCCGAGGCAGTTTCGAGTTCGAAAAGTTTGGTGGCCGGCGTTTTGGCCGCACCGCCGTGCAATGGCGACGTCTCCGGCGACAATTCCAGTAGTGGGAGGAACAAATTGCTTTATGATCATTGCAAGACTGATAATGGTACTGTGATCAACAATATTGTAAAGCAAACTTCCCTCTTTTTTCAGTGTTTCCGCCTGTTGGAACCACTGGGAAACATAGAGCCCTTATCAACATAGGCTTGGTACCTTATCTAAGAAAGAAAAGGCATAAAGCAGTTCAAATAGTTCTATGGAAACAACCTGCTCTAGGACTTAAGATAAATGTTGATGCATCTCATATAGGTGACAGAACAGGGCTGGGAGTTGTTGATAGGGATAGTAGAGGGAAGGTTAAGATGATGAGAATGGAATACACATGTGCAACTTCCCCTCTCCAAGCTGAGTTACTAGCTATTCAACTAGGCTATAATATTGGACTGCAATTGAGTAGTTATTTTATCATAGAAACAGATAGTTTACTTGATGTCAAAGGGATTAAAAAGCCCTCATCAGTACAATGGAGCTGTTTCAGTATATGTGATGCTATGAAAAGATCTGGAGTAGATAAAATTATTTCGCATATACTTAGACAAGGAAATAGTGTGGCACACCTAATTGCAAAGAGAAGCTCACTATTACATCTTACTGGCAATCTTCCTATGCATGAAGCCCCTCTGTCCTTACTTGGAATTATAGCTTTAGAGGAATTGGGAACCCCTACTTTACGGTTCCCCACTTGAATTTCTTACTGTGTTTGAAGTTACATGTGCAGGTTGAAGACCCATAGGATGGAGGTCCTATGGGATGCCCCAGCAGCAGCAACAGAAGAAGTTTAAGGCCCAACAACTTCAGTAGACATGGAGTAAAGCAAAGGAATCAATAGAAGCTGCCTAAAAACTCCAGAAATGCCCTTGTTGGCAAGTCAAGGAAGGCACAAACATCTCTTTTCCAGCTCCAAAAGTGTTGATCCAGCCCCACCGGTCAACCCCACATATGTGCAGGAATTGTCTTGAACCAGAATCTTGAGGACATATACCCAATTGGCTAAGGTGTGCTTCGTTTTGACGATCACTAAACTGCTCGTTGGGTCTATATGTCACAAGATTCCATCCCCATGTCAAGCCGTTTCTTTTCTGTGTAGTAGCTTTCCAACTCTTTACTTTTCAAATGTGTTAACAGTTAAAGGCTAATGCCGATTGATGGTGTGGTGAGCCAAGTAAAATCACCCCACCGTGGTGTACGTGGTTTAATGTTTTTTTAAAAAAGACAATGCTTTTTGCGTTCGCCGGCCGTTTACATAATATGTAAGCATATATATGTTTACAGAATAGTTATGGTATGTTAATTACGTCTTACAATATGCAAACTTGATTCTCCTCATATTGACACCAATTACTCAATTTGTATATCTATTTTAGGTACAATGTTAATTATATATATATATATGTGCGTAGTTATGCCGTATATATACACGGCAAAATATATGTATGTATTTTAGGAAACTCCATATTCTAGTAACATAATATAGAAAGTTAAATTAATCACATACTGCATTAATTCCCATTAATCACCTCCTTGCCAACTAATTAGTGTTATTTATGGTATTAAGACAAGGCTTCTGTCAATATTCTGAATTAATTTATGGTATTATGGGTTAAGTTCAAAATCTTTTATGGTATTAGTATATTTTCGAGTTTTTACAACCATGGCACACTTCTAGGTTTTAATAGGGCTCCACGGTGATGAACATAGTCGAAATTCAGAGCTCTCTGGTTGGTGCAAATTTAAAGCGGAAAGGGCGAATTCTCTGAATAAGACTGAAGAACCATGAAAATTCAATGTGATGGTCATAAGGATCACATAAGAATCAGGAATTGTGGAGATCATGGCGAGCATAAAATGACTGAGCCAACTTGAGATTTTGGTATTATCGCCCCAAAGACAGAAGAACTTTCAGGTTTTTCTTCTTTTATACCCTCAGATACAATTGAATCTTTGAAAATTCAATGTGATGGGGAGAGCGGTGGCCACAACATCGTATGTACGTGAACTGCGGTGGTGCTGGATTCCTTACTATGGTAATTTAATCGGCAATCACATGACCCTTTTTTCCCTTTTCGAGCTTGAGCATGGGGTTTGGGCTATGAATAATCTTATTATTATGATTTGAAATGATTCACAAGATCGTTACAACATCAAAGTCTCTACTTTTATGTGGGTGCACTATATTATGGTACAGTAGGAGAAAAATGCAAATAGTTGTTCGAAGAACTAGAGTTCCCAGATATACAATAGTGTCTCTGGTGCAGGCGGACAGAAAACTACTTACGAAGGTGAAGAAACCAAAACCCGAGAACCAAACATGATTGGCAAGTTCGAGCACCTAAAGGTTGCCATCTGCTTCAAAATGCTAATGGCATCGTGAACCTCTCAATAGAGCCCGGCCCAACCTTAACGAATATATATTGGTTGCAACATGCACACGTTTTAACCTATATATATATATTAGAATGCATGTGGCTATTTATGACCAAATTAGGCATTAAGTTGGTCTTTTGAGTGACGGTCACTATATAGTGACGAAGGGCTATATTGGAATATAGAAGGAAGGAGGTCCTTATTTGCAATTTTGACAAAAATGCACTATTCACTCACGCGCACTGTTCACTCAGTCTGAAAAACAAACATTTTAGTCTAAAAATAGACGTTAGCAAACATATCCACACAGTCTAAAAAAAATATTTTGTTCTAAAAAATAACCCGTTAAGCGTGAAATACAAGCATTTTCTAAAAAACAAACATTCAAGGGTGAAATTCAAGCATGCTCTATAAAACCATATTTTTTTTCTTCAAAATACATGAACTCTAAAAAGCAACCTGTTAACTGTGAAATGCAAACATTCTCTAAAAAACAACCTGTTAAGTGTGAAATGCAAGCATGTTCTAAAAAACAACTGTTTGGTCTAAAAAACCAAGCATTCAAGTGTGAAATTCAAGCATGCTGAATTCAATTTGCATAAATTGCAGAAAAACACCCGCGCGTGAATGCAATTTGCATAAATAGCAGAAAAACCCCTGTCTCAAACTTCTTTGCATATAAACCCCGTCACTATATAGTGACCGTCACTTCCAAGACTAATTATTAGACAGATAGATATAATTTTATAATTTGATGTACGATAGCTTCACTTATATCGGAGGATGTGGACTGGTCGTTTCATGAATATACATTTTTTGAAGCTACCAAACGTTTAAAACGCCAGGTAAGATCCTATAAACATTAAAAAAACATGTGATAAAAATATACCTAACCATCATATTATATAAATGTGAAAAGAAATCGATTCCTATAGTAAGCAAATATTTTGACAAATTATTTACCATATCATTAATTATAAGTGTGAACATGTATTTTAAATAAGTTTAGTAAATTATAACAATGAAATATGAATTATTACCATACTTAAAAAATGTTAATTATGAATCTAAGCAATCAGTATTAAGATTTTGTTTTTCTCCAATCAATATTAAGCTATTAAGCAGAGAATGGCGACAGAATGTGTCGTGGTATAAATATAGTTTATATATTTAATATACAAACTTTAATAAGACGACATTTATCTTGCGTTTTGATCTGCGGCCGCTGCACTCATTTTTCTACTATGTATATATTGAATGGTAGAGAATGGCGACAAAGTATAAAATATTAAATAAAACGTCGCCGGCGGAATTTCGAAACAAAACATCAAACGATGAGAGAGGATGCATTTAACCATGTCATCCGCCGCCATATATGATAATTACCATATATATGCTTAGTATAATAAACAACGACTCGCGTTTAATTAATTCCTTTTGCATTACCATATATAAGCTTAGTATACAAAACAAAACACCACACGTTAAGTTAATTCCTTTTACACAGAATATTTAATTGACCATATATACACATATATCCCTATTTGAATTGTTTTCTTAAAATTCATGCCATGTGATTAATTAATTATGTTTGTCTCTGAATATTTTATTTACCATATATGCATGTATTCCTATTTTAAATCATTTTCTTAACAAACATAATATGATAAGATTCTATTTTGATATCCATTAAGATGATTATAAGATTCTAGGGTTTAAGCAGGATTTGCTAACATTGAGTGTAATTTTTCTGGGTTCAGTTGGTTAATTTCTTATAATCTTACGAAAGTCTTGCGTGATTGGATCAAACCCGGAGAGAGATCAGACAGATTTAAGGTTGATTTGAGGGGTATGCCGGAGAAGGGAAAAGATGCCGGAGATTTGTATAAGAGAAGTGGCAGGAATTGAGAATTGACTCTAAATTGGTGGTTGACTAAAAAGTCATGGCGGAGGATGATTTCATGGCTACGGCAGCGACGCCGAGTTCTTGCCATACTAAACTTGATGGGTGGAGTTCTACCTTTCTTATATAAGTATTTTCTTGAAAGTTTTTTTATAATTATTGTGTTTAATTTCGATATTTTTCACTTTTGATTTAATTGTGACGTGACCAACGGGTGACGCTGAAATCAGGCATGTATTGGGGATTTGGGGATTTGGGGATTCATGATTCAAAAAATTATATGAATTTGCTTAGGGTTCACTCTCAGTTGACAAGCAAACTTGAATTTTTCATTATTGAATTTTGGTTTGAGAAAAATCATATGAATTTGATTAGGGTTCACTCTCAATCGAAAAGCAAACTTGATTTGAGATACAGTTCCGTTAGAAGAGGATACTACCCGTGTCATTGCATACATTACGCTCTTCTATTATATATGTGTGTGTGTGACGTCGATTCAACACTTATTTTAAGTTATAAATATGAGAATGTATTCTGAACTATCAACTTTCCTGACATTTCATAAAAGTATATATGCGTTTAACTTATATAGCGTACCTTTTAATTTGAACTGTATATTTTTTTATTTAAAAAAATTTAAAAATTTTATATTATGAACAATTTAGAGATAATCACCAGCGACTGCAAGCAAGGAGAAGAGAGTCAAGGAAGCTTCTTTCATTAAAATTAGGGGAGTCCTCTCTTATAAAGAAGAAGTAAAGTAACAAACAAATTTTTTTAAAAAAATTAAATAACAAAATATCTATTGGGTGAAAAGATTATAACAAAAACTTTGGACTTGTTGTGAATTTATTGCGACAAAGAAGGATCCGTCTAAGACCTCTTAGCTCACACTAGCGGTGTATATGAGTCGAGATCTAGCAAGTTATGCCTAAATAAAACAATTAATATTAAAAGTTACTTCATATAACCGCGCAACGCGCGGTCCGGTTAGCCTAGTTTGGAAAAAACTTAAAACGTTATTCATATGCCACATATTTATAATACATGGGTCTGGGTTGACCCATGGGTCGGGTTTGGGTCTTAATTTATGAGACCCATACCCATACCCATATAATTATATGAAGCCCATACCCGACCCATCCGCATTGGATCCAAAAAGATTAAATCCATACCCGAATCAATGGGCTATACCCACCAGGTCTGGATCGGGTCCCCGGCCCATGAATACCCCTAGTTACAACTCGCAAAGGTCTGCACGTGTATGAATTAAAAGGAATAGAACACCACATTCCATCACAACAATAAATTATTTAATTAGGTGAGGCATTCATCCGTTTCTTATACCTTAGAAGCAACATAGAAATTAGACTTGTTGTTATTTGCTCAACTCAACATAGATAGTTTTTCTTTCTCCAATTCCGATCACATTCAGGCTCATTTATATTCAAAAAAACACCAATTGTCCTAACTGTAACGAAAAAAGTCTAATTTTTTGACACAAAAATTGCAGATAAGAATAACATGAACATGAACATCCATCATCACATGATGAATGTGAGTGTAACTGAGACTTTCCAGGGACCACAGACACACAGCTTTTACAGCCCTTAAACTTCTCATCCCCAATAACTGGTCTAATATGAATTGCAACTTTTACACAACAATCTTTATCCTCCTCCCTACAAACACCTTCCATCAACCTCAAAACACCAATCAATCAGGCCAGCAACACAAGTTTTCAGTTCGCAGAAAGCTGAGGAATTTATCAGTTCTCTATAAAATCTAACCTTTAAAATGTGCATCATTTCGATCATACAAAAAAGAGTTCAATTTATAACACATTATTCTTTACAAGAAAATCTGATTCCACATAACAAAATAGAAATCCAATCATCAGAAAAGATGATTACACTAAACATACGAAAACAACAAATCAGTTACATGACAAATCCCCACATTGTCCGCTTGCAAGATGCTACCCCTGAAAGTAATGAGACACGCTGTGGATGCTCCCACCGAGAGTAATGATACACATTGTGGATGCTCCCACTAAGAGTAATGATACACGTTGTGGATGCTCCGGAAACCTTGGTGTTTTGAAAGGCGTGGATTAGAGCAGCCATGGGATCAATGTAGTGGTGATTGGAAATAAAGTGAGATGCGCAGGCCATTAACTGGCGATTCTTTTTTGTTTTTTTTAGGATTTCCATTTTATCTTTTAATTTCACATTGGAAAGACCGATGCTTGTAATCAGATCCTTATTATTTTATTTTGATCGAATACTAGACTGCATCACACCTATTTCTTTAAAATTAAAAAAATTCCAACAAAAAATAAGTTAAGAAACTGCGAACGCAAATTTCGAAATTTCACATCTATTTAAGGAAGTATATTAAAGTCGGGGAAGAGTATAATCATCTCTTGAATTAGAAATATTTTCTATTGAATGGAGTTTTACATCAACAAAGAAAAGTAAAAGCAAAAGAGAAATTATTTAACATTTCCTGATTAAAATAGCGTTGTTGTGTTAGAAGAAAGATAATTATACTGATTCAGTATACTCTAAAGACACCATCAGTACAATATTGACGATCTCAATAAAATTAGATTTCAGTGAATTGACATTTACTGGTCTCATTTTTTACGGAATCTAAATCAATCCCATTTGACTGTACAAGAATATGTGGAGCAGGCCATTAACTGGTGGGCATAGACGCCGGAGTCAATTCCATGCTCGACCTAGCCGCCCACTCCGTACAAGGGAATTTCGGTTGCAAAGCTACTATAACTGTTCATTTTAACTTAGCAGTGGCAATTCCCCAGCGATGCAGATGAGCTCAGGTTCAAAGTGGAGCGAGGGGATATGATTGTGGCTGCGACCGATGGAGAGTTTGACAATATGTTCATGCAGGTGAATTTGAACCTGTCGGAAAGTTCGATTGAGGAGAAATCAAATTTGAGAGACTCCCAAAAGAGAATGCTCTCCAACAATGGGGAGTTTCCTTGCTAAACTTCCACGGTGAAATGGGGAGCGGCAACGGTGACATCGGAGCTAAAATCTTAAGCGCCAGCGACAGTGCCTTTGATTGTGACTTTAACTGAACTCTCTTCATTGGAGACTATAGTTTGGCCAGCTCCCTCGAAACCGCCGGCGAAGACGCGGAAAAAGTCTCCTGAAATTATAAGTTCACAATCAGTAAAATTAAATCAAACTGAAATCGACAATGTATACTAGTGTGTGGTGAAGCTAAACAGTGCCTGGACCTTCGAGAAAGGGAGACGGCGCGTGGAGTGTTAATTCTTTCCGGTGAGCATCCGGTGGCGATCGAAAATCTTCTGATTGAGGAGACATCGAATTCGAGAGACTCTGAGAAAAGAATGCTCTCCAGGGGATGATCGAATCAAAATTGAAGGAATTAGTGATGAAACGAATGGAATCAATCAGAGTTGAAGGAGAGGATGGCGACAAGGGAATAGTTGCTCATAAATGGTAATTGGTAAGGGGAGAGGAAGAGGTGGAAAAAAACTGTAGATCAGATTCGAAAATAAGAAAAAAAATGTAAAATAACTAAATAAGTCTAGCTGAGGTGTCAAATTGTGGTGAAGTTTAAGAAATAATTCAAAATTCTGAGATGCTGACACATCAGCTTTACACATTCTGTTTTAAAGAGTAGTATAGATATTATAGATAGATAAATCCATAAATTCAGTACATATTTACAAAAGGGTAAAATGCTTATATGATACTCAGTTCTGGTAATAGTTCATGTATAACTCTCAGTTCTTATTTAATGTGATTATAACCCTAGATTGGGCTAATCTTAGAACATACTCTAATGGACAGAATTATTAAATTTCAGCTGAAAATTCATATAAGATGTCACAAATACGCTTTAAATTTTCTACTTGAAATAAAATTCAAATTCAACACCACCACGGCGGGCCATGTAACATGCCTAGAGATGGTGTTGATCACCGCCCTTTCAAACCCCTCTTCATTAGACGAGAAATCACGGTCCACCATCGTCGCATCCCCCGATCTCACTGGCGCGTACACCGCTCTCGAGAAATCTTGAAGCGACGTTGATAGATACAACCCATCAAATGGCGTGCTTGACCGCTTCTACCTGCAAATGCAACGTCGACATTCCATTTTTGAACAGAACATCCTCTCAACAATTTCATCCAATCGACCCAGAGTAAAATCTTCATTCCTACCTTCCTTGCCCTTAATTGCAGCATATTCATCAATAGTTTTAGCAAGGATAGAACGGACGAAATCAGATTTCTCGAAAATAACGAAAAGAGGGTCAACAGCAAATGCATAAGTCAATGACTCATCCAATTCACCCAAGTGACAGTTGAACTTCGGCGTAAGCAAAGCCGCAAGCTGTTTCTGTGCTTCACCGAATGTTTCATCCGAGAGACTCTCTCTGTAAAAAAAACCACATACAAACGCTCAACATTTCAACTCCCTCAAAGCGTTACTTAGTCCAATAAAACAATGGTAAGAAATTAAAATCCCAACTTTCAGTTTCTACATCACTGAAGAAAACAAAACCCAACAACGCCATAACACAATTTCAGACCAAATATAGGGAAAGCTCCGACTTTTATTCCAAATCAAGCAACACCCAGAAAAATCGTAGCATATAATGAGTAAAGAAAATTAAGCCTTAATGCTTCCGACCAGTGAATACATGAAAAGACGAGATTATGAAAAGGGGGGTTTGAAATTTACATCACGCCAATAGAATCAGATATCTCAGGGCAGTAGAAATCGATGAAGTTTTAAGTGGACGGGCCATATGGGGAAACTGAGCACCACCGACGGGCCTTCTCCGACGTGGAGTAGGTGCAGCCAAATCTCGTCGCAACTTTTAAGCTTAGTTTTTCCATTGTTGTTAGCTTTTGTGCTCGATTGAGACTCAGGACACTCCAAAGCCAAATCTTGCATTGGTTTTACCTTCTAATTAGAATGAAAGATTACAATTGCACTAAATTAGCACTGAGTGTCATATGTGCATTATTTCCAGAACTGGGTTACAACAATTTTCTCTTTACAAAAAGTCTCGTAGGTCTGTTTCAAAGAAGCCTGGAGAGTTTTCCAATAGATTATGTGACTTCGATTTTGATTAACATTGTAATTAGAATGTAATTATTACCTTAGGCCAGTTCTCTATAACTTTTATCTGAATAATTTTCAGTTCTCTACCAGCCCTTGATCCTTTTCTTCAGTTTCCAATGCGAGCAACCGTCAATAGATCAGTGAACTGCATATGCATAGTTAACACCCAACATCAAAAAAACAGGCAACTTGATATTTACTTCTGTTTTTCCAAGTGACATGACTGTGGCACTATAAATTAACCATGTACACAGATGGTGATATTAATGGGCAATGAAAGATCAAAGATTTTGGGAAAACACTCTGGAAAATAACACAGAAGCCTTGAGGAATGCAGGAGAACAGAACTTTTCAATCTTGAACAAGTTTTTTCACAACAATGGCCATGTACTTGCCCTGATGTTCAGCAAGGGCCAACTCGGTTTCGCTCGCCTGCCTCGTACCATCTCCGGCGAAGACTCCGGCTCCATATGGGGTCCCACCTCGCAAAGAATTCATCTTGAACATACCAGCTCCAAACGTGCATCCAATCGGAACAAATAGCATCCCGTGATGAGCCAATTGAGTGATCGCTGTCCACCTGCACCGAATTTCGAATTACAAACAGGAGTTACTAAAAAAACTTAAATCATGAACCATAAATAAGAAGGTAAAACCAATGCAAGATACAAACTAACAGCTAGCAAGATCCTTTCATTGATGAGGCAACCAAGCATCTCATTAGATTCATCCAAATTTAGGACTGATTAACAGGTAACATACAGTAAACACTAATTCACTAGCCTGTAGTGGCTTTCCCACCATGCATTATTGTGCAAGTTGGTGGAAATGAAATGTTTTCCACAACAAAGAGATTCAATTAGCATGAAATTGCAAGTCCTACACAGAACTGAACCACTAGGAATTGACACTGAGAGCGTGACCATAAGGTCTGTCATTTGTTGTTTGGCTTTATAAAGACTGTCATCAGCCCTGATAAACACAGTGCACATGACAAAGTCACACTAATCATGACTCTTAATTCAATAACAGTCCGGAATCTTACTCGTGCCAGCATAGTAAAGCATGCTGTTTTGACTAACCAAACCAAATATTTGCCTAAACCCAAACAAGCGGAAGTTCAATTTCGGGTGCATAAGAGGCATGTACTTAAATCATAATATGATATTCATAGATTGCATATTATATTAAATGCAGACATTATCATTCTTTCCAAGACATTAATTCAAAATAAGCAGCATAATTTTGCATAAGAAAAATGTTAAGCAAGCATACATCACTGATTCACTATGTACATCGTCCCTAATTAATCAGATTATGAAAGTAAAAGGCGCAGAAAAATAAAACGAGACTTACGCAGTGGTCTCTTGACCGCCTCCTTGAGTCCCAGTACTAACGAAAAATCCGGCCGGCTTTCCGGCTAGGCTCTGGTCCTTCCACAAGCCACCGGTGGAATCGAAGAACGCCTTCATCTGCGCCGCCATGCAACCGTATCTCGTCGGAAACCCAAACAGAATCCCATCGGCCTCCGTCAGCGCCGCCGCGGACTCAATCTCGGCGACGGCGTCGTCCTTGGGCGGGGCCCGCATTTGGGCCAGCACGTCATCGGAAAGCGTCTCTGGGACTCTGTACAGAGTGACCTCCACGCCCTCCACGCTCTCCGCCCCTCTCTTCATCCGCATCGCCAGCCCCTCCACGTGGCCGTACATCGAGAAGTACACGATGAAGAGCTTCACCTTCCGCTCCGACGGCGGCGCTTCCGATTCCGCGGCGGGAGATTTCTGACCCTCCGGCGAAATTGGACGGTTATCGGTGGATTTCTGGGCCTTTGGCCTGCTGGGCACACATCCGCCGCCTTTCCCCATTGATTAATCAGTAATTGTGCGGATCCAGATGAGGAAATGTGGAATTTAATGGGCAAGTTTAGACTCGCCGGCGATGAACTCAGTTGAAGTTGTTCAGTTGGCTATGAGTTGTCTGTATATTCTGTTTGCTGCTGAGTCTGTGTACTTTCTGGAGGATTTGGTTGATTTGATTAGACTTCTGGTAGCACGAATACGGGCCGGCATAGGTCCAGCCTCTTGTAGAAGGAATCTGGGCTTCCTAAGAAATGACTTCTGGCCCTTTGGAAACAAGCATTGAAAGGCTGAAGAAAAGTGTTGTGAAAAATGCGGATGAACCTCAATTTTTATAACTCTAACTTCTTGTTTAGTGCAATCATAATTTCCAGTTTTTGTTTAGTACAATCATAATTTTTAATTGGTTAATTTTTATATAAACTAGCGTAAGTTGACCGCACGTTGTGCGGTATGATTGACACACTTTCGAATTGTATTTTTAAATTAAAAATTTATAAATGTTTTGATATTTTATTAAAACTCAACTCTTCGTTAAATAATGAATTTGAATAGTAAATTAAATTGGATAAAGGATTGTTGGTGTAATGATCATCCAACTTTTGTAATCTTATAGAAAAGTTTTTATAACTTATAATTTAAATTTATGCCTTTAAATTTGTATTTTGTATTTTGAATTATTTATTTTCATACTTTGTTTTTTGGGCATTGCTAAACGTGAATGAATTGAGAAAATTTCAATTAAATAATGATTAAATTTATTTTTTATTAGGCACACTATAAACTGCAATGAAATATTAACTCTCATGGAGGGGGAAATGAGAGGGATTTTATTACCCAATATTTTTAAAAACAAGAAAAAATAATTGCAATGAAACATACTTTATTGAATGTGAATATAAAATTTTACCAAAGTTCCCTTTTTCTTAAACGAAATAAGTTATTCATAAACCTTTAATTAAAGGTAAATTTAAAAAAATGTTAAAAATATTCATAACGTTAAAAATAGCATAAACGTTCAAAATATTTTTCTCTCTCCTTACCTAATATCAAACCCTCTGAAAATAAAATACATCCGGAAGTTATTCATATAAAAAATTAGCTTGTAATCATATACAGATTCATAATCAATGAGTTTGTTTCTATCATATATAGAAAAGTAACTTATTTATAGGGAATAATATATTTGTTTGAAAAGGGTGATCTATTTATTCCCTATTCATCAATCTTAGAATACATATATTATTTTTTATTATGATATCTAATTAATTATTTAATTCATGGCATTGAAGGTAATGTGATATTATTAATTAACATATATTTTTGTAAGTCCTCTACAATCTTTTCTCAAGTTCACTCAGGTTCACACAGAAAATTACCTTTCTAAATTAAGAACTCACCGATACCGTCATTTACATTATTAAAAGAAACAAAAAAGGTATATATAAAAATGGTAGTCGCCGGAATATGGTGAACTTGCGGTGGTTATGTGGTGGTTTTAGTCAAAACTACGTAGTTTAATCCTTTTAATGATTTTTATTAATTTATTTATTGACCGGAGCAATAATTCTTCTAGTTCCCTTTAGGATGACCCTGAACAAACTTAATGATTAAATTCCGGCTATTAATTAATATAAAATATCATATATACCGTCACTACCGCCTTTTCAAACCCGCCGGCGGCGAGCCTCCCCAGACTAAAAAAGAAAAGAAAAATAAGAGCAGACTACCTACAAATCTAAGATATTAACAGTCTAGCTACTAGTACAAATATGGATTTTTTTCCTCTTGCAAATTACACATCGAATTCTTCAAAGAAAATGATTTGGCTTTAGATAAAAACTGGCACGGATCGGAAATTTATCCTACATCAGTCACCTCCACTTCAAAAGAACGCATCTCGAGTTCACTTCCTCCACCATTAGTCATGAACCTCTTTGATATTAAGGCTCCATAATAAGGCTCACATGGTGCAATCCATAATCAACCAATTTGATATTACCGGCAAGAGAATGTCCCTTTCTAGTGAACGAGATACTTCCAACGGGTGTTGGATTGCTAATGAAGTACTAGTTTCGATATTATCCTAAGATTCAGAATATCCGCAATACGATGCATACATATATCGACAAATATGTTTGGAAGTTGCTGAACATTTACGACAAAGAAATTATCTTAAGTCGTTCATAATATCTCCCTTCATTATTCTCCTCCACTTTAAAAGAACTCGTCCCCAAATTATCTGATGTATGCCGGACACCAACACTTCGACGATGAACCAGGCTCTCGAACTGATCTGCAAGACAAAGGCCCCGGGTGTCCCGGGGATAGACACTCCGACGCTCAAGTCAGTATATTTGTTTAAGGCGTAAAGTATGAAGTATGAGATTAGATGAGAGGTCTACCAAACCTTTAAGGTATTTATATGGTTACAATCCGTAGATCACCAAGATATGTATTTATGGTATGAATACAACTCTTATGGGAATAGTAGTTGTATTACCATGTATAATAGAAGTATATTTCGGACATGGTTGTATTACCATGTTTAGGATGACTGTATTACCATCTTTGAGAAGATGTATATTCCTTGTAGAACATTCATAATATACGCATTTCTTATAAGGATTAGGATTGATGGACCTATGGATCCATCCTCCGCGTATCTCGAGCCCACGACCCTTCTCGGGCCCTGGTCCGAGTATGAATGAGGCCTGAATACGAACCATGGACTTATCAGTAGCCCCAAGGTAGATCTTCAGAATATAGAGTACTCCATCTCGAAGGTTGAAGGAGAGGCTTGCTTCTCGAGGGAAGACCAATAACTCGAGGGAGACTAACTCGGGGTGTTAAGTTCGGGGTATCCTTCTAGGACTGTCCTCTCGGGCTTAACCTTCTGAATATCTAGCCCCAAGTTCTTTCGTATTTTATCAGATATATGGACGGCTGAGATTAACTTCCTTTGAAATTCAGATGGTAGATACACGTGGTGTGTCTTCATTGGAAAGAAGAGACGGTCTGTCCCCCGTCTCTCCAATTACTTGCATTGGAAACAGAATCGAGGTAATTGCTTGTCTTCAATGCTGTCTGGGTTTGGATTAAATTTCCCAAATCATTCCCATTGTCTTCTCTTATTCGAAATTTTTTTCTTTCCAAGTTCAGAAGACGCATCAGTACTTCATCAATTTCTGAAGCCCCAAATTTCTGCTTTCTTCTTCCATCATCAGTAAGTGCTATCTTCTTTCCCTGCGCATTTGCTTGTGTCTGTTTTTTCCGTTTATCTCTGTGTGTATTTCCCCCATACTCTCTGTTATTATGAATAATAGTAGTAAAACAATTTCCTTCCCCCATCATGATGAGGGAGAGTATGTAGAAACTCAGGTTGAGGAGAGTAGATCCCTTGACCGCCATAGAGCTGAGGTAGCGAGTAGGAAAAAACTTGTAGTTTTGAAGAGGAAGAGCAGAGGTTGAGGGCAATAGCCAGGAGGGCTCAGATAGAGGGGAATAACCCCATTGTAGTGCATGTATCCGGAGGTATAGTATCCATGGATGGTGAAGGTAGTAGTAAAAAGTCGCCGAAGGAGGATAAAGCACGCGCTGATGCTGCTATCTTCGCAGAAGGTTGTCCCTTTTCAATTCCTTCTGATGCTGACCTCATGTATTTTAGAGAAGACAAGTCTGCAGCTGAATTAGTAACTCCAACCCGAGAGGTCATATACGGGAGATTTCTGCAGCATGGGTTAGCCTTCCCTTTTCCCCCACTGTTGGATGATTTTCTTCAGCATTATAGGGTGCATCCAGGGTAGTTACATGCCAATGTTATAGTAATCATTATGGCCTTGATAACTTGGTGTGTTCGTAAAGGTTACCGTCCCAGTCTCCCTTTATTGCGAACCATGTATAAGGTTTCCATAGTTAAACAAAATGTGACCTTGACCTCTCGGGATACCTCTCTAGGTAAGCTTTTTGTGTTGCCTGTGAACTGTGGGAAGTGAGATAAGGTAAAACTAACCTTTTATCGAACCAAGTATGAAGTTCCTGATTGGAACGAAGAGGTCCAAAATGAAATCTGGCATGAAGTGGAGTGTTCCCGCAAACTGCTAAATATAGCTGGTGAGTTGGTGAGAGATAAGATCAAACTTAGAGAGGGTAAGTTTGTATCTGGAGATCATCAGATGGGTTGGCAATGGCCTATAGAGATGTATGATTGGTTGAACCAACTGTCCGGCCGGACTCTTCAAAATTACAGCTTCCTAAAGTTGACACATTTTGATCAGCCAAAAGTTGTTGAGATGGATTAGTATGAAACTCTTCTGTCTATGGAGCAGGATCCAGTTGGTGCAGTTAAGGCGTTGCAGGCTTCTAGGGCATTGGAAGAGAGAACTGCCCGAGATGAGGTATCCGAGAAAGAACTAGATAAGGAAATCTCGGGTCTGATGAAAGATGCTCGATGTGGGCGTCGGTTCAAAAGGCTGGTTCAAGGGCCCAAGAAGACTCAATCACAGCTTAAGGTGATTGAGGAGGCAAATTGCCTATTTGTTACTGTAGCTTTAGATCCATCAGATGAGGAAGAGGATGAGGGTTCAGCCCTAGTTCGATGTCCGAGAAAGGAGGTGTCTCGGACTTCTAGTGTCCTCCCAACCATGGTTGATAATTTTGATGAGGTCATGTTGATAACTCCTATAGTAGATTTGGATGCGTTGCAAGAGGGTATTTCTTCTTGTTTAGTTTATTCTCGTCCACAATGTGCCAATCGCTTCTTATGCTGACTCCCTTCCTTTTATATGCAGTGGGTGCTTCTAGGGCGAACAGGGCAGCAAGTTTTTTGGCTCAGATAGCTGAATCCAGAGGGCCGTTGTATAGTAATAAGAAGAAGAGGGATCTCGAGGCTTCAGGGAGCTCTGCGGACAAGTCTTCAAAGAAGCCAAGGCTCGAACTCGGACCACTGGAGGAGTTCGAGAAGTATGTGTCACCTCCTCCTTCCGAGGCTCTGGTCGAGATGGTACCAGGCTGTTCTGAGATTAGCCAGGTATGATTCGGCTTAGCTCTCAATAGAATTAGCTGTGTAGTTAGCTAACTGTCTTTATCTTCTTTTACAGTCCGTGAGTCAAATGAAGTATATGTACAACTCCATTCGGACATTGTATAACCGTTCTCAAGGGCAAGCCTCTGAGCTTGAACTGATGAATGAGGAGATATCCAAGAGGTCTAAGGAACCTTCCGATATGCTGAAGCACCTTCAGAATGAGATGGCTCCGGATAAGGCCAAAATAAAGGCCTTGGAAGAGGAGAACCAAGCCTTGAAGAAGGCAAAAAGGCTGTCTGATGGTTCCTTCTTTGATCTGCAAAGGAACATGGCCTTGGTGAAAGCTGAGAGAGATCGGTATGCTGATCCAATTAGCCAGAGGCGGCTAGTTCTGTTGATAATAGATTTCTGCCTCAAATGTCCAGAGATGGAGGCTCACCGCCAAGAGTATGGTGATTTTTACCATAAGTCTGTGCTCTCAGAGATGTGGATTCACCTGAAGGAATTTCTCAACGAAGAAGTTCAAGGATGTCTGGCTCCTGCCTATACCTGGGCGGAAGTACCGGTGGGTTTGAAGGAATTTCGGGCAAAGTTTAGCCAGATTGTGGGGTTTAAGACCAGTCTACTGACTAGCTTGGAATCCTTGAAAAAGGCCTTAACTCTTGAGGAGTTCCAGGACAAGCTGTCCAGTTTGTATCCTGAGCTATCATTCCTAGTGGAGAAGCCGGCGGCAGAAACTTCAATTGAGGACCCGAAGACTTCCGATGGGCAGGAGAAGATTGTAACTCCTTAGAGCCTTGTCTTTTACTTCAAGATTTTTCTCTTTTCGCCAGATCTTGGCGTTTCATGTATTCTGAACATATGCTTTATTTTTGGAATTAATTGGTCTTTACCTTCCTTTATGTCCAGCGTTGCTCTGCCGCATGTGCTGATTTGCAGGTCAAGTATGAAGCTGTTCTTCAGAAGAGCAAGAAACTAGAGGAAGATTTGGATGAATCCAAAGACTGATTCAGCATCGTGCGAGAAGAATGTGAAATTCTTCGTGGCGGGTTGAAGGTATCTTTGGAGCAGAGAGCTGAACTGAATCAGCAGTTGAGCGATTCTTCAGAAGAGGTATAAGGATCTAGAAGAAGCGCATAGCAAGGTCTTGGCCACCAATAAGGAGTATGACCAAGAATGGAGGAAAGTCATGAGTGACTTAATGAAGGTCAAGGGTGAGAGTCACGAGAAGGATCTTCGTATTTCTACCCTCCGAGATGAAAATATCACTGTGAATCACAAGATTGCCTCCAGGATAGATGAGTTGAGGATGTGCCAGGCCGAGCTGAACGCTTGCAGGTTCCAAATAAAAGAACTAGAAGCTCAAGGTGTTTTTGTCATACCTTCGGGATCTTCAAGAAGGGAGATAGGTGGTCCTTCTGGTGTCCCATATTCAGGACCGTTGATAAGGCCTCATGTCCAAGAGGGTATATCTCGAGGGATGCCATGTGGAAGGGGCAGAACGGTGACACCTACTCCTAGAGCTCGTGGCTCTATTGACTCTCCTGCTCGACCTGTAATTATTGGAAATAGAAGTGGATACACCCTCTCAGTTGATGAGGGTGGTAGAAGAAATTAATTGGGGTCGTGGCCTCCAAAGTGGTCGAGGTCGTGCCTCTACTTCTTCTCGCGGTCGGAGTCGTACCCCTATATTTAAAGACCTTCACGAGGTGTAAGAAGTTTCGTAGTGTAATAACACTTTTTGATTTTGCCTTTATAAAGGTCTTTATATTGCAATCCTTGAGAAGATTGACTCTTTAGGCTTATGAATAGCATTGATAAATAGTGATGTGTACCTTAATAGGAGTATCACGTGGAGAGTCGAGTTCCAAACTTTGTGAGTTTGCATGGCCCGTATCATGTTGGTCTTTGACCATATACTTTTTATAAGTATATTATTTTATTTTGGCCTAAGATGATTGTAGTTCAGACACGTAGTCTAAACAGCTCATATTAGATAAGCATCAATCATACACTTATACGCGTATGGATCTTTAGGCAACAGTTTTTACTTATGCTTTGTGAGGCATAGTTTCTCTTTGTATTTAGAGAGTATGGACTGCTTCAAAATAAAATAGAAGGTATATATCGAAAAGAAATTGCATTCTTTGAACTTGAGAGTTTGGTAAAATTATAAAAGACAACCCCGAGTTTGGGAGCTCGGGTATAAAAAGGTAAAAAGATGAAAAGAAAGAAGCTTGGCCCGTAGGCCTTATTGAAGTAGTTTCTCCTTATATGGAGAAGGTCTACTTGGTTTTAGCTCCGAGGTACCTGCGTAGGAAGGGCGCCATAATGACAGGGTTCAAGTGCTCTCCTTCACGTGTTTGCAAGAGGTAGAATCCACCGGATTGTGCAGCGGAAATTTTGTATGGTCCTTTGGTCCTTGGCTCCAGCGCTCCTCCTAGCTTGTTGGTGCACCACGGGCCAACTGGCATTACCAGTTCCCCCACTTGGAAGGTTTGGTGGCGGCGTTTATGCCATAGTGTAGTCATCTCGTTGTAGGCCTTTTCTTCAAAATGGAACACAATGGGTTGTTCGAGATCAGGATCGAGGACCAGATCTCCTACAATAGTGTTAGCGGCCGAGATGTTGCTCACTTTTCTGGCGTCACGGATGGCCGTGTTCATGCAAGAACGCGCCACTCCTTGGTCTCCTTTGATTGAAGCTACTCCTTGTGTTGTCGGAAACTTCAACATCAGATGGTAGGGAGACCATACGGCTTTAGCTTGGCACATCCAAGGTCTGCCAAGGATAATGTTGAAAGGTGTGATGGTGTCGACTACCATGAATGTGCAGTATAGGGTTAAGCTCTTCGCTCCATCTACTATTGTGACTGAGAGAGTGATTTCCCCGAGAGGTATTACTGGATTTCCTGTGAAACCCGAGATCGGACCCGTAGGTTTGAGGTCATCATTGGTAAATCCCAGTTTGTGGAATCAATCTTGGAACATTACTTCTACTCCACTCCCGTCGTCTATGAAGACTCTTTTTACCAGAGAATCTTGTGCGGTTGCTGAGATGATGAGAGGATCAGAGTGAGGCATCTGATTTGGTACGGCATCCGCGTTCGAGAAAGTAATGGTTTCCTCGGGGCGAAGCCTCTTGTTGACTGGCTCGGTATGTGGTATGGCCCGCACACTATCCTTCAGCTTAGTCAAGGAAATTGCTTCTCCGGTATAACCATTGATGACCCGGTTGGCTCCATTTGGCGGTGGTGGAGGAAGATCTTGAGGATTGTTGCCTCCGCCACCTTGGTTGTTATTGTTATTGTTGCAAGAGCCATCCTTCTTCTTCTGCCAGGGTTTTCCCCTATATCTCTTCTGGGTACCCTGGTTGTCGCCGGCTATCGAAGGTGCAATTTGTTACACGATTCCTTGACGAATTAGCTTCTCGATCTCATTATTGAGCTGATAACATTCCTCAGTGTCATGCCCCCGATCTCGGTGATATTGGCAGAATTTCAGGGACCTTTGGCGCTCGGCTGACTCCTTCATGGCAGGTGGGTCCCTTAAAAGGTGCATGTGAATGGATAAAATCTCAGCCCGAGATCTAGCCATAGGAGTATATGACTCGAAGGTAGGTTTGGAGGCGCTTTCCGTCTTCTCGACCTTCGGTATCTTCATTCTGGGCTCTCTTTTGTCCAGATGGGAGTCTGGAGGCCTTTTGCTATACATCTCCATGATGGCCTGGAGATGTTGAATGGTTGTTGGATTCTTTGTTGCCAGCTTCATCCTCAGAGTGTCATCATCTACACTCATTCGATACATATTTATTAGGAGGCGTTCATCTCGATCATAGCATTCGGTAGCTAGATCCATGTATCCATGATAGTGTTCTATTACAGTCTCTCCTTCAAGGCGTGCCACATACCCCAGATCTCCGAGGGACTTGGTAAACTTCTTCTTCTGGAAGAAAGCGTGGAGAAGGAACTCGGTGAAATCCCAGTAATCAAATAAACTTTCTGGTTTCGTCTGGGTAAACCATGTCTGTACTTTCCCTCGGAGGTAACTGGGGATGATCTTGCATATTTCCAATTCATGGAAGTTCCTGGTTTCCAAAGTCTTAAAAAAGACCGAGAGAAATTCTCTAGGATCGCTAGTGCCATCGTATGTGGGTAAGTGCTCTGGGACTTTCTTGTGGTTATCGAAGGGGAGATTCACAATATGCCGCGAGAAGGGAGAACGAGCAGCTTGTCCTCTGGGTCCGAGGATACGTGTGATTTCTTGGTCGACTTCGTATTTACCTCGGGTAGGGTAGGCTCAATCTTGGGTGTAAAGGCCGATCGGCGCTATTTTGCCATTCGCTTCGAGTTTGCTCCCTCTTCTCGCGTCTGAGTTCTTCTTCGATGTTGATGATGTGCATCCTTCGCACTTCCTCCCTACTTAATCCTGTGCCTTCACCCTGGTAATTAGATGTATTAGGAGGTGGTGGCAGACTGCTTTGAGCATTATAAGGCGGTAGATCCTTAGATAAGTCATTGAGGAGTCTCCGTTGTTGAGTAGAATCAGCAGGTGGTGTAGTTTGAGCTCCTGAGACAGATACTCGGTTGGGGGCTTCATGTATCTGTGCACTGAGTTGTTGACTTGAGTTTATCAAAGATGCGACGAAATCAGGATATTAGGCATGTAAGTTCCTCATTAGCGTTCGGGCATCTTCAGGGATCGTTCTTGGAGCAGTGTCCGAGTCAAGGTTGATATAAGATGGCCCGGATCCTGGCGGGTTATTTCGTACAGTCTGGCTTAAGGTTTCCCTAAGGCGTCTTTGTCTCTCCTCCTCCTGCTGTTTTTCTGCGGGGATTTATCGATCTCTTTGTGCTTGTTCTTCTGCGGTAAAGATCAAATAAGGTCTGTTATATCCAAACCCATTCTCCTGGTCAAGGCCTTCTGAATTGTTGATGCGTTGGCTGTAGTTCATGTCCGTCTGGATCAAGACTCTTGGTCCTGAGTTCGGTGCTTCAGATCCAACAGGATTCGATCCAGAAGGTGGCATTCCGGATGCAGCCTGATAAGACAGGGTTTGGACCGGAGGAGGGTGATCCTGATACGAAAGGGTTTGGGTCAAAGGATTTTGGAACGTTGGAGTTTCCTGCCCCCACGGTAGAGCCTGACGGTGGTTCAGAAGTGGAGCGCGTGCGAGATCCTCCGGGTCGACCACGTCCTCGTCCTCGTCCTCGTCCTTAGGGGGGTAGCTCTGCTTCTGGATTCTCCTTCTGATTTTGCCCTAGTTTTCGGGCGTTTCGTCTGGGTTGCTCGGCGTCAGACATATTGTTGGGGAAGTTGCTTCTTCAGTTGCGCTAGACCAGATCGGAAACAAGGTTCGGCGACGTCGTCAATGAGTGTGAGATGTCCCACTGGGCGTGCCAAATTGATGTATGCTGGACACCAACACTTCGACGACGAACCAGGCTCTCGAACTGATCTGCAAGACAAAGGCCCCGGGTGTCCCGGGGATAGACACTCTAACGCTCAAGTCTGTATATTTGCTTAAGGCGTAAAGTATGAAGTATGAGATTAGATGAGAGGTCTACCAAACCTTTAAGGTATTTATATGGCTATAATCCGTAGATCACCAAGATATGTATTTTTGGTATGAATACAACTCTTATGGGAATAGTAGTTGTATTACCATGTATAATAGAAGTATATTTCGGACATGGTTTTATTACCATGTTTAGGATGACTGTATTACCATCTTTGAGAAGATGTATATTCCTTGTAGAACATTCATAATATACACATTCCTTATAAAGATTAGGATTGATGGACCTATGGATCCATCCTCCGCGTATCTCGAGCCCACGACCCTTCTCGGGCCCTGGTCCGAGTATGAATGAGGCCCGAATACGAACCATGGACTTATCATTATCTTTTGGATCTAGAAACGCATGTAAGTTGAGCTTGTTGTCTGCAATAGCTGAGAGCCTCTCCTTAAAATTTTTGATCATGTTAAGGCTCGTTGACTCCAATCTAGGATCAGCTAAATGAATACCAGTTTCACGGGGATGTCCCTTCTAATAACAAGATACTTCCAACGCATACCATATTTGTGAACAAGTACTTGTTTTGGTGTATTGGTTGGAAATAGAACATTTATGACATAGTAATCATCTTTAGTTCTTTATAACATCTTCATTCGTCATTCTTTTCCACTTTCAAAAGAACTCGCCCTGAGTTTCCCTCTTCACCATCAAGAGTTTCAACCACTATCGGCAACTCGATCGATGTATATACAAACACCGTATTCAACACAGGCCTCCTCTTTAATAGGCTTTAAATTTGTATTTTCATTGTCATCGCTAGAGGAACAATGTCTTGCATTCAGCCTTCACAAGTATAAGCATTGGTACTTGCTCATTGTGTATCCAAAGATTTAATATCGTCAAAGATTTGAGATTCTTCCACAAAGCCTTCCGAACTCTGGACTTCAAGTTTCACATCTTCGATTTCATCAAAAAATGGAATTGAGGTGTTTAAATCAACATTGCTGCAAGAATATTTACACAACTCTACTTCTAAGACAAAATCTTTAGAATTGGGATTATGGTTATCCATAATAAAGACATATTTCTCCTCCAATCCAATTTCTTCTGTGTTTTCTTGAATAATGGAAGAAACTATCTCAACTTTCTCATTCTCAGCACTCAACAACTCTTTTTCACTACATAGATCTCGTCTTCTTTTGTTACCATGACATGATAATATGACTTTTGAATAGAACCCATTTTGATCTTTTGCATACTCCATGTAAACATAATCATATAACAACATTCTCTATGCCTGACCTTCTTGTTCCCAAGATTGACCAAGTAAAACATGACAAACATTAGTATCAAGAACATCACATACAACATTCTCATGGTAGTTTCCAATGGAAATTGAGATTGCGCATGTCAAGGCCAATTTCTTTATCTATTAACCCTGACAACACAAAGTATACAGTTTCTCATGGGTCTTACGTAAATTCATATATTCGACCAATTTAAAAAAACACAGGGTGTGTTTGGTTGGGCAAGTTTTTGCAAAACTTAGACTATCCAAGTCCAGTTTTGTAAAATCTTGTTTGGTTCACCAAGTTTCTCAAAATCCAGACTTGCAAAATCCTAAATATCAATCAAAGATTTTGTTTCATACTCACAAAATCCAACCCAACCAAGAAGGAATTTTGCAAAACCAGACTCTCAAAATCCGAAACCAAAACCCAAACTCCCAAAAACCAAAAAAAAAAACCAGACTCTCAAAAACCTGACGAACCAAACACACCTACAGTTTTCAGAACTACTGTTGTCTAGTATTAATTCGCAAAATTGGTTATTAACTGAACAATAGGTCCTGAAAATACTTCTATGATGCACTACTTCTCTAGATGACTACAAAATTTTCCACAATCCAAATTCCACACTCTCGGTTTCTTCGTTAGTTCAATAACTAATGAAGTAAACTTAGGACGTTCAATTTTTATTTTAATCAAAGAACTTCTCATTCTCCTTATCATAAATAACGGCAACCTTTGAATTGACTTTGTTAAGGGTTGAGGCTAGCTAAGTCCACACCCCACTTTTTAAAGTCAAGTAGATGTTTCACCGTGAGTCAAATAATGAGACGGGAGAATGCCACACTCTATATACCACTTGACGCAGTCGGAAATATCAGTATGGAATTCGAAAGCACGAATCTCCTGAATTTGCATATCCTTAGAAGTCGCAAGCAATGCCTCCTTGCTCGGGTTTGCCGAATTCCTCCAATTAAGAGATAACTGTTGAAAACATATTAATTTGATATTGAAAGCTGTCAAATAAAAAACGCAAAATCCCTATAAATACTAGAGCTAATCCTTATAGCAATTCTAATGTAAAACTAAAACGGAGTATAAAAAACTTATTTCTAAAACTGAAAGGGAAAATAATAAAACTAATGAGAAAAGTCTTGACAATCGAATACCTCAGAGAAAGGGATTTGGCTTTAGACGTTTACTGGCACGGATCGCAAGTTTATCCTACATCAAATTGATATGATGAATTAATAGTATATTCTATCATATTAGATAGATATGAATATCTATTGTGCTAATCTTATATTTTATAAATAATTTTAAAAATATATATTTTGTCATCAGTAGACAGTAAAATTTGAGGTTTTAAGATATGGTAACTGAGAATGTTAAACTTTAAGGAATTGGAACCAAAATTGTGAAATCGAGTGGAACAAAATAAAAAAAATAATCAAATCAAATGAAAATAAGAGAAACCGAAGAAAAATATAGAAAATCAGAAATTTTTTTAACAAAAATAGGTCTATAATAACAAGAATGAAAGATGTGGAACCAAACAAAATTGTAAAATGTCATGCCCAAAATAGAAAAGGAAACATTTATGGTATGATTGGAGAAAAATATTGTAAACAAATATAATTATACTAAAATTACAAACAATAACCCACTAATTAGATACATAATTAAATACATTACCATATAATGTATTTAATTATGGTGTAATTAGTAAGAGATAAATACATGTGATTAATTAAACGCTAGCATTACAAATATGTGCACAATCCTAGGCCTCTCAATGTAGGCATCTCTACTCTAGCTCTATGTATATCGATCTAAATAAGTCCATGGTTCGCAGGTTTCGTTCGAACTCGAACCTAGGTTCGAGAAGGGTCTGGGGCTTGAGATACGCGGGAGATAAGCTTACCGGTCCATCGACCTAATCCTTATATGGATTGCGTATATTATGAATTTCCTACAAGGAATACACTTCCTCTAATTATGGGAATACAACTGTTATTACCATATAAGTTGTATTCTTACTTGAATTACAAACTCTGCCGATCTACGAATTGAAACTCTATAAATACAAAGGTTTGGTCGGCCTCTCTATTCATCTTACATACACTACGCCTTACGCTTATAAACTTCTCAAAGTTGTCACTGACTTAAGTATCAGAGTGTCTACCCCCGGCCACCCCATGACTTTATCTTGCAGATCATTTTGTGAGCTCGGTTCGAGGTCAGTCACGGGTTTTAGGCATACATCAATTTGGCACGCCCAATGGGACCCACGTGTTTATTTTGATCTAACTGATCTCGATCTCATGACTGATCCGGCTAAGGACCCTCGCAGGTGTACGCGAGCCCGTTCTCTAGCCTCGACAGGTATTGGAAGCGTCAAGGGCAGGCCACTCTCACAAAAAGACGCAGTTCCTATCTTTCCACATTCAGATCCCTTATTTATATCCATTGCTATTAACCACAACATGGTTAAGCGGGTTCTCGTGGATTGGGGAAGCAAAATTAAAGTCATGTTTCTCAGTTGCTATGAGCAATTGGATTGAATAAAAGTGATATCGTACCTACAAATCCGATCTCGGGATTCGTAGGGGATCCCATAACATCTCTAGGAGAGATCACACTGCCCGTTCAAGTGGCGGATGGCCCTCGAATTTTAACACTTAGCTGTACCTTCGCGGTGATTGATTCCATGACGCCGTATAACATTATACTTGGACGGCTATGGATGTGTCAAAGTAAAGCCATTTGGTCTCCGTACCATCTTGCCATGAAATTTCCCAAAAATTGTTGAATAGCCACAGTACGAGGAAACTAGGAGATGGCCCGAATATGCACCAATTTAGCTATCAAGGAGGCGGAATAAGGAGGCCTCGAGAAATATCCCCCGAGCACGTCAAATATTTCGAGTCCGAGCCTATGCAGCTCGAAGAGTCCGAAACCGTGGAGGTGGGTACGTTCCTACCCCTCGAAATTAAGACGCAACTTCGAGATCTTCTCCACTAGTAAATAGACGTCTTCTCGTGGGACACTAATGAATTCGTAAGAGTACCCGTCCAGCTAGCAGATCACTACCTAAACATTGATCCATCGCAGAAGTCTGTGAAGCAGAAACGCTGCATCTGTGCCCTGGATCGAGTTCAACCCATTCGAAAAGAAGTAGACAAGCTGCTCGAAACTGATGTAATTGAAGAGGTGTAATATCCCGAATGGTGATAGCCAACCCGGTGCTGGTCAGAAACCTGACGGGAAGTGGAGAACGTCCATCGATTTCACCAACTTGAATGACTGTTGTGTAAATAAACATGCTCGGATACCACATGTTAAACATAATTATTACATGACCCTAAGATCTTTTAACACCTAGATCAATCACGTAACAGAATCATGAGAAGTTATAGAATTACTTACCTCCAGTACTCATTGTAGTGGAGAGATCGATGTCCTGAATCTGTGAGTCTTGAGTAGGGGTTTATGTTTTTCTCTCCTCGCCTATGCGCTTTATGTGCTGTGTGAATTGGCAACCTTTCGGATTTGCTTTAGCTTTAGTGCCCATAAGGATTCTCATAAGTCTTTCATTTCGATACCTTTACATTGGATTAAAGACATCAATTTATAGGTGGAGAGAGGACCTAAATCCTCTTTAGGGTTTCCATAGGATTAATCTCAACCGTCCATCAAAGTAGAGATTATTAGGAATTATTCATTTATACTTAATTTAATAAGTTACCAAATATATTATGTCCTGAAAACTGGATTAATATAAGACCACATAATTGGAAAGAATAAAATATTCTTACATGTTGTCGCAAAGACAGTTATCCACTGCCATCAATAGATCGACTAGTTGAGGCGATTGCTGGATATCGAGTGTCAGCCTTTTTCGATACCCACCAAGGATATCATCAAATTCCAATCGTGGAGAAGGATAAGGAGAGAACATCTTTTACCACCAACAAAGGAACCTTTTGCTACAAGAAGATGCCCTTTGGATTAAAAAACACTGGAGGTACCTACCAGCGACTGGTTGACAAACTATTCAAGTACCAAATCAGGCAAAACATGGAGATATACGTCGATGACATGGTGGTGAAGAGCCGCAGTTACGACATATTCCTTGAAGACTTGAAGGAGACCTTTGATACACTACAAACAACCAATCTGAAGTTAAATCCAGCTAAGTGTACCATCGGTGTGGAGGCCGGCAAATTCTTAGGATACATATTATCCAATCGGGGGATCAAAGTTAACCCCGAGAAGATAGAAACCTTGTAGAATATGCAGCCTCTGAAAACAGTAAAGGACGTGCAGAAGCTAACGGGGTCTCTCGCGGCCCTAAGCCGTTTGCTCTCTAAAGGAGCGGAAAAACACTTACCCTTTTTCAACGTACTCAAGAATGAAAACCAGTTAGAATGGTCTCACGAGTGTGGAGAGGCATTCCAAGCCCTCAAAGACCAGCTCAGACATTTGCCCACACTATTGAACCGCGATAAGGGGAAGTTCTCTACTTATACATATCTGCCTCACAATTAGCCATTAGTGATGTGCTGGTAAAAGAAAATGAGGGTTCTCAATACCCCATATACTATGTAAGTAGAGCCCTGCAAGGGCCCGAGATGAGATACACCCCCTTGAGTGGTGGATCTTAGCATTGGTGCATGCCTCTAGACGATTATGTCCCTATTATCAGGCACATACTATAGTAATCCTCTCCAACTACACGATCAAACAGATCTTGCAGAAACCCAATGCCTCAGGGCGGATGATGAAGTGGCCTATCGAGTTAGGGGGGCACGATATACAATACAAATCTCAAACGGCCATGAAGGGCCAAACCTTGGCGGATTTCATAATGGAGTCAGTGGACCTTGACCAACCACAACCACCAATAGACTCAGGAAAGTGGTGACTATACGTCGATGGATCCTCTAACTTGGGGCCAGTGGCGCTGGAGTCCTATTAACTAGCCTTGAGGGAAATGACCATCCATACGTCCTCCACTTCGACTACCGAGCCACGAGTTCAAAGAATCATTTTCTTCTTCTAAAACTAACTTCTTTTATATTTAAGCAGTCAATATTACTCTAACAAAAGAGATATCATACCATATAAAGTATAAACACGATTGCTACCTAAGACAATATGCTTCAAAAAGTGAATGATTGATGCTTATCTAAAATAGGCTACTAAAACTATGCGTTCGAGTATCAATCGTCTTAGGCAAAAGTAAAATAACTCAAGATAATATACTTCAAAACGTATATGATTAATGGTTATTTAGAATAGGCTGTTCGAGCTCCAAAAGTTCGAATATCATTCTTCTTAAGTATAAACACAAGTCCCGGGATAGTATACTTGACAAAGTATACGATTGAAGCTTATACGAAATAAGTAAATTTGGACTCCAAATGTTTGATTGTCAATCATCTCGAGGACAATACATAAAGGTCTTCAAAAGAATAAAAGGTGTCACTACACCACAATACAAGATGTTATTACATCGAAACAAATATCCTACCTAAAAAGGTCCTCGACCTCAAGGGGAAGAAAAAGAAGCATGTCCTCGAACACCTCGGTGGCTACAATACCATATTCTATCACCTGCCTCGAGCTTGGTGTAATGGAAGACTCACCCCTTTTCTCTCCGAGTAATGACCTCGAGGTAGTACCTATGAAGGGGGTAAAGCAAATACTTTGTGGTCATTCAATTCTTAAAGCTGAGCGGCATAAGCGGCAGGCCGCTCCTTGTAATGTGTCCGCTCCTCTCCAATAAGAGTTAGCTTATGGGCAACTCGATATCTTTGATCTCTGAGTTGACTTATCTTCACATCATTCAATGGTTCTGAACATTTTCATCTTTGTAATCAGCAACCGCTTTATCTAGATTCCGAGAAAAGGCCTCATTAGCCTCTTGTAACTTATTATTCTCAACTTGAAGGTCTCTACACTACAAATCCTCTCTCAGGAAATCTCAAACATAAGAGAAATGTTGTTATTCTTCGTTGCATTGAAGGAATTCATCTCCAGGGTGGCCCCTGAAGTAGTCGGCTGCCAAAATATTATACTAGTGCTAGAGTTCCTTAAGTGGGCCCAGAAGCTCATTCCTTATCCCTTTATAATCTGTATTTGTTGGCGGTGCAAGATCCTATCCCTTCGGAGTTCTTGAAGAGCCTTGCCTAGGTTGGCATTCTTATCTGTAAGGCGAGCTCTCTCTTGAGAGTGATGATCCCTATCCCCTCTCAGGGAATCACATTCCATAGTAAGGGGCTCTATGTCTATATTGCCAACAGACAGAATCATCCTCCCACCAATCAGTCTCATTAGCCAATTCCTTGAAGCCACGATATTAACTTTTTCACAATAGAGGTGCAGCTAAGGAGGAAAGGATTGATAGAGGAAGTATAAATACAAGCCAAAGTATTGCACTTAAATTAAAAAGGGAAATTGTCAATACATTGAAGAAAAGATGACGTCTCAAATTACAAGAAAATGCCTAGAAAAGGCAAAAACTAATGAAATTTTCCTAGATGCTAAGGCTCTAGGAAATTACAGTGGTAGAAGGCGAAGTCTGGTCTCCTGATCCTTTTTGCCCTTCTCCCTGTGATTCTGTGAATGCACAACTACCTCAGACGACTACCCGAGATAGGACAATCCAGGTTACAAGGTGATAATCAGCTTCTTAAGGTCATCAAGGCTCACCAGCTTGTCGGACGACTCTAGGTTCTTCAGCAGATCCACCTTCAAACCTCATCTCTGATGGAGCCTGGTATTCAGTTCCTCCAGCTCCCGGGCAGCATTCGGCCAGTTATAGGTCGGGGCCAGGGCTTTCCTATCATCATCATTATCAATAAATGATGAAACAAGCCCCCAAATCTCATGGAGTTGGCACGGTGATAAAGGAGACCATAAGTGTCTCTGAGCTCCACCATCTCGGGGCTGTAGCACAAAACTCGGACCATAGGCCGAGTATATACTGCTTCCTCTCAGGATCAGCATACAAAACCCACTCCTTTTTGAGACCAACTATCTCCTTGCTCAACTCCAGCATGATGGCCTTTTGGGTGCGCAAATCAACATCGGTGGCATTCTGATTTTGAAGAGCGGCTTCCTTCTCCCCACTCGACTGTGCAACCTCGCCGCGAATATTTTCAACCATCAAAGGCGATTCGCTAGACTTTTCGGCCACTTGGGCCTTCAGCCTCTCATTCTCGGCCAACAGAGAGTCCCTCTCGATGGCAATACCTTCAAGGGCTTGACATCGAGTATGAAGCTCCTTGACTTATTCATACATACGAATCAATCAGCCTGTCGCGGCATAGCTCCACCAGTGGAATCAGCTAGCACCTACATCAACAATAGGTGATCAATGATAATGCCTCAACAACATTTATATCAGAAAATTAACTACTATGCAAGGATTATATAGCTGAGTTATCTCGGGTCATTTTTAGAATGTCTCAGACCCTGTGCACATCAGATTAGTACCAAGAGGTTGGGAGACATACTCCTCGAATTTTCCCAAGGGTTCGAATTCGACCTTCTTCTTTTTGGAGATCTCGGGCTCTCCCTCCACAGGCCCCGATCCTTCTGAGTTTTCCAGAGTCTTTTTCCGGACTTTTGCCTCCATCTCCTCCCTCTTCCTTTTTTGACGATGCTCTGCTGCCGTAGCAAGGCCTTTAATAATCTCATCCTTCTTGATAATGGGGGAAGACACTACAAAGCAAAGAAGCTAAAAGGTTAGAGGAAATTATGAAACAACAAAGAAAAGAACAAGTCACATATATGTACATATAAGAAAGGATACCCTCGGTGGGGAGTTCTCCCTCATAAGAAGGAAAACGAGGTGTCTCATCTTCTTCCCCAAAGGCCTTCGCCAAGAACTCCTCCATAACCACATCTTCCTGAGATAGAGAAGTAAGCATATCTCTCCTCTGCCTTGAAGCTGTGATTAAAGATTCCTCCTCCTCTTATTCATTAGAGGAATCTCGCATGATTGGCTCGATGACGGAAACAGGTTCTCTAGGACCTCGTTGTAACCTCCTAAAGGCATGTTGGGCGTCTACCATAAACGTGGACCCCTTTTCCTTTGAGGCCTCCAAGGACTCCTTGGAGAATAAGCGGTCCTTGCAACGAGACTCCGTTTCCACCGCGACCTTCAAAGCTCGAGCAGCCTTATGAGCAGATTCAGGATCCTCCATATCCATTAAGGTCACCTCATACCATGAGATCTCCGTCCTTGGGTTGATCGAAGTATGCAACATTCAAATATCTACCATTCTCAAGGGTCCGTCCAGGGATCATATCTAATCACCTAAAGGTTTCAATCGGCCATATCCAGCCTGATTGATGATTCCCTGGCACCCATTTACCACCTTTGGGTTTTATGCCCTTCCTAATGAGGTTTGATAAAGTGCTGACAAGACAAGGGGGAACTGCAAAATCACTCTTGTTCTCGCTTCTTACTCTCGAGTTCCAATGAGACACTTGATATTTGGTCCGATCAAAAGTTAGCCGAACCTTATTCTATTACTCACTCTTTGCAGGAAGCTCAAAGGGCCTTGTATCTCGAGGTGTTACGATTACCAAAACCTTAATAACCACAATCTTATACAAGTTTCAAAATAGGTCGAAAGTTGGCTCTATACCCTCTCCGGCACACCAGGTGATTAGCGCCATAATCACAACCACCACATTAGTGTGTACTTGAACCGGATGCACCTGATGATGGTTAAGGAACCTGCTGAACAACGGGGTGAAAAGGAAAGGTTAAATCCTGCTCTATGAATCTCCCGAAAATTACTCCTCGACTCGATGTAACAAAGACTTTGACATCTATATCATCATTAGCGTACATGGGAAGGAATACCGACAGTCAGCAACAAATTTTTGGGCCACGTCTCGAGCCTTTTTTTCCTTAGCTGACACTTTAATGGAGCCCTCCTCACTTGACGACGGATATGCAACACTTGGTAGACGCGACATACGGGTAGCATCCCTCTCAACATGGGCTGTAGCGCAGCCATCAACAAAATTCAATTTTCCCTTTTCCCACATGCCTTGGTGTCTCAATGGGTCATTTCCCATCGGCTATCTCAGCCCGGTGACGGTCATCAGAGCTAATTTCTCAGTCACAACATCACCCTCTCTGTATTCATGTAAGGGGTTGTATGTCGATTCATACTCTTCACTAGTGCTCGACATGATCACAAAGAGGTTGGGGGGAATATAATGGAATAAGAGCAAGCAAAATCACAGTCAGTAATTGGAAATGAGATTCGAGTAATTACTGGTTGAAGTAGAGCAAGCAATTGGGGCTTCTTAAAAATTAGTTGAAGAGCATCTTCTGCAATTTGATGAGAAGATTGAAGTGAGGAAGACAAACAAATATTTGTGAGATATAAACCAAAATTAAACATTATTTAAGCGTGTAATTACCTTGATATGTGTTTCGATGTGAATAAGTGGAGAGGTGGGAAACAAACCGCCAGTTCCGTCAAATAAACACAAGACACGTGTATTCTGCTTTCAGATTGGAAAAGGGATAAACTCAACTGTCCACGTGTCCAGTGGAATGCAAAACAACTTGAATATAGATATTCAGAAGATTAGGGCCGAGTGGTCAGTCCGAAAGGATGTCCCGAGCTACCGCTCCGAGATACCTCCCTCGAGTTATTAGCCTTACCCTCGAGTAACAAGGCTCGCATAATTCTCTCGAGAGGAGACCTCGAAATTCCGAACATCTACCTTGGGGCTACTAATAAGTCCACGGTTTGCACTCTTAGTCTTCATTCGAACTCGGACATAGGCCCGAGAAGGGTCTGGTGCTCGAGGTACGCGGGAGATAGGCTTACGGGTCCATCGACCTAATCCTTAATGATTGCGTACATTCTGAATTTCCTACAAGGAATACACTTTCTCTAATTATGGGAATACAACTATTAGTAACATAAGATTTGTATTCTTACTTGATTTACAAACTCTGTCGATCTACGGATTGGAAATCTATAATACAAAGGTTTGGTAAACCTATCTATTCATCTTACATATACTATGCCTTACGCTTATAAATTTCTCAAAATTGTCACTGATTTAAGTATCAGATTGTTTATCCCCGACCACCCCAAAGCTTTATCTTATAGATCAGTTCGTGAGTTCGGTTTGAGGTCAACCGCGAGTTCCAGACATCCATCACGATTTACATGCAATTACATTTGTATTACAACACAAATTTCTTGAGTGTACTTATAAATATTTTATTTAGCTAGCTAGTCCTTTGAGAATGGAATCCAGAATGTGGTCATTATGTTGGCTTAAGTGAAGAATACGAAAAGGATATAAGATCAAAGAAGAAAACAAGAGCCTCATTGGGGACATGAAAAAAAGTGTAGGGAAACTTTTTTTAACCCCATTTTGATCTCATCCACTTAGAAATGGATATGCTCTTTGCAATAACAAAGTGAAACCTTGGATCAAAGATCGATCCTTTGCTAAAGTTTTCCCAAATAGTGGGGTTCAAAGCTACATGTGCGAATTCTAGACACGTCCATGGCAATTGTTATTTTCAAAAGACTAAATTATTTTTATTACCTTTACTGAAATGAAGATTTATATTTCCAATATTAGTTTGTTGTGTTTTACGGCTCATACGTTATATAAAGAGAATTTTGGGTAATTTGGTCTCATCATAAATTTATGATAGAGTCATTATTTATTTGACATTCTTATGAGATATGTTTACGTATTTGTATCATTAGAATTTTAGTATGATAGTTATAATTATTTATTTTTAAAAAAAAATCAAATGTTGTAAATATGATTATATAGTTACTTTGACTGTTTTGTCAATAGTTTAATTTTATTCTATTTCTTCTCCGTTTACTTTTTTAATATATTCATATATTAATTGAATTTATTGAGTTAAATTTTTAAACAAAAGTTATAAACACGCAAATTAATCTAAAAAATATATGAGAAATCTTATATTCTACTATACAACTATAGAAATTCTCAAAAGAGGCCGTCTCTAATTTAGACCAGGCTATTCTTAACTAAAAAATATGAAAGTCCTTATTTGCAAAACATGGAGGGACTTAGGGCTTGTTTAATATGTCTGAACTGAACTGAACTGAAAAGTACTGAACTGAACTGAAAAATACTGAACGAAAATAAAAAATACTGAACTGAATTGAACTGAACTGAACTGAACTGAAAAACTTCATTTGATTTTTTAATATAAAACATAATTATATTCTAAAAATTTACTACAGAACAAGCCATTGAATTGAACTTAACTGAACAAAACTGAATTGAAGAAACAAATCACTGCATTCAAATAACTAAATCAGTTAAATTTTATCAAATTATACTTAATTAGAACTGAACTTGATAAAATGGTCCTAGAAGTTAAACAAAATTAAACTGAATTATATTGAAGTGAACTTTGTTGAACTGAATTGATATAACCAAATTGTGCTATATTTTATCAAATCAAATTTTATCAGCACCAAACTTAATAAATCGAACTATCTTGATGAATTGAACTAAACTGCACATAATTAAGCTAGTTTTATTTATTTTATTTCCTCTCTAAAAGAAAACACTCTGTAGACTATAAGCCGTTATTTTTAGCCGTAATCGGCAATAACGGCCTGATCAACGGTGGTTCTATGGCGGAATCACTGCCGGACCGAGGCGGAATCCCCAAACCAATGTCCTTTCTCCACGCCTTGGCCACCAAAACTCCACCTCCATCACCCTCTCTCCCCTCCGACCCCCTCATTCAACAAATTACTGAGTTCAAAGGTAAAATCGCTTGCATAATCACGCTGGAGGAAGTCACCTAGCTTTCTTCTCACTACACCAATGCCCTCGTCGGCAAGTTCCCTCGCCTAAAACCATCAATGGAGTACCTCCATGAAGCTTTCAAATCGGTGGGCTTCAACGGTAGATATCAACTTGGATCGATCGATTTCAGGCATGTGCTGATCCGCTTTGATGATCCAGAAGACAACTGCAGATGTTGGATGAATCAGACCTGGTCCTTCAAGGGTCCGGTTATGAAAGTGTTTAAGTGGACACCCGATTTCACTTCAGATTCAGAAACCTCAATTATGCCAATATGGGTAACTATCCACAACCTGCCTTTGTTTTGGTATAACACTGCTATGTTGGAAACCATTGGGAATAGCATAGGAAAATTTATTAACATAGACCTAGCTACTGCTACTCTGTCCAGAACCTCAGCAGTGAAAATGTGTGTTGAAATTGATCTTCTAGCCAGAATACACAATACGGTTACCCTCACCACTAGTATGAATGGGGATGTTGCAGATTTCCCAATAGAATATGAGCAAATTCCACTGTACTGTAGACATTGTAAAAAGCTTGGGCAAGAGCACAATGAATGCAGAATTCTGCATCCTGATTTGAGACCCCCACCATACAACCGCAGATATCACAACCACACAGCCACCAAAAAAACCCCTCCCTCCCACAAAACTGCTAACCCTCAGCCCCAACAACAAACCTCACAGGCTGCTGGTCCCTCTGGAATAACTTATGCTGACAAGCAGAAAGCCCTAAGACCTCAACCAAATAGAGCATCTCACAAACCAAGAGAACCTGAGATGAGATATGTTCCAAAAGAGACTCCAGCTCCCATCCCAGTTGATGATGGACATGCAACTCTGCTTCAAAAACTTAAAGGAAAAACTATCTCTTCCCCAGAACCGGAGGAGTCTGATTGTTTCATTATCTCAGAAATTGGAGGACAGGCATCTATGGAGAGCACCTCTCTCAAACACAAGGACGGCCAAACCGACACTATGATGCCACTGTCCATACAGCCAACATCAGTGGAGAGCGCCTCCCCCATACACAAGGAATGCCGGGACACTATGATGCCACTGTCCACATAGCCATCCTCTCCCCCTTAGAAATATCCAATGGCATAATAGTCTACTCCAAAAAAGCCAAGAGTCTTTACTAGTGATGATATTCTCATACACTCAGGTATCACCCAGATCTCTCCCGAAAATCCTTTTTAATACTAACGAATTCTCCTTTTATTCTTAACCAAGAACAGGTGGCAACAGATTCCTTCCACTTACACAGGAGGAAGATGAACAACTGGAACTAGAGGGTGCTACAGATGATAAATTGGAGGAAAACTCTAGCAGGTATCAACTCAAATCTCTGATATCTCACAACCTATCATTTCTAGGGAAAACCTTTATAGTACATCTGACTCTGAGAAAAATAAAGTCTCATCTTACTTTACTCAGATCAACAGAGTGATCACTAGAACATCAACAAAAAGAATTAAGCCCCATAAAAAATGATAGCTGGAACTAGAGGGTGCCACAGATGATAAATTGGAGCAAAACTCTAGCAAGGTATCTACTCAAATCTCTGATATCTCACAACCTATCATTTATGGGGAAAACCTTTCTAGTACACCTGACTCTGAGCAAAATAAAGTCTCATCTTACTTTATTCAGATCGAACAGAGTGATCACTAAACAGCAACAAAAAGCATTAAGCCCCGTAAAAAATGATAGACAAAACCTTAGGATTAAATGTCATGGTATGGAATATAAGGGGAATGGAAATTTCTATGCTTAGACTTGAGAAGCTTATTAAAATCTATAAACTATATATTCTATGTGTAATTGAACCACAACATGACAATACTGAGTGTGATACATATAGGAGAAAACACCATTTCCAATACTGTGTGCCTGCATGTAACTGTTAAATATGATTGTTCTGGAACTCACAAGTCACTATATCTCCATTATTGGGTCATAACCAATTCTTCCTAGTACATATCTATAGTCAAACAGTGGATGAGACTTTTGATTCATTTTTTGTGTATGGACTTAGATCGATCTAGGAATGAGGGAAAAGGATTATGGTCTGATCTGAAAATTCCATGTTTAGACTCTGCCCTGTATGTAGGAGATTCAATGCCATGAGAAGTGTTACTGAATATAGAGGTAAAACTGGTCCTAGTTTAGGGAGTATAGTGATTTTAATACTTTCTTGTGTAGTATGGCACTGTATGACATCCACACTGTAGGTAACTTTTTTACTTGGACCAATGGTAGAAATAAAGAAGGAGGGAAATACCTAACTGTAGAAAGACTAGACAGAAAGGTATGCACCTCTCTTGAGTAAATTAACTTCTGATCACTGCCCCCTCCTCCTTAGAATAGGTAGTAATATAATCTCTGCACCTAGGCCTTTTAGATTTATAAATACATGGTTAAAAAGGCCTGAACTGCTGGAGCTAATTAATCTCCATTGGAACAGTCCTTTAGAGGGTAGGGGCATGTACAAACTTTTTCATCAACTCAACAACCTCAAAAAAATACTTAAAAGTGGAACAACGAGGTTTTTGGGGATGTGAATGAAAATGTCTTTAAGGCAGAAGAAAAAGTTAGACTCCAAGAAATAGCATTTGAGCTCCAGGTTCAACAAATGCTCTTGTGAAGCTAAATGAAGCAAAGGCTCTTTTAACAAAATATTTAACTGAGCAAAAAAATTTCGGGAAATAAAAAGCTGGGGTTAAGTGGCTAAAGGAGGGTGATGAAAATACAAAAAAATTTCACCATTCTGTGATGGAAAAAAGATGTAGATTAAACATCACAAAGATCAAAAATTCCGAGGGTGTGTGGTTGGATAAGGTAGATGATATTGAACCGAAAGCTGTAAAACATTATCAGAACTTTTGTCCCATCAACCTCAAGATCAAAATGATCAATTTACAGACCATTTTCTCTCTCAGATACCAACCATGACAACTTCAGAAGAAAATGAGTCCCTCCTAAAACCAGTCACACTAGAGGAGGTAAAAAAGATAGTCTATGGCTTTAAAAAAACCAGTAGACCAGAGCCTGATTGCTACACTGCTGCCTTTTTTATTAAAGCGTGGCATATTATCTGTCAAGATTTATTAAAGGGATCAAATGAATTTTTATCAAGGTCTCACATACATAGAGGAATTTCCAGTACTTGGATAACCATTATCCCCAAAAAAGAATTTCCTACAAGTTTCAATGATTATAGACCTATTAGCCTCTCCAATGTTTCCAATAAAAAAATTTCCAAACTGGTATGGAGAGGTTAAAGCCATTGATGCCCAAATTAATTTCCCCTCACCAGTCAGCTTTCCTTCAACATAGAGACATCTCAGATAATGTTATCTACTAAAAGGAAATGCTCAGATTTCTCAATAAAAAGGAAAGAGAGCCTAACTTCATTTTCAAGCTACACTTGATGAAAACATTTGATAGAGTCAGTTGGCCTTTCCTACAAAACAATCTCCTAAAAATGGGTTTTGAAAGTAAATTTGTTGACTGTGTCCTCAAAAATTTGTCTGATGCATGGTTCTTCATTGTTATAAATGGGAAACCTGTAGGTTTCTTTACAGCTTCTAGGGGAATTAAACAAGGAGACCCTTTGTCTCCTTTTCTGTTCAATCTTTTCTTTGAATCCTTTACTAGAAGTCTTGCATACATCTTTCACACTGGGAAATTGCAATACTACTCTCTGCCACCAAACTCAATCAATATATCCCACCTCAGTTATGTAGATGACACTGTCATATTCCTCAGAGCCTCTAGACAGAATCTTATTAGGATCAAAGCCTTCCTTGTAGTGTTCGAGTTTACCACTGGACAAAAAATTAAACTTTGAAAAAAGTGATTTTTTTGTTAGTAGATTTGCATCAGACAATAAGATCAGACAAATAAAATCAATTATGTGGATGAAACAAGGAAATTTACATTTCAAATACCTAGGAGTACAGATTTTTACTGGGAGAACCCTTAATATACATTTCCAACCTGTTATGGAAATGATAGAAAGGAAACTTCAAAATTGGAAAATTTTATGGCTTCCTACTGGTGGAAAACTAACTTTGATTCAATCTTGTCTTTACTCACTCCCCCAGGACATATGGGCTGTCAATCTTGACCTAAAAAATCCTTGAGGAAGTGGGATTCAATCTGTTATCCCACTAACCAAAATGGTCTAGGTCTGAGTCACTCACCACCATAATTGATGCATTCTCATGCAAATTATGGTGGAAGTATCAGACAGGTATAGCACCATGGACACATTTCATGGCCTCTCTGTCTAACTCAAAGAAAAAGTCACTGATATGGAAAAGGATCTACAAAATAAATCTATTTGCTGAGGCCGATTCCAAAGTCATACATGGTCAGGGGTTGTGTAATTTCTGGGAGTCCAACTGGACAGGTTATGGCCCATTAATAGATATTTATCAGCCATCTCAGTCCAACCACCTCAAACTTACAATTAGCCAATCTATTGAAAGAAACTCTGAGATTATCCCTCTGCTCAACACCATTTTCCACACTCACATTATCTCCTTTCTGCAACAGTCCACAATACACCCACTCAGGCCTGACAAACTGATCTGGAAGCTAGAAAAGCTTGGAAACTTCACCTTTAAATCAGCCTACCTCAAGCTCAGAGCACTAAAACAAAAATTCCCAGTTTTAACCAAGATCTGGTCCAAAATGATTCAAAAAAACTTTCTGCTTTTATGTGGAGATTACTCAATGCCATTTTACCCTTTGATAATGTACTTGCTCAGTTTGGTTTTAACCTTCCCTCTAAATGTTGTTTCTGCTCAAATGAACACACACTACAACACTTTTTTAACAGATGCAACTTGTCCTCCATGCTATGGAAAGAGATGCACAAGATCTGTGCTTCTCTGTATTTCCAATTTGATCGTCCGTGGGACAGACTTGCCACATGATGGGACTTTAAAGGCTTCTCCAGCTTACACACTAAAATAAATAACAATGCTCCAATATATGTATGTTGGCTACTCTGGAATGCTAGAAACAAGAAACTCTATGAAGACATAGAACCATGTTAGCCCTTGCTAGTTAAATCCCTCAAAGATATGATCTATCTCTCCCTACTGGCTCACCCAATCCCCATATCTAGGCCAATTTATTTTGAACTTAGTGGCAGTGGATATGTTCCCCCTATAGTTAAGCCCCCCAAGCCAACTATCAGTAAAGTTGCTTGGATCAGTCCATCACAGGGTCTAAAAATAAATGTTGACGCTGCATGGGAGTATGGAATGGAAGGCATTGCAACTGTATTCAGAGATAATTCTGGCAGATTCATTGCAGCAAAGGGATCATACATCATAGCAGCTGAAATCCAAGCCATACAAGTAGGAGTGACCAAAGGTAACTCTACAAATTCTACTTTTTCTCTGGAGTCTAACTATGAAGTTGTTGTTCAGATGGTAAACCTCCCAGAAAGGAGGCACTTGGAATTCCTGACACAAGTGGACCACATATCAACAATGCTGGGTGAAAACACTCTATCCCATGTACTTGAGCGGGCAAACCTACCAGCAGATGAGCTTGCAAAATTCATAAAGGCCACCAAGCAAGATAACTCATTCTCATGGAACTCACTCCCAGACAGAGTCAGAGGCTTGATCATGCTTGACTCACTTAGCTTCCCTTCTCTCAGAATCCAACATACTGACTGAGTTTCCTTCTCATGATCACTAGCCACCACACTACTATGGCACAAACAAATTACATGGAGTTTCCAATCAACCACTTCCTGCTGCCGTATACTCTCCTTCCGTTGTTCTTTTGTATATACCATTGCCAGGTTTGTCTTCCTAAGTAACCGGGGCGTCCGATTTGATCTTCGTTTTATACGTTGGTTAACATGATTCCTTTGTTTTAACTTGTTATAACAAACTCTGCCAATGAGGGTGAATTTTTTCACCTCATTCTTTTTGTAAGTACTGTTTAATCCAGTATTTAGGCCTAGATTAGTCTTTTTTCCCCATTTCTAGGGCAGTATGTAACAAACATTCCTTTTTATTTTCAGGGTATAGAGCACCCAATATAAGCTCTCCATCTCCATGATGGATTATCATTAAAAAAAAGAAGTTAATTAAGCTTAACTTACAAAAGTATGCATTAATACAATTAAATTAGCAAAATTTTATCAAATCATACTTCATCAATTCTAAACTTAACAAATTGGACCTAACTTAATAAACTGAATTGAACTGAATTGTGGAAAACGATCAATGGATTGATATAACTAAATGAAACTGTATTTTATCAAATCATAAATTAAAACTGAACTTAATAAACTTAATGGAACTGAAATATATTGAACTGACTTAATTGAACAAAAAGAAATTGAAGAACAAATCAATGTAGTGTTTGAAATCCAATGGATATTGTAACCAAATCAAATGAAAATCTCTACCTAATGGTCGAGAAACAGAAACTCGAGAATAGAAAATAGAACTAAATTGAACTACATTTAACTGAATTGAACTACACTTAACTGAAATAAACTGAATCGAACTACACTTAACTGAAATGAACTGAATTGAACTACACTTAACTGAAATGAACTGAATTTTCAATATAACTTAAAATCATCAAATTGTATTTTCGGGTAACTGAATTGAAATAAATTAAATTTTCTCTGAATTGGACTGAACTGGACTGGATGATTAACATTTAATTTGTTTAATTGTTTTAAAAGTATAATGCACTGAACTAAACTGAAAAATACTGAATTCAACTAAAAAATACTGGACTGAAAAATATTCATATAAGTTATACTATACAGGCCCTTAATTGCAATGTTTGAAAACTTCCTCCTCCCTCATATCACGCGTGCACGTAAACAGGTGGGACCCACCACCTTTTTTTTCTACTCTCTTGCAAAAATGTAGCCCTCATCAATTGAACCCATGACCTCCTAATGCAACAGGAAAAACTACCTTGCCACTGCACCAAAACATCTTTAATGATTTTCATTGCCAAGAGATATATATATATACATTGCTTTAAATTAAACCTTATATTTTAACCTTAAAACATTTGTGTTATTATGTATGACCTATTAAAATTAAAATCTTTCCACTTATAAAGTGAAACCTCCATATTTAAAATTCAAGCAAACATAAACACTTTTGTATTTTAATCTACAACCAATTAAAAACAAATATTTTAAATTTAATTTTAAAAACCCCATATTTTAATCTACAACCTGTTAAAAAAGTAACATTCACTACTACAAAATCAGCCCATTTAAGGCAGTTCATCCTTCATGTATTAAGGCAGAAAACAAATGCCTTGGGTGGTTGTGACTTAAATGAGAAATATCATCTAAGGTGGTTCCTCTTCCGCCTTAGATGCTTTTGGGTATAAGGCGTATATTTCCGCCTTAAATCATGGTTTATACGCCTTGCAAACCTGTTGCAAAATCGCAAGTATTAATGTCAGCCTGATATGCATTTTATACTTGCGACATCGTAAGTAGGTAACAACACCTGAAAGATTGTGTAGTTACGACACAAGCTAACAGATCGCCAGTTTAAATACTTGCGAACTCGCTAGCTGTGTAAGCCTAGATTGTACAATATATGTGACCGAGACTGCTTGCGACAACATACACACGTATCACTAGAAAGTAGTCACGATAGCGCAGGTCAGGCTAGCATCTCATTTGTTAAGCTTGTAACGAGACTTGTTACGACACGTTTGGGCGATTCACTGGGTAAAACCTTGCGAACTCGCTACCTATCAAAAGCAACATTTCTGGTTGGTTTGAGTGAGACTAGTGACGACAGTGGCGTGCTAGTCGCTAGTAAAATGTTGCGAGAGCGCGACCAAACCAGCCTATAGATTAAAAAAGTCTAGGTACTCGATACCTCACGATCTCGTAAGATAATCACTTGTATTGTAATAGCGAGGTCGCTAGTCATGGTGTCAGTATAAACGACGTCGTGTATTAATTTGGTGGGCGAGAAAAGTAAATGACGTTGCAAGTCAGCTAGTGAGTTCGCCAGTTCTTTGCGTTCAATGTTACGGCATAGATAGATCTCAGATTGGGGAGGCAGAGAAGAACGAGCGATTGGGTAGCGATAGCGCGAAAAAGAAGCTACAGAATATGCTTTTTTGCGAGTGAAGTTGCGACTGCACTACAACATCGTCTGAATTTAAGGTCACATGCGAGGAAGCTTACGAATTCGCTAATTATTCGTAAGTATCACTAAATTATAGTATATGAGCCATTAACACCCGAATCAAGAGCATTAAGGTTTCAATATGTTTAACTAAGCTGACAATATCAAGATACGTGGTCTCTTAGAACAAAACAAGAACGTCAAACACTAACAAGCCACACTTTATAAACTTATTGAAGTAATGACACTCAAAAGTATAGATATCCAACCATAAACAAAATAAACTAGCTTTTATCGGGTACGTGAGGCCTGGAGATATACCGAAATCTAATAAGGACCAAGTGTCTAGCAAATGTATCTCTACCATCCTCCAACTCCTTTTTGGTGTATGGTGCATGATTTTCCTTGAGAATCTACGAATAGGAAATGTTTTTTAATACTATTTAAGACAAGGTAGATAGTAATAGGTACAATAGGTAGGTTGTAAGAATGCTTACGCGATGTAATTCCAAATTATCATCAACAAGTCCAGCGACGCACTCGTTGGTATACAACATCATATAGTAATCGCACTCCTAATTTGACAATTGCTTTCGGTGCTGAAAGTGAAGAAGTATAATAAATGATTTGAAATGAAATCATAGTGTAAAAAAATGAGCATGAGATTTGAAATGTCACCTGAATTTGTATAAGGTTGAAGGGAAGTAGTGTGTCATCATGTGCACTATGCATAGCAACCTCTAGTAAATCTGCAAATTTTGTAGAGGGACCAAAGTGTAGCGGGTCCATCCAATACACTCGTTTCAACGATGGTATTATAGCTACAAAACTCCAATGGCCACTACATATTTTAAGAAATGAAAATGTAAGAACCCGGCTCGTAGATTTGAATGTTTACAAAATGCAAATATCCAAGAAAAAAAAAACTCTCTAGATATGAGCCTATGTAAATTCTCTCTTGTCTTGTAACTAAGGATCTTTGAAAGATAAGCAAGTTGTGATTGATAACTTTCATTCATTTCTTGCAAACATATTGGGTGCAAAAAACCAATGAAAGCCTTTGTGTTACTTAGAGCAAGGTATTACATGTACCTAAATAAACCATATGAACATTTGTAAGTTGCAATACGCTAGCAAAGATGAGAACAAGTAGCTTACATTTGATGCAGTATAAGGATTGTTTCGGGAAGGGTTTGATTGTGCCAGAATAGGGCAAAGTCTTCCCATGGAACGACTAATTCCCTCGCTTCGCCGAATACCTGTTTATTGGTGTAGAAATAGTAAACAGATTCGTGACTATGGTGGCCCACCATATCATAAAACGTGCGAATGAACCCCGGGAGGGCTTTCATGAATCCAATTTCTCCCGCCGGCATTGGGTTCTTAGCTACCTGGAAGTTTAGTGGGTCTAAGACGGGTGATGGTTTATTTCTATTAATTGGGATAGAATTAGAATTTACATCAACGACCAACCATTTGGGCCACACAAAAAATGGCCCAAACCTTTACCCACTGTCGTGCACTCTTTATCCGCTACCGGTACCAAGGCATCCTCGACTAACACAGGTAGTATAGAAACCCGAACGAAACCAATAGGGACTTTGGCTTCATGATGTAGTGTCATGTGAGGATAGGAATTTCCCATTGCAACGTGGCGGGGTTGAGAATTCGTCCCACATTCAATGTACAACTTTCTAGAAGGGGAATTCTAAGATACAAAAAAGGCATGTTTAATTAGGTAGAATTAGATATATGTCGAAAGTAAGAGTATTTTTACAAAATAGCAAGAATAATGAGTTGTGTAGAATTATTCATTTGATTGTGGTGCAAGTAAGTAAACGTATCTTTGGTTTGGATCGGATGGTTGTATGTGAACTTGCTCTTGGATAGGGGCCAAAGGTGTGCATATTTCGTTGTTGGGTTCAACAATATGTTGGTCAACAATAGGTTGGTCAAAAATAGGTTGGTCAACCTCATGTTGTGGCGGGGAAGTATGTTATCTTCTAGACGAAGGTCCATTGATTGGATTGGTGTCACAAAAATCAGATAAAAGAGGATAATTTACAAAAGAACACACATTGGCCAAAATTGTATTTAATTTCTTGACCTCTTGGTCGGATTATTTTGGCTTGGCTCAATGCTATTTGGAGTTTGGATGGTTTAGGGTCTTTACTACTGCGTTTGATACCAAACGCCTCTATTGAGTAACATAACCACCAATTCCCTTAGCTCTTCCTAGAAGCTCGGACTTCCCAAGTGCCCTATGTAGCACATCGTGTTTACCGACTGAGATGAACAAGCCTTCTTTAACTTCACACTCGACCTCGTCCTAAAAAAGTAGTATTGTAAATTAAAAATTATTATCTTCATCAATTGTTGTGTTTGATGGTGTGATTATAGATACTAAAATGGAACATGGTATGGCGTAGTAGGTAAAGCGTGCCACTCGATTAGCCACCCTTTTTGCCTCATCACTTGAGAAAGTCCCGTCTTTTTTAATTCTACCAAGGACGAATAATTGTTGTCTATTATATGTTGTAGGGTCTTCGGCAATGATTAGTTTGTTCGCCTCTTCCGCGTCCATGCCCCCATCAACAAGCTCTTTTACCTCGGTTTCTTTTTTTTAGGTCTTCTTCCCCACACCCAAGTACCCTCTACCCCCGGTGTAAGGCATAACATTATCGATAGTGGCTTTGCGTTTCGTATCCCCCAAACCCTTTTAAAAATTATATGTTATTTTAAGAATTAAGCAGTAACGGAAAAAATAATACTTGACAAATTTGCGTGACACTATTATTGCAAGATGTAGGAAACTAACCTTTCCATCATTTTCTAACCATCGCTTCTTGAATGCCTCCCAAGTAAGGGGTACAATGTGATTGTAACGCGTACTAGGATCTTGCCCAAACCTCTTGCCCTTTGGTTTGATATATTCCTTGGCGAGGGTGTATTTGTGTTCTCGATGAGCCTTTGATACAATTTGAAGAGCCTTCTTCTTCACTTGATCATAGTATTTGCCTCGATAATAAAGGGGTGCTACAAATGGTATCATATAAATAGTCAAATGTAGACATTTGTATTGAAATTAAAAATAACAAGTCCAAAACTAACCTTGCATTCCTTCCATATATCCTTTTTGATGTCGATGCTAAGTAGCCTCCAATCTTTTGTGTCTAATGGCACACGTATCCTACCCGTCTTACCCCATCAACTCGACCACCGCGCGGCATCATCGTCGGGTGAAATAACAACACCGATGTCATTAAACTTCACATGTGTTAGTATTTTGTTATCAATCCTAATCTCTGTTTCCCGACAATGTGTGAGCAATTGTGCTTCCTTCGCTGCGCGACTCATTTCTCGTTATCTTTTAACCTCACTTGAACCGCCAACCACATTCCCCCCCCCCACTTGAGTCGGAGTCACCGGAACTTGAAGGGCTATCCATTAACTTTTCCTTGTTTAATGAAATGTGTTAATGAATAATGCAATGGTAACGAGTCCATACTAATATTGTTTAGTAATAAGGAGATAAAGCTAAATCCTAAAATTGTGGCTAAGTATGCTTGCAAGTCAAAATACTAAAATATAGCCTCGATTCTTGCTCGACATAGGCTTCTGACATGATTATTAGTAAGAGTATAATAAATGGTAGTGGTATGCTCAACAAAAACCATTTTATATCAAACAAGCATGAAAAAAATCGTACCTTTATAAATTACAAAGTTTTGTCACGGGACTTGATTATTTTGGTGGGGGATGATGTAACTTCTTTGTCCCTCTCCTACCCATAACAAAGGATGTTATCAAAATGAACAAGAACAAGTTAAGATTGACATTAATTGAAAAATTGCAAGGGAAAAAAGTTGGTGAGAATTTATTGCTAAACTTACCAATTGTTGCATACAATTAGTGCCAAATACCACTTTGCACTGACACAATTGATTTGTTCAACATATAGGATGGGTTATTGAGATTTGATGTGAACAAAAGTGAAGAGATGTGAGAAGATGTGAAAAAGTTGGAATATTTTTGATGAAACCCGTGTGATAGGATGGGTAAGATGCCAAAAGGAGTTTGTTTTTCTGATCTTTAACGTGTTTACTTTTCTAGCGACACTACTTGCGAAATCGCAACTGCCTCACTAGATCAGGCGATGAGCTAGAGACGTCGCAACATGTGTATAAGATTACATTTTTAGGTACATTTGTTGGTTGCGAATTCGCTAGTACACAAGTAAATGGCTATAAACCCTAAACCCATAGGAAGAGTAAAAACATCCATACCCTTGCGAGCTCGTAAGTGAAAACACTTGTTAGCTTGTGCAGTTCCGAAATCACAAGTATATAGCTCGACCTTGCTAATAATTTGGTCCATATTTTGGGTGAGACCGATCACGAGTGTTCGTTAAAAAGAATGACATCGGATTGATAATTTGTGTTGTTTATTCATTTTATTATAATTTACTTTGTAGTTGATCAAATGATAGATCACGATCTATAGTTCGACATCATGCATTGATCATTTGATCGATTCTCTCTCTCTCTCTCTCTCTCTCTCTATATATATATATATATATATATATATATATATATATAACGATTCGATCAAAAACCTATCACGATCATTGTGATTTTTAAACGAGTCAATCATGATGCTGAAAGATTTTGATCGCTTCGATCGCGATCGACTCAAATTTTGAACGATCCGATCATGATCATGTTGATGATCGTGATCGGATCTGCTAGTTATCACCCACAGCTAACACAACTAACCACCATCAGATACGTGATCTTATTCCATCTTCTTCCACTAATCATAACCATCAGAAGCGTCGATTGTTAAATCCGCCAGTTGTCATAACGCTTCATATATACTATAACTTGTTGCTTCTAACTAACTTGCATGCTTATGTACTAAGATGTTTACTGATTTACTAACTATGTTGATCAATACTGAAGTTGATATCCATTATATCGACAAATTCATGTAGCGTTATTCTTTAGTATATGAATGTGATGTTACGAACCTGAAATTAAATTAATTTCAAGATTTTGTGTGACATATGTTATTAAGCGTGCTCACTTGCAAATTCACTGGTCCACAAGTGAATGGATATATACCCATATAAACCCTAAACCCTAAACCCTTGGCGGGGTCACTTGCGAAATCGTAAGTATTGAGCATGTACAGAAAAATGTTTTGGGCTTGGGGGCCAATAGGTGGGCTAGATGCTGGGTCGTATTGATAGTAGTATAAGTACAGAGCCATGCTGACCATATTGTATTGTATTGGTGTTTCATGTTCAATTTGCGCGGGTCGGCGACTTATCAAACCTTTGAATAATGTTAAACAATATACTGAAACTGAATAATCTAAGAAGCCGATGTGGGAAATTCGTTGCGAACTCGCCAGTATAATGTCTGGCGTTGCTAAGAATGTAAGTATTGGTCGTGCCGATTTTGCTAATACGCATGGCCAACTAATTTTCTCTAGGTGTCGCAATTAAATCTCAAGGTACGAGCGAGCTAGTTACGATCTCGCTAGTATTCGCTGAAATGGTTAGCGAGAATGCTGGCGAGTTCGCAAGTGAAGAAAGTATAAATTAAAAAAAAGAGGATCGGGTTAAATTAATTTAGCCCCAAATTCAAAAACCCTACAGAATCCTCAATCTTCTCCGACAGCAATTCACCCCCAATTTTCGTCGGGTAACTTCCAGATTGATGGCACCCAAAACCAGAGGACTGGGAAGGGGAAGAGGTACCGGGCGAGGACGGGGAGCATCAAGAAACAAGCGACGACGGACTGATTACGAGGATGTGGTTGAGGAGCCGACTGCCGCTCCAGAAGCACCTGCTCAGGTCGTCGCCGGAAATGTGGAAGCACCGGTGGTGAGCCATCCAACGATCTACCAGATTCAACTCAGGAAGAAGAAGAACCGATTGAATTCTTCAATGATGCAGCAAGAGCTAGGTATGCATGCTATAACTCTCGGCACATTATAAACAATAAGGTTTTTGATTGCTGTGTAGTCGCAACACTGAAATTAGACTATGTGTTAGACCATTTTAAGTCACAGCATCTAGACGTGTTGTTACAACTCCCTGAGCCTGTATACCATGAGGAGGTTTTGCAGTTTTATGCTAATTTAGGCTTAGAGAAGGGGGTGGATAATATAACAACAATTGTGTGAGGGGTGAAGTTCAAGGTTGCTAAGTTCATGATTAACTCAGTGTGCTGAAATGTCCTTACCAGTCCGGTGCCGACCTTAGGCCTGCAAAAAAAGATGGTCCATATGAGGTTTATTATGAACAGAGGTTTCCATCGGTCAGCCCCAAACAACCGTTGAAGGCGGGTGAGATGGGTAAAAAGTGGTTTGGTAGAACTTCTGATCGGCCGGGTACAGCTAGGAATTACCCGATCCACAGGCTTACAGAGGAGCAGAGATTAGTTTTTCTACTACATCATAGAGAAGCTACGAATCAACCCCGGATTCACAATTCTTACACATATGATGAAGATGGCGAGGCACAAGACTGCGGCTATCCCATACGGCGGTTTGGTTGTTGCTTTAATCAGGAGAGTGGGAATTTTCCCAAGAGGCCGTCCGATGCAACTACCCAAATACGACAAGGAATGGCTCAAACACAAGAGATTAGAATTGAAAGCCGATGGGAAGTACGGGAAGAAGAAGGAAGTTGAAGAGGCTGCTAGAAGGGCACGAGGTGGTGTATCTGGTATACATCTGAATTTATACTACATTTAATTTTTTTATAGTACATGATATACTTCTGCATTACTGATAATGTATTTGTATTTGTTTTAGATGCAGTATTTGATGCCCGTGCTCTGCTAATTGTGTCGGTGGGGCAGTTAATGAATGAGGTTGAAATAGCCGAGAAAAGGTCGAAGGCTAACAATGATTGGCTCAGCAAACTGATGCTAAGTGGGGTAGTCGAGTGTGAGCTGAGCGGTGTGGAGGAAGAGCTACCTGATTTCCTCACTAAATTTTCCCGGACAAACGCTTCTGCAGGGCCAAGCGTTGCATTACCTAAAGGGAGCGAGAAGGAACCCCTGGCTGCAAATGTGGTCAATGAAACAGACGGTGATGAAGAAGAAGAAGAAAGTGGTGGCGAGGATGTTGACTCATCTGATGGAGAGGAAGAGTCATCTAAATATGAGATGAGGAGAAAGGAGAAATTTATCCGTGAGGAACCCTAGGAGGATGAAGCACCAAGCAAGGAACCCGGGGAGAACCAAGAGAAGCCGGAAAAAGACCAAGAGAGGCCGGAAGAAGTCCAAAAAAAGGCGGAAGAAGACCAAGCGAAGCCTAATGAAGACGCGCCCTCACAGAATATTTCAAGTGATGATTTGCAAGCCCTTTTGGTTGTCGGCCTCTGATGTAATGGACTACTGTAGTAATGTAATGCTATTTTGGAGATTTTTTAACAACATTCTAAATTCGATCAATTGCAAACCATGATGTCGCTAGAAAGACGTCGGTAGGCTCTGTTGAAGTTGTACGATGTGCTGCGATCTCGTTAGTGTCATCGCATCATAGGCGAGGTACCTGAGAACTCGCTACTCTATCTGTAAGTTCCATTTAAATTAAGAATAAGAATATACACAGTTGCGACATCGCCAGTGCATCAATTACCATTAATACAAACGTGGTACTAGTGAACTCGCTGCACTGACGATCGCTACTTGCGAGCTTGTTAGATCTAAGAATCACAAGACAGAGCCATCCAAGCGATCTAGTAGCGAGATCGTAACTAAATTACTATTACCAGTTCTAAAGTATGTACTAGACGATGTCGTTTTTGTTATCTAGCGTGTCATGTTGCGATATCGCTATTGGGTTTAATATAGATAAAAATTTGGGGATCTTTTCTAATCAGAACATCACAAACATCACAAAACCCCAACCCTTGCCCAAAAATTTCCCGTCACAGATGGCTAGGACTAAGCATTTGGCACCAAATCAATATGGGCCAAGTCGCCAGCAAGTTCAACAGGCTGCTTCAGCTCAGAGGTCGGCGGCGGTGTCGTCAGCGGCTGTTTCAGGTTTCGGTGCTAGTTCTACAAAAGATGACAAGGCAAAATTTGTAAGTGTCGACGCATCTCAAGAATATTTCAATTATATGGAAGATTGTAAGCTTCTAGATTGTTGTGTGGTAGATTTTGAGCAGATTAAAGAATTAGGGCTAGAGAAGGTTATGCAAATCTTCCGGTATCATGATTTGACTGAGCTATTAGGGTTTAACTATGCGGCACATAAAGATGAGACGTGCCAATTTTACGCAAATTTTCACCAACTAATTGAGGAAGAAAAGGAAATGGTGAGGTGGTTTACTAGAGTTAATAAAAAGAACTATGAGATCGGTGAGGATTTCTTTAACAAGGCCTTAAATGTGCTGTACACTGTGGAAGAAGACAGCGACGATGAACCCCCACCTGGATTTTACGCCAGAGAACAGTGGCCCGACAACAGAGTCCCAGATCTTGAGCGTGTGGCGCAATATACGGAGAAGTATTTTGGCCGGTCGGCGGAGGATTTAGGGAAGCCCAGGAGTTATAAGTTTTATAAATTGAGTTGTCAGGAAAGGATCATTTATGAGATGGTTGCTAGGACTGTGGTGCCTAAAGGCAGGTGGATCACCGAGATGAACTACACAACGGTAAGCATATTTTACTGCGTAGTCGAAAAGATTCGGTTGAATCCGGGGCATGTGATATTCAAGCACATGAGAAATAGTGTAGTCGAGAATGCAATAACAATCAAGAAGCTCCCATATGATAATTTTATAACCATGTTTTTGACCACCGATGACCCGAAGATGAAATTATCTGCTAAGGCGGAGGAGTGTTGCTTCTACACAATGCAATACTTTGAGAGGAAGGGGAAGTGGGAGTTGGTTGATGGAGAGTGGGAGGAAAGGTCGGATGGACCCAAAAAACCACTGGAGTTTAATCCCGAGGAAGTCAGATCAAATGTTGAAGGTAAGCCACAACAACCTATATTTTTACTATTTGGTTCAATTGTTTTTTACATTTTATTTGTTATGAAAGACTTCAACTTGATTCACTTCATGTATAGGTGTACCCTCAGCTGCATACTACAAGGGTTTAGAAGACACCGTCAAACTTTTGAGAAATCGAGTCTCCAAAATCAACAAAGAGTGCTGGATCACGGATAAGGTGATACGCGGAATAGAAAGGGTGCAAGCCAACAAAAAAGCAAAGGGGAATGATCCAGCAGCAACACCAAAACCGCCTCCTAGCAGCACAGATTAGATTAGCATTTTTTCTTGTGTTTTTACTTGACACTTTTGTGTTCCCAATTTTGCCAAGGGAAAACAATGTTAACTCTCTTCTAAATTGATTCATCATTTTATACTTCCAAAAGTGTTTTGATTGATTCACTAAATAACTATTTTTATTATAACAATTGAACTTGGTACCACAAATTAATTACCTGATGCAATGTTTAAGTTTTTACATTGTGAGCAAACGAGCCCCTTGCGATCTTGCTAGGTAAAAAGCTAAGCCATTTATATTACCTACGATGCACCAGCGATATCGTAACCAATCAGAATGAATGGACAGGGGCTTCTTGGCGATTTTACACTTATTATTTACGAACTCGCTTCATGTTCGCTAGTCTAGCGAGCTCACTACTTACAAGTTAACCCAAGATTGTATTGAACTAGGTAAGTTGCGATTTCGATGCAGCTAATGTTGTATCATTTTTATCTGATCCAACTTAATTACTGTACCACATTATAGTAAAACTCAACACAAAATAGACTCTAAAAATGATTCTCGTGACAATATTTTGTGCATAAAATATATTATTACATCAACAATATCCAAATCACTAATCAACAAGTTGTGAAGAAAATGCTACTTATGTTTTTTACTCTTTTTAGTCTTCTTCTTCTTTGGTTGCCTCCCCTTCCTCTTTGTAGTTTTCCCTGCAGAATTAATCCACATTCATTCTTCATGATCAATGCACACACTCGCACAAACAATGCCATCATCCTCCTCCATAGTTTCGTACACCGAGGGCGGAATGGTGTCTTTAGAAACAGTGCAGTCATCGTCGAACAAGCCGTCACCATAGATGAATGTTTTCTTTCCATCAACAGTGATCTCCCAACGAGCATCAATTGGATCTTCCGCATAGAATACCTGATGAGCTTGAGCCGCCATGATAAATGGATCTTCCCTAGACCCAAGAATTCCTCTATTCACTAGAGTCATGCCTAAATCCTCTGTGCACCTAAACCCACTCACTCACATTTAAACAATGCAATTCAGACATGAACAAAGTACATTTCCTATATATCAGTAATGGTACCAAAAAAACCATTATCACTCTCCAGGTACTGATACGCCACTATTTTAGGTTGCAGATCTGTCATCACTCCACTTAGTACCAAACGTGTATCCATTGATGTCATACCCGCTAAACGATGTAACTGTGTCGAGGGGTCTCTTGGCATCCCACTTTACAACATCGGGGTGTTCACCGCCATTCTGCACATGTATATTGAGCCAACTAGTAAAGTCTCTGCGATGAGTTTCTAGAGTCCTAGGTTCCGACCAGCTCGGGTGTGTTGACTTAATGTCACTAAGGTGAACATTAACATAAGGACTCACTGCATGATGTTTGCGCAGAATGTACAGATGGGCTATAGATATTTCATCGGAAGAAGGGCTAAATTTAGACTTATGGCGTAGTCCGACACCATCTAATCTAGAATCGTGTCTAGAGACTGGTAGTCCTATAGTAGGTACATCCTGTAAATAGTTGGTACAGAATTCTATTACCTCTTCCGCGACATATCACTGCACTATACTGGCCTCTGGTCGATAACGATTCTTAACAAAATTCTTGAAAATACTCATGTACCGCTCGAATGGATACATCCATCTCAAGTATACCGGTCCGCAAAGCATCACCTCCCGCACCAAATGAACTATCAAATGAATCATTATGTCAAAAAATGAAGGGGGAAAATACATCTCTAGCCTGCACAATACTTCAACTACCATATCCTGCAATTCACCCAACTTACGCCGACTTACTCTCTTGCGACATATCTGTTTAAAAAAATAACAAAGCCTTGCAACTGCGTCTCCAACGTGAGAAGGCAAGCAACCTCTCAGAGCAATGACATTCAAATCCTGCATCAGATTGTGGCAACCGTGCGACTTCATTCCCACCAATTTCAACTCGGCAGTAAATACACAACTACTAATGTTTTATCCATATTTATAAGGCACCTTCACTGATTTCAAAGTCCTACAAAGACTCTCCTTCTCCTTAGATGACAAGGAATAACAAGAAGGTGGTAAGTATGTCGTACCTACTTCTTCTTGCACGGGAGCAAGCAACGTCCTTGTACCAAGATTGACTAAATCCTTTCTAGTTTTCAATCCCTCCTTACTCTTCCCCGGTGTATTCAACAGCATCCCAACCAAATCTTCACATACATTCTTCTCTATATGCATGACATCTAGACAGTGTCGCACATCCAAGTGTTCCCAATAACCGAGCTTGAAAAATATCGAACATTTCTTCCAAATCGTAGTTTGAGTGCTTCCTTTTTTCCCTTTCACAGCACATACTCCATGCCCGCTACTTTTTCCAATATTTCAGTACCTGATAGTGGGACGGGGGCAACATCATGCTCTTCCTCACCGTTAAACCACTTCTTAGCACACCTCCACGGATGACTACTAGGTAGAAATCGTCTTTGACCTAGATAAACAGGCTTATGACCGTGCTTTAATTGACAATTACTGGTATTGCACTCACATACTGGACATGCAAAATGACCTTCACAAAACACCCTTCAAGGTTACCCAAAACAGAGAAATCTATGATGCTCCACATCAACATGGCTTTAAGTTTGAATTCCGCGTCCCCTCGACTTCCGTCAGGAATATGAATCTCATGCTTAAATAAGGATTCCAACTCCTCAACAAGAGGCGCTAGATATACATCAATGTCATTACCAGGTTGCTTAGGCCCCGAGATCATTGTGTTCAAAAGCACATAATTTCGTTTCATCATCAAACATTCAGAAGATATTCTCTACCACTGACATCTGCAGCATTATAATCAAGCAGACATCACTAATATTCACAGCCAAGCCAGTTTCAGGTAATAGGGAGAGGAATCAATTTTTAATCTGTGCCAGACTTATACCTTTTATCAAGAATAAAAGGCCAAGAACTTTTAAAATTATTAAATGGCACCCCCTGATAATGGTATAAAGGTAAATGTAGATGCTTCCTATATAGATGGTAGAAGTGGCATAGGAATTATCATTAGAGACTCAGCTGGTACTGTAATTCTTATAAGAATGATATATACACCTGCCACCTCCCCTTTGCATTCTGAATTGCTTGCAATCAAGCAAGGACTGTTGGCTGCACAAGAATCTCAATCTCATCATGTGATGGTAGAATCAGACTGCAACCAGGCCATTTTAGGTATTGAAAAACCACATTCCTATGAGTGGAGGCTTTTCTCAATCTGTACACACATTCATGGCTTACTGGCCAATTCTGTCAGAGTTAGGCATATTTACAGGGAAACCAATGGAGTTGCAAACCTCCTTGCCAAATACTGTCTCCAGGAACAGAGGAGTGTTACCCTCCACTTCAGTCAGGTCCCACAAGAAATCAGAGGATTGATCAATCTGGATAGATTAGGTCTCCCAACTGCCAGGACCTCCTTTTAAAACCTAGAACAGTCTCACTGTTTGTTTCTTTGAATACAGATTGGTGCACAGATTTGGTTGGTGTCCACTTAGGTAGCAAGGCTCAGGCCATCTACTCAGGCCATCTCTGCTCAGGCCATTTGATCATGCTGCTCAGGCAAGGAGAACAAACTGCTCAGGCCAGAAGGCAACTTGCTACATAGTTCACTTTCTATCACATGGCCATTTTTTGAACCATTGTTATGGTCTTTTTGGACCTGTACTTTTTTTCTTGTATGTGAATGTAGTCTATGATTCTAAATGAAGGGTGGCTAATTTGTGCTTCGGTATTTGTTTACTCGATCACTAACCGGCTCCCCTTTTTAGCTTTTGATCATTAGATTCATCAGATTCACATGGAGCTAGGTAGAAATTTATTAATTCATTTTTGAGAAGCTTAGATGCTTCTATGGGTTGATCCCTACTTTTGTAACAAACTTTAGGCATGGCCTAATTTTGGTAAGGGGTGCCAAATAAATTCCCCCCACCAATGGGGGTTAATTTCAAAAAAAAAAATCAACCATGAAGCTAGATTATAAATAACAAGCATCACTGGCCATGAACTGTGGGTGCTAGACATGTTGCCGAAAGGGTTCATTCCATCAGTAGAGAGTCCTAGTCGCACATGCCTGTGTTCATTAGCAAATTCAGGGTACATAGCATCCATCTTCTTCCACTGATCATCATCAGAAGCGTGAGATATAAATATCATCTTCCTCTCGAACCCTATCAGAATGCCATGTTAACAATTTTGCATCAACTAGATTGGCATACAAGCGCGTCAATCTCGGTTTCAAAGGCATGTACCACATCACCTTAGCAGGACTTTGCTTTGTCGATGTTGTCATTGTTTCTCCACATACCTCGACCTTTCCCTCCTTTTTTTCCCATCTAGACTTACTGCATATGTTGCAATCATCCCTCAGAGGATCAACACTCCCAATGTACAACATACAATCATTCGCGCATGTGTGAATCTTAGTGAACTCCATGCCCATAGGACACAAGATCTTCCGCGCAGCATAAACCCTATCAGGACATAAGTTGTCCTGAGGAAGTAACTTTTTCACCAACTCTAGCAATTCTGTCATTCCTTTATCAGAAATACCATGCCTTTCATTTAGGTTCATTAACAACAATGTTGCGCCCAGTCCAGACTGCCTAGCCCCAACATATAACCTTGTCTGTTTATCGTCATACATTGCATCCAACGTACTTTTCTTCCCAACAAAAAACATTAACATCGTCACACATGTCTGAAAGCTGTTCATTATACTGCAGGATTTCCTCGGCGCTTCCTTCCTCCATCTCAACCTGGTCACTTCCATAATGGCCTTCCCCATGCCAAACCCATTCAGTGTAGGATTTGTCAAATCCTTTACAAATTAAATGTTCACGCACTACAACAATATCTACAAATATGGCGTTGTTTCTACACTTATTGCATGGACATCTAACCCCTCCGATGCTATTCTGACTAGAATGTCGCAAGCCAACATCTAATAAATTTTCCACCAAATCTAAATACTCCTTCGATAACCGAGCATTCTACTTCATTATTCTTTCGCGGTCCATAATTCACAAATCTTACAAACAACTACTCAAGGGTCTAGAACCTTCAACAATACTACTAACCCACTGACTTCCGATGATAAACTACACACTGAAGTAACACAAACAACATAATCAACCAAACGACATACAAAATTATACATAAAACCAACAAAAATCAAGACAAAAACCAACACATTACGCAAGTATTACGTACCTAATCCAAGAAGCCAACAGTCAAACCTCCAAGCAATTTGGAACTAATCATCCATTTGTGAATCCGAAAATACCCACCTCATAAATACTTTCTAAAATCTTTTTTTTTTTTGTGTTTGAACGGCCAATCCTTAATGAAACTGCGACTGCAAGCGGATGTCTTACGAAATCGCCTCTATTCTGTAACCACTTCTATATATTTAACTTGTGAATTCGCTACAATTCAATCAAACAAACTCGCACTGTAGTTCAAATTTGGCGTGTCTAGTTACGAAATCGCTACCTGCTCATACATGACCTACCGACCCAGTTGCGACATGTAAACATATACAAGCCTACCTAAAATATGAGTCAAATAAGTTACGAGATCGCAACAAACAAAGTTTTGAATCATAATACTGACGATTTTTTGTTACAATAACGCAAGAACATCGTTTGCCTTACGGTAATGCTAGCGATGTCGTGACGACCATTTCCCTTCAAGGCGGAAAAATGTTTCCGCCTTAACTTCATATTTATTCACGACACAACCCACTTCCGCCATTAACCGCTGATTTACGTCTTAAAATATATTTTATTTTTGCTTGCTAGAGAAGCTTGCAAACTCGCAAGTGTGTATCAAGGCAGAAAAAAACGTGCTCCCATCAAACGCCTTAAATATGTGTCTTGCATCAACCCCTTTGTAGTAGAAATTGTACTTTAAATTAACAACTTTTGTATTTTAACTGCAGTCTATTAAAAAGCAAACATTTTACTTTTAACAAATAACATCTTTGTGATGACAATAAATTGCAAGAAATAATTTATGATGAAAATAATTCAATAGATGAACTTATTTCTCTCAGAAAATAAAAAGTTTTGGATCTTAGAGCCCTTAAGGAGCTCCAAAAATTTTGGAAACATAAATCCAGAACAAAATGGCTCAAAGAAGAGGATGATAAAACCAATTTTTTTCATTAGTCAGTGAAGGAAAAAAGGTGTTCTCTAAGCATCACTAAAATACAAAATTCTAGTGTATGGCTAGATGATATTACACAGATTCAATCTGAAGCAGTAAATTACTACTCAGATCTATTGTCTGAACCTCCTATTAATACTCTGGGAGATTTTTATCATCATTTTTTTAGCCAAATACCAAAATTGATTACTGATGCAGACAATGCTCGGCTAACCAAACCAGTTACTCTTGATGAGTTAAAAGACTATTTTTAGAATGAATAAAAACAGTACTCCAGGTCCTGATGGCTTCTCATCTAATTTTTTTTGAAAGCATGGGATTTAATAAAACTTGACCTTTTAAGTGTTGTCCATCACTTTATGAGTGGAGCTAATATTCCAGTGGGCATATCTGCCACCTGGATTACATTAATCCCTAAAAAAGAAGTGGCATAAACTTTTGATGATTTTAGGCCAATTAGTTTGTCAAATTTCATCAATAAGATGTTTTCAAAGATACTAATGGACAGAATCAAACCCTTGATACCAAAAATTATTTCTCCCACTCAATCTACTTTTCTTCAAAATAAAGACATTGTTGACAATGTTATTTATCTTAAAGAAATGATCTGATTTTTTGATAGAAAAGTCAGGAACCCTAACCTTGTACTCAAACTGAATCTCAAAAAGGCTTTTGATAGGGTAAATTGGGGATATTTAAATAAGGTCCTACTGCAGTTTGGTTTTAATGGATTGACAGTCCTTTGCATAATGAAGAACCTTAGACAATGCCTATTTTTCAGTTCTCTTCAATGGCATGCCTAATGGATTTTTTAGAGCAACTAGGGGAATGAAACAGGGAGATCCACTTTCTCCTTTTTTTATTCAACATTTTCACTGAAGTTTTTCCAGAAATCTTGCATATGTCTTTCAAATAGGAAAACTGCAATATTTTAACTTGCCAGCATGCCCAAATCCAATTTCCCACCTCAGTTATACTGATGACACTGTAATCTTTCTGAAATTATCTAAGAAAAACCTAGTTAGAATCAGGTCTTTTTTAGTTATTTTTGAACAGACTACAGGTAAAAAAATTAGTTTTGAAAAAAATGAATTCTATCTAAGTAAACATGCCACAATAGCTAACCTCAATCAAGTTAAATCTATACTGGGCATGAAACAAGGCTCCTTTTCCATTTACCTACTTGGGTGTTCCAATTTTTACTGGTAGAACACTAAATATTTATTTCCTGCCAGTACTCCAAAGAATTGAAAAAAGGCTTTCAAATTGGAAAAATAGGTGGATTTCTACAAGTGGCAAGCTGACACTTATTAAATCGTGTATTTTCTCTATTCCTCAACATTTGTGGAGTGTCATGGTCCCTCCAGTGGCAGTTGTGAGGAAAATGCAGAAGATGCTATCAGTTTTCTTTTGGGGAGAAACTGATCTGAAGCCTAAAAAGGTGTAGAGAAAATGAGAATCACTGTGCTACCCAATTCAGAAAAATGGACTTGGGTTTCGATCTATTAACACAATTATTAAGGCTTGCTCCTTAAAATTTTGGTGGAAATTCCAGCAGGGCACTACTCTTTGGTCACAGCTCCTATGGTCCTTGCCACAATCCTATAGATCCTCTCCCGACTGGAAGAGGATAGTTTTAATTGATCCCAAAGCTGAACCTCTTATTAGAGTGATCTGTGGTGAAGGCAACTGTAACTTTTGGTCTGCCAATTGGACCGGATATGGATAACTGAGCTTGATTTTGAACTAGAATGTTACCAATATCCCACTGATATGCTCAGTTGCTCAATACTAAAAAGGAATTATTATATTGCTTCTATACCTCCTGTTCTTAACCATAAAATCTTAGCAGTGTTACATGAAGCTTCCATTTTTCAAGGGAGGGATGACAGGCTAATTTGGACTCTAGAAAAGATTGGATCCTACTCTTTCAAATCTGCATATGCAGCTCTCAAGCCAAATAGAGGTAACTTTGTATCACTTCATAAGGTTTGGACACTACAAGAAAAATAACCTTTTGCAACCAAAATTTACAAAAAGGCAAGAATAAGGTTGTAAAATTGCATTTACAAGAACAAAATTGTGAATGGTAGTAATAGCCCAAATTTAATTACAAGAAAAAAAGAAAAGATTGTAAATGGTTGGACAAGGGGTTGTAAATGGGTCTTTATATTCTAATCCATAATTGAATTAACCTTACAATCACCTTTTTATTATGTAAATGTATGGAGTGGGACCTATGGATCATTTGGACTATGAATTAATTAGATCATTTTTTAGGCTGATTTTTGGATTGATAATTTGGACATTATTGGGCTGATTTGTTTGGATTCATCTTGTTTTAACTTGGGCCGATTTTATGGGCTATATTTATAATAGTTTGAATTGGGCTAATAAAATTATACAAACTCTAAATCCACTAAATTAATTTAATTAAGAAACAATTAAAAATAACAATAATTAAAATTAACTTTTATCGTAATTGTATGTTTAAACACATTCTCATTATTAAATTGAATTTAACTAAATTAAAGGTGTTTTTTAAATCCCTTTCAAAGAAAAAATTTCCCCCTAATTTTCTATATGCAGAATCATTTAATTAAGTTTAATTAATCAAGTGTAATAGTGTACTTTTACTTTAAGTAAATTGATTATAATTTATAAATGATCAATTTTACTTGAATTTATATAAGCACGAGTAATTGAATTGGGTTTAATTAGTTAAGGAAAGGTTGAATTGGGTCTAATATAACTTGAATTTTTATGAGCACTATTAACTTAATTGAATGTACCTGATGAAATGTTAAATATTACTCGACTTATTATTAACATGGTAACTAAAATTAAGTTTAAATAACAAATCTTACTCAACTTCCTACGAACAATGGTAACTTAATTGAGTTTTATCAAAACTGTCGAATCTTACTTGACTGTCAATACATAGTAACTAAATTGAGTTAAACTACTGAAAGTCAAATCTTACTATCTATAAATATTAGCAATTAAATCGAGTTTTACTTATAGAAGATCAAATATTACTTGAATTTCTATGAACACTAGTAACTTAACTGATGTTTCTAGTGAAAGATCAAATCTTACTCGACTTTCTACACAAATTATTAAATTGAGTTTAATATTACTTAAATTCCAATCACACTAGTAACTAAATTGAACTTAGCTAAATTGACTGCAACTAATCAAAAGTCCATTTACTACTCGACTTTCTATAAACATTAGCTAAATTGAGTTTAACTAATTCAGGTCAAACTTTCTTAATTTTTCCTTAAATAAATGATAATTTAACTAAAATCAGAAGGAAAATTCTATTCTTTTTATATACACTAACCGAGTTAAGTCTAATTAGAACTAAAAGTTTGACTTTATATGATTTTATATGAACACTAAAAACTAAAAGTGAAATTAAAAACCAACTCTTGCTGGCTATTATAATCACTCCGCCGAGTTTCACTATTCAAATGTAATTACTTACTATAATTGTAGTTCAACTCTACAAATTCTTTTCTACGACTTCTTTCCTAGTCTTCAATACTAGGCAGATGTCAATCTTTACTTTGATTCTCACGTAATTTTTTATGTAGTGTAATTGTTTAAATAAGAATGACTATTACATTGTAATTATACAATAATTAAATTTAGTTTGGACAATAAACTTTTGAAGGTATATAATGATTAAGACTTATAATTTGTTTACTTTAAATTTAGTGATTACCATTGTTTATATATGTATACATAATTATGTTGTGAACCTTTTGACTAATTAAATATATTAACCAATAATGAATTGTGTTTAATTATATATTAATAATAATATATAATTTATTAATAAGTGTATATTTTGCACAGATTATACTGTAAAATGAATTTTTTGAATAATTTTTTTTAATTTTATTTGTAATAATAAACTAAGTGTTAATTAGAAGTAAAAAATTGTCATGAGTATGTATTTCTTTGACTTGATCTGAACCGTCGATTGGTTTCTTCAAGTGAATCTCAACCGTTAAACGTTTCTTGTATATATATAAGCAAAGGATAAGGATCCGAATCGCTAAACCCTCATATGTTCGTCGGATCTTTCCCTTCTTCACTGAACCATCGCCGCCCATCTATTACTCCAAAAAATCGCCGCTCGGCTATTACTCCATGAATCGCCGGTACTCACCACTCTCCGTACCTCGGTGGGGACCTCCGGGTCGAGCCCAGTTACTCGCCCTCAGGTGATACACTCCCTGGTCAAGAACAAGTCGGAAACGGATCCTGTCGTCCCTGAAACGGATCGGGTCGGGAGCCGTCCCTCTGAGCAAGGAGGTCACCGATGCGCTGCGAGAAAAGTTTCCGTTGCTGGAGGTCCGGCGGGGGTATAGTTTGACGGAGAGCCGCCATGTTCTCGCCGTCGGATGATGTGGCCAAGGCTTACCCGGCGGCGTGTCGGGAGCTTCTCCCGACTTTCACGGCTAAAGTGGTCTAACTTGACACCGGAAAAGCGTTGCCCCAGGGCATCTCGGGTAAGATTGCATAAGTGGCTAATTTATGAACTGCTGTGAAATTTTGTAATTCAGGCTGGTATTGTTTTATGTTCTGTAGTTTGTAGGACATGATTAAGCGAATGGGGCTTGCTGAAATTTCCCATGTAAAACCTTCTGCAAAAGAGCAAATTGTTGGAGAATTTCAGTTGCACCAGGATACTTTCGCTCCATAAGAACGGTCTTCCCTCCACAATTGGTATTCTATTGTCCCTAATTTCATGTTACTATTCCCTGTAAAATATTCTTGCTTATAACTTGTTTACCTTCAACTTTACTGACTATGTTGTAGTTTTCGGTGCCCAAGTGATTGGAAAAAATGGATAGTTTTCAGTGATTTTAGGGATGATTTCCTGGACAGAAAATCAAGGCTATTGACACTAATTAGCATATTCAGCCCAGTGATTATGGAGTTCTTTGTGTTAGAATTTAGCATGGTGTTTGGCAATTGGCAATTGGCATGTTATCTACTGTAAGGCATCGAGCTATGCAAATGTGTAAGTCCAAGCTCCAGATTGTTATCATAAGCATTGTTTCCTAATGAATGAATCATAACAATTTTTTCCATACATTCTACTTAATTTCGATAGTATGAGCTGGAAAAGGGACTATATGTGTCTTCAATAGAGTTCTGATGGCTGGCTGAGAAGGGGAGATTTAGGGTTTTTTGATGAAGATGGATGCATGCACATTGTAGACCGGTGTAAAAGAGCTCATCAAGCACAATGGCTACCAGGTATAGGCTGACTTAATTCAAACATAGACATACGCATAGCAGAATATCATTTATCAAGGATGATACTGATAAATATTTTTCTATGAACACAAATTGCAGGTAGCTCCAGCTCTGCTGAAAGCTATGCTTTTGAGGCAGCCTAACACTCTAGATGCAACAATTGTACAAGTTAGTTTCAAGAATTTATAACTATCTGTTACCAGGTCACTTCATGTATATAAGCTAATATGAACAATACAATGATGATACTGCAGGCTTGAAGACGAAGGGATTGTGAATGGGTCAGTGAAGTTCCCAGATTTTTAGGCCTCAACCTAATTCAGCTTATTCAGCTTATGCACTTAATAATTAATTCTTCGTTGTTGTGATCTTTCAGGCTTTTTAAGGAGTTTGAAGTTTTTAAGGAGAAGTTCAATTGCAAAAATTGAAGAAATGTAATTAGGACCTTGAATACCCTTTACTCTGCTGAATCTGAGTACGGATTCCGACCAATTCTCCTGCCGATTACTCTTCTGCCAAGAGTATAAACATTGCGATTTTTGGACATGCTGGATTGGTGTGGGAGGGGGGGGTGTTCATCTTATTTTGTAGTCAAACATTGTCATGAATTTAAATTAGCATTTTTTTAATAAATTATAAATTATTTATTTATTTATATTTATTTATGATCATTCTAGCATTTAAAATATTAAATTTTATTTTATTAATATTTGGTAGCTACAACATAGAATTTTGTTGTAAATAGTTGCCCTTACAATAGCTTTGATGGTTGTAAATTAAATAAATGAGAAATTTGAAGAAGTCATCAACAACAAACAAAGTTGTTGTAATAGAAGTTTTTACAACACATTTATATGTTCTTGTAGTAGAACAATTACAATGACCCACCAAAAGTTGATATAACATCATTTACAAGAGAGCTTATAACATCCACTTAAGTAATTGTTGTAAAATAACTATTACAACCATATGAAGACTTTTTACTACCACTTATGCTTTTGTTATACGTGATTTTTCTTGTAGTGGGAATAATAGAATCCAGAAGAAAGTAAGTGTATTTATGTGGAAATTAGTGAATGCTTTCCTCCCCTTTCCTGATATTTTAATGAAAATGGGATTCCACCTTCCTTCAAAATGTCTTTTCTTTGATTCTGATGATTATATTGAGCACTGCTTCAATGATTGTTTCTTGGCAAAAGGTCGGTGGTCAAATTTGGCTTGCCAGAAATGCTAAAATCTATGATAATATATCACCATGTCTAGAGGTTTTGAAATCTGGAATCAGGAAAAAGTTCTCAATATTTCTAGTGTAAAACCATTTTTATATTTCTTCTGAGTTTGACAGGGAACTGGCTGCCATTGGTTATTTGCCTATTCACACAAGGCCTCCCCAACCTCAGATTCTTCTAGTCAAATGGTCTCCTCCATCATTAGGGATTAAAGTTAACGTTGATGCCTCATGGCACCATGACAAAAGCACAAGGATTGGAATCATAGTGAGGAACACAGCTGGCCACACTGTATCAATCTCAACCATTTTCATGTCAGCCACCTCACCACTTGAAGCTGAACTACATGCTATTTCAGAGGGAATTCTTATAAGAGATAGGCTCTCCTTTCAGTTTTTGATTGAAAGTGATTGCTCACAGGCAGTAAAGGCTACACAAGACCCATGCAGTTGCCCCTGGGAACTGTTCAATCTTGTTTACCCTCTAAGGTCCAGAGCTCTCACTCTCTCTCACATATTGAGAGAAGCTAATAAGACAACATATGTTACCTCCAGGCTTGCACATGCTTCCAAATCAACCTCTCTGCTCTCCCATGATCAACTCCCACCTAAGATCAGAGGACTGCTAGGGCTCTTTCAACAGCTCTTATACCACCAGTCTCTATCTAGTTTAGTTAGTCTTCATATGGTGCCAAATTGTGTTTTGCTCTTGCAATTTGCTAACAGGCTTCTATGATAGGCTCTCAAACTATTGAGACTCTGGTTTTAGCTTATTTTAGCCTACTGTATATTGTAAGAATTCTTTTGAAGCATTTCTATGCTTGTGGGTACTATCCCCCCCCTGATAAGTTCATGGTTCGTATTCTGTCCTCATTCATACTCGGACCAGGGCCCGCGAAGAGTCATGTGCTCGAGATACGCGGAGGATGGATCCACAGGTCCATCAATCCTAATCCTTATAAGGAATGCGTATATTATGAATGTTCTACAAGGAATATACATCTTCTCAGAAATGGTAATACAGTTATCCTAAACATGGTAACACAACCATGTCTAAAATACACTTCTATTATACATGGTAATACAACATCTATTCCCATAAGAGTTGTATTCATACCATAAATACATATCTTGGTGATCTACGGATTGTAGCCATATGAATATCCTAAGAGGTTTGGTAGACCTCTCATCTAATCTCACACTTTATACTTTACGCCTTAAGCAAATATACTGACTTGAGCGTCGGAGTGTCTATCCCCGGGACACCCGGGGCCTTTGTCTTGCAGATCAGTTCGAGAGCCTGGTTCATCGTCGAAGTGTTGGTGTCCGGCATACATCAATTTGGCACGCCCGGTGGGACACCTCTCACACTCATTGACGATGTCGCCGAACCTTGTTTCCGATCTGGTCTAGCGCACTTGAAGAAGCAACTTCCACGACAACATGTCTGACGCTGAGCAACCCAAACGTAGCGCATGCATACTAAGGCAAAATCCGGAAAAGAATCCAGAAGCGGAGCAACCCCCTCAAGGACATGGACGCAGTCGAGGACGCGGACAACCCAGAAGATCTCGGGCACACTTTGCCTTACAACCAGCACCAAACTCTACCATGGGTACCGGAAACTCCAACTTTCCGATATCCATCAACCCAGTTCCTGCTGGGATAACATAACCAATCTCTGGTCCAAATCCTGATATATTCAGAGCACCTCATAGATTGAATCCCATCGCATCCAGGATTCTAGCATCTGACTCCAATCCTGCTGCATTCAGAACCCAATCTCCTGAAACAAATTATGTTGGATCTGAAGTACCAAATTCAGGTCAAAGGGTTTTCATCCAAAACAAGGAGAGTTACAGCATGAACGTTAACAGTTCAGATGGACTGGATCGGGAAAATAGGTTGGGATATAATGGTCTCGATTTGATCTTCTCTCCAGAAGAACGAACACAAAAGGATCAGCAAATCTTTGTAGAAGGACAACAGGAGGATGTTAGGCAGAGCCATCTAAGGGAAGCCTTAAACCAAACCATACAACACAGCCCGCGGGTCTCTGAACCACTCCAAATTGACCTTTCCTCGAACACTCCCCCGAGGGAAAATAGTAGGTCCAACTCGATCTTCTCTCTGGAAGGAAGAGCACGAAGAGATCAAAAAATTCTTGAAGATAGACAACAAGAAGGAGAATCTGTGATAGAACACTATTATAGATACATGAATCGCGTCACGAGACGCTGTGATCAAGATGAAATCCTCTTAGTAAACTTGTACCGGATGATGGTAGGTAATAACACTCCGAGGAAGAAAAAGAAGAAGAAGGATACCTCCCACAACAATAATAACCAAGGTGGCGGAAACAACAAAGATCCTCCCCCACCATCATCAAATGGAGCCAACCGGGTCATCAACAGCATTAATGGCTATACTGGAAAAGCAATTTCCCTAACTAAGCTGAAGGATAGTGTATGGACCCTACCACATACTAAGCTGGTCAACAAGAATCTCCATTACGAAGAAGCTATTATTTTCGCAGACAAGGATGACGTACCAAATCAGATGCTTCATTCTGATCCTCTCATCATCTCGGCAACCATACAAGATTCTTTAGTAAAAGGAGTCTTCATAGACAGCGGGAGTGGGGTAGAAATAATATTCCAAGACTGCTTCCAGAAGTTAGGATTTACCAAAGATAACCTTAAGCCTACGGGTCCGATCTCGGGGTTCACAGGAAATCCAATAATAACTTTTAGGGAAATCACACTCCCCGTCAAAGTAGCAGAAGGAGCCAAGAGCCTAACCTTATACTGCACATTTGTGGTAGTAGACACTGTCACACCTTTCAACATTATCCTTGGCAGATTTTGGGTGGGCCAAGCTAAAGCCGTATGGTCTCCTTACCATCTGATGATGAAGTTCCCAACACTACAAGGAGTAGCTTCAATCAAAGGAGACCAAGCAGTGGCGTGTTCTTGCATAATCACGGCCGCCCGTGACCTCAGAAAAGAAGATGACGGTTATATGTCAAAGCATCCTCCAACTCGGGGGAAAACGGTACTAAAAGTTTTACTAACCAACCCTAAGAAAAAGGACCATCTTTGGGTTTCTCACTTCAATCTCCAAGTCACCAGCAATGAAGTCGAGTATGAAACTCTCAGTACCAGACTAAAACTAGCTAAAGACCTGGAAGCAGAAGACCTTGAGGTCGAGAACCTCGATATCTTCAGTGACTCACAGATCTTGGTTCAACAGGTTAAATGCGAATACGAAACTCGAGAGTACAGTCTCCAGAAATACCTCGGCATAGTTAAGCCTCTCCTGAATCAATTCCAACATTATGAGTTGAATCTTATCCCCCGAGAAGGTAACCACAAGGCTGATGCACTTAGCAAGCTTGCCTCCTCGGACCTCAACATAATTTTTTCTCAAGAATGGCTAATGACATCATGGCTAATGACATCTCAGACACATGGATGAACCCCTACATCGAATACCTCCAAACGGGTACCCTTCTCATGGCATGGATGGTCCGAGGAACACATGAAGGAGTTTACGGTAGCTATCAAGATCCACATACCATTATTCAAAAGCTCCTACAGAAGAGTTATTTTTGGCCTATGATGCTACAAGGCGCCAAAAGATATATCGATTCTCGCCACCGGTGCCAGAGATTTGTTAAGTTGATCCACATGCCACAGGAGAATATGATTGCCATCCAAGAATCCTGGCCATTTGTTCGATGGGGCATAGATCTTGTAAGGCCTTTTCCCACGGCCCTTGTTATTAACTTCTGCTGGAAAAATATTGTGGGTCGCTATGGCATCCCGAGATACATAGTGACCGATAATGGAGCACAATTTGCTAATGATCCCTTCAAGAAAGGGTACAAGGAGTATAGAATGCACCATCAGCTCGCCCCAGTATATAATCAAAAAGCTAGCGTCCAAGCAGAAGCTACGGACCGAGCCTTGGTATGCAGCATCACAAAGCGCCTCGAAGGAACCAAATGAAACTGGATCAAACAATTACCAAATATGATCTGGACCCATAGAACCACATCAGCTACAACAACAGGAAAGACTCCTTATAGCTTAGACTATGGGTCCGAAACGATCATCCCTATGGAGATTGGGGTCCCCTCTGTTTGTACCTCTCAGCCAAATGATGAAAATGGGAGAGCCAACGAAGAAAACCTTTATCTCGACCTTGACCTCCTGGAGGAGAAGAGAGCAAATGCTACTACATACAGAGCCAAGGTGAAGAAAAAGTTCAAGCGCTACCATGATAGAAGAATCCGCTTGGCAACTTTTGTTAAAGGAGACCTTGTCATAAGGCTAAACGAGAAAAGCAAGAGAAAAGTGAAAGGGAAGCTAGCCCCGAACTGGGAAGGTCCATATCAAGTCCTTGAATCCCATCCAGAGGGAAGCTACCTCTAGGAAACCACGAAGGGGGAACCTATACCACAAAGATGGAATGTGATTAACTTATGAAAGTATCACAGAAGATTCAAAACTCAAGGGAGAGCTTCACAAAGGTTCGAGACTATCAAGAGCGTCTGAGAAACCTCATCAAGGTCCGAGACAAGTATACTCTAGCACAAACGGGTACTCAATCTCAAAACTCAATATTTACTTTACTTCTATTCTTAAAGTTATAAACTTAGATTGAAGTCATGTTATTTTTATACCTATCCTTATAACAAGCAATGTTAAATTTCTTTTCTAAAAAAGAGGATTGTTGTCTTAAGTATAACATTGGTGACTATTCAAAACAATATAGTTTATAAAGTATATGATTGGTCAACTTATAAGTTGTTTGGATCCAATATTCAAATACCAATCGTTTTGAATAAAAGAGATAGGTTCGAGATAAAATACTTTAAAAAAGTGCTTGATTGAGGTCTATAGACCAAAAGGGCAGACGTGCTCGAGAATCAATCATCTCAACATAAAGAGGAGAAACCTCAAAAACAAAAGTTGAAGTTCATATCAAAGGTGTTATTACATCAGAATATGATATTTCTAAAAAAGACCCTTAAAAAGGGGCACACATAGAGGAAAAACCTCAAACCTAAAAAAACCCTCAAAAAGGGCACACATAGAGGAAAAACCTCGAACCTAAAAAAACCCTCAAAAAGGGCAAACGTATAGGAAAAACCGCGAACCTAAATAGTTCATATCAAAGGTGTATGATACTTCTAAACAAGACCCTCAAAAGGGAACATAAGAGGCTAAACCTCGAACCTAAAGAGGACATATCAAAGGTGTTATTAAATCAGAATATGGTACTTTTAAATATACCCAATAGGGTTTCCTAGGACTTCACTAGAAGTGACACTTGAGAGATGGGCAATTGTCAACTTTTCTGCACGCTGTGACATTAAAGGCCTTGGCAAAAGATGCCCGAGGAAGAAGCCCAACAACATTAAGTACGCAGAGTGTTCATCATGGACAACTGCAAAGACCTGATTCCGGAGTATCTTAGCTTGGCATGAGCTCCTTTCCAGTAAATCATGAGACCGAGGTTCATGTGCAAAGGATTTCAGGCTTTGAAGCTGATGAGGAGAAGCCAAGACTAATCCACCTTATTTATGGAAGAACTAGAAATCACCTCTTCAATAGAAGGTAATTCAGGATACTCAGCTTCAATAAGCCTTAGTAAATCTCCTGATGTTACTATCTTCTCGGAGGGATCCAATGCATCCAAAAACTTGACCCCAGGGATCCAGCGTTTTGCAGTCAGAGTAGTGAGCTTATCAGCAGCATCAGGATGAGAGAAGATTTCCTTCATCATCTCCACCTCTTTCTCGGATTGACATAAAGGCAAGACATCATCCAAGATCCCATGCAGTTCAGAAGAATGGAATAAATCTCCATACTCCTCCCTATGGTTCTGAAACTCGGGGCTACAAGTAATGAAAGCACTCCAAAACATTAGAAGCCGTTTAAGCTCCTCTGAATCCTTCTCCTTGGCTTGTTTTTGCGCTAGCTCCTCAGTAATATCTCGATAAGCCTCCAGCTCTTTCTCTTGGGAGTTCTTTGCCGACAGCAGATCTATATTCTCGGCCTCCAATTGCTTCACCCTAGTTTCCAATTGAGTCACATCAAATGGAGTCTGAATAGTGCTCGCAACAGACTTAGCAGTCACAGATGAAAGGGCAGCCTCCATTTTTACCTTCTCAGCCTTGAAGGACCGGCACTTTCTATGTAATTCCATCACGGAATCAGACAAGTGACGAATCACATCATTAGCTCGAGGCCCTACCGTGGACAAATCCGCCATCAGTTGCGAAATAAAAGGAATATTAAAACCTGGCATTCAAGATATCTATACAGTATGATAAGAAAAAATAAATACCTCAGAAACGAAGGGATATTTCTTAGAAGACCTCCGAGAAGCCTGACCATCCTCTTCCTCTGGGCAGCTCAGATAGTACTTTAACTTCTTCAAAGAAGCATCCTCAGAGTCCACCAACTCAAGGTCATATTCATCATCTTCGGAGGACTCCTCCACCACCGGTTCCACCTCCTCGGACTGTACTTCCTCGGATTCCTCTGCTTCCTCATCTATGGCCCGGAGTATAGCCTTCCCTTTCTTGATCTTTTTCTTTGGAGGAGATGCTGTATATATATAAAGATAAACCTCAACATATGACATAAGAAAAACATATTATATGACAACAGTATATGACTAGAAGAGTTACCTGAAGAAGACCGACTAGAAGAAGATTCACCATGATTTCGAGGAAACTTTCTCGGACCCCCTTTTCTGGCCTTCTTCTTTTTTTCCTGGATTTTATCAGGGAGGGCCCAATTCCGATCAGGCTTCAAAAAGCTGGAAGTAGATTTCGACCGAGGAACATCTAACAGGTACGAGTAAGTGAAACTAGGCCACTGCCACGCAGAGCCATGTGAGCCCAGAACAAAATCCTTTCTTTGAAGGGTAATGTCCTCCTTCAGGAGCTCCTCAATGATACCATTCAAGTGATCAGGGATGATGAAACCTCTGTCACGAGCTATAGCATCCTTCGGATGGGGATGCAAATCAGGGACCTCGTACTTGCTCCGGTCGAAAGTGAAACAGTCTGCCTCCCACACACCACTGTTATTAGGAAACGTGATGGGTTTTCTCTTCCTCGGAGTCAGGGTAATGTACTCGTAAGTCTTAAAAGAGAATAACGTATACAGACTCCTGAATAAATCCAGGCTTGGATCGTAGTTCTTCCGAGCGCACCAGGAAATCACCGCCATGATCAACACTACCACATTGGAATGTATTTGGCTTGGATGCAGTTGATGATGTTGCAGGAATTCATGAAATAAAGGGGGAAAGGGAAAACTTATCCCTTGCTGTAAAAACCTCCCATAAAGTACCCCTCTAGTGGGGCTCACCAGATCTTTAATAAGAATTTCTCCATGGCTATAACCAGTAATTAGCAAGCATTTAAGTGGAGTAATTACCTCGACTCGCGAAACGATACAGGCAATTGGAAAGTTGGTCTTCCTCACCGCCAGAAGATACAATGAATCAAGACCACGTGTCAGTCCCCTCAGAATTCAAGAAGGCAGATTCAGATCCGACCGTCCACGTGTGCTGATGGAATACGAAAGAAATTGAAGCTAGATATTCAGAAGGGTAAGCCCGAGAAGAAAGCTCCCGAAGGACACCCCGAGCTTAATACCCCGAGTTATTCTCCCTCGAGTTATTGGTCTTCCCTCGAGAAGCAAGCCTCTCCTTCAACCTTCGAGATGGAGTACTCTATATTCTGAAGATCTATCTTGGGGCTACTGATAAGTCCATGGTTCGTATTCGGGCCTCATTCATACTCGGACCAGGGCCCGAGAAGGGTCATGTGCTCGAGATACGCGGAGGGTGGATCCACAGGTCCATCAATCCTAATTCTTATAAGGAATGCGTATATTATGAATGTTCTACAAGGAATATACATCTTCTCAGAGATGGTAATACAGTTATCCTAAACATGGTAACACAACCATGTCCGAAATACACTTCTATTATACATGGTAATACAATCTCTATTCCCATAAGAGTTGTATTCATACCATAAATACATATCTTGGTGATCTACGGATTGTAGCCATATAAATACCCTAAGAGGTTTGGTAGACCTCTCATCTAATCTCATACTTTATACTTTACGCGTTAAGCAAATATACTGACTTGAGCGTCGGAGTGTCTATCCCCAGGACACCCGGGACCTTTGTCTTGCAGATCAGTTTGAGAGCCTGGTTCGTCGTCGAAGTGTTGGTGTCCGGTATACATCACCCCCTTTGTAAATATACTCTGCCAATTTTGGGTTTTCTCAGGCCAGGGAAGCCTACTATAATTCCCACCACCTTAGGGTGGTTATTTGATAAAAAAAAATTGTTTTAATGTACAAAAAATTAAATCAAACATTCTACTTTTAATAAACAACCTCCCTGTTTTAATGTACAATCTATTAAAAATCAAACATTCTACTTTTAATTAACAACCTACATGTTTTTTTTATGAACCAAATTTTTCATTAATCGTCATAAATAATTACAAATATTGACCTTCTCTCCCAGCCCAAACAAAACTAGTGTCAAACAAGAACTGAAAAACACCCTAATCTAATGACCTAGGATTCAAGCTATTCCCCAATTTAGACTTACAATCTATAATGCCATCGTTTGTGAAATGCTATGTTAAGTGGGATCTCTAAATGGCTAGATGTGCAAGTGTTACAAAATCAAAGAGGAAGCTGGTACCCAAGCTAAACATAATCAAACAAGTTAGCAGAAAGCTCAAAATCTTCCAAGAATTTCAGCTAACATCAGGGCTGCCACAACACTTTCAGATCGGTGGACCTTTTGAAAGATCCTCTTGTTCCTTTCCATCCATACATCGTACAGAGCTGTGATGTACATGGCCAATCTCTTAAAGTTTTTCCTCTTTTTTAACTGCATCAAATGTTTCCTTAGCATCCTTAAATTTCTAGCTCTAGGTAGATGTAAAATTTCCAGCACAGACTTGATATATGCACACTGACAGAAGAGAAGTGAAGCTGTTTCTGCTACTGACTGGCATAAGCAACATGGTGGTTGTGGTCCCAGCACCTTGTACTGTTGTAATCTGTAGACAGTAGGCAACCTAGAATGAAATCATATCCATAAGAAAATCCTGTGTTTTGGCAATACCTTGGAATGCCAAACAAGTTGTGCCATATGATCAGTGTCCACTCTTCCTTTCTTGGAGTTGTAAGCCCTCCTTATGCTAAGCTTACCTTTTGTTGTGATACAATTTGAAAGTCTATGCAGCATCAGATTCTTTTCTACCATCAATGATTTCCATCCCCAGCTGTGACTTGTTATACCCTTGCAGTTACTGATATCTCTACCCCTCTGATAATAAGCATGCATCCATTGCACCCAAAGCACATCATTTTTAGTACATATGTCACATAGCAGTCTGGTGATTGAAGCTGCATTCCATAGTGAATGATCTCTTACACCTCATCCTCATGTGGCCTTAGAAAAACACATTGAATCCCATCCAACTGGAGTGAATCCTCTCTCCCCAATCTTCATGTCCCAGATATAATTCCTACACAGCACCACAATTTTTTGAAACATATTTTCAGGCAATTTGAAGACACTTGTCCAATTACTAGTGATGCTAAGCAACACAGTTGATAAGTCCATGGTTCGTATTCGGGCCTCATTCATACTCGGACCAGGGCCCGAGAAGGGTTGTGGGCTCGAGATACGCGGAGGGTGGATCCACAGGTGCATCAATCCTAATCCTTATAAGGAATGCGTATATTATGAATGTTCTACATGGAATATACATCCTCTTAAAGATGGTAATACAGCCACCCTAAACATGGTAACACAACCATGTCTGAAATATACTTCTATTATACATGGTAATACAACAACTATTCCATAAGAGTTGTATTCATACCATAAATACATCTCTTGGTGATCTACGGATTGTAGCCATATATATACCCTAAAGGTTTGGTAGACCTCTCCATCTAATCTCATACTACATACTTTACGCCTTAAGCAAATATACTGACTTGAGCGTCGGAGTATCTACCCCCGGGACACCCGGGGCCTTTGTTTTGCAGATCAGTTCGTGAGCAGGGTTCGTGATCAAGTGCGGGTCGTAGACATCCATCAATTTGGCACGCCCGGTGGGACCCGCATGCTAATCTTGATCTATACGACCTTCTCACTCATGGCTGATCCGGCTGAAAACCTTTGTGGGAGTACACGAATCCGTTTCTCGGCCCCGACTGGAGTAGGAAGCATCAGCAACGACGAGACAAGCCACATCAACAACCAGGGAGCAGGAAGGAACATCAATGGTGTGCATCGATCGGCGCAAGAAGCCTCTCCCTGGGAGTGGGAGAGCAAAAGATCTCGCTTAGACGGATCTGTTACTTTTTCATCTGAAGATGCGGTTCCTAATCAAATTCCCCATTTAGATCCCCCGGTGATTAAGGTTGACATAAACCATAACATGATCAAAAGAGTTCTGGTGGATGGAGGAAGCGAAGTAGAAGTCATGTTTCTCAGTTGTTTCCCACAAGCTGGGATTGGACAAAAATAATCTAACGCCCACAAGCCCTATCTCAGGATTTACTTGCAATCCTGCCACTCCTTTGGCAAAAATTATTTTACCGGTGCAAGGGAGAGACGGTTCTCCGTGTATAACCTTGCATTGCACCTTTACGATCATCAATTCCAGAGCGCCGTACAACATAATCCTTGGAAGGCCCTGGATGTACCAGGCAAAGGCAATCTTGTCCCCTTACCATTTGATAATGAAGTTCCCAACCAACAAAGGGATTTCCACGGTCCGAGGTGATCAACAATTAGGTCGAATATGCACAATTTAAGCTATCCGAGAACCAGAAAAGGAGAATCTTGAACCAGCCAAGTACTCCGAGTCCGAGCCGATCCAGCTCAGAGAATCAGGAATCGTTGAGGTTGGAACTCTCCTACCGCCCGAGATAAAGGCTAAACTACGAGATCTTCTCAACCAGTATATAGATATCTTTTCCTGGGACACCAACGACTTGGTGGGAGTATCCCCTCGCCTGGCGGAGCATTACCTGAATATCAATCCCTCACAAAAACCCATTAAACAAAAACGACATATCTTCGCGCTAGATCGAGTTGAAGCCATTGGTGATGAGATAGACAAGCTACTTAAAGCCCGTATAATCGAAGAAGTGCAGTACCCAGAATGGATAGCTAATCCAGTAATGGTCAAGAAGCCGGATGGGAAGTGGAGAATGTGCATTGACTTCACCAACTTGAATGACTGTTGTCCTAAAGATAGTTATCCCTTACCCTCGATCGACCGATTAGTTGAAGCGATTGCGGGATACCAAGTATTAGCCTTCTTTGATGTCTTTAAAGGGTACCATCAGATCCCTATGGCAGAGCAAGAAAAAGAAAAAACCTCCTTTATAACCGACAGAGGAACTTTCTGCTATAAGATGATGCCTTTCGGATTGAAAAAATGCCGGAGCTACTTACCAGCGACTGGTGGACAAATTATTCAAATCTCAGATAGGGCGCAACCTCGAGATTTATGTGGACGACATGGTAATAAAGAGCCGCAGCTACGATGCCTTCTTTGAAGATCTAAAGGAAACCTTCGACACGTTGCGAGCCTCCAACCTAAAGCTGAACCCCGCTAAATGTACCATAGGTGTTGGAGCGTGAAAATTCCTGGGATATATGGTATCCAATCGAGGAATCGAAGTAAACCCCGAGAAGATAGAGGCTTTGCAAAATATGCAACCTCCAAAAACCATCAAGGATGTGCAAAAGCTGACAGGGTCCCTTGCAGCCCTTAGCCGTTTTCTATCTAAAGGAGCGGAAAAACATCTACCCTTCTTTAATATCCTTAAGAAGGCAAACCAGTTTGAGTGGTCACATGAGAACGGAGAAGCTTTCAAAGAACTTAAAACCCATCTTCGACAGCTTCCGACACTGTCAAAGCCAGATAAAGGAGAGACTCTTTACTTATATATATCTGCATCCCAGCTGGCCATCAGCGCCGTATTGGTCAGGGAAAATGAGGGATCGCAACATCCCATATACAATGTAAGTAGGGCCTTGCAAGGGCCCGAGACCGTGCATGCTTCTTGGCGGATGAGACCATACTTCCAAGCACATACAATAGTCCTTCTAACCAACTACCCGATCAGGCAAAATCTCCAAAAGCCTGACGCTTCGGGACGGATGATGAAGTGGGCCATCGAGTTGGGAGAACATGACATACAGTACAAACCTCGGACAGCCATCAAAGGCTAGGCCTTATCTGATTTCATAATGGAGTCTGTTGAACCAGTGGAGATCGACAAACCTAACCCAACTCTGGACTCCGGAAAAAGGCAACTATACGTGGATGGATCCTCCAACTCGGGGGGAAGCGGTGCTGGAGTCTTGCTCACCAGCCCCGAGGGAAAGGACCATCCTTACGTTCTCCACTTTGATTTTCGAGCTACTAATAATGAATTAGAATATGAAGCCCTCATTACGGGGCTAAAACTAGCAAAGGACCTTGAGGTCAAGGACCTCGAAATCTTCAGTGACTCACAGATCGTGGTTCAACAGGTTAAAGGCGAATACGAATTTCGAGAATACAGTCTCCAAAAATACCTCGAGATAGTTAAGCCTCTCCTAAATCAATTCCGACATTATGACCTAAATCATATCCCCCGAGAAGGTAACCATAAGGCTGACGCACTTAGCAAACTTGCCTCCTCGGACCTCAACATAAGATCTTCTCAAGAATTGCTAATGGAAACCCTGGCGAAGAGAAGTTACGAAAAGAGTAGCATCATGGCTGTTGACATCTCAGACACATGGATGAACCCTTACATTGAATACCTCCAAACGGGAACCCTTCCCGAGGACAAACATCTGGCACGGAAGTTCCGAGTTAAAGCTCTGAAATATGTCATTCACGACAGCATCCTATACAAGAAAGGATACCTCCAACCTTTACTGAAGTGTGTTGGGTCTTCCGACACTGAACACTTAGTACAAGAAGCGCATGAAGGAGTTTGCGGCAGCCTTCAAGGTCCACGCACCATCACCTGAAAGCTCCTACAAATGGGTTATTTCTGGCCTACGATGCTACAAGACGCCAAAAGATATATCGATTCTTGTAACCAGTGTCAGAGATTTGCTAAGATGATCCATGTGCCACAGGAGAATATGATTACCATCCAAGAATCCTGGCCATTTGTTCGATGGGGCATAGATCTCGTTGGACCTTTTCCTACGGCCCCTGGTAACTTCAAGTACCTCATTGTAGCCATTGATTATTTCTCAAAATGGGTGAAAGCTGAAGCCTTGACCAACATAACTGGCAAGACAGTTATCAACTTTTGCTGGAAGAATATCGTGTGTCGCTAAGGCATCCCGAGATACATAGTGACCGATAATGGAGCACAATTTGCTAATGACGCCTTCAAGAAATGGTGTAAGAAGTACGACATACACCAGAAGCTCACCTCGGTATACCATCCAGAAGCTATTGGCCAAGTAGAGGTTACAAATCGAACCTAGGTAAGCGGCATCAAGAAGCGCCTCGAAGGAGCTAAAGGAAACTGGATCAAAGAACTACCAAATGTGATCTGGACCCATAGAACCACACCAGCCACAACAACAGGAGAAACTCCTTACAGCTTAGTCTATGGGTCTGAAGCGGTCATCCCCATGGAGATTGGGGTCCCCTCTGCTCGTACTTCTCAACCAGATGATGAAGATGGCACGGCCAACGGAGAAAACCTTCGTCTCGACCTTGACCTCATAGAGGAGAAGAGAGCAAATGCTACAATCCACGAGGCCAAGGTAAAGGAAATATTCAAGCGCTACCATGATAGAAGAGTCCGCTTGGCCACTTTCGTTAAAGGAGACCTTGTAATGAGGTTAAATGAAAAAAGCAAGAAAGAGGTGGAAGGGAAGCTAGCCCTGAATTGGAAAGGTCCATATCGAGTCCTAAAATCCCATCAAGGGGGAAGCTACCTCTTGGAAACTATGAAGGGGGAACCTATGCCACGAAGATGGAATGTGATTAACTTACGAAAGTATCACGGAAGATAAAAACTCAATGGAGAGCCTCACAAAGGTTCGAGACTATCAAGAACGTCTGAGAAGCCTCATCAAGGTCCGAGACAAGTATGCTCTAGCACGAACGGGTACTCAAACTCAAACCCACTATTTACTTTACTTCTATTCTTAAAGTTATAAACTTAGATTGAAGTCATGATATTTTTATACCTATCCTTATAACAAGCAATCTTATATTCCTTTTCTAAAAAGAGGATTGTTGTCCTAAGTATAACATTGATTGCTATTCAAAACAATATACTTTATAAAGTATATGATTGGTCAACTTATAAGTTGTTTGGATCCAATATTCAAAAACCAATCGTTTTGAATAAAAGAGATAGGTTCGAGATAAAGTACTTCAAAAAGTGCTTGATTGAGGTCTATAGACCAAAAGGGCGGACGTGCTCGAAAATCAATCATCTCAACACATAGAGGAAAAACCTCGAACACAAATAGTTCATATCAAAGGTGTTATTACATCAGAATATGATACTTCTAAAAAAGTCCCTCAAAAGGGCACATAGAGGAAAAACCTCGAACACAAATAGTTCATATCAAAGGTGTTATTACATCAGAATAGGATACTTCTAAAAACGACCCTCAAAAGGGCACATAAGAGGCTAAACCTCGAACCTAAAAAGGTCATATCAAATGTGTTATTACATCAGAATATAATACTTTTAATATACCCAATAGGGTTTCCTAGGACTTCACCAAAAGTGACACTTGACAGATGGGCTATTGTCAACTTTTTCTGCACGTTGTGACATTAAAGGCCTTGTCAAAGGACACCCAAGGAAGAATCCAAACAACATTAAGCTCGCAGAGTGTTCATCATGGATAATTGCGAGAACTTAACAACAAAGGTTGGTGCTCCTTTCCAGTAAATCATGAGACCGAGGCTGTTTAGAAGATGCCAGCAAGTAAGGTAGCAAACCTGCTGGATTTACTCAACCATGCCAGTAAAAGGATTAAGCACCTCTTCAAGAGAATGTAATTCAGGATAATTGGCTCTAATAAGCCTCAATAAATCTCCTGAGGTTACTATCTTCTCGGAGGGATCCAATACATCCAAAAACTCGGCCCCAAGGATCCAGCGTTTAGCAGTCAGAGCAGAAAGCTTATCAGCAGCTTCTGGATGAGAAAAGACTTCCTCCATCACCTTTACCTCCTTCTCGGATTGGCATAGTTGCAGAACGCACCCAAGATCACATGCAGCTCAGAGGAATGGAATAAATCCCCATACTCCTCCCTATGGCTCTGAAATTCAGGGCTACAAGCAACGAAGGCACTCCAAAGTTTTAGGAGTCGTTTGGTCTCCTCTGGGTCCTTCTCCGCGGCTTGATTTTGTGCCAGCTCCTCTGCAATATCCCGATAAGTCTCCAGCTCTTTATCCTGAGATTTCTTTGCCAACAGCAGATCCTCTTTCTCGGCCTCCAGCTGTTTTACCCTGGCTTCCAGTTGAGTCACCTTCAATGAAGCTTGAACAGGAGGAGTAGGTGTGGCAGACTCGGCCGTCATATTCAAAAATGCGACCTCCATCTCCTCCTTCTTTGCCCTGAAGACCCGGCACTTGACATGTAACTCCATGACGGAATCAGACAAGTACCAGATCACATCATTAGCTCGACACCCCAACATGGACATATCCGCCATCAACTGTAAAAGTGGAAGACGTATAAAAACCTGATATCTGAGAAACCCATATAGCATAAAGGGAAAGATAATAACCTCAGCGGCGAAGGGGTACTTCTTAGAAGACCTCCGAGAAGCCTGACCATCCTCTTCCTTTGGACAGTTCAGATAATACTTCAGTTTCTTCAGAGAAGTATCTTCTGATACCATCAGCTCAAGGTCAGATTCATCATCATCTGAAGACTCCCCAGCCTCCGGTTCCATCTCCTCTGCCTCCTCATCTATGGCCTGGAGATTGGCCTTTCCTTTCTTGATCTTTTTTTTTTGGAGGAGAGGTTGTATACATAAAGAAGAGCATAAATATGCCAAGTAAAAGAAATATATTAGACAACTACGCTGTTTCAAAACAGAAATTACCTGAAGAAGATTGACTGGAAGAAGATTCACCCTGATTTCGGGGTGACTTTCTAGAAGTCTGTTTCCTGACCTTCTTCTCATCTCCCTGGATTTTATCAGGGAGGGTCCAATCTCGATCCTTTTTCAGGAAGCTAGATGTGGATTTGGACCGTGGAACATCTAATAGGTAAGAGTAGGTGATAGCAGGCCACTGCCACACTGAGCCATGAGCCCCCCGCACAAATCCTCCCTCCTGGAAGACAATTTTCTCCTTCACGAGCTTTTTAACGATGCCCTCCAAGTGAGCGGGAGTCTCAAAGACATCAAGAGGCACAACATCATTCGGCTTCGGATTCAAGTCAGGAACCTCATATTTGGTCCGATCAAAGGTCAGCCGAATGTCCTTCCACCCGCCGCTATTGTCAGGAAAAGTGAAGACCTTGCCGTGCCAAGGAGTGAAGGTAATATGCTCACACTCCTTGAAATAAAACAGCTTGAACAAGCTCCTAAACAGATCCAGACTTGGCTCATAGTCCTTCCGGGAGCACCAGGAGATTAAAGCCACCATTGTCACCACCACATTGGAGTGAATCTGACAAGGGTGAAGCCGATGATGCTGGAGAAATTGTGAAAACACAGGGAGAAAGGGAAAACTCAAACCCTGTTGCAAGAACCTGCCATATACTACCCCTCGAGTGGGGCTCACAAGATCTTTGACCGGAGTGGTCTTGTCTTCGAGCCTCAAATCAGCCTCGATGGGGTACGACAACCTGCATGACTTTAAAAATTGCAGGGTATTTTTGTCGACCACCTCGGTGACATCATTCGAACCATCGGCGGCCGGAGCCCGTTTATCAACTTGGGGCTCTGCATTAGGGTCTATCTCTAACCCAGAGGCACCATCATCTGCCACTACAGCTACCGCTTGCAGCGGTGTAGCAATGGTAACCTCCATCAGTCCCCAGACTCAACCTCTAGGAATAGAGTACGCAAGTCACGAGCCACGGGAACATTCTCTCCATTGCCAGAGGGAATGCTAGAGTTTGTTGACGCCATGGCAATACAGAGAATGGGGGGGGGGGAAAGGTTATGAGAAGAAGAAGGTGAAGAAACACAAGAGTTTAGTTATAATTTTTTGCAAAGATGGAGAAGATAAAAATTGCTTAGATGAAGATTGATGATAAACACAAGGAAAAATTACTTGGTTATATAACCAGTAATTAGCGTGCATTTAAGGGGAGTAATTAGCTCGACTTGCGAAACGATACAGGCAATTGGAAGGTTGGTCTTCCTCACCGCCAGAAGATATAATGAATCAAGACCACGTGTCAGTCCCCTCAGAATTCAAGAAGGCAGATTCAGATCCGATCGTCCACGTATCCTGATGGAATACGAAAGAATTTGAAACTAGATATTCAGAAGGGTAACTCCGAAAGGACAGTCCTATAAGAACACTCTGAACTTAACACCCAGATTATTCCCCCTCGAGTTATTGGTCTTCCCTCGAGAAGCAGGTCTCTCCTTCAACCTTCGAGATGGAGCACTCTATATTCTGAAGATCTGCCTTGGGGCTACTGATGAGTCTAGGCTTCGTATTCGGACCTCATTCATACTCGGACCAGGGCCCGAGAAGGGTTGTGGGCTCGAGATACGCAGAGGGTGGATCCACAGGTCCATCAATCCTAATCCTTTGATGAGATGTATTTATACATCTAATTTATATGGTTTTATGCGTTTATTTTCCCACTTGATGTGCTCGAAGGTGTGTTATTTTGCATTAAATCGTAGAAAACATGGAGGAGGATATAAAATGAAGATTTGCTAGAAAAATAGCAATTTGATGCTGTTTTGAAGACAATAGGGAGCAATACACTATACGTTTTTTTTCCTACGGGTTTTTAATGAGGTAGTGTGCTCCAACGGAGATAATAGATCGTCTTTATTCTATTATTCCGGCACTGAAGAGGCGAGGAGATAGAAGCAACGAGCTGAAAGAAAATCCTAGTACTGATTTCTCTACGGGCAGCTAAGTTGTGCTTCGCGGGTCCATCACTAATCAGCTATACGTTTTGAAGAGATCAGTATTAGACTATATTTATTTGGGCTAAATTAATATTTAGGCCCAAGCTAACAGCTCAAGGCCAGGAATGCACTCCCAAGAGTATAGAGTGTATTGAATAAATAGGCATAGGCCCAGTAGAACAAATCCACACTTATGAGTGGATGTTGGACCTTTTGTCCTTATCTTATTTTAATAAGGTATTGCCACATAGATTAATTAGGAGAGGGTTAAGTATATAAATCCCTTTTAATTCTTTCTCGGAAAAATACGCACGTACGGACTTTGTAATTATTCTTGGCCGAGACATTGAGACGGACGAACCCTAGGGTTTGCAGTTTTTCTTCGATTCGGTGATTTCTTTCTCTCATGTTTTATTCTTATTATTGTGATTGTGTTCATCGTAATATGAGTAACTAATTCTTTAATTCGGCGAGAATAACGAAGCACTAGTCATGAGAATTCTGTGAGATCTAATTGTGCATGAAAATTAACTGCTGTGAATTTTGGTTTATTCTCTGTGCATCCTGCTATATCTGATTTGTTTGAGTCTGATCAACTTAGATGAAATAGGATTACAGCCAATTAGTACCACCAATCCGTAATTGTTGGAAAGGGCTAATTAGTGGTAAAGCTATCGTTTAGATAGTGAGAATAAACTGGTAGACAGGTTAATACTTGCATTCTTGGTTAATTTGTCTAAACTGGGTTCCTTCAAGTCTTCATGCTATCAAAACAACTTAGAACTGGCGTTACCAACTAGGATTGATTTGATAAGAGAAATAGTTAATACAAGCGTCTCTTGCTAGCTATCGATAAATTAAGTAGGAATTGGGGTATGTTCGCTGCATTCACGGTACCTTATAACTGGTTGGTTCGTACTAGTTAATAAAATATTTGCATCAATGATCAGAACATATGACTAGTGTGGAATTATTTGAGCCGGATTTCTTTCATAAATTGATCTCTCTTTGCAATTTTCAATCATTCTGTTTTCTTTCTTAGTTATTTATATATTATTCAGTAGTTAATCTCAATCTCTCAAGTTAAAAGTGTGGTGACTAAACACCAAAATCTGATCTTTAGGAGTATAAAAGTGTTAATCTGTTCTCTGTGGGTTCGACTCTACTTGCTACTATATTCTTTAATATTCTTAGCATTGTAGGAATATTTTGGTGGTAAACGATGATCACCAAATTGGCGCCGCTGCCGGGGAACAGTGTTAATTATTTTTATTCCTTTTCCTATTGATCTCGGTTACGTTTTGTGTGTGTATGACCAGGTCCTCTTGTACTACCATCGTTCCCTACGATCCTGAACCGGAGAGAACACTTAGGAGGTTATTAAACTTGGCCAAGCAGACACGAGTTGAAGAAGCTTCGAGCTCTTTCTCATCATCGGATTTCAAACAAGTGAAGGAAGAGCAGTCCAAAATGGCGGCGAATAGGGCAATTGGAGATTTGTACGAATATGATGATAGTGACCCCCCGTCTCCTATTGTGGTGCCTGAAGGAGGAAATAGCCTTGAACTCAAATATCACCTTCTGAACGCCTTACCTAAATTCTATGGGAAAGCGCGGGAAGACCCGAATAATTTTCTCCATGAGTTCATACAAATATGCAAGGTTCAAAAGCGGCCTGCAGCGCTTACGGAGGAGAATTTAAGGCTCGTGTCTTTCCCGTTTGCTCTTTTTGATGCAGCAAATGTATGGTTTCGATCTCTAGAGGCGGATTCGATTACATCCTGGGCAGAATTGAAGAAAGAGTTCCTCCAACAATATTTCTCAAGTGCGAGAACAGATAATATCCGGACTCAAATCAGGTCTATTTTTCAGCAGTATAATGAGACCATAAATGAGTACCATTCTAGATTTAGGAAGTTGGTGGATAGTTGTCCTAACCACAAGATTTCAGAAGGTGAATTGCTGAAGTGCTTCTATAATGGATTGAACCCCGAAGATAAAAATTTGTTGGACTCTGCAGATACTCCATTTTTGAGGCGTTCGGTTGACCATGGTAAACAATTGGTGAAGAATGTTCTTGAGACAGCAAAAGGATATGTTGATCTTCCATCACGTGCAACTAAGAAGGTTTCTGAAGCTAGAAGCATAGACTGGGAAGACGAGCTTGAGGAGAAAATGGAAAAGATGATGCCTTTTGTAAAAGAAAACGTTTCGAAAGTTGAGAGCAGAACACTTTGCGGAACTTTCAAAAATCCAGGCCATTTTACAAGTGAATGTGACTTGTCTCCAGAAGATCCCATTGCTCAAGCAAACGTTGTTGGAAATTATCAAGGCTGGAAAGATCACCCTAATTTCAGATGGGGTGGCAATAATAATCAAGTGCATCAACAAGTGCATCAGCAAGCTCAGCCTACAAGTTATAATTATAAACAGACACCTCATCAAGGCAAATCAATGGAGGACATGATGGGAGAGTTGATGGGAACTATAAATACTTTCACACAAGACCAGAAAGCTCAAATGGATGAGATGAGGAATATGACACACCGGAATACGGTGCAGTTACAGAGTCATTCACATCAGATTTCTTAGTTAGCTAACACTGTGAACGGGCTTAAAGGTAATCAAGGCAAGCTGCCCTCTCAAGTTCAGCACAATCAGTTCAGCACAATCAGGGGAAGTCACCATCTCAGATTCATAATGTGAGCGCAATTTTTCTACGAAGTGGCAAGCAACTGGGTGAGCCTGAAAACGAGTCTGCAGAAGAGTCTGAAGTTAAACCTGCAGAAAATTCATCTACAATGCCCAAGCAGGATGAATTTCCAGCTAAACAAGCGGAGCCACATAAACCACTCAGCATGTATGATCCTAACATTAAAATTCATCCACCATTCCCTCGAAGACTACTAGCAGAACATAAACCAGTAGTGAAGGAACCTACAGATTTCATGTCAATCTTCGGAAAGCTGGAAATCAATATTCCGTTCCTGCAAGCAATAAAGCTCCCTTCGTTGGCAGAATTCTTGAAGGATTTCATTGCTGGAAAATCTAAGGATTCAGGGAAGCTGATTATAGGAGAGTCTGTTTCAGCTGTTATGAAGAAGAAGTTGCCTCCAAAGTGTAAAGATCCAGGTATGTTTTCTTTACCTTGTTCTATAGGAGGTAAAAAGATTAAAATCGCCATGTGTGATTTAGGAGCTTCTGTGAATGTGATGCCATTGTCTATTTATTAATCTTTAAGAGGAGTGAGCATGGTAGATACTGATGCAAAATTACAATTGGCTGATAAATCTTGTTTCAAACCTGAGGGAGTTTTAGAAAATGTGCTTGTGAAAGTAAAAGATTTTGTTTATCCAGCAGATTTTTATGTGGTTAATATGTATCAAGCTAGGGGTACAAGAGAGGTTTTGTTAGGACGTCCCTTTTTACGAACTTCTAATGCAGCCATTAATGTTGGAAAATGAACAATAACTCTAGATTATTATGGCGAAAAACTGTTATAAAAATGGATGAAGGCATTGATATACCTATTGATGCTAAAAAGTTGTATGCCATTGATAATTCTAACCATCCTGTCTAAGAAAATCTCGAGACTAACTATTTGCAGGAAAAAGTGGATATTCCAGAGCCATTTATTTCGAATAATAATGATCTTGATGGCATGAGTTATGAAGAGCCTGACATAAGAGCTCTACAGAATGTTGATAGGCGAGAAGGGATCGGTTTGCATGGACAAGAGCTATGGCCAAGTCCAATCCCTTTGCAAGTTATGTCCCCAGGCTTGAAGCCAACTAAATATCTATACTTTGGGGATGATAACAAAATTCCAGTTGAGATGGATTCTAAAGCATATTGGCCTACACAACAACAGATGCATATGCAATTCGCTAAGTGTGGGGAGATAATCAGTTTCACAACTTGGAAGATTTTAGTTCTGAAGCGATTGATCAGTTCATGTGGTACAAGGACAGAGGAAGGCTGTTTCCTCAGCAAACTTTCAACTGATTGCTTCCTAACGTCTAGCCAAAGACGCCAAACAAAGGCGCTATTGGGAGGCAGCCAAATTTCTAGCTTTATTTTTATTTTCGATTATTTTATTTCTAATTCAATTCACACAGAAAAATAAAAAATATAGTAAAAATCAAAAGAAAAAAGATGTGTTTACTGTTCTGTTTCATTCTCAAATTATTGATTCTGTTTTATATGATACTTTGGCAGATTCAGTCATGCCAAGAATTCCAGTCAAGCCAAGGAGTTAGATTATGATTTCTAAAGGGATTATGGGAAAATTACAGAATGAAGTAAAAAAGGGGATTGAAAGGCAAAAAGAGAGAAAATTTTTTTGTACCTGATCGATCGGTGACTGCTCGAAGACCCTTCAGCAGCAGAAAACTTCACCGCTGCCAATCTTCTCCATCTGCAGCCCCCCGGTGTCATCAAGTCGTTCACTTTTCCCATCTTCTCGGGACACCCATCATTCACTACCGCTGCAAATCTACCACCATCACCGCCGGAATTCCCAACTTTCGACCCAATCTCTTCAACACCACCAGCTCTCCACCGCTGGGAAGGTTATGCTGCCACTGGAATTCCTAATCATTACAAAACCGCGGCTGCCCATCAGAGCCAACCACCAAATTAATCGGTTGAATTCATCTCGAAGCCGTGGGATTCGTCTGAATTGGTATTGTAGCGCTGCGAAAAATTAACATCACCATCACCGCACCTAATGGACACATGAGATTGATGATGTTAATTTCCAGCAAACTACAAAGATTTGGGCTGCCGGATTAATTCACCTCAACAAACCCCTACCAGATTCTCTTCCCACCCCTTGGTTCTTCACGTTTTTGGTCAGCTCTATCTATCTTATTGATTTAATAGTATTATTATTGATAAGTTGAAAACCTGAACGTCACTGTGTGTGGTGTGTGCTAAATTTTTTTAATTATTTGCTTGGGACAAGCAAATTGCTAAGTGTGGGGAGGATATAATTGATTATTGTGATTTTCTTGTATTATGCTCTGATTTCTGAAATTTTGAAATTATTTTCAAAATAGATTTGAAAGGAAAACACAATATTGGTTTATTTTGGATGAAGAGGACATATTCTATGAATTAAATTGAGCTAATTTCACTATAGAACGGGTCTGTGGTAAGATGGATGTTATTCCCCATTGTGAAAGAGGTCATATAGATCTTGAATATATTCTAGTATGACGAACGTGCAATGAAATTTATACAATATTTTAAAAGAGGATGATTTCTAATTTTTCTCACCATTTTGAATTATTTTTAAAAATACAACAAATTGACACATCAGCATGATTTATTTTATTATTTTAAGTTTTTGGTTTTCTTTTCTTCCGAATCGTAAGTTCAATTTTACGTTTTTCTTCCGCCCTCTTCTTCTCCCCTCTAAATTACTTTTTTTGCAGTTACCTTCATTAATCCCTTAACAGTTTTTTAAAACCTCCGACTCCTCTCTAGTCTGATTGTTTGATGATTATTACATTAACCCCTTATCAGTAGACGGTTTCTGAGCAGAAACAGCATCGGAATTCGTCAAGATTGAAACTTTCTTCGCCGGCGAATCTGGCGAGAACGAAGAAACCGTCGGAGACCGGGAGAAGCTCGGGCTCTGGGAAATCACCGGCCGTTTGTGCGGCGTGGAGAGCAGCGAGCTTCCCTCGGTGAGACAGGTCAGGTAAAGTTTCAATCTTTTTGTTATCAGTAGACGGTTTCTGAGCAGAAACAGCATCGGAATTCGTCAAGATTGAAACTTTCTTCGCCGGCGAATCTGGCGAGAACGAAGAAACCGTCGGAGACCGGGAGAAGCTCGGGCTCTGGGAAATCACCGGGCATTTATGCGGCCTGGAGAGCAGCGAGCTTCCCTCGGCGAGACAGGTCAGGTAAAGTTTCAATCTTTTTGTTTAACTGTGTTATTTGGTTGATGACTTGATATATATGTAATTGGATGGAAAAAATTGGGGTTTTTAATGGCTTTGGGTCTGGGGTGCTGGCTTCTGGTTCTGTATATTGAGGAAGTTTGTGGTTTTAAGGTTTTCTGAACCATCAGATTGTCTTTCTTTACATGTTGGCTTGGCCCTGTTGAGAATTAGATGTTGTTTTATCAAAATTTGATCACTTCTGGATCGGAGATTTGGGCGCTGTTTTTCCGTCACTCACTGAGAACATCAGTTTCTGGGCTGCTCTTGCTCTTAACATCCCTGATTTCACCAGATATTTTTTCAATGATTTTTGGGCTACTCTAGGCTGTTTTTTTGCTGATTTTTGGGCTACTCTACTGACTACTCTGATTTTTCGTCCACTCTTACTAACCACAGCATCTGCATCTATTTGGTTCACTCATTTCACATCCATGGCTGCCTTCAAATCGCTCAATCAGGAATGCGAAAACCAGGTAATTATTCTCTGCCATGCCTTCGTAGTTGGGTAAAAAACGTGGTTTTTTTGTCATATAAACATCGAATGTCATAAACTGGATCATAATCCTATATATCGAAATGCAGGTTATTCATAGGGATGTGAAGAGTAGCAATATCATGTTAGATGGAGGATTTAACGCGAAATAAGGGGGCGGCGCGACACTGCTGTGATTCTCATGCTCATTCATCAGGTCCTTACTTTTCTCCTCCCATCAGTTAGTTAATATTAAGGTTTGAAATCTGAAAAGTCGGATTTTGCTGTTTGGAATCTGATGTTGCAGTTCATAACCTTTGGATTTGCGTGTACTCCGCTGTACTTTGTGTGGGAGAAAGTGGTGGGAATGCATGACTCAAAGAGCATTTGCTTGAGGGCACTGATTAGGCTGCCAGTGGTGATACCGATATGGTTCTTGGCCATTATTTTCCCGTTCTTCCGGCCTATCAACTTGACTGTGGGAGCTTTTCTGGTCAACTTCACTGTCTACATTATCCCTGCTCTTGCTCATATGCTCACTTACAAAGACACCTCCGCTCGGCAAGTAACTCCTCCATGGTCCACTCTTACTAACCACAGCATCTGCATCTTTTTGGTTCACTCATTTCACATCCATGGCTGCCTTCAAATCGCTCAATTATTATCGCTCATATGCGACTCTTATTGCTGAGGTTTCAGAGTATTTATAAGGCAGCATTTTCAGACTGGATTTGGAGTAATACACTGCTGGTTCATGGATTGTGTGAGAGGCAGCACTAAATGACACCTTTGAGATGTACCTGTTTGCAGATTAATTGTTTAATAACTGATGATTTTGCCAATGCTCGAGGTAGGGTTACTTTTTTTGTTTCTTGCTGAGTTAATGGCCAGCTGTTTTTTTGCCCTTTGCATTCACAAAATCTGCAGATACCAAATCAGAGGACTGAAGATGCTTTGATGTCGGAGTTTCAGTGAGGATTCGCGTCTCCTAGCAGCGCTACTGTTCGTGCATAAAAGAGAGAAGAGACCAGAGATTTCTCATTGTCAATGTTCATTTGATTGAATATATGACTATAGATTTGGTTTTGTTTTGGCTTTGTTATGAACATCATTAGTAAAATGACTCTTTTGAAGAGAAATAGCTTGGAATAATTACAGTTGAGTTTCTATTTTCTGTTTGTGAAATGCTATTAATATATATCTCTTGGGTGGTTTGTGTTCTCATGCTTAAGCCCTTTATTTTCCAGTTTTATTGAGTCAATTAGTGTAGTTTGATTGAGCATGTTGTCTCTAGACTGTGCTCTGGCTGTCAAGAACTAACTTCTGCTCTAAGTTTGGTTTAATTCAGTTCTGCTAATGCAATTAACTTTTGAATTCAGGGAGGCTTCACTGGATTTGTATGTGAGCTCTGGGAAAAGAAAGCCAGATCAGATAATCATATTCAGGTACGAAATATTTTGCTTGGTTTAGGTCCTTGATTTCTGCTGTGTATATCCATTGTTGCAGCTAGGATTCATCAGTACACAAGGGCTACCATTCATATTCTGCATCACTGGAGCAGTTGATCCACAGACCATGGACGATGACTGAAACCCCACAATGCAAACTGGCTGCACTTTTGAGAATGCCTGATCATGAACAAAATGACTTTATGATTTATTGCGATTTAACAACAGAAAGGTGGTACTTTTGTAGCATTTGTTTTGAAGTGTACCTCCAAAGCATTCTCAATATAATATGGTTGTGGCTGATGGAATTGGTGCTGAGAGAGATATTATTGTCGATTACTAAGGATTTGCAAGGATTTCATAGCCATTGTCAAATAACAAGCCAACATCATCAACATCAACCCCATCACAAAGAGCACCAACATTTTAAAGTCCAAGATCCCTAGCATTCTGATGAGATCCCTGCTGCTTTAGAAAATTATGTAAAAAATTCATGAGTAACTAAATGTAACAACTCATGAGTCGTTACAGGGAATTATGTAAAAAAGAGTACCTTTAATAATACTACAAAAGAGTCATGAGTCGGCTGATTCAAAATTATGCAACTTTTACTGTACTCTTTAAATATTATATTAATATCATTTGAAACCCTTATTTGCTTTACAGGAAAACAAAGGGTGTGTTTGGTTGGGCAAGTTTTTGTAAAACTTGAACTATCCAAGTCCAGTTTTGTAAAATCTTGTTTGGTTCACCAAGTTTCCCAAAATTCAGACTTGCAAAATCTTAAAACCAATCAAAGATTTTGTTTTATACTCACAAAATCCAACCCAACCAAACAAGGTTTTTGCAAAACCAGACTCTCAAAATTTCAAACAAAAACCCAACTCTCAAAATCGCAAAACAAAATCCAGACTCTCAAAAACCTTGCGAACCAAACACACCCAAAAGCTCTATTAAATTGGATATCTACGGGAAGTTTTCCAATGCATTCGCAAGGAGGAGTTGTGAAACGAGATTTTTTATTCATATTTTGTAGAAGAACATCAGATAATTTTATTTTATTTAAAATATTCTTTATTGTTAGTAGTTAATGTGATTAATTGAATTTAATTTCACATTTAGTTTACCAATACAAATGAGACGTTACATATGTTTATAATATAATTTGATTTTAGTCAGATTAATGTTATTTTAATGTGATTAATTGTATGCTATTTAATTAATTTATTAATTGGATGTCACTAATTGCATAATATTGTATGAATTAATGAGATTAATTGGGTCTTCGGAGTGATTATAGTAATTAATAAAATTAATAATTTCGGGATAATTTGATAATAAAAATAGATAATTAAAAGTTAGTATATATTTTATATGGAAACTGAAGAAGTCATTTCTCCCTTATCTCATAAACCAGTCTCTTTTATCATCACTTTATTGTTAAAAATAAATAAATATCAAAAATGTACTTATTCATTATCACAAATTCTTTATTATAGGTTGATCCGTTCTCACAAATTATGCCATAAAAATTATTGATATTTCATTCACCGATAACACATGCATACAAAATTTCATATGATTTGAAAAATGATTAAATTTTTGAAAATTATTTAAATGATAAAAGTTTCATAAAAGTCAAATAAAAAATTAACTATACTTATTAGTATTTAACCAATTGAAACTAATGATTCTCGGGTGATGCAAATATTCTAAGAAAACCTATTAAATCCACTCAAAACTAATATTATTTTGTTGTGATGCCTTTCATGGTCTAACCAGTGTAGTTAGTTTGTGGTCAAAAAAACGTTTAGAATTCATATGAAAAATAACTGATGAGTGAATTAATATAAAACGTTTTAATTGGTCTCATATACATCATGGTCGTATCAATGTAAATTAATTGATGAGTGAATTAAAATAAAACATTTTATTGGGTTGTTATTACACCAGGTCGGTTTCAATGGATATTTAATTTAGTGTATTAATCCACATTTAATTCATGCAACCAAAGAGATAAAAATTGAGAATTAATGAGTTGTTTATTTCTTTCGTCATATTAATTTGTTCTGAGTGAATTAACATAAAACGTTTTAATTGGTCTCCTATACATCATGGTCGTATCAATGTAAATTAATTGATGAGTGAATTAAAATAAAACGTTTTATTGGGTTGGTATTACATCAGGTCGGTTTCAATGGATATTTAATTTAGTGTATTAATCCACATTTAATTCATGCAACCAAAAATTAATGAGTCGTTTATTTCTTTGGTCATATTTTTGCATTATGCCTTCTTTTTGCTTTATTTTTTTATTATATATTTCTTTTCTTTATTAGTTTTTAACGGTGTTCATATTTGATTAAATAAAAATTTCGGTCCATTTAAGATTACTTATAAATTATTCACTCATCAATATCAGCTATTTTTTTGCCATGTTCGGGTTATAAGACACCCACGCTGATGCACATATATCTATTCATTAAAATTTTATTATATTACTCAAATATAAGTTTTACTTAAATAATGTTTGATTTATAATATATGTATACAAGAGCAGCATATTATAAATCTACTCCTACGCGGACAACTATCAATGAAAAGCACTGCATTTCAAAACCCGTTTTCATTCATGAACAACTATATGTTGTTATCTTTAGAGTTAAAAGTAGAAAGAGATTGAATATTTTGATTTGTGACAAGAATGATCAACCAATCCATAGTATCGTTAGTATAGTTTATAAGGAAGTGTTTTAGAAGATGGGATAATAAGGTTATATAATTTCTTAATTTCTTAGATTCTTGAAGACTTAACAATATTTTAGCGACAAATTTATTTTTCACCAAAAGGCTATTACATTATATTACTTAATTTTCACAAAATAATACTTGGTCAAAATTACTTAACTAACATTACATTGTTTTTTACTAATTTATAATATTTTAAAATTTAATTGCCGTGCATCGGCACGGGACATTATACTAGTATTTTTCTAAACCTAGTTATATTGTGAGGAATTTGAGCCCAAGAAAGAGCAAAAGCCAAGACAAAAAAATAGGCACTGAATTTAACAGCTCTTTGTCTTTCTGAGTGATCATATGTTGGTATTCTTTCTTGGATTGTTTGTCATTATGCGAGGCCGTTGAATAATGCTTGAGCACGAAAAATATAGGCGAATTAGGATTAACCACACAACTTAAATAGCCTACCTTTATATTATCCCTAGTTAACCCGCTGAAACCTTGACTATTTTCTTGAAAAGCTCCACTATATATATATATATATATATATAAACCAAAGTCTGTTTTATCCCCGTCTTCACCCTATTATACATATTCTTGAACTTATCTAAATTCATATATGATACAAATTTGATTACGTGGCATTGTGAATTATTTGGAGGAAGTTTACCCATATATGATACAAATTTGATTACATGGCATTGATTACACGGAGCAAAATTTGGTGATTGTCGTTTACCACCAAAATATTCCTACAATGCTAAGAATATTAAAGAATATATTAGCAAGTAGAGTCGAACCCACAGAGAACAGATTAACACTTTTATACTCCTAAAGATCAGATTTTGGTGTTTAGGCACTGTTACGGTCGCGATGTGCGTCTTGATGATCTGATCCGTCGCGATGGCACGATGAGATGAACCTGCTAAGAATCAAAGAACTCTCAATCAGGGCGGGGTGGCTAATTGCCGTTCCCGCTCCAATTCTAAAGTCAGTAGACTGTTCGGAGAGTTGGGATGTGATTGATTGTGTTTAGTAAACTTACCTCTCTCTTATGAGAAAGAGAGATATATATAGTGCTGACAGCTGACCTGGTCTCATCAGACCACGCCGTTAGGTGGTCTGGGAAGATTCCTCTGCCAGGTTAGGTAAAGCTGCCATCTGCTGTCGGGTCTGGCCCGATCGTCATGCAGGATGAGTGGTCGGAATGAACCATGCGGGATGGTGATATGCCCGACCCTAACAAGTCCCCCCAAGTCCGAATTTGAAGCGACGGTTCGAGCGATGGGCTGTATCTGGGTTTCTGGAATCCGCGCGACAGTAGGCCTTCTGACTTAACTGCATGTCTGCCACGTGTCGTCACTTTTTCTCGGGGATGCGTCTGAGTTTATCCTTTGTAACTGTGCAACTTTTGGCAATCGCCATTATTGCTTTAACTGCTCGCATAACTCCCCCCCTTTTCATTCAAATACGAAACTGCTCCTCATTTCTGCCTTCTTCCTCCTATCTCGAATTCATTGCTTACAACTTTAGATATTCTACACACGCCTGTGTACTTGTTTCATTTTCATTTCTCATTTCTTCCTGCCTCTGCCGCAGCTTGCCTGTTCTGACCATGGCAGATATCCCCGTTTCCGGCGCGTTTTGCCAGATCACGGACGACGAAGCAGCTGAGTTTGTCCAGATCTGTCGCGACACCGAGGGCCTTCAGATCGCAGATCTGGCGAAGTCAATCGTCCGACCCAAACCCAGCGACACCATCAATGCTGCCCCGGCGGGCAAAGTTCCTGTTTACTACGAGCATCTGGCTCGCTGCAGCGTCAGGTTCCCTCTTACCCCTTTCTGGCAGTCCATTTTGTCTTATTTTGACATGACTCTGGGCTTGGTGACGCCGAACGTTGTGCGCAACATTATTGGCTTCGAGACCTTGTGCGGTGCTCGCGGGGTTGTTCCCTCCGTTACCCTGTTCCGGGTGTTCTTCTACCCTGGCGGTGGCGGTGATGAGGACGGTTGGGGCCACATCAAGGTTCGCCCCAAAGCAGACCTGCATATCTTGACCGGCATGCCAAAGACGACCAACTGGAAGGTGAAATTCATGTTCGTCGATGAAGACGTGGTGTATGGTCCTTCCGCTTCTCGCCCAAGGCAGGCTGTTGGTGATCCTGACACGCGCGGCCGCGCTCTAGATGGCGTATCCCAGAACCGCTTGGCTGCCTCCATCAGGGCTCTGAAGGAGAGACCGGAGAGGTGGGATGTTTTGAAGTTGGATGAAAGGTTGCGGGACTCTGGCCTGCCTCACCGTCGCGTGCTTCCTGCCATCCAGGATGAGGCTGTTGTCATCCCGGATGACGGTAACGCCGTCCAGGGTGAGGGCAACGTCCCCCCAAGTGTTGATCTCTTCAGCCCTCCTCCTGCTCTGGCAGTCGCTCCGATTGGTCGAACTGATAAAGGTACGTCGATAGACTTGACCTTCTTTCTTCATCTTTTGCAAGCATTATCATGACCTTCTGTTCTTGCATCAACCGTATTTGCTTCATGGCGTACGTTTACAACAGATATGACTCGCCGCCGTCCAACCATTGACGTGACGAAATTCAACCGCCCCTCGCAACGTAGGAGGTTGGAGGACAGTACCGGTCCAAACCAGTCAACTCAGTCGCATGGCCAATCTTTTCAAACTGAGCAGGATGGCAATGCTGATGGTTCCTCGCTCCCATATCAGGATACGGGGTCGTCAAGGGGGTTGCTGAAGCCCGACCAGCTATTCCAGATGGGGGTCGGCGGTCGCGAGAATGCCTTGGCCCGACCCCAAGTGCCTGAGAAGCCGAGAAGTAGCACTGAGCCGACTGGTCCATGGCATGGTGGGAGGGCCCTCCGCACACTGGTGGTTTTCAAACTGACAAGGGTAAAACCAACTCCTCCACTGTCTTCCTCAACTCGCCTGCAGGTCGTTTGGAATATCTCAAGGAGGTGATGCCTCTTGACCATTTCAGGGCTTGGGTGAAGAATCCGGCGCTAAACCTTCATGGGGTCAGGACTGCTACAGACAATCTGATTTCGTCTGTCTTCGATGTAAGTCCCATCTGGTTGCCGCTCTTTTCGTGCTTAACTTCCTCTTCCTACTCTGTCCTCCTAACTGTTGTAATGTTAGGGTGCTTGCTCGTCCCTCGCCGTCATCTCTGACTTCAGCACCTTGTGCTTGGCGCATGAGGCTGATCAGAAAGTGCATCATGCCACCCTCATCGAGCTTGGGGATGTGAAGAGACAGCTGGCCATCGCCGATGCTGAGATAATCAAACTCCAAGATGAAGCCAAGGCCAAGGCAGATGCTGATGCTGAGTGGTCACCTGATGACTGGATGGAATCCGAGCGGGCCCTGAAGAAACAACTGGACGCTGTCAACGCCCAATTGGCGTGTGCCATCTCGGACGGCGAGGAACTAATAACGGCCAAGGAGACCAGCGACGCAGCCCTGCTAGATGCCCAGAAATCTGCCACCGAGCTACAGAAACGTCTGGACGAAGCTGTTGAGAAGGCTGATCAGGTGGAGAAGATATCTGATGAACTGGCTGCTCTCCAAGCTCGCTACGCTGAGTCCGAGGGTCAACTGAAGAAAGTGTTGGAGGATAAAGCAGCTCTCGCCATTGATTATCAGTCTGTGCTGACCTCCGGCATGCGTGAGGTGTTTGCCAAGATAGCTCGATCAGAACGCGCCGTTGCACGCACTTCTGCCTTCCTTCGACGGGCTTATACGCTGGATAATGTGTACGGGGACTCTGCTGCCTATGCCACTGCTCTCTCTGAGCTCATAGATGCCTTCGTTGGCTATGGCTTCCCTGAGTACTTTTCTACACTGACCGGTGAAATGACTCCGGCCGAGCTTGCTGCCTGGGAGCCAGATGTTGCAGTCCCACCTGTTCTGGTCAACGGCGAAGTTGTGGCGGATGAGGGGCTGGTGAAGGATTTGGAAGATGCTGGGAACAACGTCCAAGTCACTGCCCAGAACCATTAATGCTGCTTCTTTTCCTTCTTTTCTAATGGATTTCTCTTTGAACTTCTTTTCCTTATTGCTTTCCTGGATAATTTCCTTTTGATTTGTAATGACCCATAAGGGATGCATTTGATTTGTTTGCTTTTGAATTCTTGTGAAACTTCTTGCATTTGCAACATATATTATTGCCTTAGTGTTTTGGCTGTTTGCTACTTGATGGAAACTTTTGTCTGTGCATTTGCATTACTGGCTATTGCCTTAATGTTTGGCTGATGCCTTGTCATTCTGCTCACCCCTGTTCATGGTGGCGACTCATCATCCTTCTATATGAAGGGGGATGAGTCGTCATGATGAATGGTTAAGGTGACCTGATGAGACAACTGTGCGTGACTTGAGTTTCTTGCCAACTTGGAGGTCGCTAAACCCTGACCAAGCCACCAAGATATGTGGGCCTTGCCCCCTCCTTAGTTTTTATTTCTTCAAAGCCAAAGCTGCTAAGCCATGAACCTTGTTAATCGGTCCATGTCCGACATCGGTTTTCATTAAAGAAAAAATCCCACCTTTTCTCCAAACCGGTAGCTATCCGAGTTTGGAGAGGATATGGTTTGCTCTATTTGCCCGTCCGTATTTGAACAAAAAACCACACCTATGTTCAGTACTCGAAAAAGGGCGGCTAAGCCTCAGTCTCGGTCTGGCGGTCACGATCATGATCGTGTCATCTGACTTGCCCATTGGTGTAGGTACGCTTTTGACCGCATCTTTGCCATTCCAGATATATGCCTGAGATACTCGGCAAATATGTGTCCCTGATGCTTCACAACCTAAGTGAGAGATGTGTCGAGTGTTCTAATGCTTTGTCCGGGTAACCGGGGCGATGGCCTGAACTGCCTCTCTTAATGTCCATTATCACAGATTCCGATCATGTCATTCGACTTTCGAAAAAAAGCATAAATGAACCAGAAAAAGAGGTGATATGTTCTTGAACTTGACACTTGAAATTCATTAAAAAACAAAGGGGGGAGTACAAAAGATACAATTTTGCGTGGGAGAACTGGATTTCCTCAAGATCGCATCCCTCATGAGGTCAAAAGTCGCGATCCGATCAGGAATCCGTTCTCCAAAAGCATTTCCCCATTATATACAAACTAATTGGTACCTTTCTCATGGGTCTGATGCTGCTCAACCGTAATAACGGCGGAGGTTCTCCATGTTCCACGTCCTTGGTACCGCTTCGCCTGACATGGTCTGCAGCCTGTATGCGCCGTTCCTCAGCACTTCTGCGACCACGTATGGTCCTTCCCACGTGACATCTAACTTCTTCAAGCCTTCAACTCGGCTGGCTTCATTCTTTCGGAGGGCCAATTCGCCTTGCTTCAGATTTCTTACGCGGACTCTGGCATTATAGCGCTGTTCCACATATGACTTGTAGGGCGCCTCCTTGATTGTGGCCTGCTCTCTAGCTCTCTCCAAGTCCTCCAGGCTCTCTCTCAAATGCTGGTCATTGTCCTCTTCGGCATCTGGGATGGCGGATCGCGTTGACGGGATGATGAGCTCAGGCGGGATGATGGCCTCACTGCCGAAACACAGAAAGTAAGGTGATTCACCTGTGGCCGTTCGCGGCGTCGTCCTGTATGCCCACAACACCGATGGGAGCTCGTCTACCCAGTTCCCTTTCGCGCCGTCCAACCTTCTCTTTAACCCTTGCACAATTGTTCCATTGGTTCGCTCGGTGAGACCGTTGGCATGCGGATGGGCTACTGATGTGAAGCTCTGCTGGATGCCCATCTGGTTACACCACTCTCTGAATACTCCTCCTTCAAACTGGCGTCCATTGTCGCTGATGATTGTCTTGGGCTGGCCGAATCTGCAGACAATGTTTCTCCACACGAAACTGGTCATCCTCTTGCCTGTGATGGTTGCCAATGGCTCCACCTCAACCCACTTGGTGAAGTAGTCAACGGCCACCACCAAGAATCTTCTCTTGCCGGTCGCTTGGGGGAAAGGACCGACAATGTCGATGCCCCATTTTGCAAACGGCCATGGGCCTGTGATGCTCTTCATGGGCTGGCCGGGTTGAGATGACACCCGATCATGTATCTGGCACTGATGGCAAGTTTTAACCACATGGCCGGCGTCGACCCTCATATTGGGCCAGTAATAACCTGCTCGGGTTGCCCTCAGTGCAAGTGTCCGGGCCCCCTGATGGCTGCCGCCGCTCCCTTCGTGGAGCTCCTTCAGGATTCTTTCTGCTTGTTTGGGCGTTAAACACCGCAACCACGGCTGCAAATATCCTCTCTTGTATACCACCCCATCCCTGAGCACAAAATTCAGCGCCTTCCTCTCTAAAGCTTTCGCCTCCTTTTGATCGGGTGGTAACGCTCCACTGAGCAAGTAGTCCCGCATTGGTGTCAACCAACATGGCGGCTCGGCCTCAATGGCAGCGACCGTCATGCCGTCAGTTGATCTTGTCGGCAGTGTTTCCACTAGAACTCCCTTGGACAGATGGCTACTTGCCGTGGAGGCCAGCTTGCTGAGGGCATCCGCCCTCGTATTCTCGGATCTGGGGACTCGGGTCACCTCAAATCCTTCGAACTGTGTGGCCAGACTCTTTACCTTGGCCAGGTATTTCTGCATTGATGGCTCCTTGGCTGCGTATGACCCATTGAACTGGTTTGCTACCAAAGCCGAGTCGCCGTATGCATCCAACTTGGTCGCGCCCAACGCTTTTGCTAACTCCATGCCTGCAATTAATGCTTCATATTCGGCTTCGTTGTTCGTGGCTGGGAACTGAAATCTCAACGTGTACGTCGTCTCCAAGCCATCGGGGTCGGTCACGATCAGACCTGCTCCTGATCCTTCCACGCCGGATGCGCCATCCACATGCAGCTTCCAACATCCTGTCTTGTCGACGCGTCGTTGCTTTTTGTCGGCTGGCTCGCTTGGCGCGTCGATGGTGACTTCATCCTTCTCCTCGATCCCAGATGGCAACTCTGCCAGGAAATCAGCCATCACTTGCCCTTTGATGGCTTTCCTTGGGGCGAACTCAATGGCATGTTCGCCTAACTCTATTGCCCACTTGGCCAACCTTCCTGACATCTCCGGCCTGGTCAAATATGCTTTGAGCGGCTCGTTTGTGAGAACCACGATGGGGTGTGCTTGGAAATATGACCTGAGGCGTCTCGCCGCATAGACCAATGCCATGGCCAGCTTCTCCTGAGCGCTATATCTCAACTCGGCCCCCTGCAGCGTTCGGCTGACATAATAGACCGGACGCTGGATCTTGCTCACTTCCCTAACCAATGCGCCACTCACGACTTCCATCCCAGCGGCAAGGTACAAGTACAGCGTCTCACCTTGCTCGGGAGGGGACATGGCTGGTAGGTCTTTTAAATGATCTTTCAGCTTGAGGAATGTTTCATCCTCGGCCTGGCCCCATTGGATTGCTCCTTTTGGCCCGACGCTGCCCTTAAGAATCCTCAAGAACGGGAGTGACTTCTCTGCGGCTCGTGACAAGAACCTGTTCATAGCCGCCAGCTTTTCATTCAAGCTCTGTACTTCTTTAACGTTCCGGGGAGGCTTCATTTCCAAGACGGCTTGGACTTTCTTTGGGTTGACCTCCAAACCGTTGTTGGACACCATGAGGCCCAAGAACTTCCCGGTCCCCACTCCGAACTGGCACTTGGCCGGGTTGAGCATCATACCTGCCGCATGTAAGGTTCCCAAAGTCTCATTTAGATCTTTCACCAACCTTTCGTACGATACGCTCTTGATGACCATGTCGTCGACATAAATCTCCATGTTGCGGCCGATCTGTGCTTTGAAAATTTTGTCCACCACCCTTTGGTAAGTGGCACCGGCGTTGCGTAAGCCAAACGGCATCATCCGGTACGCGAAAGCTCCCCTCTCCGTGATGAAGGCCGTTTTGTCGACGTCGTCCTCCTTCATCGGGATCTGGTGGTACCCCTTGTATGCATCCAGAAAGCATTTGATCGGGAAAGGAGCCAACGCGTCCACCTTCTGGTCGATGATGGGTGTCGGGTAACAATCCTTGGGACATGCCCTGTTCAACGCTTTTTAATCGATGCACATTCGCCAGCTCCCATCAGACTTTTTGACTAGGACCGGGTTGGCTAACCACGTAGGGTATGGCACTTCCCGTAGGATACCTGCATTCACCAACTCGGTTACCTGTTTGTTTACCGCGTCATTCCTTTCTGGGCATAGCGGCCGTCTTTTCTGCATGACCGATGGGTGTGAAGGATCCACTCTGAGGGCGTGTTGACCGAGTTCGGGTGATACTCCCGTCATGTCTGTCGCCTTCCATGCAAAGACTTTCTGATGCTTGATCAGGACCTCCAGAACCTCCTGACGACTTGCACCGGGCAAGTCGGATCCCACTTGGACTCCTCGGCATCCGCCTTGGTCAAGGAACATGGGCATGCACGGACCATGTGGATCGGACGTCGTGGTGGCGATTCGTCATCTGGGTTCCCTGACCGGACCATGTGGATCGGACGTCATGGTGGCGATTCGTCATCTGGACGTTTTCGCTTCTTCAACGCGATTCCGTGGCACTCTCTCGCCTTTTGCTGGTCGCCTCGAACGGTCGCTATCCCTCCTTTGGTTGGGAACTTCAAAAGGAGGTGGAGGGTTGAGACAATACCTTTGAGCTGGGCTAGCGCTGGTCTCCCCAGTATTAGGTTGTATGGGCTATGAGCCTTGATGACGATGAACTCCATGTCCACCTCTTTCCTGGTCGGCCTCTCCCCCACCCCAACTGGAAGTGTGATTGTTCCTTCTGGCCACACCGTTCTGTCCGCGAAATCCACCAACGGTGTGCTTGTTGGGATCAACTTGGCCTTGGTGTTGTCGTCCAGCTTTTCGAAACAATGCCAATACATTATTTCTGCTGAGCTGCCACCATCCACGTATGCTCGATGAACCATCTTATCCATTATTTGAACCGTGATGATGACCGCATCGCATCCGGCCGGACGATCCGGGATGGGATCGTCGGCACCGAATGTGATCAATTCGTCTCTACCCAGCCTCCTGCTCGTCGGAGTGTGTTCTGGGGATATCCTGCATCTAGCCTTTCTTTGTGAATCCGAGCTTCCTCCGGCATTTCCGCCTATGATAGTGAGTATATCATTGCTCGCGCGCCTCGCTTGTTCTCGTTCTGGTGATGACTCCTCCTCATACTTTGCTCTCTTTTCATCTGGTCGCTCGGCACGAGCCACCTCCTTTCCTTTACCACGCGCCCTGTTGGCCCCTTGATCCTGGCCGCCATTCTTGTTGGCATATGTCGCCTTGTTGTGAGCTTTGGCGGTGGCAGCAAATTGTTTCAACTGCCCTTTACGCAGGCATGACTCGATGGCCTTCTTCAAGTGGATGCAATCCTCTGTGTCATGGCCGTGGTCGTCATGGTACTCGCAAAACTTGTTCAAGTTCCGCTTGTTGGGAGACATCTTCATGGCGCGCGGGGGTGGGATGACGTCGCGGTTTGCCAAGAAGACTTCTCTGGGCGTCTTTGTCAGCGGGGTGAAGACTCTTTCTTGAGCAACTCGAGGTCCTAGCGTGTCCTTCACCGATGACGTTTTCTCTGCTTTGGCCGGTTGCCCATCCTGGATGAGCTTCTGTTTTGGCCAATAAGGTCGAGCCTCTTTCTGCATTGCCAACTTCTTCTTCTTGGCATTCTCGTCGGCTCGGTGAAACATTTCCACCACCATGTGCAACTCGTCCAGCGTGTGTACCGCACGAAGGGTGAGTTCTGAATCCAGAGCCTCGTGATCCAGACCCTGCATGAAAATTTCGATCAACCACCGCGGCTCGCCACGGTGCACCACCCTGTTGCTTTCCTCGATGAAGCGCTCATAATACTCCATCAGGCTCTCACCGGATGACGCCCTGTGGCGTATCTTCATCAGGTCCTGCGTCGTGTTGGTGAACTTCCTTTTCTGCATGAACCTGATGAGGAAAAGTTCCTCGAGCTGCGCGAAACTGGATATGCTTCCATTGTCCAGGTTGGCGAACCACACCCTTGCTGCCTCCTTGAGCGTGGTGGTAAAGACTTTGCACCACACGGGCTCGGGCGTAGCGTACGTTGACATGTTAGTTGTGAACGTATGCAAATGATCTGCTGGATCCGACAAGCCATCATACGTACCCAGATTTGGTGGGATCCGGAGACGAGGGTTGGCGACAAACTCCGTTACTGCCTCTGAAAAAGGGCTCCCTCTTTTCTGGCAATCCGGGGCCTCGTAAAACACCGACAACCTCTGCTTCACCGGCACCCTCGGCTTGACACTGGGCTTGTGAACATACGTCATGGCCCATTCTCCAGGATGGGACCTAGGGTTGGCCTCTTTCTCGCCCGGATCTCCCCACTCCTCGTCTGAATCTTCCAGAATCTCATTCCCGTCATCATCCAGCTATGTGAGGATGGGGGCTTTTCGCTTAGCTCGCGCAGGCTCGGCAAAAAGCTTGGTCGGTGTGACCGTTTTTGCCAAACCTTCAAGACGCCGCGCTTTCGGCGGCGTGCCTCGCAGCTCCTGCAGTTGCTTGTTGATGGTAGCCTGTGACTCCAGTATCTGGCGGAGCACGTCACCATCCTCCGTCGTGAAAGATAGGGACGCGCCTGGGTGCCGAGCCTGCTCAGGCGTCGCCGAGATCGGAGTGGTGCTGGGTTTGAAGGGGTGAACGGGACTCCAGCCCCCTCGTCGCCCAGATCTGTGACCACTACCTCGTCGATGAGGGTAACGTGGTCTTGTCCTTCTCTGCTCATTTACAGTGCGTGGGCTGTGAAGATACTCGGTTATATCCCCACAGACGGCTCCAATGTTACGGTCGCGATGTGCGTCTTGATGATCCGTCGCGATAGTACGATGAGATGAACCTGCTAAGAATCAAAGAACTCTCAATCAGGGCGGGGCGGCTAATTGCCGTTCCCGCTCCGTTGCTAAAGTCAGTAGACTGTTCGGAGAGTTGGGATGTGATTGATTGTGTTTAGTAAACTTACCTCTCTCTTGTGAGAAAGAGAGATATATATAGTGCTGACAGCTGACCTGGTCTCATCAGACCACGCCGTTAGGCGGTCTTGGAAGATTCCTCTGCCAGGTTAGGTAAAGCTGCCATCTGTTGTCGGGTCTGGCCCGATCGTCATGCAGGATGAGTGGTCGGGATTAACCATGCGCGATGGTGATATGCCCGACCCTAACAGGCACCACACTTTTAACTTGAGAGATTGAGATTAACTACTGAATAATATATAAATAAGTAAGAAAGAAAACAGAATGATTGAAAATTGAAAAGAGAGATCAATTTATGAAAGAAATCCGGCTCAAATAATTCCACACTAGTCATATGTTCTGATCATTGATGCAAATATTTTATTAACTACTACGAACCAACAAGTTATAAGATACCGTGAATGCAGCGAACATACCCCAATTCCTACTTAATTTATCGATAGCTAGCAAAAGACGCTTGTATTAACTATTTCTCTTATCAAATCAATCCTAGTTGGTAACGCCAGTTCTAAGTTGTTTTGATAGCATGAAGACTTGAAGGAACCCAGTTTAGACAAATTAACCAATAATGGAAGTATTAACCTGTCTACCAGTTTATTCTCACTATCTAAACGATAGCTTTACCACTAATCAGCCCTTTCCAACAATTACGGATTGGTGGTACTAATTGGCTGTAATCCTATTTCATCTAAGTTGATCAGACTCAAACAAACCAGATATAGCAGGATGCACAGAGAATAAACCAAAATTCACAGCAGTTAATTTTCATGCACAATTAGATCTCACAGAATTCTCATGACTAGTGCTTCGTTATTCTCGTCGAATTAAAGAATTAGTTACTCATATTACGATGAACACAATCACAATAATAAGAATAAAACATGAGAGAAAGAAATCACCGAATTGAAGAAAAGCGGCAAACCCTAGGGTTCGTCCGTCTCAATGTCTCGGCCAAGAATAATTACAAAGTCCGTACGTGCGTATTTTTCCGAGAAAGAATTACAAGGGATTTATATACTTAACCCTCTCCTAATTAATCTATGTGGCAATACCTTATTAAAATAAGATAAGGACAAAAGGTCCAACATCCACTCATAAGTGTGGATTTGTTCTACTGGGCCTATGCCTATTTATTCAATACACTCTATACTCTTGGGAGTGCATTCCTGGCCTTGAGCTGTTAGCTTGGGCCTAAATATTAATTTAGCCCAAATACATATAGTCTAATACTGATCTCTTCAAAACGTATAGCTGATTAGTGATCGACCCGCGAAGCACAACTTAGCCGCCCGTAGAGAAATCAGTACTGGGATTTGCTTTCAGCTCGTTTCTTCTATCTCCTCGCCTCTTCAGTGCCGGAATAATAGAATAAAGACGATCTATTATCTCCGTTGGAGCACAGTATCTCATTAAAAACCCGTAGGAAAAAAGAGTATAGTGTATTGCTCCCTATTGTCTTCAAAACAGCATCAAATTGCTCTCTTTCTAGCAAATCTTCTTTTAATATCCTCCTCAAAGTTTTCTATGATTTACTGCAAAATAACACACCTTCGAGCACATCAAGTGGGAAAATAAACGCATAAAACCATATAAATTAGATGTATAAATACATCTCATCATCCTCATCATCCAATCTTCCTGCATCTCTGATGATACTCTATAAGGCTAGTTTTATAGTGCCAATCTAACAGTCTGCTGAGATATTCCATACTGATTACAAATAATAAGGGTGAGAGAGGTCACCCTGTCTTACACCTCTTTTGCCTTGAAATGATTCAGTAAGGCATCCATTCAAAGAGATACAAAAAGTGGATTGAGTAACACAATGTTTGATCCACTTAATGAGTAAGCCTGGCAATTTCAAACAAGCTAGCCACTTGAATAAGAATTCCCAGTTAATACTATCAAAGGCCTTGGAAATGTCAACTTTAATGAAACAGCTAGGTATCAAACCTGGAAGGTTATACTTATGCAATAGTTCCTTAGTGAGCAAAATGTTGTGGCCTATATTCCTTCCTTGTACAAATGCACTCTGATTATGCCAATCAGTGAGGGATGACTGTGCCAACTCTTTTACACAAGATCTTAGTTATAACTTTGTAAACCACTGAGCAGTAGGCAATAGGCCTATAGTCTGTAGCAGTTTGTGGTTGAGCTGTTTTGGGAAACAAAGTTAACACATCTTTACTACATTTCTCTGGTAACTCACCAATGCCAGTAAACAAACTCTTCACAGCTGCAGTAAAATCTTCATCTATCTAGTCCCATATTTTCTTTAAAAACTGACTAGTATATCCATCCTGGCCACGACTTTTTCTAGACTTAATCCCCTTTAGTGCTAAGAGGATCTCATCTGTAGCAATAGGCTTGATAAGTTGGCATTGTTGTTGAACATTGAGAACTCCCCCTCTTCTCACAATCTGTGATCAATACTAGCAAATGTGTCATAGCTCCTCCCAAGTGATGCTGGAAAACTTGTGTAAGGTTCTCAGCAATTTCTTGTCTCCTTGTATTTGCTTGCCATCATTCTGTAAACTTACAATATGGTTGATATATCTTCTAGTTTTTAGGGAATCATAGAACTAAGCTGTAGGCCTGTCACCCTCTTTCAACCATTTGATTTTTGCCTTCTGTTTCAAGTACTTAAACTGAACCTCTTTTAACATGTCAGCTTCCTTCCTTGCCTTTGTTTCCTCTTCCTGCAATAACTAATTCATAGGGTCCTGTGCTAGTGTCAAACTACACCTTTCCCAGATCAACTTTGATGCTCTAGCCTTGGCCTTTATATCTGAAAATTTCCTCTTGTTTAGGGTAGATAAAGGCTTCTCTAGCCATTGTTCATTTACCATAGCTCTATCAATCTTGCTGAATATTATGTCTTCTACCATCCTTTTGTTAGACCAAGTAAAAAAAGGCCCTTCTGTCTTCAACACTTGTAACTCCTCGGCATCTACACAGTACTGACAAATCTTCAATACCCACCAGTTCCACGAGATCACCACCAATCCTATCTTCCAATATTGGCGGAGCATTGTAATCTCCCTTAATGAGCCAAGGTTTATCAGTATAAGTGCATCCAAGGAGATGCTACCATAAAGGTTTTCTTGTGTCAATCTGGTTCATAGCATACACCAATGTGACATAGCAGTATAAGTTGTACTCTTTGAGATGTACCAACAAATCCATCCACTGCTATCATTTGTTGATGGTCTGCACTGCAAAGTAATCAGATCCCCATGCTATCCATATTTTCCCAGTATCTACCACTGAACCATTGGTAATGAAATCCCAATTTAGCCCAATTGACCTCCATATTTTTGTTCATTTTGTACTTACTCTTGTTTCCAGCAAAGTTGCAAACCCTACCTTCTGAGATAGACAGAAATCTTTGACTGACTTCTGTTTCTCCATTTTATTCAAACCTTTGACATTCCAAAATAGTATACAACTAGACATCAAGGGGTCAGTTAAAAGTTGAAACTAATACCCTGATCCACTAGGAGCAACTGCTATTTTTTTCTGCATAGCTTTTGTTGGGACCACAATAAAGCCATTCTCATCAGTCAGTGGAAGTTTTGGTCTAGGTCTCACTGTCACGTGCATTTTACCTTCTGTGGTTATAGGTTGTGCCTGTGCAGCTTGCACTTGTTTTGGCCTAAAAACCAGTGTTGCTGGAGCTTTAGGTTGCAACTTCCTCTTACACTGCTACTCTTCATGCCCCATCAAATTGCAGTATTCACAACTAACAGGAGCCCACTCACAATGGATTTCCTGATGCTGAATGACTTCATTTTCATCCATCCAAGGTATCCTATCCGGAATCTTCTTTCCCAGCTCAACCTCCACCAAAATTCTGGCATAGTTTATCTTCTCCACGTCCTAAGTGGTTGTGCCAAGCCTTAGAGGCTTCCCAATTGGACTGACAATCCTACTTAGAATGCAGAGCTTCCAATAAACCACATCTAAGTTAGGTAATTTCAACCCAACAGGCACTCTATGAGGGATTGAAATATCTAAGTTCTTTGGTTTTCAATTCATTTTAGTTTTTTTCATGTTAATTTAGTTAAATTAGGATGAAATGTAGTTTGATCGAATTCGGTTTAATTCGATCAAACTACATTTCCCCCACTTTAGAGTGGTTTGCCTTAAAAAAAAAGAATTCGGTTTAATTTAATCATACTATTATCATTTTGCAATATAGTAAATTTTACTTTATTTAAATATGTTCAGGCAAAATAAAATATATGATAATAGTTTAAAATTTATATTAAATTCATCAAAAAATTATTTATTGTTTAATATTAAATAGAACATTTGTTATAATTTTCATTTTCTAAATTTAATATATATATATATATATAAAAAGTAAATTATAGATTTAATTAAGAATAAGAAAAACTTTTATGTCTATTTAAAGTTCGTTGAACAAATATTTTTGTAAGGAGTGATCAAAATAGTATTCTACAATGGTGTGGCCAGAATTCAAAGGAAAACTCTTCATAAAAAAATTCTTTCAATATTTTAAAAAGGTACGATTTCATAAAAAAAAATCCCCTTATGCATAATCTTTTCTCTCTCTATCCCCTTATGCTCTCCCATCTCTCTAGATATTATAACCGTTACCCCCTTTTCTGACAGAATATTCGCCGGTAACGGTCATAAAACGGCCAACTCCATGGCGGAGCCGCCGCAAGACCGCGGCGGAACACCCCCAATTCGAAGTTTCGCCCAGGCACTAAACACTAAACCACCCCCTCTCTACAAATCCCTACCTACCAATCCGCCAATCCAACCAAACTCTGAATACAAAGGCAAGATTGCCTGTATACTATCACCGGAGGAAGTAGCGGCACTTTCGAAGCACTACACGAACGCGCTGATCGGGAAATTTGCAAAGCTCAACCCCTCTATGGAGTACCTTCATAAAGCCTTCAAGTCGGTCGGATTCAAAGGGAAGTATCAGCTTGTATCCATCGATTATAAACATATTTTGATCAGGTTTGAGGAACCCGAGGATTTACAGCGATGCTGGATGAAGTCGCAACTAGCTTTCAGAGGAGCAAGCATGAATTTGTTCAAATGGACACCAAATTTCACCCCCGACACAGAGACCTCTATAATTCCGGTATGGATTACAATACACAATATCCCAATTTTTTGGTACAATACTGCAATGCTAGAATCCATAGGGAACAAGGTCGGAAAATTTATAAAGATGGATTTAGCAACTGCAACCCTATCTAGACCATCTGCCATTAAACTTTGTGTTGAGGTTGGTCTCCTATCAAAACTGCATACTGTTGTAGCCTTTACTGTTAACCTAGAGGGTGATGTAGTAGATTTCCCCATCGAATATGAGTTTCTCCCATTATACTGCAGTCATTGTAAGAGACTGGGACATGAAGCACATGAATGCAGATTACTCCACCCCGATTTGAAGCCTCCAAATAATAGGCCTCAGGGGCCTAGAAATCGACCCCAATCCAACCACAATGTAGCCTCCATCCCTAAGACTCAGTTTAGGAAGGAGCCACCTCATCAAGCAGGCTCATCAGGAGTTAGTCACAAAGAAAAAGCTAGAGCTATCAAGGAACAGATCACTCAGGTTTATGTTAAGGTTGCTGCCAACAAAGCCTCTGTTTCAGACAAAGGGAAAGAGATCCTCGATACCACAACTAGGAGCTCCACACCCACATCTCCAACATGTCAACAGGAAGTGCCAGAAGAGGTCATCAATATCCAAGACTCTCCTCCACTACACAACTCTCAGCAATGGGTAAACTCCTCCCTAAATGTTGAGTCATCAGATACAATCATGGCCAGTGAACCTCTATCATCACCAGACAAACCTCTGGACCTACAATGGTCAACCCCCAAGAAAATCAGCAATTTTGCAGCTGATGACATAAAAGTTCACTCAGGTAAAGTAACTTTCTCACCAGAAAATCCCTTTACTACTGATAAGCTTTTTTTTTCAATCCAACATAGATCACAGTCAAATAGGTTCCTTCCCCTAATTGCTGAGGAGGAAGAGGATCAGGAGGAAATCATACATGACAGCCAAGCAGAGCAAAACCAAGGGACTGATGAGCATAGTCAAGCACAGAAGAAGCCAGTGATTACTGAAGTTTCTTCTCCAGTTGATCAGGGACTCACTCAAAGTACTCCACAGGCATCTACTAGTGTTATTGAACCTGAAGGAGGTAAGTCAACTTACTTCACTCAGATAAATAAAATTATCACTAGGACTGCTACTAAAAGTTTAAATTCTCGTAAAAAATGATTTGTACAACTCTAGGAATAAATGTTTAGTCTAGAATGTTAGATGTATTGCAACATCTGTAGAGAGGCTAGAAAAACTAATTAGGATACATAAACTGGACCTGATTTTTTTTATTGAACCTCAACACCAGAACAATGAATGCCTTATATATTGTCAGAAACTGCATTTTAAACACTGCATGTACTCAGATTTATGTGGAATGATAAAGTAGAGGTAGATAAAGACAGGATCATAATCAATTCTTCTTTGTACAGATCAAAAGCAATATATTAAATGTGTCGATTGACACAATTTTTATATATGGCTTGAGAAGTAGGAAGGGAAGAAAAGAATTATGGCCAGCCTTGAAAAACCTAAACTTGTCTGAAGCAATCTATAAAGGTGACTATAATGCTATGACTTCAGTGAATGAATATAGAGGTCCAGTAAACCCTAAGCTGGGTAGCATGCAAGACTTTAATGATTTTATAAATAGCATGGCCCTTCAAACAGTAAACACTGTGGGCAAGTTTTTCACTTGGTCAAACGGTAGGACTAAGAATAATGGGGAAAGGCTAACAATTGAGAGATTGGACAGAGCTTTGTGCACTCTTCAATGGTTAACAAAATTCCCACAATCCTTAGTTCAGGTTTTAAATAGATTATCCTCTGACCATAGTCCTTTATTACATAGAATAGGTAGTAATGTACCCTTTGTTCCTAAGCCTTTCAGGTTCATCAATACCTGGTTCAAAAGAGAAAATTTCATGAATTTCCTTAAATCTCAGTGGAATTTATCAAATGAAGGTAGGGGAATGTATAAACTCTTTACCAATATAAAACACCTCAAGTCTGTATTAAAAACATGGAATAGGGAGGTTTTGGTAATATAACTGACAATGTAAAATTGGCAGAGGAACAATTACAACTCCAGGAAATTGCTTATGATCTGAATAGCTCAACTGATGAGTTAGTAAATCTCAATAAGTCAAAATCTCTTTTAATTAAATCACTGAAAGAGCAAAAAAACTTCTGGAAACACATGGCTAAATGATGGTGATGAGAATACAAAATGTTTTCACCAATCAGTGGTTGAAAAAGGAGTAGACTCCATATCACTAAGATAAAGAGTACTGGAGGGAGGTGGCTGGATAACGTGCCTGATATAGAATCTGAAGCAATATATTTCTATCAGAACCTATTATCAGGTGATCCCCATCTAGATCAGGACCTTTTCTCATCTCACTTTCTATCCCAGATTCCCAGTTTAATTACACCTGAGGATAATGAGATGCTCATTAAGCCAGTAGAATTAGAGGAACTAAAGCAAATTGTTCAAGGCCTTAATAAATCGAGCAGTCCAGGCCTGATGGCTATACTGCTCAATTTTTTATTAAGGCCTGGGATATAGTATGCTTAGATTTACTAGATGCATCAAATGATTTCCTGTATAAGTCACACATTCATAGGGGGATCTCCAGTACCTGGATTGCATTAATTCCAAAAAAAAAAGACTCATATTACTTTCAGTGATTATAGACCAATTAGTCTTTCCAATGTTACCAACAAAATTTTCTCAAAAATTCTTAAGGAACGACTAAAGACTTTGATGCCAAAACTAATTTCCCCACACCAGTCAGCCTTTCTACAAAATAGAGACATTTCAGATAATGTTATCTATATAAAGGAAATGACTAGGTTCCTGAACAAAAAGGCAAGAGACCTTAATTGCATAATTAAGTTGGACTTAATGAAATCTTTTGACAGGGTTAGCTGGTCCTTTTAAAAAAAATTCTCCTTAAGTTTGGTTTTAATGGCAAGTTCATACACTGTATTCTCAAAAAACTTTCAGATGCCTGGTTCTCTGTCTTAGTGAATGGTAAACCTGTAGGATATTTCACAGCCACCAGGGGTATAAAACAGGGAGATCCCCTGTCCCCTTTCCTTTTTAATCTTTTCTCTGAATCTTTCACAAGAAGCTTGGCTTATGTCTTTAAAACTGGGAAAATGCTTTATTATTCTCTACCCAGAAACACCATTCCCATATCCCATTTATCATATGCAGATGACACTGTCATCTTCTTGGCAGAATATAGGCAAAACTTGAACAAAATGAAAGCCTTTCTTTCTAAGTTTGAAGAAACATCAGGACAGAAAATAAATTATGAAAAAAGTGATTTTTTCCTTAGTAAGAATGCAACCAGTAATAAATTGAAACAGTTAAGACAATACTAGGTATGAAATATGGTAGCTTGCCATTTAAACACTCAGGAGTACAGGTATTTGCAGGAAGAACTCTAAACATTCATTTTCAGAGTATTCTGGAGATGATTGATAAAAGAGTAAAAAATTGTAAAATTGTTTGGCTATCAGCAGGGGGCAGGCTTAAACTCATTAAGTCTTGCCTCCTCTCCTTGCCACAACACATTTGGGCAGTTTCAAACCCCACAAAACATATAATAAAAAGGATTGAAAGGAAACTATCAATCTTTTTCTGGGGTTCAACTGACAGTGGGCCTAAAAAAGCCTGGAGGAAATGGGATGCCCTTTGCTACCCCACAACTCAAAATGGTTTAGGCATAAGGAAGCTTGCATCCACAATTACAACATTTTCTTGTAAATTGTGGTGGAAGTACCAAATGGGGAGGGCTCCATGGTATCTCTTCATAGCCTCCCTGCCTGAAACACACAAAACATCCCAAAACTGGAAAAAGATATGTATGGTCAATTCTTTTGCTGAAGATCATACCAGAGTAATCATAGGAAAAGGGACCTGCAATCTATGGTCATCTAACTGGTCAGATAAAGGTCCACTTGAAGATATTTTCTAACCTTCTGATAGTAACATTCTGAGCCTCTCTGTTCAAGATTTCATAGCCAACAAACAGACCATAATCCCTTTGATCTCCACTTCCCCGCCTCCTCCAATAATTACATTGCTATCTGAGGTAGAACTTAGCCCTCACAGGGAAGATATCTTTGTCTGGAAGCCAGAACCTCTAGGTCACTTCAGTGTCAGATCAGCATACAATATTCTCAGACCTCCTTTAACTGATAGGCCTGTTCTCAAAATCATTTGGGCTCCCCAACTACAAAAAAAATCTCAATTTTTATGTGGAGATTGCTCAATGCCTGGCTGCCTTTTGATGATATACTTTCACACTTTGGGTTTAATTTTGCCTCAAAATGTTGTTTCTGTAACAGTCAGGACTCTCTGCAACATTTTTTCAATGACAGTCAGATATCACAAGCTCTATGGGGAGAAATGCACAAATTCTGTCTATCAACAGTGTTCCAATGCAACAATTTGTGGGACAAACTAGCTACCAGTTGGGCTTTTGCAGGTTTATCCCCTCTTCACAGCCAGATCAACAAAGTAGGCCCTTCTCTGGTCTGCTGGGTACTATGGAAGGCCAGGAACAAAAGGCTATATGAAGACACCTCTCCCTCCATTACAGCACTCTCAAAAGAACTAAAATATCTCTTGTATTATAGCTTCACCAGGAGGTCAGTGTACCTGACAAATCAGACTGATTCAAAACTCTCCATATCAGGATGCATCCCTCCTCCAGCCATCCCACAAAAACCCAACATAGAACCAGTCACATGGAGCAGCTCCTTCATTGGGATAAAGATAAATGTAGATGCAGCATGGAGTAACAACACAGCTGGAGTTGGCATCATCATAAGGAACAATGCAGGAATTCTCCTCTCAGCAAATGGTTTCTTCACACAGGCAGCCACCCCCCTTGAAGCTGAGCTGAGGGCAATTCACCTTGGTACAAAGGCTGGCCTCCATATGTCTTCTGATCCCATCACAGTGGAGTCTGACTGCATGGTTACTATCAACATGATTCAGAATCCTCATCTCAAATACTGGTCCATGTTGCATGAGCTTGAAGAAGTACATAACCTTCTGATTGGATCCAAGCTCTTATTGAGTCAAGCATTCAAATGACCTTTGTCTTCACCAGAGTCTGAAACCGCAACGCCTTAATACCTCAGGACAGGTGGTCGAGATAGCAACGAGGAGTTGTTGACTGGCTGTGAGGGGAGCTCACGGATTCACATGGAAAGATAAGTCAATAGATAGTTAAAGTTTGTGAACTGTGTAGCTATATTTGATTATCTAGTGGATGAGTTTCAGACCAGGCAAGGCCCCGCAGATGTAGGTGTGGTTACACTGAACTGCGTAAACATATCGTGTGTTCTTTACTTGACTGTTTAAACTCTGTTGCATGTTTAAACATACTTGATAAAGTAGATAGATCGTATAAGTACACTAGTATTCTGATCGATAGTAATTTCATTTGGTATCATAGCTTGTTCACTAAGTTTACACTTAACAAGGTCAGTGAAGATCCGGATATCGATCATGTCAAGTCAAGAGAAAGATGGTTCATTTCACACGCGTGCATCCCTGTTGGACAAGAACAACTAAGGGTACTGGAAAGTAAGGATGAGACATTTCATTGATGCCCTGGATGAGGAGGCATGGCACTGGGTCGAGAATGAATGGAAACCAGCCAGAAATCCACCGGTAGAAGGATCAACTCGAGGCATTCTAAAAACGAAAGAGGAGCTGACTACTCAAGAAAGAAAAGATAAATGACTTAACAGCAGAACACTCAACTGTATCAACTTTGCTATTGACCAAGAAGCGTTTCGTCTGATCTCAACTTGCTCTACTGCAAAAGACGTGTGGGACAAATTGAAAGCCAGTTATGAAAGCAATGTAAAAATGAAAAGACAAAAAATGCATACAATCAAATCAACGTTCGAAACAATGATTTTGAAAGAAAAACCATTGAAGACTACAATGCAAAGATCATAGATCTAGTCAACACAGCCTGTCAATTAGGAAAGCCGTTTGATGAAGATGATGTTGTGCAGAAGGTATTAAGGTCGTTACCAGCCAGGTTCAAAGGAAAGATTGATGCCATGGAAGAGCTGAGTGATACTTCTAAGAGGACCCTAGATGATGTCATGGGGGCACTGTCAGCGTATGAACTGAAGGAGATAGCTACAGTAAGGAAAAAAGATCTGACTTTCACTGCAACTACAAGAAGAGCGGATGAGCTAAACTCTGTGTCTAAGCATACTGCCTGAAGTAACAATGAGGATATAGACGATGATGAAATTGCTCAAATATCAAGAATCTTTGCAAAGGTATTGAGGAAATCTGCAGCACGAAGGAATGATGGAAGAGAATAAAGTTTTAGTGAAAACAAAAGATCAAACAATGATCAATCAGAATCCAATCATGTGTTTAAACATGCTGGAAAAATTCAAGGTCGTGAGTGTGACAGATACGGTCACATCCAAGCACAATACCCAAGTGGATCATCCAGAAAAAAACGAAAAGCCTACAATACCACCTGGAGTGATGGAGATGAATCTGAAGATGAACATGTCTGCAATCATGTGGCATTTGGAGCAGTTACTATCCAAAGTATGGATGAAGATGAAGAAGAGACTTATATTTCGTTTGGAGCTACTATAGTCTCTGACAGTGAGAGTTTAAACATGGACTCAGATGTGGAAGATATTCATGAATCATATGACAAACTGCACAAACCTTGGGTCAACGTAACTGATCAGAACAAACGCTTAAAGAAATAGAACCACGACTTGAATGAAGAAGTTGAACAACTGCAATCCACACTTGAAACTATGAGAGAAGAACTGAAGGTAGCCCTCTCTCGAGCTGAAATAGCTGAAGGAACTATCTCTAAGCTAAACAAAGGAACAGCAGCTTTGGACGACATTCTTGGAATGGGGAAAGTGGCTGGGGACAGACATGGACTGGTATATGGAGAATATAAGAAAACAACGATGGTGAACCAACTCAACCAGACAGAAAAGAAAGTTGTTCAGAATCAACCAAACCATGGTCAAGTCAAACAAGATCATCCTACCAAAGCTCCAAGCAACTTCATAAAAACTCCAAAGTTTGGACTGGGATATAAGCCAACATATCCTCAGCAGAGACAGCGCGAAAAAAAACCTCAACCACGATGGGAGGCAACATGTAATTACTGCCAGCGATCGGGCCATTACAAAAGACGTTGATTTCGTCTGCTAAGAGATTTGATGCAAGGACGAACAAACAGAGCATGTTACAACATGGTGCAACCAGAAAGGATGCATTATGCAAAAAAGGTATGGATTCCTTAAAACAACTACCGCTATGTTGTTCATACCTGTTATAGTTCATATGCTAGAGATACTTGGTATTTCGATAGTGGATGTTCTAGACACATGACAGGTTCTCCTGAATTGTTGAGGAATATTGTTCCTTGGACTGGTACAATCAGATTCGGAGATGGTAAGAAATGTAGAATAACTGGAAAGGGGGAGTTACAAGTCAAGAACTTTCCTGTATTCCAAGACGTACTTCTTGTGGATGATCTGAAGGCAAACTTGCTCAGTATAAGTCATCTCTGTGATAACAAGCTAACTGTTTTATTTGATGATAAAGTGTGTACAGTCAGAAAGGACGAAAGAGGTGTCCTTATTGGCACTAGATCTTCAGACAACTGTTACATTTCGAATGATACTGTAAGCTTCCTCAAAGTTAGCTTGGATGAAAACCTTCTGTGGCACAAGAAACTCGGACATGCTAATCTGAAAATGCTGTCTAAAGTTACAAGGCTAGAAGCAATCAAAGGAGTACCACTTCTATCATACACAAAAGAGTTAACATGTCCACCATGCCATGAAGGAAAACAGGTCAGGTCACCACACTCTAAACTCCATGAGATTACTACGTCACATGGACTTGAATTACTTCACATGGACTTAATGGGACAAAACAGTCCAACTAATGTGTCTGGCAAGAAGTTTAAACATACATGTGTAGATTATTTCTCTAGGCATACTTGGGTGGAGTTCTTAAAAGAAAAATCAGATGCAGTGAGCATTATTATTAAGCTCATCACTCAAGTAACACAGAAATCACTACTAGAATATCAAGCCATCTAAGGCAGTTCATCCTTCATGTGTTAAGGCAGAAAACAAATGCCTTCCCTGGTAATGACTTAAATGAGAAAAATCATCTAAGGCGGTTCCTCTTCCGCCTTAGATGTTTTTGGATTTAAGGCGTTTGTTTCCGCCTTAGATGAAGACTTATCCGCCTTGCTCAGTACTTACGAACTCGCTAGCATGCACGTCTAGATGATATGAATTGACTCGTTGCTAGTTCGTAACTAGCCAACGCTAATACTGAACAAATGGTTGATTGTTTTGTTACGACAGAAGCTTACGGATCGCCAGATGAAATACTAATGATATCACAACACTGGAAAGCCTAGACTGTTATGAATGTGTGCGAGATTGGTTGCGACTTTAACCTTGCAGATCGCTAACAGTAGTTACGACTCCGTAAGGTAGCCTAGCTTGTCATATATTCGTCTGCTAACGAGACTAGTTACGAGAAACAGAGGCGATTTGCTGGGTCTAAAGTAGCGAAATCATTACAAGGCTAAGTAAACATTTAGGGTTAAACAACACGAGCCAGGTTACGACAGCAACGTGCTACTCACTAGTAATACCGTAGCGACATCGCAACAAGAAAATTGTATATAACAAAAATTGTAAAAATATAAAATTTGTAAAAATTAAATTATAAAAATATAATTAAAATTGTTGGTTCGAGAGAGATAACGATGTCATAAGAAAATCGCTTATGTGCATAGTTACGGACTCGCTACTAATCTCGCTTCATTTAAACGACGTCGTTTGAGCATTGGGTGAGCGAGAAAAACAGATGACGTTACGACTAAGCTAGATATTCGCCTGGTGTTAGCGTGAATAGTTACGAGCTCGACAGAGATCAGATTGGGGAGGCAGAGAAGAACGAGCGATTGGGTAGCAATGGCGCAAAAACTAAGCTCAGAAATTTAATCCTGGCGAGTGATGTAGCGACAGTACAAGATGGTCGCAACAATTTTAATGTAACTGGCGAGTGAAGTAACGATATCGTAGCGAATTCGTAAGTGTCACAAAATTATAGGATTTGAGCCATTTCCACCCATTTCCACTAAAATTGGGTTTCATTTTAATTGTCTAAGCTTTCAATTGCAAGATGCATGGTATGTAAGCACAAAACATGAACATGAAACACTGTCAAGCCACACTTTATAAACTAATGGAAGTAATGGAACTCAAAAGTATATGCATCCATTTGACAAAAAAAGAAACTAGCTTTTATTGGGAATGTGAGGCCTAGAGATGTACCGAGATCTAATAAGGACCAAGTGTCTAGCCAATGCATCTCTACCATCCTCCAACTCCTTCTTGGTGTATGGTGCATGATTATCCTCGATAATCTAAGAATATGAAATGTTTTTTTAATACTATTAAATGCAACGTAGATAGTAATAGGTACAATAAGTAGGTTATAGGAATGCTTACGCGACGTAATTCCAAATTATCTTGAACAAGGCCAGCTACACACTCGCTTGCGCACAACATCATATAGTAACCGCACTCCCAATTTGACAATTGCTTTCGGTGCTGAAAGTGAAGAAGTATAACAAATGATTTGAAATGAAATCATAGTGGAAATAAATGAGCATTGGATTTGTAATGTCACCTGAATCTGTATAAGGTTGAAGGGAAGTAGTGTGTCGTCATGTGCACTATGCATAGCAACCTCTAATAAATCTGCAAATTTTGTAGATGGACCAAAGTGTAGCGGGTCCATCCAATACACTCGCTTCAACGATGGTATCATAGCTACAAAACTCCAATGGCCACTACATATTTTAAGAAATGAAAATGTAAGAACCCGTCTCGAAGATTAGAATGTTTGCGAAGTGCAAATATCCAATTGTAACAAAGAAAACTAACCTCTCTAGATATGGGCCTATGTAAATTGTCTTGGTCTTGTCACTAAGGATCTTAGAGAGATAAGCAAGTCGTGATTGATTACTTTCATTCATTTCTTGCAAGCATATTGGGTGCAAAAACCCAATGAAAGTCTTTGCGTTTAGAGCAAGGCATTGCATGTACCTAAATAAACAATAAATGGGATATGAACGTATAATAGTGCACAAGTACATGAAAATTCGTAACTTGCAATACGATAGAAGAGATGAGATCAAGTAGCTTACATTTGATGTAGTATAAGGATTGTTTCGGGAAGGGTTTTATAGTGCCAGAATAGGGCGAAGTCTTCCCATGGAACGACTAATTCCCTCGCTTCGCCGAACACCTATTTATTGGAGTAGAAATAGTAAACAGAATCCCGACTATGGTGGCCCACCAGATCATAAAACGTGCGAAGGAATCCCGGGAGTGATTTTATGAATCCAACTTCTCCCAACGACATCGGTTTCTTAGCTACCGGAAAATCTGACGGGTCTACGACGGGTGAAGGTGTGTTTCTATTAATTGGGATAGAATTAGAATTCACATCAACGACCAACCATTTGGGCCACACAAAAAAACGGCCCAAACCTTTACCCACTGTCGTGCACTCTTGATCCGCGACCGGTACCAACGCATCCTCGACTAACACATGTAGTATAGAAACCCTAACGAAACCAATAGGGACTTTGGCTTCATGATGTAGTGCCATGTCAGGATATGAATTTCCCATTGCAACGTGGCGGGGTTGAGAATTCATCCCACATTCAGCGTACAACTTGCAAGAAGGGGAGTTCTAATATACAAATAAGGCATGTTTAATTAGGTCGAATTGGACATATGTAGGAAGAGTATATTTAAAAAATATCAATAATCATGAGTTGTGTAGAATTATTCATTTGATTGAGGTGCAAGAATTTAACGTACCTTTGGTTTAGGATCGGATGGTTGTATGTGAACTTGCTCTTTGATAGGGGCCGAAGGTGTGCATATTTCCTTGTTGGTTTCAACAATAGGTTGGTCAAAAGTAGGTTGGTCAAAAATAGGTTGGTCAACCTCATGTTGTGGTGGGGAAGGATGTGAACCTCTAGACGAGGGTCCATTGATTGGATCGGTGTCACGAAAATCGGATGGAAGAGGATACTTTATAAAAGAACATATATTGGCCAACATTGTTTTCAATTTCTTGACCTCTTGGTCGGATTTTTTGGCTTGGTTCAATGCTATTTGGAGTTTGGATGGTTTAGGGTCTTTACTACTACGTTTGATACCAAACGCCTCTATTTGAGTAACATAACCACCAATTCCCTTAGCTCTTCCCGGATGCTCGGCCTTCCCAAGTGCCCTACGTAGCACATCGTGTTTACCGATTGGGATGAACAAGCCTTCTTCAACTTCACCCTCGACCTCGTCCTAAAAAGGTAGTATTGTAAAATAAAATTTATTATCGTCATCAGTTGTTGTGTTTGATTGTTTGATTGTAGTACTAAAATGGAACATGGTATGGCGTAGTAGGTAAAGCGTACCACTCGATTAGCCACCCTTTTTGCCTCATCACTTGAGAAAGTCCGTCTTTTTTAATTCTACCAAAGACGAATAATTGCTGTCTACTATATGTTGTAGGGTCTTCGGCAATGACTAGCTTGTTCGCCTCTTCCGCGTCCATGCCCCCCTCCACAAGCTCTTTTACCTCAGTTTCCCTTTTTTTTTGAGGTCTTCCTCCCCACACCCAAGTACCCCGCCCTACCCCCGGTGTAAGGCATAACATTATCAGCAGTGGCTTTGCGCTTCTTATCCCCCAAACCCTTTTAAAAGGTCTATGTTATTTTAGGAATAAAGCACTAATGGAAACAAAAATATTTGGCTAATTGGCATGAAACTATTATTGCAAGATCTAGTAAGTAAACTAACCTTTGCGTCATTTTCTAACCATCGCTTCTTGAATGCCTCCCAAGTAAGGGGTACAATGTGATTGTAACGCGTACTTGGATCTTGCCCGAACCTCGTGCCCTTTGGTTTGATATAATCCTTGGCAAGGATATATTTGTGTTCTCGATGAGCCTTTGATGCGATTTGAAGAGCCTTCTTCTTCACTTGATCATAAGATGTTGCCTCGATAATAAAGGGGCGCTACAAATGTGATCAAAACTTAGTCACATTCACAATTTTCAATTGTAATTAAAAATAACAAGTGCCACACTAACCTTGCATTCCTTCCATATATCCTTCTTTATGTCGATGCTTAGTAGCCTCCAATCCTTTGTGTCTAATGGTGTGCGTATCATACCCGTCTTAGCACACCAACTCGACCATCGCGCGACATCATCGTCGGGCCAAATAGCAACACCAATGTCATTAAACTTGACATGTGTTAGTATTTTGTTATCGATCTTAATCTCTAATTCTTGACAATGTGTGAGGAGTTGAGCTTCTTTCGATGTGCGACTCAATTCTCGTTGTCTTTTAACCTCACTTGAACCGCCAACAACATTCCCCCCCCCCCACTTGAGTCGGAATTACCGGAACTTGTTGGGCTATCCATTAAACTTTCCCTTGCGTAGTATAATTAGTTAATGCCTAAGACAACGCTAATAAGTCAAATTTGTACTTCTAAGTAATACCTTATGAAATATAATCCTAAAATTTAGGGCTAAACTTGCAAGTGACAACATTAAAATAAAATCTTGATTTTCGTTCGGGACATGCTTCTGACATGATATTTAGTAATAATATGATTAACGGAGGCACTATGTACAAGAAAATCAAATTTTTAGCAAATAAGAATGAAAAAAATTGTACCTTGGGTATATGACAAAGTTGTGTCAGGAGAATTGATTATGTTGGTTGGGGATGGTCTACCTTGTTTGTCCCTCTCCTACCCACAACAAAGGATGTTACCAAATCGAAGAAGCAAAACTAAATATTGACATTAATTGCAAGAATATAGAGAAAAATGTGGTTGGGAATTCATTGCAAAACTTACCAATCTTTTGCATTCAATTAGTGGCTAGTTCCACTTTGTTTTGACACAATTGATGTTTTGAACATGTATGGGATGGGATATGGAGATTTGATGTGAAGAAAGGTGAGGAGATTTGAGAAGATGTGTAAAAGTTTGATTTTTGGAGATGAAACCCGTAAGATGTGATGGAAAAGATGCCAAAAGTGTTGTGTTTTTCTGTTCTTTAACGTGTTCATTTTATTGTAGCTTACCTTGTTGCGAACTCGGAACTCTCTCGTTACAGCTGACTAGGGTTGTTACGATTTTGTGACATGCTCATGTGATAACTTTTTTATGGTGTACTTTATCTTTCTAGCGACATCGTAACTGAAAAGCCACAAAAAATTTTGTGACTTGGTAGTTGCGACTTCGCTACTTCTGATCGCCAGAGCTACATAACATAATCTGACTTTTTTTACAACGCACTCATATATGCTTGGATCACGATATAAACAATATGATGTTATGGAATAAAACTCAAATTCTTCTATTGTAAAAATTATTTTTATTTGTTCCGTCATAAGCTGATGTATAACAGTATATGGATTGGTTGACTTAATGTGCACTTACACTATATAAAGCGTTTCAGAATCTAAATCTGTATTTGTAAGACATTAAGAAACTCTACAAATCAAGTGTACGCTTGTAAACGATGTACGGCGATTACCTTTAAATACAACAGTAGAGTTGTTGTTGACACATGAACTACATATATGCGCACTTCACTTGCTTTTGATTAGAGAAACTTGGTTTAGTGTAACTCACGTCTGTGATTACAAGTACAATTCATGAAGTAAACAAAGTATCATGCACACATACACTCACCAATTGTGATCACACATCATACTAACGATTATCGCTTCATAACATTGCATGTTGATGTACTAACATGTGCTTTGATAGACATAATATTATGATCGATATCTTCCAAATTTAGTACTATACTGTCTATATAAAAAATGAAAATATTTTAGAATATGATTGTTCTTAACAAAATTGAAACTGAATTATTTTGGTTTTACATCGAGTTATGTTATATTGCTTATGTACATTTCCATGCTGATGTACAAAGACGTACTCTACTTGAGGTAATCTCATCACCGATATTTTCCAAAAAATGGTATTATACCCTCTCTTTTAAAAATGTATATATTTCAGACTTTTAAAGTTCTTCAAAAAAAATAAAATTAATATTTTTTTAGTTATCTTCAAACTAGCTTGTTTACTTGCGAAATCGCTACTTTACAATTTAACATAGTTAAACCCTAAACCCACACAGACCCACAAACCCATGAAACCCCAAAATTCTTGTTGCGATATCGCTAGTCAATAAGTATATAAAAAAAGGGTTTTTGGCTACTAGCGATTTCGCTACAGGTTTAATTAAATTTGATAAAATTATGAATAGAGCTTGTAGCGACATCGCTAAAGACACGCTTGACTGGCGGGCATATTAAAGATCTCGTAACTGAAACTGTAGGTATGAGAGACTCACTTACGATATCTCTAGTAGGTTTAGGTAGCTACTAACGTGTGAGGTAGCGATTTCGCTACACAACTGAGTATATAAAAAAAAATTAGGGATCGGGGCTAAAATTAATTAGCCCCAAATTGAAACCGAGAGAAACCAGACGACACATACAAATCCGGCGACAATCCCAGCAATCTAGCCGACGTTATGCCGCCAAAAACCAGGGGTTCTGGCAGTGGAAGAGGCCGGTCGGTTTCTAGTAGTGGTAGGGGACGGGGAGCAGCCGAAAACAAACGCCGCCAGACTGAGTACAAGAATGAGGAGGTTCACCCGCCGGCGGCACAAGAAGTTCCTGTTCAGCCACCCGCCGGAGATGCCGGAGCCGATGTTGATGGCGCTGCCAACAATGCCACTGCCGCCACTGCCACTGAAGAGGCAGATACACCAGAATTCTTCAATGACGCCGCCAGAGCTAGGTATGCTCGCTGTTCTTCTCGGAAAATAGTTAATAACAATGTGTTTGACAGTTGTGTTGTGCCAACTTTGCAAATCGATCATGTGCTAGACCACTTTAGGGAACAGCATCTAGACTATTTACTACAACTCCCCGAGCCCATTTACCTAGAGGAGCTCTTATAGTTTTATGCAAACCTAGGGTTAGAGGAGGGTTCGGATGATATCACTACTATTGTGAGAGGGGTGAAGTTTAAAGTAGATAAGTTTATGATAAACAGTGTGCTCAAATGTCTCTACAAGAGTCGTGACGATCTCAGGCCTACCAAGAAAGATGGGCCGTACGAGGTTCATTATGAACAACGCTTTCCAGCTGTTAGCCCCAAACAGCCGTTGAATGCGGGTGAGATGGGTATGAAGTGGTTTGGGAGAAAATCAAATAGGCCTGGTACAGCTAGGAGATACCCGATCCACAGGCTAACCGAGGAGCAGCTATTAGTGTTTGAACTAATCTGCGGGAATGTGTTGCCATCCCTTGGTCATGCCTGCGAGCCAACAGCTCATGGTGTTCTACCACATCATGGAGAAGATTCCAATCAACCCCGGCTACACTATTCTGACACAGATGATGAAGATGGCGAGGCAAAAGACCGCGGCACTTCCATACGGCGGTTTGATTACAGCCTTGATCAGGAAAGCGGGAATTTTCCCAAGAGGCCGTCCGATGCCGCTTGGCAAGTACGACAAGGACTGGCTAAAACACAAGAGATTGGAGATGAAGGCTGATGGTAAGTACAGGAAAAAGAAAGAAGCTGAAGAGGCTGCTAGAAGGGCACGTGGTGGTGTATCAGGTATGATAATGCTCACATCTTTACATATTTTTTTGTTTTAGTATAAGGGAGTTGATAGTGCTCACAGGTATTATAATGCTCACATCGCAAGTTTTGTATGTATTGTAGATGTTGTATTTGATGCCCGTGGTCGACTAGTAGTGTCTCTGGGTCAATTGGTGAATAAGATTGAAATGGCCGAGAAGAGGTCCAATGCAAATAACGAGTATCTCAACAAGCTGGTGGCAAGTGGGTTGATAGACTGCGAGTTGAGCGATGACGAGGAGGTACCGGATTTTCTAACTACATTCCCCAAGAACACCGACTCTGCCGGGCCAAGTGTGCGACAGCCGAAAGAGACCGCCAAGGACTCGTTGCCTGCACAGGGGGAACCTGAAATTGGTACTGACGAAGAGGAAGACGATAGTGATGGAGAAGCCGATGTGGATAGTGACGGGTCTGATGGGGAAGACGATGTGGAAAAGTATGAGATGAAGAGGAAAGAGAGATTGATTGGTGAACCCCGAGTTCACCGAGGAATCAAGTGAAGTCCATGCTGAGAAGACATGCCAACAAACACAAGATGATACGACTCCAATTGGCCAAGATAAGGATGAAAATGACCAAGGCAAGCCACAAGATGACCAGGAGAAGGGTGTTGAAGACGCTCCAGTGGAGAAGCTAGATGGCATGGAAGATAATTTGACCGATGATTTGCACGCCCTTTTAGTGGCAGGCCTGTGATGTACTAGACTTAATAGGGATGATTCAACATGTTTTGTTTCTTAAGATATTTCTATTTGCATTCAAGTTTAATAGAATTTTTAGTTTGTTTATGGTGATGCAAAGGTCATAATTTAGACTTGGAGCATTTCATGTTAACATGTTAACTGGAAACAAGGTTGTAATTGTGAGAATGTACATTTTGCGAGTGTGAACTAGGTTCTAGCGACAACGCAGGTAACTCGCCTACTACCAAAATTAAACTGAAATGAGTCTCGCGAGATCGTTACACGATCGCCTAACCTTTCGTGCGTCTTGCGAGCTCGCTAAGACCCGTAAAACTTCAACAGAGCCTAGCACACAATTTACTTGCGATATCGTTACCAAATCATCAACCCTTTCCGGGTCTCTTGCAAGCTCGCTAAGACCCGTATAACTTCAACAGAGCCTAGCACGAGAGACAACTAGCGATCTCGTGACTAGGAAGCAATTAAGTAGCGAGTTCGTAACCTAGTTGAGTTAATCATGTCCTTGTTACTGATGATACGCTGTTGTTTTACACAGTAACGAGAGGGTTACGAACTCGCAACTACATAATTGTACCCCCAGCTATGCAGTTACGATTTCGCTACTTTCTGGTATATAGTTACAAAAATTGGGGATTTTTTGAATTGATACGCTGTCGTTTTATACTCTAACGAGTGAATTGCGTTATCGTAAGCTATATTGTTATTCCCCAAGCTAGGATGTTACGGAATCGCTACTGTCTGTTATATAAATAAAAAATTGGGGATCTTCAGAAATCAAAACGCAAGAAAATCAATTGAATCCAACTCAAACACAAAAACCGTCACGCTCAAATCTCCCAACAACAATGGCTAGGACTAAGCAACTTGTACACAATCCGTTTGTACCTGCTCGGCGACCACCGGCACAGGCGGGTTCATCTCAGGCACCGACAACCGCGACTTAGGCTGCTGGTTCAAGCTCTACCAAATTTGACAAGGCCAAATTCGTAAGTTTTGATGCTTCCAAAGTCTATTATAATTTCATAGAGCATAGTGACTTGCTAGAATGTTATGTGGTATATTTCAATCAAATTAAAGACTTAGGGTTAGAAAAAGTGATGGAAATCTTTCAAAGCCACGACATGGGTGAGCTGTTAGGTTTGAATTACGCGGCACATAAAGATGAAACTTGCCAGTTTTATGCTAATTTCCACCAACTTATCGAGGAAGAAAGGGAAACGGGTAGGTGGTTTACTAGGGTAAATAAGAAGGACTTTGAGATCGGGGGGGAAATGTTTAACAAGATATTAAATGTGTCTTATGTTGTAGAGGAAGATTTCAGCGATCCTCCTACCCCTGGTTTTTATCGTAGAGAACAATGGCCCGACAATGCCATTCTCGACCTAGAGCAAGTGGAAGAATTTGCGGAGAAGTATTTTGGTAGGCAAAAGGACAATTTAGGGAAGCCTAGGGATTATAAGATTGATAAGCTTAGTTTTGAGGATAGGATAATATAAGAGATGGTTGCTAGGTCTGTGATTCCAAAGGGAGGATGGATCACCGAGATGAACTACACAACGGTAAGCATGTTTTACTGCGTAGTGGAGGGGATAAGGTTGAACCCGGGGCATGTGATATTCGAGCACATGCGACGCAGTGTTGTCGAAAATGGTAGAACAGTGAAGAAGCTACCATATGGTAATTTCATTACCAGATTTTTGACCAACGAGCACCCGAAGATGAAACTGTCTCCTAATGCGGTAGAGTGTTTCTTCTACATAATGTCCTACTTTGAGAGGAAATGGAAATGTGAGTTGGTTGACGGCAAGTGGGAGAAAACAGGGGCGGGATCCAAAAATCCACTTGAATTTGATCCAGAAGAAGTAAGAGAAACTGTCGAAGGTACGCCTCACTATATTTCTTGTTCATTGGTTTATGACATGTTATTTAATACATAATTCTTCAATTTGATTTGCTTCTATGAACAGCTGTACCCTCGGTGGCGTACTACAAGGGGCTAGAAGACACTGTCGACCTTATGAGGCAGCGTGTGGCCAAAATAAATCAAAATTGCTGGATAACGGAGAAGGTGATACGTGGAATTGAGAGGGCGCATGCCAAGAAAAAGACAAAGGTCGATCCACAAGCTCCAAAACAGACCCCACCTCCTAGCAAGGATGATTAGATTAGCATTCTATGTTGGCTAGTACTTGTACTAAATTCTCGAATGTAGGGTTTTTTATAAATTTTTGTCTCCAACAAATTAGTATCGAATAATTTTTTCTGTTATATATGTTGAATAACATTTCTATTTTAATATATGTACTTATATTAGTAATAATACTGTGCTTTGTTTAATATTAATAATCTTTACAAATGAGTTAAATTTAAATTCTTCAGAAGTGACGACTAACTTACGATGTCGCAACAGTCAAGTTAGCAAATAAAATCAATAAAAAAGGGACCTGGCGATATCGTAACCAATCAGAATGGAGAGATAGAAACTAATCTGCGATTTGAAGCTGGTTGTAGCGAGTTCGTAAAAAACACGCTCCAGTTACGATTTCGCTACTGAGCAATTTCAGTTACATTGGTATTGAGCGACGGGTGTTACGATTTCGCTAATGCTAAAGCATGGTTCTTTTTTGTTTGAATTACGTGAATTACATGAATTATTATCCTAAATTCAATCACAAATTAACTTTAATTATAATTACAATGAATTAAAACAAACATTTGATAGAAACACAGTATTCAAAACCAATGATAATCAAATATGCTACTTGTGTTTTTTACTCTTTTTGGTCTTCTTCTTCTTTGGTTGCCGCCCCTTCCTCTTTGTAGTTTTCCCTGCAGGATTAATCCACATGCCTTCTTCATGATCCATTCTGCACACCGACGCACAAACAATGTCATCATCTTCCTCTAGAGTTTCGTACACAGAGGGCGGAATGGTGTCTTTAGAAACAGTGCAGTCATCATCGAACAAGCCGTCACCATAGATGAATGTTTTCTTTCCATCAACAACGATCTCCCAAAGAGGATCAATTGGATCTTCCACATAGAATACCTGATGAGCTTGAGCCGCCATGATGAATGGATCTTCTCTAGACCCAAGAATTCCCCTATTGACTAGAGTCATGCCTAAATCCTCTAAGCGCGCCCCTTCAGCTTGATATACCCATTCACATTTAAACAGTGCGATTCGGACATGAACAAAGTCCATTTCCCATATATCAGTAATGGTACCAAAAAAACCATTATCGCCCTCTCCAGGTACTGATACGCCACTATTTTGGGTTGCAGATCTATCATCACTCAACTTAGTACCAAACGTGTATCCATTGATGTCATACCTGCTAAACGACGTGACTGTGCCGAGGGGTCTCTTTGCAACCCATTTTACAACATCAAGGTGTTCACCGCCATTCTGCACATGTATTTTGAGCCAACTAGTAAAGTCGCTGCAATGAGTTTCAAGAATCCTAGGTTCCAACCAGCTCGGGTGTGTTGACCTAAGCTCATTAAGATGAACATCAACATAAGGACTCACTTCATGATGGTTTCGCAGAATGTAGAGATGGGCTATAGATATATCATTGGAAGAAGGGCTGAATTTAGACTTATGGCGTAGTCCGACACCATCCAATCTACCGTCGTGTCTGGAGACCGGCAACCCTATAGTAGGTACATCCTGTAAATAGTTGGTAAAAAATTCTATTACCTCTTCCGCGACATATCGCTGCACTATACTGGCATCTGGTCGGTAATGATTATTAACAAAATGCTTGAAAATGCTCATGTACCGCTCGAATGGATACATCAATCTCAAGTATACCGGTCCGCACAGCTTCACCTCCCGCACCAAATGAACTATCAAATGAATCATTATGTCAAAAAAGGAAGGGGGAAAATACATCTCTAGCCTGCACAATACTTCAATTACCATATCCTGCAATTCATCCAACTTACACCGACTCACTTTCTTGTGACATATCTGTTTAAAAAATAACAAAGCCTTGAAACCGCGTCTCCAACGTGAGAAGGCAAGCAACCTCTCAGAGCAATTACGTTCAAATCCTGCATTAGATTGTGGCAATCGTGCGACTTCATTCCCACCAATTTCAGCTCAGCAGTAGATACACAACTACTAATATTCGAACCATATTTAGAAGGCAACTTCACTGATTTCAAAGTCTTACAAAAACTCTCCTTCTCCTCAGATGACAAGGAATAACAAGCAGGTGGTAAGTATGTCGTGCCTACTTTTTCTTGCACGGGAGCAAGTGACGTCATTATGCCAAGATTAACTAAATCCTTTCTAGTTTTCAATCCATCCTTACTCTTCCCTGGTGTATTCAAGAGCGTCCCAACCAAAGCTTCACATACATTCTTCTCTATATGCATGACATCTAGACAGTGGCGCACATCCAAGTGCTCCCAATAACCAAGTTTGAAAAATATCGAACATTTCTTCCAAATCGTAGTTTGTGTGCTTTTCTTTTTTCCCTTTCCCAACACGTTATGCATGCCCGATACTTTTGCAAATATTTCAGAACCTGATAATGGGATGGGGGAAACACCATGCTCTTCCTGACCGTTAAACCACTTCTTAGCACTCCTCTACGGATGACTCCTAGGTAGAAATCGTCTATGACCTAGATACACAGGCTTACCACCGTGCTTTAATTGACAATGGCTGGTATTTCTCTCACATACTGGACATGCAAAATGACCTTTCACAGAACACCCTCCAAGGTTACCCAACGCGGGGAAATCATTGGTGCTCCACATCAACATGACTTTAAGCTTGAATTTCGCGTCCCCTCGACTTCCGTCAGGAATATGAATCCCATGCTTAAATAAGGATTCCAACTCCTCAACAAGAGGCGCTAGATATACATCAATGTCATTACCAGGCTGCTTAGGCCCTGAGATCATAGTGTTCAAAAGCACATACTTTCGTTTCATCATCAACCATGAAGGTAGATTATAAATAATAAGTATCACTGGCCATGAACTGTGGGTGTTGGACATGTTCCCAAAAGGGTTCATTCCGTCAGTAGATAGTCCTAAGCGCACGTGTCTAGGTTCGTCAGCAAATTCTGGATACATAGCATCCATCTTCTTCCACTGATCACCATCAGAAGCGTGAGATATAATATCATCATCTTCCTCTCGAACCCTATCGGCATGCCATGTTAACAATTTTGCATCAACTGGATTGGCATACAAATGCGTCAATCTCGGTTTCAAGGGCATGTACCGCATCACCTTAGCAGGACCTTGCTTTGTCGATGTTGTCATTGTTTCTCCACATACCTCGACCTTTCCCTCCTTCTTTTTCCATCTAGACTCACCGTATACCTTGCAATCATCCCTTAAAGAATCAACACTCCCCCTATACAACATACAATCATTCGGGCATGCGTGAATCTTAGTAAACTCCATGCCCATAGGACACAATATCTTGCGCGCAGCATATACCCTGTCAGGACATAAGTTGTCCTGAGGAAGTAACTCCTTAACCAACTCTAGCAATTTCGTCATTCCTTTATCTGAAATACCATGCCTTGCCTTTAGGTTCATTAACAACAATGTTGCGCCCAGTCTAGAATGCCTAGCCCCAACATATAAGCTTGTATGTTTATCGTCATACATTGCCTCAAGCATACTTTTCTTCCCAACAAACTCCATTACAACATCGTCGCACATGTCTGAAAGCTGTTCATTATACTGCAGGATTTCCTCGGCGCTACCCTCCTCTATCTCAACCTAGTCACTTCCATAATGGCCTTCCCCATGCCAAACCTATTCTGTGTAGGATTTGTCAAAACCTTTACAAATTAAATGTTCACGAACTACAACAATATCTTCAAATATGGCGTTTTTTCTACACTTGTTGCATGGACATCTAACCCCTCCTATGCTATTCTGCCTAGAATGTCGCAACCCAACATCTAAGAAATTTTCGACCAAATCTAAATACTCCTTCGACAATCGAGCATTCTCGTTCATTATTCTTTCGCGGTCCATAATTCACAAATCCTTCAAAAAGCTACTCAACTGCGTAGAACCTTCAACAATTATACTAACCCACTGACTTCCTATCATAAACTACACACTGAAATAACACAAAGAACAAAATCAACCAAACGACAATGAAATTATTACATAAAACCAACCAAAATCAAGACAAAAGCCAACAAATTACGAGGGTATTACGTACCTAATCCAAGAAGGCAACAGTCATACCTCCAACCAATATGGATTAATCATCCATTTGCGAATCCGAAAATACCCACCTCAAAAGTACTTGTTAGAATCTGTTTTTTTAAGTTTGAAAGGCCAATCCTTAAAAAAACTGTGACTGCAAGCAAATGCCTTCAGATATCGCCACTATTCCGCTGACTCTTCAGTGTAACTTGCGAGTTCGCTACAACTCAAGAACACAAACTTGCACTGTAGTTCTAAACTGGCGTGTCAAGTCACGATAACGCTACCTTCTCGGTCATCCACTTCCGACCCAGTTGCGACAGGCAAACGTCTACAAGCCTACCTAAATTATGAGTCACATAAGTAACGATATCGCAATAAACAAAGTATTGAATCATTTTACTGGCGGCTCTTCGTTCCGACATCGCTACAGCATCGTTTGTCTTTCTGTATTGGTGGCGATGTCGTGACGACCTATTACCTTTAAGGCGGAAGATCTTTTTCCGCCTTAATGTCATATTTATTTACGACACAACCCACTTCCGCCTTTAATCTGTGATTTACGTCTTAAATATATATTTTTTCCCTTGCTAGCGAGGCTTGCGAACTCGCAACTATGTAGCAAGGCGGAAAATAACGCGCCCCCATCAAACGCCTTAAATATGTGTCTTGCATCCACCCCTTTGTAGTAGTGAATATTGCATGATGGCCTGAAGATGGTTCGGGTAAGAAGTGATCATGGTAGGGAATTTGCTAACTCTACAATGATGGATTCATGTGTAAGTCTCGGAATCAAGCACGAGTTCTCTGCCCTAATACCACCACAACAGAATGGAATTGTTGAACGTAAGAACAGAACTCTCATCAACATGTCAAGAGCCATGATGGCAGAAAATGATACTCCTACAAAGTGGTGTGCTGAAGCCGTGCATACTGCCTGTTATACTATAAACCAAGTCTATCTCCGTCCATTCACTCAGAAGACAGCCTATGAGATATGGAAAGGGGGAAGCTAAATGTAGCATATTTTCATGTGTTTGGAAGTGCGTGCTACATCCTCAGAGATCGTGAGCCGCTTGATAAGTTTGACGAACGAGCTGATGCAGGAATTGTCCTTGGCTATTCTCCGAACAGCAGAGCTTATAGGGTATTCAACAACCGAACAAATGTCATGATGGAATCCAACAATGTCGTAGTTAAAGATCTGAAGGATATTAGCAGTGGAATACAAATCGATGATGAACCTGACCTAAGAACTAGTTCAGATGATAGTACCTCTCTACCAGATGTAACATTATCAGCTAATGTTACAACAGTTTCTGATGTTACAACATCTGATACGTCTGCACCAAATCCTACAGTTGATGCTCCTCCAGCCAGTGTGTACAACCTCAGGCCTAAAGAACGGAAGGACTATGCCAAGATGAATGCTGGACTGCACATTCTACAATGCTTTCTCTCATCGATTGAGCCTAATAATCACAAGGAGGCATTAAATGACGAGTATTGGATATCAGCTATGCAGGAAGATTTGGAGCAGTTCACACGAAGCGATGTATGGTACCTTGTCCCACGACCTCCAGGTGTCAATGTTATAGGTACTAAATGGATTTTCAAAAAAAAGTCTGATGGAGATGGAAATATCACCAGAAACAAAGCCAGACTTGTTGCTCAAGGGTATATTCAAGTTGAAGGTGTTGACTTTCATGCAACTTTTGCTCCTGTTGCAAGGTTAGAGTATGTTCGTTTCTTACTTGATATGTCCTGTATTATGAAGTTCACTCTGTATCAGATGGAAGTCAAGAGTGCTTTTTTAAACGGTATCATCAATGAGGAAGTCTATGTCGAGCAGCCTAAGAGTTTTGAGGACCCCTATCTACCCGATCACGTTTATCGACTCAAAAAGGCGTTATACGTTCTCAAGCAAGCACCCAGGACTTGGTATGAGTGTATTACCCAATTTCTACTGCAAAAAGGCTATCGACGAGGGGGACTAGACCGAATGCTCCTTGTGTTTAAACATGATAAACATCTTCCACTTGCCCAAATCTATGTATATGACATTGTGTATGGATCGACAATCTCAACAGTTAGTCGATAACTTTATAGACATCATGAAGAGTGAGTTTGAAATGAGTATGGTTGGTGAACTTTCTTATTTTCTAGGGCTTCAAGTCAAACAACACAAGGATGGAATCTTTATTAATCAAACCAAGTACACCTTAAACTTGGTTAAGAGATTTGGAATGGCTGAGTCTAAGAGTGTTCGAACTCATATGGCCTCAACAGAGAAGCTGACTTATGACAAGTACGGTGTGAAAGTTGACATCAAGCTTTATAGGAGTATGATTGGGTGTCTACTATATCTTACTGCAAGCAGACCGGACATTTGTCTAAGTGTTGGGCTATGTGCAAGATTTCAATCAGATCCTAAGCAGTGTCATCTCTCTGCAGTCAAGAGAATTATCATATATGTACACGGAACTGCTGATTATGGTCTCTAGTATTCTAGAGGAAGTCCGGCAGAAATTGTTGTGTACAGTGACTCTGATTGGGCTGGGAATTCTGAAGACGGGAAGAGTACCACTGGTGGATGCTTCTATGTAGTAGGATATCTGGTGTCATGGAACAGCAAAAAGCAGAATTCCATATCACTGTCTACTACTGAATCTGAATACTTAGCAGCTGGAAGTTGCTGTCAACAACTACTGTGGATGAAACAGATGCTAATGGACTATGGCTGAAAGCAGGAGGTTCTACTCATCAAGTGTGACAACAAAGGAGCTATTGATCTCTCGCATGATCCAGTTGATCACAAAAAGACCAAGCACATAGACATCAAGCACCACTTCATCAGAGACTTGGTGGAAAAGAAGGAACTAACCATTGAAATTGTTCCTAGTGTTGAACAGTTTGCAGACATTTTCACCAAACCACTGGATTCTGCAACTTTGAGACACTGAGACAACACTTAGGTGTTTGTCGAATCTAAGGTATTCCTGATCACCTCTTATTGTTGTGAATTAGTTTTTACTGCTTTATGTCTTTTACTTTTGAAAAAGAAAAATACAAAAAGAAGTTAGTTGTGTGATAGAGGATATTTAAACACTGAGAATCAGTTTATTAACACACAAGAGTTAGACAAAATGAAGAAGATAGGCTATTGGGCTAAATGGGTTATCTTGGCTAAGTAAGTTTTAATCTTGAGCTCATATTTATTTTATGAGTATCTAGCTGAGTAATTTCCAGAAAAGAGAAGGACTGAGATGAAATATTTTTTCGGTCAAACTGGAATTACGAGAAGATGAAATTATTAATAGGAAATTTGTGGGTTTATATTTTCCAAACTACAACCGCTGAATTTAGGCGCTCAAAAACAGCCTCTGCGACGTTCCCAATTCCTCCCTCAAGAAATCAAATCTCTACGCATTCAGAAAACAGATCAGGGATTCTAGCTCAAGATCGGCATTCGATCAAGCTCGGAGTTTGAAGAAGTTCAACAGTTGAAGGATCCTCTGCAACATCTGGGTACTTTTTACTGTGTCTAAACCCCATGCACAAGGTATTTACTGATCTTTTTTACCTAAGATTGAGTTTTTTGTTGCTGAGCAAGTGTTTCGGAAGAATATTCTGTGTGCATGTATGATTAAACTACTATGGGTAGCTCTAAATCTAGTGGCTTGAGTGATTTGGGAGTGAATGATGTTGAACTGGGTGCCTTGGATAGCTTATTGAGTCTGCAAGGATATATGAGTGACAATGAACCCCCTAAGTCCCCAACCCCTGCGTCTGTGAGTCTTGATAACTCTGTTAGCACTGTGGTTCCTGAGGGTCAGAGTGAAGGAGGTATAGGGGGTCAAGAACTAGACTTGAATCCCACAGTGGTTGTGTCTGTTGATTTTGAGGGAGATCAGGCACTGGAGTTCTTCTATGAGAGTTTTGATTCTGAGACTGAGAGTGAAGATAAACCAGAATCTGAGAAGGAGATTAAGGGCCCAAATATTGTGAAATTCTACAAGAAGAAGAAGAAGAAGAAGAAGAAGAAGAAGAAGAAGAAGAAGAAGAAGAAGAAGAAGAGGAAGAAGAAGAAGAAGAAGAAGAAGAAGAATATGGATGATATTCCACCAGTGCTTCAAGTATTTCCTTCGGTCACAAGGAAGAGGAAGAGGTCTGCTGATCAAGGGCCAAGCAAGGAGGTGCCTTTTGAGGAGATTATTGCTCCTGACAGTCAAGAGGTGGAGCCAATCCAGGCCACTGATGATTCAGAGGATAGTAGTGATGAATCTGAGAACTCAGATTCCACACGAAGAAGTGATAAGACAGTGTATGGTGGTATTAAGTCTAAGCGAAGATTGGAGATGTTGATCCACTGTTGCAGAGTGCCTATAATTAATGAGAAGTTCTACTCTCAGAAGACAATTCAGAAACATGAAGAGCTGGTACAGAAGAGCCTGAATGTGGAAAAGAAGTTGACGGAGAAGTTTAAACATTCAACTTTTGTGGGATTCATGAAAAAGATGTTTAAACCTGCTAGCTTTTATGTCAGTGCCATTAAGGATTTGGTCTATGAGCTCTACTCTAATCTGAGAAAGGGTAATAGTGACCCTGCATCCCCATGGTATCGCAAGGGGTATATCAGAGGCAAACTGTATCGCTTTGATCCTTTTATCATCAACTTAGTGCTTGGTTGCGATCACATGAGGAGTCCATCTGGTGCTTATTCTGAAGGGTTTACTTTAAACTATGATGTAGTGGCTCTGGAGCTGTCTGGAGGGAGCTTGGATGAATGGGGTGATTCACCAACCATTCATGCATCTTCTCTTACCCAAAAGTATTTCTGTATGTACGGGGTAGTGGCTAATATGTGGACTATGTCCAAAAATCATTCCCGGGTGACTTAGGAGATGGCAGGAATCATGTATTGTATTGGAACCTGGAAACTTTTCAATCTGGGGTGGTTCTTATATGAGAGGATTCATTTCATTGCCCGGAGCTTGAAGTCTGATGAATATCTCATCTATCCTGCTCTCAACATTGGAATTTTGAGGCATGTTGAAGTGCTTGATGCTGAGGATGATGCAGTAATTCAGTGCAAAGTGGTTCAAGTCAATCAGACAGTGTTTGCAAAACGCAATGATCTGACAGCTACTGCAGTGGAAGAGGATTGTGATGAGCCACCTGCATAGGAGAACTTTGCCAAGACCAGGATAGCTGAAATTAAGGCCCAACACATCACCTCAAGATGACTGATCTGAAGGAAGAATTGGTTGCATTGATTGTGTCTGATGACAGCAGTGACAGCAGCACCAGTGGATCCCAGCCATTCTGAGCAGTTCTGCATTTATTTTTCCCCCTGAACACTAGAATTTCTATTGGATTTGTGCTGTTTATCTGACAATTTTTTTGGGGGATATTTCTTTGGTGCACCTTTGGCACATTTTAGGCTGACAAAATTGTGATATTCTATCAGCCATGACAAAATTGACAAAATTCTTTCATGGTATCAGCCTATTCGATCCAATAACCTGTAAATCCGTCAAAAATCCAATTTCGACAGATAAATCCCAATCAATTCCGGTGCCTCTTCGAACTTTTGATTGTGGTGCTTTCGTTTTGGTGTTTCTTCCACCTTTCCGCTGCTCAGTTGGTGTGTCGACGTTCCCGTTATCCACGATCTCTTCCGTGGTCGTTTGAAAAAATATATATATAAAAAAACCAGTCAACATCAGCCCAGACGCGTGTGCATCACGCGCCGCCTCCATCTCAGGCGGCTTCAACCCAGGCGCGTGTGGATCACGCGCCCCATCAGCACCAGGCGCGTGTGGAACACGCGCTCCATCAGCATCAGGCGCGTGTGGATCACACGCCTTTTCCACAGCCAGCTTCTTTGGCGCGTGTGTACCACGCGCCCACGCCTCACCAGCCAGCTTCTTTGGCGCGTGTGTATCACGCGCCTGCAGATCTTCAGTGCCAAACTTGGCGCGTGTGGTACACGCGCCTTCTCAGCAAGTTCCCCCTCCGTTGGCGCGTGACTGTCACGCGCCTTTTCCGGCGCGTGTGTTACACGCGCCGCCGCCTCCGCCGCCGCTGCTTCTTCTTTCTGCTCGCCGGAAAAGATGGAACCCGAGGTGTCAATTTTGTGATGAGTTTGGCCATACTGCTCGGACTTGCTCCAGTCCGCCTATGTCGGTGAATGTTGCTGATGCTTTCCAGTCTTCCGCTTTTTTGAAGGACAAACCTTCCAGTTGGTATATGGATTCTGGTGCTACCAACCACATAACATCAACATCTTCAGGCCTTGATCGTGTTGTTCCATATACTGGTAACCGTTCTATTTCTCTTACTAATGGTCGTGATGTTTCCATTTCACACGTTGGTCGTCATCAGTTTTCTCGTAATTTATTATTGTCGGATGTGTTGGTGGTTCCCGATGTTACGAAAAACTTGTTCTCGATTAGCAAGCTCACAAAGGATTTAAAAGCTGTACTTTCTTTTGATGAGTCTTCGTTTGTAATTCAAAAACGGTCAAACAAGGAAATTTTAGGCCGGGGTAGATGTCATCATGGTCTTTATGTGCTTGAACGGAGTGGTGTTGCCTTTGTTGCTTACGTTCGATCAAATAAAAATACAGCTTCTTTTGATATTTGGCATGCTAGACTGGGTCATACTTCTCATTCAGTCCTTTCTTTATTGAATAAACTGAATCTTGTTAAGGTCACTTCTTTGTCGCCCAAGTCTTCTCTTTGCTCAGCGTGTGAAAAAGCTAAGGGAAAAAGACTTTCTTTCGTGGACAATCTGAAGCGAGCGCAGTCTATACTTGATTTAGTTCATTGTGATTTGTGGGGTTCTGCACCAGTCTTATCTGCCAGTGGCTATTCTTATTATGCCATTTTTATCGATGACTATTCGCGATTTACTTGGTATTATCCACTAAAGCGAAAATCGGATTTTGTTGAGACATTCTTGCAGTTTCAGAACTTTGTAGAGAATCAGTTCTCTCGCACTATTAAGTTGTTTCAAAGCGATGGTGGCACTGAGTTTACAAATGCACGATTGCGCTCTCACTTCGCAGCTAGGGGCATCTTTCATCAGATTTCCTGCCCGTATACTCCCGAACAGAATGGTAGAGCCGAACGGAAGCATCATCATGTGTTAGAAATGGGATTGTCTATGCTTCATCACTCTCAGATGCCAGCTTCATATTTGGATGCCGCATTTGCCACTGCTGCCTACGCCATAAATAGGCTTCCTACGCCTGTTCTGAACAATGTCTCGCCGTTTTATTTGGTTTATGGTCGTCATCCAGACTACTCCAACTTTCATCCATTTGGATGTTTGGTGTATCCCTATATTCGGCCGTTCTCTCAGCACAAGCTGGCTCCTCGCAGTACACCTTGCGTCTTTCTTGGTTACAACTCTCAGTACAAGGGTTTTCGGTGCTTGGACCCGGTTACTAAGAGAGTGTATCTTGCACGCCATGCTCGCTTCGATGAGACTTCATTTCCATCATTGGAACGTCAATCCTCCACGGCCCCTGAGACTTTGTATGTCTATACATTTCTTGATTCAGATTATGATGATGCTCTGGCTTTGACAGCACCTGATCAGCCTTCACCAGACCAGTCTATAGAGGCATCTCCACCATCACCTGTCTCTGGATCCCCACGTATGCCTGATTCTAGAGCGTCAACTAACCCTTCTCCAGAACCAACTCCAGCCCATTCTCCACCACCACCGCCACCACCACCACCGCCCCCTCGCCATCGCATGACAACTCGTTCTCAGACAGGCAGTCTCACTGCTAAGGATTACTCTGATTATGTTGTCACTGGTTTTCTTGCGGCACTTTTGGCTGAAACTGAACCTCGGGGTTTTCGTTCTGCTCTTAAGGATCCTCGTTGGGTGGCTGCTATGGATGAAGAGATGCATGCACTGCGTCAGCATCGTACTTGGGATCTTGTCCCTCGTCCTTCCGGAGTTAATATTGTTGGTTCCAAATGGGTTTATCGGCTCAAGCATAGACCGGATGGCACTATTGATCGTAATAAGGCTCGTTTGGTTGCTCAGGGATACTCTCAAGTTCTTGGCTTTGACTTCACTCACACGTTTAGCCCCGTCGTCAAAGCTTCCACCGTTTGGATCATTCTGTCTCTTGCCACTACTTTTGGTTGGCCTCTTCATCAGTTTGATGTTAAGAATGTCTTTCTTAATGGTCATCTTGACTCCCCGGTTTACATGGAACAGCCGTCTGGATACACTGATCCTCGCCATCCAGATCATGTATGGTGTCTCCGGAAGGTCATCCATGGCCTTAAACAGGCTCCTCGTGTCTGGTTTCAACGTTTCAGTTCTTATCTGACTCGTTTAGGTTTTCGGTGCTGTTCGTCTGACACTTCCCTGTTCATCTTTATGCGTGGCTCAAAGGTGTTGTATCTTTTGGTCTATGTGGATGACATCATTCTCACTGGAAATGATCCTCTTCTTATTCGGAAGTTTGTCGCTCGCACTGATCATGAGTTCGCTATTAAGGATCTTGGCTCTCTTCATTACTTTCTAGGATTAGAGGTCTCTCGCTCTTCTTCGGGGTTGTTTCTTGGCCAGGCTAAGTATGCAATGGAGATTCTTCAGCGCGCTAGCATGACTGACACAGCGCCTGTCTCTACGCCTTTTGTTCTTGGTACACAACTCCTTACTTCCTCTAGTTCAGAGTTTTCAAATCCAAAGCTATATCGTTCGCTTGTTGGAGCATTGCAGTATTTGACCATTACTAGGTCTGATCTAGCCTATGCAGTCAATTCTTTTAGCCAGTTCCTTCAGTCACCTCGTGACGATCATTATCAGGCGGTCACTCGTATTCTTCGATATGTTCGTGGTACTCTTCATCATGGACTTTTCTTTCGACCGTCTTCCAACTCACTTTCAGTGTTAGGGTACTCAGATGCTGATTGGGCTCGCTGTGTTGAAACTCGACGTTCCACCTATGGTTATGCCATTTACCTTGGTGGTAATCTCGTCTCTTTGAATGCTAAGAAACAGCCAACTGTTTTCCGATCGAGCTGCGAATCTGAGTATCGTGCTATGGCCAACACTGCGGCCGAGCTTGTTTGGTTGTGCAATCTGCTCAAGGAGCTTCGTGTTCCTTTGAAGTTTTATATAATTGTGATATTCTATCAGCCATGAGCATAAATTACTGTTTCTATCTACATCTGGTGAGTAGGGGGAGCTTGTTGAATATGCATGTGTTTCTGACCTAATTTTATGCTTATAAGTATGGAGTCTGGAATTATGAATTGAAGGGGGAGTTATGTGCTTTTTTATGTGCATCAAAATAGTTGGTATGGTTCCACAAAATGCCAAAGGGGGAGATTGAAGAGTCCAGAAGTTTCAGGACAATATAGTTGGCTATTTTGTAGAAGTCACTATGTTTAAACATGCTGATGTTTAAACACTTGCTCTAGCAGAATCAGAAACCGAGCAACAGTCATTGTGTTGAAGTACAACTCGTGAACGATCAAAGAAGATATTTTAAGATATTCAGTTCCGATTTGATTAGATTAGGAATATATTATAGAGTTGTATTTTAGTTAGGATTAGTTTCAATCTGTAGAAATAAGGAAAGAATATATTTCCTACAGTTTAGCTATAGAATTAGAATATAGTATGGAGACTAATCTTTGCCGTGATTATCTACAAGAGAAGATCAGCACAACCGTGATTGAAGGAACAAGAAGATGAACACGGAAGCACGGCATGGAACTATAAAGAGAGACGAAAGCTGCGAGAAGAGGCATCCATCTTGAGAGAAAGTATTATGCACTCACAATAGCTTTACGTTTTTGGAGCAGCGTTGAGTCGGCATTCAACTGGCCTTTGTATTCACCAGAATCTGAAACTGCAACGCCTTAATACCTCGGGAGAGGTGGTTGAGATAGCAACGAGGAGTTGCTGACTGGCTGTGAGGGGAGCTCACGGATTCACATGGAAAGATAAGTTAATAGATAGTTTAAAGTTTGTGAACTAAGTAATTATATTTGATTATCTAGTGGATGAGTTTCATAATGGGCAAGACCCCCCAGATGTAGGTGAACTGCATAAACATATCGTGTGTTCTTTACTTTACTGTTTAAACTCTGTTGCATGTTTGAACATATTTGATAAAGTAGATAGATTGTATAAGAACATCGATCGATAGTAATTTTATTTTTATTTTTTAAAAAAAAAAGACATGTTCGCAGTTGAAAAGAGTGTTATATGGGGATGTTTGGTCAACACCTGAAGGGAATCCATGGACCAATATGGAAACGTATAACTTTTAATTTGTATTTCAAATGCATATGGAACAACCCTAGAGATCAACACGTGTTGAAATTGCCCCTGTTGAGTAAGAAAAATTGATATTAATTATCCAACCACAGCTGATAGGGTAGAGATCCGTTTATTCCATGAGAACAAAGAGTGGTAACCATGTGCTAAAGCAGAGATCTTGAGGGTTCTTAATGTAGAATATGGATTTGATTAAGCCACTTAATTAAACTAATCTTAAGTTTGTATGGAAATTGATGGTGCCACATATCCACTTGTCCTCCATCCTTGGATCGTACATTGATAGGCTGTTAATTAATCAGGGATTAAGGATATTAAATGGTTTTTAAATAAAAAGGTATTAGATTCTTTGAGCAGCTCTCCACGAACATTACATTAGCTAGCTAGCTAGGCTGTTGGTAAGATTTGTTAGCTTTGATTAGAAAATTGGTGCTAATACTTACTTTTGTTCAATCGGTGTTGTATGTGTACTTTCTTTTCATCAAAGTGATGAACTAGCTAGAGCTACCTACTCATTGTTGATTTCTACAACAACAAAAAAAAAAAAAACACAATGATCATTATAGCCGTTTCTTAATTCGGAATCATGCTATCCCATTCGCTTCACATTAGAAACTTGTTTTGATTATATCTCTGAGGGAACCAAAGTGATTGGAATGATTGTAATTTCCGAATTTTGTACTAACCTTATTTGATGATTTGTTAAAATTTAATTTATACTGTTAACGTAAATCTCTTATTATTTTATAAATTTTAGACAACCTTAAACGGTTATGTTACGTTTAAATTATTTTCTCTACCTTTCAATTGGACTGCAATAATAGGAGCCTTAAAGTATTGAAAAAAAATTACTTTTATTTAAATGTTTCATTTAATTAAGAAAAAATGTCCTTATATTTATTTAAATGATTAAATTTAATATTATTTGAATCAAAATTGTGCGTATTAAAAAAAAGTGATCTCTTTAGACCTAGTATATATATATTAGTTTAGATTAGCGTAGTTGAATTTAATTTATAATTGTTCAACTCGTTTCTATAGTTTTCACTAATATAGTACTCAACATTATTCAACGCTTTTTTTACAATATTTTTCAACTTGGTCATCAAGTTCAGTCCCTCTGAAAAGAAAATAAAAAGCTCTCGGTCCCCCTTTCTTTCCCGCTACATGTCCTGTCCAGTTCAACTTATTGCAGCACATTTCAGCACAGCACAACACAGCACTCATCAGCACAGCACAGCACTGGTCAGCACAGCACCTATTCAGCTCAACACATTTAAGCTCTAAATGGACACTATTTTTATATTTTGTAAAAATAATATTAATTAAGTGAACTTTTTAGTTCTTAAGTAATAAATATTGTGTTTTTTCTTCAACTCAAATGAACACTATTCAACATTTTCAATACTATTCAGCACAAGATCAGCACAGCACAGCACTGATCAGCACAGCTCAGCACTGATCAGCACAGCACAGCACTCATCAGCACAGCACAGCACCAAATAAGTTGAACTGGACAGGGCCTAAAGTACCCAGATCTGAAATTTGGCGGGGTGACCGCCGGCGCCCGCCGCCGAGCTGGTCACCCCTCCCATCTCTCAACCTGTTAAGCTCCAAAACCTCCCCTCCTAACCCCTAAACCATAAACCCCTTTCCTTCCGACAAACAACAGATCAGGTTTTGTTTATCTCAAGTTTTAATCCCGCCCCAACTCCGGAGCCTAACTGTCGGTGAATCTATCGATGGGCTCCTTGAATCGGGTCGCAATCGTGTGAAGGTGTTCAACTGCGTCAACGGGCCGAAGCGCCTATGTCAACGGTACGACAGCTCCGGAACTCCACCGACCGGCGACCATGATGCTTCTGCAAGTTTCGGCCTGCTCCGGCGAGATCTGTGACTACGAGCTTTTCCATCATCATCACCGTCCATGTCGACGAAGATGGCCCGACGATGGCGATTAGAAAGTTCTCAATTTTTCGGAGTTATCAAAGACCAGCCCGATCCGGTTTGGTCGGCCTGGTCGGACCGGTTGGGTTGGGTTGGGTCGGAGCATTCGGGTCGGGTCATAACAGTCGGGTCGGGCATTTCGGACATGTCAGACTTCCAAGGATCTGGCACCATTAGATCGAAGAGGTGGTTTTAGTTCTTTTTTTCTTTTATAAAATTTATTTTGTCTTTTTTAAGGTATATGTGTATTGATGTTTGTACAAAAATATAGGATTTAATGTGATTTTATAATCTTAATTTTCTGAAAGGTTCTTTTGCTGAGCAATACTTTGATTAGATTCCTATCAAGTTTGTATAATTAGGAGAAATCCAAGTCAAAATAGTTTGAATACTTACTGTTGGCGATAATGTTTCTAGATTTGTAGACCGATTAATCTTTAAGCTTAAATCGTGTTAAATCGCATTTGCTCTGTCGAATATTTGACTGTCAGCCAATCAGACCATGATTGGTTGGAATTCCTCTAGTACAAACATTAATTTACATATATGTGTTTTTAGAGGGATATGATTTTAAGTGGGTCTTTTGGCATAACTATTCTGACTAATTTATGGAGTATACTTGCCTATTTTTTTGTCATGTCCCTCCTAACCCGTAGTTTGGCGGGAGGGAAGACCATTTGTGCTTCGGTTTGTGTCAAATTCAACTTATTTTTTCCACCTTGCAGTTAAGTTAAACTAACTTAATAAGATTTAAACTTACTGCAGCTTAGTTTCAGCAAACTTTAGCGTGCTTCAGCGATCAGCGATCTGCAGCTTGCTTCAGCTAATTTCAGCGTGCTTCAGCTAGATTCAGTTGGTTTCATTTTTTTGAAATAAAGTTACTTTTTATCAAATGCCAATGATATATTTTTATTTGATTTATCAAATAAAAGTACTCTATGATATGTTTAGTTTAGTAATGGAGAACAACATATCAAATTAATTTATACTCGAAAGTAACAATTTGAGCAACCATTCACAAAATATGTATCGGTTGCATCCAATACTAATCGCTATGGTTCTATTACACAAGCATCGTCACCTACCAAATTTCAAATCTGTTCAGGTATACCTTCACGCACTGCTTCCATAACCCTTTTTCGATGTTCATCAAATATAGTGAAATCACTAGTTTCTTGTGTAGACTCGTGATCTAAAATAGGAATGTCAGTCTCTTGCATTCGAATGAAATTATGAAGTATGAAAAATACAACAATAATTGACATTTGATGACAATCTTCAATTTGAGACACTCTTTTTAGCACTGTCCAAGTACTTTTCAACTGTTCAAATACACCTTCGATTTTCATTCTCAATGAAGAATTTTGTTTGTTAAAATGTACTGCCTTACCTGTAGGTGGTGCATGTCTAAACTCTATTACATGTTTACTTGCTCTTATACCGGAAAATGGAACCATGTATCCAAGAGCGTTTGGGTACCCAAAATCAACCAAATAATATTTCCCTACATCAATTGAACAATACAAACGACATTGTGGATTTGGAAGAGTAAAAATAAAATAAATAAAAAAGAGCGGTGAAAAGAGAATAGATTATATTGGGTGCCGGATTCATATGATCTTAGGATGATTCAGATGAACTTAAAGGAAAAGAGATTAGTTTTGATATTTAAAAAATGAAAGAGTAATATTTAAAAATAGTTAGTCCATTTTTTTTTAAAAAAAAAGAGGAAAATTAAAAAGGTTAATAAACTTTTAATTATGTGCTAAATTTAAAAGATTTAAAATAAAATATTTTTTCGCTTATTTCAGCCAATAGCAACATGTTTCAGTTAAGTGCAGTGCAGCTTTCTTCATCTAATTTCAGCTAATCACAGTTTTATTCAGATGAATTCAACTAATTTCCGCACAGTTTAACGGAGTTAAATTGAAGATAAACTGAACTTGACGGATTCTCAATTTCCACGAATGAGCCTTTAAAATGTAGCTAAATTTCACCAATAAAAGCCTTAAGACAGTCTATATGGATAAGTCATGATCCGACCTACATGGTGGCTCAAATTGTGGCGTAATTTGAGGATTGTTGAATGGTAAACTCGTAAAACAATGGCTACTCACACCGACTAAATTATTTGATTATGAAAACTGGCTCGTAGCCAGAGGAGCATGAAAGTGTGTTGAGCCTGCATGGTATGGGAGGAGGGAAACACGGGAGGAAATTGTTTGTGATATTATTATTATATTTGCCAAAAACAAAATTCAATCCACTAATTGGTGATCACCACAACTAACTTCACACATAAACATGTACCCTTCTAGCTAGCTTTGATTATAGACTTTCTAGGGTTTCTCAAACTACTAGACTATGTCCCTGTCCAGTTCAACTTATTGCAGCACAGCACAACACTAGTCAGCACAGCACAGCACTCATCAGCACAGCACATGTTCAGCTCAACGCATTTAACCTCTAAATGAACACTATTTTTATGTATTGTGAAAATAATATTAATTAAGTATTTTAGTTTTTTAAGTAATAAATATTGTGTTTTTTCTTCAACTCAAATGAACACTATTGAACACTTTCAACACTATTCAGCACAAGATCAGCACAGCACAGCACTCATCAGCACAGTTCAGCACTCATCAGCACAGCACAACACCAAATAAATTGAACTGGACAAGGCCGATGTATGTTAGAATGCAGTGCATAGCCTCTCTACTTTAAGAATCTGATGAGTGACTTTGTGACTCCACAACTACAATCATGTACATACGAGACAATACATAAAATAGTAAGGTTTTACATATTTTCATCACATTTCAACACAACGCATTATTATGTACTTATCTATAATCATCATAACACAATACTTTTTCTTTTATTAAGAGAGGATTATGCATGTCTCCTCTAACCGAAAAACATATGAAGCTCAATACTCGTAATAAGGAGACGATTTGTAAGATTACAGGGATTTTTATAGCTGTTACATTACAATATATTCCCCTGCATCAATAATGCATCAATAACACAAGTAGCGGTCTAACCTATATAGTGGGATACAACCAAAAAGAGGATGGAATAACTAGAGTGTCAATCTAGCTACTTATAATGTGACAAGATATTAGACACTTATACTCCAATTTTGCAATCACTTCCTAACTCATTTCAATAAATGTTACTTGTTTCTCTCCTCGGATGCAGTAAGAGATTTTCCAGGACTCTTATACAACAGCATCAAAGCACTATAAAAGTTTAATGAGCTACATGTATATTTTCCTCAACTTATGTATGCATGCAAAATAAAACTAATCATGATTCATTTGAATTGAACTAACAAAAAGCAGAGTAAACTAAATAATAGCGTTATAATTAAAACTCAAACTCAGAAAGTATTCTATAAGTCATGTTCGTAAATTAAGTCTGCTTATAATAATTATAAGGAGATAGAGTGCTGTTTGAAAAAAAATGATGTACGTATGTCAAATGTATTCTTGTTGCGTCGAGTGTCAATATATATATATATATAAGACGTGTTTGTTTGAATAAGTTCATTCCAAGATCGTCATGCATGCGTCGGCAGAAGAAGATCATCATTTGTCCATTTTAACAAATATAGAGAGGGATTCATGAATGGGTATATATATGCGCCCGATCCATCAAAACCAGATACATGAAATATCGAATATAAAATATTTTTTCGTAACATTATTCAAAAGGTAAGTGATGATCGGCTTTCTTTTGCAATGACAAGGTGCAGTGAATGTGAAATTGTACGGGAGAGATTCTGAAGGAGAGCAGGACCACCACATGATCTCCAGAATTCATGCATCACCGATGAACGAATGGTTTTGTTTTGTATACAATTATCTGAATTCTTAAATCGAGATTAGCCATAATCACCAATAGTTTGAGCTATTTAGCATCTAAAGTACCAAGTTGGAAGATGGGAAACAAGAGCAATGGCTGTCGGGATAAACTTGACAGTGATTTGTTTAAGGTTTTCGCTAAACTACTCCTTCAAAAGCTACACCATAACATGCGCATCTGAGCTCTGCTTCTTTGGTTTAATTAAAATGGAATTAAGTAAACCAAAGACCACTTGCCTGGGATACTTCCCAACCCGATATAGTATAAACAAAGGGAAACCCTCATCCATCCTTATCCCATCTTTGCTAGCTTTAGTGCACATTTTTTGAGATTCATGTATATATATATATATATATATATATATATATATATATATATATATATATATATATATATATATATTTTTTTTTTTAATTGTTTATAGGGATATTTTATTTGGCATCCCAAACCATTAATTGACATAAAATAAAATACAATGATCTCCTCTATGAGAGGCAATTTATAAGATTCATGTATATATATTATTAGTTTCTCTGTTATTTTCACATTTTAATTTTAAACAAGTCATTATTTTGTACCCTGACGTGAACAAGTTAGAAAACTAGCGAAGTTCCTGAAGAAAAGGAAAACTGGGTACAAAATAAAAGATGCTATAAAGATTCCGGTTCTTCAACAACAGCTGATTGCTAAATAGGCGTCAAACTCATAAATGGCGATGTTGGTGGAAGTGTAAATAAAGTTTATACTGGAGAATCGATCCAAAAGAACAAAATATAGACGTCCATATGGTCATGTCTGGTCACGTCCATGGTCATTTCTTTTAATTATTTGATCTCAACAACACTCTATAATTTAGGAACGGTAAAGCGCGCTATAGTTGGTCTATGAATCGGCCTTAAAACTCTGATTTTTTTCAATTTACTATGTTCTCACAGGCTGCATAATTACCTCTCTCACCTTAATTTATCTTACTCCGTCACCTATACTTATTCACTCTCTCATTTATGTCAGTTTTACCCTATAAGACGATAATCATTTCAAATGCAGTCTGATGGGGATTCTATCGATTCAAAACGGTGCTACTTGTGTCATGTTTTTTTGGTATAAATCTAATTTGTATGTATTATTTCCGTTTAGTACTATTAATATAAGTATGTTTTGAATTTCCATGTTGATCTATTTATTTTTACTATTTAATTTCATAATTATTTTGGTAATTATTTTACTATTTAATTCTGTTGTGATTGTCACAAGACAATAGTAAATTATACGTTTGACTATTGATAACTTTAATTATACTTATTAATTTAATTTGAAAATGACATTTGAAAAATATATGCTGTAGAAATTTCAATAATATATTAAAATAATATTATTATTTATATACTGGTATAAATCGATGGTCAAGTATTTTTTAGAAAAGACTTGTGACAATCACAACAGAACAGATGACATGTTAAAATTATTTAGTAGCGATCTGCATGAAGCCGTGTCTATTTTTTAAAATTATAAATCTATATTTTTTATTGACCTAATCGAATACGTGGAATCTACAACTATTTTAATCTAGCGTAATTTAGCTCTATTCTATGGACTTGTACGTCGAGTGGACGAGATCCTCACTAACACTTTGAGTGATGTGGGGCTCTCACTTGATACACAAATTGATGCACTTCACTGTTTCACACTTTATAGACCAGTTAAAGCAGCTCATGTCATTCATTTGAGCACGCCTCTTGCAGATTTAGAGAATGAAACTTGCACATGGGCTAATTGAGGGAGAATCCTGGACCTTTCCTAACAAAGTGTTTTTGGCCAAAGTGGGTTGGGCCACTTCGACAGACGGCTTGAAATCTATTATTATCTCCGTTTCTGTATAATTATCATTTTGACTTTTATAAAAAAAATTACTCATATTTGACCATCGATTATTTTTAATACATAAATTAATCAACTTAAAATTTTGATATTAAAGGGAAAAAATATTATGAAAAAATTAAAATTATATTATAATATTTTTATTTTTATATAAGTACAACTTGATGGTTAAGCGTGGGCAAAAGAAATTGCCCACATCAAACTGCATTCTCTGCAAAAACGGAGGGAGTATAATGAAGGTCTCTCTAAGTCTAGATTGATTTACTATTATATATTTTTATGTTTGAGAGCACTCCAATGCAATGGTTAGCTGCTTAACTAAATAAAAGTGTGTTCTTTGTTCAATTGAGCTATTTAAATTGGCTACTAGATGCTGTAATTGTTTGGGTTACTTGTAACTGTTTCGACTGTTTGGATTTTATTTTTATTTTTATGCAGTTTAAACGTAATTAAACAAGTTAAAATAAATAATATTTCATTGATAATAATTAAAATAACCTTTTTAGTACTTAAATTTCAAAACATTTTATTTCTTTAAAAAAAATACAAGTCGCATGAATTCAATTCTTAAAATTGTTTGAATTGTTTGGGCTGATTGAACTAGTTAAAATTACTTGAATTGCTTGGAACCGTTAGCTGTTTAAACTACTTGAACAAAGCTAAACTGAACATGTGACAAGAGGAGTTAAAGAGAAGAGGCAATGACTGTAGATATCACTGTAGACAGCGTCTTATCCTTCTTGTCTAAGAAAACCGCAACTTGAAATAGAAAATGCACGCAGCTGCAGCCTTGCCTCGAATGTCGAATTCCCATTGGCCACCGCCCCCTCGCCCAGATGTTGCTAGGGCTTTTATTCTGGAAATTTATAAAGACATTAAAATTAAAGATGCACCCCTTTTTCTTTTCTTTTTTATCCCTCAATCAATTCACTCCTGACAAAACCACAATAGAGAGAGTGCGCGTCACTCAACAAACTGGGTCTGAATTATCTACTGACCTGTCTCCACGTGTCGCCACTGGGTGCATCGGTGCCTGACCAATTTCTTTTATGGCATATGCCGCTGCACTAGTAATCAAACTGCTGCGCGTCCTCATTCTTCTTATAGTGCCCATTCATGCACTGTATTGAACCACCTTCATGGAAATGGTATTATTCTTGCGTTGCTTCTTGTTACTTGATCATCTTTTCAACAATTAATATTGCCACCAGGATTTGGATTATGCGGTTTCAGTTTGAAGACTTGAAATGATCCATCCATCTACACGCTAGACTCCAAAACTTGAAGTGTTGCTATATTGAGTACATTGCTTGTACAAATTTGCTCATTCGTCACATGTATTATCATAGATTTTAATAATATGCAAAAAATACGGATAAATGATAAGATGCGTCAAACTATGTAATTATGATATTCAACAAGCGTATGTACTGTTTGCATGAGTGTTTTAAAATAACTAAATTATATTTCCTATTAAGATGTTGTGCTGATTAATGAGAAAGAATAAAAGAAATAAAAAATTAAAAATAAAAATTCAATTTACGTGTTTCATAAACATGGCTACATTTACGATGTAAGGAAGTCAGAATCTATTGAGTGCATTTTTCTTGAAAGGTATTGAGCGCAATTTAATATCTAAATTATAGAAGATTCTCAGACTAACAAAAACATTTCAATCAATTCAAATTATAGTTGGTCCTTGAGTAATAAATAACAATTTTCTGTTAAACTCATGTTAAAATATCAAATCAGATCTGGTCATATTCATCCCATCCCCAAAGCTTATTTCACTAGCCCTTTGATTGGGTGTTTGCAAAATGCAGGTCCAATTTACTTCTGCAGGTTCAATGAAAGTGAAAAAATATCATAAGAGCATATCCAATAGTTGGTTTTTTGGACTTGCTTGCAATTTTTTTAAATAGTTGAGCTAGTTGCTTACCATTATTTTTTGCCACGTCATTAGCCTTCTCAAGGAATGGCTGCCTTCACAAGCAACTAGTTTGGCATTATTTTTGTAGGCCCTACATTACTAATTCAATAGTATCTGGTAGGTATTATGTATATGTGGGACCATAATAACCAATATTCAAGGTAGCTTACCACTAATTGGAACACTAGTTTGACAAGCTACTTGCTTGAAAAAATGATGTGGCATGTCAAGCTACACCATCATCTTGCTTACCACTGAAAATGCTCTAATTACTCTTCATTTGTTTATTAATTTTTACAAAATATTTCTAAAACTCTAATCTTGAATTTATAAACCTGCCTATGTAATGATTTTACACGTATCTCAATCATAAATTACTTTTTCATGAATTATAATATATATTTTTAAGAGGGATATTATTGTCACTTCAAATTTATTTGAACCTACAGAAGTAAACTGGATCTGCATTTAAAACCACCCTTTAATTACTGCTAGTGTTCACATTAGTTATGCTAGTGTTCACATTAGTTACATATATCCATGAGGATGGATTTTCTAAAAGTAGTAGTACTATCTCTATCTCTATTTCTATCTCAGTATGTATTTTATATATTCTTTATTAACAATATTTTTATTTATTTATATTATTTCAAATAAAATTTTAATATATGAATATTATATTCATAATTAATCTAAACGGTTTTAAATATGATAATATGATCAAAATTTAATAATAAATAATATTAAGAAATTATAGCGGCCGAGACCGAAGGAATAGTAGTCTTTTTCTTCTTCTGCCAAACATTATTTCCCAAGTAAAAAGAATTTAATGACGAAAGTCAAACATGTGGATGAATTCGTAGGTACATGCAATGTGGTAGAAAAAACGAACATGCATAGCGAGTTCACCTAAACCATGGACTCCTCTTTAATTGAGATTGCCACCGGCAGAGTTAAATACTACTACTACTCCATGCGGTTATAAAAGAGAATTATACGTGGAGTTCTATTTTATTTTTGCGGTTCATATTTTAATTTAAATTATTTGATATATATTTATTTTTGAAAATTATATTTATTTTTAAATAAATACTAAAGGTAATAATATCACTTCATGAATATGTACGGACTACATATAAACAATGATATAAAAATATTGCATTACATATAACAATGTCCTTAAAAAATTAGCTTCATAATCTGATAAAAAAATGATGAAATATTATCTATCCTATTAATTTGATTTTCAAGATTTACGATAACTGCACTTTCCAGTAATATCATGACAGAGTGAAAATGCTCTGGATGAAAATAATACTACAAAGATTAATTTTGTGTGTTAAAAATAGAGAGGATATTTTAAAACTGTAGCGTGTTGTGCAATGAAAAGGTTACACGTGGAAAGATATGCAGTGGTCCGATTTCTGAAGTGTGAGGGTCATGACGCGTGTACAATCTCTGCACGTATCCCATGTGCTTTCACTTTGGCGTGGAACCTGTCTCTGTCATGGAGTACTCCCTCCTCCATCCCACTTAAAATTGCACAACTTTTCTATTTGGGCGTCCCAGTTAAATGCGCGCACTTTCCTTTTACAGTAATACTTTTTAATTTTTATCCACTCATTTCATCCACTTTCCTCTCAAATTCAATCTCCATCATTCATATTAAATCCAAATTTCTACTTTTACCTTCTCTCTTGCACCTTTCACTAGGACAGAGGGAGTATTTAGTTAATTACATTTTCTTTTGAAATGATGTTTGCCAAGTCTTAAACGAATATTGATCTGAAATGAAAATGGTGCAGCATCTGTATGAGAGGAAGTGGAATTTAAAGCTGCTGCAAAAGTAAAGAAGGTCCGGTAACAACAATACAGAGTTGAGCTTAACCATCCCATCCCGGATGAAGATTCTATTTTTTAGATGAGAAATAGCTATCATCCACTTTATAATTTATAATTTAGCATGTGAAATAAGGAAATACAAGGAATATAATAGATTATATTATTATTATATATAACAATAATCTAAATACAAGAAAAAAACACTGGTAAATAATCTTATCTACCACATGCGTGTAAATTAGAACAAACCATGATAAAAATGACCATTTATTTCTACTTCATTTTAATTTATTTTATACGCCTAAGTGTTAACATTATCTCGGAACTACTCCTTTTATTATTTATTTTATAATAATTTAATTAATAGGTAAGTTAACTGAAAATAGTGCGAAAGTATATTACAGATATTAAAGGTACATGCTTTCTTTTTATATTTTCCAGTAGAATAAATGACCTCACGTGTCAGAAGTGTTATAACATGTTTTTTCAATTCTTACCAATTGTTATTTTACGTTGAGAAGAAAGTTAAAAACTTATGCAGTATTTTCACACACGTATTTACACGTAACGTATAAATATATTTATATGATTTTAATCTGACATGTCTGAACATAAAGTAACTAAACTCAAAGCAAAACCTATGTATGATATAGATATTCTTCCTCTGCCGACCGTTGGTTAGCTGACATTTTGTACATCTTCAAAATTAGTACAACCGACCGACTGTGTTCTACCAACTGCATGATCACATAAACTATGTACAACCATCTTGTATAAAAGTTCTAAAAACCTATCCATATTCTGTGAAACGCTACCAGTCAGACTAAATCCTACCCTACAACCTCCGTACAGTTGGAGTAGGGGTCGAGTCATAATGCTCCCCTCACTCGAATTGAACTAATAATTCAATATCATTGTCCGAAACCAATCAAATTATTTTACATTAAACATCGTTATCATTTGAATGGATACCATATGTATGTGATAGATATTTAGAAATAATATATCTTACTATATATTACCAATAATATATTATAAATCAACAAGTATTAGTAAATCAATCAATCACAGTGATATGTAGTATGTGGTGATGTCATATAATCATTCCTATTAATAATCTAAGTATTATGCGTATTGTAAATCAGAATTAACATATTAATAAATATGTTATATTATGAACACATTGATGAAAAATGTTAATATATTTATATTATGAACATATTGACGAAAAAATGTTTGATGGAGAATTTATCTGTAATTATGGAGTTAAAGTTTCGAGGCTAATTAAGATATTTTATATGGGTAAAATAATATGATGACTGTAGATTTAAAGCTAATAAACTATGATGGTAAAATTTTTTATCATTTTGTGGTAGATATTTTCTTATTGAGAAAATAAAAAGGAAAGGAAGTAGCAGAACTGAATAGGGAGGGTCGAATTAAAAAAAGAAAAAAAAGTAATCTCTATATTCTTTACTATGTCTTTCCCGGCTGATCACACAAAGTAATTCAGTTTGCTTAGAAATGAATTTTATATTCAATTAATTAGAAGAGTTAAAAATAAACTAACCATGTGTGACGTAATTGCATAGGTCAAACGTCTGAAGCAACAGTATAATATGATAAATATGAAGGGGTATAGTACGCACACTCTCTTAATTAAACAGCCGCGCGCTTAAGCCATGACTAATTTAACTCATTACTTAGTTATGCTGGCTTACTCATGGACAAAAACATTATGGACAAATATTTCAATTTCTTTCTTTCGCTGATGATGATGAAATGAAAACATTATTTTGAAAGAAAACTAGAAAAGGCTTGGGTTATGTTTTCCTTTACTTTTAAGAAAAAAGTTTACGTTTCTTTAAGAGAAAAGTTTATGTTATTACTTGCTACAATTTCATCTGATATTGTGTACTATCATATATTACAATACAATAGCATGCTTTAATTGTGTAATAAGCATCTCATTTCCTCTCTTATTTGAACGTCTCATTTTTTTTAAGTTAGAGGCTCATAAGAAGCATACATATAAGATTAGGGACAAGATAAACCCTATTCTAAATGTTTCGTGGCAGGTCCTGTAGTATTAGACATACAATACTACACTTAATTTCTTTTAAGAAAATATTTATATTATTTCAAATACTTTTCTCTCTTCTGTCTGATTATCGCTGCTCGCTAGATAATCAAGTCACTGGAATCATGCAAACACTTGTAAAACCAACACATCGCCAAAATTTCACCAAACTTGACAAAATCTCATCAATTTCTGTAAAATTCTTGCTTCTGGAACTTCATCGATCTCGACAAAATCTAAATGTCAAAATTTCATCGATCTTGAAAGAAATCTCATTGCCGTAGCTTCATGAAACTCGGCTTAAATCTCATCAATCGGAATCTCATCAATATCTACATGATATTTAAGAGTGGAAACTCCTTGAATTCGATGAATAACTCATTTACATAAAGTTGTTTTTATGTCATGACTTATAAATAAAACGTTCATAAACTAGACTTTTTTTAAAAAAACTAAAACACTAATTAATGGTTAAATTTCATATAATCAAAAATTACCGCATTTTAGCTCTTGAAATGTGACACTTTAATTAGATCAAGTGGAAACCGTGAGGAGGAGGTGAAACCGTGAAAGTAAAGACATAGCTAGACATAGAGGATAATACCACCCAATTAACAACAAAGTGTCCAAATCCAGAGGTAAACCTCACTTCGAGGTGGTCAGCTTTCACACACTCACAAAGTTGGATTAATTAAGTCATGCAGTCGTTCCTTAATTAGTCTTTGTTTAGTTTTAGTACTAATCCTTTTCCTCCTTAATTTCTCGCATGAATGGACACTCAATCCTCATGCTTTTTTGTTCAGCAATTCCATCTTTGGATATTTTCTTTAATATGCATTTTTCTCCATCGGGATTAATTTAAACTAGAGTTGATATCAAAATTCGCCATATTTTTAGATAGAAAAGGATTAAACTTGAACAATTTTAATTAACAGTCTACTGGTACAGTCAATTTCAGATTATAAGAGTGAATTTTCTTCTGTTTAATTAATATTGACCGGTAATAATTCCGAAAGCGAAATGATGCATCAAATTTTCTAAGAACATTATCATGAACTTTTTTTTTTTTTTTTACTTTAAAGTCCACACACTTAAACCATTTACAATTGACAGCACGATAATGAAATGTCTCATTATGCTAAGTACCATCTATATCATGTACTTTTAAGGTCGGGATTTTTACAGAAAATCTAATCTTATGAGATTGGAGAATGTTGATTGTATTTGTATGACTAAGAATAATTCATACCTGCTAACATTTTGTTTGTTTTGTATTTGTCTTTTATGCTAACATAACACACAGATATGGTTACATTTACAATTACAATTACAATAATAACATATATATATATATATTATTTGAGCTCTGATTAGTATTATCATACTACGTATTTTTCTATTAGAGACTGTTGATAGGGTATGGGCCATAAAGCCCATACAAGGTCAAGCATACCACGCGAGATGAGAACCCCCACCTTGCTTGACAGCTCACACATAGTACACACACGTGAGCCCCCGTGCTCAACACGTGCAACACGCATGGAGGAACACAACAGAATCCATGGAGACGCTCACACCAGATGAGGCTCCCAACAGGTATAAAGGAAGGAGAGCTTCCTCTCTCTTTCCTCAGATTCTCTCAACCTGTTACATAGATTTTCTCTCTCTAAAACACTCCAAATCTTACTTGGGCGTCGGAGCGGGCGACGGCCGAACGCCGCCCGCCTGAGCTCACGTTGCTCATCGTGCAGGTACAGAAAGAAGGTCATCACCTTGGTGGAAGTCCAATCTACACCGGAAATCCAGAACCATATCATTGGCGCCGCCTGTGGGGAGCGCTGATCTATCTCGCTCACGCAGCTCAATTCACTGAATTAAGTTCGATCGAGCAGACCCCAATAGCAGAGGGGACCATCCTTGATGTCACGCCACCGGCAAACCCACCCGTGTGGCACACCGACCAAGAGCCCATGACTCCGGAGATGTTTCAGGTCATGATGGCTCCGTTCTTAGCATCCCAGAAGAAGGTGCTGTCAAAACTTTAGTCCTTGGAAGAGAAGGAGGAAGCCCGACAGCTCGGCCAGAAGATCGCGCCGACAAAGCTGAATTTCGACGACGAGGAGCAAGAAGTGGTGTCGCACCTCCCGGCGAAGAAGCAGACCCAGAAGAAAGGCAGCAACAACGATGCCGCCAGATCGGACGGGCGCGGATCCTGCCAGCATGGAGGGAGAGGCCAAGATCCAGATCTCCACGACGGGAAATCAGGCTATGTGTATTCCAACGCCGGAGAAGTTCACGTAGATGACAGGAGGCATAGAGATTATGAAGATCAACTCCCGGAGATCGAGAAAGGGTCACCGTGGGTGAAGAAGATCCGGCTCGCTGTGGCCGATCCCAAGACAAAGATCCCCCAAAACCTGGGCACGTATAGCGGTGCTGTCGATCCTGAGGATCACATGCACACGTTCATCACCAACATGTCGACATACGCCATCCCGCAGGCGATCTGGTGCAAGGCGTTTGCTACCACCCTCACTAGAGCAGCGCGTCTGTGGTTCAAGACTCTACCAGATGGCAGCATTGCCAGCTTCAAGATGTTGGAGGAAAAGTTCCTGCGCAGGTTCATGCAGAGGAAGCAGTTCACTAAGGAGTGCACCGACATCATGTCGATCCGCCAGAAGAGAGGAGAAAGTTTGTTCGAGTATTGGGAACGGGCCTCGAGCCTGGCCAACCAGGTGAAGAACCTCACCGAGAAGCTGATGATCGACTCTTTTGTGAAGGGGTTGATTCACAAGGAGATGAATCAGGAGTGCTATCTCCGCAAGGTGAAGACCTTGGAGGAGTTGATGGAACGCATTGAAAGCTTTTCACGTGTTGACGAGATGAACCTAGAAGGGGATGATGGCGGTTATGTCGCACGCAGCAAGAACAAGAAGAACACTGGTTCCAACATGCAACCGTCAAAAAGGTTGGTGGTGAGAAGTTCAACAAGTTGAAGGACACCTCCGTCACCCCGTTGACACAATCACCACGTGAGATCCTCAGTCTGGTAGCTGGCAAGAACCTGTTGGATGCCCCGAGCTGGATGAAGAAGCCAGCCAACATGAGGAACAAGGCGTATTACTGTGAATACCACAACGACCATAGACACGACACCAACGATTGCTACCACTTGCGTGCTGCAATTGAAAAGTGTGTGAGATCCGGACAACTCGCCCACTTCGCCAAGGAGGCCAGAGCCCGCAACAAGGCCACCTGGTCGACCGAAGCATCTGGACGGACGGATTTTTGAAGGGATACAAGAGGAAGAGCTCGGACTTCAGAACCCTCTCGTCCCAGCTTCAAGGGGAAGGAGGTGGCACGAGTAGGGAGGTATTCGGAAGATGAGGACGAGCATTATGAGAAGCGCCAGCGTGCAGACCGGGAAGACAACCCGGATGACAGCAGAAGGAAGTCAACAATTACCAACATTTACACCATCATAGGTGGAAGTGCAGGTGGCAAGACAGAATCCCAGAGGAAGGCTCGGTGTAGGAAGGTACCAGAACCAACACCGAGAGAAAGGAAGTTGGCGGAGGATGAAGTCATCACGTTCAGCTCAAAGGACCCAATCCCAGATCTTCCTGCTGGAGGTGATGCGGTGGTAATCCAAGTCCAGATTGCAGACAAGCTCATTCACTGGGTGTATGTGGATGGGGGCAGCTCAGCCGAGGTGATGTACTAGCACTGTTTCATGCAACTGGGCGAGGACATGAAGAAGAAGCTGAAGCCTACTGCCACCCCGCTCGTGGACTTCGCGGACTGGGAGATATGGCTAGAAGGTACAATTTACATCCCCATAACTGTTGGTGAACACCCATATAGCAAAACCATCGAGGTGGAGTTCATTGTGGTGAAAGCTAGCAGTCCCTACAATATGATACTTGGGCGTCCTGCACTAGCGCTCATGAAGGGGATAGTGTCGACCTTGCACTTGTTACTCAAGTTTCCAACCAAGGTAGGCATCGCTATGGTTAAAGGAGACCAGCAGAAAGGAAGGGAGTGTCACCGCATTGCTATTAGCAACAAGAAGAGGAATGTGGATGGCACGAGTGAAGAAGCAGGTCCAGGTTACCGCCGACGTGCTGTGGCCATGGTGACGACCGCAGCACTCACGAGGAAGAAGACACGGTAGGCGAGACTGCACCTGTCGAACTGGGGCGCAAGGGGAACCAGGTCGTACAGGTTGGAGTGTCTTTACCGAAAGACATGAAAGAGAGATTAGCCGCAGTGCTAAGGGATTATGCAGACGTGTTCGCATGCGAGTCCAGCAACATGACAGGGGTGTCAGAGGAGATCGGGTGCCAGGCCCTCAAGATCTCACCGGACTACAAGCATGTCGTCCAAGAAGCGAGCACTCTGCAAAGACAGGAACGAGGCAGTCAACAAGGAAGTGGACGAGTTGATCAAGTCGGGTATTCTGGTCAAGGTGAAGTACCCCACCTGGCTAGCCAACCCCGTCTTGTTAAAAAACCAAACGGATCGTGGAGGATGTGTATTGACTATACCAGCCTCAACAAGGCATGTCCTAAAGATTGTTACCCACTGCCAATGATAGACCAGAAGGTGGATGCATTGGCAGGGTACAAGGTGAAGTGTTTCCTTGATGCGTATAAAGGTTATCACCAAATCCCCATGAAGAAGGAGGATGTGGAGAAGACAGCCTTTATTACGGAGAGAGGAGCATTTGGATACCGGATGATGCCGTTCGGACTCAGGAATGCCGGAGCAACATACCAACGTGTGGTCGACAAAATATTTAAGGAGCAGATAGGGCGCAACTTGGAGGTCTACGTCGACGACATGGTGATCAAGAGCAGGGACTTCAACACGCTGACTGAAGACGTGAAGGAAACCCTGGAGCGTTTTCGAAGTACAGGTTTAAAACTCAACCCTCTCAAGTGCCAGTTTGGGGTCCAAGAAGGTTAATTCTTGGGTCACATGGTCACAAACGAAGGGGTACGGGCAAATCCAGACAAAGTCAAAGCGCTGCTGGACATGAAACCACCAAGGACAGTGAAGGAAGTGCAAAGTCTGAACGGCAAGTTGGCGGCATTGAACCCTTTCCTATCAAGAGCAGTTGAACACGCACTCCCTTTCTTCAAGGCGCTGGAAAAAAAAGTGTCAACAAGAAGGGAGATGTTAGCTAAGTACCTGAACAAGATGAAGCTTTCAACGACTTGAAGAAGCACCTGCATAGTTTGCCCTTGTTGACATCGCCTCAATAGGGTGAAACCCTCTACCTGTACGTGTCGGCTGGAGTGGAGACCGTCAGTGCAGCCCTTGTACAAGAAGAAAGTAAGGTACAGAAACCCATATACTTTGTAAGTAGAGCTTTCCAGGGAGCAGAAGCAAGGTACACGGGAGAAGAAAAGCTGGCACTGGCTGCGGTGCATGCAGCTCGACGGCTCAGACACTACTTCCAGGCGCATCCTGTGGTGGTGCTAACCAACCACCCCATGAAGGCCATCCTTACCAGACCAGAAGCATCAGGCCGGTTGGCTAAATGGGCAGTGGAACTTGGCGAACACTCCATCGAATACTCACCAAGAAAGGCCGTTAAGGGTCAAGTTGTCGCTGATTTCCTAGCATAAATGCCCCCAGAAGTGAAGAAAGCAACACCCTCACCTGAAACCAGCGCAGCTGGAGAAAAGAGGAAGCGAGCTCCAAGTGACGAGTGGCAGCTACATGTAGATGGAGCATCTGGTGTATAAGGTGCCGGCGCGGGTTTGGTTCCGACCGACCCAAGTGGAGTGAAAGTCACCTATGCATTGCGATTCGAATTCCCCGCATCAAACAATGAAGCTGAGTACGAGGCCCTGATTGCGGGAATGGAGATAGCAAAGAAGCTTGGAGCGAGGAAGTTGATGGCACATAGCGACTTAATGCTTGTGGCGAAACAATATGAAGGAGCTTACCTAGCTAAGGACCCTGGCATGATGAAGTACATGGACAAGGTGAGATTGTTGGCGTCGGAATTCGAGGAATTCGACATCATCAACGTACCAAGGTCAACAAACACCAGAGCTGACGCCTTGAGCAAGTTAGTATCCTCAACTCGGGAACACTTGAACAAGGCAGTGATGGTGGAAACCCTCACACACAGGTCAACTGACAGCAAGACGGTGGGAGCTGTCGATGTTGTTGAGGGAAAAAGCTGGATGAAACCGATGATGGATTTCCTTGCCAACGGAGTGGTCCCTGAATGCAGCAAGAAAGCCAGAAAGCTGAAACTCAACGCTCCTCACTATGCGCTGAAAGATGGAGTTCTGTACAGACGGGTTTTCTAGAAACTTGGTTGAGATGTCTCACCCAATCAGAAGCAATGCGAGTGGTTCGAGAGGTGCATGCAGAATGTTGCGGAAGTCATCAAGGCGGCAAAGCACTCGCATTGCGGATCACCAGAGCGGGTTACTATTGGCCTCGCATGAAGGAAGATATCAACTAGATGACCAAGAGCTGCAAGAAATGTCAAACACATGCAAATGTACCAAGGCTGCAAAGTGAGAAGCTGACGCCCATACAGTCTCCGTGGCCCTTTGCAATGTGGGGAATTGATATTGTTGGCCCTTTCCCAGCTGCAACAGGAAGACGTCGTTTTCTTGTCGTGGCAGTTGATTATTTCATCAATTGGGTCGAAGTCGAGGCACTGGTAACCATAACAGGGCAAAGGATGACGAGCTTTGTGTGGAAGAATGTGGTCTGCCGCTTCGGGATCCCACAAGTACTGGTCAGTGACAATGGCACTCAATTCGAAGGAGAAGTGTTCAAGGGCTGGTGCAGCAACATGGGCATAAAGCAGAAGTTTACATCAGTGGCTCACCCACAAGCCAATGGGCAGGTGGAAGTTACAAACCAAACTATCGTGCAAGGACTCAAGAAGAAACTCGAGCAGCGCAAGGGAGCATGGACAGAGGAGCTTCACAGCGTGTTGTGGTCATACAGGGTGACTCCTAGAACCAGCACAGGAGAGTCCCCCTACAGACTGTGTTTTGGCACTGAAGCCATCATACCACCTGAGATGCTTGTACCTACCCTGCGAGTGGAAAATCCTCTGCCAGCTGCAAGAAACGACAAGGGTTGAGGCAGAACCTGGAGGAGTTAGAGTATGAGCGAGAGAAAACATCGCTCAAAGAGGCAACCTACAAGTCTTGGATGGAGCAAAGATACAACAACAAGCTGCGACCTCGCAACCTAAAGGCTGGTGACCTGGCCTTGAGAAAGAATGAAGCAACAAGAGTGGAAGGACAACTCAAGTTGGATGCCAACTGGGAAGGCCCCTACCTTGTCGTTGAGGCGCTGGGAAAATAAGTATACAAGCTGGAGCACCTGGATGGGAGACCAGTTCCAAGAACCTGGCACATGAACAATCTCCGCAAGTATTACATGTAAGCGCAACATGGATCTCGTCTCCTCGCCTTACTTGTGATTTTTCCCTCGTTTTCTTCCTTTTTTCTTTTTGATGCAGTGGAGGATCCCAACAGAGGTCAGGCAACTCATTAGAGTTTGCAAGATGATCTTGAGGGAAGCCTCATGAAATGAAAAAAACCCACAACAGAGGTCAGGCAGCCTGATAAGGTTTGCAAGATGATCTTGAGGGTGACCTTTGTAGTCCCAGAACTTACAAGATGAATGCAATGAGAAGTATTTTTCAGTATATCTCACCAAGGTACGAACCAGTCATCTGGTAGATGTCTCTTTTCTCATTTTTTCTTTAAATAATGCACTGACACGAACCAGTCAACTAGTAGAGGTCATTTCTACTTGTTTTCTTTTTTTGTATAAAAAATGCAGTGACAACAAGAGCAAATATGGCCTGAAATAGAAGTGCAAGAAAATGGAGTTCAAAAACAAAACCAAAATAAATGCAAACAGTTTCAAAAAAGAAACTTGCATCCAAAAAAAGGGCTATGATGCCTTAACCATAAAAAACAAGTTGAAGACTGAATTCAACTTGTTACATGGTGCAAAGGGCTACATGATGGAGACGTGAATCATGCCCATAAATTTGCAACAAATAAAAGCTTGTTAAAGCAAGAAAAACAAACAAGTAATAAACGCTTGTGCTAATTAGAAATATCCCAGAAATACGAATTCAAAATATTCAAAGGGAATAAAAAGATGGCACAAGCGCCATAAAAAGAGCATGCAAGCTCATCAACCAGTCCAGAATAAAGCAAAAGTAAAAAAACGCCTCCACCATCTTGTCTTCTACTTGTTATCAGAGGCAGAGGGAGCTGGCTGGTCTGGCTGCCACTTCATCAGGTCCTCCAAGACCAAGTCAGGACCAAGGGTGGAGAAGTATTCCTGGAAGTCATACTGCTGGAAGGGGCGTGCACACGACCAAGCTGGACCTTCATCTCAGCATCATCTGGCACATTGGCCATGATGTGATCAGCTTCAGTTAGGGCCTCATCTAGAAGACGCCTGGCCACCGGGCTCTGATCCACACTGGCCCTGATCTTGCTAAAACCCTCATCCCTGAGCCAAACTCTTGTCCTGAGATGCTCCCCAATAACAGAGTCACGCTGGTCCAACTGACCACGCAGAGAAGCACTCACCCCATGCTCCAACTCTAAGTCTGCATCCAGAGATTTGATCTTGATTGCCAGATCCTGGTTGGCCGTCATTGCCATGTTCAGCTTCTCGTTTGTCTCTTTGTTCTTGTCAGTAAGACGAGCTACCTCCTCATTCAGACCCAGCTTGGTCTCAAGCAGTTTCTCTTTATCAAACTGAAGTTGGGCAAGAGCCAGATCCTTCTCCCTGGCCAGCTCGCGAATCCTAGCAATATTGGCATCTGCCTTGTCAAACATTTCCTTCGCCTTGCCAAGGTCCCCTCCAAGATCCCTCTCCCAAGCTTGGACAGCAACAGCAGCACACAGACCCTGTCCAACAAGCAAAAGAAAAGTAAAGAACAAGGACACAAAGAGAACAAAAACAAAGTAAAACAGAAGAAGCCAAGGGATACCTCCATAGCTGTAGCAGCCATCCTATCTCCTATGCTGCTCACCCCTGACAGGTTGATGAGTGGATTGGCACGCCAAGATTGCATATGGTCATCAGGGATGGATTGCAGCAGGAGTTGACGAAGAGAAGCTGTAGGACAGACTTGTGTCTCAGGGGCAGGATTCAAAGGCTTCTCTCCCGACACATGACCAAGTCCTCCCAGCAAAGAGGCTATACATTCCTCCGGATGAGGATCCTTGGCAGGGTGACGCATCTCACCTTGATCCACCTCCACCACGTCCTCTGACTTGGTGGCCTCCAACATGTCCTGCACCTTGGACTCATCCAACATGTTCTCTGTCTTGGCACGAGCCTACTTACCACCAGTATCTGATGAAGATGAAGGCCTTTTCTTGGAATAAGATGGAATAAGATGGTATGTCGCTAGTCAAGTCAATCACTCCAACAGGCAACCCCTCTCCTGCTCCTCTGCCCAGGCCCCGATTCAGACGAGACGGCCGGCGTCTGGTTCCCGCAGAGGCAGGAGGTTCAACTTGAGTAGGGGAAACTACATTACAAAAAGAAGGAACGAGATAAGAATTTAGTAACCGCACAATGACATTAACAACATAAAGGTGAGATACTTACACACAATGAGAGGCTCCGTCACTGTTTCGCAAGTCATGGGAAGGAAGGACATCCCAAATCCCTGCAAAAGAGCATCACGGTACAAGTAGTAAGCAGGAGTGGGATTCTTCCTCAGCAAGTCGACGGAAGCGCGCAAAGGGACCATTTCTCCCTCATCAGGAGACTTAGTGCGGCAGCGGAGGGGCCCGAGCGGATAGATGCTCGAATTTTCACCAAAAACCAAGGACTTCTTCACAAATGCAAACTTGCGAGTCCAATCAACCCGAGTCGGCAACTCGGTCACCATCCTGGAACCCTTCCAATTCTTCAAGAAAAACCAACTAGGTGGCTCGTTGCATGGATGATAGAAGGCGCGAAACAGCTGGTGAGTCGGCTCAACCTTGTGGACCCTGCACAGAACCTCAAAGCCCACCAAGATGCGGACTTAATTTGGGGTTAAGAGCGAAAAGTTCAGATCGTAAAACCCTGCTAGAAAAAGGGGGAAAGCGGGAAAAAGGGGGAAAGCGGGAAACGCAGACCACAATGGTCAAAGCATTCCAAGTAAACCACACATAACCCATCCTTAACTTGGTCAGCCGATACATCAGCCGCCGGCAAGGCAAAATATTCAGCAAGATCCACTTGAACGGGATCTGCTTCCTCAGGAAGAAGAGCATTAGCCTGCATAGAGGCCACAGTTTCACAGCGGCAGCGAAGAAGCGACAACTCCGCCTCGGTAGTAGTATAGAAAAGGGTTTCAATGGTGCTCTTCATCATGGAGGGAGAGAAGGAAACAAAAGAAAAAATTTGGAGAAAAAACAGAAGTAAGAAGAAAGAAATAAAAAAGCTGAAAAAGGCAGCTTAAATAGGTTGAAAAGAGGCGTGCCTTTTCACTACGAAAAGACGCGTCACATCAATGATAGATTGATGAGAGGACAGGCTAATAAATGATGTCTTTTCTCGAAAAAAGACATGCCCTTTCTCTGAGACACGTCAAAGCGACATGACCGTTCAGAAAAGATGAACCGCCAAAACAGAAGCAAAGGAAATTGCTATCAAGATGAAGCATGTCAACATGTCTCACTACTCCAACATATTCAGAAGTTTCATCACAAGTTCCACAAGGCCATAGCTGTTTAAACACATCAGACCGACGCCCACGACCAACACAGCAAATAGTCCTGCACCATGAGAACCATGGACAAGACTAGGGGGGACTTGATAGGGTATGGGCCATAAAGCCCATACAAGTTCAAGCATACCACGCGAGATGAGAATCCCCACCTTGCTTGACAGCTCATACATATAGTACACACACGTGAGCCCCCGTGCTCAACACGTGCAGCACGCATGGAGGAACACAACAGAATCCATGGAGACGCTCACACCGGATGAGGCTCCCAACAGGTATAAAGGAAGGAGAGCTTCCTCTCTCTTTCCTCAGATTCTCTCAACCTGTTACATAGATTTTCTCTCTTTAAAACACTCCAAATCTTACTTGGGCGTCGGAGCGGGCGACGACCGAACGCCGCCCGCCTGAACTTAGGTTGCTCATCGTGCAGGTACAGGGAGAAGGTCATCACCTTGCTGGAAGTCTAATCTACACCGGAAATCCAGAACCATATCAACTGTCAACAAGCATAATGATTTAGTAAGATATATGATAGATTAGTAACTTTGATAAATTAAATAATGAGTAAAGTCTATAATTGATCATCGAACTTTGCTAAAATTTCTCTTTTGATCAGTGAACTATTTTTTGTCCAATTTTGATCATCGTACTATACAAATGTTCCAAATTTGATCATTTCTGTTAAGTTGGGTGTTAAGTATCTAACGGTGCAACTATTCATAGGGGTAAATTGGTCTAGTTAGATTAGCAAATAAAGATAAAAGAAATTATACATTTTTTCATCAAGGAAATATAAGGGCTTAGTTTCATAATAATTTCGCTAAATATGTTACTGCTCTTTTCATCTTTCAATCTCAACCGACCATACTTTTAACAGAAACAATGTAAGTGGGATGGACAAAATCTAAGGCGGAGGCAATTAGGAGAACAACACAAAACCAAAGCTGCCATATAACACGATGATGATCTCATATTTGGAGGAGCAAAACTATTCAGCTTACAATGCATTATTCTCTCAATATATTTATAATTATTTTTGTTGCGATTAACTTGTGTTTTGCTTAACCATTATTAATTAATTTCAAAGAAATGAATTCTCGCGCACGACTGACGGTTAAATTGAAATTTACTTGGTAATTTCTAAACTACCTCTGTAAACATGAATGATTTATAAAAGTTATAAATAAAAAAAATTTTAGTATAGTTAATTGATGAGGGTGACATATCTGTACTATTCATTAAAAGACAAAAAATTAGAATTTTCAAAACATTTTGAATTATTTTTTGAAGTAACCAGGTAATTACACATCAGCATGTTATTTTTCTCTTTTAATTTTTTTGGCAATTGATACATGCAGTCCAACATTACTTACACAATCCGTATTTGTATTGAAAGTTCCTGATATACCCTTATTTATGAGAACCACATTTACTTTTAAATAAATACTGAGGATATTAATGACACTTTATGAAAAATACGGATTGCATAAGTAAATACTGGATTACATATAATAATGCCTATTTTTTTCTTTTAGTTAGATTAATTAATTAATTAATTAATTAAAGCAAACAAAAATGTTAATTTCTAAACCCTTCTCTTCCTCCTTTTTAAATACTTCATCAATCTCTCTATCAGTTACGAAAATGGTACAAACGTGCATTACATTTTCCTGCAATTAATTAATTAAGTCAAACAAAAATTTTAACTGCTAAACCCTTCTCTTTCTCTCTTTTTCAATATTCATTAATCTCTTTATCAGTTTTAAAAATGGAACCACAAGCACATAACATTTTCTTGCACTTAATCAAATCTATATCTATAATCTATAACCCCTTTAAAACAAAATATTTTTTTATCATGTGTCAATTTTCTAGCTTTTTGAATTTTTTCCAGTTTAAATTAAGAGCTGTCAAAATACTATCGAACCCGAAAACCCGACTGATTATACCGAACCCGAACCTGCAATAAGACCCGAATAGTGATACCTGTTTAATGACCCGAATCTGAATTACACCCGATACGCCCAAACCCGAACTAAAAGTTTCAAACCCGATAGGACCCGTATTCGTACAGAACCCAAACCCGAATCCGAACCGAACCCGAACCCGAAAAACACCCAAAATCCAAAAATATCCGAACTTGGTCTGAAATCAAACCTGAAAAACACTCAAACCTGAATAACACCCGATCCAAAAGTATCTTAACTGATTTTCACCCTATAATTTGGACTTAAATCAAATGATGCCCAAATATTATGATTATATTAATTTTTTAACATTTTATTATTATTCTACAAATATTTTTTTTTATATTAATTATTAATATTTTAGTATAACTACCATTCACCAAATAAATTGAAGTGAACTAAACTATATTGAATTGAATTGGTCTACGAATAAGTTGAAGAGTAAAATAATGGCTTATTCATTGTTTCAATTTAATCAAGTTCAATTCAGTTTAATTAAGTAAAAATGTAATATTTAATTTTTTTTGTCATATCATTTTACATAGTTTAATTCAACTCTAAATCTCTCTGTTGATTAAAAGTAATTAAATTTGACATGAACGAAAAGTCAACTAATATTGGTCGTGTAAGATAAAATACTAAAACTGTAATTGATCTAATAACTATTATATATTTAAATTAATAAATTAATTTTAATATTATTATTACAAAGTTATATGTTATTACTTATTATAGTATCCGTGGATATAAGTTCTCAATATATAGTTTTGAAACAATAAAGAAAAAAACTTTTGGGCACAAACTTAATTCAGGTATATAATATATGTTTATCGAATGTTTAAGATGAATAAATTTTATGTTCATTATAAGTTCATAATACTAAGTTCTTTCATAACACAGTTAGGGAAAGAAAGAGTAGAATGAGCATTACCAAAATTAGAGACTCCAATGATGTCTGGTTAGATGATTTTGCAGAAATTGAGAATGAAGCCATCTGATGAGCCCTAAATATACTCTTCTTTTGATAACATTTGAGATCTAATTTGGGTAGCATTTGGTGCAAAGTAAGGAGCTTTAAAGCTAAACTTGTGAAAGTTACGTTTTGAAGAACAAGTGATGCACTAATATTTTGAAGCTTGATTTTGGAAATGTTTTCAAAGGAATTAGAGCATATGGATCATACCATTGGATTCCTCTCATCAAGAGCTTCGAAATGGACTACTAAAAGATGCAAATCGGATCAACGGTTAAAGTGCGCGGCCCTTCACAAAAGTGCGCGGAGTGCCGCGCGGCCCGTGCACTGCATTCTATAAATACCCCTTATCTCCCCCAAGAGCAAAAAAAAACGGCCACAACCATGTAGAGCTCCATTTTTCTTCATCTTTCTTTCCCTTTTCTTCCATTCCTTTCCATTAGATTAGTAGTTTGATTCCATGTATTGTAGTATAGCTTAGTTTGATCCTTGGGAGCATTTGAATTCATTCCCTTGAAACTTTGAGGGCCTTGTATGCTTAAACTTGAGATTTGGATTATCATTTGATGAACTTGAATTCTTGTGCATGAATGTTGTTCAATCTTGCTTAATTTGTTATGGGCTTTGTGTTTTATATCAATTGCATGCTCCATAGTCATTAATTAGGTTAGCTTGGTTAGAGTAATTTAGTGTGATGATGATGGTGACTTAGCATAATGGTAGTGTAATCTCTAGTTGTTAGATTAATGACTATGGAAGGGGTTGAGTGATGACAATTTCTTCCCCTTGTTGTGTGATTGTAGTTAAGGAATGCCATGATAAATGTGAGTTGTTAGAAGTGGAAATCTTATGAACTTGCATGATTAATCAATTATGTGTTTGGGTAAGGATTGAATGTTATCATTGGTCCCCCTAATATGTGATTGTATACTTGAGTTGAAGATTCCTTTTTAACGTATGATTGTTATCAACTAATAGCTAGAATTGTGGGTAGAACGTTATCGTTCACTCCAATATCATTAAGTAGCAAAGTAGGAGTCGAGACATATATGCTATCATCGTCTTGGTTCTTGCTAGTTATCAAATGTCTTATTTGTATGCTCTCGCTATTGCGGGTGTGTGAGTAAGTTTGTCTCTCTCTAATCCTAATACCATTGTTGAGTTATCTATGATGTTATCATCTAGGTGAATCAACAATGAGAGCTTTTGAGTGGTGTTATCATCCATTCTAGCTACATTCGAGAGAATGATGTTTTCATCCTTGACAAATGGTCTAAACTTCCTTGTAATTGCATTTGCTCGGTGATAAGTCGATAGTTGGATATTGAAGTCATTTGCCTCCCAAGGCCTCATAATCCTAGTATCATCCCCTTAGCTTAGCTAATGATAGTTTAGTTTACTTTCATAGTGTAATCAAAACCAACCTCAAAAACCCCCCTTGTTTACATTGCTTTCTATATAATATATAAGTATGCTTATTTTCTACTTTAAAACACTCTTACAAATCCCTTCTCCTTGTGGTTCGACCCCTACTTCCCACTATCTACTCTCTAGTAGTTAGAAGTTGTAGGTGATTTATAAATAGTATTTTGATCTCGCGGAGTCCCATTTAACGACGTGGGAAATCGCTTGTCAAAATTGGCGCCGCTGCCGGGGAGAAGGCGTATTTTGTTTTTGTGTTTCATCGTAGATTCTAATTCTAGTTGTAGTTTTTCAAAAAAAAAAAAAAAAAAAAAAAATCGATTTTCTTGAAGTGTGTATTGCTTGAGTGCTTTTGTGGACGACACCATTTGTAGTGTGTACCGATCTAGAACTCTTGCACTACAAATTTCAAACTTTTATTATTATGTTTACTTTGAGTAGGAAAGATTATGTAGAATTCCTTGCCTTTAATGAGGAAAGGATTAGGAATAATAAGGCAAGCTCGAGTGATACTTACAAGTCAACTAATTTTTCCGAGCCTTGCAATTTTGACTCATGTGATGAGCACTACAATAATGAAATGTCTTTTGGTTCTTCATACCAAAGTGACTATCATGATAAGTGCTATAATGAGGAGAGAGTTGGTTTTCAAAGTCAAGAAAGATATAATCCATACTACAATTCTTATGAGCCACAAGGGAGTGATCATTTGAATTATGGATATCTAGATGGAAACCAACCCTATGAGTACCAAGACATGCCCCCACTTTGTTGGGATATGCCTCAAGAGAAAGATCCGATAGATGATGAAAGAAATCGGCGTTTTGAAAATCTTGAGAGGCGAATGCATGAAATGGCCGTAGAGGTAAAGCTCTTGGTAGCTCAATCTTTAGAGGAAGATTCATCCCAATTGGAACTTAATAAAAATGTTTCGGTGAGTAATTCCACCGTTATGTATGAGAAAGAAGTTCAATGGGATGAGGAGTTGTGTGTTGACTCAAGTGAATTAGAGAAGGAGATGATCGCTATTCTTGAATTTTTACCATCACCATTATCATCCTTACCTCTACATACTACACAAATTCCCCAACTTCCCAAACCATTAGAGGAGCCAAGTAGGTTGTTTGAAGAAGTACCATCCTACATAGAACCTATTCCAAGTACTTTGGTTAGTGAAATCACCTCTTTGTATGAGGAAGAAGTTCAATGGGATGAGGAGTTGGTTTTTGAGTCTATTGAAGTAGAGAGTGAGGTGGTTGTTCTTGAATATTTACCATCGCCATTGTCTTCACCACCTCCACCCATACTACCAATTCCACCACTTCCATTAGTTTTAGAGGAGATTAGGAGTCCATATATATACATACTTCCAATCATCCCTGCTCTTCCAAGACTTCAACCATACAATCCTCCTCTTAAACCTCCCCGACTTTCCTTTACCTTCCATGTGAGAGTGAGGAATTTTAATCTTTTGTTATTTGAATAACATTAGGGTCGTGACGACGACCTTAAAAATACGTAGTTTCTCTTGAGGCACCCATTCTACAATTGGGATGAACCTCCTATGTCGTGTCGACGACGTTAAATAAACCGATTTTGATCGTAACTCCACGATTTTCTTTTTCTTTTTCTCCTCTTGTAGGTGCTTATATAAAAAAAAAAAAGATGCTTATTTTTAGTTTATTTGATTTTTCGTTTGTTTTTAAGATTTTACACTTTGGTAGTGTTTTGATGCAGGAAATTTGGACGCAAAGGGGAATGGAATTTTTATAAAAAAAAAAAAAAAGAAAGAAAGAAAGAAAGAAAAGAACAGCAGAAAAGAAAAAGAAAAAAAAAAAAAAAAAAAAAAAAAAAAAAAAAAAAAAAAAAAAAAGACCGCGCGGGCCTTTGTTAATCAGAAAAAAGTGCGCCTACCACCGCGCAGCCTGCGCGGTGTTTACTGGAGGGGTATTTCACCCTATATTTGCACAGCCCTTTGTTGACTGTCCTACCTAGTGCACAGACCGTGCACTTTGGTCTGACTTTCTCCCTTTTTTGTTGACTTTGACCAACACAATAAAAAATAAAACAAAACCTCTCTCCCCTCTCCCCAATCAACCGTCCACCACTCCCCTCTTCCAACACCATCACCGGCGGCCGTCAGACCCCATTCACCACCACCATCCCCGCGTCTCCACCAGCCAGCTCCCCGCCATCTCACCACCGCTGAACCGCCGGCGAAGATCACCACCGCCTTGTCCTCGCCAACACCCATCTCCACCCATCATCCACCTTCCACCATCATCCCCACTGAACCACCAATCGCCCAGACCACTTTGCTCCGATCACATCTGCCGCCGGCCACCAGACATCGCCGCCACCGACATCACCTATCCCCACGTTTCTCGTCGGCCGATCTCCACCCACCACCACCCCTATTCGGCCGCCACTGCTCGTCGGATCGTGTACCACCACCACTCAACCATTATCAACATAACTCCCATTACCGTGATTCCCGATCAACACAATCACTGTTTCCGCATCTCCAGTCACCGTGATTCCATCTCTGGCGCCGTTCAGATCCTCCACCACCGCCTGCCGATTCCACTGTCCCAACGACCTCCATCTCTTCACCGCCCTGCAACTTCCCGATACCACCACCAGGCATCAGCTGCTGAACCCATCTCCTGACCGCCATTGCAACTCCCCCACCGGCTAGCACCATTCCAGTCACAAGCCGTCTGCAACCCACCAGCTCACCGCCACCTGTCTGGACTCTCCCCTGAGCCGTCGTTGTGTCTCAACCGACCGTTCACTACTGATTTGAGCCATATCGAGAGAACCGTACTGGTACATCCTCTGCTGGCTCTTACTTTCGATTATTTTGCTTTTGATCCTGTGTGAGGATTTGCCTTATATTAATGGTGTCCGTACATGTGCATCGGCTTGCCGCCACTAGTTATAGTCGTTGTGTTGAAATTTTTGATGCTCTCATGGTTTGAGCAGTAGTATCTTGTGCTTTTAGTGGTGGTTTAATGTGTACTCCCCATGAATACTCCATCTCCCTAGTTTGCATTGCTCTAAAACATTGAGGACAATGTTTAGTTTAAGTGTGGGGGAGGATTTAGTATTTACATTTTGCTTAGTTTCTTATTGTACAAGTGCACTTCTTTTGAAAGAAAAATGAGTGAAAAGCCCGGATAGGTCAAAACATTAAAAAGGCCTAGGCAAAAGTGAGAGGCTTGTGCGGAAAAATGAGCGGCTGGGTATAACCTAGGCAAAAGGAGAGTGTGCGAAAAAAGAGGCTAGGTATAACCTAGGCAAAAGGAGAGTGAGCGGAAAAATGAGAGGCTAGGTATAACCTACGCAAAAGGAGAGTGAAAAAAAAAAAAAAAGAAAAAAAAAGAGAAAAAAAAAAGAGGGGCTATGTGAAAACCGAAAGGCGCATAGGCAAAAGGAGAGGTAAACTTGCTCTTGTTTCAGTGGTCTCATTTTGATGAACTTTTTGTGATGTATTTTGAGGTCTCTTTTTGGTAAGGTTGTGTCAAGGAAATTATTTGCTTTGTACTTGTAATTTTGGCACACTCTTTACTATATGATGATATTGGGGGTTGGGTAGAACTTTCATTAGGATTAGAATATGAGACATGATTCTTGTGTTTTCATCTTAAGGAAAGTTTGTATTTTGTAAAGATCTCAAATGTCTTGTTGTGAAATTGATAGGAGTATGCACTTAAACTTTAATCGTTCTTTCTCGAGGACGAGAAAGGTTTAAGTGTGGGGGTATTTGATGAGCCCTAAATATACTCTTCTTTTGATAACATTTGAGATCTAATTTGGGTAGCATTTGGTGCAAAGTAAGGAGCTTTAAAGCTAAACTTGTGAAAGTTACGTTTTGAAGAACAAGTGATGCACTAATATTTTGAAGCTTGATTTTGGAAATGTTTTCAAAGGAATTAGAGCATATGGATCATACCATTGGATTCCTCTCATCAAGAGCTTCGAAATGGACTACTAAAAGATGCAAATCGGATCAACGGTTAAAGTGCGCGGCCCTTCACAAAAGTGCGCGGAGTGCCGCGCGGCCCGTGCACTGCATTCTATAAATACCCCTTATCTCCCCCAAGAGCAAAAAAAAACGGCCACAACCATGTAGAGCTCCATTTTTCTTCATCTTTCTTTCCCTTTTCTTCCATTCCTTTCCATTAGATTAGTAGTTTGATTCCATGTATTGTAGTATAGCTTAGTTTGATCCTTGGGAGCATTTGAATTCATTCCCTTGAAACTTTGAGGGCCTTGTATGCTTAAACTTGAGATTTGGATTATCATTTGATGAACTTGAATTCTTGTGCATGAATGTTGTTCAATCTTGCTTAATTTGTTATGGGCTTTGTGTTTTATATCAATTGCATGCTCCATAGTCATTAATTAGGTTAGCTTGGTTAGAGTAATTTAGTGTGATGATGATGGTGACTTAGCATAATGGTAGTGTAATCTCTAGTTGTTAGATTAATGACTATGGAAGGGGTTGAGTGATGACAATTTCTTCCCCTTGTTGTGTGATTGTAGTTAAGGAATGCCATGATAAATGTGAGTTGTTAGAAGTGGAAATCTTATGAACTTGCATGATTAATCAATTATGTGTTTGGGTAAGGATTGAATGTTATCATTGGTCCCCCTAATATGTGATTGTATACTTGAGTTGAAGATTCCTTTTTAACGTATGATTGTTATCAACTAATAGCTAGAATTGTGGGTAGAACGTTATCGTTCACTCCAATATCATTAAGTAGCAAAGTAGGAGTCGAGACATATATGCTATCATCGTCTTGGTTCTTGCTAGTTATCAAATGTCTTATTTGTATGCTCTCGCTATTGCGGGTGTGTGAGTAAGTTTGTCTCTCTCTAATCCTAATACCATTGTTGAGTTATCTATGATGTTATCATCTAGGTGAATCAACAATGAGAGCTTTTGAGTGGTGTTATCATCCATTCTAGCTACATTCGAGAGAATGATGTTTTCATCCTTGACAAATGGTCTAAACTTCCTTGTAATTGCATTTGCTCGGTGATAAGTCGATAGTTGGATATTGAAGTCATTTGCCTCCCAAGGCCTCATAATCCTAGTATCATCCCCTTAGCTTAGCTAATGATAGTTTAGTTTACTTTCATAGTGTAATCAAAACCAACCTCAAAAACCCCCCTTGTTTACATTGCTTTCTATATAATATATAAGTATGCTTATTTTCTACTTTAAAACACTCTTACAAATCCCTTCTCCTTGTGGTTCGACCCCTACTTCCCACTATCTACTCTCTAGTAGTTAGAAGTTGTAGGTGATTTATAAATAGTATTTTGATCTCGCGGAGTCCCATTTAACGACGTGGGAAATCGCTTGTCACCATCAAATATTATTCTGAGCTTCATCCTGCAGAAGATAACCCATCACAGAGCCATTTCTGTGCTCATTTTTTGACTCAGATCCCATGCCTTATTACTAGAGAAGATAATGAGCAATTGATTAAACCAGTCTCAGTTGATGAGCTTAAAGCCATTGTTTTTTCTCTTAATAAGCAAAGTAGCCCTGGCCCTGATGGATTTAGTGCTCAATTTTATATTAAAAGTTGGGACATCATCTACATGGATTTATTGAGGGCTGCAAATGATTTTTTGTCCAGTGCTAATATTCCAAAGGGGATTGCAAGTACCTGGATAGCTATTATACCTAAAATAGATATCCCCTCATCTTTTAGTGATTTTAGACCTATTAGTCTCTCTAATGTTGCTAATAAAATTTTCTCAAAGATACTTATGGAGAGATTAAAACCCTACATGCAAAAAATCATTTCTCAACACCAAACTGCCTTTTTAAAAAATAGGGACATTTCAGACAATGTTTTATACTTAAAGGAAATGGTTAGATTTATTGACAAAAAGGGTAGAAATTCTAATTGCATTTTGAAACTTGATCTCAGAAAGGCTTTTGATAGGGTATGCTGGAAATTCCAAACTAGTATTCTCATTAAATTTGGGTTCCATGGAAAATTTATTTTCTGTGTTATAAAGAATCTGTCAAATGCATGGTTTTCTGTGTTAGTAAATGGTAGTCTAGTAGGTTTTTTCCAGGCTACAAGAGGTATCAAACAAGGTGATCCACTTTCTCCTTTCCTCTTTAATATATTTTCTGAAGCATTTACTAGGAGTCTGGCATATATTTTTCACATACGAAGTCTACAGTATTATAATCTTCCCAAATCTGCTTCTGTGATTTCTCATTTGACTAGAGCTGGCAAAATATTACCGAACCCGAAAACCCGACCGATTATACCGAACCCGAACCCGAAATAAGACCCGAATAGTGATACCTGTTTGATGACCCGAACCTGAATTACACCCGATACACCCAAACCCGAACTAAAAGTTTCAGACCCGATAGAACCCGTACCCGAACAGAACCCAAACCCGAATCAGACCCGAACCCGAACCCGAAAAACACCCAAAATCCAAAAACACCCGAACTTGGTCTGAACCCAAACCTGAAAAATACCCAAACCTGAATAACACCCGATCCAAAAGGTACCTAAATTGATCTTTGCCCAATAATTTGGACTTAAATCAAACGATACCCAAATATTATTATTATTTTAATTCTTAACTTTTTATTACTATTCTACTAATATATTTTTTATACTAATTAATAATTAGTGTAGCTACTAGCTACCATTCACCAAATAAACTGAAGTGAACTAAACTATATTGAATTGAACTGGTCTACGAATAGGTTGAAGAGAAAAATAATGGCTTATTCATTATTTCAATTTAATCAAGTTTGAAGTCAGTTTGATTAATAAAATAATGTTTACTTTTTTTTGTCATATCATTTTATATAATTTAATTCAACTCTAAATCTCTCTATTGATTAAAAGTAACTAAATTTGACACGAATTAAAAGTCAACTAATCTTGGTTGTGTAAGATAAACTTGCAAATACATATATAGTAACAACATTACCTATAAAGATAACTTAAGAGTTAAAAAAAATACTAAAACTATAATTGACCTAATAACTATTATATATTTAAATTAATAAATTTATTTTAATGATATGCTTATTACAATGTTATATGTTATTACTTATTAGTCTCTGTGGATATAAGTTATCATTATATATCTTGAAACATTAGATAAAAAAAATTTTGGGCACAAACTTAATTCTACTATATAATATACATTTATCAAATGTTTAAGATGAATAATTTTTTTATGGTCATTATAAGTTTATAGTTCAAAATAAAATAAATTTTAATTAAATGTGTTTTAAAGTGATCTTGACCGAGTATATCTTAATCAAACTCGACTCAAAAGAGATTATATCCGAATTGTATCTGAAATTGAACAAACTAAAACCAAATCTAATCCAAACCCGAAAGGAAAAATCCAAATCCGAATCAAATCCGATATTTTTTTCAAAACAACTGACGAGACCCAAAACCGAAACAATGAAATCCAAACCCGAACCGAAACCGATAATTTTTCAAAAGACCCGATGGGACCCGAACCCGAAAAAACCCGATCAAGACCCAAACCCGAATAAAAGCCATATACCCGAACTATACCCGAATCCGTTGGGTGTCACCCAATCCCGACCGATAGACCCGTTTTGCCAGGTCTACATTTGACATATGCTGATGATACAGTTATTTTCATGCAAGCTAGTAAGCCTAATTTGCTAAAAATGAAAGCTTTTTTGGCTGTTTTTGAGTGTGTGTTTGGACAAAAAATCAATTATGAAAAGAGTGACTATTTTGTTAGCAAGCATGCTACTGTGGCCAAAATCAGAGAAATAGACACTATTTTATGCATGAAAAAAGGAACTTTCCCATTTAAATATCAAGGAGTTCCCATTTTTTCTGGCAGAACAAAAAACATTTACTTTCAGCCAATCTTGGAGATGATTGATAGGAAAGTTCATAACTGGAAAAATAAATGGTTGTCTACAGGAGCCAAAATGATTTTGATAAATTCCTGTCTGTATTCTTTGCCACAGCATATTTGGTCAGTGATGAAACCAACCGTTCATGTGATTAAACAAATTAGGAAAACAATGTCTGTCTTCTTTTGGGGTTCTGTAGATGATAGGCCAAAAAAAGTCTGGAAAAACTGGAATTCCTTGTGTTTCCCTATTGCTGAGAATGGACTTGGGTTCAGAAATTTAAACACTATTGTCAAAACCTTCTCAGTAAAGCTATGGTGGAAATTTCAGAATTCCCATTCCCCCTGGACCAATTTCTTAGCTTCTTTACCAAAATCATCCCAGATTTCCCAAACTTGGAACATAATCTGTGAAGTAAGCCAATTCTGTGAACAACACACTAGGGTTATACTGGGCAGAGGAGACTGTAATTTCTGGGAATCCAACTGGTCAGGGGTAGGAATCTTATCTGACATACTGAATCCTCAAATGATAGACATTCCCATGGACAACACTGTGGCCCAATTTGTACAGAATAGACATATCACTCTTACAAATACTGCACCTAATATTGATGCTAATTTAATGTCTATTTTGCAGGGAATTTCCATCAAAGATCATAGGGATGATAGGCTAATATGGAAACCAGAAATTACTGGAGATTTCACTTTTAAATCTGCTTATGAGCAGCTGAGACCAAAAAGAGCAACAGCTATCTCCCTACCAAAATTATGGAATACTAGAATCTAGAAAAAGGTATCTGTATTTATGTGGAAGGTTCTCAACTCTTTGCTGCCTTTTGATAATGTTCTAGTTTACCATGGCTTCCAGATAGTGTCTAAATGTTGTTTTTGCAAAAATTCAGATAGTTTAGACCATTTTTTTAATAAGTGCCAGTTTGCTGATTTGATATGGAAAGGGGTAGATAGTTTCAAAGGGGTTAGGACCCCTAATTTCACTACTATCTGGGCAAGAATCTCTTATTACCTCTCCAGACCAGGAATTTCTGCAATTCAGACCATTCTTATCAGAAACATTGCCTTAATCTCATGTTGGACTTTGTGGAAGGTAAGGAATAATTTTCTTTATGAAAATATTATTCACAGCCACACTAAAGTCCTACATGATATCAAGTCAATGATTTACGATTCTTTTGCAGCCAAACCATTTTACATACACAGACTCTGTGATCTGGAACTTGCCTCCAACAGATATTTCCCCCTCATTTTGAGACCTCCACTGCCTCCCATATCCAAAGTACTCTGGTCCAAGCCTGCCTCCCAATTTAAAATGAACACTGATGCTAACTGGAGAGCTCTAGACTCAGTTACAGGGATTGAAATTATCATTAGAAACCCTGAGGGTGAATTTGTTCATGCACAAAGTCTATACACTAAGGCTCAATCTCCCTTGCATGCTGAACTTTTAGCACTTGGTTTTGGTCTGTCCATTTCACTCAATCTAAATTGCACATGTTCATTTGAGACAGACTGTAAAAGGGCAATTGCTATGATTAGAGAGCCAAATTTAGCTCCATGGAAACTTTTCTCTTTGGTTGATGAACTACATGTTGCTTTAAAAGAAAAAATCATTACTCATACATTTAGAGAAGGTAACCAGGTTGCTGACTCTTTACTCAGGCTATGCAATCAAAAAATTCATCTGTTTACTATCATTCTCAGGACTTGCCTGAGACTGCAAAGGGCCTTTATATCCTGGATAAACGTGGATTACCAACTCTTAGACTTCATCCACCATGAACAGTTACTACTCTCATATTCTCTCTGTTTCCCTTTTCAAATTCAAGAATGGAGAGGACAACAGAGTTTACCAGATGCCCACTCAACTGCTCTCCCAGTTTCTGATCATTACAAGCCTGTTACTAACTCATGCTAGTGTTTCCTCATACCTTAGTCTAGTTTCTAACAGATTACTTATGACTACTTAGTATCATTTTAGTGCCGCATTGAGTTTTGCTATGCAATTCTCTAATAGGCTTTAAAATGTGTACTTAAAGTAGTATTTTTGGAATAGAGTTTGTACAGGCTTCTATTATTTTTGAAAAGCATTACTATGCTTTTGGAGCTTATGCTCCCACAAACTTTGCCTGTTAAAAAAAAAAAGTTCATAAATTTAAAATAAAATAAATTTTAATTAAATGTTTTTGAACGTGATTCTGGTCGAGTATATCCGATTCAAACTCGACTCAAAATAGATTGTGCCCGAATTGTATCCGAAAGTTAGCTAATTAAAACCAAATCCAATCCAAACCCGAAAGGATGAAACCCAAATCCGAATCATACCCGATATCTTTTCAAAACAACTGACGAAACCCAAAACCGAAATAATGAAACCCAAACCCGAACCGAACCCGATAATTTTTCAACAGACCCGACGAGACCCGAACCCGAAAGTACCCGATCAAAACCCAAACCCAAACAAATACCATGTATCCGAACTACACCCGAACCCATTGGGTGTCACCCAAACCCGACCGATACACCCGTTTGGCCAGGTTTAAATTGAGGAATTGGCACATCAGCAAGTTATTTTCCTTTTTACAAAATTTTATTTATTTTTAGTTAAACTAATTCTGTCTTTATTGTATTAATTATTTGGTAACTCTTTATTCAGTTTTAAAACAACCGTTTTACAACATTTAAAATGAAAATTTATAGCTTAACTTTATTCCTGCCATTATTTTATTTCAGTATTTAAATGAAACCTCCATATGTTGATAAAGGTAAATTTATAACTTAATTAGTTTACCTTACTGTTATTTGGTTTCATTACATTAAAGAAAAAGTAAACTTAATTATGTCTTAATTCGTTTAGTAATGCAGAAGGCAAAATTATTCTTTCATTCTCTATCATTTGCTTCGTATTAAATTAATTAGAAGTGTATAACCTTACCTGTTAAAACAAGATTATTATTACTGAGGTGTCATTTTGTCAAAATTTTGAATTAATTTCTACAACAACCACAAAATGTATTGATTCTATTTCCTCACTCTTCATCCTTAATTTATTCCAATCAGTTTCCAACGTAATAAATCAAGGGTTATATTTACCATGATTTTATGTAACAAAATGTAATTGGTAACTTTATTCCAATCAGTTTCCCAATCTAATAAATCAATTTAGTATCTGAACGTTATATTTATCCATACCAAATTTTTTTCTTTACTTTATTCCAAAACGTTTACTTTATTACATTATTACGTTACTTTATTTACTGAATCTTTATTCCAGAGTTTCACCTTGCGTAATTTTTTACAAACGTATCTCAGCTTCCGTTTTTCATGCCTCAGTCATAATCTTTTCTTTACCAACCTTTCTGTTTCATTAGCTAGGTGTAAATAATGATTCCGTTGAGACTATTAAGTGCATTGAACATTGATGTATATTGTCTTCTAATAAGACTAAAAACGTTGATAGAATAAGTTTTAAATGATTTAATTCTAAAATAAACGTAAACATTTCCGTTGATTTAATTTTGAAATAAAGGTAACCACTTCTTACGCAGGTCTCCCTAAATTTTAAATGATTTAATTCTAGAATAAACCTAAACGTTCTCGCTGATTTAATTTTGGAATAAAAGTAACCGCTTCTTACGCAGGTCTCCTACTCTCCGCTATCTATATAATATTTTCTGCACCCTCATCTATCTACATCTTCATTGTCTTCTTCCGCCATTTTCTATTAGTGGAAGATATTGTGATACCATTAGGATACGATAGGGTTGTGACAAGCTGCCGTTTCAAGGTCTAGATAACTTGATAAAGCATCTAACTTTCTAGGTCATTATCTGCATCTCTCTGCAATTAGTTCAGTAAATTTTGATTGATTACATTTTAGCTTTGTTTGGTCTTATTATTACTGTTTTCAACATGCTTATACTCATGTGAAAAATGTAAACATTTCATGGGATTGAGCTTCATATGGTTTGAATTCTATTCTGATATTAGTTTAGAAGCTGACTATGTAAGGTGTTAGTTTTGATGTTCCTTGCTTTGCTCTTTTTAAATATTAATTTGCTTATTCAATTTATGTAATTTGGCTCACAAAAATATAAATAACATGGTTGAACGCAGCTCAGGACAAGCACAAAGACTTGACGATACTGGTTGGGCAACATATTCTCTGATGGTGTTTCTTTACGTATAATATTTGGCAACCCTTTTATAGTGAGATTACAAAGGAAATCTTTTTGGTTTTAATATTCTTGAATTGTTAACATTTTGAACATTTAGACCTACGTCGGTGGAATACAATCAATTCAATGACATAGTAGGTAATATATTTAGTATGTTGGAGATATATTATTAGTGAGCAATTAGAATGTCATGCATTTTCATGAATAAAATTATTATAATTAATTAATATAAACATATAATTATTTTAAAATATGAATATTCGTGCATCGGGTCGAGCATTATACTAGTATATATGTATATGAATAATGAATCAATACGTCGTCACTCGATTAATGCTTAACTCAAAATCATGTGCACAGTTGCATGCACGAGAGTTGAGGATTGTCCTAATCACAAAAAAGTAGGGTTGGCAATTTGGAACATAACACGAAAATCCGACCTGAACCGAACACGAATTTAATGGGTTTGGGTTGATACGAAACACGGCATGGGTCTATATTAGGTTAGACACGAATGACCCAAAAATAAATGGGTTAGGTTCAGGTCAAACCCGTGGGTTAAATGGGTAACCTGTTTGACCCATATATTTAAGGTGTAATTGTGCAAATGATTGAAATTGCCTTTATAAATGCAAACAAATCCTCTAATTCCAAAACCATTGAGATTATCCTACTAATTTATGATGAAATTTAGAGTTAATTTTATAATTTTCATTTAGTTTTTATATGACATGATCATTTGAGGTGCATAAATTTTAAAATTTAGTCTCATATTCATTCCCGTTATTAATAAATGGGTTTCGTGGGTTGGGTTTGGGTAACCCAGATTTTTACTGGGTCGGGTTTGGGTCAAGGTTTTGTGACCCGAAATATTATTGGGTTGGATTTGGGTTTAGCATTTCCAACCCGCCAACCCGCCGACACGAACCTGCCAACCCGCCAACCCGACCCGATTGCCAGCCCTACAAAAAAGAACTCCAAATACAAAGGTTTAGAATGGTCATATTTACTGATACTAGGCTAACCGGACCGCGCCTTGCGCGGTTTTTTATAATGTGATTGTTAATTAATAATGATGAGTACGTGAATACAAAATATATATTTGATATAAATAGTATTTTAAATAATTAATTATGTAAAATGAATAATGTTTGTATAATAGAAATGTTGAAAAGTAAAATAATTGAAAAGAAATAAATTACTATAATTATCAAGGTATAGTACTGTTGCATTCACATCCCTATTTTTGATCTCTTGTTTACTTCAGAGTCAGTGCATTCTTGTATTTGAGTATGCACATTCTTGTGTTTTATTTGTTCGTAGTTATATTATTGGAACGTCGTATTCATCATGCTGAGGTAAGGGTGACATCGTATTAATCTCTTATAAATATACCACTAAGTATCTAGTATGAATTTCTGCATTTTTAAGTTTTGGAGTTTGGAGGACATAATGTACTCTTTACTTTGAGCAACATTGTTTCTTTCTTGTAGGAAATCATACTTTTTAACATAAAATAGTATACGTGTATATGAAATCATGTTTTTTATTAGTGTTTTAACATGGCATTAGTGTAAAATGGAGAGAACAGATAACCATACTTTTAAAATAAGAAATTGGTTTAATATTAGTGATGGTAATATAATATATCTTTAAGGAAACCATGATCTTTCAATGTAAATTTCTTCGATATACATTAATGCTATTAGGTAAATAAATAATTATAGTGCATAAATAGTCTATTATTACTATAATTGTTATATAAAATTTTTTCGTGTGAGTTTATTAGTTACCTCTACAAAATATATTCTTTTAATACATAGTAAAATAATATTTATGGTAAAGTACAACAAATTTAAACAAATATATCATTTTTGATCAAAATTATTTTTCCCTTATAAATTATTTTACTTATGTTAAATTAATACAACAATTGTATATTTAATGTTTGTTATGATTTTCTTGATGATGCTTGATAAATGTTCTCCGAAATTTGCTCAAATCAATATTTCATTAATGATGAATGATAAAATTGAATGATTTGCAAAGGAAAGGAAGTATTTGGCAAACTTTATTCTAAATTCGGATTTTGCATCAATCCACGCATAGATCTAAAAAATTCAGCAATTAGTATTAATATAAAATCAACACACATCATCTGGAACTGAATTTTATATTTAAGTCAATATGCATAAAATAAAATTATAGGTACACTAACCTTGAAATTACAATTAATATATTAAAAATAATGTTAAATTAAAATCATTAAATAACTATCAAGTTTCTCAACCACATGACAACAAACTTAAGCCAATATTTATCTGGGCAAAAAAAAAAAAAACCTGTTGAGACTATCTCGGTAATCAAGCCATGTTGTTCTTTGATTTGTGCTATCTTCTTAATCATGCGGATCCACTTAATTTCAACATTGTAACCTACGTACTACCGATTAACATAAAAAATAATTAGAATGAATAAGAAGAAAATATGCATGTACCTCGAAACATTTGCTTAAATTCTCAAACTCATGATTAAGCAGAAACGGGTGAATTTCAGAAAATACCTTGCACCATGAAACGTGAAAAACTGCGCCTATAATTACTTTATTCTCCAAGAATTTAAATTAGTTTAAGATTGTGAGTGTAAGTTCTTCGTGTATCTGGAAGATGGATGATATGCAATGCAATTGCCAACCGGAGCTCGATGGTCTCCGAACTCCATATTCATATCCACGCATGCCAACATTTGTGTTCGTCTTAACACTATTGCAACCTCGCCGATTTATTGGCCATAACAACGGTTCTCACAACCAGATCAACCCGGCCACTCCGCCGGCACCGAAAACTACTTAGGTTACGCCACAAGAAATTAGTGAACCCTCTGTCGTGAATATATATCAAAGAAGCGGCTTAATATATACAACCGTTCATGAGATTTCTTCCATTCGGGGCGAGTTGATTCAACACAAATCCTGTCCTATTTATATGTATATAGGGATTATTAGGGAATAGTAAATTAACATATTTGATTTGATTTGATTTGTTTCATTTTTTAAATTATGCGTTTACATGGTAAGTATACAACGAATTTGGTAAATTAATATATTTGGTTTGATTTCATTTTTTAAACTATGTGTTTACGTGGTAAATATAGCGGATTTGGAAATTAATAAATTTGACTTTATTTGATTTTATTTGGGTGGATTTTAATTTTGGAAATTAGTTCAACTGACGGTAACTACATGGTAACTATACATTTTTTTCCTTTACAAAATTATTGTACTTATTACATAAATTAAATGTTTAATTTAAAACGAAACTTTCTCTATATATTTGGAATTGTTATAGTTATAATTATTTCTATAGTTTCTTAAATTACCTTGTATTCTATTCGTTTTCCATTATCACTGTGGTATATTTAAGGGTTCTATTCAATTATTAACCAATATAAATTAGGATTTATATAAGTAAATTAACGAAATAATTTTTTAATGAAAATAACATGTATTAGTAAATTTGGCATAATATGGATAATTAATTATGTGATTTTTTTAATTTAATAATGTAAATTTTTATTTTTCTAATTTTGGCCGTGAGATTTTGGTTAAAATCATTCTGGGACACAGTTCTTTTCTTCTAGTTTTGGCATTGGAATTTGGCTAATTATGTATATGTAACGCATGGGAATTTGTTATCTTTCACAAAAAAGAAGAAAGGTATGGGAATTTGTTGAGTATTAGTTAATTAAATAATTAAACGCAGAAGGAGGGGTTGTATTTTATTTTCAAAAAGAAAACGCAGAAGGGGTTTCCAAAATTAAACGCGGCTTTACTTAATTATAAACACACAATTCGGTATCACCTTTTGTGTTCTGGTTAGCAATAATATATTAATTCCATAATATACCCGTGGCCGGAGATATCCAAACGCATACCTAGATGACGTTTTATGTGTTAATTATAAATTTCGGTGACGGACGACGGGCGGAGTTTCTTTTTACATTTATATTTATACCATCACTTTCTACTTCTTAATATATAATAATACCTAGTAAGAGATGATGGTATAGTTTCAAAGCTCACGTGTCACTGTATTAAAAATGCATGTTAACTGCAAATAATGTTTTTTTTTGAAGGCATCTGATAAAATTAAAAGGATACTTTTGTTATTTTATATTTTGATGAAATCGTACATAATCCATTGAATAAAGAAATTTTGGGAGGAAATTGTTTTTTGTGATATTAATATTTGACCAAGTAAAATTTGCAGAAGAAATTAAACATTATGATTTCTCCATATCTACAAGGTGTTATATATGTGACAATCGAACATTTGGAGACGTAGAAGATAATTAATTGTAATTCTTGTATATTGCATGTATGCCTCTAGGGTTTAATTTGTAACAGTTATGACCTCTCTGTAAGTATAAATAGTTGATGAGTATGTCAATACAGATTACGTTGGAAATTAATCTTTACATGGTATCAGTTGTCTAGATTCTTAAACCCTCTCTTCCTCAATATTCTTCCGCCGCCCTCTCTCTCAAAAATTTCCGTCACCCTCTCTTCCTCACTACTCTTCCGCCGCCCTCTCACTCGTCGCGCCGCTCTCCCGCGTACGCGCCGCCGCCTATCCACCTTTCACCAAATTTGTATTTATCCACCGTTCACCAAATTTGTATTTTTGTTTGGCTGTTTGAGCCGCCCTCTCCCTCGTACGCGCCGCCGCCTATCCACCTTTCCCCAAATTTGTATTTTTGTTTTGTTGTTTGCAATGACGTTGAGTGATGACAAGTTTAACATCACCACCATGATCCACTTGCTTGCGGACAAGTTGGATGCTTTGACGTACCTGCAATGGAAGCAGCAAGTGACATTTGTGCTCAAAACTCAAGGTTTATTTGGCCATCTTGATGGCTCCACTCATTGCCCCGTTGTTCCGCCGCCGCCTGTGGACGCGTCTTCTTCCTCTTCCCCGCCCGACGCCGCTTTCAAGGCCGAGTTGGATGCTTAAGAGAAAGCTCAGGCTACTTGCCTTGCCTGGCTGACTCTGGATCAGAGACTCTACGCTGTTCTTTTGGCCTCTCTCTCGCCGGAGGCCAGGAATGTCATCTCCCAGTATTTGACCACGAAGGACATGTGGGATACCTTTGCCAACACGTACCAGCACAACACAATCACAGCCGCCTTCAACCTTCGTCAGCAGGCTGGTATGATTCGTCAGATTGGTACTGTTCATGACTTGCATCTTAGTTTTTTAAATATTTTTGATCAGTTGGCTGTTTTGAGTGATCCCGCTAGTGAACGGGATAAGTTAATGTGGTTTCTCAACGCACTAGGTCCTCAGTTTCAACAGTTTAGTGGTCTTGTATCTGTTAGGGACCCTTTTCCTTCGTATTTATCTATTGTTGATGAGACTAGGCGTTTCGAGTCTTTTTTGGTGAATAAATCGTTGCAGGGACAGACCGAATCTGGACCGGTGGCATTCGTTTCCAACACCCAACAACTAGGCGCAATCACCTAGCAACCATGTGGGGCCAGAAACGGCAGCTCCGGCGGCGGTCGTGGCGGCAGGCCCTCCTGGCAGTCTTCCAGTGGTGGTGGTGTGTCCAGATCCGGTCCTAATGTCCAGTGTTATACCTGTGAGGGTTTTGGACATGTTTCGCGACAGTGTCCTTCAGCTGCTCCGCGTCCTGTAACTGCTCCAACTCATCCCTACGGTCAACAATCCCTCGCTGCTCATCCAAGTCAGTTTCTGCACTCTCCTTAGGCTAATGTGGCTCAACTATATCAGCCGTATACTTCCCTGCAGTCTCAGCAATTTGCTCCTTCTCAGTACCAGCAGTCTCAGCTATATGCTCCTCCTCAGTACCAGCAGTATGCTCCGCAGGTGCAGCAGGCTCCGCAGTACCAGCAGTATGCTCCGCAGTACCAGCAGGCTCCTTCGACCTACCCAGCACTGTAGGCACCTTCAAATTCACGTCCCTGGTATGTTGACTCGGGCTGCACCAATCACATGAGCTCTGCGGCATTCAATCTGTCATGTGTGACTCCTTATAATGGTAACACTCTAGTCTTTGTTGGGAATGGGGCTTCTATTCCTATAGCTGGTACTGGTGATGCTAGGATTAGCCCTACTTTACACTTGTCTGATGTTTTACTTGTGCCTTCTATCACGAAAAATCTCTTATCAACCAGCAAGTTGACTAAGGAACTTTGTGCTATTATTGCGTTTGATGATCAGTCTTTTGTAATTCAGCACAAGCTCAGCAAGGCAATCCTGGGCAGGGGGCATAGTAAGGTTGGACTGTATGTGTTGGACAGTGGTGTGGCGGCTTTTATTGCAAATGTGAAGACAAATAAAAACCGAGCTTCTTTTGAGATTTGGCATGCTCGTTTAGGACATGTGTCCTCTAGTACTATTTCTTTATTAAACAGAATTGGTTGTTTATCTCTTACTTCTGTACTTCCTAAACCTGGTTTGTGTGAACCGTGTGCAATGGTTAAGGGACAGAAGCTTTCTTTTATTGAGAACTCTAGACGTGCTGATCATGTTCTTATTTTGATACACTGTGATTTGTGGGGACCTTCTCCAGTTGTATCTGGGAATGGTTATGCTTATTATGCCTTATTTGTGAATGATTACTCGCGGTTTTCTTGGTTTTACCCTTTGCGCCGTAAGTCTGATTTTGTTGACGTCTACTTCCAATTTCAGGCTCTCGTAGAGAATCAATTCTCATCTCGCATCAAGGTGTTTCAAAGTGATGGTGGGACTGAATTTATCAACAACAGGTTGCAGTCACACTTTGGAACTCGTGGAATTCACCATCAAGTTTTGTGTCCATATACACCTGAGCAGAATGGACGAGCGGAACGGAAGCACAGACACATCACGGATATGGGCCTCTCCATGTTGTTTCACTCACACATGCCACTTTCTCAATGGGATGATGCATTTAGTACTGCTGTCTTCACCATCAACAGGCTGTCAACCCCGGTTATTGACAACAAGTCTCCTTTTGAGGTACTTTTCGGACGTTCTCCTGACTACTCCAATTTTCACCCTTTCGGTTGTAGAGTCTTTCCATATGTCCGTCCTACAGCAGACCACAAACTAGCTCCTCGTAGTCTGCCTTGTGTCTTTTTGGGTTACGGTGCGCACTATAAAGGTTTTCGATGTGTGGATCCAGCTTCGGGGCGTATATACATTACTCGACATGCTCGGTTTGATGAGAACCACTTTCCATTCTTTAAAGCATCGTCAGAAGCTCAGGTTTCCTCGCTTGATGTTTTCTCCTTTATTGATCCTACTGATCCTGATCTTGAGATTGCCTCAGTTGAGAGGATACCACCTCTACAGTCTTGCACTTTGTGTGATGAGTCTTCTTCACCAGCACCGCCTACTGAACCTGATGGGTATGTTTCTGCCACTCCTATACCCTTACCAGTACCCTCAAGTCCGTCCTCTGGTGGATCGCCGGACACCTTTAGTATTGATTCCGGATCTTCTGAACAAGCCTCTCAGATTCCTCCTGTGTCTCATGCTTTGCAGGCTCCTCATGCTCCACCTGCTCCTCGCGCCCATCAAATGGTCACTCGTCATCAGGATGGAACTAGAGTTGCTCGAAATCTTGGCCCTGATTTCGTGGCTACAGGTCTTCTTGCTGAACTCTTGGTCCAGAAGGAGCCCTACACGTACAAGGCTGCAGTTAAGGACACTCGCTGGATTGCTGCTATGGATGAGAAGATTGAATCACTTCAGAGGCAGCAGACGTGGCAGTTGGTTCCTCATCATTCCAATGTTAATGTGGTGGGTTCTAAGTGGGTCTATCATCTGAAGTACAAGCAGGATGGTTCCATTGAGAGATATAAGGCTCGATCGGTGGCTCAGGGCTTCTCTCAGGTTCAGGGTCTTGATTTTGATCACACCTTCAGTCCGGTGATCAAGGCTGCAACTGTCCACACTGTGCTTGCTATTGCCACTATGCGAAAGTGGCCCCTTCATCAGTTGGATGTCAAGAATGCTTTTCTGAATGGCGTTCTTGATAGTCCGGTTTACATGGCCCAGCCGGCTGGCTATCAGGATCCTGCTCAACCAAATTATGTTTGTCAGCTGAACAAGGCGATCTATGGTTTCAAGCAAGCTCCCAGGGCATGGTTTGATCGATTCAGTGCTTTTGTTCGTGGCCTTGGTTTTAGTGGTAGTCTTTCAGATCCGTCCCTATTTGTGTTCACACGAGATTCGGTTATCCTCTACCTCCTCATTTACGTTGATGACATTATTCTCACCGGAAATGATGGTGTTGCTATTCGCAGTTTCATTGCTCGTGCGGATCAGGAGTTCACTGTCAAGGATCTTGGACGCCTCAGCTACTTTCTTGGCTTGGAGGTGACTTATACTACTACTAGACTATTCTTGGTTCAGGCCATGTATGCTATGGACATTCTTCAGATGGCAGGAATGTTGGATGCCACACCAGTCTCTACACCATTCCTTCCGTTGTACCAGCTTCATAGTAGCACTAGTGGTCCATTTCACAATCCGAAGTTGTATCTTTCTCTTGTGGGTGCCCTTCAATATCTTACCATCACTCGTCCTGATTTGTCCTTTGCAGTCAATTCCGTGAGCCAATATCTTCAGGGTCCACGAGATGAACATTTTGCTGCCATTACTCGGATGCTCAAATATGTTCGTGGCACGCAACATTGTGGTCTAACTTTCACTGGTGATGGTGTTTTAGAGGTTTTAGCATATTCTGATGCAGATTGGGCACGCTGTTTGGAGACACGTCGTTCCACTTATGGTTATGCTGTTTTTCTTTGTGGCAACTTAGTGTCGTGGAGTGCGAAGAAGCAGCCGACTATCTCTCGCTCGAGCTCGGAATCTGAGTACAATGCTCTTGCCAATACTGCTTCAGAGGCTATCTGGTTGACTTACATTCTTCGGGACCTTCGTTATCCACTTATGGGGTCGCCTGTCCTTCTTTGTGACAATAACAGGGCTATCTTTCTAGCTGAGAATAATGTTGCTCACAAGAGGGCGAAACACATTGTTATTGATTATCACTTTGTTCGGGAGTTGGTTGCAGCCGGCAAGTTTCGAGTAGGTCATATTCCTACGTCGTTACAAGTAGCATATATTTTCACTAAGGGACTCAACTGTGCGTTGTTTGATTTCTTCCGGTCCAAGCTTCGTGTTTCGATCAATCCGACACTTCGCTTGAAGGGGGTGTGACAATAGAAGACTTGGAAGATTTAGAAGATAATTAATTGTAATTCTTGTATATTACATGTATGCCTCTACGGTTTAATTTGTAACAGTTAGGACCCTCTCTGTAAGTATAAATAGCTGATTAGTATGTCAATACAGATTACGTTGGAAATTAGTCTTTACAATATACATTTTACATGAATTTGGTTGGAAGAAATGTGAATGGTTAAAAGTATGAATGCGTCTGAAACTGTCAATTCTAACGAACCTGATACGTACATAAGCCCTGTCAAGTTCAGCTGAACTGAAATTCACTTAACTGAAGTTTGCTGAAATTCGCTGAAGTTCGCTGAAATGTGCTGAAGTCTGCTGAAGTCTGCTGAAGTCCGCTGAAGTTCGCTGAAGTCTGCTGAAGTTCGCTGAAATTCGCTGAAGTATGCTGAACTCTGCTGAAGTTTGCTGAAGTGTGTTGAAATTAACTACAAATGTTATAATAATAATAATAATAATAATATTATTATTATTATTTTTATTATTATTATTATTATTAATTTGAGTTCAAACATTCAACTTCAAATTTGATCAAATAATAAAGATTTTAAAGTAATTATTTTTTTTGTACAATGGTTATTCAAAAATGACACATATCATACAAATCAAACAATGAAATACTTTTTTGTTTCGCAATAATTATTTGATCAAATAATAAATATTTCGCAATAATTATTTTATTTGTTAATGGACATATTCGTAATCAGAGCATGTTTAATATGTCTGAACTGAGCTGAATTGAACTGAATCAAATAAATATTGCACCAAATCAAATGGAAATCTCTATCTAATGGTAGAGAAAAAGAAATTCAAGAATAGAAAATAGAATTGAATTGAACTACACTTAACTGAATTGAACTACATTTAATTGAAATGAACTGAATTGAACTTCATTTAACAAAAATGAACTGAATTTTCAATATAAACTTAAAATCGTCAATTTATATTTTCGGGGAACTGAATTGAAATAAATTACAATTTCTCTGAATTGGATTGAACTGAATTGAATCATTAACATATATTTTGTTTTAATTTTAATTAAAGTATAATGTACTGAACTTAACTGAAACTACTGAATTGAATTGAACATAACTAAAATGAACTGAACTGAAAAATAATGAACTGAACTGAAAATATTTAGATAAGTTGTACTAAACAGGCCCTTATTGTTGAATTTGTTAATTTTGAGCATAAATTAGAACTATTAAAAATAAGTTTATTTGATAAGTTAAAACAAAATACATTGAAGAAACATTTGTTCTCAATTAACTTCATTTGATAAATCAAAACAAAAGTATTTCATTGACATTTTTGAATTGTAGGAAATTTTATTTTAAAACAGTTTAGTGAAAATAGGAAATTTTTTTTAATTTAGCTGAACTCTACTGAATTCTGCTAAAATCCGCTGAAGTCTGCTGAAGTTCGCTGAAATCCGCTGAAGCCAGCTGAACTCTGCTGAAGTCTGCTTAAGTCTGCTGAAATCCGCTGAAGTCTGCTTAAGTCTGCTTAACTTAACTGAAATGTGCAGAATTTAAGCTGAACTTGACAGGGCCATAATAAGATAATATATTCCTAATTAACATCAATTGATATAAGTAAAATAAAATCTAATTCGTCTATCTATACACAAATATTTGTAAGGGCATGCTATACGCAGTCCGTATTTTGCTTATTTTACAGTCCAAAATAAAAATACACCTTCGATATATATGATATGGTCAATAATTATATATATCAGGCATATGCATCATATATACTACTTCTATTGTATACACTTGCAATTCAATTATATATCAGAATCATTGTATATATGATTATTTAAAAAAACTACGAACTGCAAATAAACAAAATACGTACTGCGTATAGAAGGCATGTATTTGTTTCCTCCGAATCAATATATTATCCGACCCTACAGCTAACCCATAAATGCACGCTTCTTCTTTTCAACTTTTTTATGCAGGAAGCTGGGTAGAACTGTCAAATTTCAGCCTAACAAGCTCAATAATGATATCATGTATAAAAATAAAACTGAGAAAATGAGAAATGTTTGGAGATATGATCCATCGGGGTGGAAGTTGTCATTTTATCAGATTTAGAGCACCCAATCGGATCACCTAAGCTCTATCTTTATCCAATTACATTTCCTAATTTGGCAAAACCTCGGCTATCCCTTCTACTTTACCCCCATCCCGGTGACTTTACTTCATTTCCAGGAATCTTAGCTACCTAATTAACCTTATATAGTGAAAATCAACCATCAAATACGAACCGGAATATATTAAGGTAGAAAACATGTGCGCAATAGCTGTCTATAGGAGCTAGCTAGCTATATTTAGTATTTAATTCTACCATGATCCATGATTTAGCCATTTATATTTAAGATCATTAATATTATATATCTATGGTCAAAATTCGACAATGAATAGCATAAAAGTTAAGGCAAAATCTCTAGAAAGTCCGACTTTTCTAAGTGTTATGAAACTACCACTATATATTTAAGGTCAATTGATACTATTTTGTGTTAAAACATTGATAGTATCAAAGTGAACATATAGTAAAACGTGTTTTAATGCAAAAATTCATGAATTTACATTAAAACATTAATAAAATTCAAATAACAAATTTTACAGTTCAAATTAAAAGGTACACTGAATAAGTTAAAATGTATAAAGACTCTTATGGAAAGTTAGGAAAGTTGAACTCTCAAGAGACTTTCTCAAAAATTAAAGTGTAAAGAACGAAATGTGACGGAGAAGTATCATACAATTATTTTTATTTTTGGGTATAACTTTAAAATTAAACACACAATTATATGGATTCCCAATGTATACAACTGTGATAAGATCTTTGTTACTTTGACATGTGAAACGAAGATATTTTGTGGAAGATGAGAATTAAGGGAAATGCAGAAAATGTGGAAAGATGTCAAGTGTAGAAATATTTCAAATTATGGAAGATCCAAAGTGTGTTACACTTTAGGAGTTATCCAGTAGTTATGTATCTCAATCTAATACACAGTCAATAGTGATATAATGATCAAGTACTTTCACTTTAAGCTGGAAATGAGGAAACAAGATCGATGGATGAGTCATGGATAATAATGCACTAAACCATTTGATTGGCCTCTTAATTTTTATTCACTGTTCTTATAAACAGAAGAATAAGATACATCATGTACTACTGCTCTCCAAATAAAAATACTATAAGGCATGCTCTCCAAGCTTAATCATTTGGGCAAAATTGAACTGTATTAAATTAAATTAAAATAAAATTTAATTATTTGTGCACGTAATTTTAATACTTTTGTTGTACACAAGTATTAAAATTCACAATCACTCTTTCGTTTCTGGACGTTTTCCAGAACCCTTAATGAATGAAAGCAATTTTTTCTCAAAAATAAAAAAAATTCACAATCACTAGAATCGCCAAGTATCATATATTATACTTAAAAGAAATATCATATATATTAAGAATCTTATATAAAAGCGTCTAACTAAATAAATTCATCAATTTTGATATCTTTAAAGTATTATTTAGTCTTTAATGGATTGATTATCGAGTTCAAAAATTAAATTGTGATAATTTACATTTAAGGGTACCAAATACATATACTTCTAATAATATAATGAGATTTTGTTTGCCCTGCAATCTGAAACACATGGGAATTAAAAGATGAAATCAAGCAATGATGATGTTTAATGATAGTACCTTTTCTATTTTATGATTTGATCCTATTTCTATTTTATTTATAGTATGAGATATAGTAGTAGTTGGAAGACAAAATATGACAAAAAAGAGTAAATTTGACTAAGAACTCTATTATACAGTAACTGTTGGACTTACTTTTATATTGACGCTCCTCTATTCATCGTATTTTTTTATTGCAAGTTTGATATAAATTCGTAATAATAATATTGCATTATAGCTTTGGATTCTTTTTAATATTTATTCTCTAAACATCAAATATTTAAATTTAATAAATATATGTAACCAAAGGAAATATGACTCAATTAAGTTGAATTTTATCAGTAAAATAAATTGAAGTGAAAAGAAATTCAGATAATTTTTTCTATTTATCATATTCTATTTTATAGTATGAGGCAGAGTAGCCATTGGAAACCAAAATATGGCAAAAAAAAAGGTAAATTGACTAAAAACTCTATCATACAGTAGTCGTTGGACTTGCTCTTATATTGACACTCCTCTATTTATTGTATTTTTTAAAAATAATAATATGTTTATTCTCTAAACATCAAATATTTAAATTTAATAAATATACATCGAACCAATGAAAATCCGACTCAATTAAGTTGAATTTTATCACTAAAATAAATTGAAGTGAAAAGAAATTCAGATAAATATGTGAAAAGATATACACTTAGTAGATCAAAATCATGTTAGAAAACACCTAATTTGTTGAACTATCTTACTTTAAATTCAGTTCATTTGATTTCACTTTACTCAATTTCAATTCAATGAGATTTAGTTAGTTATTATTTTTTAAAAAAATTCAACGTTACTTAATCTTTTAGTTCATCCCATATCAATACGTCATACCATATATATGTAAAGAACAAATGAGAAAGTAAGCATGGATGAGCGGCGCGAGTAGATGACACGTACTGGAAACCGGCCTATAAATAAAGCACCCTTTCCTACGTCTGGAAGGCTCAAACGAGACACCCGGTCTTGATCCAATTAATTACTCCCTTCTTCTCACATCCATTCCACATTTTCAAATATCAAATACAAAAGCACCAGCAGTACATCAAACCATGAAAAACCAGCAGGTTGACGATGATCAGATGGCTCTAATTTCTCAGTATTATCCCGACATCTACACGCAGCTCATTCCAGCAGAACAAGGTCTGTCTTTTCTTTGATTAGGTTATATAGCAGAATTGCATTCAAACGCTAATCTTTTATTTATCTATTCTGATAGGTACTGATCAGGCAAAGCCTCGGAGAAGACGGAAGAAGAACAAAGCATCCTCTGAAACCAGTGGCTTCAAGAAGAGGAAGCTGACCGATGAACAGGTTCATCAGCTCGAGCTCAACTTCGGGAGCGAGCACAAGCTCGAGTCTGAGAGGAAAGATCGGCTCGCAGCCGAGCTGGGGCTCGACCCGCGCCAAGTTGCGGTCTGGTTTCAGAACCGCCGCGCCAGGTGGAAGAACAAGAAGCTTGAGGAGGAGTACAGCCGCCTCAAATCCGAGCACGATCACACCGTCGTCGAAAAATGCCGCCTGGAAACCGAGGTACTGTCTTACGAACCTTCGAGCTCTTTAATTCTACACACAGTCACACAGTAGGGAAATTAAAAAAGGTGCTTGTTTAGCCTCTTAGGATAAAGATAGTAGTTAGGCATCAATGAATGCTACGAAGAAAACGACGGGGCCGCAACTTCAGACTTTCACTGCTACTGCTTACGTTTAATCTCCCAAAATAAATTCTATATATACACTAAAAATAAATTCCATAGCCGACACTTATCCTTTAATATTGACGCTGTATACATTTATTAGGGTTTATGTTGATTAAATCACTAGATATTAAATCCAATTTTACGGGAGGCTCGAGAAAAAGCATGTGATGTTACAAGGAAGGGAGACCTTAATGACCAATGAAAATGGGACAGAACTGCCACCCAAAAAGACCACAGAAAAATGCACTCTTTTCCTTAATTAAACAACAAAACAATCCGTACTCTGAGAAGCCCTTGTTTAAGTTAATCGGGAATCAAGTAATCTGCTGCACATGCTTTTTTCACGCACTCACGCAGTGATGGTCCCAAATTCTAACTAATCAATACAAAATTAATCTTAAATTTGCAGGTTCTGAAGCTGAAAGAACAGCTGTGCGAAGCTGAAAGGGAGATGCAGAAGATGATGGAGAATAGGTCAGATGGGAGCCCTAGCACTTCATCTTTCTCCATAGAAGCTGCAGCTGCGATGGATATGGATCCACTCTTCTCCGGAGAGTATGGACTGATGGACAGCGTGTTTTGGGTGCCACCAGAATGGCCGATTAACCTATATTAATTACTCACTACTAATTAGTATTTTACATATATGTGTGCTGTTAATTAGCTCTAGTAAATAGTGATCAGTAGTAATCATAAGGCTTCTATGTCGTGGATATGTATATATATTAGTAGTAATCATGTCAGGGAGTAGTACTCCATCACTCCATCCTGTTTAATTAAACTAGCTAATGTTCATCTTTTTCTTCCTGGTTTTCTGGTTCTTTCTTATTTAGTTATTTTCAGCTAGTTTTATCAATGATATTGACGGCCGAGCATTAATAACTTAATAGCTATGATGTATTCCAATTAACCTGATTTTTTAGTGTCATTTTAGTTAATTCTGATGTCTTGTTTGGATGATGAATGTTTATTATATATAATCTAAAATTACATTTCAAAGTAAAAAATAGAGTTACTAATCTACAAAGTATGAAGGGCGCCATTTTGTCCGAGACATACTCTTAATTAATTAATTAATTAGACAGTGTTATTTAACTTCTTAATCAGGGGATTTAGTAGGGATGAGAATAATGATGTCCATTCGGCAATGGATATGGATATATGGATATGACCGCATGCACGTTACCTTTGTCACATGCACGTTTGACCGAGAGATTCCTCACTCACTTAGTCACTTGAACACCTAATTTATTATACTACCTAATAAACTAAGGGGTGAGCATTTCATTTGCTAGATCAGCCTTTAGGGAATAGTATTTACCAAGTGAAAGACTCACCCCTCAATTTATTAGGGAAGAGTAATATATTAGGTGTTCAAGGAGGAATTTCTCGGTCAATCCATTTTTATAATGTTAGCTTTCTGTCACTCAATTAAATACGTCTTTAGTAAATTGAGGAAATATTTCCAAAGATTAATTAGGTCTTATATAGTTCAACTTATTTGGTGTTGTGCTGTGCTGATTAATGTTGTGCTGTGCTGATGAGTGCTGTGCTGTGTTGATCTTCCGGTGAATAGTGGTGAAAGTATTGAATTGTGTTCATTTGAGTTGAAAAAAAAGCACAATGTTTATTACTTACGAACTAAAAGGTTTACTTAAATAATATATTTTTTACAAAACATAAAAATAGTGTTCATTTAGAGCTTAAATGAGTTGAGTTGAAAGGTGATGAGCTGATAAGTGCTGTATTGTGCTAACCAGTGATGTGCTGTGCTGAAATGTGCTGCAATAAGTTGAACTAGACAGAGCATTAGAAGAAAGAGAATTCAATTCCTGAACATCTCATATCCAAGATAAGACATCCGATCGATAGATTCCTCACTTGCATCCAAAGAGCATGTATAAGTATAATGTACTATTACTATGATACCAAATCTGTCTTTCGTAAATGGATTTTTCTTTTTCTTTTGGTTTTTACTTATTAGAAATTCTCAAAAGAAACCGTCCAAATTATAGACGGGACTGAAGAAAAAGAAAAATAAAGTGCGAGGGCTTGGTTGAAAAGACACTTTATATACGGGGGTCTATTTGCAATTTTGTGAAACATGAATGATATAAATAAGAAATTTTATTTCTCTCTCCCCACTTTTCTTTCTCTCCAGAATCGCTCCCAAATCCTCTTTCCCCCAAATCCAAAACCTAATTTCTTCCATCTGTTGCGGTTTTCCGATTCAAATATCAATTCGAGCGTGCGGAATATCAAGCAAGCTTCATGATCTCTTTGCTTTCGTATTCATTGTCGATTTGTTCGCGGATTTGTTTTTTTGTTATTGTTGTTCTGCATTGTAGATCGGAGCATAATGGTGGTGACCAGAAGTTTGGTGAGGTTTGGTGTGTGAAAATTGGATAGTGTGTTTAGATGTTCGTGTTCATGTTTGGGACTATAATATGGATCTTTTGTGTTAAAATCTCAATGTTTAGGGCTATTTAAGGCATGAATGGCCAAATGTGAGGTTTGGTGTGTGAAAATTGGTTAGGGTAGTATGTTTAGATGTTCGTGTTCATGTTTGGGACTATAATGTTGACCTTATGTGCTTAAACCCAATGTTCTGGTCTGTTTGAGGCATGAATGACAAAATGTGAGGCTTGGTGGTGAAAATTCGTTAGGGTAGCATGTATAGATGTTCGTTTTAATGTTTGTGCCTATAATGTAGACCTTATGTGCTAAAATCCCAATGTTCTGGGCTGTTTGAGGCATGAATGGCCATATGTGAGGTTTGGTGTGTGAAAAATGGCTATGGTAGTATGTTTAGATGTTGTGTTCATGTTTGGCACTATAATGTGGACCTTATGTGCTGAAAACCCCATGTTTTGGTTTGTTTGAGGCATGAATGGCCAGATGTGAGGTTTGGTTTGTGAAAATTTGCTAGGGTAGCATGTTTAGATGTCCGTGTTCATGTTTCTGCCTATAATGTGGGCCTTTTGTGCTTAAAATCTCATGTTCTGGGCTGTTTTAGTTATGAATGGCTATATGTGAGGTTTGGTGTGTGAAAATTGGCTAGTGTAGCGTTTTTAGATGTTCGTGTTCATGTTTCTTCCTATAATGTGTATCTTATGTGTTAAAATCCCAATGTTCTGGGCTGTTTGAGGCATGAATGGCCAAATGTGAGGTTTGGTGTGTGAAAATTGACTATGGTAGTATGTTTAGATGTTCGTGTTCATGTTTGGGACTATAATGTGGACCATATGTGCTTAAAACCCCATGTTTTGATTTGTTTGAGGCATGAATGGCCAAATGTGAGGTTTGGTTTGTGAAAATTTGCTAGGGTAGCATGTTTAGATGTTCGTGTTCATGTTTGACACTATAATGTGGATCTTATGTGTTTAAAACCCCATCTTTTGGGTTTTTTTGAGGCATGAATGGCCAGATTTGAGGTTTGGTTTGTGAAAATTTGCTTGGATAGCATGTTAAGATATCCGTGTTCATGTTTCTGCCTATAATATGGACCTTTTGTGCTTAAAATCCCATGTTCTGGACTGTTTGCGTTATGAATGGCTAGATGTGAGGTTTGGTGTGTGAAAATTGGCTAGTGTAGCATTTTTAGATGTTCGTGTTCATGTTTCTTCCTATAATGTGTACCTTATGTATTAAAATCCCAAGGTTCTGGGCTGTTTGAGGCATGAATGGCCAAATGTGAGGTTTGGTGTGTGAAAATTGGCTATGGTAGTATGTTTAAATGTACATGTTCATGTTTGGGACTATAATGTGGACCTTATGTGCTTAAAAACCCATGTTCTTGTTTGTTTGAGGCATGAATGGCCAGATGTGAGGTTTGGTTTGTGAAAATTTGCTAGGGTGGCATGTTTAGATATTCGTGTTTATGTTTCTACCTATAATGTGGACCATTTGTGCTTAAAATCCCATGTTCTGGGCTGTTTGAATTATGAATGGCTAGATGTGAGGTTTGGTGTGTGAAAATTGGCTAGTGTAGCATTTTTAGATGTTCGTGTTCATGTTTCTGCCTATAATGTGGATCTTATGTGTTAAAATCTCAATGTTCTGGGCTATTTGAGCCATGAATGGGCAAATGTGAGTTAAAATCCAATGTTCTGGTTTATAAATAGTTCTGACCCGTGAATAGTGTGTGCGTGAACAGTATTGGGCATGAATAGTGCGCGTGTGAATAGTACCGGTCTATGAATAGTACACGTGAATAGTAATTTTCAAAATTTGCAATTAAGGACCTCCTTGTTTTTATTTAATCCTCGGTCTATAATATAGACGGTATCTAACAAGACTACCTCATTACTTATACTTTTTTTAAAATAAATAAATAAAGACCATAGAATTTTGGGCTGACTATAAAACCTTTAAGTTAAAATTTTTTGTTCAATTTTAATGGCCAATGAGATAGTAATAATGAGCACACGAATTAAGCTGAGTTCATGTGACATTTTGTGGACGATGACATTTAATCATCTACTAGTTTTAATACCCGTCGTGCATTGTACGGCAACTATTTATTTAAAATGTTAAGTTCCGATTATATGTTATCTGAGTATGAACTTGAAATATAATTGTTTACATTATTAACAAACATAATAGTGATATGAAATATCATTCTGAATGCAATAACATTATTAAGTACTTGTTCTTATATATAAATTTTGAGAAGCAAATCCCACTCTAGCCAACTGGAAATTCTTGAGCCTAAGTCATCACATTCACACAATGTAAAATGATCATGCAATACATCATATTTACAGAGAGGGCAAGTTAGTTTGTGATTACCTTGCTAAGTATAGTGCATGCCATTCACTTACTGCTACTATGTATTTGCATGAGGCCCCCCAGATTCTGAGGAGCCTAATTATGCTTGACAAAGCAGGGCTTCCAAACCTCAGAATGACTTAGTAAGTTCAGAAGCTACTGATGTGTATCACTTCAGGTACATGAAGACCCATTGATAGGAGATCAATGTGAGCACATAGAGCAGCTGGAATCTCTTTTGGAAATCTCTACTGCCATATTTGAAAGAATACTCTGATCAAATCCACTATTTTTGTTAAAACTCTAGATCTCTCACCTCTTGGCAGACTTGTGTTTCATTTTGATGATTCACTAAAATGCTCGGAGGTTTAGATGGTACATAGATAGAGTCTAATGCTTACATAGATATTCTTTCATTTTTGAGCCATCAGTATGATCATGTAATGAACTTGGCTCTCAGAGCCTTTTTTAATGATTGGCATGGGGTGCCAAATAATAATAATAAAAATTTTGAGAAGAAACTACTAATTATATTGAGAAGTTAAAAGTGAAATGTCACTGAATACTACATTGATAATGTCTGAATCAGTTTTTGATTCCCCTAAAATTTATGGCATGATGAGAATTCTTATACACTGCTTTGTTCTTATCCTTGATAATGCTACATATAGCTGCCCATGCGAAACAAAATCCAAGGTTTGTCCCTGATCCTTGTTTATTGGCATTGCAAAGCACAACCCCGCTGGAATGCTAAACATTGTTTATTGTCATGGCAAAGCACAATCTCACTGGAATGGAAGTGCACTAAATAATTTATATTAATATCAAATTTTATTGAAAAATCTGGCATAAAACAGATACACAAAGGAACATTTTATAAAATACCACATTACTGGGCTATTTTAGCACCAAACATTGTTTATTTAGGCTGTTATTGATGCTTTTTGTATGACAATAAAAGATTGTATATAATTGCTTTATCTATCACAAATCAGAAGAACAAAGCACGGTGCCATGACCTTATGTAAGAACATCTCTCACCATATCGTTGTTAAATGAATAAGAAGAAGCATGTTATCATCAGAGATTTAATAGAGATTAATATTACTTAAGTTATAATGAGAACCATTAGGGCCACATTAAAAATGGAACTGATAGAGAACCATCAAGAACATCAAGAATCAAAAAGACCCATAACAAAGGTGATGGGTGAAACCAGTTGACAGAAACACCAACTGAATGCAATAATCTGAACAATAGTGAACATAAACAACTTTAAGTTGATGATATACTTGATATCGTTTGCATAGTGAAACATCAGTCAAAAGTATACCGGTATGAATTTGAATTCTTTCTGAATGGAATAAGTCATTGAACGATGAATTGGAATATAAGAATATTGGTTTTATATATGGTATTGAACTTTGAACGTGGGTTGATCATAGGAAAGGTAGTGGAGGAGATATCGGAGGTGAAGTGCATAATCATGGGAATAAAGAGGGATAACCGTGTACATTTGGATTACATAGCAATTAAATACCGGTAAAAAGAAATTTATCTTGATTGATGAGATTTGTTCCATATAAGAACTGCGAAAAATAAGGTAAATTGCTAAAAAGGAAGAACTTGATTACAAATATAACATCTTTTTGTAATGGAAATGGTTAAGATAAACAATGGATAATAAGGTAAGCTAAGATAACGTAAAAATAAAAAATATAATATATAAAATTACTGGTTTTGCTTATGTTACTTACAGGCATTCAATTAATTTAATGGTATAATAAGAATCACAGTAAAATAAAGTTTGTACGTTAGAAAAAGTAAGATAAAAGAATAAATTACGTCATGTACTTTTATTTTTTGTAATGGAGAAACAGTTAAGATAAATTATGGTAAGATAAGGTAAACTATAATAAAGTGATATACGTTAAGTAAGGTAGAAGAATAAATTCCTCCGTAAACCTTTTTTTTTAATGAAAATTATTAAGATAAGCAATGGTAAAATAAGGTAAACTAAGATACTGTGAAAATAAAAAGATAATACGGTAATGTAAAATAATGAGTAAAAAAGAAATTAAAGCATTATTTGTAAAGTACAGTAAAAAGGTAAACTATGGCAATGTAAAAGTTAAAAGATAAAAAATTAAATTACTATTTTTAGGGGGTTTATCACTGCCCTTGAATTAATCTAATGATTTCTCCGCAAATTATTGGTCAATGTTTTGAATTACTATTTAAGGGGAATTTATAGTTATTTAAGATGACTTAGAGAAATAGTGATTAAATGAACGTAACAATATCAGAATTAAAAAGTTACTATTTTAAGAATTGGTATTTTTATCTTGATGCAGATGTTATTCAAGAAGGCTTCATATAAAGATTCGAGATCACCAATGAGAGTTTTTTGCCTAAAGATTCTGATTTGCAGACGTGTTCGATTATAAAGCTGTTTGATCGAAACTTAAGGAATCTGAAGAAGTTTTCAAAGATCCGGAAACTAGAATGCCTTCTCTTACTCTCGGGCATGTTTGATGTGGTTAACTGAACTATAAAAGGGACAATACCACTGCAAGGAGGATTATCGTAATTATAGATGAAAAATTTTCTTTCATGGTTTACACTTCAGAAGGCAGCATATATACAACGACTCTACTTTGATTGTAGGAGGATTTCAAAACCTACAACTGTAAAATTTTGAGGAGAACATTAAATGAGTGGTATTGCTCACACATTCATTGAGATAGTCTTTTAAGTAAGAAAAACTTGAAACTTGTACTAGAGTATTGATTATCCAGTGAATAATTTTGGATGGAGTAAAGTCTAAAGATATAGGTGTGTTCACCGAATCCTGTAAATAATTTTTATGTTCATTTAACTTTCATATTTAAATATCAAACCTCATATTTATGTTTAAACAGAGAATTATTATATAGTAAAAAATAAGAATTATAATAAATTTAGTTAGTAGATACTTTCAGCAAATATAATAATAGAGTCTCTTTCATCATCCGGTTGTCTCTTTATTTTACAAATAATTTATATTTTTATTTTCTCCAAGCAAATTAAAAACTGTTGAAAAACAAAGTTTAGAGGTAGATGTTTAATCAGGCATGAATTAAGAACAACACAATAATCATATAGGCGGTCATCATCATAATACAAAAGTGATAGCAAACGTTAACGTGATCTTTATTTGGTCAATTACATTACATGGGTCTGTTGGGAAAAAATGAGTATTTCCCTCTGTGTGATTAAGATGATTAATGAAAAATAAACAAGAATAAACAAGACACCAAAAATTTGGTTATGCGGAAAACCCAAATCGGGAAAAACTGCGGGACTTGAGAAGTCCAACTCTTCCACTATATGCTTATAGTAGGGTTACAAAGATCTCACCCAAGGTGGATGGATTACAAGAACACTCTCACACAATGGTGGATAACTAAACTAATTAGAGAGGATGAAGATTATCTCTAATTTCTCACTTTAGAAGTGGCTATCTATCACTTTAGAAGTGGATGGAGTAAAGTCTGAAGATATAGGTGTGTTCACCGAATCCTGTAAATAATTTTTATGTTCATTTAACTTTCATATTTAATATCAAACCTCATATTTATGTTTAAACATAGAATTATTATATAGTAAAACATAAGAATTATAATAAATCTAGTTAGTAGATACTTTCAGCAAATATAATAATAGAGTCTCCTTCATCATCCGGTTGTCTCTTTATTTTACAAATAATTTATATTTTTATTTTCTCCAATCAAATTAAAAACTGTTGAAAAACAAAGTTTAGAGATAGACGTTTAATCAGGCATGAATTAAGAACTACACAATAATCATATCGGCGGTCATCATCATAATACAAAAGTGATAGAAAACGTTAACGTGATCTTTATTTGGTCAATTACATTACATGGGTCGAATAACAACATGATTGTCACCTAAATGATTGGGTCTGAGTCATCATATCATTTGGACTGAAATATATACGAACATGTACCAAGTATGGGTTGCATACTTGAATTATTGATTATTAGAGCAAGTCCAACAGTTTTGCTATTATAGCAAATTTGCTCAAAAATGGAAAATTTGAGCCTTTTTTGAAATCCAACAGATTCTCCATCCCATTCTCCATAATAGAAAAATTGAAGAGAGAGAGAAGGTTTGCTTCTCCAAATTTAGAGAATGAGGGAGAAGATTTGGAGAACCAAAATTTAATGCTACCTACATTGTTTTTTATTATTTCACTCATTAATTGTTTCTCTTCAATAATTTTAAATGATAATATCTTAAAATAATTACAATAAAATTTTATCAAAAATACATATTCTAAAAATATGCATAAAGACGATCGTAACAAGATCTCATATGACTATTTTTACATGTACATATCTATTGATATTTAATAATTAAATATAATCTATTTTCCAATATAAATTTACTAAATTTTAAAGTCATAAATATATTTATTTTGACGTTTTATATAAGTTATAACGTTTAAATTAAATTTTTTTACTAAACATTTTATTTCTTATGGTTGAAAATAATAACTTGTAACAAAAAATTGAAAAGAGATGAGTCTAATTATTCATAATACATTACAAAAATAGTTATTTTGTAACTCGGGATATGTTATGTTTATAAAATGTAATTTTATCATTTTATAAGTTAGAGTAAGTAATTTCAAATATGAAATATTATTGTAATATGTATTTTAAGTTAATTATTTATTTGTTCATCATTATTTGGACTTATTGAAGATATGATTAAAAAATAAAAAATAATAGGATAAATGTATAGTAATAAATGTCAATAAATTATAGGGAATGGAAAATGGAGAAACTGTTGGAGTTGAGGTAAAACAATATGGGGAATAGTATATAGTGACCGTCACTCAAGAGACCAACTCAAAATAGAATGATGAGTTATAAAAGAAAAATGAGATCATAATTAGTATAGTATTATGCAAACACAATTAGAATATGACTCTTCTTAAATATAGGAATAACATAGTTTAATTGTATATTTTTTCTTCAAATCTCGATTGATTACAATTTCTTGTAAAATAATATTTTCTTAAAATAACTGTAATCATATATCAATCCCATATACGAATAGATTTATTTACTTTACTTTTTTTAACAAATAAGATAGTTTAATTTCATTATATTTAATAAGAAAATATTATATAAAAACATTGATTCGCAATATTATAATTTGAGTCAAATTATGAGTAGCCTTTTATCAATACTAAAAATATATATAGATGTTATGAACTATATTTTCAATTTTTTTTAAAAAGTTCTATTTAAAAGCAAGAAAATTAACAAAAAATATTTGATTAATTCTCTCTTTTTTTCCCTCTTGCTTTTTATAATTCAGTTAGTTTGAATTTATTAATAGGATCTCAAGTTTGAATTCATTAATAGACTTTCGGAGAGAAATGTGCGACTTAAAAAATATGATGGTCCATATAATGATGCTAAATTCATCAATTTTATATATTTGGCCCTGTCAAGTTCAGATATTGAAAAATAATTTAAGTTAAATTAATTTCAGTTCAGTTAATTTAATCTCAGTTCAGTTAAATTAATTTCAGTTAAACTAAACAAATCTCAGTTCAATTAAATTAATCTCAGTTCAGTTAAATTAATCTCAATTCAACTGGAATAAACTGTGATTAATTTGATTCAATAAAATAACTACTTTAACTTTATTTCAATTGGATACAAAACATAACGACTTAGGCAAGTTTGCCGGAGTTAATAAGAACAGTTCAGTCAAGTTCAGTTCAATTTAACTCATCCCAGTTTAATTCAATTCATTTCAGTTCAATTCAATCAAAATATAATTTGATAAAATTCAGGTAAATTTAGACATACTGATTAATACATTAATTTTTACTTCAGTTCAATTAAGTCCAACTCAATTCAGTTCATTTTAATTCAGTTCAGTTCAGTTCAATCAAAATATAATTTGATAAAATTCAAGTAGATTTAGACATACTGATTCTATTTTTAATACATTAATTTCCACTTAAGTTCAATTCAGTCCAGTTCAATTCAATTCAGTTTGATTCAGTTTAGTTCAATTCAATTCAATTTAGTAAAAATATATTTTGATTCAATTCAGGTGAATTTAGACATACTAATTCTATTTTTCAATTAATTAATTTTCACTTCAGTTCAGTTCAGTTCAGTTTAGTTCAGCTCAGCTCAGCTCAGCTTAGTAAGAAATAAGCTCAAGCAGACCGCCCCTTAGGCCCTTTTTTGTGGACCTTATCAGTAGTTCAGTTCAATTCAATTCAGTTAAGTTCAATTTAGTGAAAATATATTTTGAACAAATTCAAGTAAAATTAGACATACTGATTCTATTATTAATACATTAATTTTCACTTTAGTAAAATTCAGTTCAACATGAAATAAGTTCGGGCAAACAGGCCCTATTTTATACATAATATTCTCTTTTCAGTTAAATTAATCTCAGTTCAGTTAAATTAATCTCAGTTCAACCAGAAAAATCTCAGTTCAGTTAAATAAATTACAGTTAATTTAAATTAATCTCAATTAAACTAAACAAATCTCAATTAAATTAAATTAATTTCAACCCAACTTGACAGGGCCTTTATCTACCAATATTTATCTTTTCTATTTTTTTTGACATTTCAATGAATTATCGTATTTTATATTATTTTAATAGTTAATTCAAAACTTTAAGTTCCGGCCCCCCTCATATACAATTCTTAACTCCGATCCTGATCACGACGCCCTCGTTTGCGCAGGTACCTCATGCGCCCAGTGCCAGTGGTCTTTCTCCTGATAGCCTTCACACTCCAGTTGTCTAGATTCAAACATCCAAAACACACAATTACCCAACGAATCAGCAAATTAAGCAAACAAAACAATGATCTGACAGAAAATCAAAGCAAGATATCGATCTTACAGGTCCTCTTGCGAGCAGCGGGGTAAGCACAAGCAGAGCAGCGGCTCTTCTGCAGATGGAAAGAGCGGCAGCCGCACCTCACACAGAGAGTGTGGGTGTTGTTCCTACTCTTACCGAACGATCCAATTCCCTTACCCTGCAAATCACAACACACAAATCACCATCGATTACAACGCAAACAGAGAATCTGAAGAAACGGCTGATAAGCAACTGACCAGCGAGGAAGAAGAAAACCGGAGCATTGCGCAGAAGAACAGCACCAACATGAGCGATAACCGAGATCCAAAACCGCCACCGCTGACAACCGTTGCTCCTCTGCTCTTCCCGGAAAATCCTACTCCGCCGTGACTGGTATAATAGCTGTGGCTTTGCTTCGGTTTGAACAGGCCGCAGAACGCGATGCTCAGAATAACTCCGCCGGCGATAGCCGTCGCGACCGCTGAAACGTCATCCTCGCCGGAGAATCGAAGAAGGCGAGGTCGGTGGGGATGAATAAGGTGATTTCGGCGCCGCTTTCGTCTTCTTCGAGCTGCTCGACGGCAGAGGCAGTTAGCATCGCCGCCACGTTGAAGTCGTGCCCCTTCGTGATGTTGAGGCCTAAAGGCGGGCAAGATTCCGACGCAATCAGATCAATTTCGCGGAATCAGCACGGTGTCGATGGAGATGAGGCCTCGCCGCCGGCGATCTGGTCCGCCTCACCGTCGATTTGCCACCCGGGTTTCTGGATAAAGGAAGAGCAGTTTCTGAGAAATGAAACTGAAAGAGAACGGATCTGGTTTAATGATTAAGCGCGTGTGTACACTTTCTGATAATTTGCATAATAGGAACCACCTAAAATTTATTTGCAGATTAGGAGCCGACTAAAATGTATTTGCAATTAGACCCGTCACTATATAGTGACCGTCACTTCCAATACTTGCATTTATATGATATTTTAAATACATATAATCTGTAACTAGTGAATGCTCACCGGAGCGCTGGTTGGTGTATTTTGTATTTTTTAAATTATTTTAATTGAAAATTTATATAATACACTAAATAAATAATAATATAGTATTTATGAAAGGAGTTGAAAATGGCTCTAATTGTAAGACACAAGTAGATTTACCCAAACGTTATGGGTTCAATTCTCAAAAGGGAGAGGGGAAAGGGTGGGATCTTATTGGGGCTCATTTGAATTAACCCAATTTTTTAAAAAATAATATATATATATATATATATCAATTATAAAAATGTTTAATTGTGATGGTATAGATTGAGATCTTGTAACATTTTTAAAAAATTGTATAAGTGTAATAATAGATTGTAATTTACTATTAATATTTACTGATAAAGTGAAATAAAAAGAATATAATGGTACTTTGATTGTTATTTTATGTTGAGTTTTCCTGTAACTATATAATCTAATGTTGGCATATGTATATTAATTTAATACCGAAACAATTAGACTTACAAATAACCTGTGATTAGTAATAAGGAAGGTTGTTGTATTTTTATATAAAAAAGTAGAAGACCATAATATTTGTACAAGATCTGCCTTTTGCAATAAAACCCGACAATACTAAAGTCATTAGCCACCCAAAATATTATTCACCCAAAATAAATCGTATGGATTCATTATTTTAATCAAATAAATAACAAATCTGTAAAAAATTATAAGACAAAAAGGTATCATTCTCTGCAAAACCGTAATGTGCCCTTCAAAACTGTTTCAAAACTTTTGATTTTACATTCAATTGGTTGAGCATTGCCCTATATACAATTCAAAAATATCCATTTCCGAGAAGTTCTTCTTTGCTGAACCATGGACCGATATTGGAGTTACTCAATATAAACTTAATTTTGAGGTAATTAATATTTATGTAAAAAGTATAGATAAAATATAAATTTAGTAATGAGCTAATCAATAGTTATTGAAAATATATATTGTCCACTATTAATATTTTACCAATAAAGTGAACGAATATTAATGACATTTTGATTGAACTATATCGTGATTTTTCGGCGGCTATATCGGGTGAGTCAACTCGGCGGCTAGGATTTAAACCCTTGCTTGCTTGTATGGCAAACTCAATGTAGGAGAGGATGGGATAGGCTATTGGGCCAAATTACAAAGTGGACGGGCTGGGGTGACTGGTCAATGGGCCAAGCCGAGTCGGGTAACCGGTTCGGGTCATTGGGCCATGTCGGCCACCGGGTCGGGTCGGGCCAACGGGTTTGGTCAGACCCATGGACTCAGCCTCACTTTCTTTTTTTCCCTACTTTCTGCTGGTAGCATTTACAGGCATTTTGGCTTTTTGTTATGATTTGAGCATGTTAGAACAACTCCTAAGTGTACCTTTGAGGTTTGTGGTGAAGAATATGCCACTTGATAGGACGAAAGGACCTAATTGTGAAGATTTGGAACTGTACCTGATACTTATGGGTTAGTATGAAATAGGAAACAGTGTAGTTGTTGCAGCTATGGAATTTGATGAGTATGTATAGGAAGGTAGTTGGGACTTGTTGATATAGGCAGAAAGAGGAGGCTATTGGTCCGAAATCACGGGTTTGAATCGGAAATGAGAGGCAAGAGGGGCAACCGATTTGCAATTGCAACGGTTTAATGTTTAAATATTTCGCGATTGTAAGGAAAGATTTAGAAATTGGATTGGTTAAAGTTCAAGAATTGTGTTGAGTTGCCTGTGACGATCTACACATCAAACCTGCAGTATTGAGTTCGGATATCAAGATTATTGTCCATTTTGCTCTAAGTTCATAATTCCACTTTTGAGCAGTATTTATACTAGCTTACAAATGTTAGTAACTTGAAGATTTATTACACCTTGGGCTTGCAATAGGGAATTAACTTGTATCTATATAGGTTTTTCCAATTTGAGAGGGTCGTTTTATCATGGGAATAAATCAGCATCTCAATGCAGATTTTCCCGACTAGAGGTTAACTGATAGTATCTTCAAAAAATATTGTTTGCTCAAGTATTGTAATAGGAATAGAATCATTGTATTTGTCTATGTGATCATATATGATAGGGTTGAGAACCCATAAACACACCCCCGTCATTGACGATTTCAATTAAAAATTAAGTGATTTTTCTCTTCCTTTAATATTTTTTGTTTTCTTATTTAATTAATAATTTTCCTTAAATATTCAATCACTGCAAAATCATAATGTTACAACACTACGCAGTTTTAGTTGTAAAACCACCACATCACCGCTATAAAACTACGTAGTTTTAGTTACATATATACATTCAATAAATGTTAAACTTGCCATTGAGTTGTGTTATTCATTAGTTTCGTATATCTTCAAAGTCAGGGAATTATAGTATAAATAAAATAATTATCATGTGTGGCAACACTTGTTTTTGGTGGTTTTGAATTTTGGGTTTCATAACTCAGAACTGGTATGCTTCACTTGATTTTGGTTTTGACAAGAACTTAGTTTTAGTCAAATCAAAAATCAAGTTTTGAACTAGTTTTGACTTTTTTAATTATTTTTTTTTAAAATTTTTAAGCGTAATACTATAAATTAATACTAAAATGTTAGATCCACGAATGCAAAGGCTCACCTAAAAGTGATTCATTTATTTTTAAAATTATTTAATTTAAATTGAATAATTAATTTGCATTTTTTTTGGATTGAAATTGTCGATCATACTTGGTTAGCAATAGGATCAAGTGAAAATATTTGACTACACTCTATGTAACATTCTAAAATAAAAAAATATTTTTTAAAAAAATAATACCAATCCCGACAGAAAAATTTGACTCGTGTAATATCATGTTAAATTTTTTTTTTAAAGCAAACCACCATTGGTGGGGGATTTATTTAATCCCCCAAACCTCAATAGGAAAAGCCTAAGTTTGTTACAAATAAGGGAGAAACCCTAGGAAGCATCTAAGCTTCACAAAAGAATATCTAACTCTATATTAGTGAATCTTTAGATAAAAAATTTACAAGGGGAGCAATTTAGTGATCGAGTAAACAAATACCGAAGCACAATTTAGCCACCCTTGAATTTTAAATCTAAGATTTTCAAAGCTAAAATATTTACATTGGCCCAAAAAAACCAAAATTGGTTCAAAAAATGGCCCTGAAAATGCTAATTGAAAGTGAGTACTGAGAGTGTCATATTTTATCTGGCCTGAGCAGTTCTTAGAGTCATCTGGCCTGAGCAGTAAAGTACTTCTGGCCTAAGCAGTAAAGTACTTATGGCCTAAGCAGTAAAGTACTTCTGGCCTGAGCAGAAGAGCATTTGCCCGAGCAGTGTTTGCTAGAAGCATCTGACAATATCCTGAAATTTAAAAGCCTCAAAAAACCTGAAAGCATAAGAAACAAGTGAGTCTGTTCAAATTAATATGAGATTCTTGGAGTGGCTACTCCAATTCTATCAAGATTAATTAGACCTCTTATTTCTGGTAGGATTTGATCCATCAGTAAGGTTGCACTTCTAGCCTCAGTCAAGCAAAATTTAGCCAAACTATAGCTTATCTTAAAACATGTGATAATTTGAATTCAGAGGAGAGATAGCTAAATATCTGAGTGCATAGGGAGTAGTGCCTCCAATCACATTTATATGGCTTGTAAGAACCAATGACAGCTTGATAGCAATCTAACTCAACATTAACCTGGTGAAGGTTCAGTTCTAGTGCAGCTATGATGCCATGCCTAATTGCTATTAGTTCAGCATTTAAAATTGAGATTGAAGTAGTGTGTATCATTCTCAGAAGTATTACTATACTGCCCCCCTGTGGTTTCTAATGACAATTCCAAGTCCACATCTACCATTAAGAAAGGTAGCATCAACATTTACTTTATAACCAGTATCAGGGGGATGCCATTGGATTATTCTAACTGGCCTTGGCCTCCTAATCCTAAGAAAAGGAATTAATTTAGCACTGATCAGAAAGGAGTTCCTATCTCTATTTCCAGAGAGAGGTTTGGCTGTAAATATTAGAGATGCCTGTTTCAGAATAAGAGCATGTATATCAGCAGTAAAGAATTTCTTCTCATCATAAAAAGTTGATTTCTTCTGATCTACAGTTGCCAGAAAGTGATCATCATAGTAATTTTGATCACCTCAGTGTGAGTCTTAGAAAAACCTTGATATGATAGGTAGAAATTCAATCTACTTGTGATATTTAAAAAGGTAGGAACCTGCATCACTAGAGTATTATGCATTACTTGCCAGACCTGTAAGCTATTTTGGTAGTCATTGAAATAGTGATTAAGTGTATCACTATTGGAACAAAACAGGCATTTTGAGGGCAGTGAAAAACCAATTTTTGTGAGAATGTTATCAAAACCGGAATATGAGATTTGCTTCCCTATTATGGAGAATGTGAATAGATAATCTGTTGGACTTGCTCTTAGCAATTATATACAAGTCATATCTATATGTACACTATATAGAAAGCCTAGAAGGAAGAGTAAACCCCCAGTTCCCCGTTTTTCTTTCGCTTTTTTATTCCCAATTTTTTCCCTTTCAGCTTCTCGCCCTGCAACCCGTCCCTTTCTTAACCTCCGTGGGCGTTAACCGGTCACCAAATATCAAGGTCATCGCGCCGCTATCGACGACCGCTATGTGTTACTTCTTCGCTGCTCATGGATAACGCGGCTGCTTCTCCGACTATGTTCTTGCCACTCACCCCTTTGCTTCGGATTTCGTGTTCCTACAAAGCAACCTTTCATCTGATAGCAAGATCCGTGCTTTCCCTTTCATCGTCTTGCCCGTACTTTTGCTGGTATGCCCTTCCTCTGGTTTCTCAATTTTCTGTGCTTTGTTTATTTCCGATTTTTTCCTGTGTTCATCTGTCTGCTGTTTAAATTGTTTGTGTTTTGTTCGGGTCGATTGGTTTGCATCATCATTACTGGCTACTCCGATATGTGTGATTTGTTTGACCCTTGTTTTTGAAAATTTATTGTTGACTGTGTCCTATTTGGATGCTATATTCATCTTTAATTGATTGCCGTTATCTGCCAGAAACTACTGGAGTCTCACTAACCATGAATTATGATATGCTAAATAGCATAGTTATTTTTCTTTTTCTTTTTACAAGCTGGTTTCTTTTATTTTTTGATGTTCGCATTTTGTTTGTGGGGAATGAATTGATTCCCTGTGGAAATGCTGCTGCTTTTTGTGATTTTATCATGGTAGATCTGTCTTGGTGTGTTCTTGTGTGACAAAGCATAATTGAGAATTCTCAGTTCTCATTTTCTTGAAGTTTGTGCTGAGAATTTGCTTAGATATCTTCTGTTGAAGTTTTGGGGAAAAAGATAATTATTTGCCCTTTTCTGTTTAGTTGATTTCTGGGTTTTTGATTTGGCTCTTTTAGCTGGAAAGTAAATTGACACTTATGTATGGACTGAGGAGATTGATGTGTTTTTCGGTTTTCTTTTTCTGGGTTGATCAGTTGAAGTTGAAGAAAGATTGGATTTTGATTTTGGAACCCAATGTCTCCGGCGCCGCTGGTTGTTGTCCGGGAGGAAGACGGGCTGAGTATTGCTTCTTCGACCATGATGGAGAGCAGGGGCGGACCCAGAATTTTACCGACAAGGGAGCCGGACTAATTATAAAAATTTGAATTCGAAAGAATTATTGATATTATAAAATAACGGTATAACAAAGTAATTTATTTAGAAATAAAAGAATCATACATATAACGGACCAACTATTGTTAAAGAAAATATAAAATGTATTTGAATCTAAATCTTCTCTCGTTGATCATCTCAAAAGTGTCGATAATCGAATCAATGGGAATGGTCTCCGCAATCTCTCTTTCAATATATTGCATCAAAGAATCTCGCAGAAAATCATCTTCCATTCGACTACGCAGACTTGTTTTCACAATTTTCATGGCTGAAAAGGCCCGTTCAAATTACAAAAAGCAAATCCTAATGGCATTAGTCTTATTAGTGATATGTTATAGGATTAACTAATATTTTTTTAAAAAAAATTTACTAATATAAAATCCTATAAGGATTATAAATCAAAAAACAAAAAATAAAATACTAATAGAAAATTGAGAATAATATTCATCCGGATGATCCTGTTATAGGCCTTATCAGGCACCAATAAGATAATGACACGTGTACAATTGTAATGTTTTAATTGGTTAAGATATTTTTAGTAAAGTTCTAAAACTCTAATTTAGAATGACTAAACCCGTCTGGGTAATGATTGAACACGTGGCCCAATAATAAATTAGTTAAAGATGATGTGTCGTTATTTAATTGGCGTGCCTGATATTGCCAATATCAGGATGATCCTGATATATATTAAACTGTAGAAAATTAACAAAATGTGTGGTCTCTGCTAATGATTCACTAATTCTATTAGAAATCTAAATTTAGTAAAATTTCTACTCTCCTTATTATGTATTTGTACAGTTGTACACGTTGGGTTTTTTGTAAAGTGGGCCACCAAATATTTTTTTCACTAAATACTATTTAATGGGAGAATAATATTATATATAAACTATATTTAGCAAATTTATGAAGTGGGCCCGGCCCCTTTTGGCCCCCCATATCGTCCGCCCCTGATGGAGAGCGCTCTACGGAGCGAGTCAGTTTTCAAGGAGAGGAACTATATGGGGCTTTCTGACTGTTCTTCTGTGGAAAGTTCCACCATTTCCAACTTATCTGATGGCAGCCCGATGAATTTGAAGGCTACAGAGCTCAGGCTCGGGAGTTATTGCTGCTGATTGATGAGAAGCCGCTGTTTCCCCTGCACCCTTCGAATGATTCGTCGAGCTCACAGAGGGCGATTACATCGGGCAACAAGAGAGTCTTCTCTGATGCTATGCAAAAATTCTCTGAGGTAAACTCTATGGATCTTGCATCTTTTATGTATTCTGAGAGGTATACTGAGGAAATTTTATTTGTTTTGTGTTTCACAGGGCCAGTTTTCTGAAGTTAATACTCGGTTGACAACTAAATAAGCTGCTGCTAAAGAGATTTCTGGCGCCCCTGTTTCTAAATTGAAGGAGGTTGTACCCCAGAGTGCTGCTGTTCAAGAGAATCCCCATGCTACTGGGGCTCGTGCTCCTAAGTAAATCTTTTATTGTAGAATCTAAGAGCGATTTTTTTTACTTTGATTGAATTAACACATGATGCTGATTGGAGTGTCTTTTTTTTTCTATTTATTTCAGGGCACAAGTCGTTGGTTGGCCACCTGTTAAGTCGTTTAGAAAGAACAGCATGGCCTCTGTGAAGAATGCTGGGGAAGTTGATGGTAAAGCTGGATCCTCTGTACCTCTACTCATCAAAGTTAGCATGGATGGTGCTCCCTATTTGAGGAAAGTGGACATTAGAATGTATACAACATATCAGCAGCTCTCCTCTGCTCTGGAGAAGATGTTCAGTTGCTTTACCATTGGTGAGTACTACGGCTCCCATGGAGTTGGAGGCAAAGAGGCTCTTAGCGAGAGCAAACTCAAGGATTTGCTCCATGGATCAGAGTATGTTCTCACCTATGAGGACAAAGATAATGACAGGATGCTTGTGGGTGATGTGCCATGGGAGTAAGTTCCTTAAATCCATGATGTCGTGAGGAGAATGATTGTTTGCAACGCTGTAACTGTATTTTAGATAAATGATCCGTCGTATATTCCATCACAAATCTTTTCAGTTATAGTCTTGTTGTTGTTTGTTGTATGTGACCCTAGAGGGCTTTGAATTTTTCGAATGAGAACTGGACTAACTTTATGCCCAACTAAATTTGCTAAATCCTACAAATATGTAGAGTCATAACTCACCTGCATGAATTTTCTTCCTAAATGATGGTTATTCTGTTTCTTTTGGACATGTTTTAATTATATTCAAGTTGTGATTGTCTATTGTAGTATTTATAAACTTGAATTTCTCTTACTTGATGACTAAAAGTTATGTTTCACTGTATTGTGCCCGTTTCTGGTTTTTTTGGAGTAGGCACTTATAAAAAGCTCTTGATGTCACTTATAGGGAGTCATTCTCCAGTGATCATTACCATGAGCTGGTATAGCTTGTTCTTAAAAAAAATTCCATCTAAAGAATTCTTTTTATTATGTCAGAATGTTCACTGAAACATGCAAGAGACTGAGAATCATGAAGGGTTCCGACGCCATCGGCCTAGGTGAGTAAATGTTCAATTGTTTCATGGAAATTTATTTAGCTACTAGGTGCAAGAAACCTATTGAAAAGCTTACCTCTACTACAAAGCGAACGATAATAGATTGGGTACTTCCCTTGGCATCATAAAATAGAGGTTTAGTGAACTTGAAGACCGAAAACTGAAAGGCGATTTTGTGGAGGAAGAGCTGAAAAGGGTGATTTTTGTAGCCCTCATTTGCGCTCACCTGAGAAGAGACCGACAATGGTCGAGGTTGTCGAGCTGCTTAAAGGAGAATCGAAGGAGAAATTCACCGCTCACCCTGGACTTCATTGTTGTCACACTGGACTTTGATATTTCAAAACAAATGATTTGTTAATCATTCAGTTCAATTCAATCAAATTCAAATAAAATATAATTTAATTCAATTCAGTTCAGTCCAGTTTAATGAAAAAAATAATTTAACTATTTAAAGTTTATATTGTTTAATTCATTTCAATTCAGTCCAATTCAGGAAAAATGTAATTTAATTTGAGGGAGGCTGAGATGTCTTCCAGGCAAGGTTCGGGAAGGATGTTGTCTGGGAAACCCTTGAAATTTATGAATGATATTGATCATGATCCTCATCTTCCTCACTATTGAGTAATATTGTTTGAGCTTTGTCGAAGAAATCTGCATATAATTTGGTTCTTAATGCTCTTAGGTATAAGATGATCGCCGGCCGGATTCTTGCACGACACCGGTTGCGATCCGGTGAGGATGAGGACTCTGGTCTGAGAAGGTGGAAAATTTGTCTCCGAATAACCAGACAACAGAGGAGAACTAAGGTAGCTGCTAGGGTTGCAATGAACAAAGGTTTGTTTCTGGTTAAGGAAAATAATAGTCTGCTGTGAGTTCTATTCTTGGAGTATATGATTTTACTCCTGGTTTTTGGAGTGGGGACTAAAAAGCGAGTGGATTCTTATGAGAATTTCCAAACTTTACTATAAAACGAAATATAATTTCATTCAATTCAGTGTAGTCCAATCCAGTTCAAATATAATTTAAATCTTTTAAATTTAATAATTTAATTCATTTGAATCCAATCTAATCCAAAAAAAAAATACAAATAAATTCAATTTAGTTTAGTCAATTGAGTGAAAATGTAATCTAATTACTACTTATATGCTTTACATACAAATAAAAGAACAAATTTGCATGTGGAGTTTTAAATTCCTAACTACAGGCCACGTTCCATCCGGGCTGGATTACACGGAGTGTATCCTCCCCAACCTAGTACTCCAAAAATAGATAAGAGAGAAAGAAAGTCGTAGTTGATAAATGTATATTCTCATTTCTAGTATTTTGTACTACTTTTTGGATTATCTTTCGTAGTTTTGTATTATTATAATTGACCTTTCCTTGGATGATATCGACATACTCAATTTAATATATCAGCTTTGTTTCTATATATAGTGCATTTTTTTCAAGATGATTTTAATAAATCAGCTAATTTTACTCCAATCAACTCTCCGCCAAACACTCTCTTACTCCACTAGCAGAATTCACAACTGAAAATTGGCAGCTATAAGAATCTAATCTTTTTGGTCCATATATGGTAAGTGACATATTATTTAATTGTTTGTTAATTTTAACGAGATTCTTATTTTCTAAGTTTTGAAAGTTTTTGCTGGAAATTTATTTTCTTTGATTGTTGTACGTTATAATAGCTCTCAATTATTGATGTATTTATAATAACTGATTACGGCCATGTTGAAGCTAAGACATCTGAGATTTCTTAGAGTATTGGTGAAGCTTCAAGGCATAGTCAGATGTAGAATTATGATAAGAACATTGATGTGATTTGAAAATTTAAATGTTTGTGGTAAAATAATTCTAGAAGAATGTCAGCAAGAATTAGAAAATAGTCAGTGCTCTCAATACTCTCAATTTTCACTCTTTCTCTCTCATAAATTTCAACAATATTAAACACTTTTCCGGCCACTTATTTCCGTTGAACGGGCTCTGACAACCAAGCCCCGCAAGTAATGGTCCCTACGCCACCCTAGCTCCGCCGTAATGGCGGAGCCTCCACCCCAAACGGACAGAAAAATTTCCTACACGCACTGCAATCAAAAGCCCCTCCTCTCTTCTCCAACCTACCATCCAACCCAGAGATCAAAGCAACCTCTGAATACAAAGGCGAGCTCGCCTGCATCTTCACGCCTGATCAGATCGAGATCCTAGCTCGGCCATACCGAAATGCTCTAATAGGAAAGTTCGGCAGAGGTAGACCCTCAATGCTTGCAATTGAAGCTGCTTTCAAGGTTGCGAATTTCTCTGGGAGCTACCAATTAGGGGCAATCGATCACAGACACGTTTTGATCCGATTCGGGAACAAGGAAGACTTTCAAAGGTGTTGGATGCGAGGGAACTAATCAATTGAAGGTTATCCAATGAGAGTTCTCCGGTGGACACCTGAGTTCTCAACTGAAACTGAATCTCTAATAGTGCATGTGTGGGTAACCCTTTATAAACTCCCTGTCTATTACTATAATGATGCTATTCTAGAGCAGTTAGGGAACCATATAGGTACTTTTATCAAAGTTGATGCAGCCACTAAACTAATCACCAGACCTTCTGCTGTGAAACTCTGTGTGGAGATGGATTTGCAACAGCCTATTCTTTCTGAAATTAGGATAGGCTCTACTGAGCAATGTTCCAAAGAGAAACTGGAATATGACAACTTGCCAACTTATTGTGATCATTGTAGAAAAGTTGGTCATAACTCCCAGATTCGCAGAACCTTACACCCTAATCTTACCACTAAAGCCACTACCACTCCCCCTGCCAAAGTCAATCCTCCTAAAGCCTCACCCCCTTCTGATCCAAGAACAATGATACACACCAAACCAAAGCTAAGACAGCCTTTAAACACACTCCAAAGACACATTCCACTGCCAAACAACCTCTCACTCAACCTCCCGTACCAGCCACAACTCCAGTAACAGCAATAACTACAACTCCTACAACTGACAATCTCTTACCTCACCCTATCACTACCAAATCCACCTCCACTAATCACACCATATCCTTTGGCAATAGGAAGCTTCACAGAGTGATCAAGCTGAAACCAAAAAGGAAAAAGAAGCAACAGCAGATCATTCATGAAGCTGTCATTCTGATAAATAACCCCTTGTCTCTGAGCTTACTCCTCAAATTGTTTTGTTATCTTCCTCTCCCTCTGCCATTAAAATTCCATTAAGATACATTACCATCTAACACCAAATCCTCCACCTCCTCTGCACACAAAACACAAACCAACTTCTTCTCTACAGCCTCCTCCTCCTCCAAAACTGGCAAACCAACACCTGCTACTTCTCAAGCTTCTTATACATCATCCCACACCCACATGAACTTCAGAAAAGCAGCCTTTACTCCCAAACAGATCCCCCAAGCCAGAGAAGACCCTTTCATAAAGGTTTCCTCAAAACCAAGGCTCAGAAATGCTTATGCCAAGGATGACTGCTCAGTCCCAACAGGTTTGTTGAATATATCTCCACCCTCATTTAAAGCTAACAGTTTGATTTTTCTTTCTCAAGAGTTACAGGAACAAATTTGCTCCACTAATGACTCACAAGGAAGAAGGAAATGATGGACTATATGTCACAGATTCAGGATCCAACAACAGGAGTCCTAATGCACATGACCAACAGGTACCTCAGTCTGATCTCCCAAAAATAGCTTTTGGTCAAAAAGCTAAATTGAAATTTTTTTTACTCAATTTAACAAGACCATGTCTTCTACAAGGTCTTCATCAAACTCAGATAAAAATCATTTTTATGATTAGTCAAAACCATAAAATAAACTGCCTGATCTGGAATATACAAGGTATGGAAACAACCCTCACTAGGCTATCTAACCTTATTTCAGACAATAAAATTAAAGTTATATGCATTATTAAACCATGGCATGATAATGTAAAATGTGAGTATTACATGAACATTCTTCATTTTTCAAACTACATGTTTTCATCAAATGGTCAAATATGGATCTTCTGGAGAGATACAATTACTGTATCTCTCTCAATAGATCATGAGCAGTTTCTGTATGTCCAAATTTCCAAACCCAGTCTGAACATCTCTATGGCTGGTGTTTTTGTATATGGACTAAGAACCAGAAAAGGGAGAAAGGCACTTTGGGCCAATCTTCTTGTCATTCCCTTTTCTGAAACATTTTTAATTGGTGATTTCAATTCCATGTTATCTCTTTCTGATTATAAGGGACCTGCAAATCCAAAAATGGGTAGCATGTCTGATTTTCAGAAATTTATAGATAAAATGACTTTGCTACACATCAATACTGTAGGTAATGAATTTACCCGGACAAACAAAAGATTGAGGCCAACCACTGAATGGCTGGATAGGGGTTTGTGTAACCATTCCTGGAACAAATTTCCTAACTCCTCAATTTTAGTTTTGAACAGAGAAAATTCAGACCACAGTCCTTTACTGTTTAAGATTGATACTCAGGTTCAGTCTTATCCAAGGTCATTTAGATTCATTAACACATGGTATAAGAGAGACAATTTCCAGATTTTGATCCAAAATAATTGGATGCTTCCTATTTCAGAAACTGGCATGCTTAGATTTTTTCTTAAATTGCAAAAACTGAAAAAAGAACTCAAAATCTGGAATAGGGATACTTTTGGTAACATATATAAAAATGTGGAAGTAGCAGAAGAGGCACTGAGATTACAAGAAATCAGTCATGATCACAATCAACGTGATCATGAATTGATAACCCTGAAACTCAGAAGGGCACAACTAAAAATAGCCCTCAAAGAACAGTCCTGTTTTTGGAAATATAAAGCCAGACTAAAATGGGTGAAAGAAGGTGAGATGAATTCAAAATTTTTTCACAGTTCACTCAGACAGCAAAGAACAAGGCTTAGTATTACAAAAATTAGGGATGATGCTGGGATTTGGTTAGAAGATATGGCTGACATTGAATCAGCTGCTGTGCAATATTACACAGATCTTCTTTCTGATGAGCAATCAGAGGATGACCTCCCTTTCTGCTCTCACTTCCTTTCCAAAATCCCACCTCTCATTACCAACACTCAAAATGAAGCCGTAATCAGGCCAATTGAGATTGAGGAACTTAAACTGGTGGTGATGTCTCTAAATAAAGATAGCACCCCAGGTCCAGATGGTTTCTCTGCATATTTTTTCATTAAATCCTGGGATACCATTTCTATGGACTTGGTTGAGGCAGTCAATGATTTCATAAATGCAGTCAATTTACCTAGGGGTATAGGTGCAACCTGGATCACTTTAATACCAAAAAAAGAAACACCAATATCTTTTGATGATTACTGGCCAATCAGCCTTTCAAATGTAATCAACAAAATTTGTTCCAAAGTGATCATGCACAGACTCAAACCTATCATGACTGAAATCATTTCCCCTCACCAAACTGCATTTCTTCAGGGAAGGGACATTTCTGATAATGTCCTTTATCTGAAAGATATGGTGAGGCACATACATAAAAAAGCCAGAGAGCCAAATTGCATTGTCAAACTGGACTTAAGGAAGGATTTTGATAGAGTTAGTTGGGTTTTCCTAAAACAGATTCTAACCAAATTTGGCTTCCACAGCAAATTAGTTGACTGCATAATGAAAAATTTGTCCCAAGCATGCTTTTCCATTCTTATAAATGGTAAGCTAGTGGGATTTTTCAATGCATCAAGGGGTATTGAACAGGGAGATCCACTATCTCCTTTTCTGTTTAATATTTTTACAGAATCTTATTCTAGGAGCCTTGCATACATTTTCAGCATGGGAAAAATTTCTAAATACAATCTACCAAGATTTTGTGAACCAGTTTCACACTTATCATATGCTGATGATACTGTTCTCTTTTTTGCAATAAATAAGAGAACCTTGATTAATCTTAAAGCTTTTTTGCATATTTTTGAAAAAGTCTCTGGTCAAAAAATTAATTATGACAAGAGTGACTTTTACATTAGTAAACATGCAACTTTAGCCAAGAAAAATCAAGTAAAACAAATACTGAGTATGAAAGAGGGGGTTTTCCCTTTTAAATATCTGGGATGTCCAATTTATGAGGGCAGAATACTTAATTGTTATTTCAATCCTCTAATTGAACAAATCCAGAAAAAACTCAGTCTATGAAGAAATAAATGGTTATCTACTGGTGGAAAGATAACATTGATCCAATCAGTATATTGTATGCCATTCCACAACATATTTTTACTGTTATGGCTCCAACAGTTCACATCATTGAAACATTAGAGAAAAGTTTTGCTTCTTTTCTCTGGGGTTCTAATGCCGTGAAACAAAAAAAGAGATGGAAAAAATGGTCTAAACTGTGCTATCCAGTAGCTCAAAATGGTTTAGGCTTCAGATCCATCCCTTACATTGTACAGACTTGTTCTGTCAAACTCTGGTGGAAATTCCAACAAGGTGATGCAATCTGGACACAATTTTTGCACTCTCTGCCCATAAACTCCAGAAACTCACAAACATGGCATAGAATATGCTTAGTTAACTGTGTTGCAGAACATCATTCCCTGGTTATCCATGGTAGAGGTGATTGTAATTTCTGAACCTCCAACTGGACTAGTCATGGCCCCCTAATTGATTTTCTACCACAAGACCTAGTACCAATCCCTGTCTCTTCCTCTGTATCTGATTTTCTGAAGAAAAAAGATATTCTGATGCCATATCTGGAAGGTTTTCTCAACTCTCAGATGCTCCATTTCATTCAGAACTCCCAGATATATCCAAACAGATCAGATAGACTAATCTGGAAACTTTCACTGAATGGTTCTTTCTCTTTCAAATCTGCATATCAGACTCTTCATGACCACAGAAACCCCTCCCCCACTCTTGCCAAATTATGGAAGATAAAAATCCAAAAAAAAGATAACCTTCTTTATTTGGAGACTTTTCAATTCCATCATTCCTTTTGAAGAGGTTCTGTGTCAGTATGGATTCCAATTTTCTTCCAAATGTCCACTGTGTACATCTTCTGACACCATTGATCATTTTTTCAATGAGTGTAAATTTGTTATTGATATCTGGAAAAATGCCTTAGCTTTTATAGGAGTTCTTGACATACATTTTTCCTCCATATGGGATAGACTATCATATTATCTTTCACATACTGGCATGAGCAGTTTTCATTCAAAGCTGATTGCCATGTTGTGTTGTATAATATGGTTGTCCTTATGGAAAGCTAGGAATAAAATGCTTTTTGAAAATGTCAGACCAGTCTCCACCTCTTTACTCAGGGATATCAAACAGATTTTACACTTTTCCTTGGCTGCCAATCCCATTGCTGTCTCACAGGATTTTGATAAAAACCTTGCCTAGTCTGCTTTCATCCCTGTGACAGTTAAAAAAATTAGGCCTAGACTGAGAGCTGTGGCTTGGAATAAGCCCTTGTATGGGTTCAAAATAAATGTGGATGCAGCCTGGTCCTCACAGGGCTGCAGTATTAGTGTGATTATTAGAGATTCTAATGGTCATGTTCTGGCAGCTAGGTCTATTTTATCATCAGCATATTCCTCGTCTATATAAGACTCCATCCTTCAGCGCATAGTTGGGGGCGTTGAGTTTCAACTTTCTGGCTTCCTTGTTGCATTCAGGAACTACTCCGCTTGTAAGTAAATCCATCATTGACTTCATCCAGCTGGCTCTGTCTACAACATCAACAGTCCCACCGTCTTGTTGTCTGTTGACCTGTGCGTGAGGGTTTCCACCATCACCGTCTTGTTCAGGTGTGCCCGTGTTGAGGACGCCAACTTGCTCAAGGCATCAGCTCTGGTGTTTTTTGACCTTGGCACGTTGATGATGTCGAACTCCTCGAATTCCGACGCCAACAATCTCACCTTGTCCCTATACTTCATCATGCCAGGGTCCTTTGCCAGGTAAGCCCCCTCATATTGTTTTGCCACGAGCATTGAGTCGTTGTGTGCCATCAGCTTTCTTGCACCAAGCTTCTTTGCTATCTCAATTCCCGCCATCAGAGCCTCGTACCCAGTTTCATTGTTTGATGCAGGGAATTCGAATCGCAATGCATAGGTGACTTCAACTCCACTTGGGTCGGTCAGAACCAAACCCGCGCCGGCGCCTTCTACACCAGATGCTCCATCTACATGTAGCTGCCACTCATCACTTGGAGATCGTTTTCTCTTTTCTCCAGCTGAACTGGTCTCAGGTGAGGATGTTGCTTTCTTCACTTCTGGTGGCATTTCTGCTAGGAAATCAGCAACCACTTGCCCCTTGATGGCCTTTCTTGGTTAGTATGCGATGGAGTGTTCGCCAAGTTCCACCTCCCATTTGGCCAACCGGCCTGACGCTTCTGGTCGAGTGTGGATGGCTTCATAGGATGGTTTGTAAGCACCACCACTGGATGTGCCTGGAAGTAGTGTTTGAGCCGTCGAGCCGCGTGTACTACGGCCAAGGCTAGCTTCTCTTCTCCCGTGTATCTTATTTCCGCTCCCTGCAAAGCTCTATTTACAAAGTATATTGGTTTCTGTACCTTGTTTTCTTCTCGCACAAGGGATGCACTAACGGTCTCCACTCCAGCAGACACATACAGGTAGAGGGTTTCACCCTGTTGAGGCGAAGTCAACAAGGGCAAATTATGTAGGTGCTTCTTCAAGTCGTTGAATGCTTCATCTTGTTCAGGTCCCCAGCTGACATCTCCCTTCTTGTTGACGTTGTTCTTCAGTGCCTTGAAGAAAGGGAGTGAATGTTCAGCCGCTCTCGACAGGAAACGGTCAGCGCCGCCAACTTACCGTTCAGACTTTGCACCTCTTTCACTGTTCTTGGTGGTTTCATGTCCAGCACCGCCTTGACCTTGTCTGGAATTGCTCGTACCCCTCGTTTGTAACCATGTGACCCAAGAATCGGCCTTCTTGGACCCCAAACTGGCACTTGAGAGGGTTGAGCTTTAGCCCTGTGCTTCGAAAGCGTTCCAGGGTTTCCTTTACGTATTCAGTCAGCGTGTTGAAATCCTTGCTCTTGATTACCATGTCCTCGACGTAGACCTCCAAATTGCGCCCTACCTGCTCCTTGAAGATTTTGTCGACTACACGGTGGTATGTTGCTCCAGCATTCCTGAGACTGAACGGCATCATTCGGTACCCGAAAGCTTCTCTCTCCGTGATGAAGGCTGTCTTCTCCACATCCTCCTTCTTCATGGGGATTTGGTGATAACCTTTGTACGCATCATGGAAACATTTCACCTTGTACCCGGCCAATGCATCCACCTTTTGATCGATCATTGGCAACGGGTAACAATCTTTGGGATAGGCCTTGTTGAGACTGGTGTAGTCGATGCACATCCTCTATGAACCGTTTGGTTTCTTAACCAAGACGGGGTTTGCTAGCCAGGTGGGATACTTCACCTCGACCAAGATACCCGACTTGATCAACTCATCCACTTCCTTGTTGACTGCCTCGTTACTGTCCTTGCAGAGTGCTCGCTTCTTCTGGACGACAGGCTTGTAGTCCGGTGAGATCTTGATGGCATGGCACTCAATCTCCTCTGACACTCCTGTCATGTCGCTGGACTCCCACGCGAACACGTATGCATAATCCCTTAACACAACGGCTAATCTTTCTTTCACATCTTCCGGTAGAGATACTCCAACCTGTACGACCTGGTTCCCCCTGCGTCCCAGCTCGACAGGTGCAGTCTCGCCTACCGAGTCTTCTTCTTCATGTAGTGCTGCGGTCGTCACCATGGCCACAGCACGTCGGCGATATCCTGGGCTTCTCCATCCTTGTCACCCTCATTCCTCTTCTTGTTGCTTAGAGCAATGCGGTGACACTCCCTTGCCTTCTGCTGGTCTCCTCTAACCGTAGCGATGCCTGCCTTGGTTGGAAACTTGAGTAGCAGATGCAAGGTCGACACTATCCCCTTCATGAGCGCTAATGCAGGACGCCCAAGTATCATGTTGTAGGGACTGCTGGCTTTCACCACAATGAACTCCACCTCGATGGTTTTGTTTTATGGGTGTTCACCAACAGTTATAGGAATGTAAATTGTACCTTCTGGCCACACCTCTCTGTCTGCGAATTCCACAAGAGGGGTGGCAGTTGGCTTCAGCTTCTTCCTCATGTCCTCGTCCAATTGCATAAAGCAGTGCCAATACATCACCTCGGCTAAGCTGCCCCCATATACATACACCATGTGAATGAGCTTGTCTACAATCTGGACTTGGATTACCACTGGATCACCGCCGGCAGGTCGGTCTGGGATTGGGTCTTTTGAACTGAACATGATGACTTCATCTTCTGCCAACTTCCTCTCCTTCGGTGTTGGTTCTGGTACCTTCCTACACCGAGCCTTCCTCTCGGATTCCATCTTGCCACCTGCACTCCCACCTATGATGGTGTAGATGTTGGTAATGGCTGACTTCCTACTACTGTCGTCTGGGGTGTCTTCCCGGTCTGTACGATGTCGCTTCTCGTAGTGCTCATCATCATCCTCCGAATACCTCCTTACTCGTGCCACCTCATTCCCCTTGAAGCTGGGACGAGAGGGTTCAGGAGTCCGAGCCCTTCCTCTTGTATCCCTTCGAAAATCAGTCTGTTCGGATTCCTCGGTCGACCAGGTGGCCTTGTTGTGGGCTCTGGCCTACTTGGCAAGGTGAGAGAGTTGACCGGATCTCACACACTTCTCAATTGCAGCACGCAAGTGGTAGCAATCATTGGTGTCATGTCCATGGTCGTAGTGATACTCACAGTAGTATGCCTTGTTCCTCATGTTAGCTGGCTTCTTCATCCTGCTCGGGGCATCTAACAGGTTCTTGCCAGCTACCAGACTGAGGATCTCACGTGGTGATTGTGTCAAAGGGGTGAAGGAGGTGTCCTTCAACTTGTTGAACTTCTTGCCTCCACCCTTCTTTGATGGTTGCGCGTTGGAACCGGTGTTTTTCTTGTTCTTGCTATGTGCAACATAACCGCCATCATCTCCTTCCAGGTACATCTCGTCCACTCGTGAGAAGCTTTCAATACGCTCCATTAACTCCTCCAGGGTCTTCACCTTGTGGAGATAACACTCCTGCTTCATCTCCTTGTGAAACAACCCCTTCACAAAAGAATCGATCATCAGCTTCTCGGTGAGGTTCTTCACCTGGTTGGCCAGGCTCGAGGCCCGCTACCAGTATTCGAACAGGCTTTCTCCTCTCTTCTGGCGAATCGACATGATGCCAGTGCATTCCTTGGTGAACTGCTTCCTCTACATGAACCTGCGCTGGAACTTCTCCTCCAACATCTTGAAGCTGGCGATGCTGCCATCTGGCAGAGCCTTGAACCCAAACGTGCTGCTCAAGTGAGGGTGGTAGCAAACGCCTTGCACCAGATCGCCTGCGGGATGGCGTACGTTGACATGTTTGTGATGAACGTGTGCATGTGGTCCTCAGGATCGACAACACCGCTGTACGTGCCCAGGTTCTGGGGGATCTTGGTTTTGGGATCGGCCACAGCTAGCCGGATCTTCTTAACCCACGGTGACCCTTTCTCAATCTCTAGAAGGTGGTCTTCATACTCCCCACGCCTTCTGTCCTCCACGTGAGCCTCTCCGGCGTTTGGAGTAGACATACCTTGACTTCCAGTCGTTGAGATCTAGATCATGACCTTTCCATCAATTTTGACAGGATCCGCGCCCATCCGATCTGGCAGAGTTGTTGTTGTTGCCCTTCTTTTGGATCTGCTTCTTCGCCGGGAGGTGCGACGCCACTTCTTGCTCCTCACCGTCGAAATTCAGCTTTGTCGGCGCAATATTCTGGCCGAGCTGTCGGGCCTCATCCTTCTCTTCCAAGGACTTCAGTTTTGACAACACCTGCTCATGGGATGCTAAGAACGGGGCCATCATAACCTGAAACATCTCAGGGGTCATGGGCTCTTGGTTGGTGTGCCGCACGGGTGGATTTGCCGGCGGCGTGACATCGAGGATGGTTCCCTCAGCAACTGGGGTCTCCTCCATCAAATTCCGATCAGTGAATCGAGCTGCATGAGCGAGTTTTGAACAGCGCTCCCCACAGACGGCGCCACTAATATGGTTCTGCAAGGATTATGCCTAGGCTACTGTAGCCCATGTCTTACCAATGTACGTTGTTCCTTCCCTCTGGCAAAATAATGTGCCTAGGGAAGAACATATTTGTTTATTTGTTGTCGTTTGGCTTGTTTTAACGAAGTACTTTCCCTGCACAATCAGTTAAAATTGCACGGATTATAATCGCACGGATTATAATCGCACCACCTAACAAACAACAAAAAAGAAATGAATTTGTTCTGTTTGAATAAACAACGGAAAAAGAAATGAATATGTTCTGTTTGAATAAACATCGAAAAGAGAAATGAACCCGTCTAGTTTGAATACAACACAAAAAGAAATACCTCCGCTTAGTTTGAACAAACAATGGGGAAGCAATAAGAATTGATTGTTTGAACAAATGGAGCGGAGATAAGTACCGAGTTGTTTGAATAAGCACCGGGGAAGCAATTAGATTAAAACTAATTCAACGGAATATTTTTTGAATACATAAGAGCATGAAAAAATGCAATGTTGTTTGAATAAATGGTAGTGTCCTCACAGAACTACATACAAGGGTAATAAACATGGTACAAGGAATACACTACAGCTCCGAGAAATACCTCCACTCAGTTTGAATAAACAATTGGAAACGATAAGAATTGACTGTTTGAACAAATGGAGCAGAGATAAGTTCCGAGTTGTTTGAATAAGCACCAGAGTAGTAATTAGATTAATATTATTTCAACGGAATAATTTTTGAATACATAAGAGCATGAAAAAATGCAGTGTTGTTTGAATAAATGGTAGTGTCGGTACGGTTTTACATACAAGGGTAATAAACATATACAAGGAATACACTACAACTCCGGACGGAGGCTAACGGTGCGGACCCCGAGAATCAGTAGGCTAATCTATCTTATCCCATGAAATTGGTGATTCACATTGTAGGTCATCTTTTGCAGCTTCACCCGGAACTTGACATGGGGAGGCTGTCTCGGGTTCTGTTAGGGTTAGCGAGGTTGAAGCCCCTACAAGATGAGGAAGGGGTGGGATCTCCGGATAGCCAGCCAAAGAGGTGCAGAGTCGCATCATCATGCTATCCTCCACTCAGGGTGTAGAAGCCTTACCCAAGTATATTCCGGGGACACCTTGTTCATCCAGAGAACCTTGGGAACACATATCTTGGACATACTCTAGTTCTTCTTCGAATTTTGGTTGTCCTTTGAAGGATATCCGATTTGAACAGGTTCCGAAGGGCGAGGACCCCGTTTGAAAGCCCTCACCTTGCGCTTCCCCTTGCCTTTGGCACGAGCGAGGCAACGTTTCTCTTGCCGGAACACTTTTTCCATGATTTAAGCTCGAATGACAGCATCATCCGACTAGATATGAGCGAATCTCCGTGCAAATTCATATAGATCGACAAACACCTGGAACCTGGTGTAGCGTTTGTATGTGTAATCTACGGACACACGGTTGGGGATTAGGATTCAGGAAGGAGGAAGATATTGTTCATCCCGCATTTGCTGTCACTGGGTAGCCGTTTCTTCGAAGGCAGAGCGACACAGAGATTCGCGATCATTCTAACCCATTTTAGACATCCGAACTGGGAGTTTGCCAACTTCGCAGGGGAAGTTCTTATAATCTAGCATAGACACCTGCCCCAATCGGAGACCTTTAAAGTGGTAACACGGTTGCAAGGTGGTTAAGGCCTCCTGGAGTGTTAAATTCCATCAGGAAAGTTTCCGGTTTTTCGTCTCCAATGCAAGGTCTTTCTTGAGCGGATCACCCATTTTCTCTAGCCACTTCAACCTGTCACAATTGAGGGGAAGCTCCGACTATCTCGGTTTGGAGCATGGCCAAGGTGGTATCCGCATCAAGAAAATTGTGTGTCCTCTCTTGAGCAAGGGTTTGGAACTAGGTCAGATAGCCAAACTGATTGGAGATCTCCCAGAGTTTTCTGAAAAAGGAAGGCATGTATGGAAGCTCATCCAATAATGGGCATATTCCAGCTTGGACGAGCAGGTAGCGCGTTTAGATGCATTCTTGCTTCCAGTTACTTAACTCCTCTTCCAAGTTGCGACATCGAGGGCACGGGGGGGCTAGTCGAATGAGAGCTCCCCGGAGAGACAGTACGAATATCAAGAAGTCCGGTCTGGGGAATTCGACATTGACCCCGGGGCTAGTAAAAAAGAAAAAACAATAAGGCGAAGGAAAAGCGACCAGGCAAACCAGAAAAGACCGCGGAATTAAAAGAAAGAACAGGTGAAAATGAAATAGAAATTATTTATTGCAAAGGGACAAAATAACACAATCATGGCCATCATCGTCTCCACCAGATATGCTACTCCGTCCTTCCTATACTAAAATAACAATAGAATAAGCCACTAGTTGGAAGAAAGTACCGGCGAAGACATAAGAGTAAAAAGACTAACACTAATTCCTCAGATCTCTATGTTCGATGTTTCGGTATTGGAGGACTGATACATTAATTATGTATGTACTTTGTATATTGCACTTATGTGCCTAGGGTTTAGCTAGCTTCAGTATTTAGCTTTAGGCCCTTGTATGTAACTATATATAGGCATGCTCCTGCCTTATTCTAATTAAGCAATCAGATACTTTTTACATGGTATCAGTCGCCTGACGATCCTCTTTCCTTAAACCCTAGGGTTCTTAAACCCTCTCCCCCTTTTTTCCTTCAGCGGCCGCCGCCGCCTTCATCCTCTTCCTCCTTCACGCACGCACGCAAATCCATCCCTCCCTCTTCAGTTCAAAAATTTTCTGCCCTCTTTTTTGTTGTTCACACGATGATGGCTGCTACCAGGGATGATACTCTTTCAATCAACACGATGGTTCATCTTCTCAATACCAAGTTGGAAGCTTCAACATACCTGCAGTGGAAGAAGCAGGTAGAGTATGTGTTCATGCCTCAAGGATTGTTTGGCCATCTGGATGGCTCTAATCCCCGCCCTCTCGTTCCCGTGCCGCCAACGGCCGCTTCTTCATCCTCCTCACCACCGGACTCTGCTGTTCTCCAAAAGGAGCAGGCCGCCTACGACACTGCCTTTGCTGCCTACAAATCCTGGATCGTGGATGATCAGAGACTTTGTAGTGTGCTTCTCTCCTCATGCACTGCTGATGCGTTGAATGAGATCACCGGGTGTACTACTGCTAAGGAGATGTGGGACACTTTTGCCAGCACCTATCAACACAGCACCTCGATTAGTGTTTTCAGCCTCCGACACCAGGCTAACCTTCTTCGCAAGACTGGTACGATTCATGATCTTCATCTGGCTCTGGTTAAAGTTTTTGATCAATTAAGCATTATGGGCCAACCTGCGGATAACCGCGACAAGCTTATGTGGTTTCTCACTGCCCTTGGTCAAGAATATAAAAATTTTAGTGCACCCGTTGTTGTTCTTGATCCCTTGACCCTGTACATTACTGTTGTGGATCAAGCCAAGGGCTATGAGGCCTTTTTGGAAAATTTGGAGAAAACGAATGTGCATGTACAGGCTCCGGCGGGGCCGGTAGCCTTTGTAGCGGCCGCCCAGCAACCTGCCCCGGCCGCCCAGCAACCAGATGGCGGCGCGTGGGCTCACGCGCCTGGACAGGCCGCGCGTGGCGGCGGCGCGTGGGGCCCACGCGCGGCCGGGGGCGGCCGGTTCGGCGGTCGCCGTGGCGGTCATCGTCCCTGGGCAACTCCTGGAGGTCCTGGTGTGTCCAAATCTGGTGTTTTGGGTGCTCAGATTCAGTGTTACACGTGTGGAGGCTTCGGGCACATCTCTAGGTTTTGTCCTTACTCTACGCCGAGTTATGTGACTCCACCACCACAGCCCTATGGCCAGCAGCAGTACCAGACCTATGTTCCTCAGCCGGCACAACCTCCATCGGCTACTCAGGCTCTTGTTGCTCAGACATATGCTGCTCCGGTTGCTCCTGCGGCAGTGGCTCCTCAGCCACTTGTGTATGCACCGCAGTATGTGCCCTAACAGGCTCCTCAGACTCAGCCCGCTACTGCTCCTCCAGCTTCAGACTGGTATCTTGATTCAGGGGCTACCAACCATATGAGTGCCACTTCTTCGAACTTGACTGCTCTGGCTCCATATAATGGTAATATCTCTGTTTCTGTTGGTAATGGTGCTTCTCTTCCTATTACTGCTGTTGGTGATGCTAGAGTTAGCCCTTCTATACATATATCTGATGTCTTGGTTGTGCCTGCAATTACTAAAAACCTGCTGTCAATTAGTAAGCTTACCAAGGAGCTATGAGCTATTATTTCTTTCGATGACAAGTCTTTTACTATTCAGCACAAGCTCAGCAGGGCAATCCTGGGGCAAGGACACAGTGAGCATGGGCTGTATGTGCTGGACCGTGGTGAGGCAGCACTTCTTTCAGTGGTGAAGAAGAATAATAATAGAGCATCTTTTGAAGTGTGGCATGCTCGATTAGGACATGTGTCCTCTGCTGTTATTTCTTTATTGAACAAACATGGGTTTTTGTCTCTTACTTCTGTACTTCCAAAACCTGGTATTTGTGAACCGTGTGCTATGGCTAAAGGCCATAAACTGTCTTTTGTTGAGAACCCCAGACGGGCTAAGAATGTTTTGGATTTGATTCATTGTGATTTGTGGGGGCCATCTCCGGTTGTTTCGGGAAATGGTTTTTCTTATTATGCTTTTTTTGTGGATGATTATTCGCGATTTTCGTGGTTCTACCCTCTATATTGTAAGTCAGACTTCGTCGATGTCTACTTCCAGTTTGAAGCATTCGTAGAGAACCAATTCTCATCTCGCATCAAAGTTTTCCAGAGTGATGGAGGGACTGAATTCATCAACAACAGGTTGCAGTCTCACTTTGGAACTCGTGGTATTCATCATCAAGTCTCATGCCCATATACACCTGAGCAGAATGGTAGAGCAGAACGCAAGCACAGACACATCACGGAGATGGGCCTCTCCATGTTGTTTCATTCACACCTGCCGCTGTCTCACTGGGATGATGCATTTAGTGCTGCTGTCTTCACTATCAACCGGCTGCCAACTCCGGTGATTGATAACAAGTCTCCTTTTGAAGTACTCTTTGGATGTTCGCCTGACTACTCAAAACTTTCATCCATTTGGTTGCCGTGTGTTTCCCTATGTTCGGCCTACATCTGAACATAAATTAGCCCCTCGCAGTCTGCCATGTGTCTTTTTGGACTACAGTGCACACTACAAAGGATTTAAGTGCTTGGATCCTGCCTCTGGTCGCATTTATATGTCTTGTCACGCTCGCTTCGATGAGGGTCACTTTCCATTCTCGAGAGTATCCACAGAGGCTCATTTCTCCTCTTTGGATGTCTCTTCCTTTGTTGACCCCACTGATCCTGATTTAGAGACATCTTCTGTCGAGATCATTCCACCACAGCAGCCCTGTACGGTATGTCATGAGCCTTCTTCGACGGAACCAGCAACAATCGCCGATGAATCTGAACCAGCCACTCTAGTGCCTTCTCCAGTATTCTCGAGTTCTTCCGATTCACCTGGTGATATAGTCTCTTCTGGAAGTGGTACTTTGACTCCTCCTGCTTCCACAGCTCTACAGGTTCCAGCAGCCCCACCTGCTCCTCGAGCTCACTCGATGGTCACTCGTCATCAGGATGGAACAAGAGTAGCTCGCAGTCTTGGACCTGATTTTGTGGCTACAGGTTTAGTTGCTGAGTTGCTGGTACAGAAGGAACCGAGAAACTTCAAGGCTGCAGTTAAGGACTCACGATGGGTTACTGCTATGGATGAGGAGATTGATGCACTTCAGCGGCAACAGACATGGCAGTTGGTGCCTTGCCCTCCACATGTTAATGTGGTTGGTTCCAAGTGGGTCTATCGATTGAAGTACAAACAGGATGGCTCTATTGAAAGGTACAAAGCACGTCTGGTGGCTCAAGGATTCTCACAAGTTCCGGGGTTTGATTTTGATCATACATTCAGTCCAGTTATCAAGGCTGCTATTGTCCGCACAGTGATTGCTATTGCTACTATGAGGAAATGGCCGCTTCATCAGCTCGATGCCAAGAATGCTTTTCTGAATGGTGTTCTTGACGGTCCAGTTTACATGGCGCAACCAGTTGGGTATCAGGATCCTGCACGTCCTAATCATGTATGTCTTTTGAGGAAAGCCATCTATGGTCTTAAGAAAGCTCTTAGGGCATGGTTTGATCGCTTTAGTGCCTTTGTTAAAGGCCTTGGCTTTGTTGGCAGTCTGTCGGATCCATCTCTATTCGTGTTTACCCGTGGCTCAGTCATCCTTTACCTTCTCATCTATGTCGATGATATCATCTTACCGGGAATAATAAGGTTGTTATTCAGAGTTTCATAGCTCGAGCTGATCAGGAGTTCTCTGTCAAGGATCTCGGATACCTCAGCTACTTCCTTGGCTTGGAGGTTACACCCACCTCTACCGGGTTGTTCTTGGGTCAAGCCAAGTATGCTGGGGATATTCTTCAGAGAGCTGGGATGTTGGATGCTACACCGGTCTCTACACCGTTTCTTCCATTGTCTCAGTTACACAGCAGTACCAGTGGACCATTTCACAATCCGAAGTTGTATCGTTCTCTTGTAGGTGCACTTCAGTACCTCACCATCACTCGTCCTGACCTATCCTTTGCTGTCAACTCTGTGAGTCAATACCTTCAGGATCCACGGGATGATCATTTTGCTGCAGTTACTCGTATACTCAGATATGTTCGAGGCACGCAACATTGTGGATTGACCTTTACTGCTGATGGTGTTTCGGAGATACTAGCCTACTCTGATGCTGATTGGGCGCGCTGCTTGGAGACACGTCGCTCTACTTATGGATATGCAGTTTTCCTTGGTGGTAACTTGGTCTCATGGAGTGCGAAGAAGCAACCTACAGTCTCTCGGTCAAGCTCTGAATCGGAGTACAGAGCTCTTGCGAACACTGCTTCGGAGGTAGTGTGGCTGTTACATATTCTTCGGGATCTGCGCTTCCCACTTCAGGGATCTCCGGTGCTTCTTTGTGACAATAACAGTGCTATCTTTCTTGCGAAGAATCCAGTTTCTCACAAGAGAGCTAAACACATCGACATCGACCATCACTTTGTGAGGGAGCTAGTTAGTGCTGGCAAACTTCGAGTTGGTCATGTTCCGACATCCTTACAAGTTGCGGATATCTTCACCAAGGGGATCAATCGTGCGCTGTTTGACTTTTTTCGGTCCAAGCTTCGCGTCTCAGTCAATCCGACGCTTCGCTTGAAGGGGGGGTGTGACAATGCAAGAAGAATTGGAAGACTGATTTATTAATTATGTATGTACTTTGTATATTGCACTTATGTGCCTAGGGTTTAGCTAGCTTCAGTATTTAGTTTTAGACCCTTGTATATAACTATATATAGGCATGCTCCTGCCTTATTCTAATTAAGCAATCAGATACTCTTTACGGTCTTGATCTAAATCTTTTGGTTGGTCCATCAGTGGCTCGTCCTCATGACTCATGAGCATCTTTGCGGAAGAGGTAAAAAAATATTTACATACCTCTCCGACCGGTCGGGATCCTCCGGAACAGTGTCTTGGTTGATTTCACTCAGATCCACCAAGTCGTGGTCGTAGGCCCGGACCTCATCAATCGACATCGGCGCCTCCCTCTCTTCAAAATAGATAAGAACCGGAGGATTGAGAAGTTCCACGCCGCCCTACCGCATGATCGAAGTGACCTCCGGCATGGGAATGATAGTAAGGCTCGCGATACTTGTTGCGACGGCAGTCAAGAATCCAGCTCCGGTGCTTCTGGTACACTTGATCAGCAATAATGTCGTTAGAAGCCTGGCACAGTTGCGTCATTTTCTCCTCAAAAGTGCAACTTTATAACACTTTGTCAGTAAAGGTGACAGAAAGCTCTTTCTGTCCGGAAGGAGAAGAAGCCACCTCGAGTTAAGAGATCCGGGTCGTAGCTACTTCTTGCCGAGTCTTAGTTCCCTCAAGCTCCTGGGCCAGTTGGGCCTTTTCTTGTCTTAGACCGCTGATCCTCCGAGACTGCTTCTCATTCTGAGTATTGTATGCCTTATTGACAGCTTCCAGAACCTAGAGCGTTTGGAAGGCGGGTAACATAGTCTTGGGATGGCAAGCAAGGGCTAGAAGGAAGACCATTTAAATCATAAATAAACATTAATCGACCATAAGCTTATCATAGTAGGCGGAGGACTTGGGGGACCTCATCAGGAAGTACGGGATCCACCTTTCTCCTACAGCGCCTTATTCTTGTCCCCCATAGCGGACCCTCTCTCTGGTTCACCCCGAAATTAGCTCGATGCCTAGAGGAAGCATCCGACATCTTAACTTTCTGCTCATCTGGGCGGAAGTCTTCCTCATCCGACTTCGGCTCAATGAGCCGAATCTGTGCAGCGTGACTTGTCTATTTCCTCGGATGGACATGAGCATTATCTTCCAAAGTCAGACACTTATGACCTGATAGGGAGCCCGCACTTTCTCCGCCCTTTTTCCTTATCTCCGCAGGGACGCGTTCCATGGGCGATGTAGTTACCTTGACGGCTTCATTAGAGGTGACGGGGGGATCGTTAAGAATATGAGACGCCTTCCTCCTGTACCTGTCGACGTGAGAGGTACCATCGTGACGTCTGCTCTCTTTCTTTTGCTCCGTCTGGAGACTCTCTATAGTTTTTTCCTTCTTGGACGGAGGGCCCATCCGCTTACTCTCCTCGCGGTCCCCCTTCTTCTTTGCTTCCTTCTCCGGATCGGATTTCTTGTTGATGGGTTTCCGGCTCTTGGGGGATTTTGAGGGTTCCACAGCGGGCCCAAACACCCTGGAATAACTGCACGGAAAGAGTAAAAGAAAGAACATCACACAATAAGGTACGAAGGCCAAATGGTGATTAGGAACGAGGGTTTACCTTTGGGGTCTATTTCTACAAACAGTCGGCGTCTGGTAAACACCTCCAAGGGATAAGCACAGTCCAGAAATACGTACTATCCCTTTCGCCAAAATTGGCAGAGATCCAGCTTGTTTGCCCCCAGCTTCCAGTGGGCTTTCTCTACCTGGGAAGGGCCAGGGGCGGACGATATGGGGGGCTAAAAGGGGCCGGGCCCACCTCATAAATTTGCTAAATATAACCTATATATAGTATTATTCTCCCATTAAATAGTATTTAGTGAAAAAAATATTTGGTGGCCCACTTTACAAAAAACCCAACGTGTACAACTGTACAAATACATAATAAGGAGAGTAGAAATTTTACTAAATTTAGATTTCTAATAGAATTAGTGAATCATTAGCAGAGACCACACATTTTGTTAATTTTCTACAGTTTAATATATATCAGGATCATCCTGATATTGGCAATATCAGGCACGCCAATTAAATAACGACACATCATCTTTAACTAATTTATTATTGGGCCACGTGTTCAATCATTACCCAGACGGGTTTAGGCATTCTAAATTAGGGTTTTAGAACTTTACTAAAAATATCTTAACCAATTAAAACATTACAATTGTACACGTGTCATTATCTTATTGGTGTCTGATAAGGCCTATAACAGGATCATCCGGATGAATGTTATTCTCAATTTTCTATTAGTATTTTATTTTTTGTTTTTTGATTTATAATCCTTATAGGATTTTATATTAGTAAATTTTTTTTAAAAAAATATTAGTTAATCCTATAACATATCACTAATAAGACTAATGCCATTAGGATTTGCTTTTTGTAATTTGAACGGGCCTTTTCAGCCATGAAAATTGTGAAAACAAGTCTGCGTAGTCAAATGGAAGATGATTTTCTGCGAGATTCTTTGATGCAATATATTGAAAGAGAGATTGCGGAGACCATTCCCATTGATTCGATTATCGACACTTTTGAGATGATCAACGAGAGAAGATTTAGATTCAAATACATTTTATATTTTCTTTAACAATAATTGGTCCGTTATATGTATGATTCTTTTATTTCTAAATAAATTACTTTGTTATACCGTTATTTTATAATATCAATAATTCTTTCGAATTCAAATTTTTATAATTAGTCCGGCCCCCTTGTCGGTAAAATCCTGGGTCCGCCCCTGGGAAGGGCGGAATGATTTTTTTGTCCTCCCTATCCACTGTATGGTTCTATTTCAGAGATGGGTGTAAGGCAGTGTTAAGGTGAATCAATTGCATTGCCAGTCCTTGTAGTTGTCCTTCCGGCCTCGGTAGCAGTCCTTGACCTTCAAGCACCTTTGTACGGTAAAGGCCCCTTTGTCTTTTGCGGTCTCCAAGTAGAAGAAGGAACGGAAGAGGTCGAGAGAGGACATCAATGCGCAACGAGAGTAGTTGAGTACAAAGGCACTAATGACATCTATTGTTTTGGGTTGAATTTTTTCTGGAGAGATTCTGTAGTGGGCCAGAATATCTAGAGAGAGTTGAGGTAGAGGGAAAGTGAGTCTGTACCAGAAGTGAATCTGGGGGATGCACACATCATCGAAGGGATCAACCATGTACGGAGTTAGCTGGGCATCCCAGGAAAGTGGAACGAGCATTCTCGGGATCAAAAGTTTAACCTCTATTTCATCCGCGCGTGCAGGGTCACCCTCCGCCTAGGGATGATCACGGGTCTGGGATCCGCTCTAGATCATGAGGATTTCGAACCTGTCTGTCGGGTTTGGATCTAATTTTTTATAACCACTGGATATAGATCGGGTCTAGATCTAGGGTGTGTTTGGTTCGTCAGGTTTTTGAGAGTCAGGTTTTTGTTTTTGGTTTTTGAGAGTTGGGTTTTTGTTTGGGTTTTTGTGAGTCTGGTTTTCCAAAAACCTTGTTTGGTTCGTCAGGATTTTGCAAGTTCAAAACAAAAACCTTGTTTGGTTCGTCAGGATTTTGCAAGTCCAAAACAAAAACCTTGTTTGGTTCGTCAGGATTTTGCAAGTCCAAAACAAAAACAATATTTGGTTTGAATTAAATTTTAAAATTATAAAATTTGATACTTGCTTGGTTTGCGTGAATTTGATTTTGTTTCAAAATTTAAATTTTAAATTATTCATTGTAAAGACAATTTGAATAAAACAAGACTTTTTTCCGCTAAATTTCGATGAGTTTGACGTTCATTGTCACCCTTCGAATGCGCGTTACATATTCAGTACGTACGATTCAAAATACATACAAAAATAGCGCTATGAAATCAATAATTTTTGTTCAACAACAACTGAATTTGTCCTTTATAACCTGGAAACAAAAAGTGCTTAATATTCAATATAATTCTGTAACATTGCCAAAGAATTAACCCAACAACAGATATTGATTCTGCAGCATTGCCACCGAATTAACCCTACAACTGAAATTGATTCTACTAGCTAGAACGGACTCTTTTCAGCTACTTGAACTATGACAATGCATTTTACTTATATCCGCTGGGAAAGCAGGGCAATGCATTAACCAACAAAAACTAATAGTAATATATATATAGTTGAATGCATTGTTGACGTATTGAATTACCGCATCTTCTCGACAAGTACCTGAGGTGGTGTGTGGCCTTCAAATTCTTTCAAAGGTCTGCTCTCAGCCGAAAGTTCGCAAAACCTGTAAAATCCAAATCAGACATTCATACATACATAAATACATAGCAACCTTGCTTCAAAAGAGAAAAGGTCACATATAACACCATTAGCAACTGATCACAAAGAAAACATTGTAATGCATAACAATTCGGCAGCATTTAACCACTATTTTACTGTAAGCCAGCAATTAAATCCCATAGTTCAGATTCTGAGATTAAATATTAGCCAAAAAAGAGTAACAATGATCAAGTTATGAATATAAAGTATCATAGCTGTAAGAAAACAGTCATTGAGGGAAAATACCGAAGTTTAAGATATGGCAATTCTAAGTCGGTTAAGCCAGAAACTTAAAACACAGCAGACTTGAATTAATTATATATCATAGCTTCAACAACACCCACAGTAACAGAGACCAGCTAATGAAGCAATACAACTAAAATACATTACCCAAAATGCAAATAACGAGTACTGTGATTCCACATTTTATTGTGAAAAGAATTCTTACAAAGTAAGTGTAGAACTCCGGCAGCTCAAGATGATCAATTCTTAAAAGAAACGAAGAGCAACTAACTGGAAGCTGTGAGTTTGGATAGACATGAAAAATAATGTAATCAAACAAAGATTAAACAGATAACAGAAAGCATCATGCATGAAATAAAAATGGATTACCAAGCCTAGTGAAATCCGAGCAGCACAAGAAGAGATTGGGGGATTCTGCAACCGTGTAGTATGAAAAAAGAAGAATATCAAATGAGAATGGATCCATCTTATCTTCAATTCGCCAAGACAGGCCACACATTTTCGTAAGCTGAGTCTACCAAAGAGGAAAAGTCATGCACAACAATCAGCATACTATAATATCTAAAACTAAACAAGAGCAAGCTTATAAACTATCATCCAAGTCATAATGAATAAATAATAACCAGTAACAAAATTTGACAGATACAATCACAACACTTTTATCATTACTGCAAGAAATACCGAAGAGGATTGAGGATTCACTAACCTTAACCTAATCAAAAAGACCTGGTGTGGACTAAGCTTCAATGAAATGCTCCCTTCAACTTCAACTGATCAACCCAGAAAAAGAATACATAAATAACACATTAATCTCCTCAGTCCATACATACAAGTGTAAAATTACTTTCAAGCTAAAAGAGCCAAATCAAAACCCCAGAAATCAACTAAACAAAAAAGGGCAAAAGATTATCATTTTCCCCAAAAAAACTAAAACTTCAACAGAAGATATCTAAGCAAATTCTCAGCACAAACTTCAAGAAAATGAGAACTGAGAATTCTCAATTATGCTTTGCTACACAAGAACACACCAAGACAGATCTACCATGATAAAATCACAAAAAGCAGCATCATTTCCACAGGGAATCAATTCACAGATTGTTCTAAAAGCACAAATTTTTAAGAGGTAAACTTGACAGAGAAGCAAACCTTGTGAGATTGTGTGAGATTGTATGATTCCATAAAGGCTGTCAGGCTCGTTGATCTGGGTCACAGCCGAAATTGGAATTTCTATGTGGCGTGGCAGCTAGACAAAACAATGCAAAGCAAAAAATGTGAGAGAACATGAAATGTTTATCCTCAATGTTGGGAGAGAACATGAAATGGCGCGTACCAAGGAGAGCTGGAGAGAGGAGGTGGGCTTTCAAAAACTGGGCTTTCGGCAAGATCTCGAGGGCTACGGCGGCCAGGGATCTCCGCCGGCGGGAATATGTCGAGGGAAACGTCGGGACCGGGTGTCGTCTGCGTGCAGGAAGGCGTCGACGGGGGAGGCGTCGCCGGCCAGAGAGGCGTGGACTATGAGAGATGGTCACAGGCCAGAAATAACTGACGCCGGCCAAGGACCCGTCGCCGGGGGCAGAGGCTTCGCCGGAATCAGTGAAGGCGTGGCCGAGGTGTACGCTCGCCGGCGGCGCACCATCATTTCCGGCGGAACCATTCCGGTCTACACCGACGACGCGGCGGAGGCGGCTCCCACCACCCCATTCCGTTGGGGGTCAACGCCGTTGACTGGTCCAAGATTGGAAGTCCCGAGGCGCCTGCGGCGATGACTCCATCTCCGGCAAGGAGGGCCTTTGGTCGGCGCACCAACGCATCTCCAGCATCCATGAACCACTTGTTGAGGGGGAGGGCAACAAAAACCAGTTTTTGTTTGGGAAAAACTGGACTTTGGGTAAAATAAAAATGTCCCCAAATCCCACCGCGAACCAAACGCGGTTTCACAAAATCGGACTTTGATAGTCCGAGTTTTTCATAAAACTCGCGAACCAAACGCGCCCCTAGGTTTTAATAAATGGGTTTGGATACGAGTATATAATAATAAGATCTAGACCCGAATCCATATCCATATCCAGACGCATAAACCTATTGTAATTTATTATTAATATGAGATAAACATAATGTTTAATTTTTAATCCTAATTCATCTTTTCTTCTTCTTCTCTCGAACAGAAATTATTATTATCCCGAATTCCTGATACCCGATACAATATAGGAAAAGACAAAAACCTTTTCATTATTCTCAAACCCTATTTTGAATCACCTTATCGCACAAACTCTATTTCTATGCGCTCTACTTCTCTGGCTGGTTAAGTTTTGTAGACACTGCTTTTGCGACGAAATTACTCGTCAAATATAACCTCAAGCCCACCAAACTGAGGTACCATCTCGTTTTGCTTATGTTCTTTTCTTTGTAGGATCTTGATCTGATATTGAAAATGATTCAGATTAAAAATGGTGTGGCGTGGTGTTGACGGAGTTGCACAATGCGTCCTTTGAGTGCTAGAATTATTCTACCACAGAAGATATTGTTGTCACACTTACTACGTTCTTGTACTAAATTACAATTTCGATCTTAATGAATTGATGCATTTAGATGTGTATTATGTATTAATAATTCATGTATATGCTAAAATTTGTGCTAATGGTAAAAAAAGAAAAAGAAAAATGCATATTTGTATTCATTATGAAAATCTCAAACCTTGATTTAAAGAATTTTTCAATTTCTTAGTAGACCCGTTTAAAACCCTTAGATCCATAAGACCCTGAGGATATGGTTACGGATTTTAGAATTTTAGACCCTGCGGATATGGGTCGTATTTGGTTCCAATATTGTTATACGGATTGGGGCCGGCTATAACTAAATTAGACCCAAACCCGCCCCATGATCATCCCTACCTCCGTCAGCTTGTCCGCAAATGCTACAATGATTTGGGCTTCTTCTTCCTGTTCGTCCTCACCACCCTCTTAGTTCCCTTATGATTGTGTACGAGTGTCCTCGCTTTCCTCGTCGCTTTCGTCATCATCATACTACGTCTTAGTATTGATCGGAGGATCTTGCGTAGGGATATCTTCAACATTGCGAGATTCAAAGTTTGGGTTTCCCATTGAGGATATGAAGAGGAGAGAGAATATGGAAATTTGATCGTCGAAAAGGTAGCTATGAAGAGAGAAGAATGTAGAAAGTGAAAATGAGAAAATGATGAGAAAGGGGATATTTATAGAAGAAAGGCAATGGATACGGAAACGATGTTCGAGTGACCATGATTACTCCCTCGAATAAAGATAAGGGCGGTTAATCGTAGAACGAGAACTGAGACGTCATTATTACCCTCGCTTTGATGAGCACATGACGCCACACACATAAAGCATATGAACAGACGGTCATGTGGTTTTATGCACAAGCCCGACAAAAGGGCGGCGTTAGAAGTGAAGAGACCCGGGATCCTATTCCTCCAGACTGACCTTATCCTCCAGACGAATCCAAGTCTCGGGAGGCTAGTGGTGATATGGCCTAAAGTCCATTTGGGAGTCTAGTCCATAGATCATGTCAACTAGAATGGAAACATCCGGGGACAATGGGAAGGTGATAACGACCGCTTTCGGATGAGGACAAAAGGGCAGGATTACTGCCTATGGCTGGACTCCCATTGGTCTCACTTTTGTATGTATTGCGCCAACTCAATGAGAGAGGTATGTTTTATCATACCACAAAACTATCATACTATTTTATTCTCTCTCCGATTCAAAGACCCCTCTTTCATCATCACGCGGAGTAGCTACCCTCGGGGTATCTCCGGGGTTTGTTTTGCAAGCCTTAGATGAGAGAATCGCGAACTCAGTGATCAGACGCTCCAGACCATTCACTTCATTCGAATCGAGCACCTTCAATCTGGTAGCATCAACAAATATGGAGCATTGGAATTGCGAAGTAAGGTCCATTATCATTTTGTTGGCAAATTGGAAAATTTTAACTCGTTTCTATATGGATTATGGTTATTTCCTTAATAATAACTAAAATTCTAAATTAGAGTAGGGATGATTTTTTTAAAACCCCTTGTAAAAGTGGAGTGAAATTTATTAGGCTCACTACACCATAAAAAGCCTATAAAGGCAAGTACTTTACAATTCAATAATCGAAAGATAATGACTCTATGAGAGATCCTTAGCCGCACCCATGTCTAAATTTACTAGCATGTTTGGTCATGCCAGAGCGATATCCAAATCTGCCGATGAATGGACTCATTACTTGCAAGCATATTAGGGTTCGTTATGCAACACTCAACTCTGCGGACAAGTACGAGGTTTGAAAAAAGGACCTTTTTCCTTATTCTTTTCCCATATCATTTTCACAAGCAGGTTAGGGCACGCCAAAGCACTTTCCAATTTTGCTGATGAAAAGACTCATAACTCACAAGCATATTAGGGTTCGCTAAGCGATACCCAACTCTGCCGATGAATACGGGGAAAAGATAAGGAATGAGCCCTCTATTGCATAGTTGATTACAAAGAGTATGATAGTCCAGGTTATTACAGTCCAAACATCATCAAATTGATTTCCAAAAGATCCAGCATAATATGTCATGTATTTGTTTCCCATCTCCACTTTGTCAGTTGCATTCCCAGGTTCATGCTCCAGTTCCATGCACCATTGTCAAGCTCCAGTTCCATGCTCCATCTAGTGCCATCTGCACATCAAACCAAAAAGCAGTAGTATCCAAGCTCTAGAAAGTTATCTAGCAATAATATAGGGACATTCTCTACTGTCCATAGCTACAAGTCCTTTAATATTTAAAGGTATGCTTTGATCATTAAAAATAAAGACCTGATTAGGTTCATTAGCCAGCTTAGACAATGAATCTGGAACTGCATTAACTTCTCTTAAAATATGAGAGTAAGAAACTGATAAATCACCTGCTAATGCCCATATATTCCGAATTGTGTTCACCAGCTTCCATGGTAATCTATACTCCCTGCGAATGATCTTTAACAAATTCAGAGAATCTGTGTCCATCCTAACTCTCTGGTAACCTTGAAAATAAGCAGTTTCCATTCCCAGCGCCATTGCAACAACTTCCATTTCTAAGCAGTGAAGAGCTTGTAATGTGCATGCCTTTGCATAAAGCACCTTTCCTGTATGATCCTTGCAAACAATACCAGATCCACTTTTTCCATTCCTTAGGAATGACCCATCAGTGTTAATCTTAATGAAACCCCTCTCAGGTAAGGTCCATTGGATTGTTCTTCTCTGCAACCCAGACATTCTCAATCTGGATTTAATCCAAGAGTGACCATGCACTCTTTTAATATCACTAAGCATATCCTTCACTTGGTTAACAATCACATGTTTCCGTGGAGTTATATTATCATATATGTATGCTACTCTAGCACTCCAGATAAACCACTGAATAGTGACTGGTAACAGTCTAGCCATTCTCATCTGAGATGGAGCCAATCCCTGCAAATTCCAATAGCAATAAAGCACATCCCACAATGAATGTGAGCTGTGAAAAGTGATATCATAATATTCAGTTACTGATCTCCATATCCATTGCACCTGTTCACAATTATTAAAATTGTGATGAATATCAACCCAGTATGCCAAACAAAATCAACAGATTGATGGTTGGTGTATGCTCAAGTCTTCCAACATATCTTCAGTGGGGACTAATCTATTAGTTAATCTCCAGCAGAGTAAAGAGAGTTTAGCTGGGATTTGAGAAGACCACCGAAACTTGAAGGATGGTATCACCAGCTTTTTAGGCCTTAGTGTTTCATATGCATAGGCAATGGAAACAATTCCACTTACACTGGGTCTCCAGATCATAATATCAGTAGCATCATCAAAAAGGGGAAATCAATAGATATCATTTCCAAAATAGTACTAGTAAAGCCATGTAACATCTGATCCAGATAGTATTCTTGATGAATACAGAACTCTCTGACAGTAAGATCGGGAAAAGGGATTTCCATTGATTCATCCCATAGATTCCCAAGAGCATCATCCCCAACCCAATTGGCATTCCAGAAAGAGATCTATCCCTTCCCTATCATGACCTTAGCGTACTGTGATGCTAAAATTTCAGCTTCTTTTATTCTTCTCCATGTTTTAGATTTCTTCAGGTAGTCAGGTAAAGACCACATGGAACTAGCCCACAAGCAATTCCCAGTTTGGATCTTCCACCAGAGCTTCATAGAGAAGCATCTAATTGTCAAATAGAGATCCTTAAGTCCTAGTCCATTTTCACTAAATGGATAGCATACATTCTTCCACGATCTCCACACCCTTTTTTGTCCAAGGTCAGAGGAACCTCAAAGAAATTTGGAGAATAAGACATGTAACTTGTCTATAACCCCTTTATTATCACAGTTAAAATATGTAAAGGGATTGCAGAGAGGACATGCTTAATAAGAACCAATCTACCAGCCTGATTTAGCCATTTATTTTGACATTGAGACAATCTAGATGCTATTTTATCATATATTGACTGGAAGTAGGAGTGTTTTGTCTTTCCACTGTATATTGGACATCCCAAGTAGGTGAATGGGAGTGTACCCTCATTGATTCCAGAAATATCAGAGACCAGTGATTTAGTTGCTGAAGTTGCATATTTAGTCATGTAACATGCAGATTTTAAGATTTATTTTTTGTCCAGTTGCATTTTCATAACAAATAAGGAACCTTTTCAGATTGTTCAAACTTGTTCTGTTTGCATTTATAAACACCACTGTGTCATCAGCAAAATTAAAGTGTGTGATCTTTCTTGAAGAATGTGGCAGCTTATAGTGATCTATCATTGATTGATTAAACAACAAGCCAAGATTTCTTTGAAAAAACCTCTGTGAGTAATATAAACAGAAAGGGAGATAAAGGATCTCCCTGTTTAATACTCGTAGAAGTTGTAAAAAATCCTCTTGGCTGTCCATTCACAATAACTGAAAACTTAGCTGCATTCATGTTTCCCATAATGATATTGACAAAAAGTGTGTGAAATCCAAATTTTATCTAGAATCTTTTCAGAAAAGACCAGGATACTCTATCGAAAGCCTTTATCATGTCAGCTTGAAAAACACATTAGACCCCCCAGTTCTATGGTGCAGAAAATCAGTTAATTTACTCATTAAAAGGACATTGTCTGCTAGCTCCCTCCCCTGAACAGAGGCAGACTGTTTAGGTGATATTAAGCTATTCATTAAGGGCTTTAACCTCTTTGTATAGACTTTAGTGAAAATCTTATTGAGGAAGTGTGATTGGTATGAAGTCTGAGAATTTATTGACCACTGGTTTCTTGGGGATAAGGACTATATATGTTGCAGCAATGGCTTGAGGTATTGGAATTCCCATTAGAAATTCATTTACTACATTGATCAGGTCAGGACTTATTATATCCCAGCAAGAAGTGTAAAACTTTCCTGAATATCCATCAGGACCCGGGGCTGAATCCCCATCCATTCCAAATACAATCTTTTTTATTTCTTCAGTATCAGATAATTTGATAAGCTCAAGATTGTTTTCAGTAGTGATTGAAGTTGTAATATTACCCAGGAGGAGGTCAGAGCCATGGGAATTTTGATCTTGATTATCCTCAGTTAACAGATCAGAAAAGAAAGAAATAGCTTCAGTGTTTATGGTCTCTGGAACAGTTAAAAGCTCATTATTGGAGTATATGATGGCTACAATTTTTTGTCTCACATGCTTTGAGTTTGAATCACCATGTTCTAGCCATTTGACTCTTGATTTTTGTTTGAAAAAGATTTCATGTCTATTAATAGCCAAAGTTAAATCAGCCTGGGCTTTATGGAGCTCAACTCTGTTAAATTCAGTATCATTTGATTGGTAATCCCTCTCTTTCTATTCAACCATACTTTCAAGAAATTGAACTCTATCATGAGCATTACCAAAAATCTCCTTATTCCACTCTTTCAGTTTCAGTTTTATCTTTCTAAGCTTAACAGAAAATCTCAACATTCCATAAACGTTACATGGCAAATTCCAGTTATCAGCAACTACATTCTTAAAAGAATCATGTGAGAGCCAACAGTTCTGGAACCTGAAAGGTTTAGGACTAGTTTGAAATATTTGAGTTTCTAATGTTATTAAGAGTGGAGAGTGGTCTGATGGAGCTCTTGATTTCGTTCTGACTCTGATATTTGGGATTGAGTTCATGAATTGATTGTTGACTAAGACCTTGTCCATCCTTTGCCAAACATTACCATTACGTCTAATTCTAAACCAAGTAAAGAGATTTCCTGTTGTAGGTGGTTCAATCAAGTCATTATCTTCTATAAAATTGTTAAAAAATCCATCATGCTACTATGACTAGGGGATTACCTACCTAAATATTCATCAGATTCTCTTACCACATTGAAATCTCGAGCAATCATTAGTGCATTATTATTTAAAGCACTTAAATCATGCCAAAGGGGCTCTCTATCTAGCCTAGTATGTCTACCATACACAAATGTAGCAGAAAAGGAAACAGACAAGGGCATGTATTTCAAATCAACAAAGATAAACTGATCATGCATGTTCTTGATTGTGACAGAGTATGAGTCATCGATCCCACATAAGCCATATTTTATCTGTAGGTTCAGCAAAAAATTGATTGTATCCAAGTTTGAATCCTACAGAACTAATCTTGTCAAACTTAAACATAGGTTCAATCAAAACAAATAGTGTTATATGATGCTTTCTTTTGATATGCTTCACCCTGGTTTGAGCCCTTTTACTCCTAATCCCCCTAACATTCCAAACACAAATATTGAAACTAGACATATTTAAACATCTTTTGGAGGCACAATTTGGGATATGGTAGTAACTGTCTTTTGGGATTGGGTATATTTTTTTTTCGTATATGTTCTTTTCACTACACCACCCCCCATGACTGACTCAGACTGAGAACTATCAGTTAGGAGTTTGGTTAATCTCTTCTGAGATTGTAAAAGGGGTTCAATAATGAAATCACCATTAACATATACCCTTTCAGAGGATTTAGGACTGCTAGGCATGCTTTGAGATATAGGAAACTTACCTCGAGGGCTGCCAAAACTTCTATCCAAACCCTATTTATCTTACTGATATTTGAGGCTGTCCATTGTGTCTCCCTCTGAATTTGTACCTGTACCTACATCATGCTCAGTAAATTAGTATCAGGTTTTTCTCCAGTGACAACATCACTGGAGATGTAAACTTATTGATCTTTAGATTCTTGAGTGCCAGACTTCTCTTCGTTCTGTATAAATCCTTGTGTCTGGCTCCTCCTGATCAAGGGCAGCAAAGTCATTGTGTAAATGAACACCATTATTCCCAGATACATTAGCCTGTTGAGCTGGTGTAGGCTCTTTATGTTTCACCCCAGTAGTCCTGTTACCAGAGTCTTTACTTCTTCGTATGTGCATGTTTGTACCTGCAAAAGGTCCTGTCTTTTCCAAGTAGGCATGCTTAAGCCGTGGGTTAGGATAATCAGAAGATGCAACAACATTATCCTTTATCTGGTGGTTTACTAGAAACATGTCTATCTAGCATAGGTCTCCAGTAATTTGTTCCCAGTTTAGCAGATGGATCAAAATTTCATGAATCAGCAAGATGACCTAACCTAGAGCATTTTTGACAGTAGTTTGGTACCCCTTCACATTGTATATATTTCCAAAATCCTTTACTCCTATATTGGACCCATATTCTTTCAAGTAGTGGCTTAGAAACATCAATTTCAACACAGACTTTGGCCACATGAGGTCTACTTCTATTAAGTGTTGCTCTATCCACTTTCACAGGGTGACCAATGAAACTACCAAGGGATAACCTATCACATTCATCAAATAAATGTTGGGGCAATCCATACATACAGATCCATACCGGGGATAAAATATAATATAGAGACATAATACAATATATAATAGGCCAATATATTATAGAAAATGCAATTATTACAAGAGGTTCTATACTATATTATAGGGTAACACATGAACCTCTAAGTTCGTATCTTCCAATGTGGGATAAATGCATACAATGTATATTCCTAATATAACTATATAACTCTACATATTTATTCTTCTTTATCTCTTTCCTTATTCCCAATACCCTCCCTCAAGTCGGGACAGGGTGATCAAGCATGGCCGACTTGCGAGAAACACTACCTACCTCATTAAAAAATCCAGTGGGAAAAAAGTATAGTGCAGCTCCACTTCATAGCTCCAAAATCTTGAATCTTGTAAACAGCAACATCAGTAGAAGAAGAAGCAACATTAGCAGCAGCAAAAGTAAGATCCATAAAAACACTAGGGTAATAACATCTAGGGAATAATGAAAGTCTCAGCGGCATCTACGGCGGTGGCGGTCTCTACGACGGCAACGATATCATCTAGGGCGGTAAGACTTCAAATACAACAGGGTTTAAATGACAGACGATAATCAAGAGTAATCGCAAGTTCGGAAAAAACGACGGTAGTGATTGATCACAATGACGACGTTGACGGAGCACGACAACAATTTCAGATTGATGGCATTGGTAGAACAACTCAGCAGAAACCAAGGTGGTGGTGATAATCAGCGGCGACGATGGCATAATACAGCAGCAGCGGTGGCACGACGGTGGCGGCAACGGTGGTGGCGATGGCATAACACAGCGGCGGCGGAAGATCACTGGTTTATATTTAGGGTAAAAATATCACAGGTTTAGGATACCATGATAAATGACAGGAAGATCGAAGGCTGTGATACCATGATAAAATATAATAGAGAGAAATAATATAATATATAATAGGCCAATATATTAAAGAAAATGCAATTATTACAAGAGGTCCTATACTATATTTATAGGGTAACACATGAACCTCTAAGTTTGTATCTTCCAATATGGAATAAATGCATATAATGTATATTCCTAATATAACTATATAACTCTCTATACATTTATTCTTCTTTATCTCTTTCCTTATTCCCAATAGGGATTACAGGTGATTCTGCGTTTGGATTGAAATCAGGGCTCCAATTAGTGATCCGAATTGAATAAAACCCGAAGCTCCATACCTTGTGCATCCAGCACCTATCGAAGTCATCAACAGATTCAAAATGAATAAACACATGTCGATTGTCAACAAGATAAATTCCAAACTGGCCCTTGAAGCCGGCGGTTTGGAAATCACGGCGAAGCCGACCAAGTTGTGGCCTTGCTCTTTCAAAACTGCCAACCAAAGTGTATTTAAATGGGGCTTCCAGTTTATCTCACTCCTCATCGGAGAAGACGATCCATGGTTCCCCTAAGTGATCAAAACGGGGTTTTGGATTGAAGGGAGGCCAAAAATCAGATTTGTTTGTATGAACAACCAGATCCGATGTAGCCGAGTGAGGATTGAGGATTTGTGCGTATCTAGTGGGTGGGTGGAGATCAGTGTGGGATGGTCGGTTTGTGATAGCACCGCCATCACGGCGGCGCCGGACGGTGAGTGGGTGAAAGGGTAGACAGAGAGTTTGCTCAAATCGCTATTATCGCCCAGAGCAAAAAAGTCAACCAATTTCTTTTCTTTGTCAACACCGTAATTTTCATTTTCTTTTTATTAATGTATATACATAGCCGCTTTCCTTTTGTTTGGGGATGATATTTACATGTTTTTTAATAGAATAGAATTTATGAGCTCTTACAAATAGGGCATCAAACCATTGTATTCGATAGTTTTTTGTTTGATTTTTATAAAAGATTTGATTGAGAGTTTTCTCTTTTCGGAGAGTCGTCGAGAGATGAACTTAAACACTAGATATTCTCAGAATAAATAGATTTAGAAGGCGATTCCAACCTAGGTATTCGAAGACTAAATAGGTGATTTCATTGGGTTACGTCTACTTTGGTACGCTTCCGGTACATCACTCGATACATCAGTATCATCATCTTGAATATCATCATCATTATCATCATCTTCAACATCATAATCTTCTTTGCCTTCATCATCATCATCTTGGAAATTTTCATCTGCAACATCATCTTCTTGTTCGTCATCATCATTATCATCATCTTCATCATACTTCATGCTATTATATCGATCACAAAATTTCCATTTTCTTCTCATTTGTATGTGACTGAAATTGTCTCCTTAGATGAATATGATGGTGATTCTCTTCATCAAACTTTGTTTCTCTTCAATAAAAAGTCTTTTGAATGTGATTTTAATTCAACCATTGTTGCATCATCAACATCAATGCCACCTCTGAACGTGACATGCGCCCATATGTGTGTGACTTGTGTGATATGTTCTCTTCCATGTGTGATATGTGCTCATCTATGTGTGACCATCGTTGCTCAATTCAATCATTTATATTTGCCATCTCCCCGACTTAGTAGTACAGATCAATTCGGTTCATGATACCAACTGATGTAGCGACTGTAGTAGCGGAAGTGTAACTCAAAAGTAACCAAACATATCCCAATGAAATCACAGAGTTAGTCTTCGAATACCTATTTTGAACAATGGAAATGAATATTTTCCAAAACTATTCATGAAAAGTAGATCTTAGTTTGGAAAGATTATATTTATCTTTCCTTTTAGTTTTAGAATATATTTAGGACAAATTATTTTCAATTTTTTATCTTAATACCTATATATATTGTAACCCTTAGGGCCTGTTTGCCATAGTTTTTTCTGTAAAGCAGTTCAATTCAGTTCAGTATTTTTTATTTTTTTAGTTCAGTTCAATGTTTTTAAATATTTTTCAGTTCAGTGCAGCATTTTTTTTTTCCAGTTCAATTCAATATATTTATATTATTTTCAATTTAGTTTAATGTTTTTTTTAATTTTTTCAATTTAGTTAAGTTTGAAATAATATATTTTTTATTTTTTCAGTTCAGTTCTATTCAGATAATTTTTTTTTTTCAGTAAAGTTCTTTTATTTTATTTATTATAGATCTCTACAGCTTTTTCAGTTCATTTGAGTTTATATTCAGTTTTATTTGATCCAGTTCATTTAATTTGGTTATGAACCCATGTGAGTTAATGAATTTCAGTTTCGTCTAGTCGTATAATTACTATGTTCAACACCTTCAATTATATTCGGTTCAATTAGTGTTTACAAGATGAATACAAGTTCATTGTTTGTGAATACGACAAAATGGAGTAATCTTACACTAGGGTTCTATCATATTCCGAATATTTTTTGAACTAGTTCAGTTCAATTTAATTAAAATTAAAATTAAGTCATTTCAATCATGTAAAATTGTATATTGATTCATTTCAGTTTAATTTAGTCACACTGTTATTGTCTTGAATACAATAAACTTTACTTCAGTTTAATTCAACTTAGTTATAAGTAAATGTGATTTGATAAAATTAGTTGAATTAAGTCATTATTTTAATACATTACACTTTATCATGTTCAATTTCTATTTAATTATGTACAATTCAGCTCATTTCATTTGTCAATAATGAATTTTTTACTATATTTAATTTATTTTTCAATTCAGTTCAAATAAAAAAGAATTCCTCACTTCAACATATTTCAGTTCAGTTCAGTATTTTATATTTTTCAGTTCAATTTAATATATTTTTTATTTTTTTCAGTTCAGTTCAGTATTTTTAAATATTTTTCTATTCACTTCAGTATTTTTTTATTTTTTTCTGTTCAACACAGTTCAGTTCAGAAAGAAGTAAGCTGTATCAAACAGGACCTTATACAGAAAAATGGATAAGAGATTTTGAGATAAATAAAAATTCAGAGCATGAGTTTTAACCCAACTTTCCGGAGGTGCGATTGTCAAATGATATTCATATAGGTTTGATTTACAATAAATATTATATATATTGTTACGTGTTCTTTTTCCAACTACCACGATTCATCGATGCACGAGTCCTGCATCATTTTTGGTATCCAAAGCAGATTTCGACAATGACTCTGAAAGAAGAAAGTCATCAACAACCATGAGACAATCCCGGTGGAGCACGGTTCTGCCCTTGCTCAAATCAGAGAACTATTGAAGAGTCTTCAAGAATCACTACAGCAGATGATTGCTCGCCTTGACGCACAACTACAAGTGGATGCGAATAACCCGCCCCCACCATTGCCACCATCACCTATGAATGCACCAGCAACCATAAAAACACCGATTGCTCCCTTAGAAAATATTTTGCAGAATTTCACGCTGATTTTGAAGCCGCAACAATCTTCACCCCCAAACTCGCTGATGGATGAGCAGAATTCACCATCATCTATGAAGCTACAACAACAGAATACATCCTCACTTCAAATGGATATCACAGCATTCGCAATCAAAGATCAAGCCACATCAACAATTGGAACATCAAGTTCAAGGGAAACATCAATCAAGATATATATGGAGGTGTTAAATCGAAGATCCATCGAGCATATTCGACCAAGAATGGATGATATACATCAGTGTTTGAAGAAAAGAGAATTGAAAGTCCATAAATTTGCTGTTAAACCTTTTGATGGATTTGGGATACAAGCATGTAGTTTATGTCTTCTACGTTGGAAGTATCTAATCCACTGGAAAGGACATCCACGTAATGAATGCACAACCATTGGTTTAGATTTGCAGAGTTCTTCCACGAAGATTATTTGTTATAAATCGTCTGAGTCGAGTTTTTTCAAGAGGGGAAGAATGATGAAGAATTGATATGAATAATTTCCAAAACGATTCATGAAAAGTGAATCTTAGTTTGGAAAATTTATATTTGTTTTTCCATTTAGTATTAGAATATAACTAGGACATTTTTTTATTTTTTTATTTTCATAGCTATATATATTGTAACCCTTTTACAGAAAAAGAGGAGAAGAAAATTTGAGATTAATTAAGATTCAGAGTATGAGGTTTAACCCAGTTCTCTTGGACGTGTGATTGCTAAAGGATATTCATATGTATTTTTTAAGGTTTGATTGCCGAGAAATATTATATATTTTGTTACGTGTTCTTTTTGCAACTACAATGATTCATCGACCTAGGTAGAAATCGACTTCTAAATCTATTAACTCGGAAAATACCTAGAATTTAGGTACAGTTCATCTTTCGACGACCCTCGAAAATGAGAAAACTTTCAATCAAATCTTTTATATAAATCAAATAAAAATCTATCGAATACAATAGTTTGATGCCCCATTTATAAGAGCTCATAAATTATGTTCTATTACAAAAAATATTTCACCATAATCCTATCTAAAATGCTAGTTATTATTAAGGATATTAACCAGAATCCATATAGAAATGAGTTAAACTTTTCCAATTTGAAAACAAATTGATAAAGAGTCTTAGTTCTTGCAATTCTAATTCTCCATATTTGTGACCCCACCTGATCTGCATCACAAGGCATCTGCATCCAACCATTGATCTGTCAACTTGAAAATATTCCTAGTTATCAGACAATTATGATTAAGGAATTAGAACTTTGTAATATTATTATCACCACCGATAAAGACGGTTTTGAGCTCTGGCGATAAAGATAATTTACTCTATCACCATCGTCCTTGATCTCTTGTCGTCGATTGATCAGCGCCGCCATGACATGGTGCCATCATCGGGGCTTTCCCAGCCCCCACTAATTGCTACTCCTCCAACTTCATACGCCCAAACTCTCAAGAATCACTCTTCGGATCTGGTCTTTCACTCGATCCGATCTGAACATAGAGATCCCTTCAATCCAAAGGATCAAATCGATCATTTGGGGGAACCAGGTATCCATTTCTCGGATGAGGAATGCGATCAACTGGAAGCCCCGTTACGATTTACCCTAGTCGGGGATTTTATTAGATCCAGGCCGAAACTCGACCGGTTCCGGCGAGATTTTCATACGGCTAGATTCAAGGGTCAATTTGGAATCTATCTTGTTAATGCGCGTCACGTTTTTATCCACTTTCAACTTGCAGATGACTATTATCGGTAATGGATGCATAAAACTTGGAATTTTGGATTCTACTCGATTAGAATCACAATGTGGTGCCCCGAATTCAACCTGAATGCAGACTCTCCGATCGTTCCAATATGGGTAAGCATGTACGGTTTACCACATCAACTGCTTGATGAATCTGCGATGCTATCCCTAAGTAATCTTGTTGGGCACCCTATAAAAGTGGACCAAGCAATAATTAAACGAACCAGACCACATGTGGCAAAGGTGTGTGTGGAAATATATGTCTCAAAACCACTAAAATAGAGAGTTTGGATACAACATCGGTCTAAGGGTTTCTGGCAGTATTTGGAGTATGGATGTGTCCCTAATTATTGTCTTGCATGCTATACTTAGGTCACACTGAATCTGCTTATTAAAGTTGATGATAATAACAGACAATCCAATTTTTGGAGAATATCAGAAAATCAATTTAATAAACCTGTTGTTACTAACCTTGTTTTTGAGCCAGTATACTTGTAAAAGAAAGGCATTGTTGCAGGTACACAACAAACTTGGAAAGTGAAGAATGCAAAGACAAGTATGACAGTGAGGAATTCAGAAACAAGATTAGACAACTTGAGTGAATAACAAGCATGGAAGGAGACATCAAGGCAGGTAAGAGGTAAGGGAAATGAGCAAGTTGGGAATAATGTTATTAATAAAGATAAAAATAAACAGCAAGTTGAAAACTATAATAGCTTCAATGTCTTAATGAACAATAATGAAAATGATGTGGTAGTTGAACTAGTAAATGTTGAAGTTGTTAAGGATAACATTGTTGTAGACACAGGGGATAATCATAAGGATTCCCTTGTTGCTAATGGTTTTACTGAGAATGCAGGAAGGAGAAAGTATCTGATGGAAAAGGACATATTGAACTCTCAGATAGTGAAAATGAAGGAGAACACAACATAGAAGGGCATATGAGGATATGGATGAAGTAAGCAATGAAAGACTGTCAAGCCACTCAGATGATGAGGTATGCAACAGGACCAAAAGTAATTTCCTGGTTACTGGAATGAATGGAACTAAGAAAATGAGTGAGCCTACTACTCCTATGCATCAGTTTTCCCATGAAAGAACAAATTAAATTGGGGATTTTATAATTGAACCTCTGATGAGCTCTCAAAAAAGATTCAATAAATTAATCTCTGAAAAATCTGTGAGTCAAACTGAGTTAGTATTCCCTAATACCAATACAAAGAGGAACTATAATAAAAAAGATTATACTCATGGGCTTAAAACTGTCACAACCAGGTCTCAACTTAGTTCCACTCCTTCTGATTTATCACGTTAAGTTTTAATATATGTGTATGGAATGTGAGGGGTATTAAGAGTAAGCAAGCACAACGTAGAGTTAGAAGCATAAAAAGGAAAAATAGTATTTCCTTGTTTGTGCTTATAGAACCTTTAGTCAACCCTATTAAAATCAAGTCCATTACTTTCAGTTTAGGGTGCAGTCATTTTTTTTAAGAGTGAACATATGGTTACTGTGGGATGATAACTTATTGTTAAATGTTATGCATATACATGATCGATTTGTCCTCACTGAGTTAAAGCATGTATCTGTGTCTAATTCATGGTGTTCAACATTTGTTTATGGAAGACATGATAGGGAACCATTCTGGCATGATTTAAGTGCATTTACGAATAATGCAATTATAATTGCAGGAGATTTCAATGTGGTTAGAGAAGTAATTGAGTATCTAGGACAGTCATCACCAAGTCACAGTAGCATGCATGATTTTAATGAGTTTATAGAGTCAAATGATTTGCTTGATTTTCCTACGATAGGTAATATGTTCACTTGGTATGGGGTAAGGAGGAGGGGTAATATGTGGTAGAGACTAGGAGGTCTAGGAAATGATAAATGTTTTTGAAATCTTCCCTCAGTCTAGAATTAGGGTCAAATCAAGGAGTCAATCTGATCACTCTCCCTTATTGATGACTCTGGTCAATAGTAATTATACTACTGGGCCAAGGTCATTTAGTTTTCAAATTTGTTGGTTGATGCATGCTGATTTTAAAAGAATAGTATCTGAAAATTGGAAAGTGGAATGTGATACTTATGGTATGTTAAGATTTTCTCTTAAACTGAGAAGATTAAAACTAAGGCTTAATTAATGGAATAAAAATACTTATGGGAATGTGCATGATCATGTTTTACAGACTGAACAGAAAGTTGAACAAAAAGAATTGGAATGTCAAAATAATAGTTCAATTGAAAATAGATTAGAGTTAAATAAGGCTCAAGCCGAGCTTACTTTAGCTTTAGCTAGGTAGGAAATGTTTTGGAAACCGAAGTTTAGGGTAAAATGGCTTAAAGAAGAGGATTCAAATGCAAAGTTCTTTCATGCTTCTGTTAAATCAAAACATGCTAGACAGACAATTTTGGCCATTAGTGATGGAAATGCTAATCTGTTGACTTCACCTAAGACTATAGGAGCTAAGGCTATTAATTTCTTCTCTACTTTACTTTCTGAGGACAACCAAGATAGTAACTTGAATGAAACTAATATGCTTCTTGATAATATCCATTTGGTGGTTACTGATGAACACAATCAATGCTTAGTAAAGATTACAGATTTGATTGAACTGAAAAATATTGTTTGGGAAATGGATGGGGATTCTGCTCCAAGTCTGGATGGTTTTTCTGGAAAATTTTATAAACACTTGGGAATGTATATGTGCTAATTTGCGATGTGCTGTGAATGAGTTTTTGACAGGTGTACCAATACCAAGAGCTTATAGCAGCTACATATATAACATTGATTCCAAAAAAAAACTTGTTTTTAATGAGTTTCTGATTTCATACCCATAAGTTTGTCTAATTTTGTAAATAAATTTTTACAAAGCTATACACTGAAAGACTTAAACTCATAATTACTAGTTTTATCACACCTGAACAGTTGGCCTTTGTTCAGGGGAGGGAACTAGTTGATAATGTGTTACTCATGCAAGAAATGACCAGTTTTCTGAATAATAAAAGGGGTGGATCCAATATTATATTTAAATTGGATATGGTTAAAGATTTTGATAGAGTCTCATGGGATTTTTTGAAAAACTTTTTAACTAAATTGGGATTTCATGACCTTTTTGTAAAGAATATTATGGGCAATGTTGCAGCAACAAAGTGTTCAGTCCTAGTAAATGGTATGCCTCAAGGTTTTTTTGTTTGGTATCTCAAGGGTTATAAAACAAGGGGACCCTCTCTCCCCATATTTTTTTATGCTACTCACTGAGGTATCCACTAAAAATATGCAGCTACTGTTTGAAAATGCTGGGATTGATTACTTCAGGATGCCACATTCAACAAAAAAGATAACACATTTGATTTTTGCTGATGATATCGTTGTTTTCTTAAAGGTTGATAGATCAAGTTTAAATAACTTGAAAAAGTTTTTAATCTGCTATGAAAAGGCAATTACCAAAAAATCAACTTAGACAAGTATGCCTACTATGTTTCTAAATATACTACAACAGCTACTAAGTCTATGATCAATCAAGTTTCTGGTATTATTGAGGGGAGTTTTCACTTTATATGCCCAGGATGTCCTATATACACAGGAAGGGCAAAGCATACATATTTCCAATTTTTATTTGAAAAGCTGGCAGCTAGGCTAGCTATATGGCAAAATAAATGGTTGAAACAAGTTGGCAGACTGATTTTAATAAAGCATGTCTTATCTGCTATTCCAATGCATATTCTTACTGTGATCAAACCTACTAATGGAGTTGTGGAAAAGTTGCATGTTTTATTTTCCAGGTTTCTTTAGGGTTCATCAGACTATGGATCCAAGAGGGTCTGGATCCAAAAGTATGCTTTCCAGTTCTTGAAAATGGTTTGGGTGTGAAAGACCTTCACATTACCTTCAAATTGCAAAAAGGTGAAAGTACATGATCTGAATTTATGTGGTCCTTACCTAATCATCTTAAAAAAGTCAAGGACTTGGAAGAGAATTTCTGAAGTAGAGGAAATTGCAGCTCAAAACATAGCCATACAGGTGGGAAAGTGATAAGTTTATGGTTCTCACTTTAGGGTTTTGTTCAGACTTGGACCAGGGCCCGAGAAGGGTCATGGGCTCGAGATACGTGGGATATGGACTTACGGGTCCACCGGCCCAAACCCTTATAAAGAACGCTTATATTCTGAATGTCCTACTAGGAATACACTTCCTCTAATTATGAGAATACAACTGTTATTACCATAAAAATTATATTCTTACTCTAATTACATATCTCACCGATCTACGGATTGGAGCCCTATAAATACAAAGGTTTGGTAGACCTCTCTATTCATTATCTGACACACTACGCATTACGCTTATAAACTTCTCAAAGCAGTCACTGACTTAAGTATCAGAATGTCTACCACTGGGCCACCCCAGGGCTTTGTCTTGCAAGTCAGTTTGTGAGCTGGGTTCGTGATCAAGCGCGGGTTCCAGACATCCATTAGAAAGGGTGAGGCAGGTGACGGGAGCACAAGGTGATAAATGGGGAAGTATCTGCTGATTGATGGTGTGGAGTTTGGGTTGCGGGATCATTGAACAAAGCAAGGTGGATCTTGGCATTAGTAGTGGATGAAATGACATGAACCAAACTAGTGTGTCTAATAGAAGCTTTAGTAGCTGAGATTTTTTTCTTCTTTGTTTTGCTTCTTTTTACTCTATAGAGTTTTCTGTTGCCAAATGTGAGGGTGTGAGGCTCATTTGACAAAGGTTGTGAGGCACTGGCTTCCACTTGGGGGGTTGGGATGGGAGAAGGTTGAGGCTCATCTGTAGGAAGGTTAGACTGTATAGGGGTGGAAGAAGAGGCAATTTTATGGTCTTTGGAGGTAGCAGGGATGACTGGGGTGGCTTGTGTCGATGGTTTTCTTCTATAATTGAGTTCAAGGTGCAGGCTCCTACATACAACAGTGTCATGTCCAACCTTTTTACAATGGCAGAAGTACCTTGGTAGGCTCTCATATTCAAGTTTTACTCTAGGACATGAGACAGAGGAGCCTAATCTGATTTCTACTGGGATAGGTTGCTACAAATCTAATTAAACACAGAATTTGATTGCCGAGGGCCTAATTATCAACTATGTAGCAGCACCTATTTTTATAAAGGTTCTAATTGTGTTGACTAGTTGCTCTAACACCATGACATTGTAGTAATTGACAGGAGGGTTAAAAAGAGTTACCCAAATCGGAACTATGGATTATTCTGTTTGTGTAGAGCGTCCATCTTAGAACTCTCATGGGTTAGCCTTCAATTGCCCAGCTGAATTTTATCCAACACCTCTGGAAGTCTTCCTTTAACGCGAATCTGATAAGCACATGACAGTGATCTATGACACCAAGCTGGTAATTTCCGGTGAAATCCGCCGCCTTGAAGGCAGATTCGATTGAAGGCATGGATGGTCTTCCTTGCTGTATTTGCCGATCAACGCATTACAATAGGGGCGACCGAGGACCTCTATTTGCTCCGGCGTGAAGATGTACGCTAAATCCCCTTTGTATTCGGATATGGCTTTAATCTGCGGATTTGAGGGGAGGGCAGAAGGAAGGGGTGGAGCTTTGGATTTTAGGGCTGTGAGAAAGGATTTATGGCCACTGATGGATGGTGGTTCAGCCATAACGGTGGAGCGGTTGCTGGGAGCGGTCGGATCAGAGCAATTTGGCTGTGTCAGATACTACTGTAACGGCTAGAAAACGGTCGGAAATCTTGTGAAAACTCAATTATTGTAGATTGAAGGAGGAGAAAAGTTTAAGAGAGAGAGAGTGTGTTCGAGTTGTGACAAAATTGTGAAACCTAATAAATCAAATACGAGACATTTTAATTTTCTGTATATTATAATTAGAGAAAGTTTTTGGCTAGGACGGTCTCACCTTAAGATTATGGTAGGATTTCTTTTTATTTACTATTTTTATAAGTTAAATTTATGTGTTTATTTTATTAGATTCTAAATATGATACTTTATCCACCTCTGCCTAGATTTGGGATGTATTTTAGCCATTTCAATGGCTGTTTTGAAGGTTTGGAGAGCCGTAAATAATCGCCACCACCTCTCAGGTGGTTTTTAATTTTTTTAACAAAGATACTTTTAATTAATTATTTTAACAAAAAAATCATTTAAATGTTTTCAATATGTCTATGTAGTTAGTTCAAGTGTTTCGACCATTAGTTCAATTTTGTGGTACGTTCCTCCATTTGCTAAGTTTTTTATTTCATTTAAATATTATCAGTGAATTAATTGTGTTAGAATGAATAACAAATATTATAAACTAGCTTGATCTTAACCGCACGTTGCGCGGTATGTTAAAGTTCTTTGAAATTTTCAATTAGAAAAAAGAAAACCGTACTTAATAAATAATAATTGTATATAAGAGTATTAATGACAATTGAGTGAATAGATAACTTGAAAGTAATGAAATTATAGAATACACTAATTGAAAGGTTTCATAAAAAATGATTTTCATTCAATAGAATTACTAATCTAAAATTATTTTTGTCTCTAAAATAATAAAATAATGAATTAGTCTACAAATAATAATGACAAACAGAAACATTTTTCCAAGGCAACGTTTTACGGTATTACTGTGTTATATCGTAGCCTATATATTTAACTCCAAATCAATTAGAATATCTTGTATAATAAATCCATCAATCCTTATAATTATGGATATAATAATCAAAATATTAGTATGCTATCTAGATACCCTAAGTGTACTGTGTTGGAATTATTTTTAGAAATTATTTACAAAGCTTAAAGGTTAAAAACATTTTTTTTATTTCAAGATATTTAAATACACATAGTATCTAATTAGTATAAATACACCAGACAGTCACCACTCACCAGTGCCCTAAAACACTTGATTTGGCACCAGCATGTCTAATTAATCATAACATACTTCTACCATAGAGCTATGCTATCATATCTTGCTTTAATCTAGTCATACTAGCATGAAAAAGTAATTTGATTAAACTCTATATTCCTTGTCGCTTATTAATGTTTTGAAATACGAAGACATCATTCAATGGTAAATAAATTATCTTACAGATTATAAGTAGAACGAGTGTGAATCCATCCTAAAGATCACTGAATCTTAACCATCATCATGCAAAGCACATATTAAATATATTTACCTCTCCGTTGAGTATATTCACATATTAAATATATTCGAGGTACATATATTTACGCACAGTAGTAACAGCAGTACCATGTATCAAGATTTAGCATCATATATATGTACCTCTCCACCAAGGCATGGCTTATCTGTGAGCTCGCCGCCGCTGTGTACATTACTTTCCTTCATTGCCTGTCAACAAAGCATGAACAAATGTAAGCCAGGCGACTCGATTCGCAGAGCAAAACAACATAACTTTAAATCACAACTACCTATATCTTCAAAAATTTGACCTGAAAACATCAAAACAAAAGAGATTAATTAACCAAAGCCGAACTATCAAAACAAACGGAGAAAACCTCAAAAAACAAGTGTGTACAACTGGAACGGTTTATACATAATTTCGGTTTCTTGCCTTCCTGTTCACTTAATCAAATAATTGTACATAAAAAGTAAACAAAAACATCCCAAATTAGTAAAATTAACTTTAGGAACTCATTACTATCGTAACAATAAAAAAATAAAGATTCCCCAAATCAACTAACCTAGCGATTGGCCTATGCATGCGATTGGCCTATGCGTTGGATGATCGATCAAATGCCTCGAGCGGTGTGATAGATATGTAGAATGGGTATGAGAGCCTTACAGATTATATAATTAGCACAAACAAATATAACAACATAAATGATGTCCTTTTCGCATTAAAGTGCAATCTATGCATACCATAATTAAAATATATTGAAGCAAACAGTATATTTTCTCGTGAGATATATGCATAATAAAAGGAAAAATAATATATTATAGCAATCAATTGAAGAGGGGTATATTGTGTGAAAAAATATACCGTATGTAAAATCTCGCCTTAGTACTATATTACATCCAACATGTTCAAATCATGTAGAATATCATGCTGCCATAAGTGTATGATAAGAAAATATTCAGATCCAAATATTCTCTTAATCCCAAAATAAGAAAACGTGGTTCGTCAAAGAAAAAAAAAAAAGGCAAGAAACGTACATGGAAAAAAGGGGATTTTTTTTGGGTATTTCTTTTTTTCGTCGATGAAGCTGAAAAGAAGAAAAAAACGCCAATTAATAATACTATAATAATAGGTTATAAAGGAATATTACGGCGGAAAAAAATAAAAGAAAGAAATTTTAAAGAAACAAATAAGAAATATATGAAAATTGTAGGCGCCGGAATATGGTGATTTTGTGATGATTGTGTGATGGTTTTAATCAAAACTCTATAATTTTATGCTTTTTAATTTTTTTTATTAATTTATCTATTGACGGGATCAATAACTCTTCTATTTCGCATAAAATACGCAAATTATCATCTTGAACATATCAAAAAATTGATTGGTTCTTCCATAAAACTATAGGGAGACGGTCTCAAACTTTGTACATAATTAAACATAAACAATCTATAAAAAACGGGCATAATATACAATTTGCATCGATTTATTCCTTCTTGAAAACAATATTAACCAATATTAAAGTTTATCCGAAGACGTGGTCTATAAAGGTTGCGCTGTCATGCCAATCCACCCAAATCCCGCCAGCTGTGTCTCTCTTCCCAGTCACGTGTCATCTTCTCCGTAAAACCCTACTTGCCCCACAGAACAACCACCCTACTTCCCCCGCACCCAATCCCTCCGCCGCCACCGCGCCACCGTCTTCTCCGGACGTCCTGTCCGAATCCCCCTCACATATTATCATTTTAATTAATTACTAGTTGGTGGGTTCACCAGCAAGTGTGTGTGTGCGTGTCCTGGAAATTGATTGTGACTGTCGCATGTCGGAGTCGTACTGCGTGACTGTGTGTGGATAATATTTTTATTTTAATTAGAAAGTCAATAAGATAGGTGGGTGTTTGAATCTGGTATGTCCGAATGTTACTAGCTGCCTTCCCGACCGCTGGATCAAGCAACTCATCTCTGATCTCGCCTCTTTCTCTCTCTTCAAACGTTTGTAGAAATTAACAACATTTGGCTTTGATTCCATCCGAGTTGGACTCTGTTTTGGCGCTCCACCTCATCCACTCTTTCTTCAAACACCAACAGACAACCCCCCAATTCAACTTAAGGTCTGTTCTTTCTCCCTCCCTTTTTTACCTGTTCCATTCAAAATTAAATCTTTCGATTTATTCATGTTGTTAATGTTGTTTTGTGTTTTAATTTACTCGCACACACGTAGAGGATGGGAAAGGTGTTGATTTGGTGCATGTGATTAATTGATTTCCATTTGGGATTTCTGGGATTTGGTTTAATTCTTAAATTTTGTCGGTGTGGGGGTATAAAGTTGTTGTATTTTGTGATTTCAATTGATTATTAAGGTGCGGTCAAAAGGGTATCTAGATAGTTGCTCAGAAAACCCGGGTGGACGGTGGTAATCACTGAGATTTTGGTTGAAAAAATGCTTATGAAGTTAAGTAGATACCATTTAAGCAGGTTGAATTCAAGAAATATAATTACTCTGTGATGTAATTAGATTATAATTGAGGTGCCTGGTCAAAAAGGTACCTGGTGGACGGTGGCAATTACTGAGATTTCTGTTGTTATGAAGTTAGCTAGTTACCATTTAAGCAGGTTGAAATCCAGAAATGTTATTACTTTGTGATGTAATTAGATTATTATTAAGGTGCAGTCAAAAGGGTAGCTAGACATAGTTGCTCAGAAAATCCCGGTAAGCGGTGGTAATAAATGAGATTTTGGTTGGTTATGAAGTAGGTTGTTTACCATTAAAGCAGGTTGAATTCTAGAAATTATGTGAATCTGTTAACGGTTGAGCCACCATTTGGTGTCAACATCTTACTATATATGCGTTTGCCTTTTTAGTAGTGATAGCAGTTTGCAAGAGACCTTCAGTTTGTGTTCCAAGGTTCTTTCTTTTAGCTTACTGTTTGAGTGTTGTAAAAAGTTTAAGTAAACTCGAGTGCCATTTTAGTCCTGTGTCTAATTTCCTGTGAAAAAGTAGTGCTATGTTGAGTAAATTGAAGATCTTTATAGACCCACAGCTTGTTGAGACATTTCTAGTGTTGATTAGAAGTCATCCTAGTCATGGAATTCAACCAGGATTTGAATATTCCAGATCTAGTGTCAACTTTAACTTTGATAATTTTAATGTTTTAACTTTTCCATGTACATAGTTTTATTCACGATGACAACTTTTCTGTCTTGGATGTTCCGGCGTCAAAGATTTGGGAAAATTGTATTCTGAGTTTTAAGTCTTTTCTTTTTTTGGTTGAATGGTTCTTAAGGAGTGAGCTTTTCTTGCTTTCTGTATTTTGCAGGTGTATCGAGCTATTCTCTTAAAGTGTAAGAAACTTTGTTAATCGGGCCCAGAATCCACTGTTCAAATGGGAACCGGGGATCAGAGTTCACCGGCTAAGACTTCAAAGCCTGCCTCTACAAATCAGGTTATCCTTCTTTCCTATATGTCATACATTTTAGTAGGATAAAAAACAGCGTTACATTGGACCCTCTTTTTGAACACCATTTCTTTTTACAACACTTGCAGGAAACTCCTGCTGTTCCTGCCGTCCCTTCTTATGCTGATTGGTCAAACTCCATGCAGGTTTGTATTTACTGGCTTCATTAGTACCAATCCTGTATGATGTTGTATATAATGTTGCTTGACTTGCTTGGTTTAAAAGCTAAGAAAACATTTATTTTTTCAGGCTTACTATGGAGCTGGTGCTCCACCTTTCTTTGCCTCACCTGTTGCCTCTCCAAGTCCCCATCCCTTTATGTGGGGTAATCAGGTGAATATTTCTCGTGTTCTTTCCTTCTCTTTCCTGATGCTTTATATTGGAAAGTTTTCTCTCATAGAGCTGATGATCATTATTCATTATGTTGTATTTCAGCACCCTATGATGCCACCGTATGGTACTCCTGTTCCATATCCGGTGTATCCTCCACCTGGAGTTTACCCCCATCCTTCTATGGCAATGGTAACTCAGATACCACACCAGTTTTTGGCTGTTGTGGAGATATTAATTTGAATGCCTCATTTAATGTTCTACCTGAATCTTTCCCCATCCTACTAATGTTTTTCATTTTTGGTTCATTTCAGGCTCCTGCACCACTACAAGCCACTGCTGCAGAACCAGTTGCAAAAACTCCTGAGGTAAAAGAGGGCACCTCTAACAAAAAAACCAAAGGTGCTTCAAGGGCTGTGGAAAGTGGTAAAGTAACTTCAGGATCTGGAAATGATGGGGCTACTCAGAGGTAATCTGGGATATAATGGTTCTTATTTTTCATTAGTTTTCCTAATTTGGCGTACTGTATATGTCATGTATATAGTTTCATGGATTCTCTTTTCTTTGTGTTTATGCAGTGCTGAAAGTGGAAGTGATGGCTCATCAGATGGAAGTGATGATGATAATAACCATGTACGCCCATCTCTCTCTCTCTCTCTCTCTCTATATATATATATATATATATATTTATATATATATCTGTCTATCCATCTCTACACTTACATTTCTTTTAACTCATGATGATATTTGTACTTTGTTTTACCACTGGCTGGTTGCAAATATTTCAAAACTACATTTGAATCCTGTTATTATTTGTGTACTGTTATGTAGAGCATCGTCTGTTGCAACGTGGGTGCTGTTATGAAGAGCATTATACGTTGCAACGCGGGTCATATATATATGATGTACCACTTGCTTGAACTAAAATATTTTCTTCGTGTTAGGAACAGTCTGCATCAAAGAAAGGTAGTTTCAATCTGATGCTTGCTGAAGGTAATTCTTTTTTACCTTGATCTTTTCTTGTAGCGTGTTATCTGTTCTCATTTATGTCGACAAAATCTTTGCAGCCACTGCTCAGAACAACAATGCTGTAGTGCCTGGGAATCCTGTGGTAGCTGTGCCTCCTTCTAATCTCAACATTGGAATGGAATTATGGAATTCTTCCTCTGCTCCTGCTTCTGGTTCCATGAAACGTTCAACTCCTGGTGTCGCTGTAGCTCCTGGTATGATGGGTGACCAGTGGGTTCAGGTATGAACCTAGTCCTGATATCTAAGATCATGTTTGAAGTATTTAGTAACTTAGTTTCTAATTTGAAATGTTTTGTTTTAGTTTGGAAGTAATATCTGTTCCATTGGCAAGTCTTTCCACCTGCTTCCCAAACGATTGATTAAATGATGATTTTACGGATACAAACTATTATTATATCCCTTGTGTTTCAGTTTTTATGTCTTACACAGACTCAGTATGGGCATTTAAATCTCGCATGTTAGCTACCCATGCTGTTGAGGATTTGGATATAATATGTTGGTCTATAATTTAAATATGTGACCTTTTTGTTAAGTTTTTTCACTGAAAGCAGTGTAATAATTGTTTCTTGAAGAGGTTCTATAAGCTCTCAAGTTAGATAAATTTAACCTGATGGTAATTTCCAGATATAATACATCATTGAATTTGTAAATGTAACGTAGTATATGTTTTAACATTTCTCTTTGCAGGACGAGCGAGAGATGAAAAGGCAGAAGCGGAAGCAATCTAATCGCGAATCAGCTAGGCGATCAAGAATGCGCAAGCAGGTATGTGTTGCTTTAGAAAAAAGTTCATAGACTGCATTTATCAGGTTATTGTAAATCTCATTATTTATATTCTTACTATATATATGCAAATAGTTTTTTTGTTGGTCGTGGAATGGGCCTAGAATTTTAAATGAATGAACTTAGCTTCTAGCCTTCTAGTAATCGAGTATCACTCTTGATACCTTTATCCCACTGATGCTCCTGAAGGCCTCTATCATGACAGTCGTTTTTCACTGCATTGCTAGGCTGAGTGTGAAGAACTGCAGCACAGAGTAGAGGCTTTGAATGATGAAAATCGTGGTCTCAGAGATGAGCTGCAGAAGCTCAGAGATGAATGCGGGAAGCTTACTTCTGAAAATAACACCTTAAAGGTCAGTTAATGAGATCATTTCAAGTCACTCAATATGCTTCTCGCCTTCTTAGCATGCTGTCAGAATTTACTCAGTTCTTTGGCTTCTGAAACAGGAAGAATTGGTTCAGATGTGTGGAGCAGAGGCAGTGTCTAACCTAGAGAACAAGAATGCTGCGCAGGCTGCAGAAAGTAACAACAGTTAAATGAAGAAAGTGGTATCAGATTACATAACCTAGTCGAGCCTTGCCCAGGAATCATGCAAGTACTTGAGATAAATAGAGAGTATAGGTTTCGCGTGTTGAAGTGGAGTTTGTTCTTACCAATACATACATTTTAACCTTGTTTCAGTTGTAACTATATATACCATTCAACTCCGGCTTTCTAATCCGCCAGAGCTGTCTGTATGTGCTCTTTACTGCAGAGGTAGTGTTTTAATGAGAAGTTGAAGGAGTCATTTCTATCATTTATTTTACTTGTTATCTTTAGATTGCGTGTGGCTAAATTATATTCTTGCTGTCTATTTCAAAGCCAAAGAAGTGTGGTACAATGTGAGTTGAGAATATTTGAAGAAGTTAGGATTGTGATGGGAGGGCTTAAAGCGAAAACCTTTCGTCTCAAAAGCCCTGTTTGAGTGATTCTCTCAGCATTCTGGCAAGGCTAAAGTTGTGTGAAGGTTGCTCTCAAGTTGACAGATCTATATAACTATAAGGTTGTGATCACTGCTTAAGATTCTTGGAGTCTGCATTTATATTTGCTAAAGGTTGCCTGCTTTTCCATGAGAGGGACCATGGCTTTTGTTTTGAGTGCATGTATGATAGGTTTTTGAAAAAGCTATCCCTCTTTCAGTGGCTCTCCACATTTCTCTTTGTTTGGGTCTCTATAAGATTTTGATTACTTTCAATAGTTTGATTTTAAGATCCCCAGCGGTCATTTTTAAGATAGTACTCAAAGAAGTCGGTATTGTTTCAAAAGAATAAAGAAGAGAAGTCGGTGTAAGCTATATGAATATGAGAGTTTTGTTGAACTCAATAGATCTTTTAGTGATCACATTTGTAGTATAATTAGTAGAAGATGGTATAAACATTTAAGATTAAGTACAGTTTAAGATTGATGTGTCTAGAGTAGACTAACATCCCATATCTCAAAAACACAAATTCGGAAGACTTGAATAATTATTAGTTCCTTCTTAAGAACAATTCTATATCAACTGAGGATTAAAAATATGCATGTTTGGATGTGATTCACTAATGAGAGTTTAATTTGTTACATATTAGAGGAATTTCAATAAAAGTTTAATTGTTTACCATAAACATGTCATTTGAAAATGGATCACGATTTAAGATATAGATTCTCAATCTCTTTTTTTTAAACTATCTGAAGAAACTGACTCATTTTCTTAATATATGCGTTTGTCAAGATTTCGACATAACAAGATCATGAACATAGTTCATACTCTAAATATCATCAGATTTAGTGAGGTTGATGATAAAATAACACAGTATAATCATTTCACCGGCTGCTCATTTATAAATTATGATACTATCAATCAACACAGTTTAACCATTTGTCATAAGTCATAACTATGAAAGAGGAAGAGTTTAGTATATGCCCAAAATCAATTAATGAATGAAAATTTATGCTTGAGAGTGGCGGAACAGATCATAACCATACAGAAAAGGGAAAAATGGTCACCATTCTTGACTTATACAGATCTCTAATTAATTAAATACGGACATAAACTAGCTAATCTGATAAAACCAGTCCAAACACAGAAAAATTAAACAAGTTTTAGGGGTTGGGGTTTCTGAAAATTACATGAATTCCTAACCCAAAGCACTATTTTCATTCTTTCAATAGCATTGCGAATAAAGTTTGCTACACCCTCCTTATTACTACACGTAATTAATCAAGAGGTTAACTTAGTAGTTGATTAATACCTCCAAGCTGATGTGGCAACTAGGGCCCTCTCATGCCAGCAGAGCAGCATCTCAGCCTGCCGCCTTGCCACGTGGAACCCCCTCGCCTGAATCCTTCCTATCAAGCACTCGGCCTGAAAGTCAGCAAACTGACTCAGCGCCACCGGCCTCAAACCCGCCGCCGCGAACGCCTCCCTCCAAGGCGTCCCACGGCGGCCGGCGACTCCCACAACCTCCAGAATCTTCGGATATATAACGAAGCTCTCGATCTTTCTCATCCACTCCTCCGCCGCAGCGCCGCCGTTCGCCGCCTCCATAGACTCCAGGAGAGTGGAGTAAAATTCAAGCCCGTCGATCAGAGTCTGCCGGAATGACGTCGTTCCGAACCCCGTCAGCCCCTCGGAATCCAAATGCACCACCACGTGCGGCGAAACGCGGCGGAGATCGTTCAAAAATCCCGTCCCCACGCGGCGGAATATCGCTGGAGATAAAAGCACGGCGATCTTCTCATCCTCAAGGAACTTAACAGATTTGAAGGATAAGAACTCGAAAGTTCTCATCAGGACAAAGTCGATGTTGAAACCGATGCTAAGCTCTCCGGCAAACTGAACCAGATTCTCCCTGATCAACTTCGACTCCATGGCGTACTCCTCCGGCACCACGGCGGTGATTCTGAGCACGGGAGGGGAGATTTTCCGGGACTCGGCTTTGTCAGCTAGCTCTCTCATGAACGAGGCCCAGTGGCCGCCGAGCCCGATATCGAAGTCGATGACGTGGATGAGTATCGAGCCGTCCAGAGCCTCCAGTACGGCTTGGTTAGCTGTGAAGCTGGAGAACATCGGGATTGGAGAATTAGCTGAGAATGATTTGTGAGCCTTGATGCTCTGTATCACCTCCGCTGACGTGGACGACCTCGTGGGTCGGGTCGTCCCAGTCAGCAGGGTTTGGAGAGCTTCCTTGAAGTAGAAGGCGGCTCGCTGGAGGGGCTTCCCTGACGGAGCTCGGAGCCGCTGGTTTAGCCGGCCGAGTAGCACGTGGGTGAGGTGGAGCGAGTTGGTCTCGAAGCACTCGGCCAGCCTGATGAGTTCATCCACGTAATCCAACCCGAGGTTCCAGCTGTTGTTGTTGATCTCCGGTGATATATCGAACGAGTTGGGCTGAGTGACATCCCCGAGCTGAAATTCCGGAGGAGCGTACGTCACCGCCTGAGCAGAGTTAGACCCGAACGAGTGCTGACCGAGTGGGAACTCACTGCTGTTGATTAGGTCAAACTGTGGGGGAAAATTAGTAGTATTATTAGGTACTCTTGATGATGGATCTTGTTGTTGTTCATTCAAGCCGAATTCTCTCATCCAAGAATCCAAATCCTCGGGATGATTCAGAACATGATCTTCCAGCTGGAGAATGTCGTCCCAAACGCCGGAATTAATGTTGTTGACGACGTCGGTGGGCTTTTCGGTGACGGGGCTGGGGCTTTGCTGGAGCTCGAGGACGGATTTAGGCTCGTAACCTCCGGCGAGGAAGCTGTGGGCGGTGTTGAGGTTGAGAGCGGTGGAGAAGTTCACTTGCTTTGGTGATGAGTTGCTGTTATTGAATGTTGATTGCTGGTTTTGGGAAAAGGGTACTTTCATTTCTGTGAAAACAAAAGGGAAATGAGAGAGCTTTGTGGAACTTATAGTGTAAGTGTGTTTTTGAGGGTAAACAATACTCTTATTCCTTTCTCTATATATACGTGTGTAAAGGGTGTGTGTTTCGTTTTCTACTGTTTATAATGGAAACGTGGGGAGAAGTAATAGAGAGGGAGGGGGTTTAGAAGATGATCATGATTATTGTGAGCTTTTTTAAATCCTTCTTGTCCCATTGCATGCATGCATGCATGACAAGTTTATCATATGAGAGGATACATGCATGTATGTTACATCAATTTCCAGTTATTAGAATAGGTATGAAGTTTAAAATAAGAAATGGTAACAACTTAAAAGGTTGACTGGGGAAGATTTAGATTTTTTTTACTGAACTTATTTCTTGTTGAACTGAACTGCACTAATTATACTAAGTAAGAGAACCGGGCATAACTTTCTCTGATTTTGATTTTTCGACATAATTAATCTGCAATGCCGTCCTTTGATCCGTTCGATACTGGCAATCGCACCGGGTCCCCAAATTTAAAAGGCCCCAAATTTTTATATTTCGTTATACACTGAGATTAAATCGGAAAAAATTTATAGAAATTTAAATAGAATTGAGAATAGAATTGAATTGAAGAAGAATTGAGTGTTCTAAATTATAATATTATTTCTTTATGACTGAAGTATAATCGGAGTTTTTCTATAAAAGATTTAAAAATCGAAAAAAATTGAATTGGAAAAAAATTAAGGGGGCGAATATTACAAGGATGTCCCTCTTAATCCAAAATCATTTCAGAGCATGTTTATAATTACATATATGAAATTTCTAAATAACTTACATGTTTAAAGAATACTCATATTTTTTGTATATATTCTTCAAATTTATGATTATATATATATATATATATATATATATATATCTTATGGATAAATGGTATACCAATAAAACAGAATCCGAAGAAACTTTACTTTCTTCGTAAGACCAGATGTTTCGTGTTCAACCAATTACAACTTATGTAATTTACAATAATTTTTTCTTTGCAAGTTAGAGATGACCAGGAGGAAATAGAAGCCATTGTTTGTGTTTAAATTTTGATTCATATAATATTGGAGTCCACTACAAGAAAAATGGTCATTAGTGACCAAAATCCCGTGACCAAAAATTATTTGGTCACCATTATTACATTTAGTGACCAATTCTCTTGGCCCTTAAATTTTGGTCACTAAAGTTTTTTTTCGTGACCACGTAAAAATTGTCGTCATAAAATTGGTCACGGATTTTTGTGTGGCAGAGGAGTCAACCAATTTGCTGAATTTTGGTGACCAAATCCTAGTGACCAAATTTTACATAGTCACTAAATTATTATTAGTGACCAAATTGATAGTCACCAAATTTCTTAAAATTAGTGACTATAATATAGAGTCACTAGATTATTTTTAGTGACCAAATTGATGGTCACCATATTTCTTATTAGTGACTATAATATATGGTCACCCTTTTTTGGCGTGAAATACTATTTGTTGCATTGAATATGGCACGTAAGTTTCATTATCATTCACTATAATCTTAAACACAACCCTTAATTCTTACCTAAAAGGAAATCTTTATTAATAAAGCTTTTGAAATGGAGAAATGGGATTTAATTTTCACATCATTTCTATAATGGTATAATTAAATTTCCCACCTCTAAATTTCAAAAGTTTCATTTTACTTAATCTAAAATTTACCTAATATGTAATATAAGATTTACTTAATAATACTATTGTGTCATTTTGAGTACAATTCTTTCAATTTTTATTTATAACTGGTGTATCTATCATATTTAAATCAGTTCTCCTGAGTTCATATTTACTGAATGATGTGAAAATTAATACATTGAAAAACGAAAGCAATACAACAAATTTTTTTAGAATTTTAATTTGAATTGAACTACAATTAACTACATATAATTAAGCTGAACTAAACTAAAATGATCTACTAATAAGATCAAAAGAACAAGGTCTAAAGAGAAAAATTAGTGCCTCACATTGATGGTCAAAAGTTTAATTAGCCCATAAATGATTGGCTTTTAATTAAGGGCATGGAGATTGGGCCAAATTAATTAACGACAATGCTATTATTGTACACATGTAGCCCATATTTAAATTAGGTAGGCGGAATTAAAGTTTTAGCCATCAATTTTAAATTATGTAGCTCACCTCAGTTTAATAAAAATATAATTTGACAAAATTAAGCTAAATTTAATTATGTTGATTGTTAATTTTAATACATTAGCTTTCATTTTAATTATTTTTAATTTAATTTACTTCAATTAAGTTCAATTCAACAAGTCATATATTCATGTGAGTTAAGAAGAATGGGCTCTGGGCACATTCATATGCACTTGCAACTATAATGTATATTTAGTTCCTAGTTTATTAATAAAGGATCTAAATACAACTCCGATTAAAAAAATGCATTTTAGTTATAATGGTAAAAGTCAATTTTCACGTACATTTAAACATTTTTTACTTATAAAATATGTTCCTGAATTAAGTATTGAATATTATACTAACTAAATTAAATTGAATATAGTTAAATTACAATTTTACTAGAGAGAAACACTTGTGTAATACTGATTGATGGTAATCCAATAGTCTAATTCTTCGTGTTTTAGCTTCAAATTAGTAAATAGACTCATTCAGTCGTGCCTATCCATACGGCCACCTTATATAATTATTTGTCTTAGTAGAACAATACTGAATTGAATAATTTAGGGAGAGTAGGCCATAAGACTAGCCTATTCCATGTTAACTCATATGATTAGCCATCAAACAATAAAAACAAATTATTTTTGTCTAACTATAATTCTTGGATGGGATAAATATTATATTATAAAAAGTATAAAAAATATATATAATAATAACAACTATAGTAAAAATTGATAATCGATAGATGCAGTCCAACATTACTTATGCAGTCTGTATTTGTATTTAAAGTACCTGATGTACCCTCATGTATGAGAACCACATTTACTTTTAAATAAATATTGAGGATATTAATGTCAATTCATGAATAAATACAGACTGCATATAATAATGACCTAAAAACTCAATAAATTATATAAAATTTTATTTTCTCTTCTTAGATTAGTAATACTTTAAATAATAATAATAACTCTTACAGAGATCATCATGAGTAATAAAATTGAGCGAAAATAGATGTAAACATAATCCCGCCTTGTGAAAATAGTGATCTCCCGCCTTTGCTTAAAAATATTACCACAAACTCCAAAGTGCATTTTACTTATGGAGGGAAAATTCCCTCCTTGTGAAAACATAATTAAATTTGAACATTTTAAAGAAAAAGTTTTATGTTACTTTAGTTAATATTCAGTTTTAGGCATCTCCTTGTCCATCAGACTAATGGTCTATTCTTATATAAAATATTTCAATTCAGTTTAGTTGAAATCAATTCGGTACTTTTAGTTTAGCTTAATTTTAATTTGGTAAAATATGATTTGATAAATTTAGTTAATTTAACCATATCCTTGTTATTTTCAATATATTGATTTGTGAATTCAATGCAATTCAATATCTTCTAATTCAGTTTAGTTAGTAAAAATAAGTTAAATAAACATACCCTGACTAATACCGAATTTTATCGAATTATATTTTTACTAGTCGAACTGAATTGAACCAAACTGATATTCAAAAGAGCATAATATAATTAATGGGAAAAATTATACATAGAAATTATAATTTAAAAATAAAATTTATTGTTCAAACATTGTAGACCATGTCTAGTTGAGCTGAATTGAAAGTAATAAGATTCGAGATTAAACAGAACTAGCCAGGTAGACATGAATTTAATGTACGAATTATCACGCCTTGTTCTCATGTACCCCCAAGTTTATAAGAAAGTGCCAATGTACCCCCGGGTAATTTAAAAGTGCTGATGTACCCCTATTATTATATTGAATAAAGAAGTGTACCTCTAAAGCCCATTTTCAACACCATTTTGAATTAAAAGACAAATTTACCCTCACTTGTTGGATTTTTTTTCCCTTGACCCAAAGGCTCATGGGCACGAAAAAAAAATTCAAGAAATTAATATCACTGAATTACAAAATAAATGCACAATATTATTGAAAGGGGCAATTCTAGACGCAGTCCATATTTTGCTTATTTTATAGTCCAAAAAAATACGTCTTTGATATATATGATATGATCAATAATTAAGAATGTCAGACACATGCATCATATATATATATATATATATTATTTCTATTGCATACACTTGCAAATCAGTTATATATCATAATTATTGTATATATAATTATATAACAAAAATACAGACTGCAAATAAGCAAAATCGGACTAAATCTAGCAGGCCAGTATTAAAAAAAGTTAACATTTTTATCCAAAAATTCAACAAACTGAAAACATTGGTGAAATTGCCATAATCTCGCCACCTTGAGTTAGTCACGCTAATTATTACTGGGTGTGGCGGTTTCGGTCCCCCGGCTCACACTAATTTCTGATTACAGTGGTTTTGGTCCCCTCGATTTCAAACGCTTTCATCCGATAAAGTAACGGTAACTGGTGGTATGGATTTGGATTGCCTTTCTTAACTGGGTTGAATGTAAAAAGGGAAGCGAGAATTAGATGAATAATTAGGTAGGGGAGGATTATTCATTGATTTGGTTGGGGCATTTTCGCTATAATTTTTTTTTTACCATTAAATAATAGTGAGGGTATTCTTGACATTTTACACTTGGCAAAAGAAAAATCTGCCCAAATTATACATTTGAGGGTATAGTGGCACTTTTGAAAAAGTTAGGGGTACATTAGCACTTTTTTGAATATTTGGGGGTACAACAGCACTTTTTTCTACTTTTTTTTATGTAAAACTTATACAGTATTTTATTATTCTATAATCTACACCGTTAATATTTTCATCAACGAATCCAAACCGTTTATTTAGCCCTAACCTTACATAAGTATACAGACGCTTCCTTTTCCATCTCCCATCGCCTCTCCTTTTACTGCTTCTCTATTTCGCACCTTCGAGATCCCAAAATCCGATCCACCGTCACCAGTTGTGCGACGCCTGCAAGTTCACACACGGCTTCTTCGAGTGATGGCTTCCACCCCGCGCGCCTGCTACCGCACCCAGCTGTGCAAGGACGGCCGCCACCGCGTCTGCTTTAGTTCATGTCTTCGCCGGATTCCGGGTTGCTGCCGTCCGAGTCTCCGCCCATGTCTCTGATGACTCCCTCGGGGCCGATGAGCCTTCTCAGCCGCTACATCGGATCTAACTCGATAAACGAGTGCCTTCTAACCTCTTCCCAGAGCTCTAGGGTTTCTTGGCCTGGCGCCAGTGTGGGCCCTGGCTCCGTCTTGCCGGAAGTGCTGGAAACATTGGATGCGGGGTGTGCACGTTGCCTACTCTAAGGATTTTAGCTAAGGTGTGTTGTTTCCCTATAAAATTATGTTCTTCATTTACAGTAAACGTTTGCATTTTGCTTAATTTTAACCTGTAGTAGCTCTTGATACAATCTGGAGGAGTGGAAGATGGGTAGGGTTTGCAAGTTTGGATTTGACAGTTAGAGGAGTGCTGATGCTTCATTTTGATTACCTGATGGTGGTGACTATGCAACTGAGAGTACTTTTAGATCAGTGGAGTCAATTGAAAGAGATAGTGTTGAATCTAACACATTGCATGGTAATGTTTATATCAACTGCGAATTGGATCTATTGCATGCTCCTGTGTTTTTTCTTTTGATTTGAGTAAGATCCTGCTAATTATACTTTTTTCTGCCACCTTTTAATTGCAAAAGTGTTCTACCTATAAATGTGATATCCCACTTTGTGGCTTATTTCTTTTCTACCGTTTAGGCTAGAGTACGTCGATTAATATTTGTAGCTTTGGGGATATTGCAGCATGCTCGATAGCTTGTATATATAATAGCTAATCTGAAGATCAGATGCCTATTTGTACATTTGCCTGTGTGATTTAGTTGTGAATCAAAAGATATGCAAGTTCAAGATTTTTTGATAAAACTAGATTTTAGTCTTTGTTGGTTTGGTGGAGAACATCTACTGCTCACGCTATGAGTGGAAAGGTGATCCAGGGATTGTATAAGATACGAATACCGGCAGACTAGATTAGAGCAGTATAAGAATTAAGTGAACGTAGGGAACAGAGAAGGTAAATGGATTTTTTTTCTTATCTTGCATATTATAATTTTCTCAATGCGTTTTTCCTTCTATAACTTAAGAGCTCTGTGTGTTCATGATGGTTTATCCGTTTCTCCTCCTGTCAGGAAAGTACTGAAAAGAGGCAAAATGTCGGGTCTGTGAAATCAACCACGTTGTATTTCAAGGTAATCGCTCATGGATACTTGATAGCCTCTCATGGATACTTGACAGCCGCAACTGCATGTTTGGTATGTATGAGCACATCTTAAATAGTTGGTCCAAATTTTATTGGTGTTAGAGTTTCTGTTAGGATAACTTGTTTATCGATTCACTAGAAGAGTTAACTTTAACTTGCTTGCATGATATAGTTGTGGAAATTGGTGTGAGCTCGTTGAAGCATGATGCGTACTCTATCTACCCTGCATTCCATCAACCATGAGGTAAATGCTTGTTATTCTTCAAATTATGTTTATCAGTATTTTTATTTAGAAATTTGTCATAAACTAAAAGTGTATACTTCTGTCATGCAGAAACTCATCCTGGCAACTGTCTTTGAAGATTTAAGACCGCATGCAACTGTGTAGACGTTAGTGGGGATGCCGTAGACTACGGACCATAATTCGAATGTTTAAAGTTTGGTCACTGGCAGTTAGCCAGTGACCTTTTTTTTGGTCACTATGTAAAATAACAGTGACAAAATATACTCATCACTAAATATTTTAGAGACGAGATCTAATTCGTCATAATTTTGGAGTGACCAGATTTTATTTTGGTCACAAGTATGTTAGTGACTACAATATTTGGTCATTAAATATAATAATGACCCCTAGAATTTAGTCACCCAATATTTTAGTGACTAGAAATATTGGTCGGGAAATATAATGGAGACGTAAGGGTTTTTGTCACGAATAATCCGGATGACCCAAATTATTTGGTCATGAATTTTAAAATTAGTGACCGTTTTGCCATCATTAGTGACTAAAATCGGCGACGAAAATGTTTCGTCACTGGCATAGATGACCAAAATATTTCGTCACTAAATGTAAATCTCGTGACCAACAGCAAAATTTCGTCACTCAGATTTTTTGTGACCGAGCTTCAGTGACCAACTGGTGACCAACTAAATTTGGTCACCTAAAGTCTTTAGTGACGAAATTCGCAATTTAGTGACGAAAATCAGCCTGTCACTATTCACCAATTTTCTTGTAGTGGTCCTGAATGTAACATTCTCAATACAAAATTATTGAGAGAAGCAAAGTGAAACGGGACACGTACTAGGAGTGGCAGGGAGATTGATGGGTCGGATTTTTATTATTTTTGGAAGCCTTACTGATCAAGTTTTTCAGGTAATGCAATACTATTAATTGCTTGTATGTATGGTAATGGTATACCTTTTTTTGATTCTCAACTTCACTTTCCCAATTTTACTTGGATTTTCTTCTTTCTTTCCTTCGCTTTTGCTTTTCTATTTTAAATCTTTCTGTTTATGGCTACTGTTCTTCCTTAGCTTGCATGGAGCAATAGCAATACCAGCTGTTTTGTGTCCGACTTAAAAAAAATAATAATAATAATAATGGCTCGTTTCAGGCCTACATCAAGTCAAGAAAAAGAAGGCATATATAGTTGTAGTGGAGGTCAGTCCGTATGTACTGTAGCATGGAGGAGGTGGAATGGTGGGCTACACTTTTGTTCGTGCGATCACCACAATATTACCAGAGCGTTTCTGCATGTCTGTTTAATTTTTCGCATGATGTTTGAAGTCCGAATTTGTACATGTACAGATAATGATAAAAGCGTACCAATGTGATAGCCCTGACTCTCATATATATACTCAATATTTACATGGAAAAGTCTATACTAGCCTTTACCCTAATACACCCCCTCAATCTTTACGGGGTGCAATTACGGATAGATTGGATCTATGTTTACAAAACAAATCACTAGAAACACTCTTAGTAAATATATCAGCAACCTGCAACTGTGTCGGAATCGAATGAACTCGGAGACCACCATGGGCAACCATTTCTTGAACAAAATGATAATCAACATCAATATGTTTGCTACGATCATGCTGAACCGGATTGGCCACAAGATATGTCGCAGAAACATTGTCACAATAGAGAGTGACCGGATGACGAAGATAATACCCAAAATCTGCAAGCAATTGACAAAGCCAAATAGTCTCCGCCGCCGTGTAAGCAACAGCACGATATTCTGCCTCCGTAGAGGACTTCGACACAGTAGGTTGTTTCTTTGAGCGCCAGGAAATCAAATTCTTCCCAAGGAACACAGCATAGCTTGTGGTGGAGCGACGAGTGTCCGGACAACCAGCCCAATCAGCATCGGAATAAGCAATCACCATCTCCGGAGAATTTGCGGCATGGAGAAAAAGACCAAACTCCATAGTGCCCTGCAAATACCTGAAAATCCTCTTCACAGCATGAAGGTGAGTAGTACGGGGAGCATGCATAAACTGAGAAACCATATTAACAGCATAAGCAATATCTGGACGAGTCATAGTTAAATATTGCAATGCACCAACCATACTACGATATTCAGTGGGATCAGCAAGAAGGTCACCATCAACAGATGACAATGTAACTCTAGAAACACTAGGGGTCCGTACAGGTTTAACTGTGTGAAGATGAAACTTGCGCAACAAATCAGACACATATTTTTGCTGAGACAAAAATAAACCCTTAGGAGTACGAGACACCTGTAAACCTAGAAAATAATGAAGATCCCCTAAATCCTTCATATCAAACTCAGAAGACAGAACATAGATGAATTTGTGAACCAAGTCATTACTACTACCGGTTAGGACTATATCATCCACATAGAGAAGTAAGATAAGCATGTGACCTTTAAATTTAAGAATAAACATAGAAGAATCACAACTGCTACATTTAAAACCAATGGATAATAAGAAATTGCTAAATCTGGAGAACCAAGCTCGAGGAGCTTGTCGTAACCCATAAATGGACTTACGTAACCGACAGATGTGATGAGGACGAGAAGGATCAGCAAAACCTGGAGGTTGACGCATAAAAACTTCTTCATTCAAAAAATCATGCAAAAATGCATTTTTAACATCAAGTTGACGGACAGTCCAATTAAGAGAAATAGCAAGAGTGAGAACCAATCGCACAGTAGTAGGCTTAACAACAGGACTGAAAGTTTCAAAATAATCAATACCTGCCTGCTGGTGATTTCCGAAAACAACAAGTCTGGCCTTAAACCGCTCCAATGACCCATCAGAATTGTATTTAATTTTATACACCCATTTACATCCAAGCACATTGCGATTGAAGTCGCGAGGTACCAACTCCCAAGTATTATTTTTAAGTAATGCATTATACTCATCAAGCATAGCCTGTCGCCAACGAGAATCTTTGGACGCTTGTTTGAAATTAGAAGGCTCTAATTCTACAATATCTGATTTTAAATTCATTAACCGACGAGGCTTGGAAATACCAGCTTTAAGACGAGTAACCATGGGATGAGCATTGGAAACCAACGACTGTGAGGAAGGGGCAATGGAAGGAAAAATAGGAGAGGAAACACTCGGATGGATGACCGACTGGGAAGGTACACTAGACGGTGACGGAGAGGAACTAGAGTCAGCAGATCGAAGCTCAGGAGACGCAGATACAACCGGACTATGAACCGGACTAGACGCTGGAGATCGATAGACAGGAGAGACTGACTCAGTAACCGGGCTAGACAATGAACTCGACCTATCCACAAATTTTGGCAACACAGGATCCATCGTAACTGGAGGTGAGCTAGGAGACAACACGGAAGAGGGCGAGATAGGATGTGACTCAACAGAACGTACTAGAGACGTGATAGGAGGAGGAGACACTGGAGAAGGAGATGACGATAATAACGGGAATGTTGACTGAGTAGACGAACTAGATCCCGTAGACACCACAGTAGGCGACCAACCCTCAGAAAGATCAAGCGGTGAGGAAAAAGGTAAGCTCGACTGAGAAGGAAGGAGACTACGATAGGGAAATTGTTTTTCATGGAAAAGAACATGACGACTAACATAAACCCGACCAGTGAGAGGATCAAGACACCTATAACCCTTATAATCAGATGCATAACCAATGAAAACACAATGTTTTGATTTAGGTTGTAATTTGTTGGTTTTAGGATCCATTAGAAGAGGAAAACAAGCACAACCAAAGACTTTAAAAAATTCATAAGATGGAGAACGATGAAACAATTTTTCAAATGGAGACACGCCACCTAAGTTCAAGCTTGGTAAACGATTAATAGTAAAAACAGTTTGAAACACGGCATCAACCCAGAATTGAGCAGGAAGATCTGACTGAACAAGCATTGTGCGCGCCATTTCAATGAGATGGCGGTGTTTGCGTTCAGCAACTCCGTTTTGAGCTTGTGTGCCGGGACATGATTTACGAAAAATTATTCCACATTCAGTAAAATGTTGGAGAAGAGAAAAATTATCAAATTCACGACCTCCATCACTTTGGAAAATCTTAATTTTGCAATTAAACAGATTCTCAACCATCTTTTGAAATTTTTGAAATTGTGAGTAAACCTCGGATTTTCTACGTAAAGGATAAACCCATGAAAAACGTGAGAAATCATCAACAAACACAACGTAATATCGAAAAGACTGATTTGATAATACAGGAGATTGCCAAACATCATTATGAATCATATATAAGGGATATGGAGCAGAATGTTGAACTGGTTCAAAAGGTAAACGATGAATTTTTCCCAATTTGCAACAAACACAATCGTCATGAAATTTCGAAGTACATGAAATTTTATTACTTGAAATCAAATTCCCTATAACTCTAGAAGATGTATGACCCAAACGAGCATGCCAAATATCACCAGACTCCTTAGTGGCTAGAAAAGCAGGTACGGTTGACTGAGCACTCACAAACGCTGGTTGGATTGGATAGACACCATTCTTACTGGCCCCCTCTAGAAGTACCTCCCCCGTTTCCTTGTCCTTAATCCAAACAGAAGAATCATCAAAACTCATAATACATGCATTTTCTTTACACAACTTATTGACAGAGAGGAGATTATGTTTAAGACCGGGGACATGACAAACAGAGGATAACCTAAGTGGGCGTGAGGGTGTTTGAATTTCCATTTTACCAACATGTTTAATTGGGAGAGTGGTACCATCGCCAACAACAACAGAACTTGAACCATGATATGGGGCTGTAAAAGAGAGTTTACCTTCTTGATGAGTCATGTGCGAAGCAGCCCCGGAATCCGGATACCAGACAGAGTCATTTGCTTCACCACCAACAGACAGGGCAGCGAAGGCTCTAGTAACACTATCTTGACCAGGGGGCACAAAATTTGGATTATATCTGTGAGGACAGAACTGTGCGACATGACCTGGAGTAAGACAGAAACAACAAGAATCGGGAGAGGGAGTAGAGCTAAAATTGCAATTGGATGAATTACTTCCTGCTGAGCACGCATTATTAGTAACACAGTTGGTGATAGGCAATAATGAACATGACAAATCAGAAATATTACTCATACCATTGTTACGATTTCTGTTGTTATTTGCAGCTCCACTGGCCACCGTTGATCCGTCTGAGCGATTTGAATTTCCACGATTATTGTTACCACGACCTCCTCTGTTGCGATTGTTTTTGTTCTTATTTTTGCCACCCCCTGAACTCTTGGATCCAGTAGACGAGGAACCAGATGACTGTAGTGCCACGAGTGCATGGGAAGAAGTCTCAGCAAGATCCTTCGAATGTTTCAGACGTTGCTCATGGAGTAACAACTTGGGACGGAGATCATCGAAACTCAGCTCAAGTGGGTAATGAATCAAACTAGTCACCAAATGAGCATAATCAGGGTCACCCTCCACGCCAAAGAGTGTTGACTGAACCAAGTCATGATTGGAGACAGGACATTTGATAGCAGCAAGAGAATCCGCTAACATCTTAACATCACGCAAATATTCATCCATAGACTGAGATTCAGCCTTTCTTAACCTAGTTAGTCTACCCTTCAACTCCATAGATTTAGCCATACTAGCTTGCATAAAACGTGACTGTAAACGAACCCAAATATCACGAGAAGTGTGCAGCTCATGAACATCGACAAATACATTACAAGATATCGTAGCAAATATCCAAGTCTTAACTTGTTGATCAACACGTAAGTATTCAGAATATTGTGAATTTTGAATCATACTCCCATTAGCATCATAAATAAAAGGAGTGGGGAGAGACATAGTACCATCAACAAAGCCGAGTAGTTGGTGTGATACCAAAAGACAAGTAATCTGAGTCTTCCAAAGCAAGTAATCTTCTGGAGATGACAGTTGAATCGTGACTAAATTGGATGGATTTGGAGCAGACAAGTGTGGAAGGGAGAAACCTTGCTGGAGTTGTTGAGACGGAACAGCAACAAACTGATTCTGCTGAAACGGAGCGGCTACAAACTGATTCTGCTGAAACGGAGCGCCATAAGAGTACTGTTGAACCGGAGCCGAGCCGGCGCGTGTAGCCCACGCGCCAGAAGGTGGCGGCGCGTCGGCGCGTGGAGCCCACGCGCCTGGAGGCACGTCGGCGCGTGCATTCCACGCGCCAGGGATGATGTTCTGTTCTGGGGCGCGTGTATCCCACGCGCCTGATGGTATGGGCGCGTGAGCGCGTGTCTCCCACGCGCCAAAGCCGAGTGGCGCGTCCGGAGCGCGTGTCGTCCACGCGCCAAAACCTTGGGACGCGTCTGGGGCGCGTGAGGTCCACGCGCCCGACAGCTCTGCACCTTCTGGGGCGCGTGGGATCCACGCGCCTGACGCCTGGGCCGCGTCTGGGGCGCGTGAGATCCACGCGCCTGACAGCTCTGCACCTTCTGGTGCGCGTGAGATCCACGCGCCGTCTGGTCTGGATGCTCCCTGCGCTTCTGGTCTGATCTGGTCTGGTCTGAAGGCGCCGCTTGGAGGCTGGACAGCCGATGTTGCACTGCTTGGAGGCTGGATAGCCGAGAATCCTGGCGATTCTGGCGGCGCAGAAACAGCCGATCGAGCCGGGGTAAACATCGGTGACACCGATTGAAGCAACGACGATGAATCGGTCAGAGCCGATTGAATTGGAGACGTCGCAGCGGCAGCGGAAGTTAATCGGGTGTCACTGGGCACTGTTTCAGCCTGATTGAACGGCGGCAGGCCTGATTCATCTCTCGACGGGATGTTTTCCATCGGAGAAGCAAAGAGAATAAAAAAAATCGATTTTTTTTTCTTCGAAACCTAAGCTCTTGATACCATGTACAGATAATGATAAAAGCGTACCAATGTGATAGCCCTGACTCTCATATATATATTTAATATTTACATGGAAAAGTTTATACTAGCTTTTACCCTAATAGTACAAGTTATGTAAAAGAATATGAGGAGATAGTAAAATCGGCACTTAGTTTTTAATTGGATAAAATATTCTTGTAGAATATTTAATTATATACTCATGTATGCTTGAGTTTTAATAAAATATCTGTGCATGGTTTGGTTGAAGTTTGACAACAAGCCAGCAGAGAATAGTACCTGCCTAAGATTAAATCAATGGAGAACACTCCTCCTTCACGCAACTTCAATTGATCAGAGATAACAAGTTGGATTTAAAACAACAATCCGATACGCTTATTTCACGATTCATAAAAAAAAAGGGCTAGCACCGTAACCAAAAGAGGATTAAACACCAATCCAATCAATGAGGAGTGATGTGGCAGCGGCAACTGTGCATATGAACTTCAAAAGCAATTGGAGGAACAGTAACAAAAGATCAAAAGAAAAAAAAATTAAATTTAAGGTTGAGTATTATAGACGACATGTTAGACGATTAAACCTCGATAGTGAGGTGTGTGTTATATTCACTATTATATACACAGTACAAGAGTACAAGGGGAAAGAGTAAACCATAGCTAAATCCAAACTAATACAGATTTTTGTGCACCTCCATTCTAATAGATCCATGTTGTTGATGCTCCATCCTGCTCAGCTGCTTCCCATTGGACAATTCCAATGCATATTCTTGTATCTACACTACAAAAGAATCAGCAGTACCAGAACTAAAATCTTTAGATATTTGACACTCCAATTTCTTCCAAAGAATTTAGTTCCTTTAAAGTAATATCCAAAGAAATATGTTGTGTGAGATTGAGCTGTGTGCATGTCTTTGAGAGATAATCTGCCACTATTTCCTTCTCTACAAACATGATATAGAGAAGAAACAGATGACGACCTGATTGAGATTGTGACATAATGAAAGGCAACACCACTCAGCTGAGGAAGTTGCTCGATACCTTTAATTGCTAACATCTAATTTCTGTATCAATAATAAAACTTAAGTTGCCTGTAATCTCAATTCTATATTTAAAAGCTCTGAATGTAAGGAGAATGGACAACCACAACTTTCATCCTCATGTGTAGTACCTTTCCATGATTATCTCTAACCACTATCCATATGCCAACTCCATCTGTAGAGATAAAAGAAGCATGCACGTTGGTTTTAACTTATAAGTCCAAAGTCAGGAGTTCTCATATATATATAACCAAACTTTTATTACCAACAAAATAAACTATTAATTAGAAATATTGGCTTGATAAATTTATTTAGTTACCAATTCAGACAAGGAATTTCATTTTTGAATTCACCATATATAAATTGAAATTTGAGACAATTTTAAACAATATCCATCTTGGATCGAAATTCAAATCACCATGAAAATTTTCAACATCCAAACTGACTATTATCATGTCGACACTTTAGATGTAAATGCCACACGCCTATTTGACTCCAACCATACCAAACCAAAAAATTATGACAAAAAGAACAAGACATGTAAGGTTATAAAATATGCCCATATCCAAACTCAATTATGACAAAAAGAACAAGACATGTAAGGTTATAAAATATTCTCATATCCAAACTCAACATCATTGATAAACGAGGAAAATGAAAACGATTGATGTTAAACTTAAGATATTAGAGTTATAAAAAATGTAGGGCTCGTTATATTACGATAATATATGAGGATGTTAGAGAAATTTATTATTTAAATGTTTCAAAATTTTAAAGGCTAATTTGACATTTAAATTAAAAATACAAGGTATTTTTCCAATTTATTTATGAAATTCCGTTGGGTTGGTCCCCTGAGCGAAAGTATATATTTATCAACCAAGGACCGCATTAGAGAATGGAAGGAAGGAGTTCATTATTTGTAATTTTGAAAATATGGGTACTATTCATTCACGTGCGCGTTGTTCATTCGCGTGCTGTTCACGCGAATGTTTTCCAAAAAATGTATTTTAGCGTGAAAAATAGAGGTTTTATAGAATCCAAAATAATCAATAGGCTGAAAATAAGCATTTTATTTTTTTAAAAAAAACATTTTAGACTGAAACGAAACAATCACACTATCTAAAAAACAAGCATTTTACACTAAAATATAGATATATTAGACTTAAACCAAATATGATCAAAGAGTCTCAAAAACAAGTATTTTTTTCTAATATGTAGACATTTTAGACTGAAACCAAACATAATCAGACAGTCTACAAACAAGTATTTTAATCTAAAACATAGACATTTAGACTGAAACCATACACAATCACACATTCTAAAGTACAAGCATTTTGGTCTAAAAAAATATTTAGACTGAAACCAAACATAATCACACAGTCTGAAAAACAATCATTTTATTTTAAAAATATTCGTTTTAGATTGAAACAAAACATAATCAGACAGCCTAAACAAGGATTTTATTCAAAAAAAAGCATTTTAGACTGAAACCAACATAATCAGATGGTCTATTGAAAATAAATATTTTATACTGAAACCAAACATAATCAAACATTCTTAAAAAGGTATTTTATACTAAAAAATAGAATCCAAACTCAGAATTCAACTTATTACAGAGTTGAACAAAACAAACCTGTAAACCAAAATGGTGTGGAGACAGGATTTGAACTCGTGACCTCATGGTTTTGAGCCTTGGGAGCTACCAAACTGCTCTACTCCACAACTTAGCTTGACTAGTTAAAAACCAAGCCATATAATTTAAAACCAAAACATACAATAATGAAACCTGGACCTATTGTTCAAATACATAAAAAAGTTGCAGCTACATGTAAAATTTGGAGTGTTTCCGCTAAAACAAATAGACTCTCATAGAACCACATCCACACAGTAAAATACAAGGGTTTTAGGTTAAAACAAAGACAGACAAGAGTGAAACCTTGACGTCTATGAATCAGCAACTAGGAGTAAAAATTGGGGTGTTTATGCTAAAACACCTAGGCTTGCACAGAACCATATTCACAATAGAAATCAATCATTTTAGGTTAAAATTAAGACAATCAAGGGTGAAACCTATCATCAAGCACACAAAAAAGTAGCAACAAAGTGTAAAAACCGGGGTATTTATAATAAAATATCTAGACTTTCACAGAACCATATTCACAGTAAAAGCCAGTAGATTTAGCTTAAAACTAAGACAATCAAGGTGAAACCCTGGCAAATCATTCAAGCAAACAAAAAGTAGCAAATAGGAGTTAAAAATGAGGTTTTAATGCTAAAACACCCATGCTTACACGAAATCACATTCACATGGTAAAATCTTGGGGTTTAGCTTAAAACAAGACAATCAGGGTTGAAACCCTTGTGTAAATACACAATTTTAAAAATTGAGGTATTTAGCTTAAAATAAAAACAAACAGGGGGAAACCTGTCATTTTCCACTCAACAACCTTCACAAGAACCAACTACAGTTAAACCTCGATAAATGAATACTTTTGAGACCATCATAAAAATATTCATTTAGCGAGATTATTCATTCATCGATAAATGAATAAATTATTCATTTATCGAGACATTTATCGATAAATGAATTTTTATTCATTTAAACAGTATTGAAAAAGTTATATAAGTATTTTATTTAAAACTACTAAGAAGATACATGGTATGCATTGTATGGAATATTTAGAGTTTTATAAAATGTTTCTAATCTACATTACAAACTAAGGTATGTATATGAAGTTATGAACTAAGTATATATTAAGCAATGATCACCTTACAAAACTACTTTCTAGCAATGATCACCACCTTACAAAATTACATTCTACAACACAAGCAGAATACTCCCGAAGTTTTATTTGCGCTAGGAAAAATCAAGGATGAAATGAATTTTGGTGGGAAAAAAGAGCAAAAAATTATTGACACTTATTTTTTTGTAAATGAATGATTTATTGTAAGAACATTATTGATAATTTTTAATATTTTTAATATTTTTAATATATATATATATATATATATATATATATATATATATATATATATATATCTTATGAAATGTAGTGATTATTCATTTATATTTACACGGGGATTTTAAGGATTCAAAAATAATTATTCATTATTCATTTAGCGAGATTATTCATTTATCGAATATTCATTTATCGAGGTTTAACTGTAGATTAAAAACATGGATTTTAGATTAAAAACAAGACAATCAGGGAAAACCCTTGTGTATTACAGACACAAAAAAAGGGGGGTTTAATCATCAAAATGAACAGACATAAAACCCTTCATTTTCCACTCAACTACATCCACACGAACCAACTAGGTGAAAAGCATGGATTTAAGCTTAAAACAAGGGGGAAACACTTATATATTACAGACATAGTTTTTTAGCTTAACATCAAAACAAAAAGATATGAAACCCCCCATTTTCCATTTAACCACATCCACACGAACCAGCTAGGTGAAACACAGGGGTGTTAGCTTAAAAACAAGACAATTTGGAGTAAAATCCTGACATACTAGTCAACCACAGTCTAAAGAATCAACGTCCTATATTAGTTGAAATTAGGTGTAAAGCTTATGGCATTTGTGCTAAATCACCTTAGCTTTCACATAAAAAACTGTACGGTAAAACACATGGATTTGAGCTTAAAAACAAGACAATCAGGGGTGAAAATTTACAGTCTGTGCAACAGCCTAGAGGCCAAACCCAACGAACAAAAGTTTGATATCATCGATCCAGTCGATACGTTGTCGATCCAGACAGTTGGACGTTGATCCAGTCTGTATGCCGTGCCGTGGATCATGTCAGCCCAACGTCGATTCAGCCAGTACACTTCGCCGTGGATCCAGCAAGTACGCCGTGACCGTCGATCCAATCGATTCAACGGGATCCAATTGGTTCGACATGGATCCAATCGGTGCATCGTCGATACAGTCAATTTTACGTCAAAGATGCAAATAAATCAAACAAAAATTGAACGAACTATACAATCTGAGAAGCAAAATACCATAAATCGGCGATTGTAATGGATTCAAAACTCTCACCGAATTTGAATCCCCAAATTTGAAGATCGCAATTGGAAGTTAGATTTGACCGAAACTATTTCTAAAAGAAAGTTTTGGATGAAGAAATGATTTTGCGTGTGAAATGACGAAAGCATTGTGAGTTTAATGATGAAATGATTTGTAATTCACTCGGACCTTGCCTATGGGTCAAAAGGCTTGGGTTCGGTATACATGGGAAGTGGGTTTGGGAATCAACTGACATAGCTTATGTATATTCTGAGTTTAACATATGGAATAAACTTCCTCTAATTATGAGACTACAACTATTGCTATCATAAGTATTACAATCATACTTGAATTACAAAGCTTGTTGGTCTAAGGACAAGGGTACTTAGATAAAGGCCTGGTATGCATCTATCTAATACACTACGCTCTTGTACTTATTGCCACATAAACCTGTTATTGACTTAAATATTGGAGTGTCTGCCCCCGGCCAACCCAGCGTCCGTGGTTGGGGTCCGTTTTGCAGGTCAGTTTGTGAGCTGGACGGGGATCAAACACAGATTGTAGACATCCATCAATTTAGCACGCCCAGTAGGACCTTTGTGTCCTTTTTGATCAATCGAGTTCATGTCTGACCCCAGCAAAAACCTTCACATGAGCCAACTCATCCGGTTTCAAGCTTCGACATGTGGTAAGGATACAAACAATCCTTACTGTAGGCCCTAGGTTATAGGGCCAATCACTCCACATTCGAGACCTCTCGGACCGCCAGCGCAAAACCTCAGAATTCTGGAGTCATTGCCGCGGCCGACATGAATCCTCTCAGGTTGACATCTAATTCTCGATCCCTTGTCAGGAATCCCATCCTCAATAACGCTCCAAGAGGCCCTCTTTCTGTCTCTGTGGCCGATGCCTCGGAAGCGGGTCCCTCGAGAGCTGGTCCACCTCAGGCCTCGGCAGGTCCTTCGTCCTGCATGCTAGCACCTCGAATTGTTATCCATTCGGATCGCACTTACTCAGCCCAAAAAAATCGAATGGATGGGCATTTACTAATACTGACGATGATGGGATGGAGTTAGAAAGTCATCCTCCATTCCACTTTCCCATCGACCCAGAGGCTAGACAAATTGTTAATACTACATACGTGAGGCCCAGTTGAACCCCTAGTGTTTGTTGACCAGGTGTTGAGTGAACCAACTCAAGGCGACCAAGTCCTAAACAAGCCCGTCTCGGGGGCCCAAGTCCTAAACAAGCCCATCTCGGGGGCACAAGCCCCGAATTGGCCTTTCTCGAGGCTCAGGCCCAGAATAAACCTCTGTTGGGAAGTCAGGTCCCAATTCAGCAAGCTGGGATGAAATCTGTCCTGGGTGAGTGTGTCCAACATCCGTTGGTAAATCAGCAAGCCTTAAATTTGATGAATGCCCTCCAAGCCATGTTAAGTGGAAATCAACAAGTTTATCCACCGCTTAACCATCCGGATATGGTCCATGCGGCACCTCCTCACCCAAATATTCTACAAGTGGAAATCCCCATGTACGACCCCATGATCCCCACTCATCTACAAGAGAACCTCCCTGGTTTTGGAGTAAATCTGCCACCTAGCCAACCTTTCGAGGTTGCACCCACTTATGGAATGAACCCCAGTAATGTGAATCAAGGGAACTACTTGCCTAATGTGGCTCCATATGGGCGACCTTAGGTAGGAGTGGCCCCTGTTTATCAACCTCAAGGATATATGTAGCCTACGACCTATATCGGGGGTCCACCCCCAAACCTGTTGTTCTAAGACGTTGGGATTGCAATCTCAAATCAACAACAACAACAACAAATGAGGAATTTTGGTCAACAAAATCCTTGGCAGATGAAGACAGGGGATGGTCGGAAGCATCTCATTCAGAATATCAGAATCTTTCGGTGACATCAACCGATGCTGCACGAGCAAACCCGAAGTCAATGGAATCCTGAGGCCTACCAACCTGTTCATCAGCCTGGATACCCACATATGGGTTACCAAATGAGAGACCAAGAAGAGATTAATTAGACAGACTGCTCGGACCCCAAGGATAAGCGTCCTGATTACCATTTTAAAGGTATTTCACGACTCTTCCCCATGATAATACTAAGAAAGTACATGATAATCTACTTATCTATCAGGGAACAAGTGACCCTCAAGAGTATTTAACAGTGTTCTTGAAAACCATGCTATCTCAAGATTTCCACGAGTTTGAGATATGCAAAATTATCCCGAGCTATCTTAGGGATAAGGTCCAAGATTGGTTTAGCAAGACGACTTCAGATAGCTTGTTCTCCTACCGGTGTTTCGGGAAATTTTTGTTGTCTTCTTTCTTCTAGAAGAAAAAGTTCAGTCGATTTATGAGTGACCTCGGTAACGTGAAAGGCATGATGAATACATCAAATTTTTCTATCACCGGTTTGTAGATCTAGTGCTAGAATGCCACGACATAACCAACTTCCTTTTCATACATCAATTCTGTATGAATCTCACCAGTTACGGCTTGGTGAGGAAATTCATATCCAAGCAACCCATTACTCTCCAGCAGCTGCAAGCCATAGTAGAGAAATATGCTACCAACGAAACTAGAGTAGAACGAAAGCAAGCCTAGATTGCTATCGTGAGGGCAAGGGCCATGAGCCTAGGACGAAGACTCTAAAGACTTAAAGGACCGAGAGCACTTCCAAACATGTTTTTGAGTCTTACACTCCGCTTACTTGATCGCAGACCGAGATTTTGTCGATACGTCGACACATATTTTAAGATACTCCACCTATGAAGGAGTTCGTAGTGAGGCAGAAATCCTTCAAATTCTGTGCGTATCACAGAGATTGGGGCCATGACATAGAAGATTGCTACCAGCTGAAAAATAAGATCGAGAAGTTGATTCGCCAAGGTGCAGTTAAAGATGCTGCCCTGACGACTCCTCCATTAGTCACTACAGATCAACCGGCTCCCAAAAAGAATGGAGACAAGCCTTGGTATAAGAAGAAAGAATGCCAAACGCCGAATAATTCCGGCCATGGCTCAGGAAGTAGGGGAAACAAGGGTAACCCTCGATATCCGCCACCTCCTCCACCAACCAATGCGAATAGGGTTATAAATGGTGTTCATGGAGTAGCAGGAGAAGAATCTTCACTTACCAAGCTAAGTTATAGTGTTAGAGCGATCCCTCATACAGAGCCGATGAATAAGAGGTTTCGCCCTAATGAAACCATCACATTCTCCAAGGAAGCTGCCGTCCCAAATCAAATCCCTCATTCAGACACCCTGGTTATTTCTTCTACCATTAACTGCACGTTAGTAAATAGTGGCTTTGTTGACAATGGAAGCGGTGATGAAATTATGTTTTCCGATTGTTTTGAGAAGTTGGGTCTAAGTTGGGTCATGAATAGCCTTCACTGCAGTCAGTCAATCTGATTCTATAGTGCAAGGGAGCAGAGAACCAGCTGCCCATTTTATGGCCTCTTTTAAAGCAAGTGATTCAGCATGGAGAGGTGAAGAAGCCATTACCAAACTACTCATAGCACATATAAGATTTCCATGAGTGTTCCTAACTACCAAAGCCAGCCCAGCCTCTTTGTTCTGAAGCCAAGAGGCATCAGAATTAATTTTTAACAAACCAGCAACAGGAGGTAACCATTTGATTACCCTGATAACTAGTTGAGGGGGTCTGGCATGTAGTGGGAGGAAGCCTAAGTGAGACAATTCAATATCAATGGGGGAATTAGAGGCCATAGGTTTAGCACATAAAGTAAGGAAAATATGTTCCTTAACAGCTTTTTTGATGATCACCAAATTAAGACTAATATTTTCAAAATTATATAAACACCTAGCCTTCCACATAAACCAACAAATAATGCAAGGAGCAATTTTAGCAAGAGTAGTATGCAGTTTAGTGGAGCCCTGGAATGACATCTAATATGAAATTCTGTCCCAGATATTATCAAAAATCATAGGAGAGGTGCCAATCATTGCATGATAGTCAGACCATAGAGAAATAGCCATAGGGAAACTATTAAAGTAGTGGTCAAGGTGGTCAACATTATCACAGGCACATCATTTTGAAGGAATATTAAAGCCCATTTTCATGAGTACATCAGGGAAAGGGATAAATGAATTTACCAGTCTCCACATGAATATACTAATTTTCTTTTGGATCCTTGGGTTCCACAATTGTTTAAGTGTTGATGATTCTGATCTTGTGGAAGCAACTGCCCTGTAAGCAGTTTTGAATGAGAAATACCCTTTTGGTCTGGTATCCAGATAAGCCTATCTTGTCTGTCCTGTGTGCATTGAGCCATCAGTAAAACAAGAGCAAGAGAGAGAGGAAAATATGGTGTGATTTCAATAAGATATAAATGCTTGTTCTCACAGAAAGAGCTGACTGTACAGTTAGAGGGAATAGCTGTATCTGTAATGTTGCATATAGATGAGATTTGACCAAAAGAAGTCCAATTTGACTGCCAGAAGTTACAAAGGCCTTGTCCATACCACTCTAGATAGGCTCTCAGCTAATGGGGTGACTGAGATAATTCTCTTCCATACAGGAGAGGTTCTATATGAAGGTGGAAGATTCCAGAGAAACTGGGACCAAAGTGTATCACCAATTTGAAACTTCCACCAAAGTTTTAAGGAACAAGCTTTTATTATGGCATGGATGGATCTGACTCCAATTCCATTTTGGTTGACTGGGTATGAGAGTTCACTCCATCTCCTCCAGACTTTTTTTGGTTTAAGTTCATTTCCCCCCCAAAAAATCTAGACATCAGCTTTTCAATTTTTTTAATGACAAAAATGGGAGGTTTCATTACTGTCCAAATGTGCTGAGGAATAGAATACATGCAAGATTGTATTAAGGTAATTTTACCACCCGGGGAGAGCCACTTGTTCTTCCAATTGGAAATTTTATTTTCCAATCTTTTGGATCAGTGGAGTGAAGTATGCAGTAAGAACCCTTCCTTAAAAATAGGTACTCCTAGGTAGGTAAATGGAAAATGACCCTGTTTCATTCCTAATATTTCCTTGACTTGCTGGATTTTACTGTCAGATGCATGTCTCCCTAAAAAATAATCACTCTTATCAAAATTAATTTTTTGTCCTGTGGTTAGCTCAAATGCCACTAGGAATTCTTTAAACCTAGAGAGATTATTTTTGGAGGCTCTAAGGAAAATTATAGTGTCATATGCATAGCTCAAGTGGGATAGGGGTGAAGGACCAGAAGGAATATCATAATATTAAAGTAATCCTGAACTAAACATGTGTGAAATACCTCTGGAGAAAGCTTCTGAAAAGATATTAAAAAGAAATGGTGAGAGAGGGTCACCCTGTTTAATACCCCTAGATGATTTAAAAACCCCTTGAGGCCTACCATTGATTAAAACTGAAAAAGATGCACTAATGAGATTCTTCATAATACAATGGAATAATTTACCATGAATGCCAAATTGCAGAAGAATAGAATTTAAAAAACCCCAATTAACTCTGTCAAATGCCTTTTTCAGATCCAGTTTAATAATCAAATTAGGGTTCCTGCACTTTTTATCAAGAAATCTGATCATCACTTTCAAATAGATAATATTATCAAAGATATCCTTATTTTTTAAAAATGCAGATTGTTGAGGTGAAATAATTTTGGCCATAAAAGGTTTCAGCCTCTCCATAATCAGTTTAGAAAAAATTTTGTTGATGAAATTGGAGAGGCTGATAGGCCTGTAATCATCAAAGGAGGAAGCTACATCTTTTTTAGGAATTAAAGTGATCAAGGTGGCAGAAATTCCACCTGGAATGGGAGATGCAAACATGAAATCTTGGACAGCATTCAGTAAATCTATTTTTATAATGTCCCAAGATTTTGTAAGAATTTTTGAAGAGAACCCATCAGGGCTAGGACTGCTGTTTTTATTAAGATTAAAAACAGATTCCTTTAACTCTTCCATGTTCACTGGTCTAAGTTTTATTTCATTATTAGACTCAGTAATTAGTGTAGGGATTTGACTTAAAAAATGGTCATAGTAATGTCCATTTTCAACATTCTCAGGCTCAAACAATAATTCTGAATAGTATAAAACAGTCTCAGAATCAATGTCTGCTGAATTTTCTAGCCAATTCCCAGAGGAATCTTTTATGTTAGTGAAAGATCTCCTTTCTTTCACTATATGGTGAAAGAATTTTGTGTTATCATCTCCCTCTTTTAACCACTTAACTCTGGACTTCTGTTTCCAGAATTTTTGTTGTTCAGTGAGGGCTCTCAGATGCAAGGCTTTTAGTTGTTTGAGTTTAACAAGCTCATTAATTGAGTTATTATTATCATAAACTATCTCCTGCAGTCTAAGATTTTCAGCAGCACTGATTACATTGTTATCCATGTTACCAAAAATATTTCTGTTCCAGGCCTTTAGAGTACGCTTTAATCTGATGAATTTCAGATAAAAACCAAGCATGCCTGTTTTGTCTAAAGGGAGATTCCAATCACTAGATATTACATTCATGAAATCATCCCTATTAAACCATGCATTAATGAATCTAAATGAAGTATGAGAGGATGGTATTGTACTGCCTATAGTAAGAAACATAGGTGCATAGGTGCATGATCTGAGGTATTTCTATTAAGGATCTGGATAGATGAAGTGGGGAACTTAGCTATCCAACTCAGAGTTGCCAGTCCTCTATCTAGTGTTTGTGTGGTATGGGTTCTAAGCCAGTTGTTAGACCATGTTAAATGGTTACCAACTGTATTAATCCCTGTGAGTGCATTACTAGAAATAAAATGATTAAATGCAGACATGCTCCTAATACTACGCTGAGAAAGGCCTCTGTACTCATTTGGAGATCTTATTGTGTTAAAATCTCCAATTAAGAATGAGTCCTGCAACTGTGCATTTGACAAAGCACTCCATAAGAATTCTCTACCAGGAACAGTCCTCAGAGCATATATTAATATTCCTTCCATTGGAATATTCATTCTATGACTGAAGATAGTAACTGATAGATATTGGAGGTGGTCAGTTTTCAAAGTAATTGCAGCTGGTCATTCCAAAAAAGCCAGATCTTGCCACTTTGAGCACATATTTGATTCTGAAAGCCCAGTAGTCTCCTAAATCTATCAGCTTTATGATTCTTATGTTGGGGTTCAATTAAACATAGCAATTCAATTCTATGTTCTCTAATAATGTCTGTGAGTCTACTCATAGATGTTCTCATTCCCCTAATATTCCAAACCAGGCACTTTATCTTTAATGTTGTGTTAACCATTAAAAATCATTTTTGGAGCTTTTTGACCTAGTAAACACAATATTAGGTGATGGAATTTTTTGAATTTGAGTGAAGAAATTAACCATCCTAGATTTTTCCTGTGAGGGAATATCAGGTAGGCTAATTTCTGCATTCAATTCAATAGAAGGAAGGGCAGTCAATACCTGGTCAGGCTCTATCATTAAAGGAGGGAGGCTTACTGAGCATAAGATCATCCATAACATATCTGGAGTGAGGGATGAGTTCTTGTTGAAGTAGTAGGTAATCAGAATCCTTAGGGAATGATTCCTTTTGTGGTGGAGACTGAGTATGAGGGACTAGAGGAGTGGTGATGAAGGTGTTCTGTCTGACTGCTTGGGCTTCAGTATGTTTGGATTTGTTCTTGGATTTGGTCCAAATCTCGGTGGGCAGAAGTGGTGGTGAAGTAAGGGGGGCCTGGAGGGTTGGAAGAGGATGGAGTATCATTAGGAGCTTCAGTATTAAGTATGGCAGAGGGTAGTATAGGGAGGGTAGATGAAGATGGAAGTAATGTATGTGGTTCAGAGATAGCTGTAGTTTTGGTTGGGAGACTGATAATAGTGCAATCATCTGAGCTTTCAGGAACAGCTATGCCCTTTCCTTTGTTGATGGCTTGAGACACCTTCTATTGTTTATCTTCAATGGTGACTTTGACTTGAGCTGGCTAGATCCTGTCAGCACTAGGCTTCAACTTTTATCTTAACTCAGGGTGGAGGATATTGCAGTTGCCATTATCATGTCCCAACATAGAGTAGTGGCTGTAATACCTAGGAAGGTCTTCATATTCTACCGGATATCTAAGGATTTCCTCACCTTCGATTCCCAGCCTAATTGTGCTACTTAATTTCTTCCTGAGGTCAACTTCTACACACAATTTGATCACAGATGGCCTTGTGAGTGCAGCAGTTGCTGCATCCATTTTTTTGAAAGCCCCAATATGGTTTCCCATGGATTGTAAAAGTGTAGTGTTATAGAAGTAGCACGGTACCTTTTTGATTGAGACCCAGACATGCACCATTGACGATTCTGCCTCCGGCGAGAAATCCAAGGTCCATTTCAGGACCTTCATCTGTGCCCCACAGAGAAACCAGCGGCCTCTCATCCAGCTCCGCTGGTAATCATCTTGTTCTTGGAATCTAATGAGGATGTGCCTGAAGTCGCTTGCTCGATTTGGTATTTGCCCGTAAAACCCATTGTCTTGAAAGCATCATTGAGACGCTCCATCAACGGCTTTCCTCGTGGAAATTTGCCAATTAAGGCGTTGTTATAGTGGGAGGCCATGGTTTCGGCTTGTGTTCTGGTGACTATACAGGCGATTTCGCCTCGAAATTGGGTGATCGGTGTAATTTCCGGGTTATCTGGTAGGTTAGGGGTGAGAGGGAGTGGTCTGTTTGATAAAACTTGAAGAAAACTCTTCACCGGCGCTAAACCACTGCCCTGCCGCGGTGGCTCCACCATTGGCGTCACCGTTGTAGCCGTTGTTTGTGACGTTACTGGCAATAAATTGTCAGAACGGGAGGAAAAGGGGGTGGAATTGTGGTGGGAATTGTGTCAGAAAGTAAAGGGAGTGCGGAAAGAGAGAAAAGTTAGAGAGCATCAATTTGAGAGCTTTTTTTTTTAACCCCATTGGTACATCTTGCGAAGTTGAATATGATGCCCCTATCACCGGCTTAAAACTAACAAGAGATCTAGATGTTCAAGAGTTATAAATCTTAAGCATTTCACAAATTGTAGTCCAACAAGTTCGAGGTGAATACGAAACCCGAGAGTATAGCCTCTAGAGATACCTTGAGATAGTAAAACCTCTGTTGGGCCAATTCAATAAATATGAGTTAAATCATATACCCCGAGAGGGTAACTATAAAGCCGATGCCCTAAGCAAGCTTTCTTCTTCGGACCTTAACATCTTCTCCTCCCAAGAATCGTTAATTGAGACCTCGGATAAAAGAAGTTACGAGGAAAATAACATCATGATTGTCGACACTTCAGACACATTGATGAACCCTATAATGACATGAAAACTTTCCTGAAGACAAGTCCTTAGCACGAAAGATCCGTGTGAAGGCCCCGAAATATGCCATACATGAGGGAAGCTTATATAAGAAGGGGTACTTGCAATCTTTACTCAAGTGTCAAAACCTTCTAATGCAGACTACCTCATTCGAGAAGCACACGAGGGAGTCTGTGAAAGTCATCAAGGACCTCGGGACAGTATCCCGAAAGCTGTTGCGAATGGGATACTATTGTTTCGCCATGTTGGAAGATTTATTGAAGTATATCAAGTCCCGTGACCAATGCCAGAAGTATGCTCCAATGATACACATTCCCCAATAGAATATGATGACCATCCAGGCCCTTTCAAAGATGGAGGATCGATTTAGTAGGCCCTTTCTCAACAGCTCTTGGAAATTTTAAATATATCATCGTGGTCGATGCGCTAAAAAACATGACTGGGAAACAACCATCAAATTTTGCTGGAAGACTATCCTATGTCGTTATGGGATCCCTATGTACATAGTCACTGACAATGGGTCTCAGTTTGCCAATAATCCCTTCAAGAAATGGTACAAGACTATGGAACCCAGCAATATCTTACCTCCGTGTACCATCTTCAAGCCAATGGCCAGGTCAAAGTCACATATCGCACAATTGTCAGTGTCATTAAAGGAAGATTGCTGGGGGAAAAAGGAAACTGGATTCATGAGCTCTCAAGTGTTATACGGACTCATAGAACCACTCTGGCAACGGCAACTGGAGAAACACGCTATAGCCTGGCAGAGCCAGCCCTGCAGGTAAGAAAGTTAAGCACTTGCTTGAGGACAAAAATTTTTTTTATTGAAAGAGGGCCTCATTTCTAGAAATTTTTAGTATGTAAATATGAATATTTTCATTAATATTATTTATAGAATTTTTAAGTTTAAATTTGAAAATATGAATGAGTATAAGTAGATGTGATTTCATTTGAAAATATATATAATTATATATTTTACAAAATTGGTTTTGTTTTGGGCCCCAATATTCTTAGGACCGACAGTGCAGCCTGGTGTATGGAGTCGAAGCATTTATCCCAATGGAGATTGGGATCCCATTAGCTAGAACTTCATACCATTCTGGACAAGCCAAGATGATAGCACCAACCAAGAGAACCTTCGTCTCAGCTTGGATCTACTCGAGGAGAAAAGAGCTAAGGCAACAATCCATGAAGTTAAAGTTAGTCAAATGTTACTAAGACCGACGAGTTCGTCAGGCAATGTTTGCACCTGGTGACTTAGTCATGCGATTGAATGAGAAGAGCAAGAAAGAGGCAGAAGGGAAGTCAGCCCCGAACTAGGAAGGCCCTTATCGAGTCTTACAATCCCATCCCGGGGGAAGTTACCTCAAGGGTGAGCCCCGAGCTAGGGCTTGAAGAAGATGGAGCTGAGAACAAGCCTTGGTTGGATAACTCCTGGATCTGAATGGCATAAACATCACATAGTTCTTTCAAGGTCTTCACCTCTCCTAGTCTTCCGCAAAGATAAGTTTTCCACCTCTCCCTTGTTCTTCATCATTCGCCTTAAATGGGTGCTATGGCGCTCCGTTTTCCATGCCTTATCTTGGATAAGAGAGGAGTTATTCAGACCCGAGGATAGCAGCTCGAGGGGCTGCGCGAGGAAAGAAAGATCAGGACACATGGTCTTGATCATCCCTAGTTCTTCTAAGGCTATCATCTTGGTATGAGGCCCCATCTGTGCCAATAGCTCCATCTTAAGTGCTCCGCGTTGTTGAGAGTTAGCTCGGAAGTTTCCCAACTCCTTTCTATGCAGTAGGGTGAGAGAATTCTCGAGCTAAAGCTGTTCCTTTCTCTTCATCCTTGCATCGCTCAGAGATTGTCTCTCATAGGTTGTGGAGCTTGGAACGATGGACTAAATCACCATAGTTCTCCCAGATTTCACTCATCTCTGGGCAGGTGACGCAGAAGTCTCTCCACAGCTTGAGCAGATGACGCTTCTTTACCGGACAACCGTATAAGTTCTTCTGGTGCGTTAGCTCTTCAATCTTCTGGGCTTGGCTCCGCACCAATACCCTCTCAAATCAAATATCAAATTCATCCCCGTTCTTGGCCCGCGTCATTGCCTCTAAGTCACTCTTTAGCTTGGAGTTCTCGGCCTCCCAACGGTTGGCAGCCAGAGAAGACTCTCTAGGTTTGGATAGCTCAGCCACTTAGGCCCTAAGTGCCTTGACCTCGGTCTGGAGGGCATATTTGTCGTTAGCAGCCCCTTCAAGAGCTCGGAGCATGTAGATCCACGATAGAGCCATATAAGCGTATCATCCTAGCCGATGCCTGACAGGTCACCCCTGTTATATCTGTCAACAGCTGCGCAAGAATGTCCTTTAGTCAGATCAGCCTGAATCAGTATGAATTCTAACAAGTCAAGCACACAAAAACGTTAAAAAAGGCATATATCTCAGCCATCAAGGGATACTCATCGAACGACACCTTACATGCTTTAAAATAATCTCGGGCATTCTTCTGGCCCGCCCTCACATTGGCCGGTACCTCACTCGACCGTTCAGATGTTGTAAAACTGTTTTCTTTCTTCTGAAGGGTCTCTACATCTCGAGATGCTATCAAATCAAATATTCTCTTTTAGGTCCGTTGGGCAACAGAGCGCAAGGGCCTCGCATCCTGATTAATGTCCTTAATACTAAAGGGTGCCTGCCGTAAAAGCGCATTCACTAGCCCAATTCCTTGCCCTTTCCTTTGGGTCTAGGAATGGCTTGATCACTAGTGGAAAGACTATAGTTACTCGGCACCAAATTTAAGGTGTTTTGGACTGTTTTGAACGGAACTGCCTTAAAATATGGTTACGATACCGTAACCAATGATTCGCTCGTTGAAGAAATTATTTTTTCGATGTTTTGGAATTTGTACACGGCGTTTTAATAAAATTGTCATAAACCAACGTCAGTTACAATTTCGTAACTTCACTCGGCTATAGAATCAGATTTCCTTTATCCCTTTAATTCTAATACCTCTCTATCTTTTTCCAACTCTCCCAAATCAAATCCCCTTTCTCAGATAACTCCCGAACCCTTTTCTCAGACATCTCTCAATTACCCCATCGGATTCGACTTACGGCCGGACCTCGAGATCTATATGATGGGAGAGAAAGAACGCGGCTCATCCTCTGCCTCAAACACTATGTTCGAAAACCCTGTCGGCTTCCCCCCGCTTGGGACGGCGCTGATTGTCACCTAATAATTGGGCCCGACATCAGAACTTTGAGGTACCGAGTGGTTACCAGAATTGGGGGCAAAGCTACACCAACTATAGTAGAACGTTCGGGTCATTCCTTTGCAGGCTCTCATTCACTCATCAGAGTAAGTTCCTGTGCAAACGACTTCCATCTCTTACTTTATGTCTTTCAGATGCTACAATGAATTGCAGGTTCTCAATCAATTCAAGAAAAATTATCGTATTCAGGAAACTTTGGCTCTGTATTTAATAATCCATCAACAACTTCTGTTAGGACTATTCGAACTTCTGCCCTTCTTCTGCCCCTCTTTGTATGGGCATGCACTCTTGCAAAATTGCTAGCAGAAAGGTTCGTTTGGTGCGCTTTTAAGGTTTTATATATACATCAAACATGTTCTTGAAAATTAGGAATTAATAGATGTCATGGTCTAGTTCTATAATTAATGGCCTGATAGTGAAATTGTGTATAATGTGGAGTGTTTCTTGGGCTAAAAAAGTTTTATGCTAAACCATGTGTGCAATGTTGGTAATTGTTGATCTTCAAAGTAATAGCTTTTATGCTATTGGAGCTGCTGGATGTCGTTGGGGTGGTAAGTATCAACCAAAATTCCCTCTCATAATGACTACTTTGCCTTTATATTATGTTTTGGTTCAAAAAAATATGTCTGCTAAATACTTGTAATGGTCTGTTGGATGTTTTTATCAGCCAAGGTGGCAGTGAAATTACTAGCATCTGATCTCGTGCAAGCTGTTGTATTACTGCACCCGGCATTCGTGTTATTGTTGATGACTTAAAAGGTTGGATCAATCTCTTTATTAAGCTCTGTTGAACTGGCTAAAATTGTTTAGAGATTAGACTTAAAAGTTTTTGCTTGTGTGATTACTTATGTGAAAGTAGAGGTGAAGAAGATGATGATTGAATGAATTCATGATGTGGTCTCATGGAATGAATTGAATGAATTCATCTATCCCGTCATTGCATGAGTAAAACTTAAGGCTGGATTTATCATACACTTAAATTTTTGATTGAAACTTTATTATTTGCAGACATCCAAGATGCTAAGAAGGCAAAGTTATGCTCAAAAGTTGGAAAGCATGTCGTATCTGCATAAGTTTTCCCTCACCCACTTTATTTGACAAAATGATTTTTTTATTTGAAATGTTCCATTCATAATTTGAAGTGTTCGGTGAATAATCAAGTTGTTTTATTTTCTTCTATTCTAATGAGACTTATCTCGTATGTTGGAATATATTTTGTATGTTTTTTGTTATTTTTGAACTGCAATCTTGGTGGCAATTATGAAGGGTTAAAAAAGGTGGTACCAGTCAAGTGTCTAATACAGCTCTTGCTGCAATATATGAACAAATTAAGGAGCTTGATGCTTTTGTCATGTTAGGATTTTATGTGGAGTATTTTGATGTTTTGGTTAGGGTTTGGGTACTTCATCTGCTGATTTTGTATTGATTTTGTTTTGGTTTTTGGTTTAGGTTTGGATTCATCTGCAGATTTGTTGTTTATAGAGCTCTCTGATCCATTTCGGATTAGAGAGCTCTTTTTTTTACACGAGCGGAATACACTTACGAGTTCTCAACCAGTTTCTCCTGTGAGCGAAACAACTTACGAGTTCTCAAGCGGTTTCTCCTGTGAGCGAAATCACTTACGAGTTCTCAACCCGATTCTCCTCGGAGCGAAGACAGTTGTGATATCGCAACTGTTTTACGGCGGTTATAAAAAACGCCGTATAAAAAATATTGAATATTTACGGCACAACTTGTTAAGGCGTTTTGAAAATGCCTTAAATGGTACAAACAAACCGCCTAGTAACCTACAGATGTGCACTAGTGGACGTTTGCCGGAAACATTAGCCGCCCAGCGACTACTAGCCTTGTACTCGTTTACTTTTAAGTTAGAGTATTCATCCTCTCTGTCATCATGGACAGCGTAATCTTAGGTCTCAAAAAATTTGGAGCTTGAGTTAGACATGATGGCTAAGCGGATAGGGGGATGTGGAAGAAAAGAAAAAAAGAAACAGATCTAAAGAGAGAATGAGAGGATTTAGACAGTCATTGTTTCTCGGATGTGGATTTGGGACTTCTAGACAAAAGGATGAAATTTGAAGAATTGAGATCATTTGCGAATTCGAGAGAAAGATAAGAAGACAAGCTAATGCGAAAAGGAAAAAATGCGGAGGATATAACCCAAAATTAAAAGACATTTAAGCGGGTAATTACCTTGATCTCCGTAACGATGCAAAGAACTAGTGGAGTGGGAATAAATTGCCATCAATACTGTATAAATAGGCGACATATGTTTCCAGTTTTCCACTACTACAAAGGGGTAGATGCAAGACACATATTTAAGGCGTTTAAGCCTGGCGCGTTTTTTTACGCCTTGATGGTATGTAGCGAGTTCGCTACCTCTTCAAGCTAGCAAAAAAAAATTACATTTAAGACGAAAAGAGGCAGTTAAAGGCGGAAATGGGTTTTGACGTTAAAAAATGCTTGACCAAGGCGGAAAAAATGTATCCGCCTTAAATTGAATTGGTTGTTGCGATCTCGTAATCTTTGTAGTAATATAAACGTGTCTGTAGCGATTTCGTAGGTTATCTCGTTAGTTGTAGGTTTGAGCGTTGCGATCTCGTAAGCTTTGCTAAACCCTAATTTTAGCAGGCGAGGATGTGGGAGATGTCGTAACTGGGACGGTAGTGTATTGCGTTTGATGTTACGGTATCGCTTTTGTGCACGTCAAATTTGTCATTGTTCAATGTACAGTGCATGTGAGGGTGATTGAAATGTTACGAGTTCGCAGGCTATCCAAAGGTGTTAGAGACGTTTTAGCGATATCGCAACGGCGTCTGTATGGGTCACAGATTTAGGCTGAACTGGCCGTTCTAACTCCAAAAACAAAAACTGTAAAAGGGTCTAAACAGGTGGGTATTGAAGGGTGATCAATTGTAGTGTTCTCGGAGGTCTCATTGTTCCCGTGTTGGTTCTCAATTGTAGTGTTCTCTGTTGACTGAATACGGCTTGTTGCGAGATCGTAAGGACCTCGTAAACAGGTGCTAGTTAGTTGCGATGTCGCTTGGTGTTCTGTTCATAATAAATCATCATGAAACGTGACAGTGACGATATCCCTATGTCCACGCACTATACAAAAAGTGAATGATTTTGCTGATACGATATGGGCTCTTAGGATGAATAAATAAAATGTAAGGGACAATATATCAAAACAAGAAAAAATTAATTGTAAATGTGCCAAAATGGAAAACACAACTTCATTACAATCGAAACAAACTGGTGATGCAAAAATACATAGTAAAGAACAAACAACTAATACTAGTAGATGATTCGTACACCGAGTACATGAAGCAGTTCCTGATCGCAAGTGCATGCATCACAGGTGATGTCCGCCGGATCAAGGGGCAGCCAGGGATCGTACCTCACAAAGTCATTGAGGCCAGCATGCGGAATGCAGCAGATCGGCCTAGGCCTAACTGCTGTGAGAAGTACCTGCGGTAGTGTGTCCAACCCCAAGCGTATCTCAGACCTCTTCTGACGCGTTGCCTAGCTAGACGGAGGCCCTGTTTGTCAGTTCTCTTCATGGTTGTGATGACATTCATGCCTCTTTGAATGTCACCTTCGCAGATTGCAAAAACAGTCAACACATAGGTCGACGGTGTGTGACCTACTGCAGAAGCTTCGGTGAGCCACTGTCGAGCCCACTCGGTCGCTCTTCCGCTCACGTAGCGACGAAGAACCCAGTCGAACTCAGCACGAATCAATACCAGATTTATCATGTCATCTGGTAGGGCGCTGAATAGAGACACATCCATTGGAAGCAGAAGGCAAGGAATATGAGAAGGCAGAAGGGAATGTGGGAATGAAGGGTCTAATGAGGTTCTAAATGGAGAAGGGGTTGATATTTAAAGGGTTGAGGTGCTCTATTATTCAAAAATCTGTCAGAGTTCCTAGACAAAAAGCAGTCATTATGGTATTAATGGAAGGAAAATGTAAAGGCATTCTCACCTTTCCATGGACACCCCATGCAAACCCCCAAAATAAATTAATTACTGATGGAATTTCAAAGGTTTTTACTGATGGCATTCACACCTTTTCATTGACCAAGTTGGCATCCCCAACCAAAATAATTACTGATGGAATTTCAAAGATTTTTCGTGATGGGTCCGTATACTGTAGCGATGTCGCTACTCTCCAAGCGCTACAATTGTTTGCCAGGTGTGTCAAGCTTTGTCGTTAAGAACTCGCTAGAGAATCTCAAGCTAGGCTCTGTCTAATGAGTACGACTCGTAGCGAGATCGCTACAATAAGTTACACAGCTAGCGAGATCGTAACAAAGATCGCCAACATTTATCCCACATCGGCTGATTAGAAGGTGATTTTTCAGTTTATATACACTTACATTTCACAAGGGTTCGATAAGTCACCGACCAGCGCAAACTGAACATGAAACACCAAGGCTAAGGCCCAATACTTACATAGGCTAAGGCCCAATACTTACACAGGCTAAGGCCCAACAACACTTATACGCCCAATATAGACCCAAACCCAAAAACCCTATTTTGATGGGTTCTTATCATGTAGCGAACTCGCTTCAAGCCACGTCAATGTTGAGTTTTTTTTATTGTGCCAATCTTCGTTGTTACGAAGTCGCTACAGAATCTCTAGCCAGGCTCTGTTGACTGAATACGACATGTTGCGATGTCGTTAGGACCTCGTTACCAGGCGCTAGTTAGTTGCGATTTCGTTTGGTGTTCTGTTACTAATAAATCATCATGAAACGTGACAGTGACGGAATCGCTACTTGGCTCTGTTGACTGAGTATGACTTGTTGCGATATCGCTACTTTTCAGTTAGTGAGGTAGCGAGGTCGCTAGTTAGGCGCCAACTTGGCTCTGTTGACTGAGTACGACACGTAGTGATATCGCAAGTTACACGTAAAGAGGAGCGAGGACCAAACGATATCGCTAGGTGCACGCACTATACCAAAAGAACTTGATTTTGCTTTACTGAAGTAATGACAACTCTATAAAACATTGAACATTCTACATCTAAAAAGTGTCAAATTCATTGACCACATTCATGTAACCAAAACGGCATCTTTGGTGACGCGTACACAAGTGATCATAATCCAAAAACTAGTTAATATTCGAAAAAGTAAATGTTTAAACCAAACTAAACTACGAAATCAAAGCCCTGCGACTAACATATCATGCAAGTCATCAACACACATCTTGTCGCTGCCTTCGGCCTTCTCCCCCGAACTGCTTCCAGCATCTTGCTTGTCTTGCTCGTTCTGGCCTGCCGGTTGAGCTTCAGGCTCGATGCAGGTGTTCTCTTCTTTGCCTTGGCCCGGTTCAACATCCTCGTCGGGTTCTCCGATCAGCCTCTCTTTCCTAATCATCTCATACCTCGCCGGGTCATCTTCTACATCAGAGTCGCTGTCACCATTATCACCATCACCATCATCACCATCATCCGCATCTGCATCCCTTACATGATCAGCAACAAGCTTCCCATCGGATGGCTCCTTCTCGCTGGCTGTAGCCAAATCTTCGCTAGGACCCGCGGTGTCTTTTTGCTTGGGAAATGTGGTGCGGAAATTAGGTATCTCCTCCTCATCGCTCAGATCGCACTCCACTACCCCGCTGGATATCAGTTCGCCGAGCCGTTCGTTGTTAGCAAATGCCCTTTTCTCGGCCATTTCAATCTCATTCAATAACTGGCCCATAGACACCACAAGCCTACCACGGGCATCAAAAACAGCATCTACACAAACAAATCAAGGTTGATAAGAACCAAACATTAACAAATTAAATAACTAGAACCAACTACAGTTAATAACAAGCTAGAATCATACCTGATACTCCCATCCTACCCCTTGCCCTTCTGGCTGCCTCTTCAGCTTCTTTCTTTCTCGCGTACTTCCCATCGGGCTTCAACTCTAACCTCTTGTGCTTGAGCCACTCCTTGTCGTATTTGTCGAGCGGCATGGGACGGCCTCTTGGAAAAACACCCGCTTTCCTGATCAGAGCTACAATCAAATTGCCATACGGAAGCGCGGCGTTCTTGTGTCTGGCCATCTTCATCATTTGGGTCAGAATTGTGAAGTCGGGGTTGATTGGAAGCTTCTCCATGATATAGTAGAACACCATGAGACTGCAAACTGTGGGCTCACATGCATGCCCTAGGGACGGGACCACATTACCGCAGATTAGCTCAAAAACTAATCTCTGCTCCTCAGTAAGCCTTTGGATCGGGTAAAACCTAGCTGTACCCGGCCTATCAGAAGTCCTTTTAAACCACTTCTGACCCATCTCACCGGCATTCAACGGTTGCTTCGGGCTAACAGAAGGAAACCTCTGCTCGTAATGTACCTCGTACGGACCATCCTTTTTGGTAGGCCTCAGGTCGGTACGAGACAGATACGGACATTTCAGAACTTCATTGATGCTAAACTTATCGACCGTAAACTTAACACCCCGCACCAATGTAGTTATTTCCTCCACCCCTTCCTCTAAACCTAGGTTTGCATAAAATTGGACAACCTCCTCATAGTAAACAGGCTCAGGCAACATAAGCAATGTATCTAGATGTTGTGCCCTAAAATGGTCTAGCAGGTAATCTAGTTGCAGCGAAGGCACCACAGTACTATCAAACACATTATTATTGACAAGTTTCCGAGAGGAACAACGCTCATACCTAGCTTCTGCGGCGTTGTTGAAGAACTCAGGAGTGTCCTCCTCCTCACTGGAACTGCTGGGCCCTTCCCCACCATCATTTCCGGCAGCAGCAGCGGCGGCAGGGACTTCTGGAACTTCCGGCGGCGGCGGGGCGACTCGAAGCGGCGGCGGGGCGACTGGAATCTCTGCCTAAACCGCAGGCTCCTCAGTCCAACGCCGTTTACTTCCCACCGCCTGACCACTTCCCCGTCCACTGTCTGAGCCTCTACCACCTCGTCCTCGCACAGCTCCTCTGGTCTTTGGCCGCATTTTGTCGGAGAACTTACAGTTTCGTTGCCGGAGAAGGGTTTTTCAATTTGGGGCTAATTAATTTTAGCCCGATCCCCTTTTTTTTATTTATAGTAAAAGTACTTGCGATATCGCTAGTCGATACGCTTCTATATGTTGTGAGATCGCTAGTTCACACGCATCTTTATGTTGCGAAGTTGTTAATATCTCGCTCAAGCCTGAGTATCTAGTAGCGAGTCTTAAAAAGTCTCGCCAGGCAAGCGTTCAAGTAGCGAACTCGCTACAGAAGAATCATTCTAATTAGTAGCGAGGTCGTAACCCAAAAAGTCTTTTTTTTATTTGAACTACTGACTAGCGCTATCGCAACCCCGTCGCCAACTGGTTTTCTGGATTATGTGGGTTTTTGGGTTTGCGGGTTTGTGGGTTTAGGGTTTAGGGTTTAACTGTGGTAACGTGTATACTAGCGAATTCGCTACTACACAAGCTAATTAGATTGTAACTAAAAAATAAAACTTTTTAATTTTTTATTAGCAATTTTCACATGCTAACATATATATATTTTATATAGATGCAGTACAATACTCTATTTGTTAAATATCCATCATGATATTCACTCAAGTATAGTACATCTTTGTACATAAGCAGTATGACATAACTCTATGTAAAATATCAATAATTCGGTTTAAATTTTTAAACGCAATATCATATTCTTAAATATGTACATTTTATATCCAAACAGTATAATACTCAATTTGGAAAATATCGAACATCACATTATGTCAAGCAGAGTACATCTTAGTACATCAGCATACAATGTTATTAAGCGATACTCGGTAGTATGATTAGTGATGACAGTTGGTGAGTGAACGTGTGCATGAAACTTTGTTTAATTCAATAATCGTGCTTGTAATCACATAAATGAGTTGTAATAAACTAAGTATCTCTAATGAAATGCACTTGAACTGCGCATATATATATATATATATATATATATATATATATATATATATATATATATATATGTAGTTCATGTGTGAAGCTCTACTATGCTGTTGTCTCTAAAGGTAAGCGATGGATAGCGTTTTTAAGCGTACACATGATGTGTAGAGTTTCTTATTGTCTTACAATTAAAGACTACGTTTCTTAAAACTCTTTCAAATTATGTAATTGTAGATTAAGTGACCAAATCCCTATCTCGTTCTACATGAGCATACGACGGAACAAATGAAAATTATTCTTAAAATAGAATGATTAGTGTCTTATACCATCATTTCGTTTAAATCGTGATTTAAAAATGTATGAGTGCATTAAAAAAACAAAATAAAATCTTAAGTAGGGTTCGTGGGTTCATTTGTAGCGATGTCGCAACATCCTAGTAACATACTTTATGTCAGCTTTTCAGTTACGATGTCGCTAGAAGGATTAAGTAGAGCATAAAAGGCAATCACATGAGCACGTAACGACTTCGTAAATATCCACGTCAGGTGTAACGAGAGAGTGCCGATTTCGCAACAAGGTAAGCTAGAATAAAGTAAACACGTTATAGAACTAGAAAAACACAATACTTTTGGCATCTTATCCTCACTTCTTACGGGTTTCATCTCCAAAAGTCCAAACTTTTGCACATCTTCTCAAATCTCCTCAACTTTCTTCACATCAAATCTCCATTACCCATCCCATACATCTTCTCACATCAATTGTGTCAATACAAAGTGGAACTAGCCACTAATTGCATGCAAAAGATTGGTAACTTTTGCAATAAATTCTCAACCACATTTTTAGGGTTTGGTTTTTTCAATTAATGTCAATATTTATTTGTTCTTGTTCAATTTGTTAACATCCTTTGTTATGGGTAGGAGAGGGACAAACAAGGTAGACCATCCCCAACCAAAATAATCAATTCTACCGGCACAACTTTGTCATATACCAAAGGTACGATTTTTTTCATTCTTATTTGCTAAAAATTTGATTTTCTTGTACATGGTGCCTCCATTTATCATGTTATTACTAAATATCATGTCAGAAGCATGTCCTGAACGAAAATCAAGATTTTCTTTTAAAATTCTCCATAGCTTGCTTAGCCCTAAATTTTAGGATTATGAAATATAATGTTTTTACTACAAAGTACAACTTTGATTTATTAGTATTGTGTTAGTCATTAACAAATTTCAATATACAAAGGAAGCTTAATGGAGAGCCCTTCAAGTTCCATTAACTCCGACTCAAGTGGGGGGGGAAATGTTGTTGGCGGTTCAAGTGAGGTTAGAAGACAACGAGAAGTGACTCGCGCATCGAAAGAAGCTCAACTCCTCACACATTGTCGCGAATTAGAGATTAGGATCGATAACAAAATACTAACACATGTCAAGTTTAATGACATTGGTGTTGCTATTTCACCCGACGATGATGTCGCGCGATGGTCGAAATCAAAAAGGATATATGGAAGGAATGCAAGGTTAGTGTGGTACTTGTTATTTTTAATTTCAATTGAAAATTGTGAGTGTGACTATTTTTATGATCACATTTGTAGCGCCCCTTTATTATCGAGGCAACATCCTATGATCAAGTGAAGAAGAAGGCTCTTCAAATCGCATCAAAAGCTCATCGAGAACACAAATATACCCTTGCCAAGGATTATATCAAACCGAAGGGCACGAGGTTTGGGGAAGATCCAAGTACGCGTTACAATCACATTGTAACCCTTACTTGGGAGGCATTCAAGAAACGATGGTTAGAAAATGACGCAAAGGTTAGTTTACTTACTACATCTTGCAATAATAGTGTCATGCGAATTAGCCAAATATTGTTGTTTCGGTTAGTGCTTTATTCCTAACAAGCTAGTGGATGGGGGCATGGACGCGGAAGTGGCGAACAAGCTAGTCATTGCCGAAGACCCTACAACATATAGTAGACAACAATTATTCGTCTTGGGTAGAATTAAAAAAGACGGGACTTTCTCAAGTGATGAGGCAAAAAGGGTGGCTAATCGAGTGGTACGCTTAACCTACTACGCCATACCATGTTCCATTTTAGTATCTACAATCAAACAATCAAACACAACAATTGATTACGATAATAACTTTTCATTTACTATACTACCTTTTTAGGACGAGGTCGAGCGTGAAGTTGAAGAAGGCTTGTTAATCCCTGTCGGTAAACACGATGTGCTACGTAGGGCACTTGGGAAGGCCGAGCATCCGGGAAGAGCTAAGGGAATTGGTGGTTATGTTACTCAAATAGAGGCGTTTGGTATCAAACGTAGTAGCAAAGACCCTAAACCATCCAAACTCCAAATAGCATTGAACCAAGCCAAAAAATCCGACCAAGAGGTCAACCTTATACAGATTCAGGTGACAGTACAAATCCAATGCTCATTTATTTCCACTATGATTTCATTTCAAATCATTTGTTATACTTCTTCGCTTTCAGCACCGAAAGCAATTGTCAAATTGGGAGTGCGGTTACTATATGATGTTGTACGCAAGCGAGTGTGTAGCTGGCCTTGTTCAAGATAATTTGGAATTACTTCGCGTAAGCATTCTTATAACCTACTTATTGTACCTATTACTATCTACGTTGCATTCAATAGCATTAAAAAAACATTTCATATTCTTAGATTATCGAGGAAAATCATGCACCGTACACCAAGAAGGAGTTGGAGGATGGTAGAGATGCATTGGCTAGACACTTGGTCCTTGTTAGATCTCGGTACATCTCTAGACCTCACATTCCCAATAAAAGCTAGTTTCTTTTTTTGTCAAATGGATGCATATATTTACTTTTGAGTTCCATTACTTCCATAAGTTTATAAAATGTGGCTTGATAGTGTTTCATGTTCATGTTTTGTGCTGATACCATGCATCTTGCAATTCACAGCTTAGACAATTAAAATGAAACCCAATTTTAATGGAAATGGGTGGAAATGGCTCAAATCCTATAATTTTTGTGACACTTACGAATTGCCTGCGAGATCGTTACTTCTCTCGCCCGTAACATTAAAATAGTTGCGATCATCTTGTACTATCGCTACTTCAATCGCCCGAATTATATTTCTGAGCTTAGTTTTTGCGCCCTCGCTACCCAATCGCTCGTTCTTCTCTGCCTCTCCAATCTAATCTCTGTCGAGCTCGTAACAATACACGCCAATGCCAGGCGAATGTCTAGCTTACTCGTAACGTAAAATTTTTTTCTCGCTCACCCAGAGCAAAAACGACGTCGTTTAACTTTAGCGAGTTTTGTAGCGACATCGTCACTACACACATAAGCGATTGTCTTACGAAATCGTTAACTCTCTCGAACCAACTACTTTTATGATATTTTTATAATTTCATTTTCACAATTTTTATGAAAAACAATTGTTCGGTTGCGACCTCGCTACGGTGTCACCTGCGAGTAGCTAGTGGCTGTCGTAACCTGGCTCGTTTGGTTTAACTTGGCTTGTAACGAGTTCGCTACTTATGACCGAGCGATTCGTCCCTATTTGTCGTAACCAGTCTCGTCAGCAGATAAATATATGACAAACTAGGTTCACCTACGAGATCGTAACCAATATTAGCGATCCGCACGCTGGAAGTCGTAACCAGTCTCGTAACCTGTCTAGGCTTTTCAATGTAGCGAAGTCGTTAGTATTTCATCTGGCGATCCGTAAGCCGCTGTCGTAACATAACAATCAACCATTTGTTTGGGACTAGCGTTTGCTAGTTACGGTTTCGCAACGAGCCAATTCATATCATACAGACGTTCACTCTAGCGAGTTCGTAAGCGTTTTTAGCAAGGCGTATAAGCCTACATCCAAGGCGGAAACAAACGCCTTAAACCCAAAAACATCTAAGGCGGAAGAGGAACCGCCTTAGATGATTTTTCTCATTCAAGTCACTACCAGGGAAGGCATTTGTTTTCTGCCTTAACACATGAAGGATGAACTGCCTTAGATGGCTTGATATTCTAGTAGTGTTCAGATTTGAAGGAGATTTAAACTCAGCCGTCCAGGTGTCACGATGGAACACTAGTGGAAGCATAGCCTTTCACGGCGCCATTATACGGCGGTTTTTCGAAAACACCATATCTAATGACGCTCCGATATCGGAAGGTTGGTGACGTAGCTGAGCAAATGGAATTTACGGCGTATGGGACATAAACGCCGCACAATTAACGGCGGAAACCAGTTTACGGCGCATGTGTGACGGCGGTTTGCCAAGAACGCCGTTCTCTGTGTAGGTTTCGCAATCGGAACTAATCAGAATCTGTGTCTGCGTTGAAGGGTCCTACTTGTGAAGTCATAATATTTAAGGTGGAACAAAAAAGTCTGTGTTATATGGTTGAACATAATGTGGTTCCGGTTGAGGAACACGGCATGATATATAATCACATTCAGCGGATATAGATGTTATCTTTCTACCCACAATCTTATCTTCTCACATTCATCCTCAATTCTCCCAACTTTCTCCCAAATTTATTTCTATCTTTGATTCTACTCAAAATCTCAATCCCAACCACCCTCTTCTCTAAATGTTAACCATTTTTCCTTGATCTCTTAACTCTCTTCCATGGAGATTCAATCATAAAGAGGTAATATGTAATCTTCATTGAGTTTTTTGTGAATTTTAGTTTCTTTTTTTTGATTGCATCGGAGCCCATTTGAAATTTATGTATCTAATCGATTAATTTGTTGTTGTTGAAGTGTTAGCATATAATCTAAGTGATAGATCTCTATGAATTTGTTTTTGTTGATGAATTTAAATAAAAATTAGTTGTTTTGATTGATTTGAGTATGAACTTGTTTTTTGTTGATGAATCTATTGTTGATGAATGTGTTTTGAGTATGAAGGTATTAGTGTGATTTGTAGGTCAATTTCTTGATGTTAGAATGAATCTGTTATTCGTTTTGTTAGGATGGATATGTGCTTGATGTTCTTAGTGTTCTTCGTGTTCATCTGGATTTTTTATGTTTTCTGGGTTTGTTCTTCGAGTTCTTCGCGTTCTTCATGTTCATCTGGGTTTTCCGATTTCGATCGGAAAACCCAGATTTTTTTTGTTGAATTCTTAACTAGTTCCGATATCGGAACACCTAATCTAGTTAGGTTCCGATATCGGAACCTATAAACGGCGGTTCCATGAAACGCCGCTAACGGGTGACCCCCTACCACGTCGCAGCCACCGACGGCGGTCAGAAACGCCGTCATTGGGGTGGGTTTTGCGCCGTGGTTGCTATCAGCGTCCAGTAGTGGAAGATGGAACAACATAAATCTAGATATTCGAATAAGTCAAACGAAGCGGTCAACCCGAGAGGATGTTTCGAGCTAGTCCCTCGAGCTAACCCCTCAAATTCGTTCCAAGCCTCCCTCGAACTGAAATCTCAGACATCAAAATCTATCTTGGGGCTAGTGATAAGTCCATGGTTCGTGCCCGTGCGTTTCGTTCGGGCCTTGCCTGTGAGTTGTTATACATATATGGAAGCATTATTTGTATAGAAACTCCATTACCTGGATCTTATCCTAAAACTCATACTAATAAGATTATAAATATATAAATATCAGTACTTATTGTGAAAGTTGAAGATCAACCCATTCATTTTGATCACCGAAACCTTATATATATATATATATATATATATATATATATATATATTTTGGAGGAAAATAGCTGATTTCATACACTCATGATTTGGAAAATCGTCCATAAACGAAAAATAAGAAATTTGGAAGGAAGTTCCAAATGTTATACAAGAGTAAGCTCGATTTAGCTTACTATATTAGGGAATGAGCTAAATAGCTCTGCATGCAACATCCCGACTCTAGCATACTTCTTACTTTTAGGGTATCGGTATCACAGTGTACCGAATCCCCATTTCTTTAAAATATAAAGCTTAACATGTTGATGGGTTATAAATGTTCAGGGTTAGTGGATTGTATATGACATGGAAAATAAATTATACTATAGTAAAGAGTGTAAATGATATTTCGTAAAGTGATACCGAAATTGAATGATGGAAACTAGACCAAAATGACAAAAGTAACCAAAACATATTGAACTTAAGGGAAAATAACAAAAATAGATCTAAAACAACTAGAAATAAAAAAACATCAAAACCTAACAAAATTTGACCAAAATTGTAAAATAGGTCAAAATTACCATAACCAAAATAATAAAGCAAATGTTATGGTATGTGCAGTCAAAAAATACAAATCAAGAAATTTTGGATTACAACTATAAAAATATCCCTAATTATCGATGCAGATTAGAATTATAAGATGCATATCGAGTTATACATTCATTGGACTGTTTTAAGAATAAAGGTTGACTTTTAGGAAGTTGGAAGAATTTCCAAAAAAAATAAGAACTTTGGTCAATTATAATGAATATTACATATTAGAAAACATTCTAATTTGGTTTAGAAATTATTACGTTTATAGTTTTACTATAAATATAGTATTCTGGCATTGGAATAAATAGTTTTGAGTTTTTCTTTTGATTTGATATAAAAGTTTGTTGAGAGTTTTCTGTTTCCTGAGAGTCGAGAGATGAGTTTTGAACCTAAATTTTAGACATTCTTTGAATATATAGATTTAGAAGGGCGATTTCTACCTAGATATTCGTAATACTAAATATGTTGATTTCATTGAGTTGAGTTTGGTTACTATTGGTTACGCTTCAACTATATCAATTATCAGATTATAAAACAAAGTATAATTATTGTGATGTGATTAGAAATAATTAAATTGAAGTACTATTACTTTGTTATTTTTGTTATAGTTGTACTTGTATCTTTATCATTTTGAGAAATGTCTTGTTTGTAGAGAATACTTTTTAGTGTAAAAACTACTGGAAAAAGCCACAAAGTACGTGAAAACTTTCGTCAAGAGATGCATGGTCGAGTTAATCTGATCAAAGGGGTCTACAACCCACTTTCGAGAGGATCCCAACTTGGCTAGCTAAAGTTGAAAAGTGAAAACCCTAACTTTACCTGCCTATTTTGAACTTAAAATTCACGCAGACTTTATTAAAAACTTCTCCCTGCCGCTAACTGCCGGTTTTAACCACAATTTCCTAACATTATCAACTTAATTAGGACACCTCAACATCGTGGAATATAATGGTTAACTTTGCAGATCTTATTTTTCCTGAAATCTTGTTAACTTTGTTGATTTTATTTTTCCTGAAATCTGTTAACTTTGCAGATTAATTAACGAACTAGTTTAAAGATTCATCCCTTTTCTCTAATCTTTTCGTTTTTCCACATCTTTTTGACCAAGAGCTTCAGGATTTTAGATTCCGTGCATGCTGCCTCATATTCTAACTCTTAATAATTATTTTTAATTATCACCGGATCATGTAAGATCATCCTTCTTCCGTATGCAATTATGCATGCATGGATTTATTTTCATTTCTTTCCGACGAGGAATATATTGATGATATTGTTATATACTTCCTCAGTTTTCATCTATTGCAACTTGTTTTTAATATTCAATTCAGTTTTCCCTTTTAGTTTTAACCGTTTAATAGTTATCTGGATCGTCCTGATAAATGCTATATAAGACACCAATCGACTATATTGCTTATCAAATGGATACATATTACAAACTCCCTCCCTCCCAACTGAAACTGCATTTTTTTTCACAAATATTTCAGACCATGTTTGACCATAAATTTCAATAACTACATTAGTAATACTATTATCATGTAAGATATTGTTGGATTCACAATGCAATTTATTTTTGAAATATTAAATGTTTAGACTTTGTTAATATATGTCAATAAAGTTATTGATCCTCAAAAATGTGTTGAAAAAGTTAACCAAAAAGTATGTAGATTTAGGTGGGATAGAGGGTGTATGGATATGTAGACGTTTTAATTTTTTTTCCCTCGATATGTAGACGTTTCAGAAAACAGACAAGATTAATATTGCATGCATGATTCCTGATTCATCGACAGTAGTCAAGATAAATAAATGGTTCCTGTGAATTTCTCAAAATGGTTGCAGTCCACAGTCCTTATACCTTGGTTAATTTGGGAGAATATAAAAACAGGCATGGAGGAAGATTTTAGAGGTCGCAGGATTCACGAGAGATGAAGAATTAAGGATGAAGATTCGAGAGATGAAATGTGGATCGTTGGATGATCCTAGACAGTTAGCATCTCTGGCTGTAAGAAGACGATCATGGAGACATACATACACCATATGAAGCTAAGAACCTCTCTCCAAATATTCTCAGAGAAAAAGAAAAAGAGCATTTTGTTTTGCGATGGATCGATCGGGAAAGGTCCTGGGACTGATTGATTAATATTCTTATTCCTTCTGACATAATAAACTATGACCTCACCACCCCCACGACAGTGACCATTCACTCACCCCATGATATGTATTACACTTTCCGTATGACTTCTTATTATGTCCCCCATGGCTTCTTTTAATGCCTAGCTAGTAGCTACATGTTTTTTGGGATATTAATGCAAGATCGAGATAACAATGCAAAAATTATGCAAAATACTTATATTTAATTAACATGATTGCTCTACTGAATAATTGTTCTGTGATTTGATCAATTATTAGATCTTCTGTTTGCAACACTTGATGTAGGGTGTTTTTGTTGATGTTGTATTATCGATCTGGTTGTAAATGTCATGCTTTGTTCTTAATATGATTACACGCTGAAAAGTTGGGCCGCTCATCTCACTCTTTAAAAGAATTTTTATAATAGCGCTGAAAGCCGCATATTCAATTTTTAAGATATTATTGACCAATACATTATTTAGCATCAAAACTTTTACATTTCAATGCTTTTATGCATTTTTTATTCAAAGTCTTTACATGATACCGTTGAAACTTTATAGTAATGTTTTACCACATGTTCGCATTACTATCAAACTTTCTAAGTTACATAGATTTACAAAATGTTAAGCTCACTACGTACCAAAATGCCAGGGGCTTCATCTCGAAAAAGATTAAAGATAATATGGTGAAATTATTGAAATCGTGCCGATTGATTCTGCATGGTTTACGACAGTAATACAGTAACAAGTAATATTGGAATCGGCGGCTAAGAAAGAGGAATATGTTCGGTTGGATTATAACCTGTCTTTCCATTCACAAATTAAATCAAGTGATGAAGAAGCGACCAGAAAAAGAAATAAAAGTCTCACTAACCACCTTTATTACTCATGAATAATTAATTCACCTCCATATTATTAACTATTGTATTAACTCACCATATGTAGAAAAGCATGCGTAATATTATAATTGTATTTTCAAAAGTAAAAAGGCAAAAATTGAGGGTATATGCCCTTTACATGTTATTTAAGTACCCCACACCCTACTCGATTAGTCTGGTAACCTTCCAAATCGATGCGTTTCCTTACCATTTCCTCTAAACCCTACACAAATAAAACCAGTGCAATTAAATTTATGTATAACGTGTGAACACGAGTACTATAACAATGGATTAATTAATTTGGGATCCAATGTAATCTCTCGAGAATATGGTTTTAGCAAGAATATATGATGATGATGATGATTAACTTTTGTCTTCCAATTATTGCCTTTCCGCGTCACTCATTGCAACTTTTGTTTATTTTATTTCACAAAAAACACTCGGTAGTATGTACTGTATAACTTGTTTCTATTCACACCTTCATGCATGCATGCAGCTTGAATTTGTAATTCAAACTGAGAATAACAAAATATATCACAAAATGTTGATGTTAATTACAAACATACACAAGATATTGTCAAAGAATCCAAAATTAATAATGAGAAGAAAGTTGATGGAGAAGGTCAGTACGTAGTGTGTAGAGGGTAATTTGGAGAATTTTTTGAAATGAGAAAAACAAGAAATTAAAGAATCGTTTTGTTTTTTCTCTTTTGCAATATACCATGCATGGCTCTCCAGTCTCTAGTTGTGATATACCTTTGTGGTGCGTTATCTAAATCTCAGATATGGAGACTCTGTTTCATATTTCTGATATTAATGCGCAAGACACTGATCGTTGAAAACACACACACAATACTTAATAATATTAATATAAATATAAATATATTCCAGCAACTCAAAATATATCTGTACATAACTCGCTTCATTCCCGTTAAAATTACGCAGCTCAATTTCCATATCCTTCTTTTATGGTAATACTCTTTCATCGCCCTCCACTTATTTTACCCACTTTCATTTCAAATTACATCTCCACCATCCACATTACAATTTATAATTCAACTTTAATTTTCTTTCTCTCACCTTCCACCAACGGAAAAGACTCGGGGTACACTAACTCTTTCCAAACGGAAAAAAAAAATGGAAAAGAGAAGAAAAATGAAAGTCAAGTACTTAGGAGCTAAGTTTCGTTTGTGGTACGGACGGGAGAGTCTTGTAGGTTACAAAAGAAGTGTTGAGATTCTGATTACCATTATTCATATAAAGTTTGCCAACTCCTCCTCCTCCTCAGTCCTCACATACGCTGAAAGTGATTTTTTTATTTTCATTTTAAAATATTAAAAAAGTGACCGTATAATTTAGGGCATCTATCCATCTATCTTCCACACTTCCCTCTATCTCTCTCTGCTATATATTCTGGTATTGTCACAAATACATGTAAACAAATTATTAAATTTTCATAGAGTAATGTTATGTTGGACAGATTAATCTTTCGTATTTTTAACTATTCTATCATCACAAATTCAATATAAAATTAAGAAAGATCAACCTAACATTACCTCATACAAGTATAAGAGTTTAGTGTTTAGATTGTTTACTAGAAGTACCGACGGACGTATAAAGTTAAGGGTATTGTTATATGTAGTCCCGTATTTATTTATGCAGTTCGTATTTATTCATGAAATTTCATTAATACCCTCAATATTTATTCAAAAATAAATGTGATTCCCATAAATAAGGGTATATCAGGTACTTTAAATATAAATACGGACTGCATAAGTAATGTTGGACTGCATAGTAATAACAGGCATTGGTATATAAAGTCTCATATTTAGTTATGCAGTCCGTATTTATTCATAAGGGTTAAAAGCTCATGTACCCCCAAGTTTATAAGAAAATGCCAATGTACCCCCGAGTAATTTAAAAGTGCTGATGTACCCCTATTATTATATTGAATAAAGAAGTGTACCTCTAAATCCCATTTTCAACACCATTTTGAATTAAAAGACAAATTTACCCTCACTTGTTGGATTTTTTTTCTCTTGACCCAAATGCTCGTGGGCACGAACTAAAAATTCAAGAAATTAATATCACTGAATTACAAAATAAATGCACAATATTATTGAAAGGGGCAATTCTAGACGCAGTCCATATTTTGCTTATTTTATAATCCAAAAAAATACGTCTTTGATATATATGATATGATCAATAATTAAGAATGTCAGACACATGCATCATATATATATATATATATATATATGTTACTTCTATTGCATACACTTGCAAATCAGTTATATATCATAATTATTGTATATATGATTATATAACAAAAATACGGACTGCAAATAAGCAAAAATCGGACTAAATCTTGCAGGCCAGTATTAAAGAAAGTTAACATTTTTATCCAAAAATTCAACAAACTGAAAACATTGGTGAAATTACCATAATCTCGCCACCTTGAGTTAGTCACGCTAATTATTACTGGGTGTGGCGGTTTCGGTCCCCCGGCTCACACTAATTTCTGGTTACAGTGGTTTTGGTCCCCTCGATTTCAAACGCTTTCATCCGATAAAGTAACGGTGACTGGTGGTATGAATTGAGATTGCCTTTCTTAACTGGGTTGAATGTAAAAAGGAAAGCGAGAATTAGATGAATAATTAGATAGGGGAGGATTATTCATTGATTTGGTTGGGGCATTTTCGTCATAAATTTTTTCTTTTTTACCATTAAATAATAATGAGGGTATTCTTGTCATTTTACACTTGGCAAAAGAAAAATCTGCTCAAATTATACATTTGAGAGTATAGTGACACTTTTAAAAAATTTAGGAATACATTAGCATTTTTTAAATAATTGAGGTTACAACAGCACTTTTTTCTATTCATAATTATGCGCGCTGCAGAATTTTGGTAGGAAACTCAGAAGTTGGGGGAAATGTGACTGTACATCCATTGGTTTTAAGTGGAATTGTTGTTATGCAAGCATGCTTCGAAGACAACATTTTTTACGTACGTGCCAAATAAAAGATCCATGGTCCATCTCTTCCCACGGTGTCTTGCGAAATTGGACGTACACAAAGTCAAACTCTTCTATACACATCCCTTTTCATCAAACAGCCCATATTTTCTATTTTCAATGATAGAGATTCATCTATATCTCATAACATCAAGGGAACAGAGCTTTGACTTACATTTTCGGCCCTAACATTAAACAGTCACATTTTGCATTTTTTTTTAATAATTACGGGCATCTATTAATCTTTTCATTAAGTATTATTTTTGATTTCACAATTTTTCATACTTTACTTCTTTTCATTCATGATTAAATTTCCTAATAAATCAATAACATGACGAATCTTGATCAAACATTCAAAACAAACATTTATAAACTATTAAGCAGGATTCGAACACATTGAAATCCGTCAATTAAACATAACAGAGTGTGCTTGCATACATTTATATTTCTTTGTGTTAGGGGTAGAATTGGTACGCTAACTATGTTTTTTCACAATATATGGTATTCTTGAGACCTTTGAAAATTTAAACTATGAGATAAATTCTGATCTGATCCTAGAGAGTTAGCATTCTGTAAACTTGTTGGTGTGATTTGATGCTCATGTTGATGAATTGTTTCCACTCTTTCTGACTTGTCACCTTTCTCCATTACTGTTCCTGAATGGGGTTCATTAGTGATAACTTACCTAGTAACTGTTGCAATTTGAAGATCTTCTTCAGTCCCTTCATTGGCAGAGGCAGTATTGAGAGCTTCATTGTTGTTTTGTGTGTGAATAGCTCCAGTGTTGTTCTTTCCCTGTTGTGAGACAGTAGGGATCAAAGCTAGACCAATAATATTGTTTTCATCTTTGGCATCCATCTTTGCTTTACCTTTTGCTTTCCATACCTGTCTATCACCTGCATCAAAGCCTGTCTTTTCCAAGGAGGCATCTCTAACATTTTATCAGTAGCTGACAACCGATTCCCCACAATGGAGACTTCGTGAGATTAAAAAATATTTATAAATCACCTACGACTACTAACTACTAGAGAGTAAATAGTGGAAAGTAGGGGTCGAACCACAAGAAGGAGGGACTTGTAAGAGGGTTTTAAAGTAGATAATAAGCTTACATATATATTATATAGAAAGCAATGTAAATATTGGGAGGGGGGTGGGTTTGAGATTGGTTTTGATTACACTAAGAAAGTAACCTAAACTATCTTTAGCTAATCTAAGATGAAGAATCTAAGATTATGAGGTCTTGGGAGGCAAATGACTTCAATTTTCAACTAGCGACTTATCACCGGGCAAATATACAATTACAAGGGAGTTTATGTAATGCCCCAACTTAACTCCCTATCCGTTACGGTGAGTTTAATCGAGCGTCTGCCTGATTCGCACCAGGACTCGAGACAATTTACATAGTCAATAACTAGACCAAGAGAAATATTTTATTAATACATCATAGTCCAGGATCAAGCAAATGTATACAAAAGACACACATGCACTTATTTATTTATAACTACTAAGTTTCTTAGTTCTAGCCATTATTTAATTACAGCTAGTCAATCTTATAGTTTTAGGCTTTTAGCCCTCCAGTGACCTCAACCATCAAGTAATTCTAGCTACTTCTCACTAGCAAAATCCCCTTGACTCAGAACTGTCATGCAGCAAATATTACACAATTGAGCTTTCCCCAGTGATATCCTCCGTAAAGAAAAGAAAATAATCTACACATGTATCAATATGTATTATTAAGCATTGAGGCATTAAACATTTTTATAATACAAGAAACACGTTGACAGGGCATGGAACTAATTATACGAATGGGAGCAGAATAGCATGTAAAGGAATTTCAACTTATACTGTAATATAGTTCAAGATGATCTACAATTTGTGTTTATTCATCCATCACCTCAATTGGGTTTCACCACCCAACATCTCAACTCTAAATCATCTCCATTATAGCTCCACGAGGAAAAATTTCAGAAAATTAAAACCCTTGCACGACTACTGGCCACACCCCAAGATCCAGCCGTGCAAGTTCTGGTCACAATATACTCTCACAAGCACCATCACCTCTCTATCGATAGAGGCTGCCAAGTGAGTGATATACTTCTTAACCCTCGCACGTTTATTGGCCGCACGCAAGGCCTAAACGTGTGAACCCTGGTAACAATATACTCTTACAAGCAACCACGCCTCGATAGTGACCTTTTGCAAGCAAGTAATATACTGCTCATGGCATTTTCTCATTAATAAACAATCCAAAATACACAGAATATTAAACACTACTACTAGCATCACATAAACAGTCACATAACAGTCACTCATACAACAATTTTGTATAGCCCCATCTTTTCATAGTATAAAGGATTAGTACATGATTAACAAATAACACGTCCAAGTTCAAAATTTAACAACTAGAATTTTAATCATTCAGACAAGTTGGTCATAATCATTCCGAAGTTATAACCTCAGCCCAGAAAATAAAATTACATAAAATAATTAACTATTACTTTTTATATACTTTAAACTTAATATAGATATGCATGACAGATTCAAGCTACATACACTAGTGGACCGGTGCAAGGCGGTCGCATCATACCAAGCAAGGCGGATCCAAAACGCCTTGCTAAGATGTGCCTTAAACGTGCACATTCTCTCGGCGGTTCAGAAAACGCCGTGAACCATGCGAATGCAGGTTACAAAATCGCCACCAGATGTCGCTTGGTGTCAGTGATATGTGAATGGATGGTATCGCCAACATCATTTCGCCTGCAAAAGCGGTTTTTCTCATTTCACTCGCTAGCATAATGAATTTCAAGGTTTTATCCCATGATATCGGATCCAGGTTCGCTTATGAAGTGGTTACGATACCGTCATTTGCAATCGCTTGAATTTTAGAAAATTATTGAATGGCGGAAATTTTAAAAAACCGTGAAGGTTACGATTTCGCCTCATATAGTTCTAAAAGGAAAACATCAGACAGCTATAAATGTGCTAAGTTTTCTTTTAAGGTTTGAATCATGGTATAAAAATCATTTATAATTTTGGTTGGTTGACAAATAGGTTTTGCTAGACATATATATTAAAGTATCATCCAATTCCACTAGATGAGAAAGTTAGTCATCGGGGCTATGTTATCAAACAAATAATTGTCACATCTTCCCGAGATGTTAGTTAGCTAAAAATGGAATCAATCGTGTATTCACAGTTTTCCCCCAAAGAGTGCAATAAAAACGCAATCTTACCCGTATGTAATGAATTTTATGTTGTATAATGTCTAGAAAAATTATGAATCTTTCTCCACATAGTGTAATAATTGAAATCATGTAGAAAAGAATCCTAATTTTACAAACAGGCCACTTAAAGGAAATTTATATCTTACAAATTGTAAATATCATCAAAATGAAGCATCGACTTCAAAAATTTCCGCATGATTTACACTTATCATTTTCAGCCGGTGAAAATACATACAGTGTACTTTGATCTATATAAAACTTTCAAAATTGCAAATTTTCAATTAACTAAATATTCAATTGTTTTTACAACCTTCCTCTTTTCGGTACATTCTCCTCTAACTTTATTCAATTAAGGATATAATTTGTCCTTGATGTTGCTCTAAGATGATTTAGAGATGACTAAATTATGTTATTAAACCAATATTTCAATATATTAAGTCTTACTATATATTATGTTTTTTTTTTATATGAAATGAGCATACTCTTAAATAATGTTTAAGAACTACATACACATACCATTAAATGTACAAACTCCATATGCATACCCTTAAATGTAAAGTATCTATACAAACGTAGGGTTTATTTTCAAATACTAGCTCACATTGACGTCCCACGATGGATGTCCCTTTGAAATTCCGGAGGAACGCAAAATGAAACGTAATCAAACCTAGCTCACTGCTTACTGCAGTAAATGAATGATTTTGTTAGTCTTAGATGTTCAACCACGAAGAATTCAGTTAATAAAAACCAATATGTCAAATACAAAATGCTTCAAACAGAACCGTGTTAGCTCAGCCGAGGAAAATCCCACATCGAAAATCAATTTCCAGGAGCAGTAGAACTCCCAATCTTATATCGAAAATTGAAACTTCAAAGGAACAATATATATATATATATATATATATATATATATATATATATAAGCCTGAACCCAATGATATGGTGCGTGGTGATGTCCGAGTGGCCTAAGGAGCCATGGGTATAAAGCCGAAAATCTCTTTTACAATGTGTAGGGATCGAATTAAACTTGATTTAAATTCAAATAAACATATATAGTCAAACAATCAATGCATATCAAAAATGGAAATAATTTAACTAAAATTAATGTGTTGGCCCATTTATAATTGGACATGTGCATGCCCATTTAAAATTAATGATAATGATTTGCTTTTTTCTTATAAAAGGAGGATAAAATCAATTATAATTGGATCGACTAAGCAAATTCTTCATCCTTTGAATATTCATATACGCTTGTATTTTATCTATGAATCACATCACCATGGCCTCGAATTCCTTCACCAATTGCTGCATATGCCTAGAACCTTGCATCCCAGGCTCAACCAAAGCCGTGGTCACATTAATTTGTGACCACAAATTTCATCTCGGTTAGTCTACTTTGCCTTTTTTAGTAAATATTTTTTATGTTTGTTGTCTCTGTTCTTTGATTGTTTCTACATCTCAAAAAATTTATATTTTACCTGATCATGTGTTTGTGTACTTGTTTTGAATGTCATTGATTTGATTTCGGATTGTGTGCCAATGGATTTCATATGACTTGTGTGTTTTGAAATCAGGGTTAATATTAAAATAGATTTATGATTTTATCTGAACTATCTTGAAATCTGTATAGACATCCGGTATCATCCAAAAGATATCAAGCGAATTCGTAGTTATACTTGGACACCCAATAGAAATTCTAGTTGAGAAAAACATGGACACACAAATTTTGCATTATCAAAGTGAGTCAATTTGTTGATTAATTTTCTCTACCTGATTCGGAAAATAATTATATCCTTCCGTTTCAGGTTGAAAAAATCGAAAGATATATAGTATATTTTTATTATTTTTTCATTGCATACATCTTCTCCATCAAAGTTTATGAATCAATATTAATTTACTAGTTACAGACTGTCTACAATTAATGTAATATTTATCTATCAATCACTTTTAGTCACACTTAACATTATTTTTAGTCACGCTAATCAATCTTAAAATGATGAGGGTAACTGAAAGACGCTCTTAGTTTGCAGAGAGGAATCACAACAAAACAAAAATTTTGTGATTATACCATGTGATTATATTCTAGAACTGTCATATATATGAGATGTTTGAACTTTTACTAATTACTCTTATTATTGATATATGAAATGGTAATATGTGCTTAACTATAATACTGACCATTAATGTAATGTTTATCTTGATTCTAGCCTGCATAGGATCCGAGTTCAACCGAAAAGGAATGATGAAATGCCCGTTGTGCCGGAGAACCGAGAATAGTGACTGGCAATATTGTATAGGTATTCCGGGCAACCCTCGAGGGTGGGAGACAGGAGTGGAATTTGAGAATCATACATACCATTATGAAGTTAATCAGGTACACTTACAAACTTTCATGAATCTCCTAATGATTTTGCAGCTAAAATAGATATTCATATAGTAGTTGGATCTCAATTTATATTTATTGGGAATCCTGCTACAAAAGTATGATAAACAAGGTCATAATTTTTATAAATGTAAATACTTTTAGTGAAAATGTGCTTGGAAGAGATTTATGCTTATATTTCTCTTGATCCAAATTAAATGTGTTCCGTGTTCTCCTACACAAATATCTATTTTCCTACGTTTTTCTGATAATTTTAAAATTATATAATTTTAAGGTTCATCCCCGGAATATACACCCGAAACACCCCCCGAAACACCTGAAAACGAAGGGGTGGAACCATCTTTTAATACCGAAGGTGAGCTTTAGCAATGAGTGATGAAATTGTATACGATCTCTTTAATTATCAATTGATATGGTTGTTTTTTTGTTTGCGCACGCGCGCGCACACACATATATAATCGTAACTGTTTTTCAATTGTTTAGAACTAGCATTTCTAAGAAGTGCCATGTATGAAATTGGTGCTAGTTCATCCCTTACTGCTCATCAGCGCACTAATGAAGGTGATAATTTTACGTTAAAAGACATATTACATCACAATGATCATCTTTACTCGCCCAAAAATACTGATCTACTTTTTTTGTATGTGCAGAATTAGCGAGTACTGTTCGTGCAAATGGTACAATTTCAGCGCACACACCAGTGGAATATAACACTGGAACACCAGATCTCAATTCGATCCACCCGGTGAATCAGAGCAATGGTGTTTCCGAAGGTGTGCAGCGCGAGGATGAGGATGATAATGAAGGATCGTCTCCAAAGAGATCGAGGTTATCATGAAGCCATCAAATTAATGATGCATTGAGTTCATGAACGGGTTTTTACCTGCTTTTAATTTTGAATTTGTTAACTTTTAATTTTAGCAACGTTGGATTTCTGCAAATATTGTTTAATTCAGTTCATGAATTGGTTTCTTAGCGTTCATGACTTTGCACGTAGATCGTCTCCATTTGATGATCAACCAACCATCATAGTGAATTTAGGATATGTTGTACAAATCACAATGCATGGCTGTTATTATCAATGTTATATCATCTTCAAATCGACAGCACGCAACTTTTTTCATGAAGATGGATATTCAATTCAAAATTAGGGCCTGTTTATACAACATGAACTAAACTAAATTGAATTGAAATGAAAATCTACAAATTAAAAACTAAGTCTTCTATAAAGGTAAAATGTGTAGAAAACAACATAATAAGATTAAAATTTTCTTCAAGTTGCACTTTTGCCCTTCAAAATTTTATAAGATTTTAGGGAAACAATTTAATATATATAAGTTTACCCTTTAGTTTATTATTAGCTTAATATTACTCTTAAAGTTTTCTTTAAGGAACAATTTCGTCCAATGATCATTAAAATTACTGAATATAATTGAATTGAACTGCACTAAAATTTAAATGATTTTCTTAAATATTACTGAGCATGTTAACACTCAGTTTATAATATTTGTTTTTATTGGTTCCTCGCCCTTTTTAGATTCTAACTCGTCCGGAAACGATGCCTTGTGCTCAAGGGCGGAACTAGTAGAAGGCACGGGTAGGCCTTGGCCTACCATAAAATTCGAAATCGAGCCTATTTTACTGTTCTTCGGCAAAAATTGGGGCTTTCCGGCCTTCGGACGAGCCTCCAAGTTCACCGGCGTTTACCTGCTTCACGTCTGCGATCTGCAGCTTTTATTTCCTTTTATTTTTATTTTTTAAATTCATTAATGAAACGACAGTCGTTTTGTGGACGGAATTTAAAAAAAAAAAGGAAAGAAGATAAAACATAAAAGGAAAAGGAAAATTTGATTGGTCTTTAACAACCAATCTAAAACTGCTCTCGGGCAAACTCTGAGTCTCTGTCCCCTGCTCCGCCCTTGGTCTTACTCTCGGCCACGTTCCGCCTCAAGCCGCCGCCTGCCGCCATCACCATTCATCCGCCGCCGCCAGCATCTCCAGCCACTCTCCGCCACCACCGGCCGCCACCTGTTTTTAGGTATTTATAAAAAGTTTTAAACTAGAATTTTACAATGAATCTTTAGATTTTAGGTATTTAAATTTCATTTGAATTGTGATTTGTGAGATATTATGAATTGATGAATGATTATGAATTTATGAGGTTATTTAGATTCATATACTTATATAGAAATTGAATTGAGTTATTCAAAATGTAGGGTTTATCATTCACGTTGAATTGATTTATTTATAATTTAGGGTTTATCATATTTCTCTTGTAGAGTTGTTGATTTTATTATAACGAGTTTAATGTGGTGCTTGATAGGTTATGAAGAAAAATTTAGTGCAATAGAACTTATCATTTTCACGTTTGAAGAAGAGAGGTCTTGAAAGTGATGAAAGTACTCAAGATGGTAGTAGTAGTGCACAATCTCGTTTGGAGTTTGATCCCGGTGATATTGTAAGTGATCCCGCCTTAAGAAAACCTATAAATGAGTTTCATCCTTCTATTAGAGAGAATGTGAAGTGTGAATATGTGAAAAGAGGGCCTCATCAACCTAGGAATTTTCCTTTTCCTAAAATGTTCGATGGAAGTGATGGAAGTGGAACGAAGTATAGAATGTTTCAAGCGAATTGGTTTGATAGGTTTCCTTGGTTGGAGTATAGTGAGTCAAAGGATGCCGCCTATTGTTTTCCTTGCTTTCTTTTTAAGGATGACACAAGTAATGATACTTATAGTAAGATTGGGGTGTCATCTTGGCACAATGCCCTACAATCTTTTAAGAGGCATATGGAAAATGTGAAAGGTAAGCATAATAAAAAATTGGGAGAATTGGTAGGTTATAGTAATCCAAACCAAAGTATCTCACATTGTTTTGAGGTTCATAGCCGAGAAGAAGAAGAGGCATATCGCCGCCGTTTGACCGCGATTTTGAATGTGATAAGATTCTTGTTGAAGCAAGGTTTGGCTTTTCGTGGTCATGATGAGAGTATGGATTCTCTTAACAAAGGTAATTTTCTTGAATTGGTTTATTGGTATTGTGATCGGAGTGAGGATATTGCCAAGGTAATCCATGGTGCTCCGGGAAATAACAAGTTGACATCCCCCTTAATTCAAAAACAACTCTCACAAGCTTGTGCCAAAGAGGTTAGTGATGCTATCATTAATGATATTGGAGATGGTGTATTTTCCATTCTTGTTGATGAGGCTAGAGATTGTTCAATAAAAGAGCAAATGGGAGTTGTTTTGGGATATGTCAACGACAAGGGATGTGTTCTTGAGCGTTTTCTTAGTCTTGTGCATGTGGATGATACTAAATCTCTTACTTTATTTCAAGCTCTTGAGACCCTTATTGGAAATAAGAAATTGTCATTGTCAAGATGTAGGGGACAAGGATATGATGGGGCTTCAAACATGTGAGGAGACTTTCATGGGTTGAAAGCTTTGATCTTGGAAAACAATTCTTCGGCAAGGTACATCCATTGTTTTTCCCACCAACTTCAATTGGTAGTTGTTAGTGTTGCCAATGGTACTCTATCCGTATGTGAATTTTTTTCGTATCTTGTTGACATCGTGAATCTAGTTGGGGGTTCTTGTGTTAGAGTGGATATGTTTAATCGCTTAGAACATGATAGAGTTGTAGAGGAACTTGAAAGAGGAGATATTGTTAGTGGAAGAGGCAAAAATCAACAAATGAGTTTGAGAAGGCCGGGTGATACCCGTTGGGGGTCACATTACACTACTATTCTTCGCTTCGAGGTTATGTGGTCTTCCATTGATCAAGTGCTTCTTAATATATGTGAGTATGGTAATACAACTTCTAATGCATCCAAAGCAAAGGGTTTGATGGATAGAATGGATAGTTATGAATTTGTGTTTTGTATGTTTTTTATGAAACATTTGTTGGGAGTTACAAGTCAATTGTTATGGCCTTGCAACAAAGAGATCAAAATATTGTACAAGCTGTGCAATTGATGAAGATAATGAAGCTTGAACTTCAACAATTTAGAGATGGGGGTTTTGAGATATTGTTGAATAAAGTCGAGACCTTTTGTATGAAGCATGGGATCACAGTATGCCACATGGAAGATGAACGAAAGATTCGTCACCGTTCTACACGCCGTGGACAGATGGCAACCAATGGTGACTTTTATCGCGTTGACATTTTTCTTCAGGTACTACTTAAATATACATATATGTATATGTTAACTTGAATATATTTTTAAGAATATTTAACATGTGTTTCATTTTGTTTCTAGACCGTGGATACTATGATTGTTGAAATGGATGCTCGATTCTCTGAAGCAAGTTCGGAATTACTCACTTGTATTGCATGCCTTGATCCGAGAGATTCATTTTCCAACTTTGATGTTGGTAAGTTAGTTCGCCTTGGTGAATTATATCCAGGTGACTTCTCTCGAATTGATTGTGTTCGACTTGAGCAAGAACTTAACACTTTCATTTGTGTTGTGAGAGATAATAATGCTTCTTGGTCAAAGATCAATGATCTTGGAAAATTGGCTCAGCATATGGTTCAATCACGTTGTAATTTAGTCTTCCCCTTGCTATATCATCTTATTGAGTTGGCATTAGTTCTACCTGTTGCCACGGCTTCAGTTGAACGCGTTTTTTCTGCCATGAAAAAAATCAAGACTGATCTACGCAATAGAATGGGAGATGATTGGTTGAATGATGCCATGAAGGTTTATGTTGAGAAGGAGGTTTTTTCTAAGATTGAGAATGAAGCAATTATGCAAAGTTTTCAAAAGGCGGAGCCACGTAGGATCAAGTTGCCTCCACTTCCTAGCTAATTCTGCTTGTATTAGAATGTAGTGATTTTAGTACTGAATTTGTATAACTTATTGTATTGTACTGTACTTATTATATTATGTGGATCAATCTTTTATATTTGAGTTGTGCAAAAAAAATTTTTTGAGTTGTACAAATTTTTTTTGAGTGGTACAAATTTTTTTTTGGAGTTGTACAATTTTTTTTTGATTAAATCGACTAAACTATTTTAGCCTACCCTAAAATTAGAACCTGGTTCCGCCACTGCTTGTGCTATAAAAGTAGCTAGAAAATCTGGAACCATTTTCAGATATATCCTTAGCAGAATCTTGCAGTAACATAGCCAACTTCTTAATTACCATCATTAGAGCTTATCGGCTACACAATGTTTCATATTATTGACACTACATAAACAAGAAACAACAAAGAACAACCATTCAACCTGAACCTCTCACTAATAAAATAAACAAAAAATGAACTTGACATCATGGTATATCAAAATTGAACTAATTAAAAACAATGTTTCTTGACTGATATATAATCCCAGACAATATTATTTCAGATTTCTAGAGTACTTCCCAGACAATATTCAAATCTGAAGCCAACAGTGAACCTGTTCTTATTTTTTTTCTTGGAAGGGTTGCCCTTTACATCAGCTTTCAACAGCTCTGAAAATTCATCGCCATCTTTGGTACTATACATGCTTGACTTTGTTCACTAGTGGACGGACTTAGGTTTCTAGGCGGTTCATTCGTACCATTCACGGCATTTTGGAAATTCCGTAATGGCCTTAATGGGTTGTGCCGTAAAATTGCACTTCTTCTGGGCGGTTAACAAAACGCCTTAAGCATGCATGCTGCGCACGGCGGTTCAAAACGCCGTGTGCAGCGTTTAAAAAACGCCCTGTATACCTGTTACGAATTTGCCACCTCAGGTCGCCTGTGTCTGTAAATGTGAGTGATACGATATCGTCGCCAGTGATCGCCTGTTAAGGCGAACTCGCTTGTGTTGGTCGCTTGTTTCTAATAATACACAAGCGAGATCGTAACCAGACTCGCTAGGGTGAAGCAGGCGAGACCGCTGGCGTATTTGCCGGAATATATGGGAATATTAAATTTGAAAAAAGACTCAATGGTCATGGTGTTACGGTATCGTGTATCATCTCGCTTGTGGTCGAAAAAGAAAAGCGAGTTCGCCTTCTGGAGGTGGCGAAACTAAAAAGCAAACTCGCCACCTGAAAATGTAGCCAGACCAGATGGACACAAGCGGAGTGGGATACGACACCGCCAGAAGAGGCGAATATTAGGCGAGCTCGTTTCTCATATTTTTTGTGGGGAATTCACTGGCGAGTTCGTCGTTTAAATTCGACTGTTAAGGCGAATGTTGAGGCGATATCATTTTCAGGAACGCCAGGGGCAACAGAGTCTGGCAAGTGAGTAGCCAGGCGATGTCGCTTTTATGGGCGAATGAATAGGCGAAACCGCTTGTGTGGCCGCTTGTAATTATGTAGTGGGAGGCGTGCCAGGTAGCGAAATAGCTTCTGGGTTCGACTAGAAGCGGACCAGCTAGCGAGTTCGTTTATGTGCAATATTGAATGGTGTAATTATTGTAAAATTTGACCCGTTTCTTTCGAAACATGAATCGGGATACCGACTCAACATAAACCTGTCAAATTCAAATCCAACGCCCCTATACTAGTACTAAAGAGGCATAACCTAAGCACACAAGTGCGTTACCAATGTCAAGTCCTACCAAAAAAAAAGAGACAAACGCAAATGGACAACTAAGTACTTTTTCATGCCTTGGGGAGGTTAGGGACCTGTGGCCTTGCAATGGTAAACGCATGGTTGTGGACCAGATATTTAGCCATTTGGTCTCTTCCGTCGTTAAGTTCTTGCAAGGAGAAAGGAGTGATATCATCCACGAATACCTATGATTGAAAATAACGCTTATTAGGAAATCTCGACGAATATAAATGAGATTAGACGCGTGTAGCGTACCTTTAGAAGATCTAGCATGTCTTTTTGAACACCATCCACCACCATCAAACCAAAGATCATTGTGTAATAGCCACATTCATAGTTCGATGATTGCTTCCTAGACTACAAAAGTGTTTAAAACATAAAACATTACTATACTTATGGTACTTTAAACGCAAATGTTGATTTTTGAAAGGACGTGATAGCATGAGCACAACATCTTACCCGAATGTTTATAAGGTGGAAGTCGAGGAGTGTTTTGTCGTTCACTTGAAGAATTGCATTATCAAGGAGATCGGCGAATGTTCGTGATGGAGGGCGGTGGAGTGGGTCTATCCAATATACTTGCTTTAAAGCGGGTATTATTGCAACAAAGCTCCAATGATCACTACAAATCACATGAAAGCATAATGGTCATAAAAAAAGAATGCAGTAGAGCAAATACAATATATTTAGCATGAGTAATAGAGCAAATTGTAAGGTATACCTCTCGAGATATGGTCCGATCCATATTTTCTTTGATTTGTCGGAGAGAGTAGAATTCAAGTAATCAAGTCTTTGCCTATTGCTCTCCATACTAGCTTGCAAATGCATTGGATGCAAAAATCCAATGAAATGCTTGCTCTGGTGATAGGCATGGTGATGCAAGAACCTGTGAATGTAGTAGACAATCATGACGAGGATGTAATCATATATGGTTTGATAATTGAGTATTCTCATGAAACACATACAAATGGCTTACATTTGATTGAGGCAAAGAATGGTGGCGGGAAGTTCATTGAAATTCCAGAAATATTCAAAATCCCCCCATGGTACGTGGATGTCCTTTGTCATAGTAAAGCACCTTTCATTTCCGAGAAAGGCATAGCATGCATTCTTGTCGTGCGAGGATATCAAATCATAAAAGACTCAGACGAAGGGTGGAAGGGCTTTCATAAACTCCACGAGCATGGGGTCTAATGTTTGTCTAGCTATAGGCAAGGCATGCACGGGTATTTGTGGATTTTGTGGAGTTTGTGGTTTCCTACGGGGAATGGAGGTGGATTTTTCATCAAGCACCAACCATTTTGGCCATAGAACAAGGAAACCTTTAGCCTCCCCAACTCTGACCATCGGTGACTCCTTCACAGGTAGCATTTGTTGTTCTATCAAAACATCGGTAATGCGAACACTAAAAAATCCTACGGGGATGTCAACACGATTGTGTTTCACCGCACTTGGGTCGCATGTGCCATTGGCGACATGGAGTGGTTTTGATTTGGTACCTTGCGAAACATATAGCTTGCAAGGGGGGTTCTATCATAAATGAAAGCACAAGACAAATCATCATCCCACTATTTTTAGAAAGAGATTAGAAACCAACGATGTTCTAAATTAGAAAAATTTGTACTAACCTTATCAACTTGAATGGAATGCGCCGCATTCAACTTGATGGGTGATGAAGGTGGAGTAGGAGGCACTAGTTCCTCGTCCATTTCCACATTCTCACCTTCATCCTCCACAATTTGAGGTGATTCTTGAGAACCCTTTGATGATGGTGGAAGATGTGGTTGTGTACCTCCTAACCTCTCGATGTGGGGATAGTTGGTGTGTTGTGCTATGTCTTTCATCACCTCCCTCAAATCCTTCATTTCCGCCTTTGTCGCCGCCACCTCGCTCAAAGCTCGTTGTAGTTGTGATGGTTTAGGATTGCCCCAACCTTGCTTAATCCCAAAAACCTCTTCTTGTGTCGCGTAACCTCCAACACCTAATGCTCTTCCCGGGTGTTCCTTTTTCTTCCCAAGAGCAAAAGCCTCATTCAAGACATCCTTCTTCCCACACGGGATAAAGGTACCCTCCTCCTTTTGGCGCTCAAGAAGTTCCTATTATCAAATATGTTGTACTAGGTGAAAGTGGTTGTGAAGAATATTTGAAAGCAACAACAAAAATAAATAAGACTACAATAGATAGTAAGATAATGTAAGATAGATAGACTAACCACCCTCTTTGCACATTTTTCGGCATCCTCCGAAGTGAACTTACCATCCGAGTCTCTAATTCGACCCAACACGAAGAGTTTTTGTCTAGTATAATCCTCGGCGTCCTTTTCCACTACGACATACCGAGCTTCCGCCTCGTCCATCCCCCCTAATACCAACTCCTTCACTAGTTCCTCCTTCTCTCTAAGCCCCTCCTTCTCACCTACACCCAAATACCCCGACCTACCACCGGTGTATGGCATTGTTATTGATTTCGCCGATGTGACCTTCTTGTCCCATTTCCCCTTTGCACAAGAAGATACCGTATCACATGTCATCATTAATGTAATTAGATAAGAGGAGGTTATGTCACCGAAGTTATAGTTTGTGACTCACCGAAGTCTTATTTTCAAGCGATGCTTGCTTGAAGGCCTCCCACGCATCGGTTGTAATATGATTGTATCGGTCCCTTGGATCTTGACCTAGCCTCTTTCCCTTCTCATACAAGTAGTCTTTTCTTAGAGCATGCTTGTGCTCGCGAAAAGCTTTGGAGACGATGTTGAATGCCTTCTTTCTCACCACTTCCATGTCATTAGATTCTATTTCAAAAGGTCGCTACGCCAAAATATGTAGGATGTATTATGTCTACATATTATGAAGAAGTATAATATTGAGTAGATAGATCATTGAAAGGTTAAATGTTACTTACTTGGAATTCTACCCAAACTTCCTCCTTCTTTTTTGATGGGACGGTTCTCCAATTATCCTCCGTTATCTCAATAAACGTTCTTCCAACTCGGCCACACCAACTTTACCATTTTGAACGTTCTTTTTTTGGTCGGTTTCATACACCCTTAGCATTAAATCCTATGTGTGTTAGTTCTCCTCTTCTCATTCTTCTTTGTAGAACTCGACAATGTGAGCGGACTTGTAGGCCTTTCTTCGAGTTGCTACCTTGCTTCTTTGGTTGGGCACTTGAAGTGGTTGAAGTGGTCACCATTGCTATCTAAGGATGGATAGAAATTGTAACTTAACTAATTAGCACTATTATGACTAGGTAAAACAACAACAAAACCATGTTGAATGAGTTGTAGAAGTAAAATAACACAAGCATGACTAGTTAAAACAAGGAAAAAACGGATTTGTTGAATTGTATAACCAAAGTGAACCTAAGGTAGGCTAACATGTTAGAATGCCACATGAAAGTAACAAATAAAGGGAGCTATGGCTTCTAAATTTGATTTTAACATAGTCATGAAACATAAATGTTATGGATAGGGACTAAGCATGGATAATGTCTACTCAAGCATGCCATTCAACCAATATATCTCAAAAAGTAACTAAATAAGATGTGCTTTGAATAATACTTCAAATTTGAGTCTCATACCTTAATTGTAGAAGAAGATATTAGTTGTTTGTTGCTCTTAGACACATAAAGTAGCGAGATTTGTAATATTCAACCAAAGTTGAAGGAGATTTTTGGGTTTTTGGTCGGTTACAAGCTTTATAGGGTTTAGTTCTTCACACAAAATATATGTGCTAGATTTGAGGGTGAGTTTGTGGTTGGTTTTGATGAGATTTCACCAAGAAATGAGGCAAGAATGGATTTGGAATGCAAGGATTTGAGATGGAAGTTGAGGGGGGGATAAGGTGAGAGAGAAGGAGGGGTAGATGGGAATGAATGGTGAAAATGGTGAAGAGGTTAGAAAAATCCGGGATAAAAGATATATATAGTATGGTAAAGTTGGACAAAACATGCCTGAATAGTATATTTGGTCGGTTACTGTTTAACCAGGTTACGATACCGCAACCTGCATCGGCTAGAGGCGAATACCCCTTGCGGTATCGCTAGCTAGCAAGTTGATGAACCCATAATAATTATTTTCTGAATATTTGCTACTTTGTTATGCAATTAATATTAACATTGTGTGTTTCATGAGTTGATGTATATTAAAATTTAATATGAAAACTTATAAATGAAATCAGATTTTATCTGCACATAATATTACTTGAGTTGGTTGCAACGATGACGTCTGTTATGAAAGAGAACTGTTGTGACATGTTATATATAGTCCTATGAAGAGGTATCTGAAATTGTTAACTCTAATCCATATCCATGTTTATTGTAAAGCATTTGGCATAAACTGTTTAGATACGTATATGATGGGACTACGGGTTAATACCATTAGTTCGTTAACCAAATGTTACACTAGTGCAGACACGAGCAATAGGACTTTCTACATTAGCCACGTGTTGATCACCATCGAATATACATGTATTTGACAACTTCTGACTGAAAGTGTAGACATTTAGTTCTTCTGTAATGCATGTGGTATTACTCATAGTCTGGATGATGTTATACATATAGGCAACGTCGTTACCCCGTTAAAGAGCCGACTTCGCGATCACACATCTCGGGAGCTAATGAACGAAAAGTATCCAGTTTTAGATGAGAATAGGGGTGGTAATTGAGTCAACACGCGAGTAATTCGAGATCGACTCGGTCAAAACTCGGACTAAACACGACTCGATCTAGCTCGACTCGAAAAACTCGTGCGTAACTCGGTAAGTATAATCAGTTGCAAGTTTATAATATTATTAGGTTATACTATATTAGTTCAATCATCTAATCTAGCTAGTTTTCTGTTACTACTCAATATTGAATAAACTAATTAATTGCATTGGTATTTAAATTAATAATTTCTAAGGATGCTAATAATTTCAATATTGAACAGGTATTTAAACGCACATATATATAATTAGAAATTTTCATAGTATAGAAGTAGTAAAATTTTTATTTAAAAAGAGAAAAAAACAATTCGAGTTCGAACTCGCAAGTAGTGTCGATACTCGATAAATAATAACGAGTTCGAGTTGAGTATGGTATTATTAACTCGCTAGTTCTCGAGTCGACTCGAACATGGTTAATATAGTTCTCGAGTCTAGACGAGTTACGCACTACTCGCTTGATTGGAGGTTGTCATTCCCAATCTCGATGATAAATGGGTTTGGTTTTTATCGTGTGGGTTGCCGGGCATGGGTTCAGGGTTTAGGGTTAAGGGTTGATGATTGTACAGAAGCGAAATCGCTACAACCTTCGCCTACAAACAAATTTGAGGCGAGTTCGCCAGTTGGTTGAAATTATAGGCGAACAAACAGGCGAGTTCGTTTCATAGTGAAATCCACAGGCGAATGGAAGGAGCGAGTTCGCCAGCGTATTTTAATTTAAAAACAAATACAAAAACAAGTTTTGCAGGTGGCGATTTCAGAACCCCCCCAACTTCCACCCGCAAAACCCTAAACCCCCAATCGGAAAATCCCTGCAACACCATGGGCCGGAGCAAATCAGCCGGTAAAACCCTCAACCCACCAGCCCCCAAGCGCCAGAAGACCACCCCCACTGCTCAACCCGATGCGGAGTCGGCCGGAATGCGTGAAGAGACACTCGCCGACCTTCAACCTCGCCGGAGACGCGATCGCCCGTCCGGTGGATCTACAGGCGGCGGCGGCGGCCATACTTCTGGAACCTCCCATCAACGCCAACCCGCCACCAGTCCGTCGCCGCACCGCCACACCGCCACCAGGAACCCGCCTGAAACTGGTGGGCCAGCCGAGAATCCGGCGGGTAACCCTGCGACTGAGGAAGATGAGGATACGTCTCTGTTCGTCAGCACAAAGGCCGAGACTAGGTACGAACAATTTTCTCGTCGCTTCTTGTTGAATGCTAGGGTTTTTGATGAAGATCGGATAGAGTCGTTAGGGTTTGGTAAAATTGTAGACTATTTTAAGGCGACGCATCTAGAAGGGATGTTGATGTCGAGAGAGCCGGTGCATAAGGATGAGTGTTTACAGTTTTATGCAAATATGACTTTTGCAAAGGACGCCGAAGAGGGGGAGACAATGGTTAGGGGAGTTAGGTTTAAGGTTGACAAGTATTTGATTAATGAGGTGATAGGTTGCCCGTATGTGTCGGTTGACCACTTAAGGCCGTTAGATCCAAACGGTCCTTACGAGTGTTACCACACCCAAAAATTCCCATCTTTGTCTAGTTTGAACCCCCTAGAACCCGTTGCTATGCGTAGAAAATACTTTAAGTCGCCTAGCAAGTTGGAAGGTACTCCGAAGAAGTACAATATTGGCGTTCTCACTCAGGAGCAGAGGTTGGTGTTCGAGTTGATATGCTCGAATGTCATGCCATCGGGTGGTCACCCTTGCGAGCCTACTATTGCCAATTTGATGTTGTTCTATTACATCATGGAGGGATTGAAGATCAATCCAGGGTACGCGATTGTGAAGTACATGCTGAAGCGTGCCAAGGACAAGTCTGATGAAACGATCCCATATGGCCAGCTTATCACGGCGATGATAAAGAAGAAGGGTATTAGACCGGTTAGTCGGCCAGAGCCAGTTATGCACTACACCGAGAAATGGCTGCGTAGTAAGGGATTGGCACTTGGCGCCGATGGGGTCATAAAGAAGAAGAAGGATGGTGCTTCGAGTTCAAGTGCGCGTGGTGTTTTGAGTCCGGGTAAGTCGATTCTACCCAAACTTGGTATTTTATTAGATTTATTTGTTTGCGCCTATACAATATTCTAATGGATTTGATGTGTTTTGGCAGGACGGGAACTTCAGTGGCGTGAGCGAATGGTCGTGATGATGGGACAGCTTTCAGCGGAAATAGAACAGGTGAAGTTGGAACAAGCCAAGGAAACGGAGATGATATTGGAGTTTGGCAGGATGCTAGACTTGGAACCTGAGCTTAGCGACGAGGAAGGGATGCCAGACTTTTCCGTTCAGCCTTTGCCACCAATGGACGCGGAGGCGGATGACCCTGAAAGTGAAGCGGAACCAGAAGAGGAGGATCCAGAAGAGGAGGAAGCACAACAGCTTGACGAGCCCGAAGGTGCTAAGGATGGAGAAGATCCCGTTGGTTCAGATGGTGGCCCGTTTTCTCCGGACGAAGATAATGACGAAATGTTCAAGGTTGTCTTCAGAAACGAACAAAGCCATAATGAGGATGCGCAAGAGTCGTCAGAAGAGGAAGTACAATAGTCGTCCGAAGAGGAAGTACAAGAGTCGTCGGAAGAAGAAGATGACGAAGACGGGGGCAAAGAGGAGGGTGGTCAGGATGACTGTGATAGTGACGAGGACGACAGTGATGACGCTTAGCATATTTCGCCGTTTGTTATTATATACTACGGTTTTGTTGATTTTGTACTTAAACTCGCAACATCGTTTAGTTGCATTCTTTTGAGACTACTATTATTGTTAGCCAATCAAATATATTTCAAGTTAATTAACTTCAATCTTGACAAATACTACAACTAACCTTGATAAAACATGAAAATTCGTATGAAAACAATATTGCATAATATTACCAAGCGAACATGGAAGCGAATTCGCTTCACATATTTCCACAAGGCGATAGAAGGAAGTGAAATCGCCTACTCTACCGCCTATAAACATTTAGGCCTCACGAACTCGCCACCAAGTCCGCCGTGTGGAACAGAAGCTAACAAGCGTGCCAAGAGGCGAACTCGTAAGGTGAGGCGAACGCGGCAGAGACACCGCCTACCCTAACGCCTACAACCGTTTATGTCTTGCGACCTCGCCACCAAGTCCGCCATGTGGAACAGAACCTAGCAAGCGTGACAATAGGCGAAATCGTAAGCATTGAGGCGAATAAAGAAGCGAGTTCACCTCTGGAAAGAAGGATTTTAAAAAAACACAAGTACAGAACATGTATATACGACGCCGTTTGACACACAGGCGTTGAACAGAGGCGAGTTCGCTACCACGTCACATCAATTTTCCCACATCGGTGGAGTAGCGTCCAATTGATCAGCTTAAATATGTGACCAAAACTAAATGGTTCGATAAGTCGCCGACCCGCGCAAACTGCCCATGAAACACCATGCATGATATACACATATACTATACATATACTATACATACACTATACATATACTATACAAACTGAGGTCGTGTTATTGTGATGAGTGAGTTCCAAGTGTGATCGGCCAAAGGCCAAATTTTTTTTATAACTACCCGAAAACGAAGGCAAAGTTTGACTCATCACGTGTGAATGAGTCGAGTCGAGACTGAACACGGGTATCCTCAAACTCGACTCGTTATATATTTTGAGAGCTCGAACTCCATATCGTCCTGTTTCAAAAAAAAATTGTAATTATTTTGGTGCCTTGAAAGTTTAAGAAAATCCTTCTTCAAATATAAACTGCTCCTTATTTAAATAAAAAAAGAAAAAGAAAGGGTGCCCTTGATGTTAACCTTTCCACTTCGACAGTGGCTAGCCAACGGCAAAAGTTATTGCATGCAAAAGTCTCCATAAAGAGTAATTAGAGCAAAGTCAAACAATCAGCATTGTTAATTCCGCAACTAGAGTACTGAAATTGTAATTAATTACAGTAACCTCTAATTAAATTTTTTTTTAAAATGTGTAATTTCTATCACAGATATATTTTTTAATATATAAAATTAACAAAAGATCATATTAAATAAAATATAAAATATTACTATTAAATAATAGTTTGACTATTTATGTGCAGAAGTTTTGCGTTCGGGACTCCGGAACAATAGAACCAAAAAAAAAAAGTCTAGAAGTTTAAAAAATAATAATTATCTACTTACTCTATATATACCCTATAAGTGGAGTAAATAATACTATCGTTATTTACACAACTTCCGTTTCTCAAGAATTGGAAGATGTGTAGCCATTTACACAATTTTGACTAAAAAGCTGGAAGTATATAATTATATGTATATAGCTATTCTCCGACTTATTTAGACAATATTTAATTAAATTAAATTGAACTATAAAATATTAAATAAAAATAAAAATAAAAAACAATATATTGAAAATAAGAACATCGTAGACAAATTAATCTGAATTCCATAAAACATTATAGCGATGTTCATTGATCGTGAGCGATTAAAAGAAATTGGACATGAAAGGGTATACTACATCCAGAATTCAACCTACCAAGTTCATAGTTGATCGCAAATGTGTACAAAAAAACAATTTGAAATTACATAAAGATTCATATATACTCCTATTTCAATATTAGTTAAAGAATTTATTTTGTTTTAATACTGGCGAACTCGCCTATCCAATTCGCTTGGAGGCGAGTGGCCAAGCGAACTCGCCTCCACGTCACATCAATTTTCCCACATCGGTGAAGTAGCGTCCAATTGATCAGTTTAAATATGTGACCAAAACTAAATGGTTCGATAAGTCGCCGACCCGCGCAAACTGCCCATGAAACACCATGCATGATATACACATATACTATACATATACTATACAAATACTATACATATACTATACAGTGATGAGCGATCAGAGTGTTGAGTGCATCTATCAGATCCCTGGCCCAAAGGCCTATATTTTTTAACAATGAAGCGAACTCGCCTGCCAGCTCGCCTGTAGGCGAGTTACAAGCGAATTCGTAACAAGATTGAATTGATATAATAACAAACAAGCGAACTCGCCTCTTAAATCGCCCGTAGGCGAGTTACAAGCGAATTCGTAACGGTCACAAACATAAATAGTCAACTGCTGGGCCCTGTCGATCAAAAAGCAGATCCCCAATATTTCAAAAAAACTCACGCAAAATCGCTGCATCCTCAGCTCGCCCACCGCCGACCAGCCACCGTCAAGCCGGAAATTTGCTCCCCCACCGCCATATTCCATACATCTGGTAAGTTCCTGACCCGTTTCATCTTACCCATTGTTAATAGACCTGGCAAAACGGGTCTATCGGTCGGGTTTGGGTGACACCCAACGGGTTCGGGTATAGTTCGGGTATATGGCTTTTATTCGGGTTTGGGTCTTGATCAGGTTTTTTCGGGTTCGGGTCCCATCGGGTCTTTTGAAAAATTATCGGTTTCGGTTCGGGTTTGGATTTCATTGTTTTGGTTTTGGGTCTCGTCAGTTGTTTTGAAAAAAATATCGGGTTTGATTCGGATTTGTATTTTTCCTTTCGGGTTTGGATTAGATTTGGTTTTAGTTTGTTCAATTTCAGATACAATTCGGATACAATCTCTTTTGAGTCGAGTTTGATTCAGATATACTCGGTCAAGATCACGTTAAAACACATTTAATTAAAATTTATTTTATTTTGAACTATAAACTTATAATGACCATAAAAAAATTATTCATCTTAAACATTTGATAAATGTATATTATATAGTAGAATTTAGTTTGTGCCCAAAAGTTTTTTTATCTAATGTTTCAAGATATATAATGAGAACTTATATCCACAGAGACTAATAAGTAATAACATATAACATTGTAATAAGCATATCATTAAAATAAATTTATTAATTTAAATATATAATAGTTATTAGGTCAATTATAGTTTTAGTATTTTTTTAACTCTTAAGTTATCTTTATAGGTAATGTTGTTACTATATATGTATTTGCAAGTTTATCTTACACAACCAAGATTAGTTGACTTTTAATTCGTGTCAAATTTAGTTACTTTTAATCAATAGAGAGATTTAGAGTTGAATTAAATTATATAAAATGATATGACAAAAAAAAGTAAACATTATTTTATTAATCAAACTGAATTGAAACTTGATTAAATTGAAATAATGAATAAGCCATTATTTTTCTCTTCAACCTATTCGTAGACCATTTCAATTCAATATAGTTTAGTTCACTTCAGTTTATTTGGTGAATGGTAGCTAGTAGCTACACTAATTATTAATTAGTATAAAAAACTATATTAGTAGAATAGTAATAAAAAGTTAAGAATTAAATATAATAATAATATTTGGGTATCGTTTGATTTAAGTCCAAATTATTGGGCAAAGATCAATTTAGGTACCTTTTGGATCGGGTGTTATTCAGGTTTGGGTATTTTTCAGGTTTGGGTTCAGACCAAGTTCGGGTGTTTTTGGATTTTGGGTGTTTTTCGGGTTCGGGTTCGGGTCTGATTCGGGTTTGGGTTCTGTTCGGGTACGGGTTCTATCGGGTCTGAAACTTTTAGTTCAGGTTTGGGTGTATCGGGTGTAATTCAGGTTCGGGTCATCAAACAGGTATCACTATTCGGGTCTTATTTCGGGTTCGGGTTCGGTATAATCGGTTGGGTTTTCGGGTTCGGTAATATTTTGCCTGCTCTAATTGTTAATCTGGATGCCATGATTTCAATATTTTAAGTTGATGCCAAAATCAATATTTTAGCTTTCTGTTGATTTGCTTTGTTGAAACTGGGGTTCAATCATAGGAATAGGATTGATGTTAGGTATTCTTGATAGGTACTTTGGATAATTAGAAACATGGATCCGAGGGGAAAGAAGAAGGTTGAACAATCGAGCGAGGTTATAGTTTTTGATAAAACTAAGTTTGTCAGTGAATCTGCTTACCTCAAGTATAGGAGTTTTGAGGATGCTAAGTCGCAGTTGAACACCTTACTTGTGGTGGATGAGAGTAAGGTTGAAGAGCTAGGCTTGAAAGGGGTGTGGGGCTTGCTACATTATTCGGGTGCGGACACATTGATGAAGGTGAAGGACCCGGGTTATCTAGAGGAGACAATGCAATTCTACGCTAATTTCCGACAGGTGGCTGATAAGTGGAAGACCAAGGTCAACAAGAAGGAGTTCGAAATAAGTCCTGAACTGTTCAATGCAGCCCTCAAGAACACGTACGAGGACGATGATGAACCAGTGGACCTTTACATAAGGGGTGACTGGCCAAGTGAGTCGATCTTTCCAGCCGCGAATTTGCAGAAATTGGGGTTGGAGCACTTCGGCCGCCAGTTAGGTCCGCTTGGAAGGCCAAAGGAGTACAAGCTGGGACAGCTTACACCCGAGTGAAGGATCTTGTATGAGATGGTGGCTACCAATATTGTGCCCAAAGGGGGTTACCTCCAAGAGCCAAACTTCACCACTTTGGTCACTTACTACTTGTTGGCCTCGGAAGTGATGATAAACCTCGGGTACACCATGTTTCAATACATGAAGGACAGCGTGGTTGAGAACAATACGGTGGCTAAGAAGTTGCCCTACGCAAACTTCATAACAATGTTCCTCCGGTCCAAGCATCCGAAGTTGAAATTCTCCAACACCGCCAAGCCGTGTGAGTACTACACCAAGGAGTACTTTGAGAAGAAAAAGTGGTCATTGGTTGGGGGGACTTGGCAGCCAAATGGAGAGAAGGCCGTGGAGCCGGAACCTGAGCAAATCGGAGGTAAGGGGATACAAATTATATTTAAGTTCCATTATATTGTATTCAATATCTAAATTTAACATTTTCAATGTTCTCCATTTACTAGTGAGTGCGGAAGCATATTATAAGGGGCTTGAGGAGTCGAACTTCGCGATGAGGACAGAGCTTGCTAATCTCCACAAGACGGGGTGGAAGAACAGCCACTTGCTTCGTGGTTTTCTAAGAGCATATGCCCGAAAAAATCCTTCGGCGGCCACTCCTGACAATGAAGACCAGACAGGCGGAGACAACTCTTCCTAGACATGTGGATGTAGTCTAGGGACGTTTTTTCAAATTGTATTGCTACAATTTAACGATTTTTTCGTTTTGATTGCATTATTCAATAAAATTTGGTGCTTACAGTTCATATGCGCTTATTGTTTAAATTTGATATAAATTACATATAATTGTTCATGTGTTAAACCGGTGTCGATATAGTCTTTTATAGTGTTGCTAGTACTAAAATACTATTTATGTAAAGTCAGAAACGAACTCGCAACCAAATTCGCTTGTGGTGTTATAACTGAAGCGAGTTCGCTTCTAATCTCGCCTGTTTCAACAGAGTCTAACAGACGACTCAAGAAGCGAACTCGCCAGTAACAGGCGAGACGGCTTACGGAACCGCCACCACCTAAATGCCAAGGCATAAAGTAAAACTACAAAAACAACGTAGTTTCAAGGTTGGCGAATAGAGATACGATTTCGCCTCTAGTAACGCTTACGGGCGATTTGTACAAGAGAAGTCGTCTTTATTTACGCCTATGCTATGAGTGAAACACGTTTCAAGCATACATGAATACTAATTCAGTCCATACCAAATGTATATGCTGAAAACTTAAGGTTTTTCCAGTTACATACTAATGTTTACATATTCTTTGGTTGATTCCTCTTTCGCTTCGTTGGTTTTCCAGCATTGGTGATCCAAATGCCCTCCGTGTGATCGTTCCGCGCAAAATACCGTTTCAAACTCGCCTCATCTTCAGTTAAGGTTTCGTTAGGCTCTAAACCCAGAAGGTCCCCGATATCTGTTCCAAAGCTGCGATCCTCGTCATTGCCATTGTGAAGAAGCGCCTGCTTACCATTCACCACAATCTCCCACCGGTTATCCTGTGGATCCGTCACATAAAACACTTGGTGCGCCTGAGACGCCATGATAAACGAATCACCTTCAGAGCCAAGAACACTGCGATTCACCAGGGTTGTGCCGTAATCCTCTTTCCGCACCCCGCCACATTCTTTCACCCACTCACACTTGAACACTGGAATTGTGGCACTAATAAATTCAATCTCCTAGATGTCGGTGATCGTCCCGTAGTATGCTTCGCATCCATGAACTGCCTCACCTGGTACTACCACACCACTGTTTTGGTTAGTTGACCTCTCATCCGACCATTTGGTTCCAAAAGTATAACCGTTTATGTCGTACCCACCAAAAGAGGAAACAGTGCCGAGGGGTCTTCTACATAACAGTTTGACAATATCAGGATGGTCCCCTTGCTGAATGTGAGCTTGCAGCCACCGAACGAAATTGGCACAATGCTTTTCCAGGATCCTCACATCACCGACAGTCCATGCATTTGACACTCTAATCTGATCCATGTGTATGTCAACATAAGGGGTCACCGCCTCGTGGTTTCTGAGGATATATAAATGGACAGCATCCATGTCGGCGGCGGTAGGACTAAACAAACTATGATGCTTGAGCCCGTGCCCGTCCACTCTACCATCGTGCCTAGCATTTGGGATCCCCACTGTGGCAACATCTTTCATATAGTTGGTACAAAACTCAATAACCTCTTCTTCGACATAACGTTGAACTATACTAGCATCAGGCCTATATCTGTTCTTCACGAAATGCTTAAAAATCGACATGTACCGCTCAAATGGATACATCCATCTCAAGTAAACTGGGCCATATAATTTTACCTCCCTCACCAAATGGACAATCACGTGGATCATTATGTCAAAAAAGGCCGGGGGAAAGTACATCTCCATCCTACACAAAACCTCCACCACCATTTCCTGCAACTCGCTTACGACATATGCACTTAAAAAAGTAACATAGCTTCGATATCGCCTTCCTCACGTGACGAGGCAATGATCCTCATAGAGCGATAACATTCAGCTCCTGCATAAGATTATGACAGTCGTGTGACTTCAATCCCGCCAGCTTCAGTTCTTTGGTATTAACACAATTACGGATGTTCGAAGAGTAACCTGTTGGAACCTTAACAGACTTCAAAGCATTACAGTAACGCTTCTTCTCCTCGGTCGACATAGTGTAACAAGCTGGAGGTAAATAAGATTTACCTTCTTCCTCTACAGGGGCTAGAGACGATCGGATACCAAGCTGTACAAGATCTTTCCGCGCTTTTAAGCCATCCTTTGTCTTTCCAGGGGTATTCATCAGCGTACCTACAAGTGCTTCACATACATTCTTCTCAATATGCATCACATCGAGACAGTGACGTACGTCCAAATGCTTCCAGTAATCTAGTTTGAAGAAGATCGAACACTTCTTCCAACTGCTATTCGACGCCTTCTTCTTCTTTCCCTTACCAAATTCATGATCCATCCCAGTAACCTTTTCTAGAACCTCCTCTCCAGTTAAAGGGATTGGGGAGGGATCATGCTCTTCTCTCCCGTTGAACCAATTCTTTGCTCGCCTCCAAGGATGTCATGTCGGAAGAAATCTTCTGTGCCCAAGATACACCGGCTTACCACCGTGTTTCAATTGACAATAACTAGTCTTGCTCTCACATATGGGACATGCAAAGTGACCTTTCACTGAATAACCCCCCAAGTTACCTAATGCAGGAAAGTCATTTATACTCCAACAACATTCCTTGCAGTTTAAACTCCTCATCACCTCGACTGCCATCAGGTATCCGAACACCCACATCGAATAATTTCTGCAAATCTTCGATCAAAGGCGCTAGGTACACGTCAATATCGTTACCCGGTTGCTTAGGACCAGATATCATCATGGACAATAACACATACTTACGTTTCATCATCAACCACGATGGCAGATTGTAAATCACAACCATAACTGGCCAAGAACTATGGGTGCTAGACATGTTACCAAAGGGGTTCATGCCATCAGTGGATAAGCCTAGCCTCACATTCCTGGGCTCAGCAGCAAATTCAGGGTACCGCTCATCCATTTTCTTCCACTGATCTCCATCTGAGGCATGTGAAATAATGTCATCGTCCTCCCTAGCCCTATCTGCATGCCATGTTAGCAACTTTGCATCCTCAGGATTTGCAAACAACCTCTTCAGTCGAGGAACCAGCGGAAGGTAATACACTACTTTAGCCGGCGTTTTACATCTAGACGGCGTCACACTCTCGCCGCATACCTCTACGGTCCCCACCTTCGACTTGTACCGAGGTTCATTGCAGACTCGGCATGTATCTCTATCCTTGTCATCTCCCCTGTACAACAAACAATCGTTACGGCATGCATGAATCTTCTGCATCTCCATTCCCATAGGACATAATATCTTCTTAGCAGCATATACTCGATCAGGACACAAGTTGTCAGTGGGTAGCAACTCTTTCACCAACTCTTACAATTCAGTCATCCCCTTGTCAGATATTCCATGGCACGCCTTTAAATTCATCAACAACAACGTAGAACCAAGAACGGAATGTTTGCAACCCTTGTACAATGGTGTCTCTTTAACATTATACATCGCCGCTAACATGCTCGGCTTTCCTACCCAATCCATTGCCACGTCTTCCGCCATTTCATCAAGACAACCATCATAACGCAATCCATCTGCCTCAAGCTTAACATCAAACTCTGCATCATTATGACTTGCACCTTCTCCATGCCAAACCCATGTTGTATATGTAGGATCAAAACCTCTACAAACCAAATGTTCGCGCACAACGTCTACATCCTCATAAATCGCGTTGTTAAGGCAATCTATGCAAGGACATCTTAGCCCACCCATTCTCTTTTCTACACAATCCTTCCAACCAACATCAATAAACTCTTGAATCAAATCCGTATAACCTTGTGAGAGACGCTGATTCTCCAATATGATTTCACTACGACCCATGCTTAACAAGATACTATCAATAACGGTTTTGCTACAATCACTCAAACATTCCACAAATTTAGCACCCTAAGAACTCTACAAATCCATATAAACAAGCACATACACTAATCAAAAATAGTTTGCCCATTCCACAACCAATCAACAAAAAAATCAAAACCTCATACCTTTGTGTTCTTGGGCAAAATCAAGGCCTGAAAATGTGAGCAAAACTTGAGACAAAACAAAAGGAGAGTTCTTTTACCTACTTCTTTTATTTTCATTCCCGCAAAAAATCAGCTTTTATACACCCAGCTACGACACTGTTATGAATTCGCCACCAAATTCGCCCACTACATTTTAATACAAGCGAATTCGTAAACTGAAACGCCTCTGGTCATAATTATAGGCGAACTCGCTTCTTAAGTAACGCCTGCTGGCGTCAATACAAGGCGATTTCGCAACTACAACGCGTCTTAGCATGTATGGGCGAACAACTTTTCTTATTTCAGGCGGGTAATGCTGGCGAATTCATCACTCTACTCGCCTATCAGCGAACACGGTTCAGAGTTCGCCTAGTATTGACATTTTTAATACACTTTGGAAAACGCCTTGTGTTAATTGTGAAACGCCGTGTTTTTTATTTTTGCCCTAGGCGAACGGCAGGTTACGAGTTCGTAACCCAGTTACTCGGCGGTTCCGCCAAAATCTGGCCAAAACGCCGTGAAATGTGTGCCGAGAAACCTATGCTTGTGCACTAGTGGTTGATCCTAACCCCTTAACATTTTTGATACGGTGTCGGGACATCTCAATCCATCTCACTCCTAACTTATCAGGAACACTTCCTGATGTACTTAGCTGGTCACATAGAAGCCTCGGGAATCCCTAGTCATGGCATCTAGGGAATGCTATAGTTTCTGGCTGAAAATTGCAGGAGATACTATTCAGGATTCCAGGCAGATGTAGAACAAAATGACTGCCACTGTGTCTCTATCATAAATTCCCTAACTCTTGAATTGTGTAAAATAAATAATATTATATATAATAGGCACTTCAAATATATTATCAAAGGCAATTATTACAACAGGATGATAACAATATTTATAGTTCTAGACAGCAACCTCTAGGTTGTCTGTAACCGATGTGGGATAACTACAATACAAAGTACAATAGGAAAAATGATGAATTCCTACACAAGAAAGGACCTTATGTCCATAATTAAATATCTCTAGTATATTCCTTAACAAATTGGAAAGCAAAGGCAATGAATCAGAAGCGAGCACACCTTTACTCCTTCGAATCGAAGAGTAACAAAAATGTCAGATCTGTTTAGGGAATCCAAGTATCCCTTTGTGAGATATTCTAGTCATCTTTCTTTTCCTTGTTTGTTTATTTTCTACAACTATTTCTAGAAAATAAAGATGCCAATTAGCATCCGTAGAAAGTAGATATTTTCCTTTCCTTTTTCCGTAGGATTTAGATTATTACGTTTCCTTCTTTCGTAGAAATAGATTATTTCGTATTCCTTTTTTCTTTCAGAGTTTGTGTATATAAAGGATGATATGAATAGAAAAGCAGTATCAAGTTTTCTGCACAATATCATTGTTCTTCTTTCTCCTGTTCTTGGCTTATCTCTGTGAAAACCAACACCATTTAGTTCCAAGAACCATGAGTTGGAAATGTCAACTTGACAGATAAATTTGATCTTAGAAGTCCACCGCGCATCGCAGTTGACTGTAAAAGATACCTTGGGAATCATCTTGCTCTTGTCAAAATAGTTGATTTCATGTTCAAATTCAACAATGTTAGGTACATCAAAGGAGAATTTGATCACGTCATGCCTCTCTCTCTCCTCTTAAATTCTCTCCCAAACATTGATGCTCTCTCTTTCTGTGCACAGTAGTTTTTTATCCCGTTAAATCCACTTTTCAGACAAAGGCCCACCCTCAACGGTTACAAACGGCAACAATGTTGCCGGAACCGCCGCTCCCCAGCGGCGGCGCCACCCCGAACAGGAGTTTCCTCCAAGCTTTAAACACCAAACCGCAGCCCCTCTTCACCTCCTTCCCGTCCAACCCTTCAATTAAACCAGTTACTGAGTACAAAGGCAAGATTGCCTGTGTTATTTCGCCGGAGGAGGTGGCCCAGTTATCTGCACACTACAATAATGCACTTATCGGAAAATTTCCGACGATGAAACCTTCCATGGAGTTCTTATATGAAGCCTTCAAATCGGTGGGTTTCACTGGTCGTTACCAGTTGGGATCGATCGATTACAAGCATATCTTAATCCGGTTTGAAGATCAGGAGGATTTCCAGAGGTGTTGGATGAAGTCTCTCTGGTCATTCAAAGGGGTTCAAATGAAGGTATCAAAATGGACTCCAAACTTTTCCCCAGATACTGATGCTTCTATTCTGCCTGTTTGGATCACATTGCACAATTTGCCAATTTTTTGGTATAATTCAGCCATGCTTAAAGTCATAGGAAATTCTATAGGTAGATTTATTAAGATGGATTCTGCTACAGCAAGTCTAACAAGGCCCTCTTCTGTTAAGCTTTGTGTTGAAATAGATCTCCTTCAAAAAATACATAGCACTGTATCCCTCACTACTAACCTAGAAGGAGCTGTCACTGACTTTCCCATTGAGTATGAGTTTATCCCTGCTTATTGCAAACATTGTAGAAGACTTGGCCATGAGCAGAAAGATTGCAGAATCCTCCACCCTGATCTCAGGCCTCTTGTCAACAATAAGCCCCTCTCAATAGCTCCTTAGCAGTTAGCTCAGAAAAAATCTTTGCAGTCTGGGGCTGGTTTTTCTAGAGTCTCACAAAGAGAAAAACTTTCCATTCCTCATCCTCCACCAATCCAACAATACAGACACATTCCAAAAATCCCTGCTACTGCAAAAGGCAAAGAAGTGATGGACACAACCCCTCCCTTAACAGCCACTGTCCCCAAGGAAATAAATCCTGTTGCAACTGCTCAACCACCAAGCCAGATCATGCTAATTTCTCAGAATCAAGCTGATGAAGAAGTGCACAACATCTCAGACTCTGAAGATATCACCTCTCCAATTTGCACAGATGATAAAGGAGTTAGAGAAACACTGAGACCTTCATATGCAAGCATCCTGGTTCAAGAACCTTCACCTAATGGCAAACAGATTGAGGAGAACCAGGAATGGAAAACTCCAAAAAGACATCAATTCATCTCTGCAGATGACATTTACATTCATCCAGGTATCTCAACTCTTACTGACAACTCTCTCCATTCTAACAATGTCTCATTTTATTCTCAGCCAAGAAAAAAGGAGAACAGATTCCTACCACTCATCATGGAGGAGGAAGAAGAAGACACTCAGGATGACAAATCTGACAGCATCACTGAGCTCCCTGAGAGCTCTACTCAGGTTGATTCCTCTTCTCTAGGTGACCTTGATAAGGCTGATTCTGTGACAATGTCTGTGCCTGAAAACAATAAGGTCAACACCTTTTTTAATCAGACAAATAAGATCATCACAAGGACAGCTACAAAAAGCATTAAAAATAAATTTAAATGATTAATACAACCCTAGGAATAAATGTATTGGTATGGAATATAAGGGGTATGGATATATCTATGATTAGACTTGCTAGGCTGCTTAGAACCCACAGAGTTGATTTGCTATGCATAATAGAACCTCAGCATGTTTCTTCTGAATGCCAAACTTATATGTCTCTTTTGAACTTTCAAAATTGTATGTTCTCAAACTTATGCAATATCTGGATTATGTGGAATCATAAGTTAAATATTATTCAGAGAATGGACAATCCACAATTCCTCTCAGTACAGATCTTTAGCCATGAGCTAAATCTATCTACATATTTGATTTTTGTTTATGGCTTTAGAACTGGAAAAGAAAGAAAAGTGTTATGGTCTGATCTCACTGCCCTTAATTTTGATGATGCCATGTTGATTGGTGATTTTAATGCTATGTCCTCTATTTCTGAGTATAGAGGCTACTCTTCTCCTAGCTTGCAGAGTATTAGAGAGTTTAGCAATTTTATTAATACACTAGGACTTTTGCCCATTCATACTGTGGGAAACTTCTATACTTGGTCTAATTTTAGAATTAAGGAAAATGGGAAAAAACTCACCACTGAGAAATTAGATAGAGGTATCTGCACTCTTAAATAGCTTACTAGATTCCCTCAGTCCTCTATCCATGTCCTTAATAAAGATACATCTGATCACTGTCCTTTGCTTCTTAAAATAGCCAGCACCCTACCCTCTGTGCCAAGACCTTTCAGGTTCATCAATACCTGGTTTAAAAGGGAGAAATTTATGGATGTGATAAAACACCACTGGAATGCTCCTATACAAGGTCAAGGCATGCTCAAATTTTTCCTCAAACTGAATGGTCTAAAAAAGGTTCTTAAACAGTGGAATAAAAAGATTTTTGGAAATATAGACCAGAATGTGGAAATTGCAGAGGAAAATCTAAGACTCCAAGAAATTATTTTTGAATCTAATAGCTCAACTGATGAGCTTATTAGGCTGAAAAAATGCAAAGCTTTACTCACTAAAGCTCTAAAAGAAGAAAATAATTTCTGGAAACATAAGGCTAGGCTTAAATGGCTTAAAGAAGGTGATTAGAATACTAAGTTTTTTCATAACAGTGTTATGGAGAAGAAATGTAGACTCAACATCACTAAGATCAAAAGTACTGATGGGGTTTGGCTAACAGACTGTGCCTCTAAACTGAAACTGTTCAATTTTATCACAATCTGTTATCTGATGATCCTCACCCAGACAAACATCAATTTACCTCTCATTTCTTATCTCAAATTCCCTCAATGATATCTGAGGAAGAAAAGGAAGAGTTAATTAAGCCAGTTACTTTACCTGAACTAGAACATATAGTTTCCAGTCTTAATAAATCTAGTAGTCCAGGGCCTGATGGCTTTACTGCTTTATTTTTTATTAAGGCTTGGAACATAATATGTACAGACTTGCTAGAGGCATCAAATGATTTTTTATCTAGGTCTAACATTCACAGAGGAATTTCCAGTACCTGGGTGACAATTATTCCCAAAAAAGAAATTCCAGTGACTTTAAATGATTATAGACCTATTAGCCTTTCCAATGTTACTAATAAATTTTTTTCTAAGATTCTAATGGAAAGGTTAAAACCTCTGATGCCTAAATTGGTTTCTCCTCATCAATCTGCTTTTCTCAAAAATAGAGACATTTCAGATAATGTCATATATACAAGAAATGTTCAGATTTTTGAATAGAAAAAATAGAGAACCCAACTGCATTCTCAAACTTGATTTAATGAAAGCCTTTGACAGGGTCAGTTGGGATTTTTTAGAGAAAATTCTCCTTAAATATGGTTTTGATGGAAGATTCATACAGTGTATAATTAAAAACTTGTCTAATGCCTGGTTCTCTATACTTATAAATGGCAAACCTGTTGGCTATTTTCAGGCCACTAGAGGAATTAAACAAGGTGACCCTATTTCACCCTTTCTGTTTGACATTTTTTCAGAAGCCTTTACCAGAAGTTTAGCTTATATTTTCAACACTGGGAAAATGAATTTTTTTGCACTGCCCAGAAATTCTATACCTATTTCCCATTTAAGCTATGCTGATGACACTGTTATTTTCTTACAGGCTTCTAGAACTAATCTTATCAGAATGAAAGCCTTCCTAGTTAAGTTTGAGGAAACCACTGGCCAAAAAATAAATTATGAAAAAAGTGAGTTTTTTCTCAGTAAAAATGCCACTGCTACCAGGGCTTGGACAAGTTAAATCCATTTTAGGTATGAAAAAAGGCTATCTGCCAGTCAAATACTTAGGAGTACAAATTTTCAGTGGAAAAATCCTTAATGTTCATTTACAGCCAATTGTTGAGCTTATTGACAAAAGTTTAAATAACTGGAAGAATAAATGGCTATCTATGGGAGGTAAATTGATTTTAATTCAATCTTACCTTCTATCTCTGTCTCAACATATTTGGGCAGTGATGGAGCCTACAAAAGGTATGATCAGGAAAATTGAAAGAAGGTGTGCAATCTTCTTTTGGGGTAGCTCTGAAAATGGCCCCAAAAAATCTTGGAAAATATGGGATAAAATCTGTCAGCCAGCAAATCAGAATGGACTGGGAATCAGAAGCCTTCTTGCAACTATACAGGCCTACTCCTGCAAGCTATGGTGGAAATTCCAAATTGGTGCTGCTCCATGGACTGCTCTGGTTGCTTCTCTGCCCAAATCATCCAAAACTTCTCAGAACTGGAGAAGAATATGCAAGGTAAATTCAGTTGCTGAGGCAAACTCCAAGGTTATACATGGTCAGGGCTGTTGCAACTTCTGGACTTCAAATTGGACTGATCAGGGGCCACTTGTAGACTATTTCCAGCCTGGTCCTGATGAGGCCAAATGCACAGTGGCTCAGTTCATTACAGACAAAGAGAAGTATCTCCCCCTACTGAAGATGGTGCTCCCTACACATATTATTGCTCTTCTTCAAGCATCTCAGTTCCACCCCCATAGAATTGACAGACTCATTTGGAAGCCTGACACTCATGGCAATTTTACCATCAAATCAGCCTACAAAGTTTTCAGGCCCCTACATCAGATGTTCCCCTCTTTAGCTAAGGTTTGGAGGCCTGGCATCCCCAAAAAGCTTTTTGTCTTCTGCTGGAAGGTACTAAACTGCCTACTACCCTTTGATGATATACTGTGTCAATTTGGATTTCAATTTGCCTCAAAGTGTCCTTTGTGTGATCACTCAGACACTATACATCATTTCTTTAGTGACTGTGACACTGCAGTCCAACTGTGGAGGTTTATGCACTCACTGTGTGGCTCACAGTACTTCATAAGTGGCAGTATCTGGGATAGGTTATATACTTGTTGAAACTTTAATGGCTTAACAAAACTGCACTCTAGACTGAACCATACTGCTCCTGTCTTTGTCATTTGGATACTATGGAAAGCAAGAAATAGAGCTATTCATGACAGCATTTTACCCAACACCCCTACCCTCCAGAAAGAGCTTCAAGACCTTATCTATCTCTCCTTATTGGCTTATAAAGTCCCTATTAACAGGCCAATGGATGATGATCTTGCTAGCCAGGCTTGTATTCCCCCCCTCCACATTCCTCCCAAGCCTAACATACTCCCTGTCAGATGGATGAGGCCTCTCACAGGTATTAAACTGAATGTAGATGCCTCCTTTAGGCTGCAGCAGGCTGGTCTGGGAATCATTGCAAGGAACTCAAATGCTGAATTTGTTAGGGCCCTGTGTCTCTTTACCTCAGCTGCCTCTCCTTTGCATGCAGAAATGTTGGCTATTGAAAAAGGGGTACAGTTTGCTATCTCTCAGAAATATCCACTATATCTGATTCACTCTGATTGCAAACTGGCAGTTGATATGATAAACAATCCTTCTCTGGCATTCTGGGAACTCTACACTCTTGCAGATAAAATCCATGCTCTTCTGAATTCCAATATTTTGGCTCATTCTAACAGAGAAACAAATCAACCAGCCGACAGACTATCTAGACTTGCCATGATTTCTAAAATGGATCTTAATCTAGGCTGGTCCTCCCTTCCTTCAGAGATCAAGGACCTCTACAATCTGGATGCCTGGGAATGTCCAACTATAAGGATACAAGATGATTCTGCAGCTCAAATATTCAACAGTCTGATGCCCTAATTTTCTTGGCTGGATCACTGTCTCCTCATTTTGCTCTAGTTAGCTTCTGTTTTCTTTTTCTCTAGTCATTCTTGGCCTTTCTATCCTTATAGTTGAATGTCGCTTTGTGTTTTGCTTGCAATTCGCTAATAGGCTTTCAACTATTTAGGTGAAATTTTTGTGAGAATGATTTTAGAGCTTAGATAGATCTATTAGATATGGCATATTTGTATGCTCATGGCCTACATTAGGCTTTTGTGTGTACTTTTTTGCAACCACTTTTGTGGTATTGGCAAGGTTTGGGAGACCTAATAAATCCTCCCCCATCTCATGATGGTTTGATCCAAAAAAAAAAAAGTTAGGTACATCAAAGCTTGCTTCCTTTAATGCTCGAATGTTCACCAGCTTTATTTTCTTCAGTGACAGGCTTGACATATCGATTATTACCAACTTTCGGTTGTGACTAACATGATGTTCGAGTCGTTGAAAGTTTTGCCCGAAATTGGAGAAAAAATAATCATCAAAGCTGGACTTGAGCAGAAAAAGGCTCATGAGGTTATGGTATTCTAGTTTGCCAATATTAAAAATTGAAACCCTGACACCATCGTTGTAGTCGTGATACACTAGTGGAATTGGCACCGGAACACGGTGGTTCCGTGTGCGTTGGACGGCGGTTTTGACCGCCGTCCTTGGTGGCGCCGTGCAATTGGCGCCACCGATGCACGGCGGTCATAACCGTCGTGTATTGTTCCAGCTAAATTTCCGAGTTCGGAAAACTATCCGGATGTTTATAAGTCCGGCTAAGTTTACGAGTTCGGAAAGTTAGCCAGATAGAAAAAAAAACACCGGCCAAATTGGCCGGCGAAATCAAAATCAGCATAAAAACAGTTTCATCCCCAAACCATGGGTACTTGTGGATCGAATAGATCGTACCCCGAAATCCCAAAAACACAAATATCATACTAATCTATTGATTTTCAGCCTAAATCATATGAAAAACACATATAATTTAAAGTCAACCTTAAGAAGGGAGAGAGGGAAGGGAGAGGGAGAAGAGGGAGAGGGAAAACAAGGAGAGGGAGAAGGAGAAGAAGGAGAGGGAGAGGGAGAAGGAGGAGAGGGAGAGGAAGAAAGAGAAGAAGGAGAAGAAGAAGAGGGAGAGGGGGAGAATGAGTGGGAGAAGGAGAAGAAGAAGAGGGAGAGGGGGAGAGGGAGAAGGAAATAACTTGCATAAACTTGCAAGGAGAGATCGTGTTTGATAACAATCATCCGGCTTAAATTTCCGAACTCTGAAACTTAGCGGGATGGTTGTAAAACGGCGGTTTCTTAAAAAGTCACGCAGAACCGTGGTGTAAATCACCCGACTAAATTTCCGAACTCGGAAACTTAGCCGGATGGTTTACACGGCGGTTCCGTTAAATTCACGCGGAATCGCCGTCTAACGGCGCCATGTTCCGGCCTGATTCTACTAGTGATAACTGCAATCAACAGATTCCAAATTTGGGGCTGTATTCGCTTCAATATATTAATTAACAGCAGCTTCATTGTGAGTTTGTTGAGGTGGTGAAGATTGGTAACCTTAAATCTAGCTCTTGGATTCAAGAGTGCAATGATAAATTTCCAGGCTCTCAATCAGTGGGGAATCTCTGATGACTTTCTCAAAGCGATACGGTAAATACATATTCAAGACATAGCTGTTTGAGATTAGGCCAACGCATTTCATCGGTTTTCAAATCACAATGCTCCAATTTTTTCACAAAATACATCAATTTTTTCATCAAAATACATCAATCAGCAAGAAACTGAAAATTATATCACAAAATACATCAATTTTTCCACACACAGAAACAGATTAATTTTTGATCACCAAATGTGCGGACCTATTGGCCTTCGGAGGAAAACCCTCTTCTCTATCTCCGGCTTGTGCAACGCTATACCCTAATTATAATTTAAGTACCTTTGTTGTATTTTACGTATAAATAAACCCTAACTATCTATATTAATTACTAAAGTAGTAAACACTGGTGCCACTTGTTTCATTCTCCTTCACTTATTTCCCGCCAAAAGTTTTTTTTTACTAAATTTAGGACTTTTGACAATTTCACCAAAAATTATATAAATAACAAAAAATATTTCTCACTAATTGCTAGCCTAATAGATTTACTAAGTATAATAAAATTTACTTTGCTTTACTAAGTATTCACCGATTTACTATATTATGTTTTTGAAATTTTGATATAAATATTCAATGAAAAGTTTCGTATATATAGCTGAAATTATTAAATGTTTAATAAATATGATCATATCAGAACATGCAACTATCTATATTAATTACTAAAGTAGTAAATACTGGTGCCACTTGTCTCATTCTCCTTCACTTATTTCCGGTCAAAACCGTTTTTTACTAAATTTAGGACTTTTGACAATTTCACCAAAAATTATATAAATAACTGAAATTATTTCTCACTAATTGCTAGCCTAATATATTTACTAAGTATAATAAAATTTACTTTGCTTTACTAAGTTTTCACTGATTTACTATATTATGTTTTTGAAATTTTGAAAGTTTCGTATATATAGCTGAAATTATTAAATGTTTAATAAATATGATCATATCAGAACATGCAACTATATTTTTCTTAAAGTTAAAAATAAATAAGATTAATCAGATTCTAATGAAAATCTCTTTAAAATTTATTGGCGACATTTATCTACTTAAATTGTGCTATTCCACACGTAAACTTTTTCATCACTAACGTCTTCTATCTAAATTATAATAATTATAGTAAAAATTGGTAAAGTCAAGTGTTGCTTTTTCTTTATCTTATTTTTGTGCCTAATTTTTTACTAATTATAAAACTTATTTCATTTTCCAAAAAAAAAAAACGGTGTAATATAACCAAAAATAATTTCCCATATTGTTTGCCTACTTCTCTTACTAATTTAGTAAAATACACTTCGTCTTATTAAATTTTCTTTTAATTGTTGTATACTAAGTGATACCTCATATGTTTTCATATTTTGTGAAATAAAATATTATCGGGAGCAAAAGGCGATTTTCCGGCTCGCCCGCAGCCGCCTACACCGCCCATCATCATGGACAACGTGTAGGAATTGATCACGATCCAGTAATCGCGAAACCTTACCCCCCAACAAATGCACTTTCGTGCACGGGGATTCGAAACGTATAGACCTTTCGGGAGCAAGTGATCTCGAAACAAGGAGTGCAACCAACTGGACTAAACCGTGGATGCAGATAAAATATTATCAATGATCAGCTTTTGTACATAACTAAATGATTAGGTTTGTAATTATGATCAAATTATAACATACTAAAAAGACCTTTCACTATTTGTTTGCCTTTTTATACTAATTTATGCCTTACTACTAATTTTTTACTAATTGTTGTACTATTTATCTCATACTTTTTAAATTGTCAAATAAACATTATCGATGACCAGGTTTGCATCCAACTAAAATTATTAGATCGTAATTATGATCATACCAAAACATTCAGTTAATTTTATACTAAAATTAACAGAAAAATTAGATTAATTAAATCATAATCAAGTTGTCTTTTGATTAATAATGTTTATCTATTTCAAATGTTCTATTCAACACATAAGAGAGTGAAGCTTTTTGGGAAATTCATCGGCTAGGAGATTTATGAATGATAACTTTGGATAGCCAATATTTTCTGGTTGATAAATAACCAACTGAATATAATTTTCACAATTGAAGCAATATTGGCATCACAATGTGATTGATCCTTTCTATTTTGCAACTAATATTCGGTTAATGCAAGAAAATATACAAGTACTATACCAGTCAAATCTATATATATATAGCATTATTAAAAATATATATGTTTACGTCATTTGGTAATTAAATATCAACAATAGCAACTCTTTGCAACCACAACAAACCTCCAATTTACCTCTATCTTCTAAAAACACTCTCACTTCTCTCTAAAAATATCCGTTTTAAATCAATGTTCACAAAACAACGGGAAGAAACGGCCACTTCCATGGCGGAGCAACCGCAGTTCCAAGGCGGTGTTTCAGCATAAAAAATGTTTGCTTCTGTACTCACACCCAAATCACAACCCCTATTCCAATTGCTACCGCACAACCCAGAGTTCAGGCCAATCTCGAGGAGAGTCAACGGGAAAATCGCCTGCATATACTCCGATGAAGTTGTGGAAACTTTCGCAGCACACTATCCAATCGCACTAATCGGCAAATTCACAAATGGGAAGCCGTCAATGGAGGAGATCAATGGATTCTGCCAGAAAAGTGGCTTCACCCGAAAGTTTCAGGTTGGCTCTCTCGACTATAGACATATTCTCATTCAATTGAAGGAGGATTACAATAGTTTCTGGCTAAGATCGATCTGTATGGTGCTCGGAGCTACCATGAAAATACTGAAATGGACACCTGACTTTTCCACTCTGAGGGAGATGTTGGTGGTGCCGGTCTGGGCTACAATCAACAACCCACCCATTCAGTTCTACAACCGCTCAACAATTGAGGACTTTGGCAATGAAATAGGGGTTTTCCTTAAGATGGATGCTGCTACAATGGCTCTCACTAGGCCATCTGCAATAAAAATTTGTGTGGAACTGGATTTGCTTGCAGAGAGGCACCATACAATTATAATGGGTACTAGGGATTCAATGGTGGAGTGCGAAATAGAATATGATCACCTCCCACACTACTGCTCCCAGACGAATAAGACACTGTGAAGATGAGTGCGGAATATTGCACCGTGAGCTAAAAAAGCCGTATCTGGCTAAGAAACATGAGGAAAAAAAAGTCAAGAAGATTTAATATAAAGCACCAGAGCCGGCAAGAATGGAGGCCAATTCAAGATACAAAATCAGGCCTCACACTAGAAGAGAAGCAGCAAGCTCGTAATGATCAAATAGCCACAGGAAAGATAAGTGAAAGTTTGAAGACTAAGCCTGAACAAGAGGCACCACAGGAGGAGTATGTTAGCTGGAATATGCAACCCAGTGAAGAACTGCAGCAAAACATAGCAGTAGGGACAAGCAGTGGGCAACTGGTGCAAGTGGAACATGCACATCTATCTGAGCAATCCAAAATCTTTAAAGATATCACAAAAGCGAAACCAGTATCCTTTTAATCCCTTGATAATTTGGATGTGCCAAACATCAGGGAATGGAAAATAAATCAAAGGAAAAAAACAGAACATGGTTGTTATTCCTTACCTACAACCACTTGACACTAACATTTCACCTTTGAGAATTTCAAATGCTTTTCAGATATTACAGGTGGAAGATGAAGGTAATAGTACAGAGGAAATTGTGGAAGCACACTCACAGCTGGAACCTGCAGAGGAAGATTTTACAAAATCTGATGGGGATGAGCAGAGATCTCCAAACAGACATGAAACAGCTGGTAAGACAAAGAAGAAACCAAAAGAGGTATGCCAACAGGTGGAGTCATAACAGATAAGTGGCTTAGATTCTCACCAAAGTTCAAGCATGATAATTAAATGATTAGTTACAAATAATCGGAAATATTTTGGTATGGAACATTAGAGGATATGGTACATCTTTAAAAAGACTAAAGTCATTAGTCATTGTGCACAAAATAGATATTTTATGTATAATGGAACCAATGCATGAAAAATATGATTTGCATGATTTACAGTTTCAACTACATTTCAGCATGTTGTGGCTTCAAATGAAGCAAAACTGTGGCTTTTTTGGAATACTAGATTTAATTTGACTAAGATAGCTCAATCTGATCAATACTATATGGCTAGTGTAACTGATGATGCATGTAGTACCTCATGGAATTGTGTATTTGTGTATGCAAAGGTCACTAAGAGTTTGAGAAGGCAATTATGGTTAGACTTGCTCATAGTACCTAAAGCCCCTACTCTATATATAGGAGACTTCAATGTAATTTCATGTGCATATGAGTGTAGTGGTAAGCGCCCTGCTTCTGTAACCAGCATGAGGGATTTTAATGAGTGGATTACATCAAAGGAATTTATAGAGGTTAAAATAGTTGCGAATGAATATACATGGATAATCAACAGAGCTTTGGATGAGTTACTGCTCCAGAGACTAGATAGAGGTTTAAGTAATATGTCCTGGATAGATTTGTACCCGCACAGTTCATTTCAGGTCAGAACATAGTCCTCTACTACTATCAATTCAGAATATACATGGATAATCAACAGGGTTTTGGATGAGTTACTGCTCCAGAGACTAGATAGAGGTTTAAGTAATATGTCCTGGATAGATTTGTTCCCGCACAGTTCATTTCAGGTTTTGAATATAACTAGGTCAGATCATAGTCCTCTACTACTATCAATTCAGAGTTCTGATGTACAGATGCCTAGTCCATTTAGATTCCAAACAATGTGGACCAGCAGGGGAGATTTAATGGAGGTGGTGGAGAACAGTTGGCAGGAGGAATGCTCAGCTACTGGTTTATTTAGGATAGTTGCAAAACTTAAGAGGCTGAAAGGGGTACTGAAGATATGGAACAAAGGAAAAGTTCGGGAATGTACACTCCAACTTTAAACAGGCAGAGGATAATGTGGCACAGGGGGAGGTGAAATATCAACAGACAGGTGCAGTAGCAGACTTGGTTGAGCTCAATAGTTTAAAAGCTATACTAATCAGAACTGAGTCTGAAATAATTGGTTTTTGGAAGCAAAAGGCTATAATTTAAAGTCGATAAGTGAAGGAGATGCTAATACCACATATTTCCATAATATGGTAAAGGAAAAAAAGGGTCAAAGCATAGATAAACAAGATCAAGGATAGGAATGGAAGTTGGATATCAGATCCTGTGAGGATACAGGAGGAGGCAGTATATTATTATAAGAATCTGTTGCAAGTGGAAACACCAGATACAGCATGGAGGTACATCAATTATTTTCTGGATCTAGTACAAAAAATAATTGCAGATGATGATAATGAATTGCTGCTGCAACCAATTAGTATGGAGGAGTTAAGAGGAGCAGTATTCTCACTGAGTAAGGAGAGTGCTTCTGGCTCAGATTGATTTGCTTGGGTCTTCTTCACTCACTATTGGGAGATAATTAAACAAGATTTGTTAAGTGCTGCAACTGAATTCTTGAATAGGACTAAGCTGCCTAAAGCCATAACTAGTACATGGCTGACACTCATTCCCAAGAAAAAGAAGCTGACACTCATTCCAAGAAAAATAATACAAGTCAGTTTTCTGTATTCAGCCTTATAAGCCTATCAAATTTAGTTAACAAAATTTTCTCCAAATTACTTATGGAGAGAATACAACCTCACATGAAAAAGCTGATCAGTCTGGAACAATCTGCTTTTATTAAAGGCGGGGAAATTACAGACAACATCCTGCAGATGCAGGAAATGGAGAGGTTGGTCAATAAACCATTCAACCATGCAAACCTTATTGTCAAATTGGATACTCAATACTTTTAGCATTTGGGTTCCATGGATCCATTGTGAAAGTGATTATGCAAAATATCCAGGAAGTTTGGTTCTCCATTTTAATTAATGGAGTGGCCACTGGATTTTTTAAGCCTATAAGAGGAATCAAGCAAGGGGATCGTTTATCCCCTTTCCTTTACAACATGGTCACTGAGGCTTTTATAAAGGGTTTGAAAAGATTGAAGAATATCAACTACCTAAGACCTTTTGTCATGCCTAGAGGGGTAGCTCCAGTGCACCACCTAATGTATGCAGATGATACTGCATTGTTTACTATAGCTACAAAAAAAGCCTTAAAAGGCTGATGCATTTCTTAAAGGCTTATGAGGTGAGCTCAGGACAGAAAGTGAACTTTGAAAATTCTGAGTTTCATGCACAAAAGAACACTCCTTCACACAGAGGCTGAGAATGATAGAGATGAAAACAGGTATGAGGGTAGGAAACTTGCCATTTAAGTATTTGGGGATTCCAATATTTACAGGGAGAAATAAGGCTGCATTGTACCAGCCACTAATGGACAGGATGGAGCTGGCTATAAACAAATGGAATAACCAGTGGCTGAGTTATGGAGGAAAACCGATACTGCTTAATCATGTACTCATGGCAATTTCAGTACACACGTTGTCAGTACTCAGTCCCCTAAAAACTGTGATCAAGATAATGGAGGTACTTGCTGCAAAGTTTTTCTGGGGACACTCAGAATTTGGACAAAGAAAAACATGAGGAAGTGGACAAGGACGGATGTGCCAAAGAAGGAGAATGGCATATGCTTGAGGAGCATCAGATCAACAATTCAAGCATTTTAATGCAAACTTCGGTGGAAGCTGCAAAAAATGAAACAGTCTGGATAGCATTTATGTGGTCACTACCTGGTTCATACCAATATTCACAAGCATGGAAGAGAGTTTTCCTGGTAACACCTTTTGCAAATAGCAAGTCTAGGGTACTGAAAGGTAATGGAGAATCATCATTCTGGAACTCCAATTGGACAGGAGCAGAGGCATTAAGCTATAGTTGGCCTGAGGATGAAGACATTCCCTTCCCTGATATAACTGTGCAACAGTTCTGTGCCAATGAGGAATAATACTTACCCACTTTGGAGCCAGAAATGGCTACCAACATAATTACTATTTTGCAGGGTTCACAGATCAATCATACTCATCAATATGTGCTTGTATGGGAGGCTAATTTAAATGGAAGTTTCACCACCAAATCTGCTTACCAAGTAATGAGGCCAGCGGGAAATGATCAATACACCATTAAAAAGGTATGGCTCAGACAAATACCAATTCAGTATTCTATTTTTCTGTGGAGAGTATTCAACAAACTACTCCCTTTTGATGATGTCTTGACTAAGTTTGGTATTAACTTACAAAATGTGTATTTTGTTGCAATATGGATTCAATAGACCGCTACTTCAATGAATGCAGCATAACTACTCAAGTTCTGGATTATTTGCATTATTTGCTAGGCATTCATGTACTACATTTTTATAATGCTAGACATAGGATCAGATACTACTTCACTATGGCTGACTGTACCAAAAATCATACAAAGGTAATATATACTACCATGGCTGTGGCATTCTGGATTCTGTGGTTCACTAGGAATGAATGCATTCACAAAGGCACCAAATCCACAACACAGCAACTGGTGGAACATATTACAACCAGTGTTAAAAATATTTTTACAGCCTTCACTTTGACTGGAACAGTAAAGCATACACATCTATATCAATAGGTCTTGTTCCATTCCTTAAGAGGAAAAAATCTAGACCACTAAGATCAATTAAGTGGCAGCCACCTGATGAGGCCTTAAAGGTAAATGTAGATGTATCCTTTATTGATCCTGACACTGTAGGTTTGGGGGCAGTGGTGAGAGATAGTAGAGGTTCAGACTGGCATATGGAAATCAAAAATGTCAAAGCAATTAGTCCTTTATATTCTGAATTGTTGGCCATACAATTTGGTTTGCAGGTAGGTAGGCAATTTAGCTTACCTTTTGCATAGAATCAGATAGTATAATGGCTATAAAAGGGATTAAAAAACCTTCTTCCATACACTGGAAATGCTTCAATTTATGCATTGATTGGAGCCAGTCAACTACAAATATTAGCATTACACACGTATGTAGCGAGGGTAACACAGTAGTTGATTATCTTGCAAAGAGAAGCTCAAGCATGTCCATTTCACAAGTCATAACTCTTGCACATGCTCCTATTATTCTAAAAGGATTAATATCACTAGACAGACTTGGAGTCTCAAATATTTGAATCAATAGGATAGCTGTACCGGATTGAATCTGTTGCTCTATTTTAACACATGTATGAAGACCCATTGGAGAGGTGGCTCCAATGGGAATAACCAGCACACAGGAGGAACCAGTACGGGAGTCCACAAGAGAGAATAAAATGCTGGAATTATGGAAAATCTCAACACAAGAACTGCAACTTCAATAATGCATTTATTGAAGTATTTCGGCTTTTATTTCAAGTCCTCGCTCTCTAAGCAGAACTGTGTTTGTGTATTTGTTTACCCATTCACTAAAATGACTGGGGAAGTAATGAGGACTATGAAATAAAGCCGAAATACAATTCAATAGTATGTAACAAATTTAATTTTAGTTAAGTATCAAGTACTGTATTATCACTTTCAGTTTTTATGAACTGTTTTTAGTGTAAACTTTCAGCCTTTTCAGGCAAACATTGGTTCTGGGATGCCTATAAATCTCCCAAATAATTATTTTAAAATATATATATCAATAATGGAAAAAAATATTACATATTTAAATTATGTTAGTGTTATTGTAATTATCTATTAATTAATTTCACATATATGTCAAAGAATATATTCTGAACTTTTACCAAATAAATAATTGATAAATCTTATTTTAAAATATGTATCACGTTCTTAAAAAAAGGAAATATATTATCAAAATTACTAAATTAAATACAACAATCATTAAAGAAACGGGTGTACAAATCATGTTTGGGATTTGCTAGACACGGGTTAGTTTAAGTATTTGATTTATTTCATATTTTAAATCAATTATAATACTAACCATAATTAGTAATACTAATTATTAGTTAGTTAACTAGTTTGGATTGTATAATATTCTTTAATTTAGTGTTTCTTAATCAATGAAGAGCACTGATTTTAATATTTATAATCTATAATATGAAATATTTCCAGATACATATGGTGGGTGAATATATTATGTTGTTTTGCTCTGCTATGCAATCGGAAATACATATTACCAAACTTTTGTTAATTCACTTTTCTTTCATTTCCTGTGAGTTTGCTCTTCGGGCTAGCTATCAAGACTTAACATGCAATTGGATTGGCTTAATATGCAGCCAGAGGCACCACATGGTCACTGTATTAGATTTCTTTAGTAAAGAGGCTCCAAAGGCCGATTATTTGGAAATAAATCCTTTTTATTTTACTGGATATGAGCAACAATTATTTCCACAAGATCCTTTGCAATAGACATAAATTGGACACGAGATTAAAATATGAGAATGATATGAATCAATGAAAAGGGACCACTACTACTTCCCGACGAAGTTAGAGTTGGTGGCAAGATGTCTGTCACCCCATCAATCTAAAAAAACACACGAATCACTGGATTTTGGGCTGAGTCTGTGAGCATTCATTAAAGCATACCACTTTTGAAACTACAGATAAAGTAAACTACCCAAACACTTCCCTGAGATTCCATTAGATGCGCTCTGTCAAATATCAAAATCCCCTCTTATCGATCTCGCTCTGTCAAACATCAAAATCACCTCTGTCGATCGGATCTATCGTGTGATCGACGCTCCGATTCGTAGGAAAGAAACTTAGATGAAGAGAAATAATACAAAGAATGAGAAATTATAGTTCCGAAGAATGTAGAATGAAAGATTATATAGTTGGTTTAACCAATATCGTTTTGGCATTTAAGTAAAATATATCGATTAAACGAACTACTCAAACTTTCACCCTTTTGGTTGTAGAGTTTTTCCATATGTCCGTCCCACAGCAGAATACAAACTAGCTCCCGCAGCCTGCAGTGCAGACTATGTGGATCCTGCTCGGGTCGTATCTACATGACTCGACATGCTCGGTTTGATAAGAACCACTTTCCATTCTCTACTGCATCGTCAGAGGCTCGGTTTTTTTCGCTTGATGTCTCTTCTTTCATCGATCCTACTGATCATGATCTTGAGACTGCCTCTGTCGAAATCATACCACCTCAACCTTGCACTATGTGTCATGAGCCCTCTTTGACTGCACCGCCTACTAAACTGGATGAGCATGATCATGCCACGCCTATACCCTCTCCAGTATTGTAAATCCTCCAAATCTTCTATTGTCACAAGAATCGGTAAAAACCATCAATATTGTAGAAGCAATATATATGGCTGGCGGAATCCGACGTAAATGTTATAAGAGAATTGGAAAGAAAGGTGTCGATATTATAGGAGTAATATATGATAAGCGGAAACCATAGATATGGTGCGGCGTTATAAAAATAAAAAGAAACAAAGATCGGTAACTTTTGGTGATTTTGTGGTGGTTGGCATGATAGTTTTAAAATCATACGACATTGCTTAATTTCTACATATTAATGGAAGAATAATTATTGTAGTTTCCTTTAAGACCAAGCGAATCATGACATGATTCTTATGATATTAATTAGTTAAATAATTAATTTCACATTATCGATCTGAACGAAGATTATTATATGTCTCCAATTAGGTTTAACAATTTATGAAGGCCATGATTGAGTGCTACATTGTGTTTATAAATTGATCCCCATTGGGTTTGTTCAAGCCATCACAAACGCAATGATGAATTACAGTATCCAACGGCTATGATATGCTAAGATGAGATTCTCTCTTGTTTGAGTGTCCTTTTCTTAAGATTTTGGCTCTTCTTATTGAGTGCAATATTATTACTGAACAAAATTTCTATATACAAGTGCGCGGTTATTAAATACAAGAATGGCATTATATAGATTTTTTTACACAAAAGTGTATCCATTACATAGTGCGTGGCTATTAAATACAAATATTATAATAATAAATATTTTTTATTGATCATTAATGGGATATACGTAAAAACATTAAAAAATCGTTCAAAATTAATCAGGAGTTGAAATGTTTGTGGTTTGGTGAGATGCTTATCAGTCAATACAAAAGCTATACTTATATATTATCAGTCACGCTTCAAGAATTTTTGCAACAGAGTTCAACCCGATTTCTGCAATTTAATTCTGTAAGCCTTCTTCCCCAGTTTTATTTATTTATTTATTTCTTCAATAAGTTTTTTTTGCTAATTTCATTTGATTGTACGGATCTTTAGGTTTTTGGGCCATTCAGTCACGCTAAGAGATTTCTACAGCTAGTTCAACCCCAATTTCTGCAATTTAATTCTGTAAGCCTTCTACCCCAGTTTTATTTATTTATTTCTTCAATAAGTTTCTTTTTTGCTAATTTCATTTTATTGTACAGATCTTTAGGTTTTTGGTTCATGCAATTTCGGGTTACACATGCCCTATTTGCATATCCCAATTCCCTATTTGCAGAGCCCAAAATTAATAAAATTACAAAACTGTCCTCAATTAATAATAATTTATTTTATTAAATTTTGCCCCACTTATTCTTATTAATTTCATATTCAATCAAAACCGATCTCACAGCATCACCAGTACGCCGCCACCGGAACGCCACCACCTTCACTGGCGGCGGATGGGGATGGGGATTCCTCCGGCGAGTTTGAGTTCTCCTTAGTCAGCGACGGCGCGGAGGTTTTCTACGACGGTCAGTTCGGCCCGGTCTTCTCGATTTTCAACCGTGATCTTGTTGAAACTGGTCGAGAAAGTGATCGGGAAATCGAGAGTAATCCGATACCGTCGCTGAAGGACTTGTTTCTCCGGGAGAGCGAGGAGGCGGCGCCGTCATCGGAGGTGGATGAGACGAAGGCGCTGGCGCCGGTGACTTATTGTGTGTGGCGGCCAAGCCGAAATCCGCCGTCGCCGCCGCATCGGCGTCGGCGCACGAGGCGATAGGGAATTCAAGGCCTTGAAGCCCGCGGTGGAGTTTCGTCCAGAAAAGAGCAGGTAGGGAGAAGATTTCTGTTTAATTGTCTGGACGCAGCGGTTTGGATTTGGGGGATCAAATTTGGGGAGATGGTCTAACTGCTACACTTTCTGGGCACTAAAGGTCTAAATTTAATTAAATTAAATTATCATTGATGAAGGATATTTTAGTAAATTTTACAGAATTGAGATTTGCAAATAGGGAATTGGGATCTGCAAATAGGCCTCCCCTTTGAGTTATTAATTGACTGTTCTCTGAAAATCCCGAATTCATTGGTTGTTCTTGTTATGTTTTTGGTTTGTTCGCTTTTCTTTTTTTTGATTGTCCCTCTGAAATCCTTAATACAATTCGGATTCGGGTGATTTGGATTTTGATATGAACCTTAATTACTGAATTATAAATTTAATTTTCCGGCAAATTTTGATGTATAAATTTGTGATGAATAGTCCTTCTATTCCGGTCAAATTGATGATGTCTTTGACATGTAATTTTTATGAATTAATATGTAAGGCCCTGTCTACTGGAATTTTTAAGTAAAACAGTTCAGTTTATTTCATTTCAACTCAGTTCAGTTCAGTCCAGTTCAATAAAAAAATTAATTTGATCAAATGACGTATATTTAGACATACGGATTCTATTTTGAAACGCTAATTTTCACTTCAATTCATTTCAATTCAAATCAGTTCAGTTCAGTTTAGTTCATTTCCGTTCTAAAGTCCAGATCATTAAGAAATAAGTTTAGGCAGGAAAAACATATATTTATAATTATATTTTAGATTTCACTTTTACATATCTGAATAAAAATATTAGCTAGCTGTCAGTCGGTTTGACTTTAAAAAATCTGACACGACGTTCAACAAAATAAATACAGATTATTTTATAGTGTTAACTAATTTATTAAGTTATTGATAACTTTCAAGATAAAGATTTCGAACAATCTAGGAAAGAAAATTTAGAATTATAGGCAGGCCTGGCCCAGCCCATGAGACATGTGAAATTTACACTTCACTTTCTAAAAAAATGGGTTAAAATAGGGCCCTATTAAAAAAAACTCAAATGTAGTGTAATTTTTAAAAATACTTTTTCTTTAAATCCCGTATTTTGACCCCTTTTTTAAAAGAAATCTATTATGTTAACTAGTTTCAATTTTTTTTTTCTTGATCCTCTATTAGGGCCGTTTTTTAAAAAATTCAATTCAGACCCCCAAATAGTTAGGGGCGGCTCTGATTGTAAGTCTTTTATTTAAATTTATTTTAATGCTCCCCAATTTCTAAATGCATTATGTATATGGGATCCCTATGTATATATACTTTTTTATTATGGTTTTAAACATTTCAATCGACGACCTTCATATTTGTTTGATTTTTTCAGGTGCGCACTTCAACAATGGCTGCAACTTCACCGGTTGATTGCTGTATCTGTTTGGAGCCATGCATTATTGGCTCAAGCACATCTGCCATTGCTACTTTAATTTGCGGTCATACCTTCCATCTCTGTAAGTCTATTAAACATCTATTAAATTTTGTAACTTTATATGTGTTGTATATGTTGTTTTTTCATGATAATTTGAGACTTGATTTAGGTTTTTTCTCTGATTAGTCTTAAATCGATATGACTTAATTAAGGGCATTTTTATGATTAATATTTGAAATTTATAGTTATTGATAGAATATATTTAGTCAATTTATTATATTTATACTGCATACCGGTTCTTCTGAGCGTGTTTGTTGCATAACTTAACTTAACTAATCTGAACTATATTGAATTAAATTGAACTGAATTGAGTTAATTAATATTTATATTCCTAGTTTGCAGAATCTTAATATATTTTGCTATTCAATATAATCTAGTAGTAACATGTGTCTTTGTTTTTACCATTTTGCTCATGATTGACCTTTTTTTACTCATTTTATCTGAAATATTATTCAGTTCTTTTATATGAATCCATATTTTTCTTTAGAGAAAAGTGCTTATATAACCCTCAGTTTTAACTTATGTGCAAATATAACATCCAATTCTTAAAATGTGCAATTATAACCCTGATTATAATTTTATTGAAATTTTATAGTCAAAAAAATCCATTAAAATATAAAAAAGACAATACAACCCTTATGGATTTAAAGGGGTAAATGGCTTTTTTTGGCTAATCAGATTCAACAAATATGTGATAATTATTCGCTCTTCTCTTTGCAACTTGGCTAAATCTTTTCTTGGCTCCAACATGCAAAGATCTAGTTTTTCTGCATTTCCCCTGGTTCCCGGTTCTTTCTATCAAATAACAGCCTAATATTGAGGGTAGTTTTGTCATTTCAAGTGATTAAATAGCCATAAATTACAGTAAACACAAGTCAACCATTGCAAGGTTATAACTTTTTGAAGTCAAAGCCAATTCAGGGTTATAATAGCACATCCTAAGAACTGAGAGTTATATTTGCACTTAATCAAAAACTCGGGGTTATCTATGCATTTTACCCCTTTTCTTTAACTAAAATACATTTTTGGGCTTTCACTCCCAGCCCTACTACAAACTAACTGTCCCATTTCTAGAATCAAACAGAAGACAAATTTTTGTTAGCTACCAAAACCATTTCCAGGAAGCCAACCATATTCTACTTCAATTCTTCTCCCCACTATTGGTGTTGGTGCAGATTTCTATTAGAAAATTTTACAATGCCTTTCCTCCCACATATGATATAAGGCCGAGACAAAACTGCAAACCTTTTTGGCTTGACCATTCCTCCTCCGGTAATTTAGCCTCTTCCACAATAGTGTTAGAGAAGAAATAGACTCTAGGCCAATTGAATGCAAAATCTCCTTGATGAAGGAGCATTTAGCAAACAGGTGAAGGGAAGTCTCCACAAAGAATTAATTGTGGTTGTTGCTGCAAAATCCTGAATTTTTTAAACCCGTCTATTGTGGCTAGCCTCTCTTTCAGTAGAAGCCAAACAAAGAACCTATGCTTGGACAAAATCTTGGTGTACATACAAGTTTTGTCTATGTGTCTTCTTGTTCAGCTCACTTTAAGCAGTTGTAAACAGTAGTGATGGAGAATTTTCCATTTACACTAACACATTCCTGCAACTTTTCTTCCATGATGTCTTTTAACCTCATCAGCAGCTTCCAAATCCAACTTTTCCCCCCAACAGGTCTATGTGCTCTGAGACTGTGCTGCTTCAACTAAAAGGCTTGGATCCATCTGATCCATATAGTGTCCTTTTTCTTATGGATTCCCATACATGTTTGCACAATGAGGCCATGTTCCTAAGGAAGGGGTCTATAAGTCCCATGCCACCAAACATCTTAGCCTTGCTCAATGTTCTCAAAGATGCAAGTGTAAAGTACCTTCTATTAGCATATTTTCCTCACATAAAATCTCTACACAAGTTCTCCACTTCATCCTGTATCTCCTCAAGAATTTTAAGTATACACTAGCCCAGTAACTAGTGAAACTTAGGAGAACTGTGTTGATGATATGAACCTTCTCAGCATGGGACATATGCCTTTGCTTCCAGCAATCTATATGTGCTCTGATCTTGTCTAGAGTGAGGCACAAGCTACCCTATCCTATCTACAAGTAGTAAGAGGTAGCCCCAAAGACTTCATTGGGAGATCACCTCTAACTGTATTAGGATAGCAGATAAAACAATTTTCTCCTCTTCCTCAATGACTGAGGAGAAGACCACTGATTTTTTTCATTAATGGCCAACCCTGTTGTTTGCTTGAACTCCTCCATACATGCTTTCACCTTCCTTACTGATCTTGAAGTTGCAGCACAGAAAATAAGCAGGTCATCAGCAAACATTAAACTATGAATTCCAACCTTCCCACACCTCGGATGATACAAAATCTATTTAGCAGCATATCTATAACCCAACATTCTAGTCAAATACTCCATGTCTAGGAAAAATAGAAGAGGGAAAAGGTGATCCCCTTGCCTTTTCTTACCCTTAAATGCAGCAGTGTGTTCCCCACTCAGAGAGATACAGAAAGAGGAGCTCAGGAAACACTTCTTTAACCAAATAATAAACTGTCCTGGAAATTTCAATCTAGTGAGCCAGTTGAAGAGAAAACTCGAGTTCAAGTTATCAAATGCCTTTCTGATATCAACTTGGATAACAAAGCTAGGCCTCATACTTCCACTTGGATATTTCTGAATCAGTTCTTGTGTCAGTAGAACATTATGAGCTATTTGTCTCCCTTTCACAAAAACTTCCTGGTTATGATTTACAATTTAAGACATTATAACACTGAGCCCTTGTACATAAGACTTTGGCCAGTAGTATATATAAAACTGAACAACATGATATTGGTCTCAAGTCACAAGCCGTATGGTGTGATGGACTTTAAGGAATAAGGGCTAAAACTGCCTGGTTGAAATCATCTGGCATCTCATCTCCGGCAAAGAACCCTTCCACTGCTCTGATGATGCTAGGGTCTGTGATATCCCATGTTTTCCTGAAAAAGTGACATGTATATCCATCTTTTCCTGGACTCTTGTCAGACTTTATGCTCTTTAGTGCTGTATAAATGTCCTCAGTTTTAACTATATTTACTAGTATAGAACAATGTTCAAAAGTGAGTGTCCCTCCCAAAGGCACATATTCCAGATTCAGTATTCTGGATGGTGTGTTTACCTCTCCAAACTGCTTCTTGAAAACTTCCAAAATATGTTGTTCAATTGCCTCATTTCCTTCAATGAGCTGATTTCCATCAGAGATGAATTGCAAATGGTTATGGTACTGTCTTGTTTCCAAGATGGAGTAGAACAGTTTTGTTTGCCTATCCCCATCCTGAATCCAAGCTATTTTAGCCCTCTACTGTAGAAACTTGAATTTCGATTCTGAGAAAACAATTACTGGCAAGCCTTTTGCTGAGTCCATATTCTGACTAAACTCATAATCAACTCTCTCATATTCCTCCTTTGCAAGTGTATCCCTTTTCCCAACTTCAATGAAGTTCCTTCTATTTAGTGCCAATGGACGATTCTAAAGCTCCCTTAGCCGCTGAAACAGGTCTGCCACTGTCTGGATTGCCTTATCCCCCCCACATTGTCTTAACTACCTCTGTAAACATTGGACAGGAGGTCCACGTGCTAAAAAAAGTTGAATGGTTTAGCAGTCCTCCTCCGTTTCTTTCCGAGATTCATTACAAGTGAAAAAAGATCTTAGGTGACACTTGGCTTGATCAAGCACATGGATTCTAGGAAGGTTGTAACCCATGTGTGATTGACCAATGCCATGTCTATCCTTCTAATAACTCTCTCATCCACCTTCCTTCTATTCTACCAAGTGTAGTTTGGTCCAAATGTTTTTAGCTCAAGTAATTCCAGGATTTGCACCAAGTCTTGCAAATTCCACAACCTCCCTTGTCTGAATCGAAGACCCCCTTACCTATCTTCTAGATTTAGAGAAGCATTGAAGTCTCTTGTGACCAACCATGGCAGGATATCCCTATGATATAGTCCTTTAAGCTGTCGCCACAGGTTCTCCCTATCCTCTGTGGTATGAACCCATAGACCAGTGTGATATGACACTCCTACTTCAATTCCTTTACTAGACACTGTACATTCATCCATTGCTCACCTTGGATATCCTGTACAAGAGTACTGGTGAGCACTGTACAAGAGTTTAGTTGAGAATGTACACTCTTGTACATTCATCCATTGCTCTTGTACACTTCTCACCTTGGTCATATTCTACCATGATCTATTAAATCACTGTTAGCAATCCAGCTCCATCCCAAGTTACAAATTCTCACTCACCTTTACTAGACACTGTACATTCATCCATTGCTCCATCCCAAGTTACTAGTGTGATATGACACTCCTACTTCAATTCCTGTACTGGTGAGCACTGTACAAGAGTTTAGTTGAGAATTTTTGCAGAGATGGAAACGCAAAATACTTGGATGAAGATTGATGATAAACACAAGGAAAATTACTTGGTTATATAACCAGTAATTAGCATGCATTTAAGTGGAGTAATTACCTCGACTTGCAAAAAGATACAGGCAATTGGAAGGTTGGTCCTCCTCACCGCTGGAATGTACAATGAATCAAGACCACGTGTCAATCCCCTCAAAATTCAAGAAGGCAGATTCAGATCCAACCGTCCACGTGTCCTGATGGAATACGAAAGAACTTGAAGCTAGATATTCAGAAGGGTAAGCCCGAGAGGAGAGTCCTCGAAGGACACCCCGAGCTTAATACCCCGAGTTAGTCTCCCTCGAGTTTTTGGTTTTCCCTCGAGAAGCAAGCCTCTCCTTCAACCTTCGAGATGGAGCACTCTATATTCTGAAGATCTACCTTGGGGCTACTGATGAGTCTAGGCTTCGTATTCGGACCTCATTCATACTCGGACCAGGGCCCAAGAAGGGTCGTGGGCTCGAGATACGCGAAAGGTGGATCCATAGGTCCATCAATCCTAATCCTTATAAGGAATGCGTATATCATGAAGGTTCTACAAGGAATATACATCTTCTCAAAGATGGTAATACAGCTATCCTAAACATGGTAACACAACCATGTCCGAAATATACTTCTTTTATACATGGTAATACAACTACTATTCCCATACGAGTTTTATTCATACCATAAATACATATCTTGGTGATCTACGGATTGTAGCCATATAAATACCCTAAAGGTTTGGTAGACCTCTTCAACTAATCTCATACTTTACGCCTTAAGCAAATATACTGACTTGAGCGTCGGAGTGTCTATCCCTGGGACACCCGGGGCCTTTGTTTTGCAGATCAGTTCGTGAGCCGGGTTCGTAATCAAGTGCGGGTCATAGACATCCATCAAAAATTACCCTCAAACTTTTGACCTAGAAAAACTTGTTGAGTTCAGCCATATGTGGTTTACCTCTGGTGAATTTGCCGACGAGGGCGTTTTGGTAGTGGGAGTCGAACATTTGGACTGCTTCATCGGAGTAAATACATGCTATTTTTTCGTTCACTTTCCGAGAGATAGGCTTGATTTCCGGGTTGTAAGGAAGAGCAGAGAAGAGGGGTTGAGGTTTTGGGGCTAGGGCCTCGGCGAAGGACTTTCCGGTGGTGGCACCGCTCCTAATGGGCGGTGGATCCACCATCAAATAAGACCGTTTCTAACCATTGTGGCCGGAATAGTAGATAAAAACGGGCAGCAAATTTAGAGAGAAGTAACAGAGAATTCTAATGAGAGAAAGCCTTTCTCAGCTGAAATTTCAAAACTTTTCCATATAAAATGTCATTTCTTCTCCTTCTTCTCCTTCACATCTTTTCTCTTTGTTGGCTTTGTTATAACTTGCTTATAACTTTCTTCCTTCTTTTCATCATGAAAACTAGAACCAGAATTCATCGCCCCGTTCAAATACGTGTTATCATGGATTCTCTTGATGTTGTACTCCTCCTTTGGTATTTCATACAAACTTCCGTAGACTTCCATGCTTTCATAAAGTCTTGATAATCTTGGCACTGCTTCCGTAGTACCATACTCTTTGAGATATTTTTGCGTAGCTTTTGCTTCATCGTCGTCATCCTTAGCATCAGATTCAACTGGTTCATGGTTTGCCTTTTCTTTCTGATCGACTTCTTCGTCATCATCCTTATCATTAGATTCATTATTTACTTCTTCTTTCTTCTTACTCACTTCTTCATTGTCATTCTTAACATCCTTTGCTCAAGGTGTAATTGATTCATCGTTTTCTTTTTCTTTCTTATCAACTTCTTCTTCTCCATCCTTGGGATCAGATACACCCTTTGCTGCTTCTTTCGGTTTATTGGCTTCTGCATCGTTATCCTTGGGATAATATTCAACTAGATCATCTTTTTCTTCTTCTTTCTTCTTATTGGCAGAGCCATCACCATCACCAGTTTCAACTGATTCATTCTTCGCTTTCTCTTTCTTCTTTTCAGCAACTCGTTGCTCTTCACATCTTTCTTTATCTTTAACCATGTTCTTTATGGTCATGTTGATCTTGAAAAACTTTCCAAGATGTTACTTTGTACTTGTACTTGCGCCAGTGTTTAGATGCCCTTTCTTCTTCTTTTGGGTAGCACTTAGTTTTGACATGTTTTCATGCAAAAACACTTACAAGTTAGGCTCGATCCAAAACCCCATACTCAGGCCATTGTTCTCTAATATAAAACCCCGGAGGGAGTTGGTTTCTAAAGTCCTCGTTAACAGCATAGGATACGTTCAATGCCTTGTTAAAAAATTCCTCCCCAATCTCGTAGTCCTTCTTATTAACCCTAGTGAACCACCGACCCGTCTCCTTTTCTTCCTCAATCAACTGGTGAAAATTAGCATATAATTGGCACGTCTCATCCTTATGTGCCAGATAATTCAAACCTAACAAGTAACCCAACTCATGAAATTGAAATATCTTTAACACATTCCCCAAACCTAGTTTTTCTATCTGATTAAAATCAACAACATAACAATCTAGTAATTGACTATGCTGCATGTAATTAGAATAGGCCTGGGATGCATTCAAACTTACAAATTTTTGCTTATCGTATTTGGTTGAACTTGTCCCCGCCGTCGCCCGTGGCTGAGATCCCGAAGCCTGACCTTCATCACGTCGGGCACCCTGCACAAACGGATTGGGTGCCAAATTCTTTGTCCTTGCCATTACTATTGTCGGATGGGTATGTGAGATTTCGGTTGGTTTTTTTTTATAAGCTCTGAGACGTATGATCGTTGTTTGCACTACTACAATCACCTTCATTTAAGGCACAAGTTTAAGGCGTTTGGGGCGGGTTCAAAATCTTCCGCCTTACTACTTACTTACGAATTCGCAAGCCACACTCGCTAGGTTTTAAATACACGTTTAAAGGCAGAAATGACCGTTTAAAAGGAGTTAGTCGTATGTGACGTTAAAAATGAAGATTTAAGGCGGAAATGTCATTTCCGCCTTAAAAACCTGTTAGTTGTTGCGAGTTCGCAACAAGTAAGTTAGGTCAGTCGTAATGGTTACGATCTCGCATGTAATGAACGCTTAGGGTTATTTTAGCAAGCTAGGATCTAGCGAACTCGTAGATGAGAAAGTAAATAAACTCATTTTGGTCACGAGCTCGCATGCATGCTCGCTGATGTTGTTGCGAACTTGCCACTAATATCATGGAAAAATTTGTTTATAAAACGAGTTCGCCACCCATAAGTTAAGTGTTGACATATGGGTAGCGAACTCGCTAGTCAAATGAGTAGGTATGCGTGAATACTTGCGAGTTCGCAAGAGTGAAGACTATATAATAAAACAGCAGCTCCTAGCGGATTTGTAAACAACAAATTAGACATTTGAAAGGTTGTATGTATCATTTTTCCCTTGGCTTACCATAAGATTGATTAGGTAACCTTTTTTTTTGGAATTCTGATCGTTTGCAAGGTGGTGGGTAAGCTATTTTCCGCCTTACCATGTGGTTGTTTGTTTGTTGTTGTGTTCTTAAAAAGTTGTTGTTTTTGTGATGATTTTGTGATAGTTTCATGTTGATTGTAGGTTTGTGAGTGATATACCACTGTGGGCTAGCTTTTTTGTTCAACGATTTCTAAGTTGATTAGAGTTTGCACCGTGTCGTGCATTATGGATCGTGAATCCATCATGAATAAGAATGCTCGGTTGTCGAAAGAATATCTAGATTTGGTTGAAGAATTCTTAAGAGTTGGGTTGCGACATTGTAAGCTGAGGAGCATAGGTGGTGTTAGATGTCCATGTAGGGATTGTAGGAATAACGCTATATATGAAGATATTCTTGTTGTGCGTGAACATTTAATCTGTAGAGGATTTGACAAATCGTACACTGAATGGGTATGGCATGGTGAGGGCAATTATGGGAGTGAGAACATGGAGGTGAATGAGGGAAACGAGGAGGAAATGCTAAAGTATAACGATCAATTGTCGGATATGTGCGACGATGTTGTTATGGAATTTGTGGGAAAAAAAGTATGCTAGAGGCTATGTATGCTGATAAAGCGACAAAGTTATATGTTGGCTCAAGCCATTCAAGGTTGGGTGCAACATTGTTGTTGATGAACCTTAAGGCTAGGCATGGGATTTCAGATAAAGGAATGACTGAGTTGTTGGAGTTAGTTAGAGAGTTGCTTCCTCAGGACAACTTGTGTCCAGATCGGGTTTATACTGCTAGGAAAATCTTATGCCCCATGGGAATGGAGTTTACCAAGATCCATGCTTGCCCGAATGATTGTATGTTGTATAGAGGGGAAGATGATTCTTTGAGGGATAATTGCAAGGTGTGCGGTGAGTCAAGGTGGAAAAAAAAGGAAGGTAGAGTTGAGGTATGTGGGGAAACAGTGACAACATCGACAAAGCAAAGTCCTGCTAAGGTAATGTGGTACATGCCTCTTAGACCACGATTGGCGCGCTTGTTTGCAAATGCAAGTGATGCGAAACTATTAACATGGCATGCCGATCGAGTTCGAGAGGGAGATGATATTATTTCTCACGCTTCAGATGGTGATCAGTGGAAGAAGATGGATGCTAGGTACCCTGAGTTTGCTAATGAACCTAGACATGCGAGACTCGGACTATCCACGGATGGCATGAACCCTTTTGGTAACATGTCTAGTACCCATAGTTCATGGCCTGTTATACTTGTTATTTATAATCTCCCTTCTTGGTTGATGATGAAGCGAAAATATGTGTTTTTAAACACTATGATCTCAGGCCCTAAGCAACCTGGCAACGACATTGATGTTTATCTAGCACCTCTTGTTGAAGAGTTATCATCTTTATTTGAGATAGGTATGGTGATTCCCGATGGTAGTCGTGGGGATGCTGAGTTCAAACTTAAAGCAATGCTTATGTGGAGCATTAATGATTTTCCGGCGCTTGGAAATCTCGGAGGGTGCTCGGTGAAAGGACATTTTGCATGCCCGCTATGTGAGAGTAATACTAGTCATTGTCAGTTAAAGCATGGAGGAAAGCCATTTTATTTGGGTCATCGACGTTTTTTGCCTGCTAGTCATCCATGGAGGCGTGCTAAGAAGTGGTTTAACGGTGAGGAAGAAAACGGTGTAGCCCCTGTCCCACTCTCGGGTTCAGAAATTTTTGGCAAGGTGTCTGAGATAGAATATGTTTTAGGCAAGGGTCATAAGAAGAGTAAACAACCTTCCATTTGGAAAAGTGCTCTATATTCTTTAAACTTCGTTACTGGGAGCATTTGGATGTACGACACTGTCTGGATGTGATGCATATAGAGAAGAATGTATGTGAGGCTTTGGTGGGGACGTTGTTGAATACTCCCGGGAAAAGTAAGGATGGATTGAAATCGAGGAAGGATTTAGTGAATCTTGGCATTAGGACATCCCTTGCCCCCGTGCAAGAAGAAGTAGGTAAAACGTACCTACCACCTGCTTGTTATTCATTATCATCTGAAGAGAAGGAAAGTTTTTGTGCAACTCTGAAGTCAGTGAAAGTTCCTTCTAATTACGGTTCAAACATCAGTAGTTGTGTATCGACTGCTGAATTGAAATTGGTTGGAATGAAATCGCACGATTGTCACAATTTGATGCAGGATTTGAATGTCATCGCTCTCCGTGGATGCTTGCCTACACACGTTCGGAAGGCGGTTGCAAGGCTATGCTTTTTTTTAAGCAGATATGTCGCAAGAAGGTTAGTCGGTGTAAATTGGATGAGTTGCAAACCATGGTGGTAGAAGTGTTGTGCAGGCTTGAGATGTATTTCCCCCCCTCATTTTTCGACATCATGATTCATGTGATAGTCCATCTTGTAAGGGAGGTCAAGTTGTGTGGTCCCGTGTACCTATGATGGATGTATCCATTTGAGAGGTACATGAGTATTTTCAAACATTTTGTCAAGAATCGATATCGTCCAGATGCAAGTATTGTACAACGGTACGTGGCCGAAGAGGTGATCGAATTCTGCACCAACTACTTACAGGATGTACCAACAATAGGGCTACCAATTGCTAGGCACGATGGGAGAGCTGATGGTGTTGGACTACGACATAGGTCAAAGTTCAGCCCTTCCTCAGATGAGATATCTAAAGCCCATCTGTATATCCTACGCAACCATTCTGCTGTGAGTCCTTATGTCGAAGTTCACCTATCAGAGATTATGGCCGCGCATCCCGGTTTGTTAGGACCCCGGGATTTTGAATTACATTGTAAAGATTTCACTAGTTGGTTGAAAATTCATGTGCAAAATGGGGATGAGCATCCAAAAGTCGTCAAATGGTTGGCTAAGAGACCACTGGGCACAGTTACGTCGTTTAGTGGGTATGATATAAATGGTTACACATTTGGTACAAAGTGGAGCGATGATAGATCGGCGACACAAAATAGTGGTGTATCAGTACCCGGAGAGGGTGGTTTGCATGGGGAAAATGCTTTTTTTGGTACAATCACTGACATCTGGGAAATGGATTTTGTCCACGTAAAAATAGCACTGTTTAAATGCCAGTGGGTTGATCAAGCAGAAGGTACGCGTCTGGAGGAGTTGGGGATGATTCTAGTGAACAGAGACATGCAAGGCTCAATTGAAGATCCTTTCATAATGGCCGCACAAGCTCATCAAGTGTTTTATATTAAAGATCCAGTAGATTGTTGCTGGGAGGTCGTGGTAGATGGAAAGAAAACGTTTGTTTATGGTGATGGTTTGTTTGACGATGACTGCAACATTTCTAGTGAGAACATTCCATTGTCGATTTATGAGACATTGGAAGACGATGATGACATAGTTGCCCGAATTATATGTCGGATGGACCACGATGAAGGAATGTGGATTAACCCCGCAGGAAAAACTACTAAAAGGAAGAGGAAGCAATCAAAGAAGCATAAGAAGGCGACTATGAAGAAGAAGAATAAGAAGAAGAAGAATAAGAAGTTAGTAACTGACGAAGAAGAAGAAGATGAAGAAGGAGGAGGAGGAAGAAGATGAGGAGGTCTAATAAGCGTATACAATACATGTGTAGTTTTTCTATTTTGTATGGTGTGTAAAATAAAATAAATTGATTGGATATATGGTACGTTTTGGCTAATATAAATTATTTGGATTCACATGATTACCATAAATTGAGGTAACTGTGCAGGCGTGTTGCGAAATCGCAAATTTGCACGCAGATGCAGACGAGGAAGGTTACGAACTCGCAAGGTAGCATTACACGCAGTGATATCGTGAGAAGAGATTCAAATTTCGCCTGCTAAGCTCTGTCACTCTGTTCTAGCTACCTGCGAGCTCGCCAGAACCAAGCTAGGGTCTTGAGAGATCGCCAGTTTCCATCATTGAATTTTCAAAATTATAGTATTGACATGACTTTGGAAGCTTGCGATCTCGTTACCTGACTCGCTTAGACCTTGCGAATTCGTTAACTAACTCGCTTAGTGTCATTTTGCAATATTCAGCTTCAAATTTCATAATTATTGGTTACAGTGGACAACAAAGTAATGTTAAAATACTGTTGAATAATTGAGGGAGATGTATAGAGTAATTTTTGAAGACAATAAATTCGATTTAAATCCAACAAAAACTTCAAAAGAAGGAAACAAATTGTAGCGCACAACGTATAAGTTAACTTAGCATCCAATGTGATATACAAAAAAACAGAAATCACTAATCTATCCTTCAGTAGGTGGTGTTGGAGACGGAACAGTCTTCTTGGCCTTCTTACTCGCTTGTGCCCTTTCAATTCCACGTATCACCTTTTCGGTACACCAGCATTCCTGATTAATATGCGCGATTTTTTCTCTCATAAGGTCGACTGTGTCCTCTAGGCCTCTGTAGTATGCTTCCGGTTGGAGCTCTGATCAAACATTGGAAGCAAATGTTACTTACAACAAGATCTTACATACAATTGCATATTTAAAGCTAATAAGACATAATTAGAATGCATCATGACTAAATTAGTGTACCTTCAACTTGATTTCTGACCTCTCCCTCGTCGAGCACCAAAGGCTTTTTGGTTGAATCTTCCGCCGCCTGCCAAGAACCATCCACCAGCTCACATTTACCTTTCCTCTGAAAGTATTCCATAGTGTAAAACATACACTCTTGAGCCTTTGCGGACAATTTCATCTTAGGGAAAGTGGTTGTGAGATACATGGTAATGAAGTTACCATATGGAAGCTTAGTCACAGGGCGTCGATTCTCAACTACACTTTGTCTCATATGCTCAAATATGACATAGCCCGGGTTCAACCTTAGCTCCTCCATCACACAATAAAACATGACAATTGTTGTGTAGTTAAGCTCGGTTATCCACCCGCCTTTCGGCACAACTGATCTAGCTATCATTTCGTACAAGATTCTTTGGTGACAAGTCAACTTCTCAAGTTTATATTCTCTCGGCTTACCGAGAGGACCCTTAGGCCGGCCAAAGTAATTGAAACCTAAGTTTTGTAGGTAAGTTTCGTCAAATCCACCACTTTCAGGCCACTTTTCTCTACAATAAAAACCTTTCGGGGGAGGGTTACTGTAATCCTCTTCTACAGCATACGACACGCCTAAAGCCTTGTTAAAAAACTCTTCTCCTATCTCAAAATCCTTCTTGTTTACCCTAGTTAACCAACACCCTGTTTCCTTCTCCTCCTCAATAAGCTGATGGAAATTGGCATAAAACTGACAGGTTTCTTCCTTATGAGAGGGGTAGTTCAGTCCTAATAAATCATGCAAGTCATGATCTCTAAAGGTTTGTAGCACATTAGTCAACCCTAGTTGCTTAATCTGATCGAAATCTAACACATAGCAATCTAGCAGCGTAGCATGCTTCATTAGGTCAGAATACGCATCAGAAGCAAGTAAACTTACAAACTTTTGCTTGTCATAAGCAGTTGAGGAAGCCGGTGCTTAATTGGTGGAAGACGATGCTACCTCTCTGCGACTTGAACCAAATGGATTTGGGGCTTGGTGCTTTGTTCTTGCCATGGCTGATAGGAATCACTGGGAAATTTGGGCTTGGTTTGATTTGGGGGTTTTTCCTTGATTTGAAATTGGGGATCGCGTTTGGAATAGAACTGCACAGGTTTTTTACTTTTATACTACAACATGCTTGCGACATCGCCACACTGCTCGTCTACTGTCAAACCGTTGTCGTTTTAATTTAATTTTTCAATTAAATTCTGTGGTAAATGTTTCCGAATTCGCCACTGTAATCTCAACAGCTAGCGAGCTCGCTAGTTACCCGTCAACTCAGCTCTGTTGGTTTAATATTAAACGTAGCGAGTTCGCCACTTAAATCTCACACTTTAAGCGAGCTCGCTAGTTAAACGTCAACTCAGCTCTGTTGGTTTAATATTAAATGTAGCGAGCTCGCCACTTATATCTCAAACTTCAAGCGAGCTCGCTAGTTACACTTCAACCTAAGCTCTGTTGGATGAATATTAACTGTAGCGATTTCGCCACACTTCTCATCACACTAACGAGCTCGTCAGGTAGAAGCCTGCTTATTCCATATTAGCTTTTAACTTTGCGAGATCGTGAGTATTTAGAGCCTCTTCATCAGCTTACTAGCGAGCTCGCAAGTGAGACTCTTGTTAGGCTCTGTTGAAGATTTCAAGTTACTTACGAGCTCGTCAGCTTCTAGTCGAGATAGTAGCGAGATCGCAAGTGTAACTCATATTTGGAAAATTTGAATAGTGCGAGTAAGTTACGAGCTCGTCAGTGGTTGGCGAGACACTAGCGAATGCGCAAGTCTAACTGATGTTAGGCTCTGTTGAAGATTTCAGGTCACTAACGAGCTCGTCAGTTGTTGTCGCCAGTTCTTGCGAGCTCGCAACACGGTAATCTAGCTACAAAAAAAAAACTTGAGCAAAATTTGATGGCATATTTCAACAAAAACAGATGCCTAACTAGGATCATCTCATTCATAATTCTTCATCAAATGCTACCACAACTGTTACTACACAAATTGTACTTAAAAAAAGGCCATAGTTTGGCCAATGTTTTATCACAAAAGAAATTAAACTAAATCACAACCCCTTAACTAGAACATCATGTAATTCTTCACTAGTCATGTTCTGCGAAGCATCGGTGTTAGGTTGCGGTTTGGCAATGTCTTGAGTCCCTTCGACTTGATTGGTGGCACTTGTGCCAGCATCTTCTTGAGCTGTCGATTTCATCCCCGACGTCGCCTCCTCTGCTATTCTTGCCTCCTTCCTCTGCATCTCAGCCTTCTCCGCTGCGTCTTCGCCATCTGACAGGTCATCCTCTTCATCATCGTCATCGTCACTATCATCAACCTCATCATCCTTTTCTCGGCCCGCCACCTTTCCATCAGAGCCATCTGTGGCCTTGCTTTTCCCTTTATCCTCGCTACCCCCTGGCGCGCTCACCTCATCACGTAGCTGCTGTAAAAAATCTGGGATGTCTTCAGAATCGCTCAACTTGCAGTCGATGGCTCCGCTTTCAAGAAGTCGATTGAGTGCGTCGTTGTTCGCCCGTGAACGTTGCTGCGCTACTTCAATCTCATTGGACAGCTTGCCAATTTTGACTATCAACCGACCACGAGCTTCAAACACTGCGTCTGCAATTAATAAAACATAGAATCAGTTATGAATGGACTTATGCAACTGTTTTTAAAACGAGCTAAATTTTTTATTACCTGATACACCACCCCTAGCTCTTCTCGCTGCCGCTTCAGCTTCCTTCTTCTTCCCGTACTTCCCATCCGCCTTCAATTCCAGCCTTTTATTACGCAACCAATCATTGTCGTAATAAACAATCTGCATTGGCCTACCCCTTGGGAAGATACCGGCTTTTCTGATCAAGGCAGTCACCAAACCCCTAAACGGAATTGCGGCTTTCTTATGCCTTGCCATCTTCATCATGTGGCTAAGGATCGTGAAGCCGGGATTGATCTTCATCTTCTCCATGATATAGTAAAACACCGTCAAAGAAGCAATCGATGGCTCACAGGCATGGCCTAGAGTAGGCAGCACATTCCCACATATCATTTCAAAGACTAACCGATGCTCCTCGCTTAGTCTAAACACTGGGTATGCCCTAGCTCTACCCGCTCTATTCGAGGTCCTTTTAAACCACTTTTGAGCCATCTCTACTACATTCAGTGGCTGTCTAGGGCTAGTGGCTGGAAAGCGCTGTTCATAGTAAACCTCGTATGGGCCATCGGGCTTGGTTGGTCTAAGATCTTCACTGCTCTTGTAGGGGCATTTCAACACACTATTTATTAGGGGTGTTCAAACACCGGGTACCCGTACTTCCGGGTACCCGTACAACCGGGTACCCGTACATGCGGGTAGTTGAAAATGCGGCCCGTGACCCGTCCCGGAAATACCGGGTACCCACAACCGGGTACCCCACTTATGCGGGCCGGGTAACCGGGTACCCTATTTTATTTTATTACTTATAAAAAGTGCTACAAAATACATTTAATTATTTAATAATAAATATACTTTATCAGTATAAAAGTCCAAAACTAATTAAATATTATTTAATATGAAAATATCAATAAAATTATGAATAATTATCATTCGAGACAAATTAGTGGATGTACTCCAATGCAATGCGGGATGCGGTTGTGCGCTTGTGTTGATGAAAAAGTAGCAATATCAAAGCAAAAGATTAAATGGTTGGAGAGGTGGATTGGAAACTTAAGAGGTTGAGTCTAATTAGGATGAATTGGTATTTAATTTTTAAAAATATCAATATTAAAAGGTAAAATTATATTTTTAATTATAATTAATTAAATAAATACATATTATACCGGGTTTCTGGATACCCGGAAAATGACACTTATGTGACCCGGACCCGGACCCGGTAATTTACGAAATTGACGGGTCGGGTACCCGTCCGTAAAATATAAGAATGTACCCGGTTATTTTATGCCGGGTCACCGGGTCAATGGGGCGGGTAGACCGGGTCGGGTATTTTTGAACACCCCTACTATTTATCATGAATTTATCAACCTTAAACTTAACCCCTCTAACTATGGTGGTTATTTCATCGACCCCTTCCTCTAACCCTAAATTAGCATAAAATTGCAAGAATTCCTCATAGTAGATGGCATCGGGAAGCTGTAAAAGGTGATCTAGGTTTTGTTCCCTAAAATAATCTAGCACATAATCAAGCTTCAAAGCAGGCACAGTGGTACTATCAAACACCTTATTCTGAATTACAGAACGAGACTGTAAGCGGGCATACCTAGCTCTTGCTTTGTCATTGAAGAACTGTGGCTCGTCGTTGGCATTATCCACCTCCTTGCCGCCCTGTCCCGGCGGATTTCCGACGGTCACCTCTTCCTCTGGTCGGCGGGCACTTGCTCCTCCACGGTTTTCACCTCTGGATGACGGCTCGACCTGTTCCTCACCGTTCACTCGCTTCCTCTTGGATCCGGCACCGGCCTGGCCTCTCCCACTCTCCTGCGAACGGCCTGATCCTCTGGTTTTGGGCGGCATTGCTAGATCTCCGGCGAAATCGCAGAGGGCTCGTCTAGGGTTTCTAATTTGGGGCAAAAATAATTTTGCCCGACCTTTAATTTTTTTTATATACTTCACATGCTTGCGAATTCGCCAGTTTACTCGCTTGATTGTTAAAATTAATTTCTAGTACTTGCGAACTCGCAACCATGCTCGCTTATTTTTATATACTTCACATGCTTGTGAATTCGCCAGTTTACTCGCTTGGTTGTAAAATTAATTTCACTACTTGCGAACTCGCAACCCTGCTCGCTTGAAGTTTTCCCACATCGCCAAATCAAGAGTCAGTTCTTCAGTATATATTGCTCAAGTTTTCTGAATGGTTCGATAAGTCGCCGACCCGCGCAAACTGAACATGAAACACACACATTGATATGCAGGCCAAGTAGGCCCAATCTATACTATATACAACACTATACTACCACCTACAGCCCATCAATGACTAAGGCCCAACCCCCAAATTGTTTTGGTGGTTATACACACTAGCGAGTTCGCCACTTGCTCGCACATGGAGGGTCAGTAATTTGGGTTTAGGGTTTTTGGGTTTAAATCTAGCGAGTTCGCAAGGTACTCGCCAGTTCATTTGTGGGCTTAGGGTTTAGGGTTTATACTTCCAACCTTGACACTAACGAACTCACAAGCACTCAGGTTCATGTATAAATTTTCTATCTCAAATCATTTTTGTTAATTGTAAATATTTTATATATATTTGCTACATAAACATTTATGAAATAGTTTATTGTTTACTTTAATTTAATATAATTTTGCCCATGAAACTTGAGTTGTGGAAGTGAAAAACATATATGTTTGTAAAATCATTTCATCTTATGTCACAGGTGCGATTTAATAGCCAAAGTTACGTTCAAAAGTTGTCGAACTTGTTATGTTTTTACTTTAATTTTTGACTTCATTTGAACTAATCAGTCATTACTGTACATTTATTACATCCAACACTAATAGTACTTTGTTCTAAATTACATGTACGTGACGACTACTGGTTATGAACACTTACGCAGTATTTACCAACAACAATGTTAATGAGGATGATCTAATTCTTTTTTACATTACATGATTTGATGGTTACCATAATATATTCCCATTGATTATCAAGTTCATCAACCTAATTACATTAATGTTGTCACAACCAGCTAGTACCTGGCAAGCTATTTCATAACTCCATTTGAATATACGATGAACATTTGGGACTTTAGAGTACGATATGCTTTTCAATAGTCATACATATATACACTTGCAATTAATCGAATGATTACTCCATGACATAGTCGCAAGTAAATACCTTATTCCACACTTATATTCACATTAATGTTGTCACAACCAGCTAGTACCTGGCAAGCTATTTCATAACAACTTTTGAATATACGATGAACATTTGGGACTTCAGAGTACGATATGCTTTTCAATAGTCATACATATATACACCTGCAAATAATAGATTGATAACTGCATGCCATAGTCGCAAGTAATTAAATACCTTATTTCACACTTATTTATAATGAAACTAATTTATTAACCTCCACTTCAATATTACGCTAAAGTCACCAAATTTATACCTTCTTACACGTGGTAATTAACTAGTGTATTATCAAACAAACTCGCAACGCTGAAATATATTTGATATACACCTTATTCCGCGTTAATTACCATAACGAAACTAATTAAATAACTTCAATGTCATTTTTACGTTCAAGTCACCACTTTCATACCTTCTTAGACGTGGTAATTAACAAGTGTATTATCAAACTGAATGGCAGATGATTGAGAAAATTACATCATGCATCCACAGTTGTGAGTTCGCAAGGGTCCAAATTTATGAACTGGACTTCTTGCGGTTTCGCAAGTCACAATGGTGAAGGTATTGAATGCATGAGTTTCATTACTAGCGAGCTCGCATGGTGCTCGAAACTCAAAGCGTATAACTAGCGAATTCGCAACACGGCCCGCCTCTGGTCGTCAACAGCATAATTCCAAGCCAAGAAGACCACAAACTTGGCATCTTATCACTTTTCATGGTCGAATCTTTCTTCCAAATCTCTTCTCTTTTCACATATTCTCTACTCTTTCCACATCAATCTTCCATCAAATCTACACAAACCCTTCCATAAATTCAACTACATCTCAAGTGGGTCAATCCAAAGTGTAAGCAATTTGCTAAGCTTTTCAATTACTTCTCCACTATTTGTTTCTCTACCCATATGCTTGCCATTATGATTTTGTACTTGTTGTTTTGGAATTTAGTAGCACAATTTATGTGGGTAGGAGAAGGACAAACAAGGTAGACCCATCCTCAACACTACAATCAATTCTACATCTACCTATTTGATAATTGCAAAGGTATGGGTTTTTAGTTGATTACACTTATTTTGTGAGTTTTAAGGGTCATTAGGGTTTATATATTCGTTGGAGTGTTAAAGTTATGATTCATCATTAATTAATCACCACTAGGTCCATTTAAATTGTTACATTTTATTTGTTTTAGGTACTTGTGTCTAGGTAAACAAAATTATACTTAACTTGTGTGTAAATGCATATTCATGACCATGTTTGTAGGCATTCATTAATTTGGGAATGTGGACTATATAAATGTTTTGTCATTTCCACTAACAAATCAGTCTCTAAACGTAGGAAAGGACAATGAGTGAACCAACAAACTCGAATTCTTCCAACTCATCTAGTGGTGGAGAAAATGTTGTTCGCGATTCGCGACGACGTAAAACAAGGAAGCTTAGTCGCGCTTCAAAAGAAGAACAAATGAGGACCCATTGTCGCGAGATAGAGACACGAATCGACAATAAAATTCTAACACATGTCAAATTTAATGACATCGGTGTAGCTATTGCGCCCTACGATGATGCCCAGAGATGGTCTAGTTGGTGTGGGAAAATAGGTAGGACTCATGTGCCGCTAGACACTACGGATTGGAGGCTTCTAGACCCCGCTATTAAAAGGGGTGTGTGGAAGGAATGCAAGGTGAAGTTCACTTTTTTATCTTTTTCCATTTAGTAATACCTTATTAATAGGACTTACCATCTATACTATATCAATGTTAGCGACCCTTTGTGATCGAAGCCAAATCGTACGATCAAGTGAAGAAAAAGGCATTACAAATTGCATCAAAGTCGCATCGCGAGCATAAATATAGTCTTGCCAAGGAGTACATAAACCCAAAGGGCATAAGGTTTGGTCAACATCCTAAGGATCGTTACAATCACATTGTCCCACTCACTTGGGAGATATTCAAGGCACGATGGCTAGAAAATGATTTAAAGGTTAGTACTAACATTCAATTTGCTTAATTTATATTTTTTCCTATACACCTTTAATTGTTCCCTAAATTAGTGTATCCTTACTAACCAATAAAATTCATAAAGGGTGTGGGTGATGATAAGCGTAAAGCAGCTGCTGCTAATAATATGCCCTACACCGGTGGACGGTGTGGATATTTGGGTGTGGGGAAGAAGACATCTAAAAACAAATACGATAAAGAGGTTAAGGAACTAGTAGATGGTGGCACCCCCTAGAAGAGGCAAAAAACCAAGTCACGGCCGAAGACCCAACACAATATACTCGAGAACAGTTATTCGTGCTTGGTAGAATTAAGGCCGACGGAAAATTCTCAAGCGACGAGGCAAAGAGAATTGCCGGACGAGTGGTACGTGTTATATAAGTTTACATACTTCTCAAAACTATTAATGTTACTAAAATTAAAATAGAACGTCATAGTGTATTTAAAATACGACAACCAATTTGTTTGATTATTATTGTGAGTAGGATGAGGTAGGGCTTGAAGTTGAACAGGGTTTATTCATCCCGGTGGGAAAACATGATGTCTTGCATAGAGCACTAGGTAAGGATGAACATCCTGGAAGAGCAAAGGGGATAGGTGGATATGCGACCCAAATTGAAGCTTTTGGGATCAAACGTAGTAGCAAAAATCCTAAACCCTCTAAACTCCAAGTAGCCTTAAGCCAAGCTAAAAAATCCGAGCAAGATGTCAAGAATTTGAAAGCCATCTTAGCCAATGTTTGTGCTTTTGTGAATTATCCTATTCCCGATGATTTGTGTCTAACAAATCAAGGTAATGGACCATCATCTAGAGGCTCCCATCCATACCCGCCCCAAGCTGAGGTTGACCAACCAAATCCTTCATTCGACCACATCGACATATGCACGCCATTGGCTCCTAGCCAACCTCAAGTTGATATACAACTTCCGCAAGTTGATATACAACTTCCCAAACCAACCACAAAGGTTAGGTTATCACCCTAGTCTAAGCCTTACATTCAAATTAATTACGCTTAATCATCTACTCCTTTTTGAAAATACTATAATAACAAACTATTTTTTTTCTTGAATGTAGATTTCCCATTCTTGCAAGTTGTACGTTGTTAGAGGTAATAATTCTTAACCAATACACGTTGCTAATGGGAATTCCTATCCTCATATGACTTTGCATCACAAATCAAAAGTCCCTAAGGGTTTCGTAAGGGTATCCATAGTTGAGGTGTATGTAGAAGATGCCTTGTTGCCGGTGACTGAGGATGATGAATGCACAACAGTTGGTCAAGGTTTGGGATTTTTTTTCGTATGGCCCGCGTGGTTGGTTGTAGATGCTAATTCAACATGCATCCCCAAGAACACAAAGCAACCAATAGAGATTGCTGACCTTAATTTCCCAATCCCTAAGATTCCTCTCTCTAATGAGTGTGTGGGTTTCATGAAAGCTCTCCCGGGTTTTGTTCGCACACTATTTGACATGCTAGGTCATCATAGCCGTGAATCTGTGTACTATTTGTAGCCAATTCCAAGGTTTTTGGCGAGGCAAAGGAAGTGGTTGTTCCTTGGGAGGTTGCTTACCTTACAAAGTTGCTAAACGACAAGAGCAAAACCATTTTCATTGGGCCATACCTAGAGGGGTATGTATTTACTAATTGTTTGATTAGTAGATATTAGTTTCAACTGCACATAATCTACATAATCTATGTTATAGTCTGAGGTGCATGTTGTTTAATATATAGTTGTCATTGGAGTTTTGTTGCAATGATTCCATCATTAAAGCGTGTCTATTGGATTGATCCACTACATTTCGCTCCATCTACAAAATTCGCCGATCTATTGGAGATTGCTATGCATGCTGTGAATGACGACACACTTCTTAACTTTGAACTTATTCAAATTCAGGTTAAAATATCGACTCCTTTATTACGTATTAGCAGCTAAATACATTTACATACCATATGTTAAACTACTTCAATTTCAGCACCGCAAGCAATTGTCCAACTGGGAGTGTGGATACTACATGATGTTGTATGCCTGCGAGTGCATTGAGACCCTTACAAGTGACAATTTGGAACTACATCGCGTGAGTACTCTTACAATATGAAAGTTTCTATTTATTACCTACAAATTACCTTAGTTTGCATTAATAAATGTATCTCATTCGTAGATACTCGAGGAAAATCAATCGGCATACACTAAAAAAGAGCTAGAGTTGGAGAGAGATAGATTTGCAAAGCACTTGGTCATCGTTAGAGCTCGATTCATATCTAGACCACACGTACCACGTAAGGATGCATGTAAAACCTAAGTCGTATTTCTACATTTGTTATACATGCAAAGGATTATAATTTATGAGTTCTTTGTGTTTGCCATTTAGTGGACTACATATATCTTGCAATTGACAGGTTTAGATATGCCAATTATACTATTTGTGCGGGAAATTTACCAAAAATCAAAAATTAATGTACTAGGCTTTTTTCCTGGCGAGCTCGTTACCTTTCTCGTTAAGCACCAAATCACTTTTGCGAGTTACATGCGTACTCGCAAGTAGTCAAGCACAGGTGGCGGTTTCGCCACATAGCTCGCTAGGTTGAACTCTGTCTCACCAATATTAGGTCTAACGCCATCGCAACTTGACTCGTCAAGCCTAGTGAAATATACAAGCGAGCTCGCCACAAATCATCAGAAATCAAGCCCAATCACAGTTTACTAGCGTATTCGCAACTCTGTCGCTCGTTAGCCACTGCCTCTCCAGTCTCCGACCTTGCGAGATCGCCAGTCTACTCGTCAAGCCTGCCGAGCAAGTTAGCGAGCTCGCCAATAAACTACTAAAATCGCCTAATCTCAGATAATACGACGTCGTCTAATCATGCCTGAGAGTACACTTACGAACTCGCTACAAAATAATAAGAGATGGCGTAGGGAGCTCGCTAGGAAAGTTTTAGGCGAGCCTCAAACGACTCCGCTAGTACCCTCGTTCACTATCTAACATCTTGTCCAGGCAAACTAGTGGACTCGCAAGAATTTTACTTGCGATCGCTTGTTGGGGTCGCAACTAATCAAGTGATGCCCTAAACCCTAGAACATAAACCCTGTCTAATATGTAGTGTAGCGATCTCGCTACATAAATGTTAAGCGATTCGCCAACAGCCGTCGTAACAAGTCAGACTCACACATAATTTCAGCCTTGCATTAAAGCTGGCGAATTCGCCACTTGGTCAGTTAGGTTTTGATTTTAGTAGTTGTTGCGAGCTCGCAACACGTCATAAAGGCGGAAATGATATACTTCTAAGGTGGAAGATATGCCTTAAAACAGAAATATTTTAAGGCGGAAGAGGAACCGCCTTAAAGCTTTTTCAGGTTTTAAGGCAATACCAGAAAAGGCATTTGTCTTCTGCCTTGAAACGTGAAGGACCAACCGCCTTAAATGCTGCAAAATTGTAGTAGTGTTGAAATCAGAAGATCCCCAAATTTGATATTTATAGGTTAGCACTTGCGATATCGTAACTACCAAGACAACTTATATTCAAGTTGGTTGCGATATCGTAAGTTTCCACGCACAAAAGTAAACGACGTCGTGTAACATTCTGCTAGGGTTTAATTCTCAGCAGTAATACTAGCAATATCGCAACTAATTAAATTTATATTAAATTAATTCTCAGCAGTACTACTAGCGAACTCGCAACTAATTTTATTCATATTAACCTAGCGAGGTCGCTACTATGTCAGTCATAAGTTTTGTTGTTCTATGTGATCAATCTTTGTTGTTACGAATTCGCAAGGGTAGAGAAACTACGCTGCGAGATCGCTTCAGATTCTCTACCTAGTCTCTGTTGACTGAATACGACATGTTGCGATATCATTAGGACCACGTAAAGAGGCGCTAGTTAGTTGCGATTTCGCTTGGTGTTTTGTTACTAATAAATCATCATGTAACGTGACAGTGACGAGATCGCTATGACCACGCACTATACAAAAAGTAAATGATTTTGCTGATACGATATGGGCTCTTAGGATGAAAAATTAAAATGTAAGGGACAAGATATCAAAATAAGAAAAGCTATTCAGTAATTAAATGTGCCAAAATGGCAAACACAAGTTCATTAGAATCGAAACAAACTTGTGATATAAAAATACATAATGAAGAACAAAAAACTAATACTAGTAGATCGTTCGTTCACCGAGGACATGAAGCAGTTCCTGATCGCAAGTGCATGCATCACAGGTGATGTCCGCCGGATCAAGGGGTGCCCAGGGATCGTACCTCACCCTGTTATTGATGCCAGCATGCGGATTGCAACAGATCGGCCTCGGCCTAACTGCTCCTTCTGAGAAGTACCTGAGGTAGTGTCTTTAACCCCAAGCGTATCTCAGACCTCTTTTGACGCGTTCCCGAGCTAGACGGAGGCCCAGCTTGTCGGTTCTCTTCATGGTTGTGATCACATTCATACCTCTTTGAATGTCACCTTCGCAGATTGCAAAAACAGCCAACACATAGGTCGACGGTGTGTGACCTATTGCAGAAGCTTCGGTGAGCCACTGTCGAGCCCACTCGGTCGCTCTTCCGCTCGCGTAGCGACGAAGAACCCAGTCAAACATAACACGAATCATTATTAGATTTATCATGTCATATGGGAGGGCGTTGAATAGAGACACATCAATGGGAAGCAGAAGGCAAAGAATATGAGAATGGAGAAGGGAATGTGGGAATGAAGGCTCTAATGAGGTTCTAAATGGAGAAGGGGTTGATATTTAAAGGGGTGAGGTGCTCCATTATTCAAAAATATGTCAGAGTTCCTAGACAAAAATTAGTCATTATGGTATTAATGGAAGGAAAATATAAAGGCATTCTCACCTTTCCATGGACACCCCCATGCAAACCCCCCAAAAAAATTAATTACTGATGGAATTTCAAAGGTTTTTACTGATGTCACAGGTCAGACAAAGCCCAATACTTATACTATCACTACTTCTACAGCCCAATATACAACCAAAAGCCCTTATCCCATTACGATATCGCTAGAGAATCGCCAACTGAACTCTGTTGACTGAATACGACATGTTGCGAGATCGTTAGGACCACGTAACATATAAGCGAGTATGTGACGAATTCGCTTGGGCTGATGCTACTAATAAACGTGACACTGACGATATCGCTAGAAGCACGCACTATACCAACAGTAAATGATTTTGCTGAAAAAGTAACTCTTACGATGAAGCTAGTGATTTAGCTAGCGATTTTGCTGAAAAAATAACTCTTACGATGAAAAAGTAGAATGTAAGGGACAAGGTATCAAAACAAGAAAAGTTATTCAATAATTAAATGTGCCAAAATGGCAAACAAAAACTTATTACAATCCTAACAAATTTTAGATAAAAAACAACAGAATAAAATAAGAAAGAAACTACAACATTTCAACTCAAGAAGAACCGAGGACGTGAAGCACTTCCTGCTCGCAAGTGCATGCATCACATTCGATGTCCGCTGGATCAACCCTCGTGTAGCGACGGTACCTCAAGCCGCGATTGAGGGCAGCATGTTCCTGGCAGCATCTAGGCCTAGGCACTACTACATCTCTGAGGAACCTGTAGTAGTGCGCATTACCCCAGGCATAAGCCAAATCGGCTATGACGCGTACCCGAGCTTCCTGGAGGCCTTTCTTGTCGGTTCTCTTCATGGTGGTGATGACATTCATGCCTCTCTGAGCATCACCTTCGCAGATTGAAAATATAGCCAAGACATAGGTCGACTCTTTGTGACCTATTGCAGAAGCCTCGGTGAGCCACTGTTGAGCCGATTCGGTCGCTCTTCCGCTCACGTACCAACGAAGAACCCATTTGAATATAACACGAATCATTATAAGATGTATCATGTCATTTGGGAGGGCGCTGAAAAATGACACATCCATGGGAAGAAGAAGGCAAAGAATAGGAGAAGGGAGAAGGGAATATGGGAATGAAGGCTCTGATAGGGCTCTAAAGGGAGAAGGGGCTGGTATTTATAGGGCTGAGGTGCTACATTTGTCAAAAAAATGTGAGAGTTCCGAGACTAAAATTAGTTTTTGTTGTATTAAAAGAAGGAAAATGTAAAGGCATTCTCACCTTTTCATTGACCACATTCACACCCCCAAACAAATTAATTACTGATGGAATTTCAAAGGTTTTTACTGATGGGTTCCTAGAATGTAGCGATTTCGCTACTCGCCAAGCCTAACTATTGTTTGTGAAGTGTGTCAAGCTTTGTTGTTACGATCTCGCCAAGGTAAAGCAATCCCGCTGCGAGATCGCTAGAGAATCTCAAGCTAGGCTCTGTTGACTGAATACGACATGTTGCAAGATCGCTACTATCAGTTACACAGGTAGCGAGTTCGCTAGTAAGGCGCCAACTTGGCTCTGTTGACTGAGTACGACAAGTAGCGATCTCGCAAGTTACACGTGAACAGGAGCGAGGACGAAGCGAGATAGCTAGGAGCACGCACTATACCAAAAGTACTTGATTTTGCTGAACTGAAGTAACAACAACTCTATAAAAAATTTAATGGTCTACATCTAAAAAGAGTAAAATTCATTGACCACATTCTTGTAACCAAAACAGAATCTTTGGTGACGCGTACATAAGTGATCATAATCCAAAAACTGGTTAATATTCAAAAAAGTAAATGTTTAAACCAAACTAAACTACGAAATCACAAGCCGGCGACTAAAATATCATGCAAGTCATCAACACACATCTTGTCACTACCTTCGGCCTTCTCCCCCGAACTGTCTTCATCGTTTTGCTTGTCTTGCTCGTTCTGGCCTATTGGTTGAGCTTCAGTCTCGATGCAGGTGTTCTCTTCTTTGTCTTGTCCCGGTTCAACATCCTAGTCGGGTTCTCCGATCAGCCTCTCTTTCCTAATCATCTCATACCTCGCCGGCTCATCTTCTGCATCACAGTCACTGTCATGATGATCACCATCATCAACATCATTACTTTCCGCATCTACATCCCTTACATGAGCAGCAACAAGCTTCCCATCTGATGGCTCCTTCTCGCTGGCTGTAGGCAAATCTTGGCTAGGACCCGCGGAGTGTTTTTGCTTGGGAAATGTGGTGCAGAAATCAGGTATCTCCTCCTCATCGCTCATATCGCACTCCACTACCCCGCTGGATATCAGTTCGTTGAGCCGTTCGTTGTTAGCACATGCCCTTTTTTCGGCCATTTCAATCTCATTCAATAACTGGCCCATAGACACCACAAGCCTACCACGGGCATCAAAAACAGCATCTACACAAACACATCAAGGTTGATAAGAACAAAAACATGACAAATGAAACAACTTGAACCAACTACAGTTAATAACAAGCTAGAATCATACCTGATACTCCCAGCCTACCCCTTGCCCTTCTAGCTGCCTCTTCTGCTTCTTTCTTTCTCGCGTACTTCCCATCGGCCTTCAACTCTAACCTCTTATGCTTGAGCCACTCCTTGTCGTATTTGCCGAGCGGCATGGGATGGCCTCTTGGAAAAATACTCGCTTTCCTGATCAGAGCTACAATCAAATTTCCATACGGAAGCGCGGTGTTCTTGTGTCTGGCCATCTTCATCATTTGAGTCAGAATTGTGAAGCCGGGGTTGATTGTAAGCTTCTCCATGATATAGTAGAACACCATGAGACTGCAAACTGTGGGCTCACATGCATGCCCTAGGGACAGGACCACATTACCGCAGATTAGCTCAATAACTAATTTCTGCTCCTCGGTAAGCCTGTGGATCAGGTAATTCCTAGCTGTACCCGGCCTATCAGAAGTCCTTTTAAACCACTTCTTACCCATCTCACCGGCCTTCAACGGTTGCTTGGGGCTAACAGAAGGAAACCTCTGCTCGTAATGTACCTCGTACGGACCATCCTTTTTGGTAGGCCGCAGGTCATTATGAAACTGATAAGGACATTTCAGAACTTCATTGATGCTAAACCTATCGACAGTAAACTTAACACCCCGCACCATTGTAGTTATTTCCTCCACCCCTTCCTCTAAACCTAGGTTTGCATAAAATTGGAGAACCTCCTCATAGTAAACAGGCTCAGGCAACATAAGCAATGTATCTAGATGTTGTGCCCTAAAATGGTCTAGCACGTAATCTAGTTGCAGCGTAGGTACCACACTACTATCAAACACATTATTATCATACCTAGCTATGGCGGCGTCGTTGAAGAACTCGGGAGTGTCCTTCTCCTCACTGGAACTGTTGGGCCCTTCCCCACCATCATTTCCGGCAGCAGCGGCGGCGGCAGGGACGACTGGAACTTGCGGGGCGACTGGAACCACTTCCTAAACCTCAGGCTCCTCAGTCCGAGGCCGTTTATTTCCCACCGCCGGACCACGTCCCCGTCCACTGTCTGAGCCTCTACCACCGCGTCCCCGCGCCGCTCCTCTGGTCTTTGGCCGCATATTGTCGGAGAAGTTACAGCATCGTCGCCGGTTTTTAATTTCAGTAGGGTTTTCAATTTGGGGCTAATTAATTTTAGCCCGATCCCCTTATTTTATTTATAGTACTGTTACTTGCGATATCGCTAGTGGATACGCTTCTACATGTTGCGAGTTCGCAAGCACACACACATCTGTATGTTGCGAAGTCGTTAATATCTCGCTCAAGCCTGAGTTTCTAGTAGCGAGTCTTAAAAAGCCTCGCCAGACAAGCGTTCGAGTAGCGAACTCGCTAAAGAAGAATCATTCTAATTAGTAGCGAGATCGTAACCCAAAAAGCCTTTTTTTATTTGAACTACTAACTAGCGATATCGCAACTCCTTCATACTGGTTTTCTGGGTTATGTGGGTTTGTGGGTTTGTGGGTTTGTGGGTTTAGGGTTTAACTGTGGTAATGTGTACACTAGCGATATCGCTACTACACAAGCTAATTAGATTGTAACTAAAAAATAAACCTTTTTAATTTTTTATTAGCAATTTCACATTCTAACATATATATATATATTATATAGATGCAGTATAATACTCTATTTGTTAAATATCCATCATGATATTAACTCAGGTAGAGTACATCTTTGTACATACGTAGTATGACATAACTCTATGTAAAACATCAATAATTCGGTTTAAATTTTTAAACGCACTATCATATTCTAAAATATGTACATCTTTTATATAAACAGTATAATACTCAATTTGGAAAATATCGATCATTACATTATGTCAAGCAGAGTACATCTTAGTACATTAGCATGCAATGTTATTAAGCGATACTCGGTAGTATGATGAGTGATGACAGTTGGTGAGTGAACGTGTGCATGATACTTTGTTTAATTCAAGAATCGTGCTTGTAATCACATAAATGAGTTGTAATAAACTAAGTACCTCTAATGAAATGCACGTGAACTGCGCATATATATATATATATATATATATATATATATATATATATATATATGTAGTTCATGTGTGAAGCTCTACTATGCTGTTGTCTCTAAAGGTAAGCGATGGATAGCGTTTTCAAGTGTACACATGATGTGTAGAGTTTCTTATTGTCTTACAATTAAAGACTAAGTTTCTTAAAACTCTTTCAAATTATGTAATTGCAGATTAAGTCAACAAATCTCTATCCCGTTATACATCAGCATACGACGGAACAAATGAAAATTATTCTTACAACAGAATGATTAGTGTCTTATACCATCATTCTGTTTAAATCGTTTAAATCGTGATTTAAAAATGTATGAGTGCATTTTTTTAAAAAAAAATTATCTTAAGTAGGGTTCTAGCGAGCATCAGTAGCGAAATCGCAACATCCTAGTAACATACTTTATGTCAGCTTTTTCAGTTACGATGTCGCTAGAAGGATAAAGTAGACCATAAAAGGCAATCACATGAGCACGTAACGACCTCGTAAATGGCCACTTCAGGTGTAACGAGAGAGTTCCGATATCGCAACAATCCAAGCTTGAATAAAGTAAACACGTTATAGAACAGAAAAACACAACACTTTTGGCATCTTATCCATCACTTCTTACAGATTTCATCTCCAAAAGTTCAAACTTTTGCACATCTTCTCAAATCTCCTCAACTTTCTTCACATCAAATCTCCATTACCCATCCCATACATGTTGGACACATCAATTGTGTCAAAACAAAGTGGAACTAGCCACTAATTGCATGCAAAAGATTGGTAACTTTTGCAATAAATTCTCAACCACATTTTTCCCTATAGTTTTTGCAATTAATGTCAATCTTTATTTTTTCTTGTTCAATTTGGTAACATCCTTTGTTGTGGGTAGGAGAGGGACAAACAAGGTAGACCATCCCTAACCAAAATAATCAATTCTACCGACACAACTTTGTCATATACCAAAGGTACGATTTTTTTCATTCTTATTTGCTAAAAATTTGATTTTCTTGTACATAGTGCCTCCATTTATCATGTTATTACTAAATATCATGTCAGAAGCATGTCCTGAACGAAAATCAAGATTTTCTTTTAATGTTGTCCATAGCTTGCTTAGCCCTAAATTTTAGGATTATGAAATATAATGTTTTTACTACAAAGTACAACTTTGACTTATTAGTATTTTGTTAGTCATTAACTAATTTCAATATACAAAGGAAATCTTAATGGAGAGCCCTTCAAGTTACGTTAACTCCGACTCAAGTGGGGGGGGGGAATGTTGTTGGCGGTTCAAGTGAGGTTAGAAGACAACGAGAAGTGACTCGCACATCGAAAGAAGCTCAACCCTCACACATTGTCGCGAATTAGAGATTAGGATCGATAACAAAATACCAACAATGTCAAGTTTAATGACATTGGTGTTGCTATTTCACCCGACGATGATGCCGCGCGATGGTCGAGTTGGTGTGCTAAGACGGGTAGGATACGCACACCATTAGACACAACAGATTGGAGGCTACTAAGCATCGACATCAAAAAGGATATATGGAAGGAATACAAGGTTAGTGTGGGACTTGTTATTTTTAATTTCAATTGAAAATTGTGAGTGTGACTATTTTTATGATCACATTTGTAGCGCCCCTTTATTATCGAAGCAACATCCTATGATCAAGTGAAGAAGAAGGCTCTTCAAATCGCATCAAAAACTCATCGAGAACATAAATATACCCTTGCCAAGGATTATATCAAACCGAAGGGCACGAGGTTTGGGCAAGATCCAAGTACGCGTTACAATCACATTGTAACCCTTACTTGGGAGGCATTCAAGAAACGATGGTTAGAAAATGACGCAAAGGTTAGTTTATTTACTACATCTTGCAATAATAGCGTCATGCGAATTAGCCAAATATTTTTGTTTCGGTTAGTGCTTTATTCCTAAAATAACATAGAATTTTTAAAAGGGTTTGGGGGATAGGAAGCGCAAAGCCACTGCTGATAATGTTATGCCTTACACCGGGGGTAGGGCGGGGTACTTGGGTGTGGGGAAGAAGACCTCAAAAAAAAACATGAAACCGAGGTGAAAGAGCTTGTGGATGGGGGAATGGACGCGGAAGAGGTGAACAAGCTAGTCATTGCCGAAGACCCTACAACCTATAGTAGACAACAATTATTCGTCTTGGGTAGAATTAAAAAAGACGGGACTTTCTCAAGTGATGAGGCAAAAAGGGTGGCTAATCAAGTGGTACGCTTTACCTACTACGCCATACCATGTTCCATTTTAGTATCTACAATCACACCATCAAACACAACAATTGATGACGATAATAACTTTTAGTTTACAATACTACCTTTTTAGGACGAGGTCGAGCGTGAAGTTGAAGAAGGCTTGTTCATCCCTGTCGGTAAACACGATGTGCTACGTAGGGAACTTGGGAAGGCCGAGCATCCGGGAAGAGCTAAGGGAATTGGTGGTTATGTTACTCAAATAGAGGCGTTTGGTATCAAACGTAGTAGGAAAGACCCTAAACCATCCAAACTCCAAATAGCATTGAACCAAGCCAAAATATCCGACCAAGAAGTCAAGAAATTGAAAACAATGTTGGCCAATATATGTTCTTTTATAAAGTATCCTCTTCCATCCGATTTTTGTGACACCGATCCAATCGATGGACCCTCGTCTAGAGGTTCACATCCTTCCCCACCACAACATGAGGTTGACCAACCTATTTTTGACCAACCTATTTTTGACGAACCTATTGTTGAACCCAACAAGGAAATATGCACACCTTCGGCCCCTATCAAAGAGCAAGTTCACATACAACCATCCGATCCCAAACCAAAGGTACGTTTAATTACTTGCACCTCAATCAAATTTATAATTCTACACAACTCATGATTATTGATATTTTTTAAATATACTCTTCCTACATATGTCTAATTCGACCTAATTAAACATGCCTTATTTATATATTAGAATTCCCCTTCTTGCAAGTTGTATGCTGAATGTGGGATGAATTCTTAACCCCGCCATGTTGCAATGGGAAATTCATATCCTGACATGGCACTACATCATGAAGCCAAAGTCCCTATTGGTTTCATTAGGGTTTCTATACTACATGTGTTAGTCGAGGATGCGTTGGTACCGGTCGCGGATCAAGAGTGCACGACAATGGGTAAAGGTTTGGGCCATTTTTTTGTGTGGCCCAAATGGTTGGTCGTTGATGTGAATTCTAATTCTATCCCAATTAATAGAAACACACCTTCACCCGTCATAGACCCACTAGATTTTCCGGTAGCTAAGAAACCGATGTCGGTGAGAGAAGTTGGATTCATAAAATCACTCCCGGGATTCCTTCGCACGTTTTATGATCTGGTGGGCCACCATAGTCGGGATTCTGTTTACTATTTCTACTCCAGTAAACATGTGTTTGGCGAATCGAGGGAATTAGTCGTTCCATGGGAAGACTTTGCCCTTTTCTGGCACTATAAAACCCTTCCCGAAACAATCCTTATACTACATCTAATGTAAGCTACTTGATCTCATCTCTTCTATCGTATTGCAAGTTACAAATTATCATATACTTGTGCACTATTATACTTTCATATCCCATCTATTGTTTATTTAGGTACATGCAATGCCTTGCTCTAAACGCAAAGACTTTCATTGGTTTTTGCACCCAATATGCTTGCAAGAAATGAATGAAAGTAATCAATCACGACTTGCTTATCTCTCTAAGATCCTTAGAGACAAGACTAAGACAATTTACATAGGCCCATATCTAGAGAGGTTAGTTTTCTTTTTTACAATTGGATATTTGCATTTCGTAAACATTCTAAACTTCGAGCCGGGTTCTTACATTTTCAATTCTTAAAATATGTAGTGGCCATTGGAGTTTTGTAGCTATGATACCATCGTTGAAGCGAGTGTATTGGATGGACCCGCTACACTTTGGTCCATCTACAAAATTTGCAGATTTATTAGAGGTTGCTATGCATAGTGCACATGACGACACACTACTTCCCTTCAACCTTATGCAGATTCAGGTGACATTACAAATCCAATGCTCATTTATTTCCACTATGATTTCATTTCAAATCATTTGTTATACTTCTTCACTTTCAGCACCGAAAGGAATTGTCAAATTGGGAGTGCGGTTATTATATGATGTTGTACGCAAGAGAGTGCGTAGCTGGCCTTTTCAAGATAATTTGGAATTACATCGCGTAAGCATTCTTATAACCTACTTATTGTACCTATTACTATCTACGTTGCATTTAATAGTATTAAAAAAACATTTCATATTCTTAGATTATCGAGGAAAATCATGCACCATACACCAAGAAGGAGTTGGAGGATGGTAGAGATGCATTGGCTAGACACTTGGTCCCTATTAGATCTCGGTACATCTCTAGGCCTCACATTCCCAATAAAAGCTAGTTTCTTTTTTTTTTCAAATGGATGCATATACTTTTGAGTTCCATTACTTCCATTAGTTTATAAAGTGTGGCTTGATAGTGTTTCATGTTCATGTTTTGTGCTTAGATACCATGCATTTTGCAATTCACAGCTTAGACAATTAAAATGAAACCCAATTTTAGTGGAAATGGGTGGAAATGGCTCAAATCCTATAATTTTGCGACACTTACGAATTCCCTGCGAGATCGTTACTTCTCTCGCCCATTACATTAAAAAAGTTGCGATCATCTTGTAATATCGCTACTTCTCTCGCCAGAATTATATTTCTGAGCTTAGTTTTTGTGTCATCGCTACCCAATCGCTCATTCTTCTCTGCCTCTCCAATCTGATCTCTGCCGAGCTCGTAACCATACACGCCAAAACCAGGCGAATGTCTAGCTTACTCGTAACGTCATTTTTTTTCTCGCCCACCCAGTGCTAAAACGACGTCGTTTCATCTTAGCGAGATCAGTAGCGAATTCGTTACTATACACATAAGCGATTTCCTTACGATATCGTTACATCTCTCGAACCAACAATTTTTATTATATTTTTATAATATGATTTTTACAATTTTTATATTTTTACAATTGTTCGGTTGCGACCTCGCTACGTTGTTACTAGCGAGTAGCTAGTGGCTGTCGTAACCCGGCTCGTTTTGATTAACCCGAAATGTTTAATTTGGCTTGTAACGAGTTCGCTACTTATGACCGAGCGAATCGCCTCTATTTGTCGTAACCAGTCTCGTCAGCAGATAGATATATGACAACCTAGGCTCTCTTACGATATCGTAACTAGTATTAGCGATCCGCACGGTAGAAGTCGTAACCAGTCTCGTACACATTCATAACAGTCTAGACTTTTCAATGTAGCGAACTCGTTAGTATTTCATCTGGCGATCCGTAAGCTTCTGTCGTAACAAAACAATCAACACCATTTGTTTGGGACTAGCGTTTGCTAGTTACGGTATCGCAACGAGTCAAATCATATCATCCAGACTTGCATGCTAGCGATTTCGGAAGTATTAAGCAAGGCAGATAACCCTTCATCCAAGGCGGAAACAAACGCTTTAAACCCAAAAACATCTAAGGCGGAAGAGGAACCGCCTTAGATGATTTTTCTCATTCAAGTCACAACCAGGGAAAGCATTTGTTTTCTGCCTTAACACATGAAGGATGAACCGCGTTAAATGGCTTGATATTCTAGTAGTGTATTTCATGTAAAGTCCACATGTACTCTTAAGTTGGGTAATTTTTATGAGAAGCTTGTTTAATAAATATATTATCTAAGGAATGCTATTCATGCAAATGGTGCTAACGAGCACACTAATGAAGGTGATTATTTTACACTAAAAGATATATCACATAACTATGATCATCTTTACTCGCCCAAAATTACAAATTCTAAATTTTTTTGTATTTGCAAAGCGAGCACCATTCATTCAAATGGTACAATTTCACTGCATGCTCTAGTGGAATATAACACTGTAAGTCCAGATCTCAAGTCGATCAGACCAATTTGTTCTTAGGAGGGAGAAATGGTGTTTCTGATGTGCAGGGCAAGGATGAGACTGATATAGAGAATGAAGGATCGTCTCCGAAGAGACCGAGGTTGTCCGAAAGGGTTAATAATTAGGACAATTAGCAGTCATCAAATATTGCATTCAGTTCATGAATTTGTTTTTGGCATAAAATAAACTATATACTAATCACTTACCGAGGTGATATTTATGTGGTCACAGATTAATTTGACTGCAACTTTCGTTGAGCCTGAGATACAAGGTTGTAGGCATATGCTCAATCGGGTAGGAATTTGAAATCACGGTGATATGATTGATAGACACAAACTAGGGTATGAATCCTTGAATGATGAAGGATTAATTTTCTTTGTCAAATAGAATACTATATTCAAATAAAACCATGGTATGAATACTTGAGGATGAAGGATTAATTTGCTTAATCCATTATTATTCGTACATAATTATTCCAGGACGGATTTTTTTGTAGATAATATCCATTAAGGAACCAATTCATGATGAACATAATTTTAGTTTTTTTTTTTTTAATGGTAAGCAACCATAGGTGGAAGGATATTTATTAGATTCCCCAATCCTTTGTAGCTAATCTCCTCAAAGGGATGCAATTTGAGAGATTACAGAATAAGTTGAAAAACCTAAATTGTATCTAAAGCGCGGATACACGTTGCATCTAAACTAAAAAGTGCGATTGAATACATCTGAAACATTCTAAAGTCTAATGCCAAAAGCATCTAAAATTATCTAGCATGTAAAGCATCTATAACTTGCATCAACCCGAACCGTAAAGTCCAAATTAACCAAGTCTACTATTCTAGATTCATTCACAGAAACGCCAAGAGTAAGTTTAACTAAACTACTATGACTTGAATTTCTCCTGTCTGTTTATGGAATAGAGACTAGAAGCCGAGGGGATTTTCCATCTGTCAAGCTAATCCAGTTACAGGGGAAAACATCAACTAGGCAAAGAATATTCGATAAACTAGTCCAGATAATTATACAAAAAGACCAAAATCAAGCACATATTCCATCTGACATAAGTAAATAAAAAAGAATATAAATCATAAAACCAGTGACCGGATACACTGTTTGAAGACGGAAGGTGGCGGCAGAAGTTGGCGTGAACAGTACCCTCCGGCGCGTTGCGTCGGAATGGGCGCGTGTGACCGGCGAAGGGAAAGATCCCGATGAGACTCCGGCTAGTTCACGCCCGACTGCGCGTTACGGGCGTCTGTCCAGCACGTGTGGCGCGTGCTGCTCTTTTCCGGCCAAATCTATCCTGGATGAACACAATCCGGTCGACCCCTTGCTTTTCCGGCGTCGTGCGCAGCAGATCCGGACAGCCCGTTGACGAAGATCCTTTGACCGGCGACTGCGGCGAAGCTGTCTTTCCGGCGACCTAAAAGGGCATAGATCTGTTACGGGCTTTCACTCCTTATCGATGTCGGCACCGATCGGCGAGGGCGCTGCGATTCCGTCGTAACTGGCGGGCGGTGTTTATGGCTTCAGGTTTGGGGTAGATATAGGGGTGGCTGAGAACGGAAATAAAAAAGGTATAGGGTGGAAGGGGAGGCCAGGCGGCGGCTAGAAGATCACCGACAACGGCCCCGACCACCCCTCCGGGGAGATCTGGGTTTGGGTCGAAAAAGGGGTGCAACGGTTTATCGTGGAGAGAGAAAAAGAAAAGATGCAAACTTTTGAACATAATTTTAGTAAATATTTTGGATGATTTGAATTTCTTAACACAAATTAGACAATAATAATATTGATTAGTCTCTTTCTTATTATTCTAGCGCTGCTTGGAAAACAAACATGGTGTTTTCTTACTGAGCCACAATCTTTGGTCTCTAGAGTTTTTGCAGATAAATACTATATCCGGGAGCCAGGATTATGGAGACGTATCCGGAAAATGGTATATCGTGGCCGTGGAGGAGTATATTGAAGGGTGTAGAAGTTGTTCGACAGGGAGCCAGGAAGAAAATCCGCTCTGGTTTGAATACGAGAATATGTTATGACCCCTGGCTGCTAGGAGAAGAAAATTTCAAGGTTCAAAATCCTGTTGTTTTTCCCAGCCATATACACTTCGTGGCCGATATGATTGATCAGACTACCCGATGGTGGAATATGGACTTGTTGCACCAGTTCTTTCATAGAGATGATGTGGATCATATTCTAAAGATTAAACTGGCAAATCGTGAGTGCTTGGATCATTGGCACCGGCACTATACAACCACTTGAAAGTTTACGGTAAGATCGGCGTATCATATGCTAAGAGAGAGTCAGTCTTTGAGTACTCAGCAATAGCAGATTGATCGAGATAAAAAGAAATGGTTTTGGACAAGATTTTGGAAATTCAAGGCTCCTCAGAGAGCAAAACAGTTTGCCTGGCGGTTTATTACAGACACTCTCCCAACCATCTCTAACCTGAGAGCTAAAACTTCAAGTGTTCCATTGGAATGTCCATTTTTCCAAATAGAAGATGGATCTTCTGAACACTTATTCTTTGAGTGTGAGTTTGCCAACAGATTATGGGAGGCGGCTGGTTCATCACTCCATATCGACCGCTCGAGATGTCAGAGTGGCGAGAATTGATTCAAACGCTTGCTCACACAGTCGGAGGATGAAACAGCGGAGCTCATCCTCATGTTAAGTGAAGCTATATGGCTGCAACAAAATAATCGAACGTTTAGGGATCGGAGTGTAGAAGCGGAATTTTTAACTGTGTCTGCACGCAGAAACCTCCAACAGTTCCATGAAGCAGTTGGCTGGCCGGAACGCATCTCGGCCTACCTTGAGAAAGCCTCCTTACTGCAGCCAATACCAAGCGGTCTTCTGATTACATTTGATGCAGGTATATAAAGGATGGATGTGCGGGTTTAGCAGCTGTTGCAGTGGACGCAAATGGGCTATTCATTAAAGCCATGAGTGTGAAATGCAGAGGTGTTTCAGATCCCATATTCGCAGAAGCCATGGGCTTGGACTAGTGCTAGATTTGATGGCGGAAGAAAACCTTTGAGAGGCTACATTAGCAGGCAACTTCCTGGTAATAATCAGAGCAATTCCAGAGCTTGACCAACCCCCTGTTGAGTGTGCAAAACTGATAGGTAGGCTAAGAAGAAAGTTGGAAATTCCTGGAATGAAATTTCTTTGTTGGATACCTAGATTAAAGAACAATATAGGGCACCAACTAGCTTCCCATGCAAAAATTGGTGTGATTGCTAGAATAGTTTGGGATTATATGCCTGCTTTTACTTTGTTAAACGATTGACGTTTTCCTGAGGTTTTAAATAAAAGTGAACGAAAGTTATCAAAAGAGTAGGCAAGACTGAAAGCGTTATCGCCACCTGAAAATGTGGGAGGCGAATGAAGGAAGCGAGCTCGTAAGCTAAACAGCCTATAAACTTATCTTGTAAACGAACTCTCTGATGGAATTGATTAAATCTAATTTAGTGGAATATCAATTACCAAACCAAAGATCGCATGCATGTCATTAATATGAATCTGAGTGAGTGTTTCGAATTACCTTATAGAACAAAATAAATCTATGCGAAGCAAAGGACTTTCTTCAACCGTGTTTTTCCTTCAAGTGCAATCCACTCCGGAGACAAGAACCTCAAGTGTGATTCCTCTATAAGTATCCACACAGCACGATCAAAACGCCAACACCGTTGTCAGCTTAGAACAAATCAGCAAGCAGGACCGGTGACCGCCTTTCTTCTTCCGATTTACGATGAGGTTGTTTTATGCGAATTTCAGAGTTTATTTATTCTGCTTGTTCAACACATGAACTCTAGAATAAATTATGAATTCTGTTTAACCCAATACCATTCTATTTATATGGGTTAAACTGAATTAGTTTCCAACTTGAATTAGTCCATGTAATCTCAATCCTGTTGGATTAGATAATCCCAATCCTACTAGATTAGATAATCCTAATCCGATTGGATTCCATGACTTATCTCATATATTTACAATTAGACTCTAAGTCTAATTGGTAATCAATTTTCCTAATTTCATGCCTTGTGTGTGACCCTACAGGTTCAGTCATAATAAGCTGCTACTAGCTGATAGAAGCGGTTTCCAGCTAAACATTCTAATCACTTAAATGACTAAATTAATTATCTCGTAATTAACGTAACCTCCAACTATATTAGGAAAGTGCACATTGATTAAAGGACATAATTTCAACAATATCCCACTTGTCCTTTTAGACAAGTGTGCACTCATATTCCTTTGTCACTTAATGTCTTCATTCGAACATAAGGTAAGATAACATGTTATCCTTATCAAGTTCAAATGTATTTATCGAATTCCTGAGTGAACTGTTAAAGACAAATGATTAATCTCTAATCCATCTGAGCATGGCCATGCATTTTACAGTCTCAACTCTCCGAGAGGCCTATAAGACAACAATCTCATGTTAATGAGAGGACAATCCCAATCTTGTACATTCAAGTTTTCTCTACTTGATTCATGGCAATCCAATAGCTGTCTTTATAACCCCCTTTTACGGCAAGGCGTTTGACAGAAATTAAAATGTCCAATCAACAAGTAAACAAACAATGAATTACTCAGGTCTGAGGAATATGTTCCCATAGTCAATGGGAAATACTTATAACATTCCATATATCTTAAAGTGTTCTCATGGTGGGTCTGTCCAATACAAGTTCCCAACTTGTATCCATGCAATTGATTCAGACATCTCATGTCCTTGAGCCCAAGAAACAGAGCTATGAATCACCTTGCAAACTAGTCTTATTTAGTCATTAGTGTCCACTCTCAATGACCTGGACTAGGAACTCAAACAATTTTACATTCGAGTTCACTAAATAGAGTTTCATTATCCAAGACCTTATCTTGATAACCTATTTGGAAATATGAATTGTTTTGGACTTTCATTTAACACTAAACCAGAATTCATATATATTATAAGTGGTTTAAACTTCAATATTAATATGTGAAAAACAATCATAAATAAACATTATAGAACTAACAACAGTTATCTAAAATGTTTGATTCCCATCGCAGATGTATGCGCCTCGTGCTTAGTCTGCGTAAGCGGTTTAGTTAATGGATCAGCAACATTGTCATCCGTTCCCACCTTGAATATCGTAATTTCACCTCTTTCGATAAACTCTTGAATAATGTGAAATTTCCTGAGTACATGTTTAGTTTGATGGTGTTCCCTTGGTTCTTTAGCATGATATATGGCTCCGTTATTGTCACAATACAGAGTCAACAGATTGGCTATGCTAGGAACTACAACCAAGTTCAGCGATGAACTTCCTAATCCAATTTTCTAGCCTCAGAAGCAGCGATGTACTCAGATTCAGATGTAGTATCAGCAACAGTAATTTGCTTGGCACTTTTCCAACTAATTGCTCCTCCGTTAAGGCAGAAGACATAACCCGATTGAGACTGGGATTCATCTCTATCAGTTTGGAAGCTTGCATCAGTAAACCCATCAACAACCAACTCATCTTGCCCACCAAAAACCAGGGATAAATATTTAGTTCTCTTCAGATACTTTAGAATATTCTTGGCCACACACCAGTGCGCCTCACCTGGATTTGATTGATATCTACTTGTTAGACTTAAAGAAAATGAGATATCTGGGCGAGTACATGTCATAGCATACATGATAGATCCTATAGCTGAAGTACAGGGTATCCTACTCATTCTTTCTTGCTCATCAGGTATTTTCGGACACTGATCTTGACAAAGAATGGTGCCATGTGTAATGGGAAGAAAACCTCTTTAAGAGTTTTCCATATTGAACCTCTCAAACACCTTATCGATATAAGTGTTTTGACTAAGTCCAATCATCCTCTTAGATCTATCTCTATAGATCTTGATGCCCAATATGTACTCCATTCTCCTAAGTCCTTGATTGCGAAACACTTTCCAAGCCAAGCCTTTACAGACTTAAGCATAGGAATGTCATTTCCCATAAGCAAAATTTCATCAACATAAAGGACTAGAAACACTATCTTGCTCCCACTGACATTCTTGTACACAAGATTCCTCTACATTTCTCTGAAAGCCAAATTCCTTAATTGCTTCATCAAAACGTAGATTCCAACTCCTAGATGCTTGCTTCAGGCCATAAATAGACCTCTGAAGTTTGCATACTTTCCCAGCATTATGTTTGTCAATAAAACCCTCAGGTTGTGTCATGTACCCATCCTTTTCCAAAAATCCATTATGGAAGACGGTTTTGACATCCATTTGCCAAATCTCATAATCATAATATGCAGCAATTTCTAGGAGAATCCGAATAGACTTGAGCATTGCCACTGGAGAAAAGGTTTCATCATAATTCACCCCATGGAGTTGTCTATAACCTTTAGCCACCAGTCTAGCTTTAAAAACAGAAACATTTCTGTCTTTATCAATCTTTTTCTTAAAAATCCATTTATTACCAATGGGTTTTACCCCATCTGGTAAATCAACCAAGTTCCAAACTTGATTTTTATACATGGAGTCCATTTCAGATTTCATGGCATCGAGCCATTCTTCGGAGTCAAGGCTAATCAAAGCTTGACCGTAGGTATTAGGTTCATCGCTTTCTAAAAACATGATTTCACAGTTCCAAGTCATAATAAGTACATCAGCGTACCTTCTTGGTAGAGTTCTGTGCCTTTCAGACCTACGTAGGGGTTGAGCCTCATCAGTTGTCTCTACGACAAGATCAGGATTCATCGTAACCACTTCATTTGAAACAGGTGTTTCTGAATGGATAGATGTCTCCGACTCTGATTGTTGCTCGCCTCGAACCTCATCGAGGGCTATTTTCCTCCACTTTGTCATTTTGGAAAGATGAATTGTTTCCAAAAAGACACCTTCTCGAGCAACAAAAATTTTGTTCTCAGATCGGTTGTAGAAGTAATACCCCTTTGTCTCTTTTGGATATCCCACAAAAAGACATTTGTCAGACCTGGGTGCAGGTTTGTCTGTTATTAACCTTTTGACATATGCTTCGCAACCCCAAATCTTAAGAAAAGATAAATGAGGAACCTATCATGTCCATATCTCATATGGTGTCTTTTCCACAGCTTTTGACGGTGCCCGGTTCAGTGTTAAGGCTGCTGTAAGAAGAGCATATCCCCAAAAAGATATTGGAAGATCGGCTTGACTCATCATTGAACGAACCATATCTAATAAGGTTCTATTTCTCCTTTCAAACACACCATTTCATTGCGGTGTTCCTGGAGGAGTTAATTGTGAAAGAATTCCACAACTTTCAGATGTACAACAAATTCCTGGCTTAAATATTCGCCACCTCGATCCGATCGTAATGCTTTAATTTTCTTGCCAAGTTGATTCTCTACTTCATTTCAAAATTCCTTAAATTTCTCAAAGGATTCCGACTTGTGTTTCATTAGATGGACATATCCATATCTACTCAAGTCATCCGTGAAGGTTATGAAGTAGCTATATCCACCTCTTGCATCTAAACTCATTGGTCCACACACATCTGTATGGATTAGTTCCAATAGCTCATTTGCTCTTGCACCCATTCCATTAAATGGTGTTTTTGTCATTTTCCCCATCAAACATGATTCACAATTATCAATTGACTCCAAGTCAAAAGATTTCAGTATACCCTCTTGTTGGAGTTTCTGTATGCGTTTCGTGTTAATGTGGCCTAATCGAAAATGCCAGAGGTATGTTGGATTTGAATCATTTGTTCTAACCCTTTTAATCGTATTCACGTTAAAGACATGTTTATCATAATTAAGCAAATAAAGACCATTGTCTAATTTAGCTGAGCAATAACATATCTCATTAAAATAAATAGAACAACCCTTGTCCTTTATAATAAACTGAAAACCTTTCATGTCCAACATAGAAATAGAGATAATGTTTTTGGTTACACTTGGAACAAAATAACAATTATTTAAATCCAAAGTAAGCCCCGAAGGCAATGATAAACTATAGATTCTTATGGCTAATGCAGCAACTCTTGCTCCATTTCCCACACGTAGATCAACTTCTCCTTTCGCAAATCACCTACTTTCTCTTAGTCCCTGCACATTCGTACAAATGTGAGACCCACAACCGGTATCCAATACCCAAGAAGTAGAGTCAACAAAATGACAGTCAATAAAGACAATACCTGCAATGTCGGCGATCTTTCCCTTTTTCGTGTCCTCTATGAACTTGGGGCATTCTTTTTTCCAATGACCAGTCTCATTGCAGTAGAAGCATTGGGACTCATTAGGGTTGCAAACCTTGCGCTTCTTAGCTTGGGGTTCCATTTTAGGCGCATTGACAACTGGCTTGTCATTGCCCTTTCCCTTTTCCTTTGCAACTTGATTTCTCTTCCATGTCTTTTTGAAACCATTTCCCTTTTGCACCATGAGAACTTCTGTCTTGTTCTCATTTCCGACATTTGACTCAGCCGTTTTAAGCATCCCATGCAGCTCAGTCAAACTCTTCTCCATCCCGTTCATATTAAAATTCAACTTGAAAGCATTAAAACCATTATGAAGTGAATGGAGAATGATGTCAGTCGCCAACTCGCGGCTATAGGGAAAACCAAGTCGCTCCATGTTCTCAAATAATCTAATCATTTTCAAAACATGAGCTCCCACTGGTTTCCCTTTCTCAAGCTTACAATCGAGAATAGCCTTGTTGGTTTCAAACCTATCAATTTTGGCCTGCTCTTGAAACATATTCCTAAGCACCAAATTGATAGTGTAGGCATCCGAATTCAGAAACTGCTTTGCAAATCAGAATTCATGCTTGCCAACATAAGGCACTTGACATCAGTCGCATTGTTAACCAACCGGGTTCGTGCATCCTCGCATCATTGTTTGCACCTTCCACAAGTTCGGGGATTGGTTCATCAATCACATGCTCCCTTCTTTCTTGCATAAGGACTAACCTCAAGTTCTTTTGCCAATCAAGTAAGTTATTGCCAGTCAATTTATCTTTCTCAAGGATTGACCGTAGATTGAACGAGTTATTATTTTTATCAGCCGTGATTACTACAATGAAACAAAATGCAATAAATAAACCATTTAAATAAATAACAAGCAAGAAGTATACAAGCAAGCATACAAGTTGTTTACACATTTTATTCTTTTCCAAATTTTGTCCCCTAAATAAAATGTTACCAAGACCCTCAAAATTATAAGAACTTAAGCATGCTTTGGCTTGTCTTAAATCTGTTGATTTCAGGTAAGCAATCCCATTGCTAATAGTATCCAATACTACTCTTGGTTGATAGAGTACACATCCAATGCACACAATATCACCTTTTGTCTCAACATCCGAGGACTCCTCTGCGGATATTGATGAGCAAACCAAAACTAACATGTAGAGACCTTATTCTAGGTCTACCCGCATATGTCCCAAGATTAAAAGTGACACCATCGCTTTGGCGAAATCTATCACTTTTGATCAAAGTTTTAATGGGTGTTACTTGTTTCGGAAAGACAATATAGCTCATTATTCCTTTGGGACTATATATGGTTCATCATGTTGTTATGATTATTAGTGAACAATCGCAGAATCATTCCCATACATGAACCATTCACATGCATTTAACATATAATTCACGTAATACATGCTACATTTTTAACATACATATGCATAATCAAAGCATTTAATTAAGTCAATGAATTTCTAAAATTATCAACCTTAATTAAAATTCATGTTCATAAACTTTAATTTTGCACTTCCAAAGTCAAAATTACTCCCACTCAATTTCAGAATTATTATAAAAAATTAAAATTAAAATTAAAACCTTTTATTATATTGAACAGTTGGGCCGGTTCTGTTCAGCCCGGCCATGTATAGCCCGGCCCTGTTCGGCCCGGACAGATCTTAAGCATGTTGGGCAAATCTGGTCCAACCAGATTATTAAAATCAAAATCAGGGATGGCCTAGCCCAATGCCTAAAATTGGCCCAACAAATTAGAGTTTCTTAAACCCTAAATCTGTCCACTACTATTCATCGTTACTGTAGCGGTGTCCAGCACCTCTACATGCCGCTACCAAACCATCGGTAGTGCAATAGTAATTCCGGTGATGAACAGTAAATATAATAATAAAAAATTGAAAAATTTTGAGTGGAATAAATCAAATCAAATCATCCAATAAATTATTTGATTTAAAATTATGAACATAACATAAACACCCCTATCATGCAAATCTAATTCACATAATCATAGATCAAATTAATACATGCAAGTAGCTCATGATACCACTGATGGAATTGATTAAATCTAATTTAGCGGAATATCAATTACCAAACCAAAGATAGCAGACATGTCATTAATATGAATATGAGTGAGTGTTTAGAATTACCTTGTAGAACAGAATAAATCTGTGCGGAGCAAAGGACATTCTTCAACCGTGTTCTTCCTTCAAGTGCAATCCACTCCGGAGACAAGAATCTCAAGTGTGATTCCTCTATAAGTGATAAGCCCTAAATATACTCTTATTTTATGAAATTTGAGATCTAATTTAGGTATCATTTAGTGCAAAGTAAGGAGGTTTAAAGCTAAACTTGTGAAAGTTACATTTTAAAGAACAAGTGATGCACTAATATTTTGAAGCTTGATTTTGGATTTTTTTTTTCAAAGGAATTATAGCACACGGGTCACACCATTGGATTCCTCTCATCTAGAGCTTCGAAATGGACTATTAGAAGATGAAAATCGGATCAACGGTTAAAATGTGCGGCCCTTCACAAAAGTGCGCGGAGTGCTGCGCAGCCCGTGCACTGCATTATATAAATACCCCCTTATCTCCTCCAAGAGAGAAAACGGCCAAGACCATGTAGATCTCCATTTTTCTTCATCTTTCTTTCCCTTTTCTTCTATTCCTTTCCCTTAGATTAGTAGTTTGATTCCATGTATTGTAGTATAGCTTTGTTTGATCCTTGGGAGTATTTGAATTCATTTCCCTTGAAACTTTGAGGGCCTTGTATGCTTAAACTTTGGATTTGGATTATCATTTGATGAATTTGAATTCTTGTGCATGAATGTTGTTCAATCTTGCTTAATTTGTTATGGGTGTTGTGTTTTATATCAATTGCATGCTCCATAGTCATTAATTAGGTTAGCTTGGTTAGAGTAATTTAGTGTGATGATGATGGTGACTTAGCATAATGGTAGTGTAAAATCTAGTTGTTAGATTAATGACTATGGAAGGGGTTGAGTGATGACAAGTTCTTCCCCTTGTTGTGTGATTGTAGTTAAGGAATGCCATGATAAATATAAGTTGTTAGAAGTGGAAATCTTATGAACTTGCATGATAATCAATTACGTGTTTAGGTAAGGATTGAATGTTATCATTGGTCCCCCTAATATGTGATTGTATACTTAAGTTGAAGATTCCTTTTTAACGTATGATTGTTATCAACGAATAGTTAGATTTGTGGGTAGAACGTTATCGTTTACTCCAATATCGTTAAGTAGCAAAGTAGGAGTCGAGACATATATGCTATCATCGTCTTGGTTCTTGCTAGTTATCAAATTTCTTATTTGTATGCTCTCGCTATCGTGGGTGTGTGAGTAAGTTTGTCTCTCTCTAATCCTAATACCATTGTTTAGTTATCTATGATGCTATTATCTAGGTGAATCAACAATGAGAGCTTTTGAGTGGTTTTATCATCCTCTCTAGCTATATTCGAGAGAATATGATGCTTTCATCCTTGACAAATGGTCTAAACTTCCTTGTAATTGCATTTGCTCGGTGATAAGTCGATAGTTGGAAATTGAAGTCATTTGCCTCCCAAGGCCTCATAATCCTAGTATAATCCCCTTAGCTTAGCTAATGATAGTTTAGTTTACTTTCATAGTGTAATCAAAACCAACCTCAAAACCCCCCCTTGTTTACATTTTTTTCTATATAATATAAAAGTATGCTTATTTTCTACTTTAAAACACTCTCACAAGTCCCTTCTCCTTGTGGTTCGACCCCTACTTCCCACTATCTATTTTCTAGTAGTTAGAAGTTGTAGGTGATTTATAAATAGTATTTTGATCTCGCGGAGTCCCATTTAACGACGTGGGAAATCGCTTGTCAATAAGTATCTACACAGCACGATCAGAACGCCTACACCGTTGTCAGCTTAGTACAGATCAGCAAGCAGGACCGGCGACCGCCTTCCTTCTTCCGATTTACGATGAGGTTGTTTTATGAGAATTTCAGAGTTTCTTTATTCTGCTTGTTCAACACATGAACTCTAGAATAAATTATGACTTCTGTTTAACCCAATACCATTCTATTTATATTGGTTAAACTGAATTAGTTTCCAACCTGAATTAGTCCATGTAATCCCAATCCTGTTGGATTAGATAATCCCAATCCTAATGGATTAGATAATCCTAATCCGATTGGATTCCATGACTTATCTCGTCTATTTACAATTAGACTCTAAGTCTAATTGGTAATTAGTTTTCCTAATTTCATGCCTTGTGTGACCCTACAGGTTTAGTCATAATAAGCTGCTACTAGCTGATAGAAGCGGTTTCAGCTAAACATTCTAATCACTTAAATAACTGAATTAATTATCTCCGTAACTAACGTAACCTCCAACTATATTAAGAAAGTGCACGTTGATTAAAGGACATAATTCCAACAATCTCCCACTTGTCCTTTTAGACAAGTGTGCACTCATATTCCTTCGTCACTTAATGTCTTTATTCGAACATAAGGTAAGATAACATATGTTATCCTTATCAAGTTCAAATGCATTTCTCGAATTCCTGAGTGAACTGTTAAAGACAGATGATTAATCTCTAATCCATCTGAGCATGGCCATGCGTTTTACAGTCTCAACTCTCCGAGAGGCCTATAAGACAACAATCTCATGTTAATGAGAGGACAATCCCAATCTTGTACATTCAAGTTTTCTCTACTTGATTCATGGCAATCCAATAGCTGTCTTTATAACCCCTTTTACGGCAATGCGTTTGACAGAAATTAAAATGTCCAATCCACAAGTAAACAAACAATGAATTACTCAGGTATGAGGAATATGTTCCCATAGTCAATGAGAAATACTTATAACATTCCATATATCTTAAAGTATTCTCATGGTGGGTCTGTCCAATACAAGTTCCCAACTTGTATCCATGCAATTGATTCAGACATCTCATGTCCTTGAGGCCAAGAAACAACGCTATGAATCACCTTGCAAACTAGTCTTATTTAGTCATTAGTGTCCACTCTCAGTGACCTGGACTAGGAGGCAAACTCGTAACTGCATTTGCCTGAAAGTTATAAGAAGACGAACTCGGAACTCCACTCGCCTGTAAACAAATATCATTCAAATCATTCAAATTTGACAATATATGACCATCCTTTTTGCCATTAATACAACATGTTTCACTTTATAGTCCCAATACATACACTATGCATTGGTTAAATATATTTTATAACCTTATTAAATAAATGCTAATTAATACTTGCAGAAATTCATAAGTTGTTGAAAATACATTTTCAAACCATATTAAATAAATCCTAATTAATATTTGCACAAATTCATAATAAGGTTATGAAAATATATTTTATAACCATATTAAATATATGCTAATTAATACTTCCACAAATTCATAATAAGTGGTTTAAAATACTTACTGACAAAATGTCGTACTATGTTAGGAAATGTCTAACTTTATATATCTGGTTGAATAAATATACATGATGAAATTAATTCAAAGTCAATTATCTAGCGAGTTGAATACTTATTCGCTCTGTTTAAACAAACTAGACCATAAAAAACAATCGTTTAAACTAACGATAAGTACATTTGTTACTAAGGTCGCGAGTAAATCGATATGCGAAAGGTAAACAATATAGTGCTTTTATTTAGTCATTCGCAATTTACCCTCGAGTTCCCAATCTCAATTAGCACCCCCTAGTAAAGATGTTTCATAAAATAACTACACAGTTCTAAATGAGAACCATATTCGACACATAGACCAAAAAAAGGGATCTAGTTGCACATATAAGCGAGTCCGCCTTGTCTCTCGCCTGCAGGCGTAATGGTAGGCAAACTCGCTACCAGGCAGTGTTATTATTCACACATCGCTGGATTGAAAGGCAAATGATCAGTATATATGTGGAGGAAAAATGAAATAGTTCGATAAGTCGCCGACCCGCGCAAATTACCCATGAAATACCACTTGAATGCACTATACATACACTATACATACACTATACATCACTATACATACACTATACATACACTATACATACATGGCCCATATCATAGTTCCAAGGCCAAAGGCCAACAATTTTTTTATGCAGAAGCGAATTCACCTGGTAATTCGCCTATAAACGATGTAGTTGGCGAACTCATAAAATTGATGCCAATAAATAGTCAACTTAAACCTACAGACGCGTTCAAAATCAGATCTCCAAATTTTATAACCCTCAATTTCATCAGAAACCTCGCCAAGCTCCGATCCGCCGCCTCCGACCCGTCAATTCCACCAGGAATTCAGCGCTCTCACTGCCCAAGCTCACCCAATTTGTAAGTACTACTATCTTAGATCTTATTCAACATTATTTTGGGTTTTTATCCTTGCTTATCCATTGGTTGTTTAAGAGATTAGCTTTCAATCTATGTATGATGTTGAATGTTTTTGTTTCACGGGTTCAATCATAGATTAAGGTTTCCATCTGTTGTTAGGTACTTTAGGCAATCTCAATCATGCCTCCAAAAGGTAAGGGTAAGAAGGTTGTTGCACAATCGACCGAGCCTATTAAGTACGATAAGGCTAAGTTTGTTAGTGAACAAGTTTATCAAAAGTACTGTAGTCTTATTGACGCCAAGGCTGTCGTGAACGAGTTGTTAGTGTTGGATGCCAGTCAGGTGGAAGACATAGGGTTGAAAGAGATTTGGTAACTTCTTGAACATCAAGAAGCTCACAAGTTGATGATGGTGAATGAGCTGGGTTATCTGGAGGAGACTATGCAGTTCTACGCTAATTGGCGAAAGTGTGGTGATGTGTGGAGGACCAGGGTAAACAAGAAGGATTACGATGGAAGTCCCAAACTATTCAATGAAGCCCCCGGTGTTGAGTTCGAGGACGAGGATAAACCTATGGACCTATACGCAAGGGGAGACTTTCCTAGTGAGTTGCTCGTTTCCCACGCGAAGCTGAAGGAATATGGCTTGACACGCTTTGGTCGAGATGAGGTTGAACTTGGAACGCCGAAAGAGTACAAGATATACAAGCTCACCCCTGAGAGGAGGATATTGTATGAGATGGTTGCTACAAATCTTGTGCCTAAAGGTGGGTGGTTGGCCGAACCAAACTACACGACTTTGATCGAGTACTACATGGTGGCCGAGGAAGTCATGATTAACATTGGATATTCCATTTTCCAACACATGAAGAAGAGCGTGGTAGAAAACAACATGGTTTTGAAGAAATTGCCATGTGCAAACTTCATAACAAAATTCCTCCGCCGCAAGCATCCAAAGATGAAGTTCTCCAACAGCGAGAAGCCGTGTGAGTACTACACTAAGGAGTACTACCAGAAAAAGAAGTGGGAATTGGTTGGGTTGACTTGGCAAGAGAAGGGGGAGAAGGACGTGCCGGCGGAGCCAGAACCAAATGGAGGTAAATAGTTTTTATTCGTTTTTTTTTACTTGTGATGATAGTTTACTTTCGACCAAAACTTGACATTCTTCAATGTCTATCATTTACTAGCACCAAGATAAGCCTATTATCAGGGTCTTGAGGACTCTGTGTTCTCGATGATGACCGATATTGCTAAGGTCCAAGAGGCAGGCTGGGAGAACCGCCGCATTTTTTGGAGTTTTTGTAAAGACTTTCTCCGCGCAAATCCACAGCAAGCCACACCAGAGAACCAGGAAGGCGCATCCAATGAGAACTCTACCTAGACGTGTTGAATTAGTCTAGGAATTTAATTTCCATTGTAATGCTACAGTTTTACAAATTTGAATCTTAGCCTACTTGTGACAATCTTATAATTAATTTGATTAATGTTTTGTTCTTGAATCAAATTGTGTTATCACAAATATTGAGGTATATGGTTCATGTGTAAAAAAAAAAAAGAGGAATTAGTCTTGTAGTTTATAGTTTAACTAGTCTTGGTAGCGAATCTGTAACCAATTTTGCCTGTAAGAGTCAAAAGGAAGCGAGTTCGCCTCTGAATTCGACTGGATGGACAGAGAGTAACAGGCGTGCCACTCAGCAAACTCGCCACCTGTAGGCGAAACTGGTTACGAGATCGCCAGAAAGTAATCTCCAACCATTGTAGAAATATTACACAGAACGACGTAGTTTTACTTCAGGCGAGTGAAGAAGCGAGTTCGCTCAGATAGATTCTTCATGGAAAATTTAAGAAGCGATACCTTATTTGGGCTCGCCTATGCTATGGTTTCAAAATGTCGAAAAATTCAAACATGACTACTCAGTCCCTCCCATTAAAAAACAGAAACATGAATATCTAATAATTGATTGTTGTCTACAAAGTTGTCATGAATTCTTGGGTTGATTCCTCTTCCGCATCGTTGGCTTCCCGGCATCGGTGATCCAAATGCCCTCCATGTGATCGTTCCGCGAAAAAAACTTTTCAAACTCGCCTCATCTTCAGTTAATGTTTCGTTCGGCTCTAAACCCAGAAGGTCCCTAATATCTGTAGCAAAGTTGTAATCCTCATCGTTGCCATTGTGAAGAAGCGCCTGCTTACCATTCACCACAACCTCCCACCTATTATCCTGTGGATCCTTCACATAATACACTTGGTGCACTTGTGACGCCATGATAAACGAATCACCTTCAGAGCCAAGAATGTTGCGATTCACCAGGGTTGTACCCTAATCCTCTTTCTGCACCCCGCCACTTTCCTTCACCAATTCACACTTGAACACTGAAAGTGTGGCACTAATAAAGTCAATCTCCCATATGTCGGTGATGGTCCCGTAGTATGCATCACATCCATGAATGTTGGTCTCGCCCGGTACTACCACACTGTTGTTCTGTTAGTCAACTTCTCATCCGACCATTTAGTACCAAAAGTGTAACTGTTCATGGCGTACCCGCCAAACGAGGAAACAGTTCCTAGCGGCCTTCTGCATAACACCTTGACAATATCAGGATGGTCCCCTGCCAGAACATGAGCTTGCAGCCACCTAACGAAATTGGCACAATGCTTCTCTAGGATCCTAGAGTCACCGAAGGCCATGCATTTGAGACTCTAATCTCCTCCATGTGTACGTCAACATAAGGGGTCACCTACGCGTGCTTCTGAGGATATACAAATGGACTACATCTATGTCTGACGCGGTAGGACTGAACAAACTATGATGCTTAAGACCGTGCTCTTCCAATCTCCCATCGTGTCTAGCGTTTGGTATCCTCACTGTGGCAACATCTTTCATATAGTTAGTATAGAACTCAATAACCTCTTCTACAACATACCTTTGAACTATACTAGCATCAGGCCTATATCTGTTCTTCACAAAATGCTTAAATATCGTCATGTACCGCTCAAATGGATACATCCATCTCAAGTAAACGGGGCCACCGAATTTTACCTCCCTCACCAAATGGACTATCACGTGGATCATGATGTAGAAAACGAAGGGGGGGAGTACATCTCCATCCTTCACAGAACTTCCACCACCATTTCTAGCAACTCATCCAGCTTCCGCCTGCTCACTTTCTTACGACATATGCACTTAAAAAAGTAACATAGCTTCGATATTGCCTTCCTCACGTGTCGAGGCAACGATCCTCGTAAAGCAATTACATTAAGCTCCTGCATAAGATTATGACAGTTGTGCGACTTCATTCTCGCCAACTTCAATTCTTTAGTATTCACACAGCTACGAATGTTCGAAGAGTAACCTGATGGAACCTTAACAGACTTCAGAGCATTACAGTAATGCTTCTTCTCCTCTGTTGACATGGTGTAACAAGTAGGAGGTAAATAAGATTTACCTTCTTCCTCTATGGGGCAAGAGATGAACGAATTCCGAGCTGTACAAAATCTTTCCGTGCTTCAAGACCGTCATTTGTCTTTCCAGGAGTATTCGTCAGTGTACCTACAAGTGCTTCACATACGTTCTTCTCAATATGCATCACATCGAGACAGTGACGTACGTCCAAATGCTTCTAGTAAGATAGTTTGAAGAAGATCGAACACTTCTTCAAACTGCTATTCGATGCCTTCTTCTTCTTTCCCTTACCAAATTCATGATCCATCCCAGTAACCTTTTCTAGAACCTCTGATCCAGTTAAAGGGATTGGGGCGGGATCATGCTCTTCTCTCCCGTTGAACTAATTCGCTCGCCTCCAAGGATGTCCCGTCGGAAGAAATCTTCCATGCCCGAGATACACTAGCTTACCACCGTGTTTCAATTGACAATAATAAGTCTTGCTCTCACATATGAGACATGCAAAGTAACCTTTCACTGAATAACCACCCAAGTTACCTAATGCTGGAAAGTCATTTATACTCCACAACAACATTCCTTTCAGTTCAAACTTCTCATCACCTCGACTGCCATCAGGTATCCAGACACCAACATCGAATAACTTCTGCAAATCTTCGATCAAAGGCGCTAGGTACACGTCAATATCGTTGCCCGATTTCTTGGGACCATCATGGACAATAACACATACTTACGTTTCATCATCAACCACGATGGCAGATTGTATATCACAACCATAACTGGCAAAGAACTGTGGGTGCTAGAAATGTTACCAAAGGGGTTCATGCCATCAGAGGATAAGCCTAACCTCACATTCCTAGGCTCTTTAGCAAATTCAGGGTACCGCTCATCCATTTTTTTCCACTGATCTCCATCTGAGGCATATGAAATAATATCATGGTCCTCCCTAACCCTATCTGCATGCCATGTTAGCAACTTTGTATCATCGGGATTCGCAAACAACCTCTTCAGTTGAGGAATCAGTGAAAGGTAATACATTACTTTAATCGGTGTTTTACATCTAGACGGTGTCACATTCTCGCCACAAACCTCTACGGTCCCCAACTTTGACTTGTACTGAGACTCATTGCATACTCGGCATGTATCCTTGTCTTTGTCACCTCTCATGTACAACATACAATCGTTAGGGCATGCATGGATCTTCTGCATCTCCATTCCCATAGGACATAATATCTTCTTTGCAGCATATACTTGATCAGGGCACAAGTTGTCAGAGGGTAGCAACTCTTTCACCAACTCTAACAATTCACTCATCCCCTTGTTAGATATTCCATGTCGAGCCTTTGAATTCATCAACAACAACGTAGAACCAAGAAATGAATGTTTACAAACCTTGTACAATGGTTTCTCTTTGTCATTAAACATCACCGCTAACATGCTCGGCTATCCCACCCAATCCATAGCCACGTCTTCCACCATTTCATCAAGACAACCATCATAACATAATTCTTCCGAGTCAAGCCTAACATCAAACTCTGCATCGTTATGACTTGCACCCTCTCCCATTCCAAACCCATTTTGTATATGTAGGATCAAAACCTCTACAAATCAAATGTTTTCGCACTACCACTACATCCTCATAGATCGCGTTGTTAAGGAAATCTTTGCAAGGACATCTTAGCCTGCCCATTTTCTTTTCTACAAAATCCCTCCAACCAAAATGAATAAATTCTTTGATCAACTCCGTATAACCTTTTGAAAGACGCTTATTCTCCAACATGATTTCACTATGACCCATACTTAACACGATACTATCAACAACGGTTTTGCTAGAATCACTCAAAAAATCACCAAACTTAGAACCCTAACAAACTATACAAAACCATACAAACAAGCACACACACATGTCACAAACAAGTTTTCCCATTCCAAAACCAATCAATAAGAATTCACAAGCACATACCTTTGCAATGATGGGCAAAATCAAGGACTGAAAATGTGAGCAATCTTGGAGAAAAAACACAAGGAGAGTCCTCTTATATTGTTCTTTATTTTTCTTCCCGCAAAAAATCAGCTTTTATATGCCCAGTAAAAAACATGCTTACGAACTCGCTACACTATTCGCCAGTACTGCTGAACTTTATCGGATTTCGTAACAACAGCCGCCTGTATACTTACATACAAGCGATTTCGCTAGTAACATTTCGCCTGCTGGCGTTCATAACAGGCGAACTCGCTAACAGACAAGCTTCCAACAACTACTGGCGAACAACTTTTCCAACCTCTACTGGGTGCTACAGGCGAGATCGCTTCCTTGGTCGCTCCTTAGCAAATTTGGATGCGATATCGCCTGGCCTTCAACATTTTAAGGCATTTTCAAAAACACCGTCTATTCAACTGTAAACCACCTTGTTTAATTTTCTGCCCTATGTGAGAGGAGGTAAAATTCGGCCATGCTAAACTACAGATTCCTTAACTCCTTATAATGAAAATAATTTAACTAGAAGTGTATGCCACAATTAATTATATAAATGATACATCTAATCCTATTAGTGTTCTAATATAACTATTATTAATCCTTAGCTTTAGAAACATGAATATAAATCCTGCAGGATGACTTCTTATTAGAGGAAAATACATTCGTTTATCCCAACATCATTTTCTTTTATTTATTTAATACCATGAAATACCTCACTATTTTGACAAGTCTGCAACTTTATATTCCTTATAACTCCAACCTAATAAGATTACTTAGTTAGTACTATATAGTTAATATATTGACCTCAAAAGTTTGAAACAATGAGACAGCATCATACACCAAAATCTGAATTGTATATCTCACTCGAGTCATTATTTCAACAAGAAAATCCCATTTTTGACTTAGAAAGGCAACCAACCAATTCTCAGAAAACCTATGCAAGTTATCAATATACATATCACAGCAAATGTACAAGAACACTGGTATAAATTCCATAAACTCCTAATAGCCAACCTACTTGATTAAAATCTCAATCTATAGCGTTAATACTCGAAGAAATCAATGAAACTAAAACTCAAAAATTCAGGGAAACTGCTCCTAACCCACTACTGGGTAATCAGAAGCTATACAGAAAAGGAACGCAATTTGGGATTAGGAGATACCTTTCTCCCGATCGAACTAGGGTGAATTCTTTCTGATTATAATTGATCTCCTCCGACTCCGACTTGTCTGAGATCCTTTTCAACTCAGTTTTGTGTGGATATGTATTAAAACTCTCCCTATGTGATGACTCACCCCTCTTGGCCTATATTTCTTCCACGTAACTCCATTATTTGGGTTTAAGTCTAACACATGTAAATAGCTTTCCCTGGTGATAAGATTTCCTTATTTTATTCCATCTTAATTACTATCATTATATATTTTAGTACAAGACCTAAGGTAATAATAATAAGAGTAGTGGTGATATTAACTTATAATAAATTAATATATTAAAATTAAAATAATACAGTTGAGTCAATGATTAAACTTAATTTATCTAATACCTCACAACAGTTCTTCATAGTTTAGACCATTTGTCAAAGATGAAAGCATCATATTCTCTCGATTGTAGCTAAGGATGACGATAACATCATTCATAAGCTCCCATTATTGATTCACCTAGACGAGAGCGTCATAGATAACTCGACAATGGTGTTAAGGTCGTGGAGATGACAAACTTACTCATACCCAACGAAAGCGCGAGATATTAACAAGACATTTGAAAACTAGAAAGAACTAAGACCATGATAACAAATATATGTCTCAAATCTTTCTTTGCTACTTCATGACATTGGAGCGAACGATTGCGTTCCACCCACGAATCTAGCTAATTGTTATAATCAATCATACGCTAGAGAGAACCCTCGACCCTATTGCACAATCACACATAAAGTAAATCAACGAAAGCGTTGAATCACAACTTACACACATGATTGGTTCATCATTCATCATAAGACTCTCAAATATAGCAACTTTCATTTATCATTGCATTACTTAACTACAATCACACAAACAAGGGGAGAATTTGTCATCACTCAACCACTTCCATAGTCATTAATCTAACAACTAGATATTACACTGCCATTACACTAAGTACCATCACCATGCTATGCTATATTACTCTGACTACACTACTCTAATTAATGACTATGAAGCATGCAATTGATATAAAACACAAATCCCATAACAAATTAAGCAAGATTGAACGATATTTATGCACAAGAATTCAAGTTAATCAAATGATAATCATAACCCAAAGTTTAAGCATACAACACCCTCAAAGTTTCAAGGGGAAGTGAATTCGAATGCTCCCAAGGATCAAACTAAGCTATACTACAATACATGAAATCAAACTACTAATCTAATGGAATTAGAAGCAAAGAAATGGAAAAGAAGATGAAGATTTAGGGGTTCTATATCATGGTGGCCGTCCTCCAAATGGGGGGAGATAAGGGGGTACTTATAGCCCCAAAATTCAGCTCAAGGAGGCAAGGAGGCCGCTGGCTTAGCGACACTTTTTAGCGATACTTTCTTCTGTCAGTATTATGGCGATGCTTCTAGGCAGTAACGACACTTTCTTCATCTTGACAGACAATTCCTTCAAACTCGAGCGATACTTTTATGGGCACGAGCGACGCTTTTCTGGGCACGAGCGACGTTTTTCTAGGCACGAGCGACGCTTCTCTGGGCAGCTTTTACCACCTAAGGAAAGGTGGCCTTCACACCACTTCTATGACCAATTCATAAACTTCTTTGCATCGAATCTTTGACTCTTTGGCATGATCATAGAAGGTCTTCAACTCTTTTCATCCAAGTACTCATTAGAAGTGCAAATTAAGATTAAATTGCACAACATTCATTCCTAAACTACTATGGATGATTTACTCTAAAATTCTAGACTTTGATACAACATATTATCCAAACTAGTTTTCAAATGCTATAGAACAAGAGTATATTTACGGATTATCAGTAGCATCAATATTAACATCACCTTTATCCTTATTTGATAAACCAGATGATGAAGCCCTTTGTGTAAAGTTTTGATCATTATTCACGGGCTTCCAAAAATTTGGTCCTTGCCTCATAGCAGGGCCAGATTTGCAAACTAAATCATTGTGACCAAGTTTCATACACTTTTTGCAATAATCAGGTACTCCTTCATATTCTACATACTTTCAAAATCCTTTACTTCTATAATTGATCCATATTCTCTCACATAAAGGTTTTGCAACATCAAGTTCAACACATACTTTCGCTACATGGGGTCTAGTCTTATATATAGTTGCTAAACCAATTTTAACAAGAGGACCTATGAGATTCCCAGAGATAGCATAATATTTTTATCAAACAGTTGGTGAGGGAAGCCATAGAAACATACCCAAACTGGAACGAGGGATGATTCAGCTTCAGGATTGAAGTCTACGCTCTATTCGGTGATCCTTATTGAATAGAAGCCGAAATTTCACACCTTGTGCATCCAACACCATCTGGGGACGAGATCTGGAGAAACTTCTGACCATTATGTATCTCAAATATGCCTCCATTTTATCACACTCCTCCTCGGAGAAGTGGATCCCTGATTCCCCCAAGTGATCTACACGCTGCTTTGGATTGAAGGGCACTCTAGAATCAGCAACATGAGAATGAATGATTAGATCTAAGGTAGAAGATGGATGGGTATTTAGGATTTGTGCATATGACATAGAAGAGGCACTTGATCGCCAGTGGGCGGCTCCACCATGGCGGCACCTATTAAATTAAAGGGGAGAGTATGAGAGAGATGAGAGAATCAAATCGCCAAAATCGACAGTCCGAAGAAAAATGGTCCCATACATGCAAATGAAGTGTGGTATAAGAATTGGAGTTTGTTGTCATTTTTAACTATATTATGGCTTCCAACAGTTCTTCTATCTCATACTCATAGAGATAGTTTAGAGTAGCTGTAGGGCTTGCATAAGAGTTAGTACCTAATGTAATGTAGAATGACCCACCAATTAATAATTGTCATTTCTTCTTTTCCTTTTATACATTCAAATTAGGATATTGTAATAATCATCTGGTTATTTTCAAGTGTGAAAAATATCGTAAAAGATATGTATTCAAAATCAATTTAAATTGAAATCATTATCACATACACAAATAAATATTCAAAACATATATAGTTCATATAAATACATATCTATGGATCATCTCATCCAAACCAAATTAAATATAAATAAATATATTAAAATCACCTCCACCATACTCGAATATAATTTCACAAAATAAATCACTTGATTAAATTATAAAATTTATAAAACAAAAATAATAGAATAATTTTTAAAATGGAAGGATTCAGTTCAAGAAATTCGAGATTCAATCCATCGACGCTCCGAGATTCGAGATCGGGACATTCATCATCAACTTCGAGAAGACAAAGATATTCCCGAACGTTTTAGAAATAAATATCTATTTTTTTATTAAAGATTTTGATTATGACATTATTATTCATATGTTTTCAATAAAATAAATTTTATATGTAATATTATTTTAGATAAAAGAAGCATAGTTGTTTTATATATATTTATCTACACCATTTAGTTTAGTTTATTTTAAATATTTAAATTCAATAAAAAAAATTGAGGAACAATTCAATAAAAAACTAACTTAATGTTAATTCTATTTTCAATACTCACTATAGTTCTTATTTAAGGGCTTAGTTATAGCTAAAATGTAAATTGGAATTTAAAGATTAATGGCTTCTTCTCCCATCGTATTTGTTTACAACTTAAATGAAGTGAATATTAATTATGCATTAAAAAAAGTAGTGATAATGTAATTAAATTGAGCCAAACTTTTTAAATTATAAATGTGTATAAAGTGATACATTAATTATCATTTCAACTAAGAGTTTGTCTCTGATCCACCTTGTTTTACAAAATAGAACCGACTTGATCAACTGAATAGAAGTGAATAATAGTAATTAGTATACCTAGGAGTGAATTGCAAAAAAGGTGTTCAAACTATACAAAAGTCAACATTGTATTGTATTATAGTTAGTGCAAAGAAATTGACTACTGCGGGCGATTCCACACTCACTATGTGTACCTCCATCAACTCCGTTCCGGTGATTTAGCTTATTCCGAGCAAATCTGCTCGTCACGATGACGAAAAAAAGAGATCAAGGGATGCTACCAGGGTCAGCAAATGGGAAAAAGAAACTGCAGTTACTGCGATCGATTTAAGAGGATGAAGAGGCCTACACCGCTCAATCGGAGGCAGAAGGGGTTGAATTTGAAGATGAATTACATGGTTCAGCACCGGTTACGCCATGGGTCGGTCCGATTCGTGGTGAAATTGGGAGCAGTACTATGGGAAACAAATTTGGGGCTGGCCCTAGATCAGACGGACGGAAATTTGAGGTGCGGTCAACGAGGGGCTTGAGTTTGGGGGAAGAATCAGAGGTCCGTGAGAAGGAACAGATGAAGAAGGACCCGCCGAAATGGAAGATTCTGGTTGATGAGGAGGAGTTGCAATTTTACCCCACCCAGGAAATTGATAGAGTGCGGGTTGCAATCCTCCTAAAGGAGGAAGTGGAGCTGAGTATGCAAGAATGGGAGAATGTTGCAGTGTGTAAAGTGTTTGGAGGATGCCCTCCTTTCCCCATGATGGAAGCTTTCCTCAAGCGAACATGGCGCGAGTATTCCCTCAGACATGTGTGGATGATGAGTCCGGGTATATTCTTGGCTAAATTTGGTTGCACTACTGATCGTAATGCTGGTGTAGATAGAGGCGTTATGCTCTTTGATAACAAACCAGTCATAGTGCATAAATGGACTAAAACCTTGGATCTCACAATTCCTACTTCAGTACCTGTTTGGGTTAGGTTGTATGGTCTCAATGTGCTCTACTGGACTAATAGCCTACTCAGTAGAATAACAAGTGCTATTGGTAGGCCTATTAAGGTAGACAATGAAACCAAAAACCTGGAGAGGGTGGGATTTTCTAGCATTCTTGTTGATGTCAATTTAGGTGGAGATCCACCACAGATAGTGACCTTTTTGAATGAAGAGGGAGTACTCATTCATCAAGAGGTGAACTATGAATGGCTACCTGTGTAATGTTCAGAATGCAGGATGTATGGGCATAAGCTGGAGCATTGTAGAAGGAGATTGAAGAGACTGGCCCAACCTGTGAAACAAGTTTACATGGCTAAGAAACCACAGGCTGGTTTGAAATATGTCCCAAAGGAAAAGTTGGAGGTTACTGTGGCTCATAAAGGCTCTTAACAACCTGGGGGGATAGTACTGGAGGCACAGAAGATGAAAGAGAGACAGGGAGGCATGGAGAACAAGGGAGAGACTGCAGACTCAGCTTTTGCAGAAGAGAAGCAAGATTTCAATGTGGTGTGTAGAAGGAAAAGGGCCTCTTGGAGTAAGGCAGCAGGGGCAGAGAGTTTTGGAAACAGTAGCTACTATGCAATCCTATCTGAACCACCTGATGGGAAGTAAGCTACTTTCATGGAATGTGAGGGGTCTAAATAAAGGGGGAAGGCAGAAGCAGTTAAGGGATTTCTGACTTGTACATAAAATTGGTTTCTTTAGTTTAGTTGAGACAAAAATCAAAATGCAAAAAATAGAGGGAGTATGGAAGAAGATTGGCCTGAAGTGGGAGTTACTTACCAACTGTGATGTGGTGGATAGGGCAAGAATCTGGATTGGATGGAGACCAGATAGAGCTGGCAAACGGGTCAGGTTGGCGGGTTCGTGTCGGCGGGTTGGCGGGTTTGAAATGCTAAACCCAAACCAACCCAATAATATTTCGGGTCACAAAACATTGACCCAAATCCGACCCATTAAAAATCCGGGTTACCCAAACCCAACCCGTGAAACCTATTTATTAATAACGGGACTGAATATCTAAATTTTAAAATTTATGCTGCTCAAATGATAATTTCATATGGAAACTAAATCAAGAATTACAAAATTAACTCTCAGTTTCATCATAAATTTGTTGGATAATCTCCATGATGTTGGCATTTGAGCATTTGTTTGTATTTGTAAAGGCAATTTCAATCATTTGCATAATTACACCGTAAATAAATGGGTCAAACAGGTTACCCATTTAACCCACGGGTTTGACCTGAACCTAACTCATTTATTTTTTGGGTCACTCGTATCTAACCCAATATAGACCCATGTCATGTTTCGTGTCAACCCAAACCCACTAAATTCGTGTTCGGTTCAGGTCGGATTTTCGTGTCGTGTTCCAAATTGCCAGCCCTAACCAGATTATTTTGAAGTGAGTTTGCTTGACATGAGGGACCAATGGATGCATGTTGAATGCCTGGTTAAGGAATTTAACATTAAATGCCTTGTCATAGTAGTTTATGGGCATAATCAGAGAGAAAATAGAGTGTTACTTTGGGAGAAATTGAAAAGTATGGATCACCAGAATCTCTCTTCGTTGATACTTGGAGACTTCAATTCTCCTCTGCATTTGGTTGATAGGGAAGGGGGGATCCCTGTCTAAGTGGAGGAGATAGTGACTTTAGTGAGGCAGTGAAACATTTGAGACTACAGGAGCTAAAAACTATTGGTGATGATTTCACTTGGAGCAAAAGAAGAATTGGGGAGGAAAGAGTTAACAATAAGATTGATAGAGGCTTAGTGAATGGAAAGTGGATAAGTCAGCTTTTGAATTCCAAGTGCCTAATGAAACTGCATGCTGCTTCTGATCACTTCCCTCTGATAGTGATGTTGGAGAAGAGTGTAGTTACTGTTGACAGACCTTTTAAGTTCTATAACATGTGGTGTCAATCACCTCAGTTCCAGACTTTAATTGGCCAAGTATGGAGAAAGGGTCAAGTACACTTGTTGAGTTTTTTGAGGAACTTACAAGGCTCCAGGGGCCACTCTGAAAACTAAACAAGAGAGAATTTGATCATATTCAGGAGGCAGTGGTCAAAGCCAAAGAGGAATTGGAGAGTACACAGTCTGCTCTACTTAGAGATCCTATGAACATTGAGCTGCAGCAGATGGAGCATGGTATAAGGAAGGAGGTGGAGAAACTGGAGGATGCTGAGATGGCCTTTCTGCAGCAAAAAACAAAGATGAAATGGTTAAATGAGGGACACAAGCCCACCAAGGTGTTTTATGCAGTTATGAGACACGGGCAGTATCATAACCATATAGTGAGCCTTAGCAATGGGACCAGGATGATCTTTGGTGAGGAGGAATTGGAATCTCATTTGCTGGACCATTTTAGAGGCCAATTTGGGGTCAATATTCAGCCAGAACTACCCATAAACCTTAATATCACCAAGCAGGGAGCAGTGTTAACAATGGAGCAACAAGCTGGCCTGATCAAGTCCTTTTCAGAGGAGGATATCAGAAAGGCACTCAATGGTATTCAGAATGACAAGAGCCTAGGTTCAGATGGGTACTCCAGTAAATTTTTTAAGCAATGTTGGGGCACCATTGGTGGGGATTTCTCAAGGGCAGTCAAGAATTTCTTTGAGGGTGGAGATTTACCAGAAGACTTCAACAAGGCTGTGCTTACCCTAATCCCAAAAGTCCCACAACCCTAGACTGCAGCTGATTACAGGCCAATATCCTGCTGCTCTGTCCTTTACAAAGTAATTACAAAGTTGTTGTGTGCTAGGATGGGGAGAATTCTGCCAGAAATAGTCCAAGCCAACCAAAGTTCTTTTATCAAAGGAAGAATGATATCACATAACATCTTGTTGGCTCAAGAACTACTGCACAGGTATAATCATAATCAGATGACCCCTAGCTGTGTGTTACAAATAGGTGTGCAGAGGGCTTTTGATACAGTGAGTTGGGATTTTCTTTTGAACTGGCTACAGGCCTTACAATTCCCCAACATCTTTATTTGGTGGGTGAAAAGGTGCCTCACAAGCTCAACTTTTTACGTAGCACTGAATGGCAGACATACCCAAAGTTTCCCAGGTAAGAGAGGTGTAAAGCAGGGGGATCCTTTTTTCCCTCTTCTCTTTGTGGTCTGTATGGAATACCTCACCAGACTACTGCAGCTGGAATTTGAAGATAAGAGGATTGGGTATCACCAAAAATGTAGCAGAGTGAAAGTGCAGTGTTTGCTATTTGCTGATGACTTATTGATTTTCAGTAGGCCAGATGAGATGTCAATGAAGGGAGTGAAGACAACATTACATCAGTTTCAGCAGATCACTGGATTGGGAATTAATGCCAAGAAGTCTAAAGTGGTATTCTCTCAAATGAATGTCACTGATAAAGCTTTTCTGGCAGATATATTGCAGTTGTCCTTGGGTTCCCTACCACTGAAATACTTGGGCCTGCCCATTTTAGGTATAAGGTGGGACAAAGCTTCTTGTGCTGCTTTGTTGGAGAAGATAGCTGCTAGACTTAGAGTTTGGAACTCTATGAGTCTTTCATATGCAGGTTGAATCCAATTGGTTAACACTACTCTTTTGAGCATCACTAGTTACTGGGGCTCAGTGTTTCAAATTTCAGCTGGGGTGTGCATCAAGACATCAAAAAAATGTGTAGAGACTATATATGGGGCAGAGAGGAGTGAAAGAAGGGCTTTTATCCTGTGGCCTGGGATACTATGACTAGAGCGAGTTTGGAGGATGGGGAATTAGAGATACAGCCTTGTGGAACATTTCCATGATGTGTAAACATGTTTGGGATGTTGTATGGAAGAAGGATGTCCTCTGGATACAATGGATCAGTGCTTACTACTTGAAGGGGCAGGCCTTCTCCACTACAGCAGCTAGAGAAGGCCAGAGCTGGTGTTGGAAGAGGGTACTCAGGATCAGGGGGAGAGTTTGGGAACGCTTGCCCAAATGTCTGAACAAGTCAGGAATATTTAAGCCATCCATGGCTTATACTATACTGAAAGGGATGGCAGATGCTGACAGATTGTCATCTGTAATATGGGACAAAGCATTGCAACCCAAGCATTGCTTCTTCTTATGGATGTTGTTGAAACACAAACTACCCACTGCATCTAGGTTACTTGAGATGGGAGTATTAACTTCCCCAAGTCTGGTATGTGTTTTGTGTGGTGAACCTGGGGAAATTGCCCAACATATCTTCTCCCAGTGTGCATTCACTAAAGAGTTGTATAAGCAGTTGTATTTGAGAGGGATCTGCTCCATGAGGGATTTCAGAAGAGCATTATAGAGGTGGAGGCCTAAGAAATTCACAAGTCAGAGAGTGAAACTGGTAGCTGCAACTTATACCGTATGGAGGGAAAGGAATATGAGACTCTTTCAGTCCAGACAATGTGACATTGCTGTGTTGAAAAACAGAGTTGAAGATGAATACCATGAGAGGATGCAAAGGTGTTGTGGCTAGCACTGACAAAGTGGAGAATGGTTGTTGTGCATCTTTTTTTTGTTTCTGTTAGCAACTAGTTAAGTAAAGTAGCTAGAGTGAGAGTTATAAATGTGAAAACTTGTTTTGTTTGATTATTAATGAAAAATAGTTCCCAAAAAAAAAACTATACAAAAGTCTCATTTAAGATATTTAAATTATTTTTGACTCATTTTACATATTCAAACTATCCAAAATTCTCATCTAAGATATCTAAACTATTTTTGCTTCATTTTACATAATGAACTTTAATTTTGTTCTAAATTCGGTACCCCGTGAATCCCTCTGTCTTCTCCCAAACAACAGCAGTTTTTTGAAGGGTATTATGGTCTTTCTAAAGGGTGAACTGTAACCATTTCTCCTACATTTACTTTATGAATTTTCTAACATTTTCCAAACAATCAATACATGAAAAAATTACAAATAGAGATGAAAATTAATAATTCTTTGATTTGAATAACTTTTTAATATTTGAGAGGGATCTGCTCCATGAGGGATTTCAGAAGAGCATTATAGAGGTGGAGGCCTAAGAAATTCACAAGTCAGAGAGTGAAACTGGTAGCTGCAACTTATACCGTATTTGGGAAAAAGACCATAACTACGTTTAATATTAAAGGAGGTTGAATTTTATTTTTTAAAGAAGAAATGGTTGCCATCCACCATTTTGAAAGACCATAATACCCTTCAAAAAATGATCTTGTTTGGGAGAATGACAGAGGGACTCATGGAAGTACCAAATTTAAAACAAAATTAAAGTTTGAGTAGGTAAAATGAAGCAAAAATAATTTAGATACCTTAGATGAGAATTTTGGATAGTTTGAATATGTGAAATGAGTCAAAAATAATTTAGATATATTAGATGAGACTTTTGTATAGTTTGGGTATCTTTTTTGCAATTCATTGTATTTAATTGAAATTAAACCTATTCAAAATAAAACTTATAAAATCATATGAGCTGGTAAGAGAGTATGTTAATTTTTTTAATAACATTTTAGTTTAATCCATAAACCAAAGATTCTAGAGATATATAGCATGGTGGCCTGAAATAGAATGGTCTCAAAATCTCTACGCAAGCTGTTTAGATAGACCATCCATCATCATTATCACCTTCTTGGAAGTTGCACCCATGGTTATCCACAGCCAGAGTGCAGATGTCGTTAATCTTGAATTGTGAAATGTGAGCAGCAATAGAACAAAAACAAAAAAAAAAACCAAAAAACTCTATTATTGCATCATGTGTGTACCCGTACCGCGTCATGGAGTGTTGAATTTTAATGTTAAATCAGCGGAGCTGCTGCCTCGTGTCTGCATGCAGACGACACGTGTCCATGCAAAGGACACGTAGCCACCGTTCCAATCTTTCATGATTCATCTCTTATGTGAAACCCAGCTTATATATATCTGTGTGCCTTTTGCACTTAAAGGTATCAGACAAATAAAATAAATATAAAAATGCGTTTCTTCGCACGGCCCTGGGTTTTGCTAGTGTGCTACGCTCTCTGCTTTATTGTGTGCTCTCATGGCGAGAAACAGAGCGCGCACTACGTCGGCGATGTAGTGAAGGTGGGTGAGTTGAAGCCACTGGTTTCGACCGAGTTCGGGCGAGTCACGGGAGCCCGAGTCAGCGATGGCAATGAGACTTTTCTTCTTCACTTCATCACCTTGGATCCAAATTCCCTGTTTCTCCCTGTTCTGCTGCACCAAGATATGGTCTTCTATGTCCATACTGGTGAGAAATGATATTGCTTGTAATTATTTTGTTCCTAACTTTCTTTTTTATTGATGGAATGGAACTGATTAAATCTTGTTTGCAGGAAGTGGGAGGCTGAGTTACAGCGGTGAGAAAGAAATGCAGAGAGTTGATTTGGGAAGAGGCGATGTGTTTAGACTGGAATCAGGGACCGTCTTCTTTGTCCAGAGCAATTTGGACCAAGAGAGACAGAAGCTCAGGATTTATGCGATTTTCGGCGATCAAGGGGAAGATTTGAGGGTAAAGCTCTTGTTTTTCTTATCAAGTATTTTGTATTTTTATTTTTATTTACTTAAGTGATTGGTTTAAATTCCAGGATCCACTACCATATGGACCTTATTCAAGCATAAGAGACTTGATTCTTGGATTTGACAACAGAACACTTCAAGAGACCTTTAAGGTGACTAAAACATCGGTTTTTTTGTGCTAATCTTACAGTTGGATCGTCTGGAGTTGAAATGGTTTATCTGCTATTTGCAGGTTCCTGAAGGAGTTATTGAAGAGCTTAAAGGAGGACAAAAGCCAGAATCAATTATCCATGGAGTCCAGCAGACTGAGAAGCAGCACGAGCTAACAGAGAAGCTTTTGATGAGCAGAGGTGCTTTCAATTATGGCATTTTCGATATCACCAACAAGAACAATATCAAGAACAAGAAGAAGTCAGACTTGTACAACATTTTCAGTGAGAAAAGAGACTTCCAAAATTGCAATGGATGGAGCACAACTGTAACATCGAAAAAGAGTTCTGTGTTGAAACACTCCAAATTTGGTCTTTTCATGGTCAATCTAACCCATGTAAGTCACAATTTCCCAGACATCTTTCTTTCTGCACTCAAATTCCAAAGGAATGTACAACTAAACTCAAGTTGCAGGGAGGAATGATGGGTCCTCACTGGAATCCCAAGGCATCTGAGATCGCTGTAGTACTCCAAGGCAAAGGAATGGTTCGAGTGGTGTGTCCAGGTATGCTTACAGACAGAGAATGCAGAAGCTCGAGATTTGCGGTTGAAGAAGGAGATGTCTTTGTGGTGCCGAGGAACCATCCCATGGCACAGCTAGCTTTCAACAACGACTCATTTGTTTTCGTGGGATACAGTACAGCAGTACAGGCCAACCACCCTCAGTACATTGCAGGGAGGGCTTCGGTGTTGAGAGCTTTGGACAGACAAATCGTGGCCATGTCTTTCGGGGTTAATGTGACCACACTGGACAAGATTGTAAACCCTCAAGGCCAATCTGTTATCCTGTCCTGTGTGTCCTGTGCTGAGGAAGAGTATAGAGTAATGACTGAGGAAATTCAGAGGGAAAAGGAGAAAGAGGAGGAGGAGGCTAGGAAGAGAGAAGAAGAAAAAAGGAAACGAGAGGAAGAGGAGGCGAAGAAAAGGAGAGAACAAGAAGAGGCTGCTAGGCGAGCTGAGGAAGAGAGGAAGGCTGAAGAAGAAAGGCGGGCACGGGAAGAAAGAGAGGCGAAACAGAGAAAGGAGGAACAGAAAAGGGCGGAAGAAGAGAGGAGGAAACAACAAGAGGAACAGGAGGCGCAGAGGCAAAGGGAGGAAGAGGAGAAAAAGGCGGAACAAGAAAGAGAGGCACAAAGACAGAGAGAGGAAGAGGAGGCCCAACGGCAAAGGGAGGCGCAAAAGCAGAGGGAGGAGGAGGAGAGAGAGGCGGCAGAAAAAAGGGCGAGGGAGGAGGCAAGGCAGCAACAGCAAGCTGAGGCAGCACGTAAGGCTCAAGAGGCAGCAGAGCGCGCTGCAGAAGAAAGAGAAGCGGCTGCAAAAAGGGAGGAGGAAGAAGCTCGCCGCCAAGAACAAGGTGGAGGACAGGGACAGGGTGGCCAGGGCGGTGGCGAACAGCAACCTGGTGGCGGCCAGGGCGGTGGAGAACAGCAACCTGGTGGCGGCCAGGGCGGTGGAGAACAAGAACCTGGGGCACAAAGACAGAGAGAGGAAGAGGAGGCGCAACGGCAAAGGGAGGAGGAGCAAGAAAGGGAGGCGCAAAAGCAGAGGGAGGAGGAGAGAGAGACGGCAGAAGAAAGGGCGAGGGAGGAGGCAAGGCAGCAACAGAAAGCTGAGGCAGCACGTAGGGCTCAAGAGGCAGCAGAGCGCACTGCAGAAGAAGAAAGAGAAGCGGCTGCAAAAAGGGAGGAGGAAGAAGCTCGCCACCAAGAACAAGGTGGAGGACAGGGACAGAGTAGCCAGGGTGGTGGTGAACAGCAACCTGGTGGCAGCCAGGGCGGTGGAGAACAAGAACCTGGTGGAGGACAGGGACAAAGTGAACAGCAGCCTAGTGGCGGCCAGGGCGGTGAAGAAAAGCAACCTGGTGGAGGACAGGGACAAGGTGGGGAACAGCAACCTGGTGGTGGCAGCCAAGGACAAGGCGGTGAACAGCAGCCTGGAGGTGGCCAGGGCAGAGAACAGCAGCCTAGGGGTGGCCAGGGAGGAGAACAGCAGCCTGGAGGCGGCCAGCCATCACAGGAAGAGGAAGAAACTATGGGACAGCCAGGGGGTACAGGATATGCATGGAGGATCATGATCTAAAGAGCTAGCTGTCATAGTTTCAATTCGAGTGAATAAGCACAGTTATGTTCAGAACCTATCTAGTTTCTTATGTTCTTTTTTCAGGAAATAATGCTTCATGGGGTATGGATTATGTTAAAATGAATGTATTTATTAAGAATTAAGAATCAAGAATCAGGATCAAAATTGTGATGGAGAGAATAAAAATTAATTGAAAAAGGTTATGAAAGTAGGGAAGTATAGCAAAATTGAAAAGTGTCTACATTCTACTGTCTATGTATTTTTTGTGTCTGTGACATAAGAAACAACCACAGTAACATCATCGAGTTTACCACCGTAATAAGAAAATCTAGCTTCTTGGGCTGCTTTAGCAAAGGGGGTCTGGTGTACCTTGTCTAAAGCTCGTTGGCGGGCTAAGATTGTTATCTTATTAGCTGTAGCTTCAGGGGTGAGACCTGCTGCCTTCTCCATCCCAACAACAGAGGATATTTCATGGCTAAACAAGTTGTCAAACAGTCCATCTGTTCCGGCAACAATGACATCCCCAGCAATGACTGGAATTTGGAATACCTGGGCAGACATGGAAATGGCGTCATGTTTGGGGAAAGCTTAATGACGCATGAATCAAACTCATCAGGTAATGCACTAGAATAAGAAATTTAACAGTACCTGACCAGAACTTGGTGAATCACCACCATTTCCTCTTTCAAGTTGGGTGGGGAAATTGAAACCGTGCAACTGCACAGGAGATTCAAAAATGGTGCGGCCATCTCTAACAACAATGAATCCACTATCTCCAAGATTTATTGCATGAAGAAACTGAGGCAAAGAGAGAGCAAAAATTATTTATCATTGTGAAAATAGAACACGTCTGGCTGTTACATAATAATTAAAATAGTGCAGTCAACCTCAATCTTGAGCTGAGACCCAGCAACTCAAACAATTGACTGTTTGTGGACTTTGACCTCATTTCTAACTATGGTGTAGTTTTCTACCATTCGAACTCAATTCTAATCACGCATCAGAGACAAATAAAATATTTCATACTTTCTACAAACATAGTTTCACAAGGAAATAAAAACATAAGATGGAGCGTCTACTCTGCAACCAACATGAAACCTCAAAGGATGTCAGGAAGTAAATTGCAAACACTAGGTTAAGCAAACTGTATAATGTCTGTATAAGCTAATCATATACCTGGTCTTTTAGTGCAATGATACAAGCTGTAGAAGAACCCCTGGAATTCGTTTCTGAGTGAGCTTTTGCCAAAACTCGAGCTGGATCAATAGAGTCTTTTGGCTCATCTCTAATAGCATTGACCGAGTTGGACATGAGTTCACGAGCATAAACTCCAGCATCAACACCTACCTCTGCCCAACCACCAACTCCATCTGCCACGCCAACCACTTGCTCATCAACACAAATGAAATGTGCATCCTCCCCGCCAGTTTTTTCTTTGTCTGGATGAGGCATATAGCAAGATCCAGAAAGCAGCTTCAATGGTCTCTCATCTGGAATGTTCCTGGAATCAGCAGAAAGTAGCAAAGCAAAATTAACTAAATCACAACTGCGTAATCTCAAACACATTTTTTGACATTTATCAAAAAAATCATAACATTGCATCCTTATACATCATTTGATACTTCAAATTGAACATGAGTTCAATACATACATCGGTAACATCATATAAATATATCCCTAGAGGAATAACTAGTGCTATCAACAATTCAACATGTGACAGTCAGAGATAGCCACTCAGCTTAAATTAATGGAATGCTTCATTCAAATCATCAACTATAGTTCCACAAATCATAAATACGTATTTACATAATTACATGTCTATTCGAGTTGAAAGTGCAGTGAAAACATACATTGACATTGGATTACAAATATGTATACCCTTGGAGAATTGAGTAACTCAGCATTGCATGCTTAAAGAATCACCAGCTATGGAGTACAGTCCATAAGTCAGTAGGAAGTTCACAGCATACATGAAAGCAAAAAATTTCAAACTGAGACTATCAAAATTAAAAAGGTTAGAGAAAGAGAATATACTGGTCAGGAGATATTGCAATGCTTGTTAGCAGCTCATCATATCCCGATCCTGATCCATCCTTTGAAACATCAGGAACAGCCTTACTAGAGTAACACGATGAAACTGAGGTACTTCCAGGTCTAACCAATGATCCAGCCAAGGCTACACCGAGCAAACAAAACCCACCATTAGCACCATTTTTCTTGGCATCTCCATTCCTGAAGCTTATACTAGCTGGCTGTCTATTACCAACACTGATGCCTCCATGGCGAAAATAAACTCCGGATGGTTTGGCACAAATTGAAATATTTGCACAGCTAGAAATCAATGCATCCATCACCAAATCTCCCGGGGCAGCTGTGGCCGAACTAGAAGCAGCCATTGCTCTTCCAAATTTCTGAATACAACTCTTGCTATTACTCTTTCTAACACCTACAGAAGATTCTAAATAGGAGATGGATTGAACCGCCTTCGCAGCAAACCCTCGATGAAACCAAAAAGAGAATGTAGATAGCATTATATATCCTCAACTAAACGCAACTTTTCCATTCAATAAACATCAAATTCCACACTGCAAGAACAGAGATTCCATGTTCTAGTCCATTAAACCTACAATCAGAAGACAAAACAGTACATCAGAACTAACTACAGAATGTGATTTTTTAGCTTCTTCAACAAGAAATACGTACCAGAAATAGGGGATTTAGGGCTTTTGCTGCTAGGGGGAAGCTTTACCCAGCGGCTGGAAAACCTTAATAAAACAAAAGCTTCAATACGACATCACCTCTCGATACGCTCGTCGTCTGAACTCACAGCCGCCATAAACAAGGTGGAGCTATTGTTGAAGAAGGGCTATATTTTCAGTTTTAGTCCCTCTTAGGAAGACAGTTTCCATTTTATCCGGCAAAGTCGCTTGGAGTTTTCAACTATATCCTCCAACTATTTCCTAATCAGACACAATATTCCCACTGTAGGCCTTTTTGGAAATTAAATGTTAGCGGATTGTATAAATTTTTTGCGGTTAGCGAATTGAATTATCTATTTTATCAAATATTTGTTTATATAAAGTGTTTGATAAATAAAAACTAGCTAATAATTATTATATCACGTGAAATGACAGAAAAAAATATTAGTACTATAATAGTAATTTATATATAGTGGTGTCAATTCGGTCGGTTCGATCGGTTTCGCTTCGGCTGAATCGGTTTCGGATCAAAACGGTTCGGTTGAGTCGGTATAATTTTCTTTTGTCGGTTAATATCGGTTCGGGTTGGATTACTATCGGCTCAAGTTTGATCGGATCAGTTCGGGTTCGGATCATTTCGGTTTCGGTCATATGTTGATCGGTTCTATTCGGATTCGGGTTCAAAATGAATTGGATGGTATTAATTTTGAATTTTTGGTAGTTTAAATATGCATATAGACTAACTAAGTTGAGTTTAACTAATCAAATGATCAATTTCACTTAACTTTCTACAAGTACTAGCACTTATATATGACTTTTTATACACATCAACTAATATGAGTTTTATCTAATCGAATATCAATCCTTATTTGACTTACTATTAAGGACTTTGGTTTGGTTTTGATTGATTCTGGGTCGGTGCAAATCGGGTTCAGTGCAAGCAAACTCGGTTATTGGTCTGGTTCGGATCAAAATTCTCGGATCAGATCGTTTTCGGTTTAATTCGGTTCGGATCGGTTTCGGTTTTGGATCATTTTTTCTCATGTTGAATTCGGTTCGGATCGGTTCGGTATCATTCGGTTCGGTCGGTTGATTCGGTTCGGATCAGAACTAACAACACTATTTATATATTACTTTATGCATTACTTATTTGTGTGATATATAATTACTTAAGGTCTTACTTAATTAGTATAATTATTAATAATAATTCCCTCCGCACGCGTCTCAGGTGGACCTTTGCCCAGAGGGATGGCCTGCAAAGGCACTGCATCCACAGTGACTTTATACACCGGTACCACCACTATTACCGTATGAACAGATGATACGTGTTTACGAATCCTAGACTAAAAGGTGATTTGAATTTAGTCACCCATGTACCCAGATGGAATGTGAAACAATTTAAAGTTAAATATTCAGAAAAGTCAATCCGAGAGGATACCCCAAGTTAACACTTCGAGATACATCCCTCGAGTTCCTCAATTTTACCCCCGAGATAATCCTTCGAGAAGAAACCTCGAATACTGAACTTCTACCTTGTGGCTACTAATGAGTCCATGGTTCGCACTCGGGGGCTTTGTTACCTGGGTCGAGGGCCGAGAGGCTTTGGACTTGAAATACGCGGAAGGTGGGCTTACGAGTCCACCGACATAGGCTAAACATGGCTTGCGTATATTTCGAATTGCTTGCAAGAAATACACTTCCTCTAGTTATGGGAATACAACTGTTATTACCATAATAATTACAATAATACTCGAAATACAAACCCTACCAATCTAAGGATTAAGGGACAATAAATACAAGGTTTGGTAAACCTCTTTATATATCATATACACACTACGCTTTGTGATTATTGCTTCTCAAGGCTGTTTACTGACTTAAGTATAAGAGGGTTCACCCCCGATCACACCGAGGGCTGTTTTGCAGATCAGTTCATGAGTTCGGTTCGAAATCAACTCCGGGTCCAGCACATACATCAGTTATGGTACTCACTAAAATAGGCCTTACTCCTCAAGTCTATTGGTTTCTTCATCCTGTGTGCGGGGTCCAATGGGTTCTTACCCCGCCACTAGGCTGAGGATCTCACGTGGTGACTGTGTCAGCGGGGTGAACGTGCTTTCTCTCAACTTGATGACATTCTCACCACCACCATTCTTCAATGGTTGTGAGCCTGATCCGGTATACTCTTGCCCTTGCCATGAGAAACATGAGCACCTTCTTCTGCATCCAGGGTCATCCTGTCAACCCTCGAGAAGTTTTCAATCCGCTCCATCAACTCCTTCATTGTGTTCACCTTGTGGAGGTAACATTTTTGCTTCATCTCCTTGTGAATCAGGCCTTTCATGAAGAAATCTATCATCAACTTTTATGTTCGATCTTTCACCTAGTTGGTCAAATCCGAGAACCTCTCCCAGTTTGGTGATATGGGCCTCAGCCCATACACTGGCCCGGCGGACATATTGGCAAAGGAGAAGAGATGGTCAAGCCCACCAGTGGTCCTCCCATGACATCAGCTATCTTGGACACACCCGAGTACAAGAAGGACATGATAATGACCCCGCAACCCCGGATGTGCGACAGGAAGAGGACCACTTAGCCTAAGCCCTCTCTGATTCTCACCATTATAAATAGAGGAGTGACCAACAGTAATAGGTATGTTCTATCAGACTTAAATACTCTCTGTATTTCTTCATATTCTCTCTCTTCTGCATAAAGCCCTATTTTCATCATCACGCCGGAGCGTCTACCCTCGGGTGACCCCGGGGGCTTTGTTTTGCAGGACCTAGGTGAGAGATTGGCCGCGGGTTAGGATTCCAGCTCTCCCCGGATTACTTGTACCGGAGCTGGTATCCCGGAGCTTACTGGTAGCATCAGTTGGCATGCCCAGTGGGACCTTGCTTCGTCATGCCCCGCGGCAGACCTAAAAAGACAGGGGAAGAACCCCGCGCCAAAGCTAATCAGGCAGAAGGTGGCCCTAAGACAAAGAGGGCCGCGGCTGCCCAGGCGGCGCGGAAGGCAGCCGAGGAGAAGGAGCGAGCGCGCAAGGAGACGGCTCGTGTGGCCGCTGAGAAGCGCCAAGGAAAGAAGAAAGTGCCGGAGCGTACCCTCAGGGAGATGCAGAAGGAGCAGAGGGAGAAGGCCCGGCAAGAAAAGGAGAGGCAGGATCAGGAGGCGTTCGGGGAAGGTGGTGAATCCGAACCGGAGTATTTTGATTCCGGAGAAGAAGACCCGGAGCGCGGAGATCCAGAAACGATTCATACCAACGCCGCGGAATTCGGAGAATTTCGAGCATGGAAAGCGGCCAAGGCCGCGGCCCATAAAAAGGTACCCGGGGTAGTGGATTTGGAGAAGGATGGAAGAGGAGGACCCGGATATCAGCAGATGCCCCCGGGTCAGCAGATGCCTCCAGGTCAGCAGATTCTTCCGGGACAGCAGCAGTATCCGGATCAGCAGTTTCCAGGCGGTTTAAACCCGCAAGCTCAACCATTTTATGGTGGATACAACACCCCGTTTAACAACGGGTCCCTTGAAGATCGGTTGACCAGGCTGATTGGTAGGAGGGGGATGGTTCCTCATTCCCCGTGGGTTCCAGAGGTGCTAAACTACAAGGCTCCCGATGGAGTTCCGACGTACAATGGTGACGGGGATCCGGAGGAGTTTGTCCATACCTATCTCAGTGTCATGGGTGCCCGGGACATTGACGAGCCGTTGCAGTGCAAGCTGTTACCTTCTTACCTCCGGGGCAACTGCTTGAGTTGGTTCAAGAGTCTTCCCCAGGGCTCACTGAAGACTTTCTGAGATTTTGCTACAGTCCTGGTACACCGATATGCAGAGATGAAGACCAATTTTGTCAACCTGGCGACGGTCCTGGCTATGCGACAGTTGGAGACGGAATCTACTTGGCAATATTATGTCCGGTATATTGCTGAGTCTATGAAGGTCCAGGATAGGCACTTGCACGAGAAGGCCATGATAGGCAACTTTGTGAACGGGTTGAGAGACGAGATGTCCTACATCGAGTTAATGAAGAATATGCCGGGAACTTTTTACCACCTCCAATTGACATTGGAAATACATTGTACGGTGCATGAAGCTAACCATACCCGGATGAACACGGTTGGTTTCTTTGAGCAGTGGGTGATTACGGCCACAGCAACCCAAACAACCACGCTCCGGGCGACTCCTCATCTGGGGGTTCGCCAGGAGCCAGCTAGACATCCCCCGGTTCAGGGAGCGGCACCTGCGCCGGGGGGCAAACGTTGGTAGTGAGACCAACGTATACTCCACTCTCCAAGACAAAGACGGAGATTCTGGCTATCCATCGGGGTCTCTTCACGGATCCCCGGTCATACAAGGGGTCCCGGCCCCGGCGAATGCTCAGAAATGGTGTGAGTTTCACAAGTCTTATGGTCACACTACAGAAGGTTGCCGTGTCTTGCGCACAGACATTCAGAAGTTGGTGGAGCGGGGTCAGCTCCGGGATTGTGTTGCAGGAGATGCGCACCCGGTGGCTGCTCCGGCAGGTCAAGGGAGGAAGCGGAACTGGAGGAACAACCGAGGCCAAGGCGGCAATCGTCCGGCAGAAGCTGGCATTGCTCCTAACCCCGCCCCGCAAACTCCTAGACCGGGAGTTCCGGGACCTGGAGCATCCCAGATGATAAACGTGATCAACGGTATAGTGGGAGATGGAGCGTAAACACTGTCGGCGGTGAAGGCCAAGAGTAGGTATGGTCCTCCGGGGGAGATCCAGGGAAAGAGGTTTAAACATGATGAGACAATCACTTTTTCAGAGAAGGATGCGGTCCCGGCCCAAGTGCCTCACTCTGACCCGATGGTGATCTCCGCCGAGGTAGAAGGTGTGGTGATAAAGCGAGTTTTTGTGGATGATGGGAGCAGCGTAGAGATTATGTTCGCTGATTGTTTCGATCAATTGCACATTAGCCGACAGAACTTGAAGCCATGCCTGTCCCCGCTATCAGGCTTTACGGGTCGCACAGTCCACCCGCTAGGTGTTATAGCACTACGGGTGACCCTTGTTGATCATCTGAATATTAATAAGAGGTGCACTGTCCTGTGTAACTTTGCGGTCATAAATGCTTCCTCCCCGTACAACATGATTATAGGTCGTCCCTGGTTGACGCAAGCTCGGGCGATATGCTCACCCTACCATTTAACCATGAAGTTCCCGACGGACCAAGGAATTGCTTCGGTTATTGGCAATCAAACTACTGCCCGCAGCTGCATGCTCACTGCGATAAAGGAAGCCAAGAGCGGAGGTTCAGAAAGAACAAACGCATCGGAGCCCGGGGAATGTTCCGGGAAGGATAACACTGTATGAGCCGTGCATGGTGACCCGGCTTCTTTTGAAGTGGAGGACATGGAGGTAGGATTCCGGGGGAAGGTGAGTGTCGGGAAGCATCTCCCGGTGAATATGAAGGAGGAGCTTCGGAAGTTACTCAAGGAGTATGAGGATGTATTCTCGTGGGGAACGGAAGACTTGACGGGGATACCTATGGAGTTTGCGATACACCGGTTGAATGTCTACCCGGATTTGAAGCTTATAAGGCAAAAGAAAAGAGCCTTGGCAGCAGATCGGGTAGAATTCGTCCGGGCGGAGGTGAAGAGGATGCTGGACGCGGGAATGGTAGAAGAGATCACTTACCCGGAGTGGATTGCCAACCCGATCCTGGTGAAAAAGCATGACGGATCCTGGAGGATGTGTATCGATTTCACAGACTTGAACAAGTGATGTCCTAAAGACAGTTTACCCGTTGCCATCCATTGATCAGCTGGTGGAAGCTATAACGGGCTATCAGCTCCTAGCCTTTTTCGACGCACACCGGGGATATCACCAGATCGTCATGGCCCCGGAGGATCGGCCGAAAACCTCTTTTATTACTGACTTTGGTACTTTTTGTTACAGGAAAATGTCATTCGGTCTCAAAAATGCAGGAGCCACATACCAACACATGGTGGATCGGGTGTTCAAGAACCAGCTGGGGAGAATCATGGAGGTCTATGTGGATGATATGGTGATCAAGAGCAGGACACATGATGCTTTCTTGGATGACCTCCGGGAGCTTTTCGTTGTGTTAAGAAAGGTAAATCTGAAGCTGAGCTCGGAGAAGAGCACCATCGGAGTGGCGGCAGGCAAGTTTTTGGGGTATATGGTGTCAAACCGGGGTATTGATGTGAACCCGGAAAAAGTTGAAGCAATCCTGAGCATGCCCTCCCCGAGCAAGGTGAAAGATGTGCAGCGCTTGACTGGGTCCTTGGCGGCGTTGAGCAGATTCCTGTCACGGGGAGCGGAGAAGCAACTGCCTTTTTTCAACATTTTGAGGCGAGCAAAGAAGTTTGAATGGACTCCCGAGTGCGAGCAAGCGTTCAAGGAGTTGAAGGAGCACTTGGGGAAACTCCTGACCTTGTCCAAGCCAGTTCCGGGGGAGGAGTTGTTCTTGTATCTAGCAGCCACGGACCAAGCTATAAGTGCGGCCTTGGTTCGAGGGTCCGGAAGGGCGTAGAGCCCGGTGTATTTTGTGAGCAGGGCTCTTCAAGGACCGGAGACGCGTTACTCTTCACTAGAACGTTTGCTGCTGGCTCTAGAGCACGCATCCCGGAGACTTCGTCCATACTTTCAAGACCACCCTATCACAGTCCTCACAAATCACCCACTTCGGCAAGTCATGATGAAACCAGAAGCATCTGGCCGGATGATGAAGTGGGCGATCGAGTTGGGAGAGCACGAGATCACTTATCAAGCGAGGAAGTCTATCAAAGGGCAGGCTTTGGCTGATTTCCTAGTTGAGATGGTGGACAATGCCGTCGAAGTTTCGGGGGAAGGTGAGCCGGAGTGGAAATTGCACGTGGATGGCTCCTCCCATGCCGGGGGAAGCGGGGCGGGGGTCGTGTTGGTCAGTCCCGGTGGCAAGGAGTATCGGTATGCGCTGCAGTTTGAGTTTAAAACCACCAACAACAAAGCCGAATACGAAGCCCTCCTTGCCGGATTACGCCTAGCCCGGGAAACAGGTGCCAAAGTGATACAAGCTTATAGTGACTCAGCCATTGTGGTCCAGCAAGTCAATGGGGAGTATGAGGCAAAAGAAAGAAGTCTGCAGAAATATTTGGAGGCAGTGAAGTTAATGATGCAGGGTTTCCTCCGGGTGACACTAACACAGGTTCCCCGGGAGGAAAACTGTAAGGCGGATGCGTTAAGTAAGTTGGCCTCTTCAGAGCTCAAGCCGAGTCAAGACCGGAATCTGTACATGGAAATGATAACTACCCGGGGATATGAGCAACCCGGCCAAGTTGCGGCAGTACGAGAAACTGAGTCCTAGATCACACCCCTTCTAGAGTACTTGGAGAAAGGAACGCTGCCGGATGACAAGGTAAAAGTCAGGAAAATCCGGGTCAAAGCCCCCTGGTATGCTGTGTTGGACGGGGAACTGATCCGGAGGGGATATCTCCAACCCTGGCTGAAGTGCGTGGACGGGGAGGAAGCACGCCACCTTTTGAAAGAAGTGCATGAGTGTCCCAACGGAAGTCATCAAGGGGCCCAGACTGTGGCTCGGAAGATCATGTGCACGGGGTACTATTGGCCTACGCTGTTTGAGGATGCCCAAAAAGCAGTCCGCTCCTGTGAACAATGCCAGAAATTCGCACCTTTGATCCATGTGCCGCAGGGGGAGATGATCGGGATATCTGGAACTTGGCCTTTTATCCGTTGGGGTTTGGACCTGGTAGGCCCCTTCCCGACTGCTCCCGGAGGCTACCACCCCCAGGCCAACGGGTAGGTTGAAGTAACCAACAGGACCCTCATTAACGGGATCAAGACACGTCTCCAAGGAGCAAGAGGAAACTGGGTTGATGAACTCCCAAGTGTTCTATGGGCAAGCAGAACGACGGAGACCCCTGATCATCTGTAGCAGCGGGATGACTAAGTGGGTCACCCGGTGCGTTGGGCTCCTCAGTCGGGGTGACACCAGAAGGACCAGCCCCATCATATGGATCAAAGTCATCATCTGAAGACGAAACTTCAGGGGATGATGCCCTCCGGGGAGCTCCAATGATGACGGGGAGACTTTTTCTTCTTTGTAGCAACAACTTTGTTCTTTCCTTTGGTCTTTTCCCGGGCTAAACGCCTTTGCTCTTTGGCAGCCTCCTCAGAGGAAATAAAGGCTCGGATTCGGGCAGCATCGGCCCTTAGTCTAGACACCCTTCGAGCGGATTCTTCCGGGTCGACAGACACGCGGAACCCGAGATACCTTTCCACGGTAAAATCTATGGAAACCCGACTTGGAATGAGAACCAAGGACGGGGGAGATAACGGCCTTCTCTTTGACGCTGCCACCAGGCGACAGTCTCTTCGAAAGCGGGGCGATACCGGGATTCGCGGTCGTTCCAGCCCATACGAAACATACGCACTAATAATGCCCCAACTTCCCGGGGAAAATTAGTGTACAACGGGGGGAGACTCGGCCCAAGCGCAGACCGGTAAGATGATAAGTTAGCTGAAGAGTGACCAAGTCCTCGCGGAGGATTAAGTTCTGGGCCGCTAATTCCCGGTTCTCCCGCTCTAGCTTTAAGTTCTTTTTGAGTGGATCAACCCTCTTCTCTAACCACTTAAGTTTATCACAATAAAATGGAAGTTCAGACCACACTAGGTCGAACTCCTCCTTGAGACGAGATTTGAAAGCATCATGCTCGGCTTGTAGCATCGAAATGGTCTTGTCCGCATCCAAAACGACGTTCACTCGATCTCGAGCCAGGGATTGACACCGGGAAAGGGATCCGAATCGATTTGATATTTCTCTAAGTTTTGTTACTAATGAAGTGACATCCGGGAACTCATCTATCACCGACCCGATCCCGGATTGAACAAGAAGATAATGGGTCTGAATGCCGTCTAACTGCCATCGGCTCAATTGTTCTTCTAATTCCGCACACCGGGGGCACGACTTCTCATTATCCGATGCTACCCCGGAGCGAACAGTATCCGGAGGATCATCCCGGGGATACACGAGTAAGAAGATTTAGACACGAAATTAAAAGGAGGCATAAATTCGAAAAAGTCATAACAAAATGATAAAACCAGAATAAATGATATACTTATAAAAATAAAAGAGAGAGACTCTTACATCATTGGAGTCATCGCTCTTATCCCCGGAGCTCTTTTCTCCTACCTGAATTACAAAAGAGAACGGTTCAGGGAAGGAGCCCGGGGGAGATAAAGGTTCAAAACAAAACAAAAAGGTAAAAACAAAATAAGAGGACTAAGTATCTAGATTATACGTCAGAATCAGTGTCCTCATTATCTTCATCCCGGGGAGATTGCTCTTTCTGATGGGCCTCGCCTTTCTCCGGGGACAACTGCTCCTCTTCTTCCTCCTCCGCATGCACCGGCTGGAACTCCCGCTCCTGGACGGGGGACTTATCATTTTCCTCGTCGGAGTTCCCATCCTCTCCTTCTGAGGTCACCGGGGTTTCAATAGCAGCAAGATTGGCCAAGTCGTCCGGGCCAGGATCTGCCCTATCCTCAGCAAGTTTGGCGGCATCGCCGGCATAAGAAATGATATCCTGAGGATCGACACTTCGAGCCCCCTCAAAAACTTCGAGCACCCCCGTGACTATTCTGTCGATGCCTTCTTCTATCAGCCTGTCCGCCGCATAATTAAAACGATCATTTGCTTTCGGGCGATACCAGGTCTCCCTGAATGCCGCCCTGTTCTCCCGGGGTATATACTTCCGGATGGCTGAATAGGCGGCGTGCAAGGCGGTTTCATTGGAGACATCACAAAGAGACATCATCTTCTCCTCAAAGGAACGACTTTTGAAAACCCAGTTGGCGAAAGCCCAGCAAAGAGCTTCTTGCGCAGGGGCCATGCCGCGCTTGCTGTCTTTCTTCACCCGGGATAACTCCTTGTGAGCTTCAGATAGCTCCTTGTAGAGAGAGGCATTTTGCGACCTCAACTGGTCGACCTCCCGGGAAAGATTTGCGGACAGGGAGTCACAAGCCTGGTTGACCAGTTCTCGCAACCCGGGGAACTCTAACAGCTTGGAGGCATGGTCCTACACAAGTATAAACACTTAGAATGAGAATACCTTACAAAGAATTAAAATATTAAGGATAGGGAGACACACACCTGTGAACCATCCAGCAAAATGGGCTGGGAAGAGAAGCCATCCTGGTTTTCTTTTATATGTTGGAGACTACTATCAGCAGTAGATTTCTCTTCCTTCCGGGGAACCCGGGATGAACCTTCGGAGTGAGGCTCAGTTTTCTTCTTCTTGTGGGGGTGACCCCCGGAAGGAGGAATAGCAAACGCCAGCCGACGATTTCCGACCGGAGGGACCCCCGTGGACCCGATAACACTGGAAGCCCCGGAGGCTTTTTCCTCGGATCTCCCTTCCCCGGACTTCCTCTTCTTTATCTCTTTGACCGCTCTCTCGGTCCCAGCCTTGTTTTTCTTTGGCTTCTCAGAAGCACTCTTATCCTCCCCCTCGCCGGACTTCGACCCTATTGGGGCTATCGCTGGCCGGGGAGATATGGCTAATACATGACATACAAGTTGTAAACCAGCGTAGTTAGCCAAAAGAATTCAGAAGAAGCGATACAAATAGTAAAATTAATGAAGATTACCGAGCCTCCGTTTGGCATACAGGCGGCGGCAGGTGAACACTTCCGTGGGATACGCCTCCCGGGGAAAGTCGTAACCCCCCACCCTCTGATAGTCCTTCAGCTTGACGAAGAATCCAGCAATCCGGTTATGGCTCTCAGACACTTGCCGAAATTGAGCCGGGGGAAGCGCGGTCTTCGTTTCCGCGGCCCGCTGCTGATTCCACCCCGGGACTGGGTACTTCTCCTCATTAAAGGTGAAGTAGCTGTTCATCCAGTCGCTTGTTTTTACGGAATCAAGCCTCCCGGAGCAGATGGCTGTTATCTTGTTCCGGCGCAGGACATTAAACACACCCGGGACGGAGGTTGCGGATAGGTAGTAGAAGCTGCGGAATATCTCCACAGTCCCGGTTATCCCGGCCTGATGGCAAGAGTAGAGAAAGGCAATCATAACGCTGACGGCGTTCGGATGCACCTGGGTCGGGGATATGGAGTAGTACTTCAAAAACTCCGTGTATAACGGAGGCAGAGGGAAGGTAAGCCCGTGCAGGAAATGATGCCAGGGTATGCAAGCCCGGGATGACATGTCACCGGCAAATGGCTCGAGTCCCGCATCATAAGATAACGGCACGTACATCTTCTTCACGAGCTCCTCAACCGCCTCGCTTACCGGGGTCATCCCGGATCTTTCGGGTCAGCAGGTTCCGGGGCACCATAAGCCACCGTCACTTTGGAAGTCATCAGTCCTTTTCCGCCTGACGGATGGGGGAGGGGAAGGTCTTCGATCTCTAAGGTGTGATCGTTTACCGGGGCAGAAGCGTTGCGGCTCATATCAGAAAGATGGAAAGTGATGGGTGAAAACAGAAAAGGATGGAGAAAGTGACAGTGTTTTGTTTATGGGAAGTGAAAGTGAAGTTTTGATGAGGTATTTATAGGGAAGGATACAAGGAATTTCTCGAAGTTGGGAAAAGTAAACTCAACGTTCGAGAAAAAGCAATAATGAGCATTAATTAGGGCGCGGACGGCGAGGAGGTAAGCACGCTGAAAACACACGCTTGGCGCGTGGTGATACGGGCCTATACAAGCTGTGACCTGCTGGGTTCCTTTTTAAAGACCCAGCCTACCGGGTCAAGCCCCGGAAGCCAGGGTCTCGGGGGGCTAGTGGTGATATGGGCCTCAACCCATACACTGGCCCGGCAGACATATTGGCAAAGGAGAAGAGAGGGTCAAGCCCACCAGTGGTCCTCCCATGACATCAGCTATCTTGGACACACCCGGGTACAAGAAGGACATGATAATGACCCCGCAACCCCGGATGTGCGACAGGAAGAGGACCACTTAGCCTAAGCCCTCTCTGATTCTCACCATTATAAATAGAGGAGTGACCAACAGTAATAGGTATGTTCTATCAGACTTAAATACTCTCTGTATTTCTTCATATTCTCTCTTCTGCATAAAGCCCTATCTTCATCATCACGCCGGGGCGTCTACCCTCGGGTGACCCCGGGGGCTTTGTTTTGCAGGACCTAGGTGAGAGATTGGCCGCGGGTTAGGATTCCAGCTCTCCCCGGATTACTTGTACCGGAGCTGGTATCCCGGAGCTTACTAGTAGCATCACAGTTGTCGAACAAGCTCTCACCCTTTTTCTGACGAATCAACATGATGTCGGTCCGCTCCTTTGGTGAACTGCTACCTCTGTATGAATCGATGTAATAATTTCTCCTCCAACGCCTTGAAACTGGTGATGCTACCATCTGGCAGGGCTTTGAAGCACAAGTGCATTGCACCTGTGACTGTAAGGGTGGTAGCAAACGCCTTGCACCAAATTTCATGTGCGATTGCGTATGTAGACATGTTGGTGACGAAGGTATGCATATGGTCCTCTGGATCAACGGCTCCACTATATGTTCCCAGATTCTAAGGGATTTTCATCTTAGGATCTGCTACCGCTAATCGGATCTTCTTCACCCACGACAACCCCTTCTTCAATTCAAGTACTTGTTCATTGCGATCCTTGCGACGTTTGTCCTCCAAGGTGGATCCCTCTACATGAGAGTAGACATATCCCGACTCCCACTCATCTGCGTCAAGATCCTTGTCTTTCTCATGCTTACAGGATCCACGCTCGCCTGATTTTGCAGCGGCCTCGCCGATTCTGTCTCCTTTGTGAGCTAACTTCTTCGTCCGCGGATGTAAAGCAACTTTTGGATCATCGCCGAGCTTCGCCGGTAAGATCTTCTGCCTGAGATGATGGGCCTCTTCATTTTTTCCTCCAAGGATTTCAGGTTAGACAACACCTACTCCTGTGATGCCAAAAATGGAGCCAACATGGTCTAGAACATCTCCGGGGTCATGGGCTCTTGATCGCCATGCCGCACAGGTGGATCTGACGGCGCCGTAGCATTGAGGATGGTTCCCGCTACGGCTGGGGTTGCGTCCATCGATCTCTGGTCAACGACTAAGCTGCGTGAGTAATCAGAATTGTGGTCCCCACAAATGGCGCCAATGATAATGTATACTTTTTTGGTGAATCTATCTGCTTCGGTGAATACCTGCACAAGTACAGAATGTGAACTAAAACGGGCAGCTTCTCGCCGGTGCCCTCTCCGACGCTCAAGTTAGTGAGTAATTCAGATAGAATGCGTGTGTATTACGGCCAGAGAGAATATACCTGGATGTTAGGTAGGTTAGGATTATGGGTTTCAAATGGGCGGGTTTGGGCGGATTTGGATTGGGTTTAAATGGGTTGGATTTAAATGGGCAAGTACCCATCTATACCCATTAGGCTAATGGGTTTAAATAGGTTGGATTTAAATGGGTAGGGTATAAATGGACAGGGTACCATAATGGGTACCATTATGCCCAAGTACTAAAAATATAAAATTAATTTTTTAATTATTAAAATTTGAAACGTCGTTTTAGGTTCCTGTGTGTAAGCATTATTCAATTTCTCTTATATAATTTAATTGATTTTTTCGGAATTGGTAATGCGTTCAAAACAAGGATTTTGAGTTTTTTGGGTATTTAGGGTACCAAATGGATGGGTTTAATGGTACCCAATGGGTACCCTAAACCCGTTTGATTTCACATGGGCTAATATCCGCCCATAGCCCATTAATTTAATGGGCGAGTATTTTAGGTCCATTATCCTATGGACATGGGCGGGCAAAAACCCATTGGCCAAATTGCCACCCCTATTTATACTTGATGGAGTCACTCTCTTACATGTTGTTCCAGTGGCTTTCCCAAAGCATGCGTCTGTGCTCTTCACGTGGATAATCGTACTATCACATTTGCTCACGTGGGAGTCACGTGTGGTGGTACTTATGCATGGGCCTTGGTTTGATTGTAGGTTGTGGACTGATATGGGCCTATATTCTAATAACCCATATCCTATCAATAATGGTGCAACTGTTTACTCATATATACTAATGCAAATATTATCTTGTCATTTCACAAAGGCATAGTTTTTTATTTATCTCTAAGTCATAGTTGTAGAAAATATCATTTAATTTATTATTATTGTTTCCCTTTTATCCATCAATTTTCTTTTTTAAAAATATTTTGAAACTTCAATAAATAATAATTTGTATGTGATATGGGCATCTTCATTCAAATATATTTGACTCTTCGAATATAAATCAATTTTGCAATAGAAAGGGTTTATGAATTATTCCAATGGAAAAAAATATAATATGATTTAATTAAAATGGATAATTTGTAATTAAATCATCAAAATTTTAATCATTTTTCAAATTCCCAAAATTCATATGCATTTTTTTATGGAAATAAATCTGCATTAATAATCCTCAACAAGTACAATTTTAGTATTCCCTCCAGCCATAACAAGTCCTAGATCTAGGAAATTAGAGACAACCCCTAGTCAATTTACAAGTTCATTCAATGTTCTGATGCTCAACTCCTCAGCAGATAACTTTCTATGCTGGAAAATGCGCATGTTTCTCTCTAGCCACAACTGGTATACTGCACCTACAATGGAGTGCATTGCCTCTCTGTTGATTCTACCTGCAAGACTTCTTAAAATCTTCTTGAAACTTCTGAGATTTCCTCCCTACTTCAATTTCTGAATCTGTTGAATCTCCTTAGAGTACTGACAGTGCAGAAATAAGTGAGCGGCTGTTTCATTTTCCTTCCCACATTAACAGTACTCACTACTCTGATTTTTCAGCATGCCCTTGTCCTGAAGCCTATCCACTATAAAAAGCCTCCTTTTTACCAACATCCATAAGAAAAATGAATGTCTTGGTTGCAGTCCAGCTCTCCAAGTTACCTTAGAAAAAGCATCCTTCTGCTGTACTCCTTTAAATAGATCATATGCAGCCCTTGTATTGAATGTTCCATTCTTCCTGACACAGCTCTTCGATTCAGTGTTAATCCTCTCTTTGACTCTCACCAAACCCTTCTGATAGGTCGTTTTTCTACCAAATAAACCTGCAAACAATTAGGTTTAAATTCAAGTATAGAGTAAGCAGGGTCGATCCCACGAGGAACAGTGTAATTATATTCTTATGTCTAAAGATGCAATTTTTGGTAAGCAACCACCTTTAAGTTTGAGAGATTGTGTATTATTAACTACGTAAAAACTAAACTAAACTAAACTATGAATGCAAATAACAAATAATATAAAAATGCAAAGAACACGAAGACACTCACAAAATGCAATCCGGTTTCAGGTAAATCCACATTAACATATAATTCATTCGATCACGGGCTCAATGATTAATTAAGTTGCATAAATCAATCAGTTATAAACTGCCGAGAATCAGCTACAAGACACAGTCCAATTTCTTCTTAGTTATTCGATAGCAAGCAAGGATCAGCTATAAACTGACTACTTCTCTAATTAAGATATAACCTAGCTGGAATCAACCTAGACCTAGATTTAATACCTTAACAGCATTAAGCACAAAAGAAACCCGATTCAGATAACTTATAATCAGAACAACTGTCACAAATTACCCACCCATTATTCTCACTATCTGTTGTTAATTTCGCCACTAATCAAATCTACCCTCTAGATACAGATAAATAGAGGAATCTAATTGGCACTATCCTGAATAACCTAAGGTTGCGCAAGTTTCAAGCAATTCAGAAATCAAATATGCACACAGAATAATTAGGAATCCATACAATTTAATTATTAAGCACATTTAGGCCTCACATATGAATTATTGTTAACGCTTCAAAACCCTAACATGAAACAAACCTAGCTACTAAACATATTATAAACAAACAAATAATTAAACATGAAACTAATTATAAAGAAAAGTAAAAGAAAACTTAGTCTGGATCAATGATGAAAAATGTTGTGTTGGCTGGCTCCAAAGCCTACGGATGGCCTCCAAACTCTGTAACCCTCAAAATAATATAATATCTAAATATATATAGGTTTTAGGGTAGACAAAACCCTAATCCGAATATTACAAGGAATTGGACTAATAAATTAATATATTATAATATAATTGGGCCTTCAAATATAACTTCATTGTCTTCTCCATGTAGCCCAATTAAGCCCAATTTATTAAGATCACGATTGCAACAATTTAGCCCGATAGTGCTTTCGCGTCTTCTTCTTCCCGGAAAATGGAATTTACGATCCATTATCCGTTGGAGCACACCACCTCATTACAAAAACCTTTCGGAAAAAAGAGTGTAGTGTCTAGCTCCTCTCCATGGCTCCAAGTGTTTGATTTTGCATATTTTTCATCACTTCTCCATTCAATTGTATTCCATCATTTTTCTTATAATTCCTGCACCAAAACACACATTCATGCACATCAAATGGCAAAAGAGAGAAATAAAATCATATAATTTAGATGGATAAAATACACCCAATCACCTTCCAACTCCAGCTCAAGTGGGGTGAGTCATCTGTGTACTCCAAAAAGCTCACTTTCTTCAAGTAGTATGCCTGAATCCATTTGACCCACATCACATCCTTTTTACTAGCCTAATCCTACACTAGTCTGCAGAGGGAAGCTAATTCCAGATTGATGGATCTCTCAGACCAACCCCACCACTATCTTTTGCAATACAGAGAGTATCCCATGCTACAGGAATCAATCTCCTCTTGCCTTCCTCCTTGCCCCATAGGTAGTTCCTATAGCACTTGACAATATCTTGGTGAATGCTTTTAGGTAACTGAAAAGCATTGGCCCAATGGCCTGCCATGCTAAGCAACACAGAGTTAATTAACTGGACTCTCCCATGGTAGGCCAAGCTCCTGCTCTCCCATGAATGCACTTTCCTTGTAATTTTGCCCACTAGCACTTCACAACTGCTCTTAGACCATCTCCCAGTGGTAATTGGGATACCTAGATACTTGACTGGGAATTCCCCTAATACAACATTTAGTGTAGTTAAAAGGTTCATTTCCAGTGCAGGAATCTTGGAGAAATAGGCTTCAGTTTTGGATTCATTAATGGCCAATCCAGTGATTTTCCTGAATTCAGTTAGGACCGGCTTAACTCCTTTCATTGATTTTTGGTTTGCCCTGCAGCATATGAGCAAATCATCTGCAAACATAAGGCTGTGAATCCCAATCCTCTGACATCTCTAATGATAATCCACTTGCTTCTGTTTCATAGCTGAAGTTGTCTTGTTAGATACTCCATTCCAATCACAAACAGTAGTGGTGGCATTGGATCTCCTTGCTTTACTCCCCTCTTACCATCAAAATAACTAGTGTAAGTCCCATTGAGTGAGATACAAAAACTGGTGTTGATGACACATTTCCTGATCCATTCAATGAAGACTAGTGGTAGCTTGAGCTCTGCCAACCAACTAAATAAAAATCTCCAATTCAGTGAGTCAAAGGCTTTCTGGATGTCTATCTTTACCATACAGCTTGGCACAAGATCTCCTTCCACTTTATAATTGCTCAGCAGTTCTTGAGTAAGTAGAATGTTGTGGATGATGCTTCTCCCCTTCACAAAAGCTCCTTGGTTGCTGTTGATCAGATGAGGAAGAACCTCTCCCAGCCTATTGCTTAAGATCTCGGTTGTAGATTACTGAGCAGCAGGAAATAGGCCTATAATCCTTTGCTCCCTGTGGTTGGCTATTCTTAGGTATGAGAGTAATCACTGCCCTGGTGAATTCAGAAGGAGGAGTGGCTCCAGTAAAGAAGCTCCTGATCCCAGTGATAAAATCGGTAGCTATGATAGGCCATGCAGATTTGAAGAACTGGCTAGAATAACCATCATAGCCAGGGCTCTTGGCAGAACCTATGCTATTGAGTGCAGCCCAGATCTCCTTTTCAGTGACTCTTTGTATTAGTTGTACCTGCAAAACAACTGACAAGACAGGACCTTGTTGCACCACGAGAGGGTCAATGGGAGTTTCTGGAAGATAAGTTACCCCCAGCTGTTACTTGAAATGATGTAGCAAATGTCTCTCAACTTGCTCTTGGCCTGAAACCACTGTAGTACCCTACATTAATGTGACAATGTGATTTTGATACTTGTTACGACCACAAATAAGTGCTTCTCCTTGAACGGTACTGTGAGGATCGTGGGCCAAGTCAACGATCATGCCACTTGGTCAAGGGCAGGCCCAAGAGGCCCAGTGGTGCAGTGGGAATGGACGGCTGGAACGGGCTGGCATGGGCACGTGCCGAGATCCTCAGAGGCCCATCAGCGTGCCTAAAACCCTAGACACGGAACCTTGGCATGAGCTATAAAAGGAAGGAGCAGGAGGAAAAGGGAGGTAAGCTCACAAATACTGTTGAAAGAGATAAACCACAAACACTGTCAACCGACTGACTTTGGCATCGGAGCGGGAACGGCTATCGCCCTCCCCGTGCTGACCTAGCCATTCTTCTTCCCTGAGCAGGTAGCCCGTTGACAGTACCGTTCACGGTGAAGCACTTATTTGCGGCCGTAACATTGGCGCCGTCTGTGGGGATCCTTGTTATTCTTACAGCCCACGCACTCAACCGATGAGTGGAGAAACCAGCAGTCAGATCCCGCCCATGGCCGATCTGACGGGACGCGAGGACGATGAAGATGAAGAGCTCGACCAGTACTCGGTCAAGCATCCCGCCGCTCGCCGGCTATCGAGCCAAGTGGTGGGACCGGAGTCGATGCCGAACCCCACCCCGGGGGAAGCGAAGGAGAGCATGGATCTGCTTCAGCGCATCGTCAACTCCCAGGAGCGCATGGCCAACCAGATCCACGAACTGCAGAGTCTGAGCGCTAGAGCGGGAAAGATCACACCGAAGCGCCTGTTCCAAGGCGTCAGCGCGATGAAGCAGAAGGCACCCGACGAGTCAGAACCGCCGGCGCAGGGCGTGGAGACAAACCCCATCCCGATCACCCACGATGGTGAGGACTCAGGGGAAGACGAAGACCCGGAGCGGGTATGGGCGACCTCATACATTCACAAGCCAAAAGTCCCGCCGCGCGTTCCTGTTCACCGGCGCCTCGCCATGAACTGGATCCCGCCGGAGGGAGAGAAGCTCCGAGGAAAGCCCGTTCACCCGGTCGGTGATGGAGTTCGTGGCCGACTCAAAGATCCGTATCCCCCCAAACTTGGGGTCATATGACGGTTCAACGGACCCGGCCGACCACATCCACACTTTCACGACGTCCATGTCGACGTACAACACACCCGAGCCGATCTGGTGCAGGGCGTTCGCCACAACCCTCAAGGAGGCGGCGAGACTGTGGTTTGCCAATCTTGAAAATGACAGCATCTCCAACTTCGCGAAGCTGGAGGACCTCTTCCTGACGCGGTTCATGCAGAAGAAGAAGTTCGCCCTCACCACACAAGACGTGCTGCGGATCAGGCAACGGTCGGGCAAGTCACTCATGGACTACTACGAACGGTTCATCACCGAGTGCAACAAGGTGGAGGACAGGCTGGACGAGAAATGGCTGGTTGAGATTTTCATGCAAGGGTTAACCCACACCCTCTTGAAGGTTCGACTGTCGAAAAAGCCTGTTTTCACCCTATACGAGCTCCACATCAAAGTCGAGGAGTATCACAGAGGGGACAAGGCCACCAAGGACATCACTTCTGGAGGGGAGACAAGGAAGGACAAGTCGAGAGGATCCGTGAAGGATAGGTTGGGCAGCAGAGAGGAACCGTCGAAGGACAGGTCTTTCACGCCTTTGACCAGGACCCCGAAGCAGATCTTCATGGCCGTGGCGGATCAGGGAATTCTCCCGGTCCCCCGCAAGATGAAGCTACCGCCCTCCAAGAGGGATATGAGCCTCTACTGCGACTACCACGAGGATCACGGCCACGACACCGACGAGTGCATACACCTCAAAAAGGCCATCGAAGCCTGCCTCAAGCGAGGGCATCTCAAGAAGTATGCCAAGGAGGCCCGGGAGTACAACAGAGAAGAGTACTCATCGCGGTCAGGTGAACGACAGACTGAACGAGGAAGCGAGCGTGGGAGTGAACGGTCACGCTATCGGTCGACTGGACCCAGGTCCAAGGAAGTCCAACGGGCCGAGAAGAAGGAAGAGTCGGGAAAGAGGCGAAAGTATGAGGACGTTTCTTCGCAGGATGAAGAACCAACCGCTCCCACCGGCGCGATACTCGCCATCATTGGGGGGAACGCAGGAGGAGCCACGGAGTCCCAAAGGAAGGCGCGTTGCCGCAAGACGCCCGAGCCGACGCCTATGTCAAGGAGGCTGACGCCGGAGGAGGTGATCACTTTCAGTTCCGAAGATCCTGTACCCGACCGACCCGCTGGGGGTGACGCCGTGGTCATCACGGTGCAAATCATGGACAAGTTGGTGCACCGCGCGTACGTTGACGGCGGCAGCTCGGCGGAGATCATGTATTGGCATTGTTTCGAGAAGCTGGATGAGAACACGCGCAAGGGATTGGCCCCGACGGCAACGCCGTTGGTCGACTTTGCGGACCAGACTATTTGGCCCGAGGGGATCATCACCCTACCGGTGGCGGTCGGCACGACCCCCCGCAGGAAAGTCGTGGACCTTGAGTTCATTGTAATCAAGGCGCACAGACCGTACAACTTGATACTCGGCAGGCCGGCACTGGCAGCTTTGAAGGGGATCGTGTCCACTCTCCATTTGTTGTTGAAGTTTTCCACGAGGGAAGGAATAGCAACGGTGCGGGGCGATCAGCAAAAGGCCAGGGAGTGCCATCGAGTGGCCCTCAGAAAGAGGAAGAACCCCGAGGGACCGTCCGAGGAACCGTCGGGCGGGACATCCGGCAGAACGTCGGCTCGAAGGGTGCAAATGGTATCCCCGAAGGAAAGGACCATCGTCAAAGAGTTGGGAAGCGAGGTAGAAACCGTATACCTACATGGGGACCAAGCGATGCCCATACAGGTCGGAGCGAGCGTTCCCGACGAAGTGAAGCTGTCAATGATCAGGGTGCTGGAGAAACACAAGGATGTGTTCGCGAGGAAACCGTCGGACATGACCGGGATTTCCCCGATACTCGGAATGCACTCGTTGAATATCGACCCTCTACACAGACCGGTCATCCAGAAAAGAAGGCCCTTGTACCGCGAAAGGAACGAAGCAGTCAATAGGGAGGTCAATGAGCTCGTCAACGCGGGAATTCTTGTGGAGGTGCCGTACCCGGTTTGGCTAGCCAACCCTGTTTTGGTTAAAAAACAGGACGGCAGTTGGAGGATGTGCGTCGACTACAAGACCCTCAACAAGGCGTGCCCGAAGGATTGCTACCCAACCCCAACCATCGATCAGAAAGTGGACGCGCTGGGGGGTTTCCCGATCAAGTGTTTCTTGGACGCATACAAAGGTTACCACCAGATCCCGATGAAGCCCGAAGACGTGAATAATACTGCCTTCATCACCGAGAGGGGGGCTTTTGCCTACAGGATGATGCCGTTCGGACTGCGGAACACGGGGGCCACTTATCAAAGGGTAGTCGATCGCGTCTTTCGGGAAAAAGTGGGGCGCAATGTCGAAATTTACGTGGATGACATGGTCATCAAGAGCAAAAGTTTCGGTGATCTGGTCAAGGATGTGGACGAGACATTAGGCAGGCTGAAGGAGATAGGGATGGAGCTGAACCCGGCCAAGTGCCAGTTCACCGTCGGGCTAGGGAAGTTCCTAGGTCACATGGTCTCGAACAGTGGCTTGAAGGTCCTCAAGGGATGCGTCGGCGCGGTTGGGGCCATCCAGTGGGGGCCCGCAGAAGACGGAGCATTTCGAGAGCTGAAAGAGCACCTCAAGGTGCTGCCGACTTTGTCGCCCCCGGAAAGCGGAGAAACCCTTTTTCTGTACTTGGCCGCGGGATCGGAAGTGGTCAGCGGAGCGTTGGTCTGAGAGGAAGGCAAAGTGCAACGCCCCGTATACTACGTTAGCAGGACGTTGCAGGGGGCAGAAACCAGGTATACTGATCAGGAGAAGTTGGCCCTCGCCCTCATCCACTCGGCAAGGAGGTTGAGATCATACTTCCAAGCCCACCCTGTGGTCGTCTTGACGAATGAGCCTCTGAAGGCGATCTTAGCTAAGCCAGAATCATCGGGGAGACTGGCCAAGTGGGCCGTTGAGCTTGGAGAACACGCCATCCAGTACGCCCCCAGGAAGGCGATTAAAGGACAGGTGATGGCAGACTTCTTGGCGGAAATCCCCTCGACAACGAAGGTCACGACCGAGGACCTGGCGACGGAGGCAGCGGACATCCCGATCCGGACCCGGCGCCGGGAGGACAGGACGGATTGGTGGAAACTCCACGTGGACGCCGCGTCAGGCGTCGAGGGAGCGGGAGCCGGTTTAATTGTCACAAACCCCGACGGACAAGAGACCACCTACGCTCTGAAATTTGAGTTCCCGACAACGAATAATGAGGCTGAGTACGAGGCGTTGATAGCGGGGATGGAGATTGCCAAGAGATTGGGAGCGAACAAGCTGGATGCGTATGGTGACTCGGCCTTGGTGGCCAACCAGTTCAGCGGAACCTATCAGGCGAAGGAGCCGTCAATGCAGAAGTATTTGGCAAAGGTAAAGGCGCTGGCTACGTCGTTTGAAGGTTTTGACGTCACCCGGGTCCCCCGTTCGGAAAACACTCGAGCCGACGCGCTCAGCAAGCTCGCTTCGACCGCTAGTAGTCACCTGTCGAAGGGGGTGCTGGTAGAAACGTTGGCCGTAAGGTCGACGGAGGGCCAGGAACTGCTAGCCATCTCGACCGAACCTCCCAGCTGGATGACCCCGATCAGGGAGTTCTTGTTCAGCGGACAGACCCCGGACGACGTCGGCAAAGCGAGACAGCTTGAGAGGAGAGCCTTGGAGTTAGCCTTGAAGGACGGAGTGCTCTACAAGAAGGGATATTTGCAACCCTGGCTGAGATGTATTTCCCCCAAGCAGGCGGACAGGCTGTTGGCGGAACTGCACGAAGGGACGTGTGGGAGCCATCAAGGGGCAAGGACATTGGCCTTGAGGGCCTCACGAGCGGGTTTTTACTGGCCGAACATGAGAGCCAATGCCGACGAGCTGGTGAAGAAGTGCGTCAAATGCCAAGCCCACGACAAGGTGTTGCATTCCCCCGGAGTGCCGATGAAGAGCATCTCAGGCCCGTGGCCCTTCGCCAAATGGGGAATAGACATAGTCGGCCCGTTCCCCGTGGCGACGGGAAGGAGGCGTTTTCTCATCGTGGCGGTAGACTACTTCACCAAATGGGCGGAAGCCCAAGCGGTGGCGAGCATCACCGGCAAGAGAATGACGAACTTCGTGTGGAGGAATGTGGTGTGCCGGTTCGGACTGTCCCGAACCATCGTGAGCGACAATGGGAAGCAGTTTGAGGGGGAGCCGTTCAAGTCATGGCTATCGCCCTCCCCGTGCTGACCTAGCCATTCTTCTTCCTTGTGCAGGTAGCCCGTTGACAGTACCGTTCACGGTGAAGCACTTATTTGCGGCCGTAACATGTACTGTCAACGGGCTACCTGCACAGGGAAAGGGAATGGCTGGGTCAGCACGGGGAGGGCGATAGCCGTTCCCGCTCCGATGCCAAAATCAGTCGGTTGACAGTGTTTGAGATCTATCTCTTTCAACAGTATTTGTGAGCTTACCTTCCTTTTTCTCCTGCTCCTTCCTTTTATAGCTCATGCCAAGGTTCTGTGTCTAGGGTTTTAGGCACGCTGATGGGCCTCTGATGATCTCGGCACGTGCCCATGCCAGCCCATTCCAGTCGTCCATTCCCGCAGCACCATTGGGCCTCTTGGGCCTGCCCTTGACCAAGTGGCATGATCGTTGACTTGGCCCACGATCCTCACAAGTCCCCCCAAGTGCGAGGCCGTGTTGCCAAGCGCGGGCGAAGAACTGAAGAAGCGAGGATCTGGCCGTCGTGGCATCATGCGTGCAGCTTTAACCTTCGCCTTTAATGCATGTCGAACGCGTGTCCCTCATCTCCTTTTCTCGATGGTGCGTGGGCCCGCCTCGATCACGTCTCCCCACGCAGACTTAATTCCTCATCTGCCTTCTTTTGTTTGAAAATAACTCCCCCTTTTCGTCTTCTTCTTCTATCTCATTTCCGAACCATCATACCGCTGCGCTCTTCTGCCCTCTTACAGGTACTCTCCCTTCTCTGCAACTTCTTTTATTTAGGCGACCTTCCCCACTCCCTCGGTTTACCCTTAATGGCTCTCCGACGCATGGGACCCGGGCTGGGCGGTACTACGACCGCCGGTGATGTCGAAGGTTTCCGGGAACGATGCCGTCACACCGTCGGGCTGCAATTTACGGATTTGGAGGTGCAGATCCGCCTCCCGGGGGTTGGGCAGTTGGTGGCGGAAGCCCCTGAGGGTTTTACCGCCGTTCACTGCGAATACCTTTTTTCCTGCGGTCTGCGCCTCCCGTTGACCGACTTTTTCAAACAGGCATTGGCCTTCTTCGGGCTTGATCTGCGCTACCTTCAGCCTAACTCCGTCAAGGCGCTGATCGGTTTTCAGATCGTGTGCTCCCGCCAGCAGGTTGTCCCCACCTTGCCCCTACTTAGGGTGTTCGCCTACCCATGTGTGGACAAGGGCTACTGCCACATCAAGTTCCGGCCGGCGGCGAGCAAGTCTCTGCTGCAGAAAAGGCCGAAGAAATCCGGCTGGGGATCCATGTTCGTGTACATGGATAACGATCTGGTATGGGGTCCTCGAGCGAGTCGGGTCAGATACCCGATAGGTGATCCGGCGACCCGGGGGCTCCGTCCCAGCGACGGCGAGGCGGCCGTGTTGGATCCGGAATTTCGCAAGCTGAAGCAGGGCACGATGTTGTGGACGGCCGTGAACTCCGACGAGCTCTTGAGCCAGTGCGGACTCCCTCACTGTCGGCTCGATGTGGTGATGCAATCGCCGAGGCATTCAGTCCCGTCTAGCGAGGGTCCGGGGGAAGGTCGACCAACGTTTTAGCCGTGCTTTTGTTTTTTTTCTTTTCTTCCTTTTGTCACTCCTGTTTTGACCAATCATGCCGTTCTACTGATTCCTCTTTGCTTTTTTTATTTGCGACAGCTTCTAGGACCGTCGACGGCGAGACTGATAGTCACCCCGACGTCCACTCGGACGCTCAGTTCGCCGACTCTGACATGGAGAAATACCTTCGCCGATCCGAATGTCGCCAGGCTCGCTCGTCCGCCTCTGCTCTTGCCGACAGTCGCGCTCAACACTCAGAATCTCAGTTTGACATCTCCGAGCCTAACGTCACGCGTCCCGACTTCATCAACCTGGAGAGCGACGACTCGGGTGACCACAGGAACCCCCACAAGAGGCCGGCCGACGCGATGAACGTCGAGGTCACCTTCGAGGGAACGTCTCAGCCTCCTCCCGGCGAGCTGCATCGCTACAAGTTTCTCCGGGTGGAGTCTCTGCCTCCTCCGGCCGGACCGGTGCTGACTACCCCGAAGGGTCGTGCTGACTTTCTGGCCTCGGCTTTCCCCAGAGGTCACCTTGAGGCCTGGCGCGCGAGCCCTCTGGTCAACTTCCACAGCTCCGTAAGTATTATGGACCGGTTTGACTCAGTCAGCCTGGAGGTATGATCTTTTTTCTTCTGTTTCCATCCGCCACTGTTTAAGTAGGAATTTTTATTTTACGGTCATCTTCCTTGAACCTCCAGGTGGCCTGCCTTTCTGCTTCCCTCAGGGGTGAGTTGGGCCGTCTGCACTGTGAGGCGTCCCGCTCTCGCGGCCAGCTCACTTCCTGTCAGGCAGCTCTGGAGGCAGCTCGCGACCTTAACCGGAAGCAGGAGCAGATGATCGGGGAGCTGAACGCTCGTGCCGCCGTCAACTCGGTCGATCTCCAAGCTCAAGTGGACGAGTTGACCGCGTCTGTCGCCGCTCTGAAGGTGGAGAAGGATGCCGCCGTCGCTGAACGGGACTCGGCTAGCGGGAAGCTGAAGGAGGCCAAGGCTCAGCTGGAGACGCTCGATCTGATGCGCGCCAAGCTGCAGAGCGCTGAGGAGGCCATCGCCGACCACGACTCTCGGATCGCTGCTGCCGTCGCCAAGTACAAGTGGGCCATCAAGGTCGGCCTCCCCGATGTCTTCCTCAAGGTGGCTTCAAGTGACAACGCGCGTCGTCGCTTCCGCCGGGCGGTCTACCGGGCCTTCGACTTGGACGAGATATACGAGGGTGATGCCTCTCGGTTCAGCCGTTCACTGGATGAGCTGTTTTCTGTCTTTGGTAAGTACCCATTCGCTGAATACTTCTCTGAGTTGTCTGCGGAGATGTCGCCCGAGGCGATCGTGGGGTGGACTCCCCCCCAGCGCTGTGAGCCTCAGCCGCCTTCTGCCGCGTCGACGACTCACCCGTCCGGCCAGGGTCCTGTCGAAGGGGTTACCATGACCGCTGAGAAGGACGCGCCTGATGACCTGTTGGACGACCTCCAGGAGGCGGGATTGGTGGGCGAGGCGCCGGCGCACGAGTCGACCATTGAGGGTGACGGCGAGAAGACCGGCGGCAACTGAAGCGTCTGAATGATCCGCCCTGCGTGGCGTTGTTTTGTGCCATCTGTGGCTTTGTCTTAATTTGCTACTCATAACAATATTTCTTACCTTCTGCACTATTCGGATATTGTCCACTTTGGGCTATTTTTATTCTGGTATTGAATCCTTTGCTCTTCCCCGTTTCTCCCTTACTTGTCCATAGACGCGGGTCTACGGTGTTCGGATGTACCGATACGACCGTTCCTCCGGACGTCGAGTTGGTCGTCCGGTGCGGCCGTGTCCTCCATCGTCCCGAGGGCTGCGGGCTTGGCCGGCGAGGCTAGCGGTGCTATTAACTTAGCTGCGGGTTGTCTCGACACCTCAAGGAACTCGCCGTCGGGTTAACCACCGAGCTTCGACCACCCGTATCATCGTCGGATCGGCTGGCGTGGCCGAGCCCTCAGGTCGCTCGAGGGCAGCGAGCTCAATTATGCCGAACAGCGGACTGGATTAGTTAAGTGTAGCTCCGACAACCCGCAACGTTCGCCGTCGGGTTCACCGTCGGGCTCACCTGTCTATTTGTTCCATCGGGCGACTGAGGCGGCTGAGCCCCCAGGTGACCTTTGGGGGCAACGAGCTCAGTTATGTCGGCCAGCGGCTGAAATTAGTTAAGTGTTGCCTCGACGCCCCACGGAACTAGCCGTCGGGTTCATTGTCGGACTCACCTGTCCATTTGGACGTCGGGGTGACTGATGCGGCTGAGCCCCCAGGAGGTTCTTGGGGGCAACGAGCTCAGTTGTGTCGCCTAGCGAACGAAATTAGTTAAGTGTTGCCTCGACACCCCACGGAACTAGCCGTTGGGTTCATCGTCGGGCTCACCTGTCCATTTGGACGTCGAGGCGACTGGTGTGGCTGAGCCCCCAGGAGGTTCTTGGGGGCAACGAGCTCAGTCGCGTCGCCTGACGTGTGCACAAATAACATTCATATCGCTGAGCCTGCTTTGCATTACTTGCTACAAAAGAGGAAAACGAGTCCCCTAACGATCATTTCCCCGCTGAGTAAGCGAACGGGGCAAGGTGATCGCGTCGGGAACCCGACCAAAAGTGTTTCCTTCGCCCACAGGTTAAGGCATACTGTCTATATACATACATAAATATCCAGGCTGATACCTGGTTATCCGTAGAACTTTCGGAGGTTGCTCATGTTCCAGGTGCGGGGAACTGGTTCTCCGCTAGAGTGTTGAGCTTGTACGCCCTGTCGCCCAGCACCTCCGCTACCTGGTATGGGCCTTCCCACGTGATGTCCAGCTTCTTCGTTCCCTTGGCACGGCTGGCCTCATTCTTCCGAAGGGCGAGCTCGCCCACCTTCAACGACCGGTCTCGGACGCGGCTGTTGTATCGCTGCTCGACGTAAGACTTGTACGCCGCCTCAGTCAGCGCTGCCTTCTCCCTCCGGTCCTCAAGCTCATCCAGGCTGGCTCGTATTTCTTCCTCATTCTCCGGTTCAGCCAACGGCTTGGCGAGTCTCGGCGACGGCACCATCACTTCCGGGGGTATGATCGCCTCGCTCCCATAACACAAGCGGTACGGCGATTCCCCCATGGCCGCCCGAGGTGTGGTCCTGTATGCCCACAGTACTGACGGGAGCTCCTCCACCCAGTTCCCTTTGGCCTGATCCAGTCGTCGCTTCAGTCCCTGGACGATTATCCCGTTGGTGCGTTCCGTCAAGCCGTTCGCTTGGGGGTGCGCCACCGAAGTGAACTTTTGCTCGATCCCCAGCTGGGAGCACCATGACTTGAACGGCTCCCCCTCAAACTGCTTCCCATTGTCGCTCACGATGGTTCGGGGCAGTCCGAACCGGCACACCACATTCCTCCATACGAAGTTCGTCATTCTCTTGCAGGTGATGCTCGCCACCGCCTGGGCTTCCGCCCATTTGGTGAAGTAGTCTACCGCCACGACGAGAAAACGCCTCCTTCCCGTCGCCACGGGGAACGGACCAACTATGTCTATTCCCCATTTGGCGAAGGGCCACGGGCCTAAGATGCTCTTCATCGGCACTCCGAGGGAATGCAACACCTTGTCGTGGGCTTGGCACTTGACGCACTTCTTCACCAGCTCGTCGGCGTTGGCTCTCATGTTCGGCCAGTAAAAACCCGCTCGCGAGGCCCTCAAGGCCAATGTCCTCGCCCCTTGATGGCTCCCACACGTCCCTTCGTGCAGTTCCGCCAACAGCCTGTCCGCCTGCTTAGGGGAAATACATCTCAGCCAGGGTTGCAAATATCCCTTCTTGTAGAGCACTCCGTCCTTCAAGGCGAACTCCAAGGCTCTCCTTTCAAGCTGTCTCGCTTTGCCGACGTCGTCCGGGGTCTGTCCGCTGAACAAGAACTCCCTGATCGGGGTCATCCAGCTGGGAGGTTCGGTCGAGATGGCCAGCAGTTCCTGGCCCTCCGTCGACCTCACGGCCAACGTTTCTACCAGCACCCCCTTCGACAGGTGACTACTGGCGGTCGAAGCCAGCTTGCTGAGCGCGTCGGCTCGAGTGTTTTCCGAACGGGGGACCCGGGTGACGTCGAAACCTTCAAACGACGTAGCCAGCGCCTTTACCTTTGCCAAATACTTCTGCATCGACGGCTCCTTCGCCTGATAGGTTCCGCTGAACTGGTTGGCCACCAAGGCCGAGTCACCATATGCATCAAGTTTGTTCACTCCCAATCTCTTGGCAATCTCCATCCCCGCTATCAACACCTCGTACTCAGCCTCGTTATTCGTTGCCGGGAACTCAAACCTCAGAGCGTAGGTGGTCTCCTGTCCGTCGGGGTTTGTGACAATTAAACCGGCTCCCGCTCCCTCGACGCCTGACGCGCCATCCACGTGGAGTTTCCACCAATCCATCCTGTCCTCCCGACGCCGGGTCCGGATCGGGACGTCCGCTGCCTCCGTCGCCAGGTCCTCGATCGTGACCTTCGTTGTCGAGGGGATTTCCGCCAAGAAGTCTGCCATCACCTGTCCTTTAATCGCCTTCCTGGGGGCGTACTGGATGGCGTGTTCTCCAAGCTCAACGGCCCACTTGGCCAATCTCCCCGATGATTCCGGCTTAGCTAAGATCGCTTTCAGAGGCTCATTTGTCAAGACGACCACAGGGTGGGCTTGGAAGTATGATCTCAACCTCCTTGCCGAGTGGATGAGGGCGAGGGCCAACTTCTCCTGATCAGTATACCTGGTTTCTGCCCCCTGCAACGTCCTGCTAACGTAGTATACGGGGCGTTGCACTTTGCCTTCCTCTCGGACCAACGCTCCGCTGACCACTTCCGATCCCGCGGCCAGGAACAGAAAAAGGGTTTCTCCGCTTTCTGGGGGCGACAAAGTCGGCAGCACCTTGAGGTGCTCTTTCAGCTCTCGAAATGCTTCGTCTTCTGCGGGCCCCCACTGGATGGCCCTAGCCGCGCTGACGCATCCCTTGAGGACCTTCAGGAAAGGTAGCGATCTCTCCGCCGCCCGAGACAAGAAACGGTTCATCACGGCCAACTTCCCGTTGAGGCTCTGGATGTCCTTCACTGTCCTGGGAGCGGGCATGTCCACGACCGCTTGTACTTTCTTCGGGTTGACGTTCAAGCCACTATTCGAGACCATGTGACCTAGGAACTTCCCTGGCCCGACGGCGAACTGGCACTTGGCCGGGTTCAGCTCCATCCCTATCTCCTTCAGCCTGCCTAATGTCTCGTCCACATCCTTGATCAGATCACCGAAACTTTTGCCCTTGATGAACATGTCATCCACGTAAATTTCGACGTTGCGCCCCACTTGTTCCCGAAAGACGCGATCGACCACCCTTTGATAAGTGGCCCCAGCGTTCCGCAGTCCGAACGGCATCATTCTGTAAGCAAAAGCCTCTCTCTCGGTGATGAAGGCGATATTATTCACGTCTTCGGGCTTCATCGGGATCTGGTGGTAGCCTTTGTACGTGTCCAAGAAACACTTGATCGGGAAGCCCCCCAGCGCGTCCACCTTCTGATCGATGGCTGGGGTTGGGTAGCAATCCTTCGGGCACGCCTTGTTGAGGGTCTTGTAGTCGACGCACATCCTCCAACTGCCGTCCTGTTTTTTAACCAAAACAGGGTTGGCTAGCCAGACCGGGTACGGTACCTCCACAAGAATTCCAACGTTGACTTGCTCATTGACCTCCCTATTGACTGCTTCGTTCCTTTCGCGGCACAAGGGCCTTCTTTTCTGGATGACCGGCCTGTGTAAGGGGTTGATATTCAACGAGTGCATTCCAAGTTCCGGGGAAATCCCGGTCATGTCCGACGGTTTCCTCGCGAACACATCCCCGTGTTTCTCCAGCACCCTGATCATTGACAGCTTCACCTCGTCGGGAACGCTCGCTCCGACCTGTATGGGCATCGCTTGGTCCCCATGTAGGTACACGGTTTCTACCTCGCTTCCCAACTCTTTGACGACGGTTCTTTCCTTCGGGGATACCATTTGCACCCTTCGAGCCGACGTTCTGCCGGATGTCCCGCCCGACGGTTGCCCGGACGGTTCCTCGGGGTTCTTCCTCTTTCTGAGGGCCACTCGATGGCACTCCCTGGCCTTTTGCTGATCGCCCCGCACCGTCGCTATCCCTTCCCTCGTGGGAAACTTCAGCAACAAATGGAGGGTGGACACGATCCCCTTCAAGACTGCCAGTGCCGGCCTGCCGAGTATCAAGATGTACGGGCTGTGCGCCTTATCACAATGAACTCAAGGTCCACGATTTTCCTGCGGGGGGCCGTGCCGACCTCCACCGGCAGGGTGATGATCACCTCGGGCCAAACAGTCCGGTCCGCAAAGTCGACCAACGGCGTTGCCGTCGGGGCCAATTCCTTGCGCGTGGTCTCATCCAGCCTCTCGAAACAGTGCCAATACATGATCTCCGCCGAGCTGCCACCGTCAATGTACGCGCGGTGCACCAATTTGTCCATGATTTGCACCGTGATGACCACGGCGTCACCCCCAGCAGGTCGGTCGGGTACAGGATCTTCGGAACTGAAGGTGATCACCTCCTCCGGCGTCAGCCTCCTTGACATGGGCGTCGGCTCTGGCGTCTTGCGGCAACGCGCCTTCCTTTGAGACTCCGTGGCTCCTCCTGCGTTCCCCCCGATGATGGCGAGTATCGCGCCGGTGGGAGCGGTTGGTTCTTCATCCTGCGAAGAAACGTCCTCATACCTTCACCTCTTTCCCGACTCTTCCTTCTTCTCGACCCGTTGGACTTCCTTGGACATGGGTCCAGTCGACCGATCACGTGACCGTTCACCTCCACGCTCGCTTCCTCGTTCAGTCCGTCGTTCACCTGACCGCGACGAGTACTCTTCTCTGTTGTACTCCCGGGCCTCCTTGGCATACTTCTTGAGATGCCCTCGCTTGAGGCAGGCTTCGATGGCCTTTTTGAGGTGTATGCACTCGTCGGTGTCGTGGCCGTGATCCTCATGGTAGTCGCAGCAGAGGCTCATATCCCTCTTGGAGGGCGGTAGCTTCATCTTGCGGGGGACCGGGAGAATTCCCTGATCCGCCACGGCCATGAAGATTTGCTTCGGGGTCCCGGTCAAAGGCGTGAAAGACCTGTCCTTCGATGGTTCCTCTCTGCTGCCCAACCTATCCTTCACGGATCCTCTCTACTTGTCCTTCCTTGACTCTCCTCCAGAAGTGATGTCCTTGGTGGCCTTTTCACCTCTGTGATACTCCTCGACTTTGATGTGGAGTTTGTATAAGGTGAAAACAGGCTTTTTCGACAGCCGAACCTTCAAGAGGGTGTGGGTTAACCCTTGCACGAAAATCTCGACCAGCCATTTCTCATCCAGCCTGTCCTCCACCTTGTTGCACTCGGTGATGAACCGCTCGTAGTAGTCCATGAGCGATTCGCCCGACCGTTGCCTGATCCGCAGCACGTCTTGTGTGGTGAGGGTGAACTTCTTCTTCTGCATGAACCGCGTCAGGAAGAGGTCCTCCAGCTTCGCGAAGTTGGAGATGCTGTCATTTTCCAAATTGGCAAACCACAGTCTCGCCGCCTCCTTGAGGGTTGTGGCGAACGCCCTGCACCAGATTGGCTCGGGTGTGCTGTACGTCGACATGGACGTCGTGAAGGTGTGGATGTGGTCGGCCGGGTCCGTTGAACCGTCATATGACCCCAAGTTTGGGGGGATACGGATCTTCGAGTCGGCCACAAACTCCATTACCGACCGGGTAAACGGGCTTCCTCGGAGCTTCTCTCCCTCCGGCGGGGTCCAGTTCACGGCGAGGCGCCGGTGAACAGGAACCCGCGGCGGGACTTTCGGCTTGTGAATGTATGAGGTCGCCCATACCTGCTCCGGGTCTTCGTCTTCCCCTGAGTCCTCACCATCATGGTGATCGGGATGGGGTTTGTCTCCACGCCCTGCGCCGGCGGTTCTTACTCGTCGGGCGCCTTCTGCTTCATCGCGTTGACACCCTGGAACAAGCGCTTCGGGGTGATCTTTCCCGCTCTAGCGCTCAGACTCTGCAGCTCGTGGATCTGGTTGGCCATGCGCTCTTGGGAGTTGACGATGCGCTGAAACAGATCCATGCTCTCCTTTGCTTCCCCCAGGGTAGGGTTTGGCGTCGACTCCGGTCCCACCACTTGGCTCGACAGCCGGCAAGCGGCGCGATGCTTGACCGAGTATTGGTCGAGCTCTTCATCTTCATCGTCCTCGCATCCCGTCAGATCGGTCATGGGCGGGATCTCACTGCTGGTTTCTCCACTCATCGATTGAGTGCGTGGGCTGTAAGAATAACAAGGATCTCCACAGACGGCGCCAATGTTACGGCCACAAATAAGTGCTTCTCCTTGAACGGTACTGTCAACGGGCTACCTGCACAGGGAAAGGGAATGGCTGGGTCAGCGCGGGGAGGGCGATAGCCGTTCCCGCTCCGATGCCAAAGTCAGTCGGTTGACAGTGTTTGAGATCTATCTCTTTCAACAATATTTGTGAGCTTACCTTCCTTTTTCTCCTGCTCCTTCCTTTTATAACTCATGCCAAGGTTCTGTGTCTAGGGTTTTAGGCACGCTGATGGGCCTCTGATGATCTCGGCACGTGCCCATGCCAGCCCATTCCAGTCGTCCATTCCCGCAGCACCATTGGGCCTCTTGGGCCTGCCCTTGACCAAGTGGCATGATCGTTGACTTGGCCCACGATCCTCACAATACTGCCTTTTCTTCATGGAGGAATAAAATAGTTTGGTAGGCCTATCTCCTTCTCTCAGCCACTTTTCCTTGGATTTTTGCTGCAAAAACAAGTACTCAGATTCTGCCACTGTTTCTGCTATCTTCCTGGATTCTTGTTCAGAGTATTGGAGCTCAAGATTTTTTGGATACTGGAGCCGTTCCTCATAGCACTTCTCCCACTTTGCAGCAGCCTCTTCTGACCTCTTACCAATGTCAGAAAATTCCATCTTGTTTAGTTTAGTAAGACTCAATTGAAGGAGTCCTAGTGCGCTATACAAGTCTGAAATAGTCTGTATATTGTTCTTTATCCAACTCAACCTTACCGAATTCAGAAACTGTGGAGATGAGATCCACATGTTAAATAATTTGAATGGTTTCTTTTGCCTTTTCTCCCCTTTCCTCCATTGCAGCATTAGGGGCATATGGTCTGACAACACATGGGGCTTGATCTCATAGAACAGGTTTGGCATTTCTGTCAACCAAGAGTCATTCACAAATGCTTTATCAATTTTAATGTGGATTATCTCCCCCATTTCCCTCCTATTACTCCAAGTATATAAAGGCCCACTGCATTTCAAAGTATGGAGCTGATTCTTCTCAATTGCCCTTCTAAACTTATACACCTCCTCCAATCTCACATCATTGCCTCCCAATCTGTCCTCTAGCTCCAGTGGACTATTAAAGTCGCCAATGACTATCCAGGGGCAATCATGATGATTTGAAGTCTTAAGCTGCCTCCAGAGATTTCTCCTCAATTTCTCATCATTGTGTGCATAGATTACTGTTACATAGCATTTTTTACCCTCCTGCTTCCTCATGCAAATCCAATCTATCCATTGATCTCCCACCCCTACGATGGTGATATCAAATAGGTCAGGTCTCCACATTAGCCATATCCTTCCAACTCCTGCCTCCTTGCAATTAGTAACTAGCAGATATCATATGCATATTTTTGATGAGTAAAAGTATTATTTTCGCTAAACTAATATATGCATATAACTATAATTGTTATTTTTGAATAGATATCAGAGCATCGGCACAGGAATTATACAAGTGTATATGTGTGTGTGTGTGTGTGTGTATATATACATGATGAATTATTTTGGAAGTTCAATAGTCGGAGAGTCCTTTCCACCAAAACCCTAGCAGAGCGAAAACAAAAAGTTCCTCTTTACTGACGGAGGCCGCGGTGCTTTCATCGGCCGGCGGCCTTCCACCCCAAACCTAAATAGATCTGAACACCTTTCTCTCAATCTTCAACCTGAAACTCTTGTTATCACCGTCGACAAATTACGATCTCTCGTTCATATTGTAACCGTAATACAAGTCGGAATATCGCAATGGATCGCTACCGCTGCCGACAATCCACAAGACGGTTCGCCACACCACCGCTGCAATTTTTTATTTTTTTATCCTATCATGCAATGATGATCGACGGGATCTCAGATTCGGTCGAGATCACGGTGCCAGTGATCTCACACAGACTGATTTAGAACCCCAATGTTAATGCCGGTCGATTTTATTCTTCGGAACTTCGTCAGCCTCTCGTTGCCGTTTCAACTGAACGGCTCCTCAAACCCTAGGTGAAGAGCCTTTTTTGGTTTGGTCCGGCCAGTTTGGGTCCGAACGGGCTTTGGACAAGGCCCATCATTAAAGGATGTGATGGACTAGGCTGGCATGGAAGATGCACTCAGAGAGAATCGGTCTAGATAGACGGTCAGTGATTTTCACTCCTGAACAGAGTTTTTTTCTTTTTTTCTTTTATTTTATGCTAAATAGTGGGTGATGAACTTAATTGAGGTTTGACTAAATATATGTCGGAAGTTTTATTTGACAACATTAGTTTGTTTATTAAACTGTGTTTGGTTTCAAATCTAATTCTTAGTGGTATCAGTAAAGGAGAAATCTGAGTCAGATTAGTTTAAATACTTACTTTTGGTGATTCCGTAACCCACGCCTGTGCGGCAAGGAGAAATTTGAGTTAGAGAGTATGTAGTCCAATTACTTACCTCTGACGGGTCCTTACATCAGATTTGTAAACCGAACGGGCTGGTTAATCTTTGTTTTTCTGTGAAAACAACTTGGAAAATCTCGTACTAACTCCGAGGGGAGATGCAAATAACATTTAATGAGATGGACTGGGATGTGTTCACAGAATAATTATTGATTGATCAGTTTGTGGCGTGTTAGATAGACTTTTATAATGCTTTGATATTGTATAAGCGACCTTGTAAATCTCTTACTGCTTCTGAGGGGAGAAGAAAATAACGTTTAATGAGATGACCTGGGAAGTGATTGTAAAATTAGAGTGTTAGAGACTAATATTTGTCACTTGTCATCACTTATGGTTTCATCCTGTTTTTTGTTATATCCCACTTTTTAGTTTAGACCGCTACATGTGTTATTGATGCAGGGGAATATAGTGTAATGACATATCTATAAAATTCCTTGTAATCCTACAAATTGTCTCCTAATTAGGAGCATTGAGGTTTCATGACGTATCTTTTAGATAATTTCGGTTGAGTAGCCATGAATAATGCTCTCTTTTAATTTTATAAAAATACATATACAATTTCGTAAAACTTTATAAAAAATTAGGTACGCCACTAATAGTTAATTTTTTAAGTTAAATTCATCCAAGTGGACGGGAGGATTATTCATAACTCCTCAACCTTACATAAAAGCAACAGAATTACATGATCGGGTTTGAGTAAACCCAATAATACGCATGAAACCCTATTGGGGTTACTGTTGAAACCCTGTTGCACTGATAACAATCTAATTTCCTTTAACAGTTAGTTATTATATATTTTATTCAACATTTCGGTGCAACATGTTCTAATATATGTTGTTTATTTATCAAATCAAAAAGAGGTTCGATTAGTTATTTATATTTATGCATTTATTTTGTTGTATTGTCACAACAAAAATGAGTTGAGAAAGTGAAGGTACAAGCTTGACTTTTGCATCAAAAAAATCATCATCAATCAACACTAATTTTGGTGAATGAACAACCAGTAGTTCATTCCTGGCTAAGATGGGTCCCGGTTGGAAACTAGTTATTACCTGTTAACTGTTAGCGAATTGTATAGGTTTTTAGTTGTTATTGGATTGTATTAACTGTTTTGACTAGTTGTTTTGATTAGCGGTTTTTAGATGATTGTTTGATAAATGATAAATAAATGTTAACTGTTTGATATGTTAAATGACAGAAAGGAACATCAATATAATTTAAATTTTATTTTTGTTTGACTTTTATTTTGAAGCGTGAAACAATATTTCTAATACTTGTATGAGAGAGTCTTGTGGGGACTAAATAGTGATTATATGATTGAATAAAAACAAGGAGGTCATTAATTGCAGTTTAAAATATTACTGTTCATGAGTGCACTATTCACAGCCCAGCACTATTCACGCGCGGTACTATTCGTAGCCCGGCACTATTCACGCGAGGTACTATTAACAGTCGGCATTATTCACGCGCGCACTACTCACGGCCTGGTACTATTCACGCACGTACTATTCACGAACAATATTATTCATTTCTCAGTACTATTTTGATACGTTGTACATTAAAATACTGAAATTTTTAATTAAAACTATGATGTTTGATTTTTTTTTAATGATGTACATCAAAACACAGATGTTTTTAATTAAAAGTATAATGTTTGAGTTTTAATACGTTGTACATTAAAACATCGAGGTTTTTAATTAAAAGTACTATGTTTGAATTTTTTTAATATGTTGTACATTAAAACAAGGAAATTATTAAGTAAAAGTAAAATGTTTGACTTTTAATATATTGTAGATTAAAACACGGAGGTTGTTAATTAAAAGTAGAGTGTTTGATTTTTAATATATTGTAGAATAAAACACGAAGGTTGTTAATTAAAAGTCGAATGTTTGATTTTTAACATGTTGTACATGAAGTTATTAATTAAAAGTAAAATGTTTGATTTTTAATAGATTGTAGTTAGAATATGGAGGCTTTTAATTTAAAGTACTATGTTGATTTTTTAACGGGTTGTGGATTAAAATATGGAGATTTTTACTTAAAAGTGTAATATTTGTTTTTAATTGGTTATAGGTTAAAATACGGAAGTTTTTAATTCAAAGTAAAAAAGTTTGAAATTTAAATATGAAGGTTTTATTTTAAAAGTGGAAAGATTTTAAATTTTAATAGACGGTGGATTATAAAGTAAAAGTTCTATTTAATATTAGTTGTGTATATATATCTTTTTATAGGCTAAGTTATCAAAGATGATTTGGTCCAGTGGCAAAGGCAAGTTCCAAGTTCGAACTCCAAAGGCAACGCATTTTTGCATTAAAGGAGGAAAGATGTAATTAAACGTGTGGGTCCCACCCTATAAGAGGAAAGATGTAATTAAATGTGTGGGTCCCACCCAATAACACGCGCGGGATTTTAGGAGGTAGACTTAAATTTTTAAATATTGCAACTAAATCCCTCCGTGTTTTGCAAATAAGGACCTTCATATTTTACTAATTAATAAATAGCCTAGTCCAAATTATAGACGGTCTCTTTTGAGACTTTCTATACTTGTATTTATATTTATTTGTAATTCTTTTAGATGATATTCATTAACATATATAAAATTTTATATTTATTTGTTAAATTGTACTCTAAAATTTTAAAATAATTATTTAAAAATAAAAAAGATAAAAATAAAAATTAGTATAAATTAAAAGAATTAATTATGTACAAACAAAAGGGTTAGCTACTACATAATACTCCATCTGTTCACACTACTTGTTAAATACATGTTAATTATACATTTTTTTTGTTGCAAGTTTGATCAAACAATTAAAAGTATTATATAAGTAGTAATATCATCATGTGATATACTTTTGGAAGGTTTAAACATGTATTTTTCAAATATCAAAATTTTAGGTTTAGTTAATATATGTATCAAAAAGTTATTGATTGTCAAACTTGCCGTCAAATATTGTTACTTTTCAAGTGTGCCAAGATGGAGTACCTTCAGACAAAAGTTTCAAAAATAAAGTTACGTACAAAAGAAATGTAAAAGAAAGTTACTTAAGGTTAAGAGAATGATAAAAAAATTAATATTTATTCAGTTAATTACATGTAAAAAACTCCTTTTTTGAACGTTTTGAAAATAAGTGTTTTTATTCAAAGAATCAATGGAAAAAACTTCTCGCGAAACAAGTAAGATAGCTATTTGACAAGTCAAAATCTATTTTTAACATAATAAACAAAAATGTGCTTCAAAACTCTGTTGTTAAAACGGGACTTCCATTAAAATTATCTCCGACTCTCATTCAAAAATTCTATAACTGGAAAATATACCCAAAGGAACATATTTCCATATGATTCATGTCATCTTAATTTTGATCCAAATGAAATTCAAATCCAGCTAATGAGAAAGCAACCCGTTCATTGTTCCAATTATTCATCGTAGGTTCCACCAGGGGCGGAACCAGGGGGTTGCTGGAGGTGGCGGCGGCAACCCCCAAGATTCTGCTAACACCTAGAAATAATGTAGAGAAATAAGAAGTTTTGGTAGAAAAATCGATTCCGCAACCCCAAGATTTGGACGAAAATAAATTGCAGGGAGTTTTCGATGAAGAAGAAGACTAAGTTGCAAGACAAAGTTGCAGGGAGCTTTCGATGAAGAGGAAGACAAAGTTGCAGAGTCTTTTCGATGGAGAAGAAGATCAAAAGAATATGCCAAATTACATTCTTCATTAAATTATGTTTTAAAACACAGGCCCTATTTCCTTTTTTAGAAGTCAAAATTAACCAACAATTGACTCACAATCTCGCTCCTCTTTTTAGAAGTGCTTTTCCAAATATTGAACCAACTGTTAATCTTTTGTTTTTATTGTTATTGTTTCTTTTCATTAAATTTTTTTATTAATTATTACTTCATTTTATTATTAAATTTAAGTTCCTATTATCCTTCTCATGAAGTTGGATTGAATTATATTTTTGATGAACACATATGTTAAATGTGTGATTTTACTATTTTGTAGTTTATAAGATTTAAATTTTGTATTCATTGAAAGTATATGAATTTTCTCTTTAATTTGATTTGATTATATTGCTAGGTTTTATAAAAAAAAATTCTATATTCAGGTTCAATTTATTTCAGTAGATTTAATGAAAATAAGAAAATATTAATAGTTAGGTCCAATTTATATTCAACAAATGACTTTGTAATTTTGTTTGTAAAACTTGATGATTATTAACTTGAAATTTATAGTTTGAGCGTGATTAATTATAGATTAAATGTCCCGAACAGTAATTTAAAACTTTATTTTACTTACTCTTGATTTTGAAAAAAAAAAACTATTCATCCAGCAACCCCCAAGATTATGCTCTAGTTCCGTCACTGGATTCCACCATTCATGAATCATATATAACTCCATTGATCATCATTGTTCCAACGCCCGTCTTTCATTTGTACTTTGGAAGTTCACAAGATGAGCTGAAAACACCTCAAAATATTCTCATGCTATAATGTTAAACTACATCTTCAATTCTTCATCGCAACGCATATGTAACTAAAATTATCTAAATTTAGATGATGCAATTTAATGAAATGGATATAAAGACACAATGAACAATATGTAGAACCCATGAAATGCGAGTATATTTAAACATAATTGAATCAATAAAGTGATAATTGATCCCGTTTGGAAATTAACTGTTAGCAGATTATACTAGTTGTTAGGTGTTAGTAGATTGTATTAGTTGTTCCGACTAGTTGTTTTATTAACTGTTTGTAAATGGATGTTTGGTAAAAAATAAATATCGGATAGCTATTTGTTATGATTATTAACAAAGATGGACACCAATGAATAAAATGTATCATTAATTTTATAAATTTTAGTGATCTTATTTTGAAGTATGAAAAATTAATACTTATATTTTATATTTATTTTAGGTGACAACTATAACTTATCGTTCCCGAAAACAAAAATAAATAATATATTATAAGTTTCTTTTAGTTTACTTAGTGTGTGATTATTACTTAAAAGTATGAAAAAAGATGTCTAATAATTATTTTATTTTTTTTATTTTGAGGTGTTTTTCATTAAATAAATAAATATACATGTGATTTTTATATATATTTAGTTAATATGGTTAAAAGGATAAAATTAAAACTTGCAATGTTTAAAAGGATAATAAGTAAGAAAAATATTGTGTTCGGATACTTAAAAATTGTTTGAAGAGATTCGTGCGCATGAAAATTGAGAGCAGAAGATAAAAAGAAAAATTGTAATATATTAATTATTGAGTACAGTTGGAAACGCAATTTTTTCAAACGTTTTCAAATTGAGAATATTTTATCAAAAAAGATAGATAATATTTTTTCTCGCCCAAACACTATAAATAACTATTAAAACTGTATCTCAACATTTTCTAAACTATTGCAAAGGAAAAATTACATAGTATTAAAAAAGTGTTCCAATATAATATGAATAAAATGAGCATGTAAGATCCATATAATACCTCCGTCCCTCCTGTTTTGTCATACTTTTAGATTTTGATTTTTTTTTCTGGTCTGGAATTGTTCTTTTTCCTCCAAGGCCTCTTAAATTTGAGAAAATCTCCTGAAAGTCCTACTTTCCTAGAGAATAGGAGCTACGGGGTTGAAATGGGAATATTAGAAACTTTTGGGGACAACACGCGTAAATTGTAGAAAATATTAGGCCAGCAGCGTGAGATGCACGTGACTACGAAATTCTTCCTCCAATTTTCCCCCAATTCTTTCCCGTCAAGGCTCCGGGCGATTACGAAATTACTTTCCCCCAAATTTTCTGATCGGATCGAAGATATAATGACTAACTATCAAAATCCGGTAAGTTTCGTCGATCATTGTTGTAAGATTCATCTTTCTTCAAACTGAAATCGTTCATGAACTGTAAAAGGTTGAAGGTGAGAAAGAGATGGAACTCGTTGAAACAGAATTGATTGATGAACTGGTTGAAGAGATGGTTGAAGAGATGCTTGATAAAGAAGAAGGTCAAATGCAACCACTTGAAGGTACAGTTTATAACCCCAAACATTTCAACTTGAAGACTTGATTGATAGGGCAGCAAACCTGCAAATACTTGAGTGATTGCATGTATATAACACTAACATGAGTAATGTTTCAGTTTATAACTCCAAATAGTTAACACATATGCAATGAGTTTTACATAAACCTAGTTAGTTGATGTTATGATATAAGTAGGTTTTTAAAAGTGATCAATCATAATTGTTTTATTCTATATGTCCAATGTTTTAAACTAAAAGAGTTGATTGTATAACAACAGTGTTTTAAATTGTGTGGATGAACTGTAATGTTTTAGTGTATAACTATAATCTTTTAAGCTGTGTTTTAAAACTGTATTATATATAAAAAAATTGCAATCTATAATCACAATCTTTTAACATAGTGTGCAGGTTTTTTAACATAGGAATATGATGTTTTGTTATTTGGTGAGAAATTGCAGGAAATTATGGATGAAGAATGCTTAGAAGGAGTCGAAAGAGACTCACTTGTTGAATTGGAGGTGTTGTACAAGAATCATGCTAATGCTAGGATTTTGTTACAAAAAACACACGCAGAGAGTGGTGGATGGTGTAGTAGTGGAAAAATATTATGCATTCTCCTGTGAAGGAGAAAGCCGAGCAAAACTAGGCACACCAACAACAGTTGCAGTGGTTAACGAAACAACAGGATCCAAGAGAAGAAGGAGGAAAGTGTATCATATAAAAAGGACAGGATGTAGAGCACAGATTCGTGTGAAACTGGTTGGCAAGAGGTATCAAGTTGTGCGGCATATTGATGTGTTTATTTACATGTACAATGTTTTATATTTGTTTGGATTTGCAGTTGTCATAATGTTTGTCTCTCGGAATTTGTTGTTTTAAGTTACACTAGTATCTTTCACACTATTTAGGCGACCTTTCACACTATTTAGGCGACCTTTCAATCTTTTGATACTTTGAACTTTTATATTAATTAAAAGTTATAGGTACCTTTTAATTTAAGAACATAAACTTGTAGGTTAAAAACACAATATTGTTAAGTTGACACATAAACTGTCAAAATAAAAGAACACCTTTCAACATAAATATGGGACTTTGTAAGTTAAATATTCAAACTATTAAAACACATGAAAAACAGTGGATGAAACAACAAAACAAACACTAAAAAGCTTGATTAAAATGTGCAACACATTCATATTCATCATGTCAAGAGCCCGTACACCAAATCTTTGAAACTAAAGATAAACCAAATGTTTGAAACTAGATATAACACCAAAAGAGGTTGTCACTATCATTAAACAAGCTAATGCTCGGTGCTGCTAGGGTTGCATGGTGTGTAAAAGAGATCATCATTTTCAGCAAACAAATTGAAACTTGGCATTGAATCGGCTACTTTTTTCTGGAACTCTCGAACTTGATTGTCATACCATTCATGAAATCCTGGATTAGCAAAGAATTCCTGGCTGCTTTGGGAACCTTCAATAGTCGCAAAGGTTGAATCATCATCATGAGAAGCAGCATTCGAAGCAGCATTCGAAGCAGCGACAACTTCACTTTGGAACTTCATATAGCGCTCATGAAACTTGGCAACAACAAGGAGCATATCTCTTCTTAAAAATTCAAGTGCTTCTTGAGGAGGCTACAAAAACATATGCAAGTTAGAATAAAAGAACATGCATGGAAACCAAAACATATATATGTCAGCTGTGTGGATAAAATGTAATGTTTTCGTGTATAACCATAACATTTTAAGCTATGCCACTGAACTTTTGTAATGCATTCTGTTACAAATCTAAAACAGGGGTACATAAACTATGGAACTTTTAGATTATGACCGAGACCTTTCTGGTTATGAACAAGGCCTCTACATTACAAAAAGTAAACTTTCATTTAAGACAGGGACCTTTTAAATTATGACCGAGACCTTCCTGGTTATGAGCAAGGCCTTTACATCACAAAAAGCAAACTGAAATCTCCTAACAAGGACCTTTTAAATTATGACCTAGACCTTTCTAGCTCTGAACAAGACCTTTATATTACAAAAAGTAAACTTCCATGTAAGACAGGGACCTTTTAAGTTATGATCTAGACCTTTCTGGTTATGAACACAAAAGCCAAAATTTTATAAACACAACATGAAGAATATTACCTCAAATCCAAGACTTGTAATTTCTTCATCTGTTTTCACAGCAGCAGCAGGAGGGAAGGACTTGTTGGTAGCAGTAAACACTTAGGATCAGATCTACAATTATAACCCAACCATATGCACATCTACAGTTAGGATCCGACCTTGCAACCGATGAACTAGATATTTCAAACTACACAAACGACCTTTGGCTTTATGCAAGCATACACACATCAAACGCTAAAACGTAAATTCAAAATCTAAAAAAATAGCGCGAACCTTGTTCGGTTTCATCGCCCAACCGCCGGACCATCGATCTTCTTAGCCGCCGCCGGACCATCGGTCTTCCCCGACATATCCTTGTTCGACCCAACCGCATTTCGTTGAGCTTTTTTTTCACCATGACTGAACAACAACACACCAATCGAATCAGAAAAAACAATTAACCACATAAAATCGATGCCAGGAAGAAGCTTACCGTCGGTAAATCAGTCTGATTGCAACGAATTCGACGCGAAATCTCAATGTGAAAACTTAGAGTTTGATCGAGAGGAGAGGGGGGAGAGCGAGAGGAATTTAGAGAGAGAAAGCGAATTGGGAAAGTGAAAGAATTGGAAGATTTGGGTATATATGTACTGGCCCATAGTTTGTTGTAATTCTAAATTGACCCCCGAAATTTCCAAAACTTTTCATAATTATAAATTGACCCCGTAGCTCCTATTTTCTAGGAAAGTAGGACTTTACATAGACTTAGTACTTAAATTTTGTACTCACAGGAAGACCTAAAATCCCATCGGATCACCATCTTGTGATGTAATATGCTAATATAAGATTCCGTGGACAAAATCACGTCTAAATTAGCCTCACATCAAGAATATATCGTAGAAAATTTCGTATTTGCGTTTAGTTTAAAGGATTCCTTGTAAAGTAGTTGACCTTTTGATTTCCAATTTAACCTGACACAATCAGCTGATTATCTAATCACATAAACGACCAACTACGAATAAGATATGCAACAACTGTTCAAACTTATGTATTAATCTATCAACTGCCTGCAATTCCCGTTGACCACACAATTTTCTTTATTTAAATCAAAGCATCCGTAGACTTGAAATAACATTCAAACATATTGAGTCACATATTAAAATTTGAAAGGTTAGCAAGACCAACAACTAGTCTAGAACAATTTCTATTATAGAGTGTTAAATTCCAAAAACTTCATAATTATTTTGCACATATCCAACAGTTACTCTACTTTATTATTTCATGAATTTATTGCCACAGATAATAATAGCTAAATTTAATTCTATTTGATACTTCCAAGAGCACATAATTAGGGTCTGTTTGTCTAAATTTATTTTCTTACTGAACTGAAGCGAAGTGAAGTGAAGTGAAATTTATGTTTTAAAAACTAGAATAAAAAATAATCAAATTATTTTTGATCAAATTTACTTGAATTTGAAATTTACTTAAATTTGATCAAATTATATTTTACTGAGCTAAATTGAATTGAATTAGACTGAACTGCTCTATTTATAAGGTACGGCAAACATGGCCTTAATTTTACTTGCAAGTTTATAATTTCAATATTTTTATATGTGTGAAGATGTGAATAATTAAGAGAGTATAGGATAAAAAAGAAAAGAAAAGATAAGAATCAATGATAACATTAAATTTTAGAGTATGAAGGAAGTCTAACCCATATGCCTTTTCAATCTTCTAATTTTACCATTTCTCTATTTTAGAGCATGGGATAGAGTAGCCGTTGGAAGCAAAATATAACTAAAAAGGGCAAATTTAGCTAAAAACTCTATTATAGAGTAACTGTTGGGCATGGTTTAAATGTTTTGAATAGAAGTTGTTGGACTTAACAACAAGAGATGAACTCCAATCTACTACGTTAATTTCAAATTACAACACCGGTATATTTAAAAATAAATATCTCTATTAGATTTTGTACAATAGATTATCTCACGTACGTACTTTGGTTCAACCCGAGTACTTTAAAGTTTAGGTGGTATGCAAGGTTGTTAAATAAGCTTAGTTTGGGTCTTATCAAGTTCAAACTCGAAAAATTGGAATGTTCGAATTTGAGCTTGACCTCGTCGAACATTAAAAAAATAATTTTAACTCGAATCCGATTGTCTATAAACCTTAACGGATTTATATACAATATAGTTATATTGGCATGGGCTCATTAACAATCCTAAGAGTGTTCAATCTCGATTACTAATCAAGGCGCATTTTTAACTAATGAATTGGCTCATGTACACCCTTACCCCTTAGTATTGATGCAGCATTCACCTTACCGCGATTGAGGTGATAATGTAGTATTTGTCTCTTACAAAATGAAAATGGGTATCAAAATAAATAGGAAAAATTATAAACGTCACCGTAAGATATTTCATTCATGCCTGGAGATTCTTGGGGCTGGAAGTCCATATTATGGGCGAAAGATATTGTCACGGAAAATTTGGCCTGGAAGATCAATAATGGCAAGAAGGTCAGAGTGGAAGAACAGTGGATTCCAACTATATGAAATCCTTTGCAACTTCATAGTGTTACAGCCTTGCATACAGAACTGAGAGTGGAACATTTGATTCAATAGCAAAACTGTTGGAGAGATCCCTTGTTGATGGCCATTTTCCCCAGAGATATCATCCCACATATATTGGCTTTAAGAGTAAGTGCAAATCCAGAGGTTGATGATGTATCTTTGTGGATTCACAATAGGGATGGAAGATACTCAGTTAAAAAGGTATACCATATTGCGATGGCTGAGCAGGTTTGCGTGGACCTCAAATGGAAAAAGTTATGAGATAAGGTGTGGAACCTCAAGGCTCCATATAAGTTAAACATTTTCCTGTGGAGAATCTTATCAACATCACTCCCCACTCTGATAAATCGCAGGAAAATGAAGATATCTGATCAGGTAATCTGTTCAAGGTGCAATCTGTACGAGGAAGATGAGTTTCATTTGTTTGATGAATGTAGTGAGAGTAAAGAGTTTTGGTCTCATTCACCCATTGGCCAAAAAGTATCCGATCTTAGTCAACAATCTTCTAACCTATGACTTCACCAGTGGCTAGTCTCTGGAAGCTTGGAGGATGACGCAATGCTGTTAGTCTTTTCCTTGTGGGAGATTTGGATTCAAAGAAATAAGAAGGCCATGGAAGACTTGGATATAGATGCTAGAACTTGTGCCAATTTAGCTATTGCTAAATTTCTGCTTTTCAAAAAGCAAAACCTGGTAGAGCAATCTCCAACTTCATCAAACCAGCATGAAATGCCATCGTTCACGGAGGATTATAGGCACAACCATGACCAGAAGATAGAATATGGATGTACCATGATTAAAGTGGATGGCTCTTTCCAGAAATCATATAATCTTGGAACTACAAGTTGGACAATTGCTACAGGATCAGACCGATATTAGGGCTCAAATTTCTTTGTTTCTGCATCCCCTCTACAAGTTGAAGCCGAGGCTTGCTGGAGGGCCATCAAAGCAGCAACCAGAGGACACTCTCAAGGGTTGTGTTTGCTTACAGACTCATTGGAATTGGTGGCGGCACTCAAAGATGTAGAGTTAGTATCATGGGAAATTAAGAGTATCGCTGAAAATATTGTGACACTTCTGAGAAGCTCTTTCTTTATTTTTAGCACTAATAAAATTAGTAGAAATGTATCATGTAATGAATATGATATAGCCTAGCTTAGGCCGTGCACTTCGTAATCGTTTGATTTTCTAATTTATTATAAAGCTTACTTTTAAGAAAAGAAAAATAATATTTTGATGACCATATCTGCTGCTCACCTCACTATTCCTGGATTTTCAGTTTATTATTATTGGGTAAATTTTAAACATATATTGCATTACAATGTATCCAGATTCACTGAATACTAACAATTCACTCACTACATACATTTGACTTTACTCTTACACCATCATCTACTCTATTAAACTTAATACAAAGTGCCTGCATTCCAACATCATCATTTCACATTAACAATAGTTTAGAAACCAAACCACTTTGTAAAACTTAGGACCACTTCTAATAGACTAATACTAATCATGATACATAATGTCAACCACCCATAAATCATGCCTTTGATCATGATCCTCTCCCCATATCCTTGCCGGAATACTCCCCACTGCCGCCATACGACAAGTCAAGCCCGCCACCAATGGAGGTCATCAGAGCAGTAAAACCACCCGATGGACCTCCTCCAGCTGCCATCCCAAGACCAAGAAGATCGAGAGTAGCGTGCTTTGGACCAAATACAGATGGAGTTCCCAACATCAGTTCCTTCAAACTCGACCCTCCGTCGTAGGACAGGCCGAGTCCTAAACCGGCCGCTAACGAGGCACTATCAGACTCCATCTGCTGCTGCCCGCCTGATCCCGAGGACGATGAGACTATCCCAAAGCCTCTCAGCAATGATCCATTTGAAGACGACCCCATTTGAGCAGCCTTCTGCAGCAATGCTGTTGCAGACATGGCTGCAGGCTGCAGGCATGGCTGCAATGTTGGTTCAGGATGAGCTGGACCTCTGAACAAATCTGTAAAGCCCAGTGACTGAGATTGCAAGCTTCCGGAAGTGGCCGAGGAGGCGAATAAGCTTGCAAACACAGTGCTTGAGGTACAGCCACTGCTGGTTAAACAGGCTGCAGAGGATGATGCTTCATCTAGAATCATGGGTGGAGTTGAAACTCTAGCTGATTTGGTACTTTCTTGTATTTCTGATCATCAACACGGCAACAGGAAAAATAGGGAAGAAGAATGAGAAGATTATGCAGAAACAGAAAGAAGCACAACAAAGTGAAGCCATTAAAGAACTATGCATTCATAAAAGAGATTCAATACAATTATAGCTTCCCTTTCTCAATAACTACTTTACAATCTCCTTTTAGCTTTATAGTGGATCTCTGTCCATAACTTTACTGAAAGATTGCTTTGGTTCAATGCCGATTTTTTATTCATATTGAGATTGATCTGTCCTCCATTCAAGCCTAATGCAAATAGTACTTCTTTGTTGGTTTGTTACTATTAGAGGTTATGAACATACTTTGTCAAACATATCTACAGAAAACAACAAGAAAGGGAAGAGACAAAACTCACTAGCCTACAATATCAATAGACAATTAAACAACAAAAACATTTTGTTGGTTTGCCTAACTACAGATCCACACATCAGACAAAACCAAGAATATCTCATAACTTCAAACTGGCTATATCCAATAAAAGATATACCTGGTTCTCTCATTGGTATATCCAAAGGCACGGGAGCAGGAGGCGGTTGATGAGGCTGAGGCGATGCTGCAGCTGGCTGTGGCGGCGGCGGGGGTGGTGGTGGAGGTGATGGAGTCTCATCCAAAGGGGCTTCCGGTTGCGGCACTTTTGCGCTTTCCTCAGCCAATGCATCACAGAAAGCCCTGTGTGTGATGAAACTATCCCTCCTGAAAGAAACATGCTTTTTAGTTTAGCATCATGAACCCCAATTTCTGGATCAATGAGTAACAGAAATATGAAAAACTAAAAATGAAACAGATCAATTAACCTCGAAAACAAAGTGCCACAATCACATTTATACTCCCTAGTACCGCAAATCTTTGAATGCGCCTTCCAATCTGACTGGACGGCATACTTCTTAGAGCATTTGTCACATTTCCACTTCTTCTCCCCGTGTTTCCTGCTGAAATGCTTCTTGATCCCAGTCAAATCACCGAGAGCCCGCGACGGATCATGGTGCACGCAGGTGGGTTCTGGGCATACATATACTCTTTTCCTCACCTCCTTGCTTGATCTCTGCTTGAGCTTCCATGGCAAATTGTGCCCCCTCCTATGCAGCTGCAAATTCTGATCCCTCTGAAACCCCTTATTGCAAATTTCACAAACAAATCGACTCGTTGCTAACAGAGATGTCGGAGAAATAGTAATCACCTCCGCATCCGGATCTAGCAATCAAAACCAAACAGAACAATCCAAGCAGCAGATTAAACAAACTACTCGATTACAAGAAAATGCCCTGAAACCAAGAGATGGAGTAGCTTTTATAGTACCTGGCATCCCGGGGAGATTTCGCTTCTTCTTGTTCACTGTTTTGGCCTGTTTGCCGGAAGAGGAAACGCTGGCTTCACCAGAAGCAGCAGAATCATTGATGACAGAAGAGTTCTCCATAGCTACTGTAATTTTGGGAAAGTGTTCGCTTAGCTACAAGGGAAACTTTGGGGCATTTATATGCCGGGTACGAAATTGATCCCCCTAGGGCTATGATTGAAGCTCCACACTTTGTTTTTTGAGTTTCGATCAAGGCTTCCTTTTTCCCCAACAACCGGCCAAGATTGAATTTTGAGCTCGACCCAGATCAGAACTAGCTCGTCGGCGAGAAAACCACCGTTCGCCGGAGCTCCGGGGAAGACGGACGAATAAGAATTGGGAGGAGGAAAAACTTGGGAGAAATGAGAGAGAAGGAAGAGTGAAAGAGTATGAAATAATGGAATAATGAAAGTCTTCTCTTCCCACCGTTCGGTCTGGACTCTGATGCAATGCACACATTAGTTGAAACAGGTAGCTTGTTTATGTGGATTTTATTTCAGCTTAATTCGTTAATTTTATATAATAATTAGTTTTGGAAGTGACGGTCACTATATAGTGACGGGGTTTATATGCAAAGATGTTTGGGACGGGGGTTTTTCTGTAATTTATGCAAATTGCATTCACACGGGGGGGTTTTTCTGCAATTTATGCAAATTACATTCAGCATTCTTGAATTTCATACTTGAATGCTTGTTTTTTAGACCAAACAGGTTGTCTTTTAGAACATGTTTGCATTTCACACTTAACAGGTTGTTCTTTAGAGAATGCTTGCATTTCACAGTTAACAGGTTGCTTTTTAGAGTTCATGTATTTTGAAGCAAAAAAAGATGGTTTTATAGAACATGCTTGAATTTCACCCTTGAATGCTTGTTTTTTAGACCAAATATGTTGTTTTTTAGAACATGCTTGTATTTCACGCTTAACGAGTTGTTTTTTAGAATAAAAAAAATGGTTGTTTTTAGACTGTGAGGATATGTTTGCTAACATCTATTTTTAGACTAAAATGCTTGTTTTTTAGACTGAGTGAATAATGCATTTTTGTCAAAATTGCAAATAAGGACCTCGTTTCTTCTATATTTTAATTTAGTCCTTCGTCACTATATAGTGGCCGTCACTCAAGAGATCAACTCTTTATATAAATAATTATATAAATAAGTTATATTATTCAAATGACTGTTTCTACGAGACAACGACTTGTTTCGCGTTAATCTTAGAATTGATCTATCAACCATATTAGGTACACAGTGCATACAACCTTTGTCCAAATCTACACTAACTATAAGGGCGGATCGCCTCAAAACTCTCCGGTTGAGGTACGGTGACAGGTTTTTGCTGTTTTCTCGCCTTCCTTTTCTTCATCGAATTCCGTGCCCCCTGTGTCTCCTTACGCTGTCGTGACCGGCCCCCCTCGCATAGTGCAGGTACTCGGTGCGCCGCTTTTGGGGACCGAGACTGCCACGTGCCCTCCGTCGTGATTCCTCTGCCTAGGATGTTGACGCGTGCCAGCCTGAGTCATCGCCTTGGTGTGGGCGCCCCGCCCAGTTGCTGCTCTTATTCATCCCACCAAACACTTCTCGCCTCTGATTCATTCCGAGCTGTTTCAGGCAAGTTTTGTTTCTCCTCTTTCAGGCTGAATTTTTGCCTGTCAACTGTTTGATAAAATGCCAGTTCAATTTGTTTGGTAAATAGTTTAATTCTTGTCGCAAGATTTGGTGTTACAGTATTTTGCTTTAGGTGATGATACCACTTTCTCTGTGCATTTTCAGTCCTCCCTGTAGGGGGCAAAAGTTTTTAATACCTGAGCTTCTCCTCAATCTCGCTGTTCGCAACGATAGGTTCGTTTCTTCGGTTCAATTTATTTTAATTATTGTTCTTTATTATTGTGCGTTGTGGAAGAAATTTGATGACCATTCTATGATATTTAATCAATGCTTCATGATTACCATAGCTGCTATTGTTTTGCTGCAATTTTCGAAGTGGAAATGAACTTTGCAGCTTTACTTGGCAGACATTATGTAAACTTCATGTAAAGGACTGAACAATGGGTTACATACTTGATAGTCTAGGCATGTATGATAACAGCGACCTAAGAATGTATACGTGAAGTTGTCTGATATTATATAGGACCGTGAATTTAGTAACTAAATTTGTGTTTCTGTAGGCTAATTATTTAGGGTGTATGGCTTGTATCTTATAAGTGAAAGGCGGTGAATTTGGGATTACTAAATGTTATCTTTGACGATAGTTGTTTAGACACATCATAAGGTCTTTTCCTTGAATGGTTCTGTTTCGTGAGAGTTGAGACTCAATTGCATCACAGTAGTATGTACACAATAACGTTCTTTTAAAAGCACATAGTTACGATGTAGGAGGTGTGGTTGCTGTTGTGTTATTATCATCAAGCTTTACGAAGTTACCGTAGCTGGACCTTTGCTAAACCTGTCAAATTAAAGTTGGTAGCACACATAGGTTTACGTCATGTAAGGACTGAACAATGGGTCAAGTACACGGGAGTATAAGCACGTTAATAGCTGTGACCTAGGAATGTATATGTGAGTTAGTAACTGATTCTATGTTTCTGTAGGTAAATTTTGTCTTCCATTGTGTCTTGTATTGGTAATTGAAGTTCATCTTACTAAATGCTATTTGACTCATCCTAATGTTCCTTCTTAGTTCTTTCTATTAGGATTTCTGTGACGTGTACGTATGTTCGTTTGAGCGAGTAATTCTAAAAGAGAAGAAAATCCTCTTGTTGCTTATACCTGCTTTGTTGCTTATACCTGCTTTCAAGTCCTGACTGAATATGTTTGCAATGTTCTATTGTAGAGTGTTTATTGTGTTTACTGGCTGCAGCTGCTGAACAAGATTATTTAGTGGTGCCTACCATGGTAAAAATTTTCATTGCTATCTAGGTGTGCTAAACACTTTTTTTGAAATTCAGTAAATTTCTATTATATGCATCAACAACTCTTAGGTTCAATTATCCTAAGATATTGCTTAATGCACTAAAGATCTGAAACGAGATAAATTGAAGATAATAAAACTACACTAATTATTTTGAATTAAACTAGACGGAATTGAACATGCATGCATAGAAAAACTAAACTGATGCGATTCAATTTCACTAAATTTCACCGAAAATAAAACTAATATTTCAGAAAATAAAACTAAATTACAGTTAAAGGTTGAGCAACCTGATGAATGCGATCGGACCCAATAATATATCTGAATTGGATTTAGGTCTACTGTGCTTGTTTGCTACAGTTGAAGGGGTTTTATTCTGCCGGCTTCTCATTCTGTTGTGGTTTGGTTAATGTTACTGGCACTACTCTCTCTGTGTTTGATTCTTCAGCTTGGTTTGTGTAACTATTTTCTGTTTCCCTTTTTCTTGTAGGGCTCTGGCCATACAGTTGCCATGCTTACCTCTGTGCCGCAACCGAGCAGGTATTTTCTTAGTTTGTTTATAGTTATTTTCCCCTCGTGTGTGTGGGATTCAGCTTTGATGTTTGCTGCATGTGGCGGTTTTTGCTTTGTCCCTTTGGGGATCTTCGTCCCTTCTACTTGTTTATGACTATTTTTTGGGAATTTCTGTTCCTCTTCTTCATTTGATTAGTCTTGTAGGGTTTTTTTCTTGGCTGCATAACTGTATGGTGCTCGCCGACGACCCGAAGATTGCGTTGCACAGATACGGCCAGTACTTGTTCGACGCCTTGATCATATTCTCCCCCACAACCGAACGTAATTATCTGTATTCCTCTTTTGGTTACCAGTCAATTTCTTAAAATTTGTGTTCAAATTCTGTGCTTTTATGTGACATTATCAGTTTTCGATGCACTTGTAGATAATTAAATTGAGCTTTTGGAGTTTCAGCACTGTATTGTTTGGGATTGTATTTGGTTTAGCATTTCCTCTGATTGTGAAGCGTAGGGATGGAGCTATAACTGATGTATTTGTTTATATGATTAGGATTTGGAGGATCTATGAGTGCAGCTGCGATTCTGGACTTTGTTGATTTTGGCCATGGCTTTATCCTCGCGGTTGATGAATCTGCCTCTGATTTAATCCGGGAGGTTGCCAGCGAGTGTGGAATTGAATTCGACGAGGTAGGTCAAGTTTGATTGATGTACAACCACGCTAATTTAGCTCTCATGTGTCATGGGTGGTCCTTTTAGAGTGAAGAGTGACTAAATTTATGTACTTTTTTGAATGTCTTGTCTACTATAGGACCGCGGCTCTTTGGTTATCGACCACAGCAGCTACGCAGTTTCGGGAACAAATGGGGATCGCTCGATAGTTGCTGCTGATAATTTTATTAAGTCTGATGCGATCTTGGGAAGCCAGACTATTGAGGTGAAATCATGATACTATCAAAATGATCTTTTGGTTTTTGATAACTTACTGATACTGTGCATTTTTCATACCTGAAAGATGCTTTTATCTAGAGGTTTTCTTACACTCAAATTCCTGTCCCCATTCCATTCTCTGCAATGCAAATAATGCTGCAAGATTGTATCTTTGTAACATTGAGACTTGAGTTGTGTGATTAATTTCATCCATTGAAATATATAGTAGGTGTATTGTTAAAATGCGCATAGCTGACTTCCTTTTGTTTCCTGACATGTACATTACAGGCTCCTGTACTCTTTCAAGGCAGCGGCCATTCTGTGAATCCTGCCAATAACTTGGTAAGCTGGCACTATGTAGTAGTACAATTTGGATTCAGTAAAAGTAAGCACTTTACTATGTGCAAAAGAGTTACATGTCCTTCATTTTGATGGTTTTGAAGGTCCTTTCAGCATCTCCAGCAGCATACTCAGCGAACCCAAAATCCAAGCTAGCAGCTCCTCCAGCCGTTTATGGATCCAAGAATTGGTGAGTTTAACTTGCTTGCTTTATACTCAAAAAGCACACCCACTCAGAAGTTGTTGCCGTGGTATGTGTATATTGTGCAACGTCTTAATAAGACATCTTGAAACACTGTACTTCTATTAATAATCAGTTAGGAGTAGTTTATTTTTTGCTGAATAAATTCAAAATTTTGATCATGTTTTTGAATATGCAACTAATTCCAAACTGCTTTGTTTTAGGTTATTAAACCAAGCATGATTGGGGTTTTGACAAAGTCGCATCAGTAGCAAGATGGGCTCAGAAGTTTAAGGTCGGAAATTATATTTAAACTGATACTTAGGTGTTCTTGATTTCTGTTTAGGCTGTATGGGTGAGGTTTTAAGTTGTTTTGGATGAGGCTTTTTGTAATGCTAGGTCAATCTCTGATGTTAGTTTTTGAAGTACAGAAATATTACGCTGTACAAGTGAAACACGTTAGAGGCTCGGGTACAGCTGTGTCTTGCCATAAACTGAGTTATCTTTCCCATGATTTATGATAGTTGTGCTAAAAAATGTTAATTTTGCAAAAAAAATGACTTTAATGAAATTCTGGTGTCCCAGTGCAGATTTGAAAACCCTTTTATCTAAACTTTATTTTTTTCGTCTATGTTACTTAACTAAAAAACCTTGCATTTCTCAGCCTGATGTTTCTGGAAAGGAGAAATTTGTATGGTCCAACCACAAGCCATGGATTCCTCAGCCTCTGCTAAGCATGCATGTCCGAATGGGAGATAAGGCATGTGTGATGAAGGTGGTAGGGTTCAGAGACTATATGAAAGCGCTTTCCTCAACTTAATAGCATCTGGCTCTCCACAGAAATGCAGGTTTTTTTTACAACTTCCATTTGTCTAAAAATAATAACAGGTTATCATTCTTTGCAGTTATAAATTGTTCTGCTGTCCAGGAACTTGTATGATGATTGGGGGGTATGATACCAGTGTCGTATTTGCAGTTAATAATTGTTCTGTGCGCATATGAAAAATTCCAAACATCGTTATATGTAAGCTACGAAAATCTAAATGACAAACCTCTGCTACATCATAAAGGGCGTTTGAGAGCGCCATCTTTTTTGTAGAGCTGGTAAGTTCCTCTTATTCTATAAATCAATTTTATGATCCTAATCAGTTTTCTGATTTTAATGTTTGCTATCTGGTATGAAGATACCTACTGGAGGAAAGGAACAGTCGAAAACATCAAATGCCATTTAAATGCCTTGGATTCCCAGGCTGGGTTAAAAGTTTATGACTTGCTGTTTGTCTCAATATTGATTATATAGATATGTCGATTTTATGTATTGTCTAACTGGTTTCTTGACACGGGATTCAGGAGCTGTGGAAAGGAAAAATCCCTGTAAAGCGAAAACAAGAAAGAGCTTCCAATGGGTTAAGCGATAGTGCTGCTGCGAGAAATACTTTTGGTTTTATTTTTGCTTTGAAAGAAGTAGTAATACTTGTATGTCAATTCCACCGACCAAGTCACCACCGGCCTTCTCATAGGCTTATAGGTCGATAAAAATTCAGTGCTTATATTCATCTACATTTATCTAATTTATGCTGCTGAAAAGCTGAATTGAGTTGAGTTTGAAGGATATTTGTTAAAAATGTCATTGGATGTTCACATTTACGAACAAATAACGGTTTTGAAGCATGACTCCTTCAAGTTGTAATGGAATATGGAATTGGATATTTGATTACCTTCTTGGTTTTATGAATATGTTTGTGCAGAATGGAGGATATGTGGAGGCTGTGATCATGAGATATGACTGGCGGTTGGGGAAGCTCAACGGGAAAGCTTGTCCTGGTGGAGTGAGGTCTACCTTGTGTGTATCCTCTCAGGTACAATGCAATGCAATACAATTTACCTTTCTACGCTGTTTTTTTTTGCGTTTTATAATATTTTGATGGTTTTTGTGGTTTTGCTTGTTCTTGTTAGGTTTGGTGCAAAATAGGATGCAAGTTCTGTGTAACATGAAACATGGGATTCAAAAGCAATCTCTCAGCAGGAGAAATAGTGGAACAGTTGGTGCTTGCCTCTCGTATATCCCCCATTCGAAATTGTTTTCATGGTATACATCTTATTCCTCGAAATTCTTGCCATAACTTTTCTATTCTTGTTATTAGTGATTTGTGATTGGAGATTGAACTTCCCCTTAACACCTCTATTCTTTGGGAGACTAATAAGGGTGGTTTTACCAATGGCCATAACCTGAGATCTTTTGCTTTCGTTTGAAAAATACAGATGTTTTAGTTCTTTTGTTCTGAATTAAACCATTATTTCGCTTTTCTGTGTAGCAGGGTGTTTATTTTGGCATGATGAACTCAAGAATTTGTATTCAAAATCTAATGTTGTTTATTTGTGGACAGGGCATGGGAGAACCGTCAAACAATTATTCTACCCTTATTGAAGCTATCCGGACCATGACAGCTCAACCTTTTCGGATTTCTACAAAGAAAATCACTGTGTCAACAGTTTGTGTTTCAGTTTGATATCTCATGAATATATGATTCTAATACTTTTTATCGATATTTTGTTCAAAGAAGCAATTTTTAAGGGTTATAGTATATTTCTAAACCTCATAGAAGTGGTGTGTATGTGTAGATAATCTGGCCATGGTTTACAGAGATTCATATCAGTGATTTTCTGCTGTAGGTTGGGATCATTCATGCAATAAAGAAGCTCCATCATGATATGCCGTCTTTAAACTTGACCGTTTCGCTACTTGCACCCGTCCAAGAAATTCGTTGTCAAGTCATGCCGGCTGCTAGGGCATTCCCTCTAGACAGATTGATGAATACATTGGTAGAAACTTATACTGCAGCTGTCAAATGTCAATAAAGAGGTTTATGCAGCTGTCAAATGTCAATAAACAGGTTTTTGTAAACAGATATCTTGTGTATTTTCTAATTAAAAAAAAAAGAAAACAATTGCTAACTGAATTTTCCAGAGGCTTGCATGAGTTCTTTCAATTTGCTAAGATGTTGATTACTTCATTCAATTTATACGAATTTAATCTTCTACTGCCGTCAACCTTCGCTGTTGTCCTCATGGTTAATTTTTAAATTAATATTGTTGAAACAAGATTCAGGTAGTCGGGTTTTGAGAAAGTTTGACGTATACAAACATAACATCGAATTATTTACCTTTGAGAATAAATTACTGACAAAACTTATCCTACAACAATTAATTGTTCGAAATGTGTTTCCTGGCCTCGGGGTGAGGGCCACACAAAGTTTGAGAAAGTTTTGTCAATAATAACAATGCTTATTATTTACGAACTAAAAAGTTTTCTTAATTAATATTATTTTTACAAAATATAAAAATAGTGTCCATTTAGAGTTTAAATACGTTGGGATGAAAAGCGCTGTGCTGATGAGTACTGAGTTGTGCTGACCAGTGCTGTGCTGACCAGTGCTACAATAAGTTGAACTGGAAATGGCCTACGAGTCCTTTTTCGAAACATTTCCACAAAATAAAATATAATTTCATTCAATTCAATGTAATTCAGTTAAAATTAATATTATACTTTCTATTTTTTTTTAAATTAACATTTATAATTCCATGTTTATAATATGTTTCTCTTTTTGAAATATAAAATAAATTCCAGTTTATAACTAGAATTATAATTTCTAAAAAAAATTCCAAAAAATAAAAATAAATTACAGTTCAAGGTTGGGTTAAATCTGGGTTGAATTACACAAAGTGTAATCTCCATTCCCTAGTTGCAACATATATGTTCACATTTGTAAATATGGATGTTTCACTATAAATATCTATAATTACATATATGAGTAAATGTATAATTATTTATGAAAAATAAATGTAACGTTAATGATAAATTGATAATATTAATAAGTATAATTTTTTAAATATATAGTCAGCGTTTAAAATAAAATAATAGTGAAATATGTAATTTAGAGAAAGTAATGATTTTTATTTATAATATAAACATAAGATATATGGTTACACTAAACAAAATAGTCTTCTTATATTAGATTCAATGGAAACGACACCCACGGGTGTAACCTAAAGGTTGGGATAATTGAGTTATTTATGATATAGTTCAAGGTTCGAGTCTCGACAGCGGCAATGTGGGGATTTCTTTCTTGCAAAGTCCCTTATGCGCACTGAGACAAAGGACTCTCAATGGGTCCTGATTCTGGTGACTTACCTCTCCACTAAGACCTGTGGTGTCGGGCGCTCAGGGCGAGTGAATCGCCTTTCTTTTGTGTGATATGATCCAATGAAAATGCATATTAAATCAAATTTTTGTCTTGCATAAATCATACTCCCTTAAATAAGGGATAACACTGAGAGAAGCACTTAACTTGGCAGAAAGTTAGGGTGGCATAATGTTACACTGGTGGATGATTTTCTAAATATGATATAAATTATCCATGGTGTTTTACAAGCCTCAAAACTACATTGCAGTAAAACAGTAGAAATAAGATCGGAATTTATGGTCTTGTTGGATACATAGGCAGGACAACGCAAATGCACATTCGATAACTACTTTAATAATCTTGTTCTGATAGAATGAAATTTCACATTAATATTTATTTTGTCAAACGCTGTTGGACGTGTTTCAACATATAAATCATTTTCTTTCAAAAAGTTGAAACTTAAATATAATTAAATGAAACTTGAATAAAATGGCTATAAAATGTTAGAGTACAGGTGAGCAAGACAATAATAGTGTCCAGAGATAAGTACTTCTGACCCAAATAGTCCATAATCAACTTCTCACTATTTTTCTTAAAAATAAAAATTTGAGTAATAATTCAAATGAGCCCCAATAAAATCCCTTCTTAAAAGTTGAAGAACCTCTTGAATTAATCTATCAGTATTTCACCTTTTAAGTTCGGAAGAAAAAAAAAGTTATTTTTTTATAATGCATAGAAGATCATATAATATTTGAAGATTATACTGATTTCTGACAGTAGATTAGCTTAATTGCTTATAATAAAATTGCAAATCACTTATCAAAACTCTTATTAATCACTCATTTGGTCAAATCACGAAGTGCAATCTACCAGCAACATCTGCCTCCTTGTTTTTCTTCTTGTAAAGTCATCGACTTTGTTTGTTGTCAGTTTCGTGGACATTCACAAACGTGCGGGAAAATTGTGAAGTTGGACAATATTTGAAAATCATTTATCTTAAACAATGAAATATTATCATGAGATGAATGTGGTTACAATCCAAGATCAATTCAGTAATTACGAGAAAGGAATATTGGGATGAACTGATATAGTTGGAAAAGAATATCAGAATATGGAAAGTAAAGCGTGGTCTTTTTGGAAAGACATGAACTTGCTTTATATGTGTTGAATCGGTGAGTTAAGCAATACCATATTTGATGCGGAATATCCCATGAAGGTTGAATGCAGTCGTCCAATCATGAAGCTTGAGGAGTGAATGATTTGGTAAATATGGAAGAAGAATATTCGGGTATTATTATGGGTAAACAGCGAAGCATGTTTAAACATAATCCTTCAGGGTTTCGAATATTTGTGTGAATCGAACACTGCAAACCGAGTCACTGTCATTGTGTTGAAGTACAACTCTTGTGCGATCAAAGAAGATATTCGAAGATATTGAGTTCCGATCTGATTAGATTAGGAATATATTATTGAGTTGTAGTTTAGTTAGGATTAGTCTCAATCTGTAGAAATAAGGAAAGAATATATTTCCTACACAAGTGGAGAGATGCACCAATGACTTGGAGTAAGCAACTCAACATCTTTCAGCCCCAGAAAGGATTGCATCAAGGAGGCTTCAAACTTATGGCTGTTGAGCATGGTTCAAGATCGAGGAACCTTGCATATATCAATGCAAAGTCGATGCATCTTAGACAATACCAAGGTGTTTGTCATGTTTGAGGTACCAACCCTTACCTCTATGTATAGTTGCATTTTTTACTTGGTTCTGTTTTTCTTTATTTGTGTGTAAAAGAAAAATCCAAAAAAAGGGAGGGAAGTTGTGAGATTAGGTGCTACAACATGGAGTCAACAGCAACTGGAAATGGATGTTTAAACATCAAGTTGATCTGACGGTCAGCCAGGCGGATGTATGTGGATTAGATGCTACAACATGGAGACAACTGGAAATGGATGTTTAAACATCATGTTGATCAGACGGTCAGTCAGAAGGATAAAAGTGCTGGGAGTGTATGAACAAAGAACAATTGAAGCTCGTCTATTATACTTGCATGTGATCCTAAAGCAGTCCACACAAGTTTCCATCTATCAACTTTGAATCTGAGGTTATTCGAAGGATTTGACAAGGGTGGTCTTGATTATTTTTTTCTTGAAGACAAGATTCTGAGTTTTGTGTATGTTGGTGTAGTAAAGTTTTTGACAGAATCAGCTATGAGGAGATTCAAGTTTTAAACTATGCTCTACAGAGGTGGTGTTGCAAACTGTGCATTTATATGTTCCCCTCAAAGGTGTATCTTGGGATGGATACTTTGATTTGTACTCATTGTGGTGATCTGAGTATGTAATGGCCAGATTAAGAGATGTCTAGGACAGCGGGAGCGAATTCTGGTTTTGGTGTTGACTTTGATGCTCCAAGATGTCGCTGATCATGTTATAACATTCAAACCAGACTATGTTATAACATCATATTGACCAGAAGATAGAGCAAGAGTTGCAGCAATCACGAGGTTTTTGATGCTCTGGGGTTGGATATTATTGAAGAAATCAGATGGGCCTATGTATGCTATAACATCATATCAGCTAGTAAACTTGTTCTCTAGATCTGGATGAAGTTTCGATTTGCACGACTTGCTATGTGCTTTAATATTGCTAAATCCAAGTGGTGTTATGGGCTGTATTTTCGTGGAAGACTCGTATCCAATGAAGTCTGTGATGAAGACATGTATTCTAACTATGTACTGAACATTGAAGTCTCCCTTTAATGCATGATAGAAGGATGGGCATTAAAATCCTAAGCAACGCTCAACGAAGGTTTTCTGTTGGATTAAACTTGGTGGCAACAAGCACTTTGAGATCTTGAATATGGAGGAAGCTGATCCTGATTTTGATGATAGTTTAGACGTTTTCACATCAAAGGTTGATTGTGAGGGTCCAGAAATAGATGGTCATGTTATAACATCATGCCGTTCAGATCACTTGGAAGTTTCGCTGACAGTGTTATAACATCATATTGCACAGAAACGTGTTCTTAAAATCACAGAGATAATTAGTGTTGCTTGAGACTGTATCTTTGGTTGATAGATTGGTTGATTCAGATGCTACTACTAAGCCCTATTTAGAGTCAAATGATGGAACTTGACGGGAAATGGCTAGGTCTATGGACGAGTGGAAGGAGTGACCTTTGCAGACACTTCTAACGAGAGCATTATACGGTATGATTGTCTCATCCAGTTCTTATTGAAGAAGTAGACCGCACACTGTTGTGAGAGAATGTACCTGAACTGAGAGATGAACCTAAACTAAGGATGATTGTGTTTAAACTTGGAGTATGTCTAAGAAAGGACTGGAAGTCTGATTGTAGACCGAAATGGGCACGGTCTAGCTGGGCTGAATTAGCTGGGATGATTTTTCTGAGAGTTGAAGTCAGAGTTATGAGGTTCTCAAGATTGTGATGGTGTACCATAGGAAACAGAGTTTGGTCCAGACAGAGGAGGCTGCTATTGCGAGGTTAGATCCATTCTTTACTCCCTATTGAACTCTATTTTCAGATATTTTTGCTCTGATATTTTGGGAGTTTGTTGTTTCTGGAATATTTTGGTGCTTCTTTGGCACATTTTATGTTCCCAAGGGGGAGAGTATTTTGATGGATATGGATGACGGATGACCATTTAGTTTGGTTGCTTGTTGGGATCAAATGTGTCCATTTATTTTGGAACATTGTTTTGGCCATTTAGCATGAATGACTGTGTTTATCTACTTCTGGTGAGTAGGGGGAGCTTACTGAATATGCATGCATGTTGTTTCTAATTACATTTGATGCTTATATCATGGAGTTCTGAACCTTCCACCGCTCCGAACTGCATTTCCTATTTCTCCTAAAAAGGTTAACAATTCACAACAACTAGACCTGTCTTCAAAACAATTCTATCGCCAGTACCAAACCTAATGGTTAATACCCTTACTTAATAGTCCAAGCCGCTTTCGCTCCGCGTCAAGACTAACTCACCCTTGACGTAGAATTCGTGATCGGCCGGCATTGATAGCACTTTTAATCCGACTCCAAGGTCCAAGGATGAAGCCACGGGCATAACACCCGGTAGAGATACCCAATCTGGAAAGTGGAAAAGGCATGTCCAGAAGAATTGGCTCTGTATCAATTGAATCTCATCATCCATACATAACGAATTGATGTGGTATATTCATATCATAAAATATGAACAGTAAGAACCAGCATTCTTATTGAGACTCGAACTCATAGGGAAGAAAATATATTTATGGATGGAATAAAATATGCAGTATTTACAGACAAAAGTATTAGGTTATTGGGGATAAATCAATATACTTTTAATGTTGAATCGGGAGCTATGAAGTTTCTCTTCATCAAAATAGTGTGTGGTTCCACAAAATGCCAAAGGGGGAGATGAAGAGTTCAGAACTTTCAGGACAATGTAGTTGGTTATTTTGTAGAAGCCACTATGTTTAAACACACTGGATGTTTAAACACTTGCTCCAGCGGAATCAGAAACTGAGCGACGGTCATTGAGATGTTTAAACACTTGCTCCAGCGGAATCAGAAACTGAGCGGCAGTTTGTTCGAGCAAGCCTTTGCCATGTTCATGGTCCCAAGGGGGAGATATTTGGAAGTGGCTGTAGCGCATCATGATTGTCATGTTATAACATGATACAATGAGGGGTTGTTCTTATACATGTCCTAATGGTTTAAGTATTCTAAGACTCAGGGGGAGTTACTCTTATTCATGTTCTAACGTTTATTCATTGTTGTGTCCAAATGATGAAGGGTCCACAAAATACCAAAGGGGGAGATTGTAAAGTCCTCGACTTTGTTTGTTGTCAGTTTTGTGGACATTCACAACTGTGCTGGAAAGTTGTGAAGTTGGACAATATTTGAAAATCAGTTATCTTAAGCAATGAAATATTATCATGGGATGAATGTGGTCAGAATCCAAGATCAATTCAGTAATTACGAGAAAGGAATATTGGGATGAATTGATATAGTTGGAAAAGAATATCAGAATATGGAAAGCAAAGCGTGGTCTTTTTGGAAAGACAGGATCTTGCTTTATATGTGCTGAATCAGTGAGTTAAACAATACCATATTTGATGCGGAATGTCCCGTGAAGGTTGAATGCAGTCATCCAATCATGAAGCTTGAGGAGTGAATGATTTGGTAAATATGAAAGAAGAATATTCGGGTGTTATTATGGGTAAACAGCGAAGCATGTTTAAACATAGTCCTTCAGGGTTTCGAATATTTGTGTGAATCGAAGACTGCAAACCGAGTCACTGTCATTGTATTGAAGTACAACTCTTGTGCGATCAAAGAAGATATTCGAAGATATTGAGTTCCGATCTGATTAGATTAGGAATATATTATTGAGTTGTAGTTTAGTTAGGATTAGTCTCCATCTGTAGAAATAAGGAAATAATATATTTCCTACAGTTTAGCTATAGAATTAGAAGATAGCATGGAGACTAAGTCCAGCCGTGATTATCCAAACGAGGAAGATCAGCACATCCGTGATTAACGACGAGGAGATCAACACGGCATCGAGCTATAAAAGAAAGACGCAAGCTTAGAAGAAAAGTGTCGAACTTCATAAAAAGTATTCTGCATCCAGAATAGTTTTACATTCGAAGGAGCTTGAGTCAACCAACCAACAGCCTCTGCTTTCACCGGAGTCTGGAAACCGCACGCCTTGAAACCTCGGGAGAGGTAGTCTTAGAAAGTTGAGCGAGGAGCTCGACCTAGTCAAGTGAGGAGCTTGACATTGACCGGCACGTGAGGGGAGTTCACAAGTTCACAAGACAGGATAAGTCATAGATAGTTAAAAGTGAGGTTTTGTAATTATATTGATTATCTAGTGAATGGTTTCTGGATTGGGCAAGGCCCCGCAGATGTAGGTGTTTTAGCACTGAACCGCGTGAACAATTTTCGTGTTTTTTTACATTTACGTTCTGCTTATGTATGTTTAAACATCACTGCTGCCATATTTAAACATAGATTTAAATGTTAGACTAAGACACGAGATTAGCATTTACATTGACAATTTGATAAACTAGGTTGGTAGAAATTTCACTTCTCATTAGAAAATAAATTACTAGTAAGAAAATCCTCCTGTACTATTTTCCATTTGTTATGATTTAGGCAGGTGAGCTTAACCAGTGGTGGTGACTGGTGAGTACGGAGTAAGATGCGTAATCATGATGAATTGATAATGATGATCTGTTCAGAAGATACTAGTAGGCTAATAATGCATGGACTCAGTTTAAATTAAACTTTGTTCAACAGAAAGTAATTATGATTTCATAACCAGTAATCAATGGTCCTTTTTCTGGTCAGACGTTTATTCATTTTCTACTTCCTCTCGTTTCAAAATTTTTTACTGTCCTAAAAATATTCTTATGAAGTGAACACAATAAAAAAATATAAAGAGCAGTTAGGTTCTCATTTGAGAAACGGGAAGGAAAACAAATAAAATGAAATTAAATAAATAAAATAAAAAGATAGAAATGAAATTAGAGACATTTTAATTTTTGTTGGGGCATGCTATACGCAATCTGTATTTTACTTATTTTGCAGTCTAAAATAAAAATACGCTTTAGATATATATGATATGGTTAATAATTATGTATATCAGATATATGCATCATATATACTACTTCTATTGCATACACTTGCAATTCAGTTATATATTAGAATCATTGTATATATGATTATTAAAAAAAAATACGGACTGCAAATAAGTAAAATACGGACTGCGTATAGAAGATCTGTTTTTGTTTGGTCAAATTTTGAATCAAACATTGTATTCTTCCATTTTTAAAATAAATATATGGTAACCTTGTACAACTGCACTGTATTTGTTTTTGAAGGAAGTACAATTGCATTGTGTTGTATTTATGCTGGTAAGGAATAAATAAAGATGGTTGTCGAATTTGATTTTTAATCCTTTGCCCAGTCTACATACCACGTTCACACGTGCCGACGTTCTCAAATGATGATCGAAAGGACTTGAGTGAAAGCAGATTTTCCCTATTCTTGTTTCTTCCAATAAGGATAGGTTTGGTTTTGGCGGTTTTTACACTTTCAAAATCTAATTTGGACAATTTTCACTTGGTTTATATCATTTTTGAAAGTCTTAATTTTGCCCTTAAGTATGACTTTTATGTTTCCAAGTTCAGATTTTAATCCTGTGTAGGTCTAGTTTTTTGCAAATCAAAACTTACCCATTTTCCAGACTTACAAAACTTTCATACCATGATTATATTTACAAAATCTCGATCAAACTAAATAGGGTTTTTATTTTAGTCTTGCAAAATCCCGATTAACCAAACAAAAATTTTGTTTCAGACTTACAAAATCTCAACCGAACCAAACAAAGGTTTTGCAAATACAGACTCTCAAAATTTCAAAACAAAATCCAAACTTTCAAAATTTTCTCCAACCGGATACACCCTAAGGGTGCGTGTTCACCCGATTATTTAAAAACTGGACTTTTAAAGTCCAGTTTTGGAAATTTTTGTTTGGTTTGCATAATTTTAAACAGTTCAGATTTTTCCACTCCCAAGTTTGGTTTTTGTTCATCAAAGTTCAGACTTACAACTTTTGATTTTAAACTTATAATTTTTATTTTTGACTTGCAAATCCTGATGAACCAAATAAGAATTTTGTTTCAAACTTACAAAATCCCAACCCAACCAAACAAGATTTTTGCAAAACCAAACTTTCAAAATTCCAACAAAATTCATATTCTCAAAATTCTCTCTAACCAAACACACCCTAAATATTTTACAGAGGAGTAGTATGTTGTAGGATTTGTTTCCTTTTAAGATAAAACTAGTGCAATCCCGTGCTGATGCATATATTTATTGAAATAAAATTATTATTATATGTATATAGTAGTTTAATAAAAATAGTTATTGGAGTCATTTTGTTTCGTAGTGTAGTAATTATTGAGTTATTTTTGTAATTTTAATTCTAACTCTATTTATTTGAAACATTTTTCCATAGTAATACCATAATTTTTCTTTGATTTTTGTATTTATTAGGTTAATTTTGTAATTTTGTTCCATTCAATTTCATTCAATTTAGGTATGTCTTATTTAATCATGATTTTCCATTCTCTATTACTATATTATTATTGTATAGCTGAGGCCTTTCTCTCTCAACAAAAAAACTAGATCTACTTTTTCTGCCTGAGGCCGCCGGTGCTTTCACCGGCCAGCGGCCTCCCCCTCACCTTTTCTTTTCCGTTTCCCAAACCTCCCCTCTTATCCCATACCCGAAACCACTTTTTTTCTCGACAAGCAACAGTCCCAGTAACTCAACTTCGATCCGTCGGTGCAAGCGGGTCGCCACCGTTCGCACGCTGCCCAGACGCCGCCGGTCACATATCCGTAAACATCGAGCCAGAGCCATGGGCTCGTCGCACAGCCCTGGGTCGCACACCGATAAGGTGCTGAGGAGCCAAGGGTCCGCGGATTGGCTGATGACGCAGTTCCGACCCAGCACCGACAACCACCGGATCCGGACGAGCAGCGATGGGGGAGCCGGACGAGCCACCGAATCCGACGAACTCCGACGCGCCCCGCAGGCCAGCGACCAACCCAAGGTGGCCAGATCCGTGATCAGAGCAAGAATGGAAGGTCAACGTTCGGTCGGCTCGGTCAGGTCGGCTCGGTCGGGTCGGGTCGGGCAGATTTGGACAGATTTATACTGGAATTGGCACAATTAGACTGAAATAGTGGTTTTACTTCTATTTTTCCCTTTTTAAAATTTATTTTCAGTCTTTATACAGGGTTTTTGTGATTTGTTTCTCTTTTTGATGATGGACTATATCACCTCTAAAGGAGAAATCTATATGGCAATCTCTAGTTATAGTTCTAGAGATTGCTAGATGTAAGTCCGATATGCTTAATGGATTACTCTACTCCGGAGGTCCAAGCCCTAAAACACAATCAGGAACTCCCTTTTACCCTGAGACGAGCGCAACGTGATTGAGGGGTAATTGGCTCAGGTAGAGGGTCTTTATGTTAATAGAACCGGCTGTTTTGGCAATGTAAACTGAGATGGTGAATTCTTGGAGCCCTAGAATGTTGTACATTGGTGAAGTGTCTATATTCAGGAGGAGAAAGAAAATATGTTTGTTTTTAATATGCCGCCATGGCTTTAGTACTTGTAGTTTAACACAGAAGATTTAGAATGGCTATATGTTTAGAAACTTCTCTGATCTCACAAATCGCCTCCACTTGTGGAGATTCGCACTTGTTGCCTCCTTTTAAGGAGTTATTTGTATTTATTTCTGTCATTTCACGGTCTAGGGATGCATCATAAAATTTCTCTCCACTGATTTCTTGGTGGTTTAACTTAAAAAAAATTTATTATTGTATCACTTCTTAAACCTTTATAAAAAAATATTATAAATTTAAAACCACCTTAGTGAGGTAAAATTTATTAGGCTCACCAACCAATAAAGCATCAGGTATTGTTTGTACAAAGAAAAATGAGTACAAAACATTGTTACATATCAATCTTAATGTCATATAAAAAGAAGGAGAAACCTTATCTAGACCTATGTCTACTTTTGCAAGCATGTTATATGCGAAGATGAATTCTGCCGACAAAAGGACTCAATACTCGCAAGCAATTTAGGGATCACGTTGCGAAACCCAACTCTGCCGACAAGTACGAGGTGTTGATAAGGTTTCTAAAAGCTGGACAACTTGGGTATGATGCTGAGAAGGTGTAATTTCTCAGCCTAAGTGTATGACTAGTACAGAGCAGGCCAATGTTGTGCATCTGATGTGGCTTGTTGATTTCCATATTTTGAAGGTTCCATTCCAGGCCCCGCGCCTGCAATCTACAAAAAAGAGGCATCAGCAGTAACTGAAAGGCATTTTAAACTCTAATATAAGGAACTTGTCTACTGTCAAGCTGGACTAGTCCTCTTAAATTTCTGGGCAGAGTTTGATGTGTAAAAGTTTGAGTGTTCATTTCTTTACTAGCCAGTGTTGCTAATGAGTCAGCCACTGAATTGACTTCTCTATAAACATGAGAAAAGGAAAGTTTAGCAAACTCACTTTGTAGTGACCATATGGCTCTGATATATGGTTCCAGCTTCCAAGGGATTTTGAAATCTTTTCTGATCAGTCTGAGTAATATAAGAGAGTCAATCTCCACTTGCGAAATCTCAATTTTTTCCATGTAGGCTAACTGTAACCCTTCCAGTAGAGCTAAGGTCTCAGCTTCAAGACTGTTTTGCTGATTCAAGCAGAGTGATCCGGCAATACCTGCCCCTGCTTGTGCAGGGTTACCCAATGATGAACCATCAGTGTTCAGTTTAAAAGGAGCTGTAGAAAGCTTCCACTGAACCAACTGAATTTATTTTCTCATAAGGGGTGTCACTGGAGCAAGGTGCAAAAACTCAGTATAAACATGATTAACTTCATCTGCATTCCATTGTAACATGTGAACTATTAAATGCTTGACACAAGTATAAATACAGTTGCTACTTGAGATAGTACACATGAAAAAGTATATGATTGATACTTATGTAAAATAAGTTATTCGAACGACACATTCGAATGTCAGTCATCTCGAGTAAAATTAAAATCATAAAAGGGGTCACGAGATAATATGCTTTACAAAGTATATGATTGATGCATATATAAAATAAGCTATTTGAGCTATAAAACTTCGAATGTCGATCATCTTGAGGAAAATAAACAAAGTCTATAGTATGAGAAGATGTTTTACATCAAAATACTACTACAACAAATCATATTCTATCTAAGAAGGTCAGAGAACCCAGCTTTACTCGATCCCCTCCCTCGACTTCTACAGATGGTCAAAGGAGACCGGCCTCGATTACCTCTAGGGTTATTGCCTCGAGGGTTAGGGTCCATTGCTTTCCTTGATCTCAAAGCTGAGGAGGACTCACCTCTTTACCCCCCACGGGATGTCCCCGAGTCAGGCTCAGGAAGGGGAATAACGAGAAACACCCCTGATTAGACAACTCTTGAAGTTGCATGACATAAGAGGCACACCGCTCTGTGCAAGATTATAGATCTTCTTCAACTCAAGACAGCCTATGAGCAGTTTGGATTCCATGATCCCTAAGTTGACTAATCATCACACCATTCTCATCATTTCAGAGGTTGGCCTTCTTGTACTGAGCAGTTGACTTCTTGAGCTCTTGAGAAAGGGCATTATAAGACTTTTCCATCTCTCTCGTACTGGAGATCCTTATACTTCAGGCCTCTCTTAAACAATATTGAATGGTGGGAAAATGCTTATATGCCTCGTTGCACTGCAGAAACTCCCCCTCGGGACGGCTTCCTGCAAAATCCGCTCCCAAAGTATCATACTTATGATGAAGCTGATCCAGCTCGAACTTAAGTTGATTCTTTCTTTCTTCATCATACCCAATCCTGGAAATACGTTCGTTCCTATCTATCTTCAGCTGATGGATTGCCTCAGAAAGGATCTCATTTTCCTCAGCAATGCGAGTATATTCTTCGAAGTAATGATCTTTGCTCGATTTTAAGTCGTTATACTCTATTGAGAGAGTGCGATGTCGACACTGCCAGCAGAAAGAATGCTCTTTCCACCATTCTACTTCACATGTTAATTCTTGAAGATTGAGATTAACCTCTTTACGACAAAGATGGAGTTTGAGTGCGAAAGGATTGATGGTAGAAGGATAAACATTAACCAAAGCAACACACAGAAAATAGTAAAAGAAGATTGTTAATACATTAAATGTTTGAAATTTGTTTTTACAAGAGACAGCCTAAAACAGCAAAATCCTCAGAATAACTCATGAGTTATAGCTCAAGGGAATTTCTTGAGCAGAGGAGGTTGAGACAGGAACCCCCGTTCCCTGCACTTCTGTCTCCAGCGGGGCCTCATTTCCTCTTACCACGGAGGTTGGAGGTGACTGCTCTCCACCTTGAATTTCGCCAGCATCAGTGTGATTCGGGTTGTGGCTCAAAGAGCTCTGTCAGATAAACTAGGGTACATAGCCTTGATCATCCCTTTGAGTTCCTCCAAAGCTACCATCTTGTTAGGAGACCCAATTTTCTTAACAACTTCATCTTCAGCGCCCCACGCTGGCAGAACTAGCCTTTAAAGCAGTCAAATCTCAAGCGGTAGAATGGTAGAGTAAGTCCTGAGATAAGACATGTCACTCCTCCTCGTCTTCGCACAACCCTGAGATGGAGTCCCACAAGTCATGAAGCTTGGAGCGGTGAAAAAGACTACAATAGCTATCTCGAAGACTAACCATCTCAAGACAATTTATGCAGAAGTTTGTCCACAGCTCGAGCAGACATTGCAGCCCTTCTGGACAGAAATTTAAGCTCCGCTGATGTTTCAACTCTGCTATCTCCTTGCTCATCTCCAAAGACAAGCCCCTCTCGGACCTAAGATCTGCCTCAGCTGCATTCTGGGCTTGTATAGCAACCTCTAGTTTGCCCTTTAACCGCGAGACCTCCACTTCTAAGCGACTTACTGCCAAATGGAACTCCTTGGGTTTATCAGCCACTTGGGCTTTGAGCTTCTCGTTCTCCGCCAGGAGAGAATCTCTCTCAGCTTTTGCCCTTTCAAGGACCCGACAACGGATAAGTCGAGCCGCACTTGTTGTGGCCGACCCCGTCAAGTATGTTAACACCTGTATAAAGTTTCCCTCTAATCAAGAAATCTGGAATCAACATAAGTATCAAGGAAAAACTTAGCATATGGAAATGATGTTAACATCAGCTATCTCGGGGCACTCTTTAAACTCCTCAGCTCCAGCGATCATCAAATTCGTGCCTTGGGGCTATGCCACATAGCTTCCTAACTCAGTTAAAGGCCCAACTTCGACCCCTCTTTTCTTCGAGTCCGCCAGATTCCCATCTGCGGATGTGAGAGACCCTTCTCCGGTGGACTCCTGGAGCTTCTTGTGAACCTCTTCCTCTCTTGTCTCTTCTTCTCCATGCGCATCTCTAAGGCAGCCTTGGTACCAACATATTGATTTCCATCTTGGTTAGGAGAAGACACTGTAAAATAAATGAAGAGTTAGACTTCAGTGGCAGTAAAGTAGCAATACATTACAAAAACACAATGTAAGGAAACATGTAAGAGGGGTTATCCTCTATAGAGGTGTTCTCCTTATCTGCTGAAAGTGCAAAAACCTCCCTAATCTTGGGGCCTAACTAAAGGGGCCACCTCTTCTTCCACCTCCTCGAGAGAATCATATAAACTGTTTTAATCAAGGGAACCTCAAGCCTAGGGGGAATGGAGTCTCTAGGACCTCGCCTCAGCCCCTTACAGTATTTTTGAGCATCTACCATAAGTGCGGATCTTTTTTCCCTTCTATGTCGTCAAGGACTCTTTAGAAAACGAGATGTCCTTACGTTGAGATTTCCACTTCTCCGCGGCCTTCATAGCTCGAGCAACCCTTCGTGCTGCCTCAAGGTCGTCCCTATTGAGCAAAGTAACCTCATACCACGCCACGGCATAACCAACCTCAGGTTGGTCGAAATGTTCGTCCTTTAAATAGCTGTATTTCTCACGAGTTCTGTTGAGGACTCTATCCAACCACCCGATGGGTCCTACCCTACCCGACTGATGATTTCCGGGAACCCATCTGTGGTCCTGGAGTTTGTGCCTTCTTTGATCAGCTTGGACACCACACCAATTAAGTGAGGAGGAACCGCAAACCCATGCTTACTTTCGTTTTTCACATTTGAGTTCTATTTGGGCACCCTATATTTTGTTCGATCAAAGGTCAGCCGAACCTTGAACCACTTCCCGCTATTACTAGAAAAAGGTGTTACTGTCAAAGAACCTTTTGTGTATGACATCCAGTACAAGCAGCGGAAAAGGTCGAAACTTGGCTCTATATCCTCTTGAGCACACCAAGTGATTAGAGCCATAATAATCACAACCACGTTCGAGCGCACCTACCCCGGATGAACTCGGTAATGGTTTAAAACTCTGAGGATAAAGGATGAAAAGGGAAGGTGAGGCCTTGCTCTATAAACCTCCCGGAAATCACCCCCTACTCAGAGTAACCAAATTTTGAGTCACCATTACGTCATCGCCATACATCAAGTCGCAATCCGGAGGAAAGGAGAATCTACAACCCTCGACATAATCTCAGGCCTTATCTCGAGCTTCTTGATCTTCCACTGGAACCCTGCTCGACCCCTCCAAGGTAGCGATAGCGCATTCCTTTGGCAAGGCCTTTGTACCTGGGGAAAGGGGCAAAGACTTCTCGTCCCTCGTCACATGGGGCTGTAGCGAGGCCAACAACAGATCCATCCGCTTCCTTCTCTCTTTGTGAACCAGAATCTCCATAGGGCGCTTCCCATTGGCAATATCAGCCCGACAGCGGTCATCCTTAGAGCAATTCTCATCCTCTCTGTTTTCCTATTGGGGGTTGGATTTCATTCCCGTTTGGAACTAGTGTATGACATAACGGCAGAGGGGATGAGGGGATAGAAAGGGCAAGAATCGAACAAGCAAATATAGTAAGTAATCGGAGAAGAAATTTGAATAATTACTGATTGAGCAGAGAAAGATTTGGGGCTTCTGAAAATAGAGGTTGAAGAAGCTTCGTCTGCAAATTTTGAAAGAAGAAATTTGAAAGTGAGAAAGAAAAGGACATATTTGGGGGGATATGACCCAAAATTACACAGCATTTAAGTGGGTAATTACCTTGATCTGTGTAACGATGCAAGAAATTAAAGAGGCGGGAACAAACCGCCCTCAATGCCAAATAAATAGGCTACACGTGTATCCAGCTCTAAGATTGAAAAAGAAGTTAAACTCAGTCGTCCAATGTCCGAGATAGAATGCGAAACAATTTGAAACTAGATATTCTTAAAAGTCAACCCAAGCGGTCAACCCGAGAGGATAGCCTGAGTTAACCCTGTGAGATACATCCTTCGAGTTCATCTCAATTTCACCCCCGAGTAAAAGACCTCGAAAAATTCCCCCGAGAGGATATCTCGAATACTGAACATCCACCTTGGGGCTATTGATAAGTCCGTGGTTCGCACTCGTGGGTTTCGTTCAGACCTGATCCGAGGACTAAAAGGCCATGGGCTCAGTATACGCAGAAAGTGGGCTTATGAGTCTGTCGGCCTAGTCTATACATGGACTACGTATATTCCGAATTTCCTACAAGGAATACACTTCCTTTAACTATGAGAATACAACTGTTATTACCATAAGAATTACAATCATACTCGAAATACAAACCCTGTCAATCTACGGATTGGGAGGCCATAAATACAAAAACTTGGTAAACCTCTTGATCTATCTTACACACTACGCTTTATACTTATTGCTTCTCAAGGTTGTTTACTGACTTAAGTATCAGAGTGTTTACCCCCACCCACTCCGGCATCTATTTTACAGATCAGTTCATGCGTTTGGTTCGAGGTCAACCGCGGGTCCGATACATCCATCACATCCCTACCAAATCCTTACCACTCGTCCCCTCCCCGGAGGCTGGTGTTTTTGGCATGTCTAATCCTACAGCGCGGGCATCCTTAATGGCAGTCAGCATTCAACTCTGGGCAGTTGTTTGGCTTCCCCTGATAGAAGCTATGCCTTGCTCCGTAGGAAACTTCTTGGTCAAGTGGTAGAGCGAGCAAATTGCCCTGGCCTGGGTTAACCATGGCCGCCCGTTGATCATGTTATACGGGGATGTGGCATTGATTACCGCGAAGTTACACAGCACGGTGGTTTGCTTGTTCTATCAAGGTAATCAACCAGGGTTACCTTCAGCTGGATGATGCTCAGGGGATGGTAGGCTCGACCGGTGAATCCTGGCAGGGGGGACATACACAGCTTCTTTTTCCGTCGGCCAGTTCCCATCTGATCAAAACAATCTGCAAACATGATCTCCACACTGCTTTCATCATCCACGAAGATCCTTTTGATCAATACTCATTCAACCTCTGCCGTAACCACCATAAGATTTGAATGAGGAACCTGCGGAGGTACCACATCCTCGTCTGAAAAGGTGATAGTTTCACTGGCTTTAAACCACTTTCCTTGTATCTTCCCTAGAGGTACATATCTACTTTTAGCCTTTACCGTCAACAGAGTATGGGCTTCATCCCCAACTACACCGTTAATTATACGTTGAACATCTTTTTGGGAGGTAGCACTTGCACCGGAACTGCAGGTCCTGGACCAGGGACCTGGGTTGGCCTCCGTCACTTGATTCCTCTCATGTGCCGGTTATTCCACCAGTTTCTCTTCCTTCCTTGGCCCGCCGGTGCTGCTACCGGAAGCGCCTCTCTCGCGAAGCAGTCCCTCTATTGGCCTCGTTCAATCAACTTCTGGATATATGTTCGCAATACTCTGCACCTTTCCGTCCTATGCCCTTAAGACTTATGAAAGTCACACCACTTCTGGGCGTTGGCAAGGTAAGGGTGCCCTGAATGGCAGGTTGATTAGCGAATAAACCACGGTGTTTTGCAACTATCTCCATTTTGGTCTTGATGAGCGGGGTGTAGGTTGGCCGTGCAATGACATTTTGTGCGACCCCGGGGCCGCCAATGCCGGGGCTACAACCCGTCTCACCTGCTCCGGCTGCGCCCGTGCCCTTATAGCGGTAGCCTGTGTAGCGGTAGTGGTAATCACACTGATGCTGCCTGCCTGGTCGGTCCGTATGAGCCCCTGATCCCTGATCCAATAGCTGGTCCTGCAAGACAGAACCCCGGGAGGTACCCGAGGGTAGACCCTCCGGCGTGATGATGAAAGATGGATCTCGGGAGAGAAAAGGGGTAATCACTTGAATAGTGAGAAGATACTTACTTGGAATAGTGCTGAGGGGCACTATTTATACAATAACCCATGCTTCCCGAGTGGTCCATGTTCCGAGTGTTCTCTAGTGTGTGTCGCTGTCCGAGTTGTACGAACCCGGATACTTCCAAACTAGCTTTATCCTGTGACGGGCCAAGCCCATACTATCAAGAGGTATTTGGGCTTGGGCCCGGTATCACCACTAGCCCCCCGGAAGCCGATTCTTCCGTCCGAGGGTATGAACTCCTCTGACCCGAGGGCGGGAGGATTGGCTTTTTGTATTCGCCCCGGCCCGACAAAAATGAGACGGGCACGCTCTTTTCAAGAACAATTAATGGTTTTCATCATTGTTCTCTCGCGTCCCAAGCCCATTTAATAGTCGCTTTTTCGCCTTCCTTTTCTTGCTTTCTATAAATAGGCCTTTTTCCCCAATCATTTTCACAAATCGCTTTCAACTTTCCAAAACCTTGCTGCCATTTTTCCTCTCCAAATCTTCATATTCTCTCTCCTCTTCAATCACTATGGCCCCCAACAATACTCAGTCCTCCAATAATAATCAGTCCGATGCCATTGTGACTTACTCTCTTCAGAGTACTGCTCCTCCCGCTTCAGCTTTCGTTGGCTCGTCGGCGTCCTACAAGCCGATTCATCTCTGCAGCAACGTCTCTCCATCTAGTCCCATCTTCAAACGCTCCAAGAACCGGGAGCAGAGGGAGATAGACGACGCCCGAAAGGCTGGACTGACGGCTGACGTCTGGACCACCAAGTGCCTCAGCGGCATGGGGGTTCCGATACCCTTGAACGCCCAGATCTCCTCTGTTTCGGCCGAGGAGTCCGTGAGGTCTGTCCGGTGCATCCCCCGGATTCACTTTATGTGGGGTTTAAGTCTTCCCTTCCCCCCGTTGTACTCCCGGTTTCTGGAGTTCTATACAATCTCACCGTGCCAACTACATCCGAACGTGATTGCGGTGATGATGGGCTTTCTGGTCAGGAGCCTTCGATGCAAGATTGACCCCTCTTTCAATCTGTGGAGGTCTTTCTATATGCTTATCAAGTGCCCGGGTAAAGAGATGATCTATACCGTTCAAGCACGGCCCGGGGTCCAGGACTTCATCCTCGGCAAAAAGGACTCAACGAAGAACTGGCAGCATAAGGGGTATGTGAAGGTCAACCCTGAACTCTTCCCGGTCCCCGGCTGGAATAACAACGTCGTCGTCGACGCCCGGGAAGCCTTCCTTCCTGATACTCAGCTTGCATCTCATACTGCCCTGGCCTCGGACACTCTCAACCTTGACCAATACTGGCTTGCTGGCAACTCGCTGTATCTCTTCCCCCGCGCTATATACCCGGCCAGTGCCTTCCAGGACAGCCGTTGGGTCGTCACTTGGCCTGTTTTGGGTATGTCTAACTTCTACCTTTTTCCTTACTTCTTCTTAATTCAAATTCTAATCGACTATCTTCTTCCTTTCAGCCCCTACTTTGGAAAATGACCCTGAGGTGCCGATTCCTAAGAAGAAGGGCCGGAAGGTCACCCAAGCAGGAACTGGGGCCGACCCTGAGCCAGCTCCATCGGAGAAGAAAAAGAAGGGTGGCCCGCACAAGAATGCCCAACCGGATCCTTTGGCCGAAACCAACCCGCAGCCGAAGGGTCAGCAGGTCGGGGATAAGAACAAGGCAGGGGGCGATCAAGACCGCCATGTCGATCCTGACTCGCAGCAGGGGCGCCAACAAGACAAGAACAAGACTAAGGGGGGTGATCAGGATCACCATGTTGGTCCTGACTCGCAGCAGGGGCGCCAACAAGATAAGAACAAGACGAACGAGACCGTTCAGGCTCCTCCCCTTGGCTCGGGACCCCTCACCCTTAATCCCGTTGAAATCATTGATCTCACACCCGATCCTGAGGTTAGCCGAGGGCATCCGGAGGTACTCATGACTGAATCGTCAGCTCAACAGAAGTCCGTTCGAGATCCTGTCGAAATTAATCCTGCTGTTGTTCCAGCCGGAACCCTAGGTACTCCTGTGCTTATCCCGGGGCCACCTCTTGGCCGAGGGATGCCCCTATGGCCCCTGGCTAGAGATGGCAGGTCGCCTATGTCTAGGTACACCACCATCCCCGCCCCTGATATTCCTCCTCCCCCCCCCTTCGTTCCCGGCAAGCGGAAAGGGGAGAGCTCCGATCATGGCGGGAAGAAGCATCGGACGAGTGGATCTCCAACCCCATCATCCTCTGTCAACACTCCACAAATTTCATCTGCCAACCCTAAGGTATTTTTTCTTTACTATCCTTCTGTCTCTCTTATTATTATTATTATTATTATTATTTAAAAAACTCATCTACCCTGCAGGTTCAACTTCTCAGTTCTGAGTTTGCCAACTCCCCTGCTTTTCAAGCCGCCCTTGCTTCCTTCCTCGGGCATCATCTCGAAGGGAAAGAAGAAGAACTGAGGGCCGAGAAGGAGAACGAGCTCTGGGCCGAGAGAGAGGTCTCGGCTCAACTTTGAGTCAGGGTGAGTGCCCTGGAGAGAGAGCTGGAAGCTGCTCGGGCGACGAACTATAAGGATCAACTGGAGTTCGCCGAAGCCGTCGTTGACAAGGTCCTGGCCAGCCAGACTCTGTCACTCCGTCTTACCGAGCTGAGCATGGCCGCCAATGCCCACCAGTGCCATAATACTTATATGCAAGTTCGGGGCTGGTTCCCCCCTTCAATCCGAGCGTCGTTCAAACGGCAATGGTACAACCCGAACGCCGAGGACCAACAACTGCACCTAGTGAATACCCTCCAGAAAGGTGGCATGAAGGGCCTCTCTCCCAAACTATGGGAAGCATTGCGGGAGAAGCAAATGTCAACTGAGGATGTCCGAAGCTGGTCAACTGATTTGGTACGGCTTCCTTGCCCTCTTCCCCCTGCTCTAGTCTCCGGAGCCAATCTGCCCGAAGACGAGAACTTTCCTCAATACTGCACCGTATATGGGCATTACAGGGGATTGTTCGATCCAAAAGATCTCGAGGCTGAGACCTCCTCATCCCCGGAGGCCGGCCAGGCGAACCCGGGGACCGCCGAGACCCCTCTTTCCCCTCCTCTACTCTTCTCTGATGATGGTTCGGACAATGACAGTAGCGATGACGGGGACAACCAAGGAGGAGCAGCTCCGAATGTTAGTTAGATTTTTCCCCTTTTTTCATTATTCTGTTTTGTAATTTCCTTCCCGGATCTCCAACCCCGGGCCCTCATCTTGATGAATAAACATGCTTTCTATTTCTATCGGTGCCGTTGCTTCTATTTATTGCTTTTTCTTGTCCTGACTTGATCCTGTTGGCATCAGGGTTCTTCTAGAGTCCTTAGCGCCCCCGTTCTCCCCCCGGCTCCAGTCGGAGCCGGCTGTCCGAGTCTGATCGATCTACTATCTGAGGGAGGACTCGGCCCCCTGATCTCAGAGTTTCCCGATGCCGATTGTCTGCTCACTTGCCTGCTCCAGATCCAAGAGGACTTCGGGTCCCTGCCGAAATGCTACTGGATGGCCTTCGAGAATATCGACCGAGTTCTGGAGTTCGACCAGGTTATGACAGAGAAGGAGGCCCAACACCACAATTTCCAGGTCCGGATCCAAAAGGAACTGGACGAGGTGTGGCATGATGTCATCCTGTACTACAATAAGTGCCAGCGAATGCAGAGCACGACCGAGCTCCGTAGGCAAGTTACCACACTGGAAACTGAGAACGAGAGACTGGCCACTAGAAATCGGACTCTGCAGCAGGAGCTGGTAATAGTTCATCTTTCCTACCACCTGCTAGGCCTCCGCCAAGGGGAGGTCGACATACCCGTACTAACTGACGTTCCTCGGGCCGTCGACGATCTCATCGCCTGGATGGAAAGTTCTGACCGGACATCGGGCAGCTGGGCATCTGCCTACCAAGCAGCTAAGGACTGGCGGAAGAACATATTGAGTCGAAAAATCCTTCCTGAGTCCTTATCGCGCATTCCTCCTCCCGACGAAGTCGACCTGGCCTACGAACGATATAAGCACGCCCCTCAACTTTTGGACTTAGAAGCTTCAGAGCGGCGCTTGGCCCGGCTCCGGACGTTCGCAGCCCGATTCCGTGCCCGATTCCCTGGTCAAGGAAGGGCTTCCGATCCTGCTCAGGGAGCCGATCCTCCACCCCGCGGCGATTCGCGCCCGCCCCGGAATGACAAGAAGGGCAAGAAGAAAGTAGTCGGTACCGAGGATGTATCAACCAGACAAAGAGTTCCAAGGCAAACTCCCGTCCGAATTGGGGGTCCGGCCGCTACGAACAGGGTTACTGCCCAAACTAGACAAAGAACGCCTAACCCGGCGACAAGGACAGGGGGCGCCCCTAATGATGGTTCGGACGTTCCTCACACTTCGGACGAAGAGCAGCGAATGCTGGAGATGGCTGTTCAGAGGAGTCATCGCGAGACCAGGAGAATTCCTCCCGGCGAGGCGTCCTCCTCCCGGACTCCAGAATAGGATAATTTTCTATCGTGTAACTCTTCCAAGTCTGTAACGGTCCGGTCCTGTAGACAGTTGTAACCTTCTTATTTCTAATATGTACAATAATTTTCAGTTAACGACATATTTTTCAATTTTAACATTCTAATGGGCGCATTCATTCCTTCTTTTAAAAACGGACACAAGGGGGCAAGCCCTTTTTACAAAAATCCCTGTTCCCAGGGTGTCCTCCTACCTACCCTTCGGTCATCCGACCTCTAGGTTTCTATCCCGGGCTCCTACTGCCGGGGATCTACCCTACCTAGGCATCCAGTGCCAGAGGTTATTCTACCTAGGCATCAAGTGCCAGAGGCTATTCTATCTAGGCAACAAGTGCCAGAGACTATCCATAGAACCGCCTGAGGTTTGCTATGTTCCACCTTCGGGGAATTCCCTTCCCCGCTGGATCTTCCAGCACATAACTCCCGCCCGGGTGGGTTTCTATCACCCGATACGGTCCTTCCCAGTTGGGTGCCAGCTTGCCTTCCGGCTCCTGGTGACTCTTGTCGTTTCTTCTCATAACTCTGTCTCCTACCTTGAACTGCTCCTTCCTCACTCTCCTGTCGTGATACTTCTTTACTTTCTCCTTCACCTTAGCCTCGTGCAGGGCCGCCCTCTCTCTTCTTTCCTCCAGCAAGTCCAGATTTGTCCTGGCTTCCTCTTCATTCTTTTCTTCGGGGACCGGCTCGGCTGTCCGAAGGCTGGGGATGCCAATCTCGGCCGGGATTACCGCCTCGGATCCATACGTCAGACTGTAGGGGGATTCTCCGGTTGCCGAACTTTCCATAGTCCGATGAGCCCACAAAACACTCGGGAGCTCATGCACCCAGTTACCCTTTGCTCCCTGTAGCCGGGCCTTAATCCCACTTACGATTGTCCGGTTCGTCACCTCCACCTGGCCGTTGGCTTGCGGGTGGTAAACTGACGTCAGCTTCTGGCTTATCCCATATTTCACACACCAAGACTTGAAAGGATCATTTTCAAACTGCGCTCCATTGTCAGTTACTATGGCCCTCGGAACTCCGAACCTGCACACGATGTTCCTCCAACAAAACTTCACGCAGGTAGACCCCCGGATGTTAGTCAGGGGCTCGGCTTCCACCCACTTGGTGAAGTAATCGATAGCCACAATCAGGTACTTCAAGCTGCCGGGAGCAGTAGGAAAAGGTCCGACCAGATCCAGTCCCCATCTGCTGAAAGGCCAGGCACCTGTTATCCCCATCATCTCTTCCTTGGTATGTGCACTAGCGGTGCGAACTTCTGGCACTGAAGGCATGACCGAACCCTATCCTGCGAGTCTTCAAACATGGTAGGCCAATAGTACCCCATCCGTAAAATCTTCCGAGCCACAGTTCTGGCTCCTTGATGACTACCATTCGGACCTTCATGAACTTCCCGGACCAGGTACTTGCCCTCCTGCTGTTCCACACACTTCAGCAATGGCTGGAGATAGCCTCTTTTGTACAGTGCCCCTTCCTGGAGTGTATACTTCGGCGCCTTGACCCGGATTTTCCTGGCCACCACTCGGTCGGCCGGGACCTCTCCTGTCAGAAGGTACGCTCGAATCGGAGCCATCCAAGAGTCTTCTGGCACCACCTCCACTGCCAGGATCTCATCAACCTGTTCATAACTTCTCCTCTCCAGTGTCTCCCTTCTGAGAGGCGCCTTCTGCCCTGGCTTCAACTTCGAAGATGCCAACTTGCTCAACGCGTCGGCCTTTTCATTCTGTTCTCTTGGCACCTGCTCCAGGCTGAAACTATCAAACTGCCGGATCATAGGCTGGACCAGCTCCAAGTACCTTTGCAAACTTCTCTCCTTTGCTTCGTATTCCCCATTCACCTGCTGAACTACAATCTGAGAGTCGCTGAATGCCCGGATCTTTCCTATCTTCAATTCCCGAGCCAGTTTGAGTCCTGCTACCAGCGCCTCATATTCTGCCTCATTATTCGTGGTTTTAAAGTCGAAATGTAACGCATAGTGGTACTCCTCTCCTTCCGGGGATGTCAACAATACCCCGGCTCCACTGCCTCCTGCATGCGCTGACCCGTCGACGTGCAATGTCCATCCCGGGCTTGCTTCAGGCTCTTCCTCGGCGACCGTGTCTGACCCGACCATCTCTGTCAGGAAATCCGCCATTGCCTGGCCCTTAATGGCTTTCCTCGGCTGATATGTTATCTCGTGTTCCCCCAACTCTATGGCCCACTTCATCAAACGTCCCGACGCCTCTGGCTTGAGCATCACCTGCTTCAGGGGGTGGTTGGTCAGGACCGCAATCGGGTGAGCCTGGAAATACGGGCGCAACCGTTTTGAGGCGTAAACCAGCGCCAACACCAGCTGTTCCAGACTCGTGTACCGAGTCTCCGGACCCTGTAATGCCCGGCTGACAAAATATACCGGACACTGCCTCCCGTCTTCCTCTCGGACCAGTACCGCACTGACAGCCGATGCGGATGCGGACAGGTATAAGAGCAAATCCTCCCCCTCCTTCGGCTTCGAGAGGGTCGGGAGTCGGCTCAAATGTTCCTTCAGATCCCCGAATGCCTTCTCACACTCCTCCGTCCACTCGAACTTCTTTGCCTTCCTCAATATGTTGAAGAAGGGAAGTTGTCTCTCGGCACCTTTTGACAGAAAACGGCTCAAGGCTGCCAGGGAACCCATCAGTTTTTGCACTTCCTTTACGTTCTTTGGCGACTGCATCCGGCTTATCGCCTCCACCTTCTCCGGATTGACGTCAATCCCCCTGCTAGACACCATATATCCGAGGAACTTCCCAGCCGCTACTCCTACCACACTCTTCTCGGGGTTTAGCTTCAGGTTGACCTTCCTTAGAATGCCAAACATCTCCTCCAAGTCTTCTAAGAAACCTGGGTAGCTTCGGCTCTTCACCACCATGTCGTCAACGTATAGCTCCATGCTTCGGCCCAGCTGATTTCGAAATATCGAGTCTGCCATCCGCTGGTACGTCGCCCCTGCATTCTTCAAGCCGAACGGCATCCGCCTGTAGCAATAAGTTCCGAAATCTGTGATAAACGCTGTTTTCGGCTTGTCCTCTCCCGACATTTGAATCTGGTGATAGCCCCGGTATGCATCGAAGAAAGCCAGAGCCTCATACCCGGTGATGGCTTCCACCAAACGGTCGACCGGGGGAAGAGGGTAACTGTCTTTTGGGCAACATTTGTTAAGATCAGTGAAGTCGATACACATTCTCCAGGACCCGTTGTGCTTCTTTACTAACACCGGGTTAGCCAACCATTCCGGGTATATAATTTCTTCTACTACCCCGGCTTCCAGCAATTTCAACACCTCCTGTCTCACCACCTCGGCCCTGTCTCCTGCTAAGGCCCTTTTCTTCTGTCGGATCGGCTTTAACTCGGGGTATACATTCAACTTATGGAGAGCTAACTCCGGAGGTACGCCTGTGAAGTCCTTCTCTTCCCATGCAAACACATCTTCGTATTTTGAAAGCAAGGATCGTAACTCTTCCTTCACATCAGTCGGCATTTTTCTCCCGACCTTGATCGTGCCTCGGCTCCCCACCAGCATATCTTCTACATCCCCCGGACCTACTTCTCCCTGCACTGCTCCAACCGGGGCCTTCCTAGCCTCCTGGAGGGCTGTGAGCATGCAACTTCTGGCCGTGGACTGGCTTCCTCGAACCGTCGCCACCCCCTGACTGGTTGGGAACTTCATGGTCAAATGGTACGTCGAGCAAATGGCCCTGGCTTGAGCCATCCACGGCCGTCCGATGATGATGTTGTATGGGGACTGAGCGTCTATAACCGCGAAGTTGCACCGGACCGATGTCTTCTTGCTCCTGTCCAGGTCGTCGACCACTGTTACTGTTAAGGACACCACCCCCAAGGGATGCTCTGTGCGACCGGTAAACCCTGACAAGGGAGAGGTGCTCGGGCGAAGGTTGTGGCGGCCTATTCCCAGCTGGTCAAAGCAAGAAGCAAACATGATTTCCACACTGCTTCCGTCATCAATGAACACTCGCTTGACCGTGAATCCTTCTATCTCCGCCGTGATCACCATCGGATCCGTATGGGGCGTTAGACTGGGCACCGGGTCCTCGTCCGAAAAGGTGATGGCCTCGGTGGGGCGCAGTCTCTTCTCCCTGTCCTCACCAGCCGGCACATACCGGCTCCGGGCCTTAGCTGCTGCATGGGACTGGGGCCCACCCCTACTTCTCCATGTATGACATTTATCATCCGGGGAGGGACCTGATTAACCGGTTCCGGGGCCATAACCAGAGCTGCCGCACCCGGCTGGGCAGCCGGAGCCGGAGCCCCTCGCTGGTTATCATTCCGCGGCCTATTCCTCCAATTCCTCTTCCTCCCCGCTCCGGCCTGCTGCCCCGCCGCCGGACGCTGGTTCTCCTGGCTCACATAGTCTCTTAACTGCCCTCTCTCGATCAACTTCTCAATCTCCACCCTTAAGCTTCGGCAACCATCTGTTGTGTGTCCATTAGACTTGTGGAAAGCACAATATTTAGCTGCATTCGCTGGAGTCGGATTTCCCGGTATGGGGGCCGGGTCTTGAAACAGGTTTCGATGAATTGTCAGGATCTCCGACCGGGTTTTCGTCAGAGGAGTAAACGTTTCAGCCCGAGGGGGGTCTACCCTCGGCCTCACTGGAGCCGGGCCCGCTTCCCTCCTGATAGGATCAGCAACCCGAGCCTTGTCACCTTTTCCCATCCCCTTGTCCTCGAAGTACCCTTCCTCCTTCCTCTTCTTGCTCCTTTCGAGAAGCGAACAATACATCTCCACCTCGAGATCCAGCTGATGAAAGGTGGTCGGGATATTCTCCATGAGCTTTGCCCATAGCACCTCATCTCTCAGCCCTGCAATGAACCCTGCTATCAGGGCCTTCACTTGAGCGTCCCTGTCGATCACCTTCATAGAATCATCCATGTACCTCCTGTGGAAACCCCGTACTTCCTCCTTTGCCGACTGCCGACTATAAGCCACCTCAGCCAAAGGGAGGTACTTCTTCCTTTTGGTCTCATATCTGTGCATCAGAGCCCTTGAAAAATCATAGTAATTTCTAAAACTTTCCGAGGGTTGTGCCTCAAACCATGACAAACAACTTCCCCTCAGATACGAGCTCACCAGCTTGCACATAAGCTCCTCCCGGATGTCACGTGTTCCCATGACGTTATGATATGTCCTGACAAATTCCTCTGGATCAGTCTCCCCACTGTAGGTCGGCACCCCCTCCGGGACTCTCATTCCCATCGGCCAAGGGAAAGTGCTGATGTAACCTATCCAGGGGGAGGTAGGCCTTCCTCCATTCCTTCCTATCAACCGATCCAACCTCTCCTCTACCGAGTTTAGAGCCGTCGGGGCCCGATCTACAGCCACCGGGTATGTGCCATAGGTTCCTGCGACTGGGGCCGGCTGAGCCATGGCATATCCGGCCATCGGTGCTTGGCTCTGCATCCACACCGGTCCTTGTATCCCGGGGGCCCAGCCCCCCGAGGCTCCAGGGGGTTGGGCGTAATACCCTCCTGGCGCCGGGGGGTACCCCTGATATCCGTGTTGAATCATCCCGTGTCCTGGAGCTCCATAACCGGGATAGCCCCCACCTTGGCCATATCCTGGCACCATTCCGGCTGGTTGCCCTACACTCCCAGCCTGCCTTTCCAAGTCTATCACAACCGGAGGCCGAAGACTCTCCTGCCCGTGAACGGCAGGGGGTCCTCGGCTGACCACCTCCGCAGCCAATGGAGGTAAACCCACAGGAGGTCCCGTTGGGGTCGGGTTAGATCCTGACCCAGGCCGAACCGGGAGTACCCGGACCTCAGTCACCGGAGAGTCCGACCGTTCTTCAGTCGGTTTCGTCCCCGATCCCGATCCTTGCTTTGCCGCCAGCCAACGACGGTACTCCTCCTCCTGGGTGGCGGCGAACTCCCTTCTGTCGCGATCGTCCTGCGTCATTTCCGGTTCCCTCTCTCCTTCCGACTCTGAATCTCCTTCAGAGACGTCTGGATCCGAATGCGCTGGAGCCTTCCCCTTGCGCGCTCGATCCCTCATTTGGCGCAAAGTAAGGTCCTCCTCTACTGCTTCCGGTCTTCTTCCTCCTCTCCCTCTTCGCGGCGGCCGACCTCGAGGCGGCATCTTAATGCTTTTTGTGAACACAGATCGTGTCCCACCGGGCGTGCCAACTTGATGCTGCCTGCCTGGTCGGTCCGGATGAGCCCCTGATCCCTGATCCAATATCTGGTCCTGCAAGACAGAACCCCGGGAGGTACCCGAGGGTAGACCCTCCGGCGTGATGATGAAAGATGGATCTCGGGAGAGAAAAGGGGTAATCACTTGAATAGTGAGAAGATACTTACTTGGAATAGTGCTGAGGGGCACTATTTATACAATAAATTCCTCCGGATCTCATTCTCCATTGTAAGTGAGGTTCCCCTTCCGGGCCTTAGCTATATCCAACCACTTGAGCTCAAGAATTTCCGAGACCCATGGTGAATGTGTTCAAGCGATCCTCAATAGAACCGGGTAAAAAGGCTTCTGGTATCCGCCACCTAGGTATCCCACCCCCGTGACTGTGAGGTGCCCCATGCCATAATTCATCAATGGCTGCTGCGGGATTGTCCTCCCTAGTATGGCTGGGCCGTAAGGTTCAATCATATTGGGGGAAAACCGGTCGGATCAGGAGAGGCACATGATTAGGTGTATTTTATATTCCATACAGCATAATGGAATCAAAAAGCCCTAGATAATACACGGCTGCTTTTTTTAATGGGCCTAGTGGATTTAGTTTGTTTTTAGGGTTTTAGGTACAATATAAATACCTCCCGAGAGGTCAAGAATGGGTCAATACAGCATTTGTACGGAGCCGTCAAGAACTTCAGTAAAAATCAATAAGCATTCTTCTTCATCATCTTTTGTTTTCTTATTCAATTATGTTTATATATATATATATATATATATATATATATATATATATTATTTGTTTGTTTTTGATTAATATGAGTAGCTAAATTTCTATTCCGGTTAGGGTGATGAAGCATTAACAGTAATTCATATGTGAGGCCTAAACGTGCTTAATAATTACTTTGTATGAATTCCTAATTATTCTCTGTGCATATTTGATTTCTGAATTGCTTAAGACTTGCGCAACCTTAAGTTATTCAGGATAGTGCCAATTAAATTCCGCTATTTATCTTTATCTAGTGGGTAGATTTAATTAGTGGCGACACTAACAACAGATTGTGAGAATAATGGGTGGGTAATTTGTGACAGCTGATCTGATTATGAATTATCTGAATTGGGTTTCTTTGGTTCTTAATGCTGTTGAGATATTCAATCTAGGTCTAGATGGATTCAAGCTAGGTTATATCTTAATTAGAGAAGTAGTCAGTTCATAGTTGATTCTTGTTGGCTACCGAAAAACTAAGAAGAAATTGGACTGTGTCTTGTAGCTGATTCTCGGCAGTCTATAACTGACTGATTTATGCAACTTAACTAATTACTGAGCCCATGATCGAATGAATTATACGTTAATATGGATTTACCTGAAACTGGATTGCATTGTGTGAGTGTCTTCGTGTTATTTGCATTTTTATATTAATTGTTATTTGCATTCAAAGTGTAGTTTAGTTTAGTTTAGTAGTTCATAAAACAAAATCTTTGAAAGTTAATGGTGGTTACCAACCAAAATTTCATCTTTAGAAATAAGAACTAGATTACACTGTTCCTCGTGGGATCGATCCTGCTTACTATATACTTGAATTTAAACCTAATTGTTTGCAGTTTATTTGATAGAAAAACGACCTATCAGCACACCACCATACGGAGGTGCAGCGCCGTACGGTGGCATGTACCCCTGGTTCAAATCATCCTCAAGGTTCACATAGATAGAGGGTCTATCATGATTGGTCGTTGGGTTTACAGGGTGTCTCCGGGCGGCTTTCCAGGCTTGGAACTTCGCCAGGTTTGTACGAAGGATATTCCGCTCACCCCTTTTGGCCCCCGCCTCTCTTCAGGGTCTGGATCTTGGTCTGCTTCCTCCAAGTCATACTCCTCCGATTCCTACCTTCACCAAAATTTTCTAGATTCTCCAACTCCTTCTCCTGGCGCAGTCTCTCCCGCCTCTCACGTTGTATGTCTTTGAGTGTGCGTTCCGGGTTTTTCCTGCCTTGGGCTTTGTCCGTCACTATCTTATATCATGATTGCTGATATCCCTAAAATAAGCCTTTTTACATCACTTGCATTTGTCTAACAGATTTTTTATAATTAAATTGTCAAACGTTTAATGATTTTTCAAATCCTCAAAATTCATATGCATATATTATTGATGAATAAAAGTATTTTTTTATTAAACTAATATATGCATATAATGATTATTTTATTTGAATACACATCTGTGCATCGGCACGGAAATTATACTAGTCATATATATTATACTTATATAATATTGCAATCAGTGATATATAAAAATTACGGTGTATATACTTATTTAATAAAATACGGACAGTACCTAGCAAATCAGAATTTATTAGGGCTGGAATCGGTACGGATACCGTGTTTTCTTCCCAATACCGTGTACCGTATCAATATAATTGTTACGTGAATATTTAAAACCAATACCAACCAAATATTTCGGTATACCATTTCGTTGGTAACCAACAATGTCTGTTGGTATTTGGTATATACCATTACCATACCAATATTATAAAAAATTAAAAAAATATTTAAAATCACGAATGAAAGATACATAAGTTACATCAACAATTTTATATATTCAACAAAAATCATCATGAGATGAAACATTACAATAGTTGCATAGGTCAAATCTATACATCTAAAATTAATAATATTAGCGAAAGAGATTGAGAATAAAAACATTTTGAATAGCATGCAGTAGAATTTCTTTGTACAGAATAACATTGTTTATTTTAAATTAGCCTAATACCGTACCAACCGACTATTTTCGTTACATTAGCCTACTACCGAACCAACCGACTATGTCAAACATCAAAGAAAATGCAAATGTAAAGCACTTCAAAGGATTTGAATAAGTAAACACATTCCACTGATTTGAATCTGCAACAAATTTATTAACACATTCCAATGGCCGAAAACAGTGCTCTTAAAGCCTGCTGATTGAAGAATTTTAATTTCTTAGTAAAGAGCCAATACCTTGAATGATCGAACCAATTCGATTCATGTCAATCTAGAAATGACTCTGAGTATTGTAAAGTTCCTCCAAGTGATTTTGTTCAAGATGATTGAACATATCTTCATTATAATACCGCAGGACTCACAACCCAATGGTAATTGCTTTAGAATTATCAACTACCGTTTCTCCTCTGAGAAAGAGGCTGCCAACCTATATACATTGTCGGGACTCAACTTCCGATGTAAGGCAATCCGTTTATTGATGATCGAGCGAAATCACCACCATGTTTTTGAGAATAGTATGGTGTACTGTGCATGAGAGGACGGTGAATAGCATGGTTTACTGTGCAGGAGAGGCGATGCCGTACTCCGCCTATGAAGATCTTGATATTCGATTATTTGAACGTGTTCTTCACTGCAATTGAGCAATTAGAGTTTTCCAATTGGATTTATTTTTTGTTCACCGTATGAAATTTTATTAGAGACATTATTTGAGCTAAAGTTCGAATCTTTTAATTCTGAATTTAGCTTTTCTAGGCTTTGCTTGCATATTGAAGATGTGAGGGATTTCACTAGAAATCACATTGGTTACTGAATCCCTCTTTTCTACAAAAATGGGTTTCCAAAGGTATAATCATTTTATCTGTTTTTGAGATGTCAGAAGTTGTAACCATAAAGGTAATTTTAGTTTTTAGCATCACCGTTGCATTTAATTTCTTCTTAAATATTAAGGCCGTGTTTAGTTCAAATTATTTGGTGTTGTACTGTGCTGATAAGTGTTGTGTTGTACTGATGATTGTTGAGTTGTGCTGATCTGTGCTGTGATGTGCTGTGCTGTGATGATCTTGTGCTGAATAGTGCTGAAAATGTTTAATAGTGTTCATTTAAGCTGAACAAAAAACATAATGATTATTCCTTATGATTTAAAAGATTTACTTAATTAATATTATTTTTACAAAACATAAAAATAGTGTCCATTTATAGCTTAAATGCATTGAGCTTAACAATGTTGTGTTGTGCTGATGAGTGTTGTATTGTGCTGACAAATGATGTGTTGTGCTGAAATATGCTGCAATAAGTTGAACTGGAAAGAGTTTTAGTAGGATCTTTGTTATATTGTATATTGTGATGTTGATCATATTTCCGAGGTTTGTAATTTTGCTCCGTTATGCTCTCTAAACTTGGAGATCCAAGGTGGCTTCTGGTTTATTGTTGATTCTAAATATATGTGTGTACATATTTACGAAAGATAAAATAGTCACACAATACTTCTGATTTTTTTTTTTAATCTTTAGTGGATGTTGGGAGAAGATGAGTTCTACAACTACTATTACTCTCTCCATCCTAGTGGAAGGTGTAAGAGAGAGAAAGTTGAAGTTGAATTTTGGATTGTAATAAAAATGGTGTAGATTGCATTTGAGAGAAAAATATGTGAAATTAGTGGAGGAAAATAAAAGAGTATTACCATAAAAGAAAAAAAATGCAATTTTGGATTGGGATACTAGAAAAGAAAATTTATGCAACATCAACTGGGACATAGGGAGGACAGTAAAAAGAGAAGAATGAGTGGATGTACTGGAGAAATAAGAGGTTGTTTTCACAAAATTCTTTACTATGAGAAATCTCAAAGTGTTCTGAAGATAAAGTGGTTGTCTTTCATGATGATGAGACTTGATTCTTAAAGGCTCAATAGAGATAAGATCTTTTGACTTTTGTGATCTAAACAACCTTTATTGAATCGAAAGAAACAATATTATTGAATAAATTAATTAATTGATTTATAAAATAGGAGTCTAAACATCAGTTTAGATAGACTTCTCTATGAATAACTTTCTAAATAAGAAAATGAAAACTAAATAACTTCATATTATAATAAGATTGGGTATTATGTCTAACGTAGGTTATCTAAGGCCTATCTCGAGTAGGAATAGGTATCGTAACATCCCCGCGCCCTTGAATGAAGATTTTTCCACAAGTTTTGAAGAAAGTAAAACGCCCCAGTAATTGTGTAGTATCCTCCCAAGTAGTCTCATCCTGAGAGGAACCTTCCCACTGAATTTAGGCAGTGATGCTGTGATCAAACCATAATCCTTCACAAACTTTTGAGAATATCCTGAAAAACCCAAAAATTCTCGTGATACCTTAATAGTCGGGGGAATAGACCCAGAAGTGACGGCACTGTTCCTAGTAGTCGTGGTAAACCGATCCAATGAGGAATCATTCCCATAAATGGTGTAGGTATTACCCAAACGTTCAAAGTGAATGATAAGTTTGTCATAATCCGACCAGATATATCCCAAAGTACGTAGTCATGGAGTCCCCAACACCAAATCACTACCCTTGACATCCAATATATGAAAATCCGCAGTAAATTCATAGTCTTGAAGTTGAAGAGACACGGCAGAACAAACACCTGTCGTAGTAAGAACACCCCCATCTCCAACCATCACACATGCCGTTGAGTGACAATGAATAGGCAAGCCACACTTACGAATAGCTGCCGGAGTAATAAAATTATGGGTGGAACCAGAATCCACCAAAACAGAAAGGGTTGAATTTTTACATTGAGGTGCAGCACGTAATTGTTGAGACCCTGTAGAATCGGTTAATGCATAATAGGATACATGCAAGTCCGGATCTGACTGCGTAGGCTCCGTAGAGGTATTCTGCATATCATCCTCACCATCCAATAAAAGTAATCGTGCGGCACATTTATGGCCAAGTTTATAAAGTTCATCGCAGTTAAAACAAAGACCTCAATCCTTGCAAATCTGTTGGTCGGCTAAAGAGAGACGTTTGACACCAGCAGGAATTGGTGGATCAGCTGGAACAGGTTGAGGACTAATATTAGCCAGAGTAGGTCCAGTAAATCCCGAAGAATAATGAAGATTTTTGATTGAAGCGGTGTTTTCTTGTGGCAATAATCGCATCCTCCTGATCCATTGCCATACTGAAAGCTTGAGTGAGACTGAGTGGGTGCAAAAGTCAAACTCCTGCCTGAATATCAGGTCGTAGTCCAGACAAAAACATGCTCACGCGAAGTTGATTATCAACCAACCTGTGGGTTAAGTTCAACAATTTCAAATTTATTAATATAAGACTTGACTGAACCAGCCTGAGTAAGCTTAGACAAGGAAGCCATGGGATCCCTATACTCTAGAGAACCAAATCGCTGACAAAGAGAAGTCAAGAATTGGGTCCGGGTTAAGCCTCCCAATGTTTGTTCAAAGTGGCGATACCGAGATACAGAATCTCCACAAAGATGAAGAGAAGCAAGACCAAAACGCTTGTCGTCTGGAATGTTATTTAGACGAAAATATTGTTCTGCTTGAAAGATCCAATTTGCAGGTTCGATCCCTTCAAATTTTGGAAAAGTGAGACGGCCATAACTTTGAAAAGATGGGCTTGAAATCTCCGAATCATTAGACTTGGACGATTCCACTTGGACACCCTTATGCTGCTCGAAAAGAGAAACAAGTTTCGCAAATTGGGCTCTGATTTTGCATCCATGTGATGCTTGAACTCGTCTAATTGGGAATTAACTCTATTTTTCGTGTCTGCAACCTCCGCGATAAGTAACTCCAGTTGTTCCTGTTGCTGCTTGATAGTTTCTTCCATACTCTTGACCGTCATGGTGAACAGAAGAAGAAAAAGAAATCCCAATCTTTATAAAAAAAAACCTTTGCATTGAAACCAACTAGCAAAATTTGATTAAAAGTGTCATACTGAATTTTCAAAAATATCAACTCACATTTTCTTTTGGTGTGAAATAAAATCTTAATCAAAATCAAATTCAACCAAGAACAAATACAAAAGGCGAGAGATAGAATCCTAAATGAAATCAAATTAAACCCTTAAAGAAGGGCGAAAGGGAAAAAAAAACTAACACTGACAAACCTAGGATGAAAATTATTTGGAAAATAACTGTTTGATATAACATGGCTAAAAAACATAATGTAATCCATGTAACTCAGTAGGTAGTATTTGTTTTGTTTAGTGCTACTAGTATATATATAAGTAATCTATCTCCCAAAAGTATTTAATTATATGTTTTAGATTTGACGGTGTGTGCTTTTTAATTTTTAATTTTCATTTTGTAATTCAAACATTATCAATTATATATATATTTCTTGTATTTTGTATTTAACCAAATTTGATACCTTCATGAGTCTCTTTGTCATTCTCCCTAGCATCAGTTTTTTTTGGGTATTATGGTCTTTCTAAATGTGGACTGCAACCATTTCTCGTATAAAAAAATAAAAATTTGACCCCCTTTATAATCAAAGGTAATTATGATCTTTTTCCCAAATAAAAGGATGTAACAAAATGTTGTTGTTAGGGAGAATGACAAAGAGATCCATGAATGTACCAAATTTGGAACAAAATTATAATTTGAGTATGTAAAATGAAGCAAAAATAGTTTAGGTACCTTAGATGAGTATTTTTGATAGTTTAGATATGTAAAATGAGTCAAAATATAAATTTTAAATAATTTAAGTATCTTAGATGAGAATTTTGAATAGTTTAGGTACCTTTTACGAAATTCACTCTTTCAAGATTATCAATTTTTATATAAATTTCTTGTAATTTGCATTAGAACATATTTTACTATATATTTAATTTAAAATGAGTAATATTTTAATTAAAAACAAACTGAGTTTAGATGTATTTTTGTGGACTAATAGTTCTATAATACTCATAAAAAATTTGACTTTCAAATGAGTTTGTCTATAAAATTTCGGTAATGATTTAAATGCATAGAATCTCACTCCCATTGTTACAATTTACAAGCGAGAATTGTACCTAATATCAATTTAATTTTAAATTAGTATTTATTATTAAATTATAATTATACTTAAATGATGTTCAACAGTATTAAATTATATTATTAAGAAAAAAATTCTTGAAAGTCGAAATGATTAACAAGGAATAAAATTACCACTATCTATTTAGGTTCACACAATAAATATTTTGATTAAAACATCCTTCATTTTATAGTAAATATATAGTAAAACATGTTTAATGTAAACCTGCAATAAATTTTTTTTAAAAATTATTATTCTTAAATAAATTACAAAATAATTGTTCAAATTGAATTGTACACAGTTTAAGCTAAAAATAGTAAATACTTTCTAGAAAAGTAATGAAAGTGGATGTTCATGAGACCACCCCTAATGTTAATTGTTCATAGTCATATACAATTTATACACAATTATATAAGGTAGATTTATGGTAAGGTCTGACTTTTTATTTATTTAAAAATGGACATAATTACTAATTTAAGCTAACTGATTTATATAATAACTAATTCTTTTATTTGGATAAAGAAAAATGAATTAATAAAAAAGATAATGTGTGAAGAGCATCGTAGAAAATTTTGTACAAGAGCAAAGCATATGCCTTGAGTTGTAGAACTTTTAGAAGAAAAGTAGTAGAGTGAATTTGGCTAAATTAGAGTTTGTCTACTTATACAAAATACTTTGGCTCATAGTATTGTATGCATTTGGATTCAAAACTTTCCCAGCGAGCAACATAATGATCGAGTAATTCGAATCACAATTTAGCCAACCGGTAGATTATAATAACTAATATTTCCACAACCCTATAATATTCCAAAAAATTGTCTTGATCGGTAGCTAATGAGCACTGTTTTGTTCACTTTCTTGATCAGCTTTGTTTTGTGTACCTCGATTCCAGTATATTCATGTTGTTGATGTTCCCTCCTGCTTAGCTATTCTCATTGGTCAAAACCAATATGTCTTTTTTACTGCAATACAAAAGAATCAGCGATACCAGAACTAACATGTTCTGATATTTTTTGGGACTCCAATTTCTTCTAAGAAATCAGTCCTTTTATAATTATAGGTGCACTGTCCAAAGAAAGATGATGTGTGTGATTAAGTTGTGTGCATCTCTTTGAGAAATAATCCACCACTGTGTTCCCTTCTCTACACACATGATGCAAAGAAGAAATAGATAAAGACCTAGTGAGATTATGACATAAAAAAAGGCAACTCCACACAATTGAGGAAGGTTGCTTGAAATAGTACATTCTTTTCACTGATCATTGTGTTAGGCCCGGCCAGTTGGATTGAATTTGAATTGAATTGAATTTTTATTGTTGAAATTGGTATGAAAGATTTAATGTTGAAATTGAACAGAATAAAAGTGTTTACTATATTGGTGGTGTTGGGTAGGCTGGAGTGAAATTGTGGTGGTGGCCGGAATTATGGTGATGACTGGAATAGTGGAGTTGGATTGGTCGGAGTAGTGGTGCTGGCGGAGTAGTGTGGGTGTCTGGGGCTATGGTTGTGGCCGAAATACTGGTGGCATTAGGGTGGCTGGAATAGTGATCTTAGTGGACGAAATAGTAGTGGTATCGGGGAAAATGGAGTAGTGGTGGCGTTGAAGTTAGTGGAGTAGTGATGGTGACTAGAGTGGTGGTGGTGGCCACAGTACTTTTTTTTTTGAATGGAAATATTTCATTTCAGAGTTCTGGAAAACGTCCAGAATCGTTTGACATAAAGTTAGGAGGAGATGTCCATGAATTAAATACCAAGACACTCGACTTAGCAAAATTAGCAAAAGCATGAGCAACAAAATTATGGTTTCTAGGAATCCAAAATAAACCCGAAAGATGAGAATGATTGATCAACTGTTGAATGCGACGAACTGGCTCATGGCAGTCCAGAAAAGGCGCAGCATGGTTGTGGACCATATTAAGAACCATTAGTGCATCACCGAAAATTCCCACATTGCTTAAATTGAGCTCATTTGCCAATAAAATTGCTTCCTCAAGTGTCAAAGTTTCAGCAAGGACCGGATTCTGAACATTAATCTAGCGCCTTGAAACAGCCTTTAGAAAATCTCCATCCGCGCTCCAGGCTACCACGCCTGCTGTAACTGCATCCTGCGTGATCCCAACATTAAAGTGTATTCGAGGGATGCGATCTGGAGGCCTCTGTAAATGACTCGGAAGTAGAGCTGGTGAGGGCTTATCTGTCTTGAAATGAGCTGACTGAAAAGAGTGCAAGTTATTCACCGTATCCGCCGCCGCCACCTCCTCCAGACGCCTGTGAGTTCCTTGGAATATAGCTTGGTTGCGTTGAAACAAATGGAGTCGCAAATCATGAGGAAGAGTTCAACCACAGAGGTATCATTTTGTTTGATAATATTTCTGAAACGCAACTCACCCCGAGAAATATTCCCCTGTTGTTGAATAACATGTAGTAACCCTGTATCAGTCCAAGGCCTCCTGGCAAACTCACAGTCATAAAACAGATGAGATGTGCTATCATCAGATGAGGTACATAGGGGATAGGCCGATTGAATAGCCATGGTACGCCTCCTCAAATTTTCCGCTGTGGGGAGAGAATCCGTCGACATCCTCCATGCAAAATGAAAAACCCGGTTAGGTACCTTGAAAGACCAAAGACTCTTCCAATATTCTTGGCTCTCTATAATCCTTGTCTCAGCAATATTATGGCGCAATGGAGAAGCAGAGTGATCAATAGCTAAATGATAAGCTGACTTCACAGAGTACACACCAGACTTTGCATAACGCCAGCACCAACGGTCCACACCCGAACATGCAATTTAGTTAAAAGAATTTGCTTTATAACTTGAGCATCGGATTCAGTAAAATATGCCTGAAAGACAGAGAGGTTCCACCAAGAGGTATCATGATCTATGAGGTCCGACACTTTGGATAAATTCGAGGGCAAAGAAGAAGGATTTTGCACATAAAAATCTTCAGAACGTGGCAACCAAGGATCATAGTAAGTACTCGTATTTTCCCCTGTATTGATAACCTTTCTGCAGCCCAGACCCAACAACTCTATACCTTCATAGATACTCCGCCAAGCATGTGATGGATTGAGGCCAAGACAAGAGCTGAACAAATCACTATTCTGAAAGTATTTTGCCTTGTAAACACGAGATAAGAGAGAGTGAGGTTGCGTCAATATTCTCCAAGCTTGCTTCCCCGACAAAGCCACATTAAAAGCTTTTAAATCACGGAAACCAATCCCACCAACAGATTTAGATCTACACATCTTTTGCCGAGAAACCCAATGAATCTTACGATTCGATACTCCATCACCCCACCAGAAGTTGCTAATTAGGCTCTGTATTTCTGAAATCAGATTATCCGGAAGCTTAAAACAACCCATGGCATAGCTTGGAATCGTTTGAAGCACGAATTTTATCAGCACATCCTTTCCAGCCTTAGAAAGGTTCCGTTCAGTCCAACCATCAATCTTCCACCTGATCTTGTCTTTGATAAAACCAAAAACTTTAGCTTTCCTCCTACCAATAATAGACGGTAAACCCAAATATTTATCATGAGACTGAACTTCCGGAATACCCAAAGTAGCACAGATTGACGGCCTCAGGAAGAGAAGAGTATTAGGACTAAAAACAATCCCCAATTTCTCCAAATTCACCCGATGTCCCGAAATCTCTTCAAATAAAGAGAGAGTCCATTTAATTGTATTAATCTCCTCCAAAGAAGCTTCTCCAAACAGCAAAGTATCATCCGCAAAGAACAGATGAGTCAATCTTGAACCTCTTGGTGATGCTCCAATACCATGTAAACTCCCAGCAATTGACATATCAGACAGCAACATCGAAAATACCTCCGAGCATATAATAAAGAGATAGGGGGATAAAGGATCACCTTGTCGAATGCCCCGTGTCGGCTGCAAACTTCCCATTTCTTCCCCATTAATAATGAAAGAGAAATGAACCATAGAGAGACAAAACTTTATAAGATCAACAAAAGGAGCAGGAAACCCCATATCATTTAAGGTTTTCGGTACAAAAATCCATTCCACCCTGTCAAAAGCCTTACTCATATCAAGTTTGATACTCATATGACCTGTAGACTGGGTCCTCCTCTTGCGCATGGTATGATGGATTTCATGAGCTACTAGAACATTATCAGTAATCAGCCTTTCCGGAACAAAAGCAGACTGAGATTCCGATATAATATTCGGAATAATAGAACGCATTCTATTAACAACCACCTTCGAGGCAATCTGATAAATCACATTGCAGAGACTGATCGGTCTGAATTGTGTAATAAGCTCTGGCTTATCCACCTTTGGCAGGAGGACAAGATGGGTGTAATTCACAGAAGGGTTAAACACACCATGATTCAAAAAATCCAGCACAAACTTTGTAATATCATCACGAACAATATGCTAGAATTTTTGGTAAAAGATAGGACTTATACCATCAGGGCCAGGTGATTTCAAAGGATGCATTTGACGCACGGTTTTAGAGACCTCCTCACCAGTGTAAGGCTTTATTAAATCTGCACCCATAGTCTCCGTGGCCACAGTACTTTTGGTGTTAGGATGACCATCAGTGGTGATGAATTGAATTGTTTACTTTTGAAATTGAATTGTTTGTAATTTAATTGATTTATTTACTATTGAAATTGAATTGAATTTATATTTTTAGATTCACATCGGATTCGGTCAAATGTTGATTAGATCAGTTTGAATTCGGATTAGGTTTGGGTTTGCATCATTATGGTTTGGGTTCAAAATAAGTTGGCTTATATAAGTTTGAGTTTGGGTAGTAATCAGGTCGGGTGAAGCGAATTGGGATCAGACATTTTACTTTTTTCGTCAATTTCGATCGGTAGAGTTCAAATTGAGATATGTCATTGACTTTGATGTCGGGTAATTTTTGTTTGTTGGCTTAGATGATTAATTTCGATTTTACTTCATATTTTAGTTTCAATTGAATTGTTTATTAATTAAAATAAGTCTGGTTTATACTTGAATTATATTATTTAATTAGGTTCTAGGATATGTGGGTGTCTTGGACTTTTCTTGGCAACTTTGAGTTTAGGTTTTGGAGTGAGAGCTTTAGTGGAGGTTGAGGAATTGGTATGGGTAGTGTTTGTGTGGTTTGTGATCTGTTGTGGAGGGGAATTTTATTCCACTGTGAAGTGTGGGAAGTATCAGAGAGATCAAGGCAAGTCTTATCAGGTGGAGGGGTTTAGTTTGTGAACTTGCTCTGAAATCGGCAAAAGCAGCCTTAATCATCAGCATTGCCAGTCGACCTTTGCTGAATATCCGACTAGTACAATTCTGTACGGCCGGGTAAGGATTTCAATATGTTCCGAATGAAAATGCATGCTAGCCCCTTTGTACTCTAAAATAGTTTTGATCTGTGAGTTGCTCGCAGGAGCAAGGGTGACAAAATTACCAATCACAACAAAACCGGCATAATCAGTAGTTACTATGGCGGTAATACTCGTCGGAAAGTAAGACTAAAGAGAAGGGAGTTTTAGAGAGAAGCGGGAGCAATTTTTTAGAGAGAAAACATGGAGTTGGTTTGCGCACGTCCGTTTTTTGCAAAGTCTGTATTATGGTACTCTATTATTTTACATGTTCTTCATGTTCCACTTAAAGTCAAATCTCTAAACCATTTAGAACTATTCAATTTTCATCTTCACTGAGTAACATTAAACAATAAAATTAAAGCACGTTTCGACCTTAACTATCATTGCAAACTGATCACAAGCATGAAAGACTTGAATTACGAACTCCAAGACACGGTTTGGATTTAAAACAAGAAAACTTATCAAAAGCACCCTGTTAAAACAAGCACGCAGATATTTAAGTAATCTGCATTGGAGAAGGTTCCCACTGCACAATCTCTTGATCAAAAGCACAACGCAAAACACATAGAATCTGCATCGAAATTCTCCAATCTATTTAGAACTTCAGGCTCAGATCAACATTTTCTGCAACATCACCATGGAAAATATATGTGGAGTTCGTGACCATCTCATTCTCCTTCTTGGCTTCTGGAGAAAAGCTGAAAAGGTTTGGTTGAATCAGGTTGATGCCCTCCTGGAGTGACATCTTCACTGATGATCTGCAACAGAGAAAACCAATCATAACATGATGAGTCAGATGAGCACAAAAGTAATCCTTACAGGGGTTTCTTGAAGTCCACACTCAGGAAGGAACAGAATCAGTTGAAGAAAACTTTGAGCTCAAATTCGGGGATGCAGGATTGCTTTTTTGTGAGTTCGGACTGATGTGAGGAATTTTCCATACAGCATTCCATTTCTGTATGGTTTGGTACTTTTTGGTTTTTTTTAAAAAAAATTTAAATCGTCGATGACGGGGTTTTAAGGGTGTTCTCCCTTTTCCATCAAGAACAATATCAGTTGCCAAAATAGGTTTACAATTTGTTGAGGTTAGGAGAAGTTTCTAAGAATATACCTATCTAATTCTTCTCCGTACTCATGGCGGTAACACCATACTCAGGGCAGCACAAACCAACAGATTTTCTTCCTCCTCCTGAATTTAGACACTTCACCAATGTACAGCATTCTAGGGCTCCAAAGAATTCACCCTCTCAGTTAACATGTCACGACAGCCGGTTCTATTAAAATAAAGACCCTCTACTTGTACCCCTCAATCACGTTGTGGTAGTCTCAGGGTAAAAGGGAGTTCCTGATTGTGTTTCAGGGCTTACAGTAGAGTAATCCATAAGTATACCGGATTTACATCTAGCCATGAAAACTAAGAAAGATTCATCTAGAACTATAACTAGAGATTGGTATATGGATTTCTCCTTTAGAGGTGATATAGTCCATCATCAGGAAGAGAAACAAATCACAAAAACCCTGTATCTAAAATCATAAATCAAAAAGACTAAATATAAATTTTAAAAAGGAAAAAAAGAAGTAAAACCACCTTTTTGGTCGATTTCAGATATGGTACTTGACCAGTCGGATAATATTCTAAATTTTGAAATGCCAGTTATGGTGATCCTGATCCATGGGATGAATGGTGTATAAAAAAAGTCATCAATTTGTAGTCAGAGTACTTAGTGTGGGAAGCATGCTAGTCTTGTTGAGGAAATTCAACTGGGCTTAAGAGGAGTTCAGTCAGACAAGAGACCAGGTGCTGATGATTATTCTAGTTTTTTCATTGAAGAGAGCTAGGATATAATTGGAGGGGTTTTGTGAGGGCACAAATTTGCCTGATATCTCATTGACAACACTATTTAGGACTTTCAATTTCTGGAGTAAGGTGTGACAAGGCTGGTAGATTTTAACCATTTATAGGGCTTGTGTGTTTCAGTTGCCACAAAGTTAAGGCAGTAAGAAAATTGTGGAAATATTTTATATGGTTATTAGAAGAAGGAAAAACGAGATTGTATCCAGTAGGTAGGAATACTATGACAAGATCAAAGGGGCAAGTAGACTGCGGGCCAGCTGGAACAAGGCTTCATTGTTCAACCACATATATGGGACATAAAGTGTGAGAAAGACATTCTTCGGATCAGATGGTTGTACGAGTATTACTTGAAGGGGAAGGATTTCACTGATTTCATTATTAGGGATGGCCATAGCTGGAGCCGGAAGACTCTCAATAGAATTGTTAAAGGAAAAAATGTAGGCACACTTGCCTAGCTGTGACATTTCCGTTAGTATTGCAACTGTGACTGTCAGTAATATAGCCGGAGAGATGTAATTAGTTGTTTTCTTTGGTAATGAAATGAAAACCATTCCTCAAAAAGACAGAGACAAGAGCAGGAAGCAGATCCTGGTAAATTACCACATTTTCAGGAAGAGCTTCACGCTTTGATAATAACTGAATCCTCCTTGCAATCTTTTTTGCAGCAATACTCCACTTAGTACCTGTACGACGTGCATGTGGGAATGGGATGAATGAGCTACCAATGTGCATGATCCTCCTGGGACTTCGAGTGATTCTATGATCCTTGGCTGCAAGTGCCTGCATGCAACTCTGAAGTTAACATAAAAAAGAAGAGGTAGTATATTTATCATTTTAATGCACCATAATAGTTACCCGTCTTTTTTTTTCAAATTACTGAACAAATGATTTATAAACTGAATAAGCTCATGGACTGTGAAACCGATCACAGAGACATCAAACACACTCTCTGATGAAGATGAAAACTGAGATGTTGACATCAGTGTTATCACAGCCTAATCTAAGACACGACTATACCATGAAATCATGAGAAACAAACCAAAGTAAGTGGCTATACAACAATCAGTAGAGTAACACAATTATTCAAACATACTATTATTACTCGCATCTAATCGTCAGGTGCCAAGCATATTGCATCTAATCCTCAGTACTCCAAATACCCTTTATATTTTAATTCACTTCAAGTATCCAGTTGATCAAGTTATTAGCTTGAAAGTTACAGAAATGAGGATCGCGTGCCTTTCACCTTTCAATAAAGCTCCGATTAATTAAAGAATACTAATTAAATATCTTTTTGATCTATTAAGTCACTCTGCCACCCCTATTTTATTCTAAGCTTACAGCACTTTATGTATACAAGTACATAGGGTATAGGATTAGCCAATTTATACGTGTTAGTGTTTAATCAGCTCATTTGTATGTTTAGCTAACTGGGAACAAACAATCGAAAGTGCAACAAGCAAGAAAAATTTCACCAGCAAATATGAAGAGCTAAATTATATCAGGTTCTCTTAACCTACTTGAAAAATAAGAAGCATAAAGGTGCAGACTTTCTGTAACCCACGAACATAAAAGCAGCATAACAAGAACAAAAATCATAAGATTAGGTGTATGAACCCAAAGAGCTAAAGAACCAAAAAGTGAGGAAAATGGAGTGCATAATATAGAATACAAATAAATCTTTTACCAAAAAGATTCAATCTTTGAGTCGAAGCAAATCAAGTGGTGTCAAAAAAATTTAGGGCGACCAAAATTTAGTTACTCATCAAAACATGATGTACCTCTCCATCAAAGAATTGCAGGGGTAAAGAAAGATCACAAGATGGCATCATTATGATAAAGCTCAAAAACTAGTAACAAAACAAGAATAAAATGTAGATGTAAAATCAAGAAGAAGAAAAATAGTTCGAACCAAATGCAAATGTACCTCCCCATCAAAAGAATCGCCTCCTACCACTACTCTGCTTCTTCTTACTCCTCCTTCCTTCTTCATTTCTGTGAATTTGTAGAGTCGTAGAGATCAGTTTACCGAGTTCGCTCCGCTGCACGACTCTACAATGCTACCTCTGAAACGTATAAACTTTTTTCTTAAGGACTGAGAAGGTACACAAATAGGGGTGGCAAACGGGTAAATGGGTCAAATATGGGTTGCTTAAAATGGGTAATTTAAATATATGGGCATGACCCGTTGTTTGTTTACCCATTTTAAACGGGTAAAATATGCTTAACCCGTGGGTTCAAACCCACTCTATCCATATGAATTTCAACCCGCGGGTATGCTACATAGGTAAAAAATAGAAAATGCTTCAGACTTCTAATCGATATAATACAGGTTTCTCCTTGTGGAACCATCAAGCAACAGCCTTCTGAACATTGATCATAAATGGTACTTTTAAATTTGATATACTATCTATCTTACACTCTCTGTTTCCCTCCAAAATCAGATGCATCTCATTCATATTCCAGTACATTAAACAGTTTGCAAAACCATTTTAATGTTTCCCGCCATTCCTGTTTGCATAGTCTTGTAATACTAACCTAGTATCATTTTCCTGGACTTTGCCATCTTCATGATCTTCAGAATGAGTTTAAGTTGCAGCGAGCCAACCCATCACTCTCCAGCATGAACAGCCTTAAAACATGAGTTGCAGCAGGAGAAGTAACAGAAGCAGGATAATGGAGCACAAAGTACTGAGCTTGTAACTCAACCAACATTCGAACAAGTCAGGTATTTTTCTGCACTCATCGCCATGAGTCCGCATCGAGATTGGACAACATTTCCAATGAAAACAGAAAGGCTCTGAGGAAACCTAAATGCAGCACATTGGTGGTTCCATCGAGTAAACATGGCGAAGAAGCCACCCTAGGCCATGCTATCTGGACTGAAACTCAAGAAACTGAAGACCTGACACGATATTAACGGAGGATTTTGACATAATCAAGTTCTAGCTTTTTCAAGATATGCATTTAACCATGACCTTAATGCAGTAGAAAAGAACCAGAATCACGATATTCAAGAACAGAAACGCACATTGATAAACAGACCTGTGAGTGTAAAGAAATGGCTTTGCCTCTGAGCTGATTGAATCGTTTATTTCCAACAATGCCACGAACCACAATTACAAAAGGCACAAACAGCCCTTTTCCTTCATTAAAATTCCCTATCATTGGCCGTGACCTCACCGCCTTCCCTACCCTCACTTGGCCGGTAGCTCCACTTAATCTTTGCCACACTTATGATTTTCTTCAATTATAATCAAAAAACAACATGAAATTACTAATTGAGTCAAAAAATGAAAGTAATGCCATATCACACTGTTCATAACAAGCTTGAGACACTGGAGAATTTGAAGTAGTTCACCTGAAAAGGGATAAAAAAAATCAGATTTAGACTGTTAATAAAATGGCCAGGAATCTTCAGAAAGCAGTTGTCCATAAAACAGTCAAAATCTGAAAATGACAACTTGATGAATCCATTTTATAGTAGACACTTTCTAATTTAAGACCAGATACTAGATCATTCGCGTTTCAGATACTAGCGAACATGACAGTTACTAAGAAATTTCTTGGCTGTAAATGGGAAATAACTCCAGTTACATTTCCAAAACAAATCAATGTTTCTTACATGGAAAAATGATTTGCTGAAAAATTGTGATTCAAATGTAGATAATGTGATTTGTACCAATAGAATAGTACAATGTATGGTGAGTAGTGACGAATTATCATATGTTGTAGTATTTAACTATATGACTTTTTGAGACAAGTCCTAACAATAATGGAATTGAAGCAACAGAAACTTGATAAGTCCATATCACATAACAGCCACAGTTCCACACATGCAATTCTAGGATTCCAGTTTCGTGTGAAGCTCTGGCTAAATAGCATGCAATTTATTGGTGACTTGTATATGATGCTCTGAACCATCTTTCGTAATTTGCTTTGATTATCGACACTTATAAAACTAGTATGTACAATTACAATCATAACTCTATCAAGCGGGAGAACCATACCGACTCTTGGAAAGAAGCAAATTAAGCAACACAAAAGAACATCCAATCACACATACTCTCAGCACATTCATAAAAGCTAATAATCCATTAAACATGTGCCAGAATCCAAAATCCATTAAATTTCTTCTAAAATTTTAATACAAAATTTAATAGAAAACCTGAATCGGATAGCTTAAACTATAAACTATTTGCAATCTTCATTTGACCTGTACCATGGATCATAAATAATAAGAAATCAGTTTTGGTGACCAAAAACAAAATATCAGCAAGAATTAAGGATTATAGGATAAAGAAAGCTCAAGAGAATGCTCAACCAACAAGCAAGTATAGGATCAAAAGCCTAGCCTAAAACAGATGTAGCCCAAAGAATACATTTTTACAAATCTATCAATACATGCATATAATGACTTACATATAAAGGAGTAAACTCTCAAAATTTATCTCAGCCAATATTTAGGTACACAGTATTAATCTACAGCTAATTCATCCAAAAGAAATCCAGAAACTAACATCCAAAAGGTCTTTCAGTTTTTTTTTAAAAAAAGTGTTCAAAACACCCAGACTACCAGGTCAGTGATATTTCCGGTACCACTCAACCTAAGCAGCCACCAAAATCTTTAAATTAGGTCACTGTGTGTTTTTTGGGATTCGCTCCACACCTAGGCAACATGGCTCCCGCTGCTCTCAAGATCAAATCCACTCCCATTTCCAGTTGGCACTAGTATGAACTAAAACGGGTCACTCACTGACCTCTCAAATGTGGGTAAACCCAGTTGTCCGTGTGGGTTCAACTTCAAACCCGAGATTTTACCTATAAATAATTCAATATCCACGTTTTAAGTTACTCATTTTAGCTGACTCTTAACTGAATAGATTACACTAGTAGTAATTTTTTAAAAAATTAAACCACTAGAAATAGAGGGTAATTATATTGGGCTCCCTTAATCCTTTTAAAAATCAAATTAGTCCGTAAGTTGTTACATTCACCTTTAAAATGGTGATGATCAAAATAAAGGACACTAAACCCCTGAAGCATGATAATACTTTAAAAATGACCTAAATATGGAGGAGATACCATTTCCACTATACGAAAGAATGTGGTAACCTTTTTAACACTATATATCAAGAATGCTAATAGTGAATTGCATAGCAAAATACAAGGCGAAACCTCAATAGCCTAAAAAACATGTGGACTGAGAGAGTCTAAAGGTTGGCATTCCCAATTATCAAGAATGAACAAACCTTTTATATCTGAGCTAATTCATGATAATGGAGATGTGCAGTAAGTTGAGAAGAAAATCCATGTTTTGCAATGGCATCAGCTATTTATGTTACCTTCTCTGAGAGTATGAGTAATCACCAGGCCTTGAGTATGAGCAATTGAATAGCTAGTTGAAAGAGAGGCTATGGGGCTTTGAGTGGATTCTAAACAGATCTGACGGCTAGTAGACAGTCATATTCTATTAAAAATGGTTGATTGAGTTGAGCAAAAGAGTTAACTCAACATGAATTGCTAGCCAACTAAAATGAGTTAGCACTAAAGCAAAATGCATATATAAAATCCACATAAGAGTCTCTGATAATAACACCAATCCCTGCCTTATTTGGAAAATGCAAAGATGCATCAACATTTACTTTCAATCCCTTAAATAGAGCAAATTAACCATTTGATATGGACTGGAAGTATATGAGACTGTGGTGGCCTTGTATGCAATGGAAGGTAGCCTGAATTAGCATGATTCTTATCAAAATCAAAAAATAGTATTGGTCTGGCAATGAAAATTTGAAAAATATAGTCCTTATATTGTTTTTCAAGAGTCTCAAAATTAGGCATCCTATTTTCAAAAATGTAAGTGTTTTTTGTCTTCCAAATATACCAACAGAAAATACTAGGGAGAATGTGGAATAAGTCAGAGTGCAGTCTAGTTTGACCAAGGTATGACCAATAATAAGAAAGTATGTCCCATGAAGTTACAAATTGTATATCTGCAACGCCAACTATAACACGGAAAAAAGACCACATGGATGTTGCACGAATGCAATCAGTGAGATAGTGCTTAAGTATATTGGATTTTGCACAAAAGGGGCATTTAGAAAGAAGATGGAATCTCATTTTCATTATAACATCAAAGAAAGTAAGAAAATTATTTATCAATTTCCAATGAAAATGCTTATCTTTTTATGTATTATGGGATTCCATAGTTTTTTAAGTGAGCTAAAATTACCCCTTGTAGACCTCAGAGCACTGTATGCTAATTTGAAAGTGAAATCTCCATGTGGACTTGGCTTCCAGATCAACCTAATCTCTCTTGTAGAACATGCAAACCTTTTGCAATATAGATAAAAGATTAGTAGGCAGAGAAGATAGAGATTGCAAGTAGAGTGATCTATTGCATATGAATGTGTAGACTGAGTAACCCTCTGGAATGTTTGTCTAGGAATAGTGTAAGGTATCACTTAGAGAGACAAGGCATGTCCAGTTTGCATACCAGAAATTACAATTCTCATTTTCCACCATAACTCTTGTTAAGCTTTCAGCTTTAGGGTTCAATCCCATAATCCTTTTCCAACAAGAGAGGTTCTAAGAAGGAGGTAGTGACCATAGAAATTGTGACCATAAAGAGGAACCTGACTGAAGTTTCCATCACAATTTGATGGAGCAGGTTTTGACAATGGTATGCATAGATCTAATGCCTAGTCCATTCTACTCAACAGGAAAGTACATATCATTCCATCAGTGCCACTCCTAACATTTTGGGGGCCGGAAGCGAACTCAAATATAGGCCCCTAAGTTCAAATTTTAACTCTATTTTTGAGACTAAATAAAATGAATATGACACATCAAAAAAATGAATATGAGAGATGTGGATTTAGGTATTCCGGTCCGGCGGTGTGGAGACGAATTGGAAAATTGTGATCAATAGCAAGCGAAAAGTGGGATATGTATTAAAAACATACAAAAGAAAGGCCCTAGTTAAGGAATCGTTTTTATTTTTGGTATGAATTAAACACACATAAAAAGGGGCCATATTTGAGGTATTTTTTTTATTTTATTTTAAAACCACTAGAAGTTGAGTGAATTTATTCAGTTGACCACACCTTAAAAATGCCTTGAAGGCATAAGAGTATCCGAACATAAAAAACAAATGAAACTCTTGATCTAGCCTAAACCCATGTACTCTAAAAAGCAATTTAGGGTGCATTTGATAGGATGAGTTTTTGGACAACTGGACTATCAAAGTTCAGTTTTCCAAAAACTTGTTTGGTTCATGGAGTTTTTCAAAATCCTGTTTTTGACCCCAAAATCCAGAATTGCAAAATCCTAAAAATCAATCAAAGATTTGGTTTCAGATTTACAAAATCTCAACCCAACCAAACAAGGTTTTTACAAAACCAGACTCTCAATATCCCAAACAAAAACCCAAACCCTCAAAATCTCAAAACAAACACAAGACTCTCAAAATCCTCTCCAAACCAAACACTCCCTTAGGGTTTGCTATGCGACACCCAACTTTGCCGATCAAAGGACTCACTACTCGCAAGCATATTAGGGATCGTTATGTGAAATCCAACTCTTCCGACGAGCACGGGGTTTGCCTAAAATAAGATGTAAATATCTAATGCATTCTGCTTATCCAATTCCCTTTGAGATAGCCAATAATAGTTGTTTTGTGTTGAGCCAGTGAATCTCCAATGTCTTGAGTTTATGTGCTCCTTCCTGCCTTTTGATGTGCCTGAGAAATTATCTACTCCTCCAGCTTCATTTGAGATAGCCAAAGAAAATTGCTTGGTGATGTGCTAGTGAACCTCTATTATCCTGATATTCACAGCTTGTAGCTTCCAACCTGCAAACAAAATAGGCTCAAAGCAGTAAAACATTCTTTTTCTAATTCAATTCTGTCTGAGATAAGGAAGCTCCAACTTATCCAATTCAATTATCCCTTTTATATTTCTAGGCAATGATTCATGTGAATAGCAATCAGTTTTATCTGATTGACTAGTCATTTTAGCTAAAGCATCGGTAATATCATTTGCTTCTCTAAAAATATGAGAGAAATGAAAATCAAAATCACTTGTGAATGACCATATATTCCTGAGGTACATCATCATTATCCATGGGACATTTTGCTATTTTGGAACCATCTACAATATAATTTGAGAGTCCATATCCACCTGCACATTGAGATAATCACCATGATAGGCCATTTGCAGCCCTATAGACAAAGATATTGCCTCAGCTTCCAGACTGGACTGTGCATTTGTGCTTTAGCATTTAGAACTCTCCCAGTTCCATCCCTTATAACTATGCTAGCACCAGTTTTACCATTTCTAATAAAAGAACCATCTGTGTTCAAATTTACAGAACCATGAGTGGGAAGCTTCCAAGTTTCAAGTCTCACTGCTCTATTTGAAGCTCTTACAGAAGGTATAATGCCATAATGAACAGGTGGTTTGAGCTTTGACAAAAAATGAGCATGTGCCTTAATAATGGTTATGAGCACGGTTCAACATTATTATACATAAAAAGAAACTCTGGCACACCATATGAATCAGACAATAACCACATTCATGATATTTGCAATGTTCATTTTTATAGCTGAAGGATCTTTTAACTTCCAGAAGTAATAAAAAAGACCCCATAGTGACTCAAACTCCATATGCACAATATCAAAATATGTGCTCGCCTTTTTCATATCCATTTAACAGTATGACAACTGTTAAAACAAAGATGTAGGTCATTTGAATATGCATGGTAAAAACAACACACTGAGGGTTGATGAATGTTTAAATAATCAAGTATATCAGCAGTTGGTATTAGTCTGTTAACAAGCATCCAACAACAACAAAAAGACATCTTTTTTGGTAGAAGCTGAGCCCACATATGCTTATATGACTTAACTTGCAACTTTTAGGTCTTAAGATTTCATAAGCAGCAGATAAAATCTCATTGGGATCAGGTTTCTATATCATGATATCATCCTACTCATCAAATATTGGAAAGTCTTTTGACAACATTTGAATATAGTTATCATTAAAACCATGCTTCATAAGATTAACCAAATGTTGATTGTTGTGCATAAAACTCACTAATAGTCAAGTCAGGGAAGGGTAAATCAAAATTATCATCCCATAAATCAATTAAAACCTGATCACATACCCACCGTGCATTCCAGAAAGAGATCTCACCATATCCTTTAGGTATAGTTGTATTCTGGCCTGCAATGTCATCAACATCCTTGATCCTTTGCCAAGTCCTGGAATTTTTCAAATGGTTAGGCAAAGACCACATAAAATTTGACCAAAGACTGTCAGTAGTTTGTAATTTCCACCAGAGTTTCAGAGAAAAACTCTTAATGGTTATATGCAAGTTCTTTACCCTCAAACCATTTTCTAATGGTGGATAACAGACTTTAGGCCAAACCCTCCATGCCCTTTTATACCTCTGTTCAGAAGAGCCCACAAAAATTTTGATAATAGCACATGCAGAGTTTATCAATTACCCCTCTTGTTGGATTAGAAACATCTAAAATATGATGGGGGATAGCAGATAACAAATGTTTGATCAGAACTAATCTCCCTGCCTGATTCAACCACTTATTCTGTCAGCTAGCCAATTTGGTAGCCATTTTTATCAAACAGTGATTGGAAATAAGAGTGTTTTGTCCTTCCTACATAAATAGGACATCCCAAATAGATAAATGGGAAAGATCCTTCCCTAATACCTGAAACCTGGTTAACCATAGTCGTTGTAGCTCCTGAAGCATGCTTATAAATATCATAGGCAGATTTTTTAAAAATTTATCTGCTGACCTGTAGAGATCTAAAAGTTTTCCAGATTGTTTAGACTGGTTCTATTAGCCTTTAGAAAAAAACGGCGTCATCTGCAAAATTCAGATGAGTTATTTTCCTAGCAATGTGTGGTAACCTATAATAATGTCTCCTTGAATAAGAAAATAGTCTAGTAGTGTTTCTTGAAAATACCTCAGTTAGGAGAATAAACATGAAAGGGGATAAAGGATTCCTTTGTTTAAATCCCCTAGAGGTACTAAAGAAGACATTAGATCGACCGTTAATAAGGACAGAGCATTTAGTTGCAACGATATTGCCCATAACATTATTTACAAATTGATTATGAAATCGTAGTTTGCTCAAAAATCTTTTCATAAATGATCATGAGACTCTGTCAAAAGCCTTAACCATGTCCATTTTTTTTAAAAAAAAAAGATATTATTTATTCCAGTTTTGTTATTCGAAAAATTAGTCATCTCTTGCATTAATAGAACATTTTCTGCTTTTTTTTTTGAGAAAAAAATTGTTTTCATTCATTCAGGGTTCTGGAAAACGTCCAGAAACAAAAGACAAGAAACTCGGAGGAGAGTTCCAAGAGTTACAAAGTAGGGGACATGTCTTAGCATAGTTTTCTAGAGAATGAGCTATATAATTATTGCCTCTAGGTACCCAGTAGAGTCCCGTGTTAGGGTCATGCTCCAACAAACTCCTTATTCAAGCTATAACAGATTCAAAATTCACGGCACATTCAATCTCGCCTTGTACCATGTAAATAACCTGCAACGCGTCTCCCACTATGTTTATTGAGCCAAGTTGTAGCTCCGCGGACATCATAAAGGCCTCTTCAAGAGCCAAGCACTCGGCCAGCGCTGGTTCCTGGACATTCGGAAACCTGCGAGCATAAGCCTTCATGAACTTTCCGCCTGGTTCGAACACTACCACACCAATGCCTGCGTTGGATTGGAGAATTCCTGCATCAAAGTAAACAGAGTGGCCCGTATCCGGTGGCCGCAGCAAAGCAGCTGGTAGCAAAGCATCAGACTGCGCATCCCTCCATCCTTGTGCCGCTGTGTAGCTCCTCAGGCAGGCAATAACCGTGGCTGCCATTTCTTTGGCCCCCATGTGGATCTAATCGAAGACCTGCCGGTTCCGTTGGAACCAAATACCATCACAGACTACCAGAATTAAACTGCAAAACCCGGCATCATCATTCTTCAAGAGATTTCTTACCCGAACATCGCCGCGAGCGCCGGCTAGCTCTAGTACTTCATTCAGCAAGCCAAGTGATGACCAAGCCTCCCTTGCGTAGTTACATTCAAAGAACAAATGAGAAGCAGTATCCCCATGCTCCAAACAAAGAGGGAAAGTTGGCTCAATAACCACTCTACGAGTCCGCAGATTGGCCACAGTGGGGAGAGAATCCGTACACATTCTCCAAGTGAAGTGAAGGGTGCGCTTAGGTATTCGAAACTTCCAGAACTTCCTCCAGAAAGCTTGCTCTGAACCATCCGAAGTAGGTGTTGGGTATAAACAATGGGGACAATAGGGTGATTGGGATAATAACTGGATAACAATAGAGTCACGTAACACTCTCGCTTTCCTTTGAGAATATTTCGACCCTATCAGCCTGGGTTGCACGAAATTTCTCGCAGGATAAAACTATCGCTGCATTCTTGATTCTAGGCTGGAATCAAGAACATGTCTTTGAGTATTAGTGTTTTTGGATTGTATAACATGAGAATCTGTGTTTCTCATTGTCGTTTAGATATTTCAGTGTTACCTGCATCAAGCATCACGTATAGTTTTGTGTAAAACCTCATCATTCATAGATGATTGAATAGTTCATTGTAAAACCACATCCTGCATCGAAAATAAACCACATGTATTTATAGGCTATACTCGTACCGATCTATATCTGAAAAGATAACGGTACGGTAACTCCACAACTGCGTACGTACCCAACCAAATATCTGAAAGATAAGGCAATAGTAACTGTACGTACAACCTGCAGTTTCATATGGTAACTATAATATAACCATGTGGTAACTATAATGCAACCACAGTAACTTCTGTGGTAATTGATACAAGTATATTATTCTCAGAACTAATTCTGAATCGATGCAACAATTCAATTTAATATAAACCACATAGATAGATAAATAAATATTTATCTCGAATCATAAACTCGTAGATTGTTTTTACAAGTGTGCACTCCGCACCACCAACCTTGTTATAACATTTCGAGTTCACTATCTCGAATCCAATTATATTTAAATTAAACCGGTATTTAAACAAAATACCAACAATCCTCCCCCATTTAAGTATAATCCCTGACTCGGAAAATCCATCAATCCATCAAAACCAAACAAGTGCATAAATGAAAATGTCTTATACATTGAATTTTCATCTTAGTGAATTACACATTCCAAATGCTCGAGAATCGGGGTGTCTAAAAGATTGAACCCTTCAACCCATTTGAACACTTGAAGATAAAACACACACAAGTTCAAAACAGCTCAAAAGCTAAATCGACACTATACAAGCCATGTGTCCATATCCGTTCATGAGTGCATACAAAGCCAAGCCCGAGCTTCTTGAAGCGGCTACACTTCGCACTACATATAAGTGAATCCTTTTAATTGTACACATGCATATGTACTTTGTCAAAAGATTCATTAAGAAGTTAAACTTCAACCTCTGGGCTCTCATGCATGTCCAAACATATATCTTTCGGGATATAACATTATATATGTTTCAATCTTAAACAATGGGCCTTCCACATTGAATTTAACTCTAGCGTCGTACTAGAGCGAAATTGGGTATACCACCATCAAAGATTTAAATAGGCTTTAAACATCCCGATAACCGATTTTAGAAAGTCCCTAACTAAACCACTTCGTCAAGTGGTCTGCTAAACTGTATCAAACTTTTATAACAATCCAAGTCTCTTAACTTAACCTTAGACTTGTCATTCTTGCACCTTTAGATATTTACCTCTATGTGCAAAATCAAAAATGACTTCCGTCTTATCTTTAGACTTACCATTTGCTATAAGCAAATCACAAATGGTTTTCGTCTTCTACAAGAGACATAGTTTCTTTTATTTTCAAGATGAACTTGAAATCCTTCCATAAAAATGAAACCTTGTCAAATAAAATCAACGGCAAAGAAATCTATCCATTTCCAAATTGTCTCGAACCACAAAACAATTCACAAGATCAAAGGCTATTCAAACCTTTTACATCTCAACAAAAATTTAGATTTTCCCTCCAAATCATAATTTTGTTCCCGAGAATTTTATATATTCTTGAAATCATGATTCTTTTCCGAATCAACTATTTCTTATTTCCCAGGATATACATTAATAACCACAAGTATTTTACTTGCACAAACTATTATGGTCAAATAGCGTGTCATCCCTTAGTAAGAAATTTCCACATAATTTATGATCACGTAATAATGGCACTAACATCAACACATTTACCATGTACATGATTACTCAAGCCAAAATATCATGGAATCAATTTACGAATTCAAAACATTGCCCTTTTCATTAAATCACTATTTATAAATCAAATAGCTCCAAGTATAATTGGCAAACGAATTAGTTCATTTTACCCACCGCAATTTCTTGTTTGCTTTAATCCGGTAAAATTTCATGCATGCACAAATTTTAAATGATATGTAAACATTTTCATAATTTTTGTGCACATGTATTCCATACATAATAAATCATGATGTACTGTCACTTATAAAAACTAGTACAAATTAACACCATAAACCATGCACTTGACAAATTAATTTAATTAGTCATCCTCCATGGAAAATATACACATGGCAGTCAATATAAGTTGAAAAAATCATTTCTTTTTCCCTTAATTTTGATTAATTTCACACATGCAATTTTAGTGAAATTCACTTAACTTATATTAAGCATGCATCACCATATAATCGAATTATATTACTCATGCATTCTGATCACATTGCATGCAATTTCAATACCAAGAATTAATTCATATCTAGCACCAGCAATATACTGAATTATTTAATTTATATATCATGCAATGCTACCTTGAGTCATCCTTTATTAATAACAAAGTTACTTAATTGATTAGCCGGCCAACCAAAAAGACACAATTTGGTTTACAAAATGCAACATACATATCATGCTTGTAAACATATTAATTTTCACATGTATCCATGTTACAATATGCTATAACCAAAAAATGTGACCAACACATTTGTGCTTGATCCTGCAATCCAAGATTGCCAAAAACACATATCTCGTGCTCTATGTTTGTTTCAACATATTTCGAAAATTAATATCCATTCAAGATATCATCAAATATATTCAATTTGATCAAGAAAATGTCATTTTCTTTCATACATAAAAATCATGCATTATTACATAAAATAAAAAGATTCGACAAGCAGTTTCACAGACCAAGTTACTTGGTGATATGGGCTCTGGCCCATATCTAGGCTCCGGCCCAGAGAGTAGTCCGGTCCATATGACGTCAGCTAGAATGGCGTTATCCGGGGACAAAGGGGACATGAATATGACCTGTCCCTGGGTAAGGACAAAAAGACATGACCACTGCCTTTGGGCTGGAGGCTGACCACTCACACCTATAAATACAGCTTTGGACTTTGTGGAGAAAGGTATGTTCTATCAGATTAAACTCTCTCAATATATCCTTATTCTCTCTCCTATTCAAAGGCCCCTCTTTCATCATCACGCCGGAGTAGCTATCCTCGGGATACTCCGGGGCGTTGTTTTGCAGGCCTATTAGGTGAGAGCGTGCGGAGCACGGACAAAGCCTCATCCGGACCGGAGACCATCCTTGTATCCGGACCGTGACTGGAAGCTGGTAGCATCAGTTGGCACGCCCAGTGGGACATCATATCCCCAGTCATAAGTTGCGTCCATGTCGCGCGGACGGCCGAGGAAGAACCCTCCCCCGCAGGAGGAAGAAGCGGGTGGAGGGTCAAAGACTAGAAGAGCCGCAACGGTCAGGGCCCAAAAGTTAGCGGCTGAGAAGGAGCGAGTTCTCCGAGCCAAGGAGGCGGCAGCAGAGGCGTTGGCGGTGGAGAAAGCTAAAGGAAAGAAAGCGACCCCAAAACGAACGCTGGCTGAGATACAGCGTGAAAACAGGGAGCGACTGCGAGCCGAGCGGGAGGCGCGGAGGCAGAGGCAGTTTGGGGACCGTGAGGAGTCGGAAGGGGACACTGACCACATTGAAGAAACGGCGGATTTGGGTAATCCAGGAGGGCCTGACTCCGACAATGGGGGAGATTACGACCCGGAGGATCACGATCCGGAGGAGTATGACCCAGAAGATTATAGCACGGAGGAAGATGATGCTCAGAGTCGATCGGGTAGGAATCGGTTAGGACGGAAGGCCGGAACGGAGGAGCGTAGGCGCCACGATTCTAGATTTGGGGGCAATATCCTAAGAACGAATGTGACGGAGTACCAGCAGTTCTAAGCGTGGAAAGCGGCTCAGTAAGTTGCGGCAGATAAGCTTCCTCCGGAGCAACAGAGAATGCCGAACCCGAACCTGTTTCCGGGCGGGAACCAACAGCAGACCGCTGGCTTGAATCCAAATGCACCACCCTACTGGGGAGCGCAAACTCAACAAGTCTATGGGATGGGTGCGCCCGGAGGTCAGCAGCAGATGATGGTCGGAATGCCACCTGCCGGAGAAGGATTTCCCAGAGGGTTTGGATTCTAGACACCTTTTTGTCCGGATTCCATCGAGAATCGTCTAAACCGTCTCATCGGAGGAATGGGATCGGACCTCAGTCACCTTGGGTTCCGGAGGTATTGAGTTTCAAATGGCCATCCGGGACCAAGGCTCCGGACGGACTCCCAACCTACAACGGAGAAGGAGACCCGGAAGAGTTTGTCCACACCTATGCAAGCATCATGTACGCTAGGGACATTCCGGAGGAGTTGCAGTGTAAGATGTTGCCTTCGTATCTAAGGGGTAACTGCCTGGCATGGTCCAAACGGTACGCATCTGCATTTTTGGGATTTTGCCATTGCTTTGGTCCGGCGCTATTCCGCCATGAAGCACATGTTTGTGAACCTTGCCACGGTTTTAGCAATGAGGCGGCTAGAGACAGAGACCACTTGGGAGTTCTACACCCGGTACATAGCCGTGTCGATGAAGGTGGTGGACCGACACTTGTAGGAGAAGGCTATCATCCACAACTTTGTCAACGGGTTAAGAGACAACACTTTCTACATCAAGCTCATGAAGAACATGCCGACATCATACTATCACCTCCAATTGGTGGTGGAGATGCATTGTACGGTGCACAATTTCAACCAGGTCCAGATGACCACTATGGGTTTCTTCGAGCAAAGGTCTCTCACAGTGACAGGGACCCAGGCCACTGCTGCCCGGGTTCCGGCCCGGACCGATCAGGCCAGACGCTTACCCTCTCCGACAGCAGCAGCCCCAGCACCGGCGGCAGTTGCTCGGCCAACCTATACCCCTCTCTCCAAAACCCGTACGGAAATCCTCGTTGTCCACCGGGGTCTGTTTACGGATCCGCAACCTATTGTTGGCGTACCGGCACCAGCAAATGCGGACAAGTGGTGCGAGTTCCACAAGTCGCACGGCCATACCACGGAGGGATGTAGGGCGCTCCGTTCGGACATTGAAAGGTTGATTGGAGCAGGCCAGTTGAGGGACTGTATAGCAGGCGAAGGACGACCAGCACAAGCCCCGGTCGCCGCGGCCGGGCAGGGGCGGAAGAGGAATTGGAGGAACAATCACCCCCGAGGGGGGAACCAGGCTAACCCGATCAATCCGGCTCCGAGACAAGCTGCGCCAGCACAAGCCCCGGCTCAACCCCGGATGATCAATGTGATTAACGGCATAGTTGGAGATGGGCTCAACTCCATGACAGCGATCAAGGCCAAAAGCAGATATGTGCCCCCGGGTGAGATACAAGAGAAGAGGTTCAAGCCAAGTGAGACTATCACCTTTTCGGATCCGGTACCTCCCCAGGTTCCTCACTCCGATCCAATGGTGGTGATTGCTGATGTGGAAGGAGTACTGATCAAACGAGTGTTTGTAGATGATGGAAGTAGCGTGGAGATCATATTTGCAGAATGCTTTGATCAGCTCGGAATCGGACGACAAAATTTAAGACCGTGTCACACCCCCTATCAGGGTTCACCGGACGGACCGTCCATCCGCTCGGAGTCATCCCTTTGAAAGTCACTTTGATGGATTTTCAGGATCCAACAAAGCGGGCAACAGTGGAATGTAATTTCGCCGTCATTGACGCGGTTTCTCCTTACAACATCATCATTGGAAGACCATGGCTATCACAAGCACGGGCTATATGTTCGCCATTCCATTTGATTATGAAGTTCCCCACCAAAAATGGCATCGCATCGGTCCGAGGACACCAGCAGACAGCCCGGAGTTGCATGTTGACTGCCATTAAGGATGCCCGGCCCGGAGAGGGCCAGTCCAATCTGTCCGCTTCGGACAAGGGAAAAGCCAATGCAAATTTGGTAGGAGCCATTCATGGAGAGGCACCGTCATATGAAATGGAGGACATGATGGTCGGTCACAAGGGAGTAGTAAGCGTGGGAAAGAATATGCCAGATGATGTGAAGGAAGAATTGCGACGCCTGTTGGCGGAATACGAGGATGTGTTTTCATGGGGGACGGAGGATTTGACTGGCGTTCCGGAAGAAATTTCCGTTCACAAGCTCAACGTCTTTCCGGAACTGAAACCCATACGGCAGAAGAAGAGACCCCTCGCTCCGGAGCGTGTGGAGGAAGTCCAAGCGGAGGTGGGAAGATTGCTAAGTGCCGGAATCGTGGAGGAGATATCCTACCCGGAGTGGATAGCAAATCCAGTTCTGGTGAAGAAGCATGATGGCTCATGGAGAATGTGTATTGACTTCACAGATCTGAACAAGTGCTGCCCGAAGGATAGCTATCTGCTCCCCTCTCTTGATCAGCTGGTCGAGGCCATTACCGGTTACCAAGTGTTGGCATTCTTTGATGCGCATCGAGGGTATCACCAGATCACAATGGCCAAGGAAGACCGTCCCAAAACATCTTTTATCACTAACTTTGGTACTTTTTGTTACAGGAAAATGCCTTTCGGACTGAAAAATGCAGGTGCAACGTACCAAAGGATGGCGGACAAGCTTTTCCGAAACCAGATGGGGCGGAACCTGGAGGTTTATGTAGACGACATGGTGGTTAAGAGCCGGACTTACGAGTCTTTCCTGTCAGACCTCCGGGAGATGTTCGACGTGCTCCGGACGGCAAACCTCAAGCTCAGTCCTGGGAAGAGTACCATTGGAGTCGGAGCGGGGAAGTTCCTCGGCTTCATGGTGTCAGCTCGCGGAATCGATGTCAATCCGGAAAAGATATCGGCACTCATGGAGATGCCACCTCCGAGGGGGGTGAAGGACGTGCAGAAGCTTACGGATCGCTGGCCGCTTTGAGCCGATTCCTCGCTCGGGGGGCGGAGAAGCAGCTCCCCTTTTTCAACATACTCCAAAGGGCCAAACCATTTGAGTGGACGGAAGCGTGCGATCAGGCGTTCACGGACCTGAAGGCCCACCTAGCGAGCCTCCCTACCCTATCCAAACCACTGCCCGGAGAGGAGCTCTTTTTATACATAGCTGCAACGGAACATGCTATAAGTACTGCCCTGGTCCGGGAGGATGGTAAGGTCCAACATCCGGTTTACTTTGTAAGGAGAGCCCTCCAAGGTCCGGAAACGAGATACACTGCTCTGGAGAGGTTGATATTGGCATTGGTTCATGCCTCCGGCCATATTTCCAAGGACATCCAATCACGGTTCTGACGAATCACCCGTTGAGGCAGATCATGTTGAAGCCAGAAGCCTCGGGTGGGATGATGAAGTGGGCGGTGGAGCTTTGAGAGCACGAGATTAAGTATCAGCCCCGGAAGGCCATCAAAGGACAAGCCCTGGCGGATTTCTTGGTAGAAATGACTGAGCCCTCGGGAGATCCGTCCGGATCAGAACCACCCTCCAATAGATGGAAGCTGCATGTAGACGGATCGTCTCATGCAAGTGGAGGTGAGGCAGGGGTGCTGCTCACCTGTCCACAAGGAACAAAACACAGATACGCCATTCAGTTCAGTTTCCGGGCGACAAACAACGAGGCGGAGTATGAAGCGCTCCTAACCGGACTCCGACTGGCGTTGGAGGTGGGAGTCACCGACGTTGAAGTATTCAGCGATTCTTAGATAGTCGTCCAGCAAGTGAACGGGGAATACGAGGCGAAGGAGCGGAGCTTGCAGAAGTACCTTGAGGCGGTCAAGCCATTGTTGGCCAAGTTCCGTAGCATTACCGTGACGCAAATTCCCCGAGAAGATACCGGCAAGGCAGATGCCCTGAGCAAACTCGCTTCCTCCGAAATCAAGCTGGATCCGGAGAGCAACCTGATGATGGAAACCTTGTCCCCCCGGAGCTACGACATCCCTCAGGTGGCAGCAGTGGAAGTGTCGAAGGAGTCATGGATGATGCCCTTGTTTGAGTACTTGCAACACGGAAAGCTCCCGGAGGACAAGGCATTGGTACGGAGAATCCGACAGAAAGCGCTGTGATATACTGTTGTGGACGGGACCTTGCTCAGACGGGGATACCTCCAACCATGGTTAAGGTGCGTGGACTCGGACGAGGCGGAACAGATTGTGAAAGAAATGCATGAGGGACCGAACGGCAGCCACCAGGGGGCTCGGACCATCGCAAGAAAGATAATGTGCACGGGATATTATTGGCCGACCCTGTTTGAGGATGCGCAAAAATATGTCCGCTCCTGCGAGTAGTGCCAGAAGTTTGCTCCGCTCATCCATGTTCCTCAAGAGGAAAGGGTCGGGATCACTGGTTCATAGCCTTTTGACCGATGGGGCATTGATCTGGTGGGGCCTTTTCCCTCTACTCCGGGAGGATTCAAGTACTTGATAGTGGCGATCGATTACTTCAGCAAACGGGAGGAGGCGGAACCCCTCACAAACATCCGTGGCAGCACTTGCATCAAGTTTTGTTGGAAGAACATCGTCTGCCATTATGGAATTCCCAAGTATATTATCACGGACAACGGAGCTCAGTTTGAAAACGACCCATTTCGTTCCTGGTGCAAGGAGCATGGAATTACGCAGCGGCTCACCTCCGTCTACCATCCGCAGGCCAACGGACAAGTTGAAGTCACGAACCGGACAATGGTGAACGGATTGAAGACCCGTCTGCAGGGGGCACGAGGGAACTGGGTCAGTGAGCTGTCAAGTGTCCTTTGGGCGTACAGGACGACCGAAGGATCCGCCATAGGCGAGTCACCATACAACTTGGTGTACGGAGCGGAGGCAGTCATACCAGCTGAAGTGGGAGTTCCGAACCCTTACTTGGGATGAGGATCAAGCCGGACGGAGCTCTCCACTCTGATCGAGCAGGTTGCTGGACTTGGATCTTTTGGAGGAAAAGCGAGAGCAAGCGGCGCTGCACGAGGCCAAGGTGAAGGAACGGATGAAGCGCTATCATGACAAACACGTCAGGAAGGAGTCATTCGTCCCCGGATATTGGGTGATGCGGAGAAATGATAAAAGTTTGCAGGAGGCTACTGGCAAGCTTGCACCAAACTGGGAAGGGCCATACCAAGTCACAGCTTCATTTCCGGGCGGGAGTTACGAACTGGCAGACCAGTCCGGACGGGCTATCCCCAGAAGGTGGAACATCGCCAACCTGCGGAGGTTTTACGGAGCATCCTGAGTAGGTATGCTTTCCGATAGAGTTTCTTTTAGCTTGCTTTTCGACAAGAGTATGTAGTTTCGGGTCCTCTGGCTAGGGTTGAGCCTAGGGCCCCGTTCCGTTTTATTTACTATGTACTTGGCTCCGGCCCCCAGAGGCAAAGGGTATGTCCGGCCAGAGTCCACTTGGTTTAATGAAAAAAGGATTTGCAAATTTTATACTTGTTCATTTTTTTCATTTTTTCAATTTCGCACGAGTAAAATCCTCCGTATCATTTGAACAAACTGACGGGGACGAGCAAAGGGAAAAACAAGTAAAACCCTCCGGATCGTTTGAATAAACTGACAGGGGTGAGCAAAAGAAAAAACAAAATAGTTTGATCAAACAACAAGATAAAGCGCTTAAATTAGCTAAATCTTAAAAGCAAAGAGAACACATTTGGATAAATGATACATCGGAATAAATCAAGTCCGAACGGACTGGTATACAAACACAACAGATACAATTGTACAATCTAATATGTCCGGATGGACTAAGATACGAAAGAATAATAAAACCTATCTACTTGGGCCAATCTATATCCCAATTGATAGGAGGGGACGTGGGCTCCGAAGTAGGAGGCTCCGAAGAGGGTATCACGGCACCGTTCTCCAGAGAAGGAGGTTTCGAATCTTGGACTCCATCCTGGTTCTCAGTGATAGGAGTCCGCCCCGGAGTGTCATGATCAAGATCTTGGACTATGGCACCGCTAGTCTGACCCACCGGGCCCCGGTACAGAAAAAGAGGAATAGGCGGAAGTTCTGATGGGCCTGCTGCATCCTGATCAGATCAGAATATCCCATCAGAGTGTCAGAATCGGAGGATTGCACCGTTTCCCTCGTGACTTTAGCCTTTCCTTTGCCTCTGACCGGGGGCCCGGCCCTCGACTGGCGGAACGGGTTCTGGCTCGGATACCGCGAAGGAGAGCAAATCCGGACGGGGACCTGGGGACGACGCGCTTGTTGAGTACCTCTTCCTCTCGCCATCCTATTGAGTAGACAGTTGAGGTTTCGACTATTCCCGCGACGGGCATCTTGAACATCCCTCTGGATTCCCCTCCTCCCCCTGCCAACACCCCGGCCCCGGATACGAGCCTGCCATCGCCTCGCCAATTCGGCTAACTCCCTAATGATAAAGGGACGGATGATAGAAGCATCTCGCCGAAGCTGCTCCACCCGACGAGCAGAGTCTTCCGGATCAACGAATACTTGAATACCAAAATATTTCTCAAAAGTGAAGTCCAGTGCCACTTGACTCGGAATGAGCACAAGTGAGGGAAGGAGAGGACTGCCGGCATGCATCCGTTTCCACCATTCGACAGCTTCCTCGAACGCTGGATGGTATCGGGACTCCCGGTCGTTCCATCCCAACTTGAACATCCGGACGATCAACGCACTCACTTCACGAGGAAAGTCGCGGTATATGGTCGGAGCTACAAGACCGAGCCGTAATCCGGTTAAACGGTATGACAGCTGCAAAGTCATCAGATTATCCCTTAGAACCATTACCCGACCGGCCAACTCGCGGTTTTCCTCCTCCAACCTCAGATAGTCTCGCTGGAAGTCCGTCCGGCTAGCCAACCACTTCAACTTCTCGCTATAGAAGGGCAGCACGAACCACACCAGATCCAGCTCGGTTTTTAACTTGGCTTTAAAATCTTCATGCTCGGCCTGCAGCATGGAGATCGTCTCATCCGCGTCAAGAGTCGCACAGATCCGTTCGCAAGCAAACTCTTGGCATTGAGACAAAGTACCAAACTCTTCGGATATTTCTCGGAGACAAGTAGCTAATGACGGAATATCAGGGAACTCTTCCATAAGAACCTCCATTCCGGAACGGGCAAAAAGCTCGCGAGTCCGGTTCCCATCCATCGTCCATCCGGATAGTTCGGTCTCCAGTTCCACACATCTAGGACACGGAGGGCTCGTCGAATGAGAACTAGCAGGTGAAGGACACTCGCCTGCACCTCCGGTTCGGAGCACCTGACCCTGACCTTTGGGCTGCAGATACAGAAACATATAAATAAAAGGAAAACACGAGGGAAGTAGAAAAAAGCTCGTCTTATAGAAAAGAAGGTTACATCATCCGGAGGGTTGTCATCCCCATCTGAGTCGTCGCTACCGCCCTTCCTACACTAAACAAAACAAGATCCCATCTAGTGGGACGGAAGCAACTACAAAAGACTACAAATAAAAGACGAGTTATTCTACATCCGTATCCTCGCTATCCGTGCCGCCACCCTGATTGGCATCCTCATCCCTGCCGCCATCGTCCTCATCAGTTCCTTCTTGATTATCTTCCATGGCGTCCGCAGAAGGAAACATCCTCAGCACGTCAAGATACTTGGCCTTGACGGGCGATTCAGGGGCAGTATTCTCCTGGGGCGGGGGCACTGCAGCACTCAGGTTTACCAACCCCTCGTTGAAAGCGCGGATGGCCTCGGCCGACACCAGCTTCGGACTCTCCTCGAGGTACTCATCGAAAACCTCATGCACGGAGGGCTTCATCTTCTCAACTCCGCCTCGGTAGAACTGATCCACATCATAATTATACTGATCAACGGCCTTCGGGTTATAGTAGCACTTGGTGAACCGACCCCTCTTACTCTCCGGGACCCAACACCTCATGTTCTGGTAAACTTGGTTAGCGGAGATCTGGTTGGAGGAGAGCAGAAGTCCTGTCAGGCTATCCTCAAAAGCCTGACTCCGAAGCACTTTGTCAGCAAATGCAACACATAGCTCCCGCTGAGCGGACGGAGTAACTAGAGCCTCCAGCTCTTTGATCCGGGCATCCGCCTCGGTGGCTCGGGCCTTTGCTGCTGCAAGTTCGCGGGTGAGGTTCCCATTGCTCCTCTCAAGTGAACTCATCTTTTGAGCAAGCCTCGTATTCTGGACGTGGTAGGCCTTGTTAATGGTCTCGGAAACTCCAGGAGAGGCGATTAGGTAAGCAGCAAAGTCCTGAACAAGGAAAGAAGAGAACTTTAAACAAAATACGAAACAAGCAAAACCGAAACGGAGAATGAAGTACAACTTACCCTGCCAGTTTGGCTCCGGCTGTTGCTATGAGTGGTCTCCTTTTGCGCTTCACTGTTGGGGTCGGCCACCCGCCGATCCGTGGCACTCCCCCTCTCCGTGATGCTCGCCCGCGCGAGAATGCTCACTTCTATCCGCCTTCCGAGGCGTGTTGGGTATCTTGAGCTTTATACGCTTATGGGAGCGAGTAGATTCCCCTTCATCATCTTCGGAAGAGGAAGGGATCAGAACCTTAAGGGCGGCGGCCCTATTTCCGGCCGAATCCGCGGTGGTACTAGCCTTGATGGCAGTATCTTCCGCCCTCTTGGCCGCGATTTCCTCCGCTCTCTTGGCGGCGATTTCCTCCGCTCTCCTGGCCGCGATTTCCTTCACCTTTCTAGCTGCGGCCTCCTTCTCTTTGGCCTCCTTATCTTTTTTTGGGTTTATCCTCATGCACGTGCTTCCTCTTCCTTTTTTGGGTTTATCTTTTTTGCGATTGTCCGGACTGTCCGGCCGGAGGGATCGGTGCCATCTTTCTACCACAGGATACACTGCATACACCCGAAATGGATAAGATACATATGAAAGCCAAGAAAGGAGTAAGTGAGAAAAGGAGGAATAGAAGCATAGAATAACTTATGAGACGGATCCCTGCTGACATAGAAGCGACACTTACTTCCCTTTCCAGAAGAGATCTAAGTCGAGCTGATTGAAACTCAGCTTCGCAGTGTTTTCCTCTTGTCCCTCCGGACTGAACACCGTCTTGTCTTCTTTCACGGCCTCCTTGTTCCAACTGGGGCACGAATATTTCCTGGTGTTAAAGGTGAAGTAGCACTTCTGCCAGTTGGAGTAGTTGTCGCGCCTACCCCTGCAGCAGTCCTTTACCCCCTTCCGTCTCTGAAAGGTAAATATCCCTTCGTCCTTAGTACCATCCAAGTGATAGAAGGCCCGGAACAGATCTAAAGATGGCGTCACCCCGCATCGATAACAGTTAAGTAGGAACGCCCGGACCACGGAGACTCCGTTAGGCTGTAACTGGGCCGGAGAAATTCCGAAGTGATTAAAGATAGAAGAAAAGAGAGGAGAAAGAGGGAAAGTTATCCCATAAAGGAAATGGCTTCGGGGGATAGCAGCCACTGTGGTAGGATCACCCCCGAATGAGCTCAGTCCGGAATCGATGGCAAGCGGAACTACCATCGCCTCAACTAGCTCTCTCACTGCCGGAGTGATATCCACGTCATCCCCCTCGGTTGGATCGTCATCCTCCGTCTCCGAATTTACGCCCACCTGAACTTCCCCGCTGGTCAAACCAGCGACAAGCTTATTTTCTTCATTCTCGTTAGCCATATGATGAGCAAGAAAGATAAGAAGAAAAATATGACGAGGAAGGAAAGTATGAAGATGAAAGCTATGGGAAACGAGAGAAGAAGAACGAAAGAATGAAAAGTGAAAGTGATTGGAATGGTTCAATATTTATAGAAGCGGAGTTAGAAAAAAGGGGGACCGAGTCCCAAGGCGACATGATTGCCATTTTGAAAAAGATAAAAAGGAATTTCTCGAATAGACAGCTCATTTATGACGATGCGGCACTCTTCATAAATGCGCCTGCAAACACGCGCACAGGAAACCCAAGCACCAAACGCGTGCTCACACGCATTCTAAAACACACAACCCAGGAACAGAGCTCCGGGTCGGATTGCATGCCTCCGGGCGGATCCTAACAACAAACTTTGACGTGATGAGACACGGGATCCCTCCTCCGGATCACACCTCCGAACGAATCCCATGTCTCGGGGGGCTAGTGGTGATATGGACTCTGGCCCATATCTAGGCTCCGGCCCAGAGAGTAGTCCGGTCCATATGACGTCAGCTAGAATGGCGCTATCCGGGGACAAAGGGGACATGAATATGACCTGTCCCCGGGTAAGGACAAAAAGACAGGACCACTGCCTTTGGGCTGGAGGCTGACCACTCACACCTATAAATACAACTTTGGACTTGTGGAGAAAGGTATGTTCTATCAGATTAAACTCTCTCAATATATCCTTATTCTCTCTCCTATTCAAAGGCCCCTCTTTCATCATCACGCCGGAGTAGCTATCCTCGGGATACTCCGTGGCGTTGTTTTGCAGGCCTATTAGGTGAGAGCGCGCGGAGCACAGACAAAGTCTCATCCGGACCGGAGACCATCCTTGTATCCGGACCGTGACTGGAAGCTGGTAGCATCATTACTTATAATATTAACTTAATTATAAGTGATCAAGTCTGACAGTTTCCCGGATCAACCAACCAATTCATTTAATAAAAATGAATTCTCGGCATTTTAATTATGCCTAAATCAATAACCATGATCCGTACTTTTACTAGAGTTTGATCACATCAGTTCAAATACAATTGCTCAAAAAACAATTTTTCACAAAATCATGCAATTTACAATATGTAAATATCATAATTACTGACCACAAAATGAACCAAAACCATCATTTTCTTTTCCGTGAATTCATGACTCACGAATCATACAATAAATATTGTACTCACTCATCCACAAACACGTATAAGTACATTTGAAATCATATGGACAAATCACGTATTCTCAAATTTAATTAATAAATCCACATGCAACTTTGCCATTGAAAATAATTATTTAGTACAAATAATATTCAATGTATAAACCATCTTCATGCATGTCCATTCATTCAAAGAAACATGAGTAATTCACATATCATTTCAATGAAACTCAATGTCTAACCTTTAAATAAATAAACTGTCCAAAAATCAAGTAATCCCTAATTATTTTATTTTGCATGGACAAAGCAATGTACATAAACGACTAATTAATTCGCATGCAAAAACAGATGTGAATTCATCACTACATGCTCATTTTCAGTGCCTGCAAATCCAGTAATTGAACGAGCAATTTAATCAAGCCAACATATATACAGATCCACATAATTTCAAACTATGCAATATGCATTATTTTATTATAATAATATTACTCCATCGTGTGAATCATGCATAGATATTTTATCCAATCTTTCTATGTAGAAGATCATCGAATACACTCAACATCGTACTAAATTCATGAATTTCTCATTTAGTCAGTGTCATACAAATTGCTCTAATAAATACACAGAGAGCAATTCAATTCTTTGATAATCTACACAAGTATAACATCCCGTAATATAAAATTATATACCAACAAGACGTTTTCCTTTCAAAACATTCTTGTTCATGTTATCTTCTCCTACATAAATTCTGTAGGATTCCACATACTATGTATGCATATTTAACATTTTAACATCAAACAGTGTCATACATCAATATAACTTGTATGCAGCAACAAAATAAGCATTCTGATTACCCTATCTGATGGTAAACAGATATGCATGGTATTCAAAAATTCACACATATGAATCATTCAACCATTCAACCATAGTCAGGTAATTTACAATGCAATTTAGTTATCACTAGAATACCATGGTCAAGATGCAACAACATTGGTACCATGAATCAGATATAACATGACTAACTGTATGCATGCATCAGACATACGTATCCAAGATGTAACCATAAATCAGATATAACATGACTAACTATATGCATGCATCAGAAACACATATCCAAAATGTAACTGCGATGAATCAGATATACATATCCAAGATGTAACGACACATTAACTGTCACATCACATAAACTTATCTTTTTCATCCTTCTACTGATCCGTTGGAGTGACCAACTTTCATATCGTCCAAGTAACATACACATTAACTGTCACATCACATTAACTTACTTTTTCATCCTTCTCCTGATCTGTTGGAGTGACCAATGTTTCATCCTCAAAGTGTATTCTTCTGCCAGATGCACACCGCATACCACAATATAATATTATTATAAATACAATACTCTTGGAATCACTCTACCTCATATCAATCCAGTCCAAATTCATCATACTCCAAACATTATTAGTTTGTTATCCAAGTATGATTCCATTATCACAATCAAAGAAAAATATTCTCAAAGATTGTTGGGTATAATAATGGGGACAATAGGGTGATTGGGATAATAACTGGATAACAATAGAGTCACGTAAGACTCTCACTTTCCTTTGAGAATATTTCGACCCTATCAGCCTAGGTTGCACGAAATTTCTCGCAGGATAAAACTATCGCTGCATTCTTGATTCTAGGCTAGAATCAAGAACATGCCTTTGAGTATTAGTGATTTTGGATTGTATAACATGAGAATCTGTATTTCTCATTGTCGTTTAGATATTTCAGTGTTACCTGCATCAGGCAACACGTATAGTTCTGTGTAAAACCTCATCATTCATAGATGATTGAATAGTTCATTGTAAAACCACATCCTGGATCGAAAACAAACCACGTGTATTTATAGGCTATACTCGTACCGATCCATATCTGAAAAGATAACGGTACGGTAACTCCACAACTGCGTACGTACCCAACCAAATATCTGAAAGATAAGGCAACAGTAACTGTACGTACAACCTGCAGTTTCATATGGTAACTATAATACAACCATGTGGTAACTATAATGCAACCATGTGGTAACTATAATGCAACCACAGTAACTTCTGTGGTAATTGATACAAGTATATTATTCTCAGAACTATTCTGAAACGATGCAACAATTCAATTTAATATAAACCACATAGATAAATAAATAAATATTTATCTCGAACCATAAACTCGTAGACTGTTTTTACAAGTGTGCACTCCGCACCACCAACCTTGTTATAACATCTCGAGTTCACTATCTCGAATCCAATTATACTTAAATTAAACCGGTATTTAAACAAAATACCAACAGTAGGCGCCGAGGTATGCTGATGTGTTATACGAGCGTGTTCCACTACAGCATGGTACGCTGATTTTACCGTGTAGTTGCCAGACGCGGTGAAATGCCATATCCAACGGTCCGCTGAGTCCAGATTCCGAAGCGGGATTAGTTTGATGTGAACCACGTCCTCCGGTGCAAAGAACTCCTCCAATACCTCAACTTTCCACCACCTTGTATCCCTATCAATAAGGTCTGCCACCTTAGACATATGCTCTGGGATAGCTGTCGGATTTCTCACTTTATACTCGCCCTGCCTAGGTATCCACGGATCATGACATATGCTTGTATTCCTCCCAGCTCCAATGGCTTTCCTACCCCCCAAACGGATAAAGTCTAGAGCTCCATAAATACTCCTCAAGGACCATGACGGTCTGTTATTCAAGGCAGCCGAGAAGATATCATAATTCTTGTAGTATTTTGCTTTAAGAACCCGTGCTAGCAATGAGTGGGGTTGAGTTATGAGCCTCCAAGCCTGTTTACCCAAAAGAGCCTGGTTAAAGGCTCCGAGGTCCCTGAATCCGATGCCTCCTTTATGCTTGGCTTTCGTCATTCTTTTCCAAGATACCTATGGGATCTTCCTCTCCGTATCCGAGCTTCCCCACCAGAATCGGCTCAAAGTCCATGTATCTCTTCAATGGTGGTGTCCAGAATCTTGAAGTAGCTCATCATATAGCTGGGAATCGCCTGCAAAGCGGATTTAATGAGAATCTCCTTCCCGGCTTTCAAAAGGTTCTGCTCGCTCCAGCCATCAATCTTCTCCCGAATCCGGTCCTTCAAAGACTAAAAAACCTCTCCTTTCCGCCGGCCAATAACAGTAGGTAGACCAAGGTATTTCCATGCGACTCTACTTCTGGAATTTTTAGTATATCACATACCTGCGGCCGAAGTTCAGCCGCTGTGTTTGGACTGAACAGTACCCCTGATTTGTCAACATTGATCTTCTGGCCAGAGATATCTTCGTATAATGACAGCGCCCAGTGAAATCTCCTCGCCTCTTCAACCGCCGCCTCCCCAAATAAGAGGGCATCATCTGCAAAGAGTAAATGCGATACTTTCGAACCGAATAGAACATTTTCTGCTAGTTCTCTCCCCTGGACAATATTTGACTATTCAGGTGAGATCATACAAGGCATTATGGACTTCAGTCTTTCAGTGTATGATATAGAAAAGATCGTATTTAAAAAAATTGAAAGACTTATTGGCCTAAGTCTGAAAATTGATTAACCACTGATTTTTTTGGGTATTAAGGTTATATAAGAGGCGGCTATAACTCTAGGTATGGGAACACCTGCAAGAAATTCACAACATTTAACAGATCATCACATATAATACCCCATCATGATGTATAAAATTTGTGTGAGAATCCATCGGGCCCAAGACTGAATCTCCATACATGGCAAATACAATCCTATTTAGTTCATGTTGATCAGTGCAACTCAATAAATCATTGTTATTCTCATCAGATATCAATGAAGGAATATTATCCAAAAGTAAATCAGAGTCATGATTAATATTGTCCTGATTATCCTCAGTTAAAATATCTAAAAAGAAATTAACTTCCTCGGCCCCAATTAAAGATGGATCAATAATAATATTGTTCTGAGAATCCCTAATGGCCAAAATTTGTTGTCTTGAATGCTTCGATTTAACCGAAGCATGAAAGAAACTAGTATATGAGTCTCTTTCTTTCAGCCACTTACCTCTCGATTTCAGTTTCCAAAAAAAAACTTCTTGTCTTGCTAAAGTTAAAGTCAGCTCAACATGCACTCTATTAAGTTCAGCTCTATTAGCAAGTGAACTGTCATTTTGATAATGGATCTCCTTCTGCTCAACAATGCTTTCAACAATTTGCACTTGATCATTTACATTACCAAATATCTCCTAATTCCATTGTTTCAAAGTCATTTTCAATCTTCTTAATTTCAAAGAAAATCGAAGCATGCCATAAGTCTCCTTCTTTTAGCCACTTAATTTCACAAAGAATATTCCAATTATCAAAAACTACTATTTGAAAATCATCATGTAAAAAACCCAGCAATTCTGAAATCTAAATGACTTAGGACTTGATTGATAAGCATTATTCTCAAGAGTTAGAAGTAAAGGGGCATGGTCAGATGGTGCTCTGGATTTGACTCTGACTCTGCTATGTGGGAAATTACTCAGAAAATAATTACCGACTAAGATTCTATCTGATCTTTGCCAAACATTCCCCCTACGTATGACTCCTTACTAAGTAAATAGATTACCCGTAGTAAGTAGCTCCACTAGGTCATTGTTTTCAATAAAACTGTTAAAATCCATCATGTTGTTGTGACTAGGAGATGGCTGACCTTGATACTCAATTGACTCCCTAATCAATAACAATTTTACAATTAATCAGTAACAATTTTCAGAAAATTGGGGCCCCAAATTTAGCCCAAACTTAGGGGCCTGAAGCACAGGGTTCACTTGATTCATAGGTGGGCCGGCCCTGCATTTCATTTTCTCCATACCTTTTTAGTCTTTAACTCAGTCTCTCCGAGGAGAATAAAGACACTATTCTTTCTATTCTTCCGAGCATAGTAACTGGAGGTTTTAACACACTCGATATGTGCTAAGGGACTGAGTGTAAACAAGACTTTATAAGAGTGATCTTATCACCATTGGATCACCACTTGTTTTTCCAAAATTTCCAATTAGAGCAAGTCCAACAGTTTTGTTATAATGGAGATTTTACTTAAATATGAGGAATTTGAAAACTTTTTGAACTCCAACAGTTTCTCCATCCCATTCTCCATAATAGAAAATTTGAAGAGAGAGAAGATTTGATTCTCCAAATTTGGAGAAAGAGAGAAGATTTGGAGAAACAAAAATTTAATGCTACTTGCATTGTTTTTTATTATTTCATTCATTAATTGTTTCTCTTCAATAATTTTGAATGATAATATCTCAAAATAATTAAAATAAAATTTTATAATAAATACATATTCTAAAAATACGCATAAAAACGATTGTAATAAGATCTCATATGATTATTTTTACATGTACATATCTATTGATATTTAATAATCAAATATAATTTATTTTTCAATATAAACTTACTAAATTTTAAAGTCATAACTATATTTATTTTGACATTTTTTATAAGTCATAACGTTTAAACTAATTTTTTTATCAAACATGTTATTTCTTATGGTTGAAAATAATAACTTGTAACAAATAATTGAAAAGAGATGAGTCTAATTATTCATAATAAATTACAAAAATTATAATATTGTAATTCGTAATGTGTTATTTTTATAAAATGTATTTTTATCATTTTATATTATGGAGTAAGTAATTTCAAATATGAAATATTATTGTGACATGTATTATAAGTTAATTATTTATTTTTTCATTATTATTTGGACTTATTGAATATATGGTTAAAAACTAGAAGATCATAGGATAAATATGTAGTAATAAATGTCAATAAATTATAGGAAATGGAAAATGGAAAAACTGTTGGAGTTGAGGCAAAAATATATGAGAAATATGAGATTTGCATCCCTATTATATATAATGTAAATGAAGATACTGTTGGACTTGCTCATAGTAACTTTGTTCTAAGTTCTCTGGATGAGTGGATGAAAATGGGAGATAAGAGTCCTTCCTGCAAAGATTGGGACTCAATTTATAAGGGGCAATTTGCAATTCAGCGAGTAAGTTTTAAATTAACTCTCAAAACAAAAACCCTGTTAAGTGCGAAAATTGGTTATCCGGCGGCGGAGATGGACGTCGACGAGCTGTTCGAGGATGCGAAACCTGCAGCTCGGCCTTCAAAGTTCGCCCCTAAGGGCTCCAGAAAACCGAACCAGAAACCCATTAATTCGAGCAAGAGAGAAGATGATCCTAAAATCGTCCTTGTTCCGAAAACTGAACCTGGAGCATCTGCTTCCGCGCCAATGGACGTGGACGCCAACTCGAACCCACCAAAAGATGAACTTCAGGATACACCCAAAGACGAACCCATGGAGATGGCAGAGAAAGAAGAGGAGGAAGATGCAGTTGTAAGAGAAATCGACGTATACTTCAATCCTTCAACTGATCCAAATACTAAGGTTAGTAAGACTATCAATTAATTTAACACTTCAAATCATATTGTTTCATTTTTAAATCTTGAATAATTGCAGTTGTACGTGATGCAATACCCTCTGAGACCAATGTGGAGGCCATATGAACAACTAGAGGAGAGATGTTCTGAGGTTTGTATTATGTTTTTCTTATTTTGAAAAAAAGATGCGAAATTTAGTTGTGGAATTAAGACTTACCTTGATTTGCAGGTGCGAGTAAAGCGAGAAAGTGCTGACATAGAGGTGGATTTGACAGTTGATCCTAATTCGGCTAATATTGACCCGGATAGTGCATTTAAAATGACCAAGCAGGTATGCCTTTTCAATATCCACTTCCTGGTTAAAAGTGTGCAGTGTTAGTGTTACTTTGTATTTCATTGAAAAACGAAAGAAAAATTCACCAACTACAATCTGTTTATCATGAGATGCAATTATCTTTGAATTACATGTTCATCTCCAAGCCATGTTTTTGTCAGTTGGGTTGTGCACCCGTTAATCTTCTCGACTGTTCGTTGATTGTCTAAATCTTTTTGTTGAAAATAAATTTCTTAGAGAAAGGGCTCTCTTATTATTCAGCATTATAAAGATGACTTGTTGGCGTTTTATCCAGACCCTTAAAACGACGTGGAAGGCACCAATTCACGCTGGATATGCTGTTGGGGTTCTTGTTGGTAACAGGGTATACGTTTTACTGCAACTATTTGTTCGATTATTCTTCTTAATAATTATCGTTTTGTTGTTTGATGATTATTTTACACATCTTTCCTCTCTCTATACATTGTTTCCTCCTGATTTCTTAGTGATGACTGGGGAATATGAAATATAGGGGCTATACAGGTCAATTGGATTGGAGGAAATTAATATGGTGTTGAATTGAAAATTATATAAATTTGATATACAAGCTATAGGCTTTTCTTTCCTGTAGATTTAATCACATCGTTATTGCGCATATTAAATGTAGCAAAACTGTTAAAAACATTTTTTGATTTAGTTTATTGTTCTAAGCTGTCCCTCTACTTCTTATTTCAAATGTAGTTGCACCTCAATCCTCTTCATGCAGTCGTTCAGTTACGACCTTCAATTCAGCATACTGAGTCAGAACTGAGAACCAACACTGTTGACGAAGGACGCAAGAAGCAGGTTTGGCTTTTCCCCTGATGTTTCCTTCTTTTGGCCGGCAATGCAGTCCTTCAGTACTAGTGTGTTTTGCTTGTTTCAGAAATTAAAAGACTCGATGGTGGAAACATATGATTCATACGTTTGACCCCCCTACAAGACAGATTTCTTTATAATTAACTAATTCATTTTCAAATATATGCGGAGTTGAAATATTTTATGATTATCTATCTTATGCAGAGCAAGTCCCCAGGTTCGGTAAATGACCGGAATGAGGATGCGGGAGAGGTACAAATGGTCTTAATGTTGTTCATCAATTATTTAATTTTGATTATCATACTGTATTCAGGAATTTTGAAATATACTTGTTTGCATATGCAGATATTTTTTCTAATTTGTGTCACGGTTTTCTTTTTCTTTTGTAGAACTGGGTGCCACTCAAATATCATGGTCCACAAAGTTATGTTTCAGGTACACATGTGAGGAAGATGGTTGAACAAAATGAATCTCCTCTAAACTTTTCAATGAGCAGGTAAGAATTATCAATCTATCGGCACCTATATGTTAATATCCCTACACAACCTCACTCAGATAAAGAGTGATGGACAATAGTATTAGGAGATGCAGCTGCCATATCTATGTAGTTCATAACTTGATGTATTTTTTTCTTTTCAATTTGAAGGCATGATTATCTGAATTCCTGCTGTCCTGGCACATCACATGGGAATAACAGATCCAAAGGGTCTTTGAGAAGGTAATGTGTTTTCTCCTTGGAAATCTGAGAACAATGTTTATAATGTCCCAGAAATGTGCTTAGGAGACTCACAACATCGCATGTAAAAATTATAGCATTGTTTGCATAAAAGAAACTACATCAATGGAGTTAAAGGATATGCTATACTTGGATTTAAATGATAAATTTACAGTGACTGGGCATGACAATGTAGTACGTTTTGAGCCAAACATTATCTGACAAATGCTGATTGTCGTCATTGTCCCTCCCAATTGGTCTAGAAAGTTTCTCCATATATTCCATTTAACTTGATTGTCAACATAAATTTTGTACGAGTAGCGGAGTAGGTATTCACATAACTATAGGATACATGAAATTTCAATTCTTACAGATTCACTTGTATTAGGAGGTCAGAAGATTTTGTGTTATTTGTCAATATTTTCATTTTCTCTTGCTTGTTTTCAGTTTCTTTGTATATTATTAGGCTTTATCATGATAATTGGTTGATTGATATGATGAAGTTGCACGCTTGCGTACTCACACCCACACACACACACGGACTGGAGGGTTGGAAGTTAAATACTATCTGATATTCTGATGGTCAGGAAGTTAAAAACTTTTAGCTCATATTTGGATAATGCTGTTAGCTTGTTTGGATATATGTCTGTGATGGTCATGCATGGATTCACTTTTCGAATGAACTCTGCATATAGCATATATTTTCCCTTTTGTCTAATCTGTCAGTTTCTGTGTGTTATCAACTGAACATGACAGGAAGATATAATATTTTTAGTACAAAGGCTTTTTTAGTATCTTGTGGAATATCAATGTTTGATTTGGCCTTGAGTACTGATCAATTGAATGTTGACTGCAGGGATCTGAGCTCGTTGCCACTGGAAGAGCGAATTAAAACTGCACTACTTGAGGTTTGAAGTTGCATAATATTTTTTTTATTATATTAAGTATAATAAGAGTTGGTTGGAAACCTTAGTATTAAGTATATGAGTATATTAAGAGTTGGTGGGTGTGCTGAGTTGCTCTGCGTGTGTGTGGCTGGTTGTCTGGAGGATGGGGAATCTTCACATGAGAACTGTCCTATAAATTTCAGTTCTGGCTTCAAATAATGCACAAATGTAACCTTAAACCCTTCCAATTAGGGTATGATCAACTAGACCATGTACTTTTGTGAAAAGTTGTCCTATCTTGCTAGGTCCAGAATCTTGACCTCCTCCCTAAAACACTTGCTAGCTCTTTAAAGATAGGAGCCCTTATTTTCTTTGCACCTTGATAATTTATAGAAGGTGTTCTCATATTCTTGTTTCTGCTATACTCTTATATGCTCCAATATTAAACATTCACTTTGGTGTCTTTGTAACCTGGAAAGCCAATGCACAAGTCCTTCCTTTTTATGCGATTATGTGTGCAAATAACAATGCTTTTAATTATGGATGAAAATATTCTAGCAGAGGTTTTTGGTTTTAGGCCTGTTGCTTTTTTTTAAAAAAAAACCGGTTATTACAGCTTAGACTTTTAGAAACCCCATTATAGCCCTTGTCAGAGCTTGAAATTGTTTCCAGTTGTGGCTGTTGAAGTGAGATGTTGAAACCTAACATTAGACTATGTCTTGTAGTTATTGCTTTCCATTTTATACTTCGCGATTATGTCAGTGTACTCTGTGATTGATCTTGTGCTGTTTGCTTGGTAGGAGCCACAAATCCATCGGTTTGTTGCACTGAAGTACTTAGCTCCAGATACACCTGATGAAGACATTTTTGACATCCTTATAAAATATGCTAACTTAGTTCAAGGGCTATGGGTCCCAAATAGCAGACAGCTGTATAATGCTGAGGGTAGCGTTGAGGTTCTAGCCAGGGACTACGTTCTTCTTCTCTTCAGCGAGAGTCCATATATTAAAGATGAACAGCTACCAAAGGCAATGAAAATTAATAAAGCTATCAAGGATGTTCTGAGTGTTCTAGCTATTGAGAGGCAGTCTATTGGTGATTGGAAGTTTAAAGAGCCTCCGGATGAAAATTTTATAAAGTGTAACCCTATGAATATTGTAGGCGATCAAAAAGAAAAATGGGAGAAGAAAAAGGAGGGCATAATAACTGCAGCTGCTAAAGGGAATAACAGGCCTGCCACAGACAGATCTGCAACATCAAAGAGTCTGATTAAACCTTCATTACCATCTTCAACTGGACAAAAAAAACAAATGCCTGAAGAAACCTGCGATGCTTTACTGAAAGCCCTTAAAAAGCTTTTTCAAATCCACAAAGTTTGCAGGTAATTTTACTGTAGACTGGTAAAATTTTAATTTTTTATTCCTTGTGAATCTGTCCATTTTATGTCTCTAAAATTTGTGAGTATATTGTCATATGCAGTTGAAGATGGTAATAGAATTTGTTTCTTCCTTCTGGGATATTAGGTGTACAATCAGTCTTCTAGTTGATAGTGTGAATTAGCCTGAATTTTTTCACAGTAGATTCTGTAGGATGTGTAGTTTTTGGGGAGAATTATGGTTTGAAAGTGTGAAGAATTAGATAGTATTTTTATTTAAGGGAATGTGAAGAATAAGATTAGTAGATGGACATACTGAGATTAATGACATATAGGCTGCGCTGGCTGTTTATTGCTGATTGTATTTTTATTCCAGTTATTAACTTATTAAATTTATGTCTACCTTTTCAGTTTTAATCAAATTTGCCGAGGTTTGAGAGAACTAGCAGTTGCTGAGAATTCTCGTCCAAAAGGGTCCAAAGAATTTTTAACTGCTGCGAGTGCTGTCACTGACCATTCTACGGAGGAGCTTAGATCAGTCATCAGTCAGTTTGCAGTTGAGGTTCATGGTGTGTACATTCCAAAAAGTTCACCTGAACATCCACAATATGATGACGGATTTAGGTATTTCCCCCTTTTTATTTTATATTTTCCTTCTGAATTACTTTTGACTCAACCCCATAATGAATACCTGTTTGGTCGTTATATGCAGACAAGTTGTGATTGATCTTTTTCGTGGTAGTAATCCGAATGCTAAGCTTAAAAAGGACTACATGATTGAGGCGGCTAGAGACAAGCTGAAAAGAGATGTTAGCAGCACTGAGTATCAGAAGGTGAGACTTTTACTCCTAATACCAAATTTTATAGTTAGTCTTAAACCAATAATGTTCAAAGTGTACCTAAAACTTACTCCTGCACATCAACGACAAGTGTTAGGCTCAGTTTTCGCCTTGAACTATCTTAAGTTTGGAGATGATCCTTCTATTTCTTTGTTTGCAGGTTGTACAGGAATTGTGCGTCTCACAAAATTCAGCATGGGTTTTGAAAAGTGGGGATGGAAAACCAAAATAAACTTTATGAGATATTTTTGTTGAGCTCAACAGCTAGTCTTTGTTTATTCATTTACATAATTATTTGGCATTTCAAGTTATCATAAAATATTTACACAAAAGCTGAACTATACTGTATTTAAACAGTGAGAATTTGCTATGATTTTGATAACAAACATAATTTAGATAGCTACCTCATAATAATTTAATACTCATATCCCAACTTTGACGAATGTACAGTTTAAGGGCAAATCCAAGAGAGTCTCTATAATAGGGATTGTAAATAATTATAGGGATTTTTGAATTCAAGAGATTCCCTAAATACATCTCTATTATAGAGATTGGAAGAGAGAGAATGCTTCATTCCCTAAATTTGTAGAGAAAGTGTGTTATTTTGTAGAAAGAGAAAGAGAGAAAGAATGTGCATGTTTTTTGTTTATCCACTTTTTTTTTTAATTTAAACCGTCGTTGACGGGGTTTTGAGGGTGTTCTCCCTTTTCCATTAAGAACAATATCAGTTGCCCAAATAGGCTTACAATTTGTTGAGATTAGGAGAAGTTTTTAACCATCTATCAATCTAAATCTTCTCCGTACTCATGGCGGTAACACCATAATGAATGCCGGTAACAGCATATCCATGACTCTATTGTCATGCAGAAATAAAAAGGATGCATCGTAATATTCTAAGGTCTAATACTCAAGAGTATCTAAATATCTGACAAGTATAATACTCTTAACTCCGCAGTACACTAGGTACTCGAAATCTATAAAGTCTATGCACAACAACGCCGTAAGTAAGTTTGTCAAAAACTACTACGACTTGGATTTCTCCTATACTATTATTGCACAGACCGAAACCCAAAAGGTCTTCCCTCTCTCCAGCTAACCCGGGCTAAAGAGGAACATGACAAACAAATAGGCAAGAGTACTCCATAAATTAGCCCGATAGTTTTGCAAAAAGACCTAGTTCAAGCACACATCCATAAAACTAAAAAAATCTAATCATACATAAATAAAGAAAAAAGAAAAAAAGAAGACAACCCATTCAACAGAAGACTCCATGAGGGACCAACTGCAGCGATGGAGCGGCGGCGGCGCGTGCATCTCACGCGCAGGGGCGCGTGAGTAGATGTTCCCGGTAGTGTTCCGGCGGCGAGCTCCCCGTCGATCCAGTGCTTCGGCGGTACGTGTATCGCAGTCCTCTTCTGTCTAATTGGTCCGCAACCCCATCCATCAGAAATCTGCAAAAACAAAAGCGAATATGACCCTCGCCCTCCGAGCGGCGAAGATCCGACGGCGTCTCTGCGGCAGGGATCCGGCGGCCGTTCCGTTTCCCGATCTGTAAGGACGAAGCCAGGCTGACTGGTGACGTCGACTTCACCTTGTCGCCGGCGGTGACCCCGTGGCGATTGTATTTCGAGACCCAAAAAAAAGGGGGAGCGTATCTTGGAGACGAGATGGGTTGACCGGTGAGGAGGTGAAAGGAGGGGTGCTTGATGTAACTAAGGTATGGGGGGAGGAACCGCGGCGAAGGGCTGCCGGCGAGCTCCTCCCCAGCGGGATCTGAGTTTAGAAAAGGGCTGTCGATGGGGGAGAAAAGTTGAGAGAGAAAAGACTATTTCGCTATCATCTCCGAAAAAGAGCTGTTGAGCAATAACTCACTATTTTTATCAAACATGATTTTAAAATTAAAATATCTAAAATGTATGTAACAAAAAATAAATATATTTATACAGTATAAAAGTATACATTACAATGATCATAACGATATCATTCTTGATAATATTTAAATTCATATATTAAAAAATGTAAGATACTCTAAAATAGAGAAACTCTTTGATTTCATATAATTGATAGAAAACATTATAGGGAACAAGAGTTTCATTCTCTATTATAGAGGAGAAGATAGGGAAGTTGTTGGACTTGCACTAAGACAATATCATTTGTTTGTATGAAATCACTTGTTCACTTCTAGGAGTACGTTCGTTACAGATGAAGTAATTGGATTGAAATAGTGAATGAATGCCGAGCTAGAAATACCAACGGAAAATGTAAATACCGTAATCTTTTAGGTGAAAATAATTATAAAAAGACAGTGATATACTTTTGCTGGCCTGGTAGATGCAGTCCGTATAATGCTGTATTGCAGTCCGTATTTAGGTATACTTGACCAATGTACCCTTGATAATGATGTATGGAATTTAATTACAACATCGTCATTTTAAATCTTAGAAATTACTAGTGAGTTTTAGAAAATTTGGGGGGTCACATTTCAAAGTTTATCATCCAAGGACGGTATCAAAATCCATTCTTCATCATATTTTAATCAAAGTGGGTGGGTAGTGTTCATCTAATTCCCAATTTGTCGTGGTCATCTACTTCTCTTTGGTTTATAGTACGACGAACTCATATCAGGGTCGTTCATGAAGCCGTGTTGCTCAGATTATCAGATATCGATGGCGAGTCGGCGGCGGAGCGGCTGTTTGAGGAGGCTATTGGAGCTCGGTTTTCAGATCTAGTAATTTTAGCCAGACCCGACAAACCCGACTTTTGATTGAGGATTTGAGCATATGATGTGGGTGGGGAGTATATTCTGCGTTGGGTGACTGAGAGTCAGTGGGTGGCTCCGCCGTAGCGGCGGCGCCGACCATCAGAAAGGGGGAACAACGAGATGGAGAGTGGTGAAGGAGGGCGTGAGCCACCACTACCATAGCAAGAGCAAGGGCAAGAGCTGGCGGCGACGCCACCACCCACAGCAGAGCAGTTTCCGCTAGTGTTCCGATTTCGATGCCGTCGAGTTTGCTATGGAAACGATGGATCAATTTCCGGCGGGGGTTACGATGGTGGAGGCTCCTTCAGCTCTACACACGCCGCCGATGATAATGCACGCGCCGCCGGAGAGGTTTGGGTATGCTGAGATGCACGGCGGTGGTGGAGGACGAAAGGAGATACCAACTTAATTTAGTTTACTTTAATTTTTCAGTCGTTACTATCTTCTGCATCAAGAGACGATGAGATGAAAATTGGATGAACGGTACCCCTCCAAATGTGATAAACGTCTGATCAAGAGTGTGGATTTTGGTACAATCAAAAATTCACAATGATCGGAAATTTGAAATGTGCCCTCTCAAAGTTTTCTAAAAACGCATTGTGTAATTTCTATGATATGAAGTGGTGATTTTGCAATTTATCAAAACAAAAAATAATGAAGGATATATTTGTCAAGTATACTTAAATACGGACTGCAATACAACATTATACCGACTGCACGTAGCATGGCCCTATATTTATTACATGGTAGAGTTTAAAATCAGTTATCAAACTTTACTAATATTCTAATTTTGTCCGTCAATTAGGTTTTATCCGTATTATTTCATTTATTTTTTAAAAATAATTCAAAATTAATCATCAAGCGCTATTTTTTTTAACAAAAAGACATACTTTCATTTCATTTCAAATTTCTGGAAAACGTACAAAATCGTTTGACAGAAATCTTGGAGGGCTACACCAAGAGGTATAATCAAGCCCACTCAATTTTGCAAAAGTTGCAATTGAGTGAGCTATTACATTATGTGTTCTATGAATCCAGTAGAGTTTGAATTCCGACCTCTCAAGTCTTGAACGTAGAACCGGTGCCAACTCAGAACAAGCCATAGTAGGCTGCTGATCACCATGCATTGCATCTATTACCTGGAGCGCATCTCCGACAAATCCAACAGTTTGTAACCCCAGAGTAGCTGCTAAATTCATTCCAGTTTGCAGCGCTAACATTTCTGCTAGAGAGGGATCATGTATGTTATGCACCCGTCTCGCCTCGGCATGTAAGAATGCGCCATCATGACCATAAGCCACAACTCCAAACCAGCTGTGGCTTGAGAAATGTTTGCATCAAAGTAAATCAATGGTTTGTCATCAGGCGGCCGAAGCAATTGTTGTGGTAATAAAGCTGATGACATCGCGCTCCTCCAGCCTTGCGCGTCAAGAAAACAATGGAAGTTATCATGAACTAAGGCTACTAACATGTTGGGGTCTATGTGAGATTGCTCGAAAATTTGTTTGTTACGTTGATGCCAAATCCCATTGCACAACATAATAAACATACCAGCATCCCCTTCGTCACTGCTTTTGATTAATTCTCGGAAACGCTGTTCACCCCTAGGCTGAGAAAGAAGCATGATTTTTTCTCTAAAACCAGAATACGACCACACCTCCTGACTGTAAGTACAATCAAAGAAAAGATGTGCCAAACTGCCATCCTCCATATTACAAAGTGGACAAGTGACTGGAACTGTGATTGATCGGCGCAATAGATTTCCGGCGGTCAGGAGAGAATCAACAGAAAACCTCCAAACAAAGTGGATGACTCTCTTTGGTATATGCAAGGACCACATCTTTTTCCAAAACAGGCTCCCTTCTCCATGAATCAAAGGAGATGCTTCATGATCCATAACTATATGGTAAGCTGATCGGACTGTATATTGTCCAGATTTCGTAAAATGCCAAACCCATTTATCACAGCCCCTCTTAGCTGAATGGATTTGATAGCAGTGACATCATCCGTCTGAAAGAACTCCTCCAAAACATTGGTTTTCCACCAGCTCGTGTCTTGGTCTATTAAATCCGAAACAACATGCAAGTGGCTAGGGATATCAGTTGAACTCCTGACATAGAAATGATCAGCACAAGGCAACCAAGGATCATACAGAATGCTTGTTTGCTATCCGGTACCAATTTCTCTTTTTCCTCCTTTTCGAATCAAGTCCAGGACTGCTGGCTCACTGGATCAGGGGAGAGAACACTCCCATTGGCATAATACTTAGTTTTTAAAACTCTTGCTAACAAAGAGTGCGGTTTGGTCATAAGTCGCCATACTTGTTTCCCCAGCAAAGCTAGATTAAAAGATTTGACATCACGAAAACTGAGCCCTCCTGGTTCTTAGCCCTGGACATGTTCTTAAAAGAAACCCATGGTATTTTCCTGGTATTTGACTTACCACCACCACCAGAACTTCCCAATAAGGCCTTGTATCTCATCAATAACCACATCTGGCAAGCGAAAACACCCCATCATGTAACTAGGTATTGCTTGGAGAACATAATTTATAAGGACCTCCTTCCCAGCATTTGACAAGTTTCTGTCACTCCAACCATCAATGCGAGATCTTATTTTGTCCTTAATACTCTGGAAAATCTCACATTTCTTTCTACCATTCACCGATGGAAGACCCAAATATTTCCCATGCGAGGCAACCTCCGGAATTTTTAATGTGGTGTAAATGGTGTGTCTGACTGCAGCTGGAGTATTGGGACTGAACATCACACCTGACTTATCATAATTAATTCTATGTCCGGAGATGTCCTCAAACAAGGAAATTGCCCATTGCAGTCTCGAAGCTTCCTCCATCGTAACTCTACCAAACAACAAAGTGTCATCTGCAAAAAAGAGATGTGAGACTTTCGGGCCATGTCGGGATGCACTAACACCAGTAATTCCTCCTGTCCTCATTAGATTTGTCAGCAGCATAGAGAATACTTCTGAGCAAATAATAAATAGGTACGACGAGAGCAGATCACCCTGACGAATACCTCTTTCCGGAACCAAGTTACCAAACTCCTCTCCATTAAGGATAAACGAGAATTTCACAGTCTCTAGGCAACTCCTTATAGTACTCAATCGCTATTAGTTTGGGGACAAATCATTTTCTATGCGATTAAGTAAAATTAAGATTTCCTCCCTCCTCCCTCCTCCATTGGACTCCTTGATCGAGTAAAATTTAATGGATAAAAAATTATTGAATAATCAAATATAAATTTTTTAATAAAGTTTGATAATGTTCTCAAAATCTACCTAATTAGTATAGGAAGTGACGGTCACTATATAGTGACGGGGTTTATATGCAAATAAGTTTGGGACGGGGGTTTTTCTGCAATTTATGCAAATTGCATTCACGCACGGGGGTTAATCTGTGATTTATGTAAATTGCATTCAACATAGTTTGAATGCTTGTTTTTCAGACCAAACAGGTTGTTTTTTAGAACATGCTTGCATTTCACACTTAACAGGTTGTTTTTTAGAGAATACTTCCATTTCATAGTTAACATGTTGCTTTTTAGAGTTCATGTATTTTGAAGCAAAAAAAGATGGTTTTATAGAGCATGCTTGAATTTCACCCTTGAATGCTTGTTTTTGAATGCTTGTTTTTTAGACCAAACATGTAGTTTTTTAGAATATGCTTGTATTTCACGCTTAACGGGTTGTTTTTTAGAATAAAATACTTTTTTTAAGACTGTGTGGATATGTTTACTAATGTCTATTTTTAGACTAAAGTGCTTGTTTTTTAGACTGAGTGAGCAATGTGACCGTCACCAAAGTGCGCGTGTGAACAATGCGCGTGAGTGAATAGTGCATTTTTGTCAAAATTGCAAATAAGGACCTCCTTCCTTCCATATTCCAAGATAGTCCTTCGTCACTATATAGTGACCGTCACTCAAGAGACCAACTCAAATCTACCACTATTATTAATTAAATATTATTTTTTTATAAAGGAATACTCGTAAAAGTAAAAATTGAAAGGAATGCGTGGACGGTCAAATGGGTAAAAAATGGGAATAAACACAAGTTGGTTTGGTAATCCAAGTCCCAGGCCGAGTATATAAGCCACTCGTGAAGCCCTAGGACCGCGCTAGGAAGGATACCTTGTAGAGAGGAACCAAATTCACTGAAGTGGCTGAGCAAGTCATGGCGGATTACGACGGCAACGGCGTTGAAGATCTACACAATTACCGCGTTTCACCTCAACCACGAACCAACAACGGCGGCGGCGGCGGCGGCGGTGATGATTTCAGCGACTCGCGATCTCAAGTACTTTTCCCCATCGGATCTCTTTTTTGATTGGTGTTCCTCTCTTTGTATTCTATGCATATAATTTGTTGAATTCTCGAGGATGAAGTTTGAATTTGATTGAGAGTTTCATTGGCTGTGTTGACTGTGATATAATATTTTGTAATCCAAGTGTTTTGATGAACCTGATTCTAGCTGAAACTCTTTATTCACAACTGTGCATCATTGTATAAGTATTACCGGTGAAGCCATTCAGTTAAATCTTTGCCCAATTTTTGTATTTGCAGCATTCTCGTGATGGGGACAAGGATAAGGAACGAGAAAGAGGCTCTTCAAGAAGCAAGGACCGGGAGAGAGAGAGAGGGCGAGACAGGGACCGAGAAGGCGAGCGAGGCAGAGACAGAGATAGGGATAGGGATAGGGAGAGGGGAAGAGAGTCAAGGGACAAGGGGGACAGGGAAAGGGATCATGATCGTCATCACAGGGACCGTTCACACAGGGATCGAGGTGAGAGAAGAGAAAGGGGGAGAACTAGAGACAGAGATGACGATGACTATCACAAGAGTAGGGATTATGACAGGTGAGCTGGTTTCTCAGGACAATTAAATCTGTTTATATATAATCAGTGTTTTTCCTTTCAACTAATATTTGGTTTGTCTTAAAAGGCGCAGAGATTATGATAGAGATAGAGAGGATAGGCACAGGCATAGATCCAAATCTCGTGAGGGAAGATCAGAAAGGCGAGAGAGGTCACGATCTCGATCACGCTCGAAGAGGTTGGTTTCATATATAATCTTATTGGACTTCTGGTTAATTTTGCACTTGAATCTTGTTCAGCTGGGTCATATATTGCTTTCACTGTATGTGTTACTTGTTTCGTTAAATTTGGAGTACAAGACTTCCAAGTACACAATTTGTTTATAGAATGCTAGAAACTCAATGAGTAAACCAAAGAGAATCACAAGAAATTTCTTTATTAGCTAGTATAACTTATGGTGTATTTGTTATCCAAATTTTAATTTACGCATGTCTCTCTTGGTGCTATGCAAGAGTACTGAATTTGCTTTTGCTTAATGAACGTATAGAGCTGATTTGTGATTGTGTATTTGTTGGAATTTAATAGCGCTCAATTGTAGCGTTTATTCTTCTGCAGTGCTAAAAAAACGGTGGCGGGTGTGTGTATGTTAGTAACATATTTTTGGACAAGTGCAACTGCCTATTATTTTGTTGAGGTGGTCTGGTTTATTATCTGTTGGATGTTGTCCTGAAAAATAATAGGCTTTGCTTCCATTGTTCTGAACCCTATTATTCCAGCCTTTTGTTTTTCCTACTTTGGTCTGAATGGTTGGAAATTGCAGCAAAAGGATCAGTGGCTTTGACATGGCTCCTCCTACTTCTGCCTTGATGGCTGGTGGTGCTACATCTGTTCCAGGTATATGTTTTAATTGGTTAAGGTCAAATCTAATGTTTGATCTGTTTTGCTCCTCTGTTTTGTGCTTTTGATGTAGTGTGGAAAATTCGGTCAATATTCATGGTTTCATGTTTGGTAAGCTGTCCCTGTTCTCTATTGTTCACCTGGATTGGTGTATAGCATGGCCCATGTATAGGTTGTTCATTTTCTATTCTTTCGTTGCTTATACCTTATACTTTTAGTCAAATAAATCGGAACTGAGAGTTTTTTTTTGTTTTTTGTTGTCTTTGGTGTTTTTTGTTTGTTTTGTATGTCTTATAATGTTCTAAGAAGGCAATGTTGGGCTACTAGCCCCACTGTGCTGACACTGGGCGTGAGCTGCTTCTGTAGCTTTAATACAAGGAAGAATCAAAACAGGTCCTGTTCATCTTCAACCAGGAATCACATGCTCAGTAGTTATATATATATATATATATATATATATATATATATATATATATAAATATAAATTTCATACCCAGAACTTACTTTTCCAACATTATGTTTCTGTAATTAGTACTTAGATGATACGATACTTTTTTTAGGAGTAGCAATTTAATGTTAACTCGTACCTGATTCCAGAAATCTCAAGATAACTGCTCTGACTATAAAAATGTAATATACCTATTGTCTTTGCAGGTCAGTTGCCTGGATTACCTCCAACTGTTCCAGGAATGTTTAATATGTTTTCGTTGGGACCTGGGCAGCAGGTAATACATACACTGCCCCTTTTTTGTAAAGTTGTAAATCCTCTGCTATTCTCTAACCCTTATTTTGACTGCAGCTGCCAGCTCTACCCGTGATGCCTGTTCAGGCTATGACTCAACAGGTTGGTGCCTCCATTTTTTGACTACTTGCTTATTTGATCTTCTATAATTTGCATTGTTGTTTTAACCTCTGTATATTCAGGCTACTAGACATGCCAGGCGAGTATATGTTGGTGGGCTTCCGCCAACAGCTAATGAGCAGGTATTTCTTCAATTGTTGAGCTAAACAATATGATTGTCAGGCTTGCAATTTTGATTAACACAGGAATAGAGTACTGTGTTTAATTGTTTAGGCTACATTAAGGACTAAACTCTGTCCTTGTTCCGATGATTCATCATCAACTGGGCTTCTGGGCCCTCTCTTCTTTGTCTGCTATGTTTTCATTATTGAAACTGGAAAAGTCTGCAAATGAGCATTAATTTGTTTTAAGCTTGACTTTTCTAACTCTTGAGAATATGCTTCTGAAGTTTTTCATTTTCAGTCTGTGGCGACATTCTTCAGTCATGTGATGGAGGCAATTGGTGGAAACACAGCTGGCCCAGGTTAGCTTATACATATTTCAGCATTATAATCACTATCATCCTTCAGACTCTTAAAGTATTCCTTTTGATTGTTTTCTCAGGAGATGCTGTTGTAAATGTTTATATTAACCATGAGAAGAAATTTGCCTTTGTGGAGATGCGCTCTGTTGAAGAGGCAAGTAATGCCATGGCATTAGATGGCATTATTTTTGAGGTGAGTGATTCAATATTCGTGGAAATTTATTCTATAAAACTTGTCAAGTTTGTACCACCCAATGTTTTTCGCATTTCTTTGATTTACCTAATACTAATGTTAATAATATTTTTATAGTAAATCACTGATTATGTTGTAATTGATCTTCCACTTTCTCAGGGAGCTCCAGTTAAAGTACGAAGACCTAGTGATTACAACCCATCTTTAGCTGCTACCCTTGGTCCAAGTCAGCCTAATCAAAACCTAAACCTTGGGGCCGTTGGTTTGACCCCAGGATCTGCTGGTGGGCTTGAGGGCCCTGACCGCATTTTTGTGGGTGGCCTGCCCTATTATTTCACTGAGGCTCAGATTAGAGAGCTGCTGGAGTCTTTTGGTCCATTGCGTGGTTTTGATCTAGTTAAAGATAGAGAAACTGGCAACTCCAAGGGATATGCTTTTTGTGTCTATCAAGACCTGTCAGTCACGGATATAGCTTGTGCTGCTCTTAATGGGATTAAAATGGGAGACAAAACTCTTACTGTTAGACGGGCAAACCAGGGGGCCTCACAACCTAAGCCGGAACAAGAAAGTGTTTTGTTGCATGCACAGCAACAGATTGCTATGCAGGTAATGTATTGTTGGTATTTTTGTTTGAAATTTCTGATTTTCGGCCTGTTATTTTTTCGAATGGTGTTTCACACTTTGCTCTTTGGCGCAGAAGCTTATCTTGTCTGCACCTATTGCTGCCACTAGTAAGGTCCTGTGCCTAACAGATTTAGTGAATCCTGATGAGCTTAGGGATGATGAGGACTATGAAGATATTGTGGAAGACATGAGAGTGGAGTGTGGAAAATTTGGTATGTAAATGTTATCAATTGTTTGGTGATTTGTGTTTGTAATCAGATCTTTGTGATGTGGACTTTTTACTGTATTTGTGCAGGTAATTTGGTAAATATGGTGATTCCCCGCCCTGGTCCCAATGGTGAAATATTTCCTGGGGTTGGAAAGGTGTTTTTGGAGTACACCGATATTGAGAGTGCTTCAAAGGCTCGGCAAGGCCTCCATGGTAGAAAATTTGGTGGGAATCAGGTGGTGGCTGTCTTTTATCCCGAGAACAAGTTCTCTGAGGGCGATTATACGGGCTAAACTACTTCTGCAGTTGTGTTTTATCTTATTTCTCATTGTATCTCAGACCAAATGATACTGTTGCGTCTTTTGTGTACTCGGTACTACATTTAACCTAATTATTTTCTTTAGTTAAGCAAGTACTATTTTTTGTATTGTATTCAGTTTTTCGGCTACATCAAACTGAATAATTTCGTTTACAACAACATTTTATTATTAAGTATTAATAGCATTGTCCTGAGTTTGAAATAGTATTAGGTATTATTAACTGCAAACTGCATTAAAAGGATGCAACATTAAATAAAGCAGTATTTGAAGGATATTTGTAGGACAATGTTTTGTAATTCTCAATGTGTAAGAGCATCTCCAATGGTAAGAAAATAAGGAGTATTTTTTAAATTCCACATAATCACTTTTGGTAAAATCTAAGTAAGGAGCAATTACCTTAAATTTTACACATCATTAATTAATAACAATAAAATTAAACCTTCAAAATATGCCACATTAATTAGGTAGCGCTCCTTAAGTAAGGAGTAGTAACTAATAAGGAGTGCTCCTTAAAAATCAACAATGGTAAAAAATGAATAAGGAGCACTCCTTATTAAAAAAAGAAAAGTTGGTTTAAGGAGTTCCATTGGAATAGCTAAAGGGCATCTCCAATGACCAACTTTTCCTAATAAGGAGTGCTCCTTACAGTTAAACCTCGATAAATGAATAACCTCGCTAAATGAATAATTTTTCCCGGTCCCGACTTGTGCTAAGGGGCTAAATGAATAACCTCGCTAAATGCATTAATGAATAATTGTTTTAGAGTGGTGATACATGCAGGTCCATATAATAGTAATGCAGGTCCAGAATATAATATTTTGGATGCACTAGCACAATTCAGGGCCACATATTGTGTTTTTTAGACCTGCATATAGTAAATATGGATCTGAATGTATAATTTCTCTTGTTTTAAAATCCTTAAAGACCCTATGTAAATATAAATGAATAATTACCAAATTTCATAAAATATATATGTATTAAATTTTATTTTTTCAATCAATAATGTTCATACAATAAATCATTCCCTTACAAAAAAAAGTGTCTATATTTTTTTGATCTTTTTTTCCGGCCAAAATTCATCTCATCCTTGATTTTTCCTAGAGCAAACAAAATTTCGTGAATATTCTGCTCGTGTTGTAGACTCTAGATATTCCATACAATACGTACTATATATCTTATTAGTAGTTTTGAATACAATGCACATGTGTACATTTTTTTGACTGAGTACACATATATGCAATTCATGTAATACTATTGTCTAAATGAATATATTATTCATTTATCGATAAATGAATAACCTCGCTAAATGAATATTTTGATGATGGTCCCAAGAGTATTCATTTATCGAGATTTAACTGTATTTATTTTTTACCATTGTTGATTTTTAAGGAGCACTCCTTAATAGATAGCTACTCCTTACTTAAGGAGCGCTCCCTAATTAATGTGGACCATTTGGAAGGTTGGATGGGATCTTCTACGCAAACTATGATACGCAATCCGTGCGCAACATACCAAACGACATCGTCAGGTTGGTATGCATATAGTTTGAAGTAAATTATTTCCTCAGTCGACATCCATAAGCATATATTTACTGAAGTTATGTATGAAAGAAAACCGAACACCATGTCACTAATATACAGCAATGGCGAAAGGTTTTAGAATTTAAAGCTAACCATACTACAAAAGCCAATCAGAATAATTTAGATGCAAAAACTTTAAAATTCTGTAGTTTTATTAATTTTTCAAAATTAGTATAAATATTATAAGTTAGTATCTAAATTATCATTTCTTTAATAATAACTATTATTTTAATTTCATCAATTATATTACATACAAAATGTAGAATTCACTTTCATTTTCAACGACTCTATTAAAATAATTAAATTTATTTTATCATTATTAAAGTATAAATTTTAGTTAGAAACGATATTTACTCGTATTAATATATCTTAAATAAAAATATTATAAATATAAATACTCCTAAATCATATTAAAATATATAAATAGTAAAATTAAAATTAGATTCTAAATATTAAAATTACTAAGTGCGTGTATGGATGTCAAGCGAAAAAATAATTTACTTCAAAATACACGTATATCTGAGTGCGTCGTTTGTTATGTTGCGCACGGATTGCGCACCATAGTTTGCGTAGGGGATCTCATCCTGGAAGGTTTATTTTTGCCATTATTAATTAATGATATTTAATGATATAGTAAGAAAATAAGGAGTGCTTTTTAAATTCCACATCATCACTTTTGATAGAATTTAAATAAGGAGCATTCCCTAATTTAATGTGGATCATTTTGAAGGTTTATTTTGCCATTATTAATTAATGATATTTAATGATATAGTAAGAAAATAAGGAGTGCTTTTTAAATTCCAAATCATCACTTTTGATAGAATCTAAATAAGGAGCAAACTCAACAATGGTATGATTTTTAAATTCTACACATCATTAATTAATAATGACAAAAATAAACCTTCAAAATGGTCCATATTAAATTAGGGAGTGCTCCTTAAAGTAAGGAGTAGTTATCTATTAAGTAGTGCTCCTCAAAAATCAATAATGGTAAAAAATAAATAAGGAACACTCCTTATTAAGAAAAGTTGGTTTAAGGAGTTCCATTAGAGATGCCCTAAATGACGCTCTTCTATCCATTAAAAGCTTAAATTGCTTTAGAGCATGTTTGTGCTCGAGCTCGAACAAAATTTATGCATTTGTGATTGAGTTTGAACTCGTTTGAGCTCAACTCGAATGGTGTTTAGTTAGTTCGACCATAGTTCGTAAGTTTGATTAAATTCGGGTCGAGTTCGAGCTTGGTTCGTAATTTCAATCAAATTCTAGCTCGAGTGCGAGCTAACAATTATCAAATAATTAATTTATCTTTCTACTATGTATATATTAAATAGTGGAGAGTGGCGGCGTAAATATAAATATAAAAAAACACTGCCGCCCGAATCGTAATTCCAACACATAAAACGACGGTCAAGGTTGTGTTCCCCACCAAGCCCCGGCCGTACTTAACATAATTGATAATTTTGCTACTACAACCATTACGCATAGTTTCCAATATAAGGTATCTAACAAATTACCGTAATTACTAAAGTAAATCAAATGCATAGTTACCATGTAAACCAGATTTAAGGTATTTACCAGATTACCGTAATTACCAAATCAAACGGATAGTTACCATGTAAACCAGATCTAAGGTACTTAATTACCAAATTACCGTAATTACCAAATCAAACGCATAGTTACCATGTAAGCCAGATCTATGGTATTAACCAAATAATTATTCCTGGAAGTGACCGTCACTATATAGTGACGGATTTATATGCAAAGAAGTTTGAGACGGCGGTTTTTTTGCAATTTATGCAAATTGCATCAAATTGCATTAAACCCCATATATATTAGATTTTCCATATACTGTTTTCAATCACATGCACTTTCCGCTTCTACAGTTTTGAGGCGAAAACCCTGAACTCTTCGTCGCTTTCGGAATTTGGGGTTTTAAACTGGTAAGAACGTTTAATCCTTTTCGATTTTTTAATGTTTTGGATATTTGTTTTTGATTATCCCTATCTTTGTTGTAGATCGGGTTTTTTTTATCTCTCTTGCTAATTTGATGTTTGTGCGGATCGGAATCTATAGTCTCCGGCGTCGTAGATCCTAGCGCGGTCGTCTCCGGCGTTGTTCCTCCCGGCGCGGTTGACTCCGGCATTCTTCCTCCCGGCTCCGGAGCGGCGATAGGTCCCTCTGGTATGCTTCCCTGAAAAAATAGGGTTTAGCTGTGAAACTAAACCACTTTAGAGTGAATGCTTGTGCAACAGAAATATTGATGGCTTTAGTTTGTTGTCACCTGTTTCAGCTATACTGCCAGTACTCAAGTTTGAATTAGTAATTGATTGATGCATCTTCATTTTTGTGTAGAGAGGGTAGCTGTGTTTTTGGTACTGTAATTATAAAATGATTGTTTCTGGAATCCTCTCTTGGCTCTGTTATTGCTTGTTCGAAAAAATAAAGTAGTATGCTACATTGTTACATGTTATAGTGTGTATTTGCAGAAATATTTTTCTCTTAAAGAAGGTTTAGAAGGACAGAATCGTTATACTATTTGTCCTTTTTTAAACTACTTAAATTCATAGAAATAAGTGATTCGTTTTCATCCCGGCCTTCTATCTTGTGGTTTCCTGTCAATTGCTGTGGGTTAAAAGCATGCTTTAGTTGCACTATTGCCACTTGTTCCAGTTACAAGAGAAATTTACTGATTGCATTTAGAGTAGTTCTTGCCGGTTTATACTGGTTTTTTGATATCTGAGTAGCTGACTGGTCCCGGTTAGTTGAGAATTATATATTCATGCATTCAGGTGTTAGGTTTTTGTTAATGAGCAATGTGGTGTACTTTTTTGTGTTGTGATTTATCAGTTTTGTGTTTTTTGTAGGTTGTCCTAATTCTGAAGATGCAACATCAGATAATGATGATTTTGTTAGTAATGTAGTTTACAATGCTGTTCAGTATGCAAATGGATATGAAATAGAAGGCAAAGAGGAGCCAGCAAAGAAGCCAGAAGCCAACGAAGAAGCCGGTGAGGAAGCCAGCGAAGAAGCAAGATGAGATGTTGAAAGAGAAGGAGAAGTAACCTGAGAAGCTGAAAGAGGAGCCAGCAAAGAAGCCAACGAGGAAACCAGCGAAGAAGCAAGATGAGAAGCTGAAAGAGGAGGAGAAGCAACCTGAGAAGCTGAAAGAGAAGGAGAAGCAACCTAAGAAGCTGATGGAGAAGGAGGAGCAACCTGAGAAGCTGAAAGAGAAGGAGAAGCAACCTGAGAAGCTGAAAGAGAAAGGAGGAGATTCTTTTGCAATAAATAGCTGTTTTTTCATGTTTATAAGATTGTTTTATAGAGCATGCTTGTATTTCACACTTGAATGCTTGTTTTTTAGACTAAACAGGTTGTTTTATAGAACATGCTTGCATTTCACACTTAACAGGTTGTTTTTTTAGAGAATGCTTGCATTTCACAGTTAACATATTGTTTTTTAGAGAATACTTGCATTTCACAGTTAACATGTTGTTTTTTAGAGTGCATATATTTTGAAGCACAAAAAGATGGTTTTATAGAGCATGCTGGAATTTCATAGTTTAATGCTTGTTTTTTAGACCAAACATGTTGTTTTTTAGAACATGCTTGCATTTCACACTTAACATGGTGTTTTTTAGAGTGCATGTATTTTCAAGCAAAAACAATATATTGTTTTATAGAGCATCACACTTGAATGCTTGTTTTTTAGACTAAACAAGTTGTTTTTTAGAACATGCTTGCATTTCACACTTTACAGGTTGTTTTTTAGAGAATGCTTTCATTTCACAGTTAACATATTGTTTTTTAGAGAATGCTTGCATTTCACAGTTAACAGGTTTTTTTAGAGTGCATGTATTTTGAAGCAAAAAAATATTGTTTTATAGAGCATGCTTGAATTTCACACTTGAATGCTTGTTTTTTAGACCAAACAAGTTGTTTTTTAGAACATGCTTGCAATTCACACTTAGCAGGTTGTTTTTTAGAGAATGCTTGCATTTCACAGCTAACATGTTGTTTTTTAGAGTGCATGTATTTTGAAGCAAAAAAAGATGGTTTTATAGAGCATGCTTGAATTTCACACTTGAATGCTTGTTTTTAAGACCAACCATGTTGTTTTTTAGACCATGCTTGTATTTCACGCTTAACAGGTTTTTTTTAGAATAAAATGCTTGTTTTTTTGACTGTGTGGATATGTTTGCTAATGTCTATATTTTAGACTAAAATGCTTGTTTTCTAGACTGAGTGAACAGTGCGCGCGAGTGAATAGTGCGCGCGAGTGAATAGTGCATTTTTGTCAAAATTGCAAATAAGGACTTTCTTCCTTTCATATTCTAATATAGTCATTCGTCACTCAGGAGAACAACTCTTATCCAACTTACCGTAATTACCAAATTCAACACTGACTCCGCTATACTTACCCTAAACGCATAGTTTAATTTTGATTGAATTAATTACCAAATCAAATCATTACTTATATCAACAAAACCCCACCTTATATAATGTTGAATTAATCTAGAAATCAAATCAAATCAAATCAAATCATTCCTGCATATAGAACATTATATATAGTATATATTGTTTTCGTATATTAATTGCATAAATTTCCCTTATATATATATCGTACACTTTCAGTTTTGAGTATATATACCGGAATATTATCGCATTAAGGATATCAAAGTCGTCGCCATGTATCCTACGTTGTGAAGTTTTCGCTGGCGCCGTTGTGAAGTTTTCGTCGGCGCCATCGGGAAGTTTTCTACGTTACAACCAATAAGGTTATGCTGTGCAAGTTGAAAGAATGGAGGAACTTGCTTTCCGACAAGCGACTTCTCACATATTGGAAGATGCTAAGTTGAGAGTTTCGTCGGCTGAAACTGTTGCCATGGAGGCAGCATATCGAATGGAGGAACACATTAGGCATGCCTCTGAGGAGACCATAGTGTCCATAGTTGAACAGTCTAAAGATGATCTAGAGAAGGCATGCACTAGCTGTTGCAGAAACAACAAGTGATCAGTCGACCAAATCTATAGCTGTATTTGGAGATGACTTGAATCCACTTGATGAAGTAGTTCTTCTTCAATCGTAGAATCTGAAATTTCAACATGATATCAACAATCTGGAATCCACTGCTTTCCAATCATGACATTCATGCAGAAGCTGCAAATGGAATTAGAACACAGTCCCTAGATGGTATATATACAGGTCTTGAACTATAAGTCCAACTATTTGTAGTTACGATAGAACAGCCAAGCCCAAATTGAACAGACCTAGTGTATAACAAGCCCAACTGAATACTTGTAGTGTAGAATAGTTAAACAGTGATAATGTACAATAAGGCCAACTGAATGCTCGTAGTAGAGAACAGTTAGATCCAACTCAGTACGTGGTCTAGTGGAGTAAGGCATGATGCCACGAACTCGGAACTCCACGACCCAGGAATGTCGGACACGATCTCAACATTACCTCTATAAATAGAAGAGATTTGAGAAGAGAAAGATAAGTTCTCTAGTCTGAAAAATATACAGAACATTCATAATCTCTACTGACTTGATCGTCGGAGTTTCTATCCCTAGAAACCTCCGGGGACTTTTCTTGTAGGAAACGTTCAACATTTGAATCTGGAAGACATCCGTAGTCAAGGAGAAGGGAGGTCCCACTTCACTAGATTTCTTTTGGAGCAATATTGTCATTGTTTCTGAATCTTCTTATATTTGATGTTCTTTACCGTGCGTTCTACAATCATTGACGATCAAATATATGGAGAAAAATATTTATTTACCTACCTTAACAAATATTTGTAAATGCTTTCAAATATGGATTAATATAATTATTTGATTTAGGCGTTAATTGGGGAGATATTTGAGTGAATATTTAAATTCGCATTCATAATTTTTTTTAAAAAAAATTAAACCACCATTGGTGGTGGGTATTTTATTGGCTCCCCAAACCTATTAAACTAGCCAAAGCCATAAATGTTTTACAAAAGTGCCAGCTTAAAAGCTGACGAAGCTACTAAGCTTCCAAAAATGAATGAATATTCCTAACTATTCATTGCAACCACTTCATGGATTTTGTAGTATTCTTGCATTCAAAAACTCAGTTCGAGGAGCATTTTAGCAATCGAGTCAACAAAGACCGAAAGACAAGTTAACCACCCGAAAGGTTTTGAGGGCAAGAATAAATTCCATGTTAGTGATTGTTATATACAAAAAAGGAGATATTTCTGATCTTTAAAGTTCAAGCTTCTGTCCTTGACTGGCCTTGGTTTCTGATCCTTCTATTTGAAGTACTTTGGTGGCAATCCATGTGTGCCTCTTCCATCCTTCTACCTGAAAAAGATAGAGAAAAACAGCAGTACCAATCCTGGAAATATTACAAGTTGAATCTTAAGTTTGGAATTCCTAACTTATCTAGCTGGATCAAAGCTCTGAGTTTTCCAGGAATCACAGTGTGTGTCAGTTGTGTAGATATTTCCATTTCAAGACACATTTTTGCAATAAAATCAGCAACACAGTTCCTTTCTCTCAATATATGAGTGATCTGATGCTGCCAAATTTCCTTGTTTAAATCAAAACATTGTGAGTAAAGGTTCCATTCCATGGCTTCAGGATTTTTAATTCCCCTGACTGCAATCATACAGTCAGATTGAATTGTAAAAGTACTCAGATTCAAATCTCTACCAGTCTGATAGCCTAGGTTTATAGCATGTATCTCAGCATGAAGAGAGGATACATATCATGAAATGCATTGTCATATGAATGACATCTCCTAGACTATTTCTAACAATTATGCCAATACCAATCTTACCACTCAGAGAAAAAGCAGCATCTACATTTTTTAAATAACCACAATCAGGGGGCTGCCACTTGATTATTTTAACAGGTCTAGGCCTCTTTCTCCTGATGAAGGGGGCAAGTTCTATTTCAACAATAAAATGGTTTTTGATTGGGTTACCTATCAATGGGAAGGCTGTAAAAATTTTTGAGACCTGTCTTATGATTTCATGACGTAAAGTCTGAGTACTACAATTTATATTATCATATATTAGCTTATTTTTTCTAGTCCACAGAGTCCAGATTACCATCATTATGGTAATTCTGATGACTAAGTTATGTACCTTTGATAAGCCAACATATGATAAGTAAAATTGTATCCTCTGGCCAATTGTCCTGAAATTTCTGAGATTTATAGCCAATAATTTATGTATAAAGTCCCATATTTCTTGGTTGACCTGGCATGCATTAAAGTAGTGTTCTAGACTGTCTTGATTGCAGCACAGAGGGCATTTTGATGTTATATTAAAACCAAATCTAGTTAATATATCATCAAAAGGTAAGATTTTATTTTTGATCCTCCAGATTAAGTTTGAGATTTTTGGAGGAATTGGAGATTTCCATACCTGCTTCATGATGATGTTTTCTTCCTCTATTCTTCTGAGGCTGTTGTATGCTGCTTTGACTGAGAAGACTCCTGTCTTGGTGTTTTTCCATATTAGTCTATCCTCATGAGAATATTGTATCTGAGCTTCCTGTAAAATAACAACAATATTAGAGGGCAAGAAATTTTTAATTTGTGTCAGTAGCTGTGACTTATCCTGGATGAAGGAGGCCAAGGTTATGTCTGGGAAAGGTATATCTCTCTGATCTGGCCAGAGATAATACAATGGACCCCTCCCAGTCCAATTTGCATCCCAAAAGGAGCAGCTCCCCTTCCCATAACAGACTTTTGAATTTGAATTTGCATGTTCTGTAACACTACAAATTCTTTGCCAAGTGTGAGAGTTTTTATAGGTTACTGGCAATGACCACATATACTTGGTCCAAATTGTTTCATTTTTTTTGCAATTTCCACCACAACTTGCAGGAAAAAGCTTGCACAAAAGCATTGATGTCTCTGAAACCAAGGCCATTTTCCTTGGTTGGCACTGCCAGCCTTTGCCATCTCCTTCACACTTTTCTATGGCCATAGTCTGATTCTCCCCAGTAAAAATTTCTAGCCACCTTCTCCATTATTTTTATAACCATCTTGGGAGGCCTAAGTACTGAAAAATAGTGTACTGGAATAGCCATGAGCACATGCTTCACTAAAACCATCCTCCCTGCACTTGTAAGCCAACTATATTTCCATCCATTAGTAGCCTTTTCCATTTTTTCTATTAGTGGGAGGTAATGCTGTAACTTATTCCTTCCACTGAATATAGGTACTCCCAGGTACTGAAATGGCATCCTTCCTTTGGACATTCCCAAGCACCTCTTGATTAGTCTGTTTCTGTGCCTTGTAGAATCTGGATGAGTGTAAAATTCAGATTTTGAAAAATTCACTTTCTGTCCAGAGGCACTCTCATAAGCCATTAAAAATTCCTTGACTTCTTTTCAAGTTCCTTTTCTTGGAGCTAATGAACAAAGCTGTATCATCAGCATACATCAGGTGTGTGATTGGTTCAACTCCCCTGGGCATAATGAATCCCTGAATGTATTCTATGCTAACCAATTTTTTAAGACTCCTTGAGAAAGTCTCAGTTAAAAGGTTATAAAGGAATGGTGACATGAGGTCCCCCTGTTTAATACCCCTGGAAGATGGGAAGAAACCAGATGCCACTCCATTAATCAAGACTGAAAAATGGGCTGCTGATATGTTCTGGAGTACTATCTTGACAAAGGATCCATGAAAACCAAAATGTAATAGGATTGAATTGAGAAAGCACCATGAAACTCTGTCAAAAGCTTTCTGCATATCCAACTTCACTATAAAATTTTGATTTCTGTCATTCTTACACAGCAGTTTGGACATTTCTCTCATCTGAATGATGTTATCTGAGATGTCTCTGCCTTTGAGGAAGGCTGACTGTTCTTGTGAGATCAACTTTGACATAAATGGCTTTAGTCTCTCAGTTAATAGCTTGGAGTATACTTTATTTAGGAAGTTGGAGAGGCTTATAGGTCTGAACTCAGAGAAGGATGTTGGGTTTTGTTTTTTTGGGATCAAGGTAAGCAAAGTGCTAGCTATGGCTTTTGGGATATGTGCCCCTTCTAGAAACTCCTTTACAGAGTCCAGTAGGTCTTCTTTTATCAAATCCCATGAGTGTCTATAAAAGGAGCCAGAAAAACCATCTGCTCCAGGTGCACTGTCTATGCTCAGTTCAAAGACCACCTGTTTGACTTCATCAATAGTTGCTGTCCTCAGCAGGCTTAAGTTGTCTTCATCAGTTACCAACTTAGGCATCTGAGATGTGAAGTACTTTAGATATGTTCCAGCCTCTTCAGTCACTGGTTCATTCAGTAATTCCTGGGAAAAATGGATCCCTTCCTCTTTAATCCTTCCTGGATCTGAGGTCCACTGATTATCCCTGTATTTAATCTTACTGATTCTTGCCCTCCCAATCTTTTCTTTCACAGAATTGTAAAAGAATTTGGTACTGGCATCTCCTTCTTCGAGCCATATTATATTAGCCTTTTGTTTCCAGAATATATTCTCCTCTTTCATAGCTCTTGTTAGTAAGGCCTGTTCCTTATTTAGTTCAGTAAGATTCTCTTCGCTTCCAGAGTGTTGGAAAATCTCTTCAAGTTCAGCCACTTTTCCTTCTGCCTCTAACAGATTTTGGTGAACATTACCAAAACTCTCTCTGTTCCATTTTTTTAGAGCCACTTTCAGCCTTTTGAGCTTTTATATACCATGTTCTGCATCCCTTGATGAGTACTTGGTTGGCTCCAGTTTTCCTTTACTAGGTCTGCATAATCTTCTCTACCTAACCACATTTGTTGAAACCTGAATGGCTTGGGTACACACTCACTGGCATCTTGTATTGATAGAAGTAAGGGGTTGTGGTCAGATGAGGTTCTATTAAGGACCTGTATGGAACTATGGGGGAACATGTGTATCCAATTTAGGTTGGTGAGCCCTATATCTAATTTTTGGAGTAACAAATCTGGCCTTGCCCTTTTGTTAGTCCAAGTGAACCTATTTCCTACAGTGTTAATCTTCTGGAGGGCTAAAGATTCTATCAACTTGTTAAAATCTAAAATACTACCTATGGGTGGCTTAGTTCTCCCTCTCCTCTCACTTAAAGCAGCCACTGTATTAAAGTCTCCCACATAGATTGTGGGGGCTTGTGGCAGAGTTCTCAGATCATTCCAAAGGTTGACCCTCAACCTTTTAAAGACCTTTGCATAAATAAAAAATGAGTTCCAATTTGTCAGAGTAGATAGATCAGTAACAGTTGTACACACACTAATTGATCAGTTTGGGAAATGACATCAATTTTAAATTTTTTATTCCATAGCAACCAAATTTTAGCATGCTCAGCAGGAAAAGAGTTTTGAAAATGTAGCACATGTTGTAAAGTTGTTATCATGTCATTATCATGCATTGGTTCAATAATACATAATATAGAAATATTATGCATCACTACCAGTCTTTGTAATCTATCTATGGAGGTCCCTATACCTCTAATGTTCCATATCATGATATTTCCTGTGATTTTGTGACTAATCATTAAACAAAATATTTTATTTTTTGTTTTTGCCTCAACAGCCTATTTACACTACCTGAATTATTGCTTTTTGTTTTTTTCTTAGTCTCCTGAGAGACATATTCCTTTGTGATAATACTATCAGATATATGCATATCTTTATCTACATCATTGGAAACATACATCTCAGTCTCATACATCACAAACACTTCAGTTAACTCTGGACAGTCCATATGAGACTTACCTGTGTTACCTGTTTTGGTCTGAGCTATCTGAGGAGATATTGTCTGGCTTTCTTTGTCCTTATTGAAAGATGGCTTTTGACTTGCCATTATATTGGTGTCTTCTTCCTCATCACTGCTATCAGAATCCTGCAAGATAGAGAAAGCATTGGAGGTTTCCTAAGGTGAGTGGTAAGGTATCATATCAGTGCTTGTATTTCTATTTCTAATCTTAAGAGAGCTCTTAAAAGTTGAGACATGAATGTCATCTAGTGAGTAAAAGGATACTGAGGATGGCTTGGCATTGGGAATTGATTGACTTGATAGAAGCACAAAAGTGGTGTTCATTGGTTGCTTATCCCTACTATCTTGAACCTGCTGATCATGGTAGATAACCAATTCCTTGCTTCCCTTTGACTGTTCCTGCTCCAGAAATCCATTTTCCTTCTCCTTTGAGGTGAGGCCAGAAGCACCAGACTCCGATTTCTTGCTTGCATCCCCCCTCTTCCTCCAAGTCTTTTTGAGCTCTGGATGCAGATGTATACAAGCTGCCTCCTTATGGCCAATCTTGTTACAACCCTTGCAGTATGATGGCAGATAATGATACTCTATTGGGCATTCCTTGTAGCTGTCGGTCCTCCCAATAGGAATGGATGAGATCCTCTCCTCTTTCAAATCTAACTCAACACACATCCTAATCACCGAAGGTCGTGTGACCCCGTTTGTTGCTGCATTAATTTAAATAAAGTTGCCCAGTTGACTGGCTACATCTTGAATGAGGGAATGATTATAGTAGTAGATTGGTACCTCCTTCACTGATACCCAAACTGGCACAACAGATGATTCGAGATCTGGATTGAAATCTTGCGTCCATTTTAGTCATTGTAGCGCCTGCAATCATCCAGTATGACTGGATCCAGAACTTCTGGTAATCTTCTGGGTCTTTGAAGCGGATGAGTATGTGCCTGTAGTCCAGCAGAACGACCTGAAACTGCGATTTGAAGCCAATCTGTTTGAACGCTGCTTGTATGTTGTCCATCGGCGGCTTTCCCCTACTGAACTTCCCTATGAGAGCATTTTCGTAGTGTGCCGCTAAGATATTGACTGAATTTGGATCGTATAAGCAGGCAGATCTGCCATTTAGTTTGGTGATTGTTGGTCTTATTTCTGGATTTGTGGAAAGGAATGTGAAAAGGGGCTGGTTTTTGTTTGCTAAAGCATCAAGGAAAGATTTTCCGGCGGTTGTTCCACAGCGGAGCGGTGGCGTCGCCGCCATGAAAGAGTCGTTTTTAGCCGTTTTCAGTGGGGAAAAGTGACGTTATTGGCGAGAAAAGGGTGCTTTTGCATAATTTGGGGGCGCGTGAGAAACAGTTTTGTAGAGAGAAGGTAGAGCACAATTTTAGAGAGAGAAAGCTGGTTGGAATTTAATTTGATGCATTCATAAATTAGTGGTGCTAGCTGTATTATCACTTTCGTTTAAATGATTTATGATCAAAATAGAGATCCACCAAAAATTTTGTTGGCTATTTTATTCCGAAAGATCATTTCCATTTTTGAAGTCTGTACGTATTAGGTGATATAAAGATGAGATTAACCAAGGGTTTGTAATTATCTTATCAGATTATAGTTGTCATCTCCTATTATCTTAGACCAAGCCTCAACAATTACTCTAAAACAATCTTTATAATAGAGAACTAAATTCCAAAAACTCCATAATTATTTTACCCTTATCCAACAGATACTCTATTTTACCATTCCATGAATTTATTGCCATATATATTAATAGCTATATTTAATTCTATTTGAAACTTCCAAGAACACACAATTAGAGCATGTTTGTTTGAACTTATTTCTTACTGATCTGAACGAAATTATATTGAACTAAATTGCACTGAAATTTATGTTTTGAAAAATAGAATCAGAATGTCTAAATTTACTTGAATTTGACCAAATTATATTTTACTGAACTGAACTGAACTGAATTGAATTGAATTAGACTGAACTGCTCTACTTATAAGCTCCAACAAACAGGGTGTTAATTATATTTGCAAGTTTATGACTTTAATATTTTTATGTGTGTGAAGATGTGAATGATTATGAAAGTATATGATAAAAAAGGAAAGAAAAAGTAGTAATCAATGATGACAAACTCTCTTGAAAGTCCGACTTTCCTAAATGTTGTGGAACCACTATGCATTTAAACTCGAATGATACATTTTTATGTTGAAACATTGATCATTTTAAATTAAACATATGTTAAAACATATTTTAATGCAAAAATTCAAGAAATTTCATATAAAATTTAAAATATTTTAAGTTATAAAATTTACAGTTCAACTTAAAAAGTGCACGGTATAAGTTAAAATGTATAAAGATTTTCATGGAAAGTCTGGAAAGTTGGGAGTTCTCGAGACTTTCTCATCAATGATTTCATTAAATTTTGGAGTATGAAAGCCTTTTCAATCTTCCAATTTTAACATATCTCTATTTTAGAAAGATGAGATAGAATAGCTGTTGGAAGCCATAATATAGCTAAAAGTAACAAATTTAACTAAAAAAATTATTATAAAGTAACTGTTGGGCATGCTCTTATGGACATGGATCGGAGATTATAGTTTTTTGAAATTCTAAAATTAGAGGTAATGTGATCAATTTGTTATAAGTTGTGGACAAATATGTTCAAATTAGCTAATATTCGACAATTATAGGGGGTGTTTGGTGATTAGCTGTTAGCTGTTAGCTGATAACTGATATTGTATTAGCTGTTTTGACTAGCTGCTTGCATTAGATGATTTGACTAGCTGATTGTATATAAAGTGTTTGGTAAAATTAGCGAATCACTAATAGCTGTTTCGTTAATCAATCATGTAAAATGACATAAAAGGAAATAACACATTTTATATTGCTAATAATAACTTTATAAATAGTATTTCTCAATCATAAAAGTAGCATATAATTTTTTAAAGATTACTAATAATAAAATGATTATTATAATACTAGTCAAATGATTTTTATTATATCTACACATTCATGAAATTTTAAAATATTTGATTGGTTTCTAGTTAATATCACACTATTAAAAAATGATATACAACAAAACAAAATTTAATTGCGTACATGTTTCTTGATAATTGATAGACAAGTATGTTTATTTTGAATAAAAATAAAAAATGGTAGAAATGAATTGATTGTAGCTAGATTAATTCTTGTGTCAAAAGAAAATAGTTGGATTAATTACAAAATATATTTTAGTAAGGATTAATTCATCCTTAAGGTAAGGGAAAAGTGTGAGGAAAAAAGAAAGGTAAGAAAAGGAAAAATGAAAAACAAATGTGGGGACTAAAATGTATTTTAGGTAATAAGAGCAATAGGTTAATTGAAAATGCTCCTTTTTGCAGCGTTTTGAAAAGGCTCTTTTTAGTACCAATCAGCTAATTTAAAAAGCTCTTCACCAAACACCAAAATTAGCTTATCCAACTTGGTCAAACAGCTAATGAATGCAAATCAGCTAATTTTGTTCCAATCAGCTCTCCACCAAACACCCTCTTAGAATATATGTTACAATCGATTACAATGCAGATTTGCAAATCAGGGTAAATCCAGGAAAATCCTAAACAAAAATATACTACAACCTAATTAAAAATACTCCATAAATTAAATGGAATATCAATAAATTAAACATAATATATAATAATTTATACATAATTTATACGATAGATAATATATTTATGATCTCAAATTAACCATGCATTATCACAATCCAATTCTATTATTATTTTAATTAATTAATTCCTTTTGTCATGAATATATATTATATTTACCATATATATATACGTGTGTGTGTTCATATATTCTTATTATTTGAAATTGTTTTACTTAATTATTTCGCTTAATTTATTAAGAGTGGTGATACATGCAGGTCCATGTTTATTAATGCAGGTCCAAAATATAGTATTTTGGATGCACTAGCACAATTCAGGGCCACATATTATGTTTTTCAGACCTGCATTTAGTAAACATGGATCTGCATATATAATTTCTCTTTATTAATTTAGGAAAAAATGAAAAACCTAATTTTAGGGGAGGAAGTCGAAGATTTTATGATAAATGAGAATGATTCATCCAAAATCATCAAGATCGGGAAAAATATACCCCCAAAACAAAAGGAAGAAGTAAAATCTAACTAACCTGATGAAGTATTACATCTAGTGAGAAAACGCTCAAACACTTTGTATAGGAGTCTTGAAATTATCAATGACTGCAAGTCTGCAACCTTCGTTTGTCATTGTGATATGATCACAAGATGTGAATGTATGTATCAGAAAAGTCAAATTTGGCACCAAACAACCGCTTATTATTTTTTCACATTCCTTAGAGAATTAAGAAACTAACAATATTGATAATAATCATAGAGCTTGCGAACACTTGTTAGGAGACATAACTGTTAGCTATTTTAGCATAACATACTCACGCTAGCAATAACTTTTAAAATATAATAATAAAATTAATTAAAAAAACATAAATGTTCAGATGAACAGTTAAACAAGGTGCGAACAGTATAAAAATTTTAAAAAAATTAAAAATTTTATAAAATAATTAAAAATAAAAACGCTAACAGTTGTAAAACAACTAACAGTCAAGAAATACAAACAATCAAAAATTCTACTAGTCAAAATTTCCAACGTGTAGAAAAAAATCGCTAATAGTTGTAAAACAACTAACATTCAAGAAATGCAAACAATAAAAAATGCTAACAGTCAAAATTGCTAACGGTGTAAACAAAAACCACTAAAAGTCAAGAATTGCTAACAATCAAAGATTCTAACAGTTATACATGCTAAAAGAGTTAAATAAAAACCACTTAACAGTCATGAAGCTAAGAATCATAGATGCTAACAATGTTAAAAAAACACAAAAAAAAAACAAAAAACACATAGTGAACGAACAATGACTAGCCAAATAGCAACGTACAGTTGCGAACGCCAAAGAAGCAATGAATAGTTGCTAAGGCAAAGGCTCGAACAACAAACAATCCTTTTAGGATCCTACCAACTGAACGAAAACCAAAAAGCAACGAATAGTTGCTAAGAAAAAAAAATACTCGAATAGTTTGAGTTTACAAACAACTCATGTTGTTCTCTTGCAACTGGTCGAACATTTGCAAGCGGTTGAGCACGTGCATACCAATGAACAGTGGTACATGTGGTGGCAATCAAATGACAAAATATCATGAATACAACACTCAAATATAGAGTAACAAAACCGAAACATTTTCTTTTTGGAAACATCCAAAAATTAATGACCGGTAAAACGACGAACATGGGGAAAATCACCCAATAAGAGCAAAGCTCAAAAAATAATGTCAAAGCGAAAAAATTTTGGCTGGGCAACACTTGAGAAAGGTGGCCACAAATTACAAATGGAGCATCATCAGGACTAACACCACCTCAGAAACAACTTGATGTTCACACCCAGAATGGAATCCAAGTTGTAGCTCAAAACAATCCCAGTCCAGATGAGGGCCTGTCCAAGGATGTGAGCCGATATCCTTTCACCACAATAGTTAGCAAGAGCCCCCGACCACAGTTGAATATCCTACTTTGATTTCAATTGAGGTGACTGAGCCTATAAATCTTTTTAATGGACTCACTAAACCTTCTTCTATCCCATTTTACTACTTTGATGACCTACAAATTAGTAATTTGAAGGAATGGAAATTAAAACAAAGGCTCATGCAAAACCAGTTAATTGTCCCTTACAAGCCAATCCAGATATCAAATTCCTTTCAGGTGTTACAGGAACAACAAGATGATTGCTATGAATATGAAGAGGCACAAAGTGAGCCTGACTGGAGAACAAATGACCTGGAAATTGAAAAATCCCCATGTATACCACTTAGTATTTCACCTTTAAGCACAATTGAAAATATCGTGCATAGTGAAAAATCAGAATTAAGTGGTAGAAGGAAGAGACAAACATTCACTGGGGGTATCACACTGGATAAGTGGCTGAAAACCTCAATAAAAATTTAAAATATTTCTAATGATGTATAAAATCTTAGGAAACATTTTAGTTTGGAATGTTAGAGGGTACTCAAAAGTTATGGATAGACTGAAAACCCTAATTGTCTCACATAAAATTGACATTGTCTGTTTGATTGAGCCTTGGCATGATAAAACTAATATAGTCAATTTACAATTTCAACTCAATTTTCAAAATACCATATGCGCCAGAGATGCAAAAATATGGCTTCTTTGGAATTCAAATTTTAATGTCTGTATTACCTCCCAATCTGATCAGTATGCACTAACCTCAGTTTCTGAAAATATGTCTAACATTTCCTGGAGCTGTGTGTTTGTTTATGCTTAGACTACCAAAATCCTGAGAAGGGAACTATGGGCTGACTTAGAAGCTCTACCAAAATCCCTCTCAATTTACATTGGGGATTTTAATACAGTTACTTCTGTAACTGAGAGAAGGGGTAAAAAGAGACCCCCACTAGGGAGTATAAGAGAGTTCAACTCATGTTTTAACAATTTGGGGCTGTTAGAAATTCCCACAGCGGGGAACCATTTCACTTGGACTAACAACATGAGGAAAGATGATCTGTTGCTCCAAAGACTTGATAGAGGTCTTTGTGATGCTGACTGGCATGATCTCTTCCCTCATTCCTCCATACAGATCCCAAGCAAATTGGGTTCAGATCACAACCCCTTAGTATCGTCTATTCAGAGCTGTGATATACAAGTCCCAAAGCCCTTTAGGTTCCAGCACATGTGGACACACAGGGGGGGTTTTATGGCACTGGTTTAGTCTAGTTGGGAGCCAATGTTAGGAGAGGGGAATGTCCAGAATGGTAGCCAAATTGAAGAGGCTGAAAATTGTATTGAGGCAATGGAATAAAAATCTCAAGGAGGCTGAGCACAAGGTGGCTCAGCTGGAGATAGCCTATCAGAACACTGGGGAGGACAGGGAGCTGATAGAACTGAATTTACACAGAGCACTCCTCACAAGATCACACCAGGAACTTATTGCATTCTGGAAACAGAAAGCTAAGTTGAGGTGGCTAGGGGATGGGGATGCTAACACTCAATACTTTCATCACTCAGTCAAGGAGAGAAGATGTAAGAGCCAAATTAATAAGATTAAAAATAGCCAAGGTGTTTGGACTTCTGAACCAAACAAGATTCAGGAAGAAGGTGTATTATTCTTCCAGAATTTGCTATACTCTGAGGAGTCTGACATAACAGGTCAGTACTTGGAGCATTTGAAGAACTACATTCCCAAACTGGTGACTGATGATGACAATGAACTGCTGCTCAGACCTTTAGAGATGGAAGAGCTAAAGTATGCAGTCTTTGACCTAAATAAGGAAGCTGCACCAGGTGCAGATGGCTATTCTGGATTTTTTTTTCACACACTGCTGGGATCTAATCAAACTAGATCTAATGGAAGCAGCCACTGAATTCCTTGAAGATTCTATACAGCCAAGGGCCATCACTACCACATGGTTGGCTTTGATCCCTAAAGTACCAACCCCTAGTCATTTCAAGGACTTCAGACCTATAAGCCTATCCAATTTCATCAATAAGGTTTTCTCCAAGCTAATTATGGAGAGATTTAAACCTCTAATTCCCAAGCTACTGTCACTTGAGCAAACAGCATTCCAAACTGGGAGTAATATAGTTGATAATACTCTTCAGATGCAAGAAATGTTAAGGCTTTTGCACAAGAACCCTCACCATCAAAATATTATAGTAAAGCTGGACATGGAGAAAGCATTTGATAGGGTATCTTGGACTTTTCTCAACACTGTTTTGCTTGAATTTGGTTTCCATGGCAAAATAGTGAAGGTGAATAACCAAAATATGTCATCTGCTTGGTTCTCAGTACTCATCAATGGTATTGCAATTGGTTTTTTCAAATCCAATAGAGGGATCAAGCAAGGGGACCCCTCATCACCTTTCTTGTATAATCTGGTAACAGAGGAATTTTCTAGAGGCATGAAGCACTTACTGGACATACAATTCTTGCAGGGGTTTAGAATGCCTAGAGGTATGAACCAGGTGTCACACCTCATGTATGCTGATGACACAACCATATTTCTACATGCTGGGAGAAGAAATCTGAAAAGAAAAATTAAATTTCTCAAAGCATATGAGGCAGTTTTAGGGCAGAAAGTGAACTACAATAAGTCTGAGTATTATGTTCACCCCCAGGTTCCAACAATCATGACAAGAATGATCAGAGCTGTAACAGGTATGAAGGCTGGATCACTCCCTTTCAAGTATCTAGGAGTTCCAGTTTTTACAGGCAGAAACAAGATTGTCTCTTACCATCCAATGCTGGAAAGACTGGACAAGCTCATCAACAACTGGAAGAATAGATGGTTAACAATGGCAGGGAAGCTAATTTTGATTAACCATGTCTTCCTTTCAATTCCAATCCTAATGATATCAGTTTTGGAACCCCCAAAGGCAGTGATAAAAAGAATGGAAGTCATGGCAGCAAAATTCTTATGGGGGGAATCTGATTTTGGTCAGAGGAAAATATGGAGAAGTTGGGCAAAAATGGCTCTACCTACTCAAGAGAATGGAATTGGATTCAGGGACATCAGAGCCCTTGTCAAGGCATTTTTCTGCAAACTATGGTGGAAATTGCAGAAGAATGATACCATTTGGTCAGCTTTTTTATGGTCACTACCAAAGTCATACAGAACCTCCCACACTTGGAGAAGAATCTGTTCTGTTACTGAGATAGCTAACATAAATTCACAGGTTATAATAGGTAAGGGGAACTCCCCTTTCTGGAATGCTAATTGGACAGGGCATGGGGCCCTATTCTATATGATTGACTCATCTGGTGATTTGCCTTTCTCTGATATATAACTGTGGCTGATTTTTGTGAAAAAAAGAATCACTATCTAACACTCTTGGAGCCTCTCTTAGCTACCAGTGTACTGAATTTCTTACAGGGCTTCACAATTCAGCACACCCATGATGACACTCTAATATGGAAGCTTGCACAGGATGGCCAATTCACTATGAAGTCAGCCTATAAGTCTCTCAGGAGATCAAACAATCAAGATCCAACAATTCATAAGGTATGGTCTCAGAAAACTCCACCAAAAATTTATGTCTTTATTTGGAGGCTTTACAACAAGTTGTTGCCTTTTGATGATGTTCTGAGTGGCATGGGATTTAACCTCCCTTCTAAATGTATTCTCTGCAACCACTCAGACACCCTGGATCATTTTTTTAATGAGTGCACTTTTAATATGTCTATGCTGGATTTTCTACACTATAAGTTGCACATCCCAGTCCCTTCCTTCCAGTCTGCTAAGCACATGATATCATACTATTTAGAGCACAAAGGAAGGTCTAAGACACACACAATAGTTCAGTCAATAGCTTTGTGTACCATGCTATGGAACTTGTGGACCTGTAGAAACAGGATCATTTTTGATGACATCAAAACTGAAGGTGCTGTCTTGGTTCAGAACTGCTTGAAACAAACATTCATATATTTTTCAGTTTCCCCACCTTTTGGATCAATTGAAAAACACAGAGACCTCCTTAACATTGGTTTGATCCCCTACCTAAAAAGAAAGAGACCAAAGCGTGTTAAGGTTGTCAGATGGGTGCCTCCAGCAATAGGTTTGAAAATAAACATTGATGCCTCATTTGTAGATGGTCTTGCTAGAATAGGGTAGTAGTTAGGGATGTCAACAGTGTTGTTGTTTCTATGCATCTGAAATGTGTACAGGCTACATCCCCATTACATGCAGAACTTATTGCTATTCAACTAGGATTTGCAGTGGGAACTTCTCTGTCAACCCACTTTGAGCTGGAATCTGATTGCCTTAGTGCAATCAGAGGGATTAAAAACCCCTTCCAATCTCAATGGGAAATATTTAGCAAGTTCCATGATTTACATGCCTTAGGTGCTCACTTATGTATTAAGCATGTAGTTAGAGAGTGTAATGGTGTAGCTGACTTCTTATCTAGAAAAGCACTCTCTCTTTTCTTTACTGGCCAATTCTTACTATCAGATGCTCCTCCTGTACTGTTGGGATTTCTTGCAACAGATGCAATGGGAATTCCCAATCTGAGGTCCACTTGAATTACTTACTGCTCCCTTGATTACATTCAGGTACAGAAGACCCATAGCTTTTTTAAGCTATGGAGGAACCCGATGAAGAAACATGCTGTTGTATGGTATAACCAAGGAAGCATGCCCACTCAGTTTTATGATTTGAAGCTGCAATACTTGGAGTGACAGCAATACTGTTCTTACGTGTTGTATTATTAGTCACAATCCCATTTTATTTTTGAAGTGAAGCTTGATACAAAATCTTGACCACCTTATTCCAATTGGCTAAATTGTGTTTCGTTTAACGATTCGCTAAAATGCTCGTTGGTTCATAAGTAGTCAAGATTTTGCTTTTGGTATCAAGCCTCATATCACATTCTTCTTACCATGTCTGTAAGGCAACATTTGTATAATAACCCTATGACCTCTTTGGTCCTCTTTTCGGTTTAGTGAGCCCAATAAATTCACTCCACCATGGTGTGGTTTAAATTAAATAAAATTCAAAAACTCCATAATTATTTTGCCTCCATCAAACAGCTGCTCTATTTTACCATTTCATGAATTTATTGCCATACATAAAAATTTCTATATTTAGTTCTATCTGAAACTTCCAAGAGAACACAATTAGGGCATGTTTGTTTGAACTTATTTACTGATAAGTCCATGGTTCGTATTCGGGGCTCATTCATACTCGGACCAGGGCCCGAGAAGGGTCGTGGGCTCGAGATACGCGGAGGGTGGATCCACAGGTCCATCAATCCTAATCCTTATAAGGAATGCGTATATTATGAATGTTCTACAAGGAATATACATCTTCTCAAATATGGTAATACAACTATCCTAAACATGGTAACACAACCATGTCCGAAATACACTTCTATTATACATGGTAATACAACCTCTATTCCCATAAGAGTTGTATTCATACCATAAATACATATCTTGGTGATCTACGGATTGTAGCCATATAAATACCCTAAAGGTTTGATAGACCTCTCATCTAATCTCATACTTTATACTTTACGCCTCAAGAAAATATACTGACTTGAGCGTCGGAGTGTCCATCCCCGGGACACCCGGGGCCTTTGTCTTGCAGATCAGTTCGAGAGCCTGGTTCGTCGTCGAAGTGTTGGTGTCCGACATACATCAATTTGGCACGCCCAGTCACACTCATTGACGACGTCACCGAACCTTATTTCCGATCTGGTCTAGCGCACTTGAAGAAGCAACTTCCCCGACAACATGTCCGATACCGAGCAACCCAGACGAAGCGCCCGTGTGCTAGGGCAAAATCCAGAGGAGAATCCAGAAGCGAAGCAACCCCCTCAAGGACATGGACGCGGTCGAGGGCGCGGACAACCTAGAAGATCTCGGGCACACTCTGCCTCAGAGCCATCACCAAACTCTAATCTGGGTACCGGAAACTCCAACGTTCCGATATCCATCAACCCAAATCCTGTTGGGATAACACCACCATTCTCTGGTCCAAATTCTGGGATATTTGGAACACCTCCTGGATCAAATCCCATCGTATCCAGGATACCAGCATCTGGCTCCAATTCTGCTGCATCCAGAACCCCACCTCTTGAAATAAACCCTGTTGGATCTGAAGTACCAAACTCAGGTCAAAGGGTTTTCACCCAAAACAACGTGAATTACAGCGCGAACGTTAATAATTCAGATGGCTTGGATCAGGAAAATAGGTTGGGGTATAGTAGATCCAACTCGATTTTTTCTCCAGAAGGAAGAGCGCAAAGAGATCGACAAATTCTTGAGGATAGACATAAAGAAGGAGAATCTGTGATAGAACATTACCATAGATACATGAATCTTGCCACGAGACGTTATGATCAAGATGAAATCCTTTTAGTAAACCTGTACCGGATGATGGTAGGTAATAACACTCCGAGGAAGAAGAAGAAGAAGAAGGATGGCTCCCACAACAATAACAACCAGGGTGGCGGAAACAACAATCCTCAAGATTCTCCCCCACCCCCGTCTAATGGAGCCAACTGAGTCATCAATAGCATTAATGGCTATACCAGAGAAGCAATTTCCCTAACTAAGCTGAAGGATAGTGTGCGGACCCTACCACATACCAAGCTGGTCAACAAGAGTCTCCACTCCGAAGAAGCTATTACTTTCTCAGATATGGATGACATACCAAATCAGATGCCTCATTCCGATCCTCTCATAATATCGGTAACCATACAAGATTCTTTGGTAACAAGAGTCTTCATAGACAACGGGAGTGGGGTAGAAGTAATGTTTCAGGATTGCTTCCAGAAGTTAGGATTTACCAAGGGAGACCTCAAACCTACGGGTCCGATCTCGGGGTTTACCGGAAATCCCGTAACACCTCTTGGAGAAATCACACTCCCGGTCACAGTAGCAGATGGGATGAGGAGCCTGACCCTCTACCGCACATTTGTGGTAGTCAACACACACCTTTCAACATTATCCTTGGCAGACCTTGGATGTGCCAAGCTAAAGCCATATGGTCTCCCTACCATCTGATGCTGAAGTTTTCAACACCACAAGGAGTAGTTTCAATCAAAGGAGACCAAGAAATGGCGCATTTCTGTATGATCACGGCTATACATGACACCAGAAAAGTGAGTAACATCTCGGCCAACAACACCGTCTTAGGAGATTTGGTTCCTAACCCTGATCTCGAACAATCTATGGTGTTTTACTCTGAGGAAGATGACAGTTATGTGTCAAAAGATCCTCCAACTCCAGGGGTAGAAGTGCTAAAATTTTTACTAACCAGCCCTGAGGAAAATGACCATCTCTATGTTTCTCATTTCGATTTCCAAGCCACCAATAATGAAGCAGAATGTGAAGCCATCATCACCGGCTTAAAATTGGCTAAAGACCTGGAAGTCAGAAACCTTAAGGTCTTCAATGACCCACAGATTGCAATTCAGCAGGTCAAAAGCGAATTCAAAAATCGAGAGTACAATCTTCAGAAATACCTCGATATGGTTAAACCTCTCCTAAATCAACTCCGACATTATGAGCTGAATCATATCCCCCGAGAAGAATCGCTAATGAAAACGCTGGCGAAGAGAAGTTGCAAAGAAGATAGCATTATGGCTACTGGCATCTCGGACACATGGATGAACTCCGACATTGAATATCTTCAAACGGGTACCTTTCCCGAGGACAAGCACCTGTCATGGAAGATCCGAGTTAAAACTCCGAAATACGTCGTCCACGATAGCATCTTATACAAGAAAGGATATCTCTGACCTTTGTTTAAGTATGTTGGGTCTTCTGACGCTGAACACTTAGTACAAGGAACACATGAAAGAGTCTACGGTAGCTATCAAGGTCCACGTACTGTTATTCGAAAGCTCCTGCAGAAGAGTTATTTTTGGCCTATGATGATACAAGGTGCCAAAAGATATATCGATTCTTGTCATCAGTGTCAAAGATCTGCTAATAGGGTCCATGTGCCACAGGACAATATGATACGAGAATCCTGGCCATTTATATAATGGGTCATAAACCTCATCGGACCTCTACATACGGCCATTAGTAACCTCAAATACCTCATTGTGACTATTGAGTATTCCTCAAAATGAAAAGAAGCTGAAGCATTGACCAACATAACTGGCAAGACAATTATTAGTTTTTATGGGAAAGATATAATGTGTCGCTATGGCATTCCGAGATACATAGCAACCAATAATGGAGCACAATTTGCTAATGATCCCTTCAAGAAAGGGTACCAGGAGTATAGCATACACCAGCAGCTCGCCTCAATATATAATCTAGAAGCTAGCGGCCAAGTAGAAGCAACGAACCGAGCCTTGGTATGCGACATCAACAAGCGCCTCGAAGGAGCTAAAGGAAACTGGATTAAAGAATTACCAAACATGATCTGGACCCATAGAACCACACCAGCTACAACAACAGGAGAGACTCCTTATAGCTTAAACTATGGGTCCGAAGCGATCATCCCCATGGAGATTGGGGTCCCCTCTGTCCATACTTCTCAGCCAGATGATGAAGATGGCAAGGCCAACGAAGAAAACCTTTGTCTCGACCTTGAACTCCAAGAGGAGAAGAGAGCAAATGCTACTATCTACAAGGCCAAGGTGAAGGAAAGATTCAAGCGCTACCATGATAGAAGAGTCCGCTTGGCCACTTTTGTTAAAGGGACCTTGTCATAAGGTTAAATGAGAAAAGCAAGAAAAAAGTGGAAGGGAAGCTAGCCCCGAACTGGGAAGGTCCATATCGAGTCCTAGAATCCCATCCAGGGGGAAGCTACCTCTTGGAAACCATGAAGGGGGAACCTATACCACGAATATGGAATGTGATTAACTTACGAAAGTATCATGGAAGATTAAAAACTCAAGGGAGAGCCTCACAAAGGTTCGAGACTATCAAGAACGTCCGAGAAGCCTCATCAAGATCCGAGACAAGTATACTCTAGCACAAACGGGTACTCAAACTCAAACCCACTATTTACTTTACTTCTACTCTTAAAGTTATAAACTTAGATTGAAGTCATGATATTTTTATACCTATCCTTATAATAAGCAATCTTTAAATTACTTTTCTAAAAAGAGGATTGTTGTCTTAAGTATAACATTGATTGCTGTTCAAAACAATATACTTTATAAAATATATGATTGGTCAACTTATAAGTTGTTTGGATCCAATATTCAAATACCAATCGTTTTGAATAAAAGAGATAGGTTCGAGATAAAGTACTTCAAAAAAGTGCTTGATTGAGGTCTATAGACCAAAAGGGCAGACGTGCTCGAGAGGAGAAACATAAAGAGGAGAAACCTCAAAAACAAAAGTTGAGGTTCATATCAAAGGTGTTATTACATCAGAATATGATACTTCTAAAAAAGTCCCTCAAAAGGGCCCACATAGAGGAAAAACCTCGAACACAAATAGTTCATATCAAAGGTGTTATTACATCAGAATATGATACTTCTAAACAAGACCCTCAAAAAGGGCACATAAGAGGCTAAACCTCGAACCTAAAAAGGACATATCAAAGGTGTTATAACATCAGAATATGGTACTTTTAAATATACTCAATAGAGTTTCCTAGGACTTCACCAGAAGTGACACTGGAGAGATGGGCTATTGTCAACTTTTCTGTACGCTGTGACATTAAAGGCCTTGACAAAATATGCCCGAGGAAGAAACCCAACAACATCGAGTACGCAGAGTGTTCATCATGGACAACTGCGAAGACCTGATCCCGGAGTATCTCAGCTTGGCATGAGCTCCTTTCCAGTAAATCATGAGACCGAGGTTCATATGCAAAGAATTTCAGGCTTTGAAGCTGACGAGGAGATGCCGAGACTAATCCTCCTTATTAATGGAAGAACTAGAAATCACCTCTTCAAGAGTAGGCAATGCATGATACTTAGCTCTAATAAGCCTTAGTAAATCTCCTTATGTTACTATCTTCTCGGAGGGATCCAATACATCCAAAAACTCGGCCCCAGGGATCCAGCGTTTAGCAGTCAGAGCAGAGAGCTTATCAGCAGCATCATGATGAGAGAAGATTTCCTTCATCATCTCCACCTCTTTCTCGGATTGACATAGATGCAAGACGCCACCCAAGATCCCATGCAGTTCAGAGGAATGGAATAAATCTCCATACTCCTCCCTTTGGTTCTGAAACTCAGGACTACAAGCAAGGAAAGCACTCCAAAGCTTTAGAAGTCGTTTAGGCTCCTCTAAATCCTTCTCCTCGGGTTGATTTTGCAACAACTCCTCGACAATATCTCGATAAGTCCCCAGCTCTTTCTCTTGAGACATCTTTGCCGACAGCAGATCCATATTCTCGGCTCCAACTGGTTCACCCTAGTTTCCAGTTGAGGCAAATCCAATGGAGTTTGAATGGGGAAAGCTAGCGCAACAGACTTAGCAGTCACAGACGAGAGGGCAGCCTCCATTTTCACCTTCTTTGCCTTGAAGGACCGGCACTTGACATGTAATTCCATCACGGAATCAGACAAGTGACGGATCACATCATTAGCTCGAGGCCCTACCGTGAACAGATCCGCCATCAGCTGCGAAATAAAAGGAATATTAAAACCTGGCATTCAAGACATCTATGCAGTATGATAAGAAAGATAAATACCTCAGAAACGAAGGGATACTTCTTAGAAGACTTCCGAGAAGCCTGACCATCCTCTTCCTCTGGTAGCTCAGATAGTACTTTAACTTCTTCAGAGAAGCATCTTCAGAGTCCACCAACTCAAGGTCAGATTCATCATCTTTGGAGGACTCCTCCACCACCGGTTCCATCTCCTCGGACTGTACTTCCTCGGATTCCTCTGCTTCCTCATCCATGGCCCGGAGTGTAGCCTTCCCTTGCTTGATCTTTTTCTTCGGAGGCGATGCTGTATATATATAAAGATAAACCTCAGCATATGACACAAGAAAAACATATTATATGAAAACAGTATATAACTTGAAGAGTTACCTGAAGTAGACCGACTAGAAGAAGATTCACCATAATTCCGAAGAGACTTTCTCGGACCCCCTTTCCTGGCCTTCTTCTTTCTTCCCTGGATTTTATCAGGGAGGGCCCAATTCCGACCAGGCTTCAAAAAGCTGGAGGTAGATTTCGACTGAGGAACATCCAACAGGTACGCGTTAGTGACACTGGGCCACTGCCATACAGAGCCATGTGCGCCCAGAACAAAATCCTTTCTCTGAAGGGTAATGTCCTCCTTCCAGAGCTCCCCGATGATGCCTTTTAAGTGATTAGGGATGATGAAACCTCTGTCACGAGCTATAGCGTCCTTCGGATGGGGATGCAAATCAGGGACCTCGTACTTGATTTAATCGAAAGTGAAACGGTCTGCCTCCCACACACCACTGTTATCAGGAAACGTGATGGGTTTCCTCTTCCTTGGAGTGAAGGTAATGTATTCATAAGAATCAAAAGAGAATAACGTATACAGACTCCTGAATAAATCCAGGCTTGGATCGTAGTTCTTTCGAGCACACCAGGAAATCACCGCCATGATCAACACTACCACATTGGTATTTGGCTAGGATGCAGTTGATGATGCTGCAGGAATTCATGGAATAAAGGGGGAAAGGGAAAACTTATCCCTTGCTGTAAAAACCTCCCATAAAGTACCCCTCGAGTGGGGCTCACCAGATCTTTAATGGGAACTTCTCCATCCTCGAGCTTCAAGCCAGCCTCAAGAGGATATGACAGCCTGCAGGACTGCAGACACCTTAGCGTCCTTTCGTCAACCACTTTGGTGACGTCATTCACATCATCGGTGGCCGGAAACCGTTTATCAACTTGGTGCTCCGCATTAGGGTCCATCTCTGACCCAGAGGCACCATCATTTGCCACTATAGTTACCACCTGCAGCGGTGAAGTAACGGTAACTTCCATCAGCTCCCTAGACTCGACTTCCAGGAACAAGGTGCTCAAGTCACGATTAGCTGGGGCTCTGTTTCCAACAACATTCTCTACATTGCCAGGGGGAACGTTGGAATTTGTGGAAGACATGGCAATATAGAGAATGGGGGGAAGAGAATATATGAGGAAAAGAAGACAAATTTTAAGAAAATTTCTTTGGAAATTTGAAACGCAGAGATGAAGATTGATGATAAACACAAGGAAAAATTACTTGGTTATATAGACAGTAATTAACACACATTAAGTGGAGTAATTACCTCAACTCGCGAAACGATGCAGGCAATTGGAAGGTTGGTCTTCCTCACCGCTAGAAGGTACAATGATTCAAGACCACGTGTCAATCTCCTCAGAATTCAAGAAGGCAGATTCAGATCCAACCATCCACGTGTCCTGATGGAATACGAAGAAACTTGAAGCTAGATATTCAGAAGGGTAAGCCCGAGAAGAGAGTCCCCGAAGGACACACCGAGCTTAGCACCTCGAGTTATTGGTCTTCCCTCGAGAAGCAAGCCTCTCCTTCAACCTTCGAGATGGAGTACTCTATATTCTGAAGATCTACCTTGGGGCTACTGATAAGTCCATGGTTCGTTTCGGGTCTCATTCATACTCGGATCAGGGCCCGAGAAGGGTCGTGGGCTCGAGATACGCGGAGGGTGGATCCACAGGCCCATCAATCCTAATCCTTATAAGAAATACGTATAGTATGAATGTTCTACAAGGAATATACATCTTCTCAAAGATGGTATACAGCTATCCTAAACATGGTAACACAACCATGTCCGAAATACACTTCTATTATACATGGTAATACAACCTCTATTCCCATAAGAGTTGTATTTATACCATAAATACATATCTTGGTGATCTACGGATTGTAGCCATATAAATACCCTAAAGGTTTGGTAGACCTCTCATCTAATCTCATACTTCATACTTTACGCCTTAAGCAAATATACTGACTTGAGCGTCAGAGTGTCTATCCCCGGGACACCCGGGGCCATTGTCTTGCAGATCAATTCGCGAGCCTGGTTCGTCGTCGAAGTGTTGGTGTCCGGCATACATCATTTACTAATATGAACTTAACTAAACTGAACTAAAATATAAGTTTTGAAAAATAGAATAGAAATGTCTAAATTTATTTGAATTGGATCAAATTATATTTTACTGAACCGAATTGAATTCAATTGAATTGAACTGAATTGAATGAGACTGAACTACTCTACTTATAAGCTCCAGCAAACAGAACCTTAATTTTATTTGTAAGTTTATGATTTTAATATTTTTATGTGTGTGAAGATGTGAATCATTAAGAAAGTATATGATAAAATAAGAAAGAAAAAGTAGTAAACAATGATATCATTAAATTTTAGAGTATGAAAGAGGTATAGCCCATATGCCTTTTCAATCTTGCAATTTTACCATATCTCTATTTTGGAGTATGGGATAAAGCATCTGTTGGAAGCAATAATATAGTCAAAAATGGTAAATTTAGGTAAAAACTCTATTATAGAGTAATTGTTGGGCATGCTCTAAGCATCTCTTCGGCCGTTTATTCGCCTTTTTAAACAATGTAAAATTTGAGTTCACTAAAACCACTAGATACCCAACTTCAAGCTTCTATTCCGTGAAAGTTCTCCGGTTTCGCAGCGTCCACAACACCATGCAGTCGTTGTATCAGGTTCCTGAATTAAAGATGCCATCTATTGCACCGGTGACGTTCAATCTGTTATAGCAGGCCCAAACCAGTCCACGGGAAATCGAAAAACAAATGCTTTGTCGATTTGTCGTCAGCTCGGCATAAGGGGCAAAATAGCGGATTTGCTCTTAAATTAACACCAGTCGGCAATGAGTCTGGGATAAATCTCCATGCAAAGTGTTTTGCCCTTTAAATTACTTCAAACTCCCAAAATCTGCTCCAAAACTTCATCTCTTCATCTAGCGGTGTCTAGTGATGCTAACGCCTGTCGATCTCAACTTCCCTTAGCATATCATATGAGGTCTTGATCGAGTACTTCCCGGAATAGGTGTGATGCCACCACCAATGGTTGGGTTCAGGCTAGTTGGTTAGCTTACAAGTAAGAATCTTCGCCACATCATTTTTTTGGGTGTAGATAGTGATTCAACTTCTCCGTGTTCCACCAATGTTTGTCCCGATCCATCAAATCTGCCAAAAAATTAATGTTACTCGGTAGTCGGTACTGGGTCGGGATCACGAATTCTGAAGTTTTCAGGTGATGGAATCCACAGGTCATAGCAAACCCTCGTGTTCACTCCCGATCACATCTGTAATAACTATCAATAGATCTACTGTTATTTTACGTCTAATTTTGTGTTCACTTAACTGTGACGAGCATGTTTAAACATGGTAAAATTAAAGACAAAAACACACCGAATTGTTTACGCAGTTCGGTGATAAAAACACCTACATCTGCGAGGCCTTGCCCGGTCTAGAAATCATTCACTAGATAACTAATATAGTGTACAAAGCTCCTCACTTCTACCTATCTATGATTACCTCTAGTAGTGAACTTGGAGCATTCCTCACTTGCCGGTCAACGTCAAGCTCCTCACCCAACTTTCTGATGACTACCTCTCCCGAAAATATTATGGCCGTGGTTCTAGACTTGCCGATGAACAAGATCCAGTTGCGATTGATTGCTGAACTGCGACTGCTCCACCCGAAAGTATCATTGACAAGATTTTTGATCTTTTATTCCGTAGTTGATTTCGCAACCTTAGTTCTTCTTTTATAGCGCATGTTGTACCTTCAATCGCGTACAACCCTAATCTATTCTTTCTATAACTGAATATTACAATTTCTAATTACAAAATAGAAAAAAGAAATAGAGTAGATCTCTTTCCAATTCTAAAACCATGCCTAACTAATTCTTCCATAATAATTATGTAGGCAATATTTAATCTTCCATACTTGAATTGGACGAGAATAGATGACTTGGATTCTTCTGTATATAATCTTCAATAACCAAAAATAAATCAATCTTCCATAACAATGTAATCCAATTCGGTACAAAGATTCCAAATCCGTAAATAACTTTCCCGAGCATGTTATAATATGCTTCCATTCTTCACAAAATGCCAACTTAAAAGTATGGACTTTACAACATTTGTTTCCTTACTCGTTTTTTTGATTACCTCCACTCCCTTAAATATGCTTTTCCATGCCCGTGAGATAATATTCGAAAGATAGACTCCACTATTGTCCAGCCTGGATAGTAATTTTCCGCAAATATTTGCGAAACTAATGTGTGTGGTTCAGTAAGAAGACACCATGCTTGCTTCCCAAATAGAACTAAGTTTGTTGCATTTTAATCACTGAAACCCAATCGTCCATTCTCTTTTCCCAATTTTCAATTTCGGCCATCTAACCCAATGTATCTTCCCCGGGTCTTTGGATCTCCCCACCAAAAAACTCTTTAGCATCCATTCTATGTCTTCAAGAACCTGGCCTGGAACCTCAAAGCAGCTCATTGAGTAGTACGGAATGGCCTGGACCGCCGATTTGATTGAAACTTCCTTCCTTGCATTTGAGAGATTCATTTATGTCCACCTATCGATTCTCTACCTAACCTTCTTCTTTAGAGCACCTGCAGTGGTACAACTCACATTTGGACTACTCATCCCACTATATTCCTCCAAAAGCCTCATATTTTTGTTTTTGCCTACAGTGGTACAGCCTGTCGTATCATCAAAATCCATACACATCATTCTTTTTATCCATGTCATTTTAAATACACATTATTATTTTGATGTTTTAAATAAATACTAAACTCCGATAAATACTACTTGTTAATATAATAATTGATCCAAAAAAGTTAGTTCATATTATAAAATTAATTTCACTTTAATAAAAACCTCAAAATATAATTTATTCATGTACAAATTTTTAGAGTAAAAATATATGGAGTTCACAAACAATAAACGCTATTGTGTCAGTCAAACAATTGATAAATAACGCAATCATTAAAATTGTAGTTTGGTAATATTATAAATTATGTGTGAGTAATTTACTCTATTATGTACATGATTAAATCATGTTTGAGGAATTAATAGTAAAAGAGGGACATAAATTGATATTCCAACGGGTTTCACATGCCATATGACACATTGTAGTTGGAGAGAATGGTGTTGAGTTGGAAAATATGGGGCTGGGGATGTTAAGCCCCAACACCAACGAAAAGCCCTCAGAATATGAAAAGCCTCCCCAACAGCTCCCCAACAGCCCTCATTGTGGCTTTTCTGTACCCAAAAGTTCATTGAAAAGCCTCCACTGCAGGTGCACTTAGGGGTTGAAAGACTTTATTCTTATTCTAATCCACTTTTGAAGGTAATACCAAATATGTGCCATGAGACTCAACTTCTAAGAGCACCTGCAGTGGTACAACTCACATTTGGGCTACTCATCCCACTATCTTCCTCCAAAAGCCTCATATTTTTGCTTTTGCCTACAGTGGTACAACTTGTCATATCATCAAAATCCATACACATCATTCTTTTTATCCATGTCATTTTAAATACACATTATTATTTTGATGTTTTAAATAAATAATAAACTCCGATAAATACTACTTGTTAAAATAATAATTGATCCAAAAAAGTTAGTTCATATTATAAAATTAATTTCACTTTAATAAAAACCTCAAAATATAATTTATTCATGTACAAATTTTTAGAGTAAAAATATATGGAGTTCACAAACAATAAACGCTATTGTGTCAAACAATTGATAAATAACGCAATCATTAAAATTGTAGTTGGGTAATATAATAAATTATGTGTGAGTAATTTACTCTATTATGTACATGATTAAATCATGTTTGAGGAATTAATAGTACAAGAGGGAGATAAATTGATTTTCCAATGGGTTCCACATGCCATATGGCACATTGTAGTTGGAGAGAATGGTGTTGAGTTGGAAAATATGGGGCTGGGGATGTTAAGCCCCAACACCAACGAAAAGCCCTCAGAATATGAAAAGCCTCCCCAACAGCTCCCCAACAGCCCTCATTGTGGCTTTTCTGTACCCAAAAGTTCATTGAAAAGTCTCCACTACAGGTGCCCTAACACATTGAGTAGAGCGCATATACTAATTCTAGTTTCTGAGTTTATCTTGTGTCTTGAAATGCTTTCGTAAACATAAATAGCCCACATGTGTTCTTCGCTTCGGATTTACTTGCCTCACCGAACAACAAAGTATCATCAGCAAGTAGATTGAATGTTAATCTAGCGGTTTGTGTCTAGTACTACACCAAGGGGAAGGGGAGGGGTGAAATTTTTACTCAATTTTTATTAGGGGTTCATTTGAGCTATTATCATTTTTTTATAGAAAAAATCGCCAGCAAAGATAAGATGTGTCAGTTTCGGTCCATAAGTTGTTGCCCCGATCCCCTTAAACTTCAAAAAATGTGAGTAATTATTAAAATACTGTTTAACTCTATATATTGAGTTATCAAATTAAGTTCAGGTGAATGGTTGTCAAATTTATTTCACTCCATTTCAATGTACAAATAATTTCAGCTAAGTTTGATGAATTTAAACTTGTTTCAGTTCAATAATCAATTTAACTCATTTTAAAAATAATTACAGGAGAACAAAGTTTTCTATGCTTCATACAGTAATAAGGATTTTTATATAAAGTTTGAGCCACCTATGAAATCCAATTGCAGATGGGTTTTTTATTATTTTTAAACCTAGTTTCACAAAACGACATGTGCTATGTGTGTAGTTTCATCACACTGTGTATATATATATCCCTTTGGAAGATGTTGGGTCTGAGTTGTATATAAAGCCTTGAAAACTTTAGCTAGCTCTGTATTCTGTGAAGAAGAAGAAAGAATCCCAAATGGCAACTCTCATAGACATACTCTCAAACCTTCCACTCTTCCTCATTCTCATCCCTCTTTTCATCTATTGTTGGGATTACTATCACCGTCCAACAAGAGCTCACAAAAACAAGAGCTCCATACCAACAAATTGGCCTGTTGTGGGGATGTTACCAGCAGCCATCCACAATTATTTCCGCATTCATGACTATTGGACTGAGGTCCTGTTTGAAAGCGGCGGTACCTTTAATTTTAAGGGCCCTTGGTTTTCTAACTCTGACCTGGTCTTCACCTGCGACCCTGAAAATTTTCAATACATCCTCAGCAAAAACTTTGCAAACTTTCCCAAAGGCCCCGACTTTCGAAAGATGGTCGATTTCTTAGGAGAGCATGGCATCTTCAACAGCGACTTTGAGCTGTGGAGAACTCACAGGGAAGTTAACGTCCATGTAATGCGCCTCCCTGAATTTCAGAAAAATTTGCAGGATATACTTGGCGAGAAATTAGGTCAAGGCATGCTCCCAGTGCTCCAAAACCTTGCCAGCAGATCCATGGAGGTGGATTTGGATGATATCTTTCAGAGGTTCACTTTTGATGTCTTCACGTCTCTACTCCTCGGCGTCGATCCGGAAACCCTCTCTATCGACCTGCCAGGTTTGCCAGCGATACATTTCGCTTTTCTGGACTTGGAGAAGGCGGTGGTGCAGAGGCACGTTTTGCCCGAGTGGATGTGGAGGCTGCAAAAATGGGTCGGCTTTGGGTTGGAGAGGAAGCTCCAAGATGGCATCGTCCTTATCGATCAGTACATATATCCATTGGTGGAGGAGTATTTAGCAGCAGGCAGTAAACCAGTGAGTGATAAATTCAGCAGCTTAACTTGCTTCGTTAAAGCTTACAAAGAAAAAAGCTCGACCTCGAATTCCACCATTTTCAACAGCTCCACCATCACAAAGTCATTCGTTAGAGACGTAGTTTTAAGTTTATTACTCGGGGGGAAAGACACGACTGCCACATCCATCTCCTGGCTCTTCTTCTTACTAGCTAAAAATCCACGCACCCAAGATAAGATTGTCCAAGAGATAAAAGACGTGTTAGATGATCATGAGTGGGGTCAGATGATTAGCAACTTGAATGAGTACTCGCCCAGACTAATCTATCTCCACGGTGCAATATGCGAAGCTCTGCGGCTTTACCCGCCGGTTGCACTCCAGCACAAGGCACCAGTAAAACCAGATGTTCTTCCCAGTGGCGTCGGTGTGAACGCCAACACTAAACTGGTGCTGTCGTTCTACTCGACGGGACGAATGGAGTCGGTGTGGGGGAAAGATTGCTTGGAGTTCAAACCGGAGAGATGGATAACCGAGCATGGAAGAGTAAGGCACGAACCTTCGTTCAAGCTGCCCGCGTTTAATGCAGGACCCAGGATCTGTGTTGGCAAGGACATCACTTTGGTTGTCATAAAGATGGTTGCGGTTTCCGTCCTCTGCAACTACCATATAGAGCTTGTTCAAGGCCATCCCGTCCAGCCAAGCGAATCGGTTGTTATACATATGAAGCATGGTTTGAAGGTTAAACTGCGCAAAATAATCTGATTTATAACCCACAACCATATACATGCATTTATTTGTTAAGCGACACCTGTTTTTATTATTCACACAATGTGCAAAACGGTCCAAACTTTCTGAATATACGTAATACGTACGTAATTTATCGCAACTTCGTATATAGTTTGACAACAACGTGATTTCATCTTCTGAGAAATGCGGGAATATTACACAAATGGTTTTTAACACAACAAATGCAACCATTACAAGTATAAATATGTCTTCAAACATTTAATTTTAACTTTCAGACAAGCAAACGATCGGTGAACCTTGCATATATAACTTTGTTGGAGACTTAATTCAGTTCAGATAATAATTTGTTATATTGAGATATGATTTGACTTTGATAAATACTCCCTCCGTCCCAACCAAAATGTCTTACTTTCTATTTTGGAATGTCCCAACCAAAGAATCTTACTTTCAATATTTCCTCATTTGGCAAAAAAAATAGAGTATATTATCCATTTTACCCTTAATGAATCTCTATACATTTTTTGAATCACATACTTATTGGGGTTAAAATAGTCTTTTATCATTTTTTTTGCCATGTGTCCTACTTCCACATCATTTTTCTTAAAAACTGAGCCTCCGTCCCCGCGGACACTTTGGTTGGGACGGAGGGAGTAATAATAATATATAGATAATAAGATGATGTAGGGCAGCTAATGTCAAGAATGGAAGAGGAGATTGATCGACGCAAGCGTCCGCCATGATAATAATCCAAGATGGAAAAGAATTCCGTTCCTAGCAAGGAAAAGGAATACTTTACCTTTTCAAGTTTAGATACACGTTTTAATAATTCCGTTTTAGTTTTGAGTTAGGATTACTTTTACGCATTGTCTTAGTATTTATAGGGATTTTGTATTCATTAATTAATAGCTTTCAATTATCAATAATATATAATTTCAAGAGTGTTATCTCTTATTTGGTGGATTCCAATAACAATCGGACAAGGAGGCAGCGTCGGCAACTCCTTACTAATTCAGATTCGTGCTGGCGGATCTTTACTGATATCTCAACCTTATCAAGTGGTATCAGAGCGTGGTTTTCTCCCGTTCTTTATCGTTGATTAAGATGGGAGATCAACAGTTTGTGACTCAAGCAAACTTCGAAAAATGGGCTGAGGAGTTCGCCTCAACCATGGATACAAAGTTTGAGGCGTTACATCTGGAAATTGAAAAACTCAAACTGAAGAAGGAAGGAGAAGAAACCTTTCCCAAGAAATCAAATCAGAAAAATTTTCGACACAATAAAAAGTCATCTGAAGCGGAAGATGACGAAAGGTCTATAAAAAAAGAAAATGGGGAGCATAGTCGAAAGGATTATGATGACACATATTCCAACCGTGGTAGCCATCAGCATAAATCTGAGTACCGCTCATCTGATTACCGTATGAAGGTGGATATCCCAAAGTTCTATGGAACAATGGATGTAGAAACATTTTTCGATTGGCAAATTGAAGTCGATAGGTGTTTTGAAGTCATGGAGATTCCAGAACACAAGCAAGTTAAGATGGTGGCACTTCAACTAAAGGACTCTGCAGGTTTATGGTGGGATAATTTGGTGGTAGAAAGGCGTACAAAGTACAAGCCTCCAATCCGATCGTGGAAACAGATGAAAGAATATATGATTGATCGATTTCTTCCTGCAGACTATGAGCAAACTTTGTATAGATTATACATTGAGTGTGAACAAGGGAGAAAAACGGTTGAGAATATACAACTGCGTTTATGCGCTACAGTGAACGCAACGATCTTCAAGAGAAAGAGAGCCAAAAAGCGGCCCGATACATTAGTGGTTTGAATGCATCCATACAAGAAAAGATTGGATTGCAAACAGTGTGGACTGTGAAAGAAGCTTCTGCTTTAGCTATGAGAGCAGAAGCGATGGCAAAATCTACTCGTTCTAATTTTATCTCATACCGCAAATTGACCTCACAAGGAAATGTCGATCCAACAATAGCAAGAGACAACCCGAAACCAAAAGATTCCAGACAAGCAGCTAGCAGTAGCAATAATGGAACTCGGCAGAATAGAATATTCGTACAGAGACCACCAAATCCATATGCTAAACCACGTGGGGATACATGTTATCGTTGTGGTTATCTCTTATTTGGTGGATTCCAATAACAATCGGACAAGGAGGCAGCGTCGGCAACTCCTTACTAATTCAGATTCGTGCTGGCGGATCTTTACTGATATCTCAACCTTATCATAAGAATAGACTCTTCTATATGAAAGCGCAAGTAATATAAGAGAACAATTACAATATTTATAGAGCCAGTGTAATATAACTTACTACATAACAATGTAATATATATAAATATATTTATTCTCAATATAATACTTAGACTAAATATATTTATTTTCTATTCTTAATCTCAATATAATTTAGTTACATTATATTGATTATATATCATTCAGTTTAACTCAATTTGATTTTTAGATAGATTTGAGTATCCGAAACCCAAAGTCTTACCCATGTAGTTTTAAAAGTTTCAATTCAAAATATGAATAGTAGACATCAAACTTTGCGCTTTTTGTTTTTCAATTTTCCCAACCCTATTCATGGCTAGAGTTTTAAAAGTTAAAGTTAATGATGGCTTACAGAAAGCAGTTTTGGATGTTATCTAAATTCGTTCGTAAGTAGTTTATATGGGAGAAACGTGGTCCATAGTACATAATCCGGCGAAAGCTTACAATTGTATCACCAAAACTAAGAGACGTTGAATGCCTAACGTCAATTGATAAAATCACGTAACAAACATTGAACAGGAAAGCGACGGTCACATGGAGTTCGATTTGAAGCTGTTGATAATGATGAAGAACACACATGATGCATGTAACTCGGATATTCGTACATCAAAGTTGTAAAATTGGGTGAAAAGAATTCCATAAACTAAATAAAATGAGAATCCATACACAGGAATTATAAATGAGCATCCAAATAAAATGAACTAAAGCTAAGTTTGTAAATTTATCATCAATCTCTGAGTTTTCGGTAAAACTAATCTAAATAAACTTATGAATTAATAAATCACTTTATAAACTAATGAGTTATATGTACCAAATTTAGTGAATTTGATGCCAAACTCATAACTAAAATAGATACGGAATTTCTATTCGAAGGTTTTGTTTTACTAATGCAGTCTGTATTTTGATTGAAAGTGACAAGATTGTCCTTATTGATTTATCTTGCTCAAATTTTATCCACTTGATCAAGGATGTATTAGTCTTTCATGGAGGAAAAGTAAAATACGACCTGCAAATAACATTGCCCTAAAGCAGGACTTCTATACGTAGTTCGTATTTTACTTATTTGCGGTCCGTATTTTTTTAAAATAATTATATATACAATGATTCTAATATATAACTTATTTGCAAGTGTGTGCAATAGAAATAATATATATGATGTATATGTCCGATATACATAATTATTGACCATATCATATATATCGAAGACGTATTTTTATTTTGGACTGCAAAACAAGCAACATACGGACTGCGTATATCATGCCCCTTTATTTGTTATGACCCGCAACTAATTTAAATGTTCAGATCTGCGAGATTTCCATAATACTTTATAAAATTGCACTTAGGTCCCTCTGTTCCATTTTTATAATTTTTACTACTAATACTAGGTGATCCACACCACGCTACACATGGTGTTGGCATGTGTATTTTAATATATATAAAATTGTTATATAAAATTTTTTTGACGGTACTTTATTGTTTTGTGAAATTGTGCAATCTTATTTTAGTTATAAATTTTATATATATTTAAAATACAAATAACTATACTTAATTCAAAAGAAATATTTTGTGAATTTCTAGGCAGTTTTTCTGTTATGGGCAGGGACACGGGCAGGGAAAACACAAAACTTGCGCACAGGACATTGAAGAAACGAAGAAGAAGATGCAATATGAAACGCCGTCGTTTTAAAATATTGATATAGTAAAATACCAAAATTGACCCTGCGACCATCAGGCTTCATTGGGCAGTTCTACGTTTGTTTTGATTACTCACGGTCCTATCATAAGTTTATGATAAGACCATCCTATCCAAGACTTTGTATAGTTTTAATATTTCATTTAGTTTTATGTTAGGATTTCTCATAAGAATTAGTCCCAATATGTATAGGGATTTTGTATTCATTATCAATAATATATATTTTTCAAGACTTATCTCTTATTTGGAGGATTTCAGCAAAGCCGGACAAGTAGGCAGTGCCATGACTATATACAAATTCTTGAGATTCGTACTTGCGAAATTTATGCATATATTTCCAACTGCGTTAAGTGGTATTCAGAGCGTGATATTCTTCCATTCTCATTATTTGACTCATGATGGGAGACCAACGTGTGACCAAGATAGACTTTAACAAGTAGGGTGTTGAATTAGCCTCAACCCTTGAAAACGTCAATTTCAAGATAAACGTATTTAATGATGATTTTCATAATAAGAAAGTAATTCCACTTCTCTATGGAGGAGAAGAAGAATTTATGGATTGGGAGATTGAAGTTGATAGGTTCTTCAATATGTATGATATTGTTGAAGACAAACAAGCAAAACAAGTGGCCATAAAGGATGAAAGGTAAAATTGATGTATGGTGGGAACGTCTTTCTTTCGCCAGGCAAGCACTTAACAAGGCACCAATTAGAACTTGGAAAAAGATGAAGCGGTATATGCGAGATAAATTTCTACCTTATAACTATGAACAAACCCTTTTCTATAGAAAGAAATAGGCTGGAGACAGGGTCGGGTTTGTTTCTTGGTAAAGAAGAAGAGATATTAACTGAGAGAGTGGAATTTGGATTGCAGAAAATTTTATTATTGCCACTAGTACAAAGACCGTCATTAAAGTCACAAATTAAAGGCGTTTGAGCATATTTGTTTTCGCCACTAAAAGAACGCAAAAAGTTGGAAATGACCATGAATAAGGCGGAATTGAATGTGCCTTGAGAAAATATGATGTTCAAGGCGTTTAAATTGTGTACGCCTTGGAGTAGATTGAATGTTGCGAACTCGTTACATAATTTGTTCACAAGACATGAGATGTTACGAGTTCACAACACAATTGTTTTTAGTGTTACAATTGTGACGACATCGTAACTAGTTATCATTTGATTTATGGTAATTGTCGAATGCAAGTGTGATATCGCAACATGTGTTCCGTTAGAATATTAGAAGTTCTGTTGTTGTTACGAAATCGCAATAGAGTACGCATGATTAGTTATAGATGGTTACGATATTGCTTTAATTGCCGCTCCGTTTGTTTTTGAAGATGTGCTTGATCTAAGTGTGTGTCGATAGTCGTAGCGAGATCGTAACATATATTGACAACCAATCGAAAAGCTAGCGATTTCGTAAGCAAGTTCGTAGCGAATTGATGCTACGTAATTTTGTGAACGATTTTATCAAACACAAATGACAAATTAGAAAGATTAAAATAGTGGATTTTTTCAAGCAGGTGATTGTGGAGTAGGAGATTGTCATGGGCATGTTTCCAATGCTTGGAAGGTATGTTTCGATGTCTCTTATGTGTTGTTGTTAAGTAAATGTCATTGTATGTTCATGTTTTTAAAAAATATAGAGATTGAAGTAGTTGGTTTTATTATTTTGTTTGTAGGTTGTAGTCGTAAGGTGTGTGATACCGTATGTAGGCTTGTTTTTAAACAGAGAGAGTTATAATCGGTGTTTAGGAAGCATAATTGCTAATATGGAACGCGAAAGAATTATTAGAGCAAATGCACATTTGTCAAAGGAGTATCTAAATTTGGTTGAACATTTTATCGATGTGGGTTCGAGGTATTCTAGAAAGAAAGACAAATGCGGAGTTAGATGTCCATACATGGATTGTAGGAACAATGCAATATTCGAAGAAGTTGATGTTTTGCGTGAGCATTTAATTTTTAGAGGTTTTGATCAATCCTATACCGACTGGATATGGCATGGAGATGGTAATTATGGAGATGAGAATATGGAGGTCAAGGTTGGAAATGACGATGAAATGCTAAAGTACATGGAACAATTAAATGACATGTATGATGAAGTTTTTATGGAATTTAGTGGTTATGCTAGAGGAAATGTATGCAGATAAAGACACCAAGTTATGTGTTGGGGCTAAACATTCAATATTGGGTGCGACTTTGTTGTTAATGAACTTATAGGCACGACATGAAATTCCCGATAAAGGAATGACAAAATTGTTGGAGTTAGTGAAAGAGTTACTTACGCAAGACAACTTGTATCCTGTTCATTTTTATTCTGCGAGGAAGATCTTATGCCGAATGGGGATGGAGTTTTCTAAGATTCATACTTGCCCCGATGGTTGTATGTTATACAGAGGTTTCGTTGAGGAATGATTGCAAGGTATGTGGTGAGTCGAGATGGAAAAAGAAGGAAAGTAAAGTTGAAGTGTGTAGGGGGAACAATGATACCATCGACAAAACCAAGTCAAGCTAAAGTGATGTGGTACATGCCGCTTAAACCGAGATTGACGCGGTTTTTTGCTAATCTAGGCAACGCTAAACTACTGACAAGACATGCTGATAGGGTTCGAGAGGGTGAAGATATCATTTCCCACGCTTCTGATGGTGACTAGTGAAAGAAGATGGATGCCATATATCCGTAATTCGCCAATGAACCTAGGTACGTGAGATTAGGGCAATCGACAGATGGAATGAACCCATTTTCCAACATGTCAAGTACCCACAGTACATGGCCGGTTATGCTTGTGATTTATAATCTCCCTTCCTGATTGATGATGAAACATAAATATGTGTTGCTGAACATTATGATTTATGGGCCTAAGCAACCGAGTAACGACATTGATGTTTATCTAGGACCTCTTATTGAGGAGTTGGAGTTGTTGTTTGAATTTGGGATACGGATTCCAGATGGTAGTCGAGAAGATGAGACGTTCAAAGTTAAAGACATGTTAATGTAGATCATCAATGACTTTTCATCTTTGGGAAATCTAGGAGGGTATACTGTGAAAGGGCATTTTGCATGTCCAATTTGTGAAAGCAAGATTAGCTTTTGTCAGTTGAAGCATGGTGGAAGCCAGTTTATCAAGGACATAAACGATTCCTTCCCGGAAGTCATCCATGGAGGCATGCCAAGAAATGGTTTAATGGTAAGAAAGAGCATGGTGTAGCCCTATTAGCCCTGTCGGGTTTAGAAATTTTTGAAAAAGTATCTGGTATGAGTCACGTGTTAGGTAAGGGTTAGAAGAAAAGCATGTCAACCGGTATTTGGAAAAAATGCTCTATCTTTTTCAAACTCCCTTATTGGGAACACTTGGGGGTACGCCATTGTCTTGATGCTATGCATATAGAGAAGAACGTTTGTGAAGCTTTGCTTGGGACCTTGTTGAATACCCCGGGAAAGGGTAAGGATGGCTTAAAATTTTAGAAACTATAAGGCCTTCTTTAGCACCTGTGCAAGAGGAAGTAGGTAAAACATACCTGCCGCCTGCATGCTACTCAATGTCGTCGGAAGAGAAGGAAAGTTTCTGTGCAACATTGAAATTAGTTAAGGTACCGTCTAATTATGGCTCTAACATTAGAAGTTGCATATCTATCTCTGATACAAAATTGGTTGGTATGAAGTCGCACAACTGTCACAATCTGATGTAAGATTTGAATGTTATTGCACTTAAAGGTTGTCTACCCAACCATGTTAGAAAGACAATAGCACGACTTTGTTTTTTTTTAAAGCAGATTTATCGCAAAAAGGTTAGTGATCGGAAGTTGGATGAACTCTGCAAACGATGGTTGTTGAGGTGTTGTGTAGAATGGAGATGTATTCCCCCCTTCCTTCTTTGATATTATGGTACACGTGATTGTCCATTTGGTACAGGACATTAAGACGTGTTGGCCGATGTATTTGAGATGGATGTACCCATTTGCATGGTTATGAGAATTTTCAAGCATTTTGTGAATAATCGATATCGGCCAGATGCGAGTATAGTCCAGCGTTATGTTGCTGAAGAGGTGATTGAATTTTGCACAAATGATTTGTAAGGCGTTCCTACAATAGGTCTACCAACTAGTAGACACGATGGGCATGTCGATGGAATTGGACTGCGGCATAAGTCAAAGTTTAGCCCTTCATCTGATGAGTTATCAACTGCCCACGTGTTTATAATTCGTAATCACTCTGCAGTGAGTCCTTATGTTGAAGTTCACCTTCAAGAGCTAAGGACTAAGCACAGTAACTGGTCTGGTCCTAGGATCCTTGAAGCTCATTGTCGAGATTTCACAAGTTGGCGAAAAATATATGTGCAGAATGGTTCGATCATCCTTCGATTGTTAAGTAGTTGTCGAGAAGACCACTTGGTACAGTTACGTGTTTCAGAGGTTATGTCATTAACGGATACACGTTTGGTACAGTGGTCAGATTCTAATTTTGCGACCCAAAATAGTGACGTATCTGTCCCTGGAGAGTTGCCATCTGCTGTGGAACATGCACACTATGGTGCCATCACAGATATTTAGGAAACGGACGTTGTTCATGTGTGAATCGAAGTTTTTAAATGCGAATTGGTTGAGAAATTACAGGGGACACGAAAAGAGGAGTTGGGAATGACTCTCGTGAACCGAGAAATCACTGGCTCAAAGGATGATCCATTCATAATGGCGGTACAAGCTCACCAGATGTTCTACGTTGAAGATCCAACTGACAATCAATGGGAAATCATGGTTGATGGAAAGAAAACGTTTATCCATGGTGATTGTTTGTGTTTAGATTCACTTCATTAAAAATTATTTCATGCATATCTACTATAATTTGATCATTCATCATAAACTCTTTCAATACATTGTTTACATGTTTTAAAATATTTGCAATTTAAACTTTCTTCACTTAAAACGTTTTTGTTTGTAACAATAAGTGGGTATAATTTGAACTAAAACTATTGAAATAAACTAAACTATACTAAAAATTGAATTTAACAATCCCGTTTCACTGAATTTTCTCTGTTCGTCTAATTGAATTTACCTAATTTAAATCCACTATTTTAATAGGGGTTGGGGTTTGAATAACTATACCTAAATTTTAACATTTTCACCAAACTAAACAAATATTTAGAAGTATTTTAAACACATCGCGCAACGCATGATCCACCAACACTACATGTAACTTGTAAACATAAGACTAACCTACGTAACCATAATATTAATGAGGTCCACTATAAAAACTGTAGCTAATATACGTGATGTGGAAAATTAGCTTTATTTGATGAACTAAAAATATTTACACTTTAACTTACATATAATGAGGTTCATAAATTAATTTTCTCTTTTTTTAAAAAAGATTAAACCACAACTCGATGGAGGGGATTTTATCGATTCCCTAAACCATAAAAGAAAGAAAATAAAGACAAATACAAGATGCCCTAGGGCTCAGCTAGTTCTAGTTGCATCAAATATGCCTATGTAGGAGCTAGGAACAGCTCAGAAGGCCATACTTGGTCTCCAAAAAAAATGAAGTGAGCAAAAAACTCTCAGTAAGTAGATAAACAGGTTGCACCTTAGTGATCGTAAATGAAGCACAATTTCGCCGCTTGTTTGTACCTAGGATAAAGAAGGTAAAAGCTATACAAAATAATGATGAGTGAGTTTTATACATAGTTACAAAAATAGTGAGCCTGTGATGAGAGCTCAGATATATACTTCCAAAGCCTTGAGTTACAGTTAGGATTGGGCGGCCATAGTGACTAGTCTGATAGAGGGGATGTGTAAGTTATCCATGGCCAGAGCTCCTTGGAGTGGTGAAGGGAGATTCTGCCATACAAATGAGCAGCCTTCTTTAGTGGAATGTGTGTGCTTGGCCAGGATATCAGTAGAGTGATTTCCTTCCCTCAGTGTGTGTGGTAGCGTCATGTGTCAAAAGAGAGCGTGAATCCCATCTGCAAGACACATAAATTTACATTGCCTAGACTGTGGCCTTAGCACCATATTGATAGCACTTAAACAGTCTGATTCAACAGAGAATGGCTCAACACCCAGGGCAAGTCCCAAGGTGACTCCAACTTCAATAGCCAGTAATTCTGCATGTAGTGGGAAATCTGAAGAATTAAAAAAATCCCCCAGCACAATCTGCAAACCTATTGAATCTCTAATTTTATTCCTATCCCTGCCTGATTTAGAAACCATGATGCATTCACATTAATCTTAAGTCCAAAGAGGGGTCTAGACCATGTGACAATAAGAAGATATTCTAGGCTTAGGAGGTTTCCTCAGAAGAGGTAGGATTCCATCAGAGACCAGTTCAAGGTCAATTGGCCTTGATATGAAGTGAGGAAAAACAATGAATGTATAGTATATTGCATCTCTAATATCCTCACAATGAGCCGGGGAACATGATCAATATTATCAAAAAATTTCATGTTTCTCATTTTCCACAAAGACCAACAAAAATATATATGGGAACAATGTGAGACAACTTTGTTTGGATTTTAGATAAGCCACTGAAGGACCGGTAGGTGGCTAGTCTATCCCATAGATTTTGTGACTTAAAATACACAGTCCCACACGGGATATACATCTATTTCCAAATAAAAATGGTTTATGAACAATCATTGAAAAAGTGTTGCATTGAGTCGGGACTATTGCAAAAAGGGGAATTTAATTTGGAGGGCAGATTAAAACAAAAATGTATGAGCACATCATCAAATGGTAATAGAGCATTTAAGAGTCTTCATATGAAAATAGAAAGCTTCTTCTAAGCACAATGATGGACTGTGTATGTGGTCTAATTTTTTAAATAGGCTGATTTGACCGTGAATTTTCTTAGAAGGTCAGGCTTTCATATGAGGATGTCTTTTCTATTAGGTGTTAGCACTTCATGTAGTAGAAAGTATGGATATGGGTAGGGATTGACTGTTGCTGCTCTAGTATGGATATGGGTAGGGATCAGGGTCTGGATCGCTATTTTTATTAAGCTGAAACACTACCAATTTAAGTTCTTCTAAGCTAATAGGCTTTAAGATATTTTCATTTTCCTCCTCAGTTATAAGTTTTGGAATCTGAGAAAGAAAATGAGAGTAAAAAATTCCATGATCAGGATGAGGGCTGTCAGTTAATAGATTCTGATAGTGGAAATAGATTCATTTTCAATATCAATATTATTATCTAGCTAGTGACCACATGAACTCTTAATTTTAGGGATACTGAATCTACCTCTTTTCTCCATAACAGTCTTACAGAAAAATTTAGTATTCCCATCACTTTTTCTAACAATGACACAGATCATGGACCTCTATCAAGCCTTTTTACAGTGAGCTTGTTAAAGTTATTTTTCAACCTACCATTTGTCTATGTAAAATCGTTACCAACAGTATGAATATTTTGCAGTGCCATGTTATCAATAAAAAGGATCTGAACTCATTTATACTATGAATACTAGGGCTAGAAGGGCCTTTGTATTTAGTGATAGAGGCCATAGCATTAAATCACCAATGTACAGTGCCTCTGACAGATTAAAGAAGATAAATCAGTCCATAACCCTTCTCTTTTTTTTAGTTCTTAAGCCGTAAACAAAAACATCCTCAGTTGTGGTGTTTAGTAAGTGGCTTTTGAGCTTGACAGAAAGAAACTGGTTATGATCAACTTGGGGAGTTATGTCTACATTGGAGTTCCAGCCATATATTGCAATTGTGAAGAAATTGTAGTCTAATCCTATATGCATCACATTGGGAATTGTCATGTTTTGGTCTATCAAGCAAACAAGATCAGGTTTATGTGTATTAACCAGTCTAGAAAGTCTAATCATAGAAGATTCTATGCCTCTATCATTCCATACCAACATTTTGTGTTTAGTTGTACTACACATATTTACAAGGTTTGAGACTCTTTGTTGTAATTCTAGTAATAATTTTGTTGATCTGAGTGAAGTATGTAGAGATCTTACTCTGGTCAATAGAGTTAGTACTAGAGCTGAGGGCGTAGGAAGTGGTCTTAGAGTTCACCTGGATATGAGAGTCAACTGAGATGTGAGCTTCACATGTATATGCTTCATTTTTAGCATCTGAGCGTCTGTCCATAAATTCTTCATGTTCATCTCTTTCTTCAATTAATGGAAGGAATCTGTTACCTGTTCTTGGTTGAGAAGAGAAAATAACTTTGTTAGCATTGGAAAGGGTGTCTGGAGAGACTGGCAGCTTACATGGATGGATGAATATATTATTTGTAGTATAAGTTTTTGGTTTTTTGGGAGTGGACCAGTCTGAATCTGTATGTACCAGATTCTGTGATTTAGTAGGAGCTGGTGGAGAAGGATGTAGAGCTAAGTCACTGACATTCAGCTCATTCTCCTTGGGAATTACCGAGATGCCCAACTGGATTGTATCATTCTTGAGAGGAGTGGTGTGGTCATCAGTATGGGTGTGCCATTCTGGATCAGTGGAAGAGGCCTGGAGTATATGGCCGGACTTAGGGGCATATACCACTTTCTGAGCTTGAAGTGTCACCATTTTGTCTTTAGCAGATACATCAGAAGAACTAGCCACATTTGTTTTATGTAGTCTCTATGGGTGGGGAGTCTGTTTAGTGTGAGAGGGGGTTTAAGAAGGGGTTTGGCAATGATAGGCTTCAGCTCATGGTGAAACACCCTGCATTTATGCATTTCATGACCAAGTCTTTTGCAGTGAACTCATTAGAGTGGGATATGATCATATTCTACTAGGAAATCAGCAACCCCTCCAGCTAAGTCTTTGGTTAGGGTGACAGAGTTGTGCAACTTATCTCTCAAGTCCACCTCAATGCACATTTTAACAACAGACGGCCTAGTAAGACTAGAAGTAGTAGCATCTAGCATAATAAACTTCCCAATACTATTCCTATTTCTTCTAAAATAGCAAAATTGTACCAGAATAGAGGGATATTATGCAATGTTATCCAAACAGGAATAAAGGGGGTTTTAGTGTTAGGAGAGAAATCAGGGATCCATTTGAATACCTTCATAATTGCCCCCTTGAATGCCCATTGAGCTGGTAGTCTTCGGTTTCTTCAAATTTGATCAAGATGTGCTTATAGTCGATGGAGCCCAACTGATATCTCCCTTTGGATCCGACCGATTTGAAAGCTTCATTCAAGAACTCCATTGATGGCTTCACTCTGGGGAATTTCCGATCAAGACATTATTGAAGTGTTCAGAGAGTTGCGCGACTTGCTCATGGGTTATGATACAAGCGATTTTGAAGTTTGAAGTTTAGAGCTTGGGCGAAACTCCGGTTTGCATTAGGGATGTTCATTGGGTCGAATGGGTGTAGATACCAGTATATCCATGGCCATACCCATATACAATTTTAATATCCATCCCCACCCACGAACCCATGATGGATATCATTTTGAGATCCATGCCCATCGACCTGGATACCCATCCCCACCTGAATATCCATCTCCTTCTGGATATCCATCCGCTCGTTGTAAATAAATCGATGTATACTTCCTAATAGTTAAAAAAAGTAAAATATATTAAAAGTTAATATTTGTAATAAATAAAATCATGAAATATTTATACAATTTTATTAAATTTATACATGTAAACATATGTTTCAAAGCGAATGAACTGTAAGACTGAAGTCTGAAGGGAGGGAGTACCAAAGCCGTCTAGGTGGACTTGGGTTGGAAATTTGGATAGGTTTGGTATATAGTATATACTCGTATAGTGCCTTTTGACTTTATATTTTAATAGGTATTATTTTAAAAAAGTAAATAATAATTATAAATTCAATAAAGTTATAGTACTATATTTTATATTTATGTTATAGTGGATATTTTATTGGTATACGGATAGGTATGGAGCGGGTGGGGCGGGTTTTTTTTTAAAAAAATCCATACCCATCATGAGTTTAAAAATCAATCCATACCCGCGCCATCTAATGGATTCAATGATCTGTATCCACCTAAATGGGCAAATCTGGGGCGGATATCCACATAAACTCGCTCCATTGTCATCCATAGTTTGCGATAGTTCCGCCACTGTCATGGGATGACACCGTCATGGAATTTGCCATTTTATGACTGTTATATGCTGGAAACGTAATAAGATGAAAGGGAGAACATTTTTTTTAGAGAGAAGGAGGTGAACAATTAATGGCTGTAAAATTAAATTAAATTAATTTAATTTTCAAATTTTTATTTTTATGAACAATAAATATTACTTTCTGATGAAGAACTAAGGAAATACAAAACAAGACTACTTTTGAGTGTAAGTTTTTTTGAGGGCGATGATACACAGTAATTTAACGGACGTGCTTTTATTTTATTTGCCCTACACTGATGTTTATATATTCTACATAAACTAATCTGCTCTATCTCTATAAATTCTTGTCAAAACAAATATCTATAAATTTTACATAATCTAGTTATATTACCTAAAATTTAACATTAAAATTTATAGTTTTGGGATCTTGAATATCATCATAGGAAAGAAATGGAAAAAGCATACAAATTTATTTTTAATACGATTAAAATATAATTAATAAAAAAGTGTTTTCAACTAGAACTACGGGTTGGAGAAGCCCTCCTCACTTTTCCATTCTTCAAGGCTCGCTCCGCCGTTAAACCCCTCTTAAACCCTGAAAAATGACTTCCCGTCTCGCCTTCCGCCATGTCCGCCACCTCTCCACCGCCGCCGCAACAACAACCACCACCGCAGTAGCGACCAAGGACCCTTCCACCATCACCATTTCCCGGGCCAAATCCCAGCTGAAATACGTGTACGACCCCGACAAAGCCCTCGAGATCTACAACTCCGTTTCCCCTCACTACACCTCCCCGCTCTCCTCCCGCTACACACAGGAGTTCGCCGTCCGCCGCCTCGCCAAATCCCACCGCTTCTCTGACATCGAAATGTTCCTCGAGCCGCACAAGAACAACCCCAAGATCACCCAGGAGCCCTTCCTTTCCTCAATAATCCGATCATATGGCATCGCCGGAATGTTCGACCACGCGCTCAAGACGTACGATCAGATGGACGACCTCGGCGCGCGCAGATCGAATGTCTCCTTTAACGCTCTCCTCGGCGCCTGCGTTTCCTCGAGGAAGTTCAGCGATGTACCTCAGCTGTTCGACGAAATGCCTAAGAGGCACGGGTTTCTCCCCAACAAGTATTCCTATGGGAATCTGATTAAGGCCTATTGCGAAATGGGGTCCCCTGAAGAAGCGCTCGAGAGGCTCAAGGAAATGGAGGAGAAGGAGATTGAGATCAACGCGGTGATCTATACGACTATAATGAGTTCCTTTTACAGGAAAGGGAATGCTGAGGAGGCTGATAGAGTGTGGAGTGAGATGATGAGGAAGGGATGTGTTGTTGATGTTGGAGCATACAATGTGAGAATCAGGCAGGTTTGTGGCGGCGATCCTGAAGCTGTGAAGGCTATGATTGAGGAGATTAAGGTCACAGGTCTGAAGCCAGATAACATATCCTACAACTATCTGATGACAAGCTACTGCACAAACGGGATGATGGATGAGGCGATGCAGGTTTATGCTGATTTGGAGGGGAACGGGTGCAAGCCAAATGCTGCTACTTACAGGACACTGATATTCCATCTGTGCAAGAAGCAGAGGTTTGAGACAGGGTACAAGGTGTTCAAGGACAGCGTGGTGGCGCACAAGATTCCAGATTTTAACACTCTAAAGCATCTGGTGGAGGGGCTGGTGAGGAAGTCGAAGATGAAGGAGGCGAAAGGGATGATTAGGACAGTGAAGAAGAAGTTTCCTCCTAATGTTGTCAAGGCTTGGGAGAGGCTGCAGGCCGAGCTCGGGTTGGTTTCTGTCGAGCAAGATAAGGAGAAGAAGTCCGGATCGGTTTCTGCTGATCATGTCAAGGAGGAGGAGGAGGGTGATGAAGATGAAGAACAAGTAATTTATACAATGAGTTCTAATTATCCATAGTTAGAAGTGTTTGCTCATATGATGTTTCCGGAGTTTTTTGTTTTGTTTTGAAGACGATGTTTCCGAAGTTAAAAGAGTTCACTTTCTTTATTTGTTCTGTTTAAAACTTATTATGAATGGAAGGTCGTTGTTGTGCTTTGATGGATTGGTTTTCTTTTCATGTGAGTGCTGTTTATCTAATGGTGTTTGGTTGAGAAATTTGTGAATCGTGTCTCTGCAACTGTGAATTAATTCGAGGAAAAGTTTCTACTTACAGTTACAAGTCTTGCCATCAACAAACATAAACATAATTTATCCAATTATTTTTTTAAAAAATTAAACCATCATAAGATGGGGGAATTTTATTGGTTCCCAAGCCATAAAACTCCACAAAAGTGGAGAAAATGTAACCATCCCAGTCTTGACTGGTACAAGTCATGTAGCTATAAGCTACCAAAAATGAGGGATTAATCTACCTCTATACACTTTACAAAACCTAATCTATCTAAGTTGGAATCTTGTTAGTGGTTCGCCAAGGCAAAACACAAATCAGCACCCAACTAGGAAGATCAGAAAGTGAATGGCTAATAATAAAACTGGCTTGAGAGCATGATCATATAGTGTAAGGACAGTAGCCAAAGATGGAAGATCAGTGACCTAATCTCAGAGTGGGAATGTGTGCAGCATCCATAAGTAGAAGCCCTTTGATGTGTGTAGGTAATGAGCTCCAGTTGAAAGCTGAGTCTGATCTTATCTGAACTGACCACTTTACTAAGGCATCAGCTGGTTGGTTTCCTTCTCTGTATGTGTGACAGAGCTTGGATCCAATCAGAAGGTTATGTACTTCTTCAAGCTCATTCAGCATGAACCAGTGTCTGAGATGAGGATTCTGAATCATGTTGATAGCAACCATGCAGTCAGACTCCACTGTGATGGGATCAGAAGACATATAGAGGCCAGCCTTTGTTCCAAGGTGAATTACCTTCAGCTTAGTTTCAAGGGGGGTGGCTGCCTGTGTGAAAAAACCTTTTGTTGAGAGGAGAATTCCTGCATTGTTCCTTATGATGATGCCAACTCCAGCTGTGTTGTTACTCCATGCTGCATCTACATTTATCTTTATCCCAGTGAAGGAGCTGCTCCATGTGACTGGTTCTATGTTGGGTTTTGGTGGTATGGCTGGAGGAGGGATGCAAGGTGGATATGGAGAGTTCTGAATCAGTCTGATTTGTCAGGTACACTGGCCTCCTGGTGAAGCTATAATACAGCAGATCTTTTAGTTCTTTTGAGAGTGCTGTAATGGAGGGAGAGGTGTCTTCATATAGCCTTTTGTTCCTGGCCTTCCATAGTATCCAGAAGACCAGAGAAGGGCCTACTTTGTTGATCTGGCTGTGAAGAGGGGACAAACCTGCAAAAACCCAACATGTAGCTAGTCTATCCCATAAGTTGTTGCATTGGAAGACTGTTGATAGACAATATTTGTGCATTTCTCCCCATAGAGCTTGTGAGATCTGACAGTCATTGAAAAAATGTTGCAGAGAGTCCTGGCTGTTACAGAAACAACATTTAGAGGCAAAATTAAACCCAAAGTGTGAAAGTATATCATCAAAAGGCATCCAGGCATTGAGCAATCTCCACATAAAAATTGAGATTTTTTTTGGTAATTGGGGAGCCCAGATGATTTCCAGTACATGCCTATCAGGTAAAGGTGGTCTGAGAATATTGTATGCTGATCTGACACTGAAGTGACCTAGCAGTTCTGGCTTCCAGACTCAGATATCTTCCCTGTGAGGGCTAAGTTCTACCTCAGATAGCAATGTTATTATTGGAGGAGGCAGGGAAGTGGAGATCAAAGGGATTATGGTCTGTTTGTTGACAATGAAGTCTTGAACAGAGAGGCTCAGAATGTTACTGTAAGAAGGTTGGAAAATATCCTCAAGTGGACCTTTATCTGACCAGTTACATGACCATAGATTGCAGGTCCCTTTCCCTATGATTACTCTGGTATGATCTTCTGCAAAACAATTGACCATACAAATCCTTTTCCAGTTTTGGGATGTTTTGTGTGTTTCAGGCAGGGAGGCAATGAAATGAGTCGATGGAGCCCTCCCCGTTTGGTACTTCCACCACAATTTACAAGAAAAGACAGTAGTTGTGGATGCAAGCTTCCTGATGCCTAAACAATTTTGAGTTGTGGGGTAGCAAAGGGCATCCCATTTCCTCCAGGTTTATTTAGGCCCACTGTCAGTTGAAACCCCAGAAGAAGATTGATAGTTTCCTTTCAATCCGTTTTATAATCTGTTTTGTGGGGTTTGAAACTGCCCAAATGTGTTGTGGCAAGGAGAGGAGGCAAGACTTTCAGTCACCTATATAGATTGATTCAGACAAGTTTAGGTTTTGCAAGGCTGGCCATAATTCTTTTCTTCCCTTCCTAGTTCTCAAGCCATATATAAAAATTGTGTCAATTGTCACATTTAATATATTGCTTTTGATCTGTACAAAGAAGAATTGATTATGATCCTGTCTTTTATCTACCTCTACTTTATCATTCCACATCAACCAAATGTTACATAAATCTGAGTACATGCAGTGTTTAAAATGCAGTTTCTGACAATATATAAGGCATTCATTATTCTGGTGTTGAGGTTCAATAAAGCAAATCAGGTCCAGTTTATGAATCCTAATTAGTTTTTCAAGCTTCTCTACAGATGTTGCAATACCCCTAACATTCCAGACTAAAACATTTATTCCTAGAGTTGTACAAATCATTTTTTACGAGATTTTAAACTTTTAGTAGCAGTCCTAGTGATAATTTTATTTATCTGAGTGAAGTAAGTTGACTTACCTCCTTCAGGTTCAATTACATTAGTAGATGCCACTGGAGTACTTTGAGTGAGTCCCTGATTAGCTGGAGAAGAAACTTCAGTAATCACTGGCTTCTCCTGTGCTTGGCTATGCTCATCAGTCCCTTGGTTTTGCTCTGCTTGGCTGTCATGTATGGTTTCCTCCTGATCCTCTTCCTCCTCAACAATTAGGGGAAGGAACCGATTTGACTGTGATCTAGGTTGGGAATGAAAAAAGAGCTTATCAGTAGTAAAGGGATTTTCTGGTGAGAAAGTTACTTTACCTGAGTGAACTTTTATGTCATCAGCTGCAAAATTGCTGATTTTCTTGGGGGTTTACCATTGTAGGTCCAGAGGTTTTGCTGGTGAGGATAGAGGTTCACTGGCCATGATTGTATCTGATGACTCAACATTTAGGGAGGAGTTTACGCATTGCTGAGAGTTGTGTAGTGGAGGAGAGTCTTGGATATTGATGACCTCTTCTGGCACTTCCTGTTGACATGTTGGAGATGCGGGTGAGGTGCTCCTAGTTGTGGTATCGAGGATCTCTTTCCCTTTGTCTGAAACTGAGGCTTTGTTTGCAGCAACCTTAACATAAACCTGAGTGATCTGTTCCTTGATAGCTCTAGCTTTTTCTTTATGACTAACTCCTGATGAGCCAGCTTGATGAGGTGGATCCTTCCTAAACTGAGTCTTAGGGATGGGGGCTGCATTGTGGTTGGATTGGGGTAGATTCCTAGGCCCATGAGGTCTATTGTTTGGAGGCTTCAAATCGGGGTGGAGTAATCTGCATTCATGTGCTTCATGTCCTAGTCTCTTACAACGACTGTAGTATAATGGGAGAAACTCCTATTCGATTGGGAAATCTGCTACATCACCCTCAAGGTTAGCAGTAAGGGCTACAGCAGTATGCAGTTTTGATAGGAGATCAACCTCAACACAAAGTTTAATGACAGATGGTCTAGATAGGGTTGCAGTTGCTAAATCCATCTTTATAAATTTTCCGACCTTATTCCCTATGGATTCTAGCATTGCAATATTGTACCAAAAAATTGGGATATTGTGTATTGTAATCCATACCGGAATTATAGAGGTCTTTGTGTCGGGGATGAAATTTGGTGTCCATTTGAACACCTTCATGCTTGCTCCTCTGAAAGCTAGTTGCGACTTCATCCAGCATCTCTGGAAATCCCCGGGTTCCTCAAACCTGATCAATATATGTTTATAATCGATGGATCCGAGCTGATACTTCCCTTTGAATCCGATCGACTATTATCATACTAGGCATACATTTTTTTATCCACCTACCTACTATTATCATACTTTCAAAAGATTTTAACTTTAGTTGAAATCTGCTGGCATAGATATATGAAACCTTATTTTATTGATATTGAACAGAATTTTGAATTAATTAAAAGTACTTTAGCTCTAGTTTTACATCTATATATACCTTACATTTTTTATCTCACCCAACACCAAAGCATTCATCATAAAAATAAACGGAAACAAAATATTGTCAGCTGATGAGGCTGAGAAAGGTAAAAGATCTGCAGCGCATGCCATACCTTCTACGTCTCAAAAGATGAAGCAAGGAAATATAAATGGTGAATTTTTATTTCATTTATAATGTATTGTTGTTGCAAATTAGTGTCTTTGTAATTTAAATTTTAATGTTTTATTTTTTCAAACAAAGGAGAAACCAGCCCCATCAAGCCAAAGAAACGAGTGGATCCCTGGGGAACCCAATTATTTTCAGATCTGGGAATTCCTAGGCCGAGATATCCCTTTTTTTGTCACACAAGTGAACAAGCGAAGGTAACATGAATTGGTATGATCCTTAAATTTATGAATCTTCATATCAGATTCTGTCTACAAGTTTTTGCTGAATGTTAAACAAACATTACAAAAGTCTAATTTCTTAAATCAAAATTTTAGAGAAACATATATTATTTTTATATTAAATCTTGATAAACTTGTAACAATTGAACTTTTTTTATGAAATTTATATTAGACATTAAAGTTTTTTTAATCTAATTTTCAAATAACTCAATTTTAATAGCGCATGTTATTAGACTTTATTTGCATCACCCCTCAGAGGTAGTAAGAGATTTTCTAGGTTGATTTCACATATTAGCAACGTTTAACCAGCCTGCATGGTCGACATATCTGATGTACGGACCCGTGAAAAGTAGGTATTTAAACTATTCTGACTCGGATTTTTCCTTGCCGCACGGACGTGTGTTACGTATTCGCCAATTGTAATTATGTAAACTACTTTGACTCGGTTTCTCCTTTACCGGATTTGAAGCCAAACACAGTTCAAACAAAACAATATTGGCAGATAAAACTTGCGACAAATATTTAATCAAACCCCAATTAAGCTCATCACCCACTATTTAGCCTAAAATAAAAATAAACATGAACAAAATTCTGTTTGACAGTGACAAACATTGACCGTCTATTTGGACCGATTCTCTCTAGTAGCACCTTCCATTCCAGCCCAGATCATATTTAAAAGCCCCGTACAAAACCAAACCAGCTCCATTGAAAGCCCGACCCGACCAAAAAGGCCAATCGGCTAGGGTTTTGAGTAGCGGAGTACCTGTAATCAAGCACGGCATGATGATCGGTGGCCGTTAATGAGAATCCGATTGGAAAGGACGATGAAAGGTGGAGATCTCACGGCCTCGATGATATCACGTATCCTCACAGCGACGATTGGAGAGGTGCGATTCAGAGTAGCGGTCATGTTGGAGGAACCATACACTAGTGGACATGCATAGGATGCAAGGCGGTTGCATCATACCAAGCAAGGCGTTTCCAAAACACCTTGCTCGGTTGTGCCTTAAAAGTGACTTTTTCCCGGTGGTTCTCAAAACACCGTGAACCAGGCGAATTCATGTTACGAATTCGCCAGCTGGTGACGCCTGGTGTCAGTGATATCATGTTTGGTGGTATCACCAGCTTCATTTCGCCTGACGTAGCGAAATCGCTCGTATCTGTCGCCTATGAAGTGGTTACGAGACCGCCGCTTCACTCGCTTCCATTTTGGACAATTATTGAATGGCGGGAATTACAAAATCTCAATGGTTATGATATCGCCTAATAAATAGCCTATTGGTGAAACTAGCGGGCGATCTCGCCTCATGTAACAGGCGAAGCTCCGTGCGATCTCGCTTCCAGAAACGGTAGACAGACCAAAGAGATCTAGGCGAGATTATATACGATACCGCCACCAGGGAGCGAATGCGAGGCGGTATTGGTTTCACACTCATCTCCTTACGTTACCAGGAGGCGATATCTAAAGTTAGATTCGCCTGTGTAGGCGATGATGGGGGCGAATTCTGAAATTGAAACGGTCGTGCCAACAGAGAGTCACTGGCGAATGGCGTGGCTGATTCGCTTGATTAGGCGAATTTAAAGGCGATACCGTATTTATGCACGATTGTAGAGTGTAGAGTATGAAAATTGTGGTGGCGAATACGATTGTTAATTCGCCTGTAAGCGATTTTGTGGTTACGATATCGCCCACAAGTACCGTAATATTGGCTATTGTTTGAAAATATTGCCCCGTTTCTTTCAAAACATGAAAACCTGCCTAATTCCAATCACCACCCTATACTAAAGAGGCACAACCTCATAATTCAAGTGCACATAAGTGCATTACCAATGGCAATTCCTAATAAAAACAAGCTAATGAAATGGACCAACACCTTGTCACTACGTAGGTAGTTTCGGGAGTTGTGGCCTTGCAATGGTATAAGCACGGTTGTGGACTAGGTGGCCTGCCAATTGGTCTCTTCTATTGTTAAGTTCTTCCAAGGAGAAAGGCGTGGTATCATCCACGAATACCTATGCATGAAAGAAATGTGCATAAGAATGTTGTGATTAAGAGAAACATAATTAAATTGTAAAAAGGTTACCTTTAGAAGATCCAGCATGTTGATTTGAACACCATCTACCACCATCAAACCAAACAGCATAGTGTAATAGCCGCTTTCCCAGTCCGATGATTGCTTCCTAGACTACAATATATGCCATGTTATAGCAATGGTTTAGGCTTAAAAATGCAATTGAAATTACGTGATAACATAATCATAAATAGTTACCCTAATGTTCATAAGGTGAAAGTCGAGGAGTGTTTTGTCGTTGACTTGATGAAATGCATTGTCGAGGAGATCGGCGAATATTTAGTATGGAGGGCGGTGGAGTGGGTCTATCCAATACACTTGCTTGATAGCGGGTATTAATGCAACAAAGCTCCAATGATCACTACAAATCACATGAAAGAATCCAAATGGTCATATTTGTTTGTAGAAACATATAATTATAGAAAAGCTTAAAGAATAGCCGAAATTGCAAGGTTTACCCCTCGATATATGGTCCAATGAATATTTTCTTGGATTTGTCCGAAAGAGTAGAAGTCAGGTAATCCATTCTTTGCCTATTGCCCTCCATACTCGCTTGCATATGAATTGGATGCAAAAACCCAATGAAATGCTTCCCCCGATGATAGGCATGGTGATGCAAGAAGCTGAGAATGTAGTAGACAAGAATGTCGAGCGAGTAACCATATTGTTTGATAATGGGGTATTTCATGGAAAAAAACATAATAATTGCTTACATTTGATTGAGGCAAAGAATGGTGGCGGGTAGTTTGGTGCAATTCCATAAATATTCGAAATCACCCTATGGTACGATGATGTCCTTTGTCATTCCAAAGCACCTTTCATTTCCGAGAAAGGCATAACTTTCATCCTTGTAGTCCGAGGATATCAAATCATACAATACTCGAACTAAGGGTGGGAGGGATTTGAGAAACTCCATGAGGGTCGGGTCATATGTTTGTCTAGCAATAGGAACGGTGGGGACGGGATTTTGAGGAGTTTGTCGAGGTTGTGGTTTCCTACAGGGTATGGAGGTGTATTTTTCATCAAGTACCAACCATTTTGGCCATAGAACAAGGAAAACTTTACCCTCCCCAACTCTTACCATCACTCTCTCCTTCACGGGAAGCATTTCTAGTTCTAGCAAAACTTGGGTAATGCGAACGCTATAAAATCCGGTGGGGATGTCACTACGATTGTGTTTCACCGCTTTAGTGTCGCATGTGCCATTGGCGACATGGAGTGGGGTTGAATTGTGACCATGCGACACATATAGCTTGCAAGGGGGGTTCTATCATAAATAAAAGCACAAGAAAGATAATCATCTTACTTTTTTAATAAAGACATTATACTAAATGTAGTTGTAAATTGTAAAATTGATACTAACCTTTTTGACTTGTCGTGAGGGAGCCACATTCAACTTGATGGGAGATGAAGACGGGGATTGGGGCACCTTTTGGACTTGTCGTGAGGGAGCCACATTCAACTTGATGGGAGATGAAGGCGGAGATGGAGGCACTAGTTCCTCCTCCATTTCCACATTCTCACCCTCATCCTCCACAATTTGAGGCGAGGCTTGAGAAGCCTTAGAAGAGGGTTGAAGATGACCTTCCCCTAACCTCTTGATATAGGGATTGTGGGTGTGTTGTGCTATATCTCTGACGACCTCCCTCAAGTTTGCGCCTTGGTCGCCGCCAACTCGCTCAAATCTTGTTGAAGTTTTGATGATTTAGGATTGCCGCAACTTCGCCTAATCCCAAAAACCTCAATTTGAGTCGCGTAACCCCCAACACCTAATGCTCTTCCGGGGTGTTCCTTCTTATTTTCAAGACCTAAAGCCACACTCAAGGCATCTGTCTTCCCACAAGGGACAAATGTACCCTCTTCTTTTTGGCGCTCTAGAACTTCCTATTATATAAAGGAAGACAAGTATGTATTGTGGTAAGTAAGAAATACTTACCACCCTCTTTGCACATTTTTCGGCCTCATCCGTTGTGAATTTACCATCCTCTTCCCTAATTCGACCCAACACGAAGAGTCGTTCTCTAGTGTAATCTTCGGCATCCTTTTCCACGACGATGTACCGAGCCTCCTCCTCGTCCATCCCCCCTAATACCAACTCCTTCACTTGTTCCTCCTTCTCCCTAAAACCCTCCTTCTCACAAATACCCAAATACCCCGACCTACCACCGGTGTAAGGCATTGTTTGTGAATTCGCAGATATGACCTTTCTGTCCCATTTCCACTATGCACAAATAGTTAGCACAAGTAGTTAGGGTATCACATGGGGAACACAAAATATAATTGTATGAAGAAGACTAGGTTAATATTAATGAATTTGATATTTGTTAATCACCTCGGACTTATTCTCAAGGGATGGTTGCTTGAACGCCTCCCACGTATCGGTTGTGATATGGTTGTATCGGTCCCTTGGATCACGACCTAGCCACTTTCCCTTCTCATACAAGTAGTCTTTTCTTAGACTATACTTGTGCTCGCGAAAATCCTTTGAGACGATGTTGAATGCCTTCACCCTTACCACTTCCATGTCTTGAGCTTCTATTTCAAAAGGTCGCTACAACAAGTGATAGAAGAAAATATTATATATACATGTTATCACGACATTTAATATATACTAGCTAGATAGATACTTCATTGAACGGTAAAGAAGAACTCACTTGGCATTCCACCCACACTTTCTCTTTCTTCTCTTGTGGTACATGTCTCCAATTCTCGACCGTGATTATTATAAATGTTCTTCCAACACGGCCACACCAACTTGACCATTTTGCACGCTCATCTTTTGGTCGGTTGCATACTCCCTTGGCGTTGAATCCAACGTGCGTTAGTTCACCTCTCCTCATTCTTTTTTGTAGCACTCTACAATGGGAACGAACTAGTTGTCCCTTCTTCTTGTTACTAACACGTCTTGCACTTGTTGACACCCCTTTCGACACATTTACCATGACTAATTCTTGCTTGCACATAGTAAAAACACACAATAGTTATTTGTGAGGGCCTAAGAAGTGATAAGCTTTACTCTACCATGTCCTTCATGTAATAAATGTCAAAAAAAAAGGAAACTAAATGCCCATTCAACATAGACATGAAATTTTAGACACATAACTTACTTGTAGAAGAACTTCTTAGCTTGTACTTGATGTCTACTTCACAAAGTTGCAAGCTTTGTTGGTTTTACCCAAATTTGAAGGGGGGGGGGGGTTGATATAGATTGGTGGGTTTTTAGGTTCCTAGGGTTAAGCACATGACACAAGAACAAGGTTTGAGCTTTGAGAATGAGATTGTGCTTAGGATTGGAGGGATTTTCGGATGAGAATGGGTTTGGATTGAAAGGATTTGTGCTTGAGGTTGATGAGGGGATAAGGTGAGAGAGAATGGAGGGTAGATGGATAGGAATGGTGAAAATGAGGTTAGAATCTGGAAAATCCGGGTAAAATGATATATAGCATGGTTTAGGTGGACAAACCATGCCTGAATAGTACTTCTGGTCGGGTACTATTTTACCTACTTACGAGTTCACCTAAACCATCGCCTACAGGCGAACTAAACAGGCGATATCGCCTCCTCGTTCATGATTCCTTGTGTAATCAGTTCGTGTAAGTGCTCGGTTGATGAAATGTGTTACATTATTTGTATAGGAGAATTCATTAGTCATAAATCTACAAGTACTATTTTTTCGCAGTTTTAAACCCGTTCATGAATATTATATGTATCAGCATCGGACTGCACATATGACATCGTATATTGTGAAATAGTTAAGACAAGCTTCTGAGATTATGTGAATGTTTTCGAAATGATTTAAAAAAAAATACATTAAAAATGCTAGTAACTGATCGGTATTGGATGAGTAAGTCATTGTTGGATGAGTAAGTCATTGTTGGATTGTCACCTGCAGAAGAGCACTTTACAGGAACACAATATGACTCGAGTAACATAGGTTATCTAAAGTACACATGAGATTTATAAAAGATGTGTATACTAGTGCCGAGATGTGTCGATGTACTAATACTAAAGTGTTGGCTTGTAAAACCATTGGAACTAGTAGAGTGTAATTGTTCACCGACAATGACCCACTTATAAATATGTGCTACGATTAGTTGTGCTGATTCAGTCGGAATCGTATCAAGAATCTCGGATCAGATCCATTTTCGTGTAAATTCAACGCTAAACATGTTGCAATTATCAATAGAGTATAAAATGATTGATCAATCCATGTTAGAATGGATATGGTATATATAGGGTTTATGGGTGTGGGTATATTCAGGTGTGGGTTTAGGGTTTAGGGTTTAGGGTTTAGGTTTAAGGCTGCATTCAAGCGAGTTCGTTACACGATTCGCTTAGAGGCGTAATTGAAGGAGAACTCGCCTCCTGGAAGTGTCATTATTCTCACATCGGTGGATTGAAAGCCAAATGATCAGTTAATATGTGCTGCCAAAATATAAGGAATCGATAAGTCGCCGACCAACGCAAATTACCCATGAAACAACACTTGAATGCAATATATATACACTATACATACATGGCCCATGCCCGACCTGGCCCATATCATAGTTCCTATGGCCTTAAGCCCAACAATGTTTTATTGACAAGCGTCACAGGAAGCGAGTTCGCCTCTTAAATCGCCTGGATGGACAGAGAGCAACGGGCGTGCCTTAAAGCGAATTCGCTACACGTAGGCGAATATGGTTAAGATATCGCCTGAAAATAATCTTGCTCTTATGATGAAATAATAAAATGTGATGAATCATTTGGAAATTTTAGATATGATATGTGATTTTATAATGAAAAAATAAATGTATAGGGACAAGGGATCAAAATAAGAAATGATATTCAATAATTAAAAATGCCAAAATGGCAAACACAAGTTCATTACAATTGAAACAAAGTTGTGACACAAAAATACATAAAGATGAACAAACAAACTACTACATGCTGGCCGTTCGTGAACCGAGGACATGAAGCAGTTCCTGATCGCAAGTGCATGCATCACAGGAGATGTCCGCTGGATCAACCCTTTCTCATGCAGATTGCAGCAGATCGGCCTAGGCCTGACTGCTTCCTCTGTGATGAACCTGTAGTAGTGTGTCCAACCCCAAGCGTAAGACAGACCTCTTTTGACGCGTTCCCGAGCTCGCCGGAGGCCCTTCTTGTCGGTTCTCTTCATGGTGGTGATCACATTCATGCCTCTTTGAATATCACCTTCGCAGATTGCAAAATAGCCAAGACATAGGTCGACTCTATGTGACCTATTGCAGAACCTTCGGTGAGCCACTAGCGAGCCCATTCGGTCGCTCTACCGCTCACATACCGACGAAGGATAAAGTTGAAGAAAACACGTAAAAAGATTTCATGTAACATGTCTAATGGGAGGGCGTTGAAACTAGACAAATCCATGGGAAGAATAAGGCAAACAGGAGGAGAAGGGAGAAGGGAATGTGGAAATAAAGGCTCTGATGTGGCTTTGAATGGAGAATGGGCTGATACATATAGGGCCCAGGTGCTCCTTTTGTCAAAAAAATGTGAGAGTTCCTAGACAAAACTAATTAATTTTCGTATTAATTGAAGGAAAATGTAAAGGCGTTCTCACCTTTTTCATGATCACCCCATGCAAACCCCCCCAAAAACTAAGTTCTGATGGAATTTCAAAGGTTTTGTACTGATGACTGAGTTTGACTCGCCCTGGTAACGAAACCGAAACTATGTTCGCTTGTCGACATCAGAAAAAGCGAGTTCGCCTATTAACTCGACTGGATGGACAGAGAGAAACAGGCGTGCCACTAGGCGAACTCGCCACATATAGGCTTTTCTAGTTAATATGTCGCCAGTAAGAAATATAGCTCTTATGACGGAAATATGATACAGGCGAGTTATCATGCGATTTCGCCTCTTGCCTTGACTTGATGGACCGAGAGTAAGAGGCGTACCTCCAAGCGAACTTGCCACTATTAAGCGAATATGGTTGAGATATCGCCAGAAAGTTATCTAGATCATATGATAGAAATATGCTACAAAACGACGTTGGTTTAGTTTAGGCGATTCTTGAAGCAAGTTCGCTCCCACCAATTCTTCATGGCAAATTTAAGAAGCGATACGTCTTTTGGATTCGCCTAGGCTAGGTTTCAAATTGTCGTTTAAATTCAAACATGACTAATCAGTCCCTCTTATTAACAAAAACACAAACATGATTGTTGTGCACAAAGTTGTCATAAATTCTTAGGTTGATTCCTATTCCGCTTCGTTGGCTTCCCGACATCGGTGATCTAAATGCCCTCCGTGTGATCGTTCCGCGCAAAATACCTTTTCAAACTCGCTTCGTCTTCAATTAAGGTTTCGTTTGGATCTAAACCCAGAAGGTCCCCGATATGTGTACCAAAGCTGTAATCCTCGTCGTTGCCGTTGTGAAGAAGCGCCTGCTTACCATTCACCACAACCTCCCACCTATAATCTTGTGGATCCTTCACATAAAACACTTGGTGCGCTTGTGACGCCATGATAAACGAATCACCTTCAGAGCCAAGAATACTGCGTTTCACCAAGGTTGTGCCGTAATCCTCTGTCCGCACCCGCCACTTTCCTTCACCCATTCACACTTGAACACTGGAATTGTGGCACTAATGAAGTCAATCTCCCATAATGTCGGTGATGGTCCCATAGTATGCATCGCATCCATGAATGTTGGCCTCGACCGGTACTACCACACCGCTATTCTGGTTAGTCGAATTCTTATCCGAATATTTAGTACCAAAAGTGTAACCGTTTATGTTGTACCTGCCAAACGAGGAAACAGTTCCTAGCGGTCTTCTGCATAACACCTTGACAATATCAGGATGGTCTCCTGCCAGAACATGAGCTTGCAGCCACCTAATGAAATCGGCACAATGCTTCTCTAGGATCCTAGAGTCACCGACAGGCCATGCATTTGAGACTCTAATATTCTCCATGTGTACGTCAACATAAGGGGTCACCGACGCGTGGTTCCTGAGGATATACAAATGTACTGCGTCTATGTCTTTCGCGGTAGGACTGAACAAACTATGATGCTTAAGACCGTGCCCTTCCAATCTCCCATCGTGCCCAGCATTTGGTATCCCCACTGTGGCAAAATCTTTCATATAGTTAGTACAGAACTCAAAAACCTCTTCTGCAACATATCTCTGAAAGATACTAGCATCAGGCCTATATCTATTCTTCACAAAATGCTAAAATATCGCCATGTACCGCTCAAATGGATACATCCATCTCAAGTAAACGGGGCCGCAGAATTTTATCTCCCTCACCAAATAAACTATCACATGGATCATGATGTCGAAGAATGAAGGGGGGAAGTACATCTCCATCCTAAAAAGAACTTCAACCACCATTTCCTGCAACTCATCCAGCTTCCGCCTGCTCACTTTCTTACGACATATGCACTTAAAAAAGTAACATATCTTTGATATTGCTTTCCTCACGTGCCGAGGCAACGATCCTCTTGAAGCAATTACATTAAGCTTCTGCATAAGATTATGACAATCGTGCGACTTCATTCCTGCCAACTTCAATTCTTTAGTATTCACACAGCTACGAATGTTCGAAGAGTAATCTGTTGAAACCTTAACAGACTTCAGAGCATTACAGTAACGCTTCTTCTCGTCCGTTGACATGGTGTAACAAGCCGGAGGTAAATAGGATTTACCTTCTTCCTCTATGGGGGCAAGAGATGAACAAATTCCGAGCTGTACAAGATCTTTCCGCGCTTTCAAGCCATCCTTTGTCTTTCCAGGGGTATTCATCAGCGTACCTACAAGTGCTTCACATACGTTCTTCTCAATATGCATCACATCGAGACAGTGACGTACGTCCAAATGCTTCCAGTAATCTAGTTTGAAGAAGATCGAACACTTCTTCCAACTACTATTCGATGCTTTCTTCTTTTTTCCCTTACCAAATTCATGATCCATCCTAGTAACCTTTTCTAGAACCTCCTCTCCATTTAAAGGGATTGGGGCGGGATCATGATCTTCTCTCCCGTTGAACCAATTTTTCGCTCGCCTCCAACGATGTCCGGTCGGAAGAAATCTTCTGTGCCCGAGATACACTGGCTTACCACCGTGTTTCAATTGACAATAACTAGTCTTGCTCTCACATATGGGACATGCACAATCTTTCACTGTATAACCGCCCAAGTTACCTAATGCTGGAAAGTCATTTATACTCCACAACAACATTCCTTTCAGTTCAAACTTCTCATCACCTCGACTGTCATCAGGTATCCAGACACCGACATCGAATAACTTCTGCAAATCTTCGATCAAAGGCGCTAGGTACACGTCAATATCGTTGCCCGGTTGCTTGGGACCAGATATCATCATTGACAATAACACATACTTACGTTTCATCATCAACCACGATGGCAGATTGTATATCACAACCATAACTGGCCAAGAACTATGGGTGCTAGACATGTTACCAAAGGGGTTCATGCCATCAGTGGATAAGCCTAACCTCACATTCCTGGGCTCAGCAGCAAATTCAGGGTACCGCTCATTCATTTTCTTCCACTGATCTCCATCTGAGACATGTGAAATAATGTCATCGTCCTCCCTAGTCCTATCTGCATGCCATGTTAGTAACTTTGCATCCTCAGGATTTGCAAACAACCTCTTCAGTCGAGGAATTAGTGGAAGGTAATAAACTACTTTAGCCGGCATTTTGCATCTGGACGGTGTCACACTCTCGCCACCTACCTCTACGGTCCCCACCTTTGACTTGTACCGAGGCTCATTGCATACTCGGCACGTATCCCTCTTCTTGTCATCTCCCCTGTACAACATATAATCATTAGGGCATGCGTGAATCTTCTGCATCTCCATTCCCATAGGGCATAATATCTTCTTTGTAGTATATACTCGATCAGGGCACAAGTTGTCAGTGGGTAGCAACTCTTTCACCAACTCTAACAATTCAGTCATTCCCTTGTCAGATTTTCCATGTCGAGCCTTTAAATTCATCAACAACAACGTAGAACCAAGAACTGAATGTTTACAACCCTTGTACAATGGTGTCTCTTTATCATTAAACATCGCCGCTTTCCTACCCAATCCATAGCCACGTCTTCCGCCATTTCATCAAGACAACCATCATAACGTAATTCTTCCGAGTCAAGCCTAACATCAAACTCCGCATCATTATGACTTGCACCCTCTCCATGCCAAACCCATTTTGTATATGTAGGATCAAAACCTCTACAAATCAAATGTTCTCGCACTACCGCTACATCCTCATAGATCGCGTTGTTAAGGCAATCTATGCAAGGACATCTTAGCCCTTCCATTTTCTTTTCTACACAATCACTCCAACCAAAATCAATAAATTCTTTGATCAACTCCATGTAATCTTTTGAAAGACGCTTATTCTCCAACATGATTTCACTACGACCCATGCTTAACACGATACTATCAACAACAGTTTTGCTAGAATCACTCAAAAAATCCCCAAACTTAGCACCCTAACAAACACTACAAAACCATACAAACAAGCACACACACATGTCACAAACAAGTTTGCCCATTTCAAAAACAATCAATAAGAATTCACAACCACATACCTTTGCAATGATGGTCAAAATCCCGGCATGAAAATGTGAGCTATCTTGGAGAAAACCCACAAGGAGAGTCCTCTTATCTAGTTATTGTATTTTTCTTCCCGCAAAAAAAATGCTTTTATACACCCAGTAAAAACATTCTTACGAGTTCGCTAATCTATTCGCCTGTTAAGACGAACATCAATCGAATTCGTAACATGACCTGCCTGTAGGCTTATTTAGAAGCGATATCACCAGCTTTATTTCGCCTGGAGGCGTTCATAACTGGCGAACTCGCTACTAGACAAGATGCCAACAACTACTGGCGAACAACTTTTCCAACCTCTACCGGGTTGTACAGGTGATTTCGCTACCTTGGTCGCTCATTACCTAATTTGGATACGACATCGCCTGCCCTTCAACATTTTAAGGCATTTTCAAAGACGCCTTCTATTCACATGTAAAACGCTGTTTTTACTTTTCTGCCCTAGGCGAGAGGACGGAGGCGAACTCGTAACCGTGTTACTCGGCGGTTCCGCGCAATTTTGGCCAAAACGCCTTGAATGTGGTGCCGAGAAAGGTATGTGTGTGCACAAGTGATAGGGTAGCGATCCGTCTGGAGGTGTATCACGGCGGTGGCAACCCGGTGAGATCTCGTCAATTTTTTATGAATTCCTGGCTGCAATTACATACCCGGGGGAAGGGAATTGTTATAGGATAGATCATAAGTGGTTGACGGCCGTAACAAGAGTTTTGGTTAGGGATCTGAAGAATTGTATAGATCCTATCTAGAGTTTGGGATAGAAGGCCGCCGACTGGTGAAAGCACCCGTGGCCTCCGATCAAAAAGATATTTTGTACGCAAGGGTTTTGCAGAGGCGAACGTGCCTCTTATAGTTTTCGTGGTTCTTGTAAGTTCCTAAGGGGACGTAGTGAAATCTATCATATGCTAATGTCTCAGAGATTTCAAACATCATAAAGAATTTGTTATGCTATCCAAAATAAACAAAATTAGAAATAATCTGGACTCATTTGTCTTTCTTAGTGAAAAATCTTTGATTCACATTTTAAGCATATATTAATAAAAATAGTTTAAGAATGTCGAATCGACCAACACTTGACATTAAATATTATTATTTTCAATTTTTATTAGGCCTACGTTTTTTTTGACCACCTACCTACTTTTATCATACTTTCAAAAGATATTGACTTTAGTTGATATCTGCTGGCATAGATATATGAAACCTTATTTTTTTTATATTGAACAGAAATTCGAATTAGTTAAAAGTACTTTAGCTTTAGTTTTTCATCTACATATACCTTACATTTTTATCTCATCCCGCACCAAAGCATTCATCATTAACGAAATGTTGTCAGCTGATAAGGCTAAGAAAGGTAAAAGATCTGCAGCACATGCCATACCGTCTACATCTCAAAAGATGAAGCAAGGAAATATAAATGATGAATTTTTATTTCCATTTATAATGTATTTTTGTTGAAAATTAGTGTCTTTGTAATTTATACTTTAATGTTTTATTTTTTCAAACAAAGGAGAAACCAACTCCATCAAGGAGTGGATCCCTGGGGAACCCAATTATTGTCAGATCTGGGAATGCCTAGGCCGAGATATCCATTTTTTGTCACACAAGGGAACAAGTGAAGGTAACATGAATTGGTATGATCCTGGAATTCATAAATCTTTATATCAGATTCTATCTAAATTTTTTTACTAAATGTTAAACAAACATTACAAAAGGCTAATTTCTTAAATCAAAATTTTCGAAAAACATGTACTATTTTTATATTAAATCTTGATAAACTTGCAGCAATTGAACTTTTTTTTTTATGAAATTTTTATTTGACATTTAAGTTTTTTTATCTAATTTTCAAATAACTCAATTTTAAAAGCGCATGGCATTAGACGTTATTTGCATCACCCCTCGGAGGCAGTAAGAGATTTTCTAGGTTGATTTCACATATTAGCAACGTTTAACCAGCCTGCACGGTCTACATATCTGATGTACGGACCTGCCAAAAGTAGGTATTTAAACTATTCTGACTCGGATTTTTCCTTGCCGCGTGGACGTGTGTTACGTATTCGCTAAGAGTAATTATGTAAACTATTTTGACTCGGTTTTCTCCTTTATCGGATTTGAAGCCAAACACAGTTTAAACAAAACAATATTGGTAGATAAAACTTGCGACAAATATTTAATCAAACCCCAATTAAGCTCATCACTCACTATTTAGCATAAAATAAAAAGAAACATGAACAAAATCTGTTTGACAGTGACAAACATTGAGACTACTACAAAGGGGTGGATGCAAGACACATATTTAAGGCGTTTGATGGGTGCGCGTTATTTTCCGCCTTTCTACATACTTGCGAGTTCGCAAGCCTCGCTAGCAAGGAAAAAAATATATATTTAAGACGTATATCACAGATTAAAGGCGGAAGTGGGTTGTGTCGTAAAAAATATGAAATTAAGGCGGAAAAAGATCTTCCGCCTTAAAGGTAATAGGTCGTCACGACATCGCCACCAATACAGAAAGACAAACAATGCTGTAGCGAACTTGGAACCAAGAGTCGCCAGTAAAATGATTCAATACTTTGTTTATTGCGATATCATTACTTATGTGACTCATAATTTAGGTAGGCTTGTAAATGTTTGCCTGTCGCAACTGGGTCGGAAGTTGATGACCGAGAAGGTAGCGTTATCATGACATGACACGCCAGTTTAGAACTACAGTGCAAGTTTGTGTGCTTGAGTTGTAGCGAACTCGCAAGTTACACTGAAGAGTCAGCGGAATAGTGGTGATATCTGAAGGCATCCGGTTGCAGTCGCAGTTTTTTTAAGGATTGGCCTTTCAAACTAAAAAAAACAGATTCTATCAAGTACTTTTGAGGTGGGTATTTTCGGATTCACAAATGGATGATTAATTCATATTGGTTGGAGGTATGACTGTTGCCTTCTTGGATTAGGTACGTAATACCCTCGTAATTTGTTGGTTTTTGTCTTGATTTTAGTTGGTTTTATGTAATACTTTCTTTGTCGTTTGGTTGATTTTGTTCTTTGTGTTATTTCAGTGTGTAGTTTATGATAGGAAGTCAGTGGGTTAGTATAATTGTTGAAGGTTCTACGCAGTTGAGTAGCTTTTTGAAAGATTTGTGAATTATGGACCGCGAAAGAATAATGAACGAGAATGCTCGATTGTCGAAGGAATATTTAGATTTGGTCGAAAATTTCTTAGATGTTGGGTTGCGACATTCTAGGCAGAATAGCATAGGAGGGGTTAGATGTCCATGCAACAAGTGTAGAAACAACGCCATATTTGAAGATATTGTTGTAGTGCGTGAACATTTAATTTGTAAAGGTTTTGACAAATCCTATACAGAATGGGTTTGGCATGGGGAAGGCCATTATGGAAGTGACCAGGTTGAGATGGAGGAGGGTAGCGCCGAGGAAATCCTGCAGTATAATGAACAACTTTCAGACATGTGCGACGATGTTGTAATGGAGTTTGTTGGGAAGAAAAGTATGATGGAGGCAATGTATGACGATAAACAGACAAACTTATATGTTGGGGCTAGGCATTCTAGACTGGGCGCAACATTGTTGTTAATGAACTTAAAGGCAAGGCATGGTATTTCAGATAAAGGAATGACGGAATTGCTAGAGTTGGTTAAGGAGTTACTTCCTCAGGACAACTTATGTCCTGACAGGGTTTATGCTGCGCACAAGATATTGTGTCCTATGGGCATGGAGTTTACTAAGATTCACGCATGCCCTAATGATTGTATGTTGTATAGGGGGAGTGTTGATTCTTGGAGGGATGATTGCAAGGTATGTGGTGAGTCTAGATGGAAAAAGAAGGAGGGAAAGGTCGAGGTATGTGGAGAAACAGTGACAACATCGACAAAGCAAGGTCCTACTGAGGTGATGTGGTACATGCCCTTGAAACCGAGATTGACGCATTTGAATGCCAATCCAGTTGATGCAAAATTGTTAACATGGCATGCCGATAGGGTTCGAGAGGAAGATGATGATATTATATCTCACGCTTCTGATGGTGATCAGTGGAAGAAGATGGATGCTATGTACCCAGAATTTGCTGACGAACCTAGACACGTGCGCTTAGGAATATGTACCGACGGAATGAACCCTTTCGCGAACATGTCCAGCACCCACAGTTCATGGCCAGTGATGCTTGTTATTTATAATCTACCTTCATGGTTGATGATGAAACGAAAGTATGTGCTTTTGAACACTATGATCTCGGGGCCTAAGCAGCCTGGTAATGACATTGATGTATATCTAGCGCCTCTTGTTGAGGAGTTGGAATCCTTATTTAAGCATGGGATTCATATTGCTAACGGAAGTCGAGGGGACGCGAAATTCAAGCTTAAAGCCATGTTGATGTGGAGCATCAATGATTTCCCTGCGTTGGGTAACCTTGGAGGTGTTCTGTGAAAGGTCATTTTGCATGTCCAGTATGTGAGAGCAATACCAACCATTGTCAATTAAAGGACGGTGGTAAGCCTGTGTATCTAGGTCATAGACGATTTCTACCTAGGAGTCATCCGTGGAGGAGTGCTAAGAAGTGGTTTAACGGTCAGGAAGAGCATGGAGTTGCCCCCGTCCCATTATCAGGTTCTGAAATATTTGTAAAAGTATCGGGCATGGATAACGTGTTGGGAAAGGGAAAAAAGAAAAGCACACAAACTACGATTTGGAAGAAATGTTCGATATTTTTCAAACTTGGTTATTGGGAGCACTTGGATGTGCGCCACTGTCTAGATGTCATGCATATAGAGAAGAATGTATGTGAAGCTTTGGTTGGGACGCTCTTGAATACACCAGGGAAGAGTAAGGATGGATTGAAAACTAGAAAGGATCTAGTTAATCTTGGCATAAGGACGTCACTTGCTCCCGTGCAAGAAGAAGTAGGCCCGACATACTTACCACCTGCTTGTTATTCCTTGTCATCTGAGGAGAAGGAGAGTTTTTGTAAGACTTTGAAATCAGTGAAGGTGCATTCTAAATATGGTTCTAATATTAGTAGTTGTGTATCTACTGCTAAGCTGAAATTGGTGGGAATGAAGTCGCACGATTGCCACAATCTGATGCAGGATTTGAACGTAATTGCTCTGAGAAGTTGCTTGCCTTCTCACGTTGGAGACGCGGTTGCAAGGCTCTGTTATTTTTTTAAACAAATATGTCGCAAGAAAGTAAGTCGGCGTAAGTTGGCACATAATCGATTTGCAAAGTTGGCACAACACAACTGTCAAACACATTGTTATTGACTATTTTTCGAGAAGAACAGCGAGCATACCTAACTCTGGCTGCGTCATTGAAGAATTCTGGAGTCTCTGCCTCTTCAGTGGCAGTGGCATCATTGGCAGCGCCATCAACATCAGCTCCGGCATCTCCGGCGGGTAGCTGAACAGGAACTTCTTGTGCCGCCGGCGGGTGAACCTCCTCATTCTCGTACTCAGTCCGGTGGCGCTTGTTTCCGGCTGCTCCCCGTCCCCCACCACTACTAGAACCCGACTGGCCTCTTCCACTGCCATAACCCCTTGTTTTTGGCGGCATAACGTCGGCAGATTGCTGGGATTTAGGCCGGATTTGTCTGTGTCGTCTGCTTTCTCTCGGTTTCAATTTGGGGCTAATTAATTTTAGCTCCGATCCCTAATTTTTTTTATACTCAGTTGTGTAGCGACGTCGCTATCTCACACGTTAGTAGCTACCTAAACCTACTAGCGACATCGTACGTAAGTCTCTCATACCTACAGTTTCAGTTACGAGATCTTTAATATGCCCGCCAGTCAAGCGTGTCTTTAGCGATGTCGCTACAAGCTCTATTCATAATTTTATCAAATTTAATTAAACCTGTAGCGAAATCGCTAGTAGCCAAAAACCCTTTTTTATATACTTATTGACTAGCGATATCGCAACAAGAATTTTGGGATTTCATGGGTTTGTGGGTCTGTGGGTTTAGGGTTTAACTATGTTAACTTGTAAAGTAGCGATATCGCGAGTAAACAAGCTAGTTTGAAGATAACTAAAAAAATATTAATTTTATTTTTTTTGAAACACTTTAAAAGTCTGAAATATATACATTTTTAAAAGAGAGAGTATAATACCATTTTTTGGAAAATATCAGTCTTGAGATTACCTCAAGTAGAGTACGTTTTTGTACATCAGCATGGAAATGTACATAAGCAATATAACATAACTCCATGTAAAACCAAGATAATTCAGTTTCAATTTTGTTAAGAACAATCATATTCTAAAATATTTTCATTTTTTATATAGACAGTATAATACTAAATTTGGAAGATATCGGTCATAACATTACGTCTATCAGAGCACATCTTAGTACATCAACATGCAATGTTATGAAGCGATAATCGTTAGTATGATGTGTGATCACAATTGGTGAGTGTATGTGTGCATGATACTTTGTTTACATCATGAATTGTACTTGTAATCACAAACATGAGTTACAGTAAACCAAGTTTCTCTAATCAAAAGCAAGTTAACTGCGCATATATGTAGTTCATGTGTCAACAACAACTCTGCTGTTGTCTTTAAAGGTAATCGCCGGACATCGTTTACAAGCGTACACGTGATTTGTAGAGTTTCTTAATGTCTTACAATTACAGATTTAGATTCTGAAACGCTTTATATAGTGTAAGTGCACATTAAGTCAACCGATCCCTATACCGTTATACATCAGCTTATGACGGAACAAATAAAAATTATTTTTACAATAGAATAATTTGAGTTTTATTTCATAACATCATATTGTTTATATCGTGATCCAAGCATGTATGAGTGCGTTGTAAAAAAAGTCAAATTATGTTATATATGTAGCTCTGGCGATCATAGGTAGCGAAATCGCAACTACCAAGTCACAAAATGTTTTGTGGCTTTTCAGTTACGATATCGCTAGAAAGATAAAGTACACCATAAAAAAGTTATCACATGAGCATGTCACGAAATCGTAACAACCCTAGTCAGCTGTAACGAGAGAGTTCCGAGTTCGCAACAAGTTAAGCTACAATAAAATGAACACGTTAAAGAACAGAAAAACACAACACTTTTGGCATCTTTTCCATCACATCTTACGGGTTTCATCTCCAAAAATCAAAATTTTACACATCTTCTCAAATCTCCTCACCTTTCTTCACATCAAATCTCCATATCCCATCCCATACATGTTCAAAACATCAATTGTGTCAAAACAAAGTGGAACTAGCCACTAATTGAATGCAAAAGATTGGTAAGTTTTGCAATGAATTCCCAACCACATTTTTCTCTATATTCTTGCAATTAATGTCAATATTTAGTTGTGTTTCTTCAATTTGGTAACATCCTTTGTTGTGGGTAGGAGAGGGACAAACAAGGTAGACCATCCTCAACCAACATAATCAATTCTCCCGACACAACTTTGTCATATATCAAAGGTACGATTTTTTTCATTCTTATTTGCTAAAAATTTTATTTTCTTGTACATAGTGCCTCCATTAATCATATTATTACTAAATATCATGTCAGAAGCATGTCCCGAACGAAAATGAAGATTTTATTTTAATGTTGTCACTTGCAAGTTTAGCCCTAAATTTTAGGATTATATTTCATAAGGTATTACTTAGAAGTACAACTTTGACTTATTAGCGTTGTATTAGGCATTAACTAATTACACTACGCAAAGGAAATCTTAATGGATAGCCCAACAAGTTCCGGTAATTCCGACTCAAGTGGGGGGGGGGGGGGTAAATGTTGTTGGCGGTTCAAGTGAGGTTAGAAGACAACGAGAAGTGACTCGCGCATCGAAAGAAGCTCAACTCCTCACACATTGTCGCAAATTAGAGATTAGGATCGATAACAAAATACTAACACATGTCAAGTTTAATGACATTGGTGTTGCTATTTCACCCGACGATGATGCCGCACGATGGTCGAGTTGGTGTGCTAAGACGGGTAGGATACGCACACCATTAGACACAACGGATTGGAGGCTACTAAGCATCGACATCAAAAAGGATATATGGAAGGAATGCAAGGTTAGTGTGGTACTTGTTATTTTTAATTTCAATTGAAAATTGTGAGTGTGACTATTTTTATGATCACATTTGTAGCGCCCCTTTATTATCGAGGCAACATCTTATGATCAAGTGAAGAAGAAGACTCTTCAAATCGCATCAAAGGCTCATCGAGAACACAAATATACCCTTGCCAAGGATTATATCAAACCAAAGGGCACGAGGTTCAGGCAAGATCCAAGTACGCGTTACAATCACATTGTACCCCTTACTTGGGAGGCATTCAAGAAGCGATGGTTAGAAAATGACGCAAAGGTTAGTTTACTTACTAGATCTTGCAATAATAGTTTCATGCCAATTAGCCAAATATTTTTGTTTCCATTAGTGCTTTATTCCTAAAATAACATAGACCTTTTAAAAGGGTTTGGGGGATAAGAAGCGCAAAGCCGTTGTTGATAATGTTATGCCTTACACCGGGGGTAGGGCGGGGTACTTGGGTGTGGGGAGGAAGACCTCAAAAAAAAAAGGGAAATCGAGGTAAAAGAGCTTGTGGATGGGGGCATGGACGCGGAAGAGGCGAACAAGCTGGTCATTGCCGAAGACCCTACAACATATAGTAGACAACAATTATTCATCTTTCGTAGAATTAAAAAAGACGGGACTTTCTCAAGTGATGAGGCAAAAAGGGTGGCTAATCGAGTTGTACGCTTTACCTACTACGCCATACCATGTTCCATTTTAGTACTACAATCAAACAATCAAACACAACAATTGATGACGATAATAAATTTTATTTTACAATACTACCTTTTTAGGGCGAGGTCGAGCGTGAAGTTGAAGAAGGCTTGTTCATCCCAGTCGGTAAACACGATGTGCTACGTAGGACACTTGGGAAGGCCGAGCATCCGGGAAGAGCTAAGGGAATTGGTGGTTATGTTACTCAAATAGAGGCGTTTGGTATCAAACGTAGTAGTAAAGACCCTAAACCATCCAAACTCCAAATAGCATTGAACCAAGCCAAAAAATCTGACCAAGAGGTCAAGAAATTGAAAACAATGTTGGCCAATATATGTTCTTTTATAAAGTATCCTCTTCCATCCGATTTTTGTGACACCGATCCAATCAATGGACCCTCGTCTAGAGGTTCACATCCTTCCCCACCACAACATGAGTTGACCAACCTATTTTTGACCAACCTACTTTTGACCAACCTATTGTTGAAACCAACAAGGAAATATGCACACCTTCGGCCCCTATCAAAGAGCAAGTTCACATACAACCATCCGATCCCAAACCAAAGGTACGTTAAATTCTTGCACCTCAATGAAATGAATAATTCTACACAAGTCATTATTATTGATATTTTATAAATATACTCTTCCTACATATATCTAATTCGACCTAATTAAACATGCCTTATTTGTATATTAGAATTCCCCTTCTTGCAAGTTGTACGCTGAATGTGGGATGAATTCTCAACCCCGCCACGTTGCAATGGGAAATTCATATCCTGACATGGCACTACATCATGAAGCCAAAGTCCCTGTTGGTTTCGTTAGGGTTTCTATACTACATGTGTTAGTGGAGGATGCGTTGGTACCGGTCGCGGATCAAGAGTGCACGACAGTGGGTAAAGGTTTGGGCCGTTTTTTTTTGTGGCCCAAATGGTTGGTCGTTAATGTGAATTCTAATTCTATCCCAATTAATAGAAACACACCTTCACCCGTCGTAGACCCACTAGATTTCCCGGTAGCTAAGAAGCCGATGTCGGCGGGAGAAGTTGGATTCATAAAATCACTCCCGGGATTCCTTCGCACGTTTTATGATCTGGTGGGCCACTATAGTCGGGATTCTGTTTACTATTTCTACTCCAATAAACAGGTGTTCGGCGAAGTGAGGGAATTAGTCGTTCCATGGGAAGACTTTGCCCTTTCCTGGCACTATAAAACCCTTCCCGAAACAATCCTTATACTACATCAAATGTAAGCTACTTGATCTCAACTCTTCCATTGTATTGCAAGTTACAAATTTTCATGTACTTGTGCACTATTATACGTTCATATCCCATATATTGTTTATTTAGGTACATGCAATGCCTTGCTCTAAACGCAAAGACTTTCATTGGGTTTTTGCACCCAATATGCTTGCAAGAAATGAATGAAAGTAATCAATCACGACTTGCTTATCTCTCTAAGATCCTTAGTGACAAGACCAAGACAATTTACATAGGCCCATATCTAGAGAGGCTAGTTTTCTTTGTTACAATTGGATATTTGCACTTCGTAAACATTCTAATCTTCGAGACGAGTTCTTACATTTTCATTTCTTAAAATATGTAGTGGCCATTGGAGTTTTGCAGCTATGATACCATCGTTGAAGCGAGTGTATTGGATGGACCCGCTACACTTTGGTCCATCTACAAAATTTACAGATTTATTAGAGGTTGCTATGCATAGTGCACATGACGACACACTACTTCCCTTCAACCTTATACAGATTCAGGTGACATTACAAATCCAATGCTCATTTATTTCCACTATGATTTCATATCAAATCATTTGTTATACTTCTTCACTTTCAGCACCGAAAACAATTGTCAAATTGGGAGTGCGGTTACTATATGATGTTGTACGCAAGCGAGTGTGTAGCTGGCCTTGTTCAAGATAATTTGGAATTACATCGCGTAAGCATTCTTATAACCTACTTATTGTACCTATTACTATCTACGTTGCATTTAATAGTATTAAAAAAACATTTCATATTCTTAGATTATCGAGGAAAATCATGCACCATACACCAAGAAGGAGTTGGAGGATGGTAGAGATGCATTGGCTAGACACTTGGTCCTTGTTAGATCTCGGTACATCTTTAGGCCTCACATTCCCAATAAAAGCTAGTTTATTTTTTTTGTCAAATGGATGCATATACTTTTGAGTTCCATTACTTCCATTAGTTTATAAAGTGTGGCTTGATAGTGTTTCATGTTCATGTTTTGTGCTTACATACCATGCATCTTGCAATTGACAGCTTAGACAATTAAAATGAAACCCAATTTTAGTGGAAATGGGTGGAAATGACTCAAATCCTATAATTTTGTGACACTTACGAATTCGCTGCGATATCGATACTTCTCTCGCCAGTTACATTAAAATTGTTGCGACCATCTTGTACTGTCGCTACATCACTCGCCAGGATTAAATTTCTGAGCTTAGTTTTTGCGCCATCGCTACCCAATAGCTCGTTCTTCTCTGCCTCCCCAATCTGATCTCTGTCGAGCTCGTAACTATTCACGCTAACACCAGGCGAATATCTAGCTTAGTCGTAACGTCATTTGTTTTTCTCGCTCACCCAATGCTCAAACGACGTCGTTTAAATGAAGCAAGATTAGTAGCGAGTCCGTAACTATGCACATAAGCGATTTTCTTACGACATCGTTATCTCTCTCGAATCAACAATTTTAATTATATTTTTATAATTTAATTTTTACAATTTTTATTATATACAATTTTTCTGTTGCGATGTCACTACGGTATTACTAGCGAGTAGCACGTTGCTGTCGTAACCTGGCTCGTGTTGTTTAACCCTAAATGTTTACTTAGCCTTGTAACGATTTCGCTACTTTAGACCCAGCGAATCACCTCTGTTTCTCATAATTAGTCTCGTCAGCAGACGAATATATGACAATCTAGGCTACCTTACGGAGTCGTAACTACTGTTAGCGATCCGCAAGGTTAAAGTCGCAACCAATCTCGCACACATACATAACAGTCTAGGCTTTCCAGTGTTGCGATATCGTTAGTATTTCATCTGGCGATCCGTAAGCTTCTGTCGTAACAAAACAATCAACCATTTGTTTAGTATTAGCATTGGCTAGTTACGAACTCGCAAAGAGTCAATTCATATCATCCAGACGTGCATGCTAGCGAGTTCGTAAGTACTGAGCAAGGCGGATAAGCCTTCATCTAAGGCGGAAACAAACGCCTTAAATCCAAAAACATCTAAGGCGGAAGAGGAACCGCCTTAGATGATTTTTCTCATTTAAGTCACTACCAATGAAGGCATTTCTTTTCTGCCTTAACACATGAAGGATGAACTGCCCTAGATGGCTTGATATTCTAGTAGTGTGACCGTCTATTTGGACCGATTCTCTCTAGTAGCACTTTCCCTCCCAACCCAACTCATATTTGAAAGTCCCGTACAAAACCAAACCAGCTCCATTGAAAGCCTGACCCTTGCCCGACCCTACCAAAAAGGCCATTCTGCTAGGGTTTTGAGTAACGGCGTACCTGTAATCCAGCACGGCATGATGATCGGTGGCCGTTAATGAGAATCTGATCGGAAAGGCTGATGAAAGGTGGAGATCTCATGACCTCGATGCGATCACGTACCCTCACGGCGACGATTGGAGAGGCGCGATTCAGAGCAGCGATCATGGAGGAACCATACGATAGTGATCCGTCTGGAGGTGTATCACAGAGGTGGTGACCCGGCGAGATCTCCTCAAATTTTTATGAATTCACGGCTGTAATTACATATCCGGGGGAAGGGAAGTGTTATAGGAGAGATCATAAGTGGTCGACGGCGGTAACAAGAGTTTTGGTTAGGGATCTGAAGAATTGTATAGATCCTATCTAGAGATTGGGGTGGAAGGCCGCCGACCGGTGAAAGCACCGGTGGCCTCCGATCAAAAAGATATTTTGTGTGCAAGGGTTTTGCAGAGGCGAACGTGCCCCTTATAGTTTTCTTGGTTCTTGTAAGTTCCTAAGGGGACATAGTGAAATCTATCATAAGCTAATGTCTCAGATGTTTCAAACATCATAAAGAATTTGTTATGCTATCCAAAATAAAAAAATTAGAAATAATTTGGACTCATTTGTCTTTCTTAGTGAAAAATTTTTGATTCACATTTTAAGCATATGTCAATAACAATATTTTAAGAATGTCGAATTGACCAACACTTGACATTAAATATTATTATTTTCATTTTTTATTAGGCGTGCGTTTTTTTTTGACCGTACCTACTTTTATCATACTTTCAAAAGATATTGACTTTAGTTGATATCAGCTGGCATAGATATATGAAACCTTATTTTATTGATATTGAACAGAATTTCGAATTAATTAAAATTACATTAGCATTAGTTTTACATCTACATATACCTTACATTTTTAATCTCACCCCACACCAAAGCATTCATCATTAACAAAATGTTGTCAGCTGATAAGGCTAAGAAAGGTAAAATATCTGCAGCACATGCCATACCGTCTACATCTCAAAAGATGAAGCAAGGAAATATAAATGGTGAATTTTTATTTCCATTTATAATGTATTGTTGTTGAAATTTAGTGTCTTTGTAATTTATACTTTAATGTTTTATTTTTTCAAACAAAGGAGAAACCAGCTCCATCAAGCCAAAGAAATGAGTGGATCCCTGAGGAACCGAATTATTTTCAGATCTGAGAATTCCAAGGACGAGATATCCATTTTTTGTCACACAAGTGAACATGCGAAGGTAACATGAATTGGTATGATCCTGAAATTCATAAATCTTTATATCAGATTCTATCTAAATTTTTTTTACTAAATGTTAAACAAACATTACAAAAGTCTAATTTCTTAAATCAAAATTTTAGAGAAACATATACTATTTTTATATTAAATCTTGATAAACTTGCAGCAATTGAACGTTTTTTTTATGAAATTTATATTTGATATTAAAGTTTTATTATTCTAATATTGAAACAACTCAATTTTAATAGCGCGTCTCATTAGACATTATTTGCATCTCCCCTCGGAGGCAGTAAGAGATTTTCTAGGTTGATTTCACATATTAGCAACGTTTAACCAGCCTGAACGGTCTACATATCTGATGTACGGACCCGCCAAAAGTAGGTATTTAAACTATTCTGACTCGGATTTTTCCTTGCCGCACAGACGTGTGTTACGAATTCGCCAATAGTAATTATGTAAACTACTTTCACTGGTTTTCTTCTTTATCGGATTTGAAGCCAAACACAGTTTCAACAAAACAATATTGGCCGATAAAACTTGCAACAAATATTTAATCAAACCCCAATTAAGCTCATCACCCACTATTTAGTATAAAATAAAAAGAAACATGAACAAAATTCTATTTGACAGTGACAAACACTGACCGTCTATTTGGATCGATTCTCTCTAGTATCACCTTCTCTTCCAGCCCAGCTCATATTTGAAAGCATGATACAAAACAAAAAAAGCTCCGTTGAAAGCCCGACCCTTGCCCGACCCGTCCAAAAAGGCCCATCGGTTAGGGTTTGAGTAGCGGCATTCCTGTAATCCAGCAGGGCATGATAATCGGTGGCTTTTAATAAGAATCTGATCGGAAAGGCCGATGAAAGGTGGAGATATCACGGCCTCGATACGATCACGTACACTCACGACGATGATTGGATCAGAGATGCGATTCAGAGCAGCGGTCATAGTGGAGGAACCATACGGTAGCGATCCGTCTGACGGTGTATCACGGGGGTGGCGACCCGGCGAGATCTCCTCAATTTTTGATGAATTCACGGCCGCAATTACAGATTCGGGGGAAAAGTTATAACATTGATCATAAGTGGTCGACGGCGGTAACCATAGTTTTGGTTTGGGGTCTGAAGAATTTTATAGATCCTATCTAGAGTTTGGGGTGGAAGGCCGCCGACCGGTGAAAGTACCGGCGACCTCCGATCAAAATGAGATTTTGTGCGCAAGGTTTTGGCAATGGCGAACGTGCCTCTTATAGTTTTCTTGGTTCTTGTAAGTTCCTAAGGGGATGTAGTCAAATCTATCATAAAGAATCTGTTATGCTATCCTAAATTAATAAAATTAGAAATAATTTGGACTCATATGTCTTTCATAGTGACAAACATTTGAATTCACATTGTAAGCATTTATTAATAACAATATTTTGAGAATGTCGGTTTGAACAACACTTGACATTAAATATAACTATTTTCAATACATATGAGGCGTATGTTTTTTTGACCACCTACCTTTTTTTTATCATACTTTCAAAAGATTTTTACTTTAATTGATATCTGCTGACATAGATATATGAAACTTTATATTATTCATATTGAACAGAATTTCGAATTAGTTAAATGTACTTTAGCTTTAGTTTTACATCTATATATACCTTAAATTTTTTATCTCAACCCACACCAAAGCATTCATCATAAAAATGAACGGAAACAAACTGTTGTCAGCTGATGAGGCTAAGAAAGGTGAAAGATTTGCAGCACATGTTATACCGTCTACATCTCAAAAGATGAAGTAAAGAAATATAAATGGTGAAATTTTATTTCCATTTATAATGTACTGTTGTTGAAAATTAGTTTCTTTGTAATTTAAGTTTGAATGTTTTATTTTTTCAAACAAAGGAGAAACCAGCTCTATAAAGCCAAAGAAACGAGTGAATCCCTGGGGAACCCAAATATTTTCAGATCTGGGAATCCTACGCCGAGTAATCCCTTTTTTACCACACAAGTGAAAATGCGAAGGTAACATGAATTGGTATGATCCTTAAATTTATAAATCTATATCAGTTTAATATATATCAGGATCATCCTGATATTGGCAATATCAGGCACCAATTAAATAACGACACATCATCTTTATCTAATTTATGATTGGGCCACGTATTCAATCATTACCCTGACGGGTTTAGGCATTCTAAATTAGGGTTTTAGAACTTTACTAAAAATATCTTAACCAATTAAAACATTACAATTGTACACGTGTCATTATCTTATTGGTCCCTGATAAGGCCTGCATCAGGATCATCCGGATGAATGTTTTTCTCAATCTATATATCAGATTCTTTCTACAAGTTTTTGCTGAATGTTAAAAAAACATTACAAAAGTCTAATCTCTTAAATCAAAATTTTAGAGAAACATATATTATTATTTTTTATACTAAATATTTATAAACTTGCAGCGATTGAACTTTTTTTATGAAGTTTATATTTGCCATTAAATATTTTTTAATCTTATTTTGAAATAACTCAGTTTTAATAGCGCAACTCATTAGATGTTATTTGCATCTCCCCTAAGAGGAAGTAAGAAATTTTCTAGGTTGATTTCACATATTGGCAACGTTTAACCAGCCTGCACGGTCTACAAATCTTATGTACGGACCCGCCAAAAGTAGGAATTTTAACTATTCTGACTCGGATTTCTCCTTGCCGCACGGACGTGTGTTACGGATTCGCCAAAAGTAATTATTTAAACTACTTTGACACTGATTTCTCCTTACCGATACCACTAAGAATTAGATTTGAAACCAGACACAGTTTAAACAAAACAATACTGGCAGATAAGACTTCCGAAATATATTTAATTAAACCCCAATTAAACTCATCTCCCACTATTAAGCATAAAATAAAATTTTAAAAAACAAAACTATATTTGACAGTGACAAACACTGACCATCTGTTTTGACCGATTCTCTCTAATAGCACCTTCACTTCCAGCCAAGCTCATATTTGAAAGCCCGGTACAAAACCAAACCAACTCCGTTGAAAGCCCGACCCTTGCCCGAACCGACCAAAATGGCCCATCAGCTAGGGTTTTGAGTAATGGCCTTCCTGTAATCCAGCAGGGCATGATGATCGATGGCCGTTAATAAGACTCAATTCGGCAAGGCCGATGAAAGGTGGATATCATACGGCCTCAATGCGATCACATACCCTTATGGCGACGATTGGAAAGGCGCGATTCAGAGTAGCGGTCATGGTGGAGGAACCATACGGTAGCGATCCATCTGGCGATGTATCACAGCGGTGGCGACCCGGCGAGATCTCTCCTCAATTTTTGATGAATTCATGGCTGCATTTACAGATCTGGGAGAAGAGAAGTGGTATAAGAGAGATCGTAATTGGTCGACGGCGGTAACAAGGGTTTTGGTTAGGGGCCAGAAGGGTGGTATAGATCCTATCTAGACTTTGGGGAGAAAGGCCGCCGGCCGGTGAAACCACCAGCGGCCTCCGATCAAACAGAGATTTTGTGCTCAAGGGTTTGGCAGAGGCGGACGTGCCTCTTATAGTTTTCTTGGTTCTTGTTAGTTCCTAAGGAGATGTAGTGAAATCTATCATATGCTATATTCTTGGAGATTTCAAACATCATGAAAAAATTGTTATGCTATCCTAAATAAACAAAATTAGAAATAATTTGGACTCATTTGTCTTTCATTGTGAAAAATATATGAATTAATATTGTAAGCATATATTAATAACAATATTTTGAGAATGTCGGTTTGACCAACACTCGACATTAAATATAATTATTTTCAATATTTATCAGGCGTACGTTTTTTTTACCACCTACCTTTTTTATCATACTTTCAAAAGATTTTGACTTTAGTTGATATCTGCTGGCATATATATATGAAACCTTTTATTATTGATATTGAACATAATTTCGATAATTAAAAGTACTTTTACTTTAGTTTTACGTCTATATATACCTAACATTTTTAATCTCACCCCACACCAAAGCTTTCATCATAAAAATGAACGGAAACAAAATGTTGTCAGCTGATGAGGCTAAGAAAGGTAAAAGATCTGCAGCACACACCATACCATCTACATCTCAAAAGATGAAGCAGGGAAACATAAATGGTAAATTTTTATTTCCAAATAAAATGAATATTGGTTGCAAATTAATTAGTGTCTTTGTAATATAAATTTTAATGTTTTATTATGTCAAACTAAGGATATACCAGCTCCATCAAGCCAAAGAAACAAGTGGATCTCTGGGGAACCCAATTATTTTCAGATGTGGGAATTCCTAGGCCGAGATATCCCTTTTTTGTCACACAAGTGAACAAGCAAAGTAATGTATGCCGGACACCAACACTTCGACGACGAACCAGGCTCACGAACTGATCTGCAAGACTAAGGCCCCGGGTGTCCTGGGGATAGACACTCCGACGCTCAAGTCAGTATATTTGCTTAAGGCGTAAAGTATAAAGTATGAGATTAGATGAGAGGTCTACCAAACCTCTTAGGGTATTTATATGGCTACAATCCGTAGATCACTAAGATATGTATTTATGGTATGAATACAACTCTTATGGAATAGTAGTTGTATTACCATGTATAATAGAAGTATATTTCAGACATGGATGTATTACCATGTTTAGGATGACCGTATTACCATCTTAGAGAAGACGTATATTCCTTATAGAACATTCATAATATACGCATTCCTTATAAAGATTAGCATTGAAGGACCTGTGGATCCACCCTCCGCGTATATCTCGAGCCCACGACCCTTCTCGGGCCCTGGTCCGAGTATGAATGAAGCCCGAATACGAACCATGGACTTATCAGATGGTAGGTAATAACACTCCGAGGAAGAAAAAGAAGAAGAAGGATAGCTCCCACAAAAATAACAACCAAGGTGGCGGAAACAACAATCCTCAGAATCCTCCCCCACCACCATCAAATGGAGCCAACCGAGTCATCAACAGCATTAATGGCTATACCGGAAGAGCAATTTCCCTAACTAAGTTGAAGGATAGTGTACGGACCCTACCACATACTAAGTTGGTCAACAAGAATGTCCATTCCGAAAAAGCTATTATTTTCTCACATAAGGATGACGTACCAAATCAGATGCTTCATTCTGATCCTCTCATCATCTCGGCAACCATACAAGATTCTTTGGTAAAAGGAGTCTTCATAGACAGCGGGAGTGGGGTAGAAATAATGTTCCAGGACTGCTTCCAGAAGTTTGGATTTACTAAAGACAACCTTAAACCTACGGGTCCGATCTCGGGGTTCACAGGTAATCCAATAATACCTTTCGGGGAAATCACGCTCCCCGTCACAGTAGCAGAAGGAGCCAAGAGCCTAACCTTATACTGCACATTTGTGGTAGTAGACACCGTCACACCCTTCAACATTATCCTTGGAAGATTTTGGATGGGCCAAGCTAAAGCCGTATGGTCTCCTTACCATCTGATGATGAAGTTCCCAACACCACAAGGAGTAGCTTCAATCAAAGGAGACCAAGGAGCGGCGCGTTCTGGCATAATCACGGCCGCCCGTGATCCCAGAAAAGAAGATGACGGTTATATGTCAAAGCGTCCTCCAACTCGTGGGAAAGCGGTATTAAAATTTTTACTAACCAACCCCGAGAAAAAGGACCATCTTTGGGTTTCTCACTTCAATCTCCAAGTCACCAGTAATGAAGTCGAGTATGAAACTCTCAGTACCAGACTAAAACTAGCTAAAAACCTGGAAGCAGAAGACCTTGAGGTCGAGGACCTAGAAATCTTCAGTGACTCACAGTTCTTGGTTCAACAAGTTAAAGGCGAATAAGAAACTCGAGAGTACAGTCTCCAGAAATACCTCGGGATAGTTAAGCCTCTCCTGAATCAATTCCAACATTATGAGTTGAATCTTATCCCCCGAGAAGGTAACCACAAGGCTGATGCACTTAGCAAGCTTGCCTCCTCGGACCTTAACATAAAATCTTCTCAAGAATTGCTAATGGAAACCCCGGCGAAGAGAAGTTACGAGAAGAGCAGCATCATGGCTAATGACATCTCAGACACATGGAGGAGCCCCTACATCGAATACCTCCAAACGGGCACCCTTCTCAAGGATAAACACCTGGCATGAAAGGTCCGAGGAACACATGAAGGAGTCTACGGTAGCTATCAAGATCCACATAACATTATTTAAAAGCTCCTGAAGAAGAGTTATTTTTGGCCTATGATGCTACAAGGCGCCAAAACATATATCGATTCTCGCCACTAGAGCCAAAGATTCGTTAAGATGATACACATGCCACAGAAGAATATGATTACCATTCAAGAATCCTGGCCATTTGTTCGATGGAGCATAGATCTCATTTTCCCACGGCCTCTGTTATCAACTCCTGCTGGAAAAATATTGTGGGTCGCTATGGCATCCCGAGATACATAGTGACCGATAATGGAGCACAATTTGCTAATGATCCCTTCAAGAAAGGGTACAAAGGGTATAGAATGCACCAGCAGCTCGCCTCAGTATATAATCAAAAAGATAGCGGCCAAGCAGAGGCTACGGACCGAGCCTTGGTATGCAGCCTTACAAAGCGCCTCGAAGGAGCCAAAGGAAACTGGATCAAAGAGACCCATAGAACCACACCAGCTACAACAACAGGAAAGACTACTTATAGCTTAGACTATGGGTCCGAAGCGATCATCCCCAGGGAGATTGGAGTTCCCTCTGTCCATACCTCTCAGCCAGATGATGAAAATGGCAAGGCCAACGAAGAAAACTTTTGTCTCGACCTTGACCTCCTAAAGGAGAAGAGAGAAAATGCTACTACCTACAAGGCCAAGGTGAAGAAAAGATTCAAGCGCTACCATGATAGAAGAGTCCGCTTGGCCACTTTTGTTAAAGGAGACCTTGTCATAAGGTTAAACGAGAAAAGCAAGAGAAAAGTGGAAGGGAAGCTAGTCCCGAACTGGGAAGGTCCATATCGAGTCCTAGAATCCCATCCAGGGGGAAGCTACCTCTTGGAAACCATGAAGGGGGAACCTATACCACGAATATGGAATGTGATTAACTTACGAAAGTATCACAGAAGATTCAAAACTCAAGGGAGAGCCTCACAAAGGTTCGAGACTATCAAGAGCGTCCGAGAAACCTCATCAAGGTCCAAGACAAGTATACTCTAGCACAAACGGGTACTCAAACTCAAAACTCACTATATACTTTACTTCTATTATTAAAGTTATAAACTTAGATTGAAGTCATGATATTTTTATACCTATCCTTATAATAAGCAATCTTTAAATTCCTTTTCTAAAAAGAGGATTGTTGTCTTAAGTATAACATTGATTCCTGTTCAAAACAATATACTTTATAAAGTATATGATTGGTCAACTTATAAGTTTTTTGGATCCAATATTCAAATACCAATCGTTTTGAATAAAAGAGATAGGTTCGAGATAAAGTACTTCAAAAAAGTGCTTGATTGAGGTCTATAGACCAAAAGGACAGACGTGCTCGAGAATGAATCATCTCAACATAAAGAGGAGAAACCTCAAAAACAAAAGTTGAAGTTCATATCAAAGGTGTTATTACATCAGAATATGATACTTCTAAAAAATACCCTCAAAAAGGGCACACATAGAGGAAAAACCTCGAATCTAAAAAAGACCCTCAAAGAGGGCACACATAGAGGAAAAACCTCGAACCTAAGTAGTTCATATCAAAGGTGTTATTACATCCGAATATGATACTTCGAACCTAAAAAGGACATATCAAAGGTGTTACTACATCAGAATATGGTACTTTTAAATATACCCAATAGGGTTTCCCAGGACTTCACCAGAAGTGACTCTTGAGATATGGGCTATTGTCAACTTTTCTACACACTGTGACATTAAAGGCCTTGGCAAAAGATGCCCGAGGAAGAAGCCCAACAACATCAAGTACGCAGAGTGTTCATCATGGACAACTGCGAAGACCTGATCCTGGAGTATCTTAGCTTGGCATAAGCTCATTTCCAGTAAATCATGAGACCGAGGTTCATGTGCAAAGGATTTCAGACTTTGAAGCTGAAGAGGAGATGCCGAGACTAATCCACCTTATTTACGGAAGAACTAGAAATCACCTTAAGAGAAGGTAATTTAGGATACTTAGCTTTAATAAGCCTTAGTAAATCTCCTGGGGTTACTATCTTCTGGGAGGGATCCAATGCATCCAAAAACTCAGCCCTAGGAATCCAGCGTTTTGCAGTCAGAGCAGCGAGTTTATCAGCAGCATCAGGATGAGTGAAGATTTCCTTCATCATCTCCACCTCTTGCTCGGACTGACATAATTGCAAGACGCCATCCAAGATCCCATGCAGTTCAGAGGAATGGAATAAATCCCCATACTCCTCTCTGTGGCTCTGAAACTCGGGACTACAAGCAAGGAAAGCACTCCAAAGCTTTAGAAGTCGTTTAGCCTCCTTCTGAATCCTTCTCCTCGGGTTGATTTTGCGACAACTCCTCGACGATATCTCGATAAGTTCCAAGCTCTTTCTCTTGAGACTTCTCTGCCGACAGCAGATCTATATTCTCGGCCTCCAATTGCTTCACCCTAGTTTCCAGTTGAGTCACATCCAACGGAGTCTGAATAGTGCTCGCAACAGACTTAGCTATCACAGATGAAAGGGCAGCCTCCATTTTTACCTTCTCAGCCTTGAAAGACTGGCACTTTCTATGTAATTCCATCACGGAATCAGACAAGTGACGAATCACATCATTAGCTCAAGGCCTTACTGTGGACAGATCCGCCATCAGCTGCGAAATAAAAGGAATATTAAAACCTGGCATTCAAGATATCTATACAGTATGATAAGAAAAATAAATACCTCCGAAACGAAGGGATATTTCTTAGAAGACCTCCGAGAAGCCTGACCATCCTCTTCCTCTGGGCAGCTCCGATAGTATTTTAACTTCTTCAAAGAAACATCCTCAGAGTCCACCAACTCAAGGTCAGATTCATCATCTTCGGAAGACTCCTCCGCCACCGGTTCCACCTCCTCGGACTGTACTTCCTCGGATTCCTCTGCTTCCTCATCTATGGCCCGGAGTATAGCCTTCCCTTTCTTGATCTTTTTCTTTGGAGGAGATGTTGTACATATATAAAGATAAACTTCAGCATATGACACAAGAAAAACATATTATATGACAACAGTATATGACTAGAAGAGTTACCTGAAGAAGACCGACTAGAAGAATATTCACCATTATTCCGAGGAGACTTTCTCGGACCCCCTTTCCTGGCCTTCTTCTTTCTTTCCTGGATTTTATCAGGGAGGGCCCAATTCCGATCAGGCTTCAAAAAGCTGGAAGTAGATTTCGACGGAGGAACATCCAACAGGTACGAGTAAGTGATACTAGGCCACTGCCATACAGAGCCATGTGAGCCCAGAACAAAATCCTTTCTTTGAAGGGTAATGTCCTCCTTTAGGAGCTCCTCAATGATGCCCTTCAAGTGATCAGGGATGATGAAACCTCTGTCACGAGCTATATATAGCATCCTTCGGATGGGGATGCAAATCAGGGACCTCGTACTTGCTCCGGTCGAAAGTGAAATAGTCTGCCTCCCACACACCACTGTTATCAGGAAACGTGATAGGTTTTCTCTTCCTCGGAGTCAGGGTAATGTACTCGTAAGTCTCAAAAGAGAATAACGTATACAGACTCCTGAATAAATCCAGGCTTGGATCGTAGTTCTTCCGAGCGCACCAGGAAATCACCGCCATGATCAACACTACCACATTGGAATGTATTTGGCTTTGATGCAGCTGTTGATGTTGCAGGAATTCATGAAATAAAGGGGGAAAGGGAAAACTTATCCCTTGCTGTAAAAACCTCCCATAAAGTTCCCCTCTAGTGGGGTGGGGCTCACCAGATCTTTGATAGGAACTTCTCCATCCTCGAGCTTCAAGCCAGCTTCAAGAGGATATGACAGCCTGCAGGACCGCAGATACCTTAGCGTTCTTTCATCAACCACTTTGATGACATCATTCACATTATCAGAGGCCGGAACCCGTTTATCAACTTGGGGCTCCGAATTAGGGTCCATCTCTGACCGAGAGGCACCATCATCTGCCACTACAGTTACCGCCTGCAGCGGTGAAGCGACGGTAACTTCCATCAGCTCCCCAGCCTCGACTTCCATAAACAAGGTGCTCAAGTCACGGTCAGCTGGGGCTCTGTTTTCAAAAACATTCTCCACATTGCCAGGGGGAACGCTAGAACTTGTTGAAGTCATGGCAATATAGAGAATGGAAGGAAGAGAATATTCGAGGAAAAGGAGACAAATTTGAAAGAAATTTTTTGGAAACTTGAAATGCAAAGAAGGAAATGATTAAAATTGTTTGGATGAAGATTGAGGATGAAAGGAAAAAATTACTTGGTTATATAACCAGTAATTAGCAAGCATTTAAGTGGAGTAATTACCTCGACTCGCGATACGATACAGGTAATTGGAAGGTTGGTCCTCCTCACCGCCAGAAGATACAATGAGCCAAGACCACGTGTTAATCTCCTCAGAATTCAAGAATGCAGATTCAGATCCAACCATACACGTGTATCCACCATATGGATTTCAAAAGAAGTTAATCTCAGCCGTTCATATATTTGGTGGAATACGAAAGAACTTGAAGCTAGATATTCAGAAGGGTAAGCCCGAAAAGTGAGTCCCCGAAGGACACCCCGAGCTTAACACCCTGAGTTATTCTTCCTTGAGTAATTGGTCTTCCCTCGAGAAGCAAGCCTCTCCTTCAACCTTCGAGATGGAGCACTCTATATTCTGAAGATCTACCTTGGGGCTACCGATAAGTCCATGGTTCGTATTCGGACCTCATTCATACTCGGACCAGGGCCCGAGAAGGGTCGTGGGCTCGAGATACGCGGAGGGTGGATCCACAGGTCCATCAATCTTAATCCTTATAAGAAATGCGTATATTATGAATATTCTACAAGGAATATACATCTTCTCAAAGATGGTAATTCAGCTATCCTAAACATGGTAATACAACCATGTCCAAAATACACTTCTATTATACATGGTAATACAACCTCTATTCCCATAAGAGTTGTATTCATACCATAAATACATATCTTGGTGATCTACGGATTGTAGCCATATAAATACCCTAAGAGGTTTGGTAGACCTCTCATCTAATCTCATACTTTATACTTTATGCCTTAAACAAATATACTGACTTGAGCATCGGAGTGTCTATCCCCGGGACACCCGGGGCTTTTGTCTGCAGATCAGTTTGTGAACCTAGTTCGTCGTCAAAGTGTTGGTGTCCGGCATACATCAACCACAATTCAAGAGAGGCTATTAAAATTGAGTTATTTCAAAGTTAGATTAAAAAAACTTGTAGACAGAATCTGATATATTAGATTAACATTCAGCAAAAAATTGTATACTGAATCTGATATAAAGTGGGAATTCCTAGGCCGAGATGTCCCTTTTTTGTCACACAAGTGAACAAGCAAAGGTAACATGAATTGGTATGTTCATCGATAACTTCGGTGCCAGAAATCAACGGCAAGAAACTCACCGGCGTTGGATTTGGATAGATTCTGACCCTCGAATCATCTACCGGGGATCGTAGTAAGCACAAGTTTGATCAAGGCTTACTCGCGATCGACTCACTACTACGTTACTTTCATCGAGTGGTCACCACATCAAAATAATGATCTTGCAAACTATCATTTAAGTAATTAAGTCAACTCACTAATACATTCACAGCCAGTGTGATTTCATTACATATTCATATCAAGAAAATCAACTATTTTAAATATGAAAATTTGAATAAATCTAGGCCCAAAGACAACTCAAGCACCTTTTTTTTTATGGAAATATATACATCATTAAGAAACAACCAAAAGTGGTACCAAGTACAATGATTTAGGCCTTCTCTCCCAGCCTGTAAACAAAAACAAAACTCCTATTCTAAAAAAAAGAGACAAAAGGTGTGATCTATCTAGTTTCAACTGTCAACATTAAACCTTCCATTCATCCATTCATACTCTGCCTTGACCCTCTTTCCTACAGTGCTTGCAGTTGAAGAAGTCTTCTGAAATTTTTTTTTGTTCCTCTCCTCCCATAGATGGTACAAAGTGGATACATGGAGAATCAATTTTTTAGCCTGACCTGTAACCCTCCAGAACATTAGTTTCCTCCTCAATCCTCTCATGTTTGATATTGGCTTCAATCCCACAAAATGAAGTACTTCATGGCCATAACTACATTGAGTAAACAAGTGAGTAGCAGATTCAGCTGCCCCTCCACACAGACAACATAGTGGCTGTTGCCCCAGAATTTTAAACTTCTGGAACCCATCAACAGTGGCCAACCTTCTCCTCAGCAGAAGCCAAAGAAAAAATTTATGCTTAGGTAAAAACTTGGTATACCAAACCAATTTTGCCGAAGTGTCTTCACGTGTCTCTCCCTTCATGATGTTATATGCAGAAACAACAGAAAATTTACCTTTTGTGTTAAGACAATCTTGAAGTCTTGATAACATTCTGCCCTTCAATCTGACCAGTAGCTTCCACACCCAGCTCTGGCTGCCAGTGGTCTTGTACCTCTTCCAGGTCACATTCTTTAAGTAGTAGGCCTGGAACCATCTTATCCAGAGAATATCCCCTTTTTGCTGAATCTCCCATATGTGCTTACAGAGGGATGCTAGGTTCCACAATGAGGAATCCCTGAGGCCTATTACTCCCAGTTTCTTAGCTGTGCTCAGATTGGCCCAAGCTGCAGGTGTGAAGTATCTGTTAGTTGCATCTTTGTTCCATAAGAAGGCCCTGCAAACCTTTTCTATTTCATCATGTACTTCCTCTGGTATTTTGAACACTCCTGACCAGTAGCTTATGAAACTCAATAAGACTGGGGTGGAATGTGGTTGGCGGTTCAAGTGAGATTAAAAGACAACGAGATAGTCGCGCATACAAAGAAGCACAATTGATGACACATTGTCGTGAAATAGAAATAAGAATTGATAAAAAATACTAACACGTGTCAAGTTAAATGACATCGGTGTTGCTATTTCACTCGAAGATGATGTCGTGCGATGGTCAAGTTGGTGTAGTAAGACGGGTAGGACACATGTGTCGTTAGACCTAAAGGATTGGAGGCTACTAAGTATCGACATTAAAAATGATGAATGGAAGGAATGCAAAGTTAGTATTGCAATTGCTATTTTTAATTCAATAGACATTTAACATGTGCCTATTAATGCTATCATTTATAGCGCCCCTTTGTGATCGATGCAAAATACTATAATCAAGTGAAGAAGAAGAAGACTCTTCAAATTGCATCAAAGGCTCATCGGGAACACAAATATTACCAAGGAATATACCAATCCAAAGGGCAAGAGGTTTGGGCAAGATCCAAGTACGCGTTACAATCACATTGTTACCCATCAAAGGAGAGCTGCTTTGACATTAACTTCCTCATCACACCATAATTAGTGAGATTCATGCAGAACTTGTGTATAATCAGAAAATCAGTTCTATCATGGCATTCTAGTGCCAGACCAACGAATCGATGGTAGAAGTTTTAACGGATTCGCCGGCCTTTTGAATCACATTGCAAAGGTCACTCATTGACCGATTCACGTTGGCGAGAAAAGGTATATCGCTTTCACATTTTGAAATATTATATGTAATAAGAGACTGTCGATTCATTTTAACATTTTAAAATATTTTATGTAATAAAAGATTGTCGATTCGTTTCCACATTAAAAAGTGTTTATTACGCTTCTATGCTGATGATTGATCAGTGTCATTTGTGTTACTAAGATAACTAACGATATAAAATATTATTTTCACATCTTTAGAATATGATAATACTAGAAGACAGTCGAAGTAAGAGTTTATTACGATTCTACACTAATGATTGAGTAGCATCATTCAAGATTACAACTATAACGTACGACAAAAAGTATCATTTTATAAATTGTAATGATGAAAAAGTGTCGATTCAGTTCTACATTAAGGCCTTTCATTACACTTCTATATTAAAAAAGGACATTGTCATTTTCACATTGATGGGCACCGGGATTGCTGCATCCTCGACTACGAATGCTTCAAGCCGGCCGACGACAAAAAAGTTAGCACGAAATTCTCCGACGAGGTGATCCTCAGAAACAAAAACCTAGGGCTTCTCGAGTACAAGTTTCTGTTGAGACCGATAGTGAGCTCCGGCATCGGGGAGCAAACATACGCTCCAAGGGTGATTTTTCAGGGACGGGAAGAAAATCCGACTCTTCGAGACGCTGTCACAGAAATGGATGAATCTAACTAAGCTTTTGGAGCACGAATCACCACTCATAATCATCAAATGTGAGAAAAAAATCGAACATTTAACATTAAAAAATACACTATTGGCTCAATGAAAACAGAAATGCTTTCTTAACAGAGTAATCGAAGAAGCCTCATCCCACCGGAACTTTGATATTCCGGTGTTTCAGAAAACCATCAAGCTCCATCGTCTTCCTCGAGAAGAATATATAATCCAACAAAAAGAATTATGGTAGGTACAAAACAGAATCTGCCTATATATTTTAGCCTAAAAGAACCATTAAGATTAATCTAAGGGAATGATTACCCCTTCTTTCTTATAATATCAATGCATTTATACATCCCTCGTTGGCAGATTAGTTCATACTCATGTTACTCGCTCCACGCCTGAATACCTCCCACGGGATTCCAGATTGTTTCTGAGTCAATTTTGACATTATCAATTCACTCTACTCTGATGGGGATGTTAGTTTTCATATACCTATTGTTCCATTGACTGAGGGTGAGGCTGATGAGATGTATTTATACATCTAATTTATATGGTTTTATACGTTTATTTTCCTACTTGATGTGCTCGAAGGTGTGTTATTTCGCAGTAAATCATAGAAAACATGGATAATGATATTAAATGAATATTTGCTAGAAAGAGAGCAATTTGATGATGTTTTGAAGATGAAGGGGATCTATACACTATACTCTTTTTTCTTACAGGTTTTTAATGAGGTAGTGTGCTCCAACGGAAATAATAGATCATCATTATTCTGTTATCCCGGCATTGAAGATTCGAGGAGCAAGAAGCGACAACCTGAAGTAATGGACAAATGCTATTACTGGTTTCTTCTACGGACAGCTAAGTTGTGTTTCGCGGATCGGTCACTAATCAGCTATACGTATTGCGAGAAATCAGTGATGGGCAACAAGAAAGTTCTATTATTTTAGCACTTGAAGAAAAGAAGCACGAAGAATGACAGCAATTGAATGAGCTTGCTTCTGGACTGAACTCCTCTTAAGCCCAAACCCACTTGAATAAATAAGAAAGCCTAATTAATAATGTGTATATGACACACACGTATGGCTTTTCTTAGGCTTAGGGTTTTATTGTTTTTCTTATTATTTAATAAGGCAAATATTGCAACCTAGACTAATTAGTTTAGGAGTTATATTATATAAACCCTATGAGCTCTCGTCCAGAGGACATTCACACGCACTAACTTTGTTTCTTTCTCGGCCGAGACCCTTGAGACGGACGAAATTAGGGTTTTGCAATTTCTTCAATTCGGTGATTTCTTTCTCTCGTGTTTAATTCATATTATTGTGATTGTGTTCATCGTAATATGAGTAACTAATTCTTTAATTCGGCGAGAATAACGAAGCACTAGTCATGAGAATTCTGTGAGATATAATTGTGCATGAAAATTAACTACTGTGAGTTTTGGTTTATTCTCTGTGCATCCTGTTATATCTAATTAATTTAAACCTGCGCAGCTTAGATTAAGGCAATTGATAGGTGCAGTCCAACATTACTAATGCAGTTCGTATTTGTATTTAAAGTTCCTGATATACCCTCATTTATGAGAACCACATTTACTTTTGAATAAATACTGAGGGTATTAATGGCACTTCATGAATAAATACGGACTACATTTTTTTGATGAACCCTTTTCTTAATTAATAAGCAAAAACTATTACAAGTTTAGACCTTCACTCCCAGTTTATTACAAAATTCCTAACCTATTTCTAGGTTCAAAAAGACTACTTTTCTAATCACTTGAGAAAACTCCTTTGGACCAGTTGAACTCATCTTCAATTCTTTTCCCCACTCTTTCAGCCAGTACTGACCTGTGGTTAAAAATTCTGTTGTTTCTCTCCTCCCAAACATGATAAAGTGTGGCAACTAGGTAGAAGAGTTTTTTGACCTGACCTGTTCTGCACCATATCAAAAGTCTTCTCCTCAAATCCCTCAGTGTCTTCAATCCCTTCAGCCCCAGTGATAGCAAAATTTCCTTACAAAAATTGCATTTGGCAAATAAATGCTGAGCTGTCTCCTCCTCCAAGCCACAAAGACAGCATTTTGGTTGCTGTTGAAGTATCTTGTATTTTTGGAGTCTATCAGCTGTGGCTAGTTTCCCCTTTAGCATGAGCCATAAGAAGAATCTGTGTTTTGGGAGTAGTTTACTGTGCCAGATCAGCTTAGCCCAAATATCTTCTTCTGCCCCTTTCATGATATTGTATGCAACAGTAATAGAGAAACCTCCATCCCTCCTTGCACAGAGCTGCATTTTGCCAAGCATTGTATTTTTCAACCTCACAAGCAGCTTCCATATCTAGCTATGCCCCTCTGAAGCTTGATAAGTGTCAAAAGGCTTTCCTTTTAGATAAAAGTCCTGGATCCACCTTATCCATAAAAAGAAATACGGACTACATTAGTAAATACTGGACTGCATATAACAATTCTCTAGATTAAATAGGATTACAGCCAATTAGTACCACCAATCCGTAATTGTTGGAAAGGGCTAATTAGTGGTAAAGTTATCGTTTGGATAGTGAGAATAAACTGGTAGACGAGTTAATACTTTCTTTCTAGGTTAATTTGTCTAAACTGGGTTCCTTCATATCTTAATGCTATCAAACAACTTAGAACTGGCGTTACCAACTAGGTTTGATTTGATAAGAGAAATAGTTAGTTTAAGCGTCTCTTGCTAGCTATCGACAAATTAAGTAGGAACTGGGGTATGTTCGCTGCATTCACGGTACCCTATAACTGGTTGATCATGGTCGTTAATAAAATCTCTGCATTAATGATCAAAACATATGACTAGTGTGGAATTATTAGAGACGGATTTCTTTCATAAATTGATCTCTCTTTGCAATTTTATTTCATTCTGTTTTCTTTCTTAGTTATTTATATATAATTAGTAGGCAATCTCAACATTTCAAGTAAAAAGTGTGGTGACTAAACACCAAAATTTTATTTTTAGGAAAAGTGTTAATTTGTTCTCTGTGGGTTCGACTCTACTTGCTACTATATTCTTTAATATTCTTAGCATTGTAAAAATATTTTGATGGTGTTCGACGTCCATCAGAGGGTGAGGGTGTGTACATCTAGGATGACATCCGATTCGATTTTAATAGGAGTAATCACATGATGAGTAGGATGTAGATTTCTTTGTTGGGAGTCATTAACTTAACCACCAGTACAGTCTTTGTTCTCATTGAGTGTTTGGTCTTGGGTAGAATAATTAAGTCCATGTTATTTGCTAATTTATTTGTTGGGTCATCCTGGAAGTTGTTTTCGTTTGTACATGCATCTATTGGTGGGTGTCAAGGTCATGAAAGTTATACAGAACAGTCAGGGTGTATTTGGTTGGAGAGAATTTTGAGAGTCTGGATTTTGTTTTGGAATTTTGAGAGTTTGGGTTTTTATTTGGGATTTTAAGAGTTTGGTCTTGCAAACTCCTTATTTGGTTGGGTTGGGATTTTGTAAGTTTGAAATAAAATTTTTGATTGGTTTTTAAGATTTTGCAAGTCTGAACTTTGGGATCAAAAATAAGATTTTGTAAAAGTTGGTGAACCAAATAAGTTTTTGGAAAACTGGACTCTCAAAGTCCAGTTTTCCAAAAAATTATCCAACTAAGCACCCCCTCAAGGTCTAATCTTTACTAGTCTTAATAACTCATATATTTCCACCATTGTGGAACAAAATCTTGTTCGCAAAATTAGTAAACTACTCAAGTTTTAAGCTTGTTCTTGATGTCTGCCCTCTTTTACTTCTTTCTTTCGCTCATAAGTCTCATATAAGCATATAATGTATTCCAAGCAAAGTGCTGGGAAGGAACTGAAGTTCTTTTTCTTGATTGTTTGATTTTATAGACCTAATTCTTTCATGTTCATAACTTATGAGTGTGAGGGGAGTGGGACCGAAATATAAATTGGTTTGTATGTTGTCATTGGTGGTGGCTTACGTGGTTCATTTTTATGTTTATGTTTTTTGATCAGCTCTAAGAGCATCCCCAACCGAGCGCTAAATATAGCGTACGCCATGTCTACTGGCTATATTTTGGAGCTGCGCCATAAAACTTGCTATATCCAACGCTGCTTTATATCCAGCGCTGAAGGTACAGGAAATCATCAGATCTAGCGTTTACTGTATCTTGTGCACTAAATATTGGATATTAATATTTTAATGTAGAATTTGAATTTGTGTGGCTGACTATGAGTTTCATGGATACACTGTTATTATGCCTTCTAGTTTTGGAAATAAATTTTTTTTTTTGGATTAAACCACTCAAGGAGTGGAGGGATATTTATTAGGTTCCCTAAATCTTAAAAAAGACCAAAAAGGCCCATAGTCTTTTACTGCCCTAAAAGGACAGTTACAAGAAGAAGAGCCATAGGCTCTTGGAGCATGAAAATGCTCCCAAAAAGGGGATAAAAGAATGAAGTGGCTAAGCCACACCCTATAGTGTCTAATAAACCACCTAAACAAATATTGAAGCCTGTTAGAGAATTTCTCAGCAAAACTCAAAGCGGCACCAAAATTGAAGTGGGGATAATAGATACACTTATCAAAAATTGCAGCAATCTTCACTCCGTAACAGAGATGAGTGAGAAGCAGGTAGTGATCACTGACTTCACAGCTAGGCAGTCCAGATCTTCTGAAAGATGCCCCCAGACTGGTGGTGTGTCCAAATCTGCAAAATATATACATATCAGTACCATCCATTCCATTGAATTCTAAGTGAGGGTGTTCCCCATTTGTCAAGTAGTAGCTGACCTTGTATCTGCTTAGTAAGATCTGAGAAGCCTAAGGATGAGGTGAGCTGTTGGCTGTAAGCATATTTTGCAACTGCATCAGCAGCTGCATTTCCTTGCCTTCTTGTGTGGATTATATTGGTGATGTTCTTCATGGAAGAAGTAAGCTGGAACAGTTTCCAAGGAGCTGTTAGGGGATGACTGATAGCTTTGATGGCCAGTTGGCAGTCTGACTCTAGGGTATAATCAGAAGAGAGTAATCTCCCCAGTTCATCACCCTTCTGAATGGCTAGCATCTCAGCCTGCAGGGGTGACTTAGCAGATATGTATCCACAGTATGCTGAAATGAAATTGCCATCACTGTTTCTAATGAAAATTCCTATCCCTGCATGGTTAGTCTGGTGCCAAGAGGCATCAATATTTATTTTAAAACCTGAAACTGGTTTTAACCATTTTACAGCAGAGATGATTGGCTGAGGGGGACTAGTATGCAAAGGTAAAAAGCCAAGACTGCATAAGTCTCTGTCAAACTCAGATATGGCTAGAATAGGTCTGACAGCATAGGTTGTAAAAACAAAGTCCTTTATCTGTTTTTGCATTAGAGTAGGAATAGGAGCAATGTTTTCAAAAAGGTAACCATTTCTGACTTTCCAGAGGGTCCAAACAATGATACTAGGGATAGTGGTAAAAAGATTAGAGTGTAATTTGGTTGACCCCTGATAAGACCAATAAAAGGAAAGTCTATCCCATAGAGATGAGTAATCAGTGTCTGCAATACCAACCATTGAATGGAACAAGGACCACATTTGGATAGCCAGATAACACTCATTAAAATAGTGCTCTAAAGAGTCATTGTTCATGCAAAAGGGACATTTAGATGGCAAGTGAAAACCCATTCTAACCAAGACATCAGGAAAGGGGAGGAATCCATTGATTAGTTTCCATAAAAAGATGCTAATTTTTTTTTGAATCCTTGAATTCCATAATTGAAACAGTGATTGAGCCACAGGTCTAGAATGAGCCACTGCATTATATGCAGATTTAAAAGTGAAATTACTAGTACTGTTGGGCATCCATATCAATCTATCTTCCCTATCAAGAGTGCATTCAATGTTCTGGACTTGATTAAAAATGTGAGAAGGCAAGACAGATAGTTCATTAATATACAGTGCCTTGTTATCACAGAAAGACTTTACAGTGCAGTCCATAGGTATAAGAGAGCTCTTTGGATCTATATGGTCACATAAAGGGCCAGATGCAGACCAATTAGCTGACCAGAAACTGCATTTACCATTTCCAACAATAACAGTGGAAAGACTCTCAGAAACTAAATTAACAGATTTAATTCTTTTTCATGTAGGGGAGGACTTATATGAAGGGGGAAGAGCCCAGAGGAATTGAGACCACAGACTACTACCAGACTGGAATTTCCACCATAGTTTGATAGAGCAAGTCCCAATAATAGTATGAATGGATCTGATCCCAAGACCATTTTGGATTTTTGGATAACACAAATCTGACCATTTTTTCCACACTTTTTTTGGTTTCAAATCAGTTTCTCCCCAGAAAAATGTAGAGAGTGCTTTTTCTACTCTTTTAACTACAGCCATAGGTGGTTTAAGGACACTCCAGATATGCTGAGGGATGGAGTAAATGCAAGAATTAACCAGAGTGAGTTTACCTCTTGTAGACAGCCAGATGTTCTTCAAGTTAGATAGTCTGTTCTCAATCCTCTGAATAAGTGGGAGGATATGGCAGATCATGGCTCTTCCAGAGAAAATTGGTACTCCAAGGTATGTGAAAGGCATAGATCCCTACTTCATTCCCAGAAGTTCCTTCACCTGTCTCAGTTGAAAATTAGATGCATGTTTCCCAAGAAAAAATTCAGATTTCTCAAAACTGATTTTTTGACCAGTTGTCTGTTCAAAAATCACCAAAAAAGCCTTAATCCTAATGAGATTAGATTTTTTGGCTCTAAGAAAAATGATGGTATCATCTGCATAGCTTAAATGGGAAATGGGAGAAGGACCTCTGGGAATGTCAAAATATTCAATCTATCCTATGGAGTATACATAAGCCAGGCTTCTAGTAAAACACTCTGAGAAAATGTTAAACAGAAATGGGAAAGGGGGTCATCCTATTTTATTCCTCTTGTAGGTTTAAAAAAACCATTTGGCTTTCCATTGATTAAAACAGAAAAGTGAGCATGGATGATGGGTTGGTTAATGTATAATAACTAATAGAAAAAAGTGCTGTTGTACCCCCAATTATTTTAAAAAGTGCTAATGTACCCCTAAGTTTTTCAAAAGTGCTACTATACCCTCAAATGTGTAATTTGAGCAGAATTTTCTTTTGCCAAGTGTAAAATGACAAGAATACCCTCAGTATTATTTAATGGTAAGAAAGAAAAAATTTATGACGAAAATGCCTCAACCAAATCAATGAATAATCATCCCCTACCTAATTATTCATCTAATTCTCGCTTCCCTTTTTACATTCACACCCTGTTAAGAAAGGCAATCCAAATCCATACCACCAGTCACTGTTACTTTATCGGATGAAAGCATTTGAAGTCGAGGGGACCAAAACCACCGTGCCCAGAAATTAGTGTGAGCCGGGGGACCGAAACCGCCACACCCAGTAATAATTTGCGTGACTAGCTCAAGGTGGCGAGATTATGGTAATTTCACCGATATTTTCAGTTTGTTGAGTTTTTGGATAAAAATGTTATCTTTTTTCAATACTGGTCTGCTAGATTTAGTCCATTTTTTACTTATTTGCAGTCCGTATTTTTGTTATATAATCATATATATAATAATTATGATATATAACTGATTTGCAAGTGTATGCAATAGAAGTAATATATATATATGATGCATATGTCTGATATACTTAATTATTGATCATATCATATATATCAAAGACGTATTTTTTTGGACTATAAAATAAGTAAAATATGGACTGCATCTAGAATTGCCGCTTTCAATAATATTGTGCATTTATTTTGTAATTTAGTGATATTGATTTCTTGAATTATTTCTTTTTCGTGCCCATGAGCATTTGGGTAAAGGGAAAAAAATCCAACAAGTGAGGGTAAATTTGTCTTCTAATTCAAAATGGTGTTGAAAATGGGTTTTAGAGGTACACTTCTTTATTCAATATAATAATAGGGGTACATCAGCACTTTTGAATTACTCGGGGGTACATTGGCACTTTCTTATAAACTTGGGGGTACATGAGCTTTTAACCCTAACTAATAAGTTTTTTTTTTTGGAAAAAAATAATTATGAAATAATGATTATGTTTAATTTAATTTAAACTTAACTATATTATATATGATATTTTTGGTGTTACAATTATTACTAATGAAATAATTTTGAACAGAGATACACTACATATATTCATATTAATAATTATTTAAAAAATTAATATATAATAAATGTATTATCGTTAATTGGTATGAATATTATTAAGTTGCCTTGTCGTAATTAACAATACTCCAGCTAAAAATTATAAATTTAACAATTTTAAAATCTTAAAAATAAAAGTAAATGAATGTAATAAAATAACATATATTGAATAGTATATAATAGAATATTCTTTTAGTATATAATAGAATATCCTTCAGCTGCAAACTGGAAACACATGAGTTTATGTCACCACATTAGTGAAAAATTACAAGGAAGTGACATAATTCATACATTTAGAGAAGGTAACCTGATTGCAGATTTCCTGGCTAAGTTTAGTGTTGTCAATCCCCACATCTCATCTATGCCTACTAATATGGCCCCACAGTTTCTGAAAAATTTAATTATCTTGGATAAACAGGGATTACAGAACCTTAGGATTGCATGAATATACAGTTACTGTTGATATCTTGATTACTGCAGGAAAATGAAGACCCACTGGTAGGAGACCAGTGGGATGCCATGGTGCAAACCAGAACCAGAACCAGCTCGATCAAAGCCATTGATGAGCTCTAAACAAAGGCTGAACACTAATTTTGCCCCTATGAAAAAGAATGACCTTTGACTCTGTACAAAGTTAAGGCATTAACATCTCCACATTTTTGTCTCATAGATATATTGGTGCCGCCTTGAGATTTGCTTGCGATTCTCTAATAGGCCCTAAAATTAGTTTAATGAGATCAGATGGATAACACAGGGTGAGGTCTAGCCTCCCTTATTATTTCATTTTTTGGAAGCAATATGCTTCAAGAGTTGAAGCTCTTTCTTGTAACTGCCAATGGCAGATAAACTATGGCCTCTCAGGCTTTATTCATCTAAGGTTAAGGGAGCCTAATTAACATCCATCCACTCCTTGAGTGGTTTGAATTAAAAAAAAAAGAATATTCTTTTAGTTAGATATAGTGATGTGGGTTGGAGAGAAGTGGTGTAAAATTACTGTACAAACACCAAATATAGTGTAATTTACACCAAATTTGGTGTTTTGCCCTTGGAGATGCTCTAACTGTCTAAAATAGTGGGAACAAATATAAAGGGCAATTGGAGCTGATCAAAAGGACGTTGATCAAAATGACCAAATGGCAAGGCCAATATAGGGACCAAATCGGTCAGTGAAAACGTAAATGATAATAATTGTAAGTATAGTTGCTATATGATCTCTTAATGGGAAAATTGAGGGGCTGGACATTGAAAGCATTCCCAGCTCCAGAGTACCTCCTTCAGTTTATTAAGAATGGCATCTAGGAAAACAATAGCCTCTCAATGGGCGTCTGTGCTTTTATTAGTATTCTTGCCATTGAAAAACTTGGGTAATACCATTGTTCTTCTTCTCCTTCTTACCACAAAAGAAGGGGTGCTACGTGGTGTCTGCCCTCCACTTCTGCTTGTTGATTTTGCAAGCATTCCTACGCATCTGCTTGATGATTTTCCAAGCGATCCGGAGGGGGTAAGTGGCTTTTCTGATTCCATGATCTCGTCGTGTAAACTGTATCTGATTACTTGATTAGAATAAGGCAGAACCATGCCTATATATAGTTACATACAAGGGCCTAAAGCTAAATACTGAAGCTAGCTAAACCCTAGGCACATAAGTGCAATATACAAAGTACATACATAAATTAATAAATTAGTCCTCTAATTCTTCTTCTATCGTCACACCCTCCTTCAAGCGAAGCGTCAGATTGATTGAGACGCGGAGCTTGGACCGAAAGAAGTCAAACAGCGCACGATTGAGTCCCTTGGTGAAAATGTCTGCAACCTGTAATGAGGTCGGAACATGACCAACCCGAAACTTGCCAGCACTAACGAGTTCCCTCACAAAGTGATAGTCGATGTCAATGTGCTTAGCTCTCTTGTGAGCAACTGGGTTCTCCGCAAGAAAGATAGCACTGTTATTGTCACAAAGAAGCACCGGGGATCCTTGAAGCGGAAAACACAGTCCCTAAGAATGTGTAACAGCCAAACTACCTCGGAAGCAATATTCGCAAGAGCTCTGTACTCCGATTCAGAACTTGAGCGAGAGACTGTAGGTTGCTTCTTCGCACTCCATGAGACCAAGTTACCACCAAGGAAAACAGCATACCCATAAGTAGAGCGACGTGTCTCCAAGCAACGTGCCCAATCAGCATCAGAATATGCGAGTACCTCTGAAACACCATCAGCAGTAAAGGTCAATCCACAATATTGCGTCCCACGAACATATCTGAGTATCCGAGTGACTGCGGCAAAATGATCATCCTGTGGATCCTGAAGATACTGACTCACGGAGTTGACAGCAAAGGACAGGTTAGGACGAGTGATAGTGAGGTACTGAAGAGCTCCAACAAGAGACCGATACAATTTCGGATTGTGAAACGGTCCACTGGTGCTACTGTGTAACTGAGACAACGGAAGAAATGGTGTGGAGACCGGTGTAGAATCCAGCATCCCAGCTCTCTGAAGAATATCCCCAGCACACTTGGCTTGACCCAAGAACAACCCTGTAGAGGTGGGTGTAACCTCCAGGCCAAGAAAATACCTGAGGTGTCCGAGATCCTTGACAGAAAACTCCCGATCAACACGAGCTATGAAACTCCGAATAGCAACCTTATCATTCCCGGTAAGAATGATTTCATCAACATAGATGAGAAGGTATAGGATGACTGAGCCACGAGTGAACACGAACAGCGAAGGATCCGACAAACTTCCAACAAAGCCAAGGCCTTTAACAAAAGCACTGAAGTGATCAAACCATGCCCTAGGAGCTTGCTTAAGACCATAAATGGCTTTCCTCAGGAGACAGACATGATCAGGACGTGCAGGATCCTGGTAACCAGCTGGTTGAGCCATGTAAACTGGACTATCAAGAATGCCATTCAGAAAAGCATTCTTGACATCTAGCTGATGAAGTGGCCACTTCTTCATAGTGGTAATGGCAATCACCGTTCGGACAGTAGCAGCCTTGATAACTGGACTGAAGGTATGATCAAAATCAAAACCTGGAACCTGTGAGAATCCCTGAGCCATCAGTCGTGCTTTATATCTTTCAATGGAGCCATCTTGTTTGTACTTCAACCGATAGACCCACTTGGAGCCAACCACATTAACGTGTGGAGGGCAACCAACTGTCATGTCTGTTGCCGCTGGAGTGCATCAATCTCCTCATCCATAGCAGTAACCCATCGTGAGTTCTTCACTGCAGCCTAGAAATTTCTCGGTTCCTTCTGTACCAGCAACTCAGCAACTAAACCTGTAGCTATGAAATCAGGTCCAAGGCTGCGAGCTACTCTTGTTCCATCCTGATGACGAGTGACCATCTGGTGAGCATGAGGGCAGGTGGAGCTGTCGGAGCCTGTTGAGTTATGGAAACAGGAGGAGTCAAAGACCCACTTCTAGATGAGACTGAATCTCCAGGTGATTCAGATGAACTCGATGATGCTGGAGAAGGTACTGGAGTAGTCTGAACAGGTTCGTCATCGATCACTTCTTGTGCTGTCGAGGAGGACTCATGGCATACCGTAGAGGGCTGCTGTGGTGGAATGATCTCAATAGAGGCAGTCTCTAAATCAGGATCAGTGGGGTCAACAAAGGAAGAGACATCCAAGAAAGAAAATTGAGCCTCTGTGGATGCTCTTGAGAACGGAAAATGACCCTCATCGAAGCGAGCATGGCGAGTCATATAAATGCGACCAGAAGCAGGATCCAAACACTTAAATCCTTTGTAGTGCGCACTGTAGCCCAAAAAGACACATGCTAGACTGCGCGGGGCTAGTTTATGCTTAGATGTAGGCCGAACATAGGGAAAAACACGACACCCGAATGGATGAAAGTTCGAGTAGTCCGGTGAATAACCAAAAAGAACTTCAAATGGAGACTTGTTATCAATCACTGGAGTTGGCAGCCGATTGATGGTGAAGACAGCAGTGCTGAATGCATCATCCCAGTGGGATAGCGGTAGATGCGAGTGAAATAGCATGGAGAGGCCCATCTCCGTGATGTGTCTATGCTTCCTTTCTGCTCTACCATTCTGCTCAGGTGTATAAGGACATGAGACTTGATGGTGAATACCGCGAGTTCCAAAGTGAGACTGCAACCTGTCGTTAATGAATTCAGTCCCTCCATCACTCTGGAAAACCTTGATGCGGGATGAGAATTGGTTCTCTACGAATGCTTCAAACTGGAAGTAGATATTAACAAAGTCCGACTTACGACGTAGAGGATAGAACCACGAAAACCGCAAATAATCATCCACAAACAAAGCATAATAAGAAAAACCATTTCCAGAAACAACCGGAGATGGCCCCCACAAGTCACAATGAATCAAATCCAAAACTTTATTTGCACGTCTAGGGTTCTCAACAAAAGAAAGTTTATGGCCTTTAGCCATTGCACACGGTTCACAAATACCAGGTTTCGCAAGTACAGAAGTAAGGGATAAAAACCCATGTTTGTTCAACAAAGAAATAACAGAAGAGGACACATGTCCTAATCGAGCATGCCACACTTCAAAAGATGCTCTATTATTGTTCTTCTTCACCACTGAAAGAAGTGCTGCCTCACCACGGTCCAGCACGTACAACCCATGCTCACTGTGTCCCTGCCCCAGGATTGGCCTGCTGAGCTTGTGCTGAATAATAAAAGACTCGTCATCAAAAGAAATAACAGCATAGAGCTCCTTGGTAAGCTTACTTATCGACAAGAGGTTCTTAGTAATAGCAGGTACAACCAACACATCAGATATATGTATAGATGGGCTAACTCTAACATCACCAACAGCAGTAATAGGAAGAGAAGCACCATTACCAACAGAAACAAAGGTATTACCATTGTATGGAGCGACTGCAGTCAAGGTCGAGGTAGATGCACTCATATGATTGGTAGCCCCGGAATCCGGATACCGGTCCGAAGCTGTAGGAGCCGGAGAGGGCTGAGCCTGAGGAGCCTGGTATGGAACATACTGAGGTGCATACACATGTGGTTGAGGAGCCATTGTTGCAGGAGCAATCAGAGCAGCATATGTCTGAGCAACAAGAGCCTGAGGAGTGGCTGGAAGCTGTGCCGGCTGAGGAACATAAGTCTGGTACTGCTGTTGGCCATAGGGCTGTGGTGGTGGAGTCACATAACTCGGCGTAGAGAAAGGACAAAACCTAGAGATATGCCCGAAGCCTCCACACGTGTAACACTGAATTGGAGCACCCAAAACACCAGATCTGGACCCACCAGGACCTCCAGGAGCTGCCCAGGGACGACGACCACCACGGCGACCGCCGAACCGGCCGCCGCCACGCGCGGCCTGTCCAGGCGCGTGAGCCCACGCGCCACCCTCTGGTTGCTGGGCGGTCGGGGCAGGCTGGTTGGCGGCCGCCACAAACGCCACTGGACCCGCCGGAGCCTGTACCTGCACATTCGTTTGCTCAAAAGTTTCCAAAAAGGCCTCATAGCCCTTCGCTTGATCCACAACAGTAATATACAGGGGTAAGGGATCAAGAACAGCAATGGGTGCACTAAAATTCTTATATTCATGACCAAGGGCAGTGAGAAACCACATAAGCTTGTCACGGTTCTCAGCAGGTTGACCCATAATACTTAATTGATCAAATATTTTCACCAAAGACAGATGGAGATCATGAATCGTACCAGTCTTGCGGAGAAGGTTAGCCTGCTGTCGGAGGCTAAAAACAGCAATCGAGGTGCTGTGTTAGTAGGCACTGGCAAAGGTATCCCACATCTCCTGAGCAGTAGCACACTGCGAGATCTCATTCTTCGCATCAGTAGTACATGAGGAGAGAGGCACACTACATAGCCTCTGATCATCCACGATCCAGGAGTTGTATGCAGCCAGGGCAGTGTCGTAGGCGTCCTGCTCCTTCTGGAGAGCGGCAGAGTCCGGTGGTGAGGAGGAGGAAGAGGCGGCCGTTGGCGACACGGGAACGAGGGGGCGAGGGGTAGAGCCATCCAGATGACCAAACAAGCCTTGGGGCTTGAACACATACTCTACCTGCTTCTTCCACTGCAGGTATGTTGAAGCTTCCAACTTAGTATTGAGAAGGTGGATCATCGTGTTGATCGAGAGAACATCATCCTTACGAGCAGCCATATTCGTGTGAAGGAACAAAAAAGAGGGCAGAATAATTTTTGAGTTGAAAGAGGAGGGAGAAGGCTAATACAGAGCCTTGTGCGTGCGAAAAGAGGAAAAAGAAGAGAGACGGCGGCCGTAGACTACCAACACAACTGTATCTGATTGCTTGATTAGAATAAGGCAGAACCATGCCTATATATAGTTACATACAAGGGCCTAAAGCTAAATACTGAAGCTAGCTAAACTCTAGGCACATAAGTGCAATATACAAAGTACATACATAAATTAATGAATTAGTCCTCTAATTCTTCTTCTATCGTGACACGTCGTACTTTTGTTTCCATTTCTCCACTTGAGTCCCAGCCCTCCTCTTTGCATGCAATGATAGCCTTGTTTGACTACCCTCTTGATCCCCTTGTAAATTCAGCTCCGTCAGCTCCTTTTTGGCCATCTCCGTTCTCATCAGAATTTCTCTTTCACTGGCTTTCATGGCTTCAACCCATGCCTAAGCTGCAGCTACCTTCTTATCTTCAATCTCTTCAGCTCCCGCTGCCCGCCCCTTTAGGTACTCATATTCAAAACTCGAGATGGTTATAAAAGAAGTGCTCTGAGATTCTGAAAATCTTCTCTTAATTGTGTTTTCAATGAGAAACTGCAGTTTCCCCAGAGCCATGGACTCTGAAGCCTTGACAGCCTTGAGCTCTTCAATGGCAACTTCTAACCTCTCCTCAGCCATATCTATTTCAGATTCAGTTTTCTCAACCTCATTCCTAGTCTTCATGGCTTCCTCATCTATCAGCACTTTCTCCTTCTTAGCTGCTTCAGCACTTTCTCCTTGCATACGTATCCCGATCGAACTCCCCATCTATAGCTTATTATTGTAAATGGGGAGTTCGATCGGGATATGTACACTCTTGATACCATTTACCAACTATAGATATGTTATGAGATTATATATGCATGCAATTTCATTCGTAAGTGAGATAATAACAATATTTTCCCTATAAATAATGAAGATAGAGACCAGGGAATTAATTCACTAACAAAAACAAGAAACAGAGATACTCAGATTTTTACGATGAAGGCTTTCATCAAGCTTTTTTTTCCCCAGGAACAAGCAAGGTTGAGGATCTTCAGACAAAGAACCGAGAAGCAAGAAATGCTCCTTCTCCTCAGTACAGAGAAGCTAATTACTTTCATGTATTCTGATCAGAAAATAGATGTTTATGCCAAACTCATGTTACAGTTTTTTATATCGTGTAATAAACAGATTTGAATAAAATAATTGTTTGGATCTATGATTAGATGTGTGTATTGTGTTCTGTTAAAATTAACACCTACGATGAATGATCATCTATTTAGAAGTTTGGTTGCTACCGTCAAGACTAATAAGATGAATAAATCGATCAAGAACACAAACACTAAACTGGAATTCGTTATATATTTCATCAAGTATTTTCCTACGAGGATGATCATGATCTACGAGTCATTATAACCTGATATAATTGCATGCAGTCAACACCACGCGCGTGCATGAGCACACGCTTAAGAGCATTTCAAAATTATTTTTTTTAATAAAAACCACCCTAAGGTGAGGGAGATTTTATTAGGCATCCCAAGCCCTCCAAATGCCATATAAATGGCTAGTGTTTACATCAACAAGGATGACAAAATGGGGACCAGAGGTTCTATAGCAAAGGAATGCTATCAAAAATGGGCTACAACTATGTCTAACCCTATAGCTACTGTCAAGAACTAAACAATTTATCTTTTGAAACCTGTTAGGGAATTGCAAAGCAAAACCCAATGCGGTACCAAGAGAAAATTGATAGTCAATTAGTAAATAGCTAAAAAATGATTCCAGCTCTTCCAGCTTCATGAGTATCTTCAGAATTTGAGATGTTCCATAGCAGTGACTGCACCAGAATCTGCACCAAAATCTGCACATATAGCAAACAATTAATAACATATGTTGACCAATCTCACTAATGGAGTGCCTATCTTATCCACGAGCAAGGCACCAGATTTATGACTGGGCAGTTGTGAAAGTGAGAAATCAGAGGATAGTTTGGATGAAAAGGCAAATTTGGAGAGACAGTCAGCAGAAGTATTTGTTTCTCTGTAAGTGTGAGTAATGTGACTGGCAGAAAGATGAATTTGTGATGCTAAGTGGAATAATTTCCAAGGGGCACAGAGTGGAATATTGGATGATCTAACAGCACTAAGACAGTCAGATTCTATGGAAAAATTCTGCTGCAGTTCCTGTCCCAAAAGATAGGCCATTTGGATAGCCATCATTTCAGAGTGGAGTGGGGAATCTGCTGTAGTAAAAACAGTTCTAGCCCTAACTACATGACCAGTGCCATTTCTAGCTATAAGTCCTATACCAGCCATATTTGGATGATGCCAAGAGGCATCAACATTTATCTTTAGGCCATAGACTGGAGGGGACCATTTTAAGCAAAGTATTGAAGGTTGGGGTGGTCTGGCATGTAGGGGAAGAAAGCCAATTGTGGATAATTCAATGTCAAAAGGATTGGCAGAGAAAATAGGCCTAGCACATAAAATATGATAAACCTCATCTGTAAGTTATTTTCTCAGAGAAAGATCAGTGCAAGAGATATTATCAAATAGTTTTGAGTTTCTGGCCTACCACAGTAACCAACAAATGATACTGGGGACAGTTTGGAACAGGGCATTATGCATTTTTGTTTTGCCTTGGAAAGACCAATAAAATGAAAGTCTATCCCACAAGTTCAAAAACTGGTAATCTTGTGTTCCCACCATATAATGAAAAAATGACCATAGAGACTTAGCTAAATAACATTCATTGAAAGCATGCTCCAAAAAATCATTATTTTGACAAAATAAGCATTTTGATGGGACACAGAAGCCCATTCTCATAAGAACATCAGGAAATGGCAAAAAAGAGTTGACCAACACTACAAGAAATTGGGGCTTTGGTGACCACTTTCATTTTGGTCACTAATTTATGATTTGGTGACCATAGCAGTTCGTCACTATTTATTCTGTTCATCCATTAAAATTTAGTGACCAAATTATATTTTTGGTCACCAAATTCGTCACTAATTGGTAGGGCAACAATGGTCAATAATTTTTTTTACCCTTTGGTGACCAAATTTGATCACGAAAAGTGTTTTTGTCACTAAAGTCTAATATTTTCTTTTTGAGTACACTAAAGTCTAATATTGATGGTCACCAAATCTATGAGAGTTTTGAAATGTAATTTGTGAAAATTCCATCTAAATAGGACAATGATATTGTCCCAACGAATGTGTTCTATAGAAACAAACGAATTGAATTCTTACTTTAGTAACATATTACTTTTGTCTTGTTTTTATATCGTATTCCCGGTGTAAGTGTATGAGGGGATACGTGAATATGTGTGCATTTTTATATCGATGTGTATAGTGTTGATTAGGTAATACAATTACAAAATAATTAACAGAAATGTAATTTGTCAAAAGCACAAATTTATCAAATAAAATGCACTAAAATATGTACATCCGTGACTCCGTATAATTTGCGACATATATGCCACAATTTTTTAATTTCTCAGTAATTTACATATTATAAATACATAATCTCTTTGTGTGTTATTTTGCTCAATGAAATTAATATTAACATTTTCAAATTACTATATCAAATCCAATGATCAAACAGTATATATATAAATTACTTTATTACATCATTCTTTCTCACACAGATATTTTGTTTTATTTTCTTCAATGGTAATTAATATTTTTTAATATTTTTTCAAGTCTTGCAACATTTAAGTAAAATATGTCTTTGTTTTTTTTCTCTTTACCAAAAATATCATGTATGAAATAAAGAAAAAATTCATAAAACATAATATGAGACTTTCGTAAAATAGAAAGTCTCGAAAGAGACCGTCCAGATTATAGACGGGACTGAAAAAAAAGAGTAAAACTGGGGCGGGGGCCTTTTTGCAAAAGCATCTAAAATGCAAGGGCCTTTTCACAAATATGCTAAACTAGAATTCATATAAATATCAACTTTCCTTTCATAATTCCCATTTCAATTTTTGCAGAACTCTCGAACCGTCGCAACCAATTTTCCCCCAAATTCAAAAACCTAATTAACCGTGTTCCACCGATTCAGGCATCGATCCACCGTGTTCTACCGTGCGCAATAGCAAGTAAGTTTCTCGATTTGTTTGTATTCATCTTTATATACGATTTGATGCGGATTTGTGTTTGTTTTTGATATTTTTTCTGTTCTGTGCTTTAGATCGGAGGACAATGGTGTTGACAAGAGGAAATCAAAACGTTTCAGGCTCTACTGAAGGTAAAAACCGATAAACTCGTGCAATTATTTCGATTTTTTGATTTATAATGTGTTTCGATCGGCGGATCTGTGCTTCTGTGCTCCGGCGGTTGTGTTTTCCGGCGGTTGTGCTTATATATGTGTATTTGAACTCTTGTTTTGAGTTGAGTATTGATTGGGCAATGTTTGTACCGTTATTTTGTGCTTCTCTGTGTGTTCTGTGATTTGCCATTGTTTTGCATGTGTGTTGTCTGGTTTGGATTTATTGTCTAGAAGCTTTGATTTTAGTATTGGAAGGTGCATGTTATATTTGCGAACTTGTATAATTGTTGTTTTGAATTTCTTGTATTGGTCTCCCGCCTTTTTTCTCTCTTTATAATCATTGATGTTTTACTTGTAAAAGTAGGTATTTAAGTAATGAAGGTTAAGTTGTTAGAAGTATACCTTACCTTTTAGAAGGTTATAGGTTTTGGTTTTAATGTGTAATCATCTCTGTTTTATATGCTATGGTTGTTTTTTTACTGTCAAAGGTTTGATTTTATTTATTTGTGTAAACATTACTGTTTTTCATGCTTTGGTTGGATTTTTAGTGTTGAATGTTATGATTTAGTTTTGCATCTGTAAACATCTTTGTTATGATTTAGTTTTGCATCTGTAAACATCTTTGTTATGATTTAGTTTTAACATGCTGTTGTCCAATGTTTTGATTTTGGTTATATATGTAAACATCACTGTTTAACATGTTATGGTTGTGATTTTATTATTGAAGGTTCTGAATTAATTTGTATATGTAAACATCAAAGTTATACTTACTATGGTTTGGTTTTATTTTTGCATGTAAACAAGAACAACATGAGCTGTCCCTGTTCATGTCATGTTTGAAGACACTGGTGGCGCTGATGCTAATGGTACCCAAGAATCAGTTGATATGCTAAATCTTGATAGTCAAGAATTTGCTAATTCTGTTTGTTCTGGTGTTATAAAAGCTATGTCGGCCGATGGTTTATTATCTAATGACCGTGATAATGAAGGTTCTGTACTGGAGAAATCTGAGTCTGAAACTGCAGGTGTTCTTTTTATTTTATTTTTTGTTTTGGTTTTTTTATAGATGTTTAGAATTCTAACCATCTTTTTGTTATTTGAAAGCTGTTGGTAGTGCTGAAAAGAAAAGACTAGCAGCTGAGAAGGCCAAGAAAGACGCTGAGGAAAAGGCTAAGAAAGACGCTGAGGATAAGGCGAAGAAAGATGCTGCTGAGAATGCTAAGAAAGACGCTGAGGAGAAGGAGAAGCAAGACGCTGAGGAGAAGGCGAAGAAAGTTGCTGCCCAGAAGAATTTGAAGAAACAAGCTGTTGACAAGGCGAAGAAAGAAGCTGCTGAGAAGAAAGCGAAGAAAGCCGCTGTTGAGAAAGCGAAGAAAGCTGCTGCTGAGAAGGCGAAGAAGGACGCTGCTGAGGAGAAGGCGAAGAAGGACGCCGAGCTGAAGGCAATTAAAGATGCTGCTGAGGAGAAGGCGAAGAAAATCGCTGCTGAGAAGGAGGCGAAGAAAATCGCTGCCGAGGAGGAGAAGGCGAAGAAACTTGCTGCTGAGAAGGAGGCGAAGAAAATTGCTGCTGAGGAGAAGGCGAAGAAGGACGCCGAGCTGAAGGCAATTAAAGATGCTGCTGAGGAGAAGGAGAAAAAAATCGCTGCTGAGAAGGAGGCGAAGAAAATCGCTGCCGAGGAGGAGAAGGCGAAGAAACTTGCTGCTGAGAAGGAGGTGAAGAAAATTGCTGCTAAGGAGAAGGGAAGAAGGACGCCGAGTTGAAGGCGATTAAAGACGCTGCTGAGGAGAAGGCGAAGAAACTTGCTGCCGAGAAGGAGGCGAAGAAACTTGCTGCCGAGGAGAAGGCGAAGAAGGACGCCGAGCTGAAGGCGAAGAAAATTGCTGCCGAGGAGAAGGCGAAGAACTTTGCTGCCGAGAAGGAGGCGAAGAGAATAGCTGCCGAGGAGAAGGCGAACAAACTTGCTGCCGAGAAGGAGGCGAAGAGAATTGCCGCCGAGAAGCATAATCCAGATGTTGAAGGTTGTTTTTTAATTGTTTTTCACTCTTTTTTTTTGTGAACTCGTTGTTCTCAGTTTCTTATGTGTTTAATGACAATTTCATATAGATAACCGGAAGCGGAAGCGAAATCAGAAGAAGAAATGCCCTACATGTCCTCCTTCTGACCACAAGGGTCCTTGCCCTGTTCATCAGAAGAAGAAGAACGGCCCAAAGAAGAACAAAGCTCATGAACATCCTATTAATCAGAATGATGATGATGATTTTCAAACACCCCCTCAATCACCCCTTGCTCAGAAATCACCCCCTGCTCAGAATTCACCCCCTCACTCACCCCCTCAACCTCAGAATTCACCCCCCCCCCCCCCCCCCCCCCGATCACCCCCTCTTTCACCCCCTAAAATTCAAAATTCACCCCCCCAATCACCCCCTCAAACTCAGAATTCACCCCCTCAAACTCAAAATTCACCCCCTTCACCTGTTCGTGAAGCTGTAAACAGAAAAATGAAAGGGAAGGTTCTGGCGGGAGCTGACATTGTTGAGCCTGCCGAGAAAAAAAGAAAGAGGGCTATTTCACAGGTTGTGAAATATGTCAACAAAGATGGCACAGAGTAAGTGTTTTATTTGTTTTAACTTTTTTAAAAATTTTTGCATGTAACAAAAGGTATATTGTTTACATCAAAAGGTTAAGGTTTAATATCAAAAGGTTTTGAATAAAAAAATCCTCTGTTTTTAAATGTTAGAAACATATATATTTTATATCAAAAGGTTATTGTTTAATATCTGAAGGTTTGTAATGAATTAGTGCCCTGTGTGTAGTGTTTAGATTTGGGGTTCAGGGTTTAGAAACCTATACTTTTTAATTTATTTTTCTGCTGTCTGTCATGATGCAAAGGTTAAGGTTTTACAGCATAACATGTGTTTTTTAATGCTATAGGTTCACATTTTAAACTAAACTGCTACTTGATTTTGTAGGTGTCAGAAACAGCTTACTGTGGCTCATCAACCTGGAGTCCTTGTTGAGTTGATTAGTAATTTGACTGATACTCAGAAGAAGGACATTGAAGCCATTGGGTTTGGGTCACTTCTGAAGCTGCAGCTTAAGAAGTTTCCGTTAGGTATTCTTCCATTCCTCCTGGAGAATTTTGATGGTGGATATTGCACTCAGCGTGTTGGTAATGCCCAGTATGTAATTACTGTTGATGATGTCCATGATGTTTTGGGGCTGCCCACTGGTGGTGAATGTGTACCTTTGGAGGTTTTGTCGAGCTCTGGAGTTGCTAAGAATGATAAGGCGATAGCCGAGAGAAGGCAAGCGTGGAAGACCAAATTCCAGATTGAAGGTGATAAGGGAATCTCTTTGAGCATGCTTTGGGAAGCGATGGAGAATTGTCCCGAAGGTGGTGAAGACTTCACCAGATACTTCGTGTTGTATGCTGTGACCTGTTTCTTATCTCCAGTGTCATCCAAGGATGTTGACATGCAAGTTTTGAAGGCTGTGGAGAATGTATCAGAGATAAAAAATTTGGATTGGTGCGAGTTTGTCTATTCGAACTGTCCAAGGGAGTGCAAAGGTATTACACAACCAAGTACACAGCAATCAGTGGGTGTGTGTTTGTTCTCGTTGTCCAGTTCTTGCAGCGTGCTCTGGTTCTGGGGAAATCAAATCCAGTAGCTCTTCCGCTGTTGCAGCATTGGCCTCAAGAGAAGGTGAATCAGAGGTGCCAGGAGATCAAAGCCCGGAAGTATGAACGCGCGCCTCTTACAAGTGATTTGTATCCTCTGACCCGACGTGGGAAGCTGTTGAAGCATGCTTCTGTTGAGGATGATTGCAGCAAACAAGAGGTCAAGGACAATCTTAATGTTGGTGGTTTTACCATCCCACTTGGTGGTGATATCAAAACTGATGATGAAATTAAAAGCCTTGGTCTGAAGGTGAGTTTTCTTTGCTATTGTTCTTTATTATCATTTTCATATCCTTTTTTACTTACACCATGGTCTTTTGATGTTTTTAGACTGCTGAAGAAGGTCTGGAGTTCTTCAAAAGAGAGCTTGCTGTTGCTACTTCAAGGCTTATGGACTGCTTTAATCGAGCTCAAGCTGAAAAAAGACAAGTGAATGCTGGTCCAGATAGTGAGGAGGAGGTGTGGGGAAGCCAAGAATTTTGGTGTGATCCAAATTTCCATAAGATGCTGGACGACGTCTACAATCATGCGCGGAAGAAGGCCGAGACTAATTTCAACTTTTTTGACTTGCACATTGACTCCTCAAGTGACGAGGGCTTGTAGATGTGAACTTGTCAATCTGTTATGTTTAATATTTTTAGACTATGTGTGTAGGTGAAACATCTTTTGTGCTAAAACATTTATGTTTAGTGGTATAATATCAATGTTTGGATTTTATATATTTTATAGAGTATTAAAAGTTGGCAATATTTACAAAGTAGTAATTTTAGAGTTTATGTTACAAATTACAATTTTTAACCCTAAACCTCAAAGTTTTAATACTAAAGCATGATGCTATCAAGTTGAATTTATATATTTTATACTAAAAAAGGGAATAACTTAAGTTCCTATTAACTTCACATCAAAACAAACGTATTTTAAATACAAAGGTCCACATTATATATTCAAACCTTACATGCATTGTTATGCATTTAATTTTGCAGAACAAAGGCATCAATTATATACTCAAACCTAAACATAAACAAGAACATCACAAACACCATCATAAAAATGCTACCCTAACCAGTTTCAGCACACAAACATATCTTAAAGGCCAATGTCTCAAAAACACCAGAACATTGGACTTTTAGGACACAGGTCCCATTTGATAGGCACAAACATGAGCATCACATCTAAAAATATGATTCCAAAGGTCTCCATAATGTGATCCCATATTATAGGCATTTTAATTCCAAGGGTCTGCATTATACACACAAACCTAAAATACAATTCATGCATTTGATTTTGAGGAACAAAGGCATTTTAATTTCAAAGGTCTTCTTTATATACTCAAACATAAACAATGTAAAAAAACAATGCTTTTAACAAGCTTTGCATTTTGATATAGGAAACACAAGCTTCAATTATAAACTTTCAATGTTTTGATCAATAATACCAATGTTGATAAAACCAGAATCTTACAAAAGTATCTAATATAAAACCCCTATCCTGTTGCTAATAACACTGATGTTTAGACTTAAATTCCTAATCAATTTAAAATAATGTCGGTTTTGGTGTGTATGATCCAAACTCAGTCTGAGATTGTTTCTTCAGTTTCTTTTTCTTATTTTCAATCCCAGACTTGATTCTTTTTCCATCAGGCCTTCCTTCGCCCATTACTCTCTCCGGATTTCCAAAGTGCATTTCATCATCTGGACCCGAACCTGATGGCTCGGATGGCTCTGGTCCATCACTTTATGCTATCTGAGGCGCTTTAGTGGCTAAGAACTGTTGTACTACTACTTCATCTCTTATCATTGTATCCTCCAGAAGCTTTCGAGCCTGCTCATTTCCTTCACTTTTGAGTAGAAGATTGTAGAATCTTCTGCTCATATCATGGCGCCAAGGTGTGAAATCTTCAAGTCTTAGATTAGGCTGTTGTTCAAGGTATTTTGTCCAGACGTCCCTTTTGATGTGTTTGGTCCAGCGATCCAGTATATACTGCCCGGGTATTTTTGATATGGATAGCATGTGTAACACCCTTATGCAATGGGAGCATAACAAACCTGCCTCATCAAACAGCCTGCATGAGCAAAATACTTCAATTGATTTTGTTGTTGCCTCAGTAGTTAATACGACAGTTTCAGGTTTCTCCGGATCACTCTCCTTTGCCACTTTGAAAGATCTAATGTAGCCTCCATGGTTGCATTCCATTTCAGTTATCGATGTCGCCATTCCACGCCTGAATTGTTTCCTGAATTCCTCATAAATCTCTTTCGTATAAACCTGTTTGCAGATGGAAAGAACAAAAAAGCTTTGAATTTATAATCACAGTACAGAACAAAGGCATTTTAAATCTAAAGGTTGATATTATATTATACAACCTAAGAAATAATCCAAAACTAACCTCTGCTGCATGCTTTAGAAGACCAGCATCGGCACTCCTTGGAATGTACATTAATGAATTATGCTCATCTCTTTGCTCATTTTTCCTCCATGTGTGTACTGTATCCTCAAAAATTGTCAAGAACTGTGTCAATGAAGTTGACTTAGTTGCTCTTGATTTAATGGCACTATTTGTGCTTTCACTTCTTTGTGACGAAAGTATTCCAGCTGGAAAAAAATCCTTTCCAAATGCTGGGCTCCACTTATGACGCAAATTATACAACCTTGTGAACCATGGATGACCCTCTTCTAGCTTGTAAGTTTTTATCATGGATTTCCAATTCACTTCAAATTCATCCTCATCACTACAACCTGTGATTCAAAAGGTAATTTGTTTAAACTCCAAGGTAGCTACTTTGAACCCAAACATGGAAGTTTTAATCATCAAGTTATGAACATAATATTTACAACATGTGGTTACCTGTCAAGCAGTTATCAAATGCTGTCTTGAAAGGCCCATCCTTTTTCAACTCACCATAATGGCTAATTGCATTCTGTTTCAAATGCCACAAACAAAGTCTGTGGTTTGATTCAGGAAAAACCTGTCACCAAACATGGGCATTTTAAACCCTTACATATGTATTTTGACACTAAACATCATAGTTTTAAAATATTGACAAAAAGGTCCAGATTTTACCTCTTCAATTGCTGTCGCCATTGCTTGATCCTGATCAGTGAAAATTGTTTGTGGTGCCTTGTTTCCCATACTCTTCCTAAATGTCTTTAGAAGCCAGAAAAAAGTTTCGGCTTGTTCATTTGCAATGAATGCGCAAGCAAACATCGAGTTACTTCCATGGTTGTTTTCACCAACTAAGAACGCACAGATAAGGTCATATCTGTTCGTTCTGGATGTTGTGTCAAACACAAGCACATCTCCAAACAGGTTGAAGTCCTCCTTCATCATTGAATCCCTTCAAAATAGAGCTGCCAGTGTCTTGTCCTTGTCATCATTCCTCAAAGCTCTGAAAAAGAAGTCTTCTTGATTATTACTTCGTTCCTCAAGTAGCCGGACAATTGTATTTGCATCACCACCTTCGATTTGTTTCATCCTAAGCCTCCCGACATAGTTTATTACATCACGCATCTCATAACCAACAGCATGATCACCTCCTGATAGATATGTGGAATATCTATATCCAACCGAGGGTTTTAAACCTGCAGTTTCCATCCCTTCAATTACCCTGCCCTTTTCTGACGTGATTTTCCTTTCACTTCGCTGGAACATCTGCCATGCTGTTCTGGTCAGGGGGTGGTTGTGGTTCACAATGTGCTCCTTCACAACAAACAGACCATCCTCCAACTTCACTCGCATTGCTGCTCGACATTCAGTTTTGGTTATGGCATACTCTTTTCTCTTTCTCTTTTTCTTTTGAGGGGTTGGACTAACAGGAATAGGGGTTGGAGGGGTGGTTAAGTTAGGCTTTCCAGCACATGAACAAGTGAAATATTTTTCATAGACACTCTCATTACTGTCTCTCCGTTGAGTTGATTTTCTATACGAAAATCCAAGTGCATTGGATTGCAGTCTATAGAGGTTTTCTAGCTCAGGTATTGTTCTTGCTTTGATGTCTTCAAAACAAGATGTGAAATCAATTTCAGCCAAATCAGGTAGCCCGCCACAATCTGCAATTTTTTCATAAAGACCAGAACATAAGACTTTTAGCACAAATATTCCATATTATAACCACAAACATGAGCATTAACATCTAAAAAATCTACCCTAGCCATTTTCAGCACACAAACCTCACAGCCTTGGCACCCATGCCTCAAACACAACAGAACATAGGGATTTTATCACATATATTCCATATTATAGCCACAAACATAAGCATCACATCATAAAAAAGCTACCCTAGCCAGTTTCAGCACACAAACCTCACAGCCTTGGCACCCATGCCTCCAACACAACAAAACATAGGAATTTTAGCACAGATATTCCATATTATAGCCACAAACATGAGCATCACATCATAAAAAAGCTACCCTAGCCAGTTTCAGCACACAAACCTCACAGCCTTGGCACCCATGCCTCAAACACAACAGAACATAGGGATTTTAGCACAGATATTCCATATTATAGCCACAAACATGAGCATCACATCATAAAAAAGCTACCCTAGCCAGTTTCACCCCACAAACCTCACAGCCTTGGCACCCATGCCTCAAACACAACAGAACATAGGGATTTTATCACATATATTCCATATTATAGCCACAAACATAAGCATCACATCATAAAAAAGCTACCCTAGCCAGTTTCACCCCACAAACCTCACAGCCTTGGCACCCATGCCTCAAACACAACAGAACATAGGGATTTTATCACATATATTCCATATTATAGCCACAAACATAAGCATCACATCATAAAAAAGCTACCCTAGCCAGTTTCAGCACACAAACCTCACAGCCTTGGCACCCATGCCTCCAACACAACCGAACATCAGACTTTTATCACAGATATTCCATATTATAGCCACAAACATCAGCATCACATCATAAAAAAACTACCCTAGCCAGTTTCAGCACACAAACCTCACAGACTTGGCACCCATTCCTCAAACACAACAGAACATCTGAATTTTAGCACAGATATTCCAAATTATAGCCACAAACATCAGCATCACATCATAAAAAAGCTACCCTAGCCAGTTTCACCCCACAAACCTCACATCCCTGGCATTGAAGCCTCAAACACAACAGAACATTGGACTTTTATCACAGATATTGCATATTATAGGCAGAAACATCGGCATCACATCATAAAAACGTAAACAAAGGTAGTTTCACATGAAACGTCATTGTTTAACTGAATAAGGTTTAGATATACCTGATATCACCGTTAATGAGCTTGATTCTCCTTCTTCTTCCACCCTTCTCTCATTCTGGTCAAAAAAACCAATCAATATGAAACTGCCTACCAAAATCCTATACAACATCCTACAAATCAACACAAAACACTCACCAGTGGTTCAATCTCCATTGATAACAATTTCTGATCCATAACTTGATGTTTTCGGCCTTAATCTCGTTGCCTTCGATCCGCTTAAATCTCGATTGAATTGAAACTTCAAATCAATGGATTTGAAGATTCAAAACGATCGAAATATGATTTGCAGACGAGAACAACGAAATCCGACCTCCGATCCGGAAGAAGGTGTGAGTTTCACCTTGGATCGTTGCAAAATTAGGGAAGAAACTGTGAGTTTCACCTCTGATCAGTGCAATTTTGGGGAAAGAGGTGTGGGATTCACCTTGAATCATTGCAAATTTGGGGTTGAATCGGTGGAAAATTGGTGTTGAATCGGTGGTGCAAAATTGGGGATGAATCTGTCCCGTTTCAGTTTGTTTTTGATCGGGTTTGAGGCCTTATATACCCGGGCAAAAACGGGTTATTTCGCGGGTCGACCCGCGAAAATTAATGTATTTTCTGGTTATTGCGTTTCAGTCCCCTAATTTCTGGTTTTGCTATGTAGTCCCTGTCCATAATATAGACGGTCTCCTCAGAGACTTTCTCTTCGTAAAAATATCAAAAAAACTTACTTATTCCGCTTGGACTAAATTGATTAATTAATTAAAGCAAATTTTCAAAATACCAAATCACACATACGGAATAACTATATAAAATAATAATATCTTATTTATTTCATTATTTGGACTGAGTTGCAAATTTGCCAAAGTTTAAATTGAAACCCCCAAAATTTTCTTTCTTCCTATACCAGAAGAATTCCCAAGTCGCGTCAAATTCCTGTACTTCTCCTCCTCGATGACCTCCACTCTGGTGCCGGAATCTTCGGTCATTCTCTGTGGTTAGGTTTTGTATTGATCATAATCGATTGTCTCTGTTCGATTCTGGGACTGATTTAGAGAGAGAATATGAGAGGGGAGAGAAAGATATTTGCAGAGAGACTTAATCAATAAGTAATCAATTAATATGCCCAAAACAGTCTGTGGTTTCTAGCTTTTTAGCTAGTACAATTACCTAAGTGTTTAAACCAAACGGTAAAAGGATTAAATTAATAAACAACACAGCACATGTGCTCAGTAATTGGTAAAACAGAATAAAAATAAAGCAAGTTGAACGACGTCATGTCCATCCAACTGTGTAAGCACCCGAACTGATTTGATTTCACATATTCTTCAGTCTCTGGTTCCTTGCTTTGTGTTTAATTTGTTAAATCTTCAAATGTATAATTAGTTAATAACCAAGGGAAAACTAAGAACCATTTCAGTTTCCGACTTTTATAGAGGTGGTTATTCATGGAACTGTGCTATGTTTGAGGCATTTTTCTTGATAATACTGTTATTGATGTTGTTTATACAGCACTGGAAGATACATTTTCAAAGCTAGTACCAATTTATACTTATGATTTTAGTTGGTACATGCAGTGGCTTTGTACCTAATATGAACTGATAAGCGATTTCTTGGTTATTGAGAATATAGAACAATTCTATTTGCTTCTGTTTTTTGTAGAGAAAGCAATTGAAGCAGCTAACAGATAGACATGTTGGGTCTTCTAATCTGATGAGGTACCTTTAGTTTGAGCAGTACCTTCTCCCTGTTCTCATTTTTTTGTGCCTTTTGAGCTGATTTGGGTTGACAAAGAGGTTGTCATTTAGTACTTCTTAAATGCCACACATGTTATTGGGTGCTAGTTTCAGATAGTGATCTCTATTTTACAGAGTGCCATATTCTGGCAGTAGAAGATGAGCTTGGGGATGCACGAGATGGTGGCGAAGCAGAAAGCATCCAAGAGACAGCAAAGATACAAACTTCCGAGACTCACTCTAGTCTTGCTTTTGTCCGAGATTCCAAACAACCTTGTTGAGGTTAAAGAGATGTACACAACGTGAAGAAGTGAGAAACTATGTAATTTACATAACAGGTACTTCAGTTGGTCAACTAATCTGGCACGTTTTGTATGATATTTCTGGAGTTTTCATTATTGAATGGTGCTTAGGTAATATTTTTAATATTGCTCTGAAATCTGAACTTTCTTTGAAGTCTGGTTCTGGATGTTTGCGACTTTGAGGATTCCCTAATCATGATTTTGTTTTTGAATTGCTCAGGAATATTCAAGGTGCAATACATGTTTTTGGCTATGGCAGAATTTGCAGTAATCTCATCTCTTTCAAAGGTATATTGCATTTATTTTTATGAGCTCAAATCTGATTGATAGGCTGTTTTTCTTAATAAAGCTAAACTAAAAATATTAATGAATATATTACACAATTTGCTAAATGAATCTGTATCATGGAAGGGTAGAAGAAAGAAAAGCTCTTTAGCTGTTTGATTTGTAGTGAGAGGCTTGGCTTCATTCTATGAATTTGATAGAGTATATATATTACTCGCTGTCATGAGTATCGCATCTTTACATGTTAATTTGTTTGAATTTGCTTAGCACTCAAAGAATTTACATTAACAACTTTGGTAGACTCTTTAAATAGACAATAAGTCTATTTTATAAGTTGCAGCAATGACTAGAGCAAGATTTATATATTAATGCATTATTATGAGCTATCCAAGTTACTCTTGTATCTGCGTATCTTTTAATTGGGTTCAGACTAAAAATTACTTATGTTCTATTCAAACTTTAGATCAGTTTGATTTATTGTTTATGGTTAACTTTAACGAATCTTTCGTGAATGACCTGTATCGATTCTGTGAACTGGGTGTGATCCTGTGTTTTTAAACATTCATCTGTACTAATTGTTAACTAAAGGTTTAATGTTAGAGAAGACCTCTAATGTTACATCTGTTGCTTCTAGGTAGTTGCTGGAGTAAAAATGATTTCAGTACTACATATATTCATCTCCAGGTCATTTGCTATTTTTCATACTAGTACTAGGCTTTCAGCCCGCGCTAACGCGCGGGCTTCAAACTCGTAATTAACAAATTTGATCCAAAGACTCATCTTCAAGAGACATCTAATTCATAAAATATAACAATACTAATTTGATTGTCAAAGTTTAAATACACTAAAACCATACTACATGCTCAAGAGTTGTCAAAGTGGTCCAAAGTTGTCACAGCAAGATGATATATCAGCTTTTTTGTGCACTTTTATGCAGCAAAATTATTCATGAGGCGGACGATGATGGACATCTGGAGCTCCAAACTATAGATCTTGAGGTCAGTTGGTTTGATGATGACATTCCATGTGAGCTGTGACTTGAAAAACATTGCCCTTATCCTGCTAGACATGAACAAGAACAACTAATCTATATAAAGCATACTGTGAAATATTTGCATAGGCCATAATAATTAATGAACCTGTGAGTAATTTTCATATGCTTTCCCATCTGGGCAGAATAATACTGAAGACTGTATAACAGTTTCTTTTTGTAGTTACCAAACTCATGAATCTTATCAACAGTCTGCCGTTAAACCTCGAGTATTTTTTTTATAAAAAAAAAATTGGGTAATAATTCAAGTGAGCCCCCAATAAAATCCCACCCATTCCCCCTCCCCTGAGAGTATATATATGTACAATTTCAATAGTCTCTGTTGATAATGTAGCTCTTATATATAATACTTATCAAATATTTGTTTTGAGTCCAAAGATGGCCATGTATATTCACCTGATGATACTCATGAAGATGATTCATCAATCTCATTTTTAAAGTTTCACTAAATATACCATGAATTACTTTTCTATCTTCAGGTGTCTTTCTTTCATTCAGTTTGAAAAGAATTGCTTTTTTATATAATCCTACAAATGTATATTTTTGTTTGTTAGTACATCTTAACTGATGTGTAAAAAATCAAAGTTCAAATGATACAAAAGTGAGCAATCTGCAATTCCATGTGTAATCATGAATATATCAGTCATTTTGTACAAAAAAGGACTGGGGAAAAACAATAGTGTAACTGGAAGAGAAAAGCAACAAGTAACGTAGATTGGGCTATAAATTTGAAAATCTATTTCAGATTTTCAGTGATCCATTCATCATTGACAAGTAAACGAAAGTGATTATAACAATGTAACAAAGATCGAAACTTTAAGCGTATTATTCATACCATGTGTCGATCTTGTAAGAAACCAGAATCACAAGAATTCTTATGCAGCAAAGATCAGAGAGCTTCATCCCTTTATTTCATCCCATTTGTCGATCTTGTAAGAAACCAGAGTGTCCACCTTGTGTATCTGCAGAAAGAAAACAACGATGTTTCATTAGTTTGCTCTCATGGGTTCACATCACATTTTAAATCAAAATAATTTGAGTTGGAAAATGGTTAAACTTGTAACTCTGTGTCAAATGAATGCAAGTGAACAAGACTGCAACATCGGTATCAGTATACGCCAACACATCGAAAACACCTGAAAAGCAATATTAGAGAATCAAGACAATATTCATGAAACAACATATGGTTGTTTGGTTATAGGTGACAGAGGTATGTAAATCATAATATAAAATCTTAACAAAACAAGATGTTGAAACACACCAATTCCTTCAAATGATAAACATTTTACCAATTTTTTTAGGCTGCCCCAAAATTGTTTGGGTCAATTCCAAGTACTCCCAAATTATTTTTCTAAAATAAACTACGGTCTACCTGACACTCCTAATGCTACTTTGATCACCTCTCAGCAGAGGAATAAGATGTTGCCATATATGGTAATCATAGTTTAGGATATATTCACATTTGACAACTATGTAAGGTTTTAGGCTTAGATTGTCAGGACTATGAAAAATTAAGTAATATAGAAAGATGATCTCTACTTATCCATGTATGTCATAGAAAAAAACAACATTCACAGCATAAAAATTTCAAGTTCATTGCTAGTCAAGAGGCTGCATTGCAGTAGAAAATACCATTGTTCCACCCATGTACAGCCAGGATCAATGCACTCTGCACCAGCAGATGTCGGAGAAGAAAATCGTATAACCTGGAAATTTGCACCGTACAATCAAGGATCTTACTGATACTTAAATGGCTCCTAGTGCTATCAGCCCATTATCCTCGCATTAGTAACTGAACAATATGAGATATTCATCTGCAAGCACAGAAATAAAAGAAGATATCATTAAAGAATATAAAAGATATATAAGTTAGAATATAACCTATATAAATGACAGTTTGATATCAGACCCTGTGTATAACACCTGCTGGATGCTCAGGGAATGTCGTGCAAGAAGAAGCAATCCAGAGTCATCTATATCATGGCCTTTCATGAAATGGAAACATGAAGTTGACAAATATAATCACCCTTTCCGCAAGCATGCCTTGGCCATCAAAGGATCCAACTCAATCGCCTTGTTTGCATCAGCAACCGCTTCTGCAGACAGCAATCAATCCCCAAGTCAGCCTCACACATATGAAATGAGCAGCTATAGTACAAACCAGCTACTTTGCAACTACTCTACTTTACCATAGGATACAGTACTCAGAAACACAAAGTTACTTATCCAGCACGAACAAACTCAAAAACACTCAGTCGACAATTAGTATACATATTAAAACACACTCAATTAACCGCTTCTGCAGACAGTAATCAATCCCCAGCATAGCTCTGCGTATAGACGAAGAAGAGGGATTTGTTGAAGGTCTGCAGCGGCGCGAGCCACTGAAGCGCGGAGCTATCAGGGGAGGTGGCGGAGATGACGAGGAGCTGACGATGGCCGGAGAGGGTGGTGGTGAGGGCCTGGTCGAGGACGGGGGCACGTGCGGCGTGTGGTTCCGGGGTCGGGGACAGCAACGAAGGAGAGGGTGCGCATGTCGAGGGTGGGGGGCCGGTGAAGGGCGACGGGAGGGTGATGAGAGTTGAGAGAAATTTAGAGACGACGGAAAGATGAATAATAAAAAAATAATAAATAATTACTGTACGAATGCACAAAAAATAATATAAAATAGGCGACGACGAAAACTTCCTGTAGCATCGCTATCGATGCTTTTATATATAGAAAGATTTTCGTTTTTTAGATGTTTTTAAATATTAATGAAGTGCCATAATTATTGCAGAGTAATGAAGAATTTTAATGAAGAAGAGTAGGAAATTCTAAGGATTAGGAGTGGAGGTTAGAAAAAGGTCTATTGTCTACCAAACTTAGTTACTTTATTTAAAATTTTAATCATGTTAGTATGTTGATTCTCTATGAATTTAATCAATTAGATGTATATAGTGTTGTGAATAAGGTCACAGAATACCAAAAGTATTCATAGATGTTAAATATCAAAAGTTTATTTAGTTAGTTTATTTTAAATTTTAATCATGTTAGTATGTCTACCAAAAGTTTACTAACATCTAATTGATTTATTCTATGCTAATGTTAAATATTTTAGCAGTTTACTGTTTGATTTCATTATAATTGTATTTAATTATGGTAAGAGACCCCCCATGATTAGGTGACAAAATAAGTTGTCACTAATTAATGAGAGAAACCCCATGAATTGGTGACCAAACAAATTGTCACAATGCAAGCTGGAATTCCCAATTCCCCATAACTTTAATGACAAGAAAAGTCGCCACTAATGCATGAGGGTGAATTCCAATTCCTTTCCAAATCCACAATTTCTCATAGCTTTAGTGACCAGAAAAGTCATCACTAATGCATGGGGTGAATTCCAATTCCTTCCCAAATCCACAATTCATCATAGCTTTAGTGACCATTTTAGTGACAACATGGCTTGTCATTAATTAGTGACCATTCAATTTTGTCACCAAAATGTACCCTTTGGTGACCACCAGTTTTGGCCTTTGGTGACGAGATGTGAAAAATAGCCTTTAGTGACGGAGCTAGGGAGACCAGTCATGGTGACCAACTTTTGGTCACAAGTTGGTCACCAAAGGCAAAAGTCAACGAAAAATGAGTCTTTGGTGACCAAAACTGATTTGTCACTAAAGCTATAATTTCTTGTAGTGCAATTTCCATACAAATATACTAACTTTCTTTTGCACTATAACATTCCATATCTTTTTGAATGAAGGGAAAGTACCTCTAGTTACCTGTAGCACCTCATATCCAGACTTGAATGAAAAAGATCCATTAGTGCTGGGCATCTAGATTAGTCTGTCAGGCCTGTCATGGAGAGATGCTGCATGTAATAAATCCACAACTTCAGCGGAAAAAAGAGAGGTTACAGATGGGATCTGATCTGGGTATTCAAGGGAATGTTGGTCAAGTCTGGGTTATAGATTGGAGAAGGAACCTAATCCTGTCCAATTAGAACTCCAGAAATTACACTGACCATTCCCATGAATAACTCTAGTCAAGAATTCAGCCTTAGGAGAGATTGCTATAATTCTCTTCCAATTAGGTGAAGTTCAAAAGAGGCTGGTAGCAGCCATAAAAATTGAGACCATAGGGTTTCCCCTTGCTGGAACTTCCACCAAAGTTTCAGTGAACAAGTTCTGATTATTGTATGGATGGATCTCAGTCAAATTCCATTCTGATCATATAGAAAACACAGATCTTGTCATTTCTTCCATACTTTCTTTGGTTTAAGAGCAGTTTCTCCCCAAAAATAATAGCAACAGTAATTTCTCAATTTTTCTGATAACACTGATATGATAGGGGGTTTCATAACACTCCATATATGTTGAGAAATAGAGTAGATACAGGACTTAATAAGAGTGATTTTCCCCCCTGAAGATAGCCACTTGTTTTTCCAATTAGTAAGCCTATTTTCAATTCTTTCAACAAGTGGCTGGAAGTATGCAACTAGGGTTCTACCAGTATATATGGGAACTCCTAAATAGGTGAAGGGAAAAGAGCCCTTTCTCATGCCAAGTATATCAGAGATCTGATTGAGTTTATAAGCAGTGGCATGTTTACTAACATAGTATTCAATTTTTTCAAAACTGATTTTCTGCCCCGTTGTTTGTTCAAAAATGATCAGAAATGCTTTAAGCACTGAAAGAGATTTTTTGCTAGCATTTAGGAAAATTATTGTATCATCGGTATAGCTGAGATGGGAAATGGAAGCTGGACCAGTGGGGATATGAAAATGATCTATTCTACCTATATTATATACATATGAGAGGCTCCTAGAGAAAGATTCAAAAAAAGGTTGAAGAGAAATGGGGAGAGTACGTGGATCTCCCTGTTTGTTACCCCTTGTGGATTTGAAGAATCCACAAGGTTTACCATTCACTAAAATAGAAAAATATGCTTGACTAAGGTTCTTCATGATCCAGTGAACTACTTTACCATGCATACCAAACTGAAGTAAAATGCTGTTTAAAAAAACATGATTGACTCTATCAAAAGCTTTCTTAAGGTCTAATTTAATCATGCAGTTAGGATTTCTATTTTCTCTATCTAAAAATCTGGTCATTTCTTTAAGGAAAATAACATTATCAGAAATGTCTTTGCCTTTAAGAAAAGCTGATTGTTGTGGAGAAATATGTTTAGGCATAAGAGGCCTAATTCTTTCCATTAGAAGCATGGAAAAAATCTTATTGATAAAATTAGAGAGGCTTATAGGCCTAAAATCATCAAAAGAATTTACCACAGTTTTTTTAGGGATTAATGTGATCCATGTGGAAGTGATACCCACTGGAATCTGAGATTCACTCATAAAATCTTGAATAGTTTTTAGGAGGTCATCTTTTATTATTTCCCATGCCTTAGTGAAGAATTTGGAGGAGTAGCCATCAGGCCCAGGACTACTGTTTTTATTTAAATTAAAAACAGTGTCATGCAGTTCCTCCATAGTTACAGTTCTGAGCAGAAGCTCATTATCTGAAACAGTAATTAATTTAGGGATTTGATATAAAAAATGGTAATAAAAATCACCATTTAAACTATTAGGTGGTTCAGATAGCAGATCAGAAAATAAGAGATAGCTTCTCTTTCAATCTGTTCTACATCTTCCAACCAAATCCCATCAGAACTTTTTATCTTAGTGATGTTGAGAAAACTCCTTTTTTCCCTCACTGATTGATGGAAAAAATTGGTGTTTTCATCACCATCTTTAAGCCATTTAATTCTAGATTTTTGCTTCCAGAATTTATTTTTCTCTTTTAAAGCTCTGAGATGTAAAGCCCTACATTTTCTGAGTTAAATAAGTTCATTCTGAGAACCATTGTTGTCAAAAATAATTTCTTGGAGTCTAAGGGTTTCAGCAGCTGTGACTACATTAGAATCAATATCACCAAAGCAGAGTTTATTCCAACTTTTGATGGCAAATTTGAGTCTGCGTAGTTTTAAATAAAAACCTAACATCCCTGTACTATTAATAGGTTGATTCCAGTCTTCAGCAATTATTGCTAAGAAGTCCTCTCTATTAAACCAGACATTAATAAATCTAAATGGCCCGGAGAATGATGCTATGTTACTGTCTATTGAAAACCGTAAAAGGGAGTGATCTGATGTGTCTCTGTTTAACACTTGGATTGAGGAAGATGGAAACTTCCTTAACCAGTGTTAAGAGCATTTCAATTGTTTACAATAACTTTTAATATTATTTAAAAACAAAAACCGTTTAATACTACAAAAGATGCAAAAACCGTTTAATATAATTTGAACTAATATTATCTTTTCTATGCGATAGCAGGGATTTAACAATATTCAAAGGACCTGATATTGACGTTTGGCAATAAACTAAATTCCATCTGTATTGCAATATTACTTTAATCACAATTTCTTATCTAACTATATAATTAAACACGGATTTTATTAATATGTATTAGTTGTATACTACTAAACTTACACTAGTCTAGATAGTAATATACAACTAATAATAGTTAACATATTTTATGATCTCGTTTTTTCTACATTTAATCGTAAGTAATGGATGTGATTAAATGTGATAGTAAATTGAAATTAATTTTTTTTAATTAAATGTCATAGTAAATGAATTTGTTTTTCTTGAAGGGAGCTATCCAGGAGGGTTGAAGCTGGATTTGCTTGTCAATGCCTGCCTGAGGATGTTCTTGCAAAGATCAAGTTGCAGGAAGATTCGATTAATTCTAGTGTTAAAGAATTTCCAGCCCATGCAACCGTAGCTTCTTCTTTGCAGCCTAAACATACAGTGAGCATAATTTTTACAGTTGCTGGCCATGTCTCCCGAGGCTGATTATGATCAGCCGAAACTCACCACAGCAAGAGGTGCACTTGTCAGCTTTCTATAAGCAAGAGGGATATGATCTTATTGATATGCAGATTACAGCAAAAGTTGTTCATCTTAATGCATCGCTCGAGGGAGATTTTCTTGAGCACTTGATTGATGTGCCGCTGGATTCTGGCGACCACTATGTAGCTAAATATGGCCCTTCACGCCATCATTCCGATGAGCCTGCGGGGAAAGAAGCTGAAAAACCACAGCTTGAACAGAAATCTGGATGCAGCTCTAGTTTCCAAAGTTGCGAGTCGATCAGGAGAGAAAGCTCTTTTATCAATGTATCAAGAGGAAAACGTAAAGATCTAATTTAGAATTTATTAGAAAAAGTTTTTATCACATTTCATACGGAGTATGTGAGTTTATATATGCATGCATATATGCATGTATCATTCGTGCGTGAGATGTATGTGCACGCGTGCAAGACATATACTCCATTAATATTATGAAATTTTTTATTGTTTGTGATGGAAAATTAAAATATTTTTTTAAAAAAAAATTAAACCACCTCATTGGTGGGGTATTTTATTGGCACCCCAAACCTTGAAAGGGACTGAATTGTTTTACACATAGCTCAAAAGCTCAAATTTACGTGAGCATAAGCTCAGCCACAGTGATAGTGGCTCAAAAGAATGAAGTGAATATGCTATATGGTGATAAAGTTCAAGACCTCAGATCTCCCCCTAAACTCTAAGCATGTTAGCGAATTGTCAAGCAAAACACTGGTCTGCCAAAAGCTGAGGGTGATGGAGGTGAACTGTCCCAAAAACTGGTGCTAAATAGATTCCCTTTGTGAAGTGCTGTTGATCTGGAAATCCCAATGGACACCTTCCAATGGGTCTTGTGAATCTTGCATTGCAACAAAATCAGTAGCATCTGCACATAGTAACCTGTTTTAAGTAATTCTAATGTTACAAACACCTAAACTGTCTAGTATGATCATGCTTTTGATGGATGCAGGTGCTTTGTGCATATGCATAGAAGTTGTGATTCCTTGCTGACCACTTATTTTTGCCAAATTTTCTGCAATAGAGTTGCCCTCTCTGAAAATATGGGTGGTGTGTAGCCCTGTAGAGAGCATCTGTAAGCTATGGCACATACTAAATAGTTTCCAGCTAGCCTGATAAGGATTAGCAATACATTTAAGGGCCTGCAGACAGTCTGTTTCTATTGTGACTGGACCAGTGTATAGATTGCCAATAAGAAAACCAAATTCTATGGCCAAGAGTTCAGCTTCCAGTGGGGAGAAAGTGGATACAGATTTTATTTCCATCCTTATGACAAGTCCTGTACAATCTCTGACAACTAGGCCAATACCAGCTCTATCAGTGCAAATAAAAGAAACATCAACATTGATTTTAACTCCTGAATCAGGAGGAATCCATTTGATTTATCTAGCTACTTTTAATTTCTTTTTCTTTAGAAAAGGAAGTAGACATGTTTTTAGTAACTCAGTATATTTAACAAAATTTTCTTGCAATGGAAAAGCTGTAAAAAGATTGGAAACCTTTTTTGCAAGCTGCAATAGTAATGCATGAGAAGATATGCCTAAACCCTTAAATATTAATTTGTTTCTTCTACACCACAAAAACCAAAAAGTAGTGATTAGTGTAGTTATAGAGACTTGTGTATGCGCTTTTGAGGTTCCTCTATAAGTTAGAAAATATTCCAATCTATGTCCAAAGGATAGAAAAATAGGCACATGCATCTGTATGACAGCAGGAACAAAATTAAAGATCTCAATGTTCTGTGAACACTCATTAAAGAAATGGTTAATGGTATCAACATGCACTAGTGAAAACATGACAGGTGTCGGCGGGTAATTCGGGGTTATGAGGCGGAAATCCCCGCCGTAAGTAGCAACGCCGTATCTCGAAACTCGGCGTTTTTTATCTGCCGAGACTGATTTTTGACATCGTAAACCCAATAGAATAGTGTTTAAGACGGAGTAAATGTATGTTTCCCAGATTTAAAAGATTCCCTTTACGACATCTGAAACAACAGATTCAGAAATCGTTTTAGTATTAGATGCAACGACACTAATGGGTCTGGGATGTCGTATATGTAATAGATCAACATTCCGACGCCGGATGAAATTGGACGGAAAAACAGTTTCAGAGTTCTCAAATGCAATAGAATAATCAAATTACGATGTTGGAATCCTATTCGGATGATACCCATTTACTCAATAGATTACCTATTAGTTTAGTCCCACTGAATGATCCATCTAATGCATATTATTGTACCAGCGAACCCGATAGTATGGTTTATTTACGGCGTATGATTGTCATTCGGTTACAACACATTTGCTACAGGTTAATAGGAACAGATCGGTAAAATAGATTGATGATATGTTACAATATCATTGTAGAAAAGGCAGCCGATTGGTTACTAGCTAAGAAATCGACAACATAATCGATTGTCTATAATTACCCTAGAGTAAACTCGATAGATTGTAGCAACAGATTGGGCCTTCGTATAGATATCACCCTAGGTACATCTGATAGATAACGAGCAAATTACGATAACGATTTGCATTCGGTTTGTTTGTTTTACGCTTGAGTATTCACAATAGTTTAGTTTGATAGATTCTCAATCTATTTGTTGTTGTCGGAGAAATGACATTAGTTTGTCTGCAGTTACGATTTCTACTTCTAAATAGATTGTGTTATTATTATTGAATGGATCTGCGCTTCCGACATCTCAAACGTAGTAGACTACTGTGCATTTGATTATTTTACCGTGGGACCATATTGATATATAAGAACATAATGCATAATCGGGTCAGCACCAGATGTGCACTCTGTCATATTCTAGTAGAGTCTACCCTATATGAAACACAACAGGGATCCATTCTATTTAGTTATAAAATGTGTAAACGCTCTTGTATATATTTCAAAAATACCATATATAATACCAATCTGGATGCCACAATCCAGCAACAAAACCGTCAAGAATAAAGCGACAAGCTTCCAACAATGAGCTATGTCTTAAGTGTTCTAATAGCTTTCCTAGATACTCACTAATTGGAGTGAAACAAACAAAATCATTGTGCCTTATCGATGCATAAACCCCGAACCATTAACACATAATTTGCAAAGTTACCTCTCACCACCTTCAAGTCCTCGATTGTGTATGGTTTGATGTCGTTTGGGAAGATCTACATACATATACATCACTCATGTCATTAGCATATTAGGCGTTACGCAAAAATAAGAGGATTTATGTGAAGTTGAATATGTGTCTCACCGTTGGAAAACTATTGTTAAGTCGAACTGAAGTAACCACATGAAATGCATACAACATGACATAGTATCCGCACTCCCAACAATTTTGTTGGCGTTTATACTACATTGACAAATAGAAAAATTTGGAGGAACTAAGAGGTATTAGTCTAAAAATCTTGTCAATACACAATAGTCATGTTTTCTTACCTTGACTTCCACGACTCGAAAAGGACTTTGTCCACGTGGATTCACCGAAGTCAAAGCATCCTTTAAGAGCTCTACGAACGAAGGAATCGGTGATCGATGTTGTGGATCCATCCAATAAACGTGCTTGGTCGTCTTATTTACCACGATGAAGCGCCAATGTCCCCTAAATATTATCGACAAATATAATTTACAACAAATACATTAGTATCCTAAGAAAAGAATTATTTAATTAGAACTATAGCCAAATTAAATAACACGAAACTTACTTTTCAAGTAAGGGTAGCAAGAAAAAGATTTTGTTAGAGTCCCATAACCCTTGCTTTAGATAATCAAGTCTTTCCTCCCGGGAGTGTAAAATCTCTTGGCACCGATCGGGGCACAAGAAACCTATCCATTGCTTCGATCGATGTTGGGATGCATGATGCAAGTAACTTGTTCAAGGATGAAACAACGATTAGAAGTGCCAAAAAATGTAAGTGAACTTGAAAATTTGCATGAGTCATGATGAATGCAAATATAATTACAATTGATATAGTGACATTGCGTTTTCCGCGATCATGTCGCACTTGAAAACATCTTCAAAATCGGCCCATAGCATGGGGATCAACCTTTCAACCCCAAAAACCGACTTCGGTGTTGGGAAGTAAAAGGTTTCAAGTCGATTGGTTCTAGATAGCTTGTCATATAACACTTTGACCATAGGTGGCATTTCCAACACTTGTACTTCCGGGGGTGGTTTTGATGGTAGGTCTAGAGGAGATAAAACTCAATAATCACATAAGATATACATACCTTGCATTCAACAAACAATTCTTGTTTCTTAGTCATTGGGACCATGCGCCAATTGACGTTGGTTATGTCTAGCCGAGTACGTACGGTTTTACCAACCCAACTCTTCCATAACCGTCTTTCTTCACCAATTGGATCCCCAAAAATATCAAACTCCATATTAGTCATAATCTTGTCCTTGAGACGTTGTGCAATCACTTTACAATACGTCCTTGATTTCCAAAATGGATCATTTGCACCATCACCTAGATTCCCTTCACCAACCGACGCCTTATTACCCTTCTTTTTTGAGGGGGGCATGTTAACCTACTAATAAATAGCAAGGAAATATTACTTAAAATAAAGCCACTCTCAACTTATATTTCACCAAGATTTGAATGAAAACATAACTTAAATTAGATGTGATTTCTTCTAATATTCATGCAATTAATTAGCACATGCAAATCGATAGCAATCTAAACGCAACATCTAACTTGTATATACGTATAGAGATTCATGTCATCAAATATATAAACAAGGAGCTTGAAACATTGCAATATTGAAATTTGAAGCAACACACAACTATTTTCCCACCATTCTACTTCCATATGATGCATAGTGAGTAAGGATATTTTCCCACGGGTGTAGGAGGATGGAGAGGAGGGATGATACATACCTTATACTTCTCACATAGTTAATTGAACTACACTTTCAGATCTAAGTTGGCAAGGATCGGTCGATAGTAGATCTAAGTCTTATAAAATGAGATTAAGTTTTGTGGGTAGATGAGAAGATGTAAGAGGAGGTGGGGTTTTAGGAGATAGATGGAGAGAGGGGTAAGAGATGGATAAAGAGAGGTAGGAAGAGATAGAAGATAGAAGAAATACGTGTTGGGTTAACCTTCACAAGCTGAATAATGATGCAGCCCTGCATTTAGATGCAGCACGTATGCTTTTTAGAATTCTAAATCAGAATAGATTACGTGCAGAGAGCAGCATCTTGATCAACAGAATGATGAAAAGCCAAGTTGCAGTAATCTATTGCGGTTTGCGCCGTCTACATGTGGTTTACGTTGTCGGCAAGATTACATAAATCAGGGCATAATATAAATGGTCGTACGAGATGAGTTACTTTTGCAATGTAGAGTTCTCAAAACCAATAGATTATGATAAAACTCAACAGAATATCTAACCGGGTAAAGTCCAGTATAGTTTGGAAGTTTGGCTGACCATCAATCTATTTTGTTTCTTTAATGTTTAAGAAGTCTCTAACCGCCTAAAAAGGAATCTATTGGGTACTTAAGACTTCGTAAATGGTTAACAAAATCCAAATAGAATATGTATTCAGAGCAGACCCAGCCATCATTTGACACCTTGATTCAGAAGCCATACTTCCTATTTTTCTACTTCGTTTAATCAATAGTTTAACAATCTATATCCTAGGTTTAGAATTCGTAAATAGAGTACGTATATATTCAAAACGAATCGGGTCTTCCCAAATCAAAATCCCTTTCTGACATTCAAAAAAACCAGATCTCCTTATCATCATGCCTCCCCGTATGATTCTCCCCAAAGCGAAGAAGAAAGTAGCCACACGCCAGCCACCGGCGACCACCACCGGCAACGAGTCCGATCCAGACGCCCAAAGGAACGGTACCAGGGATCCGAACCAGCTTCCCTTCCACCTCAGACGCGACGGTGTTACTGATGATCATTAGCCAACGGGAACCGAGATTCCTAGACACCGCGGAGCCGTGTTGAAAGAGGAGCAGCTCGACCTAAAAGCCCAACTGCCAGCAAGCTGTTTTATGGCTCGGATTCGGAGAAGCGCTATGTGGCTTGGGTTCCGTCTCGTCAACTGACAAATACCCAGGTAATCAAGCCCGATTCTGTCAAAGATTTGGGATTAGACTACTTGCTAGACTATTTTAAGCCATCTTATATGCTAAAACTAATCTGCACAGACTGTGAGGCTTATCATGATTTAGTCTTGCAATTTTATGCAAACTTATGTTATGAGTTGAATGACAAAGATGAGACTATGGTAAACGGGGAGAAGATTGTTGTGAATAAGTTTACCATAAACTCTGTGTTAGATTGCCCATGGGTTTGCAGTAAAAAATCTGTGAATGATAGTGGTAGGGTTCCTTATGAGGTATTTTACCATAACGAATGGCCCGCCGTATCAAAGAAGCAGCCCCTGGATGTGTTGGAGTTGAGTCGGGAGTATTTTCAGGTTGAGGCGGATAGGCTTGAAGATTTGACTGCAAAGGATTTTGACATTGACAAACTTTCAGTCGACCATAAAATAGTCTTCCAGTGGGTGTGTCTAAATGTGTTGCCAACAGGGGGCAAGGATTGTGAACCAACAATAGGGAGCAAGGTATGTCAGGTATATATTGAGTGTTAATTCGAATGTATATATGGAGTAAAAGCAATAGATTGAGATATATTGCATTTGAGATATCTAAAGCACAACCTATTACTAAACCTATTTGATGTAGTCCATATGAATAATAATATATTTGGTTCTATTCATATAACGTTGAATAAAACTGAGCCGTACAAAACACTAGTGCACAAGCATACCTTTCTCGGCACCACATTTAAGGCGTTTTGGCCAAATTTTCGCGGAACCACCGAGTACTGAGCTTGCGAGTTTGCCTCTGTCCGCTCGCCTAGGGCAGAAAAATAAAAAAGGTGTTTTAGAGTTGAATAGAAGGCGTTTTTGAAACTACCTTAAAATGTTGAACGACAGGCGATATCGTAGCCAGAATCGCTAATAAACGACGAGAGAAGCGAAATCGCCTGTAAGACCCAGTAGAGGTTGGAAAAGTTGTTTGCCATTAGTTGTTGGCTGATTTTCTGCTAGCGAATTCGCCAATCAAGAAAGCCTGTAGGAGAATTAAAGCTAGTGATATCGCCTATTAGTACGTCAATAGGCGGCTCAAGTGACGAATTCGCTTGCTCACTCGCCTGTGTCATATTTCTATCATAAGAGCTAGATTACTTTCTGGCGACAGCGTAACAATATTCGCCTATTTGTAGCGAGTTCGCTTAGTGGCACGCCTGTTGCTCTCTGTCTATCCAGTCGAGTTAATAGGCGAAGTCGCTTCCTCTGACGCTTACAGGTGACATTGTTTCCGATTTCGCTAACATGACAAGTTAAACTATAAACTACAAAACTAATTCCATTTTTTTTTTCATTTTTACACATGTAACATATACTCCAATACTAGTGGTAACAAAATTTGATTCAAAGAAGAAAAGCATTGATCAAACTAATAATAAGATTGTCACAAGTAGGTAAAGATTCGAATTTGTAAAAATGTAGCATTACAGTTGAAATAAAATTCCTAGCATAATTCAACACTTCTAGCTAGGTAGAGTTGTCATTGGCTGCACCATTCTGGTCCTCTGGTGTGGCTTGGTGTCGATGCTGGCGGAGATAGTCTTTACAGAAACTCCGAAGAATGCGGCGAGTCTCCCACCCATGCTCTTGGACGTTAGCAATCTCGGTCATCACCGAGAACATAGAGTCCTCAAGCCCTTGGTAATAGGCTTCTCTTTGCGCTAGTAAATGATAGACATTGAAAATGTCAAGTTTTGTTCTAAATTGTACTAACATCACAAGTACAAAATACATGAATAAAAAACAATTTACCTCTATTTGGTTCTGGCTCCGTCGGCACGTCCTTCTCCACCTTCTCTTTCCAAGTCCGCCCAACCAACTCCCACTTCTTCTTCTGTTAGTACTCCTTCGTGTAGTACTCACACGGCTTCCCGGTGCCGGAGAACTTCAGCCTTGGATGGTCTATGCGGAGGAATTTAGTTATGAAGTTTGCATAGGGCAATTTCTTCACAACCATGTTGTTTTCTATCACGCTCTTCTTCATGTGTTGGAAAATGGTATATCCAATGTTAAGCATGACTTCCTCCGCCACCATGTAGTACTCAATCAAAGTCGTGTAGTTTGGTTCGGCCAACCACCCACCTTTAGACACAAGATTTGTAGCAACCATCTCATACAATATCCTCCTCTCAGGGGTGAGCTTGGATAGCTTGTACTCCTTCGGCGTTCCAAGTTCTGGCTGATCTCGACCAAAGTGTGTCTTGCCATATTCCTTCAGCACGTGGGAAACGAGCAACTCACTTGGCCATTCTCCCCTTGCGTATAGATCCACAGGTTTATCCTCATCCTCGAACACAACACCGAGAGCATCATTGAATAGTTTGGGACTTAGTTCATACTCCCTTGTTCACCTTGGTCTTCCACACGGTACCAGACTGTCAGAAATTAGCGTAGAACTGGATAGTCTGCTCCAGATAGCCCGGCTCGTTCACCTTCATCAACTTGTGAGCTTATTGATATTCAAGAAGTTCCCGAACCTCTTTCAAACCTATGTCTTCCACTTGACTCTCATCAATCACCATCAACTCGTTCAAGACAGCCTTGGCTTCCGTAAACTATAGTACATTAGATAAGTTTGTTCACTAACAAACTCGGTCGATTCGGCGGCGGCCTTTTTACCCTTACCCCTCGGAGGCATGTTTGAGATTGCCTAAAAAACCTAACAAACAAAACCCAACCTTAATCTATGATTGAACCCATAAAAAACCACATTCTACATCACACCTAAATTGAAAGGTAAACTTGTACAGAACGAATGTATAAAATAAACTGAAATAAACCAAAATAATGATTGAAAAGAGTTAAGGATGAGTAGAACTTACAAATTGGGGGAGATTGGGCCGTGATAGCGCTGATTTGCCGGTGGAATTGACGGGTGGGCGGCAACGGATCGGAGTTTGGGGAGGTTTCTGATGAATGTGAGGGTTTTAAAATTGGGGATCTGATTTTGAAAGCGTCTGGAGGTTTCAGTTAACTATTTATAGGCCCTGCTGTTTACAAGTTCGCCAACTCCATCGCTTATAGGCGATATTTCAGGCGAATTCGCTTGTATATAAAAAATATGTTGGCCTTTGGGCCTAGGAACTATGATATGGGCTAGATTATGGGCCATGTATGTATTGTGTATGTATAGTGCATTGGACTGGTGTTTCATGGGCAGTTTGCGCGGGTCGGCGACTTATTGAACTCTTCTATTTTGTCAGCACATATATACTGATCAATTGGCCTTCAATCCACCGATGTGGGAATAAGGACAGTGCCAGGAGGCGATTTCTCCTCTTACGACGCCTGCAGGCGTGGGGAGAAGGCGAATTCGCTTGTATGTACTACTATATCCCTTTTTATTTTGGTAATAATGACACTAATTTTAATTTTTTGATCATTTGTGTTTTGTAGAAATTATTATGAAGGACTGTACAATTACAAAGAACTTCAAAACATGAGTTTCATATAACAAATATTCACAACTTCATTTGAAAAAATTCTTTTCTATCCTGATGGGTTATAAATCACGGTCCAGTGCAGTAGTTGCCTAATCACATTTTTATTGAATTCTTATTATATTAAAAATGTTTTTTTAATTTTCTATAAGCATCTGGGTTTAAGTTAGGCGGAGTTTGGCGTCTATTGCTGGCGGAGTATGGAGTCCATTCGGTGGGTTATGGACGCTTAGTCTTCCGCCGTTCGCGCCAAATCAATTTTCCGTCGAGTCAACCTATCATGGCGGAACCTGTAGAGTGCCAGGACGACTAGTCGTCGCCAAAATAGATGAATTTTCAACGCCATGTATTTGGACTATATGGCAAAAAAGAAGGATTAAATATGTTGTTAACTTTGAAATATTTTCATGATAAATACAGGCGAATATATGAGCGAACTCGCTCCTGTTTGTTTTTATTACAAGAATGCTAAACCCTACTTGATACTTAGAAGCGATATTGCCTCTTAATTGGTTTATGTATGAAACAGCGTCGTTATTTTGTGTTCTATACTTGTGCATTTTAACAAAATAATCAACCTGGTGAGCGACACCGTAAGCTCATTCGCCTACCTGTTACGAGTTCGCCTCCACAATCGCCTGGTAGACTCTGTCGCCTGTGGCGAGCCAGACAAAGAGTTCCCTTTTAGATAAGTTTATAGACGTTTATATTTACGATTTCACCTATGCCGTCGCCTAGTAGACTCTGTTGCCTGTGGCGAGCCAGACAAAGAGTTCACTTTTAGATAAGTTTATAGACGTTTATATTTACAATTTCGCCTATGCCGTCGCCTAGTAGACTCTGTCGCCTGTGGCGAGCAAGGAAGCGATATCGCTTGTATGATAAGTTTGTAGACGTGTATACTTACGAATTCGCCTCCCCAGTTCTCCTCTCATCATTTCATGTAACGAAATCGTCTTCTTTGTCGCCTACTCTTTGAATACACTTTGTTTACATGTAAATCTAGGTGCTTTGGTGTATGGTTAACATTGAAGAAATACATGAAGTTGAATTTTATTATTAAAATACCATACTACATCAATTCAATACCAAATAAAACCATTCATGAATCATTGTTTAGTGTTGAAACAAAAGAAAGCTAGACTACACAATCAGATAAAGTGAAGCGATCATTCTTCGTCGTCATCATCTTCACTATCTTCGCTTGAAGTCTTCTCAATATCTTCATCGTCATCATCTTTTTCAGACGACTCCGCAACTGAAGATGCTTGGATGTGCTCTGTTCAGCGAACCAGTTCAAATACATCGTCGTCTCCATTGACAATGTCTTCATCTCGTCGTGGTTCTTCATCCATGATATGATTCTCAGGTTGCTCTTCATCGGGCTCTGAAGCTGCTCCTCCCTCGCCATCAGTGGGTTCTTCATCTTCTGCCTCGCTTTCAGGTCTCGCTCGATCTTTAGGAATGTAATCAACAATGTCGGTCATGGGAGGCAAGCGTTGAACCGAGAAATCTAGCTTTTCTTCATCATCGCTCAGAACCGGATTCAAATTCAGCATTCTACCAAATGCCAGTACCTCCTCCCTGTCTTTTGCTTGCTCCAGCTTCACTTCTTCTATCTTACTTGCAAGCTGTCCAACATAGAGGACCAACCGTTCACGCCAAGCGAGATCGCGAGCTGCAAATGGGAACAAAACAATTAGTAAACTAAATTGCTGCAAACATTTATCATATCATGAAAAGACTTACTGTATAATAATTACTTACCTTCACTCAATTCAGCTCAGGTTCGAGAACTCGAAGCACCCATGGCCTTCTTCGTCACCACCCCCTCCGCACTGATTTGCAACCCCTTGTTGCGTAGCCAAGTCGCGTTGTAGTGTTTCACTGGATCAGCCATGCTCACAGGTCACACACCCTTCTTCTTCATCATATCGTTATGAGCTACCCGTAAGGGATCGTGTGATCGGCCTTGTCCTTCGCACGCTTCAGCATGTGCTTCATGATAGTGTACCCAGGATTGATCTTCACCTTCTCCATTTGGTGGTAGAAAATCATCAAGTTGGCCTTCATTGGCTCACATGGATGACCACCCGAGGGCATGATATTAAAGCACACAAGATCGAACACCAACCGCTCCTCTTGAGTAAGGGCTCGCAATCTTATACTTCTTCGCCGTACCAGCCACCTTACTACGCGTCTTAAAGAACTTCCTACGCTCGGCCATGGGGTCTAGGACGCTCTCATTCAACGAGGTTGGGAAATTTTGGGTGTGGTATATCTCATAAGGGCCATTTGGATCCAACGGCCTAAGTTGATCACTAGACAAATAAGGGCATCCTATAACCTCATTAACCAAGAACTTATCTACCTTAAACGTCACACCCCTAACCATCGTAGTCGCCTCTTCTGCATCCTTCTCAAACTTAAGATTAGCATAAAATTGAAGACATTCTTCCGTATGCACCGGCTCACTCAAAGTCAACATCCCATCTAGATGAGTGGCTCTAAAATACTCAAATATATTATCAAGACCCAAGCTAGTTATTTGAAACGGGTCAAAGACCTTAACATTTAAAATAGTACGACGAGTATATCGCTGGTACCTCGTCTCCGCTTTCGGGCTGATAAAAAGGGACCGCTCCTCGTCCTCATCAGTGTTTCCCCCGACGTTCGCAGCAGACCGGGATGAACCGGTGGTGGCGGGACTAGGCTGGGTAGTGGTGGTGGAGGTCGGCCGAGACTGTTCAGTGGTGGCGGCATCGGCTAGCGGTTGTGATGAACTCCCAGCAGCGTGGGAAGTGGCCTTTTCTTGTTACCGGTCGGAGCTCCGGCGGTTTGCGCATCCCTTCTCCCCCGGTGACTGATCTGCTCGAGGGTGAGCTCTTCATCCTCCTCCTTGTGGTTCGCGCCGGCGCTTGTGGTCGGGGCGGTCCTCTGACGCTTTGGAACGGGTGGGGTGAGGCTTTTTCCGGCTTGCTTGCTCCGGCCCATGGTGGCTCTGCAATTGATCGACGGCAATTGATCGACGGCGGTTTCAGAGTCCTTGAAGTTTTGGGGATTCTGATCCCCAAAACGCGAATATAGTTTAAGTTTTTTTATTAATTTACCAATTTACGAACTCAACACAACTCACGCCCGTAACCGTTTCCAATGGGCGAGTTCGCCTCTATTTACGCCTCTAGGCGAAACTAGTAGCGATATCGCTTGGATGCACCCTTAAACCTAAACCTAAACCCGTCACCCTAAACCCTAAACCCACACATGCATACCCACACCCATAATCCCTATATATGTACCATACCCATTCTAAAATGGATTGATCAATCATATTATACTCTATTCATAATTGTAACATGTTTAGTGTTGAATTTACATGAAAACCGATCTGATCCGAGATTCTTGATACGATTCCGACCGAATCAGCACAACTAATCGTAGCACATATTTTTAAGCGGGTCATTGCCGGCGAACAGTTACACACTACTAGATCCAAATGTTTGACAAGCCAACACTGTAGTATTAGTTCCTCGACTCATCCTGGCACTAATATACAAAATTCGAAAACATCCATGTGTACTTTAAGATAACCGATGGTACACGAGTCATAGTGTATTCCTGTAATGTGCTATTCTGTAGATGACAACCCGACAAGAACATAGTTTCCCAATAATGATCAGTAACTAGCATTTTTCATATGGATTTTTGTTATCAATTACAAAAAATAATCTCATAATACGCGGAACTTTCTTAACCATTTCAACAGATAGTGGCCATGATTTGTTGAAGATGTAGTAGTAATGGCCTCTCTCAACAAGCTTTGCTTTCCATATACGATTTGATGACCTTCCCTTATCTCCAGTGATGAGTGAAATAAGGAGATTTACTCCCCTCCAGGTCATTTGAAAAACTATGGGGAATTCGCTAAACCAAACAAATATATATAAAAGTTTAGTGAGGATATATGAATTGAAAATATATAAAAAAATGATAATAATTGGATGAACTAATTAACTTACAATTCCATGGTTGAAATCATATTCCATCTACAGCAATTGGTCTTCAGTCTACTTGCATCATGTAATGAGTTTCTCTGGAATTGGAAAAAGTTCTGTATGAAATGGGTAAATAATTATGGAAATTAGAAAAGTTTTAATTCTTTCCACACATCGATCATTTCGAGATTGTTTTAAAGGGTGTTGCTGTTTACACCCATAGTACAATGACATATGTGCCCTCCGAAGCTGATATATATATTAGGGCATGAACGGATTTGAAATATTCCAACACATTAGTACTTGTAGATTTATGTCAAATTCTTTCTAAAATACACATACTGTAACATGTTTAATTAAACATTTTATTTTTACAAACCCATTATATATGGAAGACTGAACAAAGAAGAAGCGATATCGACACCAGTACTCGCTAGTAAGCGATAGTATAGGCGAACTCGCAAATAAGTAAAAAAGTAACCGACCAAAAGTACTATTCAGGCATGGTTTGTCCACATAAACCATGCTATATATATATATATATATCATTTTACCCGGATTTTCCTACTATCAACCTCATTTTCACCATTCCTATCCATTTACCCCTCCATTCTCTCTCACCTTATCCCCTCCTCAACCTCAAGCACAAATCCATTCAATCCAAATCCATTCTCATACCATTCCAATCCAAAAATCACGTCCATCCTAAGCACAATCTCATTCTCAATCTCATTCTCAAAGCTCAAACCTTGTTCTCTTGCCATGAAGTTACCCTAGGAACCTAAAAACCCATCAATCTAGATCAACCTTCATTAAAATTTAGGTAAAACCAACAAAGCTTGCAACTTTGTGAAGTAGACATCAACTACAAGCTAAGAGCTTCTTCTACAAGTAAGGTATGTGTCTAAAATTTCATGTCTATGTTGAATGGGCATTTAGTTTCCTTTTTATTTGACATTTATTACATGAAGGACATGGTAGAGTAAAGTTTATTACTTGTTAGGCCCTCACAAATAACTATTGTGTGTGTTTTTTATGTGCAAGCAAGAATGATGTAGTAGTGAATCCACAAGCAAGAATTAGTTTGGCAAATGTTGTGTTAGTCCACCTCTACGATCTCATATGTTTACACAAACTAGGATTGGCTAACACTTGCTCTTACAAATCCAATAAAATATTCATTCGACCATATCTCGAGAGGTAAACCTTGCAATTTTCTCTATTCTTTTAGCTTTTCTATATTGTATGTTTCTCCAAACTAATATGACCATGTGGATTATTTCATGTCATTTGTGGTGATCATTGAAGCTTTGTTGCAATAATACCCAATTTGAAGCAAGTATATTGGATAGACCCCCTCCACCGCCCTCCATCCCGGACATTCGCCGATCTCCTTGACAATGCATTTCATTAGAGTAACTTGTTATGCTTATGCTATCACTTCATTTCAATTCATTTTTTTTAGCCTACACCATTGCTATAACCATGGAATATATATATATATATATATATATATATATATATATATATATATTGTAGTCTAGGAAGCAATCCTCGGACTGGGAATGTGGCTATTACACGATGTTGTTTGGTTTGATGGTGGTTGGTTAGTGTAGTTGAAAGTTTTTTTCACAAGTTTGAAATTTCCTTTCTCTCTCTAAAATTCATGCTCTGCCTTCTCTCTAACCCCCAAAATTTTCCGACAACTAAACAACCACTCCAACGACTTTTTCTTCTATCCGTTCTGACAAACCACCGCTAATGGTTAGATCTGAACGGCTCTTCACGGCGGCGCCACCGCCTCCACACGGTGGATCAGTCCAGAACCGGACTTTTCTCCAAACCCTTGCTAATAGATCACCACCACTAACCACTTCGCTATCAGAAAAAAACCCATAAATCATTCTGATTACTCAGCATAAAGGCGAAATTGCTTGCCTTGTAACCCGGGCTCAGGCTGAAACTCTTGGATCCAACTACAGGAACGCCTTGATTGGCAAATTCTCGAGGGGCATACCGCAAATGGAAAAGCTCAACGACGCTTTTAAATCCATCGGGTTCAACGGCAAGTATCAGATTGGGGCAATGGATTTAAGACACATCTTAATCCGATTCGAAGACCCAGAGGATTACCAGCGGTGCTGGATGAAGCTAGGGTACTGGATAATGGTCGGAGCTCAGATGAAGATACTAAAATGGACAATTGATTTCTCAGCTGAGGCAGAATCATCAATAGTGCCAGCCTGGGTCACTATCTTTAAGGTACCCTTCTACTATTATAATTTAACTATGATCCAGGCTATAGGCAACCAAATAGGGACATATATAAAGATGGATGCTGCCACAACAGCCCTCACTAGGCCAAATGTCATTAAGATTTGCGTAGATGTTGATTTAAGGAAGAAACTGAGGAAAACAATCAAGCTAGGCATAGAAGGGGAAAGTATTAACAGATATGAGGTTGAATACGAGGACTTGCCTAGATACTGTACCAACTGCAGCATGCTGGGGCATAATGATGAGAATTGTACCTTTCTCCACCCTGAGCTTAGACACAAGCTGAGACCAGTGGCTAAGCAAAATGATGTTCCAGCCAAGGAGCATGAAGTTGTAGAATCCTAGCTAGAATGAATGACAAGGGGAAAGGAAGGATGATAGATGACACCAACTGTGGACATGCACAAGCTGTTGAAAATCCTGGCCCTTCCAAGCAAGCTCAGTCAAATATGGTCACTCCAATCCCACCCAAACAGACTGCTGAAGATACAGATCAGCCAGCTATTCTGCCAGGTGCACCTAGCCATATCATACCAACAGGCACCTCCCAAACCAAAAAACCTCAATCACAACACTCAGATAAACCCCTGGACCTTAGCAAAAAAGAAAGCCAAAACCACTGCTCTAGCCCGGCCAACTCCTCAATCAATCACCATATCTACCCCCATACCCCAGACCATCCAATCACTACAACAGCAAATGATCATTCAGAATAGGCACTTATACAGAACATACAGTCTTTCACAAGACTGAACCTTCCATTTGCCAAGGATGACATTGCTATTGGTAAAGGTAACCCCCCACCTATGGTCAATATAGTTTATCTCCTAACAAAAAGGTTTCCGCTGCACAGGACTTTAATCTTAACAGGTTCTCCATTTTAAAAGATAATGTGGCCGATCAAGAGGAAGGAGATGACACTGGAAACAAAAAGACTATTGATACAGAGTCTTCAGAGGATGATAACTTGACTGACTCTGGACAGGTATCTCCCACTCTCTCATCTACTATTGATATGAATGCAAATGTTAGAAATTTGGAAAATCCACAAGTGCTGGAAAAATCTAAAATATCTAACTTTTTCAATCAGATCAATAGGAAATTCACCCCCAAAAAATCAACAAAAATTCCCTCCCCAAACATAGTTCTCACTAGATCAAGAGCTCAAAAAATGATAAATAATGTTAGACACAACTTTAAAGATCATATCACTTGTATGGAACTTAAGAGGCATGAGAACATCTCTAGATAGATTACATGATTTAATTAGGGAGCACATGCTGGAACTTTTATGCTTAATTGAACCTTTGCATAAAAACCATAAATGTGAAAAATTTAGAAAAATACTTAATTTTCCCCATTCATTATATGCATTAAGTGGTAAAATATGGTTATTCTGGACTGACCAACTCCAGATTACACCTATAACTGACCATCTTCAGTTTCTAGCTGTTAATATTTTCAGTTTAAAGATGAATATCTCAATGGAAGGGATTTTCATCTATGCATTGAGAACTATTCCAGGCAGGGACTATTTGTGGGATGCAATCAGTAATAGGAACCTGGATACAAGTTTTCTGATAGGAGTAAAATCTCCTGATGAATATAAAGGTCCAGCACATCCAAGCATTAGAAGCATGACTGCATTCAATCATTTTATAGATAGCTATGCACTCACGGAGATAAATACAGTTGGAAACCATCTAACATGGTCTAACAACTGGCTTATCCCTACCACACAAAGGCTAGCTAGATAGAGGCCTTGCAACCTTAAACTGGCTCACAACATTTCCATCATCATCCATACAAATACTAAATAGACTCACATCAGACCATGCACCCATGCTCTTTACCATAGGTAGTACCATACCATCTACACCTAGATCATTTAGATTTATAAATGCATGGTTCAATAGAGAGGAGCTCCTTCAAGTAATTAATGCTGACTGGAACCTCCCAATGAACAAAACTGGCATGTTAGGATTCTTTCTGAAATTAAATAGATTGAAGCTTACACTCAAGTCCTAGAACAAAAATGTGTTTGGCAACATTGACACAAATGTTAGTGAAGCACCAGAAGCACTTAGACAGCAAGAAATAGTTTTTGATAATGATAACTCAACAAATGATCATATCAAACTCAAACAACTTAGAGCACAACATATCAGAGCCCTAAAAGAGCAACAGAAATTCTGGAAACAAAAGTCCAGAATTAAATGGCTCAAAGAGGGGGATGATAATACAAAATTCTTTCACAATTCAGTGAAAGAAAAAAGATCCTTACTTGGTATCACCAAGATAAAGAACTCACAAGGGAACTGGCTGGATAACATTCAGGAAATAGAATCAGAAGCTGTTCATTACTATTCTGACCTATTGACTGAACCTCCAAATATTGAAAATGGTGATTACTATGACCATTTTTTAAGCAAGATCCCAAAATTGATAACTGATGCTGAAAATGAAATGCTAATCAGACCGGTTAACATGGAAGAACTAAGGCACACTATTTTTAATTTAAATAAAAACAGTAGCCCAGACCCTGATGGCTTTTCTTCAAAAATTTTCACAAAATCCAGGGATATTATAAAAGAGGATCTGCTAAATGCCACACAAGATTTTCTGAGTTCTTCAGAAATTCCTGTTGGTATCACAGCAACATGGATTACTCTTATTCCCAAAAAAGATTTTGTCACCACTTTTGACGATTATAGGCCTACCAGCCTCTCTAATTTCACAAATAATTTTTTTTCAAAGATTCTAATGGAGAGGCTGAAATCTATTATGCCTAGAATCATATCCCCTAATCAATCAGCCTTTTTACAGAATAGGGATATTTCAGATAACATTATCTACCTCAAAGAGATGATGAGATTCCTGGATAAAAAATGTAGGAACCCTAACTGTGTTATTAAACTTGATCTCAAAAAGGCTTTTGACATGGTCAACTGGGGATTTTTAAACTCAATACTGTTGCATTTTGGGTTCCATGGGAAATTTGATTATGCTGTCATGAAAAACCTTCAAAATGCACATTTTTCAGTTCTTATCAATGGTAAACCTAATGGCTTTATTAGATCTACTAGAGGCATTAAATAGGGTGATCCTTTATCACCATTCCTGTTTAACATTTTTACAGAGGCTTTCACTAGAGGTTTATCTTATATGTTCTCTACAGGGCTGCTGAAATACCATGACATACCGACAGGACCCTCTCCAATCTCACACCTCAGTTATGCAGATGACACAATCATTTTCATGAGATCCTCAAAGAAAGACCTGAAAACACTTAAGCTGTTCCTCAAAGCATATGAGCAAACTACAGGACAAAAGGTTAAATTTGAAAAAAAGTGACTTCTACATTAGCAAACATGCAACCCCAGGTAAAATCTCTCAGGTAAAAGAAAGTTTGCAGATGAAACCTGGAACTTTTCCTTTCAAATATCTGGGGGTTCCAATTTTCAAGGGTCGAGTTCTCAATGAGTATTTTACGCCTTTGATCCGAAGGTTGGATAATAAAGTATCCAACTGGAAGAACAAATGGCTATCATTAGGGGGGAAGCTTACTTTGATTAAATCATGCTTATATTCAATACCCCAACACATTTGGTCTGTCATGAAACCCCCAAAGAATGTTATTAAAAATATTGAGAAAATACTATCCAAATTCTTTTTGGGGGAGTTAGATTTGAAACCTAAAAAGGATTGGAGGAGATATAGTGAGATATACTATCCAATAGATCAAAATGGCATTGGAATTAGATCAATCCAAGCTATAGTTGATGCTAGCTCACTGAAACTATGGTGGAAGTTCCAACTAGGGGAAACTCTCTGGTCCAAATTCTTGTGGAAATTACCCCCATCATATAGAAATTCCCCTAACTGGAAAAGAATTAAAGACATGTCTCCAGTTGCTGAGTCTTTAACCAGGGTCTTACATGGTAGGGGTCTGGTCAGTTTCTGGCACTCTAATTGGACAGAATTTGGGGCAATCTCAGACCTCTGTAATCCAAGTGATACTAACATACCACTGGACTGCTCAGTCTCTGAATTTTGTTATGAAAAAGACATTTTTTTGTCCCAATTAAGTACTGTTATTCCTCCAGAACTATTTACTGTTTTGCAGGGAGCTCCTTGTATGCTAGAAAGAGATGATAGGCTCATTTGGACTCCAGATGAACAAGGAAGATTCACATTTAAATCAGCATATACAACAGTGGCCCCTATAAAAGGTACCTCTGATTCTCTTGCAATGCTTTGGAATTTTAGATTGCAAAAAAAGATTAGTCTTTTCATGTGGAAAATATTGAATGGTTTTCTACCCTTCTCTGAAGTCCTAATGAAAATGGGATTTAATCTTCCATCAAAATGCTTTGCCTGCAATAACATAGACACCATTGAACATACTTTCAATAACTGCCCTCTTGCACTAGCTTTATGGTCAGTTTTTCACTATATGGTGGGCACTCAGGATTGTGAGTTTGGAAATATTTGGGATAGAATATCATATTACCTATCTTTTCAAGGCTCAACAAAATTGCACAATAGCCTCTTTAGAACAGTCCTTAGCACAATATGTTGGCTGATATGAAAATCTAGATGTTCATATACTTTTGAGAATATCAAGCCCAATATAGACTGTCTGAAAAGAAACTTAAGAGATCAGATCTTCTATGCTTACAGTGCAAAATCTATCCTCTCTAACTCACCTTTTGATGTGGAACTAACCTCACTTGGATTTCTCCCAACACACACAAGACCCCCCCCCCCCCCCAACCTTCCATCTCAGCTCTAAAATGGTCACCACCTGCTATAGGCCTCAGTTTCAGTGTTGATGCCTCTTGGCTTAATAACAATAAAGCAGGAATTGGTATTATGGTGAGGAATCAACAGGGCAAAATGATAGATTCTTTCTACTCATATGTTAACTCTAACACCCCTCTTGAAGCTGAATTAATTGTTATCTAAATGGCCCTGGGGAGAGCTAGAACTTTCACCATAAAATGTCTTATACAATCTAATTGCCTAAGGGCAATAAAGGCTGTACAAGATCCCAACACAGCTCCATGGAGACTGTATCACCTGGCAGCCTCTTGCCTTTTGGCTCCGCACATACACTTATCACATATCTTTAGGCAATGCAACCAGGGTGCTGATAGCTTAGCAAAACATGCTTTCGAAATTAGGGATACTAGATCATTTCACTATGGCCAGCTCCCTGACAAAGTTCGCGGTCTTGTTAACCTCGATAGAAATGGCACACCCAGCCTAAGAATTAATGTATGAGTAGGTGCTGCTTAACCCTTTTGTTTCAGTGTTTCAGATACAGGAAATCAAAGCACCACGACATCAAAACTGAAGGAAATCCTCAAAGAATTCACAGTTCAATCACACCCTGGATTGAAGCTCGAAACACTCAAGACCTGGAGCAGAATCATGTTTCTGTAGTAGTTTCCTATTACTTTTGTAACTTTCAACCTCCTCTTGGTACCGCCTTGGGTTTTGCACCGCAATTCCCTAATAGGTTTCAAGGGCTAGGTTGTTTAGTTAATAATAGGAGCTATAAGTTGCTTAGTTTAGATTTACGACCTTTTTTGATAGCATTCTCATGCTATAGGTCCTGATGGCCCCTGTGATCTTTCATAGATGTAAAACTCTAGCCATTTTATGGCTTTTTTGATGGCTTGGGATGCCTATAAAAACTCCCCCACCTAAGGGTGGTTTTAATTTTTTTTAAAAAATTTGGTTTGATGGTGGTAGATGGTCTTCAAAACAACATGCATGATTTTCTAAAGGTAACCTAAAGGTAACCTTCTACAATCTAATTCTATTACTCTTCATGACAACGTCCTAACGCACATTTGTTTCATGCATAGGTATTCGTGGATGATACCACGCCTTTCTCCTTGGAAGACCTTAACAATGGAAGAGACCGATTGGCACGCCTTATAGTCCACGACTGTGCTTTTACCATTGTAAGGCCACAATTCCGGAAGCTACATAACACGTTACAAGGTGTTGGTCCATTGCATTTAGTTTTTTTTAATTAGGAATTGACATTGGTAATGCACTTGTGTGCACTTGAAATATGAGGTTGTGCCTCTTTAGTATAGGGTGGTGATTGGATATTGGCCAGTTTTTGTTGTATCGGAATACCGATTCATATTTCGAAAGAAATGGGTCACATTTTTCAAATGTTAGCCAACTTTGCAGTGCTTGTAGATGATATCGCAACAAGAGATTCGCTTACAGGCAAATAAAGAAGCGTTTTCGCTGCACCACATTTTTCACGCTCCACAATCTACAACCGGACACAAACACGGTATTGCCTCCACATTCGCCTACAGAAGTGATTTCGCCACGCCACTCGCTAGTGAGTCTCTGTTGGCACGATCGTTTCAGGAGGCGAGATCGCACAGAACTTCGCCTGTTTCAGCAGGCGAGTTCGCCTTCCTGATACGCCAACAGGCATTTTTTCAGGCGATATCGTATCCATTACGGTTTTTAAAAATCCCCCCCCATTCAATAATTTACCAAAATTCAAGCGAATGAAGTGGCGGTTTCGTAACCCCTTCATAGGCGACTGAAATGAGCGATATTGCCTCTGCAGGCGAAATGATGCTGGCGATACCGTCCATCATAATATCACCGAAACCAGGCGGCACCTGGTGGCGAGTTCGTAAGACCAATTCGCCTGGTTCACGGCATTTTCAAAACCGCCGAGAAAAAGTAACTTTTAAGGCACAACCGAGCAAGGCGTTTTAGAAACGCCTTGCTTGGTATGATGCAACCGCCTTGCATCCTATGCATGTCCACTAGTGAAACATAAAGAGCCGAAATAATTCATGATCAAGATCGGCACATTAAAAATTGATAAAGAGCGTGATCGGCTCGTTATAGATAATCGATCAAATGATCAATGATCGATAATCATCGGCTCGATCTATAATCACATAAGATCCTTCTTGATCGAGACTTTGATCAACTTAAAGTATGACTTAAAAAGAGGTGAAAAACACAAGAACGAACAATCTATGGAGGAATGACTCGACTACGGGCATCATATTTGTTATTAAGCATTACTTTTTGCAGTGAATCTAAACGTGATGTATAATAATGTTACATTTCGTTGACATATATGTTACCTTTCCAAATGAACTGCTTTAGAAGAAATCAAAACTATACAATGCTTCAGTAACATGTCAATGAAATATAAATTGGCAAAACTATAATATGTCAATGAATATATAAATTCGCAATTCAGTAACAACCGGGAACATAGTTAGTCTTGCCAAGTCATTTATCTGTAAACGGGAATGTGCACAGCTAACAAAATTGAATCGTGACCTAGAATGTCATTTTGGATAACTTTTATAGTACAAATACCCAGACACGACACCGTCTTTGTGTTTACAATTGATTATATAGAGTAATAGTTAATCATGTGCACATGAACCTTGTCATTACTACTTGGCTTACAAAACAGAATTTGAACCATTGATTCTACAATGTAATAATTTCTCTTTGTTATATTCGTACATAATTAACATTAGCACTATACAAAGTAATGATTAATTAGTGAATAAGTAAAATAAATGGCTAATACTCTAAATTAACCGTGCAATCTATATTATTATAGACGGGTAAATATGAATAGATAATGCAATAATAACCATTCTATTCTATTTCACATATGTTACATTTAATAGTATGTATTCTACCAGATCAATTCCTCATTCTCCGATTCAATAGATTGTGCAATGTACCCTATCTATTTTATTTTAGAAATCGACGTGTTAAAAGTAATTCATTTAACATCAGTAATAAGAAATGTGAATACTAATTTCTTGCAAAAAACAGAATAGAAAAAACAACAGAAATCATAAAACTATTTTGATTAAGAAGGGGCATTTATAAAAGTAACTCATCTCTAAGTCAAATTCAGTCCATACAACGTCTAGTTACATGTACTCCTAGTGAAATAGAATAGATGAGTGTATGAAAGACTATCTATTATACTTGAGAAATCGTAAAAATAATTCCTATATATAGCAGTAACCCACATGATGTATGCCGGACACCAACACTTCGACGACGAACCAGGCTCTCGAACTGATCTGCAAGACAAAGGCCCTGGGTGTCCCGGGGATAGACACTCCGACGCTCAAGTCAGTATATTTGCTTAAGGCGTAAAGTATAAAGTATGATATTAGATGGAGAGGTCTACCAAACCTTTAGGATATTTATATGGCTACAATCCGTAGATCACCAAGATATGTATTTATGGTATGAATACAACTCTTATGGGAATAGAGGTTGTATTACCATGTATAGTAGAAGTGTATTTCGGACATGGTTGTATTACCATGTTTAGGATAGCTGTATTACCATCTTTGAGAAGATGTATATTCCTTGTAGAACATTCATAATATATGCATTCCTTATAAGGATTAGGATTGATGGACCTGTGGATCCACCCTACGCGTATCTCGAGTCCACGACCCTTCTCGGGCCCTGGTCTGAGTATGAATGAGGTCCGAATACGAACCATGGACTTATCAGTAGCCCCAAGGTAGATCTTCAGAATATAGAGTACTCCATCTCGAAGGTTGAAGGAGAGGCTTGCTTCTCGAGGGAAAACCAATAACTCGAGAGAGAATAACTCGGGGGAGAATAACTCGAGGGAGAATAACTCAGGATGTTAAGCTCGGGGTGTCCTTCGGGGACTCTCTTCTCGGGCTTACCCTTCTGAATATCTAGCTTCAAGTTCTTTCATATTCCATCAAATATATAAACGGCTGTGATTAGCTTCCTTTGAAATCCAGATGGGGGATACACGTGGCGTGTCTTTATTGGCAAGCAGAGACGGTTTGTCCCCCATCTCTCCAATTACTTACATTGGAAACAGAATCGAGGTAATTGCTCGTCTTCAATGCTGTCTGGGTTTGGATTAAATTTCCCAAATCATTCCCATTGTCTTCTCTTATTCAGAAATTTCTTCTTTCCAAGTTCAGAAGACGCATCAGTACTTCATCAATTTCTGAAGCCCCAAATTTCTGCTTCCATCATCAGTAAGTGTTATCTTCTTTCTCTGTGCATTTGCTTATGTCTGTTTTTTCCTTTTATCTCTGTGTGTGTATTTCCCCCCATACTCTCTGTAATCATGAGTAATAGTAGTAAAACAATTTCCATCATCATCATGATGAGGGAGAGTATGTAGAAGCTCAGGCTGAGGAGAGTAGCTCCCATGACCGGGCATGCATCCGGAGGTATAGTATCCATGGCTGGCGAAGGTAGTAGTAGAAAGTCGCTGAAGGAAGATAAAGCACGCGTTGATGCTGCTATCTTCGCAGAAGGTTGTCCCTTCTCAATTCCTTCTGATGCTAACCTCATGTACTTTGGAGAAGACAAGTCTGCAGCTGAATTAGTAACTCCAACCCAAGGGGTCATATATGGGAGGTTTCTGCAGCATGGGTTAGCCTTCCCTTTTCCCCCACTGTTGGATGAGTTTCTTCAGCATTATAGGGTGCATCCAGGGCAGTTACATGCCAATGTGATAGTAATCATTATGGCCTTAATAACTTGGTGTGCTCGTAAAGGTTACCGTCCCAGTCTCTCCTTGTTACGGACCATGTATAAGGTTTCCATTGTTAAACAAAATGTGACCTTGACCTCTCGGGATACCTCTTTAGGTAAGCTTTTTGTGCTTCCTGTGAACTGCGGGAAGTGGGATAAGGTAAAACTAACCTTCGATCGAACCAAGTATGAAGTTCCTGATTGGAATGAAGAGGTCCAAAATGAGATCTGGCACGAAGTGGAGTCGTCCCGCAAACTGCTAAATATAGCTGGGGAGTTGGTGAGTGATAAGATCAAACTTAGAGAGGGTAAGTTTGTATCTGGAGATCATCAAATGGGTTGGCAATGGCCTATAGAGACATATGATTGGTTGAATCAACTATCCGGCCGTACTCTTCAAAATTGCAGCTTCTTGAAGTTGACACATTTTGACCAGCCAGAAGGTGTTGAGATGGATTGGTATGAAACCCTTCTGTCTATGGAGCAGGATCCAGTTGGTGCAGCTAAGGCGTTGCAAGCCTATAGGGCATTAGAAGAAAGAACTGCTCGAGATGAGGTATCCGAGAAAAAGGTAGATAAGGAAATCTCGGGTCTGATGAAAGATGCTCGACGTGGGCGTCGGTTCAAAAGGATTGTTCAAGGGCCTAAGAAGACTCAATCCCAGCATAAGGTGATTGAGGAGGCAGATTGCCTATTTTTCCTATGGCTTTAGATCCATCAGATGAGGAAGAGGATGAGGGTTCAGCCCTAGTTCGATGTCCGAGAAAGGAGGTGTCTAGGACTTCTAGTGTCCTCCCAACCATGGTTGATAATTTTGATGAGGTCATGATGATAACTCCTATGGTAGATTTGGATGCGTTGCAAGAGGGTATTTCTTCTTGTTTATTTTATTCTCGTCCACCACGTGCCAATTGCTTTTTACGCTAACTTCTTCCATTTTATATGTAGTGGGTGCTTCTAAGGCGAACAGGGCAGCAAGTTTGTTGGCTAAGATAGCTGAATCAGAGGGCCGTTGAATAGTAATGAGAAGAAGAGTGATCTCGAGGCTTTAGGGAGCTCTGCGGACAAGTCTCCAAAGAAGCCAAGGCTCGAACTCGGACCATTGGAGGAGTTCGAGAAGTATGTGTCACCTCCTCCTTCCGAGGTTGTGGTCGAGGTGGTACCAGGTTGTCCCGAGATTAGCCAGGTATGATTCGGCTTAGCTCTCAATAGGATTGGCTGTGTAGTTATCTAACTCTCTTTATCTTCTTTTACAGTCTGTGAGTCAGATGAAGTATATGTACAACTCCATTTGGACACTGTACAACCGTTCTCAATGGCAGGTGTCCGAGCTCGAGCTGATGAAGGAGGAGATGTCTAAGAGGTCTAAGGAACCTTCAGATATGCTGAAGCACCTCCAGAATGAGATGGCTCAGGTTAAGGCCAAATTAAAGGCCTTGGAAGAGGAGAATCAAGCCTTGAAGAAGGCAAAAAGGCTGTCTGATGGTTCCTTCTTAGATCTGAAAAGGAACATAGCTCTGGTGGAAATGGAGAGAGACCGTTATGCTGATCCCATTAGCCAGAGGCGGCTAGTTCGGTTGATAATAGATTTTTACCTCAACTGTCTAGAGATGGAGGCTCATCGCTAAGAGTATGGTGAATTCTACCATAAATCTGAGCTCTCGAAGATGTGGATTCCTCTAAAGGGGTTTCTCAATGAAGAGATTCAAGGATGTCTTGCCCCTGCCTACACTTGGCCGGAAGTACCGGAGAATTTGAAGGAGTTTCGGGCAAAGTTTAGCCAGATTGGGGGGTTTGAGACCTGGTGGACGTCGTTTACCACCAAAATATTCCTGCAACGCTTAGAATATATATTAGTATAACAAGTAAGCAGGGTCGAATCCCACAAGGAGCAGATTATTAACTTTACTTCCCTAAAGATCAGATTTGGTTTATAGTTACCAACTTTTCACTTGAGAGTTTTATATATATTAATACTACGAAAATAAATACAGAATTATTAACTAAACTAAATGCAAGTGTATCAAATAATTATGCAAATCGGTTCAAATAAATCCACACTAGTCATATATTCGATCATCGATGCAAAGATATAATTAACAACCATGAACCAAACAGTTATAGTGTACCATGAATGCAGCGGACATACCCCAGTTCCTACTTACTTTATTGATAGCTAGCAAGAGACGCTTAAACTAACTATTTCTCTTATCAAATCAAATCTAGTTGGTAACGCCAGTTCTAAATTGTTTCATAGTATTAAGATATGAAGGAACCCAGTTTACACACATTAACCAAGAATGCAAGTTTTAACTTGTCTACCAGTTTATTCTCACTATCTAAACGATAGCTTTACCACTAATTAGCCCTTTCCAACAATTACGGATTGGTGGTACTAATTGGCAGATACAACAATATGCACAGAGAACAAACCAAAATTCACAGCAATCAATTTAAGCACAATTAGATCTCACAGAATTCTCATGACTAGAGTTTCATTATTCTCGCCGAAAACTAAACTAGCTACTAAACATGAAAACACATAAACAACTAATATCAAAAACAAATATTAGAATAATGCTAAACTAATTAGGATGAATGGATGAAACGTGAGAAATTAATATATGCATCCAAAATCCAAAAATCAATGTCGGTGGCCAAACCCTACACAAAACCTTACGGCCGGCCACCCTCACAATTAGGGTTTTCTTTGGTATTTATACCTTATCTTTTACTAGGTATATATTAAAAAGCAGAAAGTGGCGGCGTAAATATAAATAAAAAAACACCACCGCCGGAATTATTTTTCTAAAGCATAAAACGACAGCAGATTTGGCGTTCCATCCACCGTCCGTTTATGCACTCTATACATGGACAGCCTCTTTTTCATTATTAAGATATGCCTACTTAATTAAGGTACTAACATTCCATATTTTATGAAAGGAATTTCATATTAAATTAATTTCCAAACTTTCGCTTACCAACTACTTTAAGAATACCATGTTGAATTAATTTCTCAACTTTAACTTACCATTTTAGAAAAATCAAATCCATGAAATAATAAAAAGTTCCAATTAATACTTTTGCTTACCATATTAACGTACTTACCATGTAATTACCATCAGTTTATTAGGAAAATAAATATTTAAAGGATGTCGTTTAGGCAGAGATGTTTAGACAAATAAATACTGTCGCGATTTATAAAGCTCTACACGGCAGAGATGTTTAGATATATAGTAACGTAACGACGAAGTCGTTTAGGCAATCCCGTAAATCAGTACATGTATATAAAAATCCTAATATACAAACACCATATATATATAACATCGAATATATCAAATCTGCTCTTTTGATATCATGTTTTAATATGCCACCACAAATCCACACTATTAATACCTTGAAGGTGTTCATTAATTGTGCACAAACGTGAATTATGCTCCGGGCTCAGGCGGTTCTTCCGGTCATCAGCAGCTACTCCCCCCATTATCTTGTAGGGGCATGATCTCATTGTTAATGAGACTCCTTTTATGAATCTCAAGTTTTAGTTTTGTATACATTTGAACTGAAACTGGAGTATTTAATTTTACAGAAATTATAGAACAATTTGGAAGCGTTGTGTTGTGTTCCAAAATCCCGCAAAGATACATCCTGGTGAGGTTATGCAGGTTAACATAGACGAATTAGAATTAATATGTACAAGGGATCGAGGAGGAGAGGAAAAGATAAGAAAAGGTAAGGGTTTTTGTTTCAGATTTTCGTGATGTCTTATTTATGTATACCGATTAATATTGTCATTTAATTTGTGTTATTTATATTTTTTTAGAAGCAAAATCTTAATGGTCATTTTGTCACTCTTACCATGATATGATTCTAATTTCTAAATAATATGATGGTGACTTAATTCTAAATGAGACTGGGTATATGCTGATTTTGAACCTGCTAAATGATATGATCAACCACAGGTGCAGTTGATAGGGAATATCAAAAGCATATTTTGGCAATTGCGAGCATTCATGTGTATTATTACTATTATTATTTTTATTATTTTCTTGTTTGGAAGTGTTTAATTTTTGTTCATCCTGTATGTATATCAATTGAGAAACTCTCAGGTAAGGCGGCCTTACCGTAAGACAAGGGATTATATAAACCCACTTTCTACTAGTTTTGGGTCAGAAATATTAATATTTTAAATTCGGCGCCATAGTGAAATAACCGAAATATATTAGGGACTAATGTGCAAATCACACCTAACTTTCCCCAATAAATCCAATTATGCTCAATTTCAGCACACTGATTCATCAAATCCCTACTTCCCCCAATTCATCACAGCACGATTCCCCTAGTTCATCACATCACGATTCCCCCAATTCATCAGAGTAATATCATCAAATCGAATTCATCATACACATGGAAGATATGGATACGCCGGATTCGAGTTTGACTCAGCTAATCGTCCACAAGATCAAAGCGAGTTCGTCAAATCGAATTCATCAAAACTCATGGGAGTTATGAACACGCCGGAGTCGATTTCAGATATGCTAATCATCACAAAGCGTCGATGGAACAACAGAAGAATCAACTGATGTTTCGGGTGAATCACAAGTCAAGCACACCAAAATCAATCATATAATGAGGGTGAAAGGTAACACAACGACGATATTGTGTTTTTTAACCTTTTTTGCTCGACTGAGGAGATGATGTGCAGTGAATGATGATATCTCTGTTTTAATTCACTTTCAGTTCAGATAAATTGATAATTGATTATCAGTGTATCTGGATTGATGTTGTTTATATAATGACTAGATAATATGTTAACTTCTGTTTTGATGTGTAGTAGTTGATGAAATCTTTGTTGGTTTGATGATCAGTTATTTTGTGTTGATGATTAGTTATTTTCTGGTGATGATAAGTTATTTTGTGTTGATGCAGTTAGTTTTTGTTGATACTCAGTTATTTTCTGGTGATGATAAGTTATTTTGTGGTGATGATCAGTTAGTTTGTGTTGATGATCTGATATTCTGTGCTGATGATCAGTAATTTTTTGTTGATGCTCAGTTATATACTGGTCATGATAAGTTATTTTTTGTTGATGCTCAGTTAGTTTGTGTTGATGCTCAGTTATTTTCTGGTGATGATAAGTTATTTTGTGTTGATGATCTGATATTCTGTGTTGATGACCTGATATTCTGTGTTGATGATCAGTCATTTTGTGTTGATGATCTGATATTCTGTGTTGATGATCAGTATTTTCTCTGGTGATGATCATTTATTTTATAGTGATGATATGTTATTTTCTGGTGATGCTCAGTTTTATACCGGTGATGATAAGTTATTTTACCGTCGGAAGAGACGAATCAAAACCCTAAATCGCAGCCGCCGCTAGAGCGAATGAAGAACGTGGAGAGAATGAATAGAGAGAATCTGATGAAAACAAAACAGGGTTTACGGTATATAAATAGAGGGAAATTATTTTTTATTGCAAAAAGGGCCCCTATTTTGTAGAAAACTTATTATGAGCCTCATCCCTATTTTGAAGGCTGCCTTATGGTAAGGCAGCCTTATGTAATTGTTTCTCATATCAATTTATTCGGCATGTCTTCTTTTATTTTTCACAAAACCCCCTTAATTTTGGTAGGTATAAACATTGATCGCTTTTACAAGATTGTATACCTAAATTTGTATTTATTTTGATGATGAGGATATCTAATTTCATTTTTTGGCATGTTTTAATTTTCTTATTTATATTAATGTTAACATTTCTGTATCGAGTTATTTTATTATTAGAATAAAAAATTACAAAAGGTATATTGTATTAATTAATCAATTTTTTCTCCTTCCTTTCTTTAAAATTTTTATCATAAAATAAATATTTAATTTATTACATATACACGAATAGATTCACTACCACCTTTATAAATAACTAGGTTTTCAAATTAATAGTCCTTTAAAACAGGGTAATTCTATATACAGGTCAAATTTACTTCTGAGATCAAAATTAAATCTGGAGTGACAATAATATCCCTCTTAAACATGTATTATAATTCACGAAAAATTAAATTTGATTTGGACACGTATTCAATCATTACCTGGACGGGTTTAGACATTTAAGGTTAGATTTATAGAAATATATTTGTAAAAACTAACAAACGAATGAAGAAAAATATGGTATTTTCCCACTTCCATTAGACTTGCATAAGTAAACTGGATGTGCATATAGCAGACCCCTAAAACAAATTACTCATTAGTACCACTTCAAAAAAAAATACTCATTAGTACAAATAATTATGATAGTCATTGGTTATTGAAACTTTTAATTATCAAGAGATTAAATTACAATTAATTAGTTGGCAGTAGGTGTGTTGAAAGTCCAATAGGTAAAATTGGAAAAGAGTAATTTTGACAACTAATTTGATTGTCACATCATTAGTAACGTTATTTTTAAAATATTTAGCTGATCTGAACTGAACCGAAATGAACTGAATATTATAGAACTTAGATTTCAAAATCATATTTCATCAGAGCACGCAGCCAGATTGTATAATCATCATGTATAGGCTTAATATAAAAACAAATTAAACGCATCATGATACGTATACACTCTACAGGCTTAGATTTTATATATATTCATCTAAATATTCATGCATTCTATTACTTAACATATATGCATAAATTCATTTTAAAATCGTTCAACATAAATTTCTATTTAAAATTGTTTTTCTAAAATTCCTTAATTCCACCAGCCGTCGAATATATTATTTATCATAATATATATATATATATATATATATATATATATATAGGGGAGGGATCCGGTGAGACACCCTCTTAAAGTGTGGCAGCCTGCTTAAAGTGTGGCAGCATCTGGACCATTAAATTTGTTAATCTAATGGTCCATATTTAGTAAAGCAGCCTATTAATTAAGAAAACACGCGGACCTTTTCTCGGGTTATAACGAAACCCGGCAACCCGCGAAACAACTTTCTTTCTTCTTGTTTTATTAACCTAAAGTATCCGTTTTTTGAAAATAACCTATGGTATCTGTGTTTTTCAGGAACGGTACTTTCCAAATATGTTAGTGCACGTGAATACAACAAGCTCTTTAATAAAACTTATGTGGTTGTGGTTCTGGAAGGCTTGTACAGATTTTATGTATTATATGCATGGTTTTTTGAAGTAAATTAATTATTTTATTAAGTCCAATGATTGGACTATTTTCATATTATACTGACTTTTTGAAAAACAAATTCTTCTTAATATTAAATTGCTACAAATAAATATTAATTGTATTGAGTTAATTAATAGATACAACTTTAATTGATAGGTTCTTCAATTTATATTTTATGCATGATTTTAAATGATAGGTGCTTCAACTAGTGCCTGTAAGTGCTTCAAACTGAAAGTTACTTCAACTAATATTTGTAGGTGTTTCAATTAATACATGTAGATACTTTAATGATAGGTGCTTCAACTAATACTTATAGGTGCTTCAACCAGTGTCTGTAAGTGCTTCAAACTGAAAGGTACTTCAACTAATATTTGTAGGTGCTTCAATTAATACATGTAGATGCTTTAATGTTAGGTGCTTCAATTAATACTTATAGGTGCTTCAATTAATACTTATAGGTGCTTCATCTAGTGCCTGTAAGTGCTTCAAACTGAAATGTGCTTCAACTAATACTTGTAGGTGCTTCAGTTAGTACCTGTAGGTGCGGTGTTTCAACGAATACGTATAGGTGCTTCAATTAATACTAGTAGGTGCTTTAAACGATAGGTGTTTCAACTAATGCATGTAAGTGATTCAAACTGAAAGGAACTTCAACTAATACTTGTAGGTGCTTTAAACGGTAGGTGTTTCAACTAATACCTGTAGGTGCTTCAACTAATACTTCAAGGTGATTCAATTAATACTTGTAGGTGCTTTAAACGATAAGTGTTTCAACTAATACTTGTAGGTGTTTTAAACGGTAAATTCTTCCATTAATACTTGTAGGTGCTTTAAACGATAGGTGTTTCAACTTATGCATGTAAGTGCTTCAAACTAAAAGGTGTTTCAATTAATACTTGTAGGTGTACTTGTAGGTGTTTTAAATGATAGGTGGTTCAACTAATACTTATAATAATATGATAGTATTTAAATGATAGTGTTTTAATTATAATAACAATGCAGTTTAAATTTTGGCGCTTTAACATGAAATCTAAATAATTATAAAAGATAAATTTTTATTCCTTAAACTGTATACAAATAATTTAAAGTGTAAGTTGTTTAAATAAATAATAATAAATAATTACATGTATTCTCACCAAAGGATATATTACCAAACCCGAGTATGTCATTTGATATTATAATTAGGTACACTGAATAAAAGAAAAAGATTAATCACGTGCTAGTGGCCCGTGGGTTTAGAAAGCAGTAACAAGGTTAAATAGTACTACGCATAAAAGTCAGAATTCGGATTTGTTATAATCCGAAATAGATTCGGAAAAGATCCGCGTGTTTCATCCTAATATAGTATTCCAGGTATACATCTCAGCCGTGTGATTTAAATTTCAACGATCAGATTTGTGCCTCACGTTAAGAAAACTGCCACACTTTAACAGGGGTGTCTCACCTGATCCTTTTTCTATATATATATATATATATATGTGTGTGTATTTATATATAAAATTCTTTGGCAAATCTTCTTCACTATATATGTGCTTTGAATCATAATATTCTTTTTCCCAAAATTTAGAAACAAACTAAATACAACATCCTATCCTGTGTTTCTCCAGAACTTTCATCCTGCAAATCTTCTATGTTAATATTAAGACTATCTTATACGTTGAGGATAGGATTTTAGCAACGTGAACCGTTACACAAATCTAAAGACCATTTACAATATTGCATTGAATTGAACGCAAATCTTCTATGTCGAGGTTGACAGCCGAAGAAAGAAAGAATATTGTTAAAAGTAATAAATACACATAAACCTCCAGCTCCAAAATCAGAACATAGAAATCTTTACTAGATATACAAAAGCACACTTACCTCAGCACAATGAAGATGGCATTTTAAAAATAAAACTACAGACGAAGAAACACACAGACACTACGGATATTTAAATACAAGAAAACACTAAAGTCGACTCTGAAATAAACAAAAAATCAAAATAGGGATCTGAAATCAACACTTTACCTTATTAATCTAATTTAGTTCTTTTCATTACCGTATTTCCCCATGGATTTCTATACACACATTTTTCACTTTACATAATTTATTATTTACAATACTTTTGTATCAAACACTTTTTATATTATTTTAAAAGTACATTATAAAACCGCGCAACGCGCGGTCCGGTTAGCCTAGTTGTAAAATAAAACCTAATCTAAATAATATAAGGAAAATATTTATTGGACTAAATAATTATTATAATAAATGGGCTTTAAATATAATTCTTCATCTTCTTCTTCACGTAGCCCAATTAAGCCCAATTTCCTCATAATATTCTTCCGAGCTTATTGTCTTCAGTTAATCCAAGTAATATATGCAATATTTTAAGTCTAATACTGAATTCCTTCAAAACGTATAGCTGATTAGTGATCGACCCGCGAAGCACAACTTAGCCGCCCGTTAGAAAAACCCAGTATTAGGAATTGCATATTACTTTAGCTCGTCTCTTCCTTGAGCTTCTTCTCTTCAGTGCCGTTATAATGAATATTAGCGATTCATTAACCGCTGGAGCACACTACCTCATTAAAAAACCCATTGGGAAAAAGAGTTTAGTGTATAGCTCCTCTCCATCAGCTCCAAAAATCCTCTTTTTCATCTCTTTTAGTATAAATTCCAGTAATCCTCCATTTAATTGTTTAAAACCATTTTTCTTATAAAACCTGCACAAAAACACACCTTCGTGCACATCAAATGGTAAAAGAGACTTATAAAATCACATAATAATATATATAAATTACAGCTCATCAAGACCAGTCTACTGACTAGCCTGGAATCCTTGAAGAAAGCTTTAACTCTAGAGGAGTTCCAGGACAAGCTGTCCAATTTGTATCCTGAGTTGTCATTCCTGGTGGAGAAGCCGGCTACGGAAACTTCAATTGAGGACCCGAAGACTTCTGATGGGAAGGAGAAGACTGTAACTCCTTAGAGCTTTGTCTTTTACTTCAAGATTTTTCTCTTTTCGCCAGATTTTGGCGTTTCATGTATTCTGAACATGTGCTTTGTCTTTGAAATTAATTGGTCTTTACCTTCCTTTATGTCCAGTGTTGCTCTGCCGCATGTGCTGATTTGCAGGTCAATTATGAAGATGTCCTTCAGAAGAACAAGAAACTGGAGGAAGATTTGGGTGAATCCAAGGACTGTTTTAGCATCATGCGGGAAAAATGTGAGAGTCTTCGTGGCGGGCTGAAGATATCTATAGAGCGGATAGCCGAACTGAATCAGCAATTAAGCGATCTTCAGAAGAGGTATAAGGATCTAGAAGAAACGCTCAACAAGGCTTTGGCCACCAATAAGGAGTATGACCAAGAATGGAGGAAAGTCAGGAGTGACTTAATGAAGGTCAAGGGTGAAAGTCATGAGAAGGATCTTCGTATTTCTACACTCCGAGATGAGAATATCACTGTGAATCACAAGATTGCCTCCAGGATAGATGAGTTGAGAATGTGCCACGCCGAGCTTAACTCTTGCAGGTTCCAAATAAAGGAACTAGAAGCTCAAGGTTTGTTTGTCATACCTTCAGGATCTTCAAGGAGGGAGATAGGTGGACCTTCTGGTGTCCCATATTCAGGACCTTTGATAAGGCCTCATGTCCAAGGGGGTGAATCTCGAGGGATCACATGTGGAAGGGGCAGAGAGGTGACACCTACTCCTAGAGCTCGTGGCTCTATTGACTCTCCTGCTCGACCTTTAATTATAGAGAATAGAAGTGGATCCCCTACGTCCTCTCAGTTGATGAGGATAGCAGAAGAAATTAATTGGGGCCATGGCCTCCAGAGTGTACGAGGTCGTGCCTCTACTTCTTCTCTCGGTCGGGGTCGTACCCCCTACATTTAAAGACCTTCACGAGGTGTAAGAAGTTTCGTAGTGTAATAACACTTTTTTGATTTTGCCTTTATAAAGGTCTTTATCTTGCAATCCTTGAGAAGATTGGCTCTTTAGGCTTATGAATAGCCTTAATAAATAGTGATGTGTACCTTAATAGGAGTATCACATGGAGAGTCGTATTTCAAACTTTGTGAGTTTGCATGACCCGTATTATGTTGGTCTTTGACCATATACTTTTTTTAAGTATATTATTTTATTTTGGCCTAAGATGATTGTAGTTCAGACACGTAGTCTAAACAGCTCATATTAGATAAGCATCAATCGTACACTTATAAGCGTATGGATCTTTAGGCATCAGTCTTTACTTATGCTTTGTGAGGCATAGTTTATCTTTGTATTTAGAGAGTATGGACTGCTTCAAAATAAAATAGAAGATATATATTGAAAAGAAATTGCATTCTTCGAACTTGGGAGTTTGGTAAAATTATAAAAGACAACCCCGGGTTTGGGAGCTCAGGTATAAAAATGTAAAAAGATGAAAAGAAAAAGAGCTTGGCCCGTAGGCCTTATTGAAGTAGTTTTTCCTTATATGGAGAAGGTCTACTTGGTTTTAGCTCCGAGGTACCTGCGTAGGAAGGGCGCCATAATGACAGGGTCCAAGTGCTCTCCTTCGCGTGTTTGCAAGAGGTAGAATCCACCGGATTGTGCAGCAGAGATTTTGTATGGTCCTTTGGTCCTTGACTCCAGCGCTCCTCCTAGCTTGTTGGTGCACCACGGGCCAACCGACATTACCAGTTCCCCCACTTGGAAGGCTTGGTGACGGCGTTTATGCCATAGTGTGGTCATCTCGTTGTAGGCCTCTTCTTCAAAATGGAACACCATGGGTTGTTCGAGATCAGGATCGGGGACCAGATCTCCTAGAATAGTGTTGACGGTCGAGATGTTGCTCACTTTTCTGCCGTCACGGAAGGCCATGATCATGCAAGAACGTGCCACTCCTTGGTCTCCTTTGATTGAAACTACTCCTTGTGGTGTTGGAAACTTCAGCATCAGATGGTGGGGAGACCATACAGCTTTAGCTTGGCACATCCAAGGTCGGCCAAGGATAATGTTGAAGGGTGTGACGGTGTCTACTACCACAAATGTGCAGTATAAGGTTAGGCTCTTGGCTACTTCTGCTACTGTGACGGGGAGTGTGATTTCCCCGAGAGGTATTACTGGATTTCATGTAAACCCCGAGATCGGACCCGTAGGTTTAAGGTCATATTTAGTAAATCCTAACTTCTGGAAGTAGTCTTGGAACATTACTTCTACCCCACTCCCATCATCTATGAAGACTATTTTTACCAGAGTATCTTGTACGGTTGCTGAGATGATGCGAGGATCTGAGTGAGGCATCTGATTTGACACGGCGTCCGCATCCGAGAAGGTAATGGTTTCCTCGGGACGGAGCCTCTTGTTGACTGGCTCAGTGTGGGGTATAGCTCGCACACTATCCTTCAGCTTGGTCAAGGAAATTGCTTCTCCTGTGTAGCCATTGATGCCGTTGGTGACTCGGTTGACTCCATTAGGTGGTGGGGGAGGAGGATCTTGAGTATTGTTGCCTCCGCCACCGTAGTTGTTATTATTGTTATTGTTGTTACGGGGGCCATCCTTCTTCTTCTGCCAGGGCTTTCCCATATACCTACTCTGGGTTCCCTAGTTATCGCTTGTTATTGATGGTGCAATTTGTTGCACAATTCCCTGGCGAATCAACTTCTCAATTTCGTTGTTGAGTTGATAGCACTCCTCGATATCATGCCCCCGATCTCGGTGATATTGGCAGAACTTTGGCGACATTTGGCGCTCGGCTGATTCCTTCATGGCGGGCGGGTCCTTCAAAAGGTGCCTGTGAATGGATAAAATTTCAGCCCGAGATCTTGCCAGAGGAGTGTATGACTCGAAGGTAGGCTCTGGAGCGTTATCAATCTTCTCAACCTTCGGTATCTTCGCCCTGGATTCTTTTCTGTTGCTCATCTGGTACATATTTATCAGGAGGCGTTCATCCCGATCATAACATTCAGTAGATATATCCATGTATCTATGATAGTGTTCTATCACAGTCTCTCCTTCGAGGCGGGCCACATACCCCAGATCTCAGAGGGACTTGGTAAACTTCTTCTTCTGGAAGAAATCATGGAGAAGGAACTCAGCGAAATCCCAGTAATTAAATAAACTTTCTGGTTTCGTCTTGGTAAACCATGTCTGTGTTTTCCCTCGGAGGTAACTGGGGACGATCTTGCATATTTCTAATTCATGGAAGTTCCTGGTTTCTAAGGTCTTAAAAAAGACCGAGAGAAATTCTCTAGGATCGCTAGTGCCATCGTATGTGGGTAAGTGCTCTGGGACCTTCTTGTGGTTATCGAAGAGGAGATTCACAATATGCCGCGAGAAGGGAGAACGAGCAGCTTGTCCTCTGGGTCCGAGGATACGTGTGGTTTCTTGGTTAAATTCATATTTACCTCGGGTAGGGTAGGCTCCATCTTGGGTGTAGGGCCGATCGGCGCTATTTTGCCATTCGCTTCGAGTTCGCTCCATCTTCTCGCGTCTGAGTTCTTCTTCGATGTTGATGATGCGCATCCTTCGTACTTCCTCCCTACTTAATCCTATGCCTTCCCCCTGATAGTTAAATGTATCAGGAGGTAGTGGCAGACTGCTTTGAGTATTATAAGGCGGTAGATCCTTGGATAAGTTGTTGAGGAGTCTCCGCTGTTGAGTAGGATCGGTAGGTGGTGTAGTTTGGGCTCCCGAAACAGATACTAGGTTGGGGGCTTCATGCATCTGTGCACTGAGTTGTTGACTTGAGTTTATCAAAGATGCGACGAAGTCAGGATATTGGGCCTGTAAGTTCCTCATCAGCGTTCGGACATCTTCAAGGATCGTTCTTGGAGGGTCAAGGTTGATATAAGATGGCCCGGAACCTGGAGGGTTATTTCGTACTGTCTGGCTCAAGGTTTCCCTAAGACGTCTTTGTCTTTCCTCCTCCTGTTGTTTTTCTGTGAGGATTTGTTGATCTCTTAATGCTTGTTCTTCTAAGGTAAAGATCGAATCAGGTCCATTATATCCAAACCCATTCTCTGGGTCAAGGCCGTCTTGATTGTTGACGTGTTCGCTGTAGTTCGTGTCTGTCTGGATCAAGATTCTTGGTCCTGAGTTCGGTGCTTCAGATCCAACAGGATTCGATCCAGAAGGTGGCATTCCTGATACAACAGGATTCGATCCAGAAGGTGGCACTCCTGATGCAACAGGGTTTGGACCAGAGAGGGGTGTTCCGGATACGACAGGATTCGGACCGAAGGAGTTTGGAACGTTGGAGTTTCCTACCCCCACGGTAAATCCTAACGGTGATTCAGAGGTGGAGTGTGTACGAGATCCTCCGGGTCGACCGCATCCTCGTCCTCGTCCTCGTCCTTTGGGGGGTTGTTCTGCTTCTAGATTCTCCTCCGGATTTTGCCCTAGCACACGGGCGCTTCGTCTGGGTTGCTCGGCGTCAGACATGTTGGGGAAGTTGCTTCTTCAGGTGCGCTAGACCAGATCAAAAACAAGGTTCGGCAACGTCGCCAATGAGTGTGAGAGGTCCCACCGGGCGTGCCAAATTGATGTATGTCGGACAACAACACTTCGACGACGAACCAGGCTCTCGAACTGATCTGCAAGACAAAGGCCCCGGGTGTCCCGGGGATAGACACTCTGATGCTCAAGTCAGTATATTTGCTTAAGGCATAAAGTATAAAGTATGAGATTAGATGGAGAGGTCTACCAAACCTTTAGGGTATTTATATGGCTACAATCCGTAGATCACCAAGATATGTATTTATGGTATGAATACAACTCTTTTGGGAATAGAGGTTGTATACCATTTATAGTAGAAGTGTATTTCGGACATGGTTGTATTACCATGTTTAGGATAGCTGTATTACCATCTTTGAGAAGATGTATATTCCTTGTAGAACATTCATAATATACGCATTCCTTATAAGGATTAGGATTGATGGACCTGTGGATCCACCCTCCGCGTATCTCGAGCCCAAGACCCTTCTTGGACCCTGGTCCGAGTATGAATGAGGTCCGAATACGAACCATGGACTTATCACCACATTAGCAATTGCAACCCGCATTTGAATCAACAAAAAAGGACAAACACAGATTTTTCCCCCAAATCGTGCTGTTCCGTTCAGATTTTGAAATCCCACCAGATGCCGCCAAATGGAAAGCGTGGAAGAGGTCGTGGAGGCAGAGGTAGGGGAAAGGGAACCGCGACCCGCGGTGGGAAAGGAAAAGAGAAGGTGGTCGCTCTGGCAGCTGAAGATACCTCTTCCGAGTCAGAAGATGAGACCTTTGATGCCGACCTATTCTACATCCTAGATCACTATAAAAGGTATGTGGAACTGTCGAAGAAGGGAAAATTAGTTGAATGTTATGTTATACCTGCTGACCAGATTGATGAGTTAGGGTTAGGGTATGCTGTTGGCGTGTTTGATAAATTTCATTGTGTTTCACTGTTATTGAACACCAGCCCAGCCTATAAGGAAGAAACCCTCCCGTTTTATGCAAATTTAACCCCATTGGATAATGGTACTTGGCTGACATCTGTGATTGGGGAGAGGTTTGTTATTAGCTGGCAAAAAATCAATGACGTTCTCGGCTGCCCTTACCAATCATCTAGTGACCTAGCACCTGCTGTACTCAATGGGCCTTTGAATTTTTATTATGAGGGGAGTTGGGATGAAATTATAGAGATGGAGGGTGGGTACAACAGATTGGAACTATGTGCTGCTTATTTTGGGCGTTCTCCCAATGACAAAGGCGCTTTTGCCGATTTCTATGACCTGCACTCATTGTCCATTCAGAATAGGGTGTTGTATGAACTGCTTTACAGGTGTGTCTTCCCCACGAGCGGCAATGTGACTGAACCAACCACGACACTCACTTTGATGTTTTTCTATGTGATGCTTGAGCGAAACTTCAATCCTGGCTTCGCTATCCTCAAGCGATTGACAAGCGTGGTTACAAAAAAGTACAGAGGGAGAAACATGCCTTATGGGAATCTCATAACCACCCTTCTTTAGACACTGAAACCTGGATTTCAGTTTACTTCAGAGCCTATTCCCTGCAAACCATTTATAGCGAGGTACTTCACGAAGTACGGCTGGATTCTGCTGAACGGTGCGTGGGTTATTCGGCCTCCTAAGCAAAACAACAAGCGCCAAAGAGCGGTTGAAGGTATGTCATATCACTTTCACTAGCTGGTTTGAGTTATTTGAATTTGTTTTATGCTTCTGAATGAGATATGTTGTAGTACTATACTTATGGTAGCTTTTGTGCAATGCTTGTGCTGAATTCATGTCATTATAGAAGTGGATTCCAGTCTAGAATGGTCTCAAATATTTGCTGCCATGAGAAAGAACATCAAGACAATCATAGCAGCCCGAGCTGAATCCCATGCTGTTTTGAAGTCTACAATGGCGTATGCACGTGCATTCAGTTCGAGTAGCTTGTCAGCTAATGAGGTGGACGACATCATGGAGTCTTGGACAGGAGAAGGCCACTTTCCCATACGGGGATGCTTTGAATGAAGATGTGCATGAAGGAGGACCTCAACTTGGACCCATTGTCGAGGAGGCTGTTGCTAAAGATGCTAAACCACATGCTGTTGCAAGTGAAGCTGAAGGGAAGGAGAATGCTGAGGTTTTTGAGCAACCCATGGACTCAACGGTTGCTGATGCAGACAATATCAAGCAGAAGCAAAGCGATGGTGTAGAAGGGGCAGATGATGGCCAGTCCGACACACAACACACAGTTGCAGAAGACGGTCTCCAAAATTGTGAGCTGAAAGGGTGATGTCTGATGTATCCCGGAAACCAACACTTCGACGACGAACCAGGCTCTCGAATTGATCTTCAAAACAAAGGCCCCGGGTGTCCCGGGGGTAGACACTCCGACGCTCAAGTCAGTATATTTGCTTAAGTAGTAAAGTATGTAGTATGTGATTAGATGGAGAGGTCTACCAAACCTTTAGGGTATTTATATGGCTACAATCCGTAGATCACCAAGATATGTATTTATTGTATGAATACAACTCTTATGGGAATAGAAGTTGTATTACCATGTATAATAGAAGTATATTTCAGACATGGTTGTGTTACCATGTTTAGGATGGTTGTATTACCATCTTTGAGAAGATGTATATTCCTTGTAGAACATTCATAATATACGCATTCCTTATAAGGATTAGGATTAATGGAACTGTGGATCCACCCTACGCGTTTCTCAAGCCCACGACCCTTCTCGGGCCCTAGTCCAAGTATGAATGAGGTCCGAATACGAACCATGGACTTATCAGTAGCCCCAAGGTAGATCTTCAGAATATAGAGTACTCCATCTCGAAGGTTGAGGAAGAGGCTTGCTTCTCGAGGGAAGACCAATAACTCGAGGGAGACTAACTCGGGGTGTTAAGCTCGGGGTGTCCTTCGAGGACTCTCCTCTCAGGCTCTACCCTTCTGAATATCTAGCTTCAAGTTCTTTCGTATTCCATCAAATATATGGACGGCTGAGATTAGCTTCCTTTGAAATCCAGATGGTAGATACACGTGGCGTGCCTTTATTGAATAGTAGAGACGGTCTGTCCCCCGCCTCTCCAATTACTTGCATCGGAAATAGAATCGAGGCAATTGCTCGTCTTCAATACTGTCTGGGTTTGGATTATATCTCCCAAATCATTCCCATTGTCTTCTCTTATTCGAAACTTTCTTCTTTCCAAGTTCAGAAGACGTATCAGCACTTCATCAATTTCTGAAGCCCCAAATTTCTGCTTTCTGCTTCCATCCTCAGTAAGTATTATCCTATTTCTCTGCTGTTTGTGTCTATTTTTTCCTTTTCTCCCTGTGTGTATTCACCCCCATACTCTCTATAATCATGAGTAGTAGTAGTGAAACAATATCCTTCCCTCGTCATTATGAGGGAGAGTATGTACAAGTTCAGGCCGAGGAGAGTAGCTCCCGTGACCGCCACAGAGCTGAGGTAGCGAGTGGGAAAAAACCTGTAATTCTGAAGAAGAAAGCCTCGGAGGAAGAGAAGAGGTTGAGGGAAATGGCCAGGAGGGCTCATATAGAGGGGAATAGCCCCATGGTAGTGCATGCATCCAGAGGTTTTTTATCCATGGATGGTGAAGGCAGTAGCAAGAGGTCGATGAAGGAGGATAAAGCACACGCTGACGCTGCTATCTTCATAGAAGGTTTTCCCTTTTCGATTCTTTCTGATGCTGATCTCATGTATTTTGGAGAAGACAAGTCTGCATTTGAATTAGTAACTCCAACCCGAGGGGTCATATATGGGAGATTTCTGCAGCATGGGTTAGCCTTCCTTTTTCCCCCACTATTGGATGATTTTCTTCAATATTATAAGGTGCATCTAGGGCAGCTACATGCCAATGTGATAGTAATCATTATGGCCTTAATAACTTGGTGTGCTCGTAAATGTTACAGTCCCAGTATCCCCTTATAAGGTTTCCCTTGTTAAACAAAATGTGACCCTGACCTCTTGGGATACCTCTTTAGGCAAGCTTTTTGTTCTTCCTGTGAACTGCGGGAAGTGGGATAAGGTAAAACCAACCTTTGATCGAACAAAGTATGAAGTTCCTCATTGGAACGTAGAGGTAAAAAATGAGATCTGGCATGAAGTTGAATCCTCCCGTAAACTGCTAAACATAGCTGAGGAGTTAGTGAGAGATAAGATCAAACTTAGAGAGGGTAAGTTTGTATCAGAAGATCATCAGATTGGTTGGCAGTGGCCTATCGAGACGTATAGCTGGTTGAATCAACTGACTGGCCGGACTCTTCAAAATAGCAGCTACTTGAGGTTGACACATTTTGATAAGCCGAAAGGTGTTGATCTTGACTGGTATGAAGTCCTCCTGTCTATGGAACAGGATCCGGTTGGTGCAGCTAGGGCGTTGCTGGCCACTAGAGCACTAGAAGAGAGAACTGCTCGAGATGAGATATCCGAGAAAGAAGTAGATATGAAAATCTCGGGTCTGATGAAGGAGGCTCGACGTGGGCGTTGGTTCGAAAGATTGGTTCAAGGATCTAAGGTGATTGAAGAGGCAAATTGCCCATTTGTTCCGGTGGCTCTAGATCCATCAGATAAGGAAGAGGGTGAGGGTTCTTCCCTAGTTCGATGCCGAGAAAGAAAATACTGATTCTTCAAAAATCTTGTGTGGTAGGACAAAGAATGAATAGTCTCTAACTTCCATAGTAGTGTCTGATATTTTTAATATTCTCGCCTTTACCATTTTATTTTCTCCAATGCTGACTCCATTCCTTCTGCATGCAGTGGGTGCTACCAAGGATAAAAGAGCATTGAAGATGCTGGCTGAATTAGCACAGTCGAGAGGGCTGCTAAGCATTAGTGATAAGAAGAGGGATTTTGAGACTTCTGGAGACTCTTCCAACAAGTCTCCAAAGAAACCAAGGCTCGAGCTCGGACCACTAGAAGAGTTCGAGAAATATGTGTCACCTCCTCCCTCCGAGGCACTGACCGAACTGATTCCAGGATGTCCTGGAATTAACCATGTATGATCAACTTGGCCTTTAATAGAACTGTAGGTATAGTTATTTGACAATTTTTTATTTTCTTTCTCAGTCCTTCCACCATATGAAGCATATGTACGATTCCATCCGGACCTTATATGACCGATGTCAAGGGCGGGAATCTGAGCTAGAACTGATGAAGGAAGAGATGTCCAGGAGGTCGAGGGAGCCTTCTGATGTGGTAAAGCGCCTCCAGGATGAAGTGGCACAGGAGAAAGCCAAGAGGGAGGCCTTGGAGGATGAGAACCGAGCGATTAAGAAGGAGAAGAGGTTGGTGGATGGTTCCTTCTCGGAGCTGAAGATGATCCTGGCTTTGTTGGAAGCGGAGAGAGATCAATACACTGATCCCACTTGTCAGAGGCGACTGGTCCGGCTGATAATGGATTTCTGCTTAACTGCCCAGAGATGGAGGCCGACCGCCAACAGTATGCCGATTTCTACCATAAGTCCGAGCTTTCTGAGATGTGGATTCATCTTAAGGGATTTCTCAGTGAGGAGATTCAGGGATGTGTGGCCTTTGCTTATACTTGGCCGGAAGTACCGGAGAAACTGAAGAATTTCCGAGCAAAGTTCAGTCAAATTGGGGGGTTTGAGACTAGTCTATTGACTAGTTTGGAATCCTTAAAGAAGGCATTAACTTTTGAGGAATTCCAGGATAAACTGGTCAGTCTGTATCCTGAGCTGACATACTTGGTGGAGAAGTCGGCTATGGAGGCTTCCACTGAGAATCCTGAGACTCAGTCTTATGAAGGAACCTAAGATTGTAATTCCTTAGAACCTTCTCTCCTTATATAGGAACTACTCTTTTTAATCAGTCTTTTGATATCCGTGTACTCCGAATAATATGCTCCTTTCATAAATTTGATAGTTCCCTGTCTTCCTTTATGTCCAGTGTTGCGTAGTGCTTGTGCTGAATTACAGGTTCAGTATGAAGCTGTTCTTCAAAAGAACAAAGAACTGGAGGAAGATCTAGGTGACTCCAAGGGCTGTTTTAGCATCATGCGGGAAGAATGTGAGAGTCTTCACGGCGGGCTCAAGGAGGCTATGAAGCGGAGAGCTGAGCTAAATCAGCAGTTGAGCGATCTTCAAAAGAGGTATAAGGATTTAGAAGATGCACACAGCAAGGCCTTGGCCGCCAATAAGGAGTATGAACAAGAATGGAGGAAAGTCAAGAGTGACTTAATGAAGGTCAAGGGTGAAAGTCACGAGAAGGACCTTTGTATTTCTACCCTCCGAGATGAAAATATCACCTTTATATGCCTCCAGGATATATGAGATGAGGATGTGTCAGGCCGAGCTGAACGCTTGCAGGTTACAAATAAAGGAACTAGAAGCTCAAAGTGTGTTTGTCACACCTTCAGGATCTTCAAGGAGGGAAATAAGTGGACCTTCTTATGTCCCATATTCAGGACCGTTGATAAGGTCTCATGTCCAAGAGGGTATATCTCGAGGGATCCCATGTGGAAGGGGCATAGATGTGCCACCTAATCCTAGAGCTCGTGGCTCAATTGACTCTCCTGCTCGACCTGTAATCATAGGAAATAGAAGGGGATCTCCTACCCCCTCTCAGCTGATGAGGGTGGCAGAAGAAAGTAATTGGGGCCGTGGCCTCCATAGTGATCGAGGTCTTGCCTCTACTTCTTCTCGCGGTCGGGGTCGTACCCCTCTATTTAAAGACCTTCACGAGGTGTAAGAAGTTTTTTAGTGTAATAACACTTTTTTGATTTTGCCTTTATAAAGGTCTTTGTATCGCAATCCTTGAGAAGATAGACTCTTAGGCTTATGAATAGCCTAAATAAATAGTGATGTGTACCTTAATAGGAGTATCATGTGGAGAGTCGTGTTCCAAACTTTGTGAGTTCTTATGACCCATATCGTGTTGGTCTTTGACCATATACTTTTTATAAGTATATTATTTTATTTTGGCCCAAGGTGATTGTGGTTCGGACACGTAATGAAAATAGCTCATATTAGATAAGCATCAATCACACGCTTATAAGCGTAAATGTTAGGCAGCAGTCTCTACTTATGCTTTGTAAGGCATAGTGTCTCTCTGTGTTTAGAAAATGTTGACTTCTTTCAAAATAAAATAAAAGATATATGTTGAAAAGGAATTGTATTCTTCAAACTTGAGAATTCGGTAAAATTATGAAAGACAACCCCGAGTTTGGGAGCTCGGGTATGGAAAGATAAAATGATGAAAAGAAAGGAAGCTTGGCTCATAGGCCTTATTGAAGTAGTTTCTCCTTATATGGAGAAGGTCTACTTGGTTTTAGCTTCGACGTACCTGCGTAGAAAGGGCGCCATTATAACAGGGTCCAAGTGCTCTCCTTCGCGTGTTTGCAAGAGGTAGAATACACCGGATTGTGCTGCGGAGATTTTGTATGGTCCTTTGGTCCTTGGCTCCAGCGCTCCTCCTAGCTTGTTGGTGCACCACGGGCCAACTGGCATTACCAGTTCCCCCACTTGGAAAGTTTGATGGCGGCGTTTATGTCATAGCGCAGTCATCTCGTTGTAGGCCTCTTCTTCAAAATGGAACACCATAGGTTGTTCGAGATCAGGATCGGGAACCAGATCTCCTAGGATAGTGTTGACGGCCGAGATGTTGCTCACTTTTCTGGCGTCATGGATGGCCAGGATCATGCAAGAACGTACCACTCCTTGGTCTGCTTTGATTTAAGCTACTCCTTGTGGTGTTGGAAACTTCAGCATCAGATGGTAGGGAGACCATACGGCTTTAGTTTGGCACATCCCAGGTCTGCCAAGGATAATGTTGAAAGGTGTGACGGTGTCGACTACCACGAATGTGCAGTATAGGGTTAAGCTCTTCGCTCCATCTGCTACTGTGACTGGTAGAGTGATTTCCCCGAGATGTATTACTGGATTTCCTGTGAACCCCGAGATCGGACCCGTAGGTTTGAGGTCATCTTTGGTAAATCCCAGTTTCTGGAATCAATCTTGGAACATTACTTCTACTCCACTTCCGTCGTCTATGAAAACTCTTTTTACCAGAGAATCTTGTGCGGTTGCTGAGATGATGAGAGGATTTGAGTGAGGCATTTGATTTGGTACGGCATCCGCGTCCGAGAAAGTAATGGTTTCCTTGGGGCGAAGCCTCTTGTTGACTGGCTCGGTATGTGGTATGGCCCGCACACTATCCTTCAGCTTTCCGTCTTCTCGACCTTCGGTATCTTCATTCTGGGCTCTTTTTCGTCCAGATGGGAGTCTGGAGGCCTCATGCCTGTTACAACGTTTGTTTTGCTAGCATACTTCTCCATGATGGCCTGGAGATGCTGAATGGTTGTTGGATTCTTTGTTGCCAGCTTCATCCTCAAAGTGTCATCATCTACACTCATTCGATACATATTGATCAGGAGGCGTTCATCTTGATCATAGCATTCAGTAGCTAGATCCATGTATCTGTGATAGTGTTCTATCACAGTCTCTCCTTCAAGGCGGGCCACATATCCCAAATCTCCAAGGGACTTGGTAAACTTCTTCTTCTGGAAAAAAGCATAGAGAAGGAACTCAGCGAAATCCCAGTAATCGAACAAACTTTCTGGTTTTGTTTGTGTAAACCATGTTTGTGCTTTCCCTCGGAGGTAACTGGGGACGATCTTGCATATTTCCAACTCGTAGAAATTCATAGTTTCCAGAGTCTTAAAAAAGACCAAGAGAAATTCTCTAGGATCGCTAGTGCTATCGTATGTGGGTAAGTGCTCTCACTACTACAAAGGGGTAGATGCAAGATACATATTTAAGGCGTTTAAGCCTGGCGCGTTTTTTTACGCCTTGATTGAAAGTAGCGAGCTTGCTACCATCTCAAGCTAGCAAAAAAAATTACATTCAAGACGGAAAGAAGCATTTAAAGGCGGAAATGGGTTTTGACGTTAAAAAATACTTGACCAAGGCAGAAAAAATGTATCCGCCTTAAATTGAATTGGTTGTTGCGATCTCGTAACCTTTTGTAGTAATATAAACGTGTCCGTAGCGATTTCGTAGGTTAGCTCGTTAGTTGTAGGTTTGTGCGTTGCGATCTCGTAAGCTTTGCTAAACCCTAATTTTAGCAGGCGAGGATGTGGAGATGTCGTAACTGGGACGGTAGTATATTGCGTTTGATGTTACGGTATCGCTTCTGTGCACGTCAAATTTGTCATTGTTCAATGTACAGTGCATGTGAGGGTGATTGAAATGTTACGAGTTCGCTGGCTATCCAAAGCTGTTAGCGACGTGTTAGCGATATCGCAAGCGCGTCTGTATGGGTCACAGATTTAAGCTGAACTGGCCGTTCTAACTCCAAAAACAAAAACTTTAAAAGGGTCTAAACAGGTGGGTATTGAAGGGTGATCAATTGAAGTGTTCTCGGAGGTCTCATTGTTCCCGTGTTGGTGTAGGTAAGGTTTAACTTGCGTAATGTACTGGCTTGTCTCTTGATTTTGGTTGATTTTATACATAATTTTTGGTTGCATTTTGGTTTATCTTGGTTGTTTTGTTAATGCAGTGTGAAGTTTATGTGTTGATCATCTAAAGTCAGTGGGTTAGTAGTATTGTGTAGCTGTTTGTCTGATTTGTGAATTATGGACCGCGAACGAATAATGAAGGAGAATGCTCGATTATCGAAGGAGTACTTAGATTTGGTTGAACAGTTCTTAGATGTTGGGTTGCCACATTGTATACAGAACAGCATAGGAGGGGTTAGATGTCCATGCAACAAGTGTAGAAACAACGCCATATTTGAAGATATTGTTGTCGTGCGTGAACATTTAATTTGTAAAGGTTTTGACAAATCCTACACAGAATGGGTTTGGCATGGGGAAGGCCATTATGGAAGTGACCAGGTGGAGATGGAGGAGGGAAGCGCCGTGGAAATCCTGCAGTATAATGAACAACTTTCAGACATGTGCGACGATGTTGTTATGGAGTTTGTTGGGAAGAAAAGTATGCTGGAGGCAATGTATGACGATAAAAAGACAAGCTTATATGTTGGGGCTAAGCATTCTAGATTGGGAGCAACATTGTTGTTAATGAACCTAAAGGCAAGGCATGGTATTTCTGATTAAGGAATGACGGAATTGCTAGAGTTGGTTAAGGAGTTACTTCCTCAGGACAACTTATGTCCTGACAGGGTTTATGCTGCGCACAAGATATTGTGTCCTATGGGCATGGAGTTTGCTAAGATTCACGCATGCCCGAATGATTGTATGTTGTATAGGGGGATTGTTGATTCCTTGAGGGATGATTGCAAGGTATGCGGTGAGTCTAGATGGAAAAAGAAGGAGGGAAAGGTCGAGGTATGTGGAGAAACAGTGACAACATCGACAATGCAAGGTCCTGCTAAGGTGATGTGGTACATGCCCTTGAAACCGAGATAGACGCGTTTGTATGCCAATCCAGTTGATGCAAAATTGTTAACATGGCATGCCGATAGGGTTCGAGAGGAAGATGATGATATTATATCTCACGCTTCAGATGGTGATCAGTGGAAGAAGATGGATGCTATGTACCCAGAATTTGCTGACGAACCTAGACACGTGCGCTTAGGACTATCTACTGACGGAATGAACCCTTTCGGGAACATGTCCAGCACCCACAGTTCATGGCCAGTGATGCTTGTTATTTATAATCTACCTTCATGGTTGATGATGAAACGAAAATATGTGCTTTTGAATACTATGATCTCGGGGCCTAAGCGACCTGGCAATGACATTGATGTATATCTAGCACCTCTTGTTGAGGAGTTGGAATCCTTGTTTAAGCATGGGATTCATATTCCTGACGGAAGTCGAGGGGACGCGAAATTCCAACTTAAAGCCATGTTGATGTGGAGCATCAATGATTCCCCTGCTTTGGGTAACCTTGGAGGGTGTTCTGTGAAAGGGCATTTTGCATGTCCTGTTTGTGAGAGCCATACTAGTCATTGTCAATTAAAGCACGGTGGTAAGCCTGTTTATCTAGGTCATAGATGATTTCTACCTAGAAGTCATCCGTGGAGGAGTGCAAAGAAGTGGTTTAACGGTCAGGAAGAGCATGGTTTTGCCCCAGTCCCACTATCAGGTAGTGAAATATTGGAAAAGGTAGCGGGCATGGAGTTTGTGTTGGGAAAGGGAAAAAAGAAAAGCGCTCAAACTACGATTTGGAAGAAATGTTCGATTTTTTTCAAGCTCGATTATTGGGAGCACTTGGATGTGCGCCACTGTCTAGATGTCATGCACATAGAGAAGAATGTATGTGAAGCTTTGGTTGGGACGCTATTGAATACACCGGGCAAAAGTAAGGATGGATTGAAAAGTAGAAAGGATTTAGTTAATCTTGGCATAAGGACGTCACTTGCTCCCGTTCAAGAAGAAGCAGGTACAACATACTTACCACCTGCTTGTTATTCCTTGTCATCTGAGGAGAAGGAGAGTTTTTGTAGAACTCTAAAATCAGTAAAGGTGCCTTCTAAATATGGTTCGAACATTAGTAGTTGTGTATCTACCGCCTAGTTGAAATTAGTGGGAATGAAGTCGCACGATTGCCACAACCTGATGCAGGATTTGAATGTCATTGCTCTGAGAGGTTGCTTGCCTTCTCACGTTGGAGATGCAGTTGCAAGGCTTTGTTATTTTTTTAAACAAATATGCCGCAAGAGAGTAAGCCGTCGTAAGTTGGATGAATTGCAGGATATGGTAGTTGAAGTACTGTGCAGACTAGAGATGTATTTTCCCCCTTCATTTTTTGACATAATGATTCATTTGATAGTTCATTTGGTGCGGGAGGTGAAGCTGTGTGGACCGGTGTACTTGAGATGGATGTACCCATTTGAGAGGTACATGAGCATTTTCAAGCATTTTGTTAAGAATCGTTATCGACCAGATGCCAGTATAGTGCAGCGATATGTCGCGGAAGAGGTAATAGAATTCTGTACTAACTATTTACAGGATGTACCTACTATAGGACTGCCAGTCTCCAGACACGATGATAGATTGGATGGTGTCGGACTACGCCATAAGTCTAAATTTAGCCCTTCTTTTGATGAAATATCTACAGCACATCTGTACATTTTGCGCAACCATCATTCAGTGAGTCCTTATGTTGATGTTCACCTTAATGATATTAGGTCAGCACACCCGAGCTGGTCGGAACCTAGAGTTCTAGAAGCTCATTGCAGAGACTTTACTAGTTGGCTCAAAATACATGTGCAGAATGGCGGTGAACACCCCGACGTTGTAAAATGGGTTGCCAAGAGACCCCTAGGCACAGTTACGTCGTTTAGCGGGTATGACATCAATGGATACACGTTTGGTACTAAGTGGAGTGATGATAGGTCTGCAACCCAAAATAGTGGGGTATCAGTACCTGGAGAGGGTGATAATGGTGAAGGGGTGCGCACAGAGGATTTAGGCATGACTCTAGTTAATAGAGGAATTCTCGGGTCTAGGGATGATCCATTCATCATGGTGGCTCAAGCTCATCAGGTATTCTATGTGGAAGATCCAACTGATGCTCGATGGGAGATCGTTGTTGATGGTAAGAAAACATTCATCTATGGTGACGGCTTGTTCGACGATGACTCCACTATTTCTACCGACACCATTCCGCCCTCGGTGTATGAAACTCTGGAGAAGGATGATGACATTGTTTGTGCGTCGGTGTGCAGAATGGATCATGAGGAAGGCATGTGGATTAATCCTGCGGGGAAAACTACAAAGAGGAAGGCGAGGCAACCAAAGAAGAAGAAGACTAAAAAGAGTAAAAAACAAAAGTAGCTATTTGATAACCATTGTTTTTGAATATTATGCTGTATTTCATGGTTCATGAGTTAAATTTTGATTTAATTAATTTTAGTACACTAAATCTTCTAATTCTAAAAAATTTGTACACTGCTGTAGACGTGGCGATACCATAACGAAACACGCTAGAAACCAATGCATGTTAACTTGTTGCGTTGCGAGTTCGTAACATTGGCGAACCGGTTACGCTTTCGCAACAAAAAGCTGAAATTCGCAGATGAGCTTCTGTCTCTTGATTCTGACAGGTTACGATCTCGCTTGATGGGAAAAAATTTGTATACATTTGATTAACTTGAAACTAGTGAAATCGGTAGTAGCTCGCCAGGTGAGTAACTTGATACTGGCGAGCTCGCTAGTATAAAGCCACATACCAAAAAATTAGATTTAACTCCTTAGTAAAGTGGTGTTATATTTTTAAAATTTAGCCACACTAAATAAATAATGGAAGTTTAAATAATCAAATATACATATTAAAATAGATGACATTCAAATTCAAATATTCTTTGCAATGTTGTTAGAGAAACTGATAAAAACAAATTGAAAATGAAATTGTTTGGATTTGAGTACAACTACTAGCCAACATGAACGAATGCAAATCTAATCATCATTGCTAGTAGGTGGTGTCTGTGATGGTGCTGGTGGATCCCCCTTCGCTTTTTTCCTCGCACTAGCCCTTTCAATGCCACGTATCACCTTCTCCGTTAACCAATTTGCGTGATTGATTTTGGCCATCTTATCCCTGAAAAGGTCGACCGTGTCTTCTACACCCTTGTACTATGCCTCTGAGGGTACACCTGTTCATGTAAGTGAATGTAAAAAAGGGTGAGTATAGCAATAAATTGTATAAAACAGAAATTACACTGTAGGGGTTTAGTGTGGCTAAACTTCGATGTTCTCTCTGACTTCTTCAGGATTAAACTGTAGCGGTTTCTTGGGTCTATCCGCTACTTTCTTCCACACACCATCAATCAACTCAAACTTACCTTTCCTCTCAAAATATGACATCGTATAGAAGCAACAATCCTGGGCTATTGGAGATAATTTTATCTTGGGATGCACTGAGGTAAGAAACATGGTTATGAAATTACCGTAAGGGAGCTTCTTGACTGTCCTATTATTTTCGACCACACTTTGTCTCATGTGCTCGAAAATGACATGGCCAGAGTTCAACTGTATCTCCTCCATGACGCAGTAAAATATGCTCACAGTAGTATAGTTCATCTCGGTGATCCAACCACCCTTAGGCACGACACTCCTAGCGACCATCTCATAAACATTCCTCTCCTCACCACTAAGTTTATCCAACTTATAAGATCTAGGCACCCCTAAATCGTCAGCATCTCTATCAAAGTACTTCTTAGCATACTCTACAACTTGGGCTCGATCCAAAACCCCATACTCAGGCCATTGTTCTCTAATGTAAAACCCCGGAGGGGGTTGGTTTCTATAGTCCTCGTTAACAGCATAGGACACGTTCAATGCCTTGTTAAAAAACTCCTCCCCAATCTCGTAGTCCTTCTTATTAACCCTGGTGAACCACCTACCCATCTCATTTTCTTCCTCAATCAACTGGTGAAAATTAGCATAGAATTGGCACGTCTCATTCTTATGTGCCGGATAATTCAAACCTAACAAGTCACCCAACTCATGAAATTGAAATATCTTTAACACATTCCCCAAACCTAGTTCTTCTATCTGATTAAAATCAACAACATAACAATCTAGCAATTAACTATGCTCCATGTAATTAGAATGGGCCTAGGATGCCATCAAAACTTACAAATATTTGCTTATCATATTTGGTTGAACTTGTCCCCGCCGTCGCCCGGGGCTGAGATCCCGAAGCCCGACCTTCATCACGTCGGGCGGCCTGCACAAACGGATTGGGTGCCAAATTCTTCGTCCTTGCCATTGCTCTTGTCGGATGGGTATGTGAGATTTTGGTTGGTTTATTTTTTCTAAGCTCTGAGACGTTCGATCGATGTTTGAAATCAGAAGATCCCCAAATTTGATATTTAAAGGTTTGCGTCTTGCGATATCGTAACTACCAAGACAGCTTATATTCAAGTTGGTTGCGATATCGTAAGATTCCACGCACAAAAGTAAACGACGCCGTGTAACATGCTGTTAGGGTTGAATTCTCAGCAGTAATACTAGCGATATCGTAACTAATTAAATTCATATTATATTAATTCTCAGCAGTACTACTAGCGAACTCGCAACTAATTGTATTCATATTAACCTAGCGAGGTCGCTACAATTCCAGTCATAAGTTTTGTTGTTCTATGTGTCAATCTATGTTGTTACGAATTCGCAAGGGTAGACAAAGTACGCTGCGATATCGCTACAGATTCTCTAACTAGGCTCTGTTGACTGAATACGGCTTGTTGCGATATCGGGAGGACCTCGTAAACAGGCGCTAGTTAGTTGCGATATCGCTGGGTGTTCTGTTCATAATAAATCATCATGAAACGTGACAGTGACGATATCGCTATGTCCACGCACTATACAAAAAGTAAATGATTTTGCTGATACGATATGGGCTCTTAGGATGAATAAATAAAATGTAAGGGACAATATATCAAAACAAGAAAAAATAAATTGTAAATGTGCCAAAATGGAAAACACAAGTTCATTACAATCGAAACAAACTGGTGATACAAAAATACATAGTGAAGAACAAACAACTAATACTAGTAGATCGTTCGTTCACCGAGGACATGAAGCAGTTCCTGATCGCAAGTGCATGCATCACAGGTGATGTCCGCCGGATCAAGGGGTGCCCAAGGATCGTACCTCACAAACTTATTGAGGCCAGCATGCGGAATGCAGCAGATCGGCCTAGGCCTAACTGCTGCTTCTGAGAAGTACCTGAGGTAGTGTCTCCAACCCCAAGCGTATCTCAGACCTCTTTTGACGCGTTGCCGAGCTAGACGGAGGCCCTGTTTGTTGGTTCTCTTCATGGTTGTGATGACATTCATGCCTCTTTGAATGTCACCTTCGCAGATTGCAAAAACAGCCAACACATAGGTCGACGGTGTGTGACCTACTGCAGAAGCTTCGGTGAGCTACTGTCGAGCCCACTCGGTCGCTCTTCCGCTCACGTAGCGACGAAGAACCCAGTCGAACTTAACACGAATAATTACCAGATTTATTATGTCATCTGGGAGGGCGTTGAATAGAGACACATCCATGGGAAGCAGAAGGCAAGGAATATGAGAAGGCGGAAGGGAATGTGGGAATGAAGGGTCTAATGAGGTTCTAAATGGAGAAGGGGTTGATATTGAAAGGGTTGAGGTGCTCTATTATTCAAAAATATGTCAGAGTTCCTAGACAAAAATCAGTCATTATGGTATTAATGGAAGGAAAATGTAAAGGCATTCTCACCTTTCCATGGACACCCCATGCAAACCCCCAAAATAAATTAATTACTGATGGAATTTCAAATGTTTTTACTGATGTCACAGGTCAGACAAAGCTCAATACTTATAATATCACTACTACTACAGCCTAATATACTACCAAAAGCCCTTATCTCGTTGCGATATCGCTAGAGAATCGCCAGCTAGGCTCTGTTGACTGAATACGAGCTGTTGCGATATCGATAGGACCACGTAACATATAAGCGAGTATGTGACGAGTTCGCTTGTGTTGATTCTACTAATAAACGTGACACTGACGATATCGCTAGGAACACGCACAATAGCAACAGTAAATGATTTTGCATAAAAAGTAACATTTACGATGAAGCTAGTGATTTAGCGAGCGATTTTGCTGAAAAAATAACCGTTACGATGAAAAAGTAAAATGTAAGGGACAAGGTTTCAAAACAAGAAAAGCTATTCAATAATTAAAGGGTGGTTCTAAATGCAGGTCCACTTTACTTCTGCAGGTCCAAATTAAATCTGAAATGACAATAATGTCCCTCTTAAATATGTATTATAATTCAAGAAAAAATAATTTATAATTTGAACACGTGTTCAATCATTACATAGACGGGTTTATGCATTTAAGGTTAGGGTTTTAGAAATATATTTGTAAAAACTAATAAACGAGTGAAGGATAATTATGGTATTTTCTCACTTTCATTGGATCTGCAGAAGTAAATTGGACCTGCATATAGCAAACACCTAATTAAATTAATGTGCCAAAATGGCAGACATAACTTATTACAATCCTAACAAATTTTACATAAAAAACAACAGAATAAAATAAGAAAGAAACTACAACATCCAAAGTGGCGGAGGGGTTAGAAGGACGTGAAGCACTTCCTGCTCGCAAGTGCATGCATCACATTCGATGTCCGCTGGATCAACCCTCGTGTAGCGCCAGTACCAGAAGCCGTCATTGAGGTCAGCATGTTCCTGGCAGCATCTAGGCCTAGGCACTACTACATCGAGGTACCCCAAGTAGTGCGCATTGCCCCAGGCGTAAGCCAATTCGAGGGTGACGCGATCCCGAACTTCCTTGAGGCCTTTCTTGTCGGTTCTCTTCATCTCGGTGATGACATCCATGCCTCTCTGAGCATCACCTTCGCAGATTGCAAATATAGCCAAGGCATAGGCCGACTCTCTGTGACCTATTGCAGAAGCCTCGGTGAGCCACTGTCGAGCCCAATCGGTCGCTTGGAAGCTCACATACCAACGAAGAACGTGTCTGAACGTAACACGAATCATTATAAGATGAATCATGTCATCTGGGAAGGCGCTGAAAAGTGTCAAAGCCATGGGAATAAGAAGGCAAAGAATAGGAGAAGTTTGAATGGAATATGGGAATGAAGGCTCTGATGGGGCTCTAAAGGGAGAAGGGGCTGACTTTTATAGGGGTGAGGTTCTACATTGGTCAAAAATATGTGAGAGTTCCGAGACTAAAATTAGTAATTGTTGTATTAAAAGAAGAAAAATGTAAAGGCATTCACACCTTTTCATTGACGACATTCACACCCCCAAACAAAATAATTACTGATGGAATTTCAAAGGTTTTTCCTGATGGGTCCGTATACTGTAGCGATATCGCTACTCTCCAAGCCTAACAATTGTTTTCCAGGTGTGTCAAGCTTTGTTGTTACGAACTCACTAGAGAATCTCAAGCTAGGCTCTGTCGACTGAGTACGACTTGTTGCGAGGTCGCTACTATAAGTTACACAGGTAGCGACTTCGCTAGGGAGGCGCCAACTTATGCTACAAGTATGTGATGTTTATAAAAGCTAATTAACAACAATTAATAAACTTATATAAAATGTAAAGGACAATGTATCAAAAATAAACTTATTAAATAATGAAATGTGCCAAAATGGCTAACAAAAGTTTATTACACTCATAACAAATTTGGGCAAGAAAAGAAATAACATAATCAAACAACAAAAAAACTAGAACATTTAGCCTAAACGAGGACCGAGGACGTGAAGCAATTCCTGATCGCAGGTGCATGCATCACATGAGATGTCCGCTGGATCAAGCCTCTCCCAGCGATCGTACCTCACTCTGCGATTGAGGGCAGCATGTTCCACGCAGCAGATCGGCATGGGCGTGACTACTCCATCTCTGAGGAACCTGTAGTAGTGCGCCCAACCCCAAGCGTTACCCAAACCGGCTCTGACGCGTACTCGAGCTTCCCGGAGGCCTTTCTTATCGGTTCTTTTCAGGGTGGTGATCACATTCATGCCTCTCTGAATGTCACCCTCGCAACATATTGCAAATATGGCCAAGACATAGGTCGAGTCTGTGTGACCTAGTGCAGAAGCGTCGGTGAGCCACTGTTGATGCCATTCTGTCGCTCTTCCGGTCGCGTACGCACGAAGAACCGAGTCAAAGTAAACACGAATCATGATTAGATTTATCATGTCATTTGGGAGGGCTTTGAATATAGACAAATCCATGGGAAGCAAAAGGCAAACAATAGGAGAAGGGAGAAGGGAATGTGGGAATGAAGGATATTTATAGGGTTGAGGTGCTCCATTTATGAAAAAGATTGTAGAGTTCCTAGTAAAAAAGTAAAGGCATTTTTACCTTTTCAAGATATCCTCATGCAAACCCCAAAAAAAAGTTAATTCCTTATGGAATTTGAAAGGTTATACTGAATTTTTTTGAATGTTATTTCATTAAATCAAACTAAACTAAATTGAAAGTATTGAATTTGTTTTTTTTTAAAAAACAAAATCTTGAAAAAAAGAGCATGTGCTAAATAATAATCCTGAGTTGATAAACTTTATCTCTACATTTTAATATTATTAAATTTCGACTAGATTAATGTTGATAAATAAAGCTCCTACCTAGCTATGGCGGCGTCGTTTGTGGGTTTGTGGGTTTAGGGTTAGGGTTTAACTGTGGTAATGTGTACACTAGCGATATCGCTACCATAGAGGCTACTTAGCGATATCGCTACCATAAGTTACATAGGTAGCGAGCTCGCTAGTGAGGCGCCAACTTGGCTCTGTTGACTGAATACGACTTGTTGCGAGCTCGCTACGTTTCAGTTACACAGTTAGCGAGTTCGCTAGTGAGGCGCCAACTTGGATCTGTTGACTGAATACGACTTGTTGCGAGCTCGCTACGTTTCAGTTACACAGTTAGCGAGTTCGCTAGTGAGGCGCCAACTTGGCTCTGTTGACTGAATACGACACGTAGCGATCTCGCACGTTACACGTAAACAGGAGCGAGGACCAAGCGACTTCGCTAGGAGCACGCACTATACCAAAAGTACTTGATTTTGCTGAACTGAAGTAACAACTCTAAAAATAATTGAATAGCATACATCTAAAAATTGTTGAAGTTATTGACCACATTCATGTAACCAAAACGGCATCTTTGGTGACGCGTACACAAGTGATCATAATCCAAAAACTAGTTACTATTCAAAAAAGTAAATGTTTAAACCAAACTAAACTACGAAATCACAGGCCTGCGACTAACATATCATGCAAGTCATCAACACACATCTTGTCGCTGCCTTCGGCCTTCTCCCCCGAACTGCCTCCATCGTTTTGCTTGTCTTGCTCGTTCTGGCCTGCTGGTTGAGCTTCAGTCTCGATGCAGATGTTCTCTTCTTTGCCTTGGCCCGGTTCAACATCCTCGTCGGATTCTGCGATCAGCCTCTCTTTCCTAATCATCTCATACCTCGCCGGCTCATCTTCTGCATCAGAGTCGCTGTCATGATGATCACCATCATCACCATCATCACTATCCGCATCTGCATCCCTTACATGATCAGCAACAAGCTTCCCATCGAATGGCTCCTTCTCGCTGGCTATAGCCAAATCTTCGCTAGGACCCGCGGTGTCTTTTTGCTTGGGAAATGTGGTGCGGAAATCAGGTACTTCCTCCTCATCGCTCAGATCGCACTCCACTACCCCGCTGGATATCAGTTCGCCGAGCCGTTTGTTGTTAGCACATGCCCTTTTCTCGGCCATTTCAATCTCATTCAATAACTGGCCCATAGACACCACAAGCCTACCACGGGCATCAAAAACAGCATCTACAAAAACAAATCAAGGTTGGTAAGAACCAATTATTAACAAATTAAACAACTTGAACCAACTACGGTTAATAACAAGCTAGAATCATACCTGATACTCCCATCCTACCCCTTGCCCTTCTGGCTGCCTCTTCAGCTTCTTTCTTTCTCGCGTACTTCCCATCGGCCTTCAACTCTAACCTCTTGTGCTTGAGCCACTCCTTGTCGTATTTTCCGAGCGGCATGGGACCTCTTGGAAAAATACCCGCTTTCCTGATCAGAGCTACAATCAAATTGCCATACGGAAGCGCGGCATTCTTGTGTCTGGCCATCTTCATCATTTGAGTCAGAATTGTGAAGCCGGGGTTGATTGGAAGCTTCTCTATGATATAGTAGAACACCATGAGACTGCAAACTGTGGGCTCACATGCATGCCCTAGGGACGGGACCACATTACCGCAGATTAGCTCAAAAACTAATCTCTGCTCCTCGGTAAGCTTGTGGATCGGGTAAAACCTAGTTGTACCCGACCTATCAGAAGTCCTTTTAAACCACTTCTGACCCATCTCACCGGCCTTCAATGGTTTCTTGGGGCTAACAGAAGGAAACCTCTGCTCGTAATGTACCTCGTACGGACCATCCTTTTTGGTATGCCTCAGGTCGGTACGAGACAGATAAGGACATTTCAGAACTTCATTGATGCTAAACTTATCAACCGTAAACTTAACACCCCGCACCATTGTAGTTATTTCCTCCACCCCTTCCTCTAAACCTAGGTTCGCATAAAATTGGAGAACCTCTTCATGGTAAACAGGCTCAGGCAACATAAGCAATGTATCTAGATGTTGTGCCCTAAAATGGTCTAGCACGTAATCTAGTTGCAGCGAAGGCACCACACTACTATCAAACACATTATTATTTAAAAGTTTCCGAGAGGAACAACGCTCATACCTAGCTATGGCGGCGTCATTCAAGAACTCAAGAGTGTCCTCCTCCTCACTGGAACTGCTGGGTCCTTCCCCACCATCATTTCTGGCAGCAGCGGCGGCGGCAGGGACGACTGGAACTTCCGCCGGCGGCGGGGCGAATGGAACCTCTGCCTGAACCTGAGGATCCTCGGTCCGACGCCGTTTATTTCCCATCGCCGGACCACTTCCCCGTCCACTGTCTGAGCCTCTACCACCCCGTCCTCGCACCGCTTCTCTGGTCTTTGGCGGCATTTTGTCAGAGAAGTTACAGGGTCGTCGCCGGTGATAATGGCAGAAGGGTTTTCAATTTGGGGCTAATTAATTTTAGCCCGATCCCCTTTTTTTATAGTAATAATACTTGCGATATCGCTAGCTGATACGCTTCTATATGTTGCGAGATCGCTAGTTCACACGCATCTGTATGTTGCGAAGTCGTTAATATCTCGCTCAAGCATGAGTATCTAGTAGCGAGTCTTAAAAAGTCTCGCCAGGAAAGCGTTCGAGTAGCGAACTCGCTACAGAAGAATCATTCTAATTAGTAGCGAGGTCGTAACCCGAAAAACCTTTTTTTTTATTTGAACAAATAACTAGCGCTATCGCAACCCCGTCGCCAACTGGTTTTCTGGGTTATGTGGGTTTGTGGGTTTGCGGGTTTGTGGGTTTAGGGTTTAGGGTTTAACTGTGGTAACGTGTATACTAGCGATTTCGCTACTACACAAGCTAATTAGATTGTAACTAAAATATAAAACTTTTTAATTTTTTATTAGCAATTTTCACATTCTAACATATATATATTTTATATAGATGCAGTACAATACTCTATTTGTTAAATATCCATCATGATATTCACTCAGGTAGAGTACATCTTTGTACATAAGCAGTATGACATAACTCTATGTAAAACATCAATAATTCGGTTTAAATTTTTAAACGCAATATCATATTCTTAAATATGTACATTTTATATCTAAACAGTATAATACTCAATTTGGAATATATCGAACATCACATTATGTCAAGCAGAGTACATCTTAGTACATCAGCATGCAATGTTATTAAGCGATACTCGGTAGTATGATGAGTGATGACAGTTGGTGAGTGAACGTGTGCATGATACTTTGTTTAATTCAAGAATCGTGCTTGTAATCACATAAATGAGTTGTAATAAACTAAGTATCTCTAATGAAATGCACTTGAACTGCGCATATATATATGTAGTTCATGTGTGAAGCTCTACTATGTTGTTGTCTCTAAAGGTAAGCGATGGATAGCGTTTTCAAGCGTACACATGATGTGTAGAGTTTCTTATTGTCTTACAATTAAAGACTAAGTTTCTTAAAACTCTTTCAAATTATGTAATTGCAGATTAAGTGACCAAATCCCTATCCCGTTCTACATGAGCATACGACGGAACAAATGAAAATTATTCTTAACATAGAATGATTAGTGTCTTATACCATCATTTCATTCAAATCGTGATTTTAAAATGTATTAGTGCATTTAAAAAACAAAAAAAAATCTTAAGTAGGGTTCAAGCGAGCATTCGTAGCGAAGTCGCAACATTCTAGTAACATACTTTATGTCAGCTTTTCAGTTACGATGTCGCTAGAAGGATAAAGTAGAGCATAAAAGGCAATCACATGAGCACGTAACGACTTCGTAAATAGCCACGTCAGGCGTAACGAGAGAGTTCTGATTTCGCAACAAGGTAAGCTAGAATAAAGTAAACACGTTATAGAACAGAAAAACACTACACTTTTGGCATCTTATCCATCACTTCTTACGGGTTTCATCTCCAAAAGTTCAAACTTTTGCACATCTTCTCAAACCTCCTCAACTTTCTTCACATCAAATCTCCATTACCCATCCCATACATCTTCTCACATCAATTGTGTCAAAACAAAGTGGAACTAGCCACTAATTGCATGCAAAAGATTGGTAAGTTTTGCAATAAATTCTCAACCACATTTTTGCCTATAGTTTTTTCAATTAATATCAATCTTTATTTGTTCTTGTTCAATTTGGTAACATCCTTTGTTATGGGTAGGAGAGGGACAAACAAGGTAGACCATCCCCAACCAAAATAATCAATTCTACCGACACAACTTTGTCATATACCAAAAGTACGATTTTTTTCATTCTTATTTGCTAAAAATTTGATTTTCTTGTACATAGTGCCTCCATTTATCATGTTATTACTAAATATCATGTCAGAAGCATGTCCTGAACGAAAATCAAGATTTTGTTTTAAAATTCTCCATAGCTTGCTTAGCCCTAAATTTTAGGATTATGAAATATAATGTTTTTACTACAAAGTACGACTTTGATTTATTAGTATTGTGTTAGTCATTAACATATTTCAATATACAAAGGAAGCTTAATGGAGAGCCCTTCAAGTTCCGTTAACTCCGACTCAAGTGGGGGGGAAAATGTTATTGGTGGTTCAAGTGAGGTAAGAAGACAACGAGAAGTGACTCGCGCATCGAAAGAAGCTCAACTCCTCACACATTGTCGCGAATTAGAGATTAGGATTGATAACAAAATACTAACACATGTCAAGTTTAATGACATTGGTGTTGCTCTTTCACCCGACGATGATGACGCGCGATGGTCGAGTTGGTGTGCTAAGACGGGTAGGATACGCACACCATTAGACACAACGGATTGGAGGCTACTAAGCATCGACATCAAAAAGGATATATGGAAGAAATGCAAGGTTAGTGTGGTACTTGTTATTTTTAATTTCAATTGAAAATTGTGAGTGTGACTATTTTTATGATCACATTTGTAGTGCCCCTTTATTATCGAGGCAACATCCTATGATCAAGTGAAGAAGAAGGCTCTTCAAATCGCATCAAAAGCTCATCGAGAACACAAATATACCCTTGCCAAGGATTATATCAAACCGAAAGGCACGAGGTTTGGGGAAGATCCAAGTACGCGTTACAATCACATTGTAACCCTTAGTTGGGAGGCATTCAAGAAACGATGGTTAGAAAATGACGCAAAGGTTAGTTTAATTACTACATCTTGCAATAATAGTGTCATGCGAATTAGCCAAATATTTTTGTTTCGGTTAGTGCTTTATTCCTAAAATAACATAGAATTTTTAAAAGGGTTTGGGGGATAGGAAGCGCAAAGCCACTGCTGATAATGTTATGCCTTACACCGGGGGTAGGGCGGGGTACTTGGGTGTGGGGAAGAAGACCTCAAAAAAAACATGAAACCGAGGTGAAAGAGCTTGTGGATGGGGGCATGGACGCGGAAGTGGCGAACAAGCTAGTCATTGCCGAAGACCCTACAACATATAGTAGACAACAATTATTCGTCTTGGGTAGAAATACGGGACTTTCTCAAGTGATGAGGCCAAAAGAGTTGCTAATCGAGTGGTACGCTTTACCTACTACGCCATACCATGTTCCATTTTAGTATCTACAATCACACCATCAAACACAACAATTGATTACGATAATAACTTTTCATTTACTATACTACCTTTTTAGGACGAGGTCGAGCGTGAAGTTGAAGAAGGCTTGTTCATCCCAATCGGTAAACACGATGTGCTACGTAGGGCACTTGGGAAGGCCGAGCATCCGGGAAGAGCTAAGGGAATTGGTGGTTATGTTACTCAAATAGAGGCGTTTGGTATCAAACGTAGTAGTAAAGACCCTAAACCATCCAAACTCCAAATAGCATTGAACCAAGCCAAAAAATCCGACCAAGAGGTCAAGAAATTGAAAACAATGTTGGCCAATATATGTTCTTTGATAAAGTATCCTCTTCCATCCGATTTTCGTGACACCGATCCAATCAATGGACCCTCGTCTAGAGGTTCACATCCTTCCCCACCACAACATGAGGTTGACCAACCTATTTTTGACCAACCTACTTTTGACCAACCTATTGTTGAAACCAACAAGGAAATATGCACACCTTCGGCCCCTATCAAAGAGCAAGTTCACATACAACCATCCGATCCTAAACCAAAGGTACGTTAAATTCTTGCACCTCAATCAAATGAATAATTCTACACAACTCATGATTATTGATATTTTTTAAATATACTCTTCCTACATATGTCCAATTCGACCTAATTAAACATGCCTTATTTGTATATTAGAACTCCCCTTCTTGCAAGTTGTACGCTGAATGTGGGATGAATTCTCAACCCCGCCACGTTGCAATGGGAAATTCATATCCTGACATGGCACTACATCATGAAGCCAAAGTCCCTATTGGTTTCGTTAGGGTTTCTATACTACATGTGTTAGTCGAGGATGCGTTGGTACCGGTCGCGGATCAAGAGTGCACGACAGTGGGTAAAGGTTTGGGCCGTTTTTTTGTGTGGCCCAAATGGTTGGTCGTTGATGTGAATTCTAATTCTATCCCAATTAATAGAAACACACCTTCACCCGTCGTAGACCCGTCAGATTTTCCGGTAGCTAAGAAACCGATGTCGTTGGGAGAAGTTGGATTCATAAAATCACTCCCGGGATTCCTTCGCACGTTTTATGATCTGGTGGGCCACCATAGTCGGGATTCTGTTTACTATTTCTACTCCAATAAATAGGTGTTCGGCGAAGCGAGGGAATTAGTCGTTCCATGGGAAGACTTCGCCCTATTCTGGCACTATAAAACCCTTCCCGAAACAATCCTTATACTACATCAAATGTAAGCTACTTGATCTCATCTCTTCTATCGTATTGCAAGTTACGAATTTTCATGTACTTGTGCACTATTATACGTTCATATCCCATTTATTGTTTATTTAGGTACATGCAATGCCTTGCTCTAAACGCAAAGACTTTCATTGGGTTTTTGCACCCAATATGCTTGCAAGAAATGAATGAAAGTAATCAATCACGACTTGCTTATCTCTCTAAGATCCTTAGTGACAAGACCAAGACAATTTACATAGGCCCATATCTAGAGGGGTTAGTTTTCTTTGTTACAATTGGATATTTGCACTTCATAAACATTATAATCTTCGAGACTGGTTCTTACATTTTCATTTCTTAAAATATGTACCGGCCATTGGAGTTTTGTAGCTATGATACCATCGTTGAAGCGAGTGTATTGGATGGACCCGCTACACTTAGGTCCATCTACAAAATTTGCAGATTTATTAGAGGTTGCTATGCATAGTGCACATGACGACACACTACTTCCCTTCAACCTTATACAGATTCAGGTGACAGTACAAATCCAATGCTCATTTATTTCCACTATGATTTCATTTCAAATCATTTGTTATACTTCTTCACTTTCAGCACCGAAAGCAATTGTCAAATTCGGAGTGCGGTTACTATATGATGTTGTACGCAAGCGAGTGTGTAGCTGGCCTTGTTCAAGATAATTTAGAATTACATCGCGTAAGTATTCTTATAACCTACTTATTGTACCTATTACTATCTACGTTGCATTCAATAGTATTAAAAAAACATTTCATATTCTTAGATTATCGAGGAAAATCATGCACCGTACACCAAGAAGGAGTTGGAGGATGGTAGAGATGCATTGGCTAGACACTTGGTCCTTATTAGATCTCAGTACATCTCTAGGCCTCACATTCCCAATAAAAGCTAGTTTCTTTTTTTGTCAAATGGATGCATATACTTTTGAGTTCCATTACTTCCATTAGTTTATAAAGTGTGGCTTGATAGTGTTTCATGTTCATGTTTTGTGCTTAGATACCATGCATCTTGCAATTGACAGCTTAGACAATTAAAATGAAACCCAATTTTAGTGGAAATGGGTGGAAATGGCTCAAATCCTATAATTTTGTGACACTTACGAATTCCCTGCGAGATCGTTACTTCTCTCGCCCGTAACATTAAAATAGTTGCGATCATCTTGTACTATCGCTACTTCAATCGCCCGAATTATATTTCTGAGCTTAGTTTTTGCGCACTCGCTACCCAATCGCTCGTTCTTCTCTGCCTCTCCAATATGATCTCTGTCGAGGTTGTAACAATACACACCAAAACCAGGCGAATGTCTAGCTTACTCGTAACGTCATTTTTTTTTCTCGCTCACCCGGTGCTAAAACGTCGTCGTTTAATGGTTCTGAGCTTAGTTTTTGCGCCCTCGCTACCCAATCGCTCGTTCTTCTCTGCCTCTCCAATCTGATCTCTATCGAGCTCGTAACCATACACGCCAAAGCCAGGCGAATGTCTAGCTTATTCGTAACGTCATCTTTTTTTCTCGCTCACCCAGAGCTAAAACGACGTCGTTTAACGTTAGCGAGATTAGTAGCGGATTCGTTACTACACACATAAGCGATTTTCTTACGATATCGTTAACTCTCTCGAACCAACAACTTTTATTATATTTTTATAATATCATTTTCACAATTTTTATATTTTTACAATTTTTATGAAAAACAATTGTTCGGTTGCGACCTCGCTACGGTGTTACTAGCGAGTAGCTAGTGGCTGTCGTAACCTGGCTCGTTTTGATTAACCGGAATTGCTTAATTTGGCTTGTAACGAGTTCGCTACCTATGACCGAGCGATTCGCCTCTATTTGTCGTAACCAGTCTCGTCAGCAGATAAATAATGACAAACTAGGTTCACTTACGAGATCGTAACTACTATTAGCGATCCGCACGGTGGAAGTCGTAACCAGTCTCGTACACATTCATAACAGTCTAGGCTTTTCAATGTAGCGAACTCGTTAGTATTTCATCTGGCGATCCGTCAGCTGCTGTCGTAACATAACAATCAACCATTTGTTTGGGACTAGCGTTTGCTAGTTACGGTATCGCAACGAGCCAATTCATATCATACAGACTTTCACGCTAGCGAGTTCGTAAGCTTTTAGCAAGGCGTATAAGCCTACATCCAAGGCGGAAACAAACGCCTTAAACCCAAAAACATCTAAGGCGGAAGAGGAACCGCCTTAGATGATTTTTCTCATTCAAGTCACTACCAGTGAAGGATGAACTGCCTTAGATGGCTTGATATTCTAGTAGTGTCTGGAACCTTCTTGTGGTTATCGAAGGGGAGGTTCACAATATGCCGCGAGAAGGGAGAACGAGCAGACTGACCTCTAGGTCTGAGGATACGTGTGATTTCTTGATCGACTTCATATTTACCTCGAGTAGGGTAGATTCCCTCTTGAGTGAAGGGCCGATCGGCACTATTTTTCCATTCGCTCCTAGTTCGCTCCCTCTTCTCGCGCCTGAACTCTTCCTCGATGTTGTTGATGCGCATCCTCCGCACTTCCTCCCTACTTAATCCTGCGCCTTCATTCTGGTAATTAGTTGGATTAGGAGGTGGTGGCAGATTGCTTTGAGTATTATAAGGCGGTAGATCCCTAGATAAATCATTTAGGAGTCTTCGCTCTTGAGTAGAATCAGCAGGTGGTGTTGTTAGAGCTCCTGAGATAGATACTCGATTGGGGGTCACATGCATCTGTGCACGGAGTTGTTGACTTGAGTTTATCAGAGATGCAACAGAATCAGGATATTGGGAATGTAAGTCCCTCATCAGTGCTCGGACGTCTTCAGGGATCGTTCTCGGAGGGGTGTCCGAGTCAAGATTGATATAGGATGGCCCAGAGCCTGGGGGGTTATGTCGTACAGTCTGGTTTAAGGTTTCCCTATGACGTCTTTGTCTTTCCTCCTCCTGCTGTCTTTCTGCGAGGATTTGTGCTTGTTCTTCTACGGTAAAGATCGAATCAGATCTGCTATATCCAAGCCCATTCTCTCGATCGTGGCTATCTGAGTTGTTGACGCGTTTGGTGTAGTTCACGTCCGTCTGGATCGAGACTCTTGGTCCTTAGTTCGGTGCTTCAGATCCCACAGGATTCGATCCAGAAGGTGGCTTTCCGAATGCAGCAGGATTTGGACCGGAGAAGGGTGTTCCTGATACGACAGGGTTTGGACCGAAGGAGTTTGGAACGTTGGAGTTTCCTGCCCCCATAGTAGAGCCTGACGGCGGTTCAGAGGTGGAGCGCGTACGAGATCCTCCGGGTCTACCGCGTCCTCATCCTCGTCCTCGTCCTTGGGGGGTTGTTCTGCTTCTGGATTCTCCTCCGGGTTTTGCCCTAGTACTCGGGCGCTTGCTCAGCGTCAGCCATGTTGTTGGGAGAGTTGCTTCTTCAGGTGCGCTTTAGACCAGATCAGAGACAAGGTTCGGCTACGTCGTCAATGAGTGTGAGATGTCCCACCGGGCGTGCCAAATTAATGTATCCCGAACACCAACACTTCGACGACGAACCAGGCTCTCGAACTGATCTGCAAAACAAAGGCCCCGGGTGTCCAGTGGGTAGATACTCCGACGCTCAAGTCAGTATATTTGCTGAAGGCATAAATTATGTAGTATGAGATTAGATGGAGAGGTCTACCAAACCTTTAGGGTATTTTTATGGCTACAATCCGTAGATCACCAAGATATGTATTTATGGTATGAAATACAACTCTTATGGGAACAGAAGTTGTATTACCATGTATAATAGAAGTATATTTCGGACATGGTTGTGTTACCATGTTTAGGATGGCTGTATTACCATCTTTGAGAAGATGTATATTCCTTGTAGAACATTCATAATATACGCATTCCTTATAAGGATTAGGATTGATGGACCTTTGGATCCACCCTCCGCGTATCTCGAGCCCACGACCCTTCTTGGGCCCTGGTCCGAGTATGAATGAGGTCCGAATATGAACCATGGACTTATCAATGTCCCCTAATTGTTGAGTTGAAAAAAAAACATATAAACTTCTTTTGTAGTGGTTACTTGACCTCTAGGTCGATGCATACATTGCTTCGCCAACAAACATTTAGTCACGGCTTTTGTATGAACTAGATGATGGTGCTTTTGTTTGATCTTAAAGCAATGAAATGCCACATTTTGTACATGTTGTGCTGTATTGTTATTCATATTTGTGTATGCTCTGTAAAATGTTTTTGGTGCTCTGTCTACTGTGTTTTTTTCTGTACGAACTTTTTATAATTCATACATCTGAAATCAGATAGAATAGAATCTATCACATTTGAGATGTTGTTAAACCAGATTTATTGTCATTATCTACTAGATCACAGAATCGGGTCACTGCCGGACACATTCAACAACTCATGGCATATTGGAATCGATTGGCTTTACGATGGCTAGAGTTGAACATTTTAGAACACAATAGAATGGGTAATCGGGTCATTGCCGGACAAAATGTTACTTTGCAATCTTCTCAGCATTAACATGTATGATACATAAAAGATTATGGTTCTATTGACCTTCAGAATGCTACATTTTAGTTTGCAATTATTTTCTAATCGATTGTGTAACCGAGTCATGTCAAGACATTCAGCACAATACAATTATGTTCATATAGGGTGTGTTTGGTTGGGCAAGTTTTTGCAAAACTTGGACTATCCAAGTCCAGTTTTGTAAAATCTTGTTTGGTTCACCAAGTTTCCCAAAATCCAGACTTGCAAAATCCTAAAAACCAATCAAAGATTTTGTTTCATACTCACAAAATCCAACCCAACCAAACAAGGATTTTGCAAAACCAGACTCTCAAAATCCCAAACAAAAACCCAAACTCTCAAAATCCCAAAACAAAATCCAGACTCTCAGAAACCTTGCGAACCAAACACACTCATAAAGTCTTTCTAAAATGTAATAGATACATAGTCTATCCATATCTAGACAGATGAAGCAAAGTTCTTCTTAAATGTAGGACAGTATGTGTGATCGGGTCCCGTCCGGACACCTACCGTCATTGGGGTCGATCGTCGTTGAGATGGATTTATCATGTCAGGTTTGGTGTTAACACATATTCTATTGGACTAGGGAACTCTAAAATAGTATACTATTTTGTTATAGATATCTTCATTACATTAGAGTATTGATGAAAATGACATTATTATTGTCAAATGCTACTAAACCCATCTGTCCACTCAACTATAACAACAATGGATCAAATACATAGGGTAAACGTCAGCAAAATGTAAAATTATTCCAAAAAACTCACACCAACAACCTTATTACTACTTTGTCTTCTTTGATGTCTTTTTCGCCTTGTTTTTCGCCTTTCCCTCTCTCTTCCTTGAATTTCCCTGAGCATCCACCCATATTCCCTCGTCGTGGTCGTCCCTGCAAACATATTTCTTCATATTTTCCTCCGTTTCAGCCAGACTAAACGACTTTTCCAGAATTGGAAATGAAAATTCATCGACGTCATTCAAGCAATCATTAACGCACTCGACGCTAACAATAGTCCTCTTTCCTTTCACCACTATTTCAAGATGCTTATATGCCGGATCTTTAACATAAAAAACCTGATCACCCAGGGAGGCAAGTATGAAAGGGTGATCTTTATAGCGACGCTTCCTCCTATCTACCAAAGTGAATCCGAGAGGATCTACGCTTGTCCCTGCCACCGGATCAACCCAATCACATTTGAATACTGGAACCGTAAAAGAAGCATAGTCCAACTTCCAAATATCGGTGACCGTTCCATAGAATTAGCCTTGTATGTAGCCAGCACTCTGTAATTCATCTGAAAGAACAGAGACACCACTGTTCTGTGTAATGGCATTGGCATCCGTTGCTTTAGTCCCATAAGTGTATCCCTTTACATCATAACCTCCATAAGAATATACTGTAATCGATGGTCACCTAGCCAGGCACACTACAGTATCATCATGATCACCATCATCAACAATGTCATTCAACCAATCCGAAAATGTCTTCACGTGCTCTTCAAGGACAACTTCTTTGAAATTAGTATCAAACTGAAGTCCAATTTCGTCCAGGTGCTGTGCCACATAGGGAGCTACAACGGGATGGTTGCGCAACATGTACAGATGAGCAACTCTCATATAATCGAATGTCGGATTAACTAAACCACCATTTTTTAACCCACGCCCTTCGAGCCGCCCATCATGTCTAGATTTTGGGCATCCAACTGTGTCGACGAAATTTAAATAAGTTGTGTAAAATTCTATCGATTCCTCTGCTAAATACCTTTGCACAATCGGTGCATCAGGTCTAACCCGATTCTTAGCAAAACACTTGAAAATATTCATGTACCGTTCAAACGGATACATCCACCGGAGGTAAACTGGACTACAAGACTTTACCTCGCGCACCAAATGGATAATAAAATGGACCATTATGTCAAAGAATGAATGTGGGAAAAACATCTCCATTTTACACAACACATCAATCACCATTACCTGCAATATTTGTCCAAACGAGCACGACTAAGATTCTTCTTGCATTTGGATTTGAAGAAAAGGCACAATCGACTAATGCACTACCTAACATGAGATGGTAGACTAGTTCGAAGTGCTATGACGATGAGCTCTTGCATTAAATTGTGGCAATCATGTGACTTCAAACCACTTATTTTAAGCTCTTCAAGATTGACACAACTAGAAATGTTGGATGAATAACTAGTGGGTACTTTCATCTCTTTCAAACACTCCAAAAATGTCATCTTTTCCTCAATTGACGTAGTGTAGCATGCAGGCGGAAGATAATTCTTACCCTCTTCTCTAACCGGAGTCAACCCAGAGCGTAACCCCGTCAAATCTAAATCTTGACGAGCTTTCAAACCATCTTTAGTTTTGCTAGGCATATTTAGCAGAGTCCCAATCAAGCTATCACACACATTCTTCTCAATATGCATGACATCTAAGCAATGTCTAACATCCAAATGCTCCCAATAAGGTAGATCAAAGAATATGGAAAACTTTTTCCAACTCCCGACTACTTGCGCCTTGTTCCGATTCTTTCCAAAATCATTAGGAAAATCTCCAACACTTTTAAGAATATCGGCCCCACTCACAGGGTTAGGAGCCTCACCCAGCTCTACAATCCCGTTGAACCACTTCTTAGTCAAGCGCATCGTGTCATTCGCTGGTAGAAACTTCCTATGCCCGAGATACATAGTTTTTCTACCATGCTTCAACTGCAGAAAATTAGTTTTCTTCTCACACACAGGACACGCGAGATGACCTTTAATTGAATACCCCGCCAAATTGCCTAATGCCGGGAAGTCATTTATTGTGAAACACAACATACCCTTCAGTTTAAACCATTCATCCCGGTACTCATCATATGTCCAATTTTCACAATACCGCAATCTAGTCAAGTCATCAATCAACGGTGCCAAGAAAACATCTATATCATTACCGGGTTGCTTAGGGCCAGAAATCATTAGTGAGAGCAACACATATTTCCTCTTCATTGTTACGATGGTAAGTTGTATAGAACAACCATAACAGGCCATGAGCTATGAGAACTACTCATATCACCAAAAGGATTCATGCCATCAGTAGACAATCCCATTCTCAAATTACGCGCCTCTTTGCCAAATTTGGGATACATACTATCAATTTTCTTCCACTGATCACCATCAGAAGTATGTCGAATCACATCATCGTCTGGCTTTGATCGATCTGCATGCCAAGTCAGATTCTTTGCATCTTCTTTGTTTGCAAATAACCTTCGCAATCTTGGGAGGATAGGGAGGTACCAAACAACATTCGATGGGGTAAGTTTTTTCCTTTTTTTTACATCTTCGGCTCCAACATCTATTGCATCACCTTTGTCCTTGTAGCGTGGCTCGTTGCATACAGAACATCTATCCAACTCCTTAGTGTCACCCCTAAACAACATGCAATCATTAGGGCAAGCATGTATTTTCTCTAATTCCAATCCCATGGGACAAAGAATTTTCTTGGCGGCATAACACCGGTTTGGTAACATATTACCCTTAGGGAGCATCTCTTTGAATAATTCAAGTATCTCTGTCATTGCTTTGTCAGTCATACCATGCCTGGCTCTTAAATTGTTGGGTAAAGAAAGAAAGGGGTAATTGTGATGTATCTGGATTTCGATAGAGTCACGTAGGCTCGCTTTCCTTTGAGAATAATTCGACCCTTATAGCCTGGGTTACACGAATTCTCTCACAGGATAAAACTATCGAACCTTCTTGCTTCTAGGCCTGAAACAAGAAAATGACTTTGAACATTTTGTTCTAGGACTGCAATTACTGTTTGTGTTTCTGTGTCTTTACATGCACCAAGGGCATGTGTATTTATAGGGAAAACCATCGGTACCGAACCACACCATATCAGATAGGGATGAGCAACTGCAGGTAACCATAGAACCTACCAAGAGGCAACTGCAGTAACTACACAGCCAAGAGGCAACTGCAGTAACCACAGAACACACCCCGATCCAATCCACAACGGTGAGTTAACTGCATGCATGCATCCAATCCAATCCAAAGGAATAACTGCATGTATACGTACGTACCAAAACAATCATCCAATCACATGACCCAACCAAACACATGTTAATTGATATATGTATACATTTTTGCATTAGTATCAATGTAACACTTTATTCCGAATTAATCATTCAAACATGATTATTCCAGAATTGTGAGCTCGTGGATGGGTTTATACAAGTGTGTACTCCGCACCACCAACCTTGTTATAACGTCCCGAGCTCACTAATACTGAAATCCAATTATGCTTAAATGATTGTGTTTCATAAAACACCAACAATCCTCCCCCATTTAAGTATAATCCTTGATTTGGAAAAACAACAATCCATCAAAACCAAACAAGTGCATAAATGAAAATGTCTTATAGATTGAATTTTCATCTTAGTGAAATACACATTCCAAATGCTCGAGAATCGGGGTGTCTAAAAGATTGAACCCTTCAACCCATTTGAACACTTGAAGATAATACACACACGAGTTCAAATACAATTCAAAAGCTAAACTGACACTATTCAAGCCATATGTCCCAATCCATTCATGAGGTGCATACAAATAGGGCTGTACATGAACCGGGTCAACCCGGAAAAATGGCCCGGCCCGGGAATGGAATTGGTGACCCGGACCCGGATTTTTTGCATTCCGGGCCGGGCCCCGGGTCACCATTTTTGTCCATTCCGGATTCCGGGCCGATCCGGGTCAACCCGGGAGCCCGGTTATATATATTATAGATATGCAGTTACTACACATAATTAATCTTGTTCTAATGGTAAAACTTGTCATTTTGTATTAAACAACCAGAGTTCAAATCTCACCAAAAGCATAACGTTAGTGTTTTAATTTTAAAATAAATTTAATATCCGTATATATTTATTAATCACACAATTTATTAACATAAAGAAATGTGGTCTAGTGGTAAGGAGATTGTTACATAATGGTCCATGGTTCGATTCCTAATGGAAACATTCTCTTTTTATAATAATAAAAAAAGTGTAATAGAGGTTGTAATCGGGTCAACCGGGCCGATCCGGGTCAAACCCGGAAAAATTCCGGACCGGGTCCAGTTCAAGAAACAGTCCAACCGGGCCGGGCCCCGGTCTAAGATTTTTAGATATTCCGGGTCCGGGTCATTCCGGATCCGGGCCGGGCCGGGCCGGGTTGATCCGGTTGTACAGCCCTACATACAAAGCCAAGCCTTAACTTCTTGAAGGGGCTACACTTCGCTCTTCATATAGGTGAATCCTTTTAATCATACACATGCATATGTACTTTTTCAAAAGATCCATTAAGAAGTTTAAACTCCATCCTCTGGTCTTCATGCATGTCCAAACATATACCATTCGGGATATAAAATTATATGTTTCAATCTTAAATAATGGGCCTTCCACATTGAATTTAACTCAAGCGTCGTACTAGAGCGAAATTGGGTATATCACCATCAAAGATTTAAATAGGCTTTAAACCCATCCTGATCACCGACTTAAATACCAAGTCCCTAGTTAACCCCTTCGTCAAGTGGTCTACTAGATTTTTATGTGTTCTTACGAAATCAACTAAAATCACACCATGAGTTAATAACTCACGAACCGCACTATGCATGATGCCCAAGTGTCTGGATTTTCCATTGTACACTTCCTTATAAGCATTAGACAAAGTATTTAGACTATCACAATGAATTGAGATAGGCGAAATTTGTTTAGGCCACAATGGAATTTCATAGATCAGATTATGCAACCATTCTGCCTCTTTACCGGCTGCGGCTAAAGCAATAAATTCAGCTTCCAATGTCGAGTCAGCAAGACAAGTTTGCTTCTTTGAAGAACATGAAATGGCTCCTCCACCAAGCAAAAATGCCCAGCCGCTAGTAGAAGAATTAGCATCTCCGCTATTATTCCAACTAGCATCCGAATAACCTTCCAACACTAAAGGAAATCCCACATAGCACAAACTATAATCCTTGGTTTTCTTTAAATACTTGAGCACACGCCTAACAGCTTGCCAATGAAAGGTGCTAGGATTACTCGTGTATCTGCTCAATTTGCCAACCGCAAAGCGATGTCTGGCCTTGTGCTTGTCATGGCATACATCAAGCATCCAATTACTCGAGAGTACTCGAGTTGTGATACTGCTTTACCCATATTAAGTACAAGGTTCACACTCGTATCAATTGGAGTACTATCTGGGGAACAATTCTCACAATTAAACTTTTTGAGTATTTATTCAATGTAGTGAGATTGTGTCAAAGAGATTTCATTATTCTCTCGTTTGATCTTAATGCCAAGAATAACATCCGCCTCCCCCATGTCTTTCATATCAAACCTTGAAGACAAAAAAGTCTTTGTAAGGTCAACCTGATTTTGGTTTGTACCAAAAATCAACATGTCATCCACATATAGACAAATAATAACTCCATTTCCGGAATTATCAGATTTTCTATATACGCATTTGTCAGATTGGTTTAATTGATAACCATTTGACAAAACCACCTCATCAAACTTTTGATGCCATTGCTTAGGAGCTTGTTTTAACCCATACAATGATTTAACCAGTTTACAAACCTTATGCTCATTTCCTGGCATAACAAACCCTTCTGGTTGTTTCATGTAAACCTCCTCTTCTAGATCTCCATTTAAAAATGTTGTTTTGACATCCATTTGATGGATCACTAAGTTGTTGATAGCAGCCAAGGCAATCAACAACCTAATAGTGGAGATCCTGGCAACTGGGGCATATGTATCAGAGTAATCAACACCTTCCCTTTGCCTAAAGCCTTGGATAACCAATCTGGCTTTAAACTTGTCAATAGAACCATCGACTTTCATCTTTCTTTTGAAGATCCATTTGCAACCTAATGGTTTGCAACCACGTGGTAGATCAGAGAGAATCCACGTATTATTACCCATGATGGAATCTATCTCATCATTTATCGCTTCTATCCAGAAAGCAACATCTCGTGATTTCATAGCCTCACTAAATGTTTTAGGATCCTCATCAACATGATAACAATAAGAATATTCATTATCAATCTCATCTCTTGATCCCTCAACCAAATACATTTGGAAATCAGGACCAAAAGACTTTTCAATCCTTCCTCTCTTGCTTCTTCGAAGTTCAAGTGACTTATCAGGTGAGATTTCATCTCCCTCTATAGTTCTTATTGAAGTTGGAACTATATCCTTTGGTCTTTCCATTGAGGAGAATCGAGTTTCATCAAAAATAGCATCTACCGGTTCAATTACAGTGTGAACCGAAATGAAATCATTAGGTTCAATAACATAGAACCTATAAGCCTTGGAATGCATGGCATATCCAATAAAAATGCAATCAATTGCTCGTTCCCCCAATGTTTTCCTTTTGGGATCAGGAAGTCTCACGACCGCCCGACAACCCCAAACTCGAAGATAATCAATTTTGGTTTCTTTTTGCACCAAAGTTCATATGGAGTTTCCTTGATCCTTTTATTTGGAACCCTATTCAATGAATAGCAAGCCGTTTTTATGGCTTCACCCCAAAATCTGTCACTCAAGCCCGAGTAGGATAGCATGAAATTTACCATTTCCTTGAGAACCTTGTTTTTCCTTTCAGCCACACCATTTGATTATGGTGTATAAGGAGCGGTAACTTCATGAATTATGCCACAAGATTCAAAAAACACAGGATCATAATATTCACCTCCTCTATCAGTGTGCAACTTTATAATCAAAACAGATTGCTGCAATTCAACTTCATTTTTGAAAATCTTAAATTTAGCAATTGCCTCATCTTTAGAATGTAACAAATATATGTAACAAAATCAAGAATAATCATCTATAAATGTTACCAAATATTTTTTATTTCCCAAAGATGGTGTTGCATGCAAATCACATAAATCACTATGAACGAGTTCAAGCAAACTTGATGTCCTTTCAACACTTTTCATAGGTTGTTGGACAATTTTAGTCAACTTGCAAGTATTACATTTGCACATGTATATCAAAAGGTGGAATCAAGTTTTTTTTGGACATATTAAGCATGCGATTATGATGAACATGTCCTAGTCTTGCATGCCATATTGATGGTATATCAACACCAGAACAAACCATGTTTACAGAATTAAAAATATCACTCAAATTCAACATACACATACCATTACAATAATATCCAAACCCTACAAACACATAATACCTCGACAATACATACTTATCAGATTCAATCACTTGCTTATAGCCACACTTATTTAAAATGCCAACAGAAACTAAATTCTTTCTAATTCTAGGTACATATAATACATCATTTAGATGAAGATATTTCCCAGAACTGAATTTCAACACAACTTCTCCTCGGCCAAGAATATCGGCGGTAGATTCGTTTCCTATATGTATAATGGCACCATTAGTAACAGGTTCGAATGACTTGAACCACTTTTTGTCCTTGCAAACATGTTTGGTTGCACCAAAATCTACCCACCACACAACTTCATCATCCTGCATGTAAAATGCTTCAGGAATGAGCGTGACATAATTTTCATAAAACATTAAATCATTGTCAAAATAACTGACCTTGAGTTGGTGGACCTTGGTCCTTAGACCCCTGTCCAGAATGGTTTGATACCACTCCCTTCTTGCTATTTCCGACACGACAGTCATGTTTAAAGTGCCCCGTCTTGCCGCAAATCCAACATGAACCCTTAGGCTTTTTGTTTGATTCCTTGTTGTTGTTGACAAAGGGACGCTTTTTGCCCTTTTTTTTCTTAGTACTGCTCCATCCTTATCCATGTACTTTGACTCCAAAGAATTCCACAACTCCCTTGCAGATTCAACATGTTGGTATATATCAAACAGTGAATCAGACATACCATTCAAGATGTGACCGCGATAGATGTAGCTAGTCATCATTCTCCCACTTGTTTCTCTTGCGTGTCTCCTCCAATAGTTTATCCTCTGCTGGTTCGGTGATCGGAGTAGACAAGAAGTACACCACCTTGAGAGTGGTTAGGAGGAAGTGCATCTTTTTCTGCCACTTGCGAAAGTCCACACCTACAAACTTCTCTAACTTCATAAATTTGGAAGTCATGTCACGTACAGAATCTACATCACAATGCCAACAAATTATTCTCAAAGATTGTTGGGTAAAGAAAGAAAGGGGTAATTGTGATGTATCTGGATTTCGATAGAGTCACGTAGGCTCGCTTTCCTTTGAGAATAATTCGACCCTTATAGTCTGGGTTACACGAATTTTCTCACAGGATAAATCTATCGAACCTTCTTGCTTCTAGGCCTGAAACAAGAAAATGCCTTTGAACATTTTGTTCTAGGACTGTAATTACTGTTTGTGTTTCTGTGTCTTTACATGCACCAAGGGCATGTGTATTTATAGGGAAAACCATCGGTACCGAACCACACCATATCAGATAGGGATGAGCAACTGCAAGTAACCATAGAACCTACCAAGAGGAAACTACAGTAACTACAGAACAACCAAGAGGCAACTGCAGTAACTACACAGCCAAGAGGCAACTGCAGTAACCACAGAACACACCCCGATCCAATCCACAACGTGAGTTAACTACATGCATGCATCCAATCCAATCCAAAGGAATAACTGCATGAATATGTACGTACCAAAACAATCATCCAATCACATGACCCAACCAAACACGTGTTAATTGATATATGTATACATTTTTGCGTTAGTATCAATGTAATACTTTATTCCGAATTAATCATTTAAACATGATTATTCCAGAATTCTGAGCTCGTGGATGGGTTTATACAAGTGTGCACTCCGCACCATCAACCTTGTTATAACGTCCCGAGCTCACTAATACTCAAATCCAATTATGCTTAAATGATTGTGTTTCATAAAACACCAACATAAATTCATGACTAGCAACGTTGCACTCAGAATAGTGTGATTCGATCCATCATACAATGGTGTTTTCTTGTCGTTACACATCGCAGCCAAATGCTTAGGATTCCCAACAAAATCTCTAGCAATATCATCAGTCAAATCATCTAACCTCTCCTCGTCCTCCATTTCGTCATCATTTCTTCCAACCGCCGATTCATTTTACATAACGTCCATATCTTCTACGGTCTCGCCGTGCCAAACCCAAGTTGTAACCCAAGTTGTATAAGTTCTATCAAAACCACCAACAATTAAATGTGTTTTGACACCTCGGGCACTTAAATTACCATTATTCCTGCAGTCTTTGCAAGGACACCTTATTCGAGAACTATTTTCAACCCTAGCATTGGAAAATGCTAACTCTATGAAATAGTTTACCAAACTCAAGTACATCTCTGAATTTCGTACATCTCCCTTAATTATACTAACACGCTCATTCATACAAATATCGGCCATCACAACATCAACAAAGTTGAACACCAATTGCAACTACATTTCACAATGCACCTTTTTTCAGGAAATTTCATACACATGCATCACAAACAATACTAGCTAGGGACACAATTCTACATGTCAAGCTAAACCCATTAATACCCATCAACCAACATTGGCTAATCACAGTTTATCAGTACAAACATTACAAAATCACGACAACTCTACGACATCGGAAATTAACCAATTCAAAAGGGTATAGAAAAACATACTGGATATTGACTTGGAACATACCTTTCCTCCAGTTTCACGGGAAGATAGCCCAGATTTCACGCAAAACAAACTCCAGCATCACACAGCAGGAGGACAACTTCAAACAAAGAATGCGTTTTCTACTTTTTTAAAAACAGATAAGACTGCAGCAGTGCCGACGTTTTTACGCACTCTTAATCATAATAGATTCACAATCTATCCGGTTGAAACTATCTCAAATATAATCGATCGTTCATAAAACATCCGATTCATTTATTTTGAAATTCACCTTCATTTATTTCGCCTAATCTTGCCGTTTACGCCATCAGATATACACCAGGTTTACAACCATTTCATACATTAGACGAGGTAAACCTAATAGATAGGGTTTAGAATTCTAAATGTCGATAGGGTATAAGTCAACATCTTAAACTTCACATACTATTGACCGGTTTCAGATAGCTGACATTATCGAATGGCACTTTCAAATTACCGCCACTTTCTAAATTCAAACCGCCTTTCTTTTAGATTTACGAATTGGAAAAGCCACAACGTTCTTATGGATTTACGAACTCTAAAATCCAATAGAATGACGTTTACGCGTTTTTTGGGCGGAACCGCCGCTATTTGGTGCCGACTTTGCCCTGTTTTGCACTAGTGATGATTGCATAATGGGCATCTGGATGGTATGTTAAATCACATCCTGATCAACACATCATCAAATGGTATGATACCATTAACCAGTCTCCATATTAGCACAGAAAATTGTGAGAGAATGTATTTATTCCAAAACTGTTTGATGCAGTGAAGAACAGTTCCTTGTGCTCTCAGAAGATTGTATGCAGATTTTTATTGTAAACCTCCCAGCTGTGTCAGGGCTCTATATGAGTCTGTCCTGGTGATTGAATTTGATCTCACCCACCTGCAGTTGAGATATTAAACTGGTAGCCATATGAGGCTCCACTGCTGTTAGAACTTGCAATTTATAAGCATAGAAATTGGCAACTGTTAACTTAGGGAAAGGCAAGGCCACCCCCTCAGGCCAGATGTATACAAGAGCTCCACTCTCCAACCAATTAGAGTTCTAGAATGGTGCAGATCCATTGCCAATGATGACCATTGAATGGAGGTTAGCAAATTCAGTTACAGAACAAATTCTTTTCCGAGTATGTGATTTCCTATATGTGAAAGGCAATGACCATAAAAAGATGGCACACTGAGTATTATTTTCCTGCATCTTCCACCATAATTTGCAAGAAAAGGACTGAATGATGACTCTTATGTCCCTGAATCCAAGACCATTTTCTTGTTTTGGTAGTGACATCCTGCCCCATTTCCTCCATATTTTCCTTCGACCTAGCTCACTCTCTCCCCATAAAAATCTTGCACCAATGGTTTCCATCTTTTTGATTACTGACTGTGGTGGGTGCAACACAACAAAAATATGCGTTGGTATGGATAAGAACACATGGTTCAGTAGGATCATTCTTCTGGCATATGTAAGCCACCTGTTTTTCCAGCTAGCGACTGCAAGCTCCATTCTTTCCAGCACTGTCTGGTAATAGCATACCTTGTTCCTACCCTTGAATATGGGAACTCCAAGGTAAGTAAAAGGTAGCTTTCCTTGCTTAATTCCAGTTTTTCTTTTAGTAACTCTGAGTCTTGTCTCTGTTGTGCCACTGTGTACATAATATTCTGATTTCTCAAAATTAAGTTTACGTCCTGAGCTGATCTCATAAGCATTCAAAAATCTCTTCAGCATTTTCAAATTCTTTTTGGTGGTAGTGGAGAAGATAGCAGTATCATCTGCATACATGAGGTGGGAGATCATCTGAACCCCCCTTGGAATTTTAAAGCTCTGAATGTACTGGTTGTCCATCAATCTTCTGAGACCTCTAGAGAAAGCTTCAGTGACAATGTTATACAAAGGGTGACAGTGGATCCCCTTGTTTGATTCCCCTAATACATGGAAAAAATCATGTATCCACTCCATTTATCAAGACTGAGAACCATGAAGCCTTTATATTCTGCATGATAGTTTAACTGTTTTTCCATGAAATCCAAAGGAGAGCATTACTGAGTTTAAAAAATTCCAGGATACCCTGTCAAAAACTTTCTGCATGTCAAGCTTCAGGATGATGTTTTTATCAGCAAGGTTGGTGCTGAGTAGCCTAATCATTTCCTGCATCTGCAAGATATTGTCTGTGATGTCTCTCCCTTTGAGAAATGCAGACTGTACAATAGAAGTGATCCTACTAATCATTGGTTTGATCCTCTCCATCAATATCTTTGTAAAAACCTTGTTTACAAAGTTTGAGAGGCTAATTGGTCTAAACTGGGAGAAGGATGAGGGGTTTTGGACTTTAGGTATTAAGGTGAGCCAAGTGGAGGCCATTGCTCTTGGAATTTCATTGCGTTCAAGAAAATCATTTGCTGCATCCAATAGGTCATTTTTCACCACCTCCCATCACTTAGTGTAAAAATGTCCACTATAACCATCTGAACCTGGTGCTCCATTCTGATTTAGGTCAAAAACTTCTACCTTAAGCTCCTCCATCTGAACTGGCCTGAGCAGTAGTGAATTATCTTCCTCTGTTATGATCCTTGGGATGACTTCCATGAAGTACTTGAAGTATCTGCCTTCCCTGTTAGGAGTGTCCTCATTAAGTAACTTCTCAAACAATGCAACTCCTTCCTCATTTATCTGGCTTGGTTCAGTAATCCAGTTGCCATTCATGCCCTTGATCTTTGTTATTTTCCTTTTGGCTCTCTTCTCCTTGACCACCTGATGGAAGTATTTAGTGTTTGCATCCCCCTCTCTAATCCATTTAACATTTGCCTTCTGCTTCCAGTAGCTTGCCATTTCATTTTGAGATCTTGTTAACATTGCCATCCTTCTGTTGAGTTCTATCCTATCAGAGTCTTCTCATGTTGACTGATATCTCTTCTCAGCTTCTGATATCTCCTTTTCAGCCTTATCTAAATTCTTATTCACATCTCCAAAGTGCTCCCTGTTCCAGATTTTTAGTGCCACCTTTAGTCTCTTTTGTTTGGAAACCATCCTCCTCATTACTTGCTCAAGATAGTCCTAATTCCAATTGTCTGTTACCAATTCTAGGAAGCTAGGTCTAAGTTTCCACATCTCCTGGAATCTGAAGGGCTTTGGCATTTGGATATCTGCAGTTTGAACTGATAAAATCAGGGGATTATGATCAGAAGTTGTTCTACTCCTGACCTGGATTGAGCTATGGGGGAATGCCTCATTCCAATCACTATTGCATAGCCCTGTATCTAATCTTTGTAACAGTAGATCTTCCTTGGTTCTGTTGTTGATCCAGGCAGTGGCGGAGGCAGGCTTGGGCAAGGGTGGCATTTGCCACCCACTTTATTTTATTCTTTATTTTTTTATTTTAATTTGTGTGCAAAATTTTTAAATTTATTATTTTGCTACCCACTTTTTTAAAAAAAATATTACTAATACTCATAACAATTTCTACATATATTATACTAAATTTTGGGATTAAAATTAAAATTCTAAAAATATCTCTCCGTATCACGTTTGGCGATCATCTCCGAAACCGAACCATGGGAAATTCTTTTTTGCCACCCACTTCGTAAATCCTGGCTCCGCCTCTGTTAGGCCCACGTACATTTATTGTTACTTCATTCTAGCATCACATATAATCATACATGACTCATGATAAAGTTCATAAACAGGACAATATTTATCACCGAATTGCCAGAAAACATAACCACAAAAGTTAAAAATCAAGAGCTAAACCGACGATTAGAGAGCTAATCTAATTAATTTAGTTACATGGCTGATCACTAGCTAGCAGAAAACATGGCCTCCCAAATCTCAACAAAAGCTTGCACGATATGCTTGTGATGATCCTGGCAATTCAGCGACAAAAAACACTGCAACAGCTGCCGCAAATCACTCTCTTCAAACATCTGCTTCTCCAAGATCATCTCCACCATTGATCTATTGGAATCATCGTACGCATCATCGCTCTTCTTCACCACCGCGAAGCTATCCTTCACCTTCCCTTCGACGGAAAACGGTAGCAGCTTCTTGAAAGCCCACAGTCTCGCCGGTGACTCGTTTTCCGACACTGACGACGGCCTGTACAGCACGGATCTGATGCATTGACGTTTCCCTTTGACTCTTTCTTCCCTTTCTTGTAGCGACCCTGCGGTGGTTTCTGTCTGATTGTCTCCAGCTGGGGCAGTGGTGGAGGCAGGTTTGGGCAAGGGTGACATTTGCCGCCCACTTTATTTTATTTTTTATTTTTTATTTTAATTTGTGCGCAAATTTTTTAGCTTTATTATTTTGCTACCCACTTTTTTAAAAAAATATTACTAATACTCATAACAATGTCTACATATATTATACTAAATTTTGGGATTACAATTAAAATTCTATAAATATCTCTCCGTATCACGTTTGGTGATCGTCTCCGAAACCGAACCATGGGAAAAAAAAATTTGCCACCCGCTTCATAAATCCTTGCTCCGCCTCTGGATCCAGGTGTATGGATTCCCTACTATCTTGACCTCCAACAGTGCCAATTCTGCAATTAGTGAGTTAAATTCCCTTATACTTCTAGCTGGAGGGAGTGCCTCCCTCTCCTCTCATTAGCTGCAGCAACAGTATTAAAGTCACCAATGAATAAGGTGGGGGCTTTTGGTAAGGTTTTTAAGTCCTCCCATAGTGCCTCCCTCAATACTCTAGTTACCTTAGCATATATAAAGCAGCTGTTCCACACTATATCAGTAGACAATATATGTACAGAAACAAGCAAAAACTTGTCTGATTGCGAAAAAGCATTGATATTTACATTGTTTTTCCAAAATATCCATATTTTAGCATTATCTGCAGGCATTGCATTATGAAATTGTAAATCAAATTGTAGTTGAGATATATTAGAGCTAATATGCATACGCTCCATGATACATGCAATATCTATTTTGTGTGATTTTATTACGGATTGAAGTTTTGTTACAGACTTTTTATACCCTCTAGTGTTCCATACTAATGCATTTCCAATTATGTTGTGTTTAATCATTGACTAGATTTTTTGGACTTAAGTGAGGATCTAAGCCATTGTTCTACTATTTTCCCCCCATATGGCATGCCTCTTCTACCCCTCTTTTTTGGTTCTGCATGCATCTGAGTGTTATCAGTGAGATTACCTGTAGCCATACCTGTTTCTTCTTTGTTGTTGGTGTCAGTGCTTTGTTTGGATTCCAGCTCACTCTTGGCCTCTTCAAAAGCATCAGAGCTGCTATCCTCCTCATAATCTTGTAGAATATGAAAAGCATTAGACATTGAGACCTCCCTGGAAGGGTTATATGGGACAAGTGCAAGATCATTGGTTCTAGGATCTTTTCTGTTGGGCTTGGTGATGTGGAGGTCATCATTGAGTAGAATGAAGGTTTGGTTGGTTTGTTGATAAGCTTTAGGATTATCAGGGGGGTGTTGATGGAGTGTTGGATATGGGAGAGCTAATATTGCTGAGTGGAGGCTGTATAGTTTCTGATAAAAAGTTGACAAGTGCCAAAGACTCAATTGTTGTAGATGACTCTTTTTAGGTGGCTTCATCAGATGTGGTATCTTTTGCAGCATTGTGTAATATCAGTTGTGCTTCAGTGGTGCCATCTCCAATTTGTTCTTCCAGCACTTTGTCTTTTTGAGTTCATGATAGGCCTGACCCCTGTGCACCATCAATTGGCTTCCAGTGTTGATCATTCTGCTGTGCCTTTCTATTGACATTATTCCTATTTATTCTTAGCTCAGGATGCAGAAATCCACAGTTATTATCATCATGTCCAATACGCTTACAATATGTGCAATACAATGGCACATTTTCATATTCTATATCACATTCCACATATTTGGTTGGCGTGCCAATAATGATAGATGATGGAAGGGTGAAGGAGGTCTACCTCACCACACAGTTTGATTGCGGGTGGGCGGGTGAGAGATGCTGTTGCAGAGTCCATTTTCACAAACACTCCAATTTGGTTTCCGATATCCTGAATAGCAGTGGTGTTGTAGTAGAGGATGGGTGGCTCGTGAATGGTCGCCCATACTGGGACGATGGAGGATTCGGTGTCGGTTGAAAATTTCGGCGACCACTTGAGTATCTTCATCTGTTTGCCACCAATGCTACAGACTGCCCTCATCCAGAATTTATGATAGTCCTGTTTATCCTCAATTTGGATTAGTATATGCCGGTAACCAAGCGAGCCAATTTGGTATTTTCCGGCAATCCCCATTGGGTGAAAAGCTTTGTGTATCTGCTTCATCGCCGGTTTCCCGCTGGTGAACTTGCCAATCAGGGCATTAGTATAGTGACTAGCGAAGGTTTCGATCGCCTCTGGTGATGCAGGAAATCTTTCCATTAACCTTGTGGGATATAGGCTTGATTTCAGGGTTGGACGGTAAGGAGGTAGAAAGGGGCTGGCTTTTGGGTGCAAGGGACTCACGAAAGGTTTTTCCAGCGAGATCACCGTCGTCCCAGGGCGGAGGACTTGCCATGGGAGAGCCGTTTTCTAACCGTTATGCTGTCAGGTTGCCGGTAACGGATCTAATATTAACTGTGTAGGCGTGGGTTTCCGTGAACAGTTGGTCAAATTAAGAGAGAAGGGAGAACATTTGCTTTTTAGAGAGAGAAACTCCTTATCCCGATCTTGCCTCGCGGAGATTCATTTCAAGTGGAAGATATTGGTCGGAAAATTAAAATATTGAACCTAATAGGGTGATATAAAATGAAATTCTAACCATAGGTGTTTCACATTGAGAAAATGCCGAAATAGAGTCTATTTCGCATTTTCTGATTGCGAAACACCTTGATAGGAACTATGAATTTTTCATCATTAAATATTCTAACACCTAACATATTTCCTGATGCAGCGTGAAACGTAGCAAAAGGTTCAACCTATTGATTCTTAGAATACCTAGGTATGATCCTCTTCTAAATCCTATTGATTCTGAGAATACTAGGGTTTAGGCTCAAACATTCTCCCTTGCAAGAGACAAGTTCGGAATAGAGTAAAAACTCTCAAAATATTATTTCATCAAAAAACTGTCTGAATACATAAAACTAACTAAAATATATAGAGTAAAATAAATCTAATCCTACCAGAAATAAAATACTTATAATAGGAAAGAATATAAAACATGGCAAAATCAAATCAAATCAAATCAAATCACATCATCATGCTGATATCAAATCTTCATCATCATCATCTCACGTCACTGCCTCGTCATCCTCATCATTTCCCCCATTTTGAAAAAAGTGATCTAATATTATGACCAGTGCTGCACCTAAAAAGAGGCTTCGGGTAGTAGTTCCCATAAGGCCGGGAAAAAAAACCGCCCATTTCGACGACGGAGTCTATAATGGCGGCTGTTTCTTACCGAACAGCGGCGGCGCCTTTGCTTTTGGGCCTGTGAGGGGAGATTTCTGCAAGCCTATTGCCACCTTCATCTTGCCTGCCACCATAGTTTAAGCTTCAGTTTTTGTAGAGAAGAAGGAAGCGCGCAGATCAGCAAAATAGATGTGATTGACAAATGACAAGTAAACGGGTGTGGGAAAAGAAACATAGGCCGGAGCTGCAAATGGTGGTTGGTTTATGGTGAATTTTTTGGTCGCTGAATTATGTAGGTGTAGCCTATTTGCCCATTCTATGTAGCAAGTGACTGTGTTCGTGTGGAAAGTCAAAATGAAATGAAAATGGTTAAATTAATAACTAATACAAAATAAATATTATTTGTGTAACACGCGTGCACGCACGTGCAGGCGAAAACCTGACGTACTTATACTTTTTCATAACTTCATCCTACTATTTCAAAATTTTGTATGGCTCCAGTACTCCGCTTCAGGTATATAAGATAAATTAAAATGTGGACAAATAGGCTAGTTTTATAGGTCTCTGAAAATAAAATCTACATTAGGTTTGAGATTGATAGTGCATTTTAGAGCTATTATAGGTTTGAATGATAATTTATTTAACACGTGTTGACCGCTAATTACGTGCTAGATTGATATATAGTGCATTTTGACGCTAATTATAAATTTGAGTGATAATTAACACACACTGACAGCTAACTATGTGATAGTTTGATGGTTTATTTTGACACTATTATATGTTTGAGTGATAAATTATTTTAACACGTGCTGACCTAGAACAATAGTGTATTTTGACTCTACAGTCATTGACAGCAATCTAGATATGATTCACAGGTAATTACATGTTGTATTACTTTCTTACATGTCTGCACTTCCAGAAAAAGTATCACATATATGAATCAGCTTTTGATAGGAATAAATGTACAGCTACACTAGATATAAGGTAACTCACACAGTCTAGCATGTTCGGATCTGCGCCATATTTCAGCAACCACTCGATCATCTCTTTATTTCCAGTAATACCAAGAGGTGTTCTCTCCATCACGGAAAATTCTTCATTTTGGTTAGCTCTTTTTAATTTTGATGAAAAAGATATATGCTATATACTCAAAACTCATAAGAACTCAAAACATCTTCTTAGTAAATATTGCCTGATTTAAATGAGAAATGATTAAATAAGAACTTTTGAAATGATTTGCGAACTCCTCTGAATGCTCATTACCCTAGTCTCTAATTAATTTGCCCACCAAATGCACGCATATATATATATATATATATATATATATATATATATGCACGCCCCTAACCAATATTTTGCCAGTGCACTCTGAATGATAACCAGGTTTATATATATACACCATGTCCATTTGAAATGTAATAACAGTATTTTTATTAATTAAAGAAAGGATCAATGACCAAAGGATACTTTAGACACTAGTTTTTAATATTTTTAAAGTTCAGTATCTGTTTTGTAATCACAAACTAATTGAGATAAATTACATGCATCAGACTTTTATAATGTGTACTCTATTAGGAGTGTTTGCAACTCAAGTAAATTGTAGGACCTCGATTATATTTTAATCCAGCAAATAAGAAAATTAAACGGATGGACAGAATATTCCTCAAAATAAAAAATAAAAAAAGTATGGAGAAACACAAAATCCCCGACACATATATAGTAGTCATTTTGCCTTAGACAGACTCTCTTGAAAGTCCAACTCTCCTAAATGTTGTGGAACTACCACTATATATTTAAACTCGAATGATACATTTTTGTGTTAAAACATTGATCAGTTTAAAGTAAACATATGTTAAAACATGTTTTAATGTAAAAATTCAAGAAATTTCATAATAAAATTAAAATATTTTAAGTTATAAAATTTACAGTTTGACTTAAAAGGTGCACGGTATAAGTTAAAAAGTACAAAACCTCTCATGGAAAGTCAGGAAAGTTGGGAGTTTCAGAGACTTTCTCTTTGCCTTATGGGGTTGTTCTGAAATTAGCTGTTAACTGTTAGATGATATCTGATTGCATTAATTGATTTGATTAGTTGATTGTATTAGCTGGTTTGACTGACTAATTTGACTAGTTGATTGTATAAATGTGTTTGGTAAAATTAGCTGATAGAGAATATCTGTTTGTATAACCAATCTTGCAAAATGACATTTATGGACATTTTTTAAAGTTAAAACCATCCAAGTGGAAGGGGGGATTATTCACGGCTCCTCAACCCTAATAAAAGCAATAGAATTACATGATCAGGTTTGAAACCCAATATTACACAATAAACTCTGTTGGGGTTACTGTGGCAATTTGTTGCCCGAAGGCTATACTCCGATCTAATATCTGAAGCAAAGTGAGATATCAGAGATGTGTCTAAAAATATTACAAGAAAACTAAGTCATCTCTGTATCGATGCCGGTCACAGCATAGCTAAAACCAGACTTCCCTCCTTTTGCTGCGTATAGACATCACCAAGTACAGCATTCTAGAACTCGTTAGAATTCACCATCCCACTTTCTCACAGTCAAAACTAAAAACTCGATTCTATTACAACAAATACTCTGTATCGGAACCTCAACCCATTGTGCCCGGTGGCCTCTTGACCACCGGAAGATAGCAAGTCTTCAGAATGTTGGACAACAGAGTCGTATGTAAAGCATACCGAGTTGTTCTATCTAGCCATAATACTAATAGGAAAGCTTCATCAAGAGCCTAACTAGAGATTTCTATAAAGATTTCTCTTATAAGGTGATATTCCACATCGCAACATTAAGAAGAAAATCACAAAAATCTAAAAATGGATATATATATATATATATATATATATATAAATTAATATCGATACTAAAGCAATCCCAGCCAATCTTGGTCTGATTGGCTAGTGGCTAAATACTGGATAGAGCAAATGTAATATAACTCGATATAAGCTTAAAGCCTAATCGGTCCAGCAATAGTGTTTCAAAACTATTGTGACTTGGATTTCTCCTGTACTAACTAGATCGGAATCTAATCAAAATTTAACTGAGCAAAAGGACTCGTCAGAAAACTAACATTAGCAGATCACATTCAAATCCAATATTAAAGTACAAACATCAATAAATATATACCCGAAAAAAACTGAAAATAAATTTTAAAAAGGGAAAAAGGAAGTAAAAACACCTTCTCAGTCTAACTGTGCCAATTCCAGTATAACCTGTCCAAATCTGCCCGAGCCGACCCGAGCCGACCCGAGCCTACCCGAGCCGACCGAGCCGACCGAGCCAACCCGAGCCAACCGAGCCGGATCGAGCCGACCAAACCGTTGACCTGCCAAAACATCGGAGTCTCCTACGAATCCTCGATCGAGCAGCCCCAAAGCCTCGATCGAGCAACCCCAAAGTAGGTCGCGATCTGCTCCGGGCCGGCCCTCGTCGTCGGTTGCCAACCCTCATCGTCGCGGAGCTTGTGGGCTCATCGTCTGCGCGTCTCCCGTCGGCCGGGTCTGGTTGACCGAGCATTCCCGTGGTGTACCCATCTCTTCTCGCCACCACGCGTCGGAGTTCCTCGGTGGCGCGCGTCTCCGGCTATCCTCTGCGCTGAAATCAGAGGTCTCTCTGGCTCGCCTTCTTCTCGCCGACGCAGGGGTGTCGTGCGGTCCGGCGTCTGTGCATCGTCGGTGGCGGCGTGAGAGCGGTGGCGACCCGCTCCCACCGACAGATCGAGATTTGAAAACTCTGGGACTATAATTTTCCAAGTAAAAGAGTGGTTTCGGGTGTGGGGTAAGAAGGGGAGGTTTGGGAACGGAAAAGAAAAGGTGTGGGAAGGCCGCCGGCCGGTGAAAGCACCGGCGGCCTCTACTGGAAATAGTGGATCTAGATTTTCTCTTGGGAGAGAAAAAAGGGGATTCAGGAAATCGGTCTCGACATTTATAGACATGAATATATTTTACTACTTATTCCCTTTTTAAAAAATAAAAGTCAAAACCGTCCAAGTGGACAGGACATTAAAACAATAGAATCACATGGTTGGATTTGGTAAATCTAATGATACACATGAAACATTTTTGGGGATTCTATGACATTATGTTTGATAAGTCCATGGTTCGTATCCGGGCCTCATTCATACTCAGACTAGGGCCCGAGAACGGTCGTGGGCTCGAGTTACGCGGAGGATGGATCCACGGTCCCATCAATCCTAATCCTTACAAGGAATGCGTATATTGTGAATGTTCTACAAGGAATATACATCCTCCTAAACATGGTAATACAACCATGACCGAAATTTACTTCCTCTATACATGGTAATACAACTATTATTCCCATAAGATTTGTATTACTACCATAAATACATATCTTGGTGATCTACGGATTGTAGCCATATAAATACCCGAAGGTTTGGTAAACCTCTCTATCTATTATATTACATACAATACACCTTACGCATCATACTAACTTGAGCGTCGGAGTGTCTACCCTCGGGACACCCGAGGCTTTGTTTTGTAGATCAGTTCGTGAGTCGGGTTCGTGATCAAGCGCGGGTTGTAGACATCCATCAATTTGGCACGCCCAGTGGATAGGCAAAGAGGCAAAACCTCGAACACAAATAGTTCATATCAAAGGTGTCATTACATCAGAATATGATACTTCTAATTCCCAAAGGGATACATAGAGGAAAAATCTCGAAATTTGATACAAAGGTCATGAAGAAAATGTTATTACATCTGAATATGATACTTCTTAATACGCCCAACAGGGTCGTCTAGAACTTCACTAGGAGTGACAATCGAAAGATGGGCTATTGTCAACTTTTCTTCACGCTGTGACATAAAAGACTTTGCTAGAAATGGACCGAGGAACAAGCTCAACAACGTCAAGCACTATGTTCGTAGAGTGTTCATCATGGACAACTCCAAAGACTTGATCCCCGAGTATCTCAGCTTTGTCAATAGGGCGGGAGCTCCTTTCCAGTAAACCATGAGACAGAGGTTCATGTGCAAAGGAATAAATCCAGAGCCCTAAAGCTGACCAGGAGATGCCAGCGAGCCAGCTAAAGCTAACTTGCCTTACTACCTGAAGGAATGGAGAACCTCTCACCGAGAAAGGACAACTCAGGATATCTTGCTACAATGAGTTTCAATAAGTCTCCTGATGTCGTTATCTTCTTGGAGGGACCCAAGGCATCCAAAAACTTGGCTCCAGGAACCCAGTCAAGGCTGAGAGCTTATTAGCAGCATCCGGGTGAGAGAAGATGGACGTCATAACATCTATCTCCTTGTCATATTGACACAATAACAAGATTTCATTCAAAATCTTGTGCTGCTCGGAGTCATGGAATAAGTCTCCATACTCTTCCCGGTAATCCTTAAACTCGGGACTACAAGCAATGAATGCATCCCAAAGCTTAAGAAGCCGTTTCAGCTCCTCCGAGTTTTTCTCTGAAGCCAAGGTCTGCGTCAGCTCATCCACGGTTTCCTGATAAACCTTCAGCTAGCGCTCTTTTTTCTCGGACTCCCTTGCCAGCAGTAAGGCCTCATTCTCAGCCTCGGGCTGCTTCACCCTATCCTCCATTTGAGTGGAATCCAATGGAGTTGAAACATATAAAAGAGGCACCACGGACTCAGTCGTTAAAGATGAGATAATGTCCCTCATCTCCTTCTTCTCGGCCGTGAGAGCCCGGCACCTGGCATGCAACTCCGTTACAGAGTTATACAGATGCTTGATCTCACCCTTGGCCCGGCCTCCCACCGTGGACAAATCTATCATCAGCTGTAAAATAGAAGATAGATAAAGACCCGATACTTGACACCTGAGAATTCATATAATATGACAAGAAAAATTGCTACCTCATAAACAAAGGGATACTTCTTGAAAGACTTCCGAGAAGCTTGACCATCCTCTTCCTTTGGACGACTCAGATAATGCTTCATCTTCTTCAGAGGAGCATCTTCAGGGATCACTAGCTCAAGGTCAGATTCATTACCGTCCGAAGACTCCCCAACCTCCAGTTCTCCTCCTCTACGACCTCGAGAACTGCCTTCCCCTTCTTGATCTTTTTCTTTGGGGGAGATGCTACCAATAGAAAAACAAAGAAACATTAATATATTATGGTTACAACCCATAACCACGGTATGTCAAGTCCAATATATTACCTGACGAAGACCAACTCGGAGAAGATTCACCCTGGTTCCTGGGAGACTTCCTTAAAACCCCGGTCCAATCCCGGTCCGGCTTCATGAAGCTGGACATGGACTTCGACTGAGGAAAATCTAGGAGGTACGAATAAGTGACAGAGGGCCACCGCCACACTGAACCATGCGACCCCCGTACGAATCCTCCCTCCTGGAAGACGATATTCTCCTTCAAGAGCTCCTCGACGATACCCTTTAGATGGGCGGGAGTATCGAAAACCCCGTCAAGAGGCACATCATCCTTTGGCTTTGAGTTCCAGTCAGGGACCTCATACTTAGTCCGATCAAAGGTCAACCGAATATCCTCCCACTTGCCGCTGTTATCAGGAAAAGTGAAGACCTTTCCCTCTCGAGGTGTGAGAGTGATATGTTCACGACTTTTGAAAGAAAACAGCTTGAACAAGCTCCGGAACAGATCCAGGCTGGGTTTATACTCCTTCCTAGCACACCAGGATATTAACGCCATCATGGATACCACTACATTGGAGTGGATTTGGCAGGGATGCAACTGATAATGTCGTGGGAACTCTGAGAACAAAGGAGGAAAGGGAAAACTTAATCCCTGTTGCAGAAATCTCCCATATATCACACCTCGAGTGGGGCTCACCAGATCCTTGACCAGAGTGGTCTTATCCTCGAGCCTCAAGTCAGCCTCGTTGGGGTAAGAAAGCCTGCACGATTTCAGAAATTGCAGGGTCTTTCCGTCGACCACCTTGGTGACATCATTCGCACCACCAGCAACTGGAACCCGTTTGTTAACTTGGGGCTCCATATTCGGGTTCACACCTGACCCAGACGCACCATCATCTACCACCGCAGTCACAGCTTGCAGTGGCGTAGCGACGGTCACCTACATCAACTCACCAGACTCAACCTCCAAGAACAGAGTATTTAAGTCACGAGTAACTGGGGCTCTTCTTTCAACAACATTCTCTACATTGCCAGGGGAACGCTGGAATTTGTTGACGACATGGCAATATAGTGAATGGGGGGAAGAGAATATATATATGAGGAAACAAAGACAAGTTTTTTGACGAACTTTTTCCGAAGATTGGAAGAGCAGAGTATTTGGATAAAGATTGATGATAAATCAAGAAAACATTACCTGGTTATATAGCCAGTAATTAGCACGCATTTAAGTGGAGTAATGACCTCAACTCGCGAAACGATACAGGCAATTGGAAGGTTGGTCTTCCTCACCGCCAGAAGATTCAATGAATAAAGACCACGTGTCAGCTCCCCAGAATTCAAGAAGACGGATTCAGATCCAACCGTCCACATGTCTTGATGGAATGCAAAAGAACGTTAAGCTAGATATTCAGAATGTTAAGCCCGAGAGGATAGTCCTAGAAGGACACCCCGAGCTTAACACCCCGAGTTCTTCTCCCTCGGGTTATTGGTTTTCTCTCGAGAAGCAAGCCTCTCCTTCAACCTTAGAGATGGAGCACTCTAAATTCTGAAGATCTACCTTGGAGCTACTGATAAGTCCATGGTTCGTATTCGGGCCTCATTCATACTCGGACCAGGGCTCGAGAAGGGTCGTGGGCTCGAGTTACGCGGAGGATGGATCCATGGGTCCATCAATCCTAATCCTTACAAGGAATGCGTATATTGTGAATTTCTACAACGAATATACATTCTCCTAAACATGGTAATACAACCATGACCGAAATTTACTTCCTCTATACATGGTAATACAACTATTATTCCCATAAGATTTGTATTACTACCATAAATACATATCTTGGTGATCTACGGATTGTAACCATATAAATACCCGAAGGTTTGGTAAACCTCTCTATCTATTATATTACATACATTACGCCTTACGCATCATACTAACTTGAGCATCGGAGTGTCTACCCTCGGGACACCCGAGGCTTTGTTTTGCAGATCAGGTCGTGAGCCGAGTTCGTGATCAAGCGTGGGTTCTAGACATCCATCAATGTTGCCCGAAGGCTATATTTCGATCTAATATCGGAAGCAAAGTGAGATACCAGAGAAGTGTCTGAAAATATTACAATAACTAAGTCATCTCTGTATCGATGCCAGTAACAGCATAGCTAAAAACAGACTTCCCTCCTTCTCCTCCTTCTCCTTCATCAAGTATAGCATTCTAGAGCTTGTAAGAATTCACCATCCCACTTTCTCACAGCCTAAATAGAAAACCCGGTTCTATTATAATAAATACTCTCTACCTGAACCTCAGCTAGCAACCCATTAAAGTCATTGGCCTCTGGACCACCGGAAGATAGCAAGTCTTTAACTGGTTGGACAGTAGAGTAGTATGTAAAACATACTGAGTTATTCTATCTAGCCATGATACTAATAAGAATACTTCATCAAGAGCTTAACTAGAGATTACTATAAAGATTTCTCTTATAAAGTGATATTCTATAGCGCAACATTAAGAAGAAAATCACAAAAATTTAAAAATAGATATGTGTAATTTAATATCGCTGCTAGAGCAATCCCAACCAATCCTGGTCTGATTGGCTGGTGGCCAAATACTGGATAGAGCAAATGCAATCTAACACAATAACAGGTCTATCAATCTAGTATCAGTATCGCCAAAAGTAAGTATTAGAACTACTTTGACTCGGATTTCTCCTAACCGTACTAACCAGATCAGAAGCTAATCAAAGGTTTGCTGAGCTAAAGGACCCGTCAGAAAACTAAGATTAGTAGATCACATTCAATCCAATATTTTAGTACTAATATCAATACACATATATCCAAAAAATACTGAAAATAAATTTTATAAAAAGAAAAGAAGAAGTAAACCACCTCCTCAATCTAATAATGCCAGCTCCATGGAAACCTATATGATCCGGACCGACCACTGCCTGACTCGAACCGGGCCGACCAAGCCTCCCGACCCGACCCGACCGGTCGAGTCACCCCGACCCAACCTGACCGGTCTAACCAACCCGAAATCCCCAGATCCATCTGCACGTCAGCCTCTCCTCAAACCGGCATGTGGAGCCAGTCTTCGTCGAAGTGGTCGCGCGTCAAAGCGGTGACCTGGCGGAGTTGACCGAACGGACATAATACCGTCTGATCTTCACACTGACGCCGGATATGCACACATCGACACCGGATCTGCACGCATCGCCTTGTATCGTCGGTGGGTAAAGCTCGTCAGAGTCCTTCGAATCTCACCGGAGCCGTCGATTTCGGTGGAGTAGGTCCGGAGCCGCCGCCGTCATTGCAGTGGAGCCGTCATAAGTAGAGCTGTCCGGATCGCCTGGAACAGCGGAGATGCGGTGGCGACCCGCCTCTCACCGGAGAAACGGGCGGTCACTTTCAAAGGGGCTGTAATTGGTCGAAAAAGAATGGGGGTTTCTGGGTAGTGGGATCGAGAAGAGGGTGGATTGATCAAATAAACTAGGATGTTTGGGGAGGAGGAAGGTGCACCGGCAAGAACACCGGCGGCGACCTCCTCCCTAGGGAGCTGTTTTCCGGATCTACTTTTTGGAGAGAGAGTCTCGAGAGAGAAAAGCCTTTTTTTCTTTCAAAATATGACTTTTCGAATGCGACTGGTCTCATTGTCATTTTCCCCTAATACTTATTCACTTATTAAATGTATATAATTTATCAATTGCTAATTTTTTTTATTAAACCTATTAGCCTTTTAAAAATTAGCCCATTGAGTCCAAAAGGCTATTTTTAAAACTCATTTACCAAACACTAAAAATAACTGTTTGACGGTCAAATCAGTTCTTTTTGGTCAAATCGGCTAAATTGAGTCCAAAAGGTTGTTACCAAACACCCCCTATCACAAGTATTTTTTTTAAAATTATTTCCACCTATTGGTGGGGGGAATTTCATTTAGGATCCCCATGCCTATCAAAGGATAATCAAGTTTGTACAAAATAACCTCATATGAGGGATCAAAGCACCTGGCTTTCAAAAAAATAAAGAATAGGGCTAGCTAATACTATGCTACCTATCCATATCAAAGGAGATCAATGGGTCAAAAAAAACTGGAAGCCCTAACTTCAATCTTAGCGAGCAACTTAGTGATCGTCAAGACGAAGCACAACTTAGCCAACTAAGAGAGTTAGTGTCAATCCAGAAAACCTCAAAAGATCCTTCCCCTAGGTGTAATACACTTGTTGAAGTGAAGTTCTGTTAGTGCAGATATGTCCAGTGATGGATTGGTGACTTGAAATTGATAGCCCATGTCTGCTCATCCTGCCAGCATCATCCTATCAGCACCTCCTTCCACCAGACACAGAGAGAGAGGTTTCCCTGAGCCTTTCACCTGCAAAGGTAGCAGAAAAGCAGTAACAGGGTCCAACAGGCTGAGCTAAAAATTATGTCTTAAATTTGGGAGCCCAATAGCATCAAGGGACAGGATGCCCTTTTAAATTGAAGGGGCATCCTGCACATTTATATTTCCAGAGAGGTTAACTTTGGCACTATGCTTAGCTAAACAATCAACAGCAGATTTTGCCTGTCTGAAAACATGGTGTACAGATAGACCTTGTAAATGTAAAGAATGGCAGATACTGAAACACTTCCAATCTACAGAAATAGGAGAAAGGATCCCTTTCAAAGAAAGTAAACTGTCAGTCTCTATGGTGAAGGATGCACCCAGTGAAAGACCAACTTGAGCTCCCAGCTCTATGGCCAGAAGTTCAGCATGTAAAGAAGAGAGAGCTGAGACAGACTTCACAGACATAGCCAATACAGCACCATTACAGTCTCTAGCAATCACTCCCAGACCAGCAAAATTAGCAGTTAGAAAAGAAGCATCTACATTAATTTTTATTCCATGCTCAGGATGCGTCCATGTAACTACCTGCACTATTTTAGGTCTCTTCCTCTTAAGGTATGGCACTAATCCAATGTTAATCAGTTTTTGGTGTTTTAAAGCAATTCCAACCAGTGGGAAAGCACTAAAAACCAAATGTGCATATTTAATGATAGCCTGGAAAGTTACTAGGGGGCTTTGGATATTATTGTTAAACAGGGAGTCATTTCTCCTCAACCATATATACCACAATGCAATCATCAGTGTATTTATTACAGCCCCAGTTATGGTTTTGGAGGACCCCCTAAAATTAGCATAAAATGATACTCTGTGCCTAAAGGATCTGAAAATTGGGACAGGAATATCTAATAAGCACTGCACACTGTTCAGAATAATCAGATTAGATGGACACTGGTTGAAACAGTGATTCAGTGAATCCTCATTTGGACAGAAAGGACATTTTGAAGGCAGATGCAATCCAAATTTAATTAAAATGTCATCAAAAGGAAGCAGCCTATTATACAATCTCCATATAAAGATAGAGATCTTTTTAGGTACTTTGTTTAACCATACCTGAGCCAACATGTGATCATTTCCAATGGTTCTTAGGCAGTTGTAGGCTGATTTCACTGTAAAAACCCCTGTTGAAGATGGACACCATACCAGCCTGTCATCGTGATTGTGTTGCAGAGACACTTCCTGCAAAGATGATACAAAATTGGTAGCCAGGAGAGGCTCCAAGGTTGGTAAGTAAAGACTCTTGTTAGCACAGAACTGGGCCATTGTTAGTGAGGGGAAAGGGATCTGATCAACTGAATAAGCAAGGATGCCTAAACCATACCAATTTGCATGCCAGAAAGGGGAGGATCCATTCCCAAGAATGACTTTTGAATTTGAGTTAGCAAATTCTATTATTTTACATATCCTTCTCCAGGTGTGAGAGGACTTATATGAGGAGGGAAGGGACCATAAAAAGGCTGACCAGATAGTGTTATTAAGCTGGAGCTTCCACCAGAGTTTGCAAGAGAAGGCTTGAATTACAGCCCTTATATCCCTAAAACCTATACCATTTTCTGAGGTAGGAATGGCCATCTTAAACCATTTCCTCCACACCTTTTCTGATCATCTTCTGACTCTCCCCAAAAGAATTTAGCTGCCAGTGTTTCCATTTTTCCGATGACTGTTAATGCTGGTTGGAGGACTGCAAATATATGAGTGGGAATTGAGAGGAAAACATGGTTTAACAGAACCAGCCTTCCTGCTGCTGTCAACCATCTGTTTTTCCAGTTGGAAAGGGAGGCTTTCATCCTCTCTATAAGGGGTTGGTAGTAAATAACCTTGTTCCTACCAGTAAAAATTGGAACCCCAAAATAATTGAAAGGCATCTGGCCCAGTTTCATCCCTGTATTTCTTTTGATTAACCTTACTAAACTAGAGGTGGCCCTCATATTCACAAAGAACTCAGACTTTGAGTAGTTCACTTTCTGTCCAGAGCTCATTTCATATGATTTCAACACCTTTAGAAATCTGACAAGGTTCTTCTTAGTTGCAGCCAAAAAAATTCCTGTATCATCAGCATACATGAGGTGAGACAACTGCTCCACCCCTCTTGGCATTCTAAAGCCTATCAAGTATTGTGAGGACAGAAGGTGCTTAAGGCCTCTACTGAGTGTTTCAGAGACCAAATTATACAGAAAAGGGGACAGGGGGTCCCCCTGTTTGATGCCCCTTTTAGCACTAAAGTAACCTGTGGTTATACCATTTATAAGGACTGAGAATGAGCCTGAGGTAATGTTCTGTACAATTACCTTAACTATATGGCCATGAAATCCAAAATGGAGTAGAACTGAATTAAGGAAAGGCCTTGACACCTTGTCAAAATCTTTTGCATATCCAGTTTAATTATGACATTTTTGTGTTGAGGATTTCTATTCAGTAATCTGACCATCTCTTGCATTTGTATGGTGTTGTCAGAGATATCTCTTCCTTTGAGGAAGGCAGATTGTTCCACAGATGACAGTTTAATCATAAGTGGTTTGAACCTCTCCATTAAAATTTTTGAGTAAATTTTATTAATGAAGTTGGAGAGGCTTATTGGCCTGTATTGTGAGAAGGAGCTTGGATTTTAGATTTTTGGTAATAGGGTGAGCCAATTACTTGCAATGGCCCCAGGCAGGGGGGCTCCCTCTAGGAACTCCTTTGCAGACTCAAGCAAATCATGTTTAATGATGTCCCAGCAGTGGGTGAAAAACACACCTGTATATCCATCAGGACCTAGGGCTCCTTCTTTATTAAGATCAAACAAAGAAAATTTCAGTTCCTGGAGATCCAGTGGTCTCAACAAGTTAGAATTGTCTTCATCTGTAATTAGATATGGAATGACATTCATATAATGCTCTAGAAATTTTCCAGTTATATCAGATTCAGCCTCATTTAGGAGATTGGTAAAACAATTTACACCTTCATCCTGGATCTGAACTGGATCAATTGTCCACTGACCATTTTCCTTTTTGATTTTATTGATCTTATTTCTGCATCTTTTTTCTTTTACTGAATTGTGGAAGAAATTGGTGTTTGCATCACCCTCTTTCAGCCACTTCAAACTGGATTTCTGTTTCCAGAAAGCTGTTAGATCAGATTGAGCCCTAATCAGCAGTGCAGTGTTCTTGTTAAGGTCTATGAGGTCATGATCAAGGCCAGTGGTCTCATACTGTATCTCACAGAGGGCCACCTTTTCTTCAGCCTGCTTGAGGTTCTGGTTGACATCTCCAAAGGAAACCTTGTTCCAGTTTCTGAGATTCAGCTTCAGCCTTTTCAGTTTGGCTACCATTTTCCTCATACCATGTTCATCACACTCTTCCTCCCAGCATTGTGCTATAGTGGCTGTGAAATCATCTCTATTGGTCCACATATGCTGGAACCTAAAAGGCTTTGGAGTATTGGGTTCAGAGGTCTGGATGGTGAGTAGCAGAGGGTTATGGTCAGAGGTTGTTCTACTTAGCACCTGTACAGAGGAATTTGGGTATTGCTGCATCCATTCTAGGTTTCTCATTGCCCTGTCCAGTCTCTGTAATAAAAGGTCCTCTTTGGCCCTTTTATTGGACCAGGTAAACCTATTACCTACAGTTGGGATCTCAGTCAAACCTAGTGTGTTTATCATGGCATTAAATTCCCCCATACTAGCTAGAGGAGGTCTTTTAGATCCTTTTCTCTCAGACACAGAGGTTACTGTATTAAAATCACCAACATAAACTGTTGGGGCCAATGGCAGTCCTAAAAGGTCTTGCCATAGCTCTCTCCTAAGTTCCATTGTGACTTTTGCGTAAACAAAAACACAATTCCAAGATTCAGAGCTAGAAATGTCAGTAATTTTTGTAAGTATGTATTGATTGGACTGTGATATGATTGATAGATCAAATTTGTGATTCCAAAAAATCCAGATTTTTGCACTATCTGCATACAGACAATTAGGAAATCTTAGTTTGAAATTGAGTGAATAAATATCAGAGTTTGGGTGCCATGGTTCACGAAGACATAAAATATCAACATGATGTGTAATTAAAAGAGTTTTAAGTCTTTTTAGAGACTTGTTATATCCCCTAATATTCCACACCAATACTGTACCTATTGTCTTATGTTGTATCATGATAAAACAGATTTTAATTTTGGTGAGGAGCGTAACCACTTTTCTACAGTGGTACCACTAGTGTGTGAATTGTTTTTGTCAAGCAGGTTTTTAGCTTCTCTATGAATCTTTTGAACTGACATACCTGTCTCTTTAGTATCTGAGTTAGCCATTTCAGATGAGTCCTCTGACTGCCACTCAGGTTCACTTGGTGCCTCCTCATAATCTGAGCTAAACTCCTCATCTTGATCTTGCAGCACCTGAAAATTATTTGATGTCTGAACTAGTGTATAAGGTACCATTGCCAATGAAGTTTGATTTTTTCTCCCCACTGAGATATCATCTAGTGAGTAAAAAACAGGTTGTTGAGGTGTGACAATGTTTTTAAAAATATGAGATATTTTTTTAGAGTGTTTATGAGTCAAAGTAGGACTCATAACCAACTCAGAGGGTTGGATACAGTGGATACTTAGGGCCTTGTTGGGGAGGTTGGCATCCATGTGCTAAGCATCAGGTAGCAAAGATAACAGTTGTTGGTTCTCCAAATCCCTTTCCTTTTGTGTGACTGTCAGACCTGAGGATTGTGCCTTTTGTACAGTCTGCCACTGAGCTGGGGCTGTTGTAATCCTCTTCGGTTTATATTTGGGCTGCTTGGTTTGTGCTTCCTGGCGCCTTATCATGTGTGATTTCTTCAGCTCAGGATGAAGCGTACCGCAGTTGTCATCTTGGTGTCCCGTCCTCTTACAGTGAGAGCAATAGAATGGTAGAAAATCACATTCAATCTGGCATTCTACTGAGGAGTTCGGGTTACCTATGGTGATGGTTTGGTGCCGTTCCTGTAGCAAATCCACTTCTACACGGATCTTGATAGCCGACGGTCTCGTCAGAGCACTAGTCGCAGCATCCATCCTTAGGTAAACCCCAATTGTGTTGCCAAAGTCCTCAATTGCCGACCTGTTATAGAACTGGATCGGGGCCTTGTGCATGGTCGCCCAAACCGGGACGATGGAGGACTCTTTGTGGGTTGAGAAGTCGGCTGTCCACTTCAAAATCTTCATGGTGTTTCCGAGAATGGTACAGACCGATCTGATCCAAAAACACTGGTAACATTCTTTCTTTTGGAACCGGATCAGGATATGCTTGAAGTCGAGCGACCCGATCTGAAAAGTACCAGAAAAACCAATTTCCTGGAAGAACTTGTTCAATTCCGGCATGGAAGGCTTGCCCCTAGTGAACTTTCCGACTAGTGCATTCTGGTAATGGGATGCGAATGTTTCGACGGCCTCCTCCGAGTAGATGCAGGCTATTCTCCCGTTGACCCGTTTAGAAATTGGGCGGATCTCCGGGTTATTTGGTAAAGTGGAGAAGAGGGGTTGTGGCTTGGGTGCGAGGGCGTCTACAAATGACTTTCCGGCGGCAGCACCGCCCGGAATGGGCGGTGGATCCCCCATCAGAAGAGCCAGTTATGACCGTTTATGGCCGTTGACGCCGATACAGTGATGGATAACGGGCAGAAAGTATAGAGAGAAGGCAGAGCGAAAAAATTAAGAGGGAGAAAGTAAAATTTAATGATCATACAAATTATTTCATTATAACTCAGCCTTATGACAAGTAGGCGTGCGACATATAATTATCAATGATTTAATTTTTGATTTATTTTAAAAATAATTAGGTAATAACTTTTATGTTGACTAGCGTGATAGTACCGCACGTTGTGCGGTATGTTTTAATGACTTTTAAAATAATTAAATTTGAGAAAAAGTATTATGCTGCAGGAATTTGTGTTCATATAGAAGGCACATATATAACCATATAAAATTTGTGTTCATAAAAAAAGGAACATAATTAACCACATATATTTATTGAATGAAAGAAACCAAAAAGGAATATATATATATATATATATATATATATATATATATATATTGTGGGCGCCGGAATATGGTGATCACTGTGTACCAATAATAACTCAAAGCCAGATCAATTTTCACCATGTTAATTAGCATGATGGACCGAAATTACCATGCTAATTTCGATCATCATATTCATTTGTGTGATGTAATTTTTTCATACTTAATTAATTATGAATAATTGCGGCAGTGTCATTATTCTGTATTGATACAGAATATTTCCATGCATATTTCATATATCGCACATTTATGTTTTCTTTTCGCAGACGTGTTAATTAGTTAGCATGATGAAGAATGAAACAATAAATTCAAAAGAAATAAAAAAAAGGAGTATATAAAAATGGTAGGCGCCGGAATATGGTGAACTTGCAGTGGTTATGTGGTGGTTTTAGTCAAAACTACGTAGTTTCATCCTTTTTAATACCTTTTATTAATTTATTTATTGACCGGAACAATAACTTTTCTAGTTCCCTTTAGGATTATGATTAGCTTTCATCATTTTTCCATCCAGATTTTGGTTGACAAAGAAGAAGAAGAAAATTTAGATTCAACATCAATTGCAACTAATGCGGTTTCAGATACAGGTTAGAATCAATGTTTTGATTGTTTGAATTCATTATATTTATGTATTGTTTGATTATTGTAGCATGCTTGTCTAAGTGAGTGATGGGGATGTCCAAACTAAATTTCATGTTTGTATAATGATCAATTAAGCCAGTCACTTTTTTTAATTAGGTAATAATTCAAGTGAGCCCAAACAGAGAAAATTCCAAATCCTTTCCCCTTCTCTTAGAATTCAACCCAGGTCCTCTATGTATATCTACTATTTTTTTACCACAAAAGTCATTCTCAACTTTCTATATTTTGAGTGATGCAAGTGGTGGAAAATTCCACTTTACAATAGGGTGAAAAAGTAAATTATAAAAATTTATATAGTAATGTTCATTGTAAATTGAGAAATCATAATTGAACCGTGTTTATCCATCTAGTAATAATCTTTAACATCAAACTAAACTTAATCAACTAAATTCACCCTAATTACTTCTCTTGCAAGTTAATGAATCACAACCGTTGATCTAATCTGAAGGCTCTGTTTGATAAAACTGAAGTCTGGAATTTGAAGTCTGAACCATTAAGTGTTGAATAGTCAAATAATATGACTGTTTGATAAAGTTAGATATAGTGTCTGAACACTGAAATTCAAGTTTGAATTAAAAATGTTTAAACTAAATTAAAATAGAAAAATGTATAAACAAAAAGATAATTTAAATTATGATTATAATTTACATTTTTTATAATCACATTTGTGAAATATTAACTTTATAATATAAAATGATGAATTGAAAATAAGAAAATAATTTACTCTAGCAAAACAAGTAATATCTTAATTAATAATAAAATAAATACAAACATGAAATCATTATAATCTGCACTTAAGTTTGAAATAATTGATCCGGCACGAAAAGACGCTTTCTCTCTTTAGAAAGGAGAGTAGGTTTCCGATCATCTCAGTGATAGTGTAAATCAAATCAATTATCGTTTCTATCGATTTTTCGGTTGTAAAATTAGGGATCTGTCTTGTCTATCCATCTAGTATATAGTGGAGGTATTAATTATCACATGCAGAGAGGTTGAAGTTCAGGGTTTTCAACACGCAATCAGAACCTTTTTGGGTTTGGAAGTACTCGGAAAAGTGAAATTCTCCGTTTGATTGGCCAACCAGTGCTTCAGCGATTGGGCGGTTGACGGAAAATTTAAAGCTTGGCCTAAAAAGTGGAGCTTTGCGTAAGGTAGTAATTGCGGTGAGTCCTGAGGCGTCAGAAAACACAAGGTTAGTGCTCTATAATTTCATTTATTGGAGGACATTATAATAAATAACAGACACATTCATCGGTACTGAGGAAAATAATCATGAGGGATAGAATTTCTAGAAAGGAATTCAATTCAGATGAATTAAGTCATCAAGAAGATGAGAAGATGCTATGGAGGAAAGGCTCTATAAATACCCTTGATAAGAACCACTCATCTCAGTTAAACCAGAGTTCTTCATTGTCCCCCTGTTTTTCACATAATCACACTAGAACACCAACTTCAAATTGGCAACAAGTTCCCTATTGTCCTAGAATGGGGGATAGTCAATCTCTAAACACGAATAAGAGGGCTCGTTCTCCAACGGGATCAGAATACTCAGAGGAGAGGAGGGAGCCTGATTCAGCGGGAGTGGACTTTGACATGTACGCCTGTCCGACCAGGAGAGGAGGGGTTTTGACGCTGACAAGAGCATATATTGAAGCAGCAATTCCGGTGGAGCAAAACTGCCTCCTGGCATATTGTCTGGACAATGGGAACGTCTCGGAAGAGGGCCTGGATGCGTACTTCAGAAGTTTCTGGTCGATCTTAGCGGAGGTAATCCATAGACATGGTAATTTCTTTGTTGTAAGATTTGATTCCCGTGAGGAAGCTCTAGCGGTTCTCCATCGTAGCCCCTATGCCATGGCTGGAGGATTGATAGCTTTTAGGAGATGGGGGACGGGAATCATGCTAAGAGATGTTCAGGTGGAGAAAGTCAAGGTAAGGGTTCAGTTACATGGGCTGCCGGCGGAAGCCTTTGCGTTGATGGCGGCGATAAAGGCCACAAATATGGCGGGAGATGTCATTGATGTTGAGATTGAACCCCCTCTGGCTAGGAATGTCACTTATCTTAGGGCGACTATGTGGATTGTGTTTGGGGAGCCTTTAGTGACAGGTTTCTATGTTGACCTGGAATATGTGCAATACCCGGAGCATAGAAGAATATGGTGGAAGTGAAATATGAGAGAGTTTTCAGGTTCTGTCACAGATGTGGGCACCTCATGAATAGATGCCCAATAGTCAGTGATGAGGTGTTAGATGAGTTTATTGAGCATAAAGTGAGGTCCCATTTCGAGCTAAGAGGGGTAAATATCATTTATGATCCAAGACGACAGATGTACGCTGGAGATGTTAGGGCATATAATCATAGAAGGGGCCACCGGAACACAAACATTCCAGTAGATTATATGGAACCTAGGCGTCTGAAATACAGGCACATGAGGGACAAAGATGTTCATGAGGGCTTTTTAATATCTATGCGGATGGAGCCGGGGAATAATAGAATATTCACCTTTGGGGACAGATTGGAAGGAAATCCGTTCCAAGCTAGGAATCAGGTTTTTGACCCATACTTTGGGGAGTAGGAAAGGAGTTATCAACCGGCGATGGTTCAGCCAATTTCCCCACCGACAGACATGATTGTCGATGATGAGGAATACACTCCTCAAATGCAGCACTCAGAGTCACAAGATTTGGGTCAATGGGTCACGAATCAGGAAAGTTTGGAAAATAACATGAGAGCGGAATTGGAGAGGGTTACGGTGGATTTACGCAACCTGGAAGCAGCTGAGGATGCTCTCACTGCGATCATGGGGGCAGCGTTGCAAGGAAATCCGGATACGATGCAGCTAAGAGTTATAGTGAGAGGTGCCTCTGCCATAGCAGGGTAGGGATGAGCTATATCGGAAATCCCTCTTCCGTTGCAAAAAGTAGAGTGGGATGATCCTCAGCCAGAGGATGCAGAGAATTAGGAAAATGAGGTTATTGTCATCTCTTTTGATGATAGTTACTCAGATTCATCGCCATTGGACTCTCACTCTGAGTCGTCAAGACAAACCAGGGGGCCTGCCATATTATTGGAAGACAACAAAGACAGAAGAGAGGCAGGAATCAGTTGGAGGAGGAAGGAAGTAGAGAGAAGAAGAAAATGAAGATGGTGCAACAAGAAAAGAAATCTAAGAGAAGAGGCAGATACACTAGATTTGTGTTGAGAAGGAGAAGGCCGAACTTTGAGGTGGGGCAGTCATCAAGGCAAGTTCAGAATTTAACGGCAAGTCATACGGTGCAAGATGTTCAAGCACTGAGTGCAAATGCTGAGGTGAGGGATGTCGATGAGCAGCCACCAACTTTAGACAATTTGGAAGGTAATGAAGATGAGAGGCAGGTGGTGGATGTTACATATAATTGGAACATTCGAGGGGGCATAGAGCTTCATCTGAGCCAATCATGCAGATGGAGATTGTTCAACAGAGAAAACGCTCAAGTTCGAAGCAACTGCATGCTGATTTAATCCGATCTCCGAAAAGAAGAGAGTTGATTATGAATCATGTCATCAGGAATGGAGAGGAGAAAGAGGATGATCCGGATCAAGGAGTGAAAGAGCAGAATAGCCAGATTGTTGGCTTGGGAAGGGAGATTCTGGTTGTTCCTTCGGAAGATAGTAGCAAGGAAGAGGTTGGGGAAGATTGCTCAGATGAGATAGGAGAGGATCAGATTGAAGATTTACTGGATATGGCCAAGGAAGATAGTGGGGATTTATCTACCAGCTCTGGAGGGGAGGAGGTGTCCTCGAGAAGACTACCATTGCTGAATGAGACAGAAGAGGGAGCCTCAGCAGAAGGTCTTCGGGTGATTGAACCAAATCAATCACCTCAACAACCATGACGACCATTGTGTGGAACTGTAGGGGTTGTAATAATGCCCCTACAATGAAGAAGTTGGGGAAGGAAGATGTTGGGGAAGATTGCTCAGATGAGATAGGAGAGGATCAGATTGAAGATTTACTGGATATGGCCAAGGAAGATAGTGGGGATTCATCTACCAGCTCTGGAGGGGAGGAGGTGTCCTCGAGAAGACTACCATTGCTGAAAGAGGCAGAAGAGGGAGCCTCAGCAGAAGGTCTTCAGGTAATTGAACCAAATCAATCACCTCAACAACCATGACGACCATTGGTTGGAACTGTAGGGGTTGTAATAATGCCCCTACAATGAAGAAGTTGGGGAAGGAAGAGGTTGGGGAAGATTGCTCAGATGAGATAGGAGAGGATCAGATTGAAGATTTACTGGATATGGCCAAGGAAGATAGTGGGGATTCATCTACCAGCTCTGGAGGGGAGGAGTTGTCATCGAGAAGACTACCATTGCTGAAGGAGGCAGAAGAGGGAGCCTCAGCAGAAGGTCTTCAGGTGATTGAACCAAATCAATCACCTCAACAGCCATGACGACCATTGTGTGAACTGTAGGGGTTGTAATAATGCCCCTACACTGAAGAAGATCGACATACTCATCCGACAACATCAACCAGAAATATTGTGTTTATTAGAATCCAAGGCCACTGCTAGTTAATTTTGAGAAGTGGCAGGAAAAGACATATTTCAGGAACTCTAGATTAGTGGATGCAGCTGGGAGGTCGGGTGGATTAGCTTTATTTTGGTCCAGTAGAATTATAGTGGACATAGAATCTGCATCTAGTAATAGCATTGTAAGCTTAGTTTCTAATGCCTCTAGACAAAGGTGGTGCCAAATAGTAGTATATGGCCCTCCATTAGTCCAAGAAAGGCCAGCATTTTGGAATCACATGAGTAGTTTGCATTATTTCTCTACATTTCCATGCATCATTTTAGGGGACTTTAATCAAGTAACATCCCAAGAAGATAAAAAAGGGGGATCTCCTGTACAATCACCCCTCAGCATGCATTGTTGAATTTTTTAAGTCTTCATAACCTCAAGCAGATAAAGTCAGAAGGTCTTTGGTATACATGGACTAATTCTCAGCAGCAACCACACACAATTGTGGAAAGGCTAGACAGAGCTTTTGGAAATATAGCATGGCTAAGAATGTGGAGCTCAGCAAAGGTAACTAACTTAGCTTTCTCCCACTCTGATCATAGTCCTTTACTATTGAGATTGGTTAAGACAACAACAAGAGTACAGAAACAGCTGAGATTTGAAACTATATGGGCTAATATGGATCCTCCAAAGCAAATATTGGATAGAATTTGGGATAATCCTTTATTGCAACAGACACAAATGGGAAGTGAGGATGTCATCTCAGCTAAGCTCAGATTAGTTTTAGTTCATCTGGATAACTGGCATGGAAAGAATTTTTGTAATATAAAGAAGGAGTTGGCTAAACTGGAAGGATCTCTACAAAGATTGCAAGTAGGAAGTGGTATATATTCAAATGCATAGAAAATCAGAGCCTTGAATATACAGAAGATGGATTTAGAACAGAGATTTCTGATTACTGGCAACAAAGGGCTAAAGTATACTGGATGAGGCAGGGGGAGAAAAATACTAAATTTTCACAAATGGGCCACTAGAAGGAAAGAAGCCAATACAATTCAAGGATTGTTATTGCCTGAGGGAGAATGGATCACAGATCAAAAGGATATGCTGCTACATATGACAGAACATCTGAAAGGGATTCTAACAGAACAACCTGGAGATTCCAGTAGTAATCTAAGTGCTGCTGAGTCAGACTGGGACTTCCTATTGCAAGCAAATGATAGAAAGCTAACAGATGTACAGGTAAGGCAGTTAGGCAAGGAATTTTCAAGACATGAGGTTTGGGAAGCTCTGAGAGACATGAAATCATGGGGAGCTCCAGAAGAGGATGGGATACCAGCAGGATTTTATAAGAAATACTTGAGCAAAGTGGGGTCAGATGTATCTTCAGCTATACTAGGAATATTCCAAGGACAAAACTTTCCTCTGCAATGGAATAGGACACAGATAATCCTGATCTCAAAGAAGAATATCCCAAAACAGGTCACTGATTTCAGGCCAATATCTCTTTGTAATGTAAAGTATAAAATCATGGCAAAGATGGTTGCTAAGAGATTGAAGTCACACATGGAATCTTTAATAGATCAGTCACAAAATGGCTTTGTTCCAGGAAGACAAATAGCTGAAAGTGTTCTGTTGGCTCATGAGGTATTAGAACATATCAGGAAATACAAGACTGCAAAGCAAGGTCTAGCAGCTATCAAACTGGACTTGAGCAAAGCATATGATAGAGTATCTTGGCAGTTTTTGGAGAAAGTAATCAGGTTTATAAATATCCCTGTGTATTTGGTTAATACCATCATGTTGTGTGTACAGACAGTCTCTTATCAGGTGGTGTTGAATGGTTCACTTAGTGATATCTTCCTTCCCACTAGAGGGCTCAGACAAGGATGTCCCATGTCCCTATATCTTTTCATTGTATGCCAACAGTTCTTATCAGCAGGTCTGAAGTCCATGGTAATGAGTAATAAATCACTGGGGATAAGGGTTTCTAGAAATGGACCTCAAATCACACATATTATGTATGCTGATGACTGCCTATTATTTTCTAAGTGCACGCAGCAGGCATCCCAGGATTTACAGAGGATCCTTCACATTTATACTTCAGCATCAGGTCAGAAACTAATACTGATAAGAGTGTTATCTTTTTCAGCCCTAACACATGTTCTGAGGATCAACAGTTTATGAGAAACCACCTAGACATCCAATCTCATGGTATAGGTGGTACTTACTTGGGGAATATCATACTTTTTTATCAGAACAAGACAGAATTTTCAATTCCTTGATCACCAAATTTAGACATAAGTTTGAGTCATGGAAAACAAAGCTGCTGAACCTTCCTGGTAGAGTAATAATGGCTAAACATGTGTTGCAATCTTTAGCAATATATCCTTTGGGTATTTTTTGGATTCCAACAAGGATTCTACGAAAATTGGATGCAATGACTGCAGCTTTCATATGGGGAGGCAAATTGGATGGAAGATCATTACATTGGAGAGCATGGAAATATACGTGTAGGGCAAAATCAGAGGGTGGAAAAGGTTTAAGATCTCCTATTGGGATGAATAAGGCTCTGTTGGCTAAACATGCATGGAACCTCATCTCAAATAAATATTCTCTGCTTGGAATGGTATACAGAGCAAAGTATCTTAGACATGAGGGTATTTTGCATGTAGTTGCAAAACCTGGAGACTCATGGGGATGGAAATCAGTCTTATGGGCTGCAGACCTTATAAAGAAAAATATGAAATGGAGGGTGGCTGATGAGAAGGATATTCATATCCATGAACAATGGATACCAACAGTACAGAATCCCATTCAAAATGCATCAGTGTTATCAACTCACACAAACCTGAGGGTTTGTCATCTGATTGATCAGCAGAATGCAACATGGAGGCTTCCATTTATCAGATTGATATTTCCTCAGCAGATCATTCCACAATACAGATAATCCATGTGGATACTGCAGGTAAGGATGAGGCCTTTTGGGGTTGTACAAGATGGCAAATACACTCCTAAATCTGGATATTATAAGGCAATAGGGGAAATTGATCAGGCTTCTCATCAAGTAAGGCTAAGTCTAGTGGCAAGAAAATTTTGGTCTACAATTTGGAGGTTAAAAATTCCTCAGAAGCTCCTCATTTTTATATGGAGATTGCTTACAGGAAGTCTGGTTACTTGAGTTAACAGAGTAAAGAGGAAATTGGATAATAATGCCAGATGTTGCAGATGTTTAATTGCTCAAGAAGATGAAAAACATCTATTTCTGGAATGCAGGATTTCTAGACAGATTTGGACAACATCAAGTTTTTTGTTGAGCCAAGATCATGCCTTACCATTCAACAGTTGGTTTTTCCAGGAGGTAATAAACACACAGCACACTGATCAAGTGATTAAACTCATTGCCATTCTATGGGAGATTTGGAAGCAGAGAAATAAGAAAGTTTTTGATCAACAAGACATATCTCCTGTACAATGTGCTCAGAATGTACAGGCTGAATTGGAGCTCATAAACAAAGGTGTCCATTACCAGGAGGAATCTGAAGAATGCAATTTGCAGCGAGCATCGGAGTCATCCCCAACTGAGAGAAACCAACTTTCTGTGCAGACAATAAGAGAGGGGACAGTAAATGTAGGTTTACTACAGGCATGTGTGATTAGTTTTGATGGCTCGTTCCGACATCAAATGAATTTGGGAGCTGCGGGTTGGAGAATTTGGAAGCCAGGCTGGGATGTTGATACAGATGTTTCGGGCTCGGATTTTTTTACGGCAGTAACCCCACTTCAATCTGAAGCAGGAGCTTGTTGGAGAGCTTTGAAAGCAGGCAGAAGACAAGGCATCCAACAAGTAAATTTGGTGACGGACTCTGTGCAACTACAACAATCAATCAACAATCCTGAATTGGCTCCTCTGGAGGTCAAAGGGATCGTCAATAGTATAAGGCAATTACTCAATTATGTCATGGAATTTGCAGTAATTAACATTCATCGTTCTTCCCTTTTGGAGGAACATAAATTGGCCACAACCCTTAGCAGGAATATATGTAATAGTATAAGAAACATCTTTTAATTTCAAGTAATAAATTGATTTTCAAAAAAAAAATCTGCAATAGAAGGACACTTAAAAAAATATTTTATGAATAAAATAATATATAAAATTAATAAAAAATATAAATTGCATATAAACTATCAAGGCCTTCATATATATATACATATATATATATACACACACACACACTCATATATAAAGAATTATGTGGGTTTTAAAATTTGATATCATTTAAAAATTTTCAATCATACTCGATTTTAATCATAAATTAAATTTCAGTTATATTATTTTATAATATTAATTGTTATATTTATATTTAAAAAGTTTGCTAAAATAAATAAATATATATATCTATATATATAAAGAAAATTAATAATCAATTATAAAAAACGGTAATGGATATATTTATAAAACAAACATTTTTGACAAATGATTTAAATAAATAAATATATTATCATTCCTGCATGTACGTCAATATAAAAGGTTCAGACATAAGTTATTTGGAAATCATTTATTGAAAGCGTATAATTTATACTTAGAGTTTCAGACACATTTATTCCTACTTATTCGCTCAGACGTGTATGTTTGGAATTATCAAACACGCTAAATTCAAATAAACGTTAAATCATTCAGATTCAGCGATAAGTGGGGTTAGTAAATTTAACACCAGTGCTGTTTAAATTCACTTAAACTATACCGAATATCTTGATTGAGTGCATGGCTAGTAGAAAGTAGAAACTATGTAGCCCAAATGTGATATAATATATTTTTGACACTGTATGTTTAAAAAAGTACATTGTAAAAATATATACATAGTACATTTTATAAACATGTTTGAATCAAAATACAGAACTTTACAAAATCAAAAAATTTAAATTTCTTCAAATATAAGGAAAGTAATTACAGAGACGGATTCCTAATTTATTCTCCACACGACTATATATAGAATTTGAATTTATATTACAATTTAAAATACAATCTAGAAATTTGATTAGAAAGGGGGAAAGGCGAGAGCGGCCTACATCTTGAGCTTCTTTAAACCCAGAGGAAGGACAAGTTCCGTCGGCGGCCGGCGATGACTACCAGAATTGCTCCCGGCGTCGGAGCTAATCTCCTCGGCCAACATTCCGCCGAGCGCAACCAAGACGCCACCGCCTATGTCGGCAATCTCGACCCTCAGGTACTACCTTTCTCCCTTTTCCCTGCTTCTTGAACTATGCATACCTCCTTTGCCCCCTAACTATCGTCCTCATAGCTTGAAGGTTTCAGAATCTTCCTTGTATATTAATTTTGCTATGCTTCTTTTGAACTCTTCTTGGCGTAGTAAACCTCTGGCCCATCTTCTAGGGTTTATCTGACACTGTCCACAGAGATTAGTTGAATGCCTAATTGCTTCAGATCTGTTGGTTGAATAAATGCTTCATGTACTGCTAAAATAACACCCTAGCTCACTCTGATAAGTTAATCATACTGCTTGTTGAATGGTGAAGTATTGGCTTGTAGTTTTTCTGTCAAAACTGGTTCTCTTTGTTTGACAAATTGGGGTTTTTGTATTTTCTTTCTTGTGAATATAGCTAACATTAGTCATTGTGTTCTCCAGTGTGTCTGGCACGTAGTGTTTGTTCATCGATTTTACTTAACTGTGGTTTGTGAATGCCTGCAGGTGTCTGAGGAATTGTTGTGGGAGTTATTTGTACAAGCTGGACCAGTAGGTTAGTTTCAGATGCCTTAAAACATACATGTGTATACTAATGTGTGAATTTATAAATGACTATGCGAATTTTACCTACAAGCAAACTACACACCAAACCAAAACTGTCTTTTCATGTCAAACTTACCCTAGAAAAACAATATACTAAATTTTTAGCATTGCTAGGTGTATCTCTCTTTCTCTGACATAGCTTTCATCTTCCAGTTAATGTCTACGTACCCAAGGATAGAGTGACAAGTGCGCACCAAGGATATGGATTTGTGGAATTCCGAAGTGAAGAAGATGCGGACTATGTAAGTATCAGCTGAGGCTCTCATTAAAATGCCCAAGTTTCATTTAGTACATGTTTCTAGATGACCTTTTATAAAACGTTTCTCAGCCTTAGTTATTTAAATGCTCATTTTTAATGTAATTAGTAGCTTATTACGAGCCACTAATCCTTATTTTTTCCTCATTGACTCTCAGGCCATAAAGGTTCTTAACATGATTAAGTTAGCTGGGAAACCAATCAGAGTTAACAAGGTACTTACTCAGACTGATCTATTTTGCATGTTTTTTTATGCAGAAAATCAGAGCTACAGATACCTGAATGCTTTCATGTAATCTCACTCTCGTCATGTTTGTTGTCATTCTTAGGCATCACAAGACAAAAAGAGCGTGGATGTTGGAGCAAATCTTTTCATCGGGAATCTTGATCCTGTAAGAACCATGAACATTTTTCAATTGTAAAGTACCTGTCAGATTACAAGCTTAAAATTGGCACTAAATAATTACGAGGAAGAAGAAAAACTCACGCTTCATGTTTAGTTACTTGAGAGTTTAGAGTTGAGCCTGCAAAGTCGCTCATACTGGGTGTTGGGGTTTGCAAAAAGTTCCAACAGAGTCTTTTGATGTTGGAACTAAACTGATGTATGGTTTTCCCTTTTTGCAGGATGTTGATGAGAAACTTCTGCATGACACATTCAGTGCCTTTGGTGTCATTGTTACCAACCCCAAGGTATTCACTTCTCCTTATCATTCAAATGAGGTTGCTTCTTTCTTTTCTTGCTTCTTGGTTGCATTAAGTCCTAGGCAACTAATCTGCTACTTTGCTACTCCTGTTTTTGTATGTTAATACATATTCCAACTTCCAAACAATTAAATTATATAATTGCTCTTTGTTATAATCATTTCAGAATCAATTGTGACTAAGTTCTTGTAATTGCAGATCATGAGAGATCCTGACACGGGAAACTCAAGGGGATTTGGCTTCATAAGTTATGACTCCTTCGAAGCATCTGATGCTGCTATTGAGGTATTTTCTCCATTAGATAATATGAACTTCATGGATTACCTACTCATGCTTGTAGGGGAACAAGATTGTTGATTGTATTGTTCACTTGCACAGTTGATAACATTCTTGGTTTTTTGTGTGTGTATAAGTCCATGTAGCATGATGATAATGCATCTCTTTGAGGTCAAGTCGCTGAGATACTAATATACCTCTTATGTTTGATAATTTCTCTTTTCAGGCAATGAATGGTCAGTATCTTTGCAACCGGCAAATCACTGTATCATATGCTTATAAGAAAGACACGAAAGGGGAGCGCCATGGTACACCAGCAGGTTGGTTTTTACATCGCTTTATCTCTCCCCACAGATGGTTTTTCCTTTTGTTGAGAAACAGAGGTCTAAGGTTTATAATTTTGGTCAACAAGTTCTGCTCTAATAATGATCTGTTTATGTAATGCAGAGAGAGTGTTGGCAGCTAGCAATCCCAATATCCAGAAAAGCAGGCCTCACACTATGTTCGCTAGCGGACCCCCTTCGTTGACAAATGTTGTTCAAGCAAATGGGCACATCGTTGCACCTGTACCTCCTCCAAGGCCGTTCATCAATGGCACTCTTCCTCCTCCGCCGATGCCAGTCATGCGGCCCCTACCACATGTCAACATGTACCCCCAGGTGATGGCGCCTCCACCTTGGCAAGGTCAGCCACCACAACAAGGTCAGCAGTACTTGCCACCACCTCAGATGCCACAGATGCAGCAGCAATTCCAAAGGATGCCTCCACCTCCTCAGCAAATCGGGATGATGAATGCTCAGAATGTGTGGAGACCACCCCCACCTCCTCAGATGGGCGGAGATCCTAATGCCATGCAACATATGAGAATGCCTCCACCACCTCCACCCCAGTGAAGTATCATGATCGTGTAATGTGTCATTTTAATTTAAGGAGCGTGTGCTTTTGCTGGTTATCAGAAAGAGGATTTAGATTAATGGCTTTACATAAATAACAAATTCCGAGTACTTAAATGATGTCTTGGATTTGAATGAAAAGTAGCTTGTTTGTGTTTTTTCGCTCTGGTTAGTTAAATGGTTACTTCTTCACTTGTCTGCTTATTTACCACATTGAGATCTAATCTTGCAATTATAAGAACAAGGATTTATGTTATTCAATGCTAAGATTTAGTTCGTATGTTTCTGTAATGGTGCAAAAGATTACAGGCAAAGCATCTCCAATTGCGAGTAAAACTAAATCCCTACTGTATATCACACATTAGAACGTGATTTGATTCCCAGGCTCAGAGCACTATATTTAATACTAGTAGTATGTAAACATAAGTATATGCAATAAACACAAGTGTATGCATCTGCTTATTCATAGCCAAAGGTTGCTCCTAAATCAGACGGCTCAAGAGCCACAATTTACTGACAGTCATTTTAGCTGGGCAAAATCTATGAAGCAGCATTCTAGAACAATCACAGGTAGAAATTCATTGAACTCTCAGCACGCAAAGTCGGAAGCCTAGATGGCTCAGCCAAGTTCATAGTCGCAGATACCTGCCAAGTGGGAAAAAGAAGAACGAAATTAGAATCACAGCATTTGATAGCGTGATAGCGGCAAGCTTCACATAAAACAAACAACATCAACAAACAGCAAAATGTCACAAGGAAAACACTCAGATTGCAAGGCATAAATTTAACCCAGGAAGGAGATTCGGAGATTTGATATTTTTATATGCACCCTACTCAAACCTAGTCAATATACGCCTATCTCCCAACTGAAAGCAGAACAGGTAATAAGCTCATCATTTGAGCAAAACACCATTTCATCGATGTCATGATAGATTTCATATCATAGAAACTTACTACTACTATCAAGACTGGCCAATCCAATGAACATCACATCACTAACACTAAAACCAAGGTGATACACGATGGAATTAGTGTCCCTAGAGAATAACAAATGAAAGTACCTGTTAACTCATTCATCATCATTTCAAGTAGCAGCTACATAATATCAAAACTCCAAACAAAGATAGGAATAGGAATAACTAATCAAACAAACCAACAAATAAGACAGTATTACCAGCAGAAATAGCAAAAAAATAAGAATTGTAGAAAAAATTAAAACCGGATGAAAAATCTACCTTAAAGCCCTTATTCCATGGCATTATCCCATTCAAATCAAATCCCAATTCGTTGGTGGAGCTCTGATAGGAGGTTCTCACCACAGCATCAGAAACCCTCCTGGAAACAGCAAAATCCCAAGCATTGCTACCAAAATCATAGCTAGGCTCCACCGTAGTCAACCCATCAACGCTATAACTGTATTTCACCTTAACGTTCCCCGAATCCAAACTGTAATTCGCGGACAATTTGTTAGCCGGGTCAATCACCAGGGTTCCGTCCAGCGCCGTCCGATTCTCCGTCTTACAAAACGTGTAGGTGAAGTGCAGCGGCCTCTCCGCAACCCTCACCGTGTTCATGAATTGAAACTTCACATCCTTCTTCGGTACGTTGTAGTCGATGGCAAAGGCGGCGGGCTTCACGAGGGAGAGCGACAGGTCTTTGAAGGAAGGGCCGTCGGAGAAGGAGCCGTCGGCGACGGAAGCTCTGAGATTAACGTCGCCGCCGTCGAGGATTACGGTGCCGACGGAGCATGCGACGCCGTCATCGTAGTGCCCGGTAACAGAACCCCTAATCATTTGAGGTTTGGGTGGAGTGGAGCAGAGGTTTATGCGGCGGAGGGAACACAGACAATGGGGGTTTTTCGGTTTTGAATTTTTTTGTTTTGTATCCAGAAAAATAAGGGTGTGTTTGGTTGGACAAGTTTTTGCAAAACTTGGACTATCCAAGTCCAATTTTGTAAAATCTTGTTTGGTTCACCAAGTTTTCCAAAATCCAAACTTGCAAAATTCTAAAAACCAATCAAAGATTTTATTCTATACTCACAAAATCAATCTTACCAAACAAGAATTTTGCAAAACCAGACTTTCAAAATCCCAAACAAAAACTCAAACTCTCAAAAACCCAAAACAAAATCCAGACTCTCAAAAACCTTACGAATCAAACACACCCCAAGTTTCTTCGCCAATGTTTTTGTAATTTTTGTGTGTGTGGGCAATTGGGTCTAATTCAGTCCAAAGTAAAATGTAAGAGGATCTCCAATTTCTAAAAATTCCCATCACATAAAATAGTTAAGGAGGACAATTTAACTAATCCCATGAGGTATTAAGGTCCTGTCCAGCAGTCCAGGTGCAACCATGAGGCCTATTTAGTTGAATTGAAATTGAATTAATTATTGCTTATGGTTGAAATTAAATTAATTTGTTTTTGTTTGAACAGAATTGAATTGTTTAGCAGGGTGATGGTGTTCGGGTGGTTGGAGGAGAGGTGGCGGCCGGAAGTGGTGATAACCGGAGTAGTGCTGGCGGCACCGTGGCAGAAATAATAGTGATGATAAGAGATCCTGAGTAGATTGAGTAGTGGTGGTGTTGGGGTGACCGAACTAGTGGTGGTGTTAGAGTGTTCAGAATAATGGTTGTAGTCGGAGTCATGGTTGTGCTTGAAATAGTAGTGGCATTGGGGTGGCGAGAGTAGTGGTGGTGGTGGCCGAAATAGTAGTGGTGTTAGGGTGGTTGGAATCTTGGTGGTGATCAGAGTGTTTGTCGAAGTAATGGTAGTGTTGGGTGGCCGGAGTAGTAATAGTGAGGTGGTGGTGGTCGAAGTAATATTTGTGTTAGGGTGGCTGGAGTGGTAGCAATTAAGGGTGTTCAAAAAGTAAAAGTGTTTGAAAGACCAACTTTCTTAAATGCTATGGAACTACAACTATGTATTTTAATTTAAATGATACATTTTTGGGTCAAAACATCGATCATTTTAAGTAAACATATAGTAAAACATGTTTTAATACAAAAGTCAAGAAATTTCATTTAAAATTTTAAAATTTGGAAGTAACACAAAATATATAGTTCAAATTCAAATGTACACTGTATAAGTTAAAACGTATAAAGATTTTAATGGAAAGTCAGTAAAGTTGAGAGTTTATGAGATCTTCTTGTTCAAAAATGGGGTATTCGTACATGCAGGTGGTTGAAAACCCAGTCCGTGACAGTCCCGAAATAATCGGGTACCCCAATTACGCCAGTGTCATGTGGGATGTGATTGTGCGCATGTGTTGAAGAAGTAGCCATATCAAAGCTGAAGACTAAATGGTTGGAGAGATGGACTGGAAACCAAAGAGTTTGAGTCTAATTAGGATTAATTAGTATTTAATTTTAGAAATATCAGTATTAAAAGATAAAATTATGATTAGATAAATAAATACATACTATATCGAGTATCCGGGTGCCCGGAAAATGACATTTATGTGACCCGGGTACCCGTCCCTAAAATATAAGAAAGTATCCGGTCATTTTATGACGGATCGATGGGTCAACGAGTTGGGTAGCTCGGGTCGGGCATTTCTGAACACCCCTAGTGGCTCAATTGAATTGAAACAAATTGTTTATTATTTAGATTGAATTGAATTATTTACCGTTGAAATTAAACTAAATCGAAAAAATTGAACTGGACAAGGTCGTGCCTTACATTTGACAGTAAATTGAAATAATCAACGACAATACATTTGACACTTGAGAGTGAGAATTCACATCACATATGAATATGCAATTGATTATTCATTTAGTCAAACTTACTTAATTTTGATCTTAAAATTGAATTGGTACATAATATTTAATAATGTATATATGATCTTGTTGGATTCATAATACTGTATGTGTTCAAAATATCATTTTTTATAACTTGTATCTTAATCTATGTAGAGATATTGATCCTCAAACTTTCCAGAGTTAACTGACAAAATTCAAAATGTGCAAATTCAGCGAGAATGGATGGAGTAGGGCAATCATCGTTTCCTTGTATTCTTCTTTTATTGGGAGACGAGGAAGTAGTTGTTAACTAATTTTTATTAGTCATAAATAAGTTATCCTTAATTACCGTTGAAAATGCATTGTAGGTGAAGAAGTTAATTACGATTGGTACGCTTTTTTTATGTACAAGTAATTATTGATAAAAGGGTATTTTAGGAATTTAACTGAACTATTTTCAAGAGAATTGAGAAGCTTGAATCTCATCCCAAAAAACAATCTAGACATAAATTTGGGGTGAGACTAAGCTTAAACCCAAAAAATCATGGAGGAGGTGGAGTGAATTATGTTATCCAGTCAATCAGAATGGTATTGGACTGAGGTCAATACATGCTATTGTCAAAGCATGTTCACTCAACCTATGGTGGAAATTCCTGTTGGGGGAAACCCTATGATCTCTATTTTATGGACACTACCTCCATCATATAGAACTCCCTCCAACTGGAAAAGAATCTCATCAATAACACCATTAGCTGAAAGCCTGACTAGAGTTATACATGGAAATGGCTCATGCAACTTCTTAGAATTCTAACTGGTCTAGTTATGATCCCATTTCTCTCATTTGCAATCCTGAATATACATGCATTCCTCCTGATTGCATTGTTAGTGAATTATGCAATAACAAGCCTTAGTTTCTGCAAAATATTTTTCATATGCTGCCTACCTCTCTTGTATCTTTCTTACAGAATGTTGAGTGAATACAAACAAGGAGGACATACTCATCTGGATTCTTGACCAAAAAGAAAATTTCTCCTTCAAAATTGCATATAAGGTTGTTGCACCAACAAGGGGTTTATCATTCTAAGGCCCTGTCAACTTGGGCTGACATTAACTGAACTGAGATTATTCCTGCTGAACTGAGATTATTCTTGCTAAACTGAGATTATTCTGGCTGAACTGAGATTATTCCAGCTGAACTGAGATTATTTCAGCTGAACTGAGATTATTCTGACTGAATTGAGATTATTCTAGCTGAACTGCGATTATTCCCGCTAAATTGACATTATTGTTACTAAAATTGTTTCTTGTGTTGAGTTGAATTAAAATTTTGTAAAATATAATAAAAGATGATATAAATCTTTTAAGAATTCATTATAATTTAATGATTACTTATTTTTATATCAAGAACTTATTTATATCTAAAGTAGGAATACTTTATGTTGTTGGTTGATATATTTATAACTTACACTCTTTAAACTTATGGAGTACTATGTATTTTCTTTAATAAAATAAATACAATAGTTTTTGTATAATTTTTTATCCATTATTTTAGTATTGGAAAACAATATTTTTCTATAGACATATAGTCGGGATATAGTTTTGAGTCATTAGACCTTAAAAAAATGTTTTTGTGCAGAAAGAAATTCTCAAAAGAAAATAAATGGAACGGCAAATTTAAAAGAAACTCACCGAATAGGGTTTTAGTAACACGCCGCATCCCTTCATAGTAGTGATGCAATTGATTTTAATTTATGAATATCCGATATGAATGAAGTAATAATATAACTCCATATTTTATGGATTTGGTTCCCTTACACAAATTAAGATAAGATGAAATAAAAACAAATCGATTATAAGTTTTAGTGCATCATGTTTGATAAATGATAAAATACGTCATTTTAAGAAAACTACGTTAAAAAATTGATATATTGAATAAAATTTAAGTGAGATTAATCTGGTTGAACTGAGATTATTCTAGCTGAACTGAGATTATTCCAGCTGAACTGAGATTATTCTAGCTGAGATAATTGTGAAATAAGCTGAAGTTGACAGGGAGCAAACTATGGAACCCTAGATTGCAGAAGAAAATAAGAATATTCATGTGGAAATTGGTGAACTCTTTCATCCCTTTCCCTAAGGTTTTTATGAGAATGGTTCTCAATCTGCCATCTAAATTCTATGCATGTGATAACTCTGATTATTTGGACCATTACTTTAATAGTTGTCCCTTAAGCTAACTCCTTCTGGTCTGATTTTGATATTATGATGGGGACTATTGCTATACAATTTGATAAGTTATGGGACATGATATCTTATTACCTCTCTTTCCAAGATAACACAAAGTTACATAGCATTATGTTCAAAATTACTCCATGCATTATATGTTGGTATGTTTGGAAAGCTAGATGTTAATATGTGTTTGAAAACTAACATTAATTTATTGAAAAAATCATTCAGAGATCATGTCTTCTTCACATTCTGTGCTAACCTAGTAGCTTCTAATGCTGATTTTGATATAGACATGTCTAGTTTGGGCTTTGTGCCAGCACATACAAGACCATCTCAACCTGTCATTAGAGTGATCACATGGCTCCCACTTATTAATGAACTCAAACTTAATGTTGATGCTTCATGGCACCAACTAATCAAGCAGGTTTAGCCATTATTATTAGAGACGGAGAGGGAAATCTCATTTCATCTCACTGTTACTTTGTTGATGCTATCTCACCTCTGCAAGCTGAAATAATAGCATTGCAGAAAGCCATCCTCTGGGATTCAAATACTGTTGTTTTCTGTGAAATTGAAATAGAGATTACCTTGGAGCTGTCAATGCAATTGCAGACCCTTACCATGCTCCCTGGGAGCTATATGACTTAGCTGACAGATGTAAACCTAGTCCAAATGTCAAAATCTCCCACATCTACATGCAGGGGAACCTTGTGGCTGATTGCCACGTTAAGTTTGCCTACAAAAGCCAATCCAATACAACACTGTTTCTGCATCAACTATCTAATGAGGCAAGAGTTTTACTATCTATTGATAGATTAGGTATGCCTTCTCTAAGACTAGCTCATGGAACGAGTACTACTTAATATGTGCTTACATGATCTCAGGTACATGATCCATCTTTTCTGGAAACCAGCACAATGTATGGCTGATTCAACAGAACTGCTTAGGCCTTTTGGAGTAGCAGATTCAGATTGTCATAGCCCTCTTCCAAAAACTTTCGGGTGTCGCTTTGTGTTTTTTCTTGTACAATTCACTAATAGGCTTCCTCAGTGCTTGGTGATGTTTTTTGCTAGTTTGTACATACATAGACTTACTCTTTTAGGGTTAGTCTATTCTTCGAAAGTTTTTGAGATTTTTTTTTTCATCTTCTGATGTATTTGAACTGGCCATTTATGGTCCTTTTAAGGGTTTGGGGAACCTAATAAAAACTACCTCCACCAATATGATGGTTTTTATTTAAAAAAAACATGGACTCACTTTTCAATCCCTCCTTCCATCCTCTAGACATTATTAAACTCTGTGAGTTGAACTGTATTAGAGAGCCCTACAATGTAGTGATTCATTATGAGGGGAATGTAATTTTTGGTCCTCCACTTGGGTAGGTTTGGGGACTATACATGATCATGTTTTTCAAAATGTCACTACCATCCCACTCACTTACTCTGTGGTTGAAATTGTTGCTGAAAATTAGTTATATTTGCCCCAATTTTCTGGTGATATTAATTATCAATTGTTTGAACATTTATAGAAAGCCAAGAGATATAAGCGCATAGAGGACAAATTGACATGGAAGACGTCTTTGAAAGGGAATTTCAATTTTAAATATGTTTATAAGACATATCCAATATCAAAGAGGTACATTTGGTTCCATGCCTAAGCTCTGGAACATTAAGGTGCCAAAGAAAATTACCTTCTTAATTTGAAGCCTATCTAACTCACTGCTACCTTATAACGATGTCCTTAGTTCCTATGGTTTTCATATAGCCTCTATGACTTTTAGATCAATTTGAAATATTGGAAAACAAGAAATAAACTCATCATTAAGGAGACACTAATCATTAAGGAGATAAAAGAAACCATGTACATCTCACTTTCTGCAAATCCAACTATCATTATCTTCAACACAGATAGAAAGACTAACTTTGCAGATTACATTCCCATGAACTATAAACCTCCCAAGTCTAAGTTGAACATTGTTTATTGGAGGAAACCATTGGTTTTAAGCTAAATTTGGATACAGTCTGGAACGACTTGAATGTGCATTATATGATACTTGGGGATGATCTAGGTGATAATATCGCTGCTAAATCCTTTTGAAATCATGCATTACCTCTTCAAGAAGCTGAAATTAAAGCCATCGGAGATGGTTTCGATATTGATTTTTTCTACGGGCAATTCAATTTCGTAACCGAATTTGGCTCTTTGAATGACATCTCTATGATTCCGAACTCCATTACATTGGAAAATTTCCAATTATGAGATGAAGGTTTAGAGTCAAGATGATTTTTACAGTCAGACAAGGAAATATAGTTGACGATTTAATTGCAAAATATGATTTGAATGATAGAATTTGCTCAGTCTTCAACTAATCACATCCAACCTTTGATGCTAAGGCAATTATGTTACTTGATAAAAATCAAATCCTCTATATCACATGTTATCCTTAACTATACAATTCACATTCTATACCTTGATACTGCTAATTTTCCTCTATTGTTGCAAGTGTGTATCACTTGATGTCTCTTTACACAACTAGTAGAGATGAATCACTGAAATATGAAATCTGACCTGACCTGATCAAGATCCGTAGGATGATTTTTCACTCATCTACACCACTCAATGGAAGCAGTTTTTATTGGTTCACTTTCCCCTGTCTACACACCGTCTTTGGTACCTTGGAATGGTGCTAAGCATTTTACTTAGTCTATTATATTTTTTTTTAATTCACAATATTATTGGTAAGTGTGTGATTAGAACTTGGAACCTCTCTACTATTAGAGGATGGATTTACCACTTGAACCAAGCGCATTTCACATACTTAGTCTATTCTTAAGATTGGTGCTGCCTTGTGCTTTGCTCCGACAATTTGCTAATAGGCTTTGAACTTTGGAAAGTAAAGACGTCCCTCATTACCTTTTGTATGGACATACTTAGCTCTATTTATTATTCGTTTGAAAAGCCTTATCATAATTGTTAGAGTTTGTGTTCTCAACTTGTAATCTAAGGCATTGTGATGTAAGAACTTGCCATTCTTGAGTTTTTGTCGATTCGGGAAACCAAGTTGATAAGTCCATGGTTTTCACCTATGGGCTTCGTTCGGACCCGGTTCAAGAGCCGAGATGTTTTGGGCTCGGTATACGTGGAAGCTGGGGTTACGGGTCCACCGACCTAGCCTAAATACCTTACATATGGTCCGAATTCAATACAAGGAATACATTTCCTTTAATTATGGGATTACAATTGTTATTACCATAAGAGTTATAATCACACTCGAAATACAAACCCTGCCAATCTAAGGATTAGGGTGATATAAATATAAAAGATTGGTAAACCTCTCGATCTATCTGACACACACTACACTTTATACTTATTGCTTCTCAAGGTTGTTTACTGACTTAAACATCGGAGTGTTTACCCCCGGCCACCTCAGGGTCTGCTTTGTAGATCAGTTCGTGAGCTCGGCGAGATCAACCTCAAGTCCTAGAGATCCATCAATTTGGCACGTCCGGTGGGACTTGCATGTCCCGTTGATCAATCAAGCCATGTCTAATCCCAATGAGAACCCTAGCAAGAGTCAGAAAATTGCTCTAAAGCCTCAACCGAGTACGGAAATACTGACACTAGGCCTCTCGCGAAATGCTAGGCCGTTCGAGCCACTTCCGCTCCTCCTCAAACCTCCACAATCAACACTCAAGGCATCCTTGCATCCCGAGCAGGTACCTCGAGGAATGACCTAATCCAAACCTTGGTGGAACCCTCCTCTGGGCCAACCGAGCGAGTTGTTATTCAGGAGAATTTAGCCTACTCCAATTCGCAGAACCAACAAGACGGCCAGTCGATCGACACCGAAGATGATGGGGGGAACCATTCAACCGTCACTTTACTATCGATCCAGAAGCTAGATGAATTATTAATATGGCTTATGCACAAGCCGTAGAGCTTATCAGGAATGCTAGCGTCGGATTGAGGTTCCTCGACCTAAGGTTGAATGATCAAGTACAAGGGAGTCGAGCTTCGATCCAGTCGGGTGTGGGAACCCAAGCCATGACTCAACCCCTTTTTGTGGGTCAAACCTGGAGCAAATCTTGGTTGAGTGGTCAGGCCTCTCATTCGGCGATCATTCAACAAGATTTAAGCCTGATAAACTCTCTTCAAGCTATGACTGGAAGCCAGCATGCCATCCCACCTCTAAGCTCTCAAGCTAAGGTCCATATGGCGCTCACTCGGCCAAGCATTCCTGACATAGGGATACCTACTTACGATCCCTCTATCCCTGCTCACTTACATGAAAACTTCCCTATTACGGGAGAAAATCTACCACCTGGTTAACCATATGGGACTGCACCTTTCTATGAAACAAACCCTGGTAGCATGAACCAGAGTAATTATCTACTCAAAAATGTTCCTTACATGGGACCAGGAAGTGCAGCAACTCCGGGACCATTTCAGGAGCGTAGTCAACGAACAACTTATGTTAGGGGTCTACCCCGGATCCAACAGTTCTTGGATCTAGGGACCCACCCAAACTCCCAACCACAGCTGCCGCATCAGCAGCAAGCAGGAACATATGACCGAAACCCCGGGAGAATAAGTGCGGGGGATCGCCACAGACAGCTTATACAGCATAACCAGAACTTGCTGATACAACAACAGAGGGTGCTTGAGCAGGCTCGAAGGCAACAAAACCCCCAAAGCTTACCAGCCTATGCATCGTCCTAGGTATCCCCAGATGATATACAAGACGAATGATCAAGAAGAAATCAATAGGGATCTGGACCGGCTACTCGGGCCCCAAGGAAAAGTAGCCCAATCCCTTTTCTCACAATGTACCGTGAGTCTCCCTCATGATAACACCAATAAAGTGCCAGACCATCTGCTGACCTATGATGGAAAAAATGATCCCCAAGAATTTCTAACAGTGTTCTTAAAGACCATGCTGTCTCGATACTTCCACTAGATCGAGATTTGTAAAATAGTCCCGAGCTACCTCAAAGGCAAGGCCAAGACAGGTTCAACAAGACTCCTTCAGAGAGATTGTTCTCATATTGGTGCTTTGGAATGTTTTTGCTTTCTGCTTTCTTCTAGAAAAAAAAAGTTTACTCGGTCAATGAGTGACCTATGCAACACCATCCAGCAAGTTGGCAAAACTATCGAGACATTTTACCATCGGCTGATGGATCTAGCAATGGAGTTTCATGATCGAAATGATTTCCTCATAATACATCAATTCCGGATGATCCTTATTGACGACGACTTAACAAGGAAATTGGTGACGAAGCAAACATACAACCCTCCAGCAGCTAGAACCGATTGTGGAAAAGTATGCCAAGTGTGAAAGTGGGGTCAAAAGGAAACAGGAGGTCGACCGTTACCGTAAGGGTAAGAGTTATGAGCCTAAGTTGAAAACGCCCAAGATAGAAAATTCTGAAGGCATCTCTAAGCCTAGCTTCGAGTCTTACACTCCCCCTCACGTGGTCGAGGATCAAAATACTGTCGATGCATCGACACCTTTTCAAAGACCTCACCGATGAAGGAGTCGGCAGAAAGACAGAAGTCCTCGAAATTCTGGAGATCGAGGACATGACACCGAAGACTGCTACCAACTAAAGAATGCGATTGAAAAGTTGATTCGTCAAGGTGCTGTGAAGGATGGAGTCTAACCGCCCTTCCCATAGTCGCATCAGAGCAAGCAGCTTCTAAAAAGAATGGAGGAAACGGTCACGACTCAAGAAACGTGAGAGGTAGAGATAACCCCCAAGATACTTCACCTTTGCTGCCTGCTGGATCAAATAGAGTTATAAACGGTGTACATGGTGTAACGGGAGAAGAATCCTCCCTCACAAAGCTAAAGGCCAGTGTTAGGGCCATTCCCGACATAAAGCCGCGAAACAAGAGACTTCGCCCAGAAGAAACTATCACTTTCTCCGAGAAAGACGCAGTTCCAAACCAAGTCCCTCATTCGGACCCCCTCGTTATTTCTGCTACCATCGATCATACATTGGTTAAGCGAGTCTTCGTTGACGACGGGATCGGTGTCGAAGTCAGTTTTTATATGACTGTTTCAAAAAATTAGGCCTAAGCTAGAATGACCTAAAGCCTACTTGTCCGATCTCGGGCTTTACCGGAAATCCCGAGGCACCATTGGGCGAGATAATGATGCATGTTCAAGTGGAAAATGGCCACCAAAGCCTAACTCTCAACTGTGCCTTTGTGGTGGTCGACTCCGTCACACCCTTCAACATCATACTTGGTCGACTTTGGATGTGCCGAGCTAAGGCCGACTGGTCCCCTTATCACCTCATCCTAAAGTTTCCTACAAGCCAGGGAGTGGCTACTATGCTAAGAGACCAAAGGGATGGCGAGGTCGCGTATGATTTCAGCAATTAAGGATGCACGGCGGAGTAAGAATGTATTTGTTATACACAGATGAGAATTATGTCGAACGCAAGACAATGGAGCCAGATTAATCTCGAACCATAGAGGTCGCTACTCTAAAACCCAAGGCTAGAGAAATGGAAGTGCTCTAACAATTCTATGATCGATGTATTCGTCATCCAAATTTTATGAACGAAGACCTAGTGATGACATTGAACCCACAAAGCAAAGAGGCAATGGAAGGGAAGCTAGTCCTGAAGCTCGAAGGTCCTTACCGGGTCCTAACATCCCTTTCAGGGGGATACTACCTCCTAGGGACTAAAAAAGGCAAGCTTTTTACCTTGAAGGTGGAAGGCGTTTCATCTTCGCAGATAACTTGGAGTATAAAAAATCAAGCATCTCGCTCCCCTCCGCACACAGAAGGGATCAAGTTTAAACATTTTTCTAAATAAAGCCACATGGCTAAGTTTTATTTTTTGCACCCAAGTATTATACCTGAGGACTTATTATGTTTTGGTTTAAACCGAGCCACGAGCTTGAAGAAACATTTACTTTCCATTTATACATACTCCTCTTTTATTGTTAAAGCATTCGATATTCCTCTAAATAAAGAGACATTGTACTTAACACAAGTAAAACTACGATTGCAACTCAAGAAAATATACTTGAAAAAGTATATGACTGATGATTATACATAATAAGTTGTTTGAACGACACGTTCGAATGTCAATCATGTTGAGTAAAAATAAAATTTTTACAAACGAGGGAAAATAAAATCTCGGGATACTATGCTTGAAAAAGTATATGGTTGATACTTATAAAAAATAACTTATTTGAGCGATAAAGTTTGAATGTCAATCATCTCTATGTAAAGAAAATGAGTTCTGCAACAGACTAAATATTATAAAAATGTGTTAGTACATCAAAAGGTTATTCTAGCTAAACACATCCGAGAAGCTTCCCCTCTTGATCCTCGGTCTCAAATCCTAGAAGTGGTTGAAGGAGACCGACCTCGAGTTTCTCTACTATTACCTCCTCGAGGGTTAGACTATGCTGCTTGCCTTGACCTGGGGATCAAAGAGGACTATCTTTTGCGTCTCAAAAGGGATGCCCCCCGAGCCTGGTCCCGAAATAGAGGGAGCAGAAAATACTCATTGGTTGGATAATTCTTGGATCTGCATGACACAAGTAGCACATTGCTCTTTGTAATATGTCAACTCTTCTTCTACACAAGATAACTTATGAGCGGTCTGAATTCCTTGATCCCTAAGTCGGATAATTCTCAAACCATTTTCTTCTACACAAGATAACCTACCGACTTCTCGTATTTTTATAGAAGAGTATTGTAGGCCCCCTCCATCTCTCCCATCTCGATTTGTAGGTCCTTGTATCTTAAGGCCTGTTGCAAGCTTCATATACTTCATTATATTGCTGAAACTCTCTGTCAGGACGGGTTTCTTTAAAATCAGCTGCTATGGTATCATACTCATACTAAAGCTTCTCCAGCTCACACTTAAGTTTATCCTCGATTCTTCAGTGGCTTTGACCTGAGTGAGATGCTCGCTCCTATCCTTCCTCATTTGATGAATTGCGACAGAGAGGGTCTCGTTCAGCTCAGAGGCGCGATCATACTCCTCGAAGTTATGATCCTTGCTAGACTTTAAAGTGCTACACTCCATTGAGAGGGCACGATGCCGGTATTGCTAGTAGAAAGAGTCCTCTTTCCACCAGTCTACTTCACGTGCTAATTCCTTGAAAGCGAGATTAACTTCAGGACGATAAAGATGGAGTTTGACTACAAATGGATTGATGGCAGAAGAATAAGTATTAGCCAAAACGACACGCTGAAAATGATGAAAATGAATCTTTAATACATGGAATGTTGAAAGCAAAAGCGTAAATTACAAAGACAAGCCTAAACGGCAAAACCCTAAGAACGGCTCTAGGGAATTACTTGACTAAGAGTGGCTGAAACGGGGACCTCTGACTCTTCCCCTTCAGCAGACGCCTCCTTTCCCCTTCAGAAGCCTCCTTCTTCTTCTCCTCGCTCGACTTGGGGGCTGAAAAATTTGGCCTTTCATTTTGAGCCTTGCCAGCCTCAGTGTAGGATGGGGATGTGGCTCTAGCCTCTAGAGACTCTGCAAGATAAGAAAAATCGGGGTACATAGATACGATCATCCCCTTGAGTCCTCGAAAATCACCATCGTTGTGGCAGGCCCCATTGTTCCTAATAGCTCCATCTTGAGCGCCCCGCGCTGGCGAGAATTAGTCCTCAACAAAGCCAACTCTTGCACCGCGGAAGGATGGGAGAAGTCCTGAGATAAGGCAGATCGCATATATGAGAGATAGTTACCCACAATTCATGAAGTTTGGAGCGATGAACCAGATTGCCATACTTGTCCCGAAGATCAACCATCTCGGGACAACAATCTCGGGACAGTAGACGCAAAAGTCTGTCTACAGTTTGAGCAGACAACGATGTTTCTCAGGGCAACAATACAAGCTTTGCTTCCGCCTCAGCTCTACCATCTTCTGATCTCCATCCTTAGATAAGACCCTCTCGCACCTCAAGTCTGTCTTAGCTATATTTTTGGCCTGCACCGCGGCCTCAAAATCACCCTTCAGCCGCAAGATCTCAGCTTCCAAGAGACTAGCTGCCAGAGTAGAGTCTTTGGGCTTGAAATCAGAAATTTGGGCTTTGAGCCTCACGTTCTCAACTTAAAGAGAGTCCTTCTTAACAACTATTTCTTCAAGAACCCGACAACGGGCATGTAGCTTGGAGGTTGAATGATACAGATGCATCAACCGAGCTGCGCCCGTTAAGGCCACTCCGGTCACATCTATTAACAGCTGCACAAAATTATCCTTTAGTCAGAGCATTTCCAATCAACATGAGTTCAGAATGAAGAGGAACATATTAAATTGAAGGAAGTGCTAACCTCAGTTATCCCGGGACATTCTTCAAAGTGTTCAGCTCCCCTGATCATCAAGTATGTCCTCTCGGGTTGCGCCAAGTAGCCCTCCAGCTATTTCAAGGGTCCGAGTTTAACCCTCCTCCTCTTTGGGATCATCAGATTTTCATCCTCGAACATGTAGGACCCTCGTTTAGTGGGGACTTTTTCTGCTCGTTCATCAGAGCTTTCTGCTCCCTTCGCATCTTTTTCTCCCCACGGAGTATAACGCCGCCTTGATGCTGTAAGAGTGAGTGTCACTGAGCGAGGATAAAGACATTCTTCAAAGTGTTCGGCTCCCCTGATCATCAAGTATGTCCTCTCGGGTTGCGCCAAGTAGCCCTCCAGCTATTTCAAGGGTCCGAGTTTAACCCTCCTCCTCTTTGGGATCATCATATTTTCATCCTCGAACATGTAGGACCCTCGTTTAGTGGACTTTTTCTGCTCGTTCATCAGAGCTTTCTGCTCCCTTCGCATCTTTTTCTCCCCACGGAGTATAACGCCGCCTTGATGCCATAAGAGTGAGTGTCACTGAGCGAGGATAAAGACATTCTTCAAAGTGTTCGGCTCCCCTGATCATCAAGTATGTCCTCTCGGGTTGCGCCAAGTAGCCCTCCAGCTATTTCAAGGGTCCGAGTTTAACCCTCCTCCTCTTTGGGATCATCATATTTTCATCCTCGAACATGTAGGACCCTCGTTTAGTGGACTTTTTCTGCTCGTTCGTCAGAGCTTTCTGCTCCCTTCGCATCTTTTTCTCCCCACGGAGTATAACGCCGCCTTGATGCCGTAAGAGTGAGTGTCACTGAGCGAGGATAAAGACACTGCTAAAGTGAAAGAAGAGTTAGACCTCGAAGAAAGAAAACATGTACACGAGATCTTGAAATGCATAGCAATGGTTACCCTCAATAAGGGTATATTCATCATCTGCTGCAAGTGAAGAGATCTACCTAGTTCTAGGGGCCCTAACTAGAGGGGCCACCTCCTCCTCCTCCTCTTCGAGAAGATCACACATTATAGGCTCGTTCGGGGGAATCTCGAGCTTCTGGGGGTGGATTCTCTAGGACCCCGTTTCCACCTCCTTAAGAGCTTTCGAGCATCTTCCATAAGTGCATGCTATTTTCCCCTCGAGGTCATCAAGACCTACCTAGGGATCAGGACATCCTCACGTTGAGACTTCCACTTCTCATTGGCTTTCTAGCTCGAGAAGCTCTCCTCGCTGCTTCAGGATCCATCCTGTCAAACAAAGCCACCTCATACCAGACCACTGGTGATACCCGGACTCAGGCCCAATACACAGGGAGATGAATCAGGCCCAAGTCCATAATAACATCAGCTACTGTAGACGCATCTGAGGACGGACCACAAAGATGGACCACCTGAGGAGAGCTAAGGAGTCTTATAAATAGTGCCCCTTGCACTATTCCAGGTAACTACACTCTATTGATTCTTCTAAGTCAATACCCTTTTTCTCTCTAAGGCCTATCTTTCATCATCACGCCGGAGATGCTACCCTCGGGTAACCCCGAGGTTTTGTTTTGCAGGCTCAGGTAGGCTGAGCATCCGGAGAGACCTCTTCAGGCCACCAAGCGGGCAGCATCAGTTGGCACGCCCGGTGGGACCTCGCTTCTTTGTCCAGTATATGTTCAGATGCCGCCCCGAGGTCGGCTACCACGGAGAGGAAGGGGAGCGTCCTCACCTAGAACCACACGGTCCGGGAGTAGGAGGACTGAACGGTCGAGGATGATGTGACGTTGCAACAGATGAGGGACCAAATGCACAAAGGAAAGGCACCTGCACATCCGTTGCTGGAAACTTCTGATGAAGAGGAGGTACCGGAAGAGCCTGGTCGTCAGGAAAAGGCGGAGGCCCAGGAAGAGCAGAACAGGAGGGAGTTTGCAGAAATGTAGGAGGAAGAGTACCGTCGTTGGGTAGCAGCAAAGCAGGGGCAGGCCCTGGAAGGCATCCGGATGTAGGAGGACCGTCCAACCCTCCGACCACAGGTAGTCATGTCACTCCACCCGTAAGTGGTCCGGCCGCCACTAGGCCGCCCATTGTCCCCGTCTCTTCGAGTGTTGGGCTCCCGGTTAGTCTAGGGGCCATAGGAACCGAGGCATTGCCACCGCTAGCAGCCAACATGGTCAGTCGGGGGCAGCCTGCGACTCTGGGGAAAGGAAACCCCAGACCCCCTCCGGAAGTTATCGATGTGGAGCGACTGGCAGGACGTACGGGCCAGCAGTACTTTCAAGATCCCAACTTCGGTCTAAGATATGGGGCTGAAGGTTGGCGATGAGCAATAGAAACCCCTGGGTACGGGCAGTTCCCAGGGTACGGGCAGGTTGGTTACCAAGGGTACCATCCCTATCCCCCAGCTTCGGTGGGTGCATACCACCCCTACCCTCCGGCCCCTTGGGGACACCACCCTGGAGGTCAGACTGGTTGGGTCCCGGGGGGCGGAATCCAGGGACCGGTATGGGTAGCAAATCAGGGGCCAGTCAGAGGGTATACTATGACCCCTACCACCCCGGTCGCTGGAATGTATGACGCGTACCCGGTGATTGTGGAAAGGCCACCGGGTGCCCCGGACTCGGTGGAGGAAATGTTGGACCGACTGATCGGGAGAAACGGCGGAAGGCCCACCCACCGTGGATTGGTTACATCAGTAGTTACCCTTGGCCTGTGGGAACTTGGGTCCCGGAGGGGGTGCCAGAGGAGTTCGTCCGAACATACCAAAATGTGATGGGGAAGCGGGATATCAGGGAAGAGCTCCAACGCAAGCTGGACAGATCGTACTTAAAGGGAAGATGCCTATCATGGTTTGAGTCTCAGCCCCCAGAGAGCTTTAGAAATTACTATGATTTCTCAAGGGCGTAATGCACCGATATCAGTCCAAGCGTAAGAAGTACCTACCCCTAGCGATGGTGGCTTTTAGTAGGCAGTGAGGGGATTTCACAGGAGGTATATGGATGATTCCATGAAGGTGGTGGATAGGGAAATGCAGGTGAAGGCCTTGATTGCAGGATTCATAGCAGGGTTGAGGGACGAAGTGCTCTAGGCGAAGTTGATGGAGAACATTCCTACCACCTTCCATCAATTGGATTTGGAAGTGGAGATGTACTACTCGCTGTTGGATGGAAGTAAGAAGAGAAAGGAGGAAGGGTATTTAGAAGACAGGGGAAGTAGGAAAGGAGATAAAGTGCGGGCGACCGAGCCCGCCAGGAGAGATGCAACCGTGGCACCGGCAAGACCCAGGGCTGACCCATTGAGGGCGGATACATTCACTCCCCTAACCAAGACCCGGGCAGAAATTCTCACCATCCACAGGAACCTATTCCAGGACCCAGCACCGATTGTGGGAAACCCGACGCCGGCTAACGCAGCCAAGTACTGCGCATTCCACAAGTCCAACGGTCACACGACGGAGGGATGCCGGAGCCTGAGGGTCGAGATTGAGAAGTTGATCGAGAGAGGCCAGCTCAAGGATTGCGTGACACTGGAACCCCCGCGTCAGGGTGCAGGGCCGGGCCAGCAAGTAGGACCGGGAGAAGGAGGAACTGGAGGAACAGGCCCCGGAACGACAACCAGAGAGCGCCAGCCGGAGTAGGAGGACAAGCAGGGGTCGCGGCGTTAATCATGGCGCTGGAGCCTGTGAACAGGGTACCTCCCAAGATGATTAACGTCATACATGGAGTGGTAGGGGAGGAACCTCAATCCCATGCCGCGGCGAAGGTAAGGAGCAGATACATCCCGGCTGGAGAGGACAGGGGGAAAAGGTTCCGGGTCACGATAATAATCAACTTTTCCGATGAATATCCGGTGCCCAACCAGATGCCTCATGCCGATCCGATGGTTGTCATGGTTGAAGTGCAAGGATTCACTGTTAAGAGGGTCTTCATGGACGATGGAAGCAGCGTTGAGATTATGTTTGTGAGTTTTTTCGACCAGCTGGGAATAGGACGCCATAATCTTCGGCCAAGCACGTCCCCCTGGTCGGGGTTTACCGGCCGAACTGAGTATTCCCTAGGGGTTATTCCCCTGACCGTCACAATAACAGACGATCAGGACAAGAACAAGAAAGCATTGGTCTTGTGTCATTTCACGGTGATAGACTTGCCCTCCCCATACAACATAATCATTGGTAGGCTTGAGCTCCGCATCCTGAAGATAGGAAGGCTTCAGAAGGGGCGGGAAGTCCTCATCATCTCCAGGAATGTCGGCACCGGAAAGAGGGGCAGACAGGAGCTCTCTGGGAAGGTGAACCAGATGAGTCGACCACGCCCTGACCTCTTATGCGGTCATGTCTTGCCCTTTAAGATGAGCCCAGAGCGCGGGCGCCAGGCCTTCCAAACCCCCCATCTGGAGGGTGTTCAGGGAATGAAGGTGCTGGGCCCCTGCAGACAGGTTGTACCAGCCATCCTTGTAGGTGTCGCGAACCGAAGGAGAGAGCCATCCCCTTATGACTATGTAGAGGTCGTGACACTGATGGAGGCTGGCGGACTTGCCGAGGGCTGTCAGGCAATGGTCCAAGGTTTGGCTGGCTAGAACCTTATCAAAGACCGCGCAGGTGAAGGCCTTCTTCTCGGAAGCCGAGGATGCTGTTGAGGCCCGGAGCTGGGCGACTTCCGCCTGAGAACGAGACAGCTCCTACCGGAGGTCGCAAGATATTTTCTTCTCCGCCTGAAGCTCGCCATCCAACCTGTTGGCTTGACGAAGGAAGGAGGAGGTCAGGAGAGACTTGAAGGCTGAGGATGCGACCAGCTCGGAGCTAAAGCCCTTCGCCTGTTAAGAAGAAAACACATTAGTAAAAAAAAAATCAATCAAAAAGAAAAAATAAAAAGATGGTTAAAGTACCAGCTCAGTCAGGCTTGGAGCCTGAGGAGGGGCGACCGAATGGGACTCGTCGGTGGCGTCGTCAGAGCGACGCCTCTTACGGCCCCCGGAGCCTGAATGAGAGGCCTCCTGAGACTTCTTTTTGATGGAAGAAGTCACTGGAGGTGGAAGAACGATAGGGGGCACGGTAACAGTGCCCGGACGTGGGGACCTGCTGAAGTGTCCGGAATGAACACTGGTGTTTGGAGAAATGTGGGTGTAAACCACTGCCTCACGGCCCAAGGAGTGGACAGTAAAGGGAGGAGGAAGAGGAAGAATTGAGGGACGAGGAGGAGGAGGGGAACCTCGATCCGGGTAAGGTCAATGGTAGTGGCCGGAGGAGGATGCCTGAGGTCAGAGAAGGCCACGGGAAGAGTTGGCTGGACATGAGCCTCCAGATCTATGATTAGGGCTCAGTAGAAGGGAGTTCACGGTCCTTGTCACCCTCGAAGAACTCGCCTTCGCCCTTCTTCTTCTTCGACTTCTCAGCTTGCTTGGCAAAGTACTTGTCACCAAACTTCTCAAGCTCCTTGTCACCCTCCTGGCCCTTTTTGCTCTTCCCCTAATCCTTCATATTCCGCACCATTTGGGAGCCACATGCACCCGGAGTTCCCATGGTGGAGGACTCCGTCGCATCCTCCCCGGCCTTCTTGGCCTTTTTCTTCTCAGGTATGGGGACTTTGAGGTCAGCAGCAACGGTGGGGACTGCACACAAAAAAAGAGAGAGAAGAAAAGAGTAAGTCAAGATCAGGCCAAGATGTGAAAAAAATGGAAGTAAACGGAGCAATACCTGCTACAGGCCAGCTGACGCTCCAACGACTCTTCTGGAAAACGACAGCGTGATAGATCTCCAGAGGGAAGAGATACACATCATTCGCAGAAATCCAGTACTGCTCCAGGTTAACAGGAGAAGCGGCAAGGAGCTGGTGGTCGGCCTGAACACGCTCCGGCATGAAGGCTTCTCGAGGCTCAGGGAGCCACGTCATCCTTCCAGCTTAGGAGGGGGTAGAGGTTGGGATCCACCTTGGTATACCCCTTCTCATTCCATGCCTGAACCGAGTCCCGTTTGCCCAGGATGAAATCATTGACCCCAGGACGGGACTGGATGGACAGGTCCCCAGGAGTGTTTTTCTTGCCAGCCTCAAAGGTGAAGTAGAAAGAATGGAACAGGTCCCAGTAAGGAGTCACCCCACACCTATGGCAGTTGATTAGGAAGCCCATCATCACCTCCACAACGTTGGGATGGAGGTGGGCCGGAGCTACCTTGTAGTGGCCTAGGAACCAGGAATAGATGGGAGGAAAAGGAAGGCTCAACCCAAATATAAAGTGGCATCGAGGGATGCACTGAACTGTTTGAGGGTTCTCATCCTGACCCAGAGGCGCCAAATTGGTTTCCACTAGTATAGGAACCCCCCATGCCCTTAACGATCCTCTGGGTCCATGCGTCCGATGTCAGGGTGCCGAGACGAGCGTCATCCGCAAGACAGGTAAGGCGGTTCTTTGAAGCGTTTGGAGTTGTACGTGGACGACATGGTGGTTAAAAGCGAGAGCCATCGGCAGTTCCTGGAGGACTTTAGGTAAATGTTTGGAGTCCTGAGGAGCGTGAACCTAAAGCTCAACCCGGTAAAGAGTGCAGTTGGGGTCGGAGCAGGTAAATTCTTGGGGTACATGGTGTCCAGCCGGGGGATACACGTCAATCCAGAAAAGGTGGAAGCTATCAACCGGATGACATCTCCAAAGAATGTGAAGGAGGTGCAACGGCTGACGGGTTCCTTAGCCGTCCTGAGTCGTTTCTTGTCTAAGGGCACTACTACAGAAATGACCTTTTACTTCTACTCCCGGGGACAATTAACTTCTCTAAGGTGGCATAGTGAAAAGAGGAGTAGTTGAAAGTATTTCTTTTACTTCGGCGAAGTGAAAACATTTTTAACCGATAACGGTATGCTTTCGGCTTGGATTTTAGTTATTAGAAGCTTGAGCCAAAATCATGTCGATCTCGATTCGATCACTGCTGCAAAAAATTAAAATGAACGCCGATCAAACCGATCTCGACACCTAGATTTCAAATCGATGTCAGAATGAAGAATAGTATACCGTCGTCAGCTCGGTCAACACTGTTTTCTCTTTGATAGATAGCCTTTGCATTCGGTTTGCTCTCGGGTACATTTTGGCGAACATGTATCGCCTTGTACATGTTGCATCTTTGATCACATCGACATCGGTTTGTGAAATTTAGTGTTATTTTCGATCAGTTATCGTCTTGCAAATTTACCATCTCTAACCACACCGATATCAGTTCGTGAAATTTGATGATATAATCGTTCGGTTATCGGCTTGCAAATTTAGCATGTCTCACCATACCGATATCAATTTGCAAATTTAGCATGTTTCACCATACCGATATCAGTTCGTGAAATTTGATGATATTTTCGACCAGTTATCGACCTGCGAGTTGCGCATCTCTGACCAAAGCGACATCGATTCGAAAATTTCATATTATTTGAGAATCAAGACCTTTATTCTTAGTAAATTCCCAAACCCAAATCATATGGAAATCAAACTGGAGTCGATTGTATTTCAATTCTAAAAAAATTTTCGAACAAGATCATGAATTATAAAATATGTATATTCAATAACTCTTTCTAAAATACAACATGAACAATTCAAGGATACTAAAAGTTTAAATTGTTTCTAAAGTCTACGAGTTACATTCAAGTGACTAAACAAAATCAAACTATACTTGAAATTCAAGAGTTTCAATCCCACTAAAAAATCTCACTCGCGGTAAAAATTGATGTCCAAAGCTAGCACTTCTATACTTGTATAACTTCTTGCACCTGTAATTAATTATACCAACCCCTTCACAATGTCAGAGTCTTGCTTTAACTCTCTCCCAATGATCAACTATTTAGAATTTAACTTTTACCTTTTGATGAGTATCGACGACAAATTCACGTAAAGACAAGAACAACAAAGAGAGGTCAGCAACATATATAAGTAGCTTCCCAAACTAATGCAAACATGCAACATACTTATAGGATTTCCGAATTTGTACTTCATAATCAATCTAATTAATCATACCTGAAACTGTGAGACCTTCTTTCAGTTACCAAATCAATTAAGAACCTAACATGAAACAAAAATAGACATCAAAACTTAAGTTTCATTCAAAAACATAAAAGTTCTAAGAGATTGCATTTAGTTCAAAACCAAAATTATCATGTAATAAACTTTCAATTCATGAATTAAATTATACAACAAATACAATATAACGTATTAGATATTCAAACATATGTAAATTAGGATTCAATCCACTATAAGATATTCAAGCAAGAAGTACCATTCTTTCCATGACCCTTAACCCATATTCCATGTCAACTCCATTAATTTTACTAACCGATTAAAGCAGCATTCACAACTTTATAACTGAAAGGCCACCATATTGAGTTGAATATGTTGAAAGATATGGAATATCAACGGATATTAAGAATAAAACCTGAGATTTCTACATGGAGGAGTAGGAGACTTGCGGCGGTGGCATCATCCAAACTTCAATTTTCCTCATCCCAATCCATCTTTTTGATATACCATGTCAAACTCCCAATCCAATTGATGGAGGGATTCGAGATCACCAACACGATTTATGACCGAATTGATTGAAGAATGTGGTGGAGATGATGTGTGGTGAGGCGGAGAAGATGATTTTGTCAAGATAGTTTCAAAAACAAGATTTGGCCGTATCTTTTGATTCACATATCGTATTTGATTTATTCTTGGTGCGTTAGAATCGTCTCATCGAGAGGATCATTTTGAACACAAGAATGCCATCATCGGAATAATATTTAAGAAGATACGGCCGGCGGCAGTCGTAACTTAGGGTTTAAACCCTAAGTCATTCATTGTGGTGGCAGAAGGGATTAGAGGAGGCAGAAGGACTGAGATACTGGGGAAGGGAGCACACGTGCAGTGGTATATGTTAAGAGAAACTAGAATTTATAATGAACAGTTGAGATTTATTAGTGAAATATGAACGGTTAAGATTAGGGAACAAAAAAATATTACTATGTTTAATTGTTCTCTTAACTTGTTTTAATTAGTGAAATATTATATTTACAATAAAATGTACATCCTATATTAGATGACAAAAAATTAGATACTTATGTATAATAAATAAATTCATCATACTGAACATTTTTTTTCATTTAAACTTAAAACTTATCTTTTTAATATATTATTGATAATAATAATAGTAATAATGATACTTTATAATAATAGTGATTAAAATTATTAGTTACTTAAAAACATTTAGAGAGTAGTTATAAAATAATGTCAAGTAAAAGTTTGAGCAATGATTAGCTATATATTAGTGTAAATAATAAAAAGAGTCAAGTAACACTCAACCTATTTTTAGTTAAATTAATTTATAAAAAGTAAGATAAGGTTAGAAATTTTAATTATTAGAAAATTATTAATAATACATTTATAATAAAACGTACGATATTATTAGAAAATTTAGTGTAATAAACCAAAAGGAGAAAACGTTTTATTAATCTAAAACCAAAAGTTTACTTGTTTTAGAATTTAATAATAATAGTAATTATGATTATAAGTAATTTAAATATATATATATATATATATATATATATATATATATATATAAGGAGAATAGGTGTATAAAACTCAACTAAAAGGTTAGTTTAGTTGTTATTAGTGTGTAATAGAGGGTCAAGTAACATTGACATTTTATTAGTTATACTCAAATTTATTAATTTATAAGAAGTCAAATAATGTTAGGATTTTTAATTAGTTATACTTAATTTAGTTGTCGTAGTAAGTAAAGTAAGATTTAATCTTTGGTTAGCTATATTTAGTTTTATAGATGATTAATACAGGTCGGCAATATATTTGTGAAACTCAATTTAGTTTCTAGTGCTTATATAACGTCTAATAAGTTTTGGTCTTTAATATAGTCAAATTAACTTATTATTAGAGTTTATTGAGTGTAGTAGGTTTCATATTTGATTAGAGTGTTTTTAGATTGTAAACTAAATTTATTAGTATCTCTTGAAAGTCGGGTATTAGTTAACATTTAATTAGTAAAGGTAAATTTAGGTAGAATTGAGTCTTTGCTGGGACAATGTCCTGGCATAAGATTATGATATGACCATTCTTTATTTCACATTTTTATAAGAGTAGCTAATGTGTTTATTTTGTTAAACTCTGATTATGGCACTTTAAATCATCATTTAAGTAAAGAAAATTACTTTGAAATATTGTAAATATATCTATATAATTACTTCAAGTGTTTGATTCATTTGTTCTATTTTACTGTCCTTTAATTTGTTTACTAGTTCCAAATATTTATCTAAATACTACAAATTAATGAACTAATGGTAGTTATTAGTGTTTATACATAATCAAGAAAGATTTTACCTTTAATTTAGTTAGACTCGTTCCATTTTTTAGTGTTTATAGAAGACTGCATAAGAGTTAACTTTTACTTAGTTAAAGACAATTTAGCCATAATCTGTAGAATGTAAAATAATTATAGTTACTATTTGATTAGTGTCTGCATGCAAGGTAAGAGTTAGATTTGATAAATTAAACTTTGTAAAGATAATTTAGACATTTTGATTATGTAAATTCAACATACTAATTAATTTTTATAGAGTTTTATTAAATGTTAGTAGTGTTCAAGAAAAATATTCAATTTTTTTTTTCACCGATGCCTCTTTAAATATATTGAAATTGATATATTCACAAATTTTCTAGTCCAAAATCTGATTAATCTTGCATGAAATTACATTTTATCAAATTAAGGGCCTGTTTGCCTGAGCTTTTATTTCTTACTAATTTAAACTGAATCGAATCGAACTGAACTGAAATGAATTAAACTGAACTGAAATGAAAATTAATGTATTGAAAAATAGATCGAGTGTATTTAAATTTACCTGAACTTTATCAAATTAGTTTTATGATGAACTGTACTAAACTGCAGTAAACCGAATTGAACTGAATTGAATTAAACTGAATGGAACTGACCAGAATTGAATTGCTCTACTTATAAGTCCAAGCAAGCAGGGCCTAAATATAAGAAAATTTTCAATTAATTAAGTCCACAGCAAGAGAGGGTAACACCCAACCCAAGTGATTAACAAATTTTCTCAAAATCAACTCATAAGTAAGCCCAAATTTTGTTGGCTAAGAAACCATATCCACTACTCCGAGACCCAACCGATTCCGGTATACGATTTCTAGTAACCTAAAACTGCAAGCGATCTTAGTTTAATATCGCCTATGATTTTATCAGATATTGTTTCGATATCGGTACATTTAAACTCAATCCGTTATCGAAATGACATCAATGAAATTGATATCTTCTCGCCTTATTTTCACTTTTTATTTAATACGATGTTTCAAGTCATCACTTGTCAGACATCGTTTCGATATCACGTTCGATATCGGTACCTTTAAACTCAAGCCGTAATTGAAATGACATCAATGAATTTAATATCTACTTGCCTTCTCTTCGCATTTTATTCAATACGACGTTTTGAGTCATCACTTATCATACATCGTTTCGATATCACGTTCGATATCAGTACATTTCAACTCAAACCGTTATCGGAATGGCATCAATGAAATTGATATTTTCTCGCCTTCTCTTCGCTTTTAATTCAATACGACGATTTGAGTCATCACTTATCAGACATCGTATCGATATCACGTTTGATATCGGTACATTTAAATTCAATCCATTATCGGAATGACATCAATAAAATTGATATTTTATCGCCTTCTCTTCGCTTTTAATTCGATATGACGATTCGAGTCATCACTTATCAGACATCGTATCGATATCACGTTTGATATCGGTACATTTAAATTCAATCCGTTATCGGAATGACATCAATAAAATTGATATTTTCTCGCCTTCTCTCCGCTTTTTATTCAATACGACATTTCAAGTCATCACTTATCAGACATCGTTTCGATATCACGCTCGATGTCGATACATTTAGACTTAAACCGTTATCGGAATGACATCAATGAAAGTGATATTTTCTCGCCTTCTCTTCGCATTTTATTCAATACGATGTTTCGAGTCATCACTTATCAGACATCATTTTGATATTGGTACATTTAAACTCAAACCGTTATCGGAATGACACAAATGAAATTGATATTTTATCGCCTTCTCTTCGCTTTTATTCAATATGACGTTTCAAGTCATCACTTATTAGACATCGTATCGATATCACGTTCAATAACGGTACATTTAAATTCAATTCATTATCGGAATGACATCAATGTAATTGATAGTTTCTCGCATTCTCTTCGCTTTTTGTTCAATATGACGTTTCAAGTCATCACTTATCATACATTGTTTCGATATCACATTCGATATCGGTACATTTAGACTCAAACCGTTATCGGAATGACATCAACAAAATTGATACTTTCTCGCCTTCTCTTCGTCTTTTATTCAATACGATGTTTCAAGTCATCACTTTTCAGACATCGTTTCGATATCACGTTCAATATCGGTACATTTAGACTCAAACCGTTATCGGAATGACATCAATGTAATCGATATTCTCTCGCTTTCTCTTCGCTTACCACAATATGATTTCATGTGCAGATATAGAGTCGAAAACGGTCCGATATATATATATATATATATGGTTTCGTTACATTTACGCTCAAACCGCTAATTTTATCATCATTCATTTACTTCGGTGCAAAGTAAAAAGTATACTTATTACTTCGATTTCATGAAATTGGAAGTAAAAGTTTTTTATTACTTCCATTTACATGAAAATCGAAGTAAAAAAAACTTTTTACTTCGATTTTTATTAAATCGGAGTAAAAAGGGAAAAGTAAAAAAGGCTTTTTTGTAGTAGTGGGGGGCGGAGAAGCAACTTCCGTTCTTTAACATACTAAGGAAGGCGAAAAAGTTTGAGTGGACTGAAAAATGTGAACAGATATTTCAGGAGATGAAGGAACACTTGAATAGGCTACCAATGCTATCCAAGCCTCAGGAGGGGGAAGTCTTGTACCTATACATGTCATCCTCATCAATGGCCATAAGCTCAGTCCTAGTCAGGGAAGTGGGCCGTCGACTGGATCCTGTCTACTTTGTGAGCCAGGCCCTCCAAGGTCCGGAAACGATACACACGTCTGGAACAACTAGTCCTGGCACTAGTATACGCCACAAAGAGATTACTGTCACACTTCCAGGCTCACCCTGTCATGGTCCTAACTAATCAGCCCCTGAAGCAAGTAATGTTAAAACCTGGAGCATCTGGTAGGATGATGAAGTGGGCGGTTGAACTGGGGGAGCATGAGATATCCTTCCAACCTAGAAAGGCCATAAAGGGTCAGGCTTTAGCAGATTTCCTGATGGAGATGGCGGAAGAGGAGGCCTTGGAGCCGAAGGCTGAAAGCACGAACAGAAGATTGAAACTGCACATTGATGGCTCTGCGCACGCCGGGGGGTGTGGAGTAGGCGTCCCGCTCACATCTCCGGAAGGGGAGGAGTACTAGTACGCACTGCATTTCGATTTCAAAACCACCAGCAATGTTGCATTTTGATTTCAAAACTACCAACAATGAGGCAGAATACGAAGCTCTGGTAGCGGGCCTCCGGCTGGCCCGAGAGCTGAGTGTGAGTTTGGTCAAAGCCTTCAGTGATTCCCAGATCGTGGTTCAACAGGTGAACGGGGAGTACGAGGCATAAGAGAGGAGCTTGCAGAGATACCTGGAGATGGTCCGCACCCTAGTCCAGCAGTTTGACGAGTTCAGCTTAGCACAGGTACCGAGAGAAGAGAATGGAAAAGTAGAAGCCCTTAGCAAGATGGCCTCGTCGAAACTTCGGCCGGTTGCAAAGGCTCCGCTACAAAGGGAGGTCCTGAGCAAACGCAGTTATGAGGAACAAGAAAGCATGATGGTCGGAGCAGTTGAAACTGAAGATTCATGGATGGAACCTATCCGGGCTTACCTCCGAACGGAGGAGGTGCCCGCCTACCGAGTGGCAGCAAGAAACATTAGGGTCAAAGCCCCGAAGTACGTGCTACAGGACGGGGTACTTTACAAAAGAAGATATCTACAACCCCTACTAAAGTGTGTCAAGAGGCCGGAGGGTCGCTACCTGATCAGAGAAGTGCATGAGGGAGCAAATGGAAGTCACTAGGGGGCCCGGACGGTTGCAAAGAAGGTCCTTCGGATGGGGTACTACTGGCCTACCTTGTTCCAGGACTCCCAGGATAGGGTCAAGTCATGCGTGCAATGCCAGAAGTTCGCCCGATGATACACGTCCCGCTGACGGAGCTGATTGGAATCAGCGGGGTATGGCCGTTTGCCAGGTGGGGGATAGATCTGGTTGGTCCATTCCCGACTACCCCTGGGGGGCTGAAGTACCTGATAGTAGCTATTGACTATTTCACAAAGTGGGTGGAAGCGGAGCCCTTAGCTAACATCCGGGGTGCCACGTGTGTGAAGTTTTGCTGGCGGAACATCATGTGCTGATTCGGGATCTCGAAGGCCATAGTGGTAGATAATGGAGCGTAATTTGAAAACGATCTGTTTAAGTCCTGGTGCGCCAAGTATGGAATCACGCAGAAGCTTACTTCGATATACCACCCTCAGGCGAAAGGACAGTGGAGGTCACGAACCGGACGATTGTTAACGGCATAAAGACAAGGTTGCAGGGAGCAAGGGGTAACTGGGTGCACGAGTTGCCGAGCGTGCTATGGGCTCACCGGACGACGGAGAGTTCAACGTCTGGAGAGTCCCCCTACAGCCTGACCTATGGTTCGGAGGTAGTCATACCGACGGAGATAGGGGTTCTGAGCCTCCGAGTGTCGGTCCTAAGAGCAGAACAAGAAGATGAAGAGCAATGCAGGACAGAGCTGTATTTGCTCGAAGAAAAAAGGGAAAGAGCTGCAATCCATGAAGCCATCGTTAAGGAAAGGGTAAAGAAGTATCATGACTGGAGGTCAGGAAAGAAAAATTCAAGGTGGAAGATAAGGTGATGCGGCGAAATGACAAGAGCTGCCAATAGCAGGAAGGCAAGCTGGCGCCTAACTGGGAGGGTCCTTGCAAGGTTGTGAAGGCTCACCCCGGAGGTAGTTACGTCTTGGAGGATGATAAGGGCAAAGGAGTTCCTAGGAGATGGAATGTGGCCAATCTCAGGAGATTCTACGGATAGCCTCTAGCACTCGATGCCTAGGTAGGAGCATATAACCTCTGGCACCCGTTGCCTAGATAGATAGCCTCTGGCACTTGATGCCTAGGTAGGAGTAGAGAACCTCTGGTACTTGTTTCCTAGGAAGAAAGCCTCTAGCACGTGTTGCCTAGTAGCACCCGATGTCTAGGTAAAAGGCTTCGGGCACCAGAAGCTCATGGAAAAGAAGGGATCCTTTGGCAGGATGTGCCTAGGAATTTTGGTTGTGAAAAGAGAAAGATTGAATGAAAGAAAAAATTTTGGTTGTAAAATTTCCAACAATTTATTGTTCACAAATTTTCAAACCATTACACAGGAAACTATGTTATTACAAAAAAAAAAGGAAGTACAATCTATTTCCGAACACCAGAGGTAGACGCCTCACCAGGAGGCATCCCCCAGATCTCACGACAGCTCCGCTGAAGGGCCTGTTCCAGCATGGCTTGCTCCTCGGCCAGATTCAAAGGAACGTCCTGATGATCAGGATCCGGGAGAAACGCTTCTGTAGTCGGAGGGAGATTTGAAGGAGGCTCTTGATCACCCCCAGGCTCAACGGATGTAGTGCCCTGATGCTGGGAAGGAGATCCTATCCGAACTGGACCCTGACGTCTATTGCCCCTCCCTTGGGACGCTGTGAGAGTGTGAGCAATCACCTTCTACTTGCCCTTGTAGTCATCTTGAGTCGGAGCAGAGGCCCCGGGGTTAGAAGATCTAGAGGCTCGGGTTTCCTGACGAGCGGATCTCCTTGAGCCGGGAGGTCGTGGAGCGCCGGGAGTAGGATACGCCCTTCGGAAGTGGGCAGCTTAGCCCTAAGTTTAGCCAGTCGGCGGGCGGAGGCTTCTTCATCCAACAGTTGCGGAGCGTGCTCATACCTCTCATAAGCTAAGTCCACATCCTCTCTGGGAGGGATCAAAGACAGATTAGGAGGGAGGACCTGACGAGACAATATGTTCTGCCTCCATCCCAATGCTTCTTGGTATGCTCTGGCCCATTGGGGATTATCAGCAGTCCGACCTATCCTCTCCATCCATGCTATGGTTTCATCCACAGCCTTAGGTACATCTTTGAGTAGATCAGGCGCAACCTGTCCTGTCTGAAGGCCAAACATGTGGTAAGAAAGTTTGAGGGTGACAAAACTCTCCTGGAGCGTCCGGTTCCGGAGAGTCAGGTTCTCATTCTCCTTCTCAGCATTGGCTACCCTACGGCGGAGCTGGATGGTGTTGGTCATGCGCATGCACTTGTTATAATACTTCCGGCAGTCGTGCCAAACCTCCTCCAGTTCTTTCTTGATCCTGATGTGGAAGTTGTGGTGCGACGCTTCCATCTCGCTTAGCACTTCGTCGAATTTCAGCACCTTTTCAATGTTAGAGAGGCTATCTTCCGGCAGTCAGAAAAGGAAGGGAGGTCCTCCTGCATCTGATGAAGAAAGGCCAGCAGAGACTCCGAGTCTGGAAACTCCGATAACCAAAGGCCGGCTTTGGTCAGGGTCTCCATAAAATTCGGGCACCGGACCTCAGACCGACTTGCAGAGGGGGCGAGAAGGGCGCTTTGTCCCTAACAGTAAGGAGGAACAATGAAGAAAATTAGGAAAATTGGAGCAAGACAAAAAGCAAAAGAAAGATCGATTGACAGAAAAAGAAAATTACTTGTTCATTGATAGTCACCTCAAAGGGCTATTACAGGAAAGAGCAAAAAAAAAGTGAAAACAAAGAAAGGAAGACTATCTAACTTGATTATCACCCCCATCTCCACCACCGTTGCTCTTAGAGGAACCCTCAGAAGACTCCTCCCCTGACGAAGTAGAGGATGACGTAATGGCAGGCTTGGGCTCCGCATCCAGAAGATAGGAAGGCTCCGTAACGGGAGGGAAGTCCTTAGCACGAAAGATCCCCGACCAATAGCCCGGCATGGCATAGTACTTGGAAAACTCATCATCCTCAGGGATGTCAGCGCCGGAAGGAGGGGCGGGCAGGAACTCTCCGAGAAGGCAAACCAGATCAGTCGACCACGCCCTAACCTCTTCTGTGGTCATGTCATGCTCTTTAAGATGAACCTAGAGCGCGGGCGCCAGGCCTTCCAAACCCCTCTTCTGGCCAGAATGGAAGGTGTTGGGCCCCTGCAGACGGGTTGTACCAGCCCTCCTTGTAGGTGTCGCGAACTGAAAGAGGGAGCCACCCCCTGATTACCATGTAGAGGTCGTGACACTGATGGAGGCTGGCGGACTTGCCGAGGGCTGTCAGGCGACGGACCAAGGTTTGGCTGGCTAGAACCTTATCAAAGACCGCGCAGGCGAAGACCTTCTTCTCAGAAGCCGGGATGTTTTTGAGGCCCGGAGCTTGGCGACTTCCGCCTGAGAACGAGCCAGCTCCTACCGGAGGTCGCAAGATATTTTCTTCTCCGCCTAAAGCTCGCCATCCAACCTGTTGGCTTGACGAAGGAAGGAGGAGGTCAGGAGAGACTGGAAGGCTGAGGATGCGACCAGCTTGGAGCTGAAGCCCTTCGCCTGTTAAGAAGAAAGCACATTAGTAAAAAAAAAATCAATCAAAAAGAAAAAAATAAAATGATGGTTAAATTACCAGCTCAGTCAGGCTTGGAGCCTGAGGAGGGGCGACCGAATGGGACTCGTCGGTGGCGTCGTCAGAGCGACGCCTCTTACGGCCCCCGGAGCCTGAATGAGAGGCCTCCCGAGACTTCCTTTTGATGGAAGAAGTCACTGGAGGCGGAGGAACGATGGGGGGCACGGTAACAGTGCCCGGACATGGGGACCTGCTGAAGTGGCCGGAATGACCACTGGTGTTTGGAGAAATGTGGGTGTAAACCACTGCCTCACAGCCCAAGGAGTGGATAGTAAAGGGAGGAGGAAGAGGAAGAATTGAGGGACGAGGAGGAGTAGGGGGAACCTCGATCCGGGTCAAGTCAATGGTAGTGGCCGGAGGAGGATGCCTGAGGTCAGAGGAGGCCACGGGAAGAGTTGGCTGGACAGGAGCCTCCAGATCTATGATTAGGGGCTTAGTAGAGGGGAGTTCACGGTCCTTGTCACCCTCGAAGAACTCGCCTTCACCCTTCTTCTTCTTCGACTTCTCAGCTTGCTTGGTGAAGTACTTGTCACCAAAATTCTCAAGCTCCTTGTCACCCTCCTGTCCCTTTTTGCTCTTCCCTTGATCCTTCTTATTCCGCGCCGTTTGGGAGCCACATGCAACCGGAGTTCCCATGGTGGAGGACTCCGTCGCATCCTCCCCGGTCTTCTTGGCCTTTTTCTTCTCAGGTATGGGGACTTTGAGGTCAGCAGCAGCGGTGGGGGCTGCACAAAAAAAAGAGAGAGAAGAAAAGAGTAAGTCAGGATCAGGCCAAGATGTAAAAAAAATGGAAGTAAACGGAGCAATACCTGCTACAGGCCAGCTGACGCTCCAACGACTCTTATGGAAAACGAGAGCGTGATAGATCTCCAGAGGGAAGAGATACACATCATTCGCAGAAATCCAGTACTGCTCCAGGTTAACAGGAGAAGCGGCAAGGAGCTGGTGGTCGGCCTGAACCCGCTCCGGCATGAAGGCCTCTCGAGGCTCAGGGAGCCACGTCATCCTTCCAGCTTAGGAGGGAGTAGAGGTTGGGATCCACCTTGGTATACCCCTTCTCAGTCCATGCCCGAACCGAGTCCCGTTTGCCCAGGATGAAATCATTGACCCCAGGACGGGACTGGATGGACAGGTCCCTGGGAGTCTTTTTCTTTCCAGCCTCGAAGGTGAAGTAGATAGAATGGAACAGGCCCCAGTAAGGAGTCACCCCACACCTATGGCAGTTGATCAGGAAGCCCATCATCACTGACACAACGTGTGGATGGAGGTGGGCCGGAGCTACCTTGTAGTGGCCTGAGAACCAGGAATAGATGGGAGGAAAAGGAAGGCTCAACCCAAACATAAAGTGGCATCGAGGGATGCACTAAACAGTCTGAGGGTTCTCATCCTGACCAAGAGGCGCCAAATTGGCATCTGCTGGTAGAGGAACCCCCATGCCTTTAACGATCCTCTGGGTCCATGCGTCCGGCGTCAGGGTGCCGAGACGAACGGGTAAGGTGGTTCTTTGTCATGACTGGAACATTTCTCGGCATAAGAGACCCATACATCATTCATTCTGCATTTGTGGGGAAGGCAAAAGTGGGGAAGAAACGAGAAGCCATGACCACATGGCGGACGCATTATTCAAGGTAGAGGTCAGGACGGGAATAGGGAAGGTCGCACTTGCCCCCTGAGCCGCTCGGCACAAGCTCAGTAAGCAGGCCCGACTTCCGGGAGGCTAGTGGTGATACCTGGACCCAGGCCCAATACATAGGGAGATGAATCAGGCCCCAAGTCCATAATGACATCAGCTACTGTGGACGCATCTGGGGACGGACCACAAAGATAGACCACCTGAAAGGAGTCTTATAAATATTGCCCCTTGCACTATTCCAGGTAACTACACTCTATTGATTCTTCTAAGTCAATACCTTTTTCTCTCCAAGGCCTATCTTTCATCATCACGCCGGAGGTGCTACCCTCGGGTACCCCCGAGGTGTTGTTTTGCAGGCTCAGGTAGGCCGAGCATCCGGAGAGAACTCTTCAGGCCACCAGGCGGGCATCATCAACCACATCATAGCCATCCTCAGGTTGTTCGATACTTAGCCTTTAGATAGTTACAATTCTCGGGAGTTCTATTTTGGATTCTCTCCAAGTGCCTATAGGTCTCAATGGGTCACAACCCACCTTACTGATAGTTTCTGGTAACCTATTGCTGGTTCTGGAACTTGATGCCTTGCTTAATCAGCTTGGGAAATTACGCCGATTAAGTGGGAGGGAACCTCGAACTCTATTTTCCTTTCATTTCTCACACATGAGTTCGAGTTGGGTACCTCATATTTTGCCCAATCGAAGGTTAACCAAACATCGAACCATCTCCCACTATTACTAGGAAATTTGAAGGGCTTTCCCTCCCGAGGTATCACTGTTACGGAGCCTTTGGTAAAAAACACCGTGTACAAGCTACAGAAAATATCTAAGCTCGGCTCTATACCCTCTCGGGTACACTAGGAGATCAAGACCATCATGACCATAATTACATCCAAGTGCAGCTACCCCAGATGCACATGATAATGGTGTAAAAACTTCGAGAATAGGGGAGGGATATGGAACGTGAGGCCCAGCTTATAAACCTCCCGAAGATCACCCCCTGCTCGGGATAACTAAAGCCCGAGTTGCTACCGCATCATCGGCATACATCAGGTCGCAATCCGGGGGATAGGAAAATTTGCAATCCTCGACGTATTCTCAGGCCTTTTCTCGACCCTTTCGCACCTCCGCTGAAACACTACTTGATCCTTCCATGGTGGCGGTAGCGCGTTCCTTCTTCTACGAGCCTTCTTACCCCGAGGAACCTTTGACTCGGGCTGCTCTTCCTCGGACCTCAGGGGAATTGCCTTCAAGGGCTTCGCGTCCATGATCACATGTGCCTGCAGTGAATCCCTAAGAAGTTCCATACTCTTGCCTCTCCTCTTGTGGCCTGGGATGTTAGGTATCTCTGCATGGTGTTTTTCGGTGGCGACAGCTGCCCGATAGCTATCAACTTTGATGGCGAGTTCTTCTATATTCTCATCATTTCTATTATTTTGCTTGGGGCTGGATTGCACTTTGTACTCGGAGCTTGAGTGAGTCATGATAATAGAGGGGATGAGTGGGAGGTGTGCATTATAGATAAAGGAATCGCAAGAGCAAGAATAAAAAAAACAGATATGATGAGTAATCGGAGAAGAGATTCGAATACTTATTGATCAAACATATGAGAATTCGGGGCTTCTGAATGAAAAGGCAGGATTTGTAGAAGTTGAAGAGTGTCTGCAAACTTGAAAAAGAGAATAAATTGGAAGTGAGAATGAAAGGAAAATATTTGAGGGATATAACCAAAATTAAACAGCATTTAAGTGGTAATTACCTTGATTCGTGTAACGATGCAAACAAGTGGAGGAGCGGGGACAAACCGCCCTCATCACCGACTAAACAGGCAACACGTGTTTCCAACTTTCAGTTTGGAGGAGGATTTAAACTCGCCGTCGACGTGTCCAGATTGAATGCGAACCAACTTGAAACTAGATATTTTAATCAGGTCAACCCGAGCGGTCAATTCGAGAGGATGCCTTGAGTTAACCCACCGAGATACACTCCCCGAGTTCGTTTCAGCTTTACCCCCAAGTAAAGGCCTCGAATAACTCCCCGAGATGAAATCTCGGATATCAAACATCTGCCTTGGGGCTACTAATAAGTCCATGATTCGCACTCGTGGGTTTCGCTCGGACCCGGTTCAATGGCCGAGAAGTTCTGGGCTCGGTAATGTGGAAGATGGGCTTACGGATCCACCGACCTAGCCTAAATACGGTTTACGTATATTCCGAATTAAATACAAGGAATGCACTTCATCTAATTATGGGATTATAAATGTTATTACTATAATAGTTATAATCATACTCGAAATACAAACCCTATCAATTTAAGGATTAGGGTGCTATAAATATAAAGGATTGGTAAAAATTTCTATCTATCTGACACACACTACTCTTTTATACTTCTCAATGGTGTTTACTGATTTAAGTATGAGATTGTTTTCCCCCGACCACCCCGGGGCTTGTTTTGCAGATCAGTTCGTGAGATCGGTCGAGATCAATTGTAAGTTCTAGATCACTGGTATAATTTCCACCTAAAGGTGGTTTAATATATTTTTTAAAACAAATTTAGGATTGACTATTCTTTTTCTACTATAAACTTCTTCTTCTTTTCTAATTATCATTTTTTTTAGCAATTAAGGGAAACAGATGTTAAAATTTGAAAATGACTAAATTAAACTCACATTTTTTCACCATCTATATATATATGTGACCAACAAAGGTGTCGACTTCAATACAATAACTCCAAACTGCATCAAAAGGCAAATCTGGTCAAAATGATGCATTTGTTATTACTCTGATATGAAAATTGATATATTCCAGTTATGATAATGTTAGAGTAATACATTGACGTGAAAAGCTTTGCATTCCCTTAAGTTATGAAAGATAGGAATGGCAAGAGCAAATGAGTATAATGGCATATTCAAATTTGTTCAGTTCTTATTGTTTCAATTCAGTATATTTTTGTTCAATATATTTTAATTTGATAAACTTTAACATAATTTGTAGTTATGCTATTGTCATTTTTTAGTTTAATTTAGTTCAGGCAAAACAAGTCGGGAGAGAAGGCTTTTACTCAAGTAACTAACATACTACATCTGTCTCAACCAAATTAACACAGTTGACTTTTCACACTATCCAACACACATCTTTGACCAACCGTATTTTTAATTATTAATATTATTAAAAAATAAAAATTTGATATTTGAATACATATTACGATTAATTTAACGATACCAAATATGATAATATTAATGATTCTAGATCTATTTAAATAAGCGGTCAACGTTTAAAAACAAATAGTATTAAAAAGTCAGAGTGCACATTAAACTGAGACGGAGGTAGTATGGCTTATGATCATGAAAATGTAGATATAAAAATAAAACTGCAATGAATGAATAGCTGTCAAAAAAAACAAATTTATTGTCCAGAGGACACCACAAAAGTGTAAGGGTAACACGAAAGGAGCAGTGTCCTATTCCCCATATATAGATGGGGTAAACCAAAAGTGAAAAGTAAAAATGTTACGATTCTGCCTGCAAAGATGAAGATGAAACCCAGAGCAAACTCCCCATTTTGTTGTTAATTTCGGGAAATGGGAGGATTAAAAAGCGACACCTGATGTGTGCAACACACTGCTACTATTTATGACTGTTTACCAGGGCTCCTCGACAAAGGTGTAAATCTCGGCCCAGTAAAAACAGACAGAAACACTGGATCCATGAGTAGTAAATGGCAGACCTTAAAAGGGTAAAAAAGTTGGCGTGGTTTGAGTAGGCAATACGGTACCAGAAGAGGGGCACGCCATTTTTGGGCACAATTTTTGGGATGCAGCGATTTCTCCTTCGTTCTTTGCTGTAAAGGTTCAGGCTTTGTTTTAAATGCTCTCTCGTGGAAAGATGGGGGATTGGGCCTTTTTTTATTCACCTGGCGCCAATTAATTGGAAACTGCAAACATTCATCCGCGGTCCCTTGTATTGTTCTTTGGGTTTTAAGGTGCTCCATTATGCTTCTGGCTAACCAGGGCTACCATTTTAGGTTTTTGCTGCTTAAACATCTATCTGTGTTCATCTTGTAGCCACAGGTTTGGCTCGTCCCGGTCACCAATGTTACAGAATTGGAATCTTAAGATGGAGGATTTTAAAAAATAACTTCTTTTTATTTTTGAAAATGCATAACGTCCTCAATCTTTTTATATTTTTAGAATCGACGTGCCTCTACAAGAAACAATTATGGATCAGAATATCGTCGAGAAATACCAACACGTTTTCTTCTCGTGTATTGGTCTAACTAAGCAACACAATCAAGAATTCAAAGTGTTATTGGTAATTTTGAATAACAGACTTCTGAACATTCTATTCGACCACTCTAACCCCGACTTTTGTTTAGTAATTTAGATCACATATTTCGTATTTTAGTTAAGTTTAATATAATTATTTCTAAATCATGTGAAACTAAATTTGTAAAGCTTAAATTATTTAGAATTGAACTGAACTCATGCAACATGTTAGAAATTGTTATTTTACTTTTGCGTAAAATACTATGTGTACCCCTGATTAATTAATTTTGTGCTCAGGTACCCTTGAATTTTGAGAAAATGCTTGTGTACCATTTGATTGAAATTTGACTTTCTAATTCATAACTCTAAAACGTTCAAAAACAATCCGATTGAATATTTTTTATATTCGAATGATATGATAATATTGAACCCGAATATTTTTGGATGTTTTAAAGATTTGAATCAAGTAGTCAATTTCAGTCAAGGGATACGCACACTTTCTCAAAATTTAAGGACACAAGAGAACACATATAACTATTCAGAAAAACTACTCAAAAATACGCGAACACTTTATTCTTACTTTTATTTAGGGAGCATGATGCGTGACCAATCCACTAACAACAAAACGCGTCAAAAAGAATTAGCTCAGCCAAACCTTGATAATTACCATGTGCTATGAAATCATATGGTTCATGGAGCCTGCAATCCCCTTAAAATCATCACTCTAAAACTTCCACTATCTACAAATCATTCGCTTCATTTTTCTCGATCCTTTATTTTTTAGTTAACTTCCCAACAAACAGTGATAGAATTTCCAGTCAATCGAAAGGTACACGAATTAGGCCCACGTACATTTATTGTTACTGCATTCTAGCATCACATAATCATTCATGACTCGTGATAAAGTTCATAAACATGACAATATTTTTCACCGAATCGCCAGAAAACATAACCACAAAAGTTAAAAATCAAGAGCTAAACCGATGATTAGAGAGCTAATCTAATTAATTTAGTTAAATGGCTGATCACTAGCTAGCAGAAAACATGGCCTCCCAAATCTCAACAAAAGCTTGCACGATATGCTTGTGATGATCCTGGCAATTCAGCGACAAAAAGCACTGCAACAGCTGCTGCAAATCACTCTCTTCAAACATCTGCTTCTCCAATATCATCTCCACCATTGATCTCTTGAAATCATCGTACGGATCATCGCTCTTCTTCACCACCGCGAAGCTATCCTTCACCTTCCCTTCGACGGAAAACGGTAGCAGCTTCTTGAACGCCGACAGTCTCGCCGGCGACTCGTTTTCCGACACTGACGACGGCCTGTACAGCACGGGATCCGATGCATTGACGTTTTCCTTTGACCTTTTCTTCCCTTTCTTGCGGCGGCGCTGCGGTGGTTTCTCTCTGATTGTCTCCAGCTGGGGGACATACTCCGACGAGGAGTCCGTCGAGAAGCTGATTAGGGTTTCAGTTTCCAAGCTTTCTCCATCGTCTTCGTGGCTGAAAAGCCCACTCTCCGAAGAGGTGCTCAGGCGGCCGTGCTTTGTTTTCCTTCGCCGGATTCTGGGTGGAGGCAGCGGCGGAAGGGCTGAGATGATGTCGTCATCGCCGGAATCTCCGCCGGAAGCAGAGGAGTTGTAGATTTTCCGGCGAGGCCTCTCACTTTCATCGTGAACCTTCGCCAGCACGTCCCATTTCTCGTCCTCTTGCCATTTCTCGTCGACGGCGGCAGAGCGGCGGTGCTGGGACTTTGACGAGAAGAAGACGGGATCGAGTGGAAGGGAAGCGCGGTCCTTGGAGCGACATGACTGGAACGTCGTGCTGATCATCTTGTAGAGGCGGAGCTTGAAGCTCTTGGCCATGGCGGAAAAGGTTTTAAAAAAAAGGTGAAATTTCAGGTGAAAAGAGTAAATGTGAACTGTTTGGAGTTGGGATGATGCAGTTTATATAGATGGAAATATGGAGCGTAATTAATGTCGGGGTTAGTAGGGAAACACGATTACGCGACTGTAAAAAAAGTTAACACGGTGTAATTAATTGATTATGTTGTTGTACAGTGTATTGGAGAAGGAAGGGTGGATAATGTGGACAAAATATAGGAAATGCAGAGAAAGTACGTAAGTCAGATATCTGGGAAATATATTTAGGTGGGGAAAATAGATTAGATAGGTAGGAATAGGAATAGGATGGATTTTGGTTTGGATTGAATCATCAATTCAATGTCAGCCCTATTCTGGGGCAGCTTTATGATCAAATAATCTTGTCCCTTGCTAAAATGGTTTCAATAGTTAAACTTGATCACGGATTGTTGAATGCATATTCAGGTTCATTTAGTTCATTTTCTTAAGTATATTTAACCATTAAAAACTTCACATTTATATATTGACAATGTCTAAAATTATTTCAACAAATATAGTATAATGTGAATCAAATCATATCTCATATCATATTATTATCACGTATATACAAAATAAAGTTTATGATTAAACATACTCTAAAACTTTGTGAAAATGTATGTAATTTAAACCGTAATAGAGGATGTATATTAGTTATATATTTCAATACATTTGTATTCATAATATAACTCAATTTAGATATAAATCCAATAAAAAATAATTTTGGGAGAATATGACCAATTTGTTTTTGATAATTAAACACTACTATTAATTAGGTATTGTCGCGCAGATTCCCACTTTTTGTGCAGAATTAATCGTGGCTCGATATGAGAAATTTCGGTAGCTCTTTGATATGGTAAAATTTGTACTAATCATTAAATTAGTACTTATGCTACAGAACTTAATTTGTAACTGGTATATATACAGGCCTAAATCCAACTGAATAGAGTGGTTTAGGCCCAACTGATCATAATTATATCAGAAATAGGCCAGGCCCAACTGAACACTCATATTGTAGAACAGTTACAGTGAACACTTGTCACTGGTAATGCAAAGCAGTTTACAACCAACTGAGTACGTGGTCTAGTGGAGCAAGGCATAACGCCACGAATTTAGGGCTCCACGACCCAAGAATGTCGGACACGACCTCAACGTTCTACCTCTATAAATAGAGGAGAGGGAAGAAGAAAGTGGTAAGCTCTCTAGTCTGAAAATAGACAGTACACTCATAACCCCTACTGACTTGAACGTCGGAGTTCCTATCCCCGGAAACTTCCGGGGACTTTTCTTGTAGGAAGCGTTCAACATCGGAACCTGGAAGACATCCGTAGTCAAGGAGAAGGGAGGTCCCACTTCAGTGGCGCCGTCTGTGGGGATCTTGTTTTTCATTGATTATGGTGGTTACCAGGAGTGGACGTAGCGGTAATCATACACAACAACAAACAACTAGGAATACTCCCAATCGTCATCATGCTATGAACGAACGGGAAGAAAATCCTAGGGAGAGTGAACGGGAAGATGGGGCTGAATCCTCCCCAGATGATCAGCAACGTAAGATAGCGTTTGAAGCCTTCCTTGAAACTCAGAAAGAGACCTTGTATGCATAATTTTTACAAGCAGTCGTGCCGAAAAATGATGAAAATAAAGGTGAATCACCAACTGTTGAATGGAAAAAGCACTAGTGGATGGACTTAGGTTTCTAGGCGGTTCATTCGTACCATTCACGGCATTTTGGAAATGCCGTAATGGGTTGTGCCGTAAAATGGCACTACTTCTGGGCGGTTAACAAAACGCCTTAAACATGCATGCTGCGCACGGCGGTTCAAAACGTCGTGTGCAGCGTTTAAAAAACGCCTTGTATACCTGTTACGAATTCGCCACCTCAGGTCGCCTGTGTCTGTAAATGTGAGTGATACGATATCGCCGCCAGTGATCGCCTGTTAAGGCGAACTCGCTTGTGTTGGTCGCTTGTTTCACAAGCGAACTCGCCACCAGACTCGCTAGGGTGAAGCAGGCGAGACCGCGGGCGTATTCGCCGGAATATATGGGAATATTAAATTTGAAAAAAGACTCAATGGTCATGGTGTTACGGTATCGTGTATCATCTCGCTTGTGGTCGAAAAAGAAAAGCGAGTTCGCCTTCTGGAGGTGGCGAAACTATAAAGCGAACTCGCCACCTGAAAATGTAGCCAGACCAGATGGGCACAAGCGGAGTGGGATACGACACCGCCAGAAGAGGCGAATATTAGGCAACGTCGTGCACATATTTGTTGTAGGGAATGTGGTTGGCGAATTCGCCTTTTGAATTCGTCTATGGAGGCGAATTTTGGAGGCGAAATCGTTTGAGGCACGCCAGGGGCAACAGAGTCTAGCAAGCGATTAGCCAGGCGACGTCGCTTCTGTGGGCGAATGTATAGGCGAAATCGTTTGAGGCACGCCAGGGGCAACAGAGTCTAGCAAGCGAGTAGCCAGGCGACGTCGCTTCTGTGGGCGAATGTATAGGCGAGGCCGTGTGTATGACCGCTTGTTATATTGTAGTAGAAGGCGTGCCAGGTAGCGATCTAGCTTCTGGATTCGACAAGAAGCGAATTCGTTTGCGTGCAAGACAGAATTGTGTAATTATTTGTTAAAATTGACCCGTTTCTTTCGAAACATGAATCGGGATACCCGACTCAACATAAACCTGTCAAATTCAAATCCAACGCCCCTATACTAATACTAAAGATGCATAACCTAAGCACTCAAGTGCGATACCAATGTCAAGCCCCTACCAAAAAGAGAGACAATACTTTTTCATGCCTTGGGGAGGTTAGGGACCTGTGGCCTTGCAATGGTAAACGCACGGTTGTGGACCAGATATTTAGCCATTTGGTCTCTTCCGTCGTTAAGTTCTTGCAAGGAGAAAGGAGTGATATCATCCTTGAATACCTATGATTGAAAATAACGCTTATTAGGAAATCTCGACGAATATAAATGAGATTAGACGCGTGTAGCGTACCTTTAGAAGATCTAGCATGTCTTTTTGAACACCATGCACCACCATCAAACCAAAGATCATTGTGTAATAGCCACATTCATAGTTCGATGATTGCTTCCTAGACTACAAAAGTGTTTAAAACATAAAACATTACTATACTTATGGTACTTTAAACGCAAATGTTGATTTTTGAAAGGACGGGATAGCATGAGCACAACATCTTACCCGAATGTTTATAAGGTGGAAGTCGAGGAGTGTTTTGTCGTTCACTTGAAGAATTGCATTATCAAGGAGATCGGCGAATGTTCGTGATGGAGGGCGGTGGAGTGGGTCTATCCAATATACTTGCTTTAAAGCGGGTATTATTGCAACAAAGCTCCAATGATCACTACAAATCACATGAAAGCATAATGGTCATAAAAAAAGAATGCAGTAGAGCAAATACAATATATTTAGCATGAGTAATAGAGCAAATTGTAAGGTATACCTCTCGAGATATGGTCCGATCCATATTTTCTTTGATTTGTCGGAGAGAGTAGAATTCAAGTAATCAAGTCTTTGCCTATTGCTCTCCATACTAGCTTGCAAATGCATTGGATGGAAAAATCCAATGAAATGCTTGCTCCGGTGATAGGCATGGTGATGCAAGAACCTGTGAATGTAGTAGACAATCATGACGAGGATGTAATCATATATGGTTTGATAATTGAGTATTCTCATGAAACACATACAAATGGCTTACATTTGATTGAGGCAAAGAATGGTGGCGGGAAGTTCATTGAAATTCCAGAAATATTCAAAATCCTCCCATGGTACGTGGATGTCCTTTGTCATGGTAAAGCACCTTTCATTTCCAAGAAAGGCATAGCATGCATTCTTGTCGTGCGAGGATATCAAATCATAAAAGACTCGGACGAAGGGTGGAAGGGCTTTCATAAACTCCACGAGCATGGGGTCTAATGTTTGTCTAGCTATAGGCAAGGCATGCACGGGTATTTGTGGATTTTGTGGAGTTTGTGGTTTCCTACGGGGTATGGAGGTGGATTTTTCATCAAGCACCAACCATTTTGGCCATAGAACAAGGAAACCTTTAGCCTCCCCAACTCTCACCATCGGTGACTCCTTCACAGGTAGCATTTGTTGTTCTATCAAAACATCGGTAATGCGAACACTAAAAAATCCTGCGGGGATGTCAACACGATTGTGTTTCACCGCACTTGGGTCGCATGTGCCATTGGCGACATGGAGTGGTTTTGATTTGGTACCTTGCGAAACATATAGCTTGCAAGGGGGGTTCTATCATAAATGAAAGCACAAGAGAAATCATCATCCAACTATTTTTAGAAAGAGATTAGAAACCAACGACGTTCTAAATTAGCAAAATTTGTACTAACCTTATCAACTTGAATGGAATGCGCCGCATTCAACTTGATGGGTGATGAAGGTGGAGTAGGAGGCACTAGTTCCTCCTCCATTTCCACATTCTCACCTTCATCCTCCACAATTTGAGGTGATGCTTGAGAACCCTTTGATGATGGTGGAAGATGTGGTTGTGTACCTCCTAACCTCTCGATGTGGGGATAGTTGGTGTGTTGTGCTATGTCTTTCATCACCTCCCTCAAATCCTTCATTTCCGCCTTTGTCGCCGCCACCTCGCTCAAAACTCGTTGTAGTTGTGATGGTTTAGGATTGCCCCAACCTTGCTTAATCCCAAAAACCTCTTCTTGTGTCGTGTAACCTCCAACACCTAATGCTCTTCCCGGGTGTTCCTTTTTCTTCCCAAGAGCAAAAGCCTCATTCAAGACATCCTTCTTCCCACACGGGATAAAGGTACCCTCCTCTTTTTGGCGCTCAAGAAGTTCCTATTATCAAATATGTTGTAGTAGGTGAAAGTGGTTGTGAAGAATATTTGAAAGCAACAACAAAAATAAATAAGACTACAATAGATAGTAAGATAATGTAAGATAGATAGACTAACCACCCTCTTTGCACATTTTTCGGCATCCTCCGAAGTGAACTTACCATCCGAGTCTCTAATTCGACCCAACACGAAGAGTTTTTGTCTAGTATAATCCTCGGCGTCCTTTTCCACTATGACATACCGAGCTTCCGCCTCGTCCATCCCCCCTAATACCAACTCCTTCACTAGTTCCTCCTTCTCCCTAAGCCCCTCCTTCTCACCTACACCCAAATACCCCGACCTACCACCGGTGTACGGCATTGTTATTGATTTTGCCGATGTGACCTTCTTGTCCCATTTCCCCTTTGCACAAGAAGATACCGTATCACATGTCATCATTAATGTAATAGATAAGAGGAGGTTATGTCACCGAAGTTATAGTTTGTGACTCACCGAAGTCTTATTTTCAAGCGATGCTTGCTTGAAGGGCTCCCACGCATCGGTTGTAATATGATTGTATCGGTCCCTTGGATCTTGACCTAGCCTCTTTCCCTTCTCATACAAGTAGTCTTTTCTTAGAGCATGCTTGTGCTCGCGAAAAGTTTTGGAGACGATGTTGAATGCCTTCTTTCTCACCACTTCCATGTCATTAGATTCTATTTCAAAAGGTCGCTACGCCAAAATATGTAGCATGTATTATGTCTATATATTATGAAGATGTATAATATTGAGTAGATAGATCATTGAAAGGTTAAATGTTACTTACTTGGCATTCTACCCAAACTTCCTCCTTCTTTTTTGATGGGACGGTTCTCCAATTATCCTCCGTTATCTCAATAAACGTTCTTCCAACTCGGCCACACCAACTTGACCATTTTGAACATTCTTTTTTTGGTCGGTTGCATACACCCTTAGCATTAAATCCTATGTGTGTTAGTTCTCCTCTTCTCATTCTTCTTTGTAGAACTCGACAATGTGAGCGGACTTGTAGGCCTTTCTTCGAGTTGCTACCTCGCTTCTTTGGTTGGGCACTTGAAGTGGTTGAAGTGGTCACCATTGCTATCTAAGGATGGATAGAAATAGAATCTTAACTAATTAGCACTATTATGACTAGGTAAAACAACAACAAAACCATGTTGAATGAGTTGTAGAAGTAAAATAACACAAGCATGACTAGTTAAAACAAGGAAAAAACAGATTTGTTGAATTGTATAACCAAAGTGAACCTAAGGTAGGCTAACATGTTAGAATGCCACATGAAAGTAACAAATAAAGGGAGCTATGGCTTCTAAATTTGATTTTAACATAGTCATGAAACACATATGTTATGGATAGGGACTAAGCATGGATAATGTCTACTCAAGCATGCCATTCAACCAATATATCTCAAAAAGTAACTAAATAAGATGTGCTTTGAATAATACTTCAAATTTGAGTCTCATACCTTAATTGTAGAAGAAGATATTAGTTGTTTGTTGCTCTTAGACACACAAAGTAGCGAGATTTGAAATATTCAACCAAAGTTGAAGGAGATTTTGGGGTTTTTGGTGGGTTACAAGCTTTATAGGGTTTAGTTCTTCACACAATATATATGTGCTAGATTTGAGGGTGAGTTTGTGGTTGGTTTTGATGAGATTTCACCAAGAAATGAGGCAAGAATGGATTTGGAATGCAAGGATTTGAGATGGAAGTTGAGGGGGGGATAAGGTGAGAGAGAAGGAGGGGTAGATGGGAATGAATGGTGAAAATGGTGAAGAGGTTAGCAAAATCCGGGATAAAAGATATATATAGTATGGTAAAGTTGGACAAAACATGCCTGAATAGTATATTTGGTCGGTTACTGTTTAACCAGGTTACGATACCGCAACCTGCATCGGCTAGAGGCGAATACCCCTTGCGGTATCGCTAGCTAGCAAGTTGATGAACCCATAATAATAATTTTCTGAATATTTGCTACTTTGTTATGCAATTAATATTAACATTGTGTGTTTCATGAGATGATGTATATTAAAATTTAATATGAAAACTTATAAATGAAATCAGATTTTATCTGCAGATAATATTACTTGAGTTGGTTGCAACGATGACGTCTGTTATGAAAGAGAATTGTTGTGACATGTTATATATAGTCCTATGAAGAGGTATCTGAAATTGTTAACTCTAATCCATATCCATGGTTATTGTAAAGCATTTGGCATAAACTGTTTAGATACGTATATGATGGGACTACGGGTTAATACCATTAGTTCGTTAACCAAATGTTACACTAGTGCAGACACGAGCAATAGGACTTTCTACATTAGCCACGTGTTGATCACCATCGAATATACATGTATTTGACAACTTCAGACTGAAAGTGTAGACATTTAGTTCTTCTGTAATGCATGTGGTATTACTCATAGTCTGGATGATGTTATACATACAGGCAACGTCGGTAAGTATAATCAGTTGCAAGTTTATAATATTATTAGGTTATACTATATTAGTTCAATCATCTAATCTAGCTAGTTTTCTGTTACTACTCAATATTGAATAAACTAATTAATTGCATTGGTATTTACATTAATAATTTCTAAGGATGCTAATAATTTCAATATTGAACAGGTATTTAATCGCACATATATATAATTAGAAATTTTCATAGTATAGAAGTAGTAAAAATTTTATTTAAAAAGAGAAAAAAACAATTCGAGTTCGAACTCGCAAGTAGTGTCGATACTCGATAAATAATAACGAGTTCGAGTTGAGTATGGTATTATTAACTCGCTAGTTCTCGAGTCGACTCGAACATGGTTAATATAGTTCTCGAGTCTAGACGAGTTACGCACTACTCGCTTGATTGAAGGTTGTCATTCCCATTCTCGATGATAAATGGGTTTGGTTTTTATCGTGTGGGTTGCCGGGCATGGGTTCAGGGTTTAGGGTTAAGGGTTTGATAATTGTACAGAAGCGAAATCGCTACAACGTTCGCCTACAAACAAAATTGAGGCGAGTTCGCAAGTTGGTTGAAATTATAGGCGAACACACAGGCGAGTTCGTTTCATAGTGAAATCCACGCGCGACGTTCCTGACACGATTTCGTAACCAATTTCGCCTACAGGCGAATGGGAGAGGCGAGTTTGCCAGCGTATTTTAATTTTAAAAAAAAAATACAAAAACAAGTTTTGCGGGTGGCGATTTCAGAACCCCCCAACTTCCACCCGCAAAACCCTAAACTCCCAAATCGGAAAATCCCTGCAACACCATGGGCCGGAGCAAATCAGCCGGTAAAACCCTCACCCCACCAGCCCCCAAGCGCCGGAAGACCACCCCCACTGCTCAACCCGAAGCGGAGCCGGCCGGAATGCGTGAAGAGACCCTCGCCGACCTTCAACCTCGCCGGAGACGCGATCGCCCGGCCGGTGGATCTACAGGCGGCGGCGGCGGCGAACTCGCTTCTGGAACCTCCCATCACCGCCAACCCGCCACCAGTCCGTCGCCGCACCGCCACACCGCCACCAGTCCGTCGCCGCACCGCCACCAGGAAACCGCCTGAAACTGGCGGCCATACTTCTGGAACCTCCCATCACCGCCAACCCGCCACCAGTCCGTCGCCACACCGCCACACCGCCACTAGTCCGTCGCTGCACCGCCGCACCGCCACCAGGAAACCGCCTGAAACTGGTGGGCCAGCCGAGAATCCGGCGGGTAACCCTGCGACTGAGGAGGATGAGGAGACGTCTCTGTTCGTCAGCACAAAGGCGGAGACTAGGTACGAACAATTTTCTCGTCGCTTCTTGTTGAATGCTAGGGTTTTTGATGAAGATCGGATAGAGTCGTTAGGGTTTGGTAAAATTGTAGACTATTTTAAGGCGACGCATCTAGAAGGGATGTTGATGTCGAGAGAGCCGGTGCATAAGGATGAGTGTTTACAGTTTTATGCAAATATGACTTTTGCAAAGGACGCCGAAGAGGGGGAGACAATGGTTAGGGGAGTAAGGTTTAAGGTTGATAAGTATTTGATTAATGAGGTGATAGGTTTCCCGTATGTGTCGGTTGACCACTTAAGGCCGTTAGATCCAAACGGTCCTTACGAGTGTTACCACACCCAAAACTTCCCATCTTTGTCTAGTCTGAACCCCCTAGAACCCGTTGCTATGCGTAGAAAATACTTTAAGTCGCGTAGCAAGGTGGAAGGTACTCCGAAGAAGTACAATATTGGCGTTCTCACTCAGGAGCAGAGGTTGGTGTTCGAGTTGATATGCTCGAATGTCATGCCATCGGGTGGTCACCCTTGCGAGCCTACTATTGCCAATTTAATGTTGTTCTATTACATCATGGAGGGGTTGAAGATCAATCCAGGGTACGCGATTGTGAAGTACATGCTGAAGCGTGCCAAGGACAAATCTGATGAAACGATCCCATATGGCCAGCTTATCACGGCGATGATCAAGAAGAAGGGTATTAGACCGGTTAGTCGGCCAGAGCCACTTATGCACTACACCGAGAAATGGCTGCGTAGCAAGGGATTGGCACTTGGCGCCGATGGGGTCATAAAGAAGAAGAAGGATGGTGCTTCGAGTTCAAGTGCGCGTGGTGTTTTGAGTCCGGGTAAGTCGATTCTACCCAAACTTGATATTTTATTAGATTTATTTGTTTGTGCCTATACAATATTCTAATGGATTTGATGTGTTTTGGCAGGACGGGAACTTCAGTGGCGTGAGCGAATGGTCGTGATGATGGGACAGCTTTCTGCGGAAATAGAACAGGTGAAGTTGGAACAAGCCAAGGAAACGGAGATGATATTGGAGTTTGGCAGGATGCTAGACTTGGAACCTGAGCTTAGCGACGAGGAAGGGATGCCAGACTTTTCCGTTCAGCCTTTGCCACCAATGGACGCGGAGGCGGATGACCCTGAAAGTGAAGCGGAACCAGAAGAGGAGGATCCAGAAGAGGAGGAAGCACAACAGCTTGACGAGCCCGAAGGTGCTAAGGCTGGAGAAGATCCCGTTGGTTCAGATGGTGGCCCGTTTTCTCCGGACGAAGATAATGACGAAATGTTCAAGGTTGTCTTCAGAAACAAACAAAGCCATAATGAGGATGCGCTAGAGTCGTCGGAAGAGGAAGTACAACAGCCGTCCGAAGAGGAAGTACAAGAGTCGTCGGAAGAAGAAGATGACGAAGACGGGGGCAAAGAGGAGGGTGGTCATGACGACGGTGATAGTGAAGAGGACGACAGTGATGACGCTTAGCATATTTCACCGTTTGTTGATTTTGTACTTCAACTCGCAACATCGTTTAGTTGCATTCTTTTGAGACTACTATTATTGTTAGCTTTTCAAATATATTTCAACTTAATTAACTTCAATCTTGACAAATAAGACAACTAACCTTGATAAAACATGAAAATTCGTATGAAAACAATATTTCATAATATTACCAAGCGAACCTGGATGCGAATTCGCTTCACATATTTACACAAGGCGATAGAAGGCAGCGATATCGCCTACTCTGCCGCCTATAAACATTTAGGCCTCACGAACTCGCCACCAAGTCCGCCGTGTGGAACAGAAGTTAACAAGCGTGCCAAGAGGCGAACTCATAAGATGAGGCGAACGCGGCAGAGATACCGCCTACCCTAACGCCTACAACCGTATATGTCTTGCGATATCGCCACCAAGTCCGCCGTGTGGAACAGAACCTAGCAAGCGTGACAATAGGCGAAATCGTAAGCATTGGGGCGAATAAAGAAGCGAGTTCGCCTCTGGAAAGAAGAATTTAAAAAAAACACAAGTACAGAACGTGTATATACGACGCCGTTTGACACACAGGCGTTGAATAGAGGCGAGTTCGCTACCACGGCACATCAATTTCCCCACATCGGTGGAGTAGCGTCCAATTGATCAGCTTGAATATGTGACCAAAACTAAATGGTTCAATAATTAGAGGTTACTCTAACCGCAACTAGAGTACTGAAATTGTAATTACAACTAGAGTACTGAAATTGTAATTAATTACAGTAACTTCTAATTTTTTTTTTATAAATGTGTAATTTCTATCACAGATATGTTTTTTAATATATAAAATTAACAAAAGATCATATTAAATAAAATATAAAATATTACCATTAAAATAATAGTTTGACTATTTATGTGCAGAAGTTTTGCGTTCGGGACTCCGGAACAATAGAACCAAAAGGCCAAATTACACTAGTGGTCGTGTTATTGTGATGAGTGAGTTCCAAGTTTGATCGGCCAAAGGCCAAATTACACTAGTGGTCGTGTTATTGTGATGAAAATGTATACTACATCCAGAATTCGACCTACCAAGTTCATAGTTGATCGCAAATGTGAACAAAAAAACAATTTGAAATTAGTTAAAGAATATTAGTTAAAGAATTTATTTTGGTTTAATACTGGCGAACTCGCCTATTAAATTCGCTTGGAGGCGAGTGTCCAAGCGAACTCGCCTCCACGTGACATCAATTTTCCCACATCGGTGGAGTAGCGTCCAACTGATCAGTTTCAATATATGACCAAAACTAAATGGTTCAATAATTAGAGGTTACTGTAATTAATTACAATTTTAGTATTCTAGTTGCGGTTAGAGTACTGAAATTGTAATTACAACTAGAGTACTGAAATTGTAATTAATTACACTAACCTCTGATTTTTTTTTTTTTAAAATGTGTAATTTCTATCACAGATATTTTTTTTAATATATAAAATTAACAAAAGGTCATATTAAATAAAATATAAAATATTACTATTAAATAATAGTTTGACTATTTATGTGCAGAAGTTTTGCGTTCGGGACTCCGGAACAATAGAACCAAAAGGCCAAATTACACTAGTGGTCGTGTTATTGTGATGAGTGAGTTCCAAGTGTGATCGGCCAAAGGCCAAATTATATACCGAATTGATATATTAACCATATACCGAATTATATATATATATAATGTAAAAACTCGAGTCGACTGCGCCACATATTCGAACGAGTTCGAGCTAGAGATCTAGCTTGGTCAAACCGTGAGCGATTAAAAGAAATTGGACATGAAAGTGTATACTACATCCAGAATTCGACCTACCAAGTTCATAGTTGATCGCAAATGTGAACAAAAAAATAATTTGAAATTACATAAAGATTCATATATACTCCTATTTCAATATTAGTTAAAGAATTTATTTTGGTTTAATACTGGCGAACTCGCCTATTCAATTCGCTTGGAGGCGAGTGTCCAAGCGAACTCGCCTCCACGTGACATCAATTTTCCCACATCGGTGGAGTAGCGTCCAACTGATCAGTTTAAATATGTGACCAAAACTAAATGGTTCGATAAGTCGCCGACCCGCGCAAACTGCCCATGAAACACCATGCATGATATACACATATACTATACATACACTATACATATACTATACAGTGATGAGCGATCAGAGTGTTGAGTGCATCTATCAGATCCCTGGCCCAAAGGCCTATATTTTTTAACAATGAAGCGAACTCGCCTGCCAGCTCGCCTGTGGGCGAGTTACAAGCGACTTCGCCTCTTAAATCGCCTGCAGGCGAGTTACAGGCGAACTCGCCTCCACGTCACATCAATTTTTCCACATCGGTGGAGCAGGGTCCAACTGATCAGTTTAAATATGTGACCAAAACTAAATGGTTCGATAAGTCGCCGACCCGCGCAAACTGCCCATGAAACACCATGCATGATATACACATATACTATACATACACTATACATATACTATACAGTGATGAGCGATCAGAGTGTTGAGTGCATCTATCAGATCCCTGGCCCAAAGGCCTATATTTTTTAACAATGAAGCGAACTCGCCTTCCAGCTCGCCTGTAGGCGAGTTACAAGCGAATTCGGAACAAGATTGAATTGATATAATAACAAACAAGCGAACTCGCCTCTTAAATCGCCTGTAGGCGAGTGTTGAGCGAACTCGTAACGTGACAAACATAAATAGTCAACTGCTGGGCCCTGTCGATCAAAACTCAGATCCCCAATTTTTCCCCCAAACTCACACAAAATCGCTGCTTCCTCTGCTCACCCACCGCCGACCAGCCACCGTCAAGCCGGAAATTTGCTCCCCCACTGCCATATTCCATACATCTGGTAAGTTCCTGTCCCGTTTCATCTTACTCATTGATTTTCCATTTTCCATGTTTTCAAATTTTTAAGTTCATCAGTATTTTAGCTTTCTGTTGATTTTCTTTGTTGAAACTGGGGTTCAATCATAGGAATAGGATTGATGTTAGGTATTCTTGATAGGTACTTTGGTTAATTAGAAACATGGCTCCGAGGGGAAAGAAGAAGGTTGAACAATCGAGCGAGGTTATTGTTTTTGATAAAACTAAGTTTGTCAGTGAATCTGCTTACCTCAAGTATAGGAGTTTTGAGGATGCTAAGTCGCAGTTGAACACCTTACTTGTGGTGGATGAGAGTAAGGTTGAAGAGCTAGGCTTGAAAGAGGTGTGGGGCTTGCTACATTATTCGGGTGCAGACACATTGATGAAGGTGAAGGACCCGGGTTATCTAGAGGAGACAATGCAATTCTACCCTAACTTCCGACAGGTTGCTGATAAGTGGAAGACCAAGGTCAACAAGAAGGAGTTCGAAATCAGTCCTGAACTGTTCAATGCAGCCCTCAAGAACACGTACGAGGACGAAGATGAACCAGTGGACCTTTACATAAGGGGTGACTGGCCAAGTGAGTCGATCTTTCCAGCCGCGAATTTGCAGAAATTGGGGTTGGAGCACTTCGGCCGCCAGTTAGGTCCGCTTGGAAGGCCAAAGGAGTACAAGCTTGGACAGCTTACACCCGAGCGAAAGATCTTGTATGAGATGGTGGCTACCAATATTGTGCCCAAAGGGGGTTACCTCCAAGAGCCAAACTTCACCACTTTGGTCACTTACTACTTGTTGGCCTCGGAAGTGATGATAAACCTCGGGTACACCATGTTTCAACACATGAAGGACAGCGTGGTTGAGAACAATACGGTGGCTAAGAAGTTGCCCTACGAAAACTTCATAACAATGTTCCTCCGGTCCAAGCATCCGAAGTTGAAATTCTCCAACACCGCCAAGCCGTGTGAGTACTACACCAAGGAGTACTTTGAGAAGAAAAAGTGGTCATTGGTTGGGGGGACTTGGCAGCCAAACGGAGAGAAGGCCGTGGAGCCGGAACCTGAGCAAATCGGAGGTAAGGGGATACAAATTATATTTAAGTTCCATTATATTGTGTTCAATATCTAAATTTAACATTTTCAATGTTCTCCATTTACTAGTGAGTGCGGAAGCATATTATAAGGGGCTTGAGGAGTCGAATTTCGCGATGAGGACAGAGCTTGCTAATCTCCGCAAGACGGGGTGGAAGAACAGCCACTTGCTTCGTGGTTTTCTAAGAGCATATGCCCGAAAAAATCCTTCGGCGGCCACTCCTGACAATGAAGACCAGGAAGGCGGAGACAACTCTTCCTAGACATGTGGATGTAGTATAGGGACGTTTTTTCAAATTGTATTGCTACAATTTAACGATTTTTTCGTTTTGATTGCATTATTCAATAAAATTTGGTGCTTACAGTTCATATGCGCTTATTGTTTAAATTACATATAATTGTTCATGTGTTAAACCGGTGTCGATATAGTCTTTTATAGTGTTGCTAGTACTAAAATACTATTTATGTCAAGTCAGAAACGAATTCGCAACAAAATTCGCTTGTGGGTTATAACTGAAGCGAGTTCGCTTCTAATCTCGCCTATTTCAACAGAGTCTAACAGACGACTCAAGAAGCGAACTCGCCAGTAACAGGCGAGACGGCTTACAGAACCGCCACCACCTAAATGCCAAGGCATAAAGTAAAACTACAAAAACGACGTAGTTTCAAGGTTGGCGAATAGGGATACGATTTCGCCTGTAGTAACGCTTACAGGCGATTTGTACAAGAGAAGTCGTCTTTATTCACGCCTATGCTATGAGTGAAACACGTTTCAAGCATACATGAATACTAATTCAGTCCATACCAAATGTATATGCTGAAAACTTAAGGTTTTTCCAATTACATACTAATGTTTACATATTCTTTGGTTGATTCCTCTTTCGCTTCGTTGGTTTTCCAGCATTGGTGATCCAAATGCCCTCCGTGTGATCGTTCCGCGCAAAATACCTTTTCAAACTCGCCTCGTCTTCAGTTAAGGTTTCGTTAGGCTCTAAACCCAGAAGGTCCCCGATATCTGTACCAAAGCTGCGATCCTCGTCATTGTCATTGTGAAGAAGCGCCTGCTTACCATTCACCGTAATCTCCCACCGGTTATCCTGTGGATCCGCCACATAAAACACTTGGTGCGCCTGAGACGCCATGATAAACGAATCACCTTCAGAGCCAAGAACACTGCGATTCACCAGGGTTGTGCCGTAATCCTCTTTCCGCACCCCGCCACATTCTTTCACCCACTCACACTTGAACACTGGAATTGTGGCACTGATAAAGTCAATCTCCCAGATGTCGGTGATCGTCCCGTAGTATGCTTCGCATCCATGAACTGCCTCACCTGGTACTACCACACCACTGTTTTGGTTAGTTGACCTCTCATCCGACCATTTGGTTCCAAAAGTATAACCGTTTATGTCGTACCCACCAAGTGAGGAAACAGTGCCGAGGGGTCTTCTACATAACAGCTTGACAATATCAGGATGGTCCCCTTGCTGAATGTGAGCTTGCAGCCACCGAACGAAATTGGCACAATGCTTTTCCAGGATCCTCACATCACCGACAGTCCATGCATTTGACACTCTAATCTGATCCATGCGTATGTCAACATAAGGGGTCACCGCCTCGTGATTTCTGAGGACATATAAATGGACAGCATCCATGTCGGCGGCGGTAGGACTAAACAAACTATGATGCTTGAGCCCGTGCCCGTCCACTCTACCATCGTGCCTAGCATTTGGGATCCCCACTGTGGCAACATCTTTCATATAGTTGGTACAAAACTCAATAACCTCTTCTGCGACATAACGTTGAACTATACTAGCATCAGACCTATATCTGTTCTTCACGAAATGCTTAAAAATCGACATGTACCGCTCAAATGGATACATCCATCTCAAGTAAACTGGGCCACATAATTTTACCTCCCTCACCAGATGGACAATCACGTGGATCATTATGTCAAAAAAGGTCGGGGGAAAGTACATCTCCATCCTACACAAAACTTCCACCACCATTTCCTGCAACTCATCCAGCTTCTGCCTGCTCACTCGCTTACGACATATGCACTTAAAAAAGTAACATAGCTTCAATATCACCTTCCTCACGTGACGAGGCAATGATCCTCGTAGAGCGATAACATTCAGCTCCTGCATAAGATTATGACAGTCGCGTGACTTCAATCCCGCCAGCTTCAGTTCTTTGGTATTAACACAATTACGGATGTTCGAAGAGTAACCTGTTGGAACCTTAACAGACTTCAAAGCATTACAGTAACGCTTCTTCTCCTCGGTCGACATAGTGTAACAAGCTGGAGGTAAATAAGATTTACCTTCTTCCTCTACAGGGGCTAGAGACGATCGGATACCAAGCTGTACAAGATCTTTCCGCGCTTTTAAGCCATCCTTTGTCTTTCCAGGGGTATTCATCAGCGTACCTACAAGTGCTTCACATACGTTCTTCTCAATATGCATCACATCGAGACAGTGACGTACGTCCAAATGCTTCCAGTAATCTAGTTTGAAGAAGATCGAACACTTCTTCCAACTGCTATTCGACGCCTTCTTCTTCTTTCCCTTACCAAATTCATGATCCATCCCAGTAACCTTTTCTAGAACCTCCTCTCCAGTTAAAGGGATTGGGGAGGGATCATGCTCTTCTCTCCCGTTGAACCAATTCTTTGCTCGCCTCCAAGGATGTCCCGTCGGAAGAAATCTTCTGTGCCCGAGATACACCGGCTTACCACCGTGTTTCAATTGACAATAACTAGTCTTGCTCTCACATATGGGACATGCAAAGTGACCTTTCACTGAATAACCCCCCAAGTTACCTAATGCAGGAAAGTCATTTATACTCCACAACAACATTCCTTGCAGTTTAAACTCCTCATCACCTCGACTGCCATCAGGTATCCGGACACCCACATCGAATAATTTCTGCAAATCTTCGATCAAAGGCGCTAGGTACACGTCAATATCGTTACCCGGTTGCTTAGGACCAGATATCATCATGGACAATAACACATACTTACGTTTCATCATCAACCACGATGGCAGATTGTAAATCACAACCATAACTGGCCAAGAACTATGGGTGCTAGACATGTTACCAAAGGGGTTCATGCCATCAGTGGATAAGCCTAGCCTCACATTCCTGGGCTCAGCAGCAAATTCAGGGTACCGCTCATCCATTTTCTTCCACTGATCTCCATCTGAGGCATGTGAAATAATGTCATCGTCCTCCCTAGCCCTATCTGCATGCCATGTTAGCAACTTTGCATCCTCAGGATTTGCAAACAACCTCTTCAGTCGAGGAATCAGCGGAAGGTAATACACTACTTTAGCCGGCGTTTTATATCTAGACGGCGTCACACTCTCGCCGCATACCTCTACGGTCCCCACCTTTGACTTGTACCGAGGTTCATTGCAGACTCGGCATGTATCTCTATCCTTGTCATCTTCCCTGTACAACAAACAATCGTTAGGGCATGCATGAATCTTCTGCATCTCCATTCCCATAGGACATAATATCTTCTTAGCAGCATATACTCGATCAGGACACAAGTTGTCAGTGGGTAGCAACTCTTTTACCAACTCTAACAATTCAGTCATCCCCTTGTCAGATATTCCATGGCGCGCCTTTAAATTCATCAACAACAACGTAGAACCAAGAACGGAATGTTTGCAACCCTTGTACAACGGTGTCTCTTTATCATTATACATCGCCGCTAACATGCTCGGCTTTCCTACCCAATCCATTGCCACGTCTTCCGCCATTTCATCAAGACAACCATCATAACGCAATCCATCAGCCCCAAGCTTAACATCAAACTCTGCATCATTATGACTTGCACCTTCTCCATGCCAAACCCATGTTGTATATGTAAGATCAAAACCTCTACAAACCAAATGTTCGCGCACAACGTCTACATCCTCATAAATCGCGTTGTTAAGGCAATCTATGCAAGGACATCTTAGCCCACCCATTCTCTTTTCTACACAATCCTTCCAACCAACATCAATAAACTCTTGAATCAAATCCGTATAACCTTGTGAGAGACGCTGATTCTCCAACATGATTTCACTACGACCCATGCTTAACAAGATACTATCAACAACGGTTTGGCTACAATCACTCAAACATTCCACAAATTTAGCACCCTAAGAACTCTACAAATCCATATAAACAAGCACATACACTAATCAAAAACAGTTTGCCCATTCCACAACCAATCAACAAAAAAATCAAAACCTCATACCTTTGTGTTCTTGGGCAAAATCAAGGCCTGAAAATGTGAGCAAAACTTGAGACAAAACAAAAGGAGAGTTCTTTTATCTACTTCTTTTATTTTTATTCCCGCAAAAAATCAGCTTTTATACACCCAGCTACGACACTGTTACGAATTCGCCACCAAATTCGCCCGCTACATTTTAATACAGGCGAAACGCCTCTGGTCATAACTATAGGCGAGCTCGCTTCTGGTCATAACTATAGGCGAGCTCGCTTCTTCAGTAACGCCTTCTGGCGTCAATACAAGGCGATTTCGCAACTACAACGCGTCTTAGCATGTATGGGCGAACAACTATTCTTATTTCAGGCGGGTAATACTGGCGAGTTCGTCACTCTACTCGCCTATAAGCGAACACGGTTCAGAGTTCGCCTAGGATTAACATTTTTAATACACTTTGGAAAACGCCTTGTTTTAATTGTGAAACGCCGTGTTTTTTTTTTGCCCTAAGCGAACGGCAGGTTACGAGTTCGTAACCCAGTTACTCGGCGGTTCCGCCAAAATCTGGCCAAAACGCCGTGAAATGTGTGCCGAGAAACCTATGCTTGTGCACTAGTGAAGGACAAGCAGCTTTTACGAGAGGAAGAAGGATTAAAGTATGGAGATGAACTGAAAAACATCGTGGCAGAAGACGAAGGTGATTTTTCACCTCTGTCGATAGAAATACAACAATATCCCATGCCAGAAAACTTCAAACTACCATTACATGTGAAAAAATATGATGGTAGTTCAGATCCAAAAGACTTCCTTCACTCATATCGTAATAGCATGCGGTTTAGAAATGTTCCCCTACCGTTAGTATGCAAAGCCTTTCCCATCTTTCTTACAGGACCGGCAATCACTTGGTTTGAGGGATTGCCTAAAGGAAGCATTTGCTCTTGGGCACAACTCTCAGATACATTCTTAGGTCGGTTTTATCGTAATCAAAAATTCGTAAAAACGATTGCCGATCTAATGAACATAAAACAACAAAGCACGGAGATGGTAGGAGATTATCATGCACGATTGGTATTGGAAATTTTGCAAGTCAAGGACTTGACCTATCAGATGTTCTTAGGCGCATTCATGAATGGCCTAAAACCAGGGGATTTCTATAAAAAGTTGAGGGAAGAAATGCCTAGCAACGAAAGAGAACTCCAAAGATTGGTGGAAAAATACGTTCGCACGGAGGAAGCGAACAATAAGAAATGGGAGAATGAAAGGGGAGAAAAAAGGGGAAATGAAGATGAGCAGAAATCATTTGCGAAGAAAGGAAAGACCATGTCTTCGACAAAAACGAAGGATGTAGATCGAAGTAGAGAAGTTCATGATACCCCCTTGATGAAAACCAGAAAAGAAATCTGGCAGAGTAACAAGAGTCTTTTCAAGGACCCTCGTCCTATGTTGGCACCGCCAAACAAGAGATCAAAAGAACGGTATTGTTCATTCCACAAGGATCATGGCCATGATACTGAAGAATGCTTGGACTTGAAAAGGCAAATAGAAGAGAATCTTCACCAAGGACACCTATTGCAGTACAAAAAAGAAGGAGGACAAGGGTCAAAACCGGAGGGGTTTGGAAGCCGACCTTCACACACAAATACAGGGGGAAGTCAACATAAAATCACCGTGGCTATAGCACGTGATAATGACCAACAGTTTGGTGTGTCAGACAGAGTCATTTTATCCATTCATGGCGCTACAGAAGTAATGTCAAACCATGCTTGGAAAAATATGGCAAGGTACGTTCCACCCCAAGAGCCGAGTGAAAAGAGATTTAAGGTGGGAGAAACAATCACATTTAGTGAGGATGATGCAGTACCCAATGCTTCACCCCACAATGACCCGTTGGTAATTGTGGCAAAGATTGGTAATTCTACGGTACATCGAGTGTTTGTAGATGATGGTAGTGCTGTGGATATATTGTTCGCGGACTGTTATGATAAGCTGGGTTTTCAACGATCAGACCTGAAAAAACCGACATCAGCCCTAGTTGGTTTTACCGGCAAGTCAGAGATGCCACTAGGCAACATCAGGTTCCCAGTCACTGTTGGGGAGGACAACAAATGTTGTACAGTTTTATGTGACTTCGTTGTGATGGAGGCACAAAGCCCGTTCAATGCTATTATAGGCAGACCTTGGATGAATGTAGCACGAGCAATATGGTCGCCATATCATCTAGTAATGAAATTTCCGACACCATTGGGAATCGCTACTGTTCGCGGAAATCAGCAAACAGCGAGGCAGTGTATGGCGATCACTATGAGACCATCAGGTAACACTGTGGTAGAACCGTCACAAATGGTGCGTGCAGTTTCTATGGAAGATAGCACAGACGAACCAGATTTGATTTTAGGGGAGGAAGTCGAGGATTTTATGATAGATGAAAATGACTCATCCAAAATTATCAGGATTGGAAAAAATCTACCCCCAAAACAAAAGGAAGAAGTAAAAGTTGTGCTTCGGAAGCATATCAATGTGTTTACTTGGTCCTTGAATGATATGGGAGGTGTTGACCCCAAGTTAGCAACCCATATTCTAAACATAGACCAATCAACAAGGCCAGTTCGGCAGAAACAGAGAAATTTCGCATCAGACAGGCAACAAGCAATCGAGCATGAGGTACGCGCACTCACGGAAGCAGGAATCCTTAGAGAGGTCAAATACCCAACATGGCTTGCCAATCCGGTGATGGTTCGTAAAACGGATGGAGGTTGGAGAATGTGTGTTGACTATACAAACCTAAACAATCATTGCCCAAAGGACTGTTACCCATTGCCAAAAATTGATCAGCTAGTCGAGAAAATTGCAGGTTACACACACAATGGCGTTCCTAGATGCATACAAAGGGTATCATCAAATATTGATGAATCCAGCTGATGCGGAAAAAACAGCATTCATCACCAGTTTCGGTGTATTCTGTTATGTGAAAATGCCTTTTGGTTTAAAAAATGCAGGTGCTACTTATCAAAGGGCAGTTGATTCAATCTTCAAAAACCAAATAGGACGGAATATGAAAGTGTATGTCGACGACATGGTGGTTAAAAGTAAAAGAGTTGCACGGTTCGCCGTGGACTTGAACGAGACATTCTCGACTCTTGCATCCGTAGGAATGAAGTTAAACCCAAAGAAATGCACGATTGGAGTTGGGGCTGGTAAATTCTTGGGATACAAAGTATCCTCAAAAGGAATTGAAGCAAATCCAGATAAGATCGATGATATCCTAAGCCTACCCACTCCACGAACAGTAAAGGATATCCAAATCCTAACGGGATCACTGGCAGCTCTGAGTCGATTTGTATCGAAGGCGGCGGAAAAACATATGCCATTCTTCAACATCTTGAAGAAAGCAAACAAGTTTAGCTGGGATGATCGATGTCAAAATGCTTATGACCAGCTTAAACTCGAAATACAAAACCTTCCAACATTAGCATCGCCAATCAGAGGGGAGCAACTATATGTTTACCTAGCAGCTTCCGATACAACGATAAGTTCGGTTTTGCTCAAGCAAGAAAAGACAAAACAATTGCCAGTGTATTACATCAGTAGACGACTGCAAGATGCAGAAATCAACTATTTGCTGATGGAGAAGTTAGTCTTAGCATTAGTTCATACAGTCAGGCGATTGCGAACTTATTTCCATAGCCACCCGATTGTGGTCTATACAGACTTTCCACTTAAGCAGACTATTCAAAAGCCGGAAGCATCAGGAAGACTGATGAAATGGGAAATTGAATTGGGTGAGCACGAAATACAGTTCCAACCACGAAAAACCATCAAGGGCCAAGTGCTAGCTGACTTCATCGCAGAAATGACAAATTGTTCATCTACTGCAATTCTCGCATCGACGACAATCGAGCAAGACAAAGGCAAAGGAAAACTTTATGAAGTGGCGTGGAATTTATATGTTGATGGCTCATCTTGCAAGGAATGGTGTGGGGCAGGCATACTGATTGTTAGCCCCGAGGGGGAAGAGTACAAGTATGCATTGAGATTTGACTTTCAGGTAACAAACAATGAGGCGGAATACGAAGCACTGATATGTGGATTGGATTTAGCAATCAAGATGAACATTACAAGTATCAAAGTGTTCAGTGATTCCCAAGTTGTGGTCAACCAGGTCCTGGGAGACTACGAAGTTAGAGATAACCAATTGGAAAAGTACCTGAGGAAAGTCAAACAGCTAATGAGCTATTTTGATTTGTTAAGTGTTCGACAGATTCCGCGAACAGAAAACACCAAAGCGGACTCCTTGAACAAGTTAGTGACTGCTGGATACAAAAATTTGAAGGCTCAAAAGGATGTTACAGTCGAAGTGGTGTCAATTCGGAGCACAGCAACGACGTTGGTAGCATGTATCGGGGATGAAGAAGATACGTGGATGACACCGCTCGTGTCATTTCTTCGAGGAGGAACACTACCAACTGACACCAAACAAGCAAGGAAAATTGAAAGACAGTCATTGTCATTTTCCTACATTGATGGAGTACTCTATAAAAAAGGGTATTTAACACCATGGCTGAGATGCATCGGGCCGGAGAGAGCTAAAGAAGTTGTTGAGGAGATGCATGAGGGAATTTGTGGAGCACATCAAGGAGCTAGATATATTGCAAAGAAAATAATGCGAGCGGGTTACTACTGGCCTACTCTCTTTGATGACACACACTCATTTGTACAAAAGTTCCGAACTTGTCAGATAAATTCAAATGTGAAGGGTAAACCACAATCAGAATTTATTGGGGTATATGGAGCTTGGCCATTTGAAAAATGGGGAATTGACATTGTAGGACCACTTCCTAGAGGCTCGGAGAAAACTCGATTCCTGATAGTAGCAATCGATTACTTCACCAAGTGGGTAGAAGTTAAACCCCTACCATGAATCACAGCGGAAGCTGCACGACTGTTCGTGTGGCAAAATATTGTTTGCAGGTTCGGGTTACCCAAAACCATTGTCACTGATAATGGCACACAGTTTACAAGCGATGCTTTCAAATCTTGGTGTACTGAGATGAAGATAACCCAAAAATTTACGTCGGTTGCTCACCCACAAGCGAATGGTCAAGTGGAAGTCACTAATAAAACCATTGTTCAAGGAATCCAGAAGAGGCTGGAAGGAAAGCAAACTGGATGGGTGGAAGAAGTCCCTACAGTATTGTGGGTATACAGAACTACACCAAGAACACCTACTGGGGAAACTCCATACAACATGACGTATGGACAAGAAGCCATGTTGCCGATAGAAGTCTCCATACCAAGCATTAGAGTAATTTCCTTGGAAAAGGAAACCAACGAGGAGAATTTGAAAGCCAACCTTGACATGCTTGACGAAAAAAGGCAAGCTGCTGTTATACGAGAGGCTAGGTATAAAGAGAAGATGGCAAAAGCTTACAATCTTAAGGCGAAAGCAATAAGATTCGATGTAGGTGATTTGGTACTTAGAAAAAATGATGCGAGCTTGGCTGAGAAGAAATGAAAGTTATGTCCCAAATGGGAAGGACCATACAAGATAATTGAAACCTATCAGTCAAACTCCTATAAATTGGCCAGAATGGATGATAGTATGGTTCCCAACATGTGGCATGTGACTAACTTGAGAAAATATTACATCTAGTTGAAAAACGCTCAAACACCATGTATAGGAGCCTTGAAATTATCAATGACGGCATTCCCATTTCTGTATTTTCGTTTGTCATTGTGATATGATCACAACATGTGAATATATAAATCTGAAAAGCCAAATTTGGCACCAAACAACCGCCTATTTATTTTTTTCGTTTTAAGTAACTAACAGTAGTTATAGAATTAGTGAACAATAGTAAGGAAATATAACTGTTAGATGTTTTAGCATAAGATGACAAACTCATGCTAGTTATAACTTAAAAAAGAAAGGACTGAACGCAAAGTGAGAACAGTCAAAAAAAAAAAAAAACTAAACGTAATGTGCGAAAACACATACTGAACGCAATGTCAATCAGTCAAAAAAAAATTCGAAAATAATTGGAAAGAGGTTTTCGACCAGAAAGGTTTATCCATGGTGTTATTATTAAAGAATCGACTAAAAACTTACGAATGGAAACCAAAAACATTTTCGTTTGTGTAAACATTTAACGCGGTCAACTTACGAAATCGAACAGGTTGATGGCAAAGTTCACATTTACAAATCGAAGAGTATTTTCTACTTCCAGCTTCGATATCTAAAGAAGTGTTTTCAGGTCGACTGAATTTGAAATGTTTGTTGCTTCAAAAGTTGGAGATCGAAATGTAGCTCTATGAGAGTAGTATTGCATGCTGAATTCGATTCATATGGATTTTGATTAAGTTTTAGACAACGAAAGAAAAAAACATGATGTTGTTTAACTATTCAAAACTACAATGAATTAAAGTGTGAAATGTCTTTTAATCAGGTGTAATTCCGGGGCTGATCCTGATTAGGGTTTAGGAGAGTTTAATGTTTTACGATAACGAATGTGAGCAACACATGCTCCGTAAGCGTCTCTTAATGTTGGTAGATCGGTAGGATTCGGGTCGTTCTGGTGTGAAGAACACTAAGAACACCTACTAAAACACACAGTAGAAAAGGGGAAAATATATGGGAATTAAAATTGTATTATTGGATTAAAAATAAGCTTTGTCCTTTAGCTACTTACAACCTACCACTAGGAGCAATAATGCATGGATTAGCTGTGCCAAAGCACTTAGCTAAACAAAAAGAAAATAACAGAAAAATGATGACTGTACAATGTGGTGAGTACGAGTCCACTCTGGTGAGTATGAGTCAAAGATAGCTGACTTGCAAAGGCGGTGCGGTGAGAACGAGGGCGCCAAAGTCTTAGCGCCAATCCCTGGTTTGACCAGGTTGACTTAGCCGTTGGAGTAAGTCGGTACAAGCTTCGAATTCAAACTCATCCAAGCTATTGACAACATCAGCAAGGAGAGTTGCTGCTGTGGATGATTTCTTCACACTCCCTTCAAGATGGACTTGGGGAACAGCACAAAAGTTCATCTTGGAAAAAAGGAGATGAAATTGAGCAACAACTAGAGGCTTAGTGAAGATGTCTGCAATCTGCCGCTTGCTGAAAATAGGGCAATGAATAAGGAAACCTTCCTTAAATTTATTCCTAGTGATGTGATAGTTGATTTCAATGTGCTTTGTCCTCTCATGAAAGACAGGATTCTCAACAATCTCCCTAGCTGCTTTATTATCACACCATAGAGAAATGGGAAGCTGAAGAGTAACTTGAAAATCAGTGAGAAGATAGGAGATCCACTAAACCTCAGTGGTAGTGAGAGCCATGCTTCTGTACTCAGACTCAGCAGATGACCTTGAGACAGTTTGTTGTTTCTTTGATTTCCATGAGATCATTGTTGTCCTAAGAAAAACACCAAAACTAGTGATGGACAGTCTAGTATCCTTGCATCTTTCCTACTATGCATTCAACTTCAAATCATTAGTACTGGGAAAGAAAACACCTTTAGAGGGAAAGGTGTTCAAATATTTGACCACATGGAGAGCACCAATTAAGTGATGCTCAGTCAGAGCTTGCAGAATCTGGCTAAGCTGGTTAACTGCATAAGTGACATAAGGTCTGGAGGTGTTGAGATACAACAACCTGGCAACCAATCTTCTATAGACACTGCCATCAACTAGAATTGGAGAATCTGCATCCATGGCCTAAGTAGCAGGTAAAGGTGTGGAAGAATGTGAAGCACCAGTACATCAATAATCTTTAACAATATCTAAAATATACTTGGCCTGAGTGATGTAAATTCTAGAGGAAAATCTTGCCAACTCCAAGCCTAGAAAGAACTTAGCTGGACCAAGATCTTTGATGGTGAACCCTGAGTGCAAGAAAGACTTCACAACTTCAATGCCAAGCTCATAAGAGCCTGTAATAAGGATATCATCCACATATAAAATCAAAGTTAAGCTGTGAGATTCTGTGTTGAGAAGGAAGATACAATGGTCATGTGGTGACTGAATGAAACCAAAAAGCAACAATTTCTTGGTCAATTCAGAATTCTATTGTCTTGAAGCCTGCTTCAGACCATACAGTAATTTTTTCAGTTTGCAGACTTCACCTGGTTTAGCCTTAGTGTAACCTTCAGGAGGGAACATGTACAGCTCCTCATCAAGAAAGCCATGTAAAAAGGCATTGTTAATGTCTAGTTGATGCAAACTCCATGATCTAGCTGCAAAAATAGTCAAAAACAATCTGATGGTAGTCGTTTTTGCAACTGGTGACAAGATGTCAAAGTAATCCACCCCTTCAATCTGATTATACCATTTGGTCACTAGCCTTGCTCCATACCTGTCTATACTTCCATCATCCAAGCACTTGACCTTGTAGACCCATTTGCAACCAATGACTCTTTTTCCTGGAGGGAGAGGAACAACCTCCCAAGTGCCATTCTGCTCAAGTGCCTACAGTTCAGAATTCATAGCATCCATCCAATATGTAGATAATTTTGTAACTTTAAGTGAATGAGGCTCATGAATCTCAGATAGTTGTGCTAGAAATGCCTTATGTGACTCAGTAAACTCAGGGGGGATGTTTGGATCATGAAAAACATTGAGAACAAAGTCATTATGCCAAGCTGGTCTGTGACTAAGTCTACTGCTTTTCCTAAGTGGGGGAACAACTATGGGAATGTGTATGTTTTATGGAGTAGTAGTAGAGTTAGACTGAGCAATATGTACAGATGGTGAAGATCTATAAGATTGTTGAAGACAGGGAAAAGTCTCATCATACATATCAATGTGAGAAAAGTTATCTGGAGTGGATGTATGAGTTGGAGTAGATGTATGAGCTGGAGTATGGTCCCAAGTATTTTCATGGCTATCTATGATGTAGAAAAGAGGTATGTATGTATCTATATCTGTAGATGGAATAGGTAGAGGTGGCTGTTGTGTAGCTGTGTGTAGGGGAGTATGGAAATACTGTTTCATGGAAAATGGTATCTCTGGACACTACAACCTTTTGATGAGTAATATCAAAAATCTTGTAGCCCCTCTTATCTGGTGGATAACCAATCATGATGCAAGGACTGCCTCTAGATTGGAACTTATCTTTGTGTGGAGTGGTATCTGTGGAAAAACATAAGCAACCAAAAGTTTTGAGAGTGGTGTAATCAATTGGTTTAAGCATCAAAACTTCATATGGTGATTTCCAGGAAAGGTTGGCTGCTGGAGTTCTGTTAATATTATAAGTGGCTGAAAGTATTGAATCACCCCAAAACCTCTTTGGAGCAGAAGACTGAATCATAAAAGCCCTAGCTACATTCAGCAAGTGCTTATGCTTTCTCTCCATTATCCCATTCTGTTGGGGAGTGTATGAGCAAGTTTACTGATGGAAAATCCCCATTTCATTCAGGATATCCAACAATGTGCATTTACAAACTCAGTTCCATTATCAGTTTTAATAGCTTTAACATTTTTCTGAAACTGATTTTTGATGAGTATGAAAAAAGCTTTCAAACGGTATGGAACTGATTCTTTTGTTTTGACTAAAACAGTCCAGGTGTACTTTTAATGATCATCTACAATGGTCATAAAGTATTTAGAACCATAAATAGACACAGTACTATATGGTCCCCAGAGATCTATGTGCAATAAATCAAACACATTATCATGAGTTCGGTCTCTGGCAGAAATTCTAGCCTTTTCTGCTTTGAAAGTGGACAAATAGTACAAATGTAAGTTTCAGGAATGGGTATATTAATAAATTGTCTCAAATGCTTTACAGCAACATCTGATGGATGACCAAGCCTACTATGCGATATATATAAACAACATCTTTAGGTTTACTTGAATATTGACAATGATATGACCTGTGCATAGAAGATAAACTGAGGCTGGGGATGGCAACTTGAATGGTGGTTGTGTGGAAAGAGGTCTGAGTTAGTATGTATATGCCTTGATTCTCTTTTGCTACTGCTATAACTTGTCCATTTCTAAGGTCCTGCAGTATGCAAAAAGTTTTGAAAAGTATCAATGTGTATGTCAGTGGTATTTAGTAACTTGCTAACAGACAATAGATTGAAGTTGAAAGTAGGAACATGAAGACAGTCATGAAAGGTTATGTTACTAGGCAGATCCACTCATCCATTAACGGATACAAGTTTCACAGTATTGTCTGGTATAAACACTCGTGTAGGTAAACAGACTGGCTGGCTGGCGGTGAATAAGTCTAAGTTACTGCACATGTGGTTACTAGCACCACTATCAATTATCCAAGAGACAGAATCACTCAAAATTACAGAATTACACACATGGGAGAGAATACTATCTGAAAAATCTGTGAGGTGTGCCAAGTTAGCAAAATCTGTTGGTGCAGTAAGATCCACTGTCTTGCCTTTCAATGCCCTTTCTATCTCTAGTTGCATTTGAGTGAGATTAGCCATGAGTGTCTGAAGTTGTGTCTGATGCAATGCTTCAGAAGTTGATGAAGAAGTTTCAGTGGAGCTGGTATGAACAAGTGGTGGTGAAGATCCAGCTACAACATTGGCATGTGGGGGTGCCTTGGCTTAGAATTTCTATCTTTGTTCCCATAAAACCAGTCTGGAAATCCCTTCAATTTAAAACAAGTATCCATAACATGTCCAGTCTTCCCACAGTGAGTACACTTGAGATCTGGATTTCTAACTGGCCTTTGATGAAACTCATTTCTCTGTGTCCCATAGTTAACATTTATGTTGGTGTAGTTGTTCATTACTGCTATGGCTGCATTCCCAGTTGAGTCACCTTCTGAGAAGTAACTATTTTCAGTCAAAGACACAAGAGCTGAGATATTTTGCCCTTGATATCATGTACGTGCCTGCCTTTGTTTCTCCACCTTTCCAACAATGGTTGTGGTCTTAGCCAAACTTGGAAGTGGCTCCATCATTGTGATCTAATCAATTATTACCCTGTAATCATCATTCAGTCCTCTAAGGAACTGATGCACCTTTGCTTCATCCTCATCTCTAACCAAATCCTTGTAATACCCACATTGACAGCATGTACAACAAGTACATCTTCTCCTAGGCTTGATACAGGCTAAATGATCCCATAACCCTATAAGCCAAGTAAAGTACAGTGCAATATAATCACTCCCTTGCTTAGCATCACTGATATCATTAGTCAACTGGTGAATTAATGCTCCAATATTTTCACCAAACCTTTTTTTTTTAATTAAAACCACTTTTGAAGTGGAGTGAATTTATTAGGCTCACTAAATCCTTAAAAACCCATTGGGTAAAAATTGTCATACAAGTGTTGTAGTATAGGAAAGGAAGTGAAATTTTAAATCACATGTCTACTCTAGCAAGCAATTTAGGCATCGCTAAGCGAAGACCAACTCTGCCGACTTGAGGACACGTAACTTGCAAGCATTTTAGGGATCGCTATGCGAAGCCCAGTTCTGCCGACAAGTACGGGGATCTAAGAAAACACTTTTCTAGTCTATGAGTATCATACTTCATTTGATTTGTACAAAATGTAATCCTCTATGTGTAATGCCAGTTGACTTGTCCATTTGTCATGTGTGATCCTCAATTTGACTTGATCAGCTGCCTTATGATAAATCCAGCTTTTGGCAATACCAGCAACATCAATCCAGCCCTGGCCTTGCGCCTGTAACACAGAAACAAGCTCAGCAGTAACTAGACTCTTAAATATGGAACATTTCTACTATCCAATAAAACTAGACCTCTAATTTTAATTGGAAGTGTGTCATGTGTAAAAAGTGAAGATTGTCTATCCCTACTTGCTATTCTTGCAAGAGCATCAGCAACAGAGTTTGCTTCCCTATATATGTGCTCAAAAGTAATAGAAGAAGGTGTTGAAAAATCACTCACCAGTTGCCATATATTCCTCAGTAGATGTTCCAACTTCCATGGAATTTTAAATTGTCTTCTGATCAGCTTTAATAATATCAAGGAATCCACTTCTACTTGTAAATCTTCTATCCCCTCATGATATGCAGCTTGAAGTCCTTCAATAAGTGCCAATGTCTCTGCTTCTAAGCTGGTTTTTGTGTGTAAGTAGACTGCCTTTGCAATCACCACTCTTCCAAGTCCATCTCTAACAACCAGTCCTGCTCCTGATATTCCTGGATTCCCAAGCGAAGAGCCATCTGTGTTTAGCTTGAATTTTGAAGGATGCCTCCATTGAACCTGTTTCACAAATGAAATTCTGTTGCTTTGATAGCCAACAGTAGTTAGGTGTCAGGGAATAATGTTCTGGTTTCAGATTGTTTCCATTTCAAATTGTGAGCTTTAAGCATATTCTGGATATTACTTAATGTATGTTTGATCATAATGTGAATCCTTGGCTTTGCTTGATCATATAAATAAGCAGTTCTACTACACCATATGGTCCATGTCACAAACAGTGGCATGATTCTGACCAGCAATCTATGTAGCTCAGATTTCACTGTGATGTTCCAATAATAAAATAACCTATCCCACAGATTAGCAAACACTTCTGGAGTGAGATCAAGCATATTATGAAAGTGTATCCACAGTCTATGGGTAAAGGTGCATTCATTAAAAACATGCTGCAAATCATCACCATTATTTCCACAGAAAGAACATATTGATGTTGCATAAATATGGTTTTCCTGTAATATATCACTCATAGGAATCAATCTATTTAGCAACTTCCAGTTAAACATAGATATCTTCTTTGGAACATATTTCATCCATAAAAATTTATAAGATGGTATCACCATCTTTTTATCTCTTAAAAGATCATAAGATGATGAAATACTAAACTGGCCAGTTGGTTCAGGCTTCCAGATTAACTTATCTTTATATCCCTCATATATAGAAAAATCTTTAAGCAAAAGATCATTGATTTCCTGAGGGAAACCATTAGTTAAGGATGCAGCAATGTCATGTTGATTATAGAAAAACTCTTTAACTGTTAACTCAGGTAACAGTATGTCAGAATCTGAATTCCACATATCAATAAGCATGCCTTTCCCTAGCCAGTTACTTTCCCAAAAGGAGATCTCACCTGAGCCTACCTGGATGAGAGTGTTTGCTTGAGCAATGCCATCTACCTCTCTGAATCTTCTCCAAGTTCTAGATTTCATCCTGTAACCTGGCAAAGACCACATAAAAGAACCCCACAGACTATCTCCAAGTTGTAACTTCCACCAAATTTTCAGGGAAAAACTATTCATCAAAGTATGCAAGTTTTTAATTGAAAGTCCATTCTCTGTATATGGATAACACATATTAGACCATGACCTCCATACTTTATTTTGTCCAAAATCTGATTTTCCCCATAAAAATTTAGCAAATATCACATGTAATCTATCTAAGACTCCATTTGTAGGTTTAATGACTGCCAGTATATGCAATGGGATAGCAGATAACACATGCTTAGCAAGAACTAGCCTTCCTGCTTGATTCAACCACTTATTTTGCCAGGATACTAATTTTGCAGTTATATTATCAAAAAGTGGTTGAAAGTATGAATGTTTTTTCTTGCCAGTAAACACAGGGCATCCCAGATATTTAAAAGGAAAAGTACCTTTACTCATACCTGTGATATCATGTATCATTCTGTGATATACAGCAGGGGCTGATTCAGATAGGTAATAGGAAGATTTTTCAGCATTAATCCTCTGCCCAGAGACTAACTCATACTGCCTCAAAAATTCCATAAAGTTAACAAGGCTGTGCCTATTAGCTTTTAGAAAAGTCACTGTATCATCTGCAAAACTGAGACTTGTTATTTTGTATGTTGAATTTGGAAACTTTTAATAATCAATTTTAGTATGTTCAAAAAGGGACCTTAGGTTTCTTGTAAAGGCTTCTGTCAGTAGGATAAAAAGAAAGGGAGAAATAGGATCTCCCTGCTTGATACCCCTAGAAGCTTTAAAAACACCAAAAGGTTTCCCATTGACTAAAACTGAAAAATTGGTTGCTTTAATGTTACCCATAACATTACTGACAAAGAATTCTGAAAATCCCATTTTCTTCAAAAGTTTAGATAAAAAATCCCAAGATACTCTATCAAAGGCTTTCATCATATCTAATTTAAAAAATACATTGAATCCTCCAGATTTAGTGTTCAGAAAATCAGTAAGTTCATGCATTAGTAACACGTTGTCAGCTAGCTCTCTTCATGGAACAAATGCTGATTGTTCAGGAGATACTAAGCTAGATATTATGGGTTTTAACCTAATAGTATATACTCTTGAGAATATTTTATTTAAAAAATTGGATAAACTGATAGGCCTGTAGTCAGAGAAGCTTGTATTTACCTGTCTCTTAGGAATCAGAGTAATGAAAGAGGCTGATATAGCTCTGGGAATAGGTATTCCCAGTAAAAATTCATTGACAGCCTGCAGAAGATCATTAGCTATAATTTCCCAGCAATGTGTGTAAAATTTACATGTGTAGCCATCTGGTCCTGGAGCTGATTCGCCATCCATATGAAAGACAATGTTTTTAGCTCTTCCAGATCCAGTTGCTTGGTCAGATTTTGATTCATCTCAGCAGTTACCATATGAGGTATATTTTCTAGCATGCTACCTGTCATATTCTCCATAAATCTCTTCTGGCAACCATATTATGTCTTGCATAAATAAAAAGAGCATTCCACTTATGAGTCATAGATATATGTTGAATTTCAGTACAAAGACACTGATCATGAGTAGATTGAATTGTAATATTAAAATCATCATTCCAGAAAATCCAGATTTTATCTCTAGGAGATGCATGATAATGACTGTAACCCAAAGTATAAGCTATAGATGGTATCTTGCTGCTATCAAGAAAAGGTTCAATAATAACAAATAATCCAATTTTATGTTTCCTTTTAACATGCAAAACCCTAGCCTGAGTTGTTTTATTTCTAATTCCTCTAACATTCCATACACAAAAATTAATTCTAGACATGGATTAAACTAGTCTAGTAGGATCAATTTGGGATCTAGTCACAACATTTTTTTAGGAACTGGTGTAATCTTTATTTTTCCCTCTAGTTTTTTTACCAGTTTTAGGCAAAAGAATTGTAGAGTCATCAGTGGTGTCCATATTAGGATCAGTTATCATTCTATTAAACCTAGATTGATCTATAGGTTCTAAAATAAAATCTCCTTCAGCCACTTTTGATTTCTTTTCCTGAGACCATTGAATATTAGGGCTATGTGCTAGATTTTCAATTAGCCTAAGATCATCAGATGTCAGAGGAGATTTTACCTGTGTGTTTACCTCCATCTGATTTATGTTCTCCTGGTTTGACTCTTGTGTATTTGCTGATGCTGTATCCGTAATGAGAATTAGATTTTGCACAGCCTCTTGTTGATGAAATTTTTCACCCTGCACTTCTTCTTCAATTTGCTGGGATTGAATACCAAAGTCTGCTTCATCTTCATTGCTATTCAGCAGCTCAAAACTGTTGTGAGTTTTAATTGGCTGACTAACCACTTTTGCTTCTGAAACTCCAGCCTTTGCCTTTCCTTTTGCTTCCCACACCTGTTTTCCTGCATCAATACCTGTCTTTTCCAAGGAGGTGTCTTCAACAACTTTGTTAGATAAATCCACAGTTATATTTCCTTTTTCCTTACTAGATAGACCAGAGGTAGTAGCATTTTGTTTATTATTATTTTTTTCTATAAGTGTAGGTTTCCAGTAGTTAGTTCCCTGTCTATGAGTAGTATCAGTTTTGCATATAGATTCAGTGTGGCCTAATTTAAAGCATTTACTGCAATAATCAGGCACTCCTTCATATTCTACATACTGCCAGAAACCTTTTTTCCTATAATTTATCCAAATTCTATCACATAAAGGTTTAGAAACATCTACTTCCACAAAAACTTTGGCAACATGGGGTCTGGATCTATTAATTGTTGCTTTATCCACCTTAACTGGGGGCCCTATTAAATTACCTAGAGACAACATAGTGTGTTCATCAAAGAATTGATGTGGAAGGCCATAGAAACATACCCAGACTGGAACTAATGATGATTCCGCATTAGGGTTGAAATCTGCACTCCATTTGGTGATCCTGAGTGAGTAAAAACCGAAGTTCCACACTTTATGCATCCAACACCTGTAGAAATCGTCAGGAAGTTCAAAATGTATAAAAACATGTCTACTATCAACCAAAAAAATCCCAAATTGCCCAATGAATCCAGCAGTTTGAAAATCCTTTCTCAGTCTCTCCATTTGAGGCCGAGATCTGGAAAAACTCCCAACCAACGTGTATCTCAAAGGGGCCTCCAGTTTATCACATTCCTCCTTGGAGAAAGTGATCCCTGGTTCCCCCAGATGATCCACACGAGGCTTTGGATTGAAGGGTTCTCTAGAATTGGGGCTTTTTGCGTATATGATGAGATCTGATTTATCTGCGGAATGGGTATTAAGCATTTGGGCATATGAGAGCAGGGGTGGTGCTTGATCGCCAATCGGCGGCTCCGCCATGGTGGCGGTGCCAAGCAATTAGCGGCGGAGTTGATCAGAAAAAGGGGTTTAGCAATCGTCAGTGAATCGCCACTCATCTTTTCACCAAACCTATCTCTTATTTCCTCCCATAATTCCTTAGCATCATTAGCAAACAGAAAACCATTCACTATATCCTTTGACAGAGAATTCTGAATTCAGGCTATCAACATAGAGTTTACTTTCTTCCATTGTCTAAATTTCATGTCTGTCACTTCAGGCTTCTTTACATCACAAGTTAGAAACCCTAATTTATCTCTAGTTTCAAATGCAGTTATCATAGCACGACTCCAATGCAAATAATTATGCTCAGTCAGGGGTTGAGTGACTAGTACCTGATGAGACTGATCATTCATATGGAGAAAGAGTGAATCCTCCACCTTTGGTCTGAAACATCCCTCAGATTCATCCTCTCCAGCTAGATTGGCCTGCTCCGTACGAGCTTTTCCAGTGTTGTTGTTCCTTCGCACTTCTCCGGTGACCGAGTTTTCATCACTTCCAGATGCCATTGCTCAGATCCGATATGAATCTGAGAAGGTGATGCTAATTGAGCAAAATCAATCCGTAGAGTTTGATCGCAGCGGCACAAAGAATCGATTGATCATCAGGATCACTTTGATACCATCTTAATGTTGGTAGATCGGTAGGATTTTAGGTTGTTCTGGTGTGGAGAACACCTAGAACACCTACTAAAACACACAGTAGAAAAGGGGAAAAATGTATGAGAATTAAAATTGTATTATTGGATTAAAAATAAGCTTTGTCCTTTAGCTACTTATACTCTACAACTAGGAGCAATAATGCACGGATTAGCTATGCCAAAGCACTTAGCTAAACAAAAAGAAAATAACAGAAAAATGATGACTATACAATGTGGTGAGTACGAGTCCACTCTGGTGAGTACGAGTCCACTCTGGATGATGTACGAGTACAATGTGGTGACTTGCAAAGGCGGTGCGGTGAGAACAAGGGCGCCAAAGTCTTTGCGCCAATCCCTGGTTTGACCAGGTTGACTTAGCCATTGGAGTAAGTCAGTGTAAGCTTCAAATTCTGACTCATCCAAGCTATTGAGAACATCAGCAAGGAGAGCTGCTGTTGTGGATGATTTCTTCAGCGTCCGATGTCGAAATAATGGGTGTTAGTTTTTGAATTATTTATGTTATCCGGTGTTGAATAGGCGAGAGTACTAATCTTCATTCGATATCGCAAATAGCTACCAACGTCTGTATGGATTCGAATGCAAAAGGCTGGTGCATTATTTTTTACTTGTTTCCTACATTGGGATTTGAATAGGGGATAGCACTGGAATGGTAGTGTAAAAGTACATATATTGTTCGATTTCGAAAGTAATTAGTATAGGTATATGTTCGAATTCTTAAACATACCTGACACTAGGTTTGAAAATGCTTTAATTTTAGGGTAAATGTTCTAATGGCCGGGAAATATCAAAACTAGCCGCTTTTCGAAATCGGATAGCACAAAACCCTAAAAATATTTACAAATTCACCCTTACACTCTATCGAATAAATCAAAAGCCTCTACGGTGTTATCCCAATCACACAATGACTTAATATCCAATGACTCGAATAAAAAATGACCGATGATTTAGCAAAACAGCCAATATCTCTAGGACATCATACCCTTGAAAAGCTAAACATTATTCAATGTTACAAAAAAACCACCACACAAACATTGTCACGTGTGCCGTTCTTACATAAGAGGTTTTGAAAGTCTTGACCCACGAACATTTAGCACATAAGCCGCAAAGTTGTTGAAAGCGGTCTTCATGTCATCAAGTGTGTTAAGAGTTGAAACCTTCTTGACGAAGTAGTTCAAAAATATTGGAATATATCATGTTTACAAACAATCTAGGAAAAACATCTCCAGTAATAAAGGATAGTGACATTTTTTTTAAGTTAAAACCATCATAGACGGGGTTTTGAGGGTGTTCTCCCTTTTTCATTAATTTCAGCTCAAAGTTTCCCAATAGGCTTATGTTTGTTGAGTTTTGGAGAAGTTTCTAAACATCTATCGATATAAATCTTCTCCGTACTCATGGCGGTAACACCATATCCATGACTCTATCGTCATGCTGACGCGCATAAGCACGTTGTTCCTAAGTCTAAAAATTGCGACGAAATATATCTTAACATCCTAAAGTCTAATGCCCAAAAGCATCTAACTATCTAGCAGGTAAAGCATCAGTAATTTGCACCGACCCCAACAGTAAAGTCAAAGTCAACCAAGTCTACTAGTCTAAATTCATTTACAGAGTCGCCAGAAATACGTCGTCAAGACTATTCTGACTTGGATTTCTCCTGCACTGTTTTAACAGAATAGAGACTAGGAGTCTAGCGGATTTTCCATAGTGCGGCTAATTCGTTTACAAGGAAAACAACAGATAGGCACTGAATACTCGATAAACTAGTCTAGATAGTTTTGCATAAAAACCCAAATGAAGCACATATTCAATCTAACATAAATAAATAAAAACAGAATAGAAATCATTCATCTGCAACTGGATCCAAGATTCTGTCGGTTAAAAGGGAGACTGTGGAGGTGGTGGCGCGTGTACGCACTCGCCGGCGCGTTTTCGCGGCAAAAGATTAGATCCGATGATACGCCGACCTGTTCACTACTTCGACGGCGCGCGGTGGCGCGTGGTAGCTGGGTCAGCCGCGCGTGAGGCGCGTGGGTTTGTCTCCTTGTCCGATCTAGGCTTATAGGAGCCGGATTTGTTGCCCCTTATGGTTCCGGCAGCAAAGCGGCGGCTTTTGGCAGTCCTCCGGTAACCTCAATGGCCGGTGACTGTCGGAAACTGTCTTTCCGGCTTCCTCACACAGAGGCGAGGAGGAGATTCGCGTCGGTGGGACTTTCCATCGTTGGATCACAGCGTCGGCGGCTCTGACCTGTCGTCCTTGGCGGGGATGAATGTTTTCCGGCGAGAGGGAGAAGCGGTGGATGGGTACTGAAGGGGAAAGGTATGGTTGTGGAAAGGGTGGTCGGGCTGCGGCGAGGAGCGCCAGCGTTAGCCCAGAACCACCCCTCCGTTGAGATCCAGTATTTGGGGTTCGGGTACAGAGGAGAGAGAAAGGAGGTTTTGGGGGGCGACTTTTTGGTCAAAGGATAGTGACACTCTAGTAATTGCTCACCGATTTGAAATTATTGTTCAACTTAGCCGAAGAGACAACTTGAAGTGCCGTCACCATTATGAAATAACCGCATTCCTAACAACTATTTTGCTTCTTGAACTAGCACAAGAACAAGAAGATCTAGTAGTTAGTATTACTAGGCATGTTCATTCTAAATCAATGGTACACAAATTATATGTGTATAGTTTTTCATACCATGATTTCATGCACCCCAAAAGCTGATTGACCTTTCGGATTGAAAAACTCAAACGCATGCTTCACTATCTCAAAAAAAGAAGGGATCGGTGGTAGGTGTAGAGAATCAATCCAATAAACTTGCTTAGTTGTCTTGTTGATTGCAACCAAACACCAATGTCCCCTAATTTAACATAATAATAAAAAACCTAGTAAAGAAGTGAGCCTTGTATTGAAAGGAAAATTAAGACTATATAAATAGAACATCTTCAATGCAAGTCTCACTTTTGGGTGTCAATTGCTCCACATAGCACATATTGAATGGAGCTTCAATATGATATAATCAATACCAATTTTATTGATGGTCATTTTAAAAACTTCCTCTCCAATGTCAAAGTAAATTAGAGTGAATGAATGTGAGAGAGATGAAGTAAATTAGACATGTGGAGTTCATTTATTGGGTGAATGGATGAGAGAGAGAATTGCAAGTTGCAACTTGGGCCTCTATTTCTTGCAAGTCAAATTGAAGGTTCAAAAAAAAGGAAAGCCACATCATATAGAAGGTTTAATTGACTCTTGCATTGGAGGAATTTTTTAGCTTGACCCACAAATAATATGACGTGGATTTGGACTTTTTCCAAATAGAAGTTTAGCATTGGAGATGGTCATAGCACTCACATGTGTAGCAATTGATAAGTCCATGGTTCGTATTCGGACCTCATTCATACTCGGACCAAGGCCCGAGAAGGGTCAGGGGTTCGAGATATGCGGAGGATGGATCCACAGGTTCATCAATCCTAATCTTTATAAAGAATGAGTATATTATGAATGTTCTACAAGGAATATACATCCTCTAGACATGGTAATACAAGCATGTCTGAAATACACTTCCTCTATACATGATAATACAACTACTATTTCCATAAGAGTTGTATTACTACAATAAACACATATCTTGGGGATCTACAGATTGTAGCCATATAAATACCTAAAGGTTTGGTAGACCTCTCTATCTAATACTTCGTACATTACACCTTAAGCAAATATACTAACTTGAGCGTCAGAGTGTCTACCCTCGGGACACTCGAGGCTTTGTTTTCCAGATCAGTTCGTGAGCTGGGTTCGTGATCAAGTGCGGGTCGTAGACATCCATCAATTTGGCACGCCCAGTGGGATCCGCTCGCTAATCTTGATCTATACGACCTTTAAACTCATGGCTGATCCGACTGAAAACCTTCGTGGGAGTTTGCGAATCCGTTTCTCGGCCTCGACAGGAGCAGGAAGTACCAGCACCGACAACGACAACGACGAGATGAGCCACGCCAACAACCAGGGAGCAGGAAGAAGAATCAACGGTGTACACCGATCACCCGAAGAAGCCTCTCCCTGGGAGTGGGAAAGCAAAAGATCTCGCTTAGATGTAACCGTTACCTTTTCACCTGAAGATGCGGTCCCTTACCAATTCCCTCATTCAGATCCTTTAGTAATCACGGTTGACATAAACTATAACGTGATTAGAAGAGTTCTGGTAGATGGGGGAAGTGAGATAGAAGTCATGTTTCTCAGCTGTTATGAACAATTGGGATTAAATAAAACCCATCTCGTACCCACAAACCTCATCTCAGGATTTGCGGGCAATCCTATAACTCTTTTGGGAGAGATTACTTTACCGGTGCGAGTGAAAGATGGCCCTCGGAGCATAACCCTTCGTTGCACCTTCGTGATCATCGATTCCAGAGCGCCATACAATGTAATCCTCGGACGACCTTGGATGTGCCAGGCAAAGGCCGTCTGGTCCCCCTACCACTTGGCGATGAAGTTCCCCATGAACCAAGGGATCGCAACAGTCCGAGGAGATCAACAATTAGCTCGAATTTGCACAATTCAAGCTAGGGTCTTGAACCATCCAAGTACTCTGAATCCGAGCCAATGCAACTCGGAGAGTCAGGAACTGTCGAGGTTGGAACTCTCCCACCCCCCGAGATAAAGACCAAACTTCGAGATCTTCTCAACCATTATATATAGATGTCTTTTCTTGGGACACCAACGACTTGGTAGGAGTATCCCCTCGCTTGGCGGAACATTACCTAAATATCAATCCCTCACAAAAACCCATCAAGCAGAAACGACGTATCTTTGCACTAGATTGGGTTGAAGCTATAGGAGAACAAGTAAATAAATTACTGAAAGCCAGTATAATCGAAGAAGTTCAGTACCCAGAATGGATAGCTAACCCAGTAATGGTCAAGAAGCCAGACGGGAAGTGGAGAATGTGCATCGACTTCACCAACTTGAACGATTGTTGTCCTAAAGATAGCTATCCATTACACTCGATTGACCGATTAGTTGAAGCAATCGCTGGATACCAAGTACTAGCCTTCTTTGATGCCTTTAAGGGATATCATCAGATCCCCATGGCAGAGCAAGATAAAGAAAAAACCTCCTTTATAACCGATAGAGGAACTTTCTGCTACAAGATGATGCCTTTCGGATTGAAAAATGCCGGGGCTACTTACCAGCGACTGGTAGACAAATTATTCAAATCTCAGATAGGGCGCAACCTCGAGATTTATGTGGATGACATGGTAGTAAAGAGCCGCAGCTACGACGCCTTCTTTGAGGATTTGAGGGAAACCTTCGACACGTTACGAGCATCCAACCTAAAGCTGAACCCTGCTAAGTGCACTATATGTGTAGGAGCAGGTAAATTCCTAGGATACATGGTGTCCAATCGGGGAATTGAGGTAAACCCCGAGAAGATAGAAGCTTTGCAAAACATGCAACCTCCGAAGACCGTCAAAGATGTGCAAAAGCTGACGGGATCCCTTGTAGCCCTTAGCCGATTCCTCTCCAAAGGAGTTGAAAAACATCTACCCTTCTTCAATATCCTTAAGAAGGCAAACCAATTGGAGTGGTCACATGAATGCGGAGAAGCCTTCCAAGCACTTAAAGACCACTTACGACAACTTCCGACATTGTCGAAACCAGATAAAGGAGAGACTCTCTACTTATACATATCTGCATCTCAGCTAGCCATTAGTGCTGTGCTAGTCAAAGAAAAGGAAGGATCACAACACCCGATATATTATGTAAGCAGAGCTTTACAGGAGCCCGAGACCAGATATACACCTCTCGAGCGTTTAATATTGGACCTTGTACATGCCTCTCGACGGTTGCGACCATACTTCCAAGCACATACAATAGTCCTCCTAACCAACTACCCGATTAGACAAATCCTCCAGAACCGGATGCCTAGGGACGAATGATGAAGTGGGCCATCGAGTTAGGAGAATACGACATACAGTATAAACCTCGAACAGCCATAAAGGGCCAGGCCCTGTAAGATTTCATAATAGAGTCAGTTGAACCAGTGGAGATCAACCAACAAGAACAAGTTCCAGACACAGGAAGATGGCGGTTATATGTCGATGGATCCTCCAACTCGGGAGGAAGTGGTGCTGGAGTTCTACTAACCTGCCCTGAAGGAAAGGACCATCCTTATATTCTCCATTTTGATTTCCGAGCCACCAACAATGAAGCCGAGTATGAAGCTCTCATTACCGGACTGAAACTAGCTAAAGACCTGGAAGTTAAAGACCTCGAGATCTTCAGTGACTCACAGATCGTGGTTCAGCAAGTAAAAGACGAATACGAAACCCGAGAGTACAGTCTCCAAAAGTACCTCGAGATAGTTAAGCCTCTTCTAAACCAATTCCGACATTACGAACTGAATCATATCCCCGGAGAAGGCAACCATAAGGCTGATGCACTTAGCAAACTTGCCTCATCGAACCTCAACATCTTCTCAAGAATTGCTGATGGAAACCCTGGCAAAAAGGAGTTACGAAGAAACTAGCATCATGGTTGTTGACATCTCAGACATATGTATGAACCCTTACATTGAATACCTCCAAACGGGAACCCTTCCTGAGGACAAGCACCTGGCACGGAAGGTCTGAGTTAAAGCTCCCAAATATGTCATCCACGAAGGTATCTTATACAAGAGGGGTACCTCCAACCTTTACTCAAGTGTGTTGGACCTTCCGACGCTGAACACTTAGTACAAGAAGCACATGAAGGAGTTTGTTGTAGCCATCAAGGTCCACGCACCATTACCTGAAAGCTCCTACAGATGGGTTATTTCTGGCCTACGATGCTACAAGACGCCAAAAGATATATCAATTCTTGTCATCAGTGTCAGAGATTTTCTAAGATGGTCCATGTGCCACAGGAGAATAAGATTACCATCCAAGAACCCTGGCCATTTGTCCGATGGGGTATAGATCTCGTCGGACCCTCTCCTACGGCCCATGGTAACTTCAAGTACCTCATTATAGCCATAGATTACTACTCGAAGTGGGTGGAAGCTGAAGCTTTGACCAACATAACTGGCAAGACAGTTATCAACTTCTGCTGGAAGAATATTGTATGTCTCTATGGCATCCCGAGATACATAGTGACCGATAATGGAGCAAAATTTGCTAATGACCCCTTCAAGAAATGGTGTATGGAGTATGGCATACATCAAAAGCTCACCTCGGTATATCATCCAAAAACTAATGGCCAAGTAGAGGTTACAAACCAAACCTTGGTAGCGCCTCGAAAGAGCTAAAGGAATCTGGATCAAAGAACTACCAAGTGTGATCTGGACCCATAGAACCACACCAGCTACAGCAACAGGAGAGACTCCTTACAGCTTAGTCTATGGGTCTGAGGCGGTCATCCCCATAGAGATTGGAGTCCCCTCTGCCCTTACTTCTCAACCAGGCGACGAAGATGGCACCGTCAACGAGGAAAGCCTTCGTCTCGACCTTGACCTCCTAAAGGAGAAGAGAGCAAATGCTACTATCCACGTGGCCAAGGTGAAGGAAAGAGTCAAGCGCTACCATGATAGAAGAGTCTGCTTGGCCACCTTCGTTAAAGGAGACCTTGTAATGAGATTAAATGAAAAAAGCAAGAAAGAAGTGGAAGGGAAGCTAGCCTCGAACTGGGAAGGTCCATATCGAGTCCTAGAATCCCATCCAGGGGGAAGCTACCTCTTGGAAACCATGAAGGGGGAACATATACCACGAAGATGGAACGTGATTAACTTACGAAAGTATCACAGAAGATAAAAACTCAATGGAGAGCCTCACAAAGGTTCGAGATTGTCAAGAACGTCTGAGAGCCTCATCAAGATCCGAGACAAATATGCTCTAGCACAAACGGGTACTCAAACTCAAACCCACTATTTACTTTACTTCTATTCTTAAAGTTATGAACTTAGATTGAAGTCATGTTATTTTTATACCTATCTTTATAACAAGAAATCTTAAACTCCTTTTCCAAAAGAGGATTGTTGTCTTAAGTATAACATTGATTGCTATTCAAAACAATATATTTTATAAAGTATATGATTGGTCAACTTATAAGATGCTTGGATCCAATATTCAAATACCAATCGTTTTGAATAAAAGAGGTAGGTTCGAGATAAAGTACTTCAAAAAGTGCTTGATTGAGGTCTATAGGCCAAAATGGCAGACGTGCTCGAAAATCATTCATCTCAACATAAAAGAGGAAAAACCTCAAAAACAGAAGTTAAAATTCATATCAAAGGTGTTATTACATCAGAATATGATACTTCTAAAAATTCCCAAAGGTATGCATAGAGGAAAAACCTCGAACACAAATAGTTCATATCAAATGTGTGATTACATCAGAATATGATACTTCTAAAAGTCCCTCAAAAGGGCACATAGAGGAAAAACCTCTAATTTTTTTGATACATTACTTTAGAATATGATACTTCTAAATATGCCCAATAGGGTTTCCTAGAACTTCACCAGGAGTGGCACTTGAGAGATGGGCTATTGTCAACTTTTCTGCACACTGTGACATTAAAGGCCTTGTCAAAAGATGCCTGAGGAAGAAGCCGAACAATATTAAGCTCGCAGAGTGTTCATCATGGATAATTGCGAAAACTTAACATTAGAGGCTGAAGCTCCTTTCCAGTAAAACATGAGACCGAGGCTGACGAGAAGATACCAGCAAGTAAGGTAGCAAACCTGCTGGAACTAATCAGCCTTGTCAGTGGAAGGATTGAACACCTCTTCAAGAGAAGGTAATTCAGGATACTTAGTTTTAATAAGCCTCAGTAAATCTCCTGCTGTGGTTATCTTCTTGGAGGGATCTAGTGCATCCAAAAACTCGGTCCCAGGGATCCAGCGTTTAGCAGTCAGAGTAGAGAGCTTATCAGCAGCATCTGGATGAGAGAAGATTTCCTTCATCACCTCCACCTCCTTCTCGGATTGACATAATTGCAGGACTTGATCCAGGATCTCGTGCTGCTCAGAGGAATGGAATAAATCCCCATACTCCTCTCTATGACTACTAAACTCGGGGCCGCTAACAATAAAGGCACCCCAAAGCTTAAGAAGCCATTTTAGCTCCTCTAATTTCCCATCCGAAGGCAAGGTCTGCGACAGCTCGTCCATGGTTTCCTGATACGTCTTCAGCTCTTTCCTCTCGAACTCACTGGCCAGCAGTAAGGCCTTATTATCAGCCTCCAGCTGTCCTCCAGTTGAGTCAAATCCGATGCAGCTGGGACAGAGGAATGAAGAATCGTCAATTTGGTTATCAATGTCGAAATATTGGCCCTCATCTCCTCCTTCTCGGCTTTGAGAACCCGACACCTGGAATTTAACTCCTTCACAGAGTTATACAAGTGTTTGATCCCACCTTTGGTCTGTCGTCCAACAGTGGATATATTTACCATCAGCTGCAAAATAGAGGATATATTAAGACCTATATGCCAGTGACATCTAAAAAGTTCACAGAACAGGATGTAGAAAATTATTACCTTAGAGGCAAAGGGATACTTCTTGTAGGACTTCCGAGAAGCCTGATCATCCTCTTCCTCAGGACAAATCAGATAATGCTTCAACTTCTTTAGAGGCTCATCCTCAGGTATCACCAGCTCAAGGTCAGATTCATCATCATCCGAAGACCCCCCAACCTCCGGTTCCACCTCCTCGGGCTCCTCCACCTCCTCCTCTACGATCTCAAGGACTGCTTTATAAGTCCATGGTTCGTATTCGGACCTCATTCATACTCGGACCAGGGCCCGAGAAGGGTCGTGGGCTCGAGATACGTGGAGGGTGGATCCACAGGTCCATCAATCCTAATCCTTATAAGGAATGCATATATTATGAATGTTCTACAAGGAATATACATCTTCTCAAAGATGGTAATACATCTATCCTAAACATGGTAACACAACCATGTCCGAAATACACTTCTATTATACATGGTAATACAACTTCTATTCACATAAGAGTTGTATTCATACCATAAATACATATCTTTGTGATCTACGGATTGTGGCCATATAAATACCCTAAGAGGTTTGGTAGACCTCTCATCTAATCTCATACTTTATACTTTACGTCTTAAGGAAATATACTGACTTGAGCGTCGGAGTGTCTATCCCCGGGACACCGGGGCCTTTGTCTTGTAGATCAGTTCGAGAGCCTGGTTCTTCGTCGAAGTGTTGGTGTCCGTCATACATCAATTTGGCACGCCCGGTGGAACACTCCACACCCATTGACGATGTCGCCGAATTTTGCATCTGATCTGATCTTGTGTACCTGTTCAACAAGTTTTTTCACGCCATGTTTGAAGCTGAGCAACCCAGGCGGAGCGCCCGAGTCCAAGGCCAAAACTCGGAAGATAATCCAGAAGCAGAGCAGCCTCCCCGAGGACGCGGACGAGGACGACCTAGAGGATCTCAGACATGCTCCACCTCGGAACCATCAGCAAGCTCTATCGTGGGAGCCGGAAACTTCTATGTTCCGACATCTCTCGGTCCAAATCCTGTTATGATGGAAACCCCATTCTCCGATCCAAATCCTACTGGATCCGGAGTGCCACTTTCTGGATCGAACCCTTTGGGATCTGAAGTACCGAACTCGGACCAGAGAATCTCGATCCAGACTCCCCTGGTCCAAACCTCTTCGTATCTGGAGCACCATCCTCCAGTCCGGGCCCTACCGCCTCCGGAATCCCACCTTCTGGATCAAATCATGTAGGATCTGAAATACCCAACTCAGTCCAGAGGATCTCGATCCAGACCAACAACTGCATCAACAATCCAGAAGGACTTGACCAAGAGAATGGGATAGGATACAGCGGGTCCAATTCGATCTTTCCTGTGGAAGAAAGAACACAAAGGGATAGACAAATCCTTGCAGACAGACAGAGGGAAGGAGAGTCTGTGATAGAACACTATCATAGGTATATGGATCTAGCCACAAAGCTTTATAATTCAGACGAAATCTTCTTGATAAACCTTAATCGAAGGAGTATAGATGATGATACTCTGAGGACGAAGCTGACAATGGCGAATCCCGCCACTATTGAGCATCTCCAAACTATCATGGAGGAATATGCCAGCAAAACGGATATAGGGGCATGTTCCTGAGACCTTGACAATAAGGTGAAGGAGCCCAAGATGAAAATACCAAAGGCACCTCATAAAGGACCCGCCCGCCATGAAGGACTCAGCCGAGCGTCAAAGGTCTCCGAAATTCTGCCAATATCACCGAGATCGGGGGCATGACACTGAGGAGTGCTATCAGCTCAAGAACGAGATCGAGAAACTAATTCGACAAGGTATTGTGCAACAAATTGCACCGTCGATAGCTGGAGACGGCCAAGGCACCCAGAAAAGGTATGGGGGAAAACCTTGGCAGAAGATTTAAGGACGGTTATCGCAACAATAATAACAACAACAACAACCAAGGGGGCGGAGGCAATAATCAACAAGATCCTCCTCCGCCACCACCTAATGGAGCCAACCGAGTCATCAACGATATCAACAGCTACACAGGAGAAGCAATTTCCCTTACCAAGCCGAAGGATAGTGTGCGGGCCATACCCCACACCGAGCCTTCCGACCCGAGGAAACTGTCTCCCTCTCGGACGCGGACGCCGTGCCAAACCAGGTGCCCCATTCTGATCCACTCATCATCTCGGCAACAATACAGGATACCCTGATAAAGAGAGTCTTTGTGGACGATGGGAGCGGGGTAGAAGTGATGTTCCAAGACTGCTTCAACAAGTTAGGATTCACCAAGGACGACCTCAAACCTACGGGTCCAATCTCGGGGTTCAAAGGAAATCCAGTCATACCTCTTGGAGAAATCACACTCCCCGTCACAATAGCAGAAGAAGCGAATAGCATAACCCTATACTGCACCTTTGTGGTGGTCGACACCGTCACACCCTTCAACATTATCCTTGGCAGACCATGGATGTGCCAAGCTAAGGCTGTATGGTCTCCTTACCACCTGATGCTAAAATTCCCAACACAACAAGGAATAGCTTCCATCAAAGGAGACCAAGGAGTGGCACGTTTGTGCATGATCACGGCCATCCCTGACGCCAGGAAAGTAAGCAGCATTTCGGCCGACAACACCATCCTGGGGGATCTAACACCTGATCGTGATCTCTAACAACCCCTAGTGTTCCACTTCGAGGAAGAGGCCTACAATGAGATGATTGAACTATGGCACAAAAGACGCCATCAAATCTTTCAAGTGGGAGAACTGGTAATGCCAGTAGGCCCGTGGTGTACTTAAAAGCTAGAAAGAGCGCTGGAGCCAAGGATGAAAGAACCATACAAAGTCTCAACAGCACAATCCAGTGGATTCTACCTCTTGCAAACTCGCGAAGGAGAGCACTTGGACCCTGTCATAATGACGCCCTTCCTACGCAGCAGTCAATAAACCTCTAATACAAAGAGACACTATGAAACCATGAAGGGCGAACCCATACCACGAAGATGGAACGTGATTAACTTACGAAAGTATCACGGAAGATGAAACTCAAGAAAGAGCCTCATAAAGGTTCGAGAATAACAACCTTGTCCGAGAGCCTCATCAAGGTCCGAGACAATACTGCTATAGCACAAACGGGTACTCAAACTCAAACCTACTATTTCCTTTACTTCTTTTCTTAAAAGTCATAAACTTGGATTGAAGTCATGATATTTTTTACACCTATCTTTTTCCCTAAGCAATCTTAAATGTCCTTTTCTAAAAAGAGGATTGTTATCCTAAGTATAACATGGATTGTTATTCAAAACAATATGCTTTATAAAGTGTATGATTGGTTAGCTTATATAAGACAAGTTGTTTGGATCCAAAATTCAACTACCAATCGTTTTGAATAAAAGAGATAGGTTCGAGATAGAGAGTACTTCACAAAAGTACTTGATTGAGGTTTATAAACCAAAAGGGCAGACATGCTTATAAATCAATCATCTCGAATAACAAAGAGGAAAAACCTCAAAAACAGAAGTTCAAACTCATATCAAAGGTGTTACTACATCAGAATATGATGCTTCTAAAATTTCCCAAAGGGATACATAGAGGAAAAACCTCGAACATATCAAAGGTGTTATTACATCAGAATATGATACTTGCCTATGAGATGTACGCTTATAAGCGTGTAATTGATGTTTATCTAATATGGGCTGCTCGAACCAAGTGTCCGAGTCATAGTCACCTCGGGCTAAAATAAAAATATATACCTATAAAAAGTATATGGTCAAAGACCAACATGATACGAGTCACACAAACTCACAAAGTTTGAAACTCGACTCTCCTCGTGATACTCCTATTAAGGTACACATCACTATTTATTCAGGCTATTCATAAGCCTGAGAGTCAATCTTCTCAAGGATTGCAATATAAAGACCTTTATAAAGGCAAAATCAAAAACTGTTATTACACTATGAATCTTCTTACACCTCGTGAAGGTCTTTAAATACAGGGGTACGACCCCGACCGCGAGAAGAAGTAGAGGCACGACCTCGAACACTCTGGAAGCCACAGCCCCAATTACTTTCTTCTGCTATCCTCATCAACTGAGAGGATGTAGGGGATCCACTTCTAATTTCTATAATCACAGGTCGGGTAGGAGAGACAATAGAGCCACGAGCTCTAGGAGTAGGTGTCACCACTCTGCCCCTTCCACATGGGATCCCTCGAGATACACCCCTTTGGACATGAGGCCTTATCAAAGGTCCTAAATATGGGACACCAGAAGGTCCACCTATCTCCCTCCTTGAAGACCCTGAAGGTATGACAAACACACCTTGAGCCTCTAGTTCCTTTATTTGGAACCTGCAAGCGTTAAGCTCGGCCTGGAACATTCTCAACTCATCTATCCTGGAGGCAATCTTGTGATTCACAATGATAGTCTCATCTCGGAGTCTAGAAATAAGAAGATCCTTCTCATGACTTTCACCCTTGACCTTCATTAAGTCACTCTTGACTTTCCTCCATTCTTGGTCATACTCTTTATTGGTGGCCACGACCTTGTTGTGAGCATCTTCTAGATCTTTATATCTCTTTTGAAGATCACTCAGCTCCTGATTCAGCTCAGCTCTTCGCTTCAAAGCATCTTTGAGCCCACCGCGAAGACTCTCACATTCTTCCCGCACAATGCTGAAACAGCATTTGGAGTCATCCAGATCTTCCTCCAGTTCCCTGCTCTTCTGAAGGACAGCTTCATACTTGACCTGCATGTCAGCACAAGCGGCAGAGCAACACGGGACATAAAGGAAGATAAAGACCAATCAATTCCAAAGGCAAAGCACATGTTAAGAATACATGAAACGCCAAAATCTAGCGAAAAGAGAAAAATCTTGAAGTAAAAGACAAGGCTCTAAGGAATTACAGTCTTCTCCTACCCATCAGAAGTCTTCGGGTCCTCAAGTGAAATTTCAGGAGCCGGCTTCTCCACCAGGAATGTCAGCTCAGGATACAAACTGGACAGTCTGTCCTGGAACTCCTTCAAAGTTAAAGTCATCTTCAAAGATTCCAGACTAGACAGTAGACTGGTCTCAAACCCCCCAATCTGGCTAAACTTCGCCCGAAACTCCTTCAAATTCTTTGGCACTTTCGGCCAAGTGTAGGCAGGGGCAACACATCCTTGAATCTCTTCATTGAAGAACCCCTTCAGAGGAATCCACATCTTCGAGAGCTCAGATTTATGGTAGAATTCACCATACTCTTGGCGATGTGCCTCCATCTCTGGACAGTTGAGGCAGAAGTCTATTATCAACCGAACTAGCCGCCTCTGGCTAACAGGATCAGCATATAGGTCTCTCTCAGCTTCCACCAAAACCATGTTCCTTTTCAATTCTAAGAAGGAACCATCAGACAGCCTTTTTGCCTTCTTCAAGGCTTGATTCTCCTCTTCTAAGGCTTTTATTTTGTCCTTAGCCTGAGCCATCTCATTATGGAGATGCTTCAGCATATCTGAAGGTTTCTTAGACCTCTTGGACATCTCCTCCTCCATCAACCCGAGCTCGGACTTCTGTCCTTGAGAACGGTTATATAGTGTCCGAAGAGAATTGTACATATGCCTCATCTGACTCGCAGACTGTAAAAGAAGACAAATAGAATTAGATAACTACACAGCTAATCCTATCAAAGGCCATGACGAATCATACCTGGTTAATTTCGGGACAGCCCGGTACCACCTCGACCAGAGCCTCAGAAGGAGAAGGTGACACATACTTCTCGAACTCTTCCAATGGTCCGAGTTTGAGCCTTGGCTTCTTTGGAGACTTGTCTGCAGAACTCCCTAAAGACTCGAGATCCCTCTTCTTCTCATTACTACTCAATAGCCCCCATGATTCAGCTATCTGAGACAACAAATTGGCTGCCCTGTTCGTCCTAGAATCACCCACTACATGTACAAGGAATGAAGTTAGCATAAGAAGCAATGGAAATATTGTGGACGAGAATATAACACAAGAAATAATACCCTCTTGCAACGCATCTGACCCTATCACAGAAGTTATCATCATGACCTCGTCTATATTTTAAGTCATGATAGGAAGGACACTAGAAGTCCGAGACATTTCCTTTCTCGGATATCGAACTAAGGCAGAACCCTCATCCTCTTCTCATCTGATAGATCTAAAGCCACAGGAACAAATAGGCAATCTGCCTCCCCAATCACTTTCAACTGGGATTGAGTTTTCTTAAGTCCTTGAACCAACCTTTTAAACCTACGCCCACGTCGAGCGTCTTTCATCAGACCCGAGATTTCCTTATTTACCTCATTCTCGGATATCTCATCTCGGGCAGCTCTCTCTTCTAATACTCTATAGGCCTGCAATGCCTTAGCTGCACCACCTGGATTCTGCTCCATAGACAGAAGGGTTTCATACCAATCCATCTCAACTCCTTCTGGCTGATCAAAATGGGACAACTTCAAGAAGCTGCAATTTTGAAGAGTACGGCTGTATAGTTAATTCAACCAGCCATATGTTTCTATAGGCCATTTCCAACCCATTTGATGATCTCCAGATACAAACTTACCCTCTCTAAGTTTGATCTTATCTTTGACCAACTTTCCAGCTATATTTAGCAATTGGCGGGACAACTCCACTTCATGCCAGACCTCATTCTGGACCTCTTCATTCCAATCAGGAACTTCATACTCGGTTCGATTGAAGGTTAGTTTTACCTTATCCACTTCCCGCAGTTCACAGGAAGCACAAAAAGCTTACCTAAAGTGGTATCTCGAGGGGTCAAGGTCACATTTTGTTTAACAACGGAAACCTTATACATGGACCGCAACAAGGAGAGACTGAGACGATAACCTTCACGAGCACACCAAGTTATTAAGGCCATAATTATTACTATCACATTGGCATGTAATTGCCCCGAATGCACCTTATAATGCTGAAGAAAATCATTCAACAGTGGGGGAAAAGGGAAGGCTAATCCATGCTGCAGAAATCTCCCATATATGACCCCTCGGGTCGGAGTTACTAACTCAACTGCAGATTTGTCTTCTCCAAAGTACATGAGGTCAGCATCAGAAGGAATGGAAAAGGGACAACCTTCTGCGAAGATAGCAGCGTCAGCGCGTGCATTATCCTCCTTCAACGACTTTCTACTACTACCTTCGCCATCCATGGACACTATACCTTTGGATGAATGCATTACAATGGGGCTATTCCCCTCTATCTGAGCCCTCCTAGCCATAGCCCTCAATCTCTTCTCTTCCTCAGAGGCTTTCTTCTTCAAAACTACATGTTTTTTCCTACTTGCTACCGCAGCCCTATGGAGTTCAAGGGAGCTATTCTCCTCAGCCTGAGCTTCTACATACTCTCCCTCATCATGATGGGGGAAATTGTTCTACTACTATTACTCATGATTACAGAGAATATGGGGGGAAACACGTACACAAAGATAAAAAAAGAAAAAACAGACACAAGCAAATGCACAGAGAAAGAAGATAGCACTTACTGATGATGGAAGCAGAAAGTAGAAATATGGAGTTTCAGAAATTGATGAAGTATTGAAGCGCCTTCTGAACTTGGAAACAAAAAAAATTCGAATAAGAGAAGACAATGGGAAGGATTTGGGAAATTTAATCCAAACCCAGACAGCATTGAAGATGAGCAATTACCTCGACTCTGTTTCCAAGGCAAGTAATTGGAAAGATGGGGGACAGACCGTCTCTGCTTGCCAATGAAGACACGCCACGTGTATCTACCATCTGGATTTCAAAAGAAGCTAATCTGGGCCGTCCATATATCTGATGGAATACGAAAAGAGTTTGAAGCTAGATATTCAGAAGGGTAAGCCCGAAGGGACACCCCGAGCTTAACACCCCGAGTAATTCTCCCTCGAGTTATTGGTCTTCCCTCGAGAAGCAAGCCTCTCCTTCAACCTTCGAGATTGAGCACTCTATATTCTGAAGATCTACCTTGGGGCTACTGATAAGTCCATGGTTCGTATTCGGACCTCATTCATACTCGGACCAGGGCCCGAGAAGGGTCGTGGGCGCGAGATATGTGGAGGGTGGATCCACAGGTCCATCAATCCTAATCCTTATAAGGAATGCGTATATTATGAATGTTCTACAAGGAATATACATCTTCTCAAGAATGGTAATAGATCTATCCTAAACATGGTAACACAACCATGTCCAAAATACACTTCTATTATACATGGTAATACAACTTCTAGTCCCATAAGAGTTGTATTCATACCATAAATACATATCTTGGTGATCTACGGATTTTGGCCAATAAATACCCTAAGAGGTTTGGTAGACCTCTCATCTAATCTCATACTTTATACTTTACATCTTAAGGAAATATACTGACTTGAGCGTCGGAGTGTCTATCCCCGGGACACCCGGGGCCTTTGTCTTGCAGATCAGTTCGAGAGTCTGGTTCGTCGTCGAAGTGTTGGTGTCCGGCATACATCACCGCTTTCTCTTTCTTGATCTTTTTCTTCGGAGGAGAGGCTACGAACAAAAGGAGAAATATTAGAGTACAATATGGAAGATAGCATTACTGCAGTATGCAAATCAAGATATTACCTGAAGAAGATTGACTGGAAGAAGATTCAACCCGAGTCTGGGGTGATTTCCTGGAAGCCCGCTCATTGGCCTTCTTCTTATCTCCCTGGATTTTATCAGGGAGGGTCCAATCTCGATCCTTCTTCAGGTAACTGGATGTAGATTTTGACCGAGGAACATCTAACAAGTAAGAATAGGTGATACAAGGCCACTGCCACGCTGAACCATGAGACCCCCGCACAAATCCTCCCTCCTGGAAGACTATCTTCTCCTTTAACAACTCTTCAACAATGCCCTTTAAATGAGCATGAGTCTCAAAGACATCGAGAGGCACAGCATCCTTCGGCTTAGAGTTCCAGTCAAGAACCTTGTATTTGGTCCGATCAAATGTTAGCCGAATATTTTCCCACTTACCGCTGTTATCAGGAAAAGTGAAGACCTTGCCATTCCGAGGAGTAAGGGTGATATGCTCACGCTCCTTGAAAGAGAACAGCTTGAACAAACTCCTAAATAGACCCAAGCACGGTTCATAGCCCTTTCTAGAGCACCAGGAGATAAACGCCACCATTGTCACCACCACATTAGAGTGAATTTGGCAGGGATGTAGCTGATAATGCTGCAGAAACTCGGAGAACACAGGAGGAAAGGGAAAACTTAGTCCCTGCTGCAAGAACCTACCGTATATCACCCCACGAGTGGGGCTCACGAGATTCTGGACCGGAGTAGTCTCATCATCGAGTTTCAAATCAGCCTCAACAGGGTATGACAACCTGCATGACTTCAAAAATTGCAGGGTCTTTTCGTCAACCACCTTGGTGACATCATTCACACCACCGGTGCTCGGAACCCGTTTAACAACTTAGGGCTCCGTATTTAGGTCTGTCTCAGACCCAGAGGCACCATCATCTGCCACTACAACTACAGCCTGCAGCGGTCTAGCAATGGTAACCTCCATCAACACCCCAGACTCAACCTCTAAGAACAAGCAATTCAAGTCAAAAGCAGCTGGGGATCTTCCTTCAACAACATTCTCTACATTTCCAGAAGGAATACTGGAATTTGCAGAAGACATTGATAAGTCCATGGTTCGTATTCGGACCTCATTCATACTCGGACCAAGGCCCGAGAAGGGTCGTGGAATCGAGATACGTGGAGGATGGATCCACAGGTCCATCAATCCTAAAATTATAAGGAATGCGTATATTATGAATGTTCTACAAGGAATATACATCTTCCTAAATATGGTAATACAACTACTATTCCCATTAGAGTTGTATTCCTACCATAAATACATATCTTGGTGATCTACGGATTGTAGCCATATAAATACCCAAAGGTTTGGTAGACCTCTCTAATCTAATCTCATACTTCATACATTACGCCTTAAGCAATATACTGACTTGAGCGTCGGAGTGTCTACCCTCGGGACACCCAGGGCTTTGTTTTGCAGATCAGTTCGAGAGCCTGGTTCGTCACCGAAGTGTTGGTGTCCGGCATACTTCAATTTGGCACGCCCGGTGGGACAACACACCCATTGACGATATCGCCGAACCTTGTCTCTGATCTGGTCTAGTGCACCTAAAGAACAAATTCTCCAACAACATGTCTGACGCTGAGCAGCCCAGACGAAGTGCCCGCGTGCAAGGGCAAAATCCGGAGGAGAATCCAAAAACAGAGCAACTCCCCCAAAGGACGAGGAAGAGGACGCGGTCGACCCGGAGGATCTCGTACGCACAACCTCTGAACCACCATCAAGCTCTACCTTGGGGGAAGGAAACTCTAACGTTCCAAACTCCTTTGGTCCAAACCCCGTCGTATCCGGAGCACCCCCTCCGATCCAAATCCTGCTGCATTCGGAGTGCCACCTTCTGGATCGAATCATGTCGGATCTGAAGTACCGAACTCAGGTCAGAGAGTCTCGATCCAGACTGACATGAACTACAGCGAACGCGTCAACAACTCAGATGGCCTTGACCGAGAAAACGGGCTTGGGTACAGTGGATCTTATTCGATCTTTTCCGTGGAAGAACAAGCACAAAGGGATCGACAAATTCCATTATAGTTTTTCAGACGGCAGGAGGAAGAAAGACAAAGACGTCTTAGGGAAACCTTAAACCAGACTGTACGACATAACCCGCCAAGCTCTGAGCCACCCTATATCAACCTTGACTCGGACACTCCTCCGAGAACGATCCCAGAAGATGTCCGAGCACTGATGAGGGACCTACATTCCCAATATCCTGATTTTGTTGCATCTCTGATAAACTCAAGTCAACAACTCCATGCACAGACGCATGAGGCCCCCAATCGAGTATCTTTCTCAGGAGCTCAAACAACACCACCTGCTGATTCCACTCAACAACAGAGACTCCAAGATAATTTATCTAGGGGTCTACCGCCCTATAATCCTCAGAGCAATCTGCCACCACCTCCTAATCCACCTAACTACCAGAAGGAAGGTGCTGGATTAAGCAGGGAGGAAGTGCAGAAGATGCGCATCAACAATGTTGAAGAATAGTTTAGGCGCGAGAAAAGGGAACAAGCGCAAAGCGAATGGCAAAACAGAGCCGATCGTCCTTTCACTCAAGATGGAACCTACCCTACTCGTGGTAAATACGATATCGATCAAGAAATCACGCGTATCCTCGGACCTAGAGGACAGTCTGCTTGTTCTCCCTTCTCGCGGCATATTGTGAACCTCCCCTTTGATGGCCACAAGAAGGTCCCAGAGGACTTGCCCACATACGATGGCACTAGTGATCCTAGAGAGTTTCTCTCGGTCTTTTTCAAGACTCTGGAAACCAAGAATTTTCACGAGTTGGAAATATGCAAGATCGTCCCCAGTTACCTCCGAGGGAAAGCACAAACATGGTTTACTCAAACAAAACCAGAAAGTTTATTCGATTACTGGGACTTCGATGAGTTCCTTCTCCACGCTTTTTTCCAGAAGAAGAAGTTTACCATGTCTCTCGGAGATTTGGGATATGTGGACCGCCTTGATGGAGAGACTGTGATAGAACACTATCACAGATACATGGATCTAGCTACCGAGTGCTATGATCAAGATGAATGCCTCCTGATCAATATGTATCGAATGAGTGTAGATTATGACACTCTGAGGATGAAGCTAGCAACAAAGAATCCAACAACCATTCAGCATCTCCAGGCCATCATGGAGAAATATGCCAGCAAAGCGAACGCCGTCACAGGAAAAAGACCCCCAGACTCCCATCTGGACAAAAAGGAACCCAGGATGAAGGAACCCAGGATGAAGGTACCGAAGATTGAGAAGACTGAAAGCGTCTCCAAACCTACCTTCGAGTCATACACTCCTCTGGCTAGATCTCGGGCTAGATTTTATCTATTCACAGGCACCTTTTAAGGGACCCACCTTCCATGAAGGAGTAAGCCGAGTGCCAAAGGTCCCCGAAATTCTGCTAATATCATCGAGATCGGGGGCATGACACTGAGGAGTGTTATCAGCTCAAGAACAAGATCAAGAAGCTGATTCGTCAAGGAATCGTGCAACAAATTGCACCTTCGATAGCCGGCGATAACCAAGGTACCCAGAAGAGGTATGGGGGAAAACCTTGGCAGAAGAAGAAGAATGGCTCCCGCAACAATAATCATAACAACAAAGGCGGCGGAGGCAACAATCCTCAAGATCCTCCTCCACCACCGCCAAATGGAGCCAACGGGGTCATCAACGGCACAATGGCTATACTGGAGAAGCAATTTCCTTGACTAAGCTGAAGGATAGTGTACGGGCCATACCACATACCGAGCCAGTCAACAAGAGGCTTCGCCCCGAGGAAACCATTACCTTCTCGGATGCGGATGCCGTACCAAATCAGATGCCTCACTCTTATCCTCTCATCATTTTGGCAACCATACAATATTCCCTGGTAAAAACAGTCTTCATAGATGACGGGAGTGGAGTAGAAGTAATGTTCCAAGATTGCTTCCAGAAACTAGGATTTACCAAAGATGACCTCAAACCTACGGGTCCGATCTCAGGGTTTACAGGAAATCAAGTAATACCTCTCGGGGAGATTACACTCCCAGTCACAGTAGCAGACGGGACAAAGAGCCTAACCCTTTACTGCATATTCGTGGTAGTCGACACTGTCACACCCTTCAACATTATCCTTAGCAGACCTTGGATGTGCCAAGCTAAAGCCGTATGGTCTCTCTATCATCTGATGCTGAAATTTCCAACACCACAAGGAGTAGCTTCAATCAAAGGAGATCAAGGAGTGGCGCGTTCTTGCATCATCACGGCTATCCGTGATGACAGAAAAGTGAGTAACATCTCGGCCGTCAACACTATCCTAGGAGATCTGGTCCCCGACCCCGATCTCGAACAACCTATGTTATTTCATTTCGATGAAGAGGCCTACAATGAGATGACTGCACTATGGCACAAACGACGCCACCAAACCTTCCAAGTGGGAGAACTGGTAATGCCAGTTGGCCCGTGGTGCACTGACAAGCTAGGAGGAGCGCTGGAGCCAAGGACGAAAGGACCATATAAAATCTCTACAACACAATCTGGTGGATTCTACCTCTTGCAAAGACGCGAAGGAGAACACTTGGATCCTGTCATCATGGCGCCCTTCCTACGCAGGTACCTAGGAGCTAAAACCAAGTAGACCTTTTCCAAATAAGGAGAAGCTACTTCAATAAGGCCTACGGGCCAAGCTTCTTTTCTTTTCATCTTTTATTATTTTTCATACCCGAGCTCCCAAACTCGGGGTTGTCCTTTATAGTTTTATCGAATTCTTAAGTTCGAAGAATACAATTTCTTTTCAATATATATCTTTTATTTTATTTTGAAAGCAGTCAACATTCTCTAATACAAAGAGACACTATGCCTTACAAAGCATAAGTAGAGACGGTTGCCTAAGATTTATACGCTTATAAGCGTGTGATTTATGCTTATCTAATATGAGCTGTTTGCACTACGTATCCAAACCACAATCACCTTAGGCCAAAATAAAATATTATACTTAAAAAAAGTATATGGTTAATACCAACACAAAATATGAGTCACACAAACTCACAAAGTTTGGAACTCGACTCTTTTCGTGATACACCTATTAAAGGTATACATCACTATTTATTCTGGCTATTCATAAGCCTGTGAGTCAATCTTCTCAAGGATTGCAACATAAAGACCTTTATAAAGGCAAAATCAAAAAGTGTTTTTACACTAAAAACTTCTTACACCTCGTGAAGGTCTTTAAATACAAGGTATGACCCCGACCGCGAGAAGAAGTAGAGGCACGACCTCGACCACTTTGGAGGCCATAACCCCAATTACTTTCCTCTGCTGTCCTCATCAATTGAGAGGGCATAGGAGACCCCCTTCTACTTATTACAGGTCGAGTAGGAGATCCTTGAGCTCCATGAGTAGGTGGCACTTCTCTCCCCCTCCCAAAGGAAGTCCCTTCTGGAGGATTTACCATCCCTCGAGATGTACCACCTCGGGCATAAGACCTTATCAAAGGTCCTGAATTCAGGACTGAAGAAGGCCCACCTATCTCCCTCTTTGAAGATACTGAAGGTGTGACAAACACACCTTGAGCTTCTAGTTCCTTTATTTGGAACCTACAAGCATTCAGCTCGGCCTTACACATCCTCGAGTCGTCTATGATAGAGGCAATCTTATGATTCACGGTGATATTTTCATCTCGAAGGGTAGAGATACGATGGTCTTTATCTTGACTCTCACCCTTGATCATCATCAAATCACTCTTGGCTTTCCTCCATTCTCGGTCGTAGTCCTTATTGGCGGCCAAGACTTTGCTGTGTTCATCTTTTAGACCCTTATACCTCATCTGAAGATCACTCAGTTGCTGGTTCAGCTCAGCTCTCCGCTCCAAAGATTCCTTGAACCCACCGCGAAGACTCTCACATTCTTCTCGCACGATGCTAAAACAGCCCTTGGAATCATCCAAATCTTCTTCCAGCTCCTTGTTCTTTTAAAGAACAGCTTCATACTAGACCTGCAATTCAGCACAAGCAGCTACGCAACACTGGACATAAAGGAAGACATGGAATTATCAAAGTCATGAATGAGATATATTATTCGGAGTACATGGATAAAGGGAAAAATTCCTAAATAAGGAGAGAAGGTTCTAAGGAATTAAAATCTTGGGTTCCCCATCTTGAGTCCCAGGGTTCCCAGTTGAAGCTCCCATAGCCGACTTCTCCACCAAGTATGCCAATTCAGGATACAGGCTGCACAACTTCTCCTGAAATTCCTCAAGAGTTAATGCCTTCTTCAAGGATTCCAGACTAGTCAATAGACTAGTCTCAAACCCCCCAATCTGGCTAAACTCTGCTCGAAACTTCTTCAGATCCTCCGGTACTTCCGGCCAAGTATAAGCAGGAGCTAACCATCCCTGAATCTCCTCGCTGAGAACTCCCTGAAGAAGAGCCCACATCTCCGAAAGTTCGGACTTATGGTAGAATTCGCCATACTTTTGGCGATGGGCCTCCATCTCTGGACAGTTAAGACAGAAATCTATTATCAGCCGAACTAGCCGCCTTTGACAAGTAGGATCAGCATATCGGTCTCTCTCCGCCTCCACCAAAGCCATCCTCCTCTTCAGCTCTTGGAAGGAACCATCAGTCAACCTCTTATCCTTCTTCAAAGCCTGATTCTCCTTCTCCAAGGCCTCTCTCTTGGTCCTCTCTTGTGCCACCTCATCCTGGAGGCGTTTTACCACATCAGAAGGCTCCTTGGATCTCTTGGACATCTCTTCCTTCAATAGCTCCAACTCAGTTGCCTGTCCTTGAGAGCAGTTATACAGTGTCCGAATGGAGTCGTACATATGTTTCACATGATTTAGAGACTCTAACAGAAAATAAAGACAGTTAGATAACTACACCTCCGGTTTCGTTAAGAGCTAAGTTGATCGTACCTGGCTAATCTCAGGGCATCCTGGAACCATCTCGATTAGGGCCTCGAGAGAAGGAGGTGACACATACTTCTCGAACTCTTCTAGTGGTCCGAGTTCGAGCCTTGGCTTTTTTGAAGACTCGTCAGCAGAGCCCCCTGAGGTCTCAAAATCTCTTTTCTTATCACCACTGTAACAATTGAGCCAACAAGTTCGCTGCCCTTTTGTCCTTGGAAGCACCCACTGCATACAAAAGGAATGAAGTTAGCATCAGACAAAATAAAATAGTACATGTAAGAATGTTAAACATATCAGACGATGCTACAGATGTTAAAGACTATTCATCCTTGGTCCTACCACACAAGGTTGGCGGAGAATCAGAAGACCGAGGCATCTCCTTTCTCGGACATCGGACTAAGGCAGAACCCTCATCCTCTTCCTCATTTGATGGATCTAAAGACACCGGAACAAATAGGCAATTTGCCTCCTCAATCACCTTAAGCTGTGACTGAGTCTTCTTGGGTCCTTGAACCAATCTTTTGAACCGACGCCCACGTCGAGCATCCTTCATCAGACCCGAGATTTCCCTATCTACTTCCTTCTCGGATATCTCTTCTCGAGCAGCTCTCTCTTCTAGTGCCCTAGAGGCCTGCAACGCCTTAGCTGCACTAACTGGATCATGTTCCATAGACAGAAGGGTTTCATACCAATCCATCTCAACACCTTCTAGCTGATCAAAATGTGTCAACCTCAAGTAGCTGCAGTTTCGAAGAGTTCCGCCAGGCAGTTGATTCAACCAACTATATGTCTCAATAGGACACTGCCAACCCATTTGGTGATCTCCTGATACAAACTTACCCTCTCTGAGTTTAATCCTATCTCTCACCAACTCTCCAGCTATATTTAGCAGTTTACGGGAAGACTCAACTTCATGCCAGATCTCATTCTGGATCTCCTTGTTCCAAGAAGGAACTTCATACTTTGTCCGATCAAATTTTAGTTTTACCTTATCCCATTTCCCGCCTTTCACAAGAAGCACAAAAAGCTTACCTAAGGAAGTATCCCGAGATGTCAAAGTCACAATTTGTTTAACAACGGAAACCTTATACATGGTCTGCAACAAGGCAAGACTGGGATTATAACCTTTACGGGTACACCAAGTTATCAAGGCCATAATGATTACTATCACATTGGCATGTAGCTGCCCTGGATGCACCTTATAACACTGGAGAAAATCATTCAACAGGGGGGAAAAGGGAAGGCTAACCCATGCTGCAGAAATCTCCCATATATGAACCCCCGGGTCGGAGTTACTAATTCAAATGCAGACTTATCTTCTCCAAAGTACATGAGACCAGCATCTTGGGGAATCGAAAAGGGACAACCTTCAATGAAGATAGCAGCGTCAGCGCGTGCCTTATCCTCCTTCACAGACTTTTTGCTACTACCTTCACCATCCATGGACATTCTACCTCCGGATGCATGCACTACCATGGGGCTATTTCCCTCTATCTGAGCCCTCCTGGCCATTCCCTCAACCTCTTCTCTTCCTCAAAGGCTTTCTTCTTCAGAATTACAGGTTTTTTCCCACTTTTCTTTTTAAAAAATAAACCACCATTAGTGGGGGGAATTTATTTGGCACCCCAAACCAAAATTAGGCCAAGCCTAAAGTTTGTTACAAGAGAGATCTCAGATCTCAGAAGCAACTAAGCTTCTCAAAAATGACTATAACTAGAAAGCTCTGTGAAGCAGGTTATAATGAATCAGGATCCAAAAGGGGAGCTTTTTAGTGATCGATAATCAAATACCGAAGCACAATTCAGCCGCCCTTTGAAACTGAAACACAGAAAAACCAACAGAAGCTTAAGTATATATACAAGGCCCAAAAAAACCAGAAATGGTTCAAAAAATGGCCATCTTGCAGATTGAGCACTGTAAGAGCTCTGTGAGGGTGTGCACATCTTCAAAAAACACTGTGAGAGCTGAGTGGTGAGCTGTTGTCTTCTGGCCTTAGCAAAGAGTGGTTTGTTGCCTAAAAAGTTTGTTTCTGGGATTCTTGCTTTGGCAGAAACCAGCTAACTGCACAGGAAGCACACCTAGTAGCATCTGTGTTATAAAATTCTACAAGTAGCCATACCTAGACTATCTAGTCTAATCAATCCTTTTAACCTATCAGGTGCATTTCTAAAAGGAATTGTATCAGATAAACACATGTTCAAGCATTCTTTTGCCAAATAGTCTGCAGGATGATTGCCTTCTCTAAAAATGTGAGCAACATTAGCAGCATGCATATTAAGTGCAGTACATGGAGAGTATACATACCTTTCACAGCCAGTAAGCAATCAGATTCAATCTGAAATTGCATGAGTCCCCTTTGGTGTGCTTCATGCAATCCCTCTTTGATTGCTAAATTTTAAGCATGGAGAGGTGACTGAGCAGACATATATTTCATCCTAAGAGACACAGTAGCCCCCTGTCCATTTCCTACAATAATTCCAATCCCACAGTAACCATTTTTAAATGCAGCATCCACGTTAATTTTTAAGCCACTGTCAGGGGGAAACCACTTGATAACTTTGATCATTTTTGGCCTTTTATGTGAAATAAAAGGAACCAATTTTGAGCTAATTAAAAAATGGTTCCTCTCAGGATTTCCAGACAGTGGATATGCAGTAAAATGAGATAGGCTAGTTTTAAAATATTTGTGCAGATTTCAGAAGCAGGAACATCACAATTATCATAAATTAGTCTATTTCTTCTGAGCCACAAGGGCCAGAATATCAACAATGATGTTATTCTGATCACTAAAGTGTGGATTTTGGAAAAACCTCTGCATGACAGGTAGTAATTAATTCTAGCTCTGAAATTGAGAAAGGATGGGGGCTGAATTAACAACACTCTATGCATTTGTGTCCAGACTTGACCATTTACCAGACATTCATTAAAATAGTGCTCAATTGTGTCATGGTCACTACAAAGCATGCATTTTGATGGGAGATGGAAACCAAATTTTACTAGGACTTCTGAGAAAGGGAGTAACCTATTTCTCATTCTCCAGATAAAAATTGATATTTTTTTTGGAAAGCATTTGTCCCAAATTTTGGCAGTGTGACTTGAAGTGTTGCTATGTCTGACTCTGAAAGCCTGGTATGCAGATTTGACAGAGAATTCACCATTTCTTCCTGGTTTCCAAATGAGTCTGTCCTTATGATCATACTTGATTACAGCAGCCTGCAACAATTGAAACTGATTGGTAGCCAGGTGAGGCTCCAAGAGATTAGAATAATAATCCTTCCTGTCAAAAAATTCAGAAATAGTTATGTTAGGAAAAGGGAGATCAATATGTTGTGGCCATTTGTAGAACAGTGCTCCTTCCCCTAGCCAATTGGCATCCCATAATGGACTGTTACCCTTACCCACTAATACCAATGAACATGAGTTTTCCAATTCTGTAATATCACATATCCTCCTCCAAGCCTGTGAAACTTTATATGTTTGTGGGAGTGACCATAAGTGTCTGGTCCAAATAACTGAATTGTGTTGCATCTTCCACCAGAGCTTAGTAGAGAAGGCAGTTATGATAGTCCTAATATCCCTTATTCCCAGGCCATTTTCTGCAGTAGGTAGACATAAACCAGACCATTTTCTCCAACTCCTCTTTTGCCCATGTTCAGTTTCTCCCCAAAAGAACTTAGAGCAGATCCTTTCCATCTTCTTCACCACTTGCATTGGTGGTTTCAGAACTGCAATTATATGTGTAGGGATGGCCAAGAGCACATAATTTATGAGAGTTAGCTTGCCAACACTAGTTAACCAGTGATTCTTCCAGTTTAATATAGGCTTCTCCATTCTCTCCAGTAGAGGCTGGTAATGTCTGATAAGGTTCCTTCCTCTGAACACTGGGACACCAAGGTAAGAGAATGGCATTTTTCCAAGTCTCATTCCCAGGATTCTTTTTGTTATTCTGACTCTATTTGTGACTGATCTGTGTTGGATGTAGAATTTATATTTTGAGAAGTTAATCTTCTGGCCAGATACTGCTTCATATGCTTGGAGAAAGGATTTTAAAACCTTTTTAAGTTTCTTTTTTTGGCACTGACAAAAATGGCAGTGTTATCAGCATACATCAGATGAATTACTGGACTGACATTTCTAGGCATTGCAAAACACTTCAAATACTGAATCCTCACAAGTTCCTTGATACCTCTTGAGAAGGCCTCAGTGATGATATTGTATAGGTATGGGGAGAGTGGGTCCCCTTGTTTGATCCCCCTTGATGTAGGGAAAAAACCAATGGCAGCACCATTGATGAGCACTGAAAACCAAGCACTTTCTATGTTTTGGAGAATTATTCTGACAAAGGTACCATGGAATCCAAACTTTAGCATCACTGAATTGAGAAAAGCACAAGAAACCCTATCAAAAGCTTTCTGCATATCCAGCTTTACAATAAGATTTTTTTATTTTTTATCAATATTCAGGAGCTTCACCATTTCCAACATCTGTAGTATATTATCAGCAATGTCCCTACCTTGCAAGAAACCAGATTGTTCTTCTGATATTATTCCATTCATCAGTGGCTTCATTCTGTCCATCAGCACTTTCGAGAAAATTTTGTTGAGATAATTTGACAAGCTGATTGGTCTGAAATCCCCAAAAGTTGATGGATTCTCCCTCTTTGGAATTAATGCCAGCCAAGTACTGGAAATAGCCCTTGGGAGTCTCTGTCCAGACAGGAATTCCTTAGCTGAAGACATCAAATCTATCTTTATTATATCCCAACATTAGGTGTAAAAATGCCCAGAAAACCCATCAGAGCTAGGGGTACCATCCCTGTTGAGTCCAAAAGTAGCTGCTCTAAGTTCCTCCATCTCCAAATCTTTTAACAGTTCTTCATTCTGCTCATCAGTGATTACAGTTGGAATGACATCCAAAAAATGCTTGTGTACTGACCTGTGAGATCAATCTCATCCATCTTTTAATTCAGAAGGTCTTCAATAAATCTAATGCCCTCTTGTCTAATATCCTCAGGTTCAGAAAGCCAATTCCCATTACCACCTTTGATTTTTGTTATCCTTGCCTTGCATCTTTTTTCTTTAACAGCATTGTGGAAGTATCTAGAGTTAGCATCACCCTCTTTTAGCCATTTTACCTTTGCTTTTTGCTTTCAAAAAATAGCATACTCTTTCTCAGCCCTAATCAAAAGTGCCCTTTCCCTGTTCAGACTAATCAGATCTTGTTCATTCCCTGATTGTTGATAAATCTCCTCTAGAGCAGTAACCTTGTTTTCAGCATCCATTAAATTCTGATGGACATTCCCAAAAGATTCCTTATTCCATTGCTTGAGCTTGAGCTTTAGTCTCTTCAGCTTAAAAACCATGTTGTATAATCCAGTGTACTGTGATGGCTGTTCCCAGTTTGACCTAACAATTTCCAAGAAATCTTGTCTGCCTGTCCACATTTCTTGGAATCTGAATGGCTTGGGGGTGCTTTTCACTGAATCTTGGATTGAGATCAATAAGGGGTTGTGGTCAGAGATTGTTCTGTTCAGTACATGAACAGAAGTATGGGGGAATTTGCTGATCCAATCCATTGTGCACATAACTCTATCCAGTTTCTCAATAGCCTCTCTTCCTTAACTCTATGGTTTGTCCAGGTGAAGGTGCTACCCACTGTGGGAATATCCAGCAACTGTCTTCCTTCAATAAATTCCCTAAATTCTTTAATGCTGCGCACTGGTGGTTTATGCCTACCTCTTCTCTCATTCACTGAACCAACAGTATTGAAGTCACCTGCAAAGAGAGTGGGGGTGAGAGGAAGATTTGCTAAGTCAGTCCATAGTGCCTGCCTGAGAAATCTTGTTGTTTGGGCATATACAAAGACTGGATTCCAGCTAACTAGTGAAGATTTATCTGTAATCATAACCTGAATGAACTGGTTTGATTGGGATAGAATATCAATAGTGAAACTGTTCCTATAAAAGAGCCAAATTTTAACATCATCTGCAGCCATGCAGTGGGGAAAACCTAACTCAAATTGTAGATTTCTGATTTCTATGTTATCATGCATTGGTTCTATGATACATAAAATAGAAATTTGGTGAGAGTTAATCAGGAACCTAAGTCTGTCTATGGATGTTCCATAGCCTCTTACATTCCAGACCAACATATTAGCTATTAATGTGTAACTAACCATTAAAATAGTTAACTTTAGGCCTAGGTCTGAGCATTCTACTGAAATCAGATAGATCACTCTTTTTAGGATTAATGTTAGATGTGTGGGAGTCAGCTGCCTTACCTGAAGCAGCTGAAGAAATACCTGTTTGTGGAGGACTGTTGACCTCCTATTCATTGTTTATGTTCATGCTTTTATGCTCCCTTATGGGGGATTGGGTGTCTGGATTTATGTCATCCAGTGTGTCTTCTTCATCCATGCTATTAGCCTCCAGAGCCTCATCAATTTGTTCAATCTGCAGTCGAGAGAAAGAATTGGAAATCTCCATTGGCTGATAAGGAACCATGGCAAGGGGGTGAGCTGCAACAGAGGTGTTAGTTAAAATGTGCTTGTGTGTTTGAACTTTGTGTTTGAGAATTTTTTTGAAACCATCAATGTCTATCTCATCTAGTGAATAAAAGGATACTGTTGGTTTCTTGGTCCCTTTGATCAAAGATTCTTTGGGAGGTCTGGGGGCTTGGTATTGGACCATCATAGAGCCAGTGTTCCCAGCTATCCGAGTATCAATTCTGCCTTTTTTTTATTGAAGATTGTCTCTACTCTTCTGATCTGTTGAGAGACCAGATGAACTAGCCTGCTGTGGGTGAGGATGCTGCTGTGGGGCTTTCCATCTCTGAGCCCAGCCTTTCCTTAATTCAGGGTGCTGCATTCTGCAATTGCTATCTGAATGGCCAAGCTTACTACAATGCTTACAGTATTGAGGGAGGTCTAAAAATTCAGCTTTGCAATCCTTAAAATCCTCAGGACAACCTAATTGAAAGAACTTATGATTTCTTAAGTAAGATCGACCTCTACACAACCTAATCAGGACCACTTGCTACCTCAGCTCTGCGGCGGTCACGGGAGCTACTCTCCTCGGCCTGAGCTTATACATACTCTCCCTCATCATGATGGGGGATGTAAATCGTTTTACTACCATTACTCGTGATAACAGAGAATATGGGGGGTAATACACACACAGAGATAAAAGGAAAAAATAAACACAAGCAAATGTGCAGAGAAAGAAGATAGCACTTACTGATGATGGAAGCAGAAAGCAGAAATTTGGGGCTTCAGAAATTGATGAAGTACTGGTGCGTCTTCTGAATTTGGAAAGAAGAAATTTTCTAATAAGAGAAGACAATGGGAATGATTTGGGAGATTTAATCCAAACCCAGACAGCATTAAAGATGATTAATTATCTCGATTCTGGTTCCAATGCAAGCAATTGGAGAGACGGGGGACAGACCGCCTCTACTAACCAATGACTACATGACATGTGTATCTACCATCTGGATTTCAAAGGAAGCTAATCTCAGCCGTCCATATGGAATACGAAAGAACTTTAAGCTAGATATTCAGAAGGGTAAGCCCGAGAGGACAGTCCTAGAAGGACACCCCGAGCTTAATACCGTGAGTTATTCTCCCTCGAGTTATTGGTGTTCCCTCGAGAAGCAGGTCTCTCCTTCAACCTTCGAGACGGAGCACTCTATATTCTGAAGATCTACCTTGGGGCTACTGATAAGTCCATGGTTCGTATTCGGACCTCATTCATACTCGGACCAAGGCCCGAGAAGGGTCGTGGGCTCGAGATACGCGGAGGATGGATCCACAGGTCCATCAATCTTAATCCTTATAAGGAATGCGTATATTATGAATGTTCTACAAGGACTATCCATCTTCCTAAACATGGTAATACAACCATGTCAGAAATATACTTCTTCTATACATGGTAATACAGCTACTATTCCCATTAGAGTTGTATTCCTACCATAAATACATAACTTGGTGATCTACGGATTGTAACCATATAAATACCCAAAGGTTTGGTAGACCTCTCTAATCTAATCTCATACTTCATACATTACGCCTTAAGCAATTACTGACTTGAGCGTCGGAGTGTCTACCCTCGGGACACCCGGGGCTTTATTTTGCAGATCAGTTCGAGAGCCTGGTTCGTCGTCGAAGTGTTGGTGTCCGGCATACATCAGACATGGCAATATAGATAATGGGGGGAAGTGAATATATATATGAAGAAAAGAAGACAAATTTGAAGAACTGTTTTTGAAGGTGGAAATGCAGAATATTTGGATGAAGATTGATGATAAACACAAAGAACATTACTTGGTTATATAGCCAGTAATTAGCACGCATTTAAGTGGAGTAATTACCTCGACTTGCAAAACGATACAAGCAATTGGAAGGTTGGTCCTCCTCACCGCCAGAAGATACAATGAATCAAGGCCACGTGTCAGTCTCTTCAAAATTCAAGAAGACAGATCTAGATCCAATCGTCCACGTGTCCTGATGGAATACGAAAGAACTTGAAGTTAGATATTCAGAAGGGTAAGCGCGAGAAGAGAATCCCCGAAGGACATCCCGAGCTTAATATCCCTCGAGTTATTGGTTTTCCCTCAAGAAACAAGCCTCTCCTTCAACCTTCGAGACGGAGCACTCTATATTCTGAAGATCTACCTTGGGGCTACTGATAAGTCCATGGTTCGTATTTGGACCTCATTCATACTCGGACCAAGGCCCGAGAAGGGTCGGAGGCTCGAGATACGCGAAGGATGGATCCACAGGTCCATCAATCATAATCCTTATAAGGAATGCGTATATTATGAATGTTCTACAAGGAATATACATCCTCTAGACATGGTAATACAACCATGTCTGAAATACACTTCCTTTATACATGGTAATACAACTACTATTCCCATAAGAGTTGTATTACTACCATAAACACATATCTTGGTGTTCTACGGATTGTAGCCATATAAATATACCTAAAGGTTTGGTAGACCTCTCTATCTAATACTTCGTACATTACGCCTTAAGCAAATATACTGATTTGAGCGTCAGAGTGTCTACCATCGGGACACCCGAGGCTTTGTTTTGCAGATCAGTTCGTGAGCTGGGTTCGTGATCAAGTGCGGGTCGTAGACATCCATCAGCAATGACAACAAGAAGAGTAATTTTTGTAGGATCACTAAGTCCAATCTTCAAGTAGCCGAGTCGTTCTTCACGAGAATGCACAATTTCTTGATTATGCTCGGGGCATAGAAAACCAATCCAATGCCTACCACGATTTTGTGTCACACTATGCAAGAAGCTTTATTCAACAATAAGAACAACGATCGTTATTTAACACATGAGCTTTGATAAGTTGAATATTTGCGCATCCATTAAAACATATTCCATTGAAATAGAGACATAAGAGTCTCCGTTATCATGTCAAACTTCCACATCTATTCAAAGTCCACCCAACACAACGTATGCCCCGGTTGGTAACTAGCAGTTAGTTGTTAGCTGCTAGCAGATTGTATAAGTTGTTAGATGTTAGCAGATTGCTTTAGCTGTTTTGACTAGTTGTTTTACTAACTGTTTGTAGATGAGTATTTTTGGTAAAAAATAAATAGTTGATAGCTGTTTGTTATGCTAAATGACAAAAATAGAAACCAATAAATAAAATTTATCATTAGTTTTATAAATTTAGTGTGATCTTATTTTGAAGCATGGGTAATATTTTTAATACATATTTTATATTTATTTTAGGTGATCATTAAAATTTATTGTTCTAGAAAATAAAAATAATTAAAATTTATTATAAGTTTTTTTAGTTTAGTTAGTGTGTGATCTATTATTTTAAATTATTGAATAATATGTCTTATAATTGTTGTCTTCTTATTTATTTTGAGGTATATTTCATTAACACATATAACATCTTTATATGTTTTTAGTTAAGAAGTTTAAAATGATAAAATAAAAACTTGCAATTTTTAAAAGGATAATAAGGAATAAAAATATTGCGTTCAGTTACTGGAAAAAATGTTTGAAAGAATTCGTACGCATGAAAGTTGAAAGTAAATGATAAAAAGGAAAATTGTAATATTAATTGTTGAGTAAAGTTGGAAGCGCAGCTTTTTCAAACGTTTTGAAATTGAGTGTTTTGGATCAAACGGCTAGATGATATTTTTTTCTCTCCAAACACAATAAGTAGCTATTTGACTAGTCAAAAATCTATTTTTAGCAACAAAAAAAAATCAAAACTCTCCTTTAAAACTCTTGCTACCAAAACTCTTGTAATCAATTTGCCACCTCCGAAAATGTGTTTAGGAAGGGGAAAGTTGTAGGTCCTTAGTTGGTTGTGGTCAAATATCCTTTCAAAACAAGTGTCTAACGGAACGAGGCATGTCATCAAGGTCGGACTCTTTTGGTTTGGTAGTTGAATCCATAGCAAATACACATTTACCCTTGACTAGTGGCGGTTGACAAAGATTGGTTGGCTCATCCTCCCCTAAACTCTCGACCCTAATCAACCTCTTAGGTCATAAGAGAATCAATCCCTTTGTTCCCTTGAGAAATCGACATGATGGATTGGGAATAGCAAAAATGGCATTTTCGAAGAAGATATCAACTATAGAAACAACACATAAGCCCTCCGGCACATCTTTATGGCGATGTTTCTTAATAGACTCCTTAAAAATACCATTTGTGACAAGTAAGGGGGTTTCGAAATCCCAATATGAACGTAGAGCTTACATTCATATGATCCCTTACAAAAAGAAATGAAACAAGTACACCCTTAATCATGGCCGGCCCTAGGTATTCGGGGGTCTGAATCGAGCATTAAAAAAAATCCCAATAGAGAATCCGGTAAAGTTCATTTGTCAGTGATGGTGAAAATTCAGTTTACAAGAGAAAATTTGGTATGTAAAGAAGAAAAAGAATTAAGATAAACTAAAATGATCATTTTTTTTCAAAAAATGTGGCCCTTATTTTGGCCTATATTTTAAATAAATAAGGCTTTAAAAGAAAATTTACTTTTAGAACATACAAAATCTAATTTTTTAAAAAAGAAAAATGGGGCCCTATTTTAATCCATTTTTTGGGGGCTTGGACCGAAAGGTTCACTAGATTCAATAGTTGGGCGGGGCCTGCCCTTAATAACTAACAACTAGTTATGCAATCATCACTGTAGCAAGTATAATAAAGTAAATACAATGACTAAGAGTAATTTATGAATACTAACCATCGATTCACGGGATGAATGAGGCACACATGGGTCCACGTAGGGCTCGAAAGAGCGATCATCAAGCGCAGTTCAGGAGGAGCGCAACAACATGATCGTCAATAGTTGTGCCTCGTCAGTTGACAACATGGCGTTTGTTGTCCATCATCCACCACAGTCTTCCGCCGCCCAAGTCAATGCATTGGCAAGTTCTGCTTCGACTTGATCGGCTATCCATATTGGTTCTTTATGAATCAAACTTCTAGTTCGGGAATGCGTCCATCTAATCCCCAAATTTGTGTTTCCCCAAGAACACCGTTTTCCAGAGTTGTCCCTGCCACTACAATGCCACCAACCAATGCTGCTGTTATCGTCACTGATCTTGACAAACAGGCTCTTGGCCCAGTTTTATCCAATGAGCAATGGGGTACTGTCTAAAACATGTTATCTATGATGAATTTCACTGGCTCTAATAAGCCTTTACTGACTTGGAATCTTGATACTGGAGCTTGTTATCATATGACTAGTTCAAGAGATGCCTCTGCATCATATTGTACCCACCGATAATGTTGATGTTGTTCTTCCCGATGATTCTGCTTCCACTACTTTGTTGCATGTCAATCTATATTTTGGTGATATTGTACTTGAGCATGTTTTATTAATTCCAGAATTACGTTGTAACTTACTGTCATTCCACCAGTTGATTGTTGCCTTAAAATGTCTTGTTTTGCTTACCGAAAATATATGTGCATTCAAGGATATCAGAACGAGAACTGTGATTGGTGTGGGTAGTAAGCAATGGGGGTTTTATTGGTTGCACAGACTAGGAGCTCCACTGTCGTCTTTGCCGCCTCTGAATGTGTCTGCTGTAATCGTTTCGTATTCCTTTGATTTGTGGCATCAACGATTTGGTCATCCATCTTCATCGGTACTTTCATGTATTCCAGTTCTCTCATTAAGTTGTGGAAATAAAATTGTTCCATTATTATCTGATGCCCCACCTGAACTGAGAGGAATCCTAACAATGGATAGATTAGGTGTTCCTTCCGAAAGAACTTATCAAATAGTCATATCATCACAGAAGGAGTACTGCTGTTTGTTAATGTTTTTCGTAGGTACAGGAGCTATGATGCAACCTATCAATGCAGCTGGACAGCAAACAAAGGGGAACTTCACTTATGCTATTCCATGAATGTAAAAACATGAATAACAAAGGAAAGGATGGATACAAACTTTTTGTGGAAACAACATCATCTGTACCTGTTCATGTCTAGATTAGCAATTTTTTTGTCAATCTAGGATATTACTATGGGTGGACATTCTTAATATCAGGTTTTGGGTTGCAAATTTGTACTTTGATTTTTGTTGTCTCGATCACTAACATGCTCCCTAAAGTTTCTTGGTTAAAGAATGTTTGCTTATCTCCATAGTATTAGCACATAAGAGTAGCCATAGATAGGTTATTCTTTTTGAGAAGCTTCACTGCTTCTTGAGCTTCTGTTCTTCCTAAAGGGAACTAGAAAAGTTATTTTTTGGGTAAATATTGATTATAAAATAGCATTAAACTACATCGTTTAAGTTTAGCACCATCATATAACCATCATAACATCACCGTAACTTTCTGGTTATTATATATATGTATGTGTATTTTTTAATCAAATCTGTAAGCTACCATATGCTTTTTCCTCCTTCCAAAAATTACACAAATTACACGCGCAAATGCAACTCATTACAACTCCTATAATATCATGGTTATTCCGCCTACCATGTAAAAAATCCTAAATATCTCCTAGTTTTTCAACTCCCCTTCCACCTCCTTCCGCCCCGCGCAAACCCTTCTACTGCTGCCCCCCTTTGTTCAAGCCCTTGCTGCAAAAACTTGCACTTTATCAAACCGATGGAAATCCGTTTGTACCGGTGTGCCCTGCCTTATTTATGAGGATTCCCCTGCAGCACTCTATTTAACTGCTCCGCTTCGCAAAAGAATGTTTTAATTTGCATTTTGTCAATGGCGTTTTGCAGCAAAACAATTCTCTTTCGATTTAAGAGTTAAAACTGCATACTGTCCGTTTAAGCTGTGAGTAAATACTCCAACTCAGATCATGGATTGTGAATGCAGTCACTCGAAAGGTTCGCAAAATCGATGTTTATCTTCCGTGTATGTATTTTGATTTCCCACAAAACATATTTACGAGTGAAATCCTAACTGTCCTCAAGTTGGATTGTGAGATGACGATTAGGGATCCAACTTCAGCGTCTCTTCAGAACTCAAAAACCATGGTTCTTCACTCAATCAGGTATCACGACAACGATTCGGCTGCAAATCTGATGAATTGCTATCCTGAGCTTGAGAATCTGTCCATTTGGAGGGTTGAGTTTTTAGAGAGTAATACGAACAAGGAAAAGAAAGATGACTAGAATATCTCACAAATCACCCCCATAATTTGTCATCACTTTATCTCTGCAACTCCGATTCTGCCCCTAAGTTCTTGAAAACGAACTCGTCCGAGAGGCTTTGTCAGGATATCAGCGAGCTGAGCTTCTGTGTTGATGTAGTCGATGTCAATATCGCCCTGCTCCAGATAATCTCTAATCAAATGGTAACGTATATCAATGTGTTTACTTCGATCGTGAAACACAGGATTTCGGCTAAGATCGATTGCCGATTTTTTGTCCACCAATAACGTTGGTGCTTGTGGCTGTTCACCTTGCATTTCACCAAGCAATCTACTAAGCCAAACACCTTGGCAAGCGGCAGTGGCAGCTGCAATATACTCTGACTCGCACGAAAAGAGTGCCACCACCCGTTGTTTCTGTGATTGCCAACTCACCGGAGATTGACCTAGGAAGAAAACTAGCCCCGTCGTGCTCTTCCTATCGTTGACGTCTCCGCCCAAATCAGCATCACTATAACCTGCCAAGAGTAAAGGTCCAGCACTTTTTCCATATGAAACTCCAAACTCTAGAGTTCCCGCCACATAGCGTAGAATATGCTTCACTGCTGCCATATGCTCAACTCTTGGCTGCTCCATGAATCGGCTAACATAACCAACTGCAAAAGTAATGTCTGGCCGAGTATGAACTAAGTACCTGAGGCTTCCCACCAAGCTGCGGTAGTCCGTGGCGTCCACCGGTCTCCCATCTCCCGTCTTGCTTAGTTTGAGCCGTGCCTCCATTGGTGCCACGCATGGATTGCACTCTTCCAGTCCGGCCTTTTGTAAAAGCTTCTTTGCATAAGATGATTGGAAAAGAGTGACAAAACCCTTTCGTTGTTGCACTTGGATGCCGAGGTAGTAACTCAGTTCGCCGAGGTCGCTCATCTCAAATAGATTCGTCATCTCCTTCTTGAACTTCGTCAGTTCTTCGATTGAAGTTCCGGTGATGATCAAGTCATCAACATAAACTCCAACTAGCAGTTGCTCCTTCCCGTTGCTCCGACGATATACCGCGTGCTCGGCTTCACATCGTACAAACTCCAAGTCGCGAAAACTCTTGTCAAGTTTGGCATTCCAAGCCTTCGGAGCTTGACGTAGTCCGTAGAGAGCCTTCTTAAGCCGAAGAACCTTGCCTTCGTTGCCTTGAATTTCGAAACCCGGCGGTTGCTTGACATAAACCTCCTCAATCAGATCACCGTTGAGGAACGCGGTCTTGACGTCCATGTGGTGGATTGGCCACCCGTGGTGTGCAGCGAGCGCGATCAGAACCCGCACCGTCTCCATTCGCGCAACTGGAGCGAACAGTTCCTCGTAGTCCACCCCCTGCTGCTGCACGTAGCCCTTTGCCACTAACCGCGCCTTTCGTTTCACCATCTCCCTGTTCGCGTCTTTCTTGAGCTTGAAGACCCACTTAAGTCTGATGGCGCGGTGTCCTGGTGGTAGATCGGTGAGGCGCCAAGTCTGGTTTGCCTCGATGCTTGCAAGTTCCTCCGTCATCACTGTTCGCCATCCTTCATCCTTCTCGACTTCAGCTAGGCTCGTTGGTTCATCGACTGTGAGAAGACAAAGCTCCTCGTCCTCAGTTTCAATCTTCTCGGTGGCGTTGAGAAGGTCCTCCATGGTTCGATACCGTCGTTGTGCCTTAACTCCGGAGGATGGTTCCGATGCGTTTGCCGGAGGTGACACAAATTCCACGTTTGGTGGTGGTGATGCACTTGGGGTTCTCGGACTTGACACTGGAGTTTCACTTCTAGGCCTGCTTCTGGTGAAATTCTCATCGTCCGAATGAAGGATTTTCTGGGCTGGTTCGCTACCTACACCAAAAGAGACAAAACGGTCGAAGTTGGAACCCTCACCATGCCCGTGGTTTTGTTGCTGTGTCGATGTGGTCCAGTCCCATGCCGTGTCTTCATCAAAGACGATGTCGCGTGATACTTTCACCCGGTCTGTGGCAGGATCGTAGACGCGGAAAGTCACAGTTCCAGTTTCATACCCAAGTAGCACCATCGGCTTGCTCCGGTCCTCCAGTTTCTTCAGCCCTGGCTGCGTGGCCTTGACATGGGCGACGCACCCAAACACCCGGAGTTGGCTCACGCTCGGCCGGCGCCCGTGCCATGCTTCGTAGGGTGTCTTGCCGCTGATGCTCTTCGTGATTCCCTGGTTCAGAAGGCAGACCGCCGTTGTCACTGCTTCTCCCCAGAATCTCATCGGCATGCCTTTGGCCTTCAAGAGGCAACGTGCCATGCTAACCACCGTTTGATTTCGTCGTTCGACCACGCCGTTTTGCTGGGGCGAGTATGGCGCCGTTGTTTGTCGATGCACACCGTGGTCGGCAAAGTACTCGCTGAGTTCTTGAGACGTGAACTCACCTCCACGATCGGTCCGCAGCGTCTTCAACTTGCACCCGCTTTGTCGTTCGGCTGCTGCCACGGTCCTTTTGATGGCTTCCGCCGCTTGATCCTTCGAGGTCAACAAGACTATCCACATATATCTACTAAGATCATCTACCATTAGTAGAAAGTATCGTTTACCTCCAGGAGTTTGTGGCTCGATGGGTCCACACAGATCGGCGTGCACGAGCCCAAGGCGTTCGGTCGCTCGGTTCTTGGCTTGGCTTGGGAACGAGTTGCGTTTCTGCTTCCCGGCCAGGCAGGCGTCACACAAGCGCTCAACGTCATCGAGCAGCGGGAGTCCGTCCACCATCTTGTTCCAGGCCATGCGTCGAAGGGCCTCGAAGTTCATGTGGTCGTATCTCGCGTGCCATCGCCACCCATCCTCGCACCCATGCACCGCAAGGCACACTGGTCGTGTCAAACTCAGATGAAGGAGGTAAAGGCGCCTTTGGCCTCTTGGCACCCGTGCGAGCAAGCATCCGCCTTGATCCCGTAACGTGAGCCACCTGTGCTGGATCCTCGTGTCGTAGCCGTCCTCGTCCAGCTGGCCTAGTGAGATGATGCCGCTGTGGAGCCGTGGTATGTAATACACATCGTCCAACTTTAGGTGCTCGCCGTTCCGGCAGGTAAAAAAGATCGTACCAGTGCCTTCTATTTCCACGGAGGTGTCGTCTCCCAGTTTGACCGAGCCTCGTACATCCGTGTCTAGCTCGGAGAAGAACTCCCGTCTTCCGCACATGTGGGCACTTGCACCGGAGTCGAGGAACCATGTCGTGTCACTCTGCCCGGGCTCCTTTGTTGACCGTGCTTTAGATCGCGTCTCGTTGAGCAGGACGTGCTCCTTGGTGGCTGAGTTCCCGATTGTGAGTGAGTGAAGCCTTGCTACGAGGAGCGTCTGTTCGTCCACTTCAGCTTGCACGAGGTTGGCACGTCCCTTTCGTTCGCGCCGTGGCTCGGGGCAGTCCTTGGAGATGTGGCCAGCGTATTTGTTACAATTGTAACACTTCAAATTCGTCAAGTCTCTGTCACCGCTCACAGCCCGTTGGCTGCCGTCTCCCTTGTGGCTCGGTTTCTTCCCTTTCTGAAAACCCTTGCCTTTGCCTTTGTTCCCGGAGCTAGAGCTCGGTCCTCGTGCGATCCATTCTTGCTCCGTGAGCAAAACTTGGCCGTTGGAGTTGTTTGTGGTGTTGATGGAGCACCGATCTGCTGCTGACCTAAGCCTGCCGATGAGTTCCTCCACTGTCATGCCATTCAGATCGAGCAACATTTCGATCGAGCAAGCGATTTGGGCGTACTGGCTCGGCACCTCCCGCAAGAACTTTTGGACCACTTTGATCTCTTCTAGAGATTCACCTAAAGAACGAAGGTCATTGACGATACCTGTAATCCGCATGCCGAAGGCGTCGAGTGACTCCCCGTCCTTGAAGGCGATTTGCTCGAACTCCTTGCGTAGACGTTGTGCCGTGGCCTCACGCACTCGATCCACGCCGATTCACATCATCCGGATTGCCTCCCAAGCTTCGTGTGCCGACGTTTTGACAGCTAGCGCCGGTACCATCTCCGGTGGCACCGCCCGAATCAAAGCCGAGAGGGCCGCCATGTCTTCCCATTCGGACGGTTCTCCAACGCCGGAAGTGGCCTCCCATAAACCTTGTGCTCGTAGGTTTATCTTCATCACGAGGGCCCATTCGATGTAGTTCGTTGCCGTCAACGTGGGGTACACAATGTTGGCGCCAAGGTTGGTACGTTCTTGGATGACACGTTCGTGGATGACAACTTCGCCGCCGTTGCCGCGTCGTGGCCTGCTGCGTCCTCGTCCTCCCCGTGGTTCCGTTCGTGCCGGTGATCTCGATGCGTCCGCCATAGGATCGTTGAAACTCTTGATACCACTTGTTAGTTTTCACACTGGTAAGCTGAGAAGAGGAGAAAGAAGAACAATGATGTTGTGCAGAAAACTGGATACTGCTTTTCTATTCATATCATCTTTTATATACACAAATTCTGAAAGAAAAAAGGAATACGAAATAATCTACTTCTACGGAAGAAGGAAACTAAATAATCTAATTTCTACGTAAGAAGGAAATGTAATAATCTAATTTTTACGGAAAAAGGAAAGGAAAATATCTACTTCCTACGGATGCTAATTAGCATCTTTATTTTCTAGAAATAGCTGCAGAAAATAAACAAACAAGGAAAAGAAAGATGACTAGAATATCTCACAAATCACCCCCATAATCTTGTATCCAGTTTTCTGCACAACATCATTGTTCTTCTTTCTTCTCTTCTCAGCTTATCTGTGTGAAAGCTAACAAAGATTGTGTGTAGAGGCAAGAAAGCTCAAGTTTCTCTAGATAGATTTAGATTTTCATTCTCAATTTACTCATATACAAAAATATGACATAAGTGCTTTAGCTCTGGAATATCTTGACTTATAAGTCGATGACGATAACAGATTTTGGCTGCTTGAAGAAAGAAACTATTCATGTGGGGGAGTCTTATTCTTGTTGGTCCTTTGCAAAGTGTTTTGAGGCACTCGGAAATATTGAGTTTCTTTCTTTATCATCCAAACACTACTATTATTATATTTCATCAGACTTCAAGGTATCTCATCATATCATTATTGTTCTTATTTGTGTACTCTGAAGTTTGCAAGCTTAATTAAATTGATGGATTATTATTTAATTTAGTTTTTGCAGGAAGATGAGGATATTAAGCCAGTACTTGAAAATTACTTTCAGTCTAACCCGTCTTATAATCGAGATTAGATCTCGTTGGAGTTCGCTTCTTCCACACATCGTGGAATGTTCCCCAAACATGCAAGTACTGAGATTAGCTAAAGAGGTTAAACCCCCTTTGTTTATGTTTCTTTTAATTTTTATTACGTGTCGATCTGTTGACTTAACATGTTATTATTCTCTTCTCATGCCAATGGGAGGTTGTGTTTCTTCAGTTTCAGCAGTTGGGGGCCTAGAGATGAAGACGGTGATTTTGAAACAGAGTTTGCCAATAATATGGTGAATGTGGAGGATTTCCTCATGGAGAAAATGAAAAAAGGACCTTCAGACTCAAGGGAGGATCTAAGGGGAGCCAGGCGAGGTAGCAGGTGTTTTCTTTACTGAAATTCTAGTTTGGTTTCTGAAATCCGACTCCGGCTCTATTTTCCCGTTTAGAAATAAATGAAAGGGGAAAGAAAAACTATCCACCTTTATATACATTACATACAGGCCCATTTCCATCTTCTCACTATTTCTATTTACTTGTTTAAAGGCACACATTCTCTACCTTTTTTTTCAGGCCCACTTACTTTATTAAACAAAATTTTAATATATAGTTAAATCTCGCTAAATGAATAATTTTTCTCGGTCCCGACTTGGGCTAAGTGGATAAATGAATAATCTCGCTAAATGCATTAATGAATAATTTTTTTTAAATCCTTAAAGGCCCTATGTAAATATAAATGAATAATCACCACATTTCATAAGAAACATGTGTATTAGATTTTATTTTTTCAATCAATAATATTCATATAATAAATCATTCCCTTACAAAAAAAGTGCCTATATTTTTTGATTTTTTTTCTAACCAAAATTCATCTCATCCTTGACTTTTCCTAGAGCAAACAAAACTTCAGGAGTATTCTGCTCGTGTTGTAGAATCTAGATATTCCATACAATCCATACTACGTATCTTATTAGTAGTTTTAAATACAATGCACATGTGTACATTTTTGGACTCAGTACATATACATGCAATTCATGTAATACTACCGTCTAAATAAATATATTATTCATTTATCGATAAATGAATAACCTCGCTAAATGAATATTTTTATGATGGTCCCAACAATATTCATTTATCGAGATTTAACTGTAACACATAAAATACAATTCACATAAGTACTTATACACTATACTTGCTTTAATTTTCGTTCATTTTTAATGAATTTCAGTTCTTTGCCTATTATTGTATTTTATAGTTGTATATCAGGTTTGGCTTAATAATATGGAGAATTAGAATTGTAAAAACTAAGACTCATTATCAATTCATTGGCAAATTGGAAAAATTTAACTCGTTTCCATATGAATTCTGGTTAATTTCCTTAATTATAACTAGTATTCTAAATAGGATTTGGGAAAATATTTACATTTTTTCGTAATAGAATAGAATTTATGAGCTGTTATAAATAGGGAATCAAACCATTGTAATAGATAGTTGGGTTGGATTGAAGAACATATTGAAGTACATCAACGAGCACTTGTTCCCTTCTTGATTGGATCGAAATACAAGGACCAGGTTTGGTCTGATGTTGTCCCCATGGATTATTGTCAATTGCTACTTGGGAGACCATGGCAATTTGATCTAGAAGTAGTGCATGAAGGAAGATCTAACATTTATAGCTTTAGGTTTGAAGGTGTCCCGATTGTTTTAAAACCCCAGAAACCTCAGAAACACATTCATTCTTCCTGTAAGGAAACTGAAACCACAACCGTACGGTCTTCTATTGGTGATGATGATGATGACGATGTTGAAAATAACGATGTCGATGAGAATGATACATATCCAGCTCCTCCAATATTTGATACTTATGAAGATGAAGAATATTCAAACCCGTCAGTATTTGATATTAATGTTAATAATGTCATTGGGGTCAAAATTGGTGAAATTGGCAATGAGGAACGTATTCAGATTCCTATGTTTGATATTGATCACGAGCTGCATGAAATCATAGCAGATCAATTGATTGATTCTTAGAACATATTACGGTTCATAGCAGACCACGAAACGGTACGGTTGAGATCGTAGTTTCCTTACTAGAAGAATGAACGGTTCTCTGAGGTTTCTGGGGTCTTAAAACAATCGTGACACCTTCAAACCAAAACTGTAAATGTTGGGTCTTCCTTCATGCAGTACTTCTCGATCAAATTGTTATGGTCTCCGAAGTAGCACTTGACAGTAATCCATGGGGATAACATCACACCAAACCTGGTCCTTGTATTTCGATCTAATCGATAAAGGAACAAGTGCTCATTGATGTACTTCAAAATGTTTTTTCTTTTCAATCCAACCCAACTTATAAGTCTTTGGATGTTTTTATACTATGAACCCCAGTCTCTTAACAGCTTCTTCTGACACGATGTTGTCGCAGCTACCCGCATCAATGACAAATTTACGCACATATCTATTGATGGTGCATGTTGATTGGAATATATTACTTCTTAACCAATCATCATCACTTGGATAGTCCTCCATGGCCATCAGGAACCTCGCTCTGTTACCAACTAACGTAGTGGAAACTTTAGCGGAAGCGTAACCAATAGTAACTAAAGTAACGTACCCAATGAAATCAACATATTTAGTACTACGAATACCTAGGTAGAAATTGCCTTCTAAATCTATATATTCAAAGAATACCTAGAATTTGGGCTCAAAACTCATCCTTCAACACTCGGAAAAGAGAAAACTCTCAACAAACTTTTATATCAAATCAAAACAAAAACTCAAAAACTCAAAACTATCTATTACAATGGTTTGACGCCCCAATTTATAAGGGAAAGTATTTACATGTTTTGTAATAGAATAGAATTTATAAGAGCTCATAAATTCTATTCTATTACAAAACATGTAAATATTTTCCCTATTCCTATTTAGAATACTAGTTATAATTAAGGAAATTAACCAGAATTCATATGGAAACGAGTTAAACTTTTCCAATTTGCTAATGAATTGATTTGGGTCTTACTTCACTACCACAAAAACGGCCATTGAAGGCACAAAACAAAGGCGTTTGTGCCCGAACGATTTTTTCCGCCTTCCCATAAGGTTACGATATCGTAAGCTTTACCGCCTGCATTGAAAAAAATAATATTAAAGGCGGAAAAGACACAGTTTAGGGCGGAAAAATATGTGCCTTTCAAATTTAACGTTCAAGGCGTTTAAATTTTTTCCGCCTTGGAAAAAATTTCCGTTACGATAGTGCTAGCCACATCGTTAGGAAAAAGATTGAAGTTACGAGATAGCAACCCAATTGTTTTCAGTGTTACATGTAACGACTGTAAGTACGATATAGTAACATGTTTCATGAAACTTCTTTTAGAACGTATGTTATTGTTACTATATCACAACATAGTCTGCCTAACATGTTAATGATAGTTACGATATTGCTAGTGATGTCTATGTATTTGGGTATAATCATGTGTCTGATCATTTTGTTGGTCAGAGTCATGTCACGATACCGCAACCCTTCAAAATAAATTAACACGAAAATATTTGTATGGCTTACGATTCCGCTATATATTTCGCGTGAACAACGTGAACTCTTGAAAATATGTGATATACGTACGATATCGCTACCTCTGTCACCACATTCTTTTTTACGTGGGTTTGGAGGGTTTAGGGTTAAATATCACTTCATTTTATCCTATAGATTAGACTTACGATATCGTAAGTGCTAACGTGGGAAGGGGTTATGATTGCATATGCATACTTTAAATAATGAAAAATCACTTGTAAATAAGTTGATTTGTGTATACAAAATAAATAATAACTATGCTAATTACTTTTCATGTTACATAAATGAAGAATCAAGACGATCGTGCTCAACAGTTAGGTACAAGTAACACAATCAAACATACAAGTTCACATGCCGGGAGGTATACGTAATATGAAACCAAATTGTAATTACCATCCTTCATGTATACAAAATAGATAATAAATATACTAATTACTTTTCATGTTACTTAACTGAAGAATCAAGACGATCATGCACAACAGTTAGGAACAAGTAACACGATTAAACAGACAACTTCACATGCCGGAAAGTATAGGTAACATGAAACAAAATTGTATATTAGTTCTTGTCCTAAAGGAAGTACATGGTTGATAAAATACTTAATACTAAAGTTCTCATTTTACAATAAGAACAAAGCATGTAGCTAAAATCTACCGCAGATGATAAGCAATACTAGTCAATGTTTAGCAACCAACATAGACTCGGTTATTTTCTAAAATACGTTTCATGTTTAGCAAATAAAAAACTACATCATTGTTTGTCCGTATCATATCTGTTACTATGTCGGGTATTTCATTATTGATTTTCTCGCCATTAAATAGAAGGTATGGATTTGATTTACCAACTTACGAAATCGCTACCTATGCCGCTAAATACATGTTTTATACGTGGGTTTGGAGGGTTTAGAGTTGAGGGTGGGTTTAAAAAATTCTTTTTATTTTTCTCTATATCTATGGTGTTACGATTTCGTAATTAAGCCGCAAGCACCTTAGATGAATTTCTTGTTATAGCGGAAGAAGTAGCGACAACGGAAAAAGTAAGTATTTTTCTGAATACAAGGTTACGATATCGCAACCTGTCCTGAACACAAATTCAACCCAATTTCGATGATGAATTTCTTGTTATATCGAGAAGTAGCGACAACGGAAAAAGTAAACATTTTCCTGAATACAAGGTTACGATATCGCAACCTGTCCTGAACACAAAGTCAACCCAATTTTGGACCACAAAAACTACATCTCACCAACTTAGTGATTGCGGGTTCACATCCAAAAAACACATTTTCCCCTTCTTCTTGGTCTAATTTCCATCATTTCCATCTCCATACTTCAATCCAAGTTTCATCACAAACTTGAATCGATACCCTAAACCCATGAAATTGACCATATAAACCGATGCATAAGGTTGGTGTTGGTTGCAATTAATGCAATTCAACAACAAGCACATGGTGTAGGGTTTTTTTCCCACTTCCTCTTCTTGTTGCTTGTGGGCACTAGGTTGACCCATACACGTCACCACATCCAATTCTAGATCATTCATAGTGTCTCTTCCAAAGGTATGCTTTTTTATACTCATGTTCATGTTGTTTTTCCATAACTATCTAATTATTAGGGATATATGTTAAACATATGTTTAAAGTTATACTATATGACATGAAATTAGGTACTTACATGCATGTGTTTAATGTGTGATTGTACAATTTATGTTTGCAAAATAATTTGACATATTAAATGAAGTTTAGTGTAATGGAAAGCCCAACGACATCTTCCTCGTCCCAAACTAGCGGTGATAATGTGTCAAAAGTCGTCTCTACTAAAGTAAATAGGAAGAAGAGTGTTAGGCACACTTGTACGGAAGAACAATTGAGGACGCATATTTGTCGCGAGATAGAAATTAGGATTGATAACTTAATTCTAACTCATGTCAAATTTAATGACTTGGGAGTTGCTATCGAGCCCGACGATGATGCCGCTTGATGTTCGAGTTGGTGCGGAAAAATGGGAAAACCACAAGTTCCTTTGGAAACCGAGGATTGGAGGTTTCTCCACCCCGACATTAAAAAAGATATTTGAAAAGAGTGCAAGGTGAGAATGTTACTCACCATTTTACCCATTATTGCTATCCTTATTTGTTGACATTGATTGACCTTTTATAAAGGTAATATGACTTACATGTTTAATGTGTAGCGGCCAACTTTATTGCAAGAGTGTGGAGAAGGAGATAAAAAGTGACTTGAATATCTAACCAAATCCATTAGTGACAAGAGCAAGAGTATATTCTTGGCCCCTTATCTGGAGAAGTAAGAATACACTTTGAGTTACGTATTTATTTTAAAGGTAATTTTCACGTTACTGTCTTATATTGTGAATCGTAACTTTTGTTATTTCTCTAGCGCCCATTGGAGTTTTTTTGGAAATTATCCCGTCCTTAAAGCGTGTCTACTGGATTGACCCTCTCCACTTTGGTCCATCACCGGTATTTTCTGATCTATTAGAGGTTGCTATGCATTTTGTTACTGACAACACACTCCACCCATTTGAGCTTTTTCAAATTCAGGTAATTCTACTTAAGTACGCTTCTTTTCATATATATTGGCATTAAATGTAGTGTTTTTGACATTCGTCATTCCATCAAACTAACACCACCGACAACAATCAAATTGGGAGTGTGGTTACTACGTAATGATGTTTTCCCACACATGTGTTCAATGCCTTACAGAAGATAATCTTGATGTTCCAAGTGTAAGAATTATTATCATTGCTTATTCTATATCTACTCAATAATGTATTTTAATGACTCATACCTCATTATTTGCTGCATTCGTAGATATTTGGCGAAGATCATTCACCATACACCACAAGAGAGATGGAGGTTGAGAGAAATAATTTTCCAAACATTTGGTCTACATAAGAATGAGGTACCTATCCAGACCTCATAGGCCTCCTTCTCCCCCACATGTATCGTGACATGTTAATAAGCTTGTTAGAAATTATTAGGCACTAGGCAATGCTTTAGCATTTAAGATCCTTACAGGATGTGATTTTGAACTATTCTTGTGCTTGACAATGTCATGTGAGTTGCAAATGGTAGTTTAGTGACATCACGTTTCATATTCTTAGTTACTTTTAGTGGATAAATTACAAAAAGTACTCTTCAAATGGTTTGCTAATGGCCATACGATATAGTAACTGGGTCTGCTTACACTTTTTACTGCAAGCGACCAAGTTACGCTATCGCTAGCCATTCCTTTAATTAGCTTATATAGTTTAAAATTTTCCATCTTGCGGTCTCGTAAGACAACTCGCATCATTCTGCGATATCTGATACTATCTTGCTATTACAGTTGCAACCAATATTTTAAAACCTTATAGAAACTCTGCACTTACGAGCTCGTAACATAAATCGCCGGCTTGGCCACTGCCTCACATGTATGAACGCTAACATTATCGTAACATGTGCCACTCTATTAAGGCGAGCATGCATACGATCTCGTAACCAAATGGACTGACACAACATAACCATTCACGAAACGTCGTCGTATCTTCTCATCCGGTCAATCTTACTATATCGTAACCATTGTCGTCTGTTTGTTACAAAAACACAGGGCGGTCAAGCAAGCGAGGTCGTAACATATGGAGCCATTCTGATTGCTTACGAGATCGTGACCCTTTACCGCCAAAATTTTAGTATAGCTTTTCTCTGGTTGCTTACGAATTCGTAACATTTCTATCGCTACATAATCTTTTAATGGCGATTTGGCTTGCTAAGTCATATCCTGAACAAAATATATACCAGCGGCTAGGGGTTTTCAAACACCGGGTACCCGTACTTCCGGGTAGTTGAAAATGCGGCCCGTGACCCGTCCCGGAAATACCGGGTACCCGTATAACCGTGTACCCCAATTATGCGGGCCGGGTAACCGAGTACCCTATTTTATTTTATTACTTATAAAAAGTGCTACAAAATACATTTAATTATTTAATAATAAATATACTTTATCAGTATAAATATCTAAAACTAACTAAATATCATTTAATATGAAAATATCAATAAAATTATGAATAATTATCATTCGAGACAAATTAGTGGATGTACTCCAATGCAGTGTGGGATGCGGTTGTGCGCTTGTGTTGAAGAAAAAGTAGCAATATCAAAGCAAAATACTAAATGGTTGAAGAGGTGGATTGGAAACTTAAGAGGTTGAGTCTAGTTAGGATGAATTGGTATTTAATTTTTAAAAATGTCGATATTAATAGGTAAAATTATAATTAATTAAATAAATACATATTATACCGGGTTTCCGGGTACTCGGAAAATGACATTTATGTGATCCGGACCAGGTAATTTATGAAATTAACGGGTCGGGTACCCGTCCATAAAATATAAGAAAGTATCCGGTTATTTTATGCCGGGTCGCCGGGTCAACGGGGCGGGTAGGCCGGGCCGGGCATTTTTGAACACCCCTACCGGCGGCTAGTATGTTAATATATCGTAACAGATGTTCAAGGCGGAAATTTTTTTGAAAACACGGCGTATAAAACGCCGTGTTCCCGGAAACGCGTAAAGGCAGAAGAGGAACTGCCTTTGCTGCGTTTCCATTTACCAGCACTACCAGAGAAGGCGGATATCTTCGTGCCTTCACAACCAACCGCCTTTGTTGCGGTTGGTTTCCAGTAGTGCTTCTTGCAATTCCAATGCTCCAAATTATTAAGCCCAAGCTGATCTGAATCATATTCTCTTCAAAAGAAATAAATCATTTATTTAAATAATTAAAACCAAACATAAACATCTTTAAGAAAAATAATATAATTTAACTATAACATGAGCAAATCTCCTGAACTCCCAATTTTCCGGACTTTCCTTGAAAAATTTTATACGTTTTAACTTATATTGTTTACCTTTTAATTTGGACTGTACTTTTAATTACCTAAAAATTTTAAAATTTTATATAAAATTTCTTGAATTTTTACATTAATTTATGTTTTACTATATATTTACTTTAAAATGATCAATGTTTTAACACAAAAATATATCATTTGAGTGTAAATACATAGTGGTAGGTTCATATCATTTAGGAAAGTTGGTCTTTCAAGAGAATTTGCATAACTTGTATAGTAGAAAACTCATTTAATCATTAATAAAATTATTAATTTCATCCCTGATTAATCGACCCCTAATAAGTGAAATTATGGATCCGCCCATGTTCAGACTGTTGATATGGAGGAACCATTCTACTGGCAGGCATACAACTATGCTAAAGTATGATTATTTTATGTAAGAGCAAGTCCAACACCTTTTCTATAATAGCTAATTTGCTCAAATATGGAGAATTTGAGCCTTTTTTGAAGTCCAACAGATTTTCCATCCCATTCTCCATAATAGGGAAATTGAAGAGAGTGAAGGTTTGCTTCTCCAAATTTAGAGAATGAGGAAAAATTTTTGGAGAACCAACATTTAATGCTTCTTGGAAAGTTTTTGATTATTTAATTCATTAATTGTTTCTCTTCAATATTTTTAAATGATAATATGTTAAAATAATTACAATAAAATTTTATAAAAAATACATATTCTAAAAATATGCATAAAAATGATTGTAATAAGATCTCATATGACTATTTTTACATATACATATTTATTGATATTTAATAATCAAATATAATATGTTTTTCAATATAAATTTACTAAATTTTAAGTTCATAAATATATTTATTTTGACGTTGATTTATAAGTCACAACGTCTAAACTAAATTTTTATTTTTGCCAAGCATTTTATTTATAATAGTTGAAAAAAATAAATTTTAATAATAATTGAAAAGAGATGAGTCTAATTATTCGTAATACGTTACAAAAATAATAATATTGTAATTCGTAATGTATTATTTATAAAAAATGTATTTTTTATAATTTTATATTATGGAATAAGTAATGTCAAATATGAAATGTTATTTTAACGTGTATTATAAGTTCATTATTATTTGGACTTATTAAATATATGACTTTAAAAATAGAAGAAAAATGAATAAATATGTAGTATTAAATGTTAGTAATAAATTTTAGGGAATGAAAAATGGAGAAACTGTTTGGTTTGAGGTGAAAAAATATGAGGAATATGAGGTTTGTTTCCCTATTATGGAGAATGTGAGTGGAGAAACTGTTGCACTTGCTCTAATCATTTATCTTTATTTATGAATTTATAAGGCTTGGAAATGGATTATTATTAGACTACATTTTTATCTCCGATGTGTGGGAAATAACATTACATAAATTGTTTATTTAAAATTGTAAAATATATAATAATATATAATAGACACTTTCAGTAAAGTAAAAGGACGGAGAAGTTGAATCACAAGTACTACATAGTCCTACTTTTAAACTTAGCGCTTATTCATTTTGTAGAGTATTTTTGATGTGAAGTCGGGCTAAGATTGTTGTTGGAGCTTTGGTTTCTTTGTAGAGAATTTTCATAGCTTTTTATTTGATAAAATTAAATCCACTATTTGTAGAGGGAGTTATAATTGGATTCCCAAATCAAGAGATGCCCATGAAGGCAAGAAATACATCACAACGATAATTACAAAAGTTGGACAAAAATACAAGGATGTAAAATTTCAATGGGATGAACCAGGACTTCAATCAGTATCTCGCCAACATGAGCGAGCACTATGGCATCCCCAAAGTTGGACCTGGTTAATCCCATTTTCATATCTCATCTTCCGTACTCTCTTTCTAATGAAAAACTCGTTCCGATATGCCCGATATGCTCGGTCGACTTAGGGTAGATGGTTTAGTTTACGATAATGCCTAATATGCTCGGTCGACATAGGGGAAAACCCGCAAGAATACCTGAGGGAACAAGAAGTGTTAATTACCAATAGTTTTCCAGAAGTCCTGGATTCATTTTATTTCCTTTCATCTGCCTAAATTTGAGTTTATACATGAAAAGTGAACATGCATTTGTTCATTTATTTATTTATGATGGTACTTTAATAAAAATTGTAGTATTTTTTCAAAATATATTTGTGCGTGAGTGCGTGTTTTGCATGTATCCAATATGTGTGTTCATTTTTTATGAACAATCAATATAATGAACACTCGTATACTAGAAAATACCTACTTTAACACTGTCTATCAGATTGTAGTAAAATTTTCTCCTTTCGAGGAGATGTAGGTGGTTGTTTTTCCCACTAGTGAACTCTGGATCTCCATATATCATGATTTGACATTGTCACATGAGATGGGTTTTTACAATTAGATCCTTTTATTTTATTGAAAAACTAAATAAAACATAACGCTAATTTTACCACTTTTGTTTTGGTATAAAAATGGTTTTACATTTAAACAAAAAATATTGCAGAACTCCTTTCAACTTGACTTTAGATAGCACTGGAGATTTTTTGCCTTTTGAATTTGAAGAAGAAATATTTTCTAATATGTTGTGGAGGTAGTTTTCGATTTTAAGATACATATTCCTTTTAAACATGTGTGATTTAACGAATTCATTTCATTGTTTATGCTAACCATATTCCTTTTAAATACAGGGAATGATGAATTCACGTAAAAGAAAAGTAGCAGGCAGCCACAAGTATCAGTTTACAACTTTGAGGTTCTGATGCCTCATGGCGTCTCTGTGAACGTTAAAATCCACTATAGTGGTGAAGAAGAATTAATCTCTTATATTTCATTATAGTGTGAAATATAAGATGTTAGGATGGACATTAGATCAAAATATTGTGTTTGAACTTCCGCATAAGTAGCTTAGCCATGACGATGATGAAGTTGATTCATCATAATACGAATAACGAACTTGATTCATTTTATTTTCTTTCATCTACCTAAAGTTTGAGTGTGTACATCAAAAGTAAACGTGCACGTGCACATTTAGTTATTTATGGTTACTTTAACTAGAAAAATGTAGTATTTTTTAAAATATATTTGTGCGTGAGCACGCGTCTTGCACGTATGTGTATAATATGTGCGTTCATTTTTAATGAACAATCAAAATAATGAACATTCGGATACTAAAAAATACCTACTTTGACAGTATACTGTCTATTTACCAAATATATGACATAATATACCTTTTATCAATAAAATTGAAATGTTTATATTTATACTTCTTTTATCGTGCATTATAATAAACTAACTAAATTGATTAGTTATTTTTTTCCCCTTACTGCCCCATTTTTTGTGTTTTAATAAGGAAAATATATTTTTCCGTATATGTTGTTTTATTTATTAAGTGTTATTTTCGTAAAACTAAAACTAATTTGTTTATGTGTGTGTATCAAACTCTAAATTTGTAAAGTATTGTTAATTTATAAACCAAGAATGAAGTTTAACTATCTACTAATTTTCGATTATTTATTGAACGGCAAAATAGTAGTACTATAGCATAACGCAATGGTGCCGAGCTGTTAACACACGCATGCTATGTGACAGAATCATCGAAAATGAAGATTAACAGACTTGCGTGAGTTAGGTCGGTCGGCGATGATAGTGCCGGCCTAATTACACGGCAGCGGAGAGTTAAGCGGAGAGCATGAAAAAGACAATACATGCAAATCATGAAATTGCCTTTCCTATATAATAAAGTAAAAAACAAACATGTTACGCATTCATGGGCAAAACCGCAAAAGCGCGTCAATTTTTCATATATTTGAGATTCATTGGCCCTATCAAGTTCATCTAAACTGAAATTTACTTAACTGAACTTCGCTAAAATCTGCTGAAATTCGCTGAAGTCCGCTGAAGTTCGCTGAAGTTTGCTGAAATCCGCTGAATTTCGCTGAAATCTGCTGAACTTTGATAAAGTGTGTTGAAATTAACTACAAAATGTTTAATAATAATAATAAAATTATTATTATTAATTTGAGTTCAAACATTCAATTTCAAATTTGATCAAATAATAAAGATTTTAAAATAATTATTTTATTTGTACAATGGTTTTTCAAAAATGACACATATAATACAAATCAAAAAATGAAATACTTTGTTTCGCAGTAATTATTTGATCAAATAATAAATATTTTGCAATAATTATTTTGTTTGTTAATGGACATATTCGTAATCAGGGCCTGTTTAATACATCTGAACTGAGCTGAACTGAACTGAACTGAATCGAATAAATATTGCACCAAATCAAATGGAAATCTCTATCTAATGGTAGAGAAACAGAAATTCAAGAACAGAAAATAGAATTGAATTGAACTACACTTTACTGAATTGAACTACATTTAATTGAAATGAACTGAATTGAACTTCATTTAACAAAAATGAACTAAATTTTCAATATAAACTTAAAATCGTCAAATTATATTTTCGGGTAACTGAATTGAAATAAATTACATTTTCTCTGAATTGGATTGAACTGGACTGAATCATTAACATATATTTTGGATTAATTTAAATTAAAGTATAATATACTGAACTGAACTGAAACTACTGAATTGAATTGAACTGAACTAAAATGAACTGAACTGAAAAATAATGAACTGAATTGAAAATATTCAGATAAGTTGTACTAAACAGGCCCTTATTGTTGAATTTGTTATTTTGAGTATAAATTAGAACTATTAAAAATAAGTTTATTTGATAAATTAAAACAAAATACATTGAAGAAACATTTGTTCTCAATTAACTTCATTTGATAAATCAAAACAAAAGTATTTCATTGACATTTTTGAATTGTAGGAAATTTTATTTTAAAACAATTTAGTGAAAATAGAGAATTTTTTTTAATTTAGCTGAAATCCGCTGAAACCAGCTGAAATCCGCTGAAGCCAGTTGAAATCCGCTGAAGTCTGATGAAATCCGCTGAAATCTGCTGAAGTCTGCTTAACTTAACTGAAATGTGCAGAATTTAAGTTGAACTTGACAGGGCCATATTTTTCATCCAGTATTACTGCTTTATCTAAGCTAGCTACAATCTCAGTGATGGATACAGGAACACTCAGATCCATCATCAACATCCAGTAACTCATGCAAATAGAAAATCTTACGTTCATTTTTTAGGGACTAAATTTTGGTAATTGGTAGATATAATCCAACATTACTTTCACAGTCCGTATTTATATTTAAAGTTCCTGATATACCCTCATTTATGAGAATCACATTTACTTTTTAATGAATACTGAGAATATTAATGGCACTTCATGAAGAAATACGGACTGCATGAGTAAATACTGGACTGCATATATAATGCCTTGCTAAAAATATTCGTACGTGTATGGAAGGGTTTACAGAATTGCCTTTCAACAATGCTATATTGTAGTTCAAAATTTGTATAAACATATCAATCTGTAAAAGGTGTGATCTACTACAAGAAATTTACTACAAGTAACACCTTATCGGGGGCGATCAATTACAAATTCCCATCTAATAATACACTACTTCTATAGTTCTATTAATTAGGACGGTGCTAATGTATTTAGTCTACTTATATATGGCCATCAAGGTTGACCCCTACCCATAGTGGCTAATGGAGATGATCATGATCTCGACTGGACCAAGCAATTTTGTCTTTGCTGCTAATCAATGACTTCATAAATCTTTTCAACGTTACATTGCATTACCATAATCATTTTGCAAAGCAGATCTATTAACACATTCGTTCTACGTAATCAATGGACAACGGTGAAATAATTACATACGCAAATGTTCTGTCTCTAGGATTTTTACTCTGCCCTCTCTACGTGCATCATTTTTCTCAGCCACACACACTCTTATTTATAATTTTATTAGTGACAGTTTCACAATAACATATGGTCATATGAAGGCAGCGCCATGACGGTCCGCCATCCTGGCATGGCGGCGACGTTGCCGGAAAAACGTTCCCTCAAGCACTAGCTAGAAACCGAATCAATTTCCTTTCGAATGAGCGGAAACGTTGCATGTATATATCAATTCCAAACAAGATGTTCTGACCTTCGTCGCTCACTATAGCAATACCCTTGTTGGAAAATTCATCAACGGGAAACGCAATGTAGTTGAGTTTATATGGAGTTGTGGTGGGTTGTATTGTGATCAGTGCTTTGTATGTTGTGTTGTGTTGTGTTGCGCTGTAGAATGTTAAGGTGTGTTTGGTTGGGCAAGTTTTTGTAAAATTTGGATTATCCAAATCCAGTTTTGTAAAAACTTGTTTGGTTCACCAAATTTCCCAAAATGCAGACTTGCAAAATCTTAAAAACTAATCAAAAATTTTGTTTCATACTCACAAAATCCAACCCAATCAAACAAGAATTTTGCAAAACCAGACTCTCAAAATCCCAAACAAAAACCCAAACTCTCAAAATTCCAAAACAAAATCCAGACTCTCAAAAAATTTGCGAACCAAACACACCCTTAATCTTATGCTAAAAGTTGTTGAATCGCTTCAAATACTTATATGAGTTGAAAATTGATGAGATGGGTTGAAATATGATAAAATAAACTAAATTACACTTATCTGAATTCAACTATACTAGTTAGATGGATTTTTTTTATTAAAAGTTCAGTCAAATACAGTTTATTTTACATAACCTTCACTTAAATGATGTTTAATATAATTATTTAATCAAAAATAATGCTAACATTACTATAAATTAACTATCAATATATATTCATTTTTTAAAAAAAAACTTAGCTAATTTGAAAAATTTCTATTGAAGATGAAACGTACTGAAAAATAATTTTTTTTCATTATTGTTGCTTTGTACGGATCAGTGTTATATGTAATATTGATCGGTACTGCGATGTACTAAATATAATAAAATTAGTTGAAATTGACAGAAATTTCATATGGCCTTTTATATTGCAAGTGTTGGTCAAACTGAAAGATTAAAAGATCTAATTTTCAAAAAAAATCTAAAATCCACCACCCAACCCACTTTTGTCCCTTTACCGAACAGATATTTAGTTTCATATTAAAAAAGTACAGGTATTTCCCCAGCCATTTCTCTATATAAGCACACTCCCAAAGGCTCCGAATAATGCAACTTTCTTACCCATCAAGAATTCATTTTAATTAACTCCAGGAAAGAAGGGAAGAGGATAGTATGGTCTCAGAAATGGAGAGAGGCGGCGGCGAAAGCCGAGGAAAGCTCAACGTCTATGCTGCTGCATGCGCAATTGTTGCATCCATGATATCAATCATATTTGGCTACGGTATATATACATATAAGAACCCTATTATGATTTCGTCACGTTTAATCTGAATAAATAAGCTTATGAATTTGGTGCTGATAATGTTCTATCTTGTTTGCAGATACTGGGGTGGTTAGTGGAGCAATGCTGTATATAAAGCAGGAATTCACCGTCAAGGAATCCCAGCTGGAAATCATGGTCGGAATATTGAACTTATGTGCTCTTTTGGGGTCACTCTGCGCCGGAAGAATCTCCGATATCATCGGCCGGCGATACACCATTATTATGGCCTCTCTTATATTCCTCATGGGCTCTGTTCTCATGGGATACAGTCCGAATTACGGCGTTCTCATCGCCGGAAGATGCACCGCCGGCGTCGGAGTTGGGTTCGCACTCATGATCGCTCCGGTGTACTCCGCCGAGATATCATCTCCATCGTACCGTGGGTTCTTAACCTCCTTGCCAGAGGTCGGAATCAGCATCGGAATTTTACTCGGATACGTCTCAAACGCCGTGTTCGCCGGACTACCTCTCCATTTAGGATGGAGAATCATGCTCGGTATCGCTGCAATTCCTTCTTTAGCCCTCGCGATTGGTTTGCTCAAAATGCCCGAGTCTCCGAGATGGCTCGTCATGCAGGGGCGTTTAGGCGAAGCCAAGGAGATTCTCTACAAAGTCTCAAACGACGCCAATGAAGCCGAAACGCGGTTAGCCGACATTACACGAGCCGCCGGGAAAAAATCGAGCGGCAGTGGAAAAGGCGTGTGGAGGGAGCTCTTGGTTAAACCGACGCCGGCGGTTCGTCGGATTCTGATAGCCGCAGTGGGGATTCATTTCTTCGAACACGCCACAGGGATCGAGGCGGTGGTTCTGTACGGCCCGAAGATTTTCCGGAAAGCCGGCGTGGTTGCCCGGAAGAAGATTCTGTTAGCGCAGGTCGGCGTCGGTTTGATAAAGCTGACGTGTATAACCATTTCCACTTTCACGGTTGACAGAATTGGTCGGAGAAAGCTTTTGCTAACTAGCGTCGCCGGAATGATAGTATCACTGGTCGGATTGGGGACGTTTCTGACGGTGGTGGAGCACTCCGGCGAGGCCCATAAACTGGCGTGGGCCCTGGTGTTGAGTATTCTCGCTACGTATTCGTTCGTTATGTTCTTCAATCTCGGGCTGGGCCCGGTGACGTGGGTTTACAGTTCAGAGATTTTTCCGCTGAAGCTGCGGGCCCAGGGCGCCGGAATCGGGGTGGCGGTGAACCGGCTGATGAACGCGACGGTGTCGATGTCGTTCTTGTCGCTCTCCGACGCGGTGACGATCGGTGGCGCGTTCTACATGTTCGCCGGAGTCGCGGTGGTCGCATGGATCTTCTTCTACTTGTTTTGTCCCGAGACTAGAGGCGTCGCTCTGGAAGATATGGAAGAGATTTTCGGCGGCGGCCAGAGGCGGAGTTCTTCCGCCGTAGAATTGTCGGAACGGGGAGTTACAGATAGTAAGCAAGTTGAACTGATTGAGTCAACGTCGACCTAGTTTGGATAACGTAAACACCAGCTAGTCTAGTCAGTCAGTTGAAAGTAGATTAGTAATATTAGCCGGGTTTGTGCTGATTCTGCTGATGGATACCAAAACAATGCAGAAGGCTTTTTTGTATTGGCAATAATTTGTGTTTGTAATTGTATGAATAATATTATTAATCTGACAGATTGCAACATTATATTATACCCTGCGGTATCTATAAGACTATCCGTTGCACGACAAACGGTTTCACGAATATTAGGTCCCATCAATTGAGTTGTTAACTGCTAACTGCTTGCATCTGCTCGAGATTTTGGAATTGCTTGATCCGCTTTGGAGCTATTTACTATTGCTGGTAGCAGTAATTAACTGAAAGTTACCTGCTATGACATTAAATTATATTAGTAATAATATTGGGAAAATATTGATTAAGGACGGTATAAGTTTCATAATTTGAAAGTGGGGTGTAACTTTTACATAATTTCTAAAAAGGGCGGTGATTTATTAGCATATATTGTTTTAATTTAATTCTTGTATGAAAGACATTTATACCCCTATTTCGTAGTCTAAATTTTATTATAAATTTAACCCATTTTTGTAGATTCTAAACTTGATTAAAAAGTAATTCAGCCCTGACTATAACTTATAATATTTGTTGAATTCCAATTTAGTTGAATTTCAATTTAGTTCACATTAAAAGAATTCAATTCAGTTTAATTTTTCTAAATTCCATGAAGTTCATTTAATTAAAATGTTGGTTAACTTAAATCAAATTGAGTGTTTCACCACAATTTTAATAATTTTGTTCAGTTTTATTAAGTTTGCAAAATTCTGATTTAAATTCACTTAAATAATATTTGAATTTTTTAGATTGAATTTGAAAAAACTTAACGAAACTAAATTATACAAAATAAATTTAATTTAATTTAACTTTACAAAATTCAATGAAATTGAACTGAACTGAATTTAATCTAAAATATTTAGATGTTGCTGAAAATAATCTTAATTGAATTAGAGTAAGTTAGAGAGATAAAACCAAACTGAATTGAATAGAATTAAATAAAAATGAATAAATTATAATTTCAAAACAAGGGTAAAACTGTCTTTAATACAAGAATTAAATTACATGAATGCAAGCTAATAAATTATCGCCCTTTTTAGAAATTATGTAAAAGTTACACCCCACTTTCAAATTATGAAACTTATACCGCCCTTAATCAATATTTTCCCAATAATATTTGAGTTGAAATATAATACAGATAAATTCATACATTCACACATAAAAATTTAAATAGAATTCTATTTAATTTTAAATATATTTTGAATAGTTATACTGAACCTTAGAATAACCGTTAAGAATGAAATATAAAAGTATAAAAAATGTATAGTAAAAACGGAACATTATGTACATAAACATAAAGCACATGTTGAAGAAAAAAATGAAAGAAGAAACCGGCGATGTTTTATATGGATGAATATGTACATGTGGTTTAAATATAATTAGACAAGTTAAAGGTTAAGTTTCAATTTTGAATCTTTTTTGGAAAACACTACTAATGTTACTCTATTTAATTTATATTTCACTAAATTAAGTAATATTAATCGACGTACATTATAATCGAGTGTAGATGAATTTTATCAAAATTCTGTATGAACAAAACTGAAACACTTAATTTGAAATGTTATACATGATATAGCTATCAAAAATAACAATGTACACGGTCACCAAAATTACGCATCCTCGTCATTAATCCGATCGTCAAATCCTTTCGATAATTAACAAAAAAAAATCATAAATCATAAATACAAAATTATCAACTGAAATATACACATAATCAAATCATCAAATTTTGAAACTAGATTTTCACGAAAACGTAGCTCGGATCAATCAAAGCTGCGCCCGCCGACCTGCTTCGATTCAACGCGCCACCATCCAATGCCGCCACCACCACCACCACCTTTTGTCGTCGTTACCAACCCCCATAACCACCATCAACTGCTCGCTTCGCCGTTCTGAAAATCTCAATTGACGGGCAGATCAACGGCGAATCAATTGGGCAGCAACAATTGGAATGAAAAGTCGAAAGGTTTTGATTTGGGTATAAAATTTTGAATTTTCACTTTAGTACCTGAACTTTTGAGCTATGTACATTATGGCACCGAGAAAAACTAATTAGTATGTTGCCACAAACATATGAAAATGAAGTTTTTAATACTCCTTGCCTTACCATAACATTGTCTTATAATTGTTAATCACTAAAAATATTATTTTTTTATCATTAAATTTTTAAATGATCTTTTATAAATAAATTAATAAATAATAACTTAAGCAACTATATATGATACAAATAAATAAATACATAAAGTAATATAAATAGTTATCAAAATATAGTACTAATGTCCTATTCTATTATTTCACGTGATTGAAATAACTATTAGGTATTTTTTATTCATCAAACATTCATATAAATAAACTGCTGATCAGAACAGGTAATATAATTCATTAATATCTAAAAATTATAATACAATCTGTTCACCGTTAATTCATAGATTCCGCTCAAATCTATTAGATAAGTGTTAGTTCCCAAACGGAGCCATTTTACTTAATTCATATGGGTGAAGTATATTTGGTAAAGGCTGTTTTATTTTTATTCTTTTGATCGGAGGTTGTTTTATTTTGAATTTGCCTTCACACGAGTAAATTGAAAACAAGACAGTCAGACTCAGAGCTACCGACATGGATCAAGGATGAAAGCGTCTGAGGAGTGGATCGATATAAAAGAAAGAACTTGCCTAATTTAGATGAATGGATCTGCCGACCGAAATTCAGCCGCCATAATTTCTTCACTCTTCCAGATTATGAGTGGGAAATCTAACCTAGAGTTAAAAGTTTGAACGGCTTTTTGGATATTCGCATATTTTGGATTTTGCATTCCAGCTCGGGTTCATATACTCCGGTCAACACTATTGACTTAAAGAGAAATGCATGTCAAACTTCGCAACTGCAAGTTGATCTTCATTAAATGTGATCCGTCGTTTTTAAGTGTTTAATTTTAAGATTAAAATTGATTTTTTATAATCTCTCAAGAGGGAATAACTTTTAGCTCAATATTTAAAATGTACAATTAACAGCCTAATATATTAATTTAATCAATTTACAGTTCTTGATGTATGCCGGACACCAACACTTCGACGACGAATCAGACTTTCGAACTGATCTGCAAGACAAAGGCCCCGGGTGTCCTGGCGATAGACATTCCGACGCTCAAGTCAGTATATTTGTTTAAGGCATAAAGTATAAAGTATGAGATTAGATGGAGAGGTCTACCAAACCTTTAGGGTATTTATATGGTTACAATCCGTAAATCACCAAGATATGTATTTGATGGTATGAATACAACTCTTATGGGAAGAGTAGTTGTATTACCATGTATAATAGAAGTATATTTCGGACATGGTTGTGTTACCATGTTTAGGATGGCTGTATACCATCTTTGAGAGGATGTATATTTCTTGTAGAACATTCATAATATACGCATTCCTTATAAGGATTAGGATTGATGGACCTGTGGATCCACCCTCCACGAATCTCGAGCCCACGACCCTTCTCGGGCCCTGGTCCGAGTATGAATGAGGCCCGAATACGAACCATGGACTTATCAGTAGTTCCAAGGTAGATCTTCAGATATAGAGTGCTTCATCTCGAAGGTTGGAGGAGAGACCTGCTTCTCGAGGGAAAACCAATAACTCGAGGGAGAATAACTCGGGGAATTAAGCTCGGGGTATCCTTCGAGGACTGTCCTTTCGGCCTTACCCTTCTGAATATCTAGCTTCAAATTCTTTCGTATTCCATCAGGACATGTAGATGGTTGGATCTGAATCTGCCTTTTGAATTCTGGGGGATTGACACGTGGTCTTGATTCATTGTATCTTCTGGCGGTGAGGAGGACCAACCTTCCAATTGCCTGCATCGTTTCGCGAGTCGAGGTAATTACTCCCCTTAAATGCATGCTAATTACTGGTTATATAACCAAGTAATTTTCCTTGTGTTTATTATCAATCTTCATCTCTGCGTTTCAAGGTACTCAAAGAAATTTTCTTCAATTTTGCCTTCTTTTCCTCATATATTCTTTTCCCCCCATTCTCAATATTGTCATGTCTTCCACAAATTCCAGCGTTCCCTCTGGCAATGTGGAGAATGTTGTTGAAAATAGAGCTCCAGCTAATCGTGACTTGAGTAGCTTATTCTTAGAGGTTGAGTCTGGAGAGTTAATGGAGATAACCATGGCGACGCCGCTGCAGGCGGTAACTGTAGTGACAGAAGATGGTGCCTCAGGGTCAGAAGTAGACCCTAATGCGGAGCCCCAAGTCAATAAACGGGTTCTGGCCGTCGATGGTGTGAATGACGTCACCAAGGTGGTCGACGAAAGGACGCTAAAGTATCTGCGGTCCTGCAGTCTGTCATATCCTCTTGAGGCTGGCTTGAAACTCGAGGATGGAGAAGTCCCCATTGGAAATCTGGTGAGCCCCACTCGAGGGGTACTTTATGGGAGGTTTTTGCAGCAAGGGATAAGTTTTCCCTTTCCCCCTTTATTTCATGAATTTCTGCAGCATCATCAACTGCATCCGAGCCAAATAAATTCCAATGTGGTAGTGTTAATCCTGGCGGTGATTTCCTGGTGCGCTCGGAAGAACTATGACCCAAACCTGGATTTATTCAGGAGTCTGTATACGTTATTCTCTTTTGAGACTTACGAGTACATTACCCTTACTCCGAGGAAGAGGAAACCCATCACGTTTCCTGATAGCAGTGGTGTGTGGGAGGCAGACCGTTTCACTTTCGACCGAAGCAAGTACGAGGTCCCTGATTTGCATCCTTATCCGAAGGACGCTACAGCTCGTGACAGGGGTTTCATCATTCCTGATCATTTAAAGGGCATTATTGAGGAGCTTCTAAAGGAGGACATCACCCTTCAAAGAAAGGATTTTGTTCTGGTTGCACATGGCTCTGTATGGCAGTGGCCCAGTGTCACTTACTCGTACTTGTTGGATGTTCCTCGGTCGAAATCTACCTCCAACTTTTTGAAGCCTGATCGGAATTGGGCCCTCCCTGATAAAATTCAGGGAAGAAAGAAGAAGGCCAGGAGAGGGGGTCCGAGAAAGTCTCCTCGGAATCATGGTGAATTTTCTTCCAGTCGGTCTTCTTCAGGTACCTTTTCAAGTCATATACCGTTGTCGTATAATATGTTTTTCTTGTGTCATATGCTGAGGTTTTTTTCTTTATATATGTACATCGTCTCCCCCAAAGAAAAAGATCAAGAAAGGGAAGGCCCCTCTCCACGTCATAGATGAGGAAGCGGAGGAGTCCGAGGAGAGGGAAACTGAGGTTGAAAGGTCCTCAGATGATGGTGATGAATCTGACCTGGATCTGGTGATCTCCGCAGATGCTTCTTTGAAGAAACTGAAGTACTATCTGAGCTGTCCAGAGGATGGTCAGACTTCTCGGAGGTCTTCTAAGAAGTATCCCTTCGTCGATGAGGTAACTATCCTTCATGTTATATTATATAGATTCTTCAGATGCTAGGTTTTGATATATCCCTGGTAACTATCTCTCAGTTGATGGCGGATCTGTCCATGGTAGGGCCTCGAGCTAATGACGTGATCCGGCACTTATCTGATTCTGTGATGGAATTACACGGTAAATGTCGGGCGTTCAGGGCAAAGAAGAAGGAGATGGAAGCTTCCCTCTTGACTATGACAACTAAGTCTGCTGCTTCTACTCCACCCGTTCGGCTCCATTGTATGTGACTCAACTAGAAGCCAGGGTTGAGCAGCTAGAGGCTGAGAATAAGGACCTGCTGTTGGCGAAGAAGTCTCAAGAGAAAGAGCTGGAGGCTTATCGAGATATTACTGAAGAGCTGGCGCAAAACCAAGCCAAGGAGAAGGATCCAGAGGAGCTTAAACGGCTTCTAAAGTTTTGGAGTGCCTTCATTACTTGTAGCCCCGAGTTTCAGAACCACAGGGAGGAGTATGGGGATTTATTCCATTCCTCTGAACTGCATGGGATCTTGGGTGGCGTCTTGCATCTATGTCAATCCGAGAAAGAGGTGGAGATGATGAAGGAAATCTTCTCTCATCCTGATGCTGCTGACAAGCTCGCTGCTCTGACTGCAAAATGCTGGATCCCTGGGGCCGAGTTTTTGAATGCATTGGATCCCTCCGAGAAGATAGTATCTTCATGAGATTTACTAAGGTTTATTAAAGCTAAGTATCCTGAATTATCTTCTCTTGAAGAGGTGATTTCTAGCTCTTCCATAAATAGGGTTGATTAGTCTCGGCATCTCCTCTTCAGCTTCAAAGTCTGAAATCCTTTGCACATGAACCTCGGTCTCATGATTTACTGGAAATGAGCTTATGCCAAGCTAAGATACTCCAGGATCAGGTCTTCGCAGTCGTCCATGATGAACACTCTGTGTACTTGATGTTGTTGGGTTTCTTCCTCGGGCATATTTTGTCAAGGTCTTTAATGTCACAGCGTGCAGAAAAGTTGACAATAGCCCATCTCCCCAATGTCATTTCTGGTGAAGTCCTAGGAAACTCTATATTTAAAAGTATCATATTCTGATGTAATAACATCTTTGATATGTCTTGTTTAGGTTCGAGATTTAGCCTCTTATGTGCCCTTCTAAGGGTCTTTTTTAGGAGTATCATATTCTGATGTAATAACACCTTTGATATGAACTATTTGTGTTCGAGGTTTTTCCTCTATTTGTGCCCTTTTGAGGGACTTTTTTAGAAGTATCTTATTTTGATGTAATAACAACTTTGATATGAACTATTCGAGGTTTTTCCTCTATGTGTGCCCTTTTGAGGGACTTTTTTAGAAATATCATATTCTGATGTAATAACACCTTTGATATGAACTTCAACTTTTGTTTTTGAGGTTTCTCCTCTTTATGTTGAGATGATTGATTCTCGAGCACGTCTGCCCTTTTGGTCTATAGACCTCAATCAAGCACTTTTTTGAAGTACTTTATCTCGAACCTATCTCTTTTATTCAAAACAATTGGTATTTGAATATTGGATCCAAACAAATTATAAGTTGACCAATCATATACCTTATAAGGTATATAGTTTTGAATAGCAATCAATGTTATATTTAAAACAACAATCCTCTTTTTAGAAAAGAGATTTTAGATTGCTTATTATAAGGATAGGTATAAAAAATATCATGACTTCAATCTAAATTTATAACTTTTAAGAGTAGAAGTAAAGTAAATAGTGGGTTTGAGTTTGAGTACCCGTTTGTGCTAGAGCATGCTTGTCTCGGACCTGGATGAGACTTCTCGGACGTTTTTGATAGTCTCAAACCTTTGTGAGGCTCTCCCTTGAGTATATGAGGGTCTTCTATGATATTTTCGTAAGTTAATCACATTCCATCTTTGTGGTATAGGTTCCCCCTTCATGGTTTCCAAGAGGTAGCTTCCCTCTGGATAGGATTGTAGGACTCGATATGGACCTTCCCAGTTCGGGGCTAGCTTCCTTTCCACTCTCCTCTTGCTTTTCTCGTTTATCCTTATGAAAAGGTTTCCTTTAACAAAAGTGGCCAAGTGGACTCTTCTATCATGGTAGCGCTTGAATCTTTCCTTCACCTTGGCTTTGTAGATCGTAGCATTTGCTCTCTTCTCCTCTAGGAGGTCAAGGTCGAGACAACGGTTTTCTTCGTTGGCCTTGCCATCTTCATCATCTGGTTGAGAAGTAGGGCAGAGGGGATCCCAATTTCCATGGGGATAACCGCTTCGGACCCATAGACAAAGCTGTAAGGAGTCTCCTCTGTTGTTGTGGCTGGTGTGGTTCTATGGGTCCAGATCACGCTTGGTAATTCTTTGATCCAGTTTCCTTTAGCTCCTTCGAGGCGCCTCTTGATGCCGTTTACCAAGGTTTGGTTTGTAACCTCCACTTGGTCCTTGGCTTCTGGATAATATACCGAGGTCAGCTTCGGATGTATGCCATACTCTGTATACCATTTCTTGAAGGGGTCATTAGCAAATTGTGCTCCATTATCGGTCACTATGTATCTCGGGATGCCATAGCGACACACGATATTCTTCCAGCAAAAGTTGATAACAGGGACCGTAGAAAAAGGTCCGACGAGATCTATGCCCCATCGGGCAAATAGCCGGGATTCTTGGATGATAATCATATTCTCCTGTGGCACATGGATCATCTTAGCAAATCTCTGACCCTGGTGACATGAGTTTGTATATCTTTTGGCGTCTTGAAACATCATAAGCCAGAGATAACCCTTTTGGGTGATGGTGCGGGGACCTCGGTGGCTATCGTAAACTCCTTCATGTGCTTCTTGTATTAAGTGTTCAACATCGGAATGCCCAACATACTTGAGTAAAGGTTGGAGGTATCCTTTCTTGTATAGGATACTGTCATGGATATTATATTTCAGAGTTTTAACTCGGACCTCCCGTGCTAGGTGCTTATCATTGGGAGGGGTACCCGTTTGGAGGTATTCAATGTAGTGGTTTATCCATGTGTCTGAGATGTCAACAACCATGATACTAGTTTTTCCGTAACTCCCTTTCGCTAGGGTTTCCATTAGCAATTCTTGAGACAATCTTATGTTGAGGTCCGAGGAGGCAAGTTTGCTAAGTGCATCAGAATTGTGTTTACCTTCTCGGTGGATATGATTCAGCTCATAATGTCGGAATTGATTTAGGAGAGGTTTAACTATCCCGAGGTATTTATGGAGACTGTACTCTCGGGTTTCGTATTCGCCTTTAACCTGTTGAACCAAGATCTGTGAGTCACTGAAGATTTCGAGGTCCTCGACCTCAAGGTCTTCTGCTTCCAGGTTTTTAGCTAGTTTTAGTCTGGTACTGAGAGTTTCATACTCGGCTTCATTGCTGGTGACTTGGAGATCGAAGTGAGAAAACCAAGGATGGTCCTTTTCCTCGGGGCTGGTTAGTAAAACTTTTAGTACCACTTTCCCCCGAGTTGGAGGATGCTTTGACATATAACCGTCATCTTCTTTTCTGGCGTCACGGGCGGCCATGATTATGCAAGAACACGCCACTCCTTGGTCTCCTTTAATTGAATCTACTCCTTGTGGTGTTGGGAACTTCATCATCAGATGGTAAGGAGATCATACGGCTTTAGCTTGGCACATCCAAAGTCTGCCAAGGATAATGTTAAAAGGTGTAACGGTGCCTACTACCACAAACGTGCAATATAAGGTTAAGTTCTTTGCTCCGTTTGCTACTGTGACTGGGAGTGTGATTTTTCCAAGAGGTGTTACGGGATTTCCAGTGAACCTCGAGATCGGACCCGTAGGTTTGAGGTCTTTCTTGGTAAATCCTAACTTATGTAAGTAATCCTGGAACATTACTTCTACTCCACTCCGGGTTGTCTATGAAGACTCATTTTACCAAAGAATCTTGTATGGTGCTGAGATGAAGAGAGGATCAGAGTGAAGCATCTGCTTTGGTATGACGTCCACGTCCGAGAAAGTAATGGTTTCTTCGAGATGGAGTCTCTTGTTGACTATCTTGGTAGGTGATAGTGTCAGCACATTATCCTTCATCTTAGCTAGGGAAACTGCTTCTTCAGTATAACCATTAATGTTGTTGATGACCCGATTGGCTCCATTTGACGGTGTTGGGGGAGGATCCTGAGGATTGTTGCCTCCGCCGCCTAGGTTATTATTGTTGTGGGAGCCATTCTTCTTCTTCTTCCTCTTTGGAGTGTTATTACCTACAATCGTCCGGTATAGGTTTACCAAGAGGATTTCATTTTGATTATAGCGTCTCGTTGCGAGGTTCATGTATCTATGATAATGTTCTATCACAGATTCTCCTTCTTGTTGTCTGTCTTCAAGAATTTATCGATTTCTTTGTACTCTTCCTTCCGGAAAAAGGATCGAGTTCGACCTATTAAATCCCAACCTAGTTTCCCTTGGGGGAGTGTCCGAGAAAAGGTCGATTTGGATAGGATCAAAGCCCCGCGGGCTGTGTTGTATGGTCTGGTTCAGGGTTTCCCTGAGACGTCTTTGTCTAACGTCCTCCCGCTGCCTTTCCTCAAGGATTTGTCGATCCCTTTACATTCGTTCTTCTAGAGAAAGGATCGAATCGGGATCATTATATCCAAACCTAATTTCCTGGCCCTGGCCATATGAATTGTTGACGTCTGTGCTATCATTCACGTCGGTTTGGATGAAAACCTTTTGAACTGAGTTTGGAACTTCATATCCAACAGGGTTTGTTCCAGGAGGTAGGGTTCTGGATGCAGCAGGATGGGAGCCAGGTATTGGTATCTCAGATACAATGAGATTTGATCCAGGAGGTGCTCTGGATATACCACGATTTGGACCAGAAATTGGTGCTCCTATCCTAACAGGATTTGGACCGATGGATATCGGAACGTTGAAGTTTCATGTATCCCCGGTAGAGCTTGGTGGTGGTTCCGAGACAAAGTGTGTCCGAGATCCTCTGGGTCGTCCATGTCCGCGTCCTTGAGGGGGCTGCTCCGCTTCTGGATTTTCTTCTGGATTTTGCCCCTGCGCGTGGGCGCTTCGTCTGGGTTGCTCCGCTTCAGACATGTCGTTGGGGAAGTCGCTCTTCGGGTGCGCTAGACCAGATCAGAGACAAGGTTCGGCGACGTCGTCAATGAGTGTGAGAGGTGTCCCACTGGGCGTGCCAAATTGATGTATGCGGGACACCAACACTTCGACGACGAAACCAGGCTCTCGAACTAATCAGCAAGACAAAGGCCCCGGGTGTCCCGGGGATAGACACTCCGACTCTCAAGTCAGTATATTTTCTTAAGGCGTAAAGTATAAAGTATGAGATTAGATGGAGAGGTCTACCAAACCTTTAAGTTTTTATATGGCTACAATCCGTAGATCACCAAGATATGTATTTATGGTATGAATACAACTCTTATGGGAAGAGTAGTTGTATAACCATGTATAATAGAAGTATATTTCGGACATGGTTGTGTTACCATGTTTAGGATGACTGTATTACCATCATTGAGAGGATGTATATTCCTTGTAGAACATTCATAATATACGCATTCCTTATAAGGATTAGGATTGATGGACCAGTGGATCCACCCTCCGCGCATCTCGAACCCACGGCCCTTCTCGGGCCCTGGTCAGAGTATGAATGAGGCCGTATACGAACCATGGACTTATCAGTTTTACCATAAACATTAAGGGAAAAAGAGGATTTACTTGTAGACTTGAAACGAAACGAAACTAAACAATGAGTTTTTCATCAATATCTTCAGAAAGAAAAATGTCATGTTGCATAGGTATGAATTTGTTTAAGTGATTAATTATACTCCATTCACCTTTTTTGAAAAATCTCTCATAATATGAAGATAACACCTTTTCAAAATATTGTAATATTAGATCGGAATTAGTTATTTAATCGCTTTTATTGTAATATGAAGATAACTAAGTTATCGTAATATTTTCAGACTAAACTGACCCATCCCCTTTACCTCTCCTTTCTCTCTCCTCTGTACCCACCCGAGCCCTAAACTTCAGATTTGATCGGAGGGGTGGTTCTGGGCCAACACCGGCGCTCCTCGCCGCAGCCCGACCACCCCTTCCACCACCATCCCTTTCATTTTCAGTACCCAACCACCCCTTTTCTCCCTCACCGGAAAACTTTCATCCCCGCCAACGACGACAGCTCAGAGCATCGACGCCGCGATCCAACGATGGAAAGTCCACCGACGCGATTTTCCTCCTCACCGCTGGGTGAGGAAACCGGAAAGACAGTCACCGACAGTCGCTGGCCATGGAGATCACCGGAGGACCGCCTAAAGCCGCCGCTTTTTGCTGCCGGAATCACAAGGGGCAACAGATCCGGCTCCTATAAGCCTAGATCAGACACGGAGACATACCCACGCGCCACACGCGCGGCCGACCCAGCCACCACGCGCCACCGCGCGCCGTCGGAGTTGCGAACAAGCCGGCGTACCAGCGGATCTAATCCTTCGCCGGAAAACGCGCCTCCTTTTTGACGCAACGCGCCGGCGAGTGAGTACACGCGCCACCACCTACACAGTCTCCCTCCACCGACAGTATCTTGGATCCAGTTGCAGATGAATGGTTTCTATTCTTTTCTTTATTTATTTATGTCAGATGAAATATGTGCTTCATTAGGGTATTTTTGCATAATTATCTAGACTACTTTATCGAGTATTCAGTGCCTATCTGCTGTTTTCCTTGTAAACGGATTAGTCGCGCTATGAAAAATCCCCTAGGCTTTCAGTCTCTATTATGTTAAACAGTGCAGGAGAAATCCAAGTCAGAATAGTCTTGAGGACGTATTTCTGGCGACTCTGTGATGAATTTAGACTGGTAGACTTGGTTGATTCTAACTTTATTGATGGGGTTGGTTCAAGTTACTGATGCTTTACCTGCTAGATAGTAAGATGCTTTCGGGCATTAGACTTTAGGATGTTCAGATGTATTTCATCGAAATTTTTTAGAATTAGGAATAGCGTGCAACTGCGCTTCATCATGACGATAGAGTCATAGATAATTATGGTGTAACCGCCACGAGTACGGAGAAGATTTAGATAGAAATATGTTTAGAAACTTCTCCTAATCTCAACAAATGTAAACCTTTTTGGCAACTCTTGAGCTCATTTTAATGAAAAAGGGAGGACACCCTCAAAACCCCGTCTATGACGGTTTGAATTTTAAAAAAAGTAATATTTTCAGACTCAATTCTCTGATATCTCATTTTGCTTCCGATATTAGATCGGAATATAGCCTCCGGACAACAAATTGTCACAGAAATCTCTAAGAGGTTTCATGTGTATCATTGGGTTTACCCAATCATATAATTCAATCACTTTTATATAAGATTGAGGAGCCGAATAATCCTCCCGTGCATTTGAATAGTTTTGACTTTGAGAAACCTTTTCAAAACTAATGATTCGATATATAGACAGTTCTCATTCAAAAATTATATTACATAATTAGACACTTATTAATTATTATTATCAAAGAAGACGCATTGATATTTGAAAGAGCTTTTGAAACAATCCAAAGAAAATTAATGGTTAGAAAGAGACCCCTCGGCAATACTAGGAGTCAAATAAAATTAGAATTAATTCAAGTCCCAATAAAATTTCACCATTCCACGACCTCGAGTGTTTGAATAACAATAAGTGAACTAATGTACTTATGTACAGTACGTCTACGTGTAGATTCTTCTTGAGCTTATCCTGTGATGTAGGTATCATTTTCGTGCGTTAAAAAGTCAAGGCAAGTTGCATTTGATTTGAGTGTGGAATATTGTTTTTATTTATCATCAAGCAAGTCGCATATGAGTGTCTAGTCTAGTGTAGCGTGGACTATAACTATCGAAAGCGTATTTTTATTTTGAACTGTAAAATAAATAAAATACGGACTGCGTATAGCATGCGCCTTAATTTATCCTTGGTCATAAATATTTTCATATTTATATTTTTTGAGTGATAATAACTTTAATCATATATATTAATATTCTATAGAATTTTTCTAATGACATCTTATATAGTAACGTAATTGTTTATTAAAATTAAGTTATTAATAATAAAAATAGCATAAAATAATTTGACCGAAAAGTAAGACAAAATGAAAGGAATTGATGAAGTATATTAATGAGGTATAAAAAAAATAAAATGAAAGAAATCCAGACTTACTAAATATATTTTGGACGGTAACGTGATCCAGCCTCTGAGCCTCTGAGCCTCCAGACCCAATGAATAATACACAGGAGGAACACACACAAGCTGCACACAATTTGGATCCTTCTCCCTCCCAGATTAGTAGTACTTCCACTCAAATGCCACCTGCTGTGATTGACTCTATAGACTCTGATAAAGATACATACTTTACTCAGATAAATAAATTAATTACTAAAACAGCAACTAAGAGCATCAAATCTCGTAAAAAATGATTAATAAGACCCTAAGAATCAATGTGCTAGTAGGGAATGTGAGAGGAATGGAAACATCTATGTTGAGAATCGAAAAATTGATCAGGATCCACATGTTGGACATGGTCTGTTTCATAGAACCTCAGCACCATTTTTCAGAATGCGTAACTTACTGTAAAAAGCTCAATTTTAAACATTGCTTATACTCATCTCTATGCAATATATGGCTAATGTGGAATGCTCAATTAGATGTACTTTTAACATCTGGCAATAATCAATTCATCTCAGTACAGGTCACAAGCCATATACTCAATGAAGTCACTGATTTTATTGTAGTATATGGTTTGAGATCTAGGAAAGGAAGAAAAGAATTATGGTTAGATCTTAAAACTATAAATCTTCCTGAAACTATTTACATTGGAGATTTTAATGCCATGATTTCCATTAATGAATACCAGGGACACTCTTCCCCTCCTCTAGGTAGCATGCTAGATTTTAATCATTTCATAGATGACATGGCTTTACATAATGTAAATACAGTAGGTAACTTTTTTACATGGTCAAATGGTAGACTAAGGAATAGTGGGGAAAATCTGACACTGGAAAGATTAGATAGAGCTCTATGTAGTCTCCAATGTCAGGCTAAATTTCCACAATCCTCAGTACAAGTTCTTAATAGGTTATCCTCAGACCATTATCCCCTACTTCTTAGAATAGCTAGTAACATACCCTTAGTCCCAAGACTCTTCCGATTTATCAATACATGGTTTAAAAGACATGATTTCATGGACCTCATTAGGTCTCACTGGAACCAGTCGCAGGAAGGGCAGGGCATGCTTAAACTTTTCTTAAAGTTAAATCACCTCAAAAAATATTTGAAAAAAATGGAATAAAGAGGTTTTTGGCAATTTAGGAGAAAATGTTAAAAAGGCTGAGGAACATCTCAGAATCCAGGAATTAGCTTTTGAATCTAATAGCTCAACTGATGAGTTAATTAAATTCAATAAGGCAAAAACTCTTTTACAGAAAGCACTAAAAGAGGAACAAAATTTCTGTAAACATAAAGTTAAAGTTAAATGGCTAAAAGAGGGTGATGAAAATACTAAATTTTTCCATCAATCTGTTTTGGAAAAAAGAGCTAGACTTCAAATCACAAAAATAAAAAGCTCCACAGGTTCATGGCTGTCGGAAAAGATTGATATTGAGAATGAAGCTATTTCTTTCTATCAAGATTTACTCACTGATCAACCACACCCCGACCAAGAGATTTTTTCCTCCCAAATCCTGTCAAAAATCCCCACTGTAATCACAAAGGAGGACAATGACAGTCTAATCAAGCCAGTAACTTTGACTGAACTAAAGCAAATTGTCGGTGGCATTAATAAATCAAGCAGTCCAGGACCTGATGGTTACACTGCAAAAATTTTCATTAAAGCTTGGGACATAATTTGCTTAGATTTACCTGAGGCATCAAATGACTTTCTAGCTAGATCTCACATACATAGGGGTATATCCAGTACTTGGATTACAATAATCCCTAAAAAGAGACTAGTCTTTCCAATGTTACGAATAAGATTTTTTCTAAACTGGTAATGGAAAGACTTAAGCCATTGATGCCTAAACTGATCTCCCCACAACAGACAGCATTTTTAAAAAATAGGGACATATGAGATAATGTCATCTATCTTAAAGAAATGCTAAATTTTTTAAATAGAAAGGACAGGGACCCTAACTGTATTCTAAAACTTGATTTAATGAAAGCTTTTGATAGGGTCAGCTGGACTTTGTTACAAAAAATACTCCAAAAAATGGATTTTCACAGTAAGTTTATTCATTGCATTATGAAGAATCTGTCAGATGCTTGGTTTTCTATTCTTATAAATGGCTCCCCCGTAGGATATTTCAAAGCTTCTAGAGGCATAAAACAGGGAGATCCCCTCTCCCCATTTCTCTTCAAAATTTTCTCAGAAGACTTTTCTAGAAGCCTGTCCTTTGTTTTTGAGTCTGGAAAATTAGAATACTACTCCTTACCAAGAAACTCAATTCTCACATCTCATTTGAGCTATACTGATGACACAATCATTTTCCTAAAAGCCTCCAGACTCAATCTTATTAAAATGAAAGCTTTTCTAGTGAAATTTGAGGAGACTTCAGGTCAAAAAATAAACTTCGAAAAAAGTGAGTTTTTTGTTAGGAAAAATGTTTCAATGACCAAGCTAAAACAGATTAAATCTATAATGTGTATGAAACATGGTAGCTTACCTTTTAAATACCTTGGAGTGCAGATCTATATAGGAAGGACTCTAAATATTCATTTCCAGTCTATACTGGAAATGATTGAAAGTAGAGTAAGAAATTGAAAAAAATGTGTGGTTATCTCATGGTGGCAGATTGACATTTATTCAATCTTGCCTTTACTCTCTACCACAACACATATGGGCTGTTATGCTCCCCACAAAACAAATTATAAAAAAATAGAAAGGAAACTTTCTATATTTTTCTGGGGAGCTACAGACTCTGGACCAAAAAAGACATGGAGGAAGTGGGATTTGTTATGCCATCCCACTTCACAAAATGGACTTGGTTTCAGGTCACTGTCCACCATAATTCAAGCCTTTTCCTGTAAATTATGGTGGAAGTACCAAATAGGAATTGTCCCATGCACTGCATTTTTGGCTTCCTTACCTAATACAACAAAAATAAAATCAAAAATTTGGAAAAGGGTTTGGACAGTTAACATATTTGCTGAGTCCTTTTCCAAAGTGATACATGGTAAGGGTGACTGTAATATGTGGACTTCCAATTGGACTGACAGTGGTCCTCTAGAAGACATCTATGAACCTAACAGTGACAACATCTCTAGCCTTACAGTTGCTCAGTTTGTTGATAACAAAGCATAGCTACTTCCTTGGCTATCCAATATATTTCCCTCCCATATCATACAGATCATTCAGTCAGCAACCATATCCCCTCATAGACCAGGTACTTTAATATGGAAGCCAGATCCCCCTGGTAGATTTAATTTTAAAACAACATATGAGTTGCTCAGAGATCAGAAACAAGCTTTCTCAGTAATGTCACAAATTTGGGCTCCTGAAATTCAAAAGAAAAATCTTCATTTTCATGTGGAGGCTTTTAAATGCTTTACTGCCATTTGATGACATTCTATCTCACTTTGGCTTCCAATTACCATCAAAGTGTTGTTTCTGTCTGAACCTTGATTCATTACACCATTTTTTTTTCTGAGTGTCCAGTTGCTCTGAAACTATGGGACTATATGCATCAAATTTATTTCTCTGAATCTTTCAGGTGTGATAAGCTGTGGGATAGACTTGCTACCTGCTGGGCTTTCAATGGCCTCTCTAAGGCTCATACCAAGATCAATCTGGTTGCACCAGCCCTAGTGTGTTGGATTCTATGGAAAGCCAGGAACAAATGGTTGTTCGAAGAAATTCCTCTCTCAACAGTAGCAATGGAAAGAGAGCTCAAGGATTCCTTATTTCTGGCTTTCATCAAAAAACCAATGAAACTGACAAGAGAAGTGGACAAGGAACTTGCTAAATCTGGTGCCATTCTTCTACCATACATTCCTCCAAAACAAAATTTCAACCCTGTTAAATGGAGAAGACCAATTGTTGGCTGTAAAGTCAATGTTGATGCAACATGGTCAAATGACAGGACAGGTATTGGAATCATTATTAGAGATCAGCATGCAAATCTGATTGGAGCTAGAACTTTTTTTACCTCATCTATCTCTCCCCTCCAAGCTAAGATCTTAGCAATAGAAAGGGGAATCACAGTTGCAAGATCCATGAACATTCCACTCTTCAGTGTAGAATCTGACTGCCTCCTGGCCATCCAAATGATTCTTAATCCCGAGGCTATACATTGGAGACTGTGGCACTTACTTGATTCAGTTCACTTTATGAGTGCTTGGCAACTCTAGAATTTCACATACTTTGAGAGAAGGGAATCAGACTGCAGACTCTCTGGCAAAACATGCAACAATTACAAAGGAAGAAAAATCCTACTTTTGGAGTTCACTGCCATCCAAACTTAGGGGACTGCTCACACTTGATGCTATTCAGGTTCCCTCTCTAAGATCCTCCTTTTCTGGTGAGATTGATCATCAATACTCCCAGCCTTTTGCCTGATTAGATTGTTATATGTTACCTAGGCATTTTTGTTCCCTTTCCATCCCCCTGATTACTTGCAACTGTTATGGCGGCTGCATTGTCTTCGTTTAACGTTGACTAATAAGCTTCTTTAACAAGATTGTGAGTTCAAATTAGGGGGCATGAGGATGACACTTTTTTTGTCATCTAGAGGTAGATTTTGGTTAGCCTAGTCCTTATTGCTATTAGGATGATTGTATCAAACTGAGCTTTGTTGCTCCTTTATTTTTTATGCTTTTATTTTTGGCTTGGGGTGCCTATAAATTCCCCCCACCTACATAGGTGGCAATTAAAAAAAAGGACGGTAACGTGACGCCTACGCATTTTAATTTCCTTCTAATCTGATGGATTATTGCAAATAGTTATTTTCAAAATGATTTTAGATTGAAAAATACACAAATATACATTCTTGCAAGAGGTTCACATAACTGGGTGGCAAAATTAATTTTTTTTTCTATTTTTCAAGTTCTCTATTTCCTCTTGTCTAAAAACATTCTTCCAGACAAAAATACTTCGATAGGATGATAGTAGTCGAGCAGGTCACCCACCCACCACTCGACACCCGATGATTTCTGATATGATTCAACAGATAGATAGGAAAATTCGAATCAAAGGAATTATTGACTATCCTCATAGTAACTTTGTCTGAATCAGATTTGTAGTCTGTACAGGTAAATTGTCTTTTGACATCTCTGCATGCAGATGGCCAGCTCACCTGACATCCTGGTAATGTGTGAACAAAGTAGAAAGTCTCTTACTATCATAGACAGTCACAACGCGAGAAAAGAGATGATGGCATACTGTTAGCTATTACCGATAATGGGGAACAACGATGCATGACACACAGTCTCATACATTCATAGATAAGAGGACAACATTTAGCAATGAATGAGACTATTAGGGAGTGACCATATTGTTGGTTATGTCAAGCTATTGCTGTAACTGATATGCAGTCGGTTAGTATGGGATACTTACAACGCTGCTGATTACACTCATAATTCTGTTAGACCCCTCTTTTCTATTATTAGGTTAGATATGAAATTACCGGAGAGTTAGCTATGGCGTTATCGCCATTGATGCAAATATTTGCCTAGTATATTTATGTGTTCGAGAAATTATCTATAATCATTCACTCGGGGTATGGAGGAGGCTCATAGATAGACATAGATTTAGTACTCCTCTTAATCCCACAAACTGCCTCTATTTCGGAGAATGTTTGTACTTCATGATTTCTTTTTCAGGGTGTGGTGAACCCATATATTTCACGTCACCATGATATAGTTTAATTTAAAAATAAAACATACTTACAAGGGAAAGGGGACCGGGCATATATGCAATAAACTATCAAGATGAGAAAATATAACTGAAAATTATCATAATTTAAAAATATATAAATTCAGTACATTCTTACATTATTACACCCCTCGGACAAAATATTGGATTAAGCGAAATATGAAGGTTGGATTAGAAAATTTTAACAAGGGACTACTGAATCCAAAATCTTAAAGTATGACTATAAATTTTTTCTAAAAGGTTAAAAACGAGGATTATTGATGGCTCCTCAACCCATAATGCAATTTGAAATGCCCGTAAGCTAGTACAATATGATACACGTAGGCTATTCCAGTCCTAGACCGGAAGCAAAATGATACCCGGAGGCTTATAAACCAGATACAAAAACTAAAAAAGAGAAAAGGGGATATATAAGCATAGTGATTGTAAAACCAACAATACTCTCAGCTAATCTGAGTCTGACTAGCCAATCACTAATCGATTATCAATATTGGACATGCTATCTAAACCTGCAATTTCATCCAGTACTAACTAAAACCCCTCAAGTAATAGAAAGTCAGTCCTGGTACTAACTCATAACCCCCTCATAGTAAGAGAAAAACCAGGTCACAATGCTAACTTATTACCTACTCAAGTCAGAGAATTCCCAAACAATTTCACAAAATTAGGGCATGTGAAAGTCAGTCCAAACACACCAAAACTGAAATAAATTCCAGCTCGTACAATCTACAAATCTGATTCAAAGAGAGTCGCCATCACACAAGTACTCGACCAAACCGTACCAAAAGCAACCCAATTTTTTATTTAATCCCTTGAAAACTAAAAAACAAACTCCTAAAGCCACTGTTAAATAAAAAAGGGAAAAACAAATAACCCATCTCAGACGACAAATTGCAGGGACCAGGAAGGTCTCCGGCGCGGCGGCGCGAGGCCTACACGCGCGGACTCCACTTTGCGCGGCGACGCGTGAACTGTACGTGCTGGACAGGGAGTATGAGGACGCGCCCAGTCAGAGTGGCACATCGCCAACACGCGTCTCACTGACTGGTGGCGCTTGACGGTGAAGGCGGCACATGGCGACGTGGCCAACGCCCATCCCATCACTCCGAGAGCCCCGATCTTTGCCTCCTCCTAGCTTTTCCGGTGAAACTTCGTCAGAGACACCAGATTGATATTCCACGGCAGCGTCGAGGGCGGATCTGTCGAGTCGGACTCACCCACGGTCGGCGGTGGCATGGACGCACCAGATCGGCTCAAATCTGGTCATCGGCCGGCCTAGGAGGCGGTAACGCCGTTGATTGGCGGAGGGGAGAATTGGTCGGGTTTTGGGGTAGGACTGGGCGGAAAGGTTCCACAGCTAGGGGTTTGGGGGAGGTCACCTCCGGTCCGGCGAGAGACGCCGGCCAGAGCCTTCCGGCGCGGGTAGAGGGTGGGTTTTTGTCGGCTTTGCCGAAGGAGCGTTTTGGGCAGAGGGGATAAGTATGACTATATAATTAATAAAACGTTTGTTGAATGTGGAAAATTAATTTTAGAAATATATAAAATTTCTTAAGTAATTTAAATCTCATAATTTTAAAATTTTGGTTGAGTTTGGGAAAAAGAAATTCATGTGAAGTTTAATTTATAGATCTAGGTAAGTGAATTCTTTCATTGTGTGAGAATATTGAGTTACTGTACTAGAAATTAAATCTACACAACCCAACTATTTAGTGATTTCAATTCATGAAATTATTGAACTTCAAATATTCTACCTCCAACTGAATAATATCTTGTATTGAGCGGTCAATATATAGACAAAATGAAGAATTACAACTTACAAGTATGTCCGAATCTAATATAATGTTAAGTCCAAATTACTTAAAATAATAAAACAAAATATTAAAAGATGGTATCAAGTGGAAAATAAGTTGGACATATATTAAAATATCAAGTCATAGATGTCCTATAATTTGGAGACGACAATATCATATGCGAGTCAACATGATACAAAACAATAAGAAACCATGACACACTTTTTTTTTTTTTTAAATAAGACTTCATTGATTAATCAAAAAGAGTTATAAAGTTTGGGATGTTATCCCATTAACAAGTTTAATCTTGAGAAAACTTAGAAAATTGAGCTAATGAGTGGGCAACATAATTGTGCCTTCTGCTAATTCAGTATAAACTTGGATGATTATAAGATGCTACTAGTTTAGAGATATCCTGTATGATAGATCCAAAATCAGATAGGTCCTCCCTAGGTTGTCGGACAACATTAATAACAATTTGGGCATCTCCCTGTACGTTGTGGATGTGTATCCCTTTGTCAAGATCACACACTAGTGACAGGGAAATAAGATCATTTTGGTACGGAGCAACGCGAGTTTAGCACATATAAATGGCTTTGAAATTCCACGAAGATGAAAGCTCACTACTACAAAGGGGTAGATGCAAGACACATATTTTAGGCGTTTGAGCAAGCCGCGTTTTTTTACGCCTTGATTGAAAGTAGCGAGTTCGCTACCTCTTCAACCTAGTAAAAAAAATTAAATTTAAGACGGAAAGAAGTAGTTAAAGGCGGAAATGGGTTTTGACGTAAAAAAATACATGACCAAGGCGGAAAAAAAGTATCCGTCTTAAATTGAATGGGTTGTTACGATCTCGTAACCTTTATAGTAAGATAAACGTGTATATAGCGACTTCGTAGGTTAGCTCGTTAGTATGTACTTTGTGTGTTGCGATCTCGTAAGCTTTGCTAAACCCTAATTTCAGTAGGGGAGAATATGGGACATGTCGTAACTGGGACGCTAGGATGTGGCGATTGATGTTATGGTATCACTTCTGTGCAAGTCAAATTTGACATTTTTAAATGTACAGTGCATGTGAGGGTGATTGAGTTGTAACGAGTTCGCTAGTTACTCTAGTTGGTTAACTAGGATGTAGCGAGGTCGCAAGTGAGTTAGTATGGGTCACCCATAAAATCTGAACTGGCTGTTCTAACACCAAAAAAAGAAAAACTTAAAAGGGTTTAAACAGGTGGCTATTGAAGTATGATTAGTTCTAGTTTGCTCGGAGGTCTCACTGTTCTCGTGTTGGTGTAGGTAAGGTTTAACTTGCGTAATGTACTGGTTAGTCTCTTGATTTTGGTTGATTTTATGCATAATATTTGCTAGCATTTTGGTTTATTTTGGTTTTTCTGTTAATGCAGTGTGTAGTTTATGTGTTGATCATCTCAAGTCAGTGGGTTAGTAGTATTGTGTAGCTGTTTGTCTGATTTGTGAATTATGGACCGCGAAAGAATAATGAAGGAAAATGCTTGATTATTGAAGGAGTATTTAGATTTGGTTGAACATTTCTTAGATGTTGGGTTGCGACATTCTAGACAGAATAGCATAGGAGGGGTTAGATGTCCATGCAACAAGTGTAGAAACAACGCCATATTTAAAGATATTGCTGTAGTGCGTGAACATTTAATTAGTAAAGGTTTTGACAAATCCTACACAGATAAGGTATAGGGAAGGCCATTATGGAAGTGATAAGGTTGAGATGGAGGAGGGAAGCACCGAGGAAATCCTGTAGTATAATGAACAACTTTCAGATATGTGTGACGATGTTGTTATGGAGTTTGTTGGGAAAAAAAGTATGTTGGAGGCAATGTATGACGATAAACAGACAAGCTTATATGTTGGGGCTAGCCATTCTAGACTGGGAGCAACATTGTTGTTAATGAACCTAAAGGCAAGGCATGGTATTTCTGATAAAGAAATGATGGAATTGCTAGAGTTGGTTAAAGAATTACTTCCTCTAGACAACTTATGCCCTGACAGGGTTTATGCTGCGCGGAAGATATTGTGTCCTATGGGCATGGAGTTTACTAAGATTCACGCATGCCCGAATGATTGTATGTTGTATAGGGGGAGTGTTGATTCTTTGAGGGATGATTTCAAGGTATGTGGTGAGTCTAGATGGAAAAAGAAGGAGGGCAAGGTCGAGGTATGTGGAGAAACAGTGACAACATCGACAAAGCAAGGTCCTGCTAAGGTGATGTGGTACATGCCCTTGAAACCGAGATTGACGCGTTTGTATGCCAATCCAGTTGATGCAAAATTGTTAACATGGCATGCTGATAGGGTTCGAGAGGAAGATGATGATATTATATCTCACACTTCTGATGGTGATCAGTGGAAGAAGATGGATGCTATGTACCCTGAATTTGCTGATGAACCTAGACACGTGCGCTTAGGACTATTTACTGATGGAATGAACCCTTTTGGCAACATGTCTAGCACCCACAGTTCATGGCCAGTGATGCTTGTTATTTATAATCTACCTTCATGGTTGATGATGAAAAGAAAGTATGTGCTTTTGAACACTATGATCTCGGGGCCTAAGCAACCTGGTAATGACATTGATGTATATCTAGCGCCTCTTGTTGAGGAGTTGGAATCCTTATTTAAGCATGGGATTCATATTCCTGACGGAAGTCGAGGGGACGCGAAGTTCAAGCTTAAAGCCATGCTGATGTGGAGCATTAATGATTTCCCTGCGCTGGGTAACCTTGGAGGGTGTTCTATGAAAGGTCATTTTGCATGTCCAGTATGTGAGAGCAATACTAGTCATTGTCAATTAAAACACGGTGGTAAGCCTGTGTATCAAGGTCATAGATGATTCCTGCCTTTTAAAAAAAAAAAAAAAATTTAAACCACTCTTGGTGGAGTGAAATATATGGGCTCACCACACCCTAAAAGTAAATATGTAGTACAATGTTCTCAAAAATGGAGGCAATTTGTGGGATTAGGGGAAGATTCTAAACATATGTCTATCTATGAAATTCCCCCGTACCCTATTTGAATGATTACAGAGAATTTCCTGAGAATCTGAAAATACTAGATATTCTCTGCATCAATGGCGGTAACACCATATTAAAAGACAGGTAATAGCCTATCAAACCTAATATTAGGAGGGGTCTAAAGGGTCATGGTCGTAACCAGAAGCACTTTCGAAAAGTCCCAGTCTGACTTGCCGAATGCATACTGATCACAGTACTGGATCGACATCCAAAACAATATGGTCACTCCCTAGAAAGTCTCAATCCTCACTATATACTATCGTCCTTGCTTTGCTGGTACAAGACTATCTCATTCCTCGCTATGATCAGGCCGGTAATAGCCTAAAGTAGGACAATCTCATTTCTCGCGGTGTGGCTCTCTATGACAGTAAGAGACTTTCTAATTTGTTCACACACTATCAGGACATCAGTATGCTGCCCATATGCATCAAGCAAATATGTCAAAGACATATTTACCTGTACAGACTACAAATCTGACTCAGACAGAGTCGCCATAGGGAGAGTTTAAAACTTCCCCTGACTCGGATTTCTCCTGTCTATCTATTCAATCAGATCGGAAACCAGCATATTTCCCAATCAAAGGAACGGTCAGAAAATACACTGGCAGACAACAAACCAATCCAATACTCTATCAAAAAACCAAGATCAAGCACATACCCCATTATTCATCTTAAATCTACTAAAAACTGATAATAAAAAAGGAGAAAAAATAAAAAGAAAGGATAACCCAATATGCTGAGAGTTCCCGCGAAACCGATCTTCCAGGAGGGACTGCTGGAGGCGCGTGGGTACACGCTCAGGTGGAGGCCGGCGCGTAGAGCGTGTGGACGGCGCGTGTCATACACGCGCGGCCGTTGATGGCGCATGGGGAGACTCCCGCGCGTGTCCAGCGCGTCTGACGGAGATCTCCCCTTACCCTTTCATCGTGGTGGTGCGTGTCGATCTCAGCCCATCTATCTTAGCCGATCTTCTTCCTACTGATCTCCCCATATGTGGCACTTCCTCCGTCAAACTCCTCCGGCGAGAGGAGCGAGGGCTGCGGCTATTGGATGGTACGACATCAGTACCTGATCTGTGTGGGACGCCGCCGCGGCGAATCGAAATCGCCGGGGATTCGCTGCCGACGGGAAGCGTGAGATGGGGAAGCAAACTGTTGGGTATCCGATTTGGGGAAAATCGTAGCTGGTCGATGGGGGGTTTTGGGTTTCCTGGTTTGGAGATCAGGAGGGGTGCTTGGATTTACAATAGGTTTGGGTGGGGGAGGTGATCCGCTCGGCGGCGAGGTCGCCGCCGGCGATCCCTTTCCAGGAAGGTATTGTAGAGGGAGAAGGGAGCAGGGATGTCGGTAGAGAGGGAAAAAGCAGTTTTCTTGTACGTGGATTCCTTTCACTTTAATTATAGACTATTCCTGCCTAGCAGTCATCCGTGGAGGAGTGCTAAGAAGTGGTTTAACGGTCAGGAAGAACATGGTGTTGCCCCCGCCCCATTATCAGGTTCTGAAATATTTGAAAAAGTATCGGGCATGGAGAACGTGCTGGGAAAGGGAAAAAAGAAAAGAACTCAAACTACGATTTGGAAGAAATGTTCGATATTTTTCAAACTCGGTTATTGGGAGCACTTGGATGTGCGTCACTGTCTAGATGTCATGCATATAGAGAAGAATGTATGTGGAGATTTGGTTGGGACGCTCTTGAATACACCGGGGAAGAGTAAGGATGGATTGAAAATTAGAAAGGATTTAGTCAATCTTGGCATAAGGATGTCACTTGCTCCCGTGCAAGAAGAAGTAGGTAAGACATACTTACCACCTTCTTGTTACTCCTTGTCATCTGAGGAGAAGCAGAGTTTTTGTAGGACTTTGAAATCAGTGAAGGTGCCTTCTAAATATGGTTCGAACATTAGTAGTTGTGTATCCACTGCCGAGCTGAAATTGGTGGGAATGAAGTCGCACGATTGCCACAATCTGATGCAGGATTTGAATGTCATTGCTCTGAGAGGTTGCTTGCCTTCTCACGTTGGAGACGCGGTTGCCAGGCTTTGTTAATTTTTTAAACAGATATGTCGCAAGAATGTTAGTCGGCGTAAGTTGGATGAATTGCAGGATATGGTAGTTGAGGCATTGTGCAGGCTAGAGATGTATTTTCCCTCTTCCTTCATTGACATAATAATTCATTTGATAGTTCATTTGGTGCAGGAGGTGAAGCTGTGCGGACCAGTATACTTGAGATGGATGTATCCATTCGAGCGGTACATGAGCATTTTCAAGCATTTTGTTAAAAATTGATATCGACCAGATGCCAGTATAGTGCAGCGATATGTCGCGGAAGAGGTAATAGAATTCTGTACCAACTATTTACAGGATGTAGCTACTATAGGATTGCCGGTCTCTAGACACGATGGTAGATTGGATGGTGTCGGACTACGCCATAAGTCTAAATTCAGCCCTTCTTCCAATGAGATATCTATAGCCCATCTGTACATTCTGCGCAACCATCATGCAGTGAGTCCTTATGTTGATGTTCACCTTAATGAGATTAGGTCAACACACCCGAGCTGGTCGGAACCTAAGATTCTAGAAGCTCATTGCAGAGACTTTACTAGTTGGCTCAAAATACATGTGCAAAATAGCGGTGAACACCCCGATGTTGTAAAATGGGTGGCCAAGAGACCCCTTGGCACAGTTACGTCGTTTAGCGGGTATGACATCAATGGATACACGTTTGGTACTAAGTGGAGTGATGATAGATCTGCAACCCAAAATAGCGGCGTATCAGTACCTGGAGAGGGTGATAATGGTTTTTTTGGTACCGTTACTGATATATGGGAAATGGACTTTGTTCATGTCCGAATCACATTGTTTAAATGTGAATGGGTAGATCAAGCTGAAGGGGTGCGCTCAGAGGGTTTAGGCATGACTCTAGTTAATAGAGGAATTCTTGGGTCTAGGGAAGATCCATTCATCATGGCGACTCAAGCTCATCAGGTATTCTATGTGGAAGATCCAATTGATGCTCGATGGGAAATCGTTGTTGATGGTAACAAAACATTCATCTATGGTGATGGCTTGTTCGACCATGACTGCAGTATTTATAAAGTCACCATTCCGCCCTTGGTGTACGAAACTCTGGAGGAGGATGATGACATTGTTTGTGCGTCGGTGTGCAGAATGGATCATGAGGAAGGCATGTGGATTAATCCTGTGGGGAAAACTACAAAGAGGAAGGGGAGGCAACCAAAGAAGAAAAAGACTAAAAAGAGTAAAAAACATAAGTAGCTATTTGATAACCATTGTTTTTGAATATTATGTTGTACTTCATGGTAATTACAAGTGTAGTTAAATTTTAATTAAATTTAGTACACTAAATCTTGTAATTCTAAAAAAATTGTACACTGCTGTAGCAGTAGCGAAACCGTAACTAACCTCGCTCAAAACCAATGCATATTAACTTGCTATCTAGCGAGCTCGTAACCTTGGCGAACTAGTTACGCAATCGCAACAAAAGGCTGAAAATCACAGATGAGCTTCTGTCTCTTGAGTCTGACAGGTTACGACCTCGCTTGATGTCTTTGTTGTTGAATATATTTGCTTAACTTGACACTAGCGAGGTCGCAAGTAGCTCGCCACGTGATTAACTTGAAACTAGCGATCTCGCTAGTATATCGTCACGTAACAATAATTTAAATTTAACTCCTTTGTAAAGTGTTGTTATATATTGAACCACACAAAACGTAAGCATAACTAATGGAAGTTAAAATATTCATATATACATAATAAAATAGATGACATTCAAATAGAAATATTCATTGCATTATCGTTTCAGAAACTGACAAATACAAATTGAAATTGAAATTGTTTTGAATTGTGTACAACTACTAGCCAACATGAAAGAATGAAAATCTAATCATCTTTGCTAGGAGGTGGTGTTTGTGTTGGTGCTGGTTCATCCCCCTTCGCCTTTTTCCTGGCATGAGCCCTTTCGATGCCACGTATCACCTTCTCCGTTAACTAGTTTGCGTGATTGATTTTGGCCACTTTATCCCTGAAAAGGTCGACTGTATCTTCTACACCCTTGTACTATGCCTCTGAGGGTACACCTGTTCATGTAAGTCAAACATAAATATGGTGAGTATAGCAAATAAATTGTATAAAACAAAAATTAAACTGTAGGAGTTTAGTGTGGCTAACCTTCGACGTTCTCTCTGACTTCCTCAGGATTAAACTCTAGCGGTTTCTTGGGTCCATCCCCCACTTTCTGCCACACCCCATCAACCAACTCAAACTTACCTTTTATCTCGAAATATTGCATCGTATAGAAGCAACACTCCTCGGCAGTCGCAGATAATTTTATCTTGGGATTTTCGGAAGTAAGAAACATGGTAATGAAATTACCGTAAGGGAGCTTCTTGACTGTCCTATTATTTTCGACCACACTTTGTCTCATGTGCTCGAAAATGACATGGCCCGGGTTCAACTCTATCTTCTCCATGACGCAGTAAAATATGCTCACAGTTGTATAGTTCATCTCGGTGATCCAACCACCCTTAGGCACGACACTCCTAGCGACCATCTCATAAACATTCCTCTCCTCACCACTCAGTTTATCTAACTTATACGATCTAGGCACCCCTAAATCTTCAGCATCTCTATCAAAGTACTTCTTAGCAAACGTTACAACTTGAGCTCGATCCAAAACCCCATACTCAGACCACTGTTCTCTAATGTAAAAACCCGGAGAGGGTTGGTTGCTATATATAGTCCTCTTGAATAGCATAGGACATGTTCAAAGCCTTGTTAAACATGTTCTCCCCAATCTCGTAGTCCTTCTTATTAACCCTAGTGAACCACCTACCCGTCTCCTTTTCTTCCTCAATCAACTGGTGAAAATTAGCATAGAATTGGCACGTCTCTTCCTTATGTGCCGGATAATTCAAACCTAACAACTCACCCAACTCAAGAAATTGAAATATCTTTAACACATTCTCCAAACTTAGTTCTAATATCTGATTAAAATCAACAACATAACAATCTAATAATTGACTATGCTCCATGTAATTAGAATAGGCCTCGGATGCATCCAAACTTACAAACTTTTGTTTGTCGTATTTGGTTGAACTTGTCCCCGCCGACGCCTGTGGTTGAGATCTCGACGCCTGAGCTCCATCACGGCGGCTCTGCACAAACGGACTGGGTGCCAAATTCTTTGTCCTTGCCATTGGTCTTGTCGGATGGGTATGTTGGGTTTGTGTTTGGTTTTTTTTTCTAAGCTCTATGAAGTTTGATCGTCGTTTGAAATCAGAAGATCCCCAAATTTGATATTTATAGGTTAGACTGTTGCGATATCGTAAGTTTCAAGCCAGCTTATATTCAAGTTAGTTGCGAGCTCGTAAGTTGTCACACACAAAAGTAAACGACGCCGTTTAAAATGCTGCTAGGGTTTAATTTTCAGCAGTAATACAAGCGAGATCGCAACTTAATTAATTCATATTAATTAAATTCTAAGCAGTACTACTAGCGAACTCGCTACTGTCTAAGTCAATAGGTTTGTTAGGTGTATGTGATGATATAGGCTATAGCGAGCTCGTAACCAGGCACGCCAACATTTGTCCCACATCGGCTGATTAGAAGGTGATTGTTAAGTTTATATACACTTACATTTTAGAAGGGTTCGATAAGTCGCCGACCCGCGCAAACTGAACATGAAACACCAAGGCTAAGACCCAATACTTACACTGGCTTAGGCCCAATACTTACACTATCACTATTACTACAGCCCAATATAGACCCAAACTCAAAAACCCTTTTTTGATGGGTTCTCATCATTCGCTACCAGCCACGTCAAAGTTTAGTTTTTGAATTGTGTCATGCTTTGTTGTTACAATTTCGTAATGGCAAAGCAAACCCATTGCGAGTTTGCTAGAGAATCGCCATCTAGGCTCTATTGACTGAATACGACATGTAGCGAGTTCGTAAGTACCACGTTAATTGGAGCGAGTAAGTAGAGAGCTCGTTAGGTGTTCTACTACTAATCAATCATCCTAAAACGTGTCAGTTACGAGATCGCTAGGAGCGCGCACTAAACCAAAAGTAAATGATTTTGCTGAAATGAAGTCACAACAACTCTAACAAAATTGAACAATGTGCATCTAAAAAGTGTAAAATTCAATGACCATAGTCTTGTTACCAAAACAGAATCTTTAATTACATTTTGATAAGTGTTCATAATCCAAAAACTAGTTAATATTCTCAAAAGTAAATGTTTAAAACAAACAAAACTATGAAATCACAGGCCGGTGACTAAAATATCATGCAAGTCATCTTGACACATCTTGTTGCCATCTTCGGCCTTCTCCTCTGAACTGCCTTCATTGTTCTGCTTGTCTTGCTCGTCTTTTTCTACTGGTTGAGCTTGAGTCTCGATGCAGGTGTTATCTTCTTTGCCTTGTCCCGGTTCAACATCCTCGTCGGGTTCTGCGATCAGACTCTCTTTCCTCCTCATCTCATACCTTGTCGCCACATCTTCTCCATCAGAGGCGCTGTGTTGATCTCCATCACCATCATCACTTTCTGCGTCTGCATCCCGTACATTAGCAGCAACAAGCTTCCCATCGGATGGCTCCTTCTCGCTGGCTTTAGGCAAATCTTGGCTAGGACCTACGGAGTCTTTTTTCTTGGGAAATGTGGTGCGGAAATCAGGTACCTCCTCCTCATCGCTCAGATCGCACTCCACTACCCCGCTGGATATCAGTTCGGCGAGCCAGTCGTTGTTAGCACATGCCCTTTTCTCGGCCATTTCAATCTCATTCAATAACTGGCCCATAGACACCACAAGCCTACCACAGGCATAAAAAACAGCATCTACACAAACAAATCAAGGGTGATAAGAACCAACTATTAACAAATTAAACAACTTGAACCAATTAAAGCTAATAAAAGACTAGAATCATACCTGATACTCCCATCCTACCCCTTGCCCTTTTGGCTGCCTCTTCAGCTTCTTTCTTTCTCGCGTACTTCCCATCAGCCTTCAACTCTAACCTCTTGTGGTTGATCCAGTCTTTGTCGTACTTCTCGAACGGCATCGGACGGCCTCTTGGAAAAATACCAGCTTTCCTGATTAGAGCTATGATCAAATTGCCGCAAGGAAGTGCGGCGGTCTTGTGCCTTGCCATCTTCATCATTTGTGTCAGAATTGTGAAGCCGGGGTTGATTGGAAGCTTCTCCATGATGTAGTAGAACACCAAGAGGCTGCAAACTGTCGGCTCACATGCATGCCCTAGGGACGGGATCACATTACCGTAGATTAGCTCAAACACTAATCTCTACTCCTCGGTAAGCCTGTGGATCGGGTAATTCCTAGTTGTACCCGGCCTATCAGAAGTCCTTTTAAACCACTTCTTACCCATCTCACCCGCCTTCAACGGTTGCTTGGGGCTAACAGAAGGAAACCGCTGCTCGTAATGTACCTCGTACGGACCATCCTTTTTGGTAGACCTCGGGTCGTTACGAGACAGATAAGGACATTTAAGAACTGCAATGATGCTAAACTTATCAACCTTAAACTAAACACCCCGCACCATTGTAGTTATTTCCTCCACCCCTTCCTCTAAGCCTAGGTTCGCATAAAATTGGAGAACCTCCTCATGGTAAACTGGATCAGGTAATTGCAGCAAATAGTCTAGATGATGTGACTTAAAATTATCTAGCACATAATCTAGTTGTAGGCTAGGCACAACATAGATATCAAACATGTTATTATAGACCAGTTTCCTAGATGCACAACGTTCATACCTAGCTTCGCGGCGTTGTTGAAGAACGCGGGAGTGTCAGTAGCATCAGTGGCATTTTCATCCCCTTCCCCAGCATCGGCTCCATCAGCTCCGGCGGTGGGTTCATCAGCAACCAGTGGGTTGGTTGGTGGCTCATATTCCTCAACTTGATCATCTGTACGCCGGCGTTTATTACCAGCCGCCCCACGTCCCCTGCCCGACCCTGTACCTCTACCCCCCGGTCCCCTCCCTAATCTCCTTGTTTTAGGTGGCATTTCGACGGCGAGATTGACGGATTTGGGCTGTTGTTTGGTCGGAGGTGAATCTGGGGTTTGGTCGAAGGTCTGGTAGGGTTTTCAATTTGGGGATAATTAATTTTAGCTCGATCCCCTTTTTTATATAATTTACTTGCTAGCGAACTCGCTAGTAGACACGCTTCTACATGTAGTGAGCTCGCTAGTAGACACGCTTCTATATGTAGCGAGCTCGTTACTATCTCGCTCATGCATAAGTTTGTAGGTGCGAGATATGAAAGTCACGCTCATACTAGCGTGCCACTAGCGAACTCGCCAGAAGATAATTTCTATATATGAGAAACATCAGTAGCGATCTCGCTACTATCTCGCTCATGCATAAGTTTCAAGTAGCGAGACTTGAAAATCCTCGCCAGACAAGCGTGCCAGTAGCGAGCTCGTAACCAGGCTCGCCAACATTTATCCCACATCGTCTGATTAGAAGGTGATTGTTCAGTTTATATACACTGATATTTTAGAAAGGTTCGATAAGTCGCCGCCCGCGCAAACTGAACATGAAACACCAAGGCTAAGGCCCAATACTTACACTGGCTAAGGCCCAATACTTAAACTATCACTACTACTACAGCCCAATATAGACCCAAACCCAAAAACCCTTATTTTTTATTGAACTAAGAACTAGCAACATTGTAACATGTTCATGGGGTTATGTGGGTTTAGGGTATAGGGTTTAGGGTTTAACTATGGTAACGTATATAGTAGCGAACTCGCTAGTACACAAGCTAGCTATAAGATAACTCAAAAATAATTCTGTTTAATTTTTTTTGAGCAATTTAACATTCTATAATGTATACATTTTATATAGAGACAATATAATACTCAATTTGAAAAATATAGATCATGATATTAACTCAGGTAGAGTACATCTTTGTATATCAGCGTGGAATGTACATAAGCAATATAACATAACGCTATGTAAAACATCAATAACTCGGTTTACATTTTTAAAGCACTATCATATTCTAAAATATATACATTTTATATATAAACAGTATAATACTCAATTTGGAAAATATCGATCATCATATTATGTCAAGCAGAGTACATCTTAGTACATCAACATGCAATGTTATGAAGCGATACTCGGTAGTATGATGAGTGATGACAGTTGGTGAGTGCACGTGTTCATGATACTTTGTTTAATTCAAGAATCATACTTGTAATCACATAAATGAGTTGTAATAAACTAAGTTTCTCTCATCAAATGCACGTGAACTGCGCATATATGTAGTTCCTGTGTGAAACTCTACTATGCTTTTGTCTCTGAAGGTAATCGATGGACATCGTTTACAAGTGTACACATGATTTGTAGAGTTTCTTAATGTCTTAAAATTATAGACTAAGTTTCTTAAAAATGTTTAAAATTGTGTAAGTGCAGATTAAGTCAACAAATCCCTATCCCGTTATACATCAGCATATGACGGAACAAATGAAAATGATTTCTACAATAGAATGATTTGTGTTTTATTCCATACCATCATTTTCTTTATATCGTGTTCGAAAAACGTACGAGTGCATTGTAAAAAAAAATCAAATTTTGTTATGTAGGGTTATGGCGAGCAGTTGTTGCGAATTCACAACCACCGAGTAACATACTTTATTTCAGCTTTTCAGTTACGAGCTCGCAAGAAGGATACATTAGACCATAAAAGGCAATCACATGAGCATGTAACGAGCTCGTAACTACCCACGTCAGGTGTAACGATAGAGTTCCGAGTTCGCAACAAGGTAAGCTAGAATAAAGTAAACACGTTATAGACCAGAAAAAAACAACACTTTTGGCATCTTATCCATCACATCTTACGGGTTTCATCTCCAAAAGTTCAAACTTTTGCACATCTTCTCAAATCTCCTCAACTTTCTTCACATCAAATCTCCATAATTCATCCCATACATGTTGGACACATCAATTGTGTCAAAAACAAAGTGGAACTAGCCACTTATTGCATTCAAAAGATTGGTAAGTTATCCATTAAATTCCCAACCTCATTTTTCTCTATATTTTTGCAATTAATGTCAATCTTTAGTTGTTTTGTTCAATTTGGTAACATTCTTTGTCGTGGGTAGGAGAGGGACAAACAAGGTAGACCATCCCCAACCAAAATAATCAACTCTCCCGATACAACTTTGTCATATACCAAAGGTACGATTTTTTTTCATTTTCATTTGCTAAAAAGTTGATTTTCTTGTACATAGTGCCTCCATTTATCTTGTTATTACTAAATATCATGTCAAAAGCATGTCTTGAACGAAAATCAAGATTTTATTTTAATGTTGTCACTTGCAAGCTTAGCCCTAAATTTTAGGATTATGTTTTATAATGGTATTACTAAAAAGTACAACTTTGACTTATTAGTATTGTATTAGTCATTAACTAATTTCACTATACAAAGGAAAACTTAACGGATAGCCCTTCAAGTTCCGTTAACTCCGACTCAAGTGGGGGGGGGGAATGTTGTTGGCGGTTCAAGTGAGGTTAGAAGACAACGAGAATTGAGTCGCGCATCGAAAGAAGCTCAACTGCTCACACATTGTCACGAAATAGAGATTAGGATCGATAACAAGTTTAATGACATTGGTGTTGCCATTTCACCCGACGATGATGCCGCGCGATGGTCTAGTTGGTGTTCTAAGACGGGTAGGATACGCACGCCATTAGACACAAAGGATTGGAGGCTACTAAGCATCGACATCAAAAAGGATATATGGAAGGAATGCAAGGTTAGTTTGCCACTTGTTATTTTAAATTTCAATTAAAATTTGTACATGTGACTACTTTTATGATCACATTTGTCGCACCCCTTTATTATCGAGGCTAACTCCTATGATCAAGTGAAGAAGAAGGCTCTTCAAATTGCATCAAAGGCTCATCGAGAACACAAATATACCTTTGCCAAGGATTATATCAAACCAAAGGGCAAGAGGTTTGGGCAAGATCCAAGTACGCGTTATAATCACATTGTACCCCTTACTTGGGAGGCATTCAAGAAGCGATGGTTAGAAAATGACGCAAAGGTTAGTTTACTACATCTTGCAATAATAGTTTCTTGCGAATTTGTCAAATATTATTGTTTCCGTTAGTGATTTATTCTTAAAATAAATGTGAATGTGAAATTCAGAATGATTTCATTGATACGAGAGTGTACAATATATAATACAAGAGTCCTAAACTAGGCTACTCTAAAATAGGAATGGATATATTCTACAAAAATATAAGAATATCTTGTAATTAAATCAAGATATTCTATTATCCCCCCTCAAGCGAAGCGCCGGATTCGAGGAGACGCAAAGCTTGGAACGAAACAACTCGAAAAGTGGACGAGAAAGGCCTTTGGTGAAGACATCAGCCACTTGAAGAGTAGACAGGACTTGACTCACACGAAGCTTTTTAAAGGAAACAAGCTCATGAACAATGTGATGGTCAATGTCAATATGCTTGGCCCGCTTATGAGCAATCGGATTTTGAGCCAAGAAAATCGCGCTACTGTTATCACAAAGCAGAAGCAGAATGGAGGACCGAGGAACCCGAAGTTCACGGAGAAGTTGACACAGCCAAGCAAGTTCAACAGCAGTGTTCGCCATAGAACGATATTCAGATTCACAGCTGGAACGAGAAACAGTAGGCTGCTTCTTAGCACTCCAAGAAACAAGATTGCCACCAAGGAAAATAGCATAGCCATAGGTGGAGCGGCGAGACATCGAGCCCAATCAGCATCGGAGTAGCCAAGAATAGGAAGACCAACAGGCGAAGGATGAAACATCAATCCATAGTGAAGCGTCCCACGAACGTAGCGCAAAATGCGAGTAACTGCCTGAGAATGATCCTCAGTGGGAGACTGCAGAAACTGACTGACAGAATTAACCGCATAAGACAGATCAGATCGAGTAATCGTCAAGTACTGCAGCGCACCAACAAGAGAGCGATAGAGTTTGGGATTTGAAAAAACAGGACCAGAAGAGCTGACAAGCTGCGAACCCGGAATAAACGGAGTAGAGACAGAAGCAGCATCGGTCATACCAGCTCGCTGAAGAGCCTGACCCAAGAACAGCCCAGCCGGAGAGCGAGGAACCTAAATTCCAAAAAAGTAATGAAGGGAACCAAGATCCTTAACAGCAAACTCAGTGTCAACACGAGCAACAAACTTGCGGATAAGAGCAGGATCATTGCCGGTAAGGATAATGTCGTCAACATACACCAACAGGTAGAGCACAGTCGATCCATGAGAGAACACAAATAAGGAAGTGTCCGTTAAGCAGCACTTGAATCCTAAGAGCACAAGGAAGGAGCTAAACCGCTGAAACCAAGCCCGAGGAGCCTGCTTAAGCCCATAAATGGCTTTCCGAAGACGACAGACGGAATCCGAATGAACAGGATCAGAGTAACTAGCAGGTTGTTCCATGTATATCGGCTCATCCAGAACGCCATTGAGAAACACATTTTTAACATCCAGCTGATGAAGCGGCCACGAAAACGTCACAGCCAGAGCAAGGAAGATGCGAACAGTAAAAGATTTGACAACAGGACTAAAGGTATGAGTGAAGTCAAAACCAGGAAGCTGAGTAAACCCTTGAGCCACAAGACGAGCCTTGTATCTATCAACAGAGCCATTAGGACGATGCTTGATCCTGTAGACCCATTTGGAACCAACAACATTTGCATCAGCTGGACGCGGAACCAGATCCCAAGTGTGTTTTTGGCGAAGAGCTTGCATTTCCTCATCCATGGTAGAAGTCCAACGAGGATCCTTCATAGCCGAGCGAAAACCCCGCGGCTCAGTCTCAGCAAGCAAGGCAGCAAGAAGTCCAGTCATCTCATAATCTCCAAACCTACGATTAGCTGTAAGACTACTAGTTTGCAACCGAGTAGTCATGCGTCGCAGAGGAGAGGGTGAAGGATCCGCAGAAATCGCAGAAGGAGGAGAAACTGGTGGAGACGAGGGCGGTGAAGAAGAGACCGGTGAGGAACTGGTCGATAAGACGGGAGACGAAACTGGAGTCTCAGCAGGTGACTGTATCGAAGCCGTGTCATCCAACGGTGCTGGAGGCGAGACTGTGTCTGAAACAGAATCAACCAAATCCACAAAAACAGAAACATCCAAGGTGTTAGGAGCAACATCAGCATGAGTAGGCAAATCTGTAGCAGATGGAAAAGAGGTCTCATCAAAACGAGCATGGCGAGTGAGGTAGACCTTCTTGGATGAGGGGACAAGACAACGAAAACCCTTATACTGAGCACTGTAACCAATGAAGATGCAAGGAACACTTCTTGGCGCGAGTTTGTGAGGTGCAAAAGGTCGGGTATAAGGATAAACTCTACACCCAAAAGGGTGAAAGTTAGAGTAATCAGGATGACGACCGTAGACCAGAAAATGTGGTGAGACATTGCAAAGCACCAGTGTTGGAAGACGATTGATGGTATAGACTGCAGTAGCAAAAGCAACATCCCAGTAAGATGATGGTAGCTGAGAGTGCATGAGCATCGAAAGTCCCATTTCCGTAATGTGCCTATGTTTCCGTTCGGCTCTACCATTTTGTTCAGGTGTAGCAAGACAAGAAATTTGATGAAAAATCCCTTTGAAGTGAGCCCGCAGACGCGAATTTGTGAATTCAGTGCCTCCATCGCTTTGAAAGATTTTTATAGAGCAGGAAAACTGATTCTCAACCAAATTCTGAAACCGCACAAATGTCTCAAAAAAGTCTGACTTGAGCTTCAGCGGATAGAACCTAGTAAACCGAGAGAAATCATCAACAAAGATAGCATAGTATGAAAAACCACTTTCTGATAAAACAGGAGCAGGACCCCACAAATCACAGTGTACCAAAGCAAGTAAAGAGTCAGCCCATCTGGGATTATTCCATAAATGAAAGCCGTTTACCCTTAGCTCGTTCACATGAAGAACAGAAAGAGGGTTTAGGCGAAAAAGAAACAACCTTAACTAGGTTCAACTTATTTAATAAGGAAATAACAGCTAGGGAAGTATGGCCCAGCCTGGCATGCCATATGTCGAAAGACGCACTATGTTTATTCGCTTGAATGTAAGAAACAAAAGCAGCATCACCCTGCTCCAACACATACAAACCATTCTCACAGCGACCTCGGCCCACGATTTCCTTTGTGACCTTTGTCTGAATAACAAACATATTTTCATCAAAAGAGATCACAGATTTCAAGTCCCTGGCCAGTTTACAATGGAGAGAAGGTTTTTCGTAATATCCGGAACTACCAGCACATCAGATACATAAAGATTACGAGAAAACCGACGATGACCAATGTGAGTAATATTAACAGGTATACCATTAGCAAGGGAAACAGAACGATTACCGTTATAAGGAGCAATGTTGTCCAGACCAGAAGATGTGGTTGCCATGTGATTGGTTGCACCAGAGTCTAGATACCAGTCAGAAGAGTTGTCGAGATACACATTGGACTGAAACGCATCAGCAAGATTGGACTCTGGCTGAGGATTCGTGCATGTTTTGGCGGTGTGACCGAATTATTCACAGAGCTGGCATTTAGGGTTCCACTTCTTGTGACCACGACGATTGCAACCACCCGAGGACTGACCACCACCAGAGGACTGACCACCACCAGACCTGCCACCAGAGGAGCCATCACCAGAACGGCAGCGCGTGGCAGCCGACGCACCAGACGCCGGCGCGTGCTGCCCACGGGCCTGGTTAGGGTTACCAAACCCGTGCTGAGTCGACACAGCAAACGCAACTGGGAGCGTTTCCGGCGCCGGTGAAGAACCATAGCCACCAGTGGACATCAATATTTCATGACTGCTAGCCCTAGCGACGATCTCGGCATAGAGCGGGAGAGGAGACGATGCAAACTGGACCGTGACAAACGTGTCGAATCTGGCTCCGAGACCCCGGAGAAAGTGCAGTACTTTGTCCCTGTTTGCCACCGGAGTTCCAATGGCAGCAAGCCCATCAGTGATAAGCTTGAACGGCGATGATATTCCATAACACTGGAGGTGCCACGGCGGGCCGAGTGGAGCTCGTCGTGAAGTTGGATCTCACTAGCATCGGAGACGTTATCATAGGCGGCGAGTAGAGCATCCCACATGGCGGCGGCAGTCGAGCAGCCGATGATCTCCATGATGAAATCATCAGTGAGGGAGGACCGAAGAAGCACCTGGACAAGCTTGTCTTGTGCGGTCCAGGATTCCGGCGTGAGACCTGAGTCCGACGACGAGACTGGATCGGCGGGAGCCTTCAGGGCAGCCTGAGGAGAGTCCGACGAGGAGCTTGATATAGCCGGAGAAGCGATGGGAAGCTTGGCAAGAGATCCATCAAGGTAGCCAAACAATCCGGTCGATTCAAAGAGTGTTTGCACCTGTGAACGCCAAGCCATGAAGTTGCCGGATCCAAGCTTGATCGGCAACATATGGATCATGGTGGCGTAGGAAAGAGTCTTCCCGGAATCCATGAAATTGGCCGGAAAACAAAAAGAAACAGTGGGTGCGAGCAACGGAAGAGCGAGACACCTAGAGTGGAGGTCTAGGGTTTTGATCGGAACACCTAGAACACGGCCAAAACACCTAGAATTTGGATCAGAGACACCTAAAACACGGCGGAGGTGCTGGGATTTGATCGGAAGAACACCAAGCACGGTCGGCGGATAGGGTTTAAGGTGACACCTAGAGCTTGACGGCTAGGGTTTGCAAGTTAGGGTTTAGGAGCACCTAACAAGAATTTTGGCAAATATTTCGGAGATCGATAACCAAAACTGATACCATGTGAATGTGAAATTCAGAATGATTTCATTGATACGAGAGTGTATAATATATAATACAAGAGTCCTAAACTAGGCTACTCTAAAATAGGAATGGATATATTCTACAACAATATAAGAATATCTTGTAATTAAATCAAGATATTCTATTAATAACATACAATTTTTAAAAGGTTTTGGGGGATAGGAAGCGCAAAGCCACTGTCGATAATGTTATGCCTTACACCGGGGTATGGGGGGTACTTGGGTGTGGGGAACAAGACCCCAAAAAAAAATGGACGCGGAAGAGGCGAACAAGCTAATCATTGCCGAAGACCCTACAACATATCATAGACAACAATTATTCGTCTTTGGTAGAATTAAAACAGACGGGACTTTCTCAAGTGATGAGGCAAAAAGGGTGGCTAATCGAGTGGCACGTTTTACCTACTACGCCATACCATGTTCCAATTTAGTATCTATAATAACTTTTAATATACAATAAACCTTTTTTAGGACGAGGTCGAGCGTGAAGTTGAAGAAGGCTTGTTTATCCCAGTTGGTAACACGATGTGCTACGTAGGGCACTTGGGAAGGCCGAGCATCCTGGAAGAGCTAAGGGAATTGGTGGTTATGTTACTCAAATAGAGCCGTTTGGTATCGAACATAGTAGTAAAGACCCTAAAACATCCAAACTCCAAATAGCATTGAGACAAGCCAAAAAATCCGACCAAGAGGTCAAGAAATTGAAAATAATGTTGGCCAATGTGTGTTCTTTTATAAAGTATCCTCAACCATCCGATTTTTGTGACACCGATCCAATCAATGGACCGTCGTCTAGAAGATCACATCCTTCCCCACCACAACATGAGGTTGACCAACCTATTTTAGACCAACCTATTTTTGACCAACCTATTTTTGACAAACCAATTGTTGAACCTAACAAGGAAATATGCACACCTTTGGCCCCTATCAAAGAGCAAGTTCACATATAACCATCCGATCCCAAAGCAAAGGTACGTTTAGTTACTTGCACCTCAATCAAATAAATAATTCTACGCAACTCATTATTATTGATATTTTATAGAAATACTCTTCCTACATATTTCTAATTCGACCTAATTAAACATGCCTTATTTGTATATTAGAATTCCTCTTCTTGCAAGTTGTACATTGAATGTGGGATGAATTCTCAACCCCGCCATGTAGCAATGGGAAATTCATATCCTGACATGACACTATATTATGAAGACAAAGTCCCTATTGGCTTCGTTAGAGTTTCTATACTACATGTGTTAGTCGAGGATGCCTTGGTACCGGTCGCGGATAAAGAGTGCACGACAGTGGGTAAAGGTTTGGGCCGTTTTTTTGTGTGGCCCAAATGGTTGGTCGTTGATGTGAATTCTAATTCTATCCCAATTAATAGAAAGAAACCATCACCCGTCGTAGACCCACTAAATTTCCCGGTAGCTAAGAAGTTGATGTCGGCGGAACAAGTTGGATTCATGAAAGCACTCCTGGGATTCGTTCGCACGTTTTATGATATGGTGGGCCACCATAGTCAGGATTCCGTTTACTATTTCTACGCCAATAAACAGGTATTCGGCGAAGCGAGGGGATTAGTCGTTCCATGGGAAGACTTTTCCCTTTTCTGGCACTATCAAACCCTTCCGGAAACAATCCTTATACTACATCAAATGTAAGCTACTTGATCTCATCTCTTCTATCGTATTGCAACTTACAAATTATCATATACTTGTGCACTATTATACGTTCATATCCGCTCTATTGTTTATTTAAGTACATGCAATTCCTTGCTCTAAACGCAAAGACTTTCATTGGTTTTTTGCACCCAATATGCTTGCAAGAAATGAATGAAAGTAATCAATCACGACTTGCTTATCTTTCTAAGATCCTTAGTGACAAGACAAAGACAATTTACATAGGCCCATATCTAGAGGTTAGTTTTCTTTTTTACAATTAGATATTTGCATTTCGTAAACATTCTAATTTTCGAGCCGGGTTCTTACATTTTCATTTCTTAAAATATGTGGTGGCCATTGAAGTTTTGTAACTATGATACCATCGTTGAAGCGAGTGTATTGGATGGACCCGCTACACTTTGGTCCATCTACAAAATTTGCAGATTTATTAGAGGTTGCTATGCATAGTGCACATGACGACACACTACTTCCCTTCAACCTTATACAGATTCAGGTGACATTACAAATCCAATGCTCATTTATTTCCACTATGATTTCATTTCAAATCATTTGTTATACTTCTTCACTTTCAGCACCGAGAGCAATTGTCAAATTGGGGTGCGGTTACTATATGATGTTGTATGTCATTGAGTGTGTCGCTGGCCTTGTTGATGATAATTTGGAATTACATCGCGTAAGCATTCTTACAACCTACTTATTGTCCCTATTACTATCTACATTGCCTTTAATAGTATTAAAAAACATTTCCTATACTTAGATTCTCGAGGAAAATCATGCACCGTACACCAAAAAGGAGTTGGAGGATGGTAGAGATGCATTTGCTAGACACTTGATCCTTATTAGATCTCGGTACATCTCTAGGCCTCACATACCCAATAAAAGCTAGTTTATTTTTTTGTCAAATGGATGCATATACTTTTGAGTTCAATTACTTCAATTAGTTTATAAAGTATGACTTATTAGTATTTCATGTTCATGTTTTGTGCTTAGATACCATGCATCTTGCAATTGACAGCTTAGACAATTAAAATGAAACCCTAATTTAGTGGAAATGGGTGGAAATAGCTCAAATCCGATAATTTAGTGACACATACGAAATCCAAGCGAGCTCGTAACTTGTCTCGCCAGTGACATTAAAAATTTTGTTACCATCTTGTATTGTCGCTACTTCACTCGCAAGAATCATATTTCTTAACTTATTTTTTGCGTCGTCGCTACCCAATCGCTCGTTCTTCTCTGCCTCTCCAATCTGATCTATGTCGATGTCGTAAGTAAACACGCTGATATCAGGCGAATTACTAACTTACTCGCAACGACATTTGTTTTTCTCGCTCACCGAATGATCACACGACGTCGTTTAAATGTAGCGATAACTGTAGCGAACTCGTTTCTAAACACATAAGCGATTTTCTTACGATATCGTTATCTCTCTCGAACCAACAATTTTTATTATATAGGCAGGTTCAGTTGCGAGCTCGCTACAGTTTTACTAGCGAGTAGCACGTCTCTGTCGTAACCTGGCTCGTTTTGTTCATCCCTACATGTTGAATTTGGCTTGTAACGAGTGCGCTACAGCAGACCCAGCGAATTGCCTCTATTGATCGTAACTGTCTCGTCAGCAGATAAATATTTGACAAGCTAGGCTGGCTTACGCTATCGTAACTAATTTTTAGCGATCCGCACGCTAAACATTGTAACCAGTTTCATGCTCATTCAGTTTACAATCTAGGCTTACCAAAGTAGCGATGTCGCTAGTATTTCATCAGGCGATCCGTAAGCTTCTGTCATAACAAAATAATTAACCATTTGTTTGGTACTAGCTTTGCTTGTTACGATATCGCAAAAAGCAAATACATATCAGTTTGACTTGAAGGCTAGCGAGTTCGTAAGCATTTAGCAAGGCGATTAAGCCTTCATCTAAGGCGGAAACAAACGCCTTAAACCCAAAAACATCTAAGGCGGAAGAGGAACCGCCTTAGATGATTTTTCTCATTTAAGTCACAACCAGGGAAGGCATTTGTTTTCTGCCTTAACACGTGGAGGATGAACTGCCTTAGATGGCTTGATATTCTAGTACTGGCTGCTGAAGATATCATGGTTTGACAAAACAATGTTATATATGAGCGAATAAGAAAACACACCCATCTATTTTTCATTTTTTAAAAAATTTAAACCGTCATTGACGGGTTTTTGATGGTGTCCTCCGTTTTCCATCTCACACTTTAATTAAAATTTCCAAATCTAATATCCCTCTCGCGAATTCATCATTTCCTCAGAGAACCCAGACATTCGATGACCTCGTTCTTCGTGTTCGTTCTCCAAAGAGAGCCCATATGCTCGTCTGATCGTTCCACCCCATTCTTCATCATCGTTTCGTCGAGATTTAACGCTCTGCGTTTATATAGAATAACTCTCGACAACCCGCAACTACCTTGCCTCAAACATGTTCCGTTCGAAGTGAATCCCCAATTCATCGCTTTGATTATAATGAAGAGAATGAAAGGATAAAGATTGGATTTTGCAGACGAAAACTGAAAAATAAAAAAGTATCACTTTATGTTTTTGGCAAAGGTGGGAGGATTGAAATTTTACTGCATCGGCTTAGCTCAAGCCGTGTAATTAAAGTGAGTGACTATAGGGGAATAGATTAATATATATATATATATACGTATATATTATTTATATATATATATATCTATATTATATATACGTATATATTATTTATATATCTATATTATATATAAGTTCAATATATATCAGGATCATCCTGATATAAATATGTATCAGGCACCAATCAGATCACGACACGTCATTATGAAATAATTTATAATTGGACCATGTATTCAATCATTACTCAGACGGATTTTAGACATTCCGAATTAGTGTTTTAGAAATTTATAAAAAATATTTTAATTTTAATCTCATTTGGCGACACTTCTCGGCAGTAGTGACACTTCCTTCATCTTCAGTGACACTTTCTTCAAACTCGAGCGACGCATTTCTGGGAACGAGCGACACTTTTCTGGGCAACTTCTACCACCTAAGGAAAGGTGGCCTTCACACTACTTCGATGATCAATTCATCAACTTCTTAGCATCAAATGTTCGACTCTTTGGTATGATCATAGAAGGTCTTCAATTACTTTCATCCAAGAATTTCTTACAAGTGCAAATCAAGGTTAAAATGCACACATTCATTCCTAAACTACTATGGATGATTTAGGTCTAAAACTCTAGACTTTGGCACAAAATATTACCCAAACTAGTTCTCAAATGCTATAAAACAAGAGTATATTTAGGGCTCATCAGGTAACCTATTGTACCTCTTGTTTGTCTTTTGCTAGTGTTTGTTGTTAGCAACAACCCTAATATACCATAACAACTTCAAAGGTTTCAATTGTAGGTTCCTGAGAAGTAATTATGCAAGATTTATGGAATTAATTGTGGGTTTGAGAAGTCACAAATAATAAGGATATAGAGAAGCAAGAGAGGTTTTGGATAGAGATTCTAAGGTTTGGATGAATGGGTACTAAAAATAATGAAGGTTAGAACCCATTCGGCAGAGTTTAGTAAAACCCGTTTCTATTGTGGGACCATTTCCGAAATCGTAACCTCTCCATAACACGTTCTGAGTATACTTTGCGAGCTCGTAAATTAAACTCTAACATTTCAATAAATCTACACCTTTTCCGGATGAACTACATATTTACGACTTCGGGAGGTGTTCGGTTTATCTATTTCCGAAATCGTAAATATGTCGGTCCTAAATAATTTACGAGCCGAACGTGTTTCCGGGTTCGTGACTGTTAAAAAAAGGGAGAATGAATATATTTTTACCCATTCTCACGGCCTACTTCCGATTGCGTAAAGGTTCCTGAAATAAAATGGTTAGCCCCAATTATATTAATTTTCGGCCCCGTATCCGCTGTCGTAAATAAGCCTGAATTTGTACCGGTCCATTTACGAATTTGGAAATCTTAAAACATATAAATACCCAACTGTGTTTCTGTGGTTCAAAAAAGCCCCAATCTCAAATTCAAAAAACCTCAATCCAAATCTCACTATTTCCGGCGGCTTCATGGCTCCGAAGGCAAGGGCGAAGTTGTGTGTGAAGAGGCCGGAACGTCCTGAATCATCCTCACCATCGGAAACTCAATCTCCAGCTCCATCTCCACCCGCCAAATCCAAGTCGAAGAAGAAGAGATCCAAGAAGGAGGCTACTCCCGAGTTGGATACTGATCCAGAGATTGACGAGATGATGCAATCTGAGGAGGATGATGAGGAGGAGGATAAGGAGGGGGAGGAGGAGAGTGAGGAGGAAGAGGAACCGGTGGAGGAGTTTGCACGGCGTCCCCATCGGCACGAGAGAGGAGGCGATATGAGACGCAGCCAAGGAAGCATCCAGCGATTCTTCAATCCAATTGCTGAGCAGAACTACGTTAAATGGATCCGGCGGAAAGTGACCGACACAAAGGTGCTAAAATCTGACTCTATTTTTATTTAGGTTTTAATGAGTCGATAAATTATTTCCGACCTAGTTATTTGCATAATCTGATAACATGTGATGAGCCTACCTACAAAGATGAGTTTAGACAGTTCTCTATGGCAACTTAGGTAGATGCAACACTACTAGATGTTCGACTAAGGTGAACGGTCATATTGTCCCCATTGATCAGTTTGCAATAAATGAGATCCTGCAATGCCCATGGACTGACTCCAATCATTTGAGACCAGCCAATAAAGAGGGTCCTTATGATGCTTTTTGCTTTAAAAATTGCCCATCGCAGTCTAAGAAGAACCCCTTATGTATGACAGAAATGGGTCGTAAATACTTCCATCTTGATGAGTTGTTGGGCCATGGAACTGCAGAAACAGACTACAAGGTGGATGTTTTGACTCTGGAGCAAAGGTTGGTGTTTGAGTGGGTATGTTTTAACGTTCTGCCGACTGGAGGGCATGCCACCGAGTCAACCACAGGTCGACTCCAAGTGTTCTACTACTTGATGGAGGACATTCCCAAAAATCCCGGGTACACCATCGAGGAGTACATGAGAAAGTGTGCTCCAATCTTGAATAAGAGGTTTCCATATGGTGGGCTAATCACCAAGCTCATCCAGAAATGTGGTATGGTATGCCCCTCTTGGATCTCCCGGTTATCCAAGAATACTATGATGATAAATGGATTGATTTCAAGGGGTGGGAGTTTGACAAGGAGGCTGGGAAATTTAAGGAAAAGGTGGGTAAAGCAGGTTTACAGGCGAAGGCGGTGAGGAGGAGACAAGCTCGGGAGGAAGCTGCCGCTCTAGCTACTGCTACAGGTGAGCTCAACTACATTTTTTTAGTTAATTTTATGTTTTAATACATATAAAATGTCTAATCCCATGAATGTTTGCGTCGCAGGAGAGCGGAAGGGTTTGTTCTGTAAGATCTCGAATCTATTTTGTTGTTTTGCAAGCCAGTTGGATACCACGAAGCTGAGACTGGATGCCATCAAAGCTGAACAAGAGGCATACATCCAATCGGAGGGAATCCAAATCGTGTTAAGCGAGGATGAAGGAGAAGTATATTATGGTGATGTTGCGGTAGTTAGCGAAGATGAAGAGCCAACACATGAAGCCCCTAACAATGCCTCAACTTCTCAAACTGCTTCCACTTCCAAAGGCCCCTCGCGTTCTAGCAATTAGAAACTCACATTTCCTTGTTTGTACTTGTTTTAATGAAATTCTTGAAATTATTGAATTATTTGGTCTTGAGTTTGTGGAATTTGCTTCCAAAATGTGTATGCATCATTTGTTCTATCAGATTTATTTTTAGGATTTCTCAGAATTGATGTAGTATACCACATTCTTAGAGCATGTACTATGGTGGTATTCTAGGAGGTTTTTTATGGAAGAGAATCTCTGGTGAAGCAGATTCTATCTCACTATGGTAGGTTTTGTATTAATTTTTACTGGAATTCTGGGCAGAATTACCCCTCCCGACTGCTCTAATGAAGCCGAACTATTACCGAAAATTCCGGCTACGTGTAACGCACTACCCTTTGTTCACACCCATTTGTAATGCATTTTGAAATTCACACTCACTTTTAAAAGTTAATTTTGGTATTAGTCTTGTATCTATGGAAAGTCAAAACGAAATTTGATGCTCTGAACATATTTTAGGGATGCAAGTTTTGTCTCATTCACCCTTTGTTCCTTCTTACAAGTTACAACAAATTATTTTTAAGCAAAAAAAACTTTGATATTTTCATTCTTTTAGTAAGTTTAATTTAAAAAAATTCTTTTAAAATTTTACAAAGATAACCTTTTTGGTTTTCTTTTAGAATAATTATTTTAAATAATTTTTTATTCATGTTCAATTTTATGTAGTGAAAAATATAACAATATAGAGATTTATAATTATATATGTAAATCATCATTATCAATCAATAATAGATAGAATAATACCGATATCGATAAGTTTAATTTAAGTGTACCATGTTTGACATTGTAAAAAATTATATAATACTACTGCTAATTAAACTATTTATCTTATCTCACGGTCATCTTTTGAATGGTATTCAAATTGATTCAAAAGTATAAATTATCTTGGAGGTTTAATAAAATTTTGTACTGTAATATGTCTCTATAAAAAAATAAAATTTTGCATAACACCCAAATACAAACAATTTTTCATCTCACCCATTTTAAAACCAACCTTATTGTTATTATTTTAATTAATCATTAAATATGTATATTAAATATTTACATAACTTGCAGATAAATATTACTCCATAATTAGTAATAAGTTATTATTATGGTAATAATAATAATAACGTGGATGAGAGAGAAGGCAAGTGGGACATCAGGAAAATAACATGAAAATTTTTGTTGGGTTTCTATGATAGTGGGGGTGTGATTTTTGGAGGAATTTTGCAAATATTTAGTGTACAGAAATTCCAATTGTGAATTCTCCATAAAACATGCTCTTAGCAGCTCATTGATGTAGTATTTTTTATTAGTTCAGCTCATGGTTTCCAAAACCGTAAATTGTCCGCATATGAGTACCTTTATGGTTTACGATGTCGGAATACATCCGGTCGGGATTATTTTTCGTCTTCGGAAGGGTGGCCGAGTTTGTGACTGTCTGTCAAATTAAATTCAAAGGGGACAGAAAATATTTCGATGTCGTAACCATACCGGAAACGTGTAGCTGATGTATCCGTCATCGTAAATAAGACGGGTATCATAATGAATTATGATTCAAAACCTTCATGTTTCCGAACTCGTGAACCTCTGGTAGTTAATAGGTTCCATCATGTTTACGAAATCGTTCAGTGTTCTGAAATGGTTAAACATTGAAGTTTCCGACGTCGTAAATACCAAGCTGAATAATGAATTAGTGATAAATTTGTTACCTACCTATTATAACAGATTAAAAAAATTATCTACTAACAACGCACAATACAAGGTTCCCACATTATTTTTGTTTTTAAAAAATAAAATGTTTTGTTATCCTTACTTGTATTTTGAGTAACAGTATTGCAACTATACATGTGTAAATTAGTATAAGTTGTGTGGTTCCACATAGCCGTAGACGTTAGATATTGCAACTCGAGTACAATTGAGTGTGAGGATGGTAATTTGGGTGTAAGATGGGTGTGTAACTGCCAATAGTTGGATAAATTGTGCGAATAACAATTGTTTAACGGAGCTGCAAGCGGTGACATGAAATTCGTATTGTTTCTCCTAGTTACTACTTGATTATATATGCAATCTACTTCACATGGCTTCATGAGTCTTCAATTCACATTAATAGGTTTTGTATTAAACTGATTAATGATTGAAAACATGTCGTAGTAAATATTGAACTGCTAAAGCTGCATGACGTGATTGTAATTCGTAAATTGCCAGAATTAAATTTGTTGTTTAACGATTAATCAACTCATTAATAATAAGGTTACCCAAAATATGTTATTATTGTCATGGAAAAAACATTAAATCTAGTAATTCTATGTGAACATGGGATTTTTTTAAATATAGGAAATATTGCCGAGCTCGGAAAGCATCCGAAATCATGAGAAACTACATATTTACGAAATCGGATATAAAATTGGGGCTAAACTTTGTTTCTTCAGGCAGGTTTACGAACTCGGAAATAGAATTGGGGCTAAATTAGTTTTAGTACGGGTTGAATCCGAGCCTGTAAATAGGTTGAACAAGCTTCCAGGTCATTTACGGCTTCGGAAATCTAGGCTCTATGTAAAAAAATCCAATCAGATTTGCCATTAGAAACAAAAAACCCAGCACTTGGGCATCAACATCAGCAACAAAAATCTCTCCAACCATCCACTAGCCCCACTAAGTCCCCGTTTTGATCCAAGAATCAGTTACGACATCGAAAACCCATCCCATGGCACCGAAGAAGTCACGGGGAAACAAGTTCCAGCTCAGGAGGTGGAGGATGAGGTTGATTGGGATGATTCAGTATTCTTCTCCAAGGATGCCGAAGAAAGGTATGAGTATATCCATGATCATTGTAATATTCTTGACAGTTATTATGTTGAAGAGGAGGATGTAGATGAGTTGTTGTTGCAGAATATAGTTAAGATTCTAGGTAAACACTACTTGGAAAAATTGGTGTTTAATAGTTCAGATACTTATGGTGAAGAGGTTTGCCAGTTTTATGCGAATATGTATATGGAGAAAGATGGTACTTGGTCGACAGGGGTTAATGGTTTGAAGTTTGAGGTTAGTTGGAACATGATCAATCAAGTGCTAGGTTGTCCTTACCTCAAACCTGAACATTGCCACCCTGCAAAGAAGGACGGCCCAGTTAACGTGCATTACAAGGGGAAAATTCCTGACGACCCTGCCAAATGCCACGGGCTGAAGAAGGTTGCTTTGGCTGAGAAGTACTTTGGTCGCCACAGCTCTAACCCCAAAGCCGCAGTAGACAAGTTTAACACCAAGTTCATGGCATTGGATGAGAAAATTATGTATGAGATCGTGCACAAGGCGATCGTTCCAACTGCGGGGTATGCGACAGAGCCAACCACAACCACTGCCATGGAATTTTTCTACCTAGCTGAGGGGATACTAACCAACCTGGGGTACACCATAGTGGAGCACATGGCAATGGCGGTGAAGGAGAAGACTCCGCGCGATAATTTTCCTTATGGTAGTTTCATCACTTTCTATTTGAATGGACTCCACAACATCATGTATGGCAGCCCTTTCCCTTTTAGTTCGCTGTCTGGTGTGAGGTCGGAGAAGTTTGACGTGGAGTACTTTGATAATAGAGGGATGATTGTGGTGGATGGTGTCTGGATGAACAAGTCCCCCCGAACTAAAAACAAGCGCATGCAAAACGTAGAGAAGCAAGGTAAAATTTATATAAATTACTTTTTAAGCCTTTTTTTCATGTATCATGTACTTAACATTTCCTTTCTTTTGAGCAGAAGCTGACGAGAACGTGGGGTGGAAGAAATTCTACAAGGGGATGAAGGCGAAAATCCCGGACTTCCTGTACGTGAGCAAGGAAGCGCGCTTGGTTGAGAAGCGTGAAAGAGCTATTCGTCGAGCCGAGCGCGAATTGGAGATGCGCGGCACAAGAACTGAAGATGTAGGTGGCTCGTATTCCAGACCAGATAATGGCGCTGAAGATGATCTGGCACGTGCAGGTGGTGAACCTCCTGTCAATGATGACAATGATGACAATGAGTTGATTAGCCATATGTTCTACTAAAAACTAATTTATTTGATCGACTTTTGTTATAACTTATTATGCTACAATATGAATTCATTATTGTGTTTGTTCTTTTTTGTTTTTTAGTTCAAAAATAAGTGGTTAATGCCAATGTTTTGTTGAATAGCAATATGTTCTTCTAAAAACTAGGTTATGTTGTGAGTCCAGGATTGGTTTATGAAATCGGAAACCATGAGCTAAGTTCAGTCATCCACTATTTCCGGAATCGGAAATGGTATGGGGTTGTAATTTTCCGACTCCGACTTGTGTCCGGGTTTGTTACTGGTTTTGTTAACAATATATTTCAGGTGATTAAATATATTTCAGGAAATTTAAATATATTTACGACTTCGGGAATTCACTCTCTAATGATGTTTACTAAATCGTAAATGACACATGAAAGCATGAGAATTTAGGCCTGGTAAACAAATAGCTTTACGAACTCGGATACTGACCTGAGCTAGTAAAATTTACGACTCGGAAGGCTTTCCGGGTTTACCACTGGAGTTGCATAAAAAAATAAGAACCAAAGTAAACAATAGTTCACATCTCCGGTATATTTATGACGGCATAATGTATTCGGTCATTGTGAAATCCAACATCGGAAACCCATCGGATTCACAAATTTAAATAATGCTTTCCAACCGCGGTGATTTTTAATAAATATATACAAATGTATTATGTTTTAACATTCGAACAACTATTCTATTTATCACTATTTCATGAACAATGCATATTAAGATATCAAAGTAAATTGGTTACATTTAGGTTTACACACGACTCTTTTTTCTATTCCCGGACTTTGTCTTTAGTGGACGTTTTTTCTTTGGTGTCCCTCCCTCATCAATCCACTACCCTTCTTCATGGTCCACCCGGCACTGGTAGCGTCGTAGGTTCGCAGCAGTTTCCTATAGATTTATATTGTCTTCGCCATCAAGAGATAGTTTGAAGGTGTCGATATCGTTCAAGCATTCTTCTTGACTCTCGCCCCCCCCCCCCAATAAATGCTCTCTTTCCGTTGAGTACAATCTCCTGGTGAGTAGAAGCAGTCCTTCACGTAGAAAACTTGGTCGGCATGTAACCAACTTTCCTCCGGTCAACAATGGTTAGGCCTAATGGATCAGGATCAATTCCCGTGGCTGGATCAATCCAGTCGCACTTGAAGACAACTACCTTCAGTATGACATAATTCAACTCCCATATGTCAGTGATTGTTCCAAAAAACCTATTGTCTTCATACACACCGAGTTTTAACACATCAGAGATCAAAGAAACGCCATTGCTCTGCGATATACTGCTTGCATTAATTTTGTTCGTACTAAATGTGTAGCCATTCACATCATAGCCCCCGTGTGACAGAACCGCACCCATCGGTAATCTAGACAACCATTTGACTTTCTCGGAATGATCTCTTAGCAAATGTCCTTGTGTGCTCTGCATGGACATATTCTGGTTCGAGAACAGGCATCAATTTCCTAATCTCATCCATGTGAAGACCAACATAGAAAACCACAGCCTTATAGTTACGAAGCACATACAAATGTGCAACCTTCAACTCTTCATTAGTGGGCGTGACATAAGTCCCACTACAAAATGCACGACCTTCAATCCTGTCTGCATGCCTGTTCTTCGGTACACCAACAGTTTCAACATCATCGAGGTATGCGGTGCAGAATTCAATTGACTCTTCAGTTACATAACACTGCACTATACTAGCATCGAGCCTGTATCTGTTCTTCACGAAATGCTTGAAAATCTTCATGTAGCGCTCGAAAGGGTACATCCATCTCAAAAACACTGAACCACAACACTTAGACTCCCGCACTAGATGAACTATAAGATGCACCATTATATCAAAAAATGAGGGTGGGAAGAACATCTCCATCCGACATAAAATTTCGACAACCATTTCTTGTAGTTTATCTAGTCTAGCTCGACTGATATTCTTTCTACAAATGGACTTGGAGAAGATACACAATCGGCTTATGCATCGTCTAACATGTGGAGGTGGAGACGTGCGCAGAGCAATGGCATTCAATTCTTGCATCAATACATGGCAGTCATGTGATTTAAGTCCCCCGAGTTTTGCATCATCAACATTCACACATCGACCTATCTTAGATGAGTAGGTACTGGGTACTTTTATGTCCTTCAGGCATTGGCAGAATTTCTTCTTCTCTTCAGTGGACATGTTGTAAGAGGCCGGCGGCAAATAAGTCTTACCATTTTCCTTCAACGCGACTAATCCTGGTCTAACACCCATTGTCTCCAAATCCATCCTACCTTTTAATCCATCCTTACTCTTCCCTGGGATATCTAGTAATGTGCCAATCAGACTCTCACAAACATTCTTTTCAATGTGCATACCATCCAAACAATGTCTAACCTCCAAGTCTTTCCAGTATGGCAATTCGAAGAAAATTGAACATTTTTTTCCATATACCCTGCATGACTGGTTTCTTCTTATTTTTCCCAAAATCATTAGGGATGTCCTTCACAGTTTCATACACACTCTCACCAGACACAGGCGTCGATGTATCCCTCTCATCAACCTCACCATCAAATCACTTCTTACACTTACGGAGGGCATGCTCGTGATTTAGAAATCGCCTGTATCCTATATACACGGTTTTCCTCCCATGCTTAAGCTAAACGTGACTAGTGTCCATCTCACAAACCGGGCAAGCAAAGTGCCCTTTAACAGAGTAACCTGCCAAATTACCTAATGCGGGAAAATCATTAATAGTACAAAATAACATCCCTCTCATGTCAAACCACTCTTCTCGATATCCATCATAAGTCCAGTTTTCAAAATACCACAACTTTCTCAGATCTTCGATAAGCGGAGCAAGATAAACATCAATGTCGTTACATGGTTGTTTTGGACCTGAGATCATAAGTGATAGCAACACATACTTACGCTTCATAGTTAACCAAGGTGGTAAATTGTAAATCACCACCATCACGGGCCAAGAACTGTGAGTGCTGCTAAGATCTGCATATGGATTCATACCATCAGTCGACAAACCTAATCTCAAATTACGAGGCTCATTACCAAATTCAGGGTACAACTCATCAATATGCTTCCACTGATCACTATCAGAGGTATGTCGAATCACATCGTCATCAGGCTTATTCCTATCTGCATGCCAAGTTAAATTTTTTGCATCTTCCTTATTAGCAAATAAATGCTTCAACCTAGGAATAATGGGTAGGTACCACACAACTTTAGCAGGAGTCCTTATCTTTGTCCTAGGTGCAGTCTCGGCACAAACACCTATTGACCTGGACCGTTTCGCATACCTAGACTCGTTTCAAATGCGACATGTTTCCCTTTCAGCATCTTCGCCCCTATATAACATACAATTATTAGGGCATGCGTGAATTTTTTCCAATTCCAATCCCATAGGACAAATAATTTTCTTTGCAGCGTAGGAATTTTTGGGCAACAAATTGTCTTTAGGTAGCAACTCTTTGAACAACTCCAACAATTCTGTCATTGCTTTCTTTGTCAAACCATGTTTCGCTTTCAAATTCATCATCATAAGCGCGGAACTGAGAACTGTGTGCCTAACTCCTTCATACAACGATTTCTTTTTATCTTCATACATCGCCTCCAGCACCTCAGGTCTACCTTGGAAATGCATGGCCACATATTCCGCCAAATCGTCATATTCAAAATCACGATCCTTATCACCATTTACACTCTCCTTTTCAATCAAAACTTGGTTTTCTGCGACGACAGTACGAGCCTCGCCATGTAGTGTCCACCTAGTATACGCTCTTGAAAATCCTCTCACAATCAAGTGGGACTTTAAATCACGCACACTCAAACGCACATCATTCTTACAATCTCTACAAGGGCATCGAATTACTGACTCATTCTGTACTCTTGCATACTCACTTGCAAAATCCACAAATTCTTTCACCAGGTTCAAGTATTCAAGCGAAGTCCTAATATTTTCTTGTATAATTCTCGATCGTTCCATTGCAACGTCCCAACTCTACAAACAAACTCCTAAATTGAAAAAATTACGACATAATCAACCTTGTGTTGCACTCATTCACAAAGCCCATTCATGGAACAACATGATCAAGTTTTTATACATCAAAAACATGAACCACAATACAATCGCCACATGCAACTCATAACATAAACCCCCTCTCATTCCTAAAGTGGATTCAACATCGAGTACAAATTTCTTCAATGGGAGAGTGAAAGATGAGATGACATACCTTTCGTGATTCAAATTTCAAACAATGCACATAGCCAACAATTTTCCCTTCTCCAGTTTTGCCTGCAGCCACTGATGAAAGAACAGAGTTTTAAACAAACCTCGACCGAGTGATTTCCGACGTCGTAAATATAGGTTCGGACACCCCACGACATCGGAACTACACCGTAACCTACTTGCAAATATTATCCGACTTCGTAAAAAGAAGAATTCATTACTAGCGGGATATTCACGAATCGTAAATAATTTCTGAACCAATATCCGGCTCATTTACGAACTCGGAAGGTACCTGTTAACATATATTCAGAATCACAACAACTGGCACGTGCTTTGCAGGTGCCAGTACCCCAGACCAGGAGTATTTACGAAGTCGGAAATCCAGGAAAGCACGGCCTGAAAAACAACCAGCCGTGCTTTTCAGCATCCTTAAACGTGAAGCACGGCGGGAAAAGCTAACGACGATGTGCTACGCGTTCAGAAGCGGGAAGCCAAATTTTGCCTTCCAACCGCGGAGCATTTCCGAACTCATAAATGCATAGCACGGCGGAAAAATAAGTTTTTCTCCTCCCGCCGTGCTTCCGCGCTGCGCATCCCATCAATTCCACTAGTGAGTAGAGAAATTCCATACTTGAGATTACCATGAAACATTAGGATACTACTATGGTTTTCTTTTGTTGGTACATGTACATGAAGCTACAAGTTGATCAAAAAAGGATGCAGCTGTTGAAGCATTCACAACACAACCATGCAATGGAACTGAAGAAGGCTATCTTACTACCACAACCAGTCAATGCCACAGACAGCTCATGGCTCAAAATGATGCTTATTCACACCAGTACATTCTTAGGTTGCTTCAGTAGAACCCCGTCTCGTCGGCAGAATTGGGATTCGCCTTGGTGATCCCTAAAATGCTTGCGATGATTGAGTACTCCTATCGGCAGAATTGAGCGTCACTTATCGACCCTAAAATGCTTGTAGGAGTGGACATGGGTGTACACTTTATGCAACAGATTACAATGGAGTTTTTTTTTTCATTGTATATTATTAAACAAATACTGTATTTTTACCTATTTAGTGAGATTTTTTTAGGTTTGGTGAGCCGAATAAACTTCACCCCACCTTTGGGTGGGTTTAAAAAAAAACCAAATACATGAAAATTCTACAATTAATCCAGTTTTTTTTTCTCATTGTATGTTATTAAACAAATTCTTTATTTTTACCTTTTTTGTATGATTTTTTTTAGGTTTGGTGAGCCGAATAAACTCCACCCCACCTTTGAATGGTTTAAAAAAAACAAAAAAAAAACAAATACATGAAAATTCTACAATTAATCTAGTTTTTTTTTTACCGAACTTTTCATTATTCGTTAATTAATAACCGGTCATTTTCTTATCTTTCAATCATACATGTGTTTGATTTTAAATTTGCTAAAATCAAGGTTTCGTTTAAAAGTGACTTGTTAAAGTTGTAATGGTTATGAAGCGAGTGAATATTCAGTCAAAATATGTGAGAATCAAACGGTAGTACTACCCCAAATACAAAAATATTATTTACCAACCTTGCCTATTGACGTTTAATTTGCTCTCGAGTAACTTTTTGGCAAATGAAAATTCCAAAATAGAAAATCGTGAAAAGGAATCGTAAAACTTGCCTTTTGAACCGGGGAATAATAGTTGAGTCAAATGACAAATTCAATATCCAAATTAGATTAACTAAAAATAGGTTAATTAGATTAATTCATGCTGCCCACACAACCACTAGAAGAGAGGAGAGCAATCTTTAACGCATAACCCTTTAATCTTCATCAGAAAAACCAATTGCAGAAAATTTGATAATTTTTCATTTCTGCAGTACTTTGACACAGATCATTGGCTATGTCGAAACGAGGAAATCGCAAAGAGAAGCAGTCGTTTATGCGCAAGCTGTGCCAGAACTTCGACAAGGAAGATGGGCTGGAGACGGTTCTGGAGGTCCCCATTCCGGAAGAAATGTTCATGAGCATGGGAGGAAACAGTGCTGTGAGGTGGGAGAATATGTCGACTTGGATGAAGGCTCAGACAAACGATAAATGGTCGTCGCCGATCATCGCCGGCCGTTACAATGAGCTCAGCTTTCTCCTCTTCCTCATCGGATCCCCCCTTCTTCCTCTTCAAGTCGAATTGGACGCCTCCGTTCAACGTCCCGTTAAGCACACGTCCATTGTAAGATATATATAATTTCTCTCCTTTATCATCATTCATACACCTACTACCTAGATCTAGGAGTGATTTCTTCTTATCACCTACGTTTTTCACTATCTTATCTTACGATGAATGATCTCACTATTTTTGTTATTATAACAATCATGTCAGAAAATAATCTTTGTAAAATATGAGGCGTGTTAATTATATGTGAGTGATTTCCAACATCGGTCGTACCATAGATGACGAAGTGATTTCCAATTATAAGTGAGTGATGTTGGGATGAGAATTGACAGGAAGCGTCGACGGCGAAATACATAGTGCAGCAATACATAGCGGCGACGGGAGGGCAGCCGGCGCTGAACATGGTGAACAGCATGTGTGCAGTGGGACAAGTGAAGATCAGCTCGTCGGAGTTTCACATGGGCGACGAAACCGCCAAAGTTAAGAACACGGAAGAGTCCGGCGGCTTCGTGCTGTGGCAGAAAAACCCTGATCTCTGGTGCCTGGAATTGCTCATTTCCGGCTGCAAAGTCATCTCCGGCAGCAACGGCAAGGTCGCCTGGCGCCAATCTTCCAATCAGCAGAGACCCATCATCCAGGGTCCCCCAAGGCCCTTGCGCCGCTTTCTCCAGGTCCCAAAGAATCTAACTCCATTTCATGCATGCATCTTTCTAATTCTTGAAGATAAATAAATAGTGAATTTAATTCCTTCGGTGAAACTGAATCTTGATAAATAAATAAATTGTGAATTCTTGAACAGGGTTTGGATCCAAGATCAGCAGCGAGTTTGTTCATCGACGCAGTGTGCATAGGAGAGAAAGTGATAAACGAAGAAGACTGCTTCATTCTAAAACTGGACACTAACCAAGCAACCCTGGAATCCCAAGGCGGGCCGAAATACGAGATCATCCACCACACGCTCTGGGGATATTTCAGCCAGAGATCTGGGCTTCTGGTGAAGTTCGAGGACTCCAAACTTCTCGCCGTTAAAACCAGTCGTGATGATGGTGACGGAGTCTTCTGGGAGACCAGCGCCGAGTCGGTGATCGAGGACTACCGTTATGTTGACGGCGTTAACATTGCTCACAGCGGGAGGACGACGATGACAGTGTACCGTTATGGAGAGCAGTCGGCTAACCACCGGAGAGAGCTCCAGGAATCCTGGAAGATCGAGGAGGTAGACTTTAACGTTTGGGGCTTGAATTCCGAGTTTTTCATGTGCCCTACCGAACTTCCCAATAATAAGAAGTAGGATTGGTTGTTGATTTTGTTGCTTAATTTTCTCTCTTTTCAATTTCTCTTGTCAAATTATTAGAAAAAATGTATATACGATGGACAATAGCCAAGTTAATTACCCACTTTATTCACTTTCCAGTTTTTATTCAATTCAAGAGTGATGGCAAATCGGATTAGACTTATTATTGATCGCATAATTTCACCTCCTGATAAAGACGATCTAATCCATCAGTGCACACATAATTGGCGAAGCGTCTGTTATTGGAGCTACATAATTTGATTTTACATGAAGAAAAAAAGAACAAATCCTCGCGCGTCAATGGTGCCATATTATGAATAGTGATCAACTGGCGGCCAACTGATCAAGATCATGAAAAAACACTTTCAACTGGTACAAGAAAGTAAAGATATGTAGGGTCTGTCCAGTTCAGCTTTATCCGAGCAGTTTTAACAACTAGCATCTCTAAACAGATTTTGAGGTGTTTTTTCATGATCTCGATCCAAGCAGATTTTGAGGGCTTTCATATGATTCATTCAAAGACAAGAATCCAACCACATGAATATGGTGGTAAATTTAAACACACGAATATATTCTTGAGCTTGGATTGCAAGTTAAAAACAAGTTACACTAAGTAGCAATGAAAAGTACAGAAATTATGTTTCAATCATTAAATTAAATTGTTTGTTCATCTATTCACTAAAAGAACGAAAATCTACTTTCACCTGAATTAGAAAGAAAGAGAGAGACAAAAAAATATGATGTTCAACTTTCCAAACTTCTACTATTCACTAGCAAAGCAAAGTATCATTTGTTTTGCCAACTCCGGAGTGCGTGTAACTGACCTATAGAACAAATTTTCTGTATAAAAGAATGGATGCTGTAAGTTTTTCTGCAATTTATCCCTGTATATTCAAATCCAAGTGGCTGCTGTCATCCCCTTTTCTCTGAGATACTTGACTTGAAGGAAATTTCCGCATCCTCTGCAAGTGAATCCAATAGATGAGCAACTCAGTGATATATACATAAGCTTTACAAATGAATGTAAAAAATACTGAATGCGTCGCAATTTAAACCAACTTATTTGATTTTTAAAGTTCTTCTGAAAATAGAGAAATCTTTGCCAAATCCCAAAGGTCATAAGAGGATCCCACACTAAGCAATACTCTGCTAATCACAAACTTGTGCTCTCATGGTTTATAGAATTCCTTACTTTGAAAGACAGTTATGAAATGAAAGAAAAATATCAGACATGAGACATGGCAACTGGCAAAGCTGATTCATCCAAATAAACTCATACACAGTCTAGTTAAAGTGGGAATTGGTAAGATGGTCACTATACTCTGCAGCTGGTAGGGTTCAAGCCTAGACCTCTGGATTAGGTTCTGTGTGTTCTTAACCATATATACATCCGAAGAAATCTTGAATTGTTTGTCTACCATATAGGATCACCTAGCATATGCCATACGTCAAAAAGGAATCTCAATTTGTTTGTCTACCATATAGGATCAGTTAGCATATGCCATACGTCAAAAAGAATCTTAATTTGTTTGTCTACCAGGTGTTCCTTCTGTAAGCTATGCAAGCTAGCAAGATGTTCATGCTGTATGAATTCCAATTGTTTTCACAACAAAATCATAACAATCGTGCCAAACAAACACTAGAGTACGTACAAACCACGCAGCTACAAAGTTAAAACAGAAGAAATTTTCAGTCAGATTAGCTAATGACACTTTCTAGACTTTCTAGCATATGTAACGTGGATTTCTAAGTTTGTGTTTCCCTACCAGCTAGTAGGAGTGAAACTACACCATAGAAGTGTGTACCAAACAAAATAGTTTGCAAATGCATCATGAGTTAATCCAACAATACCAAGACAGACTTAGCCCAGCCAAATTACAAAAACTAATTTCATCAAACCTTCAAAAGTTCTTCCCAAACGCAAATGTGCAATGCACCTGTTCATACTAATACAAAGCCAAATATGTATCACTCTGAGAGGACACTCTTTTTATTCAGATGTCAGGTCATGACAAGATCAACCTTCAAGCCCTTTTCCAACAAGGCACTTGATAACCTCGCACCATTAATTCAACTAATATGATGATAGCATTTACATCATCAAGAAAACTTGAGACTACAAGCAAAAATACCTAAACAAAAGTCAATTTTATAGGACCTCAAAAAGACGACTAAACACGACATTCAGAAACCTTTAGCTCGCAAAGTGCACAATCCCTTATTCAGTACCCTCCTCTCAAGCTAATTGCAAATGACATTCATGAATCATCCTACATAAATTTTTAATATTAGTACGAATTAAAGGGACTGACCATCGAATTGAAAGAAGGGGACTCAAGATGAATGCTGTGGAGAGACATCTTGGCAATCTCCAAAACAGCACCGTCCCGGACCCCGGGGAGCTCACTGGTCATCTCCTCATACGCCGACTTAAAAGCATCCTCCCAGAATTTCACCAATCCAATCCGCCGGCCGTTGGAAGTGTACACGTCCCACATGTGCCTCACCAGCTTCTCCCGCTCCTCCATTTCCTTCACTCAAGCAATTCATCAAACACCTTATCAGCACAAAACCAAAAAAAAGGTACACAACGCAAAATATTCACAAAATGCTTACGAGAACGTCGAGATCGTCTGGGAGAGGGAAGTCGATGGTGTCTCGTTCGGAGATGTCCTCGAAGTGGGCCGCGGACCATCGGAGAGTGACAGTTCCGGTGACAATGGACCAGACCGCGAGGAGCAGAATGGCGGCAAATGCCCAGACCTTGTACCGGCCTCTGCCGAGCAAGGCGGAGGAGGAGTGATCGGCGGATGATGAGGAGGGGATTTCTTTCTTCAACGGGAGTGATGACATTGACGTGGGCGTGGATACTGGTAACGATTCATCATCCTTCATATCTTAATAAATAATTAAACCTAGCGGAGATTGGGATTGAAATTCTTACCCAAAATTCAACAGTGTTTAATAAATATTTCAGCTGAATCTGGAAATTCGAAATTGGGAGACATTCAAATTGAAGTGTTTGATCTGGGAACAGAATGGAGTGGCAACTGCTCCAGGGATGAAGAATTGAAGATGATTCTGCGAGGGACCCCAACTGAATTCTGTTTATTTGGGCCTTTTCATGTTATGTGTCTAATGCCTTGATATGTCTTGTTTTAGCCCAATGAGTAATGATCAATCAGAGGATTTGTGATGAAAAATTTGTCATAAATGGGCTGGAGATGGAGGGGTAAATTAGGGAATTGCAGCAAAGCAAAGTCAACTGAGTCAACGAAGAGTCAGACACGCGTTTGGTTATCGAATTTCAGATGAATCTTTATTACCAGAATATTCTCTTCTCATCACAATCTTCATATTCTCTCTTCTTGAATCCCAGTCTTGCCTCCATGTTATGACTAAGAATTGGCGCAACAACGTTTGGAAACATGCAAGGGAAGTACCATTTGAAAGGCGTCCATGTATGATTCATAAAAGACTAGGAATACGTGGGGTAGTAACTAGTATGTAGCGTTTTTTGCCACACTTTAACCAAGCTGCCACACTTTAAGCAGGTTGCCACACTTTAAGAGGGGTGTCTCACCTGATCCTTTATATATATATATATATATATGTTGGCTCGTTTTTAAGCTTATGTTAGGGAAACATAATGATGTCTAATATACTGATGAAGAAGGTTTTAAGGTTAGAATTCAGTCAGTTTGTTTTGTAATTCGGCTGCTTTCTTTGTGCTATACGTATAATATAAGTTGAGCTTGCCTCCACAATTGTACAAAATTTACTCATTTATTCAATTTAAACAAGTTGTTCCTGTCAATTTAGTACCAGAGCACCCTTTCTGCGACCAAACAATGACGGAGACACGGCTGCGTAATGGAACAACTATACAAACACTTAAAGGGGCTGATTGAGTCCGGCGTGAAGGAACCGGACTCTCGCCATAGCGCTTTGGTGGAGCAGATCAGTGAATTGAATCGCCAGTCAATTGAAGGAGGTGAAACAGCGGTTATCTCTCGACTTGGAAATGGAGCTTGATGCGAAGATCACGCATCAATTTTCAGCCATGACGGAGTAACACAAGGCAGAGATGGCATCGATTAAGTCAGATATGAGTTAGATACTGTCTATCTTGGCACGGATGGACAACCGATCAGAAGAGAGATCATAAACGTCTCGGCAAGACGCACTGATACACTCTCCATATCCTTTGCTTCTGAATACCTCACAAAAGGTACCTTCAATCTCCATTGATATGATCATAGTCTTTCTAAGAATGTACCTGTGTCTTGAAATGTGTTGGTGAATCCAAAGTAGTCATGCATCCTGATTTCGCTAAATACCTAGAGAAATTTTAAGAATTTTTTTTAAAAAAAAATAATAATAATAATAATATGGTTTCTGACTTCATCGTGATGTCATCATCTCTTCAACTTTCCGGTTATCCAATCCAACACCTTCATCATGGCCAAATTAAAACCTAAATATAACCAAATCTTCTCCTAAACTTTCGATTCAGAAGCTCCACTCCACCGTTTTTGAAGCCTAATTGCAGAACCTCCATTTAAATTGTTACCTCCACTCCTAGGCTACAATCGTTCTGACCAATATTCAGTGGGAAATGCAGTTATTGTGTTTATTACGGGCCAATCAAGGTTGGCAAACCTAAGAAGTGCTTTTGATAGTAGTCGTTGTCAAACTGAGCTGCTCGGTAGGATTCTTCACGATGAGTCAGATTGCAGATTAGTGGTGAACTAAGATCCATAGTATTTAGAGTGACGGAATATTGCGGAGAGGACAATTGCATGGTTTTTTTTGTTTACTGCCATACAACAAAATTTAGTCGCAAACTCTGAGACATTGTAGAGGAAAGATTCTTTCTTGGAGGTCGAATATGCGGCTTGATATACAAGGGGAGGAAAATCCAATCGCACACAACCTGTTTGACAAAATATGTGGATGGAAAGATTCTTCATGATGAGGAAGAAGTAATGGGATTTTGGAGGGAAATGGCGGTTTGTGATTGCAGTAGAGAGAGATGCCAACGCCTAATCATGCACTCCAATCCAATTTCCCAACCTTAAACCCGACCCATGGCCAACACCTCGAATCGTGCAGTCAAGCTAAACTCATTTCTTCCACTTTTTTGTCTATTGGATCACAGGAAAGATGTTCGATTCAGATTTAACTGTGTTTGCTGGCAATTCTTGACGAAGAAGAAATAACGGTGTCACTGTCATGTCATTATGCTATTTCTTTTTTATTTTAGAAATGAAAATTTCTGAACTACTAAAATACCCTAATTTCCGTTAGGATTTTAACATCACTACATCAAGACTGGCTCTGACCCAAAACCCCCACCCAATTAAAACTTAATAAAGTACTCGCGTACCCCTAGTAATTATCTATGTACGCATGTATCCCTGCGTTTTGAGAAAGTGCCCTCGTATTTCTTGATTGAAGTTGACTTCTTGATTCTAACCACTAAAACGTTCAAATGATTGAAGTTGACTTCTTGATTCTAACCACTAAAACGTTCAAATATACTCGAATTTGATATTTTATGTCATTCGAATACCACAAATATTCAAATAAATTACTTTTGGACGTTTTAAAGATGTGAATTGAAAAGTCAAACTTCAGTCAAGATGTATACAAGCACTTTCTCAAAACTCACGGGTACTTGAACACATGATCAAGTACTCGGGGTACACGAGCATTTTACCCAAACTTTCACGACCCCACAAATCTTATACATGGAATCAACATCCATCACTATCGATATGTTCTATATTCTTTAAGATGCCACACCATAGTCACCGAGTTTTAACTTTGATTGATGGATAGGCGTCCGGAGTTCCTTTCATTCAAGTTCATTTCAATTCATTCAAATTTTTGAGTTTCATTTTTATCCACATTTTTGTAGTTTCTAGTTTAGTCCATTTCAATGGTGGAGGCAGAATTATATTGTAGTGGATGCATGTATATAAGTGTAGTATTAAATTTCTAAACAAATAATATTTATTATTAATTATACTAATTATTTTAATAAATATACTAGTTATACTAACATAACAAAATTAAGAGAAACAGTTTGATAAGGTGGCCTTGCCATAAGGCATAGAGCATGACAAACCCCATATTAATAAGCTTTGGGGCCAAAACTAATTATTTTATTCCCGGTACCAAACTGTAAGTTGCCCATAAGTTCAGGGACTATATAATTATTTTTGAAAATCACCACATAAATCCCCAAATCATCTTCTTCCTCGCCATCATCTTCCCTGTATATTGCCATCATCATATTTCAGTTGATTCATATTGAATTGCAATTATATGGTTGTGAATAGATGTGGACATCTATTAGAAAGAGGCTAAGAGCATCTCCAATGGTAAGGAAATAAGGAGTGTTTCTTAAATGCCACATCATCACTTTTGAAAGAAATCTAAATAAGGAGCAACCATCAACAATGGAATGGTTTTTAAGTTCCATACATCATTAATTATAATAATAATATTCATTGTAAGAAGTAAATATGTAATAATAAGAATAATATAATAATGAAATATTCAATTTTTTGTTGATGTATAATTTCAATTTCATATAAATTGAAAATGCAATAAAATAATTATAAGATTATTCTTTATCTAGTATAAAATATTAATATAAATACATTTAGTCGTTTTGAATATATGCATATAAAAAACTATGTTGTTTCTTTCATTTTATTGAAAATATGTTAATAATAATATCATAATCAAAAAGAGATGCAGAAAGAGAGATTGGCTGCAATAAAAGATTTGGGAACAAAATTGTCGATGAGCACAATGAAGGAAGAGTTCAGTCTATTGAGGGAAGATCCAAATACAATGACAGGATCAAAGGAAAGTTCTTCAACAAATGGTTTCAATTATCAAAATCAAATATAACATCAATTAGATCATGGACTTTTATGATTTTTTTTAAGTATGCATTTTTATTATCATTCTATTATGTTTTTATTTTATAAATTTAATACTTTAATCAAGTGATTTATTTTGTGACATTATATTCGAGTACATATTTATTTATATTTAATTTAGTTTAGATGAGGTGATTTATAGATATTTATTTATATGAACAATATATGTTTTAAATATGTGATAATAATTTCCATTTAAATTGATTTTAAATACATATTCTTTTACAATAGTTTTAAATTTAAAAATAATCGGACAATTCTTACAATATGCTAATTTGTGTATATACCATCTAAAAAAGTAAAAAACATAAAAGGAAAATAGGAAATTACAATTATTAATTGGTGGGGTCATTCTACATTTAATTAAGTAGTACTCCTTAAGTAAGGAGTAACTACTTAATAAAGAGTGCTCCTTAAAAATCCACAATGGTAAAAAATGAATAAGGAGCGGCACTCCTTATTAAGAAAAGTTGGGTTAAATAGCTCCATTGTGGATGCCCTAAGGGTATATTTAATACGCCTGAACTGAACTGAAAATACTGAAATGAATTAAATTGAACAGAAAAATACTGACTGAACTGAACTGAATTTAACAGAAAAATACTGAACTAAACTAAACTGAACTGAAAAATACTGAAATGAACTGAAAAGTACTGAACTGAACTGAAAAATACTGAACTGAACTGAACTAAAATTCATTTGATTTTTTTATAAAATAAATTTATGTACAAAGTTTTGATTACAAAACAATCCATTGAAATATATTGAATTGAACTTAACTGAACAAAACATCTTAGAAGAAACAAATCAATGTATTGATATAACTATATTACCTAAAGTTTATCAAATTATAATTCATCAGAACCGAACTTAATAAAATGATCCTAGATATTTAACAAAATTGAGCTGAAGTATACTGAAATGGACTTTATTGAACTAAATTGATGAAAAAAATAATGTATTGATATAACCAAATTATACTATATTTTATCAAGTCATATTTTATCAGCACCAAACTTTATAAATTGAACCTAGATTGATAAACTAAAAAGAACTGAAGCATATTGAATTGAACTAAACCGAACTTAATTAAGTTGAACTTACAAAAGTATGCATTGATGTAATAAAATTAACAAAATTTTATCAAATCATATTTCATCAATTATGAACTTAACATATTGGACCTAACATATTAAACTAAACTGAACTGAATCACACTGAACTGAACTTAATTGAACTGAATATATTGAATTGAACTTAATTGAAGAAACAAATCAATGCATTGTTTGAAATCAAATGAATAATGCAACCAAATCAAATGGATATAGCAACAAGAATTGGCAATCTCTACCTAATGGTAGAGAAACTAAGAGAAAATAGAACTGATTGAACTACGATTAACTAGAATTGAACTACATTTTAACTGAAATGAACTGAATTTTCAATATAAACTTAAAATCATTAAATTATATTTTCACTGAACTGAATTATATTATATTATATTTTCTCTGAATTGAGTTGAATTGAACTGAATATTTAACATATAATTTGTTTTAAAAAATTAAATGTATAATGCACTTTATTGAACTGAACTGAAAATTACTGAACGGAACTGAAAAATACTGAACTAAGTGAAAAATATTCAAATAAGTTGTATTAAACAGGCACTACCCAATTAGGGTTAATGGAGGATACAATGGTGCTGCTTCAGGCTGTAAATGCCAGATTTCACCATTCAGATAGAAATTCGAACTCTTCATTGCTGCTAAACTCGTGATCGCCTGCCCGGATTTAAATGTTTAAAAGATTTCTTTCCATCGTCGTCATTAAATAAAGGTTCTTGATTTCTCTCCAAAAAATCGTTCTTAAATTTTATTTGTTTGTGTCTTAAATTTGTTTCCGAAATAATCTTCATCCGATTCTTCAAATTGGTTTCTCTGGTTTCCAGCTTGAACAGACTCTTACTTAGTTTTGCAGGTTTTTTATTGGGAAAATATGTATTAGGGGAAGTGGAACTCTCATAATTCATAAAGAGGGTGTAACTTTCACCTAATGTCTAAGAAGGGAAGTGATTTAATTTTAAAATAATTAATGTAATATGTTTAATGGTAGATTACTCTAATACCCTTTGTATTTAGTAACCTTCTTCATCGTTCATCTACATAAACAAGCTCACCGGCAGGCGACAATCTTCCTCGTTTCATTTTGAGTTTTAATTTTATGGACGAGACTCGGTGCAAACAGGGGACCATGACGAGGACAGTCTCATGTGTGAAACCACACGAAATTCAAGACCTTACGAAATTAGGAGACAAATTTCATCCGGTTGATTTGATTACGCAGACATACGGCTCGTTCAATGTTCTTCTTGAAAGATGCATCCTGCTCAGCCTTAAGCTTTGAGCTGAGATTCTTGATCAGCTTCTTCATATATGCCACAAACAGCTTCTTTGTCATCATGAGGCTGTTCATGGAGCCTGAAAGTATCCACAATATCAACTACCATCACTGCTTGATCGTCCACACCCTCATCGTCTTCCCCGCCACCTTCTGTTGTAGGGTTCGCCCCTATATTCACATCCACCTCTCCCTTCACAACTCACTTTCCTTCTACTTCCCACAGAACTTCGTTCTGAATCTCCTTGTACGGAAACGAGTCCGACAGAAACTCGTCACCAGAGAGAAGATCCTGATAAACCAACATGAATGCTTTGTTTGTGGTATAAGAGAGCTGAATTTCTTGACCAATTTCCACCGCTCCCTTCACAATCCACTTTCTTTCTTTATTCCCAATACTAATGCTACACCCTTATTCAGTGAACCTTTGCATATTCCGGCGAGGTCAAAACAAATGAAATTTGGCTTGCTCAGCAGCTTAAGCGAGCTAGCAGATTCATGTACTCTTTCTTCGGCGCTTTGTAAGCCTCATCGAGCAAAAAGGTGAACTGCGCGCCAAACAACCTCACTGGAGAAATTCCGGTGACCTATGTAGATTGCAACAATATATTCCGATGACATGTGCAAGCTTTACTTGATTCCACGTCAGCAACAATATATTCACCCTCCGGTGTCATTGGAAAAATCAGTAAGACGCTTCTTTAAAGCAGATGATTCTTGATCTGAATCAGTTGTCCGAATAGACCCCCCATCGTCACGACGATGTCACCATTCCGTCGAAGGAGGAGTACTTATTCTGGTTATTAACATATTCTCTGGGAGGCTTTTATCAGTGAAGCAATACGCAGAGATTGGATTTACTGTCCTTTATTGGAGATGATAAATATCGACTATTGAAAGTCGCCGGGAGAAGAAATAGGTGGTGGCGAGTAATAAATGGGCACTTGACGCCGGAAACAGGTGGCATTATCGGGTAATTCATGGGCAATAAAATGAATAAATTGGTGCTCGAAAACAAATCCAGCTTTAGAAGAGGATGACCGGTGAGCTTGTTTTCGTAGATAAAAAACGACGAAGAAGATGGGTATTAGAGTAATTTACTATTAAACATATTATATTAATTATTTTAAAACTTAATCATTTCCCTTTTTAGACATTAGGTGAAAATTACACCCTCTTTATAAATTATGAAAGTTCCACTTCCCCTAATGCATATTTTCCCTTTTTTATTTATTCAGAAGCACTGAATTTTCTTCAAATGAGTCATTTGAAGGTGTTATGGTTACTATGTAAGTTAAGATCCAAAATACTGATTTTCTTTTTCATTTTTATTACATTTATTACATACTGATCTAACACACTACACGCGTTATGTTGACAATAATTGGATGTTAATGTGTGACATAATTTATAAAGAAAATATTCATACATTGACATGAGATATTATACTAGTTTAATGTAATCGATAATATTTTTGTTTCGGTTTGGTTCTCTAATATATCAAGACGAGGGGTTAAAATGACACATATGTTGGCGCAATGTACTTTGTTTCATTTTAATCAATAAGAGAGTAGGTTTATTGTAAAAAGTTGGAACTTTAGGATATATTGGGTTGGGCAAAATTTTACAACACTTAAACTATCGAAGTCCAGTTTTGTAAAATCTTGTTTGGTTCACCAAGTTTCTCAAAGTCCAGACTTGCAAAATACTAGGTGTGTTTGGTTCACAAGATTTTTGAGAGTCTAGATTTTGTTTTGGAATTTTGAGAGTTTGGGTTTTTGTTTGGGATTTTGAGAGTCTGGTTTTGCAAAATCTTTGTTTGGTTGGGTTGGATTTTGTGAGTATGAAACAAAATTTTTGATTGGTTTTTAGGATTTTGCAAGTCTGGACTTTGGGAAACTTGGTGAACCAACCAAGATTTTACAAAACAAGATTTGGATAGTCCAAATTTTGCAAAATATTTGCCCAACCAAACACACCCTAAAAACCAATCAAAGATTTTGTTTCATACTCACAAAATTCAACTCAACCAAACAAGAATTTTGCAAAACCAGACTCTCAAACTCCCAAACAAAAACCCAAACTCTCAAAATTCAAAACAAAATTCAGACTCTCAAAATACTCAACAACCAAACACACCCTTAAACTGTGAAAACTCAATAGTGAAAATGTTAGATATTAGTCTTGGAAATGAAGGTCACTATATAGTGACAGGGTTTATATTCAAAAAAGTTTGGGACGAGGGTTTTTCTGCAATTTATGCAAATTACATTCAACATGCTTGAATTTCACATTTGAATGCTTGTTTTTTAGACCAAACAGGTTGTTTTTTAGAACATGCTTGCATTTCACACTTAACATGTTATTTTTTAGAGAATGTTTGCATTTCACAGTTAACAGGTTGTTTTTTAGAATTTATGTATTTTGAAGCAAAAAAAAAAGTTTTATAGAGCATTCTTGAATTTCACCCTTGAATGCTTGTTTTTTAGACCAAGCAAGTTGTTTTTTAGAACATGCTTGCAATTTCACACTTAACAGGTTGTTTTTTAGAGAATGCTTGCATTTCATAGTTAACAGGTTGTTTTTTAGAATTCATGTATTTTGAAACAAAAAAAAAAGTTTTATAAACCATGCTTGAATTTCACCCTTGAATGCTTGTTTTTTAGACCAAACAGGTTGTTTTATAGAAAATGCTTGTATTTCACACTTAACGGGTTGTTTTTCAGAATAAAATGCTTGTTTTTTAGACTGTGTGGATATGTTTGCTAACGTCTATTTTTAGACTAAAATGATTGTTTTTTAGACTGTGAATAGTGTATTTTTGTCAAAATTACAAATAAGGACCTCATTCCTTTCATATTTTAATATAGTATTTCGTCACTATATAGTGACCGTCACTATATAGTGACCGTCACTTAAGAGAACAACTCAAATGTTAGTAGTCTTGACTTGATCATTAAAAAAAAAAAAATTATCATCGTAGACCTCAATGGTCAAACTAGCTAGCGCTATGAAAAAAATCCTGAAATGACTGGTTCTAAAATACGGTTAATGAAATGAAGAAGCCCCAATTCTACAGCAGCTAAAAACAGTCAGAAAATGCGGTGTCCGTACTGCTCGTCGGCGCAGGGGCGGTGCGCCACCACCACGAGCGGGCGGAGCATAACAGAGTGCAGCTCCTGCGGCCGCGTAGTGGAGGAACGCCAATCCCAATCCCACCACCTCTTCCACACCCGCGCCCATGATCAACCCCTCTGCCTCGTCACCTCCGACCTACCCTCCCTCCCGATTCCGGCCACTCCTTCCCCCACCTCCGACGAGTCTGAGGACCCCTTCGAGCCCACCGGCTTCATCACCGCCTTCTCCACCTGGTCCCTCGAGCCCTACCCGGTGTTCGCCCAGTCGTCGGTCTCCTTCGCCGGCCATCTGGCCGAGCTGGAGAGGGTCCTCGAAGCCACGAATTCCTCGGCATCGCTGGGGACGAATGCGAATGCGAATTCGAATTCTTCGGGCCCGTCAGTTGTTGTGGATAATCTGAGGGCTTATTTGCAGATTATTGACGTGGCTTCGATTCTAGGGCTGGATTCTGATATATCCGATCACGCGTTTCAGCTCTTCCGAGATTGTTCTACCGCGACCTGTTTGAGGAATCGGAGCGTGGAGGCGCTTGCTACTGCTGCGCTTGTACAGGCCATTAGGGAAGCCCAAGAACCCAGAACCCTTCAGGTATATTATCCACTCTTATCTTGTGCAATAATGTCAGTCTTTTAAGTGCTTTAGTTACTGAAGTTGCCTTGAATGCATTAGGTTTTCTTTGATTTAAGATGACTGTGAATAGGCTTGCTTTGATGATTATTTCTTGAGTATTGTTTTGTTTAAACAAGTGTGTTTTAGTTGGTCGATGGATCATTAGAAATCACGTTGCCGCGTGATGGCAAGATTTCTATCATATTAAGTTGCTCGACTGTAAGGGGTGATCACTATTAAAGCCATATTAAAGTTTATTAGCACCATTCTCCTGCTATCAGGTCTGATAACTCTTTTTTTCCTTTGCATGGATGAATTAACCCTCACATAGGAGATGGAAATACTGTAATGCATGTGTGGATTTAGCGGAACTAATATATTTTCATTTGTATGCATAAAAGACATGGCTGTATTTTGCATTAATGAGTCCCGTGTTACTAGTCATGCTTGCGGCTAGAGACTACTATTAGGTTATTATCTCCTTGGCCTAGTGCTTGGGCGAGAGGAGTAAATGTTAATTTTCAGATTATTGTCAACCCTCACTTCGGAGTGTAGTGTTAGATCTTTATAGCATGATTAATATATTTCATTTGTTATTTGTATGCATATATAACATGGTTATATTTTGCATTTAGATTAGTCCCATGTTACTCGTCATGCTAGCGATTATAGAGTAAGGACTGATCTCCTTTTTTTGAAATAAAGGGACTGATCTCCTTGGTCTACTAGAGGAGTAAATATTCGAACGGCTGTCTTTCGTATTTCCATTTTCCTGTCAATTTCTTTTCCTTAGAATGGCTGCTTTCTGAAAGAGGTTGCTATTATAAACCTAGCATTTATTACAGCATCCATGTGGATTTTGGTGTTTCTCGAGCTATCTTTTAATTTCACCACTTGTTACTATCTTGTATCATACAGGAAATATCCATTGCAGCAATTTTGCCCCAGAAGGAGATCGGAAAGTATATTAAGATATTAGGAGAAGCTCTGCAGTTAAGTCAGCCTATTAATAGCAATTCCATATCAGTTCACATGCCAAGGTTTTGTACGCTTCTTCAACTCAACAAATCGGCTCAGGTAACTGCTCGGTTCTTTGTCATTGTTCATCTTTAGAGATTAGATAGAAAGGTTTTGATATAGTCGCTTTTCATTCATATTCATCTCGGTCCCTAATTTCAAATGCACCATCACTGGGAATTTTGTCTGTTGAAAGTGTACTATATGCAAAACAAAGAAAACATCTTTGACCGTAGTATATGACATTCTTTTTCAGGAGCTGGCTACCCATATCGGGGAGGTAGTTATCAACAAATGCTTCTGCACTCGCAGAAATCCAATCAGCATATCTGCAGCTGCCATATACTTGGCCTGCCAACTGGAGGACAAACGGAAGACTCAGGCTGAAATCTGTAAGGTAACTGGACTCACTGAGGTGACCCTCCGTAAGGTCTACAAGGAGCTCTTAGAAAATTGGGATGATCTGCTTCCATCAAATTACAGTCCTGTTGTCCCACCAGAGAAAGCCTTCCCAACGGCATCCATATCCTCGGGTCGCTCTTCAGCATCCAGAGTTGATCTGTTTGACGCAGCTTCATCAGACAGAGATAAGGAAGATACTGACAGCAAAGATAATCTGCATAAGTGCCAGAAACTCCCCATTCCCAGGTCTCCATATGTCTGGAAAACCTCTGTTGGAAATGGTGGTGATAACATTCCAGGATTAACTCAGGAGATGGATCCAAAGAGAGGAGATATATCCATTGCTGGTTCTGAATCTTCTGACAAGTCTCAGTATTCAACTCTTGCCTTGGGCTCAAGTTCTCGCTCTTGGCCATTACATTCTTCGGGGATTTCTCCACTGAATCCAGGTAATGCACCCTCGAGTATTTTAAATTAGGAATCGCTTCACAGTGAAGATGAAAATGGCGTATCAGTGTATCAATTATCACGTGCGAGCACGTGTGTGTAATTGTGTATTATGCTCCCCGGTTGTTTGCAAATGTGATGTTGGACCTCAAGAGTAAACTTAGTAGAAGAAAGACCAGTGTAGTGTCTTTTGACTTGTAATCTTTAAAGGTGCCGGATAATCTTTCAACACATTTCATCACAAGTGGAGTATTTTTCTTGACTTTCTGAGTCTCTCATCGTTTTTACTTTGAAAATTTAGGAATTTTGTGTTTGGAAATAGAAACATGGCAAGCTGTGAATTACTCCATGCAATGCTTCTGAGCTCTATTTCGCATTTTTCTTTGGTGCCAGGCAGGCGAACCCCTTCAAAGCGTACAAGGGTTACACTTCTGTACTACTAAATCCTAATTAAAGTTTAAATCCTAATCAAGGGAAGGTCTGCCTGACTCGTTAAGAATATACAAACCTCGTAACGGAAAATTATCATAAACATTAGGACATTGAGAAAATACTATAATTTATTGAAAATATGTCACTTATGGAAGGATTTTTATTGATTTAATGAGAAACAACATTCAATAGTGAATAACATTCAACAGTGAATAACATTCAACACTTGAACTGGATCAACTATATCTGCAGATGTTATAATGAAAATATTTGAAAATGAAAAAGTTGAGGGAAGAAATTGCAATTTCATTTTCAACTTTTAGGTTTAGATTTGAGTGTGACCCAAAATGGATGGGGTCGAGTGAATAGCATGTTTGGATTCTCTTCTAAGAGTACAACAAAATTGATTATTTAAATACTCAAATTAGACCACAGTGAATGAGATATCGATGCTCAGAGTTGGTTAGTTGAATTTGGAAAAATTTATGAATCTAAATTCGTCTATTTTAAAGTTTGGAAAGTCTAAAAGGTTTCCAATTAAGTTTGGATTTTTTTAAAGATTTTCTGAAAAGAGCTCACTTTCAAAAGTGCTCTTTATGATCATGAATGTCTCATATATGTATATAAAATGACCAGCAATGGTGGGAAATTATATTAGACTTCCCGGACCTATTAGTCTTAAATGGCAAGAATACAAGATGAGTTCAAAAGACCAGTTTGAAATGATACAAAAGCCATAGGCTTGTACCACTATACAAAAGAATATAGGTGGATACTCAATGCAAAAAATCTCTAAACTATGTCAAAATATATTTCAAACCTATCAGATAATTACTAAGTAAAACTCAATGTGGCCTAAAATATACATTGGCATAAATAGAGATGAACAAAAGAATAACTATTGGAGCAATAACATATGTCAGCATTTGGCAGCTTTAAATAGGATATGTGAGAAGTGAAGTTTCTGGCTGGATCAGGTCCTAATAGAGAGGAGCTGAGCTTGATCTAGGATACAGAGTGCCCTAGCTTCAGATGGTAATAATTCTCTAGTAAAGACTGAAATGATTTTGTGATATAGTGAGTACTTGGCCAGATAATCTGAAACTACATTCCCTTGTCTGAGAACATGTAGCATAGGGACGGTGATGGCTAGTTTAGCCTCATCACACAGCTGGAAGAGTTTCCAATTAGCTGTTATGGGATTCAGTATCATAGATATCACATTAAAGGAGTCAGACTCAATGATAAAATAGTGTACTCCATAGACTAAACCAAAATGGTATCCAGCTAAGATGGCTTTAATTTCAGACTCAAGCGGAGAAGCTACAGTGGAGTAGATTGTTCTTGCTACCAGTGGATTACCAGAAGAATCCCTAATAATAATTCCCAAGCCACAGCCAAAAGTAGACCATGCAGCATCTACATTCACCTTGAAACCATATTTAGGTTTCTGCCAAGTGATAGTTCTAAGTTTAGGTCTAGGGGGTCTGGTGGTGATAGGGATGAAAACAGCCTTGGATATTTGCTTGTCAAAATCCTGAGAGATGGCAATAGGATGAGCCGCCAGAGTAAAAAGCATGATGCTCTTAACCTCCTTGATAATTTGTACTTTGTTTGGTTTCACTTCTTCAAACATAAGCTTGTTTGTAGCTTTCCAAATACACCAGCAGATAGTGCAGCAGAACATTTTAATGAGCTTAGACTGGAAACTGGAAAGGCCAGTATGAGTGAGGTAGAATGACAATATATCCCAAATAGAGGGGAATGGTCTGTCAAGGATACTAATAGAGGCCAGCTACTTCCAAATATATAGTGTGAGGTTGCATTCATTGAAAGTATGATCAATAGAGTCTGAACATTGTCATAGAGGGCATTTTGATGCTAATTGAAACCCATAGTGGTTGAGCACCTCATCAAAAGGCAGCAGGGAGTTGAACAGCCTCCAGATAAAGAAACATATCTTATTTGGAATTTTTAACTTCCACGGGGTGGATAATGTTGACGATTCTCTCCTGTGAGCTTGTAGACTCTGATAGGCAGTTTTAAAAGAGAAATGACCAGTGAGAGATGGTTTCTAAATGAGTCTGTCCTCTCTATGAGGATGTAGTCTTGCAGAATCAAGAAAGGCTGTAAGAGAGGTAGAAAGAGAACCCCTCAAAGATTGTAAATATAGATCCTTGTCTGATATAAACTGAGCCACAATACATGTGTGAGGAATTTCTGTCAGATATTGAAGAAATAGATCAATAATAGGGCCATGTCTTGTCCTGTTTGAAGACCAGAAATTACATGCACCTCTACCATGAATGACAAGTGAGTGGTGTTCAACAATACATTTAATTTGGAAGAGGATATGGCAGTGGTTGGGAGAGAGTGGAGGTGTTGTGTCCATATAGATTGTCCATGTTGAAACTTCCACCAAAGTTTGTTTAAGTGAACAGGCTTGCACTATGTAGGGCATTGAACTGAAAACCAAGGTCATTCTGTGCTACATGGTAGCATAGTTTTGGCCATTTTCTCCATCTCTTTTTTGTTTTAACAGTTGTAGCACCCCAAAGGAAGGAAGCAAAAAGTTTTTTCAGTGTTTCAATAATATGGACTGTGGGGGTCATCACAGTAAAGGTGTGCTGTGGCATGGCATATAGCACTGATTAGATCAAACAATTTTGCCACCAGTGGATAGCCATTTATATTGCTAGAAGCTCAACTTTTTCAGTATTTGTTCTAGTAGGGGGTTAAAATAGCAGTTAAGTACTTTCCCTTCATATATGGGACAACCTAAATATATGAAAGGAAAGGATCCCTCCTTCATGCATAGAAATTGTTTAACTTGATTGATCTTAGCAAGGGTAGCATGTTTACTAATGAAGAAGTCACTTTTATCATAATTGATTTTCTGACCAGAGACTTCTTCAAAAGTAGCTAGAAATGCTTTCAGATTGATCAGAGTGGACTTGTTTACAGAAATGAAAAGTGATGTATCATCAACATATGATAAATGAGAAATAGGTCTAGTATTCCTTGGAAGATTAAATTGTAATGTTCCATTGTTGAAGATAAAAGCAAGAATTCTTGAAAAAGATTCAGTGAAGATATTAAACAGAAAAAGAGAAAGAGAAAGAGGATCTCCCTGTTTAATACCTCTTGTAGGTTGAAAAAATCCAACAGGTTTGCCATTGATTAGCACAGAGAACCAAGCCCGTTTGAGATTATTCAAAATAAAGTTTACCTTATTAGTATGACAACCAAATATGAGTATAATTTTTTCCAAAAAAGACCAGCTTACTCTGTCAAAAGCCTTCCTCAAATCCAATTTAATTATATAGTTTGGATCTCTGACTTTTCTATTTACATGTCTCACCATTTCTTTAAGGTTGAGCGCATTATCTACAATGTCTCTACCTTTTAGAAAGGCTGTTTGGTGAGGTGAAATAATTTCAGTCATTAAAGGTTCCATTCTTTGCATTATTAACTTTGAACAAATCTTATTGATAACATTAGACAGACTAATAGGTCTGAAGTCATCAGAAGAGAGAGGTGTGTCTTTCTTTGGTATTATTGTGATCCAAGTGGCAGCAATGCCTCTAGGAATATTGACACCTCTGATTAGGGCTGGTAATTTGGAACACGACACGAAAACCCGACCTGAACCGAACACGAATTTAGTGGGTTTGGGTTGACATAAAACACGTCATGGGTCTATATTGGGTTAGACACGAGTGACCCGAAAATAAATGGGTTAGGTTCAGATCAAACCCATGGGTTAAATGGGTAACCTGTTGGACCCATATACCTAAGGTGTAATTATGCAAATGATTGAAATTGTCTTTATAAATGCAAATAAATCCTCTAGTGTCAAAATCATGTAGATTATCCTACTAATTTATGATGAAATTGAGAGTTGATTTTTAATTCTTGATTTAGTTTCCATATGACATGATCATTTGAGCAGCATAAATTTTAAAATTTAGTCTAATATTCAGTCCCATTATTAATAAATGGGTTTCGCAGGTTGGGTTTGGGTAACCCGAATTTTTACTAGGTCGGGTTTGGGTCAAGGTTTTGTGACCTGAAATATTATTGGGTTGGGTTTGAGTTTAGTATTTCCAACCCGCCAACCCGCCTACACGAACCCGCCAACCCGACCCGATTGCCAGCCCCACCTCTGATATATTCATTGACTGCCTCAACCAGATCGAAGAAATGGTATCCCGGGATTTAATGTAGAAATAAGATGAGTAGCCATCAGGCCCTGGTGTGCTACTCTTATTCATGGAGAATACCACAGACCTGAGCTCATCTTTTGTAATTGGCAATTTCTCATTTTGTGCATTGGAAATTAAAGCTGGAATCTGTGAAAGGAAATGGGAACAAAATTTCTCATCTTCAACAGTTTGCTCATTGGTTAGTAGGGCAGTATAATATTGATCTGCCTCCAGTTCAATTCAGTTTGATCCTCAAATCAAATCCCAGAAATGTTCCTTATTTTAAAAATACTTAGCTTAGCTCTCTGCTGTTTAACAGAGTTATGGAAGAATTTGGAGCTTAAGTCTCATTCTTTCATCTAGTTTAGCTTAACTTTGTATTTCCACTTAATTCAAATACTTATATGAATATGTATATGAGTAGGCATTATGAAGAACATCAATTATCCGAAGTTGTACTTATCCCGAACTTAATGCATGAATGTAACAGTAAAACTATTCAAACATCGCCACATACGCACTCATAAAAATTCGGTAATTTTTACAGAAACTAAAAATATCAGTCAGACATAGTAAAAAAGTCAACATAATATCATTCAGAGTATTTTACATTATTGTCTTTTCTCACCCCCTACATATACTGTGTTGTTTGGATTCTTGAATCGTATCGAGCTTGACCAAAGTTGTATAAACTACTAATGCACACAACCTGTAATTTTCCTCTACACAGCCACATTATCGCATTATATGGATTGTGTGTGCATATATTGCTTATTAATAATCACCGGCATATGACAGGTTAGCAAGCAAAGCCCAACTGCATCCCTCATAGCTAATTCTAAACTCATCATTTGGGATGAAGCTTCCATGGCAAAGAGAGAAACAATCGAAGCTTTTGAAGCCTTGCTAAGAGATTTGATGGACAATGAAGAGCCATTTGGCGGTAAAAGTGTTGTCTTTGGTGGTGATTTTGGACAAACATTGCCTGTAATAAGAAAGGGTACTCGGGATAATCAAGTAACCGCAAGCATTGTTAATTCAAGCCCGTGGAAGTCAATGAAAGTGTTAAGACTCACAGAGAATATGCGTGCACTACTAGATCCTACATTCTCAGAGTATTTGCTCAGGATTGGAGAAGGACTAGAGCCAAGTGACAACTTTGGTAACGTAGTTTTGCCAGAAGAAATAGTTATTCCATATACCAATATTGAATCATCTCTTGAAAGGTCAGTCTTTGTTTGTGATTGCTCTTTTTACCCTTTTTATAACATTTTTATGTGTTATACAATTCAAATTATGTATGATGACTTTAGCTAACGGATGCAGTTGGATTCTGAAAAGAAAAAAAAATTATATGGATGCTAGAAATATACCTATGATAATCATGTGGCATGTTTACTGTCTTTTAACTTGTAACTCATTAGTTGAGATATGAATCTAAATTCAAAAATAACTATAAAATGCTACATTTGCCTATAGTAGTGGTCAAAATTATGTTTGGTGCACTTTATTGAGAACACCTATATATAAGCTACTTTTATAATGAGAATGAGGCTATTTAACATGAATTTTTGTTCTTTTCTTTCCGTCTCTTGCAGATTGATCACAAGTGTATTCCCGGATTTGAATGAGTACACATATAATGCACAAGAGATGATACATAGGTGCATTCTTTGTCCCAAAAATAACTTTGTTGATGACATCAATCAAATCATGATAAGCAGGTTTCCGGGAGAGACTTTTGAGTAACAAGCAATGATGCGACTGTTGATCAGTGACATCAGGGTGACTATGAGGATTTTCTTAACTCCATGAATCCCAAGAATCTTCCACCATATAAACTCCAGTTGAAGAACAACTGTCCAATCATTCTTCTAAGTAATTTAAATCCAGCTGATGGTTTATGCAATGGAACACGTCTGATTTGCAAGAAGCTTACTCCCTTTGCCATGTTTGCAGAAATTGCAACAGGACAGCACATAGGAAAACAAGTGTTCATACCGAAGATACCACTTCAGAGCTCAAGTAGTGACATAAACGGGATACCTTTTATCCGCACTCAATTTCAAGTCAGGTTGTGCTTTGCAATGACAATAAATAAGGCCGAAGGACAAACACTGGATTTTGTTGGAAATTACTTGAAGGAACCTGTATTTTCGCACGGACATATGTTGCATTGTCGAGAGCAAGAACAAGCAGTGTGTAAAAATTCTCATCATGCCACCAACTTTGGGAGAAACAAAATCTGATTGTAAGACTATCAATGTAGTATTCAGTGAGATTTTCACTTTAGTCTCCGAATGTGATTAGTAGCACATATACTTATTTTATATATTTGATGACAAGTACTTATTATTATTATAATATTCATAATTTCTTTATCACAAAAAAGGGTGTTCAAGTATGTTTCAAATATATTTTATAATTCATGCTAAGGTCATATAATTTGGAACGTTACTTCTTCGAAAAGTTGGTTGCCGTGCAATGCACGGCGGACATGCAGAAATTGTTCATGATCAGTGTTAAGAGATATAGTCAATGAATCTTTCCAAAAAAAGCCAAATTTGACCATCATTGGAAGAAATACAGTTTGTAAAATGTAAGATGTTCATGTAATGTGCACATATTGATTTTTTATGCTTTGGTTCAATGATGCATAACAATTCAATATGATTATCAGACATCAAGTTTGAAAGTCTATCCAATGAAGTTTCCATACCTTGAATATTCCAAACCAAAATATTGATCTTATGGTTGTGACTAATCATAAAAACTTATTTTTATGCAAGTTTGATGGTGGCTTTGAAAAAGACATAGTCTTGTTAAACTGAGTGAAAAAATTCTCCAGTTTAGCTTTTGGTCCTGAAGCAATATTTGGGAGTTTTGATTGACTTACCTATTGTGTTGCTTGAGAAGTATGACTGCTATTATTGGATTATGAATCAGTGTAGGCAGTATCTTCCTCTTCAGTTTGTGTCAACAAAGGGGAAAACCTGTTCCTATTTCTGTCTTGGAAGATGAAGATCAAATTGTTAGTTTTAAATGAAGGAGGGGAGATGTTGAGAAAACCTGTAGGCACAGAGCAATCATCCTAACTATGGTGGAAAGTGATCTGAGGCCAATTCCATTCTGGTCAGTGAGGTAGCACAGGGCATCCCACTTTTTCCAAGATTGGACCATTTTCAGTGTCTCCAAAAGAAAACTGAAAATTTCCTTTCAATTTTCTTGATCACCTGCTTTGCAGGTGCCATCACAATCCATATATGTTGTGGTAGGGAGTATAGGCAAGATTGGATAAGAATTAGTTTGCCACCAGTTGAGAGACAAGTATTCTTCCAATTTTGAAGTCTTCTACAAATCATTTCCAACAGTGGCTGAAAATGAGAGTTCAAAAGTCCTGCTTGTATAGATTTGCACTCCTAAATATTTGAAGGGCAGTGTACCAAACCTCATACCTAGAGTGTTTAGAATCTGTCTATGCTTAATATATGAAGCATATTTACTGACAAGATACTCACTTTTCTCAAAAAAAAATTTTTGCCCAGGTGATTCCTCAAAATTAACTAAAAATGTTTTCATGATAATTAGGTTCATCTTTGAAGCTTGCAGAAAGATAATTGTATCATCTGCATAGCTTAAATGAGAGATTGGGATAGTATTCCTAGACAGATTATAGTATTGCAAATTTCCTTTGTCAAAAAACAAAAGAAAGACTTCTTGTAAAGGCTTCTGAGAACAGATTAAACAAAAAAAAAGATAGAGGGTCTCTCTGTTTAATCCCTCTTGTTGTTGGGAAAAAACCAACATGCCTGCCATTTACAAGTACTGAGCGCTAGGCTAAAGATAATTTTTTTATGACCGTATGCACAAATCTGCCATGAAATCCAAAATGTAGGAGTACACTGTTCAAAAAGCCCAATTGAACCTATCAAATGCCTTTATAAGATCAAGTTTAATAATGCAATTAGGTTCAGGGGCTTTTCTGTTCAAGAATCTGATAATTTCTTTCAGATAGATCACATTATCTGCAATGTCCCTATTCCGTAAGAAAGCAGACTGGTTGGGAGAAATTAATTTAGGCATTAAAGGTTTCATTCTTTCCATTAAAAGTTTAGAAAAAAAAGACTGATTGGTCTATAGTCATTAAAGCTGATAGGAATATCCTTCTTTGGAATGACTATAATCCAAGTGCTGGATATACCCTTTGGTATATCAGTGCTGGATATAAACTCATTTGATGCCTCAAGTAAATCATGGCAGATTATGTCGCAAACTTTAATAAAAATTGAGCAGCATACCCATCAGGGCTTGGAATGCTCTTTTTATTAAGCTGAGTAACCACCCATTTAAGTTCTTCTAAGGTAATAGGCTTTAAGAGCTCCTCATTTTCTTTCTCTGTAACAAGTTTGGGAATATGAGAAAGGAAATGGGAGTAGAAGAGTCCCTGATCAGGATGAGGGATGTCAGTTAATAGATTCATATAATAAGAGATAACTTCATTTTCCATATCAAAATTATTATCAAGCCAGCGACCATCAAAACTTTTAATTTTAGTGATATAATACCTCTTTTTCCATAACTGTTTTATGAAAAAATTTGGTATTCCTGTCACCCTTTCTAAACCATTTGACCTTAGCCTTATGTTTTCAGAAGGGGTTTTGCTCTTTTAGTGCCTTAACTAAAACAACTTTCGCCTTTTTTTAGCTTTATCATTTCCTTAGTAGAACTGTTTAGATCAAAAGAAATCTCCTGGATTCTTAGGTTTTCCTCTGCCTTATTTACATTGTCATTAATATTACCAAACACCTCTTTATTCCAGATCTTTAAAGCTTTTTTGAGGCTGTTTAGTTTTAATAACAATTTAAGTATGCCAGAACCATAAGAAGGGGCGCCCTAGTAAAGCCTGATTACATCTAGAAAACCTTCTCTTTTAAACTAGGTATTCATAAACCTGAATGGTTCGGAAACAGAGGGGGTATCGTTGGCCATGATGAGTAACAAGGGACAGTGACCAGAGGGTTGCTTGTTCAGGATTTGGATGGAGGATTAGAGGAATTTAGCTAACCATGACATTGAACATAGCCCCCTTTCAAACCTTTCTACTGTAAGTCTATCACTTTTATTCTTTAGCCTACCATTTGTCCATGTAAAAGTGTTACCCACAGTATGAATGTTTTGCAATTCCATATCATCAATAAAGGAACTAAAATCATTTATACTACGAATGTTGGGGCTAGAGGGACCTTTATATTCAGTGATAGAGGCTATAGCATTAAAGTCTCTTATGTATAATGCCTCTTGTAGATTTAGTGAGGAAAGATCTTTCCATAACCCTTCTCTTTCTTTTCTAGTTCTTAAACCATATACAAACACAACCTCAGTAGAGGTGTTAAGTAAAAATGACTTTTGAGCTAGCTTGACAGAAAGAAACTGGTTATGATCAACCTGAGGAGTGATGTCTATGTTGGAGTTCTACATTAACCATATGTTACAGTTAGCAGCAGGCAGGCAGTGCATATAATGTAGTCTAATCCCATATGCATCACATTGGAAATTATCATGCTTTGGTTCCATCAGACAGATGAGATCATATTTATGTGTAGTAACCAGTCTAGAAAGTCTAATCATAGAAGATTCTATGCCTCTAACATTTTGTATCAACATTTTATGATTTGTTGCACTACACATATTTACGGGGTTTAAGGCTCTTTGATGCAGTTCTTGTAATAATTTTGTTGATTAGAGTGATGTAAGTAGAGACCTTACTCTGATCAATAGAATTTACTAGAACTGGGGTATGTGTGATGGAATTAGAATTTACCTGGATGAGAGGATCACACGAGATATTAGCTTCACCTAGCTCTGCATCATTATTTGGTTGTGAGCTAGTGTCAGCTGGTTCCTCATTTTCCTCTTCTTCTTCAATTAATGGAAACAATCTTTTACCTGTCCTTGGTTGTGAAGAAAAAATAACCTTGTTAGCATTAAAAGGGTTATCTGGAGAGACTGCCATTTTACCTGGATGGATGAATATGTCATGTGCTGCATAGTTTGCTGGTTTCTTAGGGATGGACCATTTTGAATCTTTGGGTGTAATCTTCTGAGCTGTGCTAGGACCTGCTAAAGAAAGTTGAGTTGGTGGTATACTAACATCAGGCTGGGTGGCTAAGAGCTCCAGATCAATCAACTCAGTCTCATTTGCATTCACCGGGCTGCTCATCTGGTTTTCTTCACTCTAGACAAGGGTGGTGTGAGTATCATTATTGGTAATATTTCCTGAATCAGAGGATTGGAGAGACTGGTTGGTCTTAGTGATATATACCAGTTTCTGTGCTTGAAATGTGACCATTTTGTCTTTGGTAGAAACCCCTGAAGAACTAGCCACATTTGTAATGTGTTGTCTCTGTGGTTGAGGAGGTTGTTTGGTGGTAGGAGAAGGTTTAAGAGGTTGAGGTTTGGCAATGATAGGTTTAAGTTCAGCATGGAGCACTCTGCATTCATGCATTTCATGCCCCACTCTCTTACAGTGCACATAATAGTAGGGAATATGGTGATATTCTACTGGGAAATCAGCTACCCCCAGCTAAATATTTGGTCAGTGTGACAGAGTTATGCAGTTTATCCCTCAAGTTAACTTCAATGCACATTTTAACAGCAGAAGGTCTAGTTAACATGGAAGTGGCTGCATCTAGCTGGATAAATTTCCCAATACTATTGCCTATTTCTTCAAGCATAACAGTGTTGTAACAAAATAGAGTGACATTATGCAATGTAATCCAAACTGGAATAATAGGGGTTTCTGTGTTGGGAGAAAAATCAGGGGTCCATTTGAATACCTTCATAACAGCGCCCTTGAATGCCCATTGAGCTTTCATCCGCTGATAATCCTCTGTATCTTCAAATCTGATCAGGATGTGCTTATAATCGATGGAACCCAGTTCATATCTCCCATTGAACTCAACCAATTTGAACGTTTCATTCAGAAACTCCATGGATGGTTTCACTCTAGGAAAATTCCCGATCAATGCATTGCTATAATGCTCAGAGAGCTGTGCGACTTGCTCAAGGGTAATGATACATGCGATTTTGCCTTTATAGTTGGGCGTGGGCTTAATTGAGGGTGTGGAGGGGAGAGAGGAGAAGAGTGTAATGGATTTGGAGTTCAAGGCTTGGGCAAGACTCCGATTAGCGGTAGTTTCGCGGCTGTCTTGCGGCGGCGCCACCATGTAATTAGCTGTTTTATGGCCCTTATTGGCTGGAAACGGTAATAAGGTAAATAGTAAAGTTAGAGAGAATGAGGAGCATTTGTTTTAGAGTGGTGATACATGCAGGTCCATATTTACTAATGCAGGTCCAAAATATAATATTTTGGATGCACTAACACAATTCAGGGCCACATATTGTGTTTTTCAGACCTGCATTAGTAAACATGGATCTGCATGTATAAATGAAATGTTACTTAATTTTCATCAAAAAATTTTGAGTTGATTTTTCAAACTTAAACTCATATGTGTATCTTTATTTGTATGTGTTAATGAAAAATAATAATTATATATAATAAATCTAAAATTATGTTTATTTTTATCATTTTTGATTACTATGGAATGTACTTTTTTTTACCAATCAAAAGAAATTAGTCGACTTTATAAAGTTAAAATAAACTCATTTTGACAATTTATAGTAATAAACATGATTTTAGATTTTATTATTGGTATATATAGACTATGTACAATAAAGCCCAACTGAGTAAAACAGTCCAACAGAGTAAGATACATACAGTTAGACCCCAAATGAAGCCCAAATCAATATATGTTCTGATAAGCACAGACAGTTAACATTATTATTCTAGAAGGATAAAACCACGATACCACGATCCAACTAGTGGGGGGAATGATCCGTAACTGAAGGAGACAACGACGGAGACAACTGCACTGATCTACCATTATAAATATGGAGAGACCAGAGGAAGAGGAGGTAAGCACTCTAACCTAAGAAATATATACGTACGTTTAGAATCCCTATTGACTTGATCGTCAGAGTATTAATCCCCGGAAAATCTCCGGGGTTCTTTCTTGTAGGTATATTTGATATTCGAAGTCTGGATAGCGCCCATAGTCAAGGAGAAGGAGGTTCCACTTCAGTTGTCTCTGTCAGTTACGGATCACTCCCCCCCCACTAGTTAGATCGTGGTATTGTGGTTTTATCCTTCTAGAATAATGTTAACTGTCTGTGCTTATCAGAACATATATTGATTCCAGACTTCGTTTGGGCTCTAACTATATCTGTTGGACTATTTTACTCAGTTGAGCTTTATGTTATGACTGGGGGACTGAAAGGCAATTTGGAAGTTTGGGTCAAGGGCACTTGGATTGACCAGTCCTAGCTAGCAGAATTAGCTAAGAAAGGGATTTTGGCGGGAAAAGCTATGGACAGCTGGTTTGGCTTGATTTGGGGGAATTGCACTTATAAATAGTTGTTGCAAGGACAAGTGGAAGGCATCCCTTGGGTGGATAATTTTGGATGAATTGATAGTGAGTTTGTTAGTTTGTTAGCCAATTGCAACTACTAGAATAGCTGGATTCTTCCCAATTTGTACTGTTTTCACCCAAAATTGTATTGTACTCTTTCTGCAAATTCGATTAATTGAGCTCGTTCATCACAAGTGGTATCAGAGCAGTCAATCCACTGACCACCGATGTCTGATAATTGCCTTCCGGTGAAGGAATCGGAGCTCCGGTGGGAGCAAAAGATGGCGAGTGTTGATGCTCAGTGGGAGGCCAAACTTGCAGCAAAGGTAATTGAGTTGCACGCAGATTTGCAGCTGGAGTTGAGGTCGCATACTGATGATGTACGTCAACAACTCTCGGATTTCAATCACCGCCTGGAGCTATGAGATGCTGAATTGGCCGCTGAGCGAGATCGGGATCGGATTCAGTTTCAGGCGACTCAGCACTTACTTCAGCAACTGCTCATGAAGGAAAATAACCGCTCGCGTTCGCCTTCGACTCTCAGCCGTCCCTTGACTCCTCGCAGGCTGATCTCCCCGCCGATGAGAGGTAATTCCGGTCCTTCTGAACTCTGCAAAGATAATCATGAATATGTGTTTAGAAGAAATGCCATGCCTCAGAATAGTGCTGTTTTACATAATGTTAGGCCTCAGAATGTTCATGATGCTGGAGTTAATGTGCATGATAGACCTGTGAGGCACATAGCCAGGGATTGGGATCAGTTACCCCTAGATTTAACCAGGACTTTAGGAATTTTAGGCCTTATGATTATGAGGAGGACCTACAGCATGATAGAGGGGATACTAGAGTTTATATGGATGGAGAAGGATTGGATGACCGGAGAGTTAGACTTGGCAAGGGGGTGGAAGCTCAGCAAGCTAAAATGATGCTAGGGAGTGGCTTAGAAGCTGTAAGAGTAAGACTTTCTTCAATTTTTATAAAGTTCCTGAGCACCAGAAGATTAGTGTAGTGGAGATCTACATGACTGGTAGAGCTAGGATTTGGTACCAATTTACTAGTTTGGGGAAAAGAGTGGTCAGCTGGGAACAGTTTTGTGAATTACTTCTCCAAAGATTCACTCCCTTGACACTTAGGGATGAAATTGCTGAGTTTAATAAGCTTAAGCAAAGAACAATGGTGAGTGCTTATATTGAGGAGTTTGAAGAACTCATAATATTGATCTCTGATAAGATTTGCATCCAACTGAACAATATTTCATTTCTAGTTTCCTTAGTGGTCTGAAAGAAGAATTACAGCCAGCTGTGAGAATGTTGTGCCCTGAGTCACTGCCAAAATCTATGGAGCTTGCTATGTGGCAGGAGAGGAAGATTGAAGTAGCTCGTAAGAAGAAAGGGTTGGGATATAGCTACCATCAACCTCCACAGTTCAAGCTCCCTCAAGCTAAGCAAGGCTTTGATAAGTTGTTGTGGAAAAATGACAATAAGGAGGCTGGCAGCAAGAGTGGTAATTACACTAAAATATCACCACAACTGTTACAGTATAGAAGAGAAAATGGTCTTTGCTTCAAGTGTGGTGACAAATTCAGTGCTGGCCATACTTGTAGAATGAAACAGGTGAATATGATCAATTCTGAGAGTGAAGAGGACCCTGGTTCAATTTTAGTGCTTGAGGCTGATGATGAGTTAGCTGAGATCCTCAAGGACTTGGGGGAGGAAGATCAGATTCAACTAAATTCTGTGGGAAAAGACAATACTGAATGGGATGTCAAAAGTACTATGGGTTTCCATGGTTACTTATATGGTCATTTGGTAAGTATACTCCTGGATACTAGAGCTTCTGCAAGCTTCATAGATCCTGCTATAATTGAGAGAGTTGGCTTGGGAACTATGAATACTAAGCCTTATGTGGTAAAGATAGCAAATGGAGAGCTGGTTAATGGTTCTACACTTTGTCCAAGAGTGGTTTGGAGGTTACATCACCACACCTTTGTTTTTGACCTTAAAGTAATACCTCTAGGAGGCACTGACATCATTTGTGGAGTGGACTGGTTGTATTTGTTTGATCTAGTGATCTTTGACCGGAAGAAGTGAATGGTGCATATTTTCCATGATGACCTGTTTTGGGCTTTGAAAGGAAGCACTTCTTGTTTTAGATATAAGATCAGGGAGTCTATGCTCAATACTCAGATAGTAGGTAAAAGAAAGGCTCATCTAATGGAAATGATGGAGGACTAGCGCAATACTGAAGACAAGTTGGGAGACAGGAAGGAAGATCAGTTGGATGTGAAGGCAGAATTGATGCAGATTTAGAAAGAGGCTCCTCAGAAGAAGAAAATGACACTGACATCTAAGATAGCAGCTATCCAAACCTCTACTTCCATGAAACATGTTAGTCATACCTTTATAGATATTTTTCCATTCCCACTCAATTACCTCCTGAGAGAGGAATAGACCATAAAATCATTCTGAAAACAGACTCTCATCCATTTAAGATTAAACCTAACAGGTATCCCCATAGCCACAAGAATGAAATAGAGGATCAAGTGGAAGAGATGCTGAAGAATAAAGTTATCAGACCAAGCAATAGTCCGTTTGCTTCTCCTGTTATTTTAGTCAAAAAGAAAGACTCAACTTGGAGATTGTACATTGATTACCGAAGACTGAATGATGTAATTGTAAAAGACAAATTTCCAATTCTTGTTATAGATGAATTGCATGATGAATTACATGGTGCAACTTATTTTACTAAATTGGATTTGAGAAGTGGATATCATCAAGTTAGGGTTAGAGAAGAAGATATCCCTAAAACTGCATTTCAGACACATAAAGGGCATTATGAGTTTCTAGTGATGTCTTTTAGCCTTACTAATGCTCCAGCTACGCACCTTCCAGGCCCTTATGAATGTGATTTTTAGCCAACACTTAAGGAAATTTGTCCTAGTGTTCTTTGATGATATTTTAGTGTACAACAAAACTGAGTCTGAGCATCTGCAACATGTGAAACCGGTGCTGGAAATATTAAGGAAAAATCAATTATTTGCCAAGCTTTCTAAGTGTTCTTTTGCCACTAACACTGTGGATTACCTTGGCCATGTAATATCAAAGGAATGAGTAGTAGTGGATACACCTAAAATTTACTGTATTCAGAAATGGCAAACTCCTAGAAATGTAAAGGAGCTCAGGGGATTCCTTGGTTTGAGTGGCTACTATAGAAGATTCATCAAAGATTATGGAGTAATTTGCAAACCTCTACATAATCTGTTGAGGAAAAATGGTTTTAAATGGGACCAAGAGGCTACTAGGGCATTTGAACAACTGAAAATGATCATGACCACTACACCAGTACTTAAAATGCATGAGTTTGACAAGGTGTTCATCATTGAGACTGATGCCTCTGATCTTGGAATGGGAGTTGATGCAAGACCAAAGACCTATTGCTTATTTAAGTAAAGCTTTTTGCCCAAAGAATAGGAGCTTATCAACTGAAAGAACTTCTGGCATTAGTGCTTGCTGTTGACAGATGGAAGCATTACTTGATTGGTAATCATTTCATCATCAGGACTGATCATCAGAGTTTAAAGTATCTCATAGAGCAAAATTTGACAAATGTCTTGCAACATAAGTTGATTACAAAGTTGTTGGGGCTAAGTTTTGTTATACAGTATAAATCTGGCAAAAGCAATGCTGCTGCTGATGCACTTTCCAGACAGGTACAATTGGAGGGAACTCCTGAAGCTAAGGACACTACTATGACTACCAGTGCTGAAATGGTTATGAAGGACGGAGTGCAACAGGAGGATGGTATGACAACAGAAGGAGAGTATGGTAGGACAACATAAGTAGAGTACTGTGCCAAAGTGACCACCAGTGCCTTTATAGTTCCAGTTTGGATGACTCAGGTGGAGGAAAGTTATGAAAGTGATCCTTTTTGCCAGGGAAAAAAAATCAATTGTTTGATATTATCTCCAGATCTCAATAACAAAGGTATGAATGATTCAGAATTTAGTTATCAGCAAGGACTCCTCGGAAAAAGAACAAAACTAGTGGTAGGGAAGAGGGGCATTGCCAGATCCATGATTTTGAATGCAATGCATGCTTCTGCCATAGGAGGGCATTCAGGCCAAGCTGCTACCTATAAAAGAAGGACTTCTTTAATCTTTTGGACTCGGATGAAAGAGCATATAATAGAAATGATCAGAAATTGTGAAGTTTGCCAAAGGAACAAGGTGGAGCATTATGCTAATCTAGGACATCTATAACCTCATCCTATTCCATCTGCAGCTTGGAAGCAAGTGTCAATGGACTTCATTGAGAGGCTACCTAATTCACAGGGGTTTGACACTGTGTTAGTGGTCATTGACAGATTGACCAAGAATGGACATTTTATGGCACTCACACACCCTTTCAATGCTGTGCAGATAGCCAAAAAATTTATGAATGAGATATGTAAGTTGCATGGTCTTCCTGATACCATTACTTCTGACATGGATAAAATTTTCACCAGTAACTTTTTGAGGGAGTCAATGTCTTTGCTGAATGTCCAACTACAATTCAGTGCAACCTATCACCACCAAACTGATGGCCAAATTGAGAGATTGAACCAAGTGTTGGAGCAATATCTCAGATGTTTCTGTGGGGACAAGCCTGACAACTGGCGTGAATGGTTGGGATCAGCTGGATTTTTATATAATACTACCTATCATTCTAGCATCAAAATGACTCCATTTGAAGCACTTTATGGAGTTAAACCTTCTCCAGTTCCTCTAGGTCTCATGACTGATACTCTGTTTCCAGCTACTCATGAGTTGTTACTGCAAAAAGAAAAAGTGAACCAATTACTTCAGAAGCATTTGAAGGTAGCACAAGACAGAATGACGTTCTATGCTTATCAAAAGAGGTCAAATAGATCATTGGAAGTAGGAGATTGGGCATACCTTAAACTTCAGAAGTACAGACAAACTTCTGTCAGCACTCAGGAAAATATGAAATTAGCTCCCAAATTTTATGGTCTATTTCTAGTGCAAAAGAGAATTGGTGCAGTGGTCTACAAACTCCAACTACCTGAGCAAAGTAGAGTGCATCCTGTTTTCCATATCTCCCTATTAAAGAAACACATTGGATCCCCTCCTGAAATTCCACTTGAAGACATTCCAGATTTACCTGTGCTTACTCCTCTTAGAGTGTTGCAGAGGAGGCTAATATAGAAGGTTGGAGTCCCTACATTGCAGTGACTTATTGAGTGGACAGATTCTTCCCCAGTTGATGCTTCCTGGGAGGATTATGAAGTGATCAAGCTCCAGTTTCCTAACTTCTAAGCTTAAGGACAAGCTTGCTATTAAGGGGAGGGTAGTGTTATGACTGGGGGACTAAAAGGCAATTTGGAAGTTTGGGTCAAGGATCAACACTTGGATTGACCAGTCCTAGCTAGCAGAATTAGCTAAGAAAGGGATTTTGGCGGGAAAAGCTATGGACAGCTGGTTTTGGCTTGATTTGGGGGAACTACACTTATAAATAGCTGTTGCAAGGACAAGTGGAAGGCATCCCTTGGATGGATCATTTTGGATGAATTGATAGTTAGTTTGTTAGCCAATTGCAACTACCAGAATAGCTGGATTCTTCCCAATTTGTACTGTTTTCCCTCAAAATTGCATGTACTCTTTCTGCAAATTCGATTAATTGAGCTGGATCATCACACTTTATTGCACATAGTCTATATAATTACCAATTATATTATATAATTATTATTTTTCTTTCGATATAATGTTGACTAATTTCTTTTTAATTGGTTCGAAAGAAGTATATTTTCATAAATGACGATAATAAGATTATAATAATAGGGTAATGTTATTTGCAGGTCGTATTTTACTTTTGCAGTCCGTATTATTTCCAGGAAAGATTAATACACCCTTGATCAAGTGACTAAAGTTTGAACAAGATAAATCAATAAGGACAATTTTGTCAATTTCAATCAAAATACAGACTCGGGAATTCCGTAAAAGAAAACCTGCAAATAAGAATTCCGTTATAATACTATCAAATAATCCCGCACATAATTTTTAAATTGACTAAATATCAAAAAATGGCCGTAACATTGGTTGAAATGTCAATTTTAGGACCCAACATTCAAAATGGTCAATGTTTGGTACCCAACATTCTGAAAATGTCAATTTTAGAAGCCAACATTCAAAATGGTCAATATTTGGTACCCAACATTCTGAAAATGTACAATTTTTGGACCTTCCTTAGATTCACCTATTAAATCTATCAATATCAAGGGCATTTTTATAATTTTCATAATAAATAAAAGATTAAAATTTATAAATCCGCCAAAATCACCCCATCTCATCTTCCCCCAAAATCCCAACACCATTTCGACTAACTCTCGTTGTAACTCTACCGCTAGCCATGTGGGCCGCATTACCGGAGCCTAGCAACAACACCATTTATTACCGATATCTTTATCATGTCCATCAAGACGATGATGAAACATTTGCCATAAATTCAAATCTATGAATTCAAATCTCGTCTGACTATAAGATGCGCCAGTGGTGGTGGACATTTTGGACATTGATATACTCCTGGATATTTAGCACAGAAAAATTACAAAATTGCCCTTGAAATTGATAGAATTAATAGGTGAATCTAAGGAAGGTCCAGAAATTGTATATTTTCAGAATGTTGGGTACCAAATATTGACTATTTTGAATGTTGGGTCCTAAAATTGACATTTTCAGAATGTTTAGTACCAAACATTAACCATTTTGAATGTTGGGTCTTAAAATTGACATTTCCACCAATGTTAGGGTTATTTTTTGAAATTTAGTCTTTTAAATTTGAAGCAATTTTGCATGATGGAAATCATGCCAAAGTTACATGGCAAAAAGGAGGGGTACAGACTCGGGAGTACCAGTAACGGCAAAAACCACGCCTCAGCCTTATCCTATTCCTAGCAGTGGCAAACTGGCAATTTCGAAATTAAAAGGAAATGTCAAAGGCATATTCATAAACAATTCCGATATTTCCCAAATATAGATTACGTGTCAAACTTTGGAGCCAGCACTCACCTACCCGATCGTCTCTTTAGCCAAACCCGTATCCGCTCAATAACCCACGACGCTCCTCCCGCTGAGGCCCAGGCCCTTCGACAAACAAACACAAACTCCCCTAATCTGCACCGTCTATTTCCTTCCACGCCATCAATCTGCACCTCCTTCATCCAACGGATGCGATTGAATCCGTGAGTCATCTGTCCTTAACCCAACAGGAGTTAAGTTAACCCAACCCCAGTCATGTCATCCTGACTCGGAACCCAACTCAGTTTCCTCCAACCCTATAATGCTATAAGCAGAACAGAGGCCTGCATTCTCAGAGAAAATTCAAAACCGAGAGATTAAACCTCCATAGCTAGGGTTTTAAGATCTGCCTCTGATTTTCTCTGCCTCTCATATATCTTTAGTGAGTTAATTTTGCTGGGTTTTTACTGGGTTATATGTTGAGGGAAGAATTCGGAGCTTAAATTCAAATGGACGAGATCTGGGAGAGGGCGATGGAAACGGCTCTAGACGGCCAGACCGACGTCCTTAACGTGGGGACGTTAACGCTTGACGGTGCCGTTAAGTGCGCCCACGGCCGCCTGCCTCCGCCGTCGCTGTTCGAGAAGTTTCGCAGCCTGCACCACCTCTCTATTGCGAACATAGGCGTTTCATCTCTGGAGCAGTTTCCAAAGCTTCAGAATCTGCAGAAACTCATCCTCTCCGATAACCGTATCGCCGGCGGCTTGGAGCACCTCGTGGAGGCCGGTTTGAATTCGCTGAGGGATCTCGATTTGTCTAATAATCGGATTCAGGATATCTGTGATCTCCGGCCTTTGGCGGAGCTCCGGCTGGTTTCGCTGGATCTCTACGAGTGCCCTGTTACAAGGGTCAAGGATTACCGATCTCGCGTCTTCAGCTTGATTAAGTCGCTCAAGTATCTTGATAAGATGGACGCTGAGGAGAACGAACGGCCTGAATCTGATGACGAGGACGATGAAGAGGAGGAGGACGACGAGGACGATCCCGGGAGTGGAGAAATCGATGGTGACGGTGACGAAAGACCCGTGGGGTTGTCTAACGGCCATATAGCTGAGAATGATGGGATCGTTGATGTTGATGAGGATGAGGAAAGCGATGCTGATGAGGAGGAGACGGAGACAACGAGAGGAGGTGTGAATGGAGTCGTGAATCACCATCTGTCTAATGGGTACGGATTGCAGGAGGAGGGAGAGGATGAGGACGATGACGAGGGAGAGGATGAAGATGATGATGATGTGGAGGCTGATGAGATCGATGAGGAGGACGCTGATGATGAAGAGGATGTGGTGGAGGTTCACGAGGTTGCTGATAGCAGTGATGAGGAGAACGGAGTGGCAGATGGAGATGACAGCAGTGATGATGATTCTGATGAATCTGACGAGGATGAAGAAGAGGAGGAGGAGGTGGATAACGATGACGGAGATGCTATTGGGGAGCCAGAGAGTACTGGGAGGTTGACTAGTACTGAAGGGGGTACGGAAGGGGAGATTGATGGCCACGAACAAGGGGAAGATGATGACTTGGATGAGAACGATAATGGGGAGACCGGCGAAGAAGAGCAGGTGGTTGAGGTGGAGGAGGAGGAGGAAGAAGAGGATGAAGATGAGGGCGACTTTGAGGATGATGATGAGGTATATGGTCGAATCTGAACAAATTATTTTGCTCTTGTATGATATGTTTAGGTGTACTGTTTCTTTATATGTGTGATCTTGGATTTGGGTTGTCTCCCTGGGGTCTTTGTTATGCTGTAAAGTTTAGATCTTAAGCCTGTTGTGCATGTTGTTCAAATATTTTTGGTATTTGGGTGTGATTTGTATCCTTTGCTATCTGTTTATCTATCCATGATTTGTTCTGTTTGTCAGGTTTGTTGGTGCATCATGTTTTTGAGAATATAGCAATTATTGTTTGTGTGTCAGATTTAATTCTTGTGGGTGTAGTATGCTGGTCATGAAAATTTGAAAGTTCTTTACTTTTGTATGTTGATATATTGCCATAGTTGTGATTTGTTTGGAGTGTGTTTTCTTGTGCCACCCCGTGGATAATTGTGTTTTCTGCCCTTCATTTTGCTTGGATTTACATTTGGAGAGGTAGATTTGCCAATTGACATCAAATTTTTGTGTTGGAGAGGTCTTTTAAAATATTTGTGCTACATTGTTGATCCTCTCCCTTGTGTCAGTCTAATGGATGTGTCCTGTGGAGTTTTTTTTTTGTAATTTTGATGGCTCTGTAATTTGTAATGTGTTTATAGCAGAGGCTCTGTATATGGAAATTTCATGTTCTTTTTTTGAAAGGCAAATCCACTGGCTTTGCCCTTTCTCTGAAATGTGATTATTTTCATTTATTGTGGTCCAATGTTTTGTGCTTGTCTAAAGAGCTTGTTAGGTCTGGGTAATGCTTAGCCCTTTACTGATTATGAGCTTAGGCTTTTGAATGTTTGAAGTTAATTTCCTATCCGAGTTGTATGGTTGCTTCATGTAAATTCTGGTAATTTGATCTCTTATGACCAGGTTTGATGATTTGGAAGTTATATGTTAAAAGAGTGTTGTTACCTATGTTGATGGTAAAAATCTGAAGCGACTCTATTTTATACTCTGTTGTTTGTGTGGTCTGATGACTATCTTTGTTTTTTTCAAGTTACTGATTGAAATTTTTAGAGTGATTAGTTTGAATGCTCAAGAATTTGTCAGTGTTCTGGATTCTGATTCAGTTGTGTATGTTGTTGAAATTGCAGGAAGATGATTATGGTGAAGGATTCCTGGTTCAGCCAGTTGGGCAGGTGGAACTTGATGATGGAGTCATAGAGCCAGTTAACGTGGATGTTGATGCAGAGGTGGAGGAAGAAATTGAAGAGGAAGATCTGGATGATGCAGAAGAGCTGGATGATGAAGACGGGGAAGTGCAGGAGATACCCCCATCTACTTCTCATAAAAGGAAGCGTGATGGTGATGAACCTGAGGAGGAAGATGACGATGATGAAGATGATGTAGTTAAGTTCAACAGCAAGTCAAGGAAACATGGTTAGTAACTTAGGACAGCTATATATGATGAGCAGAGGAAAGGCGGGAAGGGAAGCATGAAAATGGTTTTTGCAGACTGGTTAGTTTACTGGATTATTATGAATGCTAATGGATTAATGTGCACATGATTTTGGAGGGAAAGTGTAAGATGAATGGTAGGAAATACTATTTATGAATTATGATATGGATGTTTGGATTCAAGTGCTCTTCCCGCTTATTTTTGTTATTGTTGATGCTAATGTGCCGTTGGTTTTTGCTGATTTTGAATGCTGTGAGTTTGTGATGAACGAGTCACAACTCAGATGGTTTGGTTGGGTTTGGGGTTGGGTTAAGGACTTGGGTAAAAAAAAAAGGAGGGAATTTAGAAAACTGGAGGGAAATTGAAGCTAGGTGTGTGTGTTAAAATTAATAAAATGAAGGTTTGAATTATGTTTGGTGTTTTTAGGAAGGGAGGAGGGGGGAGAGATGGAAATCTGGGTTGGGAATTAGGATCACGTGCGTAAAATGATTTCAAAGTATAAGGCAATAGTGTGATGTGGTGGTTCATATTGGGTGCGGTGGGCGTTAGATGTATGATTGGGTGCTTTGCGCTGTGGGCGGCGGTGGCCGGATCTGGGCTATATGGGTTTGGGTTCAATCTCTGCTCCGGTAGTGAAACTTGGATGATATGATATGATTATTTTTGGTAAACATTGCTGGCGTGACATATGGGACCCACTGCGTTCTTTCTCAAAAGCATCTCCTGCGTTGCGTTACAAATATGTAAGTACACAAGTCAACCATTCAAAACACGCTCTGAGGACACGACAAAAATTAAAATTAAAAATTCGCCATGAGCGGTTGAAATGAAATCCAGCGATGCGTGGCCATCACCATCTCTTCTTCAAGTTGAACGTCTAAATTCTTATTCCTTCATTATTTTTGAAAACAGGAAACACTTTTGCCACCATCTTTTACTTTAGGCTCTGGAAATCAACCAAGCTAATTTCTTTTATGACACGGTTTATGTTAAAGATACCTTCATCTGTATCTTAACTGCTGTAATACAACTTGATACCAAGATTCTAGCAGAAGTTCACCGTCAAGTATTAACAGAAATACAACTAACTGTTCATGTTTTGTGAAACACAAATATTTAAATATTATTGGATTTAGTACTAGTGAGCTCGTGATTTTATAACAAGCTCTAATGGTACAGAATGCACATTTGTATAAATTCATCCATGAGCTCACAATTCTGAAATGATAATTTTGATCTCACTAATCTATAAATGAAGCGTTACATTGATATTAATTCAGAAATGTATACGTAAACAAATTAACACGTTTTTGTCTATGATTACGTACTTGGTTATCAAACTGGTGTTTCGAAGTGGATTGGTACGTACATAGTTACTCCAACCTGATAGGAATTGGGACGGCTGCAATTACCTCAGTTACCTCACCGGTTGGTTGTAGATTGATACTTAGTTACTTGAAATTACCCCATCCTTATTCTTACGGTTGTGGTTCGGTACTTATGGGTTGATGCATGAGATTAATATTGAAATGTTTGAAAGATGTAATTTTGGAATTCAGTGAGTTCAAAAATGTTTGATATATTTCGAAGTGAGCAAAATTATGGTTTTGAGATATTTTTTAAAATTTTGTTTGGATGTATATGGTTTGAACAACCTTTGATCCTATTAATTATTTTGGAATTCAAGACAATTTGGAAAGTGATAGATTTACTTTGTTGTTGAAGTTAATCAACAAGTTTCTACTGTTTAAGAAAGTTTTCAAGTTCATACTTGAATGAAAAAAATAATATTAATAAGTGAAATCTCTTGTATAAGACGAAAATCATTTGCGATTTTGTGCATAGCACATGATAATTCTAAAGACAAGACAATGGTCATTTGTGATTTTGTACATAGAGGTATATTTAAAGGTGTGAGAATGACAAGTCTAAAGTTAAGTTAAGAGATTGAGATTATTATAAAGGTTTGATGCAATTTAACAGACTACTTGACGAAGTGGTTAAGATAGGGAATTTCTAAAGTTGGTTATCGGGAGGTTTAAACTTATTTAAATCTTTGATGGTGGTATACCCAATTTCGCTCTAGTTCGACGCTAGAGTCAAATTCAATGTGGAAGGCCCATTGTTTAAGATTGAAATATATAATATTATATTCCGAAAGGTATATGTTTGAACATGCATGTAAGATCTAGGGGAGCTAATGGAGATCGACAATTAGCGAGTAATTCCAGATCGACTCGATCAAAACTAGGTCAAATCTCGACTCGATCTAACTCGATTCGAGAACAATTCGACTCGAAAGGTTAACGAGTCGAGTTTGACCAAAACCCAACTCGACTTGAAAAACTCGTGAGTAACTCGATAGGTATAATCATTTATAGTTTTATACTATTATGAGGTTGTACTATAAATTCAATTAGTTAAATTATCATAGAGATAGTCTTGTGAGAGACCGTCTATATTATAGACTAGGGACTGATTGAATAAAAGACAAAGAGGTCCTTAATTGCAATTAGAATAATTACTATTCCTGTGCACTATTCATGACCCGTCACTATTCACGGCCCATTACGATTCACGCACACTATTCATGGTCCATTACTATTCACGACCCAATTCTATTCATGTCCAAGTACTCTTTTAATATGTTGTACATTAAAACACGGATGTTTTTAATTATTGTTGGAATGTTTGATTTTTAATACGTTGTACATTAAAACAATGAGATTTTTGATTAAAAGTATAATGTTTGATTTTTTTAATATGATGTACATTAAAACACGTAGGTTGTTAATTAAAAGTACAATGCTTGATCTTTAATATTTTTTTTAAGCAAACCACTCTAAGAGTGGAGGGATGTTCATTTGGCTCCCTTAACCATGACGATAAAGCCTAAAAGGCCATAGTTTATCAGCCATTTAAGGCAGTTACAAAAAAGAGCTGAGATCTTGAAGCACATAGTGCTTCCAAAAATGAAATAATAAGGGGTGCTAAATCCTACCCTATGTTGTCCATCTGCACTCAAAAAACTAGATTTAGAGCCTATTAGAGAATTGCTAGGCAAAACTCAAGGCGGCACCAAATCAGTTATGAACCAAAGATTGGACTGAACAGGCCTAAACTTTGTACAAAGTAGAGTCAATGTGAGACAGTGTCTAGCTGTGTACAGACACGGCAAAAACTTCCAACTCTTTGCTGGGGCTGCCATTATAGGGGTGATGTGTGAAGCTTCTCAGAATAGTTCCCAGATGCATATTGGTATCCCACTGGTCTCCTTCCAGTGGGTCTTCAGCAGCCTGCAGTAAACAAAATCAGCAACATCTGTACTCATCAACCCTTAAGTTCTGCATTCCATTTTTATCTAGTGATATCAAGTTTCTTAGGAGCAGTGGAGCCATATATATAGGCATAGATGATATCATGGGATTTTCAGCACTAAACTTGGCTAAGAAATCAGCAATCAAGTTACCTTCTCTAAATACATGATTTATGGACTTGCCTTGTAATTTAGCATTAATGTGGTGGCAAAGGCTCATATGTTTCCAATGTGCTACTGAAGGATTTTTGACACATCTAACTGCCTGCAGACAGTCACTTTCTATACTGTAATCATTGAGAGACTGGCCTATAGATAATCCAAACTCTATGGCTAAAAGTTCAGCATGCAGTGGTGATGATGCAGTACAATGTTTGAGTGCCAGTCTAATTATATTGCTGTGACTATCTCTGACAACAAGACCCAAGCCAACAGAGGTAGTAGAAAAGGAGGCATCTATATTTATTTTGTAACCTATATCAGGTGGCATCCATCTAATAGATTTTACAATTTTAGGTTTCTTTTGTCTCAGGAAAGGTACAAGACCAGTCCTCAGGAGGTCTCCATGTTTCTCAGCTTTCCCATACAGAGGGAAAGCAGTGAAAATCAGGGAGACCTTCTTTGCTATCTGAATCAGCAGTGCCTGGTTACTCTCAAACTTATCCTCAAAAATAATCTTATTTCTTCTACTCCACATGAACCACAAAGTAGTTATGAGGGTGGTGATACACACTGTACTGTGAGCCTTTGAGATATTTTTATAGGATAAGTAATATGCTATTCTATGCCTATAGGATAGGAAATTGGGGACTGGCATCTGAAACATAGAATGCATATAATATAGCAACATCATGTTTTTCTCACTCTTGTTAAAGAAGTGCTCTATTGTATCACTGTAACCACAAAGTGGACACTTAAATGCGAGATAGATCCCAAACTTAACAATTATATCATCAAAAGGGATCAAACCATTAACAACTCTCCATATAAGAATTGACATTTGCACTGGTATGTATTTACTCCATACCTGTTTAATAGAGTAGATGTCAGTTGCTTGTGTTCTCAGCATCCTATATGTTGATTTGATGGAGAAAGTTCCAGTTTGCTCAAGCTTTCACACCAATTTGTCCTCATGATTATACTTCACTCCAGCCTCTTGCAATATTGAAAGTATATTGGTAGCCAAGTATGGCTCTAGTGCAGGCATAAACTGAGATTTATCAGAACATAAATTAGCAACATTGAGCTTAGGAAAAGGTAGTGTAACCCCCTCAGGCCATTTGTAAAACAAAGTTCCTTCCCCAGTCCAGTTAGAATCCCAAAAAGGTGCTTATCCTTTACCAATTATCACCTGAGCTTGAGAGTTGCAGAACTCAGTAACACTGCAGATCCTTTTCCATATATGAGATGATCTATAAGTGACAGGAATGCTCCACAAATAGGATGTCCACAGTGCACTATTGTGTTGCATTTTCCACCATAGCTTACAAGAGAAGGCTGTGATAGAGGCTCTGATATCCCTGAATCCCTCATCATTCTGCCCCTTATTAGCAGCCATTCTACTCCACTTTCTCCAGACTTTCCCTTGTCCCATTTCTGATTCTCCCCAGAAGAATTTTGCTCCCATAACTTCCATTCTCTTTATAACTGTCTCAGGTGGCTGCAATACAGTAAAATAATGGGTTGGCAGTGCTACGAAGACATAATTCAGAAGGATCATCCTCCCAACATTAGTCAACCATCTGTTCTTCCATCCATTCAGTAGCCTTTCCATTCTCTCCAGAAGCTGCTGATAGTGTCATATCTTATTCCTCCTACTAAAAATAGGAATACCTAAGTATAGAAATGGCAATTTTCCAAGCTTCATGCCAGTGATTCTTTTTATGACCCTGATCATTGTAATTCCAGTCTACCTGTGCACATAGAATTCTGATTTTTCAAAGTTTACTTTCTGCCCTGAACAGGTCTCATAGGCTGTCAGAAATGTTTTGATTCTTTTGAGGTTTTTTTTGAGGCTCTTGAGAAGATAGCTGTATCATCAGCATACATCAGGTGAGAGACCATATCAGCACTGTGTGGCATGAGAAATGGTTCAATGTACTGAATCTCCATTTATCTTTTGAGTCCCCTTGAGAATGCTTCTGTGGCTAGATTATACAGAAAGGGTGAGAGGGGATCCCCCTGCTTGATTCCCCTAGATGATGAGAAAAAGCTAGCTGCTACTCCATTAATTAGCACTGAGTACCATGATGCTTTGAGATTCTGCATTACTAACTTAACTGTATGTCAATGGAATCCAAAAGCCAGTAGAACTGAATTCAGAAATGTCCAGGAAATCCTGTCAAAGGCCTTCTGCATATCCAACTTAATAATAATATTGTTATAGGCTGGATTATTGCTGATAACCTTAACCATTTGTTGCACTGAATAATATTGTCTGCTATATCCCTCCCCTTCATGAAGGCAGACTGCTACTTGGATATTAATCTTTCCATCAGAGGCTTAAACCTTTCCATCAATATTTTTGAGAACACTTTACACACAAAATTGGACAGGCTAATAGGTCTAAACTGGGAAAAGGAGCTAGGGTTTAGTACTTTTGGTATCAGTGCAAGCCATGTACTGGCCATGGCTTTTGGGATCATCTCTCCTGCCATGAATTATTTTGTTGCACTTAGCATATCATCCTTAATTATTTCCCAACAGTGGATGAAAAAATGGCCTGAGTAACCATCTGATCCAGGTGCCCCACTTTTGTTCAGACCGAAAGCTGCATCTTTGACTTCCTCCATTTCTACTGGTCTCCCCAGTGTCACATTGTCTTCCTCATTCAGAATTGTTGGAATCTGGTCCATGAAGTACTGCATATAGCTTCCAGAGATATTAGGTGTGTCATCATTTAACAGATTCTGGTAAAAATTTACTCCTTCAATGCTTATCCGCGGAGGGTCAGAAATCCAGACTCCACTGTTTAGCTTTATTTTTGTGATCTTGGCTTTCTGCTTTTTCTCCCTGACCACCTTATGATAGTACTTGGTATTAGTATCTCCTTCCCTAAGCCACTTAACATTAGCCTTTTGATTCCAGAAGACTCCATTTTCTTTCTGAGACCTAATAAGAATTGCCATTTTTCTATTCAGTTCCTCTCTGTCCACATCATTTCCTGAGTCCTGATATCTGATTTCTGCCTCAGAGACCTCATTCTTAGCCTTTTCCATATTACTATGAACATCTCCAAAAACCTCCTTGTTCCACAGTCTGATCTCCTGCTTCAGTCTTTTCATTTTACTGATCATTCCTCTCATTCCTGTTTCTGAGCAATATTTTTTCCAGCTGTGTTTCACCAACTCTGAGAATTCCTTCCTGCTAGTCCACATTTCCTGGAACCTAAAAGGTTTTGGCACACTAATTTATGCTGTCTGAATGGAGAGCATTAGTGGGTTATGATCTGAAGTGGTCCTATTCTTGACATGTATGGAGCTGTGGGGAAACAATTCAGACCACTCACCATTACATAAGCCTCTGTCAAGTCTCTGTACCACTAAATCCTCCTTTGCCCTATTATTGGTCCAAGTGTATTTATTTCCAATTGTTTTGATTTCTAGCAGATCCTGAGCTGATATAAAGCCATTAAAATCCCTGATACTTCTAGCTGATGTGGGTTTCCTACCTTTTTTTTTCACCAGATGCTACACTAGTATTAAAATCTCCAATGAAGATTGTGGGATCTTTAGGCACAACCATAAGATCTTCCCACAAAGGTTCTCTCAGAACTCTAGTGACTTTGGCATATACAACACAACAATACCATATAACTTGACACATAGGTTTATGTACAGATAGCAACACAAATTGGTCATTTTGTCTAATTATGTTGATTATTAAGTTATTATTCCAGAAAAGCCATATCTTTGCATGATTTGCAGGAATGGCATTTTGAAATTGTAACTCAAATTGAAGTTGTGAGATATTTGTGTTAAGATGCATGGGTTCTGTTATGCATGCAAGGTCTATTTTATTTGTTCTTATCAAATTTTGTAATCTGACTAATCAGACAAGCACATTTCCATATATATTGTATCTAATCATTGACTAGATTTTTTTGGACTTATGTGATGATCTCAACCATTGCTCTACTATTTTTCCACCCTCAGGAATACCTCTCCTAGTCCTTTTTTTAGGTTCAGCATTTAGTATAGGAGCTTCTGAGAGTATACCTGTGTTGTTGTCAGTTTCTGACTGTGTGGGATCATTGCTCTTATATTCCAATTCACTGATAGCTTCCTCATATGAGCTGCTCCCATCATCAGTGTCCTGTAAAACAAGAAATGAGTTAGAAATAGTGACCTCTCTTGGATGCTCATATGGCACTAGGGTTAAATTGTTTTTGAGGCTCTCAGATGGTCTGTTTCTGTAATTGTGAATATTTAGGTCATCATAGGAATAGAAGGGGATTTTTATAGGGTTTGTGACTGCTTTGAGTATGTCTAAAGGTACAGCTGAGTTTTGTATGGTAGGAGTGGTAGTGAGTTTGGAATTGGAATTGAGAAGATTGGTAGAAACTGTCTTCCTCAGATGTGGCTGATCTATTTCCTGGGAATTAAGTTGGGTGCTTATAGGCTTGATTGGTGCCACTGTGATTGCTTCTTGTGGAACATCTTGTGGTACTTTGTTCTTTTCAGCTCTAGTGAGCCCTGATCCCCCAGCAACAAGAGCTTTCCTCCATTCTTGTCCTTCCTTTCCTGTCCCCTTATTGGTCAGTTTCCTGCCATGAGATTTCTTCAGTTCCGGGTGGATAAATCCACATTTTTGGTCCTCATGACCTATCCTTTTACAGTATGTGCGATAGTATGGCACATTTTCATACTCAATGTCGCATTCCACATATTTGTTCGGTGCTCCAATGATGATGGATGGCTGTAGAGGCTGAAGCAGGTCGACTTCTACACAAATTTTTATCGCCGATGGTCTGGAGGGGGACGCCGTCGCTGCATCCATCTTGACAAACACTCCAATCTGGTTCCCAATGTCTTCAATTGCTGAGCTGTTGTAATACAGAATGGGAGGCTTGTGAATGGTAGCCCAGACCGAAACTATGGACGATTCGGTGTCGAGAACTCCGGCGACCACTTCAAGATCTTCATCGGCTTGCCATTGATGCTACACACTACTCTCATCCAGAATCTATGGTAGTCATCCTTGTCTTCCATCCGAATCAGTATATGCCTGTAATCCAATGACCCGATCTGATACTTTCCGGCGATCCCCATTGCCTGAAACGCCTTATGGACGAGTTCCATCGGTGGTTTCCCGCTGGGGAATTTTCCGATCAGTGCGGTGGAGTAGTGGGCTGCAAACGTATCAATTGCTTCAGCTGCATAAATGCAGGCAATCTTGCCTTTTACCCTGTGAGATATTGGTCTAATTTCTGGATTCGATGGGAGAGAAGAAGAAAGGGGCTGACTTTTGGGGGCTAAAGCATCACGAAACGATTTTCCGACGAGATTACCGCCGTTCCCAGGCGGCAGATCCGCCATGGGAGAGCCGTTATCTGACCGTTGAAAGTGTCAGTGTGCTGATAACGGTCAGAAATCAGTGAAAGGGGTTCTGAATTCTATGAAAAAAGTTGCAATAAGTGCGGCGCGTGAGTTTCACTTAAGAGAGAAGGCAGAGCATTTTAGAGAGAGAAACTAGCTTTTATGATTTATTGTTCATCAATTTTTCTTGATCTTTAATAGATTGTAGATTAAAACACGGAGGTTGTTAATTAATAGAATGTTTGATTTTTTATATTTTATACATTAAAACACGGAGGTTTCTTATTAAATCAAAATATTTTATTTTTAATAGATTGTAGTTAAAATATGGATGTTTTTAATTTAAAGTACTATGTTTGTTTTATGACCGGTTATAGATTAAAATATGGAGGTTTTTAATTATAAGTATAATATTTTGTTTTTAATTGATTGTACATTAAAATACGGAAGTTTTTAATTTAAAGTAGAAGTTTGAATTTTAAATATAGAGGTTTCAGTTTAAAGGTACAAAGATTTAAGTTTTAATAGGCTGTAGATAATAACACAAAGGGTTCAATGGGAAAATATAAATTTTATTTAATGTATTATATATATATATATATATATATATCTTAGTTGAGATAAGCATCAAATATTAAATGGTGTAGTGGTAAGGTCTATTCGCCTTTATGGTCCTGAGTTCGAGTTAACACGTCAATAACATTTTCGCAAGATTTGGGGAAAAAATGTGGCGGGCCGCACAGGGAGGGGGTAAGTTTTAAAGAATTGCAACTAAGTCACTCCGTGTTTTGCAAGTAAGTACCTTCATATTTTTTCTAGTTAAAAATAACATAGTCTAAATTGTGAACGGTCTCTTTTGAGAATTTCTAATTATCTAATCTAGTTAGTTTTTATTTACTACTCAATATTGAACTAAATAATTAATTGCATCAGTATTAATTTCATTATGTATATGTAAAGCCACATATATAATTAAAAATTTTCATACTAAAGACGTGTTTAAATACGTTATGTGATTATGTATGTTACTTTTTTATATATTTTTATTGTAGCATTAGCTTTCAAAAGCTCTTTATCTCTCTTAAATTTCTCTCCTCCTTATCTCTAAAATAAGTGCTATCCCCAACTTTTTCCGACCGTTTTATTACCGTTAGGAGGCTCGTGACACTGTCGGAGCACTCTGAAACGACCGTTAACCACCACCGCTCCGCCGCAATGGCGCAGCCACCAACCGTCAACGGCCAGAAATCCTTCCTTACTGCCCTGAAATCTAAAGCCCCTCCCCTCTCCTCAGCCCTCTCTTCAAATCCGGAGTTCAAGGCCATATCGGAGTACAAATGGGAATTAGCCTGCATCTTTACGCCGGAACAAATTGAGATCCTCAGTTGCCCATACCAAAATGCGCTCATCGGCAAATTCAGTAAAGGCGACCATCTATGCTAGCTATTGAATCGGCCTTCAAAACTGCAGACTTTGCGGGAAGCTACCAATTAGGATCCATAGATCACCGCCATGTGCTCATCAAATTTGCCTGCAAAGAGGACTTCCAACGTTGCTGGATGAAATCCAACTGGACCATCGAAGGATATTTCATGAGAGTGTTGAGATGGACACCTGAATTCTCAGTGCACACAGAATCGCCTATTTTGCCAGTATGGGTAACTCTATACAACCCCCCTGTTTACTATTATAATGTATCATTTTTGGAACAATTGGGGAACACAATAGGTACCTTTATCAAAGTGGATGCTGCCACTCAGTTAATCACTAGACCCTCAGCCATTAAACTCTGTGTAGAGCTAGATTTGCAGCAGCCTATACCCACTGAGATTATACTAGGTTCCACAGTCTCATGCCCTAAAGTTAAACTAGAGGATGAGAGTCTACCTAGGTATAGCTCACACTGCAAAAAGGTTGGCCATGACTCAGGTATATGCAGGATACTTCACCCTGAACTCAACTACAAAAACAAACCTTCCACTCAAGCCATTCCTGATGCCAATCACACTTTCAAAAACCATAATCTTGCACCTGCTGACACACACACACAATCCACTCAAGCACCTCCACCCAAGCCCAATATAGTTCCATTAGTTGAGCACATCCCCCTGCCAACTGAGAACCTATCTTTTGGAAAGAAGAAGCTTTACAGAGTGAAAAGAAACAAAATTAAGAAAAAGAAGAATATATCCAATGTCAAAACTGCAATCAGACAACATCAAATGGCCAAGGTCATCAATAGTTCTGAAGAAGTTCCTCTGAGGTGGTTACACAGAACTCCAAACCACTAGCTCCAACCTCACCTATAATACCAGCTCTCCAACATTTCAACCTAAACACACTAACTGTTTCCCCTTCCACCACTAGTGGATGGAACAAGGAAGCAGGGCGGGAAAATGGGGTAGCACGGCGAGGTTGTCCCGCCGTTACTTGAGCCGCCGTGCTTCGCCTCGGCGAAGCACGGCGGGAAAACCCCGCTGTGCTACTCATTTCCGATTTCAGAAATGTCTAGCCTCATCCGGAAATAAACATTTCCGAATCCGTAAATGTAGTTTTAGGTTTTGATTTGTGATGTCCTTTCCGAAATTGTAAAGATGAATCACCGGCCGTGAGCTAATGGATACGGTATCGGAAACTGTTTTGAGAATATAGTTTACGGCGTCGGAAATGACTTTGGGCGGACAAATATCCGATATCATAAATGGAGGCCGAAAATCACGTTTCGGTAAACTTTCCGGGCTCGTAAACATTAGTTTTAAATGTTCTCTAAATCAGTTTCCGATACCGTAAATGGATGCCTGTATTGATGTTTTTTTCTTGTTTACGATGACGGAAATAGTTCTGGAAATACATTTTCGGACACACTCTCCGAAATCGTAAAGCGATGAAGCGGCTAGTTTCCGAATTCATAAATGTAGTTGCTGGAGACCAATATGGTGGTCTGTTTATGAGCCGGACGACGTGCCGGGTTTACAACTGTTTTTTTATATAGAGAAAACCACAATTCTTACGATATCGGAAATCACCCGGAAAAAGTTGTAGAAGTTTCTTTTGGTTTCCGATCTCGTAAATGAGCTTGGGCGTACCAAAAAAAATTTCTATTTTGAGCCGGGGGGTGCCAAAAAAATTCCAATTTTGAATTTGTTTTACGCGATCGATGAGCATCTAATCGAAATTAGATATAATAACCATAATAAAGAACCTAATCCTTCAATATTGGCTTTAACGAGCCAAAAAATGCTTCATAGCAAAATGTATACACCTAGTAGTTGATAACACTATCTAGTGCACAATTATAACTTACGCAGCTACGACGAATCACAATGATGTCGTTGTAGCCGGGTGCTATATGCATGAAGCACACTCATCCAATATGAAGCTTGCCAATGCACTCCTTTCTGCCTTCAACTCTTGCAAGGTGTAGGGGGTATAATCATCGTCGAAAACCTACGATTTGAAAAAGTAGAGCATGTTGGTAACACATTACAAGGATTTACATTAAATCAAATAAGGAATGGAAGAGTAAGCTCACACTATGAATGTTAAAGTGTGAAAGCCTTGCACGTGCAACCACCCTCCATGCAAACATCATCGTGTAGTAACCGCATATCCAATCATTATCTTGGACCTTGTACTAATAGTGACAAAAGATACACAATTTAGGTCCTAATAAGGTACAAATTTGAGGAATAATAAGAATAGATTACCTTAATTTGGTAGAACCTAAATTTGGATGGTTTAGGATTTACGAAATTCACGGCTTCCTTGATAATATCGTTAAATGAGTGGATTGGAGGACGGTTAAGTGGATCTATCCAACATGCTTCTTTGGAGTTCGTTTTTATCGTCACCAAACGCCAATTTTCGCTAATCCATAAGAAAATTTTTACATGAGAGTATAATGTTAGTTAAACACAAAAAAAAATCATTGAAATATATACAACTTACTTACTTTTCAAGGTATGGACAAATGAAGAAGTATTTCGTTCGATCTTCTAAGGCAACCTTCAAATAAGCTAGCCTTTCCTCTATTGAGTGGGTCCCCACTTGTACGGAGTCGGGGCATATGAAGCCAAGAAATGCCATTCCATGAATTTGTGCCAAATGATGCATTTGTCTATGATAAATTGTAAAGAAAGTGTTACTACCTATTCGATTGTAGTTGGAATATAAAATAATTATATTTGGAAAATGAAGACTTACAGTTGAACGAGGCACATTATCGTGGAGAGTAGCCTTTGAGGTCGCCATATCGTCAAAGTCTTGCTTGCATAGCACTACTAATTTTTCAACACCAAAAACCTCTTTTGGTGCGGGAAAGTTATATGTACTAAGAGAGGGATGTTTTGACAACTTGTCAAAGAGTTGGCGGATTGAAGATGAAGGTTGGCTATCTTCAAATGGATGTGAAGGAGATGGAATTGTGGTTGGCGCCTTGGATTTAGTATATGGAGTTGTGGTTGGCACCTTGGATTTAGGAGATGGTAATTTGGTTGGCACCTTGGAATTAGGAGATGGAATTGTGGTTGGCCCTTTGGATTTATGAGATTGAATTGTGGTTGGCACCTTAGATTTCTCATTTCTAGTTGGCGGGCAAGGATTTTGTGGTTCCTTATCGCCTTTACTAGGAATTTTACTAATCTCCTAGGCCATAAGAGAAGTTCTCCCCTTGATTTGGAAACTAGTTTAGGTGGGCCTTTTTGAATCGGGACGTGGGCATCACCACATATATCTTTTTTTTGTAGACACCTTAACCAAACCTATTGGAATATTCTCCCCATGGTGTAATTTAATAGCCTCATCATAATTTCCAATGGCTACTAATTTAGGGGGTTGGGTGCTACTCACATCGATGTACAAATTGCATGGAAAAACTACCTAGATATTGACATTGTAAGAGGAAATACCAATTAATTTTACACTAGATTATATGTCGGAGATTAAAATCATCTAATTGTAGAAAATTGGAAAAGAATAGCAAATACTTGGCACATAAGCACAAGAAGACTAACCTTTTTGGGAGTAGAAGTCTCGGCCCCACTTGCCGCGTCCAAGGGTGTTGTGACAAAGGATGGACTAGCCACATTTAGTGGCTCATCAAGGTCATCTTGTAGAGATTCGTTGCGCGACCCCGAAGAGGGGGGTTCCCAATCTTCACCTAAATCCTCAAAATTGGCGGGTAAAATGATTCCATGTTTGCGAGCAAACCACTTAAAACCATTTTCCATGGTTGTTTTAATGGAATCAATTTCCTTCCGCACCTTCTTGTACTTGGCATCTTGCGCATTATTCGAGGCTAAAGGATGTTTACCATACACATCCTTAGGTCGGACATGAGAACCATACCCCCAACGGTGCCGGGATGATCGTCCCCATCGCCTTGTTCAAAATGTCACACCTTTCCGTAGGGGTAAATTTTCCACCGGCTTCCTCTTGTTTAGCCAATGCCTAATATTAAAGTGGTTGAAACCATGACAATAATTTGATTACATAGATAAAAAAACATTTCTCTCCTACATATCATACAAACACATTTTCTAATTGACTTATAATTTTTTTTGGCAAGTTCAAGAGTTTAGTCGGCTTCATAAACGCCACTAGAATTTTTTCTCAATTTAAGGAATGACTCCCACCTCTCAATTTGGTCGGGATTCATCCTAGTAGTGGTCTCCCTTGCCTCCTCTTCCGACATACCATTGTCCATTTTTTGTTTGACACCATCTTCATATTCCTCCTCTATGAAGTCCTCCCCCGCTCCATAATATCCCGAGCGACTATAGTGACTAATCATTTTGTTTGATTTCGCTAGTTCTACCATATCTTCATGAGTGCCCTATTTTAAAAGCAACCAACATAAATAGCAACATCGAAGACTATAGTATAATTTGAAAAGAAGAGAAAAAATCTTACATCGTCCAATAGCTCTTGTGCATGGATTTTGAAGATTTCTCAACTCTCGGGTTGGATGTCCTTATACACCGTCCATGGCATGATGTTCTTCTTATTTTCGTAGATATACTCATTCCTTAGCATAGACCTATGTTGACGTGCACACTTGGAGATCTTTTGCAAAGTCACACGCTCTAACATCGCCATGTTGGGGGGCGATAATAGTGAACGGCTCCTAAAATAATGAAAAACATTATTAGTTGTAGATAGTATGATCCATATTATAATGCCCTCAAGATTTTAAAAGATGTAGTAAAATGCCATTAAAACAACCACATCATACCTTGCATTCTTCCAACAATTCTAATTTACGCTCCATCGGTACTTTGGTCCAATCGAACCATTTAATATCATGTATTGTTCTTGCGATTTTACCAACCCAACTAGACCAATATTTACGCTCTACCCCTATGGGGATTCCTAATCTATTGAATTCTATTAGAGTGGAAATACCCGCGTCCCAACGCCTTTGTATTTCTCGACGTAAGTTTCTAGGAATTTTTGTATCTACAACCAATTGCTCTTTTGTGGATGACTTGACCTTCTTCTTCGTATGAATTTTCTTTTTGTTTTGTTTACATGTAGGAGCCATGATTAACAAATTAATCACTAATACCAAATACAAGCACTTGTCCACTACTTCACCGACAAATAAGAACAACTAAAAATTTTCAATTTCACCGACAATAAAATAGCTAGGGTGCATTTAACAAAATAAGAAGATATTAGTATAAAGATTTAGCTAACAAAGCAAAAGACAATAACATAAATGAACCCTAAAATAGATAATTAATGCATCAACTAGATTATGGTTTGGATTTGATAATATTTGGTTACCCCATAACCCATATGTTTGTTTGCATCGCACGTGACAAAGCAATACAAATGGGTTAATAAAGGTAACCAATTGTACCTCTATTTTGGAATGAAACACCCCCAAAATAGTCGAACTTGTAGAATAAATGTAGAATTTCAACTTTTTGTGAGGTTCTTTAGTTGGATTCTTGGATTTGGGTAGTGTGATATTGTACAATTGACAAGATATTGAGAGGGAAGAATGGTGTAGGAGGAGAAATAATGAGGAAGAGACAAATGGGTTGGAAAGATAATGAATGAATGAACCCACGTGGTGGGTTTTAGTCTGATCTGATGCCGAAACGGGTGGTTTACGAAATCGGAAATGTCACTCTTTTTAAATATAGAGTGATTTCCGAAATCGTAAACTGACTTCTCTGAAATATTTACGATAGAGCAATTAGACTGGGTTGACTTTTCTAATCAGGCAGATTGAACCCATCTTAATCTTCCCTTTTACGAGATCGTAATAAGGTCGTAAGCATCTTTTCCGGATGGGACACAAACTTTACGATATTGTAAACGACTCTAAACAAAAATGTTTACGAGCCGGAAGCGTAGCCGGGTTTGTCACTGGATTTTAATTCTCACAATTCAATTTGTTTCAGCTTATCAATTCCAAAATCGTAAATGAGCCGTAAAGTTGTTTTTCGGACGGTGCACTAAATTTACGACTTCGTAAACTACCCGAAAATAAAATGTTAACGAGTCGGAAGCGTAGCCGGGTTTTTCACTGGATTATCTTTATCAGCATTTAATTTTTTTAGATGATCAATTACGAACTCGTAAAGTGGCCGGTTAAATGCAATTTTCCCAAATTCAACTAATTTCCGGACCCGTTTCCGATTTCGGAAATAGAAAATATGTGGATGCAGGTGATTTACGAGTTCGTAAACTTAGAATGGTATATATAGTCAACTGCGTTTTTGTGATTCAGAAAAGCCCCAAATCACAAAAACTAAAACCCTACCACCCCATTGAATCAATTCCGGCGACATAATCATGCCTCCAGCCAGGCCGAAGCACAAAGCTAAGAGGGGCGCCCCAACATCACCTGAATCACCATCCCCACCACCCAACCCTAAACCAAAGAAGCAAAAATCGAAGAAGCCCCCCACCCCACCTGAAATTGAAACCGAATCAGAATACGATGAGATGGCTGGGTTGGAGACTAGCAATGAGGAGGAGGTTGAGGGTACCCATGGAGAGCGTGGGGGATTTGTGGAAGAGGAAGAGGTGGAGGAGAAGATGCTAAGAAGGCCGGTAATGCTCGGGCGTGCGCAGCGGCATGAGCGAGGTGGGGATGAGCGCCGAAGGGAAGGTCACAGCCAGCGCTTTTACGATTTAGTGGCCGAGCAGAACTACGTCAAGTGGATTAGGCATGGCATGTGCGACTCAAAGGTGCTAAAATCCAACTTTGTTTGTGATTTAGGTTTTAATGAGTCGATTAATTATTTCCGTCCTAGTTATTTGCATAACCTAATCATGCTAGACGAGCCTACCTACAAAGATGAGGTTAGACAGTTTTATGCTAATCTAGGTAGATGCACAACCACTAGGATGTCGACTTTGGTGAATGGTGTGTTATTGCCCGTTGATGAGTTTGCGATTAATGAGGTGCTAGAGTGCCCGTGGATTGATTCTACTCATCTGAGGCCTCAAAATAAACAGGGGCCCTATAATGTTTTCACATTCAATAGGTGGGCGACGAAGTGTAATAAACAACCTTTAGACATGGCTGAAATGGGCCGTAAGTACTTCAAGTTAGATGAGTCTTTGGGCAAAGGGACTGCAGAGACTGATTATAAGATAGATGTGTTGACCCTAGAGCAGAGGTTGGTTTTTGAATGGGTTTGTTTTAATGTTCTGCCTACGGGAGGGCATGCCACCGATCTCACCACTGGTCGCCTGCTTGTATTCTACTACCTGATGAAGGGCATCCCAATCAATCCTGGATATACCATCTATGAGTACATGAGAAAGTGTGCTCCTTTGTTGGATAAAAGGTTTCCGTACGGTGGGCTTATCACTGCACTGTATAGGAAAGCCAATGTGCCTCTCTTGGATCGGCCGGTTATGCAGTCCTACTATGATGGCAGGTGGATCAACCTGAAGAATTGGGTGTTTGACAAGGATGCAGGCAGATTCAAGGAAAAGACTCTGAAACCTGGTGCACAGGCAAAGGTGGCGAGGAGAAAACACGCTCGCGAGGAGGCTGCCGCTCCAAAAACTGTTGCGGGTGAGTTCCGCTAAATTCAATCTCTATAGTTGTTCATGAGTTTGATTTTGATTTTTTTCCTAACCAATTAAGTGTCTGAGTTGTAGGTGAACGGAAGGGGCTTTTTGAAAAGATGTCGCACTTGTTCTGTTGTTTTTCTAGCCAGCTAGAAACGATGAAGAAGAGACTGGATGAGATCAAAACTGATCAAGAAGCGTACATCCAAGAGAAGGGTCTCCAGATCATGCTAAGTGAGGATGAGGAAGAAGTGTACAACGGCGACCTTGCACAAGTGCGTGAGGATGAAGAGGCCACACATGATGCCACACATAACGCCTCTACTTCTAATGCTGCGTCGAGCTCACAAGCCTCCTCAACTTCACAAGGCCCCTCACCTCCCCGTGGCCCCTCAACTTCACATGACCACGACTTCACCCGACATGGTTTTTTTCCAGGATTTGATGGCTAGGTTTACAAGTTGTTGAAATATTGTTTTAAATTTTACTTAAGACGTTGTGTCCTTTGAAGACTATTCCAATTTGATTATGTGTTACAAATTGTATGAATCAATTACAATCTTTTTAAATCAATTTTCCCCTTCAATTCAATTTTAAATTGTCATTTTCATCTTTATCAAATCAAGTTGATCTTGTTTTTTTTGGGTTAGGCAACTAGTTTCCGAAATCGGGAACTGGCCGGAGATCAGCTCTTTTGGTTTACCATTTCGTAAATCTCTCGAAACAAGTCTTTTCAAATAACAATAACTGTAGCTATTCCGACAGCGTAAAGCATTATATAATTTTGGTCACGAAGAGTTCACGATGTCGGACACTGGCCGGAATAAAATAATGAGGGTCATTTCCGAAATCGTAAACCGCCCGATGCACACTGTTTCCGAAATCGTACAATGTACATTTTAGTTGTACATATGAAACTAAAGACATGAAGAAATTTGGAATTAATAAACTAATTATGTTACTAGTAGAAAGCTAAGTTTGATTGGTCATATTGTCTCGTAGAAACTGATCAAACTAGTAAAGAGATGGAAACTGTGACGCTGAATTGATCCCTTATTATGTTAAAGGAGATCAAACAGTAAAGAGAGGGAAACTGTGACGCTGTATGACCTTCTATTTTCTCCAATGACGAGTGAATAGTTACAAGGAGATTCACTCTTCTCTAGTTCAATTACAAAACTATGGGGAATTCGCTAAACAAACATATAAAAATATATAGAATTTAGTTGAAATGTAAAACTGATGAAATACTGGAAGAACCGATTGGATGAAATTTATTTACAATTCTGTTGTTGATATCATCCTCCATAAACAGCTAAAAAAAGGAAGGACATGAAATTTTCGACGCCTTGTCCATTGTCTGATCACTTTGGTTTTTTCTCAGGTTTCCAGCAAGACAGAATTCATAAGGGTCGAAACTACTTGTTCTAGTCTGCGCATGCGTTCAATCTAATAATAAACAATTAGTTGGTTGTTCAGTCTTTAAAAATTCAGACTAGCTAGATGAAATTGGAAGATATGTAGTCATTTACAGTTTTACACAACTTTGACTAAAATTTTGGGTGGACCAATTTTCCGAATTATTTCTACGGATTTCTTCAACTCAAGTGAATTATAAAATATTAAATTTTGGGTGGACCAATTTTCCGAATTATTTCTACTGATCTCTTCAACACAAGTGAGCTAGGGTTTGAATTTATTAATTCAGACTAGCTAGATGAAATTGGAAGATGTGTTACACAACTTTGACTAAAATGTTGGGTGTGCCTATTCTTCGAATTATAAAATTAATGTATTGAAAATAAGAATGGTGTGGATGCATTAATCTGAATTCCGTCAAATGTTATTTCATCAAATCAAACTAAACTAAATTGAAAGTATTGAATTTGAACTTATTTTTTTTTAAAAAAAACATGCTGAAAAAAAGAGCATGTGCTAAATAATAATCTTAAGTTTATAAACTGCATCTCTACAATTTAAAATTATTTAATTTTCGACTAAATTAATGTTGATAAATGTGACTCATTTACGGCTTCGGAAACTAGCCGGATTAAGAGTAATTTTATATTTCCGATTTCGTAAATAGTATTGGGGAAAAATTTGTCCAACTGCGAGTGCTTTACGACACCAGAAATAGGAATGGGGGTAAATCAACATCTTGTCGTGTAGTTTCCGAAACCGTAAAGTGTTCGAAAATTATTTGCGGGTGGTTTATGACTTCGGAAACGGGAGTCATTTAATACAAAAAACAACTTATCTGCAGTCTTATGTCCCAAATCAGAAAAATCAAAACTCAATCTCCACCTTCAACGGCCACCTAAAGTCACCAGTCAGCCGTCCAAATCCATCAAGTTAGGAATTTTAGCACACTACTAGTTCCGACATCGAAAACCCATGGCACCCAAGAAGTCAAAAACCAAGGCTGCACGGGTCCATGAAGAATCGGACGACTATGATGATTCGATATTTTTCTCCAAGGCAAACCAAGAGAGGTATGAGTACATTCGTGATCACTGCATTATTCTTAAAAGTTATTATGTTGATCGTGATGATGTGGAGGATTTGTTGCTTGGTAATGTCGTAGAAACCCTAGGTAAACACTATTTGACTGATTTAGTGTTTAATAGTAGTGAGACTTATTCTGAGGAGGTATGTCAGTTTTATGGAAATTTGCATGAGTTGGAGGATGGTAGTTGCACGACAGGGGTGAATGGTATGAAAATGGAGGTTAGTTGGAGTATGATAAACCAGGTTTTAGGCTGTCCTTACCGGAAACTTGAAGAATGCCATCCTCAGAAAGAAGATGGCCCTTACAATGTCCATTACAAGGGCCATATACCAGATAACCCCGATGAGATGCACGGCCTGAACAAAGTATCTTTGGCTGAGAAGTACTTTGGGCGCCACAACTCCAACCCTGAAGCTGCAGCCAACAAGTTCAATACAAAGTTCATGGCTTTAGAAGACCGTATTTTGTATGAGATCATGCACAAGAGCATACTGCCAAGTGCAGGTTATTCCACAGAGCCAAACACCACCACTGCCATGGAGTTTTTCTATCTTGCAGAGAACAAATTGACAAACCCTGGATGGACCATCTTGGAGCATATGAAAATGGCGGTGAAGGGGAAAAATCCACGGGATAATATACCTTATGGTAGTTTTATTACTTTTTTTCTCGCCGGAAGCTTTATGTTGTCGTACCAGAAACCTTTCCCATTTAGTTCTACGTCGGGTATTAGGCCGGAGAAGTTAGACCTAGAGTATTTTGACTGTAGAGGGATGGTGGTGTTTGATGGAGCTTGGATGAACAAGCCACCCAAAACAAAGAACAAGACGATGGAAAATGTTTAGAAGCAAGGTAATATTCTTTAATATTTGTTTGTTTTTCTGAATTTGTTGTTAGTTTTTACTTAGTTATTAATATTCTTCAATATTTTTATGGCAGAAATCGACGAGAATGTGGGGTGGAAACAATTTTACAAGAGAATGAAGTCTAAAATCCCTGATTTCTTGTACGTGAGCAAGGAAGCGCGGTTGGCTGAAAAGCGGGAACGCGCTATTCATAGAGCCGAGCGCGAGGCGATGATGCGGGGAACGGGTGGTGGTGAAACGGGCGGCTCACAATCGAGGCCGGTTAAGGGTGCCGAGGCAGATGAGGCACATGGAGACCAAGATCCGGCTGATGAAGACAAAGATGACAATGATGTGATGAAACACATCGTCTTCTAAGTAGTTGGATTGTAGTTTATCTTGAAATATCTTTTCATTTGAAATTCGATGATACAATGTTATTACTTTCATTTAAGATCATTCTTTGTTATCTTATGTTTTTTAATTTGTAACGAATATCAATTTTAAAAGTATCTCATACAAGTTCCTCGTTTTCAACCTTTTTTTAAGAGTACAGGATTGGTTTCCGAAGTCGGAATCAGTACAGAACACTTTTTGCTATCCATTTCCGATTTCGGAAATTACCCGGCTTTTAAAACTTTACGAGCCAGAAGCCCATCCGGGTAATCCACTGGATTTAAAAAAGGCACAAATTAAATTATGGTTTATCACTTTCGATTTCGGAAATGAACCGGGAAAAGATGGAATTTTTCCATAAAAAATAAGAGGCCTATACGGGTTCGGACATCATCCGGAAGAAGAAAAGTTTACGAGCCGGAAGGGCATCCGGGTAATCCACTGGAGCTAGCTAAATAATATTTCAGGAAATATGATTTATTTATTAGATTACAAAACCATTTCCGATAGGATAAAGTGGCCGGTTTAGTGTATTACGACTTCGGAAATTGTACGGAAAATGTGTCACTTAAGTGAAACTCGCCAATTTATTGGGTTTTCACAATTCTAATTACACAAGGAGTACCCCTACAAGGCTAAATAACATAAGAACACAAATTTTATTACAATATTAGACGTAATATACATTAAATGCTCTAGAGCGATATGTCTTAAATTTACGAAACGCACATCTTTTTGCTCTTCGACCCCTTTGCCTTAGGTGGTTGTTTTTTCTTTGGTATCCCCCGCTCATCGAACCACTGCCCTTCTTCATGATCCAACCTGCACTGATAACGGCGGAGATTTGCTGCAGTTTCATGTAAGTTTATATTGTCTTCACCATCAAAGGCTATCTTAAAGGTATCCACATCGTTCAAGCATTCTTCTTGACTCTCTCCACCAATAAATGCTCTCTTCCCGTTCAGTACAATCTCCTGGTGAACAGAAGCAGGGTCCTTCACGTAGAACACTTGGTCGGCCTGTGTCGCTAGAATGAATAGATCCGACTTATAACCAAATTTCCTCCGGTCAACAATGGTTAGTCCTAATGGATCATGAACAAATCCCGTGCCTGGATCAATCCAGTCACACTTGAATACAACCACCTTCAGTCTCACATAGTTCAACTCCCATATGTCTGTGATTGTTCCACAGAACCGGTTGTCTTCATACACGCCCTGCTCTAACTCATCAGCAATCAAAGAAACACCACTGTTCTGCGATATGCGCTGCCCATCAATTGTCTTCGTACTATATGTGTAGCCATTCACATCGTAGCCCCTGTATGACAAAACCGCACCCATCGGTAATCTAGACAACCACTTAACTTCCTCAAAATGATCTCTGACTTCCACTTTCTTCCTGAGCCACTCAGCAAATATCCTCTCTTCATGGATATATTCAGGTTCTAGAAGCGGCATCAATCTCCTTATTTCATCCATGTGAAGACCAACATAGGGAACCACAACCTTATGGTTACGAAGCACATATAGATGTGCAACCTTCAACTCAGCAGTAGTGGGCGTGACATATTTTACACTACCAAATGCATGGCCTTCAATCCTGTCAGCATGCCTGTTCTTCGGGACACCAACAGTCTCAACATCATCGAGGTACCGGTGCAGAATTCTATTGACTCTTCAGTTACATAACGCTGAACTATACTGGCATCGGACCTGTATCTGTTCTTCACAAAATGCTTGAAAATCTTCATGTAGCGCTCGAAAGGGTACATCCATCTCAAAAACACAGGACCACAACACTTGATCTCACACACAAGATGAACTATAAGATGCACCATTATATCGAAAAATGAGAGCGGGAAGAACATCTCCATCCGACACAAAACTTTGACAGCCATTTCTTGTAGTTTATCTTGTCTCGCTCGGCTAATATTCTTTCTGCAGATGGACTTGAAGAACATGCATAAGCGGCTTATGCAGCGTCTAACATGTGGAGGTAAGGACGTGCGCAGAGTAATGGCATTCAATTCTTGCATCAAAACGTGGCAGTCGTGTGATTTGAGTCCCGCGAGTTTCGCCTCATCAACATTCACCGACTAATGTTGGACGAGTAGGTACTAGGTACTTTAATGTCCTTCAGGCTTTGACAAAATTTCTTCTTCTCTGAATCAGACATGGTGTAAGAGGCCATGTCTTGCCATTTTCCTTCACGGGGACCAAACCCGGCCTAACACCCATTTCCTCCAAGTCTATCCTAGCTTTCAAGCCATCCTTACTCTTCCCCGGGATGTCTAATAATGTGCCAATCAGACTCTCGCAAACATTCTTTTCTATATGCATAACATCCAAACAATGTCTAACCTCCAAGTCTTTCCAGTAAGGCAACTCGAAAAAGATTGAAGATTTTTTCCATACACCATTCACTACTGGCTTCTTCCTATTCTTTCCAAAATCATTGGGAATGTCCTTCACAGATTCATATACACTCTCACCAGACACAGGCGTCGGTGCATCCCTCTCATCAACCGCTCCATCAAACCACTTCTTACACTTACGGAGGGCATGCTCGTGATTTAGAAATCTCCTGTATCCTAAATAAATTGTTTTCCTCCCATGCTTAAGTTGAACGTGACTAGCGTCCATCTCACAAACCGGGCAAGTAAAATGCCCTTTAACAGAGTAACCTGCCAAATTACCTAATGCAGGGTAATCATTAATGATACAAAATAACATCGCTCTCATGTACAACCACTCTTCCCGGTATCCATCATAAGTCCAGTTCTCAAAATACCACAACTTCCTAAGATCTTCAATTAGGGGAGCAAGATAAAAGTCAATGTCGTTACCTGGTTGTTTTGGACCTGAGATCATAAGTGATAGCAGAACGTACTTACGCTTCATATTTATCCAAGGTGGTAAATTGTAAATCACAACCATCACGGGCCACAAACTATGGGTGCTGCTCAGATCTGCAAAGGGATTCATACCATCAGTCAACAAACCTAACCGCAAGTTACGCTGCTCATTACCAAATTCAGGGTACAACTCATCAATATGCTTCCACTGATCACCATCAGAGGTATGGCGAATCACATCGTCATCGGGCCAATTCCTATCTACATGCCAAGTTAAATTTTTTGCATCTTCCTTATTAGTGAATAAACGCCTCAACCTAGGTATGATGGGGAGGTACCACACAACTTTAGCAGGACTCATTTTCTTTGTTCTAGGCGCCGTCTCTGCACAAACACCTATTAACCTGGACCGTTTCGTATACCTAGACTCGTTGCAAACGCGACATGTATCCCTTTCAGCATCTTCGCCCCTGTATAACATACAATCATTAGGGCATGCGTGAATTTTTTCCAATTCCAATCCCATTAGACATATAATTTTCTTCGTGGCATAGGAACTTTTTGGCAACAAATTATCTTTAGGAAGCAACTCGAACAATTCCAACAATTCCGTCATTCCTTTCTCCGTCAAACCATGTTTCGCTTTCAAATTCATCATCATCAGCGCAGAACTGAGAACAGTGTGCCTAGCTCCCTCATACAGCAGAGTCTTTTTATCTTCATACATCGCCTCCAGCACCTCAGGTCTACCTTTGAAATGCATGGCCACATCTTCCGCCAAATCATCATATATAAAATCACGATCCATATCACAATTAACACTCTCCTCTTCAATCTAAACTTGGTTTTCTGCGATGACAGTACGAGCCTCGCCATGTAATGTCCACCTAGTATACGCTCTTGAAAATCCTCTCACAATCAAGTGTGACTTTATATCACGCACAATCAAACGCACATCATTCTTACAATCTCTACAAGGGCATCGAATTAGCGACTCATTCTGTACTCTTGCATACTCAGTGGCAGCATTCACAAACTCTGTCAGGAGATTCAAGTATTCACGCGATGTCCTAATATTCTCTTGTATAATTCTAGACCGTTCCATTGCAACGTGCCAAATCTACAAACAAAGTCATAAATTGAAAAAAATACAAACTTAATCAACCATATCAATCACTAATTAATAAAGCCCATTCATTGAATTACAACATTTTTAACTTCTCTCATACATCAAAGACATTCATGTCAATGTAAACTCCACATGCCATTCTTAACAAAACAATCAAGAACATCGATTCCACAATTTAACAACGAAAGATTAAAAGATGAGATGACATACCTTATCGATGCAGACTTCAATCAACGCACATAGCCAAGAATTTCCCCTTTTTCGAAATTTTCTAAACTAGCTCCCTACATAAAAAATGCGGAGAACAGACTTTAAAACGACATCTGACCGGCTTATTTCCGATTTCATAAACAATCCTTACACATTTTGCGAGTGGTATCCGATATCATAACAAGTGCCACTAATTCGGAGTACAATTCCTGGCTTATTTACGATTTCGGAAACTATCCGGTTTCATATATTCAAAACCAGAAATACTGGCACGTGCTTTGCAAGTGCCATGGCCAAAGTTCAGGGCCGTTTCCGACCTCAGAAACGTTGGCCAGCACAGCGGGAAATCGTTCCGGCCGTGCATTCCCAACGTCATTTGTCATCATGCACGACGGGTTTTTGCTTCCCGCCGTCCTTCATGTCAGGCAGCGGCTGACCTGATTTTGACCTCCGGTTTCAGATACTTTACGAAATCGGAAACCAGAAGCACTGCTGGAAAAATAAGTTTTCTTCCCCCCGCCGTGCTTCTGCGCTGCGCTTCTGCCAATTTCCACTAGTGCACATACTTAACTGCCACCTCTCTCCCAACTCCCCCTCCACTTATTCCTACTACCCAAGCCTGCTACACCTCATCCTCCAACTTTGATAAACCATCTATCTCCCACACCTCTCAGACCACCTTGAGAAAAGCCACACTCCCCCCCCAATTATAAAAAAGCCAAACAAGACTCTCAGAAAGAAGATCCTTTCACTCTGGTTTCTCACAAACCAAAGCTCAGGAAATCATTTGCCAAAGATGACACCTACATACCATCAGGCTTACAAGGTATTCCACATTCTCTTTTTAAAGCTAATAGTTTGCTATTCCTGTCTCAAGCTAGAAATAGGAACATATTCTCACCACTGGAAAAAGAGAAAGAGGAGCTGCATACTTTTATATCAGATTCTGATTTTGATGAAGAGGCTCAAACAAGTTCAACAGGGAAGGATGCAAAGCTACCAAAACTGGCTTCTGCACAGAAGGTAAAATTGAAATCTTTCTTCACTCGGTTTAATAAAATGGGCTTTTCAAATAGCTCATCAAAAAATCTTTAAAAATATGTTTTTAATGATTACAAAAAATTATAAAATACATAGCTTAGTTTGGAATATTCAGGGTTTGGAAACAGCACATGATAGACTACTTACACTCATCTCTGATTTACATATTGAATTATTATGTCTGATTGAACCCTGGCATGATAACTCACAAATTTACCATTACATAAACATACTTCATTTTTCAAATTGTGCTTTTTCTGCAAATGCTAAAATTTGGCTTTTCTGGAACAACCACCTAACTGTAAATGTTTTACAAGACAATGAACAATTCCTATATGCACAGATACAAAAACCTAGTATTAACATATAGATGACTGGTGTTTTTGTATATGGTGCAAGAAATAGAAAGGACAGATTGGCTTTGTGGTTTGATCTCTCAGCCTTTCCCTTATCTGATACATTTTACATAGGAGATTTCAATGCAATGCTTTCAATATCTGATTATAAAGGTCCCTCTACTCCCAAAATGGGAATGAAAGACTTTTAGAAATTTATTGATAAGCTTGCTTTGATTCATATACACACAGTGGGAAATGAATTTACTTGGACTAATAGAAGGCTGAGACCTACTATAGAAAGGCTTGATATGGGACTGTGTAACCATTCTTGGAACTCACTTTACCCTAACTCTTCAGTCTTAGTCCTAAATAGGTTTAAATTCTGACCACTCCCCTTTACTGCTTTCAATAGACACACAAGTTCTCTCAGTACCTAAATCCTTTAGATTCATTAACTCCTGGTACAAAAGAACTGAATTCCAAGATTTGATCCAATCAAATTGGAATGAGCCTATCAATGAAACTGGAATGATTAAATTCTTCCTGAAGCTTCAGAGATTGAAAAGGGCTCTCAAAACCTGGAATAAGGAAGTTTTTGGGAATGTAAATAGAAATGTTGAAATAGTAGAAGAGGCTCTAAGATTACAGGAAATTAGTTTTGATCTCAATCAATGTGATTCAGAACTAATACAACTTAATCTCAAAAAGGCTGAACTGACCAAGGCACTGAAAGAACAAATACACTTTTGGAAATCTAAAACACAGTTAAAATGGGTCAAAGAGGGTGAAATGAACTCTAAGTTCTTTCATAACACTCCGAGACACAAAAGATCCAAACTGCATATTTCCAAAATTAGAGACTCTGCTGGGATGTGGTTAGAAGATGTTTCTGAGATTGAAACTGAGGTTGTTCAGTACTATCAATCCTTACTAACCACTGAGCAGACAGAAGGTGATCATCATTTTGAATCACAGTTCCTTTCACAGATTCCATCATGTATCACACTAGAACAGAACAACTCTTTAATTAGAGAAGTTGATCTGAATGAACTAAAAACCGTGGTACTATCTTTCAATAAAATAGTACACCAGGTCCTGATGGTTTCTCAGATTGCTTTTATATTAAATCCTATGATATCATTTCTTCTGATTTGATGGAGGTTGTCAATGAATTTCTGAGTGGTGCAAATATACCAATAGGCTTTGCTGCAACTTGGATAACTCTCATCCCTAAAAATGATACACCTCTATCTTTTGATGACTATAGGCCCATAAGCCTATCAAATGTTATCAACAAGGTATGTTCAAAGGTAATAATGCACATACTCAACCCTTTCATGACAGAAATCATTTCTGATAACCAGACAGCCTTCTTGAATGGTAGAGATATTTCTGACAATATTCTCTACCTCAAAGAGCTACTTAGACATCTAAATATTAAAGCCAGAGAGCCTAATTTCATTATCAAATTAGACTTAAGGAAGGCTTTTGATAGGGGCAGTTGGCACTTCTTGGAAAAAATATTGGCAAAATTTGGCTTCCACAACCAGATCATCACATGCATTATGAATAACCTAGCTCAAGCTTGGTTCTCAGTGTTGATAAATGGAAAACCAGTTGGTTTCTTTAAGGCCAGTAGAGGTATTAAACAGGGAGACCCTCTGTCACCCATTTTGTTCAATATCTTCACTGAATCATTTTCCAGAAGTATTGCCTATATTTTCAGTACTGGAAAGCTGTCATATTTTAATTTACCTAGAAATACAGTTCCAATATCCCACCTCTCTTATGCTGATGATACCATTGTGTTCATCTCAGTTAATAAGAGCACTGTGATCAACCTTAAAGCCTTTTTAGCTATTTTTGAAAAGGTCACTGGTCAAAGAATCAACTATGACAAAAGTGATTTTTTTTCTTAAGTAAACATGCTACCTTGGCTAAAAGAAATCTGATCTCACAGTATCTGACTATGAAAGAGGGCAAGTTTCCATTCAAATATTTGGGAGTTCCAATTTTTGAAGGAAAATTGCTAAACTCACATTTTAACCCTCTCATAGAACAGATCAGTAAGAAGCTTAGTTTTTGGAAACTAAAATGGCTTACTACTGGGGGAAAAATGATCCTGATACAATCAGTGTTGTATTCAATCCCCCAACATATTTTCACTGTTATGGCCCCAACAGTGCATGTCATTGAAACCCTAGAAAAAACCTTTGCCTCTTTTCTATGGGGATCCACTCCAGTCAAAGCCAATAGAAAATGGAAAAAATGGTCAAAACTTTGCTACCCCCTACAGCAAAATGGCATGGGCTTTAGATCAATCCCACACATAGTCCAGACATGCTCCCTTAAACTGTAGTGGAAATACCAGACAGATTCTGCACTTTGGACTACCTTCATACATTCTCTGCCTCCCTCCTTTAGAACCTCACAAACATGGAAAAGGATCTGTCAAGTTAACCCCACTGGTGAGGTCAATTCAGTGGTAATTCATGGGAGGGGCACTTGTAACTTTTGGACAACTAACTAGACTGGAAATGGACCTCTTCTTGACCTTTTTTCTCCAGACCTTACCCCAATACCTGCAGACACAACTGTAGCTGATTTCATCCAGAATAAATCCATTTACATGCCTTCTCTACATGGAGCCCTAAATCCCACAATCCTCTCACTGCTCCAGTCATCCACCATTCATGCTCATAGAGTGGACAAATTGGTGTGGAATCCAAGTGTTACTGGCATCTTCACCTTCAAAACTGCCTACAAGATCCTCCATGACCACAAGCCAGTCTCAGCCACTCTCACCAAAACTGTGGAATATCAAGGTACCATAGAATTATTTTTTTCTGGAGACTTTTGATTTCTCTTCTACCTTTGGTTGAGGTGATAATTCACTATGGTATCAATCTGGCTTCCAAGTGCCCTTTCTGCAACAGCTCAGATAGTATAGATCCTTTTTTCAACCTATGCCCTTTGGCTTCCTTTATCTGGAAAAACAGTCTGGCACTGGTTAGAGTTAGTGATGCAAATTTCCAGTCCATATATGACAGATTATCCTATTATATGACATACAATGCCTTGTCTAGCTTTCAGGCTAAACTCATCAGGCATTTATGTTGTATAATAGTTTGGTCTCTGTGGAAAGCTAGAAACAGGTATCTCTTTGAAGAAAAAAAACCTTGCAGAACATCCATCATCTCAGAGATCAGACACTTTCTATATCTTATTTTGACAGCCAATCCCATCAATATAAAACACCATATGGATATACAGCTTGTTGTACAAGCCAATCTCCCATACAGAACTTCTCCATCACAGTCCAGACCTAGAGTTTTGACATTTTCCAAGCCAATGGAAGGTCTCAAACTCAATGTTGATGTTGCCTTCCAATTCCCACACTATGCTATTGGAATGGTGATAAGAGATACACAGGGAGACTTCATCTCAACTGCAACAATTTTTTCAATAGCCACCATGATCAGGCGTATTTTATGCATCTAATTATATGATTTTATATCTCTATTTTGCCATTTGATGTGCACGAAGGTGTTTTTGTTGCAGGAATTATAAGAAAAAATGGTGGAATACAATCAAATGGAGAAGCGCTGAAAAAGATGCAAAATCAAGCACTTGGAGCCATGGAGAGGAGCTAGACACTATACTCTTTTTCCGAAAGGTTTTTTAATGAGGTAGTGTGCTCCAACGGATAGTGGATCGTTGCAATTCCATTATTCCGGGAAGAAGAATAAGCGAAGAGAAGAAGGCAATTTCTATTACTGGTCTTTTTCTACGAGCGGCTAAGTTGTGTTTCGACATGTCGATCACTAATCAGCTATGCGTATTGTGAAAGATCGGTGCTAGAAGGTGGACTGAATTGTGAATGAGAGTCTACTTAATTGGCCTTATTTAGTGGCACAATTACAATAATTAATAAGTGATAATATTGGAAGAAAATAAAGTGCACGTGTGAATTGTGCATAATTAGGTTTTTATTTTCCTTTTTTTACTATTGATTAGGATCAGGGTTCTACTACCTAAACCCTATAAATACCTAAACCAAAATATTAATTAGGGTGTGGCCGGAGGGTTCTATGTTTCTGTGGCCGGCCGTCCACCGCCTGGAGAATAAACATTCATGCATGCTTATTAATACATTCTGGTAACATTGTTTCATGTTTTATTTTGATTAATTAGTTATTTAGTTTAATGTTTATTTATTATCATATTATTTCTTTGATTGTTTTTAATATGCTTAGTAGCTAGGTTAGTTTCCGGTAAGGGTTTTGAATCATTAACTATGATTCATATGTGAGGCCTAAATGTGCTTGATAATTATGTTGTGTGGATTCCTTGTAATTCTCTGTGTATCCTGTTTATTTCTGAATTGCTTGAGATCTGATCAGTCTTCTGTTATTTGGAATAGTGCCAATTGAGTTCCTCTATTTATCTGTATCTAGGGGGTAGATTCAATTAGTGGCGAAACTATACGCCAATAGTTGGGAATACAGGGTAGATAATTTGTGACAATTGTTCTGATTATAAATTATCTAAATCGGGTTTCTTTGGTGCTTAATGCTGTTGAGGTATTAAATCTAGGTAGGCTATTCCGGCTAGGTTGTATCTTGATTAGAGAAATAGTCAGTTTAGCTATTCTTGCCGGCTATCGACAAAGTAAGAAGAAATTGGATTGGGTGTGCTATTCTCGAAGGTCTATAACTGATTGGTTTATACAACTTAATAAATTACTGAGCCAGTGATCGAATGAATTGTTAATGTGGATTTACCCGTAACCGGATTGCATTGTTTGAGTGTCTTCGTGATCTTTGCATTGTTTATTTTAATTGTTATTTGCTTCTAAGTTTAGTTTAATTTAGTTCTTAGATAGTTAATACAAACTCTTTCAACATAAAAGGTGGTTTCTAACCAAAAGCTGTATCTTTAGATGTAAGAATCTGATTACACTGTTCCTCGTGGGATCGACCCTGCTTACTCTATACTTGAATTTAAACTGAATTGTTTGCAGATTTATTTGGTAGAAAAACGACCTATCACACCACTCCCATGGAAGCTGAAATCAAGGCTATCATGCAAGGCTACCACTATGGTTCTTTCTATGGCCAGCACAGTTTCCATATTGAATCTGATTCACTCAATGGAATTTCCATGATCCTGAATCCAGTTACTACACACTGGAAGCTTTTCAATTTATGTGATACTTCCAGGTTATTCATCCAAGTCCCAATCAAGCATGCCCTCAGATAGGCCAATCCACTGGCTGATGGCCTGATGCTCTATCTAAGCTATCTCTCTCCTGCCAAAGGGATCAGGTTTTCACTTGGGATACACTACCCCCTGAACTAAAAGCAATCTCATTGCTTGATGAACTTGGTTTGCCATCTGCCAGGCCTTGAAATCATCTCAACAGGCTCTACATCTTACTGTCCCATCACAGATGATTTTTTTTCTCTGATTTAGTGTTTTAGTTGTTTTACCTCAGTTCCTCTTGCTAATTCCTTTGTATTTATTTCATCTAGATAGACTTCAAATGCTTTTTTCATTTTGGTACCGCTCTGAGTTTTGCCTTGGCAATTCTCTCACAGGTTTCAATAAGGAAGGGGCATTTGGTAGTCTTCTCTTTTGTATAGATTTAACCTATATTCTTTTGAAAGCACTCTAGTGCTTTTAGGGCTTTTGTCCTTGTAATTTTGCCTATAATAGGCGTGTATCAAACTTTATGCCATTTAAGGCCAAGGGTGTGGGATACCCAATAAACATTCCTCCACTTTAAGTGGTTGAACTTAAAAAAAAAAAGAGTTTTATGCTCTTTCATCTTGTAACTGCCTAATATTAGGCTGTTGGAAACTATTGGCCTTTTATGGTCCTTTGTTAAAAGGTTTAGGGAGTCTAATAAACTTCCCTCCACTCTTTGAGTGGTCTTAATTTTTTTAAAAAAATGGATGAAGGTCACTTTTATGACTAATTTAGAATAAACTGTTAAGTTATTGAATAATTAGTTAAGTTCTTATTTAAAAGGGAAAAAACAATTCGGGTTCGAACTCGCGAGTCGAGTCGATAATCGATAAATAATAACGAGTTTGAGTTGAGCATGGTATTAATAAACTAGCGAGTTCTCGAGTCGAGTCGAACACGATTAATATGGTTCTCGAGTCGAGCCGAGTTACCCATTACTCGCGATCGATTCACTCGATAAACATCCCTCTAAGACCAGAGATTGAAGTTTAAATTCTTGATGATTCTTTTAACAAACTAAATATGCATGTGTACGATGAAATTAAGGATCCGCCTATATGAAGTGCGAAGTGTAACCGCTTCAAGAGATTAAAGAATTGGTTTTGTATGCACTCATGAATGGCTTTAATAATGTCAGTTTAGCTTTTGAGCAGTTTTGAACTTGTGTGTGATTTATCTTCAAATGTTCAAATGGGTTGAAGGGTTAAATCCTTTAGACACTTTGATTCCCGAGCATTTGGAATGGGTAAATAACTAAGATGAAAATTCAATCTTTAAGATATTTTTATTCATGCACTTGTTTGGTTTTGATGGATTGTTGGTAGACCTGGCAAAACGGGTCTATCGGTCGGGTTTGGGTGACACCCAACGGGTTCGGGTATAGTTCGGGTATATGGCTTTTATTCGGGTTTGGGTCTTGATCAGGTTTTTTCGGGTTAGGGTCTTTTGAAAAATTATCGGTTTCGGTTCGGGTTTGGATTTCATTGTTTTGGTTTTGGGTCTCGTCAGTTGTTTTGAAAAAAATATCGGGTTTGATTCGGATTTGTATTTTTCCTTTCGGGTTTGGATTAGATTTGGTTTTAGTTTGTTCAATTTCAGATACAATTCGGATACAATCTCTTTTGAGTCGAGTTTGATTCAGATATACTCGGTCAAGATCACGTTAAAACACATTTAATTAAAATTTATTTTATTTTGAACTATAAACTTATAATGACCATAAAAAAATTATTCATCTTAAACATTTGATAAATGTATATTATATAGTAGAATTTAGTTTGTGCCCAAAAGTTTTTTTATCTAATGTTTCAAGATATATAATGAGAACTTATATCCACAGAGACTAATAAGTAATAACATATAACATTGTAATAAGCATATCATTAAAATAAATTTATTAATTTAAATATATAATAGTTATTAGGTCAATTATAGTTTTAGTATTTTTTTAACTCTTAAGTTATCTTTATAGGTAATGTTGTTACTATATATGTATTTGCAAGTTTATCTTACACAACCAAGATTAGTTGACTTTTAATTCGTGTCAAATTTAGTTACTTTTAATCAATAGAGAGATTTAGAGTTGAATTAAATTATATAAAATGATATGACAAAAAAAAGTAAACATTATTTTATTAATCAAACTGAATTGAAACTTGATTAAATTGAAATAATGAATAAGCCATTATTTTTCTCTTCAACCTATTCGTAGACCATTTCAATTCAATATAGTTTAGTTCACTTCAGTTTATTTGGTGAATGGTAGCTAGTAGCTACACTAATTATTAATTAGTATAAAAAACTATATTAGTAGAATAGTAATAAAAAGTTAAGAATTAAATATAATAATAATATTTGGGTATCGTTTGATTTAAGTCCAAATTATTGGGCAAAGATCAATTTAGGTACCTTTTGGATCGGGTGTTATTCAGGTTTGGGTATTTTTCAGGTTTGGGTTCAGACCAAGTTCGGGTGTTTTTGGATTTTGGGTGTTTTTCGGGTTCGGGTTCGGGTCTGATTCGGGTTTGGGTTCTGTTCGGGTACGGGTTCTATCGGGTCTGAAACTTTTAGTTCGGGTTTGGGTGTATCGGGTGTAATTCAGGTTCGGGTCATCAAACAGGTATCACTATTCGGGTCTTATTTCGGGTTCGGGTTCGGTATAATCGGTCGGGTTTTCGGGTTCGGTAATATTTTGCCAGCTCTAATTGTTGGTTTTCCGAATCAAGGGTTATACTTAAATGAGGGAGGATTGTTGGTGTTTTGTGAAACACAAGTATTTAAGTAAAATAATTGGATTTGAGTACTAGTGAGCTCAGGACGTTATAGCAAGCTGACAAGCGATTTCCCACGTCGTTAAATGGGACTCCGCGAGATCAAAATACTATTTATAAATCACCTACAACTTCTAACTACTAGAGAGTAGATAGTGAGAAGTAGGGGTCGAACCACAAGGAGAAGGGACTGGATAAAGTGTTTTAGAGTAGATAATAAGCATACATATATATTATATAGAAAGCAATGTAAACAAGGGGGGTTTTGAAGTTGGTTTTGATTACACTACGAAAATAAATTAAACTATCATTAGCTAAGCTAAGGGGAAGACTTTAAGATTATGAGGCCTTGGGAGGCAAATGACTTCACTTTCCATCTGTCGACTTATCACCGGGAAAATGCAATCACAAGGGAGTTTAGACCATTTGCCAAGGACGAAAGCATCCTATTCTCTCGAGTGTAGCTAGAGAGGATGATCACACCACTCAAAATCTCTCATTGTTGATTCACCTAGATGATCACATCATATATAACTCAACTATGGTATTAAGATTAGAGAGTGACAAACTTACTCACACACCCGCAATTACGAGAGCATACAAATAAGACATTTGATAACTAGGACGAACTAAGACGATGATCACATACGAATCTCAATTCATACTTGCTACTTTGTGATATTGGAGTAAACAATCACGTTCTACCCACAAATCTAGGTATTCGTTGATAACAATCATACGTTAAAAAGGAATCTTCAACTCAAGTATACAACCACATATTAGGGGGACCAATGATCACATTAAATCCTTACCTAAACAGATAATTGATTAACCATGCAAATTCATGAGATTTCCAATTATAACAACTTATATTTATCATGGCATTCCTTAACTACAATTACACAAAAAGGGAAAATTTGTCATCACTCAACCCCTTCCATAATCATTAATCTAACAACTAGAGATTATGCTACTATTACACTAAGTACCATCACCATACTAGATTACTCTAACTGAACTACCCTAATTAATGACTATGGAGCATGCAATTGATATAAAACACAAACCCCATAACAAATTAAGAAAGATTGAACAACATTCATGCATAAGAATTCAAGTTCATCAAATGATAATCAAAACCCAAAGTTTAAGCATAAAGAACCCTCAAAGTTTCAAGGGGAAAGTTAATTCAAATGCTCCCAAGGATCAAACTAAGCTAGACTAAAGTTCATGGAATCAAACTACTAATCTAATGGAACTAAAAGCAAATAAAATGGAAAAGAAGATGAAGAACTAGGGTTCTACATCATAGGAGGACGTCCTCCGAATGGGGGAGAACAAGGGGGTATTTATAGCCCCAGAAATTCAGCTCAAGGAGGCAAGTGGGCCGCTGATTTAGCGACACTTTTTAGCGACGCTTTCTTCTGTCACTATTTTTGGCGACACTTCTGGGCAACAACGACGCTTCTGGGCAGCAGTGACACTTCCTTCATCTTCAGTGACACTTCCTTCAAACTCAAGCGACGCTTTTCTGGGCACGAGCGACACTTTTCTTGGCAACTTCTACCACCTAAGGAAAGGTGGCCTTCACACCACTTCTCTGATCAATTCATCAACTTCTTAGCATCGAATGTTCGACTCTTTGGTTTGATCATAGAAGGTCTTCAATTACTTTCATCCAAGTATTTCTTACAAGTGCAAATCAAGGTTAAAATGCACACATTCATTCCTAAACCACTATGGATGATTTAGCTCTAAGCTCTAGACTTTGGCACAAAATATTTCCCAAACTAGTTCTCAAATGCTATAAAACAAGAGTATATTTAGGGCTCATCACAAGCTCTAATGGTGCGGAGTGCACACTTGTATAAACCCATCCACGAGCTCACAATTGTGGAATGGTCATTTTGGTCTAACTATTCCAGAATGAAGCGTTACATTGATACTAATTCAAAAATTATATGTAAACAAATTAACACGTGTTTTTGTCTGTGGTTACGTACTTGGTTACCGAAATGGTGTTTCGAAGTGGATTAGTACGTACGTACATAGTTACTTAAATCTGATAATTAGATTGGGACGTCTGCAGTTAGCTCAGTTACCTCACCGATTGGTTGTGGATTGATTTATAGTTACTTGAAGTTACCTAATCCTTATCCGTATGGTTGTGGTTCGGTACTTACGGGTTTCCCTACAAATACACATGCTTAATTTGGTGCATGGAAAAATATAGATCACAAAACAGAAAAATTTACCATCCAAAAACATAAATGCTCATACGCATCTTCTTGTTTCATGAAGGTTCGATAGTTATATCCTGCGAGGAAGTTCGTGTAACCCGGGCTAATATGGTCGAATTATTGTCAAATAAAAGCAAGAGTGTTACGTGACTCTATCGATATCCAAATACATCACAATTACCCTGGTTATACCCAACAACAACTATATTCCAAACTTTTTGTTTTGGAAATTGAATAGTATTTCATTTCAATACAACAAATATCTATCACTCTTGCCCATTTGAATTACAAGACAAAGAAAACTTCCTAGTCTAAGTCATTTCCAACTGAGTTCTTGCCTCCAGGTATTATAAGGCAATCTCCAATGATTTCCCCCTATTTTTCAGTTGCTACAGTTGTATTTACAGTTGAAACAGTGCTTCTACTTCAATAATTCAACTTGTCCTCTAAAAAGAATATTCCTCTATACTCTTGAAATTATCTTTTTAGTTCTTTATTATATTGCAAAATTATATCAATTTAATTATTTACCTTGCACTATTATTTTATTTAATTAAAAAATATAAATACGAATATAAATATACTTTTAAATTAGTTTGATAATGTTTTATCATTATGTGTGATATGATTGTCATGTATAGCAAATTTTTCAACTTAACTTAGATGTTAATTTTTTAGTCCGATGCAACGTATTTTAATTTAAACACACAATTATCTTATTAAACATATGAGAACTCATTTTTCCTATGATTAGACGGTCTCATCTACGATTTTTTACCAACAAAGTAAGCTCAACGTTGATAATAGTAAAGTCATTCGCACAAATTTTAGCATAAAAAACCAATCCCCCTCTTCAACTCCCTGCCATCAAATCCGGAAATTAAACCCATAACTACCTTCAATGGTAATCCCTCATGTATGTACTCCACAGACGTCGGACGAGGTGCAGATCCTGGCATCCCACTACCAGAATGCGCTAATTGACAAGTTTACGAGAGCTAAGCCTGCTATGGCGATCATCCAGACGGCCTTGAACGACCTCGGATTCAAAGCAAAATTTCAACTGGGATCTCTGGATTATAAACACATACTCATCAGATTTAAGGACAAGGAAGACTTCTAGCGCTGTTTGCTCAAGCCTTTCTAGGCAATCTCGGGATCACCAATAAAGGTCCTTAAATGGACGCCTGAGCACGAACCGTCGGTGGTTCCGGTCTGGGTCACGGTAAGGGATGTTCCCCTTTATTATTGGAATTATAAAATGATTGAGGATATAGGCAGTCTGTTGGGAAATTCATAAAAGTTGATGCTGCCACCAATTTGGTTACTCGGCCATCTGCTGTTAAGATGTGTATAGAGGTGGACATCACAGGGAGTTGACCTCCTCAATTCAGGTTGGTCACCTCAATAATTATAGAGATTACATGGTAGAATATGATAGCTTGCCTGGATACTGCAAGCATTGCAGGAAATTAGGCCATGAGGATCCAAATTGGATGATGTTACATCCTGAACTGAAAAAAACTGGAGAAAGAGGGAGTTTTTCAAGACAGCTGACACTGAGATGCAAACAGTCCCAATTGAGTTGAACTTAGCAACTAAGCCACCCTCTGCTAAGCCACTTGCCTCAAATAAGCCACCAGGTACACGTGCCTCAACACCTACTCATCAAGCTGCAATAAATATAGCATAGCAAGCTCTTCTGGCTTTAGCTCAAAGAATAAAGATAACTTTTTCAATGCTCGGAAATGGGTGTAAGTACCAAAGAAGAAAAATCCTGTCTCTGATGACTCCAACAAAATGATGGTCCCATATGATCACTCCCAATCCCAGATCAGTGACATCCCCATAGAGGATAACAGACTGAAATCTGCTCAGATGCAACAAAGGGGGTCAAAAAAGGCAAATGAAGGCTCACAACAAGTTGTGTGGAGCCAGGAATCCTTCCCAGTCACAAACATACATCCTTTGTCATATTACTCATATGATGACATAGATGTGGCAAGTAGAAAACTTGCTAACAAAATGCATACCTCACACAAGCATATTAATTTAAATGATAATTTGGATGACATTTCCACAACACTGGGAATAATTCCTTATCAGAAGGTGGAATTGTCAAACTGCTTGGCTGTTTTGAAAGATGAAAATGGCAGCTTTGAGGACTTATATGGGGATGCTACCATTGAAATATGGAGAGAAGAAAGACAGGAAGAGAAACCCCAACAGACTGTTTCAAACACAGTCATTGCCAAAGACATTACACAAAATTCAACAACAGGTAAAAGGTGAGGTCATCTAAAAGTATAAGTAGGATACTCGGGCCAAAAAAAAAGTAAACTATACCTTTAAATGATTAGCCACAAACTAATATGTAATATGTTAGTGTGGAACATTACAAGGTTATGGAACTTCAACAGATAGGTTAAAAACACTACTTTCAATTCACAGTGTCTCTTTTCTGTGCTTAATTGAGCCAATGCATGATAGATCAGAGATAACTAGTTTATAGTTTCATCTTGGATTTCATAGCTGTTGTGCACCTTTGAATGCCAAAATCTGGATATTTGATAAAGAATCTTTAGTGGTTGATATCTTGTTTGATTCTTAACAGTTTCTTCATGTGAAAATAGTTGATAAATTATCACTGGCAGAGTGTACTCTATTTTAGTATGTGCTAAGACAACATGGACCCCTAGAATAGAACTGTGGCATGACCTAGTTAGCTTAACTACTAGACTATCCATATTTATAGGAGACTTCAACATTGTGGCCACAGTGAATGAGTGTAAGGGCAGCAATATACCCTCAGTTAGAAGATGTCAGAGTTTAGAGGCATGATTGATTTCTTCAGGACTTCAAGACATCTCCACAGTAGGGAATCTATTTACATGGACCAACAACAGAATCATGGAAGATAGCTTGTTGTAGAGATTAGATCGAGGACTATGTAACCAAGACTGGCTGGAGATATTCCAACATTCCTCAATCCAAGTTCTTAATAGGACAAATCATAACCCTTTTTTACAATCCATCTAACAAGCCTCTGAACAATTACAAAAGCCCTTCAAATTTAAAGCCATGTGGTTGAACAGACCTGAACTCAAGGGACTGATCGAAGACAAGTGGAACCTACCCTGTCAGTTTACTGGCATGTATAGACTAGTTTTTAAGCTTAAGAGGGCTAAGGACTTCCTGAAACAGTGGAATAAGTTCACATTTGGGAATGTCCATTAAAACCTTATTCATGCTGAAAACAAAGTCTCAGCTTCGGAGGAGAGATATCAGCACACAAGTGAGGAAACTGGTCTTATTAACCTCAACAGAAAGAGGGCTATTCTTATCAGATCTCAGAAAGAGACAACAACTTTTTGGAAGCAAAAATCTGGAGTGAGATGGCTGCAAGAAGGAGATGGCAACACACATTTTTTCACAACTCAGTGAAGGAAAGGAGAGCAAAGGCAAGAATAGCTAAGATTAAAACAGGAGATGGAAAATGGATTACTAATCTTCAGTTGATCAAAGAAGAAGGTATTAGATTTCACTAAGAACTTCTGAATGATCCTAGACCAAACAGAAATGGTTAGTACTTGGAACATTTTAAATATCAAATTCCAAGACTATTAACTGAGGAAGAGAATGAACATCTACTGAAGCAGGTTGGCGTAGAAGAGCTTAGAAAAACTGTCTTTGAGCTCAATAAGGAAGTAGCACTTGGTTCAGGTGGATTCTATGGTCAGTTTTACACTCATTGCTGGGAAGTGATTAGGGAGGATCTACTTGACTCACCAAAGGAATTTTTGAGTGGACAGAAATTGCCAAAAGCAATAGCTAGCAACTGGTTAGCTCTTATTCCAAAGAAGCCAAACCCTTCCACATTTGCAGACTTTAGCCCAATCAGTCTGTCCAATTTCCCCAATAAATTTTACTCAATTTTTTAATGGAGAGATTGAAGCCACTAATGAACAAAATTACATCTAAGGAACATAACGGATTCATGGCAGGAAAGGACATAACTGACAATATTTTGCAAATGATGGAAATGGTCAGACTGATAAACAAGAACCCTTAATATAAGAATTCAGTGGTTTAACTAGACATATAAGAAGCATTTGACAGAGTATCATGGTAATTTTTGAATATAGTGATGTTACATTTTGACTTCCATGGCACCTTTGTCAAGATTGTATTACAGAACATACAAACTGCATGGTTCTCAGTATTGATAAATGGAGTGGCATCTGGATTCTTAAACTCTGATAGGGGAATCAAGCAAGGTGATCCACTCTCCCCCTTCCTATATAATATAGTGATAGAAGCATTTATAAGAGGCATCAAATTCCTGTTTATCTCACAATACTTAAACAACTTCATCATGCCTAGGTCAATGCAACCACTATCCCACCTTATGTATGCAGATAACACAGCCATATTCCTCACTGCAACCAAAAAGAATTTGAAAATATTGAAGGCATATGAACACTGTTCTGGACAAAAGATCAACTTCAACAAATAAAAAATAACAATTTCCACCCTAATGCCAGCCTCCATCAAAGTAGACTTGTTTCAAGGACTCTAGGAATGAGAAAGGGAGAAATGCCGTTCAAATATCTAGGGGCTTCCATATTTAATGGCAGAAATAGAGTGACACACTACGAGCCTATAGTGGATAGGATGGAGAATGCAGTGTCTAATTGGAAGAACCACTGGCTCACATCTGCAGGAAAAATGGTACTCATCAATTATATACTCATGGCTATACCTACCCACATTTTTTCTGTCTTGAATCCTCCAAAAAAGTGGTTAAAAAGATGGATAGTTTAGCTGCAAAGTTTTTTCGGGGACAGTCTGAGTTTGGACAGAGGAACAGCTGGAGAAGGTGGAGTAAGATGGCAATTCCTAAAGCTGAAAATGGACTAGGATTCAGAGATCTTCAAGCTGTCATCAAATCTTTTTCTTGCAAGCTATGGTGGAAGTTGTAGAAAAATACCACTCTATGGACAAGATACATGTGGTCTATGCCAGAATCATACAAGAATTCACACACATGGAGGAGGATATGTAGCATAACAGGGTTTGCTAACTTCCAGGCACTAATATAATGTGGAAAGGGATCATCTTCATTTTGGGATGGAAATTGGTTAGGGACTGGGAGTTTTTACTATATGTGGCCACAACACGTTGATTTACCTTTTACTGACATTACTGTGGCTCAATTTATAGATAGGAAAAGCTACTACTTAAACTTGTTGGAGCAACACATAGCTACCAGTGTGATGTATATGTTGCGGGAACTCCAGCTGGAGCACACACATGAAGATAGGTTGATATGGAGGCCTGGAATGAATGGCAATTTCTCAATCAAATCTGAATACCACAACTTAAAGACGAGGGATCAAACAAATGACTTGTTTGGACAGGTTTGGAATTTACCTACCCCACCAGAAATCCCTATTTTCTTATGGAGAATGAAAAATAAGTTGTTGCCTTTAGATGACATCTTGCAAAATTTTGGTTTTCATCTCACCTCAAAATTTCATTTTTGCAGTAGTAGTGATTCAGTAGAGCATTATTTTAATGCTTGCCATGGTAATAGTGAGGTGTGAAAATCAATCCACAACCTCATTGTCTTACAGGCTCCTCCCTTCAACTCTTTGTAGGGAAGACTGAACTTTTGACTATCATGTAAAGACTTTTCTAAAGTTCACACAAAGGTAATCAGAGTAACCACTATGGTCACTTTCTGGAACCTATGGACAAGAAGAAACAGACTTATATATGATGACAAAAGTTCAAACAATGCTTCTATCTGTGATAAAATTAGAAGGCAAACATTACTCATATTCACAGCTCATCCTTAATGAGATGTATTTATACATCTAATTTATATGGTTTTATACGTTTATTTGCTCACTTGATATGCTCGAAGGTGTGTTATTTTGCAGTAAATCATAGAAAACATGGAGGAGGATATTAAATGAAAATTTGCTAAAAGAGAGCAATTTGATGTTGTTTTGAAGACGTAGGGGAGCAATACACTATACTTTTTTTTCCTACGGGTTTTTAATGAGGTAGTGTGATCCAACGGAGATAATAGATCATCATTATTCTATTATCCCGGCACCGAAGAGGCGAGGAGCAAGAAGCAACGAGCTGAAAGAAAATCCTAGTACTGATTTCTCTACGGGCGGCTAAGTTGTGCTTCGCGGTCGATCACTAATCAGCTATACGTTTTACAGAAACCAGTATTAGGCTACATTTATTTGGGCTAAATTAATATTAAGTCCAAACCTAGGCAGCCCGAAAGCCCAAGGTGGATCAATAATTAAATAAATGCACGTTGGCATATATATTAGTTCACACGTATGTGTGCAGGTATTTTGTTTTGGGAATTTTCGTCCTATTATAATTTATAATTCTAATAAGGCAAAATACTGCCACCTAGGCTAGTTAGTTTAGGAGTTATACTATATAGGGGGTGTTTGGTGATTAGCTGATAGCTGTTAGCTGATTGCATATCTGAAGCAGCAACTACTCCAAGCTGCAGCTTTATCAGGCTAAAAGGCATGGCATGCATACAAGGCACCCAGTGATGAAGGATCCCCTGATGACAAAGCTGAGCAACTTTTTTGGCTCAGCTTAACTCACATTCTGATATGTTAACTTTTGAAGTGAAACTGTTGGTAGATATAGTGGTAGATCATAGACTTGGTTGGCGAAGTTGCGCTTCGTTTTGACGATCGCTAAAGTGCTCGCCAAGTTATTGTGATTCCATTGTATTACAAACACCTCAGTACCACTTATGTAAATGATAGCTAGCTTAGGTTAGCCTATTCTATATTTTTTGTACTCAGCCATGTTGGAAGCTCACATGATTTGTTTTTTGTAAAACAACTTTGGCAGAGATGCCTTTTATGAGGTCTGGGAACCTTTCTATAAATCTCCCCCCACCTGAAGGTGGCTTAATTAAAAAAAAAACTGATTGCATTAACTGTTTTGACTAGCTGATTGCATTAGATGGTTTAACTAGCTGACTGTATAAAAAGTGTTTGGTAAACATTAGCTGATTCGTAATAGCTGTTTCTTTAATCAATCTTGTAAAATGACATAAAAGTACATTACATATTTTTATCATACTTTACAAATAGTAATAATAATTTATATTTCTCAATTACAAAAATAGTATATAGTTCACATATTGTAAATAATAAAATATTATTTCAAATACTAATATCTACACATTTATGAGATTTTAAATATTTTAAATAAATGTTTAAACCTTTTCAATTTATTTTTATTAAATATCACTTTATAACATAAATTCTTAGTTTAAAAGGTATGATAGTTTGAAACATCACTAAACTCACGTATTTATCATTATTAAAAAGTGATAGAAAAAAAAAATTATTATATTTTTTAAAGGAATTATATACATATTTATTAATAATCAGTAGATGTATATGTTTTTTTTTCTAAAATAAAATTGGGAGAAAAAAGTAATTAATCTTAGTTGAATTAATTCAAAGGTGAATTTTAGAAAGGATTAATTAATCGAAAGAAGAAAACATGTAATAGAGACCATGAAAGCTAAAAAATGTAAAACAAACAAAACAATAGGGACATAAAAGTATTTTAGGTAATAAGAGCAATCAGCTAACCCAAAATGCTCCTATTTCCACCGTTTTGAAAAAGCTATTTTTGGCACCAATCAGCTCTTCAAATCAGCTCTCCACCAAACACCCAAATTAGCCTTTTTAACTTTGTCAAACAGCTAATTGGCCTCAATCAGCTAATTTTGCCAAAATCAGCTCTCCACCAAACACCCACATAAACCCTTTTAGTTCTCTCGGCCAGAGATATTCATACGCACAGACTTTGTTTTCATTCTTGGCCGAGACGGAGAACACGAAACTGGTGGACGTCGTTTAACACCAAAATATTCCTACAACGCTTAGAATATAGATTTGTATAGCAAGTAAGCAGGGACAAATTCCACAAGGAGCAGGTTATTAACTTAACTTCCCTAAAGATCAGATTTGGTTTATAGTTACCAACTATTTACTTCAAATTTTTATATATATTAAGACTACGAAAATAAATACAGAACGATCAACTAAACTAAATGCAAGTGCATCAAATAATTAAGGAATCTGGCTCAAATAAATCCACACTAGTCATATATTCGATCATTGATGGAAAGATATAATTAACAACCATGAACCAACCAGTTATAGGGTACCGTGAATGCAGCGGACATACCCCAATTCCTACTTACTTTATCGATACCTAGCAAGACACGTTTAAATTAACTATTTCTCTTATCAAATCAAATCTAGTTGGTAACTCCAGTTCTAAATTGTTTGATAGCATTAAGATATGAAGGAACCCAGTTCAGACACATTAACCAAAAACGCAAGTATTAACCTGTCTACGCAAGTATTAAACTGGTAGACAAGTTAATACTTGTGTTCTTGTTAATTTGTCTGAACTGGGTTCCTTCATATCTTAATGCTATCAAGCAACTTAGAACTGGCGTTACCAACTAGGTTTTATTTCATTAGAGAAATAGTTAGTTTAAGCGTCTCTTGCTAGCTATCGACAAATTAAGTAGGAACTGGGGTATGTCCGCTGCATTCACGGTACCCTATAACTGGTTGATTCATGGTCGTTAATAAAATCTCTGCATCAATTATATGAACATATGACTAATGTGGAATTATTTTATCAGAACATATGACTAGTGTAGAATCATTTGAGCCTGATTTCTTTCATAAATTGATCTCTCTTTGCAATTTTAAATCATTCTGTTTTCTTTCGTAGTTATTTATATATTAATCAGTAGTTAATCTCAATCTCTCAAGTTAAAAGTGTGGTGACTAAACACCAAAAATTGATCTTTAGGAATATAAAAGTGTTAATTTGTTCTTTGTGGGTTCGACCCTACTTGCTACTATATTATTTAATATTCTTAGCAAGTTAGGAATATTTTGGTGGTATTCTGCGACCACCAATCCTCACATAGATAATCAGGACAAGAACCAATATTTAATACATGCCACACCGGTGCCATACTTCAAACATAAGAGGTCTAAGATGGCTAAAATTATCAAATGGTTTCCTCCAGACTTAGGGTCTAAGGTAAATGTAGATGCAACATTTAAATCTGGAATATGTCGAATATGCATAATAGTAAGAAACTGGAAGGGGATACCATACTATTGAACATGGTTTTTATGCATTGTATATCACCCCTACATTCCGAGCTTCTGGCAATTAAGCAAGGGCAGCAGGCAATGACTGAGCCCAACATCCACAACTATAAATTGGAATCTGACTACAAGATTGCATTCATTGGAGTGATCACACCTTCCATATGCAACTGGAAACACTTCTCATTATGCACTTCAATCCAAACACTGCTGCCAACAAAAATAATTTCACATGTTCTGAGAGAAGGTAATAAGCCAGCAGATTTTTTATCAAAACATAGTCTAGAGGGACAACTGACTGTGTAATCCCATTAAGTCAGGCACCTGCTCCCCTAAAAGAGATCATCTTGCTTGATAAAATAGGAACACCCTCAGTTACACTTCAAGAACAGGCTGTATTATTCTTATAGTATTCTGATGCTTTTACTTTGTGATAAGTCCATGGTTTGTATTCGGACATCATTCATACTCGGACCAAGGCCCGAGAAGGGTCATGGGCTCGAGATATGCGGAGGATGGGTCCACGGGTCCATCAATCCTAATCCTTATAAGGAATGCGTATATTATGAATGTTCTACAAGGAATATACATCTTCTCAAAGATGGTAATACAGCTATCCTAAACATGGTAATATAACCATGTCCGAAATACACTTCTATTATACATGGTAATACAACTACTATTCCCATAAGAGTTGTATTCATACAATAAATACATATCTTGGTGATCTACGGATTGTAGCCATATAAATACCCTAAGAGGTTTGGTAGACCTCTCATCTAATCTCATACTTTATACTTTACGCCTTAAGCAAATATACTGACTTGAGCGTCGGAGTGTCTATCCCCGGGACACCCGGGGCCTTTGTCTTGCAGATCAGTTCGAGAGCCTGGTTCGTCGTCGAAATGTTGGTGTCCGACATACATCACTTTGTAAGATGGGAGTAGCTGCCAAGAAGAAGCAGAGGACTACATTTGTTACAAATATCAAGGTCCGGATGGGAGCACTACATATGCTCACAAAGGAACAGATCGATTTTTTGTACATTTTTCACTGAAATTGATAGGTTTTGCAATCATTCCTATGGGTGGCTAAATTGTGATTCGGTGTTTGTTGACTCGATCACTAAATTGCTCCTCGTTACAGAAATGAGATCAAAACTTAAGTTCCATAGAGCTTATTCGTAGAGACAAGGCAATTTTTGGCCATTTCTATATTCTTTTGTATAGCTTTGAAGCATTTCAGCCTTTGGCTTGTAACTCTTGCTCTATAAAGGTTTTTATGGTTTGGGATGCCAAATAAATATCCTTCCAACGAATGTTTATTTCAAAAAAAAAATCAACGGAGATAATAGTCTCTTTGTAAGTTTTTAATGTTTAATACTTCGGAATCAAAATTATTTTGTTAGGGTAGGAAGAATATTAACACCATATATTTTACTGATAAATGATAATAATCTATATAGTGAATCGTAATAAGTTTTTAAACAAAAATCTTATTGCAAAATCTCTAAAAAGTCCGACTTTTCTAAATGTTATGGAACTACTACTATATATTTAAGGTCAAGTGATACTATTTTTGTGTTAAAACATTGATAGTATCAAAGTGAACATATAATAAAACATGTTTTAATGCAAAAATTCATGAATTTACATTAAAACATTAATAAAATTCAAATAACAAATTTTACAGTTCAAATTAAAAGGTACACTGTATAAGTTAAAACGTATAAAGACTCTTATGGAAAGTCAGGAAAGTTGGACTTTCAGGAGACTTTCTCAAATCTTATTGGTAAAACAAAACAAAAATATCGTTGAAAACCAAGTATTATAATGGGACTTTCTCTCTCAGACACTTTCTCTCTCTCTAAAAATAGAGAGTAGTTTCCGTCCATTTTCAGGTTTTGCAGGAGTCAAATCACCGTCGATCTGATTGATCTCAGTCTATAAAGGTAGGGATTTGTCTTATCAGTCTTACATAAACACAGTGGTGGTCTTTGATCGCACATGCATGAAGGTTCAAAAAAGGGTTTTCACACGCAAAGGGGGAATCATCTGTTTGGATGCACATGAATTAGAAAGATTCCTAGTTTCCATTGGCCATCGGAAATTACAGGGATTGGCCGAAGAAGAAACAACGTCGTATCTTTTCCTGAAAAGAAGAACTTGCGTGGAGCAGTAAATTTCCTTACTCCTGAGGTGTCAGACGAGCACCAGGTTAGTGGCTTATTAATTTACTTATTGGGTGAAATTAAATTAACGATCGACACATTCATCGGTATTGAGGATAGCAATCATGACGGTGAGAAATCCCAAAAGAAAGTTAAATTCAGATGAATTCAGTTGACAGGAATCTGAGAAAATGTTATAGAGGAAGAAATCTATAAATACCGTGGATGATAAACATTCTCTTTCCCATAAACAAAAACCATCAAATTCTATTTGCCATAAACACAGTTACACTCATTCACCTAATCTTTCAACTTCCAAAACCAAGATCCTTATAAGATTGGAAACAGCCCATCACTAACAACAGCTGAAAGAGCTCTTTCGCCGAGGGGATCGGAGTACTCGGAGGAGAGGAGAGAACCGGCATTGGCAGGAGTGGATTTCGATACTTTTGCAAGGCCAACTAGAAGGGGAGGAGTCATGTCGCTGACTAGAGCGGATACAGAGGAAGCGGTGCTGATCGAACAAAACTGCTTGCTAGCCTACTGGATGGATAACAGAAATTTTACGGAGGAGGACTTAGATGAATATTTTAGAAGATTTTGGACAATAACTGCGGAGGTAATTCATAAGCATGACAATTTCTTTGTTGTTAGATTTGATTCCCGTGAAGAGGCATCGGTAGTCCTGCATCGAAACCCGTACACAATGGCGGGAGGATTGCTGGCATTCAGAAGATGGGGATTTGGTATAGTCCTAAGAGATATGCTAGTAGAAAAGGTGAAATTAAAGTCCAGCTGCATGGCCTGCCTACTAAGGCTTTTGCTCTGATGGCCGCAATAAAGGCGGCGAACATGACAGGAGATATAATAGATGTTGAGATAGAACCACCGCCAGCAAGAAACGTGACTTATCTAAGGGCCACCATGTAGATTGTACCAGGATAACCTTTGGTCACGGGCTTCTATGTTGATTTGGAGTATTTCCGTGCACCGGAGAATAGGAGGATTTGGGTGGATGTACAGTACGAACGGTTCTACAGATTCTGCAGGAGATGTGGTGTGGTTGTCCATCCCATGAACAGATGTCCAATATTCAGTGATATAGTGCTTGATGAGTTCATTGAGAACAAGTTCCGGTCTCATTTTGCACAAAGGGGAGTGGACATAATATATGATCCGAGCCGTCAGATGTATGTTGGTGATGTGAGGGCGTATAATCACAGGAGGGGGCACATGAACACAAACATCCCAGTTGATTACATGGATTCTAGGAGATTGAGATATAGACACATGAGAGACAGGGATGTGCAGGAGGGTTTCTTGATTTCCATGAGGGTGGGGCCTGGTCATAATAGGAGACTCGTCATTGGTGACAGAGTTGAAGGAAATCTGTTTCAACCCAGGAATCAGGTTTTTGATCCGTACTTTGGAGTGTACTTGGAGAGTCAACCTTTGAATCCTTCTGACCAACTTCCCACACCAACGGATATGCTGATAGATGTGGAGGCCTATACTCCCCAGATGCAGCATTTAGAGTTGCAGAATATGGGAGAATGGATAAGAGGCTAGGAGAACTTAGAAGAGATAATGAGGGTAGAAATGAGAGAGTCACGGTTGATTTGCGAAATCTAGAGGCAGCAGAGGACGCTTTAACTATTTATACATACTATTTAAATCTAGAGTCACGGTTGATTTCCCATGTCGTTAAATGGGACTCTGTGATCAGGCGTATTTTATGCATCTAATTATATGATTTTATATCTCTCTTTTGCCATTTGATGTGCACGAAGGTGTTTTTGGTGCAGGAATTATAAGAAAAATGGTAGAAAACAATCAAGTGGAGAAGTGGTGAAAAAGATGCAAAATCAAGCACTTAGAGCCATGGAGAGTAGCTAGACACTACACTCTTTTTTCCGAAAGGTTTTTTTAATGAGGTAGTGTGCTCCAACGGATAATGGATCGTCAATTTCATTATTCCGGGAAGAAGAAGACGCCTGCGAGTTGAAGATGTAATTCTATTACTGGTTTTTTCTACGGGCGGCTAAGTTGTGCTTCGACATGTCGATCACTAATCAGCTATACGTTCTTGAAGATATCAGTATTGGGCTAAATTGTTGCAGTCGCGGTCTTAATAAATTGGGCTTAACTGGGCTACATGGAGAAGACAATGAGGATTTATTTGAAGGCCCAATTATTTTATAATTTATTAATCCAATTCCTTGTAATATTCGGATTAGGGTTTTGTTTACCCTAAAACCTATATATACTTAGACATTATATTATTTAGGGGGTTCGGGAGTTTGGAGGCCATCCGTAGGCTTTGGAGCCAGCCAACACATACGTTTTTCATCATTGATCAAGACTAAGTTTTCTCTTACTTTTCTTTATAATTAGTTTTGTGTTTAATTGTTTGATTGTTTTGAATATGTTTAGTAGCTAGGTTAGTTTCCGGTAAGGGTTTTGAAGCATTAACTATGATTCATATGTGAGGCCTAAATGTGCTTGATAATTATGTTGTGTGGATTCCTTGTTATTCTCTGTGTATCCTATTTATTTCTGAATTGCTTGAGATCTGATCAGTCTTCTGTTATTTGGAATAGTGCCAATTGAGTTCCTCTATTTATCTGTATCTAGGGGGTAGATTCAATTAGTGGCGAAACTATACGCCAATAGTTGGGAATACAGGGTAGATAATTTGTGACAGTTGTTCTGATTATAAATTATCTGAATCGGGTTTCTTTGGTGCTTAATGCTGTTGAGGTATTAAATCTAGGTAGGCTATTCCGGCTAGGTTGTATCTTGATTAGAGAAATAGTCAGTTTAGCTATTCTTGCCGGCTATCGACAAAGTAAGAAGAAATTGGATTGGGTGTGCTATTCTCGAAGGTCTATAACTGATTGGTTTATACAACTTAATAAATTACTGAGCCAGTGATCGAATGAATTGTTAATGTGGATTTACCCGTAACCGGATTGCATTGTTTGAGTGTCTTCGTGATCTTTGCATTGTTTATTTTAATTGTTATTTGCTTCTTAGTTTAGTTTAATTTAGTTCTTAGATAGTTAATACAAACTCTTTCAACATAAAAGGTGGTTTCTAACCAAAAGCTGTATCTTTAGATATAAGAATCTGATTACACTGTTCCTCGTGGGATCGACCATGCTTACTCTATACTTGAATTTAAACCGAATTGTTTGCAGGTTTACTTGAATGCACTTTTATTTTGTTTGAGGACAAACAAGATTTTAAGTGTGGGGAGGATGTTATTGTGATTTTTGACGAGACTGCTTTAATTTCTGAAATTTTTGAAAATTTTTCAAAATATTTGAGAAGAAAACACAATATGGTGTGATTTTGGTGAGTGAGACTTTTCCTATAAACTTAATTGAGCTGATTTTGCTATGGAACATGGGTAGGGGTGGCAATTGGGAGGGATTGGGAAGTTTTGGGATGGGAAGTTTTGGCATGGGAAGTTTTGGGATTGGGAAATTAATTTCCCATTAACATTTGGGATTGGGTGGGATTGGGATTAAATTATATTTGGGAAATTTTAACTCCCAATGGGTCCCAAATGAATTATCCCATTGGGAATCCATTAAATTACCAAAATTTAAATCCAAATATAAACTAATCATTACTTATTAGCATAACAATAATGTAAACTGATAAAAAATTAGAGTTCACTTCGAGTTCAAACTCGGTCAGATTCGAGTTTGTAAACTCGATCGAATTCGAGCTCGGTTCGTAAGCTCGATCGAATTCGAGTTCGAGCTCGTTTTGTAAGCTCGATCGAATTCGATTCGAACTCGAGTTCGAGCTCGGTTCGTGAGCTCGATCGAATTCGATTCGAACTCGAGTTCGAGCTCGGTTCGTAAGCTCGATCGAATTCTTTTCGAACTCGACTTCGACCTCGGTTCGTAAGCTCGATCGAATTCGATTCGAACTCGAATTCGAGCTCGGTTCGTAAGCTCGATCGAATTCGAGTTCGAGCTCATTTTGTAAGCTCGATCGAATTCGATTCGAACTCGAGTTCGAGCTCGGTTGTAAGCTCGATCGAATTCGATTCGAACTCGAGTTCGAGCTCGGTTCGTAAGCTCGATCGAATTCTTTTCGAACTCGACTTCGACCTCGGTTCGTAAGCTCGATCGAATTCGATTCGAACTCGACTTCGACCTCGTTTCGTAAGCTCGATCGAATTCGATTCGAACTCGAGTTCGAGGTCGTTTCGTAAACTCGATCAAATTCGATTCGAACTCAATATCGAATTCGGCTCGTAAGATCGATCAATTCGAGTCAAACTCGAGTATGAATGGATAAGCTCGGTCGAATTCGATTCGAACTCGAGTTCGAGCTTGTTTCGTAAACTCGATTAAATTCGATTTCGAGCTCGGTTCGTAAGCTCGATCAATTCGAGTCAAATTCGAGTTCGAACTCGTTTCGTAAGCTCGATCGAATTCGATTCGAACTCGAGTTCGAGCTCGTTTTGTAAGCTCGATCGAATTCTTTTCGAACACGACTTCGACCTCGGTTCGTAAGCCCGATCGAATTTGATTCGAACTCGACTTCGACCTCGTTTCGTAAGCTCGATCGAATTCGATTCGAACTCGAGTTCGAGCTCGTTTCGTAAACTCGATCAAATTCGATTCGAACTCAATTTCGAATTCGGCTCGTAAGCCCGATCAATTCGAGTCAAACTCGAGTATGAACGGATAAGCTCGGTCGAATTCGATTCGAAATCGAGTTCGAACTCGTTTCGTAAACTCGATTAAATTCGATTTCGAGCTCGGTTCGTAAGCTCGATCAATTCGAGTCAAATTCGAGTTCGAACTCGTTTCGTAAGCTCGATAAAATTTCTCGACATTTTATCATAAATAACATAAACATAAGTATCAACTTTGAAAAATCACTTATAAAATAAGACAAGTTCATAGTGGAAAAATAATGGGAATTATGGGATCCCAAATCCCATTCCCATTATTTCTATATTAAATGGGAAATATGGGAATATGGGATTTCAATCCCAATCCCATTATTTCCCATTCCCAAATAATCCCATTTAACTTAATCCCAAATTACCATTTTATCAATGAATTCCCATCCCATTTAATCTTTTTATTGGGACCCAATGGGTAATGAGATTTTTTGCCACCCCTAAACATGGGTCAGTGGTAAGATTGAATGTATTCCTCTTTGTGAAAGAATTATGTAGTTCTTGTATATATTCTGGAACGATGAAAGTGCAATAATGAGTCATTTGATTTAACCTAGTATATTGTGAGGATTCGAGCCCAAGAAAGAGCAAAAGCCAAGAAAGAAAAATATAGGCATTATAAGAAAATAGCTCTTTGTCTTTCCGAGTGATCACATATTGGTATATTTTTACTTGGTTTGTATGTCATTATTCAAAGCTGCTAAATGATATTTGAGCATGTAGGCAATTACACTACTAGAATATCAAGCCATCTAAGGCAGTTCATCCTTCATTGGTTAAGGCAGAAAACAAATGCCTTCTCTGGTAGTGACTTGAATGAGAAAAATCATCTAAGGCGGTTCCTCTTCCGCCTTAGATGTTTTTGGGTTTAAGGCGTTTGTTTCCGCCTTGAATGTAGGCTTATACGCCTTGCTAAAGGCTTACGAACTCGCTAGCGTGAAAGTCTGTATGATATGAATTGGCTCGTTGCGAGACCGTAACTAGCAAACGCTAGTCCCAAACAAATGGTTGATTGTTATGTTACGACAGCAGCTTACGGATCGCCAGATGAAATACTAACAAGTTCGCTACATTGAAAAGTCTAGACTGGTTACGAGACTGGTTACGACTTCCACCGTGCGGATCGCTAATATTGGTTACGATCTCGTAAGTGAACCTAGTTTATCATATATTTATCTGCTGACGAGACTGGTTACGACAAATAGGGGCGAATCGCTCGGTCATAAGTAGCGAACTCGTTACAAGCCAAGTTAAACCAAACGAGCCAGGTTACGACAGCCACTAGCTACTCGCTGGTAACACCGTAGCGAGGTCGCAACCGAACAATTGATTTTCATAAAAATTGTGAAAATGATATTATAAAAATATAATAAAAGTAGTTGGTTCGAGAGAATTAACGATTTCGTAAGACAATCGCTTATGTGTGTAGTAACGAGTTCGCTACTAAACTCGCTAAAGTTAAACGACGTCGTTTTGGCTCTGGGTGAGCGAGAAAAAAAATTGACGTTACGAGTAAGCTAGACATTCGCCTGGCTTTGGCGTGTATGGTTACGAGCTCGACAGAGATCAGATTGGAGAGGCAGAGAAGAACGAGCGATAGGGTAGCGATGGCGCAAAAACTAAGCTCAGAACCATTAAACGACGACGTTTTAGCACCGGGTGAGCGAGAAAAAAAATGTCGTTACGAGTAAGCTAGACATTCGCCTGGTTTTGGCGTGTATTGTTACGATCTCGACAGAGATCAGATTGGAGAGGCAGAGAAGAACGAGCGATTGAGTAGCGATTGCGCAAAAACTAAGCTCAGAAATATAATTCGGGCGATTGAAGTAGCGATAGTACAAGATGATCGCAACTATTTTAATGTTACGGGCGAGAGAAGTAACGATCTCGCAGGCAATTCATAAGTGTCACAAAATTATAGGATTTGAGCCATTTCCACCCATTTCCACTAAAATTGGGTTTCATTTTAAGTGTCTAAGCTGTCAATTGTAAGATGCATGGTATCTAAGCACAAAACATGAACATGAAACACTATCAAGCCACATTTTATAAACTTATGGAAGTAATGGAACTCAAAAGTAAATATATGCATCCATTTGACAAAAAAAGAAACTAGCTTTTATTGGGAATGTGAGGCCTAGAGATGTACCGAGATCTAATAAGGACCGAGTGTCTAGCCAATGCATCTCTACCATCCTCCAACTCCTTCTTGGTGTACGGTGCATGATTTTCCTCGATAATCTAAGAATATGAAATGTTTTTTTAATGCTATTGAATGCAACGTAGATAGTAATAGGTACAATAAGTAGGTTATAAGAATGCTTACGCGATGTAATTCCAAATTATCTTGAACAAGGCCAGCTACACACTCGCTTGCGTACAACATCATATAGTAACCGCACTCCCAATTTGACAATTGCTTTCGGTGCTGAAAGCGAAGAAGTATAACAAATGATTTGAAATGTAATCATAGTGGAAATAAATGAGCTTTGGATTTGTACTGTCACCTGAATCTGTATAAGGTTGAAGGGAAGTAGTGTGTCGTCATGTGCACTATGCATAGCAACCTCTCTAATAAATCTGCAAATTTTGTAGATTGACCAAAGTGTAGCGGGTCCATCCAATACACTCGCTTCAACGATGGTATCATAGCTACAAAACTCCAATGGCCGCTACATATTTTAAGAAATGAAAATGTAAGAACCCGTCTCGAAGATTATAATGTTTATGAAGTGCAAATATCCAATTGTAACAAAGAAAACTAACCCCTCTAGATATGGGCCTATGTAAATTGTCTTGGTCTTGTCACTAAGGATCTTAGAGAGATAAGCAAGTCGCGATTGATTACTTTCATTCATTTCTTGCAAGCATATTGGGTGCAAAAACCCAATGAAAGTCTTTGCATTTAGAGCAAGGCATTGCATGTACCTAAATAAACAATAGATGGGATATGAACGTATAATAGTGCACAAGTACATGAAAATTCGTAACTTGCAATACGATAGAAGAGATGAGATCAAGTAGCTTACATTTGATGTAGTATAAGGATTGTTTCGGGAAGGGTTTTATAGTGCCAGAAAAGGGCAAAGTCTTCCCATGGAACGACTAATTCCCTCGCTTCGCCGAACACCTGTTTATTGGAGTAGAAATAGTAAACAAAATCCCGACTATGGTGGCCCACCAGATCATAAAACGTGCGAAGAAATCCCGGGAGTGATTTTATGAATCCAACTTCTCCCACCGACATCGGTTTCTTAGCTACCGGAAAATCTAGCGGGTCTACGACGGGTGAAGGTGTGTTTTTATTAATTGGGATAGAATTAGAATTCACATCAATGACCAACCATTTGGGCCACACAAAAAAACGGCCCAAACCTTTACCCACTGTCGTGCACTCTTGATCCGCGACCGGTACCAACGCATCCTCGACTAACACATGTAATATAGAAACCCTAACGAAACCAATAGGTACTTTGGCTTCATGATGTAGTGCCATGTCAGGATATGAATTTCCCATTGCAACGTGGCGGGGCTGAGAATTCATCCCACATTCAGCGTACAACTTGCAAGAAGGGGAGTTCTAATATACAAATAAGGCATGTTTAATTAGGTCGAATTAGACATATGTAGGATGAGTATATTTAAAAAATATCAATAATCATGAGTTGTGTAGAATTATTCATTTGATTGAGGTGCAAGTAATTAAACGTACCTTTGGTTTGGGATCGGATGGTTGTATGTGAACTTGCTCTTTGATAGGGGCCGAAGGTGTGCATATTTCCTTGTTGGGTTCAACAATAGGTTGGTCAACAATATGTTGGTCAAAAATAGGTTGGTCAACCTCATTTTGTGGTGGGGAAGGATGTGAACCTCTAGACGAGGGTCCATTGATTGGATCGGTGTCACAAAAATCGGATGGAAGAGGATACTTTATAAAAGAACATATATTGGCCAACATTGTTTTCAATTTCTTGACCTCTTGGTCGGATTTTTTGGCTTGGTTCAATGCTATTTGGAGTTTGGATGGTTTAGGGTCTTTGCTACTACGTTTGATACCAAACGCCTCTATTTGAGTAACATAACCACCAATTCCCTTAGCTCTTCCCGGATGCTCGGCCTTCCCAAGTGCCCTACGTAGCACATCGTGTTTACCGACAGGGATAAACAAGCCTTCTTCAACTTCACGCTCGACCTCGTCCTAAAAAGGTAGTATAGTAAATGAAAAGTTATTATCGTAATCAATTGTTGTGTTTGATTGTTTGATTGTAGATACTAAAATGGAACATGGTATGGCGTAGTAGGTAAAGCGTACCACTCGATTAGCCACCCTTTTTGCCTCATCACTTGAGAAAGTCCCGTCTTTTTTAATTCTACCCAAGACGAATAATTGTTGTCTACTATATGTTGTAGGGTCTTCGGCAATGACTAGCTTGTTCGCCACTTCCGCGTCCATGCCCCCATCCACAAGCTCTTTCACCTCGGTTTCATGTTTTTTTTTGAGGTCTTCTTCCCCACACCCAAGTACCCCGCCCTACCCCCGGTGTAAGGCATAACATTATCAGCACTGGCTTTGCGCTTCCTATCCCCCAAACCCTTTTAAAAATTCTATGTTATTTTAGGAATAAAGCACTAACCGAAATAAAAATATTTGGCTAATTCGCATGACACTATTATAGCAAGATGTAGTAAGTAAACTAACCTTTGCGTCATTTTCTAACCATCGTTTCTTGAATGCCTCCCAAGTAAGGGTTACAATGTGATTGTAACGCGTACTTGGATCTTCCCCAAACCTCGTGCCCTTCGGTTTGATATAATCCTTGGCAAGGGTATATTTGTGTTCTCGATGAGCTTTTGATGCGATTTGAAGAGCCTTCTTCTTCACTTGATCATAGGATGTTGCCTCGATAATAAAGGGGCGCTACAAATGTGATCATAAAAATAGTCACACTCACAATTTTCAATTGAAATTAAAAATAACAAGTACCACACTAACCATGCATTCCTTCCATATATCCTTTTTGATGTCGATGCTTAGTAGCCTCCAATCCGTTGTGTCTAATGGTGTGCGTATCCTACCCGTCTTAGCACACCAACTCGACCATCACGCGACATCATCGTCGGGTGAAATAGCAACACCAATGTCATTAAACTTGACATGTGTTAGTATTTTGTTATCGATCCTAATCTCTAATTCGCGACAATGTGTGAGGAGTTGAGCTTCTTTCGATGCGCGAGTCACTTCTCGTTGTCTTCTAACCTCACTTGAACCGCCAACAACATTTTCCCCCCCACTTGAGTCGGAGTTAACGGAACTTGAAGGGCTCTCCATTAAACTTCCTTTGTATATTGAAATTTGTTAATGACTAACACAATACTATTAAATCAAAGTTGTACTTTGTAGTAAAAACATTATATTTCATAATCCTAAAATTTAGGGCTAAGCAAGCTATGGAGAATTTTAAAAGAAAATCTTGATTTTCGTTCAGGACATGTTTCTGACATGATATTTAGTAATAACATGATAAATGGAGGCACCATGTACAAGAAAATAAAATTTTTAGCAAATAAGAATGAAAAAAATCGTACCTTTGGTATATGACAAAGTTGTGTCGGTAGAATTGATTATTTTGGTTGGGGATGGTCTACCTTGTTTGTCCCTCTCCTACCCATAACAAAGGATGTTACCAAATTGAACAAGAACAAATAAATATTGACATTAATTGAAAATACCAAACCCTAAAAATGTGGTTGAGAATTTATTGCAAAACTTACCAATCTTTTGCATGCAATTAGTGGCTAGTTCCACTTTGTTTTGACACAATTGATGTGAGAAGATGTATGGGATTGGTAATGGAGATTTGATGTGAAGAAAGTTGAGGAGATTTGAGAAGATGTGCAAAAGTTTGGACTTTTGGAGATGAAACCCGTAAGAAGTGAGGATAAGATGCCAAAAGTGTAGTGTTTTTCTGTTCTATAACGTGTTTACTTTATTCTAGCTAACCTTGTTGCGAAATCGGAACTCTCTCGTTACTCCTGACATGGATATTTACGAAGTCGTTACGTGCTCATGTGATTGCCTTTTATGCTCTACTTTATCCTTCTAGCGACATCGTAACTGAAAAGCTGACATAAAGTATGTTACTAGGATGTTGCGATCTCGCTATGAATGCTCGCTAGAACCTTACTTAAGATTTGTTTTTGTTTTTTTAATGCACTCATACATTTTTAAATCACGATTTAAACGAAATGATGGTATAAGACACTAATCATTCTATTTTAAGAATAATTTTCATTTATTTCGTCGTATGCTCATGTAGAACGGGATAGGGATTTGGTACGCTTAATCTGCAATTACATAATTTGAAAGAGTTTTAAGAAACTTAGTCTTTAATTGTAAGACAATAAGAAACTCTACACATCATGTGTACGCTTGAACACGCTATCCATCGGTTACCTTTAGAGACAACAACATAGTAGAGCTTCACACATGAACTACATATATATATATATATATATATATGCGCAGTTCAAGTGCATTTCATTAGAGATACTTAGTTTATTACAACTCATTTATGTGATTACAAGCACGATTATTGAATTAAACAAAGTTTCATGCACACGTTCACTCACCAACTGTCATCACTCATCATACTACTGAGTATCGCTTAATAACATTGCATGCTGATGTACTAAGATGTACTCTGCTTGACATAATGTGATGTTCGATATTTTCCAAATTGAGTATTATACTGTTTGGATATAAAATGTACATATTTAAGAATATGATATTGCGTTTAAAAATTTAAACCGAATTATTGATGTTTTACATAGAGTTATGTCATACTGCTTATGTACAAAGATGTACTCTACCTGAGTGAATATCATGATGTATATTTAAATAATAGATTATTGTACTGCATCTATATAAAATATATATATGTTAGAATGTGAAAATTGCTAATAAAAAATTAAAAAGTTTTATTTTTAAGTTACAATCTAATTAGCTTGTGTAGTAGCGATTTCGCTAGTATACACGTTACCACAGTTAAACCCTAAACCCTAAACCCACATTCCCGCAAACCCACAAACCCACATAACCCAGAAAACCTGTTGGCGACGGGCTTGCGATAGCTCTAGTTAGTAGTTCAAATTAATAAAAGGCTTTTTGTGTTACGATCTTGCTACTAATTAGAATGATTCTTCTGTAGCGAGTTCGCTACGCGAACGCTTGCCTGGCGAGGCTTTTTAAGACTCGCTACTAGATACTCAGACTTGAGCGAGATATTAACGACTTCGCAACATTCAGATGCGTGTGAACTAGCGATTTCGCAACATATAGAAGCGTATCAGCTAGCGATATCGCAAGTACTATTACTATAAATAAAAAAAAAGGGATCGGTCTAAAATTAATTAGCCCCAAATTGAAAACCCTTCTGCCATTATCACCGGCGACGATTTGTAACTTCTCCGACAAAATGCGGCCAAAGACCAGAGGAGCGGTGCGAGGACGGGGTGGTAGAGCCTCAGACAATGGACGGGGAAGTGGCCCGGCGACGGGAAACAAACGGCGTTCGGACCGAGGAAGAGGTTCCAGTCGCCCCGCCTCCGCTGGAAGTTCCAGTCGCCCCGCCTCCGCCGGAAGTCCCTGCCGCCGATGGTGGGGAAGGGCCCAGCAGTTCCAGTGAGGAGGAGGACACTCCTGAGTTTAACGCCGCCGCCGATGCTAGGTATGAGCGTTGTTCCTCTCGGAAACTTGTAAATAATAATGTGTTTGATAGTAGTGTGGTGCCTTCGCTGCAACTAGATTACGTGCTAGACCATTTTAGGGCACAGCATCTAGATTCATTGCTTATGTTGCCTGAGCCCGTTTACCATGAAGAGGTTCTCCAATTTTATGCAGACCTAGGTTTAGAGGAAGGGGTGGAGGAAATAACTACAATGGTGCGGGGTGTTAAGTTTACGGTCGATAAGTTTAGCATCAATGAAGTTCTGAAATGTCCTTATCTGACTCGTAACGAGCTGAGGCCTACCAAAAAGGATGATCCGTACGAGGTACATTACGAACAGAGGTTTCCTTCTGTTAGCCCCAAACAACCGTTGAAGGCCGCTGAGATGGGTCAGAAGTGGTTTAAAAGGACTTCTGATAGGCCGGGTACAGCTAGGTTTTACCCGATCCACAGGCTTACCGAGGAGCAGAGATTAGTTTTTGAGCTAATCTGCGGTAATGTGGTCCCGTCCCTAGGGCATGCATGTGAGCCCATAGTTTGCAGTCTCATGGTGTTCTACTATATCATGGAGAAGCTTCCAATCAACCCCGGCTTCACAATTCTGACCCAAATGATGAAGATGGCCAGACACAAGAACGCCGCGCTTCCGTATGGCAATTTGATTGTAGCTCTGATCAGGAAAGCGGGTATTTTTCCAAGAGGCCGTCCCATGCCGCTCGGCAAATACGACAAGGAGTGGCTCAAGCACAAGAGGTTAGAGTTGAAGGCCGATGGGAAGTACGCGAGAAAGAAAGAAGCTGAAGAGGCAGCCAGAAGGGAAAGGGGTAGGATGGGAGTATCAGGTATGATTCTAGCTTGTTATTAACTGTAGTTGGTTCTAGTTGTTTAATTTGTTAATGTTTGGTTCTTATCAACCTTGATTTGTTTGTGTAGATGCTGTTTTTGATGCCCGTGGTAGGCTTGTGGTGTCTATGGGCCAGTTATTGAATGAGATTGAAATGGCCGAGAAATGGGCATGTGCTAACAATGAACGGCTCGGCGAACTGATATCCAGCGGGGTAGTGGAGTGCGATCTGAGCGATGAGGAGGAGGTACCTGATTTCCGCACCACATTTCCCAAGCAAAAAGACACCGCGGGTCCTAGCGAAGATTTGGCGACAGATGGGAAGCTTGTTGCTGATCATGTAAGGGATGCGGATGCGGATAGTGATGATGGTGATGATGGTGATCATCATGACACCGACTCTGATGCAGAAGATGAGCCGGTGAGGTATGAGATGATTAGGAAAGAGAGGCTGATCGGAGAACTCGATGATGATGTTGAACCGGGCCAAGGCAAAGAAGAGAACATCTGCATCGAGACTGAAGCTCAACCAGCTGGCCAGAACGAGCAAGACAAGCAACAAGAGGGAGAAGGCAGTTCGGGGGAGAAGGACGAAGGCAGCGACAAGATGTGTGTTGATGACTTGCATGATATGTTAGTCGCAGGCCTCTGATTTCGTAGTTTAGTTTGGTTTAAACATTTACTTTTTTGAATATTAACTATTTTTTGGATTATGATCACTTGTGTACGCGTCACCAAAGATGCCGTTTTGGTTACATGAATGTGGTCAATAACTTCAACAATTTTTAGATGTATGTTGTTCAATTATTTTAGAGTTGTTACTTCAGTTCAGCAAAATCAAGTACTTTTGGTATAGTGCGTGCTCCTAGCGAAATCGCTTGGTCCTCGCTCCTATTTACGTGTACCGTGTGAGATCGCTACGTGTCGTATTCAGTCAACAGAGCCAAGTTGGCGACTCACTAGCAAACTCGCTAACTGTGTAACTGAAAAGTAGCGATCTCGCAACAAGTCGTATTCAGTCAACAGAGCCAAGTTGGCGCCTCACTAGCGAACTCGCTACCGATGTAACTTATTGTAGCGATATCGCTTAGTAGCCTGTATGGTAGCGATATCGCTAAGTAGCCTGTATGGTAGCGATATCGCTAGTGTGCACGTTATCACAGTTAAACCCTAACCCTAAACCCACGAACCCACAAACGAATTCAATACTTTCAATTTAGTTTAGTTTGATTTGATGAAATAACATTCAAAAAAATTCAGTATAACCTTTCAAATTCCATAAGGAATTAACTTTTTTTTTGGGGTTTGCATGAGGATATCTTGAAAAGGTAAAAATGCCTTTATTTTTTTACTAGGAACTCTACAATCTTTTTCATAAATAGAGCACCTGAACCCTATAAATTTCCTTCATTCCAACATTCCCTTCTCCCTTCTCCTATTGTTTGCCTTTTGCTTCCCATGGATTTGTCTATATTCGAAGCCCTCCCAAATGACATGATAAATCTAATCATGATTCGTGTTTACTTCGACTCGGTTCTTCGTGCGTACACGACCGGAACAGCGACAGAATGGCATAAACAGTGGCTCACCGACGCTTCTGCACTAGGTCACACAGACTCGACCTATGTCTTGGCCCTATTTGCAATATGTTGCGGGGGTGACATTCAGAGAGACATGAATGTCATCACCACCCTGAAGAGAACGGATAAGAAAGGCCTCCGGGAAGCTCGAGTACGCGTCATCAGAGCCGATTTGGGTAACACTTGGGGTTGGGCGCACTACTACAGGTTCCTCAGAGATGGAGTAGTCACGCCCAGGCCGATCTGCTGCGTGGAACATGCTGCCCTCAATCGCAGAGTGAGGTACAATCGCTGGGAGAGACTTGATCCAGCGGACATCTCATGTGATGCATGCACCTGCGATCAGGAATTGGTTCACGTCCTCGGTCCTCGTTTAGGCTAAATGTTCTAGTATTTTTGATTATGTTTTTTTACCATTTTTGCCCAAATTTGGTATGAGTGTAATAACATTTTGTTTGCCATTTTGGCACATTTCATTATTTAATAAGTTTTTTTTGTGATACCTTGTCCTTTACATTTTATGTAAGTTTATTAATTTTTATTAATAAGCGATTTCGTCACTGTAACGTTTCATGATGATTTATTAGTAACAGAACACCAAGCGAAATCGCAACTAACTAGCACCTGTGTACGAGGTCCTAACGATATCGCAACATGTCGTATTCAGTCAACAGAGCCTGGCTAGAGATTCTGTAGCGATCTCGTAACAACAAAGATTGACAAAAAAAAACTCAACATTACCGTGGCATGAAGCGAGTTCGCTACAATTTAAGAACCCATCAAAAAAGGGTTTTTGGGTTTGGGTCTATATTGGGCGTATAAGTATTGGGCCTTAGCCTGTGTAAGTATTGGGCCTTAGCCTATGTAAGTATTGGGCCTTAGCCTTGGTGTTTCATGTTCAGTTTGCGCTGGTCGGCGACTTATCGAACCCTTGTGAAATGTAAGTGTATATAAACTGAAAAAGCACCTTCTAATCAGCCGATGTGGGACAAATGTTGGCGATCTTTGTTACGACTTCGCTAGCTGTGTAACTTATTGTAGCGAAATCGCTACAAGTCGTACTCATTAGACAGAGCCTAGCTTGAGATTCTCTAGCGAGTTCTTAACAACAAAGCTTGACACACCTGGTAAACAATTGTAGCGCTTGGAGAGTAGCGATATCGCTACAGTATACGGACCCATCACGAAAAACCTTTGAAATTCCATCAGTAATTATTTTGGTTGGGGATGCCAAGTTGGTCAATGAAAAGGTGTGAATGCCTTTACATTTTTCTTCTTTTAATACAGCAATTACTAATTTTATGCTCGGAACTCTCACATGTTTTTGACCAATGTAGAACCTCACACCTATAAAAGTCACCCCCTTCTCCCTTTAGAGCCCCATCAGAGCTTTCATTCCCATATTCCCTTCAAACTTCTCCTATTCTTTGCATTCTTATTCCCATGGCTTTGACACTTTTCAGCGCCCTCCCTGATGACGTGATTCATCTTATAATGATTCGTGTTACGTTCAGACACGTTCTTCGTCGGTATGTGAGCTTTCAAGTGACCGATTGGGCTCGACAGTGGCTCACCGAGGCTTCTGCAATAGGTCACAGAGAGTCGGCCTATGCCTTGGCTATATTTGTAATCTGCGAAGGTGATGCTCAGAGAGGCATGGATGTCATCACCGAGATGAAGAGAACCGACAAGATAGGCCTCAAGGAAGTTCGGGATCGCGTCACCCTCGAATTGGCTTACGCCTGGGGCAATGCGCACTACTTGGGGTACCTCGATGTAGTAGTGCCTAGACCTAGATGCTGCCAAGAACATGCTGACCTCAATCACGGCTTCAGGTACCGGCGCTACACGAGGGTTGATCCAGCGGACATCGAATGTGATGCATGCACTTGCGAGCAGGAAGTGCTTCACGTCCTTCTAACCCCTCCGCCACTTTGGATGTTGTAGTTTCTTTCATATTTTATTCTGTTGTTTTTTATGTAAAATTTGTTTGGATTGTAATAAATTTATGTCTGCCATTTTGTCTCACTAATTTAATTATTGAATAGCTTTTCTTGTTTTGAAACCTTGTCCCTTAAATTTTACTTTTTCATCGTAACGGTTATTTTTTAAGCAAAATCGCTCGCTAAATCACTAGCGTCATCGTAAATGTTACTTTTTATGCAAAATCATTTACTGTTGCTATTTTGCATGTTCCTAGCGATATCGTCAGTGTCACGGTTATTAGTAGAATCAACACTAGCGAAATCGTCACATATTCTCTTATAGCTTACGTTGCCCTAACGACATCGCAACAGCTCGTATTCAATCAACAGAGCCTAGCGGGCGATTCTATAGCGATATCGCAACGAGATAAGGGCTTTTGGTAGTATATTGGGCTGTAGTAGTAGTGATAGTATAAGTATTGGGCTTTGTCTGACCTGTGACATCAGTAAAAACCTTTGAAATTCCATCAGTAATTAATTTATTTTGGGGGTTTGCATGGGGTGTCCATGGAAAGGTGAGAATGCCTTTACATTTTCCTTCCATTAATACCATAATGACTGCTTTTTGTCTAGGAACTCTGACAGATTATTGAATAATAGAGCACCTCAACCCTTTAAATATCAACCCCTTCTCCATTTAGAACCTCATTAGACCCTTCATTCCCACATTCCATTCTGCCTTCTCATATTCCTTGCCTTCTGCTTCCAATGGATGTGTCTCTATTCAGCGCCCTACCAGATGACATGATAAATCTGGTATTGATTCGTGCTGAGTTCGACTGGGTTCTTCGTCGCTACGTGAGCGGAAGAGCGACCGAGTGGGCTCGACAGTGGCTCACCGAAGCTTCTGCAGTAGGTCACACACCGTCGACCTATGTGTTGGCTGTTTTTGCAATCTGCGAAGGTGACATTCAAAGAGGCATGAATGTCATCACAACCATGAAGAGAACCGACAAACAGGGCCTCCGTCTAGCGAGGCAACGCGTCAGAAGAGGTCTGAGATACGCTTGGGGTTGGACACACTACCTCAGGTACTTCTCAGAAGCAGCAGTTAGGCCTAGGCCAATCTGCTGCATTCCGCATGCTGGCCTCAATAAGTTTGTGAGGTACGATCCCTGGCTGCCCCTTGATCCGGCGGACATCACCTGTGAGGTACGATTCCGCATGCAGCGTACGATGTCTACCCTTGCGAATTCGGAACAACAAAGATTGACAACATAGAACAACAAAACTTATGACTGGAATGGTAGCGATCTCGCTAGGTTAATATGAATACAATTAGTTGCGAGTTCGATAGTAGTACTGCGTATTATTAATATAATATGAATTTATTTAGTTACGATGTCGCTAGTATTACTCCTGAGAATTAAACCCTCGCAGCATGTTACACGGCGTCGTTTTCTTTTGTGCGTGGAAACTTACGACATCGCAACCAACTTGAATATAAGCTGTCTTGTTAGTTACGATATCGTAAGCCGCAAACCTTTAAATATCAAATTTAGGGATCTTCTGATTTCAAACATCGATCGAACGTCTCAGAGCTTAGAAAAAATAAACCAACCAAAATCTCACATACCCATCCGACAAGAACAATGGCAAGGACGAAGAATTTGGCACCCAATCCGTTTGTGCAGGGTGCTCGACGTGATGAAGGTCGGGCTTCGGGATCTCAGCCACGGGCGACGGCGGGAACAAGTTCAACCAAATATGATAAGCAAAGATTTGTAAGTTTTGATGCATCCCAGGCCTATTCTAATTACATGGAGCATAGTCAATTGCTAGATTGTTATGTTGTTGATTTTAATCAGATAGAAGAACTAGGTTTGGGGAATGTGTTAAAGATATTTCAATTTCATGAGTTGGGTGAGTTGTTAGGTTTGAATTATCCGGCACATAAGGATGAGACGTGCCAATTCTATGCTAATTTTCACCAGTTGATTGAGGAAGAAAAGGAGACGGGTAGGTGGTTCACCAGGGTTAATAAGAAGGACTACGAGATTGGGGAGGAGTTTTTTAACAAGGCATTGAACGTGTCCTATGCTTTTAACGAGGACTATAGCAACCAACCCCCTCCGGGGTTTTACATTAGAGAACAATGGCCTGAGTATGGGGTTTTGGATCGAGCTCAAGTTGTAAAGTATGCTAAGAAGTACTTTGATAGAGATGCTGACGATTTAGGGATGCCTAGATCTTATAAGTTGCATAAACTTAGTGGTGAGGAGAGGAATTTTTATGAGATGGTCGCTAAGAGTGTCGTGCCTAAGGGTGGTTGGATCACCGAGATGAACTATACTACTGTGAGCATATTTTATTGCGTCATGGAGGAGATACAGTTGAACCCGGGCCATGTCATTTTCGAGCACATGAGACAAAGTGTGGTCGAAAATAATAGGACAGTTAAGAAACTCCCTTACGGTAATTTCATAACCATGTTTCTTACCTCAGTGCATCCCAAGATAAAATTATCTCCAATAGCCAAGGAGTGTTGCTTCTATACGATGTCATATTTTGAGAGGAAAGGTAAGTTTGAGTTGATTGATGGTGTGTGGCAGAAAGTAGCGGATGGACCCAAGAAACCGCTACAGTTTAATCCTGAAGAAGTCAGAGAGAACGTCGAAGGTTAGCCACACTAAACCCCTACAGTTTAATTTCTGTTTTATACAATTTATTTGCTATACTCACCCTTTTGTTGTTTCACTTACATGAACAGGTGTACCCTCAGAGGCATACTACAAGGGTGTAGAAGACATATTCGACCTTTTCAGGGATAAAGTAGCCAAAATCAATCACGCAAACTGGTTAACGGAGAAGGTGATACGTGGCATTGAAAGGGCTAGTGCGAGGAAAAAATCGAAGGGGGATCCACCAGCACCATCACAGACACCACCTCCTAGCAATGATGATTAGATTTGCATTCGTTCATGTTGGCTAGTACTTGTACTCAAATCCAAACAATTTAATTTTCAATTTGTTTTTATCAGTTTCTCTAACAACATTGCGAAGAATATTTGAATTTGAATGTCATCTATTTTATTATGTATATTTGATTATTTAAACTTCCATTATTTATTTAGTGTGGCCAATTTTTTGCAAAATGTAACACCACTTTACTAAGGAGTTAAATCTAATTTTTTGGTATGTGGCTTTATACTAGCGAACTCGCCATTATCACGTTACTCACCTGGCGAGCTACTACCGATTTCTCTAGTTTCAAGTTAATCAAATTTATACAAAGTTGTTCCCATCAAGCGAGATCGTAACCTGTCAGACTCAAGAGACAGAAGCTCATCTGCGAATTTCAGCTTTTTGTTGCGATAGCGTAACCGGTTCGCCAATGTTACGAACTCGCAAAGCAACAAGTTAACATGCATTGGTTGCTAGTGTGTTTTGTTACGGTATCGCCACGTCTACAGCAGTGTACAAATTTTTTAGAATTAGAAGATTTAGTGTACTAAAGTTAATTAAATCAAAATTTAACTACATGAACCATGAAATACAGCATAATATTCAAAAACAATGGTTATCAAATAGCTACTTTTGTTTTTTACTCTTTTTAGTCTTCTTCTTCTTTGGTTGCCTCCCCTTCCTCTTTGTAGTTTTCCCCGCGGGATTAATCCACATGCCTTCCCCATGATCCATTCTGCACACCGACGCACAAACAATGTCATCATCCTCCTCTAGAGTTTCATACACCGAGGGCAGAATGGTGTCGGTAGAAACAGTGGAGTCATCGTCGAACAAGCCGTCACCATAGATGAATGTTTTCTTACCATCAACAACGATCTCCCATCGAGCATCAGTTGGATCTTCCACATAGAATACCTGATGAGCTTGAGCCGCCATGATGAATGGATCATCCCTAGACCCTAGAATTCCTCTATTAACTAGAGTCATGCCTAAATCCTCTGTGCGCACCCCTTCACCTTGATCTACCCATTCACATTTAAACAATGCGATTCGGACATGAACAAAGTCCATTTCCCATATATCAGTAATGGTACCAAAAAAACCATTATCACCCTCTCCAGGTACTGATACCCCACCATTTTGGGTTGCAGACCTATCATCACTCCACTTAGTGCCAAACGTGTATCCATTGATGTCATACCCGCTAAACGACGTAACTGTGCCTAGGGGATTCTTGGCAACCCATTTTACCACGTCGGGGTGTTCACCGCCATTCTGCACATGTATTTTGAGCCAACTAGTAAAGTCTCTGCAATGAGCTTCTAGGACTCTAGGTTCCGACCAGGTCGGGTGTGCTGACCTAATATCATTAAGGTGAACATCAACATAAGGACTCACTGAATGATGGTTGCGCAGAATGTACAAATGTGTTGTAGATATTTCATCGGAAGAAGGGCTAAATTTAGACTTATGGCGTAGTCCGACACCATCAAATCTACCATCGTGTCTGGAGACTGGTAGTCCTATAGTAGGTACATCCTGTAAATAGTTGGTACAGAATTCTATTACCTCTTCCGCGACATATCGCTGCACTATACTAGCATCTGGTCGATAACGATTCTTAACAAAATGCTTGAAAATGCTCATGTACCTCTCAAATGGGTACACATCCATCTCAAGTACACCGGTCCACACAGCTTCACCTTCCGCACCAAATGAACTATCAAATGAATCATTATATCAAAAAATGAAGGGGGAAAATACATCTCTAGCCTGCACAGTACTTCAACTACCATATCCTGCAATTCATCCAACTTACGACGGCTTACTCTCTTGCGGCATATTTGTTTAAAAAAATAACAAAGCCTTGCAACTGCATCTCCAACGTGAGAAGGCAAGCAACCTCTCAGAGCAATGACATTCAAATCCTGCATCAGGTTGTGGCAATCGTGCGACTTCATTCCCACTAATTTCAACTCGGCGGTAGATACACAACTACTAATGTTCGAACCATATTTAGAAGGCAAATTTACTGATTTTAGAGTTCTACAAAAACTCTCCTTCTCCTCAGATGACAAGGAATAACAAGCAGGTGGTAAGTATGTCGTACCTGCTTCTTCTTGAACGGGAGCAAGTGACGTCCTTATGCCAAGATTGACTAATCCTTTCTACTTTTCAATCCATCCTTACTCTTGCCCGGTGTATTCAATAGCGTCCCAACCAAAGCTTCGCATACATTCTTCTCTATGTGCATGACATCTAGACAGTGGCGCACATCCAAGTGCTCCCAATAATCGAGCTTGAAAAAAATCGAACATTTCTTCCAAATCGTAGTTTGAGCGCTTTTCTTTTTTCCCTTTCCCAACACAAACTCCATGCCCGATACCTTTTCCAATATTTCAGTACCTGATAGTGGGACTGGGGCAAAACCATACTCTTCCTCACCGTTAAACCACTTCTTTGCACTCCTCCACGGATGACTTCTAGGTAGAAATCGTCTATGACCTAGATAAACAGGCTTACCACCGTGCTTTAATTGACAATGACTAGTATGGCTCTCACAAACGGGACATGCAAAATTCCCTTTCACAGAACACCCTCCAAGGTTACCCAAAGCAGGGAAATCATTAATGCTCCACATCAACATGGCTTTAAGTTGGAATGTCACGTCCCCTCGACTTCTGTCAGGAATATGAATCCCATGCTTAAACAAGGATTCCAACTCCTCAACAAGAGGTGCTAGATATACATCAATGTCATTGCCAGGTTGCTTAGGCCCCGAGATCATAGTGTTCAAAAGCACATACTTTCGTTTCATCATCAACTATGAAGGTAGATTATAAATAACAAGCATCACTGGCCATGAACTGTGGGTGCTGGACATGTTCCCGAAAGGGTTCATTCCGTCAGTAGATAGTCCTAAGCGCACATGTCTAGGTTCGTCAGCAAATTCTGGGTACATAGCATCCATCTTCTTCCACTGATCACCATCAGAAGCGTGAGATATAATATCATCATCTTCCTCTCGAAGCCTATCTGCATGCCATGTTAACAATTTTGCATCAACTGGATTGGCATACAAACGCGTCAATCTCGGTTTCAAGGGCATGTACCACATCACCTTAGCAGGACCTTGCTTTGTCGATGTTGTCACTGTTTCTCCACATACCTCGACCTTTCCCTCCTTCTTTTTCCATCTACACTCACCGCATACCTTGCAATCATCCCTCAAGGAATCAACAATCCCCCTATACAACATACAATCATTCGGGCATGCGTGAATCTTAGTAAACTCCATGCCCATAGGACACAATATCTTCCGCGCAGCATAAACCCTGTCAGGACATAAGTTGTCCTGAGGAAGTAACTCTTTAACCAACTCTAGCAATTCTGTCATTCATTTATCAGAAATACCATGCCTTGCCTTTAGGTTCATTAACAACAATGTTGCTCCCAGTCTAGAATGCTTAGCCCCAACATATAAGCTTGTCTTTTTATCGTCATACATTGCCTCCAGCATACTTTTCTTCCCAACAAACTCCATAACAACATCGTCGCACATGTCTGAAAGCTGTTCATTATACTGCAGGATTTCCCCGGTGCTTCCCTCCTCCATCTCCACCTGGTCACTTCCATAATGGCCTTCCCTATGCCAAACCCATTCTGTGTAGGATTTGTCAAAACCTTTACAAATTAAATGTTCACGCACGACAACAATATCTTCAAATATGGAGTTGTTTCTACACTTGTTGCATGGACATCTAACCCCTCCTATGCTGTTCTGTCTACAATGTCGCAACCCAACATCTAAGAACTGTTCAACCAAATCTAAGTACTCCTTCGATAATCGAGCATTCTCCTTCATTATTCGTTTGCGGTCCATAATTCACAAATCAGACAAACAGCTACACAATACAACTAACCCACTGACTTTAGATGATCAACACATAAACTACACACTGCATTAACAAAACAACCAAGATAAACCAAAATGCCACCAAAAATTATGCATAAAATCAACCAAAATCAAGAGACAAGCCAGTACATTACGCAAGTTAAACCTTACCTACACCAACACGGGAACAATGAGACCTCCGAGAACACTACAATTGATCACCCTTCAATACCCACCTGTTTAGACCATTTTAAAGTTTTTGTTTTTGGAGTTAGAACGGCCAGTTCAGCTTAAATCTGTGACCCATACAGACGCCCTTGCGATATCGCTAACACGTCGCTAACACCTTTGGATAGCCTGTGAACTCGTAACATTTCAATCACCCTCACATGCACTGTACATTGAACAATGACCAATTTGACGTGCACAGAAGCAATACCGTAACATCAAACGCAATATACTACCGTCCCAGTTACGACATCTCCCACATCCTCGCCTGCTAAAATTAGGGTTTAGCAAAGCTTACGAGATCGCAACGCACAAACCTACAACTAACGAGCTAACCTACGAAATCGCTACAGACACGTTTATATTACTACATAGGTTACGAGATCGCAACAACCAATTCAATTTAAGGCGGATACATTTTTTCCGCCTTGGTCAAGCATTTTTTAACGTCAAAACCCATTTCCGCCTTTAACTGCCTCTTTCCGTCTTGAATGTAATTTTTTTTTGCTAGCTTGAAGAGGTAGCGAACTCGCTACATACCATCAAGGCGTAAAAAAACGCGCCCCCATCAAACGCCTTAAATATGTGCCTTGCATCCACCCCTTTGTAGTAGTGTTAGGAATAAATCCCCACAGCTTCTACATATATTTCCCACCTTATATCGATTATATCGACACCCCTAGTGAACCCCGTTGAAACCTGACCGTTTTTTTTGTTATTAACCTACTAAATATTATAAACCCAAAGCCTTTAGCCTTATAATACCCCTCTGAGTGTATGTAAGTTATTTATTTTCATGATATGTTGAGTTCGAATGAATGGGATGATTGTATAATTTGAAGTTGTTGATTCCCATACATTCTGCGGAACATAAACCAAAAATCTGGCAGCTGAAACTCGTGAAGTTTTGAAAATATATATATATATATATATAAAAAAAAAGAATCAAGACAAACATCGGGCAGCTGACAGTGAGGTTATAAAAAGAAAAAGAAAAATCATAAAAGTTCGCAGAAAGTGATGATATTTATATTTCGGTGCTTATCATTGTTGCATCTATATCAATTGAAGTATGAATACAATTGAAAAATATTATCATGAATTAAATTGCTTGCATATGTCTTAGATTATTATACCTCGTTTACCTTATTTCCTACCTTTACCCCAAGCCAACCTTATATGATTCCTAATTATTATGCTCAAGCATTTATTTTATGTGGTTGAGAGAGTGGCATTGCAATTCCTGTTGTAGAGTGTGCTGATATGTGATATGTGTGACTGTCCATATTATTTGAGAGATAATGAGTGAATCTTGGTGAGGCTGGACTTGATTGCACATTTTTGACTAGGACATGAGGATGAAGTGGTTTTATAAGCAAAGAGGAATGGTTTGTGGTAAGATGGTTGGTTCCATAGTAGATGTTGCTTGGTTTGGTTTTGTGGGAATGTTTTATTTTGCCTATGGTTTTATGATTACATGCTTGAGGGCAAGCATGATCTAAGTGTGGGGATATTTGATCAGGCATGCATCTAATTATATGATTTTATATCTCTCTTTTGCCATTTGCTGTGCACGAAGGTGTTTTTGGTGCAGGAATTATAAGAAAAATGGTAGAAAACAATCAAGTGGAGAAGTGGTGAAAAAGATGCAAAATCAAGCACTTAGAGCCATGGAGAGGAGCTAGACACTACACTCTTTTTTCCGAAAGGTTTTTTTAATGAGGTAGTGTGCTCCAACGGATAATGGATCGTCAATTTCATTATTCCAGGAAGAAGAAGACGCTGCGAGTTGAAGATGTAATTCTATTACTGGTTTTTTCTACGGGTGGCTAAGTTGTGCTTCGACATGTCGATCACTAATCAGCTATACGTTCTTGAAGATATCAGTATTGGGCTAAATTGTTGCTGTCGCAGTCTTAATAAATTGGGCTTAACTGGGCTACATGGAGAAGACAATGAAGATTTATTTGAAGGCCCAATTATTTTATAATTTATTAATCCAATTCCTTGTAATATTCGGATTAGGGTTTTGTTTACCCTAAAACCTATATATACTTAGACATTATAATATTTAGGGGGTTCGGAGTTTGGAGGCCATCCGTAGGCTTTGGAGCCAGCCAACACATACGTTTTTCATCATTGATCAAGACTAAGTTTTCTTTTACTTTTCTTTATAATTAGTTTTGTGTTTAATTGTTTGATTGTTTTGAATATGTTTAGTAGCTAGGTTAGTTTCCAGTAAGGGTTTTGAAGCATTAACTATGATTCATATGTGAGGCCTAAATGTGCTTGATAATTATGTTGTGTGGATTCCTTGTTATTCTCTGTGTATCCTGTTTATTTCTGAATTGCTTGAGATCTGATCAGTCTTCTGTTATTTGGAATAGTGCCAATTGAGTTCCTCTATTTATCTGTATCTAGGGGGTAGATTCAATTAGTGGCGAAACTATACGACAATAGTTGGGAATACAGGGTAGATAATTTGTGACAGTTGTTCTGATTATAAATTATCTGAATCGGGTTTTTTGGTGCTTAATGTTGTTGAGGTATTAAATCTAGGTAGGCTATTCCGGCTAGGTTGTATCTTGATTAGAGAAATAGTCAGTTTAGCTATTCTTGCCGGCTATCGACAAAGTAAGAAGAAATTGGATTGGGTGTGCTATTCTCGAAGGTCTATAACTGATTGGTTTATACAACTTAATAAATTACTGAGTCAGTGATCGAATGAATTGTTAATGTGGATTTACCCGTAACCGGATTGCATTGTTTGAGTGTCTTCGTGATCTTTGCATTGTTTATTTTAATTGTTATTTGCTTCTAAGTTTAGTTTAATTTAGTTCTTAGATAGTTAATACAAACTCTTTCAACATAAAAGGTGGTTTCTAACCAAAAGCTGTATCTTTAGATATAAGAATCTGATTACACTGTTCCTCGTGGGATCGACCCTGCTTACTCTATACTTGAATTTAAACCGAATTGTTTGCAGGTTTATTTGGTAGAAAAATGACCTATCACTCTGCGAGATCAAAATACTATTTATAAATCACCTAAACCTTCTAACTACTAGAGAGTAGATAGTGGGAAGTAGGGGTCGAACCACAAGGAAAAGAGACTTATAAGTGCGTTTTAACGTAGATAATAAGCTTACTTATGTATTATATAGAAAGCAATGTAAACAAGGGGGGTTTTGAAGTTGGTTTTGATTACACTATGAAAGTAAACTAAACTATCATTAGCTAAGTTAAGGGGAAGACTCTAAGATTATGAGGCCTTGGGAGGCAAATGACTTCACTTTCCATCTATCGACTTATCACCGGGATAATGTAATTACAAGGAAGTTTAGACCATTTGCCAAGGACGAAAACATCCTATTCTCTCGAGTGTAGTTAGAGAGGATGATCACACCACTCAAAATCTCTCATTGTTGATTCACCTAGATGATTACATCATAGATAAGTCAACAATGGTATTAAGATTAGAGAGTGACAAACTTACTCACATACCCGCGATCATGAGAGCATACAAATGAGACATTTGATAACTAGGACGAACTAAGACGATGATCACATACAAATCTCAATTCATACTTGCTACTTTGTGATATTGGAGTAAACGATCACGTTCTACCCAAAAATCTAGCTATTCGTTGATAACAATCATACTTTAAAAAGGAATCTTCAAGTCAAGTATACAACCACATATTAGGGGGACCAATGATCACATTAAGTCCTTACCTAAACACATAATTGATTAATCATGCAAGTTCATGAGATTTCCAATTCTTACAACTTATATTTATCATGGCATTCCTTAACTACAATCACACAACAAGGGGAGAATTTGTCATCACTCTAACCCTTCCATAGTCATTAATCTAACAACCAGAGATTACACTACCAATATGCTAAGTCACAATCACTAAACTACCCTAATTAATGACTATGGAGCATGCAATTGATATAAAACACAAAGCCCATAACAAATTAAGCAAGATTGAACAACATTCATGCATAAGAATTCAAGTTCATCAAATGATAATCAAAACCAAAAGTTTAAGCATAAAGAACCCTCAAAGTTTCAAGGGGAAAGTTAATTCAAATGCTCCCAAGGATCAAACTAAGCTATACTAAAGTTCATGGAATCAAACTACTAATCTACTTGAATTAAAAGCAAAGAAATGAAAGTAAAGATGAAGATCTAAGGTTTCTACATGGTGGGAGCCGTCCCCCAAAAGGGAGAAGATAAGGGGGGTATTTATAGCCCCAAAATTCAGCTCAAGGAGGCAAGTGGGTCGCTGTTTTAGTAACACTTTTTAGCGACGCTTTCTTATGTCACTCTTTTGGCGACACTTTTGGGCAGCAGCGACGTTTCTTTCATCTTCAGTGACAATTCCTTCAAAGCTCAAGCGACGCTTTTCTGGGCACGAGCGACACTTCCTTCAAACTTCAGTGACACTTTTCTGGGATTTTGCGACACTTTTCTGTGCAGCTTTTACCACCAAGGAAAGGTGGCCTTCTACCACTTCTATGCATTCCATCAAGAGCTTCCAAAAACACGTACTTTATATAGGATTTTACAAGTCTTACCCATAGAGCATTAAATAAGTAATCGACTTTAAAACCCCACATTAAGTGTCAAATAGAGTTCAATATAGAGTTCAAATGTGCTAAAGATTAGAGTATATTCATGGCACATCAGGTGCCATATCGGAAATCCCACCTCAACCACAGCATAAAGAGGAGGGCAACTTTCAGTTGGATGAAGCAGATGCTCAGGCTACAGAGGTGATAGTAATCTCCTCGGATGAAAGTGACTCGGGCAATTCAAGTGATGACTCTCACTAAGAATCTTCAAGAATGACCAGGGGACCAGCAATTGTCATTGGGAGACCACGCCGGGAGAAGAGAAACAAGTAGCAAGAGGGTGATGGAGACAGCAGAGATAAGAAGAAGATGAAGATGGAGCTAAAGGCGGAAAAGAAAAGAGGAAACAGAAGAAGGACCGGATTTATGCTGAGAAAAAGAAGACCAGCTTTTGAAATTGGTCAATCATCGAGGCAATTACCCATCCAGACGGATTCTCACTTTCAGGAGCCTAACAATCAAGCTGCAGACACTGCTAATGTGGAGATTCCGATTAGGCAAGCACCGACAGTGCATCATGAAGAGGAAGGAGAGATTGTAGACATGACCTACAATTGGAATGTCAGGGGAGTTCACAGAGCCTCTTCAGAACCAATTAAGCAGAAATCTTTGCGACGCCGAAGGAAAAGAGCTAGATTTACAGGGGATGAGAGCATGGGGGAAGTTGCTGAATCTGAGATGACATCTCCAAAGAGAGGAAGAGTCATTCTGAATCATGTTATAAGGGAAGAGACGGAGGAAGCCACAAATGCTGAACAAGACAGAGATGAGTAGAATAGTGTTGCTGCTGCAATAGGAAGGGAGATAGTAGTAGTGCCATCTCACTCTACTAATTCTCTGGAAGATGATGATATTTAGACAGATGCAGTGGGAGAGGATCAAGTTTAAGACATTCTGGAATTGGTTAAGGATGAAGATGAGGGAACATCAACCAGCACTAGTGAGGAGAAGGTGTCTTCCAGAAGACAACCAATGTTGCAGAGGGCTGATGGTTTTTCGGTGATTGAACCAAATCAATCACCCAACCAGCTATGAGGGGCCTGTGTGGAACTGTAGGGGCTGCAACAGCGCTCCTACAATGACACCGATCAACCAACTGCTTAGTAGGTATAATCCTGGAATCTTGTGTTTATTAGAAACAAAGGCCAGTGGAAATCATTTGTCAGCTGGCAAGAAAATTCCTACTTTAGAAATTCTAGAATAATAGATGCAGCTGGAAGATATGGGGATTTAGCCCTCTTTTGGTCCGATCATGTTGATCTAGTTCTATATCAGGTAGTTAGTAACTATATAGTTTGTATAGTGTCTGCAGCAGGGGTGTTCATAATTGAGTACCCGCACTTTCGGGTACCCGCACTTTCGGGTACCCACACTTCCGGGTACCAGCACCTTCGGGTAGTAAATGCGGGTATCCGCACTTTTGGGTACACGAAATGTTCGGGCCGGGTACCGGGTACCCTATAACCCTTTTACTAAATTATTATGTTCATATTTTACACATACATAAGCATAAACAAAATCTAAAAATTCAACCACTACATTAAATTAAGTAATAATATTTTTATAACTACAAGAAATAGTGTATTTTTCGTTAAAAATGCTTAAATGATGCAAATACAAGTCAAAATTATTCATTACATCTCTTTTCTATGTAGTATGCACATGAAAAGAATGTGTATCGAAAATATGTAAAGTGCTAAATAAGAGAATATACATTACATTTTTTTACGAGTACTCAACATAACAAACATATTTGTTATCATCTTATTATTAGTAATGATAATATTTAACCGGGTATTTCGGGTACCCAAAAACTCAATTTTTGTGACCTGCACCCGAACCCTATTATAAACATAATTAGCGGGCTGGGTACCCGGCCTACTTATACTTATAATTTCCCGGACATTAACATTCGGGTATTTCGGGTTTTGGGCCGGGTAGTTCGGGTCGGGTAATTTTGAACACACCTAGTCTGCAGCATCTGATCAGAAGTGGTTCCTAATACTAGTTTATGGCCCCCCTTCTGCATCACTTAGACCTTCATTTTTTGAATTCACTATCTTCTTTGCCCTATTTTACTTTGTTCCCCACTGTAATAGTTGGGGATTATAATCAGATATTAGGTCAACAGGATAAAAGGGGAAGATCAACTGTGCCATCCCAGCTCACCTCAATTTTGCAAAATCTTCTACAGACTCACAAAATGGAGGAAGTTGTCTCAACGGGACTTTGGTATACTTGGACCAATAACTAGGATCCACCAAACACAATAGTGGAGAGACTGGAAGCTGATGTGGCCTTCTGCAAATACAGATTGGAAGCTGATGTGGCCTTCTGCAAAGATAAATAACTTACCTTTCACTGAATCTGACCATAGCCCCATCTTACTTGACCTACAGCCACAGAGGAGAAGAAGCAGTATTAAGATATTTTGAGGCTATGTGGGTAAATATGGAGCCACCAAAGAAGATTGTATCAAAAGTCTGGAACACAACCACGGATGGAACCAAATGCAGTGGAGAATCTAGCCAACAAACGGAATATCTCACTTACTCATCTGTGTAACTGGTATAGACAATCATTTGGACAGATGGATAGGAAATTGAAGAAACTGGCAGATGAGATTGAGAGGGCACATACAGGTTCATACCTTCATCAGAATCACATGCAGATAAAAAGACTCATTGTTCAAAAAAAAAGAGTAGGAGTAAAGACGGTCTGGATATTGGCAACAAAGAACAAGACTCAATTGGATGGCTTTTGGAGAAAGATACACAAAATTTTTTCATCAATGGGCTACCAAAAGAAAGTAAGCAAATACCATCCAAGGAATTCTGGATAACAATGGAGTGTGGAACACTGATAATGCACATATAGTGCAGATCCTCAGTAATCATATCAGAGAGGTATACATATACCAACAGGCATCAGAGATTACATGGCAGTCATCCAGTTTGAACACAGTCAATGTCCACGATTTTCTGCAGGCAAATACTCAAATCTTGACAGCCTCACAGATACAGGAGTTATATGCACCTTTCACAAAAGCTCATGTGTGGGAGGCAGTTAGGCATATGAAACCTTGGGGAGCACCTGAAGATGATGGAATTCCAGCTGGATTCTACAAACTTTATTGGAGCATTGTGGGAGACTCATTAACCTCAACCATACTCTATATTACTCAAGGTAACACTTTCCCTTTGGAGTGGAATTGTACACAAATCATTTTAATTCTCAAACCCCAAATGCCTAAAATTCCTTCAGATTTTAGACCTATATCTCTCTGCAATGTTAAATATAAAATCACTGGAAAGATGATAGCAAATAGGCTGAAGAAACATATTGGATTCTTAATCTCTAATAATCATCATGGTTTTGTACTTGGGAGGAATATTTCTGAAAGTGTTTTGCTGGCACAGGAGGTTGCTGAAAGTGATAGTTGTGGGAGAATATTTGCTGAAAGTGTTTTGATGGGAAAGACATCAAAATCCATGATCATTGGATACCAACCATTCCAAATCCCATCCCTAATACTGCAGTGGTCTCCACACATACCAATCTCGGAGTGGAACACCTGATTGATCAGCAAAACAATACTTGGAGACTGGCATTAATCAGATGTATTTTCCCTCCTCACATAATCCCACATATCATGGCCTTACACCTGAATCCTGAAGCTAATGACACTCCGTTTTGGAGATGGACCAGGAATGGAGAATACAATGTAAAAACAGGGTATCATATTGCCATGAATTCGATCCGAACAGGAGCACAGCCCATCAGATTATCAGATCAAGCAAGGAAATTTTGGGCTAAATTTTGGAGCATCAATGTCCCTTAAAAGATGTTGACTTTCTTGTGGAAAGCAGTGACTGGGAGTTTCTTGTGGAAAGCAGTGACTGTGGGAAATTTGGAAACAAAGGAACCACATGGTGTTTTATCAGTCACTTCAACCGACTAACTGGTGCTTGGAGCAGGCTAGAGCTGAATACCAGACTATGCTAGATAGAAAAAGGTCACAGACGGTGGGGGAAATGGATATGAACACAAGGAGCCAAACTCATGCAAGCAATGTATGAAACATCACTTTGGAATGTATGAAGTCTGGAAACATTGACAACTTACTTCCAGAAGCATGTGTTCTCAGCTTTGATGGTTCCTTCAGAAAGCCAGAACTTGTTGGAACGGGAGGGTGGAGAATATGGAAACCTGGATGGCCACCTGATTGCTGTATCAAGGAACATATTTCTTCACGGCGATGTCTCCGCTACAAGCAGAGGGTAAAACTTGCTGGAGAGCGTTGAGAGCGTCACGCAGGCAGGATTGCCATCGAATGAACACGGTCAGCAATACTCGCAGAATCTATTGCTGAACCAAGGAATACACCTCTTGAAATAAAAAGTATAGTGTCCAACATAAGCCATCTTCTGAAATCCTTTCTAGAATTTAGTATTATTAAGATTAGTAAAAATAATCTCTTAGTAGAACATAATTTAGCTATCAAGCTACGCAGAAGACTATATAATATAAACTCTTTATCACATTAATGAATTAATATTTTACCTTAAAAAAAAAAAGTACTATAATGGAGACATGAAATGGATAACAATCCCATCCCAACCTCTCGATCTTCCACCTCCATCCATAGCCAAACAAACACACAGCGCTACTGTGTGACTGTGTGCATCGATCCATCCACACTATGCAGACCTCAGGGATGGTGCTCCTCCTCTCCGTCCCTCCAACCTCCCTGCAACCGCCGCGTCACAAACACGCCACCCCACGACGGCGATTCACGGCGCTGAAACTGCAGGCAATGGCAAAGGGGGAGAAAACGAAAACAGAGAGCGGCGGCAACGACGTCGTAGAGAAAGTGGCCGTGGCCGCCGGGCTGGTCTCGAATCCGATCATCGGGTGGTCTCTGTACACGCTCAATACCACCGGCTGCGGCCTTCCGCCGGGGCCGGGAGGATCGATCGGAGTTCTGGAAGGCGTGAGCTACTTGGCGGTGGCCGGAATCGTGGGATGGTCGGCGTACACGAAAACGAAAACTGGTTCGGGTCTTCCGAACGGGGCGTTCGGGTTGCTCGGAGCAGTTGAAGGTCTGTCCTACTTATCTCTCCTCGCCATTGTTGTGGTTTTTGGTCTGCAGTTTGCTCAGCAGGGCTCCCTTCCCGGCCCTCTTCCATCTGATCAGTGCTTTGGTTAATTTTCCACCTTTTCCCGCCATTGTTTTAGTATACTAGGTTGGAAATTTAATGAAACTCTCACTGATAATATATAATTTTGAATTGGTTCAATGACAAACGTTAGTACTCAATTTCAATACCTAATATTACAATATATCTTTATAATCAATCAAGATATTCTATTAATACCGTTGTTCATCAATTTTCTAGCTATATGTGTCATTCAAATTTCAAGACAAATGTCAGAAATCAAATTCACAATGTCAGAAGTTATAGTCCGTGCAAATGTTAGCGTTTTAAAGTGTGGGTGAGCTGATTAATCATTATTCTAAACTGCATAGGGTGCATTTGGAGGTACTTGCTGCACTCTCTTCTCATGCAAATGGTAATATAAAGTCAAAAATGTTAGTTGGCATATTTTATGAACAGTGATTTTGACATTATAACGTTTGTCAGTAGTTGTTAGTTGTTCAGAACTTGACAATATAATGTTTTGCGTGCAGAGTTTAGAAAACAAGAAAAGTCCAAATTTATATGCCTGATCAGAATATTATGATATGTTAATATTCAGCCGTGTTCATCTATATTCCGTGTATTGTTTTAGATCTTTAGATTGAAACATGTAAGGAATGAGATCTAGTTGAATGTGGTCTTTTCCTAATTAGAATTAGATTAGAACATTGTTTTTACCTTTTCTAGACTATTGGCAATATAGCAATTAAAATCAGAAAAGGAATGAGAGAGTTGGATCCGACTAGAAAATTGATTGCTCACCAAATGCAGCCAACTATGCTACTACCGGGCATTCTAGTGAATTTTCAAGTTGGGCAGAGCAGCCAACTATGCTTTTTGGAAGACAAAGATGAAGGGTTTTATTGATGATGTGGATGATTATGCTTGGGATGCTGTGTTGACAGAATGGACTGCGATCCAATGGTTCGAAGACAATGTTGAAGGCAAACTGCTGAGTTGAGAGCATGCCAGGCAAATTCAAAGGCTTTAAATACTATCTTTACTGCTGTTGATTTAGAACAGTTCAAATTCATCTCAAATTGCACTACAACTATAGATGCTTGGGATATTCTGGAAGCTATACATGAATGAGATGCAAAAGCCATAGAAAGCAAACTTAGTGTATTGAGTGGACACTTTGAACTGCTGCTTATGAATGAAGATGAATCTCTTACACAATTCAACGGCTGATTTAAAGATCTTGTCAACAAAATGGTTAATTTGGGAAAGCAGCACGAGCAACCAAAACTGATCATGAAGTTTCTCAGATATCTACCGAAAAGTAAATTTGGAAATAAGATTGAAGCTATAAAGGAAGCCAAAGATCTGAACAAGATGACATTGAATGAATACCATCGTGAAGGGCCAAAGAAGAAGGTCAAAAAAAACTTGGCATTCAAGACTATTTCACCTAGAGAAGTTGAAGAATCTTTAAGCGATGATAAATGCATTGAAGTTGTGTCACTCTTGTCCAGAAATTTCTCCAAGATTCTGAAAAAAGTCACCAGCAGAAACTCTCAAGATAGACCTAGCTAGTAACTGGAAACCTAGAGCCCAGGAACCAAGAAACTTCATGTCTTCAAGGAATGAACAGATAGGACAGCAGCAGATTCCCAGAACAAATGTAGCTGGAAGCAAAGAGGACAACCTGAAGTGCGGAAACTGTGGAGGTTTAGGGCATTTTCAAAATGTTTATCCTAGTGTAAAGAGGAATGAAAAAGCTATGGTTTCCAGCTGGAGTGATGAAGATGCTGGAGATCTGACTAGTAACTCTGTTGCATTTGGAGCTAGGGTTACTAAAGATTCTGATGCAATGAAAGGACATTTGAATGTTGAAATTGATGTGAAACCAACAGATTTGAAAGCCTCATTTAGAGCGTCCGTGGATGGTTTCCCATTCTCAAATTTACCTATCAAGGCATTCTGGTAGTGGAAAGCAAGCTGCGTGGCCTGATTTGGTGTGACAATGCAAGCAATTTTTCCCTTGAACTCTCCAATCGTTTCCCTTGGTGGATGGTGCCTGAGCAAACGATCGAAATGGTGGAACACCGTCGCAGGACTGCGGTGCCTCGCCATGGAGGTGACCGTTATATTACCATTTCTAGTAATGAATAGTTTTGAAAGCAAGGAAAGAGAGAAAAATTATGTCGGAAAGTAGGATTTTTCATTAATTAGTTACGACATCGCTCTCATTAACTAGACTTGCACTATTGCACTGGAGTTTATCATCTAGAAGATAGCAACTGTCAGAAGATCTTGAACTGGTAAAGATCCCACCATCATACTTAACCATGCACTTTTGCTTGTCAAAGTTAACAGACATGTCACTATCACACAATTGGATAATACTCAACAGGTTTGTTTTCAAGTCCTCCACTAGAAACACATTGGTAAAGACAGGATAACCTTCAATCCCCATATCTCCCTTCCCAATAATCTTGCTTCTCTTTCCATCACCAAAATTCACAAATCCAGCAAAACATGGTTTCAAGTGTTGTAGAAAATATGGAGATCCAGTCATGTGTCTTGAACATGCATTATCGAAATACCATAAATCTTGAAATTCAGCATGATGACACACATAGCTTGAGTAACATACTATGGTGGATTTCGGTTACCAAAATTTCCTGCTGATAGGCTATGGAGCGGTTTTGACATTATAATGTGAAAACCGGTTGACTAGCTAATTTGGCTTTACCTGGACAATATAATATCCAGTTCCATGCTGATTATGAATACCTCGAAGAATAGTAAAACACCTATTGTTGGAATATCCCACCTTCTGGCGGTAACTGCACCTTCTAATCCTTCTCTGCTTCTGGACTAGAGACTGCACATCAACTTCCACCATTGGTTGAGAATCCTTCTTATACTTACTCAGGATTTTTGAGGGACTATTCTCATATCCAATTCCATGTCTTGTGTGTTTCCCCATGACAAGCACCTCATTTAGCTTGGCTCGTCCAGTGTTGAGTCGATGAATTGAATTTTTTGCTTTCTCAGCTCGTTTAGTGAGACTTTTGAACTTTTTTCTTAACTCTTCATTATCTTTTCCAATTCCGTAATCTTAACATTAGAATGTCGACCATTTTCAACATTAGAATGACGACCATTTTCAACTAGTTGTTCCTACTTTTTGCTCAGATTATGGTTGATCTTGGCAAGCTTTTCCCAAGATTTGTGCAGGTCAACATATGCACTTTAAACACCCTCATCAGAAAGTCTCTCTTCATCACTAAAATCTTGGTTTCCTCATCAAAGATGCTGGTTCAAGTGCAATTGGATTCTCAAAGGTTCATCCATGAGGGTGGTCAAATGGACTACTGAATACAACACAAGCTCAGAATCATCCATTGTTCCTATTTGGGTAATTATCCCTGATGTTCCTATCTTTTTCTACAATGTGTCATTGCTTGAGTTCATAGGGAATAGGATTTGTAATTTCATAATAATGGATGAGCCTCCCTCACTAGGCCATCTGCTGTGAAATTGTGTATTGAAATTGACCTCCGGAAGAAACTACACTCAGAAATCACAGTTGGGGTAGCTGGCTTTGTTGCTGACCTAGAGATTATTTATGAGAAACTCCCACATTACTTCATCCATTGTAGGAAGTTAGGTCATCACATTGATAGTTGTAGAACTGCCCACCCTGAACTGAGACATCCCCTAAGGAGCCACCCCACTGCTGCATCATTGCCTACCACAAAGCCTAGCACACAATTTACCTCCCATCCTCTGCTAAATAAAAAGAGAGACTGATCAGAGCCCAATCCAACATGATTTATGTTAGGAAGGAGATCAAGCCTACAACCAATGCTAGACCAGCCAACTTCCAAATACTGAGCAAAGGAAATGAGAAGATGAACACATCTGAAATAGTATACATAGAGTCACCAGAGGCCTCCTCAATTAGTTAACAAAAATCCTCCACTTCTAGCCCTCCACATTCCCCTTCTAGCAGTCAAGAGTTGGACGTTGAATGGTTGAAAAAACCTTACAAGCCAAAGGTTTACGCTAAAGATGATACTTCAGTGGGAAAAGGTAACAATGAAATGCTTTCAGAAGGTACTGTACTACTAACTGTGTGCCTTATTTTTCACGAGAAAAATAGAAAGAACAGATTCCTGCCACTACAGGAATGAAATGCTGCGGAAGAAAATGGAGAAGAAACTGATAAGGTGAAAAACACAGACACTAAAACAGACACTTCACCAGCAGCCAAAGACACGCAACCTCTCTCAGAAGCAGATCCACAAGTGAACATAGTTCAGATAAGAAAATCCAATAGATTGATGGCTAAACAGACACACGTAATCAAATTGCACACATATTCTACACAGCTGAACCCGATTATTTCTAGTTCAACAACAAAAATCCCTAAAAGGACTTCTAATGACTAGTACAACCCTCAAATTGATAGTTTGGAATATAAGAGGGATGGAAACATCTTTAGAAAGATTAGAGGAACCCACCACAACACAGAAATTGGATCTTATCTGCATAATAGAATCGATGAATGCTAACTCTAAATGTGATCATTACATGACTGCACTTAGATACACAAAATGCCTTTTTTCTCAAAAAGAAATGATATGGCTATTCTGGAAAAATGATATCCGAGTGTCAATGCTCACAGACAATCTTCAATTTCTTCATGTCTCTGTCCATAGCCAAAAACTGACAGCCTCAATGGAAGCAGTTTGTGTATGGACTCAGATTTAATAAGGGTAGAGAAGACCTTTGGATTGATTTGCAGAAAATTACATATCCATATACAATTTTTGTATGGGACTTTATGCCATTGCATCAATCTTTGTGTATAAAGGTCCATCTACTCCTAGTCTACACAGCATAAGAGACTTTTCTAAGTTCATTGATGATATGGCACTGGAGGACATATACACTGTAAGTAGGGCTGGCAATTTGGAACACGACACGAAAACCCGACCTGAACCGAACACGAATTTAGTGGGTTTGGGTTGACACGAAACACGACATGGGTCTATATTGGGTTAGACACGAGTGACCCGAAAATAAATGGGTTAGGTTCAGGTCAAACCCGTGGGTTAAATGGGTAACTTGTTTGACCCGTATATTTAAGGTGTAATTATGCAAATGATTGAAATTGCCTTTATAAATGCAAACAAATCCTCTAATGCCAAAATCATTGAAATTATCCTACTAATTTAAGATGAAATTGAGAGTTGATTTTGTAATTTTTTATTTAGTTTCCATATGACATGATCATTTGAGCAGCATAAATTTTAAAATTTAGTCTCATATTCAGTCCCATTATTAATAAATAGGTTTCGCGGGTTGGGTTTGGGTAATCCGAATTTTTACTGGGTCGGGTTTGGGTCAAGATTTTGTGACCCGGAATATTATTGGGTTGGGTTTGGGTTATTCATTTCTTACCCGCCAACCCGCCGACACGAACCCGCCAACCCGACCCTTTTACATTGATAAATAGAAAGCACCAAAATCCTCTTGATCTAAGTGCAAGTGGCAGGAAAAAAACTCCACTATACAAAGACTGGATTGAGGTTTGTGCAAATCTCAATGGATAACACTTTTCATGATTCCTCCATCCTTGTGTTGGGAAAAATTGAGTATTTCCCTCTTTGTGTGATTAAGATGATCAATGAAAAATAAACTAAAACAAACAAGACACCGGAATTGGTTACGCGGAAAACCCAAATCGGGAAAAACCGCGGGACTTGAGAAGTCCAACTCTTCCACTATATGATTATAGTAGGGTTACAAAGATCTCACCCAAGGTGGATGGATTACAAGAACACTCTCACACAATGGTGGATAACTAGACTAATTAGAGAGGATGAAGACTCTCTCTAATTCCTCACTTTAGAAGTGGATCTCTCTCTCACTAGGAGGCTAGAAGGAATGCTTTGTTCTTGGATGATGAAAATTCTTCCAAGAGCACCCTATTTATAGTTGAGGATGGAAGCTCTAGATGTCTCTTCCCATTCTCCAACTCCCAATGATGAATGCATGGAATATCTAGGATGTGCCTCTAGAAATTCCACACACCATTCATCTTCATCTCCCTTCTCCTAAAAGTTCTAGAAGAATTAGGGAGGAATCCCAACAAATCTCCCCCTTCCGACCTAATTGGAAGGAATCGTCACACCGGCGCCATTGCAGCAATCATCAAACTTCTTGCTTGGTAGTGCCTTAGTCATCATATCTGACCAATTATCATCGGTGTGGACTTTCTCCAGTTGTAGTCGCTTTTCTTCCAACACATCTCGGATCCAGTGAAACCGAACATCAATGTGTTTCGTCCAGGAATGGTATGCTAAATTCTTGGCTAAGTGGATGGCACTCTGATTGTCACAATAGAGGACATACTTCTCTTGCTTCAGCCCAAGCTCTAGCAGAAAATTCTTCATCCATAACATCTCCTTACAAGCTTCCGTAGCAGCAATGTACTCCGCCTCCGTCGTTGAAAGGGCAACACATTTTTGAAGTTTTGACCGCCAAGAAATAGCTCCCCCTGCAAAAGTAGTTAGACGCCCCGATGTCGATTTTTGAGATATCAAGTCTCCAGCCATGTCAGCATCTATGTATCCCTCCAACACAGGTTGTTCAGCTCCAAAGCGCAAACACCTTTTGGTTGTTCCTCTGAGATATCGAAGTATCCACTTCACAGCAGCCCAGTGCTCCTTCCCAGGATTTGACAAGAATCTGCTAACCACACCAACCGCATGTGTGATATCTGGCCGGGTACATATCATGGCATACATGAGGCTTCCAACAGCGGAAGAATATGGAACGCCTCGCATTTCTTCATCCCTTCTTGGCTTCTTCTTCCCATCAAACTTGAAATGTCCAGCTAGTGGTACACTTAGAGGTTTGGCTTGTTGCATGTTAATTCTCTCAAGAATCTTCTCAACGTATCTTTCTTGAGATAGCCAAAGTAGCTTTTCAGACCGATCTCGTGTGATCCGAATCCCAAGAATCTGCTTGGCCGGTCCCAAATCTTTCATGGAGAAAGAGTTACTCAATGCTTTCTTAAGAGCAGCTATCTTGCTTTTATCCTGGCCAACAATCAACATATCATCAACATAAAGCATGAGTATGAGAAAGTCTCCCCGATCATACCTCTTCATGAAAACACAATGATCAGTGTGCGTCTTCTTGAACCCGTGACGATTCATGAAGGATTCGAACTTCTTGTACCATTTTCGAGGCGCTTGCTTCAAACCATAGAGACTTCTCTTAAGTCGGCACACTAAGTGCTCATTTCCCGGCTCTTTGAATCCCTCGGGTTGCTCCATGTAGATCTCCTCCTCCAAATCTTCATAGAGGAAGGCTGTCTTAACGTCGAGTTGTTCAACCTCCAAATCCATGCTAGCTGCGAGGCCCAACACAACTCGGATTGATGACATCTTTACCACCGGAGAGAAAATCTCATCAAAGTCGATGCCTTTATTCTGGTTGCATCCTTTGACAACGATCTGTGCCTTGTACCTTGGTCTTGGATTGTTCTCTTCGGTCTTGAGCTTATACACCCACTTGAATTTGAGAGCTCATTTCCCTTTAGGCAACTCTACGAGATCATATGTATGATTCTCGTGCAAGGACTTTATCTCCTCTTGCATGGCCTTTTCCCATTCATCTTTATGGTCGCTTGCCATAGCTTCACCGTAGTACTCGGGATCACCCTCATCGGTGAATGTCACGTACTCATCCGAAGAGTATCTAGTCGAACGTCGTTTCTCTCTGGTGGAACGCCAAAGCTGGGGTGTATCTGGTACATTTTCTTCCTCCACTGCTTCACCATTTTCTTAGGATTGCTCCGTAGCTTCTCCAGGTTCATGGTTTTCAACTTCTTCACCGTGATGATCCTCGACATGTTCTCTCCTCGTGTCTTGCACCGTGGGAGACGGAATAGGCTCCAAATTCTCTCTAATCTGTCTACTTTGAGCTTCACGTGCCTCCTTTATATTCTTGATTGTCTGGTCCTCGAAGAACACAACATTCACGGCTTCGCACGATCTTTTTCTGTGCTGGATCCCATAACCGGAACCCGAATTCGTCCTTGGGAGAACCAAGATAGATGCACTTCTTCGTCTTTGAGTCTAACTTGGCGCGCTCATCCTTAGGCATGTGTACAAATGCTCAGCATCCAAACACCTTCAGATGGTCATATGAAACGTTCTTTCCTGACCAAACTTCTTCCAGTATATCTCCATCCAAGGGAACTGAAGGGGACATGTTGATGATGTCAACACCGGTCTTCACAGCTTCTTCCCAGAAAGACTTTGGGAGGTTTGCATGAGATTGCATACATCTAACTCGCTCTTCGATGGTGCGGTTCATCCTCTCCGCAACTCCATTCAACTGTGGCGTCTTTGGTGGGGTCTTCTCAAGTCTGATTCCGTAAGACTTGCAGTTCTCTTCAAATGGACCGCGATATTCTCCACCATTATCTGATCAGACAGATTTCAACTTCTTGTCCGTCTCACGTTCAACCCTTGCATGGAACTCCTTGAACGCCTCAAGCACCTGGTCTTTAGTTTTCATCAAAGACACCCAAACTTTGCGAGAATGGTCATCAATAAAACTCACAAAGTATAATGCACCTCCAAGAGATCTCTCAGTCATAGAGCAAACATCAGTGTGAACTAAATCAAGAATATGCTCTCTTCTTCTTGGATATGCAGGTCTTTGGAAAGAAACTCTATGCTGTTTACCAGCTAAAAAATCAGTGCAAGGATCAAGTGTGGTACCTTTTATGCCTGGGAGGATATTTTTCCTTGCGAGGATTTGTAGTCCCTTCTTGCTCATATGGCCGAGCCTTTTGTGCCACAACTCCGTGTTCGACTCTTCATGGGCAGCATTTGCTTCTCCCCTGCAGATTTGTCCTTGCATGACATATAAGGACCCTTCCTTCTTTCCTTGGCCGATCACCATATTTCCATGCGTGATCTTCCATTTTCCTTCTCCGAAATGGTTTATCATTCCAGCATCGTCAAGCTTCCCCGCCGAGATAAGATTGAGCCGCATTTCTGGAACATGCCTTACATCCTTGAGCTCAAGCTTGTGTCCCGTGTTTGTCTTTATGATGATGTCACCTCGACCAACGATCTTGCTAGTGATTTGATTTCCCATCTTCACAGTGTCGTAGTCTCCATGATGATAGGACGAGAAGATCCCTTCATGTAGGGTAACATGGAAGGATGCACCGGAATCTCCAAGCCATAAGTTGTCTTCATATGCGAGATTGACATAGTCGTCAATCACTAAAATCTCGCCGTTATCCGCGGATGCAACTGCCATGGTGCTTTCTTCTTCCTTCTTCTTCGGGTTGAACTGGTCTTGTTTGACCGTACAATTCTTCTGGTCTCTCTTGAGATTGCGACATTCATCTCTCTTGTGACTCGCCTTGCCACAGTAGTAACAGATAACTCGGGAGCGAGATTTTGATCTTCCCCGTGATTTGTCATGTCCTCCTCTTTGGAATCTTCCACGGGTGTCACTCCTTCCTCGATTCTCGATCACATTTGCCTCCGAGCAGCTTGATGCGCCACGTTCCTTTCTTCGCGCTTCTTCATTTATCAGGCTATCGGCTACGCTGTCCATAGTAAGCTTTCCTTCTGGAGCTGAGTTGCTAAGCGTGACCACCAAAGTGTCCTAACTTTCAAGTAGTGAGCTTAGGAGTAACAAGGCTTGCAACTCGTCATCGATCTTCATCTCGATCTTCCCCATTTGATTCACGAGCCCCTTGAAACTATTCAAGTGCTCGATCATGTTTTGGCCATCTTTGTACTCCAACTTGACCAAACGCCTCACAAGGTGGGCTTTGTTGCGTAGTGTCTTCTTTTGAATCATGGACTCAAGTTTTGTCCATAACTCAAAGGCATTAGTGTAAAAAGTAACGTGTTCAAATAAATTCCGGTCGATATACTTACAGATCACGGCGACCGCCTTCCGATTAAGAATCTCCCATTCTTTATCTTCCTTGTCATCCGGCTTGGTCTCCTCCGTGATTGGCTCGTACAAATCCTTGCAATACAAGTGGTCACTAGTGGACGCAACTGGGTAGCAGGGCGGGGAAAAGGGGGAAGCACGGCGGGGTTGTCCCGCCATTACTTGAGCCGTCGTGCTTCGCCTCGGCGAAGCACGGCGGGAAAACCCCGCTGTGCTACTCGTTTCCGATTTTGGAAATGTCTAGCCTCATCCGGAAATAAACATTTCCGATTTCGGAAATGTCTAGCCTCATCCGGAAAGGTTTTGATTTGTGATGTCCTTTCCGAAATCGTAAAGATGAATCACTGGCCGTGAGCTAAGAGATACGGTACCGGAAAGTTTTTCGATAAAATTGTTTACGGTGTCGGAAATGACTTTGAGCGGACAATTATCCGAACTTGTAAATAGGGGCCGGAAATCACTTTTCGGTAAACTTTCTGGGCTCGTAAACTTTAGTTTTAAATGTTCTCTAAATGAGTTTCCAATACCGTAAATGGATGCCTGTATTGATGTTATTTTCTTGTTTACGATGACGGAAATGGTTCTGGAAATACATTTCCGGACACACATTCCGATATCGTAATGATATGAAGCATCTAATTTCCGAATTCGTAAATGTAGTTGCTGGAGACAATATGGTGGTCTGTTTACGAGCCGGACTACGTGTCAGGTTTACCACTGTTTTTTTATATAGAGAAAACCACACTTCTTCCGATTTCGGAAACCACCAGGAAGATCTTGTAGAATGTTCTTTTGGTTTCCGAACTCGTAAATGAGCCTGGGCGTGCCAAAAAAAATTTCTATTTTGAGCCGGGGCATTTTAAAAAAATTCTAATTTTGAATTTGCTTTACGCGATCGATGAGCGTCTAATCGAAATTAGATATAATAACCATAATAAAGAACCTAATCCTTCAATATTGGCTTTAACGAGCCAAAAAATGCTTCATAGCAAAATGTATACACCTAGTAGTTGATGACACTATCTAGTGCACAATTATAACTTACGCAGCTACGACGAATCACAATGATGTCGTTGTAGCTGGGTGCTCTATGCATGAAGCACACTCATCCAAATTGAAGCTTGCCAATGCACTTCTTGCTGTCTTCAACTCTTGCAAGGTGTAGGGGGTATAATCATCGTCGAAAACCTGCGATTTGAAAAAGTAGAGCATGTTGGTAACACATTACAAGGATTTACATTAAATCAAATAAGGAATGGAAGAGTAAGCTCACACTATGAATGTTAAAGTGTGAAAGCCGTGCACGTGCAACCACCCTCCATGCAAACATCATCGTGTAGTAACCGCATATCCAATCATTATCTTGGACCTTGTACTAATAGTGAAAAAAGATACACAATTTAGGTCCTAATAAGGTACAAATTTGAGGAATAATAAGAATAGATTACCTTAATTTGGTAGAACCTAAATTTGGATGGTTTAGAATTTACGAAATTCACGGCTTCCTTGATAGTATCGTTAAATGAGTGGATTGGAGGACGGTTAAGTGGATCTATCCAACATGCTTCTTTGGAGTTTGTGTTTATCGTCACCAAACGCCAATGTTCGCTAATCCACAAGAAAATTTGTACATGAGTGTATAATGTTAGGTAAACACAAAAAAAATCATTGAAATATATACTACTTACTTACTTTTCAAGGTATGGACAAATGAAGAAGTATTTCGTTCGATCTCCTAAGGCAACCTTCAAATAAGCTAGCCTTTCTGTTGAGTGGGTCCCCACTTGTACGGAGTCGGGGCATATGAAGCCAAGAAATGCCATTCCACGAATTTGTGCCAAATGATGCATTTATGTATGATAAATTGTAAAGAAAGTGTTACTACCTATTCGATTGTAGTTGGAATATAAAATAATTATATTTGGAAAATGAAGACTTACAGTTGAACGAGGCACATTATCGTGGAGAGTAGCCTTTGAGGTCGTCATATATCGTCAAAGTCTTGCTTGCATAGTACTACTAATTTTTCAACACCAAAAACCTCTTTTGGTGTGGGAAAGTTATATGTACTAAGAGAGGGATGTTTTGACAACTTGTCAAAGAGTTGGCGGATTGACGATGAAGGTTGGCTATCTTCAAATGGATGTGAAGGAGATGGAATTGTGGTTGGCACCTTGGATTTAGTATATGGAGTTATGGTTGGCACCTTGGATTTAGAAGATGGTATTTTGGTTGGCACCTTGGATTTAGGAGATAGAATTGTGGTTGGCACCTTGGATTTAGGAGATTGAATTGTGGTTGGCAGCTTAGATTTCTCATTTCTAGTTGGTGGGCGAGGATTTTGTGGTTCCTTATCGCCTTTACTAGGAATTTGTACTAATCTCCTAGGCCATAAGAGAAGTTCTCCCCTTGATTTGGAAACTAGTTTAGGTGGGCCTTTTTGAATCGGGACGTGGGCATCACCACATATCTCTTTTGTTATAGACACCTTAACCAAACCTATTGGAATCTTCTCCCCATGGTGTAATTTAATGGCCTCCTCATAATTTCCAATGGCTACTAATTTAGGGGGTTGGATGGTACTCACATCAATGTACAAATTGCATGGACAAGCTACCTAGATATTGACATTGTAAGAGGAAATACCAATTAATTTTACCAATTAATTTTACACTAGATTATATGTCGGAGATTAAAATCATCTAATTATATAAAATTGGCAAAAGAATTGCAAATACTTGGTACATAAGCACAACAAGACTAACCTTTTTGGGAGTAGAAGTTTCGCCCCCACTTGCCGCGTCCAAGGGTGTTGTGACAAAGGGTGGAGTAGGCACATTTAGTGGCTCATCAATGTCATCTTGTAGAGGTTCGTTGCGCGACCCCGAAGAGGGGGGTTCCCAATCTTCACCTACATCCTCGAAATTGGCGGGTAAAATGATTCCATGTTTGCGAGCAAACCACTTAAAACCATTTTCCATGGTTGTTTTAATGGAATCAATTTCCTTCCGCACCTTATTGTACTTGGCATCTTGCGCATTATTCGAGACTAAAGGATGTTTACCAAACACATCCTTAGGTCGGACATGAGAACCATACCCCCTAACGATTCCGGGATGATCGTCCCCCATCGCCTTGTTCAAAATGTCACACCTTTCCGTAGGGGTGAATTTTCCATCGGCTTCCTCTTGTTTAGCCAATGCCTAATTTTAAAGTGGTTGAAACCATGACAAAAATTTGATTAGATAGATAAACAAAACATTTCTCTACTACATATCATACAAACACATTTTCTAATTGACTTACAATTTTTTTGGCAACTTCAAGAGTTTCGTCGGCTTCATAAACGCCACTAGGATTTTGTCTCAATTTAAGGAACGACTCCCACCTCTCAATTTGGTCGGGATTCATCCTAGTAGTGGTCTCCCTTGCCTCCTCTTCCGACATACCCTTGTCCATTTTTTGTTTAACACCATCTTCATATTCCTCCTCTATGAAGTCCTCCCCCGCTCCATAATATCCCAAGCGACTATAGTGACTAATCATTTTGTTTGATTTCGCTAGTTCTACCATATTAAGATGAGTGCCCTATTTTAAAAGCAACCAACATAAGTAGCAACATCGAACACTATAGTATAATTTGAATAGAAGAGAAAAAATCTTACATCGTCCAATAGCTCTTGTGCATGGATTTTGAAGATTTCCCAACTCTCGGGTTGAATGTGCTTATACACCGTCCATGGCATGATGTTCTTCTTATTTCCATAGATATACTCATTCCTTAGCATAGACCTATTTTGACGTGCACACTTCGAGATCTTTTGCAAAGTCACACTATCTAACATCGCCATGTCGAGGGCGATAATAGTGAACGGCTCCTAAAATAATGAAACACATTATTAGTTGTAGATAGTATGATCCATATTATAATGCCCTCACGATTGTAAAACATGTAGTAAAATGCCATTAAAAAAACCACATCATACCTTGCATTCTTCCAACAATTCTAATTTACGCTCCATCGGTACTTTGGTCCAATCGAACCATTTAATATCATGTCTTGTTCTAGTGATTTTACCAACCCAACTAGACCAATATTTACGCTCTACCCCTATGGCTATTCCTAACCTATTGAATTCCATTAGAGTGGAAATACCTGTGTCCCAACGCCTTTGTATTTCTCGACATAAGTTTCTAGGAATTTTTGTATCTACAACCAATTGCTCCTTTGTGGATGACTTGACCTTCTTCTTTGTAGGAATTTTCTTTTTGTTTTGTTTACATGTAGGAGCCATGATTAACTAATTAATCACTAATACCAAATACAAGCACTTGTCCACTAATTCACCTACAAATAAGAACAACTACAAAATTTCAATTTCACCCACAATAAAATAGCTAGGGTGCAGTTAACAAAATAAGGAGATATTAGTATAAATATTTAGCTAACAAAGCAAAAGACAATAACATAAATGAACCCTAAAATAGATAATTAATGCATCAACTAGATTAGGGTTTGGATTTGATAATATTTGGTTACCCCATAACCCATATGTTTGTTTGCATCGCACGTGACAAAGCAATACAAATGGGTTAATAAAGGTAACCAATTGTACCTCTACTTTGGAATGAAACACCCCCAAAATAGTCGAACTTGTAGAATAAATGTAGAATTTCAACTTTTTGTGAGGTTCTTTAGTTGGAGTCTTGGATTTGGGTAGTGTGATATTGTACAATTGACAAGATATTGAGAGAGAAGAGTGGTAGGAGGAGAAATAATGAGGAAGAGACAAATGGGTTAGAAAGATAATGAATGAATGAACCCACGTGGTGGGTTTTAGTCTGGTCTGATGCCGAAACGTGTGGTTTATGAAATCGGAAATGTCACTCATTTTAAATAAAGATTGACTTCCGAAATCGTAAACTCACTTCTCCGAAATATTTACGATGGAGCAATTGGACCGGGTTGACTTTTCTAATCAGGCAGATTGAACCATCTTAATTGGGTAATTTAGGAGCTCGTAATCAGGTCGTAATCATGTTTTCCGGATGGGACACACACTTTACGAAATCGTAAACCAACCTAAACAGAAATATTTACGAGCCGGAAGCTTAGCCGGGTTTGTCACTAGCTTATAATTCTCACAATTTAATTTGTTTCAGCTTACTCATTCCGAAATCGTAAATGGGCCAGAAATAGTTTTTCGGACGGTGCACTAAATTTACGACTTCGTAAACTACCCGAAAATAAAATGTTTATGAGTCGGAAGCGTAGCCGGGTTTTTCACTGGATTATAATTATCAACATTTAATTTTTTTAGATTATCTGTTATGAAATCGGAAAGTGGCCGGTTAAATGCAATTTTCCCCAATTCAACTGATTTCCGGACCCGTTTCCGAATTCGGAAATAGAAAGAATGTGGTTGCGGGTGATTTACAATTTCGTAAACTTAAAATGGTATATATAGTCAACTGCGTTTTTGTGATTCAGAAAAACCCCAAAAATCACAAAATCACAAACCCTTGAACCCCATTCAACCAATTCCGGCGATATAATCATGCCTCCAGCCAGGCCTAAGCACAAAGCTAAGAGGGGCGCCCCAACATCACCTGAATCACCATCCCCACCACCCAACCCGGTCCCAAAAAAGCAGAAATCGAAGAAGCCCCCCACCACACCTGAATATGAAACCGAGTCAGAATCCGAAGAGTTGGCTGGGTTGGAGACTAGCAGCGAGGATGATGCTGAGGGTACCCATGGAGAGAATGGGGGATATGCAGAACAAGATGAGGTGAGGAGGAGGTGCATGGTTTTTTTCTAGGATTTGATGGCTAGGTTTAGAAGTTGTTGAAATATTGTTTTAAATTTCACTTAAGACATTGTGTCCTTTGAAGACTATTCCTATTTGACCATGTGTTACAAATTCTATGAATCAATCACAATCTTTTAAAATAAATTTTCACCTTCAATTCAATTTTCAATTGTCACTTTCATCTTTATCAAATCTAGTTGATCTTGTTTTTTTTGGGTTAGGCAACTAGTTTCCGACATCGGGAACTGGCCGGAGAGCATCTCTTTTGGTTTACGATTTCGTAATTATCTCGGATCTCACCTCATGGAAAAGATGGAATTTATCCATAAAAAATAAGAGGCTTTTACGGTTTCGTAAATGATCCGGAAGATTAAAAGTTTACGAGCCAGAACGGCATCCGGGTAATCCACTGTTCATAGCTAAATAATATTTCCGAAAATATGATTCATTTACTAGATTACAAAATAATGAGGGTCATTTCCGATCTCGTACCCGATGCACATATAATGAGGGTCATTTCCGATTTCGTAAACCGCCTGTGCGTAGATTTTAGTTGTACATATGAAAGTAAAGACATGAATATATTTGGAATTAATAAACTAATTATGCTACTAGTATGCGATGTTTGTAACAGCTAATTAATAACAATTATTAAACTTATATAAAATGTAAGGGACAAGATATCAAAAAAAAATATTCAATAATGAAATGTGTCAAAATGGCAAACAAAAGGTTATTACAATCATAACAAATTTGGGCTAAAAAGGAAAGAACATAATCAAATAACAAAAAAACTACAACATTTAGGCTAAATAAGGTGAGATGACGTGAAGCACTTCCTGATCGCACGTGCATGCATCACAAGAGATGTCCGCTGGATCAAGCCTCTCCCAGCGATCGTACCTCACGCTCCGATTGAGGGCAGCATGTTCCTCGCAGCAGATCGGCCTAGGCACGACTATTCCATCTCTGAGGAACCTGAAGTAGTGCGTCCAACCCCAAGCGTAAGACAAACCTTTTCTGACGCGTACCTGAGCTTCCCGGAGGCCTTTCTTGTCGGTTCTCTTCATGGTGGTGATCACATTCATGCCTCTCTGAATATCACCTTCACAGATTGCAAATATAGCCAACACATAGGTCGACTCTTTGTGACCAACTGCAGAAGCCTCGGTGAGCCACTGTCGAGCCCATTCGGTCGCTCTTCCGCTCACGTATAGACGAAGAACCCAGTCGAACATAACACGAATCATTATTAGATTTATCATGTCATTTGGGAGGGCATTGAATGGAGACAAATCCATGGGAAGCAGAAGGCAAACAATATGCGAAGGGAGAAGGGAATGTGGGAATGAAGGCTCTAATGGGGTTCTAAAGGGAGAAGGGGTTGATATTTATAGGGTTGAGGTGCTCCATTTATCAAACATATTTGAGAGTTCCTAGTAAAAAATTGAAGGCATTCTCCTTTTCAAGATCACCTCATGCAAACCCCAAAAAAAAAAAAAATCCTTCTGAAATTTGAAAGGTTTTACTGATTAATTTGAATGTTATTTCATCAAATCAAACTAAACTAAATTGAAAGTATTGAATTTGAATTTTTTTTACAAAAAAATCTTGAAAAGAAGAACATGTGCTAAATAATAATCCTGAGTTGATAAACTTCATCTCTAAATTTTAAAATTATTTCATTTTCGACTAAACTAATGTTGATAAATGTGACCCATTTACGGCTTCGGAAATTAGCCGGAGATCATCTCTTCTGGTTTATGATTTCGTAAATATCTCGGACATAAGCAAGGAAAATGATGGAATTTATCCATAAAAAATAAGAGGCTTTTACGGTTTCGTAATTGATCCGGAAGATTAAAAGTTTACGAGCCGGAACGGCATCCGGGTAATCCACTGTTCATAGCTAAATAATATTTCCGGAAATATGATTTATTTACTAGATTACAAAATAATGAGGGTCATTTCCGATCTCGTAAACCGCCCGATGCACATATAATGAGGGTCATTTCCAATTTCGTAAACCGCCTGTGCGTACATTTTAGTTGTACATATGAAAGTAAAGACATGAATAAATTTGAAATTAATAAACTAATTATGCTACTAGTATGCGATGTTTATAACAGCTAATTAATAACAATTAATAAACTTATATAAAATGTAAGGGACACGGTATCAAAAAAAAAAATATTCAATAATGAAATGTGCCAAAATGGAAAACAAAAGTTTATTACAATCATAACAAATTTGGGCTAAAAAGGAAAGAACATAATCAAATTAAAAAAAAACTACAACATTTATGCTCAACGAGAACCGAGGACGTGAAGCAATTCCTGATCGCAGGTGCATGCATCACATGAGATGTCCGCTGGATCAAGCCTCTCCCAGCGATCGTACCTCACTCTGCGATTGAGGGAAGCATGTTCCTCGCAGCAAATCGGCCTAGGCACGGGTACTCCATCTCTGAAGAACCTGTAGTAGTGCACCCAACCCCAAGCGTAACTCAACCCGGCTCTGACGCGTACCCGAGCTTCCCGGAGGCCTTTCTTGTCGGTTCTCTTCATGGTGGTGATGACATTCATGCCTCTCTGAATATCACCTTCGCAGATTACAAATATAGCCAAGACATAGGTCGACTCTGTGTGACCTACTGCAGAAGCGTCGGTGAGCCACTGTCGAGCCCATTCGGTCGCTCTTCCGCTCACGTACCGACGAAGAACCGAGTCGAACATAACACGAATCATGATTAGATTTATCATGTCGTTTGGGAGGGCGTTGAATCGAGACAAATCCATGGGAAGCAAAAGGCAAACAATAGGAGAAAGGAGAAGGGAATGTGGGAATGAAGGCTCTAATGGGATTCTAAAGGGAGAAGGGGTTGATATTTATAGGGTTGAGGTGCTCCATATTTCAAAAATATTTGAGAGTTCCTCGTAAAAACTTAAAGGCATTCTCACCTTTTCAAGATCACCTCATGCAAACCCCAAAAAAAAATTAATTCCTTCTGGAATTTGAAAGGTTTTACTGAATTAATTTGAATGTTATTTCATCAAATCAAACTAAACTAAATTGAAAGTATTGAATTTGAATTTTTTTAAAAACAAATTCTTGAAAAAAAGAGCATGTGCTAAATAATAATCCTGAGTTGATAAACTTTATCTCTACAATTTAAAATTATTTAATTTTCGACTAGATTAATGTTGATAAATGTGACCCATTTACGGCTTCGGAAATTAGCCGGATGTTGTTTAATTTTATATTACCGATTTGGTAAATAGTATTGGGGAAAAAATTGGTCAAATTGCTAGTGATTTACGAAACTGGAAATAGGAATGAGGGTAAATGAACATCTTGTCGTGTAGTTTCCGAAACCGTAAAGTGTTAGAAAATGATATGCGGTTGGTTTACGACATCGGAAACGGGAGACATATAAAACAAAAAACAACTTATCTGCAGTCTTATGTCCCAAATCAGAAAAATCAAAACTCGATCTCCACCTTCAACGCCTATCTAGAGTCACCAATCAGCCGTCCAAATCCATCAAGCTCGGCTTTTTACCACATTACCAGTTCCGACGTCGCAAACCCATGGCACCCAAGAAGTCAAGAGCCAAGCCTCTACAAATCCAGAAGGAAGAGGAGGTCGACTACGATGATTTGATAATTTTCTCCAAGGCTCACGAAGAGAGGTATGAGTACATTCGTGATCACTGCAATATTCTTAAAAGTTTTAATGTTGATCGTGATGATGTGGAGGATTTGTTGCTTGGTAATATCGTAGAAACCCTAGGTAAACACTACTTGACTGATTTAGTGTTTAATAGTAGTGAGACTTATACTGAGGAGGTATGTCAGTTTTATGGAAATTTGCATGAGATGGAGGATGGTACTTGCACGACTGGGGTGAATGGTATGAGCATGGAGGTTAGTTGGAGTATGATAAACCAGGTTTTAGGCTGTCCTTACCGGAAACTTGAAGAATGCCACCCTCAGAAAGAAGATGGCCCTTACAATGTCCATTACAAGGGCCATATACCAGATAACCCCGATGAGATGCACGGCCTGAACAAAGTATCTTTAGCTGAGAAGTACTTTGGGCGCCACAATTCCAACCCTGGAGCTGCAGCCAACAAGTTCAACACAAAGTTCATGTCTTTAGAGGACCGTGTTTTGTATGAGATCGTGCACAAGTCCATAGTGCCAAGTGCAGGTTATTCCACAGAGCCAAACACCACCACTGCCATGGAGTTCTTCTATCTTGCAGAGAACAAATTGACAAACCCTGGGTACACCATCTTGGAGCATATGAAAATGGCGGTGAAGGGGAAAAATCCACGGGATAATATACCTTATGGTAGTTATATTACTTTATTTCTCGCCGGAAGCTTTATGTTGTCGTACCAGAAACCTTTCCCATTTAGTTCTACGTCGGGTATTAGGTTGGAGAAGTTAGACCTAGAGTATTTTGATAGTAGAGGGATGGTGGTGTTTGATGGAGCTTGGATGAACAAGCCACCCAAAACAAAGAACAAGAGGATGGAAAATGTTGAGAAGAAAGGTAATATTCTTTAACATTTGTTTGTTTTTCTGAATTTCTTGTTAGTTTTTACTTAGTTTTTAATATTCTTTAATATTTTTATGGCAGAAATCGACGAGAATGTGGGGTGGAAACAATTTTACAAGAGCATGAAGTCAAAAATCTCTGATTTCTTGTACGTGAGCAAGGAAGCGCGTTTGGCTGAAAAGCGGGAGCGCGCTATTCATAGAGCCGAGCGCGAGGCGATGATGCGGGGAACGGGTGGTGGAGAAGCGGGCGGCTCACAATCGAGGCCGGTTATTGGTGCCGAGGCAGATGAGGCACATGAACGCGAAGATCCAGCTGATGAAGACAAAGATGAGAATGATGTGATGAAGCACATCGTCAGCTAAGTAGTTGGATTTTAGTGTATCTTGAGACATCTTTTCATTTGAAATTCGATGATACAATGTTATTAGTTTCATTTAAGATCACTCTTAGTTATCTTATGTTTTTTTAATTTGTAACGAATCTCAATTTTAAAAGCATCTCATACAAGTGCCTGATTTTCAACTTTTTTTTAAGATTAAATGAGTGGTTTCCGAGATCGGAAATAGGTTGAAACACATTTTACTATCTATTTCCGAAATCGGATATCACCCGACTTTTAAAAGTTTACGAGCCTGGAGCACATCCGGGTAATCCACTGGATTTAAAAAAGGCACAAATTAAATTCTGGTTTAATCAATTCCGAGTTCGGAACTAAGCCGGGAAAAGATGGAATTTTTCCATAAAAAATAAGAGGCATTTACGGTTTCGGAAATAATCCGGAAGCAGAAGAGTTTACGAGCCGGAAGGGCATCCGGGTAACCATTGGAGCTAGCTAAATAATATTTCAAGAAATATGATTTATTTATTAGATTACAAAACCATTTCCGATAGCGTAAATTGGCCGGTTTAGTGGTTTACGATTTCGGAAAGTGTACGGAAAATGTGTCACTTAAATGAAACTCGCCAATTTATTGGGTTTTCACAGTTCTAATTACACAAGGAGTGCCCCTACAAGGCTAAATAACATAAGAACACAAATTCTATTACAATATTAGACATAATATACATTAAATGCTCTAGAGCGATCTGTCTTACATTTACGAAACGCGCATCTTTTTGCTCTTCGACCCCTTTGCCTTAGGTGGTTGTTTTTTCTTTGGTATCCCCGGCTCATCAAACCACTGCCCTTCTTCATGATCCAACCTACACTGGTAACGGCGGAGATTTGCTGCAGTTTCATGTAAGTTTATATTGTCTTCACCATCAAAGGCTATCTTAAAGGTATCCACATTGTTCAAGCATTCTTCTTGACTCTCTCCACCAATAAATGCTCTCTTCCCGTTAAGTACAATCTCTTGGTGAACAGAAGCAGGGTCCTTCACGTAGAACACTTGGTCGGCCTGTGTCGCTAGAATGAATGGATCCGACTTATAACCAACTTTCCTCCGGTCAACAATGGTTAGTCCTAATGGATCAGGAACAAATCCCGTGCCTGGATCAATCCAGTCACACTTGAATACAACCACCTTCAGTCTCACATAGTTCAACTCCCATATGTCTGTGATTGTTCCACAGAACCGGTTGTCTTCATACACGCCCTGCCTTAACTCATCAGCAATCAAAGAAACACCACTGTTCTGCGATATGCGCTGCCCATCAACTGTCTTCGTACTAAATGTGTAGCCATTCACATCGTAGCCCTTGTATGACAAAACCGCACCCATCGGTAATCTAGACAACCACTTAACTTCCTCAGAATGATCTCCGACTTACACCTTCTTCCTGAGCCACTCAGCAAATGTCCTCGTGTGCTCTTCATGGACATATTCAGATTCTAGAAGCGGCATCAATCTCCTTATTTCATCCATGTGAAGGCCAACATAGGGAACCACGGCCTTATGGTTACGAAGCACATATAGATGTGCAACCTTCAAATCAGCAGTAGTGGGCGTGACATATTTGCCACTACCAAATGCATGGCCTTCAATCCTGTCTGCATGCCTGTTCTTCGGCACACAAACAGTCTCAACATCATCGAGGTACGCGGTGCAGAATTCTATTAACCCTTCAGTTACATAACGCTGAACTATACTGGCATCGGGCCTGTATCTGTTCTTCACAAAATGCTTGAAAATCTTCATGTAGCGCTCGAAAGGGCACATCCATCTAAAAAACACAGGACCACAATACTTGATCTTACGCACAAGATGAACTATAAGATGCACCATTATATTGAAAAATGAGGGCGGGAAGAACATCTCCATCCGACCCAAAACTTCGACAACCATTTCTTGTAGTTTATCTAGTCTCGCTCGGCTAATATTCTTTCTACATATGGACTTGAAGAACATGCACAAGCGGCTTATGCAGCGTCTAACATGTGGAGGTAGGGACGTGCGTAGAGCAATGGCATTCAATTCTTGCACCAAAACATGGCAGTCGTGCGATTTGAGTCCCGCGAGTTTCGCCTCATCAACATTCACACACCGACTAATGTTGGACGAGTAGGTACTAGGTACTTTAATGTCCTTTAGACTTTGACAAAATTTCTTCTTCTCAGAATCAGACAAGGTGTAAGAGGCCGGCGGCAAATATGTCTTGCCATTTTCCTTCACGGGGACCAAACCCGGTCTAACACCCATTTCCTCCAAATCCATCCTAGCTTTCAAGCCATCCTTACTCTTCCCCGGGATGTCTATTAATGTGTCAATCAGACTCTCGCAAACATTCTTTTCTATATGCATAACATCCAAACAATGTCTAACCTCCAAGTCTTTCCAGTAAGGCAACTCGAAAAAGATTGAAGATTTTTTCCATACACCATTCACTACTGGCTTCTTCCTATTCTTTCCAAAATCATTGGGAATGTCCTTCACAGATTCATACACACTCTCACCAGACACAGGTGTCGGTGCATCCCTCTCATCAACCGCTCCATCAAACCACTTCTTACACTTACGTAGGGCATGCTCGTGATATAGAAATCTCACGTATCCTAAATAAACTGTTTTCCTCCCGTACTTAAGTTGAACGTGACTAGTGTCCATCTCACAAACCGGGCAAGCAAAATGCCCTTTAACATAGTAACCTGCCAAATTACCTAATGCAGGGTAATCATTAATGGTACAAAATAGCATCGCTCTCATGTCAAACCACTCTTCCCGGTATCCATCATAAGTCCAATTCTCAAAATACCACAACTTCCTAAGATCTTCAATGAGGGGAGCAAGATAAACGTCAATGTCGTTACCTGGTTGTTTTGGACCTGAGATCATAAGTGATAGCAGAACGTACTTACGCTTCATAGTTAACCAAGGTGGTAAATTGTAAATCACAACCATCACGGGCCACGAACTATGGGTGCTGCTGCAAAGGGATTCATACCATCTGTCGACAAACCTAACCGCAAGTTACGCGGCTCATTACCAAATTCAGGGTACAACTCATCAATATGCTTCCACTGATCACCATCAGAGGTATGACGAATCACATCGTCATCGGGCCGATTCCTATCTGCATGCCAAGTTAAATATTTCGCATTTTCCTTATTAGTGAATGAACGCTTCAACCTAGGTATGATGGGGAGGTACCACACAACTTTAGCAGGACTCCTTTTCTTTGTTCTAGGCGCCGTCTCTGCACAAAAACCTATTGACCTGGACCGTTTCGTATACCTAGACTCGTTGCAAACGCGACATGTATCCCTTTCAGCATCTTCGCCCCTGTACAACATACAATCATTAGGGCATGCGTGAATTTTTTCCAATTCCAATCCCATTGGACAAATAATTTTCTTCGCGGCATAGGAACTTTTTGGCAACAAATTATCTTTAGGAAGAAAATCCTTGAACAACTCCAACAATTCCGTCATTCCTTTCTCCGTCAAACCATGTTTCGCTTTCAAATTCATCATCATCAGCGCAGAACTGAGAACAGTGTGCCTAGCTCCCTCATACAGCAAAGTCTTTTTATCTTCATACATCGCCTTCAGCACCTCAGGTCTACCTTTGAAATGAATGGCCACATCTTCCGCCAAATCATCATATTCAAAATCACGATCCATATCACCATTAACACTCTCCTCTTCAATCAAAACTTCATTTTCTGCGACGACAGTACGAGCCTCGCCATGTAATGTCCACCTAGTATACGCTCTTGAAAATCCTCTCACAATCAAGTGTGACTTTAAATCCCGCACACTCAAACGCACATCATTCTTACAATCTCTACAAGGGTATCGAATTAGCGACTCATTCTGTACTCTTGCATACTCACTAGCAGCATTCACAAACTCTGTCACGAGATTCAAGTATTCACGCGATGTCCTAATATTCTCTTGTATAATTCTAGACCGTTCCATTGCAATGTGCAAACTCTATAAACAAACTCCTAAATTGAAAAAAAAAAATACAAACTTAATCAACCATATCAATCACTAATTAATAAAGCCCATTCATTGAATTACAACATTTTCAACTTCTCTCATACATCAAAGACATGCATGTCAATGTAAACTCCACATGCCATTCTTAACAAAACAATCGAGAACATCGATTCCACAATTTAACAACGGAAGATTTAAAGATGAGATGACATACCTTATCGATGCAAACTTCAATCAACGCACACAGCCAAGAATTTCCCCTTTTTTGAAATTTTCTAAACTAGCTCCCTACATAAAAAATGCAGAGAACAAACTTTAAAACGACATCTGACCGGCTTATTTCCGATTTCGTAAACACTCCTTACACATTTTGCGAGTGGTATCCGATATCGTAACAAGTGCCACTAATTCTGAGTACACTCTCAGGTCTATTTACGATTTCGGAAACAAGCCGGGTACATGTATTTAAAATCAGAAATAATGGCACGTGCTTAGCAAGTGCCATGGCCAAGGTTCAGGACCGTTTCCGACCTCGTAAACGTTGGCCAGCACGGCGGGAAATTGTTCCCGCCGTGCATTCCCAGTGTCGTTTGTCATCATGCACGGCGGGTTTTTGCTTCCCGCCGTCCTTCACGTTAGGGAGCGGCTGACCTGATATTGACCTCCGATTTCGAATAGTTTACGAAATAGGAAACTAGAAGCACGGCGGGAAGAATAAGTCTTCTTTCCCCCGCCGTGCTTCTGCGCTGCGCTACTGCTAATTTCCACTAGTGGGTCCTCCATCATGGGCTTCCAATATGTGTAATTCTCCGCCGTGAATTTGAACATGTCTCCGTCATGAGTGATGCTTCCCTCCATCTTGAATCACACAAGAAAACAACGCCAACGAACCAAGCTCTGATACCACTTTTGGGAAAAAATGAGTATTTCCCTCTTTGTGTGATTAAGATGATCAATGAAAAATAAACTAAAACAAACAAAACACCGGAATTGGTTACGCGGAAAACCCAAATCGGGAAAAACCGCGGGACTTGAGAAGTCCAACTCTTCCACTATATGCTTATAGTAGGGTTACAAAGATCTCACCCAAGGTGGATGGATTACAAGAACACTCTCACACAATGGTGGATAACTAGACTAATTAGAGAGGATGAAGACTCTCTCTAATTCCTCACTTTAGAAGTGGATCTCTCTCTCACTAGGATGCTAGAAGGAATGCTTTGTTCTTGGATGATGAAAACTCTTCCAAGAGCACCCTATTTATAGTTGAGGATGGAAGCTCTAGATGTCTCTTCCCATTCTCCAACTCCCAATGATGAATGCATGGAATATCTAGGATGTGCCTCTAGAAATTCCACACACCATTCATCTTCATCTCCCTTCTCCTAAAAGTTCTAGAAGAATTAGGGAGGAATCCCAACAAATTTTAATGAGCAAACTCACAAGTGACCATTGTCCCCTTTATTTAATTATTGGTAATATAACCAAGTCATCCCCCAAACCTTTAGATTTTATAAACACGTGGTTCAAGAGAGAATCATTCTTAGATGCGGTCAAAAAATAATTGGTCTATGGGCATAAATGACATTGGCATGATAGGTTTCAACATAAAACTGCTGAGAAAGAAAAAATGTCTCAAAGTTTGGAACAAAACATTCATGCCAATGTCATTCATGCTGAAGAAGCACTTAGACTGCAAGAATTATTATATGATTCTGACCAGTCTGTGACTGAACTGGACAAGCTAAAAATAGCTAAATCACTCCTCTCTAAATCCATAAGAGAAAAGAACCATTTTTGGAAATACGAGTCCAGAGACTAAATGGCTTAGAGAGGGAGATGATAATACTAGTTTTTTTCATAACTCAGTCAAGGAAAGGAAGAGTAGATTGAATAAAATAAAAATAAAAAACTCTCATGGTATCTGGATTGAAGATCCAACTGAAATTGAAGTTGAGGCAATCTCTTATTATTCTGAGTTGCTCACTGTTGAGGTCAATCCAGAACAAATAGTTTTTTATGGACACATTCTATCTCAGATCTCAGTTTTAATAGATAGAGAAGACAATAAAGAACTTTTAAAGCCTGTGACTCCAAATGAGCTTAAACATATTGTCTTTTCTCTAAATATACACTGTGTAGCACTGTCCAGATGGTTTTACGGCTAAATTCTATATTAAATGATGGGACATAATTCATACAGAACTTTTGAGTGCTGCTAATGATTTTATAACCAATACTGAAATTCCAAAGGGAATTGCCAGTACTTGGATAGCTGTGATCCCAAAAGTTGCCACTCCATCAACATTTAGTGATTTTAGACCAATTATCCTCTCCGATGTGGCAAATAAAATATTTTCAAAATTTTAGATAGAGAGGCTAAAACCTCATATGCACAAGTTAATTTCACATCAGCAAACGGCATTTCTTAGAAATAGAGACATACCAAATAATGTCCTCTATCTTAAAGAAATGGCCAGATTCATAGATAAGAAAGGCATTCATCCTAACTGCATCCTTAAATTAGATCTAAGGAAGGCATTTGACAGAGTCTGTTGGAAATTCCTAACCAGCATCCTTATTAAATTTGGCTTTCATGGACAGTCCAATTTTTTTGCATCATAAAAAAATTCGCCACAAGCACGGTTCTCTGTGTTAGTTAATGGTAGCACAGTAGGTTTTTTCAAGCTACAAGAGGTATCAAACAAGGTGATCCACTCTCTCCCTTCCTATTCAACATATTCTCTGAAGTTTTCACTAGGAGTTTAGCATATATTTTTCAGACAGGAAGTCTCCAATATTATAATTTGCCAAGAAATGCTGCTCCTATCTCTCATTAACATATGCATATGATACAAAAAAATTTCATGCAGGGAAGCAAAAATAATTTGATAAAGATGAAGTCATTTCTTGCTGTGTTTGAAAATGTATCAGGCCGGGAAAAACAATTATGACAAAAGTGATTATTATGTCAGTATGCATGCTACACAGACTATAATTAGATATAGATTAACTCTACATTAGGAATGAAAGAAGGTACTTTCCATGGAAATATTTAGGGGTACCTATTTTTACAGGTAGGGTAAAAAATTGTATCTTTCCAGCCACTATTGGAAATGATTGACAGGAAGGTAAAAAATTGGAAAAATAGATGGCTTTCCACTGGTGCTATCCTTATAAATGCATGTTTACACTCCTTACCTCAACATTTTTGAGCTGTTATGAAGCCAACAATACATGTGATTAAGCAAATTAGGAGGAAAATGTCAAATTTTTCTGAGCCGGTGTTGATGATAGACCTAAAAAACAAGGAAAAAATGGAATGATTTATGCTACCCTATACCTGAAAATGGATTAGGTTTCAAAAAGATTTCTACCATTGTAAAATATTTTTCAGTCAAACTATGGTGGAAATTTCAAATTGCTAAGGCACCATGGACATTTTTTGTTGCTTCTCTACCAAAATATGCTCAAATCTCACAGACTTGGAAGAGAATCTATGAGGTTAATCAATTTTATGAGCTAAACACCGGGGTTATACATGGAAAAGGAGAATGCTATTTTTGGGCCTCAAATTGGACAGATAGATGGCCTATTATTGACCTACTGAGCCCAGATCTTATTGACATCCCTATTGAATGCTCAGTTGCTCTGTTCATAAAAAACAAAGCAGTTTACTTGCCTCTTATTGCTCCAAATATCCAATCTGATTTGCTTATTTTTCTACAGGAAACTAAGACATGGGAATGCATGGATGACATGCTTATATGGAAACCTGAGCAGAAAGGACATTTCTCTTTCAAATCAACCTATGAATAACTCAGGCAAAAAAAGGTACTTCTTTTTCACTAAAAAAAATTGGAATAACAGAATTCCAAAAAAAATTATTTGTTCATGTGGAAGACTATGAATTCACTTGTACCATTCGAAAATGTGCTTAGATATTATGGTTTCAACATTGTGTCAATATGTTGCTATTGTGACGGTCTGGAAACCTTAGCCCATTTTTCTAATGAGTGTCAACTGACTGTTCAAATATGACATGAGGTAAACATATTCATAGGAATTAGGACTCCACTTTTTGGTACAATCCGGGGAAGAATTTCATGAGAATTTTTTGTCATATTACTCTCTGGGTGAAAAGGGGATGAGCAAAAACTGAAGTTTTTTCTCAATCTTCAATAGAGGCGATCTCATTCCTTGTTGAGAATCTTTGATCCTATAATAGTGCGTTGGATTCTTCTCTGAATTCCGCACACAACCATATAAATATCACACGAATCAGACATCGCATCAATGAGATAGAGGTGTTTGAAAAATTCTGCCGAAATAGGTTTTGTCGTATCTTCAATTTGGCTCTTTCAAATCGATTGGGCTTGATTGGAATGTGTTCGGTATCATCTAATTTCTAGGAATCAACCACTAACTTACTGAATTTCATCGAGTTTTGAAGGTTTTGATTTACGGAGATTAACTAGGGTTTAAGCTTCGATTTGGGGGGTTTGTTTTCTTCGGGATTGCTTGAATCGTGAATTGGACTCCATAGCTAATATTTGGAGGACATGTGAGCAGATCTTTGCTCTTTTAAGGTCACTCACATCACTCTTAAACTCTTTGGAATTTACTTGTTATTTTCTAGGACTTTTGGGGTTTGATACTTACCCCAATAACTTAGTTGGGAGTGTGTTTGTTCTTTTTCCTCTTTCTTTGTCTCCTCCTACAGCATGGATGCATCGTCATCTCCCGTTGCAAAGAAATCGAGGAAAAGAGGACCAAGAAACAACAAACAGAGAAGGATTAGTAGTAGGGAGAAGAAAAGGACTTTCAAGAACCATGTAGAGAATTTAAATCAGGGGGAACAGATTGGGTAGAAAGAGATACGGGCTGATGTACTACAGCATAGGCCTTGTAATGATCATAACTTGGAAAGAAAGCGCTCTTGGACTGACCCAGACATTTTACTGGATACTATTCCCATTGAGCATGTCACGGACACTTAGATTGAAGTACTGTTCAAGGTGCATGAGGAGGAAACTCACAAGGAGAGCGCACAACCTTTCTTTGGCTTTTTTGGCATCTTCTCGGGCTACTTTCCGGGTATGTACACCATGACAACACTCTTGGTTAAAGAGTGGGGAGTGCGCTGTAATGTACAGGCTATGACAAATGGTTACCTCAAATTCATCTTCAGGACTGCAGAGGATAGGGATACAGTCATGCATGGGCCGGAGCATTACCTAAATGGGAAGAAATTTTTTATCTATCCTATTGAGGAGACAGGATAGTACGACATGCACATGCTTGCTATCAAGCCAATATGGGTGAGGATAGAACATCTTCCGAAGGCTTTCTGGCATCCAAAATCTGTGTCTAAGATTGCATCGGCTTTGGGAAAGCCTATCATTATTGATGTGGTATGAACTTTACCTGCAGAAGTTTGAGCAGCCGAAGAGTTTTCGCAGATTCTGATGTTTGATGTTTGTTGTCGCAGTCTCAGAATTTGACAAACAAGTAGTGTTGTTTTATTGAAACGTCATTCTAATAAGAACTCATGTTACACATGAGCACTGCTGGTTTCTGGGCGAATTCCTTTGGGTTAAGGGTCAAAATTGCGTTTTATTATTTTTGGATACTTAAAATAATATTTTAAGTTAGGGGGGATATTTTTGTTATTTATTTATATTTAGTCGCAGCTAGGGTTTAGTATATAAATAGTTTTCTGGTTATTTTGTAAGACGACTTTTGATGTTAATGAAATTGAGGGGTTTTCCTCCGTACCTGTCAATTCTTCAGTTGTTTTGATTCATACAACTAGGATTTGATTGATAGTTTGTTATTTGTCTCACGCACGCTGCATCAGATAATGATTTGGTATGAACTTTATTTGCAGAAGTTTGAGCAGCCGAAGAGTTTTCGCAGATTCTGATGTTTGTTGTCGCAATCTCAGAGTTTGACAAACAAGTAGTATTTTTTTATTGAAAACATCATTCTAATAAAAACTCGTGTCTAACATGAGCACCGCTAGTTTCTGGGCTAATTCCTTTGGTTTAAGGGTCAAAATTGTGTTTTATTATTTTATGGATACTTAAAATAATATTTTAAGTTAGGGAGGATCTTCTTGTTATTTATTATATATAGTAGTAGCTAGGGTTTAGTATATAAACAGTTTTCTGGTTATTTTGTAAGACGGCTTTTGATGTTAATGAAATTGAGGGGTTTTCCTCCGTACCAATCAATTCTTCTATTGTTTTGATGAATTCAACAAGGATTTGATTCATAGTTCGTTGTTTCTTCCATGCACGCTGCATCAGAGTGGTATCAGATTCCAAATCGATCCTAAGTTTTGCCGCCTTCTTCGACGAGAACCCACAACGGATCATGGGTGTGATGCTGAGAAAGGATGAAGCTGTTGCTCTGCGACGACAACTTGAACTGTTGACCCAGCGACTGGATGCTACTGTGTGTCTGAGAAAACCACTTGTCAAATTCAGTGAGATTCTTGATGATGAGGGTGAAAATGAAATCTTTGCTGCTCCGATGTATCATGATCCTGTGTATGACGATGGTGATGATGACAACTTTACTGCTCCAGTGTTTGATGTTCCCGTGTATGAGGATGCGAATCTTTTCAGTGAAGAGATTCTGGTGATGGATAAAGTGGATGTTCTCGAGCATGGTTATGTGTTTGACGTTCCAGTGTATGATGATGACAATCTTTTTGGTGAAGAGATTGAAGTGATGGATGGAGTGGATGTTCTCGAGCCTATTGATTGTAAGACATCTTCTAACACTCTTGGAATTCTCTACCTCCAGGTTTTCAATTTGATACTAATGGTTGTGAAGTTGATTATGCCCCTCTTTTGAATACTGTTGTTTATGATGATAATATTTGTGAGGAGGAAGTGGTTCATTGTGTTTACGATGAGGATATTTGTGAGGGAATAGTTCATGGGTATGTTTTTGATGATGGTATTTGTGAGAAGGAAGTGGTTGTGGTTGATGAGTATATTTATGATGATGATTTTTGCTCACTTGTTAGTGATGGGGGTGGTTATAATGAGACTGTGAGTTTTGTGGTTGTGGTTTCAAAATTGGACCTTTTTATTGATGCTCTCCCTAAACCTTTTCAGCTCGCTTGGTTTCGTAATGGTACTGATATTATTGTTTCCAACGGTGTCTTGGGAAGTCTTGAATTGACTCAATTCGGTGTACTTATACTTGGTTGCCCATGGCAATATGACCATGAGGTTCTGTATGGTCACCCCAACATGTATTTTATCTTGTTTGGTGGAAAGTGGATTATTTTGTTTTCGGATAAACCTTATGTGGGTGGCGCTTTGAGTTATTGCCGCGGATTTCTTGCTGAGAAGTGTGGTGTCCAGTTATCAAATCTTGACTGTTGCCACTACTTGAAGTTGATTCAAGTATTGCATTATAAGGGTCATTTTGAGCGTGGTGATACTTTTCAGCTGCTTTCAGGGTCAAATGTTTGGCCTTCTATGCATAGGAAATTTGTGCATCTACATCGAGATCAGTTGCAGTTGGTTCAATAAAGTCCATGGTGATTCAAATCTTCATGTTGTGGAGTTCAAGGTTGGTGATTTTGTTTGGGTTATTCTCATCATGGATTATTTTTCTTCTCATACTTATATTGAGCTTGTTGCCAAGATGATTAATTCTTCTAAACATATGGAGAAAATCTATCCTGAAGTATGGCATATGTGGTTGGTGAGCCACATCCATACTTGTGTTGTGTTGGATGTCTTGTTCCTTGTGTTGGAGATTCTTCTCTTTGTGATAGCACAGCTTTGGATTCAAGGACGAATCTTTTCTGTCCTGGAGAGAATGATGTGGTATGAACTTTACCTGCAGAATTTTGAGCAGCCGAAGAGTTTTCGCAGATTCTGATGTTTGATGTTTGTTGTCGCAGTCTCAGAATTTGACAAACAAGTATTGTTGTTTTATTGAAAACGTCATTCTAATAAGAACTCACGTTACACATGAGCACTGCTAGTTTCTGGGCGAATTCCTTTGGCTTAAGGGTAAAAAATGTGTTTTATTATTTTTGGATACTTAAAATAATATTTTAAGTTAGGGAGGATCTTTTTGTTATTTATTTATATTTAGTAGCAGCTACGGTTTAGTATATAAATAGTTTTCTGATTATTTTGTAAGATGGATTTTGATGTTAATGAAATTGAGGGGTTTTCCTCCGTACCTGTCAATTCTTCTGTTGTTTTGATGAATTCAACAAGGATTTGATTCATAGTTCGTTGTTTCTTCCACGCACGCTGCATCAATTATGGAAAATGGAACCAGAGATCTAGTTGGGTACTGTGTGCGAATGCTAGTCCATATTGATACATCGAAGAGACTCAGACATGATATTACTTTCCAGGAGCCGAATGGCAAGAACCGCACTCAACGGATTCTCTATGACTATTACAGGCCGTGGTGCCCAACTTGTAGGGGAAATTCCCATATCGAGGAAGCATGTGATGACTTCTGGGAGGAAAGAGAGGTTGAGAATGCCCGGACCGAACAGCCGATAGCTTGCACTCTTTGCAAGCAGCCAGGTCATATGGCGCAGTCTTGTAAAGGGAAGGGAAAGGTTGCAGAGGGAAGTGGTACAGTCCAGGGCTGAGGGTCTAAACAACAGTAGCAGATGCATGTTATGCACAAGGTTTGGGTCGACAGGGACCAGATTAGGGATGGTTCAACTCAGAGAACTGATGTTCAGTTGGAGGAGCAGGGATTGAGTTCTGGATCAGGTAATTTGGCTGGAAAGACGGTGCACGGGAGAAATGGACCAGTTGAGAGGGAGCCGACCTTCCCTGAGTTTGAGCAGAACCGAGCTGAGGCCGAAGACACCACTGAATCACATGATCCATCAGAACCGGCTCAGACAGTGATATCAAAGGGGACAGAGAGAACGAAGATGAGGAAGGGTGGGAGGAAACAGACAGTGGAGAATGATGTACTTGCACTTGTTGTTGATGAGGATACTTCTAACAAGGGCGAGGGAGATGTGATCACTCCCATTCCCTTGCCATTTGGGCAGAATGATGCTCCGCTCGAGGGTGCGGGTCACCTACCCAAAACTATGATATACCCGGAAGTTCGCGATGCTGGCCCAGGAGACGAGGCAGAAATAAGAGCACCCTCCCCCCTTGTCTGTCCAGAGGGAGATAAGGGGCTCACTAGGCGTCATCGGAGCAAGAGGCGCACAAATATCCCCAAGGTTGGGGCAGCAAGGGCAGGCAAATCTGATGGCGTCAGTCCGAAGCCAGAAGGGACCTCAGTTTCCCAATGAATACATCATCAATGAATGTTAGGGGACTCTCGTCCCCTGCAAGGCGGAGGATGGTCAAAGGGATCATCTCTGCGAATGATGTTGGGCTGTGCGGACTAGTGGAGACCAAGTTGAATGAAAAGGTTCTCCAGATATTCCTTAGATCCATGAGAGGTTGGAGTTCTGTTGACAATTTCGACCTTTGTGCGAACTCCATGATAGTAGTCATCTGGGATCTAAGGAAGTATGATGTTGATGTATTGGATAGATTCGAGCAGTGTTGTTCACCTGAAGACACGAAATATGTCTACATGAATGGATTTCTATTGTACTATGGTCTATGGTCACAGTACTAGTGTATCGGCACGTAGGTTGCTTAGGCCGAATTTCGGCGGTTTGGGAGTGCTCTGAATGCACCCTGGATGGTGTTGGGTGATTTTAACGCCATCCTAAGTGTGCATAGCTATTCAGGGCCCTTTGTGCCTAGCCAATATCAGATTCAGGAATTCAGTGATGCATGCACTAGTTGTGGCTTGGTGGACGCTTCTTTTGACAGGGCTCGCTTTACCTGGTCTAAAGAGCCGAAGACGGATAGTACTACGACTCAGAAGAAACTTGATGATTGTTTCCATGGCACAGAAGAAACTTGATAGGGTGTTGCTTAATCATGGTTGGGACAGTATGGCGTGCAGGACCACCTTCTTGCCGACCACTGAGCAGTTAGATCACACTTCGATGATTGTTTCCATGGCACAGGAAATCGAAAGTAGAGGCAGGCATTTTAGGTTCCAGAACATGTGGTTACTACACCCTGAGTGCGACGAGGTCGTCCGACAGCATTGGGGCGCAGACTATTATGGGTGCAAGCAATACACCGTGACCCGCAAGCTCTCTGACTTGAAGGCTCCACTCAAGGAGTTGGGGAAGCAGGATTTTAACCACATATCTGAAAAGGCAAAGAGGGCGAGTAAGGAGTACAGTGATGCTTTCTAGAGGTTTGACCCACGTAATCCTACGGAACAGGAGGTGGAAGAGCTCAGGAGACTTAAGAAGCATGCATTACAGCTGTACAATGCTGAGTCTTCCTTCCTTTCCCAAAAGGGAAGGATTAATTATATCACCCTGGCAGATAAGGGATCGTCCTGCTTCCATCAGCAGGTCGGGAATCGCAGGGGAGGTGGTATACTGGCCATACTTGATGCAGATGATAGAGTAGTGACCTCTAATGAGAGGAAAGGGGAGCTCTTTGCGGGCTTTTATAAGGGGTTGTTTGGTGCTGCGAGAGATAGAGTTCCAATAGATCAGGAGGTGATCTCTTCTGGGTCTTTGTTGGACAGGCATGATAGAGGAGTATTGGGACAGGCTGCGTCGCGGAATGAGGTCAAGTTGGCTCTCTTTTCAATGGACGACAATAAAGCACCAGGACCAGACGGGTACTCCGCAGCCTTCTTCAAGAAGCAGTGGAATACGGTCGGTGGAGAGATTACAGATGCAGTCTTGGAATTCTTTGAGGAGGGTAGCCTGTGTAAGAGACTTAACCACACCACAGTGGCCCTAATCCCAAAGAAGCAAGATAACCTGAAGGTGGGGGACTTCAGACCCATGTCGTGTTGTAATGTTCTCTACAAGATCGTTACTAAGATCATAGCCAATCTAGTGGAGCTCTATCTCCCCAGGCTTATTGATCATTTCCAGGGGGCCTTTGTCAGAGGATATGGAAAGGCATGTACTTCCCCTAGGTGTATGATCATGGTTGACCTGGCAAAGGCCTTTGACACGGTCTCTTGGGAGTTTTTGTAGGAGGTTCTTCTTGGACTTGGCTTTCCAGACACTACGGTTAGCAGGATCATGACTTGTGTTTCTACCTCCTCGTTCTCTGTAGCAGTTAATGGAAGACTATGCGACCACTTCGATGGAAAGCGGGTATTCGTCAGGGGGTCCTTTCCCCCCCCCCCCACCTTCTCTTTATTATATGCATTGAGTACTTCTCTAGGCTTCTGAAAATCTGAGCATCCTCACGTCACTTCACCTATCACCCACGATGTGATGTGTTGAAGATCACCCACCTGGCCTTCGCGGATGATCTTATGCTCTTTTCTAAGGTGAATACGGATTCAGTGCATATACTCATGGCGGCTATGAATGACTTTGCGAGGACATCTGCCTCACAGATGCTGCAAAGTCTAAGTTGTTTGAAGTTGGCATCAAGAAGGACCTCAGCTTTACAGCCATTCCCTGGGCATCTTTCCCAGTTCGATATCTTGGTGTACCTAGCAAGCTGAAAGTGGCGTAATTCGATGTGCTACTAGATAGAGTGGACTCTGAAATTGCGAAATTGAAGGGACACACTCTATCAAATGGAGGCAAGCTGGAACTGGTGAAATCCATTGTAGGAGGCATTGCGGGATTCTGGATCCAGAACTTCATCATCCCGGTGACAGTGATGGAGCGGTTGAAGAGCAAGTGCATTTCATTCCATTGGGAGGCATCAGAGAAAAGCAAGGTAGCCTGGGAAAAGTTGTGCTCTCGTCGAGAGAAAAGTTGATCATGGATTTCCACACTAAGAACCAGGCAGCTATGGCACAGAAGTTGTGGGACCTCCACTCAAAGAAGGACAACCTTTGGGTGAAGTGGATGCATGCGTTCTACTTCCAACAGGATGGAGTCATGTGGATGCACCTGAGGATAGATAATAACATATTGCAAGACAAATGTTCCACTCACATTGGGGACATCTGCACGCTGCGGAACACGCTGAAAAGCATGTCTTGAGGGGATACAGGGCAGATGATTGCCACCCTCCGGAGCTGGGCAGCCTCGGGGAAATTTACATCCAATGCTTATGATTTCATACACATGAAGACCTACCCACAGGTTTACCATGAGGCAGACCAGCCGCGGGAGAGACTGTTTAGGGGTCTCTAGAGGGGTTGTGTACCAGCCCAGTTCTCCTTCATATCTTGGCTAGCTGCACTTAGTAGACTGCATACGAAGGATAAACACAGGGAAGAGGATGATGAGGATCCCACTGATCGGATGTGCCACCTTTGTGACCTCGAGGTGGAGACTAATGCACATCTTTTTTTCCAGTGCGAGTTCTCACTGGTTGTCTGGGATCGGGTCAGGAGTTGGATTGGTTTGAGGAGACGTCCTCTATCCATTGCTTGTGCTAAGAAGTGGATCAGGAAGCAGGTTACTGGTTCAAATCTGAGAAAGAAACAGGGTCCTCTAGCTCTGTTCACGACGGTGTACTATTTATGGAATGAGAGAAACAAGGTGCGGCATGGTGAGTTTTCTCCTAATTCGGCCCGGGTTTACAGCCTAATCATCCAGAATTGCTACATGGTACTCAATTTCCTGTTCCCGGAAGAGAACCTCTACAGAGTACTATAGCATCCATTGGGCCTTAGGAAATATTATACCATGGTGTTTGGGAGTTTGATGTAGGATTTGCTTCACTAAAGTCTGAGATGGAAACTAGGACTTGCACCCTCTGACTGTCTCACTTGAGTTGTTACTGGTTTTTTACGGCAGATCAGCTCCTTGCCTTAGGGCTTGCTCTTAGTGAAGGAGTGTTTGTTTTGGTACATGATGTCTTCTGTAACTACCTGGCTTGCTAGGTGGTTGCAAGCTAATGTTACCAAGGAATTGACGGTTATGCTATGGACTAGTGATTTATCCCTTAGCCAAGCAACAGATGTTGGTCTCGGGACATGCTTCTGATTTCAGACTTGTCTCTTAGCCAAGCACTACATGTTGATACATGATATCTTCTGTAACTTGCCTGGCTCATTAGGCGATTGCAAGTTAATGTGACTGAAGATTTGACGGATTGCTCCAGCCTAATGTTTACCTCTTGGCCGAGCAGCACATGTTGGTCTCACGACATGCTTGGGATTTGAGACTCCTCTCTTAACCAAGTATTACATGTTGGTACATGATGTCTCCTGTAACTTACCTAACTCGTTGGGCGGGTTGCAAGCTACTATGACCAAGGACTTGATGGATATGTTATGGATTTGACATTTATCTTTTAGCCGAGCAATACAGGTTGTTACCTAATCAGTGACATCCTAGTACATGATGACGTCTGTAATTCGACTAGCTCGCTGGCCGTTTGCATGGTTAAGGGGTTAACACCCTGTTGCCAGCTCTAACTTGTACACTATACTAGTTACTACTTGCGTCTTCTTCCCGAGCTGCACGTTAGTGTTCACACTATGGTGCTAAAGGTGAGAAGGTTGTCCATTTGCATATAATGGAGAGGGCGGTTATAGAACCGTCACGCCCGGCGCACGCTACAAGAGCGCCCGATCTCATTCATCCTTCGGAAGGTTGCATCTCTTGGACACCAGATTGAGCCCTAGGCACCGCCTTACATCAGCTCAACACCACAAGACTCAGCCTCGGTTCTTCATCGGGATCGTCTGCATGCCAACAGCACCATCATATCTCGTTTTTGTAGGTGCACATGGCAGGAGCCGCATCGTCAGGTCCACCCTTGACTGATTGATGACACTATCACTCTACTACTCACGACAGTGGCAGCCAGCATCATCATCATCATCACTGACATATTCTACTACGATGGAGCTCGCTGAGATACTTCATTAGGCCGGAGCATTGTCACTATCATGACTAGTCTACCAGGACCAGCACGCACATCCACATCGTCTTTCACAGCTTCCAGCCCAAGACCCGAGACCACTCTCGGCTGCTCATAACCCATTCCAAGAGGAAAGAGAAAGCCTTTTCTACGAAGACGATCTTGACCAAATAGGTAGCCAGTCCTGGGTCGATATTGAATCCTAGATCAAAGGGGAAACGGAACTCTTGGTGGGTGACATACTAGGATTGGGTTTGCATTTAAGTATGGGCAAGTATATACTGGTTACACATATAGGCAGTGGCGGAGGTGGTTGAGGGCAAGGGTGGCAAATGCCACCCACTTTTCTCAAAAATAATTTTTTTAAATTTTTTTGTGTACAAAGTTTAAAAATTTATCATTTTGCCACCCACTTTTTTAAAAATATTACTAATACCAACTATAATTTCTACATAAGTTATACTAAATTTTGAGATTAAAATAAAAAATACCCACAAATTTTCTTCCATCTCACGTCTGCTACTGTCTCTACTCCGAAAAATTGCCACCCACTTCGAAAATCCTGGCTCCGCCTCTGCATATAGGTCCACCCACTTTGGACTTGCATCTCACTGCCGCTACATCTCTGCGACTAGCATCTTTGGAAGGCCTCACGTGTTGGAGGTAGAAGCGGATTGTTTTATGGGTTGGGGTAGTGAGTTTGTTCTCACCCCTAACGATACTCTCTTGACTTTAACCTCATTTGTTTTACCCGAGTATGTATTTTTTGGGTTGTATATTATTTCCCCTATGCGGCCATTAGTTTAGGGCTTGTGGGTAGAATTAGGATTTATTGTATTATACGGGGATTCATCGTAAGCTTGTGTACCCATAGACTGTCTCACGGGATCATTTCTCCTCTTTTACCATATTTACCGGGGAAGAATTTCATAATATCTTACTAGGCCAGGCATCACTGCAATACAGTCTATGCTAATACATAACATATCTCTGTATGCATGCTGGACTTTATGGAAAGTGAGAAACAAATTCATATTTAAGGATGCTCTCCTTTTTTAGCCAAAATGATGCATGATATTAAGAGTATGTACATGATTCATTTGCTGCTAGGCTTTTTTTCATTCACAATTTGCATGGCATAGAATTGACCTCTAATGGTTACTTCCCCCTCTCGAAAAGACCACCAAAACCTAAAATAGCAAAAATTCTCCGGACAAGACCCCCTGTAGGTTGTAAGGTTAACATAGATGGCTCTTGGAAAGCATAGGATCACTCTACAAGGATTGTTTTAATAATTAGAGATAGAGCTGGGAACCTTGTAACTGCTAAATGTCTTCACACACATGCAGACTCCCCACTCCATGATGAACTATAGGTTTTGGTTTGACAAATTCCATAGACATACATAGACAAACCTTGCTATAGGTTTTAGTTTGACAAATTCCATAGACATACACTCTCCATGCATGATAGAATCAGATTGTCTACAGGAAATAAACATTGTACAACATCCTGACCTTGCCCCTTGGATCTTATACTCACTAGTTGATGAAATTAATGGGGCACTGTGAAACTCTGTTATGGTACACACTTTTAGGGAGGGAAACACAGTAGCAGATTCTTTAGCCAAGCATACAAGGCTTCATAAAAATTCTTTTACGTATGAAACTGTGAGATCATTACCTGATGAGGCAAGAGGCTTATGTATTCTTGACAAATCTGGCACTCCTACTCTTAGATTGCACCCCCCTTAGAATTGGATGCTACTCATAAAATTTCACTCTGTCAATTCAGATACTTATAATATAAAACTACATAATGGAATTGAAAGGAAGCACTAGCAACTCACTGGAAGCTTAGCGTTTTAATAGAAGGCCTCGACACCACAAATTCTAAGCTAAAGCCTCTTCTACACAATGATGCAAGGATAATTCTCCTTTTACAAATTCACAGACAAATATTTTTCACTTTCTAGACATGTTTATCACACCTACGGCCGCTTTGAGTTTTGCGTGCAATTCTCTAATAGGTTTTGGGTGCTTTTGATTACATCTCTATTATTCTTTTGTATACAGAGCTAATCCCTCTATTTTTTTGGAAAGCATCACTATATTTTTGGAGCTAAAGCTCACAAACTTGATAATTAGGCATTGCTTGTAATTTTACGGTTTTATTTATAATTTTTTATAGGTTTGAAAAACCGAATAAAATTTTCCCCCACTTTAAAGTGATCTTGCTTAAAAAAGAAGAAAAAAAGAATACCGTAAATTTTTATTATGTGCATTTTAGAGTTAAAAATAGGAGTTGGTCTCTGGACTGACCGTCTATATTATAGTATAATATAGACCAAGGACTAAATTACAATATGGAAGGAAGGAGGTCTTTATTTGCAAAATTTGGGAAAAGTACTATTCACGCGCACTGTTCACGCAAAGAATATGTACACAAATCACAGTTTTCAACTTAAACAATCAAATTTCACAAAAACCACAGTTTTTCAGCCTAAAAAATCAAGTTTCTACAATCACTCTAGTTTTCAGCCTAAATAATTAAGTTTTAACAATATTCACAGTGTTCACAATACACAGAATAAGTGGCTATCCACAGAATTTCCTCTCTCTAGATAATTTCTTCTCACTTCTCTCTATAATTGTACCGTTTCTTTTTACTGTTCCGACCTATAACGGTCAAAAACGGTAACATCATGGCGGCACCACCACCCATTCTGGGCGGAGGAGGTGCCGGAAAATCTTTTGCAGACGCTCTAGCACCCAAACCCCAGCCACTATTCGACACTCTCCCTCAAAACCCAGAGATCCGACCTATTTCCCGGCGAGTCAACGGGAAGATTGCATGCATCTATTCCGATGAGGCCGTCAAACCTTTGCCTCGCACTACCAGAATGCATTTATAGGGAAGTTTACAAGCGGAAAGCCCACAACGGAGCAGATCGGAGCTTTCTTTCAGGCACAGGGCTTTGCCGGAAAATTTCAGATCGGGTCAATGGACTTCCGACACATTCTTATCCGTTTTCAATTGAAGTCTGACTATCAGAATTTCTGGATCAAATCAGTCTGCACGGTAATGGGTGCCACAATGAAGATCCTAAAATGGTCCCCGGAATTCTCGACACGCCAAGAATCATCATTAGTGCCGGTTTGGGCCACAATTCACAGGGTCCCTATCCAATTTTACAACCGCACTGCCATTGAAGACTTTGGTAATGAACTGGGAGTGTTCATCAAAATGGATGCGGCCACGAATGCACTGACTCGACCATCTGCGATCAAGGTCTGTGTAGAAGTCAATCTTCTGGAAGAGAGGCACCAGACAATCACTATTGGTACCCCTGAAGCCACAGCTGAATATGAGATCGAGTACCACAATTTGCCTCAATATTGTTCCCATTGTCGCAGAATTGGTCACTCAGATGACAATTGTGGAATTCTACATCCAGAGCTAAAAAAGATCTATTTGGCCAAGAAAAAGGAAGGCAGAGAAGTTCAACCAAGGAATAAGATTCTCACATAGGGCAGCAACAATGGAGGCCTATTGCATCATCTTCTGGCCTTACTGAAGCTGAAAAAAGTAATGATATCAGGGAGCTCACCACTCACTGTCAGACACAGCAAGAGGATGGTCAAGCCACTGCCAATCAAACCAATGGTCAGCAGCTGGAGAAGCCACAAAGCCAAACCAGTGGTCAACTACTGGAGAAGACTAAGCCTTCGGACCATCACCACAATGTCACTGTCCCAGAAATGGCCTTTTTTAAGCCATTGCAAAAGACAGTTTCTCTCCCTTTTTATTCTCATGATGACCTAGAAGTTCCAAATATCAGAGAATGGAAAAATAATCAGAGAAAGAAACAAGCTCTGGCAGTTATTCCATATCAAGCCCCATCACAGTCAGCAGATTTAGCCCCAATTACAATTTCTAATTCTTTTCAGGCTTTGCAGGAATCTGAAGACTGCAGCTCAGAAGAATATGCTGAGGCTCAAACTGAACTACATTGGAAACATACTGAGGAAGCTAATGGTGAACATGAGGATGGAAAGCTCTCCACAGGTAATATTCTAACACCTCAACCTATTACTGTCATAGAAGCAAAGAAAAAAACCAAAAGGGGTATGCCAGATGGTGGTGCAATCACTGATAAATGGCTAAGAGCCTCACCAAAATCCAAGCATATCTAGTTTTTATGATTAGATACAATATTATAGGAAATATGCTAGTATGGAATATTAGAGGATATGGCACTTCTATTAAAAGATTAAAATCTCTTATCAGAATGCATAAAGTTGATATTTTATGTATTTTAGAACCTCTGCACCAAAAGTGTGATATTTCTGATCTTCAGTTTCAATTACAATACCCACATGCTATTGCAGCCAATGATGCCAAAATATGGATTTTTTGGAATTATAATTTCAATCTAAATGTTTTAACCCAGTCTGACCAATATTTGCTAGCAGAAGTAACTGATTTGAAAAATGGTCAGATTTGGAATTCTGTTTTTATATATGCTAAAGTTACATATGCTTTGAGAAGATTCTTTGGTTGGATTTGTTGTCAGTGCCAGTAGCCCCCACCATCTTCATAGGTGATTTTAACACAATCACTAGTGCTGATGAGAGATGTGGAAGAAGACCCCCATCCAGAGTGAGTATGTCAGAATTCAATGACTGGATTAATGCCCTAGAATTAGTGGAGATCAGAACTGTTGGAAATGTGTTTACTTGGTCAAATAACAGGTCTCTAGAGGAGTTGCTACTGCAAAAATTGGACAGGGGATTAGCCAACCTTTCTTGGACTGAACTATACCCCCATAGCTCAATCCAGGTCCTTAATAGAACTAGATCAGACCATAGCCCCCTACTTCTCTCAATACAATCTTCAGAAGTGATGCAACCAAGACCATTCAGGTTTCAGGCCATGTGGACCACAAGATCAGATTTTTCTGAACTGGTTAGTAACAGTTGGAGTCAAGATTGTTCAGAAATTGGATATTCTAGGCTGGTGTGTAAACTTAAGAGACTTAAGGGAGTTCTAAAGCTGTGGAATAAGGAATCCTTTGGAGATGTCTATAAGAATATAAGGGAGGCAGAAGACAAGGTCTCATTGCTGGAAATTGCATTACAACAATCAGGAGAGGTTGAAGACCAAATAGAACTCAATAGAGAAAGAGCTATCCTACTGAGGGCTGAAAATGAGTTGCTGATTTTCTGGAAACAGAAGGCTAACCTAAAATGGATCAGGGAAGGAGATGCTAATACAAAATACTTCCACAATGCAGTTAGGGAGAAAAGAGCCAAGACTCAGATCAACAAGATTAAAAATGAAGCTGGAGAATGGATAAGTGATCCTAGTCATATTCAGGAAGCAGGATCAAAATTTTTTAAAGCTCTCCTTAATGAACAGCCATCAGACACAAATGGCACCTATCTGAAGTACTTTATGGAGAAGATACCTAAGCTCATAAATGAGGAGGATAATGTGCAGCTACTGAAACCAGTAACTTTGGATGAGTTAAAATCTGTAGTTTTTGACTTAAACTCAGAAAGTGCTCCTGGAGCAGATGGATATTCAGGCTCATTTTATACACAATGCTGGGATATCATCAAGGCAGACTTGTTATTGGCTGCTAATGAATTTATGACAGGAAAAAGATTACCTAGAGCCATCACCAGCACCTGGCTGACCCTTATCCCAAAAAAACCTAACCCCAGCCAGTTTTCAGAGTTTAGACCAATTAGTTTGTCAAACTTTGTAAACAAAATTTTCTCCAAAATAGTCATGGAAAGAATGAAGCCTTATATGGTTAGGATCACTTCTCTTGAGCAAACTGCATTTTTAAAGGGGAGGGACATTGCAGACAATATAATTCAGATGCAGGAAATGGTGAAGCTGGTACAAAAAAACCCTGCACATGAAAATCTAATTGTAAAATTGGACATGGAGAAAGCTTTTGATAGAGTCTCATGGGGGTTTTTAAATTCTGTGTTGCTCTCATTTGGCTTCCATGGAAAACTGGTTAAGATCATCATTCAGAACATAAGTGAAGCCTGGTTCTCTGTTCTTATCAATGGAGTGCCATCTGGTTTTTTTAAAGCCAGTAGGGGTATTAAGCAGGGAGATCCTTTATCCCCATTTCTATACAATATAGTCACAGAAGCTTTTTCAAGGGGGCTGCACAAGTTAATATCCACTGCTTTTCTGGATCCATTTAAAATGCCAAGAGGAGTTCAACCTGTTACACATTTAATGTATGCAGATGATACTGCCATTTTCACCACTGCAAAGAAAAAAAATATAAGGAGGTTAAAGCTCTTTCTCAAGGCCTATGAACTCAGTTCTGGACAAAAAGTTAACTACAAAAAGTCTGAGTTCTACACTCATAAGGAAGCCTCAGAGCAGTTCATCAGAAGGATTGTAAGGAGGACAGGGATGAAAAAAGGATCCTTACCTTTTAAGTATTTGGGTGTACAGATATTTACTGGAAGGAACGAGGTCTCAAATTATCAGCCAATAATGGATAGAATGGAATCAGCTATTAACAATTGGAAGAATGGGTGGCTGTCACATGCAGGGAAGTTAGTGCTCTTAAATTCAGTCCTCATGTCAATCCCTGTACACACTTTTGCAGTTCTTAGTCCACCAATTACTGTGGTGAAAAGAATGGAAGTGCTTGCAGCTAGATTTCTGTGGGGAGAATCTAAACTAGGTCCAAGGAAAATCTGGAGAAAGTGGTCTAGGCTTGCCATTCCACAATCAGAAAATGGAGTTGGTCTCAGGAGTATCAGGGCAGTCATAAAAGCTTTCTCATGTAAGTTATGGTGGAAGCTACAGCAAAATAAGTCAGTTTGGACTTCTTTTTTATGGTCTCTGCCTAAGTCATACAGAAACTCTCAAACATGGACCAGGATCTGTAAAATCACACCTCATGCTAATGCAAACTCTAGGGTTCTGGTGGGATCTGGAACTTCACCTTTCTGGACTTCAAATTGGATGGGGACAGGTGCCCTTTGCTACACATGGCCTGACAACACTCCCATACCTTTTGAGCACATTACTGTTAAGCAGTTCTGTGACAATAAAGGTGAATACTTACCTATTTTGGAGCCTATCTTGGCTACCAGTATCCTGAATTTTTTGCAGGTCACAGAGATCAACCAAGCTCAAGATGATTTATTAATCTGGGAACCAAGTCAAAGTGGAGCTTTCTCAGTGAAGACAGCTTATGAATCTTTGAGACCTACAGGGACTGACCAATTTTATATAAAAAAGGTATGGTCCAAATATATCCCATCTCAGTTCTCAATGTTAATCTGGAGAGTAGTGAACAAATTATTGCCTTTTGATGATGTATTGCAGTCTTTTGGATTTAATATTCCATCAAAATGTGTTTTTTGTAATAACTCAGATTCAGTAGATCACTACTTCAATGCATGCAAAAAATCAGTCAAAGTATTTACAGTAATGCAGTGCATTCTGGGTATAGTAGTGCCTCAGTTTAGGGATGCCAGGCATAGGATTAGATACTATTTTAACATTAAGGGAGAATCCAAAATGCATACTATTCTGATACATACTACCATGGCTACTACTTTCTGGATGTTATGGTGCAGAAGAAATGATTCCATTCATGACTGCACCTTTTCTAGAACTGTTTCTGTGGTGGAAAAGATCACTAAGAAGATGCATCAAATCTTTACAGCCTCCCCTCTATGTGGTGATTCAAGAAAGCATAGAACCATTTTGTGCACTGGCTTAGTTCCTTTTATCAGGAAAAAAAGACCTAAACCTCTGAGGAGTGTTAAATGGTTTCCCCCAGATAGTGGTCTTAAAATCAATGTAGATGCTTCCATGTTGGGGAACTCAGTTGGTCTGGGGCTAGTGGTGAGAAACTCACAGGGTGATACTCTGCTCATGCAAATGGAAAAATCTGAAGCAGGTACCCCTCTGGCAGCTGAGCTGCTGGCAATACAATTTGGATGCAGAATAGGGCTCCAACTCAATCAGGCATTCTGTGTAGAATCAGATAGCTTAGTTGCTGTTAGGGGTTTGCAAAATCCAGCATCTTTAAGTTGGCACTGCTATAACTTAGGTTGTTCTGTGAAAATATTTGCCAATTCTGTCCCAGTGAAGCATGTGCTAAGGGAAGGAAATTCTGTAGCTGATTTCTTATCTAAACTAAGTTCTAAAAATGATATGTCAGGGATCCTTTGCTTACATGATGCACCACCTAAATTAAAAGGTCTTATAGCTTTGGATAAGTTAGGAGTTCCTACAGTTAGAGTTGGATGATCTGCACAAATGTCTACTGTTTTTATGTTTCCATGACAGATCTAAAGACCCACTGGGAAGGAGTCCCAGTGGGAGGCACTCAAAGAGATGAAATTCAAGCTGACAGATTCCAGTTAATCAAGAACAACATTCTGAAATCACAAAATTTGTTTGCTGAGGTATCTAGGTCTTTATTTCCCATCCTATGAACCAACTTTTGGCTACTAGTGGCTTGTGTATTTGTTTACCCATCCACTGACATGCTCGGAGTTGAGATTTATAGGTTTGAGTAATAACACCTAGATACAACTCAGAAACAATATCACTTTTTGTAATAAAACTTAGTTTCAACTCTTGTACTTGTAACAAATGGTAACTAAATTTGGTTTTATTTGAAAGGTAAGGGATGCCTATAAAGTTCCCCCACCCTTGAGGTGGTTTTGATTAAAAAAAAAAAAAAAAAAAACAGTGTTCACAATAAATAATAAAGTATCACAAACACCAAAGTTTTCAACCTAAACAATCAAGTTTTCACAATAAAAACAGTTTTCAACCTAAACAATCAAGTTTTACAAACACCACAGTGTTCAGCCTAAAAAATATAGTTTCTACAATCACTGTAGTTTTCAACCTTAATAACCAAGTTTTCATAATCACAGTTTTCACATTAAAAAATCAAGTTTTACAAACACCACAGTTTTCACAATAAATAATCAAGTTTCAACACAAATCAAGAAGCCTAGTTTTCAAGTTAAACACATAAAATTTCATATGCAGACAAAAACCACATTAAACAGTCTAGTTTTCAAACTAAACACATAAATTTCATAACAAGACAGAATCCACATTAAAAAGTCTAGTTTCCAAGATAAACACATAAAATTTTAAAAGCAGAAATACATCACATTAGACAGTCTAGTTTTCATAGTAAAACACATAAAATTCGTGCAAGAAATTTGCAGAGCAGTCACAAAGTACAAAAAAACAACAAAAAAGGGGGAAACCACAAAAAGAGCTAAAAAAGAGAGCAGAGGAGGTGAGCATATATACCGTAAGATTACTTTAAATTGACTGTATCATAGTCGTAAAATCACTGTGGTTGTTAAGAGCAGACTCAATGATCAAAGTATCCCACACCTGAAATGGCAGTTAAGCTAAGACCTGAAAAAGGAAACGGAAGCGAGAGACTGTAACATGAATTATAAGCACTTACGCGATGCAGATTGGTCGCTAGCTCATACCAGTGAAGACGTACATCGTTTCCACCAGTGAAGACGTACACCGTTTCCATCCGGCTCAAAAGCCTGTGGAGATTGCTTCGCCGGGTGGTGAGCTTTCTCAGGACGCCGTTTCACTGAAGTCGACTGACGGTTCAATCGCCGATATCCGGCGAGCGGTGGAGCCGAACCGGATCCACTCTCCCGGCGGTGATGCGGCGGAGGAAGGCCACGAGTGAGTCCACGTGGCCACGCAGCCTCCACCACCACAGCACACCGAAGCTCATCCCCAATCCAATCTCTCCGCCGCCGTTCCTCCGGCGCCGCGGCGATCAATCACCGGCTCCACCACGCTCATCCCCAATCCGGATCAATCACCGGCTCCGACGCCGCGGCGATCAATCACCGACTCCACCACAGTTGGATTGGTTAAATTGCGCAGAAATTGAAAGAGGGTTTGGAGATGCGAAATTGGGAACGACGGAAGGTTTTGTAAAATAAAAAATAGAAATATGGTATATATATTTATGGGGAGGGTCTGTGATGCAATTTCCCTATATTATTAAAAAGGACCCGCGTAAATATTAATTGCAAAAGAGGAGCCGTCTTTCCTATTTTAATTGCAGAAATAGGCCGTCTATATTATAACTATAATATAGACGGTGTATTCCAAGATTAATATTAAAAATAGAGGGATTCCCCATTTTAAATACTCCAGGGAGTAGATAATAGTTGGTCTTATTTCGCTTAGTGTATGAGTGGAGGTTTCGCCGCCGCAGTATCGTCGCGCCTCAGGTTTTCGCAGCTGTTGTATAGCATAGAAGGTAAACAATCTTCTACTCCAATTTATATATCGCAAACGTCTTTGATTTTAGATTCAATCAAGGTTGATCCTCTCCAATTATTCCCAATCGAACGCGTTAGGGTCCATTGTGAATGAACTGGATGCCTTGTTATTGTTCACGATCGTCTGATTGACGGCAGAAATCATAATGTCCGCTTTTCGATATTGTGTCTGATGTGGATTCGTTAAGATGATACTAATTGCTCTATATCGGTATGTCGAAACGAGGATAGGGTTCAACCTTGCTGTTTTCTGTAATTAGATACATAGTCTGGGTTAATTTTGGCTGATTTTGTGGGCAAATGAACGTGGTAAAGTTTATGTTGGATGAATCAGATGCATGAATGACTTATTATTGTTTACAATCTTGAATGATGGCAAAATTCATGTAAGATCTTCCTTCTGTGTATTTTGTTCAAATGGTGTGAATTCCTTGAAATAGAATGGTGAGGTCTACTTAATAGCTAAGCAGCAGCCTAATTGCTCTTTTTAAGTATGTCGAAACCTTTCTGTTTTTAGATTCGTAATCTGATGCGTACACTGCAAATTTAGGCTGAGTAATTGAAGGCGTTGGGCCATGGATCGGGGTAAGAGGAAGGGAATTGTTTTAGGCATGAGCAACAATAAGATCTACATGAGCCTGAAGGACATCATGAGGGAACATGCCATTGCTTTCCTTCCTGCCAAGTCACTTATGAGGTTCCAGGCCGTTTGCAAGGACTGGAAGCACCAGATTGCTTCTCCTTTTTTCGCCCACAGTCAGACTATGTGTGCTCGTGATGTCATGGGTCTCTATCGTCAGACCCCTGGACAACCACCGTCACTCATACCTTTTGATGCTAGCTGCTGTGGTGTACCTGACCCTGCATTGAAGTTTTTGCCTGAGCCTGTTGCCATCAAGTCTTCTGCAAATGGGCTCCTGTTATGCCAAGCTACATCTGGTCAGAAGGCTTACTATGTTTGCAATCCTGCTAATATGCAGTGGATAAAAATCCCAAAGCACAGTGCTAATCATGGTGTTAATCCCGTCACTGCGCTTGTCTTTGAACCATCACTGCTTCATTTTGTTGCTGACTTCAAGCTGGTGTGTGCTTTTCCCTCCAACGAGTTCGATGATGCTATTGAATTTGAGATATATAACTCTGCAAAAGGCTCATGGAATGTTTCTGGAGAGATCTGTTTCCAAAGTGGGATCCCAACGTCTGCTCATGTGCGTCATAACATCGTCTACTTTACGCTCTCGACTGGATCTGTTCTTGCTTATGATGTAGTCAAGGACAGATCGCAATATCTCTATAACAGTAATGGAACATTTGGAGAGATTGATGGTAGATTTGTTTCAGCTTTGGCCCATGGAAGTACAATACAGTTTGCAAGTGTGTACACCCATACAGCACCGATGACTATTAATACCTACACAGATGATGATGGGAAAAAACAGCGCGTTAAACAGCGAGTTGCTCTCCACCTCAATATTGTTTCTGACTCAGGTGTGAGAGTGGTCTATCTTGGTGAAGGAAAACTGGTAGTTCAAGCTCAGGGCAAACTGCATATACACAGCATCAAAGAGGAGGAAACCAAGGAACTCATCAAGCTAGGTGTTAATGGGGGGTCTAGTTTCGTGCCGTATGTGAACAGCTTGGTTAGTCTCTAACCTGTCTCTGCCTTGATGGCTGCCTGCCTGGTCTAGTTTATATTGTTAGATGATGAAGCTTGAGACATGTCTGTCCTTCTAGGTTTTGAAAGTTCGAGAATGTCCCATGACTCTTTGTTACCTAATAATGTTATCGAATGACATTGGATTATTTTTGGTTTTGATCCGTCTCTAGACCTGTATATTATCTGAATGTTCGTGTACACTCAGAATTTCAATTTTTGCAACTTTCTTTGATAGTCTGAAACATTTATTGTTGCATTGTACCAACTGGCATTTAGATTTAGAATGGCAATTTGAATGTGGAAGTTTTGTTAGATCAAGGAAATGGTGTTTGTTTTTAATTCAAGTATAATGGTAAAAGGGTAAATGGTGAAAGATGGATGCCATTGCCAAGTAGGGAAGAGGTTTGTTTGGAGGAAAAATAGAGAGATTTGAAATAAAAGGTGTTGCATAGTCCCTTATTTGTAGGAGGGAAAAGGTGGGAAGAAGCTTTCCCCCTGTCCTTTCTCTGCAGCCAGCCTGGATATTATACAACACCACCACCTTCCTCTCCGCTTCCTTTGAGATTCTTCCTACCATCTTTTGCATCAGGTCAGCATTTCTTCCTCCTCCTTTCAGTCCGTCCATCTCCCTAATCTCTCTCTTTATTCTGTTACTTACATTCCATTTGCATGCATGCATGCACGCATGCATTTGTACGCGTTATGATGATTTTGTGTTGAATCTTTGTGTTTGATTGGAATGCATGGAATAGGGGCATTAGATTAGCGGTCACCGTGGAGAGCAGTTGGGGGAAAGGTTGATTTTCCGGCTGGTTTTACGTATCGACGTGGACTGTCTTGGCCGGGGGATTCATCCTCGTCCTTGAGAAATGGGAGAACCCCAGTTTGGGGATAATGGGGGTTCTGATTTTTTAACGGGATCAGCCCAATCGCCTTTGTCCGCGGATCCAAGTGTTCTTCCACTCCCTGGTGGCGGCGAGCCACCCCCCTCAAATCCAGCTGCTGAACCACCACCATCACCGGAGCTACAGTCATCTCCGCCACCTGCGCCTGTAATAGAGTCTCCTCCAAGTCCTCCTCCCTCCAAGTCACCACCGCCATCTTCCCCTCCACCATCTTCTCCGCCACCCTCCACCCCAGCTGTTTCCTCATCGCCGCCACCTACACCACCGTCTCCTAGTAGCCCTTCTTCTCAGTCACCGCCTTCTGGTTCGTCGCCACCTTCAGTTTCACCACCACCACCAGCTGCGGAAGCCACCCCATCTCAGCCGCAGCAGCCACCACCGACGCCTTCGAATTCTCCACCTGCTCCTCCTTCTGAGAATCCGTGGGTTCCCGCTGTCTTTTCTCCACCAGAGGCCGGAATTCCCCAATCTCCGTCAGGAAGACCATTTACAGGACCACCGGGGCCGCCTATATCGCATAAAGCCCCACCGGAAGCTTCTCATGGCTCTCCCTACTCCCCACCGTCAAATGACTCGTCTAGTGGCTCAGTGCTGGCTGTCGGAGTTGTTTTATCCGGGGTTCTGCTCCTCCTCGTCATTGGCATCTGTATTGCCTGTTCCAGGAAAAAGAAGAAGCCACAATATTACATGGATCATGGACGTCATCCTAAAGGTTTGTTATGCTCTTAAATCATTTGTATAACCAATCCTCTTGTATTGATATACTCTCTGCATGTCTACATTGCAAACAATCTTTTTCACCATATACATGATCGTGTCGATTGTATGCATTCAAGTATGCAATTTAGATGGGGAGTGATTATATATGAGGTAACATAAGATTCTGTCACATTCTCTGAATTGGTGATTGGTTTTGATGATATATAGCGAATGATCCATACTACAATGGCCCCAACCATTGGAACAACAGCCCTATGGAGCATGTAGTTAAGGTGCAAATGGGTACACCGGGTGGCGGTGGTGGAGGAGGATGGGGTGCTCCACCAATGCAGCCGGGAAATTCAAGTGGTGAATTCCACTCTGGTTTATACAACAACCAACAGGCATCACCGAATATGGGAATGGGTGGATTTAATCAGTCTCAGTTCAGTTACCAGGACCTTGCGACAGCCACCGGCAGCTTTTCTCAGGGGAATTTGTTGGGGCAGGGTGGATTCGGTTACGTCCACAAAGGCGTCCTCTCTGATGGAAGGGTGGTGGCAGTTAAGAGCTTGAAGACAGGCAGCGGCCAGGGCGAGAGAGAATTCCAGGCTGAGGTTGACATTATTAGTCGGGTCCACCATCGCCATCTCGTATCGCTTGTCGGCTACTGTATCGCCGATGGACAGAGGATGTTGGTCTATGAATTTGTCCCCAACTCTACTCTGGAATTCCATCTTCATGGTAACTTAATAACTACTTTCAGCCTCTCAGAATAATTGTGTGGTGCAAGTAGCTTTGATACTCTTTTAACATTCTTTTTAGGGAAATTAGAGATGTTGGCATTCTATATTCATTGTTGCTTTTAATTTCTTCTTATCGCCTAAGTTTGTGGCTGTAGGAAAGGGTCAGCCTGTCATGTCGTGGGAATTCAGACTTCGTATTGCTCGAGGATCAGCAAAGGGGCTAGCTTACCTCCATGAAGATTGTATGACATCCTTCTCTATATCGTACCTATAATCCCCTTCATCTTTTAGTCTCTCTTACATGTTCAATGCTCCATTGGTGAATATGCAGGCCATCCCAGGATTATCCATAGAGACATAAAGGCAGCCAATATTCTGCTTGATGACAACTTTGAAGCCATGGTAAATAGGTTTAACCAAGCATTTCCTAAAATCCATATTTTGGCATAATAATAGTTATAATTTAAACCATGTTCTTAAAATTTTATCAGGTGGCAGATTTTGGATTGGCCAAGCTCTCTTCTGGGAATGACACTCATGTATCCACCCGTGTCATGGGAACATTCGGGTCAGTCACCATCATACATTTAGGTGGAAACTATATCTACTGGTCCCCTTATTGATAACGAGCTCCTGATGATATATATTGCAGATATCTGGCACCAGAGTATGCATCAAGCGGAAAACTGTCAGATAAATCAGATGTTTTTTCATTTGGTGTGATGCTCTTGGAGCTCATAACTGGAAGGAAGCCTGTTGATCCCAATGACAGATACATGGAGGACAGTTTGGTGGATTGGGTGTGTAGTTTATACCCTTTCTACCCTCTATTATGCTTAATCTTCTTGTTTCTTGAAATTCACACTCTTCGGCCTTTTACTGGTTAACAGGCTAGGCCACTTATGGGCAAAGCCTTGGAAGACGGTGACTACAAAGAAATAGCAGATCCGCGCTTAGAAGGAAACTACGAATCCAGTGAGATGGCTCGTTTGGTCGCCTGCGCTGCAGCTAGTATTCGCCACTCTGCCAGGAGACGCCCCAAAATGAGCCAGGTACATACATATATTATATTTAATCTAAGAACTTAAGCACATACATGATTATATTGTACATTAATTCAGCCAACTAAAGTGTAGCTAAAGGAAGTCGTGAACTTGTTATTAAACAGATTGTGCGAGCACTGGAAGGAGATTCATCCCTGGAGGACTTGAATGATGGTGGGAAGCCAAAAATCCCGAGTTCTTCAGGCAGTGGGACCAGTGAAACACAGGTCTACGACACTAAGATGTACAATGCAGATATGTCAAAGTTCAGGAAGATGATCATGACGAGTGGGGAGTTCAACAGCAGTGATTTTGGGGCAACGAGCGAATATGGTTTGAATCCATCTTCTACCAGCGGCGATTCCAGAGAGTCTGGTTCTCCGGGACTGCAGAAGCCGAAGCCATAGAGCGAGAACTAGCTAGCAAAACGAAAAAAAAAAGAAGAGAAAACTAAGCAGAATAAAAACTCGCTACATCAAATATGCGTAATGCCTTTTCTATGAATCATGGTTTGTTTGGTGTATGTCTGTGTGTATTTTTAGTTTTTCTCTTACCTAGCTAAAGAGGAGAACTCGATATATATATCATCGAACTATGTATTGGCCTGTAATGTTACCTCTGATCCTATATATATTTAGAGTTCGTATACATGAACAGAAAAAAAAAGAGCTTTGCCGCCTCTCTCTTCTTAGGCTACTGTCTGAGGCTACCGTCTGATGTTAGGTTTAGGGATTCGGGAATGATAGGAAATATTTTTAGCCTTATAGCTATATAGATTTGTCCAAAATTAGTGTTATATTACTAGCATGGTTTAACCGCGCGTTGCACCAGTTTTTTGTAGTAATACTTATGCCGTTATGCGTAATTCGATATATATCATAAATGCCAAGGTTGTGTGTGGATTGGAGGATTTGGAGAATTTGGATTTGGTTTTAGGATTTTGAGAATCCTGGACTTGAAATCTGGATTTTGAGTTTTTAGATTTCAAATCCTTGTTTGGATTAGATTTGGATTTTGAATTGAATTATCCTAAAGGGAACTAGAAGAATTATTGCTCCGGTCAATAAATAAATTAATAAAATGAATTAAAAAGGATGAAACTACGTAGTTTTGACTAAAACCGCTACATAATCACCGCAAGTTCAACATATTCCGCCGCCTACTATTTTTATATATTCTTTTTTTTTTTACGAATTTTACCGAACTTAATATTTTATACCATATTAGTACTACTAGGCTAACTTGACCGCGCGTTGCGCGGTTATTTGACGATTTTTGAAAATTTTAGATTAATATTCAAATTATAACAATATTCAATTTTGATATCATATTAGTTGATAAAGTTTACTTATTACAAGATTCAAAGTATTTATCCCTTACTCACACCAGAATAGTTATACTTTGTTTCGTAGTGTAGTAATTATTGAGTATTTTTGTAATTTTAGTTATAATTTTATTTCGAAAATTCATTCTACATATTTCATTCTAATTTATTTAGACATATTTTTATAATTTTCATTTTATTGGTCTAAAAGTTAAAAGGTAGGTAATGCAACTATTAAATTATCTAATTATTATGAGTACGGATAGGAATTATTTATGGTTTTTTTAAAAAAAATAAACCACCATAGGTGGGAGATTTTATTTGGCACCCCAAACCAAAATTAGGACAAGCCTAAAGTTTGTTACATTAGAGATCTCAGATCTCAGAAGCAACTAAGCTTCCAAAAATACCTATGATAACTAGATAGCTCTGTGATGAGGTTATAATGAATCAGAAGCCTAGAGGGGAGCTTTTTAGTGATCGATAATCAAATATCAAAGCACAATTCAGCCACCCTTTGACACTGAAAACACAGAAAAACCAAACAGAAGATTATGTACAGATACAAGGCCCAAAAAAACCAGAAAAGGTTCAAAAAATGGCCATCATGTAGATTCAGCATTGTGATCACTGTAAGGGCTCTATGGTGTGCCCTTGTTCAAAAAAACACTTTGAGTGCTGATTGTAGGACTGTTGTCTTCTGTCCTGAGCAGAGAGTTAGTAGCCTGAGAAGTGTGTTTCTGAATTCTTGCCTGAGCAGAACCAGCTAACTGCACATGAAGCACACCTAGCAGCATCTGTGTTATAAAATTCTACAAGTAGCCATACCTAGACTATCTAGTCTAATCAATCCTTTTAACCTATCAGGTGCATGTCTAAAATGAAGTGTATCAGATAAACACATGTTCAAACTTTCTTTTGCCATATAGTCTGCAGGCAAATTGCCTTCTCTAAAAATGTGAGTGATTTTAACTGCATGCATATTAAGTGCAGTACATAGAGAGTATACAGACCAATCAGCTTGTAGGGGATCAGAGATACCTTTCACAGCCAGTAAGCAGTCAGATTTAATCTGAAATTGCATAAGTCCCCTTTGGTTTGCTTCAATCAGTCCTTCCTTTATTGCCAATGTTTCAGCATGGAGAGGTGACTGAGCAGACATGTATTTCATCCTAAGAGACACAGTAACCCCCTGTCCATTTCTTACAATAATTCCAATCCCACAGTAACCATTTTAAAGGCAGCATCCACATTAATTTTTAAGCCACTGTCAGGGGGTACCACTTAATAATTTTGATCAATTTTGGCCTTTTATATGAAATAAAAGGGACCAATTTTGAGCTAATTAAAAAATGGTTCCTCTCAGTATTTCCAAAGAGTGGATATGCAGTAAAAATGAGAGAGACTTGTTTTAAAATGTTTGTGCAGATTTCAGATGCAGGAACATCACAATTATCATACATTAGTCTGTTTCTTCTGAGCCACAAGTGCCAGAATATCAACAAAGTTGTTATTCTGATAACTAGACTGTGGATTTTGGAAAAGCCTCTGCATGACAGATAGTAATTAATTCTTGCTCTGAAATTGAGAAATGATGGGGGCTGAATTAACAACACACTATGCATTTGTGTCCAGACATGACCATTTACCAGGCATTTATTAAAATAGTGCTCAATTGTGTCATGATCACTACAAAGCATGCATTTTGATGGGAAATGGAAACCAAATTTTACTAAAACTTCTGAGAAAGGGAGTAGTCTATTTCTCATTCTCCAGATAAAAATTGATACCTTTTTTGGTAAGCATTTGTCCCAGATTTTGGCAGTGTGACTTGAAGAGTTATTTTGTCTGGTTTTGAAAGCCTGGTATGCAGATTTTACAGAGAATGCACCATTTCTTCCTGGCTTCCAGATGAGTCTGTCCTTATGCTTAAAATTAAGTGTAGCAGCCTGCAAAAGATGAAACTGATTGGTAGCCAGATGAGGCTCCAAAATGTTAGAGTAATAATCCTTTCAGTCAAAAAATTCAGAAATAGTGATATTAGGGAAAGGGAGATCTATATTATGTGGCCATTTGTAGAACAGTGCCCCTTCCCCTAGCCAATTTTCATCCCAGAATGGACTGTTACCCTCACCCACTAATACCAAAGAGCATGAGTTTGCCAATTCTGTAATATCACAAATCCTCCTCCAAGCCTGTGAGACCTTGTATGTTTGTGGGAGTGACAATAAGTGTCTGGTCCAAATGGCTGTGTTGTGTTGCATCTTCCACCAAAGTTTAGTAGAGAAGGCAGTAATGACAGTCCTAATGTCCCTAATTCTCATACCATTTTCTGCAATAGGTAGACATAACCCAGGCCATTTCCTCCAACTCCTCTTTTGCCCATGCTCAGTTTCCCCCCAAAAGAACTTAGAACAGATCCTTTCCATATTTTTTACCACTTGCAATGGAGGTTTCAGTACTGCAATTGTATGTGTTGGGATGGCTAAAAGTACATAATTTATGAGGGTTAGCTTCCCAGCACTTGTTAACCAGTGATTCTTCCATTTTAAAATTGGGTTCTCCATTCTCTCCAGTAGAGGCTGGTAATGTCTGATTAGGTTCCTTCCTTTGAACACTGGGACCCCAAGGTAGGAGAAAGGCATTTTTCCAAGTCTCATTCCCAGAATTCATTTTGCAACTATGACTCTATCTGTGACTGATCTGTGTTGGATGTAGAATTCAGACTTTGAGAAGTTTATCTTCTGGCCAGACACTGCTTCATAAGCTTGAAGGAAAACTTTTAACCTTCTTAGGCTCCTTTTTTTGGCACTGACAAAGATGGCTGTATCATCAGCATACATCAGATGAGTTACTGGACTGACATTTCTAGGCATTACAAAACACTCCAAATACTGAATCCTCACTAGTTCCTTGATACCTCTTGAGAAGGGCTCAGTGATTATATTGTATAGGCATGGGGAGAGTGGATCCCCTTACTTGATCCCCCTTGATGTAGGGAAAAAACCAGTGGCAGCACCATTGATGAGCACTGAAAACCAGGCACTTTCTATGTTTTGGAGAATTATTCTGACAAAGGTACCATGGAAACCAAACTTTAGCATCACTGAGTTGAGAAATGCCCAAGAAACCATATCAAAAGCTTTCTGCATATCAAGCTTTACAATAAGATTTTTTGAGTTTTTATAACTGTTCAGAAGCTTCACCATTTCCAACATCTGGAGTATATTATCAGCAATGTCCCTGCCTTGCAAGAAACCTGATTGTTCTTCTGAAATAATATCATTCATCAGAGGCTTCATTCTGTCCATCGAAACTTTGGAGAATATTTTGTTGAGGTAATTGAATAAGCTGATTGGTCTGAAATCCCCAAAAGTTGATGGATTCTCTTTCTTAGGAATTAGAGTCAGCCAAGTACTGGAAATAGCTTTAGGAAGCCTCTGTCCTGACAGAAATTCCTTGGTTGAGAACATCAGATCTATCTTTATTATTTCCCAACAATATGTGTAAAAATGCCCAGAAAAACCATCAGAGCCAGGTGGACCATCTTTGTTTAGTCCAAAAGTGGCATCTCTAAGCTCCTCCATCCTCAATTCTTTCAGCAACTCTTCATTCTGCTCATCATTGATAATAGTTGGGATGACATCCAAAAAATGCTTGTTGTACTGGCCTGTGAGATCAATCTCATCCATCTTTTCATTCAGGAGGTTTTCAAAAAATCTAATGCCCTCTTGTCTGATATTCTCAGGTTCAGATTGCCAGTTCCCATTACCATCCTTGATTTTTGTTATTCTTGCCTTGCATCATTTTTCTTTGACAGCATTGTGGAAGTATCTAGAATTGGCATCACCCTCCTTTAGCCATTTTACCTTTGCCTTTTGCTTCCAAAAAATTGCAGACTCTTTCTCAGCCCTAATCAGAAGTGCCCTCTCCCTGTTTAGACTGGTCAGATCTTGCTCATTCCCTGAATCCTGGTATATCTCCTCAAGTGATGCAACCTTGTTCTCTGCATCCATTAAATTCTGGTGGACATTCCCAAAATTTTCTTTATTCCATTGCTTGAGTCTGAGCTTTAGTCTCTTCAGTTTAAAAACCATGTTGTATAATCTAGTGTACTAAGATGGCTGTTCCCAGTTTGACCTAACTATTTCCAGAAAATCTTGTCTGCCTGTCCATATTTCTTGGAATCTAAATGGCTTGGGGGTGCATTCCACTGAGTCCTGGATTGAGATCAATAAGGGGTTGTGGTCAGAGGTTGTTCTGTTCAGTACATGAACAGAAGTATGGGGGAATTTGCTAATCCAGTCCATTGTGCACATAGCCCTATCCAGTTTCTGAAATAGCCCGTCTTCCTTAACTCTATGGTTAGTCCATGTGAAGGTGCTACCCACTGTGGGAATATCCAGTAACTGTCTTCCTTCTATAAATTCCTTGAATTCTTTAATGCTGCGCACTGGTGGTTTGTGCCTGCCTCTTCTTTCAGTCACAGAAGCAACAGTATTAAAGTCACCTGCAAAGAGAGTGGGAGTGAGAGGAAGATTTGCTAAGTCAGTCCATAGTGTCTGCCTGGGAACCCTTGTTGTTTGGGCATATACAAAGACTGAATTCCAGCTAACTAGTGAGGTTTTATCTGTAATCATAAGCTGAATAAACTGATTAGATTGTGATAGAATATCAATAGTGTGATTGTTTCTATAAAAAAACCAAATTTTAACATCATCTGCAGCTATGCAGTGGGGAAAACCAAGCTCAAATTGTAAATTTGTGATTTCTATGTTATCATGCATTGGTTATATGATACATAAAATAGAAATTTGGCGAGAGTTAATCAGGAACCTAAGCCTGTCTATGGAAGTTCCATAGCCTCTTACATTCCAAACTAGCATATTAGCTATTAATGTGTAACTAACCATTAAAATAGTTAATTTTAGGCCTAGGTCTGAGCATTCTACTGAAATCAGATAGATCACTCTTTTTAGGATTTTTAGTAGATGTGTGAGAATCAGCAGCCTTACCTGAAGCTGCTGAAGAAATACCTGTCTGTGGAGGGCTGGTGGCCTCTTGTTCTTCATTTGTGTTGATGCTTTTCAGCACCCTTATGGGGGATGGAATGTCTGGATCAGCCAAATTGTCTCCATCTTCTAGGCAATTAGTTTCCATGGTCTCATCAAGTTGTTCAATCTGCAGTGGAGAAAAGGAATTGGAGATCTCCATTGGCTTATAAGGGACCATGGCAAGGGGATGAGTTGCAGCAGAGGTATTAGTGAAAATGTGCTTGTGTGTGTGAACTTTGTGTTTGAGAATTTTTTTGAAACCATCAATGTCAATTTCATCTAATAGATAAAAGGATACTTCTGGCTTCTTTGTTCCTTTGATCAGAGTTTCCTTGGGAGGGCTGGGGGCTTGGTATGGGATCATCATAGAGCCAGTGTTCCCATCAATCTTTGATTGCAGATTGTCTCTATTCTTCTGCTCTGCTGAAAGACCAGAGGAACCAGCTTGCTGTGAGGCTTGCTGCTGTGGTGCTTTCCATCTCTGATTCCAAGCTTTTCTTAGCTCAGGGTGCTGCAATCTACAAGTGCTATCTGAATGGCCTAGCTTACTGCAATGCTTACAGTACTGATGGAGGTTTAAAAACTCAACTTTACAATCCTTAAAATCCTCAGGACAGCCTAATTGGATAGAACTTATGATTTCCTCAGTAAGGTCAACCTCTACACATATTTTTAGTGGGGAGGGCCTGGTGATTTGTTGTGTGGCTGTGTCTGCTTTGATAAACTTTCCGATTTGATTTCTGACATCCTCAAGTATAGTATTATTATGATAGTAGATTGGAATATCTCTTACCAGAACCCAAACTGGGACTACCGGAGACTCATGTTCCGGAGAGAAATCGGGTGACCATTTCAGTACCTTCATGTGAGCTCCGTCCACCGTCCAGAATGGCTTCAACCAGCATTTCTAGTAATCGGATTGATCTTGGAATCTGATGAGCACGTGTTTATTGTCAAGCGATCCCAGTTGGAATCTTCCAGTGATCCCCATGGATTGAAACGCAGCTTGAATGTTTGCCATCATTGGTTTCGCTCTCTGAAACTTTCCGATGAGGGCGTTGCTGTAATGACTGGCCAGAATCTGGACCGATTTCTGATCATACATGCATGACTTTTTACCATTGAAATTGGTAATAGGACGAATCTCAGGATTGGAGGGAAGGGAGGTGGAAAGAGGGGGAATTTGTGATGATAAAATCTGACTGAATGTTTTTCCGGCGGTGTCGCCGCCGTGAGGCTGCGGCAGTTCCACCATGGGAGATTTGGTAGATGTACGTTATCAGTTGTAAAAGTGTCGGTAACGGCTGATAACGGTTAGAAAGATAGGGACTTGGTACATGGTAGTGGGGACGCGTTGAATGCACTCGATGAGAGAGGGCGGAGCTTTTTCAACCAAAAGACCAATAGTTCTGAAGCTCTTGTGTATTTATGGTTCTTCTAAGTAAGAAATAAAAAAGAAACGAAGGTAAATAGATCAAATCCTTCAAATTTGGAAAATGATATAATCTGGTATAAAATCACTCCTATCATGTTTCAACTGCCAGATCATTTTTCATTTCTCTTGATACAGATATAATACAATCGGATTTGATATTATTTTTTCTAAACATTTGAGCGAAAACGAAGCATGTCATCAAATTAAAAAAAAATAGCATTAAAATATTTGGTTGAAAAGTGAATATATTTAATTGACGTAAACTGAAATAATTTAATGTTTTCAAATAGTAAAAATTTAAATATATTTATCAGAAAAAATTATTGTTTTATTTATAGAAATAACTTTAAAAAACAAAGCAGAGAAACAAAATAATGAGCATAATTCTTTTTCATAAACTGATTCTGAACAAAACAATAACAAAAAAAAGTTAGAAAATTCTAAATAAATAGAAACCAACACTACAAACACCAACGAAAAATAGCAAGCAAGCATAGATATATCATTACGCTACTCAAGTAAGGATATATAGGACCATTCCATTAATCGGAGCATCTTCTGCACTTCTGAAGATTTGAGCAAATAAACAGTATTGTAATTAAAATTTTAAGATAATGTTACATCGAACAAATAATATGATCACTGACCTTACAAAAGTCACACCATAAAATTCGGGGTGGAAAGCAAGATCACAGAGAGAAATTTATCATACTTTTGTCTATGCTTCCAACTTTGCAATGGTCTCCTCAATTGCAAAAATCTCAATTCTACAAAACAATCATGTCTTCTGTCGCCACATAAAAATTTAGATGATGACAATTAGAAACGCCTCTTTAGACAGCAACTGCGCGTTGTGGTTTTCTATATATTGTATGACGACGAAGGATTTCTGATTGATGAATATGAGTCATCGAACGGTAGCTTAAGTTCAAAACGAAATGGTTTACCATGAGTGCATTCATCGAAGCAATTAATAATACTAAATACTGCAACTCTTCTGCAAGAGCTCTTGACACACTAAATGAATATGAAGAAATTTCGTAGCTCTTTTCATACTCATGATCACGAACTTGCGCATCTCTATACGATGACGACCTTGGCATATCATGTATATATGCACAAAACATAACGAAGATGTTTCTAATAAATAAATAAGAACATTTTGAGTTTTTGGAAAATATTAGTATAAAACGGAATGGTTGCCATTTATCTTTGTATAGTTTGTATTAATTTTGGTAAGCTAACATTATATATAGTGAATAGTATACATATTAATAATATCATTAATAGTATATATGGAATAAACATGATTACATTCAAAAATAAAATTAAAAATACAGAAGGAATTTTCGTTCAAAGTCCCTTAACATGTATACCCATAGTTTTCGTTAACTTTGGTAAAGCTAATATTATATATATAAAGTAAATAGTATATATGTGTAGGAGAAACTCTTTAGTAAGGCAGCCTTATTATAAGGCAAGGGGTATTAGGTTAGGGGCAAAATATTTTTGAGGTTGGAATATATATTTATTTTTTGGTGCAGTACTTAAATTGTTAATAAAATTCAGGGACCATTTTACAATAAGAATATATAACACATTTATTTTCCTTATTCATCATTACCAACATCAATCATCAATATTAAATCATCAAATCATCGTCGCTCATCATCAATTCATCGACGTTCATTACCATATCATCGACGTTCATCATCAAATCATCGTTGTTCATCAAATTATCACCGTTTATCATTAAATCTTCATCGTTCATCGTCAAATCATCGTCGTTCATCATCAAATATTCATTGTTCATCATCAAATCCTCAAATACTCGCCTTTCATCGTCAAATCATCAAATACTCGCCTTTCATCGTCAAATCATCGTTGTTAATCGTCAAATCTCCGTTGTTTATCGTCAAATAATCGTCGTTCATTTTCAAATCATCGTCGTTCATCATCAAATCATCAAATCTGTTCGATCATCGATAAAAAATCATTAATCATAAATAAAAAAAATCATCAACTAAAATATACACATAATCAAATTGATAAAAAATCATCAATCATAAATATAAAAGCATCAACTAATATATACACATAATCAAATCGATAAAAAATTGGGAAAATAGATTCTCGTAGAAACGTAGTTCGGATCATCAAATCGAACTCGTTTTCATCATAAATATGTATACATATATAAATGATCACTAACATTAATCATCGTCGTCATCAATACAATCGTCAAATTCTTTCAATTATCAATAAAATAACGTCAAACATCAATAAAATATTGTCAATTATCAAATCATCATCACTAAAATTAATCATCAAGTATCATCATTCAATAATCAATCATCGCCATCATCATCATCATCATCATCATCATCATCAATTATTATCAAAATCATCACCATTAATTATCATCATCATCTTTAATACTAATATCATTACCATATTGATGTTATTCATCATCACCACTTAATTGATGTTAGTTACCATAAACGACTTCATCATCTTCAACCGCCGCCAAACGACCGCCGCATCATCACCACCGCCATCATATGACCAGGATCACCAACACCATCAAAATCATACCCGACGCACCACCACCAATATCACAGTCAACACTGGCGGGAATATCATCAACACTGACGGAGAATCATTAAATCCGTCAATCATCACCACCAATATCAACTTCGGCGACGGCGATATATATATAATAGAAATTCCCACCAAGATCCGACCTCCCAGCGCCCTCCACAAATCAATAATTAATCACCGAGAAGATCCAATCAATTTCCCAAATAAACCATTATTAGAAATACAAGATTCCATCACAAATACCATGATAAACCATCTGAAATACCTAGATCATTAGGTTAAAAGATCCACCAGACCTTCAAAACGGCCCTGTGAGTCAAGATCCCGACAGCGATGAGCTTTCCCAATGATGAACTCCCCAGCTCGAGCACTCACCGATAGAAGACGGTTAGAAGTCGCGGCCTCGATTCCACGACGACTGATCACCAGCACCGCCCGAAATCCTAACAAGGAGTCGTCGCCTGAGATTGCAGAGAAGAACATCGAGTTCATCGCTAATGGATTGCAGAACGCCAGAGTGAAATCCCTACTCCCGTTCTTATTTAGGGATAAACTTTTAGAATTAGCAACAAAGTCCCTCAGCTTCTGCACCATTTATACTATGACGCTGAACCGATATTAATTAGTTTTTAGCCCTATAAGTTGTTGTGTCTTACCATAAGGCTGCGTTATCTAATTGTTTCTCTATGTGTAAATATCATTACATTCAAAAATTAAATTTAAAATATAGAAGGAATTTTCGTTCAAAATTCGTTAACATATGTACGGATGCCAGTGAGGGACCAACACTACAATAATATATGAAATTAAACATCATTCCTTTGAAGAGCCTCATCATAAAATATATTTTTATGAAATTTAAATATATGGAAGGAATGAGGGACAAACACTACCATAATATATGTGGAGAAAGTCTTGGATAGGACTGTCCTACCACAATCTTGTGGTAGGACGAGGGATCTACAATTTATAAAGAAATATAAAATAATGCGGGTAAAAACGATTCAACCGGGTTATAACATGACCCGTTTCCCCTATCTTTATTTTTCTCATAGTGCCACCCGCTCTCCGTAAAACATGGACCATGGGCCCCACTTATTACCTTTATTTTGAAAAATTGTATCTTGACTTCCTTTCCTCGTCAATACTCATATCCATTATTATAAAGTCTAACAAAAATTAATATGTAAACTAATAACTAGTGTAGAAAAACTAAATTAATCAATTAATTTAGCAACAGACCTGTGTTTGTAAATTTAGCTAAAATTAACATCTTAAATCAACAAACTAACTAAAACACACACAAATAAAACTAAACTGACATGGATGATTTTTATTTAATAAATTTAAAATCAAACCATTAAATTAAAAAAAAACTACCATACCTTTTTAGTGATTTTTAGTGATATCAAGCAAAATGCAAAAGAAAAAAAACTTCAATTATTAAAGTAATAACTTATACGCCCAATCTGAAATTTAAAAATTTTGAATTGAACGTCAACTCACTAAACTAAAATGAAAATTAAAATTACTAAAAAGCAATGAATTATGAACATACAATCTAAACTGATAATATGTAAATTAAATTAGTAAAATGATATAACTCATATACACAAATTAAAATTGTCAGCGTAAAATTTATTAAAATTAATTATTAAAATTAATTAAGTAATGACTCATATACATGAATTAGAATCGATAATTTAAACTAATTAACTAACAAATCGTTCACATCAACTAAAATCAATAATATAAAATGATCTTTCAAGAAAAAATATAATGAACAGTTTCAACAAAATAGTGAAAATAACTAACAAATCATTTAAATACCTAAATAAACTGATATAATTTTTATATATATTATGTCTTACAAAAAATAAAATTTTAAACCAAACAGTTAAAATAGGTAACAAATATTTTAAACAAGCTAACTAAAAGAAAACTAATTATAAAATACACAAATTATTCCATACACTAGGGGTACATATTCCCACGTGCATTTTAAAACATAAATATGTGCATTTTTTATGTGTATAAATGTGCATTGTAGTTTTGTTTTGCTTATGATTTCTATAAATAGTATATGCAAATAAAATCCACAATTATAATTGTACACACACCAAAGATGGGGTACATACCCCTTGGGTATGGTATAAGAATTTATAAAATATTCCTCAAAAAAAAAAAACTAAATATAGAATATTGTATGAAGAAAAGTCAAATTGGAAATGTAATTTATTTTAGGGAAGTTGGGCAGATAGTAGTGGCACCGTAGGAGTAGCAGGTTTTTAAATCTGTGGACCCCGCAGAAAAAGAGGGACAATTGCGTTCAACTCATGCCACACCGACCCGTTTTCCTTTCTTATAACCCGAAAATAGCCCGACCCGCGACATAGTATATATTTCTAAATATTACAATATAGTCCCTCCGTCCTTTCTTTAGAATTCTAAAATTTGCTATTAACTACTGTTCCTACCATAAGCTTATAGTAGGACGGTCTCATTCTAGACTTTGTCATATATGTGAACGGCGGTGAATCACTACATTAATATATCAAACACAAATTTTATTGTCGTTTCATGTATTAACTAAAATTAGCCTAACCAGACCGCGTATTGCGCGGTTATATGATGCAGTTTTACTAATTCAGTTTAAATGCGGTAATCATTCAAATGTGTAATTATAATTTTAGTTATTTAATATTATCATTATTATGAGAATAAATATGTTATGTTCAAGAATAATAAATATTGATATATGTAAGCATTTATTCATATATGTTATATTTAAATATATTATACTCCATATATTAAGTATAGTAACTTTTTCTTGGAACATATATCAATTAGATTTCTACTCAAGAATATACAAAACCATGACTATACGATGAAAACTATTCTTTAGGATTATTTATATATAAAACTACTAATATAATTTAATTTCAAAAGCATCAGAATAATGTATTATTATTAAAGAAAGTAAATATTCAATTCTAATCATAATCTAACTTGTTTGGGCTAATAGAGAAGGAGTCACCATATATTTATGCAATCAAATCCAATATTTGTCTACATATATACTGAGCACCATGTATTGATCTTTTCTCCTTTCTTAATTACATATAAAATCTAAATTTGCCAATATCAACACGCACACACCTAAACCCAATAGAAAGATATGCGCACATCAAGTTTAATGATATAATATCAACATTCAGAATAAATCTAAATGAAAAAATACTAATAAAGTTTTATGCTTTATTTTTTTTTCTTCTGACATCATGATTGTTTGACAAACCAAGAACTACAACAAACAAATATCAAATTCATTAAGAGCTATATTTCAGAAGAAGAAATAACAACACCTTTGTTTTGGTGTCTGTGAGCATTGCCTTGGAAATTGTGCTACTTGTTAGATTGGAGAGCCAATCACTGAAATAAGTGCTTCTTGAGTGTCAAATCAGACTTGTTAAATTTAATAAAACCCTTAGCTATGCAAAAACATGGCGCCTTCTGGGAACTATTAGAAACATTGCATGTGTGAAAAGACCCTTACCTCGATCGAAGATCGAAAAAAATATGATAAATTTCTCATTAGGATAAGTGCTTCTGCCTGATTCAAAGGGCTACATCAGCCTCGAACGAAGAAGATTGCTTGACAGATAGGAGAGGAATGCTGTGGATATGGTGGTGGCTTCCTCCAAAATGATGGAGCAATACAGAGAAGATTTTTATGTGGAAATCCATGCAGAATAGCACCGATCTTCAGCTTCCAGAATAACACAAATCTTCAGTCTGACCATAGATTTGTTTTCTGAGCTTAGAATTAGTGATACATACGGCTGTAATTTGGAGGATTCAATAAAAAACCTAAATGCAGATAAACATCTCTACTTTCAAATATAAACACAGAGAAGCTCGGAATGACGCCACGCAACATCTCCACCATAGCTCTCGAATATAAATATCAGATTCTCATGAACATACGGCCGTCCATCGTTAGCGGTAAATACCGTCCATATACTACGAATTCCGGGGACAATCGTTCAGAGGCACCAGTATAAGCGCCGTCATACACATCCCGAACTTTCTATACAAAAATCCATGTACGTACGTAACAAAAATCTCCAACGCAACACAAAAACGCACACACATCTTCAGGGGCTGGTTAATTAATATGTATATACATTATATATGTGTGTATGTGTGTAGGTTAATATATATGGATGTCAAGTTTCCATATAATTATGGCCGAAAATACGTCAACATAAAAGGAAATATGGCCGGCCAGCTAATATATAAACATGGAAATAATTATGGCCGGCCAGCTAATATATAAACATGGAAATACATCAACATAAAAGGAATGCGAGGTAGGCTAATAATTACATAGGTAAGGTGGCGCCGTTAAAGTACGGTGGGAAACGCAACATCAAACGTCGTTTTACGCTTGTAATCACAATTCCGGGAACGGTGGTTTTTTTAAAATTTATATTTATGCCGCCACTTTCTACTTTTTAATATATACCTAGCAAAAAGATAATAGCGTTGGAAGATGGGTGGTGGACAACCGGACATATATATAATAATAATATTTATGCCGCCACTTTCTGCTTTTTAATATATATCTAGTAAAAAGATTAACCCGAACTTAATCTACGTAATTGCTTTAGTATTAATATATTTTTTCTAATATGATTCTCATGGTGTTCACTATCGTATATATATATATATAATATGCGGTTGGTTGTTTCAATATATATGATATATGGTATGCATATATTATAGCATATTTTTATAGCATTAAATAGCTTCCGACTTCTATTTTTACAAATACAACTCATTACACCTATAAAATCATATTTTACACACTAATTTCCACGGTAATTTCAGTCCATCATGCTAATTAACATGTAACCACATATTTCTTGCTTGGTGTTGTTGTTCTTCTCATCGGTCTCGATAGTCCAGTGAATTATGAGATGGAGCCGCAATTATATTGGAAACATGAATGTGGAGTTTTATTCAAATCGAGAAAGACGAACCAGAAAGTATTGTGTGATGCTGCCCGCCTGGTCCGTCCGGGTGGTCCCTTAGTCCCTGATCCAATACCTAGCCCTGCAAGACAGAGCCCCGGGAGGTACCCGAGGGTATACCCTCCGGCGTGATGATGAAAGATGGATCTTGGGAGAGAAAATGGGTATTCACTAGAATAATGAGAAGATACTTACTTGGAATAGTGCTGAGGAGCACTATTTATACAGTAACCCATGCTCTCCATGTGGTCCATGCTCTGGGTGCCTTCTAGTGTGCTTGTCCCTTTCCGAGTTGTACGAACCCGGATACTGCCAAGCTGTGCTTACCTACTGGTGGGCCGAGCCCATGCTACTGTCGAGTAGTTGGGCCTGGGCCTGGTATCACCACTAGCCCCTCGGAAGCCGGTTCTTTCGGCCGAGGCTAGGGAATTTCTTGATCCGAGGGCGGAAGGAATGGCTTTCTATATTCCTTCCCTGCCCGACAATGATGGGACGGGTGCGCCCTTCTCGAGGATAATTAATTACTGTCATTATTAGCTTTCTCGCTTCCCCATCTCATTTAGTCATTGCCTTTTCACCTTCTTTTTCTCGTCTTCTATAAATAGGGCCTTCCATCAATCGCTTTCACTATTCGCTTTCAGATTTCAGAATCTTTCAACTCTCTATTCTCGAATCTTCATATTCTCTCTCCTCTTTAATTCTATGGCGACCAGTGCTGCTCAATCCGATGCCCAGCGCCAGGACGTCGTCACCTACTCTCTCCAAAGCACCACTGCTCCCTCCGCTTCGATATCTGTCGGCTCGTCGGCGTCTTACAAGCCGATCCACCTCTGTAGCAACGTGACCCCTTCTGGTCCAAGATTCAAGCGCTCCAAGAATCGGGAGCAGGGGGAGATAGACACGGCCCGGAAACCTTCACTTGAAGCTGATATCTGGACCGCCAAGTGTCTCAGTGGCATGGGGGTTCCGGTGCCCTTGAACGCCCGGATTGCCGCTGTCTCGGCCAAGGAGTCCGTGAAGTCGGTCCGGTGCATTCCCCGGATCCACTTCATGTGGGGTTTGAGCCTTCCCTTCCCTCCGTTGTACTCTCGATTCCTGGAGTTCTACAACATCTCGCCTGCCCAAATGCACCCGAATGTCATCGCTGTGATGATGGGTTTTCTTGTGAGGAGCCTTCGGTGCGGGATTGACCCTGCTTTCAACCTGTGGAGGTCCTTCTACATGCTCATCAAATGCCCCGGCAAGGAGATGATATACACCGTCCAGGCGCGTCCCGGGGTCCAAGACTTCATCCTAGGCAAGAAGGACTCGGCCAAGAACTGGCAGGAGAAGGGCTACGTGACAGTCAACCCGGAGCTATACGAGGTTCCTACGTGGAATGCTCAAGTCGTTGTGGACGTCCGGGAGGCGTTCCTTCCTGAAACGCAACGTGCCAATCACACTACTCTGTCCTCAGAGGCCTTGAACCTGGACCAGTATTGGCTGGCCGTTAATTCTATCGACCTCTTTCCCCGGGCAATATACCCGAAAAGTGCCTTCTGGGACAGCCGATGGGTGGTTATCTGGCCTGTCCTAGGTATGCTTCTTCTCTCTCTTATTTTGGTGTCCCTATTCCCCTCTTCAATAGCTTTGTTTAATTGTTCCTCTTCGTAGCTCCAACTATGGATAACGACCCTGGGGTCCCCATCCCAAAGAAGAAAGTCAAGAAGTCAACCGCCACTGGGGCCGGGACTGATTCTGAGGCAGGCAAACTGGAGAGGCGGAGGAAGTCCGCCCAGCCTCACCAGCAGGGGAACCTACAGGACACGAGGATCCCTGTCTTCCAGCAGCAGCAAAACCAGCTGGCCGATCCTAACTCGAAGCAGGGACGCCAGGATAAGAACAAGACTAACGTCCCGGTCTTGCAGCAGCAGCGGGACCAACTGGTCGATCCTGGCCAGCAAGACTAGAACAAGAAGAAGGAGACCGTTCAGAACCAGCGGGACGATCTGGACTCGCAGCAGGAGCGTCCGCAGGACAAGAACAAGACTAAGGATCCCGTTCAGAATCCTCCTACTAGCTCGGGGCCTCCCCACCTTGGTCCTATTACAGTTGTGGATATCACTTCTGAGCCCGAGGACGGAAAGGGGGATCAGGAGGAGCTCATAGCCGAAGCAGTGTTCCAGCAGGAGTCCGTTCGGAATCCTGTCGACGATAACACTGCTGTTGACCTGTCAAAACCCTCTGTTACTCCCATGCCCATTCCGGGGTCATCACTCGGTCGAGGGTTGTCTCTGTGGTCTCCGACCAGGGATGGTAGATCCCCGGCGTCGAGGTATACCACCATCTCTACCCCTGAGATTCCTCCCCTACCTCTTTTCTTTCCGGCCAAGCGTAAGGGGGAAAGTTCTGAGCATGGCGGGAAAAAGCATCGGACGGGTGATTCCCGGACCCCATCATCTTCCCGCGCCGACACCCCTCCTATTTCTTCTTCCAACCCGCAGGTAGCCTTTCATTCCTGCTCCTCTTGTTTTTTTTGAACCGTTTTTCTACAGGTTCAACTTCTCAGCTCCGAGTTCGCCAACTCCCCTGACTTCCAAGCCGCCCTCTCTTCCTTTTTCGGGCGCCACTTTGAGGGGAAGGAAGAAGAGCTTAGGGCCGAGAAGGAGAATGAAATCCGGGCCGAGAGGGAAGCATCGGCTCAACTTCGAGCCAAGGTGAGCACTCTGGAGAAGGAACTGGAAGCTGCTCGGGCGGCGAACTACAATGAGCGTCTGGAATTCGCCGAAACTGTTGTCGATAAGGTCCTGGCGAACCAAACCCTGTCACTCCGTCTGACCGAGCTGAACCTCGCCGCCAACGCCAATTAGTGCCACAACACTTATATGCAGGTCCGGGGTTGGTTCCCTCCTTCGGTCAGGGCTTCGTTCAAGAAGCAATGGTATAACCCGAATGCCGAGGACCAGCAGCTGCATCTGGTGAACACTCTTCAGAATGGTGGTATGAAAGGCCTCTCTCCCAAGCTATGGGAAGCTCTGCGGGAGAAACAGATGTCGACAGAGGACGTTCGAAGCTGGTCAACTGATGTGGTTCGGCTTCCAGGCCCCCTTCCTCCTGCTCCAGTCTCCGGATCTGACTTGCCCGAAGATGAGGACTTTACCCAGTACTGCACACCATGTACGGGCATTACAGGGGTTTGTTCAATCCGAAGGATCTCGAAGCAGAGTTCTCATCATCTCTGAAGGTTGGTCCGGAGAACCCATGGACTGCTGAGGCCCCTCTTTCTCCTGATCTGGTTTTTTCCGGGGATGACTCGGATAGCGACAGCAGCGGTGATGGGGACGATCAAGAAGAATGAGCCCTTAAGCATGTTAGTTAGATTTTTTCCCTTTTTGTTTTCTTGATTTTGTATCCTGCTACCGGACCTCTGTTCTATCAATAAAATTTTCTTTGCTCGCGCTTGCTATCAACACTGCTCCTGCTTCATTGTCTTTGTTTCTTTACTTTTTTGGGTATTTTCCTCTTTAGTTTTATCCTGACTTGGTTCTACTGTTATCAGGAGCCTTCTAGAGTCCTTAGCCCCCCGGTTCCTTCCCTGGTGCCATCTGAAACCGGCTGTCTGAGCCTGACTGACCTCTTATCCGAGGGGGGGCTTACCCCCCTGATCTCCGAATTTCCCGATGCCGACTGCCTGATCACCTACCTGCTCCAAATCCAAGAAGACTTCGGGTCTCTGCCGAAGTGTTACAGGCTTGCTTTTGAGAGCATCGATAAGGTCCTCGAGTTCGACCTAGTCCTGGCAGAGCAGGAGGCCCAGCACCGCAATTTCCAACTCCGGATCCAAAAGGAGATGGATGAGGTGTGGCACGACGTTCGGCTGTACTATAGCAAGTGTATGAGGATGCAGAATCAAACCGAACTCCGGAAACACGCCACCAAACTCGAAGTGAAAAACGAGAAGCTGGCAACTAGAAACCGGACCCTGCAACAGCAGCTAGTGTTGGTTCATCTATCATACCATCTACTGGGGTTGCGCCAGGGGGCGGTCGACATTCCCCTGCTGACCGATGTTCCCCGAGCAGTTGATGACCTTATCGCCTGGATGGAGAGTTCCGAGAGGACCTATGGCGTCTGGGCAGCAGCGTATCAAGCAGTTGTGGACTGGAGGAAGAACATTCTGAACCGAATCGTAGTTCCTCCCTCTATATCCCAGATACCTCCGACGGAAGATGTCGACCTGGCCTATGAGCGCTACGAACATACTCCCGAGCTTCTGGATCTCGAGGCTTCTGAGCGGCGCCTGGCCAGACTTCGGGCCGTCGCCGCCAGATTCCGCGCTCAGTTCCCTGCTCAGGAAAGTACGTCCACTGTTGGCCAGCCGACCGGTCCTTCTTCTAACTCTAGTTCGCAGCCGGCTCGAAACGACCGAAAGGGAAAACAGAAAGCTGCAGCAACTGGGAGCAACTCAGCCAGGTCACGAGCAAGGCCACCTCCAGTCCGAATAGGGGGCCCCAGTGCTTCTAGCAGGGTCCCCGTCCCGGCCTCCGAACTAGCAGTTGAGCCGGAGGGTGATCAAAGTGTCAATCCGGAGGACCAGGATGAGGAGCTGCAGATGTTAGAGCAAGCTGTCCGAAGAAGCAGGCGTGAGACCCGGGGAATTCCCCCAGGCGAGGCCTCTACGTCCGGTGCCCGTAGATAGGATAGAGCGTCCTGCTGTACGATGACATTTCGTTTCCTTTAAGACATGTATAATAATTTTCATTTTATGACAAATCTTTCAATTTCAAACTCATAATGAGCGCATTCATTCTTTTCATTAAAATCGGCCAGAAGGGGCATGCCCCTGTTACAAAAATTCCTGTTACCAGGGTGTTTTTCTACCTACCCTTCGGCCACCCGACCTCCAGGTTCCTATCCCGGGCGCCTGCCGCCGGGAACCTATCCTACCTAGGCATCTGGTGCCAGAGACTATTCTACCTAGGCATCAAGTGCCAGAGGCTATTCTATCTAGGCAACTGGTGCCAGAGACTATCCATAGAACCGCCTAAGGTTTGCTATGTTCCATCTTCGGGGGACTCCCTTCCCCGCCGAATCCTCTAGCACATAACTCCCGCCTGGGTGGGCTTCTGTCACCCGATACGGTCCTTCCCAGTTGGGTGCCAGCTTGCCCTCCGACTCCTGGTGACTCTTGTCGTTTCGCCTCATTATCCTGTCGCCGACCTTGAATTGCTCCTTCCTCACTCTCCTGTCATGATACTTCTTAACCTTTTCCTTTACTTTAGCCTCATGCAAGGCCGCTTTCTCCCTCCTTTCCTCCAGCAGGTCTAAATTCGTCCTGCTCTCTTCTTCATTCTTTTCCTCGGGCACCGGCTCGGCCGTTCGAAGACTGGGAACGCCGATCTCAGCCGGAATCACTGCCTCGGATCCATACGTTAGACTGTATGGGGACTCCCCAATCGCCGAGCTTTCCGTGGTCCGATGAGCCCATAGAATGCTCGGGAGCTCATGTACCCAGTTCCCCTTCGCTCCCTAGAGCCGAGCCTTAATCCCACTCACGATCGTCCGGTTCGTCACCTCAACCTGACCGTTAGCTTACGGATGATAAACTGACGTGAGCTTCTGGCTTATCCCATACTTCACGCACCAGGATTTGAAAGGGTCATTTTCAAACTGCGCTCCATTGTCGGTTATTACAGCCCTCGGCACTCCGAACCGGCAAACAATGTTCCTCCAGCAAAACTTCACACAGGTAGCCCCCCGGATGTTGGTCAACGGTTCGGCTTCCACCCACTTAGTAAAGTAATCGATAGCCACAATCAGGTACTTCAAGCTGCCAGGAGCAGTGGGAAAGGGTCCTACCAGATCCAGTCCCCATCTGCTGAAAGGCCAGGCGCCTGTTATCCCCATCATCTCTTCCCTGGGTATGTGCACTAACGGCGCGAACTTTTGGCATTGAAGGCACGAGCGAACCCTGTTCTGCGAGTCCCACAAACATGGTAGGCCAGTAATACCCCATCCGCAAGATTTTTCTGGCCACTGTTCTAGCTCCCTGATGACTACCATTCGGACCTTCATGTACTTCCCGGACCAGGTACTTGCCTTCCTGTCGTTCCACACACTTCAGCAACGGCTGGAGATAACCTCTTTTGTACAGGATGCCCTCCTGTAATGTATACTTAGGCGCCTTGACCCGGATTTTTCTGGCCACCACTCGGTCGGCCAGGACCTCCCCTGTTAGAAGGTATGCCCGGATCGGCGCCATCCAGGAGTCTTCCCGCACTGCTTCTACTACCAGGATCTCATCACTCTGCTCGTAACTCCTCCTCTCCAGTGTCTCCTTTTTGAGAGGTACTTTCTGTCCTGGCCTCAACTTCGAAGATGCCAACTTGCTCAAAGCATCGGCCTTTTCATTCTGCTCTCTTGGCACCTGCTCCAGACTGAAACTGTCGAACTGCCGGATCATGGGCTAGACCAACTCCAGGTACCTCTGCAAACCTCGCTCCTTTGCTTCATACTCCCCGTTCACCTGCTGCACTACAATCCGCGAGTCACTAAAGGCCTGGATCGTTCCTATCTTCAACTCCCGGGCAAGCTTGAGTCCTGCCACCAACGCCTCATACTCTGCCTCGTTATTTGTAGTCCTGAAGTCGAAATGCAGCGCATAGTGGTACTCCTCTCCTTCTAGGGATGTCAGCAACACCCCGACTCCGCTGCCTCCCGCATGGGCTGACCCGTCCACATGCAATGTCCATCTCGGGCTTGAGGGATCCTCGGCAGTCACGTCCGACCCAACCATCTCTGTCAAGAAATCCGTCATTGCCTGGCCCTTAATGGCTTTCCTCGGTTGATAAGTTATCTCATGCTCCCCCAACTCTATGGCCCACTTCATCAAACGCCCCGACGCCTCGGGCTTAAGCATCACCTGCTTCAAGGGGTGGTTGGTCAGGACCACAATCGGATGGGCCTGGAAATACGGGCGCAACCGTTTTGAAGCATAAACCAGCGCCAATACCAGCTGTTCCAAGCTTGTATACCGAGTCTCCGGACCTTGTAATGCCCGGCTGACAAAATACACAGGACACTGCCTCCCGTCTTCCTCTCGGACCAGCACCGCACTGACAGCCGACGCGGACGCGGATAGGTATAAAAGTAAATCCTCCCCCTCCTTCGGCTTCGAGAGGGTCAGAAGTCGGCTCAAATGTTCCTTCATATCCTCGAACGCCCTCTCACACTCCTCAGTCCATTCGAACTTCTTTGCCTTCCTCAGGATGTTGAAAAAAGGAAGTTGTCTCTCCGCACCTTTTGACAGAAAGTGACTCAAGGCTGCCAGGGAACCCATCAACTTCTGCACCTCCTTCACATTCTTCGGCGACTGCATCCGGCTTATCGCCTCCACATTCTCCGGATTGACGTCTATTCCTCGACTAGATACCATGTAGCCGAGGAACTTCCCGGCCCCGACTCCTACCACACTCTTCTCGGGATTCAGCTTCAGGTTAACTTTTCTCCAAATGCCGAACATCTCCTCCAAGTCTTCTAAGAAACCTGGGTAGCTCCTACTCTTCACCACCATGTCATCAACGTATAGTTCCATGCTTCGGCCCAACTGATCCCGAAATATCGCATCTGCCATCCGCTGGTACATTGCCCCCGCGTTCTTCAAGCCGAATGGCATCCGTCTGTAGCAATAGGTCCCAAACTCTGTGATGAAGGCTGTCTTTGGCTTGTCCTCTCCTGACATCTGGATCTGATGATACCCTCGGTATGCATCGAAGAAAGCCAGGGCCTCATACCCTGTGATGGCCTCCACTAACCGGTCGACCGGGGGAAGGGGGTAACTATCTTTTGGGCAACACTTGTTTAGGTTGGTGAAGTCGATGCACATTCTCCAGGACCCGTTCTGCTTTTTCACTAGCACCGGATTAGCTAGCCATTCTGGGTATATGATTTCCTCCACTACCCCAGTCTCCAGCAACTTCAACACCTCCTGTTTCACCACCTCGGCCATATCTCCTGCCAGGGCCCTCTTTTTTTGCCGGATTGGCTTCAACTCCGGGTACACGTTTAGCTTGTGGAGTGCTAACTCTGGGGGCACGCCGGTGAAGTCCTTCTCTTCCCATGCAAGCACATCCTCATACTTCGAAAGCAGGGATCGTAACCGTTCCTTTACATCAACTGGCATCTTTTTCCCGACCTTAATTGTGCCTCTGCCCCCGACCTGCATGTCCTCCACATCTCCCGGCCCCACTTCTCCCTGTACCGCCCCGACCGGGGCCTTCCTGGCTTCCTGAAGGGCCGTGAGCATGCAACTTCTGGCTATAGAATGACTTCCTCGAACCGTCGCCACCCCCTGACTGGTTGGGAACTTCATGGTTAAATGGTACGTCGAGCAAATGGCCCTGGCCTGAGCCATCCACGGTCGCCCGATGATGATGTTGTAGGGAGACGAGGCGTCTATGACCGCGAAATTGCATCGGACCGAGGTCTTCTTATTCCTGTCAAGGTCATCTACCACTGTCACCGTTAAAGAAACAACCCCCAAAGGATGCTCTGTTCGGCCCGTGAAACCTGACAATGGAGAAGTACTCGGGCGGAGATTGTGGCGCCCTATCCCCAGCTGGTCGAAGCAGGAGACGAACATGATCTCCACACTACTTCCGTCATCAATAAACACTCGCTTGACTGTAAATCCCTCTATCTCCGCCGTGATCACCATCGGATCCGTATGGGGCGTTAGACTGGGCACCGGATCCTCGTCCGAGAAGGTGATGGCCTCCGTTGGGTGTAATCTCTTCTCTCTGTCTTCGCCAGCCGGCACATACCGACTCCGGGCTTTAACCGCCGCATGGGACTGGGGCCCATCACCTATCTCTCCATGTATAACATTTATCATCCGGGGAGGGACCTGATTAACCGGCTCCGGACCATAACTAGAGCTGCTGCTCCCGGTTGGGCAGCCGGTGCAGGAGCCCCTCGCTGGTTATCATTCCGTGGCCTATTCCTCCAATTCCTCTTCCTTCCAGCTCCGGCCTGCTGCCTGGCTGCCGGACGCTGGTTCTCCTGACTCACACAGTCTCTCAACTGCCCCCTCTCAATCAGCTTCTCAATCTCCACACTCAAACTTCAGCAACCCTCAGTTGTGTGGCCATTAGACTTATGGAACGCACAGTACTTGGCTGCGTTTGCTGGTGTCGGGTTTCCCGGTATGGGGGCCGGGTCTTGAAACAAGTTTCGGTGAAGGGTCAGGATCTCTGACCGGGTCTTAGTCAGGGGGTAAACGTTTCAGCCCGAGGGGGGTCAACCCTCGGCTTAGCTGGAGTCTGACCCGCGTCCCTCCTGCCAGGATCCGCCGCCCGAGTCTTATCACCCTTTCCAATCCCCCTATCCTCAAAATACCCTTCTTCCTTCCTCTTCTTGCTCCCCTCCAGCAGTGAGCAGTACATCTCCACCTCAAGGTCCAACTGGTGAAAAGTGGTCGGGATATTCTCCATCAGCTTCGCCCATAACACCTCATCCCTCAATCCTGCGATAAATCCTGCGATCAGGGCCTTCACCTAAGCCTCCCTATCCACTACCTTCATGGAATCGTCCATGTACCTCCTGTGGAACTCCCTGACATTCTCCTTCGCTGCTTGCCGACTGTGAGCTACCTCGGCCAGGGGCAAATATTTCTTCCGCTTGGTTTCATATCTGTACATCAGCTCCCTCGAGAAATCATAGTAGTTCCTGAATCTCTCCGGGGACTGGGACTCAAACCATGATAAGCAACTGCCCCTCAAATACGAGCTCACCAACTTGCACATGAGCTCCTCCCGGATATCGCGTGTCCCCATGACGTTGTGGTATGTCCTAACGAACTCCTCCGGATCCGTTTCCCCATTATAGGTCGGCACACCTTCTGGGACCCTCATCCCAACCGGCCAAGGGAAAGTACTGATGTATCCTATCCAAGGAGAGGTAGGCCTTCCTCTGTTCCTGCCTATGAGCCTGTCCAGCCTCTCTTCCACCGAGTTCGGAGCCCCCGGGGGCCTATCCACCACCACCGGGTACATTCCATAGTTTCCCGCGACCGGGGTTGGTTGGGCCATGGCATATCCCGCTATTGGTACCTGATTCTGTACCCAAACCGGGCCCTGAATCCCTGGGGCCCAGCCTCCCGGGGCTCCAGCAGGTTGAGCGTAATATCCCCCTTGCGCCGGGGGGTATCCCTGATACCCCTGATACCCGGCTTGCGGAATTCCATACCCTGGGGCACCATACCCGGGATGTCCCCCGGTGTGGCCATACCCGGGCAGTGCACCAGCTTGTTGACCCGCACTGCCCGCATGCTTCTCCACATCTATGACCACCACCGGAGGACGAGTGTTCTCCTGCCCATGAACTGGAAGGGGCGGTCCCCGGCTTACAACCTCTGCAGCCAGAGAGGGCAAACCCATTCCCGCAGAGGGTCCTGGTCCTGGTACCAACGGGGTCGGATGAGGTCCCGACCCTGGATGAACCGGGGGTACTTGAGCTTCGGCCGTCGGAGGGTTCGACGGTCCCGGTCCCTGCTTTGCCGTCAACCAACGGCGATACTCCTCCTCCTGCGTAGCAGCGAACTCCATCCTGTCTCGCTCATCCTGGGTCATCTCCGGCTCCCTCCCTTCCTCTGGTTCCTCCTCCTCTCCTGAGGCTCCCGGGTCCGGGTGTTCTGGAGCCTTCCCCTTGCGCGCTCGATCCCTCATCTGGCGTAAGGTGAGATCCTCCTCAGCTGCTTCAGCCCTTCTTCCTCCAGACCGTGTGGATACGGGAGAGGATCCCCCCTACCCCTTCTCGGCAGCCGACCACGGGGCGGCATCTCAGTGCGTTTTGTGAACAGAAGATCGTGTCCCACTGGGCGTGCCAACTTGATGCTGCCCGCCTGGTCCGTCCGGGTGGTCCCTTAGTCCCTGATCCAATACCTAGCCCTGCAAGACAGAGCCCCGGGAGGTACCCGAGAGTATACCCTCCGGCGTGATGATGAAAGATGGATCTTGGGAGAGAAAAGGGGTATTCACTAGAATAATGAGAAGATACTTACTTGGAATAGTGCTGAGGAGCACTATTTATACAGTAACCCATGTTCTCCATGTGGTCCATGCTCTAGGTGTCTTCTAGTGTGCTTGTCCCTTTCCGAGTTGTACGAACCTGGATACTGCCAAGCTGTGCTTACCTACTGGTAGGCCGAGCCCATGCTACTGCCGAGTAGTTGGGTCTGGGCCTGGTATCACCATCGTGGAAAACGAAAGTTTTGGGTATTAATCGCTCTGTTCACGTGAGAGCCCTCCTCGACGAGTGTATGTTCTACACAGCACAGAACTCTGACAAGAACAAACTATACATTTTGCTTTAAACCCTAAAATTATAGGATTTATTGTTTCTACTTAATATGATTTTTGAGTTTGGATGATTTGATTTTCTTTCTGATGGTAACAGGCACGAGTCATGACGCGGATCTGATTTTAGGTGAGCCGACTCTTGAAGGGCTGGTAATTCTCTAGACGCCTCATCACAATGGTCCGCTATTATTGCTCGGCCTACATGAGTTAACATTTCAGTTTAATATTAGATGAATTTGACACGCGGGTAGTTCTCCTAGGGGGAGGGCTCCGGTTAGTCCAACCGCCATGAGCCATCATCACGTGGGCCAGCAACAAAGGCATCTAACATGTCTAACCCTTGGTTATTTAATAATTACCACATCATGTTTTATACTAATCTTAAAAACTCTATCAGTTCAGTATTTTTAATTTTTTTAGTTAAATTCAGTATTTTTTTATATTTTTCAGTTCAGTTCAATATATTTTTTATATTTTCAGTTAAGTCCGGTATTTTTTAATTTTTTCAGTTCAATTAAGTTCAGTATATTTATATTATTTCAGTTCAGTTCAGTATATTTATATTTTTTCAGTTCAGTTCAGTATATTTATATTTTTTCTGTTCAGTTCAATATTTTTATATTTTTTCAGTTCAGTCCGGTTCAGAAAAATATTGGGAAAATTCCTATAAAGGGCGTGATAAGAGTTAAAATTCTCACTAAGGGCATAAAACTTTAGATAGTCCTACTTAGGGCATTGGATTAGTTTTAAGACAATTTTACCCTTTATTTATTATTTTCAATTTACTTTTTCTATATGTTAAATTAGAAAAATTAATATTCTTTCGAGAACTGAAGCGGTATTGTTTTGAGATCATGTAGTGAAATCAGAACTCTATTTGAAGGAGGATTTTGCAAGCCTCGTACTTTACAAGCACCCATATCATATATTGATAATCTCATAGAGCATATATATATATATATATATATGAAACACAAACCAAGAAATTATTAGGTCTAGAAAATGAAATTGAATCAAGCGGTATTGGGTGGGATGCATTTCGGAAACGGACAATGTGGGGAGAGGATCACAACCAGGACAATATGATTCGACAAATGCATCTAATTAAGCATGATTTTACTGGATTTGATGATTTCTTACAAAACCTACTGCAATCTTCTATCAATACTGTTATCCTATTTTGCCGATCAGCTTCTTCTCCGGCATTTCGTCCCTGCGACGGCGCCACTGAATCTGCCGCCATTATCACCGCCGCCACCATGATAACCACTAGGGCTGCTCTGAGAATCGGCTCTCCCGAGTTCTTCCATTGAAATTATTTTCCTATTAGCATAATGAAAAAATTATGTAAATTGAAAATAATAAAAAACGGTAAAATTGTCTTAAAACTAATTCAGTGCCCTAAACAGGAATATTTAAAGTTTTATGCCTTTAGTGGGAATTTCAACTCTTATTACGCCCTTTTTAGGAATTTTCCCAAAAATATTTTTATATTTTTTCAATTCAGTTCCATTCAGATAAATATTTTATACATATTTTAGTTCATTAAATTTCCTCTATATTTTTTATTACAGCTCTACAATTTTTTCAGTTCAGTTCAGTTTATATTCAGTTTAATTTGATCCAGTTCAATTAAGTTCATTTAATTTAGTTATGAACAAATGTATGTTCAATACCTTCTATTATAATTCGGTTCAATCAATGTTTACTAGATGAATACAAGTTCATTATTTGTGAATACGACAAAATGGAGCAATATTTGTACGCTAGGGGTTCTATCATATTTTGAATATTTTTTAAATCAGTTCAATTTAATTAAAATTAAAATAAAGTCTATTTCAATCCTGTACAAGTGTATATTGATAAATTTCAGTTTAATTTAGTCATGTTGTTATTGTTTTGAATACATTAAATTTGACTACAGTTTAATTCAATTTATTTATAAGTAAATGTGATTTGATAAAATGTAGTTGCATTAAGTCATTATTTCATTACATTACACTTTATTATGTTCCAATTCTATTCAATTATGTACAATTCAGCTCATTTAATTTGTTAATAATGAATTTTTTTAACTATATTTAATTTTTTTTCAATTCAATTCAAATAAATATATTTAACTTTTTTCAGTTCAATTAAGTTCAGTATATTTATATTTTTCAGTTCAATCCAACATATTTATATTTTTTCAGTTCAGTTCAGTATATTTATATTTTTCAGTTCAGTTCAATATTTTTAGATTTTTTTCAGTTTAGTTCAGTATTTTTTTAAAAAAATCAATTCAGTTCAGTTCTGTTCAGTTCAGTGATAAATAAACTCTAGCAAACAGAGCCGAAGATGGTGACGCTGAAAACGTGTAAAGATATATTAAAATGGGTAAACCCGCGGTTTAGACCCGTGCACTTGTACCCCTATAAGTCCATTGACCCGACCCATTCTAACCCTTATTTTTAAAGTACTCACTTATACACATACCCGTTTTACCCGTATCTATATTTTACCCGTATTTATATGAATAAAAAATAAATTCCGTTTTATTTTCAGATAACGGATAAAAGTTGACAGATTTAATTAATTATTGGATTAGGAGCTTCTAAAAGGCCCAAAATTTTCAGTGTAAAATTAGAAGTTTTAACCGTGTAAATTGTTATCATAGTCATCATGTGAAAATATTACTAACAAATTTCTGCAAAAGTGGGTTTATGCATGAATATTTTAATAGCTAATTTGGATCAAATTGTGGAGAGGTTGACATGTGTACACCGGTTGGACAAACCACCGGTTATATGTACACTTTTCGTTCTCCTAAAGCTTCATCGTGGTGGTCCGACCCCTTCATTTCGTTATTGCTCCAATTGACGCACGACAGCGTATGAATTTTGAATTTTTAACCTAAAATCTGGAAGAAACTGGAGTTAACGTTACGGTTAAACAAGGTATGAATTTCCTATTGTCTTCATAGTTGCTTGAACTGAAACATATGATAATCCATGCAATAAAAATGTGCATATAAAGCAGATTGTGGGATACACTCTTAGGGTGTGTGTGGATTCAGTGGCGTAGCCAGGATTTGAGAAGAGGGGTGGTGATTTACGTCAAAAAAAAAAAATCGCACACTTACAACAATTCTTGTAAAAATAAGCTATAAATAAATGAACAAAAATCATGTAATCAAAATAAATGTCATTAAATCCAAATACATACCGGTAATATTACAATAGACATCGAATTGTACCATTAAAATACTACAAAACACTAGAATTAGGGCCTGTTTGCCAGAGTTTTTCTGTAAAGCAGTTCAGTTCAGTAAAGTTTTTTTTTATTTTTTTTCAGTTCAGTTCAAAATTTTTAAATATTTTTCAGTTCAGTTCAATATTTTTTTAATTTCAGTTCAGTATTGTTAAATATTTTCAGTTCAGTTCAGTATTTTTTTATTTTTTTCAGTTCAGTTTAGTATTTTTAAATATTTTTCAGTTCAGTTCAGTATTTTTTTTATTTTTTTCAGTTCAGTAAAATATTTTTTTTATTTTTTCAGTTCAGTTCAGTATTTTTTATTTTTTTAGTTCAATTCAGTTCAGTAAAATATTTTTTTATTTTTTCAGTTCAGATAAATATTTTTATATTTCTTTTCATTTCAGTAAATATCATATATTTTTTTTTATTTTAACTCTCAACTTTACTTAAAAAAAAGAGAATTCATTATGCCAATCTGGAAGTAGTATATTATTTTTATGTGGGTGGTCCCCGCAAATCAAAACACGCCCAAGGAATAGAGCCAAGGAGCATGTTGACCCGTTTGTCCACCTCATAACCCGAAAATATATTCACCCGACCCATGCAATATGTTTTAAATATTATAACATAGTCCCAGTCAAATTGGATTGAAATTAATTTAATTGAAATTAATTTAATTTAATTGAGATTTTTTTGGTTTAACTGATATTAATTTAAATGAACTGAGATTTTTCTGATTGAACTGAGATTAATTTAACAGAACTGAGATTAATTTAACTGATAAGAGAATATTAGGCCCCGTTTGGGAGGAGAGTTTTTTTTTTTTTTTCTAAAAATAGATGTTGACTGGTCAAACAGCTACTTTACTTGTTTGGTGAGAAGCGTTTTCGATTGAGCTTTTTGGATGAAAACTCTTATTTTCAAAACGTTCGAAAAGAAAGATTTTTGGATGAAAACTCTTGTCATTAATTGGATAAATATTACAAATTTTCCTTTTTATCCTTTCTTTTATCTTAAGTAATATTCTTTTATCATTCTTTTTGCAAGTAACTTTATTTTTAAAACTTTCGTTTGAAGGTATCACGTAATAGCTAACATTTTTGTTTGTACATAATTAATTATTTTGATTTGTACTAATTTTTATTTTTAAATAATTATTTTAAAACTTTAGAGTACAACAATTTAACAAATAAACATAAAACTCTTATATATGTTAGTGAATATCATTCCAAAGAAATACAAATAAATATAGATATAAGTAATAGAAATATTTTTCTATGTTTCAAAATAAATGTCACATAAAAATAAAGTTTATAATTTAAATTATGTTGATGTCCATTTCTATCATTTAACATAACAAACAGTTAACATCTATTTATCATTTCCCAAACAACAATCTAAAAACCGCTAGTCAAAACAGCTAATACAATCCGCTAACAGTTAACAGCTAATACAATCCGCTAAAAGCTAACAACTAGTTCCCAAACGGGGACTATGTGTGAAATAAGGGCCTGTTTGCCCGAACTTATTTCATGTTGAACTGAATTTTACTAAAGTGAAAATTAATGTATTAATAATAGAATCTATATATCTAACTTTACTTGAATTTGTTCAAAATATATTTTCGCTAAATTGAACTTAACTGAATTGAATTGAACTGAACTACTGATAAGGTCCACAAAATAGGGCCTAAGGGGCGGTTTGCTTGAGCTTATTTCTTACTGAGCTGAGCTCAGCTGAACTGAACTGAAGTGAAAATTAATGAATTGAAAAATATAATTAGTATGTCTAAATTCACCTGAATGTTATTAAATTATATTTTTACAAAATTGAACTGAATTGAATTAGACTGAATTGAACTGGACTGAATTGAACTGAAGTGAAAATTAATGTATTAAAAATAGAATCAGTATGTCTAAATTTACTTGAATTTTTATCAAATTATATTTTGATTGAACTGAACTGAACTGAATTAAACTGAACAGAATTCAACTGGACTTGATTGAACTGAAGTAAAGATTAATGTATTGAAAAATAAAATTAGTATATCTAAATTTACTTGAATTTTATCAAATTATATTTTGATTGAATTGAACTGAAATGAATTGAATTAAACTGAGATGAGTTGAATTGAACTGAACTGGACTGAATTGTTCTAATAAACTCCGGGAAACATGCCTAAATTGTTAAGTTTTATATCCAATTGAAATAAAGTTGAAGTAATTATTTTATTGAATCAAATTAATTTCAGTTTAATCCAGTTGAACTAAAATTAATTTAACTGAACTGAGATTAATTTAATTAAACTGAGATTTGTTTAGTTTAACTGAGATTAATTTAACTGAACTGAGTTTAAATTAATTTAACTGAAATTAATTTAACTGAGATTATTTTTCGATAATCTGAACTTGACAGGGCCATAGTCCCTCCGTCCCTTTCTTTTTAATTTTGTAGTGTAAAGTTAATCCTTGGTCTCATCACAAGGTTCTGGTGGGGCGGTTTAGTTCAGGACTTTGTATATTGATAATAAGCGGGATGTCAGAGTACTTGTAACACTAAATTCCAAAAAATGGACCTAACATTGGTTGAAATATCAATTTTATGACTCAACATTCAAAAGTGTCAATATTTGGTACCCAACATTCTAAAAATGTCAATTTTAGGACCCAACATTCAAAATGGTCAATATTTGGTACCCAACATTCTGAAAATGTACAATTTTTGGACTTTCGTTAAATTCACCTGTTAAATCTATTTCAAGGGCATTTTGGTAATTTTTATAATAAATAAAATATTAAAATTTATAAATCCACCAAAATCACCCATCTCATCTTCCTCAAAAATCCCAATTGACATTTTCGGTTAACTCTCTTTGTAACTCCACCGCTAGCCATGTGCCCGCATTACCTCGTCACTACCGGAGCCTAGTAACAGTACCATTTTTACCCACATATTTATCCTATCCATCAAGACGAAAATGAAACGTTTGCCTTAAATTCAAATCTATGAATTCAGGTCTCGTCTGACTATAAGATGCGCCAATGGTGGAGTACATTTTGGACATTGATATACTCCTGGATTCTGTAGATGAAAATTACCAAAATGCTCTTGAAATTAATAGCTCTAACAGTGAATTTTATGAAAGTCCAAAAATTGTACATTTTCATAATGTTGGGTACCAAATATTGACCATTTTGAATGATGGGTCCTAAAATTTACATTTTCAAAATGTTGAGTACCTAATATTGACACTTTTGAATGTTGGGTCCTAAAATTGATATTTCTACCAATGTTAGGGTCATTTTTTTGGAATTTAGTCTACTTGTAACATATAATGTAGTAAAATTAAAGAGATAGTAAATGAATGTAACTTATTTATATATATATATATATATATATATATATATATATATAAATTAGAATGCTGATCACACCATTTTGGGATATAATTACAAACTCTAAGGATTACTACTATATTATTTTATTTTATTTTGTTATTTCATGCAAACGTATAGCATGATGGAATTTGGAAAGATGCCGACCTTTTGTTTTGAGGAAATTAAATAATTGGTTTTAGTTTTCCGTGTATATATAATTTCTTAATTTATGTTTGGAATTTGATTTTTGTAAAGTTTTAGAATATTATATATAATGATAGAAAATTGAATATCAAATTTAAGGAGCATTTATATAAATTTAATATAATTAAATGGATCAAAATTAAATAATTAATCAAATAGATTGAAATCAATTGAAAATCAGTAAATAATTACGAAAACGGGTCTAATTGAAAATATTTGATAAATGTAGAATAAAAAAAAGTAAAATTACATCTATACTATACTTTAAAAGAGAATGAATTAGAATTTTTTAAAAGTTTTGAATTTTTTTTGAAGTAACCAGTTAATTACGCATCAGCATGCTATTTTCCTCTTTAAAATTTTTTTCTTTTAGTTAGATTAATTAATTAATTAAAGCAAACAAAAATGTTAATTTCTAAACCCTTCTCTTTCTCCTTTTTAAATACTTCATCAATCTCTCTATCAGTTACGAAAACGGAACAAACGTGCGTTACATTTTCCTGCAATTAATTAATTAAGGCAAACAAAAATTTTAACTGCTAAACCCTTTCTTTCTCCCTTTTTTAATATTCATTAATCCCTTTATCAGTTTTAAAAATGGAACCACACGTACATAACTTTTTCTTGCACTTAATCAAATCTAAATATACTAGTATAATGCTCGTGCCGATGCACGAATATTTATTTTAAAATATCATATGCATATATTAATTAATAATAATAATTTAATTCATGAAAAATTACATACGAATGTGCATGACATTTTAATTTATCAGTAATGATATATCTCCAATATACCAAATATATTACCTACCATGTCATTATATTAAATTGATTGAATTCTTCCGATATAGGTCTAAATGTCAAAATATTCACAATGTGAGAATGTAAATACAAACAAAATTGATAATTAATACATTTTACTGGATGAAAGATAATTATAACTATTTATGGTGATGAATATGATTAATTATGTGATTTGTCGTAATAAATATAATAAAGAGACAATTATGGTGATAATGAAAGAAAAATCAGCTAACCTTTTTTAATTGAAAAATAAATTGAGGTAAGCTTAATCAACTTGAATTGAAATGACTTGTTAAAATATCTGTAATAATTGATGCTTAGTAACAGAATGTTGATTAACTTGGCAGCAAAGCTGTGTCGTAGAACATAAATTGGAAACTTATGAAAACTGAGAAGCAAAAAGACAAAAGAATTACAGAAAAATGTAACATACCTTTTAAACTGTTAACTAATTTTAAACATAACAAAATTTCGTTCGTAGCTTTAAAAAACCACAACTACTGTAAACAGAAAAACCAAGAGCTAATATGGAACAAATCATTACAATAAAAAAGAGAAGAAGGAACAACTAAACATGCAAAGTAAATGATAAAAACTCGTAAAAGAAATATTAAGGAGATTCCGTCCTCATTTTAAAGATATTTTCTTATCAATAATATTGATACACCTTCGTCTTCATGCAGAAACATCTGGATCACATTTTGAAGAAAAATATCTTTTCAGTATTTTGAGATATTTTATAAATCATTCACATACTAAACAACAAACACACTAATTTAAGCAAGACATACATACCTGAGGGATGTTTTAGCGGAATTTAGAGAACATAATTTATAGAGAGAGGGCTAATGAAAAAGGTGTAGAGAATTTGGAAAGGTTTGCTGTGAAAACATATGAGTCCATAAATGTAGCAGCTTTATTAAGGAGTAATTGGAGTATATGGAATTTAATATATAGATGTTTAACTTTATTCAAGATAAATTTTGGGAAAGAGGAGCAGAAAACGATTTAGAGCAGATTTATTAAGGAGTAATTGGAGTAATTAGAGCATATTTGTTATGGAGCAGTTTATTAAAACAATAATGTATCAGTTTTTCACGTTATCAGTGGAGAAATTTTAAGAAGTGGAATAAAAAGTAAAAAAAAAATCAAAAAGAGTTGACACGTGTCAAATTGTAGTTGATTGTAAAAAATACTCAAAATGCTTAGAAAATGACACGTCAGCTTTTATCATCTTACATTAAAGAGTACTATAGATTCAACACGCTCTCCTCAATCCCAAAATGCTCTCTCTTTCCCCACCCATTTACTGTTCCTAAATTTCAGAACCATAGATTTCCCGACCAAATATTTTCGTTCCTCCACCCCAACGGATCTATAACGGTCACATAACGGCTATCCCCATGGCTACGCCACCGCTGGGTACGTCGCCGAAAAATCTTTTCTATCAGCATTAACCAATCGACCACCTCCTCTATCTACATCACTACCTTCCAACCCAGAAATCACCCCCATAAACCACTTTCGAGGAGAAATTGCCTGCATTGTCACTCGTACCCAAGCCGAATCTATGGCATCCCATTACTCGAATGCGCTCATAGGCAAGTTTGCCTGTGGGAAACCTTCTATGGAACGTCTCCACCAAGATTTTCAGTCGGTAGGCTTCAGCGGCAAATTCCAAATAGGATTCGTCGATTTCAGACATATCCTAATTAGGTTTGACGATGCAGAAGACTATCGGAGATGTTGGATCAAGGGTCTGTGGAGTCTCTGTGGATCCCAAATGAAAGTCCTCAAGTGGACCATTGATTTCTGCCCGGAAGAAGAGTCCTCTATAGTCCCTGTATGGGTTACAATCCCAAAGGTACCGTTTTTTTACCACAACTCTACTATGATTCAATTTATTGGTAATCAAATTGGTACCTTCATAAAGATGGATGCAGCCACATCTTCCTTTACTCGTCCCTCAGCGATCAAACTTTGTGTTGAATCGACCTTAGAAAGAAACTCCAATCCTCTATAAGGTTAGGTATAGATGAGGGAAACATTAAGAGATATCCCATTGAGTATGAAGACCTTCCTAGGTACTGCAATAAATGTTGTATGCTCGGACATGAAGACTCAAACTGTCTAGTTTTACACCCTGAGCTTAGACAACAGATAAGGCCTACCCCCAATCGGAAACAGAAAAAGGCTCCTATCACTGCATCTGAAACAAAGGAAAAGACTCAGCTTGATTCTGGCGTTGTTGACCTTACTAAAGTTGATCAGCCTGCCACCTCTCCTATAGCCATTGTCTCAGAAATCAGATTAGAGGACATTCTTACTGAGAAGGTTTCTACTTATGCTGTGGTTGATCCTCCACAAGTAGCTGAGGCAGGTCCCTCTGGTCTTTCTCCACACACAAAAGACCTTGAAGCACTCACCAAAATCCCTTCAGCAAAAACCAAAGCCCCCAAGAAAAAAAGAGTCTCCCACCTCTTTCTGATTTCAGTCACTACCCCAGTCCAACTTCAAGAGTCCACTCCCCCTCTCAACCAGATACAAGTTCCACAGCTTACACTTCCCTCCATTACAGACACCCCATTTCAGCCTTTAATCAACTCCTCTATATCCCCTAACTCCAACTAATCACCCGCTACTCTTAACACAGACCAACATTTACTACAACAAGCTCTCAATCTGAACCCTCTTAAGACTGCATATGCTCAAGATGATATGCAAGTTGTTACAAGTAAGGTCTCCACTTTTGTCAATTCTAACATTTCTCCTAATAAATTGTCTGCTTCTCTTAGTTCATCAAACAACAGATTCCTCCCTCTAGTGGAAGCTGAAATGGAGAATGATTCAGGCACACCAATTGCCTCTGGATCCTCAAAGGATGACAATTTGATTGATCCCCCTCAGGTAAACCCTAATACTGTTACTAATTTGAGTCTATAAGGACTTCCTGATGATCCAGTAGCCCCAGTGACTACTGAAAAATCACAGATACCCACTTTCTTTACTCAAATAAACAAAAAATTCACTCCTATAAAGTCTGTCAAACCTCCATCACCAAACCTAGTTCTTACTAGGTCAAAAAGCAATAAAAATCAGTTTTAATGTCTGACACCATTAAAATTAGATTTTTAGTATGGAATGTGAGGGGTATGAGAACTTCCATGTCCAGACTTACTGACTTGATCAGAGAACACAGAATTGAGCTTTTGTGCCTCATTGAACCTTGGCACAAAAATCATAAATGTGATAAATTTAGGAGAGAACTTCATTACAGTAATTTCCTTACTGCACAGAGTGGAAAAATTTGGCTCATGTGGAATGAGTCAATAAAAATCACTCTAAATCATGATCACTTACAGTTCTTGTCAGTTGATATCTTTAGCTATAGACTTAACTCCAGTATGAAGGGAATTTTAATTTTATCTATGGCTTAAGGACTGTCCCTGGCAGGGCTTTTCTTTGGGATGCACTGTCTCATAGAAATTTCCAAACCTCCTTTTTAATAATTGATTTTAATACAATTAAATCGTCTAATGAATATAGAGGTCCCTCACAGCCTAGCTCTAGGAGTATGGCAGAATTTAACCAATTTCTTTCTGCAAATGCTCTTCTAGAATTAAACACAGTTGGTAAAACTTTTACTTGGTCCAATAATTGGCTATGGAATCCCACCACTGAAAAATTGGATAGAGGTATGTGCTCTCAGGAGTGGATGCAAAAGTTTCCATCTTCTTCTATCCACATACTAAATAGAGATACCTCAGATCACTCTCCAATGTTGTTTAATATAGGTAGTAACATTATTTCTTCCCCCAGTTCTTTTAGGTTCTTAAATGTCTGGTTTAATAGAGAGGATTTTATGTCAGTTATTGAAACTGACTGGAATCAACCTATTGACCATTCAGGCATGCTTGGTTTTCACCTAAAACTACACAGACTTAAACTCAGAATCAAAATTTGGAATAAACAAAATTTTGGTTCAATTGAGAATAATGTCAAACAAGCTGCTGAAAATTTGAGATTGCAAGAAATAATTTATGATAATGATAATTCAATTGATGAACTTGTCAAAATCAAAAAATTAAAAGCTTTGCATCTCAGAGCCCTCAAAGAGCAACAAAAATTATGGAAACAAAAGTCCAGAATCAAATGGCTCAAAGATGGTGATGAAAATACAAAAATTTTCCACCATACAGTGAGGGAAAAACACAGTTCACTTAGCATCACAAAAATTAAAAATGATAATGGGGTTTGGCTGGACGATATGAATGATATACAGTCTGAAGCTGTCAGATACTATTCAGATTTGTTATCAGAACCTCCATGCAACATTCAGGGAGATTTCTATCAACACTTTACTAGCCAAATCCCCAAACTAATTGATGATGCTGATAATGAACAACTAGTCAAACCAGTTGACTTGGTAGAGTTAAAAGCTACTGTTTTTGGCATGAATAAAAACAGTAGCCCTGGGCCTGATGGCTTCTCTTCCAAATTCTTTACAAAAGCTTGGGAAATTATCAAACATGACTTATTAAGTGCAGTGAATCACTTTCTGAGTGGTGTCAATATCCCTGTGGGCATAACTGCTACATGGATTACATTAATTCCCAAAAAAGAGGTTGTATCAACCTTTGATGATTTTAGACCAATAAATCTATCTAACTTCATCAATAAAAATTTTTCCAAACTTATTATGGAGAGAATGAAACCTTTGATGCCCAAAATAATTTCTCCCCACCAGTCAGCATTTCTGCAAAATAAAGACATCTCTGATGGTGTTATTTATGTTAAAGAAATGATTAGATATTTGGATAGGAAATCTAGGAACCCTAATTGCATCCTCAAATTAAATCTCAAAAAAGCTTTTGATAGAGTCAATTGGGGATTTTTGAACAAAATCTTACTCAAATTTGGTTTTAATGGGAAAACAGTTATGTGCATGATGAAAAATCTTAGCAATGCATACTTCTCTGTCCTTATTAATGGAAAACCTCATGGATTTTTTAGAGCTACTAGGGGCATTAAGCAGGGTGATCCCTTATTCCCTTTTCTCTTTAATATTTTCTCTGAGTCATTTACTAGAAGTCTTGCTTATGTTTTTGCCATTGGTAAATTAGAGTATTTTAATATCCCCGCTGGTCCTAATCCAGTCTCACACCTTAGTTATGCTGAAGACATCATTGTTTTTTTGAAAGCATCTAAGGACAGTCTTGTTAGAATTAAATCCTTTTTAGTAATTTTTGAACAAACAACAGGTCAAAAAATTAGTTTTGAAAAAAGTGAATTTTTCCTAGGTAAACATGCATCTCTGGCTAAATTGCATCAGGTTAAATCCATACTAGGGATGAAACATGGTTCTTTTCCTTTTACCTACATGGGTGTTCCAATATTCGCTGGTAGAACACTAACATCTTACTTCCAGCCTTTGTTGCAGAGAATCCAAAACAGGCTAGCCAACTGGAAGAACGGATGGTTATCAACAAGAGGAAAAATTACATTGATTAAATCTTGTATTTTTTCTATACCTCAACACATCCGGTGTGTGATGGCTCCTCCAGTCACTGTGATCAGAAAAATCCAGAAACTATTGGCACAATTTTTTTGGGGTGAGACAGACCTGAAACCAAAGAAAGTGTGGAGTAAATGGGAGCATCTGTGCTACCCTATTGATCAAAATGGCCTTGACCTAAGATCCATTCACACCATAGTTAAGGCCTGTGCCTTAAAACTTTGGTGGAAATTTCAGCAAGGCACAACATTATGGTCTCAGTTTCTTTGGTCACTGCCAAAATCCTACAGAAACTCACCTAACTGGAAAAGAATAATGTCAGTGGATGCCAAAGCTGAGGGTTTGGTTAGGGTCATTCATGGGGAAGGAAACTGTAGTTTTTGGCATTCTAATTGGACAGGACTTGGTCCTATCAGTCTAGTTATTGCACCAGAAACCACATCCATTCCCCTCTCATGTTCAGTCTCCAATTTTATCCAGAACAGACAAGTCTTCTTTCCCTCCCTCACTGATATTACTGACCCTAATCTTTTACTCATCCTGCAGGAAAGTGTGTGTTATGAAGGGATGGAAAACAAGCTCATTTGGATGCCAGATCCTAAAGGTAATTTTACCTTTAAATCTGCTTACCATGTGCTGAAAAATTCTAGAAATGTTTCTGACTCTCTTCACAAAGTATGGAATCCAAGAATTCAGAAAAAAGTGAGTGTATTTATGTGGAAACTCATTAATGCATTCCTTCCATTCCCAGATATTCTTATGAAAATGGGTTTCAATATGCCATCTAAATGTCCATTTTGCTGTGATAATGACTATATTGATCACTTCTTTAATGATTGCTCTGTTGCTAAAATTTTATGGTCTGATTTCCATGGTTTGATGGGAATCAGAGACCAGCATTTCTCAACTTTATGGAACAGACTCTCCTACTATTGGTCATATCAGGGACATATTAAATTGCACTCTACTTTGTTTCACATCATCCCTAGTTTTATTTGCTGGTTTCTATGGAAAGCTAGGAATGCCAGACTTTTTGAAGATATTGATCCCAGTCCTGACACACTGAAACTTTCAATTAGAAATCATATTTTTCAAACCTTCTGTGCAAGGCCATTCTACATTACATCTGCTTTTGATAAAGAACTTTCTGGACTTGGTATCTTATCTTTGCATGCTAGGCCTCCTACTCCTATTATACTGCCAGTCAGATGGTCACCCCCACTTCATGGTTTCAAAGTGAATGTTGATGCCTCATGGCATCAACACAAAAAAGTTGGGATTGGTATTATAATCAGAAATTCTGCTAGTTCTGTTGTCACACTGTTTACAGACTATATTGATGCCTCCTCCCCACTGGAAGCAGAAATCCATGTTATTGCTACAAGTATAAAGTTGGCAGAAGCTATGACCTCTCACTATATGATTGAGCTGACTGCTCTCAGGCTGTAATGGCTATACGAGATTCAAACAACTGCCCCTGGCTTGTGTTTAATCTTGTATACCCTTTAATGTCAAAGGCTGGTCTTGTCTCTCATATTCTCAGAGAGGCTAATGCTTCTGCTGATACTATGGCAAAACTGGCTTTCTCAGAACAACTAACTGGCTCACTCTCTTTCCAGTCACTCCCACAGAGGATCAAAGGCCTCTTGAATCTTGATACTTTGGGAACTCCTACTCTCAGATTCTGTAGGAACAGGTGCTACTAATAGTTTGCTCCCTGTGCAGATCTGGCATGTCTTCTGAACCTCTCTGCTCAGGCCTCAAAAGGCAACATATACTTTCAGATGGATACAATCTGCTCAGGCCTCAGAAGGCAACTAATGTAATAGATTATTAGTGATATGCTTCTTTTTAGTGTCATTTCCATCTCTGGTGCCAATTTGTGTTTTGCTCAGTCAATTCACTAGCAGGCTCTGGAGTAATGAGAACTGTATACTAAAAAGTCTAGCTTGGATCTCCATTTTGTGGGATCCCATTTTCGGAGCAGTCTCTACTGCTTAGGAGATTTTCTCCTTTTTGTAAGTCACCCTTTGGGTGCAAACTTATTGCCATTTCTGGCTTTTATTAGGGTCAGGGAGGCCCAATATAGCTCCCACCACCCAAGGGTGGTAAATTTGATCCAAAAAAAATACTATAGATTCGAATTTTCAAAAAAAAAAAGTACTATAAATTCAAAAAATTGTAAAAAGACACATCATCAAATTTTCTTTTGTTTTGAAAAGTACTACTAGTATAATACCTGCGCCGATGCACGGGTAGATTTTGTTTTAAATATGACGTATAGTTTTGCACTATAGTATTAGCTTGTTTGCACTATAGTATTAGTATAGTGAGACTATTTCTTACTTTCAAAATTTTGAACTTGTTTGCACATTTTTATTTGTTTGTAAATGAGACATATATGTGGTGGAAAAGGCAAACCTTAATAACTTGTTCAAGAAGAAATATGGATTCAAAGTTGGTGGATGCTTAAAGAGAATGATTATGATGGTCCTATTTGCTTTTGAGTGAAAGTATATATAACAGTTTCCAAGACGATTCATAATTTCATATATTAATTGCAGGATATAAATGAAAAATGTTGCATGAATTATCATTATAAAAATAATAAAGAATCTTAAATATGTGACTCTTAAGTAGCGAATTGTAACCTAAACATGGTTAAAAGTAGATGATATTCATGAGTGAATAATCTTTAAGTAATCTTAAAGTCTTTGAAGAATTTTTTTATGAAATAGGAAAACTGTTCAAAACTAAAATAAATAAATAAATGCGTTATAAAAAAATAAAACAGAAAGAAGAGATAGTGCAGAACAAATTAAAATGACCAAAGAAATAAACGATTCATTAATTCATAATTTTTATTTCTTTGGTTGCATGAATTAATTGTGGACTAATACAACATTAAATATTCATTGATACCGACCTTATGTAAAATGAACCAAAGAAAACGTTTTGTTTTAATTTACTCATCAATTCATTTACATTGATATGGCCATGATGCATAGGAAGCCACATAAAACGTTTTATATTAATGCACTAATCAATTAATTTACAACTGAATTCCAAACGTTTCTTTGAGTGGACATGAAATGACAATTAATGGCATTAGTTTTGAGTGAATTTAATGGGTTTTTTCTGAGTATTAGTATCAACCGAGAATCATTAGCTTCAATTGGTTAAATACTAATAAAATATAGTTTTATTTTTTTATTTGACTGTTATGAAACTTGTATAATTTAAATAAATGCATCAATAATTTATCATTTAATCATTATATCATGCATATATTATCTGCGAATGAAAATATTTACAATTTTTATGGCACAATTTGTGAGATTGGATCAACACATAATAAAGAATTTGTGATAATGATAAGTCAAGTTTTTATTTAAGGGAACATCACAATTCAAGTTTTAAAATTAAGTTTTACCGTTACAAAATAAAAATTATTTGTGACGACCATTAAGTGGAGTTTTTATTTTAGGAACTGTTACGATGGAGGTTTTTAAATGAAGTTTGGATTATTTTTTCTGAAATAATTGCAGGCTATAAAGAAGAAATAGTGCATGAATTATTTGAACAAAAATAATAAAGAATCGGAGAGGATGATTTAGTAATGTTTTTACTTCAAGTATCGTTACGAAGCAGGTTTTAACGTTACAAAAATAATGAATTAAGTACAGCAATTATTTCCTTGGACGTTACGTGCAAGGTAAGTTTTAACAATTTTTAATGAAATAATTGCAGGATATAAAAAAGGAAGGGCGACTAAATGCACAAATCAAAACCAATAATCAACAGCACCATAACCATGCTTTTAAATTGGGAAAATCTAAACTTGTAAATGAAGATAATTCAACTACAAAATGAAGTGAAACATACCAAATTACACAAATTGGTATAGATTTGGTGAACATAACTCACTTTGTAATCAATAACACATCAAGCATCAGTTTCAATGGCTCGCAACATCTAGTCTAAGAGCTAGATAAACTAAACAAAACCACGACTAAGGTATCATACCAGTTCAACAACTTTCTTGGAATCCCCAAAGTCACCAAGTTTGATGCATCCCTTATTGTCTACTAATATATTTGCTCCCTGAAAAGAGGCAAACATTTCAATGAAATGTTCGAGAAAATCCCACACTTTCTGTTCAAATAGAAAATGGAGATTACATAATCACCTTCATGTCCATGTGCATAATATTATTCTTGTGCAAGTACTACAAACCTAATAACAGCTGCTTTGTGTACAGTTTAGAATAAAGTGCTTATATAACCCTCAGTTTTAAGTTATGTGCAAATATAACCTCCAGTTCTTAAAATGTGCAATTATAACCCTGATTATAATTTTATTGAAATATTATAGTCAAAAAATCCATTAAAATATAAAAAGACAATACAACCCTTATGGATTTAAAGGGGTAAATGACTTTTTTTGGTTAATCGGATTTAACAAATATGTGATAATTATTCGCTCTTCTCTCTGCAACTTGGCTGAATCTTTTCTTGGCTCCGACATGCAAAGATCTAGTTTTTCTGCATTTCCCCTGGTTCCCATTTCTTTTTATCAAATAACAACCTAATATTGAGGGCAGTTTTGTCATTTCAAGTGATTAAATAGACATAAATTACAGTAAACACAAGTCAACCATTTCAAGGTTATAACTTTTTGAAGTCAAAACCAATTCAGGGTTATAATAGCACATCCTAAGAACTGAGGGTTATATTTGCACTTAATCAAGAACTCTGGGTTATCTATGCATTTTACCCTACATTTTAATAACCTGAAATGAATATGCAAGCAACGGAGAATGAATGAGTGAATGAATATGCAAGCAACGGAAAATTGAACTCCAGAACTGCGAAGCCAATGAATGAAGTCTATACACTGGACAACAACCACTTACGGATTCAGGGAAAGACAAAAAATTTCCCAAGAGAGATGAGATTGAGCCACCAGGAACAAACTCCAAAAACATATTCAACACATTTTGTTGTCTACTAAAAAACATATTCAAACATATTCAAAGACTCTAAAAACATATTCAAAAACATATTCCCGATGTACCTCTCCAAATGAAGCAAAAAACTCATAGTTAAAAAGAAAATTCAAAGTAGCATAAGAAAACTACAAAGGCAAACAGAATACACATTCTAATTACCACAATATTTGGATGGGAAAGATTCTTAAGTAGGTTCACCTCTTCTTCAAGCTCTCGAATATGCACCTATTGATTGAGACTGGTTATAAATCGCATAAACCAACACCAGTTTAGTATTAAAAATCACATCTTTATAGATGCAAAATTCAAAAATCAAACACAAATCTGACCTCTTTTACAGCAATCAATCACGGGCTAGCATGGAACTGCTTCAAAAAAAATCCAAGAAAAGCACATATTTAGCTATGTTTTCCCCAAGAGATAGAAAATGTTGAAAGAGTTAAGAATAACATACATTCCCATGATTTTAGTAGAAACGGTATCTCCAATTGGCAAGAAAGTTCCGAAAAGTTTTTTATCTCCATTGATCTCAAGCGGAACCATTGCCATATTGAAAGGACCTTTGCCATTCTTCATTACTTGCAATGCTGAAAAACTCCAGTCTGTCTGGTAAACCGCGTGATCCCTCCATACCTGAACGGATCATTCACACTGATCGTTTTCCTCAACACCTCCTTCCTGTTGATGTCTCTTAGCGAAAGGTCAGAATGAAACTTAGATACCTATAAGCATGTCCAAAGAGATACACATACAAGACAAATATGAATCAGAACAAACTCAACACAACGGTTTTTGTAGTTTTTAAGGATGCTCACCTCTCCACTGTCATAATCAACAAATCCACCCTCTTCCCCGACCTCAGCTTTGCCTTTCTCCTCCTCTGCCACCTTGCTGGATTCGGCCGGATTTTGATCAAAATCGTCCTGCTCGGATCGCCCTCCGCCGATGGAGCTCCGATCACCGGCTTCTTATCGGCGGCGCCATCAGGGATCGGAGAATCCTCTCCGGAGGGAGCTGGAGAAGAGTGGCGGAGCGGAGTCGGAGAGAGATGGGGGAGGCGGAATTTGGGGGGAGCGAACTCTGTGAATTGCATAAAACCACCACCAGTTTAGTATCAAAAATCACATCTTTATAGATGCTAAATGTAAAAATCAAACACAAATATGACCTCTTTTACAGCAAACTCCGCAGCCAATCAAGGCCCTGTCAAGTTCAGCTTAAATTCTGCACATTTCAGTTAAGTTAAGCAGACTTCAGCAGACTTCAGCGGACTTCAGCAGATTTCAGCGGATTTCAGCAGACTTCAGCGGATTTCAGCGGATTTCAGCGGACTTCAGCAGATTTCAGCTAAATTAAAAAAATTCCCTATTTTCACTAAATTGTTTTAAATTAAAATTTCCTACAATTCAAAAATGTCAATGAAATACTTTTGTTTTGTTTTATCAAATGAACTTAATTGTGAACAAATGTTTCTTCAATACATTTTGTTTTAATTTATCAAATAAAGTTATTTTTAATAGTTCTAATTTATACTCGAAATTAACAAATTCAACAATAAGGGTCTGTTTAGTACAGCTTATCTGAATATTTTCAGTTCAGTTCATTATTTTTCAGTTCAGTTCATTTTAGTTCTGTTCAATTCAGTTCAGTAGTTTCAGTTCCGTTCTGTACATTATACTCTAATTAAAATTAAAGCAAAATATATGTTAATGATTCAGTCCAGTTCAATCCAATTCAGAGAAATTGTAATTTATTTCAATTCAGTTCCCCGAAAATATAATTTGACGATTTTAAGTTTATATTGAAAATTCAATTCATTTTTGTTAAACGAAGTTCAATTCAGTTCATTTCAATTAAACGTAGTTCAATTCAGTTCTATTTTCTGTTCTTGAATTTCTGTTTCTCTACCATTAGATAGAGATTTCCATTTTATTTGGTGCAATATTTATTCGATTCAGTTCAGTTCAGTTCAGTTCAGGCATATTAAACAGGTCCTAATTACGAATATGTCCAGTAACAAATAAAATAATTATTGCGAAATATTAATTTTTTGATCAAATAATTACTGTGAAACAAAGTATTTCATTTTATGATTTGTATAATATGTGTAATTTTTGAAAAACCATTGTACAAATAAAATAATTACTTATAAATTTTTTATTATTTGATCAAATTTGAAGTTGAATTTTGAACTCAAATTAATAATAATAATAATAATATATTATTATTATAACATTTTGTATTTAATTTCAGCAGATTTCAGCGAATTTCGCGGACTTTAGTAGACTTCAGCGAACTTCAGCGGACTTCAGCAGACTTCAGCAGAGTTCAGCAGACTTCAGCGAATTTCAGCAGACTTCGGCGAAATTCAGCGAACTTCAGTTAAGTGAATTTCAGTTCAGCTGAACTTGACAGGGCCCAACTCCCCTTTCGCCACCGAATCGGCGGCTTATCAGCTTGTCGGCGGCCATCGCATACATCTTAATCCGCTGCCATACCCGGACTCATTCGCCTGACCTGGATGCTACTGCCGGTGAGAATCGCTCTGGATAAGACGCGGCGGAGGATGTTCTTCTAGGATGATTTAATTGAAATCAATGAATAAGTTCTGAAACGGAAGGAATCAATCATGGAGAGGATGAAGAAAATGGCATAAATTCTCATAAATGCTGATTGGTAACGTGAGAGGAAGAGGGTAAGAGTGGAAGAAACGGTAATTCAGAAAAGAAGAAAACAAAAAACAATTGTGGTGAGTTGGCTAACGTGTCAATTTGTGGTAATTTTAAAAATAATTCAAAATTTTAATAAAATTCTAAATTATCCTCTTTTAAAGTATAGTATGTATAGAGAAATTATACATGCATGTCCATGTTTACTAAATGCAGGTCTGAAAAACACAATATGTGGCCATGAATTGTGCTAGTGCATCCAAAATATTATATTTTGGACCTGCATTAGTAAACATGGACCTGCATGTATCACCACTCTATATATAGATACTATACTACATTGATAATGACTATTTAAATAGATGTTTAATATGGTAAATTAAGCCACTTTTAATTATTTCAACCATTTCTTCTTTATAAATAAATGTTTTTTTAAAATTTAATGCATGATCATTAAGTGGAAGTTAAAGGTAGGATTATTAGTCTAACTAAAAGTAATAATAATATTTGTAAAAGGGAAAATAAGATGTTGATGTGTCAATTCCTCATTAATCCTAAAAATAATTCAAAATTCTGAGAAAATTCTAATTCATCATCTTTTAAAGTATAGTATATTATTTCTTTTACGAGTTAAAATCATTTACTTTGCATGTTTAGTTATTCCTTCTTCTCTTTTTCATTGTAATGATTTGTTCCATAATAGCTCTTGGTTTTTCCGTTTACAGTAGTTGTGGTTTTTTAAAGATACGAACGAAATTTTGTTATGTTTAAAATTAGTTAACAGCTTAAAAGGTATGTTACATTTTTCTGGAATTCTTTTACCTTTTTGCTTCTCAGTTTTCATATTTTCCAATTTATGTTCTACGACATAGCTTTGCTGCCAAGTTAATCAACATTCTGTTACTAAGCATCAATTATTACAGATATTTTAACAAGTCATTTCAATTCAAGTTGATTAAGCTTACCTCAATTTTTTTATTTTTCAATTAAAAAAGGTTAGCTAATTTTTCTTTCATTGTCACCATAAATCACCATGATTGTCTCTTTATTATATTTATTACGACAAATCAAATAATTAATCATAGTCATCACCATAAATAGTTATAATTGTCTTTCATCCAGTAAAATGTATTAATTATCAATTTTGTTTGTATTAACATTCTCACATTGTGAACATTTTGAATATTTAGACCTATATCGGAAGAATTCAATCAATTTTATATAATAACATGGTAGGTAATATATTTGGTATATTGGAGATATATCATTAGTGAGGAATTAAAATGTCATCCACATTCGTATGTAATTTTTCATGAATTAAATTATTATTATTAATTAATATATGCATATGATATTTTAAAATAAATATTGGGTTGATTGTAAAAAATACTCAAAATGCTTAGAAAATGACACGTCAGCTTTTATCATCTTGCATTAAAGAGTACAATAGATTCAAATTTTCAAAAAAAAAAAAAGTACTGTAGATTCAAAAAATTGTAAAAAGACACATCATCAAATTTTCTTTTGTTTTGAAGAGTACTATACTATACTACATAGATAATGACTATTTAAATAGATGTTTAATATGGTGAATTAAACCACTTTTAATTCTTTCAACCATTTCTTTTTTATAAATAAATGTTTTTTAAAAATTAATGCATGATCATTAAGTGGAAGTTAAAGGTAGGATTATTAGTCTAACTAAAATTAAATAATAATATTTGTAAAAGAGAAAATAAGATGCTGATGTGTCAATTCCTCATTAATCCTTAAAATAATTCAAAATTTTAAAAAAATTCTAATTCGTCATCTTTTAAATTATAGTATAGATAATCTTTAACCCCTTTAAAACAAAATATTTTTTGATTATGTGTCAATTTTCTAGCTTTTTGAATTTGTTTTTCCAGTTTAATGAGGAATTGGCTCATCAACATTTTGAATTTTGAATTACTTTTTGAAGTAATCAGGTAATTACACATCAGCATGCTATTTTCCCCTTTTAAATTTTTTTCTTTTAGTTAGATTAATTAATTAATTAAAGCAAACAAAAATTTTAATTTCTAAACCCTTCTCTTTCTCCTTTTTAAATACTTCATCAATCTCTCTATCAGTTACGAAAACGGATCAAACGTGCGTTACATTTTCTTGCAATTAATTAATTAAGACAAACAAAAATTTTAACTGCTAAACCCTTCTCTTTCTCCCTTTTAATATTCATTAATTTCTTTATCTTTTACTAGATATATATAAAAGTAGAAAGTGGCAGCATAAATATAAGTAATAATAAAATCCGTCGCCGGAATTATTAAACAAACAAACAATATATTGAATAAAACGACAGGAGCATGTGCGTTTTGTCTTCATGCCGCCGCTACCCCGCCCGCCCCGCCGTTTAATTAACTATAGTAAGTACACAAATTTAACTAATTTAACTAACATCCTAATTTAACTAATTCCCACCGATTTCGTTACTAACCTAAAATATATAACACATGTAACCGTTTTTGTCATATTAGGCGCCGCTAATTATGAAAGGTTAAATAATTAATTTGTTAATATATAGCTTCTTGCACACATTTCACTAATTTATTTAATCAAATCAAATATATTAATTTACCAAATCCGCTATACTTACCATGTAATAGTATAATTTAATTTCGATTGAATTAATTTACCAAATCAAAAATCAAATCAAATCAAATATCTTAATTTATCAAATTCAATCATTCCTTATATATTAATATATCTCACCTTATATATTGAAAGTTTTCTACGCCTTCCAACATCAACATAAAACATGCAAGCATAGGATTTCATGCATTAGGCCGAACAAGAAGAGATTTAATACCTCCGAGGAGCCAAGCAGTATTCGGGATCACCACCAACTTAGATCAAAGGATTATGAACTGGATCGGAGGACAACGTTTGGATTCACTATGTGTGTGTGGTTTGACTTTTGCTGGTGAAGAGTTAGGGAAGAAGGAACATATTGTGGTCGATTGGATCGGAAGAGGGGATGGAATAAATAATTTTAGATATCAGTCTGTCAATTTATGTAGGAAAATGAAGAAGATTGGAAGAAATTCATGTCTCCAAATACATGAACCAAAACAAAGGAATGAGAAGAGTTCACGAGTTTAGCTCTATTCTTACAAGTGAAGAATATATAGTACAAAGTGAAATGACTAAACTATCCATAACATAATAGTATTATTACTAACATCCCCCGTCAAACTATTTTGTTAAAAGGTAAAACGATTAAAGGGTAAAACGATAATAACGCCGCCGCCATTATTCCTATCTATATATACAACACTTCACCGTTTAATATTAATTCCATATATATATACATATATATTATATATAATATTGAAAACACACTCCATATATGCGCCGTTTCCATATATCGGGTGCCGTTTTCCATTTAATATTAATCGTTTTATAAATGGATGTTATCCCTGATACATCCCACTCATTCTTCTCTTACCTAAAAATTATTATGTATGTTTATTTATATTATTTCAATTAATATTGTAATAATCAATTCAACTCACATACATATGTGTTGAAGTCAAAACTAACTCCCGACTTTGTTTTTTCGCTAAATTACTAGATTCCTCCCATTATTGACAAAAATGCAAGTAAATTATATTTCCAAAAGACTTTTTTCATATTATATTAATATTATATTATTTTTATATAATTCCATATATGGAGCTATATTATTGAAAACGTTACATTTATGTTAATGTCGGTGGCCGTTTTTCATATACAAATTTTTTTATATATGTTAATTAACGTCTCTCGTTTATTACCAAGATACTATTTATTACTATAAATTTATAATTATCAATGTAATATTATCATAAATTTATATTTAATTGATCATTCTATTATTTACTTATCAAAATAAGCGAATCTTATGTTAATTGCTATTCTGACAATGTAAATACTGTAATTTTGAAAAGGAAAGAAAATCATAGTTACCATGTAGTTAACGCCGGTTGAATTAATTTCAAAATAAAAAATCAAACCAAATGGAATTAAATCAAATGAAATGAAATTAAATATATTAATTTACCAAATCCGTTATAATTACCATATAAACACATAGTTAAAAAAAATCAAACCAATTTATTATTACCTATATACATATAAATAGGCCAAGATTTGTATTGAATCAACTCACCCAGGATATTGCGGTGAGATTTGATGCAATGCAGTCTTGTGTAGCGTGAAGGTGAGAGCAAGTCCAACAGATTATCTACTCACATTCTCTATAATAGGGAAGCAAATCCCATATTCTCCATATTTTTTTACCTCAACTCCAACAGTTTCTCCATTTTCTATTCCCTATAATTTATTGACATTTATTACTATACATTTATCCTATTGTTTTCTATTTTTATCATACATTCAATAAGTCCAAATAAATAATTAACTTAAAATAAATATTACAATAATATTTCATATTTGAAATTACTTACTCTAACTTATAAAATGATAAAATTACATTTTATAAAAATAACACATCCTGAGTTACAATATAACTTTTTTTGTAATGTATTATGAATAATTAGACTCATCTCTTTTCAAAAAATTTTTACAAGTTATTATTTTCAACCATAAGATATAAAATGTTTAGTAAAAAATTTTAATTTAAACGTTATGACTTATATAAAAACGTCAAAATAAATATATTTATGACCTTAAAATTTAGTAAATTTATATTGGAAAATAGATTATATTTGATTATTATTAAATATCAATAGATATGAAAATGTAAAAATAGTCATATGAGATCTTGTTACGATCGTCTTTATGCATATTTTTAGAATATGTATTTTTGATAAAATTTTATTGTAATTATTTTAAGATATTATCATTTAAAATTATTGAAGAGAAATAATTAATGAGTGAAATAACAAAAAACAATGAAGATAGCATTAAATTTTGGTTCTCCAAATCTACTCCCTCATTCTCTAAATTTGGAGAAGCAAACCTTCTCTCTCTTCAATTTTCCTATTATGGAGAATGAGATGGAGAATCTGTTGGAGTTTAAAAAAGGGTCAAATTCTCCATATTTGACCAAATTTGCTATTATAACAAAGCTGTTGGACTTGCTCTGATTATTGCGGTGAGATTTTCTGAAAAAAGAAGTGGGAATTAATCCAATCAGGGCTGCATGAATATACAGATTGATCGGAGATTTATTCAACGAGTAAATGAGGATCCCGCTACCTAAAATCCCTAAAATAGTCCTGGAAAAAGTGAATGAGTGAGAAGAGATGTGCAGATGATGAATGTGTGTCGGTGTGTGAAAAAAGGATGTTGAATGAAGTATATGCAACTGAATGATTATATATCCAACAAAATAAGGGTTTTGTAGAAACGTTCAAGATGGTATATGTCAGAGAAAGATGTGGGTGTATTCATAACCAAGGAACCAACCAAGGATGCATGCAATACAAGTACAAGTACCACTATGTAATGTGTTGTGTCATAATAACAGCATCACACATATATTAGAATAAATCAAGTACCACTTTCAACACAAGGTTGATTGTGTTCCGCCTTTGGAATGGACAACCCCTCGGCCGGTGCAGACCTCCAAACCCCGCCCAAATCGGGATCGATTTAGGTCAATCTAACGTATGCTCTGCTTCATCTCTAATGAAAGTTCTTGCGACAAAAAAACGTGATGACTCCAATGTTGAAATCGATATACGAAACTTGCCAGGTTTGATCATATTTTCAGTATTTTGTAATTTGTTTGGTGAATATTATAGTGTGCATATATGTCTATCTGTGATTTACTCAGTCATTCGTTTTTATCTAATATTATTACACTACAGGAGAACTTCGACGATGCAATCAGCGATCTTGACAATGGCATTGCTTTTCTGAAGAGCATGGATTACTTGGACCTGAATATCCATGCATCTGTTGCGCTTACTGACAGTTTCGAGTAGGGTTCGGTGCCGAAACCTGCTGAACTTACTGCGGCCGGCAAGCAAGTGCGGACCCTAACTTCTGTTGTCTCCAAAATTTCTAATATGCTGTTGAGATTCATAAGTTTTTTTGGGCACCTTCCTTGCGTGCCATTATCATTCATAATATTCTAACAATATTAGTTTATTTTCACAAGTCTAAGAGTATAAAGAGAGTTATCTCTTCTCATGTTTTTTTTTAAATAGGAGAAATCAAAAGATAAACAAAAGCAAGTGTGATTTTATTACTATATTATAAATGATTAGATTCATTATAGCATATATTATTGGGTTATTTCTTGAATTACTACTTTATATCAACCAAAGAACGTACTACAACCTAATTAAACATTATTAAACAATTAAACATAATTTATAGATAATTTCTACGAAATGTAATATATTTATGATCTCAAATTAACAACTCATTATCACCATCCAATTCCTATTGTTATTTTAATTAATTAATTCATTTTTGTTTCACTTAACATTTTATATTTACCATTTTATATATATATATGTGTGTGTATTCCTATTTGAAATTGGTATCCATATATATTTTGCCTAAGTTTTTATAAATGAAAAAATTCATTTTCTCTTTATATATCCATAAATAATTTTCTATATAATCCACATTTTGCAACCCAAATTTCAAAGACACAAATTCAAGCTTTTGACACTATGTAAAATCAAGAGAAAACACCACAAATATTGGTATTAAATCTATACAAATATGTATATTTTTTCTACAATCTATATAAATATATATATTTATTCTATCTCTTTTTTGTTTACTCTATCATTGAATATTGTAAAGTTGTTGGAAGGTCTTAATTAACTGTCTGTTGCATAGCTTTGAAGGGCAGATATATACATTTTTAAAATTATATGATGATATCAAATTATTAAATTAAAGGCTTCCTACACTAGGAAATTATTATTTTAATTTACTTTTATGACTATACTAATAAAATATTGGATCTCGATGATGGTTCATTTTAGTTAATTGTATATAATTTATGTTATTAAGCCTTCCATTCCTGTATGTAGTAATCCCTATTGTATTTTAACTAAATTTTGCAAAGAAATATAACCTTTTGTTTTGTCATTTTATGTTCTAGATTAGGAGAAACTAATTGTTTGTCACTCCTGTTTTTTTCTTAGCCATAATTGGAAGACATTATATATTACCTTAAAATAATTTAAACAGTTTTATGTGTCAAAATAAATTGACATATTCAATAATTTTGAAAGTTGAAAAAAACACACACACATATATATATATATATATATATATGATGTTTTAGTGGAATTAAAAAATCACATTATGTATAAAAGGAAATCGTTAATGTTTTACATTTTGTTAAAAAAATCAATGACCATATCAGATCAAGCATTGACAACTTTTTTATGTTATAATGTGATATATATGGATAAAATTATAATGTGATATATATGGATCAAATTATTATGGATATATATATGGATAATGTTATAAAATTTAAAATTCAACTTAAAGGGGCACAATATAAGTTAAAATATATAAAGACTTTTTTTGAAAATCAGGAAAGTTGGGAGTTCTAGAGACTTTCTCATTATTTTTAACAAAGACTGGTTTATGGCATTAAAAAATTATTAATATCACAACACCCTAAATCAATGGAACAAAAAATTATAAGGAAACACCTACATATCCTGATTAATTTTATATATGTGTTTCGTTAAATAAAAAAAATGCTTGGTCAATTTATATTACAAAATAGCAAAAATAAAAACCAACCGTTAACTAAAAGAGCATTAAAAAGAAATATGTATTCAAACTTGATAAATGTTAACATAGTAGAAATACAAATAATATTATGAAATATAAAGGACATTCAAACGAAGTTAAAGAAATTATTTTGATAGGCAACAACTCTTTTTATTAAGCATCATGCACTTTTTTTTCATGATATCCCATCTATATCAGACATCTTATTATTTTAAATTACTTCCATGGTGTTTACCTGTATGTCTGGTGTTGTTATTAATAATATTATAATTAAAACATATTTTTATATATGTTTACTTTAAAATGATCAATGTTTTAATACAAAAATGTATCTTTTGAGATTAAATATATAGTGGTAGTTTCACAACAATTTAGAAAGTTGGATTTTCAAGAGAGTTTTTCAAAAATAATAATTTCCATGAATGATTAATTTTCTTAAACACTTGTAAATCTTTAGTCTCATATTAATAAAATTAATATAAATCATGAAATTTAAATGATTACTACATTTAAACTAAATCTATTACCATTAATTATAATTGTTAATTCAATTTTTGTTTTAATTATTGAAGGTCTACTGCTATTGAAGAACCCGATGTGTTTCAGTGAATAAAATTTTCTCTAGACTTTTTAATGACCTCCAAATCGAACAAATAAATTTTGATTTTAATAATTTTAATTTATTAGACGGGCGCCTTGAAGAAAGAAAAAATGTTTTTGAAAGCAAAAAGTACTTTGTGTTTCTCCAGACTCCAAATTCAAAACATGAAGAAATCCATACTAGATATTTGGTGGTTTATTTGCAAGAGGTGCATATAATGACAACCTTACTTCAGCAAGATGAAGATGACTTCCAATAATACAACTATAAACGAACAAAAACATAAAGATTGTGAATACTCAAATACAAGAATACACCGAAGTCGACTCGGAAGTAAACAAGAGGTCAAAATAGGGAATTAAAGGCAATATTTTACCTTAATTATTGTAATTTAGTTATTTTCAATTATTTTACTTTTCAAGATTTTTATAAAGCAAACATTATTCATTTTACATAATTTATTATTTACATTACCATTTGTATCAAATATTCACTTTGTATTGACATGCTCATTATTATTATTTTATAATTACATCATCAAAACCGCGCAACGCGCGGTCCGGTTAGCCTAGTCAGTTTTAAAAATGGAACCGCATGTTCGTAACGTTTTCTTGCACTTAATCAAATCTAAATCTATAATCTGTAACCCCTTTAAAACAAAATATTTTTTGATTATGTGTCAATTTTCTAGCTTTTTGAATTTTTTCCAGTTTAATGAGGAATTGGCACATCAGCAAGTTATTTTTCGTTTTACAAAATTTTTATTTATTTTTTGTTAAACTAATTCTGTCTTTATTGTATTAATTATTTGGCAACTCTTTATTCAGTTTTAATACAACCGTTTTACTACATTTAAAATGAAAATTTATAGCTTAACTTTATTCCTACCGTTATTTGATTTCAGTATTTAAATGAAACCTACATACCTTGATAAAGGTAAATTTATTACTTAATTAGTTTTCCTTAACATTATTTAGTTTCATTACATTAAAGAAAAAGTAAACTTAATCATGACTTAATTCGTTTAGTAATGAAGAAGGCAAAATTATTCTCTCTTTCTCCATCATTTGCTTCGTATTAAATTAATTAGAAGTGAATAACCTTACCTGTTAAAACAGGATTATTATTACTGAGGTGTCATTTTGTCAAAATTTTGAATTAATTTCTACAGCAATCACATGTATTGATTCTATTTCCTCACTCTTCATCCTTAATTTATTCCAATCAGTTTCCAACGTAATATATAAAGGGTTATATTTACCATGATTTTATGTAACAGAATGTAATTGGTAATCCAATCAGTTTCCCAATCTAATAAATCAATTTAGTATCTGAACGTTATATTTATCCATACCAAATTTTCATCTTTACTTTATTCCAAAACTTTACTTTATTACATTATTACGTTACTTTATTTACTGAATCTTTATTCCAGAGTTTCTCCTTGCGTAATTTTTTACAAACGTATCTCAGCGTCCGTTTTTTATGCCTCAGTCATAATCTTTTCTTTTACCAACCTTTATGTTTCATTAGCTAGCTGTAAATAATGATTCCGTTGAGACTATTAAGTGCATTGAATTATTGATGTATATTGTCTTCTAAGGGCCTGTTTGCCAGAGTTTTTCTATAAAGCAGTTCAGTTCATTTCAGTATTTTTTTAATTTTTTTCAGTTCAGTTCAATATTTTTAAATATTTTTCGGTTCAGTTCGATTTTTTTTTTCCAGTTCATTTCAGTATTTTTAAATATTTTCAGTTCAGTTCAGTATTTTTTTATTTTTTTCAGTTCAGTTCAATATTTTTAAATGTTTTTCAGTTCAGTTCAGTAATTTTTTTATTTTTTTCAGTTCAGTTAAATATTTTTTATTTTTTCAATTCAGTTCAGTATTTTTTGTTTTTTTAGTTCTGTTCAGTTCAGTTAAATATTTTTTTATTTTTTCAGTTCAGATATATATTTTTATATTTCTTTTCATTTCAGCAAATATCATATATATATATATATATATATATATAAAATTTTAACTCTCTACTGTTTTTTCGATTCAGTTCAATTTATATTCAGTTGAATTCAGATCAGATCATAAAATTATTTTTTTCAAAATATGATTTAATTTAATCATACTATTTTCGTTATATTTACTTTTTGTTCATTTCATAGCAATTCAAATCAGTTTTTTTTAATTTGTTGATGTTATTCAGCTTAATGTAGGTGTACTATTAGTATTTAAATATGTCTAAATTAATAAACTTTGTTCGATCAAAGTAATTCATAAGTAATATTACTCTTCTGTCATACATTTAAATTTTAATTCAAATCAACTGAGTTTCAAACCATGCCAAATCAATTCAAAATAATGACATTTAGTTCACTTCAGTATCTTCATCATGAGGGCATCGATTGCAAAATTCTTGTTGCTATATTCAGTCGAACTTGATTCATTTCTTCATTCCTTTGAGGGCTGAGCAATTCCTTATCCACCGCTCCTTGAACATTATCGTCATACTTTACAACAGGTATCCCAAGTTATTCCATTCGCATATAGTTATGAAGTGTGATTGTTGCTACTATTATGGCCATTTGCCACTCCTCATTTATTTGGGGCATCGACTTAAGCATGCGCCATCTATTTTTCAAGTTGCCAAATGACCTTTCCACAGTGTTTCGTAGAGAAGAATGTCGATAGTTAAATTGCTCCAAAATTCCTCTATGATTTCTATTTCTTTGAAAATCCAGTAAATGGTACCTTGCATTTGGATCCATAAAAGTACCAAATATCCTTTTGTATTTGGATATGCCGAATCCACCAAATAATATTTTCCTACAATTTAATATAAGATAAAATTAGAGGATAATATAATAGTACGTGATTTAAATAGGGAAAATATTGATTAAGGGCGGTATAAGTTTCATAATTTGAAAGTGGGGTGTAACTTTTACATAATTTCTAAAAAAGGCGATAATTTATTAGCCTGCATTCATGTAATTTAATTCTTGTATTAAAGACAGTTTTACCCTTGTTTTGAAGTTATAATTCATTTCATTCTTATTTAATTCTATTCAATTCAGTTTGGTTTTATCTCTCTAACTTACTCTAATTCAATTAAGATTATTTTCAGCAACATCTAAATATTTTAGATTAAATTCAGTTCAGTTCAATTTCATTGAATTTTGTAAAGTTAAATTAAATTAAATTTATTTTGTATAATTTTAGTTTCGTTAAGTTTTTTCAAATTCAATCTAAAAAATTCAAATATTATTTAAGTGAATTTAAATCAGAATATTGCAAACTTAATAAAACTGAACAAAATTATTAAAATTGTGGTGAAACACTCAATTTGATTTAAGTTAACCAACATTTTAATTAAATGAACTTCATGGAATTTAGAAAAATTAAACTGAATTGAATTCTTTCAATGTGAACTAAATTGAAATTCAACTAAATTGGAATTCAACAAATATTATAAGTTATAGTCAGGGCTGAATTACTTTTTAATCAAGTTTAGAATCTACAAATATGGGTTAAGTTTATAATAAAATTTAGACTACAAAACAGGGGTATAAATGTCTTTCATACAAAAATTAAATTAAAAGAATATATGCGAATAAATCACCGACCTTTTTAGAAATTACGTAAAAGTTACACCCCAATTTCAAATTATGAAACTTATACCGCCCTTAATCAATATTTTCCCATTTAAATAAGAAGCAAGTGCATTACATACGTACATGGTATAAAATCACATGTTTACATGTGATTAAGATAGTGAACATGCATGCTTACCAAATTCTTTGCATGATGTTGGTAGTTAGGATCGTCCAAGTTAGACTAATTTTATGAAGAAATATTTCAGTTTAATTCAGTCATATATTATTACTATTTCTAATACATTCTATTATAGTAAGTTCATCAATTTCAGTTGTAATCAACATCATGAGAGAATATGTACAACCGAGCATATCGTGTTTATGGTAGAAACACATGTTTACATATGATTAAGATAGTGAACATGCATGCTTACCAAAATTTTTGCATAATATTGGTAATTAGGATCGTCCAAGTTAGATTAATCTTAAAGGGAACTAGAAGAGTTATTACTCCGGTTAATATATAAATTAATAAATAAAATTAAAAAGCATAAAATACATAGTTTTGATGAAAACCACCACACAAGCACCACAAGATCACCATATTCCGGCGCCTACGATTTTCATATATTTCTTTTTTATTTCTTTAAATTTTATTATTTTTGTCAAAGGTATTAACACCTTCTATATTATATATTACCTTCCTTATTTATATATTTTTTTAAACGCAAGAATATCAAGAAAATTATATGGCATGATATATATATGGCATGGTATATATATGGCATAATGATGTATAGCTACCCCGTAATGTATGTAAAGCCATTTACGTAAGTTACTAAATATATTAATGATATATATAAGTTAGCATATTCCTTTTAATTATATTGACTTTTATATTAACATATTACGTTAATTTTTATTCTAGTGGATAAGTAATAATATTTATGAAATTGTTATAAAACTAAAAGGAAATGACACAAACATTTACGTGGTTCAGTCAATTGACCTACATCCACGGTCGGATAAAATCCGGAGTTTCACTAATATATTTGTGGAAGGAATTACAATGAATTTTGCTTCTTGTGGAGAAGCTATCTACCCAAATATCTAAAGTCTTGGAAATGGAGATGAAAAGAGATATGAAGAGAGAGAGCTTTGCTCTTAGAATGTGTTTTTCATTCACCTCATTCTCCCTCTATTTATAGGAGAATTTTCCCCCTCATTTCCTATTGAAATGTGCCTAGTAGTGTCATTTCCTAATGTGCCTAGTAGTGTCATTACCTAATGTGCCTAGTAGTGTCATTATTGAGAGCATTTCATTTTTACCAATTCACCTCCCTTTTTTTTCATTTTTACAACACTCCCCCTTGGAATGCTCACAATAATGTGTTGTTGCTGCCTCATTTATATCACGTGCAACTCCCCCTTAACTTGTCATTACTTCACAAACTCTGGAGCCTTCGCATACCGATGCTATGGACATGTTTTCTGAATACCGAAGTGGGAAGAGCCTTTGTGAAGAGATCTGCTGAGTTATCACAGGAACGCACATACTGGAGGTCTATGATATTGTCTCTTTTCAGTTCCTGAGTATATTCAAAGAATTGTGGAGGAATATGCTTGGTTCTATCACTCTTGACATACCCTTCGTTCATTTGCTTAAGACATGCTGAATTATCTTCATAAAGCGTGATGGGATCATCTTTCTTCAAAAGACCACTTGCGGTTCTGATATGCTGTGTCATGGATTTTAACCACACAGATTCTCGACTTGCTTCATGTAAAGCGATAACCTCAGCATGGTTTGATGACACTGTGACAAGCGTTTGCTTCTGAGAACGCCATGAAATTGCAGTTCCTCCATATGTAAACACATATCCATTTTGGGATCTTCCTTTGTGTGGATCTGACTTATATCCAGCATCTGCATAACCAATTAAAACTGGCCTCGCAGTGTTAGAGTAAAATAATCCCAAATCAATCGTTTCTTGAAGGTAACGAAACACGTGTTTAACCTCATTCCAATGCCTTCTAGTAGGAGATGAACTGAATCTTGCTAATAGATTTACTGCAAAGGCTATATCAGGACGAGTACAATTAGAGAGATACATAAGAGCTCCAATTGCACTAAAGTATGGTACTTCTGGACCAAGAGCTTCTTCTGATTCCTCACGGGGACGAAATTCGTCTTTCTTTATGTCAAGGGATCTAACGACCATTGGGATACTCAATGGATTTGCTTTATCCATATTGAATCTCTTTAAGATTTTTCTTGTGTAATTTGATTGATGCACAAATATTACACTTGGCAAGTGCTCGATCTGCAGGCCGAGGCAATATTTAGTTTCCCCAAGATCTTTCATCTCAAACTCTTTCTTTAAGTAAGAGATTACTTCCAGAATTTCCTTATTTGTCCCGATGATATTTAAATCATCGACATAGACAGCGATGATCACACAACCTGTCGTTGTTTTCTTAATAAAAACACACAGACAAAGGGAATCATTGATATACCCCTTTTGCAATAAATACTCGCTTAATCGATTATACCACATGCGACCAGATTGCTTTAACACATATAAAGATCTCTGTAATTTGATTGAATATCTTTCTTTGGGTTTCGAACTTGATGCTCCGGGCATTTTAAATCCTTCAGGGATTTTCATGTAGATGTCAGTATCAAGTGATCCGTATAAATATGCGGTAACAACATCCATTAGGTGCATGTTAAGTTTCTCATGAACTGCTAGACTGATTAGGAAACGGAAAGTAATTCCATACATAACAGGAGAATACGTTTCCTCATAATCAATCCCAGGTTTTTGAGAAAAACCTTGTGCAACGAGTCGAGCCTTGTATCTGACAATCTCATTTTTCTCATTCCGTTTTCGTACAAATACCCATTTATATCCGACGGGTTTCACATCTTTAGGTGTGAGTACAATAGGCCCAAAAACTTTGCGTTTATTAAGCGAGTATAATTCAGTGTCAATTGCCTTTTTCCATTCAGTCCAATCATGCCTTTTCTTACACTCGGCGACCGACCGAGGTTCTGGATCCCCATTGTTTTCTTCTATAACATCGCATGCTAGACTGTAAGAGAGTGCATCATCGATGTCCTCATTTCGGTCCCACCTTATGCCCGTTTGGGCATAATTAATCGAAATCTCTCGATTTTCTTCATTGTGTATTTCTTCAGGAATACGTTCTTCCATTTCACTGCGTATTTCTTCAGGAATACGATTCTCTATTTTAGAGTTATCTTGGTTTTCCGCTCCTTTTCTCTTTCTAGGAATTTTATCCTTGGAACCGGGAGGTCTTCCACGCTTCAGGCGTGCTGTGGTTTCATGAGTGACTTTGTTTTCCACTTGCTCTTTTGGGACTACAAATTGAGCAGGAGCATTTTCAGCTGGAATATAAGATTTAGTCACTCTTTTTATGTCTGTAAATGCATCGGGAAGGTTATTTGCTATAGCTTGCATTTGTAAAATCTCTTTGACCTTTCCATTACACTCCTTTGTGTATGGATCAAGATGAAATAATGTTGGTACAGACCAAGAAATTTCCTTTTGCACGGGTTTTCTTTCTCCCCCTAATGATGGGAACCTTTCCTCATCAAAGTGGCAATCAGCAAAACGAGCTGTGCAAACGTTTCCAGTATTGGGTTCAAGATTTTTAATAATAGATGCACTTTCAAAACCTACATAAATGCCAAGGCTTCTTTGTGGCCCCATTTTTGTTCGTTGGGGTGGCGCAATAGCCACAAAAACAGCGCAACCAAAAATTCTCAAATGAGATATATTTGGTTCTTGTCCGAGTGGAAGCTGATGCGGGGAGTATTTATGATATGCACTCGGTCTGATGCGAATTAATACCGCAGCATGTAATATAGCATGACCCCATACTGAAGAGGGAAGCATTGTTCTCATTATTAATGGCCTAGCAATAAGTTGGAGGCGTTTGATCAATGATTCGGCCAGACCATTCTGGGTATGCACATGAGCAACAGGGTGTTCAACATCAATCCCAATAGACATACAATAATCATTGAATGCTTGGGATGTGAACTCACCGGCATTATCAAGTCTGATCCTTTTAATTACATGATCAGGGAATTGAGCTCGCAATTTGATTATCTGAGCGAGTAATTTTGCAAATGCCATATTACGAGTTGATAACAGAGATGCATGTGACCATTTACTTGAGGCATCTATTAATACCATGAAATACTTAAATGGTCCACATGGTGGATGGATGGGTCCACATATATCACCTTGAATACGTTCAAGAAACATGGGTGATTCTGTTTCAACCTTTGCCGGTGAAGGCCTTATGATTAATTTTCCAAGAGAACAAGCTTTACAATGGATAGCATTTCCATGAGGGATCTTCTGGCCCTTCAATGGATGTCCATTTGTTCCTTCAATGATTCTTCGTATCATAGTTGTACCAGGATGACCCAACCTGTCATGCCATATGGTAAACATTGAAGGCTTTATAGCTACACTATTTGATTCAACTGCATTTATGTGTGTGTAATGCAGACCCGTTGGGAGCATTGGCAGTTTTTCAAGCATACATTTCTTTCCAGATTTCATCATTGTGAGATACATATATTTCATGTTTCCTTCAGTTTCAGACTGAGTATCAAAACCATGAGAATATATATCACTGAAACTCAACAGGTTTCTCTTTGACTTTGGCGAAAATGGGGCATTCTTTATTGTAAACATTGTACCATTTGGCAATGTAAATTTTGCCTCGCCAATCCCTTCAATCAGATCTACAGGACCTGAGATTGTATTCACAATGGTTTTTGTGGGTTTTACTTTTGAGAAAAACATTTTATCCTTCAATATAGTGTGCGTTGTTCCACTATCAAGTATACAAATATCTTCAAGTTTAATCCTTTTGTTGGCTTCATTATCCATTTTCAAGAGTTCAACTAAAACAAAGGAAAAAATCATGATAAGAAACGCAACCAATTTATTTAGTAGTACATATAGCACATTCGAAATTAGAAATTACATAATATTTTACAAATTGAAAGAAAAAAAAACACAGGTAAATATCGGACCATACGACTTCATTCCCAAACAGGGTTCAATTTCCCCTTTCAGTTTCCACCATCAGCCTGTCTAGAGAAATCACCAAAATCATCACTGAAGTCAAGTGCTTCAAGGTGAGTGAATGCCTCAGTGGGATCCTGGTCAAGATAATTTGCCTCCTTTCCTTTCCCTTCCAGGGACTCTTTGTAGAGTTTGCATATGTGCTCAGGAGTGCGGCAGACTCTTGACCAGTGCCCCTTTTTTCCATATCTGAAACAGCCGGTTCCAGAGTTTCCTGAGGAGCTCATATCCTTGCTCCTTTTATGGGCATTTTCATGGCCTTTCTCTTGATGCTGCTTTTTAAAGCTAGCAGGCTTGTAGGACAGGTTATAACCACTTCTGGTGGTCATATCTGTCTTTCAAATTTTTCCACAGCTCGCGTGGATCTTTGACAGTGAGGTATTCATTCTTTAGACTCACATCAAGATGTCTACGAATGAATATTAAGGCTTTCGCCTTCTGCACATTGGTCGAATTGTTCCCTTGCTGGAGAGTATCCAGAAGGTCTAGCGACTCCAAATGTGATTCGACATCCACTGTCCATGGGGTGTAATTATCCCCACTGATTCCAAGAGGAGCAAAATCAAGCTTCACGAGATTTGCCATGGTGATAATTAAATAAGGAGAAACAAAATATTTTTATTTGAGTCGATAACTCAAAATTACAAGATCCATAAAAATTACAAACATCAAAACAAAATACAGAATTACAAGCACCATATAGTTATGACGAAAATCTTCTGGTGTACAATCTACGATGTGAACAAGAGTATGTAATACAAAAATTATTACAATAGCCATGGCAAACAATATAACCATTTTATCGGAAAAAATTTGAGAGTAGGAAAGATGAAGTTGGAGAGAAAATGTAGCTTTTGTATTATTGGATAAACTCGTATTTATAGAGAAAAATATAACCGTTTATAGCTGTTTATGACCGTTATATCATCACTGAGAATGTAGCCATTTTTTATATAAATTTATTACGGTTAAAAATATATCTGTTTATTTTTCTATATGTGTTATAAAAATAGATCATGAAATGTATTATCTTTAAATAAAATGCATAGATATACAAAAGTATATATTTAATCACAGATAAGCAATTAAATATCACATCATTTTACTATAAGGTGGCAAAGCCTCCTGTGTATAGTAATATGATGTTTTATATCAAGAAATTAATAGCAGTAAATCACATCACATTTCTATAAGGTGGCAGAGCCTTCCTGTATATAGAAATATGGTGTTGTGTATAATTAAATATGTAAATCACATCACAAATGCTATAAGGTGGCAAGCCTCCTGTATATAGCAATGTGGTGTTTAAGAAATAATAATAACAAACAACAATGTCTTAGTGTAGAGTTTGCTATACCCGGGCTCTTGATCTTGATGAAGATGGAGAGTGATCATGCTGATAACGTGTTATAAAACTAAAAGGGAATGACACAAAGATTTACGTGGTTCAGTCAATTGACCTACATCCACGGTCGGATAAAATCCGGAGTTTCACTAATATATTTGTGGAAGGAATTACAATGAATTTTGCTTCTTGTGGAGAAGCTATCTACCCAAATATCTAAAGCCTTGAAAATGGAGATGAAAAGAGAGATGAAGAGGGAGAGCTTTGCTCTTAGAATGTGTTTTTCATTCACCTCATTCTCCCTCTATTTATAGGAGAATTTTCCCCCTCATTTCCTATTGAAATGTGCCTAGTAGTGTCATTTCCTAATGTGCCTAGTAGTGTCATTACCTAATGTGCCTAGTAGTGTCATTATTGAGAGCATTTCATTTTTACCAATTCACCTCCCTTTTTTTTCTTTTTTACAACAGAAATTAGGTTTAAATATGACCTTAGTATATTCGTTTTGAAACAACCCCTTGATTTTTTTAATATAAATAAGATATATCGATGAATAATAAACAAATGAATAACAACCAAACTCCACGGCGTAGAGCAAAACGTGTTCAGCGAATATAGCTCAGACAAACCTACCCGAGTAGGATCATCTGTGCAGCTAACCACAACGCAGTAGTATTGCTTCTCTGATGCAGACTGTTTTGGTAAAAAACCAAGTAAACCAGTCCTATCAACAGCTGGAAATATAGCATCAGCGAAAGGCACTATCAGAAAAAACGCGTCTGTTTCAATGATTTTTTTGGGTATATCGACACGTCGAAACGTTTCGGTGATATCTCATGTTTTTCATAATTTCCGTTGAAACTTTTTCTAGGGACCACGCATTCCACGTTTCATCTGAGTAGACATTCCATTTGACCGAATGTTTCAACGTTTTAGAAACCGTTGAAACTTATATGCAAAGTCTCTAGAAAGTCCGACTTTCCTAAGTGTTATGGAACTACCACTATATATTTAAGATCAAGTGATACTATTTTGTGTTAAAACATTGATAGTATCAAAGTGAACATATAGTAAAACATGTTTTAATGCAAAAATTCATGAATTTACATTAAAACATTAATAAAATTCAAATAACAAATTTTACAGTTCAAATTAAAAGGTACACTGTATAAGTTAAAACGTATAAAGACTCTTATGGAAAGTCAGGAAAGTTGGACTTTCAGGAGACTTTCTCAAACTTATATTCTTGAAAACAAAACAAAAAATGGTGAAAATGGAATTTTGATTTCCCCAAATTTTGTGGTGAAATTATAATAAAATAGAATATCAAAATTTTAAATTTTCTATTAAAATTCCAAATTGTTACATAACACATGTTACACTAATTCAATTACAATTCTACACTAATAACTAGGATTGAACTTGAAAAGCTAGTTTCTACTTGAACATGGTTTCTATTCATATGCTATAGCCTTGACGTAAATACAAAAGCAAGTACCAACAAGCGAACTATATTTACATGATGAATGGTTCCAATAGTCCTCACCTCATTGAGAAACTCGTCGCCATTTCCACTAGAGTCATGTAAAAGCTTCACAACAACATATATCTTCCTTGAAGCTTGTCCTTTGAAGACGTTTCCATAACCTCTTTCGCCTAATTTATCCTTGAAATCATTTGTGATTTTCTTGATATCGGCATATGAGTATCGTGTAGGCTTCATGGCTTCATAATCTTCCAAGAACTTTTGGATCATCAGTTCATTCTTCTTACGCCGTTTCATCATGTTGCAAACATGATAAATAGCAGCAATTGCAAGCAGTAGCAGCATGAATCCAATGATTGAACCTGTAATCAAATGCAGAGGTTTAATCATACTTTTCCTGTTTAGTTTTCTCTAGGAACAACTGAATCATCTCAGTATATGACAAGAAGCTACCTGAAATAGTTAGGACCTTCCAAATGCCTGCAAAATACAAACATATTAAGACAGAGAAGAACTTACTTAACTAGCAGAATCAACACATTAGTGAAACTGTCACGACACGGAAACATGAGATCACTCTGACATGAAACAGAAAACAATGCTTCTAAAAATACAACTGAGCTAAAATAAGTGCATTGAACAATAAATAGGACTAAACTAAGATAAATAATGTTATCAAATCAACATATACTGAACTGAAGTACAGAACAGAAGCAAAAAAAACACGGCCTAAGTGCAAAATCCATTTATTAACACCAAATGCAGAAAAACACTTACCATGAAAGTGTGTGTATGCTTTGAGGCAGCCAATTCTGTTACTGGTTTCCCACCCGCATATTCTACCTCTCATCTCACAGCTTTGGCACATAGGCATAGACCAAATCAGTTCAGCAGACTCTGAATTTAGCATCGCCTTTGGAATGAAATCAACATTACAGCTTTTTAGCTTTGTATAGTACTTTCATCAGCATACCATCAACACCAAAGTCCTAAACCGATTGTACATATCAAAATTGAACATTCAGATGCAGACACTTAATATTCAGCCAACACATAACAAAATAATAGAAGCTTTTAACTGAAAATTAATACGAGAAGAAGCCTACCTTTCTTGTCCACTTTCTTCTTCTTCTCACGAGGCACGAATGTACCATCCGCCTAAAAACCAAGGTGTCTTTCTTCCGACGGGAACTGAGCTCGAGCCGATCTCCGTTCGTGGCGGCACCATCAGCTTTGTATAGTACATTCAGCAGCATACCATCAACACCAAAGTCCTAAACCGGGAGACCACAAAAAAAAACCCAAATTCAGAGATCAGAAAAGCTCTCCAGAGATGCCGAAATTCAATGTTATTCAGCATTAGATCTGTGGAATCAGAGTAGGATGAGTTCTGCAAAATCAATCGACAAAAGAATGACCTAACCGGCGAGACGAAGAACAGTTAAGTGGTGCGATCTTTGTACGGAGCAGTTCGGGAAACGAGACGGGAGTGTGTGCAGCTAAAGTTCCAGGGAGGATACAGAGAGAAGGCGTTGGTAGAGAGAGAGAATTATATAGGACTAAATGAAGAACCGGCGAACCGCCCTCGCGAACCTGAAGAGGAATAAGCACGGCGACCCCTTCACCAGAAAGCTCAAGCAGACGGACAACCCCGCCTTCCCCCGCCACTCCATCTCCGGCAAGCGGCAGCGCAAGGTTTTCGAGAAATGGCGCCGCGACCAGAAGGAGGCGCTCGCCAAGGGCCTCATCACCATGGAGGATGTCGAGATGGCTGTGGCCGACGGACAAATTCAAGAGGGGTTTGCGAGATTTAGGTGAGTAGAAGGCGTCGGCCAAATCAAGAGGGTTTGCGAGATTTAGGTGAGGAGAAGGCGGAAGAGAGAAGGCGAATCTGAAAAGGATAAGGAGATAAGGTCCATCCCCTAAACTTATATAGGTATTGAATTGACGGTTCAGATTAAGTTAATTAAATTAAATGACGGATAAGATAAATACAAAATAAATTATGGTATAATAAATCTTTTTGAATTAATACAAAAGTTTTTATTAATTTTATCAAAAATATGCATCAGTTTTATGTTTCTATTTTGGCAATATACAATTTTAATATTATATAATATTTTGGCAACATACAATTTTAATATTATATATTAACCCATCAATTTTAATATATTTTAATTACGGACTAAATACTTTTTAAAAAATTCAATTTAAACATAAATCATTAGTTTTTAACACTTATATCAAATGTATACTTCTAATAACGAGATTCTTGCGGAAAATAGTGGAATCAGTAGTCAATGAAGCTCTCAGTTAAATTTTTGAAAAATTCTAAACTCACCCCTATAGTTTTTTTACTTATTTCCAATTGAATATGTGAACATAATGCGCTTAATGATGACTGATTAGTTCAAATATTTCATCATAGTACATTGTAAAAGGAATATTAGCATAAAAAAATATTTCAATATAAAATTAAACTTTTACGCTTAATTGATAAAGAATGCTCGAACATTCATATCAATACGGTTTCATGCACTCATGTTAGGATGTCTTAGAAACACTCAAATTTACTTAATTTCATTCAGTAATTGATGTAAATCAATCACTACTATGTGGTGGAACTATGACTTAAAAGTATATATACTCAGGTAACAAGTTATAATATTAGTTGTGCTTATGCTACAGTTCTTGATAACAAGTTCTTGATACTACAGTTTTCACTACACATACCTTTTATTGCACTAATACCAAAGTAAATTTACATAAAAAGTGTCTTATGCATAATAAAATTAACATAACCATCAAAAATTTCAGTTTTAAAAGTCAAAACTTTATGTTTTATGACATTTTTCAAATTTAGACTGAACTGAACATTGATATCATTGTTATTTCATGGACACCTATGTTAGAATGTCTCAAATATACTCAAATTCATTTAGTAATGAAAATAATTTGATCACAACAATGGTGGAAATATGACTCATAAGTATGTATACTTAGGTTACAAGTTATAGTCTTAGTAGTGCTTCTCGGGTTCTTGATACTACAGTTTTCACTACACGTACCTTTCATTGCACTAGTACCAAAGTAAATTTATTTAAAAAGTATCTTATACATAATAAAATTAACGTAAGCATAAAAAGTTCAGTTTTAAAAGTCAAAATTTGATGTTTTATGACATGTTTCAATTTTTTACCGAACTGAACATTTATATCAATGTTATTTCATGGACACCTATGCTAGAATGTCTCAAATATGCTCAATTTCATTTAGTAATGAAAATAATTTGAGCACAATAATGGTGGAAATATAACTCAAAAGTATATATACTTAGGTAACAAGTTATAGTCTTAGTAGTGCTTCTCAGGTTCGTGACACCACAGTTTTCACTACACGTACCTTTTATTGCACTAATATCAAAGTAAATTTACATAAAAAGTGTCTTATACATAATAAAATTAACATAATCGTCAAAATATTTAGTTTTAAAAGTCAAAATTTGATGTTTTATGATATTTTTCAATTTTTTTAATGATTTGAACATTGATATCAATGCTAGTACGGGAAAAATTATGTTAGAATGTCTCAAAAAAGCTTAAATATACTTAAATGCATTTAGTAATAAAATTAAATTGATCACAAGAATGGTGGAAATATGACTCATAAGTATATATACTTAGGTAACAAGTTATAGTCTTAGTAGTGCTTCTCAGGTTCGTGACACTACAGTTTTCACTACACGTACCTTTTATTGCACTAATACCAAAGTAAATTTACATAAAAAGTGTCTTATACATGATAAAATTAACATAATCATCAAAAAATTCAGTCTTAAAGTACAAATTTGATGTTCTAAGGCAATTTTCATAATATATATACATATCAACGCTAACTAAATCGTTGAAATGAGAGCGACGTGGCTCTTCCTCAACCTGACAAGTGTTTCTATTTTAAATTGGGCTTTTTTCGCTCAATTTTTTTGAAAAACCCGTTACGAACCCACCCGAAAATCCAAAACTAATGGGTTCAAAATGAAACAGTCAACATACTCAAAAAAAATCTTGTAAGCCCATTCGGCACACTACCTCGTCAGCATTTGATATATCAACGATAAGTTGAAATTTTGTTGAAATCAATTTGGGTCCCTCAAAAAATTCAACCCTCCTTCCAGTCAATACCGCCATGTCAGCAAGTCTCACTTTGTCAAACTTGATCAAAGATTGATGAACAGCGGTAACCGTCGAAACGCTGTAGATATCAACAAAATAGTTAGCGTTCGTTGAAATCGACGCGTGTTTTTCTGATAGTGAGGGCCACTCTCATATTTCCCTTCAACAAAGTTGCACTCCTTTTCAACGGTACATATCCCCACTTAGACTCCACCACAACAACTGCAAAAGCCAGCATCCAAGTCAACGTTAAGCGTATCAGAGCCATGCCAGACACCACCCCGATCAGTATCAGGCAAGGGCCAAGGAAAGAGGTGCCATGCAGATATTTATAAAGTGCTAAATCACTTACCTTAATTTTGATGTTATAAAATTGATGTTCAGCGAAATCATGTCGGTGGGATACATGTTGGGATTCATGCTGGGGATACATGTTGGAGTTGAATCAACGCAAGCTAGGGATAAAGGTCAGGATTGTGCAGTATCTCAATTAATTTGTGGACGATCTGATGCAATGCCTTTGGTCAATATATAATTTTCAAGCACACGAGTTTGGAGATTAAAGCGTCACGACCCCCGCCGCGACAATTGATCATCACAAAATTTCAGTCGATGTGGCATGATCATGATTTGAAGGATTCATCTCATCCGCATCATTCTTCGACTCATCATCTGTTGCGAAACCTTTTTGTTGGTATTGCAGGAGATATTTTGTTCGAAACTTTGTTTGTGCAAGTGCAACGACAATATCGTACGATCTCCTAAAGCAGAATCAAATTCCTACAAATTCTGAATCTCAAATTTTTTTTTCAGCCTCTCTATCAAAGTATGCATGTGTTTAATCAAAGTATGCATGTGTCTAATTTGTGGAGTTTTTATAATGCTTTCTGTTCTTAATGATTGATTTACTTTGCTTCACTTTGTTTTCGTTTGCTTTTAAACGCGGACATGAAATCAATGGATCGAAATACCAACTATTTTCAACTATTAATAAAAAATTATTATTACTTACAAACTAAATGCATGTGATCAAATACCAAGGTGAAAATGTTGTATAAATTAATTCGACAAGATAAAAAAATTACTATATATATTTTGAGTATCATAATATCCTTATAAGGTATATGTAATGGCTGCTAGATGACCGGATTTTACTTATTTGCAGTACAATTTTTGTTATACTAGGCTAACCGGACTGCGCGCTGCGCGGTTTTTATGATGTAATTGTAAAATAATAATTATGAACGTTTCAATACAAAGTAAATATTTGATACAAATATTATTATAAATAATAAATTATGTAAATTGAATAAATATTTTGTATTATAGAAATCCTGAAAAATAAAATTATTGAAAAGAACTAAATTACAATAATTAAGGTAAAATATTGCTTTCAGTTTCCTATTTTTGACTTCTTGTTTACTTTAGAGTCGCAGTCTGTGTGGCATTGTATTCACCTCTCGTAAATATACCACTAAATATCCCAAATTTCTTTTCTCTTCGTATATTCATAAATATTTTATATATAACCCAGATTTTGCTACAATTATGTAAACATTTAATATTTGATACATAAATATTATTCACAAAATTTCAAGTATAGCTTCCTAGCATAGGAAATGACATTTCAGCATAAATAACAAACGAAAGAATTGCAATGCAATTAAGAAGAGAAACGATTATTGATTGAAACCGGAAAACAACCAAAATTCATAGGATAATTAAACCGGAAAACAAAAGTTTGCCATAGAAAACCCACGGCAAACTGATAATGTTCAAATAGTAGTAATTGTCGCCATCACACCCACTGCCGTGAACACAGTAAACTATCAAATCTTTTCACTTCTCTTCATGCAAATCCTCAAATTCACCTTCTTTTTCACCGGGAAAAACACCGTTCAATCTGTTATAAAATCTTGTAATAATCATCCCAATCGATGTTATATTGAATCTCAACAACTGCTAAATAAGGGTTATGTTAATTTCAGTGATGAGGACCTTTTCTGAAGGAGGAAAGGAATCCAACAATAGATTTGTCTTTATGGTCTTTTGATTCATCCCCTATTTCCTATGCAAGTCGCTGCAAAATTTCCAGTATCTCAGAAAAGTTAGGCCTCAGCCAACACCAATGGAGTAGCTCTACCAGATTTGGATGAGTGCCGGTAGGGATCTGAGGTCATAAACCCTGATAATTGTCACACGGAGAGATTATATGAGAACTTGAACTTCTTGTAATTGATGTATGTTTGAAGCATAAATAATTAAAAGCAAATTACCTTTTGCACCGCACCTCCTGCTGCTTGCAAAGGTGTCATGTCTGCATATGGAATCTGGAAAAGACAACCATTGGATTATGTTAGTTGATGTGAAAATTGAACAGTTAAACAAAATTGATTGTGTATAAATCAATACTCACATCTCCCAGATTACAATACCAAAGCTGAAGATGTCATCACATGGCTTATTTCAATTACTCGTTGCACACTATCACATTGAATGTCTTGAATGAAACTTTCTAAGAAGTAAAGATTTAGTTCCCTAAAACCATCAGAGCCATGTAAATTAGTGTATTGTTGAGTTTGATATTGTCCGTATCAAATATAACGGCACAGCCTTCGGTCAGGTTTGCGTCACTTCTATTCATGCCATGCCACGGCCACTTCCATTCATGCCACGGCCTGGTATTCATACAAATTTAGTTCTGAGCGAGTTGATTCAACACAAACCCTGGCTTATTTATATGTATATAAGTAATAGTAAATTAATATATTTGATTTGATTTAATTAATATAAATTTATGGTAATAGTATATTAGTATTATAAATTTATGGTAATAGTATCTTGAAAATAAAGGACAGAGGTTAATTAACATATAAAAATATTTGTATATGGAAATCGGTCGCCATTATATCTTGGTAATAAACGACAGACGTTAATTAACATATATTAAATTTTGTATATGGAAAATGGTTATGTTACAAAATAAATATATATCAATTAGCAAAATTATTGATTAACATAATTAATGGTTTAACATTAATCTTTCTAAATCGGCCGTAAGCTTTCTAAATCAGCTGTGGACTAATTATTGCTTAACATAAATAATTGTTTCTAAATCATCCGACGACTAATTATTGCTTAACATAAATAATTGATTAACATATATATATAATTTTTGAATGCTTAACATAATTAATTGATGAACATCGGCCGGCTTAACATAAATAATTGATTAACATATATAATTGTTGAATTCTTAACATAATTAATTGATTAACGTCGGCCGGTGGGCGTTTGTCCAAAACGCAAGAAAAACGCCGTTTTATGTTTTATGTTTTATTTTATTATTTCCGGCGGCGATGTTTCTTTTTTTTTTTTTATTTACGCCGCCACTTTCTACTTTTATATATATACCTAGTAAAAGATAATCATAAATACAATAATTTTGATATATAACTGATTTACGATTGTATGTATTTGATGATGCATATATCTAATATACATAATTATATATGGATCATATCATATATATTGTATTTTTTTATTTTGGACTGCAAATAAGCAAAATACAGCCTGCACCTAGCATGGTGTCACTCGCCGGAGCTTGACACATGCCCCATTATATATTAGCCTCATATTGAATTTATTTCTTTCTTAATAGTCACAAAAATTATATTATATTTTAAAATAAGTTAATAAAATATTTCATAACTTAAACTAAATATTAACTTAAACAATTTGATAAAGTTGTCTTAATTACACAAATATTTCTCAGTAATATATTTACAATTGAATCTATACAATTAACTATTTTATTAATTTACTTCCCAATTTGAAGAATGATACTCGGTCTCATTCTATAACTATTACATAGTTGAAGACTAGAATATTGTCTTCAAATAGAATCCCACATTTGATAATTCTCAAAAAATTTATTATAGCAATATGTATTTTATACTTATTTATTATCTTTTACCATTCTTCTAACCGTACCTTAAATTAATGTAAATTTTAATTAAAACAGCTACACAAATTTCCGTAGTACTTTTTAAGTTGGAAATGTTTTTTAAAATTAATGAAATCAAATACATCTGCCTTTTAAGGAATATAAATTTCAGTAAAATTTTAAAAATTAACATTCGATATAGTATATTTCTCTTCCTTTATTAACTACAAAATATCTAATTAATAAGCACAACATACCAAAGCATGCGATAAGAACTAAGAAGTTCCTTTTTAGGATTCACATCATTAAAAATATATTTTGGTCATAATTATAATAGGCAATTCACACGCCCACCATTTTTATATATTTTTTTTTGTTTTTTTAATTTTATTGTTCATTCTTTATCATGCTAACAAATTAACACGTCTGCAAAGGAAAACATGAATGTGCGATATATGAAATATGAATGGAAATATTATGTATCAATACAGAATAATGACACCGCACCAATTATTCATAATTAATTAAATATGAAAATATTACATCACACACATGCATATGATGATCGAAATTAGAATGGTAATTTCGGTCCATCATGCTAATTAGCACGGTGAAGATGGATCTGGTTTTGAGTTATTATTGGTACACAGTGATCACCATATTCCGGCGCCACAATATATATATATATATATATATATATATATATATATATATATTCCTTTTTGGTTTCTTTCATTCAATAAATATATATGGTTATGTTCTTTTTCCTAAAGGGAACTAGAAAAGTTATTTTTCCGATCAATAAATAAATTAATAAAAAGTATTAAAAAAGGGTGAAACTACGTAGTTTTGACTAAAACCGCCACATAGCCACCACAAGTTCACCATATTCCGGTGCCTACCATTTTTATAAATTTCTTTTTTTGTTTCTTTTAATTTTATTCCTAAAGGGAACTAGAAGAGTTATTGCTCCGGTCAATAAATAAATTAATAAAAAATATCAAACTATATAGTTTTGAAGAAAACCACCACATAACAACCGCAAGTTCACCATATTCCGGCGCCTACCATTTTTATATATATATTTTTTTTGTTCTTTTTAATTTAAAGAGTTTTGATGGAAATTAAATATATACATCCATTTTTAAACTTTATAAAATTATTTGATTGGATATTTTAGAATTATCAGCGCAGTAATCAATATTCTATTACAATTCCTAAAATTTATTACTAACTTTATGAAAATATTAATATGATGTACCAAATTATAAAATGTGAAAGTATCATTATTCTTTTGTGTATCACTAACCAAAAATAAATTCTCTTAAAATATCAAAAAATCATTACTTACCTAAAAGTATTAATAAGATGCGCCAAATTATAAATACAAACTTACTTATATCTCATAATCATTGTTTTTATAAAACTAATCAAATATACATTGTTAAAAAATCCAAGATTCATAAGTAACTTAAAAATATTAATTTGATGTACCAAATTATAAATGGATGATTACCTCTTTGAAAAAATATAACAATTAACTATTACTCTTATTTTTATAAACACATACTTAAAAGAGGTAACAACAGTAACACGTGGAAAAACGTCTGACGATAACACATACTTAGGGCATCTCCAATGGAGCTATCTAAACCACATTTTCTTAATAAGGAGTGCTCCTTATTAGTTTTTTACTATTGTTGATTTTTAAGTAGCACTCTTTATTAGGTAGCTAATCATTACTTAAGGAGTGGTACCTAATTTAATGTTGAATGTTTTAAAGGTTTATATATGCTATCTTTCATTAATGATGAGTAGAACTTAAAAATTTTACCATTGTTGAGTTTGCTCCTTACTTAGGTTTTATCAAAAGTGATGAGGTGGAATTTAAAAACCACTCCTTATTTTCTTACCATTGGAGATGCTCTTATGGATCATTCACTATCGAAAAATATATACTTATTAAATCAAAATCTCTTACAAATCTATTTGTTTTATATTATGAAACTAAAACTTATAAGTTATGCATTACATGCTATTATTTTACACGATTCGTTGTGTGGTACAATTTTAGTATGTTAAACTTATATTTTCAATAGGTTAACTTCTACGCTATGTAAAGATAGAGAAAAATAGTTTGATCAATTACATTTACTCTTATGCAAATATTATCTAATTCAAGATTTAATTTAATATTTACAAAAGTTTCAAATTGCACAAGCAGATTTTCAAGTATTAATATCTATGTAGAAACCGTGTATTATTAAAAAATTTGCTTGATTTTGTAATAATAAATTGGTCTGTTTTAACTAAAATATTTTGAAATAAAATCAACTAAATTAATTGCATGCATGATAAAAATTCAATCCGATTAAATCTACTATTCAAGTTCATACCTAAATTTAATTTACACTTTGTGCCAAATTAAATTCTTTTAAAAGTTTTATGAAGAAATATTTCAGTTTAATTCAGTCATATATCATTACTATTTCTAATACCATTCCATTATAATAAGTTCATCAATTTCAGTTGTAATCAACATCACGAGAGAATATTATTATTTTAAACCTGAATTATTAAATATTACTTTAGTTGAATTTAATTTAGTTTAGTCTAGTTTAAAGCATTTCAGTCAGTCCAATTCATTTCCATTCAGTTCAGTTCAGTCCACTTTTATTTGATCCATTTTAATTCAGTTCATGTAATCTGGTTATGAACAAATGTGATTTGATGAAATTTATTGGGTTTAGTCATTATTTCAATACATTATACTTTATTCCTTTCCATTTCTATTCAATTCAGTACGATTCAGTCCATTTTAGTTGTCAATAATGAACTTTTTTACTATAATTTTTTTCAGTTCAGTTCAGTATTTTTTTTATTTTTCCAATTCATTTCAGTTCAGTTCAGTATTTTTATTTTTTTCAGTTCAGTTCAGTATTTTTATATTTTTTCAGTTCAGTTCAGTATTTTTTATTTTTTTCAGTTCAGTTCAGTATTTTTAAATATTTTTCAGTTCAGTTCAGTATTTTTTATTTTTTTCAGTTCAGTTCAGTATTTTTAAATATTTTTTAGTTCAGTTCAGTATTTTTTTAATTTTTCAGTTCAGTTCAGCAAGAAATAAACTCGGGCAAACAAGGCCTAATAAGACTAAAATGTTGATAGAATAAGCTTTAAATGATATAATTCTAGAATAAACGTAAACATTTCCGTTGATTTAATTTTGAAATAAAGGTAACCGCTTCTTACGCAGGTCTCCCTAAGTTTTAAATGATTTAATTCTAGAATAAACGTAAACGTTCTCGCTGATTTAATTTTGGAATAAAGGTAACCGCTTCTTACGCAGGTCTCCTACTCTCCGCTATCTATATAATATTTTCTGCACCCTCCTCATCTATCTACATCTTCATTGTCTTCTTCCACCACTTTCTATTAGTGGAAGAGATTGTGATACCATTAGGATACGATAGGGCTATGACAAGCTGCCGTTTCAAGGTCTAGATAACTTGATAAAGCATCTAACTTTCTAGGTCATTATCTGCATCTCTCTGTAATTAGTTCAGTAAATTTTGATTTAATACATTTTAGATTTGTTTGGTCTTATTATTAATGTTTTCAACATGCTTATACTCATGTGAAAGATGTAAACACTTCATGGGATTGAGCTTGTGCTATTAGTTTGGAAGCTGACTATGTAAGGTGTTAGTTTTGATGTGTTCCTTGCTTTGCTCTTTTTAAAAATTTACTTATTCAATTTATGTAATTTGGCTCACAAAAACATAAATAACATGGTTGAATGCAGCTCAAGACAAGCACAAAGAACTTGACGGTGCTGGTTGGGCAACATATTCTCTAGGCTGGCAAACGGGTATACGGGTAAAATATGGGTCGGGTAAAATGGGTAATATGAAAATATGGGTATGACCCGTTTTTTACCCGTTTTAAAAACGGATAAAACGGGTTGGGTAAAATACGGGTCATAAAAAATACGGGTTGGGTAAAAATCCGCGGGTAAAACGGGTAAAGGTTATATCAAAACGGGTAAACCCGCGGGGTAGACCCGTATTTTACCCGACCCGTTTGGACCCGTATTTTAAATTACCCATTTTACGATACCCGTATTTTACCCGTACCCATATTTTACCCGTACCCACATGGGTAAAAAAATAAGTTACCCGTTTACCCACGGGTAATGGGTAAAAATTGCCAGGCCTAATATTCTCTGATGGTGTTTCTTTATGTGTAATATTTGACAATCCTTTTATAGTGAGATTACAAAAGAAATCTTTTTTGTTTTAATATTCTTGAATTGTTAACATTTTGAACATTTAGACCTACGTCGATGGAATACAATCAATTCAATGACATAGTAGGTAATATATTTAGTATGTTGGACATATATTATCTGTGAGCAATTAGAATGTCATGCATTTTCGTATGTAATTTTCATGAATAAAATTATTATAATTAATTAATATAAACATATAATTATTTTAAAATATAAATATTCATGCATCGGCACGAGCATTATACTAGTAATTAAAGATAGTAAAAGAATAAAATTATCATATAATCTTTTACTAGGTATATATAAAAGAAGAAAGTGGCGGCGTAAACATAAATATTTAAAAGAATGCCGCCTATCAACCGCCACCGTAGTTTATATTTACTATGAGAAACGACATCAAAGATTGCGTTTGATAAATTTCTTTTGTCCGTCGGCGTATATATATTATAGAAACGACATAAAAAATTACTGAAATACAATTATATTCCAAGTTAAAAGGTTACATTCCATATTTTTTACCAACTTTTACTTACAAATTAAATACAGTTATAATATTACCGGCCTTAATTGATTAATATATAGTTTGTATTTTCCATGTTTTTCTTTTGGAAAATGACATCAAATATTGCGTTAATAACTTTTGTCCTCTATTTATAACTTCAATTATAAATTGAATTAGGTGTAATTAGGTGTAACTTTTGTCCCCTAAATTTACGTGTAGTTTCTATTTTTTAAAAATATTTAGATTTTGTTGAAAATAATCTTAATTGAATTAGGTAAGTTAGTTTTAGTCAATTTAATCTTAAATCAAATTTAGTGTTTCATCCTAATTCTAATAATTCAGTTTATCTTTATTAAGTTTGCAAGATTCTTATTCAAATTCACTTAAATTTAATTTTAAAATTTTAATTTGAACAAACTTAATGAAACTAAAAATAAACTAAAATTATAAATAAATAAAGTATCTATATTTATTTAATACAAATGTTATAAATAATTAAACTCAAAAAACCACGCAATTATGATGTTTTGTAAAAAAATTTATGAATGGAAAAAATTATTTAATATTTATCATCTTTTTACTAGGTATATATTAAAAAGTAGAAAGTGGCGGCATAAATATAAATATGTTTTTACTAGATATATATTAAAAAATAGAAAGCGGCGGTATAAATATAAATATTAAATAAAACGCCGCCGCCGGAATTTGGAAACAACCCATAAAACGGCCCCCTATCTTGCTTTTGTAAATAACTCCGTTACCGGAATGTTAAATTACCGAAATTAAATTCCATGCACTGCCTTATTTACCATATATCTATACGCAATGCATAATGTGAATCGGAATCGTTATAATAATTCCATTTAGGTACACAATTTTTAACTAACTTACTTATTTAACTAATCCATCATTTTTATTACTATATATAATTTTTCAACGACACCACTAATCATGGTTCTTAATTCTTGCATAAATTCAACTAATTTATTAATTCAACTTATTTAACTAATAATTGATTTATCTTTCTACTATGTATATATTAAAAAGTAGAGGGTGGCAGCATAAATATAAATATTAATAAAACGTCGCCGCCGGAATCAAAATATATTAATTTATCAAATCAAATGAAATCATTTTTTATATATAAATTAATCTCACTTTAAATATTCTTCATTAAATTACACCTCCGTCGAATTAATTTACAAAAATCAAATCTTTCTAATATATAAATAAACCCCATATTATATATTGTTCCTTTAATTATGTCTCCCTTAAATTAATTTGGAAACCAAATCAAATCATTCCTGCATATAGAACATTATATAAAGGAGATATTATTTTTGTATGTTAAGTGCATAAATTTACCCTATATATCGTAAACTTTTAGTTTTGAGTATATATACCAGAATATTTACATTTGATTAGATCTCACACTTGCATGAGAGGTCGCCGGAAAGTTTTCTACACACATTCCGGCATCCCCATCTCGGCAGCCAATATTTGTGTTGTTGTAGAGAGATCATGTGGCTGGGGTGAAGAAAGATAGAAACAGGATGTTGAGTTTCTTCTCCACATCGCCATTGATTTCTTGAAAAAGATATGTTTGAGTTAGTTGAGTCCTCAGGCTCTACATTTGTTTTTGTTGGACCGCGTTAAGGGTTTATGCCTAAACCCTAAACCCGATGAGCTATTTAAATATTGGAATTCCTGCAAACAATAAGGGGAAGCACAATGTTGGTGTGTATTGGTTGTTGGAGATGCGCGTTGTTATCCCGCAGGGGCATACTGGTATGGTGTTATGGATGATCCAAGATTGTTTTGGTACTCTCTGAATTCATGTGATCTCTTTGTGTTGAGATATATGTATATTTGGTTTTTAAAGCTGAATCCTCCAGTTAGTCTTTGAATGATGCCGGAGAAAGGGATTCCGGAAACGCGAAGAATACTGAGGATTGGCGGAGCTTTCGCGAAGCTGAGCTGCCCGAGAGGCTGCCTGCATGGAGAAGCGAGATAAATCTGCGCTGCTCGAGAGAGTTTTCAGGCTCGAAAACGAGGTATTTGACTGAAATCTTGAAAATTGGGATGATTTTGTTTTGTTTTGTGTTTATATATGATGAATGCCGTTCTTCCGAACATCGCCGGAAGTGACGTCATCGCTCGGGCTCAGTCCGGGATAGGGAAGACCTCCATGATTGCGCTCACAGCTTGCCAGGTCATAGACACCAGATCTTCAGAGTAAGTTTGTTTGTGTGTTTTAAGGTTTGTTTAATAATAGTCTCTTGGAAAATTTGAAACTATTTTTAGGGATTTTCTTGGTTTTTTTTTTAGGGTTTCTTGGTTTTTTTTGGGTTTTTGTTTTCCTCCTTCAGGTGGTGAAATTCAAGTTTTCTCCTTGCATTAAAGAGTTGAATCTGGATGTTTTTCAGTCAAGAATGCTCAATTTTTACTGATTTGAATTAACAGGTAAACAATTGTAGCATCTTATGTTATAAAAAAATTTTAAAGAAATTTTAAATATTAGGTCAAAAGCCGTTTCTTAGCATAAAAAGAATTATTGTCTAAATGAAAAAGGTAAGACAATACTAGATTCGATGATGATCAATTAGACAATTACGTTTATGATCATTAATTAGACTTATGTACATTTTTCAAATAATTCCCATTTTAATTTAGCAATTAGACAATATTAATTTAGCAATTCAATTTCAATTTTGCAAGTCTAAATAATGACGATATTCGATAAAACTCATATAATATAAATATTATGAAATATATAACAAAAACAATTTTTAACATAAACAATTGTTTATAGGACTAATATTTTCCATAAACTCAGAATATTCTTTTTTACTTCCACTTTCACATATATATAAAACTCAACATTACCAAAGTCATGTTTTTTATATAACTATCAAATTTTACACATAATTAACCCAACAAATATAAAAGCCTATCTTCGTGGGTTAATTCTATGTATTAATATTCTGCATAAACTCAAAATGTTCTTTTTTTACTTCCACTTTCATATATAACTCAAAATTCCATAAAATGTTTTATACAATTACCAAAGTTGACAGAAACTATTTCTAAATATAAAAGTCAATCTTCGTTGGGTTAATTCTATAGTACTAATACTTTCCATAAACTCGAATATTCTTTTATACTCTTACTTTTTCATTTATAACTCAAAATTCCATAAATATTATATTACTATCAAAGTTTACACAAACTGTTTCCAAATATAAAATTCGATTTTCATTGGGAACTAATACAACAACACTAATACTAAAACTTAATTTATATATTATTTGATGAGAATATTTTAGAATATTTAATAATACTATTTCTAAATATAAAAATCCAATCTTCGTTGGGATAATTGTATAGCAATAATATTAAAATTTAATTTATATATGGTTTGATGAGGATATTTCAGAATATTTAATAATACTGTTTTCAAATATAAAAGTCAATCTTCGATGGGTTAATTCTATAACACTAATATTAAAACTTAATTTGTATATTATTTGATGAGGATATTTCAGAATATTTAAATTATAAAACCTTTTTTTACGAAAGGTTATATGTGGGATTGAATAGAACTAAAATATTTTCACATATACCTCGAATGATTCAAATTGAATCTATGATTAAAAATGAATCTACATTCAAATAAGCATATATTGTGCCAATTGACCATATGAATACGAATTACACATACTTATCAGTGTTTACCTCGGCTGGCATGCATGTATCTATTATCATATATAGAGCAACACGGGTAGTATTAAAATATCATGCTTATATTATTACACATTCTAAATTTAATTTTACAAGATAAGTTTACAATTACGAATGTCAACATATATTTTAGAGATATTGTAACACGTGTAGTCTTAAAAAATATTATGCTTATATTATTACATATCCTAAATTTAATTTAACAAGATAAGTTTGCAATTACAAATGTCAACATATATTTTAGAGACATTTTGCAAATCTTACATAGCTGGCATGCATGTATCTATTATCATATGTAGTGCAACACATGTATACTTAAAATATCATACTTATATTATTACACAACCGCACAAAATTTACTAAATTTACTTTATATAACCGCGCAACGCGCGGTCCGGTTAGCCTAGTTAGGAGAAAATTTTAAATAATTAAAATTAAAATTACAAAACTAACCACTAATTAAATTCTAATTAAATCCTAATTAAATACTGTATTTTTATTAAAATGTCAATAATGGATAAATATGTCTAGAAAACACGTGGTGAAAAAGTTCCCCCGCGACTCAAAATCGCGTTAGCCACAAACACGCCTTTAGTAAAAGCACACGAAATCTTGAAAGATCCCCGATTATATAAATTCGCGGGGGCAAACACGAAATCCCCAATCTCTACCAGAGCTCATGTTTTACGGCTTTTGGGTCGCACTGAGATCTCAAAACCCTGCCAACTGTTGAACCTCGCCGCCGTCGCCCGGCCGACCATGGGAGACTACAACGACGCTCTTCTTCGCAACCCAAACGCCGCCGTTCAGGCCCGCGCGAAGGGGAGCCGCGCCAATGTCATCCAACTCAAGCTGGTGCTTACTCCAAACCCTAGCTTCTCAACTTTTTCTTTTTCGTTTTACGATTTGATGTTGATATCCTGCTAGTTCTGCTGAAACTAGGAGTTTCCCCGATATCTGAGTTCGTTTTTGTTGTTGTTGATGATGTGCAGATTGGCCAGAGCCATCCGACTGGATTGACGACAAATCTTTTGAAACTGTTTGAACCTCGTCCGCCGCTCGAATTTAAGCCTCCTCCGGAGAAGAGAAAATGCCTTCCCTATACAGGTGATTTTTATGTCTATTTTTTTTCTCACTAATGTTATCTACTAAGCTGTTTACCATTGCCAGTTATCTAATGTTATCTAATATGTTTACGAATTCTCAGGTATTGCACAGTTTGTTAGCCAATTTGCCAAGCCTGGAGATCCTGAGTATGCTCCGCCTGTTCAGAAGGGTGAAACCCCGGTATGATTTATTTCTATTTGTGGTTCTATCTGATGTTAATGATATGGCCCGGACATTGATACTCATGTGTTTGCCTGAGTTTGGATTTTTCACTATTTCATTCACAGTATGTTTTTTTAAAACCTAAGAATGATGTTAGAAGTCTGAGTTTGCCATGGAATTTTAGGTGTATTTTTCAGATTGCAAGCAATTGCTAAACTGAGTTTGACTAGTTCAGTTCTAGGCATTAGCTTTTGCATTGCTTATATCTTGTGTCTGTTCCCTATGCTTACGGTTATATTTTTTTTTTTGGTGAAACAAGCAGGCAGAAAGGAAGGCTAGAATTCATAAGTTACGGCTGGAAGAGGGTGCCAAAAAAGCTGCTGAGGAACTTGAGACATGTAACTAATAGTTTTCTTTGATTAACATATACACAGGCTAAATTGGATGTTAATATCATTCAAATTCTAACCCTGCTTACTCTTTTGCAGATGACCCAAACAACGACCCTAATGTGTCTGGAGATCCATACAAAACACTATTTGTAGCTCGGCTTGTATGTGATATATCTATGCTCGATTAAATCCTAAATGTTACATCATGCTGTTCAATCTAATGACTAGTATATCTGTTTTTTGTCTCCAGAACTATGAGACAACTGAGAGCCGACTTAAAAGGGAGTTTGAAGCTTATGGACCCATCAAGCGGGTAGGTATTTCTGTGAACCCCATTGTGGTTCGGTAAGAAGTTCACTAGAATGGTGTACTACATGTGCTTAAATCCCATTGCCTTTCTTTAATCTCCATCCCATGCATATAAGTAATTGTGTTCTGTGAGAAATAATACTGGGACTAGTGTTTCTGCCATATTTGATATTGCTGACGTATAGATGAAATTATTGAAGTTTTTTGACATCAACATAGAGAGTTAAATGAAAAAAAAGCATAATAATACAATAAGAGCAACATATATACGTGCAAGTTTTATACTTACCTGTTTAATTTTAAGCCTCATGTTTCGCTTTTGGGATGCTTCTTTTAAACGTGAGCGAAATCTTACACTAATTAAGTAGTTCTGATTTAGTGGGTTTGTATAAAGTTGTGAACAACTGGTTGTGAGGTTTATTAAAATATTGCAACATAGTGATATAGTAACTAAAGTCTAGCACCCGGCAATCACATTGAGATCATAAGGCTGGGTTACTTTCCTTACCAGTTGTTCATCATGGTTTGAGTCCCTTCTCAGGTATTTAAATCACATGTAGGTTTGTTCCCTCACCTTTCTACACCTCTTTTGAGTTCTTCTTTTGGTTGTGGAAAGAAGTAGCCCTGGCATCAGGTATGGATCTAGTTTCCAGGTAGGGTTTTGAAAGTGATTATAGCAGTAACCCTGGTCTGGTAAGGTATATATTTTGTTCCTTTATTCCCTCAACCATACCAATTTCATTTCAAACATGGTGTCTCATCCTGCAAAATCAACACTGAATATACTTAAGTTGAGTACGGCAGTGATGGTTTTCACCACCTCCCGGCCCATGTTTGAAGGCGACAATGGAGACTGCACTGGGTAAAATAAGTAGGGAGTATTAGTATCTCTTTCCCTCTTATTTTCTATATAGATCGTGCCAATATTTGCTACTAAAATCTTATTTTTGGATTGTAAGGCTATCAAAAATGTTTCAGCAGTTCGGAAGATATCCCGGTATTTTAGTATTATAATTATGTTGTCATTTAAAAATATCCCTGGTAAGGGGAGAGGATAGTATTTGTTGCAAATGGTAAATTGTTCTTCATCATTATGCCTCTCTAGCACTCATGGTGATGCATCTATCTACCCTGGGAAGCTGTTTAATTCAAGGTGAGCACGGCTATGAGGCATAGTGCCTGTTTGCCGTGCCAATAGGATAGTCTATCTAACTTGTATATGCATGAACTATCATAGACTACTAGTATTCCCTATGTCCATGATAATGCTGTTTCCTTGTAACTGTTGTTTATTTAGTGCTTTTCTGTATTTTGCAGGTCCGATTGGTCACTGATAAATCAACTAATAAACCCAGAGGCTATGGTTTTATTGAATATGCTCATACTCGCGACATGAAAGGTTTGTTTCCACTGCTTTGTTTCAAAGTTTGTTTCCGCTGCTTTATTTTTAAGGTGCTTCACTGACACAGTTCTGTTCTGATGCTCATAATTTTTCCTGAATGCAGCTGCGTATAAGCAAGCTGATGGGAGGAAAATTGATAACCGTAGGGTTCTTGTTGATGTCGAACGTGGCAGGACTGTCCCTAATTGGAGACCTCGCCGACTTGGTGGAGGCCTTGGTACAACTAGAGTTGGAGGTGAAGAATTGAACCAAAAGAATTCTGGAAGGTATTGTGACTTTACCTAGTATTCAGTGTGTGAAAAAAATTGATTTGCTGGTTTAATTTATGGTGAACTTGGTGCTTGTGGAAATGTCATGAATTTTGGTAAAACATCTACTGTTGGTGAATGTGCCTAATTGCCTACTCTGACATGGTCTGACTAACTTAGGAAATCAATTTGAGTTTCTCCTTTTGTATATAAGTAACTTGTGGGGTGGTTTATATTTTATGTGTACCATGATCTACGGTGTGACATATTTTAGTATTCTTCCATTTTTTTAAATAAACAAGTTTTTTTTTCTCTCCTTAAAAATGGCATTGCAGGGAGATAGTACAGTCTGGAGGGCCAACATCAAGATCTGAGGAACCAAGGGTACGGGATGATCGAGACCGGTAAGGCATCTTCAGTCTAATTTTTAAAATTGTGTAAGCTTTATTTTTCGTCATTTGGTTCTTTGAAAAGTCACATTGAAGTTCAAAATGAGTTGCAATAGAGTAGTGGTGGCTCAGCAGCTCCTGGAGCTGTACTATGTGAATTATCTTACTAATGGCTAATGCTCTCACATGTTGTCATCACTCACTAATTATTTTGTAATATGGCTTCAGGGATAGGGAAAAATCTCGCGAAAGGGTTCGGGAGAGTAGGGAGAGGGAGCGTGAGCCAGAAAGGCTGCGCGAGCGCTCACAGGATAGAGTCAGGGACCGTGAGCGCTCACAGGATAGAGTCAGAGAGCGTGAGCGCTCGCAGGACAGAGTCAGGGACCGGGAAGACAGGCACCACAGAGACCGGGACAGAACTAGAGATAGAGATCGCAGCGAGCGTGACAGTCATCGTCGTGATCGTGATCGTGGTGGTCGTGAGAGAGGAGGTCGTGACCATCGGGAGAAGTCACGTGATCGCCATCGTGAAAGGGAGAAGGATAAAGACCATGAGTATGAATATGAGAAAGTTGAATCTAGAGATGAGAAGGATAGAAACTATGATCCTGCAGATGAGGATAACCATGGTTGGTATGAGCAGGCTGAGCGTAAGCGCAAGCACTCGGAAGGAGAACATGGGCAATACGACTACTATGAGTCACGTGATACTGCAGATGCCCCTATTGATGATGACCGGTACAAAGAACATGATGGATATGATAGATATGATCAAGTTGATGAAGACAAGTATGTTTATGAACAGGATGCAGCTGATAAAGATCGTGGCTACCAGCGATCAGAAAGGTCACGATCTCGTGATTATTAGTGGTGCAAACTCTGGAAGCTATCTGTTCTAACGGGGTGCTTGTTCTGCTGTTTTAGCTGAGGGGTTTGCTTCTAGTTGTATTATCAAATGGTATTATATGATGTTATTTCTGTTTTCTGGATGTTGATGTTATTGTGTACTATCTGAAACTTGAAAGAAAACCCATGTTCGTAGGAGTGAGGATTTGATAATTTGTAGCTTGTTGAATTGTGCTGGTTGAACTTAATTAACCATCTGCCAAATCTCTGAATTGTGCTGGATGATGTTATTCTGTTCTCTTAATGTCTCTTTTTTTCCTTATTGTGGAGATGGTGAATTCTTTGATACGAGATGATGATTTTTAACATGTTAATCACCACTTCCATCTTAATAACCACTTACATCAATTCTGCGTGTACAGGGGATAAGGCCTTGAGCACTACATCTTCCACTTCCATTGTGATTCCTTGAACGGTATGTTTTTTAGAAGTCCATGCTGCAGCTCCAACACTCTTATTCTACTGGAAAGCACCATCAAAACATATTAACCATCCTGAATCCGGAACGAGACTAAGAATACATTGAACTTGGTCTACTTGGCTTTGCAACTACAAGTCTTCTATATCTGGAGCCAATACTACTGCGTGCTAAGCATATCATGTTGTGCCAAACATACTGCTGTGTGTGGTTCCACAAAAAATCTTAATATTCACGACTTTCCGTATCTGTCACAAGATACTTAGAGACAAACATATATACTGGTGATGTGGCGCTTGGTGCAATCCATGATCGTAAGTCTTAACCATGTTAGAAAACTCACATTTTGCTGACTCTGAAAGTTGAAACCCAACCTGGAGCATCTCCATATGCGCTGCGAGGCTGGATATGTAAGGAATAAATGTGATACATCTCCCTCGGCAATACGATGTACACATATTGATGACTCTACGAGTCCTCTTATTCTTCTGTTTTTCCCAGTGGGCAAAGCATCATGTGTTGCCCTCCAAATACAAGCTAGCCCTTTCTGAGACAGTTTGCACGACCACAACTTTTTCCAAATTTGATCTGCCTACTGTAGTACCCCTTTCTCCAGTTTTCTGAGTATCTCATATCTCTTAGCAACCTGATATTCTCCCAGATTATTGCCATCCCAGACCACCTTATCCTCTCATATGTTTTGAGTAGGAATATGCATTTTTACTATTTCTTGTATGATCTCCACTGGAAAAATCACCCGAATCAATGACATTCTCCAATGTCTGTTATCATCAATCAAGTCCCCCACTTTCATATCAATGTACTCCACCACTGCATTGGTAATATGTAGTGGTTCATTTAATGCGGGGATTTATTTATTTGACAGACTTATCTGATCTCCTTTTCCTAATTGCTAGGGGTGGCAATTGGGAGGGATTGGGAAGTTTTGGGATGGGAAGTTTTGGGATTGGGAAATTAATTTCCCATTAACATTTGGGATGGGGTGGGATTGGGATTAAATTATATTTGGGAAATTTTAACTCCCAATGGGTCCCAAATGAATTATCCCATTGGGAATCCATTAAATTACCAAAATTTAAATCCAAATATAAACTAATCATTACTTATTAGCATAACAATAATGTAAACTGATAAAAAATTAGAGTTCACTTCGAGTTCAAACTCGGTCAGATTCGAATTTGTAAGCTCGATCGAATTCGAGCTCGGTTCGTAAGCTCGATCGAATTCGAGTTCGAGCTCGTTTTGTAAGCTCGATCGAATTCGATTCGAACTCGAGTTCGAGCTCGGTTCGTAAGCTCGATCGAATTCGATTCGAACTCGAGTTTGAGCTCGGTTCGTAAGCTCGATCGAATTCTTTTCGAACTCGACTTCGACCTCGGTTCGTAAGCTCGATCGAATTCGATTCGAACTCGAATTCGAGCTCGGTTCGTAAGCTCGGTCGAATTCGAGTTCGAGCTCGTTTTGTAAGCTCGATCGAATTCGATTCGAACTCGAGTTCGAGCTCGGTTGTAAGCTCGATCGAATTCGATTCGAACTCGAGTTCGAGCTCGGTTTGTAAGCTCGATCGAATTCTTTTCGAACTCGACTTCGACCTCGGTTCGTAAGCTCGATCGAATTCGATTCGAACTCGACTTCGACCTCGTTTCGTAAGCTCGATCGAATTCGATTCGAACTCGAGTTCGAGGTCGTTTCGTAAACTCGATCAAATTCGATTCGAACTCAATATCGAATTCGGCTCGTAAGCTCGATCAATTCGAGTCAAACTCGAGTATGAACGGATAAGCTCGGTCGAATTCGAGCTCGTTTCGTAAACTCAATTAAATTCGATTTCGAGCTCGGTTCGTAAGCTCGATCAATTCGAGTCAAATTCGAGTTCGAACTCGTTTCGTAAGCTCGATCGAATTCGATTCGAACTCGAGTTCGAGCTCGTTTTGTAAGCTCGATCGAATTCTTTTCGAACTCGACTTCGACCTCGGTTCGTAAGCTCGATCGAATTTGATTCGAACTCGACTTCGACCTCGTTTCGTAAGCTCGATCGAATTCGATTCGAACTCGAGTTCGAGCTCGTTTCGTAAACTCGATCAAATTCGATTCGAACTCAATTTCGAATTCGGCTCGTAAGCCCGATCAATTCGAGTCAAACTCGAGTATGAACGGATAAACTCGGTCGAATTCGATTCGAAATCGAGTTCGAACTCGTTTCGTAAACTCGATTAAATTCGATTTCGAGCTCGGTTCGTAAACTCGATCAATTCGAGTTCGAACTCGTTTCGTAAGCTCGATAAAATTTCTCGACATTTTATCATAAATAACATAAACATAAGTATCAACTTTGAAAAATCACTTATAAAATAAGACAAGTTCATAGTGGAAAAATAATGGGAATTATGGCATCCCAAATCCCATTCCCATTATTTCTATATTAAATGGGAAATATGGGAATATGGGATTTCAATCCCAATCCCATTATTTCCCATTCCCAAATAATCCCATTTAACTTAATCCCAAATTACCATTTTATCAATGAATTCCCATCCCATTTAATCTTTTTATTGGGACCCAATGGGTAATGGGATTTTTTGCCACCCCTACTAATTGCCACCTTAGTCTCGGCACAATCAAGTCTAAACCCCATATTATTGACTTCCGCTCCCAAGAGTCCTGTGGTCTGCTCTTGATAGTTGTGATGTTGTGATTTTTACAATACTTCTTTAAGAGAATCTGTCCTAGAAGTGAGTCTAATTGGTGCACCAACTTCCATCCATGTTTTGCTAATAATGCCTTATTCATGAGTTTTCTTTCCTTAATCAAAGACCCCCTTGCTTTTTTAGATTGACACCTTTTGTCCCAGGACATCTAGTGCAATCCCCTTCCAACTCCCTTTTCCAGATGAACTTTGTTATCATTCTATCAATATTTTTCCGCACTGATTTGGGCAGCTTAAAAATTCCCCTGGGATAAATAGCCAGAGTAGACATGGCATGTTTTGCCAGAGTAATCCTTCCGGCTAGAGACAAATACTTAGTCTTCAAAATACTATATTTTCTCCTGATTCAAGCAATGACATCCCCAAAAATTCTCTTTTTGCCCATTGCAAAGTTCAAATTTACTATTAGGTATTTGACTCCAAGTGTTATACGCAATCCTCTTATTGCCTTAATTCAAATGTTACAAGTGATTCAGTATTTTACTCAGCGTGATTCAAATACATATAAAACAACATTATTGCCCCTGTAAATAGCTAGTGTTTCAAAAATTCAAATATTGATGGATATTTTCATACTTTGATGCAGTATTTTTGACTATAAAAGTGTATTATCACATTGTATAGCAAGACCTCGTAACTTAAATCAAAATCTGACCTAGTAGATGTATATAGGTAACCACAACCCAACATACTAGAACCATTAGTGGAATAAACTAACAATAAAAAATCACAAAAAAATATGAATTTACACGCCAAATTCGTTGTAACAAAGTAAATAACCATTTCATCAGAAATCACTCGCCATAATCTTTGTTAATTTGTTTTGGATGATACATTCTTGTTCAATTCCAATTTTCTTCAAAGCAGAAAGACAGAAAAAGATTTGCATTACAAAAAAAATTAATTGAAAAAAAAAAGTATTCATTGCTACAACTTATATTTTGAGATATTCCGGATAGTCAAGTTAATAGAATGAGAAACGGTCTTTAATTTGGAGAAAAATGCGATTCGCTCGCACTCAATGCCCCATCCGTCCAATATTATAAATATTGGTGAAGAGGTAAATCACGGTATTTCAGAGTCAGGATTTAATGAGCGTCTTTTGTTTTGGTGCGCACAAAAAAACTCACAAGCAAGATTTGAACTGCCACTACCGAGACTCGAATATTGATCTATGGAGTAATGAACAGAATATCTCAACTGCTGAATTACACCCGTGATAACTAATTTAAACATACTAGCGATGACTACTACATTATCACAAACAAATGGTAATAAATTAAACGAGCGATTATAATGATTGATAAGGTATTCTGAATTTCTGATATAACAAAATCATGTTTGAATTCCGTGGTGGTTTGGAATTGGATAGTAGCTACCGTAGGCACCTTCCTTAACCACCCTCAGTGTAAAAGGCTATATTACCAAAATGCGTGCAATTGCATGCCTTGTCGCCTTTCTTTACATAATTTCAGCCAATTTCGATCATTCAATATCCATTTTGTTTCCTCTCTTCTCCAACCAAATGCTCTAATTACTCACCCATCGGATCCTATGATTACCGTTATATAAATTATAATATGCTAATTACTACATTTCGAGTGCTTCCAGGAAGTTTCCCCCTAGAGATGAGGAATTACAATAAGGTCAAAATGACCTAAATTGGAAATGAATTCATCTTCTAAATTGAATTGTGTTGAAAATAATTAAATTATGCTGATTTCTCACTTTTAATTACACTAAAGTGAATTGATCTGAATTCAAATGAAGCAAACTTTGTACTGATCCATAAATAACATTGATTACCATGTGCCCCAGAGCCTGTTTAATACAACTTTATCTAAATATTTTTAGTTCAATTCAGTATTTTTCAGTTCAGTTCAGTAATTTTCAGTTTAGTTCAATTCAATTCAATTCATTCAGTATTTTTCAGTTCAGAGCATTACACTTTTAAAAAATAAATAAATTAAAGGTTAATAATTCAACTCAATTCAATCCAATTTAGAGAAAATATAATTTATTTCAATTCATATAATTTTATTTTTTTAAGTTCATATTGAAAATTCAGTTCATTTCAGTTAAGTGTAGTTCAATTCAGTTCATTTTAGTCTAGTGTGGTTCAACTCGGTTCATTTCAGTTAAGTGTAATCCAATTCAGTTAAGTGTAGTTCAATTCAGTTCTATTTTCTTGATAACATACAACTTCATTTAGTTATATCAATGCATTGATCATTTTCTTCAATTCAGTTCAATCAAGTTTAGTTCAGTTTGATTCAGTTCAATTTAGTTTAGTAAGTTAGGTCCAATTTGTTAAGTTTAGAATTGATGAAATATGATTTGATAAAACAAATTCTAATTTAATTGTATCAATGCATACTTTTGTAAGTTCAGCTTAATTAAGTTTGGTTTAGTTCAATTCATTATGCTATAGTTCATTTCTGTTTCTCAAGCTAGATTCGATTTTTAATAAGTTTGATGCTAATAAAATTTGACTTAATAAAATATAGCACAATTTGGTTGTATCAATTCAGTTCAATAATGTTCAGTTCAGTATATTTCAGTTCAATTATATATAACTTCTAGGATCATGATGAAATATAAATTTGATGAAATTTAACTAATGTCGATGCAATGATTTGTTTTTTCAATTCAGTCTTGTTCAATTTAGTTCAATTCAATATATTTCAATGGATTGTTTTGTATTAAAAAATTTGAATTTAAATATATGTTATATAAAATGAGTTATATGTAATAAAAATCAAATGTATTTTTCAGTTCATTTAAGTATTTTTTAGTTCAGTTCAATATTTTCAGTTCAATTCAATTTAGTATTTTTCAGTTGAGTTCAGTATTTTTCAGTTGTATTCAGATTAGTTCAGTTCAGTTCAGTCGTATTAAACATGCCACAGTGCTAAGAAGAGACTAACCTTCTAATCGCGCAGTGCTAAGAAGAGACTAACCTTCTAATCGCGCATTGTTAAGTTATCTGCAAAATCAAGTGAAATCTAAATAAACTAATTTTTCTCTGAGGGGGATGCAATTTGCAAATTTTCTAATAAAAAAAAGCACAAGACAAATGAAATTTGAATCTTTTTCCAAATATATAGTCCCACCCTTAGGAAAAGCACAAGCCTAAATGAAGGAGAGCTAAAAAAGAGCCTGAGCAACTCATTCCTCCAAACTCTCACAAATCCTCTCTGATCAGTTCCTTCATCTCTGCATGAACACTGAACAGTTCTAGCTCATTCCACAAAGCCAGGCTCTAAACCTGCAGCCAGGAAGAAAACTCGAACTCGAACAAGAAGAAGAAGAAGAAGCACAACTGTTTCATAAATCTACTTCCATTATGGTGAGCAGGGCTATAGTGTTGACAGCATGTTGGTTCTGCTGCTGCATTTTGTTCGCAAGCATCGGAACAGGCAGCGCTGAAAGACCTCTCAAACTGGTAGAACCAGGTCACATTGCAGATGATCATGAAATGAAGCATCAAGGACTCTTAACTCGGGTGGTGGAGTTCTTATGGCAGAGTGGAAAATCCTCTTACCAACATGTTTGGCCTGTAAGTTTGAATATTTTACTGTTATTTGTTGTGTGCATCAAACTTGAGAAAAACATAAAGCATGCTAATCAAGTGCATTTTATTGGTTTTTTTGTAATGAAATAGGAGATGGAGTTTGGGTGGAAGATAGTAGTAGGGAGCTTAGTGGGATTTCTCGGAGCCGCTCTTGGAAGCGTTGGAGGCGTGGGAGGAGGCGGGATTTTTGTTCCTATGCTCTCTTTGATAGTTGGATTTGATCCTAAATCATCAACTGCCATTTCCAAATGTATGCTTTTTCCCATGAAATAGTGTTTTTGGAGTCGAAATTGCGTGTTTTCTCAATGTTTGTTTGATTAGGTATGATTATGGGAGCTGCTGGATCAACTGTTTATTACAATCTGAGACTGAGGCATCCTACATTAGACATGCCGATCATCGACTATGATCTAGCCTTGCTCTTCCAGCCTATGCTCATGCTTGGGATCAGCATTGGAGTTGTTTTCAACGTCATTTTGGCTGATTGGATGGTTACAGTTCTCCTCATCATCCTATTCATTGGTATACCATTTCATTAAAATCTGTAGCATCAAAGCATTCATTTACTTGGATAGATGTTGATACAATGTTTGTTGCCATAGGTACATCAACAAAAGCATTCTATAAAGGAGTAGAAACATGGAAGAAGGAAAGCAAAATGAAGAAGGTAGCATATTAGTCCGTAATAATTACTGTAATTTTACACCATCTGTATCATTACTGATTGAAATGTTCTCAAAAATCAGGAAGCATCATCTGTAGTGGCAGATCCCAAACCCGAAGGTAAAGAACATAATTGTTTTGATCAAAGAAGCTAACCTTTTTAAATTAAACCGCTGATTTTCACCCAATTTTACTGCAGAAGGTAGAGGAGGTGAATACAAGCCCCTTCCCAGTGGTCCACAGGCTACAACAGAAGAAACTGTAAGTTTTAAGTTCTTAGCCTTTAAAAACTCTGCAAAATATAGCAATTGGTAGAAACTCTTGAGTTAAATGACTGACATTGTTCATATAGGTTCCTCTTTTGTATAACATCCACTGGAAAGAGTTGTCCCTATTGGTATATGTTTGGGTGGCATTCTTGATCATTCAAGTAGTCAAGGTATATTTATCAACTTTAACAATTTCTCCATCTCATGCTCAACTCATATATATGCTTACAAGCGGTTTTTGTTGATGCAGACATACACTCAGACGTGCTCCGTCCAATACTGGGTTCTAAACTTCTTGCAGGTACAAACAACAACACTAAACTAGTAAAAACTGTTAGTATAATGTATCTAATGAGAAATTCTCATACTGTAAAAATGTGCAGCTACCAATTGCAGCCTCAGTTTCTATTTATGAAGCAGTGTGTTTATACAAGGGAAGCAGGACAATTGCCTCAAAGGGAAAGGATCTAACACATTATAAGCCACTTTCACTTGTGCTTTACTGCTTCATTGGCATATTAGCTGGTATGGTAGGAGGCTTACTTGGGCTAGGAGGTGGTTTTGTGTTGGGACCCCTTTTTCTCGAACTTGGCATCCCTCCTCAGGTACATACATTTCATGTTAACTGATCAAACCAGTTGGTCATTTCATTTCATTGACAATATTTGCAACTTTAAGGTGGCGAGCGCGACATCTACATTTGCAATGACATTCTCTTCCTCCATGTCAGTGGTACAATACTACGTACTTAAGCGTTTCCCCGTTCCATATGGTAAATAGCTAAAAGAAGCTGCTTTTTAAGTCAGTTTTGCTTATAAGAATGATATAGTGACACTATTTTTGCACTTTTTGCTTGTAGCTTCTTATTTTGTCCTGGTAGCCACCATTGCCGCCTTCGTAGGACAACATGTAGTGAGGAAGGTGATTGCAGTTGTTGGGAGGGCATCAATAATCATCTTCATTCTGGCAATGACAATCTTCGTTAGCGCGATCAGCCTAGGTAAACTTCAAATCTTATGACTGTGTTTATGATTATGATCTTAGGATGCAGTGAGTTAAAAAAATGGCACGATTTTTGGCAGGTGGTGTGGGCATTGCAAACATGATAGTGAAGCTGGAGAATCATGAGTACATGGGATTTGATAACTTGTGTAGAGCATCCTAAATTGATGAAGATCTTGTTAAAGTTTCTGCTGAGAGTTTACTACTACCTGTGTTCATAAATAAGGCCGGACAACTACTATTGCTACTGCATTCCCAGAAGGAGATTCAAATTGAGTTCTTAATTAGCATGTTTTTTGGGCATCCCATTTCGAGTTTATTTTTGTCACAATTGTATTCTTGAATTATTTTTTAAATCTGTTGTACGTAATTAAATTATGTTGGAGACAGTAGATCAAAGTCAAATTGTACTGTGGTATTTTTATTAGTTCAACAAATTTTCACATATATTGATGGTTATTTGCAATTTACAGTTTCCATGATTGAGATATTATTGAAATTTTATTTGAAAAACCAACTATTTGGAAACTGGATTATGATCCATTTGGAAAAAACTGTTGAGATTATAACCTTTAAAATTTAATAAATGGAAATGCATTTACTTTGGCGTTTGTTTCTAGTCAATTTTAACTAAATGTCCAGACGCAAGTCCGACGTAGGGGGTCTCCCCCTCGTCAACAGATTCCCTTGCCGCAATGTAACGGGACGGCGTCAGCCTGCTGCAGCTAATGTTGGTCCGGAAGGTGACCTGGTTGCTCAACATGGAGTTTCCTTGGCAGTTATGGCGGGAAAGTTGGATGGGCGTGCTCAGGGCTAAGATGTATGATGAGAATGGTTTAGGAAAGAGGAAGAAACCGTGTGGTGGACTGATTGAAGATGGAAGCACTAGTTTGGTCAGCAAAAGAGCCAAAGTTTGCGAAGAATCCGCTGTTGTGGACGCTGCTTTTACTTCGACTACCAATTTTACTCATGCAGAGACTGGCACCCATTTCTGAAATTTCAAAATGATTTCATTGATACGAGAATGTATAATATATAATATAATAGAGCTTAACTAGGCTACTCTAAAATAGGAATGGATATATTCTATAACAATACAAGAATATCTCTAAATTAATTAAGATATTCTATTATCCCCCTCAAACTAAGCGTCGGATTCGAGGAGACGCAAAATTTGGAACGAAACAGCTCAAAAAGCGGACGAGACAATCCTTTGATAAAGACGTCGGCCACTCTAAGAGCAGATGGAACATGACTAACACGAAACTTTTTAGATGAAACAAGCTCACGAACAAAGTGATTGTCAATGTCAATATGCTTGGCCCGCTTATGAGCAATCGAATTTTGAGCTAAGAAGATCGCGCTACTGTTATCACAAAGTAGAAGCAGAGTGGAGGACCTAGGAACCCAAAGTTCACGGAGAAGTTGACACAGCCAAGCAAGTTCAGCAGCAGTGTTCGCCATAGCACGATATTCAGATTTACAGCTGAAACGAGATACAATAGGCTGCTTCTTAGCACTCCAAGAAACAAGATTGCCACCAAGGAAAATAGCATAGCCATAGGTGGAGCGAGGAGTCTCAAGACATCGAACCCAATCAGCATCGGAATAGACAAGAACGGGAAGACCAACAGGCAAAGGACGAAACATCAGTCCATAGTGAAGCGTCCCACGAACATAGCCGCCTGAAAAATGATCATCAGTGATAGACTGCAGAAACTGACTGACAGATTTAACCGCATAAGACAAATCAGGGCAGGTAATCGTCACGTACTGCAGCGCACCAACGAGAGAGCGACAGAGCTTGGGATTTGAAAAAGCAGGACCGGAAGAGCTGACAAGCTGCGAACCCGGAATAAACGGAGTAGAGACAGAAGCAGCATCGGTCATACCAGCTCGCTGAAGAACCTCCATAGCATACTTAGCCTGACCCAAAAATAGCCCTGCCGGAGAGCGAGCAACCTCAATTCCCAAAAAGTAATGAAGGGAACCAAGATCTTTAACAGCAAACTCAGCGTCAACACGAGCGACAAACTTGCAGATAAGAGCAGGATCATTGTCGGTAAGGATAATGTCGTCAACATACACCAACAGGTAGAGCACAGTCGATCCACGAGAGAACACAAATAAGGAAGTGTCCGTTAAGCAGCACTTGAACCCCAAGAGCACAAGAAAGGAGCTAAATCGCTGAAACCAAGACCGCAGATATAATCCAGATGAACATGATCAGAGTAACCAGCTGGTTGTTCCATGTAGATCGGCTCATCCAGAACGCCATTGAGAAACGCATTTTTAACATCCAGCTGATGAAGCGGCCACGAAAACGTCACAGCTAGAGCAAGGATGATGTGAACAGTAGAAGCTTTGACGACAGGACTAAAGGTATGAGTGAAGTCAAAACCAGGGAGCTGAGTAAACCCTTGAGCCACAAGGCGAGCCTTGTATCTATCAACAGAACCATCGGGACGATGCTTGATCCTATAAACCCATTTAGAGCCAACAACATTAGCATCAGTAGGACGCGGGACAAGATCTCAAGTGTGTTGTTGGCGAAGAGTTTGCATTTCCTCATCCATGGCAGAAATCCAACGAGGATCCTTCATAGCCGAGCGAAATCCCCGCGGCTTAGTCTCAGCAAGAAAGGCAGCAAGAAGTCCAGTCATCTCATGATCACCAAACCTACGATTTGCTGTAAGACTGCCAGTTTGCAACCGAGTAGTCATGCGTCGCGGAGGAGAGGGCGACGGATCCAGAGAAATCATGGAAGTAGAAGGAGCAGGAGAAACCGGTGGAGACGAGGGCGGCGAAGTAGAGGCCGGTGAGGAACTGACCGATGAGACGGGTGACGAAGATGGAGTTGCAGCAGGTGACTGTGCTGAAGCCGTGTCGACCAACGGTGCTGGAGGCGAGACTGTGGGTGAGACAGAATCATCCAAATCCACAAAAACCGAAACACCCAAGGTGTTAGGAGCAACATCAGCAACAGTGGCCGAATCTGCAGCAGCCGGAAAGGAGGTCTCATCAAATCGAGCATGGCGAGTGAGGTAGACCTTCTTGGATGAGGGGCCAAGACAACGGAAACCCTTTTACTGAGCGATGTACCCAATAAAGATGCAAGGAACACTTCTTGGAGCGAGTTTATGAGGCGCAAAAGGTCGGGTATAAGGATAAACTCTACACCCAAAAAGGTGGAAATTAGAGTAATCAGGATGACGACCATAGATCAGAAAGTGGGGTGAGACATTGCGAAGTACCGGTGTTGGGAGACGATTTATGGTATAGACTGCAGTAGCAAAAGCAACATCCCAGTAAGATGATGGAAGCTGAGAGTGCATGAGCATCGAAAGTCACATCTCCTTAATGTGCCTATGTTTACGTTCGGCTCTACCATTTTGTTCAGATGTAGCATGACAAGAAATCTGATGAAAAATCCCTTTGTCTGAAAAATGAGCCCGCAGACGCGAATTTGTGAATTCAGTGCCTCCATCGCTTTGAAATATTTTATAGCAGGAAAACTGATTCTCAACCAAATTCTGAAACCGCACAAATGTCTCAAAAAAGTCCGACTTCTGCTTCAACGGATAAAACCAAGTAAAGCGAGAGAAATCATCAACAAAGATAGTATAGTATGAAAAACCATTTTCTGATAAAACAGGTGCATGACCCCACAAATCACAGTGTACCAAAGCAAGTAAAGAGTCAGCCCGTCTGGGATTATCCATAAATGAAATTCGTTTACCCTTAGCTCGTTCACATGAAGAATATAAAAAGGGTTTAGGCGAAAAGGAAACAACCTTAACAAGGTTTAACTTATTTAATAAGGAAATAACAGCTAGGGAAGTATGGCCTAGCCTGACATGCCATATGTCGAAAGACGCCCTATGTTTATTCGCTTGAATGTAAGCAACAAAAGCAGCACCACCCTGCTCTAACACATACAGACCATTCTCACAGCGACCTCGGCCCACGATTTCCTTTGTGGCCTTTGTCTGAATAATAAACATATTTTCATCAAAAGAGATAACAGATTTCAAATCCCTGGTCAGTTTACTAATGGAGAGAAGGTTTTTCATAATATCCGGAACTACCAGCACATCAGATTCATAATAATTACAAGAAAACCGATGATGACCAATATGAGTAATATGAACAGATCTACCATTAGCAAGAGCGACATAACGATTACCGTTATAAGAAGCAATATTGTCAAGACTAGAAGATGTGGATGCCATGTGGTTGGTTGTACCAGAGTCTAGATACCAGTCAGAGGAGTTGTCAAGAGACACATTGGACTGAAGCACATCAGCAAGATGGGACTCTGGATTGGGATTCGTGTATGTTCTTGCAGTGTGACCAAAGTCTTCACCGAGCTGGCATTTAGGGTTTCACATCTTGCGACCACCACGACAATTGCGGCCACCAGAAGATTGACCAACACCACCAGAATTTCCACCAGAAGAGCCACCATTCGAGCGGCCACGCGTGGCAGCCAACGCGCCAGACGACGACGCGTGCTGTCCACACGCCTGGCTAGGGTCTCCATAACCTGGCTGGGTTGACACCGCAAAGGCTGCTGGGACAGTTTCAGGCACCGGAGAAGGTCCATAGCCACTAGTGGACAACACAATGTCATGGCTACGAGCCCTAGAAACAATCTCAGTGTAGAGCGGGATCGGGATCGACGAAAACTGGGATCGACGAAAACTGGATCGTGACAAACGTCTCGAATCCGGCACCAAGACCTCGGAGGAAGTGCAAAACCTTGTCACTGATCACGACTGGAGTGCCAATGGCGGCGAGCCCGTTGGTGATGAGCTTGAAACGACGGTGGAATTCCATGACGGTGGAGGAGCCGCGGCGTGCCAAGTGAAGCTCGTCGTCGTCGTGAAGCTGCATCTCGCGAGCGTCGGAGGTGTTGTCGTAGGCGGCGATCAAGGCTTCCCACATGGCAGCGGCGGTAGGGCAGCCGATGGTCTCCATGATAGAGTCGTCGGTGAAGGATGACTGGAGAAGAACCTGGACAAGCTTGTCCTGCGCGGTCCAGGATTCCGGCGTGAGGGATGACTCCGGCAACGCGGCTAGAGAGGCAGGAGACTTCAGAGCAGCGTCATCCGAGGAACTGGGCGCAGCCAGAGACGCGACCTGGCCAGAGGCGGGAGGCTTGACGATGGAGCCGTCGAGATAGCCAAAGAGACTCGTCGATTCAAAAAGGGTTTGCACCTGCGAACGCCAAGCCATGAAGTTTCCGGATCCAAGCTTGATCGGCAGCATATGAATCATGGTGGTGCAGGTGAGAGACTTGCGGGCTTCCATGGTGGTGGTCAGAAAAACGAGGAGAGCAGCAAGTGTCGGTAGCGGGAGAGAGCACCTAAAACAAGCTAGGGTTTGGTCGAATCATCTAGTCACAACCGAGCTTCCCAGGATTTGATCGGAGACACCTGAGCACGGCAGAGATTGGCTAGGGTTTGGATCGGAAAGGGCACCTAGACTGTCGGCGGCTATTACAGTCGCAATGTGCGTCCTTGATGATCCGTCACGATGGTACGGTGAGGGTAACCTGCTAAGAATCAAGGAACTCTCAATCAGGGTGGGGCGGCTTATTACCGTTCCCGCTCCGATACTAAAGTCAGTAGACTGATCGGAGAGTTGGGATGTGAATGATTGTGTTTAGTTAACTTACCTCTCTCTTGTGAGAAAGGGATATATATATGGTGCAGACAGTTGACCCGATCTGATCAGTCCGCGCCGTTAGGCGGTCTGGGAAGATTCTCCTGTCAGATTAGGTAAAGCTGCCATCTGCGGTCGGGTCTGGCCCAATCGTCATGCAGGATGAGGGGTCGGGATGAACCATGCGGGATGGTGAGATGCCCGACCCTAACAAGTCCCCCCAAGTCCGAGCGCGGAGCAACGGTTCGCGTGATGGACTGTATCTGGGTTTCTGGGATCCGTGCGACAGTGAGCCGTCAGATATAACTGCATATCTGCCACGTGTCGCCACTTTTTCGAAGGGATGCGTGTAAACATAGTCTTTGTAACTGTGCAACTTTTGCAACTGCAATTATTACTCTAACTGCTCGCATAACTCCCCCCCTTTCTTCATTCAAACACGAAACTGCTCCTCATTTCTGCCTTCTTCATCTTATTCTCGAATTCATTGCTCACAACTTTAGATATTCTGCACACGCCTGTGTACCTGTTTCACTTTGATTTTTCGTTTTCTTCCGCCTCTGTAGCGTCTTGCCTGCTCTGATCATGGCCGACATCCCTGTCTCCGGCGCGTTTTGCCAGATTACGGATGAAGAAGCGGTTGAGTTCGTTCAGATCTGCCGCGACACCGAGGGCCTCCAGATCGCGGATCTGGGCAAGTCAATCGTTCGACCCAAACCCAGCGACACCATCAACGCTGCCCCGGCGGGCAAAGTTCCTGTTTACTATGAGCATCTGGCTCGCTGCAGCGTCAGGTTCCCTCTTACTCCTTTCTGCCAATCCATTCTGTCTTACTTTGACATGACTCTGGGCTTGATGACGCCCAACGCTGTGCGCAACATTATTGGCTTCGAGACCCTGTGCGGTGCTCGCGGGGTTGTTCCCTCCGTTACCCTGTTCCGGGTGTTCTTCTACACCGGCGGTGGCGGTGATGAGGACGGTTGGGGCCACATCAAGGTTCGCCCCAAAGCCGACCTGCACATCTTGACTGGCATGCCCAAAACGACCAACTGGAAGGTAAAGTTCATGTTTGTTGATGAAGATGTCGTGTATGGGCCCACCGCCTCTCGCCCAAGGCAATCTGTTGGTGATCCTGATACGCGCGGCCGCGCTCCAGATGGCGTATCCCAGAATCGCTTGGCTGCTTCCATCAGGGCTCTGAAGGAGAAACCGGAGAGGTGGGATGTCTTGAAGTTGGATGAAAGGTTGAGGGATTCCGGCCTGCCTCACCGTCGCGTGCTTCCTGCCATCCAGGATGAGCCTGTTGTCATCCCAGATGATGGTAAGCCCATCCAGGACGAGGGCAATGGCCCCCCAAGTGTTGATCTCTTCAGCCCTCCTGCTGCTCTGGCACTCGCTCCGATTGGTCGCCCTGATAAAGGTATGTCGGATCCCACTTGGCCCTCTCTTTCATCCTTCTTGAGCATTATCATGACCTTTTGCTCTTGCCTCAACTGTATTTTCTTCGTGTCGTGTGTTTACAACAGATATGACTCGCCGCCGTCCAACCATTGACGTGACGAAGTTCAACCGTCCCTCGCAACGTAGGAGGTTGGAGGACAGTACTGGCCCAAACCAGTCCACTCAGTCGCATGGTCAATCCTTTCAAACCGGGCAGGACGGCAATGCTGAAGGTTCCTCGCTTCCCTACCAGGATACGGGGTCGTCAAGGGGTTTGCTGAAGCCCGACCAGCTGTTCCAGATGGGGGTCGGCGGTCGCGAGAATGCCTCGTCCCGACCCCAAGTGCCCGAGAAGCTGAAGAGCAGCACTGAGCCGACTGGTCCGCAGCATGGTGGGAGGGCCCCTCCGCACGCTGGTGGCTTTCAAACTGACAAGGGTAAAACCAACTCCTCCACCGTCTTCCTCAACTCGCCCGCCGGTCGTTTGGAATATCTCAAGGAGGTGATGCCCCTTGACCATTTCAGGGCTTGGGTGAAGAATCCGGCGCTAAACCTTCATGGGGTCAGGACTGCCACAGACAATTTGATTTCGTCTGTTTTCGATGTAAGTCTCATCTCCTTGTCTCTCCTTTCATGCTTAACTTCCTCTCTCAACTCTGTCCTCCTAACTGTTGTATTGTTAGGGTGCTTGCTCATCCCTCGCCGTCATCTCTGACTTCAGCACCTTGTGCTTGGCACATGAGGCTGACCAGAAGGTGCATCACGCCACCCTCATCGAGCTCGGAGACGTGAAGAGGCAGTTGGCCATCGCCGATGCCGAGATAGTCAAGCTTCAAGATGAGGCCAAGGCCAAAGCAGATGCTGATGCTGAGTGGTCACCTGATGACTGGATGGAAACCGAGCAGGCGCTGAAGAAACAACTGGACGCTGTCAACGCTCAATTGGCGTCTGCCATCTCGGAAGGTGAGGAACTGAAAATAGCCAAGGAGACCAGCGACGCTGCCCTACTAGATGCCCAGATATCTGCCACTGAGCTGCAAAAACGTCTAGATGAAGCTGTTGTGAGAGCTGATCAGGCGGAGAAGATATCTGGCGAACTGGCCGCTCTCCAAGCTCGCTTTGCCGAGTCCGAAAGTCAACTGAAGAAGGCGCTGGAAGAGAAAACCAGCCTCGCCCTTGACTATCAGTCTGTGCTGACCGCCGGCGTGCGTGAAGTGTTTGCCAAGGTAGCTCGATCAGAACGCGCCGTCGCGCGCACTTCTGCTTTCCTTCGACGGGCTTATGCGCTGGATAACGTGTATGAAGACTCTGCTGCCTATGCCACCGCCCTTTCTGAGCTCACAGATGCTTTCGTTGGCTATGGCTTCCCTGAGTACTTTTCCACGCTGACCGGTGAGATGACTCCGGCCGAGCTTGCCGCATGGGAGCCAGATGTTGCAGTTCCGCCTGTTATGGTCGACGGTGAAGTTGTTGCTGAGGAAGGGCTGGTGAAGGACTTGGAGGATGCTGGGAACAATGTCCAAGTTTCTGCCCAGAACCATTAGTTCTGCTTCTTTCCTTTCCTTTCTTTCTGTTGGATTTCTCCTAAACTCCTTTGAATAATTTCCTTTCGGTTTGTAATGACCCATAAGGGTTACATTTGCTTTACATTGTTATTGAATTCTTGCTTTGACAGCATATATTATTGCCTTAGCGGTTTGGCTGTTTGCTACTTGATGAAACTCTTGTTTGTGCATTTGCATTACTGGCTATTGCCTTAATGTTTGGTTGATACCTCGCCATTCTGCTCACCCCTGTTCATGGTGGCGACTCATCATCCTTCTATATGAAGAGGGATGAGTCAGCAGGATGAACTAACCGGGGCGAACCATGATGTGGCTTGAACTTCTTGTCAACTTGGAGGTCACTAAACCCTGACCAAGCCACCAAGGTATATGGGCCTAGACCTTTCCTTGGTTTTTTTCTTCAAAGCCAAAGCTGCTAAGCTATGATCCTTGTTAATCGGTCCGTGTCCGACATGGGTTTTTCTTAAAGAAAAGATCCCACCTTTTCTCCAAACTGGTAGCTATCCGAGTTTGGAGAGGATATGGTTTGTTCTATTTGCCCGTCCGCATTTGAACAAAAAACCACGCCTATGTTCAGCACTCAAGAAAGGGCGGCTAAGCCTCAGTCTCGGTCTGGCGGTCACAATCGTGATCGTGTCATCCGACTTGCCCATTGGTGTAAGTACACTTTTGAACGCATCTTTGCCATTCCAGACATATGTCTGAGATGCTCGGCAAAGATGTGCCCTTCGTGCTTCACAACCTAAGTGAGGGATGTGTCGAGTGTTCTGATGCTTTGTCCGGGTAACCGGAGCGATGGCTTGAACTGCCTCTCTTAATGTCCATTATCACCGATTCCGATCATGTCATTCGACTTTCGATAAAGGGGCATAAATGAAACAGAAAAAGAGATGATGTGTTCTTGAACTTGACACTTGGAATTCATTAAAAAACAAAAGGGGGAGTACAAAAGATACAATTTTGCGCGGGAGAACTGGATTTCCTCAAGATCACATCCCTCATGAGGGCAAAAGTCGCGATCCGATCAGGAATCCGTTCTCCAAAAGCATTTCCCCATTATATACAAACTAATTGGTACCTTTCTCATGGGTCTGATGCTGCTCAACCGTAATAACGGCGGAGGTTCTCCATGTTCCACGTCCTTGGTACCGCTTCGCCTGCCATGGTCTGCAGCCTGTATGCGCCGTTCCTCAGCACTTCTGCGACCACGTATGGTCCTTCCCACGTGACATCTAACTTCTTCAAGCCTTCAACTCGGCTGGCTTCATTCTTTCGGAGGGCCAATTCGCCTTGCTTAAGATTTCTTACGCGGACTCTGGCATTATAGCGTTGTTCCACATATGACTTGTAGGCCGCCTCCTTGATTGTGGCCTGCTCTCTGGCTCTCTCCAAGTCCTCCAGACCCTCTCTCAAACGCTGGTTATTGTCCTCTTCGGCATCCGGGATGGCGGATCGCGTTGATGGGATGATGAGCTTAGGCGGGATGATGGCCTCACTGCCGAAACACAGAAAGTAAGGTGATTCACCTGTGGCCGTTCGGGGCGTCGTCCTGTATGCCCACAACACCGATGGGAGCTCATCTACCCAGTTCCCTTTCGCGCCGTCCAACCTTCTCTTTAACCCTTGCACAATCGTTCCATTGGTTCGCTCGGTGAGACCGTTGGCCTGCGGATGGGCTACTGATGTGAAGCTCTGCTGGATGCCCATCTGGTTACACCAGTCTCTGAAGACTCCTCCTTCAAACTGGCGTCCGTTGTCGCTGATGATCGTCTTGGGCAGGCCGAATCTGCAAACAATGTTCCTCCACACGAAACTTGTCATCCTCTTGCCTGTGATGGTTGCCAATGCCTCCACCTCAACCCACTTGGTGAAGTAGTCAACGGCCACCACCAAGAATCTTCTCTTGCCGGTCGCTTGGGGGAAAGGACCGACAATGTCGATGCCCCATTTTGCAAACGGCCATGGGCCTGTGATGCTCTTCATGGGCTGGCCGGGTTGAGATGACACCCGATCATGTATCTGGCACTGATGACAAGTTTTGACCACATGGTCGGCGTCGACCCTCATGTTGGGCCAGTAATAACCTGCTCGGGATGCCCTCAGCGCCAGTGTCCGGGCCCCCTGATGGCTGCCGCCGCTTCCTTCGTGGAGCTCCTTCAGGATTCTTTCTGCTTGTCTGGGCGTTAAACATCGCAACCAGGGCTGCAAATATCCTCTCTTGTATACCACCCCGTTCCTGAGCGCAAAATTCAGCGCCTTCCTCTCTAGGGCTTTCGCCTCCTTCTGATCGGGTGGTAACGCTCCACTGAGCAAGTAGTCCCGCATTGGTGTAAACCAACATGGCGGCTCGGCCTCAATAGCTGCGACCGTCATGCCGTCAGTTGATCTTGTCGGTAGTGTTTCCCTAGAACTCCTTTGGACAGATGGCTACTTGCCGTGGAGGCCAGCTTGCTGAGGGCATCTGTCCTTGTATTCTCGGATCTGGGGACTCGGGTCACCTCAAATCCTTCGAACTGCGTGGCTAAACTCTTAACCTTGGCCAGGTATTTTTGCATTGATGGCTCCTTGGCTGCGTATGACCCATTGAACTGGTTTGCAACCAAAGCCGAGTCGCCATATGCATCCAACTTGGTCGCGCCCAACGCTTTTGCTAACTCCATGCCTGCAATTAATGCTTCATATTCGGCTTCATTGTTCGTGGCTGGGAACTGGAATCTCAACGCATACGTCGTCTCCATGCCATCGGGGTCGGTCACGATCAGACCTGCTCCTGATCCTTCCACGCCGGATGCGCCATCCACATGCAGCTTCCACCATCCTGTCCTGTCAACGCATTGTTGCTTTTTGTTGGCTGGCTCGCTTGGTGCGTCGATGGTTACTTCATCCTTCTCCTCGATCTCGGATGGCAATTCTGCCAGGAAATCGGCCATCACTTGCCCTTTGATGGCTTTCCTTGGGGCGAACTCAATGGCATGTTCGCCTAGCTCTATTGCCCACTTGGCCAACCTTCCTGACATCTCCGGCCTGGTCAAAATTGCTTTGAGCGGCTCGTTCGTGAGAACCACGATGGGGTGTGCTTGAAAATATGACCTGAGGCGTCTCGCCGCATGTACCAATGCCATGGCCAGCTTCTCCTGAGCGCTGTATCTCAACTCGGCCCCCTGCAGCGTTCGGCTGACATAATAGACCGGACGCTGGATCTTGTTCACTTCCCTAACCAACGCGCCACTCACGACTTCCATCCTAGCGGCAAGGTATAAGTACAGCGTCTCACCTTGCTCGGGAGGAGACATGGCTGGTAGGTCTTTCAAATGATCCTTCAACTTGAGGAACGCTTCATCCTCGACCTGGCCCCATTGGATTGCTCCTTTTGGCCCGACGCTGCCCTTGAGGATCCTCAAGAACGGGAGTGACCTCTCTGCGGCTCGTGACAAGAACCTGTTCATAGCCGCCAGCTTTCCATTCAAGCTCTGTACGTCTTTAACGTTCCTGGGAGGCTTCATTTCCAAGACGGCTTGGACTTTCTTTGGATTGACCTCCAAACCGTTGTTGGACACCATGAGGCCCAAGAACTTCCCGGCCCCCACTCCGAACTGGCACTTGGCCGGGTTGAGCATCATACCTGCCGCGTTTAAGGTTCCCAAAGTCTCATCTAGATCCTTCACTAGACTTTCATATGATACGCTCTTGATGACCATGTCATCGACATAGATTTCAATGTTGCGGCCGATCTGCGCTTTGAAAATCTTGTCCACCACCCTCTGGTAAGTGGCACCGGCGTTGCGTAAGCCAAACGGCATCATCCGGTACGCGAAGGCTCCCCTCTCCGTGATGAAGGCAGTTTTGTCGATGTCGTCCTCCTTCATCGTGATTTGGTGGTACCCCTTGTATGCGTCTAGAAAGCATTTGATCGGGAAAGGGGCCAACGCGTCCACCTTCTGATCGATGATGGGTGTCGGGTAGCAATCCTTGGGACATGCCCTGTTCAGCGCTTTGTAATCGATGCACATTCGCCAACTCCCATCTGACTTTTTGACCAGGACCGGGTTGGCTAACCACGTGGGGTATGGCACTTCCCGTAGGATACCTGCATTCACCAACTCGGTTACCTGTTTGTTCACCGCGTCATTCCTTTCTGGGCATAGCGGCCGTCTTTTCTGCATGACTGGTGGGTGTGAAGGATCCACTCTGAGGGCGTGTTGACCGAGTTCGGGTGATACTCCCGTCATGTCTGTCGCCTTCCATGCAAAGACCTTCTGATGCTTGATCAGGACCTCCAGAACCTCCTGACGACTTGCGTCGGGCAAGTCGGATCCCACTTGGACTCCTCGGCATCCGCCTTGGTCGAGGAACATGGGCATGCATGATGCTGACAAGGTTTTGGGGTCTGGGATCCCTGAACGGACCATGTGGACCGGATGTCATGGTGGTGATTCGTCATCTGGACGCTTCCGCTTCTTTAATGCGATTCTGTGGCACTCTCTCGCCTTTTGCTGATCACCTCGAACGGTCGCTATCCCTCCTTTGGTTGGAAACTTCAAAAGGAGATGGAGGGTTGAGACAATACCTTTGAGCTGGGCTAGCGCTGGCCTCCCCAGTATTAGGTTGTACGGGCTATGAGCTTTGATGACGATGAACTCCATGTCCACCTCTTTCCTGGTCGGCCTCTCCCCGACCCCAACTGGAAGTGTGATTGTTCCTTCTGGCCACACCGTTCTGTCCGCGAAATCCACCAACGGTGTGCTTGTTGGGATCAACTTGGTCTTTGTGTTGTCGTCCAGCTTTTCGAAACAATGCCAATACATTATTTCTGCCGAACTGCCACCATCCACGTACGCTCGATGAACCATCTTATCCATTATTTGAACCGTGATGATGACCGCATCGCATCCGGCCGGATGATCCGGGATGGGATCGTCGGCACCGAACGTGATCAATTCATCTCTACCCAGCCTCCTGCTCGTCGGGGTGTGTTCTGGGGCTATCCTGCATCTAGCCTTTCTTTGTGAATCTGAGCTCCCTCCGGCATTCCCGCCTATGATAGTGAGTATATCATTGCTCGCGCGCCTCGCTGGTTCTCGTTCTGGTGATGACTCCTCCTCATACTTTGCTCTCTTTTCATCTGGTCGCTCGGCCCGCGCCACCTCCTTTCCTTTACTACACGCCCTGTTGGCCCCTTGATCCTGGCCGCCGTTCTTGTTGGCATATGTCGCCTTGTTGTGAGCTTTGGCGGTGGCAGCAAATTGTTTCAACTGCCCTTTACGCAGGCATGACTCGATGGCCTTCTTCAGGTGGATGCAATCCTCTGTGTCGTGGCCGTGGTCGTCATGGTACTCGCAAAACCTTTTCAAGTTTCGCTTGTTGGGAGGCATCTTCATGGCACACGGGGGTGGGATGACGTCGCGGTTTGCCAAAAAGACTTCTCTGGGCGTCTTTGTCAACGGGGTGAAGACTCTTTCTTGAGCAACTCGAGGTCCTAGCCTGTCCTTCACCGATGACGCTTTCTCTGCTTTAGCCGGTTGCCCATCCTGGATGGGCTTCTGTTTTGACCAGTAAGGTCGAGCTTCTTTCTGTATTGCCAACTTCTTCTTCTTGGCATTCTCGTCGGCTCGGTGAAACATCTCCACCACCATATGCAACTCGTCCAGCGTGTGTACCGCACGAAGGGTAAGCTCCGAATCCAGAGCCTTGTGATCCAGACCTTGCATGAAGATTTCGATCGACCACCGCGGCTCGCCACGGTGCACTACCCTGTTGCTTTCCTCGATGAAGCGCTCATAATACTTCATCAGGCTCTCGCCGGATGATGCCTTGTGGCGTATCTTCATCAGGTCCTGCGTCGTGTTGGTGAACTTCCTCTTCTGCATGAACCTGATGAGGAAAAGTTCCTCGAGCTGCGCGAAACTGGATACGCTTCCATTGTCCAGGTTGGCGAACCACACCCTTGCCGCCTCCTTGAGCGTGGTGGTAAAGACTTTGCACCACACGGGCTCGGGCGTAGCGTACGTTGACATGTTAGTTGTGAACGTATGCAAATGATCTGCTGGGTCCAATGAGCCATCATACGTACCTAGATTTGGTGGGATCCGGAGATGAGGGTTGGCGACAAACTCCGTGATTGCCTCTGAAAACGGGCTCCCTCTTTTCTGGCAATCCGGGGCCTCGTAAAACACCGACAACCTCTGCTTCGCCGGCACCCTCGGCTTGACACTTGGCTTGTGAACATACGTCATGGCCCATTCCCCAGGATGAGACCTAGGGTTGGCCTCTTTCTCGCCCGGATCTCCCCACTCCTCATCTGAATCTTCCAGAATCTCATTTCCGTCATCATCCAGCTCTGTGAGGATAGGGGCTTTTCGCTTAGCTCGTGCAGGCTCGGCAAAGAGCTTGGTCGGTGTGACCGTCTTCGCCAAACCTTCAAGACGCCGCGCTTTCGGCGGCGTACCACGCAGCTTTTGCAGCTGCTTGTTGATGGTAGCCTGTGACTCCAGTATCTGGCGGAGCATATCACCATCCTCCGTTGTGAAAGATGGGGACGCGCCCGGGTGCCGAGCCTGCTCAGGCGTCGCCGAGATCGGAGTGGCTGCTGAGTTTGAAGGGGTGAACGGGACTCCAGCCCCTTCGTCGCCCATATCTGTGACCACTACCTCGTCGATGAGGGTAACGTGGCCTTGTCCTTCTCTGCTCATTTGCAGTGCGTGGGCTATGGAGATACTTGGTTATATCCCCACAGACGGCGCCAATGTTACAGTCGCAATGTGCGTCCTTGATGATCCGTCGCGATGGCACGGTGAGGGTAACCTGCTAAGAATCAAGGAACTCTCAATCAGGGCGGGGCGGTTTATTGCCGTTCCCGCTCCGATGCTAAAGTCAGTAGACTGATCGGAGAGTTGGGATGTGAATGATTGTGTTTAGTTAACTTACCTCTCTCTTGTGAGAAAGGGATATATATATGGTGCAGACAGTTGACCCGATCTGATCAGTCCGCGCCGTTAGGCGGTCTGGGAAGATTCTCCTGTCAGATTAGGTAAAGCTGCCATCTACGGTCGGGTCTGGCCCGATCGTCATGCAGGATGAGGGGTCGGGATGAACCATGCGGGATGGTGAGATGCCCGACCCTAACAGCGGCGGCTAGGGTTTAGGAGGCACCTAGAGTTTTGACAGCTAGGGTTTGCAGGTTAGGGTTTAGAGCACCTAACAAGATTTTAGGTAAAAATTTTGGAGATCGATAACCAAAACTGATACCATGTGAATATGAAATTCAGAATGATTTCATTGATACGAGAGTGTACAATATAAAATACAAGAGAGCTAAACTAGGCTACTCTAAAATAGGAATGGATATATTCTACAACAATAAAAGAATATCTCTAAATTAATTAAGATATTCTATTACCATCCATGAGTATCTTAAGTTGGAATTGTCGGGGAGGGTTGAGCGGACCCCGATAAGTTCAGGAGCTACGTGACGTTTTGCGCTTGAAGTCCCCTCATTTATCTTTTTGTGTGAAACGAAGCGTTCCGCTTTAGTAATTGATAGATTGAAGTTTCAGTTTGATTTTTGTAGTGTGTGTGTTGATGCTCAAGGCCAGTCTGGCGGTCTATCAATGCTGTGGAACAAGAATATTTCAGTTAATTTACATTCTTTTTCTAGTTATTATATCGATGTGCATGCCTCTCTCTTTGGTAAAATTGTATGTATTACGGGTGTCTACTGTGAACCCAATGTGGCGAGACATAAATAAGTTTGGATTCACTTTCGAACTCTTGGAATTAATCATGATCCAAATCACGTGGCTTTGTCTTGGTGATTATAATGAGGTTTTGGCTCAAAATGAATTTTGTGGTGCTGGCCCCGTGCAGAATGACAGATAAGAGTCTTTTATAAATGCATTGGATGATTGTGGCCTCTTTGATTTTACTTACAAAGGTTTGAGGTTCACTTGGTGCCATATTTTCAGAGATGGCCGAGCACATCGTGACCGTCTGGATAGGGATACTTTAAACTAATCAATACTTGATTGTTTCCCTTGTCCTCTTATACAACTATCCCTATACCCAGTTCGGACCACATGTGCTTACATGTCTCTCCCCACGAACGCAACTCGTTAGCAAACAGAACTAGAAGAAGGAAGCGTTTTCTCTTCGAAGCATTTTGGGTGAGAGCGGATGACTGTGACATGATGTTGAAAGATTCTTGGTCATCACTTGATATCCCTTTGCCTGCAAAAATAGAAGAATGTTCCATTGGTCTGATGTCTTGGATTAGAACAAGATTCCCTCTTATTTCGAAACGCATTGACCAACTTCAGAGGCTCATTCGAAATAAAGAGACTAGTGTTATCACTGATCATACTATGTTCGAGGTAATGGAATTACGAAGGGAATATGCTTTTCTCCAGGAAGGTGAAGGAATCTAGTGGCGTCAATGAGTTAAACAACATTGGTATAAAGAGGGGAATAAAAATACACGATTTTCCATCATTTTGCTTCGAAAAGGAGGGTTTTGAAGCAAATCTCGGGTCTTAAAGATGCTAATCAGGTTTTGCAACCTAATCCAGATAGTTTTAGGAAGATTATTGTTGACTATTTTGGAGGTTTGTTCTCCTCCTCGAAGCCGAATATCGAGAAGATGGATGAGGTATTATCTCATATGCCAAAGAGGATCACAGAGTCTATGGCAGAAAATTTGATACGGCTCTCAAATCCCCGGGTGCTGACGGTATGAGCCACATTTTTTATCAGAAGTTTTGGCATATTACAAAGGATAGTGTTACTTTATTTGTGCTATTTTTTTTGAACAATGGTGATTTTAATCCATCGGTGAATTATACCCATATTGTTCTATTGCCCAAGGTTTCACAACCTAATTTAATTAGCCAGTTCAGACCAATCAGTCTGTCCAATGTAATTTATCAGATTGCTTCTTAGGTGGTGACGAACATGCTTCGTTTGATCATCCTACGTATTATTTTAGAGTCAACATTCTGCTTTTGTTCCCGACAAATTAATCACAGATAATATTCCGATGGCACATGAAATCCACCATACAATGAAGAAGAGAAGAACTCAAATCCAGGGGCATATAAGTTAAAAGCCTGATATGAGTAAGGTTTTGATAGGGTTGAATGGAATTTGTGTTAAGAACCCTAACTGCGTTGGGGTTCCCAAAGCCTTTCATCGATTTGATATAGTTGTGTTTATCTTTGGTTAGTTTTTCTTTTCTTATTAATGGAGAGGAATTGGTTAACTTACAAGTTACAACCCAACAGGGCTATTCGTCAAGGTGATCCTTTATCCCTCTACCTCTTTGATTAGGTGTATTTTATGCATCTAAATTATATGATTTTATTTCTATGTTTTGACATTTGGTATGCACAAAGATTTGTTTTGGTGAATGAATTTTACGAAAAATGGTGGAATACAATCAAGTGGAGAAGTGATGAAAATAATGCAAAATCAAACACTTGGAGCCATGCAGAGGAGTTAGACACTACACTGTTTTTTCCGAAAGGTGTTTTTAATGAGGTAGTGTGCTCCAACGGATAATGGATCGTAGCAATTTAATTATTCGGGAAGAAGAAGACGCGGCGAGTTGAAGAGGCAATTCTATTATTGATTTATTTTAAGGGCGGCTAAATTGTGTTTCGACGTGTCGGTCACTAATCGGCTATACGTTCTTGAAGAAATCAGTATTAGGGTAAATTGTTTCAGTCACGGTCTTAATAAATTGGACTGAAATGGGCTACATGAAGAAGACAATGAAAATTGATTTGAAGCCCTAAATATATTATAATATATTAATTTATTAGTTCAATTTGTCGTAATATATGGATTAGGGTTTTCTTTACCCTACAACCTATAGAACTTTGTCCCTAGGCATAGTAAATATAGAATTTTGCATATAATTAATCATACAATAAATAATATCATTTTATTAGATGTCTAAACCATCTTTTTATATGAATTTGGTTGAATTATACAAACTAGTATTGGTGATACATAATTTTATAAATTCAAATGATTTTAGATCTCGAGGTATAGTATTTGATATTATAAATGTTTTGTATTGGGTCTAAGTCAAACTTAAGTAAGCACCTTTCTATTAAATATTAAAGCAATTTATGCTTAAATATATATTAAAAATAAATTGAAATATAACTTAAGATTTTAATAATTAAATATTAAAGATTGACTGAAAAACGGGTACAAGCAACATTTTTTCTATCTACACTATCATGTTCTACAAATTTTTTATTATTTCTAGATTATTTATAGCTATAAAGTGGTGTACACAACAACACCCATACACAAATAAAAACTCAAAGCCAAATCACCACCCCAAACAAAAAAATATGTTTTTAGAACACTTTGAAATGAATAAAATTAGCATTTAAGAAGGTAGATTGATTAGATGGGCAAGTGATTGAGAGGATATATTGACTGAGTAAATATTTTTCTATGAAACTTAGAAAACATTAGCTTTAATTAAAAAGTAAGTATTTGGTCACACAAAATTAATTATGATATATTTGAATATTTTTCAGCTCAATTTAATATTTTTTGATTCCGTTATTTTCAGTTCAATTTAATAAATTTTAATTCAGTTCAGTTTATTTAGTTGTATAAAACATACCCTAGAACCAAATAATGAAAGTAGCAATGATACCAAAAGTTTTAATGAAAAAAATAGTTGCTTACACAAACACAAACAACATGTTTTGAGAAACAATTAGATAAGGCGGACTTACAGTAAGGCAAATGGCTTAGAAAATCATGTTTTGATATGTTTTGGGGTAAAAATCTAAATACTTTATTTTCGGCGCAATACAGTAACTTACACGTAAATATAGGGACTATATTATAAATTCCATGCAGAATAATAGAACATCGCATCATCTTTTCCTCTCCCTCTGTAAACCCCCAAATCGTAGCCGACTAATCCATTCCGATCGCAGTTGACGTCGAAATCAATCGGATTATAGGCGCCGACGAAGTCGATCAATTTACAGGTGCCGTAGAAGTCGATCCAATTGCAGTGTCCGCTGAAGCCGATCCAATTACAGTTGCCGTCGAAGTGGATTTGCCGATTGAAGGAAAAGGATAAGCTTACGCGATCAACATCCGCCACGATTCAATCGTCGATTCGGCCAACCCGGCATATGCATTGCCACCTCCGTCCCAGCGTCACCAACCTCGTCAGCGGTTTGGCCGACGCCCTGCTCGACAGCGTGCCCGTCGTGGCAATCACCGGCCAGGTTCCCCGGAGAATGATCGGCACGGATGCCTTCTAGGAAACTCCCATTGTCGAGGTAACCCGCTCAATCACCAAGCATAATTACTTAGTCATGAATGTTGAGGACATTCCTCACATTGTTCGTGAGGCTTTCTTCCTCGCGAAATCGGGTCGGCCTGGCCCTGTGATGATCGATGTGCCCAAGGATATTCCTGACTGGGACCAACCGAAAGTTTTGCAGTAGATGGTTTTGATGAAAGTTCATGATTGACACACAAAGAAAGTTTTGCAGCATATGGTTGATCTTGATTGGGACCAGCCGATGAAGATGTCTGGTTATGTGTCTAGGCTGCCCAAGAACCCTAATGAGATGCATTTAGACCAGATAATTATATGGTGATGATAATGATTTTAATAATATCGATGATAATTGTTGAAATTATGATGATAATTGATGTAGTTTATGATATTTTGATGATTAACGATTATTTATTGATGATTAATGTCGGTTATGATAATTTGATGATTGACTTACGTATTAACGATAATTCAATTGGACGATTTGATTATGTGTTGTTTTTAATATAATGATTTGATTTTTATGATTAATGATGATAGTGATGGTGGATTCGATATTAATGCTTCATTATTAATGTCGGTTACGATTTTTTGATGATTAATGATTTTTAATTGATGATCGAACGGTTTCGATGATCGGATTGATGACAAACATGATTAATGTTGGTGACCGAGTGAATGATGAAAACGAGGTCAGTTTGATGATCCGAGCTACGTTTCTACGAGAATCTAGTTTCACGATTTTTTATCGATTTGATATTGTGTATATTTTAGTTGATGAATCTATGTTTATGATTGATAATTTTTTATCGACGATCGAACGGATTTGATGATTTGATGATGAACGACGATGATTTGATGATGAACGACGATGGTTTGATGATGAATTGCGATGATTTGACGATAAACGACGATGATTGACGATTAACGACGAATATTTGACGATGAACGGCGAATATTTGATGATTTGATGATGAACAACGAAGATTTGATGATGAACGGCGATGATTTGATGATGAACGATGAATATTTGATGATGAACGGTGATAATTTGATGAACAACGATGATTTGATGATGAACGTCGATGATTTGGTAATGAACGTCGATGTATTGATGATGAACGACGATGATTTGATGATTTAATATTGATAATTGATGATGGTAATGATGAATAAGGAGATTAAATGTGTTATATATTCTTATTGCAAAATAGTCCCTGGGTTTTATTAACATTTTAAGTACTAGGCCGAAAAATAAATATTTATATTCCAGCCCCAAAAGTATTTTGCCCCTGAACCTAATACCCCTTACCTTACAATAAGGCTGCCTTACCAGAGACTTTCTCACATGTTTTTAGGTTACAAAGATAAAAATTAGTAGTATAGATTTACTCCAACAAAAAGCTGATTTTAAGTACTACCTCTGTCTCAACCAAATCAGTATAGTTGACTTTTCACACTATCCAACACACCTATTTGACCAACCGTATTTTTATTCACTTATATTATTAAAAATTAAAAATATGATATTTAAATACTTTATGTAACGATTAATCTAACGATATCATATGATAATATTTATAATTATATATCTATTTAAATAGGCGGTCAAAGTTTAAAAACAAATAGCGTAAAAAAGTCAGAGTTCACCTGAGTCTGACACGGAGGGAGTATAATAAGCGAAGAAAAGCACTATTAGTGTAGATTCAAATATCCCGAGGGCATTCATGAGATGAGGCGACCACCACAGGGTCTATATCCAAAGCTCCATTTTCCCGCTCAAGGGCAGCCTCGGGGGTATTAATATTTAACAGGAAATAATTAAATAATAAAAACCAGTTTTAAATTAATTTGAAAACAGTATTATATCTGGGGGGCTGGGCATGGAGTACTAACCCTCTCTTAAAAGCCTGCAAACCTCTTCATCTCTCCCCACAAAATTTAAAACCCATTCTCCCCTGTCTTCCATTTCCGCATCTGTAAGTATTCCTCTATGTTTTTAATCTCGTTTGGCTTCCAATGGCCCTACTTTTGTGCTATAAAGCTTCGTATTTTGTTTGATTTTTGAAAACCCTTGTTCTGTCTAGGGTTTCAGTGACCGGAGATTGACCGGAGACGAAGATGGTGGGACCGAGCGCCGTGAAGGACGATCCGCTTGCTGATTCGCCGACTTCTGTTCTCGAAGACGAGGTACGGTTCCTTTTTAAATTAATTGTGACGGTTTGGTTATGTGTGTGTGGTTTGAATCTTTTTGTTGGATGTTTGATGGTTTTTGTTTGTTGAAATGAGAAATCGAGTGCCTATAGCTTTAATTTTGTCCCGATTGCCATCTGCATTGACTTGGATTGAAGGTTATTATTGGTATGCTCACACAGTGGGAGAATGCTTAGTGGTGGTTGTTTATGTTGTTCTGCTGACGATTTTCTATTTTTTGAATCTCATTATATGTGTGTATGTGTTTAAAATCTTTTTGTTTGATGTTTAATGGTTTCTGTTTGTTGAAATGAGAAATTGATTGCTATAATTTTTTGGCTCCATTACCATCTGCACTGACCTTGGATCTAACGTGATGTCAAGTTATTATTGGTATCCTCACACAGTGAGATAATGCTTAGTGGTGCTTGTTTTTGTTGGTCTGATAATGATCGTCTATTTTTTGAAATTCATTATGACGGGTATGCGTGTATGTGTTTTAGATCTTTTTGTTGATGGTTTCTGTTTGTTAATATGAGAAATTGAGCGATTAAAACCTTAATTTTTGTCTCCATTACCTTCTGCATTGACTTGGATCGAATGTGATGTCAAGTTGTTATTGGTATCCTCACACAGTGGGAGAATGCTTGGTGATGGTTGTTCATGTTGGCCTGATAATGATTGTCTAGAATCTAGGGATTATTGTGTCAAAGTTATATGCAACCATTTGATTCTGGTTCGTACTGAGTAATGGATAAATATCTTATTATTATTTCTGTGCTACTTGTGTTGTGTGACTTGTATCAATGTCTGTTTGATTTTTATAATTGTGTTCAAATCTGGTTGAAGGATGCTTGTGAGGAAAAGGACATTGTCAAGCTGGAAGAAGAGTTGCTCGTTGATGCTGACCTAGCTGCTGAGGAGCGAAAGCTGCTAGAAGAGAGGCTGAAGGAAGAAGAAAAGGAGGAACCTCAAGTTGCACCCGTATTGAATGACACTGGATATGATAGGTTGCATGACCTCCTGACGCAGACTCAACTTTATTCAAAATTTTTGTTTGAGAAGATGGAAGACATTACCCATGATAAAAACGAGGATGACAATGAAGCTCCTGTAGAGAAGCCAGGCCGTGGGAAAAAAAGAAAGGCTGCTTCAGCTTACAACACAAGAAAAGCGAAGAAAGCTGTTGCGGTCATGCTGGAAAGGTCTAAAGAAAATGGGCCAAATGAGGATTCAGACCTAACAGAGCAGGAGAGAGTTCAGATAGAGCAGGCTGAACTGGTACCCCTGTTGACTGGTGGTAAGCTGAAGACATACCAGATCAAAGGTGTCAAGTGGCTTATTTCTTTGTGGCAAAATGGACTGAATGGCATATTGGCTGATCAAATGGGGCTTGGGAAGACGATTCAAACTATTGGTTTCCTCTCTCACTTGAAAGGAAATGGTCTGCATGGGCCTTATCTAATTATTGCCCCTTTATCCACTCTCTCGAACTGGCTAAATGAGATCAATCGGTAACTATCCTTTACAATTGTTTTTTGTTTTGTGTGATGATTATGACAAAGAGTTTCACCTTTGTAAATCACTTTGTAGGTTTACACCCTCTATCAATGCAGTAGTATACCATGGCAACAAGAAAGAAAGAGATGAAATTAGGAGTAAACACATGCCGAAAACAATAGGTCCCAAATTTCCCATCGTAATCACTTCGTATGAGGTGGCTATGATGGATGCAAAAAGGCACTTAAGACAATACCACTGGAAATATCTTGTGGTTGATGAGGTACTCTCACAGTTGGTATCTTTTAATCATTCATAGCGCCTCTTTTTATTTGCTGTTTCTAGAGCCATAATCCTCTGTTATTTTTCTTATTGAAGGGGCACAGGTTGAAAAATGCTAACTGCAAGTTAGTCAAAGATCTCAAGCTCTTGAAGGTTGATAACCGGCTTTTATTAACTGGAACACCCTTGCAGAACAACCTCTCGGAACTTTGGTCCCTGCTGAATTTTATCCTGCCAGACATATTTTCCTCCCATTCAGAGTTTGAATCATGGTAACATACTAAAGATCTTAAAATTTAGTTTAATGGTCAATTCAGAATTTAGATTCAAATCTAAACTCAGAAGCATCATGAAACTAGAATCTTGTCTTAAAATAATATTGGTGCTATTATAATTGCTCCTTCTCTCCTGCTGTATTTATTGGTATTTGTGAAACTGTTAGCTTGATCAGCTCTACTATTGAGTTTGACCTTTTAACTTCCCTGGTGTAATTTACATCCAGGTTTGATCTTTCTGGGAAGTTTGGCAATGAGGCTTTAAGAGAAGAACTGGAAGAGAAGAGAAGATCTGAGGTAGATTATTGATTACTATGAAATTATGCGCCATTCAACTCTTTGTTACTTTTATTTGTAATCATTTTGGTCTTACAACTGTTGCAGGTGGTTGCAAAACTTCATGCAATCTTGCGTCCTTTTCTATTGAGGAGACTGAAAGTCGATGTGGAGCACTTGCTCCCACGCAAAAAGGAAATCATTTTATATGCAACCATGACAGAGCATCAGAAAAACTTTGCAGATCATCTCGTGAATAAGACTCTGGAAAATTATTTTGAGCAAAAAGGCCACATTGGTAATTATAAATCTGTATTCAGTGTTAAATATTCTCTATTGGGATGTAGTGAGTATGGAAATTCATGTGGAGAGAAATGTCATTTTTATAGTGCTATAATACTAAATTTTGTTACCATGCAGGCGGCGTGAGGGGAAAACTTCATAATTTGATGATTCAGCTTCGCAAGAATTGTAACCATCCAGATCTATTGGAGTCTGCTTTTAACAGTTCATGTATGTTAATTGTAACTATGGATAAGCTTACTTTAAATCATTAAGTAATTCATATTAATGACTTTTAAATCTTTTTTATAGTTGACTATCCACCTGTGGATGAGATAGTTGCTCAGTGTGGCAAGTTTCGTTTGTTGGATAAATTACTTGGAAAGCTGCTTGCCCGCGAGCACAAGGTAATTTAAGTTAAAATAGTCAAATACATTTTGAGTAAGGTATATTTACTCATTAATTTTATGGAAAGCAGGTTCTCATCTTTTCTCAGTGGACCAAGATCTTGGATATCATTGAATATTACTTTGGTGAAAAGGGCTTTGAAGTGTGTAGAATTGATGGCAGTGTGAAATTGGAAGAAAGGAGACGACAGGTGATTAACATTGTCTTTTAGTTGGGTTCACATGTTGTATTTGAGTACATGTGCATGACTAGGCCAAAACCAAATCAGCTAAGTAGTAAAACCGGTTTTGGTCCATAAATTCAAACTGTTATCTTCAGTGCACATTGAACAAGGGAACTTATGCTGACAACCGTAGATAAGCATTTTTAGTCATTAATTGGAAAATTTTAATTGATTGATGGTAATCTATTTGAACAGATAAGGGAGTTTGATGACAAGGATAGTGCTTGTAGAATCTTTCTTCTCAGCACCAGAGCTGGTGGGCTGGGTATCAACCTTACTGCTGCTGATACATGCATTCTATATGACAGTGATTGGGTAACTCTATTATTATTTTATTTCTACACCATAGTCAGTATTTGAATATGCTTCTAATTCATTTCCAGTGCTCTATTTGACTAATCGGAGTTGTATTACAGAATCCTCAAATGGACTTACAGGCGATGGATCGGTGTCATAGGATAGGTCAAACAAAGCCTGTCCATGTTTATAGGCTAGCAACTGCTCAGTCCGTAGAGGTATGCTCTTGTTACTCCTTTTGGTGTCATTTTGGTATTTTATTTGCTGACTAATACCATCTTTAAACACTGCCAGATTCGTATGCTGAAAAGAGCATTTAGCAAGCTAAAGCTCGAGCATGTTGTGATAGGTAAAGGACAGTTTCAACAAGAGAAAACTGTGCCCACAACTGAAGCAATGAAGGTATTTTTCTCCTTTCTCAGAAGCCCTGCAATACGTTCCTCTCTCAATTGTCCTTTTGTTAGCTCTTATTGTGCAGGCATTAAAGTGTAAATGCATCTTTTTTTGACATTTTCAGGAAGAGGAACTGCTGGCACTTCTCAGAGATGAAGAAACTGAAGAGGAAAAGTGGGTACAGACTGATATCTCTGATGATGATCTGGAGAGGGTCTTGGATAGAAGTGATCTTGTCACTGGTTCTGTCTCACCTGCGCATGCGCCAAAAGGACCTGGATGGGAGGTGGTGGCCACCAATACCACTGGCGGGATGCTCTCTGCTCTGAATAACTAGCGGGTTTTTCAGTTGGTCGCATCTTTTGGGGGTGGCGGATTTTTGGAGGGCCCATACTATAAGGGTGTCCTTGCACTTAGCTAGCTAGAGCTCTATCGCCATAGCTTTGGTCTCTCATTTTGCATATATGGAGAGAGAACCATATGCGACCATTATTATTAATTCCTAGTACTATTCTAGTAACCTAAAGCAACTTGCTTGGCCTGGACCAACTGAACTCAAGATGTGTTGTGATTATTCTCATGAATCATATGCAGTTTATGTGAAAGCACGTTTAATTTCTTTGCCATGTTTTGTTTATTCTTCAAGATTAATGGTTATGCTATTACTCCATATTAGTGGGACTTATTTGAGGAGGTTAAATTGTAAAAGGACCAAACAACAATACCTCCTCATCCAGAGAGAATGAGCGATTATTTATTAATCATTTGTAATGAGCAAAAACAAAATCTCCGTTACCGGGAATCGAACCCGGGTCTCCTGGGTGAAAGCCAGATATCCTAACCGCTGGACGATAACGGATTGTTGCTCTTGAGAGTGATTGTGTATATAAGTACATTTCCCATATCCATCTTTCACGTCTCTTTTCCCTTTTTTTGTTACCTAACCATGCAAGAGGGTGATTGTGAAGAAAACCGTGGAGTGTGTGTTTGTGTGTGTAGCAAAGAGAGCAATTTTGGATTTGGTGGGACCATGCTAGAAATTCCGTCAAATAATTGTGCTGCTGGATTTGGTGAGACCACGTTGAAAGTGTCCGTAAAATTGGCACTATTGATTTAAGCCAAGTTTTCCCTATACTTCACCTGTTTACAATTTTCGTTTCTTTTTTTTTCTTGTGTTTTTGCCCTTTAGAAATATACTTTGTAGTCACGGAAGATGTGAACTTAAATTCTCGGGTCTTACCCTATTAATGTTGTGTAGGAATCTTTCGGGATGGTCGGATAGCTGAATAAAAAAGATAATCATAATTAATATAATTATATATCTATGATAATGATAATGTATTATCATAATTTGAGCTACTTATCATAATTTTTCATACCAGCAGTGGCAGAGGCAGGCTTGGGTAAGGGTGGCATTTGTCACCCACTTTATTTTATTTTTTATTTTTTATTTTAATTTGTGTACAAAATTTTTAAATTTATAATTTTGCTACCCACTTTTTTTAAAAAATATTACTAATACCCATAACAATTTCTACATATATTATACTAAATTTTGGGATTACAATTATAATTTTAAAAATATTTCTCTCCATATCACGTTTGCCCACCCAGAAAAAGAAAAAAGCAATAGTTGTACAAAAGTACCAAGCACACAATAAACGGTCGTCTCTACTCCATTTTCTTATCCTCTCTATTAAGGGTAACATACAAAATTTGAATTTATTTCCAGTTTGTTCATAATTAGTAACTTGGAAAAGTAATGTACCCTATTTCATTTTCTTCTTTGTTTGTTTGATCAAATAAGATGACTAGAGCCCACATAAACCCACAGTATCCATGATTCATAATATTGGAAATCGTCCAATTACAGTAACAAAAGGTGAGATTAGCATTCAAACTAAATGCAAAGTAAATTGATTGTTCTACTACAAATATAGAATATCAAATAAAGGAGTTACACCCTCCGACATATATACCTAACCCACCAGCAAATTGATTGTTCTAATGTGAACGAAATCAAAGATTGTTTTACTTGCCGTTAATTAGATATACCATTTGTGAATTATCCATTATTTCATCATCATCTCACCATAACTTAATGGTCAGACGTATACTTACGTTAAAGTGTGCGATTAAACTAAATTGGACATAATACTAAACAACATTAGGAATTCTTTTATTCACTAGCCATTCTTATTATATGATAATTACTAGCATGGGCAGGCCGTGCAAGGCGCGGCCATGACCCAAATAAAAGTAAAAATTATGACTTAACATATATGATTTGAATTGGGAATATATATGATAGAAATGTGAAATACATGACATATATGTGTTACAAATATAGAAGTAATAGAAATAGATAAATTGTGAACAATGATTTTGTGTAACGTGATGTATTGGTCCTTGGAGGAAAATTGCTAATGATGTCCAAAAAGATCGATTCCTCCGTCAATAAACGATATGAGTTGTCTGCATAAATAAAAAGGGCATGATTAATACTGATATGATTTTTGTATGGGAATTAAAATGTACATATGAAAGAAACGTGTATGTATAAACTAAATAGACATTTGAAAGTTGTAACTTACTTGTGATTAAATATAGTCATCTGTCTATTCCTCCACTTGTACCTTGGTTGATGTAAGTGTTTAATGTATTTTTATTTGAAGTGCTAATATACATGAGTAACGGTCAGAAAATTGAGGATAGGGAAAAGACAAATATGGACGTTTAATAAAATTTTAAGAAGTTACCTTGACAAAGTTATAGTACTTCTTTGTAAACAATATGTTTGGTTTCGTCTGATTTTGACTTTTGGAAGAATGGTGGTTTGACAAGAATCTTGACATTGGCAGCTGCTCTTGCTCTTGAAAGCGTGACATGTGGTTGGCCATGTGAGAAACTGGTTCCTTTAAATATATGCCAACGGAATCCAAGGTTTGCCCTTGTGGTTTGTTGATAGTCATTGCAAAGCATAAGCGGATCGGAAAGTGTGTTCTCTTAAATGACATTGGGTACTGTTCGTCAGATGGAGGTTGTAATGGAATTCTATGAATAAAAACTTGCTTTCCCAAAAAACTTCCAACAGAAATCTCAGCTTGAATAACATTTCTTTGTAGGTTTTTTAAAATGAGCCTAGTTCCATTGCAGAGTCCCTCAGTTGGATCTAAATTTCTTAAAAGTATTACTGGTGCGTTGCATTTCAGGTATAATTTGTGCGGTGGCAAACCGTTCGGGGTGAGAGAGTTTAGGAAGTCTTCGTACTGTGTTTGATCATTTGGGTTTAATGTCTCATCAAAACTTTAGTATTCAGTGCATGACCCTGAGAATTTGTTAATCATTTGCTCATTAATTTCATCTACAAATTGGTTTTTCGTAGTGAGTATAACTCTGTCGTTTATTGTGTGGCTAGAACTTTTTTCCAATGAATTATGATTGGGATATACCGTGGTTATCAATTGGTTTAGAGATTCCATCTCGTCTTCGTGTGGAATGACGATTGATGGTGGGAGGCTTACTACATCATCGCATAGTGTTGATTCGTTTCCATCGCCAATGTCTTGTAAATATTTTGTAAATGAAGGGTCTAGCTGAGCTCTCATGTTGTCAGTTAGTTGTAGTTTATGTAGTTGTGGCCAGATGGATGAATTAATCAAGCATGCATCAATAGAATCATATTTCGTGGCTTTTCGTACGACGGGAAGTACTTTTCGGAAATCACCTCCAAACACTACCACTTTTCCTCCAAAAAGTTCGTTGTTGTCCATCAAATCTTGTAATAAATCATGTAAAGCCTCGATCGATTGGCATTTTGCCATGGGAGCTTCATCCCAGATGATGAGTTTTGATTGTCTAATTAACATCACTAAGGCGCTTTGTTTGCTTATTCTGCATGTGCTTGTTTCGCTAAGATCAATTGGGATTTTAAATCGAGAATGTGCAGTTCTTCCACCCGGTAAAATTGAAGCTGCTATACCAGACGTTGCAGTTGCTAGTGCAATGTACCCTTTTGATCTAACATCAGCAAGTAATGCTCGGTAGAGGAATGTTTTACCTGTTCCCCCAAGTCCATCCACGAAGAATGACTTTTTGGAATTTTCGTAAATGGATTCTGATATGATTGTAAATGCGTTTTTTTGCTTAATGTTGAGGGCACCAATTGCGTTTAGATCTTCTTCAGTAACTGTAATACTTTGTTCGGCTGTGATTTCTCTTGTTTGGAATTCTAATTCACCTGTTGTCATGTCTTGAGGTGCCAAATCATATTCGGCAAGGTTTTTTTCTCATTGATTGGAGGAACCCATTTATTTGTTGCAGTACTTGTTTCTTAATTTGTGGTTTCGATAAATGTTGTTGCCTTGCAAAATCTTCAAACATGACCCCTTCAAATTTGGACCATAGTTCTTTAGGATTATTAGGAGGTGAGTATACTAATAGATTCGCAAAAAGTCTATGTAATTCATAAGGCATGTGGAATAGTGACGCTTCCTGGAGGCATAACTCTTGACTGTTGTCGTCTTGTAATATTCCTCGGATCAAAGCAGTTTCACGAAATGTGTTGACCCGGTTTCCGTTGAATGTTTTTAGGTCATCATATGATTTAGGGCATCTAACTTTTGATAACAATAGTCTTAGATAATATCTTTCCCCTTCGGTAGGACGAGCGGCAACTATTCGGCCAACCGAGTCTCCTCTTTCCCTCTGCTTCCATTTCTTTTCATCAGCTAACCATACGAAGTGGTCTGGAAATTCGGAATAAAGTAGATTGAGTTCCTTAGCTCTCTCATCTATTCTATTCATCTGGAAGAATTCGTTCAACATCGTTTTCTTGTTCATAGGATTGTTCAAAATGTTTCTTAATTTATCTTTCTTTTTGAATGTAATTGGTTGGTAATTCTCAAGATGGACATGTAAATGCACCACGGCTGGTTTGAGTTCACTTATTTGGAAACGGTATATTCTCCACAAAGCCTCCGGGGCCGATATCCATCTTGCACTTTGGTATTGTTGTATCTCATTAATCTATTCATTTGTGCTATCCGCTCCGACGTGAAAGTTTATCCCGTCATTGCCTTTGCATATATATTTGTAAATGTACTTTACTGCCTTTATTGTTGAACAAATTTCCACATTCATGTGGCAGTTATACTTTGCAAGCAAGTATGGATTGTAAAGAATAACCCATTTGTTGTCCAATAATACCCGTCCAACCCACACCTCTTTCCCATCCTGTAGCCGACAGTGGATAGGATACGCATCCTCTGTTTGTACAGTCTGTGAGTTGAAAGCTTTTGGGTATGAGTTCTTACATATTCCATCCTTCATGCAAACATTATTTGGATTTTTTGACCCACATGGACCACATGGACCATATAACATGTGTTTGACGACCATGTTGTATAAGTGAGGATTAGTCTCTTTATCCGGCAACTCAGCACAAACTATTTTGTCAAACTCTTCAGGATTATACATTTTATATTGTTGTTTCAATATTAGAAGGAAATGTGCATGAGGTAGGCCTCGCTTTAGGTATTCTATGACGTAAGTGTATGCCGCCAATTCACCAAATATTTGTTTTTTAAGAAGATCATCTTTTAGATCTTCTAGTTTTGAATGGAACACTCTAACTTCCAAGTCCGGTCTATTTTGTGCCTCTTCGTTTTGGATTAGGTTTTCTTTGATTTCTGGCCAGTTTGGATTGCATTTCATTGTTAAGAATATATCTGGTTTCCCATATTTTTGTACTAAGGTCATTGCTCAATGTATTTTCTTCTCATATTTCTAGGCCCTCCTATAAAACTTGCTGGTAGATAAAATCATTGGCCAATCTTTGAAGCCTGTGTTTCCCCAACTCCAACTGAATCAACTATACCTTGCAAAAACTCCTTTCTTATTTCTTATTGCTGTTGCAAAAAAAATCAAGTCTTTGAGTTTCCAGTTTAACGTATTGGTCCACCACATATTGTTGGAATAGACGGCCAAAATGCAAAATTTATGACTTGTCATTGGGCCTGATTTGCAACTTGTAAGCCAAGTATTCTCTAGCCGAGACAAAGTTGGGATCCTGATTCGTAGCTTCCAAGAGTGAAATAATTTATTGTTAGATTATGTGGAAAATGTTGGTGAACACAATAATGAACAACCATTGCATACCATCATTCTCTGCTTGGAGGAGCTCATCAACAGTAGAAGCCCTTACATGATCGGGGTTTGGAGGGGGTTGAGAGCTCTCTCCTCTTACCTCTTTCTTCTTACTCCAGTTATTATATTCTTAGGAATTTGTTCATGCCATCCAAGGTCTCCAAATGGAAACATTATTGGATACTGGAGTGGATCATAACATCCAAAAAAAATATTTAATTCTTTTGGATTCACCATTGCGGGTATACACTCGAATGTCACGTTCCCTTGGTTCTCCAGGCTCCTGTCCTTCAACCCACAAAGCGACTACCTGTGATGCACTGGGCTTGTTTTACACCTTTTGATCTACGTTTGGAATCGACCTTAAGACAATACGATATTTGCTTAACTCTGTGTATTATCATAAACGTCTAAAAATTTTGCATAAGGATTTTTCTGTAAAATATGAATAACTTTTCGAATCGTTTCTTTAGATAATCGTGGGCATGCTAAGAGCCTCTGATTTACTTCTTCTTCAGTGTCGTAGAAATATAATTCTAATTTCTTTTTGTTTTCATCGTTTGAATATGTACTATTTAAGTAGTGGTGTACTTGCCCTTGTATTTTGAAAGTGTAGATTCCATTATTCCGGCTTGAAAATTCTTTTTCATGTTTATAACCAGAAGATGTAAAGGCAAACATGTTATTGTAAGTTCTAATGTACGTTCGAAAGTGTTTTGTCTCGTCGGTTGATGATGCTAGTAATTCTTTTAGCAAGTCTGGTGTTTCGTTATAAGTGAGACCTACTGTACCGTTTGAACAACAAAAGCTTGGTGTTTCATGAGGAAATTTTTTGGCTCCACAGTGAGTGCAATCCTTTTCCTTTTTAAGATTGTGTGCAGATGATGGAATATACTCTAACACGCCTCTCCCTGATTTGGGAATTGATCTCCTACTTCGGCGGCGCTTGGTACCTTGTGCAACTACTAAAAAAATGAAATAAGCTAGAAAAGCAAATGGAATATGGATGGCCTTCAAATAAGATATATATATTTACTAAAAGTATGTGAAGTAGAAACTTAATAGACAAGTACCTGTATTTGTATTTATATTTGTATATATGGGCGTGTCGTTTGCCATTGCAGTTTTGGCGTTAGCACGGTGAACCGATCGTGGAATTCTCCACGTACCTTGACACATTCGTTTGTGTTTCCATCGCATTATCGCTTCTCTTCTGTAGAGTAGTGTACTGACAGTGGAGTTTCTATCAGAATGAGTGTGTAATGTAGATGCATTATTTTGTTGGGACATTGGTTCTGGTATTAGGCTTTTCTAGCTACACTGGAATCTGAGTTTATATGGTTTTGTTTATATACATGTGCAATGAGGGAGATAATAACTTTTGGGTATTGATGAAACTGAATTTGAAAACCGAAAAGTTCTTTTCTTGTCAAGTTTGGAAAATAAAAGGTCGGATATCTGAATGGGGATTAATGGCATTTAATAGTGAAACTAAATTAATAAGGGAAAATAAGAAGAGGAGACAATGAGGTGCTGGGTTTCTGAACTAAATGCTAGAAACGAAATGGTATTGTACATTCTTTCAAGTTCTGTAACCTACACATTAAAATTTCTACTAATGACCAACAACTTAATAATGCCAGGGAATGTTAATAATTTCAAATAGATTATAGTACTTGATAATTTTGATAATGTTGTTACTAATGACCAACAACTTAATAATGCCAGGGTTTTTAATTTAATTTTGATAATATATGGTTTGAATATATGGTTTGATATTATTATTTTAAGTATAATAATATATATTTATGTTAATTCAATATTTTTCAATTTAATTTAGTTCAATTTAGCAATACATAATATGATAAAAAAATAAAACAAGGGCATTACTATATCTCGCCCTGTATTTTACTAGTTACGACTTGTATTTTATACAAAATTGTGATTATTGTGTATTTTTATTTATTATTTGGCAGATATTGAAGGTATACTTAATGTCATATTTTAGGCCATAATTCACGTGAATTTCCTTAATTAACTATGGTTAATGATCCTTAATTACGTGAATATCAGCTGCATTAAATATTCAACAACATCTTAATTCCAATTAGCCTAAATGCCTAATCAACCTCCCTTCACCTCTGCAGGAGGTTCTTCTCGTCGATCGCCCTTCCTCTCCCCATCGCCTCACTGTTCTTCTCTCCTTTGCCGCCGACCGCCCCATGTCAATCGGATGGCAAAGGTTCTAATTTTTGGAAGAAGAAGAAAGAAGATTTACATTCGTTGAAAGTAGATCTGTAGTCGTCGTCACTGGAAAAATTTCGAGGAGCCTGGAAAGAAGAAGATGAGATTTGTGAAAAGGACGTTTCTTGGGAAATCATCACTAACGCCCGGAAAATGCTTTGAGAGGGGGATTGATAAAACGAGTAGTGGTTCATATGCTAGCAAGATAGAGGTGGCTCGCTTGCTAGCCGAAAATAGCTGGTTGTCTTGCTAGCACCCCGTCGTGCTATCCTTCTTGATGTATGCAGGACACCAACACTTCGACGACGAACCAGGCTCTCGAACTGATCTGCAAGACAAAGGCCCCGGGTGTCTCGGGGATAGACACTCCGACGCTCAAGTCAGTATATTTTCTTAAGGCGTAAAGTATAAAGTATGAGATTAGATGAGAGGTCTACCAAAATCTTTAGGGTATTTATATGGCTACAATCTGTAGATTACCAAGATATGTATTTATGGTATGAATACAACTCTTATGGGAATAGAGGCCAAGGTTGTATTATGATACGGTGTGGGCCATAAAGCCCATACAAGGTCAAGTAGTCCACACAAGATGAGGACCCCCACCTTGCTTGACAGCTCACACAAAGTACGCACACGTGAGACCCCGTGCTCAACACGTGCAGAACGCATGGAGGAACACAACATAATCCATGGAGACGCTCACACCGGATGAGGCTCCCAACCGGTATAAAGGAAGGAGAGCTTCCTCTCTCTTTCCTCAGATTCTCTCGATCTGTTACATAGATTTCCTCTCTCTAAAACACCCCAAAACTGACTTGGGCGTCGGAGCGGGCTACGGCTAAACGCCGCCGGCCTGAGCTCACTCTGCTCTTTGTGCAGGTACGAGGAGAAGCACGTCACCTCTCCGGTAATCCGAATTGCACCGGAAAAACGAGACAGTATCATTGGCGCTGTCTGTGGGGACGCAATTTCGATTGCTCACGCAGCTTGTCCGCTGACCGGAATATCGATCAAGATCCCACAACACCGGAGAAATTCCGATCTATATCATCCGCTCCGATTCGCGTTATGGGTAGTTGGGGATCTGAAAGATCATCCTCAATAATCCTAGAATCCACGAAAAAATCATCAAAATCTGTTGAAATTAGCCTCCGATCGAGCCGATCAAATTCCGGCCAAAAAGTCAACTCCTGGCCGCCAGAGCTATTTTCCGGCGATTTGGCACCGGCCGACCGGAGAATCCTGCTCCTCTCAATGCCCGCAACAAAATCCACTACAACACTGGCCTCGAATCATCACTTCTAAGGAACCCATCACTGTTCATCGGTGGTTTAAAGTTCGCCGGAAATTTCAGAGCTTCTGCAGCTCCCTCGCCGGTGAATCGATGATAAAGGGCCTCACTTTCTTGCTCCCTGGAAAATTTGCATCAAAGCCCACTAAGAATTGACCGGTGAACTCGCCGGAAATTCTAAGCTTCTTCGGCTCCCTTGTTGGCGATTCGATGCAATTGGAGGTAATTTTCTTGTTCCCGTGCTCACGGGCGTCAAAACCCATTAAATTGCGATGGCTGATTCATTCTATAGCCTGAGATCGAGATTTGGAGGTGAACTCGCCGGGATTTGCAGGTTCCTGTTTCAAAGTGCAGAAGATTCTGGTGCAGAAGATGGCGCTGCACGAGCTCACAAGTTGAGGGTCTTCAACAAGTCGAGGGTCTTCAACATGTCGAGGGACTTCAACATGTCGGCGGACGTCAACATGTCGGAGGACGTCAACATGTCGGAGGACGTCAACATGTCGGAGGACGTCAACATGCCGAAGGACGTCAACATGCCAAAGGACGTCAACATGTCAAAGGACGACAAGATGAAGTCGGCGACAAGATGAAGTCGGCGACAAGAAGAAAGTCGGCGACGAGATGAAGTCGGTGACAAGATAAAGTCGGCGACAAGATGAAGTCGGCGACAAGAAGAAAGTCGGCGACGAGATGAAGTCGGCGACAAGATGAAGTCGGCGACAAGAAGGAAGTCGGCGACGAGATGAAGTCGGCGACAAGAAGAAAGTCGGCAACGAGATGAAGTCGGCGACAAGATGAAGTCGGTAACAAGAAGAAAGTCAGCGACGAGATGAAGTCGGCAACAAGAAGAAAGTCGGCGACGAGATAAAGTCGGCGACAAGATGAAGTCGGCGAAGAGAAGAAAGTCGGCGACGAGATGAATTCGGCGACAAGATGAAGTCGGCGATGAGTAGAAAGTCGGCGACGAGATGAAGTCGGCGACAAGATGAAGTCGGCGACAAGAAGAAAGTCGGCGACGAGATGAAGTCGATGACAAGATGAAGTCGGTGATAAGATGAAGTCGGCGACAAGAAGAAAGTCGGCGACGAGTAGAAAGTCGGCGACGAGATGAAGTCGGCGACAAGATGAAGTCAGCGACAAGATGAAGTCGGCGACAAGATGAAGTCGGCCACAAGAAGAAAGTCGGCGACGAATAGAAGTCGTCGACAAGAAGAAGTCGGCGACAAGATGAAGTCGGTGACGAGAAGAAGTCGGCGACAAGAAGAAGTCGGCGACGAGATGAAGTCGGTGACGAGATGAAGTCGGCAACCAGATGAAGTCGGCGACAAGAAGAAAGTCGACGACGAGTAGAAGTCGGCGACAAGAAGAAGTCGGCGACAAGATGAAGTCGGCGACAAGATGAAGTCAGCGACCAGAAGAAAGTCGGCGACGAGTAGAAGTCGGCGACAAGAAGAAGTCGGCGTCGAGTAAAAGTTGGGGACCAGTTGATATTTGGCAACAAGAAGAAGGCCGAAAACAAGTCGGCATCTTCAAGTCGGTATCATCAACAAGTCTCAGAGACACCCCGAGTGCATATTGCATCGAGCATAACAACCGCTTGACTTCTCCAGGTTAGTAACAATTCCACACACATGCTAACAAGTGGCATGCTCGAATAGGTCTTGTTCATTTTTATTTTTAGGGTATTGCATATAAAACTAATAAATATATGACAGTACATTACTAGAAAAATAAGGACGTTTCAGCGGTTATTTCGTGTCCTTTCAGCGGTTATTCGAAATCAAAAAACCGCTGTCTATGCTCCCGGTGAAATGTAATGGTCGTATCAGCGCTTTACCGACACTGGGACCCGTTCGTGTCATGTGGCAATGCTTGGTAGACATTCCACTATATATTACTTGCAGCGCTTCCACAAACCGCTGAAAAACCTCCGTTAGTATTTCTGGGCGCCGGACGGTGGATGCCGACCGGACCACCGGTCGTCACGATGCCGGCCGGCATAACGTTGACTTGGCGGTCAAAATTGTGTTTCAGCGGTTACATGAAACGCTGAAATTATATCGTTGAAGGACATAGATAAAGCGCTGAAGATTGTTTTCGCTGAAATTCAGTTTAAAGCGCTGAAGTATTTTCGTTGAAACTCAATTTAAAGCGCTGAAGATTTTGTTCGCTGAAACTCAATTTAAAGCGCTGAAATACGAAAATGACCAGAAAAAAACCCGGGCAGAACCCGGTACCCGCCACCGCAGTAATTGCGGTTTCAAAAAAACGCAGCTTGTTGCCGGAAAAACCATTAATTCACTAAAACAGTCATACACTATTCAGCAACACCACTACCTTCATCAAACTCATAGAATTCAGACACAAGCATAGCAATGAATCCTACTTATTCAAAAACAACCATAGCAAAAGATCATACTGTTTAATGGGAGAAAAGATGTGCACCCTACAAGAGATGCATGAAAACAACAGCAGTGATCTATTCAAGACCTGTGATGAGGAAGTGACTAATCCCTCTCCGGCGCATGCTGTTCTGAAGGGCACAGGCAGGCAGTATAGACTCCGATAAGTACATGCAAAAGCTATCAATCATCCCATCGATCACTGGTTTGGGGTAGGGAGTTCTATCCTCTGGGAAAACCTACAAAAAAAACAAAAGAAGGGCAGGTTATTACTGGATTAAAAACTGCGAGCCAGGAAAAATAGAAACCAATTTAAATATGAGATTCGTTTAACTACATGATGACAAGTAATATTCCAAAGATACAGAAGTATTGCTAGCACTAACCCGAAGCACATCCACACCAGCAGTTAACAGCACAATCTTCTCCATATAAAGCATAACATAGTAGCCACATTCCCAGATTGAAGCCTGGGTTTTGTGCTGCAATGGTTAAGAAGAATGTAGTACCGTTAGTGAGACTGAAGGTTCGTTGTTGACAGTAATTGCTGCACACATGAAAAGTGGATGACTCACCATGATGTTAACAATGCTCCATTCTTTCGGTGGAGTGTTGCATCCAGGTTTTGCCCTGTCCTTGTCATACTTGGCTCCCATGCTAATTTAGTAAATTGATAATTAAATGGAGAGATTATAATTAAAATGATAATCACTAATGGAATTAATCTACAAGCGACGTAGCTCATAAACAAATCATACTAAAACATATGTTTGTCCTCTGAAATGCCGTTTGACTGTGGATCAATGCAGTACACAGTGCGGTCTTCTGGAGATATTATGAACAACATCCAATGGAGACTGAAAAAAAAAACATATTGAGAGGTGGGCAATCCTAGTGAAATGGAAGAAGGACATAAGTATAACTATATGATATTTTTTCTGCGGGAGTAGTGGTGCTTGAAGCTCCTCCGGCAGTTGTGCTTATAATTTGAACTCTTGACATATCTCTCGCCAGCATTTTGTTGAAGAGCATACTAATAAGCAAGACAACCCGGTTCAATAAGGAATTGGTAAAAAAATGATAAAAGTAGTAAGAAATGCATATTGGAGGTTTTAAGCATATTACCATGCCCACATATCAATCTGCCAACCATGGATCCACTCTTTCTTGAATTTGTCTACATTCTTGATCCACGGAACTACACTTTCCATTAACAAACACAACTGCCTCCCAGATGAGCCAAAAACCGGGTGCTGCAATGGAATCTTGTAGCAAATCCTGTCCGGATCATGCGCATGCAATTCCTGGATTGCTTTTGCCACCTTCGCTCTGACCTCGCGTACCCGGATGTGGTGTCCAAAATCCTGCATATTCATGAACAACAAAAAGCAAAAATTTATAATGCAAGATCACCTGTTGGAAGCGAATAATGGAAATGTTTGAAGGTTTATTTCCCCTACCCACAGCAGCTCTTCATCTGGAATAGGGCTTGGCTCACGTTTGACCTCCGTGTCTTCAAGAGTGGCTTTGGGATCAGAAGATTGGCCAGGTTCATCCACTTCCATGTCGTCGCGAGGAGGAGAGGAGTTTGCTGCTGCATCCTTACACCAAACGACTGTATCTGACTTGACAGGAGATTCCTACAATTATATGGTATGACATTAGCAAATAAAATCAGGTAGCAGTTCGAAAGTATCATAAGAAGATGATGAAAATTGACTAACTTGTTTAGGCTTTTGCAGTTTGGGTGCAGGTTTGTCGAGCTCAGGTTTTCTTTGCTCTGGGATCTCTGCCTCAACAGTCTCAACCATGGCATAGTCTATGTATATTTCTGGCCATGAGACAGCAACACCGCCTGCTGCAGAACCCACGCATGAATATTCTTGGTGAGGAATAGGCAAGGGTTCATCTGGCAAAAACACTGGAGATTTGACTCGCACATCTTCACAGCCACTTTCAGCAGTGAATGAAGGAATAACAACTCCAACTGCCGCCGTCACAATTATCCCAGCAGAATTTTTAATTTGCAGATAGCACGGGATTGGAACCTTCAACTGTAGATACGCAATGAATTAGATGTTGCTAGACTAATAGGTATTGTAAAAAAATACAATGTTAGACATGTTACCTCAGCTTCTAGACCTCCAGTATCAGTTCCAAATGAACTTGATTTAATCTCACAAGTTTGGCTCTTCGCAGTCACTGGGCTGGTTGTCCTCTTCGCAGTCACTGGGCTGGTTGTCTTGTTCGCACTCACTGGGGTTGTTGTGTTGTCCTGAACCCAAAAAGGGAATTTATTAACCATCACATTCTGTAAAGGATACAACTCAGAAAATGGTAGACAATTGTGATTTTAGTGTACCTTCATGTCTGGATGAGGTGGATCACTAGTCGATCCTTTTCCAGATTCTGCATTCACCTTCGCAGCTGCAGCCTTTTTTTCTCTCAGATCCTTCAGGAACTGCTCCGGGGAGAGCTCTGCTGTAATCTCCACTCCTAACTTTTCAGAGAGGAAGTCCGAGTACTTCTGAAATTTCTCCATCTCAATTTGCTCCTCTTCCTCCTCAGCTAGCTGGATCTTTGTTCGGGCAGCTTGCCTCTTGTTGGCCTTCTCATGAGCATGCTCGGGGAACGCAAACTCCATCTTTGCTGTGGTAGGGCAGAACAGGTATAGGCCTGGGGGATCTCTAATCTCTGTGGCCAGGAAGAGTATGTCATCCTTTCCTTCAATGATAAGCTCTCCTTTCTGCTTCAGTTTGTTCATTTCAAGCTGTCATCAAACAAGTTATAGGTTTCATTAGTGTGGCATTATGAAACAGAGCAATGTCAAACAATAGACGAGCATTGAACTTACAATCTTATCAGCCACTCCCCGGACAAAGTCACTTGTATATTTTCCATTCACCTTGTTTGCCTCCAAAAAGATGATGGATCTGTCAATCACAAACACCATGCTACTTACTTCCTGAACAGCTTCTTCGCGAGTTAACCCGAGCTCCATTTTTTCAAGTATGGCTTCTTCTCGCATCTCCTTTGCCAACCTGATGTAGTATCTCCTATAACCACCACTTCCAGCATGATGCTTAAATTTCTTCATGGCCCCATTTTCGCTATTCTTCTTGCTCAGAGCCTGTGAAGAACATAGAAAAGGTGTCAATAAGCGAACAAAAGCTACACAATGTCAGAAAAAAATCAAACAGTGTAAGCATCAAAATCATCCAATTTTTAGGAGTTAATGGAGTAGGTTGCACTTACTATGAACGTCTCATCTGTGGATCTGTATGCCACAAATAACTCCCACTCAGCAGGATCCATCCACTTGTAAGTGTCCCATGGAAGCCCGGGATCAGGTCTCTTAGGATCGATCTTAAACACGAACCTATTCCACACAGTAGTTCGCCAGTTCCGCTCCCTGCCGGCTGCATAAGTGGTCCACTGCTTCTTCAGTTTTGCCCTGTCCTTGTCACTCAGTAGTGTCCAAAAATCCCAGCTCGCCTACTCAGACAGCAATGGAGGCCATGTTACGATCACAAGTTAAACGAACAGATGAAAAAAAAAAGAATAATAAACAAGCATGTATAATACTGAAGGACCATACCAAAATATCTTCCCATGCTTCATCTTTGACAGCCTTGGGCACCTGCCTCCAGTTTCTCCAAGTTCCAAATTTGATGCGACGCCGAAATGCATAGGCAACGTATCCGCACCATTTGCCATGCATGACACGAGGGCAGAGAAACTTATCAAACCACATGGGGAGTGGTTTGGTGTGTTTCATCAGGAGGACAGAGCCGCATATAGCACCACCACGCCTGCGAGTCTCACCCTCCACATCAAACGAGTCAAATATCTCACCCTCCTTATTCTCCCCTAGACATTCTATGTTGAAGTTGTGGTCCTGGGGTTGATCGATATCACCAGGATGTGGTTCCCGTGGGTCTGCAAGGCCGATGAGCTGCTCGACAGATTTAGCTGAAGACTTAGCTGAAGACACATCGCGTTTACGCTTTCCAGAATGGTCAGTTTTTGTGTTGCTTTGAACATCAGAATCACTGCCAGCCATTCTTTATAACCACCTGAGACCATATTAATTTAAACAACAAATCAAATCAGATATCATACATTCATCCATATCACTAGAGTTCAAAACAGTAACAAATGGATATAAATTCATAGAACTGAATGCAATAAATCCCAATAAAACCATAGGACAGTACCCCATGGATATAAAATCCCAACAAATACCATAGTTCAGACATAGTTAGCAATATTTAGCACATGAATGTTCAGATCCAATATTTAGCAATAGTTCAGACATAAAATCCCAAAATCCCAATAAATCACAATATTTAGAAGTATAAAATCAGATACACATACTAGAAGCCCTAGTTCAGACATGAATGTTCTCAATAAACAGCTAGAAAATTAGGGCTTTGTTGTCAGACAAACTATTCAATGGGCTTGTATCATTATTACACAATTGGAGCCGAGATAATCATGCAAATATTGAACAATTAGTCAAATATCGAAGAAGCACAACCCAGAGTTTGGGATTACCTTTGAAGGGAATGCGATTAGGGTTGGATGGAGGCCTTGCGTTAACGGACTAAAGGTCGGACTGTGTGCATGTGTTGTGCGGCAGTCGGAAACCCCAAATTTGATCGGCCGGCCGCGACTGAGGAGATGGGTCTAACTATTTTGATCGGCCGGTCGTTTACGGTTTTTGGAGGAGCTGGGTCTAACTATTTTGATATTTGAGGAAGAGTATTGAATGTGAAGAACACTTCCTATTTATATGAGAATTTTTTCAGACCATTAAAATATTTATTTTCATTACCAATAATAAAAAGACAATAGAATTTGATGGGGAATTGTGGAAAGTTCAATTTTCAATTTTAAGTCAATGAAAATTTCAAGCATTGTCTGAAAGTTCAATGAAAATTTAGGAGGGAAATAAAAGAAATAAATGAAAAATGAATAAAAAAGCAGTAGCTCTGTGTTGCTTTGTCTGAAACGGCGACATTTCGAGCATAAAGTTGAGGAATCACCTAAGTACGTTTCAACGGTCTCCATATTTTCATTTTTTAATCGTTGAAACTTTGAGAAAATGAAAAGTTTCTGTGGCGGGCCATTTTCCCGCTAGAATGAAATCAAGCATTTTGGGCTGTTTAATAATTTCAGAAATTGCTTTTTTCATATCAAAAAGTTCATAATTAGTTGGAAAATTTAATAATTGGTTGGATTCAGTGCAATATATATTTCATATTTTATAATTAGTTGGATTTCATGAAAAAATGATCGGATTTCATGCAATATTACGCTTTTACATTCGGATTTTTTAAATAAAAGTATAAATTTTTTTAATTTTTCAATAAAAATCAATATACCCCGTACCTGACATGAACGATCATATTTGATAGTGACATAGGATTATCACATGTAGCTGATAGGTCGTTTTTCTACCAAATAAACCCGCAAACAATTCGGTTTAAATTCAAGTATAGAGTAAGCAGGGTCGATCCCACGAGGAACAGTGTAATCAGATTCTTATATCTAAAGATACAGCTTTTGGTTAGAAACCACCTTTTATGTTGAAAGAGTTTGTATTAACTATCTAATAACTAAATTAAACTAAACTAAGAATGCAAATAACAATTAAAATAAACGATGCAAAGAACACGAAGACACTCAAACAATGCAATCCGGTTACGGGTAAATCCACATTAACAATTCATTCGATCACTGGCTCAGTAATATATTAACTTGTATAAACCAATCAGTTATAGATTTTCGAGAATAGCACACCCAATCCAATTTCTTCTTACTTTATCGATAGCCGGCAAGAATAGCTAAACTGACTATTTCTCTAATCAAGATACAACCTAGCCGGAATAGCCTACCTAGATTTAATACCTCAACAGCATTAAGCACCAAAGAAACCCGATTCAGATAATTTATAATCAGAACAACTGTCACAAATTATCTACCCTGTATTCCCAACTATTGGCGTATAGTTTCGCCACTAATTGAATCTACCCCCTAGATACAGATAAATAGAGGAACTCAATTGGCACTATTTCAAATAACAGAAGACTGATCAGATCTCAAGCAATTCAGAAATAAACAGGATACACAGAGAATAACAAGGAATCCACACAACATAATTATCAAGCACATTTAGGCCTCACATATGAATCATAGTTAATGCTTCAAAACCCTTACCGGAAACAAACCTAGCTACTAAACATATTAAACACAAACAAATAATTAAACATGAAACTAATTATAAAGAAAAGTAAAAGAAAACTTAGTCTTGATCAATGATGAAAAACGTTGTGTTGGTTGGCTCCAAAGCCTACGGATGGCCTCCAAACTCCGGAACCCCCAAAATAATATAATGTCTAAGTATATATAGGTTTTAGGGTAAACAAAACCCTAATCCGAATATTACAAGGAATTGGATTAATAAATTATAAAATAATTGGGCATTCAAATAAATCTTCATTGTCTTCTCCATGTAGCCCAGTTAAGCCCAATTTATTAAGACCGCGACTGCAACAATTTAGCCCAATACTGATATCTTCAAGAACGTATAGCTGATTAGTGATCGACATGTCGAAGCACAACTTAGCCGTCCGTAGAAAAAACCAGTAATAGAATTACATCTTCAACTCGCAGGCGTCTTCTTCTTCCCGGAATAATGAAATTGACGATCCATTATCCGTTGGAGCACACTACCTCATTAAAAAAACCTTTCGGAAAAAAGAGTGTAGTGTCTAGCTCCTCTCCATGGCTCTAAGTGCTTGATTTTGCATCTTTTTCACCACTTCTCCACTTGATTGTTTTCCACCATTTTTCTTATAATTCCTGCACCAAAAACACCTTCGTGCACATCAAATGGCAAAAGAGAGATATAAAATCATATAATTAGATGCATAAAATACGCCTGATCAGTAGCGGTCTTCGGAAACTCATGCAAAAGTATTGTATTCATATGATATTGCAAAATTTGGATAGTTAGAAGACATGCTGATAACCTTGATCGTTCTATTTATACACACGTGTTATTGAGTTGAATAGATATTACGCTGTTAACAACTAGAATGTCTGTCATTTATGAACGACAGTGAACCACTAATAAGTGCAATCGATCATGTAGTTTACGAGAAGTACTCATCGAACAAGTATGGGCAGTAAAGTAATGAGATGCGAGCAAGTAAACATTCATGGATTGAAAAGTTTAGTTCTTCATCGATTGCTTCTGTACGACACTGAACCACTAATAAGTGCAATCGATCACGTAGTTTACGAGAAGTACTCATCGAACAAGTATGGGCAGTAAAGTAATGAGATGCGAGCAAGTAAACATTCATGGATTGAAAAGTTTAGTTCTTCATCGATTGCTTCTGTACGACACTGAACCACTAATAAGTGCAATCGATCACGTAGTTTACGAGAAGTACTCATCGAACAAGTATGAGCAGTAAAGTAATGAGATGCGAGCAAGTAAACGTTCATGGATTGAAAAGTTTAGTTCTTCATTCATTGCTTCTGTACGACATTGAACCACTAATAAGTGCAATCGATCATGTAGTTTACGAGAAGTACTCATCGAACAAGTATGAGCAGTAAAGTAATGAGATGCGAGCAAGTAAACGTTCATGGATTGAAAAGTTTAGTTCTTCATCCATTGCTTCTGTACGACATTGAACCACTAATAAGTGCAATCGATCACGTAGTCTAATCAGAACTTCTCATCGAACAAGTATGAGCAGTAAAGTAGCGACGTACGAGCAAGTAAATGTTGAGTGATTGAAAAGTTTAGTTCTTCATCCATTGCTTCTGTACGACATTGAACCACTAATAAGTGCAATCGATCACGTAGTCTAATCAGAACTTCTCATCGAACAAGTATGAGCAGTAAAGTAGCGACGTACGAGCAAGTAAACGTTGAGTGATTGTTTTGTGAATAGATAGGGAGTTGACCTTATATACATTTGGTTATTAGTAATAAGTATTTATCGAACAATGAATCGACGAAAAACTTTTCGATCAAATACAAATTAATAAAGTATACTTATTTCTTATTATATTAAAATACAAATTGTTATCAATTGTCTAAAAATTATCAATGATCAATCGTATAAATATTTCAGAAAAAATAAATCAAGTGGGTTAAGGGTTTATGGTTTAAGTGGGCTAATTAAAACCGGCCTGCATCAATTTCATCCTTTTCGGCCCACCTATTCACGGGTCAATAATATTAATCTCATGATCCATGAATAAGGGCTATCTAAAAAAACAGTCGGCCAATTTCCGAACGATCTGAAACGCAGCCGACGAAAAAGTCACCTCCACATTCGATTCCAAAGGCAGGTAATTATCTAGCTTGTTAAATTAGTATATTCCGATAGCTAAATGTACAGATTCAATGCCCCATGATAAATTTACAGGTTCGGTTCAAAGGGGGTAAGGCTAGGGGTTACTTATTTTGGGGGTTAGATCAATTGATTGGTAGTTTTGGGTGTTAGATAACCATCCCATTTTGGGGGTTCTGTTTTGTTGTTCATGTAGTAACCATCCATCCCATTTTGTAGCCATGATAAATTTGCTCGTTCTGTTTTGTTGTGGTTCAAGTTAGAGTAAATCTCACATTTTTGTCTTCATTTTTCATGATCTAGCCAGTATTTTTGTCATATGATTTAGCCATAATTTAATGGGGGCATCCAAACTGTTGCGAATGAACTCTGTTGCCTGAAATTTGCTATACTCTATGTAGCTATTTGTTCAGCTAATTTTGTTATTTTTAATCTATCACAAGATTGGAATGAACTATGTCAGTTGCCAGCTTATCGAATTTTTTTTATGTCAAAGTAAGACTGAACTCTAACTGTACATAGGGATTTGATTTTTTACAGGATGGGATCATCCAAAAAACGCAAAGCTGCAGCTGCGCCAACGCCAGCCATTCCCACCGGACCTGACTCGTCTGATTTCTTCTCGACTGAAGCAGAGAGTTTGTATAGGGTGTTGATGAGAAGGAAAATCCCGAGGGAACGCGGTATTGCCGACGAACAACCATTTCATGGGTACATACGCAAACATCGATGGGAAACTTTCTGCGAGAGGCCAAGGGATGCAAATGTGACGATGGCCACTGAATTCTATGCTAATATGAGGAATATTAACAAAGAAGGTGATGTTCTGTGCCGGGGAAAACAGGTTCGTATTTCTCCTGATGTTATTAATAGTTATTATGGGTTGAAATCCTACAAGGGCATGGACTCAGATTATGAAAATCTTCAAGATGAAGCCACTGTCGACAGAACCAGTGGTGCTCTAGTTGGTAACTGGAAGGAGGTGGTTAGAGGAATAACTAGGCCAGAAGTCTCGATGGATGAGATATTGCCCTACAACAAATGGAGTAACATCGAGAAGAAATATCTGACAGTTGAGATGAATATGTGGTACAATTTTGTAGCCACTCGTCTTTCTCCGGTGACAATCAATTCGGAGGTCCAGTGGGTACGGATGAGAATGCTGTACGCTATTAAGAAGGGTATGGGTTTGGACGTTGGTAAAATCATTTTCTCTAGCATGATGGACTCGTCGTCGGGATGGGGTTTCCACTCACTTGTGACAGGTTTATGCCACAGAGCTGGCTGTGTAGATAGGATGTATGATACATGGAAAGCACCGATGTCTACACTAAGACTTGAGTCATTCCAAAGGAAAAATAAGACCCCTGTCACAACTGAGTCTGAATTTGACCTAATTGGACGCTTTGGAAGGTTGGAGAAGGATGTTTAGTTCGGCATTAGCCTCAGTGAACACACAGCAAAGCTCCTCGCACACGCATTTCCTGAGTCATTAGCTGCTGTAGGTCCCTATCCTACAAGCGGGACTACCATCGATGATGAATCTGGTGCACATTCCCTAGCAGCTGAAGCGGTGGATCCATCTGAAGCACAAACTAGGTAGATTGGGGTTAAGACCTAGGTTCAAGCTACAATTTGAAATGTCTTTTGTAACAGGTAGCTAGCTTGAATTAGTTTTTCTGGTGTTAGTAATGAATGCTTCTAGTTTGTTTGATTTGGAGAATGTCTGCTTTTAAGAATTTGGATATTATTTATTATGAGAAATATTTGGGAGATTACAAATATTTTGCAATGATGGTTTTGTAGATGGATAGTGGCATTAGACCACTTGGGATCACTTGGATCCTCAACATAGAATATCTGTCGCGCTTGAGAAGCAAGTATGAAGCAATCATCTTTGAAAGCCTCTGTTTTAAGGTCCACGCGAATAAATCCCATTGGATCGCTCCGATCAACACCATGTTTGTTATCAACCCATTTACACTTGAAGACAACACACTTAAAGGCTTCATAGTCTAGCTCCCAAATTTCGTCGATCACACCATAAAAGGAATCAACAATCAGACCTTTCTTGGACATCTGCTCCGACTCATTGTAAACACCACTACTTTGGGTAGTACTCTTACAATCTTTGTGTTCTGTTGTAAAAGAGTAGCCACTGATATCATACCCATAGTACGACCTAACACTTATTTTTGGTTTCCTAGCAAAAGCTCGCAGATTCTCATCAACCCCTTCTGCATTACATTGCTCGTAGAACCAATCGCCAAATGTGTCGACATGCTGAGCTTGAATGTAGGTGTCATGCCTTCCAGGATACAATTTGGACAAATAAGCCAAGTGCTCATGAACATAACTTTGTGTCTCGATTGAGTTCCTTAAAATGCAGTGGTGAACCGCTTTCATGTCACTGACTTCAGGCTTTTTGCACTTCCCTGGTCCACGAGGAGCCCCCATTTTCCTACCAACATGCTTGTTCTTAGGAACTCCAAACTCTACACCTTTCTCCAGGAAAGAGGTACAATACTCAATAACTTCCTCGGTCACATAGCTCTCTACTATACTAGCGTCAAGACGACTACTACATTTTCTGTAGCCCTTAAATCCACCCATTTGTCGTTCAAATGGATACATCCAATGCATTCCAACAGGGCCACAAATTCTAATTTCCCTCACCAAATGAACAATCAAATGAACCATGATGTCGAAGAAATTAGGAGGGAAATACAATTCCATGGAACTCAAAATCTCACAAGCTTCAACTTCTACCAAGTCTAAAGATGATCGACTAATAGACTTACGACATATGGTATGGAAGAAAAAGCACAATCGAGTGATGCAAAATCTAACCTCATAATCCAAAACCCCACGTATTGCAACGGGAAGCAATTGCTGCATCAAAACATGACAGTCGTGAGACTTCAACCCTGACAGTTTCAAATCATTCTTCACACACCTACTAATATTAGAAGAATAACCAATTGGAACTTTCATCCCAACTAAACTATCACAAACAGACTTCTTCTCTGTCTTAGACAAATTGCATGGCCCGGGTGGCAAGTACGTTTTTCTACCCTTATCTTCTGGGGCTAACTCCGGCCTTATACCCATGTGCACCATATCCTTTCGAGCATTCAAATTATCCTTTGTCTTCGAGGCAATATTTAGCAAAGTGTCGATTAAACTGTCACACACATTCTTCTCTATATGTATCACATCTAAACAATGTCGAACTTCAAGAATCTTCCAGTACGGCAAATCAAAAAAAATTGATCGTTTCTTCCATGGAGAATTATCCTTAGTAGTCGCCTTCCGAAATTTCTTCCCATACACCACATCCAACTTTTTCATTTTTTCAAGTATCTTCCGCCCAGTCAATATGGTAGGTGCGTCTCTTACTTCTTTCCCCCCAAACAATCCATCCTTATCTTCACGGTATGGATGCTTTCTTTTCAAAAACTTCCGATGTCCCATGTAAACCGTTTTCTTTCCATACTTCAACCGAACATTTTCCGTCTGCTCCTCACAAATAGGGCATGCCTTGTGACCCTTAGCAACATATCCAGCAAGGTTTCCTAATGCAGGAAAATCACTAATAGTCCACAACAACACAACTTTCAAATTAAAAATGTCACCTCTAAAGGCATCTTTAATTTGAACTCCATCGTACCACAGTTTCTTAAGATCTTCAATCAAAGGAGACAAGAACACATCAATGTCGTTTCCTGGCTGCTTTGGACCACCAATTAGCAAAGGCATCATCACGTACTTTCTTTTCATGCACAAATACGATGACAAATTATAAATCACCAACATAACCGGCCAAGTACTATGTTTAGAAGACATAGTTGCAAATGGATTCATCCCATCCGTACTTAATGCAAGTCGCAAATTCCTACGACCTTCTCCAAAATCAGGGTACAACCGATCTATTTTCTTCCATTGATCTCCATTGGAAGGGTGGCGTATAACATCATCATCCGGTCTTTGCCTATCACAATGCCAAGTCATATTCTTCGCGTCTTTCACATTACCAAATAATCTTGCAAAACGGGGAATTATAGGAAGATACCAAACACATTTTACCGGAACTTTTGAAGAGCCATGATCATCAAACTCCATTGCCTCTCCTTTCTTGTTCACAAGCTTCTTATACCGAGATGCCTTACAAACGGGACATGATTGTTCTCTCTCCCACTTACCTCTATACAAAATGCAATCATTGGAACATGCATGTATTTTTTCGTATTCCATTTCATATGGATACAACACTTTTTTAGCACGATAAATACTACTAGGTAATGCGATCCCTTGTGGCAACTTGTTGTGCATAAAACTCAACAATCGATTCACACTCACATCGCTCCAACCACTCGCGGCCTTCATATTAAACACCTCCATCAAACAAGAAATAACCGTATCTTCTTTCTTACAACCCTCATACAAAGGTATGTCTTTTTGACCCAACATTTTTGCAAGAATTTCCGGCTCATCTTTAAAATCATCTATCATCTTCTAAAAAAAATGATCCATGTTACACTCAACTTCCTCCTTCCCTTTTACACCGCTAAAACAAGAGCGAGATTCTCCATGAAATGTCCATACATCGTATGAGGGGTCAAAACCATTCATAATCAAATGTAACTTTATAACTTCCCTACTATTAGACCTCTCTCGATTCAAACAACGCCTACATGGACATAACACATTCTCCTCCCTACCAAAAGCATATCCAACAAAACTATCCACAAATACAACTTCTTCCATACTCATAAGAGCCCCCTTTTTAATAATGCTACGCCGATACTCTAAATCCTTGTTAACACTTTCACATCCTACAATAATATACAATCCCCATTAATTAGCTAAACTATCAAAAAATAATGCACAAAAACGCAGAAATTAGTTCAACAAGGAAGGGATTGATTTGCTTGGTATTTTGCATGGGTATTTTGCATGGCAATTATAATGAAAGAGGGGAAAACAATTATGAAAGAGGGGGGGGGGGGGGGGGAACCCATACCTTCTTCAACATTCATTTCTCTTCAACCTCAAAGTGCCTACTTCATTAATTTTCTGCTGCAAATTTCACTCCACCCGTTTGAAACATATCCCCAGCTCAGTAGGTGGAAGCATTAAATGCAGACGTTTCAGCGCTTTATTAACAAAAACCGCTGAAACGTATATTTAAATATCAGCCCAGTCCCACCATAATTAAGCGTATTAAAATAATTTGCCAGGACGCAGCAGTTAACTGCTGCTTTATTGCGTTCATAGGTTTCAACGGTAAGTTGTACCACTGAAACAACAATTGGGCCATTTTTAAAACTTGGTCCAGTTATTATATCTTTGGACAAGCCCAATAAAAACCGAATTAATTGGACTGCAAACTTAGCCCAATTGTCGAGTCAGCATTCGTTACAGCGCTACCCTCACCTAGCGCTGAAATAATGCGGGGTCCAACCAGAAATTCAACGCAAGCACTCGGTCAATTCATCCAGTCAGCATTTGTTACAGCGCTTCCATCAGGTAGCGCTGAAAGCTTGCGGGGTCCATCCTCAAATTCAACGACCAGGTTCCGGTCAATGAGTCCAGTCAGCTTCCCGTTCAGCGGAATGCCTGACACCGCTGCAAGCAGATTCATCCATATCTCATGGTTTCAGTGACATTTGTGGAAACCGCTGAAAGCCGAAAGTCAACACTTCAATTCTTGGTCAGACTTGGCGCCCAAAATAGAAATAACCGCTGAAATGGTTGTTTCAGCTATTATTTTACACGTTATTTCAGCGGTGTGTGCGTACACTGCTGAAACGGCTCCGTGTTTTTCTAGTAGTGAGTACTAGAGAAAAAAAACCTTTGTGACATAAGGCTAGTCACTTAGGAAGACAAGAAAGTTGCATGAAAACCAAATTAGAATATTTGGTGAAGTGGGTGTTGAATAGACATAACTATATCAAGAGTATTGTATAAACATGCTATTATCACCCATTAAAGTAGAAATAAATGAACATGATTGTTCTAAATGGCTAAACTAACTATATATGGTTGGAAGTGCTATTGTTGTTTCCTTGTTTGCACAATGTTTTGTGGTCCTACAGGGTGACACCTTGAACAAGTACAAGGGAGTCACCCTACAGGTTGTATTTCAGAACGGAAGCAATCACACCACCAGAAGTGCTCATCCTGATTTTACGAGTTGACGACCCGCTACCTGCAGCCAAGAATAACGAGAGCCTATGGTAGTATCTTGAAGAGCTGGAGTATGAGCGGGTGAAGGCGTCACTAAAAGAAAAAACATACAAGTCGTGGATAGATCAGGAATACAACAACAAGTTGCACCCATGCAACTTGCAAGTTGGAAACTTGGCTTCAAGAGCAGAAGACCAACTCAAGTTGGATGCCAACTGGAAAGACCCCTTACCGTGTTGGAGCATGTGGATTGAAAAATTACGCCAAGAACTTGGCACGTGAACAACCTCCGCAAGTACTACACGTAAGACACCATGCGGGCCTTACCTACTCATACCCCTTATGTTTATCTCTCCTTGTTTTCTTTCTTTTTGATGCAGTAAAGGATCCAAACAGAGGTCAGGCAGCTCAATGGAGCTCGCAAGATGATCTTGAGGGAAGCCTAATGAATGAAAGAACCCCCAACAGAGGTCAGACTGCTCGCTAGAGTACGCAAGACGACCTTGAGGGTGATGCTTGTAGTCCCAGAATTTACAAGTTCATGAATGCAATGAGAAGTATTTTTGGATATACTACGCCACGACACGAACCAGTCATCTGGTAGCTGTCTTTCTTCTTGTTTAATATACTATGCCACGACACGAACCAGTCATCTGGTAGCTGTCTTTCTTCTTGTTTAATATACTATGCACCGACACGAACCGGTCATCTGGTAGCTGTTTTTCTTCTTGTTTTTTATTTCTAAACAGCAGCAACAATAGAGATAATGCTGCTGACTGGCTCAAAAAAGCAACAAAAAGGAGTTCAAGAAAAACGAACCCAGAAAAAATGACAAAAACAGGCTTACAACGCCTAAGTCATAGAATGATGCAAAACAATTTCACGAAGAAACTTGCATCCAAAACAACAAGAGAAATAGCAAGTTGGAACAAGAATCCAACTTACTACTGGTTGCAAAGAGCTACATGTTGAAGACATTCAGCATGCTCAGCACTTGCACCAGACGAACCTGATGATATGGAGAAGGAATCCAACTTTCACCTAGTTGCAAAGAGCAACATGTTGAAGACATTCATCATGCTCGACATTTGCACCTGACGGACCTGTTCACCACGGCGAAGAAAAGCCAAGAATCAAGGTGAACGAACTCACCTTGGTGAAGAAAAGCCAAGAAACAAGGTGAACGAATTCACCATGGCTACGTGAAGCCAAGATCATGGTGCATCTTTGCACCAAGGTGAACGAACTCACCATGGCTACGTGAAGCCAAGATCATGGTGCATCTCGCACTAAGGTGAACGAACTCACCATGGCTAAGTAAAGCCAAGATCATGGTGCATCTTGCACCAAGGTGAACGAACTCACCAAGGCAAATAAAAGCCGAAAAACAAGATGAACAAACTCACCATGGCTACGTGAAGCCAAGTATCAAGGTGCGTCTCGCACCAAGGTGAACAAACTCACCAAGGCGAGTAAAAGCCGAAAAATAAGGTGAACAAACTCACCTTGGCTACGTGAAGCCAAGTATCAAGGTGCGTCTCGCACCAAGGTGAACGAACTCACCAAGGCGATTAAAAGCCGAAAAACAAGGTGAACAAACTCACCATGGCTACGTAAAGCCAAGTATCAAGGTGCGTCTCGCACCAAGGTGAACAAACTCACCAAGGCGAATAAAAGCCGAAAAACAAGGTGAACAAACTCACCGTGGCTACGTGAAGCCAAGTATCAAGGTGCGTCTCGCACCAAGGTGAACAACTCACCAAGGCGAGTAAAAGCCGAAAAATAAGGTGAACAAACTCACCGTGGCTAAGTGAAGCCAAGTATCAAGGTGTGTCTCGCACCAAGGTGAACGAACTCACCAAGGCAAAGAAAAGCCAAAAAACAAGGTGAACAACAACAAGTCAAACAACACCAACAAGGTGAATTGACACCAACAAGTCAAACAACGCCAACAAGGTGAATTGACACCAATGAGGCAAGCAATGCCAATAAGGAAAGAAACGCCGGTAAGATAAAGATGACATCAACAAGGAAAAATATGCCAACAAGGCAAGAAACGCCGATAAGATGAGATGACATCAACATGGAAAGAAACGCCAAACAAGGCAAAAAACGCTTATAAAATGACGCCCACAAACAACAGGTTATAGTCCTGCACCATGAGAACCATGGACAGGACTAGGGGGACTTGATACGGTATGGGCCATAAAGCCCATACAAGGTCAAGTAGTCCACACAAGATGAGGACCCCCACCTTGCTTGACAGCTCAGACAAAGTACGCACACGTGAGACCCCGTGCTCAACACGTGCAGAACGCATAGATGAACACAATAGAATCCATGGAGACGCTCACACCAGATGAGGCTCCCAACAGGTATAAAGGAAGGAGAGCTTCCTCTCTCTTTCCTCAGATTCTCTCGACCTGTTACATAGATTTCCTCTCTCTAAAACACCCCAAAACCGACTTGGGCGTCGAAGCGGGCGACGGCTAAACGCCCGTCTGAGCTCACTCTGCTCTTTGTGCAGGTACAAGGAGAAGCACGTCACCTCTCGGTAACCCGAATTACACCGGAAAAATGAGACCGTATCATATTACCATGTATAACAGAAGTGTATTTCGAACATGGTTGTGTTACCATGTTTATGATAGCTATATATTACCATCTTTGAGAAGATGTATATTCCTTGTGGAACATTCATAATATACGCATTCCTTATAAGGATTAGGATTGATGGACCCGTGGACCCATCCTCCGCGTATCTCGAGCCCACGACCCTTCTTGGGCCCTGGTCCGAGTATGAATGAGGTCCGAATACGAACCATGGACTTATCAGTAGGGCTGTACAACCGGGTCAACCCGGCCCGGCCCGGATCCGGATTGACCCGGACCCGGAATATCTAAAATTCTTGAACCGGGGCCCGGCCCGGTTGGAATGTTTCTTGGACCGGACCCGGTTCGGAATTTTTCCGGGTTTGACCCGGATCGGACCGGTTGACCCGGTTAGAACCTCTTTTACACTTTTTTTTTACAAAAATAAAGTGCTTACATTAAGAATTGAACTACAAACCATTGTATAACATTGTCCTTACCACTAGACCACATTCATTTTTATTAATAAATCGCTTTATTAATAAATATATAGGATGTTAAATTTATTTTAAAATCAAAACACTAAATAATGTCTTTAGTGAGATTTGAACTCTGGTTGTTAACTACAAAATAGAAAGTCATACCACTAGAACAAGATTACTTATGTACAGTAATTGCAAATCTATTATATATAACCGGTCTCCCGGGTTGACCCGGAATATTCCGGGTTTGACCCGGATCGGCCCGGAATCCGGAATGGACAAAAAAGGTGACCCGGGGCCCAGCCCGGAATGCAAAAAATTCGGGTCCGGGTCACCAATTCCGGTCCCGGGCCGGGCCATTTTTCCGGGTTGACCCGGTTCATGTACAGCCCTACTTATCAGTAGCCCCAAGGTAGATCTTCAAAATATAGAGTACTCCATCTCGAAGATTGAAGGAGAGGCTTGCTTCTCGAGGAAAGACCAATAATTCGAGGGAAAATAACTCGGGGTGTTAAGCTCGGAGTATCCTTCTAGGACTGTTCTCTCGGGCCTAACCTTCTGAATATCTAGTTTCAAGTTCTTTCATATTCCATCATATATATGAACAGCTGAGATTAGCTTCCTTTAAAATCCAGATGGTGGGTACACGTGGCGTGTCTTCATTGGCAAGCAGAGACGGTCTGTCCCCTGTCTCTTCCAATTACTTGCATTGGAAACAGAATCGAGGTAATTGCTCGTCTTCAATGCTGTTTGGGTTTGGATTAAATTTCCCAAATCATTCCCATTGTCTTCTCTTATTCGAAAATTTCTTCATTCCAAGTTCAGAAGACGCATCAGTACTTCATCAATTTCTGAAACCCCAAATTTCTGCTTCCATCATCAGTAAGTGCTATCTTCTTTCTCTGCGCATTTGCTTGTGTCTGTTTTTTCCTTTTATCTCCGTGTGTGTATTTCCCCCCATACTCTCTGTAATCATGAGTAATAATATTAAAACAATTTCCATCCCCCATCATGATGAGGGAGAGTATGTAGAAACTCAGGCTGAGGAGAGTAGCTCCCATGACCGCCGCAGAGCTGAGGTAGCGAGTGGGAAAAAACCTGTAGTTTTGAAGAAGAAAGCCTCTGAGGAAGAGAAGAGGTTGAGGGCTATGGCCAAGAGGGCTCAGATAGAGAGGAATAGCCCCATGGTAATGCATGCATCTGGAGGTATATTATCCATGGCTGGCGAAGGTAGTAGTAGAAAGTTGTTAAAGGAGGATAAAGCACGCGCTGATGCTGCTATCTTCGCAGAAGGTAGTCCCTTTTAAATTCCTTCTGATGCTGACCTCATGTACTTTGGAGAAGACAAGTCTGCAGCTGAATTAGTAACTCCAACCCGAGGGGTCATATATGGGAGGTTTCTGCAGCATGGGTTAGCCTTCCCCTTTCCCCCATTGTTGGATGATTTTCTTCAGCATTATAGGGTGCATCCAGGGCAGTTACATGACAATGTGATAGTAATCATTATGGCCTTAATAACTTGGTGTGCTCGTAAAGGTTACCGTCCCAGTCTCTCCTTGTTGCGGACCATGTATAAGGTTTCCGTTGTTAAACAAAATGTGACCTTGACCTCTCGGGATACCTCTTCAGGTAAGTTTTTTGTGCTTCCTGTGAACTGCGGGAAGTGGGATAAGGTAAAACTAACCTTCGATTGAACCAAGTATGAAGTTCCTGATTGGAATGAAGAGGTCCAAAATGAGATATGGCATGAAGTGGAGTCGTCCCGCAAACTGCTAAATATAGCTGGGGAGTTGGTGAGTGATAAGATCAAACTTAGAGAGGGTAAGTTTGTATCTGGAGATCATCAAATGGGTTGGCAATGGCCTATAGAAACGTATGATTGGTTGAATCAACTATCCGGCCGTACTCTTCAAAATTGCAGCTTCTTGAAGTTGACACATTTTGATCAGCCAGAAGGTGTTGAGATGGATCGGTATGAAACCCTTCTGTCTATAGAGCAGGATCCAGTTGGTGCAGATAAGGCGTTGCAGGCCTATATGGCATTAGAAGAAAGAACTGCTCGAGATAAGGTATCCGAGAAAGAGGTAGATAAGGAGATCCCGGGTATGATGAAAGATGCTCGACGTGGATGTCGGTTCAAAAGGCTGGTTCAAGGGCCTAAGAAGACTCAATCCCAGCATAAGGTGATTGAGGAGGCAGATTGCCTATTTGTTCCTGTGGCTTTAGATCCATCAGATGAGGAAGAGGATGAGGGTTCAGCCCTAGTTCGATGTCCGAGAAAGGAGGTGTCTCGGACTTCTAGTGTTATCCCAACCATGGTTGATAATTTTGATGAGGTCATGATGATAACTCCTATGGTAGATTCGGATGCGTTGCGAGAGGGTATTTCTTCTTTTTTATTTTATTCTCTTCCACAATGTGCCAATCGCTTCTTATGCTGACTCCTTTCCTTTTATATGCAGTGGGTGCTTCTAGGGCGAACAGGGCAGCAAGTTTGTTGGCTCAGATAGCTGAATCGAGAGGGCCGTTGAATAGTAATGAGAAGAAGAGGGATCTCGAGGCTTCAGGGAGCTCTGCGGACAAGTCTCCAAAGAAGCCAAGGCTCGAACTCGGACCATTGGAGGAGTTCGAGAAATATGTGTCACCTCCACCTTCCGAGGTTCTGGTCGAGGTGGTACCAGGCTGTCCCGAGATTAGCCAGGTATGATTCGGCTTAGCTCTCAATAGGATTAGCTGTATAGTTAGCTAACTCTCTTTATCTTCTTTTACAGTCTGTGAGTCAGATGAAGTATATGTACAACTCCATTCGAACACTGTACAACCGTTCTCAAGGACAGGCGTCCGAGCTCGAGCTGATGAAGGAGGAGATGTCCAAAAGGTCTAAAGAACCTTCATATATGCTGAAGCACCTCCAGAATGAGATGGCTCAGGATAAGGCCAAAATAAAGGCCTTGGAAGAGGAGAATCAAGCCTTGAAGAAGGCGAAAAGGCTATCTGATGGTTCTTTCTTAGATCTGAAAAGGAACATGGCTCTGGTGGAAGCGGAGAGAGACCGGTATGCCGATCCCATTAGCCAGATGCGGCTAGTTTGGTTGATAATAGATTTCTGCCTCAACTTTCCAGAGATGGAGGGTCATCGCCAAGAGTATGGTGAATTCTACCATAAATCTGAGCTCTCGAAGATGTGGATTCCTCTGAAGGGGTTTCTCAATGAAAAGATTCAAGGATGTCTTGCCTCTGCCTACACTTGGCCAGAAGTACCGGAGAATTTGAAGGAATTTCGGGCGAAATTTAGCCAGATTGGGGGGTTTGAGACCAGTTTATTGACTAGCCTGGAATCCTTGAAGAAGGCTTTAACTCTGGAGGAGTTCCAGGACAAGCTGTCCAGTTTGTATCCTGAGCTGTTGATAGGGTATGGGCCATAAAGCCCATACAAGGTCAAGAAAATCACACGAGATGAGGACCCCCACCTTGCTTGACAGCTCACACAAAGTACACACACGTGAGACCCCGTGCTCAACATGTGCGCAACGCATTGAGGAACACAACAGAATCCATGGAGACGCTCACACCGGATGAGGCTCCCAACAGGTATAAAGGAATGAGAGCTTCCTCTCTCTTTCCTTAGATTCTCTCGTCCTGTTACTTGGATTTTCTCTCTCTAAAACACCCCAAATCTTACTTGGGCGTCGGAGCGGGCGACGGCCGAACGCCGCCCGCCTGAGCTCACGTTGCTCTTTGTGCAGGAACGAGAAGAAGATCATCACCTTGCTAGAAGTCCAATCCACACCGGAAATTCAGAACCATATCATTGGCGCCGTATGTGGGGAGCGCTGATCTATCTCGCTCACGCAGCTCGATTCACTGATTGAAGTCCGATGGAACAGACCCCAATTGCAGAGAGGACCATCCTTGATGTCACGCCGCCGGCAAACCCACCCGTGTGGCACACCGATCAAGAGCCCATGACCCCGGAGATATTTCAGGTCATGATGGCTCCGCTCTTAGCATCCCAGGAGAAGGTGCTGTCAAAACTGAAGTCCTTGGAGGAGAAGGAAGAAGCCCGACAGCATGGCCAGAAGATCGCACCGACAAAGCTGAATTTCGATGACGAGGAGCAAAAAGCGGCGTCGCACCTCCCGGCGAAGAAGCAAACCCAGAAGAAAGGCAGCAACAACGACGCAGCCAAATTGGATGGGCGCAGATCCTGTCAGCACGGAGGGAGAGGCCAAGATCCAGATCTCAACGACTGGAAGTCAGGCTATGTTTATTCCAATGCCGGAGAAGTTCACGTGGATGACAGGAGGCGTGGAGATTATGAAGATCACCTTTCGGAGATCGAGAAAGGGTCGCCGTGGGTGAAGAAGATCCGGCTTGCTGTGGCCGACCCCAAGACCAAGATCCCCCAGAACCTGGGCACGTACAGCGGTGCTGTCGATCCTGAGGACCACATGCACACGTTCATCACCAACATGTCGACGTACGCCATCCCGCAGGCGATCTGGTGCAAGGCGTTTGCTACCACCCTCACTGGAGCAGCTCGTCTGTGGTTCAAGGCTCTACCAGATGGCAGCATCGCCAGCTTCAAGATGTTGGAGGAGAAGTTCCTGCGCAGGTTCATGTAGAGGAAGCAGTTCACTAAGGAGTGCACCGACATCATGTCGATTCGCCAGAAGAGAGGAGAAAGTTTGTTCGAGTATTGGGAACGGGCCTTGAGTCTGGCCAACCAGGTGAAGAACCTCACCGAGAAGCTTATGATCGACTCTTTTGTGAAGGGGTTGATTCACAAGGAGATGAAGCAGGAGTGCTATCTCCGCAAGGTGAAGACCCTGGAGGAGTTGATGGAACGCATTGAAAGCTTTTCATGTGTTGACGAGTTGAACCTGGAAGAGGATGATGGCGGTTATGTCGCACGTAGCAAGAACAAGAAGAACACCGGTTCCAACACGCAACCGTCAAAGAAGGGTGGAGGTGAGAAGTTCAACAAGATGAAGGACACCTCCTTCACCCCGCTGACACGGTCACCATGTGAGATCCTCAGCCTGGTAGCTGTGGCAAGAACATGTTGGATGCTCCGAGCAGGATGAAGAAGCCAGCCAACATGAGGAACACGGCGTACTACTGTGAATACCACAACGACCATGGACACGACACCAACGATTGCTACCACTTGCTTGCTGCAATTGAAAAGTGTGTGAGATCCGGACAACTCGCTCACCTTTCCAAGGAGGCCAGAGCCCACAACAAGGCCACCTGGTCGTCCGAAGCATCTGGACGGACGGATTTTCGAAGGGATACAAGAGGAAGAGCTCGAACTCCAGAACCCTCTCGTCCCAACTTCAAGGGGAAGGAGGTTGCACGAGTAGGAAGGTATTCGGAGGACGAGGACGAGCATTATGAGAAGCGCCAGCGTGCAGAACGGGAAGACACCCCGGATGACAGCAGAAGGAAGTCAGCCATTACCAACATTTACACCATCATAGGTGGAAGTGCAGGTGGCAAGACAGAATCCCAGAGGAAGGCTCGGTGTAGGAAGGTACCAGAACCAACACCGAGAGAAAGGAAGTTGGCGGAGGATGAAGTCATCACGTTCAGCTCAAAGGACCCAATCCAAGATCGTCCTGCTGGAGGTGATGCGGTGGTAATCCAAATCCAGATTGCAGACAAGCTCATTCACAGGGTGTATGTGGATGGGGGCAGCTCAGCCGAGGTGATGTACTGGTATTGTTTCACGCAACTGGGCAAAGACATGAAGAAGAAGCTGAAGCCTACTGCCACCCCGCTCGTGGACTTCACGGACAGGGAGGTATGGCCAGAAGATACAATTTATATCCCCATAACTGTTGGTGAGCACCCATATAGCAAAACCATCGAGGTGGAGTTCATCGTGGTGAAAGCCAGCAGTCCCTACAACATGATACTTGGGCGTCCTGCACTAGCGCTCATGAAGGGGATAGTGTCGACCTTGCACCTGTTACTCAAGTTTCCAACCAAGGCAGGCATCGCTACGGTTAAAGGAGACCAGCAGAAAGCAAGGGAGTGTCACCGCATTGCTCTTAGCAACAAAAAGAGGAACGTGGATGGCACGGGTGAAGAAGCAGGTTCAGGTTACCGCCGACGTGCTGTGGCCATGGTGACGACCGGTAGGCGAGAATGCACCTGTCGAACTGGGGCGCAAGGGGAACCAGGTCGTACAGGTTGGAGTGTCTCTACCGGAAGACGTGAAAGAGAGATTAGCCGCAGTGCTAAGGGATTACGCAACGTGTTCGCATGGGAGTCAAGCGACATGACAGGGGTGTCAGAGGAGATTGGGTGCCACGCCATCAAGATCTCACCGGATTACAAGCCCGTCGTCCAGAAGAAGCGAGCACTCTGCAAGGACAGGAACGAGGCAGTCAACAAGGAAGTGGACGAGTTGATCAAGTCGGGTATCTTGGTCGAGGTGAAGTACCCACCTGGCTAGCTAACCCCGTCTTGGTTAAGAAGCCAAACGGATCATGGAGAATGTGTATTGACTACACCAGCCTCAACAAGGCCTGTCCTAAAGATTGTTACCCGCTGCCAATGATTGATCAAAAGGTGGATGCACTGGCAGGGTACAAGGTGAAGTGTTTCCTTGATGCGCATAAAGGTTATCACCAAATCCCCATGAAGAAGGAGGATGTGGAGAAGACAGCCTTTATTACGGAGAGAGGAGCATTTGGATACCGGATGATTCCATTCGGACTCAGAAATGCTGGAGCAACATACCAACGTGTGGTCTACAAAATATTCAAGGAGCAGATAGGGTGCAACTTGGAGGTCTACGTCGACGACATGGTAATCAAGAGCAAGGACTTCAACACGCTGACTGAAGACGTGAAGGAAACCATGGAGCACTTCCGAAGCACAGGTCTAAAACTCAACCCTCTCAAGTGCTAGTTTGGGGTCCAAGAAGGACGATTCTTGGGCCACATGGTTACAAACGAAGGGGTACGAGCAAATCCAGACAAGGTCAAGGAGGTGCTGGACATGAAACCACCAAGGACAGTGAAGGAAGTGCAAAGTCTGAACGGCAAGTCACCAAGAAATGCCGTCAAGGGTCAAGTTGTCGCTGATTTCCTAGCAGATGTGCCCCCAGAAGTGAAGAAAGCAACATCCTCACCCGAAACCAGCGCAGCTGGAGAAAAGAGGAAGCGAGCTCCAAGTGACGAATGGCAGCTACATGTAGATGGAGCATCTGGTGTAGAAGGTGCCGGCGCAGGTTTGGTTCTGACCGACCCAAGTGGAGTTGAAGTCACTTATGCATTGCGATTCGAATTCCCCGCATCAAACAATGAAGCTGAGTACGAGGCCCTGATTGCGGGAATGGAGATAGCAGAGAAGCTTGGAGCGAGGAAGTTGATGGCACATAACGACTCAATGCTTATAGCAAAACAATATGAAGGAGCCTACCTAGCTAAGGACCCTGGCATGATGAAGTACTGTGACAAAGTGAGATTGTTGGCATCGGAATTCGAGGAATTCGACATCATCAACGTGCCAAGGTCAAAAAACACCAGAGCTGACGCCTTGAGCAAGTTAGCATCCTCAACACGGGCACACTTGAACAAGGCAGTGATGGTGGAAACCCTCACACACAGATCAACTGACAACAAGACGGTGGGAGCTGTCGATGTTTTTGAGGGAACAAGCTGGATGAAACCAATGATGGATTTCCTTGCAAACGGAGTGGTCCCCGAATGCAGTAAGGAAGCCAGAAAGCTGAAACCCAACGCTCCTAACTACGCGCTGAAAGATGGAGTTCTGTACAGACGGGGTTTTCTAAAACCCTGGTTGAGATGTCTCACCCAGTCAGAAGTAATGCGAGTGGTTCGAGAGGCGCATGCAGGATGTTGTGGAAGTCATCAAGGCGGCAAAGCACTCGCATTGCGGATCACTAGAGCGGGTTACTATTGGCCTCGCATGAAGGAAGATATCAACCAGATGACCAAGAGCTGCAAGAAATGTCAAACACATGCAAATGTACCAAGGCTGCAGAGTGAGAAGCTGACGCCCATACAGTCTCTGTGGCCCTTTACAATGTGGGGAATTGACATTGTCGGCCCTTTCCCAGCTGCAACAGGAAGACGCCGTTTCCTTGTCGTGGCAGTTGATTATTTCACAAAATGGGTTGAAGCCGAGGCACTGGCAACCATAACAGGGCGAAGGATGACGTGTTTTGTGTGGAAGAATGTGGTCTGCCGCTTCAGAATCCCACAAGTACTGGTCAGTGATAATGGCACTCAGTTTGAAGGAGAAGTGTTCAAGGACTGGTGCAGCAACATGGGCATCAAGCAGAAGTTCACATCAGTGGCTCACCCACAAGCCAATGGGCAGGTGGAAGTCACAAACCGAACCATCGTGCAAGGACTCAAGAAGAAACTCGAGCAACGCAAGGGAGCATGGATAGAGGAGCTGCACAGCGTGTTGTGGTCTTACAGGGTGACTCCCAGAACCAGCACAGGAGAGTTCCCCTACAGACTGTGTTTTGGCACTGAAGCCATCATACCACCTGAGATGCTTGTACCTACCCTGCGAGTGGAAGATCCTTCGCCAGTTACAAGAAACGACGAAGGGTTGAGGCAGAACCTGGAGGAGTTAGAGTATGAGCGGGAGAAAGCGTCGCTCAAAGAGGCAACCTACAAGCCCTGGATGGAGCAAAGATACAACAACAAGCAGCTACCTCGCAGTCTGAAGGTTGGTGACTTGGCCTTGAGAAAGAATGAAGCATCAAGAGTGGAAGGACAACTCAAGTTGGATGCCAGCTGGGAAGGCCCCTACCGTGTTGTTGAGGCACTGGGAAAATGAGCGTACAAGATGGAGCACTTGGATGGGAGACCAGTTCCAAGAACCTGGCACACGAACAACCTCCGCAAGTATTACATGTAAGGCGCAACATGGATCTCGTCTCCTCGCCTTACTTGTGAATTTTTCCTTCGTTTTCTTCTTTTTCTTTTTGATGCAGTGGAGGATCCCAACAGAGGTCAGGCAACTCATTAAGAGTTTGCAAGATGATCTTGAGGGAAGCCTCATGAAATGAAAAAAGCCCCCAACAGAGGTCAGGCAGCCTGATAAGGTGTGCAAGATGATCTTGAGGGTAACCTTTGTAGTCCCAGAGCTTACAAGATGAAAGCAATGAGAAGTGTTTTTAAGTATATCTCACCAAGGTAAGAACCAGTCATCTGGTAGATGTCTTTTTTCTCGTTTTCCCCTATAAATTATGCACTGACACGAACCACTCAACTGGTAGAGGTCATTCTACTTGCTTTCTTTTTTGTATAAAAATGCAGTGACAACAAGAGCAAATATTGCTTGAAAGAGAAGTGCAAGAAAATGGAGTTCAAAAAACAAAAGAACCCAAAATAAATGCAAACAGTTTCAGAAAAGAAACTTGCATCTACAAAAGGGCCTATGATGCCTTTACCATATAAAACAAGTTGAAGACTGAATTCAACTTGTTACATGGTGCAAAGGGCTACATGATGGAGACGTCCATCATGCCCATAAATTTGCAACAAATATAGCCTATTAAAGCAAGAAAAAAAAAACAAGTAATAAACGCTTGTGCTAATTAAAAATATATCCCAGAAATACGAATTCAAAATATTCAAAGGGAAATAAAAAGATGGCACAAGCGCCATGAGAAAAGAGCATGCAAGCTCATCAACAAGTCCAGAATAAAGCAAAAGAAAAGTGAAACACCATCACCACTTTTTCTTCTACTTGTTATCAGAGAAGGAGGAAGCTGGCTGGTCTGGCTGCCACTTCATTAGATCCTCCAAAGTCAAGTCAGGACCAAGGGCGGAGAAGTATTCCTGGAAGTCATACTGCTGGAAGGGGGCGTGCACACGACCAAGTTGCATCTTCATCTCAGCATCATCTGGCACATTGCCCATGATATGATCAGCTTCAGTTACGGCCTCATCTAGAAAACGCCTGGCCACTTGGCTCTGATCAACACTGGCCCAAATCTTGCTGAAACCTTCATCTCTGAGCCAAACCCTTGTCCTGAGGTGATCCCCAATGATAGAATCACGTTGGTCCAGTTGACCATGCAGAGAAGCACTCACCCCACGCTCTAACTCCAAGTCTGCATCCAGAGATTTGATCTTGATCGCCAGATCTTGGTTAGCTGTCATTGCCATGTTCAGCTTCTCGTTTGTCTCTTTGTTCTTGTCAGCAAGACGAGCTACCTCCTCATTCAGACCCAGCTTGTTCTCAAGCAGTATCTCTTTATCAGACTGAAGTTGGGCAAGAGTCAAATCCTTCTCCCTGGCTAGCTCACGAATCCTAGCAATGTTGGCATCAGCCTTGTCGAACATCTCCTTCGACTTGCCAAGGTCACCTCCAAGATCCCTCTCCCAGGCTTGGATAGCAACAGCAGCACACAGACCCTGTGCAACAAGCAAGAAGGAAATAAAAAACAAGAACACAGAGAAAACAAAACAAACAAAAACAAAAGAAGCCAGGGGATACCTCCATAGCTGTAGCAGCCATCCTATCTCCTATACTGCTCACCCCTTACAGGTTGATGAGTGGGTTGGCACGCCAAGATTGCATGTGGTCATCAGGGATGGATTGCAACAGGAGCTGACGAAGGGAGGCCGTAGGACAAACCTGGGTCTCGAGGGCAGGATCCAAAGGCTCCTCCTCCGACACACGCCCAAGTCCTCCCAACAGAGAGGCTACACATTCCTCTAGATGAGGATCCTTAGCAAGGTGACGCTGCTCACCTTGATCCACCTCTGTCACATCCCCTGACTTGGTTGCTTCCAGCATGTTCGGCACCTTGTGCTCCTCCAACATCTTCTCTGTCTTGGCACGAGCCGGCTTGCCATCAGTATCTGATGAAGATGAGGGCCTCTTCTTGGAATGAGATGGTATGTCGCTAGTCAAGTCAATCACTCCAACAGACAACCCTCTCCTGCTCCTCTGCCCAGGCCCCGACTCAGACGAGACGACCGACTTCTGGTTCCTGCAGAGGCAGGGGGTTCAACTTGAGTAGGGGAAACTACATTACAAAAAGAAGGAACAATGAGATTAGTAACCGCACAATGACATTAACAACATAAAAGTGAGATACTTACACACAATGAGAGGCTCCGTCACAGTTTCGCAAGCCATGGGAAGGAAGGACATCCCAGATCCCTGCAAAAGAGCATCATAGCACAAGTAGTAAGCGGGAGTGGGATTCTTCCTCAGCAAGTCGACGGAAGCGCGCAAAGGGACCACTTCTCCCTCATCAGGAGATTTAGTGCGGCTGCGGAGGGGCCCTGGCGGATAGATGCTCGGGTTTTCACCAAAAACCAAGGATTTCTTCACAAATGCAAACTTGCGAGTCCAATCAACCCGAGTAGGCAACTCGGTCACCACCCTGGAACCCTCCTAATTCTTCAAAAAGAACCAACTTGGTGGCTCCTTGCATGGATGGTAGAAGGCGCGAAACAGCTGGTAGGTTGGCTCAACCTTGTGGACCCTGCACAGAACCTCAAAGCCCACCAAGATGCGGACCGAGTTTGGGGTTAGGAGTGAAAAATTCAGATCGTAAAACCCTAGGACCGACTGGAAAAATGGGGAAAGCGGGAAATGCAGACCACAATGGTCAAAGCATTCCAAGTAAATCACACAGAACCCATCCTTAACTTGGTCAGCCGACACATCAGCCGCAGGCAAGGCAAAACAGTCAGCAAGATCCACCTGAACAGGATCTGCTTCCTCAGGAAGAAGGGCATTGGCCTGCATAGAGGCCGCAGTTTCACAGCGACAGCGAAGAAGTGACAACTCCGCCTCGGTAGTAGTACAGAAAAGGGTTTCAATGGTGCTCTTCATCATGGAGGGAGAGAAAGAAACAAAGGAAAAATTTTGGAGAAAAAACAAGTAAGAAGAAAGGAATAAAAAGCTGGAAAAGGTAGCTTAAATAGGTTGAAAAGAGGCGTGCCTTTTCATTATGAAAAGACGCATCACATCAATGATAGATTGATGGGAAAACAGGCTAATAAATGATGCCTTTTCTCGAAAAAAGACATGCCCTTTCTCCAAGACACGCCAAAACGACATGACCGTTCAGAAAAGATGAACCGCCAAAAAAGAAGCAAAGGAAATCGCCATCAAGATGAAGCATGTCAACATGTCTCACTACTCCAACATGTTCAGAAGCTTCATCTCGAGTTCCGCAAAGGCACCGTCTGTGGGGATATAACCGATTATCTTCACAGCCCACGCACTGCAAATGAGCAGAAAAGGACAAGACCACGACACTCCTCATCCAGAGGTAGTGGTCACGGATCTGGACGATGAGGGGGCTGGAAACCCATTCACTCCTTCAAACCCCGCAGCAACGCCGATCTCGGCGACGCCTGAGCAGGCTCGGCACCCAGGTGCGTCACCATCCTTCACGACGGAGGACGGTGATGTGCTCCACCAGATCCTGGAGTCACAGGCTACCATCAACAAGCAGCTGCAGGAGCTGCGGAGCACGCCGCCGAAAACGCGGCGCCTCGAAGGTTTGGCAAAAACAGTCACACCGACTAAGCTCTTTGCCGAGCCCACCCGAGGTAAACACAAAGCTCCTATCCTCACAGAGCTGGACGATGACGGGAACGAGATCCCGGAGGATTCAGACGAGGAATGGGAAGATCCAAACGAGAAAAAGGCCAACCCTAGGCCCCAGCCTGGGGAATGGGCCATGACGTATGATCACAAGCCTAGCGTCAAGCCGAGAGTACCGGCCAAGCAGAGGCTGTCAGTGTTTTACGAGGCCCCAGATTGCCAAAAAAGGGGAAGCCCATTTTCAGAGGCGGTCACGGAGTTCATCGCCAACCCCCGCCTCCGGATCCCACCAAATCTGGGCACATATGATGGTTTGTCAGATCCAGCTGATCATCTGCACACGTTCACAACTAACATGTCAACGTACGCCACGCCCGAGCCCGTGTGGTGCAAAGTATTCGCCACCACGCTCAAGGAACAATCACACTTCTAGTTGGGGTCGGAGAGAGGCCGACCAGGAAAGAGGTGGACATGGAGTTCATCGTGATCAAGGCTCATAGCCCGTACAACCTAATACTGGGAAGGCCAGCGCTAGCCCAGCTCAAAGGTATTGTCTCAACCCTTCATCTTCTTTTGAAGTTCCCAACCAAGGGAGAAATAGTGACCGTGCGAGGTGATCAGCAAAAGGCGAGGGAGTGCCACCGAATCGCGCTGAAGAAGCGGAAGCGTTCAGATGCCGAATCGCCACCCCGGCGCCCGGTCCACATGGTTCGGTCAGGGTGCCCAGATCCCAAATCGTTATCAGCATCCTGCATGACCATGCTCCTTGACCACGGCGGATGCCGAGGAGTCCAAGTGGGATCAGACCTGCCCGATGCAAGTCGACAGGAGGTTCTGGAGGTCCTGATCAAGAATCAGAAGGTCTTTGCATGGAAGACGACAGATATGACGGGAGTGTCACCCGAACTCGGTCAACACGCCCTCAGAGTGGATCCTTCACACCCACCGATCATGCAAAAGAGACGACCGCTGTGCCCAGAAAGGAATGAAACGGTCAACAAATAGGTAACCGAGTTGGTGAACGCAGGAATCCTACGGGAAGTGCCATATCCTACAAGGTTAGCCAACCCGGTCCTGGTCAAAAAGTCAGATGGGAGCTGGCGAATGTGCATCGATTACAAGGCACTGAATAGGGCTTGCCCCAAGGATTGCTACCCGACGCCCATCATCGACCAGAAGGTGGACGCGTTGGCGCCTTTTCCGATCAAATGTTTTCTGGATGCATACAAGGGGTACCACCAAATCCCGATGAAGGATGACGACGTCGACAAAACTGCCTTCATCACGGAGCGAGGAGCCTTCGCATACTGGATGATGCCTTTTGGCCTGCGTAATGCTGGGGCCACTTACCAAAGTGTGGTGGACAGGATTTTCAAAGCACGGATCGGCCGCAACATGGAAATCTACGTCGACGACACGGTCATCAAGAGCGTAAAATACAAAGGGTTGGTGAAAGATCTGGATGAGACTTTGAGAACCCTAAACGCGGCAGGCATGATGCTCAACCCGGCTAAATGCCAATTTGGAGTGGGGGACGGGAAGTTCTTGGGCCTCATGGTGTCCAACAACGGTTTGGAGGTCAACCCAAAGAAAGTCCAGGCCGTTCTGGAAATGAAGCCACCCCGGAACGTCAAGGAGGTGCAGAGCCTAAATGGGAAACTGGCGGCCATGAACAGGTTCCTGTCTCGAGCCTCAGAGAAGTCACTCCCGTTCTTGAGGATTCTCAAAAGCAGCATCAGACCGAAAGGAGCAATCCAATGGGGCCAAGCCGAGGATGAAGCGTTTCTCAAGTTGAAGAATCACTTAAAGGACCTACCAGCCATGTCACCGCCCGAGCAAGGTGAGACGCTATACTTGTACCTTACTGCCGGGATGGAAGTGGTCAGTGGAGCACTGGTCAGGGAAGTGAGCAAGATCCAACATCCGATCTATTATGTCAGTCGAACGTTGCAGGGGGCTGAGTTGAGATATAGCGCCCAGGAGAAGCTGGCCATGGCACTAGTCCACGCGGCGAGACGCCTCAGGTCATACTTCCAAGCACACCCCATCGTGGTTCTAACAAACGAGCCACTCAAAGCGATATTGACAAGGCCAGAAATGTCGGGAAGGTTGGCCAAGTGGGCAGTAGAGCTAGGCGAGCACGCCATCGAGTTCTCCCCGAGAAAAGCCATCAAAGGGAAAATAATGGCCGATTTCCTGGCAGAGTTGCCATCCAGGATCGAGCCAGGAGATGAAGTCATCATCGATGCGCCAAGCGAGCCAGCCGAGAAAAAGCCACGACGCGTCGACAGGACAGGATGGTGGAAGCTGCATGTGGACAGCGCATCCGGTGTGGAAGGATCAGGAGCCAGGTTGATAATGACAAACCCCGATGGCATGGAGACGACGTACGCGTTGAGATTCCAGTTCCCGGCCACGAACAACGAAGCCGAGTATGAAGCGTTGATTGCAGGCATGGAGATAGCAAAAGCGTTGGGGGCGACCAAGTTGGACGCATACGGGGACTCAGCCTTGGTAGCAAACCAGTTCAACGGGTCATACGCAGCCAAGGAGCCATCCATGCAGAAGTACTTGGCGAAAGTGAAGAGTCTGGCCACGCAGTTCGAAGGATTTGAGGTGACCCGAGTCCCCAGATCCGAGAACACAAGGGCAGATGGCCTCAGTAAACTGGCTTCCACGGCAAGTAGCCATCTGTCCAAGGGAGTTCTGGTGGAAACACTGCCGACCAGATCAACCGACGGCATGACAGTTGCCGTCATTGAGGCTGAACCGCCATGTTGGTTGACACCGATGCGAGACTATCTGCTCAGTGGAGCATTACCACTCGACCAAAAGGTGGCGAGAGCTTTAGAGAGAAGGGCGCTGAATTTTGCGCTCAAGAATGAGGTGGTATACAAGAGGGGATACTTACAACCGTGGTTGCGCTGTTTAACACCCAAGCAAGCGGAAAGGATCTTGAGAGAACTCCACGAGGGAAGCGGCGGTAGCCATCAGGGAGCCCGAACACTTGCACTGAGGGCGACGCGAGCAGGTTATTACTGGCCCAACATGAGGGTCGATGCCGACCACGTGGTTAAGACGTGCCATCAGTGCTAAGTACATGATCGTGTGTCATCTCAACCCGGCCAGCCCATGAAGAGCATCACAGGCCCATGGCCATTCGCGAAATGGGGCATCGACATAGTCGGTCCTTTCCCCCAAGCGAGCGGTAAAAGAAGGTTCGTGGTGGTGGCCGTCGATTACTTCACCAAGTGGGTCGAGTTGCCGTTGGCAACCATCATGGGCAAGAGTATGACCAGTTTCGTGTGGAGGAACATTGTCTGCAGATTCGGCCTGCCCAAGACAATCATCAGCGACAACGGGCGCCAATTTGAGGGAGGAGTTTTCAAAGACTGGTGCAACCAGATGGGCATCGAGCAAAGTTTCACGTCAGTAGCCCACCCGCAAGCCAACGGTCTCACTGAGCGGACCAACGAGACGATTGTGCAAGGGCTTGAGAGAAGGCTAGACGGTGCAAAAGGGAACTTGGTGGACGAACTTCCATCGGTGCTGTGGGCATACAGGACAACGCCGCGAACTGCCACAGGTGAATCACCCTACTTTCTCTGTTTCGGCAGTGAGGCCATCATCCCGCCTGAGCTCATCATCCCATCGCCGCGATCTGCCATCCCGGATGCTGAGGCGGACAATGAGCAGCGTTTGAGGGAAAGCCTGGAGGACCTGGAAAGAGTCAGAGAGCATGCCACAATCAAGGAGGCAGCCTACAAGTCATATGTGGAACAACGCTACAACACCAGGATCCGCATAAGGAACCTCAAGCAAGGTGAATTGGCCCTCCGAAAGAATGAAGCCAGCTGGGTTGAAGGCTTAAGGAAGATGGATGTCACGTGAGAAGGGCCATATGTGGTCGCAGAAGTGCTGGGGAACGGTGCATACAGGCTGAAGACCATGTCAGGCGAAGCGGTACCAAGGACGTGGAACATGGAGAACCTCCGCCGTTACTACGGTTGAGCAGCATTAGACCCACGAGAAAGGTACCAATTAGTTTGTATATAATGGGGAAATGCTTTTGGAAAACAGATTCCTGATCAGATCGCGAATTTTGCCCTCATGAGGGATGCGATCTTGAGGAAATCCGGTTTTCCCACGCAAAATCGTATCTTTTGTACTCCCCTCTTTTAATGTATTCCAAGTGTCAAGTTCAAGAACACATCATCTCTTGTTTGTTCATTTATACCTTTTTTTGAAAGTCGAACGACGTCATTGGAATTTGTGATAATGGACATTAAGAGTGGCAGTTCAGGCCACCGTTCCGGTCAACTGGACAAGGCATTAGAACACTCAACGCGACCCAGACTTAGGTTGTGCAGAATCAGAGATGCATCTTTGCCAAATGTTACAGTCGCGATGTGCGTCCTGATAATCCGTCGCGATGGCACGATGAGGTGAACCTGCTAAGAATGAAGGAACTCTCAATCAGGGCGGGGCGGCTGATTGCCGTTCCCGCTCCGATACTAAAGTCAGTAGACTGTTCGGAGAGTTGGGATGTGATTGATCGTGTTTAGTCAACTTACCTCTCTCTTGTGAGATAGAGAGATATATATAGTACTGAAAGCTGACCTGGTCTCATCAGACCACGCCGTTAGGTGGTCTGGGAAGATTCTCCTGCGAGGTTTGGTAAAGCTGCCATCTGCTGTCGGGTCTGGCCCGATCGTCATGCAGGATGAGGGGTCGGGATGAACCATACGGGATGGTGAGATGCCCGACCCTAACAAGTCCCCCCAAGTCCGAGCTCGAAGCGACGGTTCGAGCGTAGGGCTGTAACTGGGTTTCTGGAATCTGCGTGACAGTGGGACTTCTGACTTAACTGCATGTCTGCCACGTGTCGTCACTTTTTCTCGGGGATGCGTATGGATTTATCCTTTGTAACTGTGCAACTTTTGGCAACCGCCATTATTGCTTTAACTGCTCGCATAACTCCCCATTTTCCATTCAAATTCGAAACTGCTCCTCATTTCTGCCTTCTTCCTCCTATCTCGAATTCATTGCCTTGAACTTCAGATATTCTGCACTTACTCATTTACTTGTCTTATTTTCGTGTCTCTTCTCTTCCTGCCTCTATCGTGTTCTGCCGGTTCTGACCATGGCGGATATCCCCATTTCCGGCGCGTTTTGCCAGATCACCGACGACGAAGCGACTGAGTTTATTCAGATCTGTCGGGACACCGAGGGCCTTCAGATCGCTGATTTGGCGAAGTCGATTGTCCGACCCAAGCCTAGCGACACCATCAATGCTGCCCCGGCGGGCAAAGTCCCTGTTTATTACGAGCATCTGGCCCGTTGCAGCGTCAGGTTCCCTCTTACTCCTTTCTGCCAGTCCGTTCTGTGTTATTTTGACATGACTCTGGGCTCGATGACGCCGAATTCTGTGCGTAACATTATTGGCTTCGAGACCTTGTGTGGCGCTCGCGGGGTTGTCCCCTCCGTTACCTTGTTCAGGGTGTTCTTCTACACTGGTGGTGGTGATAATGAGGACGGTTGGGGCCATATCAAGATTCGCCCCAAGGCAGACCTGCATATCTTGACCGGCATGCCCAAGACGAAAGACTGGAAGGTGAAATTCATGTTCGTCGATGAAGATGTGGTGTATGGCCCTGCCGCTTCTCGCCCAAAACAGGCTATTGGTGATCCTGACACACGCGGCCGTGCTCCAGATGGCGTGTCCCAGAACCGCTTGGCTGCCTCCATCAGGGCTCTGAAAGAGAGACCGGAGAGATGGGATGTTTTGAAGTTGGATGAAAGGTTGCGGGATTCTAGCCTGCCTCACCGTCGCGTGCTTCCAGCCATCCATGACGAAGCTATTGTCATCCCAGATGACGGTAACGCCGTCCAGGATGAGGACAACGTCCCTCAAGGTGTCGAGAACTTCAGCCCCCTCCTGCTCTGGCCGTCGCAAAGATTGGTCAAACTGACAAAGGTATGTAACTAGGCTTGATCCTCTCTCTTCCTCTTCCGTATGCATTATCATGACCTTTTATTTTTTTCATCAACTGTATTCCTCTCATGACATATGTTTACTGCAGATATGATTCGCCGCCGTCCAAGCATTGATGTGACCAAGTTCAACCGCCCCTCCCAACGTAGGAGGTTGGATGACAGCACCGGCCCAAACCAGTCCACTCAGTCGCATGGCCAATCTTTCCAGACTGGCCAGGATGGCAATGCTGATGGTTCCTCGCTCCCGTATCAGGATATGGGGTCGTCAAGGGGTTGCTGAAGCCCGACCAGCTATTCCAGATGGGGGTCGGCGTTCGTGAGAATGCCTTGGCCCGACCCCAAGTGTCTGAGAAGCCGAAAAGTGGCGCTGACCCGACTGGTCCATAGCATGGTGGGAGGGGCCCTCCGCACGCTGGTGGTTTTCAAACTGACAAGGGTAAAACCAACTCCTCCACCGTCTTCCTCAACATGCCTGCCGGTCGTCTGGAGTATCTCAAGGAGGTGATGCCCCTTGATCATTTCAGGGCTTGGGTTAAGAATCCAGCGCCGAATCTTCATGGGGTCAGAACTGCCACGGACAATCTGATCTCGTCCGTTTTTTATGTAAGTCTCATCTGGTTGTCGCTCTTTTATGCTCTATTTTCTCTTTCAACTTCTTCATCTTAACTGTTGCAATGTCAGGGTGCTTGCTCATCCCTCGCCGTCATCTCTGACTTCAGCACTTTGTGCTTGGCGCATGAGGCTAACCAAAAGGTGCATCACGCCACCCTCATCGGACTTGGGGACGTGAAGAGGCAACTGGCCATCGCCGATGCCGAGATAACTAAACTTCAAGATGATGCCAAGGCCAAGGCAGATGCTGATGCCGAGTGGTCGCCTGACGACTGGATGGAATCCGAGCGGGTCCTGAAGAAACAGTTGGATGCTGTCAACGCCCAACTGGCGTCTGTCATTTCGGACGGCGAAGAGCTGAAGTCGGCCAAGGAGACCAGCGATGCTGCCCTACTGGATTCCCAGAAGTCTGCCACCGAGCTACAGAAGCGTCTGGATGAGGCTGTTGAAAAAGCTGATCGGGTGAAGAAGATATCTGACGAACTGGCTGCTCTATAAGCTCGCTATGCCGAGTCCGAGGGTCAGCTGAAGAAGGCGTTGGAGGATAAAGCAAATCTCGCCATTGACTATCAGGCTGTGTTGACCTCCAGCATGCGTGAAGTGTTTGCCAAGGTGGCTCGATCAGAACGTGCCGTTGCGCGCTCTTCTGCCTTCCTTCGACGGGCATATGCGCTGGATAATGTGTATGAGGACTCTGCTGCCTAAGCCACTGCTCTCTCTGAGCTCACAGATGCCTTCGTTGGCTATGGCTTCCCTGAGTACTTCTCTACACTGACCGGTGAGATGACTCCAGCCGAGCTTGCTGCCTGGGATCCAGATGTTGCAGTTCCGCCTGTTCTTGTAGATGGTGAAGTTGTGGTAGATGAAGGGCTGGTGAAGGACTTTGAGGATGCAGGCAACAACGTTCAAGTCTCTACCCAGAACCATTAGTTCTGCTTTCCTTTCCTCATTTTCTGTTGGATTTCTCCCTACACTATTTCCCTTATTGCTTCCCTGGATAATTTCCTTTTGGTTTGTAATAACCCAGAAGGGACGCATTTGATTTCCTTGTTTTTGAATTCCTGTGAAACCTTTTGCATTTGTAGTATATGTTATTGCTTTAACGTTTTACCAGTTTGCTGCTTGATGGAAATTTTTTCATTTGCATTTGCATTACAGGCTATTGCCTTAATGTTTGGTTCATGCTTTGTCATTTTGCTCACCTACGTTCATGGTGGCAACTCATCATCCTTCTTTGTGAAGAGGGATGGGTTGTCATGATGAACTATTAAGGTGAGCAAAACGAGTTAACTGTGCATGACTTGATGCCACGCGCTAAGTTACTTGCCAACTTGGAGGTCGCTAAACCTTATCCAAGCCACCAAGGTATGTGGGCATCGCCCTGTCCTTGGTTTTATTCTTCAAAGCCAAAACTGCTAAGCCATGGACTTTGTTAATCGGTCCGTGCCCGACATGGGTTTTCATTGAAGAAAGATCCCACCTTTTCTCCAATCTGGTAGCTATCCGAATTTGGAGAGGATATGGCTTGCTCAATTTGCTCGTCGGCATTTGAACAAAAAACCACGCCTACGTTCAGTACTCGAGAGGGGCGGCTAAGCCTCAGTCTCGGACTGGCGGTTACGATCATGATCGTGTCATCCGACTTGCCCATTGGTGTGAGTATGCATTTGACCGCATCTTTGCCTTTCCAGGGATATTTCCGGGACACCTGGCAAAGACGCGTCTCTGATGCTTCACAACCTAAGTGAGGGATGTGTCGAGTGTTCTAATGCCTTGTCCGGTTAACCGGAGCGATGGCTTGAACTACCTCCCTTAATGCCCATTATCACCGATTCTGATCACGTCATTCGACTTTCGAAAATAGGTATAAATGAACAAAGAAGAGATGATGTGCTCTTGAACTTGACACTTGGAATACATTGAAAGAGAAGAGTACGAAAGATACAATTTTGCGCGGGAGAACTAGATTTCCTCAAGATCGCATCCCTCATGAGGGCAAAAGTCACGATCTGATCAGGAATCTGTCCTCCAAAAGCATTTCCCCATTATATTCAAACTAATTGGTACCTTTCTCGTGGGTCTGATGCCGCTCAACCGTAATATCGGCGGAGGTTCTCCATGTTCCACGTTCTTGGCACCGCTTCGCCTGACATGGTCTGCAGCCTGTACGCGCCGTTCCCCAGCACCTCTGCGACCACGTATGGCCTTTCCCACGTGACATCCAGCTTCCTTAAGCCTTCAACTCGGCTGGCCTCATTCTTTCGAAGGGCCAATTCGCCTTGCTTAAGATTCCTTATGCGGACCCTGGCGTTGTAGCGCTGGCCGCCTCCTTGATTGTGGCCTGCCTCTCTCCAGGTCCTCCAGGCTTTCTCTCAAGCGCTGCTCATTTTCCTCTTCGGCATCCGGGATGGTGGATCGCGTTGATGGGATGATGAGCTCAGGCGGGATGATGGCCTCACTGCCGCAACAAAGAAAGTAAGGTGATTCATCTGTGGCAGTTCGCGGTGTTGTCCTGTATGCCCACAGCACCGATGGGAAATCGTCTACCCAGTTTCCTTTCGCGCCGTCCAACCTTCTCTTTAGCCCTTGCACAATCGTTCCATTGGTTCGTTCGGTGAGACCGTTGGTGATACGAGTATAAATGGAAAACTAGCTTAATTAGGAATTATTCTCTTACCAAGAATTTTCCTATAAATATGTGTTTTAATTCTAGTAAGATTTTATTTATTTTCCATAATAGTTATAGAATTAGATTTATTATTTCCAGATTAATGTTAGGTTTGTGATTTTTATTCGAGGTTATAAATATATGCCTCAGCCTTGTAATTTGGGGAAAAAGATTTATTATAAAGAAAAAGGAGGTTTTCCGGATTAATTGACAGTTGTTCAATTTCAAGATTCAGTTGAGTCGCCCATGACAGGTGTTCGTGGTTTCTAGTTAATTGGCTGACAGCTGTTCAAGCGATTTTCATATCCCCAAAAGTAATTTATATATATTCCGCTGCAACAACGTGAACTACCAAGAAAATACGCATCAAAGTGGTATTCAGAGCAAGGCTTTCACAAATTCTAGTTTGTCAACGGTCATGGAGAATAAATATAAAAATATGGAAGAACGTATGGTTTCGTTGGAGAAAAAGATGGCGCTTGTGTCAGAATTCGTGAGACAGGGTTTTAAGCTGGATATCCCGAAATTTGGAGATAAAGTAAACCAAGAAAGTTATTTGGAATGGATCCAGCAATGTGAGATAATTTTTGACTTTAAAGAGTATGATGATCGCTCGAGGTGCGAGATGGCTATAAAACAACTTACAGCGCGTGCATCCTTGTATTATGAATTTTTGGAATTTAAGCGAAGGGTTCAGGGAAAATCAGAAATCAACTCATGGATTAAGTTGAAGAAACATCTTGATCGACTATTCTTACCTTCTACCGATATGTTAAAACAAGAGTTTTTAACTGTGGCTGAACTTGTGGCGAGTAACAAGCAATTTGAGGCAAAGAATGATGTTGATGGTTGTGTTGATGCTAATGTTGAAGATGTCGTTGAGGATGGTGAGGAGGATAGTTCTACTTCTCTAACCGAAGTCTACAATGTTAATGATTATTCTGCTCCTCTGATTGAAACCGAGAGTGTTATGTACTCATGTTCTATAGTCCTTAATGTTCATAATGAGATTAAAGAAGAAGATCTTGAAGGAAGTGACATGGCAATACTTGATGTTGGTATAAACGAGGAAGATGCAGAGAAAGAATTGGTTCATCCTATGATTTTTGAAACTCGATACAAAATTGCTGAGAAAATAAAATCTATATTTTCACGTGATCAATCGATTAATTCTTTTCTTGAGAATAATGAACTTTGGAGTCATGTAAATTCTGAGTTTGGAAAGACTTGTGACTTTGCTACACATCACAACTTTAGTCATGTATCATTTGATCGATATTCGAAAGGTTGTGAGTTTGACAAGGGGTCACTGAGAGGACAAATTCGAGGGAGAATCCATTCAAATTCGGGAAGGATGATACAAGATGGGATTGGCAAAAGCAAGTACATCGCATCTCAAATACATGGAAGCAACATACTCATATTGATTGGAGATGAAGAATATCAAGAATTGAGGACAATTCTTTTCGAAGAAGAGGAGAATGATACGAGTATAAATGGAAAACTAGCTTAATTAGGAATTATTCTCTTACCAAGAATTTTCCTATAAATATGTGTTTTAATTCTAGTAAGATTTTATTTATTTTCCATAATAGTTATAGAATTAGATTTATTATTTCCAGATTAATGTTAGGATTGTGATTTTTATTCGAGGTTATAAATATATGCCTCAGCCTTGTAATTTGGGGAAAAAGATTTATTATAAAGAAAAAGGAGGTTTTCCGGATTAATTGACAGTTGTTCAATTTCAAGATTCAGTTGAGTCGCCCATGACAGGTGTTCGTGGTTTCTAGTTAATTGGCTGACAGCTGTTCAAGCGATTTTCATATCCCCAAAAGTAATTTATATATATTCCGCTGCAACAACGTGAACTACCAAGAAAATACGCATCAGTTGGTTTGCGGATGGGCTACTGATGTGAAGCTCTGCTCGATGCCCATCTGGTTGCACCAATCTCTGAAGACTCCTCCTTCAAACTGGCGCCCGTTGTCGCTGATGATTGTCTTGGGCAAGCCGAATCTGCAGACAATGTTCCTCCACACGAAACTGGTCATCCTCTTGCCCGTGATGGTTGCCAATGGCTCTACCTCGACCCACTTGGTGAAGTAGTCGACTGCCACCACTAAGAATCTTCTTTTTCCTCTCGCTTGGGGAAAAGGGCCGACTATGTCGATGTCTCATTTTGCAAATGGCCATGGGCCTGGGATGCTCTTCATGGGCTGGTCGGGTTGAGATGACACCCGATCATGTACCTGGCACCGATGGCACGTCTTAACCACATGGTCGGCGTCGACCCTCATATTGGGCCAGTAATAACCTGCTCGTCTTGCCCTCAGTGCCAGTGTCCGGGCTCCCTGGTGTCTGCCGCCGCTTCCCTCGTGGAGTTCCTTCAGGATCCTTTCCGCTTACTTGAGTGTTAAACATCGCAACCACGGCTGCAAGTATCCCCTCTTGTATACCACCCCATTCTTGAGCGCAAAATTCAGCGCCTTCCTCTCTAAAGCTTTCGCCTCCTTTTGGTCGAGTGGTAACGCTCCACTGAGCAAATAATTCCGCATTGGTGTCAACCAACATGGCGGCTCGGCCTCAATGGCGGCGACCGTCATGCCGTCAGTTGATGTTGTCGGCAGTGTTTCCACTAGAACTCCCTTGGACAGATGGCTACTTGCCGTGGAAGCCAGTTTACTGAGGGCATCTGCCCTTGTGTTCTCGGATCTAGGGACCCGGGTCACCTCAAATCCTTCGAACTGTGTGGCCAGAATCTTTACCTTCGCCAAGTATTTCTGCATTGATGGCTCCTTGGCTGCGTATGACCCGTTGAACTGGTTTGCTACCAGGGCCGAGTCGCCATATACATCTAACTTGGTTGCGCCCAACGCTTTTGCTATCTCCATGTCTGCAATCAATGCTTCATATTCGGCTTCGTTGTTCGTGGCCGGGAACTGGAATCTTAACGCGTACGTCGTCTCCATGCCATCGGGGTCTGTCACTATCAACCCGGCTCCTGATCCCTCCACGCCAGATGTGCCATCCACATGCAGCCTCCACTATCCTGTCCTGTCGACGCGTCGTTGCTTCTTGTCGGCTGGCTCGCTTGGCGCGTTGATGGTGACTTCATCTCTCTCCTCGATCCCGGATGGCAACTCTACCAAGAAGTCAGTCATCACTTGCCCTTTGATGGCTTTTCTCAGGGCGAACTCAATGGCGTGTTCGCCTAACTCTACTGCCCACTTGGCCAACCTTCCTGACATTTCCGGCCTGGTCAAAATTACTTTGAGCGGCTCGTTTGTGAGAACTACGATGGGGTGTGCTTGGAAGTATGACCTGAGGCGTCTCGCCGCGTGGACCAAAGCCATGGCCAGCTTCTCCTGAGCGCTATATCTCAACTCAGCCCCCTGCAGCGTTCGGCTGACATAATAAACCGGACGCTGGATCTTGCTCACTTCCCTAAACAGTGCACCACTCACTACTTCCATCCCGGCGGCAAGGTACAAGTTTAGCATCTCATCTTGCTCGGGAGGGGACATGGCTGGTAGGTCTTTTAAATGATTCTTCAGCCATCCTCGGCTTGGCCCCATTGGATTGCTCCTTTTGGCCCGATGCTACCCTTGAGGATCTTCAAGAATGGGAGTGACTTCTCTGCAACTCGTGACAGGAACCTGTTCATGGCCGCCAGTTTTCCATTTAAGCTCTGTACCTCTTTGACGTTTCGGGGGGGCTTCATTTCCAGGACGGCCTGGACTTTCTTTGGGTTGACCTTCAGACCGTTGTTGGACACCATGAGGCCCAGGAACTTCCCGGCCCCCACTCCAAACTGGCATTTGGCCGGGTTGAGCATCATACCTGCCGCATTTAGGGTTCCCAAAGTTTCATCCAGATCTTTCACCAATCCTTCGTATGACACGCTCTTAATGACCAAGTCGTCGACATAAATTTCCATGTTGCTGCCGATCTGTGCTTTGAAAATCCTGTCCACCACCCTTTGGTAAGTGGCATCGGCGTTGCGCAAGCCAAACGGCATCATCCGGTACGCGAAGGCTCCCCTCTCCGTGATGAAGGCAGTTTTGTCGACGTCGTCATCCTTCATCGGGATTTGGTGGTACCCCTTGTATGCATCCAGAAAGCATTTGATCGGGATGGGCGCCAACGCGTCCACCTTCTGGTCGATGATGGGTGTCGGGTAGCAATCCTTGGGGAATGCCCTGTTCAGCGCCTTGTAATCGATGCACATCCGCCAGCTCTCATCTGACATTTTGACAAGGACTGGGTTGGCTAACCACGTAGGGTATGGCACTTCCCGTAGGATACCTGCGTTCACCAACTCGGTTACCTGTTTGTTTACCGCGTCATTCCTTTCTGGGCATAGCGGCCGTCTCTTTTGCATGACCGGTGGGTGTGAAGGAGCCACTCTGAGGGCGTGCTGACCGAGTTCGGGTGATACTCCCGTCATGTCTGTCGCCTTCCATGCAAAGACCTTCTGATGCTTGATTAGGACCTCCAGAACCTCCTGACGACTCGCATCGGGCAAGTCGGATCCCACTTGGACTCCTCGGCATCCGCCTTGGTCAAGGAACATGGGCAAGCATAATGCCGACAAGGTTTTGGGATCTGGGCTTCCTGACCGGACCATGTGAACCGGACGTCGGGGTGGTGATTCGTCATTTGGACGCTTCCGCTTCTTTAGTGCGATTCTGTGGCACTCTCTCGCCTTTTGCTGATCGCCTCGAACGGTCGCTATCTCTCCTTTGGTCGGAAACTTCAAAAGGAGATGGAGGGTTGAGACGATACCTTTGAGCTGGGCTAGCGCTGGCCTTCCCAGTGTTAGGTTGTAAGGGCTATGAGCCTTGATCACGATGAACTCCATGTCCACCTCTTTCCTGGTCGGCCTCTCTCCGACCCCAACTAGAAGTGTGATTGTTCCTTCTGGCCACACCGTTCTGTCCGCAAAATCCACCAACGGTGTGCTTGTTGGGACCAACTTGGCCTTGGTGTTGTCGTCCAGCTTCTCGAAACAATGCCAATACATTATTTCTGCTGAGCTGCCGCCATCCACGTATGCCTGATGAACCATCTTATCCATGACCTGAACCGTGATGATGACCGCATCGCATCCGGCCGGGCGATCCGGGATGGGATCGTCAGCGCCGAATGTGATCAGCTCGTCCCTGCCCAGCCTCATATTCGTTGGAGTGTGTTCTGGGGCTATCCTGCATCTAGCCTTTCTTTGTGAGTCCGAGCTTCCTCCAGCGTTTCCGCCTATGATAGTCAGTATATCATTGCTCGCGCGCCCCGCTGGTTCTCATTCTGATGACGAATCCTCCTCAAACTTGGCTCTTTTTTCATCTGGTCGCTCAGCACGAGCCACCTCCTTTCCTTTGCCACGCGCCCTGTTGTCTCCTTGGTCCTATCCTCCATTCCTGTTGGCATATGTCGCCTTGTTGTGGGCCTTGGCAGTGGCAGCAAATTGCTTCAACTGCCATTTGCGCAGGCATGACTCGATGGCCTTCTTCAAGTGGATGCAATCCTCTGTGTCGTGGCCATGGTCGTCATGGTACTCACAGAACTTGTTCAAGTTTCGCTTGTTGGGGGGCATCTTCATGGCACGCGGGGGTGGGATGACGTCGCGGTTTGCCAAGAAAACTTCTCTGGGCGTCTTTGTCAACGGGGTGAAGACTCTTTCTTGAGCAACCCGAGGTCTTAGCCTGTCCTTCACCGATGACGTTTTCTCTGCTTTGGCCGGTTGCCCATCTTGGATGAGATTCTGCTTTGGCCAATAAGGTCGAGCCTCCTTCTGCATTGCTAACTTCTTCTTCTTGGCGTTCTCGTCGGCTCGGTGAAACATCTCCACCACCATATGCAACTCATCCAGCGTGTATACCGCCCGAAGGGTGAGTTCTGAATCCAAAGCCTTGTGATCCAGACCTTGCATGAAAATTTCGATCAACCATCGCGGCTCGCCACGGTGCACCACTCTATTGCTTTCCTCGATGAAACGCTCATAATATTCCATCAAGCTCTCGCCGGATGACGCCCTGTGGCGTATCTTCATCAGGTCCTGCGTCGTGTTGGTGAACTTCCTTTTCTGCATGAACCTGGTGAGGAAAAGTTCCTCGAGTTGCGCGAAGTTGGATATGCTTCCATTGTCCAGGTTGGCGAACCACACCCTTGCTGCCTCCTTGAGCGTGGTGGCGAATACTTTGCACCACACGGGCTCGGGCATAGCGTACGTTGACATGTTAATTGTAAACGTATGCAGATGATCCGCTGGATCCGACAAACCATCATACGTACCCAGATTTGCTGGGATCCGAAGGCGGGGGTTGGCGACAAACTCCGTGACTGCCTCTGAAAAAGGGCTTCCTCTTTTTTGGCAATCTGGGGCCTCGTAAAACACCGACAACCTCTGCTTCGCCGGCACCCTTGGTTTGACACTGGGCTTGTGAACATACGTCATGGCCCATTCCCCAGGCTGGGGTCTAGGGTTGGCCTCTTTCTCGCCCGGATCTTCCCATTCCTCGTCTGAATCCTCGAGGATCTCGTTCCCGTCATCATCCAGCTCTGTGAGGATAGGAGCTTATCACTTGGCTCGTGTAGGCTCGGCAAAAAGCTTCGTCGGTGTGACCGTTTTTGCCAAACCTTCAAGACGCCGCGCTTTCGGCGGCGTGCCTCGCAGCTCCTGCAGCTGCTTGTTGATAGTAGCCTGTGCTCTAGGATTTGGCGGAGCACGTCACCATCCTCCGTCGTGAAAGATGGGGACGCGCCTGGGTGCTGAGCCTGCTCAGGCGTCGCCGAGATCGGCGTGGCTGCTGGGTTTGAAGGGGTGAATGAGATTCCAGCCCCCTCGTCGCCCAGATCTGTGACCACTACCTCATCGATGAGGGTGGCGTGGTCTTGTCCTTCTCTGCTCATTTGCAGTGCGTGGGCTGTGAAGATAATCAGTTATATCCCCACATACGGCGCCAATGTTACAGTCGCGATGTGCGTCCTGATGATCCATCGCGATAGCACGATGAGGTGAACCTGCTAAGAATCAAGGAACTCTCAATCAGGGCGGGGCGGCTGATTGCCGTTCCCGCTCCGCTGCTAAAGTCAGTAGACTGTTCGGAGAGTTAGGATGTGATTGATTGTGTTTAGTCAACTTACCTCTCTCTTGTGAGATAGAGAGATATATATAGTACTGAAAGCTGACCTGGTCTCATCAGACCACGCCGTTAGGTGATCTGGGAAGATTCTCCTGCCAGGTTTGGTAAAGCTGCCATCTGCTGTCGGGTCTGGCCCGATCGTCATGCAGAATGAGGGGTCGGGATGAACCATACGGGATGGTGAGATGCCCGACCCTAACACCAAACGTGCCAGAATGTCTCTGGAAAGGCAAAGATGCAATCAAGTGCATCCACACCAACGGGCAAGCCGGATGACACGATCACGATAGTAACCGCCAGACCAAGATTGAGGCTTAGCCGCCCTTCTTGGATACTGAACGTAGGCGTGGTTTTGTTCACATGCGGACAGGCAAAAAGAGAAAACCATATCCTCTCCAAATTTGGATAGCTACCGAGTTGGAGAAAAGGTGGGATTTTTTCTTAAATGAAAACCCATGTCGGACACGGACCGATTAACAAAGTCCTTGGCTTAGCAGTTTTGGCTTTGAAGAAAAAAAACCAAGAATGGGGCGACGTCCCCACATCTTGGTGGCTTGGATAAGGTTCAGCGACCTCCAAGTTGACATATGGCATCAGAACATGCACGGTTAATTCATCATGTCACCTCAACAGTTCATCACAGAACCTCATCCCTCTTGTTGAAAGCGGACGATGAGTCCTCAGCGTGAACAATGACAGACAAAATGATGAAGTATAACAAAGGCATAAGCCAAACAGGTAAAACATTAAGGCAGTAATTCATGATGCAAATGCAGAAGTTTCATAGAAGTACAGAAACAAAAAAACCAAATTCTTCCCTTACGGGTTATTACAAACCAAAAGGAAATTATCCAGAATGAAAATAAAGGAAATAGTCCAGGAAGAAAACCAATAGGAACGAAGGGAATGAGGGCCGGACTAATGGTTCTGGGTGGAAACTTGAAAGTTGTTGCCCGTGTCCTCCAGGTCCTTCACAAGTCCTTCATCCACCACGACATCACCGTCCACGACGAAAGGCGGAACTGCGACATCCGGCTCCCAGGCAGCGAGCTCAGTAGGAGTCATCTCACCGGTCAGTGTAGATAAGTACTCGCGGAAGCAATAGCCGATGAAGGCATCTGTGAGCTCAGAAAGGGCAGTAGCATAGGCAGCAGAGTCCTCATACACGCTCACTACTAGAATATCAAGCCATCTAAGGCAGTTCATCTTTCATGTGTTAAGGCAGAAAATAAATGCCTTGGGTGGTTGTGACTTAAATGAGAAAAATCATCTAAGGCGGTTCCTCTTCCGCCTTAGATGTTTTTTATTTAAGGCGTTTCTTTCCGCCTTAAAACACTTGTTTTCCGCCTTAAACGCAACTTGCGAGTTCGCAACTAAACTCGTTTTTGTAAAAAAAACCCTAGCAAGCGGAACAGCTTGCGAAGTCTCAACTCAATTCTATTATAGCAAGCTGGACAGCTTGCGATGTCTTAACTCCATTCTCCTCGGTAAGAAAAAAGCTCTCTGATCCAATTTTGGATCAGAGAGCTCCGTAAACATGAATAAATACTTTTCACCTCAATAATAACTATATTGAAGAATTCTTTCTATTCAAAAATACAACAAAATTTTCGTACAACGCAATTTATTACACTTCTGCATTAAAACAACCGAAATATATGTACAAACCTAACACAATATTAGGCCTAAGAAACCGCGGATTCTTTGGATCAATATGAGAGATGGAAAGAACCTCAAAACCCATCCATTCATCAAGCGAAACGCTAAGCCTTGCATCAACATAAAGTTAATGATCCAATCCAGCCTTGGATTGAGCTCTCTAATCCAACTCATCCTTGCATCGAGCGAAACGCTAAGCCTTCAACTGCAGACATGTTTTCTGATGTTATGGCATTATCATCAAACATGCGACAGAAAGTGTTCGACATTGCTAACACAATATCCATGAGGCCTTGCAACTCTCAGAAAAAAGAAGCTAAACAATTATCAAATGATATAAACCTCGCAACAGACTATAACTCAACCAAATATACTAACCTTTCCTTTTCTCCATCCATTCAAGACTATCAACAGACAGTTGCATCCCAGAGCAGTAGACTTTAAAGTCTATAAACACACTCATTACTTATTCAATTTAGACAATTCCAGGTTCTATACTATATCCCATATTACAAGGATCACAGATATAAGACTCGACAAAATTAGAGTTACAAATTATCATATGCACAGTTAAAGGACTATCATATGCACACTTAAAAACTTAAACGACTGCACTTATAACCTTAGCTTTAGTTACCTATAAGATATCAAGTAAGCAAGCATTATATACTTGTACAGAAAATAAAGTATAACAAAGTCTGGACTTTCATTACAGTTAGGAGCTAAAGCTATATATTCAATTACCTCTACATCTCAGTTTGTTCTCCATGCCATGCAACAGAGTGCAAGGGTTTGAGTCGAAAATCCTTGATAATGTCAGACTTAGAAGTTTAGTACAGCAGTTTTATTTTAAGTCAGGAAATCAAATTCACTACAAACTTAAAGTTTGAGCAAATATCAGGAACAGAAGCTTTACCTTGACTTCAATTTGAAATACATATCCAAGGAAAGCTCTTTGCGGGATTCCAATCAAGTAGTAGCAACACAGATTGATAACTGCCACTCCTGTAACATAGCAAGTTTACAAGGATTCATATATACCATGACAATTACTGAAGTACAATAATCATTCAAGGATTCCTTCTCCACAATCACATGCATGTCATTTTGTGTGAGAAATTCTTATCAAAGCATGTGAATTTTTCTATAAAAGTGATTTTTTTTTGCATACCTGATGGCCAGTTTTTGTGTTTAAGTCAAGATCAGCAGAACTTGGAGGCTTTGGGAAGCTTCTGTGTTTTTTTCTTGCCAAATCTCTCAACAGAGCTTGCTCTGAATAAATCTTCTTGCTTTACTCTTCTCACTGGAATCGTTCCTTAAGGACACCTTCCACTCAAGTGCCATAACTGAGCAATCGGCTTTACATCATCCTTCAGATTGGACATTTTGTTCATATCAAACTGCAGCCCTTCAAGAAGATAATTTGGCCTCATCTGAAAACCAAAAACACCCCCATTGTCAAAAATTAGATTCAAAACAGACACTTGTGACGGCTTTAATTATCGAACCTGAAGAGTGTGGTTCTTTAGCAAAGGATGATCAAATGTTGGTTGCTGAGACATTGGAATATAGTCTGTGGTATCACCATCTGGGCTCTGCAACAACATAGTATAAACAGAGGAACCTTGACTCAAAATAGCACCAAGAAAATCAGAAGTGCTGAATTTAAAACCTGAAATCATAAACTGAATCCATGTTCTACCATCATATATTCAAAAATCCTCATAAAGAGAATATTTTGACAGCAAATTCCAATCAACGGATGCTATAAAACACGAATTCCCCTGCTGCAATTACTTCTATATGAATATATGATACATTAAAAACCTAACCTCAGATTTTGATAGCAGGCAGCATCTCTTCATCCAAGTCAGTACTGAACCCCATCTACGTAGCCCTCTTGAGCAAACGGGTACGGGTTCTTTCTCGGGTCCACGACCCTTCATCCAGTCGACCAGGGCCCAGATTGCAAGCTGTTCGGTGGTTAAAGACGGCAGCCCGGCGATGGCGTACCAGTCCGGCGATGGAGTAGCAAATATCCAATTAGATTATCACACAACTCAATAAGCAAGAGCAGCACACATAAAAAAAACAATCACTTACTTGATTGTGACTGTCCTCAGTAGTTTTCCGTTCATCGGGATTGGGGCTGAGGGCGCCGTACAGATGATCGCCAGGAAAGATCCATCTCCGGGGAGACTGCCTTGATTGAGACTGTTCGCAGCAGGGTTTCCTTTTCAAAGCCATCTCGATCACACCTCGCACGATCCCAAACAAGCTCTTTCTCCGCCGAACACCGCCGCTCTCGCTCTCTCGGTCGGCGTAGCCGCCGCTCCCTGACCCCTAAGAGCCCTTCCAGGAAGCGCCGAAGGGACGAACCCAGCGACTCAGTTGAGTTACAGAAGAAGGATAAGGAGAAGAAGCAGAGAAAGGTGCAGATTTCAGATGGGTTCGAGTTCAAGATGATGAAGAAGCTTGGCTTTGATTCCGGAGAATTAATTGGGTGCGATTGGGATTTAAGGAAAGTTCAATAATACAATTTCAATCAACCTTGCGATATCGTAAGTTTAACTTAATTAAGACACTTATTTTAAACGCCTTATATTTCATTGCTTCCGCCTTAAATTTATTTTTTCACAATCGAAATAAGGGTTGCGAGTTCGCAACTACTCAGCAAGGCAGATAATCTATCGTATATGCCAAACGCCTTAAATTAGTGTCTTAGATGACCCCCTTTGTAGTAGTGGCTGTCCAGCGCATACGCGCGTCGAAGGAAGGCAGAAGAGCGCGCAACGGCACGCTCGAAGCGAGCCACCTTGGCAAACACTCCACGCATGCCGGAGGTCAGCACAGCCTGATAGTTGATGGCAAGATTTGCTTTATCCTCCAGCGGCTTCTTCAGTTGGTCCTCGGACTCGGCGTAGCGAGCTTGCAGAGCAGCCAGGTCATCAGACATCTTCTTCACCTGATCAACCTTCTCAACAACTTCATCTAGGCGTTTCTGCAGCTCAGTGGCAGACTTTTGGGCATCCAGCGGGGCAGCATCGCTGGTCTCCTTGGCCGTTTTCAGCGCCTCGCCGTCCGAAATGGCAGACGCCAGTTGGGCGTTGACGGCATCCAGTTGTTTCTTTAGCGCCTGTTCGGACTCCATCCAGTCGTCGGGCGACCACTTGGCATCAGCATCCACCTTGGCGTCGTCCTGGAGCTTCATTATCTCAGCATCGGCGATGACCAGCTGTCTTTTCACATCCCCGAGTTCAATAAGGGTGGCGTGGTGCACTTTCTGATCAGCCTCATGTGCCAAGCACAAAGCGCTGAAGTCAGAAATGACAGCTAAGGATGAGCAAGCACCCTGACATTACGACAACCAAGATGAGAAAGTTGAAGAAAGAGAAACAGAACACCAAAGAGTGACAGCCAGACGAGACTTACATCAAAGACAGAGGAGATCAGATTATCCGTGGCAAATCTGACCCCATGAAGATTCAAAGCCGAATTTTTCACCCAGGCCCTGAAGTGATCAATGGGCATCACCTCCTTGAGATATTCCAGCCGACCGGCAGGCGAGTTGAGAAAGACTGTGGAAGAGTTGGTTTTATCCTTATCGGTCTAAAAACCACCAGCGTGCGGAGGGGCTCTCCCACCATGCTGCTGGCCAGTCACGTCAGGGCCACCTTTCGACTGCTCGGACACTTGGGGTCGGGCCAAGGCATTCTCACTACCCCCGAGTGCATCACGACCACCGACCCCCATTTGGAATAGCTGGTCAGGCTGCAGCAGCCCCCTTGACGATCCAGTATCCTGATACGGGAATGAGGAACCATCAGCATTGCCATCCTGGCCAGTCTGGAAAGACTAGTCACGCGACTGGATGGACTGGTTGGGGCCGATGCTGTCATCCAACCTCCTACGTTGAGAGGGGCGGTTGAACTTAGTCACATCAATGGTCGGACGACGGTGAGTCATGTCTGCAGCAGGCACGCGTTAAGAGACAAGTACAGTTGATGCAAAAGCAAAACAAATAAAAACAAGAAATATGATGCATATGAAAGATGAACAAAGAGAGTCAAGCCTAACTACATGCCTTTGTCGGTTTGACCAAGTTTCGCGATGGCCAGCTCAGGAGGCAGGCTGAAGTTCTCAACTCCTTGACGGACGGGTTCGGCACCCCAGACGACATTACCACCATCGCCGACAGTATCATCCTGGATGGCGGGGAGCACACGACGATGTGGCATGCCAGAATCCCGCAACCTTTCATCCAGCTTCAAGACATCCCATCTCTCCAGTTTCTCCTTCAGAGCTCTGATGGCAGCAGCCAAGCGGTTTTGAGAAACACCATCTGGAGCGCGGCCGCGTGTGTCAGGATCACCCACGGCCTGGTTTGGGCGAGAGGCGGCAGGACCATACACCACATCTTCATCGACGAACATGAATTTCACCTTCCAGTACTTCATCTTGGGAATGCCGGTCAGAATATGCAGATCAGCTTTGGGACGTATCTTGATGTGACCCCAACCATCCTCGTTGTCACCACCACCAGTGTAAAAGAACACTCTGAAAAGGGTGACAGAAGGGACAACCCCACGAGCGCCACACAGGGCCTCAAAGCCAATCATATTCCGCACAGCATTCGGCGTCATTGAGCCCAGGGTCATGTCAAAGTAACACATAACAGATTGGCAGAAGGGAGTAAGAGGGAACCTGACGCTGTAACGGGTTAAGTGCTCATAATAAACGGGAACTCTGCCCGCCGGAGCAGCGTTGATGGTGTCGGTAGTCTTAGGCCGGACAATGGACTTTGCCAAATCAGCAATCTGAAGGCCTTCAGTATCCCGGCAGATCTGAACGAACTCAGAAACTTCTTCGTCCGTGATCTGCCAGAACGCGCCGGAGACAAGAACATCCGCCATGTCCGAAATCGGAGAAACGCGACAAAGGCACTAGTAGTAAAGCATAGAATGAAGAGACTAAATGATAAGCACAGAATACCTGAGGGTGGAGAGAGCAAATGTATGGTGGAAGGAAGAAGATAAAGTGGAGAGCAGTTTCAAATTTGAAATGAAAAGAGGGAGTTATGCGAGCGGTTAAAGAAATAATGGCGGTTGCCAAAAAGTTGCACAGTTACTAAAGGCAAATCATTCGCACCCCCAAGGAAAAGTGTCGACACGTGGCAGACATGCAGTTAAGACAGAAGGCCCATTATCGCACAGATTCCAAAAGCCCAGTTACAGCCCCACGCTCGAACCGTCGCTCCGAGCTCGGACTTGGGGGGACTTGTTAGGGTCGGGCATCTCACCATCCCGGATGGTTCATCCCGACCCCCCATTCTGCATGACGATCGGGCTAGACCCGACAGCAGACGGCAGCTTTACCGACCCTGGCAGAAGAATCTTCCCAAACCACCTAACGGCGTGGTCTGATGTGACCAGGGTCAGTCTGTCAGCACTATATATATCTTTCCATCACACTGGAGAGAGGTAAGTTAACTAAACACAACCAAACACATTCCCACTCTCAGAACAGTCGACTGACTTTAGCATCGGAGCGGGAACGGTAATTAGCCGCCCCGCCCTGACTGAGAGTTCTTGATTCTTAGCAGGTTCATCCCATCTCATCATCAGGACGGATCATCAGGACGCGCATCGCGGCCGTAACAGCTGTCATTCCTGGTGGAGAAGCCGGCTACGGAAATTTCACTTGAGGACCCGAAGACTTCTGATGGGCAGGAGAAGACTGTAACTCCTTAGAGCCTTGTCTTTTACTTCAAGATTTTTCTCTTTTCGCCAGATTTTGGCGTTTCATGTATTCTGAACATGTGCTTTGTCTTTGGAATTAATTGGTCTTTACCTTCCTTTATGTCCAGTGTTGCTCTGCCGCATGTGCTGATTTGCAGGTCAATTATGAAAATGTCCTTCAGAAGAACAAGAAACTGGAGGAAGATTTGGGTGAATCCAATGACTGTTTTAGCATCATGCGGGAAAAATGTGAGAGTCTTCATGGCGGGCTGAAGATATCTTTAGAAAGGAGAGCCGAACTGAATCAGCAATTGAGCGATCTTCAGAAGAGGTATAAGGATCTAGAAGAAGCGCTCAACAAGGCTTTGGCCACCAATAAGGAGTATGACCAAGAATGGAGGAAAGTCAGGAGTGACTTAATGAAAAATCAAGGGTGAAAGTCATGAGAAGGATCTTCGTATTTCTACCCTCCGAGATGAGAATATCACAGTGAATCACAAGATTGCCTCCAGGATAGATGAGTTGAGAATGTGCCAAGCCGAGCTTAACGCTTGCAGGTTCCAAATAAAGGAACTAGAAGCTCAAGGTGTGTTTGTCATACCTTCGGGATCTTCAAGGAGGGAGATAGGTGGACCTTCTGGTGTCCCATATTCAGGACCTTTGATAAGGCCTCATGTCCAAGGGGGTGTATCTCGAGGGATCCCATGTGGAAGGGGCAGAGAGGTGACACCTACTCCTAGAGCTCGTGGCTCTATTGACTCTCCTGCTCGACCTGTGATTATAGAAAATAGAAGTGGATCCCCTACATCCTCTCAGTTGATTAGGATAGCAGAAGAAAGTAATTGGAGCCGTGGACTCCAGAGTGTTCGAGGTCGTGCCTCTACTTCTTCTCGTGGTCGGGGTCGTACCCCTATATTTAAAGACCTTCACGAGGTGTAAGAAGCTTAGTAGTGTAATAACACTTTTTTTGGATTTTGCCTTTATAAAGGTCTTTATCTTGCAATCCTTGAGAAGATTGACTCTTTAGGCTTATGAATAGCCATAATAAATAGTGATGTGTACCTTAATAAGAGTATCACATGGAGAGTCGTATTTCAAACTTTGTGAGTTTGCATGACCCGTATCATGTTGGTCTTTGACCATATAATTTTTAAAAGTATATTATTTTATTTTGGCCTAAGATGATTGTAGTTCAGACACGTAGTCTAAACAGCTCATATTAGATAAGCATCAATCGTACACTTATAAGCGTATGGATTCTTAGGCAGCAGTCTTTACTTATACTTTGTGAGGCATAGTTTCTCTTTGTATTTAGAGAGTATGGACTGCTTCAAAATAAAATAGAAGATATATATCGAAAATAAATTGCATTCTTCGAACTTGAGAGTTCGGTAAAATTATAAAAGGCAACCCCGAGTTTGGGAGGTCGGGTATAAAAATGTAAGAAGATGAAAAGAAAAAGAGCTCGGCCCGTGGGCCTTATTGAAGTAGTTTCTACTTATATGGAGAAGGTCTACTTGATTTTAGCTCTGAGGTACCTGCGTAGGAAGGGCGCCATAATGACAGGGTCCAAGTGCTCTCCTTTGCGTGTTTGCAAGAGGTAGAATCCACCGGATTGTGCAGCGGAGATTTTGTATGGTCCTTGGCTCCAGCGCTCCTCCTTGCTTGTTGGTGCACCACGGGCCAACCGGCATTACCAGTTCCCCCACTTGGAAGGCTTGGTGGTGGCATTTATGCCATAGTGTAGTCATCTCGTTGTAGGCCTCTTCTTCAAAATGGAACACCATGGGTTGTTCGAGATCAGGATCTGGGACCAGATCTCCTAGAATAGTGTTGACGGCCGAGATGTTGCTCATGTTTCTGGCGTCACGGATGGCCGTGATCATGCAAGAACGTGCCACTCCTTGGTCTTCTTTGATTGAAGCTACTCCTTGTGGTGTTGGAAACTTCAGTATCAGATGGTAGGGAGACCATACAGGTTTAACTTGGCACATCCAAGGTCTGCCAAGGATAATGTTAAAGGGTGTGACGGTGTCTACTACCACAAATGTGTAGTACAAGGTTAGGCTCTTGGCTCCTTCTGGTACTGTGACGGGGAGTATTATTTCCCCGAGAGGTATTACTGGATTTCCTTTGAACCCCGAGATTGGACCCATAGGTTTAAGGTCATCTTTAGTAAATCCTAACTTCTGGAAGCAGTCTTGGAACATTACTTCTTCCCCACTCCCATCATCTATGAAAACTCTTTTTACCAGAGTATCTTGTACGGTTGCTGAGATGATGAGAGGATCCGAGTGAGGTATCTGATTTGACACGACGTCCATCTCCAAGAAGGTAATGGTTTCCTCGGGGCGGAGCCTCTTGTTGACTGGCTCAGTGTGGGGTATAGCTCGCACACTATCCTTCAGCTTGGTCAAGGAAATTGCTTCTCCTGTGTAGCCATTGATGCTGTTGATGACTCGGTTGGCTCCATTAGGTGGTGGGGGAGGAGGATCTTGAGGATTGTTGCCTCCGCCACCGTAGTTGTTATTATTGTTATGTTGTTACGGGGGCCATCCTTCTTCTTCTGCCATGGCTTTCCCCCATACCTCCTCTGGGTCCCCTGGTTATCGCTGGTTGTTGATGGTGCAATTTGTTGCACAATTCCCTGGCGAATCAACTTCTCAATTTCGTTCTTGAGTTGATAGCAATCCTCGGTATCATTCCCCCGATCTCGGTGATATTAGCAGAACTTTGGCGACCTTTGGCGCTCGGCTGATTCCTTCATGGCGGGCGGGTCCTTCAAAAGGTGCCTGTGAATGGATAGAATTTCAGGAGATCTCGCCAGAGAAGTGTATGACTCGAAGGTTGGCTTTGGAGCGTTATCAGTCTTCTCGACCTTCGGTATTTTCGCCCTGAATTTTTTTCCGTCCATAAGGAATTCTGGGGGTCTTTTGCCCGTCACGGCATTTGATTTGCTAGCGTACTTTTCCATGATGGCCTGGAGGTGTTGAATGGTTGTTGGATTTTTTGTTGCCAGCTTCATCCTTAGAATGTCATCATCCACGCTCATCCGGTACATATTTATCAGGAGGCGTTCATCCTGATCATAGCATTCAGTAGCTAGATCCATGTATCTATGATAGTGTTCTATCACAGTCTCTCCTTCGAGGCGGGCCACATACCACAGATCTCCGAGGGACTTGGTAAACTTCTTCTTCTGGAAGAAAGCGTGGAGAAGGAACTCGGTGAAATCCCAGTAATCAAATAAACTTTCTGGTTTCGTCTGGGTAAACCATATCCGTGCTTTCCCTCGGAGGTAACTGGGGACGATCTTGCATATTTCCAATTCATGGAAGTTCCTGGTTTCTAGGATCGCTAGTGCCGTCGTATGTGGGTAAGTGCTCTGGGGCCTTCTTGTGGTTATCGAAGGGGAGATTCACAATATGCCGTGAGAAAGGAGAACGAGCAGCTTGTCCTCTAGGTCCGAGGATACGTGTGATTTTTTGGTCAACTTCGTATTTACCTCGGGTAGGGTAGGCTCCATCTTGGGTGTAGGGCTGATCGGCGCTATTTTGCCATTCGCTTCGAGTTCGCTCCCTCTTCTCGCGTCTGAGTTTTTCTTCGATGTTGATGATCGCATCCTTCGTACTTCCTCCCTACTTAATCCTATGACTTCCCCCTGATAGTTGGATGTATCAGGAGGTGGTGGCAGACTGCTTTGAGCATTATAAGGCGGTAGATCCTTGGATAAGTTGTTGAGGAGTCTCCGCTGTTGAGTAGGATCAGCAGGTGGTGTAGTTTGGGCTCCTGAGACAGATACTAGGTTGGGGGCTTCATGCATCTGTGCACTGAGTTGTTGACTTGAATTCATCGAAGATGCGACGAAATCAGGATATTGGGCCTGTAAGTTCCTCATCAACGTTCGGACATCTTTAGGGATTGTTCTCGGAGGGTCAAGGTTGATGTAAGATGGCCCGGAACCTGGAGGGTTATTTCGCACAGTCTGGCTCAAGGTTTCCCTTAGACGTCTTTGTCTTTCCTCCACCTGTTGTTTTTCTGTGAGGATTTGTTGATCTCTTAATGCTTGTTCTTTTGAGGTAAAGATCGAATCAGGTCCGTTATATCCAAACCCATTCTCTGGGTCAAGGCCGTCTTGATTGTTGACGTGTTCGCTGTAGTTCATGTCAGTCTGGATCGAAATTCTTGGTCCCGAGTTCGGTGCTTCAGATGCAACAGGATTCGATCCAGAAGGTGGCACTCCTGACGTAACAGGATTCGATCCAGAAGGTGGTACTCCTGACGCAACAGGATTTGATCCAGAAGGTGGCACTCCTGACGTAACAGGATTTGTACCTGAGAGAGGTACTCCGGATACGACAGGATTCAGACCGAAGGAGTTTGGAACGTTGGAGTTTCCTGCCCCAACGGTAGAGCCTGGCGGTGGTTTAGAGGTGGAGCGTGTGCGAGATCCTCCGGGTCGACCGCGTCCTCGTCCTCGTCCTCGTCCTTGTCCTTGGGGAGGTAGCTCTGCTTCTGGATTCTCTTCTGGATTTTGCCCTAGCACTCGGGCACTTCGTCTGGGTTGCTCAGCGTCAAACATGTTGTCGGGGAAGTTGCTTCTTCAACTGCGCTTAAACCAGATCGAAAACAAGGTTCGGCGATGTTGTCAATGAGTGTGAGATATCCCACTGGGCATGCCAAATTGATGTATGCAGGACACCAACACTTCGACAACGAACCAGGCTCTCGAACTGATCTGCAAGACAAAGGCCCCGGGTGTTCCGGGGATAGACACTCCGACGCTCAAGTCAGTATATTTGCTTGAGGTGTAAAGTATAAAGTATGAGATTAGATGAGAGTTCTACCAAATCTTTAGGGTATTTATATGGCTACAATCCGTAGATTACCAAGATATGTATTTATGGTATGAATACAACTCTTATGGGAATAGAGGTTGTATTACCATATATAACAGAAGTGTATTTCAGACATGGTTGTGTTACCATGTTTAGGATATCTATATTACCATCTTTGAGAAGATGTATATTCCTTGTGGAACATTCATAATATACGCATTCCTTATAAGGATTAGGATTGATGGACCTGTGGATCCACCCTCCGCGTATCTCGAGCCCATGACCCTTCTCGGTCCCTGATCCGAATATGAATGGGGTCCGAATACGAATCATGGACTTATCACTTCTTATCGCGGAAGTGGTGTTCACTTTGCTAGTAAGACTATGGTGGTTCATTTGCTAGCAGACCAATTAAGAGAGAATAATTTGCTAGCAAACCCATGGTGATATACATGCTAGCAAGTCAATGGTATTTTCTATGCTAGCAGACCAATGAACTAGCTTTTACTTGTTTTAAGTGGCTAAAATGTGAACATTTTCAGACCAATTCGAGTTTTGTTTTTTAATCTCAGAGGAGGTTTTTATTTCAAAATTAAAACATTTCTATTTCATAACATAATAAATTGTATTGTAATTTAGGATTCTCCAATCTTGGATGATATTTGAGGTATGTATGTGTGCGTGATCTTTTAGATGTACTAATATCTAAGTTATAATATATTTGATGTGAAATTATAAAAATTACTTTTTGTAATGTGTTTGATATGCACAGTTATAAATCATATAAAAATAATATAATTTTTTTGATTATTATTAGGATCCGTTTCTGGAGTGACTGTCTATATTATAACTATATTATAGACAAGTTATAATATAGACAAGGAACTACATTAAGAGTATCAAGAAATGTGATCCTTATTTGCAAAAAAAAATTAAAAACGTCTGTTCATGCGCGCAGTTCATCGGTTTTGTTCACGCGCACAAACTATTCACACGAGTTACTATTTTTAGCATGAAAACATGACATGCACATAGAAATTGTCAACAAACTTTAAAAACTATGTTGTTTAACCTAAAAATAAAAGGTTTTAGACAAGCACAGTTTAGCTGACGAAAATCTAGCTATTTACTATGAAAACATAATAGTTTAGTATTAAAACGTGACATGCACATAAACTATCGCCGCGCTTTAAAAACTATGATGTTTAATTTAAAAATAAAAGGGTTTAGACAGGCAAAGTAAAATTGATGAAAACCTAGCACTTCGCTGTGAAAAACATGACATTTTAGTATGAAAACCTTACATGCACACATAAATTGTCAATACCCTTTAAAAACTATAATGTTTAACCTAAAAATAAAAAATTTTATACAAACACGGTCAAACTTATGTAAACCTAAATATTTACTATGAAAATAGAACAATTTAGCATGAAACCCTGATACGCAAATACAAAAAAAAAACACAAACACAAAACAGAACGATAGATTAAAATCATCACCGATCGGAGTTCACACCCGCTTATGCACCAGAAGAACTCGCCATAGTTCTCCATCTACAAAATAATCTCAAAAACTTAGAATCGCTCTAAAAAAAATGAACGACGGATGAAGAAAGTAGTTCAGATTGAATTAATTGGCGATGAATACCTGAATAGAAATTGTAGCACAACAGCGCGATCGATCTAACGATGAATTGAAGAAGGAAACTGTCGAATTCAATCTAGTTGGGGATGGAGAATTCAATCGATTTGGGGAGCGATAATTTTGAGAAAACCTTAGAGGTGTTTTTTGTGTGAAATTAGGTGTGATGGAAAAAAAAATTCGTATAAATATTTTTTCACAGACGCGTGTTGGGGCAATTTTCTCTTATTTGCAGAAAATAAGCTAAAGAATCAATACTTACAGAACAACAGCCGCCACAATAATTGCTTTGCAAATAGACCACATCTATGAATATAACTGGTCTATTACAAGAATAGACTTTATTAAAATATTTATAATTATAAAAAGGAATGATTTGATTAATTTTACAAATTGTTTATGTAAAATAAAAACAATATAGAATGAAAACTTAAAATAAAATGACAGCAATATTAACATTTATCCCATTAGAATTCTATTTAACTTATGTAGTTATTTGCAATATTAAATTAAAATTGAAATTTAAATAATGTTCATTGTATAATGTTCTACAAATTATCATATCTAAAGGCTATTATCATAAAAGTGAAAAAAATATATAACACTCCAATTCGATTGACTTGCTAATTAGCAAGTTCTAAGACAAATTAGAACACGTTACAGTGAGTCCACTTAATTAAGTCGGACTTCAAATATAAATAAAGCAAGTATTTAGTTGTGCGAAGCGTACAATTTAATGTCATATGAATATTATATTGAAAAATTATTACACTTTTAGATGTAACACGTTATAGATTTTTATCTAAACTTTTTTGCATTTTACATTGAATCATGTTTACTACGTATTTACATTAAACGAATTATATTTTACTTAGAAAATATATAGTATTCGGACTTAAATTTATAATGGCAGCTCCATATCACTTAGAAAAATTGGACTTTAAAAATACTTCACCTTAATCTAAACTAAAACTAAATAATGATTGAGAGGGGAAGGGTGCAATCAAGCTGGAGTCAGGAGAGTGTTCCAAGATCTCAAAACCAGGAATCTGACATTTAGGAGCTCACCTTAGATGAAGTGAAAAGAGGTAATTGTCCCCAGCTCTTGCAGGAGGCTTGTGTTATAAATTTTGATGGTTCGTTTAGGAAATCGCGTTGGCTGGGAACGGGAGGATGGAGAATTTGGAAGCCAGGGTGGCCTCTTCATTTAAGCAGTCAAGGGTCGGACTTCTTTCCGGCTGTCACTCCATTACAGGCCGAACCTGAAACATGTTGGCGTGCGTTAAAGGTTTCTATAAGGCAGGGCTGTCGAAAGATAAACATGGTGACTGACTCGGTAATTCTGGCAGACTCAATAACCGATCCAAGCAAATATCCTTTAGAAATCAAGTCTATGGTATCATGTATTTGTAATACTATAAAGTCTTCGGTAGACTTTAAAATTATCAAAATTAGTAGAAATTGTCTTCAGTTAGAGCATAGACTAGCAAATGGTTTGATTAGAAGGCTTTGTAATGTAAACTTTCTAAATTAATATATTTATAAATTTCTCTTAAAAAAAAACTAAAACTAAATATTTTTACTACCAAAGCATTTGATGTGCTAGCATACACTATCACGGCCTCTCCATGCTAACAAAGTCATTTAACATCTCATTGCTAGCAACCCCATCCACGTCTCGTTGCTAGAAAACCAACCATCCTTTTTTCGCTAGCAAACAATCTACCACCATTCTAACAGAACCACCACCTCGCCGCCGTCTTCTAAACCCATATATCCAACAAGAATTCCTAGAAACGTTCGCAAACCCAAACCCAAACCCAAACCCCACTATTTCATCGAGAAAATCAGACCCCAAACACCGATTCTCAGAAAAGATGGAGGAGTAGTTGAAGAAATAAACATACGAATTCAAAAGTGTGAAACAGAAAAATATCTGAACTTTGATGGTGTTCCTAAACACACAAGACAATGATACAAACTCTCAGCGATGATCCAAACTCTAGGCGGCGACGAAACAAACAATGAGAATCCGTTAATCCCAAATTACAGATCACAAATTTGAAGAAGTTTTTCATGAAGAAAATCACCCAAAATTTGAGAAGAACAATCGATCGTCGACCCTTATAACCAAGGCCGGGCACGCAGGCTCAGGTGAATATGGGCGAAGTCCAGAATCCAAGAATTGTCGAATCAAATCCCCAGAAAAGAGATTCGGAAGTAATATGGAATCGAATTAGTTAGGATAATTTTAGGATGAGAGATAATTGTGGAATGAAAATCAATTTAGGATCAACAGTATATCTGGAATCAGTTTTGTTAGTAGGATAATTTAGGAAATTATTTTATTTTTGAATTATTTTATAAAATCGGTAATAGTAATATACATGTATTGTATGTATGTGGGCATAAATAGTAAAATACAGGGCGTGATATAGAAATTAACTAAAAGAATGAGGTGCATGGTTTGTCAACTAAATGCTAGAAACGGAAATGCATGAAACGTTGCCAAATTAAGGCATCAAACTGAAATTTTCTATAGTACTCACATTTAAGAGAAATGATGGTATTTGTTATTACCTTAATTAATGTGGCTGATTTTAGCTTTGCTCTAATTTTTCATTATCTAACAATTATTTTATGTACTTTTTTTTCAAATTCGGTGACCTACATTTAAATTTCTCCTAATAACCAACAACTTAATAATACAAAAGTCAGGGAATGTTATTAGTTTCAAATTGATTATATTACTTAGAGAATTTTGATGATGTTGTCACTAATGTAGGGGTTTTTAATTTAATTTTGATAACATATGATTTGATGAAGCTCAACTTAATTTATGCATAATATTATTATTTTCAATATAATAATATATATTTATATTAATTCAATATTTTTCAATTTATTTTAGTTCAATTTAGCCAAATACATAATATGATAACAAAATAAAACAAGAGGTGCATGGTTTGTGACCTAAATGCTAGAAACGGAAATGCATGAAACGTTGCCAAATTAATGCATGAAACTGAAATTTTCTATAGTACTCATCACATTTAAGAGAAATAATGGTATTTGTTATTACCTTAATTAATGTTGCTGGTTTAGACTTTGCTCTAATTTTTCATTATTTAACAATTATTTTATGTTCATTTTTTAACCTATATTTAAATTTCTACTAATAACCAATAACTTAAGAGAATAACATTCATCCGGATGATCCTAATATAGGCCTTATTAGGCACCAATAAAATAATGACACGTGTACAATTGTAATGTTTTAATTGGTTAAGATATTTTTAGTAAAATTCTAAAACCCTAATTTAGAATGCCTAAACCCGTCTGGGTAATGATTGAACACGTGGCCCAATCATAAATTAGTTAAAGATGGCGTGTCGTTATTTAATTGGTACCTGATATTGCCAATATCAGGATGATCCTGATATATATTAAACTGATAACTTAAGAATACAAAAGTCAGGGAATGTTATTAATTTCAAATAGATTATATTACTTAGAGAATTTTGATAATGTTGTCACTAATGTAGGGGTTTTTAATTTAATTTTGATAACATATGATTTGATGAAGTTCAACTTAATTTATGTGTAATATTATTATTTTCAATATATTAAGAGGTAGTCTTGTGAGAGACCGTCAATATTATAGACCGGGGACTAAGTAGTAAAAGTATGGTTGAATAAAAACAAGGAGATCATTAATTGCAATTTAGAAAATTACTATTCACGACCCGGTACTATTCACGTGGCACTATTCACGTGCGCACTATTCACGTGCGAACTATTCACGACCCGGTACTATTCACGGCCAATACTATTCAATTTTCAGTACTATTTTAATATGTTTTACGTTAAAATACCGAGGTTTTTAATTAAAACCATGATGTTTGAATTTTTCAAAATGATGTACATTAAAACACAGAGATTGTTAATTAAAAGTGTAATGTTTGATTTTGAATACGTTGTACATTAAAACACTGAGATTTTTGATTAAAAGTATAATGTTTGATTTTTTTAATATGATGTACATTAAAACACAGAGGTTGTTAATTAAAAGTAAAATGTTTGATTTTTAATAGATTTTAGATTAAAATACGGACGTTGTTAACTAAAAGTATAATGTATAATTTTTAATATGTTATACATTAAAGCACGGAAGTTTTATATTAAAATTAAAATGTTTGATTTTTAATAGATTGTAGTTAAAATAGAGATGTTTTAAATTAAAGTATAATGTTTGTTATATGATAGGTTCTAAATTAAAATACGAAAGGTTTTAACTAAAAGTACAATGCTTTGTTTTTAATTGATTGTAGATTTAAATACGGAAATTTTTAATTTAAAATAAAATGTTTGAATTTTGAATACAGAGGTTTCACTTTAAAAGTAGATTGATTTAAATTTTAATAGGTCGTAGATAATAACACAAAAGATGTAGAGGAAAATATAAGTTTTATTTAATGTGTTAATATATATACGCTATTAATAAAGATAAATATCCAACATGAAATGGTGCAGTGGTAATTGTTATTTCAACTTTAAGATGTGGTAATGCGTTCGACTCCAAAAGGGAGCAACATTTTGCAAGATTTGGAGGAAAAAATGTGGCGGGTCATGTTATCATACACGCGCGCGTGAATTTTAGTTAGGGAGGGCAAGTTTTCAAAATTGCAATTAAGTCCCTCCGTGTTTTGCAAGTAAGTCTCTTTATATTTTTCTAGTTAAAAATAGCCTAGTCTAAATTATGGACAGTCTCTTTCGAGACTTTCTAATATAATAATACATATTTATATTAATTCAATATTTTTCAATTTATTTTAGTTCAATTTAGCCAAATAATATGATAAGAAAATGATTTAATGCAAGGCAAGGCTAACTAATTTGTCTGTTGATGTGAAAATACATGTAGCATAAATGCAAGGCATGTATACTTGCTTTAAGACAAAAGAAATTAACTCTAGACTCTCATTTCTCATAATAGTTGTTCCGGTGTATTTTCCAGAATAACAACTATCTGACACACACATCCAACTTATGCTAGTTACAAGCAGGGATAAGATAGATGGATATATAATTTTATTAAAATTCGAGAACAAAAGGGAACTGGAAATTAACTAAAGGAATAATATCATTAGAAGATGTGTAATATTATTGATTCTCCAACCGAACTAAAATACCACCAAGTATTAAGTCGAATAGACTAATTATTAAAGGTTCCCACTGAATGAAATACAGATGAAAGGAAATTGATAAAACATAAAGCAGGAGCACAGTGCACTCCATTTATTATCAATGGAATGTAAATCTTGCTCAGTTTCCAACCATCTCTGTTGCCGGGTCTTTAGCCAGAACGTCTTCATCTTCAGAGGAGGGACTATTGAGAGCAGAGCTTTCTTCCAAAGGCATCTTCATCTTTTTTTTTTATGGCAAGGTGTGGTGGTCATTCATTTCAGCCTCAGTGTATGCTTTCACAATGCTATAGTGTGCTGACTGGGAGCTTTGGAAAGTAGTTTCATACTATCTAAGAAAACAAACAATAGTATGCTCCTGTAGAGATTCTCTGGTTCTGCTGGTGAGATCAACATCCTACAAAAAATGTGCCGACGTGTAAGATTTGTAGAATGCAAACATCATAATATTTGAAAGGTTTACGTACCTTTTCTTCTACTTCCTTGAGCTGAGATGTGGTGATCCCGATTAGTTTTTCTGCATCGCTTCCAAAGACAGAAGCTGTAATTGATGCACTTGGGTCTGATAGTGAGAAAATGACCTTGCACCTATGAATCCATTTTGTGAAAAAATTAAATTAAATATCTTAATAAAGGAGGGATAAGAGCTATGCCTTGAATATAAAAAGGGGGGAAAAAGAAATATTACCTTGCATTCAGTTCAATATCTTGTTGGCATGATATGCATTTGGTCTTCTGGCCAACCTCTCATGCAACTCAGTAAACCTCACAATTTTGCTTCGTCTAAAATTTTTATATTTAGTTTCAATTGAATTTAGTTCATTTTCGAAAACTTCAGTTCAAATTTAAGTTAAATTAAATTCAATAAAATTCATTTGAATTTAATTTAATTCATCCTTGTTTTTATAGTTTAGTTCAATTTCATTAAGTTTGGTCAAATTCGATATAAATTCAATTTTAATTTTTTGAAAGTGAATTCAAATTTAATTCAATTTTATCAAACTTAATGAAACTAAATTACTAAAATTATATAACCAGAGATGAAAAGCTAAATTTAATTTGAATTCGGCTACACAGAATTTATTTGAACTACACTATATAGTTATATTTTATCTAAATTCATCACATTTTTATAAAAAAAAATTTTTTTGAGGAAACATTTTTATTAAAATTAGTACTAAACTCATTCACAAATTTATGTAAGTGTATTCTCAGCCTGCAGTAAAAATATTTTCTGGATCCGCCACTGCAAATGATGTTCAACGGGTCTTGGGTCGGGAATACCGTGATTTACCTCTCCACCAAAATATGTGGTGTCGTGCGGGTGGGGCGGTAAGGGCGAGCGAACTGCCTTTCTACTCCATTGAAAGTATACTAGGTGATGACACCGCACTCTGTAAGGTTTTTTTTTTAAAGTTAAAACCATCCAAGTGGACGGGAGGATTATTCACGGCTCCTCAACCCTAATAAAAGCAATAAAATTACATGATCAGGTTTGAAACCCAATATTACACATGAAACCCTGTTGGGGTAATTGTGGCGATTTGTTGCCCGAAGGCTATACTCCGATCTAATATCGGAGGCAAGTGAGATATCAGAGATGTGTCTAAAAATATTACAAGAAAACTAAGTCATCTCTGTATCGATGCCGGTAATAGCATAGGTAAAAACCAGACTTCCCTCCTTCTGCTGCATATAGACATCACCCAGTACAGCATTCTAGAACTCATTAGAATTCACCATCCTACTTTCTCACAGTCAAAACAGAAAACTCGGTTCTATTATAACAAATACTCTCTACCTGAACCTCAACCGACTACCCATTGCGCCCGGTGGCCTCTTGACCACCGGAAGATAGCAAGTCTTCACAAGGTTGGACAGCAGAGTAGTATGTAAAGCATACCGAATTGTTCTATCTAACCATAATACTAAAGGAAAGCTTCATCAAGAGCCTAACTAGAGATTGCTATAAAGATTTCTCTTATAAGGTGATATTCCACAGCGCAACATTAAGAAGAAAATCACAAAAATCTAAAAATGGATATATATATATATATATATATATATATAAATTAATATCGGTACTAAAGCAATCCCAACCAATTCTGGTCTGATTGGCTGGTGGCTAAATACTGGATAGAGCAAATGTAATTACTCATATATGTAAGGTGTATGTACTCATATATTTTTATTTTATTTTAAAGTGTAATTTTTCTAAAATATATTCAAAAATATTATTTTTATGTAATATTGCAAGTTTTTTATATTTTTAAATTAAAGGACATATAATTTTATATGTTTCTTTTTAAAATATATAATGTTTAAATCATAAAATATGTATTTGTGTCTTGAAGAACATCTTTTGCATACATTTTTAACTGTGGAATATATTATGAATTGGTTAAAGAAGATTATGAATTGGTTAAAGAAGGTTAAGTACATTATTCCGTTTAAATATTATATATTTTAGTCTAAAATACCTAATAAAATGTATTGTAATGTAAAAAGATCAATAAAAATTATATAAAATTATTATGATTAAGCTCAACTTTCTTGAATACTTAATTGAATAATTGTAAAACATTACAAATTATTTTTGAGTTTATATGCATTGGCTAATTGGACCTTTAGCTTTCGGCTTTTCATTAGACGTCCGTTGATGCAAAATGCATTTTTTTGGTCAAACTAATGTTGTACTCATCTACTAATTCAATTGAAAATCATTGTTTGGATTAAAAAACCAGTTACCCTGATTCCATTTCATGGATAAAATGGTGATAAAGAATTGGTTTCAAACAATAAAAAACTGCAAAAATGCTACCACTATTACATCAAGGAAATGTCATCTTTCTTCTTCCTTCTTTCCGAGGATGCTGAACTCTCTCATAAAAAATAAAAAAACAACATTCCGAAACTATAGATCAGGAAAGTTTTTGCCAGAATCTCAATATCAGAAGATAAAATAGTAGAACATAACTAATACAGTTTGGAGGATGATGATGATACATCATCATGACCACAAGAAACCTTCTGTTTCATGCCCTTCTTCCTACTACTATGACCTCCACCATTTCCCGAGCTTGCCTGAGCCTTTCCTCCTGATCTTCCATCCGTCTTAAAATAGCAGAAAACATAAACCATCATTAGGGTTTTAATCAAACAGGTTCAGACAACAAGGTAACAAATTCATATTGCAAATATCTAACTAACCCCAATGCAAAATCTTCCAAATTGACCAAAAATGCTGGTGATAGACTCTTATCTTGCTAATGTTGTTGTAATTCATATCACTGCAAGACGGTGTAGCGCTTCGCAAAGAAGAAGTCGATGTCAAGGAAGAGGTGGTGTATAACTCCACGTTGCATTGGAACATATCCTGAAACATTTCTTGCAGTTCCTCAAAGCTACCTTCTTTGTTTTCCTTTCAATTCAACAAATACAACATAAAAACACCATGGAAACCACTATTTCAGCCCCACTAATCGACATTAAAATGAGCTCACACTCACACACTAACTACAGAGCAAACACCATAGAGAAAAAGTATCTATCTAATCCAAGAACTGTAAAAATCAGATTTCACTTCATTGTTCTCTTTCAAAAGGTCATCTTTCACCTTCTCCCTTTCTAGTAAATCATTTTCCAAACCAAATTCTAATCCAAAACATGAAAGCAAAAGTGGACTAAAAGGCAAAAGCAACTCACATTGGCTTTGGTTTGATTTACTCATCATGGCTGCCATTTTATTCAAAGAGTCTCCCATTCCCTACAAATAAATCAATAAAAAATCAAATATAGATATTTAATTTCCCAACCAAGTTGGCATTTTAATATTATGTGTCAGGAAAGGTGGAAAACAATATATGAAGATTAACTTTTGAAGCCACAAATTACCTCACGGGATTGCTTCTGTGCATTTAGTTCCTTTATGTTCGCCAAGAATGCACTAAACTGCTCAAATGAATATCATCACAAATCCATATTCATGAAGAAACTTTATATCTTACCTAAAAGATGACAAAAAAATTCCTCCAGTAATTGCATGCCTGGCGATTCCATGTTTCCCTGCTGTAATTGAAAGCAGAAAAAAAAACTTATAGCAATAGTACTCACGAGCTATCACTGTATACGGATTTCGCTTGCCAGTACGCACTACTGCGAAAAAGAAATCAAGAAAATGACACATCTTAGCCCGTGAGTGTTAATAAAAAAAAGTTATATAATAGCGTCAAACCATAAAAGGAAAAACTAAATTACAAGAGTAAGCATACAAACCTGCATCCTCAAAAGCAATTAGTTGTTCAGCTGCAGTACACTCGATTACCTCATGATGATCTACTGAAACACGCTGCAATTTTCTTATATTTCTTTTAATATTTAGATGTCAACTTGAAGAAGCTAATAAGTTTCAAGGATATTAAAAGAAATATAAATATTAGCTTCAAGGATACTTTTAGCTTCAGAGACTCTTCCAAGCAAAATTTTAAAACCATCCAACATCTACAATCCAAATAACTTTCATCTCCACTTTTCTTCTTCGCTGATGAGATCAAAACTAACTGCATCCATTCACTAACAAACAGTATTACTCTCAAAACACTAACCGCCTCCAAAACCTGACAACTATCAACATCATCTCCTCTCTTCCGCTCTCTAGATTGCACATAACTACATGCCACTTCCAGCTTTCAATTAACAAAACAGAATCAGCAAAACAAAATTACTATCAATTAACAAAACAGAATCAGCAAAACAAAATTACCAGACTTGCACAAAATGCCAGCTTTTTTTCATCATTTATCATGCATATAACATCACACAATCGAAACGTAAAATCCATACAGTATTAAAAAATGACTTTTTTTCTCTCAAGTTTGCTACTATCCTCCAGTATAACTAACTAAATGATACTGGTTTTCGCCATATAACATTGGAATTTCTTCAGAATGAAGAACTACTGTAAAGCATAATTTAAACCTGGGAATATCAATATCTCTGTTCTGAAGTAACAAACTCAGCTGCAAATTACCCCACAGTGAGCCCACCTCCAAATTGACGTGTTGCTCCGGCTCTGTTTTCCGGGCGGTTTTGGATGGTTTGTGTTGATCGTGTTCATCTTCTCCGGCGTGCCTCTGCTTTCTCTTCTTCCTGGTAATACCAAAAACATGCTGTTGAAATATTCATGTAAGACCATAGTATTCAAGCAGCTGTCGAAACTAAGCAACACATCCTTAAAGAAGGGCAGGCATCATACCTCGGAATGCCATTTCTCAGGATCCGAAACACCAATAATGTAATATATCTGGACGTCTAAAGCAAAGTGAAATGTCAAAAAAAAGTCAGAATATGATCCGAATAGAATTGCAAACAAGCAATAAAACTGCATCAAATCAGTGGAACGGATTTCATTTCATCAATCAATATCAGAAGAGTGGATTGAAACTGGAATAAGTGAAGACCTAATTGAGAATGTTGGATGCAGAGTGGAGCCATAGACACAGTAAAACTCAACAGGTGGAAGTGTATCCAGCAAGCTTCCAGCCTCATCTTTAACCTTTTCGCTTTCCATTGCCTTTCCACAAGCTCCCTCGAATCCTAAATGTAAGAAGCATCATTAGCTTCAAGATTACCAACAGAAATAAGAAACTACAAAATCATTAAGAACTACATGAAAAAATTGCAAAATCATCCCAAAAAGTGTTTCTCTACAGCCCTAGATAAAACTGCCCTTAAGTATTTCCATTGCTTTCCCACAAGTTCTGTCTAATTATTAATTTAGAAGCATTATTAGCCTCAAGGTTGCCAACAGAAATCAGAAACTACAAAACTGAACCACATTACAAAATCATCCCAAAATCGAAAGAAAACTGCAACCAATAAATTAACAGCAACAAGTATGGACAAATTGCAATCTCCACACTTTCAGTCGGTAAATTTAAGCTGGTATTAACATATAAATGTAGCTTCAAACACACTAACATTCAAAATATCTTTCCTACAAAAGCACCTAAACAATCCTTAAACCAGTAACAACATCACATTAACTTTCACAAATTCACAGAAAAGCATCAGCATCACAAGCCAAGAACACCATCACATTGAGCTAAAAAAACCACACAATAGTCACAATAATCACAACTTCACCATATTAAATTTATGACATTTTTACAAGAAATGCTTCAAGCTTGATGAAGATTAACAACAGTCACAAGTAACAAACCATTACAAAATCACTAGACTTGCATAAAATGTCAGCTTATTTTCATCACTTATCATGTATATAACATCACACAGTCGAAACGTAAAATCCATACAGTATTAAAAAAACTACTTTTTTCCTCAACTTTGCTACTATCCTCCAATATAGCTACCCAAATGATACTCTTTTTCGCCATATAACATTGGATCATCATCACTTAAAAGGCCTTCCTTTATTTTCATGGCTCTCAATTAAGCTTCTCTTCTCATCCCTACACTACAGTGGCAGTGTCACCAACTGCCCGGACAACTCACAATCTCATCTAATAACTTTAGCTTCCAATTAAAAAAAAGGTTTCAAAAAAAATGATAACAAATTACATAACTTTCAAGCTCAAAAACAAACAAACAACAAATAAGTTAAAGATATTTTGCTAACCTGTATTGAATTTAATTGAGGTAATTCATCAAACACCTTGTAAGCAAAGAAAACTCAAACAATCAGAAGCAAAATCACAAAAGCTCAGAGAAAAAGGAATTGCTTGAAAGGTGGTTTTACCTCCATAGCTACCCCATTATTTATAGGGGAACAACATCGCCACCGACATCAATTGTAAGGACCCATCACTCGAAATTAAAGGTGGAGATCAAAACAATCCACCACCCAACAAATCGACGATCCAAATTGTAGACCAAGAAATGCTACAAAAACCCAGAAATAACCCTAAAAACGACCATATTTCGAGTTTAGAAGCATGGAATCTCCGGGCAGTTCTTCTGTTCTGGGCAGGGACACGGACAGGAAAAACAAACAAGTTGCGCACAGAACATTGGAGAAACGAAGAAGAAAAAGCGTCTTGAAACGCCGTCGTTTTAAAATATTGAAATAGTAAAATGCCAAAATTGACCCTGCGACCATCAGTCTTTATTGGACAGTTCTACGTTTGTTTTGATTATCAAGTAATCATCACTATATGGCATCATCTTTCACATAAATTTTCCTTTTCTTGTGCTAACCAAAGCAACTTTAGTAAACTCACAAAAGGAGACCAAATATGACTACATCAGTTTTGTCAATTGCTACCAAGAAAATAACATCCAAATTCTACAAACGTTCTGTTACATTAATGTCTGGTGCAGTAATAACTATGGCATCCCAGTGAGGGCTAAAAGAAAATTTCATTAGCAAAGCCTCCACAGCTATAGGATGACATTCATTCACTAATCTATCAAACTTGTGGCACAGCATATTTGCCCACCCTTGGTGATAAAATGGATTGACAATCAACTATGTTCAAAACCTTAGGTACTGACATGCCTCCAGAGATCACGATCTCTACAAAATGCACCCGAAAAAACAAAACGCTGTATGTAAGTCAAAGGCATAAGATTGTGATAAGCATTATGTACAGACAGATGCATTACCTATCCCTTCTCTGACTGAGAGGTTTGGTCTCATTATATCTTTCGAGTTGATGAGGAATATATCTCCGAGATAGAGATGGTTTGTGGGGAGATAGACACAGCAGAGCTCCTCTGAACCTGAGCTTTTCCGGAGCATAACGCTTGAAGTAATGAATCCGAGGGCATATTCACCAATACGCGGATGCTTCACAATTGCCACTTCCTTGAAAGCATGTGAATCCTCATCTGGAACAGAACTTCGTATGTAATCCTTATGCAATATTACGCTTGAAGAGTTAAAGTGCAAATTGCTGTCAATCATATTGAGTTACCTGGTGAAATGGCAGCACTGATTTGCTTTGAAGCGGCATAGATGTAACTTATGAGAGGCATTTTCTTGATGAACCATTCTCCCAATCCCAACACAGAAGCCCCGAGCCATGATGATGTGAACACTCCAACCAAAAAGATAAAAGTAATGGAGGTTATAAATCCTAGACCTGTTGACACATAGCGAACATTTGACAATTAAACTGCAATCTAACTCAACAATGTTCAACAGGAAAATGATGATTAGTTAATAAGAATCAAATAGCCAATTATGGATCACCCACTTTCCACAAGATCTGAAGCTTTTCATTTAACTTACTACCTCTTTGAACCAAAATTATCATTGCTATATTCTTTGTTGGCTAATCAGTATTTGTCATAGTCTACAAATTCAAAACATAGAGTAGTTCCAAGAAGCACATGTTTTTTTCAGGAAGATATAAATCTATAAAGGTCCAGAGAATACTGTACAACCAGAAACAGACATGTCTTCAAAATCAATTACAAGGCACTAGACCATAGAACTCACCAAATACGTTCATCCCCAAATGCGCATAGATAGGGGAGAAGAATCCATCCACGAAATGGATGAACCACCAAGTTATATAGAATGTGATGGCTATCGGCAACAAGATAACACTGCAGCAAAACATAAATTTCCCAAACAAGTTAATATCAGGAATCACACACATACACTGATTCAAAATAAGAACAACTGTATGTATGCTATGCAGTATGCACTCAAGCTTAACCAGAAAAAAAAGTACATGATACATCAGAAAGAGAACTCACCATCCGGACATAAACTTTTTTGATGCCCAGCTACGGATGACTTTGCTAAATGCCTGCATCAAACCAAACAGAAACAAAAACATCAGCAGCTGAACCTTCATTCCACCATCAAACTCCATACAAACGAGCAATTCATCACGATTTTGGCAATCAATGCCACACAAAAACACATTAAAAAAACAAAAACAAAATCTGTTCACGCTTAATGGAGAATAAAATCTGAACAACACATTACTATTCATCTAATGTGGTGCAGATAAATTTGGGGTAATCCATAGATTACATTTCCCTTTGCATGCAGACATGAAATGACAGAGAGAAAGATGATGATCCATGAGAATTGAGAGGGCAATGAGAAACAAAAAAAAACCTCTTTGCTGGAGTGATGGTGGGAGGGGGAGGGTGAATCGGTGGGAGTGGATGATTTGGAGGCGGAGGAAGGAGTAGCGGGGGTATTAGTGTTAACATGATCAATACTGAGGGGTATCAATCGCTCGAGATCTCTGTCCTTCATCTCCTCCTTCGTCGTCGTCAACAAACTGCTCTGCTTTCTCTCTCTTCCCCTTCTGACCTGCAACCAACTTCTACTACTGGTAATTGTACTACTGCTCCCCACGCGTCCGCTTCCCAAAAACTTGCGCATTTTTTTATTAATTCTAAATTCCTAATTCATCATCAGTCTTGAAAATCCGAAATAAAAATCTACATTTCCGGGGATACTTTAGGCATTAGGCCGAATTGAATTTGTCTCCGTAGACTGCAATTAGACCGGTGTTGGCACCTGGCACCTAGCACCTACTCTCTCGTTTTGCTTTTCTGCAACTGGGGAGAAACAAAAGAGAGAGGAAAGTGCTTCATCTTATTGGGCTTGTAATTTTTTCATGATGTACACAGCCCATGTCCACGCAGTTTATGTATGGTTTAGTGAAGACCATAAATGAGAAACCCAAATTGAAATGAATTGTTTTTTGTTTTTTTATAATCACGAGAATATCTTTTTTTTAATTTAAAAGAGGATTATTCATGGCTAAAAATAATCAAAAGATACAACTTTAAACCACATATTCCTATTAGGAGACAATTTGTAAGATTACAGGAAATTTTATAGTTAAGCATTACAATACATTCTCCCCGGTATGAAGTAAGGTAGTATGAAGAAGGTTTATAGAAGAAGGTAGAATGAAGTAATGATAGCACTTAGGTCATGTTTATTGGAGCTTATAAGTAGAGCAGTTTTGTTCAATTCAATTTAATTCAGTTTAATTTAATTAAGTTCGGATCAATTCAGTTTAGTTTGGTTCAGTTCAATAAAAATTCATTTATATAGACATACCGATTCAATTTTTCAATACATTAATTTTCAGTTCAGTTTAGTTTATATCGGTAAGAAATAAATTCAGGCAAACATGTCCTTAGAATTAAATTATTACATAGATGTATAGAATAATTAAAGTGATTCTATACTTTAATAACATATACTTTTAAGTTATTTTATTTTTAAGAAAATGTCTTATTTTAATGCATTGAAAAATGTCAAGAATCGATTGACAAAAGAAACTTTGTAGTTGAGTTCCACATGTCTTGTAGCATAACTAATTAGGAAATGAATTATTCCCTCTGTCCCAGTCGAAAGTGCACACTTTTCTTTTTTGGGTGTCCCAATCAAAGGTGCACACTTTCTTTTTATAGTAATGCTATTTCATTTTCATTCATTCATTTCACCCACTTTCTTCTTAAATTCAATCTCCACCATACACGTCACAATCCAAAGTTCAACTTCCATTTTTTCTCTCTGCAACTTTTACTAGGACAGATGGAGTATTAGATTTTGATCTTTTAGTACCCAACATGATTGGTTTTGGTCCAATGTTGGTAGTACTTTATTAGTGTTTAACTAATAAGGGGTGGCTCGAAAGCTCTCGAAAAACCCATTGCTCTCTCTTTCTCGGAAAAATCCCGTCACCACTTCTCCGCCGCTCCGCCTGTGATTTCTCTCCGACCATATACTCCTCGGGTGCTAGCTCAATCAACCCACCCCTTAAACTACTTGATTTACGTAGTTATATTGGGTGGAGGGGGCCCAATGAGAGAAATTTCGACAAAACACAAAAGGTTGCCGGATTCTTTCTCCGGCCAAACCAATCCTAACCACATCTACAAAATCTTTGTCTCCAAATCACATAAATTAACTGGGTTTTATGTGTATATCTTGTGAATCGGGTCTTCCAGAATCAAGCCAAAGTTCAAATTTTGGCATTGGGAGCAGATATTCATTCTATGATTTTGGTAGCTGATGTTTTGAAGAGCTCCGGGTCGGTGTTTGAACACTCGGTCCGTGCGTCTACAGTGGAGCGTAGAACCAAATAAGGCCAGGTGTTTATGAAGGCAAGAATAGCTCGAAAAGGGGATTTCAATTGTCCGTTGAAAGTTTCTAATCAGAATAGTGTCGTCGATGTTAAGAAATGAGTTGGACGACCGCAACCCCCAACGAAAGGGGTGAGAAGTTTCCAAAAGAGTCGTCAGGAGATAAAGGGTATGCTGCAGCTGCGTGTTCTCGATAAATTTGGCGGAAGTAGGTGTCACCACCAGCCAATAGAGACTCTGAAATACAAGGGGAACACCAAATCGGAATTTCAAGACAAGGTTTGCTTCCTGTTCCCGAACAATTGAATAAATTCTCGTCTTTTAAAGATTTCATGGATCATATGGATTCTCCGGCTACGAATCCTGTGAACTCAGACAAGAATCAGACCAATGATTTGGTAAGTTTAAAGAGGCGTAGATGGCAAAGACAAAGCACTGCTACTTCTAAAGCTATACAGAGCGAATGTATGGTTAAGGAAACTTATGTGGGAGCATAAACGGAAGTTGGGAGAGTTACATGAGTTATCTTTGAATCATTTGGGAAAAAGGCGAGGTGATATAACTGCTTTACAGTCCAGTGTGATTGACATTTACTCTAGTGAAGATTTTCGTCATCAGTTCAGCAGCAGTGTGTCTCTTAGTCTAAACGATGGTTTACTCCCATTAAGGGTATCAGGCATGGTTGTCCTCTTTCTCCATATCTATTTATATTATGTTAGGAAATGTTCTCATCGGCTTTGGATTCAGTTCATAATCAGCCAGGCAAATTGGGCTTCAATTTATGCAGAAGAAGTGAAAGACTCTCACACTTAATGTATGATGATGATTGCCTAATTTTCTTGGAGAATACAGTGGAAAATATCAAGTTTATAGCTCAAAGGTTGGACAGCTTTGCGAGATATTCAGGTGAGCGCATAAATTTTGAAAAGTCCTCCATTATGTTCAGTCCAAACACGAGTTCAGATTTGAAAATGTGGATGTCCTATGCGTTAAACATACACAAGCAAGGGCTTCCAAATAAGTACTTAGGCTTGAATGTTGGAGTGAAGAAGAGGAAGGAAGTATTTAAAGGTCTAATCACAAATGTCAGAAGGAAGCTGGAGAAGTGGAAAGAAGATTCTTTGTCCTTGGCAGGAAGGATCACAATGGTAAAGTCGGTCTTACAGGCAGTATCATTTCACACAGGGAGTTACGGATGAGATAGATAAACTTATTAGACAGTTTATCTGGAGTGGGCGAGCGGCGGTAAAAAACATCCATTGGAAGATGTGGGAGGTTCTATACTCACCAAAGTCACAAGGTGGCTTAGGTCTAAGATCAGCTCAGGAGTTTAATCAAGCGATATTAGTCAAACTAGCATGAAAGTTGATCAAGGACAAAGACTCATTATTCAGTAAAATTCTTTCTCAAAAATACTGCAGGGATAAATCCATTTTGCAGGTGGAGGGAAAGCAAAATGCTTCATGGGCTTGGAAGTCTTTATTGTGGGGATCAAATTGCTTTGATGAAGGGTGAAATGGCAAGTGGTAAACGGTTGGAATATACATTAGTGAGGGTTGGATTCCCGGTACATCAAATCCTCTAGCTGTGAGTGACTCTTGGTCGAATCAGTCCCCCATAAGCAGTGCAGAGCAAGTCTAGTTCGCACCATTTTCCCTTCTCAGGTGGCAAGCCGAATTTTAGATATTTACATCCCACAACTTGGAGCAAATGTCCATTGTGATAATGTTGTCTGGACCGGGTCTTCGTCTGGAGACTACACAGTACAAAGAGGCTACAAATTTTCTAGTGATATCAAAATAAGGAGGATAGCTCAGACATCGACAGATGCAGATTTCACAAATGATCCGATTTGAAAGAAATTGTGGTCCTCTAAAATGTCACAACTCATGGTCATGCTGGTTTGGAGGATTCTAGACAGAGCATTGCCACCTACAACTGAGTTATTCAAAAGTTGAGGAACACACAGCTCTCTATGTAGAGTTTGTGGTCAATGCATCGAAACAACTTTCCATATTTTCACAGGTTGTGAGACAGTTAAAAGAGTATGGAGAATAAGTCCATTAGGCTTCGATTTTGGATCCACACAGGGATCATTTGTAGATTGGCTCAAGAAATGGATTTCAGAAGCACCAGACAAGGAAGCCATACAACTGCCATTTTGCATTTTGTGGCAAATTTTGAAATACAGAAATGAGATAGTTTGGAAGTACATGGATGTTTCTCCATGTGCTGATCCGAGTAGGATATGGAGCCTTGCAAGACAGCAGTTGGCTGATTTCACTCGCTTAAGAATGGCAGATGGGATTAATGAACTCACCGCGACAGCGCATGTGAGTCAAGAGATGAATCTTGGACATGAAGTGGAATGGGGGCCTCCTGCGGAAGCTGTAATTATTACAGACAGTGCATTTGACACAACTCAAAATCGGGGAGTGGCTGCGTGGTGTTTTAGTTTCGCTCGTGGAACAGCAGAAGATCACAATTTGAAGGTCCTTCACGCCTTTTCGTCAACAGAAGTGGAGTTTATGGCGGTCAACAAAACTTTGATGCAAGCCCGCAAAGTTGGTTTCAAGAGTGTTCTGGTTTGGACAGACTCTTTATTTCTGGATCAAATCATTTTAGATGCAAGGAAAGCAGATTCAAATCTGAATCCTTTGTTCGTAGAATTTACCTTTTAAAATTTCTTTTTCTTAGGTCTTATAGTTAAGAAAGTAGATAGACAAGCTGTAGAGCCTGCTCACAACTTGGCCAAGTCTGTAATGAACTCGTTGTGATATAAATTAATGATATGTATGTTTTAACAAAAAAAAAGTACCCAACATTACCGTTTCGTATCCTAGTCTTTGCGGAATAGTATTCATATCCAAATTAGAAAAATATGAAGTATTAAGTAATGATAAATAATTTTATCAAAAACAAAGTTGCAATAGTAGTTCACACGTAATAATGGCACCTATATTGCTTCAGTTTGGAAATTATGAATAACTTAATCTTGAACACTTGGCATGTCAATATCATTTATCATCATTCTCACTAAATTCATGACATCACCCATTCTGGTTTCGTTCCTTATTTGTAAACCCGCCACCATCTTTATTGCCAATTTCTAAGTTGAGCCTTCAACATGTGTTTTTATGTTGAACTATAAACTTGATTTTGGGTTTAAGCTCAAAATGAGGAGCCCAAGTCTAGAAGAATTCAAGAGAAGGTCTTGGAAGGTATAGACTATTCTAGAATAGTTTCTATACCTCTCTAGAATATGTGGATAAGTATAGAGAATAAGAGAATATTTTATAGACTAATTGTAACCATTGGATTAGAATTGAGAAGGGATGATCCTAGCCATTGGTTGGGTGATGCCACTAGTTTAAACAGGATGATGTACTTATGTTTTCATCAAGCCAAAATAATAGAAGCCTTCTCTTTTATAAAGTTAGCTTTTTCCTCCAAGTTCTCTAATTTCCCTTAATAATAAACCCTTCTTTAACCTTTCACAACTTCTTCCCAACAAGGTGGTAACGGAGCCATAAGATCCTCATAAGATGGCTAATAATGTCATTCATTTTCAAGTCCCTACGCTCACAAGGAGCAACTATGTTAATTGGAGTCTAAGGATGAAGGCTCTCATTGGAGCACATGATGCATGGGAGATCGTTGAAAGAGGTCACGCCGAACTGGAGAATGAAGGTGAACTCATTCAAGCTCAACAAAATAGCTTGAGAGATTCAAGAAAGAGAGATAAGAATGCTCTCTGTCTAATCTATCAAGTGATAGATGAAGACCCGTTCGAGAAGTGTTCGGAGCAAAGACGGCCCAGGAAGCACGGGATAAGTTTGAAGTTTCGCACAAGGGAGCTGATCAAGTAAAAAAGGTACGTCTACAAACTCTAAGAGGGGAGTTTGAGTCGTTGCACATGAAGGAGGGAGAACTTGTTTCAGATTATTTTTCGAGAGTTTTGGCGGTGTCAAATAATCCTAAAAGAAATGGAGTAAGTTTGGGAGATGTTAAAATTATGTAGAAAGTACTTCGATCTTTATATTCAAAGTTCGAGCACATTGTAGATATTATTGAAGAGACCGAGGTTTTGGAGGAGATGACTATTGAGCAACTTCTTGGATCGTTGCAAGCCTGTGAAGAAAAGAAAAAGAAAAGGAAGGAGCTCGTAGAGCAAGCTTTCAAGATGCAAGCTCATCCAACCAAGGGAGAAAGCTAGAGCAAAACAAGACAAGGTGGCGGCCAATGACAAAGTCGTGGTCATGAACGTGAATATGGGCAAGGTTGGAGGTCAAATGACAATAAACATGGAGTAGAAGAATCACCCAGAGGTCGTGAAAGTGGAAGATCTAAACCCAAGTTCGATAAGTCACTCATTAAGTGCTATATACAACTGTGAGGAGTTTAGGCACTACGCTGCGAAATGTAGAGCTCCTAGAAGCAGAAGAGTTGAGTAGAAGGTGAACTACGCTGAACAGAGCAGTCAAGAAGATGGCATTCTACTTTTTTCCTCTGAAGATGGCAAAGACGGTGAGAAGAACCGATAGTACTTGGACAGTGGCGCGAGTAACCATATCTGTGGCATACGGAGTTTGTTCGTTGAGCTTGATGAAGCGGTGAAGGGTACGGGGGCTCTAGGAGATGAGACCAAATTGGAGGTGAAAGGAAAATGTAACATTCTTATCCAAGTTAAGCATAGAGATCATCAGTTAATTTCTGATGTTTACTACGTGCCGAGCATGAAAAGCAAAATCTTGAGCCTTGGCCAACTTGTGGAGAATAAACACGGCATTCGACTAAGGATAATAGTATTTCTCTAAAAGAATGGAGGGGTAACATCATAGCCAAGGTGCCTATGAAGAGAAATAGAATGTTCATGCTCGGCATTCAAACTAGAGTGGTACGATGTCTTAAGACATGCTTTAAATTAAGATGATACATGGCCTTGGCATCTTCGTTAAGGGCATCTCAATTTCAGAGGGCTAAAACTGCTATCCAATAATGACATGGTGAGAGAGGGCTTCCAAGAGTCAGTCATCCTGACCAAGCGTGCGGAGGGTGTTTACTCGGGAAGCATTTCAAAATGAGCTTTCCAAATGAGTCAACCTCGAGAGCTAAAAAGCCATTGGAGCTTATAAACACCGATGTGTACGGTCCTATCAAGCCAATCTCGCTCGGTAAGAGTAATTATTTCTTATTCTTCATTGATGACTTTTCAAGGAAGACACAAGTGTATTTTTTGAAGGAGAAATCGGAGGTGTTTGAGAAATTTTAAAAGTTCAAAGCCCTTGTGGAGAAAGAAAGCAGACTTATGATCAAGGCCGTGAGATCCGATCGTGGAGAAGAATTCACCTCAAATGAGTTCATGAAGTATTGTGAAGATCATGGAATTCGGCGACATTTGACGAGGCCAAGATCCCCTCAACAAAATGGTTTTGTGGAATTAAAGAATAGGATGATCCTTGAGATGGCGAGAAGGATGCTCAAGTGCAAGAGATTACCCAAGGAGTCGTGGGCAAAAGTCGTAGCATGCGCGGTTTACCTGTTCAACTGATCCCCAACAAGAAGTGTGTGGGGAATTAGAACACCCCAGGAAGCATGCAGTGGGAGAAAATCTTGCGTTTCCCATCTCAGAGTTTCTGGGAGTATAGCTCACGCTCATGTAACGGATGAGAGACGGAGCAAGCTGGATGATAAAAGTGAGAAGTATATTTTCATTGGCTAGGACGCCAACTCCAAAGGCTACGAACTTTACAATTCCAGTACGAGGAAGACACTCATCAGCTGGAACGTGGTGTTTGATGAAGAAGATGAATGGGATTAGAGTCCTCAAAAGGATGAATACACCTTCTTTCCAATAATGAAAGAAGAAAATAATGAAGAAGTAAGGATCGAGCATCCGAGAAAGGAGCCAACAACACCACCAACTTCCTCCGGTGCAAGTTCCAGAGAAAGTGATGATGAGATGTATTTTATATATCTAAATATGTGATTTTATAAGTCTCTTTTACCATTTGATGTGCACGAAGGTGTGTTTTTGTGCAGGTTTTATAAGAAAAAAGGTTTTAAACAATCAAATGGAGGATTGCTGGAATTTATGCTAAAAGAGACGAAATAGAGGATTTTTGGAACTGATGGAGAGGAGATATGCACTACACTCTTTTTCCCAATGGGTTTTCTAATGAGGTAGTGTGCTCCAACGGATAATGAATCGTCAATATTCATTATACCGGCACTGAAGAGAAGAAGCTCAAGGAAGAGATGAGCTAAAGTAATATGCAATTCCTAATACTGTTTTTTTTCTACGGGCGGCTAAGTTGTGCTTCGCGGGTCGATCACTAATCAACTATACGTTTTGAAGGAATTCAGTATTAGACTTAAAATATTGCATATATTACTTGGATTAATTGAAGACAATAAGCTCGGAAGAATATTATGAGGAAATTGGGGTTAATTGGACTACGTGAAGAAGAAGAAGAATTATATTACAAGCCCAATTTAATTATTATTATATTAATTATTTAGCCCAATAAATAATTTCCTTATATTATTTAGATTAGGTTTTATTTTATAATAAGGTACATAAATACCAATAAACCCTAATTAGGGTGGTGTGGCCGGCCGTAAGGTTTTGTGTAGGGTTTGGCCACCGACATTGATTTTTGGATTTTGCATGCATATATTAATTTCTCACGTTTCATCCATTCATCCTAATTAGCTTAGCATTATTTTAATATTTATTTTTGATTTTGTTTGTTTATGTGTTTTGATGTTTAGTAGCTAGTTTAGTTTCAGTGAGAATAATGAAGCTCTGGTCATGAGAATTCTGTGAGATCTAATTGTGCTTAAATTGATTGCTGTGAATTTTGGTTTGTTCTCTGTGCATATTGTTGTATCTACCAATTAGTACCACCAATCCGTAATTGTTGGAAAGGGCTAATTAGTGGTAAAGCTATCGTTAGATAGTGAGAATAAACTGGTAGACAGGTTAATACTTGCGTTCTTGGTTAATGTGTCTAAACTGGGTTCCTTCCTATCTTAATACTATCAAACAATTTAGAACTGGCGTTACCAACTAGATTTGATTTGATAAGAGAAATAGTTAGTTTAAGCGTCTCTTGCTAGCTATCGATAAAGTAAGTAGGAATTGGGGTATGTCCGCTGCATTCACGGTACCGTATAACTGGTTGGTTCTTGGTTGTTAATTATATCTTTGCATCAATGATCGAATATATGACTAGTGTGGATTTATTTGAGACGGTTTGCATAATTAATTGATACACTTGCATTTAGTTTAGTTAATCATTCCGTATTTATTTTCGTAGTCTTAATATATATAAAACTCTCAAGTGAAAAGTTGGTAACTATAAACCAAATCTGATCTTTAGGGAAGTTAAGTTAATAATCTGCTCCTTGTGGGATTCGACCCTGCTTACTTGCTATACTAATCTATATTCCAAGCATTGCAGGAATATTTTGGTGGTAAACGACGACCACCAAATTGGCGCCGCTGCCGGGGAGTAGTTTTTATATATTTTCTTTCTTTTCCTATTGATCCCGGTTACTTTTATTTGTGATTGGCAGCTTCTGAAGAGGTACCATGTCAGTCTATTGGGATTACTATGCACCTAGAGGGCTATGTGATATTTGCCATAACTATGGTCATTGGAACTATGAGTGCAATTACTGTCCGCAGTATCCGCAGTATTCCCCTACACCTTACAATTCACGGTGGGAAGAGCCAAGTTTTAATCATTATTATGAGGATGATCGAGGAGCATCGTTTCACCGTCCTTCGTTAGAAGACCAGCTCAATCAACTAAAACAGAGTTTGAGTTCTCACCGTCCTTCATTTGAATACCAGCTCAATCAATTGAAACATAATTTGACTTCACATAAAGAGATGATGAGTGACTCGATTAGTGAACTCAAATACATGGCGGAAGAGATGAAACAAAGACAAGAGAAGCACAACGAGTTGTTTGATGAGCAGATGCGTCGATTTTATGCACCCAACGAGGAAGTCAAAGAAGATGAATGTGACATGGATTCACAAGCTCGATATAAAAGCACCATGAAGACCATACTCTGGAGTGTGAATCAGAAAGCCTCCATGCAGCGAAAGAGGACCCTTTTCCAGAACCATTAATGCCTGGCTATAACTTTGATAATTTTCTTGAGGTTGATGAAACCGAGTTACTTCAGCAGCATATGGAGATTGATTCAGCTCAAGAAAATATGGAGATTGACATGATAAATGGTTTTGATGACTCTGATGGGGTGGGTATAAGCGAAAAAGAGACCAAAGATGCTACTTTATGTCTTCAGATCGTAGAGAAAATAACCAATCCTCTGCCGGTGGATAAATTGACCAAACCGAGCATGCTCGTTGTACCACCAGCTAGTCCGCCAATGGTTGTTTTCAAGTCACCTACATCGTCTGAACCATCACATGACTCTTGGCATCAAGATAAGGTGAACCTTTCAAGAAAAGCATGGGACGAGAGTTTGGATGATTGTGCATTGGTGTATCCTGAGGTTTTTAATGATTCAGCTGGAAAATCTTCTCGTGAATTGGTGTTCTGGGAGTTTTATCACTTGCCTATTAAATTAGAACATCAAAGTGATTGTTCTAAAAAGAAGAAGAGTTTGATAGAACACAAGTGTGGGGAAGAGATGAGAGTCTCTACTGTGGATTTTGGCACTGACCGGCTTGAAAAACCTGACATAGTCACTTGGTACAAGGATCGAGGGAAACGGAGTCCTCAACATCTCTGTTGAGTGCATCTTACAGTCTAGCCAAAGACTATAAATGAAAGCGCTATTGGGAGGCAACCCAATTTTATTGCTTTCTTTGATTGTTTTTCTTAAAAAAAAAATTATCAAAAAATTTTGAAAAATATATAAAAAAAAATTCTGTTTATTTATTAAAAAACTAAAAAAAATTGAAAAAAAAAACAAATTTTGGTGATGATTTTGATTGTTTCCTGCGTATTTTACGTGCACTAATATGGTTTGACTTTGTATGCAGAAGCTTGGAAAATAAATTGCATGCATTGGGAATTTGAGATTATATCCCATAGTTTAAAGAAGTAAGAGGAGTCAAGGCCATTTTCCTCATTGTCAGAAGATCCAATTCCACATCCACACCATGTATGAAATTGTGTGCTGCTGCAAAAATTTGTGAATAATATCCCTCTATAGTTAATCACCGAGAGCTTAATATTCAGGTTCTTTCTCCACTCTTTTATTTTGTAAAATTGTGCTCTATATGCATTGAATAGATTTATGTTTGTTTGAGGACAAACAAGATATTAAGGCTCTGTTTGATAACCCAATTAAGTGGTTAACTTAATGATTAAGTACTTGATTAAAATTTTGATTGTTTGATAATGCTAAATATAGAATCTGAATGAAAAAGTGGATCTGAATCACCAATTACAATCTGTCCCTTCCAAATAAGTGATTTAACTTTCACTTATCGCTGAAATCTGAACCCACTCGTGATTTTTAATTTAAGTAAAATAATTTTGGACCATTATTACCCCTGTCTTTTCGTTCTTGGTTCGTCTTCTTCTCCCAAGCATATATCGCAGCCAAAATCAAATGTGAATTCGAACCAAAAAAACGTTCGACGATAACACGTGAGTCGGTGAACCCATTCCCAGCTGAAACGGCGGTGGTGATGTTGATGGTGGCTGGTACGGCGATGGGGTGAAGCAGCAGTACCAGAAGCAATCGAGTGGCAGCGGTGTTGGTGATGGCTGACCTTGCGATGGGCAGAGTGTCTTCAAGTTTCAATCACCAAGAAAAGATTGGATGAGGCGGAGAAGAAGCAAGCTTAAACGTATAATTAGGAGGAGGAGGTCAAATAGTCAGACTTCAGTTTTAAGGCGACTGTTTGACATGCTTAGTTAGCATCAGGTGATTTCAGTTTTTGTTGAGATTTTTTTGGTCTGTTAATATTATTTACAGTTAAACATCCATGCATATTCTGCTAAAAAATATTACCTGCATTATAAATTCAGTTAGAAAAATCCCTACATATTCTGTTGAAAATTTACTTGCATTATACATTCTGTTGAGAAAGTCCCTACATTTTAGTTTCTGTTAAACACATTCCTCAAAAATGTATATGTCTTTGCTCTGTATAAATGAGAGGGGCCATTCTATTCTCTATACGATTGCAGGTGATTGTTTAGAGGTCAGAAAAGAGTGACGTTTTTTGAGATTGATCGTCATATATTCTCATACTGATTACATCCTATTTATCTTCTGTGTTTTTTGAGTAAAGTTGTGTGTCTTATTTCTATGTTTCATTTTTTATATTGCTCAACTAGAGGACTTTTGAACTGTATTGTTGATTGGCTCAATTAACATATAATTTGTAAGAATGACTCAAAGTTTATGAGTGGATGAAATATTAAGCATGTTGTTGTAGTGTCTATGGCATTCTTTTCAGTTGGTGAAGTACTTTATTATTTACATTTGACTATTTGTAAACAAAGATCACACGGCTCTACATTGCACTTGACAAATGATTTTGAATAACCTTTGTGATGGTATAAGTGTGGTTTTCAAAAATATTGTTATTTTAGACCTTAAATAATGAAGGTTGGTACTGTATTCGACACACAGGCTGCAAATAACTTCTTTGTGTTAATTCTTTCTGCTGCAGCACCACAGTTTTTGAGATTGATTGTCATCTTAATCCTGATTTTGTTTGTCAAAATATATGAGAATATATGAACTTAGCTATTATTATATCTTAATAAAGGATCCATTGAGATATTGTTATATCTTTTATTTTGTATCTTGAAGTGCCTTGCATCTTAAAGAGCTTAACTATTTTTTCAATATGTACTGCTGTTTTTGGACATCACTTTGTTGAGAATTGATTGATTTTAGAATTTAAGGTTCTGATTCAGGAAAACACATCTTTTTTCTTCGACTAATTCAAGTGATTGTGTTTTCCTTTCATGATTAGTTAGAAATTACTCTTTCTTATTTATCCATTCAGCGTCATTATGGTTATTTTCTAATGTTCAGTGATATGCTTCTCTCGTTTAGGTACCTTGCTCCAGCTAACTTGACGGTCGGACAATTTGTGTGTGCTGTGCGCAGGATCAATCTTATTGCTGAGAAGGCGATCTTCATTCCGTCTCCAACTAGTAGGTTTTACTCTTTGAATAGCTTTCAATTTTTCTGTAAGTTGAGTATATCACATTCATAATAAATATATATGTATGTGTGTATAAAATAGATGTTTTTTTTAAAGCTAAAAGGGCCTGATTTCAACAAGTACATGTTTCTGCATAATAACCAGTAGCTCTAAATGCAATATTTTTATGAGAGGGTTTTTAAGGAGCACAGGGTTAGCATGAATACCAGTATTTATGCATACCAAACCAGTTTTATTAGTTCGTCTAATCATGATTAGTTTAATTTCTCATGTGCATTATGATTGTATTGTATTTTGATATGTAGTTGTAGGGAATTTATAAACTGGAAACTGTTGGTTGGTATGGCAATCAGAAACTTTGTGGTAATTACTGCGTGAGTATAAATCATGCATGCAACCCTAAGAAGGAATATTGTGTAGCTAATTAATCATCTGCATATTTCTTCTGCATTTTTCTTTTGCATTATCTCTAATATTATTTTTTAAGTCTATAACCAATTTGATTGTATTTATATGTAATGTCTTCTCAGTTCTCTCTACATAGTTGTGTGAAAACCTTTTGAAATTTATACAACAAGATTTTGAACTGTATTTCCTAGCTAGTTACTTGAAATAGTGTGTGTGTATGTGTATGTAACTATATCTATAGATTTTCAATATTGTTATGCAATATTAATTAAATCATGCTATAGGACGATGAAATCAATTAAGATGAAATCGGAAAAGAAACCAAAAAAGAAATCAGATAAGGAGGAGAAATATGACAAAGCTTGTTGAGAGGATCCAAAGCTATTTAGGCGATACATAGACCTCTGTATGGAAGAGGTGAATGCTAAGAATACTTCTGGGAGTAGTTTAAAGATAGAATTATGGGAGAAGATTAAGCATGTTTTGAAAGTTGAGTTTGAGTTAAACTTGGCTCAAAAGCAACTGAAGAATAAGTGGGATTATTTGAAGAAGAAAACTCAGATTTGGACGAGACTTGTTGGAATTACTGGAAATATACATTACGATCCAATCACAAATACGATTAATTGGAGCGCAGAACAATGGGATGAATACATTCAGGTTTTGATCTTATTAACTATTACTTTGTTTATAAATTAATCTATACATTAATTAACATAAAAATCCTGATTAATATATAATGCAGAAAAATCCCGATGCAAGTGTATTTCGAAATAAACCTTTGGAGTATCCAGATGAGATGAGATCATTATTTGATTGTCTAATGGCTACCGGAAAAGATGCATGGGGTCCTTCGAAGGAAGGTTTTCCTAGCAACGATTTAGGTTCATCGCCTATTGATGTTGAAAGTGAGAATGAAGATAGTACACCTTTCGCGAGTGACAAGGCTTCTTCAAGTCAACTGAAACCTGAAAAGTTGAAGGAAGGAAAGCGTGTAAAGAGGCAGAAATCTGATGATTTGGATGACAGATTGGTGGCGGCTCTCAAAACGTTGGAAGAGTCCGATGGACCAAGTTTAGATGAGTGTCACAAGATTTTAGATGAGATGGAATCGCTCGATATGATAGACCCCTTATACATTGCAGCAATGTCTATATTTTGTGAAGGTAAGGCGTATAGGGAGCAGTGGGTTCGATTAAGTTCAAAGGGGGAGGAAATTCAGGAAAAGTGGATAGCTATGAATGCCAAAAGATTGGGTTTACTTTAGAATCTAGATTTCATGCGCATGCTATTGTTCTTCTTTTCTGTATTTGAATTATGGTTTCATACTTTTGATTTGCTCAATAATTTCATTTAAGTACCATTTTTAGATGTTTTTCCAAGTTTAATATTGTAAGTGTATTACATTGTTCTTAACATTTTCTTGCATGACCAGGTAATGCAGATAAAATTCAAAAAGCAGAAGATGTTGAAGTTGGTGGTGGTAATTATGATAAGGAAGATGTTGCAAAAACGTTGTAGCAAACGAAGACCACGAATGCCAGACACAAACTCAGCTTTAATTGGTAGTGCCTACGTTGATGAAATTCTTGAGGGGAATCCGGCACATTCGGTTGATATGTTGCATATGGAGAAACATGCTTTTATAAGATTGTGTGAGCTATTTCGAACTAGAGGTTGGTTAAAGAACAGTCGATATATATCAGTGGAGGAGCAAATGGCAATGTTTCTAACAACTTTGGGCCAACATCACACAAATCGAGTTGTGAAACGACGGTATCAACATTCAACCCAGACGGTGCATACATATTTTTATGAGGTGCTTCATGCAATGCTTATCTTCTCAAAAGAAATGATCGTTCCCAATTTTAATCCAACCATATATCCAAGTCATCGAACGCGCCAACTACATGACACGTGGTTTCCGGTAATAATTTTGATTTTGATTTATTTTTATTTTCTTGGTATCAATAGTTTCTAAGTAGTATTTATTAATTTTTACTAATGATTTTGGTAGGGTGCTATTGGTGCATTGGATGGAACACTTGTCCATGCTATAATACCACGCGCTCATCAAACTCCATATCGAGGGAGGGGAAAAGGAGATTGTTTTCAAAATGTTCTTGCTATATGCGATTTTAACATGGTTTATACATTTTTATGGGCTGGTTGGGAAGGAACGGCACATGACTCTAGAGTTTTGACGGAAGTTGTGCGAGATGAAACAAGTAACTTTCCATTCCCACCATCAGGTAATCTTTCATACTACTAATATTCTAAAATCTAGAGCGACGTACATGAATTTTATAATACACTTTCTTACTTATATGTGTTCATACTTGTGGGGTTGTGGTTTTTGTTTATTCTTCTTAATTTTGTTAGCAACAGTAACTTTGTAGTGACAGTAAGCAACTTTTAAATTTAATTTTTAATTTCAGAATTTGTATAATAGCAATGTCATATTATGTTACAGGGAAATATTATTTATGTGATGCTGCATATCCCCTCACTCGTGGATTCATGCCACCTTTCCGCAATGTGCGTTATTGGTTGTCTGATTTACGAAGGGGTGGTCGAGCAAGAACAAATGAGGAGAAATTCAATCAAGTGCATGCAAAGTTGAGGAATGTTATTGAGCGAAGTTTTGGTTCGCTGAAAGACGCTTTCCAATACTTAAAACGATGTCACCGTATCCATTTAAAACACAGCGCAACATTGTTGTAGCTTGTGTAACTATTCATAATTATCTCCGGAAGATTGGTTCAAATGATATATATTTTCAGGAATTTGAAGATGAAGATATTGTGGTTGATAATCCACAACAAGAAGAGATGTTTGGTGAAAATACGACGGTTGAATCTGGTCGTGGAGCAACAAGAGATCGTGATCGTGAATTTATGAACAACCTGCGTGATCAAATTAAAAATTCATTTTGATTAATTTGTAAATTATTTTCCTAGTTATTTGTTGTTACAAATTTTTTAATCTTCTTCAGACACATTATGATTTTATTTTAAGATACGGTAAAGATGTTGTGTTTCTAATATTTAATTTTGTGATGATATTTATTTGAAATGAAGATGATAATTTTTTTTTTCAAATTTTTGTATCACATAGGGGTAATAATGTAAATCTTAATTATCTTCAGACTTCAGCCCTTTAATTTTATCAAACACCTTAATTCAGATTCAGACATATAAATTTACTAATTTTAGATTTTCATATTTCACCACTTATTCGTTCAGATTTCAGACTTCAGACTTCAGACTTCAGATTTCAGACTTAAGTTTTATCAAATTTTTCTATGATTGCTCAAGTTTTTGAAAATTTTGAAAAAGCATATGGTTTTGAATCTTGGCGGATAAGCTTTTCTACGAATTGAATTGAGCTGATTTCACTATGGAATGGGTCTGTGGTAAGATGGATGTTATTCCCCTTTATGAAAGAGGTCATGTAGTTCTTGCATATATTCTAGGATGATGAACGTGCAATGAAATATTTTTCTAAACCTAGTTATATTGTGAGGAATTTGAGCCCAAGAAAGAGAAAAAACCAAGAAAGAAACAAATAGGCACTGAATTTAATAGCTCTTTGTCTTTCTGAGTGATCATATGTTGGTATTCTTTCTTGGATTGTTTGTCATGATGCGATGCCGTTGAATAATGCTTGAGCATGAAAATAATACAGGCAAATTAGGATTACCCACACAACTTAAATAGCCTAGCTTTATATTATCCCTAGTTAACCCGCAGAAACCTTGACTATTTTTCTTTGATAAGTTCCACTATATATAAACCGAAACCTGTTTTATCCCCGTATTCACCCTATTATGCATATTCTTGAACTTGTCTAAATTCATATATGATACAAATTTGATTACATGGCATTTATTTGGAGGAACTTTACCCATGAAGAAAGTTCTGAAATTCATTATGAGGATGGGTAATGTGTAGCTGAAAAAAATACCTTATATTGAAATTTTATGTATATGGTCTACCTAGATTGATTGAGTTGATGAGATGTGAAACTAAATTGATGTAATGATCTCATTAATTCATTGTGATTACTTTTTATTGCTCAAGAAAGGTGCTGAAAAAAAAATGAAAAAAATCTGTTCTGATAAAAAAATCTGAACAGCAAAAAAAAAAAAAAAAACGAAAAAATAGTTCAGAATTTTTTTCAGAAAATAGCACCAAGTTTTGTGATGATTTGAGAATTATTTGGCTATTTCTTTAGCCTTGGATCAAAAGTTATGAAGCATGCCTACTCTATGTGAATGATGATTTTGTGATGGAATGTGCATAATATTTTGTTACTATTTGAACCCTAGAACCCATAGGATCATACCTTATTGCCTTTTCCCAAAGCCCACCTTTATAAAGTCCTAAATTAATTTGTGCTCTTGTGTTTATTGATGCGGTGGAGATAGTGACACTTTAATCCTGTTGAATGGAATACAGGCTGTGATGTGAGTGACTGTCCTAATTTTTGAGAGATACTGAGTGACCTTTGTGAGGCTGAATTTTGTTGCATATTTTTTATTAGAATATAAGGATGAAGTGACTTTATAAGCGAAGGGGAATGGTTTGTGGTAAGACGGTTGGTTCTGTAGTTGCTTGGTTCAGTTTTGTGGAGATGTTTTATTTGCCTATGATATATTGATTACATACTTGAGGGCAAGCATGAGTTAAGTGTGGGGATATTTGATGAGATGTATTTTATATATCTAAATATGTGATTTTATAAGTCTCTTTTACCATTTGATGTGCACGAAGGTGTGTTTTTGTGCAGGTTTTATAAGAAAAATGATTTTAAACAATCAAATGGAGGATTGCTGGAATTTATGCTAAAAGAGACGAAATAGAGGATTTTTGGAACTGATAGAGAGGAGCTATGCACTACACTCTTTTTCCCAATAGGTTTTTTAATGAGGTAGTGTGCTCCAACGGATAATGAATCGTCAATATTCATTATACCGGCACTGAAGAGAAGAAGCTCAAGGAAGAGACGAGCTAAAGTAATATGCAATTCCTAATACTGTTTTTTTTCTACGGCCGGCTAAGTTGTGTTTCGCGGGTCGATCACTTATCAGCTATACGTTTTGAAGGAATTCAGTATTAGACTTAAAATATTACATATATTACTTGGATTAATTGAAGACAATAAGCTCGGAAGAATATTATGAGAAAATTGGATTTAATTGGACTACGTGAAGAAGAAGAAGAATTATATTAAAAGCCCAATTTAATTATTATTTTATTAATTATTTAGCCCAATAAATAATTTCCTTATATTATTTAGATTAAGTTTTATTTTATAATAAGGTATACAAATACCAATAAACCCTAATTAGGGTGGTGTGTCCGGCCGTAAGGTTTTGTGTAGGGTTTGGCCACCGACATTGATTTTTGGATTTTGCATGCATATATTAATTTCTCACGTTTCATCCATTCATCCTAATTAGCTTAGCATTATTTTAAGATTTTTTTTGATATTGTTTGTTTATGTGTTTTGATGTTTAGTAGCTAGTTTAGTTTCAGTGAGAATAATGAATCTCTAGTCATGAGAATTCTGTGAGATCTAATTGTGTTTAAATTGATTGCTGTGAATTTTGGTTTGTTCTCTGTGCATATTGTTGTATCTACCAATTAGTACCACCAATCCGTAATTGTTGGAAAGGGCTAATTAGTGGTAAAGCTATCGTTAGATAGTGAGAATAAACTGGTAGACAGGTTAATACTTGCGTTCTTGGTTAATGTGTCTAAACTGGGTTCCTTCCTATCTTAATACTATCAAACAATTTAGAACTGGCGTTACCAACTAGATTTGATTTGATAAGAGAAATAGTTAGTTTAAGCGTCTCTTGCTAGCTATCGATAAAGTAAGTAGGAATTGGGGTATGTCCGCTGCATTCACGGTACCGTATAACTGGTTGGTTCTTGGTTGTTAATTATATCTTTGCATCAATGATCGAATATATGACTAGTGTGGATTTATTTGAGACGGTTTGCATAATTAATTGATACACTTGCATTTAGTTTAGTTAATCATTCCGTATTTATTTTCGTAGTCTTAATATATATAAAACTCTCAAGTGAAAAGTTGGTAACTATAAACCAAATCTGATCTTTAGGGAAGTTAAGTTAATAATCTGCTCCTTGTGGGATTCGACCCTGCTTACTTGCTATACTAATCTATATTCCAAGCATTGCAGGAATATTTTGGTGGTAAACGACGACCACCAAGTGACGATTCAAGTGAAAGACCTCCACGTTTCGGAAATCCGCAAGACATTTATGAGGTGATAGAGAACCAAAAAAATCTTCTCTTTTCTGCTTGTTGAAAGATTATGAGCCCGTGAATTTTCAAGAAGCCTAGGAAGCACGCAATTCGAGAAATGTGATGGATGAAGAGATGCGTGTAAGAAGAATGACATGTGGGAGTTGACTTCACTTCCAGAAGGTCACAAGGCAATTGGAGTGAAGTGGGTTTTCAAAGCAAAGAAGAATGCAAAAGGAGAAGTTGAAAGATATAGAGGAAGACTGGTGGCAAAAGGCTAGAATCAGAGAGCTGGCATCGACTATGACGAGGTATTTGCTCTTGTTGCTCGACTTAACTGTTAGACTAATAATCTCATTGGCAGCTCAATACAGGTGGAGGATACATCATATGGATGGAAGTCCACCTTTCTATATGGAGTTCTCGAAAAGAAGTATACATTCAGCAGCCGCAAAGGTACGAAGTCAAAGGAGAAGAAGACAAGGTCTTGAAGCTAAAAAAGGATTTGAACGGGTAAAACATGCCCCAATAGCTTGGAATGCACGCGTTGATAAGTACTTTACGGAAAGAAATTTCAACAAGTGTCCATACGAGCATGCACTCCATATCAAAATCCAAGATGGTGAGATATTGATTGTATGTTTGTATATGGATGACTTGATCTTCACAAGAAGAAATCCACAGATGTTTGAAGACTTCAAGAAGGAGATGAAAAGGGAGTTTGAAATGGCAAACATTGGGCTCATGTCTTACTATCTCGGTGTTGAAGTAAAACAAGGAAATGATGGTATATTTATCTCCCAGAAGGCCTATGCAAAGAAAGTGCTCAAGAACTTTAGAATGGATGAAGCTAATTCAGCAAGTACGCCCATGAATTGTGGAATTAAACTAAACATACAAGGATAATGAGGAAAGGTGAATCCGGCACTCTTTAAGAGTTTGATTGGAAGTTTGCAATACTTAGCATGCAAAAGGCCAGATATTTTATATGCGGTTTGAGTTATTAGTCGATACATGGAGAGTCCAACATAAATTCATCTAAAGGCAATAAAGAGAATACTCTGTTATGTTAAAGGATGATAGAAGAAGTACAAGCAGTTTTGTGTTTTACATGGGAGATACAGCTTTCACGTGGATGCCCAAGAAGCAGCCAATTGTTACTTTATCCCCGTGTGAAGCGGAGAATATTGAGGAAAACTCATGTGTTTGCCGTGCAATATGGTTAGGAAACCTTTTGAAGGAGCTGAAGTTACCATAAAAAGAGCTGATGAAGATCTTCATGGACAACAAATCTGCAATCAAGTTGAGCAAGAATCCAGTTTTCCATGAGAAGAGTAAGCATATTGAAATGCGGTATCATTACATTAGAGAATGTGTTGCCAGATGTACCAGTGGAGTACGTGAGGACGGGTGATTAATCAACAGATATCTTCACTAAACCTCTCAAGCATGGCGACTTCATCAGGATGAGGAGCTTACTTGGAGTTGAAAATCAAGTTTAAGAGGGGGTGTTTTTCTATATATAAACTTGATTTTGGGTTTAAATCCAAAATGAGGAGTCCAAGTCTAGAAGAATTCAAGAGAAGGTCTTGGAAGGTATAGAATATTCTATAGTATTTTATATACTTCTCTAGAATATGTGGAGTAGTATGGAGAAGTAGAAAATATTCTAGAGACTAATTGTAACCATTGGATTAGAATTGAGAACAGATGATCCTAGACATTTGTTGGGTGGTGCCACTAGTATAAATATGTTGATGTACTTATGTTTTCATCAAACCAAAATAATACAAGTCTTCTCTTTTATAAAGTTAGCCTCTTCCTCCAAGTTCTTTATTTTCCCTTAACATTAATAAACTCTTCTTCAACCTTTCATAGTTTCTTCCCAACATTTTGGTCGTAAATCTTACTTTTGCCTTTGCTGCAGGCCAACTAGAGACACTTTTTAATCCATCTCATTGTTCAACTCCACCTCTTATATATGCATCGAATATAACATATAAACATGTTGTTGTTGCCTAAAAATGGGACATATCATAAAGTTTATCAAGCGTTCTTTCCAGCCACATAGTTGTGCATGAAACACGTCTAGATCTGCGCTTACCCTGAGTGCTAACATTCTACCTCCAAAACTTTTGTGAATGTGAATTCGTAAACAAATGAGACATGCTTCTATTTTCTTGACAAAAAAGACATTCTAGTGAGATAGCTATCGTACGTGCTCACTATTGTTGGCAAGGAATCCAGTAGTAGCCTCCAAGCAAAATGTTTTGCATGTGGTATTTAAAACCTCCAAAAACAATTCTAGTGTGAAAACTCGTACAGATGGTTTCCCACCTTCGCAATCATACTATAAATTTCTCACTCTAATTATTATGCCAAAATCAATGATTAACATCGACTCTTTAACCTAACAAATCTCATATTTCAGATAAGATATTTTTCTAAGGAAAAAGTATTATATCATTACAAGTTGGTTGAAAACGCTCATCAACGATTGACAAAAGGAACAGCGGAATGTAATTCCTTTCCACGTATTCAGAAACACACTTGTCTTTGCAAAGCTAACTACTAAATGTGAGTCTATATTTTTACTCCTTGGTACCCAACTCGAAAGTGTCAAGTTCAGCCTTAGATTTTGGTATGTATCTCTCCCATTATGGACATGCAACGTTCTGGGCAGTCCATCTCATCGTGCATAATTTGAACCGGGTTTAAAGAGTCGCACACAATCACCACTTGCCTCCAGTTTAACTTCTCGGTCATTTTCAAGGCCCTGCGCAATGCTTCCGCTTCTACAAACAATGAGTCCATAATAGCACTAATGACTTTAGTTCGTGCTTGTACAAAGCTCTGTTCTCGTCTGAACCTACAACTATGACGTCGGCCTGTCTCCGCTCAGTCCCACATCGAATGTTATTAGTTTGCCCCGATATGGCAGCCGCAACATATTGCTTATCTCTAGTACCTCTGAAATCCTTTCAGGCCATGCATTTGCTTCTGCAAAATTTATAAGAGTGGACCAGATAGATGATGCTAACAATCCAGCCGCTATAATGTTATCTTGGAATAACTTTGTGTTTCTTTGAAACCACACCCGATCACACACCATATTCATTAGTTCTATCATCTTCTCGTTATTGTCGATCATGAGTTTCCTGAACCATCCATTTCAGCTAATCCATTTCAGATGTGCCCATCAGTGCAAGCTCTCTTTTTCAAGTACCTGAGATTTCTTGGTTTATTAATTCCATCTTTTGGAGTAATCTTCTCACCATTATGTTCCCCATCCACCCTCCTTCCATTTTCAGTCAAAGCTTTCACAATATGTTCTGTGCATGCCTTTTGTTTACAGGATTTCTTATTCTTATACTAAGCGATTTATGTTGCATATGCCCTTGCTGGGGTATCAAAGTCAACATTCACATGGACAAGATATGGACTTAAAGGGACTGAATTTGGTTTCCACGGATTTCCTTTCCCCTTATCGTCTGTGTTTTTAGGGTTTGGAGTCGACAATTCTGTTTCACCATTTATCCCCTCCAGGGCTATCCCTTTGGTTTGCATGGTTAGTGGCTCATTTATCACCTCTCTTTTGGATACCACCATCTCTTAGTGTTTTATCCATGTCACAATAATTCCCTGGTCAACCATGTTGAGTGCACTAGGATTCTCGCTCCTTGCATGACCATCATTCTCCATGCATGGTGCTTCTGTTTCCTCGATTGTTATTGGCATTCCATCATATTCCATCTCCTCAACTCTTTGACAATCAATTGAAAAGCTTGAGTCAACGCTGACAAACATTTTCCCACATCGTTAAATTTGTCAAATTAGGGCAAAATACAATTTATAGACCTCCACTCATACTCATACTACAAAGGAAGTAAAGCAGTAAGTAAAGGGTTGAACCCAAAAGAAGGGTGATTGTGTTCTAATCTAATCTCTAGTATAGGTGAACAAGGGGAGTTTTTGTGTGAGAGTGAACCACATAAGCATGTAGCAACTACAAAAGCAAGTAAAAACTAAGTGATTAAAGGGAATCTTATGATACCAAATATTTAGCGGGGTTGACTTGTGGCCTAACTCTACCTTTGATCATTGACCTATGAGTAAACACTTTCATCATCATATCATCTCTTAACTATTGAGAACATCGACAAGTCTTTCGAGCTTTCGACTCTCTATCCCCACTAAAGTAGTGTTGGAGGGAAACGCATATCACAACACCCTCATTGATGGATAACCCTAGAAATGCATCTAGGATCATGGGCGGAGCTAGAAATTTTAAATAAGGGGGGCCGGAACTTAACAATTTAAAATATAATAATGTAAAATATGACCATTCATTGAAATGTGAAAAAAGCAAAACATTAAAAACAAACAATGCTAGATAAAAGTTGATGATTTTAGCATCAGAAATAATATGAACACCATATTTTTTCAAGTCGCACATTCCTCTCTGAAAGCCTATTACTATCTAAATTATTAAAAGTAAGAGGGAAAAAACAAGAATATCGAATACCTGTTGTTGATTTTCTTACTTCTAAATTGAAGTTTTTTAATTTGAAAATACAGGTTATGACATCTATATATACATTTTAGTATTGATAAAAACCAACTCATAATTTATTTTTATTATAATTGTCTTATTAAATATAATGAAACTACCTTATTTGTTAAAAATTAGTAAAATAATGAATATTTTCCTATAGATATTGATAAACGATTACTTTGTTTTTAAAGAAGATATTGTTTATAAGAGATTGTAATTAACCATGACTTAAAGAAATTAAATTGCATTATTCCTATATATAAGAAGATGTAAAAGAATCATATTATATGGTATTTGATTGCAGTTCAATAATATTATTCAAATTATAGTCTCATTCTCCTTTTATAACTCATCCTTTTATATTTGAAATAGGAAAATATTAAAGAAAATTCATGAAGGGGGCCACATGTAATAATTTAGTTTAACAAAACAAATTTAAACTAACATATATACTAAGTAAAATTTTAAAAATTGTGGGGGCCCAGTCCCTCTAGGTCCCCCCATTCCTCCGCCTCTGTCTAGGATCACCTTCTCAATGGATACGAGTAGTTTACTAGCTAAACTACCCAATCTATAGAAGCATTAATTGTAGCATGTTCATCCTCACGTAGTGTTCCATTTCACGAACTAAGCATATGAGTGATTTGCTCTAGAATGGATATACGATGCATTCCAATCCGGGTTGTCAATCCGAGCGTACAAATCACCCAAACACCTAGACAGTCAGTATGGGTTAGGGTTATACCAAAATCTTTTGATGAGGTAAGAGCAATACCATCAAGACAGTAGAGGAATGCATAGATCTAACCAAGAAAATATTTATAATCACGGAAAATTACATAAACATGGATGAACAAGAGAAAAGAGAAAATATGAAGATGATGAATTAAGATCTCACATAGATATTAGGCCAACATCAACCCTACGATTCTCAAACATTTATTCCACTATGTTAATTTTCCTTTTCATCACAAATTATTTACAAAGATTACTCACTGATGCGTGGTTGAATTCCATATTCAAATTATAATTTACGACTCAGAAACGCCAAAGAGGTGGAAAAGAGTTGAATACCAAACAAGTGAAAACTTGTATGTTGTGCAGGACACCATACTACTATTATACTACTTGTCCGCAAAGAAGAATTGTTGAAGATAGTAGCCAACCTCAGCCGCCCCAGAGGCGCGAACGATAATATGGTTAAAAAATTTGAATCCAATATTTCATCTTAAATTTTACATATAGCTTTCAAATTCTAATAATATAATTTTAGACTATTATATTGCTGTTAATGAATTTGTAATTCTACTTGTTTAGGATTTTGTAATTTATTTTAAACGGTGAGGGAAAATATTCAGCATGGATGGAAGAAAAATCTATAAAGTTTTGAAGATAAATGGTGTCATTCATGCATGTATATGATCTATAGCAGCAGTACAGATAAAGGATAAATGGAGAAAAATATGTACATGTTTTGGAGGGATGGGTGTGCAAGTCACGTACATGATAAGAAGAGGTAAATGAGGAAAAACTATAAACAGTTACATTACTAATATTTACCAAGCGATGATGAAAGTAAATGAGTTTGTTTCTTCATTCACCTATTTAAATTACCTATAAATTGCACGAAATATAGAGGAATCATGTGTTGTTATCCATGAGCATTCGTTATAAAAATCTGATTATATTTTTATTTCGATGGAAACATACGAAATCTACAAAGAAATTTAATTCCAATTCCAATTCCAATTCCAATATATAGTGTATTTACATTGAACTACATTTTGGAGTGTCTTAGAAATAATAATTTGGTTGCTCATCTTTTAAAATTACTCCTGAAGGCTGAAGTAACGACATAAGTTGTGTGGGAGTTTGTGATAAGTACAATCAATTGCAACCGACTAAAAATCACTGTCACAAATTCACCATTCTAATTGAGTCCGCCGGCGCGCCGGAATTAGATCAGGAGGCGAATGATCACCCGGTCAAAGCTGGTGGAGCAGCTCCGAGATTACCAGATCCGATCCCAGCACAAATGTCCCGCTCTCACTATCTTCTCTCCTAAACCCTTCCTCCGAACCTGGTATGCTGTCCCTATTAATCTACCTTCAAGTTTTTATAATATGCACATAAGGTGTTTGATGCTTGTATTCATGCCTGTATGTGTGATTTTCATATTAGGCATTCTAATTTTATGAGGATTTTAGACTGTATTCTTCACCTGTCTGTGTTGCGTTTCAGAATTATTATCGAATATCTACCATTGAACGATTACGTTAGCCGCTCTTATCCCTGTACTGCTGATATGTTACAGGATTTTTTTCGTTGATGTTTGTGTTTTTGTCTCTCAATCTTACTTAAAAGTTAGTGAGTGTAGATAGGGATGACAGAATAGTGTAATGTCGATCTCAGTCAATGTTAGCTGCGGGTGCCATCTCCCTCATTTGTGTCTGTTTCTGTCATGTGTGCTGAATCTTCCTCGACCTTACCATTTGACTGGTATGATTGGGATGATGGGGTTGAAATAGACCTCTAATTCTAATAGGATATGTTTATGGGATTGATGAGTATGCAAGATTTTTTTGAACATCGATGTCGGCGTTCTATGCTGAGCTTATCCATCGGGATTCCCCCTTTCTTGTGTTAAGCTCGAGTTATAAGCGTCTCTGAATTTTTAACCTCTGTCCGTTTTCCCATAAGTAGAGCTTCAGAAATTTAGCCAAAATAAAACTAAACCAAAGTTGTACTATCAGGACCTAGGTATGGTTTTCATTTTGGAGGTTATGTTCTGGAATTTGGATTTTGGATTGCATTCTTTATCTGTCTGTATTGAATTTCAATATTATAAAAAATCTGGCATTGAAGTAATATTTAGCTGCTCTTATCCCCTTCAGTTTGCAAGATTGTTTTTCAAAAAAATATCTTCATCCTCCTTGGAAGTTGGATCTATTAATGTAGATAGGGATAGTGAATGTCAGTCAATGTTAGCTGCAGGAAGTGTGAAAGCTGATATCAGAATCTTTATCAACCATGCCATTTGACTGATATAATGGGGTTCTGATAAGATAGATTTATTTCATTCATGGCTAGGTAGGATTTTTGAACATCGATGTGCGCGTTCCAAGCCCAGGAGTCGATCTTATCCTTCTAATTTCTTTTCTAGTTTTAAGATCGAGTTTTAAGTTTTTGAATTTAACCTCTCTTTGTTTTCACCTAAGTAGTGCTTAAGAAAGTTGGCAATCTTAGGATATAACTTTTTTATCATACATTATAACCTCACAAGTGTTGTGTGGATGCAATTCAGTATAATCTCACTGCTTATATGGATTGATTGTGTTGAAATGACCTAAAGCATGCATGCTGTTCCATAATGTTGCTATAACTGTAGTAAAATCATGCCACTTACATGGGCCACATAATTTAAAGCCGAGTTTAGTTCCTTTCATCTGCTTGCAGCCATTGAAGCTAGCTACTACATGTTTGTAGAGATTATTGATTCTATTGTCATTAATGCGATGCAGGGCTGATGTTTCGGTCTCTATCTTTTGGGCCTTCTTCTTCAGCTCACTTGTCATATCATCATACTTGACCCTGTATTTTAGACACTATTGGATATCCTTCGTCATCATGTGTGTTGCCATCTTTATTCCCGTGCGTCTGAAAATCACTCGGTTGGAATCCGCAAGGAAAAAAGAGTCGCCATTGCCCTTATCCTTCTGACTGCTGTTGCTTGTGAGCTCATAACTTGATGATGCAGAGGTTGAGGATTTTACAGTCCAAAACAGATGGGACTAATCATGTGTGTATATATGCTTCTGTATGCTTGAATGTATGCCAGCAGCATTCTGGTATATGATTACTCATAAGCATACAATGTTAAGAATTTCATCAAAAAAAACTTCTAGCTATAGTTGGATAGATGAAAAACTTTTAACTGCTGCATAGAAGTAGTTGGTAACTCTAAAGCCTAGTAACAGAAGTAGGCTTTAAAGCCTCTCACCCGGTATGATGCTGCTACTGGACCATGCTCCATTTGCATGACAGTGAATCTTACTGATACATTGGTTTACATTGCAACAAATATGGTGCAATATTTTACTGTGATTCATTGGTTCGATTGTTTTTTTTTTTTTGATCAGAAAGGTTTGATTGTTTAGTTACTCGGAGTATATTTCAATCTATTGGATGCCATTTTGTGTAATTAACTGCTTAAACCCTGTTCTCTAAATTTTAGCTCCTGCTGATACTGAATTAAATTTAATTGAAATCAAGTAATAATTAAAACTACCATACATTGAAAATAGTCTAACTTTCTCTTTGAAGAGTCGAATGCTCTACTTTAGTAGTTGTTAATGGTAAATCTTGCGTCCCCAACATGATGGAGTTTTGTGAATTAGCCGAAAGATCAGAGACGTATTATAGATTTGACGTCGCCGAAAGTAGTGGGTGTTGCTAAATGGAGTGGGTGTTGCTAAATCACGCCCTGTATTTTTCTTACTAACGCCCTAATATGTATAAATACATAATATATTTATTTTGAGGATAAAATTAGTGAAATATTTATAATTAATTAATACTAAACTAATTCAACACTAATTTTTTACTGAAAGGAAAGATGATCGGATCTGACATGCCCGTTGCCGGAAAAGTTATCGGTAAAGTTACCGGAAAAGTTTCAACTGAAAAATTAATCGGAAAATTAATCAACTGAAAAAATTAATGAATGTTTAGAAGTTGAAAATTTTCCGATGATTTTTCCGGCAACTTTTCCGGCAACGGGCATGTCAGATCCGATCATCTTTCCTTTCAGTAAAAAATCAGACACTCAACCGGAAAAGGTTGACTAGTATTCAGAAAATCTCACCACTTTATTATAAGAGTTGGTCTCTTGAGTGACGAAGGATTATATTGGAATATGGAAGGAAGGAGGTCCTTATTCGCAATTTTGACAAAAATGCATTATTCACTCAGTCTAAAAAATAAACATTTTAGTCTAAAAATAGACGTTAGCAAACATATCAACACAGTCTAAAAAACAAGCATTTTATTCTAAAAAACAACCCGTTAAGCGTGAAATACAAGCATGTTCTAAAAAACTACCTGTTTGGTCTAAAAAATAAGCATTCAAGGGTGAAATTCAAGCATGCTCTATAAAACCATCTTTTTTTGTTTCAAAATACATGAACTCTAAAAAGCAACCTGTTAACTGTGAAATGCAAGCATTCTCTAAAAAACAACCTGTTAAGTGTGAAATGCAAGCATGTTCTAAAAAACAACATGTTTGGTCTAAAAAACAAGCATTCAAGTGTGAAATTCAAGCATGCTGAATGCAATTTGCATAAAATGCAGAAAAACCCCCGTCCCAAACTTTTTTACATATAAACCCCGTCACTATATAGTGACCGTCACTTCCAAGACTAATTATTATTATAATTAAATATGGTAAAAATTAAGAATTAGTATAATAATAATATACTAATTAAAAATATATAGTAACGTATGTATTTTTATATAAATACAGGACATTAGTAAGAAAAATATAGGAAGTGATTTAAAAATCACAAGCGGCAGCAGGATACGAGACGTGTAGTCTACTTTGTATTAGCTACTGATCTGAATAGTACTTATAACGACGTTTAAGCTTTATCATCCCACCCACTAGCTATACTTCATTCTTTTTGCAAATGTGGTTCCTCCTTCGTTTGTTGTTATGATTGTTGCTCGGCCCAGGATTACTTTCAGTGGTTGGTGAAGAAGAAAATTACCATTCAATATTAGAGGCTTTTCGCTCATGTCCAGTTGAGATGCTTGAACTGGTTGTTATATGCTAGAACTGGTTGAACTGCTTGTAATTATTTGAGCTATTTGAACATGTTTGGATTATTTTATTGTTCATGATTAAATATTCGTATGTGATTTAAATGTAATTAGACAAGTTAAAATGAACAGTATTTCATTGACAATAATTTAAATAATTTTTTTAGTGCGTAAATTAAAAATATTTTATTTCTTTTCGAAAAAAATTCAAGTGGGATGAAAATCAACTGCTTGAGCTGCTTGAACCTGCTAGCTGCTAAAACTGATTGAAAGAAACTGAACTGGACAAAGCCTTCATCTATTCTCATGGAATTGTGTTCGTTACGCGTTACTATTATAAATAATTTTCATCTTGGTTTCACTTTAACCACTCAATTTTCATGCAATTGTGTAATTCTGTCGAGGTTATACAAATTCTGAAGTATTATAACGAAATTAGAATCAATTTCGTAAAGACATGGACCTGTGTCCATACAAACGTGAGGGGAATCATGAATTACGTGGATGCATTTGTACTCGTACGTGCACAATTATTTTAAGTGCTCGGCAAACCTGGTTTGATTATAATCCTCTCCCACTAGGGATGGAGGGAACTAAATCAAATCAAGGGTCAAATCACAACACAATCTGAATCAAAAGGGTACATAAGGTAATCTACGGTGGTTTTGATTTGGAAGGACATTTTGTTGTTATGTGGAGGGTGGAAGATTTGACGAGCTTAATCTATTCATGGGGTACTTTTGACAAGTGTTAGCTTAATTATCAGATTTGGCCGTTCACATGATATGATATGATGATTGTTACGAGATAACCATGGGATCAACCAAGATCATGTCCAGTTTATCTTTATTATATCAGTTTTAGCAGCTGTCTGTCTCGCCATCTAGCAGCTCAAGCATATCACAGCAGCTCAAGTAGCTTTAGTAATTTTAGTAATTTTACCAACTAATTTCATCTGACTTGTATTTTATAAAATATAAATAAAATATTCTGAAATTAAGATACTAAAAAATGTTATTTCAATTATTGTCAATGAAATATACTTTATTTTTAATAGCTATATCATGTATAACATTTCAAATTAAGTATTTCAATTTTGTTCATAGAGAATTTTGATAAAATTCATTTACACTTGAATATAATGTATGTCTTTTTTTTCTTTTTTTTATTTATCAAAACCACCATTTTGGTGGAGGGGATTTATCGGCACCCCAAGGTCTGAAAAGGGACTAAGAGTTTTACAGGAAATGAACAAATTTACAGGAGCTTCTAAGCTCAGCCCTAAGGCTCAAAAGAATGAATAAATGATATTGCAGTACAAGCTCCATCTCCATCTCTCTTCTACACCGAGCATGTTAGCGAATTGATACAACAAAACACAGATCTGCCAAGTGTTAGGAGAAAGAGGGGGAGCCTGGGTACAAAAAGTGGACATCAGTCCCAATCAGTTGAAGGATGTTTGAGGTAGCTTTGCCAGTCATGTTTCCAACCTGCATGGAATCCCAATGGCACCTCCATTGGGTCTTCAATTCATGCAAGTATAGAATCAGTAGCCTCTGTACTCAAGTCCTTATATTACTGACACCAGACTGCTCAAGGAATATCATGCTTTTTAACACATCAGTAGCAGATAAAATAGAAATAGAGGAGGAGATGAGTTGCTGACTGCTCATCTTTGCCAGATAATCTGCTATTGCATTACCCTCCATATATGTGTGCACTATTTTTGTGTCTCTGGCCAGCAGATGTATTCTACTGTAGACACTATACAATTTTCAATTGGCAGATAGGGGTGTTTGTATCCATTTAATTGCATGTAGACAATCAGACTCAATCATTTTATCAGAGAACTGGGAACCAACTTGCAATCCCAGTTCTATGGCCAGTAGTTCAGCCTCAATAGGTGAAGAGGCTGAAACTAATCTGATTTCCATACTAATAACTCCCTCCACACTGTTTCTAACAATAGCACCAATTCCAACCCTATCTAGACTCACATATGAGGCATCAACATTAATTTTTACCCCCTGATCTGGTGGTATCCATCTTACAGCCCTAGCTATTTTTGCCTTTTTTTTGTCTGAGAAAAGGAACTAGGCCAGACTGGAGTAGCTGCATATGTTTTACAGAATTACCATGAAGAGGAAATGCTGTAAAAATAGCAGCTACTTTCTGGGCAATCTGAATCAGAATAGACTGAGTGGTGGTGACCTGGTTATCAAAAATCAATCTATTTCTCCTACACCATAAAATCCAGAAAGTGATAATCATTGAGGTGAAATTGACTGTTGTCTGTAATTTGGATTTCCCTTTAAAATTGATATAAAAGGCCAGTCTATGCCTAAATGATCTAAAAACAGGAACAGGCATTTGCAACACAATATGCATGAAATAAAAAATGGCAACATTCTGTGCACAGTCATGGAAGAAATGATTTATAGTATCCAAATTATTAAACAAGGGGCATTTTGGTGATAAAAAGATACCACATTTTTGTAAAACATCATCAAAAGGTAAAATGCCATTTACCATCCTCCATATAAACACTGAAATTTGTGGAGGTATAATTTTATTCCATACCTTATTTATCCCATGCAAATCTGAACCCTGTTGTCTCAATAGCTGGTATGCAGACCTGATTGTGAAGGCCCCATCATTGAGTCCAAACCATTCTGTCCATGTGTTGAAATTTAATCTCTGTTTCCTGCAATAAGTTTAAGATGTTGGTAGCCAAAAATGGCTCCACTGCTGTTAGTACTTGGTGTTTATACAAACAGAAATTAGCAACAGTCAGTTTGGGATAAGGTACTGGTGTTTCTGCAGGCCAAATATAGCATAGAGCTCCTGTACCCAACCAATTTGAATCCCAGAAGGGTGCTTCCCCACTACCAATCAGCACCTGAGAATTTTCATTGGCTATCTGTGTGACTGCACAAATCCTCTTCCAAGTATGAGATCTTCTGTAGGTTTTTGGTAAGGACCACAAAAATTTTGACCACTGAGTATTTTTTGCTTGCATTTTCCACCACAATTTAAGAGAAAAAGAGTGAACTGAGGCACTGATATCTCTGAATCCCAATCCATTCTCCCCTTTTGGTACAGCCATTCTTCTCCCGCTTCTCCAGATCTTTCTCTGACCCAACAGAGACTCACCCCAAAAAAACTTTGCAGCACTAGTTTCCATCCTCCTTATCACAGTCTTGGGTGGGTGCAAAATGGCAAATATATGGGTTGGTATGGAAAGATAGACATAGTTAAGCAATATCATCCTGCCAGCATAAGATAGCCATTTATTTTTCCAACTATTGAGGCTCTTCTCCATTCTTTCCACTAAATGCTGGTAATAGCATACCTTGTTTCTCCCCTTGAAAATTGGCACCCCCAGATAAGAGAAAGGAATGGATCCTTGTCTCATGCCTGTTATTCTCTTAATGGCATTTATTCTGGACTCAGTTGTATCACTATGGGCATAAAACTCTGATTTGTTGAAGTTCACTTTTTGGCCTGAACAGACTTCCTAAGGACTCAGAAATCTTTTGAATATAATGTATGTCGATTAGTGTTACTTAATTTAGTGGAGTTATATTAGTAGTTCTTCCAAAAATGATTCAAAATCGAAACTTAATTTTTAACTTACTTAATTACATTTAAAACACATATGAATATTCATCCATAAAAAATTATATATACATATGAATATTCATTATTATGTAACAGCATCCAGTGTATCCTTTCATTTTTTTTCTCTTCAATACGTGATTTATGTTTATGTAGATATTGTTTCCTTTATACTATACATTTCGTATACTTTTATATTTCTAAAATCCAGTAAAACTACTCGAAAAATATTTAAAATTAAATAGAATTCAATTTAAAATTTTTATGTCTATGGACGTATGAATTTGTTGGTATTATTTTAACTTAATTATTAATATTAATATAATTTTAGCTCATAACATTTAACTTTTAGTTAATAGCAAGTCAAACAGCTCTAAGAAGAAATTCAAGCAAATCTAGCAACTAGCATCTAACAACTCAACTGGACATGGCCAATGTAAAATATCCACCATCGTGTGTATTGTTATGATTTTTGAACATCACATTTGTACTTGCCACAAATCACAATGTATTGTACTTTATAAAATCCACAACTTTATACTGTGCAACTTATTTTATCATATAAATTTGTGATTTAACATGATAAACTCTTGAAATGAATATCTTGTCAAATAAATTTGTGAACTTATCTAATACTTTTGATTAATTCAGAGATCATATATTTCTGTTGTTTGATCTTTGCTATCAGGTTTGTTTGATCAGCTATCCATGTATAGCTTTAACATTGGCATCTGTCATGAATCATGATGAATGCGTGATATGGTGACCAAATGGAAAATTTACAATTTATACTATACTAACCGACGGTAGTTTTACGGGTGAACGAGAGAATACTAGAAAATACGGACGCACTAAGAAACACAGTGAGTGCATGAGGAGGATGGTGTTCCGGTCAAAGATCCGTAATGATTTGCATTGCCTGCAATTCTCTGAACATGATGCGGCCACGTTTTGGCAGAGATTTGCCCAACCCGCCGAGCGTGCGCAATTATTGGCTTTAACTTTTTCTACGATTGTTATCATGATTCATGAGGATACAGGTAGCAGTAAATAGTAGAGTAATAGTATGTGGACCTTCGTTTTTCCATACAGTGTCTGAGTTTTGTGTGTTGTCACTGTCGAATCGGTATTCAGACTGTAAATTTTCGTTCAACGCCTGCGCTCATCTTCTATCCTTTGCCAGAGGCCTGTGGCGTTGATGCATAATGCATTCAAATGGATTTAAGACCTCTTTCTGTCTCTTGGCACTGAGTTTAACCTCATCTCTAACCATACCAAACCACGCTTACGGTTTCGGTTTCGGTTTCGGTTTTGGTTTTGGTTTTGGTTCCAGTGCCTACGATTATAAACCGTGCCGGAAATTTAGTTAAGCTACTAATTAAAATTGATCAAAGTTTGGAAAAATGTGTTTTTGTTTCGTTTTAATTCTTCAGTTATATAAAACTATATTTCGTTTTTAAACATATTATCACGTTGCATGAGTGGAAAACGATAATCCCTACAATATATTATTAGAGGACTAAATTACTATAAATCGAAAACAGGGCCGTTCCTGTAAATTTGGGGGCCTAGCGCAAAAAGAAATTTTGAGCCCCAAATACACTCATTCAATAAAATTTATGAAAAATTATTATGAATGTGATAATTTAACGAGCAATAAAAATATTCAAAATTTCACTTATATTCTCAGCAAATTTCAAACATAATGCACCTTTATGTTACTATATCTCTCCACCCGACAGATGTATTAAGAATGTAAACACCACATGCATCATCATATTTATCTTGAAAATCCAAGCACCACACACAGAAAATTAAAACGTATGTATTCCGAATTGCTAAAGTATGCCAATAACGAAATTCATAAAAACAACAATAATTGATTACCTTGTTTTAGTTTCATCAAACATGAGTATATTCAGAGGATTGCAAATTTTTTGGATTAAAAAAATCACCATCGTGCTTGTCGGCTATGCTGTCGTGCATAGTCGTAGAGAAGATAGACGAATAATTTTTATGGAAGCTCACAAATTTGGAATTTATTTGAGGTTTACAAAATTTATTTATTATTTTTGAAAACTAATTATTTATTTACCATATTTAAAAAAGAAAAAAATTCTAAAATATATGTACATAGTAAAAATATGTTTGGGGTCCCTAAAATTTTGAGGCCCAGTGCAACTGCACGTACTGCACATGTCAATGAACGGCACTGATCGAAAAGTAAGTATTGTGTAGTTTTGAATTTCGACAATCCTTAATCTTATTCAGCGATTCTAAACATTTTGATTGAATACAACCTAACCAATAAAAAGATGCAGATACATATCTAGATAATACTGTACGTTCTTTGGATTGAAAAGCAGAGGAAGCAATATAATTATTCATTACTCGAATATGTTCCTCCAAAATTAATTGATGCAGCAAAATCTGTCCATTTTGCTTGGAATTAGAATCCAAGCTGTCCAGCTCTTTAGAAATGGATGAAATAACAGCAAAATGAGAAAACAATATTAATCAGAGCCAGAGGAGAATAAAAGAACGTCAGCCCATCTCCAGTGCAGTTCATAATCACTATCACACAACATTTGGCACCTCTAATTACACATTAATAATTGGTCCATCACGTCTTTTTTCCTTCCTTAGACTTGAGAGTTCAATTTCCCTTGCTCTTCCCGCTACAATTACTTTAGATAAGATTAGGAATATAGGATAATGTTTTATTTGGTGGTAGAATATAAAAGTAACATGGATTGTGGTGTCAATCATTAAAGAAAATCGCATTTGCGAAAAAATGATTTCTAAAACGATCTCTAAAACGCTCTCTTCTCTCTTCTCCTTATTTTCCTAATTTTACACTATTCCCGACAGAATCTCATTTTTTTCATCCATGTCCCACCATTTATAGTCTGAAACGGTCACACGGTAAGATCCATGGCTGAGCCACCGCATCACCGCGGTGGCAATCCCGTTTTTCGCTCGTTCGCCCAGGCTCTATCATCTAAACCGCCGCCCCTAGCCTCCTCAATACCCACAAACCCTGAAATCCAACCAATTGGAGACCATAAAGGAAAGATTGCTTGCATAGTCTCTGTAGAACAGGCGGTGTCTCTGGCTAGCCACTACAACAATGCTCTAATTGGTAAATTTGAAAGAGGGAAACCGTCCATGGAAGTCCTCAACGAAGCGTTCAAATCAATTGGATTCGCCTCCTCCTACCAGCTTGGATATATCGATCATAGACATGTTCTAATTCGATTTGAAGATCCTTTCGACTACCGCAGATGCTGGCTCAAAGGAATGTGGAGTTTCAAAGGGGTCCCCATGAAAGTCCTAAAATGGACCACAGATTTCAATCCTAGATGCGAATCATCCATTGTACCTGTGTGGGTAACAATCCCCAATCTCCCAATCTTTTTTTTACAACACTGCTATGATGGAATTTATTGGTGATAGGATTGGTAGTTTTTTGAAAATGGATGCTGCTACTGTTTCTCTAACAAGGCCATCAGCAGTCAAGTTTTGTGTAGAGGTCGATTTGCAGAAAAAATTGCATATTGAGATAGCTATAGGAATTACTGGCCAAGTTACTGACTTAGATATCATCTATGATCAGCTATCTCTCTACTGCACACATTGCCTCAAGCTAGGACACCATATTGATTGTTGTATCTCTGCTAATCCTCAGCTTAGGCAGCCTTTCAATCCCAGAAAGCCTATGCCTTTTGAGCCACCCAAGCAGGTCTATAGAAAAATCTCCACTACTGCTGTAAAGAATGATCAGAATGTGGGAGTCTCAAGAGTATCTGCTATAGAAAAAGAAAGAGCTTTTAAGCCCCAGCTAGTCTATGTCAGAAAGGAGTCTCTACCACAACAAATTCCCACTCTGCTCCCTCCCTCAGATAAGGGAAATGAGAAGATATATGAGAATGGAGAGGTTATGATAGAGACCAGTGTCTGCTCCACTCCTTCCAGCCTCAGTACTCCCATAATAGCCACTCTTGATGCCTCTCCCATACAGCAACAGATCAGTCACTCCCTCACACAAAATCCTACTCCGTGCTCCCAGGAAACTGACATAGTCTCCATACACTCCTCACCCTCTTATATAGCTTTGCAAACCCCCACTCCAGCCTCCCCAATTCTCAAGCCTGCTGAAACAGAATGGTTGACAAGAAACCATAGACCTAGGAAATATGCTTCAGATGACTCAATTTTATCCATAGGTATATCCACTGGTAATAGTTCATTTGCTACTAACTATGTTCCTTACTTTTCTCAGGACAAAAACAGGCACAATAGATTTCTCCCTCTACTTGAAGATGAAGAACTGAAACAGCTGAGAAAAGAAGTTGATTCAAATATGGATCCTGAGGACATTATTCGTTAGGCCCCCACTCCTTCCCCAAAAAATGTAGAAGCAAAACAGGTAGGCACAGCCCAGGTAAGAAAATCCTCAAGACTTATTGCCAAACACACTCCTGTAATCAAGCTACACTCCTATTTCACTCAACTGAACCAGATTATCACTAGTTCAGTCACAAACAGCCCTAAAAGAAATTCTTAATGATTAGTTCATCCCTTAAATTAAAATTCCTAGTTTGGAACATTAGGGGTATGGAAACATCATTGAAAGATTAGGAGAACTGATTGACTCTTTTAGCTTTGATCTTATATTCTTAATTGAGCCTATGCATGACAATTCTGAGTGTGAGTATTACAAAAATATTTTCAAATATCGAAAATGCCTTTTTGCTCAAAATGAAAGAATTTGGCTATTCTGGCAAGATGATCTCCAAATTTCTATGATCACAGATCACCTTCAATTTTTACATGTTTCTATCTATAGCCAAAAGTTGAATTCCACAATGGACTCAGTTTTTGTTTATGGCCTGAGAACTAGGAAGGGTGGAGAGGATCTTTGGATTGATTTGCAAAAAATAAATAGTCCAGATACTGTTTTTATTGGAGATTTTAATGCTATAGCATCAATCTCTGAGTATAAGAGACCATCAACTCCAAGCCTTCACAGTATCAGGGATTTTACTAAATTCATTGATGACATGGCTGATAGGTCGTTTTTCTATCAAATAAACCTGCATTTAATTAGGTTTATATTCAAGTATAGAGTAAGCAGGGTCGATCCCACGAGGAACAATGTAATCAGATTCTTATATCTAAAGAAACAGCTTTTGGTTAGAAACCACATTTTATGTTGAAAGATTTTGTATTAACTATCTAAGAACTAAACCAGACTAAACTAAGAATGCAAATAACAATTAAAATAAGCAATGCAAAGAACACGAAGACACTCACACAATGCAATCCGGTAACAGGTAAATCCATATTAACGATTCATTCGATCACTGGCTCAAGAATTTATTAAGTTGTATAAACCAATCAGTTATAGACCTTCGAGAATAGCACACCCAATCCAATTTCTTCTTACTTTGTCGATAGCCGGCAAGAATAGCTAAACTGACTACTTCTCTAATCAAGATACAACCTAACTGGAATAGCCTAGACCTAGATTTAATACCTCAACAGCATTAAGCACCAAAGAAACCCGATTCAAATAATTTATAATCAGAACAGTTGTCACAAATTATCTACCCTGTATTCCCAACTAATGGCGTATAGTTTCGCCACTAATTGAATCTACCCCCTAAATACAGATAAATAGAGGAACTCAATTGGCACTATTCTGAATAACATAAGACTGATCATATCTCAAGCAATTCATAAATAACAGGATACACAGAGAATAACAAGGAATCCACACAACATAATTATCAAGCACATGTAGGCCTCACATATGAATCATAGTTAATGCTTCAAAACCCTTACCGGAAACTAATCTAGCTACTAAACATATGAAAAACAAACAAATAATTAAACATGAAACTAATTATAAAGAAAAGTAAAAGAAAACTTAGTCTTGATCAATGATGAAAAACGTATGTGTTGGCTGGCTCCAAAGCCTACGGATGGCCTCCAAACTCCGGAACCCCCAAAATAATATAATGTCCAAGTATATATAGGTTTTAGGGTAAACAAAACCTTAATCCGAATATTACAAGGAATTGGACTAATAACTTAATATATTATAATATAATTGGGCCTTCAAATAAATCTTCATTGTCTTCTCCATGTAGCCCAGTTAAGCCCAGTTTATTAAGACCGCGACTGCAACAATTTAGCCCAATACTGATTTCTTCAAGAACGTATAGCTGATTAGTGATCGACATGTCGAAGCACAACTTAGCCGTCCGTAGAAAAAATCAGTAATAGAATTACATCTTCAACTCGCAGGCGTCTTCTTCTTCCCGAAATAATGGAATTGACAATCCATTATCCGTTGGAGCACACTACCTCATTAAAAAAACCTTTCGGAAAAAAGGGTGTAGTGTCTAACTCCTCTCCATGGCTCCAAGTGTTTGATTTTGCATCTTTTTCAGTGCTTCTCCATTTGATTGTATTCCACTATTTTTCTTATAATTCCTGCACCTAAAACACCTTCGTGAACATCAAATGGCAAAAGAAAGATATAAAATCATATAATTAGATGCATAAAATACACCTGATCAATGGCTTTGGAGAATATTAATACAGTTGGTAATTCTTTCACTTGGTCTAGTGGAAGACCCAATTTTCCTCTCGATCTTAGTAATAGTGGGAGGATAAAAACTCCCACCATCCAAAGATTGGACAGAGGGATGTGTACAGTACAGTGGAATGCAAAATTTCCTGACTCTTCTATACTAGTGTTGAATAAACTAACCAGTGATCATTGCCCCATTTTCTGAAGTATAGCCAGTACCATTAAGTCATCCCCTAGGCCATTTAGATTCCTTAATACTTGGTTCAAGAGAGATTCCCTTCTGAACCTAATTAGGGAAAATTGGACACCTACTGTACATAGGACTGGAATGTTGGGACTTTACCTTAAACTTCTTAGACTCAAAAAATCTCTTAAAATCAGGAACAAAGAAGTTTTTGATAATGTCCATGCTAATGTTGCTAATACTGAAGAAACACTGAGATTAGTAGAAATAGCTTATGATTCAGATCAAAGTGCAATAAATTTGGTCAGTCTCAAGCAAGCTAAATATGCCCTCACTAGAGCCATTAAGGAACAAAATCATTTTCGGAAACATAAATCAAAACTTAAATGGCTCAGGGAGGGGGATGACAATACAAAATTCTTTCACAACTCAGTTAGGGAAATGAAGAGCAAAATGAATATTACAAAAATTACAAATTCACTTGGTGACTGGATTGATGATCCCTCAGAAATACAATCTGAAGCTGTGGCTTTCTTCTCAGACCTTTTGTCTGCTGAGATAAATCCTCGCCAAGTGGAATATTTCTCTCATTTTTTAGCTCAGATCCCAAAGCTTATTAGTGAAGAAGATAATGCTATACTTATAAAACCTGTCTCAATTGATGAATTAAAAGGCATTGTTTTCTCTCTAAATAAGAACAGTAGTCCAGGCCCTGATGGTTTTACTGCACAATTTTATATTAAGAGCTGGGATATTATTTATTTAGATTTACTCTGGGCAGCAAATGATTTCTTATCTAGCTCCGTGATGCCTAAAGGCATTTCCAGTACTTGGATAGCTTTAATCCTAAAATAGATACACCATCCTCCTTTAGTGATTTCAGGCCTATTAGTCTCTCAAATGTGGCAAATAAGATTTTTTCAAAAATTTTAATGGAGAGATTAAAGCCCCTTATGCAGAAAATCTTTTCTCCCCATCAGACAACATTTTTAAAAAATAGAGACATTTCAGACAATATTTTATATCTGAAGGAAATGTCCAGACCTGGCAAGTTTATCTACTGTGTTATAAAACATCTCTCTCAGGCCTGGTTTTCTATTTTAATTAATGGTAGTCCAGTAGGTTTCTTTCAAGCTACTAGAGGTATCAAACAAGGTGATCCCCTTTCTCCTTTCCTCTTTAACATTTTTTCTGAATCTTTCACTAGAAGTCTAGCATACGTATTTCAGATAGGAAAACTCTGCCCAGATCTGTGATGTATGCCGAACACCAACACTTCGACGCAAACCAGGCTCTCGAACTGATCTGCAAGACAAAGGCCACGGGTGTCCCGGGGATAGACACTCCGACCCTCAAGTCAGTATATTTTCTTAAGGCGTAAAGTATAAAGTATAAGATTAGATGAGAGGTCTACTAAACCTCTTAGGGTATTTATATGGCTACAATCCGTAGATCACCAAGATATGTATTTATGGTATGAATACAACTCTTATGGGAATATAGGTTGTATTACCATGTATAATAGAAGTGTATTTCGGACATGGTTGTGTTACCATGTTTAGGATAGCTGTATTACCATCTTTGAGAAGACGTATATTCTTTGTAGAACATTCATAATATACGCATTCCTTATAAGGATTAGGATTGATGGACCTGTGGATCCACCCTCCGCGTATCTCGAGCCCATGACCTTTCTCGGGCCCTGGTCCGAGTATGAATGAGGTCCGAATACGAACCATGGACTTATCAATCTGCTTCTCTGATTTCTCATCTTACCTATGCTGATGATACTGTAATTTTCATGCAAGCTAGCACAGTTGATTTAACTAGAATGAAAGCTTTTCTTGTGGTTTTTGAAACTGTCTCTGGACAGAAGATTAATTATGATACAAGTGACTTTTATGTTGGAAAGCATGCAACACCTGGAAAATTTTTGGAAATCATTTCTATACTAGGAATGAAAAGAGGCTCCTTCCCTTTTAAATATATGGGAGTTCCTATTTTTTCTGGTAGAACTAAGAATGTGTACTTTCAGCCACTAAGAAATGATAGATAGGAGGATAAACAACTGAAAAAATAGGTGGTTATCCACTGGAGCTAAACTGATTTTAATAAATTCCTGTTTATACTCCTTACCACAACATTACTGGCCTGTATTAAAACCTATTGTGCAAGTCATTAAGCAAATTAGAAGGAAACTCTCCATCTTTTTTTGGGGATCTGCTGAAGGCAGACCCAAAAAGACTTGGAGAAACTGGAATGATCTTTGCTATCCCATCTCAAAGAATGGACTAGGTTTTAGAAATCTACATACTATTATTAGAACATTCTCAACAAAGCTTTGGTGGAAATTTTAAATTTTCCATGCTCCATGGACCACTTTTCTAGCATCCTTAACGAAATCTTCACAAAGATCACAAACTTGGAAAAGAATTTGTGATGTCACCCCATTCTGTGAACTGAACTCCAGAGTAATTCATGGGATGGGACTTTGTAACTTTTGGCACTCCAACTGGACTGGGAATGGGATGCTTATAGATAGTCTGAATCATGAAGACATTGACATACCACTAGACTGCACAGTAGTTGCTTTTGTTCAAAATAGGAACTCCTATCTCCCAACACTTACTACACACACTGACTCTAGTCTCTTGTCAATTTTGCAGGATGCAACTATCACTCAACAGAGACATGATAAGCTTATATGGAAACCTGAAGTGACTGGAACGTTCACCTTTAAGTCTGCATATGATCAGCTCAGACTTAGAAAAGGTAACTCTGTATCCCTACAAAGATTATGGAAGAGCAGAGTCCCCAAAAAGATCTCCACATTTATGTGGAAGACTTTGAATTCTCTCCTCCCATTTGATAATGTTCTGACTTTCTATGGTTTTAATATTGTATCAAAATGCTGTTTTTGCAATCATGTAGATGAGCTGGACCATTATTTAAATACCTGCAATGTGTCAGGTAACATATGGTCAGAAGTAAACAAGTTTATTGGCATCCATACTCCAGTTTCACATCTATATGGTCAAGAGTCTCATATTACCTGTCTAGGCCTGGATTATCTGCAAACCATACTTTAATGATAAAAAATATACTTCTTTTTTCTTGTTGGTGTTTATGGAAGGCTAGGAACAAATATATCTATGAGAATATTGTACCAAACCAGCCCAGGATGCTACATGAGATTAAAAGTATGATTTTTGACTCTTTTGCAGCAAAACCAATCTATATTCATAGGCCCTGTGATATTGACCAGGCTTCTAATGTGTATTTCCCTGCTTGGTTAAAACCCCCTAAGCCAAATATAGGAATAATTGCATGGTCATGTCCTCCCCTAGGTCTCAAAATTAATATTGATGCCTCCTGGCAACCCTTTGAGTCACAGACTGGTATAGGTATGATCATCAGGGATAACACTGGGAACTTTGTCACCTCTAAATGCCTTTACACTCATGCTATATCCCCTATGCATGCTGAGCTGCTGGCCATAGGTTTTGGTCTTATGCACAGTAGACAGTTACAAATAGAGTTCATGATTGAGTCTGACTGCAAAATTGCTTTAAAATGTATAAAAAATCCTAATCTGGCTCCATGGAAGGTCTTTGCTCTGGCTCATGAACTACATACAGAAATCTTAAATATATCTCTATGCCATTGTTTCAGAGAAGCTGACTCTGTTGCTGACTCTCTGGCAAAATATGCAGTTCACACTAAATCTTCTCATTCCTTTAATTCCATATCACTGCTACCTTCCAAAGCCAAGGAACTATATTTGCTAAGTAAATGTGGTACCCCTGCTATTAGATTTCATCCCCCCTAGACAGATGATGCACTTATTTGCTATTTCTTCTCTCAACATGAGGATTTGTAGCACACATGGTTGGGCCATTGCACATGGATTCCTAAGCTGATCAAAGCTGGTTCATTACTAGCTCACCACTTCTCAAAGTTCCCACAGTTCCTCACTTATGGCATTTGTCCTAATGCATACTCTAATTGTTGCTCCTTTAGGCAATGTATCTTTTGGCATGCTATGTAAGATCTTGAGACCGCATTGAGTTTTGCCTAACAATTCTCTAATAGGTCTTGAGCTCTTTCAATAGTATGTCTATTTTTTGCCTATTCTAAATAGTGCTCTTAGCATAAGTCTAGTTTAGTCATTCTTTTGCAAAGCATTTCTATGCTTTGAGGGCATTGACCCGCACAAACTTGGATTAGTTATTATGGCCTTGATTGTATTGTCATTATTTTAAGAGGTTTGGGAGGCCAAATAAAAACTCCCCACCTCAATGAGTGGTTTTTTTTTTTTTTTTTTAAAAAGGATTGTGGTGTTAATGGATATTTATATCAGTCCGGCTGAAGATGGTTTCAAATTTCAATTAGTCTTGATTTTGAAACTAATATATATTTTTGAGTTAGTAAATAAATAAATTTGGTTCGATTTATTCTCCCTCTATTTAGAATATTATATTATTCTATTGCTATAAATAGTTGATTTTTTTTTTTATTTACAAACAACAAGAAACGAGATACAGAGACATAATGTAATCATACAGAATTGTGTGGCTAGCGTTTAGGGTATTTTTAGTGAGTGTTCTTGGGAGATGAGATAAATTGTATACAGAGTTCAGGGAATAAATTGGTTTATTCTGTAATAGTCTATGAATTATACTAGTGTGATTTTCTGATGTATGTTTGGTCGAACCACGTTAAACTTGTGTTTTGTGATTGTTTGTTCGTTACTGTTAAGTGCTCGTTAATCTTGTCTGATGCAATAGTACTAGTTCTTGGCAATTTTGAATTAGTACGGAATAAAGGAGATTAAATTGAAGTATCCAGATACAGGGTATAAAAGAAAATGAGTATAAAACACAATCATACGAGAAATAATTTTAACAGCAGAAATAATTTTAACAACAGTCAACCACTATAAGATTACAATGGATCCGGCTAAATGGCCCGACTCGGCCTTGGTAACCCACACCTGAATATTCATAATTTCGGGCCAGGGCCCGGGACACCCTTTTTCCCAATTCCGAGTTCCGGCTGATTTGGGTCGAACCCGGTGTAATCCGGGTCAACCCGAATGGCTTGATATTATATATTTTAAAGGGAACTTGAAGAGTTATTGTTTCGATTAATATATAAATTAATAAAAATCATTAAACTACGTAATTTTGATTGAAACAATCACATAACCACCATAAGATCGCCATATTCCGGCGCCTACAATTTTCATATATATATTTTGGTTTCTTTAAATTTCATTCTTTTTGCCGAAAGTGTTTCTGCCTTCTATATATTTCATTCTTTTTGCAAAAAGTATTTTTGGTACTTATCACACAACATAAAAGAGTATATATTGTATTATTATGTTTAAACGGCTATGAATAGTATTATTATAATATTATAATATTGATATATTGTTTTTGATATATAACCTCAGGCACGGTTGTCATTGCACAAATTGTATTATGATGATGATTACACATTGCCATTTTTGGCTTCGGGGCTTACATACGTCCTTTTTTTAATTTTCTTATTTCATTGTTGAAATTTCTACCAACCTAGTTTATCAAACTTTCAATGCAAATGCTAATCTCGTGTCTTAGTCTAACATTCAAACCTATGTTTAAACATGGCAGCAGTGATGTTTAAACATACATATGCAGAACGTAAATGTAAAAGAACACGAGAACTGTTCACGCGGTTCAGTGCTAAAACACCTACATCCGCGGGGCCTTGCCCAGTCTAGAAACCATTCACTAGATAATCAATATAATTACAAAGTCCTCAACTTTAAACTATCTATGACTTATCTGTCTTGTGAATTTGTGAGAACCCCTCACGTGCCGGTCAATGTCAAACTCCTCACTTGACTAGGTCGAGCTCCTCACTCAACTTTATTTGACTACCTCTCCCGAGGTTTCAAGGCGTGTGGTTTCCAGACTCTGGTGAAGGCAGAGGCTGTTGGTTGGTCGACTCAAGCTCCTTCGAATGCAAAGCTATCCTGGATGAAGAATACTTTCTATGAAGTTCGACGCCTTCTTCTAAGCTTGTGTCTTTCTTTTATAGCTCGATACCGTGTTGCCGTGTTGATCTCCTCGTCGTTAATCACGGCTGTGCTGATCTTCCTCGTTTGGATAATCACGGCTGAACTTAGTCTCCATGCTATCTTCTACTTCTATAGCTAAACTGTAGGAAATATATTCTTTCCTTATTTCTACAGATTGAGACTAATCCTAACTAAAATACAACTCAATAATATATTCCTAATCTAATCAGATCGGAACTCAATATCTTCGAATATCTTCTTTGATCGCACAAGAGTTGTACTTCACACTATGACAGTGACTCGGTTTGCAGTCTTCGATTCAAACAAATATTCGAAACCCTGAAGGACTATGTTTAAACATGCTTCGCTATTTACCCATAAAACACCCGAATATTCTTCTTCCATATTTACCGAATCATTCACTCCTCAAGTTTCATGATTGGACGACTGCATTCAACCTTCATGGGATATTCCACATCAAATATGGTATTGCTTAACTCACCTATTCAGCCCATGTAAAGCAAGATCTTGTCTTTCCAAAAGACCAAGCTTTGCTTTCCATATTCTGATATTCTTTTCCAACTATATCAATTCATCCCAATATTCCTTTCTCGTAATTACTGAATTGATCTTGGATTCTAGCCACATTAATCCCATGATAATATTTCATTGCTTAAGATAACTGATCTTGAAATACTGTCCAACTTCACAACTTTCCAGCACAGTTGTGAATGTCCACAAAACTGACAACAAACAAAGTCGAGGACTTTACAATCTCCCCCTTTGGCATTTTGTGGACCCATCATCATTTGACACAACGATGAATAAACATTAGAACATGAATAAGAGTAACTCCCCCTGAGTCTTAGAATAATTAAACCATTAGGACATGTATAAGAACAACTCTTCATTGTATCATGTTATAACGTAACAAACATGATGTGCTACAGCCACTTTCCAAATATCTCCCCCTTGGGATCATAAAGATGACAAAGGCTTGCTCGAACAAACTGCCGCTCAGTTTCTGATTCCGCTGGAGTAAGTGTTTAAACATCTCAAAGATTGTTGCTCAGTTTCTGATTCCGCTAGAGCAAGTGTTTAAACATATCTCAATGACTGTCGCTCAGTTTTGATTCCGCTAGAGCAGGCGTTTAAACATCCAGTGTGTTTAAACATAGTGGCATCTACAAAATAGCCAACTACATCGTCCTGAAACTTCTGAACTCTTTATCTCCCCCTTTGGCATTTTTTGGAACCACATACACTATTTTGATGCAGAGAAACTTCATATCTCCCCCTCAGGTTCAGAACTCGATAAGCATCAAATGTAATCAGAAACAACATGCATGCATATTCAGTAAGCTCCCCCTACTCACCAGAAGTAGATAAACACAGTCATTCATGCTAAATGGCCAAAATAATGTTCCAAAATAAATGGACACATTTCATCTCCGTCATCCATCAAAATATTCTCCCCCTTGGAAACATAAAATGTGCCAAAGATGCACTAAAATATCCCAAAAACAGCAAACTCCCAAAATATCAGAGCAAACATATCTGAAAATAGAGTTCAATAGGGAGAAAAGAATGGACCTAACTTCGCCTTAGCAGCCTCATCTGTCTGTAACAAACTGTGTTTTGTTTCTATGGTACAACATCACAATCTTGGGAACCTCATAAATCTGACTTCAACTCTCAGAAAGATCATCCACGCTAATTCAACCCAGCTAGACCGTACCCATTTCGGTCTACAATCAGACTTCCAGTCCTTGCTAAGACATACTCCATGTTTAAACACAATCATCCTCAGTTTAGGTATGTCTCTCAGTTTAGGTGCATTCTCTCACAACAGTGTGCGATCTACTCCGCCTCGACGATAGCCTTCATCAATAAGAACTGGGTGAGACGATCATACCGTACAATGCTCTCGTTAGAAGTGTCTGCAAAGTTCACTCCTTCCACTCGTGCAAATCGAAATTCTATCCAGATCCAGAGAACAAGTTTACTAGCTGATATGATGTTATAGCATAGGCCCATCAGATTTCTCCAAAAATATCCAACCTCAGAGCATCAAAAACCTAGTGATTGCAGCAACTCATGCTCTATCTTCTGGTCAATATGATGTTATAACATGGTCTGGTTCAGATGTTGTAACATGATCAGCGACATCTTGGACATCAAAGTCAACACCAAAACAAGAATTTGCTCCCCCTGTCTTAGACATCTCTTAATCTGACCATTACATACTCAGAGCACCACAATGAGTACAAATCAAAGTATCCATCCCAAGATACACCTTTGAGGGGAACATATAAATGCACAGTTTGCAACACCAAACCTCTGTAGAGCATAGTTTAAAAATTGAACCTCCTCATAGCTGATTCTGCCGAAAACTCTTCCACACCAACATGCACAAAACTCAGAATCTTGTCTTCAAGCAAAAGTAATCAAGACCACCGTTGAGAAATCCTTCAAACAGCCTCTAACTGACCGTTGATAGATGGAAGATTGTGTGGACTGCTTCAGAATCACATTCAAGTAGAACAGACGAGTTTCAAATACACTCTCAGCACTTTCATCCTTATGATTGACCGTCTGACCAACGTGATGTTTAAACATCCATTTCCAGTTGTTGTATCCATGTTGCAGCGCCTAATCCACATACATCCTCCTGGCTGACCGTCCGATCAACTAGATATTTAAACATCCATTTCCAGTTGCTGTTGACTCCATGTTGTAGCACCTAATCTCATAACTTCCGTCCCTTTTTTTTATTTTTCTTTTTCTTTTACACACAAATAAAGAAAAAAACGGAACCAAATAAAAAATACAACTATACATAGAGGTAAGGGTTGGTACCTCAAACATGACAAACACCTTGGTGTTGTCTAAGATGCATCGACTTTGCATTGAGATATGCAAGGTTCTTCGATCTTGAACCGTGCTCAATAGCCATAAGTTTGGAGCCTCCTTGATACAACCTTTTATGGGGCTGAAAGCTGTTGAGTTGCTTACTCCAAGTCATTGGTGCGTCTCTCTACTTGTGTAGATCCTTATGAGCCTCATATCTAGAAGTGTTCCATGTATCTCTGTCAAATCTTTCTTGAAACATGCTTTGACTCCTTATCTAGTTAACTCTTCTTGGTCGTGAACCCCAAAACCCATCCTTACTCCGGTCAAACTGCTGAAATTCTCTTCGTGCTTTATCTCGGAGATTGTATTTCCAATTATCCAGTTGTGGAACTTTATAGTCTGGGGACTCGTACGGTTTTCTGCACATTGTAGCACCAACACTATGATTTCTCATTCCTCGAAACTGCTTCACTTCGGACGTTGATGTTATAACATCCTCTGGAATCTGTTGTTGCATATGAAATTCGGATGTTACAACATGGTCTGGTTCTGAGATAACCTTCCCGAGTGCATTATGTACCGCCGTATCTATGGATCTCATTAAAGTTCTTTCATCCAGTAGATAACAATGTTTTGATGATCTAACTCCTTTGAGAACTCCATTGTTGCCATGCCTTATCGTACACTTCCTCTCATCAAACCACACGTTTAGCTTATGATCACATAGATGACTTATGCTCAACACACTTGACATAAGACCTTCAACAAGCAGTACATCATGGAATATAGGAAAACCTTTGATCAAGAGTTCACCTTTGCCTACAACTTTGCATGTTTTACCATCTCCAAATATGACAGTTCCAGTCCATGGCACAATATTTTTCAGCAACTTTGAATTCCCAGTCATATGACGCGAACATCCATGATCAAGATACCATGCATTCCTAGAATATGCATTATAACATGTACGTACAATATAGCATAGTGAGTCTTTAGTCTTTACGAACCCATACCTTTTTAGCCATCCGGGATGGGTATTTCAACATGTTGTCACATGACTTGACTTGCTTCCCCTTCTTGATGTCATTTTGAAATTTAAAACATTGGTACTCTAAGTGCCCTTGAACCATGCAATAGTTGCACCTCCTTGTCGCATTCTTCTTCATCTGAGAGGACTGAGGTTTTACTTTAATGGCTGGAGGTTGTCTGCATCTCACTTCAGGAATATCACCATGTCCAAGTAATTTTTTCCTTGCTTGTTTCCAGCAACACCATCATATCCAGATGCATGCCTTTGATTCGCAGTGTGGTTATATCCAAGTCCATACTTGTCACCTGAGACTTTACCCATCATAAGTAAGTCATCTAGAACAGCTGTACCTTTGTTCAGTTTCTGGATGGTTCCTTCTGCCTCTTCAGCTCGCTTTTTCATGGAGATGAACTCTTGCCTTTGTGCTTCCAGACTCACTTGTAACTGATCCAAATGAGACTTCAATTTTATACATTCTTCTAATAATGCCTCTTTCTCATTCTTCAATTCCTTGTTGACTTCAGCTGCCTCCATCCACGACATATGCATTTTGTCATACATGGCATAAATGTCTCCATCATCTTTAATCTCTGGCTCGTTAACAGATTTTGCGATGCCGCTGATGTTTAAACATGGTGTGTTGATGTTTAAACATCGGGAGTCAGATTCTTCAATCATACTTGCACCATAAGACACATGCTCGTTGAAGCGTCTTTCTGATTCTATATCCTCTTCATCATCACTACAGGAATCAACGGAAGACGTCTCTTGTTGCTCACATCGTAACTGCACATTCATCGACTCTTGACTTTGTCTCTTGGCTCCATCTTTTTCTGTAGCATCCGCCGCCTTCTGATGGTAAGTCTTCAGAGTATCCCATGCCTTCTTTGCTTGAGTACATCCAGATATGAGCTTGAGATGTTCTTGATCTACAGCTTTGAAGATTATATTTAATGTCTTGTCATTCAAGTTCTTTTCCTTCTTTTCTTCTGGAGTCCAGGTTGCTTCAAGTGTAGTCTCTGATGGCGTCCATCCATTCTTTATGTAATACCGAAGATCATCATCATCAGCTGAATCAAGGTATACAAGTATTCTTGCCTTCCAATACTCATAATTAGTACCATCTAGAATTGGTGGTAATAAGAATGAATATTCTCCTTGCAAATTCATTGTTGGTAGATCGGATCTCACTCTCCTTGTTAAAGGACACACGTAGTGACCTGCTCTGATACCAATTGAAATTTCTACCAACCTAGTTTATCAAACTTTCAATGCAAATGCCAATCTCGTGTCTTAGTCTAACATTTAAACCTATGTTTAAACATGGCAGCAGTGATGTTTAAACATACATATACAGAACGTAAATGTAAAAGAACACGAGAATTGTTCACGCGGTTCAGTGCTAAAACACCTACATCCGCGGGGCCTTGCCCAGTCCAGAAACCATTCACTAGATAATCAATATAATTACAAAGTCCTCAACTTTAAACTATCTATGACTTATCTATCTTGTGAATTTGTGAGAACCCCTCATGTACCGGTCAATGTCAAGCTCCTCACTTGACTAGGTCGAGCTCCTCACTCAACTTTCTATGACTAACTCTCCCGAGGTTTCAAGGCGTGAGGCAGAGGCTGTTGGTTGGTCGACTCAAGCTCCTTCGAATGCAAAGCTATCCTGGATGCAGAATACTTTCTATGAAGTTCGACGCCTTCTTCTAAGCTTGTGTCTTTCTTTTATAGCTCGATACCGTGTTGCCGTGTTGATCTCCTCGTCGTTAATCACGGCTGTGCTGATCTTCCTCGTTTGGATAATCACGGCTGAACTTAGTCTCCATGCTATCTTCTACTTCTATAGCTAAACTGTAGGAAATATATTCTTTCCTTATTTCTACAGATTGAGACTAATCCTAACTAAAATACAACTCAATAATATATTCCTAATCTAATCAGATCGGAACTCAATATCTTCGAATATCTTCTTTGATCGCACAAGTGTTGTACTTCAACACAATGACAGTGACTCGGTTTGCAGTCTTCGATTCAAACAAATATTCGAAACCCTGAAGGACTATGTTTAAACATGCTTCGCTGTTTACCCATAATAACACCCGAATATTCTTCTTCCATATTTACCAAATCATTCACTCCTCAAGCTTCATGATTGGACGACTGCATTCAACCTTCATGGGATATTCCACATCAAATATGGTATTGCTTAACTCACCTATTCAGCACATATAAAGCAAGATCTTGTCTTTCCAAAAGACCACGCTTTGCTTTCCATATTCTGATATTATTTTCCAACTATATCAATTCATCCCAATATTCCTTTCTCGTAATTACTGAATTGATCTTGGATTCTGGCCACATTAATCCCATGATAATATTTCATTGCTTAAGATAACTGATCTTGAAATACTGTCCAACTTCACAACTTTCCAGCACATTTGTGAATGTCCACAAAACTGACAACAAACGAAGTCGAGAACTTTACAATTGTGTTGTGTTGTGATTGTTGTCTCATTTTATTTATTTATGGTATGATAATATATATTTATATTTTTTCTTCACTGCAAGTAAGCTATATAAGTATATATAACTGGACTTGACATATCTTCCTTCATCTATCATTAAGCGTATTTATGTATGATAATTAAATATTTAATTGAATGTTGAATTGACGCCGTTCGGTTTAGAAAGTATATAATCTTGACTCACCCTCTTTCTATGGCCATTGCACTTCTGATAGAGCTCCACGGCGATGAACAGAGTCAAATTTTCATCGTTTTTCATTTCGTGGCGGTGGGTTGGATAGTAAATTGACAATGGAAACAGCAAATCGACGAGACAATGAATTCATTATGGTATGGTCACAGAAGAACCATGAATTAGAGTGACGAAGAATTATGGTGATGAGGATCTATCGGGAATTAGAGTGATGAGATTATCGAGCTCCTGAAAAGATGAGCATGGTTAGTCTTCTTTTTTTTTCCTTTTTTTTCCCTGTTTATAGTTTCCGTTACAATTTCTAAAATTTACAAATGCACCAGGCCTACCATGAGATGAAATTGTTTGTTGGGGTGAGCATCCATTCCCTGAATACTAAACCTAGACTTAGAAATTCTCCGCAACGCTATCAATGGTACTATATATATATATATATATATATATATATATATATATATATATATATATCTGTGAATTTATTTCATGAAAATAGTAGTAGTAGGTTGAAATACAATATTAATTGCAGCCCTCCACGAGTAAGTTGAACAAGAACAAATATGAATGAATCCAATAAAGGTTGCTTAATGGATCAAACCGTAGTTATAAACTTTTGAGTGGTACAAATTATTGTATCACTATTCGTGATTATTTGACTTAAATTGTTTCTTATCTAAATTTGAGATTTTAATGTAAATCAAATATACCCTAACGAAATTAGTGGTAAAAAATATACACTTTCTTAAATTTTAGCATAAATCATATAAACCATTTTTTAAATATTGCAAATCACTCATATCATTCAAGAGAAACATCTGTATAAAGCAATCTTACAGTGAGGCACATGCCTAATTCTTTGCTTTTGGGCTCAAATAAGTAATTAGCCTCAATTTTAAATATACAACAAGTCATGTTTTACCACATGTCCGTCTTATCATGTTGTTAGTCACTGGTTAATTATATCTTTGATTAGTTAAAATTATTATGATACTTTTAAATTTGGTAAATGTTTAATATAAAATAAAATCTTAACTGATTGATATATCTTATATTATATAATTAATTTATTGATTAATGTAAGGACGGGATTTTTTAAATATATTCTACATTTTTTCTATTGTTGTCCTACTTATTTTATACACTTCTAAACACCCTTCATGTTTATATTTTATAAAACAACTATTCAAATATAAATTATTAAAAATTATTGTTTATATTCAATTTTAAGTGCTTCGAACATTTCATCGCGCGTTAGCGCAACGCGCGATGAACCTAAACTAGTTATAATAATAGTTGTAGTATCATAATAAGAGCTACTTTACAGCTTTGCAGAACGGTCTCAAAAACGCTCTCTTCTCTCTCCTATTTTCATCACTTTTCCCGGCCCGGAAAACCAAACACAGTTCCCTTTATTACCATTTTTATTACCGTTACCACAGCACAACGGTTGCATAACGGTCTTCTCTAGGTGGCCCATCGCTCAGATATTATCTAACCGTCCTCCCCCTCTAGCTCCCCCCTTCCGACTAACCCAAAAATTAAACCTATCACTCAGTATAGGGGAAATCGCATGTATTGTAACCCAACAACAAGCCCAAACCCTGGCCTCTCACTACTCTAATGCCTTGATCGGGAAATTTGCGAGGGGGAAACCGTCCATGGATAGACTTCACGAAGCTTTCGGGTCAGCTGATTTCAAAGGGAAGTTCCAGATTGGATCGATTGACTACCGCCACATTTCTAGTCTCATGAATTTCGATTTTATGCTTGCCACTAGGTCTCTGCATAACTCTGGAGGCTCTACTTCGTCATGAATAATCTGTATCAAACTGAGCGAGTCGCCTTGATTGCAACATCTTCCCACTCCAATTTCTCTGCCATGAGTAGTGCTTCCTTTTATGCTAGTGTCTTCCATTCCTTTAGCCATGGCACTAGCAAATGTCCCGTCTTCTTCTACTGCTACGACTCCGATCTCAGTCCTTCCATTACTCAGGCCTACATCAAACATGATTCTCCTGCCTTCTTCTGGTGGTCTCAATAAATTTCCGACCTCCGGAACCATTGAAATTCACTTCAGCCATCTGTTTGCTTCTGCGAATGAGAGCAAGGTGGTAGAATAGATGCATCCAGCAGTGTCGCCGATATATTATTATCTTGAAAAAGTTTTGTATTTCTCTGGAGCCAAACTCCATCACAAACCATAGCCATTAGCTCTCTGATTTTTTCTTCGTTGTCGATCAATAACTGTTTGAACCAGCCGTCTCCTCTGACTCGTTCTCTCTCCATGACTTTATGGTGAAGACCCGAAGCTCACCAAACTTAGTTAGCATAGTCACAGTCAAAAAAGAGATGTCTTGTAGTCCCATCATCAACATCGCATAGTTGGCACTTGAGAGGCACCTGAATTGTCCTTCTCCTTAAGTTCTCTGAAGTCGGTATAGAATCCATGCACAGTCTGTAAAAGCAACGCTTTACCCGTGCCGGTATACAAGGCTTCCAGAGTTTCGGCCAGAAGCCATCATCTACAATTGCTTCACCTTGCTGATTGTGATAGAACTCGGACCTAACATTTTCTTTCAGTGTGTGGTACATAGATTTGACGGTGAACTTATCGTTTGGTCCGTTATGCCATACCCAGATGTCACTGCCTCTTTAGCCGTTGAGTTGGATCGCCAATATGTCCTACGCATCCTTTCAGCCAAAGCTCTAACTGATAATATTAGCCTTCCAGGTTCCAGTGTCAGTATCAATTAGGTCTGAGAACCTGGTTAGGGTTCCTGGCACAAAGTTGGGCTCTCTGATCTTGAAGTTCTCCGTCATCGGCAACCATGGGTCATGTGTTATGCTTATGGTTGTGTCACTCTTCACATACTTTTGAATGCTCAGTTCAAGCAAGTTAGCCCCTTTCAATATCCCTCTCCATGCATTCGATGGCCTGTTACCTGGAGCTGCCTCTAAGATAGAGTTGTATCATGTTTTAGTCCAATGGTAAGAATACATGCCTACTAAGATTTAGACCAAAATTCATGCTGGGATTCCTCCCTAATTCTAGAATTTTCTAATTAATGAAGAAAGATGGTGAATGTTCAAGAAGATGGGAGATGAATGGAGAGTGTGGAATTTCTAGAGATGCATCCTAGAATACTCCATGCATTAACTATGGGAGTTGGATAATGAGAAGAGATAATCTAGAGCCTTCCATTCTCAACTATAATTATGGTGCTCTTGGAAAGATCTACTCATCCAATCCTAAACCATTTCCTTCTAGCTTTCAAGTGAGAGAGAGAGATCCGCTTCTTAAGTGAGGAATTAGAGAGAAGTCTTATCATCTCTAATTACTCTAGTTATCCACCATAATGTGAGAGTGTTCTTGTAATCCATCCACCCTGGGTTAGACTTTTGTAACCCTACTATAAACACATATAGAGGAAGAGTTGGATTTCTCAAGTCCCGCGATCTTTCCCGATTTGGATTTTCAACGTAACCAATTCCGGTGTCTTGTTTTTATTTTCTTTATTTTCATTCATCATCTTAATCACATAATGAGGGAAATACTCAATTTTTCCCAACAATTTAATTCTTGTGTTTTACATATCTTGCTACTTTTTATAGAAATTGTTTTTAATAAAACTCGTAATCGGATAAATCGTTTTAGACCGGGACGAAGCCGAAACAATTCTGGACCAGTCCCGGTCAAAGATATATGATGACCGATCATGATCCCGGTCTAAGAAATATGGAGATTCCGCTTCTAAATTTAGCCGGAGGGGCTGGACTTACCCGGTTGGACACCCCTAAATTCACTTGGACGAACCAAACCCATGATTTGGAAACTGGGCCATCAGCCACTTGCATTTCTTTGTTTCAACTTTGTGTTTTTATAATTGTTAATTTATGCAAGGTCACTATTTTGTGGTAGTAAGTTCTATTAATTAATTGAAGATATGTTTATAAACAAATTGAGAAGTTCAAAAAATCACAAATTGAATATAACAACGATGATAATTTAAAAAAATCTAATAATTTCACCTAGTGCTAGCGTTAGTACTTTCTCTCACTAGATTTTCTCTCTGACTTCTCTCTAAAACTTCTGCCCGTTACCAGTCACTATTCCGGGCATAACGGTTAGAAACGGTCTACTTCGATGGTGGAACCACCACCCATTAGGGGCGGAGCCACCACGACAAAGTCCTTCGCCGAGGCCCTAGCCCCAAAACCTCAACCCCTCTTCACTGCTCTCCCAAACAATCTAGAAATCAAACCTATCTCCAGACGGGTGAACAGAAAAATAGCATGTATATACTCCGACGAGGCAGTCCAAACGTTCGCCTCCCATTACCAAAATGCCCTCATCGGCAAATTCACCAGAGGAAAACCCCCAATGGCTGAGCTCAACAAGTTCTTCCTGGGTCTACAATTTGGGGAAAATTTCAAATAGGATCGATCGATTTCAAACACATATTGAACCGCTTCGAGCTTAAGGATGATTATCAGAGCTTCTGGATCCGATCTTTCTATTCAATCATGGGCAACACGATGAAGATTATCAAGTGGAGCCCAGACTTCTCACCGCACATGGAGTCGTCGGTTGTACCGGTTTGGGCGACGATCCACAACGTTCCGATTCAATTCTACAACCGTTCTGCTATTGAAGATTTTGGTAACTCCATCAGTGTCTACTTCAAGATGGATGCAGCCACAGCAGCCTTGACGAGGCCATCGGCGGTCAAAGTTTGTGTGGAAGTCGATCTACTCCAGGAAAGGCACAACACCATCACCATCGGAAATCCCATCTCTTCAGTTGAATGTGAGTTCGAATATGACAATCTTCCCTCGTACTGTTCACATTGTAAGAGGATAGGCCATAAGGATGATGAATGTGGGAACCTCCATCCAGAGCTCAAGAGAAACCACTTACAAAGGCGCCAGGAGATGCAAGCCAGACAAGGAAGGGGCAGACAGAGGAAAGATGCCCATCAATAGAAACCTATTCATAATGCTGAATTTTCAGGTATGTCTAGCTCACAAAAGGACCAAGAGGTTAGGGAACAACAAGAGGTGTCCTTTGTCCCAACAATTTACAGATGGTGGTCACTAGCAATACTTCAACATTCAATGGGGGAAAGAGTATCCTTAAACCTTTGAGAGAGGGAAAGGATCCTACTTTGATCCCCAACTCTGCTCAAAATGCTTCTAATCCGTTCTCAGCCCTAGTAACTTCAAAAAAACCAACCTTTTATGCCCTGGATGATTTAAATGTTAGGAATAGGTTACAACCTGTCCAATCTTTAGCATTGGTACCTTAAAAATCTATACACAATGCTAACACATTTCAGGTATTGCAAGATCAAGAGGATGATGAGAGCTCAGATTATGAAGAGGCTCCCAGTGATCCTGAATGGAGCAAAGAAGAATTGCACATACCAGCTAAGGATTCAGGTACACCCTCTGTGAGACTACACAGAGAGGCCAAAAACTTACTTGAAAATTCACAAATTTTAGGAAGCTCTACTATAGAAAAGTGGTTGCGATCCTCCCAAAAATCAAAAAATTAGTTTTATCATGATTTCACACAAGGTAATTGGTAACATGTTAGTATGGAATAGTAGGGGATATAATAAGTCCATAAAAATACTTAAAACCCTTATAGCTTCACAAAACATAGATATCCTTTGCCTAAGTGAACCATGGCATCCTAATTCTGACATAACATCTCTTAAATTCAAACTGCATTTTGCAAATTGCTTCCCTGGTGATAGAGCAAAAAATATGGCTTTTCTGGAATCATAAATTCAATATTTCCGTTATTTCTCAGTCTGATCAGTATGTTCTATGTCAAATAACTGAACTTTCATCATCTGTTATATGGTACTGTGTGTTTATCTTTGCTAAAGTGACTTTGCAACTTAGGAGAGATCTATGGAAGAATCTATTAGGCCTACCTCTAGCTCCAACATTATATGTTGGAGACTTTAATATTGTTACCTCTGTTGCTGAGAGAAGAGGCAACAAATCCCCCCCACTGGTCAGTATTAGTGAGTTTAATACCCTTATTAGTACCCTGGGCCTTTTAGAGCTCCCCACTGTTGGTAACCAGTTTACTTGGTCCAACAAGAGATCCAAGGATGATCTCTTGCTTAAGAGACTTGACAGAGCTCTAGGAAACCTAGAGTGGTTACAGCTATTCCCTCACAGCTCTGTTCAAGTACTTAGCAGAACCGCTTCATACCATAACCCTCTACTCCTATCAATCCAGAATTCTGAAACTCAGTCCCCCAAGCCATATAGATTTCAACTAATATGGACAAAAAGAGAAGATTTTTATAACCTAGTACAACAGTCATGGAATACACCTACCCAGGAGCATGGGATGAGAAAGGTTGTTTCCATACTTAAGAGGTTAAAAAATGCTTTGAGATTCTGGAACAAGGCTTCTTTTGGGGATGTTCATCAAAATCTCAAAGATGCTGAAGGGAGGGTAGCACAAGCTGAGATTTTATTTGAATCTTCGGGCACTGATTCTGATCTAACTGAGCTGAATAAACTCACAACCATTCTCACCAAGGCTGAAATTGAGCTCACAGCATTCTTGAAACAGAAAGCAAATTTGAGGTGGTTAAAAGAGGGAGATGCAAATACTGCATTCTTTCATAATTCTGTAAAAGAGAGAAGATGCAGAAACCAGCTCACTAAGATTAAAAATAAGAGAGGAGAATGGATCACTGATCCCACTTAGATACAATTAGAAGGAGTTCACTTTTTTGAAAAACTTCTTAATGAATCTGAAGGTGATAACTCAGGACAGTTCCTGAAACACTACATGAAGATGATCCCAAAGTTGGTCATTGAAGAAGACAATTAAAATTCTCAATTTTTTTATCTCAATAAGAAAGGAGCTCCTGGTCCAGATGGATTCTCTTTACACACTGCAGGGATATTATAATGGATGATCTTTTAGAGGCAGCAAATGATTTCTTAGGGGGAACTCAACTACCCAGAGCCATGTCAAGAACATGGTTAGCTATAATTCCCAAGGTCCCCAACCCTAGTTCCTTCTCACAGTTTAGACGAATCAGCCTATCCAATTTTGTGAAAAAGATATATTCCAAAATAATCATCGAAAGGCTAAAGCCCCTTGTGCCCAAAATCATTTCTGATGAACAGTCAGCCTTCCTTAAAGGGAGAGATATCTCAGATGATACCATACAGATGCAAGAAATGGTTAGACTACTAAATAAGAACCCAAACCATAAGAATGTGATAATAAAACTTGATATGCAGAAAGCTTTTGACATGGTGTCCAGACCTTTTCTCAATTCAGTTTTGTTACAATTTGGTTTTCATGGGCATTTAGTCAGAGTTATAGTTTAGAACATTTCTTCAGCTTGTTTCTCTGTACTTATTAATGGTATAGCTACTGGTTTATTTACAGCCAATAGAGGAATCAAGCAAGGGGACCCACTCTCACCCTTCCTGTACAATCTTGTGTCTGAAACATCTATTATCTACCCAATTCCTTACAGGATTTTGAATGCCTAGAGGGGTACAACATATATCACATTTAATGTATGCTGATGATACAGCTATTTTCCTAGCAGCCACTGATAGAAATCTGAAGAGATTCCTTAAGATTCTGAGATCATATGAGCTCTGTTCAGGACAAAGAGTAAATTACTCTAAGTCTGAGTTCTATGTGAACCTAAGGGCTAACAACAGCCTTGTGAGATTGATAAAAAGGACCTCAGGAATGAAATTTGAAATATTGCCTTTTAAATATCTGGGGCTGCCAGTCTTTACTGGTAGGAATAAGATCATCTAGTATCAACCCCTACTGGAGAGGATGCAAAATGCAGTAAACAATTGGAAGAATAGATGGTTAACCCCAGCTGGTTAACTAGTTCTTCTAAACCATGTTTTCTTTGCAATCCCAAATCATGTGTTTGCATTTTTGCAACCACCAATGGCTGTAATCAGGAAGATGGAGACAATGGCCTCAAGGTACTTCTGGGATGAGACTGAGTCATCTCAGAAGATTGTCTGGAGAAAGTGGGGAAGAATGGCTTTGCCTACCTCTGAAAATGGGATTGGATGTAGAGACATCAGGGCAACCATCCAAGCTTTCTCATTTCAAGAAAATAAGTCCATCTGGTCAGCCTATCTGTGGGCCTTACCAGCATCATATAGAACTTCCCACACCTGGAAAATGATCTGTGCCATTATAGAATTTGAAAATAGCAATTATAGGGTTTTAGTTGGAACTGGAGAGTCCCCTCTGTGGTTCTCTAACTGGTCAGACCTTGGTATACTTAAGCATCAAATTGTCCCTCGCAATATACCTTTCCCTAACCTAACTATAGGTGAATTATGTGCTAACAAACATCTCTATCTGCCAACCTTGGAGCCTCTTTTGGCTACCAACTTTATAAATGCTTTGCAGGAACTCTAGCTAACTTAAGGACATGCCGACAAACGGGTATGGTGTCTTTCTTCTAATGAAAGTTTTAGTGTCAAATCAACATATCAGAAACTCAGAGCTACTGGAAATGATTAAATCATCAAAAAGGTATGGTTAAACAAGGTGCCCACTAAATGGTGTAACTTTACATGGAGAATTTTTAATAAATTGCTCCCCTCCCCTGATGTGCTAAATAGATTTGGATTTCGTCTCCCATCTAAGTGCCTAATTGTCCCAGTTCAGATACATTGACTCACTGCTTTAATGAATGCAATGTTAAGACACCGATTTTATCATATATACATCAGATCTTTGCTATTCATGTACCTCATTTCCAATCAGTGAGTCATAGATTGTCCTTCTACCTAAATTTCAGAGGTGCTACAAAAATTATCACTAAGGTTGCTATCAACACTTTTGTGATGACTCTGTGGTGTATCTAGTTAAGTAGAAACAATTTTTTGTATAATAATGTGAGGCCTGATGCATTCTGTATTTTTCAGAATGTAATCAAACAAGTTAATTTGATTTTTAGTGCCTCTCCACTAGTTTGAAACCCTTTAAAGTATCAACAACTGGTCAACATAGGACTAATCCCATATCTGAAGAGAAAAAGGCCAAAAGTTATTAGACTGGTTAAATGGAATTTTCTTGAAACTGGTTTAAAATCAATGTAGATGCCTCTTTTCTATCACCTGATAATGTAGGTCTTGGAGTCATTGTCAGAAATGACAATGGCAGTGTGCTTCAAATGTTTATGAAAAAGGTCTTTGCTTCATCACCTTTACATGCAGAACTACTTGCAATACAGCTTGGATTCACAGTTGGTACATCTAGGAATACATTTTTCACCCTTGAGTCTGATTATCTAGCTTCAGTGTCAGCAGTTATCACCCCATCTTCTGTCAGTTGGAACCTTTATAACATGTGTTATGATCTTAATAGTTTGGGTGTGGGGATGAGTATTAAACATATATTCAGAGAAGGAAATGGAGCCGCTGATTACTTAGCTAAACACAGCTCCAAATTCAATTTCTCAGGTAATATGTTGTTACAGGATGCCCTCCCTCTACTGAGAGGAATCATTGCAATGGACTATTTACAAATTCCTAGTTTGAGAAATGCCTAGACAGCTGCTACTGTTTTTCTTCTTTTTCATTACAGATAATATGCCTATACATGACCTACGTGGCTGTGTATAGGCATCCAAGCAGATTGCAGCTTGAGTTGGGCTGCACAGGCAAAGAAGCAGAAACACCTCCACAAAAGCCAATGAAGAACATGCAAAAAATCATTTTTGTCTCACTCTTGTACGTACAGAGTGTTAGGAATATTCCAGCAGGATGGATCTTTAGTATATACTTTGGTATTCACAGTCTTTGGTTAGCAAATTTGTGCTTTGGTTTGACGATCACTAACCTGCTCGCTAAACTCATGTGTTCCCATAGTATTCTTTTGGACCAAAAGATCTCCCAATGTATATGAATAGGTAGAATAGTTTTAGCCCTATTCTTACATTCTTTTGATAGCTACATTGATGTGATACCATTGTAACAAACTGGACTAAGTTGCCTTTTGAGAGAGGACTGGGATCCTGTAATGAATCTCCCCCCACCATATGGTGAATTAAATTTATAAAAAGATGATAATTTAAAGCTCCCACTTCCCCGACATATATGAATTGAATTGTCACATCCTATCAACACATCAGTCGAGTTGATCACTCAAACCTCCCACTACCCCGACATATTTGAATTAATTTTCATTGAAATATCACTTTCGTTCACGTCGGTCGAGATGATAATTCAAACCTCCCACTTCAATGTTCTTCTTCCCAAGATTCTATATAAACTCATCATTTCACACTGATTATATTCATCCCTCAACTCCTATCTTCATACTTTACATCCCTCAATATAATAATGTCTTTCTCTAATTCTGATGACGAAGGAAAGTCATCAAACACAACACCAAGAATCCCAACATTTCGACATGAATTTTTAGATTCATTGTGTCCCAACTTTGCCATGCATATCCAATTAATGATAATCTACTATCATAATGTCGAGGAGGCTGAGGCCTCTGAAGCTACCCCCATCCCGCCTAAGAAAAAATGAAATTACATTAAAAGAGACCGTGTCACAGCTCAAAACACCATTCAAAAATAGCACTTTAATCCACCACCAGGAAGGACGTATACCAATAAGCAATTTTTTTTAAAGTATCATATGCAGCGGCATATGTATTCAAGGGTATAGAAAATGACTTGACCAACCACGACCCATATTTCCTGCAAAAGCCATATACTACAGGTGTTCTTGGGTTTTCACCGATCCACAAGTGTAAGGTGGCAATGCGTCATTTGGCTTATGGTACTGTAAGCAATCAACAAGATGAGACCTTACAGACTGGCTCACCAAGGACTAGGCAGAATATCAAATTTTTTGTTATGGGAATCATCCAGCTCTGTAAAGATCACTACCTCCGAAAAACTTCACTCGCTGGCATTGCACACCTAAAAGAAACAGCTCGTCAACTTGGATTCCCTGCTATGATTGAAAGTATTGATTGTTTGTACTAGGAAATGCAGAATAACCCGACAGCTTGGAGAGGCCAATACCAGGGAAGATGTTATAATGCCACAGTCATATTGGAAGCAGTAGCCTCTTACGACACACACATATGGCATACCTTTTTTGGTATCGCTGGATCAAACAATGATATCACAGTTTTTCAAAAATCACATTTGTTTGATGATATGTGCGAGGGATGGGTTCCTACGGTCGAATATGAAGTGAATGGAAACCCCTGCAACCGTGGTTATAATCTTACTGATGGAATCTATCCCAAATGGCCGGCCTTCACTCTCGCCTACATTTCTCCAAACGATGATTAGAAAAATGTTCACCCAACATCAAGAGAGTTTTCATAAGATGTTGAACGTGCTTTTGAAATTCTACAAGCTCGATTCGCTGTGATCCATCGCCCTGCCAAGTATTGGAGTGTTAAGATGATAAGAAAGATTATGCTTGGTATCATATTGCACAATATGATAGTTGAAGATGAGCGCGATAGTTAAGGGTTTATAGTTACAAAAACCGATTATTATCAACCTGAGCCAAAAGTTCTATGGCACTACGAATCCGGATAACGTGCCAATCTTGCAGATTATAGACAAACTTGGGGGCGAATTCACAACAGGAATCTACATAACCAATTGATACACGACCTCACAGAGCACATGTTGCCCGACAAGAAGAGGGACGAACGCACCGTACCTGAATGAATGTGCTAGTTCCATGGACATATTTCAAGTGCTTTTCAGAAATTTGTTACGAGTGTGCAATAATTGCTCAGACCAGATCAATATTAATGTTTTTTCATTTGTAATAATTGGTGAGACTAGATCAATATGTGTGATTTTTTCATGAAACTATAATCATCATTAGTTGTAATGATCTATCCAATGAAAATTTATATTTCTTTTCCGAGTTATTGCATATATCTTATCGATATTATTATTTTATTTGTTATCAATTATAAACAATTATGCAAGTGAAAATTTTACAAATATTAATTTTGATTAAATTGATGAATTATTACGAATTTTAATCACATGAAAATACAAAATTTCATATTTATTTATTCGAAAAATTAATAAATATGTTGATGATAAACATGGGGTACATGAATAATTATTGAATAGTTGTTGAGTTGGTTTTTTATTGCGAAGATGAGTTTGAGATTGTGTTTGGGTATTGTATTTGATGAGTTGAATAATTAATTTAATATTATTTAAACTATGAAATATAGGGGTTGTGTTTGGGTTGTACTTCAACCGTTTTTTTTTTAATTAATCCATCGTTGGTGGGGGGAATTCATTTGGCACCCCAAACCATATAAGTCACAAATGTTTGTTACAAAATATTGTAAAGCACAATGCTTCCAAAAAGAATGGTCAAAAATGCCTATTCCTAGATCCTTGGATATGGATTAGATTTATTCTGTCTTCATAGCACAATCAAGGAGCAATTTAGTGATCGAGTCAACAAAGACCGAAGCACAACTTAGCCACCTGATGTGATGAAAAAACAGAATAGACATCATTCCAAGGAGATATTTACACAAAAAATGATCAATCTGGGCTATAATTATGCCCTGATAGTTAATGCTAATATTATGCTAGCAGAAGTTGCATCTGGTCTTTTGGATAAGGACTTCATTTTCCTTTAGATTGCTGCTACTCCCATCCTACAAAATGAAATGAAAAACAGCAGAGTTCTGTGACAGTAAAAGCTTCTAATATTATCCTCTGACTGAGGGTATTCCTATCTTATCAAGCAGCAGAATCCCTTTTAAAGGGGGGGGGTGCCTGATTTGGTTGAAAGACTGCACTTATTCTGTTTTTCAGGCAATATTTAGATAAAAAGTCTGCAGATTTATTACCTTCTCTGAGAACATGCACTATATGTGATTGTGGATGGATGCATGGATTGCAAAGTTGAGCACAGTGAGTAGTGTTTCCAGATGCAAGTAGAAGGTGAGTGTATGCCAAGCACTGCCATCTTGCAGTCTGATTCCAGTGTGTATGCTTGAAGGTTAAGCTCAGTTGCAACCTGTTGACCTTGCTGTATTGCCAGTAGCTCAGAGTGTAGGGGTGAGACACAGTTCATATAAATCATTTTAAGCATTTTGGTGTCTCCCAGCCAATTCCTAACCACTATACCTATCCCACAAGTTCCCAGTTGAAAGGCAGCATCAACATTAATCTTAATACCAGTATCAGGTGGGTGCCATTTTATAACTCTAGCAGGTTTGGGTCTTTTCTGTCTCAGAAATGGAACTAATTTGGCATGTACTAGAAAGAAGTTTCTCTCCATATTACCAAACTGTGGGAATGCAGTGAATATGAGCCAGGTCTGTTTTCTAACATCTTCACAGATTAGAGTATTGCTAGAATTTTTATCATCAAAAAATAACTTATTTCTCCTAGTCCAAAGGTTCCAGAAAGTAACCATAGTGATAACTCTAATGACCCTAGTATGAACCTTTGAGAAGCCATTATAAGTCAGATAAAAATTCATTCTCCCTTGCAGAGTGTTGAAATGAGGAGCCTATATAACAGTGAGTGAATGGATAGATTCCCATACCTCACTGTTGACCTGGCATTTTTTAAAATAGTATTCTACTGTATCACTGCTACAACACAGAGGGCATTTTGAGGATAGATTAATACCAAATTTCTGTAAAATGTCATCAAAAGGCAAAAGCCTGTTTTTCATTCTCCACAGAAAAAGAGGGATTTTTGCAGGTAAAGGTAATTTCCAAACATGTCCAAACAAGTCATTTGTTTGGTCCCTGTGCCTTAGGGTGTTGTATGCAGAGCTGATTGAGAAGTTTCCATCATGGCCTGGTCTCCATATGAGCCTGTCTTCATGTGTGTGTTCCAGTTGGAATCCCTGCAGTAAAGAAAAGACACTGGTAGCCAAGTGGGGCTCCAACAGAGTTAGGTAGTAATTTTTCCTACTAACAAATTGGGCCACAGTAATATCAGTGAAGGGTAGTTCTAAGTCCTGGGGCCATATATAATATAAAATCCCTATCCCTAACCAGTTTCCATCCCAAAATGATGAGGAGCCTTTACCACACAGTAATTGGGATTGTGAGTTAGCAAATTCTGTTATGCTACAAACTCTCCTCCAAGTGTGTGGTTTTTTGTATGTTTCTGGAATGGACCATAAATATCTTGTTCAGATGGTATTATTTTTCTGAAGCTTCCACCATAGCTTGCATGCAAAGGCTTTAATACAGCTTCCAAGTCCCTAAATCCCAGACCATTTTCATTTTTTGGTATAGCCATTTTGCTCCAACTTCTCCATCTTTTCCTTTCACCATATTCTGACTCCCCCCAAAAACATCTTGATGCCACTTTCTCCATTTTTCTAACAATAGCTTTAGGGGGGCTGAGGACTGAGAATATATGTGTTGGTATGGCCATAAGGACTGAATTAATGAGGACCATTTTCCCAGCTGCTGTAAGCCAATGGTTCTTCCAGTTTGAAACAGCCTTTTCCATTCTCTCAACTACATGTTGGTAGTGACAGGCCTTGTTTCTGCCTGAAAAAATTGGAGTCCCTGAGTATTTGAAAGGCAGGTGACCTTGCCTCATTCCCAGTATTCTTGTAACCATATTGGTTTGGTGGAGAGTGGCTCTGGGATGGAGGAAAAAATATGATTTGTTATAGTTGATCTTCTGGCCTGAACATTGTTCATAAGCCTTCAGAAAGTACCTCAACCTCTTCAGATTAGTTTTGGAGGCAGTAAGGAAGATTGCAGTATCATCTGCATACATGAGGTGTGATATAGGTGGTACATCTCTAGGCATTATGAAACTGTGTAGGTACTTGGAGTTGAAAAGAGCTTTAATTCCTCTTGAAAAAGTCTCTGTGACTATATTATAGAGGAAGGGTGAAAGGGGGTCCCCTTGCTTAATTCCCCTGGTTGAATTGAAGAATCCAGAGGCCACACCATTGATAATAACTGAGAACCATGCAACTTGAATGTTCTGCAACACAATTTTAACAAAAGATCCATGGAAACCAAACTGTAACATTACTGTGTTCAGAAAAGACCATGTTACCCTATCAAAAGCTTTTTGCATGTCTGACTTCACCACTAGATTCTTGTTCCTAGGGTTTTTATTCAACAGCCTTACCATTTCCATCATCTGTAAGATGTTATCTGAGATGTCCTTTCCAGGCATAAAACCTGACTGTTCCTCAGATATGATCTTGGGCATTAAGGGCTTCATTCTCTCCATTAGAATTTTAGAAAGAATTTTGTTAGAGAAATTGGACAAACTAATAGGCCTGAAGTCTGCAAAGGTGGATGGGTTTGGTTTTTTTGGAATGAGTGTTAGCCAGGTGCTTGCTATAGCTCTGGGCAACTTCTGACCTCCCAAAAACTCATTTGCTGATTCTAGGAGATCTTCTTTGATCACTTCCCAGAAGCTGGTGTAGAACTGACCAGAGAATCCATCTGATCCAGGTGCTCCTTCCTTGTTGAGCTCAAAGACTGCCTTTTTAAGCTCATATAAATCCACTTGTTTCAGAAGCTGTAAATTCTCTTCTTCAGTAATGAGTTTGGGGATTTGGGACTTAAATTGCTCCAGGTATGATCCAGAGAGATTAGGCCTAGGGTCATTTAGGAGCTGCTCATAAAATCTGACACCTTCCTCCTTAATGAGCTGTGGGTCAGATATCCAGTCACCCTCTCCGGTTTTAATTTTTGCAATCCTTGACTTTGCTCTCCTTTCTCTCACTGAATTGTGGAAAAAGTGTGTGTTGGCATCACCCTCTTGTAGCCATTTCACTCCTGATTTTTGCCTCCAGAAAGTAGTGTTCTCTTTCTGTGACCTAATCAGTATGGCCCTCTCTCTGTTGAGATTAATTAGGTCAGTATCATCACCTGTACTTTGATATGTTTCCTCCAATACTGAGACTCTATTTTCAGCATCTATGAGGTTTTGGTGAACATTCCCAAATGTGGACTTGTTCCACTGTTTGAGAAATTCCTTGGCCCTTTTGAGCTTGAATACTAGTCTGTACATACCAGTGTAGTGACAGGGTAGGTTCCAGTTATCCTCTATAAGCCCTCTAAGTTCAGTTCTACTTAACCACATGGTTTGGAATCTGAATGGCTTGGGGAGTTGCTCACAAGCTTGCTGGATGGATAATAGTAAGGGGTTATGGTCAGAGGAGGTTCTGTTTAGGACTTGGATGGAGGAGTGTTGAAATTTTTCAAACCAGTCATGGTTTCCTAAACCTCTATCCAGTCTCTGTAGGAGTCTATCCTCCTTCATTCTATTGTTGGTCCATGTGAATAGGTTACCTACAGTTGGGATTTCTTGTAATGCCAGTGTGTCTAGAAAGGTCCTAAATTCTGTCATGCTCCTAGCTGAGGGATGGTGTCTGCCTTTATATTCACTCACAGTTGCCACAGTGTTGAAATCCCCTATAAAGATTGATGGTCCTATAGGTAACCTAGCCAAGTCATGCCAGAGGTTTAGTCTTAGGTCCCTAGTGGTTTAAGCATATACTAATATAGAGTACCATTCAGCAAGGGAAACTTTATCAGTGATTTTAACCTGCACAAATTGATCACTTTCTGCCAAGATGTCAACCATTAAATTATCTCTATAAAATAGCCATAATTTTGCATGTTGAGGAGCATAGCAGTTTTGAAATCCTAACTGAAATTTTAAGTCTGATATCTCTGAACTATCATGCATTGGTTCAACTAAGCACAGGAAAGAGACATGATGTATAGCAAGTAGAGTTTTTAGTCTATCTAGGGAAGTTCCATATCCCCTTATGTTCCAAACTAGTATATTGCATATTATTTTGTGGCTAATCATTTAAAAGTATATTTAACCTTTTGTATGGGTCTTAATACCCTATTTATACTTTCAGATGATCTTACCATTTTACCTGATTTAGGGGAGTCAGTGTTCAGCACTACATCACTAGTGACAATGCTAAAAAACTCCTCACTTTGTTGGATTGATGACTGGGTGGTAAGAGCTATCTCTTGGCTTGTAGTTCCATCATCAGGTATGTTCTCATCCTCTTCATCCTGCAAAACAGAGAAAGAGTTTGACAGTTCCACTTGCTGGTAAAGAATAATTGCAAGAGATGTGGAATTGTCTTTAGTATCATCAACAAAAGATTTGTGCTTGTGTGATTTGTGCAACTTGTTGGCTAATTTCCTACCAGGTACATCTATATCATCAAATGAATAAGATTTAAAAGGATATATTTTGGAGACTGGGAAGGAGTCATGGCACCAAACCATAGTTCTCTGTTGAGGGATTCCAGACTCTTTCTGCTGGCTTCCTGAGTTGATGCTGGTTTCTCTATTCTGAGAGTGGTCATATAGAACCATCATTTTGTTTGACTCATCAGTGGCAGCTTGTTTTTTCCTCTGAGGCACTTTGACCCATTTCTGGGCAGTGAAAATGTTTTCTTTGTCCTTGGAGCTCAGGCCAGAGGTACTAGCTTTACTAGATATTGGAGTGGTGTTTGGATTTAGGGGAAAAGGTGTTCTTTTAGTGGATTGTGGTGGCTTGTTTGGGGCTGTCAGGTTGGTTGGAGATGAGGTAAGGTTTGCTTCAGAAAGGGTGTTCACCTCTGACTCAGTTGGCTTGAAATACTCCCTTTTTCTCCAGTTCTTCTTCAGTTCAGGATGCTGCATTATGCAATTTGCATCACCATGACCTAGCTTTCTGCAATGCTTGCAGTACATGGGCATATTATCATATTCCACTGAACAATCCCTAAAGTTTTCAGGGTGTCCAACCTGGATGGATGAGATAAGTTCACCTGTAACATCAACCTCTATGCACATTTTGATGGCAGACGGCCTAGTAACCAGGTTAGTTGCAGAATCTAGCTTAATGAACTTCCCCAATTGGTTACCCATATCCTCAAGCATTTTGTAATTCCAGTAATAGAGGGGGACGTCTCTTACCGTGATCCAGACAGGAACTACTGGTGATTCATGTTCCGGCAAGGACTCCGGCGTTCATTTCAGGATCCGCATCGGTGACCCAGATATTGCCCAGAAAGGCTTGAGCCAGCATCTCTGGAAGTCGTCCTTGTCCTGGAATCTGATCAATATGTGTTTATAATCCAGTGATCCCAGTTGGAATTTGGCCTTAAAGCCGAAATCATCGAGTGCAGCTTGGATGATGGCCATTGGAGGCTTGACTCTTGAAAATTTGCTGATCAACGCGATCTGATAGTGATTAGCTAGAACCTGTACCTGATCTGCGGTGTACATACAGGCAGGCTTGCCATTGAAGGTTGTGATAGGTTTTATTACTGGATTTGAAGGCAGGGTGTTGAAGAGGGGGCTCGGTTTTGCGGCTAGAATTTGAGCAAAGGATTTTCCGGCCGAATCACCACCGTGGGGCGGTGGCGTTTCCCCCATTGGGGAGCCGTTTATGTCTGTTATCAGATTGCTGACAATTTGTAACGGTTATAAAAGGTAAAAAGTGTGACGGAAAGACATGGGAGTGGGAGGCGCGTGGGCGAGTGGGGCGTTAATTATAGAGAAGGCAGAGCTTTCTTTCTTAGAGAGAGAAAGCGAGTTTTGTCTATCCTCTGAATAGCTCGTACTTCAACCGTGTTTGTTCTGAAAATATATGACAAAGTGGGGGTATGAGTATATGCAATTTTTATACCATATCACGGGTGTACGTACACCCACCTTTACTGTGTGTTTTACCTTAATAATTATGCATTTCATTGATAACAATCTACACATACTATTTATAGAAATTATAAGTTAAAAGATTTACAATGCACTATTATTCACATTAAAATATACATATTTGAATATTAGAATGCACCTGAGATACATACCCCAGGTGTATGGTATAATTTGTGGAGTATATGTGGGTGGGTTGGACGTGTGATGATTAATTAGGTAGGTTTATTTGGCAAAATGTGTTTAAATAATATAAGATGAACGGAGAAACATGTAACTACTCAATTTTAACTTCGTTTGCGGTCCAATCATTTTGCAGCTTAAGATCAAATATTGGGATTAAAAAGTGTGTTCATTTTAAGAAAGAAGGGTTTTTTTTTTTTTGAAGTAGAAAGAAGGGTTTGGTAGAAGGGAGTTGCTTGAAGCTCTTCCATTATGCAGTTCCACTTCTGGAAAATTTGAACCATCCCTTGCTGTTTCTATTTTGTACTTAATTACCAAACATAACATATGAGTCAACTAAACGAAAGTGACTATAAAAATAAGCTGAGGATTAGGCTTTCATCTGAATTTCAATTAGAGATTCTATTGACAAACGCAGAATTGCAGACTCACTGCATGCGTGAGCTGGAAAGATTATGTGGATTTTTTAAATAGATTTTTTTCATAATTCAGTTAAAATTATACAATTTGATTTACATAATTATTTTTAATGCAATCCAAATTCACTTTACAATAAAATTAGATAGAACTAAAATGAAATGTAATTAACAAAACTATAACCATAAAATAATGATTTAAAAAAAAGCCTATGAATTAAACCAAATTTCATTTTCAAATTTTAGATCATCAAAATTGAACTGATTTGAAATAAACTTAAATTGAATAAAATTAAAAATCAGATAAGATGGAGAGAACATACCTAATAAACCCTAATTCTTTTTAAAAAATCAACCTTAGGTGGCGGAAATTATATTAGACTTCACAAACATTTGAAGAGTATGTAATGGCAAGTGTTTGCATGCAGTATCGGTCCTAGAAATATCGAGACATTAAGCAAATTAAAAAACATTGAGGCCCAAAATAAAAAAACTATGCAATATAATTGTTATTTTTCAAATAACAATACATCTATTTATGCCAATTATATATTTTAGACTAAAGTGTACAAGTAAAGCATATTTTCCTGTTTAAAATCTTTACCAACTAAATATAATACTGATAAAAATAACATAAATTAGAAATTATCCATATTTACATACTACATTATTTTTAAAAAGGAGGCCCATTTTATCAATTAAAATTGAGGTTTCAGCCAAGTTAGTAACTTGCGTATATAGAAGGACGATTGTTTACATCACAAACGTAGATGTTTAAGTGAGAACAAAAGCCCTAAAACATGATAATGTTTCAAAAGGGAGTTTGAGAGTAGATAAAATAAAACCTCAATACAACACATTTGTAGGTTGATTCTATAACCAAATTTTCGAATTCTATTACTGAATTACCAAGGCAAGACACACATATTACGATTCGACATTTTTCTCACAATTTCGATCTAATTAGCTGGGGTTAATCATTTTTCGGTGACTGGAGTCAATTATCGCTTCATAAATGACAAGTACCAAGGTGGAGATGCCAAAAGTGGCTATGTCAACCGGACAATAGAAGTCAAAAGAGCTGAAGCATCAAGTGAGTCGCGGATTGCTGAAGCGAGCCGCGGATGGCACGAAGATCGCGTGTCATGCCCTAAACCACTAGCCGCGGATCCCAACTGTGCGCAGGCCCAAAAGTCTACTCTGCCTATTGCATGCATTATAAACACCTTAAACAATGTGCAATCAATGATAATAGAATAGACGGGATTGAAGTGAGCAGTAGCCTTTCTTTCCTCTTCATTCCTTTTGCTTCTTCTTTTCTTTCCCTAATGTAGATTTCATGTTTTTAATCATGCATTTTAAGATTTTGTTTAGTAGCTAAATTAAAACCCTCTTGGGCTAGATTGTTCTCTTTTTTGAAACAAATACTTCATTCAAGTTCAGGGTTCTAGAAATCGTCCAGAAACGAATGACAATAAACTCGGGGAAGAATCCCAAGCATTAAACAGTAACGTACTAGTCATGGCAAAGTCTACTAGAGAGTGAGCTACAATATTATGGCTACGAGGTACCCAAAAGGAACCTTCACATTCTACACCCTCTAACATACTTCTGAGTCTTGTTATCGTTTCTAAGCAGTTCACCGTGCATTCCACCTCGCCTTGTACCATTTGAGCAACATGGAGAGCATCTCCTACCCGACTAATCGGCTGCGGAAGTTCAGGAATCATGAGGATTGCCTCCTCCAACGATAGACACTCATCGAGAACAGGATCCGATACATTCAGCGTTCTCCTTGATGCTGCTCGAGTGAATCGGCCTGCTTGGTCCATTGCCATAACCCCCGCTAGAGCGTCCCCGCAGAGGATGCTTGCAACAAAATACAGTCGTGCTCCGTCATCAGGAGGTCGTAACAGCGATTGTGGCATCACTGAATCTGAAAGAATCCTTCTCCCGTTCTGTGCCTCGTTATAGCTCCATAGGTTAGCACTTACTCCCACCGCCATGGAATCAGTGGTGGTATGACAGTCGTTAAATATCTGCTTGTTCATTTGGAACCATTTGTCGTCGGATAACATGATAACTGTCGCATAGAAGTCCTCATCATCTTCCTTCAGCAACTCACGATACCAATAATCGCCTCTAGCTTGCATCTTCTGAGCAACTTTATCCCATCCTCCAGGCAGAATGGGGACGATAGCACCTCCACTCCACGCCTTCTCAGGTTAGCCACAATGAGTAAAGAGTCCTTACAAAGTATCTAAGCGAAGTGAAGCGCATGCTTTGGGGTTCTGAACTTCCATAGGTAATTCCAGAATTACGAACACTCTCCACCATCAGCCTATTGCAACTCAAGATGCAACAAAAACTAGGAATTCTCAACTGCCACATTGTACACCGAACGGACCGTGTAGCTTCCAAATTTCGTATAGTGCCATATCCACTTATCATCCGAATCCAAGTTCCTAAGGGGAATTTCCTTTTATCTTAGCCACATCTTCCAGAGTAAATTGCTCCTCCAATACGTCCACTTTCCACCACCTCGACTCACGGTCTATCAAGTCTACCGCCATACTTAGTTTGGCCGTAATACTCCGTGGATCCTGAACTCTGAAGTTACTATCATGAGGCAACCATGGGTCATGGAAAATTGATGTGGACCTTCCATTATCTATCGAATGTCTGCCTCCAATACGGACAAGCTCCAGAGCTCCATGAATGCTACGCCACGCCCATGAGGGACGGGGACCGAACTCAGAGGATAAGATATCTCTATCCCGGTTATATTTTGCTTTGAAGACCTTCGCAAGAAGCGAGTGAGGCTGGTCTCCAAGCCTGTTTACCTAAGAGAGCAACATTAAACACTCCAAGGTCCCTAAAACCAATGCCACCGGCCTACTTTGATCTTGATATTTTCTCCCATGCAACCCAATGAATCTTACTTTCCGATGACTTTCTGCCCACCCAAAAATTACTCAATAATCCATGAATCTCCTCCATTAAATAGTCCGGCATTCTAAAGCAGCTCATTGTGTAACTAGGGAATGCCTGCAGGACCGACTTAATAAGTATCTCCTTCCCCGTCTTCGATAGATTCTGCTTTCTGCAACCATCAATCTTCTAGCGAACCCGGTCATTCAGAGATTGGAAAATTTCTCACTTCTTCCTGCCGATTACTGTAGGTAGACCAAAATATTTCTCATGCCCTTCCACTTCCGGAATCCTCAGAATATCGCATATACGTGGTCTCAACTCTGTAGTTGTGTTAGGACTAAAAAACACACCCGACTTATCCTCTTGGGCTAGATTGTTCTCTAATCTATGAATTATTGTTTGAAGACTTTGACTTGTGCAATTTCAATTGCTTGATTATGTGTAATTTGTTCATCTTCATGTTCTTGAATGTAGAATAAGGGATTTATATATGTGCGGGGATAATCTTCCCTCTAACTGATATGTGTTATGTGATTTGGACAATTATAGTTTGATTTCTTGTGCCCTATATGCACAAACCAATGGATCTTATGGAAATCTGCCAAGCACACTTTGGTTATGTGATTGGAGTAGTAATAGTTTGATACTTGACATCTATGTGCACAAACTGACTACTCCCTTGTGGTTTGAGTTTCCTATCTAACTTGATGTTAGGTCGATTCCTCATGAAATCTCAAATTAGATGATTAGGTGTGGGTGTTTGATGCACCATCCCAAACTCTCTACAAAGATGAATGCGTCACAGGTTAGAAGCACCTTTTGATGCGTATAGTTGCCTCGAGGAATATAGCATTAGTTTGGTGATGGATGTCTTAAGATTTGATCTCTAAGATTCCAGTGTATTGGTGAAATCCAATGGATTTGGATGTCCTAGGTGTGCTAGTAGAGGAATAGAGAGACGTCAAGTCCTCTGACCATGCGGGTTTCATGATTTAATGATTGAATTACATTGAATCTTGATACATGTACCCAATGATGTGTAGAGTGGTCTAGCCTGATGACATCTTTTACATTCATTTACTTTCGATTTACTCCACTTAGTCATAATACTTTCCAAACAATCATCTAACACCCTTGTTTACTTTCATGCACTCACTAGCTAGTTAGTACACTATGACTTTGATATTGAGTTTCCACCGTCTTCCTTGTGGGTTTGACCCCTCTACTTACCGCTTACTACGCTAGTATAAGCAATAAGTTTAAGGGAATTATAAATTGATTGTGCAAGGTTCCTTGTTCTCGCGTTAACGATGCGTGTGAACGGGCCTTTAATAAGTTTCTCTCTGTCAAACCATCAATTTTCTATCGGACTCTATCCTTGAAAAACACCGCATTTCCTTCCACAAACAACTGAAGGTAATGTTGGGAAATCAATTCCCACTGCACAGATCAAGATACTGATAAAGAAAATACATAAAACACATATAGAATATATATAACGTGATTTACCAATTTGGCTACCTCCACGAACATGAACGAACTTTTTAGGCTCATATGGGGTGAATTTCTCATACCACAATGGCAATCTTGAAATCACACGATTACAGTCACATACGATATAATATTTATACTAAACTCTCCAAGTACCAATTAGAAACATGATAACTCTAACTACTTTAAGTCATGTACAAATTGATTTATATGATTTATAAATTTAAGAACAAAATGGGATATCAACCCTTCCATTACTTACAAATTAAGTTTCAATTAAATCCTAACATGTAAACCCATCTACTTACCATGAGAGTGCACTTCTGAAATTCTCATGAAAGAACAAAATTGTTGCCTTGGCTCTTGAGAAGTGTTGGCACTAAAAAAAGAATACCATATATCTCTAAGTTTATATGCTTACTAGAAATCTCCTCATACAGAGTGGTAGACCAATGAAATATAGCAATATCCTTCACAGATGCGTCTACTTACATCAAAGTATCGACAATAAAGAAAATATGAGTAATTATAGGATCCCGCGGTGAATCTCCAATTACATGCAATTATTTTGACACTAACTAGATTCGAAAAGATTATGGAGAACACCTCCGTACATATGATAAAGAGATATGGTGATAAAGGATCATTGGCGTATGTGAGGCTGTAAATGTTCCAATTTGTTCACCATTTGTAATGAAGGAAAACTGAACCAGTTAAAAAGGGTCGAATTAGCTCAACAAAAGGTGGAGAAAACCCCAAACTGAGAAAGCCCAAGAATCCATTCAGCTCTACCAAAAACCTCATTATAATACGCACTTAATTTTTTAAAATGTAATCGATTCTCGTAGCAAGAGGTGAAACTAAACATTCAAAGAAAATCAATCGAATGATTTAACACTTTCCTATTCTTTTTTCTTTAACACCTAATTTATTACATAACCTAATCTATTACATGCCCATACTATGATTTGAGTGGGGTAAGCCTCCCACTTGATACACCAGTTGATACACTTCACCGCTTTGCACTTCGTACTTCAAACGTCAGTTGATGCAGCTCCCGTCACTCAGTTGAGTACGCTTTTTGAAGATGGAGTGAATGAAAATTTGGAGATTAGAATAAACCTGAAGGAGCTAAATAGAAGAGGGGGGTTTGATTTCCACACCTCTCCTACCCGAGACAAGACCTCTGATCAACTGAGGTACACTAGTTGATTAAACTTTTCAATTTTCACTTGTGTGGAATATCTTGTGAACATCGTAATAAATGTACAAATATCAAACTTTGTCCTATTCCAATACAATTACACACTATTATCACATTCAATCGGCTTGATCCGGCTCGGTCGGCTCGGGTCGGTTCGGTCGGCTCGGTCGGCTCGGTCGTACCGGGCTGATTTGGACAGGTTATACTGGAACTGGTAGAGTTAGACTGAGAAGGTGGTTTTACTTCTTTTTTCCCTTTTTAAAATTTATTTTCAGTTTTTTCGGGTATATATTCATTGATGTTTGTACTTAAATATTGGATTGAATGTGATCTGCTAATCTTAGTTTTTGTGACGGGTCCTTTTGCTCAGTTAAAATTTGATTAGCTTCCGATCTAGTTAGTATAGGAGAAATCCAAGTCACATTAGTTTTGAAACACTATTGCAAGCGATATTGATGCTAGATTTGTAGATCGATTAGGCTTTAAGATTATATCGAGTTAGATTACATTCGTTCTATTCAGTATTTAGCCACCAGCCAATCAGACCAGGATTAGTTGGGATTGCTTTGATACCGATATTAATATATATATATATATATATATATATATCCATTTTTAGATTTTTGTGATTTTCTTCTTAATGTTGCGCTGTGGAATATCACCTTATAAGAGAAATCTTTATAGCAATCTCTAGTTAGGCTCTTGATGAAGCTTTCCTATTAGTACTATGGCTAGATAGAACAACTCGGTATGCTTTACATACTACTCTGCTGTCCAACCTTGTGAAGACTTGCTATCTTCCGGTGGTCAAGAGGCCACCAGGCTCAATGGGTAGTCGGTTGAGGTTCAGATAGAGAGTATTTGTTATAATAGAACCGAGTTTTCTGTTTTGACTGTGAGAAAGTGGGATGGTGAATTATAACGAGCTCTAGAATGATGTACTTGGCGATGTCTATACGCAGCAGAAGGAGGGGAGTCTGATTTTAGTTATGTTGTGACCGGCATCGATATAGAGATAACTTAGTTTTCTTGTAATATTTTTAAGCACATCTCTGATATCTCAATTTGCTTCCGATATTAGATCGGAGTATAGCGTTCGGGCAACAAATTGGCACAGTTACCCCAACAGGGTTTCATGTGTAATATTGGGTTTCAAACATGATCATGTAATTTTATTGCTTTTATTAGGGTTGAGGAGACGTGAATAATTCTCCCGTCCACTTGTATGGTTTTAATAATATTTTTTAAAAAAATCACATTCAAAAATGATTATTATCCACAAAATTGGTAATTTTTTGCGCATGAAATGAAGTTTCCAATGATGGCATAATCCACGAACGAGAGGAGGATCGGAGCATGTTCAGTACAGAACTACGGAAAATCTGAATTATTTTTAGTTTGGTTTATTTCAGTATTTTCAGTTGAACTCAGTTCAGTATATTATATTTTTTATTTTTTTATAATTTTTTAGTTCAATTCAAAACAATTCAGAGAAAATTTAATTTAATTTAATTCAGTTCAGTGAAAATATAATTTAATTATTTTAAGTTTATATTGAAAATTCAGTTTATTTCAATTATGTGTAGTTCAATTCAGTTCTATTTTCTATTCTTGAGTTTCAGTTTCTCTACCATTTGGTAGAAATTGCCAAATTCTTGTTGTTATATACATTTAATTTGGTTGCAATATCCACGCGATTTCAAACAATGCATTGATGGTTTCTTCTTTTTTTTTTGTTCAATTAAGTTCAGTTCAATATACTTGAGTTCAATTTTGTTTATTAAGCTATGTTCAGTTTATTAAGTTCGGTTGTGATGAAATATGATTTGATAAAATACAGTTACATATAATTATATCAATACATTGATTATGTTTTTCAATTCAGTTCAGTATCATTCAGTTCAATTCAATTTAATAAGTTATGTCCAATTTGTTTCCATAAATGAGGAAATATGAGTTGAGAAAATTTGACTAATTTAATTATATCAATGCATACATTTGTTAGTACAGTTTAATTAAGTTCAGTTTAGTTCAATACAGTAAGATTCAATTCATTTCATTTTAACAAGGTAGGTTTGATTTATTAAGTTTGGTACTGATAAAATATGATATGATAAAATATACCATAATTTGCTTATATCAATACATTGATTTTTTCATCAATTTTGTTTTGTATATTTCAGCTCAATTATGTTTAATAGCTATGATCATTTGATTAAGTTCAGTTATGATGAAGTATAAATTGATAAAATTTAACTATTTTAGTTAAATCAATGCCGTGATTTATTTCCTCAATTCAGTTTTGTTTAGGTAAGTTCAATTCAATATACTTCAAAAGTTTGTTTTAAAATTTTAAATATAAATATATGTTATTAAAAATCAAAACATTTTTAATTCAGTTTAATTTATTTGAATATTTTTAATTCAATCAAATATTTTTCACTTTAATTCACTACTTTTCAGTACATTTGAGTCATTTACACCGGTCCTTAGCAATGATTGGGTAAAACTGAACACATCAGCCGCACGAGTGGTTGGTTTGGTTGGCCTATACACTCTCTTAATTGGACCATGTGTCAAACTCCCAGCCCTTCAGTCCACGCAGTTTGTCATTTCATAAACTCAAAGCATTTTATCATTATTAAAACAAATAAAAAATATATTCAAACACCAAACATTGGTTGTCAACAAAATAACACCGAACATACATAAAAAAACACCAAACACTTCTGGGGAGGGAGTGTTTGGTTCGCAAGTTTTTTGAGAGTATGGATTTTATTTTGGGTTTTTGGAAGTTTGAATTTTTGTTTGGGATTTTGAGAGTCTGGTTTTGCAAAATCCTTGTTTGGTTGGGTTGAGTTTGTGAGTATAAAATAAAATTATTGATTGATTTTAGAATTTTGCAAGTCTGGATTTTGGCAAATTTGGTGAACCAAACAAGATTTTACAAAAACTGGACTTGGATAGTCCAAGTTTTGCAAAAATTTGTCCAACCAAACACAACCCTACTATTTTGGTTTTTAGTTTTCTATTTGGGTGACAGAAGCTATTAAGAAAAAGTCCCTGAATTCAACTCTTACGTGATGAGAGAATGAATGAGATTTTATTCGTTCTTGTTTAAGTTAGTACCTAATTTTTAAAAATATGTCAACTCTTTGATAAGTCTTACAAATAATGTTTTTGCTGAAATCAAAATTAACGTAAGAATATTTTTTTGGATTGTATTTGACATTTTAGCATCACTTATTAGGTGTTTAAAAAAGAATTACTCTTCTAAAATACCAACTTTAAGTATTTGCACGTTTCAATTTAAATCTTATTTTTTAATGAAAAGTTTAAAGATTAGTATAAATAGCTAGTTAGTTAACTACAAATAAAGGGACTCAATCTAACAACATCTAACTAAGAACAATCATTTGACAAAAATACTTGTATCAATGAGCTATAAGAAGTGACAGAGAAACATGAAGGATCAAATTTTCTCTCTCTAAAAAAACGGAGAGAGTCTTGTCATTTTGAGTGAACGCACCTATCAGAAATTCATCGGAAAAGTAACAGAAATACTTTAGTTGAAAGCAATCCAAGGAACCTAGCCAAAATAAAGCTAGATTCGATCCAAAAATAGTTACAGAAGGAGCGTGCAAGACAATTTTGAAGTCACCAGAGGTGGAATCTAGAATATACGGAGTAGGGGCAAGGATGAGTTGCGGTGACAAAAATCATTGAATGGGCATTCGCCGGTCACGCGTACGCCATGCAAGGAAGAATGCTATCCTCCAATGATCACATGAGATGTTCATAGAGATAATATACTTTGAGAAAACCAGCAGGAAAATCACAGCATCCCACAAAAACAGCTTGAACAGAGAGTTTACAGAGAATGAGGTTTGGAATGCTTTAAAAGGCATGAAATCTTGGACTTCACTTGGAGAGAATGGCTTACCAGCTGGTTTTTATAAGTAATATTGGAAGATATAGGGAGGGAGCTAACCAGCACCATTCTGAAGTGCTTGCAGCAAGGCCATTCCAAGGCACAAGGCACGGTCATAATTAATACCAAAAATGAAAATGCCACAAAAAGCAGAAGACTTTAGACCAATTGCACTGTATACAGTTAAGTACAAAATCATTGCCAATATAATAGCAAACAGGCTAGAAAAAATGCATGGGAACACATTGATATCTGAAAATCAAAATGGTTCTGTTCCCAATAGAAGCATTGTAAAAAATGTGTTACTGGCTCATGAAGTAGTGCATAATCTAAGAAGGAAGCTTCATTGAGGTGAAGGAATATCAGCTATAAAGCTAGATATGAGTAAAGCATATGACATGGTATCTTGACTTTTTCTAGAGCAGGCTTTAAGAAACATGGAGTTTCCAGAAAAATGGATCAACCTAGTAATGTGGTGTGTGTAGTCACTATCCTATCAGGTGGTGGTAAATGGTCAAGTAGCAGAAACTTTTATCCCCAACAAAGGAATTAGGCAAGGATACCTAGTGTCACCTTACATGTTCATCATTGTTCAACAAATTATGTTCTCATGGTTGGAACACAAACTTGAAGAGAACAGAGGTCTTGGGATACAAATATCAAAAAATGGATCTAGAATCAGCCATTTGATGTATGTTGATGATACAATCCTCTTCACCAAAGTCACACACCAGTCAGTTTTTGATATGGCAAAGACAGTAACCTATATGCTAGATACTTAGGACAGAGATTAATTTTTGACAAGTGCTCAATTTTATTCAGCCCCAGTACATCAGAGCTCACGAAGCACTACATGATGTACACACTACACATTCATAACCAAGGGCTGGATCGCAAGTATCTAGGAATACAGGTAAACTTTCAAGAACAAAAGAAAGAATTATATCAAGGTCTCATTAAGAGGTTCAGGGAGAAGTATGGTTCATGGAAGACAAGATTGTTGTCTCTATCAGGAAGAACAACTTTGGCAAAGTATCTGTTGAGCTCAATGTCTATATACCCTCTGAGCATTTTTAGAATACACAAACATGTGCTAAAGAAGATAGACAAGATGACAACCACTTTCATATGAAATGGAGAAATGGAAGGAAACACAATCCATTGGAAATCATGGAATCAAGTCACAAAATCAAATGAGGAAGGAGGCCTAGGATTGAGAACAACTGAGGGAATGAATAAAACACTCCTAGCAAAATAAACATGGAATATAGTGAGCAACAAACTGCACTCCTCACACAGGTCTATCAGGCAAAATACATAAAAGGAAGAGATATAAAAGACATAAGACCAAGGCCTGAAGACTCTTGGGGATGGAGATCTATATTGTGGGCAAAGGAGATCATCACCAAAAATCTGGTCTGGCAAGTGGTAAATGAAAAGAGTATCAAAGTTACTGGTCAGTGGATTCCCATATGCACTAATCCTTTGCAAGATGACAATTACTTGCACAACAGAAAAACTTAAGAGTGGAGCATTTGATAGATGATCGGGGACAATGGAACATGACATTGGTAAGAGTCATGTTCCCAACACATATGGTTCTCCATATCCAGGCAATCCACATTCAGCAACAAAGAGAAGGCGGTGACAAGCCAGTATGGACCCTAAACAGAAATGGAAAGTACTCATTGAAGATAGGACATCACTGCTGCATGAAGACAATTAGTTGTATAGACCTGAGAAGAAAGGAGCTATGGAATAAGATATGGAATCTAAAAGTCCCTTACAAAATAATAGTATACCTAAGGAGAGCTATAAGTGGAGTGCTGCAAATAGCAGTAAATCTCGGGAAAAGAAAGATCATTCAGACCTCACTCTGCTCCAGATGTCAAGCAGTAAATGAAAATGAGGTACATTTACTCCTCAAATGTCCAGAGTCTGCACAAATGTGGAGAGGAGCCAATATGGAGCAGGCAATTAATAATCAAGCCCAGTCCAAAATGTCTGATTTTGGAATCTGATTGAATATTATTCAAAAACTATTGACTTGACAGGTTTTATCAAGTCAGCTTTCATCTTATGAGAAATATGGTCCCAGAGATGCAAAAAGGCAGTAGAAGGCCAACAAACAGATGCAGTGGGAGGTATTTCTATGGCACATCAGAAGTTCCAGCTCAATAGACAACTAACAGAGAAACAAAAAGAAGCTGATATGGAAGCATTAACTGAAACACAGTGGTGTGGAGGCACAAAAAATGATGAAATTCACAACATACATCAGGCTTGGAGGAAACAACTGAGGTTAAAGTGGATGGATCATTTCACAGTGCGAAAAACCTAGGCAGTGCAGGATGGTCAATCAAGCAACAAACTAGAGGACACATCACTCAACACACTGGATCCGACTTCTTTGTCTGCAACCATGCCCTTACATGAAGCAATAGCAGTTTGGAGGACCATCATAGCTACGGCTAGATGGACAAGGCTACAGATCTATATGCTCAAAGACTCAATGAAATTGGTGGCGGTTCTAAATCAACCAGAGACAGTACCATGAGAAATAAGAAGCCTAGTTGAAGAAATATGTTTGTTTCATTGCATTTTGTTTCATTTTCGATTGTTAAAGTAAGTAGAGACTATCTGACTGAATATGGCAATTAGTGTAGGAAGAATTATTTGTATTCTTAATTTTTTATAAGTAATTTGATAGTGTTTGCCTTAAAAAAATGAGCTATATGAAGTTGTAATCTATCTAGCTAAACACAGAAATCCGTCACTAACCAGCTAAAACTAATTATTAAGATCAAAGTTACGGTTAAAGCATTGCTAGAAGAAAGTTTGAGGGAGCTTTCACATTTTGAGGTTAATAATAAAGCAAAAGAAGCTTGTCTTCTCTAGTGAAGACCCGTGTGAATTTAAGAAGCAAGAGGCCGGACAAAAATATTTCAATTGGTTGGAAGATTAAAGCAAGAAATGAAACAAGGGTAAATGATTGCATTGATCCATTGTTTGTTATCAGGAAAACATCCTTTCCTAAAGTCATTACAAACCCATAATTATGTTTGGGTAGAAATGTTTCAATTAGAATGATAAAAGAGGATGTCGACGTTTTACGACTTTTAGCTGACCCTAATAATTTTCGGTCCGGTTTAAGTGAAAATAAGCTGTAATAAATTAATTAGTATTGAATTAAATTGATTATCATTAAATTGAACTAAATTAAATATACTGAAATTGATGTAAATAGGTTGAAATGGACTAAGAACAACAGATGATCGTATTAGCACTAGTTACATCATACGATTTCGTTCCTTCCACTAGAATTTGAATAAACAATGGTGGGATTGCTTGAATTTTATTTCAGTTTATTAAAAATGAAATGTTGATGAAACTAGTACCAGATTAAGTTTCATTTTGGAAAGAACAATGTCGACAGATTTTAAGGCTTACTAGTAAAACCCGTTGTTTTGGACATACGCACGGCCATCACGGCGGTTCGGTCAGGAGTCACCTTGCTTATGAAAAGACTAGTACATGATTAGGGACTTTGTCGACGGCCTTCATTATTTGGAGTACAAAATTAGAATCACATTTACAAAATTAGAATCGCATTGTTTTGTGACCGTAGATGACTCTTTTCAAATTGCCATATTTTGCTGTTGCACGACGATTTGAACAGAACACGGGTTGGGGAAGAAAGAAATGCACGTGTGGATAATTTTTTCTTTTAACATTCGAACGGAATTGCTTTTTTGAACTTTCGAATCTGAACTGTCGTGTGAACTAATGGGTTATAGTAACGGTACCTAACATGTTTATTACAGTTTATTTCAATACCACCTGTTTAAAAATATTAAAATATGTAATGCTTGTAAATTCGATTTATTAAATTTAATGCTGATAAAATATAGCATCATTTGATTATATCAATACATTGATTTTTTTTTCCAGTAATTCAGTTTGATAAAGTCCAGTTCAGTATACTTCAACTCAATTCTGTTTATTATCTAGAATAACTTTATTAAGTTCGGTTCTGATGAAGTTATGTCAATACAGTTATTTATTTCTTCTTTTCTGTTTTATTCAATTAAATTCAATTCAATATACATCAATGACTATAAATATTCAGTTCAATAAGTTCAGTTTTGTAATCAGAATTTTGAATATAAATGTATTTTATCAAAAAAATCAAATGAATTTCAGTTCAGTTCAGTATTGTTCAGTTCAGTTCAAACAGACCCTAATACTCATACTGAATTGAATTGAACTAAAAAATAGTGAACAAAACTAAAAGATACTAAACTAAAATAAAATGAACCGTAAAATATTCAGACAAGTCGTATTAAACATACACTTACCTTTCCTTAAACAGGCCATGTGCAGCAGCATACGTGCATGCAGTTCACGCGCCGCCGCGCCGGTGGTCTCTTGCGCTCTGCCACTCGTCGTCTGAAATGGGTTAGTTCTATTTTTTATTTTTGCTTAACTTATTTTATTCTATTAGTATTTTAGAATTGGATCAATGCACATGTGTTTCAGTGAGTCATTTTTGCTCAAATATTAGTCGCGCTTGTCTTCCAATGGGTACTCTTATTCGGTTAAACTCTGTTGTCTCCCGATTTGAATCATATGAGAATTTTAGAAATCCAAATCAGGGACAGTTTGAAAACTGACTTCTTGGCGCCAGATTTGTAGACTGTACATGTTGGTTCTCTAGTCTGGTTCAGTTAGACATACATGTCGTGCCCTTTTTCTTTGAAAATAATCTGGAAAGTTTTTTATTGGCCCCGAGGGGGAATTCAAATAATGTCTAATGAGACTGTTTGAAGAGTGATTGCGGTCTTGGGATACTATTATGGTATTGTAGGCAATTTGTGTTCAGTTAGGGCCTGTTTAATACACCTTAACTAAACTAATCTGAACTGAGCTGAACTGAGTTGAACTGAAAAATATTGAACTGAACTGAGCTGAAAAATACTGAACTTAACTAAAATAAAACTCATTTGTTTTTTTTGATGAAATATATTTATATTCAAAAGTTTCATTACAAAACAAACTATTGAAATATATTGAATTGATGTTAACTGAACAAATTTGAATTGAGCAAATAGATTATTGCATTGATTTAATTAAATTAGCTAAATTTTTATCAAATTATACTTCATCATAACCGAACTTAATAAAATGATCATAATATATTAAACAAAATTGAATTGAATTATACTGAACTGTACTTTTTTGAACTGAATTGATGAAAAAAATAATGTATTTCATTAGCACTAAACTTAATAAATCGAATCTAGCGTGATAAACTAAAATCAACTGAAGCAAACTGAATTGAACTATACCAAACTTATTTAAACTGAATTTACAAAAGTATGCATTGATGTAACTGAATTAACAAAAATTTATCAAATCATATTTCATCAATTATGAACTCAGCAAATTGGATCTAGCCTAAACTGACTTAAACCGAACCGAACTGAACTGAATTGAATTGAACTGAATTGAACTGAACTGAATTGAGCTAAACTTAATTGAACTGAACTTAATTAAGCTCAACTTAAAAAAGTATGCATTTATATAATTAAATTTGCATCAAATCATATTTAATCAATTCCAATCTTAACAAAGTGGACCTAGCCTATCAAACTGAATCATACTGAACTGAACTTAATTGAATTTAACTGAATTGAAGTAGACAATCAATGCATTGATATAACTAAATGATGTTGTATTTTAAAAAAATCATATTTTATCAAAACCGAACTGAACCTAACTTAATAAACTAAATTGAACTGAACTTAATTAAACAAAACTAAATTGAAGAAACATATCAATGCATTGTTTGAAATCGAATGGATATTGCAACTACATCAAATGGATAGAGCAACAAGAAATTGGCATTCTCTACCTAATGGTAGAGAAACTGAAACTCAAAAATAGAAAATATAACTGAATTGAACTGCACTTAACTGAAATGAACTGAATTGAATTACATTTAACTGAAATGAACTAAATGAAACTACATTTAACTGAAATGAATTGAATTTTCAATATAAATTTAAAATCATTAAATTATATTTTTACTAAACTGGAATGAATTAAATTGAATTTTATTTTTTTATGAATTGAACTGAATTATTAACAAATAATTTGTTTAATTTTTTTTAAAAGTATAATGCACTGAACTGAGTTGAACTGAAAAATACTGAATTGAACTGAACTGAAAAATACTGAACTGAACTGAAAAATATTCAGATAAGTTGTACTAAACATGCCCTTAGTCTGACCCATATAGGTGAAAGCGTCGCTGTCTGCGACTATTATTTTCTATGCACGTATCCTTTTGTTTTGATTTTAGATTATGATTAGACATGTTATTTTGACATTAGATGTAGATATAGTTTCTTTAAAAATTTCCTGTAATTTTACTAATCGCCTCCACTCTTGTGGAGTTATTATACCACTAATTTATCTAATTTATATAGTTGGAGAATGTCTAATATAATACTCCTTCATCCTGGTGATTTCACCGTAGAATTATCATAGTACGGAAATTTGAGTATTGAACATTGCTTAACTATTTCAAAGTCAATCGAATATCAAATCATGATACTTAACTTAATTCCCAAACAAAATTGAACACCAAATGAACCGGACCATAAATGTTTTATCAAACACAGATTAAAGTCCAACTTTAAAACTATAGGTGAAATCAGTGGAGTGAAAAAGAAGGGAACAGTTATTTTCAATTGAATTAAACATCTACCGAAATAGTTATGCATGTTTATTATAATTGATCTGAATATTTTTTAGTTCAGTTCAGTTTAATTTAATTCAGTAATTTTCTATTCAGTTCAGTTCAGCACATTATAATTTTTTATAAAAACATTACATATTAATAATTCAGTTTAGTTCAGAGAAAATTTGTTTTTAATTCAGTCAAGTTCGGTGAAAATATAATTTAATAATTCAGTGCATCGATTTGTTTTCTTCACTTCAGTTCAATTAAGTTAAGTTCAATTCGTATCAGAATGATTCTAAAATTCAATTCAATTTAATAAGCCATATCCAATTTCTTAAATTCAGTTCTGATGAAAACATGATTTGATAAAATAAACTTAATTTGATTATCAAAATACATTAATTCGCCCAAAATTGAGTCACGCTCTTTTCAAATCGGTTTAGGTTTAGTTTAGCTCAGTTTTGTTCAGTTAAGTTTATTTAAGTCACGCTCAATATGGTTCAAAACTATTTAGTTTATTAAGCTACTAGGTTGAGTTTATTAATTCATACATGACATATGATTTGGTGAAATATAACTTCATCAGTTATATCAATGTATTGATTTTTCTTTCTTCAATTCAGCTCAATTAAGTTCAGTTCAGCTAAGCATGATTTAGTTTGTTTAATGTTTGATAAAATTTAGCTAATTTAATTATATAAATGCAGTAATTTATTTATTCAATTCAGTTCAGTTCTAGTAAGTTCAGTTCAATAAAAATTTATTATCAACGGATAATTTATAATCAAAATTTTGAATATAAATGTATTTTATCAAATATTAAAATGAATTTAAGTTTAGTTCAGTTCAGTTTAATTCAGTATTTTTCAGTTCAGTTCAGTTCAATTCAGTTCATGCGTATTAAACAGGTGCTTAGTGAAATTATTTTAATTAAGCAGATTAATAACTAATAGTATATTTAAGCGTGAACAGAATAGTTAAGCATTGTTGAATTCAATTATTTCAGTATATTGCAGTACAATACAACACTGATTAGTACAACACAACACTGAGTAGTACAATACGATATTGATTAGCACTAATCAGTACAACATTGTAAGCATACTATTCATTGCGTTCCATCATGTTTCAACTCCAATAAGCACTTTTCAATCAAGTTAACTTTTCAAGACAAATTAAATATATATTGACAAAATATTTATTTGTAGTAATGCACTTTATTTTTGATTTATTGATTAAATTAAGCATTATTTTAATGAAGATTATGTAAAATAAATTGAAATTGAGTGAATTTCAACAAACAAATCCATCTAAACTAATATAGTTGAATTCAGATAAGTGTAGTTGAATTTATTTTATCATATTTGAACTAATCTCATCAATTTTCAACTCGGATAAGGTATTTCATATTGTTCAACACATTTCACCAACTAGATCAGAACATCACAACACTGATGACTTTAACTCAATACTGATCAGCACATCAAAACACTAATCAGCACATCAAAACACTAATCAGCACAGAACATCACCATAAAAACTCAACGGGTCACGGGCTTAACCACAGCCAACAACTCATTTTTCTCACATATCTTACATAATATTAAGTCAATTAATCAAACTTAATACTTTCAAAGTAAATTGAATACCAAGTCATTAAACTTTACTTAATTCCCCCAAACTACATTGAACACCAAGTGAACATGGGGAAAAGAAAAAGACCTATAAAAGGCACATCTTGGCCCAAAAGCATTCATCTCCCTCCATATCAAATTTTCAATACTCTCCTAGCAGCAATTACAACTCTTCTTTGTTACACACACACACACTTTCTTTTGATTCCACTTTTGCCTACAACATTAAGTACCACACCTGTAATCACAACATCAAGAAGAACAGAGGGAGAGAGCCATGTCTGACTTGGAATTTTCTCTCCTTGTTCTTCTCTCAATCTTGGCCTCACTTCTCATTGTGAATCAATTGGCAAGAAGAAGGAACCAGAAATGCTACCAGCTCCCACCTGGAAACATGGGGTGGCCTTTTCTTGGTGAAACCATTGCCTACTTGAAGCCATACAGAGCCACCACAGTAGGACAGTACATGGATGAACACATAGCAAAGTACACTCAACTTTTCATCTCTGTATTTGAAAATAATCCAACAATTTTGTTTTACTTAAATTTTATTAACTTTCTACCTTTTGGCACACAGGTATGGGATGATTTTCAAGTCCAACTTGTTTGGTGGGCCCACAATAGTATCAGCAGATGCAGGGCTGAACAGGTTCATCCTGAGAAATGAGGGCAGGCTGTTTGAGTGCAGCTATCCAAGAAGTATTGGTGGGATTCTTGGGAAATGGTCTATGCTGGTTTTGGTTGGTGATATGCATAGAGATATGAGGACCATTTCAATGAATTTCTTGAGCAATGCTAGGCTGAGAACTCATTTGCTGCAAGAAGTTGAGAATCACACTCTTCTTGTTCTTGCTTGCTGGAAGCAGAATTCTGTCATTTGTGCTCAAGATGAAGCCAAGAAGGTTCTTAATTTTTTATGTTTTTAAAATCTGGATTTGCTTCTCTACCTTTCAAAAGGGATTTGATTATTGATGTTGGGAAGCTTTGAAACAGTTTACTTTCAACTTGATGGCTAAACACATCATGAGTTTGGATCCTGGAAAGCCTGAGACTGAGCAGCTGAAGAAAGAGTACATCACATTCATGAAAGGGGTGGTTTCTGCTCCATTGAATTTCCCAGGAACTGCTTACAGAAGAGCCTTGCAGGTGATACAGCAAACACCAAGAAGTTCAGACATTAAGACTAGAATCTCATCGAATTCAAAACGCATATAATCTTCTTGTTTTGGTGAATGCAGTCAAGATCAACAATTCTTGATTTTATTGGGAGGAGGATGGAGGAGAGGATCAAGACACGGTGCCAAGATGAGGATGATTTGCTGGGGTGGGTCCTCAACAACTCTAACCTCTCAAAAGAGCAGATTCTTGATTTAGTTCTGAGCTTGCTCTTTGCTGGCCATGAAACTTCATCCGTGTCAATTGCATTAGCCATTTACTTCTTGCAGACCTGTCCTAGAGCAGTGGAGGAATTGCGAGTAAGCGCACTTTCGTTAAGTTTCTGGTTCGTCCATTAAAATCAGTACTGAGAATTTTCCGATTTCAGGACGAGCACATTAAAATCTCCGAAGCTAAGAAGCAGACTAAGCAAACAGAACTGACCTGGGATGACTACAAGGACATGGAATTCACTCAATGTGTAAGGGATTCATTAAGCTTTTAATTACTGTCCTTTTAATCTGTTACTGATGGTGTTTTGCTTATGAAGGTTATTAGTGAGACTCTGAGACTTGGAAATGTGGTCAGGTTTCTGCACAGAAAGGCATTAAGAGACGTGCGGTATAAAGGTACACATGCACCAATCATAAATTCACTAAATACAATGTTACAATATTTGCTGAGCGCGAGAAAATCGTCTTTTTACTCCACTAAATACGATGTTACAGTAAAAACGATTTATGTTAGCGGTTTGACTGTAAAATTGGGTTTGTGAAAAAGGTTATGACATTCCATGTGGATGGAAAGTGTTGCCGGTAATTGCAGCGGTGCATCTGGATCCTTCACTCTTTGACCAACCGGAAGACTTCAACCCGTGGAGATGGCAGGTTTGTTGATTTTTACACCAACTTTCAGTTTGGCGCTTCTTGTTTTTATTTGTTTTTATTTGTTTTGTGCCATTTTCAAAGCCATAAAAGAACAAACCCATCATTTAAGCCTAACTCCAAAACCATGCTACATTAAGGGGATGGTACTATTTAGAACAAACACAACTTAAGTTCACCTCAGCTACACTGCTCGATTTTTTCCTCCTTTTTCCTCCTCACTTTCCTCATTACTTATTAGGTCATTTCAAAAATTTCATCCCACCAGAGTGCCTCGTCTATTTTAGTGACATTTCGAGAAAATATCTGACATCTGTTACGATGCACGTGTAATTTTGAATTTTTAAAAAATACTTAAAAATCTTTACATAAGTGATAAATTTAGTAATGATAACAAATGAATGGTTTTTTCAGTCTTTTAACTTTCGTTGGTAAGATTAACAACATGAGTAAAAAGATTAGAACGTAAATGAAGGATTTTTGTCACATCTCATAAATACATTTGTACTAATAAAAAGCTTGATGTACTTGATACTTGTGTGTAAATTAAACTCAACTTGTATTCCACACATGCATTAGGACGAAATTCGAATAATATGCCCCTATCACAAGGACATGTACCTTACGAGGGGGTCAAAAGTCAAGAGACATTAGTTCAAAACAGTGCATGCATGTTGTTCATCTAAATCTGCTGTGAAAGAAGAGAAACGCTTGGATTAGTTTACTTTGTGCACTGTATACAACTAAAAAAACAACCTATTAGCTCACTGGCCAAACCTCTTCTTGTCCCATGGGTAAAACAAATATTTGTTTGGTCTCCCATATTCATCGACCATTCTACTCCCTTGTGTTTAAATGTCAAATCATTTTAGTACTTTTGTACTTCTATATTCTTTTGACCATATTATAAACAAGTATCGAATATATTTTCGTAACTTTAAAATGTGATATTTGCAATTGTCAGACATATTTGTGATAACAATATATTCTGAACAAGTTACATGTAATTCGACACTTTGTAAAACTTAATTGACGTGCAACAAATAATAATTTTTGTACTGTATTAATTTATATGTTGTAAATATTCGAATAATTGATTTTATAATTTGAATTGAATTAAACTGCACCAGAAACTGTACTATTTAAATTTACACATTAGCATAGACTAAAAGCTTACATCTACTTTTAACGGAATCAATACTCAAAAACATTTGACTAATGAATCACAATTCAACAAGTACGCTTGCATAAATATTGTTAAAGTTGTAAAAGAGAATGATTTGGCCAAATATTTGATTGGATAAGTCGGGTCATGTGCATGGGAGGGTCCGAAGAACATTCCATCAAACCCGTCTTGTATGGTTGGCATGTAATCTTAATACTACTAATCTCCCTCATTGCTCATTACACTTAATCATTTACTCATATAAATTTTTTAATTCAGTCCAACAACTTTTAAATTCAATAAAAAACACATTAATCAAATATTAATATTTTTTAATTCAATTCAATACATTTCAGTTTCAACGGAATTACGGAATAGAACAATGTTAGTATTCTGTAGAAGTATAGTTCATCCATGGTGATTGGGTCCCACGTTATGAACCGTCACGATCCATGTTCGACGACTTGGACGTCGGGTACGGATACAGGGTCCACCGCCGCATCCACCACTCCAACCACCGCGCACGGTGGCAGCCGACGCCGGAGATGGGTGGCCCTCGGCTCGAGGCGGAGGCGGGTAATGATTAAAGCCACCCCATGTGGTAGTGGGGTTTTCACGTGCACGTGCATCGCTGCTTTTCCCCTCGGGTGGGACCGGGTCCTCTGCTGGTCCAACCGATTTCCCAATCCAACACAGATTTTCTTTCTCAATTTTGCAGCCTTTTCTAATCAAATATCCCTTCTTTAGCAAATTAATTAATCTTTTTTTAAAATTATGGGACCTCTCTCAATAATTTTGTTTTTTAAATAAATTCTTAGATCATAATATAAACATATTATTAGTGGGGCTTAATTGGGGAACACGATTAAAAGTTAAAATAAATATTATTTGATTAGTATTAACTCTAAACCCACTATTTCATATAATTTTAATATAATTAATTTATATTACTTTCTCTTACATTCTTCACCTTCCTTCAATTATTTTTTTCAAAGGATTTCCTACTACTTATTTATACTTCTTCTATCCTACCTTAATCCGTAAAAATTAACCTTTTTAAATTTACCAAAATGATTTGTTCTCATTAATATCTTTATTTATGTATAAATTATATGTGATCAAGTTTTTACATCATGAAAATACACGTAATAATGAATTACAAGATGTCTTATGTGATTATATCAGATTAATAATGAAAGTTCATTAATTTAGATATGAAAATAATTAATATTAACTAAATGAATATGAACTTGAGTTTAAATTGGTAGTAATTAATATTATTTAAAGAATTTTTCAATTTTCTTAATTTAGGTACGAAAATTTAATAGGAAGAATGTAAAAATAGTCTATAGAACTAATTATATTTTTTCATTAAGAAAACAGAAAATATCAAATAATTAAAAGAAGTGGAAGGGATCCTGCAGGCACAGGTAGAACAAAACCCCACTCAGCTAAAGCCAACATGTGCACGTAATCTTTTCTTCTTTTTTTTAGCTGAAATTAAAATAATTAGTTTACTGATGTTTGAATTGATTTTAGTGATGTTAGGTAGTCTTGACTCTTCTTTTGTGTGGATTTAATTTATCAAAATTAAATTCGATCGAAGAATGAGGTATTCAATCATAATGAGGTGCTTTCATAATTTCGTGTTCCATCAAATTCGTGCATATTTTGGACCACAAAAAGAATATTCTGCTTTTGGTTGTTTTAATCTTCTTTTATTGAATGAACAATTTTTAAAATATGTTTTTCCGCTTAATATAAACTTGTTCCATTTCTAGCTAGCTGCAAATAAATGGGTGGTCCTCTCCACTGATGCCGTCGCGAGTGGTGTGGTTGTTGGTGTGGTTGACCTTCACCCCTAGCTTTCTATAGAAAGCCATTTTGCTAATAAATAAGCCACTAAACCCTAATTTTACAAAAGCTTTGATTATGCCCGCAAGGCTTAACAACGAAAAAATCCCTTAATAAGCACAGACACTTGGCACTTTTCAGTTAGAGAATTTTATTGTCTAAGCTCTCATCCTAGTGATAATCAGCATTTGATGTGTATTTAACAATTTAGGCAGTTTAGAGTCTGTTTAGTACAATTTATCTGAATGTTTTTCACTTTACTTTAATATTTTTCAGTTCAGTATTTTTCAATTCAGTTAAGTTCAATATTTTTCATTTCAGTTCAGACGTATATAACATGCCCTTAACGTGACACAATATTTGAAAGACGTGATAGCAAACACTCTATTTGTATAACAAACATTGAACACGTATCTAATCATTTAAATCGTTAGTAGTCAAATATAGTGTTACACAATAATGTATTTAGAACACGCGCATATAATATTGTTATGTCTCAACGTAATAATATATTGTAAATGTGTGCACAAGTTTGATATTTTAATACTTGTCCATTAAATTTATGAAAAATTTCAACTATGGGTGGTCTAAATATTTATTGTATTAACCGTGTATCAACTTGTATAGGATAAAGGACACTACAACAATGGGTCGACCACGGCAGGCAATGGCCGGAGCAACACGAACTTCATGCCGTTCGGGGGAGGACCTCGGCTGTGCGCCGGATCGGAGCTAGCGAAGCTGGAAATGGCGGTGTTCTTGCACCATCTGGTGCTCAACTTCCGGTGGGAGCTAGCCGAAGCCGACCAAGCATTCGCTTTCCCGTTTGTCGACTTCCCCAAAGGCCTTCCCATAATAGTACAGCACATAGAGGAGCCATCTTACACCACGCTTTCATGCACAAATTGAGCTCCCAAAATTGACCATTATCATTTCCTCGAAGATATACATATATAGTGAGGTATTGGAGTTTTTGTTTTGTTTGGCAAAAAATGGGCACAAAATGCTTGCGGAAGGTTATCTCCGCTGCATTTTAGGACCACACTCCACTTCTTCGTTTTGTTCGGCCTTTTTGTAAATTTTCTTGTAGGTTTTCTTCTCTTTCGATCATGATTTTTCCCCTTTTCTATTTTTGTCCTTTTGGGTTGAGCTAGTAAATATGTATTTATACGGGACTAAATATATATTATCATTAAATTATTGTTTCATTATTGATCCTTGTAATCTACAAATCAATCCATCAAAATGTCTGCAATTATTTTGTGTTGGATCTTCTCCTTTGTTCCATTTGAAATAAATAATCAAATGCATATATAATACACAGGAAAAATAACTCTCTAAATATTAGATGGTCATTTGGTCACGTACCATGTTCAAATTTCTACCAATAAAATCCTTCATCGTTTATAAATTTACGTAAGTTTGTAAATGTGACACAAATGAATATGGTGAATGGCGGCTTTCTCTCTCTAACTCTCAACTCTCTACCTTCTCTCTTACATTTTCTCACGCGCCGGCCCTGGAAACGGTCATATCATACCGATAACAGTCACTGCAACGGGTATTTCTTGCTGGAATTCAACCAATAATGGGGGGCATCCCGCCTCCGGGCGGTGGTAACACTGCTGAATTAACCTAGTCGACCAAGAAATTCTAATACCGTGACATACTCAACAATTCCAATCAACCAAAACTCTCCAATAAATCCCTGCTCCGAAACCCATCAACGAAATACAAGGGCGAGATAACAGTTCTTCTGCATGATTCAGACATCGACAAAATGTCTGAGCCATTCAATCGACATCTCATCAGAAATTTCTAGGTGGCCGGACTGCTCTTATCTTTATCCGCAATCAGTTAAAAAAGATAGGCTTTTTGGGAGAGGCAACTATCACCGCCCTGGTATGCAATCACATCTTCATCATATTCGATCATGACGAGGATATTCAACGTTGCTGGATCAAACGTAAATAGAACATTGGCGGAGCAAATATGAAGGTACTTAAATGAACTCATCATTTTGATGTTAATGAGGAACCGTCTTTTGCTTCAGTTTGGCTTACTGGTAGAATACCCACCTGTTTTTGTCTTGGTGACGATTATATCCCACTAATAACCAGTGTCTTTGGCTCCCCGATCTTTACCGAACCCCTATAATCAACAAATCTAGAACTTTTACTACAATGAGGTTTTATCTACAGCTCATTCACTGACCTTACAGATATTCTGGACACTAGCCTGGCTATCCAACCTTTTATCCAACCAGAGGAAGTGTAAAAAGCAGGTCAATTCTGCCATAAACTGATCCCCGTTATTAATTATTCTATTGACACAACTACTAAGTTTCACGATAGCATCAAAAATTATTTTAAGACTCCGAATATTGTTGCTCCTTCTAAGGTTGTTTCTAGAATACTTACTCGTGTTAGTACTTCAAAAATGATTTTATTGTATGTTACACAATTAATACGAAATGCTAGGGGTATTCAAAATCCTTGATTAGACTAAAAAATATTGTAAATTCTCATAATATATATGTTCTAGTGATTAATGAGACAAAACAGAAACTGACAAAAATGACTCACTTTAGAAATGAGTGAGGTTTTCAGCTGGCTTTTTCATCGTTAGACTCTAAAACATGGATTATGTTTAGGAACAATTTTCTTACATCTGTTATCTATTGCCATGATCAGCTTACTTAATTTTCAGTTTCCCATGTACATGATGTTTTTGTTAACTTTCATCTATATGCAGTCTATGGCTTCCATGACAAGAGTGATAGGCTATTCATGTTTAATATCATAAGTGCTTCCTTGCTTAATTGTTCCCTTCTTGTATTACTCACTAGAGATTTTAATATAAGATCTATCAATGAGTACGAAGGTCATTCTAATCCTGAACCTTATGGTATTCTAGATTTTGACTCTTTATAATCCTCAAATAACCTGCTAGAAGTCAACACTTTAGGCAATTTATTTACCTGGACTAATGGAAGAAGACTTAATCAAAGAGTATCTAAACGATTAGACAAGACGGTCGGAAAACAGTTTATGGATTTCCACATATTCTCTTTCCTCAGTTCAAATCCCAGGTAGGTTCCCTTCTGACCATCATCCTCTCTTTTTGGATACTAATATAAGCTCTAAAACCTACCCCAGGTCATTTAAATTTCAAAACATGTGGACTGAGAGTAATGACTTCTTGGAAGAGGTTAGAACAAATTGGGACATTCCAATGGACCAACAAGGAATGGTCAGATTCTCTTCAAAGTTGAAAAGGACTAGATAAAGACATAAAAAAGCCAAAGTGAATACCCCCTTATCTAGTAAATGTATAAGACATCCAAGTTTGGCATCCAAGTCTTGTAAACAACCAAAGTCCTTACCAGTTGGATGTCAAAGTCAATATATAAGACATCCAAGTCTGACATCCAATGTATAAGACACTTTGGATAGGACGAACGGAGTACTCTTTATCTAGACCTTCCAAGTCTGACATCCGAACTCATGAAAACACAAAAATCCAAGCAAATATATCACTATTGGTAACGAATAGAAATGATCTCGACATCTAGCACAAGGGTTTGTCATTTATCAAGGAGAAAACAAAATTTTACGCGGACTTTCATGTTTAGGAGTTGATCATGAAGGTATTCGCGCAGTAAACACCAAATTTAAATGCATATGAAACCAATCAACAAGGGAATAAGCTCGTAATTAGCATAGCAACTCGGGATAGAATAGCCAAAGTAGAAAACGGCTCAAACAAATGTGGAAAGTGCTTTAACAAACAAGAGAAAAAGGATGTGGGATATTTACATCCTGATTCAGAGACTCAGCTCTCAATCAAGAATACCCAAAGTAGAAAAAGGATGTTTAATGTTTGCATCATTATTACATAATTCCGAGTCTAAACTCTCAATCAAGAATAGCCAAAGCAGGAAGCATCACCACAGGTTTAACAGGTACGTCATCATTCCATGAAAATGATTATGATTTGATGTGAAACATCTTGCACAACCTATCCATCAAATCATAGATGTGAAACAAGTCACGTAAATGTGAATTTTAGAATGATTTTATTTATTTATTTAATTTGATGATGTAAGATTTTATATTGGTGATTTTGAACTGCATGGTAGCGGTACAAAATATGGCCTGAATCATGTTTTAAGAATCGGTTCAAACAGCAATGAAACAAATTAACTAACAACTAATGAAGGAAATTGAGATGGTAGGGGAAATAATCCCCTCCTTAAGTTATTTTCTTATTGAACTAAATCTAAATTAAATTGAATTGAACTAAAGTTAATAGTAATATATTTTAATATGTCTCACAAGCCACAAGCCAAAGTCCTTACCAGTTAGATGTCAGACTTGGATGTCTTATACATTGGCTTGCGAAAGGACTAGATAAAGAGTACTCCCTCCGTCCTATCCAAAGTGTCTTAATTTCTATTTTAGACTGTCCCAACCAAAGTGTCTTACTTTCAATTTTTCCTTTTTCGGCAAAAAAGAGAGAGAGTAAAATTTCATTTTTACCCTTAATGGATTACTGAATTTATTGACATGCCACTAAGATAGATTTTACCTAATATTAATATTCAGTCCAAATTTAAAAGGTAATCATGTTTTATTAGCCTAATAAAAATCCTTCTCTTCTGTTGCCGTTCCCAGTCTCACCCACAGCCGTTCCATTCTCACCCACAGTCGTTCCCCTTCTCTCCCGCCGCCGCTCAACTCTCTACCGCACTCTCTACCATGGGAAAGGAATTGAAGAAGTCCATCACAAAGTTTATCTCTGAGTGTGGGGATGGGGCTGGCTTTCTGAAGAAGATGGAACTTGTTGGTGATGTTGATGTTGGAGATTTCATCAGTGGGGCTGTAGGGAGTGCATTCAGTAAGTATTTGTTGAAAATTGTTGAGATTAACAACGACTTCCCCCTTGGCAAGGCTAACGCAACTAGGATCATACTAGTCATGCATGAGCAACTAGAGAAGGATGATGAGGTCTCGGAAGCTGATGTGATGGGCAAAGGAAAGGTGGGGGCAGAAGTCGTTGGCAAAGAAAGTTCATCTGCTCGGGCCATGTACAATGATGCAAGGTTCAACCGATACCTTGGTAAGCAGAAGATCAAGGTGAAGAGAGCACAAGCTAATGAAGATCGCCGCTTCAATGATCAAGCACAGATTGATGATAGAGTTCAATTTGAAAAGGAAGCTAGAACACAAGCACAAGCTGAAGCCATTGAAGCCATAGCCGCCGCAAAAGCTGAAGCCGTTGCTGCTGCGAAAGCCCTACAGGAGGCCACTGTAAATGCCCAAGCTGCCAAAGCCCTAGAAGAAGATGCAGTCAAAGCTTTTGAAGAAGCTGCTGCAAAAGTGCAGGCTGCCCAAGCTGAAGGTTATGCTGTTGCCATGTCACAGGCAGACAAAGCTGAAGCAATAGCCGATGCAAAAGCTGAAGCCATAGCTGCAGCATGCTGTCAAGGCTGCCAAACCTGAAGATGATGATGCTGCCAAAGCATAGAGCATCTGAAGATGAAGAGGACCAAAATGAGGCCCAAGTTTGAAGCTCAAGAAGCATTCCTCTTTAAGGATGATTAGTTTTTTGTTGTTAACTATGGATTGATGGGATTAATTTCTTAGCGTTTAAGTTGTAGATTTAACGATGATGATTCTGATGCGATCTATCTATTAGTGTTCACTCTATGGATTTATTTGAGGACTGATTCTGCTGGGAAAAAATATTAGCCTAATAAAACATCAATCAATTAAATACCAAACTAATTTAGGATTTAGATTAGAATGCCTATTTTTATCTGGGTTCATCAGTCGCCCCTTCCTGTCGCCCATTCCCGTCGCCCCTTTACCTCCTTCCCCATCTCTGCAATTTCTTTGTTCGGTTCATGATGGTAGCGTCATCCGAAATGTGAAACCAGTCAGCTTTAATGTGAAATTTTAAGCATGGGAATAGCTTAGAATACTTATTAAATTATTTGTTGCTCATTGAAGATGTTGTTCCACTTACTAAGTTGAAGGGGAGAAGTCAATTGGATGAGGCCAGAATATGTTGTTTGGATCCTCTTACATTGATTTACTTGACTCGTGATAATAGTCTGTAATGTAACTTTTGATATGTTTATGCAGATTTACGTTACTAGCTTGGCATCTCAACTCGAAGAATCACATAAGTGGATCTAGTATTTGAATGAGGCAAACCAGACATTATCTGAAAATGTTTGTTGTTGCATTTTGTAACTTGTTAGAGATGTTGCTTAAGTACATGTCGGCTATACAGAACAAGAGTGGTTGTTTATAACCTAGATATGATACAGATTAGATAACTTATGCGTATATGCTCCTTACAGCTGCGATACAGGGATAGTGAGAATGGGGTGATGTGGAAGAGGTTATATGATTTGGTAATTGATAAGCAAGTAATTTACTTCTTGCATGCACTTGAGTATATATTTAGAGCTGGTCATGGCATCCACATCATAAAAATTTTCGGCATCTTGACTGTTTTAGGTACGAGAAGTAATACCTACGCTTAGGAGAGCTCTCGTAGATGCAACTGAAGAAAATGGTGCAGTAATATTATCTTTGGTACTCTTCATACTTAAAGTTAACATACTTTGTTATACTTTTATTTTTTTACTAGAATACATTTTAACTAGTAAGTAATCATTGTTGAGAATCTTTCATCACATATTCATATGTTCATGTGCAGCTTCTGAAAATGAAGAAGCATGTAAAGGAGGCCGAGGAAGAGCGGATGAGAATTTGGCTCGAAAAGCAATTACCAGAAGTTCAGGGTTGAGCAACAATACCAAAGGTTAAGGTCATGGTTTTGTTGATGCGCATGCTACTTTTGTTCGTTTTGTTTCTAGTAGTTGATTTTATGCTCCAAAAGATATCAATGTTGTCACAGCCTCTCTAAGAGCATCTGCAATGGTAGAGCTCACATTTGAGCTACTCATCCCACTATCTTCCTACAAAAGCCTCATATTCTTGCTTTTACCCACAGTGGTACAGCTTGCCACGTCATCAAAATACATACACATCATTCTTTTTATCCATGCCATTTTAAATACTTATTATTATTATGATTTTTTAAATAAATATTAAACTCCGATAAATAGTACTTGTTAATATAATAATTGTACTAAAAAAGTTAATTCATGTAAAATAAATTAGACTTTAATAAAAACCTCAAAACATAATTTATTCATGTACAAATTTTTAGAGTAAAAATATATGGAGTTCACAAACAATAAAAGCTATCGTGTCAAACAATTGATAAATAACACAACCATCAAAATTGTAGTTTGGTAATATAATATATTATGCGTGAGTAATTTACTTTATTGTGTACATGATTAAATCATGTTTGAGGAATTAATAGTACAAGAGAGAGACACATTGATTTTCCAACGGGTTCCACCTGCCATATGATACATTGTAGTTGGAGAGAATGGTGTTGAGTTGGAGAATATGGGGCTGAGTATGCTAAGCCCCAACACCAACGAAAATCCCTCAAAACATGAAAAGCATCCCCAATAGCTCCCCAACAGCCCTCATTGTGGCTTTTCTGCACCCAAAAATTCAATGAAAAGCCTCAACTGCAGGTGCTCTAACTTGTAAAATTATGACTTAAATCTCATCCCTGAATTAGAGTTTGTACCTCTTGATTAAATGTGCGGAGCATGTGCTTTGGATTGTTGTTCTTTGCTCGCTACCTAAATTCTGCATGATACTCGATTTCCATTTGTTTTGCTGGATTAATGCAGACATTTTTTGCTTTTCATTAAAGGGTGAGATTTTTTTTAGTACATACATTTTGTAAATCTTACAAATTGAACATCATGAATGGTCTGATAGACTTGCAAACATGAATACATGCTTTTGTAGCCAATGAGGTTCTTGTTTTCTTTTGTTTTTAAAAGGTCCATGTTTTTTTCGTTTGTTTTATTTTGTTTTCCTTCTTACGAAGTGAATGGTCTCTGCAAACTTGAATGGTGGATGTTTATATATTTCCTTTTGTAGCCTTGAAAATTAATTTTGTGTGTATGCTGTGTATGCATATACGACATACTTGTAAGTATAATTGTACCTAATGTTTGTCTTCTAGTTCTGGCCACGAGGGGCTACTGTATCCACAGCAAATATATGAAAATATGGGATATGAATGACCGTGGTGGTTTTTAACTCATAAGGTACTCATCTTTAAACCTAAATATATCTTTGTTGCTTTGTTTTACATATGGTGCAATGAAATCTGTGCTGTAAAGTGAACAACAAATTTTTCAAACTGACATTTCATTAAAGTCTGAATATGTTTGTTACAAAAGTAATGTCATAACATGTTGCTGGATAATCATGGAACAAGTCATAACATGTTTACAAAAAGTTACCAAGAGCCACCAAAGGCATGCAACCTTGACAAGTTACAAAAGTATATTACATTAATAAACTAACGGATAACTGGATTGTCCGAGGTTGAGGCCTCGCTGATGTTCAGATCTTGCATGAGCTTATTGATCTTGTCAGTCTGGTTGTGCTGAATGAGATACTGGATTGTTTCTTTCATCAATCCTGTGTCCATAGTTAGGTCATGAGGGAGTAGTCATTGTCCAATTAGGCTATCTTTCCTTAAGTGAGGAAGGCGGAAGTGATTGCTCCCCTTTTCTTTCATTATCTCAATCATGATAGCCTGTAGGGAAAGAAAGACTGTATTGATTGTCTCAGGCATGAGCTCGTCAAAAGCTTGGTGTACGTTCCGGACCAGGTCTTCAATAGTTCTGCATGTTTTTCCTTGCTGTAAAGACTGAATAGAGCAAAAAAAATCCCAAATCTAATATGTTTAGGTCTGGAGAATTAGGGGGCTGGCAGTCGAAATTTAATTGAAAGCCATCAAAATTTGTAGCACGCTTAAATTCTTTGTTGGTACTAAGAATATAAGCTAGCGCATTATCTTGCTGAATCCAAATTTTTCTGGCTGATGTCTGTGGCCATTTCTGTTTAGTTGCTGGAATGACTTGCTCGATCAGTAAGTCTCTGAATGAATTTCTTTCTTACAAAGTACTCATTTCTTTATGAATCCGTGAACTGAACTTTTACTCATATTCAATTGAGATGCAGCTCTTCTACATGTTTTTCTAAGAGAGAGAAGAATTGACCTGAAAGTTTCTTTGTCTAACTCCTTCATTCCATATCCTGACATTCCTGGTTTTTTTACTTGCAATGTTAATTGTTTCCCCTTTGTTGTTGATCTTTAACTTGACTCCAGATTCTTGAAACATGTCTTCTAGATATATTCCACCTTAATGAAGTTTCTGCTATTTTGCCCCAGCCGATGCTGCCATCTTTTGGGGTGCACATGAGGAATTGGGCGATGGCATTCCTTTCATTATCATAAAGATTTTTGTTTTTCATGGCTACATGTGAATTATGAATGCAGAAGGTGAGGAGAGGTGCAAATAAAGTGAAGGATGATGGCCAGTGAATGGCCACAAAATGGGCAGTGGCTCTTTTATGAAGGGGCGTAGTTGGTGTACTATTAACATTATAATAATATTTCATATTTTGCGTTCCCTCCTTTTTTGACCAAATTTGGCTACTGTATAAATATATGGAGGGAGTGATTGATTTTTCCCTCACATTTTTCATCAAATGTGGGCCTTTGACTAATTGGCACATGGATATGGGGGTGCAAATGTCTTTTGCATTTTTTTCCCTGTTGAGTTTCTATTGCCACATCAATTTCTTAATATTTGACCCTCCGTCCATCACACATGATGTTATTATTAGATATTATCTATATTTAAAATGGATTTCTATTTATGAATCATAGAAGGTCAAACTTATGTCATATGTGTCATGTTCCATTTGTTTTTGAAGTAGTTGGCATTTTTTAAGGTTGTGTTATGGTTAAGAAAACTTAATGGCTTGATTCAAAATAACTTATTTTTTATTAGAAAAGGCTATTAAGATTTAACTTGGTTAAGGTAACCTAATGGCTTGATTCAAAATAACTTATTTTTTATTAGAAAAGGCTACTAGAATTTAACTTAGTAGTTTTACATTATCCCTTACTCATCATACCCTAATAACAATATTTGGTTTCGTAGTGTATTTAATTAGGATTTAATTAAGATTTAATTTGTGGGTAATTTTGCAATTTTAGTTTTAATTGTTTTTATTTGGAATTTTTCTCCCAATCATATCATACCATAATTTTATTATTCTACTATTTTTACTTATGTTAATTTATTATTTTGTTTGATTCTATATGTATTATTAAGATTAAATTAGACATGTTTTCGTCATTATATCCTGATTTTCAATTGATTTCAATTGAATTGGTTAATTATGTAATTTTGTGCATTCAATCAAATTAAATTTGGTATACTTAGAGGATCTCCAATAGTAAGAAAATAAGGAGTGCTTTTTAAATTTCACATCATCACTTTTGATAGAATCTAAGTAAGGAGCAAATTCAACAATGATATGATTGTTAAATTCTACACATCATTAATTCATAATAGTAAAAATTAAACTTTAAAATGATTCACATTAAGTTAGGTAGTGCTCCTTAACTAATAGTAGCTACCTATTAAGGGCATCTCCAACATGGAGCTCCTTAAATCAACTTTTCTTAATAAGGAGTGCTTCTTATTCATTTTTTACCATTGTTGATTTTTAAGGAGCACTCCTTATTAGGTAGCTACTCCTTACTTAAAGAGCACTACCTAATTTAATGTGCGACATTTTAAAGTTTTAATTTTGATATTATTTATTAATGATGTGTGGAACTTAAAAATCATACCATTGTTGAGTGTGCTCCTTACTTAGATTCTATCAAAAGTGATGATATGGCATATAAGAAACACTCCTTATTTTCTTACTATTGGAGATGCTCTTACTATTCAGCATATTCATGAAAAATTATAAATGGTATTGAATGGCTGCTATACATGGTTAAAATATATTGAAGAAAATTACATGTAATAACTATAATTTAATAAGGAGCTCCATTGGAGATCCCTTTAATTTAATGTTGTTTTAAAGGTTTATTTATGCTATTTTTAATTAATGATGTGTAAAACTTCAATCCAAGCCTGGATTTATTCAGGAGTTTGTATACGTTATTCTCTTTTGAGACTTATGAGTACATTACCCTGACTCCAAGGAAAAGAAAACCCATCACGTTTCCTGATAACAGTGGTGTGTGGGAGGCAGACTGTTTCACTTTCGACCGAAGCACGTACGAGGTCCCTGATTTGCATCCCCATCCGAAGGACGCTATAGCTCGTGACAGAGGTTTCATCATCCCTGATCACTTGAAGGGCATCATCGAGGAGCTCCTAAAGGAAGACATTACCCTGCAGAGAAAGGATTTTGTTCTGGGCTCACATGGCTCTGCATGGCAGTGGCCTAGTATCACTTACTCGTACCTGTTGGATGTTCCTCGGTCGAAATCTACCTCCAGCTTTTTGAAGCCTGATCGGAATTGGGCCCTCCCTAATAAAATCCAGGGAAGAAAAAAGAAGGCCAGGAAAGGAGGTCCGAGAAAGTCTCCTCGGAATCATGGTGAATCTTCTTCTAGTCGGTCTTTTTCAGGTAATTCTTCAAATCATATACTGTTGTCATATAATATATCTTTCATGTATCATATGCTGATGTTTATCTTTATATATGTACAGCGTCTCCTCCGAAGAAAAAGATCAAGAAGGGGAAGACCCATCTCCTTGTCATAGATGAGGAAACGGAGGAGTCCGAGGAGAAGGAAACTGAGGTTGGAGGGTTCTCTGATGATGGCGATGAATCTGACCTTGAGCTGGTGATCTCCGAAGATGTTTCTTTAAAGAAACTGAAATACTATCTGAGCTGTCCAGAGGAAGAGGACGGTCAGGCTTCTCGAAGTTCTTTTAAGAAATATCCCTTCGCCGCTGAGGTATTTATCTCTATTTTTATACTGCATAAATGTCTTGAATGCCAGATATTGATACTTCATTGATTTCGTAGCTGATGGCGGATCTGTCCACGGTGGGGCCTCGAGCCAATGATGTGATCCGTTACTTGTCTGCTTCCGTGATGGAATTACATGTCAAGTGCCGGTCCTTCAAGGCAAAGAAGGAGGAGATGGAAGCTTCCCTCTTGACTATGGGAACTAAGTCTGTTGCTTCTAATCCACCCGTTCAGGCTCCATTGGATGTGACTCAACTAGAAGCCAGGGTGAAGCAGCTAGAGGCCGAGAATAAGGACCTGCTGTTGGCGAAAAAGTCTGAAGAGAAAGAGCTGGGGACTTATAGAGATATTGTCGAGGAGCTGTCTCAAAATGAACCCAAGGAGAAGGATTGAGGAGTCTAAAAGACTTATAAAGCTTTGGAGTGCTTTCCTTGCTTGTAGTCCCGAGCTTCAGAACCACAGGGAGAAATATGTGGACTTATTCCATTCCTCTGAACTGCATGGGATCTTGGGTGGCGTCTTACCTCTATGCCAATCCGAGAAAGAGGTGGAGATGATGAAGGAAATCTTCTCTCATTCTGATGCTGCTGATAAGCTCTCTGCTCTGACTGCAAAACGCTGGATCCCTGGGGCCGAGTTTTTGGATGCGTTGGATCCCTCCGAGAAGATAATAACATCAGGAGATTTACTGAGGCTTATTAGAGCTAAGTATCCTGAATTACCTTCTCTTGAAGAGGTGATTTCTAGTTCTTCCATTAATAAGGTGGATTAGTCTCGGCATCTCCTCATCAGCTTCAAAGCCTGAAATCCTTTGCACATGAACCTCGGTCTCATGATTTACTGGAAAGGAGCTCATGCTAAGCTGAGATACTCTAGGATCAGGTCTTCGCAGTTGTCCATGATGAACACTCTGAGTACTTGATGTTGTTGGGCTTTTTCCTCGGGCATCTTTTGCCAAGGCCTTTAATGTCACAGCGTGTAGAAAAGTTGACAATAACCCATCTCTCAAGTGTCACTTCTGGTGAAGTCCTGGGAAACCCTATTGGGTATATTTAAAAGTACCATATTCTGATGTAGTAACACCTATGATATGTCCTTTTTAGGTTCGAGGTTTAGCCTCTTATGTGCCCTTTTGAGGGTCTTGTTTAGAAGTATCATATTCTGATGTAATAACACCTTTGATATGAACTACTTAGGTTCGGTTTTTCCTCTATGTGTGCCCTTTTTTAGGGTCTTTTTTTAGAAGTATCATATACTGATGTAATAACACCTTTGATATGAACTTCAACTTTTGTTTTGAGGTTTCTCCTCTTTTTGTTGAGATGATTGATTCTCGAGCACGTCTGCCCTTTTGGTCTATAGACCTCAATCAAACACTTTTTTGAAGTACTTTATCTCGAACCTACCTCTTTTATTCAGAACGATTGGTATTTGAATATTGGATCCAAACGACTTATAAGTTGACCAATCATATACTTTATAAAGTATATTGTTTTGAACAACAATCAATGTTATACTTAAGACAACAATCCTCTTTTTAGAAAAAGAATTTAAAGATTGCTTATTATAAGGATAGGTATAAAAATTTCATGACTTCAATCTAAGTTTATAACTTTAAGAATAAAAGTAAAGTAAATAGTGGGTTTTGAGTTTGAATACCCGTTTGTGCTAGAGTATGCTTGCCTCGGACCTTGATGAGGCTTCTTGGACGCACTTGATTTTCTCGAACCTTTGTGAGGCTCTCTCTTGAGTTTTGACTCTTCTGTGATACTTTCGTAAGTTTATCATCTTCCATCTTCGTGGTATAGGTTCCCCCTTCATGGTTTCCAAGAGGTAGCTTCCCCCTGGACGGGATTCTAGGACTCGATATGGACCTTCCCAGTTCGGGGCTAGCTTCCCTTCCACTTTTCTATTGTTTTTCTCGTTTAACCTTATGACAAGGTCTCCTTTAACCAAAGTGGCTAAGTGGACTCTTCTATCATGGTGGCGCTTGAATCTTTTCTTCACCTTGGCCTTGTAGATAGTAGCATTTGCTCTCTTCTCCTCTAGGAGGTCAAGGTCGAGACAAAGGTTTTCTTTGTTGGCCTTGCCATTTTCATCATCTGGCTGAGAGGTACGGACAGAGGGGACGCTAATTTCTCTGGGGATGATCTCTTCGGACCCATAGTCTAAGCTACAAGGAGTCTTTCCTGTTGTTGTAGCTGGTGTGGTTCAATGGATCCAGATCATATTTGGTAATTCTTTGATCCAGTTTCCTTTGGCTCCTTTGAGGCGCTTTGTGAGGCTGCATACCAAGGCTCGGTCTGTAGCTTCTGCTTGGCCGCTATCTTTTGGATTATATATTGAGGCGAACTTCTGGTGTATTCTATACTCCTTGTACCCTTTCTTGAAGGGATCATTATCAAATTGTGCTCCATTATCGGTCACTATGTATCTCGGGATGCTATAGCGACCCACAGTATTTTTCCAGCAGAAGTTGATAATAGGGGCCGTAGGAAAAGGCCTTACCAGATCTATGTCCCGTCGGACAAATGGCCAGGATTTTGGGATGGTAATCATATTCTCCTGTGGCATGTGGATCATCTTAGCAGATCTCTGGCACTGGTGGCAAGAATCGACATATCTTTTGGCGCCTTGTAGCATCATAGGCCAAATATAACTCTTCTGTATGAGTTTTTGAATAATGGTATGTGGATCTTGATAGCTACCGTAGACTCTTTCATGTATTCCTCGGACCTTCCATGCCAGGTGTTTATCCTTGAGAAGGGTGCCCGTTTGGAGGTATTCGATGTAGGGTTCCTCCATGTGTCTGAGATGTCATTAGCCATAATGCTGCTCTTCTCGTAACTTCTCTTCACCGGGGTTTCCATTAGCCATTCTTGAGAAGATATTATGTTGAGGTCCGAGGAGGCAAGCCTGCTAAGTGCATCATCCTTGTGGTCACCTTCTCGAGGGATAAGATTCAAATCATAATGTTGGAATTGATTCAGGGGAGGCTTAACTATCCCGAGGTATTTATGGAGACTGTACTCTCGAGTTTCGTAATCGCCTTTAACCTGTTGAACCAAGATCTGTGAGTCACTGAAGATTTCAAGGTCCTCGATCTCAAGGTCTTCTGCTTCCAGGACTTTAGCTAGTTTTAGTCTGGTACTGAGAGTTTCATACTCGACTTCATTACTGGTGACTTGGAGATTGAAGTGAGAAACCCAAAGATGGTCCTTTTTCTCGGAGTTGGTTAGTAAAACTTTTAATACCGCTTTCCCCCGAGTTGGAGGATGCTTTGACATATAACTGTCATCTTCTTTTCTGGGGTCACGGGCGGCCGTGATTATGCCAGAACGCGCCACTCCTTGGTCTCCTTTGATTGAAGCTACTCCTTGTGGTGTTGGGAACTTCATCATCAGATGGTAAGGAGACCATACGGCTTTAGCTTGGCCCATCCAAAATCATCCAAGGATAATGTTGAAGGGTGTGACAGTGTCTACTACCACAAATGTGCAGTATCAGGTTAGACTCTTGGCTCCTTCTGCTACTGTGACGGGGAGTGTGATTTCCCCGAAAGGTATTATTGGATTTCCTGTGAACCCCGAGACCGGACCTGTAGGTTTAAGGTTATCTTTAGTAAATCCTAACTTCTGGAAGCAGTCCTGGAATATTATTTCAACCCCACTCCCGCTGTCTATAAAGACTCCTTTTACCAAAGAATCTTGTATTGTGCCGAGATGATGAGAGGATCAGAATGAAGCATCTGATTTGGTACTTCATACTTGTCTGAGAAAATAATAGCTTCTTCGGAATGGAGATTCTTGTTGACCAGCTTAGTATGTGGTAGGGTCCATACACTATCCCTCAGCTTAGTTAAGGAAATTGCTTTTCCAGTATAGCCATTAATGCTGTTGATGACTCAGTTGGCTCCATTTGATGGTGGTGGGGGAGGATCTTGAGGATTGTTGTTTCCGCCATCTTGGTTGTTATTGTTATGGGAGTTATCCTTCTTCTTCTTTTCCTTCCTCGGAGTGTTATTACCTACCATCATTCGGTACAAGTTTACTAAGAGGATCTCATCTTGATCATAGCGTCTCGTGGCGCGATTCATATATCTATAATAGTGTTCTATCACAGATTCTCCTTCTTGTTGTCTATCTTCAAGAATTTGTCGATCTCTTCGTGCTCTTCCTTCCGGAGAGAAGATCGAGTTGGACCTACTATTTTCCCTCGGGGGAGTGTCCGAGGAAAGGTCAATTTGGAGTGGATCAGAGCCCCACGAGCTGTGTTGTATGGTTTGGTTTAAGACTTCCTTGAGATGGCTCTGCCTAACTTCCTCCTGCTGTCCTTCTGCAAAGATTTGTTGATCCCTTTGTGTTCGTTCTTCTGGAGAGAAGATCAAATTGGGACCATTATATCCCAACCAATTTTCCCGATCCAGGCCATCTGAACTGTTAACGTTCGTGCTGTAACTCTCCTTGTTTTGGATGAAAGCCCTTTGACCTGAGTTTGGTACTTCAGATTCAACAGAGTTTGTTTCAGGAGGTGGGGTTCTGAATGCAGCAGGACTGGAGCCGGATGCTGGTATCCTAGATATGATATGATTAGATCCAGGAGGTGCTCTGAATATACCAGGATTTGGACCAGAGGTTGGTGGTGTTATCCCAACAGGATTTGGGTTGATGGATATCAGAACGTTGGAGTTTCCGGTGCCCATGTTAGAGTTTGGTGATGGTTCTGGGGCAAAGTGTGCCCGAGATCTTCTGGGCTGTCCGCGCCCTCGACCGCGTCCATGTCCTTGAGGGGGTTGCTCCGCTTCTGGATTCTCCTCCTTATTTTGCCCTAGCACACGGGCGCTTCGTCTGGGTTTCTCAGCGTCAGACATGTTGTCGGGGAAGTTGCTTTTTCAAGTGCGCTAGACCAGATCGGAAACAAGGTTCGGCGACGTCGTCAATGAGTGTGAGATGTCCCACTGGGCGTGCCAAATTGATGTATGCCGGACACCAACACTTCGACGATGAACCAGGCTCTCGAACTGATCTGCAAGACAAAGGCCCCTGGTGTCCAGGGGATAGACACTCTGACGCTCAAGTCAGTATATTTGCTTAAGGCGTAAAGTATAAAGTATGAGATTAGATGAGAGGTCTACCAAACCTCTTAGGGTATTTATATGGCTACGATCCGTAGATCACCAAGATATGTATTTATGGTATGAATACAACTCTTATGGGAATAGAGGTTGTATTGCCATGTATAATAGAAGTGTATTTCGGACATGGTTGTATTACCATGTTTAGGATAGCTGAATTACAATCTTTGAGAAGATATATATTCCTTGTAGAACATTCATAATATACGCATTCCTTATAAGGATTAGGATTGATGGACCCGTGGACCCATCCTCCGCGTATCTCGAGCCCACGACCCTTCTCGGGCCCTGGTCCGAGTATGAATGAGGTCCGAATACGAACCATGGACTTATCAACACAAAATGTTATTATTAGATATTATCTATATTTAAAATGGATTTCTATTTATGAATCATAGAAGGTCAAACTTATGTCATATGTGTCATGTTCCATTTGTTTTTAAGTAGTTGGCATTTTTTAAGGTTGTGTTATGGTTAAGGAAACTTAATGGCTTGATTCAAAATAACTTATTTTTTATTAGAAAAGGCTATTAAGATTTAACTTGGTTAAGGTAACCTAATGGCTTGATTCAAAATAACTTATTTTTTATTAGAAAAGGCTACTAAAATTTAACTTAGTAGTTTTACATTATCCCTTACTCATCACACCCTAATAATAATATTTGGTTTCGTAGTGTATTTAATTAGGATTTAATTAAGATTTAATTTGTGGGTAATTTTGCAATTTTAGTTTTAATTGTTTTTATTTGGAATTTTTCTCCCAATCATATCATACCATAATTTTATTATTCTACTATTTTTAGTTATGTTAATTTATTATTTTGTTTGATTCTATATGTATCATTAAGATTAAATTAGACATGTTTTCGTCATTATATCCTGATTTTCAATTGATTTCAATTGAATTGGTTAATTATGTAAATTTGTGCATTCAATCAAATTAAATTTGGTATACTTAGAGGATCTCCAATAGTAAGAAAATAAGGAGTGCTTTTTAAATTTCACATCATCACTTTTGATAGAATCTAAGTAAGGAGCAAATTCAACAATGGTATGATTGTTAAATTCTACACATCATTAATTCATAATAGTAAAAATTAAACTTTAAAATGGTTCACATTAAGTTAGGTAGTGCTCCTTAACTAAGAGTAGCTACCTATTAAGTGCATCTTCAATGGAGTTATTTAACCCAACTTTTCTTAATAAGGAGTGCTCCTTATTCACTTTTTACCATTGTTGATTTTTAAGGTGCACTCCTTATTAGATAGTTACTCCTTACTTAAGGAGCACTACTTAATTAAATATAGAATGACCCCACCAATTAATAATTGTAACTTCTTATTTTTCTTTTATGTTTGTGACTTTTTTTAGATGGTATATATGCAAATTAGCATATTGTAAGAATTATTCGATTATTTTTAAATTTGAAACTATTGTAAAAGATATGTATTTAAAATCAATTTAAATGGAAATAATTATCACATACACAAATAAATATTTTAAAAACATATATTGTTCATATAAATAAATATCTACCAATCACCTCATCCAAACCAAATTAAATATAAATAAATATATTAAAATCTAATCCACCGTACTTGAATATAATGTCACAAAATAAATCACTTGATTAAAGTATTAAATTCATAAAATTAAAACATAGTAGAATGATAATAAAAATGCATACTTAAAAATAACAATCATAAAATTCCATGATCTAATTTATGTTATACTTGGCTTTGATAATTGAAACCATTTGTTGATGAACTTGCCTTTGATCCTCTGTCATTGCATTTGGATCTTCCCCCAATAGACTGAACTCTTCCTTCATTATGCTCATCGACAATTTTGTTCCCAAATCTTTTATTGCAACCAATTTCTCTTTTTGCATCTCTTCAAATTTTGCATACTTCGAATTGAGTTCATCTTCTTCTTGATCAGTTCCCACCTTCAACTTTCCCATTTGTTTCTTCTGCGTTTTGGCCGCTTTCTGACCCTCCTTCGATATGCAGCAATATTTTGGTATACTAACCACATGAAATCAATTATGTATGCATCTATAATATTACACAATATGATTGTTGAAGATGAGGGGGCATCAATAACAAATTGGAATGCAGAAGATAACAGCCCAACTATGCAGGTCAGGGAAGGGTCAATTCAAGAAATTCAAGATTCAATCCATCGACGCTCTGAGATTCGAGATCGCGACATTCATCATCAATTTAGAGCACACATTGTTGAATATATTTTCCAACGTTTTGGAAACAAAGATCAAATGTAATTTCTTACTTAAAGATTTTGATTATGATATTATTATTTACATGTTTTCAATTAAATGAAAGAAAAAGCATAGTTTTTTATATGCATATATTCAAAATGACTAATGTATTTATATTAATATTTCATACTAGATAAAGAATAATCATATAATTATTTTATTATATTTTCAATTTATATGAAATTGAAATTATACATCAACAAAAATTTGAATGTTCCATTATTTTATAATTCTTATTATTACATATTTACTTCTTACAATGAATATTATTATTATAATTAATGATGTATGGAACTTAAATCCATTCCATTGTTGATGGTTGCTCCTTATTTAGATTTTATTAAAAGTGATGAGGTGGTATTTAAGAAGCACTCCTTATTTTCTTACCATTGGAGATGCTCTAAGGGCATCTCCAACATGGAGCTCCTTAAATCAACTTATTCATTTTTTACCATTGTTGATTTTTAAGGAGCACTTCTTATTAGGTAGCTACTCCTTACTTAAGAAGCACTACCTAATTTAATGTGCGACATTTTAAAGTTTTAATTTTGATATTATTTATTAATGATGTGTGGAACTTAAAAATCATACCATTGTTGAGTGTGCTCCTTACTTAGATTCTATCAAAAGTGATGATATGGCATATAAAAAACACTCCTTATTTTCTTACTATTGGAGATGCTCTTACTATTCAGCATATTCATGAAAAATTATAAATGGTATTGAATGGCTGCTATACATGGTTAAAATATATTGAAGAAAATTACATGTAATAACTGTAATTTAATAAGGAGCTCCATTGGAGATCCCTTTAATTTAATGTTGTTTTAAAGGTTTATTTATGCTATTTTTAATTAATGATGTGTAAAACTTAAAAATCATACCATTGTTGAGTTTGCTCCTTACTTAGATTCTATCAAAAGTGATGACATTGAATTTAAGAAACACTCCTTATTTTCTTACTATTGGAGATGCTCTTACTATTCAGCATATTTATGAAAAATTATAAATGGTATTGAATGACTGTTATACATGGTTAAAATATATTGAAGAAAATTACATGTAATAACTATATATTCATAGATAGTTACCCACATCGATATTCATATATATATATATATATATATATATATATATTTATAGAAAATCAGCATCTTCCTTTTTCGAATCAAAAGATATTCATTTAAATTAGGAAAAATTCTCACAAAGGGCGTAATTATAGTTTTAAAAAATTGGGTAATAACTCAAATGAGCCCCCGATAAAACCCACCCTTTCCCCCTCCCCTGAGAGTTGAACCCAGGACCTCTGGGTAAATCCACTAGTGTCTTACCACTAGAGCCATTCTCAACTCACTGGGCGTAATTAGAGTTGAAATTCCTACTTAGGGTGTAAAACTTTTAATATTTCTATTAAGGGCATTCAATTACTTTTAAAACAAATTTATCCCTTTTATTCTTTTTTAAAATTTAATTTTGCGTAATTTTATCACGTAAATTATCGTGTATAAAATTTTAATCATGGACTTCTCTCCATGTATTAAATTTTATCTTTCGTCTCCATATCCTTTTCATTGGTTAATTCAATATATAAACTTTCAGGCGATGCTACTGGAATACAATTTCATCAGTGACTTGGTCTTAATTTATAGTGGATTTAGGATATATTAGTCAAAGTGTAATTAATATATAATGTAAATTTACATGATAATGTTATATTTTTATATTATTGTTAGTGTGAGGATAGTGGGCCAAGTCAACAGATCATGCTACTCGGTCAAGGGCAGGCCCAAGAGGCCCAATGACGCCGCGGGAATGGAGGGCTGGCATGAGAAAATGCCATGATCACCAGAGGCCCATTAGCGTGCCTAAAACCCTAGCTCCAGAACCTTGGCATGAGATATAAAAGGAAGGAGGAGAAGAGAAAAGGAGGTAAGCTCACAAATACTATTGAAAAGGAGAGATCACAAATACTGTCAAACGACTGACTTTGGCATCGGAGCGGACGGCTATCGCCCTCCCCGCGCTGACCTAACCATTCCCTTCCTCGTGCAGGTAGCCCGTTGACAGCTCCGTTCAAGGAGAAGCTCCTATTTGTGGCCGTAACATTGGCGCCGTCTGTGGGGATCCTTGTTATTCTTACAGCTCACGAACTCAATCGATGAGTGGGGAAACCAGCAGTCAGATCCTGCCCACGACCGACCTGACGGGGCGCGAGGACGACGAAGATGAAGAACTCGACCAATACTCGGTCAAGCATCCCGCCGCGCGCCGGCTGTCGGGCCAAGTGGTGGGACCGGAGTCAACACCGAACCCCGGCCTGGGGGAAACGAAGGAGAGCATGGATCTGCTCCAGCGCATCGTCAACTCCCAAGAGCGCATGGCCAACCAGATCCACGAGTTGCAGAGTCTAAGTGCCAGAGCGGGAAAGATCACCCCAAAGCGCTTGTTCCAGGGTGTCAGCGCGATGAAGCAGAAGGCGCCCGACGGGTCGGAACCGCAGGCGCAAGGCATGGAGACAAACCCCATCCCGGTCGATGATGAAGACTCAGGGGGAGATGAAGACCCGGAGCAGGTATGGGCTACCTCGTACATCCACAAGCCGAAAGTCCCACCGCGAGTTCCGGTTCACCGGCGCCTCGCTGTGAACTGGGCCCCGCCGGAGGGAGAAAAGCTCCGAGGAAACCCATTCACCTGGTCGGTGATGGAGTTCGTAGCCGACTCAAAGATCCGTATCCCCCCAAACTTGGGGTCGTACGACGGTTCAACGGACCCGGCCGACCATATCCATACCTTCACGACGTCCATGTCGACGTACAACACCCCCGAGCTAATCTGGTGCCGAGCGTTCGCCACCACCCTCAAGGAGGCGGCGAGGCTGTGGTTTGCCAATCTGGAAAACGACAGCATTTCTAATTTCGCAAAGCTGGAGGATCTTTTCCTGACGCGGTTTATGCAGAAGAAGAAGTTCGCCCTCACCACACAGGATGTGCTGCGGATCAGGCAACGGTCGGGCGAATCGCTCATGGACTACTACGAGCGTTTCATCACCGAGTGTAACAAAGTGGAAGATAGGTTGGACGAGAAATGGCTTGTCGAGATTTTCGTGCAAGGGTTAACCCACACCCTCTTGAAGGTTCGGCTGTCGAAGAAGCCTGTTTTCACGTTGTACGAGCTCCACATCAAAGTCGAGGAGTATCACAGAGGCGACAAGGCCACCAAGGATGTAACCTATGGAGGGGAGTCGAGGAAGGACAAGCCGAGAGGGTCGGTGAAGGATCGGCTGGGTAGCAGAGAAGAACCGTCGAAGGACGGATCCTTCACGCCTTTGACCAGGACCCCGAAGCAAATCTTCATGGCCGTGGCAGATCAGGGGGTCCTCCCGGTCCCCCGCAAGATGAAGTTGCCGCCCTCCAAGAGGGATATGAGCCTTTACTGCGACTACCATGAGGATCACGGCCACGATACCAACGAATGCATACACCTCAAAAGAGCCATTGAAGCCTGCCTCAAGCGGGGACATCTCAAGAAGTATGCCAAGGAGGTGCGGGAGTACAACAGGGAAGAGTACTCGTCCCGATCAGGTGAACGTCGGACTGAACGAGGGAGCGAATGAGGAGGTGAACGGTCACGCGATCGGTCGACAGGACCCAGATCCAAGGAAGTTGCCCGGGCTGAGAAGAAGGAAGAGTCGAGAAAGAGGCGAAGGTATGAAGACACTTCCTCGCAGGATGAAGAGCCAACCGCTCCCACCGGCACGATACTCGCGATCATCGGGGGGAATGCAGGGGGAGCCACGGAGTCTCAGAGGAAGGCGCGTTGCCGCAAGACGCCTGAGCCGACGCCTATGTCAAGGAGGCTGACGCCGGAAGAATTGATCACCTTCAGTTCCGAGGATCCTGTCCCAGACCGACCCGCTGGGGGCGATGCCGTGGTCATCACAGTGCAAATCATGGACAAGTTGGTACACCGCGCCTTCGTCGACGGTGGCAGCTCGGTGGAGATCATGTATTGGCATTGTTTCGAGAAGTTGGACGAAAACACGCGTAAGGGATTGGCCCCGACGGCCACGCCGTTGGTAGATTTTGCGGACCGGACTGTCTGGCCAGAAGGAATCATCACCCTGCCGGTGGCGGTCGGGACGACCCCCCGCAAGGAAAATCGTGGACCTTGAGTTTATTGTAATCAAGGCGCACAGCCCCTGCAACCTGATACTCGGCAGGCCGGCACTGGCAGCCTTGAAGGGGATCGTGTCCACACTCCATCTATTATTGAAATTTCCCACGAGGGAAGGAATAGCGACGGTGCGGGGTGATCAGCAGAAGGCGATGGAATGCCACCGGGTGGCTCTCAGAAAGAGGAAGAACCCCGAGGAGTCATCCAGACAGCCGTCGGGCGAGACGTCCGGTAGAACGTCGGCTCGAAGGGTGCAAATGGTCTGCCCGAAGGAAAGAACCATCATCGAAGAGCTGGGGAGCGAGGTAGAAACCGTATACCTACATGGGGACCAAGCGATGCCCATACAGGTCGGAGCGAACATTCCCGAGGAGGTGAAGCAGTCGATGGTCAGGGTGCTTGAGAAGCACGGGGCCGCGCGTGTTCGCGAGGAAGCCGTTGGACATGACCGGGATCTCCCCGGAACTTGGGATGCACTCGTTGAATATCAATCCCTCGCACAGGCCGGTCATCCAGAAGAGAAGACCCTTATGCTGCGAGAGGAACGAAGCGGTCAATAGGGAAGTCAATGAACTTGTCAACGCAGGGATTCTTGTCGAGGTACCATATCCGGTCTGGCTAGCCAACCCTGTTTTGGTCAAAAAGCAGGACGGCAGTTGGAGGATGTGCGTCGACTACAAGACCCTCAACAAGGCGTGCCCGAAGGACTGCTACCCGACCTCGGCCATTGATCAGAAGGTGGATGCGCTCGGGGGTTTCCCGATCAAGTGCTTTTTAGACGCGTACAAAGGCTATCACCAGATCTCGATGAGGCCTGAAGACATAGATAACACCGCTTTCATCACCGAGAGAGGAGCCTTCGCTTATAAAATGATGCTGTTCGGACTGAGGAACGCGGGGGCCACCTATCAAAGGGTGGTCGTGTCTTTCGGGAACAAGTGGGCCGCAACTTCGAAATCTACGTGGATGACATGGTCATCAAGAGCAAAAGTTTCGGTGACTTGGTCAAGGACGTGGACGAGACGCTGGGCAGGCTGAAGGAGATAGGGATGAAGCTGAACCCGGCTAAGTGCCAGTTCGCCGTCGGATCGGGGAAGTTCTTAGGCCATATGGTTTCGAACAGCGGCCTGAACGTCAACCTGAAGAAGGTGCAAGCGGTTGTGGACATGCCTGCTCCCAGAACGGTGAAGGACATCCAGAGTTGGCCGCGATGAACCGTTTCTTATCTCGAACGGCGGAGAGTTCACTACCTTTCCTGAAGGTCCTCAAGGGTTGCGTCGGCGCGGCTGGAGCTATACAGTGGGGGCCCATAAAGGACGAAGAGTTTCAAGAATTGAAGGAGCATCTCAAGGTTCTGCCAACTTTGTCGCCCCCAGAAAGCGGAGAAACCCTCTTTTTATACCTGGCCGCGGGGGCGGAAGTGGTCAGCGGAGCGTTGGTTCGAGAAAAAGGTGCAGCGCTCGGTGTACTACGTGAGCAGGACATTGCAAGGAGCGGAAACCAGGTATACTGATCAGGAAAAGCTGGCCCTCGCCCTCATTCACTCGGCGCGGAGGTTGAGATCACACTTCCAAGCTCATCCTGTGGTTGTCTTAACAAATGAGCCCCTGAAAGCGATCTTAGCGAAGCCTGAATCGTCGGGGAGACTGGCCAAGTGGGCCGTTGAGCTGGGAGACCACGCCATCCAGTACGCCCCCAGGAAGGCGATCAAATGACAAGTGATGGCGGACTTCTTAGCAGAAACCCCTTTGGCGATGAAGGTCACGAACGAGGACCCGGCGGCGGAGGCGGGGGACGTTCCCCGCCGGGCCCGACATCGGGAGGACAGGACGAATTGGTGGAAGCTTCACGTGGATGACACGTCGGGTGTCGAGGGAGCGGGGGCCGGTTTGATTATCACGGACCCCGACGGACAAGAGACCACCTACGCTCTGCGGTTCGAGTTCCCGGCAACAAATAACGAGGCTGAGTACGAAGCGCTGATAGCCGGGATGGAGATTTCCAAGAAATTAGGGGCGAACAAGCTGGACGCATATGGCGACTCGGCTCTGGTGGCCAACCAGTTCGGCGGAACCTATCAGGCGAAGGAGCCGTCAATGCAGAAGTATTTGGCGAAGGTGAAAGCGCTGGCTACGTCGTTCGAAGATTTCAATGTCACCCAGGTCCCCCGCTTGGAGAACACCCGAGCTGACGCGCTCAGCAAGTTGGCTTCAACCGCCAGCAGCCACTTGTCGAAGGGGGTGCTGGTGGAGACGTTGGCCGCAAGGTCAACGGAAGGCCAGGAACTGCTAGCCATCTCGACCGAACCCCCCAGCTGGATGACCCCGATCAAGGAATTCCTGTTCAGCGGGCAGGCCCCGGACGACGCTGGCAAAGCAAGACAGCTTGAGAGGAGAGCCCTGGAATTCGCCTTGAAGGACGGAGTGCTCTACAAGAAGGGATACTTGCAACCCTGGCTGAGATGTATCACTCCTAGGCAGGCAGGCAGGCTGCTGGCGGAACTGCACGAAGGGACATGTGGGAGCCATCAAGAGGCGAGGACGTTGGCCCTGAGGGCCTTGCGAGCGGGTTTTTATTGGCCGAACATGAGGGCCGACGCCAACGAATTGGTGAAGAAGTGTGTCAAGTGCCAAGCCCACGACAAGGTGCTGCACTCTCCAGGAGTGCCGATGAAGAGCATATCAGGCCCGTGGCCCTTCGCCAAATGGGGAATAGACATAGTTGGCCCATTTCCGGTGGCGATGGGAAGGAGGCGTTTTCTCGTTGTGGCGGTGGTCTATTTCACCAAATGGGCGGAAGCCCAGGCGGTGGCAAGCATCACCGGCAAGCGAATGACGAACTTCGTGTGGAGGAATGTTGTGTGCCGATTCGGACTGCCCCGAACCATCGTGAGCGACAATGGAAAGCAGTTTGAGGGGGAGCCGTTCAAGTCGTGGTGCACCCAGCCGGGGATCGAGCAAAGGTTCACTTCGGTGGCGCACCCCCAAGCGAACGGCTTGACGGAACGCACCAATGGGATAATCATCCAGGGACTGAAGCGGCGACTGGATCAAGCCAAAGGGAGTTGGGTGGAAGAGCTTCTGTCGGTATTGTGGGCATACAGGACCACGCCCCGGACGGCCACGGGGGAATCGCCATACCGCTTGTGTTATAGGAGCGAGGCGATCATTCCCCCAGAAGTGATCGTGCCGTCGCCGAGACTCGGCGAGCCGTTGGCCGAACCGGAGAACGAGGAAGAAATCCGAGCCGGCCTGGACGAGCTCGAACACCGGAGGGAGAAGGCAGCACTGACGGAGGCGGCGTACAAATCTTACGTCGAGCAGCGGTACAACAGCCGTGTCCGGGATCGATCATTGAAGGTGGGCGAACTCGCTCTCCAGAAGAACGAGGCCAGCCGGGCCGAGGGAACGAAGAAGCTGGACATCACATGGGAGGGCACGTACCAGGTAGCAGAGGTATAAGGCGATGGAGCGTACAAGCTCCACACCATGGCGAGAGAACTGGTTCCCCGCAACTGGAACATGAGCAACCTCCGAAAGTTCTACAGATTACCAGGTATCAGCCCGGGTATTTATGTATATATAAACAGTAAGCCTTAACCTGTGGGCGAGGAAAACACTTTTGGTCGGGTTCCCGACGCGATCATCTTGCCCCCGTTCATTTTCTCAGCGGGGGAATGATCATCAGGGGACTCGCTTTCTTCTTTTGGCAAGTAATATAAAGCAGGCTTAGCGGTATGAATGTTATCTGCGCACACGTCAAGCGACATAGCTGAGCTCGTTGCCCCCAAGAACCGCCTGGGGGCTCAGCCGCATCAGTCGCCTCGACGTCCAATTCAACAGGTGAACCCGACGGTAAGCCCGACGGCAAGTTCCGTGGGGCGTCGAGGCGACACTTAACTTACTGCGTTTGCTGGCCGACATAACTGAGTTCGTTGCCCCCAAGAATCACCTGGGGGCTCAGCCGCCTCAGTCGCCCGACGTCCAATTGGACAGGCGAGTCCGACGAGGAACCCGACGGCGGGCGCCGCGGGTTGTCGAGATTACGCTTAACTAATTTCGTTCGCTAATTCGACATAATTGAGCCCGTTGCCCTCAAACCACCTGGGGCTCGACCGCATCAGTCGGTCGACGATGACATGGATAGGTGAGCCCGACGATAAGCCCGACGGCAAGTTCCGTGGGGCGTCGAGGCGACACTTAACTAAGTTGGCAGTACCACCGGCCTCGGTTGCCTTCAGGACGGCAGGGCGCGGCCGCACCAATAGCCCCGAAGATCAACTCGACGTCCGAGCGAACGACCCGAATCAACCCGGCCATCGTCGCTCCGCGTCGATGGACAATTAGGGAAAGACGGGAGAGAACGGAGGACAAAATGCCAGGAAGGTCAAGAAAGAAAGATTTCGTCACCAGAAGTCAAGAAAAAATGCAACCAAAAGATATTATCCGAACAACGCAAAAGTAAGAAAAATTTTCATGAGTAAAAGAAAAGAGATTAAGCCACAGATGGCATAAACAACGCCGCGCAGGGCGGATCACTCAGAAGCTTCAGTTCCCACCAGTCTTCTCGCTGTCATGCTCCACTGTAGACTCGTGCGCCAGCGTCTCGTCCACTAACCCCGCCTCCTGGAGGTCGTCCAACAGATCATTAGGCACGTCCTTCTCGTCAGCCATGGCAACCCCTTCGGCCGGACCCTTCCCGGACGGGTGAGTCGTCGACACGGCGGAGGACGCCTGGGGCTCAGAGCGCTGGGGAGGGATCCACCCCACGATCGCCTCAGGCGACATCTCACCCGACAACTCAGAGAAGTACTATGTAAATGGGTACTTACCAAAAACAGAGAACAGCTCATCCAGGGAACGGCTGAACCTAGTGGCATCGCCCTCGTATATCTCGTCCAAGTCGAAGGAACGGTAGACCGCCCGGCGGAAACGACGACGCGCGTTGTCGCTCGAAGCCAGCTTGAGGAAGACGTCGGGAAGACCGACTTCGATGGCCCACTTGTACTTGGCGACGGCAGCGGCGACCCGAGAGTCGTGGCCGGCGATGGCCTCCTCAGTACTTCGCAGCTTGGCACGCATCAGGTCGAGCGTCTCCAGCTGAGCCTTGGCCTCCTTCAGCTTCCCGTTCGCCGAGTCACGTTCAGCGACGGCAGCCTCCTTCTCGACCTTGAGAGCGGCGACAGACGCAGTCAGCTCATCCACTTGGGCTTGGAGGTCGACCGGAGCAACGACGGCACGAGTGTTCAACTCTCCAATCATCTGCTCTTGCTTCCGATTGTGGTCGCGGGCGGCCTCCAGAGCTGCCTGACAAGAAGCGAGCTGGCCGCGAGAACGGGACGCCTCGCAGTGCAGACGACCCAACTCACCCCTAAGGGAAGCGGACAGGCAAGCAATCTGGGAGTTCAAAGAGGATGACCATAAGACAAAATGCGATACTAAATAACGCGTGAAGAGAAGCAGAAGGAGAAGGATCATACCTCCAGACTGACTAAGTCGAACCGGTCCATGAGACTGGCGGAATGATGGAAGTTGACCAGGGGGTTCGCGCGCCAAGCCTCGATGTGACCTCTGGGGAAGGCTGAGGCCAAAAAGTCGGCATGACCCTTCGGGGTAGTCAGCACTGGTCCAGCCGGAGGAGGCAGAGACTCCGCCCTGAGAAGCTTGTTGCGGTGCAGCTCGTCGGGAGGAGGCAGAGACGTTTCCTCGAAGGCGATCTCAACACTCATCTCTTCAGCAGGCCTCTTGTGGGGGTTCCTGTGGTCGCCCGAGTCGTCCTTCTCCAGGTTGATGAAGTCGGGACGGATGACGTTTGGCTCGGATAAGTTCATTTGAGACTCCGAGTGTTGAGCGCGACTGTCGGCGAGAGCAGATGCGGATGAGAAGGCTTGGCGATGTTCGGAGCGGCGGCGGTAGTTGTCCATGTCGGAGTTGGCGAGCTGAGCATCTGATTGGACGTCGGGATGACTGTCGGTCTCACCGTCAACGGTCCTGGAAGCTGTACGCCGTAACAGACAAAGAAAAAAGAAAGATCAGTAGAACGGTACGATTAAACAAAACAGGGAAGACAAGAAAAAGAAAACAGCACGGCTAAACGCTGGTCGACCTTCCCCCGGATCCTCGGCAGACGAGACTGAATGTGTCGGCGACTGCATCAGCACGTCGAGCCGACAATGAGGGAGTCCGCACTGGCTCAGGAGCTCGTCGGAGTTCACGGCCGTCCACAATATTGCGCCCTGCTTCAGCCTGCGAACCTCCGGGTTCAACACGGCCGCCTCCCCGTCGCTGGGACAGAGCCCACGGGTCGCCGGATCACCCATCGGATACTTGACCCGACTCGCACGAGGGCCCCACACCAGATCGTTGGCCACGTACACGAATTTGTATCCCCAACCGGATTTCTTCGGCCTCTTCTGGAGCAGGGATTTGCCCGCCGCCGGCCGGAACTTGATATGGCAATAGCCCTTGTCCACGCATGGGTACGTGAACATCCTTAGCAGGGGCAGCGTGGGAACAACTTGCTGACGGGAACACACGATCTGAAAGCCGATCAACGCCTTGACGGAGTTAGGCTGGAGGTAGCGTAGATCGAGCCCGAAGAAGGCCAGTGCTTGTTTAAAAAAGCCGGTCAACGGGAGGCGCAGACCGTAGGAAAAGAGGTAATCACAGTAAACGACAGTAAAACCCTCAGGGGCTTCTGCCACCAACTGCCCAACCTATGGAAGGCGGATCTGCACCTCCAAGTCCGTGAATTGCAGGCCGACGGTATTACGGCACCGCTCTCGGAAACCGTCGACATCGCCGGCCGATGTGGTGCTGCCGAGCCCAGGTCTCATACGTCGAGAAGCCATCGAGAACAAGCCGAGGAATTGGGGAAGGTCGCCTGAATAAAAGAAATTGCAGAGAAGGGAGAATACCTGAAGGAAGGCAGGAGGGCACAGCAATAGAATGGTTTGGTGATAAGACAGATGGAGAAGATGAAAGGGGGAATTACTTTCAAATAAAAGCGGATGAGGAGTTAAGGCTGCGTGGGGAATCAGGATCGAGGCGGGCCCACGCACCATCGAGAAAAGGGGTCGAGGGACACGCGTTCGACATGCATTAAAGGCGAAGGTTAAAGCTGCGCGCGTGAGGTTACAACGGGCAGATCCTCGCCTCTTCAGTTCTTCGCCCGCGTTTGGCAACACGGCCTCGCACTTGGGGGGACTTGTGAGGATAGTGGGCCAAGTCAACGGATCATGCTACTCGGTATAGGGCAGGCCCAAGAGGCCCAATGACGCTGCGGGAATGGAGGGCTGGCATGGGCAAATGCCATGATCACCAGAGGCCCATTAGCGTGCCTAAAACCCTAACTCCAGAACCTTGGCATGAGATATAAAAGGAAGGAGGAGAAGAGAAAAGGAGGTAAGCTCACAAATACTATTGAAAAGGAGAGATCACAAATACTGTCAAAAGACTGACTTTGGCATCGGAGCGGGAACGGCTATCGCCCTCCCCGCGCTGACCTGGCCATTCCCTTTCCTCGTGTAGGTAGCCCGTTGACAGCTCCGTTCAAGGAGAAGCTCCTATTTGTGGCCGTAACAGTTAGCTGTAAAATTCTTATTCTTTATAATTTACATGATAAAATGTCCATGATAAAATTCTTATTCTTAATAATTTACATGATAAAATTTCCATGATAATTCTTATTCATGATGATTCTTGCTAATATAAGATGTATGGCGAACACCGGCGCTCGACGACGAACTCTGCTCACGAACGGATCTGCAAAACAAAGCCTCGGGTGTCCCGAGAGTAGACACTCCGACGCTCAAGTTAGTATGATGCGTAAGGCGTATTGTATGTAGTATGAGATAGAAAAGGTGTACCAAATCTTTGGGGTTTTTATATGGCTACAATCCGTAGATCACCAAGATATGTAAATATGGTAGGAATACAACTCTTATGGGAATAATAGTTGTATTACCATGTATATAAGAAGTATATTTCGTTCATGGTTGTATTACCATGTTTAGGAGGATGTATATTCCTTGTAGAACATTCATAATATACGCATTCCTTATAAATATTAGAATTGATGGACCCGTGGATCCATCCTCCGTGTATCTCGAGCCTATGATCCTTCTCGGGCCCTGGTCCGATACTGAATGAGGCTCAGAATACGAACCAATGACTTATCAGTAGCCCCAAGGTAGATCTTCAAAATATGGAATGCTCTGTCTCGATGGTTGGAGGAGAGGCTTGCTTCTCGAGGGAAGACCAATAACTCGAGGAAGAATAACTCGGGGTATTAAGCTCGGGGTGTCCTTCATGGACCATCCTCTCGGGCCGACCCTTCTGAATATCTATCTTCAAGTTCTTTCGTATTCTATCAAGACACGTGGACGGTTGAGATCGACTCTTTTTGAAATCCAGACGGGAAATACACGTTTCGTATATTCATTGTAAGGTAGAGGCGGTCTGTCCCCCGTCTCTCCAATTGCTTGCATCGGAACAAGAATCAAGGTAATTACTCTTCTTGATGTCGTCTGAGTTTGGGTTAAATCTCCCAAATCATTCTCATTGTCTTCCTTATTCAAAATTTCTTCTTTCTGAGTTCAGGAGACGTGTCAGTGCTTTATTAAAATTATGAAGCCCCAAATTTCTTTTTCGATAATCATCAGTAAGTGAAATCTTCTTTCCTTTCTTCATTGTTTTCTTGCGTCTACTTTTTTCCTTTTTCCTTGTGTGCATTGTATTCCCCCCTCCATACTCTCTGTAATCATGAGTAGTAATAACAAAACGATTTCCGTCCCCCATCATGATGAGGAAGAGTATGCATGGGCTCAGGCCGAGGAGAATAGCTCCCGTGACTGCCGCAGAGCCGAGGTAGCAAATGGAAAAAGGCCTGTGATTTTGAAGAAGAAAGCGTCTGATGAGGAAAAAAGATTGATGGCCATGGCAACCAAGGCTCAGATGGAGGGGAGTAACCCTGTGGTGGTGCATGCATCCGGAGGTAGACCATCCATGAATGGTGAAGGCAACAGCAAGAGGTCAGTGGAGGATGAGAAAGCTCGTGCTGACGCTGCTGTGTTTGTAGAGGGCTGTCGGTATTCTATCCCCAGCGATAGTGATCTGATGTATTATGGGGAAGACAAGTCTGCTTTGAACTGGTTACTCCAACCCGAGGTGTAATTTATATGAGGTTCCTTCAACATGGGCTGACTTTTCCCTTTCCCCCATTTATGATTGACTTCTTTGAGTATTATAAGGTTCATCCGGGACAGCTGCATGCCAATGTGATAGTTATCATTATGGCTCTGATTACTTGGTGTGCCAGGAAAGGTTATAATCCCAGTCTCGCTCTGTTGCGGACTCTATATAAAGTGTCCATCTTTAAACACGTAGTGACTCTGACTGTCCGGGATGGTGAGATAGGCCGAGCTTTTCTACTTCCTCCAAAATGCGAGGGTTGGGATAGAGTAAAGTTGACCTTTGATCAGACAAAATATCTCGTACCCCATTGGAACAAGAAGCTCAGGAATGAGGCTAAGTATGATGTTGAATCCTCACACAAATTGCTGGATATAGCTGGAGAGCTGGTGAAGGAGAAGATCAAACTTGCTGGTGGTAAGTTTGTGCCGGGAAGCCATCAAATAGGCTGGTTATGACCTCTTTAGACATATAAGTGGTTGTACAAGATGTCTGGTAGGACTCTTCAAAGTGGTAGCTATTTGAAGTTGTCTTGTTTCGACCAACCAAAAGGTGTACAAATTGACTGGTATGAGGCTATTTTATCCATGGAGCAAGATCCAGTTGGTGCAGCCAAGGCGCTTCGGGCCTCTAGGGTTATTGAGGAGAGGGCAGCTCAAGATGAGATGTTCGAGGATCAAGTTCCTTTGAATAGGGAAGTTACTGGATTGATGCCCGATGCTCGGCGTCGCTTTAGAAGATTGGTTCGGGGACCAAAGAAGACCCCATCACAGTCTAAGGTGATTGATGAGGCAGAATGTTTGTTCGTGCCCGTTGCCCGAGATCCATCAAATGAGGAAGAGGATGAGGGTTTAGCTTTAGTCCGATGTCCGAGAAAGTAGGAGGTTCGGACCCCTTGTTCTCCACAATCCACCAGTACTAATGAGTATTGGTGTACTATGTTCGACAGGCCCGAAGATAGTAATTTTGTAGCCTCTGTAGTAACCCCGGCTGTGTTACCTGAGGGTATTTGCTATTGTCATGTATACTCTTCTTGTTTGTATTGTCCCTTTTTAGCCTGTTTCTAACGCCGGTCTTCTTGTGTGCAATGGGTGCTTCTAAATCCGAGAAAGCAACAGACAAACTGGCTGAGCTGTTTAAGGCAAGAGAGCTGAATGGTCAAGGAATTAAGAGGGGGTTGGAGGCCTCAAGAAACTCCTCTGATGCCTCCGGCAGGTCCCCTAAGAAGGCCAGGTTTGATCTCGAACCACTTGGACAGTTCGAGAAATATGTGGTGCTACCTTCCCCCGAGATCATGGAGACAGGGGCTGAGATGTCTTCAGAGTGTCCTGAAATAAGCCAGGTATACCTAACTTAGCTTTTAACTTGATTGAAAGGTTGATCCCCTAATTGTCTTGTTTTCTTTCACAGTCTCTGAATCATATGAAGCACTTGTATGGTTCAATCAAGACATTGCACGGTTGATGCCAGCTTGTGGAGCAAGTGGCGGGGGAGCAAGCGGTTGAAGTGGAGCTGCTGAGAGTGCAGGTGGCCAAGAAATTTAGCGAGTCATCTGAGCTGGTGAAGCGTCTCCAAGATGAGATAGCACAGGAGAAGGCTAAGAGAGGCCTTGGACGAGGAGGTTAAAGCCGAGTCAGGCCTCCACTCGGCTGATGCGCCTGTATGGCTCTACTTATGAGCTTTGTGCTCGTTGTCGGGTCCTCGAGAAGGTAGCTCCCGAGAAATATGGCCTCCGGGTCGAGGTCGAGACACTTAGGGCCCAAGGAGTCGCCTCTAGCGGCCAACCGCTGGAAAGCCAAGAAATCCAAGCTGAAAAGCGACCTAGTGCCTCGACCCTGACATGCCAACATAGTGGGCTTCAAATGGGTATTTCAGCTGAAGTATCGAGCTGGTGGTAGCATTGATCGCCACAAGGCTCGGCTGGTTGCTCAGGGATACTATCAAATTCCAGGTTTTGATTTTGATCACACTTTATGTCGAGTGGTAAAAGTTGCAATGGTGCGAACAGTGATTGCCATTGGTACTTTGAGATGGTGGCCTCTACATCACCTTGATGTCAAGAATGCTTTTTCAATGGTGTTTTTGACACTCCGGTTTATATTCCTCAGCATGTTGATTATAAGGATCCAGCTCGGCCTGACTATATTTGTCGTCTACGGAAGGCCATTTATGGACTTACATAGGCTTCTCATGTCTGGTCTGATTGGTTCAGCTCTTATCTCTGACAACTTGGCTTTCGGTGTAGTTTTTCTGACACGTCTTTGTTTGTCATCTCACGGGATTGTACTTTATTATACTTGCTGGTGTCCGTGGATGATATCATTCTTACTGGTAATGATGTTGGAGCAATTCGCCAGTTTATCACACGAACTAATCGAGAATTTTGTATCAAGGATTTGGGATACTTGAATTGCTTTCTTGGTCTTGAGGTGTCTGCTACACCATCTGGCCTTTGTTTTGACAGGACAAGTATGCCAGGAATATTCTTAGTCGAGCAAGTATGCCTGATGCTTCTCCATTGACCACTCTATTTGTACCACTTTCGCAACTCACCGTTCAACAATCTGACTCTCTATCGGTCTCTGGTTAGTGCACTTCAGTACTTGACCATTACTCGCCCTATCTATTATTTACGGTGAATTCGGTTAGTCAATATCTCCAGGACTCTCGCGAGGATCACTTTGTTGCGGCTATCCGGATTCTTCCTTGTGTGGTTAGCACACCTCATCATGGTCTTACATTTCGCTCATGAGGTTCTTCTACTCTTTGTGCTGATAATTGTGCTTACTCAGACGCATATTCACCATAATGATACCTTATTAGACATGGATGTTTATACATAGAAAATAATGACGCCGGAATGAGACTAAAACGCATCGTAGAAAATAAAACGCAGCGTTTAATCTTTTACTAGGTATATATTAAAAAGTAGAAAGCGGCGACATAAATAAAAATAAAAAAAAACACCGCCGTCGGAATTTCGAAATAAAACATCAAAGGACAAGGTAAAATGCGTTTAATCATGTCGTCTGACGCCAGATATGATAATTACCATATTTATGTGCTTAGTATGACGAACAGTAACCCATGATTAATTAATTTATTTTGCATTATCGTATATAAGCTTAGTATAAAAAGCAAAACATCACACATTAAATTAATTTCTTTTGCGTAGAATATTTAACTTACCATACAGATACATATATTCCTATTTGAAAATTTGTTTTCTTAAAATGCATGCCATGCGTTTAATTAGTTATGTTTGTCTTTTAATATTTTATTTACTATATATATATACACACACACACACACACATATATATATATATATATATATTCCTATTTTAAAATCGTTTTCTTTAAATTCATATGTTCAATTAAGGGAAAATGTTTAGGGTTTATGTCAAATTCTACCTCTAAAATTAGAAAAAATATATGTCAAAATTAATAAATATATCCTTAACATAAATATTGCATCCATATTATGCAATGAATCGATGCCAAATTTGCAAACACATATTATTTTCGTTAAGAAATTATTTCATTAACTTATTTATATACAACATACCTTATATTGGTTAATGATTACATAGAGCCCTTATGAAATCAAAGCCGAATCGGCATGATCACAGAGAGTTGTATGCATTAGGTGTATTTTGATATCCATTGGAATGATTATAAGATTCTAGGGTTTAAGCAGGATTTCTAACATTGAGTGCAATCTCCCTATATTAAATTAAGGGTTCAGTCGGTTTCTTACAACCTTACGAAAATATTATGTGATTGGACCAAACCCGGCGCGAGATTGGACAGATTTAGGGTTGATTTGAGGGGTAAGGTTATGCCGGAGAAGAGAAAAAATCCCTAGATTGATATAAGAGAAGTGGATGCAGGAATTGAGATTTGACTGTAAATTGGTGGTTGACTTTAAAGTCACGGCGGCGGAGGATAATTTGATGGCTACGCGGTGACGCCGAGTTCTTGCCATCTAAACTTGATGGGTGGAAGGTATTAGCTAGAATGATAGTTCCAGCCTGTGATTTTAAAGTTGGGGCAATCAGATGGCTCCTAATTAAAGTTGGGGCAATCAGATAGATCCATATTTTATCAAAGTTCTCTGTCACAAACAAACTACATTATTGACAAAAATTTGTCTAGGTGTGTACAGAACATATTTTGCTCTCATATGTTTTCGTTCGAATACAAGGAGTAGAAAGTGGTTTGCACGGTAAAGGGTTAAACTTTAACTGGACCTGATGTTTTACTAGGATGGAAGTGCTTATGGGACATTCATGACTTGAACGGACGACAGCATATCTAAAACAGCGATGACTAGATCGCCTGATTTGATCATTTTCATGAAAGGTTTTATTATTTTTATTATTATGTTTAATGACTAGATCGCCTAAGTTGCTCATTTTCTTGAAAGATTTTATTATTATGATTATTATGTTTAATTTCGATAATTTTCACTTTAAATTTAATTGTGATCGTGACCAACATGTGATGCTGAAATCTGGTATGTTTTGGGGATTCATGATTCACAAAATCATATGAATTTGCTTAGGGTTCACTCTCAATCGACAAGCAAATTTGAATTCTTCACTTATTGAATTTTGGTTTGAGAAAATTTATATGAATTTGATTAGGGTTCACTCAATCGAGAAGCAAACTTGGATTCTTCATTTAATGAATTTTGATTTGAGATACAATTCCGTTAGAAGAGGATCGAATACTCCCCGTGTCATTGCATACATTATACTCTCGATTCAACACTTATTTTAAGTTATAAAAAAAAGTTGATATTAATCTTTTACTATGTATATATTGAATAGTAGAAAATGGTGGCATATGATTATAATATATTTCAAGTGTATATTATCTTACCAGCTGCCACAATAGACGTTGGTATTATTTACAATTTACCTGCACTTTTTTATGTTCAAATGCAAGTTATTAAAGCATATGAAGTAACGGTAGATAATTATACAAATGCACAAAAGTATGGGTTCAAAAAATCACATAGGTTTCATTGACTTGACAGCATATTCAAATTGTTCGTAATTCTATATTTTACTTTTTAAATTTCATTATTTGTCATGTAGGTGTAAGAACTTCTTCTATCAAGATAGAGTTTGGCGGTGCATTCGAATTTTCATTAATTTCGGGCTTATTTATAGTGATGAGGTGAACCTACTAAGTATATGACACTATTTAATGCGTTTGGAACTGAATTGAGCTAAATTAAAAAATATTGAATTGAATTGAACTAAAATTCATTTGATTTTTTTGATAAAATATATTTATATTCATATTCTTTATTATAAAATAAGCTATTAAATTATATTGAATTGAATTTAACAGAACAAAAGTGAATCGAAGAAACAAATTAATCACTGCATTAATAAAACTAAGTTAGCTAAATTTTATCAAATCATACTTCATCATAACAACACATAATAACATTATCCTTGATAATAAATATACTTCATAACTGAACTTAATATACTGAGCCTACTTTGTAAACTAAATTGAATTGAACTTAAATGAAGTTAATTTAACAAAAAGAAATTAAATGAGTAAAATAATGCATTGTTTGAAATCTAAAAGTTTAATGTGCATAATCTAGGATTACAAACTAGGCTGGTATGTATTTTAGTTGCCTTTAAATTTTAATAATTAATTATGATTTCATAAATATTTTTTAAAAATGTTATTTAAGTTGGTGTTTTAAAAATCTTATAAGAATGTCAAAATTTATATTCGTAAATGGTATAAAAATAAATTCAAAATAACGTGATACAAGTTTAGTAAGTTTCAGTCCATTTCAAATGAATGCTTGGCTCTTGATGGTCATATTTTCTTTAGTTTATTTCTGATGAAGTGAATTTAATTTAACTAAACTAATTGAAGTGAAAATTCACGCATTGATAAATGGAATTGAAATAACTAAATTAACCTAAGTTTTATAATCTTCTATTTTTGTTGAACTGGATTAATTCACCAAAAATGTCAAGAGACAGTGGTTTAGAGATAATCACCGCGCAACTGCAAGGAGAGGAGAGTCCAGTAAGTTTCTAAAATTAGGGTAGTCCTCTCTTATAAAGAAGAAGTAAAGTAACAAGCATATTTTAAAAAATAATTTAACATAACAAAAAAAAAATTATATATATATAGACGGTTGGAATTAGGTGAAACAATTATTACAAAAACTGTTGGACCTGCTATGAATTTATCGCGGCAAACAAGGATCCGTTTAAGACTCTTAGCTCACACTAGCAAAGCATATGAGTCGAGATCTAGCAAGTTGTGGCTAAATACAATTTAAGTGTAGTTTAAATAAATATTGTTAATGCCATTATTCTCTACTATTGAATATATACGTACTAAAAGATAAGTAAAAGTTTAAGTATAATTCTTATCCAAGTTGATGTAAACACCAAACAAGTGATGCTCAATTGCTCATTTAATTTGCATTAACTAAGTGAGCATTAAGAATAAGCCAAAATGAGAAAACTGAACTTAATTAAGTACATGAATATCCATTACGAATTTGCATTAATTATGATGTTTTATTTATATTGTAAAATTTTCTGTTTAACATTCATAAGCTTTAGAAAAAAAGCTTAAAAAATGGACAAGCTGAATTGGTCACAATATAATAAAAGAAGGCATAGTAAAGTACTGTTGCTGTTCTTTAAATAAAACCATAGGGCCAACAAAACCTTTGATCAGTCGAATAACAACCGATTATAACTGACTAACTGGAATATCCGAATTGTATATATGAAGCTATTTAATACCTATAAAGGCATTCTATTCATTCATACATCAAGCTGCATTGCATTGGTTTTAGATGAATGCAACAATTATTGTAAAAAAATATTTTGTTCCTGCAATTTATGGTGTAAGTAGTATTCCAGTTGCCGCATAAAATATGCTTCATCTAATAAACACGAGCCTTCGGTGGAAACGTCTCCACTTCATCATCCAAGGTATTCATATGCACTGGTCTGTAGTCGAGCCTAACCTTTTCATTCTCCCAGAATCTGCGAGGCAGGAAAGTCAACATTTGTTTTTGTTTCAAAACATTTGTTTCAAAAGATGAGCATTCAAGTATCATGAAAAATAATCTTAGAAAAAGAGGGAAAGGAGAGAATTAGATCTTACCCCAGAGAGTGTTTCATCCATTTTTCATCATCTCTTGTCTGTGTAGAGGCATATATGTCAATGAGAGGAAAAGATAACAAGACTTTCAAAAGAGAAAAAAGATGACTAACTAACTGACCGTAAAATCTTCACGAGCGTGTGCTCCTCTGCTCTCTTTCCTGGCTTCAGCAGAGTGCATGGTGATGCAAGCATTGATCAACAGGTTTTCTAGCTCGATCGTCTCAATCAAATCCGAGTTCCTGGAAGTTATTTTTCCCAAAAAGGTTTATAAGCTAAAAATCCACTAGATGGGAAGGTTAACAACTTCAACCAAAAAAGTGCAGAGACACCTACCAAACTAAAGTTCTATCCGCCACCTTGACATCATGAAAGGTATCCCATGTTTTGTCAATCAACTGGCAACCTGAAAATCAACAGCTTTGATCTTTAGATGTTCGATGAATTATAACGCTGTCAACTGCAAGTAAGATTAGTAAGAAAAAGGGTTTCCGTGCACAACTCTACATCTTATTTCATGCATACATGGTTCCGCCATAATAACTTTTACCTTAACATATACCATCTAAATAATTTGGTTTTCCTTGTGCTGACAAATCATGTATCAAAGCTTCTTGCACGGAGTATGGGATAAACACATTCGGAACAGAATAAACTCAAGGTGTACCTTCTTCTAATGTGTCCTGAGTACGGAAGACAGCAGCATTGTTCTGCATTACCCTTTGCATGTCCAGCCTAACTTTTGAAGTAGGCATTGAGCCATTTGAATTTCGAATCTTGTCCAGCCATGCAATAGTCTTCTCACCAGCATCCTTTTCCAATGGTTTCTGCTTCTCTCCTATATGGGAGAAATGCATGTTCTTATTTATCTACCAAAATAATAATAAAAAAACGAGTGACAGAATTACGATCTCAACATACCTGGTCGTGAAATTTCAGCAACCCTGTTTGCACATGCCCGACCAAAAACGACAATATCAAGAAGGGAATTTGCACCAAGTCTATTAGCCCCATGAACAGATGCACAGGCTGCTTCTCCAGCAGCAAAAAGGCCAGGAACTACAGTGTCAGTATCATCACCCTTAACAGTAATCACCTAAAATATGCCACGTAACTCGAGTCATACATCTATCATCGATCACACAAATCAGCAGTACTCATATCCAAAAAATCACTGGGTTTTACCTCCCCGTGGTAATTTGTGGGAATTCCACCCATATTGTAATGTACTGTTGGTAAAACAGGAATTGGCTCTTTTGTGACATCAACACCAGCAAAAATGGCTGCAGTCTCTGAAATACCTGGAAGCCTTTCCTTTAGGACTTCCGGAGGCAAGTGATTCAAGTGAAGGTAGATGTGGTCCTTCATTGGTCCTATTGAATTGAAAAATGGATTAGTATAATAGACCATCAGATTTGCCCAAAGTCTAAATCCATGAGTATTTAGACACTCCGTTCATATAAAGTTTTTATTTAAGAATATGTAAACATTAGGGAGATCCGACTTATTTACACAATCCAAAAAATATCTAATTGATTTGTATCATATTTATGATTGAGGATTATCATCTCACTCTCACATAAGCTTCTATCCGTAAAAGTATCCAAATGTGTATCCAACTTCAGTTTCACAATATACAATTTTCTTATAGTCTCTTCTCAGTCCATTTAGGTTCCCTTTTAATTCAGGTTACCATTATACTCCCCTTCTAAACTGAAGATTGAAACTTTAAAGTTGTCGCCTATGCTAAAGCACTACATCTTGAGATTTATAAAAAATATATATTTAATGAGTCTTACCTACACCACGTCCTTCTCTAATCTCCATAGTCATAGATCTTGACACAACATCTCGAGATGCTAGATCCTTGGCTGTTGGGGCATACCTTTCCATAAATCGCTCGCCTTCACTGTTCCTAAGAATTCCACCTTCTCCACGAGATCCTACAAGACACCAAAAGGTTTATTAAGGCATTGAATCAAATGAGTATGAAGGATTGGGTAAAGCAATCAAAATTGAGGCATCCAGAAAACTAATTTTATAAACCTAAAAATTGAACAGATAGAACCCCAAACCTTCAGTAATAAGGCAACCAGCACCATAAATACCAGTCGGGTGGAATTGCACAAATTCTAAATCCTGCAAGCAGTAGCAGTACACAATACATTAGCAGACAAGTTTAGAATCAAATAAATAATGAGAAGCAACACAATAGGGAGAAGAAGCAAAATGGAAGGAAAACTACCTGAAGAGGCAGCCCAGCACGTGCAACCATACCATTGCCATCACCAGTGCAAGTATGGGCAGAGGTAGCAGAGAAGTAAGCCCTACCATATCCCTGTGTGGAACATCCAGATTTTTTTTACACGAATTCAACTGCCACATTCAATATAAATACGTCAAAGGATTCAAAATTATCTTACCCCTGTGGCTAATATAGTTGAACCAGCACGGAAACGGTGTAAAGTCCCATCTTCCATATTCAATGCAATTACTCCCTGGCAGGAACCTGACACACCAAATTGCACCTTAGGAACACCTCCAGAACAATTTTAGAAACTTTCGATAAAGTAATTATGTAGCCAGCATATAAGTGGGAGGAGAATTGCAGAGAGCAGCTGAAATTTGCACTAAACAGAAGTTAACTTACCATCACTACCCATGATCAAATCCAAAGCAAAGTACTCAACAAAAAATTGTGTGTTATGTTTCATTGCTTGACCATAGAGTGTGTGCAACATGGCATGCCCAGTTCGATCAGCAGCACATGCACAGCGGTATGCTTGTCCACCTAACAAAACAAGCAAACAAATGTTATGTACTGTTTGAGAGAAATACCACACTTCTGACAATACCTACTGAAACACCAATCTATTGCTGATATACCTTTCCCAAAATCAAGACTTTGACCACCAAATGCACGTTGGTATATTTTCCCATCCTCTGTTCGGGAGAATGGCAAACCATAGTTTTCAAGCTCTATAACAGCTTTCGGTGCTTCCCGACACATGTACTGAATAGCATCTTGATCACCTAAAGAATCAAAATGCCAAATACATTAGTAAATCACAAATGGAAGGCCAGTCAAACATGATAGTTTGCTTGGACCCAAAACATTACCTAGCCAGTCACTTCCCTTCACTGTATCATACATGTGCCACCTCCAGTCATCCTCAGACATATTCCCTAGTGCAGCATTGATACCTCCCTGCGAACCGTATTAACAATAATGAGCAGAGTGCATTTGATACATGGGAGATAGAGCTTGATAAAACAAGATGCACACTCCAAAGATTATAACGCAGTCAAAAAATTGTAGCATATATCTTGCTGAAACACTCAATATCAGTCGCTTTATTGTTCATTCATTTGACATTTTTTGCCATAAAATACAGAAAATTCCAAAAGGAACACACTGAATCAATAAGCTTCAAAATTCGTTAAGTAAAATCATATCACAAGATAAATAAAAGAATAACCTAAAAAAATTGCAACATACCTGAGCTGCAACAGTATGTGAACGAGTCGGGAAAAGTTTGGTGATGCAAGCAGTGTTGAATCCGTGCTCGGAAAGCCCTATGGCGGCTCTGAGGCCGGCACCGCCAGCACCCACCACCACCGCATCATACGAGTGGTCAACAATCGTGTATTCCCCTCCAACATTCTGCAGATCAAACCAACAACAAAAATCCAAAATTCAACACGCGCCAAATCATTTACGCAATCCAAAAAAACATTAAAGAATAAAAAATAATAATACAGGCGTATGAAGATAGGGTTATTGGTACCGGTGTGGAGCCTGAGGAGAAGAATCTGGAAGCGTTGAGCAATGGCCGGAAGGGGTCGGCCGGGGAGGATCTCTTCGCAAAGGTGGTAAGGCCACGGGACAGGCACCGCCTCATAGCTGCTGCCTGAAACTCCGATCAAACTGTGGGCGTGATTCGGAATACTGGTTTAGAATCCTGCAATATTTCCGGCGATCGGAGAATTGAGGAAGGAAGGTACGATTGGGATGCGTGTTCTGGAGATCCCGGTTTAGCTGGGCCGGGGAGGAAGATGGTGGGATTGTGAATGGACAAATGAAATTTGGTTTATATACTAAAAACTAATCCCATTAATTAGGAGTTAGCTGATTGGTTTCTGGTTGCTAACTAAAACCCGCACCTTTTTTTCTTTCTTTTATTCATTTCAATCACATCTTTATCCGGCACCCGTGTAATTCAACTTTGTAATTCTTTTTAACATAGGTTACAAATTAAACTTTAATTTTATCTTGTTATTTTGTCGTGTAGCTGGTTGACTTATACCAATTTCGTTACTATTTTATTTAGGTTATTTGACTATTCACTTAAGATATATTTATTGTTGGTTTTTTAATTATTTATTTTGATTGTTTAATAGCCTCTCAAATAGTCAAAATTGTTTATATTTTAGAATACTTTTTAGAATGCAAAAAAAATGGCGGCACTATTTATGACGTGGCAAAGTTATCCAAGTCTCCAAAAGTTCTTACAACAACCTGGATGCACATTTATAAACTCATTTTTTAATTTGTTGACTATTTTTTAATGAAAATAAAATTGTGCATTTCTTAAAGTATACTCACGTAAATATTTTAAATTCGTGGATAATTTCATTAACGTCCAACTTCTCTAATCTTTATTTTTATATATTTTATAAACGTTGTACCTTTTATTTTGTAACTTAAAATTTTATATTTTACATAATATATCTTACATTTTTACAATTAAACATGTTTTACTTTATTGTTACATTAAAATAAATATTTGTAATTATAAAATATAGTGTTTGAGATGAAATGTATAATGATAATTATATCACTTAAATAAATGACTTACGATAATAAGATACAATACCAAAAAAAGAATGTCATCATATAGCTTGTCATAAAATTTCATTATATTTTATATTTATACATTACTATTATTATATATTATTTTTATTGATGTTAAAACGACGTCGTCAAATAATATATAAACCCGGCAAAATATCTTAGTTCTTCTTGGTTTTAAACAACTTTAAATTATCAGTCAAAACAACTTTAAGTTGTAAGTATGATACAATTAATGAGATCAAATATGAAGACGCGTATTAATATAGATGGCAAATTGCAAATGAATATTCTTGTTTCCGAAAGTGTAATGAAACACCGTAATGAAACAGAAGGCTTGTACGCGTAAAAACAAACAGACGGAGGAGAGAGTGGACGCGCTCTTAGTTTTGCAGCCACTACTGGATAATGGGCTGCTGTAAGCCCACATATCACATGGAACATTGTTCGTTGCTCCAAGTCCGACTAATAGCTACTCAAATTGCTCAACAGCTGGAAACAAATGCTAGCAAATGTCTTGCAAATCAATGTAAAACTCTTACGTGTTTGTTTAGAGATGTATCTAGTTTTTATTTTCTAGCATTGACTTTATAAAAAAATCTATTTTTATAATTTAATTAGAAAATAAGTCGAGTTCTCCATGCTTAAAATCTCAATTAATAAAATATCATTTTCAAAATTTTAATGCATGATTTTCTAAATCTAAATTAGAATGATATATCTCCTATATAACCGCAGTAGAATGAAGTCTACCATACTTCTATTTGGATGGGAGGGGATAAATTATTATTTTAATTATAATACTTACGAGTTAAATATATTAATTTTTATGATCTCGTAAATAGTTTTAGTCTTAGTGTCTGAATGGATTTTCAACTACAAAAATATTTGATAATAGAAACTAGCACGTGGGGTATTTTCAACTAAACAACTATCAATCTTGACGAGCATAAAACATTCATTGTTTTTTTTCTGTTTCCTACTAACCTTTATAATTTAAAAGTTAACTGCCTCTTAGATTACTAGGTTGGATGTGTGGCGTACTTTATTATCAAACATGTCATCATAATCAGTCCCGCCGAATCTTTATTCACAGCAGACCCATGATTTTTGGTTAATTTTCACTTTATTTTGTCCATCATTTCTGATCCATAATTGAATAAAGAAAATAGAATAAAGATAGATTTGTTTATATTCTGTTTTTTGATATATTTTCACTTTGTTTTGTCCATAATTTCTGATCCATAATTGAATGAAGAAAATAGAATGTGGGTGTTTGGTGGAGAGCTGATTTGGGCAATAGTAGCTGACTGAGACCAATTAGCTGTTTGACCAAGTTAAAAAGACTAATTTGGTGTTTGGTGGAGAGATGATTGGAAGAGCTGATTGGCACCAAAAATAGTTTTTTCAAAATGGTGAAAATATGAGCATTTTGGGTTAGCTGATTACTGCTATTAAGTATTTTATGTCCCTGTTAGTTTTTGTTTTACATTTCGTAGCTTTGTTGGTGTCTATTACATGTTTTCTTCTTTCATCAAAGGCTTAATTAATCATTTCTAAAGGAGTACTCTCTGATAAGACATCCTTATGGTAAGGCAAGATGTGTAGGGTTAAGGGGCAAAATACTTTTGCTGTTGGAATATAAATATTAATTTTTTGGTGCCCCTACAATAAATATTAATAAAACTTAGAGACCATTTTGAAATAAGAATATATACCACATTTAATCTCTCTATTAATCATTACCATCATCAATCATCAAATTATTGTCGTTCATCATCAAATCTTCGTTGTTCATCATGAAATCATCAAATGTTTGTCTTTCATCGTCAAATCATCATTCTTAATCATCAAATCTTCATTGTTTATCATCAAATTTTTGTCGTTGATCGTCAAATGATTGTTGTTCATCATCAAATCTTCATTGTTTATTATCAAATATTCGTCGTTTATCATCAAATCATCAATCAATAAATCATCAGATCCACCGTCATCATCAATCATGCCATAACCATCATCAATCATAAACATAAAATCATTAACTAGAATATACACATAATCAAATCGATAAAAGATCGGGAAACTAGATTCTCGAAAAAAAAGTAGCTCGGTCACTAACATTACTCATCCTCGTCATCAATCCGATCATCAAATCCGTTCGATCACCAATAAAAAATCATCAATCATACACATAAAATCATCAACTAAAATACACAGATGATCAAAAATCGTCAAATCAGGAAACTAGATTCTCGTAGAATCGTGGCTCGGATCATATAATAGACCTCGTTTTCGTCATCCTCGTATGTATATATATATATATATATATGACAAGGTCACCAACATTACTCATCCTCGTCATCATTCCGATCATCAAATCCGTTCGATCACCAATAAAAAATCATCAATCATACACATAAAATCATCAACTAAAATACACAGATAATCAAAAATCGTCAAATCAGGAAACTAGATTCTCGTAGAGTCGTGGCTCGGATCATATAATAGACCTCGTTTTCGTCATCCTCGTATATATGGCACGAGAAACGGTATATGGCTCTGATATACCCCTCTGCTGTTTTTGGCTCCGATACCATAAAAACGCATAATTAAGTGTAATTAATTTTTACTAATCTTGATTAAGTGGTGATTAATTAGCTTAATCATGATTAAAAATTGTAATCTTATTGAATTTGAAAAATAAAATAAAACTTAATGAACAGTAAATAAACATAACTTGTGTACATCAAATAAAATTTAGGGTAATTAATGACATAGTATATATATATATATATATATATATAAAAGTAAAAATAAAAAACATGAGAAAATCAGTACCTTGAATAATTTCTTGTATTGAATAAAGGCTTAATGGGAGAGAGAAAAGTACATGGGAATGGTTTTTTACAAGGCTTGGCTTGGGTACAAGGCTTGGGAAGTTCTATGAACTCAAGATTGGGATTGTAGAGAATAAGAAGGGGCTGAAATCAGCATGCCTCCTTCTCAATGAAAGCTAGTCTATTTATAGGAAATTCTTACTAATACTATTCAGGTATAATGATGAATCAGTAGTGATTAATGGCCCCCCCACGTTGGCTTGTTTCTTCAATAATAGCACTCCTTGAATCTGTAGTGTTGAAATGGGCCCTCCACGTTGGCTTGTTGCTCCAATAATCTCATCTTTTAATTATCTTGAATCTGAAATGGTCTTCTGAAGTGGGCGTCTGGTCCCTCCACTTGCTCCGGTCTGTTGAATAGTAGCTCTTTTGGAATCTGCACTCCTTTAATTGTTGAACTTGAAATGGGTGTCTGGTCCCTCTATTTGCTCCGGTCTGTTGAATTTTATCACTTTGGAATCTGCTCTCCATTAATTGAATCTTGTATTGGGCTGCTGCTTGTTGAATTATAGCTCGTATAGATCTTGGGCTAATGGGCCTCCAAATGGATCTTCATCTTGACTATCTTCTTGTTTTACTTCTGTTTCCTTCATTTGCTTGAACATCTGGTAAAATTTTTTGAAATCTTCTTCTTCTTGACTTGTTCTTAATGTTGCAGGTAAAATCCTTAGCTGTTGAGTTGATCGCTGTTGTTGAGTAGATGATGGCTGAATGCTGATTGTTTGCTGAACTGGGCTTTTGCTGTTGGTCTGAATACTTAGGGCTTGTTGAATTGGGCCTCCTTTGATTGGGCTGTCTTCTGGACTGAGTTGAATTCTTAATTTTTCTCCTGTTTTAAGATAATGGGCCACCGCTTCTGTTGAACAAAACTGGACTTTGTAGTTGCTCCACCATTTTATCTTGAATTGCCTTATGAGTGAGCAAGGCAAACCTTCATGAATCTGTCTTATCTGAAAACTCCACGCAAATATCCATGGTACTCGGAATATTGCATGGAATAATATATGCTTCTCGAATTGCTTTGCTTTGCTAAGTCTGTAGAATGTTTCCAATGCCTCCGATACTGGTTGCGGTAGAATTTCTGCTGATGGTCCCAATTTGAGCCACCAATCTATGAACCAAATTGGAATTTCTCCGTCGAAGGATGAATGAAAATTGATGAACCATGAATGATCAAATGACCTAATATAAAATGTTCTATACCAGGCTTGCATATAATCTACATAGTTGAATGTTTGAGGGATATGACGAACTGTGAATGAAACTGGGGAATGTATATCCTTGAACTGGGTAGGCTGAAGAATATTTTTAATTTGGATTTTGGAAAAGTCTATTCTGTTGGGATCTGATCTATTTTTCATATGCTGAATATCAACTGACTGGGTGTCTATTAGAATCAATTCATAAAATTGTTGAGTTTTTTGAATATCATCTGCCATCCATTGACTTGTAGGTACAAAATGTTTGGATACAAAATTCTTTAACTGATGGACTTCTGGTTCTGTTTGAAAATGAGTAAGGAAAATATATTCTGGGTTTGGTTTATCAAAATAGGAAGGGGCTTTTGGTTGTTGAGTGGAGGATTGTGTGCTAGGTTTAGGGAATATGGTGTAATTGGATGTTAAAACTGGTGTTTGAATCAACCTTGAATAAGGAGTCTGGGCAACTGTGGAATAAGTAAGAGGTGGAAAATCTGGAGTAGGTGTTTTAGGTGCTAATGGTCGTGGAATTTCATAATCTTTGGCTGTTTTTGAATTTGAGGATGCTGCTGTACTTGAATATTTACTCATGATTTCCTGTAAGGAATTCTCGAGTCAAAAAATCTGGAAGGGAGTTATCCTTTCCTTTAATGAATTCAATTTCAAAATCAAAAACTGATAATATTGCTTGCCATCGTGCAAAAATTTGTTTTGAAACTAAATTTTTTACATCTTTCTGTAAAATTTCTTTTGCTGATTTGCAATCAATTTTTAATAAAAACTTTTTATTATACAAATCATCTTGAAATTTTGAAATACATAAAACAATTGATAAAACTTCTTTTTTAACTGTTGAATAATTCATCTGTGCCCCAGTCCATAATCCCGAATGATACCTAACGATGTTTTCTTTTTCTAAATGCAATTGTTTTAATATACCCCCATATCCTAAGTTTGATGCATCTGTTTCTATTATCATAAACGCCAATGGGTGTGGAATTCCTAGACATGGTAATGATTTTGATTTTAATTTTACCTCTTTGACTATTTGTGTATGTTTATCTGTCCAAGGTGATGGATTAATTTTTAATCTGTCATATAAAGGTTTACAAATTATCCTTAATTTAGGGAAAAAGTCTGATATGTAATTTAAACAACCTAAAAATCTTTGTAATTGATTTTTATCCTTTATTTCATCTGGAAACTTATCTGCAAATTCAATTGCTCTTTGTATTGGTTTAATTTTTCCTAAATGAATATCATGCCCTAAAAATCTAATTTTTGTTTGAAATAATTTCATTTTAGGTTCCGATATTACTAGACCATTTTTCTTTATAATATTTAGTAGTAAATTTAAGTGTTTAAAGTGACTATCTATTGAATCAGAATAAACTAATATATCATCTATGTATACTATTACGAATTTTGAGTAGGGATTAAATATATCATTCATAATCTTTTGAAATTCTGATGGTGCATTTTTTAATCCAAATGGCATAACATTCCATTCATATTGGCCAAATGGGACTACAAATGCTGTTTTATATTTATCTTTCTCATCTATTTGAATTTGCCAATATCCGGATTTTAAATCAAACTTTGAAAATACTCTTGCATTATATAATCTATTTAATAAATCTCTTTTGTTTGGAATAGGATATCTTATCCATTGTAGTACTTTATTTAATGGTTTGTAATTTATAACTAATCTAGGAACTCCTCTTTCTTTTTCTGCCTGTTTATTGACATAAAAAGCTGAGCAACTCCATGGAGATTTGCTTTCTCTAATTAGTTTTTTATCTAAATGACTTTGAATTTCTTGCTTACATAATTCTACTAATTCCGTGTTCATTTGAATTGGCCTAGCTTTAGTTGGAATATTCTGTTCATTGAATTCTTTCTCATATGGTAATGATACTATATGTTTTTTTCTATCCCAAAAGTCATTAGGATGATTTGAACATACTTGATTTTTAAATTCTTCTTCTAATTTTGAAATCTTTTGTTGTATTAAATTGTTATTAATTAGTTCTTCTATTTTTGAATAACTTAATTCTTCTTTTAAATATAAAATATTCTTTTGTTTAGTATTTAACAAACAAATCTTTCGATATATGGAGTTGGACTGTAATAAATTTAATTCTATCTGAGTAGGAGGATCAATAAATGGAAATAGTAATTTTGTTCCTAGTATTTTAGTACTAATTCCTTGTTGAGTTTTCTTGAAAGGGGTAATCTGATATAAAAATGGATTTCCTAATACAGCATCATAAGACACATTTTCTAATATGAGAAATGAATGTTTAATACAATATTTATTGTTACATATAAACCCATTAGGTAGTTTTTTGTTTACTGTCATTGGAGTACCATTTGCTGCTGATAATCTTTCTTTAGTTTTAACAAGATACTTAGTGGGAATTATTCCATCTCTAATACATGATTGGTCTGCACCACTATCTAGTAATGCTATAACTGTGACACTAAAGTCTTCAACTCCTATAGTTACTAATGAGTACCATTTTTCCATATTAATCTTATTAATAGCACTAAAAAATTGATTATCTGTTGGAGTTTCTTCAACTATATTATTTTGGCTTATGTTGCTTAATTTGAACTCTAAATCTAGATCCTTATCTTTTAACCTACTTAATTCTTTTTTTATTGAACTAACCTCTGTTTTTAGTTTATTAATTTCTGTTTTTAAATCATCTGCTTTTATTGGTTTTCTTTTTTCTATTTCAGTGTATTTTGTGATTGTTTTACTTAAACTAAATACTTCTTCTATTTGTGGTATTTTTGGTTTTTCTTCTTCTGTTACTAATTCTTTTAGTTTTTCTATATAATCATTTTTATTTTCTGAATCTGCTATTTTATCAATAATGTCTAATAAAGTTTTTTTTATTATTTTTTGTATTATTTAACATATTGATTGTTTGAATCTTACATTGGCACACATCTGAATTATCTGAACTATCTGATGCTGAATCATATTCTGTATGTTCTATATCTGAGTTTTCTACTAATAATGATAATAATTTATTTCTTAGTTCTTTATCTTCTGAAAATAATGAATTTATCTTTTTCTCTGTCTTACGGTGTGAAGCAGTGTGACCAAATTTCTTGCATTTATAACACTGAATATTTTTGTATTTATTGTTTCTTTTATACTTCTGTGTATTTTGATTTTTATTATAATTTTTATAATTATCTCTACTATTATATTTGTATTTTCTACTTTTTCTGAATATTCTTTTCTTTTCAGATGAAGGTGGTTTGATCCCCATTATTCCAAATTGTTGACAAAAAGTACCCATTTCTTTTCTTTCAGATCCATACTTATGTTGAATTTTTAAATCTTGGCATAATGTTAATGCTTCTTTCTTAATAAATGCAAATATCTGACCGAATGTTAATGCATCATAATTTATTTTGTCTGCTCCTAATGTTTTTTGTAAATTAGTGATTATTCTTTGTGAAAATAGATTTGGTAATCCTGTAATAAATTTTTCTTTCCAAAATGCTGCATTTGAGTCTGTTCGTCTTAATACTTGTGTTAAAAATAAATCCTTATACCATTTGAAATCTGTAAGAGACGGACATCTTAAATTAGTTAAACATATTTTATTACTAGTTAATTCTTCTTCTGGATTTCCAATAAAGTACATAGATATGACATATATTAAATAAGCTGAACCATCTTGAACCATTACATATTGTATTTCATTACTTTCTTCTTTTACTTCTTCTATTTCATGATTAATAATGGCTTGTTTATCTTCTATTGTTAAGTGATTATCCCACCAGCCTTTTAGCTGACCCGTAAAACCTGTTACTAGAAATCCAACAATCAGAGGTTCTGAATGTGTGGTTTTGGCTTTGTATGCCATCCTAGCCATACCCATTTCTTGTAATATATTTAATATTTGATATTCAGACTTTCCATCTATGTTCCATTGATATAAAGATGATCCATCATAACTATTTAATGCATTATTCTGTTCTTCATATTGAATATCTGGAGGCGTAGGTCTGGGATAGTAATTTTTTGTTCTATTATTTACCCAAGTTCTATTTGATCTAGGGTTTTTTATTCTATTAATTTGTAATTGTGGTTTCTCTTCTGGGTAATTTTCAAATTGTTGTTCTATTGCTTCTATCTGATTTTCTATCTCTTCTTCTTCAGATTCTGAAGAATATTCTGAATTACTTGAATATTGTGAATTTATTTGTTAAATTACTCCTATGTTTTGAGATGTACTAGGTTTATCTCTCTGAACTAATGACATTGAATTTTCCAGGTGTTTAGGAAATGAAGAAACTTGAAAATGAGGTTTTGAAATTTCTCTTGGGTATCCTTCTTGTTTATTATCTAGCTTAGTTGAAATTAAATCTACTTGATTAGATATAGTATGTAATATTTGATTTGTATAATTATTTTGTTGATATACTTTTTTAATATCTTCTACAGTTGCAGGCTCAGTTCCTTCTTTTCCTAGCTTAAAAGGAGATGCTGTTATAACATCACCTTCTAAATTAATGCTGATATTTTTTAAAGGGGGATGAATAGAGGTTACAATAGTATTATTATTCTGTAATTTCCATTTTTTATATAAATTAGTTTGTACATTAATGAATGGAATTTCTTCTATATGATCTGAATTTACTAATCTTTCTTTTTGTAGGTAGTATGATAACCATATAAAGAATTTCATTTTTTTAATCTTTTTTTCTTTTAATTCTTTATAAAATTCTTGTTTTAAATTTTCCCTAATTTGAATATCCAAATTCTCAAACCATTTTCTATGATTAATATTCTCTGAACTATAATAATCTTTGTTTAATGCTTGTTTATCTATTACAAATTCTTCATCACTATTTATCATATTTAATTCTGAATTTCGCATTTGGCTATAAGTCGGTGATCCTATTGAAGAGGTAGTATCCGGAATTACTTCCGGTAGTGGAGTTGAAAATCTAAATTTTGACTCATGAAAATCAGATATTGAATGTCTAGGTAATTGATAGTTGCTAGATTGATCTAATGAGGACCTATGTGTTTCTGCATATCTACTGGACATAGACCTACTAGACATAGACCTTTTAAATTTTATTAATACTTTTCCATCTTTCTGTTCTTCTATAGTTGAAGGTTCTATTAATTTTAAATTTCTTTGTATACTTACTGGTCTTTCAGCTATTATTTCATCAGGAATAGTTATTTCATTCCATTTTAATAACTTTGGAGTTTCTATTCTTGTATTATCTGAATTTGTAGTAACATAGACTGATTCTTCTTTTTCTGTTGGGTTTAATTTTAATGCAGTTGGAATCATGGATTTCATTAATTTAAAATATACTCTATATATTAATACAAAATGTTCTGTCTCATGCATTATCTTGTCTTGTTTTAATTGAATATCTAATTTTAATGAATTCATGATGTTTGGATCTGTTAAACTAACAAAATAATTTGGAATACAATCAAATCTTATTGTTCCATTACAAATATTAGTTTGAATCATTGCTAATATTGAATCTTTATATTCAACTAGCCTATCATCTCTTAAAGCCATAAATATTGGGGTATCTATTCCTAATCTTATTAATGGGTGCAAAGCTATTTGTATTAAACCAAAATGTAAAAATCTATAATTTTGAGTCTTATATTTCTTAATAGCTTCTTGTGAAAGTAATTTTATAGATTGAAATTCTTGATGCATTGGGAGTATTTCTTCATGAATTTTAATCGAGTATGCTTTACTAAACTCTAATATTCCATGTTGATAAATTGAATTTATAGTTTGACTGGGTAATACTTGTTGTATTTCATGACTTTGTAATATGCTACATGATGGATGAGATGATGAATTCGAAGAACTAGATCCTCCGAATAAAAACCTCCTAACCTTTTCTGTCATAGTATCTTATCTTTAACTGTAATATTTATTGTACAAATTAGATCTTCTTACACATAACTGGAACACATCTACACCTTGCGTGGACCACCATAAAACTAGGCTGACCAACCGTCTTATAGGCTAAAGATGTTTACCAAAGTTAAGTGCATCAAACCTAATTGTTACTCTAAATATTACTGGAAATGATAAGATAATATGATAAAAAAGTGTACTAATAATCATGATATACCCCCCTGCTGTTTTTGGCTCTGATACCATAAAAACGCATAATTAAGTGTAATTAATTTTTACTAATCTTGATTAAGTGGTGATTAATTAGCTTAATCATGATTAAAAATTGTAATCTTATTGAATTTGAAAAATAAAATAAAACTTAATGAACAGTAAATAAACATAACATGTGTACATCAAATAAAATTTAGGGTAATTAATGACATAGTATATATATATATATATATAAAAGTAAAAATAAAAAACATGAGAAAATCAGTACCTTGAATAATTTCTTGTATTGAATAAAGGCTTAATGGGAGAGAGAAAAGTACATGGGAATGGTTTTTTACAAGGCTTGGCTTGGGTACAAGGCTTGGGAAGTTCTATGAACTCAAGATTGGGATTGTAGAGAATAAGGGGCTGAAATCAGCATGCCTCCTTCTCAATGAAAGCTAGTCTATTTATAGGAAATTCTTACTAATACTATTTAGGTGTAATGATGAATCAGTAGTGATTAATGGCCCCCCCACGTTGGCTTGTTTCTTCAATAATAGCACTCCTTGAATCTGTAGTGTTGAAATGGGCCCTCCACGTTGGCTTGTTGCTCCAATAATCTCATCTTTTAATTATCTTGAATCTGAAATGGTCTTCTGAAGTGGGCGTCTGGTCCCTCCACTTGCTCCGGTCTGTTGAATAGTAGCTCTTTTGGAATCTGCACTCCTTTAATTGTTGAATTTGAAATGGGTGTCTGGTCCCTCCATTTGCTCCGGTCTGTTGAATTTTATCACTTTGGAATCTGCTCTCCATTAATTGAATCTTGTATTGGGCTGCTGCTTGTTGAATTATAGTTCGTATGGATCTTGGGCTAATGGGCCTCCGAATGGATCTTCATCTTGACTGTCTTCTTGTTTTATATTAGGTCATTTGATCATTCATGGTTCATTTTATATTAGGTCATTTGATCATTCATGGTTCATCAATTTTCATTCATCCTTCGACGGAGAAATTCCAATTTGGTTCATAGATTGGTGGCTCAAATTGGGACCATCAGCAGAAATTCTACCGCAACCAGTATCGGAGGCATTGGAAACATTCTACAGACTCAGCAAAGCAAAGCAATTCGAGAAGCATATATTATTCCATGCAATATTCCGAGTACCATGGATATTTGCGTGGAGTTTTCAGATAAGACAGATTCATGAAGGTTTGCCTTGCTCACTCATAAGGCAATTCAAGATAAAATGGTGGAGCAACTACAAAGTCCAGTTTTGTTCAACAGAAGCGGTGGCCCATTATCTTAAAACAGGAGAAAAATTAAGAATTCAACTCAGTCCAGAAGACAGCCCAATCAAAGGAGGCCCAATTCAACAAGCCCTAAGTATTCAGACCAACAGCAAAAGCCCAGTTCAGCAAACAATCAGCATTCAGCCATCATCTACTCAACAACAGCGATCAACTCAACAGCTAAGGATTTTACCTGCAACATTAAGAACAAGTCAAGAAGAAGAAGATTTCAAAAAATTTTACCAGATGTTCAAGCAAATGAAGGAAACAGAAGTAAAACAAGAAGACAGTCAAGATGAAGATCCATTCGGAGGCCCATTAGCCCAAGATCCATACGAACTATAATTCAACAAGCAGCAGCCCAATACAAGATTCAATTAATGGAGAGCAGATTCCAAAGTGATAAAATTCAACAGACCGGAGCAAATGGAGGGACCAGACACCCATTTCAAATTCAACAATTAATGGAGTGCAGATTCCAAAAGAGCTACTATTCAACAGACCGGAGCAAGTGGAGGGACCAGACGCCCACTTCAGAAGACCATTTCAGATTCAAGATAATTAAAAGATGAGATTATTGGAGCAACAAGCCAACGTGGAGGGCCCATTTCAACACTACAGATTCAAGGAGTGCTATTATTGAAGAAACAAGCCAACGTGGGGGGGCCATTAATCACTACTGATTCATCATTACACCTGAATAGTATTAGTAAGAATTTCCTATAAATAGACTAGCTTTCATTGAGAAGGAGGCATGCTGATTTCAGCCCCTTCTTATTCTCTACAATCCCAATCTTGAGTTCATAGAACTTCCCAAGCCTTGTACCCAAGCCAAGCCTTGTAAACAACCATTCCCATGTACTCTTCTCTCTCCCATTAAGCCTTTATTCAATTCAAGTAATATTCAAGGTACTGATTTTCTCATGTTTTTTATTTTTATTTATATATATATATATATATATATATATACTATGTCATTAATTACCCTAGTATAAAATTATGTGTAATTAATTTTGTTAATATTCAAGAAATATTCAAGGTACTGATTTTCTCATGTACCTTAAATGTGTTTTTATGGTATCAGAGCCAAAAACAGAGCCACGAAAACGGTATATGGTTCTGATATACCCCCCTGCTGTTTTTGACAGCAGGGGGCTTGTCATTTACACAATATATGACAAGGTCACCAACATTACTCATCCTCGTCATCATTCCGATCATCAATCATAAACGTCAAATCATCAATTGAAATATACACATAATCAAATCGTCAAATCGAGAAACTAGATTCTCGTAGAATCGTAGCTCGGTCACCAACATTACTCATTCGCGTCATCAATTCGTTCGATCATCAATAAAAAATCATCAATCATAAACATAAAATCATCAACTAAAATATACACATAATCAAACCGTCAAATCGGGAAACTAGATTCTCGTAGAATCGTGGCTCAGATCATCAAATAGACCTCATTTTTGTCATATACACCTTTAAATTAATTCAACTAAGATTAATTACTTTTCTCTACCAGTTTTATTACAGAAAAAAAAACATATCCATCTATTAATTATTAATAAATTGTATATAAATCCTTTCAAAAAAATATACATTATTAATTTTAATATTTTATATCACTTTTTTAATAATGATAAATACGTGAGTGTAATGATGTTTCAAACTATGGTACCCTTTAAACTAAGAATTTACATTATAAAGTGATATTTAATAAAAACAAATTGAAAAGGTCAAAACATTTATTTAAATGATTTAAAATCTCATAAATGAGTAGATATTAGTATTTAAAATATTATTTTATTTATTTGCAATCTATATGTAAACTATATGCTATTTTTATAATTGAGAAATACGAATTATTATTACTATTTTAATTTAAACCGTCATAGACGGGGTTTTGAGTGTGTTCTCCCTTTTTCCATTACGATCAAGAGTTGCCTTTAAAAGGCTTACATTTGTTGAGATTAGGAGAGATTTCTACACTTATAACAATTTAAACCTTCTCCATACTCATGGCGGTAACACCATACTAGAATGCCGGTAAAGGCATTTGTAACTAAATAAGGGATACATCATAAAATTCTACGGTCTAATACCCAAGAGTATCAAATCACCTGACAAGCGTAGTTCCTTAACTCTAATCAGCGAGCTAATCGAAATCTACCAATCTAAACACATAAGTCTGTAGTAGATCGGAAGCCCATGGAGTTTTCCCTCTCGCCAACTAACAGTTAAAGAGAGATATAACAAACAAATGGGCAAGGAAACTCCCCAAGTTGGTCAAAATGATTTTGCAAAAAGACCAAATCCAAACCATATCCCTTACAATAAGGTCAATACTACTGTCTGGTGCTAACCAATCCAGGTCTAACTGGCTAGCATCTTCCAAAGAATATTTGAACGTATGCTCAGATATTTCGTCACGTTGCAGTCATCCCTGAGTAAAGGGGGTGACTTGATTGCGACTACACTATCAAGCTCAAACACAACCTGTCACGAACCCCTCAAATACGTTGTGGTCATCCCACGGTATAAGGGATTTCCTTAATGTAAATTTAGGGCATGTTAAAACTGTGCTAAGTGCATATAAATATTATCTAACGCGCGAAAAGTTGCTGAAGCTAACTTTCACGGTCTACGAGTCTAGTCTATACTGAAATTGAATAGCCAAAAGTATGTATTAATAATACTTTGACTTGGATTTCTCCTGTCCACTCGTATAAAAAAGACTCGAAAAGGCAAACAAAGTTTAAACCGATCAATAAATATACCCTTCGGTAAACTAAGCTTGACAGATAATAATCTAGTAAAATATTTGACCTCATTCCGAGATCTATAAACTAAAAAATCTACAGAAAGTAAAATCACCTCCACCTTCTAATAGTACCAGACCCTTGAGAGCCTTCTTAGAGCTGGAAACCTGCTGAACCCGAGACCGACCCGACCCGACCCGGCTGGATTCAAACCGAACTGAATCGGATCGGACTGGCCATATTGCACTGAGAATCCGATAGGCTGAAAGTTGGCCACCATCTCAACCGTCGATGGAGCGGTCTTCTAGCAGTGGCTTGCGGGGGTAATCTTCAGAGTCGTCGGATCGGTCAGCCGCTGTGTGGTCGCCGGAAAAACTTGAAACCCGAGAACAGAGGGGTCGGACTCCGACCTTCGCTCAAAATCCGGCCTTTATATATCGCCGCTACAGATTGATACCAGATCTATGTGGTTACCGGTCGGAAAAGGTCAGCCCGCCACTGGTGCTTCAAGATGGGCTCTAGAGCCTGTAGAGAGTCGAGGGAGGAGATTGGTGATTTTACAAGTTAGGGGAGAGGGGCGGCGGCTGGTTACTGAAAGGAAAGGTGCTGTGGGGGAGGGGACCAGAGAAATTTTCTGGCAACTCCTCCCTTTCGAAGTCAACGTACTGTGTAAAAGTAGAGAGAAGGAGGAGAGAAGAGTTAGAGAGAGGAAAAATGTTGATTGTGTCTGGTTTGATGAACTATTATTACTATTTGTAAGGTATGATAAAAATATGTAATGTCCTTTTATGTCAGTTTACAAGATTGATTAAAGAAACAACTATTATGAATTAGCTAATGTTTACCAAACACTTTATATACAACTGGGGCAAAGGAAAAGTAATGTCCTTTCATATACACTTTATCAAACTGAAAAGGGGTAAAGGAAAAGTTGGAGAAGATGGAATAAACTGGCACTGCCAACAGAGGAGGATGGTCTGGGATTTAGGAATATCAGAGCAACAGTCAAGGCATTCTCATGCAAAATCTAGTGGAAGCTTCAACAAAAAAAAAAATATGGGCACAACATATGTGGTCTTTGCCAGAAACATACAAGAATTCCCAGGCATGGAAAAGAGTATGCAACATCACCCCATTTGCAAATGCACAGACCAGAATTTTATGTGGAAAAGGGGAAAGCTCCTTCTGGGATGGAAACTGGACAGGGAATGGAGCATTGTTTTATCAGTGGCCTGAGCATATACCAATTCCTTTTCCTCAAATTACAGTCCAAGAATTCTTACAAAATAAATCTTTGTATATAAACCAATTGGAGCCATACTTGGCTACCAGTACCTTTCAATTTTTGCAGGAAGCACAGGTGACTTTCAGACATGAAGACATGCTTGTCTGGAAACCAGGGGTGGATGGCAATTTCACCATTAGCTCAGCATATCAGCAGCTCAGAGAAAGACAGCCCCAACATCAGCTCATGAAGAAGGTATGGACTAAATATATACCAAAGAAAATCTCCATACTCATATGGAGGATTAAAAATAGACTCTTACTTTTTGATGACATTTTGACAAAATTTGGAATATATCTAACTTCAAAATGTCCTTTCTATTGCAACTTAGACACTATGGAGCATTTTTTTAATCAATTCCAAAGCACTTTAGAGATATGGAGTTCAATACATGCCTTGCTGGCCATACAAACTCCCACTTTTCACTCTATTAGGCACAGACTGAATTTCTATTTTCACCATACTAGTTTTTCAAAGATCCATTCTATAGTGATTAAAACTGCAATATCTGTGGTTGTATGGTTCCTCTGGAAAAAAAGAAATTCACTGCTGTATGATGACCATTTAATGGGAAATCAATTTATAAGGGAGTCTGTAGTGAAGATGACAAAGAATATATTGACTGCACATCCAGTGTCTGGCAACTTGGAAAGGAATTGTTTTATGGTCTCTACTGGTTTGCTGCCATTCATTAAATTGAAAAGGCCAAAATCTGTTAAGATCATAAAATGGTTCCCTCCTGATCAGGGATATAAGGTTAATGTCGATGCTGCTTTCAAAATAACCAGGTTGGATTAGGTATTATAGTTAGGGATAAAAGAGGGAAAGTTATTCACATGAGATACTTGCTAGTTCCCTGTTTATCCCCAATTCAAGCAGAAATATGTGCCATCTCTAAGGGATACCAGTTGGCCACTGAACTGCAATTGCATGCATATGTTGTAGAAACTGACTGTTTGCAGGCACTTAGAGGCATCATATCACCTACTAAAAGCAAATGGGAGCTGTACTCATGCTGCACTGACTTACATGAGAAGCACAGAGAGAATCAGTTAACACACATATGCAGAGAAAGAAATAGGCCTGCTGACTACTGGCAAAGCTTGGTCACAGTTCACAGACACAACAGGACCTTTCATGGACTGAGGCCAATGCTGAACTCAAAGGTCTTCTTGCAATGGACAGACTAGGTATACCATCTATTAGAACTCAAAATAATCATGTTTAAACATAAACTGGTATACTGCTAGCTCTTCCTTTCCTTTCACAGGTACAAGCTTGGGGGAGGAACAAAATCAAAGCTCAAGAATCCAATCAAACTCCAGACTTCACTCCACAGCTCCAAAGCTTCTTAGCATATTTACCCTACTCTCTGAGAATAAGGGATACAAATTTTATTTAACCTAGATTAGCATTTTTTTTGGCAATCTAGACTAATACTATGGATAACCTTTCTTCAATCAGGTTTTGGGTGGCTAAAGTGTGCTTTGATCTTTGCTGGCTCAATCACTAAACTGCTCCCTAATTTTTCTGTTTTAAGAAAGGTCCTCTATCTCCACAGTATTAGTACCTAAGAGTAGCCAGCATAGGTTATTCTTTTTGACTGTCTGAAGCTCTTAATTGAACTCAGACTTATGTGTATAAACTCTTTCCAGAAATGGCTTTATTTGGTTTGGGGTGCCAATAAATTTCCCCCCACCTATGGTGGTTTAACTTAAAAAAAATTATATACAATCACCTATTGCTCAGCTAGTCAAAACAGTCAAACCATCAAATTCACCAAACATTCCCAATAAAGATCAAATTGTTTAAATTCTGATGTTTTGTCTGAGTATGGCGCGTTGAAGAAAGATCTTGTCGGTAAGGATAGCTACGTTATTTACGTGACCGGAAATGGCGCCATGACAACCAGTGGAGGATCTAGAAAACTTATCAATGATGGCTGAATAACACTAATAGCAGTAATAGTGGATGATTAATAAGATGAAGTAGCTAAAAAATAATCAAAACTCAATAAATATTGGGCATTCTATGAATGTTTAGTATAGCTCCGTGATAAAATAATAAGGTGAAATAGCTAAAAAGTTCCGCAATTCAAATTATTGGCTACTCAGTCAATTTTAAAATGTTGAAAACTACAAAGAAGGCGTTTTCTTTTACAACTAAGAGTGAACTACATAAGTTCAAATTTCCATTAGTTTTTATTTTAATTTGTATGGATTAAAGAATTCATATCAATACTATAATAGTAGTACTTTTTAGGTGATGCAATTATTCTTTTAATAATTATTTCATTTAATTCAGTATATTTTTAATATAATTTTAAAAATATTTATGTAATGAAAAAAATATAGCTTTATTTGATTATATTATTATTTTTAATACATTAATTTTGACTTACATTTTGTACTTTCAGTTTAATTTAATTCAGTTTAGTTAACTAAAATATAATTGAGAAGAGCATGCCTAAAGCCTTGTTCTTCTGAGCTGAACTGAACTAATATTAATATGACTAAATTTACTTGAATTTCAATAAAATTATAAGTACATAATTTGATCTTTTGGTTTCCTAAAATGGATAGAATGAATTTACAGAATAATTTATAGGGAAAATTCCCACAAATGGCGTAATAAGAGTTGAAATTCCTACTTAGAGTGTAAAACTTTTAATATTCCTACTAAGGCAATTCAGATACTTTTAAGACAAATTTACCCCTTTTATTCTTTTTCTAAATTTAGTTTTACTTAATTCTATCGTGTTAATTTATCATGTATAAAAGATTTTATAATGGAAATTTTATCATGTAAATTGATAAGTCCATGGTTCGTATTCTGGGCCTCATTCAGTATCGGACCAGGGTCCGAGAAGGGTTATGGGCTCGAGATACGCGGAGGATGGATCCACGGGTCCATCAATCCTAATCGTTATAAGGAATGCGTATATTATGAATGTTCTACAAGGAATATTCATCCACCTAAACATGGTAATACAACCATGACCGAAATTTCCTTTTCATATACATGGTAATACAGCTATTATTTCCATAAGAGTTGTATCCCTACCATATTTACATATCTTGGTGATCTACGGATTGTAGCCATATAAATACCCCAAAGGTTTGGTACACCTTTTCTATCTCATACTACATACAATTCGCCTCACGCATCATACTAACTTGAGCGTCGGAGAGTCTGATAAGTCCAGGGTTCGTATTTGGACCTCATTCATACTCGGACCAGGGCCCGAGAAGGGTCGTGGGCTCGAGATACGCGGATGATGGATCCACAGGTCCATCATTCCCAATCCTTATAAGGAATGCGTATATTATGAATGTTCTACAAGGAATATACGTCCTCCTAAACATGGTAATACAACCATGACCGAAATACACTTCCTCTATACATGGTAATACAACTACTATTCCCATAAGAGTTATAGTCATACCATATATGCATATATTGGTGATCTACGGATTGTAACCATATAAATACCTAAAGGTTTGGTAGACCTCTCTATCTATTATCTTACATACAATACGCCTTACGCATCATACTAACTTGAGCGTCAGAGTGTCTACCCTCGGGACACCCGAGGCTTTGTTTTGCAGATCAGTTCGTGAGCCGGGTTCGTGATTAAGTGCGGGTTGTAGACATTCATCAATTTGGCACGCCTGGTGGGACCCGCTTGTCATTCTTGATCTACACGACCTTCAAACTCATGGCTGATCCAGCTAAAAACCTTCGTGGGAGTACACGAATCCGTTTTTTGGCCCCGACAGGAGTAACAAGCATCAATGCCAACCATAACAACGACGAGATGAGCCACACAATAAACCAGGGAGCAGGAAGGAGCATTAATGGTGTACACCGGTCGCTCGCAGAAGCCTTTACCTGGGAGTGGGAGAGCAAAAGATCTCGCTTGGACGGAGCCGTCACTTTTTCACCTCAAGATGCGGTTCCTAACTAGTTCCCTCATTCAGATCCTTTAGTAATCACGGTCGACATAAACCATAATGTGATCAGAAGAGTTCTGGTAGATGGGAGAAGTGAAGTAGAAGTCATGTTTCTTAGCTATTATGAACAGTTGGGGTTAAACAAAACTAATCTCGTGCCCACCAACTCCATCTCGGGATTCACCGGCGATCCTATAGCTCCTTTAGGAGAGATCACTTTACCGATGCAAGTGAGGGATGGTCCTAAGAGTATAACCCTTCGTTGCATCTTCGCGGTCATCGACTCCAGAGTGCCATACAACATAATCCTCGGACGACCTTGGATGTACCAGGCAAAAGCCATCTGGTCCCCATATCACTTGGCGATGAAGTTCTCTACAAACCAAGGGATAACAACGGTCCGAGGTGATCAACAATTAGCCCGAGTCTGCACAATCCAAGCTATCCAAGAACCGGAGAAGGAGGACCTTGAACCAGCCAAGTACTCCGAATCCGAGCCAATGTAACTTGGAGAGTCAGGAACCGTCGAGGTTGGAACTCTCCTACCCCCCGAGATAAAGACCAAACTTCGAGATCTTCTCAGCCAGTATATAGATGTCTTTCTTGGGACACCAATGACTTGGTGGGAGTATCCCCTCGCTTGGCGGAACATTACCAGAATATCAATCCCTCACAAAAACCCATCAAGCAGAAACGACGTATCTTTGCACTAGATCGGGTTGAAGCCATTGGAGAAGAAGTGGATAAGCTACTCAAAGCCCATTTAATCGAAGAAGTGCAGTACGCAGAATGGATAGCTAACCCAGTAATGGTCAAGAAGCCAGACGGGAAGTGGAGAATGTGCATCGACTTCACCAACCTGAACGATTGTTGTCCTAAAGATAGCTATCCATTACCCTCGATCGACCGAATAGTTGAAGCGATCGCTGGATACCAAGTACTATCCTTCTTTGATGCCTTTAAGGGCATCATATCCCTATGGTAGAGCGAGATAAAGAAAAAACCTCATTTATAACCGACCGAGAAACTTTCTGCTACAAGATGATGCCTTTCGGATTGAAAAATGCCGGAGCCACTTACCAGCGACTGGTAGAAAAATTATTCAAATCTCTATTAAGGTGCAACCTCAAGATTTATGTGGATGACATGGTAGTAAAGAGCCGCAGCTACGACGCCTTCTTTAAAGATTTAAGGGAAACCTTCAACACGTTACGGGCATCCAACCTAAAGCTGAACCCTGCTAAGTGTACTATTGGTAATGGAGCAGGAAAATTCCTAAGATATATGGTGTCCAATCGGGGAATTGAGGTAAACCCTGAGAAGATAGAGGCTTTGCAAAACATTCAACCTCCGAAGACAGTCAAAGATGTGCAGAAGCTGACAGGATCCCTTGCAGCCCTTAGCCGATTCCTCTCCAAAGGAGCGGAAAAACATCTACCCTTCTTCAATATCCTTAAGGAGGCAAACCAGTTCGAGTGGTCACATGAATGTGAGGAAGCCTTCCAAGCACTTAAAGACCACCTTCGACAGCTTCCGACACTGTCGAAACCAGATAAAGGAGAGACTCTCTACCTATACATATCTGCATCTCAGCTAGCCATTAGTGCTGTGTTAGTCAAGGAAAGGGAAGGATCACAACACCCGATATATTATGTAAGCAGAGCTTTACAGGGACCCGAGACCAGATATACACCTCTCAAGCGCTTAATATTGGCCCTCGTACATGCCTCTCGACGGTTGCGATCATACTTCCAAGCACATTTAATAGTCCTCCTAACCAACTACCCGATTAGGCAGATCCTCCAGAAACAAGATGCCTCGGGATGAATGATGAAGTGGGCCATCGAGTTAGGAGAACATGACATACAGTATAAGCCTCGAACAGCCATAAAGGGCCAGGCCTTGTCGGATTTCATAACGGAGTCAGTTGAACCAGTGGAGATCAACCAACAAGAACCAGTTCCGGACACAGGAAGATGGCAGTTATATGTCGATGGATCCTCCAACTCGGGGGGAAGTGGTGCTGGAGTTTTACTCACCAGTCCCGAGGGAAAGGACCATCCTACGTTCTCCACTTTGACTTCCGAGCCACCAACAATGAAGCTGAGTATGAAGCCCTCATAACAGGGTTAAAACTGGCAAAGGACCTTGATGTTAAGGACCTCGAGATCTTTAGTGACTCCAGATTGTGGTGCAAATGGTTACTAGACCCGAGAGTACAGCCTCCAGAAGTACGTCGAGATAGTAAAACCTCTCATAAGTCAATTCCGACATTATGAACTAAATCATACTCCCCGAGAAGGAAACCATAAAGTAGATGCACTTAGCAAACTCGCCTCCTCAGACCTCAACATTAGATATTTTCAAGAATTTCTAATGGAAACCCTGGCGAAGAGAAGTTATGAAGAAAGCAGCATCATGGTTGTTGACATCTTAGACAACATGGATGAACCCCTATATTGAGTACCTTCAAATGGGAACCCTCCCCCAAGACAAGCATCTGGCACAGAAGGTCCGAGTTAAAGCTCCAAAATATGTCATTCATGAAGGCACCCTATATAAGAAGGGATATCTCCAGCCCTTACTAAAATGTGTTGGGCCCTCCAATGCTGAACACTTAGTACAAGAAGCACACGAAGGAGTTTGTGGTAGTCACCAAGGTCCATGCACTATTACCAGTAAACTCCTACAAATGGGTTATTACTGGCCTACGATGTTGGAAGACTCCAAAAAATATATTCGTTCTTGTCACCAGTGTCAGAGATTTGCCAAGATGATCCATGTGCCTCAAGAAAATATGATTACCATCCAAGAATCATGGGCATTTGTGTGATGGGGTATAGATCTTGTTGGACCTTTTCCCACAGCTCCTGGTAATTTCAAATACCTTATTGTGGCCATTGATTACTTCTCAAAGTGGGTGGAAGCTGAAGCCTTGACCAACATAACTGGCAAGACGGTTATCAACTTCTGTTGGAAAAAAATTGTATGTCGCTATGGCATCCCGAGATACATAGTAACAGATAATGGAGCACAGTTCGCCAACAACCCCTTCAAGAAATGGTGTGAGGATTACGGCATACATCAGAAGCTCACCTCGGTATATCATCCAGAACCTAACGACCAAGTGGAAGTTACAAATAGAACTTTGGTGAATGGCATTAAGAAACGCTTAGAAGGAGCTAAAGGAAACTGGATTAAAGAAATACCGAGTGTGATCTGGACCCATAAGACTACACCAGCTACTGCAACCGGAGAAACTCCATACAGTCTAGTCTACGGGTCCGAAATTGGAGTCCCCTCTGCCCGTACCTCTCAACCAGAAGATGATGATGGCACTGCCAACGAAGAAAACCTCCGTCTCGACCTCGACCTCCTGGAGGAAAAGAGAGCTAATGCTACTGTCCATGAGGCCAAGGTGAAGGAAAGAGTTAAGCGCTACCATGACAGAAGAGTTCGCTTAGCTACATTCGTCAAAGTAGACCTGGTAATGAGGTTAAACGAGAAAAGCAAGAAAGAAGTGGAAGGGAAGCTAGCCCCGAACTTGGAAGGTCCATATCAAGTACTAGAATCCCATCCAGGGGGAAGCTACCTCTTGGAAACCATGAAAGGTGAACCCGTACCACGAAGATGGAACGTGATTAACTTACGAAAGTATCATGGAAGATAAAATCAGCAAGAGGAGCCTCACAAAGGTCTGAGAACCTCATCAACGTCCGAGACAACTCTGCGCTAGCGCAAACGGGTACTCAATCTCAAACTTACTATTTATTTCACTTCTATCCATAAAGTTATAAACTCAGAATGAAGTCATGTTATTTTTTACACCTATCTTTTAATGAGCAATCTTAAATTCCTTTTATAAAAGGACTGTTATCTTCGAGTATAACATTGATTGCTATTCAAAACAATATGCTTTATAAAGTATATGATTGGTTAACTTATATAAAATTAGTTATTTGAATCCAAAATTCAAAATACCAGTCGTTTTGAATAAAAGAGATAGGTTCGAGATAAAGAACTTCAAAAAGTACTTGATTGAGATCTATAGACCAAAAGGGCAGACATGCTCGAAAATCAATCATCTCAACATAAAGAGGAAAAACCTCAAAAACATAAGTTAAAGTTCATATCAAAGGTGTTATTACATCAGAATATGATACTTCTAAATTCCCAAAGGGATACATAGAGGAAAAACCTCGAACACAAACAGTTCATATCAAAGGTGTTATTACATCAGAATATGATACTTCTAAATTCCCAAAGGGATACATAGAGGAAAAACCTCAAACACAAACAGTTCATATCAAAGGTGTTATTACATCAGAATATGATACTTCTAAATTCCCAAAGATCATAAGCCTCGAAACTTGATACAAAGGTCATAAAGAAGATGTTATTACATCAGAATATGATAGTTATAAATATGCCCAATAGGGTCTTCTAGATATTCACCAAAAGTGGCACTTGAGAGATGGGCTATTGTCAACTTTTCTGCACGCTGTGACATTAAAGGCCTTGTCAAAAGGACTGAGGAGGAGATCCGCAAGACTTTCAATATCAAGCTCGCAGAGTGTTCATCATGGACAACTGCGAAGACCTGATCCCGGAGTATCTCAGCTTCAAGACAGGAGCTCATTTCTAGTAAACCATGAGACCGAGGTTCATGTGCAAAGGACTTCAGGCCTCGAGGCTGATGAGGAGATGCCAAGATTAATCCACCTTATTAGTGGAAGAACTGGAAAACACCTCGTCAAGAGAAGACAACTCAGGATACTTAGCTTTAATAAGCCTCAGTAAATCTCCTATTGTAGTTATCTTCTCGGAGGGATCCAATGCATCCAAACACTCGGCCCCAGGAACCCATCGGCCTGCAATCAGAGCAGAAAGCTTATCAGCAGCATCCGGATGAGAGAAGAAAGTCTCCTTTGCCTTTACCTCATCATCAGATTGACAGAGTTGCAGGACATGATCCAAAATCTTGTGCTGCTCGGAGTCATGGAACAAATCTCCATACTCCTCTCTATGATCCTTAAACTCGGGACTACAGGCAATAAAGGCGCCCCAAAGTTTAAGAAGCCGTTTCAGCTCCTCTGATTTCCCATCCGAAGGCAAGATCTGTGTCAGCTCATTCATGGTGTCCTGATACATCCTCAGCTCCTTTGTCTCGGACTCTTTTTCCAGCAATAAGGCCTTATTCTCAGCCTCAAGTTGCTTCACCCTGTCCTCCAGTTGAGTCAAATCCAACGGAGTTGGGACAGAGGAAGGAGGAACCATCGATTCCGTCATTGAAGTTGAAACATGTGACCTCATCTCCTCTTTCTCGGCTTGGAGAGCCCGGCATCTGGAATGTAACTCCTCCACAGATCTATACAGGTGTTTGATCTCACCTTTGGTCTGCCGTCCAACAGTGGATATATTTACCATCAGCTGTAAAATAGGGGATATATCAAGACCTGTATATTATGTGACATCTCAAAAGTTCACACAAAAGGACATGGAGAATCACTACCTTAGAGGCAAAGGGGTACTTCTTGAAGGACTTCCGACAAGCCTGACCATCCTCTTCCTCAGGACAAATCAGATAATGCTCCAACGTCTTAAGGGGCTCATCCTCAGAAATCACCAGCTCAAGGTCAGATTCATCGTCATCTGAAGACCCCCACCTCCGGTTCCACCTCCTCGGGCTCCTCTGCCTCCTCATCTACGATCTCGAGGATTGCCTTCCCCTTCTTGATTTTTTTGTTTGGTGGAGATGCTACATGTAGAGGAAGAAATATTAAGATACACTATGAAAGATAGTGTTACTACAGTATGAAGATCAAAACACTACCTGAAGAAGATCGACTTGCAGAACATTCACCCTGGTTCCGGGGTGACTGCTTCAATACCCGCCTCCTAGCCTTCTTCATCCCTTCCTGGATTTTATCAGGAAGGGCCCAATTCCGGCCAGGTTTCAAGAAGCTGGAAGTGGATTTTGACCGAGGAACGTCTAGCAGGTAGGAGTAAGTAATGGAGGGCCACTGCCAAACGGAACCATGTGCACCCAACACAAAATCCCCTCTTTGAAGGGTAATACCCTTCTTTAAGAGCTCCATGATGACACCCTTTAAGTGGTCGGGAATAATGAAGACCCTATCGCGAACTATAACATCCTTCAGGTTAGGATGTAAATCAGGGACTTCATACTTGCTTCGGTCAAAAGTAAAGCAGTCAGCCTCCCAATCGCCGCTAATGTCAGGAAAAACAATAGGTTTCCTCTTCCTTGTAGTGAGAGTAATGTACTCATATTTCTCGAAAGAGAATAATTTGTACAAGCTCCTGAATAATTCAAGGCTCGGAGTATAATTCCTTCGAGCACACCATGATATCACAGCCATAATCAGCACCACTAAATTGGAGTGAACTTAGCTAGGATGCAGCTGATGATGCTGCGGGAACTCATGAAACAAAGGGGGAAAAGGAAAGCTTATCCCCTGTTGCAAAAACCTCCCACAAATTACTCCCCGGGTGGGGCTTACCAATTTCTCAATTGGGATATCCCCATCCTCGAGCTTCAAGCCAGCATCGAGGGGATACGACAACCTGCATGACTTCAAGAATTGCAGGGTCTTTTCGTCGACCACCTTGGTGACATCACTTGTACCAGCGGCCACCGGAACCCGTTTATCAACTTGGGGCTCCGCATTTGGGTCTGTCTCTGACCCAGAGGCATCATCATCTGCCACTACAACTATAGCCTACATCGGTGTAGCAATGGTAACCTCAATAAACTCCCCAGACTCAACCTCTAAGAACAAGCTACTCAAGTCACGAGCAGTTGGGGCTCTTCCTTCAACAACATTCTCTACATTGCCAAAGGAAATACTGGAATTTACAGAAGACATGACAATATAGATAATGGGGGGAAGTGAATATATGAAGAAAAGAAGAACAAGATTGAAGAAATTTTTCTGAAATTGGAAACGCAGAATACTTGGATGAAGATTGATGATAAACACAAGGAAAGTTACTTGGTCATATAGCCAGTAATTAAGCACGCATTTAAGTGGAGTAATTACCTCGACTCGCGAAACGATGCATGCAATTGGAAGGTTGATCTTTCTCACCGCTAGAAGATACAATGAATCAAGACCACGTGTCAGTCTCTTCACAATTCAAAATGGCAGATTCAGATCCTACCTTCCACGTGTCCTGGTGGAATACGAAAGAACTTGAAGCTAGATATTCAGAAGTTTAAGCCCAAAGGGATAGTCCTTGAAAGACATCTCGAGCTTAACACCCCGAGTTATCCTCCCTCGAGTTATTGGTTTTCCCTCGAGAAGCAAGCCTTTCCTTCAAACCTTCGAGATGGAGCATTCTAAGTTCTGAAGATCTACCTTGGGGCTACTGATAAGTCCAGGTTTCGTATTTGGACCTCATTCATACTCGGACCAGGGCCCGAGAAGGATCGTGGGCTTGAGATATGCGGAGGATGGATCCACAGGTCCATCATTCCTAATCCTTATAAGGAATGCATATATTATGAATGTTCCACAAGAAATATACATCCTCTTAAACATGGTAATACAACCATGACCGAAATACACTTCCTCTATACATGGTAATACAACTACTATTCCCATAAGGGTTATAGTCATACCATATATGCATATCTTGTTGATCTACGGATTGTAGCCATATAAATACCTAAAGGTTTGGTAGACCTCTCTATCTATATTACATAAAATACGCCTTACGCATCATACTAACTTGAGTGTCAGAGTGTCTACCTTCGGGACACCCGAGGCTTTGTTTTGCAGATCAGTTCGTGAGCCAGGTTCGTGATCAAGTGCGGGTTGTAGACATCCATCAATGTCTACCCTCGGGACACCCGAGGCTTTGTTTTGCAGATCCGTTCGTGAGGAGAGTTCGTCGTCGAGCGCTGGTGTCCGCCATACATCAAGTGGCACGCCCAGTGGGACATCGTGTCAATTGACGACATCGCCGAACTTTGTCTCTGATCTGATCATGTGCGCCTACTCAACGAGTTCTCAAAAACATGTCTGAAGCTGAACAACCCAGAAGAAGCGTCCAAATGCCAAGGGCAAAACCCAGAAGAAAATCAAGAAGGAGAGCAACTTCCCCGAGAACGCACGCGTGGCCGACCCAGAGGATCCCGAGCACGTTCCACGTCAGAACCAATGCCGGTCCAACAATTTTGGAGGCTTGAAGCAAAAATTAAAAAGAGGCCTATATTTTAATTTGCTTGTAAAAATTGGGCCATTTTAATTAATTTTTAATTTATTATACATTATTATTATTTTTAATAGTCTAAATACATACTAAGACCCTGTCAACTTCAGCTTATTTCTCAATAATCTCAGCTAGAATAATCACAGTTCAGCTGGAATAATCTCAGTTCAGCCAGAATAATCTCAGTTCAGCTGGAATAATCTCAGTTCAGCCAGAATAATTTCAGATTAATTTCAGAAAATAAAACTATTATTTTTTCTTTAATTCAATTCTATTTAATTCATTGATCGACTTTAATATAATTAAACGTAATTCAATATTTCTATTCAATTTTTTTAATGTAATTTTTTCACGAATTCATTTCAGTTTCATAAAATGGATGTAGTTCACCGTTTATCACATGATATGAAAAATAATAAATAGCCGATAAATTTTTATTGCATCTTATCTTAACTTGTACCGGTAAACCAAACTCATAGAATAGCGAGTTACAATATTACTTCATACATAAAATATTCATAAATTGAAATCAGTTGCATCAAACTAATCACTATTATCTAATGGTTCATCACTTCATCTCACTAGGATAACTACCTACTGAATTCATAATTTGATTGGCAATTGCATCACGCACTTCTCCCACAGTCGTTTTCCGATTCTCATGGAACAAATTTACATCACTTTCTCCTTCTGTAGGCTAGTGATCTAAAATAAGAATCTCATTTTGATGCATTACAATGAAGTTATATAGACAGATAAAATAATGGGGTGGAAATACGAAGGGATGCGGCTTTTTGTTAAATCCTCAGTGAGTATTGGAAAATAAAGGTATTGCTTTGGTATTGGAAAACCCTCGGCTTCTTATACCTTTTTTTTCATTTTTTTTATTTGAGAAATTCTTTCCACATAAAGAGTCATTCTCTATTATGTCTTTATTATTATTATTAATTTATAACAAAATTATGTTTTCCAATAATTAACCAATGGGATCACAAAAATAATATATCATTTGATGTTTATTAATTTATAAAAGTTATAAACATATAAACTAAAAAATATAGTATTGTATTCCAAATTAGATATTGATACATTTTTTATATAAAAATAAGTAACTATTATAAAATAATGAATTTCAAAAAAATTTATATCATCTTTCAATATCTTTTTACAAATATTAAATCAATTAATCATAATCTCAGTTAGAATAATCTCAGTTCAGCTAGAATAATCTCAGTTCAGCTGGAATAATCTCAGTTCAGCCAGAATAATTTCAGTTCAGCTGAAATAATCTCAGTTCAGCTGGAATAATCTCAGTTCAGCTGGAATAATCTCAGCTTAGTTAATCTCAGCCAAGTTGACAGAGCCTAAGTACACTTAAAATTTATAAAAATTGGGCCTTTTTTTTCGGGCCAAAATTTGGGGCCTGAAGCAGTGATGTCACTCCACTCAATGGTTAGGCCGGGCCTGGTCAGAACCACCACCGAGCTCTACCGTAGGTGTCGGAAACTCCAGCGTTCCGAACTCCTCCGGTCCCAATCCTGTCGCGTCCGGAGTACCACCTTGGATCAAATCCTGCTGTATCCGAAGTGCCAAACTCGGGCCCAAGAATCTCGATCCAGACCGACTTGAACTACAGCGAGCAAGTGAATGATTCGGAAGGCCTGGATCCAGAAAATAGATTGGGATATAGCGGATCTGATTCAATCTTCACCTAGAAGAGAGAGCGCAAAGAGACCGTCATATCCTTGCAGAAAGACAACAGGAAGAGGCAAGACAGAGATGCCCAAGAGCATCCCTGAGCCAACCTCTCGGACATACAACTCCTCCTCCTCCGAGCTCTGAACAACCCTATGTAAATCTTATGTCGGACTCTCACCCGAGAGAAATCCCTGAGGATGTTCGAGCATTGATGAGAGATCTACATTCTCAATACCCTGATTTTGTAGCATCCCTAAAAAATCCGAGCCAACAACTTTGCGCCCAGATGCATGAAGCCCCGAGTCGAGTATCCATTCCAGGAGCTCGAACAACACCACCCTTTGATCCTACTCAGCAACAGAGATTCCCGAATGATCTATCTCGGAGCATGCCTCCATACACCACTCAAAGACGCCTACCACCACCTTCTGATCCAGCCAACTATCGCAACGATGGCTCAGCATTAAGCAGGGAGGATGTGCGAATATTGCACATAGAGAACATTCAGGAAGAGCTTTGGTGGGAGAAGAGTGAACAGACTCAGAGTGAGTGGCAAACCAGTGCAGATAGGCCTTATACCCAAGAAGGAGCATATCCTACTCGAGGGAAGTACGAGGTCGACCAAGAGATCAAACGCATCCTCGGACCTAGAGGACAGTCCGCTCGCTCCCCTTTCTCACGACACATCGTGAACCTACCCTTTGATGGTAACAAGAAAGTTCCTGAACACCTGCCTACCTATGATGGTACCAGTGACCCTCGTGAATTCCTATCGGTCTTTTTTAAGACACTCGAGACCAAGAATTTTCACGAGCTGGAGATATGAAAAATTGTACCCAGTTATCTCCGAGGAAAAGCCCAGACCTGGTTCACTCAAACAAAACTAGAAAGCTTGTTTGACAATTGGGACTTCGCTGAATTTCTCCTCCTTACTTTCTTCCAGAAGAAGAAGTTTACTAAATCCCTCAGAGATTTATGATACGTGCCTCGCCTTGAAGGAGAGACTGTGATAGAGCATTATTACAGATATATTGATCTGGCTACAGAATGCTACGATAGAGACGAGATCCTCCTGATAAATATGTACCGCATGAGTGTAGATGATGACATCTTGAGAATGAAGCTAGCAACCAAGAATCCAACTACCATTCAACATCTTCAGGCTATCATGGAGAAGTATGCTAGCAAAGCAGACGCGGTAACTGGCAAAAGACCGCGAGATCTCTATACTGAAAATAAAGGCAAGGAGCCCAAGATGAAGATACCCAAGGTCGAGAAGACAGAAGGCGCTTCCAAATCAACCTTCGAGTCTTACACTCCTCTAGCTAGATCTCGGGCTGAGATTTTATCCATTCACAGGCACCTTTTGAAAGATCCCCCTGCCATGAAGGAATCAGCCGAGCGTTAGAGGTCCCCGAAATTCTGCCAATATAACCGAGATCGTGGGCATGACACCGAGGAGTGTTATCAGCTTAAGAACGAGATTGAGAAGGTGATTCGAAAGGGAATTGTGCAACAGATTGCACCCTCAATAGTCGGCGATAGCTAGGGTACCCAAAAGAGGTATGGGGGAAAAGCCTGGTAGAAAAAGAAGGATGGCCCCCAGAATAACAACAACAACAACAATAACAACCAAGGGGGCAATAATCCTCAGGATCCTCCTCCGCCTCCGCCAAATGGAGCCAACCGAGTCATCAACGGCATTAATGGCTACGCTGGAGAAGCAATCTCTCTCACAAATCTGAAGGATAGTGTGCCGGCCATACCCCACACTGAGCCGATCAATAAGAGGCTCCGCCCCGAGGAAACTATCACCTTCTCGGATGTGGACGCCGTGCCAAACCAGATGCCTCACTCGGATCCTCTTATTATCTCTGCAACGATACAGGATTCCCTGGTGAAGAGAGTCTTTATATACGATGGCAGCAGAGTAGAAGTGATGTTCCAAGACTGTTTCCAAAAGCTAGGATTCACCAAGGACGACCTCAAGCCCACGGGCCCGATCTCGGGGTTCACCGGAAATCCAGTCATACCTCTTGGAGAAATCACACTCTCAGTTACAGTAGCAGATGGAGCAAAAAGCCTAACCCTCTACTGCACATTTGTGGTGGTCGACACCGTCGCACCCTTCAATATCATCCTCGGCAGACCTTGGATGTGCCAAGCTAAGGCCGTATAGTCCCCTTACCATTTGATGCTGAAATTTCCAACACCGCAAGGAGTGGCCTCCATCAAGGGAGAACAAGGAGTAGCACGATCTTGCATGATCACGACCATCCGTGATGCCAGAAAGGTGAGCAACATCTCGACCATCAACGCCATCCTAGGGGATTTGATGCCCGACCCCGATCTCGAACAACCTTTGGTATTCCACTTCGAGGATGAGGCTTGCGATGAGATGACTGCAATATGGCACAAGCGACGCCATCAAACCTTTCAAGTAAGAGAACTAGTAATGCTAGTAGGCCCATGGTGTATTGACAAGCTAGAATGAGCGCCGGAGTCAAGGCCAAAAGGACCCTACAAAGTCTCCACAACCCAGTCCGGTGGATTCTACCTTTTACAAACTCGCGAAGGAGAACACTTGGATCCTGCCATAATGGCGCCCTTCCTACGCAGGTACCTCGGAGCTAAAACCAAGTAGACTTTCTCCAAAAAAGGAGAAACTACTTCAATAAGGCCTATGGGCCAAGCTTTTTTCCCTTTCTTCATTCGTTTTATTTTTCATACCCAAGCTCCCAAACTCGGGGTTGTCTTTATATTTTGCCGAACTTACGGGTTCGAAGAATGCAATTTCTTTTCAATAAATACCTTCTCATTTTATTTTAAGTAGTCAATATTCCTCTAATACAAAGAGACAGTATGCCTTACAAAGCATAAGTAAAAGACTGCTGCTTGAGACTTATACGCTTATAAGCGTGTGATTGATGCTTATCTAATATGAGCTGTTTGAACTACGTGTTCGGACTGCAGTCACCTTAGGCTAAAATAAAATAATATACTTATAAAAAGTACATGGTCAAAACCAACATGATAAGAGTCACACAAACTCACAAAATTTGAAACTCGGCCTTCCTTATGGTACACCTATTAAGGTACATACCAATATTTATTTAGGCTATTAACAAGCCTGATAATCAATCTCCTCAAGGATTGAAATATAAAAGACCTTTATAAAGGCAAAATTAACAGTGTTACTACACGATAAAACTTCTTACACCTCGTGAATGTCCTTATAAACAGGGGTACGTCCTTGACCACGAGTAGAAGTAGAGGAACGACCTCGGTTTCCCTGGATGCCTCGACCCCAATTACTCTCTTCTGCTATCCTCATTAATTGAGAAGATGTAGGGATTCCCCCTACCTTCTATAGGTTGAGAAGGAGAACCAATTGTACCATGAATTCCAGGAGTAAGTAACGCTCCTTTTCGCCTTCCACGTGAAGACCCTACTGGAGGATTAACCATCCCTCGGGACATACCACCTCGGGCAGGAGGCCTCATTCCTCGCCCTGAATTCGGGCCTGAAGAAGGCCCACCTACTTCTCTCCTTGAAGATACTGGATGCGTGATAAACACACCTTGGGAATCCAGCTCCTTTATTTGGATCCTACAAGCATTCAGCCCGGCCTCGCATATCCTCAAGTCTTCAATGACAGAAGAGTCTTTACATTGAAGAGCAGATATACGAGAGTCTTTATTATGACTCTCGCTCTTGAGCTCCATCAATTCCCTCCTGGCTTCTCTCCACTCTCGGTCATAATCTTTATTGGCAGCCCGAGCCTTGCCATAATCATCTTCAAGAGCTTTATACTTTTGCTGAAGTTCCTTCAGTTGGTTATTCAACTCCGCCCTCCGCTCCAGACTTATTGCTTGCTGTCGGCGGAGACTGTCACAATCTTCTCGAACTAGGCTACAAAACCCCCTAGAATCATCCAACTCTTCCTCCAGTTTGTTTCTTTTCTGAAGGACAACTTCATACTTAACCTGGAATTCAGCACAGGCAACTACGCAACACTGGACATGAAGGAAGATACAGAATTTTCAATTTCATAAAGGAGATATATTATTTGAAGTACATAAATGCCAGAATTCGGCAGAAAGAGAAAATTCCTAAATAAAGAGTGAAGGCTCTAAGGAGTTACAATCTTTTGCTGCTCATCTGGAGTCCTTTGGCCCTCAGTTGAAGCTTCCACAGTCGGCTTCTCTACCAAGAATGACAGCTCATGATACAGGCCACAAAGCTTCTCTTGAAACTCCTCCAGAGTTAAAGCCTTCTCCAAGGACTCCAAACTAAGGCCCTAACCTCTTAAGGCCCTAACCTCCTCTGATCGTCATGTTTGTCCCTTCTTGCCGTGCCAGATGTCTATCCAACTCCTTGAAGGGTTCGAGCTCTAACCTCCTTTTCTTTGGGCTCGAAGGCTTGTCACCCATGGAAGAAGAAAACTTCCCTCCCGCAGTTTTCTTCTGCTCAGCCAAGAGGGCCTCTTTCTCCCTCTGCCTCTTCTTCTCCCTTCGGAGTTTCAGTGCCAAAGCTATTTCGGAAGAGGGGGTGTCACTGTGTGTAGATGAAGATACTGCAAGGACAGGATAAGATTTAGATTTTTGGACAACAAAAGAGGTAGTGAAACAAAAACATATGTAAAATGCATTAAAACACACAAGGGTGGATACCCTTGTTAAGAATATCTTCATCTTCAACTAGAACCGGAGAAACCTTTCTGATTTTGAAAGCCCTAACTAGAGGACTTCCTCTATCTCCTCCTCGAGAGGATCTTATCTTACTAGCTCGAGTGGAGGATTCTCGATCCTCTAAGGAACAGATTTCCTAGGTCCCCTTATCAACCTCTTTAAGGTGACCTGAGTAGCTGAATCCCCTGTATCAGCAGACCATTTCCCTCCTGAGGTCCTTAATACCTCTTTAGGGGTTGCGACATCCATAATGCGAGGCTCCCATTTCTCATCAGCTCTCCTAGCACGGGACTTACCGCTTCAGGATCCTCTCTGTCTAGCAAGACGACTTCATACCAGATTACATTTCCGTCACCCTTTGGCTCTTCGAAAAACTCAACCTTCAAGTAGCTGCAATTTTCGAGGTTTCTGTTTGGAACCTTCTCTAATTATCCATACGCCTCCGCATGCCACTACCACCTGACTGATGGTTTCCGATAATTTACTTATGGTTCTGAAACTTGATGCCCTCACCAAGCAGTCTCAAAACCACACTAGGCAAACTAGTGAGGACTATGAAGTTATATTCCTCTCGCTTCTAATACCCGAGTTCCAGTTATGGACCTCATGCTTGGTCCGTGATAAGTCCATGGTTCGTATTCGGGCCTCATTCATACTCGAACCAGGGCCCGAGAAGGGTCGTGGGCTCGAGATACGTGGAAGGTGGATCCACAGGTCCATCAATCCTAATCTTTATAAGGAATGCGTATATTATGAATGTTCTACAAGGAATATACATCTTCTCAAAGATGGTAATACAGCTATCCTAAACATGGTAACACAACCATGTCCGAAATATACTTCTATTATACATGGTAATACAACTACTATTCCCATAAGAGTTGTATTCATACCATAAATACATATCTTGGTGATCCACGGATTGTAGCCACATAAATACCCTAAAGGTTTGGTAGACCTCTCCATCTAATCTCATACTTTATACTTTACGCCTTAATCAAATATACTGACTTGAGCGTCGGAGTGTCTATCCCCGGGACACCCGGGGCCTTTGTCTTGCAGATCAGTTCGAGAGTCTGGTTCGTCGTTGAAGTGTTGGTGTCCGACATAGATCAATTTGGCACACCCAGTGGGACATCTCACACTCATTGACGACGTCGCCGAACCTTGTCTCCGTTCTGGTCTAGCGCACCTGCAGAAGCAACTTCCCCAACAACATGTCTGACGCCGAGCAACCCAGACGAAGCGCCCGAGTACCGGGGAAAAATCCGGAGGAGAATCCAGAAGCAGAGCAACCCCCTAAGGACGAGGACGAGGACGAGGACGCGGTCGAACCGGAGGATCTCGTACGTGCTCCACTTCTAAACCACCGTCATGTTCTACCGTGGGGGCAGGAAACTCCAATGTTCCATACTCCTTCTGTCCGAATCCTGTCGCATCTGGAACACCCCTCTCCATTCCAAATCCTGCTGCATCAGGAGTACCACCTTCTGGATCGAATCCTGTTGGATCTGAAGCACCGAACTCAGGACAGAGAGTCCCGATCCAGACGGACATGAACTACAGCGAACAAGTCAACAACTTAGATGGCCTCGACCGAGAGAATGGACTTGGATATAGCGGATCTGATTCGATCTTTACCGTAGAGGAACAAGCACAAAGAGATCGACAAATCTTTGCAGAAAGACAGCAGGAGAAAGAAAGGCAGAGACGTCTCAGGGAATCCCTGAGGCAACCTATACACCATACCCCATTGGGCTCTGAGCCACCCTATATCAACCTTGACTCCGACACCCCTCCGAGAACGATCCCTGAAGATGCCCGAGCACTGATGAGGAATTTACATGTCCAATATCCTGATTTCGTTGCATCTTTGATAAACTCAAGTCAACAACTCCGTGCACAGACGCATGAATCCCCCAACCGAGTATCTATCTCAGGAGCTCAAACTACACCACCTGCTGATTCTACTCAACAGTGGAGACTCCTCAGTGATTTATCTAAGGATCTACCACCTTATAATACTCAGAGCAGTCTGCCACCACCTCCTAATCCATCTAATTACCAGGGTGAAGGTACAGGATTAAGTAGGGAGGAAGTGCGAATGATGCGCATCATCAAAATCGAAGAAGAACTCAGACACGAGAAGAGGGAGCGAACTCGAAGCGAATGGCAAAATAGCGCCGATCGGCCTTACACCCAAGATGGAGCCTACCCTACCCGAGGTAAATACGAAATCGATCAAGAAATCAAACGTATCCTCGGACCCAGAGGACAGTCTGCTCGTTCTCCCTTCTCGCGGCATATTGTGAACCTCCCATTCGATAACCACAAGAAGGTCCCAGAGCACTTACCCACATACGATGGCACTAGCGATCCTAGAGAATTTCTCTCGGTCTTTTTTAAGACTTTGGAAACCAGGAATTTCCACGAATTGGAAATATGCAAGATCGTCCTCAGTTACCTCCGTGGGAAAGCACAAACATGGTTTACTCAGACAAAACCAGAAAGTTTATTCGATTACTGGGATTTCGCCAAGTTCCTTCTCCACGCTTTCTTCCAGAAGAAGAAGTTTACCAAGTCCCTCGGAGATCTGGGGTATGTGGCCCGCCTTGAAGGAGAGACTATGATAGAAAACTATCATAGATACATGGATCTAGCTACCGAATGCTATGATCGAGATGAACGCCTCCTGATCAATATGTATCGAATGAGTGTAGATGATGACACTCTAAGGATGAAGCTGGCAACAAAGAATCCAACAACCATTCAACATCTCCAGGCCATCATGGAGAAGTATGCTAGCAAAACAAACGCTGTAACAGGCAAGAGGCCTCCAGACTCCCATCTGGACAAAAAAGAGCCCAGAATGAAGATACCGAAGGTCGAGAAGGCGAAAAGTGCCTCCAAACCTACCTTCGAGTCATATACTCCTCTGGCTAGATCTCGGGCTGAGATTTTATCCATTCACAGGAACCTTTTAAGGGACCCACTTGCCATGAAGGATTCAGCCGAGCGTCAAAGGTCCCTGAAATTCTGCCAATATCACCGATATCGGGGGCATGACACGGAGGAGTGCTATCAGCTCAAGAATGAGATCGAGAAGCTAATTTGTCAAGGAATCGTGCAACAAATTGCACCTTCGATAGCCGGCGATAACCAGGGTACCCAGAAGAGATATGGGGCACTAGTGGAAAACAGGCCAAATCAGGCACTAAATAGCGGCGGTAACGCGTAAAAAATGCCTAAACGCCATTCTACCGTATTTACGAGTTCTCAAACCCAATAGATTAGCGTTTTGAAATTTAAAAACGGCGGAAATATGAAAGTGCCATTCGATTGAGATTTCAGAATTCTGAAATGGACCAATAGTATGTGAGTTTGTAAAATGTACTTTTACCCGATTGACATTCAGAACGCTAAAATGGATCTATTAGGTTTACGTTATCTACTTCACAAAAGGGTAATTCATCTGCTGGATGTCCGATGTCGTTAACGGTCATATTTGTTGAAATTAATGCTGGCGACTTTAAAAATAAATGAAATTGAGAATTGCTGCCCCCGGGATTGAGTTTACGACAAGGTGAGTCTGATAGATTATTAATATATTCGAATTCAGAGTTCTAAAATGCGTCGGCAATTAAGTGGAGAAGAAACTATCGCATGAACGATTTCTTAAACTGAAAAGGTTGGGGTTATAAAATTAAGTGAATTTATAATTAAATGAATACCGCGGGACGGACATAACCGGTTCATATTAAGAATGTGGTTTGTTGATAGTTTGTCTACCTATTAGGTTTACGAATTCTCAAACCCGTCAGCAATTATGAGTTTTAAAAAATTAGGCCAGACTTATTTCGTTCATTAACTAAACAACATTCAACTCGAGAGCATTGTTTACTATTGCGAAGTAGATTTTAGGATAGTTTGTATTTTTGATGAATCTGTTTGTATTAAGATATCTCATTGTCCGAATAATCTGTGTACCTATTATAGATTCGAGTTCTTAAAAACACATATGATGTTTTCGACACATGAAATTCAATAGTTTAGTTTTCTATTCTACGTTTCGATATCTACACTTTGAAAGGTTGCGAAATTCATTGAAAAGTTAGAAGTCGCATTCACCGAATAGAAAGTAAAACCCCTAAATAGATTAGGTTTACTGGGTTTTATTACCAATAGTTTAGCCACCTATCAAGTTTGGAGTTTCTTAAACCTAATAGAAACATTTTATAAATATGAAAAAATCATAAAACATCAAATTTTGACTCTTAAACCTGAAATTTTTGATGATTATGTTAATTTTATTATGTATAATACACTTTTCATGTAAATATACTTTGGTATTAGCAAAATGAAAGGTACGTGTAGTGAGAATTTTAGTATCATGAACCTGAGAAGCAGTACTAAGACTAAAACTTGTTACTTAAGTATATATACTTTAGAGACATATTTCCACCAATATTGTGATCAATTTATTTCCATTTCTAAATGAAGTTAAGTTTATTTAAGTGTTAGTGATATCTTTTAACATAATGTCAATGATATAGCAATGTTATGTACGTTTCGTTCAGTAAAAACTTGAAAAATGTCATAAAACATCAAATTTTGACTGTCAAACATGGTTTTTTTATACTTACGTTAAAATAATTATGTATAATACAACTTTCATGTAAATTTACTTTGGTATTAGCTCAATGAAAGGTACTTGTAGTGATAACTTCAGTATCAAGATTCTGAGAAACACTACTAAAACTATAACTTTGATTACTTTACCCTCCATAAACACTAACTAAACTAAGTATAAGGGTAATTAAGTACTAAATAAACTAAATTAAAGAATGTAACATTGTTGGACATTGCTAAAAAACAACATTGTTGGACTTTCTATAAACACTAACAACATTGTTGGAGTACATAATACATTGCTTGATTTCTATAAATACTGACTAAACTGAATATATAACTATTGGTATATGCATTGAATGCCGTAATAACGGCCCGACAGTTTGGGTTACCTCTTTATTGGGGCGTTGGTGACTTTATTTAATTTAACTAAAATGTGTATTGCTAATCTTCAAAATGATACATTGACTTTATTTATAAACTAAGCACAATGAGCTTAATTAATCATAAAGAAAAAGAAAAACAATTAACGGTGGTATCTGAAACACGTTGTATAAATATGATGGTTCGAAAATTACGCCGTGTAAGGTTGAAGTTACGGTATCAAAATTACTTTTAAATTCATATATTTATTTAGTTCTTAAATCCACATATTTTGAAATAAAAGTTTTAATTTAGGATTTTTAAAAGAAATTTTATTTCACATGATCTGATCCGTCAATTAATTTACTTCATTTAATCTCAGCTGATGATGCTTCATATATATAAAGAAAACCTTATCCCCCATAGCCTCTCTCAGTCTGCATCATTCCCCCAACCCCATCTCTCTGCCCCGACGCCATCCCCTCCACCACAGAGAACCCGTGTTCTTCGATCCTGGTAGACATCCGCGCCGGCCTCCATTCCTATACCCGTCCGACGACCCGTCAACCCGCTCCTAGAACCCGTCACGCTCCGTCCTCGGCGGGCCCCAAGACTCGGTCTTCTCCCCGAAATGGTCGTAGTTGAGCATCCCCAGCGCGTTGCTGCTCAGGCCGGAGACTCGTCGGAGCCGCGGCATCCCCACTAGTTCACCGATTCAGGCCCGGCCTGGGCTCTCCGATTCAGGCCATCTCGGCGAGCTTCAGCTCTCCGGCATCTCAATCGCCACATCTTTTTCAAACGTCACCGGCTTCAGCGTTCTCGTAAGTTCCATCCCATCCCTCTGTATTTCGCTTTCCAAAACTTGAAATGAAAATTAATCGAACTATATTGTCTAGTTTGGGATGTCCAGTGCGTTGGAGACGCTGTGCAGCGGCTCGGAGCTTATGCCTATCTTTTACTCTGTATGAATTGAGTCAGAATTGAGTGAGTTTTGATTGGTTGTAAAAATGGGATTTTTTTGGTTTTGGGATTGAGGCTGAGGATGGTGTTTTTCATGCTTGTTTTCTGTTGGGATCGTGTAAAGGTGGAGACTTTAATATGTACTGTAATTTGTTGACTGTTGAATGTTGATCAGAAGTTTTGTTTTTGCTGTTTTTATTGGATCTTGGAAGTTGCTTTAAAGGTTGCTTTTGTTTGAGGTGATCGTGAATTCGTTTCTGCTTGTTGGGGTTTTGGGAGGGGTTTGATCAGATGTGTAGGAATGGTGTTTCATTTGGTTGGAAAAAGGTTTTGGTGGGATAATGTTGTCTGAAGTGCTGAATCATATCTATAGTTTGATTCTTTTGTACCGTAAATTTTCTAGATTGTTCGGTTTTCTGATTTCGTGCCAGGTGATTATATGTTGTGCATTTGGCATTTTTTGTTCTGTGAATGTTGAGTTCAAGGTGTTATTTTGATTAGTTTTAGGTTTATTGTCAGTTTTTCTTTTTGGTATGGTTCTATGGCTTTGCTGCTGTTGTTATAGTTTGACACTCTTTTATGCTTTATAGCTGGATAGTGTAAAGGGATCTACTTGTTTTACCTACCCCAGTGATCTTTTTTACCGATGATGCTATTATTATGAGGATAGTTTGATTGCCTTTTCAGGTAACCATTTACACTGCATTCTTGAATTGTGAGCTTCTTCTTTGGTGAAATGTGTCTGCTGGAATTTGTTGTTGCTACCAGCATAGAGGTGATTACATGGACTGATACATGAAGTATTTTTCCATGATACAACAGTTCAGTAACTTTCAATAACCCCTATGCTCATAATCTTTCAAATACTAATCTCAGTATTCTGCATTTTTTAAGGACTTTCTATACAACTCTAGGCCTGAAAACCTAAATTTATGTAATTTATGTTCTTGAATATGTTGCTTAATTTACTTGTGTAGGTTCATGAAGATTACCTTGGCATGAAGTGATGATGACATGAGAGGTAGTTCATCTTGAACAAATTTTGTTTTATAGTTAGAATTTTTTAGTTGAAGAGTGTAGGTAGACAATTTTTTTGGAAGTAGAAGTAGATGTAGAAGTAGATGTAGAAGTAGAGGTAGAGGTAGAGGTAGTAGTAGAAAGTACAAATTTTATTGTAAATGAATATTTTTATTATTCTAATTTTGAATTTTTTTATTTGCAATCTAATAGTATTAATAATTCATAAATTGGTCAATGATGATCAATCTGTTGGATGAAACTATTAAATATTAGGTAGCGTAAATTGTTGTTCCTCGAATAGGATTCCGACATCTTAATTATCTTGTTCTATTGGATTTTCGAACTCTGAATGTGATTTTCCGTCCTATTTCCTCCGGCGTCGGAAAGTTGTTCTATTACATATACGATATCCCACATGTATTAGTTTCGTTGCTTCTAACACTAATCCGATTTCTGAATCTATTATTTCAGATGTCGTAAACCAAATATATTGTATCTGGGTTACTTGCATTTACGCTATCTGAAACAACAATCTATCGGATTTTCGACTTCTAAAATCATTCGCGGCGGTTAAAAAGCGCCGAGTTTCGATATACGGCGTGGCTAGTTACGGCGGGCATTTCCGCCTTATATCCCTCATTTGCCCGCCGAGAGTTCTGTTGTTTTCCACTAGTGGGGGAAAACCCTGGCAGAAGAAGAAGGATGTGTCCCGCAACAATAACAACAACAACCAGGGCGGCGGAGGCAACAATCCTCAAGATCCTCCTTCACCACTGCCAAATGGAGCCAACCGAGTCATCAACGGCATCAATGGCTATACTGGAGAAGCAATTTCCTTGACTAAGCTGAAAGATAGTGTGCGAGCCATACCACATACCGAGCCAGTTAACAAGAGGCTTCGCCCCGAGGAAACCATTACTTTCTCGGACGCAGATGCCGTACCAAATCAGATGCCTCACTCTGATCCTCTCATCATCTCTACAACCGTACAAGATACTCTGGTAAAAAGAGTCTTCATAGACGACGGGAGTGGAGTGGAAGTAATGTTCCAAGATTGCTTCCAGAAACTAGGATTTACCAAGGACGACCTCAAACCTATGGGTCCGATCTCGAGGTTCACAGGAAATCCAGTAATACCTCTCGGGGAAATCACTCTCCCAGTAACAGTAGCAGATGGAGCGAAGAGCTTAACCCTATACTGCACATTCGTGGTAGTCGACACCGTCACACCTTTCAACATTATCCTTGGCAGACCTTGGATGTGCCAAGCTAAAGCCGTATGGTCTCCCTACCATCTGATGTTGAAGTTTCCGACACCACAAGAAGTAGTTTCAATTAAAGGAGACCAAGGAGTGGCGCGTTCTTGCATGATCACGGACATCCGTGACGCCAGAAAAGTGAGCAACATCTCGGCCGTTAACACTATTCTAGGAGATCTGGTCCCCGATCCTGATCTCGAGCAACCCATGGTTTCCATTTTGAAGAAGAGGCCTACAACGAGATGACTACACTATGGCATAAACGCCGCCACCAAGCCTTCCAAGTGGGGGAACTGCTAATGCCAGTTGGCCCGTGGTGCACCAACAAGATAGGAGGAGCGCTGGAGCCAAAGACCAAAGGACCATACAAAATCTCCGCAGCACAATCCGGTGGATTCTACCTCTTGTAAACACGCGAAGGAGAGCACTTGGACCCTGTCATTATGGCGCCCTTCCTACGCAGGTACCTCGGAGCTAAAACCAAGTAGACCTTCTCCATATAAGGAGAAACTACTTCAATAAGGCCTACGAGCCAAGCTTCCTTTCTTTTCATCTTTTTATCTTTTTATACCCGAGCTCCCAAACTCGGGGTTGTATTTCATAATTTTACCAGGCTCTGAAGTTTGAAGAATGCAATTTCTTTTCGATATATATCTTCTATTTCATTTTGAAGCGGTCCATACTCTCTAAATACAAAGAGAAACTATGCCTCACAAAGCATAAGTAAAGACTGCTGTCTAAGATCCATACGCTTATAAGTGTATGATTGATGCTTATTTAATATGTGCTGTTTAGACTACGTGTCCGAACTACAATCAGCTTAGGCCAAAATAAAATAATATACTTATAAAAAGTATACGGTCAAAAGCCAACACGATACGGGTCGTACAAACTCACAAAGTTTGGAACTCGACTCTCCCCGTTATACTCCTATTAAGGTACATATCACTATTTATTCAGGCTATTCATAAGCCTAAGAGTCAATCTTCTCAAGGATTGCAATATAAAGACCTTTATAAAGGCAAAATAAAAAAGTGTTACTACACTAAAAAAACTTCTTACACCTCGTGAAGGTCTTTAAATACAAGGGTACGACCCCGACCGCGAGAAGAAGTAGAGGCACGACCTCGACCACTTTGGAGGCCACAACCCCAATTACTTTCTTCTGCCACCCTCATCAACTCGGAGGGCGTAGGAGATCCCCTTCTATTTCCTGTAATTACAGGTCGAGCAGGAGAGTCAATTGAGCCACGAGCTCTAGGAGTAGGTGTCACCTCTCTGCCCCTTCCACATGGGATCCCTCGAGACATACCCTCTTGGACACGAGACCTTATCAACGGTCCTGAATATGGGACATAAGAAGGTCCACCTATCTCCCTCCTTGAAGATCCTGAAGGTATGACAAACACACCTTGAGCTTCTAGTTCCTTTATTTGGAACCTGCAAGCGTTCAACTCGGCCTGGCACATCCTCAACTCATCTATCCTGGAGGCAATCTTATGATTCACGGTGATATTTTCATCTCGGAGGGTAGAAATACGAAGATTTTTCTCGTGACTCTCACCCTTGACCTTCATTAAGTCACTCTTGACTTTCCTCCATCTTGGTCATACTCCTTATTGACGACCAAGACCTTGCTGTACGCATCTTCTAGATCCTTACACCTCTTCTGAAGATCGCTCAACTGCTGATTCAGTTCAGCTCTCCGCTCCAAAGATGCCTTCAACCCGCCACGAAAACTTTCACATTCTTCTCGCACGATGCTAAAGCAGTCCTTGGAGTCATCCAAATCTTCCTACAGTTTCTTGCTCTTATGAAGGACAGCTTGATACTTGACCTGCAAATCAGCACATGCGGCAGAGCAACACTGGACATAAAAGAAGGTAAAGACCAATTAATTTCAGAAATAATACATATGTTCAGAATACATGAAACACCAAGATCTGGCGAAAAGAGAAAAATTTTGAGTAAAAGAAAAGGCTCTAAGGAGTTACAACTTCTCCTGCCCATCGACAGTCTTCGGGTCCTCAATTAAAGCCTCCGCAGCCGGCTTCCCCACCAGGAATGACAGCTCAGGATACAAACTGCACAGCTTGTCCTGGAACTCCTCAAGAGTTAATGCCTTCTTCAAGGATTCCAAGCTAGTCAGTAGACTAGTCTCAAACCCCCCAATCTGGCTAAACTTCGCCCGAAACTCCTTCAAACCTTCCGGTACTTCTGGCCAAGTGTAGGAAGGGGCCAGACATCCTTGAACCTCTTCGTTGAGGAATCCCTTCAGATGAATCAACATCTCAGAGAGCTCAGACTTATGGTAAAAGTCACCATACTTTTGGCGATGAGCCTCCATCTCTAGACAGTTGAGGCAGAAATCTATTATCAACCGAACTAGCCGCCTCTGGCTAATTGGATCAGCATACCGGTCTCTCTCAGCTTCCACCAAAGCCATGTTCCTTTGCAGATCTAAGAAGGAACCATCAGACAGCCTTTTTGCCTTCTTCAAGACTTGGTTCTCCTCTTCCAAAGCCTTTATTTTGGCCTTATCCTGAGCCATCTCATTCTGGAGGTGCTTCACCATATCAGAAGGTTCCCTAGACCTCTTGGATATCTCCTCATTCATCAAGTCAAGCTCAGACGCCTGCCCTTGAAAACAGTTGTACAGTGCCCGAATGGAGTCGTACATATACTTCATTTAACTCACAGACTGGGAAAAAAGATAAAAACAATTAGTTAACTACACAGCTAATTTTATTAAGAGCTAAGCTGATCATACCTGGCTAATCTCAGGACAGCCTGGTACCATCTTGACCAGAGCCACGGAAGGAGGATGTGACACATACTTCTCGAACTCCTCCAATGGTCCGAGTTCGAGCCTTGGCTTCTTGGAAGACTTGTCCACAGAGCTCCCTGAAGCCACAAGATCCCTCTTCTTCTCATTACTGTTCGACGGCCCCCTCGATTCAGCTATCCGAGCCAACAAATTTGCTGCCCTGTTCGCCTTAGAAGCACCCACTTCATATACAAGGAAGGAAGTTAGCGTAAGAAGAAATTGGCGCATGGTGGACGAGAATATAATACATAACCAAGAAGAAATACCCTCTTGCAACGCATCCGAATCTACTATAGGAGTTATCATCATGACTTCATCAAGATTATCAATCATGGTTGGGAGGACACTAGAAGTCCGAGACACTTCCTTTCTCGGATATCGAACTAAGGCGGAACCCTCATCCTCTTCCTCATCTGATGGATCTAAAGCTACAGGAACAAATAGGCAATTTGCCTCCTCAATCATCTTAAGCTGTTATTGAGTCTTCTTAAGTCCTTGAACCAACCTTTTGAACCGACGCCCAAGTCGAGCATTTTTCACTAGACCCGAGATTTCCCTATCTACTTTTTTCTCGGATAACTCATCTCGAGCAGTTCCCTCTTCTAATGCCCTAGAGGCCTGCAACGCCTTAGCTGCACCAACTGGATCCTGCTCCATAGACAGAAGGGTTTCATACCAATCCATCTCAACACCTTTTGGCTGATCAAAATGTGTCAACTTCAAGAAACTGTACTTTGAAAAGTCCGGCCGGACAGTTGGTTCAACCAGTCATACGTCTCCATAGGCCACTGCCAACCCATCTGATGATCTCCGGATACAAACTTACCCTCTCTAAGTTTGATCTTATCTCTCACCAAATCCTCAGCTATATATTTAGCAGTTTACGGGAGCACTCCACTTCATGCCAGATCTCATTTTTGACCTCTTCGTTCCAATTAGGAACTTCATACTTGGTTCGATTGAAGGTTAGTTTTACCTTATCCCACTTCCCGTAGTTCACAGGCAGCACAAAAAGCTTACCTAGAGAGGTATCCTGAGAGGTCAAGGTCACATTTTGTTTAACAATGGAAACCTTATACATGGTTCGCAACAAAGGGAGACTGGGACGGTAACCTTTACGAACACACCAAGTTATTAAGGCCATACTGATTACTATGACATTGGCATGTAATTGCCCTGGATGCACCCTATAATACTGAAGGAAATGATTCAACAATGGGGGAAAAGGGAAGGCTAACCCATGCTGCAGAAATCTCCCATATATGACCCCTCGGGCCGGAGTTACTAATTCAACTGCAGACTTGTCTTCTCCAAAGTACATAAGATCAGCATCAGAAGGAATCGAAAAGGGACAACCTTCTACGAATATAGCAGCGTCAGCGCGTGCTTTATCCTCATTCATCGATTTTTTACTACTACCTTCGCCATCCATGGATATTCTACCTCCGGATGCATGCATTATCATGGGGCTATTCCCCTCTATCTGAGCCCTCCTGGCCATTGCCCTTAACCTCTTCTCTTCCTCAGAGGCTTTCTTCTCCAAAGTTACAGGTTTTTTCCCACTCGCTACCTCAGCTCTGCGGCGGTCAAGGGAGCTACCCTCCTCAGCCTGAGCTACTACATACTCTCCCTCATCATGATGGGGGAAGGAAATTGTTTCACTACTATTACTCATGATTATAGAGAGTATGAGGGGAAATACACACAAGGAGAAAAGGAAAAAACAGACACAAACAGCAGAGAAAGGAGATAATACTTACTGAGGATGGAAGCAGAAAGCAGAAATTTGGGGCTTCAGAAATTGATGAAGTGCTGATACGTCTTCTGAACTTGGAAAGAAAAAAAATTTCGAATAAGAGAAGACAATGGGAATGATTTAGGAGATTTAATCCAAACCCAGACAGCATTGAAGACGAGCAATTGCCTCGATTCTGTTTCCGATGTAAGTAATTGGAGAGGCAGGGGACATACCATCTCTATTTTCCAATGAAGGCACGCCACGTGTATCTACCATCTGGATTTCAAAGGAAGCTAATCTCAGCCTACGAAAGAAATTGAAGCTAGATATTCAGAAGGGCAAAACTCGAGAGGAGAGTCCTCGAAGGACACCCCGAACTTAACACCCCGAGTCAATCTCCCTCGAGTTACTGGTCTTCCCTCGAGAAGCAAGCCTCTCCTTCAACCTTCAGGACAGAGCACTATATATTCTGAAGATCTACTTTGGGGCTAATGATAAGTCCATGGTTCGTATTCGGGCCTCATTCATACTCAAACCAGGGCCCGAGAATGGTCGTGGGCTCGAGATACCGGAAGGTGGATCCAAAGGTCCATCAATCCTAATCCTTATAAGGAATGCGTATATTATGAATGTTCTACAAGGAACATACATCTTCTCAAAGATGGTAATACAGCTATCCTAAACATGGTAACACAACCATGTCCGAAATATACTTCTATTATACATGGTAATACAACTACTTGTTAGGGTCGGGCATCTCACCATCCCGCATGGTTCATCCCGACCCCTCATCCTGCATGACGATCGGGCCAGACCCGAAGCAGATGGCAGCTTTACCTAACCTGGCAGAGGAATCTTCCCAGACCGCCTAACGGCGCGGTCTGATCAGACCAGGTCAGCTGTCAGCACCATATATATATATCTCTTTCTCACAAGAGAGAGGTAAGTTAACTAAACACAATCAATCACATCCCAACTCTCCGATCAGTCGACTGACTTTAGCATCGGAGCGAGAACGGAAATTAGCCGCCCCGCCCTGACTGAGAACTCTTTGATTCTTAGCAGGTACATCTCATCGTGCCATCGCGACGGATCATCATCGCGACTGTAACATTGGCGCCGTCTGTGGGGATATAACCGAGTATCTTCACAGCCCACGCACTGCAAATGAGCAGAGAAGGACAAGACCACGTTACCCTCATCGACGAGGTAGTGGTCACAGATCTGGGCGACAAGGGGGCTGGAGTCCCGTTCACCCCTTCAAACACAGCAGCCACTCCGATCTCGGCGACGCCTGAGCAGGCTCGGCACCCAGGCGCGTCCCCGTCCTTCACGACGGAGGATGGTGACGTGCTTCGCCAGATATTGGAGTCACAGGCTACCATCAACAAGCAGCTGCAGGAGCTGCGAGGCACGCCGCCGAAAGCGCGGCGTCTTGAAGGTTTGGCAAAAACGGTCACACCGACCAAGATTTTTGCCGAGCCTGCACGAGCCAAGCGAAAAGCCCCCGTCCTCATAGAGCTGGATGATGACGGGAATGAGATTCTGGAAGATTCAGACGAGGAGTGGGGAGATCAGGGCGAGAAAGAAGCCAACCCTAGGTCCCATCCCGGAGAATGGGCCATGACGTATGTTCACAAGCCCAGCGTCAAGCCGAGGGTGCCGGCGAAGCAGAGGTTGTCGGTGTTTTACGAGGCCCCGGATTGCCAGAAAAGAGGGAGCCCTTTTTCAGAGGCAATAACGGAGTTTGTCGCCAACCCTCGTCTCCGGATCCCACCAAATCTGGGTACGTACGATGGCTTGTCGGATCCAGCAGATCATTTGCATACATTCACAACTAACATGTCAACGTACGCGACGCCCGAGCCCGTGTGGTGCAAAGTCTTTGCCACCACGCTCAAGGAGGCAGCAAGGGTGTGGTTCGCCAACCTGGACAATGGAAGCATATCTAGTTTCGCGCAGCTCGAGGAACTCTTCCTCATCAGGTTCATGCAGAAAAGGAAGTTCACCAACACGACGCAGGACCTGATGAAGATACGCCACAAGGCGTCATCCGACGAGAGCCTGATTGAGTATTATGAGCGCTTCATCGAGGAAAGCAACAGGGTGGTGCACCGTGGCGAGCCGCGGTGGTTGATCGAAATTTTCATGCAGGGGCTGGATCACGAGGCTCTGGATTCAGAACTCACCCTTCGCGCGGTACACACGCTGGACGAGCTGCACATGGTGGTGGAAATGTTTCACCGAGCTGACGAGAATGCCAAGAAGAAGAAGCTGGCAATGCAGAAAGAGGCTCGACCTTATTGGTCAAAACAGAAGCTCATCCAGGATGGGCAACCGACCAAAGCAGAGAAAACGTCATCGGTGAAGGACAGGCTGGGACCTCGAGTTGCTCAAGAAAGAGTTTTCACCCCGCTGACGAAGACGCCCAGAGAAGTCTTCTTGGCAAACCGCGACGTCATCCCACCCCCGCGCGCCATGAAGATGCCTCCCAACAAGCGGAACTTGAACAAGTTTTGCGAGTACCATGACGACCACGGCCATGACATAGAGGATTGCATCCACTTGAAGAAGGCCATCGAGTCATGCCTGCGTAAAGGGCAGTTGAAGCAATTTGCTGCCACCGCCAAAGCTCACAACAAGGCGACATATGCCAACAAGAATGGCGGCCAGGATCAAGGGGCCAACAGGGCGCGTGGTAAAGGAAAGGAGGTGGCTCGTGCCGAGCGACCAGATGAAAAGAGAACAAAGTATGAGGATGAGTCATCACCAGAACAAGAACCAGCGAGGCGCGCGAGCAATGATATACTCACTATCATAGGCGGAAATGCCGGAGGAAGCTCGGATTCACAAAGAAAGGCTAGATGCAGGATAGCCCCAGAACACACTCCGACGAGCAGGAGGCTGGGTAGAGATGAGTTGATCACATTCGGTGCCGACGATCCCATCCCGGATCGTCCGGCCGGATGCGATGCGGTCATCATCACGGTTCAAATCATGGATAAGATGGTTCATCGAGCATACGTGGATGGTGGCAGCTCAGCAGAAATAATGTATTGGCATTGTTTCGAAAAGCTGGACGACAACACCAAGGCCAGGTTGATCCCAACAAGCACACCGTTGGTGGATTTCGCGGACAGAACGGTGTGGCCAGAAGGAACAATCACACTTCCAGTTGGGGTGGGGGAGAGGCCGACCAGGAAAGAGGTGGACATGGAGTTCATCGTCATCAAGGCTCATAGCCCATACAACCTAATACTGGGGAGACCAGCGCTAGCCCAGCTCAAAGGTATTGTCTCAACCCTCCACCTCCTCTTGAAATTCCCAACCAAAGGAGGGATAGCGACCGTTCGAGGCGACCAACAAAAGGCGAGAGAGTGCCACAAAATCGCGCTGAAGAAGCGGAAACGTCCAGATGACGAATCGCCACCACGACGTCTGATCCACATGGTCCGGTCAGGGAACCCAGATCCCAATACCCTGTCGGCATCGTGCATGCCCATGTTCCTTGACCAAGGCGGATGCCAAGGTGTCCAAGTGGGATCCGACTTGCCCGACGCAAGTCGTCAGGAAGTTCTGGAGGTCCTGGTCAAGCATCAGAAGGTCTTTGCATGGAAGGCGACGGACATGACGGGAGTATCACCCGAACTCGGTCAACACGCCCTAAGAGTGGATCCTTCACACCCACCGGTCATGCAGAAAAGACGGCCGCTATGCCCAGAAAGGAATGACGCGGTAAACAAACAGGTAACCGAGTTGGTGAATGCAGGTATCCTACGGGAAGTGCCATACCCTACGTGGTTAGCCAACCCGGTCCTAGTCAAAAAGTCTGATGGGAGCTGGCGAATGTGCATCGATTACAAAGCGTTGAACAGGGCATGTCCCAAGGATTGCTACCCGACACCCATCATCGACCAGAAGGTGGACGCGTTGGCCCCTTTCCCGATCAAATGCTTTCTGGATGCATACAAGGGGTACCACCAGATCCCGATGAAGGAGGATGACGTCGACAAAACGGCCTTCATCACGGAGAGGGGAGCTTTCGAGTACCGGATGATGTCGTTTGGCTTACGCAACGCCGGTGCCACTTACCAAAGGGTGGTGGACAAATTTTCAAAGCACAGATCGGCCGCAACATGGAGATTTATGTCGACGACATGGTTATCAAGAGCGTATCGTACGAAGGGTTGGTGAAAGATCTAGATGAGACTTTGGGAACCTTACATGCGGCAGGTATGATGCTCAACACGGCCAAGTGCCAGTTCGGAGTGGGGGCCGGGAAGTTCTTGGGCCTCATGGTGTCCAACAACGGTTTGGAGGTCAACCCAAAGAAGGTCCAAGCCGTCTTGGAAATGAAGCCTCCCCGGAACGTTAAAGAAGTGCAGAGCTTGAATGGAAAGCTGGCGGCTATGAACAGGTTCTTGTCACGAGTCGCAGAGAAGTCACTACCATTCTTGAGGATTCTCAAGGGCAGCGTCGGGCCAAAAGGAGCAATCCAATGGGGCCAGGCCGAGGATGAAGCATTTCTCAAGCTGAAAGATCATTTAAAAGACCTACCAGCCATGTCCCCTCCTGAGCAAGGTGAGACGTTGTACTTGTACCTTGCCACTGGGATGGAAGTCGTGAGTGGCGCATTGGTTAGGGAAGTGAACAAGGTCCAGCGTCCGGTCTATTATGTCAGCCGAACGCTGCAGGGGGCCGAGTTGAGATATAGCGCTCAGGAGAAGCTGGCCATGGCATTGGTCCATGCGGCGAGACGCCTCAGGTCATATTTCCAAGCACACCCCATCGTGGTTCTCACAAACGAGCCGCTCAAAGCAATTTTGACCAGGCCGGAGATGTCAGGAAGGTTGGCCAAGTGGGCAATAGAGCTAGGCGAACATGCCATTGAGTTCGCCCCAAGGAAAGCCATCAAAGGGCAAGTGATGGCTGATTTCCTGGCAGAGTTGCCATCCGGGATCGAGGAGAAGGATGAAGTCACCATCGACGCGCCAAGCGAGCCAGCTGACAAAAAGCAACGACGCGTCGACAGGACAGGATGGTGGAAGCTGCATGTGGATGGCGCATCCGGCGTGGAAGGATCAGGAGCAGGTTTGATCGTGACCGACCCCGATGGCATGGAGACGACGTACGCGTTGAGATTCCAGTTCCCAGCCACGAACAACGAAACCGAATATGAAGCATTAATTGCGGGCATGGAGTTAGCAAAAGCGTTGGGCGCGACCAAGTTGGATCCGTACGGCGACTCGGCTTTGGTAGCAAACCAGTTCAATGGATCATACGCAGCCAAGGAGCCATCAATGCAGAAATACCTGGCCAAGGTAAAGAGTCTGGCCACACAGTTCGAAGGATTTGAGGTGACCCGAGTCCCCAGATCCGAGAATACGAGGGCAGATGCCCTCAGCAAGCTGGCCTCCACGGCAAGTAGCCATCTGTCCAAGGGAGTTCTGGTGGAAACATTGCCAACAAGATCAACTGACGGCATGACGGTCGCTGCCATTGAGGCCGAGCCGCCATGTTGGTTGACACTAATGCGGGACTACTTGCTCAGTGGAGCGTTACCACCCGATCAAAAGGAGGCGAAAGCCCTAGAGAGGAAGGCGCTGAATTTTGCGCTCAGGAATGGGGTGGTATACAAGAGAGGATATTTGCAGCCGTGGTTGCGGTGTTTAACGCCCAAACAAGCAGAAAGAATCCTGAAGAAGCTCCACGAAGGAAGCGGCGGCAGCCATCAGGGGGCCCGGACACTGGCGCTGAGGGCAACCCGAGCAGGTTATTACTGGCCCAATATGAGGGTCGACGCTGACCATGTGGTTAAAACTTGCCATCAGTGCCAGATACATGATCGGGTTTCATCTCAACCCGGCCAGCCCATGAAGAGCATCACGGGCCCATGGCCGTTTGCAAAATGGGGCATCGACATTGTCGGTCCTTTCCCCCAAGCGACCGGCAAGAGAAGATTCTTGGTGGTGGCCGTTGACTACTTCACCAAGTGGGTTGAGGTGGAGGCATTGGCAACCATCACAGGTAAGAGGATGACCAGTTTCGTGTGGAGGAACATTGTCTGCAGATTCGGCCTGCCCAAGACAATCATCAGCGACAACGGACGCCAGTTTGAAGGAGGAGTCTTCAGAGACTGGTGTAACCAGATGGGCATCCAGCAGAGCTTCACATCAGTAGCCCATCCGCAGGCCAACGGTCTCACCGAGCGAACCAATGGAACGATTGTGCAAGGGTTAAAGAGAAGGTTGGACGGCGCGAAAGGGAACTGGGTAGACGAGCTCCCATCGGTGTTGTGGGCATACAGGACGACGCCCCGAACGGCCACAGGTGAATCACCTTACTTTCTGTGTTTCGGCAGTGAGGCCATCATCCCGCCTGAGCTCATCATCCCGTCAACGCGATCCGCCATCCCGGATGCCGAAGAGGACAATGACCAGCGTTTGAGAGAGAGCCTGGAGGACTTGGAGAGAGCCAGAGAGCAGGCCACAATCAAGGAGGCGGCCTACAAGTCATATGTGGAACAGCGCTATAATGCTAGAGTCCGCGTAAGAAATCTGAAGCAAGGCGAATTGGCCCTCCGAAAGAATGAAGCCAGCCTAGTTGAAGGCTTGAAGAAGTTAGATGTCACGTGGGAAGGATCATACGTGGTCGCAGAAGTGCTGAGGAACGGCGCATACAGGCTGCAGACCATGTCAGGCGAAGCGGTACCAAGGACGTGGAACATGGAGAACCTCCGCCGTTATTACGGTTGAGCAGCATCAGACCCATGAGAATGGTACCAATTAGTTTGTATATAATGGGGAAATGCTTTTGGTGAACGGATTCCTGATCGGATCGCGACTTTTGCCCTCATGAGGGATGCGATCTTGAGGAAATCCAGTTCTCCCGCGCAAAATTGTATCTTTTGTACTCCCCCCTTTGTTTTTTAATGAATTCCAAGTGTCAAGTTCAAGAACATATCATCTCTTTTTCTGGTTCATTTATGCCCTTTTTTCGAAAGTCGAATGACATGATCGGAATTTGTGTTAATGGACATTAAGAGAGGCAGTTCAGGCCATCGCTCCGGTTACCGGACGAAGCATTAGAACACTCGACACATCCCTCACTTAGGTTGTGAAGCCTTAAGGGCACATCTTTGCCGAGTATCTCAGACATATATCCGGAATGGCAAAGATGCGGTCAAAAGCGTACCTACACCAATGGGCAAGTCGGATGACACGATCATGATCGTGACCGCCAGACCGAGACTGAGGCTTAGCCGCCCTTTTTCGAGTACTAAACTTAGGCGTGGTTTTTTTTTCAAATGCGGACGGGCAAATAGAGCAAACCATATCCTCTCCAAACTCGGATAGCCACCGGTTTGGAGAAAAGGTGGGATTTTTTCTTTAATGAAAACCCATGTCGGACACGGACCGATTAACAAGGACCATAGCTTAGCAGCTTTGGCTTTGAAGAAAAAAACCAAGGAGAGGGCAAGGCCCACATACCTTAGTGGCTTGGTCAGGGTTTAGCGACCTCCAAGTTGGCAAGAAATTCAAGCCACACATAGTTGTCTCGTCAGGCCACCTAAATAGTTCATCCTGCTGACTCATCCCTCTTCATACAGAAGGATGATGAGTCGCCACCATGAACAGGGGTGAGCAGAACTGCAAGGTATCAACCAAACGTTAAGGCAATAGCCAGTAATGCAAATGCAAACAAGAGTTTTCATCAAATAGCAAACAGCCAAACCGCTAAGGCAATAATATATGCTGCCAAAGCAAGAATTCAATAACAATGTAAAGCAAATGTGACCCTTTGAAGTAAAGCTCGGTGGCAGATATCTGGGCATCTAGTAGGGCAGCGTCGCTGGTCTCCTTGGCTATTTTCAGTTCCTCACCGTCCGAGATGGCAGACGCTAATTGAGCGTTGACAGCGTCCAGCTGCTTCTTCAGCGCCCGCTCGGATTCCATCCAGTCATCAGGTGACCACTCAGCATCAGCATCTGCTTTGGCCTTGGCCTCATCTTGAAGTTTGACTATCTCGGCATCGGCGATGGCCAGTTGCCTCTTCACATCTCCGAGCTCGATGAGGGTGGCATGATGCACCTTCTGATCAGCCTCATGTGCCAAGCACAAGGTGCTGAAGTCAGAGATGACGGCGACGGACGAGCAAGCACCCTAACATTATAACAGTTAGGAGGACAGAGTTGGAAGAGGAAGTTAAGCATGAAAAGAGCGACAAGGAGATGAAACTTACATCGAAAACAGACGAAATCAGATTGTCTGTGGCAGTCCTGACCCCATGAAGGTTTAGCGCCGGATTCTTCACCCAAGCCCTGAAATGGTCAAGGGACATCACCTCCTTGAGATATTCCAAACGATCGGCAGGCGAGTTGAGGAAGACGGTGGAGGAGTTGGTTTTACCCTTGTCAGTTTGAAAACCACCAGCGTGCGGAGGGGCCCTCCCACCATGCTGCGGACCAGTCGCCTCAGTGCTGCTCTTCGGCTTCTCAGGCACTTGGGGTCGGGACGAGGCATTCTCGCGACCGCCGACCCCCATCTGGAATAGCTGGTCGGGCTTCAGCAAACCCCTTGACGACCCCGTATCCTGATAGGGAAGCGAGGAACCATCAGCATTGCCATCCTGCTCGGTTTGAAAGGATTGACCATGCGACTGAGTGGACTGGTTTGGGCCGGTACTGTCCTCCAACCTCCTACGTTGCGAGGGGCGGTTGAACTTCATCACGTCAATGGTTGGACGGGGGCGAGTCATATCTGTTGTAAACATACGCCATGAAGCAAATACGGTTGATGCAAGAACAAAAGGTCATGATAATGCTCAAGAAGAATGAAAGAGAGGGTCAAGTCTGTCGATATACCTTTATCAGTTCGACCAATCGGAGCGATTGCTAGAGCAGTAGGAGGGCTGAAGAGATCAACACTTGGGGGGCCATTGCCCTCATCCTGGATGGGCTTACCGTCACCTGGGATGACAACAGGCTCATCCTGGATGGCAGGAAGCACGCGACGGTGAGGCAGGCCGGAATCCCGCAACCTTTCATCCAACTTCAAAACATCCCACCTCTCCGGTCTCTCCTTCAGAGCTCTGATGGAGGCAGCCAAGCTGTTCTGGGATACGCCATCTGGAGTGCGGCCGCGCGTGTCAGGATCACCAACAGCTTGCCTTGGGCGAGAGGCGGCAGGCCCATACACCCCGTCTTCATCGACGAACATGAACTTCACCTTCCAGTTGGTCGTTTTGGGCATGTCAGTCAAGATGTGCAGGTCGGCTTTGGGGCGAACCTTGATGTGGCCCCAACCGTCCTCATCACCGCCACCGCCGGTGTAGAAGAACACCCGGAACAGGGTAACGGAGGGAACAACCCCGCGAGCACCGCACAGGGTCTCGAAGCCAATAATGTTGCGCACGGCGTTGGGCGTCATCAAGCCCAGAGTCATGTCAAAGTAAGACAAAATGGATTGGCAGAAAGGAGTAAGAGGGAACCTGACGCTGCAGCGAGCCAGATGCTCGTAGTAAACAGGAACTTTTCCCGCCGGGGCAGCATTGATGGTGTCGCTGGGTTTGGGTCGGACGATTGACTTGGCCAGATCTGCGATCTGGAGGCCCTCGGTGTCGCGGCAGATCTGAACAAACTCAGCCGCTTCGTCATCCGTAATCTGGCAAAACGCGCCGGAAACGGGGATATCTGTCATGATCAGAACAGGCAAGACACTACAGAGGCGGGAGAAAACAAAAAGTGAAAGTGAAACAGGTACACAGGCGTGTGCAGAAGATCTAGAGTTGTAAGCAATAAATTCGAAATAGGACGAAGAAGGCAGAAATGAGGAGCAGTTTCGTATTTGAATGAAGAAAGGGGGGAGTTATGCGAGCAGTTAAAGCAATAATGGCGGTTGCCAAAAGTTGCACAGTTACAAAGAGCAAGTTTTACACGCATCCCCTCAAAAAAGCGACGACACGTGGTAGACATGCAGTTATATCAGAAGGCCCACTGTCGCACGGTTTCCAGAAACCCAGTTCAGTCCATCACGCGAACCGTCGCTTCGTGCTCGGACTTGGGGGGACTTGTTAGGGTCGGGCATCTTACCATCCCGCATGGTTCATCCTGACCCCTCATCCTGCATGACGATCGGGCCAGACCCGACAACAGATGGCAACTTTACCTAACCTGGCAGAGGAATCTTCCCAGACCGCCTAACGGCGCGGTCTGATCAGACCAGGTCAGCTGTCAGCACCATATATATATCTCTTTCTCACAAGAGAGAGGTAAGTTAACTAAACACAATCAATCACATCCCAACTCTCCGATCAGTCGACTGACTTTAGCATCGGAGCGGGAACGGTAATTAGCCGCCCCGCCCTGACTGAGAACTCTTTGATTCTTAGCAGGTACATCTCATCGTGCCATCGCGACGGATCATCATCGCGACTGTAACACTACTATTCCCATAAGAGTTGTATTCATACCATAAATACATATCTTGGTGATCTACGGATTATAGCCATATAAATACCCTAAAGGTTTAGTAGACCTCTCCATCTAATCTCATACTTTATACTTTACGCCTTAAGCAAATATACTGACTTGAGCGTCGGAGTGTCTATCCCTCGGACACCCGGAGCCTTTGTCTTGCAGATCAGTTCGAGAGCCTGGTTCGTCGTCGAAGTGTTGGTGTCCGGCATACATCAGTCCGATCGAAGGTATTCAGATCTCGAACAAGCCTCACTGTTGTTAGGAAAATCAAAGGGTTTCCTCTACCTAGGTGTCAGAGTAACTGAGCTCTTGGTGACTGATACCATGTACAAGCTACAGAAGAGATCCAAGCTCGGTTCTATACCCTCTTGTGCATACCATGAAATCAGGGCCATGATGGCCACCGCAACGTTCGAGTGCAACTGACCTGAGGGAGGAAAATGGAACGGAAGGCCTTGTAATAACATCCTCCTGAAAAGAGCCCCATGCTAGGAGTTACTAGAACTTGGGTTTCTATTGCATCGTCAGCATACATCAGGTCACATTCAGTGGGGGGGAACACCTTACACTCTTCAGCGTAATTGTCGGGACTTATGGCCGACCCTCTTGCTCATCAGTCAAAACCTCACTCGACCCTTCAACTGCAGTGATAATATGCTCTTTTTTCTTATGGGGCTTGGCATCCTGAGAGGCTATCAACTCGATTCCAGTCCTCGTGGGAATCGACTGTAATGGCCTCGCGCCTTTATTTATATATCCCTAATACTAAACGGTTCCGGCCGTAATAGGGATTCCATTAGCCCGATATTCTTTCCTTTTCCTTTGTGGATGGGAACATTGGAGATCACAACTTGGCATTTGCCAGCGACAATAGCGGCCCGATGAATGTTCACTTTGGCCGCAATTTCTTCCAAATCAATGTCCTTGTGCCATCCGTCATCATGATCGGCGCTAGATAATGCCTCGTACTCGGAGTCCAATTGGGATATGATAGGTATGTGGATCAGAGGGAAGGGGGGGGGGTGAATTATATGATATGGAAGGAAATAATAAAAGAACACAAGTATATCTAAACAATCAGAGAAGGGATTTGGATACTTACCGTCGGTTAGATGGAGATTTAGGGCTTTTAAGCAAAAGGATGAAATTTGAGAGAAGATTGGAGCGTCTGCAAATTTGAGAAGACGAAAAAGGATAAGTGAGTACGAAAAGGAAATTATTTGGGGGATATACCTTGATCTGCCCAATGATGGAAGCAAGTGAGGGAGTGGGAATAAACTGGCATCATTACAGTATAAATAGGCGACATGTGTTTCGAGTTTTCATATTGGAACAGGACTCAAACTCAACTTTCCACATGTCACGATTGAATATGAAACAACATAAAGCTAGATATCCTAATAAGACGACCCGAGTGGTCATACCGAGAGAATACCTTGAGTTAATGGTTCGAGGTAAGCCCATCGAGTTCCTGCCTACTTTACCCCTTGAGTTGGAGCCCAAAGAGCTCCCCCAAGATAAAATCTCGAATATCGAATATCTACCATGAGGTTACTGATAAGTCCATGGCTTGTGCTCGTGGGTTTCGTTCGGGCCATGCTTATGGGTAGAATGGTTGGTGATCGCAGGCCCAGTCCCAACTACCTGGCGGCAATGTGGGCTCGGTCCATGATGAGGTAAGATGATGTGGCAGCATCCGGGACAGTACAACTCGGATAAGGACGGAAACACTAGAAGTCACCCAAAGCATAGACACTAGAAGTCACCCAAAGAAGTCACCCAAGCATGGGTCACTGTACAAATAGTGCTCCTCAGCAGTATTCCAAGTAAGTATTTTCTCATTATTCTAGTGAATACCCCTTTTCTCTCCCGGGATCCATATTTCATCATCACGCCAGAGGGTTTACCCTCGGGTACCTCCCTGGGCTGTCTTGCAGGGCCAGGTTATTGGATCAAAGAAAGGGCACCATCCGGACGGACCAGGCGGGCAGCATCAAGTTGGCACCCCGAGGTCGGCCGCCGCGAAAAGGCAGGGGAGGATCCTCTCCTGTAACGACACGGTCTGGAGGAAGGAGGGCCGAAGCAGCTGAGGAGGATCTCACCCTACGTCATATGAGAGACGGGACACAGAAGGGGAAGGGTCCGACACAACTGGACCCAGAAACCTCGGAGGAGGAGGAAGTGCCAGGAGGCAGGAGAGAGTCGGATGTAACTCAGGACGAACGAGACAGGAGGGAGTTTGTTGCGACACAGGAAGGGGAGTATCGCCGCTGGTTAGCGGCAAAGAGCGGAGTAGGTCCGGAGGGGTAGCAGTCTGGGGAGGGACCGTCCAACCCTTCGGCGGCCGAGGCCCAAGCACCTCCGGCTCAGCCAACAACAGAATCCCTACCGATCTCGATGGCGCCGGGACCAGGGTTTTCCTCTGGTCTCTCATCCGGGCTAGGCGCTCAGGGGACTGAGGTTTTGCCTCCCCTAGCGGCGGGACATCCTACAGCCCTAGGACAAGGGAACATTCGTCCTCCATCAGAGGTTATAGATGTAGAACAGTTTGCAGGAAGGACGGGCCAACAAATTTTGCTGGTCCCGGGTATGGCCCAGGATTGGGGCACCAGGGTTATGGACCACATTTTGGAATATCGCGGCCGGGTATCAAGGATACCACGTGTATCCCTCGGCACCCGCGACCGGATACGCAAAGATGCGACCTGAAGGGTATTACGCCCAACCTACTGGAGGCTCGGCGGGCTGGGCCCCGGAAGAGGGTATAAAGGGGCCGGTATGGATGGCAAACCAGATTCCCATGGCAGGGTATACCATGGCTCAACCAGTTCCGGCCGCAGGAGCTTACGTGATGTATCCGGTGGTGGTTGATAGACCTCCAGGGGCGCCGAATTCAGTGGAAGAGAGGTTAGATAGGTTTATAGGTAGGAATGGAGGTGGGCCCACTTCACCATGGATAAGGTACATTAGCACCTTCCCCTGGCCGGTAGGAACGAGGGTCCCAGAAGGTGTGCCGACCTATAACGGAGAGACGGACCCGAAGGAGTTTGTCCGGACCTACCAGAATGTTAGGGGGACGCGCGGCATCCGAGAAGAACTTCAGTGCAAGCTAGTGAGCTCGTATCTGAGGGGTAGTTGTCTGTCATGGTTTGAATCTTAGCCTCTAGAGAGCTTCAGGAATTATTATGATTTCTCAAGGGTTTTGATGCACAGATACCAAGCTAGACGGAAGAAGTATCTTCCTCTGGCTGAGGTAGCTCACAACCGGCAGGCAGCAAAGGAGGATGTCAGGGGATTCCAAAGGAGGTACATGGACGATTCCATGGAAGAGTTGTACTTCTCAAGTCCCGCGGTTTTTCCCGATTTGGGTTTTCCGCGTAACCAATTCCGGTGTCTTGTTTATTCTTCTCTCTTTATTTTCATTCATCATCTTAATCACACAAAGAGGGAAATACTCAAATTTTCCCAACAGTGGTATCAAGGGCTTGGTTCGTTTGTGTTGTTTTCTTGTGTGATTCAAGATGGAGGGAAGCATCACTCATGATGGAGACAAGTTCAAACTCACGGCGGAGAATTATGCATATTGGAAGCCCATGATGGAGGACCACTTGTATTGCAAAGATTTGTACGAACCAATCACGGAGGAGACCAAGCCGGAGGATAAGGAAGATAAAGAATGGGAGATTCTTAATCGGAAGGCGGTAGCCATGATCCGTAAGTATATCGACCGGAGTTTATTTGAACATGTTGCTTCTTACACTAATGCCTTTGATTTATGGACAAAACTTGAGTCCATGATTCAAAAGAAGACACCACGTAACAAAGCCCACCTTGTGAGGCGTTTGGTCAAGTTGGAGTACAAAGATGGCCAAAATATGATCGAGCACTTGAATAGTTTCAAGGGGCTCGTGAATCAAATGGGGAAGATCGAGATGAAGATCGATGACGAGTTGCAAGCCTTGTTGCTCCTAAGCTCACTACCTGAAAGTTGGGACACTTTGGTGGTCACGCTTAGCAACTCAGCTCCAGAAGGAAAGCTTACCATGGACGGCGTAGCCGATAGCCTGATAAATGAAGAAGCGCGAAGAAAGAAACGTGGCGCATCAAGCTGCTCGGAGGCAAATGTGATCGAGAATCGAGGAAGGAGTGACACCCGTGGAAGATTCCGAGGTAGAGGACGTGACAAATCACGGGGGAGATCGAAGTCTCGCTCCCGAGTTATCTGCTACTATTGTGGCAAGGCGGGTCACAAGAGAGATGAATGTCACAATCTCAAGAGAGACCAGAAGAATGGTACGGTCAAACAAGACCAGTTCACCCCGAAGAAGAAGGAAGAAGAAAGCACCACGGCAGTTGCATCCGCGGAGAACGGCGAGATTTTCGTGATTGACGACTATGTCAATCTCGCATATGAAGACAACTTATGGCTTGGTGATTCCGGTGCATCCTTCCATGTTACCCCACATGAAGGGCTCTTCTCGTCCTATCATCGTGGAGACTACGGCACAGTGAAGATGGGAAATGAAATCACTAGCAAGATCGTTGGTCGAGGCGACATCATCATAAAGACAAACACGGGACACAAGCTCGAGCTCAAGGATGTAAGGCATGTTCCAGAAATGCGGCTCAATCTTATCTCGGTGGGGAAACTTGACGATGTTAGAATAATAAACCATTTTGGAGAAGAAAAATGGAAGATCACGCATGGCAATATGGTGATCGGTCGAGGAAAGAATGAAGGGTCCTTATATGTCATACAAGGAAAAATCTGCAAAGGAGAAGCAAATGTTGCCCATGAAGATTCGAACACGGAGTTGTGGCACAAAAGGCTCGGCCATATGAGCGATAAGGGACTACAAATCCTCGCACGGAAAAATATCCTCCCAAGCATAAAAGGAACCACACTTGACCCTTGCACTGATTTTTTAGCTGGTAAACAACATAGAGTTTCTTTCCAAAGACCTGAATATCCAAGAAGAAGAGAACACATTCTTGATTTAGTTCACACTGATGTTTGCTCTATGACTGAGAGATCTCTTGGAGGTGCATTATACTTTGTGAGTTTTATTGATGACCATTCTCGCAAAGTTTGGGTGTCTTTGTTGAAAACTAAAGACCAGATGCTTGAGGCGTTCAAGGAGTTCCATGCAAGGGTGGAACGTGAGACGGGCAAGAAGTTAAAATCTGTCCGATCAGATAATGGTGGAGAATATCGCGGTCCATTTGAAGAGTACTGCAAGTCCTACAGAATCAGACTTGAGAAGACCCCACCAAAGACACCACAGTTGAATGGAGTTGCGGAGAGGATGAACCGCACCATCGAAGAACGAGTTAGATGTATGCTATCTCATGCAAACCTCCTTAAGTCTTTCTGGGGAGAAGCTGTGAAGACCGGTGTTGACATCATCAACATATCCCTTTCAGTTCCCTTGGATGGAGATGTACCAGAAGAAGTTTGGTCAGGAAAGAATGTTTCATATGACCATCTGAAGGTGTTTGGATGCCGAGCATTTGTTCACATTCCCAAGGATGAGCACGCCAAGTTAGACTCAAAGACGAAGGAGTGCATCTATCTTGGTTCTCCCAAGGACGAATTCGGGTTCCGGTTATGGGATCCAGCACAGAAGAAGATCATGCGAAGCCGCGATGTTGTGTTCTTCGAGGACCAGACAATCAAGAATATAAAGGAGGCACGTGAAGCTCAAAGTAGACGGACTAGAGAGAATTTGGAGCCTATTCCGTCTCCCACAGTGCAAGACATGAGGAGAGAACATGTCGAGGATCATCACGGTGAAGAAGTCGAAAACCACGAACCTGGAGAAGCTACGGAGCAATCCCAAGAAAATGGTGAAGCAGTGGAGGAAGAAAATGTACCAGTTACACCCCAGGTTTGGCGTTCCACCAGAGAGAAATGGCGTTCAACCAAATACTCTTCAGATGAGTACGTGACATTCACCGATGAGGGAGAGCCCGAGTACTACGGTGAAGCTATGGCAAGCGACCATATAGATGAATGGGAAAAGGCCATGCAAGAGGAGATCAAGTCCTTGCACGAGAATCATACATATGATCTCGTAGAGTTTCCTAAAGGGAAACGAGCTCTCAAATGCAAGTGGGTGTATAAGCTCAAGACCGAAGAGAACAATCCAAGACCAAGGTACAAGGCATGGATCGTTGTCAAAGGATGCAACCAAAAGAAAGGCATCGGCTTTGATGAGATTTTCTCTCCAGTGGTAAAGATGTCATCAATCCGAGATGTGTTGGGCCTCACAGCTAGCATGGATTTGGAGGTTGAACAACTTAATGTTAAGACAGCCTTCCTACATGGAGATTTGGAGGAGGAGATCTACATGGAGCAACCCGAGGGATTCAAAGAGCCGGGAAATGAGCACTTAGTGTGCCGACTTAAGAGAAGTCTCTATGGTTTGAAGCAAGCGCCTCGTCAATGGTACAAGAAGTTCGAATCCTTCATGAATCATCATGGGTTTAAGAAGACGCACACTGATCATTGTGTTTTAATGAAGAGGTATGATCGAGGAGACTTTCTCATACTCATGCTTTATGTTGATGATATGTTGATTGTTGGCCAGGATAAAAGCAAGATATCCGCTCTTAAGAAAGCATTGAGTAACTCTTTCTCCATGAAAGATTTGGGACCGGCCAAGCAGATTCTTGGGATGCGGATCACGCGAGATCGATTCGAAAAGCTACTTTGGCTATCTCAAGAAAGATACATTGAGAAGATTCTTGAGAGATTCAACATGCAACAAGCCAAACCTGTAAGTGTACCACTAGCTGGACATTTCAAGTTTGATGGGAAGAAGAATCCAAGAAGGGATGAAGACATGCGAGGCTTTCCATATTCTTCCGCTGTTGGAAGCCTCATGTACGCCATGATATGTACCCGGCCAGATATCGCACATGCGGATGGTGTGGTTAGCAGATTCTTGTCAAATCCTGGGAAAGAGCACTGGGCTGCTGTGAAGTGGATACTTCGATATCTCAGAGGAACAACCAAGAGGTGTTTGCAATTTGGAGTTCAACAACCTGTGTTGGAGGGATACACAGATGCTGACATGGCCGGAGACTTGATATCTCAAAAATTGACGTCGGGGTATCTAACTACTTTTGCAGGGGGAGCTGTTTCTTGGCGGTCAAAACTTCAAAAATGTGTTGCCCTTTCAACAACGGAGGCGGAGTACATTGCTGCCACAGAAGTTTGTAAGGAGATGTTGTGGATGAAGAATTTTCTGCTAGAGCTTGGGCTAAAGCAAGAGAAGTATGTTCTCTACTGTGACAATCAGAGTGCCATCCACTTAGCCAAGAATTCAGCATACCATTCCCGGACGAAACACATTGATGTTCGGTATCATTGGATCCCAGATGTGCTGGAAGAAAAGCGACTACAACCGGAGAAAGTCCACACAGATGATAATTGGTCAGATATGATGACTAAGGCACTACCAAGCAAGAAGTTCAATGATTGCTGCAATAGAGCCGGTGTGACGATTCCTTCCAATTAGGTCGGAAGGCGGAGATTTGTTGGGTTTCCTCCCTAATTTCTAGAATCTTCTTTTGGAGAAAGATGGAGAAGCTTCTAGGAGAAGGGAGATGAATGGAGTGTGTGGAATTTCTAGAGACACTTTCTAGAATACTCCATGCATTCATTATGGGAGTTGGAGAATGTGAAGAGAATTCTAGAGCCTTCCATTCTCAATTATAAAAAGGGTGCTCTTGGAAGAGATTTCATTATCCAAGAACAAACCATCCTTCTAGCCTCCTAGTGAGAGAGATAGATAGCCACTTCTAAAAGTGAGGAGTTAGAGAGAGTCTTCATCCTCTCTAATTAGTCTAGTTATCCACCATTGATTGTGTGAAAGTGTTCTTGTAATCCATCCACCTTGGATGAGATCTTTTATAACCCTACTATAAGCATATAGTGGAAGAGTTGGACTTCTCAAGTCCCGCGGTTTTTCCCGATTTGGGTTTTCCGCGTAACCAATTCCGGTGTCTTGTTTAATCTTCTCTCTTTATTTTCATTCATCATCTTAATCACACAAAGAGGGAAATACTCCATTTTCCCCAACAAGACCGGCAGGAGGGATGCAGTCCAGACGCCGGTTAGGCCGAGGGTTGACCCCCCCTCGGGCTGAAACTTTCACCCCCTTGACGAAGACACGGTCAGAGATCCTGACCATCCATAGAAACCTGTTTCAAGATCCGGCTCCCATACCCGGAAACCCAACACCAGCTAACGCAAATGTCTGGACTTGTAGAACGCGCAATATTTGGTTGCGCAATATTTGCCCGGAACGACCAAATATTGCGCGTTCCATGAAGTTCCCAACATCGCAGGGTGTAGCAACGGTCAAAGGTAGCCATTCTACGACCCGAAGTTGTATGCTTACAGCTCTCCAGGATGCAAGGAAGGCTCCGATTGGGGCAGTGCAGGTAGAGGTAGGGCCAGGAGATGTGGATGATATGCAGGTCGTCTGCCGGGGCACAATCAAGGTGGGGAAAAAGATGCCGGAGGAAGTGAAAGAGAAACCGCGGGGCCTGCGGGGCCTGTTGCAGGGATGTGTTTGCATGGGAAGAAAAGGACTGCACAGGGGTTTCTCCGGAGTTAGCCCTCCATAAGCTGAACGTGTATCCAGATCTGAAGCCCATACGGCAGAAGAAGAGGGTCTTGGCGGGAGATAGAGCCGAGGTTGTGAAGAAAGAGGTCCTGAAGTTGCTGGAGGCTGGAGTGGTAGAAGATATAGTATACCCAGAATGGTTGGCCAATCCGGTGCTGGTGAAGAAACAGAACGGGTCGTTGAGAATGTGCATCGACTTCACGGACTTAAATAAGTGCTGCCCGAAGGATAGCTACCCCCTCCCCTCTGTCGACCGACTGGTGGAAGCCATAACTGGATACGAGGCCCTGGCTTTCTTCAACGCGTACCGGGGATACCACCAGATCCAGATGTCAGAGTAGGACAAACCGAAGATAGCCTTTATAACGGACTTCGGAACCTACTGTTACAGAAGGAGGCCCTTCGGCTTGAAGAATGCAGGAGCAACGTATCAGCGCATGACGGATGCCCTATTTCGAAATAAACTGGGAAGAAACATGGAGCTTTATGTCGATGACATGGTGGTGAAGAGCAGAAGCTACCCAAGTTTCTTAGAAGACCTGGAGGAGGTATTCAGCATTTTGAGAAAAAGTTAACTTGAAGTTGAACCTGGAGTAGAGCGTGGTAGGGGTGAGTGCTGGAAAATTTCTTGGCTACATGGTATCTAGCTGGGGAATTGATGTTAATTTGGAGAAGGTGGAGGCCATAAGCCGGATGCAGTTGCCGAGGAATGTTAAAGAAGTGCAGAAGCTGATGGGTTCTCTAGCAGCCTTAAGCCGCTTCTTGTCAAAAGGGACAGAGAGGCAACTCCTTTTCTTTAAAATTTTAAGAAAGGCCAAGAAGTTTGAGTGGACCGAGGAGTGCGAGCGAGCGTTTGGAGATCTGAAGGAACACATGAGTCGGCTCCCGACCCTCTCAAAACCAAAGGAGGGGGAGGAGTTGCTTTTTTATCTATCCGCATCAGCATCGGCAGTCGATGCAGTGCTGGTCCGGGAGGAGGGAGGTAAGCGGTGCCCCGTTTACTTTGTGAGCCGGGTGTTGCAGGGCCCGGAGACAAGGTACACTAGTTTGGAACAGCTGATACTGGCGCTGGTATATGCGTTAAAACGCCTACGTCCTTATTTCCAAACTCATCTGATCGTGGTCCTGACCAACCACCCACTGAAGCAAGTGATGCTTAAGCCTGAGGCGTCAAGGCGGCTAATGAAGTGGGCTATAGAGTCGGGGGAGCATGTGATAACCTATCAGCCGAAGAACGCCATTAAGGGCCAGGCGATGGCTGGCTTCTTGACAGAAATGGTAGGAGGGGTCGAGCCAGCCGAGGAACCTCCGAATCCAAAGTGGACACTGCACGTTGACGGTTCGGCCCATGCCGGAGGCAGCGGAGGCGGAGTGCTGTTAACATCCCCAGAAGGAGAGGAGTATCACCATGCCCAGCATATTGATTTCAAAACCACGAACAACGAGGCAGAATACGAGGCATTAGTGGCAGGACTCAAGCTTGCCCTGGAGCTGAAGATAGGGTCGATCCGGGCCTTCAATGACTCGCAGATTGTGGTGCAGCAGGTGAATGGAGAATATAAGGCCAAGGGGAGCTTACAGAGGTACCTGGAACTAGTTCGGGCTATGATTCAGCAGTTTGATAGTTTCAGTCTGGAACAGGTGCCGAGGTAGCAGAATGAGAAAGCAGATGCTTTGAGCAAGTTTGTATCCTCCAAGTTAAGACCGTGTCAGAAGGCTCCTCTTAGAAGGGAGACCCTCAGCAGGAGGAGCTACGAGCAGGGTGATGAGGGCCTGATAGTAGCGACTGTGCAAGAAGACTCCTGGATGATCCCAATCCGAGCTTACCTTCTGACCGGAGATGTTCCAGCCGACCGGGTAGCAGCAAGAAAAATCCGAGTTAAAGCGCCTAATTATACGTTACAGGAGGGCATCTGGTACAAGAGAGGATATCTCCAGCCACTGCTGAAGTGTGTGGAACATCTGGAGGGAAAATACTTGGTCAGGAAAGTACATGAGGGTCCGAATGGTAGTCACCAGGGAGCGAGGACAGTGGCCAGAAAGATTCTAAGGATGGGGTATTACTGGCCTACCATGTTTGAGGATTCGCAGGACAGGGTTCGTTCATGTCTACAGTGCCAGAAGTTCTCGTCACTGCTACACATCCCGAGGGAGGAGATGATAGGGATAACGAGTGCTTGGCCCTTCAGTACATGGGGACCTGATTTAGTTAGGCCCTTCCCTACTGCCCCTGGCAGCTTGAAGTACTTGATTGTTGTCATTGACTACTTTACCAAATGGGTAGAAGCCAAGCCCTTGACGAACATCGGGGGAGCTACATGTGTGAAATTCTGTTGGAGGAATATCGTTTGTCGGTTCGGGGTGCCGAGGGCCATAGCAACTGAAAACAGTGCACAGTTCGAAAATGACCCTTTCAAGTCCTGGTGCGTGAAGTATGGGATAAACCAGAAGCTCACGTCAGTATACCACCCACAGGCTAATGGGCAGGTGGAGGTGACTAACCGGACGATAGTGAATAGGCTTAAAGTTCGGCTCTAGGGGGCAAAAGGGAACTGGGTACACGAGCTGCCGAGCGTTCTATGGGCCCACCGGACCACTGAAAGTTCAGCGACCGGAGAGTCCCCCTACAGTTTAACCTATGGCTCGGAAGCAGTGATCCCGGCTGAGATTGGCATCCCGAGTCTTCGGACAGCTGAACCGGTAGCCGAGGATGTGAACGAGGAAGAACGCATAACAAACCTAGACCTGCTAGAAGAGAAGAGGGAGAAAGCGGTCCTTCATGAGGTGAAAAAATACCATGATAGAAGACTAAGGAAGGAGCTATTCAAGGTAGGAGACAGAGTGATGAGGTGTAATGACAAGAGTCGTTAGGAGCAGGAGGGCAAGCTGGCACCCAACTGGGAGGGACCGTACCGGGTGATAGAATCCCACCCGGGCGGAAGTTACGTGCTGGAAGACTCAAAGGGGAAGGGAATTCTTAGGAGATGGAACGTAGCGAACCTTAGGCGGTTCTACGGATAGCCTCTGGCACTAGATGCCTAGGTAGAATAGCCTCTGGCACTAGATGCCTAGGTAGGATAGTTTCAGGCACTAGATGCCCGGGTTGAGATAGGTCCGGGCGTCAGCTGGTCGCCTAGGGAATTTTCGTAACGAAAGAGCATTGGTCCGGTTTTAATGAAAAAAAATTATGTGATTTCGATGAGTTCGGAATGAAAAGATGATCAATATAAAATGAAAATTTTATACATGAATCAAATTCTTTACAAATGTGATATACAGCAGGGGGCTCTATCCTACTTCGGGACCCCAGAAGAAGAGGCCTCACCGGGGGGATTCTCCTGGTCTCATGCCTGCTTCTCCGAACAGCCTGCTCTAACATCCGCTGCTCCTCGTCCTGATTACGAGGGGCATGTGGATTATGACTCTGTTCACCTTCCGGCTCGGCTGCCGGCTCGGGCGTAGAAACAGGAACCCTGCTAGTAGCGGCAGGACACCTAATCCGGACAGGAGGTTTCCTTGAAGAAGCCTTTTGCCTGGTCGAGGCTCCCCCGGATTCGGTGGCCTTCTGCTTCCCCTTTCGGTCATTACGGGCCGGGTGCAAAGGAGCAGCAAGAGGCAGGGAGTTAGCCGGAGGTGGAGAGCCGGATCTTCGATTGACTGTGGGCGTTCTCTCTCGAGTAGGATACCGGGCGCGGAATCTAGCGGCCACCGTCCGGAGTATGGCCAGACGTCACTCAGAAGCCTCCAGGTCCAAGAGTTGAGGGGCATGTTCGTAACGTTCATAGGCCAAGTCAATGTCTTCTAGGGGAGGTATCTGAGACAGAGAGGTTGGAAGGATATTCCGGCTCAAGATGTTTTGCCTCCAGCCCACCGTCGCCTGATGGGCAGCAGCCCAGCTCCTAGACGTCCTTTTGGAGCCCTCCATCAAGGCGATGAGGTCATCAACGGCGCGGGGGATGTCGGTTATCACAAGGATGTCAATCTCCCCCTGGCGAAGTCCTAGCAGGTGATAGGAGAGATGAATTATTACGAGTTGCTGCTGTAAGGTCCGGTTCCTAGACGCGAGCTTCTCGTTCTCCTTCTCGAGCTCGGTGACTTGTTTCCGAAGCTCGGTCTTGTTCTTCATGCGCATACACTTGTGTAGTACAACCGAAGATCATGCCATACCTCATCCAGCTCCTTCTGGATCCGGACTTGGAAGTTATGGTGCTGAGCCTCATGTTCGCTCATGACTCGGTCGAACTCTAGGACTTGGTCAATGCTCTCGAAAGCCAGTCTATAACACTTTGGTAAGGACCCGAAGTCTTCTTGAATCTGGAGCAGACAAGTGAGCAGGCAATCAGTGTCAGGGAACTCCGAGGTCAGGGACCCGAGTCCTCCCTCGGATAGCAGGTCCATCAGGCCCGGACATTCAGCAGGGGCAGATCCGGAAAGAACGGGATCCCGAGGTAGTCTTTGATCATGGTAATGATAAAGATAAGATGAAGGTCGGTATAGATAAAAAAAAGGAGAAGTACAAGAAAAAGATCTATTTATTATTCGTCGGAAAATACGGGGGTGAAATACATTAAAAAGGAGAAACAAACAAAAAAAAAGAGGAAAATCTAACTAATGTTCTGAAGAGCTCCCTTCCCCTGTTCGTCGCCATCATCACTACTGTCATCTTCGGACTCCTCCCCGGATTCACCAAAATCGAGGGCGGGAGAAAGGGGTAAGTCAGCAGCCCCGGAAGCGGGGGTGACCATACCAGGATCTGGAGATGAGGAACCCCCAGCTTCAATATCCTTAGGGTCAAACAGACCCCGTAATAGTCGTACATGGTGCACCATGGGACGAAGTCCTCATCCTCAGGCAAGTCAGATCCGGAGAGAGGAGCGGGAGGAAGAGGCTCTGCCAACCGAACCACATCCGTCGACCATCCTCGGACATCCTCGATGGAGAGCTGTTGCTCCCGGAGGGCTTCCCAAATCTTAGGAGATAGGCCCTTCATGCCTCTCTTCTGCAAGGTGTCCAGCAGATGCAATTGTTGAGCCTCCGAGTTGGGGTCAAACCATTGCTTCTTGAATGAGGCCCGGACGGCCGGAGGGAACCAGCCTCGTATCTCCATATAAGTATTCTGGCATTCGTGGGTGCTGGTGGCAAGGTTGAGGTCGGTCAGGCGACGAGATAAGGTCTGGCTGGCCAGAACCTTATCAACAACGACCTCGGCGAAGTCCAGACGGTCCTTGTAGTTGGACGCCCGGGTGTCGGCAAGCTCCTTCTCCAAGTGGCCTAGTTTATCCCAAAGCTGTGCCGACGCCTCCCTCTCGGCCCGAAGCGCCTCCCTTTCGGCCCGAAGCGCTTCCCTCTCGGACTGAAGCTCCCCACTAAGTCCTTCTAGTTGACGAGAGAGAATGGAAGAGAGCACGACCTGGAACTCAGGAGAGTTTGCAAACTCAGAGCTCAGGTGGTGGACCTATAGAAAGGGGAGATTCTTTAAAAACAAGAAAAAATATAAAAAGGGAGAAAGGCAGAGGAGCACATGTGGACAATGGATTTTAGGGTACCTGTTGGTTGGAGAAGTCGACGGGGGGAGCGCTGACGATGGACCTGGGCGGGGTGTCGGATCCGATGGTCCGGGGTTTCTTCCGGTCTCTGGGAACTATATGATTTGGTATGCTCTGCACACAAGCAAATCTATACTCAGGTTAGTCATATATACAGGCAGGCTAACCTGCCAGCTGATGCTATGGCCAAACTTTCTCATTCTGTGCAATTAAACAGTCAAGTACTATACTCTGACTTACCTACACATATCAAAGGCCTTCTGACTCTAGATAAAGTAGGGACTCCATCTCTTAGACTATCACAGAATGGATGCTACTAATCCTACTTGTTTTTGCAGTTACACAGGGTATTTTCTGTTGTGGCTTTTATTGCTCATACACTTTCTGCTCAAGCCATTTTCACCATGGAACTCATCTCTGTGGAGGTAACTGCTTCAGGATAACAAACTGGATTGTCTGCCCATATGAACTCTACCACTTCACTGGCTCTGCTTTATGCTGGAACTCCGGGATTAGTATAGCTCACCTTTTGAACAGGATATCTTTTTTGGTTCAATACCATTTTGGTGCCGCTCTGAGTTTTGCATTGCAATTCTCTCATAGGCTTCAAAATCTGTATCTGACCCAAACTAGATATCATTTAGCTAGGTCCTCTATTAGTTTATTCTTTTGGAAGCATTTCTATGCTTCAAGAGCTCAGAGCTCACATTTTGTAACTGCCTTTTATAGGCTGTTGATGACTATTTGCCTTTTATGGCCCTCTTTTAGGTCTAGGGAGCCTAATAAATTCCCCTCCACTCCTTGAGTGGTTTTAATCTAAAAAAAAATAGGGCTATGATAAATGGTTTTTATATTAAACGGAAATATTCGAAGTTATATGTTACAGTCAACCATTAATTAGCTTTTGTTATAATTCGCTCTAATACTCATGTAGGTTAATGTATCAAATTTTGAACTTGCAACTTCTTGGTCGTACTTATGTTCTCTATTATATATATGTACTAACTGTTCCTGTGTATATGCATATTGGTTTCCTTAACGAGTGATCTGATATGATTTTGGTTCTGCCGACCTACATGATTGATTGTTCATTTATATTTTTGGTACCTAGCTATGTCATTTGTAATGATTTCACCTGTTTTCTAGTCTCCCTTTACTACAAAGAGAATTGCGACTGAATTGAATGAACTCGATCCAATCGATAAATAAACTTCATCGTTTATTGAAATTACTATATGTATATCTTGTAACACTACAGTACAAACATGTATATTATCATATCATTATATTTAATATCATTCATATTCTATTTTATTTAACACGATGCACCACTAAGCATAAAAAGCTCAATAAAATTTAATATAAATTAATTAGCCATGTTTTCGAAATCTAAAACTAAAAGGAATACGTGACATTTCGACTTCTGAACTTTCAAATTTGACGCCACATTTTTTCGACATCTTATATATTTTTACTTTATACAATTTACGATTTCGAGACTAGTGATGACTCATTCATGTTTATTCGAATTCGAAAACCACACACATTACAAATTCACCTCAAAACCCTAAACCCACCCCTGCGGGTCGCAATATTTAAAACACTCGTGTAAATTTTGAGAGAATTTTAATTACTCGAATTCACTTTGATATCCATGAAAAGCATGTGTAGCATGAGAAATCGGCTTAGAAGCCGTTTACAAGTTCGATATCTAAAACGATTTGGTAAATTTGGTTTAACGCTACGATAAATGGTTTTTATATTAAACGGAATTATTCGACATGATATTGTATAGTCAACCATTAATTAGCTTTTGTTATAATTCGCTCCATATACTCAGGTAGGTTAATGTATCAATTTTTGAACTTGCGACTTATTGGTCGTACTTATGTTCTCTAGTATTTATATGTGCATACTGTTCCTGTGCATATGCATATTGGTTGCCTTAATGTGTGATCTGATATGACTCCCATTCTGCCGACCCACATGATTGTTCATCAATATTTTTGGTACCTAGCTATGTCATTTGTAATGAATTTCACCTGTTTTCTAGTCTCCCTTTACTACAAAGAGAATTGTGACTAAACTGCATGAACTCGATCCAATCGATAAATAAACTTCATCGTTCATTGAAATTACTATAATTCGCTCTATATACACAGATAGGTTAATGTGTCAAATTTTATACTTCCGACTTTTTGGTCGTACTTATGTTCTCTAGCATATATATGTACTAACGATTATTGTGTATATATATATTGGTGGCCTTATTGATGCCTTAATGTGTCTTATTATTGATGCCTCAATATATGTAGCATATTATTGGTACCTATGTCATTTGTATTGAATTTCACCTGTTTTCTCGTCTCCTTTTACGACAAAGAGAAATGTGACTGCATGAACTCGATCCAATCGAGAAATAAATTTCATCGTTTATTGAAAGTACTATATGTATATGTTGTAATACTATATTACAACCGCATATATTATCATTTCATTATATTTATTTTCATTCATATTCTGTTTTATTTAAGAACGATGCACCACTAAGAATGAAAAGCGCAATAAAAATTAATATAAATATATTAGCAAATTTTTTGACATCTAAAAGTAAGAGGAATATGTGACATTCCGACTTCTCAACTTTAAAATTGAACGTCACATTTTACGACTTCTTATACTTCTAGATTGTAGACATTTACGATTTCGTAGACTGATGCTTACTTATTGATGTACATTCGAAATCGCAAACCACACACACTAGAAATTTATCTCAAAACACTAAACCCTAAACCCACACCCTTGGGTTGCAATATTAAGATGTCGAGAGAATTTTAATTACTCGAATTCATTTTGGCATCCATGCAAAACATGTGTAGAACGAGAACTCGGCTAAGAAGCCATTGACAAATTCGACATATAGAACTGTAGGGTAATTTTGGTTTAGTGCTACCTAAATGATTTTTATTTTAATGGAAATATTTTACATTATATTTTGCATATGACATTAATTAGCTTTTGTTATAATTCGCTCTATATACACAGGTAGGTTATTGTGTCAAATTCTCTACTTCCGACTTCTTGGTCGTACTTATGTTCTCTAGCATATATATGTACTAACGATTTCTGTGTATATGCATATTGGTGGCCTTAATATTGATGCCTTAATAAATATGTCTTATTATATATTGATGCCTTAATATATGTAGCATATTATTGGTACCTATGTCATTTGTACTGAATTTCACCTGTTTTCTCGTCTCCCTTTACGATAAAGAGAAATGTGACTGCATGAACTTGATCCAATCGAGAAATAAATTTCATCGTTTATTGAAAGTATTATATGTATATGTTGTAATACTATATTACAGCCACGTATATTATCATTTCATTAAATTTAATTTCATTCATATTCTATTTTATTTAAGAACGATGCACCACTAAGCATGAAAATCGCAATAAAAATTAATATAAATAAATAAGCAAATTTTCGACATCTAAAAGTAAGAGAAATATGTGACATTCCGAGTTCTCAACTTTTAAATTGAACGTCACATTTTACGACTTCTTATACTTCTAGATTGTATACATTTAAGATTTCGTAGATCAATACTTACTTATTGATGTATATTCTCGTCTCCCTTTACGACAAAGAGAAATGCGACTGCATGAACTCGATCCAATCGAAAAATAATTTCATCATTTATTGAAAGTACTATATGTATATGTTGTAATACTATATTACAACCATGTATATTATCATTTCTTTATATACATACCTTCACACATCAGCTCCCAAACTATGGTGTTGAATCAAGGAACTCCTATGATTAAAACAAATGTTAGCAACATTTCAAAACATTGAGCCCGTCATTCCATTTTAGTACATAAAACACACTTTTCAAATTCGAAAACTACATACATGTACCATTCTATCCACTTTCCTACCACGTAAACACCACTCATACTCATTTTCGAGATCTAAAAGTTGAAGGCCTACAGTTTACCAAACCAGCAATGTTTTTTCGAATTCGTAAACAGGGCGTACTGAAATACTACATCTACGTCATCACAAAATGGTCCTTTGTTTTCAATTTCGGAACTTTTGAGACATTACTTTCGATTCGTAAAACATCACACATTTAACTTGAAACATGGTACTATCATGTGTCATTCATTTTTCTAATCTTAAACTTGTTCTACTTGTGTTTTCGATTCGAATGAAGTGTTTGGTTCATGTTTTTCTAATCTTAAAATTAGACCTTCAACCGAACACTTGAAATTGTTCAATACTCTACTTCAACCAGTTTTATTTCGATATCGGAAATTGTATCACACGGCGTATCTTTGATTTACGCCGTGTGAAATTTCTAACTACTTACACGACCTATTTTCGAATTTGAAAACTTTGGCAGCCGGCATTTGGGACGGAACGCCGTGCAACGGCGACGTCTCCGGTGACATTTCCATTAGTGTTCGGTCAATAAATTAATTAATAAAAAGCATTAAAAAGGATGAAACTACGTAGTTTTGACTAAAACATCCACATAACCACCGCAAGTTCACCATATTCCGGCGCCTACCTTTTTTATATATTCCTTTTTTGTTTTATATTCATTACCCTAATTTACACGGTAATTTCAGTCCATCTTGCTAATCAGCACGTCTGCGAAAGGAAAATATGAATTTGCGATATATAGAATATACATGGAAATATTCTATATCAATACAGAATAATGATACCGCCGTAATTATCCATAATTAATTAAGTATGAAAATATTACATTACACACATGCCATATATACACACTTACGGTAGAATGATGATCAAAATTATTCTTCTGGCATCGAGTGATTAATGGTACACGATCAGAATTGTTATCGGCAAAATTGCTTTATCTCTCTTGAAAGTTTTCATGTGCATTTCAAAATTTATACATGTAGCGCAATGGTGATAGGGATTTTAGTGAAAATTTAAATTTATGTAAGATGTAGTATTTTTCACTTGATTACTTATTTACTAAATAAATTATGTAATATAGCATTGAAAATATCACACACACACACACACACACACACACACACACATATATATATATATATATATATATAAGGAACACTACTACAATATCAAGTCATTTAAGGCAGTTCATCCTTCATGTGTTAAGGCAGAAAACAAATGCCTTCCCTGGTTGTGATTTGAATGAGAAAAATCATCTAAGGCGGTTCCTCTTCCGCCTTAGATGTTTTTGTGTTTAAGGTGTTTATTTCCGCCTTGGATGAAGGCTTATCCGCCTTGATCAATACTTCCTAACTCGCTAGCATGCAAGTCTGGATGATATGATTTGACTCTTTGCGATACCGTAACTAGCAACGCTAGTACCAAACAAATGGTTGATTGTTTTGTTACAACGGAAGCTTACAGATCGCGAGATGAAATACTAACGAGTTCGCTACATTGGAAAGCCTAGACTGTTATGAATGTGTACGAGACTGGTTACGAATTCTACCGTGCGGATCTCTAATACTAGTTACGATCTCGTAAGAGAGCCTAGCTTGTCATATATTTATCTGCTGACGAGAGTGGTTACGACAATAGAGGCGATTCGCCCGGTCATAAGTAGTGAACTCGTTAGAAGCCAAATTAAACATTTCGGGTTAATCAAAACGAGCCAGGTTACGACAGCCACTAGCTACTCGCTAGTAACACCATAGCGAGGTCGCAAACGAACAATTGTATTTCATAAAAATTGTAAAAATATAAAAATTGTAAAAATGATATAACAAAAATATAATAAAAGTTGTTGGTTTGAGAAAGGTAACGATATCGTAAGGAAATCGCTTATGTGTATAGTAACGAATTCGCTACTGATCTCGCTAACATGAAACGATGTCGTTTTAGCACTGGGTGAGCGAGAAAAAAAAAGACGTTACGAGTAAGCTAGACATTCGCCTGGCTTTGGCGTGTATGGTTACGAGCTCGGCAGAGATCAGATTGGAGAGGCAGAGAAGAACGAGCGATTGGGTAGCGATGGTGCAAGATGATCGCAACTATTTTAATGTAACGGGCGAGAGAAGTAACGATCTCGCAGGGAATTCGAAAGTGTCACAAAATTATAGGATTTGAGCCATTTCCACCCATTTCCACTAAAATTGGGTTTCGTTTTAATTGTCTAAGCTGTGAATTGCAAGATGTATGGTATCTAAGCACAAAACATGAACATGAAACACTATCAAGCCACACTTTATAAACTAATGGAAGTAATGGAACTCAAAAGTATATGCATCCATTTGACAAAAAAAAAACTAGCTTTTATTGGGAATGTGAGGCCTAGAGATGTACCGAGATCTAATAAGGACCAAGTGTCTAGCCAATGCATCTCTACCATCCTCCAACTCCTTCTTGGTGTATGGTGCATGATTTTCCTCGATAATCTAAGAATAGGAAATGTTTTTTTAATACTATTAAATGCAACATAGATAGTAATAGGTACAATAAGTAGCTAGGTTATAAGAATGCTTACGCGATGTAATTCCAAATTATCTTCAACAAGGCCAGCGACGTACTCGCTTGCGTACAACATTATATAGTAACCGCACTCCCAATTTGACAATTGCTTTCGGTGCTGAAAGTGAAGAAGTATAACAAATGATTTGAAATGAAATCATAGTGGAAATAAATGAGCATTGGATTTGTAATGTCACCTGAATCTGTATAAGGTTGAAGGGAAGTAGTGTGTCGTCATGTGCACTATGTATAACAACCTCTAATAAATCTGCAAATTTTGTAGATGAACCAAAGTGTAGCGGGTCCATCCAATACACTCGCTTCAACGATGGTATCATAGCTACAAAAATCCAATGGCCACTACATATTTTAAGAAATGAAAATGTAAGAACCCGGCTCGAAGATTAGAATGTTTACGAAATGCAAATATCCAATTGTAAAAAAGAAAACTAACCTCTCTAGATATGGGCCTATGTAAATTGTCTTGGTCTTGTCACTAAGGATCTTAGAGAGATAAGCAAGTCGTGATTGATTACTTTCATTCATTTCTTGCAAGCATATTGGGTGCCAAAAACCAATGAAAGTCTTTGCGTTTAGAGCAAGGCATTGCATGTACCTAAATAAACAATAGATGGGATATGAACGTATAATAGTGCACAAGTATATGATAATTTGTAACTTGCAATACGATAGAAGAGATGAGATCAAGTAGCTCACATTTGATGTAGTATAAGGATTGTTTCAGGAAGGGTTTTATAGTGCCAGAAAAGGGCAAAGTCTTCCCATGGAACGACTAATTCCCTCGCTTCGCCGAACACCTGTTTATTGGAGTAGAAATAGTAAACAGAATCTCGACTATGGTGGCCCACCAGATCATAAAATATGTGAAGGAATCCCGGGAGTGATTTTATGAATCCAACTTCTCCCACCGACATCGGTTTCTTAGCTACCGGAAAATCTAGTGGGTCTACGACGGGTGAAGGTGTGTTTCAATTAATTGGGATAGAATTAGAATTCACATCAACGACCAACCATTTGGGCCACACAAAAAAACGGCCCAAACCTTTACCCACTGTCGTGCACTCTTGATCCTCGACCGGTACCAACGCATCCTCGACTAACACATGTAGTATAGAAACCCTAACGAAACCAATAGGGACTTTGGCTTCATGATGTAGTGTCATGGCAGGATATGAATTTCTCATTGCAACGTGGCGGGGTTGAGAATTCATCCCACATTCAGCGTACAACTTGCAAGAAGGGGAGTTTTAATATACAAATAAGACATGTTTAATTAGGTCGAATTAGACATATGTAGGAAGAGTATATTTTAAAAATATCAATAATCATGAGTTGTGTAGAATTATTCATTTGATTGAGGTGCAAGAATTTAACGTACCTTTGGTTTGGGATCGGATGGTTGTATGTGAACTTGCTCTTTGATAGGGGCCGAAGGTGTGCATATTTCCTTGTTGGGTTCAACAATAGGTTGGTCAAAAATAGGTTGGTCAACCTCATGTTGTGGTGGGAAGGATGTGAACCTCTAGACGAGGGTCCATTGATTGGATCGGTGTCACAAAAATCGGATGGAAGAGGATACTTTATAAAAGAACATATATTGGCCAACATTGTTTTCAATTTCTTGACCTCTTGGTCGGATTTTTTGGCTTGGTTTAATGCTATTTGGAGTTTGGATGGTTTAGGGTCTTTCCTACTACGTTTGATAACAAACGCCTCTATTTGAGTAACATAACCACCAATTCCCTTAGCTCTTCCCGGATGCTCGGCCTTCCCAAGTGCACTACGTAGCACATCGTGTTTACCGACAGGGATGAACAAGCCTTCTTCAACTTCACGTTCGACCTCGTCCTAAAAAGGTAGTATTGTAAATTAAAAGTTATTATCGTCATCAATTGTTGTGTTTGATGGTGTGATTGTAGATACTAAAATTGAACATGGTATGGCGTAGTAGGTAAAGCGTACCACTCGATTAGCCACCATTTTTGCCTCATCACTTGAGAAAGCCCCGTCTTTTTTAATTCTACCCAAGACGAATAATTGTTGTCTACTATATGTTGTAGGGTCTTCGGCAATGACTAGCTTGTTCGCCTCTTCCGCGTCCATGCCCCAATCCACAAGCTCTTTCACCTCGGTTTCTTGTTTTTTTACGGTCTTCTTCCCCACACCCAAGTACCCCGCCCTACCCCCGGTGTAAGGCATAACATTATCAGCAGTGGCTTTGCGCTTCCTATCCCCCAAACCCTTTTAAAAATTCTATGTTATTTTAGGAATAAAGCACTAACCGAAACAAAAATATTTGGCTAATTCGCATGAAACTATTATTGCAAGATGTAGTAAGTAAACTAACCTTTGCGTCATTTTCTAACCATCGTTTCTTGAATGCCTCCCAAGTAAGGGTTACAATGTGATTGTAACATGTACTTGGATCTTGCCCAAACCTCGCGCCCTTCGGTTTGATATAATCCTTGGCAAGGGTATATTTGCGTTCTCGATGAGCTTTTGATGCGATTTGAAGAACCTTCTTCTTTACTTGATCATAGGATGTTTCTTCGATAATAAAGGGGCGCTACAAATGTGATCATAAAAATAGTCACATTTACAATTTTAAATTGAAATTAAAAATAACAAGTGCCACACTAACCTTGCATTTCTTCCATATATCCTTTTTGATGTCGATGCTTAGTAGCCTCCATTCCGTTGTGTCTAATGGTGTGCGTATCCTACCCGTCTTAGCACACCAACTCGACCATCGCGCAGCATCATCGTCGGGTGAAATAGCAACACCAATGTCATTAAACTTGACATGTGTTAGTATTTTGTTATCGATCCTAATCTCTAATTCGCGACAATGTGTGAGGAGTTAGGCTTCTTTCGATGCGCGAGTCACTTTTCGTTGTCTTCTAACCTCACTTGAACCACCAACAACATTTTCCCCCCCACTTGAGTCGGAGTTAACGGAACTTGAAGGGCTCTCCATTAAGCTTTCCTTTGTATATTGAAATTAGTTAATGACTAACACAATACTAATAAGTCAAATTTGTACTTTGTTGTAAAAACATTATAAAACATAATCCTAAAATTTAGGGCTAAGCAAGCAATGGACAACATTAAAAGAAAATCTTGATTTTCGTTCAGGACATGCTTCTGACATTATATTTAGTAATAACATGATAAATGGAGGCACTATGTACAAGAAAATCAATTTTTTAGCAAATAAGAATGAAAAAAATCGTACCTTTGGTATATGACAAAGTTGTGTTGGTAAAATTGATTATTTTGGTTGGGGATGGTCTACCTTGTTTGTCCCTCTCCTACCACAACAAAGGATGTTATCAAATTGAACAAGAACAAATAAAGATTGACATTAATTGCAAAAAATATAGGGAAAAATATGGTTGAGAATTTATTACAAAACTTACCAATCTTTTGCATGCAATTAGTGGCTAGTTCCACTTTGTTTTGACACAATTGATGTGTCCAACATGTATGGGTTGGGTAATGGAGATTTGGTGTGAAGAAAGTTGAGGAGATTTGAGAAGATGTGCAAAAGTTTGAACTTTTGGAGATGAAACCCGTAAGAAGTGATGGATAAGATGCCAAAAGTGTTGTGTTTTTCTGTTCTATAACGTGTTTACTTTATTCTAGCTTTCCTTGTTGCGATATCGGAACTCTCTCGTTACACCTGACGTGACTATTTACGAGGTCGTTACGTGCTCATTTGATTGCCTTTTATGGTCTACTTTATTCTTCTAGCGAGATCGTAACTGAAAAGCTGACATAAAGTATGTTACTAGGTTATTGCGATTTCGCTACTGATGCTCGCCAGAACCCTACTTAAGATAATTATTATTTTTTAAAAAAATGCACTCATACATTTTTAAATCACGATTTAAACGATTTAAACGAAATGATGGTATGGAATAAGACACTAATCATTCTATTGTAAGAATAATTTTCATTTGTTCCGTCGTATGCTGATGTATAACGGGATATGGATTTGTTGACTTAATCTGCAATTACACAATTTGAAAGAGTTTTAAGAAACTTAGTCTTTAATTGTAAGACAATAAGAAACTCTACACATCATGTGTACGCTTGAAAACGCTATCCATCGCTTACCTTTAGAGACAACAGCATAGTAGAGCTTCACACATGAACTACATATACATATATATATATATATATATATATATATATATATATATGCGCAGTTCACGTGCATTTGATTAGAGATACTTAGTTTATTACAACTCATTTATGTGATTACAAGCACGATTCTTGAATTAAACAAAGTATCATGCACACGTTCACTCACAAACTGTCATCACTCATCATACTACCGAGTATCGCTTAATAACATTGCATGCTGATGTACTAAGATGTACTCTGCTTGACATAATGTGATGATCGATATTTTCCAAATTGAGTATTATACTGTTTATATATAAAATGTACATATTTTAGAATATGATAGTGCGTTTAAAAATTTAAACCGAATTATTGATGTTTTACATAGAGTTATGTCATACTGCTTATGTACAAAGATGTACTCTACCTGGTTAATATCATGATGGATATTTAACAAATAGAGTATTATACTGCATCTATATAAAATATATATATGTTAGAATGTGAAATTGCTAAAAAAAAAATTAAAAAGTTTTATTTTTTAGTTACAATCTAATTAGCTTGTGTAGTAGCAAAATCGCTAGTGTACACGTTTACCACAGTTAAACCCTAAACACTAAACCCACAAACCCACATAACCCAGAAAACCAGTATGAAGGAGTTGCGATATCGCTAGTTAGTAGTTCAAATGAAAAAAAGGCTTTTTGGGTTACGATCTCGCTACTAATTAGAATGATTCTTCTTTAGCGAGTTCGCTACTGGCACGCTTTCCTGGCGAGACTTTTTAAGACTCGCTACTAGAAACTCAGGCTTGAGCGAGATATTAACGATCTCGCAACATACAGATGCGTGTGTGCTAGCGAGCTCGCGACATGTAGGAGCGTGTCTACTAGCGATATCGCAAGTAAAAGTATTATAAATAATAAAAAAGGTATCGGGCTAAAACTATTTAGCCCCAAATTGAAAACCCTACCGAAATTAAAAACCGTCGACGAACCTGTACATTCTCCGATGAAATGCGGCCAAAGACCAGAGAAGCGGTGCGGGGACGCGGTGGTAGAGGCACAAACAGTGGACGGGGATGTGGTCCGGCGGTGGGAAATTAACGGCCTCGGACTGAGGAGTCTGAGGTTCAGGCAGAGGTTACAGTCGCCCCACAAGTTCCAGTCGTCCCTGCCCGCCGCTGCTGCTGCCGGAAATGATGGTGGGGAAGGGCCCAGCAGTTCCAGTGAGGAGGAGGACACTCCTGAGTTCTTCAACGACGCCGCCATAGCTAGGTATGAGCGTTGTTCCTCTCGGAAACTTGTAAATAATAATGTGTTTGATAGTACTGTGGTGCCTTCGCTGCAACTAGATTACGTGTTAGACCATTTTAGGGCACAACATCTAGATAAATTGCTTATGTTGCCCTGTTTACCATGAGGAGGTTCTCCAATTTTATGCGAACCTAGGTTTAGAGGAAGGGGTGGAGGAAATAACTACAATGGTGCGGGGTGTTAAGTTTACGGTCGATAAGTTTAGCATCAATGAAGTTCTGAAATGTCCTTATATGTCTCGTAACGACCTGAGGCCTACCAAAAAGGATGGTCCGTACGAGGTACATTACGAGCAGAGGTTTCCTTCTGTTAGCCCCAAGCAACCGTTGAAGGCTGGTGAGATGGGTAAGAAGTGGTTTAAAAGGACTTCTGATAGGCCGGGTACAGCTAGGAATTACCCGATCCACAGGCTTACCAAGGAGGAGAGATTAGTTTTTGAGCTAATCTGCGGTAATGTGGTCCCGTCCCTAGGGCATGCATGTGAGCCCACAGTTTGCAGTCTCTTGGTGTTCTACTATATCATGGAGAAGCTTGCAATCAACCCCGGCTTCACAATTCTGACTCAAATGATGAAGATGGCCAGACACAAGACCGCCGCGCTTCCGTATGGCAATTTGATTGTAGCTCAGATCAGGAAAGCGGGTATTTTTCCTAGAGGTCGTCCCATGCCGCTCGGCAAATACGAGAAGGAGTGGCTCAAGCATAAGAGGTTAGAGTTGAAGGTCGATGGGAAGTACGCGAGAAAGAAAGAAGCTGAAGAGGCAGCCAGAAGGGCAAGGGGTAGGCTGGGAGTATCAGGTATGATTCTAGCTTGTTATTAACTGTAGTTGGTTCAAGTTGTTTCATTTGTTAACAATTGGTTCTTATCAACCTTGATTTGTTTGTGTAGATACTGTTTTTGATGCCCGTGGTAGGCTTGTGGTGTCTATAGGCCAGTTATTGAATGAGATTAAAATGGCCGAGAAAAGGGCATGTGCTAACAACGACCACCTCCCCGAACTGATATCCAGCGGGATAGTGGAGTGCGATATGAGCGATGAGGAGGAGATACCTAATTTCCGCACCACATTTCCCAAGCAAAAAGACTCCACCGTTCCTAGCCAAGATTTGGCTACAGCCAGCGAGAAGGAGCCATCCGATGGGAAGGTTGTTGGTGCTGATGTAAGGGATGGAGATGAAGATAGCGATGATGGTGATGGGGATCATCATCACAGCGACTCTGATGCAGAAGATGAGCCAGCGAGGTATGAGATGATTAGGAAAGTGAGGCTGATCGGAGAACCCGACGAGGATGTTGAACCGGGACAAGGCAAAGAAGAGAACACCTGCATCGAGACTGAAGCTCAACCAACAGACCAGAACGAGCAAGACAAGCAAAACGATGAAGGCAGTTCGGTGGAGAAGGCCGAAGGTAGCGACAAGATGTGTGTAGATGACTTGCATGATATTTTAGTCGCCGACCTGTGATTTCGTAGTTTAGTTTGGTTTAAACATTTACTTTTTAGAATATTAACTAGTTTTTGGATTATGAACACTTATATACGCGTCACTAAAGATTCTGTTTTGGTTACAAGAATGTGGTCAATGAATTTTACACTTTTTAGATGTAGACTGTTCAATTATTTCTAGAGTTGTTGTTACTTCATTTCAGCAAAATCAAGTACTTTTGGTATAGTGCATGCTCCTAGCGATCTCGTAACACACACGTTGCAGAATGATTCAGTAGTAACAGTGCTACTAGAGATCTCGCTACGTCCTCGCTCCTGTTCATGTGTAACTTACGAGTTCGCTACTTGTCGTACTCAGTCAACAGAGCCAAGTTGGCGCCTCACTAGCGAACTCGCTACGTGTGTAACTGATAGTAGCGATCTCGCAACATGTCGTATTCAGTCAACAGAGCCTAGCTTGAGATTCTTTAGCGATCTCGCAGCGGGATTGCTTTACCTTGGCGAGATCGTAACAACAAAGCTTGACACACTTCACAAACAATTGTTAAGCTAAGCTAGAAGCGAGATCGCTACATGCTAGGTACCCATCAGTAAAAACCTTTGAAATTCCATCAGTAATTAATTTTTTTGGGGGTTTGAATGTGGTCAATGAATAGGTGAGAATGCCTTTACATTTTCCTTCTTTTAATACAGCAATTACTAATTTTAGTCTCGGAACTCTCACATTTTTTTGACAAATGTAGCACCTCAGCCCTATAAATATCAGCCCCTTCTCCCTTTAGAGCCCCATCAAAGCCTTCATTCCCATATTCCCTTCTCCTATTCTTTGTCTTCTTCTTCCCATGGATTTGTCTCTTTTCAGCGCCCTCCCAGATGACATGATACATCTAATAATGATTCGTGTTATGTTCAAATGGATTCTTCGTCGGTACGTGAGCGGAAGAGCGACCGAATCGGCTCGACAGTGGCTCACCGAGGCTTCTGCAATAGGTCACAAAGAGTCGACCTATGTCTTGGCTATATTTGCAATCTGCGAAGGTGATACTCAGAGAGGCATGAATGTCATCACCACCATGAAGAGAACCGACAAGAAAGGCCTCCACTAGGGTACGCGTCATAGCCGATTTGGCTTATGCCTGGGGTAATGCGCACTACTACAGGTTCCTTAGAGATGTAGTAGTGCCTAGGCCTAGATGCTGCCAGGAACATGCTGCCCTCAATGGCGGCTTGAGGTACCGTCGCTACACGAGGGTTGATCCAGCGGACATCTTTGTGATGCATGCACTTGCGCGCAGGAAGTGCTTCACGTCCTCGGTTCTTCTTGAGTTGAAATGTTGTAGTTTCTTTCTTATTTGATTCTGTTTTTTTTTTATCTAAAATTTGTTAGGATTGTAATAAGGTTTTGTTTGCCATTTTGGCACATTTAATTATTGAATAGCTTTTCTTGTTTTGATACCTTGTCCCTTGCATTTTACTTTTTCATCGTAAGAGTTATTTTTTCAGCAAAATCACTATCTAAATCACTAGCTTCATCGTAAGAGTTACTTTTTCAGCAAAATCATTTACTGTTGGTATAGTGCGTGCTTCTAGCGATATCGTCAGTGTCACGTTTATTAGTAGCATCAGCCCAAGCGAAGTCGTCACATACTCGCTTCTCTGTTACGTGGTCGTAACGATCTCGCAACATGTCGTATTCAGTCAACAAAGCCTAGTTGGTGATTGTCTAGCGATATCGCAACGGGATAAGAACCCATGAACAAAGGGCTTTTGGTTCTATATTGGGTTGTAGTAGTAGTGATAGTATAAGTATTGGGCTTTCTCTGACCTTTGACATCAGTAAAAACCTTTGAAATTCCATCGGTAATTAAATTTTTTTTTGGGGGGTTTGCATGGGGTGACCATGAAAAGGTGAGAATGCCTTTACATTTTCCTTCCATTAATACCATAATTACTAATTTTTTTCTAGAAACTCTGACATATTTTTGAATAATGGAGCACCTCGGCCCTCAACCCCTTCTCCATTTAGAACCTCATTAGAGCCTTCATTCCCACATTCCCTTTTCCCTTCTCATATTGTTTGTCTTCTGCTTCCCATGGATGTGTCTCTATTCAACACCCTCCCAGATGACATGATAAATCTAATAATGATTCATGTTAATTTCAACAGGGTTCTTCGTCGGTACGTGAGCAGAAGAGCGACCGAATGGGCTCGACAGTGGCTCACCGAAGCTTCTGCAATAGGTCACACACCGTCGACCTATGTGTTGGCTGTTTTTGCAATCTGCGAATGTGACATTCAAAGAGGCATGAATGTGATCACCACCATGAAGAGAACCGACAAGCAGGGCCTCCGTCGAGCTCGGGAACGCGTCAAAAGAGATCTGAGATACGCTTGGGATTGGAGACACTACTTAAGGTACATCTCAGACGGAGCAGTCAGGCCTAGGCCGATCTGCTGCAATCCGCATGTTGGCCTCAATAACAGGGTGAGGTACGATCGCTGGGAACCCCTTGATCCAGCGGACATCTCCTGTGATGCATACACTTGCGATTAGGAACTGCTTCATGTCCTCGGTTCACGAACGATCTACATGTAGTAGTTTGTTTGTTCTTCATTATGTATTTTTGTATCACAAGTTTGTTTCGATTGTAATGAACTTGTGTTTTCCATTTTGGCACATTTAATTACTGAATAGCTTTTCTTGTTTTGATATCTTGTCTCTTACATTTTATTTTTTCATCATAAGAGCCCATATCGTATCAGCAAAATCATTTACTTTTTGTATAGTGCGTGGTCATAGCGATCTCGTCACTGTCACGTTTCATGATGATTTATTAGTAACAGAACACCAAGCGAAATCGCAACTAACTAGCGCCTGTTTACATGGTCCTAACGATATCGCAACATGTCGTATTCAATCAACAGAGCCTAGGTAGATAATCTGTAGCGATCTCGCAGCGTTCTTTCTTAACCCTTGCGAATTCGTAACAACAAAGCTTGACACAATTAAAAAACTAAACTTTGACGTGGCTGGTAACGAGTTCGATACATGATAAGAACCCATCAAAAAATGGTTTTTGGGTTTGGGTCTATATTGGGCGTATAAGTGTTGGGCATTAGCCTGTGTAAGTATCGGGCCTTAGCCTATGTAAGTATTGGGCCTCAGCCTTGGTGTTTCATGTTCAGTTTGCGCTGGTCGGCGACTTATCGAACCCTTGTAAAATGTAAGTGTATATAAACTGAAAAATCACCTTCTAATCAGCCGATGTGGGACAAATGTTGGCGAGCTTTCTTTCGAGTTCGCTACTGCACATGATCACATAGAACAACAAAACTTATGAATGGCATAGTAGCGACCTCGCTAGGTTAATATGAATAAAATTAGTTGCGATCTCGCTAGTAGTACTGCTGAGAATTAATTTAATATGAATTTAATTAGTTGCGATATCGCTAGTATTACTGCTGAGAATTAAACCCTAGCAACATGTTACACGGCATCGTTTACTTTTGTGCGTGGAAACTTACGATATCGCAACCAACTTGAATATAACCTGGCTTGGTAGTTACGATATCGCAAGATGCTAACCTATAAATATCAAATTTGGGGATCTTCTGATTTCAAACAACGATCATACGTCTCAGAGCTTAGAAAAAAAACCAACCAAAATCTCACATAACCATCAGACAAGAGTAATGGCAAGGACAAAGAATTTGGCACCCAATCCGTTTGTGCAGGGGCCCAGCGTGATGAAGCTCAGGCTTCGAGATCTCAGCCACGGCCGACGGCGGGGACAAGTTCAACCAAATACGACAAGCAAAAATTTGTAAGTTTGGATGCATCCCAGGCCTATTCTAATTACATGGAGCATAGTCAATTACTAGATTGTTATGTTGTTGATTTTAATCAGATAGAAGAACTAGGTTTGGGGAATGTGTTAAAGATATTTCAATTTCATGAGTTGGGTGAGTTGTTAGGTTTGAATTATCCGGAACATAAGGAAGAGACGTCCCAATTCTATGCTAATTTTCACCTTTTGATTGAGGAAGAAAAGAAGACGGGTAGGTGGTTCACTAGGGTTAATAAGAAGGACTACGAGATTGGAGAGGATTTTTTTAACAAGGCATTGAACGTGTCCTATGTTGTTAACGAGGACTTTAGCAACCAACCCCCTCCGGGGTTTTACATTAGAGAACAATGGCCTGAGTATGGGGTTTTGGATCGAGCCCAAGTTGTAGAGTATGCTAAGAAGTACTTTGATAGAGATGCTGACGATTTAGGGGTGCCTAGATCTTATAAGTTGGATAAACTGAGTGGTGAGGAGAGGAATGTTTATGAGATGGTCGCTAGGAGTGTCGTGCCTAAGGGTGGTTGGATCACCGAGATGAACTATACTACTGTGAGCATATTTTACTGCGTCATGGAGAAGATAGAGTTGAACCCGGGCCATGTCATTTTCGAGCACATGAGACAAAGTGTGGTCGAAAATAATAGGACAGTCAAGAAGCTCCCTTACGGTAATTTCATTACGATGTTTCTTACCTCCGAAAATCCCAAGCTAAAATTATCTGCACTAGCCCAGGAGTGTTGCTTCTATACGATGCAATATTTTGAGAGGAAAGGTAAGTATGAGTTGGTTGATGGTGTGTGGCAGAAAGTAGCGGATGGACCCAAGAAACCGCTACAGTTTAATCCTGAAGAAGTCAGAGAGAACGTCGAAGGTTAGCCACACTAAACCCCTACAGTTTAATTTCAGTTTTATACAATTAATTTGCTATACTCACCCTTTTTTTGTTTCACTTACATGAACAGGTGTACCCTCAAAGGCATACTACAAGGGTGTAGAAGACACGGTCGGCCTTTTCAGGGATAAGATGGCCAAAATTAATCACGCAAACTGGTTAACGGGGAAGGTGATACGTGGCATTGAAAGGGCTAGTGCGAGGAAAAAAGCGAAGGGGGATCCACCAGCACCATCACAGACACCACCTCCTAGCAATGATGATTAGATTTGCATTCGTTCATGTTGGCTAGTAGTTGTACTCAAATCCAAACAATTTCAATTTCAATTTGTTTTTGTCAGTTTCTCAAACAACATTGCAAAGAATAGTTCTATTTGAATGTCATCTATTTTATTATGTATAATTGATTATTTAAACTTCCATTATTTATTTAGTGTGGCTAAATTTTCAAAATATAACCCCACTTTACAAAGGAGTTAAGATTAAATTTTTGGTGTGTGGCTTTATACTAGCGAGCTCGCCAGTATCAAGTTACTCACCTGGCGAGCTACTAATGAGTTCGCTAGTATCAAGTTAAGCAAATATATACAAATTTATACACAACAAGCGAGATCGTAACCTGTCAGACTCAAGAGACAGAAGCTCATCTGCGATTTTCAGCCTTTTGTTGCGAATTCGTAACTGGTTCGCCAATGTTACGAACTCGCTACGTAGCAAGTTAATATGCATTGGTTTCGAGCGTGTTTAGTTACGGTGTCGCCACTTCTACAGCAGTGTACAAATTTTTAGAATTAGAAGATTTAGTGTACTAAAATTATTTAAATCAAAATTTAACTACACTTGTAATTACCGACCATGAAGTACGCATAATATTCAAAAACAATGGTTATCAAATAGCTACTGATGTTTTTTACTCTTTTTAGTCTTATTCTTCTTTGGTTGCCTCCCCTTCCTCTTTGTAGTTTTCCCCGCTGGATTAATCCACATGCCATCCTCATGATCCATTCTGCACACCGACGCACAAACAATGTCATCATCCTCTTCCAGAGTTTCGTACACCGAGGGCGGAATGGTGTTTGTGGAAACAGTGGAGTCATCGTCGAACAAGCCGTCACCATTGATTAATGTTTTCTTACCATCAACAACGATCTCCTATCGAGCATCAATTGGATCTTCCACATAAAATACCTGATGAGCTTGAGCCGCCATGATGAATGGATCTTCCCTAGACCCAAGAAATCCTCTATTAACTAGAGTCATGCCTAAACCCTCTGAGCGCACCCCTTCACCTTCATCTACCCATTCACATTTAAACAATGCGATTCGGACATAAACAAAGTCCATTTCCCATATATCAGTAATGGTACCAAAAAAATCATTATCACCCTCTCCAGGTACTGACACGCCACTATTTTGGGTTGCAGATCTGTTATCACTCCACATAGTACCAAACGTGTATCCATTGATGTCATACCCGCTAAACGACGTAACTGTGCCGAGGGGTCTCTTGGCCACCCATTTTACAACATCGGGGTGTTCACCGCCATTCTGCACATGTATTTTGAGCCAACTAGTAAAGTCTCTACAATGAGATTCTAGAATCCTAGGTTTCGACCAGCTTGGTTGTGTTGACCTAATCTCATTAAGGTGAACATCAACATAAGGACTCACTGCATGATGGTTGCGCAGAATGTACAAATGGGCTATAGATATCTCATTGGAAGAAGGGCTGAGTTTAGACTTATGGCGTAGGACGACACCATCCAACCTACCGTCGTGTATGGAGACCGGCAGTCCTATAGTAGGTACATTCTGTAAATAGTTGGTACAGAATTCTATTACCTCTTCCGCGACATATCGCTGCACTATACTGGCGTCTGGTCGATAACGATTCTTAACAAAATGCTTGAAAATGCTCATGTACCGCTCGAATGGATACATCCATCTCAAGTATACCGGTCCGCACAGCTTCACCTCCCGCACCAAATAAATTATCAAATGAATCATTATGTCAAAAAAGGAAGGGGAAAAATACATCTCTAGCCTGCACAATACCTCAACTACCATAACCTGCAATTCATCCAACCTACGCCGACTTACTTTCTTGCGACATATCTGTTTAAAAAAATAACAAAGCCTGGCAACCGCGTCTCCAACGTGAGAAGGCAAGCAACCTCTCAGAGCAATGACATTCAAGTCCTGCATCAGATTGTGACAATCGTGCGACTTCATTCCCACCAATTTTAGCTCTGCAATGGATACACAACTGCTAATGTTCGAACCATATTTAGAAGGCACCTTCACTGATTTCAAAGTCCTACAAAAACTCTCCTTCTCCTCAGATGACAAGGAATAACAAGCAGGTGGTAAGTATGCCATACCTACTTCTTCTTGCACGGGAGCAAGTGACGTCTGTATTCCGAGATTGACTAAATCCTTTCTAGTTTTCAGTCCATCCTTACTCTTTCCCAGTGTATTCAAGAGCGTCCCAACCAAAACTTCATATAAATTCTTTTCTATATGCATGACATCTAGACAGTGGCGCACATCCAAGTGCTCCCAATAACCGAGTTTGAAAAATATCGAACATTTCTTCCAAATCGTAGTTTGAGTGCTTTTCTTTTTTCCCTTTCCCGGCACGTTCTCCATACCCGATACTTTTGCAAATATTTCAGAACCTGATAATGGGACAGGGGCAACACCATGCTCTTCCTGACCGTTAAACCACTTCTTAGCACTCTTCCACGGATGACTGCTAGGCAGGAATCGTCTATGACCTAGATACACAGGCTTACCACCGTGCTTTAATTGACAATGGCTGGTATTGCTCTCACATACTGGACATGCAAAATGACCATTCACAGAACACCCTCCAAGGTTACCCAGCGCATGGGAAATCATTGATGCTCCACATCAGCATGGCTTTAAGTTTGAATTTCGCGTCCCCTTGACTTCTGTCAGGAATATGAATTCCGTGCTTAAATAAGTATTCCAACTCCTCAACAAGGGCGCTAGATATACATCAATGTCATTACCAGGTTGCCTAGGCCCCGAGATCATAGTGTTCAAAAGCACATACTTTCGTTTCATCATCAACCATGAAGGTAGATTATAAATAACAAGCATCACTGGCCATGAACTGTGGGTGCTGGACATGTTCCCGAAAGGGTTCATTCCGTCAGTAAATAGTCCTAAGCGCACGTGTCTAGGTTCGTCAGCAAATTCTGGGTACATAGCATCCATCTTCTTCCACTGATCACCATCAGAAGCGTGAGATATCATATCATCATCTTCCTCTCGAACCCTATCGGCATGCCATGTTAACAATTTTGCATCAACTGGATTGGCATACAAACGCGTCAATCTCGGTTTCAAGGGCATGTACCACATCACCTTAGCAGGACATTGCTTTGTCGATGTTGTCACTGTTTCTCCACATACCTCGACCTTTCCCTCATTCTTTTTCCATCTAGACTCACCTCATACCTTGCAATCATCCCTCAAAGAATCAACACTCCCCCTATACAACATACAATCATTCGGGCATGCGTGAATCTTAGTAAACTCCATGCCCATAGGACACAATATCTTCCACGCAGCATAAACCCTGTCAGGACATAAGTTGTCCTGAGGAAGTAACTCTTTAACAAACTCTAGCAATTCCGTCATTCTTTTATCAGAAATACCATGCCTTGCCTTTAGGTTCATTAACAACAATGTTGCTCCCAGTCTAGAATGGCTAGCCCCAACATATAAGCTTGTCTTTTTATCGTCATACATTGCCTCCAGCATACTTTTCTTCCCAACAAACTCCATAACAACATCTTCACACATATCTGAAAGCTGTTCATTATACTGCTGTATTTCCTCGGCGCTTCCCTCCTCCATCTCAACCTGGTCACTTCCATAATGGCCTTCCCCATGCCAAACCCATTCTGTGTAGGATTTGTCAAAACCTTTACAAATTAAATGTTCACACACTCTAGCAATATCTTCAAATATGGTGTTGTTTCTACACTTCTTGCATGGACATGTAACCCCTCCTATGCTATTCTGTCTACAATGTCGCAACCCAACATCTAAGAAATGTTCAACCAAATCTAAATACTCCTTCGGTAATCGAGCATTCTCCTTCATTATTCTTTCGCGGTCCATAATTCACAAATCAGACAAACAACTACACAATACTACTAACCCACTGACTTGAGATGGTCAACACATAAACTACACACTGCATTAACAAATAAACCAAAATGCAAGCAAAAATTATGCATAAAATCAACCAAAATCAAGAGACTAGCCAGTACATTACGCAACTTAAACCTTACCTACACCGACACGGGAACAATGAAACCTCCGAGCACATTTCAACTGATCACCCTTCAATACCCACCTGTTTAGACCCTTTTAAAGTTTTTGTTTTTGGAGTTAGAACGACCAGTCCAGCTTAAATCTGTGACCCATACAGAGTCTCTTGCGAACTCGCTAAAACCAAGCTAACACCTTTGAGTAGGCAGCGAACTCGTAACATTTCAATCACCCTCACATGCATTGTACATTTAACAATGACAAATTTGACGTGCACAGAAGCGATACCGTAACATCAAACGCCACATCCTAGCGTCCCAGTTACGACATGTCCCATATTCTCGCCTGCTGAAATTAGGGTTTAGCAAAGCTTACGAGATCGCAACGCACAAAGTACATCCAAACAAGCTAACCTATGAATTCGCTACAGACACGTTTATATTACTACAAAGGTTATGAGGTCATAACAACCCATTCAATTTAAGGCGGATAGTTTTTTTCCGCCTTGGTCAAGTATTTTTTAACGTCAAACCCCATTTCCGCCTTTAACTAGCTTCTTTCCGTCTTGAATTTAATTTTTTTTTGCTAGCTAGAAGAGGTAGCGAACTCGCTACTTTCAATCAAGGCGTAAAAAAACGCGCCAGGATTAAACGCCTTAAATATGTGTCTTGCATGTCTTTCTACCCTTTGTAGTAGTGGAAAGTCCAAATTACATGTCAAAAATAAAAAAATAAAAAAATTATGGTATATGATTAGTGGAAAATATTTCAAGTAAATATAATTAAAATTAAAATTAGAAACTTAACAACTAATGAACTTCTAATTGAATACATTTTAAAACATTGTACTCTTATTAGGGTTTGAGGAGGGATTAAATAGTTATCAAAAAGTATTTTAAACATATCGCACAACGTGCGATCCAATCACGCTAATATATGTAAGTTTTATATATTTTGTTCCAAAGTAAAGGAACAAATGATTTAGAAAAAACTTAGGAAATTTGAAATTTATTGAATTGAAAAGTACTTAAATAAACTGAAACAAAAAAAATTAATGTATGGCTAATTCATTACTAAATTGAACTGATGTTTTTTTAAAAAAAAAATAAGATGGGAAGGAACATGCCCTAAATGTAAAAATAAGAGCACAAATTTATAATATATATATATATAATAAAACCATCATATATACCTAAATATCAACTCTTACTTTTTTCTTTATATTTCAACAGACTTAATGAATTTATTCCTGTAAATTTAATTTTACATGATAAAATTGTGATTACAAATGTCAACATATATTTCAGAGATATTTCTCAAAAATGGTATTACATGCAAATTGTGCACATCATCAACAATTATATGTTATGCCAATGAATTCGTGCGCAATACCTTTCAAAAAAAAAAAAAGAATTCGTGCGCAATAAATTCACATATACTATAAATCCACGTGTAATATATAATTCACATATTATTATAAGATAGATTTGTTAGAATCATCAATATAACATACATATTTAAATAATAAATATTCAGCTGCTTGATCAAATAAATTTTGTTCAACAATAAAATTAAAACTTGCACATACATAATGGAAATTCCTTTCCCAGCTTGATGATCAATCATGGAGATTGGAGAGGCATCTATCCAGTCTTTCAACTATGATGTATTAAAAGTCCATTCAAATGGCGAAAAGCAACTCAAATTGTCCCGAAGTTTGCTCCTTCAACGGTACTACACAACAACGCTTGTTTCCACTAAATCAATCCCTTAATCTATTACTCCATTGACCAAACCCTAGTTGCCATTTTTGGCTATCATTTCATCACTATGTTTTATTGCGAGTAGTGTTATCTGATTACTAACCCGTCTAAATATGTTTGAATACATATTAAAATATATCAACAATGTTTCCATTTTTTAAACTAGATAACAACCAAATTAATAATACAAGTATCTTGAGATAAAAGTATTAAAATTAATTAAAATTTACTTTCTTTAAACATATGATTATTATGTGCATATCATGAGGAAATAATTGCTTCCTCATTTTTCGATTAATTACATACTTATTGAATAAGAATCTATTCACACTAGATTTTTTTATACGATCAATTAGAATTTGAATTAAGCAAACTCTCTTGAAAGTCCAACTTTACTAAATGTTGTGGAACTACCACTGTATATTTAAACTCAAAAGTTTTTTTTATATCAAAACATTAATAATTTTAAAGCAAATATATGTTAAAACATGTTTTAATGTAAAAATTCAAGAAATTTCATATAAAAATTAAAATATTTGAAGTTACAAAATTTACGGTTCAACTTAAAAGGTGCACGTTATAATTAAAACGTATAAACACTTTCATGAAAAATTAGGAAAGTTAGGAGTTATAAAAATTTTCTCATAGAATTATGGTCTAGATGCTCTCATCATGATTTTAGCTTGCGACCTTAATCTTACATGTTGTGTTTTTGTAATTTATATTTGTTGTTCTTATCTGATTATACAGATCGTATTTCCGTTCAAGATTTGTGATTTTAAGGTGATTGCAGTCTTAATAACAAATGTAGCGTTTTGATTGTAACAAAGAGGTGTTGCGGTGGTAGATTCCTAATCAAACAAGAGATGGGGTTTAGATGGATTTTACCACTAAATGAAAACTTGCAATTAATTATGAAACAGTGACACCCATTATATCGATTTTAGGTAGGTTACAATTTTGCCATCACAATCACGTGTAGACTTTCTGTTTAATAACACAAAAGTGTGACAAACGAAACCCTATGTGAAATCAACATTTGTCCATTTCGAACCAGTTTAGAAGGAGATGAAGCCAATTTAATCATAGGATGCCCATTGGTTTATTGTCATCCTTTATTTTTATGGCATATAAATTGATTGGAAGCTAATTATCCTAAACCTAAAAAAACGTGGTGCTCCAATATTGCAATATAAGTGATGCCTACAAGTCAGAGATTATGCATGTGTCTGCCTTCGAAATTGCTTGAAATATTACAATCCATCTATTCACTTCATTCTTCATCTGATTGATGGTCCCCTCTGTTACTTCTTAGTGGTATTGCAATCATCTAGAAGCTTGAATAGTTTTAGATCGTTTATCTTTACGCAAGTGGAGAAAATGTCATTACAAAATTATCGTAATGTCAACATTAATCATAAAAATTGTGACTAAACAAACATTTTACTTAACGTACTGAAATGAACATGTTATAAAAAATTATAGAGTGCCGTTTTTATCGGTTGATTAGTCTAATTCAGTCAATAAGAATATAATTTATTGAATTTTCATGTAAATTTAGTTTACACTAATTATATTTTTCAATATATTGATTTTCACGCTAGTTCAGTTCAGCAAATTCAGAGAATAAGGTTTAAATATGTTTGAAAAGTTTCGAACGTGACAGATCACTATAAAATTTATATAATATCAAGCATTTAATGAAATTATAGGATACTATGAAATTATCAATCATTTAATAAATAATATCTTTTATGTGTTGTTGAAAAATCAGTATGTTAAAAGTGTGTTGAGAAGTTATTTATGAGATTGCATCATTATAACATTTACAATGAAATGAGAAAATGATTATTTTTATTTCCCCATTGTGCATTATTTTGCTTCTATCGTTTTTTTATTTAAAATTATTCACCAAAGGTGAGGGAGTTATATTAGACTCCTCGGACCTATTGACTTAAATGACCATTGTTTGTAAATAAGACCTTTCCATTACAACAAGCTAAGCTAGTAAGCTTACAAAGGAATAGAGCAGAAATGAACTCTATACAAAAACATCTCTAAAAAATGGCAATTTGTATATGAAGTCTATTAGAGAATTACCATGGTAAAACTCAAAACGGCACCAAATACATTTTGACATTTATAGAGATGACCAAAGAATATGTTAACTACTCTGAGTGCTAAAGTGTATGTTGCATGAGAGAACTGGTGTTGTTTCCTTATTAGAGCCTGACTGAAGGCGCCTGATCCTGATTCAGTAGGCAGATGACCTTAACCTGAGAGGGTAATGGCTCCCAGTTGGACACAAAACTAAGCTTCTAGGATAGTGCAATTTTTGCCAGTGCATCAGCTGCAATGTTAGCCTGTCTGAGTACATGATGAATCCGAACTGCTACAACTTGTTTAGCTTCATCACAAAATCTAATAAGTTTCCAGTGAGCAGTTATTGGATTAATTGTCACGGAGATACCATTTAGAGAATCAGATTTAATGATAAAATTATGCAGGCCATAAAAAAAACCAAAGTAGTAACCAACCACTATAACTTTTATCTCTCCCTCTAGTGGTGAGGAAGCTGAAGAAACAATGGTTCTTGCTACCAGTGCATCCATAATTGTCATGGTATTTGAGTCTCTAATAATCAGTCCAAGACCACAATTATCAGTGGACCAGGCTGCATCCATATTGATTTTAAAACCTAAATTAGGCTTCTTCCATACCACAGATTTCAGTCTTGGTTTGGGATATCTCACAGTGAAAGGGATGAATGCAGCCTTTGATATTGATTTATCTAAATCCCGTGATATAGCAATTGGGTTATCAGCTAGGGAAAAGTGCTTGATATCTCTTAGAATAAACATGGTGGATGGCTTGACATCTTCAAAGATCAGTCTGTTTCTACCCTTCCATAGGGACTAACATATTATACGACACAACATGCCAATTAGTTTTGACTGAAAACTGGTTAGGCATGTATGTGAAAGATAATATGATAAGTCTATTCCATATGGAAGTAAAGTGTCTGTCAAGAACTCCAATACTGGACAATGATTTTGACCAGATAGCAACAGAGAACTTACACTCATTGAAAAAATAATCAATGGTGTCTGAGTGTGCACACGGGGGGCATTTTGAGGCTTACTGGAAACCATGGTGAGAAAGCACTTCCTCGAGTGGTAGGATTGAATAAAAAAGTCTCCAAATAAAGAATGTTATCTTTTTGGGGATTTTAATCCTCCACGGTTTGGAGAGTGTAGGTGATGGCCTTATGTGATCAAGTAAGATTTAATAAGCATACTTAAAATAGTAATGGCAATTTAAGTAAGGATTCCAGATCAATCTGTTTTCCCTAGCTATGAGGGTGAATCTGAGAGGATTGAATAAATTTTAGTGCAGCTAGACTGAGAAATCCTTCAAGATGTGGTAAAAAAGATTGTTTTTTATGTATAAACTGAGCCAGAGAACAGGTAGATGGGATTGGAACAAGGTCACGTGGAAAGAAATCAACTAATGTACCATGGCCAGTCTAGTTAGCTGATCAGAAGTTACAGTCACCTTTCCCATGGATGACCAGAGAATGATGTTCTGCAATACAATTGACAAGACAGATTCTATACCAGGTTTGAGAGAATCTGGATTGGATAGGTAGTGAATGTAAATATTGTGTCCACAGTGCACCACCCTGTTGAAATTTCCACCATAACTTTATTGAAAAAGCATGTACTATACAAGGAAGGGATCTAAAGCCTAATGCATTTTTTGCCACATGATAGCACAATTTAGGCCATTCTTTCCATCTTTTTATCTGTTTCACAGCAATAGATCCCCAGAGAAAGGAGACAAATAATTTCTCCAGTGTTTCTATGATATGAACTGTAGGAGCCATAACAGTGATAACATGTTGTGGAATGGCATACAAAACTGATTGGATCAATGTAATTTTTCCACCAGTTGAAAGCCATTTTGTCTCCATAAACTGAGTTTTTTTAATCTGTTCTATGAGGGGATTAAAATAGCAATTAAGTATTCTACCCTCATATATTGGACATCCCAAATACAAAGGGGAAAAACCCCTCTTTCATGCTCAGTATTTGTTTGACCTGATTAATCTTTGCTAATATTGCATATTTACTAATGTAGAAGTCACTCTTGTCATAATTAATCATCTGACAAGTGACTTTTTCAAAAGTACACAAAAAGTTTTAATATCTATCAAGGTTTTCTTGTTTACTGAAAAGAAGAGTACAGTATCATCAGCATATGATAAATGTGAAACTGGTTCACAATATCTTGGGAGATTGAATTTAGAAATTTTCCCAATGCTGAAGATATATGCTAGGTTTCTTGAAACAAATTCTGAGAAGATATTAAACAGGAAAGGAGAAAGTGGATCTCCTTGTTTAATACCTCTAGAAGCATTAAAAAATCCCACATGTCTACCATTTACAAGTATAGAAAACCATGCTTGGGATAGATTTTTCATAATTCACGAGTCTGCTATGAAAGCCAAACTTAGTGAGAATATTTTCCAAAAATGCCCAACCGACTCCATCAAAAGCCTTCTTTAAGTCCAATTTGACAATACAATTTGGCTCTCTGGCTTTTTTTATTGATGTGTCTCACCATTTCTTTGAAGTAAAAGACATTATCAAAAATGTCCCTTCCTTGAAGGAAAGCAGTTTGGTGAGGTGAATGATGTCAGTCATGATAGGTTTAAGTTTGTGCATGATCACTTTTGAACATATTTTATTGATGACATTTGACAGGCTAATTGGCCTGAAATCATCAAAAGATATGGGAGTTTCTTTTCTAGGTACCAATGTGATCCAGGTTGCACCTATACCTCTTGGTATATTGACTCCTTTAATAAAATCATTAACTGCCTCCACCAGATTGGATGAAATGGCATCCCGGGATTTAATGAAGAAATATGCAGAGAAACCATCTGGTCCTGGGGTGCTATCCTTATTAAGGGACATCACCACGAGTTTTAAGTTTCTCTGCCTCAATTGGCCTTATTAGGGCTTCATTTTGAGCATGGTAATGAGAGTGGTACTTTGTGATAAAAAATGTGAACAGAAGTGTAGGTCCTCCTCAGTTTGCTCATTGGAGAGAAGATCAGAATAATACTTAATAACTGAAGTTTTAATTTCAGCAATATCTTCAATCCATATCACATCATTGTTTCTAATTTTTGTAATACTCGGCCTAGATGTTTGTTGTCTGAGTGAATTGTGAAAGAATTTTGAATTCATATCACCTTCTTTCACCCATTTTAACCTAGTTTTCTATTTCCAAAAATGAGTTTGTTCTTTTAGAGCTTTTTATAAAAGTGCCTTTTTGAGTTTTAGGCATATCAACTCCTGATCACATTGGTTGTGGTCATAGATGATTTCCTGAACTCTCAAGGCCCTCTCTGTTACTTCAGCATTTCTACAAATGTTACCAAAAACTTCCATGTTCCAAATTTTGAGTTCTTTTTCTAGTCTTTGCAATTTAACAAAAAATCTTAGCATGCCAATTTCTGAAATGAGAATCATCCAATTATTTTGGATCAAACTTTGAAAACCTTCTCTCTTATACCTTGTGTTTATAAACCTAAATGACCTTGGATAAGATTAAACTTGAGTATCAATCTTAAACAATAGTGGACTGTGGTCTGAATTTTCCCTGTTCAGGACCAAGACCGAGGAGTTGGGAAATTTGTCATTCCAGAAATGGTTGCACAAACCTCTATTCAACCTTTCAATGGTTGGCATCAGTCTTTTATTAGTCCAAGTAAAATCATTCCCCATAGTATTGATGTGTAATAAAGCCAGTTTGTCTATAAATTTATGAAAATCAGACATGGTACCCATTTTAGGAGTTGCAGGTCTTTTATAATCAGAAAGAGACAACATGAAATTGAAATCACCAATGAAAAATGTTTCAGAAAAAAGAAATGGCAAGAAGATTGGCCCAAAGTGTCTTTCTCCCTTTTCCGGATCTCAGTTCATATACAAAAATACCAGCCATTGAAATGTTTAAGCTAGGTTTATTGATCAGGACATATAAAAATTGTTCATGCTCCACTGAAAGAGTTACAGTTGTTGTGTCTTTCCAGAAGAGCCAAATTTGACCATTTGAAGAGACTGTGTGGTTTAAAAAATGCAGAATGTTCATATATTGTGCACATTTTACATTGTCATGTCATGGTTCAATTATGCAAAGAATTTTAATTTGATTATCTGAGATGAGGTTGGATAGTCTGTTTAAAATAGTTTCATTCCTTGTATGTTCCAAACCAAACAGTTAATTTGTGATTTAGACTAATCATAAAAATGTCGTTGAGATTTTTTTGATGCAGATCTTGAAAATGACATAGTTTTATTAAACTGAGAAAAAAAGTTTTTCAACTTTGTTTTTTGACTAGAAGCAATTTTGGGGAGATTGCTTACCTGCTGGGGAGATTGGGGAGGTTGACTTGCATGACTGGATTCAGAGTCTAAGATATAGACTGCATTGTCTTCCACACTTTGTTCCTGTAAATGGGCAAATCTATTCATGTTCCTTTCATGTGATAGGAAAATAAGATTGTTAGCCCCAAAAGAAGGAGGTGAAATGTTTAGAATACCTGATTTGATTGCCCCATCATCCTTTGCATATACCCTTCTCAATCTAGGTTTTGTTGTGACCATGGTAAAAATATCATCCTTGGATAGTAGAGTCTGTTTAATTGAGAGGGAGGCCTTTCTGAGCTGCTTGTATGAATGGCCTGAGGAAAAGGAGGATGTTGGAGTAGCAGGTATGTCTCTGATCTGAGGAGTCTCAGTAGATGAAGATGGTAGTAATATAATGGGGTGAGTGGTGGGGTCTATTTGAGGCATGGAGCAAGTAGTGGCATCAGCTTCATGAAAAGAACCAGTAGCATCTGAGAACAGTTAATCATTCTGTGAGGTTTTTTTCTGATATAAGGAAGGATCAGTAGTTAGGCTGGTTAAAACTTTCACATGGAGGCTTGATTCTAGGTCCATTTCTTTCAAGAAAGTAGAGGGAGTAGGTGCTTATTTTTACTTCTTGGATTTAACTTCCTTTTTTATCACCCTATGAAGTTCTTGTTTGCAAAGGTGATGGATTTACTGGAGGTGGAGGTTATGACTGGTTTGGCCATCTCTGTAGGCTTATTTTCAGGATGTGGAGGTGTGGGAGCCTTTTTGGATTTTGGAGTATGGTTTGTTGTTTGGGGAGGTTTGGACGTAGCTACAACATAGTGGGATGGGTGAGTAAGTAAACCATCTGTTGTAGAAGGCTTAGGTTGGTTGGAATTAGTAGTAACCCTAGAGGGAGCTCCCATGTTCTGTTCAGTAAGGTTTGGCTTGGCACCCTCATCAGACTGTTTCTAGTAGTATTTGTGCTGCAATTCTAGGTGGAGGTTTCTACAAATCACACTGTCATGTCCAACCTTCCTGCAATGGTTGCAATACCCGGGCTATTTTTCATATTCCAGCTTAACTTTGGGACAGTTCTCTGTTGATCCTAGCCTAGCTAATGTCAATGGGGATATGCTGTTGCAGATCCATCTCTACACATAATTTTATAGCAGATGGTCTAGTGGTGAACTGTGTTGCAGAATCTATCTTGATGAATGTCCCTATATGATTACCAGGCTGTTCTAGGACCGCATCATCATAATAGTATACAGGAGGTTTAAAGAGGGTTACCCAGACTGGGATGATTGGAGATTCAGTCTCAGTGGAGGATTCCAAAGCGTCCATCGGAGCACTCTCATCGGAAAGCCATTCAGGGACCAATTAGCCTTCATCCAACACTTCTGAAAATCTTCTTTTTTAGCGAATCGAATGAGAACATAGCGGTGGTTAATAGCCCCCAACTCGTAGTTTCCATTGAACGCCGTCGCCTTGAAATCAGCTTCGATCGTCGGCATAGGGGGTGTAAATGAGTCGAGTCAAGACCGAACAGGGGTATGCTCAAACTCGACTCGTTAAATATTTTGTGAGCTGGAGCTCGAGCTCGAACTCTTTCAAACATAAAAAATTATGCTCAAAATTCGACTCATTAAGTTTTTATGAGCTCGAATCCGACTCGTGAGTTTAATAAAATTCGAGTTCGAACTCGACCCAATTATGCTCGTTAAACTCAAAAAGCTCAATCTCAATCCAATTTAACTAATATAGATAAATAAATTCTAATAATATAAAATTTAGCTAAACTTTTAGTGCTGGTATAAGAGTAATCAATCCTCATCGTAGACAAGAGGTATTACACCCATACATACCTTGATAGTTAATTTAGATTACTGTATCTAATTATATATAAAATATATATTATATATAAGCTCGATAAGCTCGTTGAGAGTATCGAAATATAATTAAAAAGCTCAAACTCGACTCGTTACTTATTCGAACGAGTTCAAGATCGAGGTCGAGTTTGGTCAACCAGAGCTCGAATTCGAACTCTGATCGAGTTTCTCGAGATTCTCTCACGAACGGCTAATCTCATTAAACCCCTTACTGAACTTGCCGATCAGAGCGTTGCGATATGGGCGAGAGAGGACCTCTATTTGTCCCGGCGTGAAAATGCATGTGAGTTCCCCTTTGTACTCGGAGATGGCTTTAATTTCCGGGTTACTCGGCAGTGGCAGGAATAATGGTGGTGCTTTAAATTGTAGGGCATGTAGAAATGTTTTCTGCCCATTGATTGGTGGAGGCTCCGCCATATCGGCGGAGCGGGGAGCGACGATGTTACCGTTCATGGCGGGCTGACGGTGTCGGTAGCCGTTGAATGGATAGATTTTGGTCGGAGTTATTACCGTGCACAGAATTAAAGGTAGAGAGAAGGGGGATGATTTTTAGGAGAGAGGAAGAGAGAGTGAAAGTGAGAGTGACAATTGTTACTACGAGGTCTAAAGATGACTGTAGATGTAAAGATTTAGAAAATGTAATATTTTGCGATTATTAAACATCCTCTTAAAGGGAATATTTTTGGGCTATACCGGGTTCTATGTCTGGATTTCATACACTGCCTTTGATATGTATTACAATAGTATTGCATTTTGAGTTATTTATCAACATTGTATAAACTTATATTTTTGCGTTTCGTGTACAAACTTGGACATGGGGCGAGCTCAATAATTCTACCCTAACGTCTAGTGAGTTATATTTTTTAATAAAAACCATACTGTTCCACTCATATATATAACTAGCCAATATTAACATCTAACATAAAATTAAATTAATAAATCAATTCATTTACGAAACAAAAGCCCTGTTTCTGAAGTCCAAAGTTGAAGTTTGGACTGACTCATTTGTTCACGTTTAGAAACTCACGTTCTAGATCTGCATTAATACATACGCAGAGGCAATGATGGATTGGACATTATATGAAGCTTCATGCGTAACCTATGTACATAAATGGCATTAAATTGTTGACATGGGGTTTGATTTCACATGGATTATATATACTCTTATTATTCATTAAAATTAGAATTAAACTAAAATTAAAACTAAAATTATCATCATGGAAACTTGTCCCCGTATAAATAGGGGTATGCTATACGCAATCCGTATTTTGCTTATTTTGCAGTCCAAAATAAAAATACGCCTTCAATATATATGATATGGTCAATAATTATGTATATCAGACATATGCATCATATATACTACTTCTATTGCATACACTTGCAATTCAGTTTTATATCAGAATCATTGTATATATGATTATTTAAAAAAATACGGACTGCGAATAAGCAAAATACGAATTACGTATAGAAGGACTGTATAAATAAGACTGCCGACCTCGCAGTGTCGCACACACAAGTCACAGGTGTAAGCCCCACAAACTATCTCCATCCCACACACCGCGCCACAAAAACAAATCTTCGGATAAACGGTATACACATATATTATCGAAAATAAAAAAAGCATATATACAACTATCCAAAAATTAAATTTACAAAAAGGTTCAATGAGGTTAAACTTATCATTTCATTTGAGATTAGTTTAATAAAAATTTGATCCATTTAAATTTACCTATACTGATTCGAACTTTGTATACATCAATTTTCAGTTTTGTCCATCTTTTTTCTTCTTCGTCTAATTTCACTATAGCTCAATTTGTTCCAACATTAATAAATATTAATGATAAAGAATGATTTAGTTGTTATTTTGAATTGTAATATAGTAAAACACAACATGTAAATAACAAATACTACTAAATCACATGGAGAAACTGAATTAGATACTTTACATGTCACCAATTGTATTTCCACAAATTAATTTTTATATCTGACTGTGAATAACTATGTATTAACAATATATATGCTAATATATTACATGTTATGACGAATTCAACAATATTAGATACATGTGAGTATTTATTTACCTATAAATCAAAATATTCAAAGATTTGATTGAAAACATAAATTTAGAACAAGTGTAATAGTTGGAATACATGAATACATGAAACCGCAGAGATTATCAAGATAGAATACTATGTATTTTGCTTTTAGACAACAAGAATACTATGTACAGTATTGATAATGTGTAGTGCCAAAATATCATCCACCGTAGCTTTCCCGTCGCTGCACTATGACCGGTGTGGGCGAGGCCATTTACAGTTTTAGTTGGTGGGCCAGTGTGGCCCGAAATGGGCCCCAGGAAGCCGTCCAAAAAGAACGAAGCCCGTTTCACGTAACTCTCCACCTTTCAACTTTCGACTCTTTTTTTCTCTTTCTTCAGATCTCTTTCATTTACAGTAAAATTCTTGCTTCTTTTTACGTCCCACTTTCCCTAAACGCACCCATAACCTCCAAAACAATTATGCGCGTTCATTTTGTCAAAACGTGTTTAATTTCAGAGATTGATAGTCCTAATATTGGGTATAGTACCACTCTACAAACCTCTAATGTTCTCGTTGCAAATTTGAATATTTTATTATGTCTGCTATCTCACTTCTCGTGTTTTGATATGCTGTCATATTGACTTAAACATATGGAATATCATCATTTTTAATTATCATATTGGAATCAAAACTCTACATAATATAAATTACTCCGCATAATGTAAATTAAACATGATTTTTTTGAAAATGTATAAAATTACAATATTCCACTATCATTGAATAATATGTTGTTTAGGCTGATAGTATGTAAATTCAAAATACATTACATATTAATTAACTTTAGTAAACTTTATCATATTCATTTAATTTAGAGCGGTGCATTACATAAAAAAACAGTCACTATCTATAATTACTGTATTTCTTCCTTTGTGTGTATTGCATCATCAAAACTCAAAATTCAATCTCTCTTCCTTTGATGACTAACTTCTCACTTTTACAGTACACCGGTAATTTACATGCCAGCCAGATCCAATTCCAGTCAAACAAATTTTCTTTTTTACCGTTCTCGCTCTCTCTGCGGAGCTGAGTTGTCGGATTATCTTGACGGACGGTGGAGATCAGCTTGAGGCACTCAAGAAATGATCATCAAATATATCTTCGGCCCTGTCCAGTTCAACTTATTTGGTGCTGTGCTGTGCTGATGAGTGCTGAGCTGTGCTGATGAGTGCTGTGCTGTACTGATCTTGTGCTGAATAGTTTTGAAAGTGTTGAATAGTGTTCATTTGAATTGAAGAAAAAAATATAATGTTTATTACTTAAGAACTAAAAAGTTCACTTAATTAATATTATTTTTACAAAACATAAAAATAGTGTCCATTTAGAGCTTAAATGTGTTGAGCTGAATAGGTGCTGTGCTGACCAGTACTGTGCTGTGCAATGAGTGCTGTGCTGCGCTGATGAGTGTTGTGCTTTGCTGAAATGTGCTGCAATAAGTTGAACTGGACAGGGCCTTCTTCTCCAATATGATGACGTGTCAGGGGAGAAGAAAGTCATGCGGGACCCGTAAAGGTCCCCGGAGAGAGCGGGAGGAAAATATGTACCCGACGGGGTAAAAACTAACGTTTGCCGTCAGCTCATGACATCCAGGTCAAAGTGGGCCCCGCCATTTTGAGGCAGCCACGTCATATCCTCTTCAGCTAACAGAGACAGTTGACGGAGACCTGTTCTATTTAGACGAGTCCGATACATAGACACCTGCAAATACGACCATGTATTTTGCCATATTCATGCAAGGTCGCGATTCTGGAATGCATGGTATTTAGGTTCACATAAATGGAAAATCACATGTATGTTTATCTGGGTTAGATTAAATAGAGGACTAAACCTACATGAGTGATAGTAGTACACATTTACTATTTAAGGAAAATAATAATCATGACATGTGCAAATAAGTGAATTCTCAGTCAAATTCTCATAGTACCACATTTTTTCTCTAGTTTCGTTTTAAGATTTACATTGTCCATAATAGCTTTACCTTGAATGGTAAATCTCATTATGTTTGTTGATTTGCCTTTTAATGCATGTTCTTATCTAATTCAATATTATTTAGTTTAGTTTAATTCGGTTATAGTTAAATATAATGTGATAAAATTCAACTTAAGTTACATATACTGTTATTATTTTGTATACTACATTTCAATAGATTAGTTAAATTCAATAAAAATAAGATGCAAGAGAATAGGGTCTTCCAAGCCATGTAGTTTCATTTGTGCCTTGATTATATGAATGTACAATAAATTTATTTTTTGGGAAAACCACTCTTAGGTGGGTGGAGTTTTTATTTGATTCCCGATACCATACAAAAATCCATATGCCAGTTCAGTACAATTCCAAGAAATGACAATGACAGAGTGTGGAGCTCGTGAAGCATAGCAATGCTTCCAAAAGAATGGGCTAAAAATCTAAAAAAATATATATTGTAGCCTAAATGACTGTTTCAGTAGAAAAGATCGTTACTAAACAAACCTTTTGGAAGCCTATTAGTGAAAACCAAAAGATAGTGGTGAGCGATAATGTGTTACTGATGCAGTGAAACTGACAGTAGCTGGACCTTAATGGATTATGATTCCCGTATGTTTAGGCCAAATTAACCTAAAAGAATAACAATGAAATCATAAGTAGAACATGTTCATGATAATAATCTAATTGAAGGTGTTCATGATCTATTAAGGGCTAACAAGCCCTTAGCTTTGTTTAGCGATTGGGAATAATGAAAAGCACTGTCAGATTGAGCAGAGTAGCAACATCTTGCGAAGAAATCTGCAACTAGATTTTCATGTCTTAGGGATTGGTTGACATCAAGAAGCAAGATAAAAAAAACTTTCATAGAGCTGCAAAAGGGTTTTTAATTTCTTTAACATTGTTGAGGCAATATGATTCTATAACACAGGGAGCATGGTAATCTGAGGTAACATGGAGGGCTTTTTATATGGAAATTAGTTTAGCCTCCATAAGAGAATGAGCATCAATATCGAAATAGTGAGCACAAATCTGAATTCCATGAAGGTCCCTTATAATGATACCAATACCGGCTTCATTTGTGGGGTGCTCAGAGGCATCCATATTAAATTTATGTCCACTGGTTGGAGGAAACCATTTAATCAATCTGATTGATGGTTGCGGTGGCAAGAAACCTAGTCTTGTCACTTTAGTATCAAAGATGGAGCTATAGAGATAGGTTTAGCACTAAAAGTAGAGACAAAATCTCTAACTATTTTTTTAAAACATCCGCATTAGGTTTCTGATTTTCAAATGTAGCATTTAACTTTTCATATAATCCAACATATAATACTTGGCACAATTCTAAACAGCAAGTATGGAATTTTATGTTGCCTTGATAGGAAAGATAATATGAAATTCTATCCCATAATGTAGAAAAATGAGTATTAGCAATTCCTGGCATATAATAAAAATAGGACCATAGAGATAGTTCAAGGGGCACTCATTAAAGCAATGGTCTATTGTATCAAGATATCATAGGCAAAACATTTTGAGGGAAGATTGAAATCCATTTTCACGAGGACATCAAAGAAAGGTAGAAAGTCATTTACCAATTTCCACGTGAAAATGCTGATTTTTTTCTGTGATGTGGGATGCCACATTTTGCTGAGAGAGTCAGGCGTGCCTCTGGATAAAACTCTGCTTTATAGGTAGACTTGAAAGTGAAAAAGTCTTCTTCATCTGAAATCCATAAAAGCCTATCCTCCCTTGACCGAGCGAAAGAAAATTCCTGCAAAAAAGATATAAGAGCGGAAGGTAGCAATGATTGGACTTGAGGAAAAAAAGAATGCTTGTTCTCTCAAAAATCATGTACTGAGCAATCCAGAGAAATTGATATAACTTCAGGGTTACATAACTCAGAGATTGGATCATAAGAGATTCAATTAGGGTTCCAGAAACTACATGAACATTTTCCATGTATGACAGTACTCAATTCTTTAGCAGTAGGAGTAATATTAGAAATTCTCTTCCGATTAGGAGAGGATCTAAAAGAATGAGGGAGATTTCACAAATTGGGACTACAGTGTATCTCCCAAATGGAATTTGCACCATTATTTCAAAGAACATGCTTTGAAAATGGTATGAATAGATCTCAGACCTATACCATTTTGTTCTACTGGAGTAATATAACTCACTCCATCTTCCCCAAACTTGTTTTGGTTTAACTTCAGTTTCACCCCAAACAAATCTCGAAATATTTTATTCTATTCTTTTAATAACACGGAGGGGGTTTCACAATAGCATGTGGGATGGAGTATAAACATGATTGTATAAGAGTAACTTTACCTCTTGTAGACAACCATTTGTTCTTCCAGTTGGATACTTTACTTTTCAACCTTTGGATCAATGGCTTAAAATGTTATGTAAGCACTCAACCTTTGAAAATTGGGACTCCAAAGTTATTTGAAGGTAAAAGAACCTTTTCATTTGTAAAATATCATTCACCAAGTCTATCTTAGAAAAACAAGCATGCCTTTCTTAAATAAAATTCATTTTTGTCAAAATTAATTTTCTACCTTGTGGTTTGTTCAAAAGTCACAAACATAAATATATAATTACCATAATGTTAACATTAATAATAGAGAAGATCTCCCGAACTCCCAACTTTCCTGACTTTCCATGAAAGTCTTTATACGTTTTAACTTGCACAGTGTACCTTGAATTGTATATTTTATTACGTAAATTTTTTAATTTTTATATGAAAATTCTTGGATTTTCGCATTAAAACGTGTTTTAATATATGTTTAATTTAAAATGATCTTTTTTTAAAAAAATTAATCCACCAAAGGTGGGGGAAACATTATTAGGCTTCCCAAACCTTTGCCTTAAGTGGCCAAAAGAATGAAATGCAGTATAAATAACTGCAAGATTACAAGGACCTTGGTCCCAAAGCACCTCAGTGCTCTCAAAAATAGGTAGACCTATACAAGGATTGCCTAAAAACTGAATTTATCATGAAACATATTAGAGTATTGTAAATGCAAAATTCAAGGAAGCACCACAATATTTCCTGCTGAGGCTGTGTAGTATACTTAGGATTAGAAATAGACTACTAGTCTAAGATGGAGAGTTGAGACATGTGGATCAGCAAAAGTATCAAGATCTAATGGTTGGCAGATTTGCTTTATCAATCAGGTCGATGGCCTTAATATCAGGAGGGAGTGATTCCCATGTGAATACTGCTGTTATCTTGTGAGTAAGAGCCAGTTTAGAGAGTGCATCAGCAAGCTGATTACCTTGTATGAGAGTGTGTAACAGAGGTACCTTGATCAGTTGATGAGCAGTGTCAGACAATGGGAATAGCTTCCATTGAGCAGTAATTCGATTGAGCACAATAGATATTCCATCCAGTGAATCAGATTCAATATATATGAGGTTGTGCCCATAGTATTCTCCAAATTGATTTCCATCTATTGTAGCCTTAATTTTTGCTTCCAGTGAGGATGAAGCAGATGCAAAAGTGGTCCATGCTGCTATAAAATTCCCATCTGAGTCTCTAAGCACAAAACCAAGACCACAGTAGCTATCTCTATAAGCATCATCAACATTCAACTTGAATCCAGAAACAGGTTTAGACCATGAGACTAATCTTAGTCTAGGTCTAGGTGGTCTAGTTGTGTAGGGTATGTGTGCTTCAACTGCAATCAGAATGTCAAATTCCTGTGAGAAATTGATTGGATGTGCAATCAGTGATAAGTGAAGCAGGTGTTTGATCTCTTTTATGATCAGAGATCTACAAGGTTTATACTCCTCAAATATAAACCTATTCCTGGCTTTCAATAAGCACCAAACTATTATAGCACATAACATTCTTAACAATTTAGATTGGAATCTTGATAAGCCTGTATATGTAAGATAATAGGATAGTCTATCCCAAATAGATCTAAAATGAATGCCTTTTACCCCAATAGTGGAGAGTATGACAGTCCATATAGAAGAGGCTAGGTAACATGAGTTAAAAAAGTGGTCTATGGAATCCTGGTTGTTGCAGAAAAGGCATTTAGATACCAAAGTGAAACCATAGTGCAGGAGGACCTCATCAAAAGGCAACAAAAAATTAAATAGCCTCCATACAAGGAATAGTATCGTTTTTGGGACTTTAATGTTCCACAATTTTGTTTAAGGAGGGGAAAATAGATCTGTGGGTTTGGGATAACTGATAAGCAGTTTTGAAAGAAAAATGGCCATTGGTAGAAGGCTTCCAAACTAACCTATCCTCTCTATGTGTATGAGTCACTGCATTAGTAGTGTCTGAAAAATGTTATCTTTCACAGCCCCATGTAGCTGTTGAAAATATAGATGTCTGTTAATAATGAAATCAGATACTGAGCAAGTGATAGGAATAGTAGTGAGAGAGGGTGAAAAGTGGTCTTCGAGAGGGCCTGATCCAGTCCAGTTGGACTTACAAAAATTACACAGGCCTTTACCATGTATGACTAAGCTGTTAATCTCACCTACATGATTTACCTGACATGTTCTCTTCCAGGTGATGGATGTTTAGAACCCACACTTGATCACGAACCCGGCTCACGAACTGATATGCAAGACAAGCCCCGGGTATCCCAGGGGTAGACACTTTGACGCTCAAGTTAATAAAAGCCTAGAGAAGCTTTAAGTGTGTAAGGCGTATTGTGTTTGAGATAATAGATAGAGAGGTTTACCAAACCTTCAGCATTTATAGATGTGAGGATCGTGGGCCAAGTCAACGATCATGCCACTTGGTCAAGGGCAGGCCCAAGAGGCCCAATGGTGCTGCGGGAATGGACGGCTGGAATGGGCTGGCATGGGCACGTGCCGAGATCATCAGAGGCCCATCAGCGTGCCTAAAACCCTAGACACAGAACCTTGGCATGAGCTATAAAAGGAAGGAGCAAGAGAAAAAGGAAGGTAAGCTCACAAATACTGTTGAAAGAGATAAACCACAAACATTGTCAACCGACTGACTTTGGCATCGGAGCGGGAACGGCTATCGCCCTCCCCGTGCTGACCTAGCCATTCTTCTTCCCTGTGCAGGTAGCCCGTTGACAGTACCGTTCAAGGTGAAGCACTTATTTGTGGCCGTAACATTGGCGCCGTCTGTGGGGATCCTTGTTATTCTTACAGCCCACGCACTCAACCGATGAGTGGAGAAACCAGCAGTCAGATCCCGCCCATGGCCGATCTGACGGGACGCGAGGATGATGAAGATGAAGAGCTCGACCAGTACTCGGTCAAGCATCCCGCCGCTCGCCGGCTGTCGAGCCAAGTGGTGGGACCGGAGTCAACGCCGAACCCCACCCTAGGGGAAGCGAAGGAGAGCATGGATCTGCTTCAGCGCATCGTCAACTCCCAAGAGCGCATGGCCAACCAGATCCACGAACTGCAGAGTCTGAGCGCTAGAGCGGGAAAGATCACCCCGAAGCGCCTGTTCCAGGGCGTCAGCGCGATGAAGCAGAAGGCACCCGACGAGTCAGAACCGCCGGCGCAGGGCGTGGAGACAAACCCCATCCCGATCACCCACGATGGTGAGGACTCAGGGGAAGACGAAGATCCGGAGCAGGTATGGGCGACCTCATACATTCACAAGCCGAAAGTCCCGCCGCGCGTTCCCGTTCACCGGCGCCTCGCCGTGAACTGGACCCCGCCGGAGGGAGAGAAGTTCCGAGGAAGCCCGTTCACCCGGTCGGTGATGGAATTCGTGGCCGACTCGAAGATCCGTATCCCCCCAAACTTGGGGTCATATGACGGTTCGACGAACCCGGCCGACCACATCCACACCTTCACGACGTCCATGTCGACGTATAGCACACCCGATCCGATCTGGTGCAGGGCGTTCGCCACAACCCTCAAGGAGGCGGCGAGACTGTGGTTCGCCAACCTGGAGAACGACAGCATCTCCAACTTTGCGAAGCTGGAGGACCTCTTCCTGACTCGGTTCATGCAGAAGAAGAAGTTCGCCCTCACCACACAAGACGTGCTGCGGATCAGGCAACGGTCGGGCGAATCGCTCATGGACAACTACGAGCGGTTCATCACCGAGTGCAACAAGGTGCAGGACAGGCTGGACGAGAAATGGCTGGTCGAGATTTTCGTGCAAGGGTTAACCCACACCCTCTTGAAGGTTCGGCTGTCGAAAAAGCCTGTTTTCACCTTATACGAGCTCCACATCAAAGTCGAGGAGTATCACAGAGGTGACAAGGCCACCAAGGACATCACTTCTGGAGGGGAGTCAAGGAAGGACAAGTCGAGAGGGTCCGTGAAGGATAGGTTGGGCAGCAGAGAGGAACCATCGAAGGACAGGTCTTTCACGCCTTTGACCAGGACCCCGAAGCAAATCTTCATGGCCGTGGCGGATCAGGGAATTCTCCCGGTCCCCCGCAAGATGAAGCTACCGCTCTCCAAGAGGGATATGAGCCTCTACTGCGACTACCATGAGGATCACGGCCACGACACCGACGAATGCATACACCTCAAAAAGGCCATCGAAGCCTGCCTCAAGCGAGGGCATCTCAAGAAGTATGCCAAGGAGGCCCGGGAGTACAACAGAGAAGAGTACTCGTCGCGGTCAGGTGAACGACGGGCTGAACGAGGAATCGAGCGTGGAGGTGAACGGTCACGCGATCGATCGACTGGACCCAGGTCCAAGGAAGTCCAACGGGCTGAGAAGAAGGAAGAGTCGGGAAAGAGGCGAAGGTATGAGGACGTGTCTTCGCAGGATGAAGAACCAACCGCTCCCACCGGCGCGATACTCGCCATCATCGGGGGGAACGCAGGAGGAGCCACGGAGTCTCAAAGGAAGGCGCGTTGCCGTAAGACGCCCGAGCCGACGCCCATGTCAAGGAGGCTGACGCCGGAGGAGGTGATCACCTTCAGTTCTGAAGATCCTGTACCCGACCGACCTGCTGGGGGTGACGCCGTGGTCATCACGGTGCAAATCATGGACAAATTGGTGCACCGCGCGTACGTTGACGGTGGCAGCTCGGCGGAGATCATGTATTGGCACTTTTTCGAGAGGCTGGATGAGAACACGCGCAAGGGATTGGCCACGACGGCAACACCGTCGGTCGACTTTGCGGACCGGACTGTTTGGCCCGAGGGGATCATCACCCTGCCGGTGGCGGTCGGCACGGCCCCCCGCAGAAAAATCGTGGACCTTGAGTTCATTGTGATCAAGGCGCACAGCCCGTACAACTTGATACTCGGCAGGCCGGCACTGGCAGCTTTGAAGGGGATCGTGTCCACCCTCCATTTGTTGCTGAAGTTTCCCACGAGGGAAGGGATAGTGACGGTGCGGGGCGATCAGCAAAAGGCCAGGGAGTGCCATCGAGTGGCCCTCAGAAAGAAGAAGAACCCCGAGGAACCGTCCGGGCAACCGTCGGGCGGGACGTCCGGCAGAACATCGGCTCGAAGGGTGCAAATGGTATCCCCGAATGAAAGAACCATCGTCAAAGAGTTGGGAAGCGAGGTAGAAACCGTGTACCTACATGGGGACCAAGCGATGCCCATACAGGTCGGAGCGAGCGTTCCCGACGAGGTGAAGCTGTCAATTATCAAGGTGCTGGAGAAACACGGGGATGTGTTCGCGAGGAAACCGTCGGACATGACCGGGATTTCCCCGGAACTTGGAATGCACTCGTTGAATATCAACCCCCTACACAGGCCGGTCATCCAGAAAAGAAGGCCCTTGTGCCGCGAAAGGAACGAAGCAGTCAACAGGGAGGTCAATGAGCTCGTCAACGCGGGAATTCTTATGGAGGTACCGTACCCGGTCTGGCTAGCCAACCCTGTTTTGGTTAAAAAACAGGACGGCAGTTAGAGGATGTGCGTCGACTACAAGACCCTCAACAAGGCGTGCCCGAAGGATTGCTACCCAACCCCAGCCATCGATCAGAAGGTGGACGCGCTGGGGGGCTTCCCGATCAAGTGTTTCTTGGACGCGTACAAAGGCTACCACCAGATCCCGATGAAGCCCGAAGACGTGAATAATACCGCCTTCATCACCGAGAGAGGGGCTTTTGCTTACAGAATGATGCCGTTCGGACTGCGGAACACGGGGGCCACTTATCAAAGGGTGGTCGATCGCGTCTTTCGGGAACAAGTAGGGCGCAACGTCAAAATTTACGTGGATGACATGGTCATCAAGAGCAAAAGTTTCGGTGATCTGATCAAGGATGTGGACGAGACATTAGGCAGGCTGAAGGAGATAGGGATGAAGCTGAACCCGGCCAAGTGCCAGTTCGCCGTCGGGTCAGGGAAGTTCCTAGGTCACATGGTTTCGAATAGTGGCTTGAACGTCAACCCGAAGAAGGTACAAGCGGTCGTGGACATGCCCGCTCCCAGGACAGTGAAGGACATCCAGAGCCTCAACGGGAAGTTGGCCACGATGAACCGTTTCTTGTCTCGGGCGGCGGAGAGATCGCTACCTTTCCTGAAGGTCCTCAAGGGATGCGTCAGCGCGGCTGGGGCCATCCAGTGGGGGCCCGCAGAAGACGAAGCATTTCGAGAGCTGAAAGAGCACCTCAAGGTGCTGCCGACTTTGTCGCCCCCAGAAAGCGGAGAAACCCTTTTTCTGTACCTGGCCGCGGGATCGGAAGTGGTCAGCGGAGCGTTGGTCCGAGAGGAAGGCAAAGTGCAACGCCCTGTATACTACGTAAGCAGGACGTTGCAGGGGGCAGAAACCAGGTATACTGATCAGGAGAAGTTGGCCCTCGCCCTCATCCACTCGGCAAGGAGGTTGAGATCATACTTCCAAGCCCACCCTGTAGTCGTCTTGACAAATGAGCCTCTGAAGACGATCTTAGCTAAGCCGGAATCATCGGGGAGATTGGCCAAGTGGGCCGTTGAGCTTGGAGAACACGCCATCCAGTACGCCTCCAGGAAGGCGATTAAAGGACAGGTGATGGCAGACTTCTTGGCGGAAATCCCCTCGACAACGAAGGTCACGATCGAGGACCTGGCGACGGAGGCAGCGGACGTCCCGATCCGGACCCGGCGTCGGGAGGACAGGACGGATTGGTGGAAACTCCACGTGGATGGCACGTCAGGCGTCGAGGGAGCGGGAGCCGGTTTAATTGTCACGAACCCCGACGGACAGGAGACCACCTATGCTCTGAGGTTTGAGTTCCCGGAAACGAATAACGAGGCTGAGTACGAGGCGTTGATAGCGGGGATGGAGATTGCCAAGAGATTGGGAGCGAACAAGCTAGATGCGTATGGTGACTCGACCTTGGTGGCCAACCAGTTCAGCGGAACCTATCAGGCGAAGGAGCCGTCGATGAAGAAGTATTTGGCAAAGGTCAAGGCGCTGGCTACGTCGTTTGAAGGTTTCGACGTCACCCGGGTCCCCCGTTCGGAAAACACTCGAGCCGACGCGCTCAGCAAGCTAGCTTCGACCGCCAGTAGTCACCTGTCGAAGGGGGTGCTGGTAGAAACGTTGGCCGTAAGGTCGACGGAGGGCCAGGAACTGCTGGCCATCTCGACCGAACCTCCCGGCTGGATGACCCCGATCAGGGAGTTCTTGTTCAGCGGACAGACCCCGGACGACGTCGGCAAAGCGAGACAGCTTGAGAGGAGAGCCTTGGAGTTCGCCTTGAAGGACGGAGTGCTCTACAAGAAGGGATATTTGCAACCCTGGCTGAGATGTATTTCCCCTAAGCAGGCGGACAGGCTGTTGGCGGAACTGCACGAAGGGACGTGTGGGAGCCATCAAGGGGCGAGGACATTGGCCTTGAGGGCCTCGCGAGCGGGTTTTTACTGGCCGAATATGAGAGCCAACGCCGACGAGCTGGTGAAAAATTGCGTCAAATGCCAAGCCCACGACAAGGTGTTGCATTCCCCCGGAGTGCCGATGAAGAGCATCTCAGGCCCGTGGCCCTTCGCCAAATGGGGAAAAGACATAGTTGGCCCGTTCCCCGTGGCGACGGGAAGGAGGCGTTTTCTCGTCGTGGCGGTAGACTACTTCACCAAATGGGCGGAAGCCCAGGCGGTGGCGAGCATCACCGGCAAGAGAATGACGAACTTCGTATGGAGGAATGTGGTGTGCCGGTTCGGACTGCCCCGAACCATCGTGAGCGACAATGGGAAGCAGTTTGAGGGGGAGCCGTTCAAGTCATGGTGCTCCCAGCTGGGGATCGAGCAAAATTTCACTTCGGTGGCGCACCCCCAAGCGAACGGCTTGACGGAACGCACCAACGGGATAATCGTCCAGGGACTGAAGCGACGACTGGATCAGGCCAAAGGGAACTGGGTGAAGGAGCTCCCGTCAGTACTGTGGGCATACAGGACCACACCCCGGACGACGCGGCAGAAGGCGGCTGAGGCTCAGAGCGCTGGGGGGGAGTCCACCCCACGATCGCCTCAGGCGACATCTCCGCAGACAACTCAGAGAAGTATTCTGCGAATGGGTACTCACCAAAGACAGAAAACAGCTCATCCAGTGAACGGCTGAACCGAGAGGCATCACCTTCGTATATCTCGTCCAAGTCGAAGGCCCGGTAGACCGCCCGGTGGAAGCGACGACGCGCGTTATCACTTGAAGCCACCTTGAGGAAGACATCGGGGAGACCGACCTCGATGGCCCACTTGTACTTGGCGACGGCAGCAGCGATCTGAGAGTCATGGCCGGCGATAGCCTCCTCAGCGCTCTGCAGTTTGGCGCGCATCAGATCGAGCGTTTCCAGCTGAGCCTTGGCCTCCTTCAACTTCCCGCTAGCCGAGTCCCGTTCAGCGACGGCGGCATCCTTCTCCACCTTCAGAGCGGCGACAAACGCGGTCAACTCGTCCACTTGAGCTTGGAGATCGACCGGGTTGACGGCGGCATGAGCGTTCAGCTCCCCGATCATCTGCTCCTGCTTCCGGTTAAGGTCGCGAGCTGCCTCCAGAGCTGCCTGACAGGAAGTGAGCAGGCCGCGAGAGCGGGACGCCTCACAGTGCAGACAGCCCAACTCACCCCTGAGGGAAGCAGAAAGGCAGGCCACCTGGAAGGTCAAGGAAGATGACCGTAAAATAAAAATGCCAACTTAAATAGTGGCGGATGGAAACAGAAGAAGAAAGATCATACCTCCAGGCTGACTGAGTCAAACCGGTCCATAAGACTGACGGAGCTGTGGAAGTTGACCAGAGGGCTCGCGCGCCAGGCCTCAAGATGACCTCTGGGGAAAGCCGAGGCCAGAAAGTCAGCACGATCCTTCGGGGTAGTCAGCACCGGTCCGGCCGGAGGAGGCAGAGACTCCACCCGGAGAAGCTTGTTGCGATGCAGCTCGTCGGGAGGAGGCTGAGACTTTCCCTCGAAGGTGACCTCGACGTTCATCGCGTCGGCCGGCCTCTTATGGGGGTTCCTGTGGTCACCCGAGTCGTCGCCCTCCAGGTTGATGAAGTCGGGACGCGTGACGTTAGGCTCGGAGATGTCAAGCTGAGACTCTGAGTGTTGAGCGCGACTGTCGTCAAGAGCAGAGGCGGACGAGCGAGCCTGGCGACGTTCGGATCGGCGAAGGTATTTCTCCATGTCAGAGTCGGCGAACTGAGCGTCCGAGTGGACGTCGGGATGACTATCAGTCTCGCCGTCGACGGTCCTAGAAGCTGTCGCAAATACAAAAAGCAAAGAGGAATCAGTAGAACGGCATGATTGGTCAAAACAGGAGTGACAAAAGGAAGAAAAGGAAAAAAACAAAAGCACGGCTAAAACGCTGGTCGACCTTCCCCCGGACCCTCGCTGGACGGGACTGAATGCCTCGGCGATTGCATCACCACATCGAGCCGACAGTGAGGGAGTCCGCACTGGCTCAAGAGCTCGTCGGAGTTCACGGCCGTCCACAACATCGTGCCCTGCTTCAGCTTGCGAACCTCCGGATCCAACACGGCCGCCTCGCCGTCGCTGGGACGGAGCCCCCGGGTCGCTGGATCACCTACCGGGTATCTGACCCGACTTGCTCGAGGACCCCATACCAGATCGTTATCCATGTACACGAACTTGGACCCCCAGCCGGATTTCTTCGGCCTTTTCTGCAGCAGAGACTTGCCCGCCGCCGGCCGGAACTTGATGTGGCAGTAGCCCTTGTCCACGCATGGGTAGGCAAACACCCTAAGCAGGGGCAAGGTGGGGACAACCTGCTGGCGGGAGCACACGATCTGAAAACCGATCAGCGCCTTGACGGAGTTAGGCTGAAGGTAGCGCAGATCAAGCCCGAAGAAGGCCAGTGCCTGTTTGAAAAAGCCGGTCAACGGGAGGCGCAGACCGCAGGAAAAGAGGTATTCGCAGTGAACGGCGGTAAAACCCTCAGGGGCTTCCGCCACCAACTGCCCAACCTCCGGGAGGCGGATCTGCACCTCCAAATCCGTAAATTGCAGCCCGACGGTATGACGGCATCGTTCCCGGAAACCTTCGACATCATCGGCGGTCGTAGTACTGCCCAGACCGGGTCCCATGCGTCGGAGAGCCATTAAGGGTAAACCGAGGGAGTGGGGAAGGTCGCCTGAATAAAAGAAGTTGCAGAGAAGGGAGAGTACCTGTAAGAGGGCAGAAGAGCGCAGCGGTATGATGGTTCGGAAATGAGATAGAAGAAGAAGACGAAAAGGGGGAGTTATTTTTCAAACAAAAGAAGGCAGATGAGGAATTAAGTCTGCGTGGGGAGACGTGATCGAGGCGGGCCCACGCACCATCGAGAAAAGGAGATGAGAGACACGCGTTCGACATGCATTAAAGGCGGAGGTTAAAGCTGCGCGCGTGATGCCACGACGGCCAGATCCTCGCCTCTTCAGTTCTTCGCCCGCGCTTGGCAACATGGCCTCGCACTTGGGGGGACTTGTGAGGATCGTGGGCCAAGTCAACGATCATGCCACTTGGTCAAGGGCAGGCCCAAGAGGCCCAATGGTGCTGCGGGAATGGACGGCTGGAATGGGCTGGCATGGGCACGTGCCGAGATCATCAGAGGCCCATCAGCGTGCCTAAAACCCTAGACACAGAACCTTGGCATGAGCTATAAAAGGAAGGAGCAAGAGAAAAAGGAAGGTAAGCTCACAAATACTGTTGAAAGAGATAAACCACAAACATTGTCAACCGACTGACTTTGGCATCGGAGCGGGAACGGCTATCGCCCTCCCCGTGCTGACCTAGCCATTCTTCTTCCCTGTGCAGGTAGCCCGTTGACAATACCGTTCAAGGTGAAGCACTTATTTGTGGCCGTAACAATAGAGCTACCATCCGTAGATTGGCAAGACATGTAATTATGGTATGAATACAACTCTTATGGAGATAACATCAGTTGTATTACCATGTATAGAAGAAGTGATTTCGGACATGGTTGCATTATCATGTTTAGAGGAAGTGTATTCCTTGTAGGACATTCTAAATATACGCATTCCTTATAAGGATTTGGACCGATAGACCTGTGGATCCATCTTCCACGTATCTCAAACCCATGACCCTTCTCGGGCCCTGGTCCGGGACTGAATGAGGTCCTAGAATATGAACCATGGACTTATCAGTAGCCCCAAGGTAGATCTTCAGAATTTTGAGGACTCCTCTCGAAGGCATGATGAGAGGCTTGCTTCTCGAGGGAAGGCCAATAACTCGAAGGAGAGTAAAATTGTTTCGTATTCCATCAGGACACGAGGACGGTTGAATTTGAATCCATCCATTTAGTCTGAGGTAGCTGACACGTGGCATCCACTCATTGTATAACTTGGCGGTGAGAAAGACCACCCTTCCAATTACTTGCATCATTTCGCGAGTCGAGGTAATTACTTTGCTTAAATGCGTGTTAATTACTGGTTATATATCAAAGTAATCTTCCTTTGTGTTTATCACCATTCTTCATTCTAATTTGTGTTTCAAACAAAAAAAGATTTCTTCTTTCTCTTCTCTTCCACATAATATTTTCCCCCTATTCTCTGTGTTGCCATGTCGACTTCAAGCTCCAATGCTCCCCATGGCAATAAAGAGAATGCCGTACCTCTGAAAGAGCCAGAGGTGATAACGGTTGAAAAAGGAGCCCCGGCCGCCAGTGGCCTAGAAACCTTGTTTCTAGAAGTAGATTCCGGGGATTTGATAGAGTTTACCATCGCCACTCCTCTGCGAGTTGTTATAGTGGTGCATGATGAGGGCTCATCCGGATCGGGTGTGGACCCTTATATGGAGCCCCAAGTTGATAAACGGGCTCCATTTACCGGTGACGTGGATGATGTAACCAATATAGTTTACGAAAGGACGCTGCAAATCCTGAAGTCATGCAGGCTGTCCGACCCCATAGAGGCCGGAGTGAAATTGGAGGATGACCACCTTCAAACACAGGACCTGGTTACCCCAACTCGTGGGATAATATATGGTAGGTTTTTACAACAGGGGGTAAGTTTCCCTTTTCCCCCCTTGTTGCGGGAGTTTTTGCAGCACCATGAGCTGCATCCATGCCAGATCCACTCCAACGTGGTGGTGTCGATTATGGCGTTGACATCTTGGTGTGCTTGGAAAGGATATGAGTCGAGTCTGGATTTGTTTAGGAGCTTGTACAAGCTGTATGCTTCGGGAAAATACGAGTATTTCACACTCACTCCGCGGGGAACCAAGCCTTTTGTGTTTCCTGATTACAGCGGTCCGTGGGATGTTGACCGTCTGACCTTTGATCAGATCAAATACGAGGTTCCTGACCGGAATCCTAAGCCAAAGAGTGTCGTGGCTCTTAATAGGGTCTTCAAGATTCCGGATCGTCCGGAGGGCATTGTTAAAGAGCTCTTAGATGGGAAGATCGTCTTCCAGAAGGGGGACTTTGTACGCGGGGCTCATGGCTCCATGTGGCAGTGGCCAATGGTCACTTATTCGTACTTGCAGAAGGTTCCCTGTTCGAAGTCTACCACCAGCTTTTTGAAGCCAGGGTTGGTTTGGACCCTCCCTGATAAAATCCAAACGGAGGGAGACGAGGGGAAGTCCAAGAAGCGCGGTGCTTGGAGGTCTCCAAGGAGTCAAGGGAAGGCTAGTTCGAGCCAGTCTTCTCAAGGAATGTTTTTGAACTTAGGTTTCAACATACTTGATGTTTTGTTGATACTGATGGTCCTTGTTATGCGAATAGGTCCTCCTTCGAAGGAGAAAACTAGGAAGGAGAAGGCGGTCCTCGAGGTGGTAGAGGAGGACGTATAGGAGTTCGAGGAGGTGGAGTCTGAGGCTGAAGGATCCTCGGATGATCTCCCAGTTCGAGTAGGTGACGCCTGACGACAGTCCTTTAAAGGAGCTGGAATGCTATCTAGGTCGTCCTGGAGAGGAGAAAGAGGAGGCACAAACCTCTCGGTGGTCTTTCGGGATGTATCCCCCGGCTTCTAAGGTAATCCTTTGCCCTGTAACATGATTTCTCCATATCTTTAGTGTCAAATACTCAGATGGATTTGGTGTGAAGTTGCTGGTGGGTCTGTCTAGGCTAGGTGATCAGGCTACTGCCAAAATAAAGCGCTTGTATCACTCCACTTGTGAGCTGCATGCTAGATGCAAGGCCGTGGCTGGGAAGAGGGATAGTCTTCGAGATCAGGTAAAGGCCTTGGAGGCTCAGCTGGCGATGCCTTCTGCCCCTGCTCTTGTACCAGTTAAGATGGCTATGCTAGAGGACATGGTGAAGCAACTTGAGGGCAAGGTGAAGATCCCGAGGCAGGATAGGGATATTAAGGAAACCGAGTTGGGGGTTTCCGAAGATCTGCTTGATGAATTGTCTCGGAGACGGTCTTTGGAGAGTGATCCCGAGGAACAACAGCGACTACTTAGACTATGAGGCGCATTTATCGCTTGTAGCCCCGAGCTGAAGAGTCACGGGGAGGAGTATGGGAATTTATTCCTTAACTCCGAGCTGCATAAGAGTCTGGATGTTATCCTAGATTTGTGTCAGTCTGAGGGGGAAAGGAAGCTAATGACTACCTTCTTTTCTCACCTCGATGCTTCCGAGAAATTGGCTGCCTTGACCGCTCGTCGCTAGATTCCTGGGACCGAGTTTCTGGATGCATTGGATCCCTCCGAGGGGGTTATGACATTAGGGGATTTATTGAGACTTATTGAAGCAAAATACCCTAACTTGTCTTCCCTTAGTGATGTGTTCTCCAGTCCTTCCTCCAGCAAGGCAGATTAGCCTTGACAAGCTGCTACCTTACTTGCTGGCGTCTCTCCCTCCTTCCTCCTGGCCCTCTGGAACCTTCTGCGCGCGAGCAGGGAACAGCTTGGCGAGCTCTTCGGTTGACATGTCGAGGAGTATATTGAGATCAACTCCCTTGGACATGGATCGTGGCAGGAGACCCTGTCTCTATTCAACCGTCCTTGTGGGTAGGGTCGAGACCCATTCCCTTGAACACGGACTCTGAATTTATTCCTTGGTCTCAGGTTTATTTGAAAGGAACCCTGCCTCTATACAACGTTCATAGTGGATAGTGTCGAAGAGGTCCAAAGGGGTACGTTTTGGCACGAATAGAACAACCAATATACTCTGGGATGAGTTCTTCACAGTTGTCCATGATGAAGACTCTGTGGACATACAACTTTATGCTGTTGGGCTTTTCCCTCGGGCTTGATTGCCGTAGCAACTAGCACTATGTTTATGTATTTGGGGTTTTTCCCCTCATAACCCTCTCGGGTTTATTTGGAAGTATCATATTCTGATGTAATAACACCTTTTATATGACCTTCTGTGTAGGTTCGAGGTTTTTCCTCTTTATATCCTCTTGGGATTTGTTTAGAAGTATCATATTTTGATGTGATAACACCTTTTATATGAATTTTAACTTCTGTTCGAGATTTTTCTCTATTGTATTTCGAGATGATTGTTATTCAAGCACGTCTGCCTGTTTTGTTAGTCCGTAGACTTCAATCAAATACTCTTTTCAAGTATTTATCTTGAGTTCATTCTCTTTATTTTACTCAAAACGATTGGTCCTTGAATTCTTCATCCAAACAGTTTATTTTAGATAAGCATGCCAATCGTGTGCTTATTGAAGCATATTGTTTTCAGTGGCAATTAAATTCATACTTAGGATAACATTCCTTTTATTAGAAAAGGAATTTATGATTGCCAAAATAAAGATGGATGTAGATGTAAATAGAATAAGTTCAATTGAAGCTCGTGGCTTTAAGAACAAAGTAAAGAAAGTACTAGTTCAAGTTCTGTACCCGTAATGTTAGAGCATAGTCTTCTCGGACCCTAGTGGGGTTCTTTCTCGAGCTTCATCTCCCGTGGTACTTTCGTAAGTTGGCCACGTTCCATCTTCGTGGTATGGGTTCTCCCTTCATGATTTCCAAGAGTTAGCTTCCCCCTGTATGAGATTCTAGGATTCGATATGGACCTTCCCAATTCGGGGCTAGTTTCCCTTCCACTTCTTTATTGCTTTTCTCATTCAATCTCATGACGAGGTCTCCTTTAGAAAATGTAGCCAAGCGGACCCTTCTGTCGCGGTAGCGCTTGACTCTTTCCTTTACTTTGGCTTCATGGATAGTAGCATTGGCTATCTTTTCCTCGAGGAGGTCAAGGTCGAGACGAAGGTTTCCTTCATTTAATGTGCCATCTTCATCTTCTGGTTGAGAGGTACGAGCAGAGGAGATTCCAATTTTCATTGGGATAACCACCTCGGACCCATAAACTAAGCTGTAAGGAGTTTCTCCAGTTGTTGTAGCTGGTGTTGTTCTATGGGCCCAGATCACACTCGGGAGTTCTCGGATCCAGTTTCCTTTAGCTCCTTCTAGGCGCTTCTTGATGCCGTTTACCTGGGTTCGATTCTTTACTTCTACCTGGTCGTTAGCTTCTGGATGATACACCGAGGTGAGCTTTTGCTGTCTGTCGTAATTCTCACACCATTTCTTGAAGGGGTTATTAGTGAATTGTGATCCATTGTCTGTTACTATGTATCTTGGGATTCCATATCGACATACTATATTTTTCTAGCTGAAGTTGATGACTGTTTTGCCGGTTATATTCGTCAGGGCCTCGGCTTCTACCCACTTTGAAAAGTAGTCAATGGCCACGATGAGGTAGTTGAAATTCCCGGGAGCCGTGGGGAAGGGTCAGACAAGGTCTATGCCCCATCGAACAAATGGTCTGGGCTCCTGAATTGTAATCATGTTCTCTTGGGGTACATAAATCATCTTGGCGTATCTTTGGCATGATGTCAGGAGTCAATGTGCTTCCTGGAATTTTCTAGCATGGTGGGCCAATAAAACCAATTTGCAGGAGTTTACGGGTGACGGTGCGTGGACCTTGATGACTGCCAGAAACACCTTCGTGTGTTTCTATGGGAGGGTTCCCGTTTGCAGATTTTCAATGTATGGGCTCATCCAAGTGTCCGAGGTGTCTACAGCCATAATGCTGCTTTCTTCATAACTCCTCTTTGTCAGGGTTTCCATCAGCAGCTCTTGAGAGGAACAAATGTTGAGATCCGAGGAGGAAAGTTTGCTTAATGCGTCAGTATTATGATTGCCGTCTCGGGTGGGTGTGGTTTAATTCGTAGTGTTGGAATTGGCTTAGAAGAGGCATGACTATCTCGAGCTATTTTTGTAGGCTGTACTATCGGGTCTCATAGTCACCTTTAACATGTTGCACCACAATCTGTGAATCACTGAAAATCTCGAGGTCCTTGACTTCAAGGTTCTTTGCCAGCTTCAGCCCTGTTATGAGGGCTTCATATTCAGTTTCATTGTTGGTGGCTCGGAAGTCAAAGTGGAGAACATATGGATGGTCCTTTCCCTCGGGGCTGGTGAGTAAGACTCCAACACCACTTTCCCCCAAGTTGGAGGATTCATTCACATATAGGCGTCATTTTCCAGCATCAGGGGTTGTCTCTTGTTGGTCGATCTCTACTGGTTCGACTGATTCCATTATGAAATCAGATAAAGCTTGGCCCTTGATGGTCGTCCGAGGTTTGTACTGTATATCATGTTTTCCCAACTCTATGGCCCACTTCATCATCCTGCCTGCATCGGGTTTCTGGAGGATCTGCCGGATTGGATAGTTAGTCAAGAGCACTATAGTATATGCCTTAAAGTATGGTAGCAGCCGTTGAGAGGCATGCACTAGGGCCAGTATCAGACGCTCGAGAGGGGTATATCTGGTCTCGGACCCCTGTAGGGCTCTACTAACATAGTATATGGGGTGTTGTGACCCACCTTTTTCCTTTACTAACACAGCACTGATGGCTAGCTGGGATGTAGATATGTATAAGTAGAGAACTTCTCCCCTATCAGGTTTTGAGAGTGTAGGTAGATGTCGGAGATGATCTTTAAGTGCTTGGAAAGCTTCTTCACATTCGTGTGACCACTCGAACCGGTTGGCCATCTTAAGGATGTTGAAGAAGGGTAAATATTTTTCGGCTCCTTTGGGAGAAATCGGCTAAGAGCCGCGAGGGATCCTGTTAGCTTCTGTACGTCCTTGACGGTCTTCGGGGGTTGCATGTTTTGCAGGGCTTCTACCTTCTCGGGGTTAACCTCAATTCTCTGATCGGATACCATGTATCCTAAGAACTTGCCTACCCCAACACCAATGGTACATTTAGCATGGTTCAACTTTAGATTGGATGCACGTAATGTATCAAAGGTCTCCTTCAAGTCTTCGAAGAATGCATCGTAACTGAGGCTAATCACCACCATGTCATTGAGATATATCCCCAGATTACGCCCTATTGTAGCAAAAGGTCCCTCTGTCAGTTATGAAGGAGGTTTTCTCCTTGTCCTTCCGCCATAGGAATTTGATGATATCCTTTAAAGGCGTCGAGGAAAGCTAGCACCTGGTATCTGGCGATTGCTTCAACCAGGCGGTCTATCGAGGGTAGAGGATAACTATCTTTGGGACAACAATCATTCAGGTTGGTGAAATCGATTCACATTCTCCACTTTCCATCCGGTTTCTTGACCATTACTGGGTTAGTTATCCACTCAGGGTATTGCACCACCTCGATGACATCGGCTTTGAGTAGCTTATCTACTTCTTCTCTGATGGCATCAACTCGGTCCAACGCAAAGATGCGGCGTTTCTGCTTTATTGGTATCCCACGAGAAGACATCTATATATTGATTGAGAAGATCTCGAAGTTTGGCCTTTATCTCGGGGGGTAGGAGAGTTCCAACCTCGACGGTTCCTGATTCTCCGAGTTGCATTGGTTCGAACTCGGAGTACTTGGATGGTTCAGGTTCTTTGATAGATTGAATGGTGCAACCTCGAGCTAATTGTTGGTCACCTCACACCATGGCTACCCCTTGATTTGTGGGAAACTTCATGGCCAAATGGTAAGAGGACCAAATGGCTCTGGCTTGACACATCCATGGCCGACCGAGTATGATGTTGTATGGCGCAATGGAGGTAATTACTACAAAGGTACAACGGAGGGTAATACTTCGAGGGCCGTCTTCCACTCGCACCGGTAAGATGGCTTCTCCCAAAGGCCTGATGGGATCACCTACAAACACCGAGATTAAGTTTTTGGGTGCGAGACGGCTTTTGTTTAGTCCTAACTGTTCATTACAGCTAAGAAACATAATCTCCACCTCACTTCCCCCATCTACCAGGACCTTTCTAATCGTGTTGTGATTTATGGTGACTGTAATCACCAACAGATCTGAGTGGGGGAATTGGTTGGGAATTGCATCCTCTGGCGAAAAGGCAACAGTTCCATCCAGGCGAGATCTTTTGCTCTCCCACTCCCAGGGAGAGGTTTCTTCTGGCGATCGTTGTATGCCATTGATGCTCCTTCCTGCTCCCTGATTGGTGGTGTCGCTCGTCTCTTCGCGGCCGTGGAAGTGGTTGGCGTCGGTACTTCCTACTACTATCGGGGCCGGAGAACGAGTTCATGTGCTCCCACGAAGGTTCTTGGCCGGATCAGCCATGAGTTAAAGGTCGTTTTGGATCAAGATAAACATGTGGATCCAACTGGCCTGCCAAATTGATGGATTTCTGGATCCCGCACTTGATCACGAACCCGGCTCACGAACTGATCTGCAAGACAAAGCCCCGGGTGTCCCGGGGGTAGACACTCTGTCACTCAAGTTAGTAAACAGCCTAGAGAAGCTTTAAGTGTGTAAGGCGTATTGTATATGACATAATAGATAGAGAGGTTTACCAAACCTTCAGTATTTATAGAGCTACCACTCGTAGATTGACAAGACATGTAATTATGGAATGAATACAACTTTTATGGAGATAACAGTTTCATTACCATGTATAGAAGAAGTGTATTTTGGACATGGTTATATTACCATGTTTAGAGGAAGTGTATTCCGTGTTGGACATTCAGAATATACGCATTCCTTATAAGGATTTGGACCGATGGACCCGTGGATCCATCTTCCGCGTATCTCGAGCCCATGACCCTTCTCGGGCCCTGGTCCGAGACTGAATGAGGTCTTAGAATACGAATCATAGACTAATCACCAGGTTTGGGAGTTTCTGGATGATTTGGGCAAAGAGTGGATGAAGTGTGTCCATAGAGTTTGAGTGAACATGCCTGTACTATGCGGAGAATGGATCTAAATCCAAGACCATTCTGTTGAACATGGTAACACAGCCTTGACCATTTCCTCTATTTCTTGTTTTCTTTTACATGGGTAGAACCCCATAAAAAGGTTGCAAACATTTTTTCAAGTGATTCCACAATGTGCACTGTTGGTGTCATTACAGTGAACACATGTTAAGGTATGGCATATAAAATTGTTTCTAAGAATGTGAATTTACCACCAGAAGAAAGCCATTTGAACCTCCAGTAGCTCAACTTTTTGCTGATCTGTTCTATCAGAGGGTTAAAATATGCATTTAGCATTTTTTCTTGATAAATTTGACAGTGTAGGTATTTGAAGGGAAAAGCATCTTCTTTCATACCTAAAATGTCACTGATCATATTTTTCTGGGCTAAAGTTCCATTGTTACTTAAATAAAAATCACTTTTGTCGAAATTGATACTTTGACCAGTGACTTTTTCAAAAGTTACCAAGAAAGCTTTCAAATTGATCAGAGTGGTCTTATTAACTGAGACAAATATGACTGTATCATTAGTATAAGATAAGTGTGAAACTGGCACTATATTTCTTGGCAGATTATAGACCAAAAATACTTTTGTGAAACACCTTTGACAAGGCGTAAAATGTTGTGACAAGCCAAAACCTTTTATCTCAAACAGATCGTCGCGTGCTTCAATAGTCGTCGCTACTCCAAATAAGAACGTGTCATCTGCAAAGGAAATATTAGACAAATTCAGATCAAAACTAGAGGCACCAATCCCTTTCAATTTTTCCACACATATAAAATTATTGAAAACACCTAAAAAAATCTCAGAACATATAATAAACAGATATAGAGATTAATAAAAATCTCCCTATTGAACTTAAGCAATTACAACTTGATAACTAACTAAATTTCAATTTATAGGAAAACCCCAAATTAAACACAAAGCCAAAAAAGAGTTTAGTTGTAATTTAGTTTGAAACAAAAAATACAGTGGGAACTAGCATGTCGATGGATACAGTATTGGATGACTGCATAGCTTTGTAGATCGTATATCCTTGGATAATTTTTACTTAGGTATACAGTTAATCAACCCAGTTCCCTAAATTTCAAACATCTTCGACGAGGTTTGTTTGACGTTGTAATTAATTAGAAAGATTAATCAGCCATTTGTCCTGATAATGAAATTGATTAATCCCAGCCTGTGTCCTTTCTCTGTTAGTTGCAATTTCCTCTTCATGTGTTGCGACGTTGAGTGATAGTCAAGGTACTTAATTCGTAATTATTTTTTGGTGGATAATACAAGAACAAAATCGTAGCGCTGGCAATTTGACACCATCTGCAGAAGATATGTATTATAAATAATCCAAATGAGAAACCACCAAATGAATTATTGATTAACTGAGAGTTGATAACATTACTAGTACCTTCTTCTTGTCCTATAACATATTTTATTAATTTAAAATATCCTCATCAAGCATAATAACATTGGAATGAAATAATATCAAATTTTAAATTTAAGTGAATTGAAATGCAATTATTAGCTACTACCCTGTTTTTTAATTGTGTCACATTTGAAACTAACACTATTTGAAAAATACATGATATGATATATTTTTCTTAATGAAAAACAGATTGTAAAAAAATAGCCAATTTGAAATTATCAAAATGTCGCTTTCTTTGCATGTGTTATTTGACTTGTTTCCTCTACTTTCATAACTGGGGGAATATAATAGTATCGGCAATTTTATTTGACTAATTAACATGATGTGTATAAATTATCCCACATCATCGAGCATATTGGATACATTAAGTACTAATTAATTTAATATATGTGTTTGTTTAATAAATAAATTAGTTTATGCATTTGTTTAACATGCTTGAACTAAAGTTTTAAATTATTGTTTGAGGTGTGAAGTGTGAGCCACCATATTTTTTCCTTAAAAGTGTCAATGTCTAAATAATTTTGATTGTAACTGTATGAATGATAGCGTTACATTTTTGGATGGCGGTGGATTACTGCCTCTTCTAAATTGTGTAACTTGTATTCTGAATTTTGTGTAACTTGTATTGGGACAATTATTTTACATCATCAAAGTGTCATACTCGAAATAGTTTTACGAGATAATGTGTGAGATTACATTAAATTTTATGAATAGAATATTATAGTACATTCTTATGTATCAAGAATATCTCTTATGTATCAAGAAGAATGTCAGTAGAGACTATTTCGGGTTAAACGTAATTCAATATCAAAAAGTATTTTAAATGTAAATTTAATTTTGTAATACACTACTTTTTTCTATTTTCAAATTATATATTTACATACTACTCTGTTGTCCAATCTTGTGAATACTATTTTTCGGTGGTCAAGAGGTCACCGGGCTCAATGGGTAGTCGGTTGATGTTCAGGTAGAGAGTATTTGCTATAATAGAACCGAGTTTTCTGTTTAAACTGTGAAAAAGTGGGATGTTGAATTCTTACGAGTTGATTTAGAATACCATACTTGGTGATGTCTATATGCAGCAGTAGGAGGGAAGTCAGGTTTTAACTATGCTGTTACCGGCATCGATACAGAGATGACTTAGTTATTGTAATAATTTTAAACACATCTCTGATATCTTACTCTGCTTTTGATATTAGATCGAAATATAGCCTTCGGGCAACAAATTGCCACAGTAACCCCTAAAGGTTTCATGTGTATCACTGGGTTTTAAACACAATCATGTAATTATATTGCTTTTATGTAGGATTGAGGAGCCGTGAATAATCATCCCGTCCATTTGGATGGTTTTAACTTAAAAAAATACATTTAGCCATCAACAAAATCATTTCAAATACTAGGTTACCTTTTCGCCACAAATGCGCCGAACATTTAATAAAATATATAAAAATTATATATATTGAGCGCTATGTCAAAATAAATTTTACTATAAGAATGATATTGAGTTAAATTTGAGATTAGAATATAATATAATTAAAAAAATATTAATTCATTTAGTTTAGTACAACCTATCACTTAACCAGTAAATTATATGAATTTTATTTCATCCTTAATCGGCGAATATGAAATTATATTAATTGACGTTATATTAATTAACGATGAATGTATATTTATTAAAGCTAAGAAAGTTGTGTGTGTATTAGGGAAAATTCCTAGAAATTGCGTAATAAGAGATAAAATTCCTAGTTAGGGTGTAAAACATTTATAATTCCCGTTAAAGACATTTGATTTATTATTTGACAATTTTACCCTTTTTAAAACTTTAACTTAAACGTCAATATTGCTTTAAACTCTGTCTTATACCCTACACATGCTAGGTTGCTACCTTTATTCAGTTCCGCCACCGTGCCACCGCCATTGAACCTGATCACCATCACCTGCGCCAATAAATATCACCACCCATCACCGAAAACCGGCAACCACGATCACTACTAAGCCTTAATCCAACCAAATCAATCTTAATCCTCAAAACCGCCAACAATCTCAATACACCAACACCGCTCGTCGCAGCGTCGCATTAATTAATGTTGACCAGTCATCACCAATTGGTCTCAGTATCCTTGGCACCGGTACTCACCGACAACTCATTGCTCTGTCGTTGCTCATACAACAATTAGCACTGCAATTATGGTTAATTAATAAACACTGGTGGAAAAGGCCAGAATAAGTCGCCAGTGGACGGCAGTTCCGCGTGCATTTCGGGAAACCGTCGTGCATTGCATCCGGTTAAGTTTCCGAATTCGGAAACTTAGTAGGAACTAAATAAATGGCGATTTCGCGTGACGTTTTTAACAAACCGCCGTTTGTTGAGTTTCTAAGTTTCCGAATTCGGAAACTTAGCCGGATACACGATATCAAACACGATTCTCCTTATCTTATGCATACAATTCATTTATACTTACAATATTCTCCAAAATTTCCTATCTCCTTATCTCCCTCTCTCTCAACACTCACCTATCCTTCATTATCTCCCTTCTTCTTCTTCTTCTTCTTCTTTCAAGGAAGTTTGATGAATTCTTTCAAGTTTGATATTCGAGTCGGATTTTCACCAAATTTGTGAATTTAAGATGGTTGTGCTATATTTTGCTATCATGGAGTATGAGTTCGTCGGGTCAAATCTATAACATTGAGCAAAAGATTGACTTCAAATTCAATGTTTTCTTCATATGATTTAGGCAGAAAATCAGTAGATTAGGATGATAGTTTATGTGTTTTTGGGATTTCGAGGTATGATCTAATCGATCCACAACGACCCATGATCTGGGGGTGAAACTTGTTTTTATACTAGTTTTGATTTCATCGACCAAATTGGCCGGTGTTTATTTTGTTCTGACCAGCTAACTTTCCGAACTCTTAAACTAATAGATATCCGGATAGATATTCGAACTCTGAAACGTTACACGGCGCCACCAGGACGGCGGTCAAAATCGCCGTCCAACGCCAAACGAACCGCCGTATTCTTGTTTTGATTCCACTAGTGTCAGAACCCCAATTCTTTATCCACATGTGTAGAAAGTGTCATCCCCACGCTCATGCAACACCGGTTTCTGGGATAACCTATCCCCACTGTAGCACCGTCGTACGTTGGAGGAAAGTTCCGCCCGATGTGTAGCTATGACGGCCACATAGCCCCCCACCCACACTACAAATATCAGCTGCGAGACGCAGATTATCGTCTCCGTTCGCAGCGCCACCTTGTGTGACCTAATCCACTGCCTCTCGAGAATGCTCCTCGAATAGGGAATCGTTTGTACTGAAATACTAGCTCCCAACGAGGACCTCGACTCGTTGATAGCCGTCACAAGCGATGAGGATTTATAGAATATGATGGAGTAGCTGCAGCGCGTTGGTGCCGAACACCAAATTTTACCGATATGGAGTTCTGGCGTGCATGTTATCTTACGTCGTTCAAGAGTATGGACACGGCGGCACGCCGATGTACCACAATGAACTGTCATAGTCACATTCGCTTTATTAAAATGTGGATGAAAGTAAAATTAGCCTGAACTTAAATTGACAATTAAACTGAAACTAAAATTGAGGGTAAAATAGTCAAATAATAAATCAAATGCCTTTAGTATATATGAATTATAAAAAGGATTAAAAGCAGAGCTACCCCCAAATTTATAAGAAAGTGTCAATGTACCCCCGACTAATTTAAAAGTGCTGATGTACCCCTATAATTACATTGAATAAAGAAGTGTACTTCTAAAACCAATTTTCCAACAGTATTTTGAACTAAAAGACAAATTTACCCTCCTTGTTAGGCTATTTTTTCCCTTACCCAAATGCCCATGGGCACAAAAAAATTAATATCACTAAATTACAGAATAAATGCACAATATTATTGAAAAAGTTAACGTTTATATCCAAAAACTCAACAAATTGAAAACATTGGTGAACTTACCATAATCTCGCCAACTCTATTATCTCGTTTGGTAATTTGAGCTAGTCACGCAAATTATTACTAGATGTGGCGGTTTCGGTCCCCCGGCTCACACTAATTTCTGAGCACGGTGGTTTTGGTCCCCTCGGTTTCAAACGCGTTCATCCGATGAAGTAACGGTGACCGGTATGGATTTGGATTGCCTTGCTTAACTGGGTCTGAAATTAAAAGGGAAGCGGGAATTGGGTGAATAATTAGGCAGTGGAAGAAGGTTTTTCGGAAGTTAATGAGCTAAATCAGATCTCGGAATTCGGTTGATTTGGTTGGGGCATTTTCGTCCTAGAGTTTTTCTTTTTTATCATTAAATAATAGTGAGAGTATTCTTGACATTTTACATTTGCCAAAAGAAAATTCTGCCCAAATTATACATTTGAGGGTATAGTGGCACTTTTAAAAAACATAGGGGTCCATTAGCACTTACTTAAACATTTGGGGTACAACAGCACATTTTTCTATAAAAAATGTACGCCCTAACTAGGAATTTTAATTCTTATTATGCCATTGATAGGAATTTTCCATATATATTAAGTTTTAGGAAATTCTATAATGAAATAGTAATAGAGAATTGAATACAGTAAGACGTGCCAAATTGAAAGAATCAAAATTACAAAATTGATCAAATCAATTGAAAATCATAAACAATTTACGAAAATAAGTCTAAAATAATAATAATGATACATGTGAAACCAAATAAAACCGTAAAAATCATAACTAAAAATAGTAAAAGAACAAGTTATGGTATGATTAGAGGACATATTACAAATAAATACAATTAGAACTAAAATTATAAAAATAATCACTAATTAACTTCTAATTAAATAGAATATAAAACATTGTATTCTTATTCTATATAAACTCGGCGGTCAAAATTTATTTAACAAACATTCTATTGATTTAACAAAGATGAGCCCAGAAAAGCAAGTTTGTTGTGCGTTATGCCAATACAGATTGACCACAAAAAGAAACAGTATGGGCAATTTGCAAAGAATCGAATTTGGAAGTTGAAAGGAAAAAAAATAATAATATAGGTACTATGGAAACATTTGCCTTTTTTACAGTTAAATCTCGATAAATGAATATTTTTGAGACTATCATATCATAAAAATATTTATTTAGCGAGATTATTCATTTATCGATAAATGAATATATTATTCATTTAGACAGTATTGAAGAAATTATATTAATAATACATGAAATATATGTATATGACACTCCCGAAATTTTGTTTGCGGTAAAAAAACTCAAGGATAGGATGAATTTTGGAGGAAAAAAGAGCAAAGAACTATAGACACTTTTTTTGTAAGAGAATAATTTATTGTATGAACATTTTTGGTCGAAAAAAAATATTTTAAATATATATATATATATATATATATCTTATGGAATGTGGTGATTATTCATTCATATTTACATAAGGTCTTTAACGATTTTAAAAAAAGTATTCATTAATGCATTTAGCGAGATTATTCATTTAGCCCCTTAGCCCAAGTCGGGACCGGGAAAAATTATTCATTTAACGAGGTTATTCATTTATCGAATGTTCATTTATCGAGATTTAACTGTATATAGTTTTCGCACAAAAGGATAATTCAGCTGATGTACGGTGTCATCCAATATAAACCCATCGCATCAAACATACAGTCAAATCTCGATAAATAAATAACCTCGATAAATGAATAGTTTTTTTCGATCCCGATTTGGGGTAAAGGGGTAAATGAATAATCTCACTAAATGTATTAATTAATAATTTTCTTAAAATATTTAAAGATTTTATGTATAAATAAATGAATAATCATTACATTTAATTAGATATACATCTATATATGTATATACATCAAAAATATTTTTTTCAATCGACGACGTTCATAAAATAAGTCATTCTCTTATGTGAAAAAAAAAGGAGTCTACGTTGTTCAGATTTTTTTCCCATCAAATTTCATCTCATCCTTAATTTTCCTAGCGCAAATAAAATTTTAAGAGTATTCTGTTCGTGTTGTAGAAAGTAGCTTCGTGAGGTGATTACTGTTTTATATGCTTCTTTTGATGACACATTTGGTACATACTATCTTATTAGTAGTTTAATTACATAGTCAACATATATACAATTCATGTATGACTAGTATAATTTCTTCATACTATCTAAATGAATAAGAATTCATCATTTATCGATAATCGAATAATCTTGCTAAATGAATATTTTTTCTCGGTCCCAAGGGTATTCATTTATAGAGATTTAATTGTATATTCAAATTCTTAGTATATGTTTGGAAATTGATTTCTTTAAAATTGTAAGAAATTGTATAATGATAGAGAATTAAATACCATATTTAAGGAACGTATAACAAAATTCAATTATAATGAATGGACCAAAACTAAATAATTAACCAAATCAATTGAAATCAGGAAATAATTATGAAATCGGGTCTACAATAATAAGAATGATACATGTAGAATCAAACCAACTAGTAAAATAATATAACTAAAAACAGTAAAACAATAAAAATTATGGTATGATTGGGAGTTTAATTCCAAATAAATATCATTAAAACTAAAATAATAACATTAACCACTAATCAAATGAGCAACAATTAGATAAGGCAGCCTTATCATAAGGCAAGGGGTTAGGAAACCCCATTTTAATAAGTTTTGGGACAAAAGATTGATACTTTTTTCTTGGTGCCATAGTGTAAAACATGCGTAAGTCCAGGGACTAAATTACAAATTCCAAGATTTTATCTCCAAATCACAAAATCAGAAATATTCTGATCTCATTCTTGGAATACCCAGTAGCATCCAACCTGCGGATGAACCTCCATCACATCCTCCAGACACAAACGTCGATCGATGGGGCAAGCTCGTTGTCGTATGATCTTGATTTGTCGGCCTGTGTCGATCTCTGTGTCGCGCCTGCGTCGAAAATTTAGGGATTTGATGATGGGGGATGATTTTGGTGATGATTTGATCATTTCGATTTAATAATAATGATGGGTGATGATTTCGATTTGATGACGGGGGATGACCGGCGATGGTGGGCGGTGGTGGACTGGTGGTGGAGCGGTGGAGGCGGGTGGAGACTGGTGGTGCGATGGTTGACTGTTGGTGGAGCGGTGGAGGCAGGTGGTGGAATAGTGGTGGTGATGATGATAGATTATTGATTGGTAATGATAAATAATTATGATAATATATTATTGATGATGATGATATTAGTATTAAAGATGATGATGATAATTAATGGTGATGATTTTGATAATAACAATAGTAATTGATTATGATTATGACGATGATGATTCATTATCGAATGTTGAAACTTGATGATTAATTTCGGTGATGATGATTGATGATATTTTATTGATAATTGTAAGAATTTGAAGATCATATTGATAACGACGATGATTAATGTTAGTGATCGTTGATAAGTCCATGGTTCGTATTCGGGCTTCATTCATACTCGGACCAAGGCCCGAGAAGGGTCGTGGGCTCGAGATACGCGGATCCACAGGTCCATCAATCCTAATTCTTATAAGGAATGCGTATATTATGAATGTTCCACAAGGAATATATATCTTCTCTAAGATGGTAATACAACCATGTCCGAAATACACTTCTATTATACATGGTAATACAACTATTATTCCCATAAGAGTTGTATTCATACCATAAATACATATCTTGGTGATCTACGGATTGTAGCCATATAAATACCCTAAAGGTTTGGTAGACCTCTCCATCTAATCTCATACTTTATACTTTACGCCTTAAGCAAATATACTGACTTGAGCGTCGGAGTGTCTATCCCCGGGAAATCCAGGGCCTTTGTCTTGCAGATCAGTTCGTGAGAAGGGTTCGTGATCAAGTGCGGGTCGTATACATCCATCAATTTGGCACGTCCAGTGGGACCCGCAGGCTAATCTTGATCTATACGACTTTCTAACTCATGACTGATCCGGTTGAAAACCTTCGTGGGAGTATACGAATCCGTTTCTCGGTCCCGATAGGAGTAATAAGCATCAACAACGACGAGACAAGCCACGCCAGCAACCAGGGAGCAGGAAGAAGTATCAATGGTGTACATCGATCGGCGCAAGAAGCCTCTCCCTGGGAGGGAGAAAACAAAAGATCTCGCTTAGACGAAACTATTACTTTTTCGTCCGAAAATGTGGTTCCTAATCAAATTCCTCACTCAGATCCCCTAGTGATTACGATTAACATAAACCATGACATGATCAGAAGAGTCCTGGTGGATGGAGGAAGCGAAGTAGAAGTTATGTTTCTCAGTTGTTATGAACAGCTGGGATTGAACAGAAATAACCTCACGCCTACAAGCCCTATCTCAGGATTTACTGGCAATCCTGTCGACCCTTTGGGAAAAATTATTCTACCGGTGCAAGTAAGAGACGGCTCTCGGAGTATAACCCTACATTGCGCCTTTACAATCATCGATTCCAGGTCACCGTACAACATAATCCTTGGAAGACCCTGGATGTACCAGGCACAGGCGATCTGGTCCCACTACCATTTGGTGATGAAGTTCCCCACCAATAAAGGAATTGCCACGGTCCGAGGTGATCAACAATTAGCTCGAATATGCACCATTCAAGCTATCCGAGAACCGGAAAAGGAGAATCTTGAACCAGCCAAGTACTCCGAGTCCGAGCTGATGCAACTCGGAGAATCAGGAACCGTTGAGGTTAGAACTCTCCTACCCCCCGAGATAAAGACTAAACTACGAGATCTTCTCAACCAGTATATAGATGTCTTTTCCTGGTACATCAACGACTTGGTGGGAGTATCCCCTTGCTTGGCGGAACATTACTTGAATATCAATCCCTCACAAAAACCCATTAAGCAAAAATGACGTATCTTTGCACTAGATCGAGTTGAAGCCATTGGGGAGGAGGTAGACAAACTACTAAAATCCCGCATAATCGAAGAAGTGCAGTACCCGGAATGGATAGCTTACCCAGTAATGGTCAAGAAGCCAGATGGAAAGAGGAGAATGTGCATCGACTTCACCAACTTGAACGATTGTTGTCCTAAAGATAGTTATACCTTACCCTCGATCGAACGGTTAGTTGAAGCAATTGCGGGATACCAAGTACTAGCCTTCTTTGATGCTTTTAAAGGATATCATCAGATCCCTATAGCAGAACAAGATAAAGAAAAAACCTCTTTTATAACCGACAGAGGAACTTTCTGCTACAAGATGATGCCTTTCGAGTTGAAAAATGCCGGAGCTACTTACCAGCGACTGGTAGACAAATTATTCAAATCTCAGATAGGGCGCAACCTCGAGATTTATGTGGACGACATGGTAGTAAAGAGCCGCAGCTACGATGCTTTCTTTGAAGATTTAAAGGAAACTTTCGACACATTACGGGCCTCCAACTTGAAGCTGAATCCCGCTAAATGTACCATAGGCGTGGGAGCGGGAAAATTCCTGGGGTATATGGTATCCAATCGAGGAATTGAAGTAAATCCCGAGAAGATAGAGGCTTTGCAAAATATGAAACCTCCAAAAACCGTCAAGGATGTGCAGAAACTGACAGGGTCCCTTGCAGCCCTTAGCCGTTTCCTATCCAAAGGAGCAGAAAAACATATACCCTTCTTTAATATCCTTAAGAAGGCAAACCAGTTTGAGTGGTCGCATGAATGCGGAGAAGCTTTCCAAGAACTTAAAAACCATCTTCGGCAACTTCCGACATTGTCAAAACCAGATAAAGGAGAGACTCTTTACTTATATATCTGCATCCCAGCTAGCCATCAGCACTGTATTGGTCAAAGAAAAGGAGGGATCGCAATATCCCATATACTATGTAAGGAGGGCCTTACAAGGGCCCGAGACCAGATATACCCCTCTCGAGCGCTTGATATTAGCCCTCGTCCATGCTTCTCGGCGGTTGAGACCATACTTCCAAGCACATACAATAGTTCTCCTAACCAACTACCCGATCAGGCAAATCCTCCAAAAGCCCGATGCTTCGGGGCGGATGATGGAATGGGCCATTGAGTTGGGAGAACATGACATACAGTATAGACCTCGGACAGCCATCAAAGGCCAGGCCTTATCTGATTTCATAATGGAGTATGTTGAACCAGTTGAGATCGACAAACCAAACCCACCTCCGGACTCCGGAAAATGGCAACTATATGTGGATAGATCCTCCAACTCAGGGGGAAGCGGTGCTGGAGTCTTACTCACTAGCCCCGAGGGAAAGGACCATCCTTACGTTCTCCATTTTGATTTTCGAGCCACTAATAATGAAGTAGAATATGAAGCCCTCATTACGGGGCTAAAGTTAGCAAAGGACCTTGAGGTCGAGGACCTTGAAATCTTCAATGACTCACAGATCGTGGTTCAACAGGTTAAAGGCGAATACGAAACTCGAGAATACAGTCTCTAGAAATACCTCGAGATAGTTAAGCCTCTCCTAAATCAATTCCGACATTATGAGCTGAATCATATTCCTCGAGAAGGTAACCACAAGGCTGACGCTCTTAGCAAACTTGCCTCCTCGAACCTCAACATAAGATCTTCTCAAGAATTGCTAATGGAAACCCTGGCGAAGAGAAGTTACGAAGAAAGTAGCATTATGGCTGTTGATATCTCAGACACATGGATGAACCTCTACATTGAATACCTCCAAAAGGAACACTTCCCGAGGACAAACACCTTGCACGGAAAGTCCGGGTTAAAGCTCCGAAATATGCCATCCACAATAATATCCTATACAAGAGAGGATACCTCCAACCCCTGCTTAAGTGTATCGGGCCTTCTGACGCGGAACACTTAATACAAGAAATGCATGAAGGAGTCTGTGGTAGCCACCAAGGCCCGCGTACTGTCACCCGAAAGCTCTTACAGATGGGTTATCTCTGGCCTACGATGCTACAAGACGCCAAAAGATATATCAATTCTTGCCACCAGTGCCAGAGATTTTCCAAGATGATCCACGTGCCACAGGAAAATATGATTATCATCCAAGAATCCTGGTCATTTGTTTGATGGGACATAGATCTCGTCGGACCTTTTCCTACAGCCCCTGGTAACTTCAAGTACCTCATTGTGGCCATCGATTATTTCTCAAAATGGGTAGAGGCTGAAGCCCTAACCAACATAACTGGCAAGACAGTTATCAACTTTTGCTGGAAGAATATCGTGTGTCGCTATGGCATCCCGAGATACATAGTGACCGACAATGGAGCACAATTTGCTGATGATCCCTTCAAGACATGGTGTACGAAGTACGGAATACATCAGAATCTCACCTCGGTATATCATCCAGAAGCTAATGGCCAAGTAGAGGTTACAAACCGAACCTTGGTAAGCGGCATCAAGAAGCGCCTCGAAGAATTACCAAGCGTGACCTGAGCCCATACAACCACACCAGCCACAGCAACAGGAGAGACTCCTTACAGCTTAGTCGATGGGTCTGAAGCGGTCATCCCCATAGAAATTGGGGTCCCCTCTGCCTGTACTTCTCAGCCAACTGATGAAGATGGCACGACCAACGAAGAAAACCTTCGTCTAGACCTTGACCTCCTAGAGGAGAAGAGAGCAAATGCTACAATCCACGAGGCCAAGGTAAAGGAAAGAGTCAAGCGCTATCATGATAGAAGAGTTCGCTTGGCCACTTTCGTTAAAGGAGACCTTGTAATGAGGTTGAATGAAAAAAGCAAGAAAGAAGTGGAAGGGAAGCTAGCCCCGAACTGGGAAGGTCCATATCGAGTCCTAGAATCCCATCCAGGGGGAAGCTACCTCTTGGAGACCATGAAGGAAGAACCTATACCACGAAGATGGAATGTGATTAACTTACGAAAGTATCACGGAAGATAAAGACCCAAGAGAGAGCCTCACAAAGGTTCGAGATCATTAAGAATGTCCGAGAATCCTCACCAAGGTCCGAAACAAGTACGCTCTAGCACAAACGGGTACTCAAACTCAAACCCACTATTTACTTTACATTTATTCTAAAAGTTATAAACTCAGATGGAAGTCATGATATTTTTATACCTATCCTTATAACAAGCAATCTTAAAATTCCTTTTCTAAAAAGAGAATTGTTGTCTTAAGTATAACATTGATTGCTATTCGAAACAGTATACTTTATAAAGTATATGATTGGTCAACTTATAAGTTGTTTGGATCCAATATTCAAATACCAATCGTTTTGAATAAAAGAGATAGGTTCGAGATAAAATACTTCAAAAAAGTGCTTGATTGAGGTCTATAGACCAAAAGGGCAGACGTGCTCGAGAATCAAACATCTCAACATGAAGAGGATAAACCTCAAAAACAAAAGAGGAAGCTCATATCAAAGGTGTTATTACATCAGAATATGATACTTCTAAACAAGACCCTCAAAAGGGCACACATAGAGGAAAAACCTCGAACACAAACAGTTCATATCAAAGGTGTTATTACATCAGAATATGATACTTCCAAACAAGACCCTCAAAAGGGTACATAAGAGGCTAAACCTCGAACCTAAATAGGACATATCGAAAGTGTTATTACATCATAATATGGTACTTTTAAATATACCCAATAGGGTTTCCTAGTACTTCACCAGAAGTGATACTTATGAGATGGGCTATTGTCAACTTTTCTGCACGCTGTGACATTAAAGGCCTTGTCAAAGGATACCCAGGGAAGAAGCCGAACAATATTAATCCCGCAGAGTGTTCATCATGGATAACTGCGAGACCTTAGGCTTAAGCTTCTTTCCAGTAAATCATAAGACCGAGGCTGACGAGAAGATGCCAGCAAGTAAGGTAGCAAACCTGCTGGGATTACTCAACCTTACCAGTGGAAGGATTAAGCACCTCTTCAAGAGAAGGTGATTCAGGATACTTGGCTCTAATAAGCCTCGATAAATCTCCTGATGTTACTATCTCCTCGGAGGGATCCAACGCATCCAAAAACTCGGCCCCAGGGACCCAGTGTTTAGCAGTCAGAGCGGAGAGCTTATCAACATCATCTGGGTGAGAAAAGATTTCCTTCATCATCTTAACCTCCTCCTCGGATTGGCATAGTTGCAGGACGCCACCCAAGATCTCATGTAGTTCGGAGGAATGTAATAAATCCCCATACTCCTCCCTATGGCTCTGAAACTCGGGGCTACAAGTAACAAAGGCACTCCAAAGCCTTAGGAGTCGTTTGGACTCCTCCGGATCCTTCTCCGCAGCTTGATTTTTTTCCAGCTCCTCGGCAATATCCCGATAAGTCTCCAGCTCCTTTTCCTGGAATTTCCTTGCAGACAGTAGGTCCTCTTTCTCGGCCTCCAGTTGTTTTACCCTGGATTCCAGTTGAGTCACCTCCGACGAAGCTCGAACAGAAGTAGTAGGTGCGGCAGACTCGGTTGTCAGAGTCAAAAGGGCAACTTCCACCTCCTCTTTCTTCGCCCTAAAGGCCCGGCACTTGGCATCGTTAGCTCGACCTCCCACCGTGGACAGATTCGCCATCAACTGTAAAAGTAGAAGACATATGAAAACTTGATGGCTGAGAAACTCATATAGCAGAAGGGGAGAGATAAATACCTCAGCGACAAAGGGATACTTCTTAGAAGACCTCCGAGAAGCCTGGCCATCCTCTTCCTCTGGGCAGTTCAGATAGTACTTCAGTTTCTTCAGGGAAGTATCTTCAGACACTACCAGCTCAAGGTCAGAATCATCATCATCTGAGGACTCCCTAGCCTCCACTTCCATCTCTTCTACCTCCTCATCAATGACCTGGAGATTGGCCTTCCCCTTCTTGATCTTTTTCTTTGGAGGAGAGGCTGTATACATAAGAAAGAGCGTAAATACGCTAAGTAAAAGAAATATATCAAACAACTGCGATGATTCGAAACAGAAATTACCCGAAGAAGATTGACTAGAAGAAGATTCAACCTGACCTCGGGGTGATTTCCTAGAAGCCTGTTTCTCGCCCTTTTTCTTCCCTTCTTGGATTTTATCAGGGAGGGTCCAGTCTCGACCCTTTTTTAGGAAACTAGACGTGGACTTGGATCGTGGAACGTCTAGCAGATAAGAATAGGTGATAGCAAGCCACTGCCACACTGAGCCATGAGCACCCTGCACAAATCCTCCCTTCTGGAAGACAATCTTCTCCTTCAAGAGCTTCTCAACGATGTCCTTTAAATGAACAAGCATCTCAAAGACATCAAGAGGCACAGTGTCTTTCGGCTTTGGATTCCAATCAGGAACCTCATATTTTGTTCGATCAAAGTTTAGCCGAATGTCCTCCCACTTGCCGCTATTGTCGGGAAAAGTGAAGACCTTGCCCTTCCGAGGAGTAAGAGTAATGTGCTTGCGATCCTTGAAGCAGAACAGCTTGAACAAACTCCTAAACAGATCCAGGCTTGGCTCATAGTCCTTCCGGGAGCACCAGGAGATGAAAGCCACCATTGTCACCACCACATTGGAATGAATCTGACAAGGGTGAAGACGATGATGCTGAAGGAACTGTGAAAACACAGGGGGAAAGGGAAAACTCAAGCCCTGTTGCAAGAACCTGCCATATACAACCCCTCGAGTGGGGCTCACAAGATCCTTGACCGGAGTGGTCTTGTCCTCGAGCCTCAAACCAGCCTCGATGGGGTACGACAACCTGCATGACTTCAAAAATTACAGGGTATTTTCGTCGACCACCTTGGTGACATCATTCATACCCTCGGCGGCCGGAACCCGTTTATCAACTTGGGGCTCCGTAGTGGGGTCTATCTCTGACCCTGAGGCATCGTCATGTGCCACTACAGCGACTGCCTGCAGCGGTGTCGCCATAGTAACTTCCATCAATTCCCCATACTCAACCTCCAGGAATGAAGTGCGCAAATCACGAACCAAGGGAACATTCTCTCCATTGCCAGAGGAAATGCTAGAGTTTGCTGACGACATGGCAATACAGAGAATGGGGGGAAAGGTTATGAGAAGAAGACGATCAAGAAAGATAAGAGTTTGGTTGAGAATTTTTGCAGAGATGAAAACGAAAAATACTTGGATGAGGATTGATGATAAACACAAGGAAAGTTACTTGGTTATATAATCAGTAATTAGCATGCATTTAAGTGGAGTAATTACCTCGACTCGCGAAACGATATAAGCAATTGGAAGGTTAGTCCTCCTCACCGCCAGAAGATACAATGAATCAAGACCACGTGTCAGTCTCCTCAGAATTCAAGAAGGCAGATTTAGATCCAACCGTCCACATGTCCTGATGGAATACGAAAGAACTTGAAGCTAGATATTCAGAAGGGTAAGCACGAGAAGAGAATCCCCGAAGGACATCCTGAACTTAATACCCCGAGTTAGTCTCCCTCGAGTTATTGGTCTTCCCTCGAGAAGCAAGCCTCTCCTTCAACCTTCGAGATGGAGTACTCTATATTCTGAAGATCTACCTTGGGGATACTGATAAGTCCATGGTTCGTATTCGGGCTTCAGTCATACTCGAACCAGGGCCCGAGAAGGGTCGTGGGCTCAAGATACGCGGAGGGTGGATCCTCAGGTCTATCAATCCTAATCCTTATAAGGAATGCATATATTATGAATGTTCCACAAGGAATATACATCTTCTCTAAGATGGTAATACATCTATCCTAAACATGGTAATACAACCATGTCCGAAATACACTTCTATTATACATGGTAATACAACTATTATTCTCATAAGAGTTGTATTCATACCATAAATACATATCTTGGTGATTTACGGATTGTAGCCATATAAATACCCTAAAGGTTTGGTAGACCTCTCCATCTAATCTCATACTTTATACTTTACGCCTTAAGCAAATATACTGACTTGAGCGTCGGAGTGTCTATCCCTGGGACACCCGGAGCCTTTGTCTTGCAGATCAGTTCGTGAGAAGGGTTCGTGATCAAGCGCGGGTCGTATACATCCATCAATCGTGTATATATAGGAAGATGAAAATGAAGTCTATTTGATGATCCGAGCTACGTATCTACGAGAATCCAGTTTTGCGTTATTTTATCGATTTGATTATGTGTATATTTTAGTTGATGATTTTATATTTATGATTGATGATTTTTTATCGATGATGGAAAGGGGTTGATGACCGGAATGATGAACGACCAAGATTTGATGATGAATGACGATGATTTGATGATGAACGGCGATGATTTAATGATGAATGACAAAGATTTGACGATAAACGACGAATATTTGACGATTAACAACGATGATTTTATGATGAACGACGAATATTTGATGATTTGATGATGAACGACGAAGATTTGATGATGAACGACGATGATTTGACGATGAACGATGAAGATTTGATGATGAACGGTGATAATTTGATGAACAACGATGATTTGATGATGAACGTCAATGATTTGGTAATGAACGTCGATGAATTGGTGATGAGTGACGATGATTTGATGATTAAATATTGATGATTGATGATGGTAATGATGAATAAGGAGATTAAATGTGTTGTATATTCTTATTGCAAAATGGTCCCTGTGTTTTATTAACAATTTAAGTACTGGCATCGAAACATATATATTTATATTACAGTCCCAAAAGTATTTTACCTCTGAGCCTAAGGCCATCTCCAATGGTTTTGCACAATCTTTCAGCTGTTACAATGGTTTTTACAGTTGATACAGTGTTTTTACTCAAATAGTTTACTCTATATCTTCCTCTAAAAGTATATTCCTTCACATCCTTTATGAAAACTTAATTTTTATCTTTTTATTCCTTTGTTATATTGCAAAGTTATATCAAATTAATTCTTAATCTTGCATCGATAATTTGTTTAATTAAAATAAAAATATTAATACATAATTTTTAATAAAAATATTCATACAACACTTAAATATCACTATTAAAAAACGCACACAAAAATGTTATAAACTTTAGTAAAATGTGTTCCTATCATGAATTATAACCAAACAATATAACAAATATATATAAAATTTAAAAGGGAGTAAAATAAGGAGAGGTAAAGTAGGAAACAAAAACATAACATAATTAAACCTAAATAGATAAAAAGGGAACAGATAAGAACATCAAACAAACAGCAAAATAAAAGTGTTGGTATATGCCTTGAATGCCGTAATAGCCGCTACTGCGAGTTAGCACGGGGGGTCGGGGGGTCGGAGTCGCCCCCGGCCCAACGGTACGGGTTACCTCTCTACTGAGGTGTTGGTGACTTGGTCCAAAAGTGTGTTTTCGGGCCCAGTACCTAGGGTTTAGTGAAGGAGGCTCTATAAGACTCTTTCACTTGCCGCAACCTAGTTTGTACTGTTTTCTGGGTATTAGACGATAGGAACATTGTAATCTGGTTACCTATGTAATACAATCTGTCTCCTTCCCGTGGATGTAGCCAATCATTGGTGAACCACGTAAATCTCTGTGTTCTTGTTTTTCCTTTTACGTTTAGTTTGCTGTTTTCTCATATTCCGCACAACAAAAAGGAATGAAAAGGAGGATTAAGAGCAGAAAATGCGAGCACATACAGGAAAAAAAAAAGAAAAAAAGAAAGAAAGTGGAAACAAGATTTGAGGGATGAATATGATACTTTAAATATAGAGTTGACTGTTCCTTCTCAAAAATTTGGACGCAAATATAGCGTACCATTGGAGGGCAAAAAGTGGCAAAAACGGAAAGATACAGTCACCGTTGGAGAAGCTCTGCCTTATCAGACACTTTTCTCGAATTAAATACTGATTAAATTCTAATCGAGGTGTTTCACTTCAATTTATTTCAAAACAATTAATGAAATATATATTTGGCCTTTAAAAAAGTAATCACTCAAAATGTACGGGGAATCATTCCATTACAATAAGCGGAAGTAACATCGAATTTAAAATTTTTATTAAATGATAACCAAATTAATCAGACTAATTATCCTATTGTAAAGAAGATTCATTAAAATTGTAACTCTATTTTCTTGAATATTAATTAAACACAAATGTGGTATGAACACCTTATAAATACCAATCCTCCTTGTTGATTAGGGATTGCAAAATCACCAGAAATGCATTGAGATGCATATTGAAACATTGTAAATACCTTCAGCAAACTGTTAAAATCTTGAAAATATGAAAATAAAGCATCCAAATAATAATAATAATAATAATAATAATAATAATAATAGATCTCAATCTACTATAAAGATTGAGTAAAAGTTTCAACCCAAAAAATAAAAATAAAAATTGTTGCATTATAAAGTTTATACTTATTATGTTATTCAACAACTTATATTTAATAGGAAAAAATAGAAAAATGTGCAACGATTTGATTTGATTTTGTGAAGAAGAAGAACAATGCAAGGGTTTAAAAAATCCAAAGCGTATATGATTTTTAATGTTAAAATATTGAAACGTGTATGATAGTATTTTATTGTTAAATTAAATATACGGAATTCTTATTTGCAGGTTTTGTTTTATTAATACAGTATGTATTTTATTTTCAAAAAAAATGCAGTATGTATTTTGATTGAAAGTGACAAAATTGTCCTTATTGATTTATCTTGTTAAAAGTTAATCCACTTGATGGAGGATGTATTTGCATTTTCTAGAAATAATAGGAACCGTAAAAGTAAAATACCTGCCAGTAACATTGCTCAAAATATATTCATAAAAAGTAGTACTAGTTCTTCTAAATTTGTAAGCAATGGATAAATGGGGATTTATATTCAATTCCAAAAAGATGTACTACGAAAGATCGAGTATAGCATGTACTGGCCCCGCAAAACAAAACAAGAAACAACTAATATAAGAAAACAAAACGGAGATGTTGATGTAGAATGCTACTCAGATTCTTACCAATGTAATTCCATATTAATTTATCAAAACCTTGATTAATTGTGTGATGACTACTAATCCAAATATTTTGCAAAACCACAACGAAGGAAAACTTTAGGTTAATTATGGCAAGCTCTCTCAAAGATCTCGAAGTTCCACGTACTATATGCATTACACCATTTTTTAAGATTATTATTACACGCAATCTGATATTTTATGATTACAGTCCAAAATACCAAATAAATTTAAGAAAATTTCCTTACTTATTAGGTTTATTAAAAAATTTAATAATATATAGGGATCGTTATTGTAATTTCAATAATATTTTAAATTATACTGAGTAAAATATTAAACTGTGCATAACATTTCACTTTTTAAAACGTAAAACCCTTCAAGTGGAGACTTTGTATTAGGGGCTCCAAGCCCTATGAGATGAGAAACACAAGAACTCTGCATGCACCATTTGAAATTGCACACTATCATTTTTCGAGGGTCACAATTGAAATTATTCACTTTCCTTTTATTAAAATGATACTTCATTTTCATTCATTTATTTCACCCAATTTTTTTCTTAAATTCAATATCCACCATACAATTTACAATCCAAAATTTAATTTCCATTTTCTCTCTTTGAAATTTCGACTGGGATGGAGGGAGTATATGCATCCCTTAAGCCCATACATGGAGAATGCTCAGGTATTACTCATACGCCTATACATGTGTGAGAGCTAGCTGTTACAAGGTTATTTTACATATATTTTTACTACAATTTTCACTGGATTGAAACAAAACACAAATTAGTGTATTAGATATTTCCAAACTAAAGTTTGGATCTTGACTTAAAACTGCATAGTTCCTTCTACTAATTTAAAAACATTACAAATGTTAGGAAATCCAGAATTTTGAAACTCAAGTTTGCATTGGTAAATAAGGTAAAAAGAGGAAAATATCCGACAATTTACGGGGACACAAGGTGACGCTAAATTCCCGCATAATATAATAAATTCTAATACTACCCCCAATACCCAAACTAATGGTCGCATAGAGGAAATAGTTTTCAAACCCAAAAAATACATACTCGGGTAAAACAAAGAAGGGTAAAATCAAGAGAGTATGGTTGGGGGTGAGAACAAACTAACTACCCCAACCCATAACACAATCTCCTTCTACCATCAACATGTGAGACCTTCCAAAGATGCTAACAGCAAAGATGTCGCGGCAGTGATGTGCAAGTCTAAAATGGGTAGACCTATATGTGCAACTAGTAGAAACGTGCTCGTCCGTAAATTCAAACTCAATCCTAGTATGTCACCCACCAAGAGTTCCGTATTTCATTTGATCTTGGATTCAATCTCGACCCAGAACTGGCTACCTATTTGGTCAAGATCATCTCTGTAGAAAAGACTTTCTCTTCCCTCTTGGAATAAGTTATGAGCAGCCGAGAGTGGTCTCGGGTCCTGGGCTAACATCTGTGAAAGACGATGTGTATGTGCGTGTTGGTCCTGGTAGACTCAAGTTTGCATTTTGCCTAAACAATGGAGTGGATTAAATATTCCAAAAAGTAGAAAAGTACAAACCTATCTGTATTAGGACTTCCTCAAGGCATGCGTTGCTCAGAGTTGCATGTGCAACATAATTTTGAAGAATTGCCTCTCACATTATATCTCATCGCCTTTATACTCTTTATTCTTCTAATCTTCACTTCCAGGTGCTTCTCCTAGTGCGTCTTGGCCATTCCACATACTTTATATTATAAAGACATTATTGGTAACCCCTAATAAGTAAAATTCAAGATTCAATATGGTGTTGACTACTGAGACTGGTTGTTTTGCCAGAAAAGAAGCTAAACAGAGCCTGCATATTCGTTTCTTATCAGAGATGATTTATCACCCGTTGCACGGTTTAGCAACATGTAAGGAAAGAAGTAAATTGAGGCAGTGAAGATGATAGCGCCGGTATAAATTTCTCTAGGGCGTTTAGTGCTAGTACACATTTTGACTCTCAAGCACAAAATCATCATCTTTAATGGGATAACTATGAAGCACATAACAAGTAAGCATGTTTGTTATACCCATTCTTCTTTTCACGATGACATGAATCCTGAATTTTGTTTGCGCCTAGTTGATTTTGGAATAAATTGTTTGCCAAAGCATATGTTTAACTCCATATATAGGATATAATTCGTGACGAAAATTTAAAAAAAACAAGCTAAAATTTGCAACTATTAACTTCAAAGATATAAAGTTTGCAACTTGAAAAGATAACTAGAGTTTGCAACTTCCCATCCCCCTTGAAAGCTCTATAGTAGGCTCGTGGTCCTCTCTTATCCGCATCATAGGCAAAAGAAAAAAAAATGTTAAACCGCAATTTGTATTATAACCATTAGCCACTAGGTACCTCCAACAAATAACAAGGGGAATGATGTAGGACGAATTCGTGATCGTTACCAGAATTCGTCGCCAAATCTCTTTCCTCGAAGGATTCGATTGTCAAGACTTTTTTAATTAGTTTATTATTTTCCCTTTCAGTTTTAGAAATAAGTTTTAATATTCCATTTTAGATTTAGGTTAGGATTTCTTTTAAAATTCTTCCTGGTATTTATAGGGATTATGTATTCATTAATTAACAGCTTTCAATTATCAATAAAATATATTTTTCAAGAGTTATCTCTTATTCGGTGGATTCCAACAACAACCAGACAAGGAGGCAGTGTCGACGACTTCTTACGATTCAAGATTCGTGCTGGCGGTTCTCCACTGATATCTTAGCTGCGTCAGGGAAAATGACATGTCAAAATATAGAAACTGCAAAAAAAATAAGTAGAAATTTAAAAATTGAGGTGCATTTTTTTAATAAGGTGGGAAAGATTCCAGAGCATTTGATTTTAGTATTTCATACACTAGTAATTAGTAACTAATAACAGAGTGTACCATTTCAACACTAGTAATTAGTAGTTAAAAGCTGATCGTGCCATTCCAGTATAAGATTTGACTGGGAAAAATATAATTGACCCATTGCCTAAAAAAGTAAAACACTAGTCCGTGTGAGACATTGGTAGGTTTCATAACTTGCAAGAAAGAGGAAATAAATTTGTCTGAACTGTATTCAACGTAAAGTTAAAAGCAAAAGATGGTTATGTATTAACACACACAAACACCAAACACATAAATATAAACATGCACATACACACCTTCAGCCATCTTTGAATCTGCAAGATGGCATCAAACGACCAAGCAACTCTTGATTTGAAAGAGGCCGATGAGGCCATCAAAGGGAAGGCATCGATCACCAGCCGTCGAATACGTGGGAATCCGTCGACTACTATTGTGAGGATATGTCTTGCTCTCAAGAAAAAAACATAAAGAAACAACACCATGAGCGAAGAAGAATCCCATTATTATGGCTAGATCCACCCAGTAATAGCATCCCTTATCATGGCTCTGTGCTGATATCAACATCGAATTTCAGAGGGAATTGGTGCTGATGGGAGGATTTTAAGGCGTCTGCGTATTAGCGTGTATTTTATGAAATCTTATAGCACCGACAAGGTAAAAACAACCTTTTTTTGAATGATTATTCCTTTTTATTTTTGGTCTGTCTTTGCGTTGGAATCACATACTTGTAATTACCTCCTCCCGCTCACCGAACCCATCACGACTGATTACTTTCGTGGCTGATTATGTGTGGTCTATCAAAAAACAATTTCTACTTGCTTGGCGCACCATAACAAATTATTATAATTCTGACGCTATTCTTAGTTCTGGCATCTTTTAAGGCGGATCATTGTCATTTGTGGACAATTGAAAATTGATCATACATCAGCGAAAGTACTCTAGATAGTATTTTCACGTTGAGGAAAACAACCATCTCTATTAAAAAATGTGGTCTTCTAAGCTTGATGAGGTGGTGTTGTGGTGGCATTTGAGCAGTGGTCGACTGATGAATAAAGGTGGTGCTAATCAGATTTTTAGTCAGTGTCATCCCAAGATTTATATTATTAATGTTTTGGTAAGTAAACTACAAGGTTATGTGGAACTAGATCGATACAGGACGCCAATATAATTTTATAAAAGGTAAATACCCTATTCGCTAAAAAAGCTATACTAGCGCAGTTAGAGATAACTAAAGGAAAGAGGACCAACTTAATGCTCGATGACGGTGCTATCGTATGACCGTGATGCTAATTTGATAGAATTTAAAAAAACAGAGTTGAAATGAAAGATGTGTAAGACATGTTACATATAATATTCTAACAAAACTTTATTAATTTTAAACAAAACAGATAATTCATAACGTTTACATAGATTTGCTTTGCTTCCCTCCCCACTCTAAAGGTAACAATATATTAGTATATATAAATTATCTTCATCTAATATTAAACGACCGTGACTAATTAAAACTAAATCACATCGGTTAAATATCAATCAATATTCAATTATGCATCGTCTCTGTCATGAGTTGCATTACTAGTCAATGCTGTCTAGCAATCTATACAAATGATACTTGCACTACTCCCTATTATATTGAAGAAATAATTCATAATCAATTTTTATCTCTCATAATCAAAACAAATTTTTGGTAATGAGATTACATAAAATAAATGATGATGTTAATAAGAGAATCAAAGTATTAAATTGTGAAATAAATGAAAATTGATGATGATAATAACAAAATATACTACTAGAAATACTACTAGTAGAAGTCTAGAATACACATGAAGCAAAATGAAATACTCCATCAAAGGGGGGTTTTCAAGGGTTTTGGATGGAAGTTGCAAAGAAAATGATAAATTAATGAGGGCAATAAAAAACTGTTTTGTTGGCAGAGGCCCGTTCAATACCCCTGTCCCGCTTCAAGTATTTGAGCCATCCGTTGCTTAAAGCACAGTGTCCGTTTATACACATTTTTTCTCTCCTCCCTTTTTCTATACACAGTCACTCACTCTCTCCGCCGCACCGCCGCTCCTATTTCCCCCTCCCCTGATGTGACTGCCGCCATACGGCGACTTCCCACCACCATATTTGGCCGGAGAATGGCATACACGTGTACCGACAGCGGAAACCTAATGGCCATAGCTCAGCAAGTGATTCAGCAGAAGCAGCAGCAAGAGCAGCAACAACAACAGCAGCAGCAGCAACTTCTGGGAATCAATCCCTTCTGCTTGAGCCCATGGTCAACCACACATCAGAGCTTGACCAACAGCCCAACCCTCAACTACGCCGGATTCCCAGACCCGTTTCAGGTCCCGGGTCACCCGGATGCGGGAGAGCCCGGCTTTCAGTTTCCGGCAATCGACAGCCACCACGCTGGCGGATTCAGGTTTGCTGACTTCTGCGGGCCGCCCGGCGGCGAGTTCGACTCCGATGAGTGGATGGAGAGCTTGATGGGCGGCGGAGATTCGACGGGGAGCTCCAATCTCCAATCTGGGCCTGACGCGTGGCAGGCAAGCTCCGACTTCAACATCTACGGCGCGGCGGCGGATCCGTTCTCGGCTTGCCCCAGCCGGCTCAGTGTAATCGGGTCATCCCCTCCTCCGTCGGATCTTAATCGGGTCATCTTCTCGGAAACGCTCCAGAAGAATCCAATACAGACGCAGGCGCCACAGTGGGGACCACCCGCTCCATCTCTCCTACATCAAGCCGTTAAGGACACGTCAGCGAATATCACAGCGACTCCACAAAATGACGCCGCCGTGGTGCCAAGCACGTCGGCGGCGGCGGCTTCACCGGAATATGTCTCCTCGGCCTCCTCTCCGCTGCTCAAAGCGCTGATTGAGTCGGCTCGGCTGGCCGAGCTGGACTCGGATAAGGCAGTGAAATCGCTGATTCGACTCAGGGAATCGGTCTCCCCGCACGGCGACCCGACGGAGCGGGTAGCGTTCTACTTCCTCGAAGCTCTGTACAGCCGGATTTCTGAAAAGTCCGGCAACAACCCGAAGGTACCCGACCCGACTCCGGAGGAGCTCACTCTCTGCTACAAGGAGCTGAACGACGCTTGCCCTTATTCAAAGTTCGCTCATCTGACAGCAAACCAGGCGATTCTAGAAGCTACCGAGAGCGCCAGCATGATTCACATTATCGATTTCGGCATCGTTCAGGGAGTACAGTGGGCGGCTCTTCTGCAGGCCCTCGCGACCCGACCTGCCGGGAAACCCGAGAGGATTCGGATCTCGGGCATCCCCGCCCCTCTTCTCGGGCAGTCACCGGAATCTACCCTGCTCGCCACCGGGAAGCGGCTGAGCGACTTCGCCAAGGTTCTAGATCTCAAATTTGAGTTCGTACCGGTTCTAACTCCGATTGAGGAGCTCACCGGAGAGTGTTTCCGGGTCGAATCCGATGAAGTCCTAGCACTGAATTTCATGCTCCAGCTGTACAACCTCCTCGACGACGATAGATGCGGTGTCGAAGCCGCCTTGAAGCTCGCCAAGTCGCTGAACCCGAAGGTCGTCACCTTGGGCGAATACGAAGTGAGTCTCAACCCGATCGGGTTTCCCACCCGGTTCCATAATGCTCTGAGGTACTACTCAGCCCTCTTTGAATCGCTCGACCCGAACATGGAACGGAGCTCCGACGACAGGCTGCGGGTGGAGAGGTCACTCTTCGGCCGGAGAATTGCAGGCGCGGTGGGGCCGGAGGATCTCGGGACGAAAAGGCAACGCATGGAAGATAAAGAGCAATGGAGAATACTAATGGAAAATGCAGGGTTCGAACCAGTTATTCTCAGCCATTACGCAACCAGCCAAGCGAAAATCCTCCTCTGGAATTACAACTACAGCTCCTCGTACAAGCTCGTCGCTTCACCGCCAGGATTTCTCTCACTAGCTTGGAATGATATGCCGCTGCTCTCCGTTTCTTCATGGCGCTGATGGTAAAGAAATTTGACTGCTCTTCGCTTTTCCCGCTGCCTGTTAATTTTACTATACGGGGTGGATAATAATTTCCAGCTATGATTTGATGATGATAATTTTGGGGCGACTCTAATTGTAGCATATTACATTTAAGTTACAGTGGTTAGTATAGGTTGATGATATTTTGATAGTAGCTTGGACTGGAGGCATATGGTGTTTAACTTTTGCAGCTTGATTTTGATTTCTTACTAGTAGCAGTAAACCCTTACTTTACTGTTCATATAAAACTCCTCCTATATTGTGCTTTGTTTGCTGCTTGACTCTGAAGAAGAAGAAGAAGATGATGATGATGTACACACTGTAACTGTGAATAATATACTCTCTTTGCTTTCGGTATGATCGCCATATCCTCCTGCTCTCATGTTGATACCATTCGTTTCTATCAGTCTGACACTTTCTGCTCACACCGATAGAAATGGAGGTAAATTTAGATGGTATGATGGTAAAGATCAGATAAATCTTATACCTTTTTGAATAAAAAAATGATAGGATTTGTGTGTGAGGTTTGAATGGAAGCTTCGAATGCAAGGAAGGGGTGTGAGTGAATTCTTTGTTATTTGCACGGTTGTATTGTATTTTATATTTAGGTTAGCAGTGATGATGTCGGTTCTCAGGTTTTTCGAATGAATGAATGAATGCATATGAGAGTGATGGAGACAGGAATTAAGATTATGAAACGGAGAGCGGTGAAGCTTCCAGTTCTGTAGTTTATGAAGTTTGCATTTATGGGGTGTTTTGTTTTTAAAAAAATCTGTATTTGTTGCTATCGCTTCATTCTTAGGGATTACGCTATATGGTTCCCCATCCAATTAAACTCGAGACTTCAATCTTTGTTTTTTAAGCTCGTGTACAATTGAGGTTGTTGTTGTCCCCATTACTATATTATTATCCGTTCCACACCAGTATTCTTTTAGTATGAACAGCATTGTTAGCAGGAGCTGATGGGATGTCAAAAAACTATGACACTATTTAAAGTAGTATTTCATTTATATTGCGATCCACTATTTGATTCTAATGAAATCAATCTCACATGTTCATTACCCCGTATCATACAATTTGCTAGATTTATTGTTTTGAAAAAAATTGGAAAACAATAAATCACCGTTTAAAGGTTCTGAACGGCGTCATAGACGGTGGTCAAAATCACCGTCCATCCCTGAAACAATTGTTGTCTTCATGGATGTCCTCCACTAGCGCATAGAGCAAGTAGTTAATTTTAAGCATAGTCTCAAGACTTAATTTTTTAAAAATGCTTCACCATAGGTCAAGCGTTATGAGATCGATGTTGGTTATTTTTACAGGACATATTTGTTCTTCACTACTTGGGTTAAAATTTGGAATTTTTTTTATTATTTTTACACTATCATGCATGGTTTATGAATAGTAACATTTCCATTTCAAAATCTTTTTCATCCACTGATGGATTAGTACAAAATATTTTGTGAGAGATGAAGGGTTGTTGTGAGAAGAAGAAAGAGATAGGAGAAGCAGAGAAGAGCAATGTTACTTCAGTGAAGTTATGATTTGTTCAGTCGGTATAATATATAGCAAGGGTGATAAGTTCATAGTTCATATTCCGCACCTCATTCAGTCTCGGATTAGGGCCCTAGAAGGGTCATGGGCTCGAGTTACGCAGATGATGTATCCACGGGTTCATCAATCCTAATCCTTATAAGGAATGCGTATATCATGAATGTTCTACAAGGAATATACATCCTCCTAAACATGGTAAATACAACCATTACTGAAATACACTCCTTCTATACATGGTAATACAACTTTTATCTCCATAAGAGTTGTATTCCTACCATAATTACATATCTTGGTGATATACGGATTGTAGTCATATAAATACCCGAATGTTTGGTAAACCTCTCTATCTATTATCTTACATACAATACGCCATACGCATCATACTAACTTGAGCGTCGGAATGTCTATCCTCGGGACACCCGAGGCTTTATTTTGCAGATCAGTTTGTGAGCTGGGTTCGTGATCAAGCGCGGGTCGTAGACATCCATCAAAGGGTTTAGATGGATGGACAACAAACTAAATTTCTAGAGAGTATTACAATGGAAAGAAATGTGTTAAATACTCTTCATAATGCTAGAGAATGGTGCAATATTGGAAGCCATATCAAAATCACACCTATATTCTGTCACTAGAAATGATAAAACCAGTTACTTCATTATAAATAATTGTCTGAGTTATAACCAAATAATACTGATATGTGGAATAAAGTGAACAAACAGTTCACCGGCACCCCCACCGGACGTTATTCTGATGGCAAGATCATCATTGACTATCTAAGTACGTACTTATAATATCATCATTAAAACTTACTTATTACGGTTTATTTCAGTTCAACAATATTATTTGTTTTGGTGCAGCTCAAGCTCTCGGCCTGCCGATGCTGAATCCCTACCGTGACACAAATGCGTCGTTCGTGAACGGAGTTAACTTTGCCGTTGCTGGATCGACTCCTCTGAATGTTTCTTTCTCCAGTGATCGTGGAATATCAGGCTATCCTAAAGTTAACGTTCCTCTCACCAACCAGACTCGATGGTTTAGACTATATCTGGCATCCATATCTTCTTCACCAAACGGTAAAACCTACTACTGATCACTGTACGATTATGAAATTGTTTAAGAGGTGAATTCAGGTGTATATTATTGGGATTAAGTTGAAGTAATGATGAATAATAAAATGATGAATGAAAAGAATAACTGTGTGGAATTCGATCGACTAAAATAATGAAGTTTATCCACTCTCTCTTTTCCATCCACAAAAATATTTGAGCTTTTTTAAAGTAAAATAATTAAGTTTTTTTATTTTATTTTATGACATGTTATTCAAAGTAATTTATTGTTTGAAATGCTAGCCACTCCACTTTATCACTGAATCCAGCTACTGCCTTAAGCCTTTACCGAAACTATGAGAAATACTTTTAAAATCTTTGAAAAATATATCACATGATGATATTTATATTCTTAAAATATTTCAAATTTGTAATTAAATAGTAATAAAATTTATGATAAATAACAAACTAAATCATTATATAAAAGTCGGAGGTAGTAATGTTGTAAATGTGACATGTTTGGTCAGAACGTTCAAGAAAGCTAAAAACTTCTTTGGTCATTCTGGGCGTAATTGGAGCGAATGATCTGATCTACAGATTCACTCAAGGAAAATCCCTTCAAGAAGTTTGAACGTACATTCCACATATTGTTCAAGTCATCATTGACAATGCACAAGTAACCTGCCTTGTCTTGCTAAAGTTGAAGTTAAAAAACATATAAGTAAATTTCAAGAAGTTAAATTTTAAATACATTTTCTTGATAAGAAGATAAATTATATTTTAGGTGATAAACTTTATTATTTTTGATATTTTTGTAATTTTTTGAATAATAAAATTTGGGATTTGCTGCATGCAGGAACATTTTACTTCAGTATGTCTAATAAGTGATAAATTATCATGACTATCCTTTAATAAATTTCATAAATTAACATAAATACTTAAAATGAATAATATAATCACTTCATGGCACCATTTCTTAAAAATTATAACAAATATTTAAGAGTAACATCTCTTTTTTTTTTTAAGCAAACCACCATTGGTGGGGGGATTTATTTGGCACCCCAAACCTCAATAGGCAAAGTCTAAGTTTGTTACAAAAAAGGGGAGTAACCCTAGGAAGCATCTAAGCTTCACAAAAGAATATCTAACTCTATATTAGTGAATCAGTAGATAAAAAATTATAAAGGGGAGCAATTTAGTGATCGAGTAAACAAATACCGAAACACAATTTAGTCACCCTTGGATTTTTAAATCTAAGATTTCCAAACTAGAATATTTACATTGGCCCAAAAAAACCAGAATTGGTTCAAAAAATGGCCCTGAAATTGTTTACTGGAAGTGAGTACAGAAAATGTCATTTGACTTCTGCCTGAGCAGAAAAGTGTACTTCTGGCCTGAGCAGATTGAGCATAGGCCTGAGCAGTGTATGATGGAAGCATCTGAGATTGTTGAGTAGCTGCCTGAAATTTTGAGAGCCTCAAAAAACCTGAAAGCATAAGAAAACAGGTGAGTCTGTTCAAATTAATATGAGATTCTTGGAGTGGCTACTCCTATTCTATCCAGGTTGATTAGACCTCTAATTTTAGGTGGGATTTGGTGCATCAGCAAGGTTGCACTTCTGTTCTCAGCTAAGCAAAATTTTGCCAAACTGTCAGCAACCCAATTAGCTTCTCTTAAAACATGAGATAAATTGAAATCAGGAGAGAGATAGCTAAATATCTGAGTGTATAGGGAGTAGTGCCTCCAGTCACATCTATATGGCTTATAGGAACCATTGACTGCATGATAGCAATCTGACTCAAAAGTGACCTGTTGAAGATTCAGTTCCAGTGCAGCAATGATGCCATGCCTAATTGCTAACAACTCAGCATTTAAAATTGAGAGAGAAGTGGTGTGTATCATTCTCAGAAGTATAACTGCCCCCCTGTGATTTCTAATGACAATTCCAAGACCACATCTACCATTAACAAAGGAAGCATCAACATTCACTTTATAACCAGAATCAGGGGGATGCCACTTGATTATTCTAACTGGCCTTGGCCTCCTAATCCTGAGAAAAGGAATTAATTTTGCACTAATCAAGAAGAAATTCCTATCTCTATTTCCATAGAGAGGTTTGGCTGTAAATATTAGAGATGCCTGTTTCATAATAAGAGCATGTATATCAGCAGTAGAGAATTTCTTCTCATCATAAAAAAGTTGATTTCTTCTGATCCACAGTTGCCAGAAAGTGATCATCATAGAAATTTTGATCACCTCAGTGTGAGTCTTAGAAAAACCTTTGTATGATAAGTAAAAATTCAATCTACTTGTGATATTTAAAATAGTAGGAACCTGCATGACCAGAGTATTATGCATTGCTTGCCAGATCTGTAAGCTATTTTGGCAGTCATTGAAATAATGGTTAAGAGTATCACCGTTGCAGCAAAAAAGGCATTTTGAGGGCAGTGAAAATCCAATTTTTGTGAGAATGTCATCAAAAGGTAGAAAATAATTTTTCATTCTCCACAAAAACAAAGCAATCTTTTTTAGGATTTTTGATTTCCAGACCTGTTGGAAAATTAGATTTATTTGCCCTTTGCTCCTGAGAGATTGATAGGCTGATTTGATAGAAAAATTTCCATCCCAGCCAGGTTTCCATATCAGTCTGTCCTGATGACTGGATGAGATGTCAGACTCCTGCAAAAGAAGAGAAATATTGGTAGCAAAATTATGCTCTATCTGATTAGTATAAAAATTTTTGCTTGTGATAAACTGGGCTACAGTCAAGTTTGGGAAAGGTAGTGTGGGGTGGTTCCAGTGATAATAAATTGCACCAATCCCTAGCCAGTTTGAGTTCCAAAAGGAGCTTGTTCCAGTTCCACAAAGTACCTGTGAATGAGAATTAGCATGCTCAGTGATACTACAGATCCTTTTCCAGGTTGGAGAATTTTTGTAAGAGTCAGGGATGGACCATAAATGTCTGGTCCATAGAGTATCTTTTTTTTTGGAGTTTCCACCATAACTTGCATGAAAATGCCTGAATCACAGCTCTAATATCCCTTAGTCCCACTCCATTTTCTACTGTTGGAAGTTCCAGTTTAGACCATCTCCTCCAGCATCTCTTTTGACCTAGCTCAGATTGTCCCCAGAAGAAATTTGCAGCCAACCTCTCCATTTTTTTAAAAATCAGATTTGGTTGTTTCAGTACTGAAAAAGTGTGAGCTGGGATAGCCATAAGCACATGGTTAATGAGTATCGTCCTACCAGCTTGAGTCAACCACTGGTTTTTCCAGTTGAGCAGGGGCTTTTCCATTCTTTCAATCAGACCATGATAATATCTGACAAGATTCCTACCATAAAAAATGGGGGCTCCTAGATATGTAAAAGGTAGGGATCCAATTTTCATACCTAGAATTCTCTTAATAATTTTCTTTCTTGCCAAGGTTGTACCAGGATGTGCATAAAAATCTGATTTTTCATAGCTTATCTTTTGACCAGAGACTGCTTCATAAGCAAACAGAAAATGCTTCAATCTCCTCAGATTTCTATTGCTACTGTTTAGGAAAATGGCAGTATCATCAGCATACATCAAATGAGAGACAAGTGGAACATTCCTTGGCATTATGAAGTGGTCAAGGTAGTGGATTGAAAACAATTCTTTAATTCCCCTAGAGAAGGCTTCAGTCACTATGTTGTATAGGAATGGGGAAATAGGGTCACCCTGTTAAATCCCTCTGCTTGAAGGAAAAAATCCAGTTGTAATCCCATTTATAAGTACTGAAAACCATGCTGACTCTATATTCTGCATCATGAGTCTGACAAAAAAATCCATGGAATCCAAATTGGAGCATTACTGAGTTGAGGAAGGCCCATGATACTCTATCAAAGGCCTTTTGCATGTCAAGTTTGACTATCATATTTCCATACTTCTGATTTCTTGGCAGCAACCTAGCCATCTCCATCATCTGTAAAATATTGTCTGATATGTCCTTCCCTTGCATGAAGCCTGATTGTTCTTCAGAAATAATGGATGGCATGAGTGGCTTGAGTCTGTCCATTAATATTTTTGAGAAGATCTTATTCAAGAAGTTGGACAGACTAATTGGCCTGTAATCCCTAAAAACACTAGGGTTAGGTTTTTTGGGAATTAAGGCCAGCCAAGTGCTAGAGATGGCTCTTGGCAATTTTGCTCCAGCCATAAATTCCAGTGCAGCTTGGTAAAGATCCTTGTTTATAACCTCCCAGAAACATGTGTAAAATAAGCCAGTGAAGCCATCAGAGCTAGCTGCACTGTCTTTGTTGAGATCAAAGGTTGCTTTTCTGAGTTCTTCCATTTCCAAGACTTTCAGTATTTCAATGTTATCCTGTTCAGTGATGATCTTGGGAATGACTGACATAAAGTGATTCATATATTGGCCACTGAGATCTGAATCCTCCTTATCCTCATTTAATAGCTGTTTATAGAAAGTGGCAGCTTCATTCTGAATTTCTGAAATGTCTGAAATCCATGTGCCTGCTCTGTCCTTAATCTTTGTAATTTTTGCTCTACATCTTTTTTCTTTGACTGTGTTGTGGAAGAATTTTGAGTTGGCATCACCCTCTTGCAGCCACTTGATTCTAGCCTTCTGCTTCCAAAATGATATGCTTTCCTTCTCAGCATTGATGAGGTTGGTTCTACTTTCATTCAGAAATGTGAGGTCCTGATCTGAGCCAGTTTCCTGATACTTCTCTTCTAGTTCAGAAACTTTTGCCTCTGCTTGTAACAAATTTTGGTGGACATTTCCAAAAGTATTTTTGTTCCAGGAGATCAGTGTAGATTTCAACCTTTTCAGTTTAAATACCATATTGACCATCCCGGTGTACTGACTAAGTAGTTCCCAGTTGTGTTTGACTAGCTCTTGAAATCCAGCTCTATCCAGCCACATTTCTTGGAACCTGAATGGCTTTGGTGTGGATTGTATGGAGTTTTGGATGGTGACTAGGAGTGGATTGTGGTCTGATGTTGTCCTATTTAGAACATGAATGGATGAGTGGGGAAATTTAGCAATCCAGTCCAAACTGGCCATACCTCTATCTAGTTTCTGTAGTAACCTATCTCCTTTTGTCCTATGGTTGGTCCAGGTAAATTGGTTACCCACTGTTGGAATGTCCTGCAGCTGTAAGGCATCTATGAACCCTCTAAACTCCCTAATACTAGCCAGTGGAGGTCTATGTGTACCTTTCCTTTCTAAAACAGATGCAACTGTATTAAAATCTCCTACATACATTGTAGGCTGGGTGGATATTTTTCCAAGGTCAGACCATAATTGAAGCCTAGGGGTTCTAGTAACTTGAGCATAAACAAAAATAGAGTGCCAAGACTCCATTGAGGTCATTTCTGTGAACTTAATCTGTATGTACTGATCAGACTCAGAAATGACATCAATAGTGAAATGATTCCTATAAAAAATCCAGATTTTGGCAGATGCAGCAGCAAAGCAGTTTTGAAAACCTATCATGCTGTAAATTTCTAATTTCATCTCTATCATGCATGGGTTCTATTAAGCATAAGATGGAAATATTATGCAGTAAAATTAATGTTCTGAGTCTTTCAAGAGAGGAGCCATATCCTCTAATATTCCAGACTAACATTTTGGTTTAAAACTATTCATTTAAAAATAGCTAATTTTTTGTTTTGGTCTAAGAATTTTACTGAAGCTATCAGTGAGAGTCTTAGTAGCTGAAGTAAGTTGAGAGTTACCTGTTGGTGAGCTTTTTTCAGTGATTTGAAGTGGTGTCCTTTTGGGAGATGCATGTCCTTCATTTGGTTGGTTGAGTTGTTCAGGAGTCCATCCATTGTGTTCCTGAGCATCATTAGAGTCTTCTAAACTATCATCACTGGAGTTATCCTGCAATAAATCAAAAGAGTTTGACAATTCTATAGGCTTGTATTGCACCATGGTAAGGTTCTGTGATATCTGTGGTATGTGTGGGAAAAAAGGGGGAGGCTGAGGGAGTGCTGTTGTGTGTTTGGTGCATTTCACTAGCTTTTTCCTGCTAGCTAGATCCAGATCATCTAAGGAGTAAAGAGATAGCTGTGGCTTTTTCATCCCAGCAAAATCATTGACTCCTACATATGGCTTGTATAAAACCATTCTCTTGTCACTTTCTTTGCCATTTTGATGGACCTTCACCCAAGCTTGATCCTTCTGTTGGGGTGTAAGATCTGAAGTCCCTGCCTTCTCAGTTTATTTTTTTGGACCTGCTGCCTGTTTAGCCTCATGCCTGGGTGGTGCCTTTTGAATCTTCTCTTGCCAAGCTTTCTATAGTTCAGGGTGTAGTATCCTGCATTTACCATTGTCATGGCCAAGCTTTCTGAAGTGCTGGCAATACAGTGGGATGCTGAGGTACTCCAATTCACAAACTTTGTGATCCTCAGTAGAACCAATGAGGATGGAAGGCATCAGCTCTTTGGTAACATCCAATTCCACGCAAATCTTCAATGAAGAGGGCCTGGTGATGTGAGTGGTGGCTGAGTCCATTTTAATGAACTTTCCGATCAGATTACCCACGTCTTGGATGAGGGTGTTGTTGTAGTAATAGAGCCGTATATCTCAGACTGTGACCCAAACAGGGACGACCGGAGATTCATATTCCGGCGAGAAGTCCGGCGATCATTTGAGGACCTTCATGGATGCTCCAGCCACCGGCCAGAATGGCTTAAGCCAACAACGTTGATAATCTTCTTCCGATGTGAATCTGATCAGAACGTGTTTGTAGTCAAGGGATCCGAGCTGAAAACGGCCGGAAAATCCCATTTTCTGGAAGGCTGCTTGTATGGTTATCATCGAAGGTTTGGCTCTCTGAAATTTTCCAATTAGCGCGTTTTGGTAGTGTTTAGACAGAGTCTGGAAAGATTCCTTCATGTAAAGACACGCCGGCTTGCCATTGCAATTGGTGATTGGTCGGATTTCTGGGTTGGAGGGGAGTGGGGAAAGAGATGTAGGCGGGTTTGAGCCGGAAAGAATTTTGGAATAAGATTTCCGGCGGAGAAGCCGCCGGATTGGGGTGGCGTTGCCCCCATAGGAGACCGCTATGTGGCCGTTATCAGCAGAAATATGTGTCTAACGGTTAGAATGGGGTGAAAAAGAGGTATGGTTTTCAGCATAAAGGAGGCGCGTGAAACTCACTCGAAGAGAGAGATCAGAGCGTTTCAAAAGTTGCTTTTTGGTTCATTTAAGAGTAACATCATCGTCACTTCAGGTATAATTTGTGGATCTGTAAAAGTAATTAAACAGATCTTACATATTTAACCACTTTTAAGATTTCTTTGAATGTAGGAGATAATCTGCGGGCTTGGTGCATCCCGGATTGTGGTTCCTAGGAACTTCCCACTCGGTTGTTTTCCAGTCAGCTTGATTTCATTCTTAGAAATAAATTCCACCTCTGAAGATTTCGATGAATACGAGTGCTTAACAAGTTAATATAATCTCGTCAGCGCTCTGAATACTAAGCTCCAAAGCGAATTGGATGTTCTCCGATCAAAATATCCAGATGTTACTATCATATACGCCGACTTCTATCAGGCTTTCTTATCAGTTCTCTCCCTCGCACCTGCTCTTGGTAAAAATGATCTCAAATTTTGGTTTAATTAGTGATCATAAGATTTTCATGTGATTCATAGCCGATAAAAAGAGCATATATGTGTGTGTGTGTGTTGCAGGTTTCAGCACATGATCATCACTGCTAAAAGCTTGTTGTGGAAGAGGTGGGCAGTACAACTATGATGCAGTATTTGGAGGTGTAAATACGCGCGGAGCTCCGTGAGTTCCATTTTGTTCAAACCCACAGCAGTACATACATTGGGATGACATTCATCTCACACAAGAAGCTTACAGCAGAATCTCAGAAATCATTGTTCCCGCAATCAATTCAAAAATCTTTCTCTAATAATTGGATTTCTTAAAAGAGAGATAATATTCATCCTTTCTATCTCAATAAATTCTTCTCCTTCCTTCATTGTTCCACCATGTGCAAATAGGAGAGTGAAAGTCAGCATATTGATAATAAGCGAATGTTGAGTGTATCTTAACATATTAGCATTGTTTTTCTAGTTGATTGATTAAAAATTTTATCTTGATGATCACTCCATTTATTAGTTCACCTGCATTGATGTATTCGTAGAAACTATATACAGAAATAGAAACTAAAGATATTTACATGGTTAAGCCATCTAGTTATAAACAGTTGTATAGCAACAATAACTCGTAGTCGCGCTTTGTCCAATAAATATATACCCGAAGACTAATTTTATGTATCACTTTTCTGTACCATTCATGGTACACCCTTAATTAGCATATTTGTCAAAAAGCATTTTGTCCTTTTTTAAATAAAAAAAGTTACCGAAAACTTGTATAGATGAAAAATACTTATTACAGTAACGTATTATATTGTGCGAAATATTGAGAAAGTAGCAAGTAAAAAAGAAAAAAACAGAAACACAGACATTTACATGATTCACCAATAATTGGATACTTTTTTTTTTAGTTTTAAACCACTATGGTAGTGGAGTGAAATTAATTTGGCTCACCACACCTAAAATGGCCTTAAAGGCTAAAGAGTTTATACAAGAGATGAAACTAGATAACTAGTGTATGCGATATGATAATAGCTAATTTGTTCCTATGTCTACTCCGGCAAGCATGTTAGGGATCGCTAAGTGAAACTCAATTCTGCTGACCCGATGACTCATTACTCGCAAGCATATTAGGGATCGCTAAGCGAAACCCAACTCTGCCGGCAAGCACGAGGAAAAAAGAGCTATTATTTAAGAGACTAAGTATCCCTTCTGCCAGAACATAAGATCCAGTGTTTAGGCTTATTGCAGCAGCTTTCCAGTGTTTGTTCTTCCCTTCATGAGCCTTGATCTCTCATCATTGTTGTACTTAACTTTGTGTGATTTCCTCTCTCATCTTTGATGCCTCCTAATCTGTAATTAGACAAAGGAGCAGTAAGAAGTTCAAAAAGCAACTACCTTACTATGATATAGGGAAACTTCTTGCTTTCCATCTCTACTAGTCATCTGATATGAGTAGGGAGTGTAGTGTATGTGTAAGTAAGTGTAGAATCTGATGTCCTAGCTATTTCAGAGAAAACATCTGCCACAACATTAGTTTCTCTTAATATATGAGCAAAAGAGACATTCAGATTACCTGATATGGACCATATATTCCTGAAGATCTGGCTCAGCTTCCAGTGAGTACTCTAACTGTTCTGAACCATATGCCATAGCACCTGAGAATCTGTTTCAACTTGCACATTTTGAAATTCCCAAAAGTAAACTGTGTCCAGTTCAGCAGCAAGTGCTAAGGCCTCATCATGTAAGGGACTTTCAGCATATAAAGGCATTTCCTTTGCATAGATAACAGTCCCAGTGTGATCTCTAATCACATATCCTACTCCTCCTTTCCCATTCCTTAGTAGGGAACCATCAGTGTTGAGTTTTACATAACTAAGATCAGGCAGTTTCCAAGCAACCACCCTTGGTGCTCTTACATAAGAAGCATTAGATGATACAAAGTTCAAATACTGGTTAGGTAATTTAAATTTTGACCAAGATTTGATATGCAAATGTATGATATCTTCCAACATACATGTTTAGAAATATGATACTTATCAGGTGCAACATTATCATACATATATGCCACTATTGCACACCAAACTTGCCAAACTACAATCACAGGAATTAACCTGGCAACATTCTTCTTGAAAAGTAGTACCTACAATAAAACTCCAATAATAGTGCAAAGTGTCCCATAGGGATAGGAATTTATGGTGTATTAAATCATATTTCATGCTCACATAATTCCAGATCCAATCAATATTATCACAACTGCTGAAACAATGGTGTATATCATCAGAGTGATTTTTTTGAAGAATATCATCAGAGTGATTAAGACAGAAACAACATATTGATGGTTGATGAATATTTATGTCCTCTAGAACATTAGCTAATGGCACTAGCCTGTTTGACAGTCTCCAACAAAAGATTACCATATTCCTTGGTAAGTACTTAGACCACAAGAATTTAAAAGATTGAACTTCAAATTTCTTGGGTCTTAGTATATAAGCAGAAGCAATGGAAAAGGTGCCAGTAGTAACTGGTTTCCTATAAGTATGTCATCATAATCATCAAACAGTGGTAATTCTTTAGATATCAATGCAAAATATTCAACAGGTAGTCCCTGTTCAAATTGGCTAATAAAGTAGTCTTGCTGATAGCAAAACTCCTGTACAGTAAGATCAGGATAAGTCAGCTTAATTTCATCATTCCATATCTCTATCAATGCTTTATCATTTAAAAAATTAGCCCAGAAGGAGACCTCCCCTTTCCCTATCTGAACAAATGAATTTTCACAGGCTCTTTGATCAACTCATTAATTTTACGCCAAGTTCTAGACTTTTTCAGATAGTCAAGTAGAGGCCATATAAATTGGGACCAAAGACTTTCACCTTTTTGAAGTTTCCACCATAGTTTTAAAGAAAAACTCTTAATAGTAAGGTTCAAGTCTTTGACTCCTAAACCATTTTCCATAGTTGGATAACTAGTATTTTTCCAGGATCTCCAGACCCTTCTCTGACCAAGTTTTAAAGATCCCCAAAGAAATCTGGAAAACAGTATACGCATCTTATCAATAACGCCCTGTGTTTGCTTTATGACAGTTAAGATATGCATAGGGATTGCTGATAATACATGTTTAATAAGTACACACCTTCCTGCTTGATTCAACCATCGATGTTGCCACAATACAAGCTTTGCAGATAATTTATCATATAGGGACTGAAAATAAGTATGTTTAGTCCTTCCTAAAAAAATAGGACACCCCAGATATGTAAATGGAAAACTACCCTCAGAAATGCCAGAAATTGACTGTACCATATTGTGAACATTCATAGATGCATGTTTACTAATAGAGTACGTAGATTTATCCAGATTAATTCTTTAACATGTGGCATTTTCATAACGAATACGGAAGTTTCTTTGATTGGTAAGTCCAGTTCTATTTGCTTTTTAAAATACTACTTTAGCATCTGCAAAATTAAGATGAGTAATATTCTTAGTGGAATGTGGCAACTGATAGTAATCAAGTCTTGAATCTTGAAACAGAAACCTAAATTTTTTGAAAATACTTCTGTTACAAGAATAAAAAGAAAAGGAGATAATGGATCCCGTTATTTTATTCCCCTAGAAGGACTGAAAAAACCTTTAGGCTGGCCATTAACAAGAATTGAAAATTTAGTTGCAGAAATGTTGCCCATAATATTTCTGGCAAAAAGGTTATGAAATCTGATCTTTAGTAAAAATTTCTCTAGGAAAATCCAAGAGACTCTGTCAAAAGTTGTCATCATATTCAGTTTAAAGAAAATATTAGTGCCTCTGGTTTTATTGTTCAGATGGGATGTCATTTCTTGCATTAGTAGTACATTGCCAGCTAATTCTCTCCCATGAACAAATGATGATTGTTCAGGGGATATGAGATTAAGCATTAAGGGTTTCAGTCTCTCATTATGCAGTTTTGAAAAAACCTTATTCAAAAAATTAGAAAGACTGATTGGTCTAAACTCAGAGAAATAATTCACAACTGATTTTTTGGGAATGAGTGTAATATAAGATGCAGCTATAGCTCTGGGAATAGGCACACCACTCAAAAATTCATTTGCTGCACATAATAAATCAGGAGCAATTATATCCTAGCATGAAGTAAAGAATTTCCCAGTATACCCATCAGGACCTGATGCAGATTCCCCATCCATTTCAAAGACAATTCTCTTTAGTTCAATTAAATCTTTAGGTTTAATTAAACTAAGATTATCTTCATCAGTTATAACTTTAGGGATGTTCTGCAGGAAAAGATCAGTATCAAGAGAAAGCATATCCTGCTGTTCAGCAGTTAATAATGTAGAATAAAATTGGACCGCCTCATTTCCTATTAGTTCAGGATCTGTCAATAAATTGTGTTGTGAGTCCCTTATAGAAAATATAGACTGTCTAGCATGTTTACACTTGACTGATGCATGGAAAAACTTAGAATTAGAGTCCCCTTCCTTAAGCCATTTGAATTTAGATTTTTGTTTCCAAAAAGACTCTTGTCTAGCCAGTGCTAAAGATAAGTCAGCATGAGCCTTACTTAACTCTAGTCAATTGTCCTGTGTATCATCATTCTGATAATTTAGCTCTTTCTGCTCAAGAATCTGTTCAGCCTCTAAAACTCTATCATGCACATTTCTAAAAGTATCCTTGTTCCACTGCTTTAATCTTAGTTTCAACCTCCTCAGTTTAATAGAAAATCTAAGCATGCCAAAAGACTCACAATCTAACAGCCAATTTTCATTAACCACTGTTTTAAACTCATGATGTAATAACCAGCAATATTGAAACCTAAATGACTTAGGACCAAATTGATGACCATTATTTTCTAAAGTGATTAAAAGTGGTGCATGATCAGATGGCAATCTAGATTTGACACAGACTCTACTATGTGGAAAGATAAACAGAAAATCTTGATTAGCTAGACATCTATCAAGCCTCTGCCAAACATTAACTCTACTTCTAACCCCATGCCATGTGTACAAATTCCTAGTAATTGCTAATTCCTGAATATCATTATCATCAATAAAGTTATTAAAGTCTAGCATGCATGTATGATTAGGTGATGACTGTCCTAAGTACTCATTTACTTAAAATCTCCTGATAACATTAAAATCTCCATCAAATAAAATTTCTCTATCAGTTAGAACACTTAGTTCTTACCAGAGAGACTCTCTATCCAGTCTATTGTGCCTTCCATAAACAAAAGCTGCTGACCATGAATTGGTCATAGTCTGATGTTTAATATCAACCAACACAAATTGGTCATGTACACTATTTATTGTCACGGAATAGTTATCATCCCAAAATATCCATATTTTGTCCATATGGTCTGAAAAAAAGTGGTTGAAACCTAAGTTAAAAAGCAATGGAGGTAATCTGAGATGATTGAAGGAAATGTTCTATAAGAACAAATAGAGAAATTTTATTCTTCCTCTTTAAATTCTTTACCATCCTTTGAGCTCTTTTGTTTTTAATTCCTCTAACATTCCAAACACATATGTTGTGACTAATCATGATTGACGGTAAAGTAATTAACAATGTGAGATCTAGTTTTGACTGTCTTAGGGACCTGAGTATAATCTTTCTTAGTATATGTTCTTTTACATTGTGTCACAGTAAAAGGCTCAGGTTGACTAGACAATGGTTCAAGTATAAGTTTATCCAATCTTTTCTTAGACTGAGTCAATGGTTCAATAATGAAAATCCCTATTATTATCAGTTTTGTCATTAGACCACTGTTCCCTGGGACTAGATGGTAAACTTTTAGAGATATTACCTTGAGGACTTATAAATGCCTCATCTCTGTCTTGTGTTGCTATTTCTTGATTGTCCCTTGCTTCTTCAGATTGTCTTGAAGGTTAATGCCTTCACCTTCACCTTGACTCTGATCAACAATCAATGGCATTTCTATATGTCCTGCTGTAGCAACACTCCTTGATGTACCTGCAACATTACTAATTAAAAGATTAGTATCTAACACACCAAGATTTCTCCACTGGTGTGTTGCAAAAGTGTGGGATTATCAATCTGAGTTTGATCAACCATCTTTCCTGAATCAGTCTCTGGCTCTTCATCAGAGAGGACTCCAAAACTATTATAGATAGTCACTGTGTTGTTATTGCTACTCGTGCCAACAGTTAGTGGTTGATGTGCATGTCCTTTTGCCTTCTGATCCTGCTTCTTCCTCCAAACTTCACCTGCAAAAGTGCCATTCTTTTCCAAGTGGACATTCTCAGTAGATGGATTAGTGGTCTCAGTAACAACTTTCTCCTTTTCCTTATTGTTTAAAACAAAGGGTTTATTGTTCTGAGGTTTCCAAGACAATTAATTTTTTCTAGATGAGTGTCACATGAGGATTCAAGATGCCCTAATCTAAGACATTTCATACAGTAGTCAGGAACACATTCATACTCAAGATATTGCCAGAAGTCCTTTTGTCGATAGTTTATCCAAATTCTATCTGGGAGGGTTTAGATACATCCAGTTCTACACACACCTTAGTAATATGTTGTCTAGTTCTAAGCATAGTAGCCTTATCAATCTTAATAGGGTGTCCAATCAAATTACCCAGTGAAAGCATTACATGTTCATCAAACAATTGGTGAGGGAGTCCAAACATGTACCCATATAGGAACAGTAGGGGATTCAGCGTTGGGATTAAAATCCGGACTCCATTTAGTGATGCGTATAGAGTAGAATCCGAAATTCCAAACCTTGTGTAGCCAACATCTGTAATAATCTTCTGAGACCTGAAAATAGATGAACACATGCTTATTGTTAACTAGGAATATGCCAAACTGGTCACTGAATCCAGCGGTCTGAAAATCCTTTCTTAGACGATCTAATTGGGGTCTTTCCCTAACAAAACTTCCAACCAGAGTAAACCTAAGAGGGGCCTCCAGTTTATCGCATTCTTCATCAGAGAACGCGATTCCTGATTCCCCCAAATGGTCGGATCTGGGTTTTGGATTGAAGGGAGGTCTCTTCTCCGATCCAATCGAATAAACGATCAAATCAGAGAGAGACGCTTGCTTGTTAACGATCTGTGCATGTGAAGTGGGTGGTGATGATGTGAGGGGCGGATCAGTATCGGGTGGCACCGCCATCACGGCGGCGCCAGTCGGAAAAAGTTGGAGTGTGAGAGAGAGAATATGAGAGTTCCGAATCGCACTGAGGTAAACCATTCTGACCAATAATTGAATACATCTACAAAAATGAGACATATTTTTCGACATGCTAAATTCATAAATGTTGATTTTTTAGGTATACATATTTCTTTTTCAATGAAACCACCCTAGGGTGGGGGAGATATTATTAGGCATCCCAAGCCATCAAAATGCCAATAAATGGCTATAGTTTACATCTCTTAAAGATGGCTACAAGAGGGGCAAGCCCAAAAAAGCATGAGGATGCTTCAAAAGAGAAGTATTACAGTTATACTTCTAAGATCCTACTTATATACTATCCAAAACTATAACATGAAACCTATTAGGGAATTGTGAAGCAAAACCCAAAGCGGTACCAAGTAATATTTGGGAGTAACAAAATAGGATGAATGAGTTTGAGCTCAGTAGGAGATCCATGTCCATTTGATGGTGCATATGTCCATGAGTTTCTGTGAAGTCTGCACATGAAACAAAAACATCAGTGGCACCTGTTACATTATTCTGAGTGTTGGTGTACCAGTCTTATCTAAGTTTAGAGCACCCAAGATGTGTCTGGGCAAATCAGAGACTGTACAGTCTCTATTTGATTTTTCAGTGAAGGCCCATTTTGCTATAGCATCAGCCACAATGTTTGACTGTCTATAGATATGATTGATTGTGTTATGATGCTCATTAATCTGAGATGCAAGATCAAATAGAGTCCAAAGGGCACAGAGGGGATCATGTATTGCCTTTACAGCAGCTAAGCAATCATATTCCACAGTATAAGGATGCATAAATCCAGAACCTATGTCACATGCATGCATAATTGCTAGCAATTCAGCATGTAATGGGGAGAAAACAGGAACATATAGGGTTTTAACCATGATAGCATTTCCTGCTTGATTTCTGACAAGAATACCAAGCCCTGCCATTTTAGTGTGATGCCAAGAGGCATCAACATTAATTTTAAGGCCAAGATGGGGGGGGGGGGGGGGAGACCATTTAAAACATAAGACTCTAGGCTGTGATGGTCTGGTTTGATGTGGAAGGAAGCCAAGGGATGAGAGTTCAATATCAAAAGGATGGACTGTAAGCAAGGTTCTGGCTCAGAAAATAGCATACATCTCATCTGTGACAGTTTGCCTAAGTGAGTTGACTGTGCATGGAATATTTTCAAAAAGCATGCTTTCCATAAAGTCCAATAGATTAAACTAGGAACTATACGAAACAGAAAATTATGCAGTTTGGGTTTTCCTTGAAAAGACCATTAAAAAGATAATCAGTCCCATATAGAATGAAAATGCATCTCAGCTGTTCCTACCATATAGTGGAATAGGGATCATAAGGATTTTGCTAGGTAACATTCATTGAAAACATGCTCAATAAAATCATTATTGTTACAAAATAAGCATTTTGATGGGATATTAAATCCCATTCTCATCAGAACCTCAGGAAATGGCAAAAAAGAGTTAACCAATTTCCATATAAATATGCTTATTTTTTTCTGAACTCTAGCATTCCATATATTGTGTAAAGATGTGGAGGTACCTCTTGTTTGCTGTAACACTTCATATGTGGACTTGAAAGTGAAAGCTCCCCTAGGATTAGATTTCCATATTAACCTGTCAGGCCTTGAAGGGTGAAGTGTAGCTGCCTGTAGAAAAGCTAGAGCATGATCTGAAAAAGAGTGTAATGAAGGCATAATACTCTGCTTGTTGTCAATAAAAAAATGTACAGAGGCATGTAATGGAATGTTAGTAAGATCAGGGTTGTAAAGATTGGAAAAGGAGCCAAGTCTAGTCCAATTTGAACTCCATAAATTACATTGACCATTACCATGAATAACTCTAGATAAAGATTCAGCTCTTGAAGAGATAGAGGTAATTCTCTTCCAATTAGGAGAGTTTCTGTAAGATTGTGGAAGGTCCCACAGGAACGAACTGAGACCATAGGGTTTCACATATATGTTCCACTTTTACATGAATTTTTCCAACCTAGTCCTAAAGGGAACTAGAAGAGTTATTGCTCCGGTCAATAAATAAATTAATAAAAAACATTAAAAAGTATTAAACTACGTAGTTTTGACTAAAACCACCACATAACCACCGCAAGTTCACCATATTCCGACGCCTACCATTTTTATATATTCTTTTTTTTTCTTTAAATTTGCGTCCTCCTCACGTCGGAATTATTCCAAAGAACTAGACTTAATATATATTTTCCATAGAAGATATCTAGAGACCGTGTATGATATACATATTTTCTTTTGGCAAAACACAGTTTTGCATGTTATAAATTAACATTATTACCATGCATTATTACAATGCATATAGTATTAATATATTTTATATACTAATTCATTAAATATAATTATTTTGTATTTTTTTCCTTTTAAAAAATAGGAGATTGGGTATTAGGTTTTCAGTCCCACATTGAAATCTGTGTGTAAGGTATGAAGGAATGAGAGTATAAAAGCACACCATGACTTCAATTTTCGTAACAATTAGAACATGAACATTACCCTTCTTATTACGATGTATCCGATCGATCGACACCTGTCACACCTCAATGCTCTTCCCGTCCGAGATTGCATTGACGGTTTATGCTCTTCTCGTCTGAGACTGTATTGACGGTGTCGTCAAGGTCCTCACCGTATCCGGCTTAAAATATATGTGCTTTAATGAACGTTTCTACAAAGCCCTTAACTTTGTTGGCGAAGAAATCAAACCCTAAACATTTTACGATTGGTGGAATTACAAGCATATATAGAGGGTTATTCGTTTTTGATGTTAGAGCTCAAAAGGATCCGCTCAGATTTTTTAATTATTTCGGCATATTTACTCAAACTGAATGTGATGGCGAGATTACTAATATTGTCTTTCTATTTGTTACACGACATCTATAAATATCAGTTTGGGGAGTGAGTAAGGCGTGACATTGAGAAATTGGATTTCTGTGATATATTAGGTCATGAAAGGGCAGAGATGGAGTTGTATAGTCCATGCTTCTTTAAGGATTGGGTGTTTGGAGAGGCCAATGAAGTTGTTGGTTGTAATGGTTAAAAAAGATGAGATATATACTAAGCCTAAGGTGCATGCTTACTTATATGGCTGAGGTTCTGAGGTTTTGAGGTACTTATAATTTGTTCATGAGACCATTAGGTTGTATGAAGCGACTGAGAAGTGAGTAATGTTACAATAATGTTACAAGTTATTTTATAGATGCAAAATATCTTATTTTCATATTATGCAAACTATTTTATGGTATAATATAAATATTGTTCCACGTTATATATTCTTTTTTTATATGGAAAATCAATAGTATATACGTCATTAGTTTTGAACATATATATCTATATATATGGATTAGGGAAGGGTTCCGTAAACTCTCATATTCACTCAAGTTTTTACTCAAAATCAAGACCATTAAAGTGCTTTTAATCCATGGTCATTTATTTCCCCCTTTTTTCTCTTTATATTTTTGTTCTCTTATTTATTTATTCAATTTTCTCTCAATCATTTCTCTCCGTCTATTTCTTCATCAGCCAATAATCCCTCTTTTGCGATTTTCTTATCACGTTTCTGAATTTAACATGACGACAATTTTTGAAATTTATTCAAATCTTTTGATTCTTGATTATGTATGGAGATCCAAATGGCTAATATATATCCCTCTTCCATATTGCTCTTTCGAAATAGACTATAAATTCCATTCTGACTGGATTGGACTGTTAACCTTCGATTTTTCCGATGGCCGATCCGAAAGAATTATATAGAATATGGTGCCTGCGATTTAGTTTCTTCATGTTATCTTCGTTTTAACTCTTCTTAATTATAATTCAATATTTCAAGCCCCCTTCTGTTTATATATATTGAACTAAACACAGACACGACTCCCAAGTTTATAATGGAGGTTGCATTCATGCTTGGAATTGTGAATACTAAAAGTATGTACTGACATTTCAACATTTACATTATCGGTAGAGTTATTTTATCAACATATTAATTACTTTCAGCAAAAATATTATCCAGAAAAATCCTAAATAAGAACATATACTACAAACTTGGGAGTATTTTAACTTAATTAATCATGCATTATCACCGTTCAATTCCTATTATCCTAATAAAGGGAAGTAGAAGAGTTATTACTCCGGGCAATTAATAAATTAATAAAAAATATTAAAAAGGATGAAATATTCCTACCATTTTTATATATTCCTTTTATTATTCCTTTAAATTTTATAATTTCGTTCTTCATCGATGATGATACAATAGCTTCCGCCTTCTATTTTTACAAATACAATTCATGCCACCTATAAAATCCTAATTTACACGCTAATTTACACGGTATTTTCAGACCATCATGCTAATTAACACGTCTACGAAAGGAAAACATGAACGTGCAATATATGGAATATGCATGGAAATATTCAGTATTCCGGCGCCTATAATTTTCACATATTACTTTTTGGTTTCTTTTTAGCATGAGTACGTATGATCAATTTAGAAATTACACACATTAGCATTTTTTCTTAAAATGTTTACTTATAAAAATATTTATCTATTAGCTTAATATTAAATAAATTTCTTACAGTTTGATCTTAATATATATTATTTTATAATAATTACCTTTGATGAATAACCTGGCAATTACGATATATATTGACAATTTCATAATCTTTTAAAATTTGCCACTATAATTTTGTTAATTATGTTAAAGAGTTTTTCTTTAAACACACTTCATCCTCATCTTCATAAGTTTGTTCATAATATTTACGTAAAAAAAGATTAAATATATCGTGCAACGCACAATGATATTTAGCTAGTTTATTTGAATTACTTTAGTTCAATATAATTTAGCTAATTTAATTATACTATTATTATTTTGAATATTAAGTTTCAATTAAATATATAGAAAGTCTCGAAAGAGACCGTCCAGATTATAGACGGGACTGAAAAAAAAAGAGTAAAACTGGGCGGGGGCCTTTTTGCAAAAGCATCTAAAATGCGAGGACCTTTTCACAAATATGCTAAACTAGAATTCATATAAATATCAACTTTCCTTTCATAATTCCCATTTCAATTTTTGCAGAACCTCCCGAACCCAATTTCTCCCCCAAATTCAAAAACCAATTTCTCCCGAACCCAATTTCTCCCCCATTTCTGTGCTTTAGATCGGAGTACAGATATCAACTTCTGTGCGGATGTGCGGATGTGCTCCGGCGGTTGATGCGGATGTGCTTCGATCGGCGGATCTGTGCTTCTGTGCTCCGGCGGTTGTGTTTTCCGGCGGTTTTTGTGTTTTCCGGCGGTTGTGCTTATATATTGTGTTGATTTGTTGCTTTCATTGATTGATAATGTGATTTTGATTGGCGACTCTGTGCTCCTGTGATTGGGCATTGTTTTGCTTGTGTTTTGCATCAGATTTGCATCCAATTGGGCATTGTCTGGTTTGGTTTGATTTTACTGCTGGAGGTTTGATTTTATTTATTTGTGGTCATGGTCGTGTTCATGTTTTTGCCTATAATGTGGACCTTATGTGCTTAAACCCCTATGTCCTGGGCTGTTTGAGGTATGAATGGCTAGATGTGAGGTTTGGTGTGTGAAAATTGGCTAGTGTAGCATTTTTAGATGTTCGTGTTCATGTTTTTGCCTATAATGTGGACCTTATGTGCTTAAACCCCTATGTCCTGGGCTGTTTGAGGTATGAATGGCTAGATGTGAGGTTTGGTGTGTGAAAATTGGCTAGTGTAGCATTTTTAGATGTTCGTGTTCATGTTTCTGCCTATAATGTGGATTTTATGTGTTAAAATCCTAATGTCCTGGGCTGTTTGAGACATGAATGGCCAAATGTGAGGTTTGGTGTGTGAAAATTGGCTAGGGTAGTATGTTTAGATGTTCGTGTTCATGTTTGGGACTATAATGTGGACCTTATGAGTTTAAACCCAATATTCTGGTTTGTTTGAGGCATGAATGGTCAGATCTGAGGTTTCGTGTGAAAATTGGCTAAAATAGCATGTTTAGATGTTCATGTTCATGTTTCTGCCTATAATGTGGACCTTATGTGATAAAATCTCAATGTTATGGTCTGTTTGAGGCATGAATGGCCAGATGTGAGGTTTGGTGTGTGAAAATTGGTTAGGGTAGTGTGTTTAGATGTTCGTGTTCATGTTTGGTACTATAATGTGGACCTTATGTGCTTAAAACCCAATATTCTGGTCTGTTTGAGGCATGAATGACCATATGTGAGGTTTGGTGTGTGAAAATTGGTTAGGGTAGCATGTTAAAATGTTCATGTTCATGTTTCTGCCTATAATGTGGACCTTATGTGATAAAATTTCAATGTTATGGTCTGTTTGAGACATGAATGGCCAGATGTGAGGTTTGCTATGTGAAAATTGGTTAGGGTAGTGTGTTTAGATGTTCATGTTCATGTTTGGAATTATAATGTGGACCTTATATGCTCAAAACCCAATGTTTTGGTCTGTTTGAGGCATGAATGACCATATGTGAGGTTTGGTCTGTGAAAATTGGTTAGGGTAGCATGTTTAGATGTTTATGTTCATGTTTCTGCCGATAATATGGACCTTATGTGTTAAAATTCCAATATTCTGATCTGTTTGAGGCATAAATGGTCAGATGTGATGTTTGGTGTGTGAAAATTGGCTAGGGTAGTGTGTTTAGATGTTCGTGTTCATGTTTGGGACTATAATGTGGACCTTATGTGTTTAAAACCCAATGTTTTGGACTGTTTGAGGCATGAATGACCATGTGTGAGGTTTGGTCTGTGAAAATTGGTTAGGGTAGCATGTTTAGATGTTTATGTTCATGTTTCTGCCTATAATATGGACCTTATGTGTTAAAATTCCAATATTCTGATCTGTTTGAGGCATAAATGGTCAGATGTGATGTTTGGTGTGTGAAAATTGGCTAGGGTAGTGTGTTTAGATGTTCGTGTTCATGTTTGGGACTATAAATGTGGACCTTATGTGTTTAAAACCCCATGTTCTGGACTGTTTGAGGTATAAATGGCCATATGTGAGTTTTTGTCTGTGAAAATTGGTTAGGGTAGCTTTTTTAGATGTTTATGTTCATGTTTCTGCCTATAATATGGACCTTATGTGTTAAAATTCCAATATTCTGATCTGTTTGAGGCATAAATGGTCAGATGTGATGTTTGGTGTGTGAAAATTGGCTAGGGTAGTGTGTTTAGATGTTCGTGTTCATGTTTGGGACTATAAATGTGGACCTTATGTGTTTAAAACCCCATGTTCTGGACTGTTTGAGGTATAAATGGCCATATGTGAGTTTTTGTGTGTGAAAATTGGTTAGGGTAGCTTTTTTAGATGTTCGTGTTAAAATGTGGACCTTATGTGTTAAAATCCTAATGTTGTGGGCTGTTTGAGGCATGAATGGTCAGATGTGAGGTTTGGTGTGTGAAAATTGGTTAGGCTAATATGTTTAGATGTTCATGTTAATGTTTGAGACTATAATGTAGACTTTATGTGCTTAAAACCCAATGTTCTGTTTTGTAAATAGTTCTGGGCCGTGAACAGTACCGGGCATGAATAGTGCGCGTGTGAATAGTACTGGGTTATGAATAGTGCACGTGAATAGTAATTTCTAAAAATTGCAATCAAAGACTTCCTTATTTTTATTCAAACATACTTTTACTACTTAGTCCCCGGTCTATAATATAGACGGTCTCTCACAAGACTACCTCCTAAATATATTACGATATTTTAATCAGATACTATTATCATAATTTTCTATTTTAGTTTGATATATTTAGTTTATTTCTGGGGAATTTTTAAATTCGACTACGGGACAAATTTTACATCATTCTAAATGGCAGTTAAAATTTTAATATATTACATCATTTTACCCTCGGCTTATTCATTCTAGTTACTAAAAGCCAGTCGTCCAGTACCCATGATGAGCTCGACTCAAAGTCAAAATACATTCTTTAAATAACCTTCAAATCGCACCGCAGATTTGCTCATTTCTTAGCGGAGGTGTGGTTTTAACCATCTTTTAGCTGTTTCCCCACCTCAAATATTTGTTATTAATAGGTTTGATTTGTGGAGTTTAATGCAGGTAAGTGTTTGGTAAATTGTCGCTGTTAAAATCTACTCACTTTAATTTTCTGTGTCTTTTTATATGTGGGCTAATAGAATCTTTCTTGCACAACAATTTGATGATCCTCTTCTTATTATGTTTCATTATGTAATTGATTTGAATGAGGTTTTTGCCAATTTAATTTGATTTTTTTGGACTGATGTCCTTGTGCAGAAGAATGCCGTTGATACTACTCACACGGCACAAACTGCTTACTTAAGTTTGCTTGACATAACTATTCTTGCATTTTGCAGGTTGTTTTCAGCTTCAGACGGAAGTTGTGTGCTAACGATCAAAGCAAGCTATGGCGTTGAGGCGTTTTCTGGGTTTTTCTGACGGTGAACTAATGCCGTTATCAAGATTTCTCCGCAGGAATGATAGGATACATTTTCCTTATTGTTTGAGAGTGAATACCAATTCTCTGATCCTATCTGAGTTAGTCAGCCTTTATAGTTAGCCTTAGAACTAGATGAAGGGTTGACTCTTTCTAAATGTTGTAGTCAGCCAATGGGATCTCTCCTTGTCGGTGATCTTATAGCCTTCATATTGTTGATGGTGTTGCTGCTCTCAACTTCCAGTCAGGGTTTTCACAAAAATCTGCATGGTTTTGATTTCCTTTGAATTTGTGATATGATGTTTATGGTCGCCTCCCTGATGGGATGACAAAATTGTCCTGAACCTACTTGGAATTACGAAATAAGTTTATAAAACTGGGAAATAATTTCAAAGGAATTACTCCAGTATCAACAATTAATAAAACCAACGAATTTCTATGAGATTAATTAGGAACTCGTTCCAAGAGAATTATTGTGTGCAGATCCACTGTTTATAATGAGTGTTGCTATTTACGCCACCACGGGTGTTGCTATTTACACCACCCTAGTGGTGAAAATAACCTCGATATCATAAAAAGTTGGTTGACTACATGGTGTAGATAGAATAAAATGCTATTTGCACCTACCGTATTTATTACGTGTATAGCAAAATGTGTCATACTTATTGTATTTGATTAGGGTATTATGGTATTAGGTAAATTATTATTATATCGGGTAAATTATGTATTCTTGAATATTTTTTAAAAATTTTTATTTGATACCATATTTTAAATCACGTTAATATAGAAAATTAATAAAAATATATATTAACATTATATTGATAAAACATTTACAAAAAAATGGTCAGTATCACCCAACCAGCTCCAACTCACATTCAATATCAAAAATTATAGAATAACTAGGTCAATATTTTGAAATATGGTTAGATTGGTTTGTTTTGACGTAAAATAGAAATTTGTGTTCAAATTTATTGGAAATCTCAGCGATATGAAAGTTAAATTATAAAATAAGATGGTCAGGTTAATATAGGAGTGAAAATAAATATTTTTCTTATATTTTATTCTGATATAAATCAATATTTTAAATAATTGAATAGTAATTTAGATGTTATTTATTTCTATTCTAATTAAAATATTTCTGAAAATGTGTATTATGACTTTTTTAAAATGGATATAAATAAAAAGATACCATATTAAATGAAGAGAGGGTTCACCCAAAAACCCTTACCAATTATGTCTAGAAGTTAACAAGTAATAAATATGAATTTTATAAGTTGAGTAAGTGATACACGTTAATTTAGACAAAAGTGGGCCAGGTGGGTGTATTTAGCAATTGGGGTGGTGTAAATAGAATCACCCTTACGCCACCCTAGTGGTGAAAATAACATCGGTATTATAAAAAGTTGGTGGACCATATCTTATAGATAGAATAAAATGCTATTTGCACCTACCATATTTATTACGTGTATAGTAAAATGTGTCCTACTCATTGTATTTGATTAGGGTATTATGGTATTAGGTAAATTATTATTATATCAGGTAGATTATGTATTCTTAAATATTTTTAAAATTTTTTTATTTGATACCATATTTTAAATCACGTTAATATAGAAAATTAATAAAAACATATGTTAACATTATATTGATAAAAATTTTACAAAAAAAAAAAATTATTATCACCCAACCAACTCCAACTCACATTCAATATCAAAAATTATAGAATAATTAGGTCAATATTTTGAAATATGGTTAGATTAGTCTGTTTTGACGTAAAATGGAAATTTGTGTTCAAATTTATTGGAAATATCAGCGATATGAAAGTTAAATTATAAAATAAGATGGTCAGGTCAATATTGGAGTGAAAATAAATATTTTTCTTATATTTTATTCCTATATAAATCAATAGTTTAAATAAGTGAATAGTAATTTAGATATTATTTATTTCTATTCTAATTAAAATATTTCTGAAAATGTGTATTATGGTTTTTTTAAAATGGATATAAATATAAAGATACCACATTAGCTGAAGAGAGGGTTCACCCAAAAACCCTTGCCAATTATGTATAGAAGTTAATAAGTGATAAATATCAACTTTATAAGTTGTGTAAGTGATACACGTTAATTTAGACAAAAGTGGGTCAGGTAGATGTATTTAGCAATTGGGGTGGTGTAAATAGAATATATTCTGAAACAGCTTAATCGAGCTTACTCAAAATGTTGGAAACAGCTTAATCTATTCTGATTTTTATGTGGTTTTCGTGGTTTACAGTTCCAAGAAGCCTTCGGTGGAGCAATCACTAGAAGCGCAAGTACAGCTTTACTCGTCCGGCTACTTAGTCCTGAATGCGAACCACAATACATAGACGCGTATGACAATCTAGGTGCTCAAAAGCTGGTCGCCATGAAATTGTTTGGTAGAAAAATGTAGCACTACAGAAACTGAAACTGTTAGATAATGAGGGGCGGTTTAGTACCCTTTTGTCATAGTGATTCTGAATCATTTTGTGAAGAAACATTTCTTGTTTGTCCTCTGTTTCCTGTCGTTTTGGGACTAAAAATGACAGTTTCAGTTAAATATTTTATCTATTCATCCCTTCCTTCCTCGCACCCTTGTGTATTTGGTTACCATTTAATTAATGGTTAATTTTATAATTTTAGTTTTAATCGTATTTATTGAATTTTTTTTCAATTATAACATAATTTTATTCTTTTGTAAAAAGTGCTGTTGTACCCCCAAATATTCAAAAAAGTGCTAATGTACCCCTAAGTTTTTCAAAAGTGCCACTATACCCTCAAATGTATAATTTGGGTAGATTTTTCTTTTGCCAAGTGTAAAATGTCAAAAAAATACCCTCACTATTATTTAATGGTAAAAAAAAAATTATAGCGAAAATGCACCAACCAAATCAATGAATAATCCTCCCCTACCTAATTATTCATCTAATTCTCGCTTCCCTTTTTACATTCAACCCAGTTAAGAAAGGCAATCCAAATCCATACCACCAGTCACCGTTACTTTATCGGATGAAAGCGTTTGAAGTCGAGGGGACCAAAACCACTGTAATCAGAAATTAGTGTGAGCCGGGGGACCGAAACCGCCACACCCAGTAATAATTAGCGTGACTAACTCAAGGTGGCGAGATTATGGTAATTTCATCAATGTTTTCAGTTTGTTGAATTTTTGGATAAAAATGTTAACTTTTTTTAATACCGGCCTGCTAGATTTAGTCCGATTTTTGCTTATTTGCAATCCGTATTTTTGTTATATAATCATATATACAATAATTATGATATATAACTGATTTGCAAGTGTATGCAATAGAAATAATATATATATATATATATATATATATATATATATGATGCATGTGTCTGACATTCTTAATTATTGATCATATCATATATATCAAAGACGTATTTTTTTGGACTATAAAATAAGCAAAATATGGACTGCGTCTAGAATTGCCCCTTTCAATAATATTGTGCATTTATTTTGTAATTCAGTGATATTAATTTCTTGAATTTTTGTTTCGTGCCCATGAGCCTTTGGGTCAAGGGAAAAAAATCCAACAAGTGAGGGTAAATTTGTCTTTTAATTCAAAATGGTGTTGAAAATGGGCTTTAGAGGTACACTTCTTTATTCAATATAATAATAGGGGTACATCAGCACTTTTAAATTACTCGGGGGTACATTGGCACTTTCTTATAAACTTGGGGGTACATGAGCTTTTAACCCTATTCTTTTACTATTTTTAGTTATATTATTTTACGATTTTGTTTGATTCTTCAAATATCATTCTAATTATTATTAGATTTGTTTTCGCAATTTTATTATGATTTTTTTTTATTTTCAACTAATTTGATTAATTTTGTAATTTCGATAGATTTAATTTAAATTAAAACCACTTTTGAAGTGGAGTGAATTTATTAGGCTCACTAAACCCTTAAAAAAAACCCATTGGGTAAAAAAGTGTCATACAAGTTTTGTAGTAAAAGAAGAAAGGAAGTGAAATTTTAAAATCCCATGTCTACTCTAGCAAGCAATTTAGGCATCGCTAAGCGAATACCAACTCTGCCGACTTGAGGACACGTAACTTGCAAGCATTTTAGGGATCGCTACGCGAAGCCCAGTTCTGCCGACCGACAAGTACGGGGATCTAAAAAAAACACTGTTCTAATCTATGAGTATCATACTTCATTTGACTTGTTCAGAATGTGATCCTCTATGTGTAATGCCAGTTGTCTTGTCCAGTTGCCTTGTGTGATCCTCCATTTGACTTGATCAGCTGCCTTATGATAAATTCCAGCTTTTGGCAATTGCAGCAACAACAAAATTCCATCTCTGGCCTTGCGCCTGTAATACAGAAACAAAACTCAACAGTAACTAGACTCTTAGATATGGTACATTTCTACTATCCAATAAAACTAGACCTCTAATTTTAATTGGAAGTGTGTCATGTGTAAAAATTGAAGATTATCTATCCCTACTTGCTATTCTTGCAAGAGCATCAGCAACAGAGTTTGCTTCCCTGTATATGTGCTCAAAGGTAATAGAAGAAGGCGTTGAAAAATCACTCACCAGTTGTCATATATTCCTCAGTAGATGCTCCAACTTCCATGAAATTTTAAATTGTCTTCTGATCAGCTTTAATAATATCAAGGAATCCACTTATACTTGTAAATCTTCTATCCCCTCATGATATGCAGCTTGAAGTCCTTCAATAAGTGCCAGTGTCTCTGCCTCCAAGCTGGTTTTTGTGTGTAAGTAACTGCCTTTGCAATCACCACTCTTCCAAGTCCATCTCTAATAACAAGACCTGCTCCTGATATTCCTGGATTCCCAAGCGAAGAACCATCCGTGTTCAACTTGAATTTTGAAGGATGCCTCCAGTGAACCTGTTTCACAAATAAAAATCTGTTGCTTGGAGAGCCAACAGTAGTTAGGTGTAATAACTCAGGGTATAGTGTTCTGGTTTCAGATTGTTTCCATTTCAAGTTGTGAGCTTTCAGCACATTTTGGATATTATTCAATGTATGTTTGATCATAAGGTGAATCCTTGGCTTTGCTTGATCATATAAATAGGCAGTTCTACTGCACCATATGGTCCATGTCACAAAAAGTGGCATGATTCTGACCAGCAATCTATGCAGCTCTGATTTCACTGTGATGTTCCAGTAATAAAATACCTATCCCATAGATTAGCAAACACTTCTGGAGTAAGATCAAGCATATTATGAAAATGTATCCACAGTCTATGGGTAAAGGTGCATTCATTAAAAACATGTTGCAATTCATCTTCATTATTTCCACAGAAAGAACATATTGATGTAACATAAATATGGCTTTCCTGTAATATATCACTCATAGGAATCAATCAATTTAGCAACTTCCAGTTAAACATAGATATCTTCTTTGGAACATATTTCATCCATAAAAATTTATAGGATGGTATCACCATCTTTTTATCTCTTAATAACTCATAAGATGATGAAATACTAAACTGGCCAGTTGGTTCAGGCTTCCAGATTAACTTATCTTTATATCCCTCATATATTGAAAAATCTTTCAGCAAAAGATCATTGATTTCCTGAGGGAAACCATTAGTTAAGGATGCAGCAATATCATGTTGATTATAGAAAAACTCTTTAACTGTTAGCTCAGGTAACAGTATATCAGAATCTGAATTCCACATATCAATGAGTATGCCTTTCCCTAGCCAGTTACTTTCCCAAAAGGAGATCTCACCTGAACCTACCTGGATGAGTGTGTTTGCTTGAGCAATGCCATCTACCTCTCTGAATTTTCTCCAAGTTCTAGATTTCATCCTGTAACCTGGCAAAGACAACATAAAAGAACCCCACAGACTATCCCCAAGTTGTAACTTCCACCAAATTTTCAAGGAAAAACTATTCATTAAAGTATGTAGGTTTTTAATTGATAGTCCATTCTCTGTATATGGATAACACATATTAGACCATGACCTCCATACTTTATTTTGTCCATAATCTGATTTTCCCCATAAAAACTTAGCAAATATCACATGTAATCTATCTAAGACTCCATTTGTAGGTTTAATGACTGCCAGTATATTCAATGGGATATCAGATAACACATGCTTAGCAAGAACTAGCCTTCCTGCTTGATTCAACCACTTATTTTGCCAAGATACTAATTTTGCAGTTATATTATCAAAAAGTGGTTGGAAATATGAATGTTTTTTCTTGCCAGTAAAAACAGGGCATCCCAGATATTTAAAAGGAAAAGAACCTTTACTCATACCTGTGATATCATGTATCATTCTGTGATATGCAGCAGGAGCTGATTTAGATATATAATAGGATGATTTTTCAGCATTAATCCTCTGTCCAGAGACTATCTCATACTGCCTCAAAAATTCCATAAAGTTAATAAGGCGTGCCTATTAGCTTTTAGAAAAGTCACCGTATCATCTGCAAAACTGAGACTTGTTATTTTGTATGTTGAATTTGGCAACTTGTAATAATCAATTTTAGTCTGTTCAAAAAGGGACCTTAGAGTTCTTGTAAAGACTTCTGTGAGAAGGATAAAAAGGAAGGGAGAAATAGGATCTCCCTACTTAATACCCCTAGAAGCTTTAAAAAAACCAAAAGGTTTCCCATTGACTAAAACTGAAAAATTGGTTGCTTTAATGTTACCCATAACATTACTGACAAAGAATTCTAAAAATCCCATTTTCTTCAAAAGTTTAGATAAAAAATCCCAAGATACTCTATCAAAGGCTTTCATCATATCTAGTTTAAAAAATACATTGAATCCTCCATATTTAGTATTCAGAAAATCAGTAATTTCATGCATTAGTAACACATTGTCAGCTAGCTCTCTTCCTGGAACAAATGCTGATTGTTCAGGAGATATTAAGCTAGATATTATGGGTTTTAACCTATCAGTATATACTCTTGAGAATATTTTATTTAAAATTTTTGATAAACTGATAGGCCTGTAGTTAGAGAAGCTTGTATTTACCTGTCTCTTAGGAATCAGAGTAATGAAAGAGGCTGATATAGCTCTGGGTATAGGTATTCACAGTAAAAATTCATTGACAGCCTGCAGAAGATCATTAGCTATAATTTCCCAGCAATGTGTGTAAAATTTACCTGTGTAGCCATCTGGTCCTGGTGCAGATTCGCCATCCATATGAAAGACAATGATCTTTAGCTCTTCCAGGTCCAATTGCTTGGTCAGATTTTGATTCATCTCAGCAGTTACCATGTGAGGGATATTTTCTAGCATGCTACCTGTCATATTCTCATCAACAGCATTTAAATCATCAGATAGCAAATTTTTAAAAAATTCAGCTGCTTCTGCACCAATGTCATCAGGGTTTGAAATCCATTCATTTGCTGAGTTCTGTATAAGGGCAATCTTCTGTCTAGCATGTTTAACTTTAACAGTTGAATGGAAAATTTTTGTGTTGGAGTCTCCCTCTTGTAACCATCTAACTCTAGATTTCTGTTTCCAGTAGGCCTCTACTCTAAGCAAAGCTATAGTCAATTCAGCCTAAGCTTTGTGAAGCTCAGTCCTATTCTGACCAGAAGCATTAGCCTGGTAATCTATTTCATTCCGTGCTACTCTCTCCTCAGCAAACTTTACTGAGTCATGTACATTACCAAAAACAGTCTTATTCCACTCTTTAAGTTTATTCTTTAGCCTTCTTAACTTAACTGAAAAGTTAATCATTCCAAAGATACCAGTAGGTTCAGACCAATTGTGTTTAACTGTTTCAAGAAAATCATTATGAGAGAGCCAGCAATGTTGGAATTTAAATGCTTTACCAGTAGAGTTTGCCGCAGAATTATCAAGTTTTACAAGTAAAAGAGAGTGATCAGATGCTAATCTAGATTTGACCCTTATACTAGTATTAGGGAACAAATTTTGAAAATCACCAGTCATTAGACCCCTATCCAACCTTTCCCAAACCATGCCCACATTTCTAGATCTTGTTCTTCTAGCTCCAGCCCATGTGAATAAATTCCCAGAAAAAGGTACATCAATTAAAGAATTATCTTCTATGAACTCATTAAATTCTAGCATAGAATCTAAATTTGGTGAGGCCTGTCCTATATACTCAGATGAATATCTTATCACATTATAATCCCCCACATAAATTGTATCTCTGCATGAATATTGACTCAATATATTCCATAAATCTCTTCTGGCAACCATATTATGTCTTGCATAAATAAAAATAGCATTCCACTTATGAGACATAGATATATGTTGAATTTCAGTACAAAGACACTGATCATGAGTAGATAGAATTGTAATATTAAAATCATAATTCCAGAAAATCCAGATTTTATCTCTAGGAGATGCATGATAATGACTGTAACCCAAAGTATATGCTATAGATGGTATCTTGCTGCTATCAAGAAAAGGTTCAATAATAACAAATAGTCCAATTTTATGTTTCCTTTTAACATGCAAAACCCTAGCTTGAGTTGTTTTATTTCTAATTCCTCTAACACTCCATACACAAAAATTAATTCCAGACATGGATTAAACTAGTTGAGTAGGATCAATTTGGATCTAGTCACAACATTTTTTTGAGAATTGGTGTAATCCTTATTTTTCCCTCTAGTTTTTTTACCAGTTTTAGGTAAAAGAATTGTAGAATCATCAGTGGTGTCCATATTAGGGTCATTTATCATTCTATTAAACCTAGATTGATCTATAGGTTCTAGAATAAAATCTCCTTCAGTCTCTTTTGATTTCTTTTCCTGAGACCATTGAATATTAGAGCTATGTGCTAGGTTTCCAATTAGCCTAAGATCATCAAATGTCAGAGGGGATTTTACCTGAGAGTTTACCTCCATCTGATTTATGTTCTCCTGATTTGATTCTTGGGTATTTGCTGATGTTGTATCCTTAATGAGAATTGGATTTTGCATAGCCTCTTGTTGTTGAAGTTCATCACCCTGCAATTCTTCTTCAAGTTGCTGAGATTGAGTACTAATGTCTGCTTCATCTTCATTGTTATTCAGTAGCTCAAAACTGTTGTGAGTTTTAATTGGCTGACTTTCCACTTTTGCTGATTCTGAAACTCCAACCTTTGCCTTTCCTTTTTCTTTCCACACCTGTCTATTTCCTGCATCAATACCTGTCTTTTCCAAGGAGGTGTCCTCAACAACTTTGTTAGATAAATCCACACTTATATTTCCTTTTTCCTTGCTAGACAGACCAGAGGTAGTAGCATGTTGTTTATTTTTTTTTTCTATAAATGTGGGTTTCCAGTAGTTAGTTCCCTGTCTATGAGTAATATCAGTTTTGCAAATAGATTCAGTGTGACCTAATTTAAAGCATTTACTGCAATAATCAGGCACTCCTTCATATTCCACATACTGCCAGAAACCTTTTTTCCTATAATTAATCCAAATTCTCTCACATAAAGGTTTAGAAACATCTACTTCCACACAGACTTTGGCAACATGGGGTCTGGATCTATTAATTGTTGCTTTATCCACCTTAACTGGGGGCCCTATTAGATTACCTAGAGACAACATAGTGTGTTCATCGAAGAATTGATGTGGAAGGCCATAGAAACATACCCAAACTGGCACTAATGATGATTCCGCATTGGGGTTGAAATCAGCACTCCATTTGGTGATCCTGAGTGAGTAGAAACCGAAGTTCCACACCTTATGCATCCAACACCTGTAAAAATCATCAGGAAGTTCAAAGTGTATAAAAACATGTCTGTTATCAACCAAAAAAATCCCAAATTGCCCAGTAAATCTAGCAGCTTGAAAATCCTTTTTCAGTCTTTCCATTTGAGGCCGAGATCGGGAAAAACTTCCAACCAACGTGTATCTCAAACGGGCCTCCAGTTTATCATATTCCTCCTCGGAGAAAGTGATCCCTGGTTCCCCCAGATGATCCACACGAGGTTTTGGATTGAAGGGTTCTCTGGTATTGGGGCTTTTTGTGTATATGATGAGACCTGATTTATCTGAGGAATGGGTATTAAGCATTTGGGCATATGAGAGCAGTGGTGGTGCTTGATCGCCAATATGCGGCTCCGCCATGGTGGCGTTGCCAAGCAATTAGCGGCGGAGCTGAGCAGAGGGAGGGTTTAGCAATCGTCAGGAACCGCCACGATAGATTTAATTTAATATAATTTGATAAGTCAAAAAGAAAATTGTGTAAATGGAATCAAATGGAATGACATTTTTTGAACGATATCGATATTTATGTTTTTGACTATATTAAACGAAATACTCCTTGTAGTATTATTTATTTAGTAACATGATTTTAATATCATTCATTGTATCGATCTGCAATTTTTGTTCAACAATTTTATATAATCTATAGAGATATATATACATATATAGGTGATTAATTAATTAAAAAATATAATGTGAAAATTGTTAAATTTATGATCAAATATTTCTATCAACATTTCAAAAGTAATTGTGTATTTAATTGTGAAAAACACTTGTGTAAAGTGGGCTTATGATAAGGGAATGTCTTAATTCTTCATGTTTTAAATTTAAATTAATAATTAGACTCAAAACTTGAAGGCAGAGAAGTGAACGATAGTTTATTATTATACGTACGTACATTTCTTCTTAAATCTCTAGATGTTGCATCGGTGAATGTAAATAAGTGGCCCAAACTGAATGGCGTTGTTGGTGGCATCACAACAGAAACAGATCCATCTTGAGCAGTAGACGTGTTTAGACTCTCCATAAAAAATCTTTTCGCAGAACAATGCTCACAATCAAGCGCATCAGACAGCTCAAGGGATGATTCAGGTATTGACGTGTTTCCAGGACCTGGATAGCATGCAATAAAGTGATTATAATTGATGTGGCAAAAATCAGTAATAATTGAATGCTTAAAATAAATATAAACATGAAGAATATAAAATAAAATGCCTAATAAGAGTAAGATTAACCTGCAGTTGTTTTCGAGCGGCTTGATGTAGCATTCTCATGTACGGGGAAATCAGGAATTGTGCTACTTGAATTACCTGAATATAGCAGATGAACAAAATATATATTTAATATTTACAAGCTATCAGTTTTCTGCTTAAAATAAACATAAAGATAGAGAATATATATTGCTTGAAAATGGATAAGAATAAGAATACCCCGTAGTTTGCATTGATGGAGCATTCTCGTGTATGGGGATATCAGGAATTCTGCTGCTTGAAGTATCTGAATATATAAGATGAAGTCAATATTTTAAATGTAATGTATACTAACACTTGTTATAATATTAAGAAAACATATCAAGAATCTAGTCAGTTTAAAAAACGAAAGAGAGTAAAAAAAGGGACATGAACGTGGAGTTGTGTTCATTTGCTTGAGAACCAAAATTGAAGGGAGAATTGACATTTGGTGTGTTGAATGGCATGTCACGTGATTACTTGTTTGAACGACCTTCACATTGATAAAATGCAAATAATTTAAATTAGAGGTATAAATACTTACAGATCGCAGATTTAAAATATTGAAATGTAAAAGTTTATCTCGGAGGACATAAACCTGATGTCGTATTTGTTTGATTAATTAGTTGAGACTTAATATGTATGGGAGAATCGACAACTGAAGGGGACTGGGAAACAACTATTGTTTGTGCATATTTCTCTATTTTGTGTCACTTAAGCATCTGCGACGGGCATCATTTTTATCTATCTACATGGAATCATAGAAATTCATATGTTAGGTAATGGATGCACATCAGTGACCGATACAAATAAAAGAGGCATTATCATGAACTTGAGGTAAACCGTCATGATCTTCACAGCTCAGTATGTTATCATGGTTTAAAGTAAAGTGGAAGCTATTAAGCTTTTGTCAAGTTGTTCACATGCGCTTGTGAAAATTAACACTCACTTAGCATGTTCTAAAAAATATCATGTAACAACATCAAATCTTATATACACATATATGGATCAACAAAGGAATGAAATGTGGATACAATGAACCTTAAAATGAAATAATCATGAGCGGCAGTGTTCATGACATAGACAACAACATGGCAACACAGATATTGCAAAATGTGTTGTTTAAAGTTGACGTGGCGTAGTATGAGAAATAAAAATTGTATTATCACAAAGATAAATAGATTAATCCAAAAAAATGCAGTTGAACTATGTTGTCAAAGAGGAGTTAAGTCATCTTGGTAATGATCGGTCATCTGAATGCTTTTATTATAATTTATGAAAAAAATATAGGAAAATATTTGGTATGATGCCATCTAGCATATACATACTAAGCCTTATTATATTTTATGCAAAAGCATTAGTGTGATCCTTATTATATTTTAGCATAAAAATCCTTATTAGTTATTTTGAAATTTTGTATACATAAAATTGAATATTTTTATTGAAGATGAATTTTAAAGTAGTGAGTTTCTGAGAAAGTGCAAGCATTTTCAGCCTTTATCTGGAGGCAACCGAGAGTTTTGACATACTGAAAATGTACAGAAATATACATAACCGCTTGAGATAGCGCCGGGGGAGGGTTGGAGTGGGATGCTAGTGAGTCAACAGGGGTGACGTCGAGTAAGATCGAGGAAAATTTAATCTAATTAATGTCATTCATTTTCTATCAACTGTTTGTCGAACTCATGATCCAAGACAATGGACTATTTACGGTTTTAGAACGAGTTATGAGTATGGGGCTTCCTCCACAAGTGAATAGGAAGCTGTCAAACAAATAATAACGTGTTTTTCAATAGAAAATTTATGACTTTCACGTCTAATCAAAACTAAGTTATAACCTGAATTCTCCTAAAAAAAAGTTATAACCTGAATCAACCATTCTTATTCAGATAAAGGTAAGTTTCCATATAAATTCGTGCGGTGCCTAACAACTTTACTTTTCTCATATTATCTAGAAATGTTTTTTTCTTTTCAGTTTAAAAATTAATTTCCTAGGAACAGAATGGAAAAGGTCAAGTATGCATGTATCTTATATTTCATTTTCAAGATGGTACCCTAAATGTATTAATTATTTATCATAATTGATATAAAAGCTCATCAAGATGTGGATTAAATTAGTAACATTCATATATACTTCATTTAAAAGATAGAAAACGATTAGTGATATACATTTAGTAAAAGTTTTTAAGTAGTAAAATATATTCTACCATTTTACCGGATTAATTACATGAACAACTATTAGTTATCAGTTAAATTTTTTTAAATACAGTATAAAAAATCTGCTAGTCAAATAAACTAATACATTTAGATAATCAAATTAACTAACATCTAATTCTCAAACACCCCTTATTTTTGTTTAGTTATTAAGAAATTTAATATAATTTAACTTAAATATTGAATATTTTGAAATTCAACATAAAAATGTTACTTCCCATGTAAATTCTTTCATTTAGCATATAAACACGTTTTATTAATTTTCAAATTAATAATAAATTTTAATTTTTAGAAATAGTCTTATAAGACTGCAGCGAAAATAATGTTGGATGGATTAAATGAAATGAGGGAAAATGTTTTCAAAAACCAAAAACATGGAATGAGGGAAAATAATAGTAATTTGAACAAGCGGTTCACTATGGAAAAGTTGATACCATTAACCGCCGGTTCGGACCGAGATTGGCTGTAGGATTTACAGCCTGTCCACGCAGTCGACACGGCTTACGCGGCCGACGCGGTACACGCGGTCGACGCGGCCGACGCGGTCGACTCGGGCTATAAAGGCAAACGAGATCTGAGAATTAGGGCTACTGTTCTTTGTCGCTCTCATTATTATCAAAATCGATCTCTTCCCTTTCCATCTTTGATCATCATCAAAATCTCTGATTCCATTTCCACTGCAAATCAGCAAACCCTAATTTGATCAATGGCCGACGACTGCGAAACCCCACCACCCACGCTTCGAAACCTGGCCTCCCATTCTCCGGTAACCCCACCACCCACCCTGCGAAACCCGGCGCCCCCTTCTCCGGTAACCCCACCGCCCACCCTGCGAAACCCCCAGATCAACCGACCCCCTACTCCTCCTCCTCCCACCGGCCTTGAGATATACATTGATACGCCCAATCGCACCTCTTCCGAGAGGAATCGATTCAGGTTCCGATCAATCTCTCGCGCTCTTGATTTCGGTGCTCCTGTTGAGGTAGAGGTGGTTCAGAAGAAGGAGAAGAAATCCAAGAAGAGCAAGGAGGAGGAGGAGGAGAGGAGGAGAAGAGCAACAAAAGCCCTCCTCAAGTATTACAGATGATTATTATTTTTCTGTGCCCTAATTACTGTGTTGTCAATGTGCTCTCAGTGCCCTAATTCCTGTATTTCACTCTCATGTTTCTGCCATGTTTCTTTCCTTTTCATGCTGTGTCTGTCTGTTGTGATGCATGCAATCTGTGAGAGGGTGCTTCTTGTAGGGATAGTATGGAATATATGATGTTGCAGTCTCATAAACTTAATTGGATGCTTTGATATTCCCTGTTGCTTTGTTTTCTCTTGTGCAAACTCTGCATCTTAGACAGGGATTACAGGTCACTTCCCCAAGGAGCCTACGAGCTGAACACTCTTGTAATAAGAAGCAGAATATATCAGGACATTAGAGAGATTCAAGAAGAGACCAACTCCTTTATCTTATTTGAGCAGAATCCCATATGGTGGTCTACCGGTGCTGTAAAGGGCCTTGCTTGGTGTCCTTTTCAGGTGGATTTGCTTGCCTCAGGTGCACTTGATGGATGCATCAACTTCTGGACACCCTAGCTTGCTTCAATTCTGTCAGGTCTGTCATCTTCTGTTGAACACCAACGAAAGGATCCGCTCAGCGCTTGTGGATTCACTCGAAATCCATTTATCTAGTAGAAAATTAGTCTAGTAGATAGAGAATGTCTTATTACAGGTTTTAGTATCCCCTAAACCTGGCAAACAGTTGAATATAAAGATGATTTTTCTGTTGTTATTTTTATTGTTTTCATATATAGAAGTGCTTCAACAAAATGAAATAACTATGCGTCCATTTAACTGCTTTTTAAGGATATATGTGAAGTGTGAAGTGAAAGGAAAGTGTTCACTGATTAGTTAAAGTGTGCATCTGTTAAAGCCTAAAAGGGCATGATGGCATCTGCTGGTATTGTTGTAGTTGAGTGCTTTCTGTGGCCATTCAAAGATTGATGTTTTGATGAATGGACAAAGCTCAGTTATCTTCATTCTTAAAACTATTGGCAATTTTAAACATATGCCTCTTAGCATGTAAAACGTTTCAGTAAATTTCTCTGTTAAACATATTCTGCTGCATTTATAATGTTCTTACTTAGCATTCAGCAAGAACATAGTTTCTTTTTAATTCAACGGACAAAGATTTGTGTATTGATTCAGCTGGGAATGTTTACATGGACAGAGATTCAAGCATAAGTTATTCAGAATCACAATTTCATAAACATGCAAAATAATACAATCTTCTTACTGTCAACCAACTGAAACACAAAAATCACAACTTGCTCACAAGTTAAGTCGCATGTCTTGAGTTTTTAATGGTTGAACCAAAATTTTAACTTCTAACAAACAATCAAACGGCATAGGCTCTCTAGGAACATTATACTATCACAGAGAGATTGGCTATCCAGTCCGGAAAGGAGACTTATGAGTTCTTGATCAGCAAAGAATTTGAATGCCTAAACACTTGCAAATTAATTGTAATTTCAAAGTAAACATGCATGAGTCATTCACTTCTCCATCATATTTTCGCCAAATGTTGTAAAAGGATTACATAAACATCAACTGCTGCTAATTCTGAGAAAAGGGTTCGCCTCAAAATCTCCACTTTTTCGATTTCTCAATCACATTTTACCATCAAATCAAACTCAGTATACAATCATCAAGTAATGACTATTCTGAGGAAAGGGTAGCATCAATTTCTCACCTTTTTCACTTGCACCGTCATCGCTCTCCATTCACAATATCTATATTATAAAGCACTCCTTTTTAGCTTCAAATGGGATATAACTTACAAGGACACTTAACATGAACTTAAGGTACATAGTACATACTTTGAACTAATAAAGACAATGCCCCAATGGACATTTTTACTTGAATTTATAGTCAAATCAAATGCAACATAATCACCATTCTTATCATAGTATACTAACACATTTGATATGCAGTACAATGTCAAACTATTACCCAAAAAAATAAAGAGAACCTAAGTTCAAAAACAGGCATTCACTCATAGATTTCAGGCATCTACTTCTTCGTCATTATTCATGTCCCTCCTCTTCCCTTTGCTGATGTAAGTGGTTGCTTCATTCTGTTGCTCAGCCTTCTTTTGAGCTCGAATCATTGCTCTTCGTGCACGTGGGCGCATTTCTCGTACTAGAATAATAATAAACCTAAAAGATAATAGAAACAACTGGAACAGAGGAAGGTTATGATTTTATACTTACAGCACGCAATTTGTTTCTAGGCAACATGCGCATCACAGCCTTCCGAATGACTTCTGTGGGATCCCTCTCCATCTGCTCCTTAAAGGTCCTTGTCTTGAGGTGGCCTATATACCTACCTACGTATAATCATCCAAGGGTTAAATTTTGTGCAAACTAAGGCAAAAATTTGTTTGCGTTTGGTAGCTAGGATCATCAAATAAGACTGTTACTTACCCTGTATGCTAGTGGTACAACTTTTCCTTAAATTTTCTCTCAGTGGCACAAATATCCTTATTAGCATTGATTACAATGCACATATCACCTTCGCCTTGATTGGGCGTGTATGTCGGCTTATCTTTTCCCTGCACGACAGTGGCGATTTTCAAAGCCAGTCTTCCAAGGATCTGCACGAGAGAACTGATTTACTTCCACTCCTCATCAGACGGAATAATTATACCAAACCTCAAACACGCAATTCACAGATCTCTACAGCCAGACATAACAAAAGAGAAACATAAGCAGAAAATCAACCTGGCCCTTTGCATCAAAAACTCTCCATCTTAGACCTTCCAGATTGATGCGCTTTATTCCTGCTAATGCTTTCTGCACAGCAGATGAAAAAAAAAACTCTTTGTGAGAGGCAATCCTCAGAAAAACAACTAAAATCATATAGAGAGATGTCATAATCACAATTTGGTATTTGACAAAAATGCGAACAGACCACATCACCGCACTACTAATCATACGCACTCATTATACAACTAAATCAGACACATAAGCACAAGATCAAATCACCTCAGCATTTGCCTCGAAACGCAGCATTACTATCTACAGTCATAAAGCAGTACCGTACACAGCCTCAAGCACCAATTCTCAGTTAACAGTGAGATTGCAAACTCTCAAGCACAATTATAACTAAGTCTGACAAATACGGAAAATAGCAATTCACCACAGTACTTCTATACTAATCCACTATTGAAAGTAAATTACAGGCATTACTTAAAGCACAACTAAAAATACAAACACCAACAATTACCACTTGCTACACGAATCTAATATTCAAGATAAACAAGTGACGTTACTCTAAATCTCAAGCACAATAAACATTTCGTTGAGGACATTTCACAAACACCTTGCTTACAACAACTACAGTTTTTCTCCATGGTCTAAATTTTGAACAAAAACACATGACCAAAGCATCAAGATTGAAGCTTTATCTAACCTTCAAGTTACCACTGAAAGCCTGACCCGGAGCCGCCATATCTCAGCTGCAAAAATTCCTTAAAAAATCCTCGTCCTCAAACAATCAATCAGCATATCACCAGATTCCTACAAGAAATGTGCAGTAAATTCAATGCCTTTCACCAAACATTCCTACAAAAAATGTGCAGTATATTAATTTGTTTTTTTAGTCGCCTTTACTTTAGTGAAAATCATCAACTTAATATGGTATGTGAACATTTTGAAATCCGTTGACACATTTATATGTCACTAATTTATTTGCTCATTGCTACGTGTGTGCATGGCACTAATGAGTCGTTACATGTTATATTATTTTATTAATACACTAAACTGAGACATTTTCTCAAGCATTACTAATATTTTTAATGACTGCCGATTACCATAAAGAATATTGGGTCACTGTTTAAAATTTTTAACACATCTTATGTTATAGAATTTTCATTAAATTGTCTACTTATCAGGGAATCTAGTATAATATAAAATGTTGGATTTCTTAATTCCACTACTGACTGCTTTGAATTTGTTTATTGGCCATATCCTTAACTCCCAAATTAATGAAAATTTGGGCATCGTCAATGATCAATACTATTGAGTAGTAATTGAGTTGTACTTGTACGAATATTTTATGGTTCCCTTTATTTCTGCAGGTCTAATGGAAATGGGAAAATATTATAATCATTCTTCATTATTTCATTAGTTTTTACAAATAAATTTCTAAAATCCTATCGTTGAATGCATAAACCCGTCTATGTGATGATTGAATACGTGTCTAAATCATAAATTATTATTCGTAAATTATAATACATGTTTAAGAGAACATTATTGTCACTTCAGATTTAATTTGGACATGTAGAAGTAAACTGGACCTGCATATATATAGAACCGCCCATATTTTACTCTTGGAGAAAATATCATTTGGAAAATAAATGAAATGATATATGCATCTCGTTATTTTACTTCAAAATATTATTGAAATTACAATATTATTTCCTATATATTGCTAAATTTTTCCATAAATATAATAATTGAGGACATTTTTGTAACTTCATTTTATTTTAGGTACAAGAGTAAAATACGGGTAATTGCATGAGATACGTTCGTACTCTGCAGAGAAAATGCGAGGCTATGATTTCGCAATTTTTGTATGATATCGACTTATCACTGGGCAAATGTAATTACAAGAGAGTTTAGACCATTTTTCAAGGATGAAAGTATCATATTCTCTCGATTGTAGCTAGAGATGACGATAACATCATTCATAAGCTCTCATTATTGATTTTACCTAGACGAGGCGTCATATATAACTCAACAATGGTGTTAAGGTCGTAGAGATGACAAACTTACTGATACCCAACGAAAGCGTGAGATATGAACAAGACATTCGAAAACTAGAAAGAACTAAGACCATGGTAACATATATGTCTCAACTCTTTCTTTGCTACTTCATGATATTGGAGTGAACGATCGCATTTCACCCACGAATCTAGCTAGTTGTTATAAACAATCATCCGCTAGAGAGAACCCTTGACTCTATTGCACAATCACATATAAGGTAAATCAACGAAAGCGTTGAATCACAACTTACACATATGATTGGTTCATCATTCATATTCATAAAAGTCTCAAGTCTAGCAACTTTCATTTATCATGACATTCTTTAACTACAATCACACAAGCAAGGGGAAGAATTTGTCATCACTCAACCCCTTCCATAGTCATTAATCTAACAACTAGATATTACACTACCATTACACTAAGTACCATCACCATGCTAGATTACTCTAACTAAACTACCCTAATTAATGACTATGAAGCATGCAATTGATATAAAATACAAAGCCCATAACAAATTAAGCAAGATTGAACAACATTCATGCATAAGAATTCAAGTTAATCAAATGATAATCCAAATCTAAAGTTTAAGCATACAACACCCTCAAAGTCTCAATAGAAAGTGAATTCAAATGCTCCCAAGATTAAACTAAGGTATACTACAATACATGAAATCAAACTATCAATCTAATGGAAAGAAATGGAATAAAGGGGAAAGAAAGATGAAGAAAATGGAGATCTACATGGTTGTGGGCGTTTTTCTCATGGGTGAGATAAGCGTGGTATATATATAGAATGCAATGCACGGGCTGCGCAACACTTGGTGTACTTTTTGATAGCCCGCACACTTTAACCTTTGAGCCGATTTTCATCTTCTAGTAGTCCATTTTGAAACTATTGGTGAGAGGAATCCAATGGCATGGCCCATATGCTCTAATTCCTTTACGAACATTTCCGAAATCAAGTTTCAAAATATTAGTGCATCACTTGTTCTTCAAAATGTAATTTTGACAGGTTTAGCTTCAAAACTTCTTACTTGGCACCAAATACTATCCAAATTAGATCTCAAATGTCATGAAGTATATTTAGGGCTCATCAATATTTCCCCCATTCTCCCTGAAACATGTCCCAGTTCGGCTCAAGCGCCACTCATGGTAGCTGGAATAATGTCATGCCGGAGCGTGAGGCGGTAGCCCAAAGATTTTTTAGTCAGAAAACCTCCACCGCCGTAAACTTGCCGGCGGGATGTCGACAAACTCCTGGTCTGGGAAAAATTCCCGCTGCAGTAAAAACGTTGTTATTACAATATAGTCGAGGGATTTTACTGAGGTGACCGTTGCTACCCCTTTACAAACTGTTCCTAGCCAGCCAGGCGAAGGTTCATCTCTAGCGGGTATGGATCCGCCTACGGAGCCCCATATTTAAAATAGGTTCCCGAGACTGGTGGCTCGAGCGAGGCCCAGGAGGCTATAGATGCAAGCCGGGAAAGGGTCAGGGAGTATGTGCAGGATTTTCGGATGACTTATCCTGATGATGCCGATCTGAGGCACGAAGACAGTCAGGTGCCGACACATTAGATGATTACCCCGAGCATATGGGTGTTGTTTGGGAGGTTTCTAAGGCATGGCCATACCTTTCCCTTTCTCCCTCTCTTTTTTCCGTGTTTGAAGCATTATCAGCTTCATTCCTGCCAGATTTACTCCAACGTGGTGGTGTCCATCATGGCTATCATTACATGGTGTGCTTTGAACGACGTAGAGCCGACTCTGAATTTCTTCCGTAGTCTTTACGTGTTTTACTTTGTTGAATCCTCGATCACCTTGACTCCTCGGGGACAGAAGTTGTTCTAGTTCCTTACCAACAACAACAATTGGATAACAGACCATCTGACTTTTGATCGAATCAAGTACGAGGTTCCGCTGACCTTATATACAGGGAAGGATCAAAACACTCCCTTATTTTTACTCCAATTTCACTCTAATTCCCGACATTTGAATTAGATTTCATCAAATTGTCAAAAATTTTAATCTATTTTTAGCCTGTAAATACATTTAATTCCTAAAATTACTTTTAAAATTGTTGTTATCGTGATTAATAAAGAAGACAAAAAACATTTCGGCGTGTCCAGCATATCCAGCCGAAGGTCAAAGGACACTAACTACACCGACAGAGTGCCACGGCCGCAGCAGGCTGATAGCTCACCAGTCTCTTTCATAGTGATCTTGTAGTCTCTCGCACAAACACGCACATTGTATTATTTAAACAGTAGATTCAAATCCTGAGACTGAACAAGAAAGCCGATTATAAAATATGGCGACCACTGTCAAAATCCAAAATGATCCCAATAAAATGCAAGTTTTCTCTTTACAGATAATGATAAAAGCGTACCAATGTGGTAGCCCTGACTCTCACATATATACTCAATATTTACATGGAAAAGTCTATACTAGCCTTTACCCTAATACACCCCCTCAATCTTTACGGGGTGCAATTACGGATAGATTGGATCTATGTTTACAAAAAAAAATCACTAGAAAGACCCTTAGTAAATATATCCGCAACCTGCAATTGTGTCGGAATCGAATGAACTCAGAGACCACCATGGGCAACCATTTCTCGAACAAAATGATAATCAACATCAATATGTTTGCTACGATCATGCTGAACCGGATTGGCAACAAGTTATGTCACTGAAACATTGTCACAATAGAGGGTGACCGGCTGACAAAGATAGTACCCAAAGTCTGCAAGCAATTGACGAAGCCAAATAGTCTCCGCCGCAGTGTAAGCAACAACACGATATTCTGCCTCTGTAGAGGACTTCGACACAGTAGGTTGTTTCTTAGAGCGCCAGGAAATCAAATTCTTCCCTAGGAACACAACATAGCCTGTGGTGGAGCGACAAGTGTCCGGACAGCCAGCCCAATCAGCATCGGAATAAGCAATCACCATCTCAGGAGAATTTGCAGCATGGAGAAAAAGACCAAACTCCATAGTGCCCTGCAAATGTCTGAAAATCCTCTTCATAGCATGAAGGTGAGTAGTACGGGGAGCATGCATAAACTGAGAAACCATATTAACAGCATAAGCAATATCTGGACGAGTCATAGTTAAATATTGCAATGCACCAACCATACTACGATATTCAGTGGGATCAGCAAGAAGGTCACCATCAACAGATGACAAAGTAGCTCTAGAAACACTAGGGGTCCGTATAGGTTTAACTGTGTGAAGCTGAAACTTACGCAACAAATCAGACACATATTTTTGTTGAGACAAAAATAAACCCTTAAGAGTACGAGACACCTGTAAACCTAGAAATAATGAAGATCCCCTAAATCCTTCATATCAAACCTAGAAGACAAAACGATGAATTTGTGAACCAAGTCATTACTACTACCGATTAGGACTATATCATCCACATATAGAAGTAAGATAAGCATGTGACCCTTATATTTAAGAGCAAACATAGAAGAATCACAACTGCTACATTTAAAACCAATGGATAATAAGAAATTGCTAAATCTGGAGAACCAAGCTCGAGGAGCTTGTTTTTACCCATATATGGACTAACGTAACCAACAGATGTGATGAGGACGAGAAGGATCAGCAAAACTTGGTGGTTGACGCATATAAACTTCTTCATTAAAAAAACCATGCAAAAATGCATTTTTAACATCAAGTTGACGGACAGTCCAATTAAGAGAAATATCAAGAGTGAGAACTAATCGCACAGTAGTAGGTTTAACAATAGGACTGAAAGTTTCAAAATAATCAATACCTGCCTGCTGGTGATTTCCGAAAACAACAAGTCTGGCCTTAAACCGCTCCAATGACCCATCAGAATTGTATTTAATTTTATACATCCATTTACATCCAAGCACATTGCGATTGAAGTCGCGAGGTACCAACTCCCAAGTATTATTTTTAAGTAATGCATTATACTCATTAAGCATAGCCTGTCGCCAACGAGAATCTTTGGACGCTTGTTTGAAATTAGAAGGCTCTAATTCTACAATATCTGATTTTAAATTCATTAACCGACGAGGTTTGGAAATACCAGCTTTAAGGCGACTAACCATGGGATTAGCATTGGAAACCAACGACTGTGAGGAAGAGGCAATGGAAGGCAAAATAGGAGAGGAAACACTCGGATGGATGAACGACTGGGAAGGTAAACTAGACGGTGACGGAGAAGGACTGGAGTCAGCAGATCGAAGCTCAGGAGACGCATATACAACCGGACTATGAACCGGGCTAGACACGGGATATCGATAGACAGGAGAGACTGACTCAGTAACCGGGCTAGACAATGAACTCAACCTATCCACAATTTCTGGCAACACAGGATCCATCGTAACCGGAGGTGAGCTAGGAGACGACGCGGGAGAGTGCGAGATAGGATGTGACTCAACAGAACGTACTAGAGACGTGTTAGGAGGAGGAGACACTAGAGAAGGAGATGGCGATAATGACGAGAATGTTGACTGAGTAGATGAACTAGATCTTGTAGACACCAAAGTAGGCGATCAACCCTCAGAAAGATCAAGCGGTGAGGAAAAAGGTATGCTCGACTGAGAAGGGAGGAGACTACGATAGGGAAATTATTTTTCATGGAAAAGAACATGACGACTAACATAAACTCGACCAGTGAGAGGATCAAGACACCTATAACCCTTATAATCAGATGCATAACCAATGAAAACACAATGTTTTGATTTAGGTTGTAATTTGTTGATTTTAGGATCCATTAGAAGAGGAAAACAAGCACAACCAAAGACTTTAAAAAAATCATAAGATGGAGAACGATGATACAAATTTTCAAATGGAGACACCACCTAAGTTCAAGCTTGGTAAATGATTAACAGTTGACACGCGATTTCCCACATCGTTAAATGGGACTCCGCGAGATCAAAATACTATTTATAAATCACCTACAACTTCTAACTACTAGAAAGTAGATAGTGGGAAGTAGGGGTCGAACTACAAGGAGAAGGGACTTGTAAGAGTGTTTTAAAGTAGAAAATAAGCATACTTATATATTATATAGAAAGCAATGTAAATATGAGGGGGTTTTGAGGTTGGTTTTTATTACACTACGAAAGGAAACTAAAATATCATTAGCTAAGCTAAGGGGAAGATTCTAAGATTATGAGGCTTTGGAAGGCAAATGACTTCAATATCCAACTATCGACTTATCACCAAGCAAATGCAATTACAAGTAAGTTTAGACCATTTTGTCAATGATGAAAGCATCATATTCTCTCGAATGTAGCTAAAGAGGATGATAACACCACTCAAAAGCTCTCATTGTTGATTCACCAAGATGATAGCATCATAGATAACTCAACAATGTTATTAAGGTTTAAAGAGAGACAAACGTACTCACACACCCGTGATAGCGAGAGCATACAAATAAGACATTTGATAACTAGCAAGAACCAAGACGATTATAGCATGTATGTCTCGACTCCTACTTTGCTACTTAATGATATTGGAGTAAACGATAACGTTCTACCCACAAATCTAGCTATTCGTTGATAACAATCATACGTTAAAAGGAATCTTCAACTCAAGTATACAATCACATATTAGGGGGACCAATGATAACATTCAATCCTTACCTAAACACATAATTGATTGATCATGCAAGTTCATAAGATTTCCACTTCTAACAACTCATATTTATCATGGCATTCGTTAACTACAATCACACAATAAGGGGAAGAACTTGTCATCACTCAACCCCTTCCATAGTCATTAATCTAACAACTAGAGATTACACTACCATTATGCTAAGTCACCATCATCATCACACTAAATTACTCTAACCAAGCTAACCTAGTTAATGACGATGGAGCATGCAATTGATATAAAACACAAAGCCCATAACAAATTAAGCAAGATTGAACAGCATTCATGCACAAGAATTCAAGTTCATCAAATGATAATCCAAATCTCAAGTTTAAGGATACAAGGCCCTCAAAGTTTCAAGTGAAATGAATTCAAATGCTCCCAAGGATCAAACTAAGCTATACTACAATACATGGAATCAAACTACTAATCTAATGGAAAAGGATGGAAGAAAAGGGAAAGAAAGATGAAGAAAATGGAGCTCTACATGGTTGTGGCCGTTTTTGCTCTTGGAGGGGATAAGGGGTATTTATAAAATGCAGTGCACGGGCCGCGCAGCACTCTGCACACTTTTGTGAAGGGCCGCGCACTTTAACCGTTGATCCGATTTACATATTATAATAGTCCATTTCGAAGCTCTTGATGAAAGGAATCCAATGTTATGACCCATGTGATCTAATTCCTTTGCGTACATTTCCAAAATCAAGTTTGAAAACATCAGTGCATCACTTGTTCTTCAAAATGTAACTTCGCCAAGTTTAGCTTTAAAGCTCCTCACATTGCACCAAATGCTACCCAAAATAGATCTCAAATGTCATAAAACAAGAGTATATTTAGGGCTCATCAACAGTAAAAACAGTTTGAAACACGGCATCAACCCAGAATTGAGCTGGAAGATCTGACTGAACAAGCATTGTGCGGGTCATTTCAATGAGATGGAGATGTTTGCGTTCAGCAACTCCATTCTGAGCTTGTGTGCCGGGACATGATTTCCAAAAAATTATTCCACATTCAGACGAATTATCAAATTCCCGACCTCCATCACTTTGGAAAATCTTAATTTTGCAATTAAAAAGATTCTCAACCATCTTTTGAAATTTTTAAAATTGTGAGTAAACCTCAGATTTTCTACGTGAAGGATAAACCCATGAAAAACGTGAGAAATCATCAACAAATACAATATAATATCGAAAAGACTGGTTTGATAACACAGGAGATTACCAAACATCACTATGAATCATATATCAGGGATATGGAGCAGAATGTTGAACTGGTTCAAAAGGAAAACGATGAATTTTTCCCAATTTGCAACAAACACAATCGTCATGAAATTTTGAAGTACATGAACTTTTATTAATTGAAATCAAATTCCCTATAACTCTAGAAGATGTATGACCCAAACGAGCATGCCAAATATCACCAGACTCCTTAGTGGCTAGAAAAGCAGGTACGGATGACTGAGGACTCACAAACGCTGGTTGGATAGACACCATTCTTACTGCTCCCCTCTAGAAACACCTCCCCCGTTGCCTTGTCCTTAACCCAAACAGATGAATCATCAAAGCTCATAATACATGCATTTTCTTTACACAACTTATTGACAGAGAGGATATTATGTTTAAGACCAGGGACATGACAGAGGATAAGCTAAGTGGGCGTGAGGGTGTTTGAATTTCCATTTTACCAACATGTTTACTTGGGAGAGTGGTACCATCGCCAACAACAACAGAACTTGAACCATGATATGGGGCTGTAAAAGAGAGTTTACCTTCTTGATGAGTCATGTGCGAAGCAGCCCCGGAATCCGGATACCAGACAGAGTCACTTGCTTCACCACCAACAGACAGGGCATCGAAGGTTCTAGTAACACTATCTTGACCAGGGGGCACAAAATTTGGATCATATCTGCGAGGACAGAACTGTGCGACATGACCTGGAGTAAGACAAAAATAACAAGAATCGGGAGAGGGAGTAGAGCTAAAATTGCCATTGGATGAATTACTTCCATTGTTACGATTTCTGTTGTTGTTTGCAGCTCCACTGCCTACAGTTGATCCTTCTAAGCGATTTGAATTTCCACGATTATTGTTACCACTACCTCCTCTGTTGCGATTGTTTTTATTCTTATTCTTGCCACCCTCTGAATTCTTGGATCCAGTAGACGAGGAACCAGATGACTGTAGTGCCAGGTGTGCATGGGAAGAAGTCTCAGCAAGATCCTTCGAATGTTTCAGACATTGCTCATGGAGTAACAACTTTGGACGTAGATCATCGAAACTCAACTCCAGTGGATAATGGAACAAAGTAGTAACTAAATGAGCATAATCAGGGTCCCCCTCCAAACCAAAGAGTGTAGACTGTACCAAGTCATGATTGGGAACATGACACTTGATAGCAGCAAGAGAATCAGCTAAAATCTTAATGTCACGCAAATAGTCATTCATAGACTGAGAATCAGGTTTCTTTAGCCTAAATAATCTACCTTTCAACTCCATAGACTTAGCCAAACTAGCTTGTATAAAACGCGACTCCAAACGAACCCAAATATCACGAGAAGTATGCAGTTCATGAACATCAACAAAAATATTCCGAGATATCGTTGCAAATATCCAAGTCTTAACTTGCTGATCAACACGTAGATAATCAGAAAATTGAGTATTTTGTATCATATTCCCATTCATATCATAAGTTAAAGGAGTAGGAAGAGACGTGGTACCATCAACCAATCCAAGCAATTGATGAGATATGAGCAAACATGTCATTTGAGTCTTCCACAACAGATAGCCCTCCGGTGAAAAGAGCTGGACAGTCTCCAAATTCGATGGGTTCGGAGCAGACAAATGAGCCAGAGAAGGCACCTGGATTGCTGAGGAAGATTGTTGGAATAAATTCTGCGATGACTGGCTAATTGGAAGCACTCCTAGAGAAGTTGGTAAAACAGCTTGCGGCTGTGAAAGTATCTGTGCTGTCGGAACATCTGTTGAATAAATCCTTGGATCAAGGTTCTGGCCAGAGCGGAGATTGTCATAGCCAGGAAATCCATTAGGATGATTAAGTTGCGGTGAGGAGTGCGAGTATGCAGCAATAGGCCAAAAAGGAGCGGAAACGGACCCGGCAGATCCTGGGTCAGCGCGTGGGAGACACGCGCCCAAGGAGACAGAGGGCGGTTCCGCGCGTGAGCTCCACGCGCCAAAGGAGGTGCCAGGTTGCTGCGCGCGTGCGCTCAACGCGCCCAGTTCAGCGCGTGGCAGCCACGCGCCTGAGGGGTCGGCTCCTGGTCCTGCGTGTTCTCTCACGCGCCTTGGCCAGCGCGTGGGTCCCACACGTCCGTAGCAAAAAGGGCAGCATTATCGCTGCTGACTACGCATCGAGTCGAGCCATCAATGAGTGGATCCGCGGCGGAGGCTTGGACTGGATCCGTTGCGGAGACGTCGAGTGGATTTGCGGCGGCGGCGACTGCTCTATCGGTGTCGGCGGTAGCGGATCGACTTCCCAGGGACGAAAACGGGGCGAATCGGGTCACCGGTGGATTAATAGAAGAAGACCCTTGCGTCTGAACGGAAAGTTGGGATGCCATGAAATGGTGAAGAAATACCATGATAGAAGAGTAAGGAAGGAGCTATTCAAGGTAGTAGACAAAGTGATGAGGCGGAATGACAAGAGTTGTCGGCAGCAGAAGGGCAAGCTGGCACCCAACTGGAAGGGACCGTACCGGGTGATAGAAGCACACCCTGGTGGAAGTTATGTGTTGGAAGAATCAAAGGGACAGGGAATCCCCCGGAGATGGAACGTAGTGAACCTTAGGCGATTCTATGGATAACCTCTGGCATTGGATGCCTAGGTAGAATGGCCTCTGGCACTAGATGCCTAGGTAGAATAGCCTCTGGCACTAGATGCCTAGGTATAGATAGGTCCGGGAGTCAGCTGCCCGGAAGAGAGGCTCTGAGGTCGGATGACCGAAAGGTAGGTAGGAGAGCCCTCTGACGCTGGTCACCTAGGGGATTTTTGTAACCAGAAGAACATTGATCCGATTTTAATGAAAAGAAATTAAATGATTACGATGAGTTTAGAATGAAAATATGATCATTATAAAATGAATTTTTTATACATAAATAAAAGTCTTTACAAGTATATATAAATGTGATATACAACAGATGGCTCTATCCTACTTTCGGACCCCAGAGGTAGAGGCCTCACCAGGGAGGATTCTCCTGGTCTCATGCCTGCTCCTCCGAACAGCCTGCTCTAACATCCGCTGCTCTTCGTCCTGATTACGAGGGGCTTCTGGATTATTACTCTGTTCACCTTCCGGCTTGGCTGCCGGCTCGGGTATAGAAACAATAACCCTGCTAGTAGAGACAGGATACCCGATCCGGATAGGAGGTTGCCTTGAAGAAGCCCTTCGTCTGGTCGAAGCTCCCCCGGATTCGGTGGCCTTCTGCTTCCCCTTTCGGTCATTACGGGCCGGGTACAGAGGAGCCGCGGCAGGCAGGGAGTTAGCCGGAGGTGAAGAACCGGGTCGTTGATGGACTCTGGGCGTTCTCTCTCGAGTAGGATACCGGGCGCGGAATCTAGCAGCCACCGTCCGAAGTTTGGCCAAATGTCACTCAGAAGCCTCGAAATCCAAGAGTTGAGGGGCATGTTCGTAACACTCGTAGGCCAGGTCGATGTCTTCAGGGGGAGGTATCTGAGACAGAGAGGTCGGAAGGACGGCAGCAGGTGTTTTGCCTCCAGTCCACCACCGCCTGGTAGGCAGCAGCCCAGACGCCAGATGTCCTTTCGGAGCCCTCCATCCAAGCGATAAGATCATCAACTGCTCGGGGAGTGTCGGTAAGCACATGGATGTCAACTTCCCCCTGGCAAAGTCCCAGCAGATGATAGGAGAGATGGACTATCGCGAGTTGCTGTTGCAGGGTCCGGTTGATAGTCGCTAACTTCTCGTTCTCCTTCTCGAGCTCGGTAACTTGTTCCGGAGCTCGGTCTTTTTCTGCATGCGCATACACTTATTATAGTACAACCGAAGATCATGCCATACCTCGTCCAGCTTCTTTTGAATCGGACTTGGAAGTTATGGTGTTGAGCCTCCTGTTCGCTCATGACTTGGTCGAATTCAAGGACTTGGTCGATGCTCTCAAAGGCCAGCCGATAACACTTTGGCAAAGACCTGAAGTCTTCTTGGATCTGGAGTAGACAAATGAGCAGGCAATCAGGGTCAGGGAATTCCGAGATCAGGGGACCGAGTCCCCCATCGGCTAGCAGGTCCATCAGGCTCGGACAACTGGTTGAGGCTTGCCCTAGGGAAAGAACCGGGGGAGTAAGGGTCTGAGGTAACTCCTGTTAATAACCAAAGCAGGGTTAAGGTAAATAAAACATATATAGTTACAAGAGTGACGCAGGAGACGTGGCGAGAAAAAGATTCTTTATTCATGAACCGGAAATCCGGAGGGTAAAATACATAGGAAAAAAGAACAGAAAGCAAACAGAGAAAAATCTAACATTATTGGGGGCTCCCTTCCCCTGGTCGTCACCATCATCGCTGCTGTCATCCTCGGACTCTTCTCCAGAGTCATCGAAATCTAGAGCAGGAGAAGGGGGCACATCAGAGGCTCCGGGGGCGTCTGCATGGGGTTGGGAGAGGGGGTGTCTCCGGCTTCCATGTCCTTTGGGTCAAACAGCCCCCGGTAGTATCCATATATGGTACAATCATCCTCGGGGTAAAGTTATCATCCTCGGGCAAATCAGACCCGGAGAGTGGAGCAGGAGGAAGAGGACCCGGCAGCCGAACTACATCAGTCGACCAGCTCCGTACTTCTTCGGTAGAGAGACGGTTTTCTCGCAAGACTTCTCATAGCTTAGGAGACAAACCCTTCATCCCCCCTTCTGGAGTCTGTCCACCAGATACAGTTGCTGAGCTTCGGAGTTGGGGTCGAACCACTGCTTCTTGAACGAGGCTCGGATAGATGAAGGAAACAAACCCCGGACCTCCATATAGGTGTTGTGGCACTGATGAGCACTAGTAGCGAGATTGAGGTCGGTCAGACGGTGAAACAGGGTGTGACTGGCCAGGACCTTGTCGACAACGGCCTCGGCAAAACCCAGACGCTCTTTGTAGTTCACCTCCCGGGCATCATCCAGCTCCTTCTCCAGACAACTCAGTCTCACCCAAAGTTGAGCTAACGCTTCCTTCTCCGCTCGGATTTCTTCTTCTTTTCCCTCCAGTTGGCAATAAAGGAAGGATGAGAGGGCGACTTGGAAGTCAGAAGAGTTGGCAACTCGGAGCTGAGGAGCCGAACCTATGGGAAGAGGTGTTAAAAAAACCTTTCGACTCTAACGACCGAGTCTGCAGCACCTACTCATCCTGTTCAGGCTCCATCAGCGGTGACTCAAATAGAAGCCAGGATAAAACAGCTGGAGACCGAGAAAGAGGACATGCTGTTGGCTATGAAGTTCCAGGATAAAGAGCTGGAGACTTATCGGGATATTGCAGAGGAGCTGGCGCGAAACCAAGCTGCGGAGAAAGATCCAGAGGAGACCAAACAACTTCTAAAACTTTGGAGTGCCTTTATTGCTTGTAGCCCCGAGTTTCAGAGCCATAGGGAGGAGTATGGGATTTATTCCACTCCTCTGAACAGCATGAGATTTTGGGTGGCATCTTGCAACTATGCCAATCCGAGAAGGAGACAAAGTTGATGGAGGAAATCTTTTCTCATCCAGATGCTGCTGATAAGCTCTCTGCTCTGACTGCTAAACGCTGGATTCCTGGGGCCGAGTTCTTGGATGCATTGGGTTCCTCCGAGAAGGTAGTAACATCAGAAGATTTATTGAGACTTATTAGAGCCAAGTATCCTAACTTACTTTCTCTTGAAGAGGTGCTTAATCCTTCAACTGAGTAGTTCCAGCAGGTTTGCTACCTTACTTGCTGGCATCTTTCAGTCATCCTCGGTCTTCATGATTTACTGGAAAGGAGCACCAGTCTTAGTTGTTAAGTCCTCGCAATTATCCATGATGAATACTCTACGGGCTTTATATTGTTGGGCTTCTTCCTTGGGTGTCCTTTGACAAGGTCTTTAATGTCACAGCATGCAGAAAAGTTGACAATAGCCCATCTCTCTAGTGTCACTTCTGGTGAATCCTAGGAAACCCTATTGGGTATATTTAAAAGTACCATATTCTGATGTAATAACACCTTTGATATGTCCTTTCTAGGTTCGATGTTTAGCCTCTTATGTGCCCTTTTGAGGGTCTTGTTTAGAAGTATCATATTCTCATGTAATAACACCTTTGATATGAACTATTTGTGTTCGAGGTTTTTCCTCTATATGTGTGCCCTTTTGAGGGTCTTGTTTAGAAGTATCATATTCTGATGTAATAACACCTTTGATATAAACTTCAACTTTTGTTTTTGAGGTTTCTCCTCTTTATGTTGAGATGATTGATTTTCGAGCACGTCTGCCCTTTTGGTCTATAGACCTCAATAAAACACTTTTTTGAAGTACTTTATCTCAAACCTATCTCCTTTATTCAAAACGATTGGTTTTTGAATATTAGATCCAAACAACTTATGAGTTGACCAATCATATACCTTATAAGGTATATAGTTTTTAATAACAATCAATGTTATACTTAAGACAACAATCCTCTTTTTATAAAAGGAATTTAAGATTGCTGATTATAAGGATAGGTATAAAAATATCATGACTTCAATATGAGTTTATAACTTTAAGAGTAGAAGTAAAGTAAATAGTGGGTTTGAGTTTGAGTACCCGTTTGTGTTAGAGTATATTTGTCTCGGACCTTGATGAGGCTTCTCAGACGTTCTTGATAGTCTCGATCCATTGTGAGGCTCTTCATTGAGTTTTTATCTTCCGTGATACTTTCGTAAGTTAATCACATTCCATCTTCGTGGTATAGGTTCCACCTTCATGGTTTCCAAGAGGTAGCTTCCCCTTGGATGGGATTCTAGGACTCGATATGGACCGTCCCAGTTCGGGGCTAGCTTCCCTTCCACTTCTTTCTTGCTTTATTCATTCAACCTCATTACCAGGTCTCCTTTAATGAATGTGGCCAAGCGGACTCTCCTATCATGATAGCGCTTGACTCTTTCTTTTACCTTGGCCTCGTGGATTGTAGCATTTGCTCTCTTCTCCTCTAGGAGGTCAAGGTCTAGACGAAGGTTTTCTTCATTGGCCGTGCCATCTTCGTCATTTGGTTGAGAAGTACGGGCCAAGAGGACCCCAATCTCCATGGGGATGACCGCTTCAGACCCATAGACTAAGCTATAAGGAGTCTCTCCTGTTGCTGTGGCTGGCGTGGTTCTATGGGTCCAGATCACGCTTGTTAGTTCTTTGATCCAGTTTCCTTTAGTTCCTTCAAGGCGTTTCTTGATACCGCTTACCAAGGAACGGTTTGTAACCTCTACTTGGCCATTAGCTTCAGGATGATATACCGAGGTGAGCTTCTGGTGTATGCCATACTTCGTACACCATGTCTTGAAGGGATCATTAGCAAATTGTGCTCCATTGTCGGTCACTATGTATCTCGGGATGCCATAGCGACACACGATATTCTTCTAGCAAAAATTAATAACTGTCTTACCAGTTTTGTTGGTTAGGGCTTCAACTTCTACCCATTTTGAGAAATAATCGATGGCCACAATGAGGTACTTGAAGTTACCTGGGGCCGTAGGAAAAGGTCCGACGAGATCTATGCCCCATCGAACAAATGGCTAGGATTCTTGGATGGTAATCATATTTTCCTGTGGCACGTGGATCATCTTGGCAAATCTCTGGCACTGATGGCAAGAATTGATATATCTTTTGGCGTCTTGTAGCATTGTAGGTCAGAAATAACCCATCTGTAGGAGCTTTCAGGTGACGGTACGTGGGCCTTGGTGGCTACCGCAGACTCCTTCATGTGTTTCTTGTATTAAGTGTTCCGGTCAGAAGGCCCGACACACTTAAGCAGGGGTTGGAGGTATCCTCTCTTGTATAGGATACTGTTGTGGATGACATATTTCGGAGCTTTAACTCGGACCTTCCGTGCCAGGTGCTTGTCCTCGGGAAGGGTACCCGTTTGAAGGTATTCAATGTAGGGGTTCATCCATGTGTCTGAGATGTCAACAGCCATGATGCTACTCTCTCTTCATAACTTCTATTCGCCAGGGTTTCCATTAGCAATTCTTGAGAAGACCTTATGTTGAGGTCCGAGGAGGCAAGTTTGCTAAGTGCATCAGCCTTGTGGTTGCCTTCTCGGGGATATGATTCAGCTCATAATGTCGGAATTGATTTAGGAGAGGCCTTACTATCTCAAGGTATTTCTGGAGACTATACTCTCGAGTTTCTTATTCGCCTTTAACCTGTTGAACCACGATTTGTGAGTCACTGAAGATTTCAAGGTCCTTTAGCAATTCTTGAGAAGACCTTATGTTGAGGTCCGAGGAGGCAAGTTTGCTAAGTGCATCAGCCTTGTGGTTGCCTTCTCGGGGGATATGATTCAGCTCATAATGTCGGAATTGATTTAGGAGAGGCCTTACTATGTCAAGGTATTTCTGGAGACTGTACTCTCAAGTTTCGTATTCGCCTTTAACCTGTTGAACCATGATTTGTGAGTCACTGAAGATTTCAAGGTCCTCGACCTCAAGGTCCTTTGCTAGATTTAGCCCCGTAATGAGGGCTTCATACTCAGCTTCATTATTGGTGGCTCGAAAATCAAAATGGAGAACGTAAGGATGATCCTTTCCCTCGGGGCTGGTGAGTAATACTTCAGCACCACTTCCCCCCGAGTTGGAGGATCCATCCAGATATAGTTGCCATTTTCCGGAGTCCGGAGTTGGGTTTGGTTTGTCGATCTCGACTGGTTCAACAGACTCCATTATAAAATCGGATAAGGCTTGGCCCTTGATGGTTGTCCGAGGTTTATATTGTATGTCATGTTCTCCCAACTTGATGGCCCACTTCATCATCCGTCTCGAAGCGTCAGGCTTTTGGAGGATTTGCCTGATCGGGTAGTTGGTTAGGAGAACTATTGTATGTGCTTGGAAGTATGGTCTCAACCGTTGAGAAGCATGAACGAGGGCTAATATCAAGCGCTAGAGAGGGGTATATCTGGTCTCGGGCCCTTGTAAGGCCCTACTTACATAGTATATGGGATGTTGCGATCCCTCCTTTTCTTTGACCAATACAATGCTGATGGCTAGCTGGGATGCAAATATATATAAGTAAAGAGTCTCTCTTTTATCTGGTTTTGACAATGTCGGAAGTTGCCGAAGATGGTTTTTAAGTTCTTGGAAAGCTTCTCCGCATTCATGAGACCACTCAAATTGGTTTGCCTTCTTAAGAATATTAAAGAATGGTAGATGTTTTTCTGCTCCTTTGGATAGGAAACGGCTAAGGGCTGCAAGGGACCCTGTTAGCTTCTGCACATCCTTGACGGTTTTTGGGGGTTGCATGTTTTGCAAAGCCTCTATCTTCTCGGGGTTTACTTCGATTCCTCGATTGGATACCATATACCCCAGGAATTTTCCCGCTCCCACGCCTATGGTACATTTAGCGGGATTCAGCTTCAAGTTGGAGGCCCGTAATGTGTCGAAAGTTTCCTTTAAATCTTCAAAGAAGGCATCGTAGCTGCGGCTCTTTACTACCATGTCGTCCACATAAATCTCGAGGTTGCACCCTATTAGAGATTTGAATAATTTGTCTACCAGTCGCTTGTAAGTAGCTCCGGAATGTTTCAATCCGAAAGGCATAATCTTGTAGCAGAAAGTTCCTCGGTCGGTTATAAAGGAGGTCTTTTCTTTATCTTGCTCTGCCATAGAGATCTGATGATATCCTTTAAAGGCATCAAAGAAGGCTAGTACTTGGTATCCCGCAATCGCTTCCACTAATCGGTCGATCGAGGGTAAGGGATAACTATCTTTAGGACAACAATCGTTCAAGTTGGTGAAGTCGATGCACATTCTCCACTTTCCATCTGGTTTCTTGACCATCACCGGGTTAGCTATCCATTCTGGGTACTGCACTTCTTCGATTATACGGGCTTTAAGTAACTTATCTATCTCCTCTCCAATGGCTTCAACTCGATCTAGTGCAAAGATGCGTCGTTTCTGCTTGATGGGTTTTTGCGAGGGATTGATATTCAGGTAATGTTTCGCCAAACGAGGGGATACTCCTACCAAGTCGTTGGTGTCCCAGGAAAAAACGTCTATGTACTGGTTGAGAAGATCTCGTAGTTTAGCTTTTATCTCGGGGGGTAGGAGAGTTCCAACCTCAACGGTTCCTGATTCTCCGAGTTGCATCGGCTCGGACTCGGAGTACTTGGCTGGTTCAAGATTCTCCTTTTCTGATTCTCGGATAGCTTGAATTGTGCATATTCAAGCTAATTGTTGATCACCTCGGATTGTGGCAATCCCTTTATTGGTAGGAAACTTCATCACCAAATGGTAGGGGGACCAGATAGCCTGTGCCTGGTACATCCAGGGTCTTCCAAGGATTATGTTATACGGTGACCTGGAATCGATGATTGTAAAGGTGCAATGTAGGGTTATACTCCGAGAGCCATCCCTTACTTGCACCGGTAGAATAAATTTTCCCAAAGTGTCGACAGGATTGCCAGTAAATCCCGAGATAGGGCTTGTAGGCGTGAGGTTATTTCTGTTCAATCCTAGCTGTTCATAACAACTGAGAAACATAACTTCTATTTCGCTTACTCCATCCACCAGAACCCTTCTGATCATGTTATGGTTTATGTCAACTGTAATCACCAGGGGATCTGAATGGGGAATTTGATTAGGAACTGCATCTTCAGATGAAAAAGTAACAGTTCCGTCCGAGCGAGATCTTTTGCTCTCCCACTTCCAGGGAGAGGCTTCTTGTGCCGATCGATGCACACCATTGATGCTCCTTCTTACTCCCTGGTTGTTGCGTTGCTTGTCTCATCGTTGTTGATGCTTCTTACCCATGTCGGGACCGAGAAACGGATTTGTGTACTCCCACGAAGGTTTTCAGCCGGATCAGCCATGAGTTAGAAGGTCGTATAGATCAAGATCAGCCTGCGGGTCGCACCGGGCATGCCAAATTGATGGGTGTCTACGACCCGCGTTTGATCACGAACCCTTCTCACAGACTGATCTGCAAGACAAAGTCCCCGGGGGTCCCTGAGATAGACACTTCGACGCTCAAGTCAGTATATTTGCTGAAGGCGTAAAATATATAGTATGAGATTAGATGAGAGGTCTACTAAACCTCTTAGGGTATTTATATGGCTACAATCTGTAGATCACCAAGATATGTATTTATGGTATGAATACAACTCTTATTGGAATAGAGGTTGTATTACCATGTATAATAGAAGTGTATTTCGGACATGGTTGGGTTACCATGTTTAGGATAGCTGTATTACCATCTCTGAGAAGATGCATCTTCCTCGTAGAACATTCATAATATACGCATTCCTTATAAGGATTAGGATTGATAGACCTGTGGATCCATCCTCCGCGTATCTCGAGCCCTGGTCCGAGTATAAATGAGGCCCGAATACGAACCATGGACTTATCAAAGCCAAAAAATCCGACCAAGAGGTCAAGAAATTGAAAATAATGTTGGCCAATGTGTGTTCTTTTATAAAGTATACTCTTCCATCTGATTTTTGTGACACCGATACAATCAATGGACCCTCGTCTAGAGGATCACATCCTTCCCCACCAACATGAGGTTGACCAACCTATTTTTGACCAACCTATTGTTGACCAACCTGTTGTTGAACCCAACAAGGAAATATGCACACCTTTGGCCCCTATCAAAGAGAAAGATCACATACAACCATCCGATCCCAAACCAAAGGTACGTTTATTTACTTGCACCACAATAAAATGAATAATTCTACACAACTCATTACTATTGATATTTTATAAAAATACTCTAACTTTTTACATATGTCTAATTCGACCTAATTAAACATGCCTTATTTGTATATTAGAATTCCCCTTCTTGCAAGTTGTACGTTGAATGTGGGACGAATTCTCAACCCCGCCACGTAGCAATGGAAAATTCATATCCTGACATGACACTAGATCATGAAGCCAAAATCCCTATTGGTTTCGTTAGGGTTTCTATACTACATGTGTTAGTCGAGGATGCCTTGCTACCAGTCGCGGATAAAGAGTGCACGACAGTGGGTAAAGGTTTGGGCGGTTTTTTTGTGTGGCCCAAATGGTTGGTCGTTGATGTGAATTCTAATTCTATCCCAAATTAATAGAAAGAAACCATCACCCGTCGTAGACCCACTAAATTTCCCGGTAGCTAAGAAGCCGATGTCGGCGGAAGAAGTTGGATTCATGAAAGCACTCCCGGGATTCGTTTGCACGTTTTATGATATGGCGGGCCACCATAGTCGGGATTCCGTTTATTATTTATACGCCAATAAACAGGTCTTCGGCGAAGCGAGGGAATTAGTCGTTCCATGGGAAGATTTTGCCCTTTTCAGGCACTATCAAACCCTTCCCGAAACAATCCTTATACTACATCAAATGTAAGCTACGTGTTCTCATCTTTGCTAGCATATTGTAACTTACAAATTATTATATACTTGTGCATTATTAAACGTTCATATCCGCTCTATTGTTTATTTAGGTACATGCAATTCTTTGCTCTAAACACAAAGACTTTCATAGGTTTTTTGCACACAATATGCCTGCAAGAAATGAATGAAAGTAATCAATCACGACTTACTTATCTTTCAAAGATCCTAAGTGACAAGAGCAAAACAATTTACATAGGCCCATATCTAGAGAGGTTTGTTTTCTTTTTTACTTGGTTATTTGCATTTTGTAAACATTTAAATCTTTGAGTCAGGTTTTTTACATTTCCATTTAAAAAAATATGTAGTGGCCATTGGAGTATTGTAGCAATGATACCATCGTTGAAGCGTGTTTATTGGGTTGACCTGCTACACTTTGGTCCATCTACAAAATTTGCAGATTTTTAGAGGTTGCTATGCATAGTGCATATGACGACACATTACTTCCCTTCAACCTTATACAAATTCAGGTGACATTACAAATCAAATGCTCATTTATTTCCACTATGATATCATTTCAAATCATTTGTTATACTTCTTCACTTTCAGCACCGTAAGCAATTGTCAAATTGGGAGTGTGGTTACTATATGATGTTGTACGCCAGTGAGTGCGTCGCTGTCCTTGTTGATGATAATTTGGAATTACATCGCGTAAGCATTCTTACAACCTACTTATTGTACCTATTACTATCTACATTGCCTTTAATAGTATTAAAAAAACATTTCATATTCTTAGATTCTCGAGGAAAATCATGCACCATACACCAAAAAGGAGTTGGAGGATGGTAGAGATGCATTTGCTAGACACTTGGTCCTTATTAGATCTCGGTACATTTCTAGGCCTCACATACCCAATAAAAGCTAGTTTGTTTTTTTTACAATGGATACATATACTTTTGAGTTCCATTAGTTCAATGTTTATAAAATGTGACTTGTTAGTGTTTCGTGTTCATGTATTGTGCTTAGATACCATGCATCTTGCAATTGACAGCTTAGGCAATTAAAATGAAACCCTAAAGCTTTTGATTTGGGTAGAAGTGGCTCAAATCCAATAATTTAGTGATACTAACGAATTCCCTGCGAATTCGTAACTTCACTCGCCTGTTACATTAAAATGTAATGATGATCTTGTCCTGTCGCTACTACACTCGCAAATAACATATTTCTTAACTTTCTTTTTGCACCGTCGCTACCAAATCGCTTGTTCTTTTCTGCCTCCCCAGTCTGAGCTCTGTCGAGCTCGTAACCATACACGCTAATGTCAGCCGAATTCACTAGCTTACTCGCAACAGCATTTGTTTTTCTCGCCTACCAAATGATCACACGACGTTGTTTTAGAGTAGTGACAATCGTAGCGATAACGTAACTCAACACACAAGCGATTGATTTACGAGTTCATGAGTTACCCAGCACCAACATTTTTAATTAAATAGGCCGGTCATGTTGCGCTGTCGGAACAGAACTACTAGCGACTAGCACGTCTCTGTCATAACGTGCCTCGTTTAGGTCACCTTCAATGTTGGCTTTGCCAAGTAGCGAAGTCGCAGATTAAGAACGAGCGAATCGCCCCTATTTTTCGTAACCATTCTCGTCAGAAAATCAATACATGACAAGCTAGGCAGACTTACGCTATCGTCACCAGTATTTAGCGATCTGCACGATGCACGTCGCAACCAGTCTCGTACAAACTTTTTTTACAGTCTGTACTTACCCATCTAATGATATCACTAGTATTTGAAGTGGCGATCCGTAAGCTGCTGTCGTAACTATATAATCTACCAGCTGTTTGGTACTAGAGTTTCCTACTTACGACGTTGCAAAGAGTAAATTAATATCATACGGACTTTATGGCTTGCGAGTTCGCAAGCTGTGTGCAAGGCGTATCAGCCTTCATCCAAGGCGGAAAGAAACCCCTTAAACATAAAAACATCTAAGGCGGAAGAGGAACCGCCTTAGATGATTTTCCTCATTTAAGACAGAACCACCCAAGGCATTTGTTTTATTCCTTAACACATGAAGAATGAACTGCCTTAGATGGCTTGATATTATGGCTTGATATTCTAGTAGTGGCTCAACATGTCCAATACATGATCCCAATGAGGTTCCATCATAAAATCAATTGATAATATTTGGAGTAGCCCACCAAACTTATATACTGAACATCACCCACTTCGTTTCCGATGTGGGATTTACTCTAACACCCTCCCTCAAGTGCAAGACCCACCCACTTTCATTTTTCGATGTAGGATTTACGGTAACACCCTTGCACTTGGACTATAAGGCCCGGGCCGCAAACCTCGGGCTATGATACCATATTAGAAACCCTGACGGTGATAATGGCCCGTCAGTAAATTGGAAGGTTGAAAAGTACATAGGACCAATAGGTCCACTACATAAGCCCAGTGAGGTTCCATCATAAAATCAATTGACAATATGTGGAGTAGCTCACCAAACTTATATACTGAATGTCACCCACTTCGTTTCCAATGTGGGATTACTCTAACAGTTGTGATTTAAATCAATGTTAAATCAATGAATATATAAAGTTTATTTTGTTACAAAGCCTTTTCATTTATTCGTGTTACTTCTGATTTTGCTTCATAACTTCAATGACGATGTTTGGCTTAGGACTTTCTTAGATTTAAGTCAAATGAAGTGTCTGAATTTGGGTTACAGGAAATGCAATCAGAAACGATTTCACCATGTAATACACTGAACGGTTATAAGGATGGTGAAACCACATTTTGCTAGCCAACCTAATTAGCCTAGCCTAGAGTACATGGGATTAAACTTGGTATAACAATTTTCATATAAAAATTTGGATAAAGCTGGTATTCGAGTTATGTTTTTTGTGCAACTCAATAGAAATATTTTTATTGTCCTGGCTCATTGAATTTTAATTGAAGAAAATTTGCAATGAGGATTGAGGCCCATTTTAGGATTTGATGATCTTGCTTTTGGTGTTATTTTGTCTTGTGGTTTGGAAATAATTAAAGTCAACGAGGTTAAAAAGAAAAAAAAATGAATGAATGGTCAAGATTAGATCAGATGAAGAGGTAGGATTTGGAGCGGAAATGGAGTAAGAATAAGGGAGTCTCTTGATCCCTTTCCATTATCTAGGATTTAGGGTTTAGGGTTTATATATATATATATATATATATACTTTTATTGTATATGAGTATTAAAATTCACACGGGCATCATCAAGTATCCTATCACAAGTACAAACACCTTCATTAACGTCACAAATTAAAGGCGTTCGAGCCAGTTTGATAATTTCCGCCTTCAAACCAGATTATGAACTCGTAACTTGGTATCGCTACTAAAAAAATGTAGAAAGGCAGAAACGGCCATGAATAAGGCGGAATTAAATGTGACTTGAATATATGATGTTCAAGGGTCTTAAATTGTTTACGCCTTGAACAAAATTGAATGTTCCGAACTCGTAACAAAGTTTGTTAACAAGACATGAGATGTTACGAGTTCGCAACATAATTATTTTTTTAGTGTTACAATTGTTACGATATCATAAGCAGTCATCGTTTGATTTATGGTAATTGTCGAATGAAAGTCCGATATCGCAACATGTGCCGTTTTTGAATTGTAGAAATTCTATCAAATATTCTAGTATATATAACTATTTTTAATATTGTTTTGTTAGAATATTCGTAAGTGAAAACTGTTGATTAAAATAAGCACACGGTGTAACACGGAATTAAGAGGGAGTAAAATTAACTGTGATCATATGATCTGATAAGTATTATTAATGATGCAGGGAGTTGAGAATGGCTCTAGTGGTAAGACACTCGTAGATTTATCTAGAGGTCTTGGGTTCAAATCTCACGTGAGGGGGGAAAGGGTGGGATTTTATTGGGGGTTCATTTGAGTTATTACCCAAATTTCTTTTATAAAAAGAGTATTATTAATGATGCATGAGATTCTCCACCATTTGATTATAAGTGCTGGGAGTATCTCAACATCTAATCATTTCACAGAATGTGAATCTCAATAAAGAGAAAGTAGAATTTAAACATCAGTCTTTTTTTATTTATCGGTCGCCTGAACTCTGGGAACCTATAGATCCTCGTGATTTTCTGCCATTAAAAATGATTGGATGATATCGGAGATCGCGGGGAATCAGTGTCGGATTTACATAGAGACTTGGTATGGCTTCACTACTCCAGCCATGCCACAAGTTAACGATGTAGATAATAATTATTTGGAAATTTTAGCTATTTTGAATTACTAATCCGCACAAAGTCATAGCAAAAATTGACATTAGCTTATAATATTGAGCTGTCGAAATTTTTAGTAATTTTAGTACATTAATCCACTATTTTAACAGCTTTTAGTGCTATTTAGCCATACGCTAAAACATTTTCTAGATCTGTCGCAGCGGGGAATGTTAGTACTACCGAAAAACATATCAAGGAATGCGACATCGATCTTTTAAGTTTGTTGCTTACTTCCCCCTTCTGGCTTCATTACTGCTCTTACAATTTTAAGGACAGAGTTGGTAACTAGCTACGTGTAGTTCTAAATTAAAGTCTCTAGAAATGTCCGAGTTATATTGGTATATGATAGAGTTCAGATCTGTTCATCCTCTGGGTGGCCATATGTGGTGATGCCAGGCCCAGGCCCAACTATTCGTTAGTAGCATGGGCTCGGCCCACTGTTAGGTAAGCACAGCTTGGCAGTATCTAGGTTCGTACAACTCGGATAGGGACAAGCACACTAGAAGACACCCAGAGCATGGACCACAGGGAGAGCATGGGTTACTGTATAAATAGTGCTTCTCAGCACTATTCCAGGTAAGTATCTTCTCATTATTCTAGTGATTACCCCTTTTCTCTCCCGAGATCCATCTTTCATCATCACGCCGGAGGGTATACCCTCGGGTACCTCCCGGGGCTCTGTCTTGCAGGGCTAGGTATTGGATCAGGGACAAGGGGACCAACCGGAGTGACCAGGCGGGCAACATCAAGTTGGCACGCCCGGTGAGACACGTTCTTTGTTCACAAAACGCACTAAGATGCCGCCCCGAGGTCGGCCGCCATGAAGAGGCAGGGGAGGATTCTCTCCTGTATCCACTCGGTCTGGAGGGAGAAGGGCCGAAGCAGCCGAGGAGGATCTCACCTTGCGCCAGATGAGGGACCAATCACGTAAAGGAAAGGCTCCAGTGCACCCGGATCCAGAAGACTCTGAGGGAGATGAAGGACCGGAGGAAGGGGGGAGCCTGGAGATGACTCAGGACGAGTGTGACAGGATGGAGTTTGCTGCTACGCAGGAGGAGGAGTATCGTCGCTGGTTGGCGGCAAAGCAAGGATTGGGACCGGGAATGCAACTGACCAGGGAGGGACCGTCAAACCCTCTGACGACCGAAGCCCAAGTACCCCCGGTTCTATCAGGGTCAGGACCCCATCCGACCCCGTTGGTACCTCCCACTGGCTTACCTCCTCTGGCTGCGGAGGTAGTCAGCCGGGGACCTCGTGTAGTTCCTGGGCAGGAGAACCCTCGGCCTTCAGTGGTGGTTATAGATGTGGAGAAGCATGCAGGGAGCACGGGCCAGCAAACTGGTGCAGGACCTGGGTACGGACAAGGAGGGGGCCACCCCGGGTATGGAGCACCTGGGTACGGGATGTCGCAAGCCGGGTATCAAGGATATCAGGGGTATCCCCCGGCACCTGGGGGATATTATGCCCAACCTGCTGGAGTCTCGGGGGGCTAGGCTTTCGGGATCCAGGGCCCGGTGTGGGTGCAGAACCAAGTACCGATGACGGGATATGCCATGCCCCAACCAGCCCCAGTTGCAGGAACTTATGGGATGTATCCGGTGGTGGTGGATAGGCCCCCGGGGGCACCGAATTCAGTGGAGGAGAGACTGGACAGGCTGATAGGAAGAAACGGAGGAAGGCCTACCTCCCCACGGATAGGTTACATCAGCACTTTCCCCTGGCCAGTTGGAATGAGGGTCCGAGAAGGTGTGCCGACCGACAATGAGGAAACGGATCCGGAGGAGTTCGTCAGGACATATCACAATGTCATGGGGACACGCGACATCCGAGAGGAGCTTATGTGTAAGTTAGTGAGCTCGTATTTGAGGGGCAGTTGCCTATCGTGGTTTGAGTCCCAGCCCCAGGAGAGCTTCAGGAATTATTATGATTTCTCAAGGGCTTTGATGCACAGATATGAAACCAAACGGAAGAAGTACCTACCTTTGGCCGAGGTGGCTTACAGCCGACAAGCGGCGAAGGAGGATGTCCGGGGATTCCACAGGAGGTACATGAACGATTCCATGAAGGTGATCGATAGAGACGCTCAAGTGAAGGCCTTGATTGCAGGATTTATTGCAGGATTGAGGGATGAGGTGTTATGGGCGAAGCTTATGGAGAATATCCCGACCACTTTTCATCAGTTGGATTTTGAGGTAGAAATGTAATGCTCGCTGCTGGAGGGGTGCAAGAAGAGGAAGGAGGAAAGATACTTCGAAGATAGAGGAATTGGAAGAGGTGATAAGACTCGGGTTGCAGATTCTGGCAGGAGGGACGCAGCTCCGGTACCGGAAAAGCCAAGGGTTAACCCCCATCGGGCTGAAACATTTACCCCCCTGACGAAGAACCGGTCGGAGATCCTGACCATTCACCGGAACCTGTTTCAAGAGCCGGCTCCTATACCGGGAAACCCGACAATAGCAAACGCAACCAAGTACTACGCGTTCCATAAATCTAATGGACACACGACCGAGGGTTGTCAGAGCTTGAGGGTGGAGATTGAGAAGCTGATTGATAGGGGACAGTTGAGAGACTGTGTGACGCAGGAGCATCAGCGCCCGGCAGCAGGACAACAGGCCGGGGCGGGTAGCAAGAGGAATTGGAGGAATAGGCCGCTGAATGACAACCGAGAGGCCCCAGCACCGGCTGTCCAACCCGGAACGGCAGCCCTAGTCATGGCCCCGGAGCCTGTCAATCAGGTTCCTCCACGGATGATAAATGTCATACATGGAGAGGTGGGTGATGGGCCCCAGTCCCACACAGCGGCTAAGGCTCGAAGTCGGTATGTTCCGGCTGGAGAAGATAGGGAGAAGAGGTTGCGTCCTACTGAAGTCATCACCTTTTCAGACGAGGATCCGGTGCCCAGCCTGACGCCCCATGCAGATCCGATGGTGATTACGGCAGAGATAGAAGGGTTTACGGTCAAGAGAGTGTTCATTGATGACGGGAGTAGTGTGGAAATCATGTTTGCTTCCTGCTTTGACCAGCTGGGGATAGGACGCCACAACCTTCGCCCGAGCACCTCTCCGCTGTCAGGTTTCACAGGCCGGACAGAGCATCCCTTGGGAGTTGTGTCTTTGACAGTAACAGTGGTAGATGATCTTGACAGAAACAAGAAGACCTCAGTCTGATGCAACTTTGCGGTCATAGACGCTCCGTCCCCTTATAACATCATCATCGGTCGCCCGTGGATGGCTCAGGCTAGGGCCATATGCTCGACATACCATTTGACTATGAAGTTCCCAACCGAGCAGGGTGTGGCAACGGCCCGAGGAAGTCAATCTACGGCCCGAAGCTACATGCTCACGGCTCTTCAGGATGCCAGGAAGGCCCCGGTCAGGACAGTATTGGGAAAAGTTGGACTAGGAGATGTGGAAGACATGCAGGTCGGGAGCAGAGGCACGATCAAGGTCGGGAAGAAGATGCCAGTTGATATAAAGGGGCAGTTACGATCCTTGCTGTCAAAATATGAAGATGTGTTCGCATGGGAGGAGAAAGGTTTCACAGGCGTGCTTCCGGAGTTGGCTCTCCATAAGCTGAATATGTACCCGGAGTTGAAGCCCATCCGACAGAAGAAGAGGGCCCTGGCAGGAGATAGGGCCGAGGTGGTGAAGCAGGAGGTGCTGAAGTTGTTGGAGGCCGGAGTAGTGGAGGAAATCATATACCCAGAATGGCTAGCTAACCCGGTGCTAGTAAAAAAGCAGAATGGGTCCTGGAGGATGTGTATCGACTTCACCGACCTAAACAAGTGTTGCTCGAAAGACAGTTACCCCCTTCACTCGGTCGACCGGTTAGTGGAAGCTATCACCGGGTATGAGGCCCTCGCCTTCTTTGACGAATACCGGGGGTATCATCAGATCCAGATGTCGGGAGAGGATAAGCCGAAGACAGCCTTCATCACAGAGTTTGGGACCTACTGTTACAGGCGGATGCCATTCGGTTTGAAAAACGCAGGGGCGACGTACCAGCGCATGGCGGACGCCATATTCCGGGATCAGTTGGGCAGGAACATGGAACTGTATGTCGATGACATGGTAGTGAAGAGCCGAAACTACCCGGGTTTCTTAGAAGACCTGGAGGAAATGTTTGGCATTTTGAGAAAAGTCAACCTGAAGTTGAACCCGGAGAAGAGTGTGGTAGGAGTCAGTGCAGGGAAGTTCCTCGGCTACATGGTATCTAGTCAGGGAATCAATGTCAATCCGGAGAAGGTGGAGGCTATAAGCCGGATGCAGTCGCCAAGGAATGTTAAGGAAGTGCAGAAGTTGATGGGTTCCCTGGTAGCCCTGAGTCGTTTTTTGTCAAAAGGCGCGGAGAGACAACTCCTTTTTTTCAACATCCTTAGAAAGGCTAAGAAGTTTGAGTGGACCGAGGAGTGCGAGCGGGCGTTCGGAGAACTGAACGAACATCTGAACCGACTCCCGACCCTCTCAAAGCCAAAGGAGGGGGAAGAGTTTTTTTTGTATTTGTCCGCGTCAGCATCGGCGGTGAGCTCGGTGCTGGTCCGGGAGGAGAACGGGAAGCAGTGTCCTGTCTATTTTGTCAGCCGGGCGTTGCTGGGCCCGGAGACCCGGTACACATCCCTGGAACAGCTGGTATTGGTGCTGGTTTATGCCTCGAAACGTTTGCGCCCGTATTTCCAGGCTCATTTGATCGTGGTCCTGACCAACCACCCCCTGAAGCAGGTGATGCTTAAGCCCGAGGCGTCAGGGCGTTTGATGAAGTGGGCCATAGAGTTGGGGGAGCATGAGATAACCTACCAGTCGAGGAAGGCCATCAAGGGCCAGGCGATGGTGGACTTCTTGACAGAGATGGTGGGGCCGGATGTTCCTGCCGAGGACCCCTCGAACCCGAAGTGGACATTGCACGTGGACGGATCGGCCCATGCAGGAGGCAGTGGAGCTGGAGTGCTGCTCACATCCCCAGAAGGAGAGGAGTACCACTATGCGCTGCATTTTGACTTCAAAACTACAAACAATGAGGCAGAGTATGAGGCGCTGGTGGCAGGACTTAAGCTTGCCTGAGAATTGAATATAGATTTGATCCAGGTCTTCAGTGACTCGCAGATCGTAGTACAGCAGGTGAAGGAGGAATATGAGGCAAAGGAGCGAAGTTTGCAGAGGTACCTGGAACTGGTCCAGCCCATGATCCGGCAGTTTGACAGTTTCAGTCTGGAGCAGGTGCCGAGAAAGCAGAATGAAAAGGCTGATGCTTTGAGCAAGTTGGCGTCCTCGATATTGAAACCGGGTCAGAAGGCACCTCTCAGAAGGGAGACACTGGAGAGGAGGAGCTATGAACAGAGTGAAGAGATCCTGACAGTTGAGGCAGTGCAGGAAGACTCCTGGATGATCCTAATCCGGGCATATCTCTTGACCGGGGAGGTCCCACCTGACAGAGTGGTGGCGAGGAAAATCCGGGTCAAAGCGCCGAAGTACACACTTCAGAAGGGCATACTGTATAAAAGAGGGTATCCCCAACCGTTGCTGAAGTGTGTGGAGAGGCAGGAGGGCAAGTACCTAGTTAGGGAATTCCATGAAGGTCCGAACGGTAGTCATCACGGAGCGAGAACAGTGGCTAGAAAAATCCTAAAGATGGGGTACTACGGGCCTACCATGTTTGAAGATTCGCATGGCAGGGTTCGCTCGTGCCTTCAGTGCCAAAAGTTTGCGCCACTTGTGCACATACCCAGAGAGGAGATGATGGGGATAACAGGAGCCTGGCCCTTTAGTAGGTGGGGACTGGATCTGGTTGGACCCTTCCCTACTGCTCCCGGAAGCCTGAAGTACCTGATTGTGGCTATCGACTACTTTACAAAGTGGGTCGAAGCCGAACTCTTGACGAATATCCGGAGGACTACCCATGTAAAGTTCTGCTGGAGGAACATAGTTTATCGGTTCGGAGTGCCGAGGGCTATAGTAACTGACAATGGAGCACAGTTTGAAAATGATCCTTTCAAGTCCTGGTGTGCAAAGTACGGGATAAGTCAGAAGCTCACGTCAGTATATCATCCGCAGGCTAACGGTCAAGTGGAGGTGACGAACCGGACAATCGTGAGTGGAATTAAAGCCTGACTCCAGGGAGCGAAAGGAAACTGGGTACACGAGCTCCCGAGCGTTCTGTGGGCTCATCGGACTACGGAAAGCTCGGCGACTGGAGAGTCCCCCTACAGTTTGACATATGGATCGGAGGCAGTGATCCCGGCTAAGATCGGCGTTCCCAGTCTCCGTACGACCGATCCAGTGGCCGAGAACAAGAATGAGGAAGAGTGCAGAACAAACCTGGACCTGCTGGAAGAAAGGAGGGAGAAGGCGGCCTTGCATGAGGCTAAAGTCAAGGAAAAAGTGAAGAAGTATCACGACAGGAGAGTGAGAAAGGAGCAATGCAAAGTAGGAGACAGGGTGATGAGGCGAAACGACAAGAGCCGCCAGGAGCAGGAGGGTAAGCTGGCACCTAATAAGGAAGGACCGTACCGGGTGACAGAAGCCCACCCGGGCGGAAGTTACGTGCTAGAGGATTCAGCGAGGAAGGGAGTCCCCCGAAGGTGGAACATAGCAAACCTCAGACGGTTCTATGGATAGTCTCTGACACTAGATGCCTAGATAGAATAGCCTCTGGTACTTGATGCCTAGGTAGAATAGCCTCTGGCACTAGATGCCTAGGTAGGATGGGCCCCGGCCGTCAGATGCCGGGGATAGAAGCCATGAGGCCGGATGGCCGAGGGGCAGGTAGAAGGACCCTCTGGTGCTGGACGCCTAGGGAATTTTTGTAACATGGGCATGCCTTTTGGTCGATTTTAATGAAAATAATGAATGCGCGTATTATGAGTTCGAAATTGAAAGATAGTTGTTATAAAATGAAAATTATTATACATAACTAAGTATTGGACAAAACGAAATGTGTCATACGACAGGAAGCACTATTCTATCTACGGGCCCTCGAGGTAGAGGCCTCGCCGGGAGGAATTCCCCGGGTTTCACGCCTGCTTCTTTGGACAGCCTGCTCCAACATCTGCTGCTCCTCGTCCTGATCCCAAGGGATGTCCGGGTTGATCACTCATCGGCTCAACTGCTGGTTCAGGGGTAAGGACAGAAATCATGCTATAAGCACCTGGACCACCTATTCGGATTGGAGGCTGCCTTGATCGTTGCCTGGCCGAATTACTCCCTGGTTCAGCGGCCTTCTGCTTCCCCTTTCGTTCATTGCGAGCAGAGCGCGAACCAGTAGCAGAGGAGGGGCCAGGTCTTTGGCCAATGGTTGAAGTACCCCCTTGAGTAGGGTACCGGGCGTGGAACCTGGCAGCAACCGCCCGAAGTCTGGCTAGGCGCCGTTCAGAAGCTTCAAGGTCCAGAAGCTCAGGAGCATGTTCGTAACGTTTGTAGGCTAGATCGACATCTTCTAGAGGAGGTATCTGGGACATAGAGGGAGGAACTACGATCCGATTTAGAATGTTTTTCCTCCAATCCATAGCCGCTTGATAGGCTACGGCCCAGACGCCAGATGTCCTCTTGGAGCTTTCCATCCAAGCGATGAGGTCATCAACTGCCCGGGGAACATCGGTCAGCAGGGGAATGTCGACCGCCCCCTAGCGCAGCCCCAGCAGATGATAGGATAGATGGACCAGCACCAGTTGCTGCTGAAGGGTCCGGTTTCTAGTTTCCAGCTTCTCGTTTTCTTTATTCGAGTTCGGTAGCGTGTTTTCGGAGCTCGGTTTGATTCTGCATCCGCATAAACTTTTTATAGTATAGCCGGACATCATGCCACACCTCGTCCAACTCCTTTTGGATCCGGAGTTGGAAGTTGCGGTGTTGAGCCTCCTACTCGGACAGGACTTGGTCAAACTCGAGAACTTGGTCGATGCTCTCAAAGGCAAGTCTATATCACTTGGGCAGGGATCCGAAGTCTTCTTGGATTTGGAGCAGGCAGGTGATCAGGTGATCGGGCCGAGTCCTCCCTCGGAGAGGAGATCAGTTAGGCCGGGACAACCGTTTCCAGCTCGTTCCGGGGAAGGAACAAGGGGGCTAAGGGCCCGAGACAGTTCCTGGAAATGGTGGAATCAAGTTAGGATGAAAGCTTAAAGATAAAAATACACGAAGTGAAGAAACGAAAAGGAAAATGGAGCAGGAGCAGTGGTGAAAGCAAGTGCAGCAAAAGAGTCCTTTATTGATAAAATCGAGGTCCGGGTAAAAAGATACAAAAAAGATGAAAACAAAAAGAGAAAAATCTAACTAACATGCTGGAGGGCTCCTTCTCCTTGATTGTCCCCACCGCCGCTGCTGTCACTATCCGAGTCATCCCCGGAACCGTCAAAGACTAGAGCTGGGGAAAGGGGCAAGTCAGCAGTCCAGGGGGTCTCGGGGCCGACCTTCGGGGAGGAAGAGGTCTCAGCCTCCAGATCTTTCGGGTTTAACAGGCCCCGGTAGTACCCGTACATGGTACAGTACTAGGTAAAATTCTCGTCCTCGGGCAAGTTAGATCCGGAGATGGGAGCAAGAGGAAGAGGACCCGGCAGCCGAACCACATCAGTCGACCAGCTTCGGACTTCTTCTGTCGACATCTGTTTCTCCCGCAAGGCCTCCCACAACTTGGGAGATAGGCCCTTCATAACACCTTTCTGAAGAATGTTCACCAGGTGCAGCTGCTGGTCCTCGGCATTCGAGTTAAACCCATTGCTTCTAGAACGAAGCCCTGATTGAGGGAGGAAACCAACCCCGAACCTGCATATAGGTGTTGTGGCACTGATGGGCACTGGCGGCGAGGTTAAGATCGGTCAGACGGAGCGACATGGTTTGGCTTGCCAGGACCTTGTCAACAACAGCTTCGGTGAACTCCAGACGCTCTTTGTAGTTCGCCCCACGAGCAGCCTCCAGCTCCTTCTCCAGATCGCTCACCTTCGCTCGAAGCTGAGCCGATGCTTCTCTCTCGGTCCGTAGTTTGTCCTCCTTCTCGGCTATAAGCTCTTCTTCCTTTCCCTCTAAGTGGCGACCAAGAAAGGAAGAAAAGGCGGCTTGGAAGTCAAGGGAATTGGCGAACTCAGAGCTGAGCAGCCGAACCTGTAGAAAGATGATTTTAAAAAAAAGAAAAAAAAAATATATATATATATAGTAAATGAAAAAAGAAATGGAGAGAAAAAGAGCAGGAACTGGAGATTATCTGCGGGTTGGAAGATGAGAGAGGAGGGGTCTCGGCGCGGGAAGAGGTCGAGGTCCGGGAATCGCCGGTCCGAAGTTTTTCCCGCCCTGTGATATGGTTCTGGATTTCCGGTGTAGATTGGACTTCCAGCAAGATGATGACCTACTCCCTGTACCTGCACGATGAGCAACGTGAGCTCAGGCGGGCGGCGTTCGGCCGTCGCCCGCTCCGACGCCCAAGTAAGATTTGGGTGTTTTAGAGAGAGAAATTCTATGTAACAGGTTGAGAGAATCTGAGGAAAGAGAGAGGAAGCTCTCCTTCCTTTATACCTGTTGGGAGCCTCATCCTGTGTGAGCGTCTCCATGGATTTTGTTGTGTTCCTCCATGCGTTGTGCACGAGCTGTGCACTGGGGGATCACGTGTGTGTACTATGTGTGAGCTATCAAGAAAGGTGGGGGTCCTCATCTCGTATGGTATGCTTTGACCTTGTATGGGATTTATGGCCCATACCATATCAAGTCCCCCCTAGTCCTGTCCATGGTACTCATGGTGCAGGACTATTTGCTGTGTTGTTCGTGGGCGACGGTATGGTTATGGCTTTGTGGAACTCGAGGTGAAGCTTCTGAACATGTTGGAGTAGTGTGACATGTTCACGTGCTTCATCTTGGTGACGATTTCCTTTACTTCTTTCTTTTGGCGGTTCATCTTTTCTGAACGGTCATGTCGTCTTGGCGTGTCTTGGAGAAAGGGCACGTCTTTTTTCGAGAAAAAACATCATTTATTAGCCTGTTTTCCCATCAATCTATCATTGATGTGACGCATCTTTTCGTAGTGAAAAGGCACGCCATTTTAAGCTTTTTATTCCTTTCTTCTTACTTCTGTTTTTCTCCAAGACTTTTCCTTTGTTTCTTTCTCTCCCTCCATGATGAACAGTACCATTGAAACCCTTTTCTGTTCTAATACCGAGGCGGAGTTGTCACTTCTTCGCTGTCGCTGTGAAACTGTGGCCTCTATGCAGGCCAATGCCCTTCTTCCTGAGAAAGCAGATCCCGTTCAGGTGGATCTTGCCGACTGTTTTGCCTTGCCGACAGCTGATGTGTCGGCTGACCAAGTTAAGGATGGGTTCTGTGTGGTTTACTTGGAATGCTTTGACCATTGTGGTCTGCGTTTCCCACTTTCCCCCTTTTCCCAATCGATCCTAGGGTTTTACGATCTAAATTTTTCACTCCTAACCCCAAACTCGGTCCGTATCTTGGTGGGCTTTGAGGTTTTGTGCAGGGTTTACAAGGTTGAACCGACCCATCAGCTGTTTCGCGCCTTCTACCATCCATGCAAGGAGCCACCTAGCTGGTTTTTCTTGAAGAATTAGGAGGGTTCCAGGGTGGTGACCGAGTTGCCGAATCGGGTCGATTGGACTCGCAAGTTTGCATTTGTGAAGAAGTCCTTGGTTTTTGGTGAAAATCCGGGCGTCTATCCGTCGGGGCCCCTCCGCAGCCAAACTAAGTCTCCTGATGAGGGAGAAATGGTCCCTTTGCGCGCTTCCGTCGACTTGCTGAGGAAGAATCCCCACTCCTGCTTACTACTTGTGCCGTGATGCTCTTTTGCAGGGATCTGGGATATCCTTCCTTCCCATGGCTTGCGAAACAGTGACGGAGCCTCTCATTTTGTGTAAGTATCTCACCTTTATGTTGTTAATGTCATTGTGCGGTTACTGAAATTCTTATCTCGTTCCTTCTTTTTGTAATGTAGTTTCCCCTACTCAAGTTGAACCTCCTACCTCTGCGGGAACCAGACACCGTCCGTCTCGTCTGAGTCGGGGCCTGAGCAGAGGAGCAGGAGAGGGGTTTCCTGTTGGAGTGATTGACTTGACTAGAGACATACCATCTCATTCCAAGAAAAAGCCTTCATCTTCATCAGATACTGGTGGTAAGCAGGCTCGTGCCAAGACAGAGAACATGCTGGATGAGTCCAAGGTGCAGGACATGTTGGAGGCCACCAAGTCAGAGGTCGTGGCGGAGGTGGATCAAGGTGAGATGCTTCACCCTGCCAAGGATCCTCATCTGGAGGAATGTATAGCCTCTTTGCTGGGAGGACTTGGTCATGTGTTGGGAGAGAAGCCTTTGGATCCTGCCCCTGAGGCAGAAGTCTGTCCTACAACTTCCCTCCGTCAACTCCTGCTGCAATCCATCCCTGATGACCATATGCAATCCTGGCGCGCCAATCCACTCATCAACCTGTCAGGGGTGAGCAGCATTGGAGATAGGATGGCTGCTACAGCTATGGAGGTATCCCTTGGCTTCTTCTGTTTTACTTTGTTTTTGTTTTCTCTGTGTCCTTGTTCTTTACTTTTCTTTTGTTTGCTGCATAGGGTCTGTGTGCTGCTGTTGCTGTCCAAGCTTGGGAAAGGGATCTTGGAGGTGACCTTGGCAAGGCGAAGGAAATGTTTGACAAGGCAGATGCCAACATTGCTAGGATTCGCGAGTTGGCCAGGGAGAAGGATCTGGCTCTTACCCAACTTCAGTCTGATAAAGAAAAGCTGCTTGAGACCAAGCTGGGTCTGAATGAGGAGGTGGTTCGTCTTGCTGACAAGAACAAAGAGACAAACTAGAAGCTAAACATGGCAATGATGGCCAACCAGGATCTGGCAATCAAGATCAAATCTCTGGGTACAGACTTGGAGTTGGAGCGTGGGGTGTGAGTGCTTCTCTGCGTAGTCAGTTGGACCATCGTGACTCTGTTATTGGGGAGCATCTCAGGGCAAGAGTTTGGCTCAGGGATGAGGGTTTCAGCAAGATCAGGGCCAGTGTGGATCAGAGCCCGGTGGCCAGGCGTCTTCTAGATGAGGCCCTAACTAAAGCTGATCACATCATGGCCAATGTGCCAGATGATGCTGAGATGAAGGTCCAGCTTGGTCGTGTGCACGCCCCCTTCCAGCAGTATGACTTCCAGGAATACTTCTCCACCCTTGGTCCTGACTTGGTCTTGGAGGACCTGATGAAGTGGCAGCCAGACCAGCCAGCTCCCTCTACCCCTGACAACAAGTAGAAGACAAGATGGTGAAGGCGTTCTTTCCTTTTACTTTTGCTGGTTGATGAGCTTGCATGCTCTTTTTATGGCGCTTGTGCCATCTTTTTATTCCCTTTGAATATTTTGAATTCGTATTTCTGGGATATTTCTAATTAGAACAAGCGTTTATTACTTGTCTGTTTTTCTTGCTTTGATAGGCTTTATTTGTTGCAAATTTATGGGCATGATGGACGTCTCCATCATGTAGCCCTTTGCACCATGTAACAAGTTGAATTCAGTTTTCAACTTGTTTTCTATGGTTTAAGGCATCATAGCCCCTTTTTTAGATGCAAGTTTCTTTTCTGAAACTGTTTGCATTTATTTTGGGTTCTTTTGTTTTTTGAACTCCATTTTCTTGCACTTCTATTTCAAGCCATATTGGCTCTTGTTGTCACTGCATTTTTATAAAAAAAAGATAGCAAGTAGAAATGACCTCTACCAGTTGACTGGTTCGTGTCAGTGCATTATTTAAAGAATAAAATGAGAAAAGAGACATCTACCAGATGACTGGTTCGTGCCTTGGTGAGATATACTGAAAAATACTTCTCATTGCATTCATCTTGTAAGTTCTAGGACTACAAAGGCCACCCTCAAGATCATCTTGCAAACCTTATCAGGCTGCCTGACCTCTGTTGGGGGCTTTTTTCATTTCACGAGGCTTCCCTCAAGATCATCTTGCATACTCTAAATGAGTTGCCTGACCTCTGTTGGGATCCTCCACTGCATCAAAAAGAAAAAGAAGAAAACGAGGGAAGAAATCACAAGTAAGGCGAGGAGATGAGATCCATGTTGTTCCTTACATGTAATACTTGCGGAGGTTGTTCATGTGCCAGGTTCTTGGAACTGGTCTTCCATCCAGGTGCTCCAGCTTGTATGCTCCTTTTCCCAGCGCCTCAACGACACGGTAGGGGCCTTCCCAGTTGGCATCCAACTTGAGTTGTCCTTCCACTCTTGATGCTTCATTCTTTCTCAAGGCCAGGTCACCAGCCTTCAGGTTGCGAGGTCGCAGCTTGTTGTTGTATCTTTGCTCCATCCAGGACTTGTAGGTTTCTTCTTTGAGCGATGCTTTCTCTCGCTCATATTCTAGATCCTCGAAGTTCTGGATCAACCCTTCGTCGTTTCTTGCAGCTGGCAGAGGATCTTCCACTCGCAGGGTAGGTACAAGCATCTCAGGTGGTATGATGGCTTCAGTGCCAAAACACAGTCTGTAGGGGGACTCTCTAGTGCTGGTTCTGGGAGTCACCCTGTAAGACCACAACACGCTATGAAGCTCCTCTGTCCATGCTCCCTTGCGCTGCTCGAGTTTCTTCTTGAGTCCTTACACGATGGTTCGGTTTGTGACTTCCACCTACCTATTGGCTTGTTGGTGAGCCACTGATGTAAACTTCTGCTTGATTCCCATGTTGCTGCACCAGTCCTTGAACACTTCTCCTTCGAACTGAGTGCCATTGTCACTGAATAGTACTTGTAGGATCCCGAAACGGCAGACCACGTTCTTCCATACAAAGCTCATCATCCTTCGCCCTGTTATGGTTACCAGTGTCTCGGCTTCGACCCACTTGGTGAAATAATCAACTGCCACAACAAGGAAACGACGTCTTCCTGTTGCGGCTGGGAAAGGGCCAACAATATCAATTCCCCACATTGTAAAGGGCCACGGAGACTGTATGGGTGTCAGCTTCTCACTCTGGAACCTTGGTACATTTGCATGTGTTTGACATTTCTTGCAGCTCTTGGTCATCTGGTTGATATCTTCCTTCATGTGAGGCCAATAGTAACCCGCTCTGGTGATCCGCAATGCGAGTGCTTTGCCGCCTTGATGACTTCCGCAACATCCTTATGCACCTCTCGAACCACTCGCATTGCTTCTGACTGGGTGAGACATCTCAACCAAGGTTCTAGAAAACCCCGTCTGTACAGAACTCCATCTTTCAGCGCATAGTTAGGTGCGTTGAGTTTCAGCTTTCTGGCTTCCTTGCTGCATTCGGGGACCACTCCGTTGGCAAGGAAATCCATCATCGGTTTCATCCAGCTTGTTCCCTCAACAACATCGATAGCTCCCACTGTCTTGTTGTCAGTTAACCTGTGTGTGAGGGTTTCCACCATTACTACCTTGTTCAAGTGTGCCCGTGTTGAGGATTCTAACTTGCTCAAGGCGTCAGCTCTGGTGTTTTTTGACCTTGGCACGTTGATGATGTCGAATTCCTCGAATTCCGACGCCAACAACCTCACCTTGTCCCTGTACTTCATCATGCCAGGGTCCTTAGCTAGGTAAGCTCCTTCATATTGTTTCGCCACAAGCATTGAGTCGCTATGCGCCATCAACTTCCTCGCTCCAAGCTTCTTTGCTATCTCCATTCCCGCAATCAGGGCTTCGTACTCAGCTTCATTGTTTGATGCGGGAAATTCGAATCACAATGCATAAGTGACTTCAACTCCACTTGGGTCGGTCATAACCAAACCCGCGCCAGCACCTTCTACACCAGATGCTCCATCTACATGTAGCTGTCACTCGTCACTTGGAGCTCGCTTTCTCTTTTCTCCAACTGCGCTAGTTTCGGGTGGGGGTGTTGCTTTCTTCACTTCTGGGGGCATTTCTGCTAGGAATTCAGCGACAACTTGACCCTTGACGGCCTTCCTTGGTGAGTATTCGATGGAGTGCTCGCCAAGTTCCACCGCCCATTTAGCCAACTGGCCTGATGCTTCTGGTCTGGTGAGGATGGCCTTCATGGGGTGGTTGGTTAGCACCACCACAGGATGCGCCTGGAAATAGTGTCTGAGCCGTCGGGCTGCATGCACCACAGCCAGGGCCAGCTTTTCTTCTCCAGTGTACCTTATTTCTACTCCCTGCAAAGCTCTACTTACAAAGTATATGGGTTTCTGTACCTTACTTTCTTCTCGTACAAGGGTTGCACTGACGGTCTCCACTCCGGCCGACACGTACAGGTAGAGGGTTTCACCCTGTTGAGGTGATGTCAACAAGGGCAAGCTATGCAGGTGCTTCTTCAAGTCGTCGAAAGCTTCATCTTGTTCACGTCCCCAACTGACATCTCCCTTCTTGTTGACACTGTTCTTAAGCGTCTTGAAGAAAGGGAGTGCGCATTCAGCTGCTCTCTATAAGAAACAGTTCAATGCCGCCAACTTGCCGTTCAGACTTTGTACTTCCTTCACTGTCCTTGGTGGTTTCATGTCCAGCACTGCCTTGACCTTGTCTGGATTTGCTCGTACCCCCTCGTTTGTGACCATGTGGCCCAAGAATCGTCCTTCTTGGACCCCGAACTGGCACTTAAGAGGGTTGAGTTTTAGACCTGTGCTTCAAAAACGCTCCAGGGTTTCCTTCACGTCTTCAGTCAGCGTGTTGAAGTCCCTGCTCTTGATCACCATGTCGTCGACGTAGACCTCCAAGTTGCGTCCTATCTGCTCCTTGAATATCTTGTCGACCACACGTTGGTATGTTGCTCCAGCATTCCTGAGTCCGAACGGCATCATCCGGTATCCAAATGCTCCTCTCTCCGTAATAAAGGCTGTCTTCTCCACATCCTCCTTCTTCATGGGGATTCGGTGATAACCTTTATACGCATCAAGGAAACACTTCACCTTGTACCCTGCCAATGCGTCCACCTTCTGATCAATCTTTGGCAGCGGGTAGCAATCTTTAGGACAGGCCTTGTTCAGGCTGGTGTAGTCAATACACATCCTCCACGATCCATTTGGTTTCTTAACCAAGACGGGGTTGGCTAGCCAGGTGGGGTACTTCACCTCGACCAGAATACCCGACTTGGTCAACTCGTCCACTTCCTTGTTGACCGCCTCGTTCCTGTCCTTGCAGAGTGCTCGCTTCTTCTGGACGACAGGCTTGTAGTCCAGTGAGATCTTGAGGGCGTGGCACCCAATCTCTTCTGACACCCCTGTCATGTCGCTGGACTCCCAAGCGAACACGTCTATGTAATCCCTTAGCACTGCGGCTAATCTCTCTTTCACGTCTTTCGGTAGAGACACTCCAACCTGTACGACCTGGTTCCCCTTGCGCCCCAGCTCGACAGGTGCAGTCTCACCTACCGGGTCTTCTTCCTCGCGTAGTGCTGCAGTCGTCACCATGGCCACAGCACGTCGGCGATAACCTGGACCTGCTTCTTCACTCGTGCCATCCACATTCCTCTTCTTGTTGCTAAGAGCAATGCGGTGACACTCCCTTGCTTTCTGCTGGTCTCCTTTAACCGTAGCGATGCCTGCCTTGGTTGGAAACTTGAGTAACAGGTGCAAGGTCGACAATATCCCCTTCATGAGTGCTAGTGCAGGACGCCCAAGTATCATGTTGTAGGGACCGCTGGCTTTCACCACAATGAACTCCACCTCGATGGTTTTGCTATATGGGTGTTCACCAACAGTTATGGGGATGTAAATTGTACCTTCTGGCCATACCTCCCTGTCCGCGAAGTCCACGAGCAGGGTGGCAGTAGGCTTCAGCTTCTTCTTCATGTCCTCGCCCAGTTGCGTGAAACAGTGCTAGTACATCACCTCGGCTGAGCTGCCCCCATCCACATACACCCTGTGAATGAGCTTTTCTGCAATCTGGATTTGGATTACCACCGCATCACCTCCAGCAGGACGATCTGGGATTGGGTCCTTTGAGCTGAACATGATGACTTCATCCTGCGCCAACTTCCTTTCTCTCGGTGTTGGTTCTGGAAACTTCCTACACCGAGCCTTTCTCTGGGATTCTGTCTTGCCGCCTGCACTTCCACCTATGATGGTGTAAATGTTGGTAATGGCTGACTTCCTTCTACTGTCATCCGGGGTGTCTTCCCGGTCTGCACGCTGGCACTTCTCATAATGCTCGTCCTCATCTTCCCAATACCTCCCTACTCGTGCCACCTCCTTCCCCTTGAAGCTGGGACGAGAGGGTTCTGGAGTCCGAGCTCTTTCCGAGCTCTTCCTCTTGCATCCCTTCGAAAATCCGTCCGTCTAGATGCTTCGGTCGACCAGGTGGCCTTGTTGTGGGCTCTGGGCTCCTTGGCGAGGTGGGCTAGTTTCCGGATCTCACACACTTCTCAATTGCAGCACGCAAGTGGTAACAATCGTTGGTGTCGTTGTGGTATTCACAGTAATACGCCTTGTTCCTCATGTTGGCTGGCTTCTTCATCCTGCTCGGAGCATCTAGCAGGTTCTTGCCAGCTACCAAGCTGAGGATCTCACGTGGTGATTGTGTCAGCGGGGTGAAGGAGGTGTCCTTCAACTTGCTGAAATTCTCACCTCCGCCCTTTTTTGACGGTTGCGTGTTGGAACCAACGTTCTTCTTGTTCTTGCTGCGTGCGACATAACCGCCATCATCCCCTTTCAGGTTCATCTCGTCAACACGTGAGAAGCTTTCAATGCGTTCCATCAACTCCTCCAGGGTCTTCACCTTGCGGAGATAGCACTCCTGCTTCATCTTCTTATGAATCAACCCCTTCACAAAAGAGTCGATCATCAGCTTCTCGGTGAGGTTCTTCACCTGGTTGGCCAGACTCGAGGCCCGTTCCCAATACTCTAACAAACTTTCTCCTCTCTTCTGGCGGATTGACATGATGTCGGTGCACTCCTTAGTGAACTGCTTCCTCTGCATGAACCTGCGCAGGAACTTCTCCTCCAACATCTTGAAGCTGGCGATGCTGCCATCTGGCAGAGCCTTGAACCACAGACGCGCTGCTCCAGTGAGGGTGGTAGAAAACTCCTTGCACCAGATCGCCTGCGGGATGGCGTACGTCGACATGTTGGTGATGAACGTGTGCATGTGGTCCTCAAGATCGATAGCACCGCTATAAGTGCCCAGGTTCTGGGTGATCTTCTGGCCGAGCTGTCGGGCTTCTTCCTTCTCTTCCAGGGATTTCAATTTTGACAGCACCCTCACCTGGGATGCTAAGAACGGAGCCATCATGACCTGAAACATCTCTGGAGTCATGGGCTCTTGGTTGGTGTGCCGCACAGGTAGGTTTGCCGGCGGCGTGACATCAAGGATGGTCCCCTCTGCAATCGGAGTCTGCTCCATCGAACTTCAATCAGTAAATCGAGCTGCGTGAGCGAGATAGATCAGCGCTCCCCACAGACGGCGCCAATAATATGGTTCTAGATTTCTGGTGTAGATTGGACTTCCAGCAAGGTGATGACCTTCTCCCTGTACCTGCACGATGAGTAACGTGAGCTCAGGCGGGCGGCGTTCGGCCGTCGCTCGTTCCGACGCCCAAGTAAGATTTGGGTGTTTTAGAGAGAGAAAATCTATGTAACAGGTTGAGAGAATCTGAGGAAAGAGAGAGGAAGCGCTCCTTCCTTTATACATGTCGGGAGCCTCAACCTGTGTGAGCGTCTCCATGGATTCTGTTGTGTTCCTTCATGCGTTGTGCACGAGCTGTGCACGGGGGGCTCACGTGTGTGTACTATGTGTGAGCTGTCAAGTAAGGTGGGGGTCCTCATCTCGTATGGTATGCTTTGACCTTGTATGGGCTTTATGGCCCATGCCGTATCACCCTGCTCAGAACTTTCTCCCTTCCGCTTGGCCGGGTAAAAAGGAGGCGGGGGAGGGATCTCAGGGGCTGATATGGTGATGTATCGGGATGCTGGGGATTTCCCATCCCTGGTCGGAGACCACATGGGCATCCCACGATCGAGCGACAACCCCAGACGATTAGCATCCTGAACAGGCGTCGAAGTGACAGGAGGCTGGAGTGGATTGAAAGGATGGTTAGCATTAGTAGGATTCTGAATGGTCTCCTGCTGAGTCACCACTTCGGGGATTAAACCCTCCTGATCCTTTCGCATGACCTCGGGCTCGAAGGTTAAATCTTTAATCTCAATGGGGCCAAGATCAGGAGCTCCCGAGTGAGGGGGAGGGTTCTGAACGGTCTCCTCCGTCTTTTTCTTATCCTGTTGACGCTCCTGCTGCGAGTCAGGATCGTCAGCCTTGTTCTTATCCTGTTGACGCTCCTGCTACGAGTCCAGATTGTCAGTCTTGTTCTTGTCCTGCTGGTTAGGATCGACCAGCTGGTCCTGCTGCTGCTGTAGGTCAAGGATCTTCTTATCTTGTTGGTGACCCTGTTGTTGCTGGTTCTGGGCAGTCCTTCTCCTCCTGTCCCCTTTTCCTGCATCAGAGTCGGTCCCAGCCCCAGTCGTAGCGGCTTTCTTGACCTTCTTCTTCAGGATCGGGACCTCGGGATCGTTATCCACGGTGGGAGCTACAGGGAAAGGACAGTTAAGCAAAGTTATTTATCAAGAAACAAAGATACTGAAGTAAGAGGGAATCAAGATGCATACCTCGAACCGGCCAGGTAACCACCCAGCGGCTATCCAGGAAGGCAGCTTCCGGGTATATCACCCGGGGGAAGAGGTAGATAGAATTACCGGCCAGCCAACACTGGTCCAGGTTCAAGGCCTCTGAGGACAGAGTAGTGTGATTGGCCCGTTGCGTATCAGGAAGGAACGCCTTTCGGACGTCAACAACAACTTGGTCATTCCACTTGGGGACCCCGTATAGCTTCGGGTTGACCGTCACATAGCCCTTCGCCTGCCAGTTCTTGGTCGAGTCCTTCTTGCCAAGGATAAAGTCCTGAACACTAGGACGCGCCTGGACGGTGTATATCATCTCCTTGCCAGGGCATTTGATGAGCATGTAGAAAGACCTCCACAGATTGAAAGCAGGGTCAATCCCACACCGGAGGCTCCTCACAAGAAAACCCATCATCACAGCGATAACATTCGGGTGCATCTAGGCAGGCGAGATGTTGTAGAACTCCAGGAACCGAGAGTACAGTGGAGGGAAGGGAAGGCTCAACCCCCACATGAAGTGGATCCGGGGGATGCACCGGACCAACATCACGGACTCTTCGGCCAAGACAGAGGCCATCCGGGCGTTCAAAGGCACCGAAACCCCCATACCGCTGAGACACTTGGCGGCCCAGACATCGGCTTCAAGCGAAGGGGCACGGGCGGTGTCTATCTCCCTCTGTTCCCGGTTCTTGGAGCGCTTGAATCTTGGACCAGAAGGGGTCACGTTGCTACAAATGTGGATCGGCTTGTAAGACGCCGATGAGCCAACAGAGATCGAAGCGGAGGGAGCAGTGGTGCTTTGGAGAGAGTAGGTGACGACGTCCTGGTGCTGGGCATTGGATTGAGCAGTACTGGTCGCCATGGAATTGAAGAAGAGAGAATATGAAGATTCGAAAATAGAGAGTTGAAAGATTTTGACATCTGAAAGCGATTAGTGAAAGCGATTGATGGAAGACCCTATTTATAGAAGGTGAAAAGGCAATGATTAAGTGAGATGGGGAAGCGAGAAAGCTAATAATGACAGTAATTAATTATCCTCGAGAAGGGCGCGTCCGTCCTATCATTGTCGGGCAGGGAAGGAATATAGAAAGCCAGTCCTTCCGCCCTAGGAACAGGAAAGTCCCTATCCTCGGCCGAAAGAACCGGCTTCCGGGGGGCCAGTGGTGATACCAGGCCCAGGCCCAACTACTCGGTATTAGCATGGGCTCGGCCCACTGTTAGGTAAGCACAGCTTGGCAGTATCCGGGTTCGTACAACTCGGATAGGGACAAGCACACTTGAAGACACCCAGAGCATGGACCACAGGGAGAGCATGGGTTACTGTATAAATAGTGCTCCTCAGCACTATTCCAGGTAAGTATCTTCTCATTATTCTAGTGATTACCCCTTTTCTCTCCGGAGATCCATCTTTCATCATCACACCGGAGGGTATACCCTCGGGTACCTCCCGGGGCTCTGTCTTGCAGGGTTAGGTATTGGATCAGGGACAAGGGGACCAACCGGACTGACCAGGCGGGCAGCATCAATATGAATGTTTACAGGAGGGAGGGAGATATTTATCTAGAAGAAATAGCAATGAAATGATGGATGATAAATGATGATCATAGATGGTCTTGCAAGGGGCTTATTGGATCCCAAAACTACCTGAGTATGATCTACATGAGTAAGATATTTGTAAATACACATTTTAGGTATAAAATCAAAAACTCCAATTCTCATCTAAATAAAGAAGCAATTTTAGTGATCGAATCATAACTTTACCAACTGATTGATAAATTCTTCACCTAGATCTATATTAAACTGATCTTTTGGTGTCATTTGAGATGGCATGATCGACAATCCATTTCACCAAAACCATGAAATAAATCATTTTCCCATTCAACAACCTAATTTCAAACGCCATGGAGGATTAATTAATTTAATTTATAATCATGATTGGTTAATTTTAGTTCAAATCCTTTTCATTTTTGGAGCAATTGGAGTCGCACACATACGTATGAATATTATGGAATTTCTTCAAAGGGTTTCAAGTAAATACTAAAGTTTATATACTCGAAATGGATTATAATAAGAAATGTTTTAAGTAAATACTTAAAGTATTTTAGCATTTATTTGATTTTAATAGTATTACTAAATAATTTTAGTTTAAAATGACAACCTAATTTAGAAAATGAGAAAATATTAGCTTGCACGAACAGAGAAATTGTTTTTGAACTTGTGTACATGCGTGTACAGTGCGGCTCTGCGTACGTGGTTCGTGCAGACCTATAAAAGCATAAGAAAGATTTATAAAATCAGGATTCTTTCGAAATTCTATTGCATAAATATATGCAACTAAACAAACATGACTAGTACTTCTTTATAATAGGATTTCAACTATCAAAACAAATTTCAGTTCGTCGCTTGTCAAAAGTCACAGATAAATCATAATTCATGACACCATTTGATTTAAAATCATTGATCATAAAACACAAGTTCAGTCAGCCATATAAACCTTAATATTGCAAAAGAAAAACAATACTCATACATGGGAATTCTGTTGCCAATGATTTTTTACATTCACCAACAACCCTTTCATTGTTTCTACTGGGTAACCCCGGATACCACCGCAATTGCAGCCATAGCGGTGTTGTGCTGTCCTGACCCAGTCAATACTAATTCGAGCCTCAGAACTCATAAATAAAAATATAAGCTCGACCAGGTTGCCAAAATTCGATTCATCATCACATCCTTATCAAATGTTTCAGAGTACAGAGCACTAGAGCATGGACACAGAACACGAGTTTGGTTGGAAATAGTTCAAGAAATCACTTTGACAAAAGGGATATATATATAAGTCAAGAGAGAAGTTAGAGAATTAGTCAGAGAAGTTTGTTGAATAAGTCCCCCTTTTTTACTAGAGAATTAGTAAAGAAAATTTATTTATATATTCACTAGACATTAGTTAATCAATTGATTTCAAGAAATGAAGTAGGTATTTTAATCTCAACGTTAAAATTCAATATTTGTGCCATTCTTGTGCACGTGAGGCACGTGCTGTCAAACGGTGCTCTAATGGAAAGGGCCTCATAATTTTTTAAATTTAGTACTTGTGTGTGTGTGTGTGTGTCTGTATATATATATATATATATATATATATATATATATATATATATATAATTTTCATGTGAAGGTTAATTAATGATTGGCATGTCCAAATGTTGTGGAATTGGATGGACTTCATGGATGATTTATCTGATGCATGAAGTCCATACAATTCCACAACATTTTAGGATAATATACAGATGATAATATATATTTATGCAACTCAGAAGTACAAGTCTATGCTGAATATAGAATGTTTATTCTATATTCACATTACTGTGAGCGCAACATACAAAGTTGATGCTGTCAATTAAGTTTCATTTCCATTTAATTAGCGCATCGAAGAGTTATGGTTTGCATTTTTGCCAGGGCTTTTTGGAGTACTATTTATTCATAGAAGTTTATTTGATAGAGAGGGTAGATAATAGTTTGGGGATGATGAATCAAAAAAGAAATATGGAATTTCGTTGGAAAAATTATGATCATACCTTTGAATTTTTTATTTTTGTTTTCAGATTGCTGATTTTCTTTAAAGTGGTTGTCTGGTGTACTTTAAAATTTAAACTTTCTGAGTACTTTGCTATTTTTACGAATGACCCTTTTTTTTAATGGCTTGCTTTATGGTAGTTTTTTGCATTTATGCTATTTGAATAGGTTTTCTGATAGTTATTATAATTTGATTCTGCAAGCAGTTGGTTCTTAGTTTTATATTGTGTTCTATATCCTATTACAATTACATTACTTTCGTTGTTTTACAATGTACTGATATGGTCCAAAACTCTCTTCATAGCCTACTCTTAATTTCTTATTCTCTGCCATAAGGGAAAGATTTTAATAAATGGTTTAAACTTGATTTTTCTGATTTTAGTGATAATTAGTTAATTACCTAGTCAAGAAATCGAGGCTATTGACATTTACGTTTCCATTGAATGGTTCCTTCTTGAGCATATTGTCTTCTGACATATTTAATTATTTGCAATGTTAAACGTGGCACATGTTGAGATCAATGGTATGGGGATATTATAAGTGATATGAATGTCTCGGGTTAGTGCTAAAGTTGTCCAGCGTGGTAATAGATGTTTTAACTGCTTCTTAGGTTTAGGGCATCCCCTTTGCATCTTATTTTGATATAGGATGTTCTATGTAAATTATTGAAAAACGTTTGCATTAGCTCGTTGTTTGGGCATATAAGAAGTTTCTAATGCACAAGGTGCTGCTTCAAATAGTGTTTAGTTTCTTATTGTGTTGTAAATATAGTTCGGTTTTGCTATTTTTGTTGAAAATTGCTTAGGTATTTAGAATTTTATGGTGCTTTATGATAGAAAAAGTTTATTTGGGCATCAAATTCATATGGTTAATGTTTTTTCTGTCTCAAATCCGTAGTTGTTGCAACTTGGTAAATGTACTAACTGGTAGAGAAGTGGGAGTGGCTTACGCACTGAAAAACATGAAAGGCATGAAACTGAAAGACATGAAAGGCATATACCCATTCATGGACAAATTATCTTAAATTCAATGTAGAAGTATTTTTGCGATAATTGAAGAAGCCAATATATCACCACACTGACTGAAAAAGATAGGTTAATAATTGTGATGTGTATTTTGACAGTTGAATGGAAAATATGGTTTAATAATTATAGGTTGTAGTTTGAAATTTGACGATATTCTCATACCAGTTCATGTTTTATATTTTTATATTTTACAAAATAAAATAATATTTAAATAAAGTTATGAAAGTAATTTATTCTTTTACGAATAATTGTTGTAGATATGGATTGTAAATGTCAAGTACTAATATTTTACAGTAAAATTATTTTTTATAGATTATATTTAAATACACAATCCTTGTGCACATGTATCATCTAGTTAGGTACGGAAATACAAACATCCAATTGTCATCTTATTTAAGAATCGAATTTAGTGATCGAATCAACGAAGTATATGGTTTTATAGGCTATGGCCCATCAAGAGGACAGAATCTTGGTCTAGTCCAAGGGTGGTCCTTCCCACGATATCAACTATGTTGGCACTACCTGGGGACAACAAGGGTGATAAGTCCACGGTCCGCATTCTAGGACCTCTTTAGGTCTCGGACCAGGGCCCGAGAAGGGTCAGGGGCTCGAGATACGCGGGAGATGGATCCACGGGTCCATCGGCCCAAATCCTTATTAGGAACGCGTATATTCTGAATGTCCTACAAGGAATACACTTCCTCTAAACATGGTAATACAACTTTTATCTTCATAAGAGTTGTATTCACACCATGATTATATATCTTACCAATCTACGGGTTGGAGCCCTTTAAATACAAAATATTTGGTAGACCTCTCTATCTATTATCTTACATACACTACACTTTACGCTTATAAACTTCTCTAAACTGTTATAACTTAAGCATCAGAGTGTCTACCCCTGGGCCACCCCTGGGCTTTGTCTTGCAGTTTAGTTCGTGAGCTGGGTTTGTGATCAAGTGTGCGTTCCTGACATACATCAATTTGGCACGCCCAGTGGAACTCGCGTGTTAATCATGATCTAAACAACCTTCAACTCATGGTTGATCCAACTGAAAATCCTTGTGGGAGTATGCAAGTCCATTTTCTGGCCCCGCCAGGAATAAGAAGTATCGACGTCGACCACCTCAACGTCAACATCGATGAGCACACAACAACAAATCACGGAGCAGGCGGGAGCATTAGCGGTGTGCACCGATCGCCCGAAGAAGCCTCAACCTGGGAGTGGGAGAGCAAAAGATCTCGCCTGGAACCGTTGCTTTTTCTTCGGAAGATGCAGTTCCTAACCAGTTCCCCCACCCCGATCCATTGGTAGTTACTATTACCATAAACCACAACATGGTTAGAAGGGTTCTCGTGGATGGGGGAAGCGAGGTGGAAGTCATGTTTCTCAGCTGTTACAAACAGGTGGGATTAAACAAAAGCAATCTCGTACCCACAATCATAGTCTCGGGGTTTGTAGGTGATCCTGTCACGCCTTTGGGGGAAATCACTTTGCCGGTTTGAGTAGCAGACGGTCCTCGAAGCGTAACACTTCATTGTACCTTTGTGATAATTGACTTCCAAGCACCATACAACATCATACTTGGTCGACCATGGATGTGTCATGCAAAAGATATCTGGTCCCCATACCATTTGGCCATGAAGTTTCCCACAAATCAAGGGATAGCCACGGTACGGGGCAATCAACAATTGACTCTTTTTTTAAAAAAAAATTAAACCATCATGGGTGGGGGGAATTTATTTGGCACCCCAAACCAATTCGGCCATGCCTAAAGTTTGTTACAAAAGTGAGCTGAGCTCCCAGAAGCATCTAAACTTCTCAAAAATTTGACTACATCTAAAAAGCTCTATAAACCAGGGTCTAATGAATCAGACTCTAAAAGGGGAGCTTGTTAGTGATCGAGTAAACAAATACCGAAGCACAAATCAGCCACCATTTGATTCTGAAACACCGAATGCCAACAGAAGCTTAAATATGTACAAAAGGCCCAAAATAACCATAAATAGATCAGCAATTGACTCGAGTTTGTACCATTCAAGCTATCAAAGAACCTGAAAAGGAGAATCCTGAGCCAGTCAAGTATTCCGAGTCCGAGCCGATGCAACTCGGAGAATCCGGAACCGTCGAGGTTGGCACTCTCCTACCCCCCGAGATAAAGGCAGAGCTTTGAGGTCTTCTCAATCATTACATAGACGTCTTCTCATGGAATGCCAACGATTTGGTGGGAGTACCTGCTCACCTGGCGAACATTATCTGAACATCGACCCAGCGCAAAAGCTTGTAAAGCAGAAGCATCGCATCTTCGCATTGGATCGAGTTGAAGCCATCAGAGAAAAAGTAAACAAGCTACTGGAAGCTAATGTAATCGAAGAGGTGCAATATCCAGAATGGGTAGCCAACCCAGTACTGGTCAAGAAACCCTGACGGGAAGTGGAGAATGTGCATTGACTTCACCAACTTGAATGATTGTTGCCCCAAAGACAGTTATCCCTTACCCTCGATAGATCGTTTGGTTGAGGTGATCGCCGGATACCAAGTATTGGCTTTCTTCGACGCCTTCAAAGGATATCAATAGGTTCCGATGGCGGAGAAAGATAAGGAGAAAACCTCTTTTATAACCGACAGAGGGACCTTTTGCGACAAAAAGATGCCCTTTGGATTGAAGAATGCTGGGGCCACATATCAACGGTTGGTTGATAAACTATTCAAGTCCCAAATATGGAGAAAAGCCGCAGCTACAACGCCTTCCCCGAAGACTTGAAAGAGACCTTTGATACACTACAAGCAGCCAACCTAAAGTTGAATCCAGCCAAGTGTACAATTGGTGTAGGAGCAGGCAAATTCTTAGGATACATGGTATCCCATCAGGGAATTGAAATTAACCCCGAGAAGATAGAAGCCCTACAAAACATGTAGCCCTCGAAGACTGTCAAAGATGTGCAAAAACTAACGGAATCCCTCGCGGCCCTTAGCCCTTTCCTCTCTAAGAGAGCTGAAAAACATCTACCCTTCTTTAACATCCTCAAGAAGGAAAACCAGTTCGAGTGGTCGCACGAATGCGGGGAACCTTTCCAAGCACTCAAGGACCATCTCTGATACCTGCCCACGCTTTCAAAGCCCGACAAGAGGGAAGTCCTCTACTTATACATATCTGCCTCCAATTAGCCATCAGTGTTGTGCTAGTAAAAGAGAAAGAGGGTTTACAGCACCCTATATATTATGTAGTAGAGCTCTATAGGGGCCCGAGACGAGATACACCCCCTCGAGCGTCTGATACTAGAATTGGTGCATGCATCCCGGCAGCTGCGACCCTACTTTCAGGCACATACCATTGTACTCTTAACCAACTACCTGGTCCGGAAGATCCTACAAAAACCCGACGCCTCAGGCCGGATGATGAAGTGGGCCATTGAGTTGGGAGAGCACGACATACAATATAAGCTTTGGATGGCCATCAAAGGCCAATCTTTGTCTGATTTTATAATGGAATCAGTCGAACCAGTGGAGATCAACCAAACCGAGCCAATTACAAATACGGGAAAATGGTGCCTCTACGTAGATGGATCCTCCAACTTGGGGGAAAGTGGCGCCGAAGTCCTATTAACCAGTTCCGAGGGAAAGAACCATCCATACATCCTCCACTTCGACTTTCGAGCCACGAACAATGAAGCTGAATATGAAGCCCTCATAACAGGGTTGAAGCTAGCAAAGGACCTTGAGGTTAAGGACATCGAGATATTCAGTGACTCGCAAATAGTTGTACGGCAAGTTAAAGGTGACTACGAGACCCGAGAGCATAGCCTCCAGATGTACCTCGAGATAGTCAGGCCCCGACTAAGCCAATTTCAACACTACGATCTGAACCACATCCCCCGAGAAGGCAACCATAAAACCGATGCATTAAGCAAGCTTTCTTCCTCGGATCTCAATACCCGTTCCTCCCAAGAGCTGCTGATTGAAACGCTAGCAAAGAGAAGTTAAGAAGAAAACAGTATCATGATTGTGGGTGCCTCAGACACTTGGATGAGCCCCTACATAGAGTATCTGTAGACGGGAACCCTCCTGGAAGAGAAAAAATTGGCACCCAAGGTCCGAGTAAAGGCCCTGAAATACGCCATACATGAAGGTAGCCTGTACAAGAGAGGATACCTCCAGCCATTACTCAAATGCGTCGGGCCCTCCGACGCGGAGCACTTGGTACGGATAGCACATGAAGGCATTTGTGGCAGTCATCAAGGTCCGCGAACCGTCTGCGGCAAACTCCTACAGATGGGGTATTACTGGCCCACCATGATAGAAGATTCCAAAAAATACATTGAAACCTGTCACCAATGCCAGAGATATGCATGTACCACAAGAGAACATGATAATAATTTAAGAGTCTTGGCCGTTTGTCCGATGAGGCATAGATCTTGTCGGACCTTTCCCCACGGCCCAAGGAAATTTCAAATACCTCATTTTAGCATTGACTATTTCTCGAAGTGGGTGGAAGCTGAAGCCTTAACGAACAAAACCGGCAAAACGGTCATCAACTTCTGCTGGAAAAACATTGTATGCCGCTATGGAATCCCAAGATACATAGTGACAGACAACGGATCTCAATTCGCCAACAACATCTTCAAGAATGGTGGGGACTACGAGATACAGCAAAAGCTCACCTTGATATATCATCCAGAAGCCAATGGCCATGTAGAAGTCACAAATCGAACCCTGGTAAATGGCATCAAGAAGCGCCTACAAGAAGTTAAGGGAAACTGGATCTACGAACTCCCGAGTGTGATATGGGCCCACCGAACAACACCAACTACTGCAACTGGGGAAACTCCCTATAGCTTGGTATATGGGTCTGAAGCGGTTATCCCCTGAAAATTGGAATCCCCTCTACTCGTACCTCTCGAGTGGACATATATTATCTTTTAATTCAATCCCCCAAATCACTCTAATTAGGATTTATCAAATCCCCAAATCATTATCAATTTTGACACCATTCTTCAAAGATTATGCTTTGTTTTAACACCTCAGCAGTTCCGTGAAGCGTGGTTGATTTCATCGAGCAGAAACACCGATCATGCTTTGTTTGATTCCATCAAACTCAAAAGCAACACCTCTGCAATTCTTCACTATCTTCATCATTGTCCTTCGTTTGAGACAACAACCTTGCCATTTGGAGATCGGCGGTGTCTTCGAGTACGACGAATCAAGTCCCATCTCAGTGGCGGCAATCGACAATTCTCCGTTTGATTCGTCTTCTTTTCCGGCGAAACTAGTAAGAAATTCTGCATATCCTTTGTCTTTTCCAACGGAGATTCTGAATTTCCGATAAGATCTAATAGTGATCCTGCATATCCACCAGTTGGTTGGGGTTTAATCGATCGGATTTGGAAAAAATGGAATTTGGTGCTAAGATTATGATGAGAAAGAGATTAGATGTGGTGCGGGTGGCTTCTGTTTCGGGTCATAATCTAAAACCGGGTCGGACCGCGAGATTTTAGTTTATATTTGCAAGAAGACCCCCTCCATGTTTTGCATAAAGAATCCTTTATATTTTAATTTGTGGTCTACAAATATAAACGGTCACTCAGGAGACTAACTCTATTTAGTCTAACAAAAAGTAAAATCAAATTTAAAAATGAAAAATAATTTGATGATGTGTCAATTGCTCATTAACCTTGTAATTTTGTTTAAAAAACTAAGGAATTGACACATCATCTTAAATTATTTTGTGTTAATGGATTCAATTATTTATGTTCATATTTATTATTCAATTAGTTTTGGAAGTGACGGTCACTATATAATGACGGGTTTATATGCAAACAAGTTTGGGACGGGGGTTTTTCTGCAATTTATGCAAATTTAAAATGCATTCAAGCGCGGGTGCGTGAGTCAGACCCCATATATGTTGGATTTTCCATATACTGTTTTCAATCACACGCACTTTCCGCTTCCACAGTTTTGAGGCGAAAACCGGCGAAAACCCTAGAGCTCTTCGTCACTTTCGGATTTGGGTGTTTTAAACAGGTAAGAACGTTTAATCCTTTTCAATTCTTCATGTTTTGAATCTTTGTTATTTATTATCCCGATCTTTGTTGTAGATCGGGTTGTTTTATCTCTCGTTGCTATTTTGATATTTGTGCGGATCGGAATCTATGGTCTCCGGCGTCGTAGATCCTAGCGCGGTCGTCTCCGACGTTGTTCCTCCTGGCGCGGTTGACTCCGGTACTCAAGTTTGAATTAGTAATTGATTGATGCATCTTCATTTTTGTGTAGAGAGGGTAGTTGTGTTTTTGGTACTGTAATTATAAAACCATTGTTTATGGAATTCTCTCTTGGCTCTATTATTGCTTGTTCAGAACAATAAAGTAGTATGCCACATTGTAACATGTTATGGTGTGTATTTGCAGGGTTTGTTTCTCTTTAAAGAAGGTTCAGAAGGACAGAATCATTTTACTATTTGTCCTTTTTTTAACTCCTTAAATTCATAGAAATAAGTGATTTGTTTTCATACCGTCCTTCTATCTTTTGGTTTCCTATTGTTGTGGGTTAAAATCATGCTTTAGTTGCACTATTGCCACTTGTTACAGGTACAAGTGAAATTTATTGATTGCATTTTAGAGTAGTTCTTGCCGGTTTATACATGTTTTTTGAAATCTGAGTAGCTGACTGGTCCTGGTTAGTTGAGAATTATATATTCATGCATTCTGGTGTTAGGTTTTTGTTAATGAGTTGATGGATGTCTAGAACCCGCACTTGATCACGATCCCGGCTCACGAACTGATCTGCAAGACAAAGCCTCGGGTGTCCCGAGGGTAGACACTCCGACGCTCAAGTTAGTATGTGCGTAAGGCGTATTGTATGTAAGATAATAGATAGAAAAGGTGTACCAAACTTTGGTATTTATATGGCTACAATCCGTAGATCACCAAGATATGTAATTATGGTCTGAATACAATGTATAGAAGAAGTGTATTTCAGTCATGGTTGTATTACCATGTTTAGGAGGAAGTGTATTCCTTGTAGAACATTCAGAATAAACGCATTCCTTATAAGGATTTGGATTAATGGACCCGTGGATCCATTCTCCGCGTATCTCGAGACCATGACCTTTCTCAGGCCTTGGTTCGAGACTGAATGGGTCCCGGATACGAACCATGGACTTATCAGTAGCCCCAAGGTAGATCTTCAGAATTTCGGGGGCTCTATCTCGAAGGTGGCTTGAGAGGCTTGCTTCTCGAAGGAAGGCCAACAACTCAAGGGAGAACAACTCGGGGTATTAAGCTCGGGGATATTCACTTAAAATTGGTCTCTCGGGCTGACCCTTCTAAATATCTATCTTCTATTTGTTTCGTATTCCATCAGGACACATGGACGGTTGAATTTGAATCCATCCTTGTAATTCTGAGGTAGCTGACACGTGGCGTTTACTCATTGTATATTCTAGCGGTGAGAAAGACCAACCTTCCAATTGCTTGCATCGTTTCGCGAGTCGAGGTAATTACTCGCTTAATGCGTGTTAAACTACTAGTTATATAAACAAGTAATTTTCCTTTGTGTTTACCATCAATCTTCATCCATGTAACTTTTGTGTTTTCAATCTCATAAAAAGCTCTTCTTCTCTTCAATCTTTCTTGCTCTTCTTCATACCCTTTCTTCCCCCCATTCTCTATATTTCCATGTCATCATCAAACTCCAGCCTTCCCCCTGGCAATACAGAGAATGTTTCACGGATCATTGACGAAACGGTGGTGATAATAGATGTTGAACACGGAGCCCCGACCGCCGATGATCTAAGGACTCTGTTCCTGGAAGCGAATTCTGAGGAGTTGATGGAAGTGACCATCGCCACTCCACTGCAAATTGTGACGGCGGTAGGTGGTGAAGGTGCCTCTAGGCCGGGTCGGGTTTGAACCCAAATGCGGAGCCCCAAGTTGATAACGGGCTCTAGTTGTTGGTGATGCGAGTAGCGTCACCAAGGTGGTTGACGAAAAGACGGACGAAAAGACGCTGCAGTATCTGAAGTCATGTAGGCTGTCGTACCCCATCGAGGCTGATCTGAGGCTCGAGGATGATACTACACCGGTCCAAGATCTGATGAGCCCCACTCGAGGGGTAATTTATGGAAGATTCCTGCAGTAGGGGATAAGCTTTCCTTTTCCCCCTCTGTTTCGGGAGTTTTTGCAGCACCATCAGCTACATCCTTGCCGATCCACTCTAATGTGGTGGTCCTGATTATGGCTGTGATATCCTAGTGTGCTCGGAAAAGACATGAGCCGAGCCTAATTTATTCAGGAGTTTATACAAGCTATTCTCCTTCGAGAAGTATAAGTACATCACACTCAATCCGCGGGGAGCCAAACCTTTGTGTTTCCTGATAACAGTGGTGTGTGGGATGTTGACCACCTGACTTTTGACCAGAGAAAGTATGAGGTCCCTAGCTGGAATCCTAAGCCGGAAGATGCCATAACTCGTGATAAGGTCTTCAAGATTCATGCACACTTAGAGGGCATCGTGAGCGAGCTTCTAAAAGAGAATATCACCCTCCAGAGAGGAGACTTTGTGCGGGGAGATCACGGGTCGGTGTGGCAATGTCCCTCCATCACCTACTCGTACTTGCCCTGATTATATTCAAAAACTAAAAAAAAAAAATCGTTCGAAACTAAGATTCACTTTTCATGAATAGTGTTGGAAAATATTCGTTTGCATTCTTCATCAGTCAGATTCATATGTGGTAGCATGTGCCATTTCCTCATTAGGCAGTGAACTCTTATCCTGTAGAGCTATTAAAGTATGTTCTTGATTCTCCATAATTTTGTTCTTAACATGCCTAGTTAGACCAGAGCCACGTGCCTCATTTCTTCTACCTTCTGAGCTAACTGGCCTCCACTCCTGTGTTGTTGGTAGTTGCCTCTTTTTTTACTGTCTTGCAGTAGGATCTATCTGCTTTTTCTCCAACCTTCTCTTAGATTTTCTCTTCATCTCGGGGTGTAGGAATCCACAGTTCATCATCATGACCAATCTGTCGACAATGAGTATAGTACAGGGGAACATGACCGTACTCAATTATACATTCTACATGATTATTAGGATCCCAAATTACAACTAAAGTTTGCATAGGTTCCAGTAAATATACCTCAACACATACTTTGATAGCAGATGGTCTTGAGAGGGTACTAGTTGCATGATCCATATTCAGAAAGAATCCTATTTCATTCCCCAAGTCTTTAATTGTAGAGATGTTATAGCATAGAACCGGAGGTTTGTGAATGGGAGCCCATAGAGGTACAATGGAGAACTCGACGTCGGTGGAGAAATCTTGCGACCATTTGAGTATCTTCATCGGAGATCCATTAACCAGACATACAACTTTTCATCCACTGCTTATGATAATCCTCCTTATTCTGCATTCAGATCAAACTATGCATGTAGTATAGAGATCCGATTGGAATTTACCAACAAAGCCCATCAATTGAAAGGCTTTTGTCACAAATCAACTAGTTGCAAAAGGGTAAAAAGGGGAATTCACTGGCTTGGCTTGGAGAATGGTTTTCTATTACTATAATTAAGTGTTGATCAGGAGAAAACAACAGAATTATGATAATTATGTTTTATTCTTGATAATTAGGTCTGTACCTTTTATTCCTTCGGAAGTTAATTAATTTACGTATTTCCCCAAACTCTTTTGGGCCACCCTCACATTTGGTATCAGAGCAGCGATTCCGGCAACCATGGTGGACGGAACTCGAGCGAAAGCAATCGACGAACAACTTCGGAGACACGAATCGAGGCTGGAAGAGCTGGCCGGCGAACATCATCGACAACATGGGCTGTTGGAAGCTCGGATGATAGCGATGGAGGAAAGATTTCAAGCTCAATCGGAGATTCAGATGGCGTCAAATTCAGATCTGGGGATGAGATTGAATAATCAATTCGAGATACAGACGAAGAACACGGCCGAACTGGAGGTAAGGTTGAACAGCAAATTTGAGGAGTTGTTCCAGAAGCTCTTTCCCGCGGCGGCGCCGCCGACTTCATTGCAGCTTCCAGCGACGGCGTGCACCATAAATCCGGCGATAGAGATACAAGATAATTGCAGCTCATTGACGGGAGGCCGTCGGGAGGATAAACGGCCAGAGGTTGGAGGAACAGCATCAGGATCTCGTTTTGGAGGTCAGCTGCACTTGTCGGGTGAGCATTTCCAGAGCTCGTCGGCGGGGCAATTTGTAAACACTACTATGGGTGATCGACGGGAGGTTGAGGACGTGCGTGCAAACTTTGGGGGTTTAACATTTGGCACGCGAGTTATGCCGTTGGGTTCACAATATCGGTTGGCAGGGGACTCGTTTCAACATGTTTTAGCCCCGGAGTCAATGGTGGAGCAGCATTTTCAAGGGTTTGGTCAGAGAAATCCGACAGGGGATCGACGGGAATTTCCAGTGACAGAGCCGCAACGGGGTGGCTCATTGGAGGATCAGCAACGTGGGTTTCCAACGATGACGGTGGGGAGCGGTGATAGAACAACGGTACCACCCCCACTGATTCCGCCAGGGTTCGGGCATCAAAATGTACAGGAGAATGAAGTGCCACTGCCGTTTCGAGAACGAGGGAGGTATAACAGTTATAATCTTTCGGGTTTGCCTAAAGTTGAATTGAATATGTTTGATGGAAGAGACCCTAGACTCTGGTTGAGGAAAAGTGAAAAATATTTTAATGTCTGTCTAGTTCCGGAGGGACAGAGAGTCGATTTTGCTGAACTGTATATGGACGGGAAGTGTGATCCTTGGTTTCAAAGTCTAAAACGAACTAAAGGGAGGATGTCGTGGGATGAATTTTGTGGGGAGTTGATTTACAGGTTTGAAGAGAAAGGAAAGAAGAAGATTGTGGAGGAATTTAATAAGTTAGCACAGACGAGCTCTGTTGCAGACTATCAAGAGAAGTTTGAATTGTTGATGTCGCAGATGCTGCTCAAGAATCCTCACTTGGATGATGAGTATTTTCTAGACAGCTTTTTGAGCGGTTTAAAGGCTGATTTGCTGCCAATGGTGAAAGGGTTGAAGCCCCAAACCTTGTTAGAAGCTTTTGAGGTAGCTGAATTACAGGAACAAACTTGGGAGAATATGTGCAGAAAACAAAGAAGTTTTTCAACCCCAACAACAAGCAAGAATGGAGGGAACCTGAGTAAAGGCACGGGATCAGTTTACCAGCCGCCTGCACTATATGCTCAAAAAAAGAACCAAGGAACAGGTGAAAACTGGAAGCGAATATCTCCTCGTGAGTTTCAAGAATTCAAAGAGAAGGGCTTATGCTATCGATGTGGAGAGAAGTTCGGAGTGGGGCACGTTTGTAAACAGAAACACTTGAATTTTCTGTTGCGGGAGGAAGATGATTTGGGGTTCGAAGATGCTGTTGAGGAATTGGAGGAAGAGAATGAAGAGGAATTGGTTGTGGATTCTGATTTGAACTCACTCTCAACTGATGTGGAGAGGCAACTCATCATACTTGAAGGAAAAATTCAAGGGCTGACGGTACGAGTGTTGTTGGATACTGGAAGTTCAGATAGTTATGTGCACGAGAAACTATCGAATACACTCGGGTTGGAGCAACGCACAACTTCACCTGTAAGGATTCTGTTGGCTGATGGAAGTGTTGTTATCAGTAAGATCACATGTCCGCGAGTCCACTGGGAGTTACAAGAGTATGAATTCTGCTATGATTTGAGAAACATGAATATCGGGCAGTGGGATATGATCCTTGGAGTAAACTGGATGCGTAAACTCAGCCCTATCACTTTTGATTTTGAGCAAATGATGATTAAGGCTCGCTACAAAGGGACAAAAATCAAGCTATGGGGCATTGTGCACAACCCGATAATAGAGCTGGTTCGCGGCAAGGCAACCAGGCCCTTTGTAGTGGACTTACGCAGAAGAGAAGCTAGAATTAACTCTGTCGCGCAACTGTCGGAGGGGATTGGAAGTAGAGAAGAAATTCAGCCTCTACTGGAGCTTTTCAAAGATGTTTTTGCTATCCCAAAGGGGCTGCCACCCCACCGATCAATTGATCATGCGATACCCTTGAAAGAGGGATCCCAGGCTTTCAAAATGAGACCTTACAGGTATCCTTACTCCCAGAAGGCGGAAATGGAGCGGCAGGTTCGGGAAATGCTTGAAATGGGGACGATTCGCCATAGCAAGAGCCCTTTTGCTTCACCGGTGCTGTTGGTCAGAAAGAAGGACAATTCGTGGAGGTTCTGCGTGGACTACAGACGGCTTAATGAGCTAACTGTGAAGGACAGGTATCCCATACCTAATATCGATGAATTGCTAGACGAATTGTACGGAGCTAAGTATTTTACGAAGATTGATTTGCGAGCAGGTTACCACCAGATCAGGGTGAGGCTGGTTGATGTTCCAAAGACAGCATTTCAGACGCATGAAGGTCATTATGAATTCATGGTTATGCCATTTGGATTAACGAATGCTCCGGCGACTTTCCAGTCCCTTATGAATCAGATTTTCCAGCCATATTTAAGGGTGTTTGTCTTAGTTTTCTTTGACGACATTCTGATATACAGCTCAGACCTAGATCAACACAAGAAGCATCTGAAGATAGTGTTACAGGTCCTAAGAGAGAACCAGCTTTATGCAAAATCCTCTAAGTGCTCTTTTGCGCAGAATTCCATTGAGTATCTTGGGCATGTGATTGATGAGTGTGGTGTTCGAATGGATGAAAGTAAGGTACAAAGCATCAGGGAGTGGCCGATCCCGAAAGACATCACTGCGTTGAGAGGGTTCTTGGGGTTGACAGGTTACTACCGACGTTTCATCAAGGGGTATGGTTTGATTTGCAAGCCTCTTACCGACCTCCTTAAGAAAAATAATTTTGGCTGGAACGAAGAAGCTCAAAGGGCGTTTGAGCATCTTAAGGATGCAATGTGCAGTGCTCCAGTGCTAGCAGCTCCTAATTTCAAACAGGATTTTGTGGTTGAGACGGATGCAAGCGCGAGAGGACTTGGAGCTGTACTCATGCAGAATGGCAAACCAATTGCATACTTGAGCAAAGCCTTTTGCCCGAGAAATTTGGGGTTGTCAATTTACGAGAAAGAGCTGTTGGCAGTGATACATGCTGTAACTAAATGGAGACATTATCTTCTCGGTCACCATTTCATCATCAAAACTGATCATAAGGCCCTCAAGTTCCTTTTAGAGCAGAAGTTAAACACTCCTCTTCAGCACAAGGGACTAACAAAACTCTTGGGGTTTGATTATAGCATACAGAATAAACAAGGGACACACAACCAAGCAGCTGATGGCTTGTCAAGGGTGGAATTGGGTGCTATCACTCAGGTCAAACCTGATTGGATGACACAAGTGGAGAAGAGTTATGAAGGGGATAAAGAGGTGGAGGAGATCATTGCGAAGCTGCTGATTACACCACTCCCTCAGACGGACTTTGAATATGACAAGGGGATTCTTAAGAAAGGGGGAAGAATGTACATTGGGGTAGCTCACAACCTGAGGAATCTACTAATGAAACAACTGCACTCTACCCCACTAGGAGGGCATTCAGGTCAGTACGCTTGTTACCAAAGGTTGAAATCTTTGTTCATTTGGCCTGGGATGAAAAATGATGTGATTGAGTATGTACGAAAATGTGAAGTGTGTCAAAGAATGAAGTCAGAACATGTAGCCTATCCGGGGTTGTTACAGCCTTTGGAGATACCTCAACTATCCTGGTCGCACATATCCATGGATTTTATTGAAAAGCTGCCGGAATCGGAAGGATACACTACCATTTTAGTGGTGGTGGACAGGTTGACGAAATTTAGCCATTTCATCGCTCTAAAGCCACCTGTTACTGCACTTAAAGTGGCCAAGGAATTCTTGAATGTTGTCTACAGGCTGCATGGTCTTCCAGAATCGATTGTCACTGATCGGGATAAACTGTTTACTAGTTATTTCTGAACAGCCCTATTTGGTATGCTAGGGGTTTCTCTCAACATGAGTTCAGCCTATCATCCTCAAAGCGACGGACAGACGGAGCGAGTGAACCAGTGCCTCGAGACATATCTCAGATGCTTTACGGGGGACAAACCTTCTTCTTGGGCAAATTGGCTGCCGCAGGCTGAATATTGGTACAATACGGCTTACCATACCAGCATAAATATGACGCCATTTGAAGCTCTTTATGGTCGGAAACCTACCCCCCTTCTGTTGGGTCCCTGGAGCGACTGTGTCATCCCAGCAGCTGAGGATTTGCTTCAACAGCGAGCTGAAGTAACAAGAATTTTGAAGGAGCATTTGGTGAAAGCACAAGCTAGGATGAAGAGGTTCGCGGATATCCATCGAACTGAGCGCCATTTCACTGTTGGTGACTGGGTATACTTGAAGATTCAGCCTTACAGACAACAAACCATTGCCATTAGAGCTTGCTTGAAGCTGAGCGCAAAATACTACGGTCCCTACCAGATTTTGGAGAAAATTGGTCAGGTGGCATACAAGTTGCAGTTGCCCCCAGGTGCTAAAATACACCCTGTATTCCACGTTGCCTTGCTAAAGAAACATATTGGGGAAGCACCTGTTAGCACGACGCCTTTGCCAGAATATGATCAAAATGATGTTTGTCCTTTAACTCCCCAAGAGGTTCTGCAACGTCGGTAAATTATTAGAGAAGGAAGGGCAGTGGTGCAATGGTTGATAAGATGGAAGGACCTTTCAGTAGAGGAGGCTTCATGGGAGGATCAATCTTTCATTCGCAGGCAGTTTCCACACTTCAAGACTTGAGGACAAGTCTGGTTTTCAAGAGAGGGCGAATGTCACGAATCAACTAGTTGCAAAAGGGTAAAAAGGGGAATTCACAGGCTTGGCTTGGAGAATGGTTTTCTATTACTATAATTAAGTGTTGATCAGGAGAAAACAACAGAATTATGATAATTATGTTTTATTTTTGATAATTAGGTCTGTACCTTTTATTTCTTCGGAAGTTAATTAATTTACGTATTTCCCCAAACTCTTTTGGGCCACCCTCACAGCTTTATGGATATTTTCCATCATCGGATTCCCGTTCGTGAATTTCTCGATCAAAGCATTGTTTTAGTGAGATGCAAATTTTTGGATGTCTTCCTTCGCATAGATACAAGCAATCTTCCTGTTGATTCGACGCGAAATTGGATTGATTTCCGGATTGGAGGTAGATAACTGAAAAGGGGTTAGTTTTTAGGTGCTAAGGCGTCAAGATGAGATTTTTCAGCGGTGTCGCCGCCCTGTTGGGGCAGAGAAATCACCATGAAACGAACGTTTTGTGACCGTTACTAATAACTGACAAGTAGTAACAGTTAGAAAAAGGTACTATTGTAGAAGCACATGAAATACCATCGAAGAGAGAAGGCAGAGGATTTTTCTAGAGACATGAAGTCATTTTTTGCTTACAAAAACAAAAGCATGTTACTAAGGGTGTGTTTGGTTCGTCAGATTTTTGAGAGTCTGGTTTTTGTTTGGGATTTTGAGAGTCTGGTTTTGCAAAATCCTTGTTTGGTTGGGTTGGATTTTGTGAGTATGAAACAAAATCTTTGATTGATTTTTAGGATTTTGCAAGTCTGGATTTTGAGAAACTTGGTGAACCAAACAAGATTTTACAAAACTGAATTTGGATAGTTTAAGTTTTGCAAAAACTTGCCCAAAAAACACACCCTAAGTTGTTAGTTGTTACGCACGTAAGAAACATCTAGGTAAATAAAGGATGGAATGGGTAAATAAACAGATGGAATAGCAATGTAGTCCAAAGTCAACAATCACAATCTCATTATTCTGTTTGGTCCGGTTTACTAGAGTTTATTTCTTGCCGAACCGAACCGAACTGAAAAAAAAAATATATTAAACTGAACTAAAAAATCAAAAAATACTGAACTGAACTGAAAAATATTTAAAAAAATTGAACTGAATTGCTTACAGCAAAGCTCTGACAAACTGCTCTCGGCCAACAAAAAATAAACAGTAAAAATGTAACAAACTGGATCACCATCCCTGAACAGGCCATCTACGGTCAGGATCAGGCAGCCACGACGACCGCTTTTTTTTCTCCACCGGCACCGCCAATGTTTTCTCTCTGCCGAAATTTCCTTTGAAAGAGAATATCCCCCTCACCTTCTCCCTCCAATTAGTACCTCGCTTCTTCGCTGGAAATTCACCGGAAGTGCCATCATCGCCACCGACGTCCTCCCGCGTGGACCGCGAAACTAGCCTCTGGTATCCGGCGAGGCCGGAGCACTCTGATGTCAGCAAAACACCGTTGGATCTTCTTCTCCATGATGCTGAAGACGACGATCTCCCAAATGTTGCTGTCAAATCCATGGATAAACAATGCTTTTTTGGTATGAATAAGAACGTGTGAGATTGATTCAAGGCAATTTCAAGGTTACCTCGTCCAATATTAATTGGTGTCCACATGTGCACTTCGGTTACATCATTATCTGTATATGGAAGATATCTGGCAATTCATAACTCAAAATAATTTCTTTATATAAAACTCCTTCCATTCCCCCGGGGATTTTGTTTTCCTTGAAATGAACTAGAAATACAGGTATTGAAAAACAAAATGAATATGATTAAATTTGGCTGAATTTTATCAAATTGAAATATAATTGAATTACACTGAATTCATTTATGGATAAGTTCAAGAGAACGGAGATAAGTTAATATAATATTTAAAATTTTATAAACAATTTTTGAAACTTCATTATAAATAAAATAAGGTCTTACAATTGTTGACGTTTCTTTTAATTCAAATTAATTCACAAAAAATTGATCGTAGTGGATAGAATAAAATTTTAAATATAATTTATGCTAATTGATGAGGTCTTATTTAAAATTATCTATCGTCAAATACAAATCTGAATAATTGTTTTAGAAAATGCATACCTTAAATTAAAATAGAGGCAGTATCATTTTCAATATTGTTTGTCCTAAAAAAAAATTGTTAAGTTATTTTATTGATCTGTGCGTCCGTCATAAAGTTTCTCTTAAAATGGAAATTATTATTTGTTGATCTCGTGACATCGAATTATGTTTTTATAACTGGAGTTTATTTCCTCGCTAACCTTCTTTTCAAATTAATATTATTATAACATCTTCTAAAATTAATTACCTAACTAAACTTCTTTCTGTCAGGGAATTTCCCAAAATTGATTTGCATTGAGGTTTTCACGGTTATTTATGCATACAAGTAAATATTAATGTTGGAATAAACCGTTTAACGAGTCTATTCGTAAAAAAAATTGAGAAACTCTCCTGAAAGTCCAACTTTCCTAATTTTCCATAAGAGTCTTTATACGTTTTAACTTATACAGTGTACCTTTTAATTTGAACTGTAAAATTTGTTATTTGAATTTTATTAATGTTTTAATGTAAATTCATGAATTTTTGCATTAAAACATGTTTTACTATATGTTCACTTTGATATATCAATGTTTTAACACAAAATAGTATCACTTGACCTTAAATTTATAGTGGTAGTTCCATAACACTTAAGAAAGTCGGACTTTCTAGAGATTTAGCTAAAAAAATTAGGAAGCAGGGATAAAATAATAAAAGTGCAAGGGAAGGAGTTCCTTATGTTGCAATTTATAAAACTATTTTATATTAATTATTATCACGCGCCCACACACGCTTCTTTTGTCCAAAAACACATTCCCGTGGGCAGGAGAGCATGGATGCTCTTCATTTCATCATGTTCATGTACATGGACGTGGGACCCGCTTACTAGTATATTGAAATATATAAAAAATTATTAAAAACTGTGGTGTTTCTAAAAACTAGACAATTTAGACAATATGTAAAACAGACATTTTATGGTAGAAACCAGAACAATATAAAAATAAGCATTTTATTCTAAAAATTAGACAATTTAGACGATATGAAAAACAGACATTTTATGCTAGAAATTATCTAGAGCAATATAAACAACTAACATGTGTTATTTTAAAAACTAGACAATTTAGATAGTATGAAAAACAGACATTTTATGCTAGAAACTAGAGCAATATGAAAAACAAGCATTTTATTCTAAAAACTAGACAATTTAGACACTATGAAAAACAGACATTTTATGTTAGAAATTAGAGCAATTTTAAAAACAAGCATTTTATTCTAAAAACTAGACAATTTAGTCATTATGAAAAACATACATTTTATGCTAGAAATTAGAGTAATATAAAAAACAAACATGTTATTCTAAAAGGCAATATGAACAATGCGCGTGAACAGTGCACGTGAACAGTAATCATGAACAATACTTTTCAAAATTTTGCAAATAAGGATCTCCTTCCTTCCATATTCTAGTGTAGTCCTTGGTCTATGTTATAGCTATAATATAGACGGTCACTCCAGAGACCAACTCATTTAAAGACCTATATAATTTTTTTTAAAAATAAACCACCAGGAGTTGGGGTAGGTTGTTATAGGTCTCCCAAACCTAGAGAGTCATAAATGGCCAAAATTACATGAGTGCTTGAATAGCAAAATTGAAACATATTCTAACTTTACAAAATAGCTATCTGTCAAAACCAATATTCTAAAACCTGTTAGAGAATTACAAAGGCAAAACTCAATGCGGCATAGAAGCAGTTTGGAATCTTGTTACAATGATAGCTTGCTATGAAGAGTAGCTAGAATGGATCTACATCATCTGAAATTATAGTCTAAGAGTGGGGAGCTGAGATTGATCCAGTAGCACCACAGCTCTGATGGAGTGAGGGAGTGAGTCCCAATTGAGAACTGATGACAATTTATGTTCAAGAGACCATTTGAAGAGTGCATCTGCAGCTTGATTCCCTTCTCTAAGGGAATGAGTGATCTGAACCTGATTAGCTTCTCTGTTGACCTCATCTCTCAGTCTGAACAGCTTCCAGTGAGCTGTAATGGGATTTAGTACCATAGACACTCCATTTAAAGAGTCAGACTCAATGATAAAGTTGTGGTTGCCATAGGAAAAACCAAACAGATATCCAGCATAAATTGCTTTGATCTCAGTTTCTAAGGGATTGGAAGAAGAGCAGAAAATGGTTCTGGCTGAGATGAAATGGCCCTGAGAGTCTCTAAGTATGAGTCCAATTCCAGTAAGTGAGTCCTTCCATGCTACATCAACATTCATTTTGAGTCCCATATCCGGTGGTTTCCAGTGTACCAATCTGAATCTCGGCTTTGGGGGCTTATGCAGAACAGGGATAAAGGTTGCAGATGCAAACTCCTTATCAGCTGAACTAGAGATAGAGATGGGATGAGCAGCTAAATAGAAGTACGTGGTTTCTCTAGTTTCTCCAGTGATGGCTGCCTTAGATGGTTCTATTTCCTCATGTATCAATCTATTTCTGGCTTTCCATGGACTCCAACAGACTATTGGACACAACATTTTAATCAGTTTTGATTGAAAAACTGAAAAACATGTATGTGAGAAATAGTAGGAGAATATATCCTAGACTGTAGCAAAGTTGATGTCTTGAATCCCCAGTGCAGAAAACATTTCAGCCCAGATCAATTTTGTAAAGGCACAACCATTAAAAAAATGGTCTATAGAGTCAGCAGCAGGGCACAGAAGGCATTTGGAGACCATATTGAAACCATGGTAGATCAAAATCTCATCAAATGGCAGTAAGCAATTGAACAGCTTCCAAGTAAAAAAAGTGATCTTTTTAGGTATTTTGATATGGCATTGCTGATGTAAGGAGGGGAAGGATGGTCTATGGTCCTGTATTGTTAGGTAAGCAGACTTAAAACTGAATTTACCAGTTAAAGAGGGTTCCATATAATCCTATCATCCCTGTGTGGACAAACAGTGGCATTCTGCAGAAAGGAATAAAGTCGGGGCAGATCATACCATGTAGAGTTGGGAGAAAGGCTTCTCTATGTGTAATGAAATCAGCTAAGGTGCAGGCTATAGGAATATGTGTGAGTTCCTAAGGGATATGATCTATAAGAGGTCCCATACCTGAAAAATAGAGCTCCACAGGTTGCACTAGCCTTTTCCATGGATTACTTGGGTATAGTGCTCACCAATGCAGGTCACATCACATATCATTTTCCAGGTTTGGGATGATCAAGATGATGGAGGGAGGGCTTGTATAAAGTGAGTCCAGAGTACCTCAGCTTTTTGAAACTTCCACCAGAGCTTGATTGAACAGGCCTGGATTATATAGAGAAGAGACCTGAACCCCAATCCATTTTGATCAACATCATAACATAGCTTAAGCCACTTTCTCCATTTCTTGTTGGCCTAAACTGGTGTTAAGCCCCATAAGAATGTAGCCATAAGCTTTTCCAAAGTGTGGATGTTTTGAGCTGTAGGAATCATCACAGTAAAAGTATGCTGAGGGATAGCATAAAGAACATATTTTATCAGTGTGATTTTTCCCCCAGCAGATAGCCATTTATGTTTCCAATGGCCAAGCTTCTTTTGCACTTGTTGTATCAAAGGATGGAAATGACAGTTAAGCACTTTATCTTTAAAAATTGGGCATCCCAGATACTTAAAAGGCATAGACCCCTCTTTCATTTCTAGTATAAATTTTATTTGATTTTTCTTAGCAATAGTGGCATGTTTACTAGTGAAGAAGTCACTCTTGTCATAGTTAATTTTTTGACAAATGCCTTCTTCAAAAGTAGCCAAGAAAGCTCTTAGATTGTTCAAAGTTGTTTATTTGCAGTGATGAAGAGCACAGTGTCATCTGCATAGAAAAGGTGAGAAATTGACATTGCATTTCTGGGGAGAGAAAAGTAGGTGAGCTTCCCATTTTGAAATACATATGCTAAACTTCTGGAAAAAGATTCAGAAAAGAGATTAAACAATAGAAGGGATAAAGGATCCCCTTTTTTGATTCCTCTGGAAGCTTGAAAGAATCCCACTGGTTTTCCATTAACTAGAACAGAAAACCAGGCCTGTGATAGATTCTTTATAATGCAAGCAATAAAAAAAGGGTCAAAACCAAACTTTTTAAGGATCTAGCTAAGAAATGACCACCTTACTCTGTCAAAAGCCTTTCTAAGGTCCAACTTAATGATACAGTTAGGATCCCTAGCTTTTCTGTTAAGGTGTCTTGTCATCTCTTTCAAGTATAGAACATTATCTGAAATGTCCCTCTGTTGCATAAATGCAGTTTGATTAGGTGAAATAAGACCACTCATTAGAGGTTGCATTCTGTACATGATGATTTTAGAGCATGTCCTGTTGATCACATTTGATAAGCTAATAGGTCTAAAATCATCAAATGAAACAGGAGTATCCTTTTTAGGTGTGACAGTGATCCATGTAGCAGTTATACCTCTAGGTAAATCAACTCCTGTAATAAAATCATTAACTGCCTCAAGTAAGTCATTTGAGATCGATTCCCAAGACTTTATATAGAAAATAGATGAGTATCCATCAGAACTGATGTATGCCGGACACCAATACTTCGACGACGAACCAGGCTCTCGAACTGATCTGCAAGACAAAGGCCCCGGGTGTCCCGGGGATAGACACTCCGACGCTCAAGTCAGTATATTTGCTTAAGGCGTAAAGTATAAAGTATGAGATTAGATGAGAGGTCTACCAAACCTCTTAGGGTATTTATATGGCTACAATCCGTTGATCACCAAGATATGTATTTATGGTATGAATACAACTCTTATGGGAATAGAGGTTGTATTACCATGTATAATAGAAGTGTATTTCGGACATGGTTGTATTCCATGTTTAGGATAACTGAATTACCACCTTTGAGAAGATGTATATTCCTTGTAGAACATTCATAATATATGCATTCCTTATAAGGATTAGGATTGATGGACCCGTGGACCCATCCTCCGTGTATCTCGAGCCCATGACCCTTCTCGGGCCCTGATCCGAGTATGAACGAGGTCCGAATACGAACCATGGACTTATCAGTAGCCCCAAGGTTGATCTTCAGAATATAGAGTGCTCCATCTCGAAGGTTGAAGAGAGGCTTGCTTCTCGAGGGAAGACCAATAACTCGAGGGAGAATAACTCGGGGTGTTAAGCTCGGGGTGTCCTTCTAGGACTGTCCTTTTGGGCTTACCCTTCTGAATATCTAGCTTCAAACTATTTTCGTATTCCATCAGATATATGGACGGCTGAGATTAGCTTCTTTTGAAATCCAGATGGTAGATACACGTGGCATGTCTTCATTGGCAAGCAGAGACGGTCTGTCCCCCATCTCTCCAATTACTTGCCTTGGAAACAGAATCGAGGTAATTGCTCATATTCAATGCTGTCTGGGTTTGGATTAAATTTGCCAAATCATTCCCATTCTCTTATTCGAAAAATTTTTCTTTCGAAGTTCAGAAGGCGCATCAATACTTCATCAATTTCTGAAGCCCCAAATTTCTGCTTCCATCATCAGTAAGTGCTATCTTCTTTCTCTGCACATTTGCTTGTGTCTGTTTTTTCCTTTTATCTCTTGTGTGTGTATTTCCCCCCATACTTTCTGTAATCATGAGCAACAGTAGTATAGAACAATTTCCTTCCCCCATCATGATGAGGGAGAGTATGTAGAAGCTCAGGCTGAGGAGAATAGCTCCCTTGAACTCCACAGGGCTGAGGTAGCAAGTGGGAAAAAACATGTAGTTTTGAAGAAGAAAGCCTCTGAGGAAGAGAAGAGATTGAGGGCTATGGCCAGGAGGGCTCAAATAGAGAGGAATAGCCCCGTGGTTATGCATGCATCCAAAGGTATAGTATCCATGGATGGTGAAGGTAGTGGTAAAGAGTCGAAGAATGACGATAAAGAACGTGCTGATGCTGCTATCTTCGCAGAAGGTTGTCCCTTTTCAATTCCCTCTGATGCTGACCTCATGTACTTTGGAGAAGACAAATCTGCAGTTGAGTTAGTAACTCCGACCCGAGGGGTCATATATGGGAGATTTCTGCAACATGGATTAGCCTTCCCTTTTCCCCTATTGTTGGATGATTTTCTTCAGCATTATAGGGTTCATCCAGGTCAGTTACATGCCAATGTGATAGTAATCATTATGGCCTTAATAACTTGGTGTGCTCGTAAAGGTTATCGCCCCAGTCTCTCCTTGTTGCGGACCATGTATAAGGTTTCCGTTGTTAAACAAAGTGTGACCTTGACCTCTCGTGACACCACTTTAGACAAACTTTTTGTGCTTCCTGTGAACTGCGGTAAGTGGGATAAGGTAAAATTAACCTTTGATTTAACCAAGTATGAAGTTCCTGATTGGAATGAAGATGTCCAAAATGAGATCTGGCATGAAGTGGAGTCGTCCCGCCAACTGCTGGATATAGCTGGGGAGTTGGTGAAAGATAAGATCAAACTTAGGGAGGGTAGGTTTGTATTTGGAGATCATCAAATGGGTGGCAATGGCCTGTAGAAACGTATGACTAGTTGAATCAACTATCCAGCCGTACTCTTCAGAATTGCAGCTTCTTGAAGTTGTCACATTTTGATCAGCCAGAAGGTGTTGAGATGGTCTGGTATGAAACCCTTCTGTCTATGGAGCAGGATCCAAGTGGTGTAGCTAAGGCATTGCAGGCCTATAGAGCATTAGAAGAGAGAGCTGCCCAAGATGAGATATCCGAGAAAGAGGTAAATAAGGAAATCTCGGGTCTGATGAAAGATGCTCGACGTGGGCGTCTGTTTAAAAGGTTGGTTCAAGGACCTAAGAAAATTCAATCACAGCTGAAAGTGACTGGGGGGGCAAATTGCCTATTTGTTCCCGTGGCTTTAGATCCATCGGATGAGGAAGAGGATGAGGGTTCTGCCTTAGTTCTGTGTCCGAGAAAGGAAATGTCTCGGACCTCTAGTGTCCTTCCCATCACGACCGAAAATGTCGATGAGGTCATGATGATAACTTCTGTGGTAGAATCAGATGCGTTGCAAGAGGGTATTTCTTCTTGTGTCATATTCTCGTCCACACTGTATCCATTGCTTCTTACGCTAACTTCATTCATTGTCTGTGCATTGGGTGCTTCTAGGACGAACAGGGCAGCCAATTTGTTGTCTCAGATAACTGAATCAAGGGGGCTATTGAGTAGTAATGAGAAGAATAGGGATCTCGAGGCTTCAGGGATTTCTGCAGACAAGTCTCCAAAGAATCCAAGGCTCAAACTCGGACCATTAGAAGAGTTCGAGAAGTATGTGTCACCTTCTCCTTCTGAGGTTCTGGTCGAAGTGGTACCGGGCTGTCCCGCAATTAACCATGTATGATTCGTCATGGCTTTTGATACGGTTAGCTGTGTAGTTATCTAATCCTCTTTATCTTCTTTTACAGTCTGCGAATCAGATGAGGCATATGTACAATTCTCTTCGGACACTATATGACCGTTCTCAAGGACAGGAGTCCGAGCTCGCGTTGATGGTGGAGGAGATGTCCAATAGGTCTAGGGAACCTTCGGATATGCTGAAGCATCTCCAGAATGAGATGGCTCAGGCTAAGGACAAAATAAAAGCCTTGGAAGAGGAGAATCAAGCCTTGAAGAAGGCAAAAAGGCTGTCTGATGGTTCCTTCTTAGAATTGAAAAGGAACATGACTTTGGTGGAAGCTGAAAGAGACCGGTATGCTGATCCTGTTAGCCAGAGGCGGCTAGTTCGGTTGATAATAGACTTCTGCCTCAACTGTCCGGAGATGGAGGCACATCGCCAAGAGTATGGTGAATTCTACCATAAATTTGAGCTCTTGAAGATGTGGATTCCTCTGAAGGGGTTTCTCAGTGAAGAGCCAGATTGGGGGGTTTGAGACCAGATTGGGGGGTTTGAGACCAGTCTAATGTCTAATCTGGAATCTTTGAAGAAGGCTTTAACTCTGGAGGAGTTTCAGGACAGACTGTCCGGTTTGTATCCTGAGCTGACGTTCCTGATGGAGAAGCAGGCTACTGAAACTTCACTTGAGGACCCCAAGACTTCTGATGAGCAGGAGAAGATTGTAACTCCTTAGAGCCTTGTCTTTTACTTCAAGATTTTTCTCTTTTCGCCAAATTTTGGCGTTTCATGTATTCTGAACATGTGTTTTGTCTTTGGAATTAATTGGTCTTTTCCTTCCTTTATGTCCAGTGTTGCTCTGCCGCATGTGCTGATTTGCAGGTCAAGTATGAAGCTGTCCTTCAAAAGAACGAGAAATTGGAGGAAGATCTGGATGGCTCCAAAGGCTGTTTCAGCATTGTGCGGGAAGAATGTGAGAGTCTTCGAGGTGGGCTCGAAGAGGCTTTGAAGTGAAGAGTTGAGCTGAATCAGGAGTTGAGTGATCTTCAGAAGAGATATAAAGATCTAGAAGATGCTTACGACAAGGTCGTGGCTACCAATAAAGAGTATGACCAGGAATGGAGAAAAGTCAAGAGTGACTTAACGAAGGTCAAGGGTGAAAGTCATGAGAAGGATCTTCTTATTTCTAGACTCCAAGATGAGACTATCACCGTGAATCACAAGATTGCCTCCAAGATAGATGAGTTGAGAATGTGCCAGGTCGAGCTTAACGCTTGCAGGTTCCAAATAAAGGAACTAGAGGCTCAAGGTGTGTTTGTCATACCTTCAGGGTCATCAAGGAGGGAAGTAGGTGGACCTTCCGGTGTCTCATATTTAGGACCTTTGATAAGGCCTCATGCCCAAAGGGGTGTATCTCGAGGACTCCCATGTGGAAGGGGCAGAGAGGTGACACCTACTCCTAGAGCTCGTGGCTCTATTGACTCTCCTGCTCGACCTGTAGAAAATAGAATTGGGTCCCCTACGCCCTCTCAGTTGATGAGGGTGGCAGGGGAAAGTAATTGGGGTCGTGGCCTCCAGAGTGTTCGAGGTCGTGCCTCTACTTCTTCTCACGGTCGGGGTCGTACCCCTATATTTAAAGACCTTCACGAGGTGTAAGAAGTTTTCGTAGTGTAATAACACTTTCCGATTTTGCCTTTATAAAGGTCTTCATATCACAATCCTTGAGAAGATTGACTCTTTAGGCTTATGAATAGCCTTAATAAATAGTGATGTGTACCTTTATAAGAGTGTCACGTGGAGAGTCGAGTTCCAAACTTTGTGAGTTTGTATGACTCCTATTTTGTTGGTCTTTGACCATATACTTTTTATAAGTATATTATTTTATTTTGGCCTAAGATGATTGTAGTTCAGACACGTAGTCTAAACAGCTCATATTAGATAAGCATCAATCGTACACTTATAAGTGTATGGATCTTTAGGCAGCAGTCTTTACTTATGCTTTGTGAGGCATAGTTTCTCTTTGTATTTAGAGAGTATGGACTGCTTAAAAATAAAATAAAAAATATATATCGAAAAGAAATTTCATTCTTCGAACTTGAGAGTTCGGGAGCTCGGGTATAAAAATGTAAAAGATGAAAAGAAAATGAGCTTGGCCCTTAGGCCTTATTGAAGTAGTTTCTCCTTATATGGAGAAGGTCTACTTGGTTTTAGATCTAAGGTACCTGCGTAGGAAGGGCGCCATAATGACAGGGTCCCACCGGGCGTGCCACTCTCCTTCGCGTGTTTGCAATAGGTAGAATCCACCGGATTGGGCTGCGGAGATTTTGTATGGTCCTTTGGTCCTAGACTCCAGCGCTCCTCCTAGCTTGTTGGTGCACCACGGGCCAACTGGCATTACCAGTTCCCCCACTTGGAAGGTTTGGTGGCGGCGTTTATGCCATAGTGCTGTCATCTCGTTATAGGCCTCTTCTTCAAAATGGAACACCATGGGTTGTTCGAGATCAGGATCGGGTACCAGATCTCCTAAAATAGTGTTGACGGCCGAGATATTGCTCATTTTTCTGGCATCACGGATGGCCGTGATTATACAAGAGCGCGCCACTCCTTGGTCTCCTTTGATTGAAGCTACTCCTTGTGGTGTTGGAAACTTCAGCATCAGGTGGTCAGGAGACCATACAGCTTTAGCTTGGCACATCCAAGATCTGCCAAGGATAATGTTGAAGGGTGTGACCGCGTCTACTACCACAAATGTGCAGTACAAGGTTAGGCTCTTGGCTCCTTCTTCTACTGTGACGGGGAGTGTGATTTCCCCGAGAGGTATTACTGGATTTCCTGTGAACACCGAGATCGGACCGGTAGGTTTAAGATCATCTTTAGTAAATCCTAGCTTCTGGAAGCAGTCTTGAAACATTACTTCTACCCCACTCCCATCATCTATGAAGATTCTTTTTACTAGAGTATCTTGTACGGTCTGAGATGATGAGAGGCCCGAGTGAGGCATCTGATTTGGCACGGCGTCCGCATCCGGGAAGGTAATGGTTTTCTCGGGGCGGGGCCTCTTGTTGATTGGCTCAGTGTGGGGTATAGCTCGCACACTATCTTTCAGCTTGGTCGAGGAAATTGCTTCTCCTGTATAGCCATTGATGCCGTTGATGACTTGGTTGACACCGTTTGGCGGTGGTGGAGGAGGATCTTGAGGGTTGTTGCCTCCACCTCCCTAGTTGTTATTGTTATTATTGCGATAGCCATCCTGCTTCTTCTACCAGGGCTTTCCCCCATACCTTCTCTGGGTCCCCTGATTATCGCCGGCTATTGAAGGTGCGATTTGTTGCACAATTCCTTGACGAATTAGCTTCTCGATCTCATTTCTGAGCTGGTAGCACTCCTCCGTGTCATGCCCCCGATCTCGGTGATATTGGCAGTATTTCAGGGACCTTTAACATTCGGCTGATTCCTTCATGGCAGGCGGGTCCTTCAAAAGGTGCCTGTGAATAGATAGAATTTCGGCCCGAGATCTCGCTAGAGGAGTGTATGTCTCGAAGGTAGGCTTTGGAGCATTATCAGTCTTCTCGACCTTCGGTATTTTCACCCTGGATTCTTTTCTGTCCATCAGGAATTCTGGGGGTCTTTTGCCCGTCACAGCATTTGATTTGCTAGAGTACTTTTCCATGATGGCCTGAAGGTGTTGAATGGTTGTTGGATTTTTGGTTGCCAATTTCATCCTTAGAATGTCATCATCCAGTAGCTAGATCCATGTACCTATGATAGTGTTCTATCACAGTCTCTCCTTCGAGGCGAGCCACATACCCCAGATCTCTGAGGGACTTGGTGAACTTCTTCTTCTGAAAGAAAGCATGGAGGAGAAATTCGGCGAAATCCCAGTAATCAAATAAACTTTCTGGTTTCGTCTGGGTAAACCAGGTCTGTGTTTTTCCTCGGAGGTAACTGGGGACGATCTTGCATATCTCCAATTCATGGAAGTTCCTGGTTTCTAAGGTCTTAAAAAAGACTGAGAGAAATTCTCTAGGATCGCTAGTGCCATCGTATGTGGGTAAGGGCTCTGGGACCATTTTGTGGTTATCGAAGGGGAGATTCACAATATGCCGCGAGAAGGGAGACCGAGCAGCTTGTCCTCTGGGTCCGAGGATACGCGTGATTTCTTGGTCAAATTCATATTTATCTCGGTATGGTAGGCTCCATCTTGGGTGTAAGGTCGATCGGCTCTATTTTGCCATTCGCTTCGAGTTCGCTCCCTCTTCTCGCGTCTGAGCTCTTCTTCGATGTTGATGATGCGCATCCTTCTCACCTCCTCCCTACTTAACCCTGTGCCTTCATCCTAATAGTTGGATGTTTTGGGAGGTGGTGGCAGACTGCTTTGAGCATTATAAGGCGGTAGATCATTGGATAAGTCGTTGAGGAGCCTTTGCTGTTGAGTAGGATCAGTAAGTGGTGTAGTTTGGGCTCCTGAGACAGATACTATGTTGGGGGCTTCATGCATCTGTGCACTGAGTTGTTGACTTGAATTTATCAAAGATGCAACGAAGTCGAGATATTTGGCATGCAGGTTCCTCAGTAGCGTTCGGGCATCTTCAGGGATCGTTCTCGGAGGGTCAAGGTTGATATAAGTCGGCCCGGAACCTGGAGGGTTATGTCCTACAGTTCGGCTCAAGGATTCCCTAAGACGTCTTTGTCTTTCCTCCTCCTGTTGTTTTTCCTGAGGATTCGTTGATCTCTTAGTGCTTGTTCTTCTGAGGTGAAGATCGAATCAGGTCCGTCATATCCAAGCTCATTCTCTGGGTCGAGGCCATCTTGATTGTTGACATGTTCGCTGTAGTTCATGTCAGTCTGGATCGAAATTCTTGGTCCCGAGTTCGGTGCTTCAGATCCAACAGGATTCGATCCAGAAGGTGGTACTCCTGACGTAACAGGATTTGATGTAGAAGGTGGCACTCCTGACACAATAGGATTTGATCTAGAAGGTGGCACTTCTGACACAACAGGATTTGGACCGTAGAGGGGTGTTCCGGATACGACAGGATTTGCACTGAAGGAGTTTGGAACATTGGAGTTTCCTGCCCCCACGGTAGAGCCTGACGGTGGTTCAGAGGTGGAGCGTGTGCGAGATCCTCCGGGTCGATCGCGTCCTCGTCCTCGTCCTTGGGGGGGTTGTTCTGCTCCTGGATTTTCCTCCGGATTTTGCCCTAGCACACGGGCGCTAAGTCTGGGTTGCTTGGCTTCAAACATGTTGTTGGAGAAGTTGCTTCTTCGGGTGTGTTAGACCAAATTGGAAACAAGGTTCGGCGATGTCGTCAATGAGTGTGAGAAATCCCACTGGGCGTGCCAACTTGATGTATGCCGGACACCAACACTTCGACGACGAACCAGGCTCTCGAACTGATCTGCAAGACAAAGGCCCCGGGTGTCCCGGGGATAGACACTCTGACGCTCAAGTCAGTATATTTGCTTAAGGCGTAAAGTATAAAGTATGATATTAGATGAGAGGTCTACCAAACCTCTTGGGGTATTTATATGGCTACAATCCGTAGATCACCAAGATATGTATTTATGGTATGAATACAACTCTTATGGGAATAGAGGTTGTATTACCATGTATAATAGAAGTGTATTTCGGACATGGTTGTATTACCATGTTTAGGATAGCTTAATTACCATCTTTGAGAAGATGTATATTCCTTGTAGAACATTCATAATATACGCATTCCTTTAAGGATTAGGATTGATGGACCCGTGGACCCATCCTCCGTGTATCTCGAGCCCATGACCCTTCTCGGGCCCTGGTCCGAGTATGAACGAGGTCCGAATACGAACCATGGACTTATCAAGGACCTTGGGCACTGTTCTTATTAAGAGAAAAAACTGTCCTTTTTAGTTCATCTATTGACACAGGCATGAGAAAAGATTCATTTTAGGCCTCAGTGATGAGAGATGGAATTTGAGAGAGGAAATGTTCACAAAAATGATCATCTGATGGTAATTGCTCATTGGATTGAAGGTTAGTGTAGTACTGAACTGTTTCAGTTTCTATCTGTGAAATATCATCTATCCAAATGCCAGCAGCATCTCTTATTTTTGTGATATTCAATTCAGATCTTTTCTCTTTCAGAGAGTTGTGAAATTTTTTTGAGTTTACATCTCCCTCCTTCATCCATTTCATATTGGCTTTATATTTCCAAAAGTGCTTTTGCTCTTTTATTGCTTTCCTAAGTTGGGCTCTCTTGAGTTTTAGTATGACCAATTCAGAATCACATTGGTTGTGATAAAAAATGATCTCCTGCAATTTCAGAGATTCCTCGGCCATTTCAACATTTTTGTGTACATCTCCAAAAATCTGTTTATTCCATACTTTCAGTTCCCTTTTCAATCTCTGGAATTTAAGATAAAATTTTAACAGACCAGAGTGAGGCATTGGGAGCATCCATTTTTGATGTACAAAGTACTGAAACTCAGGCCTTTTGTACCAAGTATTGATGAACCTAAAAGATTTTGGAAATGGCTTGATGGATGTGTCTATTCTAAGGAAAAAAGGGTTGTGGTCTGAATTATCCCTATTAATGACCAAGATAGAGGATTTAGGGAACTGAGTATTCCAAGAGTGAGAGTATCTAGGTTGGTATTCTCTCACATGTAGCAATCGAGAGAATCTGTTCCTGTTCCTCTCTTAACATAAGAATAGCAGATTCTTAGTATGAAAAGGAGGGGGAGAGATTGATGAATTCCGGACACCAACACTTCGACGACGAACCTTTCTCACGAACTGACCTGCAAAACAAAGCCTCGGGTGTCCCGAGGATAGACACTCCGACGCTCAAGTTAGCATGAGGCGTAAGGCGTATTGTATGTAGCATGAGATAGAGAAGGTGTACCAAACCTTGTGTGTATTTATCTGGCTACAATCCGTAGATCACCAAGACATGTATTTATGGTATGACTACAACTCTTATGGGAATAGTAGTTGTATTACCATGTATAGAGGAAGTGTAATCCGGTCATGGTTGTATTACCATCTTTGAGAGGATGTATATTCCTTGTAAAACATTCATAATATACGAATTCCTTATAAGGATTAGGATTGATGGACCTGTGGATCCATCCTCCGCGTATCTCGAGCCACGATCCTTCTCGGGCCTTGGTCCGAGTATGAATGAGGTCCGAATACAAACCCTGGACTTATCAGTAGCCCCAAGGTAGATCTTCAGAACTTAAAGTGCTCCATCTCGAAGGTTGAAGGAGAGGCTTGCTTCTCGAGGGAAAACCAATAACTCGAGGGAGGGTGTTTCGGGGTGTTAAGCTCGGAGCGTCCTTCAAGGACTATCCTTTCGGGCTTAACCTTCTGAATATCTAGTTTCAAGTTCTTTCATATTTCATCCAAACATACGAATGGTTGAGATTAGCTTCCTATGAAATCCAGATGGTAAATACACATGGTGTGCAGTCATTGGTAAGTGGAGGCGGTCTGTCCCCCGTCTCTCCAATTGCTTGCATCGGAACCAGAATCGAGATAATTACTCGCCATAAATGTTGTCTGGGTTTGGGTTAAATCTCCCAAATCATTCCCATTGTCTTCTTTATTCAAAATTTCTTCTTTCCAAGTTCAGAAAACGCATCAGTATTTCATCAAATCTTTGAAGCCCCCAATCTCTGCTTTCTCAATCATCAGTAAGTGCTATCTTCTTTCTATATTTGTTTGTCTGCTTTTTCCCTTTTCCTGTGTGTGTATTCCCCCCCATACTCTCCGTGATCATGAGTTATAGTAGTGAAACGATTTCCGTCCCCCATCATGATGAGGGAGAGTATGAAAGTACTCCGGCCGAGGAGAGTAGCTCCCATGTCCGTCATAGAGCCGAGGTAGCAAGTGGGAAAAACCCATCGTTCTGAAGAAGAAAGCCTCTGAAGAAGAGAAGAGATTAATAGTTATGGCCAGGAGGGCTCAGATAGAGGGGAATAGCCCCATGTTAATGCAGGCTGCCACAGGCGGACCATCTATGAATGGTGAAGGTAGTAGCAAAAGGTCAATGAAGGATGATAAAGCTCGTACTGATGCTGCTATCTTCACTGAAAATTGTCCATTTTCAATTCCTCCTGATGCTGATCTCATGTATTTTGGAGGGGATACATCTGAAGCAGAGTTAGTAACTCCAACTCGGGGGGTTATATATGGGAGATTTTTGTAGCATGGACTAGTTTTCCCATTTCCCCCACTGTTGAGTAGATTTCAGTGGTCTAAGGTGCATCCAGGGCAACTGCATGTTGATGTAATAATAATAATAATGGCATTGATGACCTGGCGTGCTCGTAAAGGTTCAAGCTTGCTCTGTTGCGGACCCTTTATAAGGTATCTATTGTTAAACAGCTTGTAACTTTAACTGTCCGAGATAAATCCATGGGTAGGGCCTTTGTTCTTCTTCGACAGAGTGTGGGATGGGACAAGGTGAAACTAACCTTTGACCGAACCAAGTATGAGGTACCCCCATGGAACGATGATCTCCGAAATGAAGACTGGGAAGATGTTATGACCTCAGACAGGTTTATGGATATAGCTGAGGAGTTAATAAGGGAGAGGATAAAACTTAGGAATGGTAAGTTTGTGTCAGGAGATCCTCAGATGGGTTGGAAGCGGCCTGTTGAGACGTATCAATGGCTATATCAAATGCCTGGTCGAACTCTTCATAATGGCAGCTACTTGAAGTTGTCTTATTTTGACCAGCCAGATGGTGTAGATATCGAATGGTATGAAATCATTCTATCTATGGAGCAGGATCCCATTGGTTCAGCTAGAGCGCTTCGTGCCTTTAGAGCAATAGAGGAGAGGACAGCTCAGGAAGAGATGTCCGAGAGAGATGTGGATAAGGAAATAGCTAGATTTATGCCCGATGCTCGACGTCGGTTCAAGAGATTGGTCAAAGGACCTAGGAATACTCAAGTAAAAGCTAAGGGTCGGCATGAGACAGAGTGTCCATTCGTACATGTTGCCCGAGATCCATCAGATGAAGAGGAGGAGGAGTTTAGCCCTAGTAAGGTGTCCAAGAAAGGAGATATCTCAGACTTCTTTATCTTCGCTCACCATGTCTAGTAGGACTGAGAATGAAAAATCTTTAACTTCTGTAGTAGTCTCTGATACACTGCCTGAGGGTATTTCTTCTATGTTGTGTATGACATTTTCGTCCATTTCATATCATATTTCCTGATACTAACTCCGTTCCTGTAGTGGGTGTTTCTCAGACCGACAAGGCATTGGATATGTTGGTTCAGATGGCCAAGTCGAGGAAGCCATAAGATCACCACGACAAGAAGAGGGATGTTGTAGCCTCGGGGAATTCCACATGTGCTTCTACCAAGTCTCCCAAAAGGGCTAGGTTTGAGCTCGAACCGCTGGGGGGGTTCGAGAAGTATGTTATGCTTCCTCCTCCAGAATCTAGGACCGAGATTACTCCAGAATGTCCTGAAGTAAACAAGGTATGCTTAACTTACATATGTCTTAACTTGACAACATATGTCATTATCTAATTGTCTTGCTCTTCTCCACAGTCTTTGAATCATATGAAACACTTGTATGATTCTTTTAAGACGTTGTACTATCGTTGTCAAGAGCGGGAGGCTGAGTTGGAGCTGTTGAAGGAGCAGATGGCCAGAAAAACTAGCGGGCCTTCTGAAATGGTGAAGCATCTCCAAGATGGGATGGCCCAAAAGAAGGTGAAGAGAGAGGCCTTTGAAGCGGAAGTCATGTCCTTGAAGAAGGAGAAAAGGTTGGCGGATAACTCCTTTCAAGAACTGAAGAGGAAGATGGCCGCAGTGGAGGCAGAGAAGAACCGATATACTAATCCTGATCGCCAGAGGCAGCTGGTTCGATTGATAATGGACTTCTGCTTGAACTTCCCTGAAATGGAGGCCCGTCGCCAAGAGTACGGCGAGTTTTATCATAAATATGAGCTTCCGAAAATGTGGGTCTATCTTCAGGAAGTTCTTAGTGAGGAAGGTCAGGGATTGTTGGCTCCTGCTTATACTTGGCCAGAGCTGTCTGAAAACCTGAAGAAGTTTCGGGCGAAGTTTCGCCAAATTGGGGGGTTCGAGACTAGCTTATTAACTAGTCTGGAATCTTTGGAGAAGGCTTTGACTCTAGAAGAGTTTCAGGAGAAGCTGTGCAGTTTGTATCCTGAGCTGCATTCCTGGTAGAGAAGCTGGTTGTGGTAGCTTCAACTGAAGGCCAGAAAATTCTTGATGGGCAGGAAAAGATTGTAACTCCTTAGAGCCTTATCTCTTATTCCGAATTTTTCTCTTTCTATCAAACTTTGGCGTTTTTATGTATTCTGAATATCGTGTCTTTTTACTGGAATTGATTGGTCTTTACCTTTCTTTATGTCCAGTGTTGTCTTGCCACCAGTGCTGAATCGCAGGTTAAGTATGAAGCTTCCCTTCATCAGAGCAAGAAGTTGGAGGAAAATTTAGATGATTCCAAGGGCCGTTTTAGCCTCGTGCAAGAAGAGTGTGATAGTCTTCATCGTGGACTCAAGATAGCTCTGGAGCGGAGAGCTGAACTGAACAAGCAGTTGAGTGATCTTTAGACAAGGTATAAGAGTCTAGAAGAAGAACACAGCAAAGTCTTAACCGCCAATAAGGATTACGACCGTGAATGGAGAAAAGACATGGGTGACTTGATGAAGATTAAAGGTGAGGGTCACGAGAAATATCTTCGTTTCTCTACTGATAAGTCCATGGTTCGTATTCGGGCCTCATTCATACTTGGACCAGGGCCCGAGAAGGGTCGTGGGCTCGAGATACGCAGAGGGTGGATCCACAGGTCCATCAATCCTAATCCTTATAAAGAATGCGTATATTATGAATGTTATACAAGGAATATACATCCTCCTAAACATGGTAATACAATCATGACCGAAATACACTTCCTCTATACATGGTAATACAACTACTATTCCCATAAGAGTTATAGTCGTACCATAAATAGATATCTTGGTGATCTACGCATTGTAGCCATATAATTACACACAAGGTTTAGTAAATAATGTAGACTCATGAGTGAGGATTGTCTGTGAAGAAACAAGGCATGCAGGACCACTAAGCAGAAAAGTAGCACAAGGCATGCAGGACCACTCAACAGAAAAGTAGCACAACTCATGGACGAGTATTGTCTTTGAAATTAGCAATCTAGCATAGGACCACTGACGGCAACTTATGTCTTTTTCCATTGCAGCAAATTTTAGAGCTTGATTAGCTTCCTTCACAGGGCACTGCTATTTTGAACCACTGGTTTTTTCGCCCTAACGCTACACGACAAAATTTTTGTGGGTCGCGTCTGATTGTGGGGCCCACGTACGAATTAAATACCATTAGTGCGTTGGCCGTTGTCACGTGACTTCCTCTCTCCTCCTTCCCATTCATATTCTCTCTCATAAGACCGAACGTGGGTGGGCCACGCCCGTTGCCGGAAAATACAGTCCGACGTTTATAATTTTATTCAAGCGGTGTTATTATTTTCACATGGTGGTATTCCTTATTTCTCATGCGGGTGTCTTTCATATATTTTTCATATGTATTTAATCTTTAAATCTGCATTTATATTTTTAATTAATAATTTCATTTTCCATTATACTTTCATTTTCATTTACATAATAATAACTAACAACACTTTTTACAAAATAAAAACAACACTTTTAATTTTCATCTACGTCTTTTTAATTGTCCATTACACTACAACACTTTTAATTTTCATGCACATTTAATCAGAAATCAGGTTTTAATTAAACCTCGTACTAATAATAGTCGAATCTCAATAGTAAGAATTTCAATGTAACTTTCAAACACAAATATAAATTAAAAAGTGATTTTGTGTGAGAAATCCACACATATTATTCACACATTTGATTACGTTTGTTGGAACCGCGTTTATAAATGAAATTAAAACTTTCATTCCATACTAGAGTTCACTACTACAAGACTTCGCAACAACGTCCACATTTCTACAATATTTAACACCAGCAACATAAAATGTACTTGTTAGAGTGTATGCGTGAGAACTCGAAGGGTGTGTATACTTGGTCATGCGGGTGTCTGGCGTATATTTCTCCTATGTTTCTGTGTTATAGATCCCCACTTATGGTGTCAGCTACTATATGTTTTCCCTAAGTTTCTGTGTTATGGATCCGCAATTCTAGTCACACACACCAGTTTCACTTTTCCTTCATGTCAAATCAGTGATTAATTAACACCAGCAACATAAAATGTACTTGTTAGAGTGTATGCGTGAGACCTCGAAGGGTTTGTATGCTTGGTCATGCGGGTGTCTGGCGTATATTTTTCCTATGTTTCTGTGTTATGGATCCCCACTTCCGGTGTCAGCTACTATATGTTTTCCCTACATTTCTGTGTTATGGATCCGCAATTCTGATCACACACACCAGTTTTACTTTGCATTCATGTCAAATAAGTGATTAATTAACACCAGCAACATAAAATGTACTTGTTAGAGTGTATGCGTGAGAACTCGAAGGGTGTGTATGCTTGGTCATGCGGGTGCCTGGCGCATATTTTTCCTATGTTTCTGTGTTATGGATCCCCACTTCCGGTGTCAGCTACTATATGTTTTTCCCACGTTTCTTTGTTATGGATCCGCAATTCTGGTCACAAACACCAGTTTTACTTTTCCTTCTAGTCAAATCAGTGATTAATTAACACCAGCAACATAAAATGTACTTGTTAAAGTGTATGCGTGAGAACTCGAAGGGTGTGTATACTTGGTCATGCGGGTGTCTGGCATATATTTTTCCTATGTTTCCGTGTTATGGATCCCCACTTCCGGTGTCAGCTACTATATGTTTTCCTACGTTTCTTTGTTATGGATCCGCAATTCTGATCACACACACCAGTTTTACTTTGTCTTCATGTCAAATAAGTGATTAATTAACACCAGCAACATAAAATGTACTTGTTAGAGTGTATGCGTGATAACTCGAAGGGTGTGTATGCTTGGTCATGCGGGTGTCTGGCGTATATTTCTCCTATGTTTCTGTGTTATAGATCCCCACTTATGGTTTCAGCTACTATATGTTTTCCCTACGTTTCTGTGTTATGGATCCGCAATTCTAGTCACACACACCAGTTTCACTTTTCCTTCATGTCAAATCAGTGATTAATTAACACCAGCAACATAAAATGTACTTGTTAGAGTGTATGCGTGAGACCTCGAAGGGTGTGTATGCTTGGTCATGCGGGTGTCTGGCGTATATTTTTCCTATGTTTCTGTGTTATGGATCCCCACTTCCGGTGTCAGCTACTATATGTTTTCCCTACAATTCTGTGTTATGGATCCGCAATTCTGATCACACACACCAGTTTTACTTTGCATTCATGTCAAATAAGTGATTAATTAACACCAGCAACATAAAATGTACTTGTTAGAGTGTATGCGTGAGAACTCGAAGGGTGTGTATGCTTGGTCATGCGGGTGCCTGGCGCATATTTTTCCTATGTTTCTGTGTTATGGATCCCCACTTCCGGTGTCAGCTACTATATGTTTTCCTACGTTTCTGTGTTATGGATCCGCAATTCTGATCACACACACCAGTTTTACTTTGTCTTCATGTCAAATAAGTGATTAATTAACACCAGCAACATAAAATGTACTTGTTAGAGTGTATGCGTGAGAACTCGAAGGGTGTGTATGCTTTGTCATGCGGGTGCCTGGCGCATATTTTTCCTATGTTTCTGTGTTATGGATCCCCACTTCCGGTGTCAGCTACTATATGTTTTTCCCACGTTTCTTTGTTATGGATCCGCAATTCTGGTCACAAACACCAGTTTTACTTTTCCTTCTAGTCAAATCAGTGATTAATTAACACCAGCAACATAAAATGTACTTGTTAAAGTGTATGCGTGAGAACTCGAAGGGTGTGTATACTTGGTCATGCGGGTGTCTGGCATATATTTTTCCTATGTTTCCGTGTTATGGATCCCCACTTCCGGTGTCAGCTACTATATGTTTTTCCTACGTTTTTGTGTTATGGATCCGCAATTCTGGTCACAAACACCAGTTTTACTTTTCCTTAATGTCAAATCTGTGATTAATTAACACCAACAACATAAAATGTACTTGTTAGAGTGTATGCGTGAGAACTCGAAGGGTGTGTATACTTGGTCATGCGGGTGTCTGGCGTATATTTCTCCTATGTTTCTGTGTTATAGATCCCCACTTCCGGTGTCAGCTACTATATGTTTTCCCTACGTTTCTGTGTTATGGATGCGCAATTCTGGTCACACACACCAGTTTCACTTTTCCTTCATGTCAAATCAGTGATTAATTAACACCAGCAACATAAAATGTACTTGTTAGAGTGTATGCGTGAGACCTCGAAGGGTGTGTATGCTTGGTCATGCGGGTGTCTGGCGTATATTTTTCCTATGTTTCTGTGTTATGGATCCCCACTTCCGGTGTCAGCTACTATATGTTTTCCCTACGTTTCTGTGTTATGGATCCGCAATTCTGATCACACACACCAATTTTACTTTGCCTTCATGTCAAATAAGTGATTAATTAACACCAGCAACATAAAATGTACTTGTTAGAGTGTATGCGTGAGAACTCGAAGGGTGTGTGTGCTTGGTCATGCGGGTGCCTGGCGCATATTTTTCCTATGTTTCTGTGTTATGGATCCCCACTTCCGGTGTCAGCTACTATATGTTTTTCCCACGTTTCTTTGTTATGGATCCGCAATTCTGGTCACAAACACCAGTTTTACTTTTCCTTCTAGTCAAATCAGTGATTAATTAACACGAGCAACATAAAATGTACTTGTTAAAGTGTATGCGTGAGAACTCGAAGGGTGTGTATACTTGGTCATGCAGGTGTCTGGCGCATATTTTTCCTATGTTTCTGTGTTACGGATCCCCACTTCCGGTGTCAGCTACTATATGTTTTTCCTACTTTTCTGTGTTATGGATCAGCAATTCTGGTCACAAACACCAGTTTTACTTTTCCTTCATGTCAAATCATTGATTAATTAACACCAGCAACATAAAATGTACTTGGTCGAGTGTATGCGTGAGAACTCAGAAGGGTGTGTATACTTTGTCATGCGGGTGTCTGATGTATATTTTTCTTATGTTTTTGTGTTATGGATCCCCACTTCCTACTCATCCTATGTTTCTGTGTTTTCATTCATGTCAAATCCGGGAGTAATTAACACCAGCATTCTTGCTCGGGGTGTAGTTATGAGAAATGTTTTCATGAATCATGCAAGTGCGAAGTACATTTAAAAAACCCTAGCACTAAATCACTAAACTTGTTTTAATAGGAAGAAATGATGAAATGGAAACCGTAACTGTAATTTCTAAATAAAAATGCCCATCCTTGGACACTGGTGAAAGCAAAACAATATCGTAATGCAAATGTACTAATTATTTAGAACGTTAACAGTCTTGACAACATTACTCGTAAGAATCGTTGGCAGCATTATTCAAATTATTATTCACAACTGATGATACCGTTGTGATGCAAACGAGAACAACTTGATCGGAATCTTGTCAATATGCAGATGATTACTTCCTACCTTTCTAGGACCTTGTCGTAGGTGAGTTCGGCGAACACGCACTATTAGTCTCGTCTCCGGCATGCTTTCTCAAATTACGGCTGAAATTACGCTTGACCACGTCATCTTTTTCATTCGCAACAGCCCATTTTATTGCCCGGTCTAAATCCGACTCTAGACAGGAAGTTCTTTCAGCGTTGTACTTCCACATAATTAGTCGCTGACAAATGTCCATCCGGCACCGTCTTTTGGAGCTCGACTACAGAAAATCAGGAAAGACGCAACCATTAGATATATTTCTACAACATACAATCATAGACTAGTAATCACGGAAGAAGAAGTCTTACTTCAGTAATGTGTTTCATGTTAAATGTTGTGGCTCCGTAATTTTCCATGAAGTACATGCTATACACGCCATAGTCATGGTTTCCAGTTTTCACTCGCCACCCTTCATCGTCGATGTAATCCCGTGTCGCATTTTTAATAGCAGGGACCTTGTGATGGCCGATGTGTTCTAGGTAACCGCACAGAAGTTGATGCTGGAATGAGGAGAAGTACGTTAGGGTTCGGAAATGCATGCATGCCTTGTGGATCACTGTTGCATAATTAACCAGGATTAATAGAACAGAAAATTGAAACTGTACCAATCTTTCCAGTGCAGCTGCATAATTTTGTGCTGCCTCACTATTGCTGTGTTCTTTGTCGAAACAGTAGAATCCGGCGTTCTCCTGGAGGTTAGCTACAACGAGGAAAATACGGTCGTTCATGTGCACAGGGAGCATGATCTGCGGACATGAATGAAGAATAGTCAGTATTTTACATCGAGGTAAATTAAAATGAATCCAATATTACCATTTCGGCATCAATTGGATTCCTCTTGCAACTAATCATCAAGAAATCATTCCACTGATTATACAAATTTTTTTTGTCCTCCGCGGACGACAGATCCAGCTACTCAAACTAATCAACAAAATGTGGACGGGTTGTTAGTGATGGGAGTGTCCCCAGAAAACGCAGGGGGTGTGAATCACGAAACAAGTTAGGAAAGTGTCAACTCACATTTTCTAGTATGCATAGGGAGGTTCTGGGTGGAGAGAGTTTGAGGGAGTTAATGTAACGAGCCCAGCAATTCATCAGAGCGGTGGAAATGTCCTACTGTTCCTCAAGCGAGGCAAAGTCATAAGCATCAGCAACACATAAAAGGCCATCACTGAATAATTGGGGCCTGCAAACATAACAAAATTCAGCATGAAGCAATTTACAGTGATTAGTGAATGCGAACTCACTGTCAGGGCGCACTCTTACCTATCCTTCTTGGATGCAGACAAGCAGTAGTCAACAAGAGGACGAATGTCCGTTTTCTTTTTGGTGACGCACTTGAGGAGCTCACACTCATAAATTTTAATATCGAACTTGTTCAATTTTTTAACAATTTCTGCAACAACAGGATCTTCTCGGTATTCCACCATTGTGTCTCCTTCAAAAATCTGTTTAGGTTGAAACAGAAATCCTACAAGATGCGGCTGAACTCCTTGGGTGGTAGAACAAGCAGGAGGCGTAGTCACCGGCTCAGCCACTCCCACAGCTACTTTCAATTTTGCTGGTGGATTCTCCTTAGTCGTAGGCTGTATCAATTGTTGAGCTGTCAGGGACGCAGAATCTACCAATTCATTTGATTGAATACTTAGTGCATTAGCCAGAGCCTCTCTCTTCTTCCATTCTTCTTCCTCAGCTGCTTCTTTTTCCGCCTCTCTCTTCTTTCGTTCTTCTTCCTCACCTGCTTCTTTTTCCGCCTCTTTCTTCTTCTGTTCTTCTTCCTTCTCTCTCTTCTTCTGCTTTTCTGCTTCCTTCTCTCTCTTCTTCTGCTCTTCTTCCTTCTCTCTCTTCTTCCGCTCTTCTTCTTCTTTCTCTCTCTTCTTCTGCTCCTCTACCTCAGCAGCCTCTTTAGCAGCATCTATTGCTTCCTTCTCTCTCCTCTTCTGCTCTTCTGCTTCCTTCTCTCTATTCTTCTGCTCTTCTTCCTTCTCTCTCTTCTTCTGCTCTGCTTCCTTCTCTCTCTTCTTCCGCTCTTCTTTCTTCTTCCTGCTAGGTTGCCTCTGATCATCCTTATTTCTACCATCCTTTCGTTTCTTGTCCTTTGAAGGATGGCTCCCTCTTTCATGAGATCGCTTTTTTGTAGCATTTTCCCCTTCATGGCCTCAGCTTCTTCAGCTCTGCTCCCTTCTTCATCTTCTTCTTCTATTTGTCTTTCTTCATCCGAATGACCATGTTCACAATTGTCCAGCATACCGCCAGAATTGCCTGTAGCATTAGCATTAATCAAGACTTCATGTTGGATGTCGTCTTTCAAAGCCAGAATACCTTGCTTCATTTGTGCTAATTCACTTTCAATTCTGACTATACAATCTACAGCACGTGTGATTGGCACCGCGGCAGTAGTTCTCGTTCTTTGAGTGAGAGTGAGTCCGGTCAGGTGCTGTTGGATTTTAGGAAAGTGGCATGCCGAGATCAGCGACATATCGCGATTAAAGTTCGAGAGGTCCCATTCCAATCCCTGAGAAGAGTACAAGCAAACAACATGAATATAAAAAAGATGCCCGCATGAGCAAATATACACACCCTAATGCATTCTCACGCAAACATAAAATATAAGCAACATACTCGCTTCGATACACACCCTTTAAAATATACGCAAGATAACCGCATGAAGACTAACAATTATTTCCACATTTACTTACATCCTCATAGAATTGTAATCCATCGTCCCTTAGATCCTGCATTACACGCGCGATGCTAGCATCGTCTGAACTGATGGGGAAGCCTGGTTGGAAAAAGCCAGAACCGAAGAGGACCTCGCATTCCTCTAGAATTCTATTCTTCAGCTTCTCCGGAATCCACCATCGAATCAGAGGCAGAGACTTTGGTATAGTGGTCTGTCTCCATCCATGATGGTGGAGGTAGGTAAGCTGCAGTATCAACAAGCAACCATCGACATTGTAAATTTCGCGAGCTTTATTGTCTGCAGGATCCGCAGCCCGAGAAACACTGTTCTTGTATTTCAACACTTGTTCGCACAGGTGGCTGATCACAAACTCGCAACAGTCCAGTTTGTCTATTCTACCTACATCAACCAGTGATGGGAGAAGGCTAATCCTGACTACTCGATTAATGGACGGAGTCAGGAATGAAGAGAGGGCGAATAACACGAACATGCGCTTGAAGTCATCCCCTCCGTCCTTGAGCGTTAGCATCAGGTCTGTCAGGTTCCTGATGGTCAGATTGCCTTCATTGTTCAGCTTGGTGCGCATACGGTATTGATCTTCCCACCGTTCCCACAAGGCTACTTGAACTGAGATTTCCCTTGGAGTGCCCCGGGACTTTGTAATAACCGGTGATTCTGGTTCGTGTGGCAGGAGAAAGATGTCCCTCACATCGGCCCAGCCCACCTCAAATCTTGGGACATTATTTGAGTCAGAAACTGTCCTGGTTTGAGGATCGAAATGATCAATCAATGAGGCAACCATGTGCTTGGGCCATTCCTCGATTTCCATCAGCAGCAGGCCTCCAAATCCTATTTCAGAAATCGCAGTCTTCTGAGTGGCGCTCATTTCTGTAAGAGACTTGACCAGGATTTCAGGGCATGAAACTGCCTTGAAATCTCCTCGACGTTTTGGTTGTCGCTTTGACTTGTTAGGGTTTTCATGAGCAGCTCCTTTCGACGCTGCATTTCGCATTCTTTCTGGCTGAGTACGTTCCTTCTTCATGGATGCACCAGTTTTCTTCTTCTTGGAAGATGCGGCCTCTTTCTTTTTCGACGGCGATGCAGCAGTCTCTTTCTTCTTTGCTTTAGATGCAGGAACATCTCTCTTCTTATTGGAATATGCAGCAGAAGGGGTGTTTTTTTGCAGAGGTTTGGGTGTCTCCCCCCGTTTGTTTGCCGCTGTCAGCTTGTTTGCTCCCGAATCCATGTGCGAAGCTGTAGACTTCACTTTGTGGCCTTTTCTTCCTGCTTTGGGTAACTTTTTCTTCTTAGGTTCGGGACACGGTATACGGTCATCCTCCCCTCCCCCTCCTCCTCCTCCTCATATACACGGTCCTCCGACTCCGGCTCGGACTCCGACTCGGACTGGGAATCCGACTCCGACTCCTGCGACTCATCTACAGGGTGTTGTTGAGATTCTTCATCATATTCATCTTCATCATCTTCATCTTCAAAATAAGGTTTGCTAAACAACGTGGTACAGTCCTCCTCATCATCATAAGCTGCGCCATCCGGTGACAGGCTCACCGTTCTATCTCCATCATCAGACGCTGAATCATCAAATTGATATGATTTTTTCCGCCTTTTACGTAGATGTTGGCTTGCATTTTCTTCGTCATAATTTGGCCTCTTTTTCCCGGTCCGTGCTTTAATCGGCGAAGAGGAACTGGCTGTTTTGCCAGACATTAGAGCATTCATGCTAGATGTTCCTGGTATACAGTACAAACACAAAGTATGAGTGGGTGGTATCACACACGTAGCAAACGGGTGCTTGACTTTACTCATAGGAATATGCAGGGGTATCAGAAACAAAGCACAAGGGTACTTAACGTTTCTCCTGCGACTAAGCACTACCAGTGGGACTTGACAATACATGATGAAATTCTAGTGTTTTCCTTACACAAATCAAACAATAGGTTTCCATGTTTAAAGCGGCATGAATTGTTCAAAAGACAAAAAAATGTCATCCCTTGGTGAATCATAAAACTTGCAAATAAATCATAAAACGAATATGCGACAACTAAGCCTCCATAATTCAACCAGAAGATTTATGGAGAACAGACGATAACATCAATACATTGATACACTTCAGTATATCAATCCACCAATCTGAATTCATGGAGACTTCATAATGAACAGTTGAACAACATAAAATCGACATGCAAATGAATAACACTGGTAGGTTTGTACAACGGACACCATAAAGATCATCAATTGACGGCCCACGAACCCTAAACCTGATTCCTAATTTAGGGGTTTTCAATCGGACGACAACAATAGTCATTAGAAATGAAACGACTTACTCGCTTTCGCTTAGAAGTGGTATGGGGGTCGTGTAGAGGCCGTGAATGAAGAACCTTCTTTACCGGTGGCGTCGCCCTACTATCGGCGGTTCCGCTTCTCGGACCGGAGCCGCGCCCACCAGATGAACCGCCGCGACTTGGGGGATGTTTATTACTATCACCGCCTCTGCAAGACACCATTGCTTTCTGTGTATTTAAAGAATTTGAAATGTGAAGAAGAGCAATTTGAAGTGAATTTGAAGCGTGGTGGTTGTAGTTATGGAGTCTTTAAGAGCAACTGCATGCTTTCTGATTATTTATAATATATAAAAATTGGAAAAGCGCGTCTTATAACAAGTTTAGTTGTTTTACGGGCCCGGTTTCCACATAGGCTACGTAATGGGCCGCCCAATCGTATTTTATATAGTATACCACATATAATTGACATAACAACCACTAAACGTTACATCGTCCGTTTTACTGTCTTTAAACAATGGCCCTGTCAGATTTGGTTGAAATTAATTTAATTGAGATTTGTTTAGTTTAACTGAGATTAATATATATTAATTGAGATTAATTTAACTGAACTGAGATTTTTCTAGTTGAACTGAGATTAATTTAACTGAAAAGAGAATATTATGTATGTTTGCCCGAACTTATTTCATGTTAAACTGAATTTTACTAAAGTGAAAATTTATGTATCAATAATAGAATCAGTATGTGTAATTTTACTTGAATTTGCTCAAAATATATTTTCACTAAATTGAACTTAACTGAATTAAATTGAACTGAACTACTGATAAGGTCCATAAAATAGGGCCTGGGGGGCGGTTTGCTTGAGCTTATTTCTTACTAAGCTGAACTGAACTGAACTATAGAACTGAAGTGAAAATTAATTAATTGAAAAATAGAATTAGTATGTCTAAATTCACCTGAATTTAATCAAATTATATATTTACTAAATTGAACTATTATAAGTTCAGTGCGAAATAACCCACAGAAACTGACAATTATATAATTAAACATTTATGTTCATGGAGATCTTAAGTATCACTAAACTTTATGAACTGCTTACGGCTCCGTTTGATGAAACTGAAGTCTGAAATCTGAAGTCTGAAGTCTGAAAATGATAAGTTCTGAATACTAATATGTGCAGTTATACAATAAAAAGTAAATTATTATGATGTTAATATGATCAAGATTTATATAAAATATATATAGATATTACATCTATATAATTTTGAAAATATTATATAAATAAATAATAGTTTCAACATTGAAGTACTCAGGTTTCAAATTTGAATATACATTATATCTATATCTAATTAATATAATTATAATATTTTAAAATGAGTTATACAATTATTGATTATTAATTTAGAACATAATTACTAAATTATTTTCTAATCAAATTTTAAATAGCGTATACCATCTTCAGATTCAGACATAAGTGATACGCAAATCACTTAATTAAGTCATACAGATTGTACGCACCGTTCAGAGCCAATTGTTTGCTTCACGCACATAAAATTTCTTTATCAAACAAGCGGAACGTAAGTTGGCACTTAATCTATTTAGTTAAGCGCTGAAAGTTGTTATCAAACTATATTCTTTAATTTGGGACATGGATGAAGAAATGTTATGAAAGAGGCGGAGGAGGTATGAAGTTTGCCGATATATAACCTTGGGTAGAATGAACCGATATGTTGGAAGTACGAAGTTGATTATAGCAACAGACTTTTATGTTAGTCCATTTTTATCAGCTGTTTTTAAAATTTGCTATTCAACTGGTATTACGTTTGTTTTTGTGACGATAGAAGAAGAATCAGATTAGGATTTACATAAGTATTTATAGTACATACAAGGGTCTAATAATAATTAACGGAAAACTACCTAAACCCTAAGGACATAACTGCAATGTACAATAAATACAATAAATACAAACAAAACCCTAATCTCTGATTCTTCTTCTATTGTCAGTTTTATAGAGCGTAATTTTGTTGTATTCATCTCTTTAATGAAATATTATTCTTATTGTTTTTTTACATAATTAGTTCATAAGTTTGGTGACATACACCTTCATTAGGAATGTGAGATATCTCTTGTAAAATAAAACTGTGGTACTACTTGCTTCTGTGACACCCTCAACAGTAATAAGAGACACCCCCCCCCCCCCCCAAAGATCACTAATCCATATAAAATCAAAACAAAATATCGCATCATTGAGGATATCTGACTTACGAAGTGGATTAACAACACTAATTTTTTGACACTTAAGCAAAGTTCACTTTAATAAAATGAAATATGTTAGGCTGCTAATTGTTACACTTGTTCATAATTAGTAATCATAATGAATAATCATATTAATGAACCTTGCAAAAATGTATTATATAAGTCTTTACATTTTAAACTCTTTACTCTCCATGCAGTTAACTTTAGAAGGGAGCTCTCACTCCTTTTTTTACCGCCTGGGTACCCGAGACATCATATTTATGACACCCAGATTTCAAAGCGCCATTGTCTTCAAAATGTGCAATCTAGTGGTAAAGTTCAGATTATTGGTAAATAATCTCAGTTCAGTTAAAATAAATTAAATTCAATTATATTAATCTCAGTTAAACTAAACAAATCTAAATTCAATTAAATTAAACTCAGTTCAGCTAAATTAATTTCAGTTAAATTTGAATAAACTGAGATTAATTTTATTCAATAACATAATTACTTTAACTTTATTTCACTTCAGTTCAGTCCAGTTCAATTTAGTTTAGTTCAATTCAATTCAGTTCAGTGTAGTAAAAATATAATTTGATTAAATTCAGATGAATTTAGACATACTAATTCTATTTTTCTATACATTAATTTTCACTTTAGCTCAGTTCAGTTCAGTTCATTTCAGCTCAGCTTAGTAAGAAATAAGCTCCGGGAAACCGCCCCTTAGGCCCTATTAAGTGGACCTTATCAGTAATTCATTTCAATTCCGTTCAGTTAAGTTCAATTTAGTGAAAAAAATATTTTGAACAAGTTCAAGTAAAATTCGACATACTGATTCTATTATTAATACCTTCATTTTTACGTTCGGGCAAACATGCCTTGTTTTATACATAATATTCTCTTTTCATTTAAATTCATCTCAGTTCAGTTAAATTAATCTCAATTCAGTTAAATTAATCTCAGTTAAACTAAACAAATCTCAATTTAATTAAATTAATTTCACCAACTTGACAAGTCCAAAAACCGTTGACAAATTCAAACTCGTTTACAGGGAAATTAAAGGGATTCAAACTCGTTTACAAGGAAATTAAAGGGAGTGTCTCTTTAGTTCGCTCGACAAACGATTTATGACGCACACAAATCAAAACTCCATTGCCTTCATCCTTTCTCTACAAAACCAGAGAAATTCCGACGAATTCTGCCACACAACACAAACTAAGCAAATACGATGTTTGATGTCATATTCTCTCTCCAAAATATGGATAGCTTCAGGATCGTGCATGCATCTTCCACCGATCCCATTCGTACACTCCTCCTTCCTAACTACTACTTTGCAAATCTAGACCGCGGTTTCATTCCCACCGCGACCGTTTTCTATACGCCAGTCGGTGAGATTCTACTTCCCCTCACCCGCACGAACGAAATTCTCCCGCGATCCTCGGCTGCTCTCCTCAACACCTCGGAATGGAGGCGGTGGCTTATCTGGAGTTCGAATCTCAGTCGAACACTGATATAATCGTCCGGGCATACAACGAGGAGGGCGAGGAGACGAAACGATCGGAGAAGGTCCACGCATTCAAGAGTCCATTACCTCACCTGCATCACATCCCAATGATCTACTCCGTCTGGTATGAGTCTTAGCTTAACCTTTCTGATAATTATTTTGTATCAATCACACAAACGACCAGGGGCGGAGCTAGGAATTGTATATGAGGGGGGCCGGAACTATCAATTTTGAATTAACTATTAAAATAATATAAAATACGATTATTCATTGTAATGTCAAAAAAATTAAAGACAAGTATTGGTAGATAAACATATAAAATTGATTTTATAAAATTTGAAAATATAGTTCATAACATCTACACATACATATAAGTATTAATAAAAGGCTACTAATAATTTGACTCAAATTTTAATATTGTAAATCAATGTTTTTATATAATATCACATTATAAAATATAATGAAATTATACCTTATTTGTTCAAAAAAGTAAAGTAAATAAATCTATTCCTATATGTGATTGATATATGATTACTATTATATTTAAGAAAATATTATTACAAGAAATTATAATGAATCGATATTTGAAGAAAATATATACAATTAAACTATATTATTCCTAATTATGGTACTGATATAAATGAATCATATTCTAATTGTGTTTGATTGTAATTATATTATATTAAACTAATTATGGTCTCATTTTCCTATAGTTCATCATTACTTCATCTTTAAATTTCAGGGCATCCGCTCCGATTTTGGCGGCATGAAATTTGAATCAGTCAAAAGACTCAATTATCTCAACCCTGGGACGGATCATCAACTCCTGGTTAATGTCAAATGCAGGAGGCATCGCACCCGTGGACACTATCTTGTGGACGATGACAGGTGGGTTGCTTACTGTCAGAACAATGGAATGGTTGAGGGAAGCATGGTGGTCTTAGGAGCGCACCTGTATTGGCACATGGGATGCCCGACGATGGACATGTTTGTGTACCAGTCAAACGGTTCTGAATTGCGTCCTCTGCGGCCTTCACCAACAATAAGCCCCAGCGGTAATAACTCTAAACCTAAAATTTTACACTTTTACAAGAACAGCCTTTCACTTAAATATGCTTGATACCACCTTGTGTTTTATTAAATACCCGAAATGATTTAGTTAAACAATTGCTTCCATACACCTCATTGATCTTAACTTTATGAATGTTCGTATCATTGTAAATGACATACTAAACAAGGATATAAACCTAAAATTTTACACTTTTACAAGATCAGCCTGTCACTTAAACATCGATACCATCTTGTGTTTTATTAAATACCCGAAATGATTTAGTTAAACAATTGCTTCCATACACCTCATTGATCTTAACTTTATGAATGTTCGTATCATTGTTAAGGACATACTAAACAAGGATATAAACCTAAAATTTTACAGTTTTACAAGATCAGCCTTTCACTTAAACATGCTCGATACCACCTTGTGTTTTATTAAATAACCGAAATGATTTAGTTAAACAAATGCTTCCATACACATCATTGATCATAACTTTATGAATGTTCGTATCATTTTAAATGACATACTAAACAAGGATATAAACCTAAAATTTTACACTTTTACAAGATCAGCCTTTCACTTAAACATGCTCGATACCACCTTGTGTTTTATTAAATACCCAAAATGATTTAGTTAAACAAATGCTTCCATATACATCACTATTCTTTTGTATATTAAACCCGTATGATTATAAATGATGTACTCAACAAGTGCATAAGTTATGATACATGTATATATATTGATTTATATATATATATATATATTAATTACTGCAAAGCCATTCGAGTTTATGTAATTTATTCATAGCGTAGATTATGTTTCGGTTTTGTTTAGTATATATGAATATTGTTTAAGCTGACTGGCTTACATATAATATTTTCAATCCACAGTTTATTCCTTCACTAGGAGGCTTGTAGAAAAGGCTTTAACAATCACTGACGATCCACTCATCCGCCGTCTGGTAAGTTGCAAAAATGAACCCATTTAACTGCTATGTTATTATGATGTTCTCCTCTCCTTACATGTGATATTCTTATGTTAACGAATGTGAAAAACAGCCAGTGCACGATTTTTTTAAGCATCATCTAAACGGTGTCTTCATCGGCCAATGCTATCACCTGAGAACCCTTACAAACAGCATTGCGTGGATTTATCATATACCGACCGCCTCAGGCTCTCCGGCGAGTGGGACTCGCTAGTGTGGACGGCGCCAAATCCTTTGGTGATGATCCAGCTCAGCCTAATCCACAACCACCAACCAGATTACAGACCCTTATACGCCATCAAATTCTTCAAACTGGAAAACGTTGAGGGTGTTTGGCACAACCATCGTCCACGCCAGGATTATGAAGACGGGAATTTCACTGAGGAGGAGGAGGAGGACTATGAGGATGAAAGTGGGGCTGAGGATGAAAATAGCGACTAGCACGAATCTTAAGTTCATCCTATTATTATGAACACGTTGAACTTTGATTTCATTGATTTCTATTTGTTTTATAATTATTGTAAAACTCATAATCGTTTGGCAGCATCTTTTTTGTTATCCTTTAAACATTTTTTCTATGACAAATTTATGTTCTCTACTTTTATAAGCAATATAAATTAAAAGATTCATCTTTATCCTGCAAGCATTTTTTCCATGCATTGTTTTATTCTATTAATCATATTAGGTAAAGAATTTTAATTCTATTAGTATATTAATAAAAAACACTTCAAATAAAAATGAAAATACAAGTATTAGACTTTTTTTTTACATAATTCAAAATAAGAGATCATAGATTAACTAAGCTATACAAACCATAGATTAACTAAGCTATACACTTTCTTTTTTGAACTGAATTGATATAGCCAAATTGTGCTATATTTTATCAAGTCAAATATTTTAGCACCAGACTTAATTAAGTTGAACTCACAAAAGTATGCATTGATACAATTTAATTAGAAAATGTTTATCAAATCATATTTCATCAATTATAAACTGACTTGAACTGAATTGAACTGAATCATACTGAACTAAACTTAATTGGACCAATCCAAATAAACTTAATTGAACTGAATCATACTGAGCTAAACTTAATTGAACTGAATTGAAGAAAACGATCAATGCATTGATATAACTAAATGAATTGAACTGAACTGAATTGTACTACACTTAGCTGAAATGAACCGAGTTGAACCATACTTAACTAAAAGAACCACCATTGAACTACACATAACTAAAATGAACTGGATTTTAAATATGAACTTCAAATCATGAAATTATATTTTCGTTGACCTGAATTAAAATACTTTATATTTTCTCTAAACTGAGTTGAATTGTGTTGAATTATTAACATTTAATTTGTTTAATTTTTTTAAAAGTACAATGCACTGAACTGGAAAATACTGAACTGAACTGAAAAATACAGAACTGAACTGAATTGAACTGAAAAATACTGAACTGAAATGAACTGAACTGAAAAATATCTAGATAAGTTGTACTAAACAGGCCCTTACTATAGTTTTTTTGTATCATGCTGATTCTGATTGTTTTAATGATTATTTATTTAAAAATGACACACATATAACCTTAGTTACTTAACATTTATAAGTCTTATACTTCTTTGTTAAAGAGTCTTTGGTCAATCCGAATAACCACCGCTACAACATCACCTTATTTGAATAAGATGAGTACTAAATATATACTTAATTATCAGTGGGTCGCGACCCCAGTGACACCACCCTAAATCCGCCCATTTTTGATTTCAAAATGATTTATTAAATTGTAGATATTATCAAATGGCATGCAAATAAAACATTTTTATCAACGACATGCCTGATTAAATCATCTGTTCTAATTAATTAATTTGCTAACAGTCAAACGATTGAAATTCTGATGCATGCTTATGATTTTGGGGGTTGGCAAGGTGCAAAAATCCTAATTTCCTTTTCCATACATAATTAATTACGAAATATAGAGAATCACAAATGACCTAGGGATGATGATCATTTGAGCCCTATTTAAACCAGCCCCTTCTCCCATTACAGCCACCTCACAGCCTTCGTTCCAATATTGCACTCCATTTTGTTTCCCTTTTCTTCCCATGGATCTGTCTTTTTTTAAAGCCCTCCCATCAGATATGTTATCTGAGATATTTATTCGTCTTTATTTGGTATCAATCATTCGTCAGTATCTGAGTGGAGATAATCCCGCTGGGGCTCTGAGGTGGCTCACCAGGGCTTCTAACATAGGTCACAACGAGTTCCACCTATGCCTTGGCTCTTTTTTCAATCTGCAACGGTGAAGTGCAGAACGGCATTAATTTGGTCACCGCCATGAAGAGAACAGACAAGAACGCCTTCCGGGTTGCTCGGGAACGCATCAAATGCGTTGTGCCTTCGCCTTGGGGTTGGTGGAACTACTGCTGCAATATGTTTCCTCATCAACAGCTTATAACTGACATAGCCTGTGATGCATGCGCCTACGATCAAGAACTGATTTATGTCCTCGGTTGTCCATGAGCTGGGTGACATGTTTTTAGTGCGTATCCTAGTCTTGAAGACGGATGTTTTATGTTCAATAACGTCTTGAAGACGGTCACCAGGGATCGAATATCATCCCCCACATTTTGTAGCTTTTAAAATTTCCGTTAATAAATCTCATCCCCCACCTTTTGTGTGACAATAGAATAACTGAAAAATCGAATTTTTAAAATGTGTTTTTACGAAAAAAGAATTTTGTGGAACATATTATGTCGATGCGTGGTGGTGTTCCTAAATTACCTATTTCGCATTCTCTAAATGCTCAATATGGCTATTTTGTATTAACACGCGAAATATATAATTTTCGTTGTTAATATTCTTAGTAATTGGTAATGAGGTGGCAATGACGTGGAGACAAAAACAGAATGTCCCAAATAAATTAAACAACTAATATATAAATGTATTTTAATGTATTAAACTAGCACAAATGTATAGTAAATCTTAATGGGTGGGGTGTGATGTCTCTTGTACTACAGGTTCTTGTGACACCCACAAGAGTAATAACAGACACCCAAAACATGATCACTAATCCAAATGAAATCAAACCAAATTTTCTCAACATTAAGGTTTCAGGCCTTAATAAATAGATTAGTAACGTGTAATATCATGCACTAATTGGGTGGTCTAACGGAATAATTTCTGATTAGTGAAGGACGACACTAGACCTTCTTTGACACCCTCAAGTAAATCATGAGACACCCATAACCCAGATCACTAATCCAAGTAAAATCAAGTGCCTACATCAAAATCATCACATCATTACGGTTCCAAGACATGAGGAATGGATTAATAACACCGGTATCACGCACTCTATTCCAGATTGTCTTCCAAACATAAAATACAATTACCGATTCACTCAAATGGTGGTGACATAGTGGTATATTAATATCTTGATGTCTCGATCGTTTACTAACTTCTTTTAGGTATTCAGGTTATTTTACAAACCCATGTAAGACAAGTAGTAGACAACCACCAAGGATCGAACTTTCACTCTTCCTTTTTTATATAAGTGTTCTGATACCGTGAGTTTTTGTAGTTCAAATTTAGACACTTATACAAGGTTTATTTAAATAAAAGATCATATTTTTTAGCAAGTGACTTTTACTTTCTGTAATTCGAATTAATAATAAACCAAATACAGTAACATCTTAAGCGATACATTTAATTCATAACAAAGTAAAATCAGTGTCGATTATCCACATCTTGCCGCTAGTTAAACAGATAGTATATCAAACTGATTTATTAAATTTTAGATATTATCAAATGTCATGCAAATAAAACATTTAGCGTGCGTGCTTTGCATAATTCTGATAGCAAAAGAATGGGAGATTGTTGCCAATTAAGTAAATTTTCCGCGACACGTTCATGATCAAAATATAGAGTATTCACGTCGGTTCCATCAAACCATGGCCAGTTTCTGCGTTTTCAACACAGTCGCTATGACTTCTGAAGAATGAATGTTGACCTGGCTCAGAATTAAATCCGTGCATACTTGTGCTCTTATAACGTTTCTCCCACGTACCTGCAAATGTGCAACGAAAAACAATTATAAGTGTTGAATTTCGGGTAATGATTTGGGGTACCCATTATAAGTGTTCACGGGTATCCGTCATGGACACATGGTTTTTGAAGTGAAACAAACATGAAAATCTTACCGACGCAAGGACATCATGATATGAATTGGTCTCTCCATTGAAGTGTGCCATATGGTGCATCACATATACTGCTGAGTCTCTGTTACCGGTGATGCCACGCCACGGACCTTCCACTGTGACTCATGGTGGCCCAACAACCTCACCAGCCTTATGGTGGCCTTTTGTGACTAAATACTCAGACAACAGATTCCGCTGTACACATTGAATGAAAATGATTCAGTGAATAAAGTCCCAGCTACTCCCCTGCTGAAAAAGGCACCTACCAGTGACTCAATCGTGGAGATCATGTCTCCGTGAGTTTCCGAGGGAGTGAGGTTGTCTAGGTACTGGAATGTGGAGCGTTGAAAATTTGCAACTACAGCAAAGTAGTGGCCAGAGATGTTGACGGGCACAAAAACCTGTTGACAATCAAAATCGGTAAGCCTAGAAGAACATAACTACTCGTTTAGGTCACAGTCGTGAACCAGACTTACCATTGGGGAAGATAGAAATTGAGTGTTTGGATTTGCAGAATCCCACAGCGTAAACATACCAGAATCTGAAACAAAAGGTTGATACTGCGTGCAAACAAGGTAAGATTTGGCTGTATGGTCAGCAGTTTGAAAGGAGGGAACAGCACTTACGTTTGGAATCACGTCGAGGCAATAGATGGATGGGCTACCAGCGTTCGCCTTGCCGGAGTTGACACACCTCGCAAACGCTTTTACAATAACCACAGAAACTTTTGTATCCGCTTCTAGCGAATGGATGTCGTCACAAGTCGCGCGACAATACTTTCAGTCGCTGAAAAGGCAATTACTGCACATTGCAATAGCAAATGTTCCAGTGAGCATTTCCAACGGAACATAATTGAAGCAAAAGGAATTGATTTCGCAACATACCTCGCTGAGATGCAAAACTCACGACTCATTCCTGTAATGCAGAAGTCCGTGATTATAGCTGCGTGTTTCTTTATTTCATCCATCTTTTCTGGATAACTTTCCAGCAATTTGGAACAGAAATTCCATGATTCGCTGTCATCCAACTCTTGGAGCATGACGCTCAAAGTAGCAGAATTGGAACTCTCCACTTGTTTGGGCTGATTTACTGAATCTGAAAGACCAATCATCTCGACCAAGCCACACAAGTTTTCGTCCAGCTCATGAGTTGATTCTATGTCACTGGCTGCATAGGACAATCCTCCGTTTGACAGTGCATTCTGCCTTAGGTTTTCATCAGACCCTTGTTGTACTGTGCAGTCGGCTCTGACAGAGGCGGCTATTGGATCCATAAACGGCACGTCCCAGTTTTGCATATCCATCAAAACCATTGAACTGATGGGGACGGTTCGGGTCACCACCGGCTCCCTCAACTTTGTCAAACAAGAAACCACCCAGTCAATTTCGTCGGTCAACACAGCTTCATCTTGAGGCGATGACCCTATGTCGCAATCGGAAAGCCATGTTGTTGCGACGTATCTGCCGGTGAATTTTTCCACATCGTCTTTAACCTTGGATAACAAGTTTGCAAGCTCCTGCAATGCAGGCATCAGCAAAAGAAAATTAACACAATTACAATCTTATTCCTAGAGAGTTGGCGTTCGCAATATTGTTAAAAGTACCAAGGAAATAATAAGGTGTACACACATGATCCTGTAAAAGCTAAAGTATGCTGGAAGGTTCGTGGTCACATAAAACAAAACCAACATTGTAGAGTACCCTTCCATTAACAACAGCGTTTTCCTGAGGTACCCAAACAACGTGAATGTGGATACCCACGAACAAGTAAGACTTAAAACACAAGTAAGAAGTAGTGTTAGTGTTGGACTTTACCAGCGGGTAGATACCCTCCTCCGGCATCTTAGAAATGGGCAGTCCTTCGCTATCAAACATGCTGATCCCGAAACCGCCACAGGCTAGCTCTGCCTGTATTCTACTTTTAACTGCCGCAGTAGTAAGTTTTGAATGAGCGGGAGATTCCTTGGCAACGAGACTCCCCACCACGAGTTTCTCTGCATGTAGCAGACCAGGAGAAACATAAGGCATCCTCCAACGTTCTTTGCTGGACCAGTCTGGAAATTCATAACCTCCTTGCACAACCGGTCCAACACATAACCGCACCAGTCTATGTTCGTGATCTCTGAGACATCGCCGAGCATTCCTAGTATGTCGATGCGGGCGAATCCGTTATTTGTAGGATTAAGAAATGTGGAGACAGCGAAAACGACGAACGCCGCGCTTGAAGTCATCGCATCCACTTTTCAACGGTTTCATAACTTCCTGGACTCGTTTGTTCATCACTCTTGGATTTTCCGTCTCGAATTTATATTTTTTTTGCAAGGATAGCAGCATTTTAGAACCGCCATCTATCTCATCCTTGACGGGAACTCCACCAATGGGGAGAAGGAACACGTCTCTTACGTCAAGCTTGGATATCTAAAATAGTGGGATCTTACCCGAGTACACAATCCCATTGTGAGGATTGAATGAATCGAGGAGCCAACCATACATGTCGAGTGGTGTTTCTTTGATTTTCATGGTCAGCAAACCACCAAACCCTATTTCTTTAATCGCCTCTCGCTGCTCTTCGCTCCAGCCAGATGATTCCAAGGATAGTGATGCTAGACCATTTGGCCTGCAACATGTCTTGAAATATTTGAGGGATATTGGCATCCTTGTGTGGACGATCTTCTCCGTGTCCTGATCTGTAAAAAACAAGTATGTATCACTTAAAGGTGACAGGTATAAAATAAGAACGCGACCAGAAACATGATAAAAACATGCACATAACTAAGACCGTAGGAATGAGAAAATATTTACCTTGTGCCGAACCTGCTTTTTCAAACAAAACGGGATTCCAGTTTATACTCTTGGCGGGAGATGAAGCTATGCTTTCATCCATCCCATCGTATCTTTCAATTTGACACGTCGAAGCGTCTGTCTTGGCTCTCTTACTAACTTGGCCGGAGCTTTTGGATCTCTTACTCATTTCTATTTGCTGTCAATATCAGAAGTTACAAGTTGATGAATTTTGGATGTTTTAAACTTGGGCTATCCACGACCAAACGTTGAGGGTGTTCCTTGGTTAGAGGGTATAATATAAGAAGATTAAATTTTGTTCAGTTTTCAAAAATGACCTGTGACATATCCCAGCTAATCCGGCGTTTTGTTTAAGAAAATAGTGTGTGTTACACCAAATATCAGGTACGATGATATCCCCATCAACTATCCTAAGCACCAAATCCCTCTATAGTTTCCCAAAACAGTGTGTGACACCAACCTCCATGTACAATGGTACCTGCTCCCACATATCGTGGCACCTCACGGGCCTTTTCCTTCCAAATTTTCTCCTTAGTTGTGATTAAACCTGGTATCACTCGTTTAACCGCTATGGTATCAGATACATCTCCCGTGCTTCGAATGTGACATTACAAAGTTGTTGCTATTTCATTTACTGTAGAGCAATGAACCCAATTTCAGAGTAAGAAATGGGACACCCGTTACACGTATCATTACATACCCACCGCGACGACTCTATTTAAAAAAGTCAAGTTTCTCCAAAAAATGGTTGTAAATATTTATTAATTAAAAAACGCTGCATATAAAAAATCTGTTAATTGAACACGGTCGTTATTGGACCACTTCGATATGATTCATCACAAGACATTTCATTATATCAACATTCGATATATCATTATTTTTGCGAAATATGAACATTTTCAGCGCATAATACAACCTGCTCACTCACATTAGAAATTTGATCATCTACATATTGCTTTTCAGGTTTTATCACGAAATATTCATGTCAGATCTTTGAATAAACGCCCTTCTTCTTCTTATAAAAGTAGCCACTCAACAACCACCTGAGTTAAGTAATAACCATAAACGAGTGCACCCATAACGTTTCACATGCCATAAATACACAGCCGTTACGCATTGACATACCAAACCATTCTTCTCCCTACCCTTCATTTTAGCTGATAATAAGAACCTCCAACGTTTTATTCATAGTGTTCTCCTAAGGGATGAATGCCTACATAAGGATTGTTGAAATGAACCTTCCATTCCCGACACGGCTGGTGAGATACTCTCCAATTTTATTATTCATTATTGTAGTTGCCGTTTGTTTACATTCAGACTAAAGTCATGGTTTACTCATCAAAGCCACTCCCGGGCGCCTTTGCGTCTACCACGCCTGGAAAACGCCCGCTATCTGCCATCTTATACACAAGGTCAGACCATGTATTACTGTTTTTGCATGTTGGGACACAAGGTACAGAATTTGAAATCAGGGACTTCGAAGTTGGCATCCTTATTCAGATATTGGCGATAGAGGATGGTGAATAACTAGAATTCGAAACGCATTCTAACACAGACTTTGTGGTCCGTGCCTACGACCGTTGGGGCAGAGAGAAAGAAAGAGGGTTTGCACGCAAGACTCATGTTTTGAAACACTACCTTGTCTGTGTACCAGCAGACTGCCGTGAAAGACTGGTAATATTAACAATTGCAGTAGTAAATACATCATTTTTCACATTTCTGGTCACTTTATTTGATTAATTCCACATGATCTATCTGCTACTTTTCGCAACAAGCTGTGCCCAATGTTTGACAAACCATACAGGCTGAGAACTCTTTTAGGAGCCTCCAGAGTAATGGTAGCAGGATGGTGGAGTGACTGTTTGTTAAGGAGGTACGAAATGTACGGGGATGGTTGGGGGCTGTTTTGCACGACTTAGGATTAGGCCGGGGATGATGCTTATCCTACAAAGCATCCAATCCGGTGAATCGTTTAACGTTTTCATTTACAACCAAGATGGCACAGAGGTTCCGGCCGTTTCCAGCCTTCCTAGCGGCCACAACACTGCAGGTAACATATTCAATCATGATGGGTCCACACGGAACTTTTACCCCTCAGTTTGTAATTAGATACCAGTGTAGTTATAACTAGGTACCCACTGATTTAACATTTCCTTCTAACACACCAAAAGGTAAGAATATGGATACCACAAGAGTTATGCGTCCTGCACCTTTAGTTTACTATTTGAACTACATATAATAATATCATGTTGGGCTATTGTATTAACAAAAGGAAAGTGCAGGTATTTTATACGGAGGAAACGAACTGGTATTTTATTAGTAGATAAGCTTCCCGTCTTTAAAGACCCTGAATAATATTTCCCTGCACTAGAAAACCACCTGATTCGGCTGTGGCACGTAGGGTTTGCGTAGTCGGTTTGTTATCCAAAATTCCGACGTTCTGCACCCGGAAATACGCATGGAGCATCGTTACAAGGTCGTGAAATGGAGTTTCCAAACCGGCTAAACATCAAAGGGATAATGGGGAATTGGTTCCGTATCTTCCGCGAGCTCGGAGCTAGGGCAACCACATCATTCAAGCTAAGCGTTGGCTACAACAACAGAACTAGCCAGCGATCACGCCATTGTAGAATGTTTCTCATACAGTTTGCCGATATATAACATGTGGTATAATGGCATTACCTTGGAAGTCTCAAGTTGATTTCAAGCAATGGACTTTTATGTTAGTTGCTTTGTTGTTTTAATTATTTGTGACCTATGTTTTATAGACAGTAATTTTGTTGCATTGATCTACTTGATCCAATATTATTCGTATTGTTTTTTTACATAATTAGTTCGCAAATATGGTGATATGCATCTTCATGAGTAAGGAGAGACATCACTTGTAAAATAAAACTGTTGCACAACTAGCTCTTGTGACACCCTCAATAGTAATAGGAGACACCCAAAACCAATATCACTAATCCATATAAAATCAAACCAAATGTTCACAACATTACGGTTTTATGACTTCAGAAATGGAATAAATGCCGGAATCTAAAATTCTATAATAAGTGGAATTCTTAATAAACAAATCTAAAATTTAGAAACCGGAATCTAGTAAATGGTACTTATGTTGTTACATGCGTACATTCATTGTTAAAAGATTTAATAAAATGGAGGCTTTAATTTTAGAAAAGGAATTTTGATCGAGACCGGTTGTTGAATAAAATTGAAATTAATATTAAGTGGATTAGTTCAATTAAGTCTAGTTCAATTCCCTTAAGTTTAATTCAACTCAGTATAATATAATTTAACAAAATTTAGATAGACTTACTAATCATATTTTTACAACAACGTAATTAATTTACATTTTATTTTAATTCAATACAGTTCAGTTCAGAGAGAAATATCCCTTGTAAAGTCTGGTGACATACACCTTCATGAGGAAGGTGAGATATCTCTTGTAAAATAAAACTGTGGTGCTACAAGCTTCTGTGACACCCCTCAAGGGTAGTAAGAGACACCACCACCCCCAAGATCAGTAATCCATATAAAATCAAAACAAAATATCGCATCATTAAGGATATCTGACTTTCTAAATGGATTAATAACACTAATATCATACCTTACTTGTGAATTATCACAAAATCATTTTCGATTGGTGAAGGACGACGCTAGAGTATGATGAAGGTGTTTGATAGTGTTAGAGGAAAAGAGCATGTCACATAGAGAGTTGATTTGTTGCATTCATCTCATCCAATGCTTACACGTATTTTGTGTTTTTACATAATAACTAGTTCAAAATCCGTTCACAACATGCCTGTTCATATCCGATGAGAGATTGATGCTCCTTAAATTGTGAATCTGGTGATCTATAGTCTTGGCAAAATGCATTAAGTAAAGTGACATACATTTCAATGATTATTTGGACATTCATTTAAATACATTGCATCACCTCTTATTTTTAATTCCTTGTACAATAAATAAAATTTGGCGGTTGTTTTTGAGAAGATGCTATGTGACTTTTGAAGTTAGCTGTTTTTTAATTATAATTATTTAGGGTTTCACGTGGGTAGAAACCCTAAGCATTCCATGCAAATGAGGCCGTCCTTCATGCACATCCCTCAAAGTTGCATATGTACGTGTAATACGTATCATATTATCAAGAAATCTAAATAGACAAATAACACCTATCAGTATAAATGGTTACATTACAAACCCAAGTGAAGCGGCCACAAGGGTTCGAACTTTAATTCTTTCATTTTTTTTAGTATGCTGATACCAAATTTTGGATGGTATTATATTGACTCTTACTATAGTTTTTTTATAGTGTGGCGTGTCTGATTGTTTTAATGATTATGTATTTGTAAAATGACACACTCACACACATATAACCTTAGTTACTTAACATTTATAAGTTTTATACTTCTTTGTTAAAGAGTTTTAATCTAATTTTGACACATATTTTATTTGATGCTGACTGAACTGAAATAAAATTTATTAAACTACATTATTTCAAAATCAATTTATATTAATAGGATGTACAAATTAAGATGAATTTTATCAGATCTTATACATATAAATTGAATTTAAAAAACATCCAAACAAATCTAATCATAACTTAGCTAAACTGAACAAGAATGTATTGAATCAAAGTCAAACCCAGGAAGTAACTTTTGATATTAAGTTCCTATCAAAGTAACTTAATAGAAATTTTCCCTATATTTTACACGAACCGTGGACGGATTCAAACTTTGTTTGCAGTGAATTCAAACTTCGTTTACTGTCTCTGCATACTCGTTTGACTGGTTCGTCGAATCCACCCGACAAAACATTTATGCCACACATAAATCAAAACACCATTGTCTTCATCCTTTCTCTACCAAAACCATAGACACTCCACAGCCTTCACCCACACAAAGCAAACTCTACTGCAACTCTTATTCTCTCTCCGAATTATGAATAGCTTCAGAATCGTGCACGCGTCTCCGGCCAATCCCATTCGTACACTCCAACTTCCTAAATACTTCTTTTCAAATTATGACCGCGGCTTCATTCCAAGCGCAGCCGTTTTCTACACGGCCGTCGGTGAGATTCTACTTCCCATAACCCCAACGAATGAAATTATGTCGGATTCTTCGGTTCATCTCCTCCACCTCCTCGGAATGGAGGCGGTGGCTTATCTGGAGTTTGAATCTCAGTCGAACACAGATATAATCGTCTGGGCATACAACGAGGAGGGCGAGGAGATGAACGATCAGAGAAGGTCCACACATTCAAGAGTCCATTACCTGAAATGCATCACACATCCCAATGATCTAATCCGTCTGGTATGAATCTTCGCTTAAACTTTCTGATAATTTTTTTGTATCAATCATACAACGACATTACTTCATCTTTAAATTTCAGGTCGCCCCCTCCAATTTTGGTGGCACGAAATTTGAATCAGGCGACAGACTCAATAATCTCAACCCTGGGAGGGGTCAGCAAGTCCTGATCAATGTCAGATGTATGATGCATATGATCGGTGGATACTATGTTGTGGACGGCGACGCGTGGGTGGGTTACTGTCGGAAATACGGAATCATTCCCGGAAGCATGGTGGTATTTGGAGCGCACGCGTGTACTTACAGGAGATGGCCGGCAATGGACATGTATGTTTACCGGTCAAACGGTTTTGAACTGCGTCCTCTGAAGCCCACCCCGGAAATATGCCCCAGCGGTAATTACTCTTAACCTACTATTTTACACTTTTACAATATCAGCCTTTTACTCTAAACCTACTATTTTTACACTTGATACCCCCTTGTGTTATACTACATACCCAATATGGTTTAGTTACACAAATGCTTCCATGTACATCATTAATCTTGAGTATATTAACCCCGTATGATTATAGATGTTGTACTCAACAAGTTCATATGTTATGATACATGAATATATATCATAACACAGATATATATATATATATATATATATATATATTTACATATATACATATATGATATTTAACAGTTTACAATATCAGCCTTTTACTTAAACATGATGGATACCCTCTTGTGTTATACTACATACCCTATATGATATAGTTAAACAAATGCTTCCATGTACATCATTAATCTTGAGTATATTAACCCCGTATGATTATAAATGTTGTAATCAACAAGTTCATAAGTTATGATACATGAAAATATATAGATTTACATATATATATATATATATACATATATACATATATTAATTACCGTATAGCCAATCGAGTTTATGTAATTTATTCATAGCGTATATTATGTTTTGGGTTTGTTTAGAATATGAATATTGTTTAAGTTGACTGGCTAACATAAAATATTTTCAATCCGCAGTTTATTCCTTCACCAGGAGGCTTGGAGAAGAGGCTTTAACAGTCACCGACGATCCACTCATCCGCCATCTGGTAAATTGCAACAATCAACCCATATAACTGGTCTGTTATTATGATGACAATATCCTTACATGTGATAGTTTTATGTTAATCAATGTGAAAAACAGCATGTGCATGATCATTTCATGAATCATCAAAACGGTGTCTGGATGGGACAACCTTTTCAGCTGAGAACACTTACAAACATCATTCAGCTGCATTTAACAGCAACTGACCGCCTAAGGCTCTCCGACGACTGGGACTCGCTGGTGTGGACGACGCCACAGCCTTTGGTGAAGTTTCAGCTCAGCCTAGTCCACAACCACCAACCAGATTACAGACCCTTGTACGCCATCGAATTCTTCAAACTGGAAAACGTTGAGGGTGTTTGGCGGAACAACTGTCCCAGCCAGGATTATGATGACGGGAATTACACTGAGGATGAGGAGGAGGATGATGAGGAGTAGTAGAACTCTCAAGATTAGAGCGGGCCTGAGTATGATAATTGTAACAAGCCTGAATCTTAAGTTCATCCTATTATTATGACTATGTTGAATTTTCAATTCATTGAATTCTATTTGTATTTTAATTATTGTAAAACTAAAAATGGTTTTAGTATTACATCAAGAATGATGTTCTTTAAATTGTGAATTTGGTGTTCAAATGTTTGTTAAGCTTCATTTGGAAATGTCACATACACCTTCATGAGTGGGGTGTGCTATCTCTTGTACTACAAGTTCTTGTGACACCCACAGGAGTAATAACAGACACCCAAAACATGATCACTAATCCAAATGACATAAAACCGAATTTTCTCAACATTAAAGTTATATGCCTTAATAAATGGATCATTAACGCCCAATATAATGCACTAGTTGGGTGGTATCACGGAATCATTGCTGCTTAGTGAAGGACGACACTAGACCTCCTTTGACACCCTCAAGAGTAATATGAGACACTCATAACCCATATCACTAATCCATGTAAAATCATGTACCTGAATTAAAATCATCGCATCATTACGGTTCCCGGACATGAGGAATGGATTAATAACACAGTAGCATGCACTATTTTAGGAATTAACACGAAAAATTCTCCGATTAGTGAAGATTGATTTAGTTTGTCTAGGGATTTGATAGTAGTAAAGACAAGAGTATGTCACATAGAGAGCTGTTTTGTATCATACATCTAATCCAATCATCAGGGTCGTAGTGTTATTTCATGATTAGTTCGAATCCGTGCACAATATGCATATTATTAGCCAATGATTCAAAAATGGAGTGAAAAATGATGATTAGAAATGTGAATTTTTGGGATCAATCCTCTGTTGTCATATTGAATTAAGTTTGGTGACATACACCTGCGTGAGGAAGGTGTGACACCTCTTATAACATAAAGCTGATTTGCAACAAGTTATCGTGACACCCTCATGACGAGTCCGATATACCACTCCCCTCAACATCACCCTCGTGACGAGTAACATATACCACCCACCCCCCAAAAAAATCTATTCCAGATTCATTCAAATGGCGGAGAAAAAAGTGGAATATTCATGACGTGATGTCTAGATCGATTACTAATTTCTTGTAGTAATTCTGGTTATTTTACAAACCCATGTAAGACAAGTGGTAGACAATCAGCAAGGATCGAACTTTCACTATTCCTTTTTTCTATAAGTGTTCTGATACCGTTATTTTTTATAGTTCAATTTTGACACTTATACAAGGTTTATTTAAATAAAAGATCCTATTTTTTGGCAAGTGACTTTTACTTTCTGTAATTCAAATTAATAATAAACCAAATCCAGTAACATCTGAAGCGATACAATTGATTCATAACGAAGTAAAAACAGTGTCGATTATCCACATCTTCCCGCTAGTTGAACAGATAGTATATACTTATTAGATGTCTAATATTAAAAACAATTTCTTGTTGTATTAATGGTTAGATTACAAAACCATTTGAGGTCCACCAAGGTTCGAGTCCACTCCTCTTCTCCTATTTTTTATGCTTGTTTCATACCGATAATTATCTGTTCAGGCGTTTCACCTCTTCGTTAATTAAATAAGTTATAATTTTGTAATTTTTTTCAACCAGAGCAGTGAATTTTACCTTAAACACCATCATATTTACTGTTATAGTTCTCAACATTTATCTCGCAAGGTGGTTGTTCCCTTTTTTCTTGGAAAACCACCCTTGCTTGGAAAAGGGACCTGTACCCACGACAGCAAACATCAAATTTATGACAGCCGAAAATCGAAGCACCATTGTCCGCATCTTTAACGTCCAAATATTTTATAAATTCCAAAACAATTAGCTGCTAAAATTGGTAAAGCAATCCAACAAATCTCTACCTCAACAAATGGCTAGCTACATAATCATTCATGCCTCTCCGGCCGATCCCTTTCGCAAACTCCAGCTTCCTGACAACCTCTACAGGAATGACATCCCCGGGTTCAGTCCCACCGTGGCCGTTTTCTACACGGGCCTCGGAGAGGTTCTCCTTCCAATAACCATATTCAATGAAGTTCCGGCTCAAGCTACTTCTTATCTCCTTAACGTCTTTGGCAGGGACAGAGTGGCTTATGTGGAGTTTGAATCCAGTTCGAACACCGATATAATCGTCCGGACCTACGACATGCGCGACGAGGAAATGAATGCGCAGCAACGACGGACACATTCAACTGTCCATTTCCTCAAATGAATCACCCGCCCCAGACAGCGAGTGCATCTGGTACGATTTCAAAATTTTCCCTCCCGTAAATTATCATTTAACAGTCAATGTATAAGAATGCTCCATCTCATATTACAGTCTGTACCCTCCAACTTCGGCGGCACGAAGACTGAATTTGGATCTGGGGACTATTACAATGTTATCAATCCTTACACGGAGAATCAATGTTTGGTCCCTGTCAGATCCCACTCCTGTCGCTTCGGTGGACGGTACTTTGTGCAGGGAGATGAGTGGACGGCTTGTTGTGAGAAGCACGGAATCGAGCCGGGATGCATTGTGGTGTTCGGTGCCCGTGATGACCTGTTCACAAACTTGCGGACCATGGACATGTCCATCTACGGAATAGATGGGCATGAAATGCTCCATGTAAGACCGGAAGGGGTCTTCCCCCGACGAGGTATTCACACTAAACCTAGACTATTACATTTCAACAATCTGTGCTAATACCATAAGGCGAGAAAAAAATGATATATAAAAATTTTGAGAAAAAATGAAATAAAATATTTATTATGAATATGTTAGTAATGGCTATATATTATCATCTTTTAATTATAGCACAATATTTAATAATAAATTATCTTTAATCTTACTCATTCACATGTTGAAATTAGTTTTTACCATGATTTGAAGTTTATAAGGGATTTTGTGATACTACTGTACTTCTAACTCTAAAATTATCGACATAGTTGAATGTGACCGTTTCAAATCATTCTAAGTGTTGTTCTAGTTATCATTATTTTATTGCACACCTCGTCATTAATATTTTAGTTATATTGGATAAAATTCTTGGACATAAAAAATAGCGATAATTTGTAATTGAAAAACTTATGTGTTGAATAGAACATTTGAAGTAGATAAACATTATCAATCAAAAGACAACTTGATTTGGATTTAATTAATCTAATTTTTCTGTTAATTTTAAGACAAAAAAATAACTGATTGTTTTGGTATGATCATAATTACGATCTAATAATTTTAGTTGGATACAAACCTGGTCATCGATAATATTTATCTCAAAATTTGAAAAGTATGATATAAATAGTACAACAATTAGTAAAAAATTAGTAATAAAGCATAAATTGCTATAAAAAGGCAACAAATAGTGAAAGCTGTTTTAAGTCATGTGTTAATATGATCATAATTAAAATCTAATCATTTAGTTATACACAAAACTGATCATTCATAATGTTTTATCTCACAAAATATGAAAACATATGATATTAGTCTTGTAATAGACCGTCTATATTATAGCTATAATATAGACGCCCTATTTTTGCAATTAAAATAGGACGCGACTCCTTTTTAGCAAATATGTTTTACGCAGGTCCTTTTTAGAAATTCAGGGAAATTGCATCACAGACCCTCATCCGTAAATATATATACCATATTTCTATATTTTATTTTTCCCATCCCTTCTGAGTCATTCCCAATTCCACAAACCTCTTTCAATCGCCGTTCCCAATCCAATCTGAGCAATCCAATCGGCGTCCAATTGGCACAATCCAATCGGTACAATCCAATCGGCGTTTCGATTGGCGCTGTTTCCCCCAGACGCTGGCCTTCTTCAATTGGGCGGCCTCTTCTCACTGCAATTCCCAAGCTCTCTACGGCGAAGTGATCGACCTTGCGGGGAAGGTGCGCCAATTTGATGTCGCCTGGCATTTGATCAACTCAATGAAGGTGAATAATGTCAAAATTCCGATTAAGATATTTTCTGTGTTGATTAGCCAATTTGAAAGAGCTAGAAACAGGTTGTGCATACTTTTGGAAGCACGGGCCTTCTTTGACTGTTTGAAAGATAATTTCTAGCCTGATGTGGTTGTTTACACTAGCTTGGTTAATGGCTGGTGGATGGCGTCTGTCTTGTTATGAAATTTTATGTGTTTAGCTTGAAAACTAGACTGCTTAATGTGGTTTCTGTCTGCACATGAAATTTTATATGTTTAAATTGAAAACTAAGCTTCTTGATTTGTGTTGAAACTTGATTATTTATTGTGAAAACTGTGGTGTTTGTAAAACTCAAATCTTTAATGTGAAAACTGTGATTGTGAAAACTTGGTTATTAAGGTTGAAAGCTACAGTAATTGTAGAAACAATATTTTTTAGGCTAAAAACTGTGGTGTTTGTAAAACTTGATTGTTTAGGTCGAAAACTGTTTTTATTGTGAAAACTTGATTGTTTAGGTTGAAAACTTTGGTGTTTGCAAAACCTGATTATCTATTGGTGAAATCTGTGAATATTGTGAAAACTTTATTATTTAGGCTGAAAACTAGAGTGATTGTAGAAACTTGATTTTTTAGGCTGAAACTGTGGTTTTTGTGAAACTTGATTTTTTAGGCTGAAAATTGTGATGATTGTGAAAAAATGAATTTTTAGGATGAAAACTTTGGTGAAACTTGACTATACTTAACACAACATTATTTAACCTAAACACCCTAGTTTTTATGTACCTGAAATATGATGTTTATAATGTGGAAACTTGTCTTTATAACCTGAATTCTTTTGTGTTTACAAATGTTTAAAATACAGAAATTATATTAGCTGATTTGAGTACATATTCTTTGCGTGAACAGTACGCGTGAACAGTGCAGTGAACAGTGCCGTGAATAGTACTTTTCCTAAAGTTTGCAAATAAGGACATCATTCCTTCCATATTGTAATGTAGTCCTTGGTCTATATTATAGCTATAATATAGACGGTCACTTCAGAGACCTACTCAAACATATGAGGTAACACTAAGTATACAACAATTAAAAGAAAAGTTAGTAAGGCGAAGTGAATTTTACTAAATTAGTAAAAGAAGTAGGCAAGCAATTATGAAAAATTATTTTTGGTTATTTTACACAGTTTTTTTGGGAAAATGAAATAAGTGTTATAATTAGTAAAAAATTAGGCACAGAAATAAGATAAAGAAAAAGCGACACTTGTGTTTATCATTTTTTAGTATAATTATTATAATTTAGTCTAGAAGACAATTGTGATGAAAAAATTTACGTGTGGAATAGCACAATTTAAGTAGATAAATATCGTTAATTAATCTTACCTGTTTTTAACCTTAATGAAAATATAATTGCATGTTCTGATATGATCATATTTATTAAAAATCTAATAATTTTAGCTGTATATACGAAACTTGGCATTGAATATTTATATCACAATTCGATAAAAAAATACAACAAATCAGTGAAAACTTAGTAAAGCAAAGTAAATTTTACTATAGTTAGTAAATATATCAGGGTAGCAATTAGTGTCAAAATTTGGCGGGAAATTTTAGTTATTATTTATATAATTTTTGGTGAAATTACCATAACTTCTAAATTTAGTAAAAAACGTTTTGGCGGGAAATAAGTGAAGGAGATTGAGACACGTGGCACCATTGTTTACTACTTTAGTAATTAGTATCGATGAGTTAGGGTTGAAACGCAACTTACCAGCAAGAAATCCATAGACGTACCATGCAAATGTGGTCGTCACTCCCATGGATATGAAAACCTTAAATAATATTGGTCATGAATGTGTTTGCCTGCGCAGCTTATAACTTCTACCGGAAGCTTAATGAAGCGGCTTACGTGGATCAAGCTACAGGCATCCGCCGGCTGGTATGTTTCAATAAACCGATGTAACTGCTCTATTATTCTCATATAGATCGCACGATTGTGTTATTCTTATGTTTATATATGCGAAAAACAGACTCTGCACAACAATATTGTGAATCGCGCGATCGGTCTCGAGAACGTCCAAACATTGGAGATCAGAACCATCGGCCAAAACATACCGGTGCAATTTACGGGGCCCATTGCCCTCAATCTCTCCGGTGACTGGAACTCAATACAGTGGAGGGATCCAGAGCCCTTTGTGAAGTTCAAGCTGAGCGCCGTCCTCAATCACCTCCCAGATCACAGACCCATCTACGCCATTGAATTCTTACGCCCGGGCAGAGGAGATTGGCCAGAAGATCTTCCACCGCAGCCGGAACACATTGCAGCTGCTGTACAGGCGGAAGCCGAAGATGACTCCGATTGGTCTGAGCAGTCAGAGGAGGAGCAGTCGGTGGAGGACGAATATTTCGACTCGGATGTGGTAGAGAGTTTTGATGTGTCGAGTGAGCAGGCTGAACATAATGTCACGGATATGGAATCCGTCGCTAACGACAGCGACGCGTCTTAAGACATTGCATAATTTTTATTTTGTCGAAATTTCTTTGGTGTATTAATAATTTATAACATTACTCTCAATTCATTTACATCCTTTTTAAAACTTGGAAAAATATCGTGCTTTGGGTAATGGAATATTAATGAAAATGCATGTTACTTGAAATATGAATTTTTGTGCTAAATCCAACTTTTGTCATAATGTATTAAGTATGTTGACATACACCATCATGAGGAAGGTGAGATATCACTTGTAACTTAAAACTGTGGGTACTACAAGCTCCTATTACACCCTCAAGTGTACTAAGAGACACCCGAAACCCAGATCACTAATCCATGTAAAATCATGTGTCTGAACAAAAATTAACGCATCATTTCGGCTACAGGACATGAGGAATGGATTCACAACACCGTAGGGTTTTATCAAAATTAGTTCAAAACCGTGCACAATATGCATATTATTACCCAATGCGGGAAAATGTAATGATAAATTAGTACTTGAAATGTGAATTTTGGGATCAATCCTCTGTTGTCATATTGAATCAAGTATGGTGACATACACCATCATCAAGAAAGTGTGATGTCCCTTGTAAAAGGTAGGTGCGGTACTACAAATGCTTGTGACACCCACAAAAGTTATAAGAGACAACCGAAACCAAGATTAATTTAAACTGCCGGATTACTTTAAACCAAGATTATAAGGAGCCAAAACAATTAACGTTAATTAGAAAATGCATAGAATATGATATGTCTTAAATAAACGTAGGTTATGAATAAAAAGTGAAAAGGTGCTATTTTTTAATTCTCAAATGAAAATAAATGAAAAGGAAAATAAAAAGACAAGTAGTTGTGTAAGAACAGATTCGAACTCGGAGCCATTGTGTAGGAGTCTATGGTCACTTCGAATAACCACTGCTACACTATCACCTTAACTGAATAAGATGAGTACTAAATATATACTAAATCCGCCCATTTATGATTTCAAAATGATTTATTAAATTGTAGATATTATCAAATGTCATGCAAATAAAAAATATTTATCAAAGACATGCCTGATTAAACGATTGAAATTCTGACGGATGCTTATGATTTTGATCGAACGATTGAAATACTGACGGATGCTTATGATTTTGGGGGTTTGCAAGGAGAATATGAAAAGGTGCAAAATCCTTTCCTTTTCCATCAATAATTAAATATTTTAATATAGGGAATCGCAAATGACCTATGGATGATGATCATTTGAGCCCTATTTAAACCAGCCCCTTCTCCCATTACAGCCACCTCACAGCCTTCGTTCCAATATTGCACTCCGTTTTGTTTCCCTTTTCTTCCCATGGTTGTGTCTTTTTTTAAAGCCCTCCCATCAAATATGTTATCTGAGATATTTATTCGTGTTTATTTCGACTCAATCATTCGTCAGTATCTGAGTGGAGATAATCCCACTGGGGCTCTGAGGTGGCTCACCAGGGCTTCTAACATAGGTCACAACGAGTCCACCTATGCCTTGGCACTTTTTTCAATCTGCGACGGTGAAGTGCAGAAAGGCATTAATCTGTTCACCGCCATAAAGAGAACCGACAAGAACGCCCTCCGGGTAGCTCGGGAACGCGTCAAAGGCGCTGCGTATTTGTCTTAGGGTTGGTGGAACTACTACCAGTTCGTAACACAAGAAGCAGTCTGGCCTAGGCCGATCTGCTGCACTCTGCATCGTCATCTAAACCGCCGCTTGAGATACGATCGCTGGGAAAAGGTTGATCCTGCGGATATAGCGTGTGACGCATGCACCTGCGATCAAGAACTGATTAATGTCCTCGGTTATCCATGAGCCAGGTGACTTGTTTTTAGTGCACATCCTAGCATGGGATGGTGATGTTCAATAACGTCTTCAAGACGGTCACCGGGGATCGAACTTTCATTCTTCCTTTCTTTTTAGAGTTTCCTAATAATATTATTTATTTATATTTTAAGTTGTCTATTTAGAATAAATAGAATTACTAATAAACTAAGTCCATTAACATCTTAGCAGATACAATAAATTCATAAACAATAATATAATGAATGACATGTTTAGTTATGAAGTTTTTTTTCCTTTTTTTGTTATGCTGTAAAATGTTATAAATCGGTGGAAAAATTCAAACTCGTTTACAGGGAAATTGAAGGGATTCAAACTCGTTTACAGGGAAATTAAATAGATTCAAACTCGTTTACAGGGAAATTAAAGGGATTCAGACTCGTTTACAGTGAAATTAAAGGCAGTGTCTCTTTAGTTCGTTTGACCTGTTGGGTGAGCTCGCTCGACAAAACATTTATGCCGCACATAAATAAAAACTCCATTGTCTTCAACCTTTCTCTTCAAAAACCATAGACACTCCACATCATTCAGCAACAACAAACTCTACTGAAACTTTTATTCTCTCTCCGAATTATGAATAGCTTTAGAGTAGAGCACGCGTCTCCGGCCAATCCCACTCGTACACTCCAACTTTCTAAATACTTCTTTTCAATATAAATATATATATATATATATATATATACATATATATGTTACTATAAAGCCATTCGAGTTTATGTAATTTATGCATACCATAGATTTTGTTTTGAGTTTGTTTAGTATGATATTAATTAAATATAGAATATTACTCTAAACCTAAACATGCTTTTACTTAAACATGTTTGATACCCCCTAAACACAATATCAGCCTTTTACTTAAACATGCTTGATACCTCTGTTGTCATGATGCATTAACTATGGTGTCATACACCATCATGAGGAAGGTGATATATCTCATGTAAAATAAAGATGTGGTGCTACAAGTTTCTGTGACACCCTCAAGGGTAGTAAGAGACACCACCCCCCAAGATCGTTAATCCATAAGAAATCAAAGCTAATGATCGCATCATTACGATTTTCTGAATTACGAAATGGATTATTAACACTGATATCATGCCATACTTGTGAAGCATCACAAAATCATGTCCGATTGGTGAAGGACGACGCTAGAGTATGATGAAGGCGTTTGATAGTGTTAGAGGAAGAGAGCATGTCAAATAGAGACTTGATTTGTTGCATTCATCTCATTCAATGCTCACACTTATTTTGTGTTTTTTACATAATAATTAGTTCATAATCCGTGTACAATGTTCACATTATTAGCCTATGAGAGAAAATCTAATGAGAAATTAGTGATTGAAATGTGAATTTTGGTCATCCTTCCTCTGTTGTCATGATGCATAAAGTATGGTGTCATACACCATCATGAGGAAGGTGATATATCTCATGTAAAATAAAGCTGTGGTGCTACAAGCTTCTGTGACACCCTCAAGGGTAGTAAGAGACACCACCCCTCAAGATCGCTAATCCATAAGAAATCAAAGCTAATGATCGCATCATTACGGTTTTCTGAATTACGAAATGGATTATTAACACTGATATCATGCCATACTTGTGATGCATCACTAAATCATGTCCGATTGGTGAAGGACGACGCTAGAGTATGATGAAGGTGTTTGATAGTGTTAGAGGAAGAGAGCATGTCACATAGAGACTTGATTTGTTGCATTCATCTCATCCAATGCTCACACTTATTTTGTGTTTTTTACATAATAATTAGTTCATAATCCGTGCACAATGTTCACATTATTAGCCTATGAGAGAAAATCTAATGAGAAATTAGTGATTGAAATGTGAATTTTGGTCATCCTTCCTCTGTTGTCATGATACATAAAGTATGGTGTCATACACCATCATGAGGAAGGTGATATATCTCATGTAAAATAAAGCTGTGGTGCTACAAGCTTCTGTGACACCCTCAAGGGTAGTAAGAGACACCACCCCTCAAGATCGCTAATCCATAAGAAATCAAAGCTAATGATCGCATCATTACGGTTTTCCGAATTACGAAATGGATTATAAACACTGATATCTAGCCATACTTGTGAAGCATCACAAAATCTTGTCCGATTGGTGAAGGACGACGCTAGAGTATGATGATGGTGTTTGATAGTGTTAGAGGAAGAGAGCATGTCACATAGAGACTTGATTTGTTGCATTCATCTCATCCAATGCTCACATTTATTTTGTGTTTTTACATAATAATTAGTTCATAATCCGTGCATAATGTTCACATTATTAGCCTATGAGAGAAAATCTAATAAGAAATTAGTGATTGAAATGTGAATTTTGGTCATCCTTCCTCTGTTGTCATGATGCATTAAGTATGGTGTCATACACCATCATGAGGAAGGTGATATATCTCATGTAAAATAAAGCTGTGGTGCTACAAGCTTCTGTGACACCCTCAAGGGTAGTAAGAGACACCACCCCTCAAGATCGCTAATCCATAAGAAATCAAAGCTAATGATCGCATCATTACGGTTTTCCGAATTACGAAATGGATTATAAACACTGATATCTAGCCATACTTGTGAAGCATCACAAAATCTTGTCCGATTGGTGAAGGACGACGCTAGAGTATGATGATGGTGTTTGATAGTGTTAGAGGAAGAGAGCATGTCACATAGAGACTTGATTTGTTGCATTCATCTCATCCAATGCTCACACTTATTTTGTGTTTTTTACATAATAATTAGTTCATAATCCGTGCACAATGTTCACATTATTAGCCTATGAGAGAAAATCTAATGAGAAATTAGTGATTGAAATGTGAATTTTGGTCATCCTTCCTCTGTTGTCATGATGCATAAAGTATGGTGTCATACACCATCATGAGGAAGGTGATATATCTCATGTAAAATAAAGCTGTGGTGCTACAAGCTTCTGTGACACCCTCAAGGGTAGTAAGAGACACCACCCCTCAAGATCGCTAATCCATAAGAAATCAAAGCTAATGATCGCATCATTACGGTTTTCTGAATTACGAAATGGATTATTAACACTGATATCATGCCATACTTGTGATGCATCACTAAATCATGTCCGATTGGTGAAGGACGACGCTAGAGTATGATGAAGGTGTTTGATAGTGTTAGAGGAAGAGAGCATGTCACATAGAGACTTGATTTGTTGCATTCATCTCATCCAATGCTCACACTTATTTTGTGTTTTTTACATAATAATTAGTTCATAATCCGTGCACAATGTTCACATTATTAGCCTATGAGAGAAAATCTAATGAGAAATTAGTGATTGAAATGTGAATTTTGGTCATCCTTCCTCTGTTGTCATGATGCATAAAGTATGGTGTCATACACCATCATGAGGAAGGTGATATATCTCATGTAAAATAAAGTTGTGGTGCTACAAGCTTCTGTGACACCCTCAAGGGTAGTAAGATACACCACCCCTCAAGATCGCTAATCCATAAGAAATCAAAGCTAATGATCGCATCATTACGGTTTTCCGAATTACGAAATGGATTATAAACACTGATATCTAGCCATACTTGTGAAACATCACAAAATCTTGTCCGATTGGTGAAGGACGACGCTAGAGTATGATGATGGTGTTTGATAGTGTTAGAGGAAGAGAGCATGTCACATAGAGACTTGATTTGTTGCATTCATCTCATCCAATGCTCACACTTATTTTGTGTTTTTTACATAATAATTAGTTCATAATCCGTGCACAATGTTCACATTATTAGCCTATGAGAGAAAATCTAATGAGAAATTAGTGATTGAAATGTGAATTTTGGTCATCCTTCCTCTGTTGTCATGATGCATAAAGTATGGTGTCATACACCATCATGAGGAAGGTGATATATCTCATGTAAAATAAAGCTGTGGTGCTACAAGCTTCTGTGACACCCTCAAGGGTAGTAAGAGACACCACCCCTCAAGATCGCTAATCCATAAGAAATCAAAGCTAATGATCGCATCATTACGGTTTTCTGAATTACGAAATGAATTATTAACACTGATATCATGCCATACTTGTGATGCATCACTAAATCATGTCCGATTGGTGAAGGACGACGCTAGAGTATGATGAAGGTGTTTGATAGTGTTAGAGGAAGAGAGCATGTCACATAGAGACTTGATTTGTTGCATTCATCTCATCCAATGCTCACACTTATTTTGTGTTTTTTACATAATAATTAGTTCATAATCCGTGCACAATGTTCACATTATTAGCCTATGAGAGAAAATCTAATGAGAAATTAGTGATTGAAATGTGAATTTTGGTCATCCTTCCTCTGTTGTCATGATACATAAAGTATGGTGTCATACACCATCCTGAGGAAGGTGATATATCTCATGTAAAATAAAGCTGTGGTGCTACAAGCTTCTGTGACACCCTCAAGGGTAGTAAGAGACACCACCCCTCAAGATCGCTAATCCATAAGAAATCAAAGCTAATGATCGCATCATTACGGATTTCCGAATTACGAAATGGATTATAAACACTGATATCTAGCCATACTTGTGAAGCATCACAAAATCTTGTCCGATTGGTGAAGGACGACGCTAGAGTATGATGATGGTGTTTGATAGTGTTAGAGGAAGAGAGCATGTCACATAGAGACTTGATTTGTTGCATTCATCTCATCCAATGCTCACATTTATTTTGTGTTTTTACATAATAATTAGTTCATAATCCATGCATAATGTTCACATTATTAGCCTATGAGAGAAAATCTAATAAGAAATTAGTGATTGAAATGTGAATTTTGGTCATCCTTCCTCTGTTGTCATGATGCATTAAGTATGGTGTCATACACCATCATGAGGAAGGTGATATATCTCATGTAAAATAAAGCTGTGGTGCTACAAGCTTCTGTGACACCCTCAAGGGTAGTAAGAGACACCACCCCTCAAGATCGCTAATCCATAAGAAATCAAAGCTAATGATCGCATCATTACGGTTTTCCGAATTACGAAATGGATTATAAACACTGATATCTAGCCATACTTGTGAAGCATCACAAAATCTTGTCCGATTGGTGAAGGACGACGCTAGAGTATGATGATGGTGTTTGATAGTGTTAGAGGAAGAGAGCATGTCACATAGAGACTTGATTTGTTGCATTCATCTCATCCAATGCTCACACTTATTTTGTGTTTTTTACATAATAATTAGTTCATAATCCGTGCACAATGTTCACATTATTAGCCTATGAGAGAAAATCTAATGAGAAATTAGTGATTGAAATGTGAATTTTGGTCATCCTTCCTCTGTTGTCATGATGCATAAAGTATGGTGTCATACACCATCATGAGGAAGGTGATATATCTCATGTAAAATAAAGCTGTGGTGCTACAAGCTTCTGTGACACCCTCAAGGGTAGTAAGAGACACCACCCCTCAAGATCGCTAATCCATAAGAAATCAAAGCTAATGATCGCATCATTACGGTTTTCTGAATTACGAAATGGATTATTAACACTGATATCATGCCATACTTGTGATGCATCACTAAATCATGTCCGATTGGTGAAGGACGACGCTAGAGTATGATGAAGGTGTTTGATAGTGTTAGAAGAAGAGAGCATGTCACATAGAGACTTGATTTGTTGCATTCATCTCATCCAATGCTCACACTTATTTTGTGTTTTTTACATAATAATTAGTTCATAATCCGTGCACAATGTTCACATTATTAGCCTATGAGAGAAAATCTAATGAGAAATTAGTGATTGAAATGTGAATTTTGGTCATCCTTCCTCTGTTGTCATGATGCATAAAGTATGGTGTCATACACCATCATGAGGAAGGTGATATATCTCATGTAAAATAAAGTTGTGGTGCTACAAGCTTCTGTGACACCCTCAAGGGTAGTAAGATACACCACCCCTCAAGATCGCTAATCCATAAGAAATCAAAGCTAATGATCGCATCATTACGGTTTTCCGAATTACGAAATGGATTATAAACACTGATATCTAGCCATACTTGTGAAGCATCACAAAATCTTGTCCGATTGGTGAAGGACGACGCTAGAGTATGATGATGGTGTTTGATAGTGTTAGAGGAAGAGAGCATGTCACATAGAGACTTGATTTGTTGCATTCATCTCATCCAATGCTCACACTTATTTTGTGTTTTTTACATAATAATTAGTTCATAATCTGTGCACAATGTTCACATTATTAGCCTATGAGAGAAAATCTAATGAGAAATTAGTGATTGAAATGTGAATTTTGGTCATCCTTCCTCTGTTGTCATGATGCATAAAGTATGGTGTCATACACCATCATGAGGAAGGTGATATATCTCATGTAAAATAAAGCCGTGGTGCTACAAGCTTCTGTGACACCCTCAAGGGTAGTAAGAGACACCACCCCTCAAGATCGCTAATCCATAAGAAATCAAAGCTAATGATCGCATCATTACGGTTTTCCGAATTACGAAATGGATTATTAACACTGATATCATGCCATACTTGTGATGCATCACTAAATCATGTCCAATTGGTGAAGGACGACGCTAGAGTATGATGAAGGTGTTTGATAGTGTTAGAGGAAGAGAGCATGTCACATAGAGACTTGATTTGTTGCATTCATCTCATCCAATGCTCACACTTATTTTGTGTTTTTTACATAATAATTAGTTCATAATCCGTGCACAATGTTCACATTATTAGCCTATGAGAGAAAATCTAATGAGAAATTAGTGATTGAAATGTGAATTTTGGTCATCCTTCCTCTGTTGTCATGATGCATTAAGTATGGTGTCATACACCATCATGAGGAAGGTGATATATCTCATGTAAAATAAAGTTGTGGTGCTACAAGCTTCTGTGACACCCTCAAGGGTAGTAAGAGACACCACCCCTCAAGATCGCTAATCCATAAGAAATCAAAGCTAATGATCGCATCATTACGGTTTTCCGAATTACGAAATGGATTATAAACACTGATATCTAGCCATACTTGTGAAGCATCACAAAATCTTGTCCGATTGGTGAAGGACGACGCTAGAGTATGATGATGGTGTTTGATAGTGTTAGAGAAAGAGAACATGTCACATAGAGACTTGATTTGTTGCATTCATCTCATCCAATGCTCACATTTATTTTGTGTTTTTACATAATAAATAGTTCATAATCCGTGCATAATGTTCACATTATTAGCCTATGAGAGAAAATCTAATAAGAAATTAGTGACTGAAATTTGAATTTTGGTCATCCTTCCTCTGTTGTCATGATGCATTAAGTATGGTGTCATACACCATCATGAGGAAGGTGATATATCTCATGTAAAATAAAGCTGTGGTGCTACAAGCTTCTGTGACACCCTCAAGGGTAGTAAGAGACACCACCCCTCAAGATCGCTAATCCATAAGAAATCAAAGCTAATGATCGCATCATTACGGTTTTCTGAATTACGAAATGGATTATTAACACTGATATCATGCCATACTTGTGATGCATCACTAAATCATGTCCGATTGGTGAAGGACGACGCTAGAGTATGATGAAGGTGTTTGATAGTGTTAGAGGAATAGAGCATGTCACATAGAGACTTGATTTGTTGCATTCATCTCATCCAACGCTCACACTTATTTTGTGTTTTTTACATAATAATTAGTTCATAATCCGTGCACAATGTTCACATTATTAGCCTATGAGAGAAAATCTAATGAGAAATTAGTGATTGAAATGTGAATTTTGGTCATCCTTCCTCTGTTGTCATGATGCATAAAGTATGGTGTCATACACCATCATGAGGAAGGTGATATATCTCATGTAAAATAAAGCTGTGGTGCTACAAGCTTCTGTGACACCCTCAAGGGTAGTAAGAGACACCACCCCTCAAGATCGCTAATCCATAAGAAATCAAAGCTAATGATCGCATCATTACGGTTTTCCGAATTACGAAATGGATTATAAACACTGATATCTAGCCATACTTGTGAAGCATCACAAAATCTTGTCCGATTGGTGAAGGACGACGCTAGAGTATGATGATGGTGTTTGATAGTGTTAGAGGAAGAGAGCATGTCACATAGAGACTTGATTTGTTGCATTCATCTCATCCAATGCTCACACTTATTTTGTGTTTTTTACATACTAATTAGTTCATAATCCGTGCACAATGTTCACATTATTAGCCTATGAGAGAAAATCTAATGAGAAATTAGTGATTGAAATGTGAATTTTGGTCATCCTTCCTCTGTTGTCATGATGCATTAAGTATGGTGTCATACACCATCATGAGGAAGGTGATATATCTCATGTAAAATAAAGTTGTGGTGCTACAAGCTTCTGTGACACCCTCAAGGGTAGTAAGGGACACCACCACCCCAAGACACCATCCCAAAAAATCATCTAATCAAATCATTGCTCATACATCCCACCAATCTCCACCTCAAAAAATGGCAAGCTACAGAATCATTCATGCCTCCCCGGCCGCTCCCGTTCGCAGACTCCTGCTTCCTGATAACAGCTACATCAATAAAGACCCCGGGTTCAGGCCTAGTGCGGCCGTTTTCTGCACGGGCCTCGGAGACCTTCTCCTTCTGGTCAGTCCGGAATGAAATTCCGGTTGAAGCTTCGGAAGCTCTCATCTACCATCTCGGAATGGGGATTGCGTACTTGGAGTTCACCTCTCATACATACACCTTCATAATCGTCAGGACCTACGACGTGAACGGCCGGGAGATGCATGCGCTGCTACGGCCCACGCATCCGGTAGTCCATTTCCTCAAGCGTATCACACGTCCAACTGAACTGTGGAATCTCGTACGATTCATAACTTTTCTCTTCTGTAAATTACCATTTATCAATCAATGTATAACAATTCTTAATCTTATGTTACAGTACATTTCCTCCGACTTCGGCAGCACTAAAACTTAATTTCTGGCCCGCGGAGAATACGAATTCCATGTTCTCAACCCTTACACGGAGCATAAGTTTTTTGTTGCTGTCAGATCACGCAGCCACCGAGTAGGTGGACGCTACTACGTGGAGGGCGATGAGTGGAGGGAATGCTGCCAGAAGCACGGAATCATGCCGGGATGCAGTGTGGTTTTCGGGGCCCGTACTGACCTGTTACGGAAGACACGGACGATGGACATGTACGTCTACGATACCGATGGACATGAGTTGCTCCATCTACGCCTGAGGAATCAATGCACCGGAGGTATTCTTACTAAACCTAAACTAGTACGTTTTTACAATATTAGCCTTTCAATTCATAATGTTGGCTACTCCCTTGTGTGTTATTATTAGATGAGAATAACATTCATCCGGATGATCCTGATATAGGCCTTATCAGGCACCAATAAGATAATGACACGTGTACAATTGTAATGTTTTAATTGGTTAAGATATTTTTAGTAAAGTTCTAAAACCCTAATTTAGAATGTCTAAACCCGTCTGGGTAATGATTGAACACGTGGCCCAATCATAAATTAGTTAAAGATGACGTGTCGTTATTTAATTGGTGCCTGATACTGCCAATATCAGGATGATCCTGACATATATTAAACTGTTATTAGATACCCAAATGTGTATTATTGGATATCCGGAACGCTTTACTTACAAAAATGTTTACATATACAAAAATAATCTTAAGTTTAACATTCCGTCTGCTCATAAATGACAAGTAATCAACAAGTACATACGCTATAATATATGAATACACATATTTACTCATTTACATATATTAATTGCTTGGCAGCCAATTGAGCGAATGTGACGATGTATGTAATTTATGCATAGCGTAGAATATTATGGTATTTTGTGTCACGGATGTTGGAACAGCCGTTGATGATGAAACTTAAGATTTAATAGGTATTTCTTTGTCATATTGATGCTTTATCATGTAAACCAAAAAATATAATGCCTCTCCTGGACCTGAAAAACCTAAATATTAATTGTGATTCGATCTGACTAGGTTCCTCAATATGTTTGCCTATGCAGCTTATGGCTTCTACCGGAATCTTAATTAAGCGGCTTACGTGGATCACGCTCCGGGCATCCGCCGTCTGGTAAATTGCTACAAAAGAAATTAACTGCGCTATTATTCATATATATGCTCCGTCGTGTTGATCTTATGTTAATATCTGTGAAAAACAGACTCTGCACAGAAATATTAGGTTTTGGACCAATCTCAGGAACGACCAGACCTTGCAGGTCATAACCCTCGACCGTAACATTCCGGTGGAATTTACCCGTAACATTCCGGTGGAAATTTACGATCCCATTCCGCTCAATCTCTACGGTGACTAGAACTCACTACTGTTGAGGGTTTCGGAACCCTTTGTGAAGTTCCAGCAAGGCCCCGATTTCGACCTTCTCCAAGATCACGGACCAATCTACGCCATTGAATTCTTGTGCCGGGGAGGTGGGGATGGTGATTGGCCGGATTCTCTTCCACCGCCGCGTGGACCCGTTGCAGAGGAGGCGGTACAGGCGGAAGATGAAAATGAGGAGGCCTGGCCCTGGCATGAGCTGAATTCTGACGAAGGGTCGGAGATGGATACCGGAGCCGAGGAGGAGGGGAGCGACCAGCATGATTCTGGAGTTACGGATATGGACTCGGACGCTGACAAAGGCTCCAATATTAAGACAGTTTCTATAATTTCTATGTTGTATTAATACTTTATAACATTTCTATCATTTAATTACTCATCTCCTTTATGCTATGCTCATTTGTTCATACACACACGGACACCCCAATCGACAAATAATCTTGGAATCTGCCAATTACTGATCGAAAACGTCTTACAAACCATTTTAACCAAATTGGAATCATACCGTCGATCTCCAACAAAATTGGAGATTATTTAAAATTCAGTGACTTCTTCTAAGAACCATTTGCTGCATACCGAATCCGATTCTGACTACGAGGACACCGATTTTGATTACTATGATTTTACATTTTATTATACATCTTTGATTTTAATGATACTGTAATAATAATTCTGGGTACTTGTAAATCAATTGTTTTTCTGTGTTTTATACCGCTGTCAAGTGGTCCACTATTGAGTTTGAATTAGCAAGGGTTTTTGCTTCATTCATACACGTAAAAACCCTAAACGTTCCATGCAAATGTGGGCCCTGTGAATGATACCCCATAAATGTAATGATCCACAAAATTAAAACTAATCCTAAACTCATTTTTAGAGATCGAGTCTCCTATGTCATTTTAGCTATTTAAACACATGTTTAGAAAACCGTGCTCCTACACGAAAACATAAATAGTTCACAAAACACTGTGTAATTAAACATAATCATTTATATAGTTTTCATTTTATGTTTTGAATTAACTGATTAAAAACATGCTGCTTATAATTTTCATCCGTATTTTATATTTATCATACTATTAACTTGTTGTATACCAACTCGGTATTATCGTATTTTCGGGTTATGCCTATGGTTATTGTATATAATGAAAGAGATAAATTAAGAAGAATAAATATAGTTATATATTAGTGCTTGATATTTATTCTTCACTATCCTTTTACTTATTCCAAATGATTGTATAATCGGTCTGATCGGATTATCCTGTCCAAATCGGTATGATCGGGTTATCCTGTACAAATAAAGCTTCATTTTGTACAGGTCAAATCATGCACCACCAATCTACATAACTTGTGACATACAAGTCGAAAGAATACGTTGTAATATTACTTTTTTTACCGTTTGAAATTTGCTGGACTCCCCGGGCCCACTAACTCCTCAACGATCATATATCCAGTCCCAACAGACATATTTCCCCCCTCTTTAAATATCAATCCGAAACACACATGAAATCACCTTCTCGGAATGGCCATCCAAGATGATTCCGTCCTTTGCTACTGCAACGTTGAAGCGGTATTACGAACATCAGCTACCAAACATGATCCAGGTAAAAGATTTTACGGCTGCATCAATTACGATGCTGGCGGGTGCAATTTCTTCGAATGGTTTGATCCCCCGGGCCCGAATCCCAATCAACAACACCACCGGGAATCGTCATCGACCTCCAAGAAGCACGACAGAGAAAAGCAGAAGCATGTGGAGATTATCAGCCAACTCGAAGATCAGGCATCGACCTCCAAGAAGCACAGGAGAGAAAAGAAGAAGCATTTGGAGATTATCAGCAAACTCGAAGCTCAGGCACACCAGAGAGACGGCCGAGAAGCTCGCCTTGTGTTCGCCCTTCTTTTCACTTACGTTTTCCTCTTCTTCGTCCTCTGCATTAGATTATTAAAATAGGTTTTTCAGATACTACGCCATCTGTTTAAATTGAATAAACTGTTGTTAAATGTGGACTTTTTCATGCAGTACCCCTACGTTCCTCTTGTGCTACCAGCAAATTTTTTTCGCCCACGCTTCCTCCGTGAAAGTATATTAAAAAACTATGCTTGCACAAGAAACATCTTTGTCAACATCAATTAATACCATGATTTCCCTCCAACGTAATTTCGGCTATGGCGCCAAAATCAATTCAACATTAATACATCACTCCATTGGAACACCCGTATCATACTCCGTGTGATACCCTTGTTTCCCTCCAATCCCCTGGCGCATATTTTGGCGCCAGAATTATGCCATATTCACGAGGGATCTCATCCCTTATATATCACATTCCATCCGATATATCATCAATCATAATTCGACCCAAACAGAAATACTAGCTATTTCCCATCCTCAACACTGAATGGCGCCCAAAAATTTGCTCAAAGTAGCCGGTGCTAGAGCCAAAAAACCACTCTCGACTACAAAAAACTCGCCTTCATCTGCCAAAAAACCATCCAAATGGGTGCACTCTTCGTATGTGGCTAGGCAGGACATCCAAGTCCGCCTATTCATTAGGCACCTCATCGAAACATTCGGCATTGGTGCGCTTAACGAGTTCTTCCTAGGATTCCACATTCCCGTTCCATACATTACAGCCTTTTTCCAGGCGGAGGCACAAACCTACAAGATGTCCAACAACGACGGAGGGTATTTTCCAAAGGAGAAAGAGGAGAGCGAGATTAGGAACGTGATCCCTACCTATTTCGGTTTGGTTAAGGATGAGGCCGTGTCAAATGACAAGAAGCACGCCAAAAAAGCTCCGGTTATGAAGAAGAAGGAGCCGGTCTTCATCGATCTGACCCTTGACGATGCACCAAAGGAACCCATCTTAATCGACCTTACCCTTGACGATGATGAATAGATGTTTCCTTGTTGTTGTTTACATTTAGCAAATTGTAGTTATGGTAGGTTTTTGTGATTACAAACCCATGTAGCTAGGCGCGTTCTCGAAGAAACAAAGTCATGAGGTTGTGATTCATTATCTATTATCAATATCATCTTTTAACATTTAGGCTTATTCATTTTTCATTCTCATCACACTTATTATGTTGTTTCTTCTTTCATTAAAAGTTAAAACTTGCAAGCTTTTATTTTTCAGGATAGTTGATACCAACAAACACATACAAAGACACCCAATCCATAAACTACGAATAAACAGTTTGATGCTATTAACAGCTACCTCTTTTTTTTTAATTTGGACTTTATGGATGATACCCCCGTCCTAAAGAACAGTCACCCAATTCATAAACTACGAATAAACAGTTTGATGCTATTAACAGCTGCCTATTTTTTTTAATTTGGACTTTATTGATGATACCCCCATCCTAAAGAACAGACACTCAATTCATTTACAATGCCCCTTCACAAGTTATTGCTTTCAAGGTCAGGAGTGTTGCTACCCATAACCACATATAAAGATACCCACTTCATAAACTACGAACGAACAGTTTGATGATAATAACAGCTGCCTGTTTTTTAAATTGGGAGTTTATGAAAGACACCCCCAACCTAAACAACAACCACCCAATTCAGTGAGAGTGAGGTCCTTTTCACAAGTTATTGCTATTAGTTTGGATTCGGAACGCAGTTGGAATGCAATCGTATTTGGAAACAAAAATAAAAGCTCAATACACATGACCAAATCCGTGGCCCAAAATTCCTGAATAAGTTCAAAATCCATGACCAGCTCTTACATAAGACGCAACATTATTTGGAATGCAAATACTTTTATTGGCACGGTCAGGTTTATTCAATATTCAAAGTTACCGGCCCAACTAACTGAAGGCCCGTAACTTCCGCCCGGCAAGTTCTGTGATTCAGCATTCTTGTTCTTCTTTTTAGTCTTCTTCTCAATGATCTTGTCCTTATAATATCCTGCCCGATGCTTAGCTGGGCGCCCTCTTTTCCTCTGATCCACGAGGTCCAGAGCGGTGGATTCGTGCGGCGGCGTGCTTCCACCAAAATCAACCATGTTGTCCGGATTTTCAGGCGCTATGCATGCACCTCTCCTATACACTTTCTTACATGCTGCGTCCGCTTTCTTCGCAGCTGCGTCCGCTTTCTTGGCTGCTGCGTTAGATTTCTTTGCTGTGGCGTCCACTTTCTTAGCTGCGGCGTCCGCTTTCTTATCTGCTGGAGGAGGCGCCGACGATTTATTAAGCGATCCCCACAACTTTACAATGTTTCCCCCATCGTCTATAGTAAGGCCCGGTGGCAGATCATGAGCGGGCTTCAACTCCAGCTCAAAATTATGCATCATTTCCATCACCTGCTCGTAGGCTTCTTCCTTCATCATAGCACGCGACGCAACTTTTTGAAACATCAGATCCATCTCATCGTAACGCCTCTTTGGAGCTGGAATGGACTTGAGAAGATCTTCGTAACCACCCGTCTCCTTTACGTACTCTCTGCATATGTCCTTCCTCCAATGACCAATGATGTATTATGGTGGAACGCTTGTTAATTCCTCCACTTTGAAGACCTGAAGCATGTGGCAACACATGATTCCTCGAAACTCAAAGTTTTTGCATTCGCATCTCAACACAACACTAGGTTCGCGCTGCAAGCTCACCAGAAACGATCTCCTCCTCGTCCTCCCCATTCGAACTTTAGTCGTCCTCACCTCGTACACAACTCCCCGCCAATTCTTGTCCTTTTCCGTCGCGTTGCAGTACATCATGTCTGACACATGTTTCTGAAACTGGGCAAACTTTGCATTCGTGTAACAAGTTTGGAATACCTCCTCGAACACGAACGCTGTCAAACAAGGCAGCGGCCTATTCACTTGAGGCGTCAAACGCCCTTTCCTCATCCTCCGTTCTCTTTGCAAGAGCCAGCGCGTACTGCTGTACGAAAACCAAGAGGGTTGTGTTGACGTTGACGAAACCCCTGAAAAATTTGTTCATTCCCTCGCTTCTTTGTGTGCTGGGCATTCCTGCCCAGAACTCGTGCTTGAAGTAAACGGTAACCCACTTTTCTCTCTGCTCGAACTTTTTCTTCAACCACGGTCTCTCAGAAATTCCATATCTCTCGGCCCAGGCATGCCATTCTTGCTCGAACTCCTCGATGGAAAGGGACTCGTGAAGTATCCTTCTTAGGGAGGTAGCGATCGCAGCCCATTCGGCCATACTTCCAAAGCGTTTTCTGATATTCCGCAGCACGTGCCACAGACACCACCTGTGCCGTGCTGATGGAAACACCTTCTGCACCGCTATTTCTGAAATAAGGTGGATGGTGCGGTCATGCATGACGGCCAAAAAATAACGGTACAGTCCTTAAACACGCATCTTATATCAGACCAGCACACTAAAGTTCATTTCTGAAAGTAAATTCACATACAAGAAATCTTTATGCGGCTTTACAAGTAAGGGTATCTTTGTTTAAACTGTTGGGTATCACATGTAACGGTTATGTATACATGCAGGAGTACATATGTAACATAGGAAGGATCAAATATTAGGTTGTGCTATTGATGCATTTTGTCTAAACCAACGGGTGATCAAATAATCGGCTTGGAAAATAATGTGGAAAGCATAAATTCTGAAAGACAAAAACTTACGAATTTTTATACACTGGTCACTGAATATGCACTCAGGAGCCTTCTGCATGCATCGGAGGAACGCTTTGAATACCCATGTGAAGTTCCTGACGCTGTCCCTTCCTATAAGTGCACACCCAAATAGCACTGATTGACCGTGGGGGTTGACGCTTATGAAAGGTGCAAACGGCATCTTATACCTGTTCGACAAGTACGTTGTGTCGACTGAAATGCACCTTCCAAACTCTCTGAACGCCTTGATAGCTCGTGCGTCTGCCCAAAATATGTTCCTCACCCTGCCATTTGCGTCTAGGTCATAATCGAAAAAAAAAACATGAGAGACTTCTCTTTCATACTTGCAAACAATGACTGCATTGCACGAAAATCCCCCTCTTCCATCTGTAGCCTAGCGTTCTGGTTCAAGAGATTCCGCATGTCCTTCTCTGAAGATGGAACATTCTTGATGTCACCGTGGTTATGGATAAACACACAGTAGATTTGTGCCGGCCGGATTCCAGCACGATACTGCGCCATAATATCGATCTCTTCCACCTCCGTAATACCGCGATACTTGCTGAGAAATCACACCGCGGATGAGTCAATCACATGATTGTGCTCAAGTTGCACTGATGTCACCTTCCAAGAACCATCGCTTCTCTGTTTGTATGCGGCGGCTTCCATCCGACAGCCACACATCCGAGTCCTAGCGCCTTCCTTTGGCTTCCCACTTCGATTGCAACACACTCTACAACGTTGATAATCGTCCGGTCCCGGCTTTTCAATGGGAGAACGCTTTTCGATGGAAGAATGATCCAGGAATTTGGAAGGGTTGTCGCGGCCGCATCTTATAACGAACCCATTTGCGAATGCAAACCTGTCCATGAAAGCCTGAAATTCCGTTCATGATTGGAACACCTGTCCTCTGGTAGGAATGGGAGTGGCACTCGAGAATACTGGTTCCCGGGCAGCTTCTTCATCCAGTTGCTCACGAGCAAGATTTTCCAGCCCGCCAGCTAGGTGATCCAGATCATCACCGTCCAATGACTCATAATCTGAATCAACATCTCCATCAAAAACACCTTCACCATGTCCCGCGTTTAAAATACGAGCATCAAAATCGTGCAATTCTTCATCATCCGATGATTCTATAACATAATCTTCATCTGAATCAACGTCAACCGGAGGTTCGGAATTCAGGTCAACCGGAGGTTCGGAATTCAGGTCAACCACTACTATCTGATAATAGCCCACAAATGATGTTATTTGAGAGAGTACCCGCTATTATGGAATAGAATACCCACACCAGAAAATGTACATTATTGGATACCCTCTATCACGAAATAGAATACCCCCACCAGAACATGTAAATTAGTGGATACCCTCTATCATGTAATAGAATACCCCCACCATAAACGGTAGAATAAAAACAATATTAAATTATAACAACGAATCATTTGAGAAATATAATGAGATTAATGTTATATGAGAAATTTTAAATGAATAATCATGTATGAATGTTATGAAATCGTACAATGTATCAGTTAATAGTGATACGGTTTAGTGTTTAGTGTTTAGGGTGACATGATAATCATATAATCCTTACAAGAATAACGAAAACATTGAATGAAATGAACATCATGAGAGGAAAATGAAGTTCCTACTTATGTGTTTGATTCTCGATGACAGTTCTCAAATTGATAATTCTGTGTTCATTTCAATTGGGATAGTTCTCAAGCTAAACGCTGCTAACTAACTGACTTACTAAGTTTAACACAATTTTGTTTCAAAACTTTTTCGAATCTCAACAACAGTATTTTATAAGCCGTGATACTCTCATATTGTAAATGGGACACCATGCTTCACAAACAGTGACACCCTCCTTCCTATCTATCGTTATCGACTATCAACGCCTGAATCCTCGCTACACTTCATTCTACTACTAATACACTCCTATTACACAGCATATTGGGCATTCTAGCGTTTTTCGACTCAAGCAACAAATTAAAATATGCATTACAGCAAGCGTACCTTGATACGTAGGGATCGCGCGTCTCCCCTGATTCGAAAAATGATTTTTTCAGATTTTTTCCTAAGCAAAAGAACGTTTCGCCATTGATGATCGGAATTGATTCAAGGAAGATACCCAGAAGATATGAAGTCTAGACTTGTTTTGCGAGGAGAAGAAATGAGGAGAGAGAGAGAGAGTCACGTGCCGTTTTTATTATATTCATCATGGGACCCACCGGTTATCCACCTCGCCCAAATCTTTTGTCGTGTAGCGATAGGGTAAAAAAACCATGGTTTTTTTTTCAGAATTTTCCTCCTTCACAGAGTATATTTTCCCAAATATTCCCACTTGTTGGCACATGTGATGCCTTCATCACAAAGCCAAAGCCTGGAATTTCCAGCACACTTTTCTACATTTTTCTGGTCAAAGAACTGAAAAATTGCGGTTACTTCTGAACTATTTCCCTTCAGTGAACTGAGCCTTGTCCTGATGATAATGGAAATATGTTTCTGAATAAGTGCTGCCTGCTGATTAATTGTTCCGCCCTTGAATGCAGTTGTGCATGCATTACATGATTTGGAAACTCTTCTGCTATATCCCGAGATGCTCAACAAGCTTTGAACAAAAGCATTTTTCTGAACCAAGAGGGTATAAGTAACAATAAGCTCGACACTTGTGTCTTCAAATATGCAGTTTTCATTCTTTGCTTCCCTTATAATATGTATCATTTTGTTGGCATAAATCTCGAGTATCGAATTCAGATAAAGTGTACCTGTATTCAAAAAATTACATCCTGGTTGCAGCAACATCAAGAAGCTCACTTCAGCAATGTAAATGCTATATCTTTTGAGAAGAGGTGCTGCATGATCAGCTCCACCACGGTGAACACCATCTGAGTTATTCAACAGTTCTCCGTCCCCCTTAAAGGGAAGTTTGGCCTCAAGCTTATGAATTTGAAATTCAGTGACTCTACCAATCACCAGGAAACTCGCAGCCAAACAAAACTCAAAAGTTTCTACCATTTTATCTTCATGTTGAAATTTTAAAGAGCGGAAATTTGCACGAAGTAGCAACTTCTCTGCATAAGGACTCGCTTTTTTCAGCTCAAAGTGTCTAAAATTCTATCCTTCCAAGTTTCCAAACACGTTATCTCTTAATGGTGCAGAACCAAAAACATGTTCAAAAGTAAATCCTGAATATGCCCTCCAGAAACATTCTTGCCCAGTACAAGGGAATTTTCTTACTGGGAACACCATTACTTCGAAATATCTGCAGCATATTGAAATCATAGACATTTCCATTTTGAATACTGCTCTTCTCCATCTTCATACCCTGAAAATACCACTGAGAGCCAAAAGCATAGACTTCCAAGCTATTAACCAAATCATCGCTACATGATTGTCTCCGGAACTCATAGCAATATGCATCAGTGTACTCTTGAGCAGAACTAGCATCATAGCAATTTTAGAATCCCATCTCAATAATGTGAACTCATACACTCTCTCCTTCTTATCTTTGAACTTGTCCTCAAACTCAAAAATTGTTAGGATTACTTGAGGTAAAGATCCCGCAGCAAGACGAATCCAGCTCAATGTTATATGGAAGCATGCAAACATGCATAATCGTTACCCAATTCTTAGCATCCAAATCCAGAATGACTAAATCATTACCACCTCTAAATGTGGTCCTTATCACTGCCCAAGGCTTAGGAATTTTACTCTTGATTTTATCACAGTCTTTGCCCAATGCAGAACAACCTTGAGCAATGACAAGAGTAAACCTGGTGTATTCAGAATTTGAAGTTACTCCATCAATTCTGTCAAAATTCAGAAACTTGACCAAATTGCCCAAAACTCCATGCATTCTTTGACTCATTGAAACTCTTATACCTGAAAGTGACTTCCATTTCTTCATAATGTACACAACAAACTTACTACCTCCAGGATCAAGGATCAGAAACTTTGCGTTACATAAAACTCGCATCCAGCAACCACTGACTCCAGAATGAGTGAAATTTTCACCACTAACGTAGCTTTCCCAGTTTTCAATTGTACCAGCTCTTCTACTATCACCTAGACATGGATTAACATCATACAAACTCCCACAATCAAGAATTCCGGGATCAAAACTCTTACTATTAACTTCTATGCACCGAGAGTTCAAGTGTTGATTAGTCAATAGCTTGCATTGATTCTCCTCATCGACTATAGTGTCAAAATCATCCTTATTTCCAACAAAATTAATAACTGTGGAGTTCTTCACCAAATTGACGTCCATTTCATAAAGAAAGGTGCAACTAGCTGAATCTTTATCCCCCTCTTTACTAATACAAGGGTCAAAACATGTCCTAGATGCAGCACCTCTGTAAGAATCATCATTCAAATTCTCATCCCTCAAGCCATTATTAACTATATGACCATGCAATTCCTTTCTATTCCATTTATAATTTCCCATATTTGCAGCATTATAGTTTTTCTCCTTATCACACTACCTCAGTTTATCTCCCTTAGCACTATCACCGCACAGTTCATACACAGCTGATGTTTTAGGACCCGAGTTTCCTCTTTCATGCCATACTACTCTACGATTATCAGAATCAACACCGAAATGAGCACAATTATCAATATGTGGCAACATAGAGGATACCTCAACCGCCTTCATCTTATTTTACAGAAACTGAGCCGTTGCCAGTGCCGGAGTGAAACCGTCACCGCCGGTCTTGAGTGCCCACTCATTGCATCCTCCTCACGATCAGTTTCGTTGCCTCCCCCACGAGAACACTCTCCGGCAGCCGGATTTTTCACTCGGGATAACTGCAACTGCTCAATGATCAGACGCAACTGTGTGGTGATTTCCAGCTCGCGCACCTCTTGTTGCTCATGAGATTCTTGCAATTGAGCACCCATATACGTCTTCAAACTCTGATCGGGGTTTTTCAGCTCCTCCCTGAGCTCTCCCATCGCCATATCGACGTAGTCTTTCAGCTCAATCGACTGAGCTCTCATCGCGTCTTTTGTCTTCTTGTTCGCCATCGTTTTTGCCGAGAAAGGACCGAGCTTTTATACCAGATGTTATGATATCAAATTCAATTATCAGAAATCAGGCCATATCCACCATGGAAACGGTAACAAAAGTTCAGAGCTAACAGACTAGCAACTGAGATTAACAGAATGAAAACAGATGAGATCCTCTGAAATGGAATCTTGACTATTTGTAAGCTGAGCTTGGTCAACAGGTCAAGACTCTAGCTAGCTAATTACTAAACTACCCTCGGGCCTAGTCTTGATCATGACATTTTCATTGCTTTTGAATAGCGGGCTTTTTTCAATAGGCATGGCCCAACATATACTTTCAACATTCTTTAACATTGAAACATGATTTGGAAAAATGACAGCAGTATACAGCTGCGATGGTCAATTAAATTTCACAATTTGTTTGATCTTGTGGGTTCCAAAAACCCACAAAAATTTCTTTCAACGGTTTAGAATATAGTTAGCTAAAACGATAATGTGGACTTTTAAGTATGTTTGACTAGTTTCATTTTGTGTCCATTAGTTTATGATTCTCAAGTGGGTACGTAACAGATATTTTGAAAAATCTTGTGCGAAAAAAGCCTAGTTTCAAATTTAAACACTTGTCAGGGGTTGAGGAAGATCCACATCACTCTCGTTTCAACAATTTAGTTAGTGTTGAAATGTATAAAAATTTAAATATTTTCAAAAAACATCAAATTTTTACTTTTTATTAATAGCCTTTAAATATCATTCAGGTAATACAAAAGTACAAACTATGTTAAAGGGACCCAACTTAAATTTACCGCGCTTCGCACAGTTCATCCTTCTAGTATATTAGAATAAATGTTCAGAGAGATAATGTAATTGTTGGGACGTACGTTAATGGATATGTTAGATCATTTGTGTGCGTGTTAATTGCTAACGTGCAGGAAACTCGCGAATGCGAAACGTACCATGTACATATGAGGGTAATCGAAATTATTAATATTCCATCAAAGTCCCAACAATGTACATAGAACTAGTTTGATCATGTAAACATTAATCAATCGTATCATAACTATAGTAATCGGTTTTGATAAATTTTCTAAGTTCGCACATGTGTGCATGGTGCGGGCATATTGAGTGATTATGTAATGATTAACATAAAGCGTCTTATAATTATCATTGTAATCAAATATAAGAAAGAAGAAAGCACAAGCTAGCTTATATCAGATAAATCTACAATGTTTCAAATTTAAAATGGCTCAACAAAGTAGAAAGTTTCTTAAAAATGCACGTGTAAATAGGTTGAGATATGTTAGACATGCATAAAGTACAAGTATTGATTAGTCCTAAATAAACGAATAATGCGTTGAAAGTAATTTTAGCAATCTATATATGAACTAGTATCTCCTTTTTTTTTAATTGTATGAACTAGTACCTAATTCCAAGAAAAACTATCAGAGTGCTACCTGACAATGTTAAGGTGCATGTTATCCTCACATTATGAGAAGACCTGGAACACATTCTATGATGGGCACATCAGTTTCAAGATACTTCATTGCAACGGCTGGAGAAAGTTCTTAGAAAGACAATGAGCTGAAGGTTGGGAATGCATGTTTGGTGCATTTGGTTGGGCAAGAAATTATCCAAGTCCAGTTTTATAAAATTTTGTTTGGTTCACCAAGTTTCCCAAAGTCGAGACTTGCAAAATCCTAAAAATCAATCAAAGATTTTGTTTTAAACATACAAAATCCCAACCCAACCAAAAAAGGATTTTGCAAAACCAGACTCTCAAAATCCTAAACAAAAACCCAAACTCTCAAAATCGCAAAACAAAATCCAAACTCTCAAAATTCTCTCCAACCAAATACACCCCGGAGAAGTTCGTTCTCAAGGTGATCATTGTGCGGTCATCTTCTGCTTGCTTTACTGTCATCTGAATTATCATTTGAATAAGTTTGTGCAAATTATATCAGTATCTTTGATCAAACAAAGAAAATGCATATATATGTACAAATCATGGTTTGAGGTTTAGTGATAATGCATGTAGCAAACAAAATTAAATTAATTTGCAAACTCCTTAGATAAAAGTGACGTAGTAGAAAACTTTTGTAGAATCCTACTCAACTCATCAACTTATATTTAATTTTAACTCCAAATGAAAATATTAGAAAACTTAACTTGAGTTTGATCGCTGGACAGGCACGTACGTATGCAGAGCAGCCAATCAACATTAATAGCATGGATAGTTGGTAGTTGCCTATGGCCTAAGGCATTAATAGCATGGCAGATAGAATAACATGCCAATCAACATTAAGAGGGGACTGAACCCTTTCAATGCCATCATGCTGTCAGTCTCAATTATAAAGGCTGCATTCATTTCAAGTCCTATTTGAAAATCAAATTCTACTGCCTGCAACTCAGCATGTAAGGGGGGACTAGCAGTGATTGCCTTCATTGACATAACCAATACAGAGCCAAGCAAATCTCTAAATATAACTCTCAGACCAGAGATATTAGTAGAAATGAATGAAGCATCTACATTAATTTTAATTCAATGTTCAGGATGCTTCCATTTTACTATGTGTACAGTTTTAGGTCTCTTCCTTTTAAGGTATGGAACCAGCCCAATATTCACCAATCTCTGATGCTTTAATGCATTTCCAACCAGGGGGAAAGCACTAAAGACCAGATGAGCATGCTTTATAATGTTTTGAAAGGTGACAAAGGGATCCTGAGTTATATTGTTATACAAATAGTCATTCCTCCTCAACCAGATGAACCAGAAGGCAATCATCACTGTATTAATTGCAGCTCTAGAGATGGTTTTGGAGGATCCGTTGTAATGTGCATGAAAAGATACCCTATGCTTAAGTGATGTGAAAGTAAGGACATGGATATCAAATAATCTATGTACACAGTTAAGGATAAACACATTTGAGGAGCAGTGATTAAAACAATGGCTCAAGGAATCCATATCTGGGCAAAAAGGGCATTTGGAAGGTAAATGAAAACCAAACTTAAGCAAGACATCATCAAAAGGGAGCAGTTTATTATACATTCTCCTGATAAAGATGCACATGTTTTTGGGGACTTTATTGGACCATACCTGTGTGAGAGTGTGATCATGAATCATCTCCAGTTGTCATGAGCACTTGATAAGCTGATTTGACAGTGAAAGTACCTTGAGAAGATGGACACCACACTAATTTGTCCTCATGTTGATGCTGGATGGATACTCCCTGCGATAAGTGTAAAATGGTGGTAGCCAGTATAGGCTCCAAAGTAGGCAAATACAAGGATTTGTTAGCACAAAAGTCAGCTATAGTTAGTGAGGGAAATGGTAGTACATCAAGCTAAACAGTATATGCTAGAATACCCATGCCAGACCAGTTGGCATGCCAAAAGGGGGAAGTGTCTTTCCCTATTATGACCTTTGAATTTGTGTTAGCAAATTCAGTAATGGAGCAAATCCATCTCCATGTATGAGAGGATTTATATGAAGCAGGTAGGGACCATAAAAATGATGTCCATATTGTGTTGTTCAACTGTAACTTCCACCAAAGTTTACATGAAAAAGCCTGAATTACAGCTCTGATGTCCCTAAAGCCTACTCCATTTTCTGTAACAGGAATGGTCATCTTAGACCACTTTCTCCACACCATCTTTTGGCTTGCATCAGTTTCTCCCCAGAAGAACTTTGCTGCCATTGTTTCCATTTTTCTTATGATTGCTAAAGGTGGTTGGAGGACAGCAAACACATGGTTAGGGACTGAAAGGAAAACATGATTTAACAGAATCAGCCTTCCTGTTGCTGTCAACCATCTGTTTTTCCAGCTTGAGAGTGAGTTCTCCATCCTTTCTGATGAGGGGCTGATAATATACAATCTTATTTCTACCATTAAAAACAGGAACCCCAAGGTAAGTGAAAGAAATTTGACCTAGTTTCATCCCTGTGTTTCTCTTAATCAACCTGACTAAACTAGAGGTGGCCTTCATATTCACATAAAACTCAGATTTAGAGTAGTTTACTCTGGCCTGAGCTCAGCTCATATGATCTCAACACCTTTAGAAATCTGAAAAGGTTTTTCTTGGTTGCTGCCAGGAAGATTGATGTATCATCCGCATACATAAGATGCGATAATTGCTCCACTACTCTTGGCATTTTGAAACATGTTAAGTATTGATTATGTAACAGGTGTTTCAGACCTCTACTCATTGTTTCTAAAACCAAGTTGTACAGGAAAGGTGAAAGGGGATCACCTTGTTTAATGCCTCTATTAGCACTAAAGTAACATGTGGCAATGTCGTTGATGAGTACTGAGAAGGAGGCTGATGCAATATTCTGTACAAAAACCTTCACTAAGTGGCCATGAAATCCGAATTGTAATAGAACTGAATTCATAAAAGTCCTTGACACCGTGTCAAAGGCTTTTTTCATATCCAGTTTGATGATTACATTCTTATTATGTGGATTTTTATTGAGTAAACTGACCATTTCTTGCGTTTGGATGGTATTGTCAGAAATGTCTCTTCCTTTAAGGAAAACATACTGTTCCACTGATGTTAACTTTGGCATTAGTGGTTTAAGCCTCTTCATCAGTATCTTAGAATAGATTTTATTTAAGAAATTGGAGAGGCTTATTGGTCTGGATTGGGAGAAAGTGCTGGATTTTTTATCTTAGGTATTAAGGTTAGCCAAGTACTTGATATGGCCCCAGGCAAGTGAGCTCCCTCTAAGAACTCATTTGCAGATACCAACAGGTCATCTTTTACAATGTCCCAGCAATGTGTGAAGAAGAGACCAGTACAGCCATCGAGCCCTGGAGCTCATTCCTTATTAAGATCAAAGACAGAGAATCGCAGTTGTTGGAGATCCACTGGTCTCACCAAGTGCTGGTTATCTTCCTCTGTGATTAGCTTAGGTATAACACTCATGTATTTTTCCAGGAACTCTCCAGATTTGTCTGACTCAGATTCATTTAAAAGGTTATCATAGAATTTGACCCCCTCTTCCTGAATCTGAACTGGGTTAGTTGTCCACTATCCATTGTCAAGCTTAATCTTGTTGATCTTGTTTCTGCACCTTTTCTTATTTATTGAGTTATGGAAGAAGTTAGTGTTTGCATCACCCCCTTTCAACCATTTCAAACTGGATTTTTGTTTCTAGAAGGCTGTCAGCTCAGATTGAGCTCTGATCAACAGTGCAGATTGTCTATTGAGCTCAATAAGGTCACAGTCAAGGCCTATGTTCTCAAACTGTATCTCACTTTGAGCCACTTTCTCCTCAGCCTGTTTTAGATTTTGGTTGACATCACCAAAAGAAGCCTTGTTCCAGTGTCTTAAGGTCAACATCAATATTTTTAACTTGGCAACCATTCTTCTCATGCCATGTTCATCACATTCTCCATTCCAACATTGTGCCACTGTGATATTAAAATCATCTTTATTGGTCCACATATGCTGGAATTTAAAGGGCTTAGGAGAGTTAGTTTCATATGTCTGTATGGTTAGGAGTATAGGGTTGTGGTCTGAGGTTGTTCTACTCAGGACCTGGACAGAGTTATTTGGGTACTGCTGCATCCGTTCTAGGTTGCTCATAGCTCGGTCAAGTCTTTGTAATAAAGATCTTCTCTAGATTTTTTATTAGACCAGGTGAATTTATTACCTACTGTTGGAATTTCTGCCAATCCCGGGGTATTGATCATAGAGTTGAACTCCATCATACTTCCTAAAGGAGGTTTTTTCCTACCCTTTCTCTCACTCACAGAACAGACTATATTAAAGTCTCCAACATAAACTGTTGGTGCCGCAGGCAAATCTAGGAGATCATGCCATAGATCTCTTCTAAGTATCTTTGTGACTTTAGCGTAGACAAAGACACAGTTCCAGGAAACTGAATTAGAAAGGTCATTTATCTGTGTTAGTACATATTGGTTGGGCTGTGATATTACAGACAGGTCAAATTTATGATTCCAGAAGATCCATATTTTAGCCCTATCAGCATGCATACAATGTGGGAAGTGTAATTTAAAGTTGAGTGAAGTGATATCAGAGTTAGGATGCCATGGTTAACTAAGACACAGAATATCAACATGTTGTGAAATTATAAGAGTTTTAAGCCTTTTTAATGACTTATTATATCCCCTAATATTCCACACCAATATATTACCTATTGTCTTATGTTGTATCATGATGAAACTAATTTTGATTTTTGTGAAGAGCGCAACCACTTATCTACAGTGGTGCCTCCTATGTGTGTGCTGTTCATATCAATAAGATTTTTAGTCTCCCTATGAATCTATTGTGAGGCCATACCTGCATCCTTAGCTTCTGAAGGTTCCTTTCCAGTTGAGGTTTCCAAACTCCAGTCTGGTTCACTTGGGGCCTCCTCATAATCAGAGCTTAGGTCATCCTCTTGATCCTGCAAGACTTGGAAAATATTTGATGTCTGAATAGGTTTGTAAGGTATACCATTGCCAGTGTGTTATGTGTCACATTCTTTTGTCCCACATTATTGTCATCATATGAGTAAAAAGCAGGTGCATGTATGGTGACAAGGCTTTTAGAAACATTTGAGATTTTCTGAGTGGGGTGATGAATCAAAGTAGGATTCTTTTCAACCAACTTAGAAGCAATGATACATTGTACACTCAAAGCAGGTTCTATCCTGGAGGTTGTACACGTATATTGTGCATCTCGGAGAAGAGAGACCTTTTGTTGGATCTCCAAGTCCTTTGCTTTTTGAGACACAGTCAATCCAGAGGACTGAGCACCCTGAACAGCCTGCCACTGCTGATCTTTTCTCCTATTTGGTTGCTACTTAGCTTGTATCTCCTTGCGCCTGGAAGTATGTGATTTCTTCAGCTCAGGGTGACGTATACCGCAGTCATCATCCCGACGGCCTATCCTTTTACAATGGGAGCAGTACAATGGCAAATAATCATATTAAATTTCGCATTCAACAGAAGAGCTGGGGTTACCTATGGTGATCGTTTGATGCCTCTCTTGCAACAAATAAACCTCTCCACAGATTTTTATCGCAGCCGGCCGTGTCAGGGCACTTGTCGCTGCGTCCATTCTCAGGTAAACCCCAATAGTGTTGCCGAAGTCTCCAATAGCGAATTTGTTATAGAACTAGATCAGGGCTTTGTGGATTGTGGCCCACACAGGTACAATTGATGACTATTTCTGTGTCGAGAAGTCGGTCGTCCACTTCAGGATCTTCATCGTGTTGCCCAGCACTGTACAAACCGATCTACTCCAGAAGCTTTGATAATCCTCCTTTTTTTGGAAGCGGATAAGGATATGCTTGAAGTCTAGGGATCCGATTTGAAAAGTACCCGAGAACCCCAATTCCTGGAAGTATTTGTTCATCTTAGGCATCGACGGCTTGCCCCTTGTAAATTTTCCGATGAGGGCGTTTTGGTAGTGTGCAGCGAAGGTCTCGACCGCTTTCTTTGAGTAAATGCAGGCAATCTTGTAGTTGACCCGTTTGGAAATCGGCCGGATCTCGAGGTTGTTGGGTAGAGAGGTGAAGAGGGGTTAGTGTTTGGGAGCCAGGGCGTTGGCAAATGACTTTCCGGCGGTGGCGCCACCCGGAATGGGTGGTGGAATCACTAGTGGAAAACTATAGAAATCTCGGTGGGGATATCGGCGATATAAGGCGTAAACCTCCGCCGTAACTAGCCACGTTGTATATCGAAACTCGGCGTTTTTTAACCGCCGCAAATGATTGCTATTTCAGATAGCGTAAATGCAAGCAACCCAGATACAATATATTTGGTTTACGACATCTGAAACAATAGATTCAGAAATCGGATTAGTGTTAGAATCAATGACACTAATACGTGTGGGATATCGTATATGTAATAGAACAACTTTCCGACGCCGGAGGAAATAGGACAGAAAATCACATTAAGAATTCGAAAATCCAATAGAACAAGATAATTAAGATGTCGGAATCCTATTCGGAGAATAACAATTTACTCTAACTAATATTTAATATTTTCGTCCAACAGATTGATCATCATTGACCAATATATGAATTATTAATGTTTTTAGATTGCAAACAAAAAAAATCAAAATTAGAATAATAAAAATATTCATTTACAATAAAATTTATACTTTCTACTTATACTTCTACTTCTACTTCTACTTCCAAAAACAATTATCTACCTACACTCTTCAACTAAAAAATTCTAACTATAAAAAAAACTAAATTTGTTCAAGATTAACTACCTCTCATCTCATTATCACTTCATGCCAAGGAAATCTTCATGAACCTACACAAGTAAAGCGACATACTCAAGAACATCAAATTACATTTACATTACTTATAGATATCAATCTAAGCAAAAGATTCATAAAATAACCTAATCAACAACTGGTGCAAGTAATATACACTGACCTCAGGTGTAGTGTAAGGCGAACACTCTCATGAAGAAGGTCCAAACTTTCTGCAATTTTTAGCATCCATAATCGTCCTCCTATCTTCTACACAACATAGTAGATAGATAATGTGAATAACAATTTTTGCATCCATACTAGACCTCATGTGCTTTCACAAGTCACCAGAGACTAATCAAGCAAGTTGAAGTGGAAAAGGAGATCATACCAAGATTTGTTTTTACATGGCATGAAAAACAATCCTTAGTAAACGGATCCAAAACAGCAGCCCGTAGCATTAATCGAGCTATTAGCCTTGGAACTCGGACACACACAACTCCACTTTTTCCAGCACCTTGCCAGTACTACATAAGACATATGTCCGAACTTAACAAATTAACAAGAAAAGACATGTCAAGAGGCACCAAAACAACAAAACTCCAAACCAAATAAAAGAAGTAATACTCGATATTCATTATCAACAACTCATGAGGAATCGAGGGCGGAGGAGAGATGATTCTGGTAAAGGCATCATAAATTAAGAAATTTTCACAAGGAAGAGACACATAAAACACAGTAAAAATTGTAACTTTACATTACCAGTTTGGTCGACACAAGTAAATTTTCAGAATCATCGACAGGGGCTTATCTGGGTCGCATTTTCCATCATCACCATCATCGTTGATACGTCCATGATTCGTATTCGGACCTCATTCATGCTCGGACCAGGGCCCGAGAAGGGTCATGGGCTCGAGGTACGCGGAGGATGGATCCACGGGTCCATCAATCCTAATCCTTATAAGGAATGCGTATATTATGAATGTTCTATAAGGAATATACATCCTTCTAAACATGGTAATACAACCATGACCGAAATACACTTTCTCTATACATGGTAATACAACTACTATTCCCATAAGAGTTGTATTCCTACCATAAATACATATCTTGGTGATCTACGGATTGTAGCCATATAAATACCGAAGGTTTGGTAAACCTCTGTATCTATTATCTTACATACAATACGCCTTACGCATCATACTAACTTGAGCGTTGGAGTGTCTACCCTCGGGACACCCGAGGCTTTGTTTTGTTGATCAGTTTGTGAGCCGGGTTCGTGATCAAGTGCGGGTTGTAGACATCCGTCAATTTGGCACGCCCAGTGGGATCTGCTTGCCATTCTTGATCTATACGACCCTCAAACTCATGGCTGATCCGGCTAAAAACTTTTGTGGGAGTACAGAAACCGTTTTTTGGCCCCGACAGGAGTAAGAAGCATCGATGCCAACCATGACGACGATGACGAGATGAGGCACGCCACCAACTAGGGAGCAGGAAGGAGCATCAACGGTGTACACCGATCGCCCGAAGAAGCCTCTCCCTGGGAGTGGGAGAGCAAAAGATCTCACCTGGACGGAACCATCACTTTTTCACCCCAGGATGCGGTTCCTAATCAATTTCCTCATTCAGATCCCTTAGTAATCACAGTCGACATAAACCATAATGTGATCAAAGAGTTCTGGTAGATGGGGGAAGTGAAGTAGAAGTCATGTTTCTCAGCTGTTATGAACAATTGGGACTGGACAAAAGAAATCTCGTACCCAAAAACCCCATCTCGGGATTTGCGGGCGATCCTATAACTCCTTTAGGAGAGATCACTTTACCAGTGCGAGTGAAAGATGGTACTCGAAGTATAACCCTTCGTTGCACCTTCGCGATCATCGACTCCAGAGCGCCATACAACATAATCCTCGGACAACCTTGGATGTGCCAAGCAAAGGTCGTCTGGTCCCCATACCACTTGGCAATGAAGTTCCCCACGAACCAAGGGATAGCAATAGTCCGAGGGGATCAACAATTAACTCGAGTCTACACAATCCAATCTATCCAAGAACCGGAGAAGGAGGATCTTGAACCAGCCAAGTACTCCGAATCCGAGCCAATGCAACTCGGAGAATCAGGAACCGTCGAGGTTCGAACTCTCCTACCCCCCGAGATAAAGACCAAACTTCGAGATCTTCTCAACCAGTATATAGATGTCTTTTCCCGGGATACCAATGACCTGGTAGGAGTATCTCCTCGTTTGGCGGAACATTACCTGAATATCAATCCCTCACAAAAACCCATAAAGCAGAAACGATGCATCTTTGCACTAGATCGAGTTGAAGCCATTGGAGAAGAAGTGGATAAGCTACTCAAAGCCCATATAATCGAAGAAGTGCAGTACCAAGAATGGATAGCTAACCCAGTAATGGTCAAGAAACCAGACGGAAAGTGGAGGATTTGCATCGACTTCACCAACCTGAACGATTGTTGTCCTAAAGATAGTTATCCTTTACACTCGATTGACCGATTAGTTGAAGCGATCGCTGGATACCAAGTACTAGCCTTCTTTGATGCCTTTAAGGGATATAATCAGATCCATATGGCAGAGCAAGATAAAGAAAAAACCTCCTTCATAACTGACAGGGGAACTTTCTGCTACAAGATTATACCTTTCGGATTGAAGAACGCCGGAGCTACTTACCAAAGACTGGTAGAAAAATTATTCAAATCCCAGATAGGACGCAACCTCGAGATTTATGTGGATGACATGGTAGTGAAAAGTCACAGTTACGACGCCTTTTTTGAAGATTTAAAGGAAACCTTCGACACATTACGGGCATCCAACCTAAATTTGAACCCTGCTAAGTGTACTATTGGTGTTGGAGCAGGAAAATTCCTAGGATACATGGTATCTAATCGAGGAATTGAGGTAAACCCCGAGAAGATAGAGGCCTTGCTAAATATGCAACCTCCGAAGACTGTCAAAGACGTACAGAAGTTGACAGGATCCCTCGCGGACCTTAGCCGATTTCTCTCTAAAGGAGCAGAAAAGCATCTCCTCTTTTTTAACATCCTTAAGAAGGCAAACCAATTTGAGTGGTCCCATGAATGCGGAGAAGCCTTCCAAGCACTTAAAGATCACCTCTGACAGCTTCTGACACTGTCGAAACCAGACAAAGGGAAGACTCTCTACTTATATATATCCGCATCTCAGCTAGCCATTAGTGATGTGCTGGTCAAGGAAAAGGAAGGATCACAACACCCAATACATTATGTAAGCCGAGCTTTACAGGGGCCTGAGACCAGATATACACCTCTCGAGCGCTTAATATTGGCCCTTGTGCATGCCTCTCGACGGTTGCGACCATACTTCCAAGCACATACAATAGTCCTCCTAACCAACTACCCAATTAGGCAAATCCTCCAGAAACCGGATGCCTCGGGACGAATGATGAAGTGGGCCATCGAGTTGGGGGAACACGACATACAGTATAAGCCTCGGACAGCCATCAAGGGCCAGGCCTTATCTGATTTTATAATGGAGTCCATTGAACCAGTGGAGATAAACCAACAAGACCCAGTTCCAGACACAGGAAAATGGAGGTTATATGTAGATGGATCCTCCAATTCGGGGGGAAGTGGTGCTGGAGTCTTACTCACCAGCCCCGAAGGAAAGGACCATCCCTATGTTCTCCATTTTAATTTTCGAGCCACTAATGATGAAGCAGAATATGAAGCCCTCATCACAGGGTTAAAGCTGGCAAAAGACTTTGATGTTAAGGACCTCGAGATCTTTAGTGACTCACAGATCATGGTGCAACAGGTCAAAGGCGAACACGAGACCCGAGAGTACAGTCTCCAAAAGTACCTCGAGATAGTTAAGCCCCTCCTAAATCAATTCCGACATTATGAGCTAAATCATATCCCCCGAGAAGGTAACCATAAAGCAGATGCATTGAGTAAACTTGCCTCCTCGGACCTCAACATTAGATCTTCTCAAGAATTACTGATGGAAACCTTGGCGAAAAGAAGTTATAAAGAAAGCAGCATCATGACTGTTGACATCTCGGACACATGGATGAACCCCTATATTGAGTAACTTCAAAGGGAACCCTTCCCGAGGACAAGCGTCTGGCACGGAAGGTCCGAGTTAAGGCTCCCAAATATGTCATTCATGAAGGGACCCTATATAAGAAGGAATATCTCCAGCCTTTACTCAAATGTGTTGGGCCTTTCGACGTTGAACACTTAGTACAAGAAACACATGAAGGAGTTTGTGGAAGTCACCAAGGTCCACGCACTGTTACCCGAAAACTCCTACAAATGGGTTATTTCTAGCCTACGATGTTAGAAGACTCCCGGAGATATATAGATTCTTGTCACCAGTGTCAGAGATTTGCCAGGATGATCCATGTGCCTCAAGAAAATAAGATTATTGTTCAAGAATCCTGGCCATTCGTCCAATGGGGTATAGATCTTGTCGGACCCTTTCCTGCAGCCCCCGGTAATTTCAATTACCTTATTGTGGCCATTGACTACTTCTCGAAGTGGGTGGAAGCTGAAGCCTTGACCAACATAACTGGCAAGACAGTTATTAACTTCGGTTGGAAGAACATTGTATGTCGCTATGGCATCCCGAGATACACAGTGACCGATAAGAGAGCACAATTCGCCAATAACCCCTTCAAGAAATGGTGTGAGGATTACGGCATACATCAAAATCTTACCTCGGTATATCATCTAGAAGCTAATGGACAGGTGGAGGTTACGAATCGAACCCTGGTAAATGGCATCAAGAAGCGCCTAGAAGGAGCCAAAGGAAATTGGATCAAAGAACTACCGAGCGTGATTTGGACCCGTAGGACCACACCAGCTACTACAACCGGAGAAACTCCATACAGTTTAGTCTATGGGTCCGAGGCGGTTATCCCCATAGAAATTGGAGCCCCATCCGCCCACACCTCTCAACCAGAAGATGATGATGGCACCTTCGTTAAAGGAGACATTGTAATGAGGTTAAACGAGAAAAGCAAGAAAGAAGTGGAAGGGAAGCTAACCCCGAACTGGGAAGGTCCGTATCGAGTCCTAGAATCCCATCCCATCCAGGGGGAAGCTACCTCTTGGAAACCATGAAGGGCGAACCCATACCACGAAGATGGAACGTGATTAACTTACGAAAGTATCACAGAAGATAAAACCCGAGGAAGAGCCTCGCAAAGGTTCGAGAATATCAATAATGTCTGAGAGCCTCATCAAGGTCCGAGACAACTCTGCTCTAGCACAAACGGGTACTCAAACTCAAACCCACTGTTTACTTTACTTCTATTCCTAAAGTTATAAATTTAGATTGAAGTCATGTTATTTTTACACCTATCTTTTAAAGAGAAATCTTAAAATTCCTTTTATATAAAAAAGGATTGTTATCACAAAGTATGACGTTGATTGCTATTCAAAACAATATGCTTTATAAAGTGTATGATTGGTCAGCTTATATAAAATAAGTTATTTGAATCCAAAATTCAAAATACCAATCATTTTGAATAAAAGAGATAGGTTCAAGATAAAAAGTACTTCACGAAAAGTGGTTGATTGAGGTGTATAGACCAAAAGGGCAGACGTGCTCAAAAATCAATCATCTCAAAATAAAGAGGAAAAACCTCAAAAACAGAAGTTAAAATTCATATCAAAGGTGTTATTACATCAAAATATGATACTTCTAATTCCCAAAGGGATACATAGAGGAAAAACCTCAAACACAAATAGTTCATATCAAAGGTGTCATTACATCAGAATATGATACTTCTAAATTCCCAAAGGGATACATAGAGGAAAAACCTCGAAATTTGATACAAAGGTCATGAAGAAGATGTTATTACATCAGAATATGATACTTCTAAATATACCCAATAGAGTCTTCTAGAACTTCACCAGAAGTGACACTCGAGAAATGGGCTATTCTGCACGCTGTGACATTAAAGGCCTTGACAGAAAAGGACCGAGGAAGAAGCCTAACAACATCAAGAATCTGCTTAACCTCACTTGCCAGACTGTTGCTGACAGGATTGAGGGAAAGACTCCTGAGGAAATCCGCAAGACTTTCAACATCAATATGTTCGCAGAGTGTTCATCATGGAAACCTGCGTAGACCTTATCCCCGAGTACCTCAGCTTTGTCAATAGGGTGGGAGCTCTTTTCCAGTAAATCCTGAGACTGAGGTTCATGTGCAAAGGAGTAGACCCCGAGTCCTAAAGCTGAAGAGGAGATGCCAGTGAGCCAGCTGAAGCTAACTTGCCTTACTAGCTAAAGGAATGGAGAACCTCTCACCGAGAAAGGACAAGTCGGGATATTTTGCTACAATGAGCTTTAATAAGTCTCCTGATTTTGTTATCTTCTCGGAGGGACCCAAGGCATCCAAGAACCTGGCTCCAGGAACCCAGTCACTAGCAGCCAAGGTAGAGAGCTCATTAGCAGCATCCGGATGAGAGAAGATGGATGTCATAACCTCTATCTCCTTGTCAGATTGACAAAATGCTCGGAGTCGTGGAATAAGTCTCCATACTCCTCTCGGTGATCCTTAAACTCGGGACTACAAGCAATGAAGGCGCCCCAAAGCTTAAGAAGCCGTTTCAGCTCCCCCGACTTCTCATCCGAAGACAAGGTCTGCGTCAGCTCATCCACGGTGTCCTGATACATCTTCAGCTCCTTTCTCTCGGACTCCCTTGCTAGCAGTAAGGCCTTATTCTCAGCCTCGAGTTGCTTCACCCTATCCTCCAAGAGAGTCAAATCCAATGGAGCAGGGACAGATGGAGGAGGTACCACTAACTCAGTCGTTAAAGATGAGATAATAGGTTTGATATTCTCTATTATCTGGAATTCAGACCTATCAGCCTTTCAAACTTTCTAAACAAAGTTTTATCCAAACTGATCATGGAAAGAATAAAGCCATTGATAAGTAAATTAGTATCACCTGAGCAGTCTGCATTCCAGAAAGGGAAAGATATTGCAGACAACACCATTCAGATACAAGAAATGGTGAGGCTTCTGAACAAAAATCCTCAGTATGGAAACATTATCATCAAATTGGACATGGAGAAAGCCTTTGATAGGGTCTCATGGGCCTTTTTGAACACTGTGCTATTAAAATTTGGATTTCATGGCCATATTGTCAAGCTCATAACTCAGAATATCTCTGTTGCATGGTTCTCTGTCCTAATTAATGGGGTAGCTACTGGATTCTTTAAATCTAATAGGGGGATCAAACAAGGAGACCCCCTGTCCCCATTCCTTTATAATTTAGTAACAGAAGCATTTTCAAGGGGACTTAGAACTCTGCTGCAAATGCAATTTATTCGGGGATTCCATATGCCAAGGGGTGTCCAGCAAGTGTCTCACTTAATGTATGCAGATGATACTGCTATATTTTTGAGTGCTGGAAGGAGAAACATGAAAAGATTCATCAAGTTTCTCAAGGCTTATGAATCAGTTTCAGGCCAGAAAGTCAACTATCAGAAGTCTGACTTTTACTGCAACCCCAAAGCTTCTGAAACACTGATCAGGAGGACTAAGACCATTACAGGAATGAAGAGGGGTTCACTCCCAATCAAGTATCTTGGAGTACCTGTCTTCACAGGTAGAAACAAGATTGTGTATTATCTACCTGTATGTAATAGAGTTAATGGAGAAAACTATTGCCAACTGGAAAAATAGATGGCTTACCCAAGCTGGGAAGCTTGTCCTCCTAAACTCAGTATATATGGAAATACCAACTCACATATTCTCTGTCCTTAACCCCCCAACCACAGTAATAAAAAGGATGGAGTCAATGGCTTCTAGATTCTTTTGGGGAGAGTCTCAATTTGGACAGAGAAGAATATGGAGAAAATGGTCTAGAATGGCTGTCCCAAGATTGGAAAATGGGCTTGGGCTGAGAGATATAAGAGCCACAGTTAGGGCCTTCTCATGAAAATTGTGGTGGAAGCTTCAGCAAAATAATTGTACATGGACTGCTTTCCTATGGTCCCTGCCAAACTCATACAGAACATCCCACACTTGGAGAAGGATCTGTGGAGTCACTGAAATTGCAAATGGTCTATCTAGGGTTATTATAGGTACTGGTGACTCACCTTTCTGGAATGCTAACTGGCTAGGTACAGGTGCTTTGTGCTATGTAATCAATAATGATCTAGACATTCCTTGCCCAAACTTTACTGTTTCTGACTTCTCTGATGACAAATCACAGATACTGGCCTTCTTGGAGCCACTTGTGGCTACCAACATCTTTTCTTCTTTGCAGGAATACACATTGAAACATTCTCATAAGGACAGGTTGGTTTGGACACCTTCACCAAATGGAGAATTCTCAGTGAAATCAGCATACAACTCACTAAGAAGAAGACAGCAAGAAGATGCAGTCATACATAAGGTATGGTTGAGAAAACTCCCTCCTAACTTATGCATTTTCATTTGGAGACTCCACAACTCCCTCCTTCCTTTTGATGACATTCTTAATACTATGGGGTTCTCCTTGCCTTCTAAATGCATCTACTGCAACAATTCTGATTCAATGGATCATTTTTTCAACAGCTGCAGCTTTAACTTTGATATATTACATTCCATGCATGCAATGCTTTCTGTCCATGTTCCTATTTTCCAGACCTTTAAACACAGGCTGAGTTTTTATCTGGGACTCTATTTCAAGTCAAAAACTCACACCTTAGTTTTCCTGGTAACTATTTGCACTACTTTATGGAACTTATGGACTGATTTTTTATGACATCAGGACTGAAAAAATTCAGATTTTACAAAATAGTCTCAAACAGTCCTATTTTTTCTTCTCTGCCTTTCCACCTGTTGGATCTGTACGGAAGCACATGGATCTATTAAATATTGGCCTCATTCCTTATCTCAAAAGGAAAAGGCCCAAACCTTTGATAGCTGTTAAATGGTCTCCACCTAGCCTAGGACTTAAAATAAACACAGATGCCTCATGGAGGCTTGGTATGGCTGGTCTAGGTGTTGTTGTTAGAGATTGTAGAGGTTGTATAGTAGCTATGCATATGAAGTTTATTTCATCACTCTCACCCCTACACTCTGAGTTAAAAGCTATTGAGTTTGGTCAACGTATAGGGGCAGATTACTCTGAGCCATTTTTGATTGAATCTGATAGTTTACAAGCATTAAAAGGGATTAGTAATCCATCTACATCACAGTGGGAGTGCATGAGTCTGGCTGATGACCTTCATAAGTCAGGAGTACACTTAATTGCTAACCACATATTCAGGGAGGGGAATTCTGTTGCTGATTTCTTGGCCAGGAGAAGTCTCACACTTTCTCTTTCTGGAGAGATGTCAGCTCAGGAAGCTCCTCCCCAGCTATCTGGGTTCATTGCAGTTGATGCAATTGGAATTCCTAGTATTAGATTGCCTTGAACATCTTACTGCTGGTTGCTCTTTGCCTCAGGAAATGAAGGCCTTAGTTCAGGAGGAACTAAGGCTCCAACCACTGAGCAATTGAAGATGCTGAGAGTGCTCAGATACTCCCCCATCCCCAAATGAAATGGAAACCTGAACTGGAACACTATAGGCCTCACTGCGGTATGAATGGCTAAGATCCAGGGCAATATACAAGCCCTGTAATTAGGTCAATACCATGTATTTATAAAAACATTTCCCTTTGTAAGCGGTGCTTGATACAAAGTCTTGACTAACTCAAACCAATTGGCTAAAATGTGTTTCATTTAACGATTCGCTAAATTGCTCGTTGGGTCATGAGTAGTCAAGATTTTCTTTTTGGTATCAAGAACCATATCACATCTCCTATTTCACATGTCTTCCTAGACTTATTTGTAAAACAACTATGACCAATGTTGGTTCTTTTCGGTGTGGTGAGCCTTATAAATTCACTCCACCATGGTGTGGTTTAAACTTTTAAAAAATAAAGATGAGATAATAGCCCTCATCTCCTCCTTGTCGGCCTTGAGAGCCCGGCACCTAGAATGTAACTCCTCCACGGAGTTATACAGGTGTTTGATCTCACCTTTGGTCCGACGTCCCAACGTGGATATATATACCATCAGCTGTAAAATAGAATATATGTAAAGACCTGATTTCTGACATTTAAATAAATATGACAAGGAAAATCACTACCTCAGAGGCAAATGGATACTTCTTGAAGGATTTCCGAGAGCACCGGGAGATAAAAGCCACCATTGTCACCACCATATTGGAGTGAATTTGACAAGGGTGTAGCCGATGATTATGCAGAAACTGCGAAAACACAGGGGGAAAGGGAAAACTCAATCCCTGTTGCAAGAACCTGCCATATACTACCCCTCGAGTGGGGCTCACAAGATCCTCGACCGGAGTGGTCTTATCCTCGAACCTCAAATCAGCCTCGACGGGGTACGACAACCTGCATGACTTCAAAAATTGCAGGGTCTTTTTGTCGACAACCTTGGTGACATCATTTACGCCACCAACCACCGGAACCCGTTTATCAACTTGGGGCTCCGCATTCGGGTCCGTATTTGACCCAGAGGCACCATCATTTGCCACCGCAGTTACAGCCTGCAAAGGTGTAGCAATTGTCACCTCCATCAACTCCCCAGACTCAACCTCTAAGAACAAGGTATTCAAGTCACGAGCAACTGGGGCTCTTTCTTCAACAACATTCTCTACATTGCCAGATGGAATACTGGAGTTTGCAGAAGACATGGCAATACAGAGAATGGGGGGAAGAGAATATATGATGAAAAGAAGACAAGTTTGAAGAACTTTTTCTGAGATTGGAAACGCAGAATACTTGGATGAAGATTGATGATAAACACAAGGAAAATTACTTGGTTATATAGCCAGTAACTAAGCATGCATTTAAGCGGAGTAATTACCTCGACTCGCGAAATGATGCAGGCAATTGGAAGGTTGGTCTTTCTCACCGCTAGAAGATACAATGAATCAAGACCACGTGTGAGTCCCCTAAGAATTCAAGAAGACAGATTCAGATCTGACCGTCCACGTGTCCTGATGGAATACGAAAGAACTTTAAGCTAGATATTCAGAAGGTTTAGCCCGAGAGGTCAGTCTTAACCAAGATTTCCCCCGAGCTTAACACCCCGAGTCATCCTCCCTCGAGTTATTGATTTTCCCTCGAGAAGCAAGCCTCTCCTTCAACCTACGAGATGGAGCACTCTAAATTCTGAGAATCTACCTTGGGGCTACTAATAAATCCATGGTTCGTATTCGAGCCTCATTCATGCTCGGACCAGGGCCCGAGAAAGGTCATGGGCTCGAGGTACGCGGAGGATGGATCCACGGGTCCATCAATCCTAATCCTTATAAGGAATGCGTATATTATGAATGTTCTACAAGGAATATGCATCCTCCTAAAGATGGTAATACAACCATGACCAAAATACACTTTCTCTATACATGGTAATACAACTACTATTCCCATAAGAGTTGTATTCCTACCATAAATACGTATCTTGGTGATCTACGGATTGTAGCCATATAAATACCGAATGTTTGGTAAAGCTCTCTATCTATTATCTTACATACAATACGCCTTACGCATCATACTAACTTGAGCATCAGAGTGTCTACCCTCGGGACACCCGAGGCTTTGTTTTGCAGATCAGTTCGTGAGCCGGGTTCGTGACCAAGTGCGGGTTGTAGACATCCATCAATCTCAGTAATCTAAGGCTTTAGAACAGCTAGAACTTCCCCCACCATGACCTCAACATCAGAATCATCCTCCTTTTCGCTGCCTACACCATCGAAATCGCTTTTCACTCCGTATCCACACTGGATCCACTCTTCTTGCACCATGACCCAAGGAAACAAAAATGACTAAAGCATGTATTTTTAGGCTGTGAACTGATCAAAAAATTCACATAGAGGCGCCCTGAAGTTCAAATCTTTACAACTACCCATACAGAGTATCATTCAAATCTCAAACTCATCCACCTAGAGCATTCATATTAATATAACACATTCATCAATACTAAAGAATTCAAGCACACAAAAAAACAGCAATCAGTATTTCACGAAATGAAGTAAAATTCATAAGCTTTTGAGGGAATCACACATACCTAGTTAATTCAATGATCGGTCTAGTGAGAGTACTAGACCAGAAGTTGACCAAACAAGGATCGATTATCCGGCATCCTCTCCGGCGCGACTTTCCGGACAGCACGAGAGCAATCCTCTACCACCGGCGGCATGGTGGGACAGTTACTCTAAACAAAAGAGCGGCGGAGGGAGGAAAAACAACGGCGTGGGGCGAACGGAGAAACTCCTCGAATAAAAGTGAAAGCAGCCAGGTTCTTCTCACCACGGCGGTGTTTCGTCAGAGGAGGAATCAGAGAGGGTGGAGAGAGCATACATCTCTGGAGATTATCAACAGAGAGCGGAGGAGGCTGTGGTGGTGAGAAGGGCGGTGCTTTTTGGGCTGGATCGGGAGAGGTTCTGGTTGTGTTCTTGCGAGATTTCAGATTCCCTTGTAAGGAAGGATAAGGTTTAGGAATTATATATATTTTTAGGCATTATATTTAGGTGTTTACTATATGCAGGTCCAGTTTACTTCTGCAGGTCCAATGAAAGTGGGGAAATACCATAACTACCCTTCATTCATTTATTAGTTTTTACAAATATATTTCTAAAACCCTAACCTTGAATGCATAAACCCGTCTATGTAATAATTTAACACGTGTCCAAATTATAAATTAATTTTTAAAGAATATAATACATATTTAAGAGGGACATTATTGTCATTTTAAATTTAATTTGGACCTGCAGAAGTAAAGTGGACCTGCATTTAGAACCACCCTATGTTTATTTAGGTAATTTATGAACGGTTCAGATTAAACCATCAAATTTAATTAATGGATCATATCAATGTAAAATTAATAAGATTAAAAAGAATTCTGAATTATTATTCTCTTTTTTACATATTTATCAAAACGGAATATTTATATGTTGCTTTTTTTTTGCAATACACGGATTTTAATAATTTCATATGAATCAATGAATTTAAATATAATTTTAATGACGGTCTAAATTCTTTTAAATAAATTCAATTTAAGGACAAATCATTAGTTTTTAACATTGATATCAATTGTATACTTCGAATAACATGATTCATGCATAAAATAATGGAAACAGTGGCACGAAAGCTCTAAATTGACATAATCATTATAAAAATCATGTTTAAAAGACAAAATTTGATGTTTGTGACATTTTCGAATTTTTACTCATTAGAACATTCATATCAATGTTATGTCATGGACTTTATGTTAGAATGTCACAAAAACACTCAAATATACTTAATACATTCAATAATGTACATAAATTGATTCGCACCTATGGTTGGAATATGACTCCAAAGTATATAGATATATATATATATATATATATATATATATATATATATAGGGGAGGGATCAAGAGACTCCCTCATATACACTCCTTTTTCACTCCAAATCCTGACCCTTTATTTGATCTAATCTTGGCCATTCATTCTTTTTATTATTTTCTTTTCTTATTAACCTCTTTGACTCTAATAATTTCCAAAAACCCTACAAATTTCCATTCTCGCAGCAACAAATTTCTTACGCTGAACCATCTTCCGTCGAATTCCATCGGAAGCTATGCAATGAGTTTTTCCATCATCCTTGTTACCGGAAAATGGTACGTTAACGTATTTGATTTCAACACTATTATTATGATGTTTTATTGAATTAATTTTTTTGAAACTTTTTTCACATTGTGATGTAGAATTGGAAGTGTTGGATGACAGTAATGGGATGACTGCTACGGTCGAAAGTGATTTAAGTTGTAGAACCCAATCAAGCTGATTGCAAATACTGAAGAAACACCTTTTGTGGGGAAAATATTTGAATCTATGAAAGGTGCTAGAGATTGTTATGAGAAATATGGACAGAACAAAGGGTTTGAAGTAGTTACAAAATCTACTAAAAGTACTCGGAATGAATACAAAGATCCCACATCAGCTATTTTTTCTTGTTCTCACTATGGGGAGTATGGTAAAAAAGTTGATGAGAATGTGCCAGTAGAAAAAAGACGTCCAAACACTTCAACGGTGAGATGGGGATGCAAGGCTAGTATGTCGGTTCTTCTCAATGTTGATAAACAAGTTTGGGTGGTTCGAAAGTTTAATGATGTTCACAACCATGACCTTGTGCCAACTCCAAATAGAATGCTTTTGAAAACGAGTCGGACTAAAATGTCTGGAGGAGCATAAGCTATGGTTGAGTTGTTCAGTAAAGAAAATCTGCCTGTAAACAAAGTAAATTCTATTCTTGGAGGAGATACGATGGGATTCACTGATCGAGATTGTTGGAATCATCTACGTGATGTGCGCCAAAAGTTAGATGTTGGAGATACTCAATGGTTGTCCATGTACTTTCAGAAAAGACAAGCTGAGAATCCTCAGTTTTACTATGCCATTCAACTTGATATGGAAGGAAGAGCTGTTAATTTCTTTTGGGTCGATGCAAGGTCAAGATTGTCGTATCAACAATTTGGAGATTGTGTGACATTTGATACCACCTCCAAAACCAACAAGTATAAATTACCTTTCGCTCCTTTCACAGGAGTGAATCACCATGGTCAAACTATACAGTTTGGATGGGGATTGTTGCAAGATGAGTCGGAGGAAAGTTTTTTGTGGCTATTTCGGACTTGGTTATCAGCAATGGGAGGGATTGCTCCAACCTCCATTATTACCGACTCGGATCTAGCAATGAGAGCAGCAATTCCTAAGGTATTTCCAAATACACGGCACAAACTATGTTATTGGCATATTAAATGAAGTTTGGAGAGAAATTGGCACATGTGTATTTTAAAAAATCATCTTTCAAGAAGGAAATGAAACATTGTCTCAAATACACATTCAAAGTTGAATATTTTCAGAAGGAGTGGAAGGAACTAATGGTCAAATATGAATTAGAGAGCAATCCTTGGCTTAATGGACTTTATGAAGATCGAGAGATGTGGGTTCCTGTGTATAGTTACACTACATTCTTTGCTGGTATGCATGCTACATCAAGAAGTGAAGGGGTCAATTCTTTTTTTAAGGATTATGTTAATAGTACCACTAGCTTGAGAGAATTTGTCCAGAAGATTAATCAGGCTGTTACAAGGATAGAGACAAGGGAGAGAGCGGAGGATCACGAATCTGAACAAAAAGCTCGTTTGGTTACCGATAAAAGCTATATTCTGAAACATGCTTGTGACATATACACAAGAAATATGTTTAAGAAGTTCAATTCTATGTGGCGCAATGTGGAGTTGTATAGGGCTGATATTGTTGTTTCTGAAAAGGACAAACATATTGTGAAGTTCAAGCGTGGAATGGGGACCGATCATTGGGTGGTTAAGTTAAATCCTCAGACTTTTGAGGGACAGTGTGAATGCCATTATTTTGAGTTTGCTGGACTTCCATATGTACATCTTATGAAAGTTTTCTCTAAACTTGAGTTTGATGAAATTCCTGAATATTTCATTAAAAAAAGATGGCTGAAGGGGGCAAACAGGTTCAGGGTGGAAGACAAATCAAAGAAGAGTTCTCATGAACAAACCAACGCCATGAGGTTTAGCAATCTATGTCAAGAAGCTGTTCAATGGGCATGTGTAGCCTACCAAACTGAAGAAGGCTACAATATGTTTTTAGACGGTATGAGGGAACTGGGAGAAAAGATTTCTCAGCTTTCTCAAGCAACAGAAGAAAATGAAGAACCTCCTATCACATCTTTATCAGAAGAACAACCTCCGACTCTTCTTGATCCAAGGGTATCTAACACTAAAGGAAGACCTAAAGAGCCAAAGGAGAATGATAAAAGGCACAAACGACCAATCGAAGAGGCAAAAGAGAATGGAAGATTGTGTAGTTATTGCAAGAAAATTGTAACTCATGATAAACGTAACTGTCCAAAAAGATTAAAAGATGAAGGTATTCATTTGTGGTTTTGAATTGTTCAACTTTTTTTATGATTTAACTTTGCTTCTTGATGTTTTTACTAATTTATTGGATTCTCATATTGATTATATAGTTATTTCGTTTTTAAGTGCATCAAAGGCGTAGAACCTGTCCTTGAATGCTGCTCTCCTGCTGAATTTTTGCTGCTTCCAAGAAATGTGTTTGAATGCGCTCCTGCTGAATATGTGCTACTCCCCCTATCTGTGTGATGCTGCAATTTAGTGCTGAATATTTGCTTCTGGTTTTTCTTGCTGTTTTGATGATTGTTTGCAACAACTGTTGTACTTCTGCTGCTATATCAGTGTTGCTGTACCTTTGCAGCTGTTTCGGTGCTGCTGTACTTTTGCTGCTATATCAGTGCTGATGTACCTTCGTAGCTGTTTCGGTGCTACTGTACTTTTGCTGCTATATCAGTGTTGCTGTACCTTTGTAGTTGTTTCGGTGCTACTGTACTTTTGTTGCTATTTCAGTGCTGCGACATTCCACTGTTGGATTTTGATGCTCTTTTTACGGTTTACTGTTGATTATTAGCAGCTGATTTTGTACATTTGCTCCTGTTCTAGTGCTGTTGAATTCCACTGTTTGATTCTTCTGAATTTTGGTTACAAGTAATGTTAATATTTTTCGCAAATGTTTCTGTATATTTGCTACTGCACTTTCCTTTACAGATTACTGTAGTTTGTTTCATTCCGATTAACGCAGAGCTCAACTAGAAAACAAAATACATGAATCGAACCAAAATGAAAGAACTAAATATATTGTCAGCCAATGAGGGATTTGAACCCACATCTTTGTGCGAATGCACAATTCTCTACCATTTGAGCTAATCGGCTTTTCAAGTTAGCAACAATGTGCAATGAAAAGCATCAAACTAATAGCTCAAAATATAACCTAATTTATTTGTGCACATGGCCCTGTCAAAATCAAGAATTACATTTGCAAATGTCTGAACCAGTAAAGCAAGTAACTCAAACTGGAAACAGAGTAATAAAAGATGAACTTGGATCAGACCAATAAAAGCAGACACGGATACTTAAAAATCCCAAACAAAAAATATTCCAAACACATCTTAAATAAGAGTTCAAATACAATGGCTACATATAGCTTGCATGCACAGGATACCCCTCTACCATCACTCTTTCCCCTCTACTAGTTGAGGTTTATCTCAAACTGATGTTTCAGTCTCCTGATAGTATCAACTGGGTACACATCCAAGTAGACTCTTTAAACAATATGCAAATCATTTAAAATGCAAACTCACTACCTGTTAGATCAATCTCAATACCAGATGATAATATGTCAGAAGAATAAAATCGATAACCATATCTTCAAGAGCTCTTTTCAACATATCAAAACACAATCAGAGAGAGATTCAAATAATTATTTCATACTAAAATATTGCTCTATTTATACGCACCATATAATGCATACTAAGAACAAGAATAGATGAAACCAGGTTCTAAAATATTGAGAATCAAAGGAGACGGAAGTTATGCAAAAGCAGTTACCTTCTGTGCATGCTAAGAATGGAGTGCTACCCTCACAGGGTAGCAGAAAATCTGAGTCAACAATTTTGACAAGGAAACAGATTGGAAATCTTGCACCTTGTTTGTCCTCGGAATGGAGCCATTTTTTGACAAGGCCATCTGCATTTGTTAACTGGCAGACATCAAGACATCAACCAAACCTCAGTGCTTATACACTCATAGCAATGATTTTTCCCTCACCTTTCTGGCAGCCTTTGCCGTAATGACTCTTGGCTTGGCAATTTTCTTTTTCGGCTTAACAGCAAGCTTAGAGGGAGCAGCACCCTTATAAGTCTGCATCCAGGAGAAAAACAACAATAGAAATTTAGCATAACAGCACCACATAAATCCAGCTTCAACAGCCGCTGCAAACATTCAGTAGAAAGTACCAGCAAAACATGAATAGATAGCAGCAAAAAAGCATAAAAACATAGTATCAATCACAAGCATTCAGCACAAAAGCATTAACGAAAACGCCAAGCAAAGTAAAAATAAAATACAGAAACAACAGAATTTAAGCAGCAACATAGAATATAGAACAAGTTGTACCATTTGAGATACCTAAAAGGTCTGAATGGCGCTATTCGGACTTTATTCTGTGAATGGCACTATTCGGGCTGGAAACAACAATTCAAAATCACAGTTTGCTGCCAGGAAGAGGGAATTAAAATGCAAAATATAAACCAGCATATGAACCATCTTTACATATCCAATCCAATCCATCTCTCATGTCCTGATTCCGTCCGTAACCGTTTTCAAAACTCGATCCTCTCAAAATTCTCCAGCCGCCGAAAACCCCAACAGTTGAGCCTGGCCAAAAACCTGGGTAAACGTACCTGAACAAGAGATTCTGATAGAAGAGCCATAATAACTTCGTATACGGAGATTCCAGTGATAAAGATGTCCGATAATAAGCGACGTAGAATCGCCGGAAGAAGGGACGAGGATCACCGAGAACAACGAGGAGAGGTTGCAGGGAAATTTGGGGCTGAGGTTTAATTTTTGGTGAAAATAAAAGTCAACTGCGCATATAAGAAACAAAAATAATAAAAAAAATAAATGGTCAAGATTAGATCAGATAAAGGGTCAGGATTTGGAGTGAAAAAGGAGTGTATATAAGGGAGTCTCTTGATCCCTCCCCATATATATATATATATATATGGGGAGGGATCAAGTGAGAACCCCTGTTTATGTGAGAACCATCTCTATATGAGCACTACCAATCTGAACCGTTCAATCATCATTTAATGGTCCTAATCTTATGGATATTACTGCACGCGGACACGGGTTATAAGAAACTCGCGGGTCATTTTGGGGTTATAAGACTCTAAAACGGGTCTAAAATTCCTAATTCCAGAACCCTTGCTCCGGCAATCCGCGACGTCCAAAACACGGCGAAATTCGTAAAAGCGATGCCTCTTCAACAGAGAAATTAGTAAACACGGCGATTCAAGAAGAATGCCGAAGCATGGTCGGAGTAAAGGGGAAGGGTAGAAATTGGGTCGCTGGAAATTGGGCCGAAGCATGGTCGGAGAGAGGAGGTCGATGGGGAGGGGGAGACAAGGAAAAAGGGGATTTCAGATTTTTCAAGGCTAAGGCGCCAGATATTCTAGGCGATTCGAGGCGCTGGCGGTTGGGAATCCGACAACGAGGACAGCAATTTATTCGCCGGAAAAGTGAGGTCACCGGTGAAGACGAAGGTCTGCTCGTCAAAAAGCCAAATGTGGTCTGACTTAAATTTTCTCTCTCTACAAATTTCTCTCTGACTTCTCTCTACAATTTTATTTCACGCGCCACCTAAAAACACCCTTTTCGGCAACAAAATCGAACCGTTACCACTGTCTGACATAATAATGGGCAGAAAATGGTAAAACCATGGCGGCTCCTCCGCCCCGGCTCGGTGGAAACACCGCCGGAAAAACCTTCGCCCAAGCTTTAGCCCCAAAAAGTCAACCACTCTTCGATTGCCTTCCCTCCAATCCTGAGATTAAACCAATATCACATCGCATGAACGGGAAAGTTACCTGTATCAATGCCAAGGAAGATGTTCAAACGTTCACTTCCCATTACAGCAATGCCTTGGTTGGGAAATTCATCAACGGCAAACCACTTATGGAAGAGATACACAAAGCCTTTTAACTTATGGGATTCGCCGGAAAATTTCAGATCAGAAGTCTGGATTACAGACATATCCTGATCAGACTCAAGGAGATGGAGGACTACCAACGGTTATGGATGCGGTCCTATTGCTCTATCCAGGGTCTCACCATGAAGATCCTGAAATGGTCCCCCGATTTCTCAACAGAGACTGAGTCCTCTATAGTCCCGGTGTGGGCGACTATACACAAACCGCCGATCTCCTACTACAACTCTTCTGCTATTCAAGACATAGGAAACCAGCTTGGAGTATATCTCAAAATGGACTCTGCAACAAGCTCTCTCACTAGGCCATCTGCAATAAAGGTTTGCATTGAGGTAGACCTTTTGAATGTATTGCAGCCTTCTATCTTTATTGGAGATCCAGACACTTATGTGGAATGTGATGTAGAGTATGAAAATGTGCCTTATATTGTACTTATTGCAAGAGAATAGGACATGAAGACTCTAACTGTGTGCATCTCCATCCTCAGCTGAAAAGAAGGAATAAAAGGATGGTGGAATCTATTGCTCAGAAGAGACCTCCTTTTGATAGACAGAAAACAGCCTAGTGATACTGCTCAGCCACAAGTTTGGAACCCAACTGAAACAAGGAACCAAGAACTTGGTAGCTCAGGACTCTCTAGATCAGAAAAGAACAACCTCCTGGAAATTCAGGCGATCAACAATGAAGCCCATGCCTTAGTCAACAACATCTCACCCCATTTTGCTACCACCCTACCACATGATACCATAGCTCCCAATGCAACTATAATTCCTTCAGAGCCCATCCCAGCCACACCAATTCAACAGATGAACCTTGACAACACTTCAATGCATATAGATATCCCCAGACCATCTCCCAACATCAACCCTATCTTCCAACAACTTAAAAAACCTTCCAGAGTGGCCTTCTACTCATATGATGATCTAGACACTATAAACCTGAGGGAGTGGAAGACCAATCAGAGGAAAAAGCAAGAACTTGCTGTCATACCATATAAGCCTATACACATTAACAATTCTTTTCATGTTTTACAGGACAATGAGGAAGAATACAACTCTGACACATATGAGGAAGCTCCTAGTGAGCTGGAATGGAGGCCAGTGAAATCAGACACAGCAAAATGAGCACACAACACAGTCTGCACCTCCAGGTTTCCCTGTATCTCCTAGCAGTGTTAAAAGCAAAAATGAACCCAAAAAAAAGATCAAAGAGAGGAATGCCATATGGGGGTAAAACAATTGAACAATCGCTTAGGTCTTCACAAAAATCAAAAGTTGTTGATAAATGATTACACGCAAAATAGTTGGTAATGTCTTAGTATGGAATATTAGAGGTTATGGTACATCTATCAACAGACTTAAATTACTTTTAAAGGGACACACAATAGATATTTTATGCCTAATTGAACCTATGCATGCTAGTTCTGACATCACTAGTTTAAAGTTTGAGCTTAATTTCCACAATGCTATGCCTGCTCTAACTGCTAAAATGTGGATATTATGGAACAACAATTTCAGCGTGCAACTGATCTCTCAATCAGATCAGCATGTTTATACAGCAATATATGATGCATGCAGTAATTTTTTATACAATTCTTGCTTTGTCTATGCTAATGTGACCTGAAAAACTGAGGGAAGAACTATGGATGTCCCTCTTGAACCTTCCCACTGGACCTACCATTTTTATAGGGGATTTTAACACAGTTGCTAAGGTTAGTGAAAGGAAAGGTAGAACCAACCCACCTATGAGAAGCATTAGAGAGTTCAATGAGATCATTTCCCATTTAAACCTAGTTGAGATCCAAACAGTTGGCAATTTCTATACCTGGACCAACCATAGACCCAAGGAAGACAAACTGATTCAGAGAATTGACAGAGGCATGTGCAACATGGAATGGATAGAAAAATACCCTCACTCATCTATACAAGTCCCATCCAGAACTACCTCTGACCATAACCCCATGATTTCATCTATACAGAGTTCTGAAATTAGTGCTCCTAAACCTTTCAGATTCCAACAGATGTGGACCCTTAGACCTGAGTTCCTAGATTTAGTTAAACAGAACTGGAGCTTGCCTTGCACAGAAAAGGGACTCATAGGATTGGTCAGTAAACTAAAGAGACTTAAGGTGGTACAAAAGAAATGGAACTGGGATACTTTTGGGGATGTTAACAAAAATATTCTGGATGCTGAGAGGTTAGTCACTGAATGTGAAATAACTTACCAAAATTCAGAATCTGAAACTGACCTGATTGAGCTTAACAGACAGAAATCTTTGCTCATAAGATCTCAGAAAGAGCTACTCACTTTCTGGAAGCAAAGGGCAAATGTCAAATGGATCAGAGATGGTGATGCTAACACCAAGTTCTTTCACAGTGTAGTTAAAAAAGGGTGAGAGCTAATATCAGCAAAATAAAAGACAGAAATGGCACTTGAATCACAGAACCTCAGATGATTAATGATGAGGGGGTTTTCTTTTTTGAGACCCTTCTTAATAGCTCAGAAAGTGATCCTACTGGATGGTACTTAAAGGAATTTCTAGATCAGATCCCAAAGCTTATCTCAGATGATGACAACTCTCTACTTACACAGACCCTAGATATGGAAGAATTAGAAAGGGCAGTTTTTGGCTTGAGCAAGAAAAGTGCACCAGGTGCAGATGGATACTTAGGATATTTCTTCACCTTTTGCTGGGAAGTGATCAAAACAGACCTGTTTGAAGCAACCACTGAGTTTATGGAAGGGGAAACATTACCAAAAGCCATTGCCAGTACCGTGCTTACACTCATACCCAAAGTCCCAAACCCTAGTGATTTTTCTCAGTTTAGGCCTATATCTCTCTCTAACTTTGTGAACAAGGTTTTCTCAAAGATATTGATGGAGAGAATAAAGCCAATGATGACTAAGATTATTTCTATAGAACAATCTGCATTTTTGAGGGGAAGAGACATAGCAGATAATACAATCCAAATGCAAGAAATGGCTAGACTGGTTTCTAGGAATCAGAAATATGGGAATTTAATTGTAAAACTTGATATGCAGAAAGCATTCGACAGAGTATCATGGTCCTTCCTAAACTTTGTAATGCTACATTTTGGTTTTCATGGATCAGTGGTGAAGATCATTATACAGAACATAAAGGCTGCTTGGTTCTCCTTGCTAATTAATGGATCAACAACAGGATTCTTTTGCTCTAACAGAGGCATCAAGTAAGGGGATCCCCTTTCCCCATACCTGTATAACATAATCTCAGAAGCCTTCTCTAATGGACTGAAAAATTTAGTGGAGATAGGCTATTTGAAAACATGTATAATGCCAAGGGGAGTCCTTCCTATTACCCATCTGATGTATGCTGATGATACAGCTATTTTCACACTTTCTGAAAAGAGGAATTTAGGGAGGCTTACTAAATTTCTGCAGGCATATGAGAAATGTTCTGGCCAGAAGATCAATTTTTCCAAATCAGAATTTTTACACACAATGATGCCTCAGTTGCCAGGATTAGAACAATCAAGAGACAGACAGGGATGAAAAGAGGATCTCTGCCCTTTAAATACCTGGGAGTTCCTGTTTTTACAGGAAGAAACAAAAACATCTATTACCAACCACTCCTTGACAGAATGGAAAAGACCCTTACCAACTGGAAGAATAGATGGATTTCTGCAGCTGGCAGACTGGTGCTTCTGAACTGTGTTTTTATGGCTATACCAGTCCACACATTTTCTGTTCTAAAGCCTCCCCTTACTATCATCAAAAAAATGGAAACTATGGCTGCCAGATTCTTGTGGGGAGAGGGTAGCATGGGGCAAAGAAAAATATGGAGAAGGTGGTCTAAAATGGCTATACCAACAGATGAAAATGGGCTGGGACTTAGGGATATCAGAGCCACAATCAATGCTTTTTCTTGCAAGCTTTGGTGGAAGATGCAACAAAACCAAACCATATGGTCAGCCTATCTATGGTCTCTGCCAAAATCCGACCAAGTGTCACATACATGGAGGATAATATGTACTGTTACTGAGCAGGCAAACCTCCATTCTAAAGTCCTCATTGGCAAAGGCTCTTCACCCTTCTGGGACTCCAATTGGTTGGGAATAGGACCTGTTTCTTACAAATGGCCTGACATAACAGAACTACCTTTCCCTTCACTTACTATAGCACAATTTTTTAATGATAAATCTGCCATCATCCCTACCTTGGAGCCTTTTCTGGCTACCAGTATTCTTACCCTATTGCAGGTTACAGAATTCCAAGGCACACATGAAGATATTTTGATATGGACACCAGCCACCACTGGAAAATTTACAGTGAAAACAGCCTATCAAACATACAAAAGAAGATCAGAGGATCATTTATCATTAAAACATGTATGGAATACTCACATCCCCAAAAAAATCTCAATTTTTATATGGAGATTGATCAATGACCTTCTGCCTTTTGATGATATTCTGTGCAAATTTGGTATATACTTGCCATCAAAATGTCCTTACTGCCATTCACTTGACACTGCTGATCATTTTTTCAACAATTGCATGCAAAATATTCAGATTTTTGATCATTTACTTGCCCTATTGAGTATGCCTGTTCCACAGTTCCTATCTGTCAAGCATAGACTTAGTTTTTATTTGAGCTACAAGGGCAGATCCAAGGCTTACACAAGAGTTTCTCTCACCACTTTAATGCATGCTTTCTGGAGCTTATGGTGTAAGAGAAATACCTATCTTTTTTATAATGTGCTCATTGGTAATCCTACTCTAACCTTATCAATGATTTTCTTTGCCCTCCCACTAAGTGGTAGTCTCAGGAAACATTTAGATCTAGTGCATAATGGATTGGTTCCTTTTTTCAAGAGAAAAAGGATTAAACTGACCAGAGTCATTAAGTGGGAACCTCCAGACCTTAGTTTTAAGGTCAATGTTGATGCTTCATATATAGATCGTGATTGTGCTGGTATAGGGGTGGTCATTAGAGATCCTAGAGGTAAGATCCTTAGGATGGAACTCAAATATGTTAATGCCTCATCATCTTTAGAAGCTGATTTACTGGCTATTCAGTTAGGGATGGAACTAGGAAAACAACTCAGTGAATCTTTTGCCTTAGAGACTGACAGCAGCCTGGCCCTTAAGATGATGCAATCCCCAAATCTTGCTGCATTGAGAGTATACAGCCTTTGCCATAAACTGAGCCTCATCTGTACTGACATTTCATGTAGACATGTTTTCAGAGAAGCTAACCATGTTGCTGACTTCCTCTCTAAACTGTGCTCCAAAAACCTTATATCTGGTAGCATGACCATACATGAAGCTCCTCCCACACTAGTTGGTCTTATTCATCTTGATGAAATTGGACTGCCATCTCTTAGGCTATCATAGACCAGAAATTACTGATTTATGTTGCTATGCAGGCTGACCAAGGCCCATTGGAAGGAGTCCAATGGGTAATACACTTGAAGATATCAAGATGCTGCAACATACACAATGCCAGTATGAACTCATTTCAAGACCTCCTGACAACAGTGAGTGATACCTATCCTCTTCCTCTCATTTGGCAGAACTATGCTTCGTTTAACGATCATTAACTTGCTCGGTGAGGTACGGAAGAGGAGAGGGTATCATTACACCACAGAAGAAGAAGAAGAACACTCCTCAGAACAATCCTACATTTCTATTTTTCCAAGCATTGTCATCAGAACAATCTTACATTTCTTCCTTTCCAAGCACTGTCTGTAACAAAACCAATACAATGTGCTCTTGTTTTCTTTTTTTGGTTTGAGGAGCCTAATAAATTTCCTCCCATTATTAGTGGTTTAAATTTTTTTAAAAAAAAGGTCTGCTCGTCAGGAAGACAAAGAGCAAGATTTTCATGATTTTGGATTTAGTTGCATTCTAGTCCCTGTATTCTAAAAGTATTTAAATATGACCCCACCAATAAGAACTACCTTTTTTAATATTTAATTATTGGTACCGCCAATTAAACTTGAAAGTACTACATGTAATACTTGAAAGTACTCACAATATAATTTGAAAGTACTTCACATAGATATTAAAATATTTTAGTTTTAACCAAATTTTGAAATTTTAAATTAATGGTACTACTAATTAAACTTGAAAGTACTACATATAAAGCTTGAAAGTACTTCCAATATAACTTGAAAGTACTTCACATAGATTTTAAAATATTTTAATTCTAATCAAATTTAAAAGTTTCAATAAATGGTACTACTAATTATATTTGAAAGAACTAATACTTGAAAGTACTTTCAATATAACTTGAAATAACTTCACATAGATTTTAAAATTATTTCAAATTTAATCAAAACTTTCATGTATAAATTATTGGTACTACTAACTACACTTGAAAGTACTACATGTCATACTTGAAAATACTTCCAATATCACTTAAAAGTACTTCTGATAGAATTTTAAATAATTCGTTTTTAATCAAATTTTGAATGTTTAAGTTAATGGTACTACTAACTACACTTGAAAGTACTACATAATTTACTTGAAGGTACTTCCAATACAACTTGATGGTATTTCGCATATATTTTTAAATAATTCAAGTTTAATTAAATTTTGAATAAATAATTATAGGTATACTAATATATACTATACTTTAAAAGACAAGTATTTAGAATTTTGTGAGATTTTTGAATTATTTTTAAAATTACTACAAATTGACACATCAGCCTACACTAAACCCTACTCATCAAGAATTGTTTTTGTTTTCTTCTTTCCGAATTGCCGTTTCATCCCCTCTTCCTCTTACGTTACCGGCATTTAACCACAATTTATACCCTTTTCTTCATCCTCTCCATGATCGAAGTATTCATTGCCAAGGCGGTGAGACAAAAGTCAAGAAATGCCTCCGAGGATTTCCTGGTGAGCGGCTTTTGATTTCCGGTGAGGTTATGAAATTCCGGCGTTTCACCCCTTTTCAGAGTTCATGAATCAGCTTCAATCTTCAGCCAGCAAGAAATCGAATCAAACCGAGCTGCTGAAATCCATGGCCAATCCCAGCACTCTCCGGTCTTCTTCCCCTGTCCGAGATGCTCCCCAGAAGAAAAACCCATCGATTTCGCGCCCCTCCTCACGACCTCGCCACCATCGCCGGCCGCTTCATCGCCGCCGCTCAGGTCCCCGACTCCAAATCATCTTCCTCCTCCATTCTCTACTGGTCCTGGAATAAGGTAAACAAGCAGCCACCAGTTTATTATCACAATTCGAATATTATGTTTGATTTATAATATTTGATGATGATGGCTACTCTATCCGTGTAATAGTATGTTTATTTTGGTTTGAAGAAAATATATTAAGAAAAACTTTGAATTTGAGAAATAGAAGAAACAAGCATGGCTGTGTGATTAGGATAGATGGAGTAGAAATCTTGATGCTTACAATTTCATTGGTTATTGTAGCCTCAAAGTGCAGGATGATCACACAAGAAATGTGTCTTCCAGCATTTATTGGTCTAGGGATCTCCAGCACTACTGATTGGGTATGTGTTGAGGTAACAATAATCAAAATCCTTGCAATTCACATTGTCACTGAAACTCTTATGTTAATGATTTGCACTTCGCAGTCTGGTGCATTCGTTTATTGTGGTAAAATACTTGCAGGAACTGTATATCAGGCAAGCTTCCTACCGTGCAGAATATTCTGTGATCTAATGTGGCTGATAAGGTTGAATCAGAGCTCGAGGGAGGGCATCCATCGTTCGTGAAGGCAATCCTTCAATCACACGTTATGTCTCTTTGTGTTAAAGCAGCTGACTTTTGGTGAGGGTATTAATTTAATGTGTTGGTTTGTGGGATTTCTGACAGGCTGCGAGGGCTGTGAAATCTGAGCCAAAAGGGGTGGAGGTGATTCTGGACAAGCTTCAGAAGTATGTGTTTGGTTTTTTGTGTGGTGATCAGTTTGCTGTGTTGGCTGTTTTTTTCGTTGGCATTTGTTGATGAGTCGTGTGTTGATTTTTGGGTTGAGGATTATCTTGTGGGCTAATGGTTCAGGTTTTTGTTTTTGGTTTCAGCTTCCTGATTATACGAGTGATTTTTAACACAAAAAACTATGGTATATTTTACCTATCGCAGGCCCTCAAAGTCTCCTTCATCCCTCGCAGTATCCTTAGTTATGAAAGGGTAGTTACCAAGTCTCCTTCATCCCTCGCAGTATCCTACTTTCCTTTACTATACGTAATGCATTCTGTGACAATTTGTAAACTTTTGCATTGCATTATTTATAGGCCTTGCTTACTAACTCCACTTCACATTATCTACGCCTCTCTTTCCAATGGATCTGGGCAGCACATCAGATAGAGACATGGTAATACAAACTCTCTCTTTCTCTCCATGATCTTCTTTTATTAGGCAACTCACCATACGCACAGTACGTAGATATTATTTTTATATTAAAAGTTTCTATGTCGTTGTGGTTTGTGTCTGTAGGAGGAAGAACTTCTGGAAGCAAAGGTTGACTGGAAAGGAAGGCCGGCCAGCAGGAAAAGGCATGGCGGAATCAAGGCTACTTGGTTTATACTGGGTGCATTCATGTTCCAGAACATGTCGGATATCTCAGTAGCGGTGAACGGGATAACGTACTTCAGTGGCATCTTGCATTTCAGCATTCCAGACTCTAATTCAACCGTTTAAATATTTCAGGCGGTTTACGCTGCTGCGAAAGCGGTGGGATGCTGGGCTAATTGATTATGATTCAGGTGATAATCGCATTGTGCTTGATAAGAAGAAGATTGAGCCTTTTGCAGCTCTTGATCACTGTTCAATTGAGTGTGAGGCGTTCAGTAAGGATTTCTACTAGGAGAAGCCTTCGATTTCAGGTACTTAGCTGCTCTCCATTTTTCTTTTGCTCAATAAAAGTATAACTCAGGTAAAAGGTTCTGTTTTTAAACCAAAGGCAATAAAACAGTAGTCTTTTTAGGGTGGTGCTAAGTTTAGAATGTTAATTTGATTCAAATGGTGTATTCATTTACGTCGATTTATGTTTATGTAGGTGGTAATAAAACAGTAGTCTTTATGTTTTTAAAACATAAAGGCAATAAAAGTAGTCATTTACGTCGATTTATGTGTTTAAACCAAAGGCAATAAAACAGTAGTCTTTTTAGGGTGGTGCTAAGTTTAGAATGTTAATTTGATTCAAATGGTGTATTCATTTACGTCGATTTATGTTTATGTAGGTATGACTGAGTTGGAAGTTGCTGATTACCGGAAGAGTGTAGCAATTCGGGTTTCTGGTTTTGACGTCCCAAGGCCTTTAAAGACGTTTGAAGATTGTGGGTTTTCTGTAGAGCTTATGAGAGCTATTGGAAAGTAGGGATATGAGAGACCAACCCCGATTCAATGGCAAGCTTTGCCTATTGTGCTTTCTGGAAGAGATGTTATTGGTATTGCGAAGAAGATCTAACTGAAGGACTGATGTGGTACATTTGAAGAGATTTAAAACGGTGAACCACAAATCAAAAGGTCAAAAAGAATGTAAATCAACTTCATGTTATGTTAAGCTGCACCACTTTTCAACTTGAATCCAGAACTAAGAATGCTATACTTCGTAAATGATTTAGCATAGATTTTAAGGTTGAATTCAGTTTTTTTTGTAAGTGTTTGCTCATCTCATCTATATAAATAGCATCTTAGCATAATAGTTGAAAGATCTCATGCCGAATCCTGAAGGGGGAATGGATTGCAACCATTCTCTTTCTAATGACCTACTCCAGTTGCTATATAAATAGCCTGATTAAGCCTGTAGCAATAATCGGACTAACCTCAGAAAAGATGTACCAATGGGGTTTATTAACAAGTCTTGCCTTGGGGAAATGTGCATGGTCTCTGCATTGTCTCTAAATGTAATATCTAAACTTCTCATTCCCTTCGTATTCTGAGCTTTCTCATTTAGGTTTTCCTTGATTTGTATACATTTAATTCGTTTTCTCCTGATTATTTTATATTATTATCTAAATTGTGTACTGAAATCTCTCTCTTCTCTATTTATTATTATGACCTAAATTTATTCCAAATTAAAAAGATTTAGTTTTCCAAAACTGATGAATCAATGCCTCATCTAATTAAATAATTTATTGCTGCAATGGAAGGTCGTGTTTGAGGTCTTTTAATTCCATAAATGTGCACACATTTGCGTAAAAGTAACAATAGAATCAATTCCAAAACAATTCTCCGATTTGATTAAATCAAATCATATCAAGACATTACTTTAACGTTTCAATAGTAATTACCACACTAAATACAGGATTCGGAGAATTAACAACCAGTGCAGATAACAAGGGTGAAAGTAATGAAGAATTAGTGTACGTAAAAAGTTTCATTGGGTTATTACAAAATAAATTGATCTTAATTGAAAGACAGTTATAATATGATTAAATTAAACTAAATTTCATAACATCAGAATTTATTTGAACTGAATTAGAATAAATTACAATTATTTTGAGAGACCATACACTCTAAAAAAATTTCATGTAGTTATAAACTTTTTAAAATTAGATATATAGAACTTAATTACGAAAATTTATAAATTAGACATATGTAGGTGTTGTACACGTAAGATACATGTCATAGGTGTGGTTCCACCACGAAATTGAGAGTGATAATTGTGAAATTAGTTTCAAGAATGGGGTTATTTTAGGGGAAAAAATCACTAAATCGTGCTATAATTAAAAAATATACTTTTGATATAGTGTATGTTACTCTTCTCCAACCCATTTCAATTCTCTTCCTTATTCTCAGCCTTGATTTGTCTTCCTAATTTTCATCCTTACAATTAATTAGTGTAGTTGGATGCCATAAAAATTATTAATATTTTCATTCACCAATAATCTACGAAATTTCATATGATTTGAATAGATAAAAGTTTCATTAAAGTCAAATAAAAAAAATAAAACTATATTTATTAGTATTTAACCAATTGAAACTAATGATTCTCGGGTGATACAAATATTTTAAGAAAACCCATTAAATTCACTCAAAACTAATGTCATTTTGTTGTGATGTCTTTCATGGTTCAGCCAGTGTAGTTAGTTTGTGGTCAAAGAAACGTTTAGAATTCATATGAAAAATAATTGATGAGTGAATTAAAATAAAACGCTTTATTGGATTGGTATTACATCATGTTGTACACGTAAGATACATGTCATAGGTGTGGTTCCACCACGAAATTGAGAGTGGTAGTTGTGAAATTAGTTTCAAGAATGGGGTTATTTTAGGTTAAAAAATCACTAAAAATCGTGCTATAATTAAAAAATATAATACTTTTGATATAGTGTATGTTACTATTCTCCAACCCATTTCAATTCTCTTCCTTATTCTCAGCCTTGATTTGTCTTCCTAATTCTCATCCTTACAATTAATTAGTGTAATTGGATGCCATAAAAATTATTAAAATTTTCATTCACCGATAATCTACGAAATTTCATATGATTTGAATAGATAAAAGTTTCATAAAAGTCAAATAAAAAAAACTATATTTATTAGTATTTAACCAATTGAAACTAATGATTCTCGGGTGATACAAATATTTTAAGAAAACCCATTAAATTCACTCAAAGCTAATGTCATTTTGTTGTGATGTCTTTCATGGTCCAGCCAGTGTAGTTAGTTTGTGGTCAAAGAAACGTTTAGAATTCATATGAAAAATAATTGATGAGTGAATTAACATAAAATGTTTTAATTGTCCTCTTATACATCATGGTCGTATCAATGTAAATTAATTGATGAGTGAATTAAAATAAAACATTTTCTTTTTGGTTGGTATTACATCAGGTCGGTTTCAATGGATGTTTAATTTGGTGTATTAATCCACATTTAATTCATGCAACCAAAGAGATAAAAATTGGGAATTAATGAGTCGTTTATTTCTTTGGTCATATTAATTTATTCCGCATTATCCTTTCTTTTTGTTTTATTTTTTTGTTATACATTTCTTTTCTTTATTATTTTCTAACAGTGTTCGTATTTGATTAAATAAAAATTCCGGTCCATTTAAGATTACTTATAAATTATTCACTCATCAATATCAGCTATTTTTTGCCATGTTCAGGTTATAAGACACCCACGCCGATGCACGGATATCTATTCATTAAAATTTTAATTTTATTATATTACTCAAATATAAGTTTTACTTAAATAATATTTTATTTATAATATATGCATACAAGAGCAACATGTCATAAAGTTACTCCTACGTCGGATAACTATCAATGAAAAGCACTACATCTTAAAACCCGTTTTCATTCATGAACAACTATACGTTGTTGTCTTTAGAGTTAAAAGTAGAAAAAGATTGAATATTTTGATTTGTGACAAGAATGATCAACCAATACATAGTACTGTTAGTATAATTTATAAGGAAGTGTTTCAGAAGATGGGATAATAAAATTATATCTTAATTTTTTAGATTCTTGAAAATTTAACATTGTTTTAGCGACCAATTTATTTTTCACCAAATGGCTATTACATTGTATTACTTAATTTTCACAAAATAATGCTTGGTCAAAATTATTTAACTAACATTACATTGTATTTTACTAATTTATAATATTTTAAAATTAAATTCCCGTGCATGGGCACGGGACATTTTACTAGTAAACTTTAAAGAACTCTCTTTAACAACTTGAGAGTATTGAGAGGTTGTGTTGTGGGTACTGCATTTCTCGGTACTTCATGTACACCTTGAGAGTATTGCGAGCTTGTACTGTGGGTACTGCATTCCGTTATACTACAGGTACACCTTGAGAGTACTACAAGTTTGTACTGTGGGTGCTGCATTACTCAGTACTGCACGTACACCTTGAGAGTATTGCGAGCTTGTATTGTGGGTACTGCATTCCTCGGTACTGCAGATACACCTTGAGAGTACTGCGGACTTGTACTGTGGGCACTGCATTACTTGGTACTGCACGTACACCTTGAGAGTACTGCGAGTTTGTACTGTGGGTACTGCATTCCTCGGTACTGCGCCTACACCTTGAGAGTACCGCGAGTTTATACTGTGGGTACTGCATTCCTCGGTACTACAGGTACACCTTGAGAGTACCGCGAGCTTGTATTGTGGGTACTGCATTACTTGGTACTGCACGTACACCTTGAGAGTACTACGAGTTTGTAATGTGGGTGCTGCATTCCTCGGTACTTCGCTTACACCTTGAGAGTACTGCGATCTTGTGAAGTGGATAATGCATTCCTCGGTACTGCGCCTACACTTTGAGAGTACTGCGAGCTTGTGTTGTGGGTGCTGCATTCCTCAGTATTATGAGTTTGTGTTGTGGGTACTGCATTCCTCGGTATTGAGCCTACAACTTGAGAGTACTGCGAGCTTGTGCTGTGGGTACTGCATTCCTCGGTACTGCACCTACACTTTGAGAGTACTGCAAGCTTGCGCTGTGGGTACTGCATTTCTCGGTATTACAGGTATAACTTGAGAGTACTGTGAGCTTGTGTTGTGGGTACTGCATTCCTCGGTACTGCGCCTACACCTTGAGAGTACTGCGAGTTTGTTATGTGGGTACTGCATTCCTCGGTACTGAAGGTACAACTTGAGAGTACTGCGAGTTTGTGCTGTGGGTACTGCATTCCTCGGTACTGCAGGTACAATTTGAGAGTACTGTGAGCTTGTGCTGTGAGTATTGCATTTCTCGGCACTGCGTCTACACTGTAGGTACACCTTGAGAGTACTGCGAGCTTGTTAAGTGGGTACTGCATTCCTCGGTACTGCGCCTACACCTTGAGAGTACTGCGAGTTTATTTTGTGGGTACTGCATTCCTCGGTACTGAAGGTACAACTTGAGAGTACTGCGAGTTTGTGCTGTGGGTACTGCATTCTTCGGTACTGCAGGTACAATTTGAGAGTACTGTGAGTATTGCATTTCTCGGTACTGCGTCTACACTGTAGGTACACCTTGAGAGTACTGCGAGCTTGTTAAGTGGGTACTGCATTCCTCGGTACTGCGTCTACACTGTTGGTACACCTTGAGAGTACTGCGAATTTGTGTTGTGGGTACTGCGTCTCTCGGTACTGCAGGTACACCTTGAGAGTACTACGAACTTGTTATGTGGGTACTGCATTCCTCAGTACTGCGCCTACACCTTGTGAGTACTACGAGTTTGTGCTGTGGGTACTGCATTTCTCAGTACTGCAAGTACACCTTGAGAGTATCGCGAGCTTGTTATGTGGGTACTGCATTTCTCGGTACTGCACCTGCACCTTAAATTTATCATATTATAATTTTAAAATTTGATTTTATATTTTATCATAAAACTTTTAATCTATATAACATAATGTCTAGACATAATTATCAAAATTTTAATTAATTTTCAAATTTTGTGAAATTCGTAAATACTGATAAATAAAAGTATTATTTTTATTAAATTTTAATAATTTTTAAATACATATCCGTGCATCGGCACACGAGGATTATACTAGTTTAAATTAATTTGACTAATTAGTACAAGTTTTAGTAATTTTAATTAGAAAAAAGTGTTGTTGTACCCCCAAGTGTTTAAATAAGTGCTAATGTACCCCTATGTTTTTTAAAAGTGTCACTATACCCTCAAATGTATAATTTGGGCAGAATTTTCTTTTGCCAAATGTAAAATGTGAAGAATACCCTCACTATTATTTAATTGTAAAAAAGAAAAATTCTAGGACGAAAATGCACCAACCAAATCAATCGAATTCCGAGATCTGATTTAGCTCATTGACTTCCGAAAAACCTTCTTCCCCTGCCTAATTATTCATCTAATTCCCGCGCCCCTTTTAGTTTCACACCCAATTAAGCAAGGCAATCCAAATCTGTACCAGTCACCGTTACTTCATCGGATGAACGCGTTTGAAACCGCGGGGACCAAAATCACCGTACCCAGAAATTAGTGTGAGCCGGGGGACCGAAACCGCCACACCTAGTAATAATTTGCGTGACTAGCTCAAATTACCAAAGGAGATAATAGAGTTGGCGAGATTATGGTAAGTTCACCAGTGTTTTCAATTTGTTGAGTTTTTGGATATAAAGGTTAACTTTTTCAATAATATTGTGCATTTATTCTGTAATTCAGTGATATTAATTTCTTGAATTTGTTTTGTGCCCATGGGCATATGGGTCAGGGAAAAAATGGCCTAACAAATGAGGGTAAATTTGTCTTTTAATTCAAAATACTGTAGAAAAATTGGCTTTAAAAGTACACTTCTTTATTCAATGTAATTATAGGGGTACATTTGCACTTTTAAATTACTCGGGGGTACATTGGCACTTTCTTAAGAATTTGGGGGTACCTCTGCTTTTAATCATTTTATTTATTACTTTTAATGAATTGTCGTATGATCATTATTTATGATCCACATTCACAATATACATGAAAACCAGGACTAAGTTGTAATTAATTTAAAAACTGAATATCATCATCTTCCTCCCGTTTCTACCCTTCTTTTCCGGTGAGCCCAACGTCTAGCCGATGTTATCCCGCACCTCCCTCACCGCCGGCGAACAGAACCTAAGATACCGTCAACGGAAACCTATCATTCTCCTCTAAACCGGAAAATGTAATTAAATAAAGAAAGGGGAAAATATGATCGTTTCTCATTCACTGGCAAGGTAACAAATGGTTTGGTTCGATCGAGGATGATTGGGTTAGACTAAATTATTGGCGGCGGAGATGATATCTGGAGTGGTGGAGACGGAACCGCAGAGTTGGTCGGCAACGGAGGCTAGTGGATCTCCGGTAAGCCGGGAGGAATAAGGGGATTTTCCTCAGTACCCAAATAAGGCTGATGACCCGGGTTTTGACCCGGTTTTAGACCTGCGAATTTTCTTTTATTTGTCAAATAAATATAGACGGTCAGATTAATATCCAAGGAGTTCTCACATAGCACATGGTTCTCACATAGAAGGGTGGTTCTCACATGATCTCAATTCTATATATATATATATATGTTTAAATACATGTTATAGTCTTAGTAGTGCTTCTCAGGTTCTTGCTAATAAAATTAACATAATCATTAAAAAACTCAGGTTTAAAAGTCGGAATTTGATGTTTTATGACATTTTTCAAGTTTTTACTGAACTAAACATTCATATCAGTGCTATTTCATGGAATTTATGTTAAAATGTCTTAATTACACTCTTATTATATACTTAATTTCATTTGGTTGTGAAAATAATTGATCACGACTATGGTGGAATTTATGACTCCAATGTATAATAATTGAGTTACAAGTTATAGTTTTAGTAGTGTTTCTCAGATTCTTGATACTGAAGTCTCACTACACATATCTTTCACTGAGCTAATATCAAAGTAAATTTACATGAAAAATGAATTATACATAATAAAATTAACAAAAGTATCAGAAATCCATGTTTAAAAGTCAGAATTTGATGTTTTATGACCTTTTTCAAGTTTTTACTGAACTAAATGCTTATTTCAAATTTATTATATTTACTTTATAAATGTATCACTAACACTCAAAAAATTAACTTCATTTAGCAATGGAATGAAATTCATGATCACAATTATGATGGAAATATGTGTCCAAAATATGTATACTTAAGTAACAAGTTTTAGTCTTAGTAGTACTTCTCAGGTTCATGATACTAAATTCTCACTACACGTACCTATCATTGAGCTAATAACAATGTAAATATACATGAAAAGTGTATTATACAAAATAAAATTAACATAATCATCAAAAACTTCATGTTTAAAAGTCAAAATTTGATGTTTTATGGTATTTTCAAAATTTATAATACGTTTCTATTAGGTTTAAGAAACTCCAAACTTGATAGATGACTAAACTATTGGCAATAAAACCCAAAAAATCTAATCTATTTTGGGGGTTTACTTTCTATTCGGTGAATGCGACTTCTAACTTTTCAATGAAATTCCCAACCTTTCAAAATGTAGATATCGAAACGTAGGATAGAAAACTAAACTATTGAATTTCATCTTTCGAAAAACTCATATGTGTGTTTAAGAACTCGATCTATAACAGGTACACTGATTACTACTGAAAATGAGATATCTTAATACAAACAGATTCATCAAAAATACAAACTATCCTAAAATCTACTTCGCAATGGTAAACGATGCTCTCGAGTTGAATGTTGTTTATTTAATTAACAAAATAATTTTGGTCCAATTTTTTAATGTATAATTGTCGACGTGTTTTAGAATTCGTAAAGCTAATAGGTATACAAACTATCAACAACCACATTCTTAATATGAACCTATTATGTCCGTCCCTTGATATTCACTTAATTATAAATCGTTCATGCAATAATTTATTTTTCATATATCATAAAACACACTCGTATTCATAATAGATTGGTTTTAGCCTTCTTAATGTCTACCGATTACCCTTCTGGAATCTGAAAAAATTTACATGACAATCTATTGGACTGTTTCAGAATGCGAAAATAATCAATTTTTTGGCGCTTTCATATTCCCGCCGTGATTCGTATTCAAACCGCCATACTTTTGGATTTACGATGTTGTAAATCCAATAGATCGTTGTACTATTGGATTTTCGACATCGTAAATCTGATAGATTGGCGTTTTGCCCTTTTTTGGGCGGTTCCGCCGTTAATTGGTGCCGACAATTAAATGTTTTCCACTAGTGATCCACCATCGAAGGAGTCGTTTGTGATCGTTGAAGCTGGAACAGTGAGTCAAAACGGGTAGTTGTTAGAGAGAAGGCAGAGAATTTCTTTTTAGAGAGAGAAATTGTATGAAGAATCGACAGTTATTGATGAAAATCTCTTTTTTTTGTATTTTAACAAAAAAAAAAGTAAAAGTGCTAAAATATTTTAATATTAAACTTTTAAAAAATTGGGGATTTGAAGTGTTTGAATTTAAAAACATTTCCCCAATTCAGAGCTGAAAATTTCGTTTTTCGCTCAAATTTCGGAGCTGATCCATTGTTATTGAAATAAAACAAATTAATGGCGTATTATAGGATATTGGAATTCTTAAATAAACATTTCCAAATTATATAAAAAAGGAAATTCTCACATCGGTCTCATAAAACTAACTCATATCACTTTACACTAGAAAATGACGACTAGCACAAATGATTCTTTCCAACATTGCACACTTGAATCTAAATAAATCAATATTCAAGTTTACTTAAAAACACAATCAACTTCCACATCTATCGTATATTGAAAGTGGGAATGCCCATCCAATGGCCGGTATGTGTCCCATTGCAAGTTTTTCGCCCTTTAATATTTCGTCTCCAGTCGGCTTGCCGTCTCTCTTTCCTTTCATCTAGAAAACCGGCCCACGTGTACAGAAACGGTGCACGGTCGCGCCGATTTTGATGACGAAAGACCGCAACATGGTTGTGCTCTGGTTCTTCTACTCAGCACACTGACACGACACCTGCCTGATTCATCTTTGATTGTTTTGACCCCGGAGATCAAATCTCTAACTCCACTCACTCACATTACTATATTTTTAGCATCCAGTAAGGTAATTTGCTCGACAAACACCTTCTTGGTCTTTCTCTGAGTCTACTTTGATTGGATGACTGTGGATTTTCTTTATTTTTTTCGGATTTGTTTCTTGCAGAAATGGAGGATTTTGTGGTTTAGACAGGAGGATTCAGCTGGGGTGAATCCAGAGTCTGTTGGGGATGGGATTATACGGGAGAAGTTGCAGCAATCGGAATGCGACGAGCCGGAGAAAGATTGGGTTACGAAGCCTAAATCGGTAAAAATGCTGCCTTTACTGACTGATAGTGTTGCAATTAAGTTTTGTACTGATTTGTGTTTGTTAGGTGGAAAAATGGGGTGGAAAGTCCCTTTTTCGAGTAGAGAATTTTAGGCAGAGATGTAGTTTAAGGAATAAAAGAGCTTTAGGATGATGTTGTATTGTTTTCGATACAAATCCTTGTGTTCTGCCTTCTTAAATAGAAGTGTCTGATATGAGTGGCTTGTAAAGTTAGCTTCAGCTTACGCCTTTTTTAAGAGCAGATTATTGTTAAACATCTTCACATACAGTGGTAGTCGGTGCCAATTCTGTGAATTGAAAGGGGTAGGTTTCCCATTGAACCTCAAGGAGTATCTGCTTCGGATCACAAACCAGGCAGCAGTAAGAAACCTGTTTTTTCCCACTGTGTTACAAGAGGCTTTAATTTTGTTTGTGATGATTTTACTGGGTATGATGGCTTATATGTTCATTTGGCGGCATGACATTGCAGGTTTGGTTCCTTGGTGAAAGTGCAAATTATGCTGCTTCTGAGTATGCTCGGGAATCAGCAACCCCTCCTGGTACTGCACTGATGATGTTGGATGCGGATAAAATGGTTGCTGTTGCTAGCTCTCGTAATCCAACTCTCGTTGGAGCTCTGACCCGTCTCCAAAGATGTGCTTCCAGTGACCGTTGGAGGTATGATATCTGTTAGGAAATCATTAATGCAAGAGGTGATGATACTTCCTCTGCATATTGCATATTGCGCTATAATTAGTACATGCTTAGAGAATAGGCACTTCAGAGGTTTGATGTTCTAGGATGCTTATTGGTGAGAATGAACTTGTCTAAAGCAGTTTTTTGGTATACCATGTTTTGTGTCTTGACCTGTTTTGGCATGTTGTTTTTGTCTCAGCTGCATTTTGTAAGTTCACATATTCTTTGATATGAGTAATGCTCAGGACATGCATGCATACAATAACATTTTCTATCAAGAGATCAGAAGATTATCCACCCATGTATCTTTATTTTCCAAGTCTTTTATGCAAAATTCTTAAGGAGCTTGCTTATAACAAAATTGTTTTAAGCCTTATCTGAGATTGGAACCTTGTTTGTTTAGGCTTTAAGATTGATATGGTGTTTGCACGCAAGAGAGGAAATCATGTTTGAAGTGATCCAACATATGAGGGGTAATGGTGTGGAAACCATGCTCGAAGGTATAAGAAACAACACAAGGAAAATGATTCAAGTGCTTCAAGCCATTTGTGAAGGTTATTCACCATAAAAAATGTCATGCAGAGCACTATTTATGCTTGGTCGCAGGTTCACATAATAACTTCTTCAAATCTAAATGATTTTTTCCTAGAACCTTTCATCCAGAGCAAAGTTTCATGCTTTGTTGCAGGTTCACATTATAACTCATGTTTCTCTTAGAAGTTGTTCCGGTTCCCATAGGTTTAATATACTTAGGACTGAAAAAGCCCCTCGAAGAAGAGCAGGTCGAGGTTAGAAAGTCAGATCTCGAAGAGATTGTGAGTTTCAGCAGGACAAAACTGACTAGGTGAGTGCAATTGGTTATGACAGAATAGGTGACAAGATCAAATTTTGAAGTCTTTCTCTGTGTTAGTTTCCTGAGCTCTTGGAATGAACATAAGATGATAATAGATTGGCATTCTTCTTCGATCAAATGGTAACTCATGGGACACAGTTATCAATATCTCCGGAGGAGAGGTCTTTAGTGGGGAGAAGAAGCTGATTCCACTCCACGCTGTACATGGTTGAAAACGTTGTTGATAGAATCTCATTAAGGATACTTAGGGTTCAACAACTCATGAAAAAATTTCAAATCTCCACCTGTGAAAGAAAACAAGAAGTTCGACTCATGGAATACCTCGGACTTATGTCTCTGGCAGAGACCTCCAGCCGCTACCCCCGGGCCGCCCAAGCCACCCTTACAACATCGACTGCTGGTGGGGTTGGATTGCAGACAGTAACAAAGAACCTCGAAGTACACGTATGGAACTAAGGAGGACTGATGCACACAAATTACTTTTTAGGAGGTTGTAGATTACGGAGTATATGTTGATGATGATCTTTTCATTCCTTGATTGACCATGATGATGTTCTTCTCCCACATTTGTTTTGAAAATGGGAATTCATATTTGGAATTCTTCTATTTGTTATGCTCTTTTGATTTAATTGTGTGCTCTAGGTACAATAAACATTTTCATACTCTCCATTGGAATTAGGATTAATTTAGGAATAGATTGGCCATTGTTGGTTAGGATTTGTAGGGTATGGTAAAATTAGTTTTTGAAATGCATTAGATTTAGAATCCTTTTAATACGTGTGAACTAAACTGAAAAATATTATACTAAACTGAACTGAAATTTAGTTGATTTTTTATTATAAAATATATATTTATATTCAAGATTTTGATTACAAAAAAAACTATTGAAATATATTGAATTGAACTTAACTGGACAAAACTGAATTGAAGAAACAAATAATTGCATTGATATAACTAGATTAGTTAAATTGTATCAAATTATACTTCGTCATTACCGAACTTAATAAAATGATCCTAGATATTAAACAAAATTGAGTCGATGTATACTGAACTGGACTTTGTTGAACTAAATTGCTGGAAAAAAAATAAAAAAAAATCAATGTAATGATATAACCAAATTATGCTATATTTTATCAAATCATATTTTATCAGCACCAAACTTAATAAATCGAACCTAACTTAATAAACTGAAACATACTGAATTGAACTAAACCGAACTTGATTAACATACACTTTCCGCGTCCAATGTCAACTTTACCACAAAATGAGCCAGCTAACACTGCCAGATACTTTGTTTAAAACATTTTTAAAGTATTCACTTAACCTAACTAAAATGAAAAATTCTAAACTAAACTGAATTTAATTGAATCGAAAATTATTGAATTGAACTGAAATAAAAAAATTTTAAAATTCCACAATTCATCAGGGTGGGGCCACACACAAAGTGTGGCATTCCCTTACCTTCTGGAAACGATAAATGCCTAAATGTAGCCTTGCAGTTCATCATAACAAAATACACAAAACGCTGAGCTTCTTGAATAGCTAGATACCATATTACATCAACATATATAGCGCCCCCTACTACTGAACATCTACAGTGCCCCATCCTGGAGATAGACTAGTCTTCAAATCTCTTCCCTTTCTTTGAGCTGATGTTCCATAACAAGTTGCAGAGGGCTGCCTTGTTCTAGATTGAGGGGTCTTTAAGAGCATGTACATTGGTTGGGACTCAATCTCTTCTCTCTCCTCCCAACAGCTTCTACCCACAGTTATCCAGTGTTGTACAAATCATCCAGCCTTGTACACATCAGATTTTAGTGGTCCTACTATTTCCATTCATTTCCAACTCATTATTTTTTATATGTAGATTATTTATTGCATTTTAATAAATGTACTCATATAATTAATTAAATGGAGATTTAATTTTGCATTCACATAAACAAATTAATCGTCTTATTTCACAATTATTTATTTATTTAAAAATTAAAAATTAAGGGGTATTGGAACATAATAAATGAGAAGCATTAATGATTTTTTAAATCATTATCAAATACAATAATTAACAAAAGATTAACTATCCTCAAAATATATACAATAGTAATATTTAAATGCAACTTCTTGAACCTTATATCAAACATATGTCAATATTGGGCTCTATTTATAGATAAAATTAAAATATAGCCATCGGAAAGAAAAGAAAAAAAACAATAGATATATGATGAGAATATTAACGTTGAGATGAAAACAAGAAGAAAAAGAAGAAGAAATGAAAAGAAGGAGAAAGGAGGAGGATTTTCTGGCTGCCACGTCAGCCTATTCGGGCCCACTTTTGAGTCCCAAAGGAGACTTCTCCCATACAGCCTCCTCCCTGCCATGTGGCCAATTTTCATGTTGAGACTCAACTTGGGACTCCCATTGTGGGATTTTAGAGTCTCAATCATCAAGAAGTCTCATCAAAAAGTCTCCATTGTACATGCCCTAAGTCTCATTCCTCCTTTATCTTTTGAGATACATAATGTTTTCCAAGATATAAGAATCAACTTCCTTTGGCTTTCTTCTCTGTTTCACAAAAAAAAACCTACAAAATTTGGTCGTAGGCAATTGAAGATATTCTACCGCTTTTCGTAAAAGGTTCAATAATAATAATAAAAAATGCCTATTCTATGTTTCCTCTTAGGGCATTTACAACATTGGATTTTAGAAGGGTTTTTAATCCATAAAAGATGGAAATTGAGTCACAGTGGAGAGTTTTTAAAAGGTTTTTCCTTAAATCCAGGGTCAAAAAAAGGCAATTGACTAGAAAAACCAATTGAAGTCCATGAACTGGTGGAATTAACCAACAAGCTCTGGACATGTGGAAGATTGGCCTATGAATAACTTCACGTCGGTGAGTCTTCCTTCTTTATATTTGTTTTCTTTATTTATTATTTTTTTTCCTTTTTGTTTATTTTTATTAACACTAATTAATTAAATAATTTCATATATTTATTATTTTATAACTTATAGTATTCATTTTTATAACTTTACCTATATCTGTTTTAATTTTTTATTTAATTTCTGAAAGTAATATTGTTAATATTGTAATTTGTATTTATTATTATATTATTAATTCGTTATCATTTATTTGGCCACAATTCAATTCAATTCAATTTAATTCGACAGAATAATTAACATGCATTAAATGGTGGAATTAAAAAATTAATGAAAATAAATAGTGGATTAGTTAATATGTTTGACACGATTAAATTAAATAACTCTAAATTTGTCGGTTTTTAAAATTATTTTGAAAAAAACATTGTTGGAGTTCAAAAAAATATGAGGTGTACATAATATGATGACGTGGCAGGCTGTATGACTGTGAGTTGAACATTGAAAAAGTTGAGAATCTATGACAAAGTGGAGCATGTAGCCCAATTTTGAGCTTACCATTGTCATTGCTCTTAATATTCAAGACCCTGGCCTGTCTATTTTGGTTTTTAATCCCTTTACGACCAAATTTTGAACAAAGACTCCACCTCATCAGATCTAGTTATTCACAAAACTGGATTTGAAATAGGGTACCATTCAATCCATAGCCACAAATTAATCATTTGGGGAATCAGGAATCCAGTTCTTAGATGAGAAATGTGATAAATTGTAAGCCCCTTTGATATTCACATTGGTCCGCAATTTCTTTAGGGCTGGACCCCAACTTGACCAATTATGTTGAGATTTCCAAACTTCCGGATTCAAAGAGCAATTTGGGATCTATTTAGTCGATAATTGTCACATTTTCATTCACTTTAAACTCTCTGATGATTATTACAGGTGTTGAATGCATAAAGTTTGGGACTTTGGTTTCTACTCGATCCGGATCATAAAATGGAGCCTTAATTTTAATCCCAACACAGATTTTGGGGTTGCTACAGAGTGATCTTAAACATACAAAACACATAAATACCATTATAATCAGAATATCAAATGGTAGCAGGATCACTTAATTTATCAAGGTTTAATCTGGGTTCAATCAAGAAAAAGAGAATTGGCAATGGTATTTTGTCAACAAAATCTATTCAATCAAACCAATCATCAAAGATTTGATCTACCCGAAAAATGGACAGAGTTGAAACCTTTGTTGCACAATACTGTGAGTGTTAGAAAAGAATCTCATCAATGCGACTAGTCCCATCTCTGGCGTCCTTCAGTCTTTGCAAATAATCCGTGCAACCCAAATTACATAATCATCAAAATTCAACTACGTAAATGTAACTTTCATGTATCAAACTCAATACATCCTTCTCTTTTGTCTCTCTAACTTTGCTCCGGCTTCTCTCTAAGGAAAACCCCTTTGTATCTTCCTCCACTGAGGCCGCCGACGCCACCACCGGTCGGCGGCCTCCCCCCTTCCCTTTCATTTTCAGTATTCAAAACTCCCCTTCTCTACCCTATACCTCGAAACCCCCTCCTTTATCGAAAATTTACGGATCCCGCGAAGGGAGATTTCGCTCTGACGAAGGGCGAGCGCAGGACCAAGTCGATCGGTCGGTTCGTGGTAGCGGACTGAGTCGGGTCGGGGCAGCAGACTGGATCGGGTCGGAGCAGCGGACCGGGTAGCGGACCGGGTCGGGTCTTCGGACTGGGTCGGGTCGGACAGAGTTTCAGACAGGATTGGAGTTGGCACCATTAGATTGAGGAGGTGGTTTTATTTCTTTTTTCCTTTTTAAAATTTATTTTCAGTGTTTTGATGATACATGGTTTTTGGGATTTGTTTCTTTTCTTGATGATGGACTATATCACCTCTAAAGGAGAAATTCATATGGCAATCTCTAGTTATAGTTCTAGATGAATCTTTCTTAGTTTTCATTGCTACATGTAAGTCCGGTATGCTTATGGATTACTCTACTTGCCCTAAAACACAATCAGGAACTCCCTTTTACCGTGGGACGACCGCAACGTGATTGAGGGGTACAGGTAGAGAGTCTTTATTTTAATAGAACCGGCTGTTTTTACACTGTTAACTGAGGGGGTGATTTCTTTGGAGCCCTAGAATGCTGTACATTGGTGAAGAGTCTAGATTCAGGGGAGGAAGAAAATCTGTTTGTTTTTTAATAAGTTGTCCTGGTTTTAGTACTGGTAGTTTAAGACAGAGAAGATTTAGAATAGATGTATGTTTAGAAACTTCTCTGATCTCACAAATCGCCTCCACTTGTGGAGAGTCGCACTGGTTGCCTCCTTTTTGGAAGTTATCTGTATTTTATTTCTGTCATTTCACGGTCTAGGGATGCCTAATAAAAATTCCCTCCACTGATTTCTTGATGGTTTAAAGAAAAAAAAATTCATGTATCAAACAAACTTCTATTCGAAAAGATTTTGTTTACCTAAGGTCCTGTCAAGTTCACCAAGCAGGTCAAGCAGCTCCAAGCAGGTCAAGCAGTTTACTTCATCCGACTTGAACTATTTTAAAAAGAAATAAAATGTTTTGAAATGTAGATACTAAAGTGGTTATTTTAATTGTTGTTAATGAAATATTGTTTATTTAAACTTGTCTAATTATATTTAAACAACATACGAAAATTCATCTATAAATAATAAAATAATTAAAGCAGCTCAAGCAGCTCCAAACAGTTTTAACAGCCAGCAAGCAGATCCAAACAGCTCAACTGGACAGGACCATATTGTTCAACTCGACCAATCGTCAAAGTATCAGAAATGTTTTATAGAAATTTTTGATTGAGTCAATAGTCATGGCCTTGAAGAATCCAGATTGTTATTCGAGGCAGTGGCTAATTGGAATTTGTTTCTTATTCGTGAATTATGGGAATTTGCTAAAAGTCATAGATGAACGAAGATGGCTACTCGATATTTTTTCAGCTTGAAGGGTATGGAAGAAATGTCGGGAATTCTAGAAGATAGGTTTCGCAGAAGAATTGTCGAGGGAGAATGAGAAAATGGATTTCGAAAATTTGGGAAAATTGTCGAGCTGCTCGAGCACGGTGGGAAAAATTTTAGTGAGACATTTTCTACCTCTACGGCTAATTCAAAAATTCAATTAGAATTTATCTTCGAAATACTTTTGGTTTAAATGTAACTAAACATGTTAAAATAAATAATATTTCATTGAAAATAATTAAAATACTTCATCCGTCCCAATTGAAAGTGCATACTTTCCTTTTTAGGGTGTCCCAATCAAAGGTGCACACTTTCCTTTTATGGTAATACTAATTCATTTTCCTCCACTCATTCCACCCACTTCCTTCTTAAATTCAATCTCCACCATACACTTTATCACTCAAATTTCAACTTTCATTTTCTCTCTCTGCAGCTTTCACTAGGACAGAGGGAGTAATCTTTTTAGTACGTAAAAATATTTTATTTCTTTTAAAAAATACAAGTATAATGTAGGTAATTGCTAAAAATGCTTGAACATGTTTGCTTTAACTACTTAGAGGATTTAGGTGTTTGAAATGGTTGCAGTTGCTGAATTTTACAGGCCTAAAAGCCAACTATAATAATAACGAATAGATTATCTCTGACCAAGACTTTGGATAATTCTAAATGGAATTAAAAGAGTTATTGTTCCGATCAATAAATAAATTAAAAAAATGCATTAAAAATAAAGAAAAATAATGAAACTACCACCACATAACCACCGCAAGTTTATCATATTCCGGCGACTATCATTTTTATATATTTGTTAGAAACCACCACCACATAACCACCGCAAGTTCACCATATTCCGGCGACTACCATTTTTATATATTTGTTAGAAACCACCACCACATAACCACCGCAAGTTCACCGTATTCCGGCGACTACCATTTTTATATATTTGTCAAGTTCACCGTATTCCGGCGACTACCATTTTTATATATTTGTCAAGTTCACCATATTCCGGCGACTACCAATTTTATATATTTGTTAGAAACCTTGACGGGGATAACAGCCCGTCACATATAAATCAGAAAAAAGGCACAAGGCCCAGATAGTTTCAGTACATATAAGCCCCGTGAGATTCCAACATAAAACCAACTGGCAATATATGGATTGACCCACCAACCTTATATACTGAACTTTCAACCAATCCGTTTCTGATGTGGGTTTAATGTCAACACCCTCCCTCTCCGATGTGGGTTTAATCTCTGTTTCAAGTGTAACATTATATTGCGATTATTTAATTCACTTAACTTTGTTTCAAAGCGAAGTATTCATGATGTGATTCATTTAACTAGCTTTGTATACATATGTATTCATGAGTGATATATACACGTCTTTCTTAATAAAAATGCCAACTAAGTAATTGCTAGTCATGGGGAGTATGAACTGTATCAAATAGCGGTCACATTCTGACTTCAGATAACATTCAAAGTTGAATCCATGACATTCAAACACTGAAACAATCTGGTTTGACTTTTATTTACCTTCCAACCCAATTTCCTTGTCACGCTTTAAGTATGAAAGAGAGAATGATCAAAAGTGGCAAGTTTCAGCTCACTGCATGTTTCTGAATGTGCCAAGAAATAGAATCCTGAGCTACCCCCGAAGAGGATGACCCACCTGCTTAAATGCCTCAACATTTAGGTGAAGAGTTAGCTACATAAGGGGCTCATCTCATATCAACTTCCAAGTTTTGGTCTTTACGGTTTCTGAAGGTACGTTTGATCATACTTTACCCATTTCTTGCGTTTTCTTTCTGGGTTTGTTTTCATTCTTGCTTTTTATGATATTTCCTCTGTTTTTTAACGCTGTTTTACAGAATCATGTCTTAGGACTGTTTAGAGTTGATCGTGCTAGATGGGTTCTGGATTGATGGATCTCTTCGATGTTAGAATTCGTGTATTTTGATATTAATTTGGCTCAATATGTGTCATTAGTTAGGAACTGTGTTAGAATTGGGCTCAACATGTTTTTGGCAAATCTAACAAAGTCAATCTGATATATGATTGTCGGCTCTAACTTGCAGTTTCTGAATTCTCTCTGCATTTATTTAGATAGTAGTATTCCCAATTCTTGGACACTTATAAAAGGAATAATGCCTGGTGTCTGCTTAGGCCTTTGTCGGGACGATCTGGGAAATATTATATCTGAATCATGAAACTGTTGGGTGATTAAGTGAATATCTAGGCAGTAAATTATCTGAATTCAACAATCAAAATGCTAAGGAAATATTTTCTTCTATTTACTGATGAGTTTACTGAGAAGTAAAGTTTCTGTGTTATGTAGATTTCTTTGTAATTGATTGTAGCCATGTTCTGGAGAAAGCAGTCTAAGAATCATGCTGAGAAGGATGATTCAGCTGAGAAGAATGCAAAGGTAATTATACGATGAAATGTTGTTTCTTTTTTTCAGATGAAGAAAAGCTTTGTTATAAAAATGAAAGTATTTTGTTGAATATAAACCAGGTTGGGGCACTGAGGGCTGCCATTGGACCTCAATCAGGGCGCAGCTTGAAGTACTGCACTGATGCTTGCCTCAGGCGATATCTCGTGGCTCGAAGCTGGGATGTTGCCAAGGCTCAGAAAATGCTCCACGAGTCTCTGAAATGGAGAGCAGCCTATAAGCCTGAAGAAATTCGCTGGGTAAAAATAACTCCGTGCTGCATTTCTTTCTTCAAGAATTACTGCTGTTTAACTTAATCATCAGCATCTGTTTTTACGACTTTAGAATGAAGTGGCACATGAAGGAGAAACTGGAAAAGTCTCAAGAGCAAATTTTCGCGACAGATCTGGCAGAACTGTCCTCATAATGAGGCCTGGAATGCAGGTTTGTTTGTACCTTTGTTTGATGTAACAGCCTAGACTATCCTCTTCTCCTAAGCTTATCAAGAGTTTTATTTCAGTTCATATGAAATATGATCCGGTGAAATTCAGCTTAATTTAAGATCTAAGTTGCACTGAAATGAAGTAAAATCAATATAAAATAGTAACATCAACAACACATCAATGTGTTAAAAAATAGTATGACTAAAATAAACTAAATTTCATCAAGTCGTATTCCATCTGAATTGATCTGAACTATATTGTGCTAAAAAACTCAGATAAGCTAAGGTAGATCAGGCCTTAGTCATAGTACTGTCTAAATACTATTTTTCAATACTAGATTAAATTTTAGCAGTTGAATTCTGTAAAGATTAGCTCTTAATGTATGCATTTTTGAAGTGCAGAACACAAAATCGGGTGATGGAAATGTTCGGCATCTGGTTTATCTGCTGGAGAATGCGATCCTTAACTTATCAGAAGGGCAAGAGCAGATGTCGTGGCTGATAGACTTCAACGGCTGGTCAATCAAGACTGACATCCCCATCTCCACAGCCAGAGACATTGTTTACACTCTGCAGAATCACTACCCTGAGAGACTAGCAGTTATCATTCTGTACAGCCCTCCTAGGATCTTCGAGGCGTTCTACAAGGTTGTCAAGTACTTCCTAGACGCAAACACTGCTAAGAAAGTGCACTTTGTTTATCCTAATGATGAAAACAGCATGGAGCTGATGAGGAGCTTCTTCGACGCTGAAAACCTGCCTAGCGAATTTGGAGGAAAGACAAGTCTCAAGTATGACCATGACGAGTTTTCAAGGCTGATGTTAGAGGAAGAGGTCACAACTGCCAAGTACTGGGAACTTGACACTAATGGCCACCCTGGCGCTGCCGTGGCTCCTGAACCGGAAAGCGTGTCATCAGCTGCAGCCTAGTTAGTCTTAAAATACTAAGAAAGAAACCAATAAATTTACCTATGTCCCTGTTATTGTTGTAATACTATGTTACAATGAGAAAGTGTTCTACAGCTTATAAAAATGCCTAAGCACCATCTATTTGATGGAATTTATACTAACGTGGAGAGTTTGACTTTAACTACTCCATCAAAATACATGTGGCTGAATTTCTGAGTTGACTTTACACTCTAAGGGAAGGGGATGATCAAGTGGATCCTGAGCTACCCTCACAAAACATACAACTCTTGTGTTCAGAGCTCCAAGTTTTCTCAGGTACGTTTTGTCATACTGATAACCAGAATATACATATTTTTAGTTTTTTAAAATAATTTTAATAAAGTGTAGGTTAGGACTGCATAAAGTTTGTTGATATGAATCTCTTGAAATGCCGCAGTAAAGGAGATCTGAATCCCTATCAAACTGTTGGAAATGTGTGTTAGAAATAGTCCATCTTGCCCCAAATCTGACTAAGTCAACTCTTTGTTTTCAACTGTTTAGCAGAAGAAATGATGTTCTAGTTCTTGTCGTTGCATAAGTTATTGATATTTCCTTGTTCAGAGCCATGTTCTGGAGAAAGAACTCGAAAGATGAAGATGATGATTATGCAGACCAGCCTGCCAAGGTAGATCTCCGTTTTTTAGATCATGAAAAAGGTTGATTCTGACTAGATTTGTCTGTGTTTTTTGTTGAATGTGAACCAGGTTCAAGAACTAGGAGCTGCCATTGGACCTCAATCTGGACGACCATCAAAGTACTGCACTGATGCTTGTCTGAAGCGATATCTCGTAGCTCGAAACTGGAATGTCAGCAAGGCTCAGAAAATGCTCGAGGAATCACTCCAATGGAGAGCTTCCTACATGCCCGAAGAAATTCGCTGGGTAACTAAATTCATCTCTCTTATTGCCAACGTTATTTCTTTCTATTCACTTATCTGCATTTCCTTGTACTGATTTTAGGATGAAGTAGCCCATGAAGGTGAAACGGGCAAAATCTCCAGAGCAACTTTTCATGATAGGCATGGCAGAACTGTCCTCATAATGAGAGCTGGAAAGCAGGTAAGTATACATGGCTTTGATGATCCTTATGTAATAAAGTTCAAGGCTATATATGTATGGTGTTTTGGAGTGCAGAACACGAAATGTGCAGAGGGAAATGTTAAACATCTGGTTTATATGATGGAGAACGCAATCCTTAACCTGCGCGAAGGGCAAGAGCAGATGACATGGCTAATAGACTACGAAGGCTGGTCACTCAGGACTAACGTTCCCATCTCCACAGCTAGAGAGATCATTAACATTGTACAGAACCATTATCCAGAGAGGCTTGGTGCAATCATTTTATACAATCCTCCAAGGATCTTCCACAAGTTTTACAACATAGTCAAGTACTTTGTGGATCCAAACACTGCTCGCAAAATACACTTTGTTTATCCTAATGATAAAGACAGTATGGAGGCGATGAAGATGTTCTTCGAGGCTGAGAACCTGCCTAGCGAATTTGGTGGAAAGACTTCGCTCGAGTATAACCATGAGGAGTTTTCTAGGTTAATGCTTCAGGACGATGTCAAAACTGCCAACTTCTGGCAACTCTGAAGCTGTTGTCACTCTCTGCAACCTGATCATTCTTCTGTATCACCAACATGTATGTGGAGTTAATATATATTTGGTGTATTTTGTTTGGTTTAAAGACTACTTAAAAATCAATAAATGTACTTTAATATTTTGTGTTGAGCTTTCATCTGCTAGACCGGCGCAGCCTATAGCAAGGGTGCCAAGGGTGCCAACTGATACATAAACATAATGTTTATTGGTATATGTTTTTGTGTTAATTTTTTAAAAAGTAAAAAAGTTAGGACTTCTATTAAAAAATAAAAATACTTGCAATGTACATCAAATTGCCAGGAGAGCCACATTTCTTTTTAAAAAATGATGCTAGTTTGGTCTTTGGAAAAAACAAAGAGCCGGCTTCTCCTGATAAATTCAACAGCTAACTGGTGAAGGATTTTATATAAAGTAGAGAAGAACCGGAGAGGAAACAAAGCATTCCTCAATTTCTTGGCGAAGAAAGGGAAACTTCAACCATCTACCTAGTTTTGATCAGGTGAAGATCTTGCTAATTGTTATTGTTAGGAGAATATCATGCAGAATTTTCCTAACAGTCATAATCTTTTTCATTTTCTTTACTATACCTTTTCGCTTTTGCAGATTTTCTTCATAACCATGTTCTGGAGAAAGAAGGCTAGCAATCAAGAGAGAGATGATTCTGCAGAGAAACTTGCCAAGGTAAGAAATGATAATACCTCAGATTTTCAGACAAAAATGAGTCTTGTAAGAACTGGTGATTAGTAGAACACTGGAATCACAGATCAAGTAAATCTCAGGTTGAAGAATTGCGGACTGGTATTGAACCTCAATCAGCACGCGAAACCAAGTACTGCACTGATGCCTGTCTAAGAAGATACCTCATTGCTCGAAAATGGAATGTCGGAAATGCTCAGAAAATGTTGGAGGAATCGCTTAAATGGAGAGCATCCTACAAGCCCGAAGAAATTAGATGGGTAAGTCGAGGCTCGTCTTCTTTCCTAGAAATCATCGAGGTTTTGTTTCTTGTCTGAAATCGATGTTCTGACGTCAGCATGAAGTAGCACATGAAGGCGAAACTGGAAAAGTGTCGAGAGCGGATTTCCACGACCAATCAGGCAGAACAGTCCTAATAATGAGGGCAGGGATGCAGGTCTGTTCTTAACATTAGCTTAAGTAATATCCATTTGTTTGATGCAACAAACATAAGCTCAACTAAAAATCCTTAATGTTAGTGCAGAATCCAAAGAGGACATCCCCAGAGGGCAAGGTTAGACATCTGGTTTATCTGATGGAGAACGCAATCCTTAACTTGCCCGAAGGCCAAGATAAGCTGTCATGGCTGATAGACTTTAACGGTTGGTCGCTGAAAACTCGTGTCCCCATCTCAACAGCAAAAGAGATCGTTAACATCATGCAGAATCACTACCCTGAGAGGCTTGGGGCGATCATTGTCTACAGCCCTCCAAAGGTTTTTCAGACATTTTACAAGGTTTTGGAGTACTTTGTGGATGCAGAGACAGCTAGGAAAATACACTTTGTTTATGCTAATGATAAAGGCAGCATGGAGGTGATGAAGACCGTTTTTCATTCTGAAAGTCTGCCTAAGGAGTTTGGGGGAAAGACTTGGCTCGAGTATGATCATCAAGAGTTTTCTAGGTTGATGCTTCAGGACGATGTGAAGACCGCCAAGTACTGGGAACTTTACACAAATCGACAATACTAAGAAAACTGTATGCATGACTGTTTCTGGGATACTAATGTTGTAATAAGTTTTCTCATTCAACTATGCAAAATTCAGTAAAAAGTAATGGTAATTTCACTATTTGGTAACTCCAGAACTAAATCAACTTAAGGTTGGAACCAACTCATTGTCTCTTTACTAAATGAAGAAAGAAAGGCAGACAACTTTCCACGCCATCGTTTGAAGCAACTATACATGAAGTTAAGTGAACAAACAACAACTGGCACAAAACCTTTTCAGTAGAGTTCCCTTGAGAAGAGACATTCTTCCACGAGGCCGCGCAGGTTTGGGTTCTCCAGTGCTGCTGCAACTCTTTCTTTGTCATTTAATTGCTTGTTAACTGCAGACAACATAATAAGAGATATTCTTACTTCACAAACGACTTAAACATCATTAACATCCATGAACTACAACTTCATTCTGTTTCATTCAAATGACCTCAACCATCAAGAAATACCAAGGTACAGTTTCTAATGACGCAGATAGTTCTCATTCTAACCTGCCTCTTCATCTGCATGAGATCCAGGAGCAACCTTTATCTCGACCTGTAATATTATCAAAGCCAACTTTTAGTATTCTTGCAGATCCACATATTTATGGTTGAAGTCATGTGGATACCATGCAGGCGACTGAATATAACCGTGTGTTTGAACCTTAAAGAATAATGTCTAGAAAAAAGAAAATAAATATTTATTATGTGTCACAATAGCACACTCAACCTTGAAATGTGACGGAAAATGATTCTTCAGTTTCTCCCTCAGGCACAAGCCAATAACAGAAGCCATGGTGCAGTGCTGAATGGTGGGTTTGAAAGTTATCCTAGAAAGAGAGAAATTATTCAAACATCAGGAATGCTGATGAAAACTCAACCCCCTCACAAACAAAAGACATCATCCAGTTAGGCTAAGTTCCAAGGTTCTGAAAATTACTGCAATGGAGGTCTGAACCATGGAAGATGAAGAATTATTATAAATGAAATTTTTACACAAATCGTTTAAATAGCATTAACCAACCATAGTCAATGTTATCGATGATGCAACATTTCCAATGAATGACAATTTCAGACATGACAACAATCACGTCAAAGTTACAAATGCAATTTAACTGGCACAACACAACATTTCCTAGAGAGGACATTTACTGGCAATCTAGAGAACCTGGTCACACAAAATGACAGCCATTTCATAACATTCATCATTGATGCTATCAAATTTCCTACTAATGACAATTTCACGGCCAACTGACACGAAACTTTACTTAGCATTCACAAAACCTTACCGTATCATATCCAAGGAATGACTGAAAACAATTTCTGACAGAGATGATCAAAAAAGAATTTCTAACAGATACAACCTGGCTGACATGAAATATGAGCAATATGAGCTCTAAACTCTTAACCCTATAATTTTAATGACACTTTCTAGCACGGCCACAAGGCCCACAAACACTTGGACTTACAGAGTCAATAACCAGTTTTAATGATAGCCATTTGCGATAACGAGGGACTGAACCATTTGCAGAGAAATGAAGAATTTTTGGACAATCAAATAATGCAACATGTAACATATGTAGCATAAAATTTGAGATATTTCAGATGCTTTATCACAAACGCTTATCGCGTCAACAAGTATTTACATTTCTTAAAAATGACAATTTCTTACATGACCACCAGATTTACAGAGAATTTGATTGACGCGAAACGAACACTAAGCAGAAGCAAACATAGAAAGATATAATTAAAACCCCTAAAATGAGTAGAAGAATCGAGTTAAGAATCGAAAGAGGGGGGCTAAAAAAGCTCACTGAATGCGGCGGAGCCTCTCATCCACAGTGACAGAATCCTCCGAAAGCACACTAAGCTCTTCCAAGGTATGGGGGTGCTCAGGGTCCCTTATATCTCTCAGAATATGTTTCAACAACAAGTCAAGGATCACAATCACAAAAACCTATTCTACACTTCAACTGGCCAAGAAAATCAATCAAGAAAAAACAATAAAACAGTAAAATTGTGTTTCGAGGATATCAAAAATCTCCAGAGGATCGAGCTCCCCGGTGTGATGATTGTCCAGCGGCCGGATGATTACCTCCTTCCTGGGATGGAGAACTGGATTCGCATTAAGCAGTCCGAGAGTCATTTTTCACACACGCAGAGTCGCACAGTATGAGGTGAAGTTTCTTCAAAGCTGAATTTATTTATATATAGAGAGAGAGGAGAACGGTGAAAGATTAAACCGTGGAATTCAGCTCCCTGATTTCTACAAAACCGTTGGACTCTAGCAGCTGATAACGTAGTATCAGTTTAGCCAAATTTAGCAAACAACCACTTCTGTTTGTATTCCTCCACTTGGGCTCAGCCCAAACACAGATAAAATGACGTCAAAATTAGTTAATCAATTAGTTTAGTCTGTGATAATTATTATTACTGTTAAACCGAACACTAAAAGTTTATTTTTATGAGCAAAGCAATTGACAAGCTCTGTCAATCTGCCAAAAGAAACTAATGCGTACAAAATACTTCAAAATAGGAGTAAACAATAGCAAACTCCAAATAAAAAATACAAACTTGTAAAGAAAAGAAACACAGTGATAAGAAATTGAGGGATAATTATTAGTGCATATGATCCCAGAAACATCATATGATTCATTACAACATCAATAAAATCTCAAAATATGAATATCTAAATGAATCATCAACAACAGACCAAATAGCTATTGTAGAGGCCAAGACATAGAGCTTCTAAACACAAGTTTATGGTGCCTTATTTCTTCTTTCCAGGCTTCCTCTTAATGATTTCGTCCGTGTACATAATACCTTTGCCATTGTAAACTTCAGGAGGCTTGCAGGCACGAACAGAAGCCGCAAACTGATTAACCCTGTACTTGTCGAGTCCAGTGCAACATATTACGTTGTTTTTGAAGCAAAATACACGAACAGCTGGAGGTGCTGCCATCTCAACTTCATGGCTGTAACCAAGTCTTAGGTACAAGAGGCGACCTTCTGATTCAGCTCGGGCTTTCCAACCAACACCAACAATCTTCAGAAATCGGAAAAACTTCGCTTCCATCACACCAAATTTACCAAACACCTGGTGTAAACAAGGATATGAAATCAGCTCTTCACAAGCTACACATACATGATACATGTCAATTTCTTAAAGCACCAACTTTTCCGTTAAAGAAAAATATGTGTCACATTCATTTAGTTCAAATGACAGCACGTGAAGTTGTGATACAACATTTATGATTTAACATTACTTAAAAGACAAAGAAGTTGATAGCCATAACCGTAAGAGATGAAATATTGACATCTATTAGCAGAAGAATCCATAACACTTAACATTCAGACTCAAAAACAAACACCTGTAAGCAATGTTTCAATAATACCGTATGAGCAAAACATGTAAGTAAAGAGCTCTAAATAAAATCACATGAGCAAAACGTCAACTCATAGCAAAGAGCTACATCTTAAATGCAATATTAAATCTCATCCAGCACACTAATGCAACTCAGTTACAGGGAATAAAATCAAGAAAAACAGGTTAAAACATTTATCATAACAAAAAGTTACTTGAGGCTGGATGAAACATGTGAGTATTGTTTCTCTCAGACAAATGCCTTGAAATGTCATGAGGATATAGGATGAATGGATTTCGATCGGACTCGCCATCTTAATTTGCTTATCATTGAGATTTGAGAAACACCCTTGTTTTCAAACTACACAATCTATTTAGAAGCTCCACGCACACGTCATTATGCCAACTAGCAAACTTTTACTTAGCTAGAAAAAAATCCATACTCATTAAGTTCCGGTTACCAAACTTAAAAAACTATGTTTCGAACATCTAACACGACTGCCGGAGAACAAGAATTCGATGCAACACTAACACCAAGTAGCTTATAGGCACATACACTAAAAGAATAGATGAGATATACCCGAAGAATTAATAACACAAAGCATCAAAATTGTGCGAGACAAAGCCCTAAAATATTAGAAACTAAGTCTTTCACAGCACCATCCATCACAGGATACAAAGCGAACTGACAAGTAACCCAATTAAGAGAAATGAATCAAGTATGACCTCGTTAAACCCAAATAACATACACGCCGTATTTCATAATGATGAACTGTCATCAATAATATATGGTGAAAACCCTTTCCCTTCCCACATCGCAGAATCCCAATCCTAATTCCTAATGGATCCAACAGTTGTTTTTAAAGCGGAAAGCTAGAGATTTACCTGCGGCCAGCCGTAAATTATCGCTGGCAGCTCGTCTTTTCACGAGGGAGGGGCTCTGCCGCGGTGAGGGGCTAGTACTTTTCACGAGTGAGGGCACTCTGCGGTGAGGGGCTGGTCCTTTTCACGAAAGAGGCGCTGCTGCGGTGAGTACGAGGAGGCGCGCTGTTTCTGACGCAGTGCTGGGTAATATATGGGATTGTGGATAATAAGGCCCAATTTATAAACCAAAAGCCCAATTCTCTGTGAAAGCCCTTTATTACGTGCTATTATGACCCATAGTTTTTAATATGTGCTTTTATGACCATATTGGTGAATTTCTGGGTTAAAGTAAAGAAGTGATTTTAAAAGCAATCATCTTCTTCCTTTCACAACGCCGCCGCCTATCGATCCACAATTGCATCATACTGCTATCAAAAACCCTAAATAGCATGATAATGCTATCAAAAGATACTAAACCTAAAGCTAGAGTATTATAGGATTCAAAATCTATTGGTGAGTAGGAAAATCAAAATACAAGGAGGCACAAAATTTGAAAAACGTTGGTCTTGATTAGGAAATTACAAAAGAATGGTAAGAGAAGATTTGCCAGTGAATTAGTAGCGCAACAGCCATAGAAGTTGTCAAAGCAGGTCATCCGAAGAGTGAAGTCTTAAATTGCACATGTACAATATTTATTTGAAGATGCGTACCATTTTTCTGACTTTAACTTGAAAAATGTTGATTTTATTTTTAGTTGTCATACAGTAAGTTTTCACAATGGCATATTTCAAGTCCAACTCCAACTAGTATAACAAGGGTGTGTTTGTTTCGCAACCTTTTTGAGAGTCTGGATTTTGTTTTGGGTTTTTTGAGAGTTTGAATTTTTGTTTGGAATTTTAAGAGTCTGGTTTTGCAAAATCCTTATTTGGTTGGGTTGAGTTTGTGAGTATAAAACAAAATTTTTGATTGGTTTTAGGTTTTTGCAAGTCTGAATTTTGGAAAATTTGGTGAACCAAACAACATTTTACAAAACTGGACTTAGATAGTCCAAGTTTTGCACACCCTAAATGTCTGCGTCATCTCAAACAAGTTCATTTATTTCCAGTCATTTAATTTTGATTAGGTAAATCTTAGTGAACAGATCTTATGAAGAATAGTCCCTGTACTGAACACTAGCCAAATGAGATTTCACTTTTCAATAACTGAGAATGCATTTCCTATCAGAGGGTTCATAATTTATTCTTCACAGCAAACATATGACAAACTGCATTCGTAAATGCTTTACCCTTAAAAAGAAAATCAAACTCATTCTTGGTTTACCAGCACCATCAAAAAAGCTGACCATCATCATCAAAGAGTGCTGTGAACAAGCCTAGCACCAACTCGATCAAGACTCTGCACCATAGCCACCGACTTCAAATGCCCTACTTTCAGGAAAGCCTCCACCATCCGCTCCCCAATCTCTTGAGCCTGCTCTTCACTATCAGTCACCGCCACAGCAGTGGGTCCCGCCCCGCTTATGGTGCACCCAAATGCCCCCGCCTCAATAGCAGCAACCTTGACAGCCTCCATTCCAGGAATCAGAGGCGCCCTCTTCGGTTCCACAATTTTATCCGATGACAGCGCTTTGCCCAATCCCTTAACATCTCCCTGCAGCACTGATGCAACCAGAGCCCCAGCCTGACTGCAGTTCCAGATATGGTGAGACATGGAGACTTCTAGAGGCAGCGCCTTTCTCATCTTTTTCGTGGGAGCTTCGAATTCTGGACTCACCAGCACAAACACCAGGTTGGTTTCTTTGGGAAGCTTCAGTGGGAGCAGCTCGAGTGGATCATAGCTTCTAACCAACACAAATCCACCCATGATAGCTGGGGCGATGTTATCAGCGTGGTACCCTGAGACCTTCGATTCAGATTCTAGTCCAGCTGTCACCAAATCATGTACAGACAGCTTATTACCAAACAACTCATTCACAGCCACAGCAGCGGCGGCAGCACTGGCGGCACTTGACCCCAGCCCACTTCCTAGCGGAAGCCCTTTCTCGAGGGAGAGTGAGAGGCCAACAGATCGGATCCCTAGCATCTTCATAACAGAGATGGCAGCAATGCCAGCACAGTTCCATAAGGGATCTTTAGAGAGCTTAGTGCCTGCACCAGAGATACAGGAGATGGATATCTGGCCAGGGCGAACATCAGGGTCGACGTGGAGGTTGACAAAGTCTCCAACACCATCAACAGCACAACCAAGGAAGTCAAAGCCTGGTCCGAGGTTTGCGACTGTGGCAGGAGCGAATGTTCTGACAGATGTGAAGGCGGGTTTGGGTTCAGAAGAGGCTGAACATCTCAAGGATAGGTGTCGATAAGATTTAGTGTCTCGAGATATGGAAATGGTCCTGCTGAACCTTGAGCATAAGGAGGAATTGCGGTTGAAAGATAAGGGGTTTGAAGTGTTGGTGGATCTGTTTTGAAGTTGAGGAGAATGCAATGATGTGGCCATAATATTGTTTTGCTCAAGTAAAGTTGTAAAATGAATTTGTGGTAGAAATTTATAATGTCTTTTGTTTCTGCTTCCTCTTCAATTCCAAGAAGCCTAGAGAAAGAGGTACAGGTGACATGAGTATACTGAAACAGCATAAAACTTCAAAATTCCAAAAGTTTACAATATCGAAACACAAAAGGTATGTACAGTTGATCAAAAGAAGCTTCTAGAAAAACTCTACAACAAAGAAAGAGCCAGTTATTTTAGCTTATATAATATGGAAGACAGGATAAACCTACAGTAGCAAATATACAGTCATTTCTACCACAAAATAACAACCTGCATGAATATTGAAACTTAAGAGACTATCACAACATTCAAATGTAGAAGAAATTAACCTAAAGCTATTCGGTCCTTGAGGAAAAGAAATCCCCACATGAGTCGGGATTTAAATGACTACAAAAAAACTCAAAAGGCAGAGGAGACCACATAATGTTTACAAATGACACCAAAAAGCAGTTAAACAATAGGCAAGAAAAGTAAAAGGAGCAAGGTTATATCAAGCATACAACTTAGTACTATCCAACCCAACATAAAAATAAATTCTAATAGCCAAATTAACTCAATCTGTATACGACAACATATGAACACCAAAAGATAGTCTAGTGTATGATAAATAGGTAGCAAAAGGATAGTGAACACTGAGGTTTGGACATAATCTTCAAAGCACGGAATTAAACATTGCATAAACAGTAATATATATCTTTCAAAAGAGAGTTAAACAAAATCAAAAGGTAGCAAGAAAAACCTGAGTCGGGCGAGGTGAAACCTAATTTGCGGCAATTGCTTTACAAAACCACGTCTTTATGTTGCTCCAACTGAGTAATCAACACCAACAATCTTCAGAAAGCGTTCATGACAGAATATTTACAAGAGTATGTATATCCTTGTTTTAACAAGACTTATGAATGAATCAAAAGCTAGCCTTCAATATCCGAAAGTTCTTCCTAAAAGAACACAGAAATTGGAATTAAACGAAACTAAATTATATCTCAACACACAAACTGCTGAATGCAATAAAAAAATCCTTATAGATATAAAACTAAACATACATAGTTGGAATGAAAACAATAAAATGAACCCAAACCCAAAAGGCCAATACTCTTCGAGTAAAAACTGTTCTTGGAATTATTCAATAATGCTAAAGCAACTTAAATCACAATTCATGCCAAGGTTTAACTGTTCACAAGCTATACATCTAATCTAAGAGAAGACTCTTATATATACAAAATAATGAATTCCTCCCGTTCAGCAAACTGCTACCCAACTCTAAAACATTTATCAATAATTTTAGCGGCATTTCCTAGGATTCTCTTGCAACATTCGGGGATTAATACACGAATAGAAAGAAACGGATGAAAAAGGCATCAGGATAACGGGTATCTTACAGTTTCATAAAAGGAGAGTCGCCGGTCGGATAACCCGTTGACCGGGATTTCGGAGTTCAGGGTGGATGAGGAGCCGCGCTGCCGTGTCTACTGACTGTACTCAGCGGGGGAAGCTGTTAAGGAGCAAGGCAATTTTTTTTATTGTTATATTTTTTATATAATGTTCAATTGTTTAATTTTGCAACCTCATTTTTCTGAAAATAGTACTGGCACCCATAATAATTTGTTAATATTCACAAATGAACCCCACATATTTATTCTCAAGTAAATATCATCATGACATAATCTTTTATGAGACACCAATAAAAGTATGACACGTATATAGATACTTCAATTGGTTAAGATATTTTTAGTAAATTTTTAAAATCCTAACTAATCCGTCTAAGTAATGATTGAACACGTGGCCCAATTATAAATTATTTTATGATGACATGTCACGACATGATTGGTGCTTGATACATACCTATATCAGAATCATCGTATTATATATTAAACTGTTATTAGTATTGTGTAATGATTTGAAGGGAAAAGAAAATTTGCTATTATTTGCCATGACAGATTAAGCATTGTACTCATTATAAAATACTAAATCTTTCTTCGTTAAATATTCTCATTCCCATTCTGATTCCCTCGCATCAACCAAGCATGCCCTAAATCTTCCTCTCTTTTTTTAAGCAAATACTAAATCTTCCTTCGTTAAATATTCTTTGACAAGCAAAAAAACCGAGTATTCATTACAACCATCGAAACAATTGATTGATTCTAACCGTGAATGAGAAAATTAAAATAAGTGCTGAAAACAAATGAATTTTAGATTAGTAGTAGTATGAGCTTTGAGGCTGACTTGCCAGTTCTTACTAGGCTCATTTCATTTTCCAATTGTTGCTTGAGTCTACCTAGCTTATAGTATATATCACTGAAGCATGTAGTCATTGTCAAAACTGAAGCATCTCCTCCAAGGCCTCTTGAATTAGTTTCTCAGTAAGAGCTTTGGAGAGTCCCATAACACTATCTGCAGTGCCCACCTGGCAAAAATCGAGGCAACTTTGTCAATTCTCAGACCTGAATTGTCTTTCAGTAAAAGAAACTTTTTTTATATTTTCGCTAGAAATGACAGAAAACTAGATAGAATGAGACTGACCACCGTGTCAACGAATGGCAGTGTGAGTGGATGTTCAAGCATCAAACCTCCCGCGACGTTCAGGATTATCCCCTCTTCTATCTGAGCATATGTTTTAGTAAAATGTTAACGACATTTAAGGCTAGGAACAGCATAGCTAGGTTTCTCGGCTGACTTACCAGGTTGTCTATGACTTCTTCTGGTATTTCATGGAAATAAACCTGCAGAAAAATCAAATATTCTTGAGAATAGACTCATACAAATGTATTCTGATACCATGCAAAGGTATTCGTAATAGGAGTAACCAAACAAAACTTGTGAATGGAAAAAGTACCTCTGCTCTATCCCATCCTCCTGCTCTTTTCCCTGTTGTCAGGTTTGTTACAATGACAGATCCTACAACTGCAGTATGGCTACTGGAATAGCCTGTGAGAAATGTAAAAATCATAAGCAAGCTGGAAACTTAAAAGATAATTATTGCTAAAGTCTACAATCTAACACCTTTAATGTATTTGCGTGCCTCTTCCTTGCTTGAAGGCTTTTCTCTAATGCTTCCTTCAAACACCACAACCTCAATACCAAATGAAATGCAAGAGTTAGGCCAAACACTCAGATTATCTAGCTTTCACAAGCCCATAGAAAACAGTTAGAATCGAGCATTTTCAATTCTGATTATAGTTAAATCATGCCTAGACCTAACAGTAAGGAGTCTGACTGTCCATATCGGGAAGATAAAGTTGAAGATCATGGAAACTCCCCCAAAAACAAGCAAAAATGATTTCAAAGCAATCTTTAGACAGAAGAAGTTATTCCGGTAAATTCACCGCTAAGGATGCTTATTTGCCAAGAGAAAGTTAGCTTAATATCAGTCATCATTATTCAGAATGGTCCACGAGTTTAATTAAAAAATTAGTGTTAGGTCATTCTAAGACTATCTCAAACTAACTGTAACAAGAACATGTCAACCCTCTTCAAGAGCAATAGATTCAATCTATACATGCAGATGAAGTAATCACGGTAAGGATTGATAGATAAAAGGTAATATGATCATAAAAGTTGAAGATTAAGAAAGCAACATTTATCAAGATTCAATCTATATCTCCAAAAGCATGTGCATTGCCAACATAATTCATACACATCCGACTCAATCCTCAACCCAAGAAAACAATCTCATATGTCCAAATAAAGATAAAAAATAAAATCATAAATATCTGCTGATATTAGCTAAAGAACATACTGTGTCTGCCGTAATTAGAAGCGTGGGATGCTCATTTTCCTTCAAATCACTGGTATTCTTTAGCCTGGGGAATATAGCATCTGCCTACGACATATTACATAGAAATCAGTTCCTAGACAAGTAGACAACTGAACTAGGCATCAACAAGAAGAAAGACCTGATGTTTAAAGGATGTTCTCTTTAAAGAGGACATAACTGTCTCTAATATTCAATTTTAAATTAAAGCCCTTTCTTTTACCAACTCCAGTTCAGTTCAGTTCTTATAAGTAATACATCATAAAAAGCTCAGTCAATGAAATATGGGATGAATATCAAGTTCAGCATTTCTACCTAAACATGGTTTTAATAATCATACCTTAGCTTCAGCTAAAGCCATCACAAGCTCCTCTGGCTTCTCTCTCCGTATGCTTTTTTCATCTATATCTGCTGACTAAACCTCTCAAATCATCAACAAAATCGAAAACACCAACAAATTTACAAAAAGTCTAATTCTTTCTACATAAATTTATCATTCCATGTTTATTATTACCATGATTGTGAATTCGTAGCCCATCTCAGATAAAATTTGTCGACGCGCCATTGAAGATGACCCCAGTATAATCTTGCACCAAAATTAACACAACCAGATTATGAGCACTCTCCCGTTTTCTCGGAGAGCATCATATTTTACTGAAAACGAAGCAAAATACAGAAATGTGCTAACCTTAAAGGAGGCGTTCTTCGGAGCCATGTCGCTGCCACGGGGACGATTGCGATAGAGTCTCTAATGGCCGTGGATATTGAATCATCTCGCTTTGGTAACTTGTATAGCTTACCAATTAATTTCCCCTCAGTCCCTCTCGGCTCTCCGTGTGATTTATTTTCAAACTTCCTGTAATTGCAATTATTGTCATCAGAAGTATGGCAAATTACTCCCTCGTTTTCTTTCGAACTTTCTATACGCAATCCGTATTTTTCTTATTTGCAGTTCGTATTTTTGTTAAATAATCATATTTACAATGATTCTAATATATAACTGATTTGCAAGTGTACGCAATAAAAGTAGTGTATGTGATGCATATGACTGATATATATAATCATTGACCATATCATATATATCGAAAACGTATTTTTATTTTGGACTGCAAAATAAGCAAAATACGGACTACATCTAAGCATGCCCCATAATTTGCATGAACACTACAATTCATTGTTTTTTTAGGTTTGACCAGTATCATTATCATGTGATATATTTTTGAAACATTTTAAATATATATTTTTTAAAATATTAAAATTTTAGATTTAGTTAATATACGTAAAAATAATATTGATGATCAAATTTACTGTAAGATAGTGTTATTTTTTTAATTGTGCCACACAAATACAAACGGAGGAGTTGTGAAGACAACTTTATTTCATTTTGCTAATGATTTTTAGTTTATGGCAATACCAGTTAAATAGTTTTATAATTGTTTAGGGTGTGTTTGGTTCACAAAATTTTTGATAGTCTGGATTTTGTTTTGAGATTTTGAGAGTTTGGGTTTTGTTTAGGATTTTGAGAGTCTGGTTTTGCAAAATTCTTGTTTGGTTGGGTTGGATTTTGTGAGTATGAAACAAAATCTTTGATTGATTTTTAGCATTTTGGAAGTCTGGATTTTGGGAAACTTGGTGAACCAAACAAGATTTTACAAAACTGGACTTGGATGGTCCAAGTTTTGCAAAAAATTGTCCAACCAAACACACCCTTAATGTGTGTGGATAGAAAAAGAGTTTGGGTTTTTTTATGCATGCTATGTAGAGTTGTGCAACCGATGGAATCCAGCCGACTTGCCCGGAATTTTGTTGAGTTTAACCCAGTTAGAATCTCTTATTAAAGAGAGTATTTTTTAAAAAAAATTAAACCACCATAGGTGGGGGGAATTTATTTGGTACCCCAAATCATATTAGGACTTGCTTAAAGTTTGTTACAAAAAGTGAGTTGAGCTCACAGAAGCATGTAAGCTTCTCAAAATTGACTATTTCTAGTAAGCTCTGTATAAATAAGGCCTTAATGTATCAGACTCTAAAAGGGGAGTTTGTTAGTGATCGGGTAAACAAATACCGAAGCACAAATCAACCACCCTTTGATTCTGAAAACACCGAATGCCAACAGAAGATTGAATATATACAAAAAGCCCAATAAAAACCAGAAATGGTTCAAAAAATGGCTAGTCTTTTCTTTGAGTGTGCTAGGTCTTGATCATTGTGCCACCTGGCCTGAGCAGAGAAGTTTCACCATGCCTGAGGAGAAAGTAAAAATCCTTGCCTGAGTTGATTGCTTGAGCAGAGTTTCTCCATGCCTGCAAAATAAAACCAAAGTGAGTCTATTCTAAGAGATTTTTAGTAGGCTCTAGTATTAGCCAGGCCTATCCTATCCACTGCAATTAGCCCTCTCAACTCATGGGGAGCATTTCTTATTTCCAATGCAGAACTCTGTTGCTGAAACAGAGATGATCTAGCTAAAAAGTCAGCTGGTCTGTTTGCCTCTCTGTGTGTGCGAGTGATTTTTGCATTAGGTGGGAGTAAGTCTCTGATCTCATTACATAGGGAAAAAAATTCCCAGGCACAAGTCAGAGGGTTAAGTGATCCAGTAACAGCCTGTCTGCAATCAGACTCAATAGCATAGATATTTAGGTTAAGCTCTTGGGCAGTTAAAATTCCTATTTTGATTGCAATCAGTTCAGAATGTAGTGGAGATACTGCCTGGGTATGAAACATTTTCAAAATGAGCACTGAGCCTCTTTGATCCCTAACAACAATTCCAGTTTCACTTTCCCTAATTTTAAAAGAAGCATCAACATTTATTTTGTAACCAATGTCTGGAGGGTGCCATTTCATAATTTTAATTCTCAATGGCCTCATATGCTTGATAAAAGGTATGAATCTGGCACTGATCAAAAAAATATTTTTCTCCTTATTCCAAGACAATGGCTTAGCTGTAAAAATAAGGGAAGTGAATTTTGTGATTTTTCCAACCAGATCTGTGGTAGAGAGTTTTATCTCATCATATAAAAGCTTATTTCTTTTAATCCATAAATGCCAGAATGTGACCATCATTGAGATTCTGATCACTTTTGTATGAATTTTAGAAGAGCCTGAATATGATAAGTAAGAACTCAATCTACTCTGTGTGTTTCTGAAATGAGGGACTTGCATCAGTAATTTAGCATGCATTTTATTCCATATATGTAGGCTACTACTACACTCATTAAAATAATGATTTAAAGTATCTGAGGTAGAGCAGCAAAAAAGGCATTTGGAAGAGATTTTGAAACCTATTTTAATGAGAATATCATCAAAAGGCAAAAAATTATTTTTCATCTTCCAGAGAAAAATGGCTATCTTTTTTGGAATTTTTGATCTCCAAACCTGATTGAAAACTGGATTTTTGGTGCTTGTCCCTCTAAGAGCTTGATAAGCAGACTTGATTGAGAAGTTTCCATCCCACCCTGGCTTCCAGATCAATCTATCTTCATGTAGTGATTTCTGCTGAGCACTCTGCAATAAACCAAGAATATTGGTAGCAAAAAATTGCTCCATGTGGTTAGTGTAAAAAATTTTACTAGTCAAAAATTGGGCTACTGTAAGGTTTGGGAAAGGTAAGGTGGGTTCAGTCCAGTGATAAAATAAAGCCCCTATTCCCAACCAATTTGCATTCCAGAAAGAGCATTTCCCAATACCACTAATGACTTGGGAGAGACTGTTGGCAAGGCTTGTTACTCCACATATTCTTTTCCATGTTGGAGATGTTTTATAAGTGTCAGGAAGAGACCACAAATGTCTTGTCCATAGTGTCTCATTTTTCTGTAATTTCCACCAAAGCTTGCAAGAAAAAGCTTGGATAACAGCCCTGATGTCCCTGATTCCAGTTCCATTTTCATCAGTTGGGAGAACCAATTTTGACCATCTGCACCAGCTCCTTTTCTAGCCATATTCTGAGAGACCCAAAAGAATTTTGATGCCATTCTTTCCATTCTCTGAATTACCACTTTGGGAGGCTGCAAGACTGAGAAAATATGGGTGGGGATGGATATGAGAACATGATTGATTAGTACCAGTCTGCTAGCTGGTGACAGCCATTGATTTTTCCAATTGTTCAGTGGCCTCTCCATCTTTTCAAGTAGACTCTGATAATACTTGACTAAGTTCCTGCCATGGAAAACTTGGGCTCCAAGGTATGTGAATGGCAGGGAGCCAATTTTCATCCCCGGAATTTTTTTTTTATAATTTTCTTTCTTGATTGGGTGGTGCTGGGGTGGACATAAAATTCAGACTTCTGGTAACTTATTTTTTGCCCTGAAACAGATTCATATGCAAAAAGGAAATGCCTCGGCCTTTTCAAATTTCTGTTGCTGCTGTTGATAAAAATTGCTGTATCATCTGCATACATCAGATGGGATACAGTACTGACATTTCTGGGCATGGAGAATGGGGTCAGGTATTGAATGGAGAAAAGCTTTTTTATCCCTCTAGAAAAGGCCTCAGTGACTATGTTGTAGAGGAATGGTGAAATTGGGTCCCCTTGCTTGATTCCCCTACTTGAAGAGAAAAAATCTGAGACAATTCCATTGATGATCACTGAAAACCAAGCAGACTGAATATTTTGCATTATTAGCTTGACAAAAGTACCATGAAACCCAAACTGCAGCATTACTGAGTTCAAAAAACTCCAAGACACCCTATCAAAAGATTTTTGCATATCTAATTTGACCGTTAAGTTGTCAAGTTTCTGAGATTTTGGTAGAAGTCTAGCCATTTCCATCATTTGCAGAATATTATCAGAAATGTCTTTTCCATGCATAAAACCTGACTGTTCCTCAGAAATTATTTTAGACATTAAAATCTTCAATCTTTCCATAAGCACCTTGGAGAAGATTTTATTGAGGAAATTAGACAGGTTATGGGTCTAAAATTCCCAAAACAGCTAGGGTTAGGTTTTTTGGGTATCAAAGCCAGCCATGTACTGGATATGGCTCTTGGCAGTCTATTCCCAGCCATAAATTCAGAAGCTGCTCTAAACAAATCCACCTTTATTATTTCCCATCAGCTTGTGTAAAAACTTCCAGTAAAGCCATCAGCCCCGACTGCACTGTCCTTGTTGAGATCTTAAGTGGCCCTTTTTAGCTCCTCCATTTCTAGTTCTTTTAACAACTGTTCATTGTCTTCCTCAGAGATGGAGCTAGGGATTACTGACATAAATTTTTCTAGGTATTGCCCAGTGAGATCAACCTCCTCAACTTTCTCATTCAGTAAATCTTCATAGAATGCAGCTGCCTCTCTCTAGATTTCCTCAGTTTCTGTTATCCATGATCCTTCCCTGTTCTTGATCTTTGTAATTTTTGCTTTACATCTCCTCTTATTCACTGTGTTATGGAAAAATTTGGAGTTGGCATCACCTTCTTTTAGCCATTTTATACTTGCTTTTGTCTCCAAAAATTCAGTACTCTCCTTTTCTGCCCTCAGTAGCATTTCCTTTCCTTCATTTAGTTCCTGCAAGTCCAGATCCGATCCAGACTCCTGGTACTTGTCTTCCAGTTCAGAGACCCTCAATTCAGCTTTCAGTAAGTTTTCATGGACATTGCCAAAATTGGATCTGTTCCAAGAGGCCAGTGCTGCCTTTAGTCTCTTTAATTTGAAAACCATATTGTACATTCCTTCATAGTGGCTAGGCAGTTCCCAATTGCTTCTAACTAGGTCCAAAAAATCATTTCTGTTCAGCCACATATTCTAGAATCTGAAGGGTTTGGGTATGTGTTGGATGGAATTTTGGATGGTGATTAGAAGTGGATTGTGGTCTGATGAAGTTCTGTTTAGCACATGGATGGATGAGTGGGGAAATTTATTTATCCAGTCTAAGCTACACAGCCCTATATCTAGCTTCTGAAATAGTTTGTCACCTCTCAGCCTATGGTTGGTCCATGTGAATTGACTCCCAATTGTTGGGATCTCTTGAAGTTACTTTCCATCTATGAAGCTACTAAATTCCCTAATGCTACCTAAAGGAGGCCTATGCTTACCCTTCCTTTCCAAAACAGATGCCACTGAATTGAAATCACCCACATACATTGCAGGCTGGCTAGAGATACTATTAAGATCAGACCATAGTTGTAATCTAGGAGTCCTAGTGACATGAGCATATACAAAAATAGAGTGCCATGAGATAGTAGAGTTTTTATCTGTGAACTTAATCTGAATGTACTGGTCAGTTTCAGATATAATTTCTAGTTTAAAAAAATATCTATGGAAAATCCATATTTTAGCAGTATCTGCAGCCAGACTATGTTGAAATCCTATATCATGCTGAAGGTTTCTAAGTTCAGTTTTATCATGCATTGGTTCTATTATACAGAGAATTGATACATGATGCATTAAAATTAGTGACCTAAGTCTGTCCATAGAGGTGCCATAACCTCTGATGTTCCAAACTAACATACTAGTTTTATAACTATCTATTTAAAAATATGCAATTTTTGGTTTTGGTCTAAGATTTCTACTAACACTTTCAGTAAGAATCTTAGATTGTGATTTTGAGGGAATTGAAAGCTTACCTGTTGGTGACTGTTCTTCATCAGAGTTTCCAGTTGCTGAGCTGAGGAGATGTCTGCCTTGGTCAACCATATGGATGTCTGAATTGCAGCTACTCTGCACATCCTTGGTGACTTCTCCTGAAATTGAGACTTCCTCTGATTGAGCTCTTTTGGGAGGCTGAACTGGAGTCTTTAGTGGGGACTGAATCCACCCTGCTTCTTCTTGGTCATCTTCCCATGAGTCTTCAGAATTGGTATCATTTGTGTTGCCCTGCAATACATCAAATGAATTTGATAGCTCAATGTTTTGGTAGGGGGCTATGGTGAGTCTATGTGTAGAGTGTGGTGGAAAGTGAAGAGGCTGTGAGGTAAAATGTGGTGACTGTAAATTGAGGTAAGAAGAAAGAGTTGGTGTTGTGGAGGGTGAAAGCTGAGTGATTGTGTGTGTATTTCTTGTGCCCGTGTGATGTTGCATCTTCACTTTCTTCTTCCTGCTAGCTAGGTCTAGTTCATCAAGAGAAAAAGTAGTTAGTTGAGGTTTCTTCAGACCAACAAACTCATTCTTTCTCACTGTTGGCTTGTATATGACTATTCTCAGATCAGTTTCTCTATGCCTCTGTAGGATTTTCACCCATGACTGATCCTTCTGCTGTGGAGTAAGGCCAGAAGACCCTGCATTATCATTTTGAGCATGTGGATATGGTTTTCTTGCCTCATTTCTTGAAGGAGCCTTCTGGTGCTGTTCTTGCCAGATTTTGTTGAGCTCAGGATGGAGAATCCTACAGTTGGCATTTCCATGGCCCAACTTCCTACAATGCTGGCAGTAAAGAGGTAAACGCTGGTACTCAAGCTCGCATTCTTTATGGTCGTCAGGGGATCCAATAAGGATGGAGGGCACCGGATCTTTTGTTACATCAAGTTCCACACAGATTTTCAGAGATGAAGGTCTGGTGATGTGAGCAGTGGCTGAGTCCATCTTGATGAACTTACCTATCTGGTTCCCAACATCCTGGATCAAAGTGTTGTTGTAGTAGTATAGAGGGATGTCTTTGACTGTGACCCAGACCGGAACCACCGGTGACTCGTATTCCGGTGAAAAGTCCGGTGACCATTTCAGGACTTTCATCGACGCTCCTGCTACCGGCCAGAATGCTTTAAGCCAGCAACGCTGATAGTCTTCCTCCGTTGAGAATCTGATGAGCACGTGCTTGTAATCCATCGACCCGAGTAGAAACCGGCCGGAGAAGCCCATTTTCTGAAAAGCCATTTGGATGCTCATCATTGAAGGTTTCACTCTTGGAAATTTGCCGATAAGAGCGTTGTGGTAATGTTTGAACAAGATATGGACGGATTCCTTCGTGTACATACACGCCAGTTTACCGTTGAAAGAGGTGATCGGTCGGATATCTGGATTTGTTGGTAAGGGGGAGAGAGAGGGTGGTGGATTTGAGCCTGAAAGTGCTTGTCCACCGGAAAAGGGGGGGTCACCCCTATTTCTGGCCGTTTTATAGCCGTTATCAGTGGGATTCAGTGCCCAACGGTTCTATTGGGTGAAAAAGTGGCACAGAAAAACTGCATTTGTGGTGGCGCGTGTAGGTAATTGAGGAGAGATATCAGAGAGAATTTTGGCCTTGGTGTACCGGATCACAAACGCAATTTGTCTAATTAAAGAGAGTAGCTTCTGTTGATAATTGAACTTCGGATCATTATATAACACTTTTCTTATCGTTGGACCACATAGCCTTTTTGATTACAAATGATATGACTAATCTTTTCTTCACACCCGTAATTTAATTAGAATTTAATTAGTGATTAGTTTTATAATTTTAATTTTAATTATATTTATTTGAAATTTTTCTCTCAATCATACCTAATTATTCTTTTAATAGTTTTACTTATGTTATTTTACCGTTTTATCCCTAATTAGGGATGTTATTTCACCATTTTGTGGTGAATTAGTAATTTGTATTTTAACATTAACTAATACATCATCTCTTTTTATTTTATAATGGAAGAGATTGACACAACATGACAACAGTATGTAAATGGTTTTCCATCTCAAAGACCAGTTATTGAGATAACCATCCTTTCTGTTTTGGACAAGACTATGGCCCCGTATGGCAACAGATTTTTGAAGTAGTGTTTTTGTCATTTGTTTGACTGATCAAACAGCTACTACACATGTTTGGTGATGAACGTTTTCCAACAAGCTGTTTGGATGAAAACGCTCATTTTCAAAACGCTTGAATTACCCGCATTTCTACAATTTTTAAATCAGTGAGTATCTTAAAATTTCTTTTTATCCTTGCCTGTGGATACCACACAATTAACGCATTCTCCCCGCTGCCATTCAACGGCGTCACCACCTCCAAGACCGGCCGGTGACCAGATCGGCGCCAATCTGGTGCGTCCATGCCACCATTGACCGTGGGTGAGTCTGACTCAACAGATCCGGCTTTGACGCTGTCGTGGAATACCAATTTGGTGTCTCTGAAGGAGTTTCGCCAGCAAAGCTAGGAGGAGGAAAAGATTGGGGCTTCGGAGTGACGGGACGGACGTTAGCCGCATCGCCACACGCCACTTGTCAATGAGACGTGTGTTGGCGTCGTGCCTCTCTGATTGGGCGCCGCCACGCGCAGTGGTGTCCGCGGGTGCAGGCCACGCGCCGCCGTGCCGGAGGCCTCCCTGGACCCTGCCACTTATCGTTTGAGACGGGTTATTTCTATATTCATCTTTTATTTAAATAAGGTTTAGGAGTTTATTTTTTAGTTTTCAAGAGATTAAATAAAAAACCGGGTTGTTTTTGGTATGGTTTGGTCGGGTCCGTCAGTTTACCACTTCTTGATTTTTTTCGATGAGTCCTATTGCTCGGTTAAATCCGTGTTGGCTTCCGATTGGATTAAGTTAGATAGGAGAAATCCGAGTCAAGTTAGTTTGATTACTTACCTGATGGCGACTCTTTCTGAATCAGATTTGTAGATCGTACAAGCTGTGGAATTTATTTCAGTTTTGGTGCGTTTGGACTGACTTTCACATGCCCTAATTTTGTAAAATTGTTGGGGAATTCTTTTACTTGAGTGGGTAATAAGTTAGCATGTGACCTGAATTTCTCTTACTATGAGGGGATTATGAGTTATTACCAGGACTGGCTTTCTGTTACTTGAGGGGTTTTAGTTAGTACTGTATGAAAATTGCAGGTTTAGAGAGCATGTCCAATATTGATAATCAATTTTTGCTTGGCTAGTCAGACTCGGATTATCTTAGAGTACAGTTGGTTATACAACCACTATGCTTATATATCCCTTTTTCTCCATTTTAGTTTAGGACTACATAGACCACTACTGGTCGTTTGTAGTTTTTGCTTCTGATTTATGACTGGAATTAGCCTCCGGGTATCATATTGCTTCCAGTCTAGGACTGGGTTGAGGAGTCATCAATAATCCTCGTTTTTTTAAATAAAATATATAAATAAACATATACATAAAATACAAGTTTTAGAAATAATTTTCCATACATCAAATTAAGAGATCACACCAAAACAAAACAAAACTAGTAACAAATTATAAATTATATTGGTGTCCTTTTCTGCCATTTAACATAGCAAACAACTAACATCTATTTATCATTAACCAAACAACCATCTAAAAACCGCTAGTCAAAACAATTAATACAATACGCTAACAGCTAACGGCTAATTAATACAATCCGCTAACAACTAACAGCTAGTTCCAAAACGGGGCCTATCTCTCCCTCATGTACCTTACTCTATAACTGTGTGTTAGTGTGTTTTTGTCTCAAGTGATTTAAACAGTAACTTGATTCTATGTGCAAGTAAGCATGTCATCAAGTTCAAGTTATTTATTCAGATTACGCACTATTAGCCATTGAATGGCAGTTGGGAGGATCCTATATACAAGCTTAGTGAAATTATTCTTATGCGTAAGTTCTCATCTGTTTCAGTTGTACAAGTGTGATTTCAATTTCTTCATGAATAAGCTCAGCCCTAATTAGGGAACATGTTTGGCATAGGAATCGTTTGCACAATGATGTTTCAAATTGATAGATGAATATCTCTGATAAGTCCATGGTTTGCACTCGTGGGTTTCGTTCACATCCGGCTCAAGGGCTGAAAGGTTCTGGGCTCAGTATACATGGAAAGTGGGATTACGGGTCCATGGACCTAGCCTAAATATGACTTACATATATTCTGAATTAATACAAGGAATCCATTTCCTTTAATCATAAGAATACAACTGTTATTACCATAAGAGTTGCAGTCATACTCGAAATACAAACCATGTTAATCTAAGGAGTAGGGTGCTATAAATATAAAGGTTGGGTACGCCTCTCTATCTATCTTACACACACTAGGCTTTTATGCTCATTGCTACTCAAAACGGTTTACTGACTTAAGTATCAGAGTGTCTGCCCCCGGTCATCCCGGGGTCTATTTTGCAAATCAGTTCATGAGTTCGGTCGAGATCAACTGCTCTTAGACATCCATCGAATTGGCACGCCCAGTGGGACTTACATGTCCCATTGATCAATCGAGCCATGTATGATCCTAGTGAGAACCCTCGCAAAAGCCAGCGAATCCATTCTCAAGCCACAACCGGAGGCGGGGATGCCAACACTAGGCCTCCCGCACGTAATGCTAGGGCTGCTCAAGCTAATTCCGCGCCTCTGCAGACCTCCACCTTAAACTCTCAAAGTGTCAATGCATTCCGAGCAGGCAACTCGAGAACTTATCCAATCCAAGCCTCAACAGGACCCTCCTCTAGGCCAATGCAATGAGTTGTTATTCAATCAGATTTTGCCTACTCCGCTCAGCAGAGCAAACAAGACGGGCAATTCACCTACACAGAGGATGACATGATGGGGCCACTCAGTCGTCCACCCTCTCACTTCTCCATTGATCCAGAGGGTAGACGAATTACCGAAGATGCCTATGCGCGAGCCGCAGAACCTACCAATAATGCATATGCGGGGTTTTCAGAACCTCCAGAGTTTCTCGACCCTATATTGAACGGTCGAGCACAAGGAACTCAAGCCCCGATCCTATCAACCTCGGGAGCCCGAGCCCCAATCCAATCAGGGGCGGAAACTCAGGCCCCAACTCGCCCCTTTTAGGGGACTAAATCTCGAGTCAGCCAGTTGGAGCAAAATACTAAGACCAGACCAATCATCATGCCAAAAAGGGGAGGTACCTTTTCCTAGAAGAATCTTGGAGTTAGATTTTACAAATTCAGTAATGGAATAGATCCTTCTCCATGTATGAGAAGTTTTATAGGAAACAGGGTGAGACCACAAAAAAGAAGCCCAAACAGTATCGTTCATTTGAAGCTTCCACCATAATTTTCAAGAGAAAGCTTGAATTAAAACCCTAATATCCCTGAATCCAATTCCATTTTCTTCTGTAGGTATGGCCATCTTAGACCATTTTCTTCACACCATTTTCTGTCCAGATTCAGTTTTCCCCCAAAAGAATTTAGCTTCTATTATCTCCATCTTTCCGATGACTGCTAGTGGGGGTTGGAGAACAACAAACACATGAGTGGGGATTGAGATAAATACATGATTCAATAAAATGAGTCTCTCTGCTGCAGTCAGCCACTTATTTTTCCAGTTACAGAGGGAATTCTCCATCCTCTCCAATAAAGGCTGATCGTATACTATTTTACTCCTTCTTGTGAAAACTGGAACCCCCAGATATGTAATGGCAGCCTTCCTAGTTTCATCCCAATGTTCCTATTAATCAGCCTGACTTAGCTAGAGGTGGCACTCAAGTTGACATAGAACGCAGACTTAGAGTAGTTGACTTTCTATCCTGAGCTAAGCCTAAATGATCTCAACACTTTTAAAAATATTTTCAGATTTTTCTTGATAGCAACTAGGAAAATAGCCGAATCATCAGTGTACATTAGATGTGAGAGCTGTTCAACCCCTCTAGGCATCCTAAAACCTGTTAAATATTGGATAGATAACATATACTTTAAGCCTCTTGTCATTGTCTCTAAAACAAGGTTGTAAAGAAAATGAGAGAGTGGATTTCTTTGTTTTATTCCTCTACTGGCACTAAAGTAGCCAAAAGTAATGTCATTTATTAGCATTGAGAAGGAAGCTGAGGCTATATTCTGGACAATTACCCTAACTAAGTGACCATGGAATCCAAAGTGTAATAAAACTGAATTTAAAAAAGGTCTTGACACCATGTCAAAATATTTTTGCATATCGAGTTTTATAATCACATTCTTGTGCCAACGGATTTTATTCAATAATCTGATCATTTCTTGCATTTGGATGGTATTATATCAGAGATATCCCTACCCCTCAAAAAAGCAGATTGTTCCACTGAAGTCAACTTAGGCATCGGGGGTTTAAACCTTTCCATTAATATTTAAGAATATACTTTATTCACAAAATTTGAAAGGTTTATAGGCCTGAACTGAAAGAAGGAGCTGGAATTTTTAACCTTAGGAATCAGAGTGAGCCATGTACTTGACATGGCTCCAGACAACTGAATTCCCTCCAAGAATTCATTTGCAAACTCCAAAAGATCCTCTTTGATTATTTCCTAGCAGTGTATGTAAAATAGGCCTGAGAATCCATCTGAACCTTATTAAGATCAAATTTTGAAAATTTCAGTTTTTGTTGATCAACAGGTCTCAATAAAATCTCATTATCATCACCAGTAATAAGCTTAGGAATGACACTCATATAGTGTTCCAGGATTTCACCTGATTTATCTGTTTTAGATTCATTAAAAAGGTTTTCAAAGAATTTGACCCCCTCTATTTGAATCTGAGTTGGTTCAGTGCTCTACTGGTCTCTCTCAAGTTTAATTTTATTTATCTTATTTCTGCACCTTTCCTTTTACTGAATTATGGAAAAAGCTAGTGTTGGCATCACTTTCTTTCAACCATTTCAAACTGGATTTCAGCTTCCAGAAAGCTGTTAGCTCACTCTGTGCTCTTAACAATAGTGCAGTATGCTTTTAGAGTTCTATTAGGTCTTGGTCATGACATGTGGTTTCAAATAAAATCTCACATTGAACTACTTTCTCTTCAGCATCTTTGAGATTTGGGTGGACAACTCAAAAGGAAACCTTGTTCCAGTGTCTTAATGTCCTCTCTATCCCTTCAGCTTTGATACTATTTTCTTCATTCCAATTTCCTGACACTCACTCTACCAGCACTGTTGAACAATGCTAGAGAAATCCTCTTTATTACTCCACATTTGCTGGAACCTAAAGGGTTTTGGTGAGTGAATTTCAGAGTTTTGAATTGATAACAGGAGAGGATTATGATTAAAGGTAGTTATGCTTAGCACCAAGACTGAGCTGTTGGGGAACAATTTCATCCAATATAAGTTACTCATAGATCTCTTATTAGACCAAGTGAAATGATTACCAACAATGGGTAATTCAGTCAGTCCTAGGGTGTTGGCCGGGAGGTAATCTCTCTAATGCTACCTAAAGAAAGGGGGGAGGGGTTTACTACCTTTTCACTCATTTACAGATGTAACCGTATTAAAATCGCCAACATAAAGTGTTGGTGCCGCAGGCAGTCCTAGTAGATCATTCCATGAATCCTTTCTAAGCAGCCTTGTGACTTTGGCATTTACAAAAACACGGTTCCATGAGACAGAGGTGGAAATATCAGTAATTTGTGTTAACATATATTGATTAGACTAGGAAATGACTGACATATTAAAAATGTGATTCCAAAAAATACAAATTTTAGCCTTGTCAGCATGCATACAATGTGGAAAGCGTAGTTTGAAATTGAGTGAAGGTATATATGAATTAGGGTGCAATAGTTCACTAAGATAGATGATATCAATGTTTTGTGAAATTATAAGAGTTTTAAGCCGTTTTAATGACTTATTATATCTCCTAATATTCCACACTAACATGTTACCTATTGTCTTATGCATAATCATGATGATACTAACTTAGATTTTTGTGAAGAGCGTAACCACTTCTCAACTGTGGAGCCTCTTGTGTGTGTGTTCATGTAAGGCCATACCTACATCCTGAGCAGTTGAAGTAGTGACATCTTTTGTTGACATCTTTTGTTGTTGAAGAGCTACTATCAATACTCTACTCAGGTTCACTTGGAGCATCTTCATAATCTGAACTCATGTCATCTTCTTGGTCCTGCAAAACTTGAAACACATTTGATGACTGCATAGGCTTATAAGGAATCATTGCAAGATTTTGATTTTTTTTGAGTTTTTTGTTTAATATGCATATCATCAAATGAGTAAAAAACAGGTTCTTGTGGTGTGACTAGTTTTTAAAAAAAATTGTGACTTTCTGAAATGAATCAGGGATCAAAGTAGGATTCCCATCATGCATTTCATAAACAAGGATACACTGAGCATTTTAACAAGTAAAAACAGTATTCCCTCTCTTTCGCAACCCACCTTTTCTTCCGTTCACTGTTTTCTGCAACCCGTCTTTTCCTCTTTCTCCAACAGGTTCACATCAGATTTCCGGTGATGAGATGGTGGCATTATTTTTGTATTGATAGCGGGTGGAGAATAAATCGGCTAGAAAGCATGATGGCGGTGGTGAAGGGAGAAATCTGGGCAGATTTTGATCGGAAATTGGCACGATTTCTTGCTGCTGGGATCGGCCTCCGCCATCTCTCGTCAATACTCGATTGTTAGCTTCTTGGCGGGGTAGATCTCACCGAATTTCTCGACGGAGACAAATCCGAGGGTGAAGGAAGGGTGATATGTGCCATCTCTCACCGGAGTCCTCGCTGGAGTCATTGCTAGAGACTAATTCGAGAGTCAATGGAGGATTATTGCAAAAAAAGAAAACTTAAAAATATATATTAATTCATTAAATATTTGATTCCCTAAAATGTAGAATCTCTTGGATGACTAAAAATAGTTTAGGGAAGATTGGTTTGATTCCCTATTATATTAGAGCAAGTCCAACAGTGTTGCTATAATGAAGATATTACTTGAATATGGAGAATTTGAAGTCTTTTTGAACTCCAACAGTTTCTCTATCCCATTCTCCATAATAGGAAATTTGAACAGAGAGAAGATTTGAATTTTCCAAATTTGGAGAAAGAGGGTGAAGATTTGAAGAAGCAAAATTTAATGCTACTTGCATTGTTTTTTGTTATTTCATTCATTAATTGGTTCTCTTCAATAATTTTAAATGATAATATCTTAAAATAATTAGAATAAATTTTTTTATCAAAAATACATATTCTATAAATATGCATAAAGACGATTGTAATAAGATCTCATATGACTATTTTTACATGTACATATCTATTGATATTTAATAATCAAATATAATCTATTTTTCAATATAAATTACTAAATTTTAAGGTCATAAATATATTTATTTTGACATTTTTATGAGTCATAACGTTTAAACTAAATTTTTTTATCAAACATTTTATTTCTTATGGTTGAGAATAATATTTTATAACAAATAATTGAAAAGAAATGGGTCTAATTATTCATAATACATTAAAAAAATATTAATATTGTAAATCGTAATGTGTTATTTTTATAAAATGTATTTTTATCATTTTATATTATGGAATAAGTAATTTCAAATATGAAAATATTATTGTAACATGTATTATAAGTTAATTATTTATTTTTTCATTATTATTTGGACTTATTAATATATGGTTAAAAAATAGAAGACAAAAGGATAAATATGTAGTAATAAATGTCAATAAATTATCGGGAATGAAAAACGAAGAAACTGTTGGAGTTGGGATAAAAATATATGGGGAATATGGGATTTGCTTCCCTATTATGGAGAATGTGAATGGAGAAACTGTCGGACTTACTCTTAGTGCAAAATTTAAAGAAGCTGTTGGCTTTGCTCTAATCATATGAGACTTCTTCAACTCTGGGTGCAAGATGTCACACTCATCATCCCGGTGCCTAGTCCTTTTGCAGTGCGAGCAGTGTAGCGGCAAATTATCATACTATTCAATTTCACATTCGACTGAGGAGTTGGGATAACCTATAGTGATTGTTTGATGCCTTTCCTAAAGCAGGTGAACCTCGACACAAATTTTTATCGCCGATGGCCTCGTCAGTGCGCTCGTCGCCGCATCCATCCTAAGGTACACTCTAATTGCATTGTAAAGTTCTCAATTACAGATCTGTTGTAAAATTGAATTGGGGATTTGTGAATCGTTGCCCAGACTGGTACCACCGACGATTCCTTGTGACTTGAGAAATCTGGAGTCCACTTGAGAATCTTCATCGTATTGACCACAGTCGTACACACAGATCTATTCCAAAAACTCTGGTAGTCTTCCTTCAATTGAAATCGAATTAGAATATGTTTGAAATCAATTGACCTGATTTGAAACTTACAAATCTCTTGAAAAAACTTGTTCAGATCAGTCATTGTCTGCTTGCCTCTGGTGAATTTTCCGATGAGGGCATTCTGATAGTGGGAAGCAAAGGTCTATACCACCTCTTCCGAATATACGCATGCCATTTTCCCGTTGACTCGGTTAGAAATAGGGCGGATGTCGGGGTTATCTGGAAGGGACGAGAATAGTGGTTGTGGTTTAGGCACATGAACGCCGGAGAAAGACTTTTCGGTGGTGGCGCCACCCGAAATGGGTGATGGATCTACCATCAAGAGAGCCATTTGTGACCGTTGACATCGGAACAGTGAAAAATAACGGGTATATTTTAAAGAAGGAGGTATAATATTAAATATTAATATATATTTGAATGAAGTGTTTCTTTTTCTGTTCCTACTTCACTTTAGCATTACTCCAAGACATATCTGGACTGGACGGACCAACCAGTCCAAAGTTCATCGTTCTGTGAAGTACACGAAATGAAATTCAGCCGCCCACACCAAAATAAAAACATAACTATTAAAAATAAACCAGAAAGAATTCAACTCTCTGCGGGACTCCTTAACAACAAAGGGCTTCGCTTTGGCATCCTTCAAGACACCAAGCATGTAGTACTACTAGAAATCGCTAAAAATGGAGGATAGTCAATCATTAAACTCAATAGAGAGAGCCATTTCGCCCGACGGTTCAGAATATTCAGAGGAAGGGCGGGGTCCGATGGCGGCAAGGGTAGATTTTGATATGTTTGCCAGGCCAACGCGACGGGGAGGAGTTATGTCTCTGACAAGGGCTGACATTGCTGAGGCGGTGCCGGTGGAGCAACACTGCTTGTTGGCCTACTGGCTAGATAACAGACGCTTCACGGAGGCTGATCTGGATGATTACTTCAGAAGGTTTCGATCGGTAAATGCTGAGGTAATCCATTCGCACGGTAATTTCTTCGTAGTCAGATTTGAGACACGAGAGGAGGCGTTGGCAATACTGCATTGTAGTCCTTATGCGATGGCAGGGGGGATGCTTGTGTTTAGACGATGGGGATCTGGCATTGTTCTAAGGAGTGTCAGGGTGGAGAAGGTAAAGGTTAAGATCCAACTGCACGGGCTACCGGCGGAGGCGTTTGCACCGATGACGGCCATTAAAGTGGCTAATATGGCGGGTGACATTATCGAAGTGGAAATAAAACCTCCACCAGCGAGGAATGTCTCATATTTGCGAGCTACCATGTGGATTGTACCAGGGGAGCCACTCGTAACAGGGTTTTATGTGGATATGGAGTATGTCCAAACCCCGGAGAATCGTAGGATTTGGGTGTCTGTCAAGTATGAGATACTGTTCAGGTTTTGCAGAAGATGTGGTGTAGTGGGCCACCCAATGGATCGATGCCCAATTTTCAGCGATCGGGTGCTGGATGAATTCATTGAGAACAAGGTGAGGTCCCATTTTGCTGAGAGAGGCGTGGGTATCATTTATGATCCGAATAAGCAGATGTATGCTGGAGATGTCAGGGCTTACAATCACAGGAGAAGGCACGGGAACACAAATATTCCAGCGGACTATATGGACTCCAGGAGGCTGAGATATAGACAAATGCAGGATAGAGATGTTCAGGAAGGGTTTTTAATTTCAATGGTAGTGGAGCCAGGTTTCAATAGAAGAATCACTTTTGGGGACAGGCTTGAAGGCATTCCGTTTCAACAAAGGAATCAGATTTTTGATCCCTTCTTTGGGGAACAAATTGAACATCACCCAAGGGGTCCACCTCCAAGTCAGCCTTCCCCTTCAGATATGCTCATAGACAGTCAGGGATATGTACCACAAATGGTTGCAGAGGAACAACAGAACTTGGGAGCGTGGATAGGAGAACAAGCTAAACTGGAGGAAGATATGAGAGTGGAGATGAAAAGAGTAACGGTGGATCCGCGCAATCTAGAGGCGGCTGAAGACGCACTCACTGCCATCATAGTTACTGCACTTCAACAGAATCCAGATATGTTACATCTGAGAGTGAATGTTAGAGGAGCTCCAACTATTCCAGGATGGGGCGGGATAGTGTCGAAAATTCCTCAGCCAGTGAATACGGATGATCGAGATTGGAGTAGCCTGGGACCAGAAGATGAGGATAATGAAGTGATAGTCATTTCTTTTGATGATAGTGATGCTGATTCATCTGAGGAAGAATCTTTCTCTTCTAGGTCTACAAGAGGACCTGCCATAGTGATTGGAAGGCAGAGAAGACAGAAGAGGCTGCGGGTGGAGCATGATGAGGGAGATGCCAGAGAAAAGAAGAAAATGAAGGTGGAGACGAGGAAGACCATCAAGAAAAGAAGTAGTAGACGCACTAGATTTGTTCTGAGGAGGAGGAGACCTACTTTTGAAATCGGACGATCATTAAGGGCCGTGGAGGTTGAGCATAATTCGACGCATGCTCAACAGGCAGAAGAGATACCAGATTCAGCAACAATCCCTGAGGAAATGGAGCTCTTTAAGGAAATTCCGGGAATTCAAGAATCCATGCTTGAAGTTCAACAGACCTTCAATTGGAATGTGAGGGGAGTGGATAGAGCAATTTCTGAACCTATTACTCAACAGTCTTGGAGGAGAGGGGAGAAGAGATCCTACTCAGCAGGAGAGCAAGAGATGGAGGAGGCAGCCAAATCCGAAATGCACTCTCCAAAGCGCAGGAAGGTCATCCTTAACCATGTTATCAAGGTAGGGCAGGAGTTCAATCAAGCACAGGGTCTCCAGGAAGATGATCAGAATAGCATGGATGAGGGAACAGGAAGAGAAATCCTTGTAGTCTCCTCGGATTCTCCAGATGGCTTTGGGAAAGAGGAGTCACAAGATGAATCTGCAAGGGAAGATCAGGTGGAGGACTTTCTCGAAATGATCAAGAATGAAGATCCACTGACTTCAACCAGCTCTGGTGAGGAAGAGGTGTCTTCTAGAAGGTTGCCAAAACTGCAAATGGCGGAGGAGCTCGCCCAAAAGAAGGGTTTTCAGGTGGTTGAGCCAAATCAATCACCTCAACAACCATGATAGGAGTTGTGTGGAACTGTAGGGGCTGCAACAGCGCTTCTAAAATGCAAGGGGTCAACCAGCAGCTAAATAGGTATAAGCCTAGCTTGTTATGTTTACTAGAAACTAAGGCTAATGGTAGTCATTTTGACCGTTGGCAAGAAAATACTTTCTTAAGGAGGTCTAGAATAGTAGATGCAGCTGGTAGATCGGGGGGTTTAGCTCTTTTTTGGTCTGATCAGATAGATCTTTTGGTAGATCAGATTAGTAGCCAGTTCATAGTTTGTTTGATTTCGGGGGCAGATGATCAGAAGTGGTGCTTAATACTTGTTTATGGGCCACCTTCTGTATCTGATCGACCCTCCTTTTGGAATTCACTTTCATCTTTGCCCTATTTTTCTGTGTTCCCTACTGTTATGATTGTAGATTATAACCAAGTTCTCAGTCATCAAGACAAGAAAGGAGGAATTCCAGTGCCTCCTAATTTCTCTTCAGAGTTACACAATCTTTTGGAAGTGCATCAGATGGAGGAAGTTTCATCAACAGGACAGTGGTACACTTGGAGTAATAATCAAGATCCACCTAACACAATTGTAGAGAGGTTGGACAGGGCCTTTGCTAACACAGCATGGAAAAACATGTGGCCCAAAGTTAAGGTAAATAACTTGCCTTTCTCCAATTCAGATCATAGTCCAATTTTGCTGGAACTAAGACCTCAAGTGAGAAGGACAAGAAGTCTGAAAAGGTTTGAGGCCATGTGGGTGAACATGGAGCCTGCACAACAAATTATTTCAAGAGTGTGGGAGACAACAATAGGTGAACATTTTACTGGTATGGACCCTGTCTCCCTTTTATCAGATAGGCTCAGACTTTCTATGATCCATTTATGCAACTAGCACAGACAATCCTTTGGGGAATTTGATGAGAAATTAAAGAAAGTAACAGAACAACTAGGAAGAGCACAGTCAGGAGCAGGCCTTCATTCAAATTATGCTCAGGTTAGGAGATTAATTACTCAGAAGCAGGAACTGGAGCAAAGGCAAGCTGAGTATTGGCAACAGAGAACTAAGATAAACTGGATGAGGTTTGGAGAAAGGAATACCAAGTTTTTTCATAGATGGGCTACAAGGAGAAAACAAGCTAATATGATCCAAGGAATTATGGATAACAATGGGGTTTGGAATGTTGATCAGGCACAGATCATTCAAATCTTGAATCAGCATATAAGGGAGGTGTACATCTATCAACATGAAGTGGAGCCACAGCCTCAGACCCAAACATACCAAGCTCATCAGGCGGAGAGGATCTCTTGCCAGCAAATCTTGGATTTCAATAACCAAAGGTTATCAGAGGATCAAATCAGAGATTTAGAAGCCCCTTTCACTAGGGCACAAGTTTGGGAGGCAGTCAAAAGCATGAAATCATGGGGCGCACCTGGAGAAGATGGGATTCCAGTTGGCTTCTACCAAAAATATTGGAGAACAGTGGGAGACACATTTGCATCGGCAATCTTAAGCATTACACAAGGTGGCTTTTTCCCTTTACAGTGGAATTGTACACAAATAATTCTCATCCCCAAGGTAAAATTTCCAAAAACTCCAGCACAGTTTAGACCTATATCTTTATGCAATGTCAATATAAAGTCATTGCAAAAATGATAGCAATTAGATTGAAGAAGCATATAGGTTTCCTAATTTCTGAGAATCAACATGGTTTTGTGCCTGGAAGAAATATTTCTGAGAGTGTATTACTGGCACATGAATTGGTGGAGCATATCAGGAAACATAAGCATGGTAAAGTGGGATTGGCAACCATTAAATTAGATATGAGCAAGGCATATGATAGAGTGTCTTAGTCTTTTTTGGAAAGTGCTTTGTCTCATATGAGAGTCCCTCAGAGCCTAATAAATCTGATCATGCTGTGTGTCCAAATAGTATCTTATCAGATTAAGGTAAATGGAGAGTTGGGGCAATCTTTCTCACCAAACAAGGGACTCAGACAAGGGTGCCCTATGTCACCGTATCTCTTTATAATCTGCCAACGATACCTCTCTACTTGGCTACAACACAAGTTAACTCAAAATAGGAACATGGGTATTCAGGTGTCAAGGGGAGGACCTATAGTTTCTCATATTATGTATGCTGATGATTGCATTTTGTTCACAAAATGCTCTGAACAAGCAGTCAGGGAGCTACAAGAGGTTCTTCAGGCTTATGTTAGGTTCTCTGGATATAAATTGAATCTTTCAAAATGCTCCATAAAGTTTAGTCTCAACACTGACTATTAAATGCAGCAGTTTGTTAGGGATAGACTGGATATCCAAGGAGAAGGAATTGGTGGCAATTACCTGGGCACAAACATCATTTTTGATCAAAAGAAGTCACAGATTTTCCATAATCTGATTCTTAAAGTAAAGCAGAAGTATGATTCCTGGAAAGTAAGGTTACTAAATTTCTCTGGCAGACTGACATTAGCTAAGCATGTGCTTCAGTCTATAGCAGTGTATCATCTTGGGATTTTTTGGATCCCCTTGAACATACTAAAGAAGCTGGATTCGATGACAACAAGATTCCTTTGGGGGGGTTCTTTAGATGATAGACCTGTGTACTGGAAGTCATGGAGTTATATTACTAGGTCTAAATTGGAAGGAGGTTTAGGCTCAGATCTGCAGTGGCTTTGAATAAGGCATTATTGGCAAAACATGCTTGGGCCTTAATTAAAGATGGATCATCTCTTCTAAGCAAAGTGTATAAGGCCAAATACCTGAGAAAAGAGTCTATCAAAACAGTGGAAGTTAAACCAGGGGATACATGGGGTTGGAAATCAATAGTATGGGCTTCTGAATTGATTAGGAAAAATCTCTGCTGGAGAGTGGAGAATGGAAAGGAAATCAGGATACATGATCATTGGATCCCAACCACACAGAATCCCATCCAGAATACAGCTGTGATTTCTACACATACTAACATGAAGGTGGAGCACCTGATTGATCACCAGAATAAATGCTGGAGAAACTCATTGCTAAGGTGCCTTTTTCCTCCTGATATAATTCCACATATCTTAGCACTGCACTTAGATCCAACAACTTCTGATACTCCATATTGGAAGTGGTCAACATCAGGGGAATATAATGCTAAGACTGGATACCATATTGCCATGAACTCAGTCAATAATGGCTCACATGGTATCAGATTGTCAGATCAGGCAAGGAAATTCTGGGTAAAATTGTGGAATCTCAAAATTCCTTATAAGATCACTACTTTCCTATGGAAAGCTGTTTCGGGTTGCCTTCCCACACAGTTAAACAGGTTTAAAAGGAAGATATCCACATCATCCACTTGCAACAGGTGCAATATGGAGGCAGAAGATGAATCTCATTTGTTTCTCAAATGTCCAGAGTCAATCAGAATATGGAATGCCTCAGGTCTGATGCAACAACAGCAGCAGAATGCTACATTCACCTCTTGGATTTTCTGTCTTTTCATAAATGCAGGTCAGGCTGAGGATCTTATAAAACATATGGCTGTTCTGTGGGAGATATGGAAGCAAAGAAACCATATGGTATTCCAAAACACACTACTTCAGACACAATGGTGTGTAGATCATGCGACAGCTGAATATCAGGTCATGATCAATGACAGAAGAAATCAAACTCAACAGGAATTGAATGGAACCAATCTGGAACGGTTGCGGGTGGACAGACAACAAGATCTCACCTTGACTCAGATCAAGCTTGGAAACGACCAATCTCTACTCAAAGAGGCATGTGTACTAAGCTTTGATGGATCATTTAGAAGAAATGAAAGGTTAGGGACAGGTGGATGGCGTATCTGGAAACCAGGATGGCCTACAGAAAATAGTATCCAGGGTACGGACTTCTTTATAGTGGTAACACCATTGCAGGCTGAAGCGGAGACCTGTTGGAGGGCACTCAAATCAGCACTCAGACATGGATGCAAGAGGATCAACATTGTCACAGATTCAGTCATCCTGGCAAAGTCTATTCAGAATCCAAGTACTGCACCATTAGAAATCAAATCCGCTGTGTTGAGTATATGTAATCTACTTAAATCCGTTATGGAGTTTAAAATAGTTAAGATCAGTAGAGTTTATCTAGAAGTAGAACATAAACTAGCTAATCACTTGTGTAAAAGAATTTGTAATATGTTCTACCAAGTCTAATCCTAAAGGGAACTAGAAGAGTTATTGCTCCGATCAATAAATAAATTAATAAAAGCATTAAAAAGGTTGATACCACGTAGTTTTGACTAAAACCGCCACACAACCACCGCAAGTTCACCATACTCCGGTACCTACCATTTTTATATATTCATTTTTTTGTTTCTTTTAATTTTATTGTTTCACATTTAAAAAGGAATAAACACATTTTACACGGTATCCCAATATTGTTTAGGTTTTCAGACGTGTTTTAATTTTATTGTTTCACATTTAAAAAGGTATTAACACATTTTGCAGGGTTCGTATCTAATTTACATGGTATTTTCAGTCCATCATGCTAATTAACACATCTGCGAAAGAAAAACATGAATGTGCGATATATGAAACATGCATGGAAACATTCGATCTATATTACTACAAGATCACCATAGATTATATGAATATATTAGACTATAAATATAGATTATAGTGATTCTATGTTAATTATGCATGGATCGCTAGCATTTTTCCTTAAAATGTGTACTTATAAAAATATTTATATATTAACTTAATATTAAATACATTTCTTACATATTGATCTTAATATATATTATTTTATAATAATAATTACCTTTGATGAATAATTTGGCAATTATGATATATATTAACAATTTCATAATCTTTTGAAATTTGCCACTATTATTTTGTTAATTATCTTAAAAAGTTTTTCTTTAAACACACTTCATCCTCATCTTCATAAGTTTGTTCATAATATTTACATAAAAAAATTTAAATATATCGTGCAACGATGATATTTAGCTAATATAATTAAATCTTTTCCTCAAAAAAATAAAATAAACGGTATTGGTATCAGACTATTGTTTGATTGCTAATTTTAGACGAAACACCTGGTAAACTCTCGCCAAGCGGAGCCATAGTCATCTCGAGTTTGACCAATAGACTGTGTTTGAGCATAAGAAAATGTGGCGAAATCTACAGCAAATTAGCAAGTTTAGTACTGCAAGGGCTGCAGAATCTCCAGGTTCCATACTAAAATCCAAGAAATGGGACGCCCTGGTGATCGGCGGTGGCCACAACGGCCTCACCGCCGCCGCCTACCTCGCTCGCTCGGGCCTTTCCGTCGCCGTTCTCGAGCGCCGCCACATCATCGGCGGCGCAGCCGTCACTGAGGAGCTCATTCCGGGCTTCAAGTTCTCTCGCTGCAGCTACCTCCAGAGCCTCCTCCGCCCATCAATCATAAGGTGGTCATTATTCAGATGATGATGAAATACTCAACATTTACTTGAAAAAGTCTTGGTTTTTACTATGTGTTTTCGTTACTGTCTTACAAAAAAAAGTGAACTGGAGTTGGGGAGGCATGGATTGAAGTTGCTGAAGCGGAATCCATCGTCGTTTACGCCATGTTTGGATGGGCGCTACCTTCTTCTTGGCCCTGATAAGGACCTTAACTATTCTGAAATATCAAAGTTCTCAAGCAAGGATGCTCAGGCTTACCCAAGGTCATTGCTTTTTAGTTTTATTTGTCCTTTCACGTTTTCGGTGTGCTTTTTGGACCAGTTTGCAAGCTTTAACAGTATCATCACACATGAGTTTGTTGGATTGATCGTAGTGTAGTTTTTAAACACCAGTATTCTCTATGCTGGTTATGCTATTTGTCGTAGGGACATTAACAACGGTGCTGATGGAATAGTGGAATACTGTTTTTCTTGGTAATGAACTTTCATTGATTCATATGTGGGCTGGTTATGTTGAAATTTAGCTTTCTTTCCGATATAAATTTAAGAACAATAACAGGATGTACAGGATTTGCTTTATACATCTTATTTACAGTATGTTTCTTGATGGTATAAGCTAGCACTGTGGTTCATGGCTGCTACTATTGACCTTAGGGGCTTCTGGTTTTGAGGATGAAATAATTAATAATAGTTTTTCATTCTGTGCTCATCTTTTCTCAACTTCAGATATGAGCATCAGTTGGAGAACTTCTGCAAGTTTATGGATGTACTTATAGATTCCTCCCCGCCCGAGACTCTTCAGCGCTCAACATCAATGCAGACTCGGATGAAGGATAAGTTGAACAAATCAGCCTTTTGGGCTCACTGCCTCAGGAGTTTCCTTTCAATGGGCCAAAAAGAGCTGGTGTAAGAGTTCATTTCCTCTTCTAAGTGACTTCAGTTTTTGCACTGAGAACAGTGGAATGCACATAGGTAGCTGACTTGATTCAAGAATTATGAATAAGTTTCTGCTGCTTTGACTTTTTGTGTTTGACTTTCAGGGATTTTATGGATCTGCTGTTGTCTCCTGCATCAAAGGTCCTAAACAATTGGTTTGAGGTTGTTACTTACTTGCTTGTCCACTTGCATATGCTTTGGTTAAAATTTATATACTTACCCGTGTCAGTCCATAGGGGAAAAATGTACTTAGAGTTAGTAGCTTGTGGTGTAGGGTTGTAAATCTTTCTGTTACTTTTGCATCATTGATGGTGTGAGGTTGTGAGTTGGCGATATTTAAAATACTAAAGAAACAATGGCTATATTCCTCAAAAATAAAATAAAAACATTAGTTAGAGGGAGAAAACAATGCCCACACACATTACATTATTTACAATAGTATTCTTTTGTAATTTGCTGCTATTGGATCTGCAGAGTGATGTTTTAAAGGCAACGCTTGCAACAGATGCAGTCATTGGGACTACGGTAAGAATCACTATATGATGTGCCTGACTTATAGTTATTAGAAATAGTAGTGCAGATGACTGCACTGTGATTGTAATGTTGTAAGCTTTGAAGTATCTTGTTTCTACTTTCCGCTAGTCTCTAATATACTCCATTCAGCTAGTGTTGTAGTACACTTCCTTTCCTTTTAAACTAAAATTTCATGCAACTAGTTATTCTGCATCAATGCTGACATCTCACACTTCTTCAACCTTTTTTCGCATAGGGAAGTGTTCATACACCTGGGAGTGGCTATGTTTTGCTACATCATGTGATGGGTGAAACTGATGGTGATCGTGGGATTTGGTCGTACGTGTTCTTTTACAGATGTTTAGGAAAGACTGCTTAAATGATAAACATGTCCTGAAAATGCTTAATTGAGTCTTTGGTTGTAGTGGGTGGGGAGGGGAAGGGTGTCACTATGTGAATGTTGATAGCTGTTTGCTGGCTCTACGAAAGTATGTGATGTATTTTGAAAATGAGATGTAATCTGAGTTCATTGGTTTCTTTGGGTTTTAAATTATGAATGTACAGGCTTTACACCTCCACGAAAAAGAGATAAAATTTTGAAACTTCTTACTTGTCTTGGCAATACACAATCCTTGGTTCTAGCTACTACTTGTACTTTGATAGTGTATCTCTCCACAAGTGAGTTCTTTTTGAAACATAAGGTTTGTCTTAAAGTTTTTCAGTATGTACTGATTGAGGGCTAATGTGAGTTGTAGGTACGTTGAAGGTGGGATGGGCTCAGTGTCTCTGGCTATTGGTAAGGCTGCAGAAGAAGCTGGAGCTACTATAGTGACTAACGCTGAGGTATCACCACAACTACCTTACAAATAGAACAAGGTTCCTGCTTGGCTAATTATTTTCGACAGAAGATAAAAGAGAAAAGTATAGTTGGTCAAACAAAAGGGGGGGGGGACGGCAATGAATTGTTCTTAACCTGCAACCTTATACTTACAATGCTCAGGTTTCTAAGTTGATGATCAATGATTCAGGCAGAGTTCATGGGGTTAGTTTTCTGCAATTACAGTTTGTGCTGATTCGGAAATCAATATTTCATTTCGCTCATCAGACACTTAGAATCTGATATATATTGTTAGGTGTTGCTAGCTGATGGAACTGAAGTTCGGTCTTCTGTTGTTCTATCAAATGCAACTCCATATAAAACCTTCATGGTAAGTTTGCACTAATTTCATAGTGTTCTTTCCTTTGTATTTTTTTTTCCAGATTATGAATCTAAGTCCAGTGATTGCACCCAAAAACTGAATGATCGTGTAATTATTCATTTCTGAGACAGGACTTCGTGCCAGAAAATGTGCTACCCAATGATTTTTCTAATGCAATCAGGCACTCTGATTACAGCTCTGTAAGATTCTTATTTTTCAATCCTTATATTTGATCTCAAACAAAAGTATTAGTTGTCAGATCCACTTGTACGTTAGCAGTAATAGTCATAGCAGTAATTCTATATTCATCCATCTTGCATGATTTCTGAGAAGATGTAGTGAACTGTATTAGGCAACTACCAAGATCAACTTAGCGGTGGACCAAGTGCCACAATTCCAGTGCTGCAAGATCAACTATCCTGATTCTGGTCCTCAGCATGTCGGAACCATCCACATTGGTTCAGAAAGGTACCAACAAAAATATTTGAACATTCTTTCCAAGCTACTCTCACTTATTCTAGATTCATAGCTTACAAAGGTAAACCATATGTGGTAAAAATTTGTATTGTAATATTAACTATTAAACTAAATGAGGTGATTCATATTTTCTAATGCATCATCTCTTTCTTTTAGAATGGAAGAGATTGACACAGCATGTCAACAGTCCATTAATGGGTTTCCATCTCAAAGACCAGTGATTGAGATGACAATCCCTTCTGTCTTGGACAAGACTATATCTCCCCCAGGTATATTCAACACTTATCATCTTGTTTATTTTTGTTTTCATTAATTGTGGATAACTATTAAGGATCAGCTGAGAATATGTGTTTCATTAGTCATTTTTGTGTATATGTAGCCGTAACACAATTCTGTATGCAGGTAAGCATGTCATCAACTTATTTATTCAGTATACACCATACAAACCGTCGGATGGCAGCTGGGAAGATCCTAAATATAGAGTGAGTGAAATTGTATATATGCATCAATTCTCATATGCTTTTCAGTTGTCCAAGTGTCGTTCATTTTTCTTCACGAGTTGGTTCAACTTAAGAAAAAATCTTTGCCATAGGAATCATTTGCGCAAAGATGTTTCACATTGATAGATGAATACGCCCCCGGATTCAGCTCTTCTATTATTGGATATGACATGCTGACTCCACCGGATCTTGAGCGAGAGATAGGCTTGACCGGTGGAAACATTTTTCACGGTGCCATGGGACTGGATTCTTTGTTCTTAATGAGACCAGTAAAAGGATGGTAATAATCTTAAACCAATTTCAGTCAATTTTTTCTCTCAGAAATCATGCACTCTGCTTCAATCATGGTTTTTGCAGGTCTAACTATCGGACTCCACTAGAAGGTCTCTATTTGTGTGGAAGCGGTGCCCATCCCGGTGGCGGCGTGATGGGTGCTCCTGGTCGCAATTCCGCCAAAGTTGTGATTGAAGATCTCAAGGAAATTGCATGATAACATAAATTATGTATTTACTGTTTAGTATCAAACTTAATCGAGTTTTTAAAGAATGTTGTCAGAAATAAATGTATCTTTTTCAAAGAAATATCAATTGAGATTTGAGAATGAATGAATTGTCATAGTTTGCTCAAAAAGTGTGCAAAGGATTCTTTTCTTCCTCGCCAGTTAGTAATAATAGTTTTAGCAGCAGCTTTGATCACTTGTCCAGGATAGTTTCCAGAACTTGTCCTCAGAAAACAATCTCATCTAAAAATAGTTTGCATCTCTGCACATGAGTAATTTTGAATCACCATCATCGTCTTTTGCTGCAGGAAAATGTATACCACAAACAAATCTTGGTATAGTTGAACAACATATCCAGCTCGCACACATTTCTGAAGCATTTATCTAACGTTTGATAAAAAAACTACTGAATAGTAACTGGTTTAGTACTGCAAAGTCGAAGTAAAAACAAAGACTAAATTCCAAAAAATGACCCTAACATTGGTAGAAATGTCAATTTTAAGACCCAACATTCAAAAGCATCAATATTTGGTACCTAACATTCTGAGAATGTCAATTTTAGGACCCAACATTCAAAATGGTCAATATTTGGTACCCAACATTCTGAAAATGTCAATTTTTGGACTTTTATAAAATTCACCTATTAGATCTATTAATTTCAAAGACATTTTGGTAATTTTCATAATAAATAAAAGATTAAAATTTATAAATCCACCAAAATCACCCATCTCATCTTCCCCAAAAATTTCAATTGACATCTTTGACTAACTCTCTTTGTAACTCCACCGCTAGCCATGTGCCCGCATTACCTCGTCACTATCGGAGCCTAGTAACAGTACCATTTTTTACCCACATCTTTATCCTATCCATCAAAACGAAAATGAAACGTTTGCCATAAATTCAAATCTATGAATTCAGGTCTCGTCTAACTATAAGATGCGTCAATGGTGGTGTACATTTTGGACATTGATATACTCATGGATATTTTAGTAGAGGAAAATGACAAAAATGCCCTTGAAATTAATAGATCTAACATGTGAATTTTATGATAGTCCAAAAATTGTACATTTTCAGAATGTTGGGTACCAAATATTGACCATTTTGAATATTGGGTCCTAAATTTGACATTTTCAGAATGTTGGGTATCAAATATTGACACTTTTGAATGTTGGGTCCTAAAATTGACATTTCTACCAATGTTAGGGTCATTTTTTGGAATTTAGTCAAAAACAAACTACATCAAGGTTATATTGGAATAGAAAGAGATTGAAATTTGACTTGTACTCCCCCTGTCCCAATTAAACTGCACACTTTTCTTATATGCTTGTCCCACATTAACTTACACACTTTTCTTATTTATTAGTAAACCCCACTTATTTTCATCACCTATTTCACTCACTTGTTTCTCATCCACTCATATTATAAATTTATAATTCTTAATTTTTTCAAATTTTACTCTTTTTGCAATATAGTGCGGAACGGAGGGAGTAGAGCATAGTATAACATGCTTAAGTGAGCATGAACTCAGTTCTCCCTTCAACTGCAAATTTGATTTAGTAAGCAACTATATACTCACCAGTGCAAGTTTTTTCTTATTCCGTTGGTTTAATTTCTTAAAATAGGAACAAAAGCAGAAAAGAAGGAGGAAATGAAATTCAAACCCTCACACTAAAGATGGAAACATTATTAAACAAGAAATGATATTCAACTCTCTGCGGGACCCCTTGACCCATGAGGATATAATGTGTAGCAGCAAAAGGGTTTTTGCATACTTCAAGACCAAGAATGCAGTAGGAACCGCCGCCGCCATGAACTCCGACGAAGACAGCGACCGTGAAATGAACCCTCTGAGCTCCGCACTGCAAGATCCGCCGGAAAACCAGTCCTACTTTTGCAGCAAAATGGCGGAGCAGAACAGCTGTCACCTGACCTCAGTCAACTCCACCCTCGTCGTCCGCCAGCTCCCTTCTCAGGGCCTTTCTTTCCAGCTCTGGCCAGCCGCCACCGCTCTAGTCAGCCTCCTGGACAATCGCCACCGCAACGCCGCCCTGTCGGAGCTTCTCGCCGGAAAACTCCGCATCCTCGAGCTAGGATCGGGGACCGGCCTTGTCGGAATCGCCGCCGCAGCGCTGCTCGGTGCTGACGTTACCGTGACGGACCTGCCCCACGTGCTCCCCAATCTCCGGGCAAACATCGAAGCCAACGCCGAGGTTATTAGAGTCAACGGCGGAGGGGCGGTCAAGGCGGCGGCGTTGTCGTGGGGAGAGGCAGGGGATATGGAGGCGATAGGGAGGGGGTACGATGTGATAATGGGGTCCGATGTTGTGTACCATGATAATCTCTACGAGCCGCTGATTCAGACGCTGAAGTGGTTCTTGTTATGGGACTCGGAGAAGAAGATGGTGTTCGTGATGGCTCATCTGAGGCGGTGGAAGAAGGAGTCGTCGTTCTTCAAGAAAGCTAAGAAGCTTTTTCGTGTTGAGGTTCTTCATACTGATCCTCCATTGCCAGGCTCGAGAGTTGGTGTTATTGTATACAAATTTGCAGCCAAGTGAGTCGAAAACTGTGCTCAGCTGACAAAATTACACGAAATGGATGATCTTTGTTGTTTCATCTGAGAATTTATTTAAGGTGCAAGAGAAGATGTAAAAGCTGAACAATTATAAGTTATTACTTGTTAGCAGTTCAATACATCACTAAATTCTACACAATCAATCAAAACCAGATTTTAGCTTTTCAAATTGGCAAGCCAAAAGCCAGAGTAATAAATATGTCTGATAAAAGGTGTACACATTGAAGTCAAAGGGGCTTAAAAAGTTACCCTGATCCAACCTGATTTCTGATCATTTTTTTGTTTGATAAAATTAACACCACTCAGAACCAAGAAAATTAACTACAAGTGTATAACTGATAAATATAAGAACTTGAGCGATTTTCTCGTCTTGAGAGCATTCTGTCGAGCAATGTAAACCTCCGGTTGTCTGAATCCACCAGGAATGAGTAGAGCTGCGAGTAAAAACACAATCACAGCTTCCACTCAAATCTCAACTGGAGAGCAAAATAAGCTCAGCAAGTAAACTGTCAAATTTTACCTGTAATCACACGGCTCACTGAACAGTTACTAAGAGCATTAATCGAGCATGTAGATACGTGAGGCAATATCTTGAACCAACCAATCAAATCCTTCAAGCAAGCCCTCCCCTGTAAAAGCACTACACCCTACAATTCTCCAGTGCCGGCTTTGATCCATGGCTTCCAAGTTGAGAACCTAATGACCAATCACATCAGTAAATACCCAAACACAGCCTTACGAAGAGTTAAAAAGTCACCCTAAATATAGTGGCTCATCAAGAAACAAACACAATTTAGTAAACGTTTTTCCTTACTTCAAGAGACGAAGGAAGATGGGAAAATATATCCATATAAAAGAAGTTTCTGTCATAGCACCTCAAACTACTTACTTTAGCTACTTCGTCTGGTGAAAGAGAACCTTGAATGTCCTGTTTATTAGCAAAAACCAGCAATGATGCTCCTGATAACCGCTGGCATTTGACAAAAATAAAACAGGAAGATTAGTGAATAAGTGAACATTGATCCTGCACACATCAAACTTGTTCAAATGATCAAATTTGTACAATCCTTGTAATCACCACTAAAAATGTCAATGAAAACTAGTCAAGCTACACTTTTTCCTTTGCACACAACATTTAGTTGCCTATTAATGATCAATTATGCTCATACAACTCAGACAGGGTAGGACAAGACAATGTGCCTTATTAATTGACACAAGACAGAACAAATTTAAGGAAACAATTACCTCTTGTTTTAAGAGATTATGGAGCTCAAACTTGCAGTCATCAAGCCTTCTGAGATCAGAACTGTCAACAACCCAAACCAAACCATCAGTCTGCTCAAAATAGTTCCTCCAGTAAGACCTTATGGTTTTCTGGCCCCCAACATCCCATATGTTCAAAACGTACCTGTCAATTATTCACATTACAATCAAACTAAAACTCAAAACACTATAAAATGTGAAAAAGGATTGCATATTGAGCATTACTTTTGGTAGGCAATGGTCTTGATGTTGAAACCTAGAGTTGGACTAATGACGCTGGTATCTTCTCCGTTAATTTTGAGCACTATTGTCGTTTTTCCTGAGTTATCAAGACCTCTATTCACAGAAAGAGATAAATGACCAGCTGAAACAAATGGGGAAAATAGCGAAATGGGTCTGAGATACATACACCATCAGAATTCGCATTTCCTTCTCCTTGCGCTTTATTTTTCGGATTATACTGAGCAGCCCCATTCTGAGTAAACAAGCAGATCGATTCTGTAGCAAGAAAACAAATGTAAAGAAAACGAAATTCAGGAATTTTATATGAACACAAATAAACAGGTGAAAATGTCAGTGGTGTTTCTCTCAGACAGATGCCTTTATATGTATGTCATCATCAGGTTTTAGAACGAATGGATTTCGATCAGACTCGTCATCTTAATTTGTTCATCACTGGGAAAACTCTTCTAATTTCCAACTTGCAGGTGGGAAACAATACAAAAAAACAAAAAAAACCAAACTACATATACTCATATACCGTTAACAAGCTCAAGTCCTAATACCAAACTTGAAATTATGGTTAGAACATTCAACACTACTTTCAAGGGAAAAGAAACTGATAAATCTTTAAAACCAAGTTACAGGTATAAACACTAAGAGATGAGATGTTTATCAATAAGCACCTAAGCATCAAATTTCAGAAATGACTGCAAGCAATGTTCCACGTGAGCACATGACCACAATCTTGTGCAACATGATCCAGCAACAACATATTATAACTCAATTCTCACACTAATCATCATAGCTAAGAGATGACACTGCATCCAGCAAACAACCAATGACTACTACCCAACTCGGTCACGATAAATGAATCTAGCAAGAAGCTACGCATACCAGGACCCTTAATTCCCAATTCAACAAGTGAAAATATTGAGGGTGTGAAAGCAGAAAACAAGAGGTTTCTTACCGGGAATTATCGCCGGAGGCAGTCCTCAAGCCTCTAGTCCAGTACCGTTGAAGCGGAGATTTCAATCGCCGAGAGGGAATGAGCAGAGGCGCATCATCTGGGAGGCACTTATGGAATAACTGTTGTTGATGGGACTTTCAAATGCCGGACGGGTAACGTCTTAGGTTTAAGAACAATCGTATCTTCGCGACATCTTGTACCGGCGAGGCTTAGAAGATCAATCGGCTTCAAAGGTTGAGCGAGAATATCAGTAAATCGGTCCACGATCAAAGTTCCATTATTTCATCAGTAATCCGGCGACTGAGAAAGGCTGAAATAATTTGTGGAAATATTGTAGTTGATCCAAATAATTTTAAGAATTACAAATTTGGCACAAAATTTCAGTCAAAGTATGACATAGCATCCACGTGGGATGGTGTGGTGACAACATTGCACTAATCTACCCCCACGGTTATTCAGTCCTGTACACATCATTCAATTTTGTCAACATCAAATTTTAGTGGTCCTACTATTTCCACTCATTTCCAACTCATTCTTTTTTATATGTAAATTAGTTATTCAATTATAAATGTATTCATATAATTAATTAAATGGAGATTTAATTTTGCATTCATGTAAACAAATTAGTTGTCTTATTTCACAATTTTTTTTTAAAAATAATGCAAATTAAGGTGGTAATAAATGAAAATGTTTATGAATTTTATTAAACCATTATGAAATACAATAATTAATAAAAGTAAAAATTAATTATCATCGAAATATATACAATAGTAATATTTAAATGTAACTTTTACAATCAATGGAAATAAAGTACAAATTACAATCTTCAAAATATATTCATAGGAAACATAAAAAATAATAACAACGCCGAATTAAAAAAAAAAGAGGGATACAATGAGATACAATTGAATTTTAATGAAAATGGTTATAAGTATGTTGGACTAATGTAAATATTGGGCTCTATTTATACACAAAATTAAAATCTAGCTGTTGGAAACAAAAAGAAACACCAATGGTGGTTTGATGAAAAAAAAAACAAAAATTATTTCATGAGAATACTGCCGTTGGATTGAAACAATAACAAAATAGAAAAGAAAGAGAAATAGACTTTGGGTGGAAAGAGAGAAAGGAGAAGGCGGACAAAGGAAGAAGAGATAGAAAAAGCAGCCCCATCCACGCAGGCGCCACATAGGCGCGGGCCCAGGTCCGGATGGAGACTTCTCCCATCAAGTCTCCAACATGCCACATGGCATAATTGTCTTGAAAGTTGATCTTTGGGACTCCCATTGTGGGATTTTAGAGTTCCAATCACAAAAAAGTCTCTCATTTGGGACTCCATTGTGCATGCTCTAAGTGTGTTATTCTTGGAATTAGTTTCAAGAGAGCATTATTCTGGGAATTAATTTCAATAACAAGGTTATTTAGAATAAAAACTCAAAAAAAGCTTATATGACCCCAGTTATGGTAATAGTGCATTATGACCATTAGTTTTGGTTTAGTGTGATTATAACCATTGATTGGGTAAATCTTTGCACATATAGCCCTGAATGGTCCGAGTGATTAAATTCCGGTTAAAAGTCCACATAAAATGTCTTAAATACCCTTTTAGGCTCTCTGCTTAAAATAATACACAAAAATGCCCCTCTTGAGCTGCTATAATCCTATTCCATCAATCTGGTCTCTATTATTTCATCTTTTAAAGTTTAATCATTTGAATGTCTAATACTTCAGTGGTGTGCTGAGATCGAATACCCTGGCCAAATGATGTTACGCCAAGTCTAGATGGGAGTCAGGGTTAAACTGTGTCGTCATGCCATGAGTCAGATTGGATTGGATGCTGAGGCCATTAAGGCCCGGCTTCACCAAGTCATCAAGGACATAGATGATCTGATCAAGCAGGTGGCTAGTAATTGGTGGGACATCACTCGCAGAGGTTCTGAGCAGTTTTCCCTGGTGCAATATTTGGCTGAGTGAGCTCGAGAAGCTTTTCTTGACCGATGAAATCAAGATGTTCGCCACCTCGATGGATGAGGATTCTGACTAGAAGGAGGATAAGGAAGATCCTCGAAATGATTCAGCCTCGACCCTCCTGCAATCGAGATGGAAGCTCTGACCAGGTACTCCTCTTCTAGATTTGACTTAGGCGCACGAAGTGGAGAATTTATAACTTCAATCTTTACTTTTTGGGTGCTTTGTTAGTCTTTTTGTAAAAATTTGGGATATTCAGGCCTTTGTCGGCATTTGATTTGTTTTTCATTTCCTTGTCTCTTACTTCTCTTTTCTTCTCTTTCTTCTTATATATATGCATTACAAATTTTTCTTTCCTTTAATCTAATATATCTTTATCTCCTCCCTTGTAGCCCTCTTCGAGTTCCATTCACAATATTGCATTTGTTGTATTTGTGCCCCTTGACCAGGATACTCGAAAAGCATATTGTGGATGACATGATTAAGTGCAAGGCCGATCTCAACTCAATGAGGGAATAGAGAGAAAAAGCGCAAGATCGAGTAGATGGATTATCTTTCGACTTATCCGAGCTCAAGAGAAAGTGGTATGATGTTCAAGTTTATATCACCCGCTGTAAATTATACAATACATCCGGTGTACGTATCCCCAATATATTTTTCGTGCATTTTAATGTATATGATTGTGCATTATAATTCTTTAACTTCCAATTTCTATAAATAGTATATGCATAATAGAACATGTAAGTTAAGGTTGGGGATAGATACATCTGGGGTACAATGTACCATCTTCAAATCGGGCTAGGGGAGGAACTTGAATGACGATGATCGATCTCCCCTTTAGCGGACCACCAAGTTCGAACGACCGTTCTTCCATACTTCTACAACACCTTGATGATTGGCCATATAAATGGTTCTAAGTTATTACTAGTAGGTGAGCAAGACAAGACGTTCAGCACAGGAGTCTCCATCACACTGCGTCCACATGCGTAAGATTTCCAGATTCACATATGAATGTAGTGCATACTTCGAAGATTGCTTTGACAAGCAAGGTTTGAGCTCCACACATCATCACAGACACACCTCAACCATCTCTTGGATCGTCCAAGATATCAATCAGTCACGACGAACGCGTGTGCTCACAATACTATGACGATCACTGATATGCCGCTCACTGCGAATGACCAACCACGACACTGATTGATGGTACTCGATATCGATGACCAGGACCCGATCATTCGAGGTTCGATTCGAGTGCCTAGTATTCGACCCACGAAGTGCACGTACTGCCCAGCAGCCTATATCCTGATGGATTTAGGGTTTAAGAGTTACAGCCACAACAGGTAATCATGTCGACCGACGTAATTGCAAAAGGTAAAGACTTCAGACACAAGGTAATAAGTTCTTTTATTTTCCCATAATAATTCGACCACCTTGAAGAGTATAAATACCAAGGGTTAGGACATAGAACTATCATCCGAAGATAGCACACACAATCTATACAAGCTTTCACAAGTCTTACGCACATATACTAATTAGAGAGTCGGAGAGTCTACCCCTAGAACCCCCCTCAGGGTATTGCAAGTGATTGGAGATCGAGCTCGAACATATTCGATTGATTGTTGGACTTGCACATCCATCAAGTGGCACACCCCAGTGGGACACCACAAATCATAGTATCCTCAGATCTCAAATCACATTCTTGGAACATAGCACAATCCCATCGACATGATGTTGATTAGGAGAATGCTCTCAAAAAACCGACAATGCCTCGATCAGATAAAAGAAGGTCTACACATGTGGTTCAAAAATGGGGCTGGAAGCGGAAATATCTAAGCATACCTCAACTAGATCTACAAGTCACGGGCAAAGATCCCTTGTTTCTAGATGTGGATTCAGTACCCCAGATAAAAATCCAGGAGTGCAACCTTCGGTCTATCCTAGCCCAACGGTAACCGTCACTGATCCAGGCCATGCTTCCTCAAGCACACCTCAACTTGGTCCCGAAGTAATCGATGTAGCCCGCACCGAAAGTCGGGGGAATGAAGTACTCATTATAAAAAACGTAACCCACTAAGATTCATCCAAGGAAGAAGGGGAATCTCCTACAAAATCCTTTCTCACACATGGAGTCTCCGACCTATCCAAGAAAATAAGGAACTACTTCGACATAGCTTGGGGACGGGACCTTCTTGACTTTGCTCATCATTACTCGCAAGATTTTACGGACTTCTGAAGCCAATGGGAGATACCGGAATAAGATCCTTCCAAAGAACCCCCGAGGAAAGTGATCGTACCTTTGAAACCTGTAGGAGTGGAGGGAACTCCGCCACCTTAATTTGCTCCAGTTTTGCGCGTAAATTCAAAATGTATTATTGATAGGTCGTTTTTTACTATCAAATAACCAGCTAAATTGTAGGTTACAATTAAGCACGGAGTAAGAAAGGTCAATCCCTCGAGTAACAGTTTAATTATACTCTTATTTCAGCAACCACCTTTTTGTTTGAGAAAATTGTTTATTATTACTAACAACTAAATTAAATTAAATATTAATGCAAATACCAGCTCAATTAAACGAATGCAAGAAACACAAATATCAACTAGAGAATAGAATCCGGTAATAGATAAAATCCACATTAACATATGATTTGATTGATCACATGCTCAGAAATAAATCGAATATGCATAAATCAACTAGTTATAGATTGCTGAAAATAGCACACAACCAATCCAATTTCTTTTTAATTTATCGGTAATCTGCAAGAATAGCTAAACTGACTACTTCTCTAATTAAGACACAATCTAGCTGGAATAGCCTAGACCTAGATTTAATACCTCAACAACATTAAGCACCAAAGAAACTCGATTCAAATAATTTATAATCAGAATAGTTGTCACAAATTATCAACCCCTTACTCCCAACTATTGGCTTATAGTTTCGCCACTAATTGAATCTACCCTCTAGATACAGATAAACTCAATTGGCACTATTACAAATCAGAAAAGATTGCGCAGGTCTCAAGCAATTCAGAAATAAACATTATATTCAGGGATTAAGAAGGAACTCATGTAGTTCAATTATAAGCCCATTTAGGACTCACGAGAAATCATAGTTAATGCTTCATTATCCTAACCGGACAAAAAATTAGCTACTCATACTATTAATAAGCACACAAATAATATAATAAATCATAATTAAATAACAAAGAGATGAAGATGATTATGATGACGAGGAAATTGCAAGTGATGGCTCCAGTCTAGAAATTATTTACGGCTAAAAAAACCCTAACTTTGGTCTTGTACGGCTGCCCATGTCTGAATCCCTTCGTAAGGCTAGCCGTCTAAGAATATATATATATATATATATATATGAACTAGACGGTGCAGTTTTGACCCGGCGTGTGGCGTATTTCTACCTAAACTATTATGAGCGTAAATATTATTTGACTTTAAATTCATTGATAATCTATTTTAGCAAATATAAATCGTCCATGAATTTATTTTTTTAATTAGAAACCATCATAGATGGAGGGATATTTATTAGGTTCCCCAGGCCTTCTTTGATCTTCTCAAAGGGAGACAATTTGAGAGATTACAGAATAAGTTGAGAACCTAAACTGTATCTAGAGCGCAGTGCACATTGTTCCTAAGTCTAAAAATTGCGATGAAATACATCTGAACATCCTAAAATTTAATGCCCGAAAGCATCTAAACTATCTGGCAGGTAAAGAATCAGAGTCAACCAAGTCTACCAGTTTAAATTCATCACAGAATCGCCAGAAATACGTCGTCAAGACTATTCTGACTTGGATTTCTCCTGCACTGTTTAATAGAATAGAGACTAGAAGCCTAGGGGATTTTCCATAGCGCGGCTAATCCGTTTACAAGGAAAACGGCAGATAGGCACTGAATACTCGATAAACTAGTCCAGATAATTATGCAAAAAGATCCTAACGAAGCACATATTTTATCTGACATAAATAAATAAAGAAAAGAATAAAAACCATATCACTGCGTTCAGATCTGGAAACTACACGATTGAAATTAATGATCTCGTATAAATACATTGAAACTACACAATTGAAATAAAAAGCAACATGCTTAAAGCACGTCTTTGTTCCTATACGGTACTACCAGATTTAACCAGGCCTAATACTTATACAACTGCGGTTAATTCAAAAATAAGATCTTTGAATATTCATGTATCAAGTTCAAAGAAAAGAAAATTCAACAGCAGAAAAATGAGATTGTACTGTATATTCTAATATACACACTTAAAATTCTGCCCTACTTCTCACCTACACACACTTCAATTTCCAAGAAAAACAAACAAATCTGACAAATTTGAAGCAATTCCAACAAGTTTTTAAAGCAGCCAGAAGCATTCTAAGCATTTTCAGACTGGTTTTCAAGAGCTCCAAGTGCTGGTTGAGCTTCAAGAAACTGAACTAATGCATGTAGAGTCAGTTAAAGAAGGCCAATTAGCAGACTCGTGAATCAAATTTTAACATCTTTTACGTATAAATGATTGTACTACTTCGATACATATGCAAAATAATTCTAATAAATACATCATATATTTGTTAATCTAGAGAAAGCCATCTAGCCAAAACTTTAGAATCAATTCAAATAATTTACCCGAGAACTGGTAACATCAGTAGCCTCACTCGTGCTTCATTCTGCAACAACACATCTCAAACGAATACTTTTGTCCACATAAGTCACAGAAGTTGCATCTAAGTAGAAGTTCCTGCAGATTTTCCTCTTGTTCAACACAACCTTAGGCATAGAAACCTAGATTAGGCACATTACGCAATTCTAACCACATTCTACACACGTATAATAAATCTGCAATAGTTTTACTAAATTGAGCACCTCTTTATTTTTACATGCTTCATAAAATTCCAACAAGTACACGCTAATCTTCTTCAAGCAATAAAGCTTCAAGATAGCCATCGATATTTGATAGCAACAGCGTAATATACTGATGACTCTTCCCTACTCAATAGACAATTTTAGTACCCTTTTACGCTATTACAAATTTTGCACTAACCTTGGAAGTGTTTGCACTTGAATTATAAAAACTATAAGATGGGCTTACAAACCAATGTCTTGCAAACATGCATGAGGAGAATATAACAGGTTTCTAAGCTGAAATATCTATTTCAAAATTGAAAGTTCAGGCCAAAGGTTTCATGTAAGCTTGCTTTCATTCCAAGGTTGGTTCAAAACTTAACTCTCTCCTATAACTCATAAGTATCAGCATATAATTAATATTCTACTATTTTGGAAAGTGATAATGTAGTTCAGGTTTAAAACGACTATCACTGCTTACTTCGGATATGTAGCTTTTGAAGAAGTTCTATACGTATAAAAAATACAATGGTCTGAACTCCTATAGTTTACTGATCAACCATACAAAGACGTAGACAGTAACACTGATCAAAGATTTAATTAATCATGGATTATTAACACATAAAACCCCACAGAAATACATACAATAATACTCAGTTCCCACAACCAAATAAAGGCCTAGAGCAATACAAGTAACTGAAAATCACATCATACAAGTATCAAAACATTTTATAAATAGCCATCAACAAAGCTAGGTAGATTTCAATAAGCTATAATATCATAAATTTCATGGTATATTCATCGAAAAATTAGCACAATCAAATCAATGCTTCAAGTAGTTATTAGGCCGGAATCATACTTGTCAGTACTAAACAAGAATTCAGAAGGTTGAACTTTCTATACAAACATACATTGTTTCTGGGTCTGAATGGCAGTCCATGTCAAGTATCTTTACTGAAACTCTTGTGCCCTTCCACTTAGCTATTTGACATGATCCTTAGAGAAAGTTTCAAGTTTCCGAGTCAGTAATATTTGGTTGTCGAGTTAAATTACAAAAGTAGTTATTTTGATTTAATTTTTGGCAGAAACTAAGAATTAAAGCCAGGCCAGAGAGTAGCGCATTCCTAAACAAGTTGCTAAAAAGTGACCCTGAACATAAAGCTTGGTTGGATTCACAGGAAACAGGATGCATATATATTTTTAATCAAAAACACAGATAGAGAAAGAATTATAAACCAGCAAAAAAGAGCACGAACAGAGAAGCCTATAGTATATGACAAAACCAAATAACATATAGGAAATGAACCCATTGAACAAGAGAGGATGCTTATGAGTTTTCTCTACAAGTGGTTTACATTTTGTAACCAGGTCATTTTTTATAACTATTAGGAAAAGACACAAAATTGTTGCTACTAATTATCAACAGTAGAAGAAAATGAAATCGAACAACTTACGTTATGAGATCGAGATGAAAGAGCAAAAAAGAGCACGAACTGAGAAAGCTGTAGTAGATGAACACACCGGAATTCAGACTCCTAGGAAAAAGGTATCATAGGAACAAAGTATCATAGCTTCGGAATTTAGTCGAACACCCTGTCATGTTCATCTTATTTTCAGCTTAAGTGCACTGAACTGCGCAGAAGTTAACTGAAATTAGCTGAAGCAAGCTGCAGTTAGCTGAACCATGCTGCAGTTAGTTGAAGCACACTGCAAGTAGATGAACTTAGCTAAAGCAAGCTGCAGCTAGCTGAAACATGCCGCGGTTAGCTGAAGTTCGCTGAAATAAGTTTAAAAATATTTTATTTTAAATCTTATAAATTGTTGCTACTAATTATCAACAGTAGAAGAAAATGAAATCGAACAACTTACGTTATGAGATCGAGATGAAAGAGCAAAAAAGAGCACGAACTGAGAATAACTAAAAGTTTATTAACTTTTATATTTTTCTCCTTTCTTTTATTAAATGCACTACATATTTTTAAAAAACTTTTTAAATCTCAAAACTTATCTCTTTTCCCTTTAATAAGATTCATCCGAATCATCCCAAGATCTCATGTATCCGGTACAAGAGCAAGTAAACATGTACCAGAGTTTAGACATGCACCACCTAGAGGCATTGCGGAGTATTTTAACAAACGATATTCTTCATTGAAAATGAAAATCGAAAGTGCATTTGGACAGTTGAAAAGCACTTGGAGAGTGCTAAAAAGAATGTCTGAAATTGAAAATTGTCATCAAATATCAATTATTGTTGCATGTTTCACGCTTCATAGATTCATTCGAATGCAAGAGATTGGAATTTTTATTTTAGATCACGGGCCTACACAAGGAACTAGTGATTTCACTATTTTGATGAACATCGAAAATGTGTAATGGCAGAAGTGCGTGAAGGTATAGCTAAACAGATTTGGAATTTGGTAGGCGGTGATACTAGTGAAATTGAACGGCCAGATGATAGTAATTAGTATTAGATGCAACCAATATGCATTTTGGAAATATTTGCTCAAATTGTTACTTTCGAGTATAAATTAATTTTATTTATTCACGAGTACTAAATTAAACATATTAAGATAACTTTATTTGATAAATCAAAACAAAATATATAATTGACATTTGATAAAAAATAACTTTATTTCAAAAAATTTATTGAATTTTTTTTGTACCCAGCTGAAGCATGCTGCAATTAGCTTAAGCCAGCTACATGTAGCTGAAGTTTGATGAAACAAACTGCAGTTAGTTGAAGCACGCTGCAGTTTGCATAAGAACAAAGGATGATGGGATGAGAAGAATAAGAATTTAATGGTGATATAGGGAAGTCGTGATCGAAAAGGGCAGCAAAGAAAGACACGTAGCACGTACCTAGGACCGGCGACGACGGCTGTAACAGTCAAGAATATCAAACTGAATGACGTCATTGGTTAGTCCCACCTTAGCTTTGCCACCGACACAGAAGGTTATGGGGTTTTGAATATACATAGGATGAATTATAGTGAAGCTGTTACCTTGAAGAGAGGACAGTAGCCAGCTACTCTGTAATTGTTGGGTATCGGAAGTCAGAGGTTGCGCCTCAGGAGAAAGCAAGGAGGAGAATAATAGTGGATTCGCGCTTTAATAATAGTATAGATATCCAAAAATAACCCTAATCCTAATCCAAAATAAAAAAGGAAAATTCAAGTCTAATAATGCACATTCACACGTGCATTGTATTTAGTTGCAATATTTTACACTAATTAATTATTTTTGCCACCACTATAAAAGGTCAAATTAAGTAGACTCTCATGCACAATTCAGTCCACCTTCTAGCACTGATTTTTCACAATACGCATAGCTGATTAGTGATCGACATGTCGAAACACAACTTTACCGCTCGTAGAAAAATATCAATAATAAAAATTGCATCCTTCTCGGAATAATGGAATTGTAACGATCTACTATCATTTGGAGCACACTACCTCATTAAAAAACCTCTCGGAAAAAGAGTATAATGTCTAGCTCCCCACCATGGCTCCAAATGCTTGATTTTGCTTCTTTTTAAGCACTTCTCCATTTGATTGTTTCACACTAGTTCTTCAATTAAACCTGCACCAAAATACACCTTCGTGCACAGCAAAAGAGAATTATAAACCACATAAAATTAAGTGTATAAATTATAGACTAAAGTTCGTTTTTCATATCTAACATTGCACATTTTGTACCTAACATTCAAAGTGTTCAGATTTCGTATCTAACATTCCTATATTATTCCATTTTTGTACCTAACGTTCAAAGTGTTCAAAACATATACCTAACATTCCAATATTTTTCAATTTTTTTACCTTACGTTTATTGGAAGATGAAGTTATTGTTTTTACTATTTTACTAAGGAAATTTTGGTAATTTGACTTTAAAACAAAATTTCAAAATTTTAGTTTAAATGATTTTAATTTTTAAACTTTTAATTACATTTATACTTTCGTTATATAAAATTATTTTAAACAGAATTTTTGTGAATATAGATAAATTTTATTTAATTTACATTTAGATTGAAAATTATCAAAATATCCCTATTAAAATAGTAAAAACAACAACTTTATCTTCCAATAAACGTAAGGTACAAAAATTGAACAATATTGGAATGTTAGGTACACGTTTTGAACACTTTGAATATTAGGTACAAACATGGAACAATATTGGAATGTTAGATAAAGAATCTGAACACTTTTAATATTAGGTACAAAAATTAACTTTAGTCTAAATTATAACTCATCAATTACTCAAAGGCCAAGCCCAATCATTATTGGGCTTGGATGTCTGCCGTTACATCGGTTCATAGCCCTCTACCACATAATGGTAACACCGGAAAATTTCACCCAAGCCTCACCCATGAATTGGGCCTTTTCCACATACTACACCGGTGGTACAAACTGGGCCCAAAATGTTAAACCGGGTTAAGGCCCACTTTATACACGCCCATCAACTGGCCCTCGTTTCCACTAATTGCACCGGTGGTACAAATTGGGCCCAAAAATGTTACACTGGGTTAGGGCCCACTTTTATACACGTTGGGCCTACCACAAACCATAGTCGTTAAACCGGTGCCATAATCACAAACATTTAGCACCGGATTACACAAGCCCATTAACTTAGGCCCATTAACCTCAACGACCCAAAGCTCAAACGCCCTTTAACCTCCGGGCCTTAACCTCAAGGCCCATTAAGTCCTGGCCCAATACACCGGTGCAATGTTATAACATACTTTAATCTCATAAAACTAGTATGCAGCGCGCCACATGGCATTGCTGGCCTACCTTAGTCCCACCAACCGGTGCAACTTACAAACATAGCAACCCCCAATACAAACCGATCGTTTGGCAAAACAGACCGATAGTACGACGTAAAACGACCAGTTTTAATACGTACTCTTCCTAGTAGTGGCTGTTAGATGTTACCGGATTGTACTAGTTGTATCTGTTAGCAGATTGTATCAGCTTTTTTGACTAGTTATTTATAGATGATTGTTTGGTGAAAAACAAATAGTGGATAGCTGTTTGTTATACTAAATGAAAAAAATAGACACTTTTTTTTAACGATTAAACCACTTAGAAAGTGGGGGATACTTATATTAGGCTTCCCACACCTATAAAAAACATGTAAATAATAAAATACAAATCGATGCCAAAAGGCAAGTTTTTGTGGAAACACAAGTTTCCAAAAGCATGAATAATGCTTTTCAAAATTTATAGAGACCTAGCTCTACACAAAATTGAGTTTTGAAACAAGATTAGATTTAGAGCCTATTAGAGAATTGCTAAGCAAAACTCAAAGCGGCACCAAATGAAAACCTTGTTTTTTTTTCTTTTTTTTCCCAGTGTGTAGGGTTTTTTGGCTGAGTTCCCAGCTACTGTCTGTGATGTGGTGAGTGGACATGATGATCAGTCCCTTAGGATTCCAGTAGATGAGCTCACAGTAGTGTTCCAGTTTAACTTCTGTTTCAGTTGGAGCAGAGAGATGCCTGTTGTCCTGAAATGCAGAAAAAAACAACCAAAGGACTGAGAGTAGTGACCATTCTAGGGGGGATGCATTCTCAAGGAAGGGGTTCCCAATTTATCAAGAATGTATAAACCCTTTGAGGTAGATGGCATATCATTTAAACATGTAAAGACATTGGAAAATTTTGAATGACATGTAAACTTTGCTAGTGAATCAGCCACCATATTAGCTTCTCTGCGAGCATGCACAACTGAATTTTTTTTTGCAGCTTTGTGAATATCGTAAACAAGAGTATACAGAGACCATGGGGCATGTTTAGGATAATTTACCATTTTAGTGGCAGGTAGACAGTCAGACTCTACAATAGCAGTTGAATCACAAACAGAAAGTCCCAAACCAATCACTAGAAGCTCAGTATGCAGAGAAGATTTTGCCTTTGTATATACAATTTTAGCATATCTAAAATTCCCTGCATAGTCTCTGATTATGATTCCTAACCCTGCCTCTCCATTATGGGCCAACCAAGAAGCATCATTATTTATTTTTAGGCCAACAGCAGGTTTATTCCAGCAAATCTTATCAATTACTGGTTTTGGTGGTTTCATGATTTTGGGGAAGTATCTATTAGAGGCTAATTCTGTGTCAGTGCTAAGATGGATATATAGTGGCTTTGCAACAAAGGAGTCGTAAATCATAGATTTTATATCTCGTAGGATTCCAGCTGGGGAGGGTTTAATATTCTCAAATATAAAGCTGTTTCTAGCCCTCAATAAGCACCAGCAAGTAAACAAGGATATATTTCTAATGAGCATGGTTTGGATCCCGGTCAGTCCCTTTCTAGAAAGATAGTATGAGATTCTAGACCATATTGAGTGAAAAACTAGAGTCTGTATACCTATAAAGGAATTAACTCCTGTCCAAATTTGCTCAGCTAAAGTGCAGTTATTAAAAAAATGATCCAGGGACTCCCTGTTGTTACAAAAATAGCATTTTGAAACCATATTAAATCCATAGTATCTTAGCACATTATCAAAAGGAAGTAGAGAATTTAGCGTTTTCCACATGAACACAGATACCTTTTTTGGGATTCTTGCAGACCATATCTTTGTGAGAGAGAATGCAGAAGATCTTTTTATTCTGATACTGTTGTATGTGGACTTGAAAGTGAAATTTCCCCTCTGCTCCGGTTTCCATATTAGCTTATCTTGCCTCCCTTCTTCAATTTTTGCATCCTGTAAAAAGAGAAGGAGAGCAGTATCAATTACAGGGGCTAGGCAGTTCAGAAAATCACTTTTATTTTCTATAAATTCTGCCACTGTGCAGTCTGAATGGATATTGAAGTCTTCTGGACTTAGGGTGTCAATGAGTGGACCAGTATCTGTCCAGTTTGATCTCCAGAAGCTACATAATCCTTGACCATGAATGACTTTGGAATTTTCTTCTGCAAAAGAATTCACTTCACAGATTCTTTTCCAACACTGTGATGACTTAGATGATTTTGGCAGTGATTCAAGGAATACTGTCCATGGGGCTTTAGCAATTTGATATTTCCACCACAGCTTTACTGAAAAAGCTTTAATAATAGTATTTATATTCCTAAAGCCTAAGCCATTTTCAGTAATGGGAAAACATAAATCAGTCCATTTTCTCCAAGTTGTTTCGGTTTATCATTTATAGAGTCCCAGAAAAAAATAGAGAGAATCCTTCTAATCTGTTTTATAACATGAGCTGTGGGTTTTAGAACTTCCCAGTAGTGTTGTGGGAGGGAGTATAAGCATGAATTAATCAAAGTAATTTCCCCTCCTGTCGATAACCACCTATTTTTCCAATTATGAACTCTTCTGTCAATCATTTCAATGAGGGACTGGAAGTGTATATTTTTTGTTCTCCCTGCTAAGATTGGAACACCTAAGTATTTAAAAGGGAAATTACTTTTCTTCATACCAAGTATATTCTTAATTTCTCTAATTTTAGCACAGGTAGCATTCTTACTAACATAGAAGTCATTTTTATCGAAGTTAATTTTTTGGCCAGAGACTGCCTCAAAAATAACCAGAAAAGCTTTCATTTTGGTTAGGTTAGTAGTACTAGCTTGAAAAAATATAACTATGTCATCTGCATAAGATAGATGGGAGATAGGTATTGCAGATCTAGGCAGATTATAGTATTGTAATTTACCAGATTCAAACACATAGGCTAAGCTTCTAGTAAAAGCTTCTGAGAAAATATTGAAGAGAAAAGGAGAGAGTGGATCACCTTGTTTGATACCTCTTGAAGCTTTAAAAAAGCCTACATGATTGCCATTTACCAGAATAGAGAACCATGCTTGAGAGAGATTTTTTATGATGCAGTAAATAAATTTCCCCTGAAACCAAAACTTTAATAGAATACTGGTTAAGAATCTCCAACATACTCTATCGAAAGCCATTCTAAGATCCATTTTTAATATGCAATTAGGATTTCTGCCTTTCTTATCTATGAATCTCACCATTTCTTTAAGGTATAAGACATTATCAGCAATGACTCTATTCTTTAAAAAGGCAGTTTGGTGAGGGGAGATAAGTTTATTCATGAGGGGTTTCATCCTTTCCATCAAGATCTTTGAGAAAATTTTGTTGGCCATATTGGAAAGGCTTATTGGCCTGGAATCACTAAAAGAGGATGGAGTTTCTGTTTTTGGAATGATTGAAATCCATGTACTTGCTATACCTTTAGGAATATCTGAAGATGATAAAAAATCATTTGAGGCTTCTAGCAAGTCTAAGTGAATAATGTCCCATGCTTTTATGTAAAAGGAGGCAGTAAAACTATCAAGGCCTGGGCTACTTTGTTTATTTAGAGAAAAAACTACTTCTTTCAGTTCAGTTAATGTGACTGGTTTAAGAAGATCTGCATTTTCTTGACTAGTGACTAGACCTGGGATCTGAGTTAAGAAATGGCTGTAGAAATTTGCTTGGTCAAGGTTTCACTATGCTGATAATAGATCTGTATAGTATGTAACAGCCTCTGCCTCTATATCAGTTGCATTGTCAATCCATTGACCAAGTGAATTTTTTATCTTAGTAATGGCCATTTTACTCTTCCTCTCCCTAACCGAGTTATGAAATTTTTTTGTGTTATCATCCCCTTCTTTGAGCCATTTTATTTTAGATTTATATTTCCAAAAATGTTTCTGTTCAGTGATGGCTCTCGAAAGGTCTGATTTTGCAATTTTGAGTCTGTCCAGTAGTATTTCAGACTGTTTAGAGTGGTATGCAATTTCTGCTAGTCTAAGTGACTCTTCTGCTTATAAAAAAATTTGCATGCACATTACCAAATACTTCCCTATTCCATATTCTCAAGACTTTTTTTAATCTGAGGAGTTTCAGGTAAAGTTTAAGCATGCCAGTTTGATCAATATTAGTAGCCCAGTTTTCTTTAATAATTTGCATGAAAGTGTCTCTCTTAAACCAAGTGTTTACAAAACGAGAAGGCCTTGGTGATGATTTTATAGAACTGCCTATACTTAAGAACAAAGGACAATGGTCACTGGAAAGTTTATTCAGTATTAAAATGGAGGAATCAGGGAATGCATCATGCCATGAAGTACACAGACCTCTATCTAACCTCTGGATTGTGGGGGTTTTAATCCTACCACTATTTCCAACAGGTACTGGAAATTGATATCTCCCATTAGACCATGTAAAATTATTTCCTATAGTATTTATATGATCAAGTGCCATATCGTCTATAAAATGTGAAAAGTTTCTAATGCTAAGTAGACCAGGTGATGAGGGGCCTTTATATTCATCTATTGTAGCAATAGCGTTAAAATCACTTCTAAAAATGGTTTCTGGATTTGATATTTTTTTGAGGTCTTCCCAGAGTCCCTCTCTGCCTTTTCTAGTCCTCAATCCATAGACAAAAACTGAATCCATAGTAATATTCAGTTTCTGGCTATAAATCGAGGCATGTAAAAATTGCAGATGGTCTAAATTGAGGGTAACCTGTATATCCTCTTTCAAGAATAACCAGATCCTATTATTAGATGCAGGCAGACAATAATCATATTTCAGAACAGACATGTAGTAAGCACATTCCGTATTATCATGCATAGGCTCTATTAAACACAGTAGTTCAAATTTGTGAGATAAAATCAGTTCTTCCAGTCTAGTTAATGATGTTTCCATACCTGTAACATTCCACACTAGGAATTTAAGCTTTAGGTTTGTATTAATCATTTAAAACTGGATTTTTAGGGCTTTTTGTGTTTGAACCTGACATAATCTGATTCAATTGTGTGAAGTAGGTTTGTAACTTAATTACTGGTGTATGCTTGGCCATAAGCCTTGAAGATTTATGAACCTGGGCTGTGTTTACCTGACCTGTAGGCTGTGATATCTGAGGACTTTTATCTGTTTCTTTATTTGGAGTGCAGATTTTTTGATTTCCAGAAGCTTCTTCAGTTTCTTCAGAAGTTTGAGACTCTTCCAGCTCTTGAAGTGGCAAGAATCTGTTTGTTCTATTTTTTTCCTAAGAGAAGAATGTAACAGTATTAGAGGACAAAGGAGGGCTAACTGGTTCAGAGAGGTTACCTGTACCAATACAAGAGTCATCTTTGGCATATGTATTAGGTCTTTTGTTCTTTTCCAACCATCTATAATCAATATCCTTGGACAGTGGTTGTATAGGATCAGTAGATAGGATAGGAGGTTGGGTGATTGGAATTTCAGAGTCATCATCACTGACTATTTGCACAATGTTTTTGCCTTTATCTGCACTATCCTTTATCTGAGGTGGCAAGTGGGAGGATTGGGGGATTTTTTTGACATAAACCAACTGTTGAGCTTGTATAGCTCTCATTTTATCCTTTGCAGTGATACCAGATGAGCCTGCTTGCATTCCTTCTGTATTGGTCCTTTTTGATGTCTGAGTGGTATTCTGTTGGGGCTTTGCTAGTCTGGCTTCAACATGAACTTTTTTCAGTACCAATTCAGGGTGTGCTGATCTGCATTCAGAGAAATCATGCCCTAGCCTCCTACAGTGATGGCAAAAGGATGGTATTGGCTCATATTCTATGGCTAGGTCAGCAACCATTCCAGCAATCCCTACTGTGATTTCACTATGAATCTTTTTCCGCAAATCAATCTCAATGCACAATTTAACAGCAGAGGGTCTGGTAAGGGAGGCTGTAGCAGCATCCATTTTATAAATCTTCCTATTCTATTTCCAATAAATTCCAGCATGGTTTGGTTATAGAAAAAGATAGGAACATTAGAGATGGTGATCCAAATGGGGACAATAGAGGGTTCAGAACCTGGGATGAAGTCGGTTGACCATTTTAGCACTCTCATGGGGAAGCCCTTCATCATCCAGAGACCTTTTAGCCAGCACTTCCGATAATCTTCTGGATCGTTAAAACGGATGAGGATATGCTTGAAATCTATAGACCCAATCTGAAAGTGTGAGGAGAAGCCAATCGATTTGAATGCTTCGTTCAGCGCACACATGTTGGGTTTGCCGTTGTCGAACTTCCCGATCAACGCATTTTGGTAATGGGATGCCAGTTCCGATGCTTGCTCCGGCGAAACAATGCACGAAATTTTTCCTTTGTATTCCCCAATTGGGTGGATATCTGGATTGGAAGGGAGTGTGGATGATAGTGGAGGTGATTTGGTGCTGAGCGCCTGAGCAAAAGTGCGTGTGGGGTGAGCGCCGCCGTGGAGCTGCGGCGGCTCCGTCATTGAAATGCCCGTTATATATACGTTATTGGCACTGAAATAGGAAGAAATAATTAAAAAAGGCTGTCGGAAAAAGAGGGGGTGTAGAATTCTAGTGAGAAGGGGAGCGTTTTGTCTAGGGAGAGAAAATCATGTGTTTCTTTTTAAGTACAAAAATAGACACCAATAATTAAAATTATCAGTAGTTTATAAATTTTAGCGTGGTCTTATTTTGAAGTATGAAAAATATTTTTAACACTTATAATTTATATTTATTTTAGGTGATAATTAAATTTTATTTTTCTAGAAAATAAAAATAATTAAGATTTATTATAAGTTTTTTTTAGTTATGTTAGTGTGTGATCTATTATTTTATAGTATGAAAAAAATATGTCTAATAATTGTTGTCTTTTTATTTATTTTGAAGTGTTTTTCATCAACATATATATATAAGATTTTCATATATTTTTAGTTAATTAATATGCTTAAAAGGATAAAATAAAAACTTGCAGTGTTTAAAAGGATAATAATGAATAAAAATATTGTGTTCAGTTACTATGGAAAAAATGTTTCAAAGGATTCGTGCACATGAAAGTTGAGAGTAAGGATGAAAATGAAAAATTATAATATTAATTGTTGATTTAAGTTGGAAACACAATTTTTTTAGAGATGCAAATACAAGGAGAAGAAAGTCCTTCTCTCTCACTAGACTAATTGCTCCTCCTTCTCTCTAGAAATTTCCCCTTTCTACCCGACAAGTCAACTAAATAAATAATTTCTTCCCTATTCATTGCCAATAACGTCATAAAAACGGCTACATAACGGTCATTCTCATGGCTGAGCTGCCGCAGCTCCTCAGCGGCAACCCTCCTCAACGCACTTTTACACAGGCTCTCACTGCCAAATCACCCCATCTATCTTTCATTCAAACCCACATATTCAACCAATTGGGGAGTACAAAGGAAAAATCTCATGCATCGTTTCACCGGAGAAAGCGTCTGAACTGGCATCTCACTGTCAAAATGCGTTGATCGGGAAGTTCGACAGTGGAAAGCCATCCATGGATGCACTAAACGAAGCGTTTAAATCGATTGGCTGTGTATCACAATTCAAGATCAGCTCCATCGACTTCAAGCATATCCTTATCCGATTCCATGGTCCGGAAGATTACCAAAGGTGTTGGCTTAAGGGACTGTGGATGTTGAAGGGATTCCTTATGAGAGTGCTCAAATGGTCAACTGATTTTACCTCAGGTTCTGAATGTGCCAATTTCTTTCTATAATCAAACTATGCTGGAGTTCATTAGGAATAGAATATGTTGATTCATAAAAATGGATGCTACTACTGCTTCCCTAACCAGAACCTATGCGGTTAAACTTTGCATTGAGATAGAATTGCAGAAAAAAATAACATTGTGAAATCACAGTGGGCATTGCTGGTATGGCTGCAGATTTAGCCATAGAGTACGAACAATTACCCTCCTTTTGCCATCACTGTAGGAAATTAGACCATGACTTTGATGAGTGTAGATCTGCCCGCCCTGAACTAACAGTGAGAAAGGAGAGAACTCAAGCTGCTCCAGAACCAGCCAGAACACAGCAAGTTGATAAGCCCCTTCAGAGGCCAAAAAATGTTATAGTTGATGGCATGCAGACAGGCACATTTGGTTTATATATAAAAAAACCCTCAAACCTCTCAGCTCCCAACTCATATGATAAAATATAAAGATAGAGGCAAAAACATCATTCACATATGCAGTGATGAAGAGAATGCTAGTCCCATCCCACTTAGACATAGCCCTGCTTATCAAGTGACACTCCTCAGAAACCATCAATGGAAATTGACTATGCATGGTTGGAGAAAAACAAGAGACCTATAGATATGCAAGAGATGACTCTTGCATAGATCCAGGTAACCCCATAGAACCAACTAGTCCTCCTTTTCCTCTAATGTTGTTAGTTTTTTCACTCAGGAAAAGAACATCACAGATAGGTTTCTGCCATACAAGGGCTAGAAGACCTCCAAACCTCTGAAGATAATGGAACATCACAACAGGAAGAACCTCCTAGAGCTAGCACCTCAAGAAAGCAAACCGTTTTAGAGCCAGGTTTACAATCAACTCAAATGGAAACTACTGCCACAAAGGACCAGGTAAACACAAATCAGGTACGTAAATCATCAAGGCTAAAGGCCAAACACACCCCTGTAATCAAGCTGCACATATATTTCATACAATTGAACCAGATAATGTCTGGTTCAAACACAAAAAGCCCTCAAAAATAGTTTTAAATGATTAGTATAAACCTAAAGCTAAAATGACTAGTTGGAATATTAGGGGTATGGAAACATCATTAATAAGACTAGAGGAACTGATTTCAATTTACAAATTTGATTTACTATGCATCATAGAACCAATGCATGATAATTCTAAATGCTCACACTACATGTCTATCCTTAAATGTGATTATTGTCTGCCTGCTTCTAATGAGAGATATGCCTGTTCTGGAAAGAGGATCTATAGGTTATACCAACTTTAGACCATCCACAATTTCTACAAGTCTCAGTGCATAGCCAATACCTTAATATCACTATGGATTAAGTTTTTGTCTATGGACTATGTGATGCAGCGTGTGTGAGACAAATAACAAACTATCAATCAAATCCTAGTTGAATTCATCAAGACAAGTGAAAAATTGACAGGTATGGAGGAAAAACCTCAAGTTTCATTCAATATCAAAGCCGTCTTCTAAAAAAGACCAGAAATTGTTTACATAGCAACCCTAGTTGCCACCAAAAATAATAAATAACAAAAAGGTCCCCGAATGACCAAAAACATTATTGAAAGTGCTGGAATAAAACAGTAAAACGCGAATTTGACCCTTAGAACAAAGGAATTCACCCAAAAACTAGCAAGGCTCATGCATAGCATGCGATGTTATTAAACTGTTGTTTCCACTCAGAAAACGCTACTCTTTTGTCAAATTCCGATACTGCGGTCAGAAATATCAGAACTTACGAAGAGTCTTCGGGTGCTCCAACTTCTTCATATAAATATTGCCACATTTTGCCACATCTATCGAAATAATGCTCAATTGAGTCATGCATTTGCAAAAGGGGCATGTTATGGTAAACTAAAACCAAATTTACAAAGCATTTCATCAAATGGTAATAACTCATTTGTCACTCTCCATACGAAAATTGACATTTGTGGGAGGTCCATACTGCAAATTTTTTGAGTAATTGGTATGTAGACTTGACTTTGAACTTTCCTGTGATTTCTAGCTTCCAAATCAACTTATTTTCATGAAAATTCTCAATTTTAGAAACTTTCAACAAATCAAGAACACTTGTAGCCAAGAAAGAATCCAAGACAGTGATATATGCATTTTTGTTGCTACAAAACTCAACTACTTTTAAAATGAACGTCTCTGTTACCTAGACATAGATAAAAAAGAGCTCCTAACCCTAACCAGTTAGAATCTCAAAAAAGAAGAGGATCATGTGCCACCTTATATTTTAGGTTGGCATGCTCAGTGATTGAACAAACTCTTTTGCATGTGTGTGATATATTGTAGGAAACGGGCAATGACCACAAGAAGGATTTGGTGATATGGGCCTTATCCCATATCCTGGTCCAGCGGTTATACTGGTAAAGGAGAAGAGAGGGTCAAGCCCACCAGTGGTCCTCCCATGACATCAGCTATCTTGGACACACCCGGGGTTGCGGCAAGAGGAGGACCACTTAGCCTAAACCCTCTCTGATCCTCTCCATTATAAATAGAGGAGTGACCAACAGTAATAGGTATGTTTTATCAGACTTAAATACTCTCTGTATTTATTCATATTCTCTCTCCTCTGCAAAAAGCCCTATCTTCATCATCACGCCGGAGCGTCTACCCTCGGGTGACCCCGGGGGCTTTGTTTTGCAGGACTTAGGTGAGAGATTGGCCGCGGACTAGGATTCCAGCTCTTCCCGGATTACCCTGTACCGGAGCTGGTATCCCGGAGCTTACTGGTAGCATCAGGATTTCCATATTATTATGTTGCATCTTCCACCATAATTTGCAATAGAAGGCCTTGACCATTTCCCTTATAGTTCTAAGTCCCAAACCATTATCATACCTAGGCAGTGCCATGTTAGTCCATTTTCTCCAGATTATCCTCTCCCCCCACAGGAACCTAACTGTCAAGGTTTCCATCTTTTTAAGCATTGTGATTGGTTGTTGCAGAACTGCAAAGATGTGAGTAGGAATTGCAATATACACATAGTTGAATAGTACCATTCTACCTGCAGTAGAGATCCATTTGTTATTCCAATTTGTCAATAATTTCTCCATTTTGTTAAGTAGTGGTTGGTATTATAAGACTTTACTTCTACCAAGAGAATCATGCACTCCCTAGATATTTGAATGACATGGATCCTCTCCTCATTCCAGCCGGTCTCTTTATCATTCTAATCTTTGCAATAAATGCTTCCTTATGTATAAAGAACTAAAATTTAGAAAATTTGTTTTTTTTGTGCAGTACATCTCTCATGAGCTTTCAAAAGTCTTCTGCTGAGATTTCTTTTTGTGGATGTGGTGAATATTGTTATATCATTAGCATGTATCAGATGAGTTATCACAACAACACCCCATTGGCATTGTAAAGCTCTGCAAGTAGTCAAAAATAAATTTAAAATTGAGTGGCTATATTAGTTAAAAAAAAAGACTAAAAATAAATGAGTGACCAAAGGTAAACTAAGGTGGGAACAAATAAATTTATTTTCTAATTTTAACTAATTATGGGATTGCTTTTAGAATCATAAATGTTAATAATTAGAATGGACATTTTTTTATACTTTAGAATTATTCAACTAGATGTAAAAGAATCTTTCAGAAAATTTGTATAAGTTTAACTTAAACAATGTACCTAAAACTTTGATGTGTATATTTTTTACTTTAATTTGTTATATTTTTATACAATTCTTTTGCAATTTTACATTTAATGTTTTTCCTAAAATTATAAATAATGCTATAATTGAATATAATAATATTTAATATTAATTATATAGTGATAATTACATGATCTTATAATGTTAACCTTTAAAGAGATTTGGCCATAACTTACACGACTAAAGATGCAAATATATGTGCATATATAATGTGTTCTTCACGGTCATGAGGCCTAGTAAATTGTGGTTATAAGCTTAACATTCAATTTCTGAAAAATGGTTCATATTAAAAGTTGTCTCCCACTACTTTCAAAATAAATTAAGAGCAGTTGTATCAATGATACTTAAACTAACTATTACAAAGTTCCATATAAGATACCTAACACTTTCCACCAATTTTTCGCGTGTAACTAGTCTCACGATTAGCGCTTCATATTAACTAGCGTGCATAACTGCACGTGCATGAGAATTTTGGATTGCGACTATAGGCACAACTCAACACATTTAGCCTATATAGTAAGAAAATGTTATTCACATTAATTTTACACATTATATATATATTTTATATTAAAATTTGCAACCTAACAACAATCTCAAAGATGCAGATGGAGGACTCCCAGATATCTCAAGGAACACAAGGCACAACACTGGACATGCAAGTAGAAGATGTTGCAAGTAATGGGAAGAAACCCAAGTGAGACATACCCCTAGAGATAGTCTATGATATGGCTCTGTTGCTTTATCCAAAAACCATAGCTAATCTCCGATGTGGAGCGACGGAATGGAATGATCAGCTGACTAGTGAGGAATTTATCATGAAGCACTTGAAGTCTCACAAGATGTAAAGTAACAACAAAGATAAACACAATTCTTATGAGCCTGTCGTTTGCAAAGGTCGTCTCTTCAATCTGGCCATGCACTGGGATCAACTAACCCTGAACCTGATCATCAACATCAACAACATATTGGAACTCAGTCTTTTGCATAAAAAATCTTTCTGGAATTATTCTATGATGAACGACTGAGACTAAGTTGATCTCTTACGGAAGGAAAGAATTCAATATCAAATCATAAAACCCTAAATTTAAAACGTCAATTAAAAATTTTCAACTTCGGCTCGAGCATAATTGTCGCTAAAATATCAAGTTCATTGTGAAAAATATATTACTTTTAACTTGCAAATGATAATAAGGAGAAAGAAATAACCAATATAATTAGAGTACATAATGCACGTCGCATGCACGCACTTAAAATAATGTCTAAATTTGCAACAAAAAAAATCATATATATTTCTTCCAAAGCTTAATGTTCACATAATGTTATAAAAAGTACATCCCATGCACAATCGCATGCACGCACTTAATGTTTACATTGCACGAGCGCACTTAATTAAAAGAATTTCTAATTTTGCTCAAAAATGTAAATAATTCTTCCAAAACTTAATGTTCACATAACATTGTGATAAACATAATCCCACAATCCACTTAGCAAGGTAAGGATGGGATTAATCCATTTTATTTTGAAGATTAATTTTGACCAAATGCTACAAAGGGTTAGAGCAAGAAATCGAATCGATATTTTTCTTCTTATAAAGCGCCAAAAAATTACTTTTAAGTCTGATAAGTCCATGGTTCATATTCCGGGTCTCATTCAGTCTCGGAAAAGGGCCCGAGAAGGGTCATGGGCTCGAGTTACGCGGAGGATGGATGCACGGGTCCATCAACCCTAATCCTTATAAGAAATGCGTATATTATGAATGTTCTACAAGGAATATACATCCTTCTAAACATGGTAATACAGCCATGACCGAAATATACTTCTTCTATACATGGTAATACAACTACTATTCCCATAAGAGTTGTATTCCTACCATATTTGCATATCTTGGTGATCTACGGATTGTAGCCATATAAATACCCAAAGGTTTGGTACACCTTTTCTATATCATACTACATACAATACGCCTTACGCGTCATACTAACTTGAGTGTCAGAGTGTCTATCCTCGGGACACCCGAGGCTTTGTTTTGCAAATCTGTTCGTGAGCTGAGTTCGTCGTCGAGCGCCGGTGTCTGCCATACATCATTTGGCACGCCCAGTGGGACATCGTGTTAATTGACGACGTCGCCGAACTTTGTCTCTGATATGATCCTGTGCACCTGCTCAACGAGTTTCCAACAACATGTCTGAAGCCGAACAACCCAGGCGAAGCGCCCGAATGCAAGGGCAAAACCCAGAAGTAAATCCAGAAGGAGAGCAACCTCCCCGAGGACGTGGACGCGGCCGACCAAGAAGATCTCGAGCACGTTCTACATCAGAACTACCACAAAGCTCTACTGTGGGTGCAGGAAACTGCAGCGTTCCGAACTCCTCCGGTCCAAATCCTGTCGCGTCCGGACTCCGGAGCACCATTCTCCAGCCCAAATCCTGCTGCATCCAGAGTACCACCTTCTGGATCAAATCCTGTTATATCTGAAGTACCGAACTCAGGCCCAAGAATTTCGATCTAGACCGACATGAATTACAGCGAACGCGTAAACAATTCTGAGGGTCTCGACCGCGAAAATAGGTTGGGATACAGCGGGTCAGACTCAATCTTTACTGAGGAAGTGAGAGCTCTAAGGGATCTTCAGATCCTTGCAGAAAGACAACAGGAAGAGGCAAGACAAAGATGCCTAAGGGAATCCCTAAATCAGCCTTTGCAGCACAACCCTTCGGGCTCTGAACAGCCTTATATAAACCTCATCTCGGACACTCCCCCGAGAGAAATCCCTGAGGATGTCCGAACATTGATGAGAGATCTACATTCTCAGTATCCTGATTTTTTGTAGCATCCATAATAAATCCGAGCCAACAACTTCGCGCCCAGACGCATGAAGCCCTGAATCGAGTATCCATTCTAGGAGCTCGAACAACACCGCCCTCTGATCCTACTCAGCAACAGAGATTCCTGAATGATCTACCTCGGAGCCTGCCTTCATACAACACTCAGGGACACCTACCACCACCTCCCGATCCAGCCAACTACCGCAACGATGGCATAGCACTAAGCATGGAGGATGTGCGAAGAATGCGCATAGAGAACATTCAAGAGGAGCTCAGGCGGGAGAAGAGGGAACGGACTCAGAGCGAGTGGCAAACTAGTGCTGATCGGCCTTTTCCCCAGGACGGAGCTTGCCCTACTCGTGGGAAGTATGAGGTCGACCAAGAGATCAAACGCATCCTCGGACCCAGAGGACAGTCTGCTTGCTTCCCTTTTTCACGAGACAACATGAACCTCCCCTTTGATGGTAACAAGAAAGTCACTGAACACTTGCCTACCTATGATGGTACCAGTGACCCTCGAGAATTCCTATCGGCCTTTTTTAAGACGCTCGAGACCAGGAATTTTCACGAGCTGGAGATATGTAAAATTGTCCCCAGTTACTTTCGGGAAAAGCCTAGACTTGGTTTACCCAGACAAAACTAGAGAGTTTGTTCGATTATTGGGACTTCGCCGAATTTCTCCTCCTCCCTTTCGTCCAAAAGAAGAAATTCACTAAATCCCTCGGAGATTTAGGGTACGTGCCTCGCCATGAAGGAGAAAATGTGATAGAAAACTATCACAGATACATGGATCTAGCTACAGAATGCTACGATCGAGACGAGGTCCTCCTGATTAATATGTACCGGATGAGTGTGGATGATGACACCCTGAGGATGAAGCTGGCCACTAAGAATCCAACTACCATCCAACATCTCCAGGCCATCATGGAGAAGTTTGATAGCAAGGCAGATGCGGTGACTGGCAAGAGAGCGCGAGAGCCCTATATAGAGAATAAAAGCAAGGAACCTAAAATGAAGATACCCAAGGTCGAGAAGACAGAAGGCGCCTCCTAATCTACCTTCGAGTCATACACTCCTTTGGTTAGATCTCAGGCAGAGATTTTATCCATTCACAGACACCTTTTGAAGGATCCACCCGCCATGAAGGATTCAGCCGAGCGTCAAAGGTCCCCGAAATTCTGCCAATATCACCGAGATCGGGGGCATGACACCGAGGAGTGCTATCAGCTTAAGAATGAGATCGAGAAGCTGATTCGACAGGGAATTGTGCAACAGATTGCACCTTCAATAGCCGGCGACAGCCAGGGTACCCAGAAGAAATATGGGGGAAAACCCTGGCAGAAGAGGAAGGATTGCCCCCAGAACAACAACAACAACAACAATAACAACCAAGGGGTGGGGGCAACAATCCTCAAGATCCTCCTCCGCCGCCGCCAATTGGAGCCAACCGAGTCATCAACGGCATTAATGGCTACACGGAAGAAGTAATTTCCCTTACCAAGCTGAAGGATAGTGTGCGGGCCATACCCCACACCGAGCCAATCAACAAGAGGCTCCGCCCCGAGGAAACTATCACCTTCTCCGACGCGGACGCCCTGCCCAACCAGATGCCCCACTCTGAACCTCTTATTACTTCTGCAACAATACAGGATTCCCTGGTGAAGAGAGTTTTTGTGGACGATGGCAGCGGAGTAGAAGTGATGTTCCAAGACTGTTTCCAAAATCTAGGATTTACCAAGGATGACCTCAAGCCCACGGGCCCGATCTTGGGGTTTACCGGAAATCCAGTCATACCTCTTGGAGAAATCACGCTCACAGTTACAGTAGAAGATGGAGCAAAAAGCCTAACCCTCTACTACACATTCGTATTGGTCGACACCGTCACACCCTTCAATATCATCCTCGACAGACCTTGGATGTGCCAAGCTAAGGCCGTATGGTCCCCCTACCATCTAATGCTGAAATTTCCAACACCGCAAGGAGTAGCCTCCATCAAGGGAGACCAAGGAGTGGCACGTTCGTGCATGACCACAGCCATCCGTGATGCTAGAAAAGAAACATGTTGGCCGTCAACACCATCCTAGGGGATTTGATACCCGATCCTGATCTTGAACAACCCCTGGTATTCCACTTCGAGGAAGAGGCCTACGACGAGATGACTACACTATGGCACAAGCGACGCCATCAAACCTTTCAAGTGGGAGAACAGGTAATGCTAGTAGGCCCGTGGTGCACTAACAAGCTAGAAGCAACGCTGGAGTCAAGGACAAAAAGACCATACAAAGTCTCCACAACCCAATCCGGTGGATTCTATCTCTTACAAACTCGCAGAGGAGAGCGCTTGGATCCTGTCATAATGGTGCCCTTCCTACGCAGGTACCTCGGAGCTAAAACCAAGTATACCTTCTCAAAATAAGGAGAAACTACTTCAATAAGGCCTATAGGCCAAGCTTCTTTTTCTATTTATCCTTTTCATTTTTCATACCCGAGTTTCCAAACTCGGCATTGTCTTTTTAATTTTGCCGAACTTACGAGTTCAAGGAATACAATTTCTTTTCGATATATACATTCTATTTTATTTTAAGAAGTCAATAACCCTCTAAAATAAAGAGACAATATACCTTACAAAGCATAAGTAAAGACTGCTGCCTAAGACTTATACGCTTATAAGTGTGTGATTGATACTTATCTAATATGAGCTGTTCGAACTACGTGTCCGAATCAAAGTCACCTTGGCCAAAATAAAATAATATATTTATAAAAATTATATGGTCAAAACCAACATAACATGAGTCACACAAACTCACAAAGTTTGGAGCTCGACCCTTCTTATGGTACACCTATTAAGGTACATACCAATATTTATTTAGGCTATTACTAAGCCTGATAATCAATCTTCTCAAGGGTTGAGATACAAAGACCTTTATAAAGGCAAAATTAAAAGTGTTACTACACTAGAAAGCTTCATACACCTCGTGAAGGTCCTTAAAGATAGGAGTATGTCCTCGACCGCGAGAAGAAGTAGAGGTACAACCTCGACCACTATAAAGACATCGAACCCAATTACTCTCTTCTACTATCCTCAGTAATTTAAAGATGTAGAGGATTCCCCCTACCTCCTGTGGACGCAAGTTGAGAAGGAGAGCTAAGTGAGCTATGAACTTCAGGAATAGGTGGCGTCCCTCTTCCCCTTCCACGTAAAGTCCCTCCTGGAGGATCAACCGTCCCTCGAGACATACCACCTCGGGCAGAGGGCCTCATCCCTCGCCCCGAACTCGGGGTTGAAGAAGGCCCACCTATCTCTCTCCTTGAAGATACTGGATGCGTGATAAACACACCCTGGGAATCCAGCTCCTTTATTTGGATCCTACAAGTATTCAGCTCGGCCTCGCATATCCTCAAGTCTTCAGTGACAACGACGATCTTATGGTTTACATTGATATTTTCATGCTGAAGAGCGGATATACGAGAGTCTTTATTATGACCCTCGCTCTTGAGTTCCATCAATTCACTCCTAGTTTTTCTCCAGTCTCGGTCATAATCCTTATTGGCAGCCAGAACCTTGCCATAATTATCCTCGAGAGTCCTGTACTTTTGCTGAAGATCACTCAGTTGCTTATTCAACTCAGCCCTCCGCTCCAAACTTATTGCTTGCTGACGGAGGAGACTGTCACAGTCTTCTCAGACTAGGCTACAAAAGCCCCTGGAATCATCCAACTCTTCCTCCAGTTTTTTGCTTTTCTGAAGGACAGCTTCGTACTTAACCTGCAATTCAGCATAGGCAGCTACGCAACACTGGACATAAAGAAAGATACAGAATTGTCAATTTCATATAAGAGATATATTATTTGGAATACATAAATGCCAAAATTCGGCAGAAAGAGAAAATTTCTAAATAAAGAGTGAAGGCTGTAAGGAGTTACAATCTTTTGCTGCCCATCTGAAGTTTCTTGGCCCTCAGTTAAAGCTTCCACAGCCGGCTTCTCTACCAAGAATGACAGCTCGGGATACATGCTGCATAGCTTCTCCTGAAACTCCTCAAGAGTTAAAGCATTCTCCAAGGACTCCAAACTAGCTAGCAAGCTGGTCTATCTGGCGAAACCTCGCTCGGAACTTCTCTAAATCTTCTGCCACCTCCGGCCAATTATAACCAAGAGCCAACCATCCTTGGAGTAAGACCCACATGCGTGGAAGCTCGGACTTAATTTCACCATGCTTTTGGCGATGGGCCTCCATCTCGGGGCAGTTAATGCAGAAATCCATTATCAACCGAACCAGCCGCCTCTGGCAATCGGGATCGGCATATCGGTTCCTCTCTGCCTCCACTATGGTCATTTTCCTTTGCAGCTCCTGGAAAGAATTGTCCCTTAATCTTTTCTCCTCCTTTAAGGCCCTAACCTCCTCGTCCAGAGCCTCTCTCTTAGCCTTCCCCCGTGCTATCTCATCTTGGAGACGCTTCACCAGCTCAGATGGCTCGCTAGATTTCTTGGCCACCTGCACTCTTAGGAGCTCCATCTCAGCTGCCTGCTCCCCTGCCATTTGCTCCACAACCTGGCATCGACCGTGCAGTGTCTTGATATAACCATACAAGTACTTCATATGATTCAGAGACTGTGAAAGAGAACAAGGTTGTTAGGAGATTAAACCTTCAATCAAGTTGAAAACTAAGTTAAGCATACCTGGCTTATTTCAGGACATTCTGAGGCCATGTCGGCCCCAACCTCAGAAGAAGGAAGCACCACATACTTCTCAAACTGCTCCAATGGTTTGAGATCGAGCCTGGCCTTCTTAGGGGACCTACCAGAGGCATTAGAGGAGTTTCCTGAGGCCTCCAACCCCCTCTTCTTATCTCCTTGGCCCTTCAGCTCCCTCAACTTGAACAACTGAGCCAACTTGTCTGCTGCCTTCTCAGACTTGGATGAACCCACTGCATACAAAAGGAATGGAGTTAGCAACAGAAAAATTGATGTAGTATGGACAAGAATGTCATACATACACTAGTGGAGGAACATAGGAAGCATGGCGGGGAAATGGGAGAAGCACAGCGTCCCGCCGTTACTTGGGCCGCTGAAGCGAAGCACGACGGTTTTTCCCCGCCATGCTAGTCCGATTTCGGAAATGTAGTGGAGGTTTCAGAAATATTATTTACGAAATCGGAAAACGGTGTTTCAAAATTCTTCAGAAATCATTTTCAGGACACTTTCCTCACTCGGAAACCAGTAGGAAAACAACTTTCCTCAATCGGAAATCAGTAGGAAAAAAAAGTTTTCCTCATTCGTAAATTACTCCGGAAAGCCATTACAAAACCATTTCAGACTTCGTAAATCTATTCGGAGTTGACAAAAAAAAAACGCTGCACAATCAGCCGGCGATATTAAAATTCAATCATAATCAAGATCGTTTACCTAAAATTATGACTATGCATTTGAAACTAGCATCTATACATCTATAAAGAGTTGAATCAAATCCCTCAAATTCATATTCAATACTATCTATTCGAGAATTGAATCAACTCCTTCTAAATCAAACTTAGGTAAATATATTCAACAAAGTTCACCAACAAGGGCATCGTGATGTTAATGTTCACCTTGGATGCAGGGGCATTGTAATGTTAATGTCCAGAGTTAATGTTTCAACGCACAAACCCCTAGCTCCATCTTCATTTCTGCAAATACATTGCACATAATAAATGAGGGTCATTTTTCAGGTTCATAACACGTGCAAAGAAAAATAAACAGAACAGATAAAAGCACGTGAACATATCATCTTCAGTTTGTCACAGTACTTAGAGTAATATCATAGACAGCCTGCACAGTAATTGCACATAAAATATTCATGTTTCAGAGACATATACACCCAATGTTTTTAAAAACTTTCCATTCACAACAAATATCCATCAAAGAAACAATGTAACGAGACATCACAGCAATCCTCAAGCTTTGTATTTCTCTAAATATAGCACAAAACATGCCCTTATCTTTTTTTTTTTTTACTAAAAAAACTAATGAGCTCTAAACAAAATCTTAGATACCAAACAAAAGAAAAAAGTTTAACTACCGAGATTTCAGTTCATATACTCACCTACACATTCTATCAGACTTGAAATTGGGCAGAGAAAGTAGTTAATAACTTTACTTGGACTCTAGAGTTTTGTATGTTCTGAAAATCTGAGACGAAAGAGAAAAATTATCAAGAGTTTACATCTAGGATCAAGTAATCAAGCCAAAGTCATGAATTAAAGAAAGCACTGAAACTCTAACATACATATCAGGGAAGCTTATCAGAAATCAGCAGTCTTGCCTCAACAAATTCTCAACATTTTACAAGCAGGAAATAAACAAAATTCACACACTTTTGCACATAGGAATACTTAAAGCAATCTAAGAAATTAAAAGAGCACAAATTTGGGGATTTTTACTGCATTGCAAGAACCAATAATCGAAGACAAACAGACAACCTAATTCACAAATTAACCAAACCTTAAAAGAGGGGTTTTTGTTACAAACCTGTCTTCCACATATTTCATGGGAGGCTTTGATGGCAGATTTGAGCCCAACACGGTCAGAAAACGTGACGAAATCAAACCCTCTGGCGACCCCATTAACATAATCCTTGCCGATGATAGCTTGCAGAACGGTGTCAAGCTTTCCTCCGGTTCCTCCCACGACACGCGCGCCGCCGACAAACAGATTGTTCTGGTCAGTCGAAACATCCATTGCCCCACCAATCGAAACAGCAGCAGTTACAGACACGGTGATTACGATGGCTGCGGTGGATTCGGGAATCAAATTAGCATCGTGGAATTTGTGAGTGTATTCGCCTAGATCGGCTCTTCTGAGAAGATGAAATATTGCTTGGTATTTAACGAATGAAAGGATTATAAAAATTATAATTTATAGAAACTATAAGTAAAAAGATTAACAATGCACAATTATATACTTCAAAATGCACAAATATAAATGTTAGAATGCACCTGAGAATACATACCCCATGTGTATGGTATAATTTGTGCTAACTTATATAGTCCACAATTTTAAACGGCTGGGATTATGTAATGAGAAGATTGACGGTTTAGATGAAGAAGAATAAATATATTTATTCTTTACTTTTTTTTATTTACATAGCAGAAATATTATTCTTGATATATTAATACTATAAAAATCTATTTTAATTAAAGTATTAATTGTTTCTGAACATCATAATTAATTATGAAATATTTTGTACAACTATAACTACCATATCATATACTTACGCAAATCTAAATTAAATGCTACTAAGTTAGCTATAAGAATATCAAACAATTATTTTAAAATAAAAAAGAAAGTGAAGTAAAGTTTGACAATTGATTAAAGTACATAATTAATTTTTTATATAAAACAATACTCCGTTTCACAGCTATCGTTGTATAAATATCTACATGTATATTACTATATTAGATACATTATAAAAAATTATCAGATACTTGTAGATTAAATGTTTATTAAATTTAAAAATATAACTTTGTTTACTTATACTATTAGATAGTGTTTACAATCTCTCAACTAACATTTTATATTTGGTTAATTTCACTATGATTAAATAGTGTTTATGGAAATTCTAATATAATTCATTAGTTATATTCGATTTTATCAGTATATACGTAGAAAGTAAAGTAATATTTGATTAGTTAATTTGAATTTAGTTAGTGTTCACAGGATAACAAGTAAGTTTGACTTTGATTAGTTAAATTGAATACAGTTATTGTCTAAGGTCAAGTAAGTTCTGGTATTTTTAGGTAAACTATACCTTCGACTTCGAATTAAGAGTAATGCATATAGAAAGTAATGTAATGTTTGATTAGTTATTCTGGATTTAGTTACTATTCACAGAGAAACAAGAAAGTTTGACTTTGACTAGTTAAATTGAATACAGTTAACGTCTAAGGTCATAAGTTCAATTTAGTTTCTATAGAAAGTCATATAGATATAGACATTCAATTATAATTTCTTTATAATATACGTAGAAAGTAATGTTTGATCTTTGATCGGTTAAGCTATATTTAGTTAGTGTTTATAGAGAGTTGAGTAGAAAATTTGATATATGATTAGGTAAACTACACATGTTTTAGTGTCTACAACAAGTAAAGTAAAGTTTTTTATGTGATCATTTAAACTTAATAGATCGGAAGAAGTGGTGGAGAGTAAAGGGAGAAAGAGAACAAAAGTTAATGGAGAAAAGGAAATAAGTATATGTAGGGATATTTACTAGGTAGCAATTAAGATATCATGTATTATTAATTTGTAAATTTTTTTCAAAAAAGAAAATCATGTTCTTGGCAGTTTCCTCAATCGTAAATCACCAGAAAATCTTTTCCAGATCAGTTTCCACATTCGGAAATCATTCTAGAAATCATAAATATTTTGGTACCTATTTCCTCCATCGGAAATCACTTGGAAATCCTTTTCCGGATCAATTTCCTCATTCGGAAACCATTCTCAAGATCATAAATATTTTGCAACCTATTTCCTCCATCGGAAATCACTTGGAAATCTCTTTTCCGACTAGTTTTCGAAATCGGAAATCATTTCCAATTTTGTAAATTTTCTCAATACACGACGGGGTTTTTAACCCCGCCGTGCTTATCGTTCCAAGGTGTTTATGTGTTGAGTTCCATCACATTTCCGATTTCGGAAACCCAAAGGACGGCGGGGAATGAAACTTTTGATTTCCTCGCCGTGCTTCTGCGCCTCATATTGTATGATTTCCACTAGTGATAACAAGAATAGATACCCTCATGCAACACTTTGAGGACTACTACGGAGGTTACAGACTCATCATCTTCGGTTCTACCGAACATAGTGCACCAGTACTCATTGACACTGATGGTTTATGGAGAACAAGAAGTCTGAATCACCTCCTTCTTCGGACATCGGACTAGAGCTAAACCCTCATCCTCCTCTTCATCTGATGGATCTCGGGCCACAGGTACAAACAGACACTCTTTCTCATTAAGCACCTTAGCTTCTGATCTAGTCTTCTTGGGTCCCCGAACCAATCTTTTGAAACGACACCGAACATCAGGCATCAATCCAGAAACTTCACTATCCAAAGGAGCTTGATTCTCGGACATCTCATCTCGAGCTGCCCTCTCTTCTACTGCCCTAAAGGCCCGAAGCGCCCTAGCTGCACCAACGGGATCCTGCTCCATGGATAAGATAGCCTCATACCATTTCACACCCTTTGGTTGATCGAAACAGGATCGCTTCAAATAGCTACCATTCTGAAGAATCTGGCCGGGCATCTTATACAACCATTTGTATGTCTCAAGGGGCCATAACCAACCCATTTGATGGCTTCCCGGCACAAACTTACTTCCAAAAAGTTTGATCTTCTCCCGCACCAGCTCTCCGGCTATACCCATTAATCTGTGAAGGACTTAACATCATATTTGCCCTCATTCTTGAGCTCTTTGTTCCACCGGGGTACAGGATACTTTGTTTGATCAAAGGTCAACTTCACTCTATCCCACCCCTCGCATTTTGTAGGGAGTACAAAAGCTTGGCCTATTTCACCATCCCGGACAGATAGAGTTACTACCTGCTTACGATAGACACTTTGTACAAGGTCCGCAGTAGAGCAAGACTTGGCTTATAACCTCTCCTAGCACACCAAGTCATCAAGGCCATTATAATAATTATCACATTGGCGTGTAGCTGTCCTGGATGAACCTTATAACACTCAAGGAAGTCACTCAACAATGGGGGAAAGGGAAAAGTTAGCCCATGCTGAAGGAACCTCCCATAAACGACACCTCGGGACGGAGTAACCAATTCAAAGGTAGATTTATCTTCCCCAAAATACATGAGATAACTTTCACTAGGAATGGAATACCGGCAGCCTTCCACAAATATAGCGGCGTTAGCACAGGCTTTTTTATCCTCTACTGAACTCTTACTGCTGCCCTTACCATGCACAGAAGACCCATCTACAGGCGCATGCGCCGCCATGGGGCTACTCCCCTCCATCTGAGCCCTTCTTGCCATGGCCATCAATCTCTTCTCTTCATCAGAGGTTTTCTTCTCCAAAATCACAGGCCTTTTTCCACTCACCACCTCGGCTCTACGACGGTCACGTAAGCTATTCTCCTCGGCCAGAGCACATGCAAACTCTCCCTCATCATGATGGGGGACGGAAATCGTTTCGCTACTACTACTCATGATCACAGAGAGTATGGGGGGAACACACACACAAGGAAAAAGGAAGAAATTACACACACAAGAAAGTACTTACTGATAATTATGGAAGAAGAAATTTGGGACTTCAGAAAGTGATGAAGTAATGACGCGCCTTTTGAACTTGGAAAGAGAAAAATTTTGAATAAGGAAGACAAGGGGAATGATTTGGGAGATTTAAAACAAACCCATACGACATTAAGGTGAGTAATTACCTCGATTCTTGTTCCGATGCAAGCAATTGGAGAGACGGGGGACAGACCGCCTCTACCTTCCAATGGATATGCTCCACGTGTACTTCCCATCTTGATTTCAAAAAGAGCTAATCTTAGCCATCCACGTGTCCTGATGGAATACGAAAGAACTTGAAGCTAGATATTCAGAAGGGTCAGCCCGAGAGGATTGTCCTAGAAGGACACCCCGAGCTTAATACCACGAGTTACTCTCCCTCGATTTATTGGTCATCCCTCGAGAAGCAAGCCTCTCTTCCAGCCTTTGAGATTTAGCACTCCTAATTCTGAAGATCTACCTTGGGGCTACTGATAAGTCCATGGTTCGTATTCCGGGCCTCATTCAGTCTCGGAAAAGGGTCCGAGAAGGGTCGTGGGCTCGAGTTACGCGGAGGATGGATCCACGGGTCCATCAACCCTAATACTTATAAGGAATGCGTATAGTATGAATATTCTACAAGAAATATAAATCCTCCTAAACATGGTAATACAACCATGACCGAAATATACTTCTTCTATACATAGTAATACAACTACTATTCCCATAAGAGTTGTATTCCTACCATATTTACATATCTTGGTGATCTACGGATTGTAGCCATATAAATACTCAAAGGTTTGGTACACCTTTTCTATCTCATACTACATACAATACGCCTTACGCATCTTACTAACTTGAGCGTGGAGTGTCTATCCTTGGGACACCCGAATCTTTGTTTTGCAGATCCGTTCATGAGCTGAGTTCGTCGTCGAGCGCTGGTGTCTGCCATACATCAAAGTCGATATAATAATACCAAGAATTTAAGAAATATTTAGTTTCTTCAATATAAAATTCAACTTGAAAAAATAAACCACTAAAATTTCCACTTGTGGAAGAATTATTACACAAAGAACACGGCCAAAAAATATATAAAATTCAAGATATTATGAATTTTAAATCCTAAATCACTCTTGTTCTTTTTTATAAGGTAAATCTCAAAGAGTGAGGGTAATTTTTATAGATTTCCCAAACCAAGGGCTCTGAATGACTATAATTACATGCATATTCAAAAGCAGGTTTTAATGGACAAATCCAAACCATACACCGTTTTACAAAAGAATAGAGCTATGACTCTTTACAAAAGAATATATACTTCATTAAAGTAACTCAGAGCCTGTTAGAGAAGTGCTAAGGCAAAACTAAATGAAAAGTGAAGCATATTAAATAGATAAATGAAATATGAAAGCTCAAAAAGGTCGTGAGAGAAGAAAATCGCAAAGGCTAGCTTGAGGCTGCTGTAGTGATGGAAGTAGTTCGATTGAGCAGCTACAATCTGATTGAGGGAGTTGTTGTTGATCCAGAATCAGGATATCTCTAATATTTGGAAGAAGATCCCAAGTATGCACTGAACCTTCCCTGTTACTCAGAGCAAGAGTGGCTAGTGGATTAGCAGCCTGAATTTCTTGCATGAGTGTGTGGATGATGTTGACCTTGATTGCCCTATTTGCAACATCATGGAGAGGGAATAGCTTTCAGTGAACAGTTGTAGGGTTAAGAATAATTGATTTCCCATTAAGAGAGTCTGATTCCATGATAAAATTAGGATTTTCATAGAAGAAGTCAAAATTATAGCCATCATAGATAGCTTCAATCTCTGCTTTCAAAGGGGATGCTGCAGTAGAGAAAAACTTGTATCAGAGATTAAGTTTCCTTGTGAATCTCTCAGAATAAGACCAATTCCACTTACAGAGGGAGACCATGCAACATCTACTTTCAGTTTGTAGCCAACCTCTGGTTTCTTCCAATACACTAACCTCGATCTATAGGTTAGGGAGGTTTAAAAGTGACAGGTAAGAAGAGAGTTACAGTATTCTCTCTGTCAATAGCACTATATACAGAGATGGGGTGTGCTACAAGAGCTAAATTTAATGTTTTTTTCACTTCTTCGATGATCTGAGCTCTTGAAGGTTTGAATTCTTCAAAAAGTAGTTTGTTCATGGCTTTCCATAAACCCCAACATAGTATATCACACAACAGTTTTATCAACTTTGACTGAAAGTTTGATAGTCTTGTATGTGTTAAATAATATGAGAGTTTTTTGATGTATGCCGGACACCAACACTTCGACGACGAACCAGGCTCTCGAACTGATCTGCAAGACAAAGGCCCCGGTTGTCCCGGGGATAGACACTCTGACACTCAAGTCAGTATATTTGCTTAAGGCGTATAGTATAAAGTATGAGATTAGATGAGAGGTCTACCAAAACTCTTAGGGTATTTATATGGCTACAATCCGTAGATCACCAAGATATGTATTTATGGTATGAATACAACTCTTATGGGAATAGAGGTTGTATTACCATGCATAATAGAAGTATATTTCGGGCATGGTTGTATTACCATGTTTAGGATAGCTGAATTACCATCTTTGAGAAGATGTATATTCCTTGTAGAACATTCATAATATACGCATTCCTTATAAGGATTAGGATTGATGGACCCGCGTATCTCGAGCCCATGACCCTTCTCGGGCCCTGGTCCGAGTATGAACGAGGTCCGAATACGAACCATGGACTTATCAGTAGCCCCAAGGTAGATCTTCAGAATATAGTGTGCTCCATCTCGAAGGTTGAAGGAGAGGCTTGCTTCTCGAGGGAAGACCAATAACTCGATGGAGAATAACTCGGGGTGTTAAGCTCGGGGTGTCCTTATAGGATTGTCCTTTCGGGCTTACCCTTCTGAATATCTAGCTTCAAACTCTTTTCGTATTCCATCAGATATATGGACGGCTGAGATTAGCTTCTTTTGAAATCCAGATGGTAGATACACGTGGCGTGTCTTCATTGGCAAGCAGAGACGGTCTGTTCCCCGTCTCTCCAATTACTTGCCTTGGAAACAGATCGAGGTAATTGCTCATCTTCAATGCTGTCTGGGTTTGGATAAATTTCCCAAATCATTCCCATTGTCTTCTCTTATTCGAAATTTTTTTCTTTCCAAGTTCAGAAGGCGCATCAATACTTCATCAATTTCTGAAGCCCCAAATTTCTGCTTCCATCAGAAGTAAGTGCCATCTTTTTCTCTGCACATTTGCTTGTGTCTGTTTTTTCCTTTTATCTCTTGTGTGTGTATTTCCCCCCATACTCTCTGTAATCATGAGCAATAGTAGTAGAACAATTTCCGTCCCCCATCATGATGAGGGAGAGTATGTAGAAGCTCAGGCTGAGGAGAGTAGCTCCCATGACCGCCGCAAAGCTGAGGTAGCGAGTGGGAAAAAACATGTAGTTTTGAAGAAGAAAGCCTCTGAGGAAGAGAAGAGGTTGAGAGCTATGGCCAGGAGGGCTCAGATAGAGGGGAATAGCCCCATGGTAATGTATTCATCCAAAGGTATAGTGTCCATGGATGGCGAAGGTAGTAGTAGAAAGTCTTTGAAGGAGGATAAAGCACGCGCTGATGCTGCTATCTTCGCAGAAGGTTGTCCCTTTTCCATTCCTTCTGATGCTGACCTCATGTACTTTGGAGAAGACAAATCTGCAGTTGAGTTAGTAACTCCGACCCGAGGGGTCATATACGGGAGGTTTCTGCAGCATGGGTTAGCCTTCCCTTTTCCCTCACTGTTGGATGATTTTCTTCAGCATTATAAGGTTCATCAAGGTCAGTTACATACCAATGTGATAGTAATCATTATGGCCTTAATAACTCGGTGTGCTCGTAAAGGTTATCGCCCCAGTCTCTCCTTGTTGCGGACCATGTATAAGGTTTCCGTTGTTAAACAAAGTGTGACCTTGACCTCTCGTGACACCACTTTAGGTAAAATTTTTGTGCTTCCTGTGAACTGCGGTAAGTGGGATAAGGTAAAACTAACCTTTGATCGAACCAAGTATGAAGTTCCTGATTGGAATGAAGATGTCCAAAATGAGATCTGACATGAAGTGGAGTCGTCCCGCCAACGGCTGGATATAGCTGGGGAGTTGGTGAATGATAAGATCAAACTTAGAGAGGGTAGGTTTGTATCTGGAGATCATCAAATGGGTTGGCAATGGCCTGTAGAAACGTATGACTGGTTGAATCAACTATCCGGCCGTACTCTTCAAAATTGCAGCTTCTTGAAGTTGTCACATTTTGATCAGCCAGAAGGTGTTGAGATGGACTGGTATGAAGCCCTCCTGTCTATGGAACAGGATCCAGGTGGTGCAGCTAAGGCATTGCAGGCTTATAGAGCATTAGAAGAGAGAGCTGCCCAAGATGAGATATCCGAGAAAGAGGTAAATAAGGAAATCTCGGGTCTGATGAAAGATGCTCGACGTGGGCGTCGGTTTAAAAGGTTGGTTCAAGGACCCAAGAAGACTCAATCACAGCTGAAAGTGATTGGGGAGGCAGATTGCCTATTTGTTCCCGTGGCTTTAGATCCATCAGATGAGGAAGAGGATGAGGGTTCTGCCTTAGTTCGATGTCCAAGAAAGGAAATGTCTCGGACCCCTAGTGTCCTTCCCATCACGACCGAAAATGTAGATGAGGTCATGATGATAACTTCTGTGGTAGAATCAGATGCGTTGCAAAAGGGTATTCCTTCTTGTGTTATATTCTCGTCCACAATGTATCCATTGCTTCCTACGCTAACTTTATTCCTTGTATGTGCAGTGGGTGCTTCTAGGATGAACATGGCAGCCAGTTTGTTGTCTCAGATAGCTGAATCAAGGGGGCTATTGAGTAGTAATGAGAAGAAGAGGTATCTCGAGGCTTCAGGGATTTTTGCAGACAAGTCTCCAAAGAGGCCAAGGCTCAAACTCGGACCATTGGAAGAGTTCGAGAATTATGTGTCACCTTCTCCTTCTGAGGTTCTGGTCGATGTGGTACCGGGCTGTCCCGCAATTAACCAGGTATGATTCGTCATGGCTTTTGATAGGAATAGCTGTGTAGTTATCTAATCCTCTTTGTCTTCTTTTACAGTCTGCGAGTCAGATGAGGCATATGTACAATTCTCTTCGGACACCGTATGACCATTCTCAAGGACAGGAGTCCGAGCTCAAGTTGATGGAGGAGGAGTTGTCCAAGAGGTCTAAGGAACCTTCAGATATGCTGAAGCATCTCCAGAATGAGATGGCTCGGGCTAAGGACAAAATAAAAGCCTTAGAAGAGGAGAATCAAGCCTTGAAGAAGGCAAAAAGGCTGTATGATGGTTCCTTCTTAGAGTTGAAAAGGAACATGACTTTGGTGAAAGTTGAGAGAGACCGGTATGCTGATCCTGTTAGCCAGTAGCGGCTAGTTCGGTTGATAATAGACTTCTGCCTCAACTGTCCAGAGATGGAAGCACATCGTCAAGAGTATGGTGAATTCTACCATAAATCTGAGCTCTCGAAGATGTGGTTTCCTCTGAAGGGGTTTCTCACTAAAGAGCTTCAAGGATGTCTTGCCCCTGCCTACACTTGGCCTGAAGTACTAGAGAATTTGAAGGAATTTCGGGCGAAGTTTTGCCAGAGTGGGGGGTTTGAGACCAGTCTACTGTCTAACCTGGAGTCTTTGAAGAAGGCTTTAACTCTGGAGGAGTTTCAGGAAAGACTGTCCGATTTGTATCCTGAGCTGACGTTCCTGATGGAGAAGCAGACTACTGAGACTTCACTTGAGGACCCAAAGACTTCTGGTGAGCCGGAGAAGACTGTAACTCCTTAGAGCCTTGTCTTTTACTTCAAGATTTTTCTCTTTTCGCCAAATTTTGGCATTTTATGTATTCTGAACACGTGCTTTGTCTTTGGAATTAATTGGTCTTTACCTTCTTTTATGTTCAGTGTTGCTCTGCCGCATGTGCTGATTTGCAGGTCAAGTATGAAGCTGTCCTTCAGAAGAACAAGGAACTGGAGGAAGATCTGGATGACTCCAAAGGCTGTTTCCGCATTGTGCGGGAAGAATGTGAGAGTCTTCGAGGGTGGCTCAAAGAGGCTTTGAAGCGAAGAGCTAAGCTGAATCAGGAACTGAGTGATCTTCAGAAGAGATATAGAGATTTAGAAGATGCTCACAACAAGGTCGTGGCCACCAATAAAGAGTAAGACCAAGAATGGAGAAAAGTCAAGAGTGACTTAATGAAGGTCAAGGGTGAAATTCATGAGAAGGATCTTCTTATTTCTAGACTCTGAGATGAGACTATCACTGTGAATCACAAGATTGCCTCCAAAATAGATGAATTGAGAATGTGCCAGGCCGAGCTTAACGCTTGTAAGTTCCAAATAAAGGAACTAGAGGCCCAAGGTGTGTTTGTTATGCCTGCAGGGTCTTCAAGGAGGGAGGTAGGTGGACCTTCTGGTGTCCCATATTCAGGACCTTTGATAAAGCCTCATGCCCAAAGGGGTGTATCTCGAGGGATCCCATGTGGAAGGGGCAGAGAGGTGACACCTACTTCTAGAGCTCGTGGCTCTACTAACTCTCCTGCTCGACCTGTGGAAAATAGAATTGGGTCCCCTACGCCCTCTCAGTTGATGAGGTTGGCAGAGGAAAGTAATTGGGGTCGTGGCCTCCAGAGTGTTCGAGGTCGTGCCTCTACTTCTTCTCGCGGTCGGGGTCGTACCCCTGTATTTAAAGACCTTCATGAGGTGTAAGAAGTTTCGTAGTGTAATAACACTTTTTTATTTTGCTTTTATAAAGGTCTTTATATCGCAATCCTTGAGAAGATTGACTCTTTAGGCTAATGAATAGCCTTAATAAGTAGTGATGTGTACCTTAATAGGAGTATCACGTGGAGGGTCGAGTTCCAAACTTTGTGAGTTTGCATGACCCATATCATGTTGGTCTTTGACCATATACTTTTTATAAGTATATTATTTTATTCTGGCCTAAGATGATTGTAGTTCAGACACGTAGTCTAAACAGCTCATATTAGATAAGCATCAATAGTACACTTATAAGCGTATAGATCTTTAGGCAACCGTCTTTACTTATGCTTTGTGAGGCATAGTTTCTCTTTGTATTTAGAGAGTATGGACTGCTTCAAAATAAAATAGAAGATATATATATATATATCGAAAAGAAATTGCATTCTTCAAACTTGAGAGTTCGGTAAAATTATAAAAGACAACCTCGAGTTTGGGAGCTCGGGTATAAAAATGTAAAAAGATGAAAGAAAAAGAGCTTGGCCCGTAGGCCCTATTGAAGTAGTTTCTCCTTAGATGGAGAAGGTCTACTTGGTTTTAGCTCCGAGGTACCTGCGTAGGAAGGGCGCCATAATGACAGGGTCCAAGTGCTCTCTTTCGCATGTTTGCAAGAGGTAGAATCCACCGGATTGTGCTGTGGAGATTTTGTATGGTCCTTTAGTCCTCGGCTCCAACGCTCCTCCTAGCTTGTTGGTGCACCACGGGCCAACTGGCATTACCAGTTCCCCCACTTGGAAGGTTTGGTGGCGGCGTTTATGCCATAGTGTAGTCATCTCGCTATAGGCCTCTTCTTCAAAATGGAACACCATGGGTTGTTCAAGATTAGGATCGGGTGCCATATCTCCTAGAATAATGTTGACGGCCGAGATATTCCTCACTTTTCTGGCATCACGGATGGCCGTGATCATACAAGAGTGCGCCACTCCTTGGTCTTCTTTGATTGAAGCTACTCATTGTGGTGTTGGAAACTTCAGCATCAGGTGGTAAGGAGACCATACAGCTTTAGCTTGGCACATCCAAGGTCTGCCAAGGATAATGTTGAAGGGTGTGACCGCGTCTACTACCACAAATGTGCAGTACAAGGTTAGGCTCTTGGCTCCTTCTGCTACTGTGAAGGGGAGTGTGATTTCCCCGATAGGTATTACTGGATTTCCTGTGAACCCCGAGATCGGACCCGTAGGTTTAAGGTCATCTTTAGTAAATCCCAACTTCTGGAAGCAGTTTTGGAACATTACTTCTACCCCACTCCCATAATCTATGAAGATTCTTTTTACTAGAGTATCTTGTACGGTTGCTGAGATGATGAGAGAATCCGAGTGAGACATCTGATTTGGCATGGCGTCCGCATCCGAGAAGGTAATGGTTTCCTCGGGGCGGAGCCTCTTGTTGACTGGCTCAGTGTGGGGTATAGCTCGCACACTATCTTTCAGCTTGGTCAAAGAAATTGCTTCTCCTGTGTAGCCATTGATGCCGTTGATGACTCGGTTGGCTCCGTTTGGCGGTGGTGGAGGATGATCTTGAGGGTTGTTGCCTCCGTCGCCTGGTTGTTATTGTTATTATTGCAGTAGCCATCCTTCTTTTTCTGCCAGGGCTTTCCCCCATACCTTCTCTAGGTCCCCTGGTTATCGCCAGCTATTGAAGGTGCGATTTGTTGCACAATTCCTTGACGAATTAGCTTTTCAATCTCATTCTTGAGCTGGTAGCACTCCTCCGTGTCATGCCCCCGATCTCAGTGATATTGGTAGTATTTCGGGGACCTTTGACGTTCGGCTGATTCCTTCATGGCAGGCAGGTCCTTCAAAAGGTGCCTGTGAATAGATAGAATTTCGGCCCGAGATCTCGCCAGAGGAGGGTATGTCTCGAAGGTAGGCTTTGGAGCATTATCAGTCTTCTCGACCTTCGGTACTTTCATCTTGGATTATTTTCTGTCCATCAGGAATTCTGGGGGTCTTTTGCCCGTCACAGTATTTGATTTGCTAGAGTACTTTTCCATGATGGCCTGAAGGTGTTGAATGGTTGTTGGGTTCTTTGTTGCCAGCTTCATCCTTAGAATGTCATCATCCACGCTCATCTGCTACATATTTATCAGGAGGCGTTCATCTCGATCATCGCATTCAGTAGCTAGATCCATGTATCTATGATAGTGTTCTATCACAGTCTCTCCTTCGAGGCGGGCCACATACCCCAGGTCTCCGAGGGACTTGGTGAACTTCTTCTTCTGGAAGAAAGCGTGGAGAAGAAATTCGGAGAAATCCCAGTAATCAAATAAACTTTCTGGTTTCGTCTGGGTAAACCAGGTCTGTGCTTTTCCTCGGAGGTAACTGGGGACGATCTTGCATATCTCCAATTCATGGAAGTTCCTGGTTTTGAAGGTCTTAAAAAAGACCGAAAGAAATTCTCTAGGATCGCTGGTGCCATCGTATGTGGGTAAGTGCTCTGGGACCTTCTTGTGGTTATCAAAAGGTAGGTTCACAATATGCCGCGAGAAGGGAGAACGAGCAGCTTGTCCTCTGGGTCCGAGAATACGTGTGATTTCTTGGTCAACTTCGTATTTACCTCGGGTAGGGTAGGCTCCATCTTGTGAGTAGGGTCGATCAGCGCTATTTTGCCATTTGCTTCGAGATCGCTCCCTCTTCTCGCGTCTGAGTTCTTCTTCTATGTTGAGGATACGCATCCTTCTCACCTCTTCCCTACTTAATCCTGTGCCTTCACCCTGATAATTGGATACATTAGGAGGTGGTGGCAGACTGCTCTGAGCATTATAAGGTGGCTGATCCTTGGATATATTATTGAGCAGTCTTCGCTCCTGAGTAGGATCAGCAGGTGGTGTAGTTTGGGCTCCTGAGACAGATACTCGGTTGGGAGCTTCATGCATCTGTGCACTGAGTTGTTGACTTGAGTTTATCAAAGACGCGACAAAATCAGGATATTGGGCCTGTAAGTTCCTCATCAGCGTTCGGACATCTTCAGGGATCGTTCTCGGAGGGTCAAGGTTGATATAAGATGGCCCGGAACTTGGAGGGTTACTTCGCATAGTATCTCTCAAAGTTTCCCTAAGACGTCTTTGTCTTTCCTCCTCCTATTGTTTTTCCGCGAGGATTTGTTGATCTCTTAGTGTTTTTTCTTCTGAGGTGAAGATCGAATCAGGTCCGTCATATCCAAGCTCATTCTCTGGGTCGAGACCGTCTTGATTGTTGACGTGTTCGTTGTAGTTCATGTCAGTCTGGATCGAAATTCTTGGTCCCGAGTTCGGTGCTTCAGATCCAACAGGATTCGATCCAGAAGGTGGTGCTCCTGACGCAACAGGATTTGATCTAGAAGGTGGCACTCCTGACACAATAGGATTTGATCTAGAAGGTGGCACTCCTAACACAATAGGATTCGGACCGGAGAGGGGTGTTCCGGATATGACAGGATTCGCACCGAAGGAGTTTAGAACGTTGGAGTTTCCTGCCCCCACGGTAGAGCCTGATGGTGGTTCAGAGGTGGAGCGTGTGCGAGATCCTCCGGGTTGACCGCGTCCTCGTCCTCGTCCTCGTCCTTAGGGGGGGTTGTTCTGCTCCTGGATTCTCCTCCGGATTTTGCCCTAGTACACGGGCGCTTCGTCTGGGTTTCTCGGCTTCAGACATGTTGTTGGAGAAGTTGCTTCTTCGGGTGCGTTAGACCAGATCAGAAACAAGGTTCGGCGACGTCGTCAATAGGTGTGAGAGGTCCCACTGGGCGTGCCAAATTGATGTATGCCGGACACCAACACTTCGATGACGAAACAGGCTCTCGAACTGATCTGCAAGACAAAGGCCCCGGGTGTCCCTGGGATAGACACTCCGACGCTCAAATGTTCTAACCATGGACTTATCATTTATCCCAAATGCTACTAAAAGGAATATCTAGACACTAATGGGAATGATGCCGGAGACGGCGCCGTTGCACGGTGATTCGGCGCTTATGCCACCCTATAATGTTTTCGAGTTCAAAACCAGCTCGGGTTAGTTCATTAAAATTTTGCACGTTGTAAAGTCAAGTTCCGCCTTAAAAAATGGTTTTCCGAAATCGAAATGTAGAAGTAACATTGACAATATTGAAACTTATTTGTGTATGGTTGTAGATGTTCTTTTTAGAGTAGAAAACAACGAACAAATACATATGTTCGATATCGAAAGGATAGTGCTAGCACGTTTGAGAGTAGAAAGTCTGGTGTCACATGAAATTGTAGCGTGTTTAGTGTATTCTATAACTAAGTACTAGAAGAAATTATTTTGAGTGTTGTTACGACAACGGAAGAGAAGGAAAATGATGTGATGACGTGTAATAAATTGTAATGTGTAAGAACATGTAAACAGACTTATGAAATCTGTAAAGTCCATACTTTTAAGTTGGAATTTTTGTGAAATACGGAAGCATGTTTTAACATGCTCAGGAAAGTTATTTATGGATCTTGAATATTTGTATCGATCGGATTACATGGTTATGGAAGAACGATTTATTTTCGGTTATTAAAGATTAAATACAGAATATTCCAAGTCATCTATTCTCGTCCAATTCAATTATGGAAGATTAAATATTGCCTACGGAATTATTATGGAAGAATTAGTTAGGGCATAGCTTTATAATTGGAAAGAAATCTAGTCTATTCCTTTTTCTATATTGTAATTGGAAATTGTAATATTCAATTATAGAAAGAATAGATTAGGGTTGTACGTTATTGAAGGTACAACATGCACTATAAAAGAAGAACGGAGGCTGCGTATTCAACCACGGTTTTAGAGAGCAAAAATCCTAAGCCAAGGATTTATTCGGGTAGAGCAGTCGCAGTTCAGCAAATCTACCGCAACGGGATCTTGTTCATCGGCAAGTCTAGAACCACGGCCATAATATCCTCGGGAGAGGTAGTCATCAGAAAGTTGAGTGAGGAGCTCGACCTTGTCAAGTGAGGAGCTTGACGTTGACTGGCAAGTGAGGGGTGCTCACAAGTTCGCTACTAGAGGTAATCAAAGATAGGTAGAAGTGAGGAGCTTTGTATTCTATATTGATTATCTAGTGAACGGTTTCTAGACTGGGCAAGGCCTCGCAGATGTAGGTGTATTCATCACCAAACTGCGTAAACAATTCTGTGTTATTGTCTTTAATTTTCATCATGTTTAAACATGCTCGATACTGCCACCATGTTTAAACATGCTCGATACAGTTAATTAAAACACAGAATTAGACGTAAAGTTATAGTAGATCTACTGATAGTAATTTCAAAATCGAATCAAAGGGCCATCAGTTTCTTGATGGGTTTTGATTATAGTAAACCCAGTGTAGACGGGGTGTAGATAAGTTACGATATCGAAAGATTGTGTGTACATCTATTTCGAATTCGAAACTAGAACAATGTTTACTAAAAGGATTTGACGGACGTAGTGTTTGAGCATGTGTGAAATTGTGTTTGTACTTGGGAGCTCCGAGATAATATTCCTCTGAATTTTGGACTCATATGTTTGCAGGTATGTGTGTGTAATTCATTCTTCAATTTTCCCAATGAAATCGCAATTCGAACAACCTACTTAGTTTTCATTCAGTATATATATATATATATATATATATATATATATATATATATATATATATATATATGTACATATATATACATGTGTACATGATGTATTGATGATTACTTGAAATCAATACGCTGTTGGTGTTTAGATGAATGAGTTAATGGTTAAACGTTGGTTAGCAATAATTTTCAGGTATATGTGCGTGAATTGATGTGATTATGTGCATGGGACTGATGGGGCAAATTTGATTTCTTGTTTTGTTTAGGTGGTATCGATTGTGCATTATTGGAAAGTTAGATATATGGACCGTGCTCGTATAATTGAAGAGGATGTGCGAACTAGTCTTGAATACCGCAGGTTAGTTGAAAATTTCATTGAGATAGCCATCGAACATGCGAGAGGTGAAAACAATTCCGGAATTAGGTGTCCTTGCAGAAACTGCATGAACGATGCTAATTTAGGTGTTGCAACTGTTAGGGGTCACTTGATTATGCGTGGTTTCGATACGAGTTATAAAATTTGGGTAGGGCATGGGGAGGTAGGGGTTGAGGGTGAGAATGGTAATGGTAGAATAATGGAAGAGCATAAGAATTCTGATACTGTAGGCGAAAGTGGTGAAATGGATTGTGATGATCATTTAAATGATTTGACCGACGATGTGGCTCGACATTTTGTTGGGAAACCAGAAGCTTTAGAAGCCATGTATATGAATAAAAAAACTACTTTGTATAAGGGCTCAGAGCACACAGTTTTGAGTGCGACTTTACAAGTTATGAATTTGAAAGCTAGCCATGGCCTTTCCGATAATGCAATGACTGAATTGCTTGGATTGATGACAGAACTACTCCCCGCTGGCAACATGATGCCAAATCGTAGTTATGCAGCGAAACGAGTTTTGTGTCCGATGGGAATGGAACTGGAAAAGATTCATGCATGTCCTAATGATTGCATGCTGTATAGAGGGGAAGAGAATGAAAAACTGGATAGGTGTCTAGTTTGTAATGAGTCTCGGTATACAACCAAAAAGGTGAAGTTAGTCGTCGGCGCCGAGGTTGTGAGTAGAGGGAGGAAACAAACTCCTGCTAAAATTGTTTGGTATTTACCTATCATTCCTAGGTTGGAACGTTTGTTTTTTAACAGACGTGATGCAAAAAACTTGACTTGGTATCGTAGAAGAAATCGTCCTAAGGATGATGTGATAAGACATACTTCTGATGGTGATCAGTGGAAGAAAATAGAGGAGTTATATCCTCCGTTCAGTAAGGAAGATCGGAATTTGAGGCTTGGATTGTCTATCGATGGAATGAACCCTTATGGGGACATGAGTAGCACCCATAGTTCTTGGCCAGTCATGGTCATGATATACAATTTGTCATCCTGGTTAACAATGAAAAGAAAGTATGTATTGTTGTCATTGATGATATCAAGCCCTAAACAACCAGGTAATGATATTGATACATATTTGGCGCCACTAATTGATGATCTGAAGAAATTGTGGTCTGGGGAGAATTGGACATATGATTCATATCGGAATGAATGGTTCAAGTTGAATGCCGTGTTGTTATTCACAATCAATGACTATCCCACGTTGGGTAATCTCGTTGGCTACTCTGTTAAAGGGGATTTGGCGTGTCCGATTTGTGAGGAAAATACAGATCATTGTCAATTGAGTCATGGAAAGAAGACGGTATATTTAGGGCATATGAGGTTTTTGGGTAAGGATAGTATATTGAGAAAAGCAAAGAAATGGTTTAATGGAAAGGAAGAATCAAGGCAGGAGCCAGTACCAATATCAGGAGCAGAGATATTAGAAAAAGTGAGGGACATGGAGAATGACTTTGGCAAGAATCGTAAAAAGGGCAAGGTATGTGGACCGTGGAAAAAGTGTAGTATTTTCTTTGAATTACCATATTGGGGGTATTTGGGGGTGCGACATTGCCTTGATGTTATGCACATTGAAAATAATGTTTGTGATAGTCTTATTGGCACCTTGCTCGATATTCCCGGTAAATCGAAAGATGGTTTGAAGAGTAGAAAGGATTTGAGCAGAATGAGATTAAGGGAGTCAATTTCACCAGTAGAAATGGATGGGAAAAAGTTTCTACCTCCAGCGTGCTACATGATGTCTGATGTTGAGAAGACAAGGTTTTGCCAGTTTTTGAAGGATGTGAAGGTTCCTTCTACATATGCATCTAAGATAGGAAAATGTGTAAGTGTTGATGACTGCAAAATTGCAGTTCTTAAATCACATGATTGTCATAATTTGATGCAAGAGGTTATTGTTCTCGCACTCCGTGCAAGTTTGCCCTCCCATGTGCGTCGTTGCATCTCTCGTTTATGCCTTTTTTTAAAGGTATATGTCGCAAGGCTATTAGCCGTAGCAAGCTTGACAAACTTCAAGATATGGTGGTTGACGTTCTTTGCAGGCTAGAGATGTATTTTCCGCCCTCTTTTTTTGACATTATGGTCCATCTGATAGTCCATTTGGTGCGTGAGGTTAAGTTGTGTGGTCCCGTATTTTTATGGTGGATGTATCCTTTTGAAAAGTATATGAAGATTTTCAAATGCTTCGTGAAGAATAGGTACCGACCTGACGCTAGCATAGTGCAGCGGTATGTCACAGAGGAATCAATAGAATTTTGCTTGGCTTTCCTGAGTGAAGTGAACACGGTTGGTATTCCACACGGGCGGCATACCGACAGGAATGACGGGCACGGGTTGAATAGAGGTAAGCTTGTAAATCCTACTGCTAATGATTTGAGTATTGCACACTTGTATGTGTTACGCAATCACTCTGATGTGACCCCTTACATTGCCACACACATGGCTGAAATCGAGCAGTTGCATGTTAGTTGGAAAGAGGAGCTGGTTGTAGAGGAACATTTAAGGAGTTTTAGTGCTTGGCTTGCAGAGCATGTGATAACTGGTGACCACCCGGAGAGCGTGAAATGGTTGGCAACCATACCATAGCAAGCTGTTGTTTCTTTCACAGTTTACGATGTACATGGGTACACGTTTGGCACAACGGCACACGATGATAAAGGAACATCTCAGAACAGTGGGATCTCAGTCATGTCAAATGAATTGGTGTTGCATAATGTGGACGGTGGTAGTGCATCCTACAAGGATAGCAGACACTACGGGACCATTACTGAAATCTGGGAACTGAATTACGTTGGTTTACAAGTTGTCGTATTTAAGTGTGACTCGGTTCACCCAGACGCTGTGACGATCGATGAGTCATTGTGCATCACCATAGTGAATAGGAAAAGGCTGGCGTATAGAGGGGACCCATTCATACTGGCTACACAGGGGGATCAGGTTTTTTACGTCCCCGACTTGGCAACTCGTGGTCTAGAAGTGGTATTAAAGGGGAAGAAAACTTTTGTCGGAAAAGCGCACAAGGAGGTAGAAATGCATGATTTACAAGATAACCATTTAGAAGAATTTTGTGAGAGTTTTAGCTTGTCTGAGACTAGGGATAATTTGAAGCGATTTCAGAGTCGTCTCGACTATGACGAGGGTGCTTGGATTGACACAAAAGGGAATTCGCGTAAGGGAAGAAAGGTTAAAGTGAAAAGAAAGAAGAAGGCTGTCAAATGATTTGATTTGTTTGTTCTACCTCGATTTGTTTAACTACTTTGGAACTGAAAATGTGTTATTTTGAATTGGTATCTCTAGTCGCTTTCATTTTAGGGTTTTTTACATGTGTTATGTACATTTTGCCAAAGACTTGCACACTTGGAAAGTTAACACGAACCAATGTGGCTATAGTTTCAATTTCGAAAGTATGCAGTTATTGCATAATTACGACATTGAAAATCATCATTTTATTGTCTTTTTTGAGGTTTACTGGACAGAGACATTCACTATTTCTTACCCGATTTTGAAAGGGTACCTTAAAAATCACCCTTAATTATGACTTCGAAATATTGCATAGTACGCATGTTTTCGGACTCGTAAGAAGTAGCCGTTGAATTTTTTGAATGGCCTGTTTGAACAGAGATATCCTCTAATATCCACCCGGATGAGAAGAAGTGCACGTGGATGGAAGCTGGTCTTTTCGATTTCGTAATATATATGAAATGCATATATATTACGAGTTCGAAAGGAATGCACACGTACATAACAAACCAATCCAGCACAAGCAAGAAGCATGTTTTTGATATTGTAAGGAACTAAAGTGCTTTAAAGACTGGAAATGAAGAACAATTACTAAATGGTTAAGGCTTTCAAATTCATTCATAAACTCCGATAAACAGTTTCATACAACTTTTGCCAAATTTCGCATGAGTTTCAAATGAGTGCGAAATAAACCTAGCAAGACAGCTATTGCCTAACAAGTGGCCAAAAACAAAAGCTAATGAAACTGTTTGTTGCACTATGCTCGGAACGAATTGGCGCCTGTAACCGGTCTTCATTGGAAATCAAGATGAAAGCCACGGTTTGCCAAAGTGCGCTCCATAGCTGAGAGTTTCTTCTTCGCATGATGCACCTTCTTCCTTGTACTAATCACGCGGCCGGTCCTATCCTTCATAGTACTATACATGCGTCGAGCCATGGAGTACATCTCCTCATCTATCATCACTACGTATCCAACATTGACAAATTAGTAGTTGCGATAATATATTGACATGATTTAAAAATAAAATGTACCAAAAATTGAAGAATTTATTGGCTGTACCTGCATTTCCCTTTGCGCGTGTTTTTCACAGTTAACTGTTTCTGGATCCACCTACCATCAACCATGTCATATCCTCTATTTTGAAAGTACCAAGCAGTGTAGTGTCGGCAGGGGACAGGGGAGCTGTGGAATACAAAGCCAGGCTTCTGCTGCAGCAGGAACTTCGTGATCAGGCCTCCGTATGGTATGTTCTAGTAGGGCTTAGTCATCCCCATCTGATTGACCATGTGGTGGACGATAGTGTAGCCAGGGTTGATTTTCCTACCAAGAACCACATAGTAGAATAGTATAGCAGTGGTGCTTGTCGGCTCGGTGACATTCTTGGCAGATGGGACAAGAATGCGATGCACAAAATCATACAAAATCCGATGCGATGGAGTCATCCATTTCAGATTGTACACATGGGCCGCATTCTTATCATTGGGAGGTCTCCCAAAGTAAGCCGACGCACATGCAGGCCTATCCAAACCACCAAGAAGTGAAAACCCAGGACCTTCCCATCCATTGGCGTTGTACACGTTTAGAGGGGCATCACCGTTGTTGTTGTGTATGTCAGCAGCAGTCCTATACTCGCAGCCTATTAACTCATTCAAGGACCACCAACTAAGCTGGAACTCTTCCTCATTCACCATTGTCTTATACACCGACCCATCTAACTCTGTCAAATTAGCATAAAACTGGCAGCTTTCATGAAGATAGGCTGGGGCATCATTAACCATCAAATCCCCCACTTTCCGGATATTCATCAAACCAACCATCTCACCAAACCCTAACTCTTCTACCTTGTTAGGATCTACAGCATATGGCTCTAACATCTTCCCCTCTAGATAGTACCTAACATACTTGTCATGACACTCTTTATTGAAAAACAGTCTAGGATCATACCCTTGCTTGCCTCTCCTGACCATGAGCTTCTTCTTAAATGGATTTTTTGGCCGCTTGGTGATGACCTTGCTTGAGCTTGGCGCCATTTTGTCGAACTCGAACGTGACGCAGGAGTGATGGGCTTGCTAATTTGGGGGTTAGGGTTTTCTGATTTGGGAATTTTTTGGCTACATTCGTGCTTATTTTGTCCGATTGGAAATGTGGACTGTCAAAGCGGGTTTTTGTTGTTTTTATAGTGTTATTCTTACGAACTCGTAAGATTGATGTTGAATAGACTCTAGCTGGTTTCCGAAATCGTAATGTGCCTGTATTCTAATCTGATATTGGTTACTATTCGTAAGTATTAGTACCATGGATAAAATATGCGATGGCGAAACTTAGCATATTTCATATGGGTTTCGAATCGTAATGTACCTGTAAAGCCAAGAAATACATTATTAATGAATATAAAATATTACTTGACAAAATAAAATAACGACAAAAATTTAAATGCATTAGAAAATTACAAATACATTAACGGCTTCTACAAATACCGTGACCGAGACTCTTTATTCTATTACCGAAATTATTTTTATACTAACTTTTTATTTATACTCAAAATTCTGCATACAATTCTTTTGATAATTTTTAAATATACATGATTTAAGTGGTTTTCAAGATTTAAGTGAGGGTTACAAAAATAAAAAAATTGCTCCCCCTTCTCTCTAACCCCTAATAATTTGCCGACACAATTCCCAACCTATGTTCCTCCTTTTTCATCTTTTTGTGTAATGTTTTTTGCTGATAACGGCCTAATAACGGTAACATCCATGGCAGCAATCCCCAAAATCGCTCCTTTCTCCAAGCTCTTACTGCTAGACCTCCCCCACTCTCTGAAACTCTTCCATCCAATCCGGATATCATCCCAATCGGCGAACACAAAGGCAAAATTGCCTGTATAGTGTTGCCGGAGCAAGCATCAACACTGGCTGTCCATTACCAAAATACTCTGATAGGCAAATTCGAGCGTGGCAAGCCAGCACTAGACACCCTGAATGAGGCTTTTAAGTCCATCCGTTTCTCCTCGAGCTTCCAGATTGGTTCAATGGACTACAAACATATCATCATCAGATTTCAAGACCACGACGACTACAATCGGTGCTGGCTCAAGGGAGTATGGAATCTCAAAGGCTTCCCTATGAAAGTATTAAAGTGGACCACCGATTTCACTCCGGGAACAGAATCATCCATAGTGCCTGTTTGGGTAACAATCCAGTATGTGCCAATCTTTTTTTAAAACACTGCAATGCTTGAATTCATAGGGAATAGGATTGAAAATTTTATAAAAATGGATTCAGCTACTGCCTCCCTTACTAGGCCTTCTGCTGTTAAGCTTTGTGTTGAAGTGGATTTGCAGAAGAAGATCCATACTGAAATTACTATAGGAATGGCTGGTTGCACTGCAGATTTGGAAATAGAGTATGAACAATTGCCTATGTACTGCTCACATTGTAGAAAATTAGGCCACATCCTGGATGAGTGTAGATCAGCCCATCCTCAAGACAGTAATGGTTGGAATCAGCAGCAAAAAAGATATCAGCCTCACCTCCCTGCTGGCCACGACAACTATAATACCAAAAATTCAGTCCCCCACAATAAACCCCTCCCTCCTCTAGCTAAGCTTAATCCCATCCCACTGAAAACCTCTGAACCTAAGCCAAATAAGCCACAGACTGTACTCACTGCTCCTGTCAACCTTGCAGAATCTTCTGGTGTGACAGCCAAGGAAAAGGCTTCAACTATAGCTGCTCAGCAAGCTCATAAAGATAAAGTCCTCATTAGCCTCCCAGTTGTGGATACAATCCAGATTTCTCATGAAGATAATATAACTTCCTCCAAGTTGGCTAGGACTGCAAAGGATACTGAATTTCAGAGACTGGAATGGAGGCCTAAGACCAAAACTTTGCCAAATCCTCCCAGATATGCTAAAGATGACCTATGCATCACCCAACCCAATAGAAGCCAAGGGAACAAAAAATTTTCCTTATCTACTGACCAAGTTACATTTTTCTCTCAGGCTAAAAACAGGGCAAATAGATTTCTGCCACTTACTCAGTTTTCACTGAACTCAGAGCTTGAAGATGACATACAAAGTGAAGTGGAACCTGAACCTCCTTCACCTCAGATAGATGAACAAAGTTCAAAAATCCATCCTAGCCAAAAGGTCCAGCCAGATGACAGCCCTCCAATGATCCAACCAATAAAAAAGAACAACACTCAGGTAAACACAACTTAGGTAAGGCAGTCCTCAAGACTACTTGCAAAAATCATTCTGCAATTAAACTGAAGACATATTTCACACAGCTAAACCAGATAATATCTGGTTCTTCTACAAAAGGCTCCCCTTCTCTGTCTAATGATTGTTAATACCCAAAAGATAAATTTTCTGATCTGGAACATTAGGGGTATGAATTCATCTATAGAGAGACTGGAGGAACTCATTTTAATTCACAAATTTGAACTGTTGTGTATAATTGAACCCATACATCAATCTTATATATGTGTTGATTTTGCTTCTGCTTTAAAATTCCAAAAATGCATAGCTGCACAAAATGAGAGAATCTGGCTTATGTGGAATGATAGCTTACAGATTAATCTAAAACAGAATCATCCCCAATTTCTACATGTTTCAATCCATAGCCTTAAACTGAATGCCATCATGGACTCAGCTTTTGTTTATGGTCTGAGGACTAGAAAAGAAAGGGAAGACTTGTGGACAGATTTAGCAAAAATATCTTTTCCAGAAACCATTTTTATAGGGGATTTTAATGCTATTGCTTCTATAAATGAATATAAAGGAATGTCAACTCCTAACCTAAGAAGCATTAGAGAATTTTCTGAGTTCATTGACAGCATGCCTCTAGAACATACACACATAGTAGGTAATTCATTTACTTGGACAAATGGAAGATATAAAAATTAATTTGACCTCAGTCAAAATGGTAGAAATAAAACTCCTACTATTAAGAGGTTAGATAGAGGTTTATGTACTCCACAGTGGAAAATCAGTTTTCCTAACTCCTCAATCCTAGTGATGAATAAAGAAACCAGTGATCATTGTCCTATGCTTTTATGTGTTGGTAGCCAATTAAAATCTTCTCCAAGGCCTTTTAGATTTATAAACACCTAGTTTAAAAGACAATTCCTTTTTACAGGTTATAGAAGATAGCTGGACTGCTAACATTCATGAGTCTGGCATGCTTAAATTACATTTAAAATTGCTTAGACTCAAAAAATGTCTTAAAATCTGGAATAAAGAAGTATTTGGTAATATTCATCAGAATGTTATTGATGCTGAAGCATTACTTAGGCAACAGGAAATTACTTAGGCTACAGGAAATTGCTTATGGCTCTGACCAGTGTGAAATAGAATTGGTCAAGTTAAGACAGGCAAAAACTGAGTTGGCAAGAGTAATTAAAGAAAAGAGACATTTTTACAAATATAAAGCTAAACTAAAATGGCTGAAAGATGGTGATGATAATTCTAAACATTTTCATAATTCAGTTAGGGAAAGGAAGAGCAGGCTTTCTATTACAAAAATTCAAAATTCTTCTGGGGATTGGCTGGATGAGGAGTCTGAAACAGAGGAAGAGGCTAAGGCATTTTTCTCTAACCTCCTCACTGCTGAAAAGGATCCAGAGACCACTGAATTTTACTCACATTTTTTAGCTCAGATCCCTAAACTAATTACTTATGAAGATAATCTAGAGCTGATCAAACCAGTGTCATTAGTTGAGCTGAAAAAAGTTGTCTTCTCTTTAAATAAACAAAGCAGTCCTGGCCCGGATGGTTTTACACCAAATTTTTACATTAAAGCATGGGACATTATTCATTCAGATCTTTTACATGCTGCCAATGATTTTTTATCTAGCTCAGAAATCCCCAAAGGCATTGCTAGTACCTGGATAACTATCATTCCTAAATCAGAAACTCCCTCATCCTTTAATGATTTCAGGCCAATTAGTCTCTCCACTGTTGCAAACAAAATATTTTCAAAAATCTTAATGGAGAGACTTAAGCCTATTATGCATAAAATTATTTCACCACATCAAACTGCCTTTATTAAGAATAGGGACATTGCTGATAATGTGTTGTATGTTAAGGAAATGCTCAGATTCATAGATAGGAAGGGTAGAAACCCTAATTGCATATTAAAACTAGATCCGAGGAAGGCATTTGACATGGTATGTTGGAAATTTTTATCAAGTGTCCTTCTTAAATTTGGTTTTCATGGAAAATTTATTTACTGTGTAGTCAAGAATCTGTCTCAGGCGTGGTTTTCAATTTTGATTAATGGTGCTCCAGTAAGATTTTTTAGGGCTACAAGAGGTATTAAACAAGGTGATCCTCTCTCTCCTTTCCTTTTTAATATTTTTTCTGAGGCTTTTACTAGAAGTCTGGCTTTTATATATGAAAATGGGAGTCTTCAATATTATAATCTCCCTGTGACAGCAGAAAAAATATCTCACCTCACATATGCTGATGATACCATTATATTTATGCTTGCTAGTAGGTCTAATCTCATTAAAATGAAAGCTTTTCTCTCAGTTTTTGAATCTGTCACAGGACAGAAAATTAATTATGAGAAAAGTGAATTTTACATTAGTAAGCATGCTACTTCCACAAAAATCAGAGAGATAAAGGATATTTTATGCATGAAAAGGGGTCAGTTTCCTTTTAAATATGTAGGAGTCCCTATTTTTCCAGGTAGGATAAAAAATGTTTTTTCCCAGCCATTGATTGAAATGATTGATAAGAGGTTGAATAATTGGAAAAATAAATGGCTGTCTCAGGGAGGTAAAATGATCCTTATAAATGCATGTTTATATTCTATTCCCCAGCATATATTTGCTGTTATGGAGCCTACACTTCATGTAATTAAACTGATTAGGAGAAGGATATCAATATTTTTTTGGGGTACTGTAGACAACAGGCCAAAAAAAAACATGGAAAAAGTGGGAGGATCTGTGCTTCCCCATCTCAGAAAATGGCCTGAATTTTAGAAGCATATCCACAATAGTTAAGACTTTCTCAGTCAAACTATGGTGGAAATATCAATTAGGTGCTGCTCCTTGGACTAGATTCCTAGCCTCTCTACCTGAGTCATTTAAAACTTCTAACTGTTGGAAGAGGATCTGTAATGTTAACTCAGTAGCAGAGAGGAATACCAGGGTTATACATGGCAAGGGAGCTTGTAGCTTCTGGAATGCCAATTGGACTGGCTAAGGAGCTATAAGTGATATTGTTAATCCATCACACATTGATATCCCTGAGGACTGTACAGTGTCTCACTTTATTCTTAATAAACTGCAATTTATCCCTAAACTCCAAAATGAAGTGGATAATGCCCTTATTGGCTTTTTGCAGGAATCAGAGTTAAAGGTACACAGAGATGATAAATTAATTTGGATGCCAGAGAAAGAGGAATCTTCTCTTTCAGGTATGCATATAGAATGCTTAGACATACAAGAGGAAATGCTGCATCCTTAAACAAAATTTGGGATACTGGAGTCCCAAAGAAAATCTCCATTTTCATGTGGAAGGTAATGAACTCTCTCCTTCCTTTTGATAATGTCCTTATTTTCTATGGGTTCAATATTGCCTCTAAATGCTGTTTCTTTCAGCACTCGGATACTCTAGATCATTTTTTTAATAGTTGTCACATTGCTGTTGAGGTCTGGAATAGTATTAATCAATTTATAAATATTATTCCTCCTGGTTTTAATACCATATGGAATAGAATTAGCTACTACTTAACCAGACCTGGCTTTACTAAACTTCATACTACCCTAATCCGTAATGTGGCTCTATTTACCTGTTGGGAACTGTGGAAATCCAGAAATAATTTTATCTTTGAAGGAGTCAGCCCCAATACTTCTCATATTACTCAGCAAGTCAAAAGTTTGGTATTTAACTCCTTTGCTGCCAAGCCTTTCCTTATCAGCTCACCTTTTGATATCGACCTAGCTTCGAATGGTTATTTTCCAAAATGGCTCAAACCACCCAAACCCAATTTTTCTATTATTAGGTGGCAAAAACCATCTCTGGGGCTAAAACTTAATGTTGATGCTTCATGGATTAGAAGTACTGGGGACACAGGCTTAAATGTTATTGTCAGGGACTTGCATGGTCATTTTATTTTCTCAAAATCCTTATACACCCAAGAAATTTCCTCCCTACATGCTGAGATATTAGCAATTGGTCTAGGATTGTCTGTTTCTGAATCTTACCATCAACTTATGTCCATAGAATCTGATTGTGCTGAAGCTGTAAAAATGGTTAATGATCCTTGTTCTGCACATTGGAATTTATTTAATTTGGTGGAAAATATTCATCAGAATATGCATATTCCAGTAAACTTCATACATAGAGAAGCAAATTTAGTCTCAGATTGTCTGGCAAAACTAGCTGCTGCTTCTAAACAAAGTGATCAGTTTTTGAGTTTATCTCAAACCCCTGGAAGCTAAGGGGTTACTTCATTTAGAAAGAGTAGGCGCACCATCTCTTAGACTGCATCCTCCCTAAAACAGCTGCCACGCTCATAAGTTTTTTGTTTTCGCTCTTATTACAGGATACCATCTATTCAGAGGAACCAAAACAGTTGCCACATGCTCTCCAAGGATCAAAAATCTGCCCAGGCTCAAATGCTACAACAGCTCTTTACAAATATTACAGCTTAATTTTGACAACATGTGGACATCTTCCTAATGCCGCCTTGTGTTTTGATGAATCAATTCGCTAATAGGCTTTAGGATTCTCTTGTCTCATGTTAGTCTTAGTTGTTAAAAAATTTCTAGTTCATGTATAGTTTCACCATTTTTGGAAGCATTGTTGCTTCATGGCTGAGTGTTGAGCCGTTATGTCGTTATTCTTTTGTCTCCCACTTTATTTAGTGGTGAGTTTCTCAAAACTATTAGCCAAAATTAATATTTTGGTGTTTTTCTTTTGGTTAGGGGAGCCTAATAAAATTCCCCCCATCCTTCGGATGGTTATATTTTAAAAAAAACAAAATTCTGTTTGGTTTTACATAATATTGCCATGATTAACGGGTTTATGGATACAATTGTTTGAAGTATTTAGATTATAAATTTAAACTACTTTCAATTATAGTATTTCAAAAGAATAATTTTTAAAAAAAATATAAAGTATTGACATTAGTTCAGAACACATTCTTAATGAACTGCACATATATATATATATATACACACACACACACTTATCTAGTTTCTGCACTAATTTATAAACTAGTATAGTTTCTATATTAAAATTTTGCGGTTCTAATTTGATTGTCTTTTAATAAATAAAAGTATCATCGTCGTGCTTCTTCTTCTGTTTGTGACAAAGTCACACGCTTGTTTACTCCATGTACGCTGACTAGTACCCAACATAATCCACATGATTCGTCTTAACTATATCGATTTTTATTTATTACACATATATTGATTGATCTCATATATTATGTGACCGAATGGCTGATGTACACTATAATCACAAAAACTGACAACATTTTTTGCTATAACTTATGGTTATCGACACTAGTTATATATAGTGTGTTATGCAAATATATCGATATTTTTGCAGTATCCAACTCAAATTTATATAATTAGTGTAACTGTGATATCGATCCACTGTGTCAATCTTTGCATTTCCTAAATCTGAAAATCACTATCACTTTTAACATGTTCTTGCTTTGTGGGTTTAGGATTCAAGTATGTGGGTTTAGGGTTCAGGTACATGAGTCTAGGGTTCAGGTATGTGGGTTTTTACAGGGTTAGGGTTATGGTTCCAGTGCTCTATTTTCGAAGTTGTAACTTAAGTAATGTTGCACTTACAATTCGAAACCATTCTTGAACTAGTGAAAGCCATGTAATTTCCGAGTTCGAAAAGGATAGATTATAATCACTTACAATCATTTCTTTGTCTTTCTCAGATTACAATCACTTACAATCATTTCTTTGTCTTTCTCAATTGTATCTCATTCAAAAAAAAAAGAACAAACTAAAAAGATGTAAGAAAACTGTCTAATATTCATAACTGAAGACCAAATCCTAAAATAAAAATTCCCTTCTTGTTCAACAAACTTGCAATTTAGAGAAGCTTAAAAAACAAATCCAACACATGGAGCGACGAATGTCAAATACATACCTTACACCGAATAATTGTTTCAAATGCATATTAATGTTCACTCAGACATGTTGGCTGGAATTTCATCCCTGACCTTGTCTTGTGATTCTGGCCCCGATGTGCTGCCTTCTTCAACCACACCATCATCATTAGCGCCGCCAGCTTTATCACCACCCGCACCACCATTCTTTTCCTGTTCTGCCGTATTCAAGGTGTTATGGTTGACAGGTGGCTCATTATCATCGCTAGACTCCGGTATACTACCAAAGTCTGGCTCCGGACCAGGGGACAAGACGATATCAAGCTTAAAATCCTCGATAATCTTATCCTTCATTTTTACAACCTCTTCGAGCTCCGCCTCTTGCTTCTCCAACTGATCATCAAATCATTCCCACATCCGCATCAATTTGCCCATCATTGTTTCAATTTCATGCCTGCAAAGAACGTAGTTAAAGCCGGTACATTCTTAATCATCAAGTCAAATATTACAAGAAACCTAAATTATGATACTTACGCTCAGGGACTGATGGAGCACCTCCGTCTTCGGCGTCCCTCTTCCTCTTAGCAGCCCTCGCAGCGACGCCATTTCCCACTGGCTTCTTCTTGTACTTGTTTGTAACAAGGTCAAGTTCTAGATGACAGTGTTGGCCCCATTTCTTGTCATAAAGTTGATTCCTGATCGGGGCATCGACAGGGACAAAGCCTTGAATCTTCATGAGCCTTGTAATGAGTGAGCCATACGGGAATTGCTTGGTAGCGTGAGTAGCCGCCTTCTTCATGTACTCAACAATAGCATGCCCTGGATTTACTAGCAACCCCCGCACAATGTAGTAAAAAAGCATACATGTGGCTATAGTAGGCTCACAAGTATGACCACCTGTTGACAACACATTCCCACAAATCCACTCAAATACAATGCGGTGCTCGCTCGACAAATGCTCAATGTCATACTCCACTGCCTTCCCGGCCCCGCCACTAGTGGGAGGCTCTGCATGGAAGAACTCCAAGCCTAATTCTGAAGGATCTAAGGGTTGCTTTTCAGATACATCGGGCCACTTGTGGTCATAATAGCAATCATACACAACACCTCTACTCTCCCCAACCAAAGCTGGATAACTACTCCACGGCATTCCTAAGGCAGCACTTATACTATACTTTGTCACTGGAATGATGACACCAGCCACCTTAGAAACTTCACTCTCATTAGGATTTCTACCTAAGTTCTCATAAAACTGCCTAACCATATCAGGGTATACTGGAGCATCCAGTGTAATCAATTTATCTAAATACGACGCCTTAAAGTAATCCAGCACATAGAGTAGGTTTTACCGATAGTGGAGCGAACCTTTAGCACCTTCGTGACGGTTAGAGGCCGGCAGATGTGTTTATATATCGCTGCTCCGCGGTGGTGCTGAAGAAGTAGTCACTGGAATCTTCATCTCCTTGCTCGGCTTTGATTTCCTATACTTTGGTGCTTTTACAGCTGCAGAAATCAACTCATCGTCGGCGGGCGACCTGCTTTGTACGGGCCATGCCTTGGATTAGATCTAGGTTTTTTGGAATGATTTGGGGTTTTTTGTTGCAGAGGGTACTGAATGGCATTGAGGCTGACCCGGTTTTCTTTTATACTAACTCACTCTTATGAATTCGGAATATGGTAAATTGAAATATGCTAGATATTTGCGAATTCGCAATCACAAATTTAGCACATTTTTTGAGTGCGTTTAGACTGTCAAATGACATCTTCCAAATTCATCATTTCAACGGAGGAATACCCTATAAACCACCCGGAATATAAAACTTATTACTCTTATTGTTTCGAATTCGTAACATGTGCATTTCATGCAACTTTTGCCCAGTGCATTCCTCTACACATCACCCGAAATAGAATAAAACTCATCTCTTCTTGAATATGACATTCGATTTCGAACACAGTATAGAATGTTGTTGCTCTAACTTATTTTCGATGTCGCATACCATACACTCACAACCTCCCTTTTTCCGCTTATGTTACGATTTAGTAACTATGTTAGAGCAAAAAAATGAGTTTTTTAATCAAAAAATACTAAAACTCATTTGTTTCGATATCTAAAGATAGTTGATTTTTATCTACAAAACTTAGTTTCCGAATTCGAAACTTATGCATGATAAAATTTCGCCAATTTTAGGTGCAGGGACGGATTGTTTTTGCAGGTTAGGGGACTGTCCCCGCTGTCAAGCTGCCACCGAGAATTGAGGAGTGGGATGAAAAAGACAGGGTTGAAGGGCTGGACGAGGACGACATCCAAGAAGCACTGAGGAATGTGAGTACTTTATTTATATTAATTTTGTTTTGCATTTGTTACAATTTAATTGAGCTAACATTACATTAAACTAATCCGGCCTTAAACTAATGTGTGTGAAGCTGTGATGGTGTTATTTTGAAAAATGAAACATAATAAATGACACTGTTTGTGTATGAATGGAAATCTTGTGTTTGCTACCTTTTTCTGTATTTTTAAAAGTATAATTAATATCTGATTGTGACTGTGATGTTCAACAGGACCCCCATAGGAGGATATGGCACATACTTAGGGACGTTGACAAGCTGCTATCTGGTTATGCCACCTGTCTGGATATGAGGACACCATCTCTTAAGCAAGGGTGCTTTAAAATTCATGCAGATACTGTGGTGACGTTTGATCCAAGGCCAGGTTTCAACATTGTGGAAAAGAAGCTGCTGCAGGTGTGCACAGAGGTTGTACCCTCCATTGCCAAACCCAGTAATCGAGCCTCTAGATGAGCCAAACCCAGTAATCGAGCCTCTAGATGCCGAGCACCCCGAGCAAGAGCTGCGCAACAGTCCTTGGTGTACCTGGACGTTCAACTATCCTCCCACTTATGACTCAGGCCTAATTCAGGAGATCTGCACTTTCAGCCATAACTTCAAGCAGCATGAACTGGAGATAGCAGACTACTGCCTAAGCGGCGGGATGGCGTCATAAAATTCCCCTACCTCTTGCAAATATTAGTCATATTTATTTTTGGATACAGTCTGATCAGATTATAATTTGTGCGTTCATTTTTTTGATTAAAGGGAAGTGCTGTACAAGACGGATGATGATGCGCTGCTGTATCGTGTTGAAATGTGGACGCTTGCGCCCCATAGGATTGTCAATCCATCAACGTTGAATGCTTATGGAAAGGTATTGAACTCTTACTGGAGCCGCAGAGGATGGGCCACACGAATTTGCCTGGAGACGGTCATAGTTGTGGTAAGTTGCCTTATTTCAGCTTTTATTTTGTTATTATAACACATGTACCTTATAAATATATAGAAAATTGAACTTGGTTATGTGTTCTTGGACTAGGATATCGAGAAGGTTGACCCCTTGCAGGTTGTTGAGCAATGGCAGATGTGGATGGGTGCATCAGACCTGCGCATTCTTGGAGCCGCTTTTGTAAGCTAACCATATCCTCTTCATACAAGCTTTACTATTCCTAGACTCGAAATTCAATGCATCCTGTTTTGCAGGTGCACATTCCTGTCATGTACAATGGTGATTACTCTCTTGTAGTAGTCAACTTTGTGGACGACATAGTCCAGATGATTGAACCGAGAAGGCCAACTGAGGACATGACCGATTTCCCGATTCTGGGTCGGAAAATTGTAAGTATGGTCCTCATACTATTTTGATGAATTCTTTTTTTTATTCACTACTAACACTTTAATTTCAACCAATTGATATTCAGGGGGAATGTTTCTGGCAGCTGCTAGAGGCTAAGAAGCACTCAAACTTTCTGACCAGATTCCGTGAGTTCACATACAAGCACATCATCCCAACATGGACTGAATCCGTTCTGTACACTGACATGGGAATATGTGTCATGTATATGATGGAGCATTTCACTGGTTCAACATATGTTCTGGATGGGATGAGATTGAACTCGGTAAGTTGTCCACTAATACATCAATTTATGTGTTTTCCATCTGCTTATACATACCTTAATATGTATGTATCCATTTTCATTCTAGGAGCACAAGAGGATGCAGCTGCGCTTGGCCTACCTGTGTTTCATTGTTATGGATGAGTCCAACAAGAACCGGAGGGCACTATATGATCGCATCCCTTGCTTTATGGCTAGAAAGAAAGAACCAGCTGCTGCCTGAAGCATGTCTTGACTGAAGCATGGAATACCCTTTTGTTTTTGGTTTGGTTTGCATGGTGGGACCAAATGTGTGGATCCCTGTTTAAACAATGGATTTTTTTAAAACGCTGGCCTCAGGCCATGCTGCTGCTGCATAAACATTCATTATTTTGGTTTTGGCATGTATAAATTCGTACTTTCGTCTCCATTTAATATGTTGCCAGACATCTTCCCACATGTTTCCGAATCATTCGAAGGTGGTTTTGTCATCTATTTTGGCATCTATTAGTTACTGAATGACATATCCATTTGTAGTCATCAAATTTGATAAAATTGCCCCAAGTTTTTTAGAATCCATCATTTTTCGCCCTCCAATTTCCGCAAGGGGTCGGATCATCTGTCCTGGTGGTACATAATCGGGTGAGTGCTAAGAAAATGTCACTAGTTTTATTTTAATTATAATAAGTATGGTAATAAACTAATAATATACTAATTAAAAGTATAATTTCAATATATGTATTATTGTATGATGAATACATGACTTTAGAAAGAAAAATACAGTTACATTCTATAATCTCCAGCGTGACTCAATTAGTATAAGCAAATACGGTTGTATACTATATCACTTGTTCAACAATCCCGAAACGAACACAATTGATATGAATGAAATGAAATTGAATATGACAATGTTTGTTGATCATTATCAAAGAAAAATTATAGTACTCCCTATTAATTTCTTGATCCATCCAAAATATGGCCCATGGAATTGATCAAAAACCATAATCACAAACATTGACCTCTAATACTAAAAAGATTAGAAAATTAAACAACCCTGTACGGACGAAATCATGATCATGAACAGTAAACACTCGTGAAGGGAAAATTACAAATCAGTTGCAGGAAGCGTCATCTAATTGATGCATGATACTCAAAATTGGCGTACATATATCGCACCAGTTTTCAAGTAGAGTTGTGTGGGGTTTTATAGCATCAAACAACTTAAAAACTGGTTGAAAAGGAGACTAGTAGAATGTAGACAAATGGAAGATAGACCATACCGACTGAAACAGTAAATATGAGAATAAAGATGGAAAAATAATGACAGTAATAATGAAGCAATATAAGATGATAGAGATGAGTGATTCATTTAGAAAATTATAGAAATAAGAGATAAAAATAATGACAATACATTAGAGAATACACAAAAGAATAGTAAAAATGCAGTTGCGTACAACAACCTCTGTACCGTGAACACAAAGATTTGTCATACATAGGGGTGCCAATTGAGAGAGTCGATCGCGAGTACTGGGTAACTCGACTCGACTTGAGAAACATATTAATCGTGTTCTACTAGACTCGAGAACTCGCGAGTTTAATAATACCACGTTCAACTCGAACCCGTGATTATTTATCGATTATCAATAATACCTTTCACTTGCCCCTTTTATTTCTTCTCTTTTCATCTATCTCCTTACCAAAGCTTCACCGGTTATGTGCCATTATTATCGTCTCGGATTACGAGTCACGGTTTAATTTCACAATCCCTCCAACTTCATTTTTTCTTCGCACATTGTATTCAAACTAAATTGAATGTGAGTAAAATAAAATCAACTGATTTTAAATCGCATCGTTCTAAATGCATCACTCGGGGATGTAAAACAAGATGCAGAGTTGCATTGTTTGGCCATTCCATTTGTCCCATATTTTCAATTGTTGTGCTTATAAAAAGGGCATATAAAAGTAACATATTTGATAGTGAAAATCGTCTAATAAAAAGAAGGGATACACAAAAGTTAATTGTTGTCAAATTTTGTTCACTACGGTCCCACCCACGTGTATCTACACATATTTGACCTGCTGATGGTGTGTTGGGGAAGCTTGGTCTAGCATAAATCATCTCCATTATTGCTGCATCTTCATCTCTTTTCACGGTCACCCTCTCGGTTTAAAGTCACCGGCGCAAGAATGGCGCAGTCTCGCTCATCCAGCTCGATCCCAAACCTCAGGCCGGAGAATGTGAGTTGCAGCAGATGCGGCTTATCAGCTTATCTAGTCGTCTCCAAATCGGCGGCAAATCCTGGACGTCTGTGGTGGTTGGTGGATCATGGGAAGCAGATCCGTCAGCGAAGTCGCGGAAGATGTGCGACCGCCGACCAGGCGGAGGCGGAGGAGGCACTCATTGGAGGAGATACAGAAGCTATCAACCAGTCAATGGCTTCGGTGAGGACGGAAACGCAGGAAACTGGAGTTCCTCTTCCATCTTGTCGCTGCTGCTTCTTGGTCAGGGCACTGGCACTCGTCAATCTGGTTTCCATACTTGCTAACTTAATTAGCTTGATTATGGTTTCATCCAAGAAAGGATTCTAGATCTGGAAACGGCTGTGTCATTGTTAGTTACTAGTTGTTTGAAATTCTGTAATTTCAGTTCTAGATGTTATTTGATGTATTATCCTTTACACTTGCTTACGACTTTGCATCAGTTAGATGTAAGAAATGCTCAACATAAAACGATGTCATTACTTGCTATGGTGTCTTATGTATATTATGTAATAAATTAGTCTTAATTATATTGTAATGTAATTATTGTAAAAGAAGAGTAGTAATTTCAAAAAGTATCATATATAACTAAAACTATAACAATGAATTGATAAGTTAGTAAGGCAAATGGAATTTTATGACATTGCCAAACAAAGTAGCCAAACAAATAGTGTACAGTTGTTTTTGTTATGTCTATACATGAGGTTTTTTGCTGTGAAAAATGAAATAAGTTATGTATATAAAAAATTTAGGCATAACTATAAGATTTAGAAAAACCGACACGTGGATTTACTGTTTGTTATTATAATTATTACAATTTATAATAATAGAATATTATAGCGAAAGTTGGTAAGGAAAGAAATTACATGTGGAGTTGCACTATTAGATTAGATTGACATCGTCAATTAATCTTAAAGAGATTGTGATTAGGATATAATTAATCTTATTTTTCATTTTCATAAAAAGATTATTGCTTGTTATAATGCGATATTAGAAATATAATAATTTTCTCTATCGATGCAAAATTTGTCTTTGAATATGTATATCATAATTCAAAAATATAGTATAACAATCAGTGAAAATTAGTAAATTCTATTAAAATTTGTAAAATGATTATGGAAACTAAAATTTACTATAATTGGTAACATTATTAGGCAAGAAAATAGTGATAACTATTTTTGGTTATTCATATAGTTTTTGGGAAACTTGACATAACTTGCTAAAATGAGTAAAGAAAAGTTTTGGCAGAAAATAAATTAACGAGAAACAGACACATGTCACGAGTGTTTACTACTTTATTAGTAATTAGTATATATAGATTTGTAGTAATTGTTATGTTACTTTATCGGTTAAAAAAATCAGAATATTTACATTCCGCATGTAAATATTCTACATTTAAACAGCGGTGAACTATCGATATCTGTTTCTATTACACATAATTTACGCTACCCACTACATATGAACCGCAGTCTTTTATTTTGAAGCTTACACTAATTCAACAGTTACATTATACAACATAAATGAGTAATTATACAACATATATGATCTCATCAAAAACCATGCTTTGGTTATACAAGATTTTCTTTTTCCAAATTGGATGCTCAACTCAAATATTACTCTTCACACAATGTGTAAGAGGGGTGCTTTGTCATGGCCTTGCATCTGAAACCGACATTTTTATGTATGTATGAATGATTGATGTGACAAGTCCCTACTCCACATGTGAATAATAAAAAGTAAACTAATTTATGCCTATTTTTATGACCATAGTCTGCCAAAGCTTCCACCCCTAAACTGAAATGATGCTCTGACCGAGGCTGACCACCATGTAGCAGCGTGCAAGCACACATGTGATGCTACAGTAGATGTTCTAGCACCTATAATGGCCCTTCAATAACACAGCAAATGGAAGCACTCCCAACAACTAAGAAAGAAACATTTCCCATTTATATCGAAAACTAAGAAAAATGAACTCCCCCAAAGAAATTGGTTCGATGGACGATCTGATAGCTTTTTTTGCAGAATTGGAAGTTGAAGTTGAGGCCAAAATTGCAGACGTGAAGGTGCAAACCACATCAGATATAATACTGTCGTTTCTGCTCATCAATTATGTACCTCATTTGCACCTTCTAATTCATTATTTGACATCATTTATGTTCAGAAATTGATTCCATAATGCTGGATTTTGATGGTGATCAACAAAATTTGGCTCGTTCATTCAAACTCATGAAAGACATGCATAACAGCATGAATCCCGATCCCAGCAACATCTCCGACGCACTGCAAGAGGGAAGCATAGACGAAAATCGGGTATTTTATGTGTTATTGTGTGTGACATCATAAATTCACCGAAAATAACTCTATCATCATGGATTTATTTATTTTTACAGAAATGCATGAATGATGATATTGCCCGAATCAAGGCTGCAATGGATGAGATGATTGCTAAAATGCGAACCGACCATGAACTGTACAAAAATGGAATAAGGGCAGCGTTCATGGGCAAAGCAGGTCGATTCCGGGTGACTTCATATGCAAAATCCTACAAGATTGAAGATTACTGTGCCACCCATTCTAGTTCCTCCTCCAAAAATTAAAGCGTGTTATATCAATCTACATAACAAAATACTGTTGCTAGTTTCCGTGCTAACTATTCAACAGTTGATGTGATTCTTGTACTCGTACCAACATTATCCTGAAATAATATGCTCAAGTAATAATTCATATGCGGGTCTAACAATAAATAACATCGCCCGCAAACCGTGCTCAATTCACTTTAACAATTTACTGAATTAAAATTCATTCACTTATTCAAAATGGAAATATATGCTGCACTTATTAAGGAGGTGATCAAACACCCATCAGAGTTTCAAACCGAGCATGCCATCTCCAACATTGTTTTCAAACCAAATCCATAATTTCACTTAATAAAAAACTAACTTAAAACATATCAAATTACAATCTCCCAACGCACAACATATCCCTCTTCAAGGATTAATTACCACATTCTCACTAGCAGTATCTCTAAGATGGTCGCAGAACATGGCTTGGAGATTCTGGAACCTCTCCAATCTCTCACCATATCGCTCCTCCCAAGGCTGCAGACTCTTGTTGCGGATCCGGAACCAGGTCGGATGCATTTTAGGTAATGGATTATCTGGTACGTCGTCATCATCCACGGAGAAGTGGCCAAGCACAAAGTGATACATGCCGCGCCTCAGGATGAGGGAGATCTCAGGGAGATCTCCGTAATCCTCAATGTTGCCCCTCCACGGCAGAACTGTGGTACACTCATGACCACCAGTGTCGTTGATTGCGTAAACCGTTGTTACGGCGCGGAAAACCTGAGCAATGGCAAACAGATCTGACAGCGTTTTCATCCAATGAGATATGTAGCACTTATTCCCTTTCCAGTCAATGCGGTTTGCTGCAGCCTTCACACCACCATCTGCACGAGGGTATATATTCTTGTAAATATCTCTGTATAAATTGAGCTCGGTCACAATCAACGACCTCACTGTGACATACAGATTCGCTGACTTTAAGAATCTCAAGGCAGCACAGCGGAACCCACAATTGCCATCTCCTTCCACGTTGTCTATAGCCACAAGATATTCTCTCACAAATAATGGCACATCCCGCCCCCCAGCCATGTACAGTAGTTCATCTACACAAAAACATAGTGCACAGTTAACATGGTGTTCACTACAAGATCTAATTTATAAAATCTGAAAGTGGCACATGATAAATAAGGTTCACATACCAGATGCAGTGATAGCAGGCTCGGTTTGACTCGACCGAAACTGTTTGTCGGTATGCTCCCACCCTGACAACAAACGAGGCATATTGGCATTTTTCTTTGGCGGTCTTCCTCGCTTTGTAACTTTCGGCACCGGCTCATCGAACACCCCCTCCTCAGGGTACATCTCAGCCCGGACCAAATGGGTCACCCTACGCCAGTCAGCGGCATCGCGCCCTTCCAAATCCCTAAACATCTTCTCCAGGTCAAAGGGGCAGGGGCAGTAAGGGACATCCACGGCCACTCCGTCGTACGCCAGTGTTCTCCAAAAAGGATCGACATTTTCCAGCTGTATGAAATCTCCCTTGTCACGAAGATCCTCAATCTGGCACCGACAAGGAAGTCCGTGTACTGTCCTAAATGCATGTGTGCACTTTCCCAGTTTTGCACACTCTTTCATAAGCAGCGTTAGACAGTGGTGCGACACACGGCGCTGTAAAAGGGCAAATGGGGAGACACCAAATCCATGAAGCTTTTTAGATTGACTCCATTCCAGCCTGCACTTAATCTCTGCTATTTGTGACTCAACCTCCGCATGCGTCTTTTCAAACAGAGTATCTAAACCGCCACGGCATGAAGACATCCATGCCTTCAAAGCAGAATGAGCTCCTTCAACCCTATTTGTGGTGTTGTTTCCAAAATGCCTTGCACGGTTTGTCCAGGCGAGAACAATTTTTTCCTTGTGCGGTAACCATGTATCGTCAATGTACTTAATGAAACCGCGTACCCAACCGTACTTGCACCTCAACTTGTTGTAATTCTCCTCAAATAATTCAACTGTTGGAGAATGTAGCATCACCCTAACAGCTCCATTGCATAATCGATCGGCATCCTTCGCAGAGTGTAGTATATGATACGCTTTAGCTCTGATCATTTTCTTCACATGGAACATGCAGAGGAGGTGATGGGAATTGGGAAAAACAGTCTTGATTGGGTCCAACAATCCAAGCTCCCGGTCGGTCACAAGGGCTTTCGGCTGCGTGTCTCCTAGCAGCTCAGCGAAGCATCTCATAGCCCACAAGTAGCTTTCCTTATTCTCGTGCTGCAATAGGGCTTGTGCTGCAGTAAAATTCTGGTTACATGGAGTGACACCAACGATTTCCACCAACGCATACTCGTACTTGTTTGTGGAGTATGTCGAATCGAGACAAAACACAGTGCTGTATATCCGCAACATTTTCTTGCTGTTTGGGTGGCACCAAAACAAATCTACAATGCACAAGTAAACATGCTCATCAGTTTCATGTATGTTCATGTCATTTCTCAATTAAACAATTATGTACATCAAAGGGACGACTAAAATTTTACCTCTCAGTGTTCTTGTCCCCGGGACAAGCTCATGCCTTGTGAAATAATCTCTTTCTTTGCACATCTGAAGAAATTGCATGGCTGGATTACGGCCCTCTGCAGCCTCCTTCTTCAACTTAGTTGTGTAATTATACACTGCCCTTGACAACACCGGCTTCAGATTATCGGCATACTTGAGAGCTTTGACAATGGCTTTCGGAGCGCAGTGAGCAAACCACATCTCCTTAATCTTCAGCCTATCTTCATCGGTCAACCGTGTGTATGCAAGGTTGCCTTCAATGTAATAGGTGAGGGGATGATTATGGCAACCTTTAAACACGTGGACGTGATACAGCCCGTCATCTTCCTTTCTGATCGAGCCACGGAACTGGCACCCAACTCTCTTCGACGATGTTATCCTCTTTCCCTTTGCAACCAAATTTGAGAAAATATTCCTCCTCTTGTTACTCCTACGCTGCGCTGCCGTGTCCGACTCTTTTCTGTCAGCACATTCGCACGTGAAATAATGGTGGTAGGACCCATCTGCCCGCTTCCTTCTTGAGGATCTGATGATGTTTAAGAGCTTCTCATTTGCTTGGGCTTTAGCCCACCCGAAAGCAAACAGCTCGCTCTCAAAAGTCATTCCAGTTGAAGCACTCGACATGTGTGTGGTAAAATCAGGACCGCCCTCTTGCACAATTTTTAACAAACCATATCAAAATAATAATTAAAATTTAATGAACTTGATTATCAAAAACAGTTGGGTATTACATTATCCCGACGATCATTTCGGAAACCTAACTTCTATTTATTTCATTAATTTGATTGACCAATTTACATGGATATTTTTTTCCAGGAATGGAGTTTCTAATGTATATCTGTTTGGTCAGGCTTTTCCACATAACACATAAACATAATTAACCATTCTTTATTAATAGTTGGGATATTTATTAATATAAGGTATACCTACACCCTCTTCCAAGTGTCTTCAAACGTAACATATTTGACTAAATTAGATATACATAATTTTCAAAGTCAATTAGAAAATCATTAGAATATTACACAATTAACTTGGAAAAATAATTTTTTTCCACCACAAAAATTAATTTCAACAAACTAGAAGAGTGGTGTTAGTTTAAAAATCTTATTTTATTTATGTTTTAGGAGATTTGTTACATATTATATACAAAATATATATTATCAATAAAATGACTATTACAAATATAGACTTACAAATATTTGAATATTGGCTTTCGGCCTATAATTTAAACAAACTTAAATGCTGCCCCTCTAAAGTGTGTAATATTTAAGTTGGGGCTAAAAGTTCTATTTTTTAAGATTTCTACGGGTCCATAATTATCCATTTTTGGAATATATTAGTTTGTCGAAATAATTTATTATATTATTCATCCATTATAAAAATGGAAAACATTGGACAAATAAGTCAACTTCGTCACTGCAAAAGCAGCCACCCCTTCATTTACCTCACTTCACCACATAAAGAAATACTACAGTTGGGCCCTTCTCAGATAAAATTAAAAAAAATTCACCTGACAAATCCAGAACTAGCTATTACTTTCAGCAAAATATTGCCCACATGCTGGGTCTGTTCCATAACAGTCTGCAATGTAGGCTACTGTTTACACAAAATCTTCAATTTTTACAACTACTGAATTAAATACTACAATTGTTTCAATGACAGCATTTAATATTCAACCGCCCTATTTTGTTATAGTTTATACATGTAATAATTACATTTATCTGCTAATCTTTTTCAAAAAATCACCATTAATCATTGCAAAACAAGACTACATTTCATTCAAATTATCATAATCAAAATAATTCAACCCATTGCACATATACTAACAATCTATTTTTCTTTTTATAAAATCATTTTCAAAGTAATAGTTTGACAAGCATGTGATCTAATGTCCTTATGAATAGGCACTTACTTCTCCCATGCTGCCTTTTTCAACAGTGAATCAACCTTCAACAACAATTGAACACAAGTCCAACAGCTAAACCAGATCTTCTTTGCTGCAAATAAATTCAAGAGATATAGTCACATCAGACAGATAAGTACTATCAATTAAAAATACAAGGGATGTATGCATGTCACAAAATGGAAAAATAGATGAAGATCGGCTTACATGCAACCAAATATATGCTTCCTAGTCCATCACCTTCAACAAAACACGCCCAAATCTCACAGTCAGTGTTCAATAACCAAAAACATATAACTTATCCAAATAATGTAACATCCACTTACAAGAAAGGGGTTTTCACCATCATTTAGCTCCACCTGCCACATGCAACAACGAATCCATCACTTTTTCAGATCAATGATAAAGTTCACACTCAGATCAACACACATAAATGAGTTTTGTACATTCTTACTTTCAACGACAACCCATCTTTTAACTCTACATATCAACTCTAAAAAATCTGCAGATCAACACATTTTCCATAAGCGTTTATACTCCAGATGAAGGTTACAAATAAAAATGCTATGGATACAGAGTGTACAGTAGGGGGATTAGACACTTGCCTTTCGTGAGCCCATAGAGACAAACCAGAGAAACTCTCTGTTTCACTCTTCTGCTTCCACACTAAGTATATATAGTCACAGAATTGACTTAGGGGTAGAAAAGTAAATGTACTGCTAGGGTTTCATCTGGGCCGTGTTTCCAATAATAAACCAGCCCGCCTCACCAAACCACACCTAGCAACTTACTTTTGATATGGGCCTCATGTCGATTAGGCATGCTAATGAAACGTCCCCGTGTGGAGCGGATTGGTCCAGCCGGCCTGCTAATGAAACGGCGCCGTGTGCAGCGGATTGGACTCGCCGGAAAAATGGTTCGACTGCCAAATCTGCCATACCAAATTCAAAACGGCACCGCTGCCCTTACCTTATTCTGAACCACCGCCGGTCGACGCTCCCACTCCCACACCGTGCGTTTCAACCCTCCGATTCATACCCGCCGTCGCCTGACGCTCCCACCCACCCGGGGATTCAGACCCACCGCCGCAGGCCAAGCACCCCATCGCTGATTCAGACCCACCGCGGATTCAGACCCACTGCCGCAGGCAGAGCGCCCCACCGCTGATTCAGATCCACCGCCGCAGGCCGAGCACCCCACCGCTGATTCAGATCCACCGCGGATTCAGACCTACCGCCGCAGGCCGAGCACCCCACCGCGGATTCAGACCCACCGCCGCAGGCCGAGCACCACCACCTCTGATTCAGACCCACCGCTGCAACCCGATCAAGCCAAGCACAACACCTCGGATTCACATCTTTACGACCCAAATCTCCCAAATCTCACGAATCATCTCCTCAAATTGTTCAATATGATTGCCTAAAACAAGATCCGTTTCACTATTTTTTTCCCCTCACCCACCACTTCTGCCTTTTACATCCTCGAAGATATCCAGATTGGTGCCTGGCTTTTAGTCTTATCCCACCTACAAACAATTATTTGCATTTCGGTCCATGCGGCAAAATCGCAAATAAGAACAACATATTCGATCTGAGCCCTAGAAAACTTACGAGGGCAATTTAGGCATTTCACTTCAAACCCTAACCTGCAAAAACAATCAGTCCCTGCACCTAACAATGGCCTAAAATTTACACACTTGTATACATATTATGAAGCGGGAATCCCACCTTTATTTCCCACAATTTTCACTACCCTCCATCACCCACTTTATTCAACACTACTTTTTTTTTCTCTCAAATCTAAAGATCTAGTTCAACCATATTCCTCCCAAAATCAAAAGCTCAAAGATCATTTTCATTCAACAAGAACAATCTATTGTGTGGGTGAGATTTTAGTTACTTGTATGTGTATAATTTCCCTTTTTCTATTTTTACTTTTGTAATAAGTTCAACTTTCATATCTAGTCAAGGAATCTTTGAGAATGAAATCATCGAGCATGACTCGATGTGCTACATCATACTTTGTATTTAGCTAAACTAAGTATCATGTCCTCATGTTCTTCACAATACCATATATTTTTCTTTACTTTGCATTTAGGGTTTTGTAGATTTGAGTATTTCCAACTTCATATTATTATAGAATAACTTCATGTTATTGTTATAGTTTTTGGTCAAGTTTATCTGATTTTTGAAGTATAAATTGTATGATTTTTACGATCAACTAACTTGAATGTCTAAACCTACACCTAAACCTAGCATTAAATACATGGTGAATTCATACAAACCCTAGGTACACCTTAATAAATGAGCATTAATGGAGACAATGCATAACCCTAATTGTAGTCTACTATATTTTACACCTAGGGTAGTGCATCAAGTTTATTCTTAATTCATTGGTTTTGTTCTCCTATGCTTATGTCTATCTCAAAAGAAGCCGGTGAAAAGAAAAAGCAAAAGCAAAGAAGCCGGTGAAAAGAACCAGGGCTTCCACGAACGACGATCATGGCGGAGATAACTTGCACCCACATATTTATTGTCACGAGCTTATGTGAAGGATGAAGAAAGGTGTTTTAACACCGTTGGAATCCAACGAAAGTGGTGAGCCAACCTCGAAAGAAAGGAGCAAATGGGCAAGTTGGGTTGGCAAGACGGCTCGAACTCGTATTGATATTAAGTACAACGATTGGCGTCTAGTTCCTCGCCCAATGAAAGAAAGGCTCTTTGGGGAGTGCATGGTAAATCAATTTGTTTATTTAGTAAAAAAAGATATATAATTATATGAGTATTAGTAACTAGTATCCTACACACATATTGATTATTATGGCATCGTATCTAATCCATTTTAATTTATGATTTTGTATCATTTAGCGACCATTTCTAATAGATGCACCCAACATGGAACTTCTCCAAGAAAAGACTCTACAACGGTTGGGAAGATTGCAAGAGATTATCAAGTCATGCTAGCTCGAGACTATGTTTTTGGGGAGAAGAAGCACTTGGACCCTAGACTCATATACACCACCATTCCAGAACAAAGTTGGGAGTTCTTCAAAAAGTATGCACAAGGCTATTTTGATGATGTAAGTAAACAAAACAACTTCAATATCTTTACCATTTTTATTGATTTGGTTGACATGTCATGTACAAGTATACAAGTTAACGATTTTGGCATGGTGTTCAATCTTAGGATACGCATGCAAAAAAAAGCCGGAATGCCCAAACCAACAAATTGCCACATCGAATGAGTCGAGGAGGGATGCCATTAGCGGTGGATAGATTCATGAGGGACGATAGGGAACGAAGAATCCAAGAAAAAATTGCTCATGGAATGCCGGAGGCTGAGGCAAGGGATTCGACCCAACCAATGCATGTGGACGAGATTAAGAACTTTGAGCTCTACCTCAAGGCAAGAGAGAAAAAAGCTGGTGGATATGGAGACAAGGAGGAAATGACCACCTTCTTAACGGATCTTGTAAGTTTAACAGACCTTCTTAACGCTTTTTAACCATATTGAAAACGTAAGTTACTCCTTGAGTGTATATCACTAACTTCTTCTTGTTTCTGTTGCAATTACTAGGAGTCAAACAAAGACAAGGACGACAATGGGGTCTTTATACCATCCAAGAAGGGGTATGACATCCCAAGTGAGAGTTTGGGGCGTGGTGAGCATCCCGGGAGAATTAGGATGTGCGGCTCATTTGTGTCAAAGCAAGATCTCTTGAACAAGAATACAAAGCGAAAACCGTCCAACGAGAGTTTGATCAAAATGTTGTACGACGAGGTGAAGGAGCTGAAATCTTGTCAAGGTAAGCGTGACATTGCTTTGCACGTGGTTGCTAAAAGTAATAGAACACACTTACCCAAGGACCTCGACGACCTCACAACGCATTGGGATTCAACCTCAACCAAGGCACCTATTGAGAAGCCAATTCTTGACGACGGTTTGTCACCATCTCCGACCGAGTCCGAGGATGAGGGTGTGCCATACGATCGTTCTTTTGAGCCAATCGTCGAGGAAAGTGTGCCCCAATCAACCCGCAAATCAATGGTTAGTATTCTAAAATAAATCAACTCTTTAGATTTTGTGTACTATACTCCCTTCAATATATAGTTATCATAAGTTGTATAGTTATCATAACTTCTTGCTAGTCGGCACCTAGAGGTTAATTTTTTTCATTTCTTTTGGAAGGGCTCATATGCATGCAAACTCTATGTTGAGATGGGCTCACTAAAACCCCCCATGGTTGTGGCAAATGGAATTTTTGAGGAGTCAATTAAAAAACATCACCATAAAGATGTGCCGGAAGGCTTAGGTGTTGTTTCTGTGCTTGATATCTTCTTTGAAAACGCACTATTGCCTATTCCCGATCCCTCATGTCGATTTCTTAAGGGAACAAAGAGGTTTCTTTTCTTATGGCCTAGGAGGTTGATTAGGGTCGAGAGTTTAGGTGAGGATGAGCCTACCAATCTTTTCCCACCACCACTAGTCAAGGGTAAACGTGTTTTTGCAATGAATTCAAATACCCAACCAAAACTTACCGATGTTGATGACATGTCCCCTTCCGTTAGACTCTTATTTGAGAGGATAGCCGACCACAACCAATTAGGGACCTACGGCTTCCCTTGTCCTAAACCATTTTTCGGAGTTGGTAAATTGGTTACCTTGTGCTGGGTGGACTTTGAAGACATGTGGCGGTTTGACATGATAATGGAGACTCTAATGTCGCTATTTCAATGGTATGTTTTCTTGATATTTATAATTTAGTATTAGTGTCGCCTTTACATATTACACAACCTTCCATATTATGTAACTATCACTTTTTTTGTGCCTGGATGAAGTTTCTTGCATAGTGTAGCACAAAATCGTGGTAGGCCTTGGATTGGCTTTCTGTGTCCCGAGCATAATCAAGAGATTGTGCATTCTAGTGAAGAACGACTCTCCTACTTGAAGGTTAGACTTAGCGATCCTACTAAAGTACTCTTCTTGTTGCTATTGCTCCATAAGTAAGTTCTTCTTTGATATTTAAAATTTGCATTCTTATGACTAGCTAGTTTGTTTAACTTCTTTATCGATTTTTTATCGGATTAGTGGACATTGGCTTTTGGTTGCAATCAACAAGACTACTAAAAAATTGTACTGGATTGATTCTCTACACCTACCACCGATCCCTTCGATTTTTGAGGTGGTCAAGCAAGCATTGGAGTTTGTCAATCCCAGCGGTCAATCGGTCTTCGGGTTGCATCAAATCATGGTATGCCTAACTATACACACAAGCAAAGTGCGGACCATTGATTTACAATACTCATTCTTACAAATACTTACTACTACTTTTCCATGTGTTTTTGATAGTACAAGAAGCAAAAATATTGTTGGGAATGCGGCTATTTCACAATGGCGACGACACTTCAAGTTGTCTCTTCCGCAAAATTGAACAATAATTTTGAATCGGTGAGTACATACTACAATTGTACTTCCCTTTGTTGTTAGACTCGCTCTTCCAATCATGGTATTAAAATTGATAAGTTTTGTATGTTTTTCAAATTAGCTTTTCAAGAAGGACTCAACTCCTTACACACTCGATGACCTCAAGACAGTTATTAACAATTTTGCGGGGTATGTGCTTAATGTCCGAGGCTCGAGACTTTCAAAGGCATGAATGTAAGAACGTCGGGTGTGACCATGTTAGTTCGGTATTCTTGATTGTAACTTTAATTTGGATATTGGTTGCTTTTTGATGGGTATGAAGCCCTAGACATTGTTCGTCTTTTGCTATAACATTGGTCACTTTATTGTCATTAGAAGGATGCAAAGTCATATTTTATAATCTGGATATCGCCTTTTAGGCCTAACAATTTATTCAAAATTCTATTTGGATTTTTTTGTGACCATTTTTAACATACATGTTCCTACGATTTCGAAAAGTGCCAGCATTCATTTTTTCCAGGGTACCAGAACATTCACCCTAAAAAGAAATCATTTCCACCAACCAAGTGAAGCTTGTTTACGAATTCGAACTAACCCACAATTTTATTTTTACGAGATTGAATAGAACCACTAATTCTACCACGGTGTTACAGAGCTATCCCCTATTTAGCACCCGACTCAGAAAATATTTGAAGAAAAATGCACGTTCCTTTCTAGTCGTAATTTTGTTTACATCACAAATACTTTACGAATAGAAAATTAGGTAACAACTGTCACCAAATCTACGCCCGGAATAGAAACAAAATAATTGGAAAATATTACGATTTACGACTCGAATGAAGAAGGATATATTGCTCTTAACTTCCGACTTCGTAAGTAGTCAGTCAGGCTAGACTCCTAATACCCTGAATTGCACCCTATCCAGATGGAATGCACACCTTACTGCATGTTTATTACTATTCGTAAACTACATATTGTTAATCTCTTTCGATGAACATGTGCAACTATTTAATTACGAGTAGAAAGGAGCATCATATTCAATTTATCACCTTTCTATATTTCTACTAGTAACATGCAATCAACAACAATTAAAATTCTGTCTAAACGACGAACAAGTTTTCGACGTCGAATATTTTTCAACACATTCTTCTACGAATCGTTACTTCTAAGAATGCTATGTTGTCGAAGAGTAAACTCAATTGCCTCCTTCCGGGTGAAATAACTCAATTTTACAATTTTTCTACTCGAAGACGATCGTCCATCATCTTTCGAACTCGAAAACTATGCACGACGGTTGCTTCCGCCGTACAAAACTGGAACGCCGATGCGCGGCTGTTCCAGTAACGGCGGTTGCACCCGCCGTGCCTCCGGTGATCTACCAACATCTGCGCGTCCTTCCTGCACTAGTGAGAATTCCAGTGCTAGCAAGCAGTTCAGACCAGATGGATTTAGCAACATGAGAGACATTAAAATGGCGATCAGTTGAGTCAAAGTTACTGCATAAAGAATATTTAGAGACTAGTTTAAAACGCATAATAATTAGTACCTCATCATAAGGCAGAATACAGTTAAATAATTTCCAAATAAAGAAGATTGTTCTTCCAGATATCTTGATCTTCCATAACTTATTGAGAGACACTGATGAAGTTTATATACTCTTCGTACGTAGTTTAATAAACCTATACCATCTGCACTATAATATATGATGACTAATTAAGAGAGTTTAAAAAAACATATACTTTTCATGATTCAACCGTATATAACTTTTCTACAAAATTAGCTTAAAGATATAATATAACAATTATTAATTTCGCTTACAAAATATTTACTCCCATAATTAACAAGTCCATGAGTTTCATTAGTTTATTTTTTTAATGGTTGATCATTTATTTGTGTGGGTACAAATTATAAAACGTTTGATATCTTAATTAAGAAACTACGTATGATCATAAACAATTAATTGCAGATACAGCCGATCAACGTTACGACAGCCTAGACAGTTTACCAATATATATTAAATAAGCAACAGAAGCGAAATCTACATTAGAAACATAATCTGTTTAAACCATCAAAATATGACATGAAACTGCAGACTGCAAGGGATATTTTATTATCAAAATCAAGAGGCATAGCGTAACCTGTTTCATCGCAATCGTATCACTAATTTCCGACATAATAACCGACGAGAGTGATTTCCCTAACATAAGGATCGTTGTCATCGACGGAGAAAACAACGTCACCATCTGAATTATCATTCCTGTATGTAAATCCACGTATCTTACACATCACAACTGGACTATTACTCCCTATTTTACACAGCACTGCGTACGCGGCAGCTTGTCGACCATGCGCTCCCAGTATTGCCTAAACAGAAGAAAACAAGTTCAAATGTCCAACTTTAAAAAGTTAATAAACAGTGAAATCATCAGGCTCATATGTCCAACTTTAAAAAGTTAATAAACAGTGAAATGATAATTACATTACAGATCTATGGAGCAGTGAGAATATATCTTTGATGGATCTATATCTTTATGGGAATTAATTAAAGGCTTTTAAGTTACTCACCCAGAAACCCATCGAAGATGAAACTTTGCAGAATTCCTCTGGTTCGATTTGATTAGTCTTCTGCCTAGGTCTTGGCAGGATTAAATAGGCAAAAAGGAAAAGAAAATTAAGTTGAGAAATCTAAGAGATCGATCAATAATGGTAGCGGAAGGCGGAAGATGGATTGATTGAGCTGCCATGCAACAAAGATAAGTCCGTTTTATTAATATTTTATTTAAATATTAATTAATAAATTATAAAATAAAATTACGTAGTTTTATAGCGTTGTTGTGGTGATTTTATAACTATAACTATGTAGTTTTATAGTATTATAATTTTACAGTGATTGATTATTTAAAAAAAATATTAATTATAAGAAATAAAAAGTTAAAAAAAAAGAAAAATTACCATATAGTCTACAATCAAAATACCATTAATATTCTTTCTATTCACTTTATCAGTAAAATATTAGTAATAAATTACAATCTTTTATAATAATACTTATAGAAATAAAAATGTTACAAGATCTCAAAATAGACCACCACAATTAAATTTCTTCATAACTTTCATAGCAAACTCTCTTGAAATTCCAACTTTCCTAAATGTCGTGGAACTGCCACTATATATTTAAACTCGAATGATATATATTTTTATGTCAAAATTAATCATTATAAAGTAAATATATGTTAAAACATGTATTAATGAAAAAATTCAAGAAATTTCATATAAAAATTAAAATATTTTAAATTACAAAATTTACAGTTCAACTTAAAAGGTGCACGATATAAGTTGAAACGTATAAACACTTTCATGGAAAATCAGGAAAATTGGGAAATCAAAAAATTTCTCTCATTTAATATTATTATTCATTTAGTGTATATATAAAATTTACATTAAACATATTTTAAAAATACTCAAAATACACTAGGAAACGTCCCGGTGGGCATTCACTGGTTAATTTATTGGAATTTCTGATGTCATTTTATTAATAAATTTTTTATATGTTTTAACTTAAATGTTTTACTGCATAATTAATTTAATCTATGTATCTCTTAACTAAAAATTAACTGTTTAATACAAAATTTCTTACATATTTTCCTTGAACTATGTTTTACTATATTCATACCTTAATTAATATGAATACATTTTTAATTAAGTAATAGAATATTGGAGGTAATGCATGCAATGGTAGTTGCATGATATTTTGAAATTGTTACGATAACTTAAGCAATATAAAGATGCAAATATTTGAATATACAAAATGAACATGTAGTACGATATTTTCTTGTCGACTATATCGCGTGTGATCACGCGCATGCTTAATGTGTTGCGTTGACTAGCTGTTGCATGTAATTACATGCACATTTAACGCATTGTACTGACTAGCGCGTGCGTGTGCTTTATTAATCTTTTCTCTCTCTTTTTGACTGAGAAAGAGAGCTAACTAGTCAGATAAGCGAAAATACGAGCTAAAGAGAAAGGGCTATGGAAGAATGAATACGATCTACGAAGTTGTCTGTACCCATAGTGCTTTTACCCCTTTGAACACCTTTCAACCCTATATAGACAAACTCCATAGCCAGATTGTCAATTGATCCACTTTTGGGAAGAGTGCACAACAACTAGTATTTAGAGAAAATCCTGAGATGTGGGGCATCAATCATGAGATTATGCCAGCCTTCTGAGTGTTGGAATGAGAAGGTTATCTCTAGAAATTGCTTTTAGAGGGGAATAGATGTGTTTGCATGGTTTAAGATCACTCTTTAAGGTATATATGCTTAGGGTTCCAGTAGCAAGAGAAGCTAATTTGTGTGAGACTTGATTACGTTCTACGTAAATGTTTTTGAAAGTGATATGGCTTCCCTCTTGCATACCTTCCAGAGTGATTCCTTCTTCAGTTGATCATCTCAACAGCATGCAAGCAATCAAGTTCAGTAGTCAGTGGGATGAAATTGTTTTCTAGACATACTTGTAGACCATCAATGCAATCTTTTTTTTTATCATATCAATGCAATCTTTTAGTTCAGCCGTACAGGTTCATCCATACTGTCAAATCTTTTCGAATCTCATCTTCATGATCACGCCCCTGATATTTCTGATCACAAATCCTCCAGAGAAAAAATTCAATAAATAAAATTTGATATGCAAAATCTAAATATATAAAAAATAAAAACAAACTATAAGTGAAATTTAAAAACAGATCGTATCAGGATTAAAATACATCATCAATTGTAGTAAGTAAGTTGGGCAGACAAATTCACCACCAACACTCATCGGAGCCTCCAGAAAATTAATTGCCCGTCTAGTTTCATCCTTTTGGAAGCTTGAAGATTCTCAATTAGTAACTTCAATTTTCTGTTTTCTTCTGCAATTTCTTCGTAACCCTTCTTCAAGGTATTGTAGTCTGTCTCAATTAATTTCAGCTTGGTCTTACACAAAAATTATCAATTTTATAATTGGTTTAGATTCACCAAATTTGATTTCTTAAATAAAACAAAATTATAAGCTTTAACACAAATTAGTTTACTGATTTAAATATGAATAAAATCAGTCAAACCCAAAATAAAACCTGTCAATTGGTGTAATACGTATATATGTTCACTGAATCTTTTTATATACCATATTTATAATGTGTATTGTCTAAGTTTTATGTCACTTTTTTTCACATGCACGCAATACACACGCACTATTCGTGCATTATATAATATGCTAGTTCTTAAAGCCAAATTTGTAAGAATAAATGAATTGATAAAAACCAAAGAAAAACTTGCCAATTAGAACATTTTCACTAAATCAAAAGTGTATTAAATAAAAAAATTAGAAAAATAATAATATTTTTAAAATTATACAATTAAATAAAACTAAAATAAAAACTTTCAATTTATACAATTAAATTCCGAAATAAATACTTGTAAAGTTGAACGCATTGATATATTTCCAAAACTTGAATATGCACAAATAAAACACACTCAATGCACGAACAATTATGCATGAATCGCACTAATGTTTTGGCAAGCAATATAGATTACTCAAAAATTATAACAAGATACCGAAAACAATCAGCGAATTCAATGCAACTCACAATACAAAAATCCATATTTCATTAATATTACTTGATTAATATCCATCTTCTTGGAACTTTTTATTAATTTTGATTGCATGTTATTCAACTTTGAAATAATTTTTGAGGTCACTAATATTTAAAAAACCATTTTTTGGGTCACTCAATGAAAATCCCATCTTATCTAATTAACATGCAACTATGACGGTATGTGACGGCATTATATGTGATTTAATTTTCTCAAAAAAATAATATTCATATTGAACTTAAAAAAAGTTTTATTAAAAATTTCAGACTTCCTAGTTTTCACAAATGCTCTCTTCTCTCTCCTACTTTCCCTTTCCCAACACACCCGACATCTACTGTTATTGACCGTTTGCCACCATTAACGGGCAAAAACGGCCACAATGACGCCGGAACCGCCGCCTAACCGCGGCGGAGCCACCCCCAATCTAAGCTTTCTACAAGCCCTCACCGCAAAACCAACCCCTCTCGCCACTTCCTTACCATCCAACCCAGCAATTAGCCCCATTCCAGAGTATAAGGGAAAGATAGCTTGTATAATTTCGCCGGAGGAGGTTGCCGTCCTGTCGGAACATTATAGCAATGCACTGATCGGCAAGTTCTCAAGGCTGAAACCTTCGATGGATTTCCTCAACGAATCTTTCAAATCAGTTGGCTTTAAGGGCAGGTACCAATTAGGCTCAATTGATTACAGACATGTTCTGATAAGATTTGATGATGTTGAAGATCTGCAGAGATGCTGGATGAAATCTGTGTGGTCATTTAAAGGCTCTCTCATGAGAGTGTTTAAATGGACACCCAATTTCACACCAGATACTGAAACTTCTATAATGCCTATATGGATCACTCTGCACAACATTCCAATATTTTAAGTACAACACTGCAATGTTGGAATCAATAGGTAATAGAGTTGGGAGATTTATCAAAATGGATGCAGCCACCTCTAGTTTAACTAGGCTTTCAGCAGTTAAATTGTGTGTAGAAATTGATCTGTTGGCAAAATTGCATAACACAGTGACTCTTACAATTAATATGGAATGAGATGTTGCTGATTTTGCTATAGAGTATGAAATGCTCCCTCTTTATTGTAGACACTGTAAGAAGGTAGGACATGAGGTGAATGAATGCAGAGTTTTATATCCAGATCTGAGACCTCAACCTAGAAGAACACATCCACCATTTAATCCAGCACAGCCTAAACCAGACAATGGTAAGAAAGATGCAGCAGTTGCACCTGGCCCCTCAGGCATAGATAAAAGGCCTCAACACCCCACTCACCATATGAAGTATGTGCCTAAACCAGTGGAGACTGGATTGAACACTCAGCTGAAAGGAAAGGAATCTATGATTGACCTAACTCCACACCTCTTCCTCTTTACTTCCCCCAAATCACAAACTCCACAACCTATTAGCCTTCCTACTCCTATACTCCTCTCTCACTCTCCTATCCAGATTACCTCTGATGCTGAAGAAGTTCAAGAAATGCCAACTCAGGAATCTGACCTCTCTGAACATCAAGAGTCTGAAGCTGCTCAACAAAATGATGCATCAATGGAAAAAAAATCTCCCACTGGTTCCAAACAACTTTCACCTTCTCCAACCATAGGCAGTCATGCCAAGTCAAACCAAGAAAAAGAATGGAGTACTCCCAAAAAGCCAAGGAATTATGCTAAAGATGATATGCTTGTACACACAGATAACCATTTTAATTTTTCACAAATTACAGTTCTTAACAGAGTTTCCTTCTATTCTCAGCCAAGACAGGCCAGTAACAGATTCCTTCCACTAAGGATGGAGGAGGAAAGTCTCAATGATCCTACAACCAACAGAGATGAACTTCAACCACAAGCAGACAGGCCCACTGGGAATTAAAATTTTGAGATTGAAGAGACACCTCCAGAGTCCTCTCACAGCAAAAATGCATACAACTCAGCACACCAAGCAACTCAGGTAACTAACCTAACCTATGCAGATGTTGTATCTTCTACTGCTAATAACCCTCATATTGTTTCTGATCAAAATACAGTACCATCTTATTTTGCTCAGGTCAATAAGATTGTTACTAGAACAGCAACTAAGAGTATTAAAGCCCGTAAATGATTAATACAACCATAGGAATTAATACTCTTGTCTGGAATACTAGAGGGATGGAAACATCCATGCTAAGACTGTCTAGACTAATCTCCAACCATAAAATAGATTTACTATGCATTATTGAGCCTCAGCATGATAATTCAGAATGTGAATCTTACAAAACTAAATTACACTTCCAAAATTGCATGTCTTCCAACCTGTGTAATATTTGGCTTATGTGGAACTGTCAAGTAGACATTTCTTTAATTTTAGACCATAACCAATTCCTACAAGTACAGGTTTCAATAAATGCACTAAATCAATCTACATAGATTTTTTGTGTGTATGGATTGAGAACTAGGAAAGAAAGAGTGGAACTGTGGTCTAATTTTAAAATTTTATCTACCCCTGAAGCAATTTATATAGGGGATTTTAATGCCATGGCTTCTATTTCAGAGTACAAAGGTCATTCCAATACTAGTCTTAGAAGTATTAGGGAGTTTAGTGCTTTTATTGATAACATGCCTCTCTTTCCTGTACATACAGTAGGTAATTTCTTTACATGGTCAAGGAACAAGGTAGAAGGTTAACTGTTGAGAGATTGGATAGGGGACTGTGTACTCAAGATTGGAGTTTAAAATTTCCACAGTCTTCTATACAAGTGCTCAACAAAGAGACCTCTGATCACTGTCCTCTTTTACATAGAATAGGCAGTAGTGTAACCTCAGTTCCCAGGCCTTTCAGGTTCATAAATACCTGGTTTAAAAGGAAAAATTTCATGGAGGTAATTAATCTTCACTGGAATGCCAATCACAAGGCACTGGAATGTATAAATTCTTTCTCAAGCTTAAAAACCTCAAACCAGTCCTTAAACAATGGAATAGGGACTTTTTTGGTAATATAGATGAGAATGTAATAAAAGCTGAGGAAAAATTAAGGCTTCAAGAAATTGCTTTTGAGACTGATAGTTCAACTGATGAACTTGTCAAGCTCAAACAGGCTAAGGCTCTCTTAAAGAAATCACTAAAAGAGCAAAATAATTTCTGGAAATATAAAGTTAAGGTGAAATGGCTAAATGAGGGTGATGAAAATACCAAATTTTTTCATAACATTGTTATGGAGAAAAGAGGTAGACTGAAAATCACAAAAATAAAAAGTTCTCAGGGAGTGTGGTTGAATGATAATGTAGAAATTGAAAATGAGGCAATTGCTTATTATCAAGATCTTCTTACTGACTCACCACACCCTGACCAACACCTTTTCACTTCCCATTTCCTGTCTCAGATACCCTCACTTATCTCACAGGCAGAAAATGATGACCTCATGAAGCCAATTTCATTACCTGAACTAAATCAAATAGTTTTCAGCCTTAACAAGTCAAGCAGTGCAGGGCCTGATGGCTATACTGCCTAATTTTTTATTAAGGCATGGAACATAATTTGCTTAGATTTGTTAGAGGCATCAAATGATTTTTTAACTAGGTCTCATATCCATAGAGGTATTTCTAGTACTTGGATAACTATCATCCTTAAAAAAGAAATACCTATCACTTTCAGTGACTACAAACCTATCAGTCTTTCTAATGTTACCAACAAATTTTTTTCTAAAATCTTGATGGAAAGACTGAAACCTTTGATGCCCAAATTAATATCCTCTAACCAGTCAGCTTTTCTTCAAAATAGAGATATATCTGATAATGTCATCTATTTAAAAGAAATGGTTAGATTCCTCAATAGGAAGGCCAGAGAACCAAATTGTATCCTAAAACTGGACCTAATGAAAGCATTTGATAGAGTTATCTGGCATTTTCTTACAAAAATTCTCCTGAAATTTGATTTTAATGTCAAATTTGTGGATTGTATTATGAAAAACTTGTCTGATGCTTGGTTCTCTATCTTTATAAATGGTAAACCTGTTGGCTACTTCCCAGCAACAAGAGGCATTAAACAGGGGGACCCACTGTCCCCCTTTCTGTTCAATATCTTTTCTGAAACTTTTACCAGAAGTTTATCTTATATCTTCCATACTGGTAAAATGCAATATTTTTCCCTGCCAAGAAATGCCATCCCAATTTCTCACTTAATCTATGCAGATGACACTGTGATTTTTCTCAGTGCTTCTAGGCTTAACTTGATCAAAATGAAAGCCTTCTTAGTTAAATTTGAAGAAACTACTGGTCAAAAAATAAATTTTGAAAAAAGTGAATTCTTTTTAAGTTCAAAGGCCACTGATAACAAGTTAAGACAGGTTAAAAACATAATGGGCATGAAACAAGGTAATCTGCCATTTAAATATCTAGGAGTACAAATTTTTAGTGGAAAGTCCCTAAACATTCATTCTCAGACTATTGTTGAGATGATTGATAGGAAAACTTTGAACTGGAAAAACAAATGGCTTTCTGCAGGTGGAAAATTGGTCCTCATTCAGTCTTGCCTACAGTTCTTGCCTCAGCACATCTGGGCAGTGATGGAACCAACAAAACACATGATCAAGAAAATTGTTAGAAGACATGCCATTTTTTTCTGGGGCAGCACAGAAACAGATCCCAAAAAAGCCTGGAAAAAATGGAGTGCACTTTGCCAGGGTGTAACACAAAATGGAATTGGGATCAGGGATCTGACCACCACCCTTCAAGCTTACTCATGCAAGCTCTGGTGGAAATACCAGATAGCAAAAGCACCCTGGACTCACTTTGTGGCATCCCTTCCACCATCACTCAGAAAATCCTCAAATTGGAAAAGAATCTGCAGAATTGATTATTTTGCTGAGTCTAACACTAGAGTCCTACTTGGTGATGGCAGATGTAATTTCTGGGACTCCAACTGGATAGAACATGGTCCACTCAGACATTTCTATGAGCCTGATGAAATTGACTCAGCATGTACTGTGGCTGACTTTGTGGACAAAAAATCTCTCTTGCTCCCACTCTTGTCTCAGGTCCTCCCAGATGTGGTCATCAACTCCATATCAAATGCAGAAATAACAGAAGGAAAAGAGGACAGTCTGATATGGACACTGACAAATCAAGGCAATTTTACAATAAAATCAGCCTATCTCAAACTGAAAGTGCATTCAGGTAATTTTCCAGTTCTTAAAAAAATTTGGAATCCAGCTGTGCCTAAAAAGATATCTATATTCATGTGGAAGCTTCTAAATTGTCTTTTACCATTTGATGATATTCTGAGCCAATTTGGTTTTCAAAATGTTTCTAAGTGTTGCTTCTGTCCTCACTCTGATTCTCTACATCACTATTTTAATGAGTGTTACATATCAGTACTTCTGTGGAAACAAATGCATCATATATGTGGCTCTATGTTCTTTATCTGTCATAATTTATGGGATAGATTGGCCACTGATTGGGCCTTCTATGGATTGTCAAAATTGCATAATAGACTAAACCACACAGCTCCCATTTATGTATGTTGGTTATTGTGGAAAGCCAGAAACAAGTTCCTTTTTGAGAACCGTCCCCCAGATATACACCTCATGACCCAAGAGCTTCAAAGCCTTATATATTTCTCACTTATAAGGAAGCCTTTATTTATTTCTATGAGTTTGACAAAGAACTGGCTACACATAAATGCATCCCCCCTCTAGAAATCCCTCTTAAGCCAAATATTATTCCTATCTACTGGTCTAAACCTCCTGTAGGTTATAAGATTTCTGTAGATGCTTCTTGGAAACTAGGTAAAGCTGGCCTAGCTCTGATTGTCAGGAATAATTTAGGAGAGGTATCCTTTGCTCAAATTGTCTCCAGCTCTGCTGTATCACCCCTAGAGGCTGAACTGAAAGCAATTCTGGCTGGTTTTAACTGTACCAAAATGCTCAATCTCTCTCATGTAGAAATTGAAACTGACTGTAAGGAAGCAGTGGACATGATCTATAACACTCAGTCTTGGCATTGGAGATTTCAGGGCATCCTTAATCTTATACATGATATGAGCCATATTTACAATCTCAAACACATGTTTAGGGAAGCAAACCAACCTGCTGATTTTCTCTCTAAAATGTGCATTTCAAATGGCCTATCCCAATCATTTACTTGGTTCTCTTTGCCTGCTACTGTCAAAAGTCTTGTTATGCTTGATATAGCAGAAATGCCAGTGATTAGAATCTCTGGAACTGACAACTGATACTGCTAATGAGTTTTCTACTCCCTCACAGGTTCAGAAGATCAGCAGCACAACACACACTCTCTGCTATTTGACCTAAACTACTCAAGTCTTTCAAGCTGGTCCTCACTTCAGCACAATACAAGCAACCAGTGATGCAAGCAAAAGTTTCCTAAATCATTACCTCACTGCTGCAATTTAGTATAGTTTTTTGTACATGCCTTAGCTTCTTTACTCTTTAGGTCGCATTGTGTTTTGTTTAACAATTCACTAATAGACTTGAAGGGTTAGAGTTGCTAGGCTGATCTAGGTAGTATAGGAAATTTTGAGAAGCATTTTTATGCTTCTGGGGACTTCTGTTCCCTGTGCCTTGTATAAACTTGCTATTCAGGCACCTTTTGGTCTGGGAAGCCAATATATCTCCCCCATCCCATGATGGTTTTAACTTTTAAAACAAAAAAAAATCTCAAAATCAAGAGCAAATTAATTCTGAAACTCTAGCTTGGCCAGATTAAGACATAAAGTTCCCATAGTTCGTTTTCCAGGTCTTTATCAAATTCTATGTAGCTATGGTGAAGTAATCTCATTAAGTTTTGTTGGAACATTTATAGTAAAATGAATTTGTGGCATATATGTGGAGTATAATACACGGGAGTTGTGGAGTTTGAATGTATGTATACTTGAGGATATATAAATAATTATATAAATAATGTGAATGGTTGTAACCATAAACATAACATTCAATGTAGCATGCAAGAGTTGAATGTGTCTCTTTGTAGACTTGTGTCTTTACAAATCATATGAAGAGTGATATCCTTACGAATCACTTCCTATATAAGGAGTGGTAAGCCACATGTATGAGTAACTAAGAAAAGATTAGAATACAAGTTACTTTACTTGCTTTGGAAATAGTTGACTGCGGAACTATTTCTTGTCTTTTGACATAAATCTATACAAACTCTTGTGTTATTGTTTCTTGATAACAACCAAGATCCAATGTGTTTTTCTTCGTATCTCAAAAGAGCTACCGTGCAACCTGTTGTTTTTAGTGGGTCGGTAAATTTCTTTTAGGAAAGCGTATCTAATACGTGGTTGGAAGACATTATCCGGTTCCCATACTACAGTGTCAAATCCTGCACTAACAAGTTTTACTCCTTCGTGATAAATTGAACTAGCCAAATAAGAAACCAAATAAAAAGGTATCAAGCCATTGGAATTCATATTCATCTAGAAAAGCCCTGCACAATCTGGAGGTTTATCAACCAATATCCTCACAAATTTTACCCTAGACCGCCGCCTCAGACATAAACTGGCCAATTTTAGCTAGAGTTATCGGTATCACGCGATATTGCTTGTTTTTTATGAAATTGAAATCAACAACCTTTTCACTAGAGTATGCAGCAAGAATTTCTCCAAATTTCGAATCAAATTAAAAACCAAATAGCATAAAAAGATACAAAAATTAAACTAAAAAAAGAATTTTAAACCACCTCATTCTAATACTGTTGCCAGACCTGTGAGATATGTACCCGATCCTACATTCCCTATCCAAAACTCAACCCGATCCGCTTGGCTCAAAATCCAAATAGACTGCTCGGCCAAAACCTGACTCGGTCTGCCCAAACCATCCCCGCAGGGGCGGATCCACCTTAGATGGACATGTGCTGATCATCGGTGAACATGTGTTTCCTCGATCATGTCAATGGAGAGGTGGCCTACAAAGTTTTTCTGGATGTTATTGATAAACTGAATAGAATCATTACTGCCTGTAACGATCCCAGTTTTAGAACTTGTTTGTCCAAGTTTATTTATTTCTGAACTGAACTAAAAAAAATAAAAAAAATAGTGAACTGAACTGAAAAATATTTAAAAATACTGAACTGAACTGAAAAAAAATAAAGAAATACTGAACTGAACTGAAAAATATTTAAAAATACTGAACTGAACTAAAAAAATAAAAAAATACTGAACTGAACTGAAAAAATATAAAAATACTGAACTGAACTGAAAAAAATAAAAATACTGAACTGAACTGAACTGAATTGAACTGAAAAAAATAAAAAATACAGAACTGAACTGAAAAAAATAAAAATAATACTGAACTGAACTGAAAAAATTTATAGTAAAAAAGTTCATTATTGACAAATAAAATAGATTGGCCATGTTTAGGAAGATGTATATTCCTTGTAGAGCATTCATAATATACGCATTTCTTATAAGGATTAGGATTGATGGACTTGTGGACCATCCTCCGCGTAACTCGGGCCCATGACCCTTCTCGGGCCCTGGTCCGAAACTGAATGAGGTCCAGAATACGAACCATTGACCTATCATAAAGCATGACGATAATGTTCAAGGAACGGCGGATAAGAAATTGCTCAGCCCTCAAAGGAAGGAAGAAATGAATCAAGTTCGACTGAATATAGCAACAAGAATTTTGCAGTCGATGCCCTAATGATAAAGATACTGAAGTGAACTATATGCCGTTTTTTGAATTGATTTGGCGTGGTTTGAAACTGAGTTGATATGAATTAAAATTAAATGTATGACAAAAGAGTAATATTACTTATGAATTACTTTGTTCGAACAATGTTTATTAATTTAGACATAATTAAATACTAATAGTACACCGACATTAGGCTGAATAATATCAACAAATTAAAAAAAACTGATTTGAATTGATATGAAATGAACAAAAAGTAAACATAAGGAAAATAGTATGACTAAATTAAATCATATTTTGGAAAAATTAATTTTCTGATTTGATCTGAATTCAACTGAATATAAACTGAACTGAATCGAAAAAACAGTAGAGAGCTATAATAAAAATATATATATGAAATTTACTTAAATGAAAAGAAATATAAAAATATTTATCTGAACTGAAAAAATAAAAAAATATTTAACTGAACTGAACTGAAAAAAACAAAAAATACTGAACTGAACTGAAAAAAACAAAAAATACTGAACTGAACTGAAAAAATAAAAAAATATTTAACTGAACTGAAAAAAATAAAAAAATACTGAACTGAACTGAAAAATATTTAAAAATACTGAACTGAACTGAAAAAAATAAAAAAATACTGAAATGAATTGAAAAATATTTAAAAATACTGAACTGAACTGAAAAAAATAAAAAAATACTAAACTGAACTGAACTGCTTTACAGAAAAACACTGGGAAATAGCTCTTTAATGATTTAAAGTTTGACCAGAAGAAAGGAAATGTTGTTTTTCCTACTAGCTTTTGCGGTTGGGCTTTCAGCCTTGAGAGCTTTACCCAATTTGTTATTGATGATGTCATAACTGTGGAAAGACTCTGGGATAATACACCACGTGGAAGTGGTTTTGTAAACTTATGCTTTGAGCGTATGATAAACCTATCCATGGAGTCGTGGGGTAAGGAGAATCTCTAGCATGTATTGTATACCAGTTTCGGTATGACTCTCGATAGTTTTGAGAAAACGCTGAGGGGAGAGGATTTGACAAAGCTTGTTATGAAGAAGTGGCTCCCAGCCAGTTCTATTTTGCTTGATACGGTGACATGCCACCTCCCATCTCATCTCATTGCACAGAGTCACCGTGTGAGGACCCTCACACTATACGAGGGGCATATGGAAGATCAATATGCCGGAGCAATCAAAAAGTGCAACCCAAATGGTCCCATCATCGTTTACGTTTCGAAGATGGTTCTGGCACCAACTAAGAGAAGGTTCTCTGCGTTTGGTCGTGTACTTGCAAGGAAGAATTGGTACCGGTATGATATCAGGGTAGTAGTACTAGATTTCAACCGCTAGACTAACATCTTAGTAGATGATCATCTCAAGTATATGGTGATTAGTGACGAGGAAGAAGATTTGGGTATATCAACACGATTGTGTCCTTAAATTTGTTACAAATTGCGCATTGTCACGGGCTAATAACACAAGTTCATATAAAAAACAACATAAGTTGGGAAAGAATGGACTCAATAAAGAATGGCGATATGGCTCATTTGTTTTGATAGTTGAGCAACCAAAAGATAAATTAGTCAACACATAAAATAAATGAGTGACCAAAAGATAAACTATGATATGAAATAAAACATTTTTCTAATTTTAATTATGTAATTCATTTTAGAATTAATATATTAATATATAGTTGGTCTCATGTAAAAGAATCTTTCAAAAAGTTTATATCTGTTTTAATTTAAATAATGTACCTTAAAATTTGATGTGTATCTTTTATCTTGAAAATTGTACATTATTTGCATTTATATTTTTTTATTAAATAAATAATACTATAATTGAATAAAATAATATTTGATATTAAATATATAGTGATATTTACATAATCTTATAATGTTGACCTTTAAAGATATTTTGCCATAACTTACATAACTAAAGATTCAATTATTTGATGTGTTTGTTGCGGGCATGATGCCTAGTAAATTGTTGTTATATTTTTAAGATTCAATTTTAAAAAATTGTTTATTTCAAAAACGTTATATTTCTGATTCAAATATAAGTTGTTTCCCACTACTTTCAAAATAAATTAAGACGGGAGGGTTCTATCCACTCACTATATTTACTCATCTTTTTACTCTAGATCACAACTCTTCACTCCAATCTAATCTAACGATTAGAATTAAATCATATTTTTGCTAATTCTTTTAGGTAATTAAATATGTAAATTATTTTCCTTCCTTTTTAACACTCTTCTCATTCACCGATCAGTTTTCTTTTCTCCATTTAAACCTTGTAGCGACGGCTGATCACTAGGCGATCACCTCCATTCAAACTCTTCTCCTTCACCTATCTCTAGACAACCACAACCGACGGCTGCCGCCTTCCCCGACCGATCACCACCCATCACCAATAAACCCTAATCACCACCACCCATCACCAATAAACCCTAATCACCCGTCATCATACCACCACACCACCGCCATTGTATATTTAACGGCCGACCACCACTGCTTCTTACAATCCTCGATCGGCCGCCTTTGCCGCTGATCTCCACCGCCAGGACGCTACATCTCCCCCACCAGGACGCTACAAAACTCGGCGGTCGACCATAATCACCACTCTTCCCGCCCAGGCTGCACAAAAATTTTGCATTCTAATAAGAAATTTGCAGTTGATCGGACGAAGAAGAAGAGGATGATATAAAATGGGGAGTTTGTAGTTTCTTGAGAGACGAAGGCAAAAAAATTAATTTGGGGAAAAAGCTTATGAAAGGAAAGAGAATATAATTAAGTATTAAAGTAATTAGAAAATACTAATTTAATTGTGACGGTTAGATTAGAGTAGAGGGAAGGCTTGTGATCTTGAGTAAAAAGATGAGTAAAAATAAGAGAGTGAATAGAACCCCTCCCAATTAAATCTAATTGTATAAATTAACTCAAACTAGTTATCACAAAGTCACATATAAGATACCTAACACTTTTCATCAATTTATCGCGTGCAATAGCACGCTTAGCGCTTTATATTGATTAGCGTGCCGTCACGCACGTGCGTGTGATTTGGATTGAGACTACAAGCACAACTGAACACATTTATCCTATATAGTAAGATAATGTAATTCACATTAATTTTACACATTATATATTTTTATATTAAAATTTTCAACCTAACAGCAGTCAAACTAGATAAGTTTATGTTGCTCTCATTCACGATTTTGTGTATTAGTGTGATTTTTCCTATTTTAAGGAGATTAAATTATATTTCCTACAAAAATCATAAAATTAAGAAGAAGTTAAAAAAACACAAGAAACACAAACCACAAGTGCCTATAAATTAAATAGACAAATTCTCTTATTTTTTCATTGATTGCTTGCTTTTGATTAGGAGTTTTGCCTAAGCTTACACTACATAAGAAGCGTGCTATCATAGCCCTTGGAAATCTAGTGGTAAAAGAAGTACCAATGGAGAGTTGGATAATCGAGTTAGCCAACAACACTATGTCAAGAAATGAGTCAGGCAATCAACATCACGCAGGGTGCATCTTCAAGCGGTCATCACCCTTGATCCATACCCTCTGATATGCTCATCTCAAATTACTGTACAGGAAACAATCTCTGCAAAACTCTAATAAGTGTTAGTGTTAGATAAAAAGTTTCAATCGAAATCTTCTGATCCATTTCAGGCAGTTATAATTGTCAAAACAAAAATTTTTTGTTAAAATTTTAGATACGGTAAAATCAATTCATTTATTATTTTTGTTGAAACAGTTTTAATTTGTGTCTACGCACTTTAATAATTTAAATTTTAAATACATATAAATGCACAATGATGTATGCCGGACACCAACACTTCGACGACGAATCAGGCTCTCGAACTGATCTGCAAGACAAAGGCCCCGGGTGTCCCGGAGATAGACACTCTTACGCTCAAGTCAGTATATTTACTTAAGGCGTATAGTATAAAGTATGAGATTAGATGAGAGGTCTACCAAACCTCTTAGGGTATTTATATGGCTAAAATCCGTAGATCACCAAGATATGTATTTATGGCGTAGATCACCAAGATATGTATTTATGGTATGAATACAACTCTTATGGGAATAGAGGTTGTATTACCATGCATAATAGAAGTGTATTTCGGACATAATTGTATTACCATGTTTAGGATAACTGAATTACCATCTTTGAGAAGACGTATATTCCTTGTAGAACATACATAATATACGCATTCCTTATAAGGATTAGGACTGATGGACCTGTGGATCCACCCTCCGCGTATCTCGAGCCCACGACCCTTCTCGGGCCCTGGTCCGAGTATGAATGAGGTCTGAATACAAACCATGGACTTATCAGTAGCCCCAAGGTAGATCTTCAGAATATAGAGTGCTCCATCTCGAAAGTTGAAGGAGAGGCTTGCTTCTCGAGGGAAGACCAATAAGTCGAGGGAGAATAACTCGGGGTGTTAAGCTCGGGGTGTCCTTCTAGAACTGTCCTTTCGGAATTACCCTTCTGAATATATAGCTTCAAGCTCTTTTTGAATTCCATCAGATATATGGACGGCTGAGATTAGCTTCTTTTGAAATCCAGATGGTAGATACACGTGGCGTGTCTTCATTGGGAAGCAGAGACGGTCTGTCCCCCGTCTCTCCAATTACTTGCCTTGGAAACAGAATCGAGGTAATTGCTCATCTTCAATGCTGTCTGGGTTTGGATTAAATTTCCCAAATCATTCCCATTGTCTTCTCTTATTCGAAATTTTTTTCTTTCCAAGTTCAGAAGGCGCATCAATACTTCATCAATTTCTGAAGCCGCATATTTTAACTTTCTGCTTCCATCATCAGTAAGTGCTATCTTCTTTCTCTGCACTATTTTCTTTGTGTCTGCTTTTTTCTTTTGTGTGTGTGTGTATTTCCCCCCATACTCTCTGTAATCATGAGTAGTAATAGCGAAACGATTTCCATCCCCCCACTACTACAAAATTGTGGCATTTAAGGCGGTTGGTCCTTCATGTTTCAAGGCTGAAGACAAATGCCTTCTCTGGTTGTGTCTTAAATGAGAAAAATCATCTAAGGCGGTTCCTCTTCCGCCTTAAATGTTTTCAGTTTTAAGGCGTTTATTTCCGCCTTAAAGCACATATTTTCCGCCTTAAACGTAACTTGCAAGTTCGCAAGGAAGCTCGTTTTGTAAAAAAAAACCCTAGCAAGCGGAACAGCTTGCGAAGTCTCAAGTCAATCTATTATAGCAAGCTGGACAGCTTGCGATATCTTAAGTCCATTCTCCTCGGTAAAAAAATAGCTCTCTGATCCAAAATTGGATCAGAGAGCTCCGCAAACATGAATAAATACTTTTCATCTCAAAAAAAACTATATTGTGGAGTTCTTGCATTAAAAAATACAACAAAATCTATGTACAAATCTAATGCAATATATTACACTTCTGCATTAAAACAGCCGAAATCTATGTACAAACCTAACACAATATTAGACCTAAGAAACTGCAGAACCTTTGGATCCAGATGATAGATGGCAAGAACCTCAAAACACAGCCATTCATCGAGCGAAACGCGAAGCCTTGCATCAACAGAAGCCTTTTCATCTCGAATTACAAAAGTACTTGTTGCAGTATCCCATTCTCAAACTTCTGATGTTCAGCCGTCACCGCCCTATATGATCAACAAAGTAAGAGACTTAGTAGCAGTCTACAACGAAATGCTACTTATCAATTGATGCAATCATATACCTAAGTGCTTCTTCGATCTCCTTTTTACCAGAAAAACTCCAACTAAAGCTACAAAACATTACCTTTGTTAACTGAACATGCTTGCAAATTGTTAGCCATGCTATGGAGGATCCTAATACCTGGTTCCTGGCCTCCAAGGCCTGCCACAACCAAAAAATGAAGAAGAAAAAAGCATTTAATGTTAAATACTCGTGAAGAAGAAGAAAAAGGGCTTCACCCTAAAGACCTTTTCATTGTATCGGCCGGGGCAATCTCGAACTACGATAAATTCACACTAGTAGAAATCTGGCAGAATACGGCGCCCAACGACGGCGGTTCCGCGGGAAAATAAGGAAACCGCCGTCCTGCTACATTTACGAACTCGTAAATGTTCGTTGTCTAGCCGGATGGCTTGTTACACGGCGGTTGTGATGCAACCGCCGTGTAATTGCCATTTTTGGTCGGCGGTTGCGTTTAACCGCCGACCAGCCTACATTTCTGACACCGGAAATGGCTAGCCGGAACTTTCCCCGTTGACCGGCTTGACTTTGACGGTCAAGTCGACGGGGCAAAGTTCTGATGTCGGTGGAGTCAAGTCAAAAAGTCGTCCGGGTAAGTTTACGGTACCGTAAACTTGTCCGGATAGTGGGAAAAATGGCCGGGCAGGATTTACGAACTCGGAAACGTAACCGGATGAGCTAAAACAGAATCTTATAAAACGAGAAACAGATCCTTTTGTTCTATCTACTCTATTCCATCTTTGTTTTGGGTTGAAGGACGCAGAGAATCTCCTAATATTTGGGCTCGCTGAATCCTAGGCTGCGATGAGGTAATCTCCCGCTAAATTTAGTATTGATGGGCGGATGTTTGTTAATTTCAAGCATGAATATGTATGTGTGTCCCTAATTTGCTTGAATAATATATGAACTTGCGTGTTGATTCCTAGTTATTAGTGTTTATGAAACCATATTGTATTTGATATGTTGTCAAGTAGCACAATGTAGATGAATGAATTCATTAATATTTGCTTAAATTTATGAAAATAGGTACACAAGTGTTATGGAACGTAGTAGAATTATTAGGGAGAATCGTCGGACCTCACCAGAGTATATGGGACTGGTTGAATATTTCATTGATGTTGCTTCTGATAATGCAAGATTAGAAAATCAGTCGGCCATGCGGTGCCCTTGTATGGATTGCACTAACGATGTGTATTTAGGAGTTGAAGGTTTGCGTGAACATTTGATTGTTAGGGGTTTCCGAAATTCCTATACCACGTGGGTATGGCATGGGGAAGAACGTAGCACTGTTGTTGTTAATGAACCAATGGAGGTTGTAGGAGAAAATTCAATGGTTGGTAATTATGACGATAAATTGGATGACTTGGTAGATGATGTTGCCATACATTTTTTTGGAAAACCAGAGGCGCTTGAAGCGATGTATAATGATAAGCAGACCCCTTTGTATGAGGGGTCAATCCACACTATTTTAAGCGCGACCTTATTGTTGATGAATTTAAAAGCCAAGCATGGGCTTTCAGATAAGGCATTAACAGAGGCGCTGGAGTTGATTAGGCAGCTGCTTCCCACTGATAATTTATTGCCTGATAGGGCATATGCTGCCAAGAGGGTACCATGTCCAATGGGTATGGAACTTGAGAAAATTCATGTTTGTCCTAATGATTGTATGTTGTTTAGAGGGGAAGATGAGATGAAATTGGAAAATTGTAGCGTTTGTGGCGAGTCACGATACAAAGCTGTGAAACAAAAAATGGACGTGGGAGGAGATGTTGTTAAGGAAACCAACAAACGTGTTCCCGCGAAGGTCATGTGGTATCTCCCCATTATACCTAGGCTTCAAAGGTTGTTTGCTAACAAGGAAGAAGCTAAGAACTTGACATGGTATGCAGATAGAGAGAAGGTTGAAGATGATGATGTGATTGCACACTGTTCAGATGGTGATCAGTGGAAGAAAATTGATGAATTGTATCCTGAATTTGGGAAGGAAACTCGGAATGTAAGGTTGGGTTTATCCACTGATGGTATGAATCCGTATGGAGATTTGAGTAGTACACACAGTTCTTGGCCTGTGATGGTTGTTATTTACAATCTACCATCGTGGTTGACCATGAAGAGGAAATATGTTATGTTGTCGTTGATGATAGCAGGGCCAAAGCAGCCTGGTAATGACATTGATGTGTTCCTAGAACCTTTAGTTGACGACCTTCAGAAACTGTGGTTCGAAGAGAATTGGACGTGGGATGAATATCGGCAGGAATGGTTTAAGTTGAAAGGAATGTTGTTCTGTACTGTGAACGATTTCCCTGCACTTGGTAATCTAGCTGGTTATTCAGTCAAAGGTCATCTAGCTTGTCCTGTTTGTGAGGAGAATACTAGTTTCTCTCAATTAAAACACGGGAGAAAAACTGTTTATCAAGGACATCGTCGTTTCTTACCATGCAGTCACGAGTTCCGTAAGGCTAAGAACTGGTTTAATGGGAAGGAAGAGAATGCACCGCCCCCCTCCTATCAGTGGCGAGGAGGTATTCGAGAAAATCAAGGATATTGAAAATGATTTTGGGAAAAACCGTAGGAAGATGCCCATCCCCGGCCCTTGGAAGAAACGATCCATTTTCTTTGACTTACAATATTGGAAGCACTTGGCTGTCAGACATTGTTTAGATGTAATGCACATTGAGAAGAATGTCTGCGATAGTTTGCTTGGTACGCTGCTGAATATTCCAGGAAAAAGCAAAGATGGACTTCAAGCACGTAAAGACTTGGACAGAATGGGTATTAGAAAGGAACTGGCTCCTGTAATCGAGAATGGGAACACTTTCTTGCCTCCAGCTTGCTACAATATGTCGTCAGCTGAGAAGACAAAATATTTGCAGTGCCTGAAAGATTTGAAGGTACCCTCTAATTTTTCCTCAAACATTGGTAACTGTGTCAATGTTAAGGATCAAAAATTGATAGGGTTAAAATCACATGATTGTCACACTTTGATGCAAGACTTGAACATAATTGCCATTCGTGGTTCTCTTCCAAGCCACGTTAGGATGTGCATCAGCAAGCTCTGCTTATTTTTTAAGGGAATTTGCCAGAAAACAGTTAGCCGTCGTAAGCTAGATAAGCTGCAGACAATGGTGGTTGAAGTATTGTGCCAATTGGAGATGTATTTCCCCCCTTCTTTCTTTGATATAATGGTGCATTTGATTGTCCATCTTGTGCGGGAGATCAAGGAGTGTGGTCCGGTGTTCCTCCGGTGGATGTATCCTTTCGAGAGATACATGAAGATATTTAAATTCTTTTCGCAGAATAGGTACAGGCCTGACGCAAGCATTGTATCTAGATATGTCGCGGAGGAGGCGATTGAATTTTGTACGGCTTACTTAGATGAGGTTGACACGGTTGGACTACCCACCTCGAGGCATGATTTTCGTTTCAACGGGCATGGAACTAGAGGCACGCTGCATAACCCGCCAGCGGTCGATTTGCAGGCTGCTCATCTGTATGTGATGCGAAACCATGAATCGGTTCGCCCTTACGTTGACATTCATATGGAGGAATTGAGAAGTCTATACCCAACCCTAAAGCCTTTCCAACTACATGATGAGCATATTAGAACCTTTTGTGAGTGGTTAAGGGACACCGTAGAGATTGGTGACCATCCCGAGGACGTGAAATGGCTATCCAGACGGCCGCTTACGACGGTCATCAGCTACAGCGGCTATGATGTGATGGGTTACTCGTACGGGACCAAACAGAGCGATGCTAAAGGTGTTTCGCAGAATAGCGGTGTGACTACATTTTCCGAATCCATCGCTGTGTCGCGGAAGAAAAATCCAGAAGGATCCTACTCATTTGATAGGTATTTCGGTACCATTGTTCAGATCTGGGAGTTAAACTATGTGGCATTGAAGGTGGTTGTATTCAAGTGTCAGTGGGTTGATCAAAAGACAGGAACTATGACCGATCCTTTAGGGTTTCAATTGGTTGATAGGAAGAAAGTGGGATCAAAGTCGGATGCGTTCATACTTGCTGGCGAAGGTGACCAAGTTTACTATGTTCAGGATCCTTCTGATCGGCACTACGAGATTGTTCTTGATGGGAAACAAATGGTGTGTGGTGATGAGCTATTCGAGGAGTATGACAAACGAGCTGCTCACATTTTTGTGCCAACGAAGAAAGACGCGATTAATATGGAGGAAACAGAGGAAAACATGTCAAACTATCGCGCAAGATCCGATCACGCCGAACTCATAGTGATAGACAGCAAAGGAAAAGAACGGAAGAGGAAGTTGATTTTCAAAGTTAAGCCGAAAACTAAGTTGAGGCGTTAGTCGTTGATCTTTTTGTGTTATCAATTATTCATAATACAACTAGTCCGAACTTAGTTTGAATATGTAATTCATGTAAACATTTGGTTGCACCTTTGTTTGATCTATCCAATAGAATAAAAGAAAGTCGACGAATCTCAATTTTTAACCTATCCGGATAGTTTTACGGTATCTGAAACATTAGCCGGATAGTGTTAAATTAGGGTTTAACTACTTCCGGCTAACTATCCGGATAAGCAAATGTAGAACAAGCCTATCCGGGTAACTTTCCGAGTTCGGAAACAAGTTACCCGGAAGTTTTTTGTTTTGGCAAGACATTTTATTCAAATACCAGACGGGTTCCCTGGTTGTCATCCGGTTTAGTAATCATAGAATGACCGATCCGGCTAGAATTCCGAGTTCGTAAAGCTAACCGGAAGTGTTATTTTGAGGCGAAAACTAGCGCGCACTCACTAATCAGTCGTTATATAAAATTGATACTGCAAACACTTGTACGAATTGTAAATGCACAAACATTTGATCAATTTCCGTAGCATTCAAACGTTACTGAAATACAGTTAAAATGTAATAATATTCGATAAGGCAAATCAATTCTTAACTAAAAATTCAAAACAAATTAAACTAAATCAAGGCTCCATGTCATAGTCGGTGTGATGATCACCGCCACCATGTCCCTGCGAGGCGTCCCCACTCGTGGAAAATCCTTCTGCACGCTTGAGGGCTCTCAACTCCTTCCTTGCCTCGTAAGCGTCCTTCCTAACGCCAATCAATGTGAGCACCTTAGATTTCATGCCAGCGTACATAGCTTTCATGTTGGCAACATGCGGTGAAGGCTCTCCAACGGGTACCTCCCTACCTAAAAAATGAAAATTCATATTTGAATTAAACTATGATCAAAAGTAGCATAAATTGTGAATAAGGAGGTGAAGATGACTTACTTCTTGATGCCCGCTTAGCCTTTTGTTGTGGAGGCGCCACAATCCATTTTCCATCGGCCAAAGTCCATTTCGGCCTATGGTTTTCAAAGTAGTGGTAGTCGTATAGCTTGCAAGGGGTGGGATCATCTTCAAATCGGAAATTTTGGTCCAATTTCAAGAGCAACTTAGTGATTAAGCTCCCGTAGGGTAGGTTTTTCTTATGTCGCTCGTTAGCCCACGCAGTTCTCATCCAATTACATATTGCAAAGCCGGGATTGATAGGAACCTCCTTCACGACATAGTAAAATGTCATAACCGTGGTAACATTAGGCTCGCCGACATTTCCTCCTGTAGGGATGAAACTTCTATGCACCCACTCGTACACAATGCGATCATCAATGGGGCAGAACGCCATTTTACACCCATCGGCTGAACTTTCATCATATGGGTCCCGACCAAAATAGTGATGTCCTAAATTCAGATAATTCAAGTACGGGAGTTTAATCATATACGTTCCCGGCCACGCATTAGCATAGAAGATATCAAGTGGCCCATCCTGGAGCTTGGGATAAAGGTCCTCATCGGATTTGATAGGATTCCCCAACAACTCATTCATCACCCAACAATCAAACTCAAACCTTTGCCCATTAACCATGGTAGTGTACTTACCATCACTAGGTTCATCAAAATTAGCATAAAATTGCAACACCTCATCCTTATAGGTGGGATTACTAACATCGAATAACAAGGCATCACAATTTTGAATAGCAAACTTCTCAACAATAGGGCCTAAACCTAGTGCCTCAACCTGATCTCTATCCAACACATATGTGTCTAGTACTGTAGCATTGTTAACAAGAATACCATAATACTTGTAAGCATCGAGACTAATAAACTTGTTAGCATCATACCAGTTTGGATTTGGCTTCCTCGCCACGACCTTGCTTCTCGGTGCCATGGGTTGATCGGGAATTGGGTGGAACTGATGGAGAGTTTCGTCCGGGTAGGAGACGGGATTTCCGAACTCTGAATTGGGGGATGTGGGGGAAGTTTGTGAGTTGTGATCTGAAAAAAAGTCAATCACCCATATATATAAACCCGTTTCCGAACTCGGAAACCTAGCAGGATGGAAATTTAAGCTTATCCGGCTAGGTTTACGATATCTGAAAGTCTAGCCGGAAGTTTTTAATTAAAAATCTCGTTTTTTGCTCAATTTTCCCGAAGGTTTCCCTGATAGCCATCCGGATAAGTAAATTATCCGTCCGGCTAGGTTTCCGATTTCGGAAACATAATTACCACTATCCGGATAGTGTTTCAGAACTCGGAAATCTATCCGGAACTATACTTCAACACATTTTCACCATCATACTTGCCTCTTTATCTAAACAAAATGCATGTACAAAATAAGCGCCAATAGATTGAAGCACTAAAATCTTTAAAATCGACCAAGTTTACATCCATATGAATAACGTACTAGGATAAATTAGTTTCACAAACGAAAAGAACAAATTCGATGTTTAACTAGAATAGAACAAATTATTAACTAGAAACAATGCCCTACTCTCCAGTCGCCCTACTGCTGGATGGTCCCCCGGCCGCATCTTCTTCACTTGAGGATGGGAGATGACCAAAATCCGGCTCATTCAATTCCGGGCTAAGTTGGAGATCAAGTCCCTTCCGATCAATGTAAGCCCTTTGTTCGGCACGGAGCATTGCTACTTCTTCTTTAGCCTTGTCGACTTGTCCGGTGAAGCATTCCCACATTTTTGAGAGCTTACGCATCCACCGGCCCTCCTCACCTACAAAACAAACAAATGATTAGCTTTCGAAAACAAAAGCATTTTCACATGCGAAACTAAACAATAAAGGGAAAACATATATTCACTTACTTGTACCCGATGAACTCGCACCTCTGGCTTCTAGTTTTCTTCGCCTCGCAACTCTTCCTGCTGCACCCGGAGCTAAGGCCTTCAAGACGTACCTTTGAGTTTCTTTATCCAGTGCAAAACCCTTATGATCAAACCAATCACCATCGTAGTACTCTAGAGGCTCAGGACGATCAACAACACCTCCACCTTGCTTCTTAATCAGCTCAGTGACAAGTCCGGCATATGGAAACCATTGCCTCGACCCTCTCCCCACCTTGAACATGTATTCAACTATCGAGTGTCCAGGATTTATTTTCAACCCTTCCATCAAGTAATAGAAGAGCAGAACACGTCCACAACTAGGTTCACAACTATGACCCCCCGATGGATACACATTCTGACAAACCCAGTCAAATACAATCCTCTGCTCAACCGTAAGCTCCTCAACATTAAAATTACCTGGACAACTACCCGCCCCCTGACAAGTAGTTTTGAAGTACTTACGTCCCATTGCTTCAAGGTCTAAGGGTTGGTTTGTCCCGGTTTCAGGAAACTTGTTGAAATTATAAATCTCATAAGGGCCTTCTGGGTGGTTAGGGCGCAAGTATGAGTTATCAACATAAGGGCAGCCTAGGACCTCATTTATATGAAATTTAGTGACATTAATCAGTTTACCATTCACCTTAGTGCACAGCCTATTCGACTCATACTCTCCTAAATTTGCATAAAATTGCACAACCTCATCTTGATGGCATGGGGATTCAAGCAAGAGCAATTTATCTAAATAACTAGGCTGAAAATGAGCAACCAAATACCCCATATGCAAAGTGTCAATAGAGGTAGGGCTAATCACCTTGGTGGTGTGTGTTTTCCGCCCACACCATTCCACATAGTTGGCCTCCGCCCTACGATTGAAGAAATTCCGACTTGCCGATGCTTCAGGGGGCCTATCATGGCCTCTTTGCCGCTTTGTCTTCCTCGATTTGGCCTTGCTTAATCTGCTCCCACCCACGTGTTCTTCGGCTCTTGGAGGTGACTCTCCTTCCTCCTCGGAAGAGGACTCGTAGTGCACCTCTTCATTTCTTTGGATTTCCGCAACTTGCTTGCCTGTGGAAGGATTTTTAGTCCTAACCATGGTGAGAGATTGGACTGAAAATTATGGAGAGGGGCGGACTGGTTTGGGGATGAACTTGGGGAGGGTTTGCAGATTTGGGGAAAAAATACCCGTCTGCCCCTTTTATAATAAACACTTCCGGCTAGGTTTTACGAACTCGGAAACCTAGCCGGGTGAGGTTAATTTTTTTGCCTTATCCGGCTAACTTCACGATTTCGGAAACGTGGCCGGTCAGTACAAAAAATCAGAATAACTAACACTTAAACTATTTTCTTAGCTAGTCCTCTACCCATTCTCAACATTAGTTCCGAAAATTTCACTTTCCTCCCACCCATTTACTCTCTTCCACCAACAAAATTTTCTTCTCCAACCACCAAGAACACCATTACTCACATTGGCCCCATTTCTTGAGTTCTAGAACAAGAAAGTAGCTTCTTTGTCCATACTATTAGGGTTTTTATTCTACTTGAAAAGGTATTTCTTCAATTGTATAATCAATGTTGTTTATTGGCTAATTTGTCTTATTTGTTCATGGGCTTTGCTTAATTATTACTACAAACTAGTTTTGTTTTATGGGCTACATTCTTGATTAATCAATTGGGATTATGGGCTATATTCTTGATTAGTCTTGATGGTCACTAGTTATGTTACTACTAATCTAGGGTTAAGTATGTCATATATGTATGCACTAATTTAATTACAAAGAATTAAGGGTGAAGCATGTGATAGGCAATTTATATTAGTCTAATAGGATCCTAATTAAACCCTACTTACCATTAGTCTAATAGGATAATAATAGGATTATTAAAGTGACTATTTACCATTAATTTAGCATATAATTATTCTTTCTTGATAGTGAGGTTATTTAATATATGTAAACTATTTTTTGTAGAGGAGTTATGGCACCACCTAAGAAGAAGGTAGTAGGAATCCCCAAAAGCTCTAAAACGCCTAGCACCGCGGGAGGTGTTAAAAAAAAGGTGGTGAGGCGTCCTAGGACATATTGTGCCGTCTTACAAAAAAGGATGAAGAAGGGGATTTTGACGGACATGACTTTCAACGATGGTGAGGAACCAATATCGGAAGAGTATTATTTATGGAAGAGTTGGGTTGGTAAAATTGGTCGAACTCGTGTGGACATAAAGTATGAATCTTGGCACGAGGTCCCCGACAAGGAGAAGACTAAATTATGGGAGGAGTGTTTGGTAAGTTTCTACCTTCATTTAAGGTTTTTTTTTTTTTGTACACATGAATGAGATTTTATCCAAATTTTCTTATAACCTTATGTAGGTACCATTCAAAATAGTTGCCCCAAATATGGAGAAACTTTTTGACACAACCATGTTTCGCTTGAGTAAGGCGGCACGGGATCATAGAGCAATGTTGTCTAAACATTACATTTATGGAGATTTTAAGGATGAGGACCCTTGGGTGGCCTACACCGATATTCTACAAGAAAGTTGGGCAATATTCAAAGCACGCACCTTGGAAAATGACCGACTAGTAAGATTAATTCCTACCATTCTAGTATTACTCCTTCTTTCACATAACTTAAATTCATTTATGTGTTAGGGTGTGAGGTTGACGAATAGCACCAATGCGAAAGCTAATACGACACCTCACACAATGAGTAGGGAGGGCTATACTATAAGACTAATGAAACATGCAAACAAGAAACAAGAAGATGAGGTGCAAGAGAAAATGGATAGTGGGATGACGGAAGAGGAAGCGCGGGAGAGCACCGAGGTGGTTAATCCTAAAGAGTTCGATAAACTCACTAGCTTCTTGATTGGTCGACAAGATAGCAAAGGCGAATACACACACGAGGGAAACAAGAAGTTGATAAAAGATATTGTAAGTTGTTTCTTTGAATATATTGAGCTAATATTATTACAAATATTATTCCTATCTATTTTTCTTTCTACCATATATTTTTTTTCTATTAAATGATAGGATGGTGTCAAAGAGAAAATTGCCTCGGGAGAATTCGTTCCCACACAAGACGATGACATCCTTTGTAAGGCGACGGAACGGAAGGAACACCCCGGTAGAGTTCGTGGATATGCATCACATGTGGTGAAGAGAGATCTCATCGGCAAACCAAAATCTTCTAAACCACCAAGACATACCAAGTACAACAAGTTGCAAGAGGAACTTGGAGATACAAAAAAAGAGCTCGGTGATACCAAGAAGGAGCTTGATGAGGCCGTGAAGAATATGATGAAAAGGGACATAGCTCTCCACATAATAGCCAAGCAAACGGGCGCAATTCTCCCACCAAATTTGAATGATCTAAGCGACGATTGGGAACCTCCTTCATGTGGTTCACGTCACTCACCCGATGTTTGTGAGGTGCAAGGCAATCCACCATCGCCACAACCAAATCCACCATCGCCACAACCAAACATATGTGATGATAACTTAAACCGACCAAAAAAAGTAAACACACTAACTCACTTTTCGATCGCATTCTTATTCAAATTCTCTATTCGTTCTCTTAATAGTCTTAGCATGTTTACCTCGCCTTACTTTAAAAATGGAATCCACTATTTTAATTAGGTCAAGGTCGATGTCACATATCCATGCAAATTATATATCGATGGTGGAGTGAGGAAGCCTACTATGCATGTTGCAAATGGAATTTTTAATGAGTCGGCGAAGATGCATGGCGACGTTAAAATTGCAACCGGTTTGGGGGAGGTTTGCTTGAAAAAAGCTTTGGTTTCAACCGCTCGAATTCCCATACCCAAAGGCCCGTGTAAGGTTGTTGGACCGGCGGAAGGTATGTATTTACTTTGGCCTCGTAGGCTAATTGTTGTCGAGAGTTTAGGAGAGACTCAACCCGCTAGCCTATACAACCCAATTACGAGCGTTGCACGCAAGGTTGAGCCAAAAATTACAAAAACAATTCCCCAACCCTTGACCGCCCCAAAGACCGCCCCAAAGACCGCCCCAAAGACCGCCCCAAAAGATGTTGTAGTTAAATCTATGACACCGCCTATGAAGGTGTTGTATGATAAATTGTCTACACATTGCAAATTTGGATACTACGAATTCCCGGCTCCAACGGAATTATTTGGTGGTATTGGAAGGCAAATTGTAATGTGTTGGGGTGATTTTGAAGATCTATGGAAGGGTGACAAGGTAACCGAGCCCCTAATGTCCTTATTCCAACTGTAAGTAATTTTAATGTCGAGACTATATTATCTTGTGTGTTTTCAACCGCCGTTCTCCCCGTTGTTTTAACCATTCATATTTTTTTTCTTAAGTTTCTTGAATCAATTAGTTCAAAAACGGTTGAAGCCATGGATAGGCTTCCTATGCCCTGAGCGAATCCAAGAATTAGGTCATACTGATGCAGAGCGATTAAGTTACATGAGAGAGGCTCTCGGTGTGGAGGACAAATTATTCTTCCTAGCACCACTCATTTCCGGGTAAGCATTTCATATTAACTAATTCTATACATTATTATCTCATGTTAACTTTTATGTTGTCATTATTGACAAATGGATATGCATTTTTTATTTAGTAAACATTGGACCTTGGTTTTGATCCACAAAAAAACCAAAGAAGTTTATTGGATAGATCCTCTCCATCGTCTGCCAATCCCGTCTTTCGAACACCTCCTTAGACAAGCTTTGAATCATGTCAATCCCTCTAGGAGAGAGTTTGGAATGACTGAGATCAAGATACTCTACACGTTTCTCCCTCATTAATAACACTAGTATTATCGACATCGATCGATTGTATTTAACAATGTGATCTTCCTTTTGTGTTAAAGTACAAGAGACAAGTTAGCAGCTGGGAATGCGGGTACTACGTTATGTTGTATGAGCTCAAATTGGTAGCGGGACTTAACGAATTCGACCAAGACCTTGAGCCCGTAAGTTCCAAATCTATAAGGCATCTACCTTACACATATTCATATGTTTGCGTCATATATTGAATTGTGTATGCTAATGCACAGATTTTCGAAGAGGATACAAGCCCCTACTCACCCGAAAACCTTAATCGACCGAGGAGTACTATTGCATCAATTGTCGTAACTTCGTATGCACATGCTCTAGTTCAAAATTGACACATTATGTATTATTGGCAATTGTTGTATTTAGCGCATTCAAGTGATTTATTACATTATACATTCATTCGTAATACATCACAACCATTTGAAACATATAATTCTTCACTAGCGCCATTTAAATACTTTCTATTTTGTATTCAAAAGCCGAAATAAATAAAAATCAGATTTTAAAGAATTATCCGGATAACCTTTACGACATCTGAATTCCTGGCCTGACAGTTCAAACTACTTCCGGCTAGGTTTCCGGTTTCGGAATTCTGGCCGGACGAAATTGGCTTCTTTGCACCCATTTTCCCGAACGTTTCCCTGGCAGGCGTCCGGTTAAGTAAACACTTCTGTCCGGCTAACTTTCCGGTACCGTAATCCTATCCGGAAGTACATATTTTCCGCCACCGTTTCACGGTGGCCGGATTACTGCCGCCGCCGGAAAATCTTCCGGCTTACCGTCCGGGTGCGCAAAAACCTCCTTCCGGCTAACCGTCCGGCCCGTAATGGCCGGGGTAGCCTCCTGCTAGCAGCAGGTGTTTATGAGTCTGGAAATGTACCCATCCGGGTAAGTTTCCGAACTCGTAAACCTTACTCGGCGGTTTCAACCGCCGAGTAACGGTGGCGCCAATTGGACGGCGCCACCATGGACGGCGGTCAAAACCGCCATCCAACCGGGACGGAACCGCCGTGTTCCGTCCCGTTTTCCACTAGTGTCAATGGCCTTGAGAACATTACCATCTAATGCACGCTGAAGTATTCCTGAAAATAAATCAGTAATGATTTCCATCCATCAGAAAACAAATCAATTAATTCAACTCCATACATGTTTTCTGATGTTATGGCATTATCATCAAACAGGCGACACAAAGTGTTCAACATTTCTAACACAATATCCATGAGGCCTTGCAACTCTCAGAAAAAAGAAGCTACACAATTATCAAATTATATGAACCTCGCAACAGACTATAACTCAAACCAAATATACTAACCTTTCCTTTTCTCCATCCATTCAAGACTATCAACAGACAGTTGCATCCCAGTACAAGAAGTAAACGATTCCACTATTTGATGATAAAATACCCACAAAATACCCATATTGCTTGAATTCAGAAAAGAAAACTAACAGAGAACTTCATGCAATATTGTTTTCTTTCATAAAAAAATCACAAGATAACACTCTAGATCCACATAATTAACTCAATGACTCGCAATTCATAAAGCACCCATAGATATGAAGCAGATTCACAAACTTATATTATATAGCTCTCTGTACTACACAGTCATTCAAACACCTTTTGTCTGGTGCAGTTCTTCGTTAAATTTAGCAATTTTTTTTTACTCTAAATCATATTTTATATTTCAAATATTACAGTAGTTCAGAAATCAGTCAAAAAGGAGTTATGGTTATCAAGTTATGAACTTTTGAGTTAGCAATCAGATTGCTAACGGAAAAAAAGTATCATAAAAAAATTCAGATGTTTAAAGTCATCTTTCTTGCCAAATTCTTAACCAAATGAATCCATTCTTGTTTCTAAACCATTGCTCAGAGTTCTAAGGTTACTAAAGTGCAAAATTTGGCCAAAAAAGATTCATGGTTGTTAAGTTATGAATTTTTAAAGTATGTTCTAGCTGCTGCCAAGAACAAACAACAAAAGGAACAAATTACATTTTTAAATTGCAGTTATCATTGTTTTACTTATGTATAAAACTAATCCTAACTTGATCAGAAATCATAGTTTAAGGTTCAGACAACTAAACATCCAACATTATAGTTTAAGGAGACTCGAGCTGATACTTACATAAGTATATGGTTTCCTCGCAGTTGCTCTATGTTTTTATCTACCCATGTGGAAGATCACTGTACTGTCTAATTTCTGGATTAAAAGTCTCTACATTTGACGTCTGGAATTTGCCAGTTCTTGTCTCGTACAAGTTCCTCGCATCCAGCAGGACTACATTTTTACTAGAATCTAAATTATCCCGTTCTTGGATATTGCCTGATAAATACAAACCCAGTCACGTGAGTTATCCAGAAAGTATACACATTTTTTCATCCACAATTAGAGAACAGGAAATAAGAGCAAGCTATAAGCAGATACCAGCATCTTCAAGGATGGAATGAAACTCAGCTGCAGTAAGATGTGTTCCAGCATCTATAACATTCGGTGTGCTCGACAGAGGATGTGAACTAAGGGTAACCAGTTCCTGAAGACACGTGATAGATGCTGCCAAAGACTAAACATCATGTGAATAAAAGCCATCATTGATCATACTCACAATCTGCTTAAAAATGCAGTAACTTTACAGTCACTTTTTTTACAGTTATTTCAACCAAATCAAACGTTTATTGAGTTTTAAATATATTCCAATGTTTCAAGATGACAACTAAACAAAAAGCAACCAAATCGGAGTCAGTGTTAGCAAGATATGTCTTTTTTAAATTAAACTCGCCATAAGTCTTCCTTCTACGATGGTTCAGCAGACTTTGAAGTCTATAATCACACTCATTATTTATTCAATATAGAAAATTCTAGGTTCTATACTACATCTCATCTTACAAGGATCACAAAGATATAAGACTCGACAAATTTAGAGTTACAATTTATCATATGCATACTTAAAGGACTATCATATGCACACTTAAAAAATTAAACGACTGTACTTACAACCTTAGCTTTAGTTACCTAAAAGATATCAAGCAAGCAAGCATTATATACCTGTACAGAAAATAAAGTATAACAAAATCTGGACTTTCATTATAGTTATCACTCGTGACTCCACAACAAAGAGACAAAGCTACGAGCAATAAAACTTTATCTTCATACCAATTACAACATACAATTCTCAGGTCTTCCTGTTAAAGTGAACTAAGGCAACGCTTAATTCAATAGTGCAGAGAAAGCAAGCCGTGTCTACTTGATGATGTAGAACACAAACAAATGAATGCAGCTCTATAAAGTTAAGTGACACATAAATTATATGAGGATGGCTGAATTCATATTAACACAACAAACCATCACCAATTATATCAACAAACAAATAGAATCCTCACCTTATTCTTTGTTTCGCAGGGTACTACATCAAGCTGCGGAACGACACGATTCTGGGGGTTGCGGCAATGAGCCAGGAAATCATCAGCGCGACGGGACCGGCACGATTCTGGCCATCTCAGTCAACGGCGCGCTGAAGATTTCCTCCGAGCCGAGCAGCAGAGCAGCCGCGGACAGCGAGAACACCGTGAGGAAGAGATCGAAGAACGCGAACAGAAGGGAACTCATCACCAAAGAGAACTTATCGCCCATTAGATGGAAGATTGCAGATTCCTGGATTTAATCCCTGAATCGATGATGTAGGATATCGGGATATCAAATCGATAGAGTTATGGATATGGATTTGGTTTCTTTTTGGGGAAGACTCGTCGAGTGTTGGTTTGTGGGTGTTGATAATTAAGTATTGTATTTATGTATTTATTTTCTTGGCCACTAGCGAATTCGGAACCCATCTTTTATCTTTGAGCGGAACATACTTCCGAACTCGTAACAAAATTCATTTTACAGTATTAATTTAAACGCCTTAAATATCGTTGTAAACGTCTTGAATATTTTTTGGAACTAACGAAAGTAACTTGCGATTTCAGAACTTAGTAGCAAGGCGGATAAATAACCAAGACCGTCAAACGCCTTAAATATGTGTCTTTGATGACCCCCTTTGTAGTAGTGCCCATCATGATGAGGGAGAGTATGTACGTGCTCAGGCCGAGGAGAGTAGCTCCCATGACCGCCGCAGAGCAAAGGTAGCGAGTGGAAAAATCCTGTATTTTTTAAGAAGAAAGCCTCTGAGGAAGAGAAGATGTTAAAAGCTATGGCCAGGAGGGCTCAGATAGAGGGGAATAGCCCCATGGTAATGCATGCATCCGAAGGTAGAATATCCATGGATGGCGAAGGTAGTAGCAAAAGGTCGATGAAGGAGGATAAAGCATGTTCTGACGCTGCTGTCTTCGTGGAAAGTTGTCCCTTTTCGATTCCCCAAGATGCTGATCTCATGTATTTTGAAGAAGATAAGTCTGCCTCCGAGTTAGTAACTCCAACCCAGGGGGTCATATATGGGAGATTTCTGCAGCATGGGTTAGCCTTCCCTTTTCCCCCACTTTTGAGTGAATTCCTCCATTATTATAAAGTGCATCCAGGACATCTCCATGCCAATGTGATAGTAATCATTATGGCCTTGATAACTTGGTGTGCCCGTAAAGATTATGACCCCAATATTGCCTTGTTGCGGACCATGTATAAGGTCTCTGTCGCTAAACAAAGGGTAACTTTGACTGCTCGGGATTCTTCCTTGGGTCAGCCCTTTGTGCTTCCTGTGCAATGTGGGGAGTGGGATAGGATAAAACTAACCTTTGACTGAACAAAGTATGTAGTACCCAATTGGAATAAGGGACTCAAAAATGAGGTCTGGTCTGATGTTGAACTATCCCGTAATCTGCTGAATATAGCTGGGAAGTTGGTGAAGGAGAAGATCAAACTTAGAGAACGCAAGTTTGTATCTGGAGATCATCAAATGGGCTGGCAATGACATTTAGAGACGTACGGCTGGTTACATCAAATGCCTGGCCGAATTCTTCAAAATGGGAGCTACTTGAAATTGACTCACTTTTACAGCCAAAAGGTGTAGAGATTGACTGGTATGAAGCCATTTTGTCTATGGAGCAGGATCCCATCGGTGCTGCTAGGGCGCTTCGGGCCTCTAGGGCCATGGAAGAGGTGTCCGAGAAGGAACTAGATAGGGAGATTGCCGGACTGATGTCGGGTGCTCGGCGTCAGTTCAAAAGATTGGTTCAAGGACCTAAGAAGGCTCGATCACAGCCTAAGATGATTGATGAGGCAGATTGTCTGTTTGTTCCAGTTGCCCGAGATCCATCAGATGAGGAAAGGGATGAGGGCTTTGCTTTAGTTCGATGTCCGAGAATGGAGGAGACTCGAACATCAGACCCTAAGAGTGGTGAAATGATAACCTCGGTAGTAGGTTCTGATATGTTTCCTAAGGGTATTTCTTCTTTGTCATGTGTGACCTTCTCACCCATATTGTGTCTTCTTTCTTCCATATGCTAACTCCATTCTTTTTGCTTGTAGTGGGTGCTTCCAAATCCGAGAAGGTGTTAGACAAGTTGACTCAACTACTCGAGACAAGAGGGTTAACTGGTTCTGGCAGGCGAACTGGAGATCTCCGGGAGCTCCAATAATGTCTCCGGTAGGTCTCCGAAGTAGGCCAAGTTCGAGCTCGAACCATTGGGTCAGTTCGAGAAATATGTGATGCCTCCTCCTTAAGTACTCTATATGAAGCAGAGGCTGTGAGAGATAACTCCTTCCAGGAGCTGAAAAAGGAGATGGCCTTGGTGGAGGCGGAGAAGAATAGATATGCTGATCAAAATTGCCAGAGGCGCTTGGTTCGGTTGATAATTGACTTCTGCCTGAATTGCCCTGAGATGGAGGCTCATCGCCAAGAGCATGACGAACTGTATTACAAGTCCGAGCTTCCACGCATGTGGGCCTTGCTAAAGGGGGCCTTGAGTGAAGAAGATCAGGAATGGCTGGCTCCTGGTTACGACTGGCCAGGAACGGCGCAAGATCTGGAGGAATTCCGGGCGAGATTCCGCCAAGTAGGAGGGTTCAAAACTAGTTTATTAGCTATTTTAGATTCCTTGAAAAAGGCTTTGACTCTGGAGGAGTTTCAGGAGAAGCTTTGTGGCTTGTACCCGGAGTTGTCTTTCTTGATGGAGAAGCCAGCTGTGGAGGCTTCAACTAAGAATCCCGAAGTTCAAAACGGGGAGCCAGAGATTGTAATTTCCTAGAGCCTTCACTTCTTATTTAGGATTCTTCTCTTTCTGCTGAATTTTGTCACTCATGTATTCTGACAAGGCTCTTCTCTGGAATTGATTGTTTTTTTATCTTCCTTTATATCCAGTGTTGCATTGCAGCCTGTGCTGACTTGCAGGTCCAATATGAGGTTGTTCTTCAAAAGAGTAAGAAGCTGGAGGAAGACTTGACTGATTCCAAGGGCTGTTTTAGCCTCGTGCGAGGAGAGTGTGATAGTCTTCGTGGTGGGCTCAAGATAGCTCTAGAGCGGAGAGCTGAGCTGAATCAGCAGTTGAGTGATCTTCAGACCAGGTATAAGGGTCTAGAAGAAGAACATAGCAAAGCCTTGGCCGCCAATAAGGAGTATGACCAAGAATGGAGGAAAGTCAGGAGTGACTTAATGAAGACCAAGGGTGAGATTCATGAGAAGGACCTTCGTATCTCTACCCTTCGGGATGAAAACATCACCGTGAATCATAAGATTGCTGGTGTCATAGATGAGCTGAGGATGTGCCAGGCCGAGCTGAATGCTTACAGGTTCCAAATAAAAGAACTAGAAGCCCAAGGTGTGTTTGTCACGCCTTTAGTATCTTCAAAATGGGGAGATAGGTGGGCCTTCTTCAGCCCCGAATTCAGGACCATTGATAAGATCTCGTTTCTGAGGGGGTACATCTCGAGGGATGGTAAATCCTCCAGAATGGACTTCTCGTGGAAGGGGGAGAGCAGCGCCACCTACTCTTAGAGCCTTAGAATCTCCTACTCGGCCTGCAATCATAGAAAGTAGAAGGAGGTCTCGTACACCCTCTCAATTAATGAGAACGGCAGAGGAAAGTGGTTGGGGCCATGGCCTCCAGAGTAGTCGAGGTCGTGCCTCTACTTCTTCTCGCGGTTGGGGACGTACCCCTTTATTTAAAGACCTTCACGAGGTGTTAGAAGTTTTTAGTGTAATAACACTTTTTGGTTTTGCCTTTATAAAGGTCTTTGTATTGCAATCCTTGAGAAGATTGACTCTCAGGCTTATGAATAGCCTGAATAAATAGTGATGTGTGTCTTAATAGGAGTGTCACGAGGAGAGTCAAGTTTCAAACTTTGTGAGTTTGTGTGACTCGTATCATGTTGGTCTTTGACCATATACATTTTATAAGTATTTTATTTTAGCCCGAGGTGACTGTGGCTCGGACACTTGGTTCGAGCAGCCCATATTAGATAAGTATCAATCACACGCTTATAAGCGTATATCTCATAGGCAAGTATCATATTCTGATGTAATAACACCTTTGATATGAGTTACTTGTGTTCGAGGTTTTTCCTCTATGTATCCCTTTGGGAATTTTTAGAAGCATCATATTCTGATGTAGTAACACCTTTGATATGAGTTTGAACTTCTGTTTTTGAGGTTTTTCCTCTTTGTTATTCGAGATGATTGATTTCTGAGCACGTCTGCCCTTTTGGTTTATAAACCTCAATCAAGTACTTTTGTGAAGTACTTTCTATCTCGAACCTATCTCTTTTATTCAGAACGATCGGTAGTTGAATTTTGGATCCAAACAGCTTATCTTATATAAGCTAACCAATCATACACTTTATAAAGCATATTGTTTTGAATAGAAATCCATGTTATACATAGGTTAACAATCCTCTTTTTAGAAAAGGACTTTTAAGATTGCTTAGTGAAAAAGATAGGTGTAAAAAATATCATGACTTCAATCCAAGTTTATAACTTTTAAGAAAAGAAGTAAAGGAAATAGTAGGTTTGAATTTGAGTACCCGTTTGTGCTATAGCATGATTGTCTCGGACCTTGATGAGGCTCTCGGACAAGGTTGTTATTCTCGAACCTTTTTGAGGCTCTTTGTTGAGTTTCATCTTCCACGATACTTTCATAAGTTAATCACGTTCCATCTTCATGATATGGGTTCACCCTTCACGGTTTCACAGTGTCTCTTTGTATTAGAGGTTTATTGACTGCTGCGTAGGAAGGGCGCCATTATGACAGGGTCCAAGTGCTCTCCTTCGCGAGTTTGCAAGAGGTAAGAATCCACCGGATTGTGATGTTGAGACTTTGTATGGTCCTTTCGTCCTTGGCTCCAGCGCTCCTTCTAGCTTGTTAGTACACCACGGGCCTACTGGCATTACCAGTTCTCCCACTTGAAAGATTTGATGGCGTCTTTTGTGCCATAGTGCAGTCATCTCGTTGTAGGCCTCTTCCTCGAAGTGAAACACCAGGGGTTGTTCGAGATCAGGATCAGGATCAGGTTTTAGATCCCCAAGATGGTATTGTCGGCCGAGATGCTGCTTACTTTCCTGGCGTCACGGATGGCCGTGACCATGCATGAACGTGCCACTCCTTGGTCTCCTTTAATGGAAGCTACTCCTTGCGGTGTTGGGAATTTTAGCATCAGGTGATAAGGAGACCATACAGCCTTAGCTTGGCACATCCAAGGTCTGCCAAGGATAATGTTGAAAGGTGTGACGGTTTAGACCACCACAAAGGTGTAGTATAGGGTTATGCTCTTTGCTTCTTCTGCTATTGTGACTGGGAGTGTGATTTCTCCAAGAGATATGACTGGATTTCCGGTGAACCCCGAGATTGGACCCGTAGGTTTGAGGTCGTCCTTGGTGAATCCTAACTTGTTGAAGCGGTCTTGGAACATCACATCTACCCCACTCCCATCATCCACAAAGACTCTCTTTACCAGGGTATCCTGTATTGTTGCCGAGATAATAAGTGGATCAGAATGGGGCACCTGGTTTGGCACGGCGTCCGCGTCCGAGAAGGAGATAGTTTCCTCAGAGCGAAACCTCTTGTCAACTGGCTCTGTGTGGGGTATGGCCCGCACACTATCCTTCAGCTTAGTAAGGGAAATAGCTTCTCCTGTGTAGCCATTGATGCCGTTGATGACTCGGTTGGCTCCATTTGGTGGCGGCGGAGGAGGATCTTGTGGATTATTGCCTCCACCCCCTTGGTTGTTGTTGTTGTTATTGTTGTTGCGATAGCCGTCCTTCTTCTTCTGCCAAGGTTTTCCTCCATACCTTTTCTGAGTACCTTGGCCATCTCCAGCTATCGACAGTGCAATTTGTTGCACAATACCTTGTCGAATCAGTTTCTCGATCTCGTTCTTGAGCTGATAAAACTCCTCAGTGTCATGCCCCCGATCTCGGTGATATTGGCAGAATTTCGGGGACCTTTGACGCTCGGTTGAGTCCTTCATGGCGGGTGGGTCCTTTATGAGGTGCTTGTGAATGGATAATATCTCAGCCCGAGATCTAGCTAGAGGAGTGTAGGATTCGAAGGTTAGTTTAGAAGTGCCTTCAGTCTTTTCGACCTTTGGTATTTTCATCTTGGGCTCCTTCACCTTATTGTCAAGGTCTTGGGATCTTTTGCATGTCACAATATCCGTTTTGCTGGCATATTCCTCTATGATAGTTTGGAGATGCTTAATAGTGGTATGATTCGTCGTTGTCAGCTTCGTCCTCAGAGTATCATCATCTATATACTCCTTTGATAAAGATTTATCAATAGGATTTCGTCTGGATTATAGCGCCTTGTGGCTAGATCCATATACCTGTGATAGTGTTCTATCACAGACTCTCCTTCCCTCTGTCAGTCTGCAAGGATTTGTCGATCCCTTTGTGTTCTTTCTTTCACAGAAAAGATCGAGTCGAATTCGCTGTATTCTGTCCCGTTCTCTTGGTCAAGTCCTTCTGGATTGTTGATGCAGTTGTTATAACTCGTGTTGGTCTGGATCGAGATTCTATGGTCCGAGTTCGGTACTTCAGATCCCAAAGGGTTTGATCCAGAAAGTGGTACCCCGGATGCGGTAGGATTTGGACTAGAGAATGGTGTTTCGGATCCAACGGGATTTGGACCGAGGGAATTCGGAGCGCTAGAGTTTCTGTCAGTCTGGATCAAGATCCTCTGGTCCGAGTTCGGTAATTCAGATCCCAAAGGGTTCGAAACAGAAGATGGCACTCCAGATGCAGCAGGGTTTGGACCGGAGGATGGTGCTCCAGATGCTCCAGATACGGCAGGATTTGGACCGAAGGAGTTCGGAATGCTGAAGTTTCCTGCCCCCACGGAAAAGTTTAATGGTGGTTCGGAGGTGGAGCGTGCCTGAGATCCTCTAGGTTGTTCTCGTCCGCATCCTTGAGGGGGCTGCTCCGTTTCTGGATTGTCTTCTAGATTTTTCCCTTGCACACGGGCACTGCGTCTGGGCCGCTCAGTGTCAGACATGTTGTTGGAGGATTTTGCTCTTCAGGTGCGCTAGACCAGATCAAATACAAGGTCCGGCGACGTCGTCAATGGGTGTGGTGGGATCCCACTGGGCGTGCCAAATTGATGTATGCCGGACACCAACACTTCGACGACGAACCAGGCTCTCGAACTGATCTGCAAGACAAAGGCCCCGGGGATAGACACTCTGACGCTCAAGTCAGTATATTTACTTAAGGCGTAAAGTATAAAGTATGAGATTAGATGAGAGGTCTACCAAACCTCTTAGGGTATTTATATGGCTACAATCCATAGATCACCAAGATATGTATTTATGGTATGAATACAACTCTTATGGGAATAGAGGTTGTATTACCATGTATAATAGAAGTGTATTTCGGACATGGTTGTGTTATCATGTTTAAGATAGTTGTATTACCATCTTTGAGAAGACGTATATTCCTTGTAGAACATTCATAATATACGCATTACTTATAAGGATTATGACTGATGGACCCGTGGATCCACCCTCCGCGTATCTCGAGCCCACGACCCTTCTCGGGCCCTGGTCCGAGTACGAATGAGGTCCGAATACGAACCATGGACTTATCACACAAATTAAATAGAACACGCACAATACAACGTGCACAATGTAATATATTATCTTTTTTACCCGCAAGATTAGATTACTCAAAAATTATGAACAAAAACAAAGAATTCAATAGCAAATCAAAAAACCCAATATTTAAATGTCAATTAAAAAATTTTCAACTTCGGCTCATGCATTATCGCTAAAATATCAAGTTCATAGTGAAAAATCTATTACTTTTAACTTTTGAAAGATAATAAGGAGAAATAATAATCAATCTATTTAGTAGAGATAATGCACGTTGCGTGCACGCACTAATATTAGTCTTGGAATAGACCGTCTATATTATAGTTATAATATAGACGACCTATTTCTGCAACTAAAATAGGAAAGGCAGCTCCTCTTTTGCAATTAATATTTACGCGGGTTCTTTTTAGCAATATAGGGAAATTGCATCACAGACCCTCCTCCATAAATATATATATATATATACCATATTTCTATTTTTTATTTTACAAAACCTTCTGTCGTTCCTAATTTCGCATCCCCAAACCCTCTTTCAATCTCCGCGCAATCCAACCAATCCAACCGGCAGGAGTAGTGGGCCTGTAGGTTTCCACACGGCCGGTTGCCGGTGGCGCTGGTTGCAGTTCCGTCGCACCACCAGGTCCCGCCGTCGGAGTTGCATCTGGAATTATCAAATCACCCTTCGCCGCCGCCTTCAGGCTACTGCCGGGGAAGTAGACCTCCATGAGATTAGCAATCAAACCAGCGCAATCCAATCCAGGTACTGATTTGTGATTGTGTTTTTGTTATTTGATTGTGATTTTGATCGGCGTTTTGTATTTGTGATTTGATTGTGATTTTGATCGGCGTTTTCATGTACTGCAGCTTCTCGTTGCTCAGTTTCAAATCGATTGGGGATTAATTCAATCTCTGATTCAGGTATTAATCCAACTATTTTGTGATGTTCATGATTCTGTTGTTTTGTGCTTTGTGTACTGCAGATCTGAAAACAATGAAGATGTCTAAATCTTTGGAAACTGATAATCCAGAGGAGGTGAAGCGAGGTGATACTTTCCGTTCGCTATGGTTTCCCCCTTTTTTGTTGTTTTTTTGTACTTTATGACTGCTCTGCAAATTTCTTCCATGAATTTTATGTGTTTTACTATGAAAACTAGACTGTTTAATGTGACGTCTTTCTGCTTTTTAAAATTTTATGTGTTATCTTGGAAACTGGACTTTTTAATGTGGATTCTGTCTTGTTATGAAATTTATGTGTTTAGCTTGAAAACTAGACTGCTTAATGTGGTTTTTGTTTGCATATGAAATTTTATGTGTTTAACTTGAAAAATAAACTTCTTGATTTGGGTTGAAAATTGATTATTTATTGTGAAAATTGTGGTGTTTGTAAAACTTGATTTTTTAATGTGAAAACTGTGATTGTGAAAACTTGGTCATTAAGGTTGAAAACTACAGTGATTGTAGAAACTATATTTTTTAGGCTGAAAACTGTGGTGTTTGTAAAACTTGATTGTTTAGTTGAAAACTGTTTTTATTGTGAAAACTCGATTGTTTAGGTTGAAAACTTTGGTGTTTGCGAAACTTGATTATTTATTGTGAAAACTGTGAAGATTGTGAAAACTTAATTATTTAGGCTGAAAACTAGAGTGATTGTAGAAACTTGATTTTTTTAGGCTGAAAACTGTGATTTTTGTGAAACTTGATTGTTTAAGTTGAAAACTGTGATGATTGTGAATTTTTAGGCTGAAAACTTTAGTGAAACTTGACTATACTTAACACAACATTATTTAACCTAAACACCCTAGTTTTTATGTACCTAAATCTGATGTTTATAATATGGAAACTTGTCTTTCTAACCTGAATTCTTTTGTGTTTACAAGTGTTTAAAATTCAGAAATTGTATTAACTGATTTGTGTACATATTCTTTGCGTGAATAGTGCCGTGAATAGTACTTTTCCCAAACTTTGCAAATAAGGACCTCATTCCTTCCATATTGTAATGTAGTCCTTGGTCTATACTATACCTATAATATAGACGGTCACTCCAGAGACCAACTCAAAAACAATTTCTAATTTCACACAAAAATGTAAATATTTCTTCCAAAACTTAATGTTCAAATAATGTTATGACAAATATAATCTCATAATCCACATAGCAAGGTACGATGGGATTAATCCAATATGATGGAAACGTTTTGAACAAATGTAGCAATAAATTAAATAGACTAGGCTAAAGCAAGGTCTATTTGTATTTTCTTCTTATAGCGTTCCAAAAAAAACTTTCCAGTCCATAAATGATCCTAGGAATTCAAGAAATTTTTAATTTCTTCAATAGAATTCAACTTGAAAAATAAATAACTAAAATTTCCACTTGTGGAAGAATAATTACACAAAGAACACGGCCAATAAAAAATCAAGATCTTATGAATTATAAATCACGTCCCTAAATCACACTCTTGTTTTCTTATTTATACTCTTGGTGGTTTAAACTAACAGAGTTTAAAAAAATTAAAGATATTTTTCATGATTCAACCTGTAAATAATTTTATTAAAATTAGCATAAAAACTATAATTTAACATTTATTAATATCCCTTACAAAATATTTACTCGCATAACAAAGTCCAATATTCTATTAGTTTCATCAGTTTGAAATACTTATTGTTTGCATTTGAATGCAGCATGTAAAAGGGTATTAACTCTTCAAAACCCTTCTCCCCTAAATCCCATCCCTCGCCGGGAGGCTCCGGCCGACGCTTCTCGCCGGAGGTGACCTCCCCAGACCCCTAGGACAGATCTTCCCGCCCAGCTCCACCCCCAAAAACCTGACACATACTTCCCTCCGCCGTCCAACGAGTTTCTCCATCCCCGGGCCGGCTGGTGACCAGATTCGACGCCAATCTGGAGCGTCCATGCCGCCGTCGACCTTGAGTAAGCCCCATCGATAGATACGGCTCGACGCTGCCGTGGAACATCAAACATACTGACGGAGGTTCGCCGGAAAAGCTAGGAGGAGGCATTAGTCGGGGCTCACCGGAGTGACGGGACGTCAGCCGCGTCGCCACGCACCACCGGCCAAAAATCCAAGCGCGTAGGCGACGCGCATCTCTAGCAAGCACATTCTCCCATCTGCTCCTCAATTGAGAATCACTCTCTCATTGGACAAATATGGCATGATGCTCTAGAATCTAGGAACCACACATCAGACTGCTGAATGTTTCATGCCGCAACTAGAGCAATGTCTTCCTCTGAATCGACCTCCTCTTCTGCTAGCAATAGAACCCGATTGCTTTCCAGCTTGCCTCTTCGTCGGACACTCATTCTTCTAATGACCCTTCTCCTTGCAGTAGTTAAAGACATCAGATGGCCTGGGAACCTTCAGCTTCTTTCCCCTTTTCTTGGAGCTTGAGTCGGAGTCGCTTCCCTTTCCACTTCCGCTACTGGTAAAAAAACTAGAGGCCTGACCATCTGCTTATGTACAACTCGCCTGACGACGCTGCGAGTTCATATGGAGACAAGACCTAACCTCCTCATATGAATGTGATAAAGAAACTAACATCATTAAAGCAGAATCTTCATTCTCAAATGTCACACCTATATTTCGCAGTTCCATTAACAGAGTATTGAACCGATCTATGTGATCTTTGATAGACGTACCTTCCTGCATCTGGAGTCTGAATAAGCGTTGTTTCAGAAGTAATTTGTTCGTCAGAGACTTTGTCATGTACAAGCTCTCCAACTTCAACCACACCTTTGCAGCAGTGTCTTCCGACAAGAACTCCTTCATAACCTCATCCAAGAGGCAGAGCATGATCGCCGCGCGCGACTTTAAATCCAGAGTCTTCGCCTGCGAATTTCCTTCGGTCGAAAAATTCTTCGTGAGAGGCTCCCATAAGTCTTGATAATGCATTACAGACTGCATCTTAACCTGCCACAGACTAAAACTGTTGGTCACATTCACTGGAGCTTGGACAGATGGGGGAGGTGCGACCGAGTCAGTCGTCAAGGCCGAGATGACAGCCTCCATCTACTCCTTCCCGGCCTCGAGAGCCCGGCACCTAGCATATAACTCCTTAACGGAGTTGCATAGATGATTGATCTCAAGATTGGTCCGGCCTCCCAGCTTGGATAGGTCTGCCATCAACTGTGAAACAGAAGTCGTATAAAAACCTACTACTCGACAAGTGAGAATTCACATAACAATACGAAGAAACTTACTACCTGGGAAGCGAAAGGTTATTTCCTAAAGGCCTTCCGAGAAGCCTGACCATCCTCTTCCCCAGGTGAACTCATATAGCACCTTAACCTCTTCAAGGGAGCATCTTCGGGGATCACTAGCCCAAATTCGGAATCATCATCATCCAAGGACTCCCCAACCTCCAGTTCCATCTCCTCGGACTGCACCTCCTCTGACTTCTCTCCTTCCTCCTATATAACCTTGAGGACTGCCTTCCCCTTCTTAGTTTTCTTCTTCGGGGGAGATGCTTTATACAGAAAAAAGAAACATCAATATATTATACAGAAGAAACATATCACGTAACTATGGTATGCCAGACAAGATATTACCTGAAGAAGACCGATTCGAGGAGGATTCACCATGGTTCCTGGGAGACTTACTCGATCCCCGCTTCCTGGCCTTCTTCTTGTCTCCCTGGATTTTATCAGGGAGGGCCCAATCCCGGTCTGGTTTCATGAAGCTGGACGTGGATTTCGACCGAGAAACATCTAGCAGGTACGAGTAAGTGATAGAGGGCCACTGCCAGACAGAGCCATGAGCCCCCCGTACGAAATCCCCCTCTGAAGGTAAATCTTCTCTTTCAAGAGCTCCTCGACGATGCCCTTTAAGTGAACAGGGATATTGAAGACCCTATCATGAGCTATAGCATCCTTTGGCTTGGGATTCAAATCAGGGACCTCGTACTTACTCCGGTCAAAGGAGAAGCGGTCAGCATCCCAGTCGCCGCTGTTGTCAGGGAACATGAAGGGCTTGGCCTTCCGCGGAGTAAGAGTGATGTACTCGTACTTCTCGAAAGAGAATAACTTGTGCAAGCTCCTGAATAAATCAAGGCTCGGTTCATACTTCTTCCGAGCACAACAGCCATGATCAACACCACTATGTTGGAGTGAATCTGGCTCAGATGCAGCTGATGATGCTGCAGGAACTCATGAAATAGAGGGGGAAAAGGAAAGCTTATCCCCTGCTGCAAAAACCTCCCATAAATTACCCCCCAAGTGGGGCTCACCAGATTTTCAATTGGGGTCTCCCCATCCTCGAGCTTCAATCCAGCATCAAGGGAAAACGACAGCCTGCATGACCGCAAATACCGCAGCGTCTTTTCATCGACCACCTTCGTAACGCCACTCGCATCACCGGCTGGGACTTCTCCTTCAGCAACATTCTCTGCATTGCCAGGGGAAACGCTGGAGTTTGTTGAGGACATGGCAATTTAGAGAATAGGGGAAAAGAATATGAGAAGAAAAAAAGATAAATTTTATGAAGAGGAGAGCTTTTTTCTGAGGCTAGAAACGCAAAATCAAACGATTGAAGATTGATGATAAGCACAATGGATAAATTACTTGGTTATATAATTAGTAATTAGCACGCATTTAAGCGAAGTAATTACTTCGACTCGCGCAACGATGCATGCAATTTGATGCAGCGTGAAGCGTAGCAAAAAGTTCAACCTATTGATTCTTAGAATACCTAGGTATAATCCTCTTCTAAATCCTATTAATTCTGAGAATACTAGGGTTTAGGCTCAAACATTCTCTCGCAAGAGACAAGTTCGGAATAGAGTAAAAACTCTCAAAATATGATTTCATCAAAAACTGTCTGAATACATAAAACAAACTAAAATATATAGACTAAAAGAAATCTAATCCTACCAGAAATAAAATACTTATAATAGGAAAGCATATAAAACATATCAAAATCAAATCAAATCCCCCATATCAATCATCCAACTAATTGGTCTGATCTTCTCACACACCATCCTCATCACAATTGGAAGGTTGGTCCTCCTCACCGCCAGAAGATGCAACGAATAGATGCCACGTGTCGGTCACCTCAGAATTCAAAAAGACAGGTTCAAATCCAGCCGTCCACGTTTCTTGCTGGAATATGAAAGAACTTGAAGTTAGATATTCAGAAGGTTTAACCCGAGAGGTTAGTCACAAGCGGACACCCCCGAGTTTCACACCCCGAGATATTCTCCCTTGAGTTATTGGCCTTCCATCGAGAAACAAGCCTCTCGTCCAGCCTTCGAGATGGAGCCCTCGGAATTCTGAATATCTACCTTAGGGCTACTGATAAGTCCATGATTCATATTCCGGGCCCAAGAAGGGTCATGGGCTCGAGTTACGCGGAGGATGGATCCACGGGTCCATCAATCCTAATCCTTATAAGGAATGTGTATAATATGAATGTTCTACAAGGAATACACTCCTCTTAAACATGGTAAGAACAACCATGACCGAAATATACTTCTTCTATACTTGATAATACAACTCTTATATCCATAACAGTTGTATTCCTACCATAATTACATATCTTGGTGATCTACGGATTGTAGCCATATAAATACCGAAGGTTTGGTAAACCTCTCTATCTATTATCTTACATACAATACGCCTTACGCATCATACTAACTTGAGCGTCAGAGTGTCTATCCTCGGGGCACCCGAGGCTTTGTTTTGCAGATCAGTTCGTGAGCAGGTTGGTGATCAAGCGCGGGTCGTAGACATCCATCAATTGTATTATATAGGTACCCATATTACAAGTTGTTCCTATCGGCTAATATCCAAAAAACAGAAAGAAATTAGGTTACAGCAAGAGAAAAAGTCTTATAAAGTCTCTTTCACTAAACCCTAAATACTGGGCCCGAAAACACACTTTCGGCCCAAGTCACAAACACCTCGACGAGAACCCCGTGTTAACTCGCAGTAGCGGCTATTACGGCATTCAAGTCATATACCGATAGACTAAGGACTAGAAAAGGTAACTTTAGGGATTTTTTACATTTTATAGATGACATGACACTGGAACACATAAATACAGTGGGTAATACTTTTACATGGTCAAATGGTAGGCATCAATTCCCTAAACTTGTTGGAAATAGTGGTAGGATTAAAAACCCCAATATACGAAGGCTAGATAGAGGTATCTGTACATCATCATGGCATTCTGCATTCCCCGATTCCTCTAATTTAGTTCTGAATAAACTCACTAGTGATCACTGTACCTTATTTTTGAGTATAGGCAATTTAATAAAATCATCTCCAAGGCCTTTTAGCTTTTTAAATACTTGGTTTAAAAGAGACTCTTTCACGCAAGTAATAAAAGATAATTGGGTTGCTACTATTGAACAGACTGGCATACTAAGAATATATCTAAAACTTCTAAGATTAAAAAAAATGCTGAGAGTATGGAATAAAGAAGTTTTTGGTAATGTCCATGCTAATGTCTTACAAGCAGAGGAAACACTTAGATTAGCGGAACTTGCATATGATTCTGATCAGTCTGCAATATTGCTGGACAGTCTCAAAGATGCAAAATCTAACCTATCTAGAGCCATTACTGAACAAACAGTTCTGGAAGTATATGTCTAAAATATAATGGCTCAAAGAAGGTGATGGTAACACTAAGTTTTTTCATAATTATGTTAAGGAGAGGAAGAGTAAAATGTCAATTACAAAGATTAAAAATTCAAATGGTCAGTGGATAGAACATATACAAATCTACTCTCTGCTAAGAAAAATCTTTATCAGGTGACTTTTTATAGACATTCTTTTAACTCAGATCCCATGCCTCATTACAAGCCAGGATAATGTAGAGCTTATAAGACCAGTAACATTGTATGAACTTAAAGAGGTAGTTTTTCCACTTAACAAGCAAATCAGCCCAGGCCCTGATGGTTTTACTGCCTCCTTTTACATAAAAGTTTGGGACATTATTCACTTAGACTTGCTAACTGCCTCAAATCATTTCTTATCATCATCAGAAATTCCAAAGGGAATTGCATGTACATGGATATCTATCATTCCAAAAACTAACACCCTCCTCTTATAGTGATTTCAGACCAATCAACCTTTCCAATGTGGCTAGTAAAATCTTTTCAAAAATTTTAATGGAAAGGATGAAACCACTTATGCATAAACTTATCTCTCCTCACCAAACTGCTTTTCTTAAGGATGGGGACATTGCAGATAATGTGTTATATATTAAGGACATGGTGAGATTCATAGATAGGAAAGGCAGAAATCAAAATTGAATTTTAAAACTGGACCTCAGAATGACCTTTGATAGGGTGTGCTGGAGATTTTTAACCAGTATTCTGCTTATATTTGGGTTTCAGGGACAATTCATAGTTTGCATCATAAAAAATATTTCACAAGCATGGTTTTCTATTCTAGTAAATGATTACCATGTTGGTTTTTTTAAAACTTCAAGAGGCATCAGACAAGGCTTTCCACTCTTTACCTTCCTTTTCAATATATTTTCAGAGGTTTTTACTAGAAATTTGGCCTATGTGTTTGACACTGGTAATCTACAGTACTATAACCTACCTAGGTCTGCTATTCCTATTTCTCACCTATCCTATGCAAATGACACTGTGGTTTTCCTGCAAGCTAGAACCTAATTAATATGAAATCTTTTCTGCTTGTTTTTTGGTCAGTTTCTGGCCAAAAACATTCACTATGAAAAAAATAATTTTTATGTTACTAGCATGCTACATGTTCTAAACTACGAGAAATTAAGAATGTTCTAGGTATGAAAAAGGGAAATTTTCCCTTTATATATCTAGGTATTCCTATCTTTGCAAGAAGAACAAAAAACATATATTTCCAGCCACTAATCAAAATTATAGATAAAAGGGTACATAACTGGAAAAATAGGTGGCTATGAACAGGGGAAATCACTCTGATAAATTCAAGCTTACATCCCCTGCCATAACATTATTGGGCAGTTTTGAAGCCTACAGTGCATTTCATTAAACAGAACAGAAGGATTATTTCTATTTTTTTAGGGCTCTTTAAATGTTAATCTAAAAAAACATGGAGAAAATGGAATGATCTTTGCTTTCCTATCACTGAAAATGGCTTAGGTTTCAGAAACATAGCCACAATCATCAAAGCCTTCTCAGTGAAGTTGTGGTGGAAATATCAAACTGCCAAAGCTCCATGGACTTGTATTCCTCGAATCACTGCCCAACTCTGCTAAGAATTCACAGTGCTGGAAAAGGATCTGTGTTGTGAATTCTTTTGCAGGTAGAAACTCTAGAGTGATACATGGTCAGGGACTATGCAGCTTTTGGAGATCAAATTGGACAGATATATGCCCTCTTATAGATAGTATAAACCCTGCGGATTTCAATATTTATGTAGACTGCACTGTTGCAGAGTTTATCTCAAATAAAACTGATTTCATCAACATTTTGGCTCCTAAAATTGATACTGCTCTATTTCTTTTCTTACAGGAAGCAAAAATAGAAGAAGGGAGACATGACAGATTGATATGGAAACCGGAACACAAGGGTATTTTCACCTTTAAATCCACTTACAACAGACTGAGGATAGCAAGATCCACCTCAATCTCTCTCTCCCAAAATTCTGGTCACCAATAATCCCAAAAACGGTATATGTCTTTATGTGGAAAACACTGAATTCTTTACTTCCTTTTGATAACGTTCTCAGATACTATGGATTCAATATTGTCTCAAAGTGTTGTTTCTGCAATAGTTGAGAGTCTCTGGACCACTTTTTTAATAGTTGTACTTTGGCTGATCAGATTTGGACAGGAGTCAATAGTTTCATAGGTATCCAGACGACGTTCTTTCACTCAGTATGTGCTAGAATTTCATATTATCTATCTAGAAATGGCCTAACCAGGATACAAACAATGCTCATTAGAAATATATCTCTTTTTACCTGTTGTTGCTTGTGGAAGGCTAGAAATAACTTCATTTTTAAAAACATAAAATCATCACCAGATAGAGTTCTAAGAGATATTAAACTATGATCTATGACTCCTTTGTTTCTAAACCAATATACATCCATCTTAGCACATATATAGAACTGGTATCAAATGGATGCTTCCCCAAAATGCTTAAACCACCAAAACCATTGATTGCTAAGATTTGGTGGAATAAACCCTCAGTAGGAATGAAAATAAACACTGATGCGTCTTGGCTAGCTCACAGTAGAGAAGCAGGACTGGGTAGAATAATTAGAGACTGCTCAGGAACTTAAAAACATTTTATCCTCAAGCACAGTCCCCTTTGCATGCTGAGCTCTTAGCTATTGATTTGGGGCTTTTTTTCCTATAATTATGTTGCCACTATTGAATCTGAATGCCTACCTGGCACTAAAATGATTGATAACCTTGATCATGCACCATGGACTTTATATAATCTTGTTTATGATACTCATATTGTTGCCAAAAAGTTCACAGTTATGCATGCTCCAAGGAAAGCTAATATGTGATAAGTCCATGGTTCGTATTCAGGCCTCATTCATACTCGGACCAAGGCCCGAGAAGGGTCGTGGGCTCAAGATACGTGGAGGATGGATCCACGAGTCTATCAATCCTAATCCATATAAGGAATGCGTATATTATGAATGTTTTACAAGGAATATACATCTTCTCTAAGATGGTAATACAGCTATCTTAAACATGGTAACACAACCATGTTCGAAATATACTTCTATTATACATGGTAATACAACTACTCTTCCCATAAGAGTTGTATTCATTCCATAAATACATATCTTGGTGATCTACGGATTGTAGCCATATAAATACCCTAAAGGTTTGGTAAACCTCTCATCTAATCTGATACTTTATACTTTACGCCTTAAGCAAATATACTGACTTGAGCGTCGGAGTGTCTATCCCCGGGACACCCGGGGCCTTTGTCTTGCCGATCAGTTCGTGAGCAGGGTTCGTGATCAAGTGCGGGTCGTAGACATCCATCAATTTGGCACGCCCGGTGGGACCCGCATGCTAATCTTGATCTATATGACCTTATAACTCATGGCTGATCCGGCTGAAAACCTTCGTGGGAGGACACGAATCCGTTTCTCGGCCCCGACAGGAGTAAGAAGCATCAACAACGACGAGACAAGCCACTCCAGCAACCAGGGAGAAGGAAGAAGCATCAATGGTGTGTATCGATCGGCACAAGAAGCCTCTCCCTGGGAGGGGGAGAACAAAAGATCTCGCTTAGACGGAACTGTTACTTTTTCATCCGAAGATGCGGTTCCTAATCAAATTCCTCCTTCAGATCCCCTAGTGATTACGGTTGACATAAACCATAACATGATCAGAAGAGTTCTGGTGGATGGAGGAAGCGAAGTAGAAGTCATGTTTCTTAGTTGTTATGAACAGCTGGGATTGGACAAAAATAATCTCACGCCCACAAGCCCTATCTCAGGATTTACTGGCAACCCTGTCATTCTTTTGGGAAAAACTATTTTACCGGTGCAAGTAAGAGACGGTTCTCGGAGTATAACCTTACATTGCACCTTTACGATCATCAACTCCAGAGCGCCATACAACATAATCCTTGGAAGTCCCTGGATGTACCAGGCAAAGGCAATCTGGTCCCCTTACCATTTGGTGATGAAGTTCCCCACCAACAAAGGAATTGCCACGGTCCGAGGTGATCAACAATTAGCTCGAATATGCACAATTCAAGCTATCCGAGAACCAGAAAAGGAGAATCTTGAACTAACCAAGTACTCCGAGTCCGAGCCGATGCAGCTCGGAGAATCAGGAACCGTTGAGGTTGGAACTCTCCTACCCCCCGAGATAAAGACTAAACTATGATATCTTCTCAACCAGTACATAGATGTCTTTTCCTGGGACACCAACGACTTGGTGGGAGTATCCCTTCGCTTGGCGGAACATTACTTGAATATCAATCCCTCGCACTAGATCGAGTTGAAGCCATTGGAGAGGAAGTAGACAAGCTACTTAAAGTCCGTATAATCGAAGAAGTGCAGTACCCTGAATGGATAGCTAACCCAGTATTGGTCAAGAAGCCAGATGGAAAGTGGAGAATGTGCATCGATTTCACCAACTTGAACGATTGTTGTCCTAAAGATAGTTATCCCTTACCCTCGATCGAACGATTAGTTGAAGCGGTTGCGGGATACCAAGTACTAGCCTTCTTCGATGCCTTTAAAGGATATCAACAGATCCCTATGGCAGAACAAGATAAAGAAAAAACCTCCTTTATAACCGACATAGGAACTTTCTGCTACAAGATGATGCCTTTCGGATTGAAAAATGCCGGAGCTACTTACCAGCGACTGGTAGACAAATTATTCAAATCTCAGATAGGGCGCAATCTCGAGATTTATGTGGACGACATGGTAGTAAAGAGACGCAGCTACGATGCCTTCTTTGAAGATCTAAAGGAAACCTTCAACACATTACGGGCCTCCAACTTGAAGCTGCACCCCGCTAAATGTACCATAGGCTTGGGAGCGGGAAAATTCCTGGGGTATATGGTATCCAATCGAGGAATCGAAGTAAACCCCGAGAAGATAGAGGCTTTGCAAAATATGCAACCTCCAAAAACCGTCAAGGACGTGCAGAAGCTGACGGGGTCCCTTGCAGCCCTTAGCCGTTTCCTATCCAAAGGAGCGGAAAAACATCTACCCTTCTTCAATATCCTTAAGAAGGAAAACCAATTTGAGTGGTCGCATGAGTGCGGAGAAGCTTTCCAAGAACTTAAAAACCATCTTCGACAGCTTCCGACAATGTCAAAGCCAGATAAAGGAGAGACTCTTTACTTATATATATCTGCAACCCAACTAGCCATCAACGCTGTATTGGTCAAGGAAAAGGAAGGATCTCAACATCCCATATACTATGTAAGTAGGGCCTTATAAGGGCCCGAGACCAGATATACTCCTCTCGAGCGCTTGATATTAGCCCTCGTCCATGCTTCTCGGCGGTTGAGACCATACTTCCAAGCACATACAAAATTCCTCCTAACCAACTACCCGATCAGGCAAATCCTCTAGAAGACTGACGCTTCGGGACGGATGATGAAGTGGGCCATCGAGTTGGGAGAACATGACATACAATATAAACCTCGGACAGCCATCAAGGGTCAAGCCTTATCTGATTTCATAACGGAGTCTGTTGAACCAGTGGAGATCGACAAACCAAACCCAACTCCAGACTCCGGAAAATGACAACTATATGTGGATGGATCCTCCAACTCGGGAGGAAGCGGTGTTGGAGTCTTACTCACAGCCCCGAGGGAAAGGACCATCCTTACGTCTCCACTTTGATTTTCGAGCCACTAATAATGAAGCAGAATATGAAGCCCTCATTACGGGTCTAAAACTAGCAAAGGACCTTGAGGTCGAGGACCTCGAAATCTTCAGTGACTCACAGATCGTGGTTCAACAGGTCAAAGGCGAATACGAAACTCGAGAGTACAGCCTCCAGAAATATCTCGAGATAGTTAAGCCTCTCCTAAATCAATTCCGACATTATGAGCTGAATCATATCCCTCGAGATGGTAACCACAAGGCTGACGCACTTAGCAAACTTGCCTCCTCGGACCTCAACATAAGATCTTCTCAAGAGTTATTAATGGAAACCCTGGCGAAGAGAAGTTACGAAGAGAGTAGCATCATGGTTGTTGACATCTCAGACACATGGATGAACCCCTACATTGAGTACCTCCAATCAGGTACCCTTCCCGAGGACAAGCACCTTGCACGGAAGATCCGAGTTATAGCTCTAAAATATGTCATCCACAACAACATCCTATACAAGAAAGGATACCTCCAACCCCTACTCAAGTGTGTTGGACCTTCCGACGCGGAACACTTAATACAAGAAACACATGAAGGAGTCTGTGGTAGCAACCAAGGTCCACCTACCGTCACCCGAAAGCTCCTACAGATGGGTTATTTCTGGCCTACGATGCTACAAGACACTAAAAGATATATCAATTCTTGTCACCAGTGTCAGAGACTTGCTAAGATGATCCACGTGCCACGGGAGAATATGATTACCATCCAAGAATCCTGGTCATTTGTCCGATGGGGCATAGATCGCGTCGGACCGTTTCCTACGGCCCCTGGTAACTTCAAGTACCTCATTGTGGCCATCGATTATTTCTCAAAATGGGTAGAGGTTGAAGCCTTAACCAACATAACTGGCAAGACAGTTATCAACTTTTGCTGGAAGAATATCGTGTGTCAATATGGCATCCCGAGATACATAGTAACCGACAACGGAGCACAATTTGCTAATGACCCCTTCAAGAAATGGTGTACGGAATACGGTATACACCAGAAGCTCACCTCGGTATACCATCCTGAAGCTAATGGCCAAGTAGAGGTTACGAACCGTACCTTGGTAAGCGGTATCAAGAAACGCCTCGAAGGAGCTAAAGGAAACTGGATCAAAGAACTACCGAGCGTGATCTAGACCTATAGAACCACACCAGCCACAGCAACAGGAGAGACTCCTTATAGCTTAGTCTATGGGTGTGAAGCGGTCATCCCCATGGAGATTGAGGTACCCTCTACCCGTACTTCTCAACCAGATGATGAAGATGGCACAGCCAACGAAGAAAACCTTCGTCTCGACCTTGACCTCCTAGAGGAGAAGAGAGCAAATGCTACAATCCACGAGGCCAAGGTAAAGGAAAGAGTCAAGCGCTACCATGATAGAAGAGCCCGCTTAGCCACTTTCGTTAAAGGAGACCTTGTCATGAGGTTAAATGAAAAAAGCAAGAAAGAAGTGGAAGGGAAGCTAGCCCCGAACTGCGAAGGTCCATATCGAGTCCTAGAATCCCATCCAGGGGGAAGCTACCTCTTGGAAACCATGAAGGGGGAACCTATACCACGAAGATGGAATGTGATTAACTTACGAAAGTATCACGGAAGATAAAAACTTAATGGAAAGCCTCACAAAGGTTCGAGACTATCAAGAATGTCTGAGAGCCTCATCAAGGTCCGAGACAAGTATGCTTTAGCACAAACGGGTACTCTAACTCAAACCCACTATTTACTTTACTTCTATTTTTAAAGTTATAAACGTAGATTGAAGTCATGATATTTTTATACCTATCCTTATAACAAGCAATCTTAAATTCCTTTTTTTAAAAGAGGATTGTTGTCTTAAGTATAACATTGATTGCTATTCAAAACAATATACTTTATAAAGTATATGATTGGTCAACTTATAAGTTGTTTGGATCCAATATTCGAATACCAATCGTTTTGAATAAAAGAGATAGGTTCGAGATAAGGTACTTCAAAAAGTGCTTGATTGAGGTCTATAGACCAAAAGGGTAGACATGCTCGAGAATCAATCATCTCAACATAAAGAGGAGAAACCTCAAAAACAAAAATTGAAGTTCATACCAAAAGTGTTATTACATCAGAATATGATACTTCCAAAAAAGTCCCTCAAAAGGGCACACATAGAGGAAAAACCTCGAACACAAATAGTTCATATCAAAGGTGTTATTACATCAGAATATGATACTTCTAAACAAGACCCTCACAAGGGCACATAAGAGGCTAAACCTCGAACCTAAAAAGGACATATCAAAGGTGTTATTACATAAGAATATGGTACTTTTAAATATACCCAATAGGGTTTCCTAGAACTTCACCAGAAGTGACACTAGGGAGATGGGCTATTGTCAACTTTTCTGCATGCTGTGACATTAAAGGCCTTGTCAAAGGAAATCCAAGGAAGAAGCCAAACAACATTAAGCTCGCAGAGTGTTCATCATGGATAATTGCGAGAACTTAACAATCAAGGCTGGTGCTCCTTTCCAGTAAATCATGAAGACCGAGGCTGACTAAAAGATGCCAGCAAGTAAGGTAGCAAACCTGCTGGAGCTACTCAACCTTGCCAGTAGAAGGATCAAGCACCTCTTCAAGAGAAGGTAAGTCAGGATACTTGGCTCTAATAAGCCTCAATAAATCTCCTGATGTTACTATCTTCTCGGAGGGATCCAATGCATCCAAAAACTTGGCCCCAGGAATCCAGCATTTAGCAGTCAGAGCAAAAAGCTTATTAGCAACGTCTGGATGAGAAAAAATTTCCTCGATCACCTTCACCTCCTTTTTGGATTGGCACAGTTGCAGGACGCCACCCAAGATCTTATGCAGCTCAGAGGAATGGAATAAATCTCCATACTCCTCCCTATGGCTCTGAAACTCGGGGCTACAACCAACGAAGGAACTCCAAAGCTTTAGAAGTCGTTTGGGCTCCTCTAGATCCTTCTCCGCAGTTTGATTTTGCGCCAGCTCCTCTGCAATATCCCGATAAGTCTCCAGCTCTTTATCCTGGAATTTCTTTGCCGACAGCAGGTCCTCTTTCTCGGCCTCCAGCTGTTTTACCCTGGCTTCAAGTTGAGTCACCTCCGACGGAGCTTGAACAGGAGGAATAGGTGCAGCAGATTTGGTTGTCAGAGTCAAAAGGGCAACCTCCATCTCCTCCTTCTTTGCCCTGAAGGTCCGGCACTTGGCATGTAACTCCATTACAGAATCAGACAACTACCGGATCACATCATTAGCTCGACATCTCACAGTGGACAGATCCGCCATCAACTGTAAAGTGTAAGACATATAAAAAATTGATATCTGAGAAACTCGTATGGCAGAATGGGAAAGATAATTACCTCAGCGACGAAAGGATACTTCTTAGAAGACCTCCGATAAGCCTGACCATCCTCTTCCTTTGGGCAGTTCAGATAATACTTCAGTTTCTTCAGAGAAGTATCTTCAGATACCACCAGCTCAAGGTCAGATTCATCATCATATGAGGATTCCCTAGCTTCCGTTTCCATCTCCTCTACCTCCTCATCTATGGCCTGGAGATTGGCTTTCCCTTTTTTGATCTTTTTCTTTGGAGAAGAGGCTTAATACATAAAGAAGAGTGTAAATACGCTAGGTAAAAGAAATATATCAGACAACTACTCTGTTTTGAAATAGAAATTACCTGAAGAAGATTGACTGGAAGAAGATTCACCCTGATTTCGGGGTGACTTCCTAGAAGTTCGTTTCCTGGCCTTCTTCTCATCTCCCTGGATTTTATCAGGGAGGGTCCAATCTCGATCCTTTTTCAGGATGCTAGACGTGGATTTGGACCGTAGAACATTTAACAGATAAGAATAGGTGATAGCAGGCCACTGCCACACCGAGCCATGAGCCCCCCGCACAAATCCTCCCCCTTGGAGGACAATCTTCTCCTTCACGAGTTTCTCAACGATGCCCTTCAAATGAACAGGCATCTCAAAGACATCAAGAGGCACAGCATCCTTCGGTTTTGGATTCCAGTCAGGAACCTCATATTTTGTTCGATCAAAGGTTAGCCAAATGTCCTCCCACTTGCCGCTATTGTCAGGAAAAGTGAAGACCTTGCCCTTTCGAGGAGTAAGGGTAATGTTCTCGTGCTCCATGAAACAGAACAGCTTGAACAAGATCCTAAACAGATCCAGGCTTGGCTCGTAGTCCTTCCGGGAACACCAGGAGATAAAATCCACCATTGTCACCACCACATTGGAGTGAATCTGACAAGGATGAAGCCGATGATGCTGAAGAAACTGTGAAAACACAGGGGGGAAAACTCAAACCCTGTTGCAAGAACCTGCCATATACTACCCCTCGAGTGAGGCTCACAATATTTTTGACCGGAGTGGTCTTGTCCTCGAGCCTCAAATCAGCCTCGATGGGGTACGACAATCTGCATGACTTCAAAAATTGCAGGGTATTTTCGTCGACCACCTTGGTGACATCATTCACACCTTCAGTGGCCGGAACCCGTTTATCAACTTGGGGCTCCGCATTAGGGTCTATCTCTGATCCTGAGGCACCGTCATCTGCCACTACAACTACCGCCTGCAGCGGTGTCACCATGGTTACCTCCATCAACTCCCCAGACTCAACCTCCAGGAATAAAGTGCTCAAGTCACGAGCCACGGAAACATTCTCTCCATTTCCAGAGGGAATGCTAGAGTTTGCTGACTACATGGCAATACAGAGAATGGGGGGAAAAAGGTTATCAGAAGAAGACGATGAAGAAAGACAAGAATTTAGTTGAGAATTTTTGCAAAATACTTGGATGAAAATTGATGATAAACACAAGGAAAATTACTTGGTTATATAACCAATAATTAGCATGCATTTAAGTGGAGTAATTACCTCGACTCACGAAACAATACAGGCAATTGGAAGGTTGGTCCTTCTCACAGCCAGAAGATACAATGAATCAAGACCACGTGCCAGTCCCCTTCAGAATTCAAGAAGGAAGATTCAGATCCAACTGTCCACGTGTCCTGGTGGAATACGAAAGAACTTGAAGCTAGATATTCAGAAGGGTAAGCCCGAGAGGAGAATCCTCGAAGGACACCTCGAGCTTAATACCCCGAGTTAGTCTCCCTCGAGTTATTGGTCTTCCCTCGATAAGCAAGCCTCTCCTTCAACCTTCGAGATGGAGTACTCTATATTCTGAAGATCTACCTTGGGGTTACTGATAAGTCCATGGTTCGTATTCGGGCCTCATTCATACTCGGACCAGGGCCTGAGAAGGGTCGTGGGCTCGAGATACGTGGAGGGTGGATCCACAGATCCATCAATCCTAATCCTTATAAGGAATGCGTATATTATGAATGTTCTACAAGGAATATACATCTTCTCTAAGATGGTAATACAGCTATCCTAAACATGGTAACACAACCATGTTCAAATTATACTTCTATTATACATGGTAATACAACTACTCTTCCCATAAGAGTTGTATTCATACCATAAATACATATCTTAGTGATCTACGGATTGTAGCCATATGAATACCCTAAAGGTTTGGTAGACCTCTCATCTAATCTGATACTTTATACTTTACGCCTTAAGCAAATATACTGACTTGAGCGTCGGAGTGTCTATCCCTGGGACACCCGGGGCCTTTGTCTTGCAGATCAGTTCGTGAGCAGGGTTCGTGATCAAGTGCGGGTCGTAGACATCCATCAATATGGTTGCAGATTCATTAGCTAAATTTGCATGTCAATCCAAGTCATCCTCTATTTTTAAATGTGCAAATGACATGCCTTCTGCTACAAGGGGATTATATATATTGGATAAACTGGGTACTCCGACTTTGAGATTTCATCCTCTTTAGAATGGTCACTACTCTCAGTAGATTGGATGTTTGTTTGTATTTCAAGACCAAAGGCACTGAGCTTCTTCAACACCAGAAGCTGACCTACTGGATGTCTAAGGGACTGTTTTCTCTGCTCCCTCACTAAACTGCAGATATGGCTGAAGTCTTTACACAGCCAACAACATACTTCACTGGAAAAAGAAAATTTACATTTTGTGCCGCTTTGAGTTTTGCGTATCAATTCTCTAATACGCTCAAAATCTAGATTTGCTTAACTATTAATTTTGTATGGAGTTGGCCGTCTATAATTTTTGAAAAGCATCATTCATGCTTTTGGGGAGCTTCTGTTCCACATAGAACCTTGTCTTACTGGCATTGATTTGTATTTTTACCTTGTCTTTTTATATGTGTGGGAAGTCTAATATAGTTATCCCCCACTTTCCCAAATGGTTTAACCGTTAATAAAAAGGAAACGCGTCTTTTTCAATCGATTTTAAATTGAGAGTTTTGGATCAAACAACTACATGAGTTTTTTTCTCACCAAACACAATAAGTAGCTATTTGACCAGTAAAAAATTTATTTTTAGTAAAAAAATCAAACTCTCTTTCAAAACTCTTGTAAACTCCTGCTACCAAACCTGGCATATATCTTTTCCTAAAGGGAACTAGAAGAGTTATTACTCCGATCAATAAATAAATTAATAAAAGCATTAAAAATGATGAAACTACGTAGTTTTGACTAAAACCGCCACACAACCACCGCAAGTTCACCATATTCCGGTGCCCACCATTTTTATATATTCTTTTTTTTGTTTCTTTGAATTTAAGAAACTTATGCCTTCTATTTCTTCAAATACAACTCATTCCACCAATAAAATCTTAATTTACACGGTAATTTCAGTCCATCATACTAATTAACACGTCTGCGAAAGGAAAACATAAATGTACGATATATGGAATATGCATGCAAATATTCGATCTGTATTACCACAAGATCACCATAGATTATATAAATATATTAGACTATAAATATAGATTACAGTGTTTCTATGTTAATTATGCATGGATCGCTATTTTTTCCTTAAAATGTGTACTTATAAAAATATATATCTATTAATTTAATGTTAAATAAATTTCTTACATATGATCTTAATATATATTATTTTATAATAATTACCTTTGATGATTAACTTGGCAATTACGATATATATTGGCAATTTCATAATCTTTTGAAATTTGCCACTATAATTTTGTTAATTATCTTAAAGAGTTTTTCTTTAAACACATTTCATCCTCATGTTCATAAGTTTGTTCATAATATTTACATAATAAAGGGAACTAGAAGAGTTATTGCTACGGTCAATAAATAAATTAATAAAAAATAATAAAAAGGATTAAACTACGTAGTTTTGACTACAACCACCGCATAACCACCGCAAATTCACCATATTCCGGCACCTACCATTTTTATATATTCTTTATTTTGTTTCTTTTATTTTAATTGTTTCATTTTTCATCCCACATAAATTTTGGCAATGTTACATTTATAATCTCTGCGTATGACCTTTTATGGTATTAATATGTTTTTGTTTCTTTTTTTTAGCCGTAATTTACCATAGCTTTTTCCGCCTTCCATATTACCAAAATTACTACAAATTACGCGCATAAATACAACTCATTCATATTCATTATACAATAACCATTTCCATATTAAGGTCTTTCTATTTTATATTGTTACACTAACACAATATATTATTTACGCATAATATAGTATAACTATGGTATTAATATATATTACTTTGATGCTAAATATTATATAATCTCACCCTCTGATTCTCTGCCATACTACACGTCTCTTCAAACAAGTTACGATTTATTATCATTTGCTCTGGGTATTTTAAGAGGTTAAATCAGTTGAGCTAATATGTGTATAACTATCATTTAGTAGTAGTTGCAGAAGATTGTATAACTTTCAGTAACATAAAATTTGTATTTGCTATGAAAATACTCAATTTGGTATTTATAGAAATAAATTATCAAAATTTTCGCCCACTTTCAGCAGTGAAAGAATTGAGTTAGGACTTAATAAAATATTTTGGCATGAGTCTATATGATCAATTTTTAGAGAAACTCTCTGGTAAGGCAGCCTTATGGTAAGGCAATGGGTATTAGGTTCAGGGGAAAAATACTTTTGGAGCTGGAATATAAATATATATTTTTTGGTGTTAGTACTTAAAATATTAATAAAACTCAGGGACTATTTTGCAATAATAATATATAACACATTTAATCTCCTTATTCATCATTACCATCATCAATCATCAAATCATCGTCGCTCATCATCAATTCATCGACGTTCATTACCAAATAATCGACGTCTATCATCAAATCATCGTTGTTCATCAAATTATCACCGTTCATCATCAAATCATCGTCGTTCATCATCAAATCTTCATTGTTCATCATCAAATCATCAAATATTCATCGTTCATCGTCAAATCATCATTATTAATCGTCAAATCTTCGTTGTTTATCGTCACATCTTCGTCGTTCATCATCAAATCATCATCGTTCATCATCAAATCATCATCGTTCATCATCAAATCATAGTCGTTCATCATCAAATCATCAAATTCATTCGATCATCGATAAAAAATCATCAATCATAAATATAAAATCATCAACTAAAATATACACATAATCAAAATCGTCAAATCATGAAACTAGATTCTCGTAGAATCGTGGCTCGGATCATCAAATAGACCTTGTCTTCATCAATACGATCGTCAAATTCTTTCAATTATCAATAAAGAACCATCAATCATCAAATCACCGAAATTAATTATCAAGTATCAACATTCGATCATCAATCATCATCATCATCCATTCTTATCATTATCATCAAAATCATCACCATTAATGTCATTATCATTTTTTAAAAACTTGTGTAGAAAGTATCGATAAACATATTATTATCAAAACATGACCATGATGGAAAGTCCATCTTTTCGTTCAAAATTCCCAAAATTAATCACAATGCATTAATTATTACCCAAAATTCCATCTTTTCATTCAATGAAAACGAAAAAGAGGGGCCTGGGTTTTTATTCTTCTCCGTTCTATTGCACGATGCATATGCGAGAATCCCTATGAAACCCATTTCATGTCAGAAAATATATGAAGATTGGAACACCTACAGGTCGAAAAAAGACGCCATCTCCGCAAGCAACCAGACATTTTGTTGGGGCAGTGACGATGAATCGACCATCGTTTGGGTTCCTTGCTAGAATTTAGCGAAACACCACTTCCATTTAAGTGAGGAACCCGTCGGCGGTGTGGGGAAGAAGGCGAGGCAGGTGGGCCCGCCGATCTGGGCGTACTGGGATAGATTGGGACATGATTACTGGCCTTTTTCCAGCGATCTAAGGAGATCGAAACCGCCGACAAAGATGATCTGGGAGGAAGAAGAAGATGACGCGAGGAAGAACATAATTTGGGGTTTTATGTCCTGATTTTCGGAATTTGCAATATAGTCCCTGATAATTTGCACCACTTTCACTTAGGCACCGAAAATAAAATAATTAATTTACTACCCCAACGTATATTAAAATAGGATTTCCCAGCCCGTTGCCTTATGGTAAGGCAGTTTTATCTAATTGTTTCTCCAATTTTTAAATCATACATATCCACAATTGTTTTTCTTATACAGTGTACATTTTAAATCTTTTAACTTAAGAATTAAATAAATTTCTTATATTTTGATCTTAATATATTTTATCATATAATAATGATAATTAGCTTTAATCAATAACGGGTCAATTAGAATACATATTGACAATATTACAGTCTTTTGAAATTTTCCACTATGATTTTGTTAATTGTCTTGAAGAGTTTTTCTTTTAAATTCGTTCATAATATTAACATAAAAAAGATTAAATATATCGTTCAACGCACGATGATATTTACCTAGTATTTACATAAAAAAATATTAAATTCATCGTGCAACGCACGATGATATTTAACTAATACACAATAATAAAAAATACTCCTTTTGATTTGGTGGTAATTTATTGACTGTTTTCGTAATTTGGTTTAATATTGCTTGGTATGGTATTTTCCCCTAACCACACAATAATAATTGTTTTTGATTGGTTTGAATTTCGGGTTATTTTCATATCTTTTTGTTAAATTTTTTTTTGATTTGGTTTTTTTGGTTCCGATTATTATGAATATGCCTCTTATCTTAGGTCATTCAACAATTCTTTTGGAAACTTTTACTTCACGAGATTTTACTTATTTTGTACAAACTTACTATTTTATCGAGGTCTATCACGATCCTTTTCATTGGTTGGAGGCGCTAAATGAAGTTTCGCTTACATGGTGAGTTAAATTATTAAAAGAAGAAGGAAAATGGTGGAAGAAGTCAAGAAGGAGCTCATATAAAATGTTGAAAAGGAATGTCGGACCACCATTCAACCTCAATCGCAGACAGAAATTATTGGACGAGGAGGGACTAGTCAAAAATTTGGAAGAACAAAGAAATACTAATATAGTATTTAGAGTTGTCATTCTAAATGGATATTGTCTGATTTGTTTGGAAGAATAATTCGAAACGGTTGAAAACAATGAGAATACGTTCTCCTTTATTTCGCCTTGAGTTTTCTGATACTGCTACTGTGTCTCTCGATCTCTTCTGTAGTTCCAAGATTATTTTATCGAGCTCATACTAAAAATTATTGACGTTTATTAACTCTTAATAGAATTAACTCTTACTAATTATAGTGAAAAATATACAAATACTTATACCACTGAAGGAATATCACAAGTATCTTGACAGACGGTAATGTAGAGTGGCAGTGACGCTACAATGATATTTAGCTGGAAATTACTATTCACAAGTTTGTCGGATTTGTATCTTAATATTTTTGTGATTGTTTTGTATATATTAATATAGCTTATTTATATTAATCTAGATTTATTGTATTTGTACTATTATAACTCTATATATTTAGCCTAATATAGAAACACAGATATGGTGAATTAACGTTCTTTCAACAGAAAATCCTTACAATTGTGGGTTTCAAAATTGACCTACAGATTATGTTAGTTTTTATAAATATTTGGGATATTGTTTCACTATTTAGATCCGTTCATGCTAACTCATTTTTTATAAATTTTAAGTTTAATTTAATATTTTATTTTCTCTCATTTTAGGCTTTTCAGTACAGCTCGACTCAACACAGTGGTGGAATCAAGAAATTATCTTAGGGTAGACTTAGTGGCTTGATTACGGTGGCCGGAGGCCCGAAAGTCTCGTCGGAGGTCGGAATGGCCAAAATTTTTTACTGGAGAACAATAATATAGGCTGTGTTTTGAATTTTATGGTAGGCCGAGACCTACCTGTTGAAATAATGCTAATGCTGTTAGTCACCTGCTGCAGTTAGTTAGTTAGTCTAGCAGTTAGTTAGTCTTAGCTAGCTAGTCAATGCTTAGTCAAGTTGTTAGTAAACAGTTAAATAATGAAGTTACTGCATGGTTGTTACATAGCAGTTAACTAGTTAGTTAGCTCTAGTTAGCTCATACTTTTTCTCTGATTCTGATTGCCTATATAATGGCCGGATCTGTAAAGTTCAAGTGTGATTGATCAATAACATTTTTCCCCAATTTTCCTTCTCTATTTTGCTCTAGATCTGAGTTTCTGCTCTAATTTGATATGGTATCAGAGCAGGTTCATGCTCGGTTCTGAATTGATTTCCGGTGAACTCCGGCGACACTAATTGGTTGGTTTTCTGCTTCATCAACTGACATGGCAATTACTCAAGGAGCTGGTAGCTCTGGCACGAACAACGCAGCAGGATCTGGCGCGAACGGGAATGCTGCGCAGAACAATGGAATGGGAGGTGCTGCCGGCGAAACTGTAGCCGGAAAATTGCTTGATCTCCATCATTCTGACTATCCTGGTGTTGTGCTAGTCACCAAGCTGTTAACTGAGAGCAATTTTGCACAGTGGAGTAGGGCTATGAGGCTCGCACTAGGAGCAAAACAGAAGCTTGATTTTGTTGAAGGAAAAATCCCCAAACCTGATGAAGGAGAGTCTAACTTTGAGCAGTGGAAGAAGGTGGATTTCATGGTGACTTCATGGTTACTGAATTCCATATCACCAGAGGTTGCAGAAGGTTTTATGTATGCAGGAAGTGCTGTGGAAATTTGGAGAGAGCTGCAAGAAAGGTTTGGAGTTCCTGATGGTACTCAGATCTATCAACTGCAAAGGGAAATCAGTTCACTCAGACAAGGTAACAGCTCACTTGCTACATACTTCAATAAAATGAAAGGTTTATGGGATAAGCTTGCTACTGTTGATCCTGTTGATTATTGCATATGTACTGGCTGTGTGTGTGGAATATCTAAGAAATTAATTGCAAAAGAAAATAGAGCCAAAATAGTGCAGTTTCTGATGGGGCTTAATGAGGAGTTTGACAATATAAAAGATCAGGTTCTTGTTATGGATCTTGTACCTACTGTTACTAAGGTGTTCAATATGATGTTGCAAGTTGAGAACAAGAAAAATGTGCAGAATGTTTTTGCTGCTGTGTCTGAGGATGCAAATCAGAATGCATTTTTGGTTAATCCTATATCAGAAGCAAAAGGTGGTTTTAGGAGGAATGATGTTGCAAACAAGAAGGAGTTGCACTGTGATTACTGTCAGAAAATAGGTCACACTAAAGACACCTGTTTCAAGATTAAAGGTTTCCCTACTTGGTGGAAAGGTTCAAGGGACACTAAGGCTAAGCATGGTGGAAAAGCTTATGCACATATGGCGGATGGTGTGATTTTTGATGACTGTTCTTCTCAGTTGGATCAGCCAGGAGGTACTGATGGAGGAAATTTGAGGTTTCTTATTCAACAAGAATTGAGGCAGCTTATGAAAGGAAAAGGCAGGAGTGATGAGGATCATGCTATGATAAATTTTGCACACTTTGAAGATTTTGCAGGTATGAGTTCTTTCTATGCATTAAGTTTTCTAAACACAGAACTTAATGATACATGGATAATAGACTCAGGAGCCTCTATGCATATGTGTTCAAGTGAAGATATTCTTGATTCTTATGAATTAATGGGTGAAACAACTCCTGTTTACTTGCCTGATGGTTCTATCAAATATGTTAAACACTCTGGAAGTATCAGACTGGAAAATAAACTTCATTTAACTGGTTGTCTTCATGTACCTGGTTTCAAATATAATTTGATATCAGTGAACAGGATTGGCAGTGATCAGATGATAGGATGTCTTTTTTATCCTAATGTGTGTTATATTCAGGACCTCAAGACTAGAAAAATTGTGGCAGTGGGAAAAGTGGAGAAGAAACTGTATATAATCACAAAGGATTCTTTCAATCAGAAGACAATTCAGAAGGCAGTGGAGGATTTGATGCAATATTTTTCTTCAATAAGAACTAAGGCTGTGAATTTTAGTTGTAATCATGTAGACATTGTGCCTAAGAGTAGACTTTGGCATCAAAGGATGGGCCATCCATCACATGCTGTATTACAACATTTACCTATTAATGGATCTTTTTCTTTTGAAGACAATTTCTGTGAAGTGTGTCCTTTAGCAAAACAGAAAAGGCTTTCTTTTCCTATCAGAGATCACTGTGCACAGTTTTGTTTTGATTTAATACACTTGGATATTTGGGGACCGTTTAAACAGAAGTCATTGTGTGGTGCTGTGTTTTTCCTTACCATAGTGGATGATTTTTTCAGAAGTACTTGGACTTTTCTCATGTCTTCAAAGGCTCGGACATTTTCAATTTTTCAAGCTTTTGTCAGAATGATTCAGACTCAGTTTTCTATTTCCATAAAAACCATCAGGACTGATAATGGATCTGAGTTCTTAAGTTCTAATTTTCAAGACTATCTTTCTCAGCAAGGAATTTTACACCAAAAGAGCTGTGTGTACACCCCCCAGCAGAATGGTGTGGTGGAAAGAAAGCATCAGCATTTCCTTCAACTGGCTAGGGCACTGATTTTTCAAGCCTCTTTACCTCTAAAATTTTGGGGTGAGGCTGTTTTGACTGCTACCTATTTGATCAATAGGCTTCCAAGCTGCATTTTGAAATGGAAAACTCCCTATGAGATGCTATACAACAAGCTACCAGATTTACAACACCTAAAAGTTTTTGGCTGTGGGTGTTTTGCTTCAAACACATTTCCAGCCAAATCTAAATTTGATCCTAGGGCTAAGAAAGCAGTTTTTATTGGTTATGCTGCAGGCCAGAAGGGTTACAAACTTTATGATCTTGTTGATAGAAAAGTTTTTGTGTCCAGGGATGTGACATTTTATGAATCATTTTTCCCTTTCACTGCTATTCCATCTCAGGAAACTGGTACTATATTGCCTCTTCCAGTAGCTGAAAATGATCCTATCTCTGTTGATCCTATTTCTCCTTCTCCACCTATCTCCTCTCCTCCACCAATGAATAATGAACACACTATTGATCTACCTCCAGTCAATTTTCCTCCTTTGCCTCCAAGATCTAGAGCTAGGCCTGTTTGGATGAGAGATTTTGTTGTCAACAGTGTTTCTATTCCTCTTGATGTTTCTGAACCTAGTTCCTATGATGAGGCTGTTACACAAGGAGAATGGATATTGGCAATGCAGAAGGAGTTAAATACTCTAGAACTAAATCAGACTTGGGATATTGTTCCTATGCCAAAAGGCAAGAAGGTTGTTGGCTGTAAGTGGGTATATAAGATAAAACAAAATCTTGATGGATCCATTGATAAATATAAGGCCAGATTGGTTGCAAAAGGGTACACTCAGAAGTTTGGTGAAGATTATACTGAGGTGTTTTCTCCAGTTGCTAAAGTAGTTACTGTCAGAGTTTTTATAGCTCTTGCTGCATCTAAAAACTGGGATTTGCACCAGTTTGATGTAAATAATGCTTTTCTACATGGCACTTTGGATGAAGAGGTATATATGCAGCCTCCTCCTGGGTATGATGTACCATCTTCTCAACACAAGTGTTTGCTAAAAAAATCTCTTTATGGTCTAAAACAGGCCAGCAGACAATGGAACCATATTTTTACTGAAAAGTTGTGCAGTTTTGGTTTTCTGCAATCTCCTCATGACCCCTGTTTGTTTCTTCTACAAACTGAATCTACTTTCCTACTTCTTCTGGTCTATGTTGATGATGTCCTCTTGACTGGTAATTCTTCTGAAGCCATTGAAGAGGTGAAATTATTTCTACATCAGCAATTTTCTATCAAAGATTTAGGCCTTGCTAAATTTTTCCTTGGCATTGAAATTTCCAGAAGTAGTTTTGGTTTACTTCTTCACCAACACAAATACATCATTGATCTGTTGCATCAGGCTGGTCTTGATAGCACAACTCCTGTTGCTACACCACTACCTCCTGGCACTCAGCTCACTGAAGACAAGACTCCTCTTGTGTCTGATCCCACTCAGTATAGAAAATTAATAGGAAAGCTTCTCTACCTTAATTTTACAAGGCCAGATATAAGCTTTGCTGTTCAACATCTTAGCCAATTTGTTCACTCTCCCACTGAGGCACATTTTAAGGCTGCTATTCACATCCTCAGATATCTTTCTGGATGTCCCACACTTGGTTTATTCCATGCTTCTGGAGGCCATTTCAATGTTTCCAGTTATGCAGAAGTGGATAGGGATCTCACTAGCTTCTCTGATGCTGACTGGGCAGCTTGCAAAACTTCTAGGAAATCTCTCACTGGATTTTGTATTTTTCTTGGTCATTCTCTCATTTCATGGAAGACCAAGAAGCAGTCTACTATATCTTGTAGTACTGCAGAAGCTGAGTATAGGAGTATGGCTACTACCACTAGAGAATTACAGTGGTTGTCTTATCTTCTGACTGATCTCCACATTTCTTTGCTCAAGCCTATTCCTCTATACTGTGATAACCAAGCTGCTTTACACATCACATACAATCCAGTCTTCCATGAGAGAACTAAGCACATAGAAGTGGACTGTCATGTGGTGAGAAATCAGTTTTTGAAAGGTTTTCTTCATCCACAATTTTTGACTACTCAACTGCAGTTGGCTGATTTTTTCACAAAGGATTTGGCTGCTCCTAGATTTTCTTTTCTACTTAGCAAGCTTGGAATGTCTTCCGGTTCCATTCCAGCTTGAGAGGGGGATGTTGAAATAATGCTAATGTTGTTAGTCACCTGCTGCAGTTAATTAGTTAGTCTAGCAGTTAGTTAGTCTTAGCTAACTAGTCAATGCTTAGTCAAGTTGTTAGTAAACAGTTAAATAATGAAGTTACTGCATGGTTGTTACATAGCAGTTAACTAGTTAGTTAGCTCTAGTTAGCTCATACTTTTTCTCTGATTCCGATTGCCTATATAATGGCCGGATCTGTAAAGTTCAAGTGTGATTGATCAATAACATTTTTCCCCAATTTTCCTTCTCTATTTTGCTCTAGATCTGAGTTTCTGCTCTAATTTGATACCGCGCCTCCAAGTAATTCAGCTAGCCACTTATTCAACACATTTCAGTTTCATTATACAAGTATAAATTATTCTTACTACTTGTGTATCAAAGAGCACAAGCGTCTTAGTAGTGGGGGAAAAATGATATTCAAGAAAAAGCCTACATGAAAATGACGGGATATAGCTGAAGGCTGATATCAAGTAACTGATGTTTCAATTTGTGTAATAATTGTACAACTTTTTTGTACTTTTCAGCTATAGCTAGATTCTCAAGTAATCGAATTGTGGACTACAAAATGTCACCGTTGAAAGAGATCAGTTGGATAAAAGCTACAGATCATCCAACTAAACCAATTTCCTTTCGAAAACTTTGGACCCATACGTTGATGATCGATCGATCAAATAAGCTTTGTTCTTTGGACGTCTCATTGTTGGGTTTCTCCCGCTTTAGTTTGAATCCGTCACGACGTTATTTACTGATTTAATTTCTGATCACATGCCTGGATTATGGTTAAAACAATATAATACCTAATAATTATATATGTAATTGATAAAAGAATAAAGTATTACTGTAGAATCAGATGATTGTATTGGGATTTTTAGTAGGTTTTGGTAAAAGGCTCTAATACCATAATAAAAAAAATAAAATATTACATGATTGTATTGATATGAACGACCTAATTATTAAATTTATAAACATGCAGATACATAAACTTGGTAAGTTATAACTATACACAATAAGCTACACCTATACAAAATATTACAACTATTACAAAATATTCTAATAGTAATTAATATTTGTTACATTATTTTGAAATGTAATACTTACTTATCTCAGAAGATTATTTTCTCACCCAGATATATTTGAAATTTAAATGGCGCAAGCTAATAATAAACATAAATTCTAATAATATAGCCTAAGAGACAATAATGAGTTGGTGATCTCAGTGGCAAAAGATAAAAACGTGAAAGGGGGAGGAATGTTCTTGCCTTGATCTCGAATACATACAATAGCAGTCCAAGATATAAGGGTGCATTGGTTACTTGCATTCAAAAAAGAAAGAAAGAAGAGAAAACAAATGAAACAAGGTGAAAAAGGGGGGGCTAAGATAGGTGCAACTCAATAATTAAAGGTGCGTTTGGATGGGTCATAGAGAACCCCCAAGTTTCCTTTGGCCACAAGGCTACACTTCCTTAGAGGAGACAATTCGAGGTTTCATGTTTATTCTTTAGATGCTCATCCTCTTCTTTTCTTTGACCATCCCAAACCCCAACCAACCTACAATTTTCCCATGAGTTTTTATAGTCAAAATTTGCTAATTTCAAGTAGAGATAAAGTTGTATCTACATTTCATTTAGTTTAACTAACTAAATTTCATTCATTTGTAACATTTTGCTCTCGTTAGATCTTTTTTGTTTGGACACTCTCAGTTCAACGAAGATGTAAAATTCTACTCAGTACATTTCAATTAGTATATCAACGATAAATCATCGATACTTTTGCTTCACTACTTCACATAAGTAGAAGTTTTAATATGATGTCTTGCTTCTAACATTAATACCTAGAAAATACAATGAGGTCTTGTCCAGTTGAGCTGCCTGAATTGCTTGTTAGCTGCTAGAACTGCTTGAGCTGATCGGAACTGTTTGAACTGTTTGGAGTTGCTTGAACCTGCTTAGAGCTGCTTGAATTATTTTATTATTTATGGATGAATATTCATATGTGGTTTAAATATATTTAAACAAGTCAAAATAATTAATATTTCATCGACAACAATTAAAATAACCTTTTTCATGCGTAAATTTCAAAACATTATATGTTTTTAAAAAAAAACAAGTCGGACGAAAGCAGCTGGTAAAACTGCTTGACCTGCTTGGAACTACTTGAACTGTTTAAAACTATTTGGCCTGTTTAAAGCTGCTAACTATTAAAACTATTCGAAAGAAACTGAACTTGGCAGAGCTTAAACCAATCCTACACTTTTTTTTCTTTCTCTCTCTATTTAGACAAGCAAAGCTCAAAAGAGAGTGAGATTCATTCCAGTTGTATAAATCATGTCTTGTTGCTTTTTAGGAATGTATTCTTTTTCAAAATTTGTCTTCCAAATTGATTTTCAACATTTGGGGGCTGTTGTTTTCAATTGTATATCATCCTAAAGCCGGGGGATAAAGTTTTGGAGCTTCTCAAGAGATTGCATGCATGCATGCACAAAACGATGATGAATTCTCTCAATCTAATTCATTAGCGTCCACGTGGAACGTGGTTTAATGAACCCTAATCATTGGTTCTCCGGATCTCCTAGGTTAGTGTCACACAAGAAGATATGGATGATAATGATAAAACGAGGGAAAATAATTCCACGCAACATTTTCCGCACGCCCTTCAACCATTATTATAAAAATTAATTTAGAAATGAATATCTAGACCATCCAACTGACAAAATTAATTTTCTTCAGACAATGGATTTTTTTAATCCACAATCCAGTTAACTGATTTTGCTTAGAACAAGGTGACGAGAATATGGATGCATTTCGTGGAATTGTACATATAAGTAAAATCTAATTTTTCTGGTGCTTATGAGATAAATATATTTGGCTCATTTTTTGCTTTTGATGTACTTTATAAACATAATTTGGTCTTAACATGTTGGACGTGTGAAATAAGTTATCTTATAACAATTTATATAAATACTAAAAGTACTTATAACAAAGTACTTAAATGTCACTAATGAATAAATAGGAACTCTACATAAGTAAATATCAGACTGCATATGACAATGTCATATGCTCATACAAGGTCAAGTAGTTCACACAGGATAAGGGCCCCCGACTTGCTTGACAGCTCACACAAAGTACGCACACGTGAGACCCCGTGCTCAACACGTGCAGAATATATGGAGGAACACAACTGATTTTATGGAGCTAACCACAGCGGATGAGCCTCCCAACAGGTATAAAGGAAGGAGAGCTTCCTCTCTCTTTCCTCAGATTCTCTGAACCTGTCACTCAGATTTCCTCTCTCTAAAACACCTCAAAACTAACTTGGGCGTCGGAGCGGGCGACGGCTGAACGCCGCCCGCCTGAGCTCACTTTGCTCGTTGTGCAGGTTCGAGAAGAAGGACGTCACTTTGTTGGTCGGCGGATCAACACCAGAAATCCAGAACCATATCATCCTAAGTAAAGTAACTGATAAACTCTATCAAACATAATTTATATCAATTTGAGTGAAAGTTACTTTCATATATATCTATTAGTGACAGAACAAACGTAATAAGATCATGTGCAGTTAACCTTATCCACATAAATATCATCACATTTCAGTTTATTTCATCAGATAATTTTTTCACATTTTAATTTAATTTAATAACTTTCAATTTAATTAAACTGGATAAGGCTTAGAAACACTTGTTCGCCTTTATTGAAATTCTATTTTTATTTTAAAAACCAATTATTATGTGGTGAAAATGAATGAAAGTTGGATCAAAGGGCCCCATGAAATCCAGAATTTCATCGTCGTCATCATACTATGCATCTAGGGTGGTGGTGCATGCATGCCATAGTTTGATTGTATTTTAGCTGTCGTTGCAAGCATGCATTCGTTCCCAAGAACCAAGTACTGTGTGTGTGTGTTTTCTTCTAGTTTAACAGTATAAATTCCTCGTTATGAAAGCCCGTGACTGTTTGAGAAATGAGAATGATTTTGCATTCGTGCGCCATTATTAACCAAATCCCAGAGTTTCACTAAAGAGGGAATAAACAGAAGGCATTAATCAAAGGAATTTTCTTAGACATTGCCATAATGTACATGGACCATACTGTTGCAAGTACCTCTACATATTTCTCTTTTATTTCGTCACTAGTACTTCCTCTGTAAAGGTGAAGCTATGACAATAAAGATGGAAAAATAAAAATAAAAACTGCATAATAAATAGAGAGGAAATTATTTTCTAAAATTCAAAAGTAAAGATAGTGTATCACAAGCGTGTCGCCAAATTTAACATTTAGTAATTTTTAAATTTTCTCTAAATATTCTGCATATATATATAGGTTTGAATTAGGTTTGAATAATTTCAACTTGAATGTAATTTATGATTACATATAGTAGATTATGTTGATAGAGGGGGAAACCTCAATGATAGAGAATGTGTATTATTCATCAAAATATAAGTAGTATAAGGATACAAGAGTAAACAAGCAAAACCCTAAATAAAACCTAGCTAACATGGTCTGGGCTCAAGTCCCAATACTACACTCTAAAAATCCCCACCCCCCCATAAGCGTCAGTTGGTTGAGACGCAAAGTTTAGGTCTAAAAACAATGGAGAACCTTCTATAAGAAACTGCAAATCTCGAAGAAGATGGCAGAGACAGACAACTTCCGCATCTGTATTGGCAAGGGCGCGGTACTCAGACTCTGAACTTGAGCGAGATATTGTAGGCTGTTTATTGGCACTCCATGAAACCAAGTTACCGCCCAGAAACACTGCATAGCTGTAAGTCGAGTCTCGAGACATCGAACCCAATCAACAACTGAATAAGCCCAAACATCAGCACAAACAGTAGAAGAACCTCCTAAGCGAAATGTGAGACCGTGATGAGGTGTGCCAGCAACATAATGAAGGATTCAGGTAACATTAGCATAGTGATCTTCACGAGGGTCCTGGAGGTACTGACTAACCGAAATCACCGCCAATGCTAAATCAGGGCGAGTGATAGTCAAATATTGAAACGCACCAACCAAAGACCGATAGAGGGTTGAGTTGTCGAACGTGCAGTACTAGTGCTGCTATGAAGCTGTGAGAGGGGTACAAACTGATTCGTCACCGGAGAAGTATAGTCATCCCGGCTCGACTAACTATATGGCATACTTGGCTTGTCCAAGAAAACGGCCAGATGGAGTATCAGACACCTCAAGACCAAGGAAATAGTCAAGGAAGTCTAAGTTCTTGATTGAAAACTCCAGATCAGTCCTGGTAATGAACTTTCTGATGGTACCAGCATCATTTCCAGTCAGAATGATGTCATCCACATAAACAAGGAGATATAGAAATGTGGTACCCCGAGTGTTCACAAACATGGATGTACCTGAAGTGCTACAACAAAAACCAAGCTGCCGAAATTAGGAGCTAAATCAATCAAACCAAGCTTGAAGAGCATGTTTGAGTCCATAAATTGCTTTCTTGAGATGACAAACAAAAACGGGATGAGCCAGATCCCACTGGTTGAGCCATGTAGACTGGAGAATCAAGAACACCATTAATAAAATTATTCTTAACATCAAACTGATGTATAGGTCAATGCTTAAGAATGGCGATGACAAGAACCGTGCGAACAGTAGCCGCCTTGACCACCAGGCTGAAAGTGTGATCAAAGTCAAAACTAGGAATCTTAGAGTATCACGGAGCAATCAAACGAGCCTTGTAGCGCTCAATGCTACCATTTGGTCGATACCTCAAGCGGAAAACCCACTTCGACCCTACAATGTTGGAATTTGAAGGATGAAGAACCAACTCCCAAGTATTCTGATGGCGAAGGACATCCATTTCCTTGTCCATAGCTCGAACCCACTTTGAATCCTTAAGGTCTATACGATAGTCTCGAGGCTCAAAATGCTTGAGCAACAAGACCCATTGATATAAAATCAGGGTACGTCTTTAAATGTCGAGTACCTGCCTGATTCCGAGTAATCATCTGATGAGCACGATGAGGAGGTGACTCAGAACTCGATGAGGTTCCAAATGATGGAGTGGGTGACACTTGTGGAGGAGAAGACGGTGGAGTGATCGATGGTGATGTCAAACCGGATGACACTGGTGAAATTGGAGGAGATACTATCTGGACTACTAGAATACGAACAATGTTGTCGAAGTCACAAACCATACAAGGAGCTGATACAGATGATGGGGTATGTGATGAAAACACCGTCGGTGATGTGGCCATAGGCTCGAAAAAATTATAAATTTCTAGCTCCGAAGTAGGTTAACCATCCACAAAAGGTGCAGCATGCGAAAACAAAGACTCATCAAATTCAACATGACACGAGACATAAACACGTCCATATGTTGCATCAAAGCACTTAAAATCCTTATAACGAGGATTGTAGCCAATAAAAACACATGGGATGGAGCGATGAGCAAACTTATCAGCAATGGCACGTAAGAATGGATATGCACGACATCCAAAGGAATGAAAAATGTTGTAGTCAAGATCCATCCCAAAAACCACCTCGAACGATGAGTTGCCTCAGAGAATTGAGCTAGGCGGACAGTTAATTACATAAGCAGAGGAGGAGGAAACTCTTGTACCATTGGATTTTTTGTACCATGGAGTAAAATAACATCGCAAGACCTGACTCAAGAATGTGGTGACGCTTTCGCCAGCCTCCAACGCGGTGTACACCATGAAGAAGGTTGAATACGATCAATGGGTGTCTAATGATGAGATGATGTGTTCTCTTTTCCTCTCTTCGGTCTCGCTTGAGGTAATGTCCGAGATCTCTGCTTGCAATACTGCTACTCAGATGTTGAACACCCTTGCTGCTATTTTTCATAATTGTAAGTAAGTACCCTATGCTTAGCATTTGTATCCAATCATGAACCTTCGTAAGAATTGATCCATTCATGATTTACACCTAAAGTTCAAATTTTTATTTGCTAAACTTGTTGTCATTGATGCCCCTGCCACGAATGATGTATGGTTCTATGGTTTTTACATGCTCTTGATGCGGATTTTTAAGATTTTTGTGCACCGATTTTATCTCATTCTCCCACTCCGCAAAATGTCGATGTTGTTATGGAAGTGGAGAATCATGAGGCATTCCTGAAGAATCTACAAGGACTTCGAGCAACAGGACCTGCCCCAGCAGCCTTTCTGGCCGACGGTCGTGCCCCACGTGTGGAGGCGGCGCATGGAGCCCATGCGCGGATGGATCTCGCCGTTCCGACGACCGGCCGTCCTCTGGTGGTTATTAAGGAGATCCTGGTGATTCTGGAGGTTCTGGTTCCAGCAGATCTGCTCTGAAGTGCAAGTATTGTCACAAACTTGGCCATGTTGCTCAAACTTGCATTAGAGAGTGTGGCCCCTGGTAATTCTCGAATTTCAGTTGGCAATGGTGATAAGAGTCTTATTCACTTTGTTGGTAATATTCAAATTACTCCCTCTTTATGCCTATGTGATGTGTTGTATGCTTCTGAAATGACTAAGAACTTATTGTCAATTAGACGCCTTAGTGAGGATGTTAATGCCTATGCCTTATTCGATGACCGCAATTTTATTATTCAGCACAATCACCAAGGTGATCGTCGGAAGAGGCCACATTGAGGACAGCTTCTATAAGTTGGATCGAGGTGAGACTGTTTTCTTTCTTTCATCTCCCAAAATAAGACGAGCATCATTTGAATTGTGGCATGCTCAGTTGAGCCATGTAGCTCCTAGTACTATCTCTGTTGATTAGAACTGATTGCATCTTCTTCATTACTTAAACCTGGCTTGTGTACCCCCTGTGTTCTGGCAAAGGATCAAAGGCAGTCGTGTATTGATAACCCTAAGAGGGCATTGCATGTTTTGGATTTGGTTCATTGTGATTTATGAAATTCATCCCCATTTTATTTGAGAATCTTTTCTTTATTTATGCCATTGTGGATGATTATGCTACAATTCAAAAGTAAAAATAGTATATCACAAATGTGTCGGCAAATTTAACATTTCATGTTTTTATATATTTTGTAAATATTTTGCAATTAGGTTTGAATAATATCACCCTGAGTGTAATTTATGATTATATATAGTAGATTAAGTGTTTATATTTATTTAATACGATCGGATTGATTTTGAAAGGGCAATTTGAATTAAAAATAATATCAGACTGACCGCCTTTACATGATAAACAAACACTTAATAGGTCAAAGTGCAACAGGGCCTCTCGTTGAATTGCAACCATAATCTAAGTTATTCTAATAAACTTTTAAACTTCATGACAAGCTAATTGTATTAAAGAATCGCGATGTTTGTTATTTTTAAAATCCATCCTGACAGAATTAAGGGCGGCAGGAATTAACATTGTTTATAAAATAAATTAATTGTACGTGTTCATCCTTCTTGATTGCATAAACAAATAGTTGTGGTTCTGGCAAGTAAGTTAATACAAATGGTTGGCAACTCACGTTAGGGGCAGGACGTGGGGATTTGTAGTCGAATAAATCGATTAATAATGGACCTAATACAGTTGCATGAATTTTAGAAGCATAACAAAACAATTTCTGGAAATATAAGGCCAAACTAAAATGGTTAAAAGAGGGTGATAAGAACACAAAATTTTTTCATAACTTTGTTATGGGAAAAAAATATAGACTCAACATCACAAAGATCAAGAACTCAGATGGGATATAGTTAACAGATAATTTAGAAATAGAAAAGGAGGCTATCTACTTCTATCAGAATCTGTTGACTGATGACCCTCATCCTGACAAAGATCAATTTATTTCTCATTTTCTCTCCCATATTCCAAAAATCATATCTGAGGAGGATAATGCTGAACTATTTAGACCAGTAACCTTGTTAGAACTGCAGCAAATTGTTTCTGGACTTAATAAAACTAGCAGTCCAGGGCCAGATGGCTTTACTGTACTTTTCTTTATTAAGGCCTAGAAAATATATTCTTAGATCTTTTAGAGACATCAAATGACTTTCTATCTACGTCTAATATCCACAGGGGTATCTCTAGCACTTGGATAACTATCATTCCCAAAAAAGATATTCCTGTCAGTTTTAATGATTACAGACTAATTAGTCTTTCCAATGTTACAAATAACAAATTTTCAAAAATTCTTATGGAAAGATTAAAACCTTTGATGCCAAAATTTATTTCTCCTCATCAATCTGCTTTTTTGAAAAATAGAGACATTTTAGATAGTGTAATCTATTTAAAGGAATGTTCAGATTTTTGAATAGAAAACAAAGGGACCCTAACTATATCTTAAAGTTGGATCTCATGAAAGCTTTTGACAGGGTTAGTTGGGATTTCCTCACAAAAATTCTCCAAAAATTTGGTTTTTCAGGCAGGTTCATTCAGTGCATCCTACAAAACTTGTCTAATGTTTGGTTTTCTGTCTTGATAAATGGGAAACCTGTAGATATTTTCAGTCTTCTAGAGGTATAAAGCAAGATGATCCTATTTCTCCCTTCCTTTTTGACATTTTTTCAAAGGCTTTTACCAGAAGTATTGCCTATATTTTTTAGACTGGAAAAATGGAATATTTTTCTCTGCCTAGAAATGCTATACATATCTCCCACTTGAGCTATGCAGATGATACTGTCATTTTTTTAAAAGGAATCAAAGTTAAACCTAATTAAAATGAAAGCTTTCCTTGTGAAATTTGAGGAAACTACTGGACAAAAGGTCAATTTTGAGAAAAGTGAATTTTTTCTGAGTTCCACTGCAACTTTTGCCAAGTTTAGACAAGTTAAAAATATTTTGGGAATGAAAAAAGGTTGCCTGCCTGTCAAATATTTAGGAGTACAAGTTTTCAAAGGAAGGATTCTTAATTTACATTTCAGCCTATTCTGGAAATGATTGACAAGAAACTTTCAAACTGGAAAAATATTTGGCTTTCTACAGGTTGGAAGATAACTCTAATTCAGTCCTGTTTGCTATCTCTGCCTCAACACATATGGACAGTAATGGAGCCTACAAAGGAAATAATCAGGAAGATTGAAAGGAGACTGGCCATTTTTTTCTGGGGCAACTGAAAATAAGCCAAAGAAGTCATGGAGAAAATGGAGATCTTTGTGCAAGCCTATGGCTGAAAATGGTTTTGGTATTATGGATCTTACTGCAACTATTAAGGCCTACTCTTGCAAGTTCTGGTGGAAATATCAAATAGGTGAAATTCCTTGGACATGCTTTATTGCCTCTCTGCCACCATCATCTAGATCTTCTCAGAACTGGAGAAGGATCTGTAAAATCAACCTAACAGCTGAGGCTCATCCCAGAGTGATTCATGGCTTTGGTGACTGCAATTTCTGGACAACCAACTGGACTGATAAGGGTCCCTTTATTGTTCTCTTCCATCCTGGAAATGACCATTATCTGAGATTCACTGTCAGCAATTTTATTGAAGGCAAATCTACCTATATCCCTCTTCTCTCCATGATTCTCCCTCACAGCATTATACAAATCCTTCAGAGAGCTCAGATCCACCTCACAGGAAAGACAAGTTAATATGGAAGCATGGCCTGCATGGATCATTCACTACAAGGTCTGCCTACTCCATCTTTGTACAACAAACTCAGAAATTTCCATCTCTAACAAGGATCTGGAGACCAGGTATCCCCAAAAAAATTTCTGTGTTTTCTTGGAGGCTCTTAAATTTTTTGCTGCCCTTTGATAACATCCTGAGTCAGTTTGGTTTCCATTTTGCCTCTAAATGTCCATTCTGCCACCATATTGACTCTGTGCATCATTTTTTCTCATCATGTGCACCTGTTGTGCACTGGTGGAAATATATGCATTCAATTTGTGGATCTCTATACTTCAATGTGGACATTTTGTGGGATAGACTAACCACACTTTGGTCATTTACTGGCCTATCTAAACTCCACACTAGAATGAACCAAGTGGCCCCTGTGTTTGTGCTATGGATACTTTGGAAGTGCATAAATAGGTTGATATTTGATGGTCAGGCTCCCAACTATAAAGTCATGCAAAGGGGGCTACAAGAGCACATCTATTATTCCCTACTTATCAGCCATGTTCCTTTTACTAGGCCAATAGATGATAACTTGGTATCTCAGGCTTGTATACCACCCATCTATATCCCCCCAAAACCAAACATCATTGCAGTCAAGTGGTCTAGGCCTGCTCATGGTTTAAAAATCAATATGGATTCTGCATGGTTTCAGAACAAAGCTGGCATTGGATTGATATGTAGGGGTTCAAATGGTGAATTTTATGGTGCAAAAGGATTCTACTCAGATGCCATCTCCTCTCTTCAAGCAGAAATGCTAGCCATTGAGGCTGGTATACACTTTGGGATCCCATCTTTTCTGTGTGGAGTCAGACTGCAAGATTGTTGTACAAATGATAGCAGATCCAAATTCTGCACATTGAAAACTTTTCTCCCTCTCTGACAGTATTAACTCTCTACTTGGATCCAACTCCATCAAACATGTTCTCAGAGAAGGTAACAAGCCAGCAGATTACCTTGCCAAGCTCACCACTCAGCTTCAAACTGATAAAACCTAAGACTGGTTAGCTCTCCCTGTGGATCTAAAAGGTCTTCTCAATCTAGATGCATGGGATATCCTCTCACTTAGAATTCCTACTGCTCCTCAATGATCTCAGATATTTGATCATGGAATCTACAAACTTGACTTAGCTCCTTTCAGGCTTTTACTTCTTTTCCTTTCATTCTTCCATTTAGTAGGTGACCTCTTAGTGTTTCGCTTGCGATTCGTTTATAGGCTCCTTGCTATTTTTGGGAAGTTTGATTTGGGGAGATATTCATTTCATTAGCTAGATCTAGTTAGCAATCTACCTCCTTTTGAAGCATTTTTTATGCTTATGGCCTACATTAGGCTACTATAACTGGTTTTGTATATGAACCTTATGCCACTCTAGGTGGTTTTTGATTTGGTTTGGGAAGCCAATAAAAATATCCCCCATCTTTTGGTGGTTTCATCTAAGAAAAAAAAAAATTTTAGAGGCAGATCCAAACGGATTGCGCAGGTCCAAATCAGATTTAAAATTTCTGAAATACCCCTGAAGAAGTTGGGGTTATAACTTTCGAATTCCATTAAATATATGTAATTTCATTGAATCCCATTGAATTCACATCTATGCCCCAGAATCAAATAGAGGGCAATTGAGACATTTAACTATATTTTTGGACCTGCAAACATGACACATTTCTTCATAAGTCTATATTATAAATTTAATATAAATTTTAGTGTATGTATAGTCGATTTATATGTTTATACTGGTATTCTTTTTTTAGATTGTAAATAATATCAGATAAATATAATTAATTATTGTTTATATAATATCAGATTCATTCACCAAATTAACTATATCACTCTGAATAATTTGACTGGAATTAAAAAAGCAGTGCTTCTGATGCAAAATCCAAAAGTTAGCAGTGCAGTTTATGAGCAATAATAAATTAAGGGTTTAGTAGGGTAATTACAAGATACAACATCGTAGTTAACAAAAGGAATAGTGAGGAGGGGGCATCTTTTGGAAAGCGGTGGTCGTCCATTTTGTCGAATGGTAATGGTAAATGGTATATGGGAATGGTGGTCTCCAATCTCAAGACGATCTGATTCATTTTTTGAATCTTTTGATCGAATCCATCGTTATTCCAGAGGAGTATGTTTGTTCCTACTCGACGACTCCCCGGCCCCCTTTAATCACTTTGCGGGCTCCTCCGCCCCTCCCTCCCTCCTTATTTCATAAGTTAAATGTATAAAGCTTTCAACACATCATTAATCAATATTTACAAATCTATCAACAAGTTGGAGTAGTTTGTAGGATTACGAGCATTATCTGATACTATATCTACATATGAGCCTTTTCATATTCAATATGAGTGATACAGAGAGTTTTTTAAACATGTATATGAGTATAATTTCTCTATGAATAATGACAATAACACCATAAACGCCGATAACATCATATTTATTAAATATATTGAATTCTAGGGCAAATAATCATTATTGTAATGTACTATTCTTTCAAAAAATTTAGGATCGACTAACTGATTGTATACTGACTACTTGATGCGCGTACACTATTATCTCTTTTTTACTTTGTCTCACTACTCACTGTATGATTTATGTTTACTGCGACAAGTAAGAGACTTTCCACTTCATTCAACCATCATCAATGTAATGTTTCAAATATTTTGTAGAGTTAAATTCCAAAATTAATAATCTACATCTGTATATAGTGGTTTATAATTTGTACGTTTAACGAGATGTAGTGATTTTAGCGTTGCATGTTTAATTTTTCACGTTCAATGTGAAGCACCATCCATGTCGTGCAAGATACACATAAGAAATATTAATGTCAAAAGGAATGTTTGGTATAATATGCCTTGTTATTCGGATTCCAGATTTTGATAGTTTAAGGTGTAATTAAGGAGAGTAGTTAGTTTAATGAAATGGGACCAAATGCACTTTGGAGTCAAAGATTTCGATCCAAACCAGAAGAAGAACATTAGTTTGTTGCTTTGATGATTGCAGACAGACTGTCCCATCTGAATCCCGCCTTTTCACTTTTCTCCTCTCTTCATCATTCAACCAAATCTAAGGATCTTCTCTCCTCTTAAACCCCTCTTCTTCATCTTCTTTTATTCTTTTCTTCCTCTAATCCTATCCCTTAACACGACCAGTCTCGGTGTCTCTGACCCATGCATAGTTTATCACAAACTCCCCATCTTTATCAATGCACATTGGATTCATTCATTTGTATCCAAACATTTACAAAGAAGATCATAAACTTAACACTACTAAAAGTATATGTAATCTAGTACTCCTCCTGTATTTCTGACAAGACGTACAATCTTGAGTCCATCCAAAAACTCGTCTAAAATTTTAATACTATCTTATGAATTGGATCAAACTATTACCGTTTGTTTAAACCACATTCATATTATTTATAATATATTTTAAATTTCCTGATTTGAGACTAGTTTCTGTGTAATCGGTACTACTATTTGTAGAATTCATTTCGAGAATCAGAACCCGATTAGAAAATTAAAACTTGGCTGCTTAAAGAATAAAATACTAACAATGATAAGCTAAGGAGAACAAACTAATATTTACACTACTATAAACTTAAGGAACAATGATTTGTAGTACTCCTCTTATACTTCTGACAATACTTATAAGTTCATCTATCAACTCGTCTAGAATTTTAATATTATCTTAAAAATTGGGCCATATTATTACCGTTTGTGTAATTCATATTCACATTATTTCTAACATATTTCAAATTAAACCATTAGTGGGACTAGTTTCTGTCGGTATTACTATTTTTATGATTCGTTCGAGAATTAGAGGGGTGAACGGTCAGAATGCCTGCTTAAAAATAATGAATAACGTACGTAAGGTAAAGAGAATTAAAACCTCTTAGTATTAAAACTGATATTGCTTCTTTTTAGTACTTTGATTAGGTTATTTTGAAATCATTCTAGTATGAATATCTTTGAAACACGTCGTTAACGTTTGAAGGTTGAGAAGATCACACTACTATTCTGGGCAGTAATGGATCATGTGGGGGATTATGATGAGGTGATGAGACTTTTTGGAAGTATAGATGGATAGGGATAAGTGTTTATTGGAATAAGAATATTGTTCACGTGAATCCTTTGTTGGGAGGTCATGTTTGATGTTGAACTTAAGTAGAAGATTCTCCTTCTTTTTCCCAGGTTTAGATTTGACGCCCCCTAAGCATGATATATAACAATCAAAACCCAGGTAACTAGGAGTAGAAAGAACCCTGCGTGACCCGTCCTTGTCCGGTTGAATTTTACCTTCGTCCCCATCATTCTTTCTTTGAAACATCAAATTGATTCCTTCCAATTTTTTGACCAATACATTAATTTGACCGTTACGAATTCATCTACACAACTCCTACCATGGGATTCACTTAATTTCTTGGCTCTAAATACATTTACTTAATTGTTATACACTGTCCAGTATTTTACTCGTAACCTAAAATATTATTGAAATTACAATACTGTCCTTCGGATAGTGCTAAGTGTTCAATAAGCATAAAAAAATGATGATATTTTAGTAAATTTCATACCGTATAAGTAAAATACTGTACTTCCTCTAGTAAAAATTGCAGAGAGAAAATGGAGGTTGAAATTTGAATTGTGAGGTGTATGGTGGAGATTGAATTTAAGAAGAAAGTGGGTGAAATGAGTGGATGAAAATGAAGTAGTGGTATTATAAAAGGAAATTGTACACTTTTAACTGTGCAGTTTCCACTGAGAGGGAGTACCACATGTAGCAGCACCCGAAACTTACATATGAGTGACATATTAACGGTAGATAATGATGTAACGCTGAATAAAATCTCAAGGCGAGCTCTAATTAATGACGGTTGATGTCGGTTCTTATGTGTTAATTTGAAGCAATTGATGCCTGCATGAAACGGCCAGTTTGATGAATCATAGTTCAAAGCAGTTGGTTTTGCTTTGCGTGTTAATATCATAAATCACTTTAGTCCATAAAGTTTTTAAAATGAAATCGGAGAATATTGGATGAAGGAATTATGTTAAGAAAAAATAATCTCCAAAAGAATGCAAAACGGTAGTAGTAATAGAATTCCGTTTTGCAGTGATACGGACAGAGTCCTCGTGATCGGAGACGGCCAGATCCATGGAAGACTGTTCCCGCTTGTCACGTGGGCTCTTTTGACCACCCTCTCTCTCACACACTCACACACTCAAACAACCTTCACACACCTCACTCCATTATAATCCAAATTCCAATCACACCAAGATTCTACAATTTCAAATATTTAAAATCAACTACACCATATTTAAGCTCATCATCCACCATATTTTACAACTCAATCAACTTAAATCTAACTCAATAACTAATCTTATATATATATCTTATTTTGATTACTGCATTCATTTCTAATCTTTCTAAAAAACATTATACATTTAACTCCCGATCAACCAACGTCTACTCACATTCTCAATAACTATAAACTCTCTTCATCGTATATGATTTTGCATATTCTACTAAGTTGAACATATGTTTAACCCCACCGTCACTATAATCATCGCCTCGTCATATTCTTAATACATGTAAACCCGTCCTTTTATATCTGATCTCGTAGACTATTACAGTAAAAACCTACCGTACAGTTTAAATTTCGATAATCATAATCAACCACCGTCTCCTCCCATTCCGGTTAACCGTAAGCTCTCTTAGCTTCTTCATATCAGCTGGTTTCCCGGATTGTTGCACTAATCTCATAGCCTACTCAAAAAAATCATCACACACGTTCAGCCCCCGACCACCACCATCAACCACCATCTCCTCCTATTCTCGGAAACCTTTCCATTTTCCGATACAAGAAATGGGTGAAACAAACTTGCTTGTGTGTCCCAGAATCCAATAAATATATTCCATATGCGTATCTTCCCCTTTACGTATAAAATATTCCAAAAGTCCAACACACAATAGCCTTGAAACTCACAGGACCACTCCCACCACTATATAAGCGCCCCAGAACATCCTCTAGATTAATACATCTCCTCGTGCTCTCCTGACCACATTTCCCAAAACCCTACACACTCATATACACACATATTTCTCCTATATCTTCCATCTTCACAAACGACTGAGAAACCTGCATTATTAGTATAACAAAAGCCTTGTTTTTGTCTTCGCCATAAGAGAGAGAATATGATGCAGCAGAGTTGCAGCGGAAACATGGTGGGCCTATGCTCGTGTGGATACTACCACCACCACCACAGCCAGGCTACAAACTCCTTCTCGATGCTCTTCCAAAGGCCGTATGATCAGTACGAGGATCATCAGAGCAATGCCTACGACAATCATCAACAAATGTACAGCAACCAGCAATACCATTATCCATCTTCACCGCCGTCTTCCTCCGCCGTCGACTGCACGCTCTCCCTGGGAACTCCAGCCACACGCTCGACGGAGAACAACGCCGCCGCCGCTGAGAAGCCCCGCCGCTCTTCTTACTTCTGCTGGGACATTCTCCAGTCCAAACAGTCCTCTAACAACCAGAGGTCCAGTCGTGGAAGCTACACCACCACCACCTCCACCACCAACTCCGGTGAAGCCTCCACCGGCCGCCGCTGCGCTAATTGCGACACCACTTCAACTCCCCTCTGGAGAAACGGACCCAAAGGACCCAAGGTAATATAAATTAGTCGATTATTTTCTACGAATTTGAGTGACATTAGGCTGAATCTCAAATTATCGTGTTAATTAATCATACAAATGTAAAATTGTATGTTTCGTTTGAATTGGTTTTAATGTAATAATATTGCAATGTGATGTGCAGTCCCTGTGTAATGCGTGTGGAATTCGGTTCAAGAAGGAGGAGAGGAGAGCGGCAGCAGCGGCGATGGGTGGCGCCGGGAATGGACACGGCGGCGGAGTGGAGGCGCTGCCACAATACATGGGTGCAAACGGGTCGTCGTGGGTGCAGCACCACCACTCTCCGGCGGCGCAGAGGATCCCATACTTCTCATCCGCTGGAGGGTACGGCGGCGCGTACGTCGACGACCACCGCGATTCCGACGCCGGGATTCCCTACCTCTCGTGGAGGCTTAACGTCACGGACAGGCCAGGCCTCGTTCACGACTTCACGAGGTGAACACTTTGAAGATCGATGATGATTGATGGAAGCTATGGATGAGTATGGAGAAATTAAATTTTAGTTTCGTTCTGTTTTTAATTCTTGATTATTATTCTGTGGGTCGTCGTAGTACGTAAATCCACCTTGTAGATGAGGTGGAGTGAAAATGAGTTGATTCTATGATGTTTGTAGCTGCTTTTGGTTCGTATTTTGAGTTTGATCTTTAACTTTTTATAAATATTATAATCTCTTACTTTTGTGAGTTTGTCTCGGTCTTCTTCCCCACAAAACTTTTTATGTTTTCAATGATATCATGAGCTAAGTACAGAAATCTTCATTGTTAGTATGGCTTAAATCGGACTTGATAAAACTGAACCTTTCTGATTCTGCAACGAGTTTGTTGCAGTAGAAGTCAGAAAATGCCTTGAAATGCAGAATTTGTAACTATTATTTAAAGAATAATATTACAATACGTAGGGTGGTTTTGAAATAAATTTCATTAAAACTGTGTTTTTCCCATTTAAAATAGTAAAATTTTGTTAGGTGGTTAATTCGTACAGAGCCGGTGATCTTGAAGAAAAGAACATGCAATTTTTTCTGAGTGATTTTGGTCTTTTCCCAGAAATCCTGGATGAACTGATGAGCATTGAGCAGAGTGTGATTTTTGCCATCTTGGTGAAAGGAGAGAATATGCTGAACTGTACGTCTGAAACAAACTGTACTAAAGCTATTTATATGGTATCGAGAATAAACATTACCTTGAGCTTGCTGCAGTGTAACTGTTAAATATTTGTGAAAATAATTGAGAAGAATAATTCAAAAGAGGCTAGGATGTAACACTGTTGTTATTTGATTTTAACTGGACCTTTTGCCATCATTATAAATTAGAATGATCCTGTCAAATTCTACCAGAACTCCAAAATTTGACATGATTTGATAGTTTGACACAAATTGTCTCGATCGTAAAAAATTGATTATTCAATTATAATTTGAGAGACATCAGATATTGACAATCTCGAAACCTCTTGAACTCCCCTCTCATGACCGATTACTTGATAATTAAGATTTAAACTCGACCCAAACCCAAAACGAATTTGGCATGACCTCACAAGCACATAAATCTAAACTCAATCTGAAAGTTGATTTTAGACCTAATATACTCTTGACTCATAATCAAATAAGAAAAATGACGCTATATTCATATCTAACACTATTCACATAATATGATTATTATCAGTTATACAAATTAAGGAGTGATCGTTAATTGGATAAAAGGCAGCTAAATTATCATTTTTTGTTGAAAGTCAAGTGTTAACCAACGGTTTTGAGTCAAGTAGGATTTGCAAAAGATATAATTCTACCAATTTTATGATAATCCGATTCGATATGATATAAAAAATAAATTCACCCAACAGATAACTCAACTCACCCTGACCCGTTTTAAGAATCGAAAATGACTTGAAATAAATTAGATTCATTTTAACCCAAACTATTTTAAATGAGTGTGAATATGACTTGGTGACCTAATCATCACTTAAACTATAAGATATACTCTTTCTCTTTTAGAAGAAAAAATGATAAACTAATCTCAAGTTTTAACTAATAATAATTTCAAGGTTATTAATAATATTGGCTTAAAGAATCCAAAGAGTTTACTTCATATACAAAAGAGAAGGTCACACTTGAAGGATAGTTACGTGAGATAATTATTTTTAGCAATCTAGTTATCTGCATAAAATGTTATATGTTTTTTTCCCAGCATGAATTTTTGCAAATAATTGACAAAGGTCTAATGGTAATCGAGCTGCAAACTATAAAAGATATGAAAAAAAAAAAGGATTATCGATTCACCAACTTTTACACCGTGTTCAAACTTAAAATGCCCTAACTGACCTAATTCCCATTTCTTGGTGAACAATAAACTTTGCTCTCTTAGGTGTGGTCAATGTGATTTCTTTTTATATAGAGTGCATAACAATAGCATATCAAACCTCGTTATAATTTCGGGCAAAAGAGGCCGTCATTTTCATCCAAAGAATATTATGGCATTAAATGGAGTTGAATTTTGTGGCTCAAGATTATTATTAATATATGTATGGCAACTTTGGCAATTGGCAAGAGATGTACGTTTCGTACGCAAGATATATAAACGAGTAAATGAATAACGACATATTAACTGATTTTTTGCCCAATTCAATTCAGTGAACCCATGGAGAAAAATGATATGGCTAGCAATCAAAATTGATAATGTGCACTGCCATTGAATTTGTTATTTTATAATAATATTCATTTTTAATGTTTGCAAGATTAATGTAACTGTACAGAATTATTTGTTGAATTTCAGGTTAGTGTCAAACTTAATATTGATGGTACTTTTGAGTAATGGCAGAGCTAGATTTTGTCATAAGGAATAGGACTGGAAATGTATTTCATTTCTCACAAAATCTTTTTCAGTTAGCGAGAGCGGCGATTCTGACGATTCTTCTCTAAAACCCTAATCCTCTTTCTGATCTCCAGCGCCGCCTCATGGCGGATCCACCCACCAATGCTCAAGCCCCGCCTGCGATCTCCTATGCGCAGGCGGTGGCGAACCGTAATCCCAATAGGAATCCGTTGCCGGCTGGAGCAACCTTCAATCCAAAGCCGAGAGTTGACCACATCAGGGAACATGGCCTTCACTTTTCCGATGAAGAATGTGATAGGTTAGAGGAGCCCTTGAAGCATACCCTTGTGGGAAAATTTGCTCGGGCTCGTCCTCGACTGGATAAACTCCGGCGAGATTTTCAAACGGCCGGATTCAATGGTCATCTGAAAATTTATTTGCTAGATAATAGGCAGGTACTGATGCTTTTTGATCTTGCAGAAGATTATTACAGGTACTGGATGCATAAAGTCTGGAATTTTGGGGCTTATTCGATCCGAATCACGAAATGGAGTCCGGATTTTGATCCAAACGCAGATTCACCCATCATACCGGTATGGATAACTCTGTTTGGTCTGAAAAGACAATTTTTTGATGAGAATACACTGTTATCTATTGGTAGTTTGATTGGTATTCCTGTTAAAATTGATCAAGCAATTTTGAATAAAACAAGGCCTCATGTTTCCAAAATTTGTGTGGAAATAGATATGACTAAGCCACTTACTGAAAGAATCTGGCTAAATTTCAGAAATATGGGCTATTGGCAAAGAGTTGAATATGAAAGCTTGCCCTTTTATTGTTCCAGATGTTCTAAAATAGGTCATGATGTTTCTGTGTAAAAGTGTACGTAGGCCTAAACATATTATGCCATGGAGACCTACTATTATTGATAATCACACACATGATAATAATGTTTCATCTTCTGGCTTTACCAACAATGAGAAACAAATGATATCTACTGATGTGGTTAATACTAATCAAATTGCTCAGATAATCTCCTTGGAAAAGAGAGGTACAAATTTTGCAGGTAAACAAGTACAAATTCAACAAGTGTGGAGAGAAAAGGCACCTGTGATACAGCAGAAGGATAATCAAGCACTCACAGGTCCACAAATGCAGCAACAAGCACCTCCTGATCCTCAAAAATAGCAACAAGCTAAGACCACTCAAGATTCCTCACAGTTGGTGCATAAGGACACTCAGATTACAGACAACACAACTTTGAATACAGAGAATGATCAAAATTTATCTAGTCATCAAAAGGATGTGGACATTCAGCATACTATTATTTTAACCAGTGAACATATCACTGGTTTGGCTAAGCCTAACCCATCTGCTGAGCTTTCCTCAGGTCAGGTACATCCAGAGACACATGATCATGGAAAACACATGCACAACAATGAAGACTCTCATGATACTCAATCAGATTTACAGTTAAATATGGACAAAGAGAACAATAACAAGGCCTCTCAGGTTAGTTCAGGTATGAACTCACCATTGTCTTTAGCTGATACTACTCTACTTGAGAATATGCCTCTGATGCCTACTTTACAATGGTCTCAAGAAAAAATGGCTAAAGAAGTAGATGGGGATTTTATTCTTGAACCTATTCATATTGATAAAAATAAATTTGATAGGCTTTTATCTGACACTATTAACATAGACACCTCTCAGCCTGAGCAAACTGTAAAGAAAAAAAGGGGGAAAAAGGACTATACAAGTACCCAAAAAATAGTTCACACTAGATCACAAATTGATGCTAAATCTATGATATAATTATGATTGGAATCAATTTATGTGTCTGGAATGCTAGAGGAATAAAAAACAACAGAACTCGGGCTAGAGTACTTCATATGAAAAGGAAACATAGATTAGGCCTTTTTGTAATCCTGGAACCTTTCTAAGATAGCTCTCAACTGGCATCTAATGCATATAAGCTAGGTTTCAATCATTTTTATGCTCATCCTAGAAATAAAATATGGATACTGTGGAATGATGAGTTTATAATCTCAATTCAGACTGAGCATGATCAATTTGTTAAAACTGAGATAGAACATGTATCTATAGCTACATCATGGCATGCTTTTTTCATTTATGCTAGACATAACATGATAGATAGAGGGGAACTATGGTTAGAGTTAGCTCCACATAGTCTTTTGTCTGCTTTATTTATTGGAGATTTTAATGCAATGAGATACACTTCAGAATATATTGGACAGGCAGCCCCTAATATAGACTCCATGCTGGAATTCAATGAATTCATAGAAGATAATAATATTTTAGAGATTCCTTCATCTAGAAACCTATTTACATGGACTGGAAACAGAAGATTAAGGTCTGGGACTATTTGTACTGTTTGGGAGAGGTTGGACAGGGGTCTTATGACACCAAAATTTTTCAAACTATTTTTCCAAATACTAGTATAAAAGTTAAATCAAGACTAGATTCAGATCATTCACCCTTGATAATACAACTAGAAAAACTATGGGATTCATAATGTTCCAAAATCCTTCAGATTTCAACACTATTGGATCACTCACTCAGGTTTTTTAGATACTGTGAAACAAAGTTGGGGTCAAACTACTGGGATTCATGGCATGTTAGACTTTTATATAAAACTTAGGAGACTAAAGACTTATCTTAAAGAAGTCTTTGGTGATATACAAGACAATGTTAAATTAGCAGAGTCCTTAGTTTTACAGAGAGAGTTGGATCACCAAAGAGATAATACTGATACCAGTAGGTCCCAATTGCATCTAGCACAAGCAGAAATGATTTTGGCTTTACTTAGAGAGGAAACCTTCTGGAAGCAAAAATCAAGATTAAAATGGTTAGCAGAAGGGGATTCAAATACAAAAAAATTTCACTCTACAGTAAAAGCTAACCATTCTGGACAGAAGATAGCCATGATTAAAAATTCAAGGGATGAGTGGATCACTAATCCTGAAGAAATTGGATCTGAAGCTGTCTCTTTTTTTAATTCCCTATTATCTGATGATTCTTTGAGCAGTGATGCAGGTGCTACAAGTGATGCAAGTATTACACAGGAATTATTGGATCAAATTCCAGAAATGATCAGTGCAGAAACAAATGAAGCAATCATGAAGCAGATTACAACAGAAGAGTTGAAGAGCATTGTTTTTGCCATGGATGGAGAAGCTACACCGGGCCCTGATGGGTACACAGGTATGTTTTACAAACATTGTTGGGATATTATACAACATGACCCGACTCAAGCTGTAAATGAGTTTTTATTAGGAATACCTATACCTAGAGCTATTTCAGCAACCTTTATCATACTTCTTCCAAAAATACAGGTCAACGCAACTTTTTCTGACTATAAACCCATTAGCTTATCTAATTTTTTAAACAAAATATTTTCTAGGGTTTATACTGATAGATTGAAGCCCATAATGCCACTTATAATCTCACCAGAACAGTCTGCTTTTGTTCATGGTAGAGAATTGGCTGATAATGTCTTACTAATGCATGAACTAACTGATTTCTTAAACTATAAAACTGGGGGTTATAATATTTTTTTTCAAACTTGACATGATGAAAGCATTTGATAGGGTTTCATGGGGTTTCTTAGCTAAATTATTACCAAAATGGGTTTCATTCTCACTTAGTCAAAAATATTATGGGCAATATTAATGCAGCAAACTTCTCAGTTTTGGTAAATGGGAAACCATATGGATTTTTTAAAGCCTCAAGAGGTATAAAACAGGGAGATCAATTGTCTCCCTTTTTATTTATAATACTTAGGGGGTGTTTGGGAATTAGCTGTTAGCTGTTAGCTGTTAGCTGATTGCATTAGCTGGTTTGACTAGCTGATTGTATTAGCTGATTTGACTGGCTGATTTGACTAGCTGATTGTATAAATGTGTTTGGTAAAATTAGCTAATGGATATAGCTGTTTATGGACAAAATGACATTTATGTACATGAATATATTTTCCTACTTATTCACTTATTAAATGTACATAATTTATCAATTGCTATTTTTTATTACAAATGAAACATACGAATTATAATAAATGAAATTGAATTATTATATAATTCACATTTTCATGAAATTCTTTTAAAACTATGCATTATAA